>CM073517.1:992500-5992500 GCA_037074615.1 Leucaena leucocephala | reverse complement strand
TAGCATGAACCCTAATTACCCAGCAAGACCCGGATTTCCTGGCAAAATGACAAAAACACAGGTGGTGGAAGCAAGTAGCATCTCATATTTATTAAAAAAGAAAATAGCGAATGGCGGGTTTTTTCCCGTTCAAGGACTCAAAGAACTTGCTTTCACTGTTCAGAAATCACCCAATGGAGATTGAAACTCATCGGTGAAACGCGAAAATAAGAGAAAGAAGGAACTAGAACAAACCGGGGTGTCAGAGCAGAGCAAGAATGCAGAGCAGAGGCAGAAGCTCACCTAAAGCTGACGCAACAGTTGGATTTGGAGGAGCAGCAGCAGAGAACGACGACGTTTGAAGTGGGTGAGGATGGGAGCGCCGGAGGAAGTCATGGAGGTAGAAGGGCGGAGGCGCGGAGCTGCGGATTGGCAGCTTCTGACATTTGAAAGTTTGAAGCATTTGAGAAGGAGTACGCGTCTGGTTCTGTGTGAACTCCGGAGCACACTGACTGCGCTCTGTAGAATACTGACAAAATATTATTGCCTTTCCCAATGAACTAATTATTTTTGTTTTCAAGTGGCACTAATATAATAATCCTAATAATAATTTAACAAGACTCCCTCTTCTAGCAGCATATACGTTATATAAAAAAGAAGTGGGTATTTGGGAATTTTCTTGAATTGTTTAAAATGCACAAGTGTCAATCCATAACTAAAGATTAATAGATTTTGTCTCTCTAGATAAATTTTTTTTATATATACGCCTTTTATTAGAACTCATTATATTATATTTAAAAATTTTAATCTTCTATTAATTGTTAATTAAAAAGGTGATTTTTTAATGGTTGGTAGATAAAATATTTTACTCCTTTTTTTAATATTTTTTATAATATTAATCTAAAAAAATCAATATTCATAATTTTGACTTAAAAATTTTCATAAGAGAATTGGACTTTAACCATATGTATATAATTTCTTTCTAATAATTTTATAAATACTAAATAAAAATAGCTAAATAGTCTATATTATATGAACAATAATATTTTAAAATTATCTTACCAATCAACTTATATCACATTCTTACATACTAAAAAATATATTAAATTAATAAAATTTTATATATTTGTTCTTATTAAAGAAAATGTATTGAAAAATAGATTATTAATTATCCTACATATAATTTATATTTAATAAAGATAAAATTAAAAAAATTATTAATTATCCTAGAAGTAACTCGTGTTTAGGACTAAACTTTTCTTTAAGAATGATTTATATATAGGTATAAAAATTTATCAAATAATTCTTACTAATAAAAATTTAGTTTAATATAATATTTGGTCCTTTAAATTTTTTCTATTTTAGTTTTAATCTATCAAATTTTAAATTAAAGTTTTAATTCCTAAATTTTTTTTATCTAATATATTAGTCTTTATAATTTAATAAATATTTAGATTATTTTAACTTTGACAGATCAAAAATTATCATTTAAAATTTAAGAGGCCAGACTTAAAATTAGTATAAAATTGAAGTATTAAATATTAATGATTGTAAATACCTTCAAAATTTGTAAAAGAGACTTTTGGTGATTTTTCCTAGTTTTAAATTGGAGTTTAACAGTTTAGAAAAATAAATAATGGGACAGGATATTCTTTCATTCTTTTGATGGGATCCGCATGTAGTGGTAGGATCAGTGCCTGGGAATGCGGTATAGCATCTCAGCCGTTGGACTATATGCGGGCCCGCCAACATCACTGGTGACCAATTACGACGGCGTTTCTCTTTGGATTTTGAATCCATTTGTGTAAGTTTGCTCTAATTAAGAAAATCAATAGAGCTAGCATGATTAATTTTTATGATATATGAATAAATAAATCCATTCAACCACAGTTTGTTAAATGTTCATTTACCCAAAGTACCTTGAGGCATATAATCTATGTTATCAATGAGATCTATAATTTATTTCTAAAAAAATACTGATATTGTGAGAAAATAATAAATATAAAGTGTAATTCATTTTATCTATATATAAAAAATTTTATAAGTAGATTATATACAATGTGCCCCTATTTACTAGTTTATTTTTTTTATACAAATTTACTAGTTTATTTTATTTTTAGCTCAAATATACAATTAGCCTTATTTCTCATCACAGTAAGGCCTGGATCCATTGGGCCACTACAGAAGAAAATTAATCTGGGTTTGTCGGCCTTAATCTCATAGCTGTTTTTTTTTTTGGTATATAAATTTTTAAAAAGTAGTTGGGCTCACCCACGATCCAAGAGCAGGACGATCATAGCTATTTTAAATAGAGCAGATTGGGACTATTTTTTTTGTTCCGGGCCGTTGCTTTGGACAAATTCGTAGTCAGTTTTGTTACCATTTGGAGCATGTTCGAATTCTAGGGAGTATTACTTTATTGTGGTTCAAATCGTGGCATTTGAGGAGACATTCTAACTCCTGGGTGTCTAGATTTATGCCTAAGGGTAATAGACGGCTCGCCCTGCCCAATATTAGTATCGCATAGGAAGAAAGGAGATTTCACCATGCCCTTAGATCTTGGGTGAGTCTAACCCCTTTCCAAAAAATTTATAACGAGATATATATATGCCAATAAGAGTTGACATAGATAGTAAGAAACGCGCTCATATCCCACAAAATACGAGTTTAATTTCCGCTGCTATTATGAGGGTTTTTTTAGTAGGCGATCTCATAAATCCCTTACAAATGCTCTCTAAACTCTGAGGCTGTACTTTGACTTTGGTGAAGACTGGTGCATAACCTAACTAAATTTTTTTTTACCAAAATATATATTTGTATATATATCTTATGTTATTCTAACACTTTTTATTCTATTTATGATCTTGTATCAACAAAGGTTAATCTAATTGATAAAAAGTTAACTCGTAATTTATAAAGTCCTGATGACCTTATTGACGACCATCTCTAGAAACGTTCTTTAAGTTTAAATGAACTTCTTAGTTTTAGCTAACCTATGGACCCAACTTATTTAAACTTTAACGTAAGAAAACAAATTTATGTCTTATGTACAAGTATTTAATAATTTTTTATCACTATTTGAACGTTTCAAAAATTTATGTAATAGTTTGAAATTTAATTAAATAACCACGTAATCGTTTCTTATAACTATTAAGAGGTGAATGATTTGAATTTATTCGTGACATGTTTTAGGGAATTAAAATTATTATTGAGGATGATTTTAACGTTGGAAGAGACATGTATCTATGAACTAGCTAGTTCCAACTTGAGGACAGAGGGCGAGCACCTTTCATGTTGTTTAAGTATGTATCACAGTCACACCATGTGATTTGTAAATGTCCCATATATGAAATCATTGAGGAAAAAGGAAGAAAGGGAGAGGGAAGAGCAGCTTTATTAAAAAGTAGAAGAATCATTGTTACCAAAAAATGGAGGCTAAGAACAATAGCCTGCATATGTCACCCTCACGTTTCCTCTGTCACTGTCAAGCCTCTTATCTCTGGTTGGCTTAATCTTACAAAATATAAGTGCTAGGCAATGTTTGATTTCTTCAGCTGTCATGTTCTCTTAAAATAAACAAGGTTAAAAACAAAGCTGATAGGTGAAACTTGATTATTCCGCAGCTGATTTCACCAACTTCACATCTCCATGTTACATAGGAGTAGCATTTTTCTATGTTAATTTTATGATGATTCTGAGTCACAATTGTTGTGTTTGTCTATTCAATCCATATCAAGTTTCATCTGCAGCAGGCCACAACCTTATCTTTGATTGATATAGGATCTGAGATCTGTATTCAGGTTCTCCTTTCTCATCCGTCTTCATTAACTTGGGTACTCACACGTGGGATTTTTAACAAGTCTGAGGCCATATCAAAATCAAAGTTTTTCTCATCATATGAAGTTGAATTAAGACCATGTTTGGCTCACCAACACAGATAATACTAAGAAACGAATAGGATTAATCTATTCATGAAATTGAAAATGCAGTTTAAAGTACAAAAATTTAAAAATTTATCCTAGTTTTTATTGTAAGTATCATATTATACTTAATTAGACACTTGTCTCCGCTAACAAACTATGCTACCTTTTATTTATAAATATAAAGAATTATAATAGATATATTAATATTTTCTTGGAATCCTAAAAAACAGAGAGGGCCCTTGATTTTGAAGAAGGCAGCCCCACTTTGCAGTTGCAGGCTTTCAAAAACCATCCCTACCAAATCCAAGCTAGAGGAAGTAGAACAAACAGCTCATGTGACTTCTGAATATATGGAAAGGCTACCATATACTATACTTCAAATGAGAACAAAGCTTTGATCTTGTGATCAATGAATGGCCTATGAATAGCAACTGGCCTCAGTTTCTTAACCCACCACACTGCTAGAGTTAGCATGTTCCACAGTTCAGGAAAATCAAACCCATTTCAGAATTACCATTTTAAGAAAATTTACCCTTAGCCCATTTGTAGAAATCCCATCCAAAATGGATGATCACCTAAACCAACCCCAAAGTGGCAAACTTTAATTCTAATTGTGGTGATCTAAACAAAATCTTAGTTGCAGAAATGGGGGGAAAACAGAGGCCATACAGCACAAATATAATTCCCCAGTCATAAAACATGCTCCACCTTCTTCATTTTTTAAAACTCGTGACAGTAAATACTTGAAATTGTACCCTTTAATTTGTTTGATGAGCATGTTAAAGTTTCTTTCTCACTTCTGTTTTCATGTGTACCAAATTGTTCCTTCTCCTCAGTATGTAGCCAACAGCATCCCTCTTTTTCCCATCATCCAAACACGTGTAGAGAAGAGTATAGAGGCTATAACTGTAAATTCTCAGGTGGATCGTTCTTGTGGGAAGTGGGAACAACCCCACCATGTAATGATCTAGGGTTTACAGCCAAGTTGCAGAGGAGGCACCGTACATTTGTTTTCTTTAGCATGATCCACTTTTTCTCATTCCCAAAAAGCCCAGCTTGAAACAGGACTCTAAACCATAAAACTTGTACTTATTTGAAATCTTAAGTATATTTCGAATCCTTAATGCAAGTACCAATATATTCCTAAAGCACCCAACCCATCACTCTATGCCGCCTCAACCAGCATCAGCATAGAACAAGCCGAACCCAATTATTTCAATGGTACATCAAGGAATTATTAGTGAAATGACAGCAGAAAAAGAAAAAAGCAAGGAAGGTGCAGTTAAAAAATGAAATTTAAATTGGTTAGCTATTTTGTGTGACAAACAAACACAAAGCGTAGAAGGGAAGGAAGAAAACAGGGGATAAAACAGGGGAAGCAAGCGTGGTGAGAAATGAGAATGGTGGATAGGCAGAGAAAGAAAAGTCTGAAAGAGAATCTTAGAGCTATACATGCTAAGGCTTAGGAAGTGAGGATCCAAATAGTCAATAGATTCTTTCTTGACTCTCTTATTTTAATCTCTTTTGTTTCCATTTCTTCATCAGATAGTGATCCGTACCATTCCATATTTTTCAATCATCAATTTTCCCCCCAACACTTCACTCTTATCTATCAGACCCTACTACAACTCACAGAGCTAGCTAGCTCTAGCTCGGTAAATAGTTGCCTTTTCCACATTAAACCAAAACAGAGGGGGGGGGGAAAGCAGAAAGTTGAAAAACCACAGAAAGGGATGTGATTTGATGTGAGATAAATGGAAGTGTTGGGTTGATAATCTGCATGGAACGTACAAGCCCTGGATGCTGTAATTGTAAACCCTATTATTGATTGGTCCTTAGAGAGAGAGAGAGAGGGTTCTGTCAGGGTTAAGGATAAATCTGCAGCCATATTCTCAGTGATTGCATCTTCTGCAGCTATTGGTGGTTGGTTTCATGCTGTTCATGGAGAGGAAGAGAAAGATCAATCTTAGGCTCATAGTTATAAACAAATTCCATCTCTCTTTCAGATTCTCCTTCTCCTCTGTCTTCTTCGTCCTCTTATGCTGCACTGTACTCCTCAGCACTGCATGTTCAGGTATGTAATTCTCGCCATTTTTATGATCTTTTAGGTCTCATCAGTACATCTTCATCTAACTCTGTTGACGCCTCTGTTCATTCTGTAATGCAGATACCAGCAGGTCCAGTCACTCTTTTGCCAAAGTCGATGGAGATTTTCAGGTAGAGTTGCTCTGTTTCTTATTTTGAATACATATATGCCCTGTTCCGATTTCTAGGACTCTGTCTCTAACCATCATGATGCATCAAATTACCAGAATCAAAGAGCAGTGTTTTTTATGGTGTAATGCTTGATGAAAGATCATTAGGAACTATGATATTTAAATAAAAATTTTGAATTTAAGATACACGCTGACATTTAGGGCAGAGATATTGACATTTGGTCCTCAATAGTAACAAGGCATTTGTTTGTTTTTTTCTTTAGTCCTGAAGTATTTGGGGTGGCTGTGTGCAACTAGAATGATCTAATTGTGTTTAATAAATATATAATATATAGGTGAATAATCAAGAATCAATAAAAGAATACATAATTTTTTTAATTATAATATTACTTTAAAAATCACAACAGCGTTTTATTTGTAGCAGTAAGAACAGAGATGTAATTTAATGACAAATATCTGGGAGACAGTCTTATATTTAAATTCAATACATGAAGGAGTAGAAAGAACTCTTAGTATTTATTTTGATACTATTTATAAAGTAAGGAGATAAATTTTTTTATATAAATATATTATTTTATTATTTATTTATTATGTAAATTTTATTTTTATGTGATATAATATATATTAAATAAAAATAAATTTAAAAAATTTATCACATAATTAATGAAATTAATTTTTTTACGGGTATAAAAAATTCTAAAAATAACTTATAAACTCTTAATAATAAAATCTGAACTTTTCTTTATGATAATAAAGACATACAGTAATGCCCGGGTGTGTATGGATGAACAACCCTCTGCTATTAGAAGAATGAATTTGAATAACAGTTTCTATAATTTATTATTTCCCAGTCAGAATCACGTCAACAGTATATGGATTCCATGAGATTTCGTGCCCTTTTGGAGTATAATATTACTGATATAAATCTTATCTTTTTATTGAATAAAAAAATGAAATTATTATTTTTTGCGGGGTATCTAGAAAATAAATAATGGGGGGGAAATAGAAAAGGCAAAGGAAGCGAGGCCCCTGAAATAGCACAAACAGGGAGTCAGATACGGATAAAAGGGCCCAAATTGGGCGCAGAGAGCAGGTACAGGAACTGCTGCAACGTGAGCCGTCAGATGCTAACTAGGTCCATCGCTACGCTTAGGTGTCGCACGTGGGTGTTGGTCCCATCTGCTTCCCCTACACTTTTACACCGCCGGCGCACGTTAGCATCACCTATAACATTTCTCATTTTGTCGTCTTCCTCTTCTGTCTCTGTAACTTGCGCCGTGCACCTCTGTACGATGCTCGGCGCTCTTACCGGACAGCTCATTTTTATTAACTAATAGCACTATTTAATTGCTTTGACTATTTTAAAATGAGTGAATAAACACCCTTTTTATGATTCATGATTTGTGAGTAGAAATAAATAATTAATATAGGAGATGAGAGAAAATTTAATAGTATATTTAGGGCTGTGGGGGGTAATATATGGGAAAAAATATTTTATAATACATGAAAATATAGCTTATTTTACAGATTAAATTTGGAGATATAGTTATTACATATTTGGATAGGTATAAGTTTGTGTTCAGTTAATCTAGTTAAATTTTCCATTTGACATACATAATTGTATGTAGTTGGACATATTTTCTGGTGTGAAGATGACATGATTTTATTTTAGTTCATAAGATTTGGAGTACGCTAGACATTGTTTAAGAAACACTAGTTCTTGTTTACAATTCAATCATGCGTGTTTGAAAATTGCAATTGAAGTGTTATTACAACTTACAAATAGAAAGGGGAATGAAATTGGAGCAACAAAAACAAAAATGTAAAGACAAAATGTTCCTACCGATCGAAGAGTCTGGATGTATGGCGGAAAAAGACATGGTATTGAAAAAGTGGGAATCTATTCATTTAGACATGGTATTATCTGTATATTGATATTGAGAGGTGAAAGCAGGAAGGCGGGAGAATGGGGAAGGGCAGGAGGATACTGGGCGGGCTAGGGTCAGCGCCGCCGCGGTGCGCGTCAAAATGCGGGAGTTGCAGGCCATGCAGGCCAGTGCACGTGCCGGTGCCGCCGGGGACGCCGGTGACGGCGGAGTACTACCCAGAAGCGTGGAGGTGCAAGTGCGGGAATAAGCTGTACATGCCATGAAGATAACATGTGCTGTGGACGACGTCGTGTCATGCCTGCTTTTGGGGTAGCGTTGAATTCCCAATTTATGTAAAATGAAGAACTTTGAATGATGCATATGAGAATAGTGAAATTGATGGAGCTACAGAGACTTTGTCCATCAAATTTAGCCTGTGTAGTGAACGGTGTTGGTTTCTAGATATGAAGTGAAGAAGACAAAGAAAGGGGTTCATTCAAGTCGAATAGCCACCCCCATTTGCAGTGTCTCGTCGTTTTTACTTCACAGGGTCGTGCTCTGAGTATCTTGTCCCCCTTCATCTTTATCTCTTCCCACTTGGACTTTTCCACCCAAAATATTAGTATCTTTGAAAATTGTTTTAAAGTGGATATGTTTAGTTTACGCGGAGCGATATAATAGCGCCAAATATAAGTTTGAAAAAACCACACAGTTTTACTCTACTTTTTTCTGTATTCCCATAATGGCTGACAACAGTGTGGGGCTCAGAAAACAATGGTTGAGATTTGACATTGAGAGTGATAGTGGCATTCATCAAACAAACATCCTTTTCTTTTGTGGAGCCCATCCAAGCCACGTAATGTAATTTCATTTTGGGTCAGTGCGAGGCCAGGCCCAAATTTAATTGTCCCATTCATCTATTGAGCCCAAACTTATATTTTTGAATCTTGCAACTTGGAGGACGACATTTCTTTATGCGCTGTTTGTTGAGTCGAGAATTCCCACAACATTACAAAAAAAAAATAAAAAAAATCCCCACATCACTAGATACTATAATGCTATAGTTTTTTTTTTATAAAATTTTTTAAGTGAGTTGGGTGTTAAAGACTTAAAGTCAGAGTATGTCTCAAGGATAAAAAAATATTTAAAAATATATTTATAGATTGTCTACTAATAAGATTATCATATTAAAAATAAAATTTAAATTATAACTTTATAATTTATGAACTAAATTTTTATTAAATGGACCGAGCTGTTTTAGTTTATGAAATAGTATAAATCCCATATATTTATTTGTACACGAAATTGAGATGATGATGGTAAGTATCAGTCACATGCCAAGCTGTATTTAATTGTGTGATTTGTATACTAATAATAAAATAGCAAATATTGAATTAGTAAATGACACCTAATATTAATTTAAGAGATTAAAGAATAGCCACCATGGGTACGCAATTCACATGCATGATCTGGTACGTGTCTGACTGTAATGCAACGGTGCTAGTGGGTAGTTATAAGAAAGCAGTTCAATAATAAATAATGTCCGGGTCTGATGCAACATTTCTGGGCTTATGCCTAAACGACACGTACGTGTACGTGGCATGACACCTGGCTAGGTTCAGCCACGTGCCGTTTTGTAGTGCTACCTGACTTGGTCTCTGGTAGGTCAGAGGCCGCGCAGGCCCGTGAAGTCGCACGCCGGTAGAAAAACCACGGGTCGTTTTTCTCACCTGATTTTCGGCTCCAATGCCGTTTTCCCAGGTTACGGTTGCCCCATGCCATGTCCTAAATTCGGCCGCACATTACTTCGAGTCGAGAGAGTGTGACATCACATGACACCACAACTTATTTTAAAAACTTATAATTATAATTTTTTTTTTCATAACATGAGCATGACATCATAACTTAGACATGTTTAACTCGTCTAAAATAGTTAGAATTTTCATCGGACAAGATCGAACATCGGATTATAAAATATAGCTCATATTTTTTTTAACAGGACACTAAATAAGAGGGTTATCTTATTCAGCCTTGCTCGTAAACATCCTAATGCCATGTCCTAAATTCGGCTGCCCATTACTTCGAGTCGAGAGAGTGTGAGAGGGACATCTGAAAGAGAAATTTATTGATAATTAGGTATATCTGATAAAGTTTATAAAATTTAAGTTAAATAATACCGGTACGTTGGCACTTAAATGTCATTTAATTTGTCCTCATTTTAAATCAAGTTGAAAGTAAAAAAACCCATTATGCCCGGCGAGTTACGTGTCTCGAGTCCTCGATGCCCTGCAACTTATTCCGCTCGCATTTCTATTCATCCACCCAAATGGAAGCTTTTCATTTGCCACATTCCTGTTGCCTTAAATTCTCATTCTTTTGCACATGTATTTTGATCGAAGAGGAACGAAGGGAAAAAAAAAGTAAAAAGAAGGGAAAAACTTCTACCGCAAACACGTTTAGTATGAAGTGGAAGGGAAAGAACTTTCCCCTATACGTTGGAAGAGGCCTCTTCTGTTTGAAAAATATTGTTGGCTGCACCAACCATCGCAAAGGATGAAAAATGGGCCATTTTTCCTTTTCCCTTGACACATATATACAATTTTCTAGCTATCAAACGTCTAGAATGTTTGATGTATATTCAACAATCAAAATGGACCCCCCCCCCCCGCACACACAATATATTTATGATTAAAGTGATGATAACAAGTGGGTTAAAAAGAAGCTCAGCCGCAGACATAGATCATAAAAGTCTCCGAGCCGAAGAATCCGCACCACTAGCTCTCGTGAGGGAAAATTATTGTGAATGAAATTATTATGGCAATGCCTTCATGTAATCCATTATGGGATATATGGCTATGATTATCCCGATTGTCACTTGTACAGAATATTAATCTCATGCATTTGCTACTCCCAACCAACGTGCCTGGCCGTGCGTCCAATGTACAGTAATTACGAGCCTTACATTAACGCGGTGGATCCTTAATCCTAAACGATGGCTCTGTCCGCTGTGGTTTGAAATATTTGAATTCACGAAGCAGACGCATATATGGTTGAGGTGTTAGCTTTTAATGTTTGCACGTTCAGTACAGCCCATATTCGCCTTAGGCTTTAAGCAACACCACTTCTCCTGCTTCCAATGTACGGGTCTCGTTCTCTTCTTCACAATTACGCTTTATATATTCCCTTACCTCATCTCGCTGTTCTTTTTTATTTTGAACCTAGTAGTGTTCTGGGGATCTAACTTCTTTCACCTAATATACTTGAGATCTAGCATTCTTTTTAATATATATGTAACTTGGTATTGTATTATATATTGTAGCACGTTAAATATTTTTTGAAAATATAATAATGAGGCGAATATGCTCACATGGCATGAATTGAAGTGCAGCCTAATCAAACACCTGTTTTTTTTTTTTTGCATTGTTTTATTTAATTTCTTAATTTAGTTATTAATTAATTCTACATCCTATGTCCATATTCACTGATATGGAGACTTTCAACTCCACCCACTTCTTATCAACCACACCAAACTATTGATCAACAACCATACACACACACACACACTATATATATATATATATAATCTGAATTTCTTATCAAACAAGCACGTAACAAGCGTTGAGAGCAGCTCGCGTGAAAAGCAGACCTTATAGTCAAACCCAACTAACTCGTAGTCGTGTTTGATTTGGTCATCAGTTTCATTTTAAAATTTAAACAGCTTCAGCGGGAAGTTGCACAGTTTGCCAACTCGTCATTATAACAGCAATATAATTAAGAGTTAAACTTAGCCCAATTAATTGTTTATCATTCAATCAAGGCGCCAAAAGGTGTGATTAAACATGTTAATCCATGGTCTCTATCACACACTAAAGTATCCATTTGTGGTATATATATCAGGTTCCATTTTGATTGCTAGTTATATATATATATATGAAAAAATTAATAAAAATATATTTAATATGTGTAATTATATAGAGATACTCTAGAAAAAAATTATAATATTATGAGATAAAATATGTTGTGATCTTATAATTAAGAGTAAAATAATTTTTATATTTAAAATTGGAGGCGTAAATCTTTCTTTGCGAAAGAGACACGCTTTCATAGAAGGGGACTCAGTGGGAATTATTATTATTGAGAGCAATGATCCTTTTGATAATTAAGCACTACAAGTAGTTGTTTTTTATTTCGAAATCGGGGGCTTTAGTTTTCATTATATCATGGGCTGTTTGTTTTAGTCTATGAAGAATAACTTATAAAAAAGTTTAATTTAAAAATTATTCTAAAGAATAATTTTAAAAAAATAATTATTTAAATAGTTATTAACAAGATAGTTTTTTATAAGTAAATTGTTAGAAAGAGCATAGGCTAAAATGATAGAGAATAAAAATATGAATAAAGTGATTTTATACAATCTAAAAGTACTTTTGACACTAAAAAATTATTTTTATAAATTTATCTAAAATCATGCCTTACTCTAAAAGTTTTTATAAATATTTGATAATTATTTATTTAATTTTTAGTACAAAATATAGTTTAGGCTATAAGTAATTTTAAAAGAAACGAACCAAAAAAAAAATCACCATATGTAAAGGGAGGTGCTGCCATCTCATGTCTGCGAGCAAATATGTGTATATTTTAATTTGAAATAATTTGACCGACCATACTTATTACATAATAAATGTAAATAAATTATTTAGTCAGTAGTTTCATTATTTTTGTCTGTCAATTCTGTATTATTGACGTATATAATTAATCGGTGATGCCATGGATGTTAAAACTTGTAAGTAATTTAAATAAACAATAGAACTTAAGTAAAATTAAAAATCAAAACATGGGCTTCTTTTAAATTTAAATTCCTTATGCAATGCAGATATACAGAACAACTTGTCCATTTGATGAAGTTAAATTAAGATAATCATCGTTGGTAAAAAAAATTAAAATAATCATCCTGTCAAAATAATCCGTTTATTTTTACAGCAAAAGACAGCTCCTCGCTTACGGCTTACCTTTGTTGCCTGTGATTTGAACGGCTAAGCCTAAAACCGGGGCCTCTCTAACAGAACGTGTTCTTTTTTTTACCTCCGCCGGCACCGACGTGGCAACATCGAATTGCATCAGAAAGATACATTTACATCTTTAACTAGCCCCGTGTATGGCTGGCAATATTTCCATTTTTAAAATATCGCAAAGGCCCCGATTTAACGAGTATTTAGTATTTCTCTATCCGCGTTAAGGAAAGATAAGTCACGTTTCACACCTTCATCTACTTTTAGCCTCCCTTGCATTCCCAACCTGCAACGACTAGAAACTTCTGCGACTTTCAACTTTTAACCCTTTTCCGTCCCGGCGACGATAGAGACCTGAACCTGCTTCTTCGACTTCTCTCTCTCTGATTATTCCCTTATATATCCTAAAGTCCCGCTGACCTTTTATTATATATTTTATCTCTCAATTTCGGCGAAGTTCACTCGTTATCGGAGGGTTTGATCGGTCAATTTTTCTGAGGTTCGATCTCTGGTTGTAATAACTCATGCCAGATATCGAACGCGTTCCGGTGAATAACAACGCCTTGTTCGGAAAATATGAGCTCGGAAGGATTTTGGGTTGTGGAGCCTTCGCGAAGGTCTACTTTGCCCGCAATGTCCAGACCGGCCAGAGCGTCGCCATTAAGGTCATCAACAAGAAAAAGATATGTGGCACCGGGCTCGTGTCTAATGTCAAGCGTGAAATTAGCATCATGAGTCGCCTCCATCACCCCAATATCGTCAAGCTCCACGAGGTCTTAGCCACCAAGACAAAGATCTACTTCGTCATGGATTTGGTCAAGGGTGGCGAATTGTTTGCCAAGATCTCCAAGGGACGCTTCAGCGAGGACCTCAGTCGGAAGTATTTCCAACAGTTGATATCTGCCGTCGGGTACTGCCACTCCCGCGGCGTGTTCCACCGTGACTTGAAACCCGAGAATCTCTTGCTCGACGAGCATGGGAATCTGAAGGTTTCGGATTTCGGACTCAGTGCCGTAAAAGATCAGATCCGAACCGATGGGTTGCTCCACACACTTTGTGGCACTCCGGCTTACGTCGCACCGGAGGTTTTGGCCAAGCAAGGGTACGATGGAGCAAAGGTAGATGTGTGGTCCTGTGGCGTTATCCTCTTTGTATTGACAGCCGGATACCTACCATTCAACGACCCGAACCTCATTAACATGTACAAGAAGATATACAAAGGCGAATATCGGTGTCCCCGGTGGATTTCGCCCGACCTCCGGCGTTTTCTGTCGCGGCTCCTAGACGCCAACGCGGATACCAGAATCACCATCGACGAGATCCTCCGGGACCCGTGGTTCAAGAAAGGGTACAAGGAGGTTAAATTTCACGAGGAACATGTCGGGTCTTCGTCAGGGATGAAGCCCGACGAGGCGGAGAAGATGGCTGATCTGAATGCATTTAGCATCATCTCGTTCTCCTCTGGCTTGAACCTGTCAGGTTTGTTCGATGACCCGCACAACACAACTGAGGAAACCGAGCGGTTCGTGTTGACGGCATCACCGGAGAAGCTGATGAAGAGAGTGGAGGAGATCGCCAAGGTGGAGAAACTCGTCGTGAGAAGGAAGGAGTGGGGGATTGAGCTGGAGGGGCAGAAAGGTAATTTCGGGATTAGTGTTGTTGTTTACCGTTTAATGGAAAGCCTGGTATTAGTGGAGGCCCAAAGAAGAGGCAGAGCCGGTGTCAACTTCTGGAAGAACAAGCTTAAGGCTATGTTTGGTTCAACCGAGGGGAGGGTAGGTTAAATTAATTTAAGGGAGGGTAAGTTAAGGTAGGGGAGGTTATAAATGGGAAGGTAGGGGAGGAGAGATGATATTTCTTGTTTGGTTCAGGAGGGGAGGGGAGGTAATGAAAAATTGACAGATATGCCCTTAAGCCTTTATTTACATTTATTAATTTTTTACTTATAATATTTATATTAATATTGTTATTTTTTATTTATAATTTTTAAAAAAACTTAATTTATACTTCGTAGCCTATATAATCCCTTAGACGATGGTAGTCGGTGGAGAAGGTCGAGCGACCGGTAGTCAATAACAAGTGAACGCATGAGGAAATGGGGTGGGCAAGACATCAAAGTGGATGAGATAACAGGCATACCCTAAGCTTTTAATGTCAGTAAGGCTGCAGACATAAGCTTATTATTGAACTCTCTTGGTCCAGAAACAACGGCCTTCCAACTGGATCTCATGCTTTATATCAAGAGTCAATGGCTTTTGCATGTTTATTCTGTTGTATCCATCTTGATGTAAAGCACTCGCTAGCTACCATTTAATGAAATAACAGATAGGGACCTTTTAATGAAAATGTTAATTACAAATTGGGGAAGGCAAAAGGCAAGGTGGCCTGGTATGAGGGAAAGAGTCTAGTTATCAGCTGGAGCCTTTTCATGTCTGATTTTAGTGGAATTAAGTAGGCACTTTCTTGAAAGCGATGAATGAAGAACCTTGAACAGTGTCCTATATTTGGATATAAAGAAAATTAGAGAGCAAAAAATATTAGTAGGAAAAACTTTTAAAAATGGTAAATTTTTTTACTAATTTAAAAAAAAATCCTAGTATTCTCTTGTCCTTATTGTCTTCCAATTTTTTTCTCCATTCGAACATAATCTACACGTCCCAAAACTGACCAACCGGAGAGCATGAAAGATTTCCGTCCTATTTCGCTTTACAATGAGAGCTTGAAAATGATTTTAGTACAGGGAAGAGATCATCCATCCTATGAGAACCAAATTTGAAAGAAAAGGCTTTACGCCCATTTAAACTTTCTTAGAATTTCATTAAGATATATTAGTTTTAGTAGATATTATGCATTGAAACTGATGAATATTCAATTTAATCCAAGTAGAATACTTGCTAGTGAAAGAATACCCGCACCATAAATAAATATTTCAAGTACAAGCAGGCCTCATGTAGTATTTTTTGTCAAAATGATTAAAAGAGACAAAACCAAAACCAAAGATACAATATTATCCATTACATTCTCCGTAAAAAAAACGATAATTAAACATAAAGAAACTTGCTAGTGATTGACGTTAGAGTCACTTGCTCGCTGGGCTTGAACTGATCTGCCCTCAGCTTGTTCACCTCACTTGCAAACACTGCTGTTGCTGGCACCGTGGAGTCTATGCAGTTTGCCTGAAGTTATTAAACTCACAAATTAGTCATACAAAATTTAAAACAAATTCCATTGATAAGTTCACTTTAAATGACACCCGAGTATTGACACTGATTATTAGAATAAAGTCTAAAATGGTACGATGGACACGGCTCAGAAAGACCATTGTCGCACAATACCATTGATTAAATGTGAGATTTCGTAACAAACCTTGATTGAAATAACAAAATGGCCTCCTGCTTTCAGATAATATGAAGCATTCAGCCCCAAAATCCTTGCCTGCAAATGTTAAATGGTAAGAACCAGATCCTCAGACAAAGGGTATCTACTCACCAAGTTCGTTGATAGTGCAAAGATAGTTTGAGAAATAACAGATAACCTATTGCGGATGATTAAATGAAAGAAAAGAATATAGAAGGGAGGAGATTGTATTGGAACATGATAATGACAATGCAAAAGCACAAACAGAGCAACCAAACTACTCCACAAGTAACACATTCATTTGAAAGATAAATAAATATGAATACAAAATAAAAATAACAAAATACACACAAATTTGGTTGAAAAGAAAAAAATCTAGAATATATAATAAAGTTCACGTGCATCAGAAACTCGGGTCTGCATCATCCATGATGTCTTGAAGGGGAATCCGAGTATACTCATCATATGCAAGGAGCATCAAATAATGAAAAATGCATATATCAAAGTGCGATTTGAGAACAAAGAAAAGAATGAATATCTATCTATTATGTATAGAAAAAATTACAAAAAAGCCATACAGAATCTAGAAGGAAACACTAGAAACTGGAACTTGAAAGATCTTTAAGAAAAAAGCATGGCAAGTAATGCAAAACTTAAAATGGTATTCAGCTCTTGGAAGTCCCAAGCAGATGCAAAGAAAATAAACGCAGTAATTTTCTTTAAGAAATCAATAAGACTAAACAACATGGCGATATAAAGTTGGATCTTTCCCTTTGAATAAGATTACTTTAAACAAAATAAAACCAAACCTGATCCGGCTGAGCAACATCAGAAAATATGACATCTACCATGCCAACTAACATTCTGTATTTGGCAGGATGTCTGGCATCTTCAATAATGGGTATAACATTAGTACGTTTCTTAGCCATGTTGACGAGATCTCTTCCACTTCTGTGAGAAAACTCTACTGCATAGACCACTCCAGTCTACAAACAAGAACCCCTTAGTCTAATGAGCTCTGCTCAACATGATATGGAAACATGAAGCGAATTAGTAAATAATACTTACCGGTCCAACAAGGTCAGAAACATGGGAGACTGTAGTACCAGAAGCAGCTCCCATGTAAAGAACACGGGCTCCAGGTTTCTATATTTCCATAATGCAATGAAAATACATGTAAAGAAATAGTATCTGGAATACAAGTCCAAATAACAATAGTCTAAGGCCATAGAGTTTCTTACAATCCAAATGTTGTCAACTCCACCAAGAATAGCAGCGGCCAACTTGGAGCGGAAAGGGTTCCACATACGATACTCAACTTTTGAACCATCCTCATTCTAAATATAGTAACAGTATTTGTCCGTATAATTACATTTCCATACATTTCAAACTCAACATTGGCTCAAGGCATTATAGATTCAAACAAGACATAATACTTCGAGCAGACAATCGATTAAATAAACTGTCAAAGCAAAAACTAACTAACTATTCCATTTTCTTTAGCCAAGTGATATTTAGCTAACCAAACCAAAAATCGCATATGACCATTCATTTTGCGAAAAAAACCTAACAGATTAGCAAAGTCCCCTAGCACTGGAGAAAGGAAAACCCACAATAAACAAAGATAGACAGCTACATTAACACTTAGTCTTATAGAAGTTTAGAATATAGATGGTAACAGGGAAATGAAGCATCTTCGGATACCTCTGGGAGGAGCCATCTTTACTATAGCTATGAAGGTGAGGAAATAACGGCGAAGCCTGAAGTGTAAACAACCGAAAAACGAAGTAAAAGCACACTGAGATGGTCTGACGGTGGTGGTCGGTGGAGAAGGTCGAGCGACCGGCAGCTGGACTTGGAGGAGCGCGCCGACGGAGAAGGAGACAGGAGCAAACGCGGCAGTCTGTTGTGGAATAGAATGGCGGAAAGAAGGAAGAAAGGGTTTTCACGCGTAGGGGCAGTTCTGGAAAATTGAAAAATGAGCAAGGGTAATTTAGTCAGAATTATACACAATGTTTCTCACCCCTCCAAAAAACCCCAAATTTGGAGGGGTGAGAGAGAGGGGTAGGGGAGCACAAAAAGACAAAAAAAATCCCCTCCCCTCCCCTCCATTTTTCCCAACCAAACACACTTATATCTCCCCTACCCTCCCCTCCCCTCCAAAACCCCCCAACCAAACAAAGCGTAAGCCTCAGCTCTGTGCTGTTACTGGTCAAGAGACAGATTCCCAGGTTGGCGGTGACTAAAATCTCTTCCAATTATCTTCTCTCCTCCTCCCAGAAATATGAATTTATAGTAAAAAATTATGTAGATAAAGTAATAAGTTGAAGATGGTGGTACATCCATGAAGATAACAGTTGGTGGGTATTTGTGAAACATGGAGGAGTGAAAGAAAATCATCTGAAATTAGTGATAGTGATGATTTATGAAATATTAAGTGTGATCGTGCGTTTTAGGCATCCGAGTGGTTTCATTTTGTATATTGTTGCTATATGTTGTGAAATAGTAAGTGTGGTTTACTGAACATTGCAATGATGTGGGTGAGGACTGAGGAATGATCAGTCCTCGTAAAGCCCCGCTGAGATCATGAATGAATGAATTTCAATATGTTTTATTACCATTGCTTTGTACATAGAGTTTCCAGAATTCAGAAACAAGGAAAGAAAGGTCCTTCTGTCTTCTGCAATTTGTCCCTTTTAATCTGTTGGTGAGAAGAAACTCCTGGAATTGGAGGCAGCGATGGATTCAATCCTTCATTCTGCAGTTTTAAGTGCATGATATGGAATTGAACAGAGCAAGTTATGAGCAAACTTTGCATAGATGAAATGATTGGGCACTACAGATCAATTCATGCTGCTCTAGACTTATCAGGAAACAAACACTAAAGTAATTGATTGAAAATGTTAGAATCATGGTCACAATCATGCTATGTTTTTTTGAGTGCTATCTTGCTGAGCTAATTAAGGTGGGTTGTCATATCTCATGTGGATAGACAATGAATAATGGAGAATAAAAATGAGCAGAAGACAAGAGTCACGTTCCACACCTGCACTGACAAAATTAGGCTACAGGCTGCAGCTATCTCATTTGTTCGAGTCTTCCCAAAATTTACGGATTCTCTGGTCCTTTCTGAACTTACTGGTGGCGACATTAAGAGGTAAGAGAAAGAGAAAGGGAGCGAAATCCACCCAATAGAAGTATAGACTCTCTCTTCCCCTCATTCATTTTCCATTAACGATTGACTTTGTTGGCATCAATAATTGTGTTCCACAGGTGGCAAGTAAAGTTATGAAGAAGAACCCAATATAGGAACAATTCTTTTTTTGGAAGGCAAAAAAGATTGTAAAAGTAGGCTAAAGAGTGGTAACGAGCAATCGTCATGTCACCAGACCTATTTGGAATTATAATATGAGGCTAAGTGTTAATATAGAGGTTGATCAATCAACTGATGTACTCCTTTCTAGTAATGTTGTTCCCTAGGTAGTGAAAGAATAAATAGAGAATAGAAATAAGCATATTCTGATATGCTCAATTCAAGAAAGGTTATGAATTATGGCAACCAGCTAAGTGCGTGGATGAACTTGGGATTTTAGGAAATTTTTAAGTAGTTATTCAATTTAAATATACAGAAAAAAGTATAATTATGATGACACAAACGTTCACCTTTTATAGATAACATTTTTAAATTTGCTCAAAGACAGCACAATTAACTCAAAATATTGTGCTGTTTTTTGTGCAGTATTAGCTGGAAAGCGTGCCGGATTCAATGAACTTAATTAATTTAATTTGGACACTGAGCTTCTTTTTGTCTAACTATTATCTGCCCTTTAATTAAATAAATATAAGATCGGATGCTTCTTTCTTCATGTCATGCATTTTTTTGTGACAGATGATTTTCTTTAAATCGATATTTATTTTACAAAGTTCGTGTTTTTTGGCATTTGTTCCATGGCAAGTTCCTCCTAGTCCTTGTCTAGACAAAAATTCCCATTCTTCATACGCGCATACAGTTTCTGTCTAATTTCCTTTGTGGGACCTGGCTGACAAAATAATTATTTAGTGCGACTTTAATAATACGTTAAAATAAAAAGTCATTTTTTACTTTTAAAGTGAATAATGCAATATTCAATTAAAATAATATAGATAATATCAATGATGACGGTCATTATGATAAGAAAACGGTGGTGCCCTTTTTTATGGGAGAAGAGTGGAAAACATTGGTGCATAGCGCATTACTGCATTTGATAACAGGTGTCAGGTATTGTGCATTCTGCTGCGCCCGTGAATCATAATTTCATTTTGTAGTAATCCAAATTTAAAATTTTAAAAAATAAATAGTACCATATTTCAACACAAGTATTTTTTTTAAAAAAAAATTACAGCGGTGGTTACATTACAACTTACAAATTATTTTATTTTAATCTTTAATAGGGAATCAAACTTCTATTTGTCTATCGTGTAAAACTTTATTGATAAAAAGGAGATTCTAGAAAAAGGGTCATAGTTTCCCCCCAAATATTAGTGTTTTACGATAGGTATAGGAATATTTTCTTCTATGACTATAATTGATAATCTTGAGTTGGCAAGTTATATTTGCAATTGCATAAAGCACAGAAACTTTTGAATGTTTTTTTCTTTGGTAAAAAAATCTATTGAGTGTTTTTTTTTTTATAAATAGGGCGATATTCCCTAACTGATAAGACTAATTCTTTTGAGAAGTAGAGATCATAAAAATAGGTTTTACTTCTCTCAACAAAGTATTTTTTCATGTGCATAGCTTAGTTTAAATCTATGACATCATGTTTAAGGGACCCAGTTATCTATTAACTATGCCAAACTCTGTTAGTAATTTTTTGAGTGTTCTTTTATACAAGAGAAAATGTAGTGGCTTTAAAAAGCAAATTAAACTATAGGAGAATTTAATTCTATACAATCTTTCTCTATGAGTGTCCGAATATCATATGGACACATGTCTAATAAGGAAGAGCTTGTCAATCCCTTTTTCGCTAAAGTATCGGCAACTTAATTTATTCTCCTCTCTAGAGACATATTGTAGTTTCAGCTCCTAATTCAGTTCTAATCATATTGTGGATTTGCATAAACATTAAGCTACAATTGTTCCTTGCACTCTGTGTCAGCAACATATCAACTAAGTTCAAAGCGTCCGTTTCAATAATTACTTTCTTGAATCAAAAGTCCCAAGCTAATAATTGTAATCCTTTAAAAATAGTATATTCTTCTGCTTCAAATGCACTACCCCTACAAAGAGCTTGAATAAAACCAACTATCCAGCATCTTTTATTATCTCTTATAACTCCATCACAGCCCGTTCATAACACCATCTACGTTGACTTTAACCGAACCACAGAGGGGAGATGCCAAATATGGGATCTTTTGGTAGACTCAATAGTCAGAGAAGCCACTGTGTTGTGAACCTGGACAAAGTCCCGCCAGCTATGACAGATTATATTAGCTGGATCAAATGGTCTTTCGAATCCATTTTCTAAATTTGCTTGGTTACTCTATTTCCAAATAGAAACACCCCACACCAGATCCCTATTTGTAACTATATCTCTTCCTATCTCTTTCTTTAGATTAAGAGAAAACCAACGAACTGAAAAATTGAGAGTAAAATCTGGGTTCAGTAAACTCACCCATTCACATTTAGCATCGTCACAATCTCAGAGAATATGTAGTAGGTCTTCCTGGGCAAATAGAGGAGGTTGAAGACCATTTGCTTCTCCAAACATAGTTGATAACCTACTATTAAAAGCAATCCTCATGAAAGCTCTTATTCTTTCAGCACCCTTCCATTTCCATATAAGATTTATAAACACGGCTATACAACATATTTTGCGGATTATCCTCTACCAAGTAATAAGCACTTTTCAATGTGAAGATACCATCATTAGTTGCATTCCAAGAAATAATATCATTCCCAGCTCCTTCCCTTGTGGGCAAAAATGCAATTAGGCGCTGAATTACTTCACTAGTCACAACATTGGATAGCCTTTGGAAGTCCCAAGAACCATGAAGTACCCATTCTGCAACTGTACTCTCTTCGTCATCCATTGAAAGAGGTCTTAACGCATCTTTAATTTTCCTGTCTTTAAACAATCAGTAATCATTGAAGAAATTGACAAAGTGTCCATTCCTAACTTGCCATTTAGTACCTTTGTCTATAATATCTCTACGTTGGTAGATAAACTTCCATAAACTGGAATCACCTTGGTGAAAATCAAGCAGATTGTCTTCATTCTTCCCCATATATTTATTGCGGAGTACCTCAGCCCATAAACCTTTAGCTCCAACAAGAAGCTTCCAAGCACGTTTATCTCCACAAGCTCTGTTAACATATGCGAGTTTTTTTAACCCTAACCCCCAAAAGGATTTAGGTAACGCAATTTGTTTCCAGCTAATAGACCAGAACAAGGTTCTTCAAATCCCTGGATCACTTTTTTTTTTTTTTTAAATTTCTAAGTCGACGCTTCAAGGGCGAGATTTAAAACCCATCATAATTGTTCTTCAGAAGTGTGGTCTGGGCCAACATTCATCAGCCCAGTCTAACTTCATAAGACTCGGCCCAAAACAAATAGGCCCTAATGTTTTCAGCCCATACATTTTACCCTAAAATGAAAAACCAATAAATGTCTGTATGGTCTCCAGATTGGACCCACATCTCCCCCACCTCCGAAGGCCTTTGTATTATACGAGCATGATCGCCTCCCCTCCCTAACCAGAGAGAACTCCTCCTACAAGGGTCCTCATGGTTTCTAGTTTTGTTTATTTGTTTTGTTTGCTTATTTTCTGAATTCAATCTTCGAGCTACCCACTGCATACATAACGAGGTGAGCTTTTCTTCTTCTACGGCGTTCTTCCTGGCGGACGCAATTGTTTATGCTTTCCTTTCACGAGCTGTAGTGTTTTCACCTTCGTAATGTTTTGATTAGGATGTTGTAAAGAGTGGGAATTTGGGACAGTGTAGAATGCCGAAGGAGTCAAGCTTAAGACTTAAGCTGAGCAAGAAGCACAAACTTTCATTGAGCACTGTTAAGAAAACTAGGAGGAGCGGGAATGCTGAAATTTCCTCGGACAAAGGTAAGTCTCGCACGAGGGAGAATGGATCAAAGTGTGATTCTAGAAAAAAGGGTAGAACTAGAGAAACTTGGACAGGTGAAGATGGGCGTGATGGGAAGTTTGGCGAGAGAGAAAAGCAAAGACCATTGAGTTTTAATGCAAGAAAGAAGAGAGTATATGCAAAGGAGGAAGCAGGACAAAATGCGGAGTCATACAATGTTACAGAAGCATCCAAGAAGAAGGCTTTGTTTAAGAAAGGGGTGAAGAAGGTGAAAGAGGAATACTTCTCTGAAGTAAAAAATAGGTTTCCCAAAGGGAAGGTCAAGAAGGAACATGTTGAAGTACCAAAATTTCAACGGAGAGCCAATGCAAAGGAGGCAGGTAAAAAGGAATCTGTTACGAAAGATGGCAATGGAACTAGCTTCTCGAAAAAGCATACAGAACAGAAATCTGACTTTAGCAAGGATAAAAGCCCAAATGTTGTGCCTCCTTCTAGTTCCACCAAGAGAAAAGTTCGAGTCAAAGCTAAGTTGGATGATGATGTAGCAATAACAAATGAGCAGCCAAGGAAGAGAAAAAGGGTAATCAAGATTGACCCGTATGATATCTCAAACAAGCGACTAGATGATGGCATTGTCATTAGTGGTTGGTAACCTATCTTCGTCTCTTTATAATCCCATGTGTAGCCTCAGAATTCTACTTGTTTTTTCTGCTAATTTTTTTAAATCTTGCTTTAATAACTCTATTATGTAGTCTAAGATCACCGTATTGCGGTTTTGGAGGATTTTGCAAATGATTTTATATTTCTGTAAATTATCATTAAAGTATGTTTTTATTTCTCAGAGAAAATTCCACAATGACAAGACATTAGACGCTTGATTCTGATATGTAAGATGTGTAAGTGGTGGCAGCAAAATGAGAGCTATACTGAATAAGCATTGGAACGTGTTTGGGAAACATCTTTGTCAAAGTCAAAACCATAGCTTTGGTTGCTTCTGCAAAAAGAACAAGGGTCAAGTCTGAGATTTCTTGTTTAAAACTTACAATTTGCACTTTTCAAACTCAATTTATAATTAAAAGGAGGAGGCACATGGAGGGGCTATAGATTTAAGAAATAACAACAATTTGGACTGTAGAATTGTTCTTTCTCAACCAGTAATATTTTCTGTTTAACTTTCAAATGCTGATTTTTATCTATTCTATTCTACTACTTTTATTTTCAATTTTTTGTGTGGCTTCAGGTTCGGAGTGTTTTGACAATTCTTCCCTTTAACAGTCCAAGTTGATTTGGCTACTTTTCCTCTTCCTAACCAAACAAATGACTTTATTTATATGGTGTCTTGCTTCAATTTCAGGAATTACAAAAGAAAAGAAAAGGGA
Organism: Leucaena leucocephala; assembly: GCA_037074615.1. NCBI lineage: Eukaryota > Viridiplantae > Streptophyta > Magnoliopsida > Fabales > Fabaceae > Leucaena > Leucaena leucocephala. Next base: position 5,967,691 of record CM073517.1, on the reverse strand, counting down.
GCCTGAGGAAAATCCTGTAATGTCTCAGAACGCGCTATTTCGTGCTATAAAACCTAGCCCTTCAGTACTTTCTTTTGTGGAAAATAATGTAACTTCGATGATCAGAGACTTTGATAGTTGGATTGATTTCATAATATTTAGTTTATTGTTCTAATTTCCTGTGCTGTGGTTATTACTTACAGCTGTTGGGGCGGAGACGCATGATTGAGATAAGGAGAGCAGGCTATAATGTTGATCTTTCGGCGCCCTTAGATAATGTCCCCTTCTCAACCGGCTCTGAAAGAGAGAGAATGGAAGATAGTGTATGTGTCTAACTAATGCACTCCACAAATAATCCAATTTCTAAGTGAGCTATATGGAACTAATAATTACTTCTAGAGCAAGCAAATCATTTTGGCATTACTCATCCGCTTACATTGATTGATATTCTGTGATCGAGACAGATATTTAGGAATAAATTGGAATTTTTTGCTGCCGCGAAAATCTCATCATCATTTCCACCACCAAATCTTCCTGAAATTGCATTCGCTGGTAAGATTGTAAACCACCTTTAATTTGACTCTAGTAATTAAAATGATACATACCAATTTGATTGTGAGCTGTAGCCCACTAGTCTTGGTGATCAAATCCTGAAAGTCTGAGGGCTATCTCAGCAACCGTGAGAAAGAAGACTGATTTATATTTTCTAATGCACCTGCCAAGAGACACGAGTAAAATGATATCTACCTGATTCTGATTGTCAGGAAGGTCAAATGTTGGGAAGTCCTCTCTTCTTAATGCACTCACCAGACAATGGGGGGTTGTAAGGACATCAGACAAGCCCGGCCTTACTCAGGTATCCTAGATTAGCTGAAGTTGGTAGATTTGGAAACTTTAAAGGTTGAATGTTTTACTTTTTAATATGCAATTCCCTTTGTAACTGATGAATTCTTTCTAGACCATTAATTTCTTTAAGCTAGGAACGAAGCTTTGCTTAGTGGATTTGCCAGGATATGGATTTGCATATGCAAAAGAAGAAGTGAAAGAAACATGGGAAGAGCTTGTAAGTGTGCAACTTGAATTCAATCTATTGGTGGTCTAAATGTTTCCCGAAATTTGGTTTAGCCAACTATCATTCTCCTTGATAGAGCCAGTATTCAGCTGCTTCAAGCCTTTCTGTATTGTCTTAATTTCTGGATTAAAGCATTACATGTCATAGAACACTTATCCTTTGGTGAGGAAGATTCAACATGTTAAGTAATTTCTCGTCCACTTAACTCATTCTTTTGGTGGCATGCTGTTGTATGTTCCATGCTTGGAAATATGATAACATTTGAGATCATGTTTTATGCCAAGCTAAGAATCCTTTCTGCTTTATTTTTGCAATTCACTACTCACCAGTCTATTTACTCCGATATAGTATATAATCATATGTATATTTGTGCTGTTAGAATTTTGCTATATTTTGTTGTTGACATGTGTATGGATTTTAGTTAATTGATTTGTCATGGTAAAACTGACCAACCATTTCCCTTGGAAAACTTCTAAATGGTAGGTGAAGGAGTATGTTTCCACTAGACTTGGCCTCAAACGAGTATGCCTATTAGTTGATACAAAATGGGGTATGAAGCCAAGGGATCATGAACTTATTGACTTAATGGAAAGGTACATGGTTAGTCTGGTGCACTTGCATTCTCTCTTGTTCTGCAGTATGTGAACTTAAAAAGTCTTGAGGCAGTATTGCATATACTTCTAATGTATGTGATCAACTTGCAGATCACAAACTAAATACCAGATTGTACTAACTAAAACAGATATGGTATTCCCAATTGATGTGGCACGCCGAGCCATGCAAATTGAAGAGGTGAGTTTTCGCCATCCAAATTGATCTTTATCTGAAAATTGTTTTTCTTTTGTGGAGACTAACACTCTTCTGCAAACTGTTTACATTCACAGAGTCTCAAGGAGAACAAGTCTGTACTTCAGCCTACGGTAAACTGGTTCTTTTGGCGTATTTCTTCAAAACTTCATTCTTACCACATTATTCTTGTAAGCAAGCTATCCAATTTGCATTGTGCTTATTGCAGATGATGGTAAGTTCAAAATCTGGAGCGGGCATTCGAACTTTAAGAACAGTTCTCTCAAAGATAGCACGAGTTGCCAAAATATAAAGCAATGTGGGCGTCCTCTACCTCAACCTTGATTCCTCATAATGAATTTGACAAGTTTCTTGACAAAGGAAATATATAGGGCTAAATGGCCAATAGTCTTTCACTCCTGCCTAATTTTCACTCAATTGCATTCAATTTAGCTTTCATATTAATTTGAATGGCCTCATGCTGATCCAGATGCTTTTGATCTGAAGCAATCAGTTAGACATCCCAGATGGAGAATTAGTTTTCTCAAGTTCTAAACTTTCATTTGAGCTCCTTTTCACTTTTCACTGGTTGGATTGTGCTTGTGCCAGCTCAAGGTGATGCATTGGTCTTGATTGTTTTGATGGAATATATACTGGTCCAAATTATTGTCTTTCCCCCCTAATTTTAGTTGTCAATTTTATATTGGAAACTAGTCACTACTGTTCACGGAGCTGCATGTAAATAGTGAGTGCAACCTTGGGCTCCAGGCAGCACACTGGATTCATGAATTCTTTCTCAATTTTTGCTTCATAGCCAGCCACCCATAATTCTGAGAATTTTGTCCTACACTAAGGACCGTTTCTTTGTGTCTGGGGAAAGATCGAGCTTTTGGTGCCCAAAGAAAGTTTATCAAAGACATCCCAAGCAAAGCCACGATATTCGATTCCAAAATTCAGAAATCAAATGTCAGCAATTCTACAATGAAGTTTCACTCAAATTACATGAGAAAACCTGACTTGTAAAATTTAACAATTAATAAATGGTTCAGACTCAGACGGGTAGCGAACGAACCTTTGCCAAATGTGCCTTGCAATTTATGAAAACTAATAAGACGGTGAAAAGTAATAAAAGACCACTTTAGAAATACTGAGTTGTAAGGGCCAAATTGTTAATTTTAATTGGTTTTTCGCTTGGGCAAAAGAATCAAAGTTTAAATCCCCATGTTCACGCCTATAGGGTGTGTTTGGCTAAGGAGATGAGGGATTTTAATAGAAGAAGAGGGAAGAATTTTTTTTTTAATATTATCTTAGATAAATAAAAACAGAAAAAAAAAAGATTTTGATGTTACATTATTTAATTTAAGAGGTGAGAATTTTTTTTTATATATAGACAATTGTGAGATACAGATAAAATATTTTAAAGATATTAAAAAAAATACTATGAATATAATAATTAAAATAATTTTTTCTTATTTAAAATTTTTCCTCCCCTTTCTAAAAGTTGTATGATGTCAAATAAAGGGTAAAATTCTTACCCTTTTTTTTTTCAAATCACTCGTACCAAATACTCCTTCACTATCTTGATAGTATTTTAAACTAATTTCTTTTAATAAAAAAATATATATACGAGGTACTAGTCTATTTTATTATATTAAATCCATTGATAAAACTATAATTTTATGTTAAGACAAAGTGCTAAAATTATGCTAAAAATTTTAAACTACCCATCGATTAAAAAAAATACTACTGATCCTTTTGTATGCCTAAAAAAATATCCCTGAAACATATAAGATTCTTTCAATTAAGGCTATGTTTGGCTCAACGGAGGGGAGGGATTTTAATGGAGGGAAAGGAAAGGAAGGGAATATGAGGGATTTTATTATTACCTTGTTTGGATTAATATAAAGGGAAAGGAGGGGAGGGATTTTAATGTTACCTTGTTTGGTTCAATTAGAGAGGGGAGGGAAAATCTTTTTTATGGACAAATTTACCCTTTATTATCTAAGCAATGATTTAGCCAATAATTCACTCTCTTTAGTCTTTTTACTGATTCAATGAAAGTAGTTAAACTTTCTCACCAGTAATACAGCCCCACCCAGGCTCACACCCATTAAGCCAAACACTCAAGTTACCGTTCTTGTTTGGCTACAAGTTGTTAGCTGGGCTCTTTGATTTTATGTCAAAATCTCTAGCATATAACTTAATTTCTGCTGTCATGCATATGCGCTGTGTAATATCTCTTGTAAAATCGCCAAATTCAACACCAAATGCTCAGATTGGGAAAAACTATACAATGCATCAATTAATGATAAATGTAATGGCAACTCCCTCCATCATATGGGAACTGAACTGAATTTTATCAAATGCCATCATATGGCCTTACAAAAATTCACAAGGCCTGCCATAAAATGTCATCAAATGCTATCATATGGCCCTACAAAATATCACTAGCCATGGCATAAAATGTCATGAAATGGCATAATATGGCTAACAAAATAATATGGACACCATGCCAAATAAGTGTTTACAAAATGCCTATAACAAAAGATGATATTCCTTGAAAGCCATAACATACTAAGAACCGAAAACCATATCCATAATCACTTGTTTGCGCAGAAAAGGTGGACATTGAATTACTGCCCTTAACTTAGCCACATCATTCATGAGAGCACAATAAATTTTGGAGATCTTATCTTCCTCACATCCAGCATCAACAATCATCTTGAAAGTTTCTTCCCCTGACATTTGTGGAACATATCTATCTTTAAATATTCTATTCCCTTCACTCATAGCATTTGCAATGAATTCCATTTTCTCTGCAATCAGATGTACTTGGAAAGGATCTGTGTCTTTAGTCCCACTCTTTTTTGTCCTCTTGTTGCTCTCAGTATTTCTTGTATTTGCTTGTGGAGAATGGGTATCAAGTGGGGAATTTTCCATATTGATTGAAAAATTCTCCAAAGTGACTTCATTATGGGAAGTTAGTTGATCAACCTGATTGATAGAATCAACAAATTCTTGAGCATTTTGACGTCTCCGCTTCTTCAGGGTGGAAGGAGTATCAACCTCATCTCCATTTGCTCTATCATTTCCATAAAGAGCTACCATCCTTTCATAATTAGGCAAAGGTGTATTTCTCCAAAGAGCTGCTTTTGGTTTCACCTGCAAAATATATTTCATACAATTAGTTCATTGCACAATTGATATGAAGAGCTGCTAAAATCAGACTTTTATGTTATCTAATCATACATATAATATGTAACAGATTTTATAATGAGCATCTCTTAAGAAGGGTAATCATTTCGAATTGAAAAGCAAGGAAAGCAGCTGAAGATGATGTTTGACCAGCAGCAGAAAGAATGTAATAGCTTCTCCAATGTATAATATTACTTATAAACCACATTGTACAAATTCTCTATGCCTCCCTGTGATTTTAGTACATAAACCACATTGTACAAATTCTCTATGCCACGTATAGTAGTAGTATGATGGAAAACAAATTGCAATCTAAAAACAGACTATGTATAATAATCTTACCTCAATTAATTGATCCCAAACTTGGCCCTCAGCTTCCCATCTACTAGTGGATGAGTTCCATGAAAAGCCACTCATACCTCCTTTGAAGATGTCATAAATTTCAGAAAAATTCCTCTTCAAAGTCTTCCAACGATTTTTCACCTTCTCCTTCTCAACTTTAAATCCAAACAAGACACTCAAATATTGTGTTATGTTATCATAAGCAGTAGGTGTAAATGTTCCATTAACCTTGTTGCCAATGTCAAGTTCATGCATAAATGCATCAATCAAAGCATCATCCATCTTGGAGCTCCAAATCAAGTTCTTATCAGTAGTGCTAGTCTTTGGAGCTATACTATTAGCATTGAAACCCAAACAAAATAACATATAAGTAAACATGTTGATAAGGAAAATGTAAACTTCAGTTCAAACATTGAAGGACAATTACACCATATAAGTAAACATATAAGTACACAAATGTTCAAGCATTCATAAATAATCAACAAAGTTCAATATCAATCCAACAAGCAATGCAACACAATATTGTCAATTATTCCTAGCGTTGTTTTCATAATCATTCCACATTTGCTGAGCTATTGAATCCCTTATAAGTTCACCCCGAGCTGCTTCACTTCTATCACCTCTTGGAGTATGGTTATCATTGTTAGATTCAGCTTGCTCTGCAAGTTCAGCATCTACTTCATGGATAATCTCTTCATCAGGGTCTACATTCATTAAGTAGTTATGAAGAATGCAACAGGCGGCAACAATCACCTTTTGAGCTTTTACACCATAAGAAGGCTCGGCGGCACTTGATAAAATTACGAATCTTTTTTTCAATACCCCAAAAGCTCGTTCAATTGCATTACGTAATGATGCATGCCGAAGATTGAAAAGTTCTTTATGGTTTTGGGGTGGATTTCTATCTGAATATTCTTTCAAATGGTAGCGAACTCCTCTATAAGGTGTAATAAGACCACTTGTTAACATGAATCCAGCATCCACCAAGTAATATTTCCCTATCATAAAGTAAAATAGACACTTTATTAGTTTTAAATTTGTGATGCTATTTAATTATGTCACTTAACTAATTCCTAAAATTGTTACCTTGAGGAATCTTAAGACCATCTTCTCGTGTTAAGGCATCCTTTATAATCCTTGAGTCAGATGCGGTGCCCTCCCATCCAATAAGCACATAAGTGAAGCTTAAATCAAATGTGCAAGCTGCTAAGACATTTTGTGTAGGAAATTCCTTTCTTCCTCGATAACGAGGTGCATCTACCATAGGTACTTTTGCACGTATATGTGTTCCATCTATGGCCCCAACACAATCCTTAAAATATGGGTAAAATTTGTCATTAACCTGAATTTCAGGAGGGACTCCGGAGCCATCTGGTTGTAGAAGAAATTTATCTTCTAATTCAAGGATAGCACCTAACACATTATGGAAATGACGGCTAACTGTCTCACCAGACCGCCTAAACCAAAACTTAACCACACGGTTTTTTGTTTTATGACCTAAGATGTAAAGGGTCTTAGCAACTTGTTCTTCCACACTTGAGTACCGTGTGGGCTGGAGGCCACCATCTCTTTCTAACATATCACACAATCCTAAAAAAGCTTGTGGACTCATTCTAACAATATCCCGGCCACTGGAAGTACAAGTGATTCTGTACATTACTTCTTCACGTACCCTTTCTTTTGTGGAACTCATATTACAAGTAATTTTCTTTTTATGATTGTACATCTGAGCCACACAATACTGAACAACAAGACAAACAAGGCAGGTCACAAGTCTCCGACGCATTTCCCACCATTGTATCAAAAAATCCCCTTCAGAATCCATCTAACAAATGAAAAAACATTACCTCAAATTAATATATGTTCAATTGCTGTTCAACAAGCAGCAGAATAAAAAAGGATAAAAGACTCAACATTAGCATTGCTTGGACTTAGCAAACACAAACAGCTGCATTTAAATATAAATGAAACCTTGCATCAATAAAACATAGACCAAGATTGCCCGTTGGAAATTTAATTCCGAACTGAACCATCATCACTAATATGAACAGGTGAAGAAGAAATAAGCAAAGATGTCAATTAATATGAATTGCATTGGGGTCATTCATATCTGCACTTGAGTTATAGTAGTCTTAGGAACCACAAACATTATTCTTAAATTGCATCAATAAAAAATTTTTTGGGTTAGACACTAGAAACCTCCATATGTTTTCATTCCCCTGATACCCTAGCATTGTTAGAGGGCTTTAGTTCGTCCTGATGAGATCATGACTAGTTGTTACTCAGTGGCTATGTGAAGTTGACAAAATTGTGTAGTACTGGACTAAATAGCTGGGGATTTAATATTTTGTAGAGATTTAAAGTTGAGCACTAGTTCAACTCCTTGTTGCTCAGATAGTACATTATGTTTTCAGGTTGTTAATGTAATCAGTTATTTTCAATTAGCATATACTAATTTCTTGTTAATTTAATCATATTTTAAGATGCAATTCTCTAGTTGCCTTTTACTTTGGATATGAAATACACTGATTATCTTTTGTTTCAGGTTAACAAACATAGAAAGCCAAGGAAAATAACTCAATATTGGATCCGCTATTCATGTGGTGCAGTTGGTTTGTCGATTTGTTCTATCTGGCTCCTACAACGTAGTAGACTGATGGGAAGTTCAGATATTGACAATTGGATTCGAGAAGCCAAGGACTCAACAACTAGCTTTTATACAGAACATGTTGAGCAACCGGTATATTTTTCTTGCGTATTTCCTATTAGAGTGTGAGTGTGTGTTTAACCGCTGCTCGTGCGTCATTCAACCCAACAATCAAAAACAGGACAAAGAAGGAAAAAGAGGATCGATGCAAATAATCCTAACCTTCGACACAGTGGAGATCAGTAGCAAAGGGAGATTGCGGAACAGTTTTAGCGCCTGGCGAGATGAAGCAACCAAGAGGAGACGACGCACGAGCAGCGGCTTTTCACTTCCAGACGCACCAGCAGCGGCTTTCGCTTCCAGACACACCAGCAGCGACTTTCGCCTCCAGACGCTCCAGAAGAGGCTTGCGGCAATGGACTCTAGGGTTGTGTTATAAGATGAAAGGGTAATCTTGGGAAATTGAAAAAATGGCATGGGCATATTGGTCTCATCATATACAAATATTAATCTCCCCTCCAAATTCCCCCAATTTTGGAGGGGAGCTTTTGGCACCGAGGGAAGGGAAAATTTTAAAAAAATTTCCCTTCCCTCCTAATATTTTTCCTAATCCAAACAAGGGGAGGGGAGCAAAATCCCTCCCCTCCTCTCCTTTTCCTCCAAAATCCCTCCTGCCAAACATAGCGTAAAACTCAATTGGGAGAATCAAATTCAAGACGAGAATATATTGGATACACACATATATAACGGCGAATTTACCCGGCAATTACACCTGGAAGCCGGTATCAGACAAAAGTGACGCTCTCGTATAAATACGAGCCTGTGGACGCAACGGTAAAATTTTCATTTGGCAGCGGCGAGATGCGGAAACGAACGGGAAGACCGGAAGCCTCAAAGTCAAAACCTCTCAACCCTCACTCACAAGCAGCAGCGATCGAAGAACAAAACACAGTTCCTGATGAGGCCAAAGGCTTCTTCGCTTGTTACCTCTTGGTCTCTCTGAACCCTCGCTTCAAAGGCCATACCTACATCGGGTTCGGGCCCGCACTCCCATTCAACTTACTTCTCACCTCTACTCTTCTTGTTTCTCTTCCACTCTCCAAGATCAGATGTTTCTGATCTCCTCTGATTCATACGTGTTCGTAATCCTTGAAAAGTTTTCATATTTTTATGAATACAAATGTTCGGTATTTACGATTTTCTTTGATTTTTGCCGCAACTCACTTCTTTATATCAGTTTTGGTTAATGATGGGTTTTCAGATCTGACCGTGTTTATCTACATGCAATTACAGATTTACAGTGAATCCACGACGCCGGATTAGGCAACACAATGGTGAAATTGGGTGCGGAGCTTGGAGAACAAAGAGGAAAAGGCCTTGGGAGATGGTTTTGTGTATATATGGTTTCCCAACGAATGTGTCTGCGCTTCAGGTCCATACTCAGTTCTTTTATTGCTTCTTTTGCAAATCCCTTATAATCATACATCTTTGGTCTGATAAGATGATTTTTCTGTTTCAATTTTATCCCATTGGATCACTTGGCTTAATTTGCTCCTAAATTCTTAAAACTTAGCACCAAGTTATCTTCTATTTTCAGAGTGCCATTAGTCTTTAACGCTTTGATCACTTCTTTCGATTATGCTTTATCCCTTACTTGAGTATGTGGATTTTTATGCAATTCACTTGAAAATTATGGATATTGGCCCCATATTCTAAAGTTATTTTGTCTGGGAGTTGCAGTTTGAATGGGCTTGGCAGCACCCTGTGGAATCACTGGCTGTAAGGAAGGCAGCTGCTACCTTTAAATCCCTTTCAGGAATTGCCAACAAGATTAAACTTGCATACACAATGCTCACTCTTCCATCCTGGCAGAGGTGTGTCATCTTTCTGAGTGTAGGATTCTTGGTTTTGTCACAGTATAATTTTTGTTTGGATTCTGATACATGATATGATTGGCCACAGCTTGAATATGACAGTAAACTTCTTCTCAACGAAGTACACGAAACATTCTGCTGGTTGTCCGAGTTTGCCAGAGCACATGAAGGTTCAGATTCGCTCCATGGATGAACTTCCTTGTTATACAGAAAGAATTGAAGGTTTGTCTGAGAACGAAGATGATGAACCCGATGAAAGTGGTGGCACCGGTGAAGAGGAATGCGGTGCTATTACATGTAACATTGATTCTATTCCAGAAACATTTGATGGTTTTCTCACTCATCTTTCACCACAAGAAGAAGAATCTGAAGCAAGAGAACCTTGTCATTCATTTGCTTCATTAGACAAAAGGGAGCCATTTGGTTCTATCATATCAGAGGTGAAGGAATCGCCACCAGTAATGTTATCAACAAGAGAAGAGATAACTGAAGTTGAAGATTTTACAAATTCCATGAATAAGAGTTGTGCTGAAATAAGTGAAGCAGATTGCATACAATCAGGTACAATATCAGCTGCTAATAAGAGTAAAGAGTTCAGGTGTGCCTCTAACGTGCCTAAAGAAGCTGAAATAATAGATTTGTCTACTCCTTCCGCTTGCTGCAGCTTTTCAGTCAGCAAGAAGAGTAAAGAGTTCAGGTGTGCCTCTAACGTGCCTAAAGAAGCTGAAATAATAGATTTGTCTACTCCATCCGCTTGCTGCAGCTTTTCAGTCAGCAAGAAGAGAAGGGTTTCTCATGTTGGTACTGATTTTGTTGACTTAACAAAGTCCCCCAACTTCATTCAATTGTAAGGTCTTGGGCAATAAGAAAGCCACCAGTGTGGTGAGGAATCTACATGTGTTGAACTAGTTGTACAGTTATATTATTCTCTGATCATATTAGATCAGACAAAAAAACATAAGCAGAAAGCATGATAGCTGCATTGTAATATTTCTCTTTTCACAGTCTATGTGGAAAATCATCGAAGAATGTTCCTTTGCCTGTCCAATTTCCTTATTATTCTGTAAAATTAAGTTATACCTTTTGATCTTGTGTTGCCAGCCCTCTGGTACTCCCTATTGACTCTGTGTTTAATATGAGCATACACTTTTTGGCAATTCTGTTTTTCAAAAATTCATATTATATATGACAACGATTCACTAGGTAATTAGCTCTACAATTAGGGGTAGAGGAGGGCGTTATTTACATATAAAGCCTTAAATTTCCAAGGAGCATGGTTAATTTGAGCCAATACTAAGCTGTGCGCCAAAATTTGCAGGGAAATGAGCATGAACAAACCCTTGTAAGACGACGCACCTAAGCCTCTCCTATTGATATGGAGAAATTAGTTTTGTAATTTTGTGAGTTGGTATGAGCGGCACTATTCATGGTTTATGAATATTAAAACTTTCTATACTTTTAAATTATATGCACACAATATTATAGATAGATTAATTTTTTGAAAAAAGTTACAGCACCCTGAACATACAAGACGAGCTAAAATATAGGATCACGAACAGTTGCCCAATATGAACAAGCAACATGGTTAAAAAAATGTACATATCATGAGCTATCTATCGATCGATAGATAGATAGATTCATTTTTTGAAAAAAGTTACAGCACCCTGAACATACAAGACGAGCTAAAATATAGGATCACGAACAGTTGCCCAATATGAACAAGCAACATGGTTAAAAAAATGTACATATCATGAGCTACAAAAAATAGAATGTATTATTGTTAAGATTGTTGTGGCTGCGGCTCATGTATATGCAGTTGTTCTGATTGCTGTGATTGCTGTTCTTGGTCATCACCTTGCCAAACCCAGACAATATCCTGAAGGGCAGGCCTTATACCTTCCTTCAGTATTTTCTGAAATTCCAATGTATCCCCATCTGATTTTTTCATCTCAACCAGATGGAAATACGGAGTAACCTCAAAGATCTCTGCATCAATGGACAAAACACCCTTTCTGCCTGCCTTGAGGCCCTCTAGCTTTAACAAACCTGCGGCTTTCTTCTTTATTTTCATCTTTAGACGCTTAGCAGTCTCTTCCAGCTTCGAGATGATAGCCGGTGCAGGTTGTCTTGAGGTAAATCTAGCTTCTCTCTTCTTAAAACTGCCTTCAAAGAATACCGAAAGATCAAAACCAGCAGAAAGGGATATGATATCAAATGCATTTATACTGGTTGGTACAACTGACTCCTGCTTTGCTTCTGCTTCGTCGCTACGATCGGAAGGATTTTTACCTGATGAAGAGACGGCCTTCGTTTCCTTTTTACGTATAGAATTTGGTCCTTTCTTAAACCAAGAACACTCCCTAATCTTTTCCATGGAAATCCTAGTATCAGGATCTGGGTCTAACATCTTGGATAAAAGTATGCGAACTTCTGGTGAGAACCAATTAGGACATTCAAATTCTGCTTTGCCAATCTTCCTATACATCTCTACCAAATTCGAATCATGAAAAGGGAGATAACCTGCCAATAATACAAACAATACTACCCCACAAGACCAAACATCAGCTTTGGCACCATCATACCCTTTCCTTTTGATGACTTCAGGAGCAACATATGCGGGTGTGCCACAAGTTGTATGCAGCAGGCCATCTTCCCGCTTGGATTCCACCAGAGCACTTAACCCAAAATCAGAAACCTTCAGATTCCCATTTTCATCCAACAAAAGGTTCTCTGGTTTAATATCCCGGTGGTACACGCCTCTGCTGTCACAAAATTCAACTGCATTGATCAGCTGCCAGAAATATTTATGTGCAACTTCCTCTTTGAGCTTTCCTTTTTTAGCTAACTTGGTGAAGAGTTCGCCACCTTTAGCATATTCCATAACAAAGTAAATCTTACTCTTGGTGGCCATAACCTCAAAAAGCTGTATAATATAGGGATGTCTAACCTTCCTCATAATAGATATTTCACGCTTGATGTGTTCAGCTTGCCCAGATTTCATAACCTTATCTTTGTCAATTACCTTAACAGCCACACTCTGATTAGCTGAGGTGCTTCGTGCATAGTACACTTTTGCAAAGGTGCCTTGGCTTAGCAATCTTCCTAATTCATATCTTCCCATTAAAACACTTGATCTGTTCTCCATACCAGATCACACAGTAAGATGAAAGAATAATATAGCTATAGAGTGTAGCTATATACAGAAAGTCATTTTTTTCAACCGTCTCCACTTAAATCGTGTATTAACAAAACAGGCACAGTTAAAAGACTTGTGTGCCACTCATGCATCAGGGGAAAGCCAAAAAAGGATGTCCAAATCTGTGATACAGTTTCGTCAAGCATGAAGGAGAGAAGTACAAGCAACAATATAAACTTATTGATCTCAGAGACAGAGATATGATCACCAAGGCACATCTAACGGAGAGAACTTGCAGCAAGTATGATAAGTTGAGGAGCTTCAGAAGTATAGTTGAATTTCAGCAGAACGTTTTCCCTCAAAACTCTGAAAAACAAAAGGTGAATGGTACTGGCTTCAACAATTGTTCAGGAAATACAGTATAAACTGAGAAACAGGAATAAAATGATGTAAAATTCAGCAGCTAACTTGCAAACGCACAAGGGGAATACGCATTTTATATTGATGAACAGGGTCAAATAACAGAAATGGTAATGTAATATGGTTTTGGATGCTATCTCTCACAAGCAAAGAAATTCAGAAAATCTTTGTCAGAAACACGCCACTTCTCAGATAAAACAAGTGGAAAAAATCTGTTTAAAAGAAGAGTAATCTTGCACGACATTTAGGGTTCAAAATTTAGGCCCCTAGCTCACCTCTGGACTAACTTTCCGGCCTCTGCCGCTGCAGAAGCTCCTAGCAGCGATCCATCCAATGCTTGGAACTTGGAAGATACGAACGTCAAATTTCCAAAAACCGAATCATTGATTCAACAAAAGTAACTAACATGAAGAACCCTACTAAACCCGTATGTTCTGGGGAATACAACAACCATATTCAGTATCACCCCAAAGTTACTTCAAAACTAATGTCGAGTTTCAAAAGCAAAATTGAGGATACACTGACTAAGCAGATACTAAAATCAAGCGCACACGCGAATTAAACCTAGAGAAAGAAAATAGACTAACCTTATCGAGCTAAGCGGAAGCACACATTGCTTCAGGTTGAAGGCGCGCCAGCCGAGAGAGAACGGGTAGAGATTCCATGGGACCCGGAGGAAAATGAATGGGAAGGGGAATTTATGTTTTCTCCTGCATAACAATTCGACGGTTATATGGCCTTTTATATTATGAACGCATCATTTTTAATTTTATATTATATACGTGATTGAGAAATTATTATTAACAAAATACTATACTTACAAGAAAGTTTGAGCCTTCACAAGTACTACTATTATTCCACCCTACTAATAAAATAATTTCATTTTTCTAATTAACTTTCCTAATTAAAGAAGACAAAATATATACAGTTTTCATATTAAATTTAAGAATTTAATTTAAATCACGTAATTAAATTATATATTGTTTTTAATCAGGAGAATTTGAGCCTTCACAACTGGTAACATTCTACCCTACTTCTGGGTTAGAGTTGCATTTGTGTCAATGCATAATGAAACGATCCAGGAGGTAGAATAAGAATAATAATACGGTTATTTGTTTTTGTCGGCCAAATAATGGGGCTAGTTATTAATTATTACAATTGAGTACAAATTATCGACCACACGAGTTCCATGGATAAATGAATTGAGTGAAGGAGAAGGAAGGCAGGGTTGAGACGTGGAAGCCTATGAAGGCATTAGGCACGAGGGGGATTCGGAAGAGTCCCCCTCATCCTAAGACTCGTGATCAGCTCCATTAGCTTTACGCCACGTGGCTTCCCTTCCTGTGGAAGAGTCGGCACCATCGTCGGTTCATTTCACATGGCCCCCCCTGTCCCCGTTTGGCCCACGATGCACCCTGATTTTACCAAAACATCATAATATAATATCTACCTGAAATATGCCAAGTTATTAACAGACCAACCCTCATGAAATAGAGGGAGATTTAGCCATTTAAATATATGATCTTAAATTTAAATTTATATAAATATAAAAAATATAAAAAAGTTAAGAGAAGGTGGATGAGTAAAAGGAGCGCCAAAATGGCTTGCTTAGTTTACCGATGATAATATTAAGAACTAAATATAAATATTTTTTATAATAATTATTTAAATTTTAGTTTATTGTGTTATGACATTAATTATTTTTGTTAGATTTAATTCTTGTTAAATTTTTTTCTTCCATTTATATATAAGGCTGTAAATGAAAATTTTGCTCAAGGAATACTGAGTCTTCTTCACTCAGCTTATCGTTATTATGAATAAATTTAAATTACATTTTTGTGAGTATAATCTAAAATACAATCAATGTGGAGAGAATTAACAAGGGCGCGTAAATTGTAATAAGGGTTAGTTAAAATCGAACGAGACGGTTAAAGAGACATGACGAAACTACTATTGGCGAAAATTCAGTTCATGCATATAATAATTAAATACGTGCACCTGTGATTAATCGGTAAAATGGGGGGAGCAGAGAAGAAAAGGGGAAGGTGCCTTCGCAGACATGTTATGTTGCGTGAATCACGCTGAGCAAAGTCTTCAAGGATTAATTAAATTAAACTATATATATATGTTTTGGCCAAACATGAAATCACGTTTATATATATAATTAATTGTTAATTACATGATTATTCTTGTATATCAAAGGAATATTTACCCTTTTTTCCCTAATTAGGTCACACAATTCTTGAAGACTTGATAACCAACTGTCAACTATTTTACATGCGCTTGTAACCACATAGTATAGCAAATGCCACTAATTTCCCAAACTTTTGACAAAACCGTTAGTATGTCCTAATTACGCAGTATCAAATGCTGCCACGCAGATCTTGTTCGAACCTTCTCCATCATATATATACCACTAATTAAAATATTAAGAATTTCCAAATTTTTTCCTCAAACTAGCAAAGGAGGAATGATTATTTTTGGCAGCTGAGTGACTAAGATACAAAAGTTTGGTATTAGGAGTTATTTCTTCGGGCGGCTGCCAAATTGAATGAGCAGATTCCTTAATGTTCTCATTAACACTTTTAAGAAGTTCCTGATTTTATATATACTTCAAAATTATTATTGGCCCATCTATATATCACCGTTTTGAATAATTTGATTAATTATCGAAAATTGCGGTAACACTATAAATGTCAAGTTGAAAACTCCCATTTGCCCATCTTATTCTCGGGTCTTCAAGCTTGTTCACAAAATAAATGGGATTGTCCATTACAACGTCTCAATTCCCAACATCTATATGTTCTCCTTCCATACTTTACATAGTAAATATCGTGACCGCCATCCATTTTGTTGAATTTAATAATATTAACTTTTTCCTTCTTTCTTTTTTTTATCATCCATTTAATATCGTAATATTTTAAATTTTAACTGCTTCAAAATAAGTATTAATTGAATCTATAAATAAATACCAACAAAATGGAAAAAGCTGACTTGGCCCCTAGCTAAGTCATGTGTATGTGAATAATGAATTATGAGTACAAATGATACTAAAATTGTAAAATATAGCACTAAAATAAAAGGGATATTTACCGTTGACTTGAAAATCATATTCAATGGGTAACTCGTCAGTGACCCCCCCCCCCCCCCCCGATTAATTTATATATCCCAGGGTTCTCAGCGCCATTGTCAGAAACGTCCTTTAATTCCTAAACTACTCTCTCGCTCCTTACACACAGTTTTGAATTCCGATCCCATCTTCCCCACACACAAACAAACATCCTCACTGGCATTCTCAAAGACATGTCCAGGGATCGAGCTTGGGCTTCCATGGCGGCGACTCACAGCAGCAACAACAAGATGAAGACGACGATGACGTGTCGACGTGCTGACCAGTTAACCAAACAGCCATCGAATCTCTCCTGTTACGAAGGCTACCACGGAGACGAAACCGCTTCTGTTCCATTCACGTGGGAATCACAGCCAGGTACTCCCAAGCACCGATTCAGTGAAACCACTCTTCCTCCTCTCGCTCCTCCTCCCTCTTATTTCTCTTACTCTGCTTCTTCTTCTTCTTCTACTCCGAGATCCTTTCTTAAACCTCATAAGAACAAGAATTCTTCTGCACCTAAGTCCAATAATCTTTTGCAATCTATATTACCCAAGCGAACCGCAAGGAAATCGCGGGATGGTGCTCCTCCTCCGCTGCCGCCGTCACCACCTGCGAATTCTTCGCCATCTCTGTCGTTTTCTGCCTCCTCCTCATCTTCGTCGTCGTCGTATCAGTCGTGGAAGAGATCGCGTTCCGTGCCGTCTACACCAACGACGCGTCCGAGAAAGGAGAAGGAGGACGAAGAAGATCTGTATGATGTGGCTGGTTGGGGAATGTGCTTTGGTAATGCGGGTTTTAGAGGGTGTTATTCCTCCATGATCAAGAAGGTTATGCTAAGAGATTTTCTGTAAGATCTTGTTACAGATATTAATTCTGTTGCTTCTTATTTGTGAGAGCTGCTTGTACTGAGCAGAGAGAGGGCTGTGTTTTCCAACTGTAAAACGTACGTAAGAGCATATGCATAAATTTTAAACGTGTTTGATTACTTACACCGTTCCCATGGCATTCCCTTTCGTTTTCCGTCAATGTCATCAACAATTAACAAGTGTATAAACGTCGATTTATTAAAAGTAATATCTAAAAAAGTGAAATAGCTTTCTCCCTCCTTCTCTCTCAAATGGCAGCTTTAGAGGACATCTTCCCCTGAATCTAATCTGATCTCTCTCCACTTTAATAAGCGAGACATATATGGGTGGGCCTTTCTTCACATAAGGATAAGGAGGGAGGCCTAACCCAACATTAAATTGCTGTGAGAATATGGAAAGACATCACAAAGACAGCAAATTTTGCAGTCACCAATACCATCTAAGCATCAAGACGCGTTTTACTTACTATCTGCTAAGTGGTCTCTACAACGGGGCTCTCGTCTCTGACCAAAGTATTAAAAATTCTCTTGCCAATAATACATTAGCCTATATTTAATAATTTTTTTCCCATCTTACAGAGATAACCATCTAATCCATATAGATTAATAAAATTAGATAAATGAGTTATTCCTTTCTTCTTCTTTTTTTTATCATAGGAAGGTTATGCATGTTTCATAATATAACATATTTTGTTTAATGTATTATTTTTTTCCTACCTAATATCTTTAACTAGATAATTAAACTCCACTAGCTAATAGCTTGTATATATAGAGAGTAATTTTAAGATTTTTCAAAAAATAACTAATTTAAACTAATTTTTTTAACTTGCGTAAAATGGTTAATTTTGAGATTCCACAATTCTTGGTTTCTTCAAACAGCTAGAACTCCTATGAGAAGTGTCTAGATATATGTGTGTACATGGAATCATGAATAGCGATTAGGTTAAATTTAGATTTCTTTTTAGTATAATTTCATTTAACAAGGGTGGATTACTAATAAAAAGAAATTCCTCTAGCAGTAATTTCTGAACGGTGTCATCGAAGATCTATGCATGGAAATGAAACCAGCATACCAGCACAGGGTGCCACATAGAGTGATCCCAGAGGTACACGTTTTTGTCATCCCAGGGCTCAGAGGAAGCCACGCGTCAACAATTCAAAATGTTTAATAAACAAGCCGCCAAAAGTCAAATACACTACAGCCTGCAGAGCGTGATGATTCAACTTTGCCAATATTGATCATAAATTAATACCATTAATTAATCTGCACAAATGCTAACAGTAATCCAATGGTATTTGGGAGGTTATAAAATTTAATTTACCAAAAACAATTACTATATCTATCTATACATGCCTATTGAGAAAGAATTGAACTTCATTCGTATTGGAGTTATCTGGAATTCTGGATATCAATTAATTGACGCTTTGATAAACTACTGATAATGCTTTTAACTCCCACTAATTACTTATTAATCATAATAATAATAATTAAAAATAATAAAATGCTACTTTTCTTATTAGTCAGATTTGTAAGGGAATTTAATAACAAATAAAAAGGATTTAAGTTGAGGCTTCCACCCAATAAACTCACATGTGATTTAATATACCATGTCTAATATGCAATTAGATTATAAATTCGTCAGGATTAATTTTCATTATTTATGTTGTGAATTAGTATGACTTTATAATAATTAACACAATTGAAAACCCCGTAACAGAGTAGGAGCTCATTTGTTTTAGCTTAATTAAGGAAATTATTCACAGTTGAAAATATGTTCTTTGATATCAACTTAGTATATAAAGATTAATTTTCAAAATACTTCTAAAAAGAAAGACTGAACTTACAAATGTAATTCTTGTGGGTGAAAGTGATTCTTCTTCTCTTGTCCCCCTCCTATATATATATAACTCAAATTTACTCCTTTTCATAAGCTGTTGGAAGTTCACAACCGTTCAATATGTCTGAGATTTTAATTTCTCGCACTGTTTCTTAATTATAAGCTGTTTCCCCAACTGAGGAAATATATCCAAAGTCCAAAGATTGCTGAGAAGAACAATCCTCTGATCTTATTGGTCTCTCATACATAGCTTCCACTTGAAAACTTTCAGTGAAAAATACAAGCCAACCAATGAAGAAGCATTACAAGAAAACCCAGTCCTTCAAGAGTCTGACATTGACGTTCAAGGTTTGTTTTTCCAAAAGTGAATTCCCACCAAGCCACCATGACTGAACACGTGTGCAAGTTATTGACAAACTAATCTTCCCCATATGCATCCTCGTCTTTTTTCCTTCTATGGTTTCTGTGATCATATATATTATATAGAGCTATCTTCTGTTTATTATATACAATAATATTGACCAACTGTTCCTATTTATCTTGACTTTTAAGCACTTCTTTCCCAGTTTCTAGAAATACTTCTACACCTGTTTGTTTGTGCCTCAAATAAAAGCCCTTCTTCCTTACAGCTCCACCACACAGATCAAGACAATCAAGAGGCATGCTTGGATGTCCAGAAACAGGTAAATCCTTCCAAATAAAGAATTTTCCTCCTTGTTTGCTTTTCCTTTTTAGGAGAAAACTAATAAGATAATTAAACCAAACTGAAAGATCAGATTTTTGGATTGCTTTTCAGATACCAACTGGATATAGTAATGATTTGTCTCTAAAGGCTCAGACTTTTTTTCTGTGATTATTATTGTTGAACTGACTTTTGATTTGTTTGTTGATTCAAAGAAAGAGCAGAAGAGATAGCGAAGAGCATAACAGAGGCGGCAGAAGCGCCTTGTAAAATGGGAAGGAGGAATTTCTATGGACCAGAAGTTTCAGGGACAACCTTAAACACTGTAACTCCTTGTGCTGCATGTAAGCTTCTGAGAAGAAGATGTGCTGAAGAATGCCCTTTCTCTCCTTACTTTTCACCGCATGAACCTCAGAAGTTCGCTGCTGTTCATAAAGTGTTTGGTGCAAGCAATGTCTCCAAGATGCTAATGGTTCATTCCTCATATCAATCACACAGTTTATACATATATATAAAGTTTCTGGGAACATTTGAAGTTACTGTTTCTTATGAAATTTGTGATTGTAGGAGGTGCCTGAGAGCCAAAGAGCAGATGCAGCAAACAGTCTGGTTTATGAAGCTAACCTGAGGCTGAGGGACCCAGTTTATGGATGCATGGGTGCAATATCAGCTTTGCAGCAACAAGTTCAGTCATTACAAGCAGAGCTAAATGCTTTAAGATCTGAGATTTTCAAGTACAAGTATAGAGAAGCTGCGAATCAGATCATTTCTTCTCATGGTGGGGCTTTGGTTTCTTCTGTGGAGGAACCTATTTCTACAGAATCACAACAACAAGGACTTGTTCATCAACCTCAACCTCCTCCCCATCCTCCACCAAAACCATCATCATTACCTTCTTCTGCTTCTGTTAATGTTCTTTCATCCTTGTCTTCATCTTCCAGTTCTAACGTATACACACCACCTAAGAGCACAATCAGTCATGGATCTATCTCCAGCGAAAATGTCCCTTACTTTGTTTAATCCTTCACTATTACTCATCAATTCCTGTAGGAACTTTCTATTGATCTTCTCATCTTTTGGTGTGGTTCATTCACAGGTTTCAGGTTTGGCATATAAACACTATGATTTGATTTTCATTTAATTTTATGAATAATACATATCCTCAGTGTAGGCACAGATGATAATATGTATTTAATTAGTTCCCTGGGATGAATTTCAATTGATTATTATGGTACCTAGTTTCTAAAGATAGCTCATTAATGGAGAGAACTGAAAAAAGTCAACTGATTTGGTCTAGGTAATTGTAAAGGTTGAAGATTTCTACAATGGGTGCCTTGAGAAACATGAATTTATTATAGAAATGTTTGAATCTGAAGATCACATGAATGAAGAAATGAGTCTAGTGTTGAACGATTGTGCATTGCACGTGGGTGCTGAGGAGAGAGTAATACATGCCTGCACTAATATTTGACTAATTAAGAAGATTAAGTTTTAACATCAGAGTGTGTGCCATCTGCTGAAGATTATTTTGAAGAATTTTCAAAGTTGAAAGAGCTTGAAGGAGATGAAGAGATAATAACGGGTAATTAGGGAGCTAGTTTTCCTGTTCCCATGTGAAGTTGAACTTCACGTGTATGGATCTAATTAACTTGTTTTAAGCTCTTATGTCTAAGATTTGGAAAACTCAGATCGCTTCCTTCTCATATTAAATTCCTACTTGTCTCACTATTCATAGGAAAAACTGAAAGCTAGTGTCTTTTTGTTTACCATGTTCTGTACGGATCATATACTTAGTTACAAACGAGTTTATTGTACTAAATTTAAAGGATTTTTTAAATTAAATGCATATATTTATGACTATAGAGATTACGTATTAGGTGTTTTCCACTTGAGATATATAAATTACTTCACTTCATTGAGCATATTGCCGTTAGAAATGTAGGCTTTGAATTTGATGAGCATATTTAGGTGAAATTTGGAGGCATTCTTTTCCAGAAACTCCATTATAATTAAGAGTAAAATAAATCCAAAAGAAACAAGTATTTTGAATAATCTCAAATGGGTTCTTACGTAGAGGACGAAATTAGGCAAGGTTGATCATGTTTTGTTGTTATTAGCAATGGAAGGCACTGTGCTTCGAAGAACAATAATAAAAGAATATAATTAGTGAATAATAGATATAGTGGCCACAAGAGACAGGCACCTCTTGTAGGATTTGAGACCTTTTGATTTATGAAGTAAATTTAATTAGGAGAAGGTCTAATAAAATAAAATAAAATAAAATCCGTTATGTCAACATGAGTGATAAGGACTATCGTTTTTAAATAAGTTGGGAGTTCGATTCCCAGATTTTTTATAAACTATGAATGCTGCAAATCTAGTTGGCAGGAGTCTGCCCTTTTTCTTTCATATTTAGTTTTGACAAAACTATTTTAATTTCAAAGAAAATGCATTGAGCTCATGAAAAGAGGCCACGTTGAGATCTTGTATTAGTTAAAAGAAAATATAGCATCTAAGTTAGAATAGGATATTTTTAGATATTGTAATATTTATTATTTTAAATTTTAATGTATTTTTAAAAAAATAGAATATAGAATAAACATAAATTTTCAACCACAATATTTAAAGAAATTAATATAAATTTAACATTTAACTTACATAAACCAAATTTAAATAATCGAAAATAGATCAGAGAAACCAAGTTCTAAAAACTTATATGTGCCTAAGATTTTGAAAATGAACTCAACATCAACCGATCATGGATGGACCCCAAAAGAAAAAACATCAATTGGTCAAAACGTGTTTCCAAGTGATAGGACGAGATTTTGACTTTTTTGTTGAGCGGCAATGCATTGAAAGAAATACAAAAAATAAGAATAAAATAAATAATTTGCTTAAATTGTGAGGTTGTTGAATGAATGAATCCAATATTTGTAGGGAAGAAATGTGATTTGATGAAGCATTCGATTCCTTGGCGTGTGAAACTCAACCTCAACTTGTTTTCAAGACTTGGTCCATCTCTAATACAACAAAGCCTCTACAAAAACATTAACACACACACATGCTGGCTATATAATATGTATATCTATAATCATTCTTCCTCCTTAGGTTTAACTAGGGGTGTGTAAGATGTCCATAGCTCAATGAACTTGCCCGAGCCCGCATAAAAAATATCCTGTTCAGCCCAGTGAAAAATAGCCCAGTATAAAATGGGCAATTTTGGGCAGGGTCAGTATTAGGGCAGGGGTTGCTGCCCTGCTCATTTGGCCCTGCCCAGTTTGTTACCTTTTCATATATCAAAATTTATAGATTACATTATTTCACATAGAACGAATATAATAGATACTAGTAACTAAAGGGTAATTTTATAAATATGAGTAGTCAAGTAGATAAATACATCCTTTAAAATTATAACTAAATTGATTTTTTTCTTTATTTTTTTAAAATTTGCTAACCGTCATATTTTTTTTTCCAGATGCTTCATCTTTGTCAATTTTAGAGAGATTTATGCAAAGTTACCATTGCAAACTACTTAAACTTCAAGGCTTTTTTTTTTATATGCAATAAATTTTAAAACTTTAATTACTATCTTTTTGTTACTTTATTCTTAGTGGATTATAGATATTATTTAACTCTTGAAGATATATGAATATGGTATTATTTTAGAAGTTCATAATTGTAGATTTTTTCCCACGATATAAGCAGGGTATCATGATTTGGGCGTGCCCAACCCATCCATGCCCAGGCCAAAATAGTTAGGGTGTTTACCGGGGTAGGGCCGGGCATCGGGCTGCAAAATGCAGCCCATACTTTTTTTGGGCAGGGCACCAGGCAGGGGGTTGCCCTGCCCATGCACACCCCTAGGTTTAACTAGTGAAAAGATGAGACATACGACTATTTAAAAAATATTTGATCCCTGAGAAGTACTATTTTGTTGTGATTTCAGTCACGACGTTTAGGAAGGCATCATAACTTCTGGGTACTTAGGTTTATGCTTAAGAGTAATAGACGGCTCGTTCTACCTGACATTAGTATCGTCTAGGAAAAAGAGAGACTTCGCCCTACTTTTAGATCGTAGGTAAATTTAACATTTTTATAAAAAAATTTATACCAAAAAAAATTATGTATATCAATAAACACATTTTTTTGTATTGTTCTGTCCATTATTACTTTTATTTTATTTTCTGTACACAAGTTTGTATGAATGGTCGAATTTATCACTTGAAATATTCGCATCTATTTGCTAGGCTAAATGAAATATAATATAGAAAAATAATATAGAATAATCAATAAGTGTTGATCTAAATAAAATGAGTTTTTACTATTTACGTATGAGGTGGTGAATTTTGGAAGCTGTATGAATGCAAAAAAAAAAGCCTTTAAAAGAACTCCCGTAAAACTTTTATATTTATACACCAAATTGCGTTATTTATAAATATTAAATTTTACGAGATCTATTAGTATTAACTGAAATTTAAAGGACTTATTTATATTTAATTTCTTTTTTATACGAACCTATAATTGCAAGATTGGAGAAGACGTGACTGGATCATGGAAGCTGGTTAGGGTAGGGAACTAAATGAAAATGAAATTAGATGGTTATTAATTGGCCAAATGCATAAAATATACAAAAGACTAACATAGTAGTAGCATTTATGTGGGGGGTTGGGGTTGGGGTTGACGAGTTACTATAAGATTGGTAGAGAAAGATAATTTATTTATTTAATTAAAAGGTTTTGTGGAGATTCCCATATTTAAATAAATAAAAAGCCAGTTTTTGGATCTGAGTATAATGAAATATAGAATCATTTTGTTTCCTTTAAGATTCATTTACGCATTAAAGATCTCACATGGACGTTTGCTAATTAACAATAGGCATGTTTGGATAGGATTTTGAAAAAGGGCTTATGAAAAAAAAGGGCTTATGGACAACTTATGAAAAATGACTTTTGGAGAAGAGTTTATGGAAAAAAAGTAGTTTTGAATAAATAGGTGTTTGGATAGTTATTTTTAGAATGACTTTTTATGGTGGTAAATTACCAAAAAGGGTATGATTTGATTTAAAGTAAGAGAGAGGGGGAGTTAGAGAAAAGAGAAGAGAGAGGAAAGAGGGAAGAGAGGAGAAAGGAGAGAGGGTGTAAGAAAAAGTAGGAGAGAGGAGAGAGGGTGTAAGAAAAAGTAGGGATAAGATAGTAATTGGATAGTCCATAAGTGCTTTTACTGTTGAAAAAGCTATTTTAAATAGCTTATTCAAAACCATGGTTTTAAACCATGGTTTTATCCAAAAGCACTTATGGACAAATAAATCTGTTTGTTTTAAAATTTCTCCAAACCGAAGTTTGAGCCAAAAGCCCTTTTAAAACCGCGGTTTGCGGCCTTACCAAACAGGCCCAATGACAGAGTTGTGATCCCCTGCTTTATATCTGATTTCGTTTCCCTTTCACACCCACGTGGACAGCTCAGTTCTTAAACTCTGTCAATGACTTCTCACATGGAATCATTAAGTTAATAATATTAACTAATAACTATTTTCAAGTGAAGATGATATGTTCTTCCGGACTACAAGATAACTTTTTTTTCAGCTTTACTTGATCTAAGATATAAGTCCAATTTGATAATATATGGTGCATTTAATATTTGTTTTTGGTATAATAGTGGGCGAAAGCCCAATAAAATAACAACTAAAAAAATTAAATGGGGTTGAATCTCATTACTAATAAGGATTAGGTTTGGTAAAAGAAATTAGCCCCTCGTAACATGATAAATTGGGACTCGAATTGCTACTAAAAAAACTAAGATCCACAAGTGTGACAGAAATGAATCAAATAAAGAAGCTTTTGATAGACCATCTTTTATCATAGTATCTATGAGATGATTTTATTCTCACATGATACGTTGAATTCTCAAATCCCATGACTGCCTCAATAATTTTTGTATCTGGCAAATAGCAAAATGCACACCCTGTTAATTAGGCTCCTAGCGTCAGATTCCAATATGGTGTTCTTGAACCCGAGGTCCGAAGCAAGGGTTAGATGTTTATTTGCATTCATATCTCTTGTACCTTTGTTCCTCTCCTCATTTTCCTTTTCAGTGCTGCTTTTCAACTCGTCATGCTACTTAAATTCTAGCCTATATCAGAATCTCTCTGATAAATATTGATCATAGATGAGTCATGCTTACTATTATCAATGATATGCAGCACCATTACAGGACCTCTCCATCGATTGCGGATATATTTCAGTTGTTTTTCTATCAACCAGCAAGCCCCCTTCAAAGCAAACTTTGATGTGAGGATTGATACTGTTCAAACTAGCAGATCACCCCGTCCATAGAAGTCCAGTTGATTTGTGTTAAATATATTATTATTATTATTATTAGCATTGATAATCGAGCGAATAAATGTCCATGCCTCCTCAAACATTCAAGCAAGAAAAAAGGCCAGGTTATGCCCTAGCTTCTTTTATTTTAATATTAATTTACATTATACTACCTCCTATTTTAAGTATAAGATCCAATTCATACTTTTAGATAGATTTAGAAAGGTAAATAAATCAATTAATTATAATCAAATTAAATCTCTCAATATGAGTTTATATTATATACTCTTTAATCTATTTAAATTAGTCAATTGATTTTTATATTAATTATAATTAATTGATTTATTTTACTTCTTAATTTTATATAAAAAAATTAACTAGATCTTATAATTAAGACTGAAAGTAATAATAAAATGATAGTACTAGTTAGAATACAAGAAAATTATAAAGCAGAAGGAACTCGTAGAAAGGAAGAAGAAGTAAACTGGTGCAAAATTGCAGGCTGAGCAACTCCAACAGAGAAGGACAAATAATCTTGCAGCAAGGTAAGGATATCTAGATAGATGAAATTGGCATTTCGTCCCATAAAAGATTCAGGCTTGATGAACTGCTTTGTAATGCAAAGGATATGTAATCTTTCCTTGTTCATCGTGACTGTTGGACCACATTGATTTATCCAACCAAGAATCTGTTGGTGATCATTTGTTTGTTTTTTTCAACAAAAACTCTGAAGAGGAGGACCCTGAGAGCATATAATTGAATGGCAAAAAGATCCAATTCCTTTCTTCTTTCTGTGCCATAGGATAATAGTCCATCCATCTGAATCACTGTTGTCTTTGAATGTATGAGGACGCAGGGACAAGTTCTTCAAAGGACGCCGATCAGGGATATTTAAAGCAAAGGAAGAGGCCAATGTAGCAGCCAATCACTGAATTCTCAAAATAAAATTTTATTCCAACAACCTCTGAATTCATTCTTGTTATTCAATGTTCAATATTATTGGCATCCGGAATTCAACTCAGGTATGGCTTATAACATAATAATGGGCACTCCAGAAATAAGTTTGCAGTTCCAATCATGGAAGTGATTAAAGATGTAAGTAGCATACAGAAAGATAATTAACAATAATTTCATGGAGGTTGAAGCACCTTTTAAATGTCAACATTAATGACCAATCTGTGCACTTGTTTCAAAGGTAGCCACTGAAATCATAGTTTAAATATGCATGCAAAAAGTATACAAAGCAAATAACAGTATCAACCAAAACTGTTCATGCTATTCGCACCAGAACCTTGTTCTTTTTGCCTGCAGATAAAAGAAGCACTTTTCCATCCACTATATCTACATCCTCTATTCTCTTGTCTTCCTTGTTTACTCGGTTATTGTTCAAGTAAATGCCTCCTTGCTTTAACATTCTGCGTGCAGCAGATTTGCTGTCAAACAAACCAGCAGAAACTGATAGATCAACCAAAGACAAATTCAAAACCTCATCATAAGCTAAAGAGCAAGAGGGGACACCCTCAGCAATCTCCTCAATAGTTTTCCAATCCAACTTTGTCTGAGATCCTGGCCTCAAGGCTTCTGTTGCCTTAAGAGCTTCATTTAACCCATCTTCTCCATGAACAAAAAGGGTAACTTCTTCAGCAAGCCTCCGCTGAATGGTATTAGGCACATAACCAGGTTTTGTCATCTCTCTCTCCAAGGCGTCTATCTCTTCAACATCCAAAAAAGTAAGAATTTTCATAAACCTGATCGCATCAGCATCTGGAACCGAGAAAAAATACTGGTAAAATTTGTAAGGAGACAAAAAGGCAGGGGATAACCAAACTGCGCCATCCTCTGATTTACCAAATTTGGTACCATCACTTTTCAAGAGAAGAGGAAATGTCAAGCCATAGGCACCCTCAGCCTGTAATATTTTTCGAATTAACTCAGTCCCAGCAGTTATGTTGCCCCACTGATCACTGCCCCCAATTTGAACATTAACACCTTGGTTTTGGAACAAATATAAGAAATCATAGCCCTGCAACAGCTGGTAAGTGAACTCTGTATAGCTCATTCCTTGTTCCGACTCCAACCTTTTCCTCACACTTTCTTTAGCCATCATTGAACCCACCCTGGCATATCGACCCACTCGTTTCAGAAAATCCAGTAACCTAAACTCCTTCCACCAATCGTAGTTATTCAGAATTACAAGGGAAGAATCGTCGAGATTGGAATTTGCATTCAAGTACTTATTTTGAGTACCACCCAGAATTCTTCTAATTATGTTGCTAAGACCTGTGACGTTCTTCTCCAGAGTATCGGCATCAAGTTCAGGTCTCTCGAGTGTCTTCCCAGACGGATCTCCAATACGAGCAGTCGCGCCTCCGATCAGAGCAACAGATTTATGGCCGCAACGGCGGAACCACGAGAGCACGATGAGTCCAAGAAGGTTACCCAAGTGTAAGCTCTCAGCCGTGGGGTCAAAACCACAATAGACCTTGAGGCGTCCAGCAGCAGGGTCCGAACAAGCTGTTCTGAGAGCATCGCTGGTAACGGATTCAAGCAGGCCTCTTTCCTCGAGGATTTCGACGACATTCCGGCGAATCACTCGATGCTGTTGCTGAGGGTCAGAGGCAGAATGTGAGATTTGGAGGCTGCAAGTGGCCCTGGTGAATTGAAGACGAGGAGAAGTAGATAAATTGGAAGAAAAGGAGGAGGAGGAGGAAGAAGGTTTCAAGGGAATGAGAAAAAGCTTGGTGGGATGGGAAAAGAGAAGGGACCTCGAAACTGAAATGGTGGCCATTCGTTCCGCTTCGCTGCCTGATGTTAGGGATAGGAGCAGTTTCAGTTTTCGGCGGGTGAAGGGGGCTCATCGCATAAACGCACCGTATCCATTATTGTTGAGAAATCTGAGTAATTCAATGAGGTAACTGTAATCAATTCCTAGTAAAAGAGTCCGTATGAATTTGTGTGTCCAGGCTGGAAATAAGTCAGCCGGTCTGTTGCCTAGCTTCTGTTTAAAAATAAAAATAGGCCCAAACTTTTTAAGGCATATTTTATTTATTAGACTATGTTTAGATACTCTTGATAAAGACTAATATATGTATTTTTTAAAGATAATTTTATTTAAAATATTATTAAATATTAAATATAAATATTTTTTAATACAAAATTAAATATTAGTTTATAATATTATAAAAATTAATTTTTTTTCAATAGACTCAACTCTTAGTATATGAGAAGCCATTAAATTTGTTGAGGAGACTTATTTTTGGCTTGTTGAAAGGCTGACATGTTTTGTGTCAATTTTTTATCTCTTTAAAGGTTTATGTTTGTTTCTTGTATGCTAGTTTAATTTTTATTATTGTCATATGAAAATTTTTTTATAGACGATCTAATAAATCTATTATAAGTATTCTCTAAATTATAGGACAGTAATATAACTTTAATAAATGACCGGTATCGAATTTACCTAAATTTTTTTATATTAAAAAAAAATAAAGGTATAGGAGTAGGACTAATAGCCTATTTGATTTTTTTTTTAAAATCCATACTTTTTAACATACTTCATGCTGCATCATAATTTTGAACATGTTAGATTTAACTTTGAAAAAAAACTTATAACATAACATAAGTCTGACTCAAACCAACTTGTGACAAACTTAAACTATCTTTTTTTAGGTAAAAGTTGGCTCAACCTAACTTGTTTTGACTGCCAAAAAAATTACTAATAACTAACTAGTTTTTGTATAATTTATTTTACTTATAAAAATCTAACTCGTACTCAAAATATAAATGAGTTAAATTATATTAAAATAATTTTAATGAAATTATAACAAAATATTATTTTTCGTACTCATAAGATAAATTAATTCAATATATTTTAATTTGATAAAGAAAACAATTTTTTCATCAGTTAAAGTCAAAGCTAATTTTGCTATTATATCACTTTTTTTTTCTTATATTTTTGTAAAACTTGACACGTTTTAAGTATATTTACAATTTTCAATTACAATTTTGATGTGAATCATAATTTATGAATGATATGGCTTGTTTTACGTTTTTATTTTATGTTATATTAATAAGATTATCGTTAGATATCGTTATTTTATGTCATAATTTAGATAGTTTTTAGTTTAATTTAAAATAAAATCTATACACCACAAAAAAAAAACCGTTATCTTTCCGTCGATTAGAAAGACTTTGGAGTGTTGAACAAAAAAAAAAACAAAGAAAGCCGTTGAAGTAGCGCCTTATTCCGCGAAATTAAAACCTATATCGTTCGTGCCACAAACCCACTACAGCTCCGTTGATGTTACTCTCAAATATCTCATTGCAGTTTTCAGGCTCTCGCTCAACTCTCTGTTTTGGGTTTCAAGATCACTCTTTTGTCCTAAATTCATCATTCGCGATCAGGCTTCCGCTCGCCGCTTCTTTTTTCTCTGAGTTCAGTTTTTATTATTCTATTATTGTTCACAAATATTTTTCTTTGTTCAGATTCAAAATCAAAACATTGATGGAAGCTTCGCCGGAGGACTCATATTCTCTTCCCTCGCCGTCGTTGCTGGCGAACGCGCCGAAGAGAAAGCGCACCGCCGAACTGGCACCCAACGAGCTGGCTAAGATGCTTTTAAACTCTGCTGAAGAAGTTTATCAGAGATTCATGGAAGAACTTCGAACTGTACTCGTTATTCCGGCGGATGTGGCGGCCAAGAGAGAACGTCAAATCCGGGTTCTGATGTCTCTACGCTAGTATTATTCTGTTTATTATTTTGTCCCTACGATTGGTTTCTCGACGCTACTATTATTCTGTTAATTTAGTTTTTTTTTTCTCATCGCTGTTAATACATTGATCACTGATCTTTCACATTTGGTTTTGGTCTTTTGCATGTTGGGTCAAAAGTGGGAAAAAAGTATTCAAGAACAGATTGATACTAATAAGGTGGTAAATTGATCTTTTTCACAGTGTTTGGATTTGGTTTTAGTATGTTTGGATCAAAAGAGGGGCAAAAAGAAGTCAGACAGCAAAAACCAGTGACTGATGCCACTTGTTAATGCAGTTTACATTCTGAAGGTACCTTTTGATAGTTTTAATGCATTTTTATGCGTTGTTTACTCGTTTGGTTGTAAAAAAAACAAAGAAAAAAAAAATCAAACGCAAAACACAGATCAAGATAGTCTCCAAAAGGGTAGGAGTTTTAGGTTCTTTTCAATAAATATGATGTTTTATGTGTCAAACGAACCAATCTAAAATGGATCCAGTTGATCTGCACGAATGTCACTTCAAATTGGGAAGTGATGCCTATGCTAGAATATATATATAATATGACTTGTTATTTTCCTTGGACAATCCATGTTATGCTCTACTAACTTAATATTTTAGATTTAAGTTTTAGCGTTTAGGATAATTAGATTAATTCAGGCTCTGGCTAAAACTATTTTATAGCCTTATAAATAAGTAAATAGAGCAAATTCGGATTTCTTTCATAATTAAGTCTGAGTTAGCTTGAAAGAGAAACTTATAACCCAAATCCTTCATAACAAAAAGTTAGCTTCAAATGTTTATTGACTTAGTTCTGCATTTCTAAATTATATGGCTAGATTTTAATATGCCTCTCATATCAATATTTAAACTTTTTGTTTGTTCTTTTATTTTTTTAATTTTATTTTATTTATAAAATTCTATAAATATAAGGATTTCCCAAATCTTCCGGCGTCATATAAGGTGTGGATAAAAAGCAAAATTCGTCATCTACTGTAGAGAATGACAACAGAGATAAGTAATGAAATAAATAATAAAAACAGTTGCAAAAAAAAAATAACTGATTGAATCGATGCCCAAAAATGACAATGGGAAAGCTGAAAACGAGAATAAAGAAAGAACCAACTCCAAATATCCTTCTCTCTTTACAGCTCATCGTGTCTTCGCTTTCGTAGATATTAAATTCTCCTGTTTTTGGGGGTGGCCATTTAATTTTTCTTAATTATATTGACAAAATAATAAAATATATTTTAAATAAGAATAAAATTATATGAATAAACTCATTTATAATTTTTTATTCGTGGGAAGGTATTGGGGAAAATATCGTTGAACATGGAGTGGTCAGTACGTTTTATTGGCAGTCAGAACTCAGTGATGTGTTTTTTAAGCCGGGTTAGTCAGTGGTTGAATAATAGAACGAAGACCAAAAAAGAGAAATTGTGATATAGAAACTTGAACCTCTCTTGATATCTCAAAATTGCCCTAAACGAGCATCCCATTCCTCTGGTGGATGCGATCGTCAATTGGGGCGTTCACTAAACCATCTTGCTGTCATCCATAACTTGCCTTTCGTTTCGAGGGTCTCCTCTTCAATTACTGGAACAAGGTCCGGGGTTTCCTAAAAATAGCTTCTTTCTCATCGCCTTTCGGTGGGGTAAATCTTTATTTCCTTAAATTTCTCAAAATTTAATCCTGTGGCTATATGATTTTATATGCTTTTTCTTGGTTAAGTTCGTTTTCTTCCTGAAGAATGGACAAATATAATACTGGGTTTGAGATGGTATTATTCTCACGAGTTTGCCGTTCCTGTTGCTGTTGTTAGTGAGAATGTATTTGGTTGGAAGATTGTAATTTGTTGCTTCTATGTTGCACTTATTTCGTAATTAGTTAATGCTTAGTTGTTGAATTATATTACCATTTTATCATATATTTTGTTTTGGAGTCTATAGCCATGTGTCCCTTGGCTAATCATGTTCAGCACACTATAGTGTTTTTCATCTACAAAATGTAGAATTATGAAGTCCCTCTACGCTTTTAATTCTTTCTTTCAAAATAATAAAAGTTAGTTTGAACTTGCTGGTTAAATTGAGCTGGGTTGATTCAGCAAACCAAGCTTACTGCGCTGAATTGGGTCATCTGGATGTGAATCCAATGGATTTATTCTGACCCATAACTCCACGCATTAAATTAGGCATGGTTTCCAAATTAGCCAAGAGATACGCCAGTGAGGAGGGTGGATCAAATAGTATGAAGCCCGATTAAAAGGAGTAGAGGAAGGCCAAAGAGAACGCTCAACGAGGTCATTGAGCGGGATCTCCTAGTCAATAACCTATCTAAGGATTTAGTTTTAGATAGAGCACAATAGCGTCGTATAATCTATATAGCCGACCCCATTTAATAGGATAAGGCTTGTTATTGTTATTGTTGTTTCAACCAAGCGTGTTCAAATCATATATCTGAATAAAGGCACAAAATTCTTGTTCCCTGCTAATTGCCAATTCATGACTTATTACCATGTATGCTACTTTTGTCACTCAAGTTGCCAATTCCCTGCTTTAATTGTATAGACATTTGGCAGATAAGATTTTGGATATTTGGTATATTTCTGGAGCAATAGGTTTGTTCAGATAATTTGTTGGTTTTTTAGCCACTAAGTTTACCTAGTTTTGTCTGGAAAATGGAGCATAGAGTCCTTTAGCAGTGTGCTGTCTCACCTGGTTTGTGTTGTATTTGGTTAGAATGGAATGTGAGAGTTTTAATTTTAAAGTTTCTTCCTTTGTGTAATCGGCAATGTGATTATTGCTCTGCTTTAGTTTTATTCATCTCGTAATGGCTAGGGTTATGTTGTATTTGCTCTGCTTCAGTGTGCTGTCTCACCTGGTTTGTGTTGTATTTGATTTGAATGGAATGTGAGAGTTTTAATTTTAAAGTTTCTTCCTTTGTGTAATCGGCAGAGTGATTATTGCTCTGCTTCAGTTTTATTCATCTCTTAACGGCTAGGGTTATGTGTAAATAAAATAAGATCTGATCTGATTATATCCCATAATATCCTATAGAATAATATCTATTAGTAACAGAATCAGGGAGAATCAAAAGAATAATAATAATGGAATCCTCATTAATGTGCAATGGTCAGCAGCCATGGGCTAAGCCCATTATCGGCGTCATTCAACACTTTAAATGGTTTTTTAAGAGAAGTTTCCATTGTCCATTTGCAAATTGGTTGGAGAGCCCTTTAAAGCCAATAAGTCTCTACTTTTTAACTTGGGAGGACTATTGATTGTTAATTTTTGGTATTTTTTTTTCTCGTCATCAATACTTCCTCCAATCCTTTTTATAAGATACAAATAACTGGATTACGTCAATTAAGAAGCTGGTTAAAATTGGTTAGTTAAAATTGGTTAAAGACAATAAATATGTAAAAAATGCAACTTATTTTCTAAAAACACTCTTATTTATAGAGAGGGTAAGTGAGAGAGAGAATGAATGTGAAAAAGAGATGAGAAAGACATATAATTAATTGGGGGTAGAAATGGAAAAAGTGCATTAAATATTCGGACAAATATAAAATATAGCTTATAAAAAGGACTAGACTCATTCAAAAACTTGTATTATAAAAGGGACCAGAAAGAGTTTTATTTTATACAAAGTAAAATGGAAGAAGAATTATCCCATGGGGTTATCCATGTTCTTGGTTAGTTTCAGAGTTTATTCATCAGACCTAGTAACGTCTAGGTCTAGCATACTACCAAGCCCTCACTTGCTGCTTTTGTGCCATTTTTTTGGGGTAAGTTGCTTTTGTGCTTCTATCTTGTTACTGTCTGGTAGTGATGGCCAATCAATAATTTGCTTGTGTATCCTGTGGAGTAGATGATTTAAGGTTTCTATAAATAATTGATATTTACAGGAACCACTGCTCTAGTTCACCTGTCTTTTGAGTGTTTATATTGCGCCTGAATTTCTAGTCTGGTTGTTTTTCTTGTAATGGTGACAGTTAAAATTTTCAAGTGCGTGCTATAATAATTTTTATTTGTTTCTGGAAATTAGCTGGAAATGGGAAGCATAAGTTACAGATTTGGACCTGTCTTATTCATTTCCTTTCAGATCTACAATCAAATTTTCTGTTACTGATGCAGGTGTTATGGAGATATCCTTGTTAAAGATGCTTGTTAATGGCATATCCTCATTTTTGCATCTATCTTCTTCTGGGAATGGGAACTCAGAATTTGTTTCCAAGTATTACCAAAAGGTGGAGGAGACACTTAAGGTGCTCAAGCCTATAGCTGATGCTTTGGTTAATTCTGAATTAGCTTCTGATGAAGTGCTTAACAAAGCATTTGAAGAAGTGGGTAGGGCTGTGGACGAGTTGAGGGAGCTTTTTGGGAATTGGAACCCCTTTTCTAGCAAAGTTTACTTTGTAAGTCTCATATAATGAATATTTAAAATCTTAGAGCAGATTCCATATTTTCGATTGATAGTTCATAGTGAAATAAACTGCATTTCCATCATGGGGTGGTTGTCTTCTTCCTTTGCCTGTTGCAGTTGTACATTTTTTGGGTAAATATCTTTCAACGTATTGCCTTGTCTCTTTGTGACATACCATTTACTGCTGTCTTGCATAAGAGGTGCATAGTTAAACTGCCACAAATTAGTCTACATCATCATCTTATTTCCCTCCATGATTGGATTGGTGTGAAATATCATTGCTTGAGTTCAGTGGCCATCAGCTGTTGGAGGAGAATAAGCAGAAGTTCTTGTTGTCGTCTGTTATGTACCTACTAGATTCTCACCGCTCCTCTTTCTTGATTATTAGGTTAAGCAAGTTGAATCCTTGCTATCTAGGATTCAGACTTCAGCACTCAATATTTTCCAGCAGATGAAGACTTCTCATCCAAGTCTCCCAGACGAACTGAATACTGTACAAGTTGAGGTGATTTATGTTGTTAATAATTTTTTCTAAAAAAACCTTGCCTTTTAGTACAGTTTACACGTTTTTATTCGGATAGAACTCAATTACAATGTATACTATGAACTTAAAATTGCAGCATTGTGTTGAGAAACTTAAGCTTTTGGGACATGAGGAGGAAATCTTGCCAGTCATTAAAGAAGCTATTAGCGAACAAGTGGAAGGTGCAGGACCTAGTTCAGAGGTCCTAGCAAACATTGCTGAGAGCCTTGGCCTGAAGTCTAACCAAGAGATTCTGATTGAGGCTGTAGCCCTTGAAAAGTTGAAGGAGATTGCTGAACAAGCTGAAAAAACTGCTGAAGCCGAGTATATTGATCAAATGATTACTCTTGTAACTCGTATGCATGAGCGTCTTGTTGCACTTAAGCAAGCCCAGAGCTGTAGCCCAGTTGCAGTACCTCCTGATTTTTGCTGTCCTCTTTCTTTGGAGCTAATGATGGATCCAGTAATTGTGGCTTCAGGGCAAACTTATGAGCGGGCTTTCATCAAGAACTGGATTGATTTGGGACTTACCGTCTGTCCAAAGACTCGTCAGACCTTGGCTCACACCAACTTAATACCTAACTACACTGTAAAGGCGTTAATTGCAAACTGGTGTGAATCAAACAATGTGAAGCCAGCTGATCCCATAGTATCCACAAACTTAAATCAAGCATCTTTTCTTCATGGGTACATGGAATCTGGTACAACCAGGGAATCACCTGTTTTTGCCCGTTCTAGGACCAACCATCCATCCTCCCCGGAGCCAGTTCGCTCCCATTCTTTCAGTTCACCAAGTAAAACTTCTGGAGGAATCCAGAGAGAGGGAACATCACCATATCATCCTCGTTCGACTTCAGAAGGCTCCTTAAGTGGCATGGCTAATGGACAGTGCATGGATTTTGCAAGAACATCACCTGCGGGTTCTGATGATAGGTCTGCTAGCTCAGATGAAAGGAGTGAGGATTCCGGTGTCCAACCGTCAATGTCTCAATCTATGACTGAATCTTCCAATGCCCATAGCTCTGAACAATCCCGAGCCCATATTAGAGCAGCTTCTGATTCCAGTGCACTTTCCAGTATTCAAGGAACACAAGGTGATGGTCCTCAGCTGTCAACCACTCCTGGCAATAGTAAGGATGCTTCTGTGGGGGTAAATTCTGGGATAGATACTAACAGTGCTGCAGCTAATGGTGCTCCCCAGAGAGAACCTGAGATCTCACCCCGTGTGGAGACAAGGCCTCGACACCAAAGTATATGGCGGCGGCCATCAGAAAGATTTGTTCCTAGAGTGGTGCCCTCTGCCGGTGAAACAAGACCTGATCTTGCTGGAATTGAAGTCGAGGTTAAGAGTTTGGTTGAGGACTTGAAGAGTGCTTCTCTTGATACTCAAAGGGAGGCAACATCAAGGCTCCGCCTTCTTGCTAAGCATAATATGGATAATCGACTCGTGATTGCAAATTGTGGAGCCATTGACTTGTTGGTTGACTTGCTTAAATCAAATGATACGACTATCCAGGAAAATTCTGTTACAGCCCTTCTGAACTTATCAATCAATGACAACAACAAAAGTGCAATTGCAAATGCTGGTGCAATTGATCCTCTAATCCATGTGCTTCAGACAGGAAGCCCAGAAGCCAAGGAGAATGCAGCTGCCACTCTCTTCAGCTTATCAGTGATTGAAGAAAACAAGATCAAGATAGGGAGGTCTGGGGCAATTGGGCCTCTGGTTGATTTATTAGGTTATGGAACTGCAAGAGGAAAGAAAGATGCTGCCACTGCTTTGTTTAACTTGTCAATTTATCATGAAAACAAGGGCCGCATCGTTCAAGCTGGAGCTGTGAAGCACCTTGTGGAATTAATGGATCCAGCGGCTGGAATGGTTGATAAGGCAGTGGCTGTTTTAGCAAACCTTGCCACAATTCAAGAAGGAAGAACCGCCATTGGCACGGAAGGCGGGATCCCTGTTTTAGTCGAGGTTGTCGAGTTGGGTTCCATGAGAGGCAAGGAAAATGCAGCTGCCGCTCTACTACATCTTTGCTCAAACAATCCTCGATATTTGAGCACAGTGCTTCAAGAAGGAGCCGTCCCACCATTAGTAGCTTTGTCACAGTCAGGCACCCCAAGGGCTAAAGAAAAGGTATGGTTCTTCCAATGTGTTCTCACACTTTGATTGCCCTTTTATTTTATAAATAGCGATGACACTTTTGATTTTTGGTTTATGCTTAGGCCCAGGCTCTCCTCAACCAGATTAGAAATCAAAGACACAATGCGGGGAGAGGCTGATTTTGAGTTCATGGCCATTTTGTACCCTTAAGAAGAGTTTTGAATTACAGAACATCTCTAAATTAAACTTTGATGGAGCAACAAATAATGCTTGTAAAGGTGTTTATTTGGATTGTCATTTTACTTTGCCATGTAGAGGTGAAAATATTTATGGAGGATTGAATGCGTCCTCTTGTAAACTGTGATGATAAGAAAAATATATACCTGTAAATCTAACTTCTGCTTCAAGAAAAAAATAACTGTGTCATATATATTGAAGCTTTCTGTTTATGGAAGCAATGGTATATATTGAATATTGATTGGCACATTGGTGTTGTGCTTGGTGCTATTCTTTCTCAAGTCAGTTGAGTCTTGCTGCGAGGTTATCAAATATCCAAAGGACTTGATTAATTTGTTTATTTTTGTATAATTGCACTATTAAGTTATTCAATAAAATTATTAGTGCATATTCCTTTTTTACATAAAATCATGTGAATTATAACTTGGATAAAATAACATACGGAGTAGTGCTTTTTTGGGCCAACAATGCGGGCCTAGGCCTTAAAAGAGCCCAAAAAACATAAATATCTTCCTCTATTACTGACACTTATAGGAGGGTTGCTTCTAATGGCTTTGAACTTTGATAATGTTTAAATCTAACTTGATAGTAATAAATATAAGATAATTGTGGCAAGAAAAAAAAGGTAATTTGAGTCTTTGAAAATAAGATGTTTCAATTCAAATGTTACGGAGTTTGGTTTTAGAAATAATTTTTTCCTGGGGAGGAGTCGGAATTAACAAACAAGAAAAAAGATTGTTAAATCAATCCGCACGCGGTTCTTTTTTTAACTCGAAAAGCTTGTAAAGCATTTGTTATTCTGTGTATGATTGGATTAATGAACATATTTGTAGATGAAATTATTGAATTGAGATAAAGAATATCAAAACATGCCTTATATTACTTTTGCCTTGCAGTAAAATACGATTCAGAAACGAAACTAATTAGAATTCACAACTTGCCAAGAAATCCCTCCAACTCACACAACAAACACGATTCAAGTGGACACAACAAAATTAAATTAAAAAAAAAATCCCTCACAATTATTTTGTCAGAAATTCTGATTGACCCTCCTACAGTTCCTCCTGATCTGTCCGTTAGAACCAGTCAAGGGTTTGATATCTCCCATCCTGATCATGGCAGCGGCAAAGTCGGCGTGGAAGGCCATGGCGTTGTTGCTGTAGGCTCTCACCAGAGAGTCGGTGGATCCGCCATTGAATAGGACCTGATCAGAGTGAAGAAGTCCCTTCTTGGCGACGAGGTTCTTGAAGTAGTGGTTGTCGAAGTAGTTGGGAGTGACGAAGTCGAGGTTTGCAAGGTTGTTGTCTCCTGATCCGGTTTTCGCAGGACATGTCCTCCTCCTGGCGTTTGCGAATGATCTGTCTATGTCCGTCTCGTTGTGGATCCGACTTCTGAAACTTGAACACTTCGCCTTTCCTATTGTGTGCGCTCCTTCATTATGGATAAAGCTTTGTCAGTCATGTGGTCAATGATAGTAATTACTTCAAAGTTACTGCTAAATTATCTCCATATGACTAAAAAGTATCAAAGCTTTACTTCTCTGTCTGTTATGGAAATGACGTGGCTTTTAGCTCAGAAAAGTAGGCATAAAATAGGTACGTACTTAGTTGGTCCAAATGTAACATTTAATTTAGGTCCGACTTACTATGAGGTGTAGCGTACCTAAATATAATATTATATCTTTTTTCTTCTTAAAATATTTAAGATTTAGTAGATCTGTTTGTTTTTATAACATCAATTTACTTTAATTTAATTTAATTTTTAAATTTATAATTTATATATTTATATAGACTCAAATTTAAAACCTTATATTTAAGAGGTAAATATTCTTTCTACTATGACTAAGGGATTAGTTTTCATGCAAATAATTATAAGAATTATTTTAAAAAAATTAAACATATTTTTTTATAAATAAATAATTTAATTATTTTTTTAATATCTATAAATTAACTATTCAACTTTTATCTTTAGGAGGAGTCATGAGAGAGAGAGAGTGTGCGGGGGGAATAATCTAGTAAGAGTGACGAGTTAAAAGATTAATAGAAGAGATGGAGAGGGAGGGAATACCAGATAAGGCAACCATGTCCCTAGCAGAGAGGCCATGAGATTTAAACTTGGAGATGAGAGTGCTGAGTGATGCAAAAGGAGAAGGGATGGCTCCACTGTTTGCCGCTGATAAGCTTGCTGTCTTGGAATCCCTCCTTCCCAGCTTCACTTTCCAATAAGGCCCTCCAAGCTTCATTCATATATCAAGCAATAATTCATCATCAGAATTAATTAACTCTTCTGATATTAGGGAGAGTGATGCAAATTAAGTAAACTGAGAACTCACAAGAACAACAGAATCACGAGCAGCAATGGCGAGAATATCAGCACAAGAGACGACACCAGGGCACTCTTTCTCCACCTTTGACTTGATAGCATCGATCACTTCAAACCCTCTCAATGAGTTCTGGTTCGGAAGAGCTGTCTTCTCTCCTTTGAACGACCCTCTGTCATCCAGTAGTATTGATCCATCGCACCCCTGTTTCACCCAAAAGAATGAAGATATATATATAGAGAGAGAGAGAGAGAGAGAGTAATGAATTGAAGTTGTTACGTACCTTGACGAAGCAGTCATGGAAGAAGAGGCGAAGGAGAGAAGCTCCCATGCGATGTTCTTTGGCGACAGCAGAATGAACCACAGATTTCACAGTGTAGAAAACCTTTGGACAGCTCTTTGAATAGAAGTTTGGAGACAGCTGAGCTGAATAGCTTCCCGTCACCATCATCAACAATAAAGCTAACCCAACAATGGCTGAACAGGAACAAGAACGACCCATTATTTCTTGTTCTTGAAGAAATAAATCTCAAGCTCAATCACAAGAAGATGATGATTTAACGCATTGATCTGTGAAGATATGAAGGTGGTGACGCAGCAATTTATAGAGCCAAACGAAGGAGTGTGCACGCATGTGGGGCCCTTCGACTCAATTTCCTCTTCCTATCTCTCTCCTACAGTAGAATTATCATCATGTTCACCATGTGCATGGAATGAACAGTTATTTTACGTCTCCATGAATTGCCTTGTTGATAAGGATCAAAGTTGAGATATGCTTGTTAAATTTAAAATGCATTTGCCATTTTTGTTTATTAATCAACAAGAGATATATCAACCCCTGAATATTGTAAGAGGACAAAATTCATGTGCATGAATAATTCAATTAAGGGTTAACAGGGGATCAGATATCAACACATATGCTTTTTTTAACAAGTGTGGATTAAATTTAATCTCATGTAACTTAAATATAATTAATGAAACGGTCGTCTGAGTTAGGTGGCAAAATAATTACTGTATTAATTAAAAATAATAATTTCTTAGCTGGAAAACACATTGATATACAAGGTGAACTGAACTTTCTCCAAAGGCTGGGTACCATATGCTTAGATTTTCGGGAAATATCGTAGGGTCGGCTTCTGTCAGGGAATGGGACAATTGAAGAATAATACATATACCAACATTGACTTTTCAAAAGTCACACAGAGACTACTACTATTACTATATATATATATATATTAGCATTTCTTTTGTTCCTAATTTATTAATTAAACGACAGGAGTCGATGTTCCATGCCTGTGTTTGCCACGAATCACTAATATATCATCGAACAATTAAAAAAAAAAATGGACAGAAGAATATATCCATAAATTTTTTAAAGACCATTCAAGTAGCTACCAGCTAGCTAGCTATCTAGCTCCGTCAATTATTGAAATAAAGTGGGCACACGTCAATAATTATTTTTTTTATCTGAAGAGAGGCCTGCTGTAATTAAAATTTAAGAATCAAAACTTCTTGTTTAATTTTGTTTATGGACCCGAAAGTTGACAATTCCAAAAGCTAATAGCCATATGATATATATAGCATAAGCATATCCATAGCATGTAGCTAAATGAGAGTTACAATAAATTATAAAAATTAGCTCATATCTCATAAGAATATAAAGCACGATTCTTTCAATCAGAAGACTTATCTAAGTAAATAATTCTGTAAACTCTTTATAAATACTCTTTAAATTTTAAAATTTTATCTTAATTTTAATAGAAAATTAGTATCGAATCTACTTAATTTTTTTTATATAAAAAAAATCTATAGCACGTAAGCTTGGCGTACGGCTTTGTTTTTTAACCTCTCTTCTACCCATTTTTTCCACTATGAGGATAATAATATATTTTGTCTTTTTTTATTTGCACGAATCTGCTTTTCTTTCTTTTTTTCGGCAAGTGCTCTTTTTATGACCCTTTCTCTTTGGCCGTCGGTGTGCTAACTGCTAGTCAATAGGAATAATATTTGTCGAGTTATAATTAAAAGCACCCACATATAGACATGGAGAAACACGCAGACGAAAAGCTGTTAATTTCAAACCTTGATAATAACTCTTTGTTTTGATGGAACGCAGGGTTGATTATTACTTAATAGACTAGCCAGTGCGAGTATATATAATCATTTACGAAGGCTTTGTTTGGTTGGAGGGTTTTGGAGGGTAGGGTAGGGTAGGGGAGATATAAGTGTATTTGGTTGGGAAAAATGGAGGGGAGGGGAGGGGAATTTTTTTGTCTTTTTCTGCTCCCCTACTCCTCTCTCTCACCCCTCCAAAATTGGGGTTTTTTGGAGGGGTGAGAAACATTGTGTATAATCCTGACTAAATTACCCCTACTCATTTTTCAATTTGCCAGAATTGCCCCCACGTGCAAAAACCCTTTCTTCCTTCGGTTTCCGCCATTCCCTTCCACAACATACTGCCGCCCTCCCTTCTGTCTCCTTCTCCGTCGGCGCGTTCCTCCAAGTCCAGCTGCAGGTCGCTCGGCCTTCTCCACCGACCACCACCGTCAACTTCGTTCAGGTAACCTCTTCTACCCTTCTCCTTCTTTGCTCTGCATCTCGTTTTGCTTCATCCGTGTGTGCTGGTCTTGGTTGTGCTAGTTCTTCGCCCAGTTCCTTCGCCCAGTTCCTCTTCTACCTTGCCATCAGATAAATCCCTAACCATCGAAGACCGAAGTTTCCCTCCTCGCGCCGCAACACGGGCGAACCATTTTAGCGACTAAAAGCAGAGCTCGGCCTCTTCATCACCGTCGTGCGCCGTCGTTGGGGAGAGAAAGGGAATCTTCATAGCTTTGTATTAGAGGAATCTACGTGACTCTTCTTCCCTATGCTCTTCGTCCCCCTTTTCATACCTCTCTTCTACATTGTTTGATCGGTAATGTCCTTCAATCCTTGTTTTGTTTTTTTTTTGAATAATTTCTCAGTGTCGTGGTTGCTCTATACACCCAGTTCATCGACCCTCAGAATCTCATCTCACCAGTGCAGTAGTCTCCACCAATATCTTAATAACCAAGCATGCCAAGTCTGGTGATCTAGAAGCAGCACGCGGCTTATTTGGTGAAATGAGACATCGAACAGTTGTCTCATGGAATGCCATGATTTATGGCTATTCCAAATGGGGAAGATTCAATGAAGCTTCAGCTCTTGCTTCATTCATGCATCACTG
The DNA here is from genome assembly GCA_037074615.1 of Leucaena leucocephala. Lineage (NCBI taxonomy): Eukaryota > Viridiplantae > Streptophyta > Magnoliopsida > Fabales > Fabaceae > Leucaena > Leucaena leucocephala. The sequence continues at coordinate 5,923,865 of CM073517.1, read as the reverse complement.
TAATTTCAAACTCAATGAAAGCTCCTTTTCTACATTATTGAGTGTATGGGCACATTCTGGGTCTCTGTGTCATGGAAATCAAGTTCATTCCTTGCTTTTAAAATCTGGTTTTGTGAACTTTGATCTTGTGGGAAGCTCTTTGCTGAATTTTTACTCATGTTGCTGTAAAATTGATGAAGCTAAGTTGGTTTTTGATGAGCTGCATGATTGGAATGAGTTGTTGTTTAGTTTGATGCTTTTGGTATATGTCCAGTGTAACATGATGGGCAATGCATTGAATGTATTTCATAAAATGCCAACCCGGGATGTTGTAGCCTGGACTATATTGATATCAGGCTATGCTAAAAGTGAAAACGGGAGTGAAAAGGCTTTGGAATTGTTTGAGTGGATGAGAAGTTTTGGGACATTGCCAAATCAGTTCACGTTGGATTGTGTTATAAGGACTTGTGCTGAACTGAGAGTTCTACATCAAGGGAAGGCTGTTCATGGGCTCTGTATTAAGTATGGGTTTGATTTTAATAGCTAAATTAATGGTGCACTTATTGAACTTTATTGCGATTGTGAAGCCATACATGATGCCATTAGAGTTTATCTGTCAATAAAGGTAAATAAAGGTATGAGGGTATATCTGTCAATTTTTTATAACCTACCCTCCCCTCCCTTCCTGAACCAAACAAGAAATACCATCTCTCCTCCCCTACCTTTTCACTTATAACCTCCCCTACCTTGACCTACTCTCCCTTAAATTAACTTAACCTACCCTCCCCTCCTTTGAACCAAACATAGCCTAAAAGACGTTATTTCGTGAGGTTGGGGCTGGTACGTACATACATGATGGTGCTATTCCGTATTCCCATTAAATGATTATAATTTTATAATTTTTTTTACGCAAGAGAGTTGCCTGTAAAATTTAAATAATTTGTCTTTTCTATGATTAATTGGTGAGACAAAGAGATATATTATGTAATAGAAGTGTGAACCAGCTATCTAATATTGTTTGAGCATATGTAACTAACGAGATGGATTTTTCATGACGTGGAAAATTTTGGTCTTTGATAAATGCGCATTGATAATGATCCATGTTTTGGAGACTACGTTAGTTGGATTCTTTTTCTTTCACTTTCGAAATTATTGAACCAAGAAAGCTCCCATCGCCCTATCTAAATCAAAAGAGATGAAAATTGTAAATTTCTGTAGGCGATGATCCTTAAACTAAACACCCCTTCCTATCCTAAATATAAATATAAGAATAAATATGAATGTCTATTTTAATACTAAAATAAAACTTAATTTACTGTCTCTTAGATATATAATTTTTTTCTCAAATTCTCTTTATTAATTAAACATATTAAAATGGTCTTCCATGATGTAAGTGGTTTTAATATAAATAATTTAAAAAAATTAATATACAATTTTTTTTTATAAATAACTAATTTTTTAAAATATTTGATTTAGTTAAAAATGCTGTCACCACATATATGGAATATTAATCATTCCTTTACGCATGTGGTGGAAATCCATTCGCATTCTTGATTCGTACAAAAAAACCAAGCATCCTTTTTGTTATCATCTCCCCTTGATTTGATCACTAAACATGTTGTAGATTTTGCAAGAAACATTGTTCTGATAGTAGTAATATATTGTAGAGCCTTTTCCCAACGTCATCAACAATATATTAGCAATAACTCAACCAGTTGATTAAGTACGTAGAACCCAATAATTGGAATCTATATTTTTGTATTGGACGCAGCTAACAGATTTAATAGCATATCTTGACAAAGTTGTGTGTTGCAAAGTTCTTACGTTTTTAATCTTTTTCTTATCGTTCAATTTCAATCTAGCTTTTCTAGAGGTGGCCTGTTAAAGTTTTTTTTTTCTTTCATTTTTTTAAAAAAACGAAGAGTATTTTATGAATTTTTATAGTATTAAACTTTTAAAAATAATCAAATATGTTAAATGAGATAGAATATTGTATTCATAAAAAATATGTAGATGTATACAAATATCATAAAATTTTGAAATCATTGAATAGTTTAAAAAAATATGTCAATCAATGCCAAGACGTAAAGTTTTGGCTGAATTAAATATACATATCAGATTTTTGGTTTGCAATTACTCTTTTCTTCTTATCCATGAATTATTAATTAATTAGTTATTGGTTAACCGCATTTGGTCATGGGGACTGTTTGGCGTCAGAATTATAAATCATCTAATCAAGGCTAGCTAGATAGGTGACAAGTTGAGTTCATCAAGTACACGATCTGATTATTTTATAAAGAACACTTTTTCTTCTTTAACTGATTAAAATATTAAAAATATATAAAAATGATAACTTATCTCCTAGCTGGTGTATATCACCCAAAAGAAGTCACTTACTGTAATTCAGTGTCATATTTTAACTTTGGTGCCACCACTCAATCATTTACTGACCAGAATTATATCACAACTAGCTAGTTATGTGAAACTTAAAATACGATTGAGATACTAAGCTGATATTTTAAAATTGAAACAGTTGTTCAGAGTTTTCAACAACAGCAGTCTTATATTCGTGTGGAGGTATTAAAGATTAGTATTATTGATAATTAACATTCATAATCTTGTTACTAATTTAGTACACGTGGATTAAATTTAAATGTGAGATATTGATAGTGTTAAATAGTAATCAAACTTACATGTGAATTAGTGTTGGAAATTATGACAGATTAATTTGATGAATAAACAAAAGGGAATAATAAAAAGAAAGTAAACCTTAAAGATGTAATACATATTAATTCTCAGAGAGAGAGAGAGAGGTTACAAAATTCAGAACCAATTCAAACAACAACAAATTGAATAGGAAAAAGAAAAAAGAAACAAAAGAGACGTCAATTTTTTGGAGCCAAATTGTGATGGGAATGATGAGTTAGTTAAAAGGTTGGTGTAGCAATATTGATGAACATTTGACTGAAACTGAACAAAAAGTTTTGAGGTATAGGAATAGGTTTCAACTCTTCAATTTCACACACTTTTAAGGGAGGCTTCACTGTTACCTACCTTTTGTTCTTCACCTTTTCTTATGTTTTTTAATTAAAGGATCAAGCGGAGACAATATGATATTATAAATAAGATTAAACTTATAATTTTTTATTCATAAAACATGTCGTGTCACTGGCCATTGATATGCTTAATATCATATATATGTTATCAACTTTAACATTATAAGGGCATAGCCTGTATAGAAAACTCTAAAATTATAATCTTAGAAATATTTTAATATTAAACTCATTTTACATATTTATCTAGAATTATTTCTTAAAAAGTAATCTAGACACCTTATAATACAAATATTAGTACAGCTAGGCCAGCTAGTAGTTAATTTAATTTTAGTTACCAACTCTAAACAACTTGTTGATAGACCTCATGCAAAAAGTAGTAGGCCCTCTTACTTCTTCATAAGCCTCCTCGAGAAGGACTGTGGAAAAGTTCTTATAAATAATGAAAAAGTACATCCTCAAGAAGATTATTGACGAAATTGTACTGATGGATGAACCATTTGAGTTCTTCAACGTTAAAACATCATCCTATGATCTATTCACCTATCCTATAACAATTAATTAAACATCAAGGGTTCTTGTCAGTTTACTGTTTAGCAAAGAAATATATACATAAAAGAATATTCGAAGTTTCCTGTTCACTCGTAGTCGAGTAGCTTTCAACTTTTCATGCAGATTGATTTAGAAAGACTCTCTCGAGCAGTATTCTCCATCGATCTCTTCAAACATTTTTTATGAGTTTAAAATATCAAGTGTACAATAAAGAAACAATCGTCGGCTAAAGCTAAAAAGCACTGGTCGCTGTACTATAAATATGGGGCTATTGAGAATGACGTGAAGAACGGTAAGATAAGATAAAGTCAATATAATAATACTACACGTCTGCACCAACTCAACCAATGGCTGCTATCATAGGCCAAACAGTAAAAAAGCTGTTCATTATTTGGACTCTTCAGACTTCTGAGGCTGCTCTTCTCTAACTAACCATCCAGATTCTTTGATTAATATGGCTCTCATATTATAATTTCATACTTGCACTCCAAAAACACACCAAGCCAACCTCTCTTTTACAAGCAATAGTTGTTGTATATTATATTAATAACGTGAAAATATTTATATATATATATATATATAGAGAGAGAGAGTATATGTTCATATTCATTATTTCATCATGTCGTTCATTTATGTTGATTGATCATCGACCAAAATTGGTTAAGTAATCAATTTGAAGGATTTTCACATGGATGCTAATTTTATTGTATTATATTTTATAATAATAGGTCGAGAAAAACCATGGAAATTAAATTTTACGTTTAGTCAGGAAACATGGATTATGAAGGTAGCTAATTAAATTGATGGCATTCTTCAGAGCAATAATTAATTAATCAGGTTGTTATATATCTTAAATCTTAATCCTGAGTTGGTAGGTCGAATTCGCCCGTCCCTGTGGAATTCTCTGGGATAAATTAAACACGTAGGAAAATAACAGAAAAAGGGATTAAAAAACTAGAAGTGAAATTAATTAAGTGTACGATGCAAGCCTGATGAGAATTATTGAAAGCGAGTCCAGATTGTTGGAAGTTGGAAGCTCACGTTGACTGGAATAAGAAGCAGCACGTTCATTGGCGTCGAGACTAGGGGGATTCAACTTTCAAAAAAATTAGTCCAATCGTGAAGCAGGACCGTACGTATATACTACCCACTACGATGAATTTAATAACATTGCTATGTACATATTGAATATTTTTTTATATAGATATCTAGTTGGATAAAATTCGAATATTATCAAATGAAGTAATTTTTTAAAAGTATTTTCTGAAATAAATTTAAACTCAAAAGCTCATAATATTTAAGCGATCATTACTATACATATACATATATTTTGTGAATATTTCTCTAGCTCTCATATAGGATTCAATTTAAAAATTAATATTTATTCTAAATATAAAAAATATTTTTTATATTTATTAATTTATTTTTATATTACCTATATTAATACTTTATCAATAATAATTAAATAAGAAAGGGATTGAGGGAATAAAATAAAATTATTATGACATTTTAAAAAATATATATTATTTTAACTAAATTAACTAATCTAATTATATTTATTAAATATATTATATATTAAATAAAAAGTAGTAGTTAATTTGATGCTTATCTTCACACTCAACAACTCCGTGTTGATGTTCAATATGACTAAAAAGTAACAAGTCACGCTTAAGTGTGTGTATATATATATACTAATATAAGCATAATAAAATTATTTAGATCTCATGCAATTTATGATAAGCCATAATAAAATTAGGATTTGCTAACTTAATTAAAATTTAAAAGCACGATGATTCCTCGCATATCCATCGATTAGGGGAGGAAAACTAAATGCTTTTTTACCCTTTTGTCCCTGTATCCCCAAAGTTGGCCGCCCCTAACTTTGGAAGGGCATGTTTGGATAGGATTTTGAAAAAGGGCTTATAAAAAAAATATTTATGGACAACTTATGAAAAAAGACTTTTGGAGAAGAGTTTATGGAAAAAAAAATGGTTTTGAATAAATAGGTATTTGGATAGTTATTTTTAGAATGACTTTTTATGGTGGTAAATTACCAAAAAAGGTTTGATTTGATTTAAAGTAAGAGAGAGGAGGGAGGTAGAGAAAAGAGAAGAGAGAGGAGGGAGGTAGAGAAAAGAGAAGAGAGAGGAGAGAGGAGAGAGAGGAGAAAGGAGAGAGGGTGTAAGAAAAAGTAGGAGAGAGGAGAGAGGGTGTAAGAAAAAGTAGGAGAGAGGAGAGAGGGTATAAAAAAAGTAGAGGTAAGATAGTAATTGGATAGTCTATAAGTACTTTTACTGTTGAAAAAGCTATTTTAAATAGCTCATTCAAAACCATGGTTTTGTCCAAAAGCACTTATGGACAAATAAGCCTGTTTGTTTTGAAATTTCTCCAAACCGAGGTTTGGGCCAAAAGTCCTTTTAAAACCGCGGTTTAAAGCCTTACCAAACAGGCCCAAGTCGTTGTCAGTGGCGCTACCTCGGTTTCGTTAAGGGGCCTTTCGTCTTTTTATTTGGGGTCAGGCCTTTCTTCATTTCAATTTGGGCCAAGCTGGGCTGATCATAACAGATATTAGTCTAGGTCTAATTTATGTATCGCAGTCCAGGCCCATTGGCCCAAAGCAAAATGTGCGACCGAAACATCATCCAAAACAAAACGTGACTCGGTTTCCAATCGAAGAGGGAAAATAAGCAGGTAATTGCCGGGATTGAAGAAGACGCCAATATTCTGAAAACTCTCTGATTATGTATTCGCCCCAACGATCGTTTGCGCGTGTACGATCAGCTTCCTCGTCGGAAACAGACACATCAATCCCCGAGCCAAGGGGACTTGAAGCTTCTCTGCTGCAATTAATTCAACACCACAGTCACACCTCTCTCCGACTCCGCCAGCAGACCGGTCTCTTTCTTTATCTCATCTAACATTTCGTTCTCCCCCCCACCCCCCATTTTCTGGAATCGATTTTGTGGAGGTTTTGGTTTTGCATTTTGTGAACTGACTTCGTTGTGTGATCGAAGCAGAGAAAGCTAAGAAAGAGGCGATAGGAAAAGCGCTGCGTGTTTCGGATCTCTTGGTGGAAACCGTCAATGGCGGAGTACAAGAGTGCTACGTCATCGAGAAGCGCATCGAGCAAGAGATTCGAGCATTGTCTACCATTATTACCCGATTCATGAAGCAGACGGACCAATGGATTGCCACAACTCATGCTCTGAACACCGCTGTTAAGGTACTTATTACGAATATGATATGATGCCCTCTGCTTTCGTTATATTCAGTTTGTCTTTTGTTTTCATCAATGTATTGTATTATGCTGAAATTTGAGAAGGATATTTTTATTTCATCACCTTTCTGTTATTGTTTTTTTAGTCCTCCAAAACATGCCTTATCCAAAATTCTAATATCATGAATTTTTATCTGAACTCTTTATCCTAGGAAATTGGAGACTTCGAAAACTGGATGAAGATCATGGAATATGATTGTAAAAGTATCACGGCGGCAATCCACAACATTCACCAGGAGTGATCATGTGTGCGGTGAGTTGTCAATTTGTCAAGCAAATGACCTTGCTATGTTCTCCTTATCCTTTCAATTATGTATTTATCTATTGGATTGCATTTGATGTTGTATTTCATCGGAGTAACCATTTCAAAGATGCAATTGATCGGTATCCTTATTCTGAATGCGAATAACCACTTGACAAGCAGAAATTACACTAGAGAACAAAACATTATTCCCTAGCAATGTTTAATTTTGATGTATTTGAATACCCCAGTGTTGTGCTTAAATGATTTCGAGATGTTGCATACTTCTAACTAGATCCGAAAACTTCCAAAAAGGGCCATGGGACATCTAAAAAGATGTTACTGATGTGCTTCTGACAATCTCACTTTCTAGATAGAAGTACTCTAGAAATGTTCCTTTATCCCATGCCATGCTCATATATATGATTTTGTTCAAATGGCCCAACTTGGTTATTGTGGTTGTGGGTTATAGTTTTTTTCCCTCTTTGACTTTTATATTAAGTATCGGTTTGCTTGAAACGAACTGAAACTACAGGATAATGAGTACTACATCCATTGTCGTCTTTTTATTTTTCTTTTTTGATGCTGAATGCTAATATTATTTACTCCCTGGCAGCTGAGGGGAATTTAACTGGTGTTCAAAGCAAAGTGTAAATTAATGGTTGCCGGAGCGAAAAAGATCTATGATCTCTGAATTGAATTAAGCCTTCCTCTAATAAAAAATGGCCTTTTGATTGAAATCCTATTCAACAGTTCTGGGGTGGATAATGTTCCTTGGACTTGACTAATCATATACAATGGAGAGCTTGACTACTAGAATGTTTCAATACCCCTTATCTCCAGAACTAAGTAGCTTAGACATGAAAGATCACTAATCATTGAACTCAAGATAAAACTTAGATCTACTATCAGAAGGGGAGACACTTACTGGTTCTTCGCATGTAAATCAATTCTTTACATTAATATGTTCGAGTGTTGCAGATAGAACAAATGCTTGGCTTTTGGTGAGGATTTTAGCCTCTAAAGTTTAGCCACTGGTTGCTATTAGCTATAATCTCAAGTAATATCGAAAGAGTCAAATAAAGAGTTCCACGAAAAGCAGACAAAGTGCCCCAAGTCCATATTGTGTTCAGGCATTTTACTAGCCCTTTAATGTAGCACCCGTCATGATAGAGATAGCCACCTGATTTATGGAATATTTATACACTGAAACAGTTGCAATATCATTGTAATGACCTGCGTTTCGTGTCTAATAAAAAAATTTGTTTATGTGTAGGTCAAATGAGCCCAAAGTAAGCCCAAGCTGCCCCTGTGGATAGTATGGAATGGAATTTGAGTCAACCTCCATCGCCATGTGGTTATAGTCACCTTTAAAATCATTACAAGACAAATGATGTATAGAATGGAAGAGCTGGATGGTTGGCATGTATATTTTGCAGAAACCAGAGGAATTTGGAATGAAATCTGGGTAACATACTAATTTTTTGTGGTTCCATTGGTGACCGCACTTTTATTTGATGGCATATTGGTGGGGTGGATCTACATTGGAGTACATATTAATTTTCTGACCTTGTTTGCAACTAGCTATTATTCTGTTGGGATCTATGTTCTCAATGTTGAACTTAGTATGCTAGCCTTTCAATTTACTGGGTTGTCTGAGAATGACTATTTGATCAGTGCTGCAGGTTACAACCAATAAACATTCCTCACAGATTACGATGGAGTGGTGCACTAATCTCTTCTGACTTATCTTCCAAACTAAATTATTTTTTGAAAAAAAAAAAAAGTGTGGCCAATTTGCTCATCATCCCACTGCTAGGAAGATAGTATGTCCCTCTTATGCTGGGTCAACTCAATATTGTTGCACGGCTCTATCAGGTTTGTGCTTGTGAAACCAGGAGAATATTTCAGGTTGAAATGAATAAATTGGCGGCTCAATCCAAAGTCCCAAGTTAAACCTGTTCAATCTTGAAGGATGAGCTCTAAAATATTCATGTGCAGCACACACCAAGATTGCTTAACAGAGCATCAATGTTGATTTCTTCATGTTTACTGAACCTGCTCCTGATTGTGGGGAGTTAATTGACCTTGATAAACAGGGTGCCTTCTTTCCTGGTTTTCCAAGCCTCTTATTAAAAAGAAAAAAAATGGTTGAAACAGTTTCATGGCAAAAAAGAAATTATTATAGATTAGGCTTTTATATTGGCATTGATATTATTAAATTCATTGGTACGGTGGGCACCGTTTCCAGGGATCCATGTTGACCCTGATCGAGACTAATTCTTCACCATGAACTGGCATAACGCAATGATATGTGAAGATTTATAATTTTTGGAGGCTGAATTTTTAAAAGCTTCAAAATACATAAGAATACGATAGATTAAATTAAGTAGTACTATTGAAATACCCCACTCTTCATAACATTAACAAAATTAATTTATTGCCGTTGAATTAATTCATTAATGGAAATTTTAAACCTTCTTGGAGCGCGTACAATAACAATTAACAAATATACTATAGCTGCTAAAATGATGAACTAGAAGTTGCTTACACGTTTATGATATTAAAATTTGACAAATATATATATATTATATAACAAATTGACATTAATTTATTCCCGCAACCAAATTACAAAATTATATAAAAGGCGTCTTCCAACCCAAGCCCCCACCCCTCTATGGGCAAAACAGGCCGTTTATTCAATTTCGTCAATAGAATTTACTCGGTTTTTGCTGGTTGCCAGCTCGTTGTTAAATTCTTTTTTAATCTTTTCTTTGTTTGGTCAAGCAAGTCCTTGTTAGATTCCGATGTAGACAAATTCTAAACATCCAAAGACAAAAATTCATCACTAACAGATAACCCATCAGATTATTATATTTTTTCTGTTCTTATTTACAAGTCTTTATAGAAAAAATACACAGAAGGGAATAAAATCTATGTATTATAGATTTATATATATAGATAGATAGATAGATAGATAGATGCAAGAATTACCTTTTTTTTTTTCAATTTTTTCATCTATTTAACGTTACGCTATTTTAAATCATAACTATCTTTAATATTTAAACTAGAGATGAATTATTAGAAACGAATAATAATTACACCTTAATATTTGAATCAAGATTTATATTTAAATAAAAAATAAATTTGAATCATGACTTACAAATAAAGACAGAGAAAGTATTATACAATGCCCCACCAAATCCCTATTCCAAGCCCCCTGGCTCCATTATTTGCATCATACCAATCATGTATATCACTATCCTTTGGTTTTAATTTAGAGAATGGATGTCGACCATGGCAGGTTCCATTATTGATAACTGTATCCCTCCATGCAATAGTGACAATTGAAGAAGCATCCTCATATATAAAAGGCAAGAAGGAATCATCCTCAAGCAACTTTGGCAACTGGGTCAATGCTAGTTTATTAATTGACAACAATATCATAATATTCATTAATTAAATACATGATCCATGCAACATGTAAACTGATATCATATTTATGAAGCGACTCAGCCACGCATTTCCCCTTCTATATAAACCTACTTCCAAATCCCATACTCACAAACTCAAAAGCCAATTATTATTAGCCTCAAAAGCCATCAATCAATGGCTTCTCTGAATCTTCAATCTGTGTTTGTTCTTCTTATCCTCGGTTTAGCCTCCTGCTATGCTCAGCTCTCTCCTCGTTTCTACAACAATATATGTCCTCAGGCTCTTCCAACCATCAGGTCTGTCGTTCAACGTGCAATCTACCGTGAACGACGCATTGGTGCTTCCTTGCTCCGTTTGCATTTCCATGACTGCTTCGTTAACGTAAGCTATTTCTATGTCGTTTATCCTTCCTCTCACTTAGCTTCAACTTAATGTTACCTTAGTGGTTAATGGAATATATATATATACAGGGATGTGATGGATCACTACTGCTAGATGACACCCGTACCTTCACTGGAGAGAAGACAGCCTTTCCAAACATAAACTCCTTAAGAGGTTTCGAGGTTGTCGATGAAATCAAAGCAGCTGTCGACAAAGCTTGCAAACGCCCTGTCGTTTCATGTGCTGATATCTTAGCTGTGGCAGCTCGTGATTCTGTCTCTATCGTAAGTATATATACTTCCATATTATTTGAGATATTTCTGATTAGGCCGCCTTTGAGTTTCATTCACTTTAATCTGATATGTGATTCTGTTTACAGTTGGGAGGATCATTGTTTGATTACAAAGTACTATTGGGAAGAAGGGATGCAAGAACAGCAAGCAGAGACGCTGCAAACACGAACCTTCCTCCTCCATTCTTCAGCTTCTCGCAGCTTGTCGCTAATTTCAAGTCTCATGGGCTAAAACTCAAGGACTTGGTGGTCCTCTCCGGCGGCCACACCATCGGCCAAGCTCGCTGTGCCACCTTCCGGGACCGGCTCTACAATGACACCAACGTAGACCGTAGCTTTCGAGCCAGCTTGAAGAGGACTTGTCCAAGAACTGGAGGAGACAACAATCTTGCACCTTTGGATTTCACCCCTGCAAGAGCTGACGCTAACTATTACAGTGCTCTGATCAAGAAGAAGGGTCTTCTTCATTCCGATCAAGAACTGTTCAGGGGAGATGGCGGTGAAAGTGACAAACTGGTGAAGCTGTACAGTAAAAACTTGTATGCTTTTGCCAGAGATTTTGGAGTTTCCATGGTTAAGATGGGTAACTTGAAGCCTCTCACAGGATATAAGGGCGAGATTAGAGTTAATTGCAGAAAAGTCAACTAATAAATTAAACTGCTGGACAGATATATATATATATATATATATATATGCAAGGTTTCAAGAATGGTTCAGATTATTAATTAATTCATATGTCAAGACAGTCGAATAATACTAATATTAAGTGGGCTGTCATATACATTCCATGGATGTATTCATGAGCTGTAATTCAATGTAAAGAGTCAAGACGAAAAGTTTTGGAACTTGAGAAAGCAAAACCGTTATTTATGTATTTATATTCTGAGCTTTTCAACGAAAAATTTGCGTACTATCTTGTCAACTTGTCAATTAGTTAAATTGATCTCATACGATTTGACAAAATGGATCTAAAATGCGTATGACTTCTTATAATTCATATATATGGATAGATGGATATCTTGAAATTGAATTGACAGTACTGATAATTTGATGTGTAAGTCGTGTTTATTATTTTAATGTATAAAAGCTCATATGATTATTATTGTTTCCCTATTATAGTTGATGTGAAAAAAAGTATGTTAAAATATATTAAGATAAAATATATGTAATGTGACACGAAAAATTCAATGAATTAATAAACACCTGTTATTCACTTAAAAAAATACTCAAACATACTCCTCCAATCTTAAATATAAAAAAATTAGTTAAATTAATTATTATAATATTTTTTTTTAAAACATCGTAATCATTTTCATTAACTCTTCCCTTATTCTCTTACTTAATTATTATTAAGAGAGAGAGTATAAATAGTAGTAATTTAGAAAATAGTTGATAAATTTAGAAAATAAATTTTATATTTAAAACTAAGATCAATTCTCAAATTAGGTTGTATATTTAAGATCGGAGTATATTGTAAGTAATCATACAATTTATTGACTTATTCACTATTTGAAATTTTCCAATATTGATAGCACGTTATTCCATATTTAGATAAAATTGTGTTCTTCTGCAAGGTTTTGAGTTTTGCCCTTTACATTACAAGGCGTGACGCAGTTTTAGGCAGTTGAATTTTTCTAAGTTTGGGAAATCGTTGCTGTTTGTTTGTTAGAAGATGTAACTCCGTCTGCAAACAATTATAGTAATTAAGGGAAACAATTTTGTTGCAGAGAGCATATAACTTATTAACTTCTAAATATATTTGCTCAACTTTTGCTTAGTTTTTTTGTGAGTGCATAGCAAAGAATCCAAATGTGAGAAAAAGGAAAAGATTGCATATAGCATAGGTAAGATTGTATATACGTAACGGGCTGGGGAAAGAAAAAGGAAAAGAAAAATTTGAGAACTTCACATATGTTTTTTTTTTTTTTTTTAAAATTTCATTTTCTAGTTTCCACTTAGAAGCACAATAAATTCAGAGGCACATATAAATGAAAGTAGTAGAAACTTGTGTGGCAAGAATGGTAGCAGATTCAAGAGGGAAACAAAACATTACTAAAATTGGATTCAAACCAAACCAGAAGATATATCCATCTGTGTGTTTTGAGAGAAATGGGCGTGCCCGAGAACACGTTACACGATCATTAATTACTTATAACTAGATCCATATATAGAAACACCAGAAATGAAACATAAAATTACTACATAGTACATATAACAAACATAACAAATTAAACAGAGCATGTTTTGCTGAAGACGATGAATCATCATGATCATCAGTTAACCTTGCGGCAATTAGTGCGAATCTGGCCACTAGAGCCAGTCAAAGGGCTAAGGTTTCCCATCTTGACCATAGCAGCAGCAAAGTCTTGGAAGAAAGCTGCAGAGTTGGTGCTGTAGCTTGTGACCTGAGAGTCGGTGGAGCCACCACTAAAGAGCTGTTGATCCGAATGAAGAAGGCCTTTGTTGTTGACGAGGTTCTTGTAATAAGCGTTGTCGAACAAAACATTGCTGGTCACATCAAGCGGAGACAGGTTGTCGTCGTTGCCAAGGCTGGGACACTTGGATTTCACTGATGTTGCAAAGTCTGTGTCGATGGTTGTTTCGTTGTATATCCGACCTCTGAATAACTGGCATCTCGCTTGTCCCGTTGTATGAGCCCCTGTACGTACGTACATGAACGTGCAGGCAAAGTTTCAGGATCATTATTAAGGTTTCAGTTAATCATAATACTCTCTATTATCCTAATTATAAGAACTAGTTAATTTTTTTAATAAATTAAAGAAATCAAATAAATCAATTAATTATAACTAATATAAGAGTTAGTTAACTAATTTGAATAGATTGATTAGTATATAATATATGAATTTTTCGATTAGATTTCATTATAATCAACACATTTATTTAGTTTATTTAATATATCTAAAAAAATTAATTAATTTTTGTAATTAGGACAAGATAGTATTAAATAGACAAGTTATCTAAATTTACCTGAGAGTGTCACCATTTCCTTGGCGGTGAAACCCTTATTGGAAAAAGATTTAACAAGAGCGCTGAGATTCATTAATGGAGATGGGATGTCTTGAGTGGCTGCGTCTTTACTTGCTGTGGTTGAGTCTCTTCTGCCTAATTCTACTGTCCATGATGGCCCGCCCAACTGACAAAAACATATATATATATATATAACAGTGAGTTCATCAACTTTCTGCAGAAAAATCTGAATGTGTTGAGAGATGAATATATATGTATATATAAACTTACAGAGACAACAGAATCACGAGCTGCAACAGCTACAATATCAGCACAAGAAACAACTCCTGGACAAGCAGCCTCCAACTTGGATTTGATGTCGTCGATCACTTCAAAACCTCTAAGAGAATTTGTATTTGCTGCTGCTGTCTTCTCCCCTGTTAAGCTTGACGTGTCATCTAACAGCACTGACGCATCACATCCCTGCACAGTGCAAGTTCATTCCATCATATATAATTCATTTGTTGAAGAATGAGAATGAAAATGACAGAAGAGAGAGAGAACTTGCATTAACGAAGCAGTCATGGAAATGGAGACGAAGCAATGAAGCTCCCATGCGATGCTCTTTGTAAACAGCGCTGACCACTGCGGATCTGATGATGGAAAGAGCTTTGGGGCATGAAGTGTCGTAGAAATTTGAAGCTAGCTGAGCTGAGGCCAACCCAAACAACATCACCAACACACACAACAAAGCTCTGAAATAAGAATCCGAGATTGCCATATTCGACTCAGAATTCAGAACACCACTCTTCAACAATGTAATAAGTAAGTAATGTTTCTGCGTTTAGACTTGTGAGGAAGACAATAATCGTCAAGGATTTATTTATAGTGAAACCAGCCACGCGCGCTCCATATTGGACCTTCCTCTCCACTACTTAAGAACAATATTTGGTCAAATCTATGCTCCTTTAGGGGAAAGCATAAATCTCCATACAATAATTCATCACTACCACATTATTAGGTATATACGTATAGATACAATAATATTTTATTATTAATATTATTCATATGAATTAACCTTTAAAAAAATTGTATTGATCAATATAATCTCTGATCCCTTAGCTTGTTATATTTTAAGAAAACAGGAGAAGAGACGGATTTTGACGTTACAGTATGTACGAATTATCATCCAAAGAGAGAATTAATCAAACTGGTTTGATACCTTCCCATTATTAATATATATATATATATATGCCCCAAACATTTCATAATATCCAGAAGAGTTAATACACAAAGTAAAACACTTTGATTATATTTTTAACCTGGGGTTAAATAAGTCAAGTTTTGGCCATATACATGTTAGAGAAGTTTAGGTATAGACCTATAAATACACAGCTGTAGGGTCTATCCTGCATGGTCATATTGCCTAATGATCAATCGTGCATATATATTCCAACTAAGATCAAATGTGTTCAAATTCCATTTCTCTTTCCTCAATAGAACCTTTGCCGATTAAGTTATGTGTTTGGCTTCTCTACAAATCTATTTCAGATAGAGAAATATGCACTAATAACCTAATATTACAAATGGGATTACACTCATGACCAAACTACTTACTTAGTTATATGTTATGCGTCATGTAAATTGGCTTCTAAAATCTATTTAATTCACCTATGCATGGGGCTACCGTCTTCTTCTTGTTTCTACTTAAAAAAAGAGAGTAAATATTCAATTTAGACAAATCGAATATCCTTGCTCATAATTTAAATCACTATTTTTCCAATTAATTACTTGCATAGAAAAACTAACATTAAAGAGAAGGGGTAGAGAATAATTATATCAAATTTATATATAAAATAATCGTGGCAAGCAGGAAATTTGGAGTGTGAACAAGGAATAAAAGGGAATCAAATTAAGTCAACGATATATAACGTTGGACCCAAGTTTTGCAAACCCGCCAAACTTTGAGAACATTCCAAGTGTTTGTTTCAAACAAACCACTAGCAGCAAGTGTCCACGTCACAAATTCGGGCAGTATATTTGTAGTCTAAAAGGTTCATATTAATCCAGTTTGTCAAAAAAGCAAAAGCAAAGACACAAATATAATTGTATTAATTAAGGAACACCTAATCAAATCATGCGCCACCAGAAGCATATTTGAATTTTGAACATTCAAAAGTCAGAGTAACACAACACTGGCCTGCCACGCATACATGTTTCCTTTTAGAGATCTGTTTGATATAAATATACTTATATGCTTAAATAGTGATTGATACCTTCCCCTTAACAGAAATAATGTATGCAACAAGACAAGATTAGTGGCTTGAAATGGGAATATGGGGTTAGTTGAAACTTGGAAAATTTGTAAGCAAAGGTATATTGGGGCTTCTAATGAATATGCAAAACTACCTACTATCCCTTGACTGTACGTACTTGGCCAACACCCCACTACTACGCTCATGCCTCTAAACCTCTTTTTATTATTTTTTTCCCACTCTATGTTTAAAGGCAAGTTTTATACAACTCTTCTAAGATCAACAGTTCTATATGATAGTTACAACAAAAGCATAGAGTTAGAATAATAGAGATAAAAATATTGAAATAGATGTATAGCCATATAAAATAAAAATATGTAATAAAATATATATAAAAAGAGTTAACATAGCATAAGATAAAATTATAGAAAATTGTCTAAAATAGTTTAAATATGTATTAAGAAGACTGTTAGAGTTGATGATAAAGAGAATTGATTACATGTGAAATCCTTAAAAATATAGAAAAAGAATAAAAATAATATTCAATAAAATTTTAATTAATAATATATCCACGAATATAATCACAACACAGCCAATTCCACATGCAGTGGAATAAACTTCAAAAACTTGGATAATCTACAATGATGATTGCTTTCAAAATTACAAAATGAAATGTTTTTTTGATACTATACAAAATGAAATTTGCTTTAGAACAAAACGATCTTATCCGGCTGAACCAAAAGATTTCTTCCAAGACTACAACCATCCTCAATCATAAATTTTTCAATTGGAAAAATGTCAATATTAACCGATAAATGTCACGCATAAACTAAAAAGCTCAGCTAGACTTCTTGCCATACTAAAGAGCATAGGTAGCCTAAAGAATAATTTTTGTTATAAAAAACAGAAGTTGATAGAACCGTCACAATTTTATGGCTATCTGGGACTTCAATTTCTAACACAGCACTCATCTCTTCTCTAAGAATCAAATTATTCATTTCTTCTCTTAATCGCTAAACAAAATTGCAAATAAAAATTGGCCAGATGGATCGGCCTTGCTGCCTCTCTAGTATGCCTAATCAAGAACCTTTGTTTGTTCATTACAACACTCAGAATACGAACTTCTCCTCCTCCACACTAGCATCAAGTAATCTATCTCCCATCTCTCGAAGTGCAGATGCTGTGGAATCATTTATTCCCAACAGATACTGCAAGCGAGACAACTTTTCAGGAGCTGGATCTTTCTTCAGGTATATCGTGTACAAATCGGCAAGCTCCTCTGGCACTTCCCACGAGAGTGGCCGTGCAGGTACTGCTTTGTCACAAGCCAGCAAGTCATTGAGTGAGGCAACCTGCATAAAATGAGTGAGAGAAATTACACCTGCCCATCCCCAGACACGTTTGAAACTTCAAGAAAATGTGACCATAACACTTACCACTCCTTCACGGTTTCTCTGTCTTAATAGTGCCACTGCCTGAATGAGTGAGTTTGATAATCTGCTTTCAGCGAGTTCGCGAACTACTCGTCTTGCTTTCTCTTTATTAATGTTGAGATCAGATGGGATCTTTTCATATACTTCCTCCTCATCAAACTCCCCGGTGCCTGATGAGAAAATATCATCCACAGTTTTTTTGAAGAGGGTTTCTCTTAAGTTCTCCGACACCATGTTCTCCAAATTGACACTGGCTTCCTTAAGCTCCCTAATCTGCTTTATGCTGAGCCTTCCTTGTGTTACTGCAGTTTCTATGGCAGATGCCATTTTTGTGGTGGTTATACTCTTGATTATCTTCTGGGCAAATTCCCCAGGCAATCCTACTTGCTTCTGCAAATCATTAAGCTGCTCCACCCTGGCCTTTGTCAACTGTCCATCAGCCAAGATTACTTCAGCTTGTTGCCTAAATGCTTGCTCAGCTAGACTCCGATGTACTTCTACAATTTCTTTACCACTCAAACCCAGGATCCCGCCAAGCTGATTTAAGAAAACATATTCTGAATCATCCTTCTTTGTAGTTATCTGAGCACCAAATGGAATCCTGGTCACCTCACCAGTTAGACAGAAAAGCAAGTAGGTCTTATAAAGATCAGTTCGGTCTCTCTCTGGAAGGTCATCTTTAAGAGTTATTTCAGTCTGACCAGGCTTCCCCATCTTCGCAGTAAGTTCTTTGTTTGGTTTTATTTTCTTAAGTGTCTGAAGAGATTCCCATTCTTCATCTTCTTCAGTTTGTGCCACTTCCTCCTTAACAGGTTCTTCCTTGGATTCATCAACTGATGTATCAGCAGACTCTCCTTTGATGTCCTCCACCAACTCAGTCACAACCAAGGAATTGAATGCTATCATCTTCTTGAGTTCTTTTGCAGACTCTGTACGGTTTCCAGCTGCTCGTGCACGTTTGATATAATTGATAAATATCTTCCTCACCTGTATCATCATAAAAACAGCATAGCAGGGACATTAAGTCTAATTCAAAATTAAATTAATGGCCATCAAATTCCTGACAAATGGATACTCACTGCCTTGCTTGCAATAGACATAGCAGTTTCCCTGGTTAATCGCAAGCCATGTGCTGCTTTTCTCACTGATTTCTTGATTTCAGCATCGTATCCATCAACTCCTGATGCAATTGCTTCCTTGACAACCTAGTGAACAGAACACATGAAAAAGTAACCCACATGAAAGGCATGTCCAGCAGAAATTGAAAAATAACATGATTATGTGATAGCAAGTGGATACATGTCAACAAAGCAATAAGGCAAAACTGAACAAATTCAAAGTTCAGACTAACAATATTTTCAAACACGGCACAAATCCAAAACTACACAGCTTGCAAGAAATGCTTTAACGAATTCTATCAGGCGAAGGAGCTATGGCAATATGTTTGGCTAGTGACAGTGACCAGATATAAATTCCAGGAAATCAATTCAGCGTCTTTCTTCTTGATCTCAATGCTAGTATTAAATGAGTGCATCATCATCACAATATGTCCACAAGAAAATCTCTCCCTGCTCTCATACAAACTCTATACTGGGCATATCTACAGGCCCTGCATATAAGAAAAAGGATATAGGGTCCTTTTTCCTAAATCCCTTTAGGTCTACCTAAGAGATTGATCTCTCAGTGAGACAAATCACAAACGCGATAGTCATATTGCCAAATAGTTAGCATGCATTGCTCTTTCACATAGCAGGAAATAGATGTCCTTTTACAAATATGAATATAACCAAGTCAGAGAGAAGGAAGAAGGAAGAGTTATTACCTTTTCAAACAAACTTCCACAGATATCTGAGTGTGCAGCTTCAACAGTCTGTTGAGGTATACAAAGCATTACACGCAACCTCAACAAGGCAGAAACATTCTCCTCACTGAGCTCTCCATCAGCTACACATTGCTGAAGCTTTTGCCGGTAAATTTCTTAAAAACAAAAAATCTATTGTTAGATCCTGATACAATAAAATGACAATAACAAAAGAAAGATAATAACCACTTTATGCAAAAACTTGACCTTGACCTTCACAACAAGTAATGATTACTACACCCAACAATATCCTGTTTCCAAGCCTACAAAGGAGAAATCTGACTGAATGATTCTGTTTGTCTTTATGTCGTTATGTTTCTTTTGATGATATTTTCTAGCTGTTTTAGTGTTCTAGCTGATGACAAACATGCAAATTTATATTATGAACTACAATTGTTTCCCATGCAAAATAGTAACAAAACTTGAGCCATTCTTTGGTTCCAACCTCAGGGTCCATATTTCTTTTCATGTTATCAATAATCAATTTGCGATATCACAACTTAATATCTCCCTTGCAACGAACAGGTCAAATTTGCTAGTTTTTTGTATATTCACAAGCATATATAATGTTTAATAATGCAGTCATATCGTAAAATTCCAGATAGCTATAGTATTACAGGTATTCTAGAAAATCTACCTTCATGAATTTCACTGGCTTTTTCTGGGTCAAAGTGCAATTCATCACAAAGATTTTGAAGGAATGTTGCTTTGCTATCAGCCATTTCTAAATCACCGCCTGAAACAGCCTGTGCAAGTCGCTTACGATAAGCCTTCGATGTAACATCAAGTGTAATGGCCTCTGCTTCACGTTTGCCCAGCCCAAATATATTTCTTAACTGATTTAATGAAGTAACCTGAAACAAAAAATAGGAGGGTCATGTTAAAACAGAAACTATAAGGAAGAAAATGATCATTTATATATAGGTAAAGGTTCAGAACAAAAGATAGAGGGACATCTTAGGACAGAAACTTTAAGGAAGAATATGACCATTATATATAAGGTCAACGTTCAGAGTTTTTATCAATAACGAAAGCATCCCCTACTCGTAAAGCAACGTTTCATATCACTTTAAAATGTTGAAGAAAAATTATTCAATCAAATAACTTTGGGAATGCAACAGTAAAACTTGCCCAAATTCAACTTCCCCAGATCATTTATAAAGAAAATACATGTACAAAAGTCCATGATTTATATGTGAATGCAGTGATCATTTACCTTGTTATCTTCCATTCGACCACCAGACAAGGCATCTGTAACATATGCTCTATAAAGGAGTTTCAAGTCCTCTATTTTTTTGTCACTGTCATACTCACCACCTATGCCAAAGATCCATAAAAGCCAATCTCAAGAATTTAAGTTCAAAGCTCAGACGGAGAAAAACAACAAAAATAAACAGTTAGGAAGCTCACCAATTAATGAAACTGGACCGACACCACAGGCAAAGCGATCAACATCTGGATGATTCTTTAATGAGACAAGTAAATCATTGAATGCCAGTATTTTATCAAGCTCCTCCACTGCCTGACCAACTCCAGGACTGCAATACTCAAAATTGTTTAGAAGGTGAAAATTCCACATTTTCAAAGTACTTACATCAGCAAAAATCAAAGCCAAGAACAGAACATGCGAACGGCAAGACAAAACAATACCAAATTCACTATTTCACATGAATTTCAACTTTTGGGAATCAGCATAATATTCAAGCTCATTCATTGAAGTTAGGAAAATCCAACAACATTGGACATCATTAGAGAACATGATTATGAGAACAATTTTGTTTTTTTGTGAAGAAGCAATCTTACCCTGCTCTTGTGCGGGATTTAAGTATACTAAGAGCCTCTGAAATATTTCCCTCAACCAATTTCCTTGTACGCTCCTTAAACAAGCTCTCAGCAAGCTTCAAAGGAAAAAATCCTCTTGTTTAATAAGCAGTAGAATATACCACCACAACAAGCGCACTAGTAGTAAAATAAAAGTTGTATAGCTGAAAATTCTATTTAAGTTCAAAAAAGCACCTCATCAAAAAGGCGATACAAAACTTGTGCCTCTCTGAGTGCAACAAGTTGTCCTGCATCAATATCTGCCAAGAATTTATTGTTTAGAGAACTACGTAATAAACTCCCACATGTCAGATAGACTGTTAAAAATGATTATAAATAAAAATTCCCAACTATAAGGCTTTACTAAGAAACATATATGTATGCATGATAAACTAGAGAACAATGAAGAGTACAAATAACTTCTCACCACCAATAGACTGACAATGGACTACTGCAAATTAAAAGTGAACCAAAGTAGCTTCCTACTATCTTCGCGTGAGTGTTGAGCATATTTTAGTAAATAAATAAATTGTGACAGCTCAACATGAGGCTTGAGCACAAAATGCTAAAAAAATTTCATTACACTAACGATTATTAAAGGCATAGATACATTGCATAATACCTCTGCCAACTGATTTCAGCTTGGAAGCATATAATCTCTGGGCATTATCACGAATAGCTACCTCAACCTAAAGAATCGAGTATCAACAGATCATCATCAGAAGAAAAAGAGATCACCAAGATAACAAAATATCACCAAGAAAAATGAGGATGCACAAATCAGAACAAATGAGATCATATGCGTGACAAAAGCAACAGCAAAATACAATCCACACTGGAAAATTTTCCTTCTTCTTTTTAAAGCGCATGAATATATACAGTAATCCCATCATGTTAATAATACCTGGGAATCAGTGACCTTGAAAACTCGCTTCCAAGGTAGAAGGAAAGATGATGCTTCTCCAAAAACAAGATTTGACACATATATCAACTTCTGAAATGCCTGCACTTGAGACTCACTAACAGAGGTCAAGCTCCAAAATTTAACTTATTTCTTCTATATAGTTGAGATGGTAGTACACTAGATTTACCCGACGCTGCTCAATATCAGCATCACGATCACCAACTTCAAGTCTTTGCCTGAAATATTTCCTACCAATCTGAAGGTGAAGAAGCACCAAACCAGTAAGATATGGAACTGCTTCCATTCGACCAACATTAACAAATATACCCATTCATTACAGGCATACACATACTTAGTACAAGAATACCTCTATATGCATAGCAGCTGCATCTGGATCATCAATTCCTAAAGAATTTTTAAAGTTAATGATCCTAGCAACCTCATCACCTTCAAGTTCCTGGCCACCAGGAGGGAGCACAGAAGAGACAAACCTGAATGGCAAGTTCAATGCATGTAAATCATCTGAAACAAAACTCAGTAGCCTCGCAGAAAATCTGAGCCAAATATAACTTGTTACTTACTGACTATATATATCACAAATCTCTGCTTTGAATGCCTCATCTTGCTTGCTGACACCGTACCTGAAAGATTAATCATTTCAAAATAAATGAAGTTGAAAATTAAGGCAAGGAAAGAATAAAAAAATGAGTTACTAGCAAAGTAAAGCATACAGAAATCTGCTGACGTTAGTATTATAAAAAAAGAATGATTACTTGCTACAAAGTTTAAAGTAGCAGAAATATAAATATACTTGACTGCTATCCCAAGAGCACTGGGAGAATGAATATAGTCGCGCCAAGACAAGGATGACCAATACTAGACTACAATTTCGTCGGTACTAAAATTTTAAGCAACTATAACCCCTTTAGCATCACCTAGCTCGGCACTTACAATTTCATCAGTTTCATAACCCCGTTTAGCTAATTCTACAGGGAGAAAACAGTTAATTACCGTTGACACTTACTTGTTTGCGATGCTCTCGATGTCTTCCTTCTTCAACTGAGCAGGGTCGTCAAATCCAGCCACATAATTATGCAAATTCACGGCTGCAACTTGCGGAGCACACGCATTCAAAGTGTACGCAGCAGCCCCGCCGGCCACACCGAGTGCCACAGCACCACCAATGGCGGCATTTCGGTTCCGACCAAACTGAAGACCCAACCCATATCCTGCAGCCGCAGCCCCAGCAACGATAATGGCGGATGTGGCCAACCTCAGGGGCGGCGATAATTTGTCAACGACAACCTCAATTCCCTTGAGCTCCTTCTGAGATCCTATAATAGATGGGGGAGACGGGGAAGGCGCAGGTTGGTCAACGGAGGCCGATGAATTGCGAGGGAAGGAGACCCTGAAACGTCGGCGTTTGGTAAGAGTAGAAGGGGTTCTGATAAGAAGAGGATTTGGATTAAGAAAGGGAAAAGGAAGTGAAGAAGAGTGGTGCTGGGGAGAAGGGGATGTGATGAGATTGGAAGGATTCATGGCCACTGCAGGAAAGGAACCAGAGATGACTTCGTAGGTTGCAGAAAGAAGCTTATAGGGTTTAACGAAGGAAGAGGATAGATAGGAAGGAGGTTGGCAGAGCTCGGTGGCTACATGAAAGCGAACAAACACAGCAAGCAAGGAAGATTGGCAACTTGCCTTTTCTTTTTCTTTTTGTTTTTTTTCAGACAAGTTAAATGGGCCTTTACGAATACCCGGATTCGATGGCGGCCGGCCAGAACGGAGTTCATAGCTTCGGTTTTTGTTTTTGGGCTTTTGTTTTTCCTTAAAATGAAAAAAATAATGTCACATATAATCTTTAAAATTTTTAAGTTAATATTTGGTTATAAAAAATTTTGGACCCACCTTAACGATTAATTTAACATTGATTGTTAAAAAAAATGGCTCCTAAATTTTTTTAAATAATTATGTATTACATTGCTCCTAAATTTTTTAAGCATCCACATAACACAATACCACATAGTTGCTCAAAGAATATCTGTAAGATAAAAATATACTTAAGGCAAAAAAAGGTAAAAATATACTTTAATTGATAAAATAATTGTTTATTTTTATGGGGTGGGCTCTGGAGGACTTACACGTGCCCAAAATCCCATGACCCTTAGCAAGAAAGAACAATCTTCCAAAGTAAATCTCACGACCGAATTCACAGATTCAAGTAAGCTAATGTTATTCTCGAGCTGTCGAGCATGGCAGGGATTTAAGCCGAGTGCGAAAGCTGACTTCACTGTTCGCTCCCAGTTTTCTTCGAAAACAATGGCTATTTCAAGCCTGCGGTTTCCTGTCTTGCCCCTGTTAACTAAAAGCCCTTACCCGACTTTTCTAAGCTCCTACCCTATTACCCGCCGGAGATGGGTCCGTTGTTGTTCCGTTTCGATTCAAACTTCAACGCACCCCCCTCCTTCAGAGTCAGTTTTCAAATGGGAACCTGCCCGCAAGAAAAAGGTCGTTATGCGGATTGGGTACGTGGGGACTAATTACAGGGGTACGAATTCAACATGAGCCTCAATCATTTGCAATCATATCTTGTCTCCATTTTCAGATGCCTGAACTTCCAATACTTTGTCCGTTATCCTTTTCAGGTCTCCAAATGCAGCGAGATGAACATTCATTATCAAGTATGCTTCTCATTCTTACTGTACTTTAATACTTTGTCTGGTTGATATTGGCGGCCGTTAGTTATTGGAAGGACCAATTTAGTGAATGTCCTTGAAAAATTAGTAAAAACGCTTGTGACTTTTAACTTCAAAAGTATACGAGCAGTAAAGTAAAATGCTAAAGATATTGCTAAACAAGCAGTTGCTGCAAGTTTTAAAATTAATCTATAATCTATACGACTCTTTTTATCTTATGGTTTAAGATGGGTTGGACATACATAGAGTATTCTGTGCTGTAATCTTCCCTGCTAGTGTGGCTGGGATCTTACAAAGATTGTGGTTTAAAATTTGTAGCTGTTGAGAAAGAACTGGAAACTGCCATATTCAAAGCTGGTGGCATCCGAGACAGTAATTTTGGGGATCTGCAAAAGATTGCATGGGCCAGAAGCAGCCGAACTGATAAAGGAGTAATTTATTATCCCATCTGTTTGATGTAATTTGCTTTCGATTTGGTTTTCAGTTTATATAGAGTATAAGATTTATTATTTCATCTGTTCTAGGTTCACTCTCTGGCAACAGTGGTATCCTTTAAAATGGAAATTCCAGACGATGCATGGTGCGGAGACCCTTATGGCTTTGTCCTTGCGAATCATATCAACCCTCATCTTCCATCTCACATCAAAGTCTTTAGCATTATGCCTTCGCAAAGGTAAGGTTTGACATAAGTTCACTGCTTTGTAATTATTATAGAAGAATCTGAAAAGTGTCATGGTCACCATGAAAATTTTTAATTTCAATAACAGTGTGTATTTTTTTCCTCCTTTTTTTAGTCTTATCTCTAGTATTCCTATTGACGGAAAGATTGGTATTTTATCAACAACCAAAATATGCATAGTTTAAATTTGTTCTATTGCTGTTCCTAAAGAAAGTTAATGAACGCAAGAGACTATTATGATGAAATTCTATTATCATGCAGCAGCACTTATAGGTTTCTTCTTTCTTTCTTTTCAGCCTTATTAATTTAATTTGTCTCTTGAGCTTAGGAGCTTTGATCCAAGGAGGGAGTGTAATTTGAGGAGGTATTCCTACCTCGTTCCTTCCGAAACTATTGGCATCCAAAGCCACTCTAGCAGTGATGAGATCGATTATCACATATCGGAATTTAACGATATTCTGAATGCTTTTGAGGTGTGTGGGATTAGTCATTTTTAAATCTTGTGAACTTTTCTTATATGTTTTCTCTAATTACTGAAGTTTTCTTGATGAGTTTTTAAACACTTGTTAGGACAGGTTTTTCCTCACTCATCATATTAGTTAATATCTGAGAGTTAGTGCATGAATTTAATGATTGATCACACCCTGCTGTCCTGATATCCTAAATTACTCATTGTCCTAAAAGTTGACAATGTTGAGTGAATCTTCCTCTTGCGCTTATTAACCTTCAATCATGTTTGTTTTACTTTATTGGACATGTACCTAGAAGAATACTAGATCTTTTAGATTTGTGATTGAAGTATGGCTTAGGTCTTTTTGTGATATTCTGTGTGATGTTTTTCTTATGTATGGATGTTGTTACTTTGACATTATTAACATTATTTGATTAATATCTATATTTTTAATAGGGAGAACATCCTTTTCATAACTATACAGCAAGGTCCAGGTATAGGAAACATTTTCCTCATAGACAGTCATTATCAGAGAGTGGCATGTCAGCAAAAGCGATCTCATCAGACTCTGAATCTGAAGAAGGTGATAGTGATGGAGAGAATTTTCAAATTGATGAGGCATTTACGACAAATATAACGAGGCCCAGCCAGCAGTCCTCTGAAATTTGTGATTTGGGTGAACCTTCCATTGGCTCAAGCAATAATAGTAATTTGCATGATCACAACTCTAATTTTGTTCGTGCAAAATGGTTATATGAACCTGATGAAGCGGATAGATTAAGTGCTTCTCATTTCAGAAAAGTTTTTCGCTGCTCTTGTGGAAATCTGGAAGGATTGCTTAAATACAATTATGTTGAAGTTTCCATATGGGGAGAGTCTTTCATGCTGCATCAGGTAGATCTTTGTTTTCTTATCATTCTTCTTCAACTTCTGATTCTTGGAGAACTTGTTATCCATTTGTTTTCTTCTTTCTCTTTAACTACTCTGGTTGTTCAAAATTAATAAATGTTGATGGAGCGTGCATGTGTTAATTTAGATAGATATATGCTCATCCTCCACTTGAGGTGATTTGAGTGTAAAAACAAGCAAGATTGAGTCACTCCCTTTATATTTTCTCAGTATTTTTGTTTTAAGTAACTTCATTGCCTCCCTAGTTTGCCTAGCAAGATTGAGTCCCTCCCCTTATCACTTGTTGAAGACCCGTGCGCTGATCTGTCAACCCTTCGTTGGACCATTCATTATGATCTTGTGTTTCTCTTTTAAAGACTGAGCTTAGATGCGTCTGTGTTGCTTTTGTTCGTTCGTTCGCAAGCATTATATTATTTTATTCTCTCACCAGATACGAAAAATGGTCGGGACAGCTGTGGCGGTGAAACGCAAGTTACTGCCGAGGGACATTCTAGAACTGTCACTGTCAAAGTTTGCACGAATCATCCTTCCTCTTGCACCCTCAGAAGTCTTGATTTTGAGGGGTAACAACTTTTCATTGAGAAAACGACCGGGAAATGTAACAAGGCCAGAAATGCTAGCCATGTCTGAATCAAAAGAAATTAACAAGGCAGCTGAAGAGTTTTACACATCTGTAATGTTACCTCAAGTTTCAAAATTCTTGGACCCATCAGGATATCCGTGGAAAGAATGGATTGAGAAATTGGATGCACACACAAAGATACCAAGTGATCAATTGAATGAGGTCAGGAAGGCTTGGAAAATATGGAAAGACAATCTTGAGAATAGAATCAGTGCTCATCCATCATAACAGAACAAGTTAACTTTTACTTTCTTATGCTTGCATCAGTTTCTTCAGAATTTTTCTTTGAAACATGCCAAAACAGGGTTGACTTTTGCATCTATTCCTTACTAATCTATAAAAGAAAAAACACGTCTTCATATAACTTCTGATGTCCTGCCACAATTATTTATACCGCATGATTCGCTTGTAGCAGAAATAGAAAAACCTTTTATGCTATGTGATTGTGTATTCTTTTCACTACTGGACCTGGAGTCTAGTGTTCAATCCATTTGACCTCGGAGCTATCTGAATGGACAATGGTGTCTACGTTGTGCTGGTGTTGGAAGAATTTGGGTGCAAATTTGCTTGAATAGCTCACGGAGAACTGAAATGCTTCGTCAAGAATTCACAAGTCAAACAAATAACATCAGCGGAGTCGAATCCTCTCAGTTATCTGTTCATCAATTTTCTAGCAATTTAGAAAGAGAAAAGAGAGATTTCTATGCCCTCTCTTCTCTCTCTCTATATATATATATCTATAAATTGATAAAAAAAATAGACTGAGATTATCCAGTTTTCTTACAGGCATTTCTAAATTTTGAAAGTAGGGCTGAGCAAAGTGCCTGTAGCCCGGTGTACCCGCCCGGGACCGGTGTGAATTTGCTCGTTTCGGCCCCGCCCAAAAAGAGCCCGTAACGGGCGGGCTTAAACGGGCAAGTGGATTGAGATATACGGGCGGGCTGCGGGCTCACCATCGGGCTGCCCATGCCCGCCCGTATATATATATTAATATTAATATTTTTAATTAAAAAAAAATAGGAAAGGGTTTCAGTTTTTGCTTCACTTCTTGTCTTTAGAAGATTGCTCAGCACAGCAGCTCCATGCCTCCACCTCCATCGTCGACGACCTCGAAGGTCAAAGCAGTAGCACGAACTCATTTGCTCCACCGCCACATCCACCCCCACCCCCACCCCCACCCCCGATTAGCCTCCGTCTGGTTTGACTTCCTTGACATTTGGGCTCTCCGACAGTTCAACTCGCCACTGTCGCCGTCTTCTCTAAAACTAACAGTAAGTAACTCATATCCTTTCTCCTCCTATTCTTTCTTGCGTTTCTTTCGTTTCCCTCTTGTCTCTCCTTCGTCGTCTACTCCAGCTCCTCAAGTGGATCAGAATTTTGATTCTAAGTCAGAATCTCAAGCTGCCGATGAACCTAATAAGTCAGGTTTTGATCCGAAATCGTTACAACGAGGGGCGAAAGCTCTCCGTGAAATCAATTCTTCTCAGTATTCTAAACAGATTTAGATTTAATATCGGGATTCTATCAGATTTCTTCTTATTTCTGAGACAAACAAAAAGAAGTGGTAAAAAATTAGTCGGTTAATATCTTGGTTCTGCTTTCAGGTTTTTGATTTGATGAGAAAGCAGGAAAAAACTCGCTTTGCTGAGTTAGATGCCGAGAAAGTTCATTATGAACTAATTCAGTCTCAAGTTGATATTGTGAGTGATGGATTAGGAAGTAACACTTATGCCGCCAAAATTTCGTTATCAATCAATTTACGAGGACAAATTACTTTTTCATTCATGTTTCCTCCATGTTATTTGTGCTCTTGCCCGTTATGTTGTGCCTTACAGAACCAGAAATTTGCATTAACTATTAACATATGAATATAAATCAGTTGCTACTGTATCTTTTTAGTAACTTTGGTTGTCAATTTTCTTGTTTGAGTCAAGCTATACCTTGTAGAAATTTATTGTTTGCTCCCCATAGGTTTGTTTTTTCTTTGCTAGTTGACGGATGTTGCCATCTTAGAACACAAAAGGGAAAAATGTTGGGTGGCATAGGATGCAGGCATCCAGACATAACTATTGAAATATTATGATTCATTGGGTGGCTTTGCTTATACAACATTGGAAAAATATTCTTGGTTTTAATTTTCTGACGTTGCCATTATGTTCACTTACACCAAAAAATCTGCATGAACTATGGTTTACATATTATATATTGCTCTCATATTCTTTTAATGCTTGAATATCAATGTAACATGAACTAGGGTTGAATGTTAAGCTCTGCATTTTCTCTCCTTACCAGAAAAACTACATCCCTTGCTGCTAGAGCTAGGATATCAGCACAATATACTACACCGGGACATGAATCTTCTACTTGTTTCTTTGCGTCATCAATGACATAGAATGCATGCAATGAAATGTTTGCTGGTCCATCTTTGTTTGCTTTGTGCTTCTTTTTCAGTTTACACAAACGGGCTGCCCATGCCCGTTCATGCCCGTACGGGTTCAGCCCAGCCCATTTAGTACGGGCTTAAACGGGCTCGTGTACGGGCTTGGGCTAGCCCGTGCCCGTTTAATTTTAAACGGGCGGGGCACGGGCTGACCATCGGGCCAGCCCGCCCCGCCCGTTGCACACCCCTATTTGAAAGCAACATGTCTGTCTGACTGTCTGTAACTTGTACGGAATACTCTACAATATATATTTTTTGTTTTTGAGCTTCATTTCCGGGAACTCACAGAAATATGAACTCTCTTCATTATTTTATCTGTTTAGCCTCTAGCCTCTAGCCTCTAGAAAGGGTGTTGGTCCTCGTAGCCAACCCCTCTATGCAGGTTATTAGATCCTCCAATAGCAGCAGAAGGAAAAAAGAGAGAATGATCCATTAATCAGATCCTCATTTCAAAGATGCAGGCATCTGTTGACAACAAAGCAATCTATTTGCCAAAGCAATTTTTTTATTATTATTATTTTGGTGAAAGATGCAGCAAATAACAATTACCTCGATTGTCCATTGGGAACTTATGTTTCGATGAAAATAAAGTTTTTATAAGAAAATAAGCTCCACATTTACAGATTAAAATCTGACGAACCAAATGTTTGTTGCTCCTCTTTAATTTGCCTCTACGACCTCTGAGAATTTGATCTTGTAACAAAGCTTGGTCGCAGTACACTATATCATCGAATTCTAAGAAATTGACTAACACCATATGTTATTGTCTAATAACATCAATACATCATACAGGCTTCGATGAAAGATGCTCCGGCATGGAATAATCAATAATGGCTGCCTTCTTCAGTTGAAATATAACGATGAAATGCCAACAAAAGTTGTTCTAATATTCTATAAAATAAGAACTTGAGTTTAATTTTATTATCAATATAAGAATTTTATAATTAAGTAATTACGTAAGCATTATTTAATCTATGAGATATATTTTAATTATAGTAATTTAGTACATTGTCGACTTAACTCATCTAAACTTATTAGTTATAAATAAGAATAATATGTTTTATTTTCTTATGATGTCATCCTCCATATCTCTTTTTAACAATTTCAAAGTGAAATTTGCTTGAGCGCAGATCCTATTTCTTTCACAATTAAGTGCAATAAAATACTCAATGAATTATAATTAGCTAGCTATTTATAGTTGTAAGTCTTTACGATGTAGAGCGTGGGGGGTTGAAAAGTTGATTATTATTAATTAGTTTATCCCAAACACATGATACTAAAGAAAAGCTTAATTAGTACGCGGCCGTTTCCCAAATCATTTCTTTTCATCATCATGAAAAGCTTTCTCCCTGGCATTAGATTATATGACAGAGCTCCACAAAATTAATTATATATTATCTTACAATATTACAAAACTGACTCATTAATGCTACCGAAGGTAAACCATCTGAAATATTAAAATGATGAAATTAAAACTTAACAGGGAGAAGATTGAAATGAAGAAATGACCATAAATTAACAGGGCTGGATATCATTAATTAATTATTAATCATATTGCTTAATTTTCAAATCTTCCTTCCAGCTTTGGATAGCTTGAGACATCGCTTGTTCAACTTGTCGCGCATTCATTTGCCCACTCTCTTCATCGTCCTTCTGGTTTACAATCCACAAATAATTGTGTTAGGGAAACTCTATATATGTATATATAAGGAGATTTTGAGGGTGAATGAAAATATAAGTGTTCATAAGATCTTATTACGTACTTGGGTTCCAATGACTGCTTCTAAACAAAAGCTGTCGACACAAGAAACCCTAGCTTGCAGAACTTCAAGGCCCAGCCCTTCAATGGCTTCCAATACGAACACCAGCAACCCCTCGCAACTTCTTTGGCTCAACACTTTTATCATAAACCCTTCCTCTCGTTCTTCAACTATAACCTGACATTTCACAAACATAAACTAGCAATTCAGCACAAGTTTATACGAATCAATATCTGAAAGCTTGATGATGATAACGTTTGGCTCAATATATATATATATATATATTCATACCATGGGCACTGAATCGTTGTCGATGAGGTTTTGTGATGAAGAAACAGCTTGATTCAATTCTTCCAGCGTCTGCCTCACTGATTGTAAGTACACTGACGCATCTAACATTACTGATGATGACGAGGATTTACGCTTCTGCTGCATAAACCCGGAAGAAAGTAATATTATATTCAGGTTTTGATCTCATAATAACCATATGTTAGGGCTACAAATTAATTGATCTCTTCGAAGGACTTGAACCCTTAATCGCCAAATTCGGTGATAAACATCGCCGTACATAAATCAGTCCGACTTGTATATAGAACTTACATGTCCAGAAATATTGTAACAGAGACAGGTTAATTAGAAAAAGTAAAGAGTAATTTAAAGAGGTTATTAAAGAGACATGACAACAAGCGGGCGGGCGTAGGTATATATGAGGAATTGGCCTGAGTTTGATTTGTCAGTTTGTTAGGGTTTAATTAATGAGGGATTTTCATGAAACTTAGATGAAGAAAAAGATGTTGGAGAGAGGTATACCTGGTGGGAGTTGATGATTGAACGAAGCAATTGTAGGTTCCTATACATGGCTGTTATCTTGTCATCACCTCTAAAAGAAACCATTCTCTCTCTCTCTCTCTCTCTCTCTCTCTCGAGCACACACTTTAATTTGTTCAGAGAGATGTGAGACGAGGACCATACATGAACACGAACTAAAGTGGATGCTTTTATAAATAGAAGTTGACGAGGACACAGAATGTTGATTCAGCATACATGTGATGCGATTTGGAGTTACCGTATGTACCTTTAGTTTCAACTTCGGGCCCATTCCTTATTGTTATTCTCTCCTGCACGTTACTTTCAATATTTCTATCAATTTTCTTTCTCCAGCTCAATATTAGCCCTTTGACACGAAAGATTAATTTTTAATGCAATAAACAACAATAATTTTTATTCTACTAAGTGAGGTCGGCTACATTAACTGTGTGTTTTATCAAAAATTAAATTATTGGATAAGTTATTAATTAAGAGGTCACGCTCAATAACACCGTAAACATTGTCTTGGGTCTTCCTGTAATGCAATAAACTAATACATAAATAGTTTCTTTCGAGAGAGTTCCCAATATTAAGAATTCAGCAGTTTTTAAGCCTTGTTTTGGTATTGTCTCTAATTATTTTTCATATGCTCATTACAAGGAAAATAAATTAATTGACCTGAATTATAATCAATCCTCTTCTAATATTGGATGATCATCAATATTTGAAATTAAAGGAGGGGGTCGATTTTACAAAAAAAAAAAAGCAAGAAGAAAAGAGTGGTGAAAAAAAATATTTAACATAATATAAATGAAATTAAAATTTTAAACATAATTTTTAAATTATAGGTATTTCTTATCAAGCTTTTTCACAGTTATATATACATATATATATACATAATACTCCACGGACACATGTAATGTTGTTTTTGGCTGGAAAACTAATAGCGAATAGCTCTGAACGTTGCCTAGATCTATATCTAGCTGATCAATATGAATCACGGGTGTTGAGTTTGATTTTGTCATGATCTAATACCATTTTGTTTTGCTTCATTTTGGTGAATAGAAAAACACAAATCTCTAAAAATTTATGTGCCAATTCTGAAATTTCTTGTCTATTCAATATTATTCAGCCTATTCACATGATAAGCAAACAATATATAACCCACAACAAAGTACGAACACATTCACCTTGTCTGCCTTATATATATATATATATATATATATATATATATATATATAATCAAAGCAGTCAAAAACAGTGGTAAAAATAGACAAAACGTTATTGTAGCTATAGCCAATACTAGCTAGGTGGTGGTGTGAGAGCATCGTGAGAAATATTTTATTATTATTATATATGTGTGTGAATATGATAGAGGAAGTTGTGAAGAAGGTAGGGTCAGTAAATAATTAAAGGAGAAAACAACAGTGAAAGTATATAAATGAAAGCTAAGTGGTGAAAGTAAAGAGACATTCTGTGTGGGAAATCAAGGGAAAAGGTGGTGTTGAAGAAGAAGAAGAAGAAGGAAGGGGACAAGGAATCTTAAAGCTAATAGTGTCCAAAAAAAAAAACAAAGACCACACTCCTTCCTTCCTTCTTCGGATCCCTCCAAGTTTTACTCACGAGCACCAGAATCTCTCTCTGCTCTTCTTTGGTCTTATTATATGGACAAAGCAAAACCATTTTAGTGTACCATATATAACAATAATGCTGCTTTTTTATCTTTGTTTATTCATGGTATATGTATGTGTTCAAACTTAATTTAAATTATCATACTTCTAACGTGTCATCAAAAACTTTTACAAATTAAGTATGGTTAATAATTGTTGAAAATATTATAAATATTTTATGCCGATGTATTAAAAAAATAAGTTACTTCTAACATATATCTTTAGTGATACCTTGTTTAAATATGTCTCTATAAAATATATTATTGATAAAAGAGCATATATGAAAAAGAGAACATCACATCGCTTCCTCTGATATA
Organism: Leucaena leucocephala; assembly: GCA_037074615.1. Lineage (NCBI taxonomy): Eukaryota > Viridiplantae > Streptophyta > Magnoliopsida > Fabales > Fabaceae > Leucaena > Leucaena leucocephala. The sequence goes on along the minus strand of CM073517.1, from coordinate 5,889,066 downwards.
TTATACCTCTACTTAGTTTTATTCTCTCTTTTTTAATTCTGTCACTATACATCCTTACAATAAGGGTTAATATAATTTTGAGGAATACTAATTCTTAATTTACTAAAAAATTATAAAATATTTTTTAAAAATAGTATCTTCAGATACGACTCTAATAACATATTTTATTACTTTTTATATTCGCGAACAATAAGTTTAAAATATATATATATATATATATTCCCTTCCCAACTTCTCGACATGCTAATCTTTTTAAGAAGAGTTCTCTCTTTAGACGTAAAAAGTGGTTTTTATTGAAAGGTGAATCTCTACATAAAGGACTACCTTCTACTATAACCTTAGAAATATACCAAAATGATATCTGCACATTGTAACTTGTAAGTCGTACCTGCTAATATATATATATATATATATATATATATATATATATATATAGTTTAGCTACAGCTCTGCCTTGTTGAATTTACTTCGATTCTATATCTTAACCTACCTTTTGAACTTGGTTTGATTCTCTGTCAGATACAGATTGATTAAAAAAATTATAAAGACACTGGATTAATGAGCTAGATGGTACTCTATACATGCGATATGCATATCGAAAAGATGTATATGTCTTTGTTAGAAATATGATGAAGGAGCAAGAATATCTTTAGCGGTGACACAGAAAATTTTTGAGGTATAAAAAGATGTGTGAAAGTGACATCATAGTTATCGATATATAAAATCATAGGACAAGACAGACACCAAGAAAATCATGGGAGAGCTCTGTAGAGACAGCAATGATGGTTGAGGAAGAAATAATGAGAAAATCATACAAATCGACAATAATACCCAGCACAAAATTACAGAGTTTGCAGAGACAGCAGTGATCTTTATTTCTGCCCAAGAATTATAGTTGTAGTTTTGCAAAACACTGTAAATGTACAACGTCGGTGACTGTGATGCAGATGTCATAGGATTTTTATGATTAACAGTTTAACACTACTTGTTATTTTGTTTATACGCTTAATTAATTAAATAAGTTTCTATGAAAAGGGCAACGGTCAGTATTAAATCAATCCCATATAGGGTATGTTTGCTATAAAGTAGGAGTAAAAGTAAAATATTTTACTTATCTTGTTTAGTATAATAAAAGTTACTTCTACTTCTATTTATAATATTTTAAGCTATTTCAATTCCATAAAAAAAGTTGGGGAATGAGATAATGAAAGTAGAAGTAAAATATTTTAGAATTATTTTACTCTAAACTATAAAATTTTTGGATAACTTTTACCCTTCTCAAGTTATAAAAAAAATATTTTGGATAATTTTACCCCAAGTTATAAAAACAATATACATCAATTACATACTCATTTCATTAATACCAAATAAACTTTTAAAGCTTATTTTCAGTTCAATTGCATCTCTACTTCCACTTATATTTTCACTTTTATTCTCATAAAAAACTCTTCCATCTTACCAAACCGTATCATATATATATATATATATAACCTAGTTGGGTCCTGGGCAATGTGGACAGTTATCTTTATTTTTGAAAAAATAAAATGTTTATATATATTTGTATAGTAATTAATAATTGAATAATCTAACAAAATATTATCTCATGTCAGAATTATTAGATATAGTTGATTTTTTTTAATAAATTTATAAAGTAAAATAAATTAATTATAATTAATATAAGAGATAGTTGATAAATTTTAGTAGATTAAAAAAATATATAATATAAATTTATCTAATTAAAAAACTAACTAAATTTTATAATTAAAGCTTGAAGCGGTAATAATTAAAAATTTTCAAGGGGGCGATATATACGTACTAACTAAAAGAGACCAAGACTTGAAAATGGTCCATGGCTCCTTATGACGAGTTCACGGGCTAGGGACCATTGTCTTATATATGAAACACACAATATTATTATATAAATTCATGGACCATTATTTACAATCTGCCTGCATTGTTTTCATTCTATTTGTATTAAATATTAATCACTCATAAAGTCATGCTCTCTCTATCTTAGCCATACAGACATTAAAACATCCAGACTTATGAAGTTAGGCATCCGGTATATTGAGTTAGATTACTTGAATTGTACATGTGTATTATATTTTTTGCCACCACATTATTCGTCAAATAACTTCATAATCATTAACTTATAATTGAGCATGACCGTACAGCTCGAACTTAAAACCTCTGTTCAGAAGGTACAATCCCTTACCCTCAGTTCAACCAAATACTTGGTAGTTTGAGATGTCCCTTTTATTATAAGGGCATACTAATAAATTTACTATTTGAGCCAAATTAACTAAAAGGCATATGGTCTTTCGAATTTCCAAATATTTTGATATTGAGATACTATAAAGATCTTTAATTGAAGAGTTAGTTAATTTTTTTAAATAGATTAAAAAAATTAAATAAATTAACTAATTGTGACTAAATGAAATTCTTCAAGACGAATTCATATTATATACTACTTAATTTACTCAATTCAAATAAATCAATTAATTTTTATATTAGTTATAATTAATTAATTAATTTAATTTTTTAATCTATCTAATAAATTAACTAGTTATTATATTAAGAATCATTTGTTGGTTCAAAACCCTTAATGCAAAGAATGCATTCTCGTGGAGATTTTGGGAATATATGGTGCTCAGATATGTCAAGGAGTATGAATATGGCCAGTTCGATTGCCACGTTTAAATAGAGTTTGAAAATGGGTCAAATTAAGCTGTATGAACTTCATCCAGAAAAGAAACAAACGTAATAATAATTAACTAAAATCTAAAAAGGCAAACAGTAATTAAGGACCGTTCGATTCACATTTTCACCTTTTACCAGGGACCCCTATCAATGCTCACTTTAACCAAACAGTCCTGTATATGGAACTGTCCCCTTTTCCCAAAATCTCATACGTGGTCCTTCATTAATTATTCAATAACTGGCCTCGTGTAATTTAATAATTTCTACTCTTGAATTATAATTATTATTATATTAATTCAAAGCTTATTTTGATATACAGAGTAAAATAATTTGTTTGATCTATATCAAATTGATTAACTCAATCCCGAAATTGGAGTTAATAACCCCTACTATCTAAAGGTTATATACCATAATTTATAAAATTATAAATTTAAATTTTATTGTTAATATAATAATCTTATTAGTAAGTTATTTATAAATATTTTTATAAGTATATTTTTTTATTTGAAGACATATATAGTTCTGATTTCTATAAATCTCAAAACCTAATTCACCTAGATTTTTGAAAGAGATTCTCCATTATAACTTGGGGCTCAATGCACTAATTTCTTTTAACGATTTGTTATTATAAAATCTAATACGCACTCAACAATAATAAGCGACACAATTTTTCTTGTTCCGGGGCCTCACGGTCCTGGGTTCAAACTTTAAAAATAATACTTTAAAAATAAGGATATATGTGCCTTAGTGAAAAAGGACCATTTGAATGTGGTAAAATTTTGATTTAAAATTCCAGGGATATCTCTGGTTGATCTAACTACGGCTGTGTCTGTGTGTGTCAGAGAGAGAGAGAGAGATTTTAAAATTTGTGAATTGTGACTCACTGTTTGGAATTAAAATCCTAAAATTTAAATGTTCCCATGTATATATGGGCATCGTGGATGACCGAGACAAAGCATATCATATAATACACATCTGCGCCAATTACTTATATCTTTAGACTTCAAATAATTAACAAAACCTCGCTTTTTTCTTTTGTTCTCTTTCTTGTCTTCATTTTTTGTTTTGCCAACCTATTTCTTCGTATATATATTTTTATGTTTAATGATGTAGGCCCTCCACGTATTGCAGGAAGTATAAAAATTATTATTATTATTCATGACTTATAAATAATGTGTTTTTGTTACATATTTTATATTTTACATCCATATATATATATGTGTGTGTCATTAATTCACCAAACCATGCATGCATAGATGTATTAGTTAGTCCTATTTTTTGTGGGTTTTTTAGACAAGGGCCACAAGGGGACGTTGAATTGTCGTAAACTAATTGGATGAATTAAAGGCCTGTAGGGGCATGTGGAGCGCTAATCTGGTAAAAATCAGTTGTAACATTAATTTCGGCCCTGTGGGGGTAGGCAACCCCATAACCTCCTCCATCAATTCATCCATAACATTAAAGACTCATTTAACTTTTTTTAGATAGGATAGGAAGATTAAATAAATTAATTTAATTAATATTAAAATTAGTTAACTAATTTAGATAGATTAAATAATATATGATCTAAATTTATCTTAAAGGGTTAAACTTTATTATAATTAACTGATTAATTTAGTTTCTATAATCTAACAAAAAAATTAGATATCATATTAAAAAACAGGTAGGGTATCGTATTTAAATTGATTTGAAAACAAGTGATATAGAGGGGGACGGTACATTTAAGAACATGTACTATTTATAATTATAATTATAAAAATTAGTTAATATTTTTAGATAAATTAAATAAACTAATTAATTATAATTAATATAAATTTTGATTGATTAATTTAGATAGATTGAATAGTATATAATATGAATTTATTTTAAGAGTTTGAATTTAATCATAATTAAATAATTTTATTTCTATAATCTATTTAAAAAGTTAACTACATCTTATAATAATAAGAATTGAAAGAAGTATTAATTAATCTTGCCAACATTATATCCTCACAAGTAACATGAATCTCCACATAACAAGTGCCCTTATTAAGAGTTTCACATTGACAGGGACAAAGCTGATGTAGACGCCTCCCCACCCAATGCATCTCCGTTTGAAACTTTCAAACTGCATACAGGCCATACTGTGCAAGTAATTCATACGCCATGCCAAATACCCAACAACCCCTTTATTGTTATTTTTTTTACTCAAGCGTTAATTAATTTTAAATATAAAATTTTAATCTACTTTATTTTTTATATTTATTATACTATTCTCAAATTATTTTCTTAATATTAATAAAACTTATCAATGATTCAGTTGTAGCTACCCATGTATTTTATAGAGGCATTTTAAAAAAATTAGGAATCTTTAAAATTAAAAGAAAATAGGTGAAAAGCCATTATTCAAAAATCGTATTAAAGGACTCGAATTTAAATATTAATATTTTTTATATATAATTTTTTAAAATATTAATACTTTATGTGTATAAAAATATATTATTTTTTTAACTAATAAAATTAAAAAAAAAAGGACTTCTCACCAATTTTTCAATAAAAAAAGTATATATCAAGGAAAGCAATATTCTTTAGGCGTCACCTAAGGCTACCACGTCGAGGAATGTGGGAATACTACGGAAAGATTTTGGTAGCTGTATCTATTAGTTAGATTATTGGCCAAACACAAACTAATAATATGCTTAGATACATGTTACGTTCCTCTCCCACATGATAAGCTCGTTTATGTGTTTAATTCAGGGAATCTCTGAAAAGCACCAGTTACTTCTAGAGACTTCACACACCTACCCATCACTTCTCTCTCTCTCACACACCCACACACACGTACGTACGTATGTATGTACGTGTGTATCACTTATTCCTTTTGCTTTCTTTCTTATTTTTCATTTTCCCCTCTGGCTCTTCAACCATATTAATATTAATTTTTCAATTATCATATGTGTATGAAATTTATCCTTATAACTTAAGCTGCTTTGGTAGGAATCACTTATTAGTTATACAGTATAAATTTAAAACAGGCATTTGGGATTGAAAAATTTGATGGTTGATGAGGTGTTGGGGAACAATACGCGGGACTCATTGACTGATTAATTATGGTTACTGTTGTTGTTATTATTATTATTAATTATTACTAGGGCAGTTTCTACGTGCATGTGTCCCACACCACGACTAGTTGTGTGTTTATGACCTCTGAAAAGTTTTTTTTAGGCAAAATTTTAGTCTGAAATTTTTTTAAATAAACAACTATATTTGTCTATAAGTGAATTTGGGTAAAATTATGGTTTTGAATAAGCTACTGAAACTAGCTTTTGGAACAGTAAAAGAGCTTATAGAATATCCACTTATTATTTCACTTCTACTTTTTCTTACACCATCTCTCCTCTACCCTCTCTCTTTCTCTACACTCTCTCCTCTCTCATCTCTCTTCTCCACCCTATATCTTCTCTCCTCTTTACACTCTCTCATCTCTATTTTTTTCTCTACCCTCTCTCATCTCTCTTACTTTTAATCAAATCATACCCTTTTTGGTAATTTACTAATATAAAAAAGTGATTCTGCTATTAATCATCCAAATATCTCCATTTTTAAAATCTATTATTCTCAAAATCTATTTTTCCAAAAATCTATTCTCTAAAATCTATTTTTCCTATAATCTATTCTTTAAAAACTAATCCAAACAATACAGGAGCTATGAGCTGCATGCCCTTTTTTGGTGCCACCATTATAATTATGCCATTCCCTTCTATCAGCGCGGCAAGTTATTTTTCACATTAATTCACTTAAATGAACATAAATTCATAATAACCAAGTGAAATTGTAAAGAAAGAAATTAATGCCATGTCAAGAACAAGACTGGTGTGTGTAGATTAGATTCCGAGTCGTTTTTTGTGAAATGAAGGGATGAATCATGTTTTAATGGGAAAAGGCTTTGTTGTTATTGTTGTCGTTGTTGTTGTTGAAGGGATGAATCATGTGCGACTGTTGAACTTCAATGTCTCTGTTGATTCTTGTAGACGATGCCTTTTGAAAGTAAGCTGGTGGGATTCATCAGATATATGATTCAAACTTAGGGAGGAATAAATTGGCAGGGAATTTGACTTTTTGGCGATGGATTGTTATTGTTGATTTTTTTCAGCATTTTTTCTATTTAAATAATTTAAAACCCAGCCCCCACCCCCCATAGGAGAGGGAAGGGACCCACTAGTGTTCTACGTATATATATATATATATATATATATATATATATATCATACTTTGCTGTCAGTTAAGTGTCGAATGTGAACGTAACTGGGAGTTGCTTTGCTAGCTCGGAGGCCATGATGGAGAAGAAGAAGCTAGCACGTAATCCACAAACAAGCATGCATGTGAACTGAAACGGCAGGGGAGAGGGATTTGTCGTTTTGTGGGGTTTTCACTTTCAGTATTTAAACTGGTTTCGTCACAGCATACGTAGGCAAATCCAAATGTATGGTTTCATAGCCATGAAACTTAAACGGTAATTGAACCGTTTCTGCTTTCAGAATGAACACGACAAGTGCTTACGTACGTTGAAATTGTTCGATAAACGAGGATCACCAATATAATCTCTCCATCAATCTTATATACTAGAATTCCAGGATTTAATTTTGTTGCTCTTCTCTGTCATGCATCTTCCCCACTGGATCGAGTCATGTCAATTACTATCTGATTTTATTAGTCTCTCTCTTTTCCTACTTATGTCAGCGATGATTCAATATTACGTAATACTATTTTTTATCTGTATATATTATCATTTGACGTTTCCAGTTTGGTTTTTTATGCAACTGATCATGAAAACTCGTTCTATTACACTGTCCTCAAACAAATCAAAGTTGCTAGAGGAATCCGCGCGATCCATCTATCAACTACTCTTGTACGACTCTTGTCCAGGTCTTATATATAATATATGATAAAACCCGTTCGTAAAAGGCAATAATAAGTAATTATATTAATTGATATATAGATAATTGCACACATATGCTTAATGGCTAATGCATTTACTCTTAAATAAGGCTTTGCAAAAGAGTTATTATTATCAACGTAGCTAATTAATTAAATAACAAACATAATATTTCCCCATTTCTAACTAGCTAGCTCATTGCTTTATATTCAACTTAATTATTGGAAAATGTATGTACTTAAAATAGTTAAGCATTAAGGTAGTTAACTAAAAAGATATATATTGACTATGTTGCTAATAAAAAAAATGGTCGATCAGAGATTGGAAATAGTTGAGGGAATGATGACGTGAGGCAAACATCATGTGTGCGTCATTAGGTGTGGGTGAGACCATAAGTGCCTGTTTGGATATAGCTATAACTTAGATTTTTAAAAAAAATTCTGATCCAAATCTTAATTTAATAAAATATCAAAACAAACAACTATATATGTCCAAAAAAACTTTCAGACCAAACTATGATTTTGAATAAGCTATTAGAAATAACTTCTAGAATAGTAAAATAGCTTTAGACTACTCAATTATTATTTTATCCCTAATTTTTTTGACACACTCTCTCCTCTCTCTCTCTCTGCACCTCACCTTCTATCACTATTCTCTTTCGCCGACACAGGTGGGTCTCACCGTCTAACACTCACCGTCCAACATAGGTGGGTCTACGTCACTAGGTCTTGTGGAGGTGATCTGCAGCTGTAGGTTGCAAAGTCCATCGTCGCTGGGTCGGGAATCATTGTCATCATTGTTGTGCTCTTTCTTCTTCGTGGCTCACTCGTTGACTTCTGCAAACTCACGACTGGAGCAGCTTCGACGGGAGCAACGTGGGTGGATGACGGTGTGCTAGCAGAAGAAGCCTCCATCTTCATCTTCTCTGTGCATGTGTTCAGTCGGAAAGAAGATGAATGAACAGTATAAACTGTAATTATTTTTTTATCTTACCCTCTTTAGTAATTTATTAATCATAAAAGTTCTTCTGATAATAATCATCCAAAGACTCATTTATTCATAACAACTTTTTTTTCAGAAGTTATTTTTTAAAAGTTGTCTAAAAATCATTTTTTCCATAACCTATTTTTTTAAAATTCTATCCAAATGAACCCTAAGGTCAATAGCCTACCCAAGTAATGAAGGGAAGCCATCTATTAACTTTAATGTCGGAATTTTAATTTAATGGTTCCATAGTTCGTGAGACTCTCTCGTACTGTGTCTTTCACAATTAATGTCACAAAATGTGGCTACACCCTCGTTCTCAGGTCATCAAGTCCAACTCATTTCCCCCAATTCATCACCTTTTTCAATAAGTCATGTATAAGATGAAATACACCGATGATTTCGTTGAAAAAGATGATGATTCTAAGTCATGTATAAGCTTTGAAATGGTTCAAGACCAATGTATGTATATAGCAACACACGTCTCAATCTCAATTGTCAATTTATAATATCTTTATTATTTTACGTCATAGTGATCTGAATCAAGACGCTTGTCTTTTCCCTCTTGCTATAGCGCTGTTTTGATTTAACCTTCTTATATATATGGACTCTTGCCTTTTCAATATTTCACAACTTTTTTGCATAAAAATTCAATCAACCTTTATTGATTATTAGAATGAGTCGGAGCTTGAAACGACTTTGTCAATTTGAAGTCATCGATGCTGTAGCATATCGGTGTCGTTTTTCATACAACAGATTAATACGTGCCAGAACACCCCTGCCGACTACATACATATTAAAAATTCTAGGTTTAGTTTTTTTAAAATTGGCATGTATCACATGCCAATGTATTACATGGAGTTAAAAAAATAAGCTACATTATTTGTAACACATGAATTATGTAATTTGTTAGAGTTTTTATGTAGATATTCACTATATGATTTTTTTAAAAGATATTAAAATTATTATTAATTTTTACAAGAAGTTTCAATATTTTTTTAAAAAATTACTAATAAATCTCATATACTTGACAATAAATTTTATCCTTAAAATAATTGTAATCTGAAGATTTTTAGCTATATTTTTTTTTTACATGTGGGTCTTGAGATGTACATAATTTTCCAAAATTATAGCATTCATAATTGAACATGCAGCAGTGCACCGTGTCATATGCATCTCTTGACGTAACGCCTGCCGTGTGATGCTGTGAACTCTCTAAAACCATATATAATATACCAAAATATTATACCATAAATCATTAAAAATAAAAAAAAATAATAACTTTAGATCATAAAATTTATTAAAAATATTCATTCTAAACAGCGTAACGAGTTTCACAGCTAACTCATTTCATAAGCTGACTGTACAATGTATGATTCCGATTTCCGAATAATTTCTGAAAGTAAAACTATAATATCCTTCCTACGTATTGGGAATTAATTTATGACAGATCGATCATAACAGTTCTACATAAAAACTAAAAAGAAACACTTTTTGTTCGTTTCTGCTATGATCCTATCTCTGTTGTTTCTGCGAATAGAACTTGCGAGTTCTGGCATGAAGAATCAAAGCCAACAATGTCCCAAAGAAACAGAGCGAACCCCAGATGATGAAAGTTCTTCTGTAACACTCCATGCCTGTGCATTTCCCATCTCCATCTTGTTCCTTCCGATAAAGCAGAGCAGCCAAGTAACCAAACGCAAAAGAGCCAATGGGAATGTTGGCCACAACAACGTTGTGATTCACTGAGAAATTCTTTGTCCCAAATAGTTCAGTGGTCATGGACACAGAAATGGAAGTGATAGCTCCAGTGCACACTCCTATTATGGCAGTGCTCGTGTATAGAGCAAGCTCGGTTCTGTTGAGAAGCAACAAGAACGATCCCGCTGTTGGAGACATTAATGCCGCCATACTCGCTGGCCTTGAAATCCTAACCCTACCCCTGAAAATTTTGAATCCATGTATTGTCAAAAGACAACAAAAGATAGAGACTTTAATGTTGGGTTTGTAGATAAACCACCACATCGATTTTTATTATCTGCATTAATGGCAGTAGCTGGTGGTGGTGGATCAGAAGGACACAAGGCAGAAGATGACAGTAAAGTTTTTTAAATGTTTGTTAAATTGTCTCATAAAAATGTAAAGTGAAATGTTTTGTTTTTGAGGATTTTTACCTGCAGAAGTAGTCCATGAGAGATGGCATGAGACGGCCAAAGAACACAAAAGATGAAGACAAGGATACCAGAGATGAAGTATTTGAGTAGCCTCTGGACTCTGCAATTTGTCCCAAGTTGTTCATAAAGACTAAGCCAATTGTTGCCCCGAAGAAATATATTAAAAAATATAACCAGAAATCTATTCTCCTCAGCATTAACTTCACGCCAATTTCTTCTCTGACAACAACTTCTTGAACCTCTCTGCTGCAATCTTCTTCCTCCTCCTCCTCTCCATCTTTTGGCTCACTGATCTCTGTCCTCTCTCCATTAGGACTGTTATTTTCCTCCACTGTAAAATGATAGACTCTGAGTCTTTCTCGATTGGTTTGCCATGATCTCACCAATTCGTTGATCTTCTCTGAGACTGGAAGTAATAGAGGGAGGAGAAGTGCCACTAGAATACCAACCAGATTACTCAATGGAGATAATTTGCGAGACAAAAACTGCAAGCTGCTAAGAACAGCATATACACCAGTGGAAATTGTAATAACAAACATTACAACAAATCCAACACGCATTCGTTTAGGCCTTGTGGCTTGAATTTCTCTAGTTACAGGAGTTGCCATGAGGCTAACTATGAGAGGTAAGACAGAGTTGAAGAAAAGAAAGGCTCTAGCTTTTTTGTGGGGAGAAATAACTTGAACAATATCAGTATAGATCTTTGCACTTAACCCTTGATAACTAGTTGTTAACCCCACGGCGACTTGGTGATAAGATGGGAAGTTCCTGATGGTGATGACGTAACTTACAGTGTTAATCCAACAAATGCTATTCCCAGCAAGAACAGTTAGTAAGAAGACATGCCAGTAGGAGAGAGAGGAGATTTGTTGTGTTATGAAGAGATATTGGATTCCATAACCAACCAACCCAAGACTTGAACCGATCAGGATAACAAGCCAGAGAGGGAGATGAACAGAAGCCATGCCAGAGAACCAGCCAAGAAGTTTTCCTGCATCAGAGGCAAAAGCAAGGTTGTTGAGCTGAACTTGTGAAATTGAAAGAAGCTGCTTCAATTGAGATGAGTAGGCAGGGAAATTGGTGTTTGTGCCGTTTATGGCTTGGAGCCAAATCATGCCTACAAGGCTTAGCCATTGAAGAGCAGTTGAAGCCATGGTGAAGAAGAAGCTTGAGATCAGGAAACTTGAACTGCTCTTCTTGTCTAATGAGGTTGGAGTAGGGTGTGTGTGTGGGTTTATATGTTGTGAAGCTGAAGAAGGAAGGGTCAGAATCAGAGTCTTGGAGTAGTGATGTGTGAAACCAAAGTTCAGAAATTCTGCTGCCAATAGAATGATATTACATGTGACTGGCGGAACAAAGTTAAATGTGGCGTTCTGTCGACCACCACCTTCACTGCAAGAGGCAATGAAGATTACGTTATAATCAGAGGCATTTATAGATGATCTGATACTTAGCAGTAAAAATCTCAAAACAGGACAGATAATTTGGTCTTGAGGGTGGAAGATGAAATGAAAGTGAAATGGATATGAAATGGGAAACTCCTACAAAGAGGCTATGGCTGGTAGCTGGTAGGTAATCATAAAGTGTACATCACCGAAATTATATTTAATGACTCATCTGGCTAGTCTAGGTAATATGGATCTCTTTGATGCGCAGATCCTTAAAATTTAAGACATATAAATAATGGGCACTGTTTGTCTCGTAAAAATTGGACCTTGATCATGTATCTGTAGTTCTCTGCATTTTAAGTAAATTCACAAGAAATTCAAACAATGGGCCTCCTGCGACAATTAATATTGAATTTTCCTACAACCTAAGAATGTCTGATATAAATCCTCATGATGCAATTAAACGAGAAATCTAACAAGGGACTGTCTAAGCTTTCTGCTACCTTCCATTTATGTTTTGGATTTAAACCGTCTTTACTCTTCGGTGCATAACTCTAGGGCAACTTTCAAAGTTTGCCATCTGACATTGTCATTGTGACGTCATCCGTGAGATTGGTGTGGGCCAGCCAGATAAATTCTGAGCCATCCAACCATGGGCCCACTTTGACTTTAGACCCTTTTTGAAGCTTTAACTTTTACACCAAGTGTTGCCTCATTATTTAACTGCATGAAAAAAGTGATGCTGTTCTCTCCACTAATGGCAGGGATAATCCGTAGTGAATGTAACAACTACCTAATTATTGCGCTGCAGATTATGTTCTGTTGAAACATGGAATACTATAGAGAACTGACGATCATTGTTCCAAGCTTGTGCAGTTTGTTTTGTAGCAGTTCTGTTACAAGTTGATTACAGTTTTGTTAGCCTAATTATTCACAAAACGAGAAATCATAGATGTGATTATAAACATGATCGCCATTTGTTGTTTGGCCTTTGATTCTCGTTTGTCTGATATCGTTTTATTTGTCTTCCTCCTCCCTGCTTTCCGTCCTCCTCTATCTCTATCTTACACGGATATCCTCGTTTCAAACATATTGCCAAAGAATCTCTTCAGGTCACTGTACATGAAACTTGGACACCCGATTGGGATTCAGGTGTGGTGAATTTTTGTTAGTATAATTTTTTTTTTTAAAAATTTAAGCTCATGCACAATCTAATCTAAATGAAAGACGAAATCTTAGATGTTGTGAACTTTCTTCTACAAAAAAGTCATGAGAGTTACGTATAACGATTGGGCTTTAGGTATGGTGAACTTCGGAGAATTAAATATGTATTAATCGGCCCACAATTAGAGAAATAAAATTAGAATTATATAATACTTAATATCTTAATTTTATCTTTTATATGTATTTAATATTTTAATTTTATTTATGGTATAATTTTATTTATAATTTTTTTAATTTAATATAATTTTAATTATAATATTTTTAGTTTAATATAATTATTAGTATTTAAGAAATAATATTATACTAAATTAAAAATATTACAGATAAAATTATCTTAAAATAAAAAATTATAAATAAAACTATATTATAAATAAAATTAAAATATTAGATATATATAAAAAAATAATATACAAAAATATTAGAAGTTATATAATCATAAAATAAAATTATTAAAGAGATTGTCCCTAATTTCATAATGATAATGATTTGCTCTTTGGCAGTGACTCTCGTCACCCGAGGTTGAGGAGGGAAGCTGAATGTCACGTAGCTATTACCCTCTCCCCATAAAATCGGTTCATACAGAGTGTGCAGCGCTACGCTTATATAGCCCAGGACCCCTCCACACCTATCCGATGTGGGACTCCAACAGTCACCCATGACATTCTCCCCCACCCAATCCTGTGACGCCCTCGTCACAGTGAGGCCCCCTGCCTACGTGCCTTCGAGGGTCCCCACACCTCGAGGGGCGCTTGGCGGGACATCGGAGTCGGAGCGGGTCGGCTCTGATACCACTTGTCACGTGGCCATTACCCTCTCCCCATAAAACTGGTTCGTACAGGGTGTGCAGCGCCACGCTTATATAGCCCAGAACCCCTCCACACCTATCCGACGTGGGACTCCAACCGTCACCCAAGCTAGCTGGCATAACTTACCAGTCGACACCAGAGAGGGAGGACGCTTGAAGTGAGAAAATGCAGAGATTTTATCAGCGGGTGGTAACGTCGGCGAGGATTTCCCGGTGGAAGGGCCGTTTCCTTTCCAGTATCGCTCCAAGCTGTGAAAACGGAGATGTTCTTCCTGAAATGCCGTATTTCGATCACACTCCTGCACCCTACGATGGGCCTTCCGCATCTGATCTCTTGAAACGGCGCAGAGAGTATCTGCCCACCTGCCTTGGTCCTTTCTACGACAACCCAGTAAGCTTTCGAACCGTTCTTTATAGTTTCTTGTTCATATTCTTGATCAATATTCAAGACTGCTGTATTTTGCATCCAATGTTTCGACTTTTTATGTGGTGGCAGTTGAATTTGGTTGAGGGTAAGATGCAATACGTGTTTGACGAAAATGGTCGCCGATATCTGGATGCTTTAGGTGGAATCGCCACGGTTTCATGTGGGCATTGCCACCCTGATGTGGTTGAAGCAATTGTGAACCAGACAAGACTCTTGCAGCATACCACTGTTGTTTATTTGAACCTTACAGTTATTGATTTTGCAGAGGCGTTGGCATCTAAGTTGCCTGGAGAACTCAAGGTTTCCCCCCCCTTTTCTGGGAATTTACTTACAGTCTCATGATTGAAACCGTTCTCGTTGCTAATTGTCATTGATGAGGGGTTTTCAGGTCGTTTTCTTCACAAATTCGGGACAGAAGCCAATGAGCTTGCTTTAATGATTGCCCGGCTATACACTGGTTGTCAAGATATAATTTCAATCAGAAATGGCTACCATGGAAATGGAGCAGCCACAATGAATGCCACTGCTCAAAATTTTCACAAGTTCAATGTTGTACAGGTGCCCTTTCCCTCATCTACATGATAATAGGTCTCTCTTTTGACGAGTACTTCTATCAGAACTCAACATTAACTGAAGCTACAGGCTCGTTGCATCCTAACTTGCATTCACTCTTATACTTGGTAGACTGGAATTCACCACGTGCTTAACCCAGATCCCTACAGAGGTGTCTTTGGTTCAAATGGACTAATGTATGCAAAAGATGTTCAAGATATAATTGACTATGGTACGAGTGGTCGTGTAGCTGGGATTATTGCTGAAGCCATTCAGGTAATGTCTGTCACCATTTAGCAATAGAATTATGATTTGTCTGTCATAATGGGGCTTGTGTGATAGAGGTGATATGAAGTGAAAGATTATTCATGCTTGACAGGGAGTTGGTGGAGTGATAGAGGTGGCTCCAGGTTATTTGCCAGCAGTTTATGACATAGTCAGAAAAGCAGGAGGTCTCTGTATAGCTGATGAGGTCCAATCAGGGTTTGGTTGCACTGGTAGTCACTTATGGGGATTTGAGGCTCATGGAGTTGTGCCTGATATTGTTACTCTTGCGAAGGTATATAGCTTCTTTAGTTGCAAGTGGCATTGGTGCTTTAACTTGTGCCGTAAGCTTTTTAGGCAGATCAATTGGGGACTTGGCATTTACATACAGCATTCGCACGAGATAAAAAGCCCCAGTTTGTAAGATTATATTTTTCTAGTCGAGAATGGCATGTGACCAGATATACAAATAATATCATGTGAACTCAACTGGAGAAGCATCATTATTCTCTGCTTTTGGTGTCTAAATGGTGGTGCTGATAAGTATCTATATATTAACTAGATGTGGGTTTTATGCATTGTATGAAGTTTATTAATGATTTGCTGCTGGCAACAGATATGGTTTCATTTGGGACTGAAAGAAAGCTTGAATGAGTATATTAATTTGATGTCTTCTTTTTGTCTCACAATATTGTCTGATTTTCAATGGCTACGTTTGGAGAAAACCCTGATTTGTCGAGCATTCATTATACTTCAACCAAGGACAAACTAGTACACTTGATAAGCTGGGTCACTTTATTTCTCCTGGTGTTGAGTTTTATTATTCATGGTGATATCAGGGAATTGGTAACGGTGCACCTATTGGTGCACTGGTAACAACTCCTCAGATTGCAAAGGTGTTAATGCAGCGCACTTATTTTAGCACATTCGGAGGGAATCCAGTCAGCACAGCTGCTGGGCTGGCTGTTTTAAGAGTAATAGAGAAGGAAAAGCTTCAACAGAATGCATTTATTGTGGGTTCATATTTAAAAGATCGTCTTTCTGTGCTAATGGAAAAGCATGAAAGTGAGCTTTCATTCTTTTTCACTTTTTGATTGGCTTCCTCTTTCAGTGTTGATAACTAATATATATATTTCACTTGCTATTAGTAATTGGAGATGTGAGGGGCAGGGGTATGTTGCTTGGTGTTGAGCTTGTGAAAGATCGCCAGTTGAAAACTCCTGCAAAAATTGAAATGCTGCAGATTATGGAACAGATGAAAGGCCTGCTTCAGACTCTATCTTCTTGATGTTTTTATGAAATACTCTTCAATATTGACAAGTTTTGATGGCAACAATTTCAGATATGGGAGTGCTAATTGGGAAAGGGGGTTTTCATGGCAATGCTATAAGGATCACGCCCCCTCTCTGCTTCACTAAAGAAGATACAGGTTCATTCATCAACGTTTTCTTTCTCATATCACAACCTGTCATTTGTTTGCTAATCCTGGCTATTTCTTTCATTTTAGATTTTGTTGCAGATGTGATGGACTATGCAATGTCAAAGATTTGAAGAAGGCGTATGCAATAGTCTTGGATGAAGAACATTGTTTCATCTCTAATTCTTTTGTAGCATAAAAGTAGTCACTAGTCAGTGCTTATGTCTATTTGAACTGCGAAGGACTTTTAAGTTGTTTAGCCGAGTTATTTGGGATCTCTACAAAAAAATCACTTTTACATTTTCCAAGACAAAACTCATTTTACATATTTATCGTAAAATCATTTAAAATAAGTTTATTTAAATATATATATATATATATATATATATATATATATATCACATATAGAGTTAGTACTAGTTTGTCCACACAAAAAAACATTTTTACACTTTGAGAGAAAACTTACTACTATCTCACATATTTATATCTACAAGGATATCAGCTACAGTTGAACTTTTGTGATGTCAATTTGTGGAACTAGTGAATTTTGTTACTTTGTTTCATTTTCTTGTATAAATGTGTTATAACTTTGCCGTTATTAACTTTTTTTTTTTTAATATTATCCTTCTTCCACTAACAAGTTTTGAATATCAATCTTATCTAATAAGAGATAATAGGTTGTCACGTCACATTAACAATGCATGGGACCAAAAAAGTTATGACTGCAACGCAAAAATTCATTCAAATTAATAATACAAAACAACCTAGGTACGCCATTGTTTTTATTTTTTGTTTTAGCTTACAACCGGCAGCAGCGAAGAAATACACTTGAAATGTCTAAAACGCTATTAGCAGACTTTCGTGTGAGAGATTATTCCAACTTCTAAGCGTCGTCGATCACCTTCCCGGCGGCTTCTTCAACAACATGCGGTGGAATGTCTGCTTTCCCCATCTTTCTTCAAATATACTCACGCGCTGCATGTGATTCCACAGCTCCACCTTGCTTGCTCATCAATTATCCAGAAAAAGCTTCATATAGCAATACTTTTGTTGACCTTGGAAACACAAAGCTATGGAATCGGAAAACTCGGAGTTCGTCTACCCCGTGGATGGTGAGATCGCAATCGATCTGTTCGTGTCCAAGAAACACCCCGGAGTCACACGTGGCCATCTCGCCTTTCTCGATCCATCCGATAATCTAGTCTTCAGGGTCAATCCTCAATCTCCTAAACCATCGCCTTCCAATAAGTACAAGAAAGTACTGCTTGATCCCTCCGGCGAACCCCTCCTTTCGATTTACCGGTACCATGTAAGCCTCTCACTCCTTTTTCTCATTTCCCGAGAAAACGATAATTCCCGGGAACTCTCTGTTTTTACGTCCGTGATAGAAAAAAGACAAAACAAAGTTTAGCTCGTACTCATTTCTTGAATTTAGAGAATTAGCGCAGGCCAAGTGTGACTCTTAGCAATGGCATTTTGTATGAGCTTTGTTAGGGTGAATTAAGTGAAATTTGATCTTCCTTGATGCATAATTTTTGTCAAGAGTCGGTGTATTGGTCGTGCTCGTATTGATTTCCAGAATTAGCTCAGGTAAAAAACGAACGTACTTAATAATGATGTTCTGTATGGTTTGGTTCGAGTAAATTAAATGAAATTTGGTTTTCCTTAATGCATTTTTGTTTAAGCAATGTTTGGGTTTCAGAAATTTGAAGTAAAAGGAGCCTGTCTGGCGAACCTTCCATTTCTGTAATCGATATTTATTGAATCAATCTGTTTTGGTAGAATGGATTATGGAAATGCTACAAGGGGGATAGTAACGAGGAGAAGGATTTGTTGTTCAGAGTTCAGAGGGCCGTGAAAACGCTCACTAGAGTTGAACTGGAGGTGTTTTTGACTGGTGAGAAATTAGAAGACTCAACCTGTGATTTGAAAGTTAGAGGCTCCCCTTTCCAGAGATCATGTAGCATCTATCGTGACAATTCCTTGTTGGCACAGGTAGAACCTCATCCCTTCACTTACTGCCATTGAAGTAGAAGTTTTCTGCCGTTGTTCTTTTAAATATTACCGCTTTGTGTTTTTTTATCATGTGTAATTTCTTTGACTATCAGACCTCAGCAGAGGATTCGATTAGCTTTCTTATCTCTTTTTTCCAGTTGAATTAGTTCCAACTTGGTATAAGTTGTGATCCTAGATGCTAGCCTAATACCACTAGTATATATTGTGTTTAGTTTTCACGTTGAAAACTATTAAAATTATGCTTCCACCAAAACTATGATTTTGATGGTTTCCAACATAAAACCAAAACCAAATACTCTCATAGTTTGGAGTTTGGACAGGGGAAAAAATTTCTTAACTAGATATAGCATACTTTAATTAAGCCAACGACTAATGTACACGTTGACATTTCAGAGATGGGGTTCTGCCATTCCATCTCTCATTAGCTTGGTGCCAGTACATGGGATCTGCTCAACTTATTATGATATTGGATGAGTATTATTACGATATGCTTCTTAGAATTTGATCTCTCAACTCATTGAATCCTGTTGAAAAAAATGACAAAGCTTACTAAAATTAATGGAACCTGCTAATGGCTGCTGTCACAACGCTAGCTGAACATATTGTACTTAGTTATGTTGTTATATTTAGTACTAACCACCACTGTCAAAAGTATGGGCTAACCTTGTTTTAAGGAGTTAAATTAGGAAAGTTGTTAGGGATTTGTAGAAGCTGGAAGTGCTATTTGTAAAGCTTTAATTCTTCTATGTAGTGAATGAGTAGTATGTCTTCTCTTGAACTTAGCAACACGTTATTGATTCTATGGTATAGTAAACTCTTCCACCTACCATAAATTAACTGGAGAACAGGAATTACAGGATCATAAATACTCTCTGTCCAAGTATTTTTTCCTAATGCATTTATTGAAAGACTTGTGACTCTAGGTTCAAAAATATCTATATTCCAAAATGTGGCAATGTTGCATTACTTTGCAATATTTGAAAGACTGATTCTTTTTTATGTTTTTAAATTAATTTGCAGACTAGCCTGATGTACAAGCTCAACCAAATATTCGTCAGTAGGAAAAAATTTAGGCTGACAATTTTTCCTGGATCTTTTGATCATGCTCTGTTTGCGGCTTTGGTTGTAATATTTTTGAATGGAAGGAAATAATTTCACCTGAAGATGGCATGTAAATTGTATGTAATTTTACTCTGATTAAGATGTTTATCTTCAGCTGCAAGGAGAAAGTTCTGATGTATGATCTGCCCTCTCTTTGTATTGCGATGAGTTTTAAGACTTATTTGAGTAGAAGATTTATGGTTAATTTTGTTTAATCAATCACAGTCAATATAATGAATATTGATATATGGGTTGTGAGTAGAGGTCAAAGATTCAAATCCTCATGTATCCAAAATATATAATGATATTAATATAAATTCAAAAAATATTAATATGAATGATATAAAATATTGTATCAAGTTTAATCAAACCTTAATTTAAGAAGGTGAAATGTTGTTCTCCTTCAAAATTACTATGATTTTAATAAAATAATGTCTTCGGTTTATTTCCTTAATATTACGAATACGAGATCATCCTATTTGTGTAAGGTATAAGTTTTGAGAATGTTATTGCATTTTGATTTAATAACACGAACTGTTTCTTCCCATATACATGCTATTTTGTGTTATTTTTCAGCAAACGCAAATTTCAACTATCGTTGTGTGATCGCAATGGAGAAATGTCATTAGTATGAATATAATAATTTACTGGCTTCCAGGCTTCCTCATTGTCTTGTCTAATAATCTCTACTTTTCAGTAAATAAACTTTAATTTTGATAGATGGTATAAAACTGACTTGATCTGAGTTTTGAATAATATTCTGGCAAAAAAAAAAAAAGTTTTGAACAATGCTATTTCTTTTCAGTTTGGTCAATCTAGATCTTGATTGAAACTCGTGTAAAAATAAAAATGAAATTAAATAATGATCATACAATTTCTTTTTAAAATTATCATCTATGTCTGAAATGACTATTGTACTCCTCTCTTCGTGATGTGGCAGCGTCTCATTCGTGAGCAATTCTTCATGACCAATCATTAAGCCGTACTAGATTACGAGAGCCACGGCCGCCAGTTCACCGCCTCACGGCATAATAGTAGAGGGTATTCTCCCATCACTGGTCAGCAAATACTCTTTTAAGGAATCTTGCCCTTCACATCTAAAAAGGGATTAGCTAGGCGGTAGTTCTATTCTCTCACCATTTACATTTAAATTTAAGGAATCTTATTGTTTCTTAGTGTTTGGGAGATAACCTTAAATCATTGGTTTTTTGGGGCATTAAGCCCTCTCTTATAAAAAAAGAAGAAGCAAATACTCTTTTGACGAAGCCTCCCTTGGTGTTAGTGTTAGACGGTGCTTTTCGTCGCAAGTAGCATAATGGGGAGGCCGAAAGGTGAAGGAGCTAGAAGCAAGGCGCGACCTTCAAGCAGCAGGTGAATTGTTTTGCTAATTTATACCAAGTTTCCTTTTTGTAGCTTCTACAACAACCGTCATCAATTTCTCTTTCAATCTTTTATGGTTCTTGGGTGCTTTTCTTCCCGCAGTCTTGCGGCGTCGCTCTTGCCGTCGGGTTCCGGTGCCACCATGGGATTCGGTGGTTATGTAGGTAGTTCGAGGTTCGATTCTTCTATGTCAAGCGATGACTCAGTGCCAGTTGCCGTATGTCCTTTATCATCCTATGGCTTCTTCGGAATCTCTGAAATTGAGCGGCTTTAATTGAGCTACTACTTGATTATAATTAATTTGGGATCATAGATGTGATACTATAATGTTCTATTTCATTCTGGGGTACACAGGATGTAGATAGTGAAATGGCAGTGCACTTGAAGAGACTAGCCAGGAAGGACCCCACCACGAAGGTATATGCATGACTTTAACTAATTTTTGTCAGGGAAGAAAAATCTCTATGCTTAATGCACCATTTTTCTGTACTTACCTGCTACTTGATCTCCGCATGTACTAGGCAGTTCACTCTAGGCTTCTAGCCAGCTCTGGTTTGTATACGTAGGTAACTACACTATACAAGTTCTATTAATAGGCCAATTGTTATGGGAAATAATGGGTAAGATGGAATGCTTATAGTTTGTGACATCTAAGTCATAATCTGTTCTCTCAACGGAAGTGATTCTTTGCTAAGGAGGGATGTCCAACTCTTTGGGAAAGTTAAGAAAACCAGGTGTTATAATCTGTAAAAGAAATGGAAATCAAATTTCTCAAAGGTTTCCATTTATTTAAGAGTAAGTCCAAGAAATAAAGAAAGCTACGTTGCATCTATTTTTCTTTCAAGGTTTCTTAATATTTACTATCATCATTGGTTTTCATTTTCTGATTAGTTTTTGAATTAACAGCTTAAAGCATTGGCATCTTTATCCGAGCTGCTTAAGCAAAAGGAAGCAAAGGACATTGTCCCAATTGTTCCCCAATGGGTATGATTAAGCTAAAGTCTGACACCTCCATGCCTTACTATTGGTCGCCTCAAGCTTGGATAGTGAGTTTGATCAACTTGACTGTTTAAGGGTTTCTTATGTAGGCATTTGAGTATAAGAGGCTGCTGCTGGACTACAACAGGGAGGTTCGACGAGCTACTCATGAAGTGATGACCAACATTTTTACTCTTATTGGGTATTGACTTCACTGATTAAAACTTATGCATGTTTTATGCCTTTTCTAATGCATAATTTATGAAATTTTTTGCTTTAATTATTTTTGGGAGCACCGGCGTAGCAACTTGTCAAATTTAAAACAGTAACAAAAGTTTTACGAATAGATCATGCCTTAACAACTTGGTCACAATCCCTATCATATAATGCTTTCAAATAATATCATTTGTAACTTTTGAGAGAACGTTTATCTGTCTGATTCAACATAGAAGTTGCTCGCTTCAAATATATGAAAGCCTGAAACTGAGGGCATTGTTTTGTAAAGTGGTGCTGACTTTTTATGCTACACTGACCATCAAAAGGAGGTTCTTAATGGCTGTAATTTTCAATTTGACATATCTCTTGCCAAACCAGTCTGCCCTGAACTACATGCAACTTCTTCGTAATAGTTTTGAATTGATTTGTTACTTGCATATCTTAAGAGCGTTTAGGAGTAAACTTTATTCACATAGAAAGAGCATTTAAAAGTTTTATAACTGACAAATTTGTTTTTTGCATGTTGTTATGCTGTATGTATTTATGGTTGATTCAACCCCTTTCAGGAGAGACTTAGCTCTGCATCTGAAGACCTTAATAGGACCTTGGTGGTTTTCTCAATTTGATCCTGTTCCTGAAGTTTCTCAGGCTGCAAAAAGGTCTTTTCAGGTTTGGTTTCTATGTATTTTGATCTAACAATTGTTCCCAATTGTCAATTTTTGCCTTTGGAATTGAAGCGTAATCCCCTCTGTTCATTTGTGACAAACAGGCAGCCTTTCCAGCGCAGGAAAAGAGATTAGATGCTTTGGTTCTATGTACAAAAGAGATCTTGATTTATCTGGAAGAAAATTTAAAGCTCAAACCACAAAATTTGTCTGACAAAGCTACAGCGTTGGATGAATTGGAAGAGATGTACCAGCAGGTATACTTTGATGAAAGGATTCCATGCAAATGATGTGATTTATGTTCGACAATGGGCAAAGTATTTTATACGACACAATATAACAAAATTTGCTCTAACTACTAACTATCTAACTTTTATAACAGACTCCAACTAACTCTATTTGTACTAAGTACTAATGGCACATTTTGTGTCTCAAAAAAAATATTTTTTCTATTTCTCCTTTTAAGTTGACTAATGAATACGTTCCCCATGGTAAATAAAGATGGATGGAAGTCCTCTTTTGGTAATTCATATACTATGTAAACATTGTCAGTATTTCCATGAAACAATTCCAAAATGATGGTAGAGACCTTCAGTTCAGTAAAAGCAGATTATCCTAATGCCCACAGAAGGAACAAACTGTGTCACTAGAACGAGGAACAGATATTTGCATTGAATTCTCAGCCTAAACTCAAATTCTTATTGTTGCATAGCGATCTAAATTTTTCCTCGGTTTTTTCATGAGGCCAACTACATTTATTTTCATCAATCATATGGGGATCTAGTATATGGATGGCTATAAGAGTTTCTCCGTTTTGTTCTTGTAGGTGATATCATCATCATTGCTAGCATTGGCTGCACTTTTTGATGTTTTAATCTGCCTACAGCAAGAACAATCTGGTTTTGAGAACATATCTGCTGAACCTAAACATGCTTCAAAGGCAAGGGGAGCTGCAGTTTCTTTTGCTGAAAAGTTGATAACAGATCACAAATGTTCTTTGGACTTTTTGAAGTCTACTAGCCCTCCTATCCGGTCAGCTACTTATAGTGTATTGAAGAGCATAATAAGAAATATGCCCCAGGCTTTTAGTAATGGAAATCTGAAAACTCTTGCTGTTGCAATTCTTGGTGCTTTTAATGAGAAGGAGCCAACTTGTCATCCTTCAATGTGGGATGCCATATTACTTTTCTCTAAAAGATTCCCAGACGGCTGGACTTGCTTGAACATTCAGAAAACTGTACTTAATCCTTTTTGGCATTTTCTTAGGAGTGGATGCTTTGGTTCTCAGCAGATCTCGTATCCAGCTTTGGTTTTATTCTTGGACACTTTGCCTCTTAAATCCATAGGAGGGGACACATTTTTTTTTAATTTTTTCAAGAACCTGTGGGCAGGAAGGAGAACTTCCCAGTCTGCAGATAGACTTGCATTTTTCCAGGCGTTCAAAGAATGTTTTGTCTGGTCATTGAAAAATGCTTCAAGGTACACATTCTCTTTATTATATGTGGCTGTCTTTACTTGCAAAATTGAATAACTCAAGGATTGCCTTTATCCCCTTCCCCTGAACAGATAATATTAATCGAACCTCTGTCTTTTCTGTCACCCAACTAATTAGTTTCCATTTGTATCAGATATTGTGATGGAGCAGATTCTATGAGCCAGTTCCGAGTCACTCTTGTTGAGAATGTCCTAATGAGGCTTTTATGGCAGGATTTTTTTATATCTTCCGATTCAAAAGGTCATGAGAGAGTCTCAGGAAAAGTGGGAGATTCAACAGAGGACAATATTCCTCTTAACAAGAAAACGGTAAATATGCAGACTGTAAAGTATCCTATGCCTTATTTACAAGAGTTGGGGAAATGCATTGTTGAAGTTCTTGTAGAAATTCATACATTGGATCACAATCTTATATCCCCCATTATTGCGAAATTTGAAGAGAATTCCATCAAAATACTTCAGCAAGAAGCTAATAAAGAGTGTATTGAACCAGTCATTTTGTTCATGTCATTGCTGGAGCAATATGCAGTGCTGAAAGGTGAAACATGGCCCTTGCCCTCTCTTGTGGGACCAATTTTGGCAAAGTCTTTCTCATTCATACAATCTTCAGTGAGTTATTACTTTGCATGTGATGGTGTTTGTTATTTTGTCTCTTATCTTGTTTTCACCGTACTAATGATGTCTGAACAGATTGAATTTTTGTAGTACATTTGAAAATCTTTTTATCGTTCTTCATATAGAAGGCATACCTTTTAATAGATTTGTCTTCGAGATTGCCTGCATGCTCATGTTAACTTCTTATTCACTGAACTTATTCATGTTTCAATTGCATATGCTTTGTACCTGTTTAGGTCTAATTTTCTTTCAAAATTATTTCAATAAGGTCTTCTGAACAGCAAATATTTTTAAATTTGGACTAACGGTGGTAGTCACAAAGATGAAATGTTAATAACGTGGGAATTATAAAATCACCTGTATTGTGTTCCTATCTATCATGGCCTTGAGAAACCAATATGTAGGATGTCAAGGCATATTTTTGACTTATCATTGTTTTTATTTCTTGTTTTTTTTCAACCTGTGCAAAGAAATACCAACAAGGACCCCGCAGAATGAGAGAGAGTGAGATAATAGGAAGTCAAATCTTGGGCCCAAAATTTGATGATAAAATGTTCAAGAAATAAAATGTTCCTATCTATCAGAGGCTTTTGATATTTTTGAATTTACAATTCTGGAATTTGTCTACTTCTTCAAGAAACTGTAGTGTCTTTTTAATATTTCCTGACTCTGTATTCTTCATAACAGGACTCACCAGATGCTGTGAGACTTCTATCTGTTGCTATTTCAATATTTGGACCACAGAAGATGGTGCATGAAATTTTTATTCGAAACAGAGAGCATTCTTTAAGTCAGCTTCTACATGATAGTGATAAAAAAAAGGATGCTGGGGACTTTATGGTAATCTTCAAGGATATTTTTGTTCCTTGGTGTCTGCAGGGAAATAATTGCTCAACCAGTGTTCGTCTTGATTTGTTGTTGACATTACTGGATGATGAGTATTTCTCAGAACAGTGGTCTTTTATTGTCAATTATGCAACTAGCCAAAATTATTCTGGATGCTCATCAGGGTTGCTAGATGCTGACCGTGCAGCAATATTGGCTATGCTCCTAGAAAAGGCAAGAGTTGAGATTACTAAGAGGGAGGTAAAAGAAGATTCCAGTAATAGGCAAGGCACCAATGCTGATCTTTGGCATCATGAGCATCTGGAATCAGCTGCTATTGCTGTTTCCCATTCCCTTCCTCCTTTTAGCAATGCTCACTTGCAGTTTGTGTGGTATGTCAATTTAAATTTATCAAAGACATAATGCAGTAAAATTTTGAATTAAGAACACACTTACTAGACATTAAATGAACGAATACTGTGATTGGCACTTTTTTCTTCCCAAATACTAAGTTTATTCAGTAGAATGAGTGCGGATGATGTCTGAAACCGATGAAAGGCCTTGTGTCTGACTAGGATCTCATAATATAGGCATTGTTTAGTTGATGGATAAAAGACAGGAATGAAGTCTGGGGAGCATTGAATTGATTGAGTTTTTTGTTAGGTTGCCTCTTGATTGAGGGAGCCAGAAGAAAGGCTTTGGGTAATTAGATTACACTACATCTATTCCACAATGGTAATTTTGGAGCAACAGTATCATTTAGGTCTGTAATCTGTTCTCTTTTAGTGACTATCTGAACTTCTTTGCTTTTTATACAACGTCTGTCAACTGAACAATAGATAGAGGAAAGAGGGCATCTTCTATTGTCTGGTGATTCGTCTGAAAGATGAGACGTGTAATATGCATTTGTAGCTGGTAAAGGAAAGTACTTAGTACTGTTTTGAACCTTGTTCAAGACAAGCATTATGATGTAAATGGATATAAATCTAATCCAATTTGTTTTACCTGCAGCTCTGTTCTGGGTTGTTCAACAGATGGAAGTTCTACTTATTTTGTGTCCAGAAATGCATTGAAATTCATCTACGAGGAAATTTTCAGAAAGTTACTCAGTTTTATCCAGGGTTCTTCTTTCTCTTGGGTTCAGTATGTAGCTTCTGTTTTAAGCAGCGATGCAAAGATCAGGGCAGAGTTTGACAGTTCTGCCAACATCTTTGAGATAGCTCAGTTTGCTCTTGACGTACTTGATGGTAGCTTTGCTTGCTTGAGGACACTTGACAGTGAAAGTGACCTAGTATCAGGAATTTTATCTGCTTTTTTTGTCATTGATTGGGAGTGTAATTTAGGTAAAGCTCTGGATGGCTCTTTTGATGATGAAACAAGGAGAAGAATCACTGATAGGTTCGCATTTGGTGAATCTGTGCATGCTTTCCGTCACAGAATAAATGGTCAATTTTGGAAAAATATTTCCTTAGATATTCGTAGGAGATTGGAGACTATCTTAATTAAGTCAGTGAGATCTGCAATATTCATTGAAGACAAACTTATAAATGACGAAGTTACATCATTAAGCTGTACATGGGTACTTGAAGTTCTTGAGTGTCTGGGCACGGATGGAAATGAGGAACAAAATCTGCTATATCAGCTGCTGAGCAGGGGTGAAACATGGCCTGTGTTCATTGTTCCTAATTTCTTCTTGACAAAGGTATTGAATTTGAATGTTTCCAAAAAAACATAAGTGAAATTTTTTCTACGTGTTTCTGTTTACTAGATAGAATATAATGATTTGATGGTATGGGTTATTGGTCTATTTTTGTAGACATTAGTGTTAGGAATTTTGTATTGAAACAGTTCATTTTTCTAACTACTAGTTTGCACCAAAACCTAAACTGTGCTGTTCATCTTCAATTTTTTCTTGTCATTGATTGATCAATTAATTCATGCAGAACTGATACGAGTTAACTTTGCAACAGTAGTCTTCAGTTTCCTATCGTTATTGAATTCTCAACTCTGTTCCAAAGTGAAAAACACTATTTTGGTATCTTGTGATTTTTCCTGCTTTGTTCCAGTTCTTGTACCCTTAAAGTTATTTTATTCGCAGAAATATTTACTTATGGCTTATCCAAGTCAAAGGTGTTGCATGTAAAGAAAATTATGGCCAAGCTTATATTGCAAATATTACGTTGTTTGGTTAAATCTGTGTAATGTAGCAATATAAATGAAAATTTGGGTCAAATAAGAAGTATTAGTTATTCATCACATACATATACCAAATGCAGGTTTCAGGACACCGAAGGTTTGTTGCCTTAATTGACAACTTGATCACAAAAGTTGGGATTGATAGAGTTTTTGCCGTGTGTGCAATGTGTAATCCATTTGCAATTGAAAGAAGTCAAGAGGTTACATCTTGCGCTTGGCTAGTGGCCGAAATTTTGTGCACATGGAGATGGCCAGGAAGCAGTGCTGTGTCTTCTTTCTTACCTTCACTCAGTGCATATGCCAAGAGAATTAATTCTTCTCAGGAGAGCCTGTTAGATGAGATATTAAGCATCTTGCTTGATGGTGCTCTTGTTTATGGAAGCGAAGGCACTGACAGTTCTATCAGTGTGTGGCCAGTTCCAAATGATGAATTTGAACGTATTGAGGAACCATTTTTAAGAGCCCTTTTTTCCTTTCTGTCCACTTTGTTCAAAGATAAAATATGGGGCACTGGGAAGGCTATGAATCTTCTTGAACTACTTTTGAATAAGCTTTATATTGGTGAAGAAGTGAACACAAATGGTCTTAAGATTCTTCCTCTGCTCGTAAGAATACTATTAGAACCACAGTGTGGGCATGTGGAACCTGGTAGAGATGCTGATGGCTTCTCTTTGGAAGAAAATTTTATTCAGGATACCACAAAAGACTGGCTTGAGAGGGCTCTAAGGCTCCCACCTTTAGTCACATGGCAAGCGGGACAAGGTAAATTCCTATTTCTTCAGATCACGTGTCCTTCATCAGATAGGCCAGACCAGAATATTATTGGATAGAAAGTAGTTGAGCTAAGCATATTTTTTGTGTGCATGAACCAACTTGCGTATTTTTTATCTGTTTATATGAATCCACATGCACTACATACTAGTTTGCTTGCATGCATTTTGAGTTATGTTATTTGTAATAGTGCTAATAGTTCTGTCCAATGGGTGTAAACTTCTTCGTGTTAAGTT
This sequence comes from Leucaena leucocephala, assembly GCA_037074615.1. Taxonomy (NCBI): domain Eukaryota; kingdom Viridiplantae; phylum Streptophyta; class Magnoliopsida; order Fabales; family Fabaceae; genus Leucaena; species Leucaena leucocephala. The sequence continues at coordinate 5,859,723 of CM073517.1, read as the reverse complement.
ATGGTGCTAATGAAGCTGTTTATGACTCCTGTAGGTATGGAAGATTGGCTTCAGCTAATTATTGCCTGCTATCCTTTCAGTGCAATAGAAGGTCTGCAAGCATTAAAACCAGGGAGAAGCATTGGCTCTGATGAAAGGAAGCTTTTATATGAATTATTTCAGAAGCAGAGGCATGCTGCTGGGGGATCAGCAATTATGAATCAGCTTCCAGTGGTGCAGATGTTGTTATCAAAACTAATGCTTGTTTCTGTAGGTTATTGCTGGAAAGAATTTAGTTACGAAGATTGGGACTTTCTGTTGTCTAACCTGAGATCTTGGATTCAATCAGTAGCTGTTATGATGGAGGACATAGCTGAAAATATAAATGATGCTCTTGTTGATAGTGCATCTGGCCAGTTGGGTGTATTGAATGATAAAATTGAGCAAATTGTTCTGATTTCAGACCCAATACCCATCAAAATTGCTGAAAATGCTCTTTTATCATTTTTGCTATACTGTCAGCATATTAAACTTAAACAAGATGAAGAGAAAGGTAATTTTGATGGATTGAAATTTGAAAATTTGGATTCTGTCATGGATCGAGTTTCAGAAGGTATTCTTCGTATTTTATTTTGTACTGGCATTTCTGAGTCTATTGCAAATGCATGTTGCAAAGAAGCTGCTTTGCTTATAGCATCATCTCGGGTTGAATACATGTTTTTCTGGGAATTGGTAGCTTGTGGCGTTGTCAATTCCTCATCACAGGCTAGAGATAGAGCAGTGAAATCAGTTGAATTTTGGGGATTAAGCAAAGGATCCGTTAGCTCTATGTATTCTGTGCTTCTCTCTTCCAAACCAATTCCCTTGTTGCAGTTTTCTGCTTATGTTATTCTCTCAACTGAGCCTGTTTTAAGCATGGCTATTGTTGAGGATAATGCTTCTAACTCAGACATCAACGCTTCTAAGGACCAGGACTCCAGACATCTTGATTTTTCATCGGAAGAAAGAGTCCACTTGAAAGAAGAAATATCTTGCATTGTTCAAAGGGCAGCTTATGAAGTTTTGGAAACTGACCTACTTGCACCACAAAGAGTAAGGATACTTTATATGGCGTCAATGTTTTTCTCACATATTTGGTTCAAGCAACTTTCTAAATCTTCAATATATATTTACGTCTTATTTCTACTAGGGTTGATAGTGTTATGGCAGTATCTTTAGTTGTAGTCATCTACTAATATTCCAACCCCACTCCCCCAACTCCCTGCCCAAAAAATTGCAGGTGAACCTCTTTCTCGCTTGGTCTCTGTTTATATCCCATCTATGGGCATTGCCTTCATCATCATCTCTAAGGGAGCGACTGATCCAATACGTACAAGATTATGCTACTCCTATTGTACTAGATTGCCTTTTTCAGCATATTCCTCTAGAACTTTCCATGGTGCAAAGTCTGAAGCAGAAAGATGCAGACCTTCCTGCCGGCCTATCAGAGGCTGCAAGTGCTGCATCCTGTGCAATCAGGACTGGTTCATTGTTGTTTTCTGTGGAATCTCTTTGGCCAATTGAATCAGTGAAATTTTCGTCACTTGCTGGAGCAATATATGGCTTGATGCTTTGTGTTCTTCCTGCTTATGTCCGCAGCTGGTTCAGTGATTTGCGTGATCGTAACACATCATGTGTCATTGAATCCTTCACAAGAACTTACTGCAGCCCACCTCTCATTGCGAATGAATTGTCCCAGGTATGTTGTTGGCCAAAAAAGTGAGTGTGTGCACGTGTGCATGTGTGAAGATTATCTACCTTTAGGATGCCATAAAGGAATCTTTAATGAGTTGGGAAAACTTTTGACCTGAAAATTTTTATTTATTCATGGGATAATATAACTTTTAGTCCCTAAACTTCTTCTCAATTATTGATTTAGTTCCTGCGATTATATCTGGTGCTTTCATCATTTGCTCAAATCATTGTGTAGCAGGCCAACCATGAACAGTTTTTACTAGTGTAAATCACATAGCACATTTGAAGATGGCTAACAGGTTAATTTTGATCCATGCCACAACAAATGTAATGTAACTCGCTATTTGCAACCTGATGTTTAATGGCCATAGAGAAGACCTATTATAGTGGGTTCTCATACCCTTGATAGACTATTTTATCACTTCTTCTTTTTTTATATTTGTTGTAATATGATTCCTTTATCATGGGTTGTTGAATCTCCCTCAAGCCTACAAGGGCATGGTAGAACTATCCACAACATACATATGATCCCTTGTAACTAGGCTACTACTAGTCTTGCAATTTGTAATTTCTTATTGATGTGTTGTTTCATAGAATGTCTGCTTCATTTCATGCTGTAATAGTTTCAAAGAATAAATTAGAACTAGTTACGGTAGAGATGGATCTATATTAACTGGTCATCATACATTTATCTATATATCGCTGATGTAAGTTCTAATTCTAATATATCCCTCTTTGGAATGCAGATTAAGAAAGCAAAATTTGGTGATGAGAATTTCTCAGTTAGCGTAAGCAAATCAGCAAATGAGGTCGTTGCTACCTACACTAAGGATGAAACAGGAATGGATCTAGTCATCCGGCTTCCTGCATCTTACCCACTTAAGCCTGTAGATGTTGATTGCACAAGAAGCCTAGGGATCAGTGAGGTCAAGCAAAGGAAATGGTTGATGTCAATGATGCTATTTGTTCGAAATCAGGTAATTTACTTTGAATTTTAGTCCAGTTATATGCATGTCTGTGCACATGCGTGTATGCAAACATTTTGCAGTAGGCTTCTGGTACCCATATTGCACCAACTTATGGTGAGAGGCAAGATTTTAATTGCAAATTGCTCTTCACTTGGTAGAAAATCATGCTTGTAGCGAATGACTACTGTTTAATTGATGCTGAGCCATATACATTTTTCGTCAAGTATTGTGGCTATTCTTGGAAGAGGTTTGCAGTAAAGCTAATGATGATGTTTTTTTTATCCTTCAGAATGGAGCCTTAGCAGAGGCTATAGGAATTTGGAAGCGCAATTTTGATAAAGAATTTGAAGGTGTTGAGGAGTGCCCTATCTGTTACAGTGTCATTCACACTACCAATCACTCCCTTCCGCGACTTGCGTGCAAGACTTGCAAGCATAAATTTCATTCTGCCTGCCTTTACAAATGGTTCTCAACTTCTCATAAATCATCTTGTCCGCTGTGTCAGTCTCCGTTCTAAGGTTATTATACCAAAGTTTATGAATTTAGCCGATATTGCTTGCATTGTGTGCCCTCAGAGTGGTGAATCTTGAAACCAGCAGAGCTGCCTTAGCAACTAAAAATGCTTCACAGAAGCAGAGGATTTCCAGCTTCATACGCAAGCTCCGTGTTAAATGCTTTACGCTTTAGAGGAAGCTGGTAGGAAATTTTGAGCGATGATTTAGGTATGGTATTATGACAGCTGTATATTTTTCAAATACTCGGCATTTTATTGAGAAGGCCTAGTTATGACCCTAGGAAGTTGACCGTACAAGATTTGTTGTACGTTAGAGAATCTTTTTTGGCCATTGATAGGCAATTTTGTAATTTTAGCGACTATTATTCATTATAGAATTTATAATTATAAATATAATTTTTGTAGAAAGATATGACTTACGAATAATGATCGGATTTGATGGATATGTTTTGTCCTGGAGCATGCTTTGTTTGTTTGTATTAATTTGTTGAAACATTTATTTTAGTAGTAGTTGTAATATGTGATGTTAGTAGAATCATACAAACCAACATCTAAGAACCGTCATGCAAAATACAAGTCAACGGTCTAGGATACACTTGGTGTGATCATTCTAGTTATAAGATACAATGTCTTGCAAGTTACAACAAAATGCCCTGAATTATTGTTCGTTTGGTACTCACCGAATACTTGTTTACGATTTTGCATTCAATATTTGAGAATGGTTGAGCTTGCGTTAGTGCACAGTTGCAATTGAAGCAACGTTACTGACTACTGGGAATTGACTTCTCCATATCACATATCAAGCAATACAAAACCAAATATTATATTAAAATTTAAAAAATTGGAATGAACATTGCATACATCGAAAGTTTTTTCCATGTTCAAATGCATCAGTCGTCACCCTAAGCATAATTATATATTTTAGCGCAAATAACTTTTTCAGCTCATCCCCTAGAAATAGAAAACCCATGGTCGCTGTGCCCAGGCACTAGCAGCATTTTAACTCTCAAGTCATTCCACTTTTACTTCACTAGATAGCACAAAATGAATCGTACCCATAATTCAAGGGATGTCCACAAATGAAATACCAATAGGAATATGAGAACTCATTGAAATTATTATTAATTTAAATAAAATTGTAAATTAATTTACATAACAGTACATTGTTCATGGCATCCTGCTTCTCGCCGAAAAACTTGTGTGGATAACGCAATGAGCCAATTCTCAAATTGGAAAACATCAAGATTAAGGGGAAAACTCCGTCTAAGAGACATGCTTTTTTTTTTCAAAAATATTCTGTATTTTTCTTTTTGGGGTGGGGATGGGGGGACGTAATTCTTCATCGCATGAAAGGAGCCAACCCCCTTATCTCAGATCCATTTCCATTGGACAGGAAATACATCTTTTTCCAATTTTCCTCTGAGAATCCTTCACGACGTATTAGCCTTTGCCTGTCAGAAATGAAAAGGCAACAAATTAAGGACCCCACTGAAACACAGCCGTCAAGCTATAACAATATCCAACAACTGATTGAACAAGTTCAGCAACAGCAGATTCATGTTGGAACAAAAAATGTGACTGTGAATGAAGCAAACAATGGTTTGGTGACAAGTTTTATTTAGCTAGAGGACAACACGAAAGACAGAAATCCACAAGGACATTCGACCATTCTCAATATGCAGAGAAGTATCCAATTTTGGTATGTTTATATTTATGATTTCATGTAATAGAATGAATATGGAAAACACCCAATCCTAGCAAGATACTTTCAGAGTTAAAAACCAAACAGCCAAAATTGAATTATGGAGGAGATTTTGTGAACAAACCTTAAATAATAATGGCAAACGGTCTCCACTTCATTTAAACTGTAACGAGGAAACATAACACGAGCATCTACTGGAACATCTGGCAAATCTTTACGAAGCTTTCCCACTGCTGTTGAATGAGAAAAAGCTCCTACCATCATATCACTATGCATCATTGACCTAAATGCCTTCACCTGCAACAATGATGTGGAAGCATCATTGACCAAACTGTTGACCCAAGTAATAGCAAGAAAGACACTTTAAATAAAAAACACTACGCTCTTTATGTGAACCCAGTGCAATGGATGACCGACATTCGCAAGGAAGCGATTTACAACAATTATTTAATTTCATAAGGAAAAATGTATTAAATAGAAGAGAATTGCCAAGTATTACTAACACCATTCTAGATTTACAAAAATGTGTACGCACCATTGTAAGCTCTCTGGCATGTATTGGCCGACAAGAATGAAGTGATACAGGCTCCTCATACGCACTGAATGTAAACCAGTTATTATACTGAAGAAAGGTGTCCACGGCAATAAGTAAGATGATCGAAATGTTGTAGAAACAAATTTTAAAGAACTAAACATCACTTTTAACATCAATTAAGTGAAATCTCTGTCTTACTTGATCAATTGCAATAAGTACAGGCATATTTTTGACAAGTGATAACTCTTTCCTTAACCGAACCACCACTCCAACAGCAGCATGTGTTTGATCAATTCCAGTCTTTACCAGCTCGTACAAATTTGTTCCCTCAGGAATTGCCAGGGAATCCACATCTTTTAACCATCCAACACCAGCACCCTCTCCCAGTGGGATTGGATCAAAGATTTGGCATGGTAGCTGCTTCAAGTAGGATTCATTGTACTTCATAAAATCCTGAGAAGAAATGGCCCATCAGATTCAAAAGAACATTCAAATGATTGCATGATTCATTAAGTAGATAATATCAGATTTAATCATAATGGCCATAACATGCATACAATAAATTCAAATGACAGCATGATACATTTTGCTGTATAAAAAGGTCAATCTTTAGACATTGAGTTTACTGTTTAGCATGACGTTTCTTCGTCCACCTAGTCAAACAGGCAATAAAATATGTGACTTTCAAAATGTTATATTGGGCGATTCTCACTCATAACAAAATACATACAAGCAAAGAAAAATGGAGATGAAATTATAATTCTTGCCTTAAGAACATATTCGGCCTGGACGGGTGTGTCCCATAGACCAGTTTCTGGATGCTTATAGAAAAATCCTCCATGAGTCCATTCCCAACCTCTGGGAACATAAAATACAAGCCATTCTTCTTCTCGAGCCCACTGAACAAGCATGGCAAGTGCAATGCTCTTGCCACAGCTAACAGGACCATCTAAGACAATTTGCTTTCTAACCTTGGGTCCTGAAAAACTTAAATAGACATAACATCGACTGTGAAATGTGTATAAACCCAGAGGTCTACAAAGAAGAAAGTTGTAATGGCTTTTTAAGAATGTAAAAATAAACCAAAGCGTAGTACACCTTTACAACAAAAATAATGAAAAGAGAGAAGGTAAAATTAAGAGTGAACAAGGACCACATTTGAATTTATCTTTTCTAGTAATAATGATAAACCAAGGCGTTGGTACATCCTGAAGAATTATCCATATATAAGGGTGTCAGATTTGGTTTTCAAAGATATCGTGCAACATCTTGCCATAACCTTGCATTGTCTTTGGGTCTTTTTTAAGATGGCATCCTTATCCTTCGCATCTTCAGAATTTTTTTATTAATTTCATTATTACCTAGAGTCATTATTTTAGGGATTTAGGAAGTCTTTTAGTAGGAGTAGGATATTGAACCTATTTAAAGACAAGATTGCATTCATTACTTAGGAAGATATGAATACAGTTTTTCTTTCGGCAAGGTTGTGTTGCTTTGTGTTCTTAAAATAACACTTTTGGTTGCAAGAGTTTAATCAACTCCTTGTGATGCCTGTTAATAGCTAAGGATCTAAGAACTAATTCTCCCAGCATTTTAGCTAATAATCTTTTTCTGTATTTCCTGGGTTCTCCAGGATAGATATCTAGGGCTTCCACATCAAAAAGTGTACTAGATGTGAACAAGAGGGGCATCTAACAATCAAATTGTTTAGATGTTAAAAATCATAGGCTCTAATTAGCCACACCTATATTTGAACATATAATTATAGGGATAATAGATCATGAATCACCTTGCTGTTCTTACGGTAATAACAATAGTACAATAGCATGACAGACCAAGGCTACAAACTCGTCCATTAGATTGTGAATAATGCATAGACGCAAAATAGGTAATCTAGCGGTTTATGTTAGCAAGTCATAAAAACAAATTTTAACTCGTCAAGTACGAGAAAAATTTTCAAGTTTAGAAGAAAGAAAGACTCTAAAAGTAACTGGAAATTTCTTTCCCGAGACAATTAATCAGAGAAGCAGTAAACCAAGAAAATTATGATTAAGGTTGCTAACTTCGTAGTCTAATCGCCTACAATTCAGAGGCTAAAATTGTAACCGGATCCATGGAACACTCGACGCCCTTATCAAAAAGAGACTCAAAGAAAAATTAAATGGAAAGAGCCAAAGACCATAAGCACCTTTGCCGTTCGAGGGCCACATCGGCGGATCAATCACGCGCCTAAAATTATCACGAAGATCCAAAAAGCTCTGCCGAACAAGCAAAGCAGTTCGCATAGAGTCCTCGAACTCTTTGACCATACCCGAAGGCAATCCCTCCGGCAACATTGCTTCCAAACCCTGGCGTCTACATCACAGCATCCCGCAAAGGCAAATTCAAATGAGACAACATTTAACAATGGATACAAGCCATAGGAACAGATACACAGGAAATAATAGAAGAGGCTGCGAGAGAGTGTACGTGAACTTGAAGTAGCTGCAAGTGTCTTCACGAGTGAGCTGTGAGAGTGCCCTGGTAGCGGTGAAGAGAGTACGACCATTGGGACCCACATCAAGAGAAGGTTTTTTCTCATCGGCTTGAAGGAGGCGTTGGCGTTCCTGCACGTGTGACACGGCGTCGCCGCCATCGGGGGCCCGGGAAGTGGTGGCGACGTTGGGAGGTTTATTTGCATCGAGTTTGAATTTATCATGCTGGGCCTTAATGAGGGTAGAGTAGGGGCACTCAGAAGAAGAACTCAGTGCAGGTGTTGCAGAGTTCTTGAGCTCCCATAAACGGGTTCTGGAGCTCGTAGCAGCGGCCCTCAGAGTAGACCGCAACATTTTTCTCCTCTGAATTCACGCGGAGGAACAGAGCAGAGGTTTTGGGTTTGCCGTTAGGCCCTTTTGGTTTGGGGTTGAACCTAGCGAGCGTAAAAAATTTGGAAATGGGTAGGGGTATTGTCGTACTTTAACATATTGTCTGATTTTGGGTTTTTCTGGCCCTTCATTTGGGTTTATGGTTGGATTAGATATGGGCTTTAAGCATGTTGTATGCGTCAACTTAGACTCAGAGAACCGCTGATCGTTGATTTCATAATAATAATTTTGTACCAACGGGGTTGGTCCGAGTGATAAACAACTCGGTATCGCTTAAGCGAGGTCTCAAATTTGACCCTTGGCGAATGCAGAAAATCTCCGTTGGGAGACTCACCCACCATAGTCAGGTGCGCGATGCGGGTCGGATCCGGATGTAGTCGGGGCAAAGCTCCGGTGAACTGGGTGGGCAACAAAAAAAAAAAATTGTAACTTTGTAACCAAAAAAAATTTGTAACTAATTTTGTATTATTCCAATCTTTTACATACATTTCATAAGGATTTATTCATGTATTTTAATAGAATTTGAATGATAAAAAAGAATATAATTATAAAAAATAATCACATATATATTTTATTTAATCCTTATGAACTAACGTGGTCATGATTAATTATTTATTATAATTTATATTTTCTTATCATTTTTATTCTAAATATAAATATTCTTTTATTATAAGCAATTATGTTTTAAATATTATTAGATACTAGATGTAGGTACTTCTTGGTTTTTTACCTCACACAAAGGACTAGTTTTTTTCCTAGCTCCTAGCCACAATGGTTACACTTAATTCTTCTTATTTTATCGTGATATGATTTATCCGGGAGAAGATAATTAACGTTATGATCAGGTCTACAAATTAAAATACCCACGCAATCACAGATCGATCTTACATATAATAAAGTTTGATGAAGTACAAATACATATGGTATATAGTATCACAGATACAAGAGATCGTTATTCCAGTTAATTTCGGCATTACATAATATAAATAGTTGGATCATAATTCAGACAAGAAGCACGAGATCGGGTAAGGACCCGTTGAGATGAGCCCGAGTCATGCTTTGCCAAGGAAGAGCTATATATATAGCTGCGCGCGCTGATTTGCGTGATTATAATACATTGGAAAAATGAAAGTAACCATCGGAGGTTTACAAGTGTCGATGAATTAATTAAAACATGTACAAACCACGTTGATTACAATAATATATGGGGGGGGGGGGGGGTTGGGGGTATATATATGTATGTACAAACTCACGGTTTAATTCTCTTTTGGATTAGTCGAAGTTTTTCTGCTGCTGTGAGATCAATTGAATTTCTGGAAATGGTGTACTTGAAAGCAACACTATACTGCGTGATACTTTGCATGAATTCATCATGTTAAAAAATGTGTGGTAATGAATCCTTCAAGGTCGCCAACTCACCATAAAAATCAAAATTTGGTGAAAACAACAGCACAGCACAGTACCTACCAGTTTTAAAGCGACGCAACGAGCTAGTAAAACAAATTAATGTCATTTTCGGGAATATAATACTTTATTATGTGTTGATATTTTTCTTGGGGCGATGGAGGGAATCGGAGGTATATACAAATAAGCTCAAATAATGGCAATCGTGAAAGGAACTCTTCATCATTGGGTCCCATATAAAAATATCCCGTACGTGTAGATAGCTCTTGGCAAATCTTGGATGGTTTGGGTGAATAAGGCAGTTAACCCTAGGAAAGCAGACAATATTGTGAAATGAAAAGACGAATATCCACCTTTCAAAACCAAGGTAATATGACACGTACGTATAACTAATTTAAGCATTTTCATATGTGGTCCGAAAGGCAATCTATGCGAGTCCGGCCCCTTGATAGATTGGACTTATATGAATCAAATAAGATTTTAATTAAGCAATTAATCGATGGAAATTATAGGATTATGTCGGTCCACCCAATGCTATAAATAAAGGTGCTTCCATCAATTATAAATCACCCCAACTTTGGAAAGTTGGACCAAATGAAACTGGTTCAAGTTATGATTTATTGACAAACTTTTCTTGATAGAGAGGGACTGCGGGCAAAATCCCTCAACGACGTTGATCAATTTGATTTTGATGAGAAAATGATAAATTTTCATACATGTCTATTAATTTCGCGTTGCAATTCATTTATTGTCACCCAAATACAATCCGCTGACTTAGTTAAAGTCCCACGCAGTTCTTAGAAGCGGTGTAGCCACCGTCCACCACAAGATTATGACCACTCACATATCTAGACTCATCACTGACTAAATAAAGAGCAGCCTCAGCAATGTCAAAAGCTTTAAGCGAAGGACCCTTCAGATTAGCCATATCTCTCACAATCTCTTCCATTTTCTCAACCTCTTCTTCGCTGGGCACAACCTTCGGCTCTGAATCATCCTCCTTCCATCCATTAACGAGCATTGAAGTCGCCACCCCAAAAGGAGATATGCAGTTCACTCTTATCCCATATCTCCCCAACTCACAAGCCGCGTTCTTAGTTAGCCCTACAATGGCGTGCTTCGACGCCGTGTAAGCATGCGGTCCCATGCCGCCCATGAACCCCGCCACGCTCGACATCGAGATTATGCAGCCGCCGCGCCGCGCCGGAACCATCACTCTCGCCCCGTGCTTCATCCCCAGCGCAGTACCTTTAACGTTGACGCTCATTATGCGGTCGAATTCGTCCGGGTTGAACTCCATGATGCTCTTCTTGTGCCTTGACTGGTTTCCCAGAATTCCAGCGTTGTTGAATATTATGTCCAGGCGTCCGAAGGTGGACACGGTGGTGTCCACCAGGCTTCTGACATCTTCCTCTTGCCCGACGTTGCAGTGCACGTACGTGGCGGAGTGAGCTAAAGAGGCGGCCAGTGCGGTGCCGAGTGCGTCATCGATGTCGGCGATCACCACATTGGCACCATTTCTGACGAAGAGTCTCACCGTCGCTTCTCCGATCCCTCTGGCTCCACCTGTTATGATTGCAACTTTTCCTTCCAGCCTGTGTAACAGAAATCTCATGTATCTATGAAAAGATGAACGTTTTTTTAAGAATAAAAAACCGGCCACCCTGGTGCGTTACTAGTAAGATGATAAAATATATATAATTAACCATGTAGATCGTAAGATGAGATAGATAAAGGCTTACCTTTTTGGTATGAGGGAGTCACTATCCTTATCTGAAGAGTAGTTTTTGATGAGGTTTTTCTCTGGGACCATTGGAGCGGCCGATCAGAATTTTAGATGAATATAATGATGTATATACGAAGAAGGCACGAGAGCCTTTATATATACATCTCAGAGTTCAATATATATATATATATATCCACATACACACGAGGGCGCACATGTGTAAATGCTAAAAATAGAATTAAAAACGTGATTGGTTGGAGCGGATTTCATCCTCTTCTTGTTGTGCGGCAAGGGTTATCTGAGACTTTCCTATTGCCCTCCATTTAGTTAAAACTACGTGACTTTTTATTCTAAATATACAAGAGCTAGTAACCGATATTTGTTAAGTTACGTCGCTTTGAGGGCCTCTATATTGTTTTATTTTTTTAATATAAAATTACCTTATTTATATTTAAAATAAAAACTACGCAGTTTTAACTAAATATGAAAAGTAATAGAGAAGACCTTCAATAGAGCGGCCCTAGGCTCTCGAGGGGAATTAATGAGGGTCTTGTTACTCACATCATTGCCAATTATACTAATCTAATTAATGAATCCAAAGCATTACTATCCATATCATTTAGAAGAAGAGATCAGTAGAATATTTGCATGCAATCTCATAAATGTGGAACGACCGGATTCTGAAATATCTTTGTTTTGTTTTTTTCTGCCGACTCGAATGAAACTTTAAACAATAAAAAGAAATGCAAATCAAATGCGGCCCTAATAATAACGTGAACAATATTAAACACGTCTCTGTTTATCATTCCTGTGCCAAATTAAAGGAGAATCTTAAATAATCCTGTACATTTTGAGGCTCGCACCCAAAGCATGCAACAAAACGAAGCGAACAAATGGAGTGGAGTGGGCACGCAACTTAATCCATTTGTTAAAAAGAAATTTCTTGACTATAAAAAAGAAAGAAAGAAGTTCTTAAAATGCTCAATGAATTTTGATTTGATGCCGACATTAACAAATAATTAAAAAACCATGTGCTTATTCATTAATAATTTTGTTTTTAGATAATTGGGCCCCTTCTCATTGTCTTGAACGCCTCGCAGCACAGCCACAGAGGCTCGTGATGGAAAGCTAGGCCTAAAATTGAGGCCCAAAACGTTTTGGGCGTAAAATTCTAGGGCTCTAGTCGATCCAAAATTGAACACCGTCGTCTGTGCGCTCTCCGCAGAACCGAGCTTTCTACCTCGCCTTCACTTCCTCCGTCGAACCACTGAGACCATGCTTTCAGGGGACATACCTCCTAATCAGACTATATACGTTAAGAATCTCAATGAGGAGGTCAAGAAAGAAGGTCAGCTTCCTTACTCTCGTTACTATCAGAATAATTAAATGTTTTGATTTTTCATGGATTCTGATACTGTGAATTGTCGCAACTCAAATTTTGCTTAGTGGGTCTTTCTTGATGATCTGTCTTTCTTCTTTTGTTTTTCAAATTCTTTTAAAGTGAAAATTGAGCTCCTAAACAAACCACTTGGAACTACTTACCGTAATGTTCAAACTGGACTGAGTCTTAAATTCTGGCATTTGAATTTATGTTATCCTTGCATCGAGAATGACGCGACAGTGACATTACTGATAAAGCTCGAATTAACATAGAGTGTTTGAAAAATTTACCGACTCGTGGCCAATGGCCAAGTATTTGAGGTTTACAGCTCTCGTTAAATTTGGTTGGCTATGGATGATGCTTGGGTTCCACGGTTTAAAAGCTTCCATTCGTATATTTCTGGTATAGAAAAGGAGATTTAGTTGTTCCCCCTCAAAGAATATATCAAAATGATTAACAAGCACATTCCAAGCCAAAAAATAAGGATCACTAAGCTCATCTCAACTTGATAGCAGTGACAGGTGATTGAAGTATAAACTTATTAGTGGATAATATTTCTATCTCATGGTGCAATCTTTCAGCTTGTAGTCCGGGTAAGCATAAAATGGACTGCATGTCTCAAAAGAACAATCTGAAAACATGTAATATATGACACCATGAACGGAATCTTATAAGTTGTGCGCCCAACCCAAGATATAGTTGCCCAAACCTTGCCTGATAAATGCCCATGGTCTTGTGTTTTAGGTATTGTCAGCATCTAGGATGTTCTGTGTTTTTGTTAATAACTTTCTCATGTTAATATTCATGTTTTACGGTTGAACCTATGACGGAATTTAGTAATAAATTCTGTTTTGTTATGGAAATGGCAGAGTTAAAGAGATCATTGTATTGCTTATTCTCACAATATGGAAGGATTTTGGATGTTGTTGCTTTAAAAACACCCAAGCTTCGAGGACAAGCATGGGTTTGCTTTAGTGAAGTAACAGCTGCCAGTAATGCAGTGCGACAAATGCAGAACTTCCCATTTTATGGCAAACCGATGGTAATCAATTTTTGTCTCATGGATCGTTACTTTGCTTTTTGCATTCATCAAACTTTGTATCTTTAGGCTTTTTATTTTTAAAAGTTTGTTAAAACTATTCTAATTTCGAGGTCAGGTTATCACTCTATCATACCAACTACTGTAGGTTTATCTATTTGTCTATTGTGTATCATGTTTATGCAAAAGCTGCATGCGTGTGAAAACTATTACTTGTGTATCTGGTTTTTGGGTCTAAACGTCTACCTTGACTTATGTTCCTATCCAAGAATAGGAAAGATCTGGATGATATACCTTCTATTTTTTCTCCTTTTCCAATAAATTTTCTTGTTATTATGAGTTCTTTGTTTTTTTCTGCCAGTAATATTTAAGCATGGTATTTTTTGTGGCCAATTTTATGCAGCGAATTCAATATGCCAAAACAAAGGCAGATTGTATTGCTAAAGAAGAGGGAAGTTATGTTCCAAGGGAGAAGAAGAAGAAACAAGAGGAAAAAGGTGAGCAGTAGCAATATTTGCTTTCTTTCAAATCAATGATTCCCCTTTTTTTTATTGCATTGGTATAGTGTACTTCATATTATCAGCATTGTTTATCATTAATCACTAAAAAGTGGCAATTCATCTTACACAAATGGATCATAGAATTTATGCATCACGAGCAACGTAAATTTAATTGAATTAATACTCTTTGTCCATGCTTTTTGAGAATGGACTTTCTTTTACAGTTGTGTTATGCATAATTGAAGTTCTATAACCTGCCTTCTACTAACATTGTTTGATCTTCTACAAAAGACTCAAAATTAATTAATTGTCATTTGAATAACATATTGTTCCATGTTCAGCTGAAAGAAAGCGACGTGCGGAAGAAGCTCAGCAATCTTCTGTGCCTAACGGTACACATGGTGCAAGTAATGGTGGCCCAACGGTATGTTTCTTATTGTATGCTAACCACTAGTACTTCCCATCCTCCCCCACACACCCTCCTCTCTTTTAATATATACTATTTATTATTGCCATTGATTTGGTGAATCCCCTTTATTCCTTATTCTTTAGACAAAATTTGGGTGTTTGGAGTAATCTAGCATGGTTGGAATATAACTTGTGAACTAAAATGTATCTACATATTATTTGCAGTCTGCTTTCCGCCAGGGGTCAGGTGCTCAAGAAGCAGTCGCTCCGAACGATATTTTGTTTATAGAGAATTTGCCTCATGAGACCACCAGCAGGATGCTTGAAATGCTCTTCCAACAATACCCGGGTTTTAAAGAGGTGCGTCTGATTGAAGCAAAGCCAGGTATTGCATTTGTAGACTTTGAAGATGAGGTACAGTCCTCGATGGCCATGCAGGCTCTTCAAGGCTTCAAAATCACTCCTCAGAATCCCATGGTCATAAATTTTGCCAAAAAGTAGATCATTTTTCGGCAGCTAGTTGTATTTCTCCATCACTTCCCTGTGTGGAAAGGAGCGCTTTCATGTACTTTTTAATACTCTGTACTGAATATAGATCGTTAAGGAAATACAAAATAGCCACAGAAGGTGTAAGTTACGGGAAAGTAAGAAAACTGCAGGAGGGGGAATGTGTAATTTGAGAATTCGACCAAACTGGCGGGAAGATTGAGAATTTAGATAGCGCTGGTGTAATGTCTGTGCTCGTATGTGTATTCAGAATTTTCATTTAAACAATTTCATGTCTGCTTTATAGGTGAGGTTTCAGGAGTTGAATGTTTGAAACTCCAATTTCCAGTGTTTTCCCGAAGGTTTATAGCCCATACGATTCTAAACTCGCATCCCAAGATGCTTTAAGCGGGAGGGTGGAAGAGATTGAGAGCTCAAACACCATTATTAGATCCCTTCGAAGCCTCCAGGAAGCAATGGGAAAGGGGAAGAGTGGAGGGCGACAGTCATGCAATGTGCATGTAGGATAAGCTATCTCTTTCTCCCGTGGTTAATACACTGAATATCGTAATCCATGTGGAATTTGAATTTTATCTACTCAGAAAGTAATGATGTTGTAATGAGTTAGAATTCCTTGAATTCCATCTGCATGTAAATCAATATCAATTTTTTTTTTAAAAAAAAGGAATCACACAAATCAGATGAAGAGATGAACGAACATGTATTTGTTGTTTCAATCTTTTTCCAGAACTGGAATCAAACTCCATCCATTTGCTCCTTTCAGCCAATGCCAACAACCAAATGTGCCTTCCAACCTTTCCTTTTGCTAAAAAGTTAAAGTTTATAAAAGAAAACAAAAAAGATTCTGTAAATGTAAAATTGGTGCGGTTGGTAAAAGCAGACGACGTGCTACGTTTTGATTGGAGAGGTTGTGGAATCGCCTCCTCACTGTCACATGCAGCTCCTTGCTGAAAATGGAACAGTGGGAGAGGAACTTGGAAACGTAATTCGGCCGAACGCTCTCATGGCCACTGCCTCCAGTCTTCTTGTGAGAGTGGGAGTGTCAATCAGAGCATCATGATTCCATGCACGCTGGAGAGTGATACATAATTCCCTCTTCGTCTTCTTTCATTGAAGTCTTAACCCGAAGCCGAGAAAGTACTCTGCTTTCTGTTACCGGTTAACTGAGAATTTTCAGCATGCCACTCTTTAATTTCTTCATTATGAGTCCTCTTTAATATTCTTCTTTGTGTGCTGTTGTTCTTTTTCGCTCATCCAAATCTTACAAATTCTTCAGAAAGAGCATAGCAAGAAGAACATGGAGCCACCACGCAAACCTGCCACCAATTTCTTCAGTTTCCTCACAGAGGAGATCATTTTGATTATCCTTGACCATCTCCACGACGACCCAGTGACTAGAAAGTCGTTTTCTCAGGTCTGCAAATCCTTCTACTCCATCGAGTCCGGCCACCGCAAATTCATCAAACCACGTCTTTTGGAGTTTCTTCCCAATGCCGTCCGCCGTTACCCGTCCATATCACAAATCGATTTCTCTCTCTGTCCTCGCGTGGAAGACGAAACACTGAGCTCAATCTCGCTAGTTTGGAATTCGTCCTTGCTATTAATTGATCTTTCTGGGTCCAAATTTTTCACCCAGAAGGGGTTGTCGAATTTGGCTACAAATTGCTCGTGCTTGCTGGAGATTAATTTGTCGAATCGGACGGACCTCACAGACTCATCTCTCAAGGCAATAGGGGAGGCCAAGAATTTGGAGAAATTGTGGCTGACGAGGTGTAAATCAATAACGGACATGGGGATTGGTTGTCTGGCAGTTAATTGCAGGAAATTGAAGTCCATTTGCTTAAAGTGGTGTCTGCGCGTCACTGACTATGGGGTTGCTTTAATTGCTGTAAAATGTAAGGAGATTCGGAGTTTGGATCTCTCTTACTTGCCGGTATTCATCTTTTACTCTGCTTCTCTTTAAGCCTTCCTGCAGTAGCAAGTGTACTGACCAAATCTGTTACTTTAATCTTTTATTCCGCATCTGTGATCTACCCAAAAAGTGCTTGGTATGCTTACTCAATTGTAATCTTAGTTGTTGTAAGAATATAATATCTTGATGACAAGCTCTTGGTCAAAAGGTTGCAATGCAGTAGAATCAAACATCAATATTTGTCAAAAAGTCAGCGACGGATCTAGTAGGGAAAGGTTTTGAATTCTACTTGCTTTTTGGATGAAACAACAACTTATGCATTTAGCCCCCTTGCTTTTGTTTGTGAGAAATATATACATTTTCCAACTCTGTCAACATTCATTTGGCTGATGCTACAGATCACAGAAAAATGTCTTTCTCCTCTCTTTGAACTTGAGCATCTAGAGGATATAGTTCTGGAGCATTGCCTTGGCCTTTATGATGATGCCCTTGTATCCCTTAAAAAAAGCTGCCAGTCATTGAAGGTACGTTTTTTAATTACCATTAGATTTAGGCAAAGTTCATTAAGTGTAAGCTATTAAGCATGCCAAGAAACACATAACGTGTGGATGGAATTCATTGAAAACCAAATTATGCGGTGCTAATTGTAAAAGAAACTAAAACGTTGTGCTGGAAGTTTTATCCTTTTATAAGAGCTACTTTATTTCAAAAGCAAGACAAAGTCCTCTAATTTTTCTCTTTTTTTACTTACAGGTGCTTAACTTGTCAAACTGTCAGAACATCAGTCATATTGGCTTATCTGCTCTAACAAAGGGTGCTCAAAACTTGGAAAAGATTATCCTATCATACAGCCTCTCTGTGAGCATCTTGGTCCAGTGATCATACCTTTAGTAATTAATTTAATGTACTAACCGTTGTGCCACATTTAATGAACCAAATCGTTCTTTTTTCAGTTCAATACTGATCTTGCAAAATGTCTCAATGATTCTCCTAGGCTGCAATCGGTTAACTTAGATGGTAGTTTGGTTAGATGCTCTGGGATAATGGCTATTGGTAATTGGCGTTCCTCACTCAAAGAACTGAGCTTAAGCAAGTGCAGATTAGTGACAGATGAGTGCCTCTCTTGTACTGTGCGCACACACAAAGAACTAAGGAAGTTGGACATAACATGTTGTCGCAATATAACTTATGCATCGATGGACATTATAACAAGTTCATGCCCGATGCTTACTTCCCTTAGAATGGAGTCTTGTACCCTCGTCTCTAGGGATGCCTTTTTATTGATTGGAAGGTGTCGGTTCCTGGAGGAAATTGATGTCACGGATACTGACATTGACGATGAAGGTTTCGTTTTAGAGCTTACATTCTACTGACATGTTTATTTTTCATTCAGTAAATGATTTGTTATGCTTGATTTGTGTAGGACTTGAGTCAATCACAAGATGTTACAAACTATCTTTTCTAAGATTAGGGATATGTTTGAATGTAACTGATAAAGGACTTGGCTATATCGGAAGGAGCTGCTCGAAGCTCACTGCACTTGATCTATACAGGTTTCTTGGTGCTCAACTTTGGAGGACATATAAATATATATCCCTTTTGAGATGTCGATCAGGGGTGTCTTCCCGCATTTTTGTTTGACCTCATTAAGAAAACTTCTACAACAGTCCACAAACCAACGATTTGATTTTGTTTTTGTTTTACTTTAACAGGTGCTCAGAAATTACTGATTTGGGAATTTCTTCAATTGCTGATGGTTGTCCTTCACTTGAGGTGATGAACATTGCTTATAACCCTAACGTGACTGATAATACATTATTATCTTTGTCAAAGTGCTCGAGGCTTAGAATACTGGAAATTCGAGGATGCCCTTGCATCTCATCCAGGGGGCTCTCAGCCATTGCTGTTAGATGTAGGCAACTGACTTTGCTGGACATCAAAAGGTGCAATAATGTTAATGATGAAGGGATGGTTCAACTTGCTCAACACTCTCAAAACCTTAATCAGGCAAGTTCCTTCTCCCTTAGTCGTCTTGTCCAAATTTATCAAAGAATCACTTCAACTCGTTTAAATTGTATATTTAAAGCTTGTGAATAGTTTTATGATAATATCCAAACAATCTCCCTTTCATTTTGAATTCTTAGCCACTTAATCATAGAGGCTCTGGTAGAGCACTTGAACTCATGAGCTTAAACACTTTAAGCGAATGGCTATCGATAGTTTTATTATAATATTTTACCAAAACAACTATATTCAGAATTAATAAGCATCCTTGTAGTGCAGATAAAGTTATCGTATTGCTCAGTGACTGATATGGGGCTCTTAGCTCTCGCTAGCATGAGCTGCTTGAATTACATATCCATTTATCACTTGGACAAGTTAACTCCGAATGGACTGGCAGCTTTCCTTATGGCATGTCAAAGTCTAATTAAAGTGAAGCTGAACACATCCTTCAAGCCATTGCTACCTGAACATATTCAAGAATACATAGAAGTTCGCGGTTGTGTGCTCGTTTGGAGAGATAAGGAATCTCAAGCTTCCAGGTATTAACTGACTTACATTCATGTTCTGGGTATGATATAACATTCCATTTATTATTCCAGCTTGCTTACGGTAAGCTACAGACGTATTAACAGGTGGGAATAAATCCAAAAGGATGGAGCTGGATGCTGAAAGGAGTTTTGAAGCTCCCAACAGTTAATATTGGCATCAGTCAGCTATGATGGTCTCTTGTGGTTTTAATCATTAAATAGCATTGTGTGGGCGGTTAGCTACTTACATGATCTAATATGTCTAGAAATAATGGGTAATGAGAGTAGTGCTCATTCGCTGGTGAAGACATCTTTATGATTGATTCCATCATATTAAAGTTGTGATTTTTATGATTGTATTTCACTCATGTAAGTGATGAACGACATAACAGAGTGAGTTTACATAAGAAAATCATTATTTGTTTCTTTGAAACCAGAGTTTCTACCTTCTAGGCTGCTTGCCTGTATTCAGCATGACAAAAAAGAGAGGTTAAGGTTATGGATGTTGGGCATGTCCCAACAACGTAGGATGAAGCAAACCAAAGCGTGACACGAGCCCCATCAAACGTTTCCATTACAGCGGCGCCAGACTGGTCAACTCGAACATGACTGTAGTTATAGGGCTCACCGGGACTATTTGACTTTGACTGTTTCAAGAGAACACTCAGTGGGCGAAGTCAAAGCGTCTCTCTCTCTCTCTCTTCTCTCATGTCTTGTCAATAAATTGAAGATGAGTACTGGTGATTGGTGAACCTGCTTTCTTGCATCCCTCAAGGCCAAACCCATGCAAATGTAATAGGTTGCGAGTATCTCACTCCCACCCAATGTATATATTAGGGCAACTTAAGACTTAAGTAACGGATATTAGTATTAGTATTATAGCCCCAAGTCCTCACCCTAATATTATAATTTGCAATAGTGGTACTTTCCTCACAGATTCTGGATACAAGTTAAATGCTAATTAAGAACATAGTTTTCATTGTGTGTTAAGCTGATTACATGTTCTACTTCTTATAACAATATTAATGCAACGGGTATCATGGAAGCTATGTTTAACCTGCCGTGTAAGCTGGCTCAGGAGGATTATATAGCAAGACACCGTGCGACAATGGAAATCATCAATATTTTCTTAAACAAAACTAATATCAAATGATGCTCGAATTAATTAACATGTTGATGCCTTCGTGTGTGTGGAAACTATGATTCACCAGGACGATCTCAAGAATTTAATCTTTGTATGAACGTATTCCATTCTTGTTCGAGAAATATGAACCCTGATTGATGATTGACCGATTCTTCGGCCAAATGACAAAGACTACATACAGACTAACCGCAGGAAAGGTCATTTAATAAAATTGGATCCCACCATTAAAAACACACTTTGAGTCATATCTCCTCCTTTCTTATTTTTTTTTTCTATTTAATTGCTCTAGTACGGATCATGTTCGTTTTACTCTATACATTTTTTTTAGTACAACAAATTTTGGAAAAAGATTAGGCCCACCCACGATCTAAAGGCATGGCGAAATCTCTTTTCCTCCTACGCGATACTAATGTCGGGTAGGGCGAGTCGTCTATTAACCTCAGGCATAAATCTAGACACCCAGGAGCTAGAATGTCTCCTCAAGTGTCAAGATTAGAACCATAATAAAGTGGTACTCCCTAGGAATCGAACACGTTCTAAATAGTCGCATGTCTCACCCCTTCACCAGTTGAATCCATGAACGATGGGTTACTCTATACATTTATATCCAAATTTGTTCGTGCGTGTATGTTAATTTTGGTTCCCGGTCCTCTCGTCTTAAATCCTTTGTCAATCCATGCCAAGTTCATCCACTTGCTCTGTCAAAACTCCAATCATGCGAGGTTAACTTGGGAGACCTTTGGAGAGAATCATTCTGGTCATAAAATCTTGATCTGAATTAATCAATTATTTATGTACCTAATAATATAATCTACAAAAAGTGTTGAATACCAGAGGCTCGAAGGGTTATAAAAAAAACATGCAAGCTATCTAACCATAATTCTTGTTTACTTTTTTCTTTTGCGTTTTACACTAGGGATTTAGATTTATTACAATCATATATAATATATGTTAGGAGAAAACAAAATAAAATAAATACACAAAATATTTTTTATATGTAAAAACTAAGTACTGAACCTTACCATTCTTGATTCATGGATATAGTATAATATTATTTTTTTTACAAATCGCACAGTTTATTATAAATTTGTTATTTTACTTTGAGATATGATAATTAAGGCACAGTTTATTATTATTATTATTATTATTATTATTATTATTATTATTATCACACCGTCTGATCAACCAAATAGAGAGAAAGGGAAGGAAACAAGATCTGAGTTTGAAGAAGATATATAGATCTCTTTTCTTTTCCTTTTTGCTTGGGGACAATTAACAGCTATTTAATTGATTAATTGATTGATTGATTAAGAATCTAAGTTTATCTAGATTATTAAGAGCGTATTAATTAGTGAGGCGTTTTATTTGTTGGAAGAAACTTTGATAATAATATTAGAAGAGCTAGCGAGCAAATTAGGTGAGAGCCAAGACAAGATGGGTTTTATTATTATTTTTTTATGTAGAAAATAAAATAATAATATGAATTTGTGAGTCTACGTAGGTTGCTTTAAAAAACATTATCTCTCTATATAGCTGAGAACTCTCGAAAGTAGACACGTGTGAATGTGTATACATCCTTCGTTTCTAGATGTTTTTTTTAATAAAGTATCTGGCTGGCTTAAATGCGACAACATGGGCCTTTATATATAATTACACAAAATCATGACAGCTATTTAATTAATTAAAATCCTCGTTCACTTGAGAATTTTAATACTTTATTAAAACAAAAAATAATTCCGTGAACATTAAATTATAAATAGATTTTCTTTATGAGTAACCCTGTTAGCTTAATATTGAAGCAATACGAATTCACCAGAAACCATGCACACTTTTTCAAATTATTTGGAAGTATTATATGAGATATTTCTCACGAGGTAAAATAATATTATAGTTTATTGAATAATAAAAGAATGAAAAAAAAATAAGTTTTTTGGCCGAAGACAAAACCACAGAAAATATGGGAATAAAAAAATAAAACACAGTCGGGGCATAACATGAAAATCGTAATAATTTGTAATATCTGGTATGACGCTTGTTTGTAAATATTAAAAAGATTTGGGCATTTAGTGTAATTTTTACGACAAAGAAGTTGTCGTACGTGTACAACGTAATTTCGGGATGAGTGCTTCCGTAGGACGTACGTTTGGGTGACGAAAACCAAGCTCCAAAATATCTTTCTTTTGTTTGGAATTTTTTTTTCCTTTTGGATAAAGATGTGTTTCGGGAAATGGGTTGCTTCTGGAATTAATTTATTTCACAAATGTGTTTTTAAGAAAAAAAAAAAAAAAGAGGAGGAGGAAGAAGAATCACAGAATTTTAGGGCACCCGAGAATGCCAAAAACCATGAATAGTGTGCGTGTGGATTAAGAGCGAAGCCACTTGGAATTCTGGGGAAAACCATTGAGAGGAATATTTAAATTGTTCATATCTAATTTTAATAATTTACATTTTTAACTTTTCATAAAAATATAATTTTAATTATTCTTTTTACGTAAGAACTCAAGAGTGAGGGGACATTGGAACAAGTATCATTGCATTATTTTAAGCTGACTAAAGTTATGAGAAGTATTTAATGATGCACGAAAATAAAACTTTTAAGATGTTTTGAAATATCCAATCCATCCAAACTGCAACATGTTAAAAGTTGAAGTGTGTATTAAAAATTAAGAGCCTAACCATACAACCCATTATTCATTTACTTCATCTATTAATTATGATAAACTTTGTTAGTTAATAAAATTAAGTATATAACCAAATAATAAGACGTAAATGGGAGGCCTGTTGTGAAATGCAAGTGTGACACGGGGACACATCCACAGCACGTTACATGTCCTAATCCAAATTCCAAGTAGGAACATTATGAGATAGCATCGAAGTTTCAGTGGTCCTCAACACTTCATACTATGACAAGCCTCCTTGTTCCCGTCTCCATTTACAAGCAACGCTCTGAGATCTTTTCTCGGTAGTCCATTCCCAAAAGAAGAAAAAACCCACAAAAATATTATCTTACTTTCCCAAATATCCCCCCCCCCCTCCTCCCCCTCCCCCTCCCCCTCCCCCTTATCTGTACTACTGTTTGCTTTCTCTCCCTGTCTTCCCCTAAATTGCTGCCTAGAAAACAATGCAATCAGCCGAAAGATCGCCACCCTTTCCACATTTTGGAATCTCATAGGCCACCAATTTTCTATACTTCAAATGACATCATTTCTCTTCCTATCTTTCCTCCCATTTATATATATATAATAAAATTATTTTTATAGAAGAAAGAAACAACAGGATAAATCTGGAGCTGCAGACACTAGACACACCAGACATGATCTTAAACTGCTCCGAACAACTGTGGAAACTGTCCCAACAGCAGAAAAACATTAAACATGGCATATTCTCGCCAGCAGAGGCTGGCTACTACAGTTTCATGATTTGGGAAGCAAGACATAACCATAACGAGAAAAAGAAAAGATTTTGATTTGATTATTCATCTCTCTGTCTTTGTTGCTCTCAGCCAGCCACCACCATCCAGTCAAACCCACGAGCTTGGACTGGCTTTATTATAATGACGAGATTGTCCAACGTGGCATATTTTCCACGGTCAAACCATCCCCACCCTCTCTCTCTGCTTCCTTCCCAGAAAGTGCCTCCTTCACAATAGAAATCAAAGCCTTGCGCCATACGTGACCATCTTCTTCACCTCTTCCTATTAAACCTCCTTTTCTTTCTCTTTCTTAAAGTTTTCCTCTTCTACCTCTCTTCTTCACCCTCTCTTTTCCTCTCTCTTATGGCTTCTTCTTCGGGAAGCCTTGACACTTCTGGTAACTCCCACCCCACCTTCACTTTCTCCACGCATCCATTCATGAATACTTCTTTCTCTGAACTTCTCGCTTCTCCCCCCGCCACCACCGATAACCCCGCCTCCGCCGTCGATAAACCGCGCGGATTGTCGGATCGTATCGCGGAGAGAACTGGGTCGGGTGTGCCCAAGTTCAAGTCGACCCCACCTCCTTCTCTCCCTCTCTCTCCTCCTGCCATCTCTCCTTCTTCTTACTTCGCCATCCCTGCTGGGTTGAGCCCTGCAGAGCTTCTCGACTCGCCTGTTCTCCTTAATGCTTCTAACGTAAGTTTTACGCTCCTTCTTTTGTGCTGTTTAACTGTTTCGTTGCTCAGAATATTGGTCCTGTTGAGAAATGAAACAGATACATCTGAAGGTTTATTTCAGCGAGACTTGGTTGACTTTGTAATTTCATTTCTTTCACTTATCTGAATGATTTTCCAAAATTATATATTATATTTTGAAAGAAGATGCTTGATCAAAACATGGAAATCTAATTATGTCAGTCCCTGTTCTAGAATTTGCTGTTTGTGGGTATTTAGCAGCTTCCGTTATTCCATAGTCTGCCTCATGGATTGTTTTGTGACTTTTCTTTTTCTTTATCTGGTAATTAAACCAGATGGTTGAATTGACGCTGTTTGTTTCTTTCTTTCTTTTGGTTTTTTTGAATTCAGATTTTGCCATCTCCGACAACTGGAGCATTCTCTGCCCAGGCCTTCAATTGGAAGAGCAGTTATGGGCAAAACCTGCAAAATATGAAAGAAGAGAAGAACTTCTCAAGTTTCTCGTTTCAACCCCAACCCAGACCTCCTCTTCTATCCACCACAACGTTTCAAAATTCAGCTGCCTCTAATCAAACGGTATGCGATTTATTTCGACGCAGATCCTCATCTCTGTTTTACTTTCTATAATCCCCGTCCTCATAATCTTTCATCTGCTGCAACAGGCATGGAGTCTTCAAGAAGCCACGAAGCAAGATGACTTTTCTTCAGGAAAGAATATGGTGAAAGCCGAGAACGCTTCACAGAACTATTCCACTGAGATGCTAATCAGTAATGTCCAAGCAAACCATAATAATGGGTTTCAGTCGGATCATGGAAATTACCATCCACAACCTCAGACCTTAAGCAGAAGGTCAGACGATGGATATAACTGGAGAAAATATGGGCAGAAGCAAGTGAAAGGAAGTGAGAATCCTAGAAGCTACTTCAAATGCACATACCCTAATTGCCCAACAAAGAAGAAGGTTGAGAGGTCTCTGGATGGGCAAATTACTGAGATAGTTTACAAGGGAACACATAACCACCCCAAGCCTCAGGCAACTAGGAGAAACTCATCAAATGCATCTTCTCTCGCAATTGCTGCTTCAAATTCTGTTGCAGCTGAAATCCCAGATCAGTCATTTGCTAGCCATGGTAATGGACAAATGGATTCGGCTGCAACACCAGAGAACTCATCGATATCAATGGGGGACGATGATTTTGAACAGACTTCCCAGAGGACTAGATCAGGAGGAGATGAGTTTGATGAAGACGAATCTAATGCCAAAAGATGGTTAGTTTTTATCTTATAAATAATAATTACATCATGGCCTGCCTTGCCAGATTAAATTTTCACTCTATCACGAGATTAACTTTTCCATTAATTTTCCAGGAAAATGGAAGGTGAAAATGAGGGCATATCGGCAGCTGGAAGCAGAACAGTAAGAGAACCGAGAGTCGTAGTCCAGACAACCAGTGACATAGATATTCTAGATGATGGATACAGATGGAGAAAGTACGGGCAAAAAGTAGTGAAGGGAAATCCAAATCCAAGGTAAATTAAGAACCTTAACTTTTGGTATTACTCAAAAAAAAAAAAAAGAAGTCTAACTTTTTGAAACTTGTCCTACTTTAAGTTCGATAAAAAATAGTAGTTTGATAAGCTCATCCATCAGACTCCATCACTCATGCAAATGCTTATAATAGTACACAATCTTTAGCTACATGATTGATACTATATTTGAATTAACCTTTATGTCATTCAATTGTCTTCACTGACAAGCTCTGTTTACCTCACGTGTGGAAAATCCTGTCTGATGTTTGGTTGTAATTGGTGAATTATGTAGGAGTTACTACAAATGCACGCACACAGGATGTCCGGTGAGGAAGCACGTAGAGAGAGCTTCACACGACCTAAGGGCAGTGATCACAACGTACGAGGGAAAGCATAACCATGATGTACCTGCGGCCAGAGGGAGTGGCAACCATTCTGTAAACAGACCTCTCTTAAACAATTCCACAAACACC
This sequence comes from Leucaena leucocephala, assembly GCA_037074615.1. Classification (NCBI taxonomy): domain Eukaryota; kingdom Viridiplantae; phylum Streptophyta; class Magnoliopsida; order Fabales; family Fabaceae; genus Leucaena; species Leucaena leucocephala. The sequence goes on along the minus strand of CM073517.1, from coordinate 5,832,761 downwards.
AACGGTGCAATGACGGCAGCCATAAGGCCATCGGCCATCACACACAACACTAACAACTCTATTCAGAATTTTAGGGCCGGAGCGTCAGCACCAGAAGGCATAGGGTTTCCTCAGGGTCCAGGAAGCTTCGGGTTTTCAGGGTTTGGGAATCCAATGGGGTCTTTCATGAACAACAACAACAATAATAATAACCAGCAGCAAGCACAATCTGGGAATGGATTTTCTTCCAGAGCAAAGGAGGAGCCGAGGGACGACATGTGTCTGGAGTCTCTACTGTGCTGATGAAGAAGGTGGCTTTCCTTTTTATGAATAGTCAGCATAGTGGTGGGAGGTTCACTTCAGTTAGGTATGATTTGACCAAAGAAAAAAAAGGATGAGGAGGTCGATTCATTTATTGCATTTGTTTATTTACGTTGTTGGATCGTTGTATATTTTTCCACAGGATTGACCCATATACTAGCTGTATATTTCCATAATCGTTGCACACACGGTGTTTGTACAATTTTTCGATTGTTTTGAAGCGTCTCTGGGGGAAGAGCGCCTCAAATGTAATCTTCTTGGTGTCTGCTTTCTTGTTCTTGCCCATGAGAAAGAAAGAAAGGGAAATTTTGGCAAGAAAATCAAACACTGTGCTGTGTGTAGAACCAGTCGGCTCATAAGCTCAAAAAAAGGAAACGAAGGGGTCCCACTGAGCCAGTTGGAACACGTGTTGAAGAGGACGAGTCAGAGATGGAGAACCCGAAGAGGTCAACTTTTGTGGGGTGGGATTAAAATAAGAAGAAGAAAACAAAAGAGGTGGGACATAGTAATAGTAATGGTAATGAAAGAGAAGTTGGAGAAAGGAAGAGGGCAGATTCAGAGAATGGGGAAATGAGTGTGTGGGGGAGGGGCGGTTTTTACGTACGACTCGGATTGAGACGTGTCGTGTTTCGCACGCTGCCTCCGTCCCCGATACTCTCGCCGTCACCTTATATCCTCTTCATGCTTGCTACTATTTTTTTTTCCTTACTATTTCTCAATATTAGTAGGGCCGTCACCTCAAATAAGTTCAAAAAATGTTAGGTCAAACATTTAGAGAATTATTTTTTACAATCAAGTTTTGAGCCGAACATGATCTGGCCGGCCCAAATACTTACATATGTTTTTCTTTGATGATTGGGGGTGGAGTTAGTTACTAGATACTAGTTAGTTTAGTTGGTAAATAGATGCCTTATAATTTATAAAATTTTAAATTTAAATTTTATTATTGATATAAAAATTTTATTGATAAGTGATGTAAATATTTTTATAAACATTTCTTAAGTTTAGAGACATGTTTTAACCTTAGCGGATTCCTACTACTCAAAACATTTAAACTTTCTTATACTAAAAACTTAAAAAAAAACACAAGAAAGAAAACGACAAACAATGAAAGAAGAGCAGAGGGTGATGAATGTTTATCATTTAATTGAACCTATTAAAAATCTAACAACCCAGTGTAGATGCTAAAATCTAGTGTCATGTTAATTTATATTAATTGAGTACATTGTTCTGTATCTCCCTCCTGTCACAGCTGTCTCCGAGTTTCATACGTGTTTTGTGAAAAGTGTGGACTGTGCGCCAAGTGGCCAACTCTCAAATCTTCAATTCTTCACCAATAGTTCCATCCATGAGCTACCAACAACAGAAATAATAGTATGCTTAATAGGCCAACCCTCCCTTATTTCGCTCATACTTTAATTCATTTTTATTTTACATAAATATTTCATCGTATCTTTAATATAAGAGCTACTTGATTTTTTTAGTATATTAAAAAAATTAATTTTTTTATAAAATTAAAAAAATTAAATAAATCAGTTCTGACTAATTCATGATACAATTCAATTGAGTTTCGGCTGAATTCTTACAATTTATCGCGGAATGTTTTGTGAGCCCAATATCAGCCCATTAATGGCCTGATATGATATGGCCCATTTCTTATGCCCAATAACTTGTTGATCCAAATCAGAAAGGTCTTTAAGAAGCCGCGCAAATGATAATTGGCGCTTTTGGACCCAGAAATTATTTTATTTCCCCACTATCAGCCACCGGGTTCACCGGTAATCACCCGGTCCGCCATTAGTACAAATCTCCCGCGTGGTATGACGAGTTGATTTTCCTATTTTACCCTTAAAACTTCGCTTAGCTTTCCGTTTCTCCTCTCCTGCTTCTGAAGCTGTGATGCCTCTCTTTCTTCTGACATTGCTTTCAATGATTCATGGAGACCCTTGTATTCAAACACAGCTTCTTGAGCGACATTCTTGTTCTTTCGTTTTCTTTTGGCATTCTCGTCTCTGTTGCACCGTTCTCTCACATGATCACTGTAAAGAAGCGGATCCTGCCACTCCGACGATCTTTGCTTCTCCTCCTCCTCTGTCGCCTCTGGCGAAGGAGGCACATTGTCTGATAAAAAATGGCGCTGAACCGTTCAATACTGCAACACCATATTCTAGGAATTGATCGTTGAGTATCTCCTACCAATTCCCGAACAATCTGCGTCAACGCCCCCACCGTCGAGGATGTCTGGGCTCTGAAAGAAGTTGGTCTCGTTGATTCCGTCGGATTCTTCAAGAAACCGTCGCCTCCTTTTATCATTCCCGGAGAGGACCCGGCAACCCTTCACTGGCGACACCTTCGATTTCGTGTTTTCTGGCAGCGATCGCATGTAGCAGTCAACTCGGCCGGCGCAAGCACCAATGGGGCCCACAAAACATGCTCATGGCTAAGTTTCAAGTTGAGTAATCCACTTCCTTTTTCGTCGATACTTTTTATCCAAGAGCTTAATATGATAAAATTCTATTATTTGTTTGTTGTGGCACACCATGCAAACTTCGATATCTAATGTTATTCCATAAATAGAATCCCACCTATTTTACTGGCGCAAAAAAACCACCTATTTTTATATAATAAGTAGCTACCATGAATTTTTTTTTAAGAAATGATTTAATATATTGAAGCTGTAAGATTTGATCCTTGAATAAAACCCCTACACATGGGTTTTGGACATTTAACATTAGTTCCACTGTTTATCCAAAGAAAATATGTTTATTTTAGAATAACTAAATATATCTATCCATTATTTTAGCATTTGCCTTATTTTCAGTTTCATGGAATCATATCGTAATGGAGTCATTACTTGTTGCTCTGTTTCTCTCTCCCTCTCATCCACCCGTGATTTCTGTATTCTCCCCCAAATGGGTTCTCTAACATTTTCTCCTCTATTCCTCTGCTTCTCGATCTTCTCCTCATCCAAATGCTTCTTAATGAGTCTCACGCGATTCCTCCCATGGGGGAAGGACGACAAAAGTTTGTTCAGAATGCAATTAAAGCGGCAACACAGACCCACATCAAGCTTGAAGATTCATTCATTTGCCATGCCTTCAATCTTCTCAACTCCAAGGGTTTCATTTTGGGAGATGACCCACTTAACTTCTCTGTTCCTCTCATTTTGCTCCAGCTTTCACTCATGTCCATCTTCACTGGTTTCTTTCTCTTTCTCCTCAAGCCCTTGGGTCAACCCCATATTATTTCTCAAATTCTTGTAAGCTCGCAGCCTGCTTATTATTAATTTCCATTTTGATGTTAAAATCACTGTTGGAATTAATCATTGATCTTCCATTGGCTGTTACTTCTGGTAATTGGAACCCCATTATAGTAGCCACTATGGTAGGTCGTATCAGTATTCTCACTTATTCTTTTAGTCGCTTAATCACTGACCAATGGCCCAATACACTTGTCAGTTGTTAAGAAAGTTATATATAAGACTAACAGCCACCAAAGTCTTATATTTTGTCTAGTAGTGTTTTGTTATCTGATAATTTTTCTTGAGTTTGAAACATGAGACCCTGCTAGTTGCAATTTACACAATTATTTTTCATGGTTTACAGTTGATGCCAGTGATTTGTGTCTAATTTCTTCAATGATCTCTGTTCACTAGGGCGGTTTGACTTTAGGACCTTCAATTCTTGGGCGCCACTCAGAATTTGCCAAGAGAGTTTTCCCACCCAAAGGAAAATGTGTGCTTGATACCTTTGCGTTTTTTGGTTTAATGATATTCGTCTTCCTAGTTGGGGTAAAGATTGATCCAACCATCATTTCTAGATCAGGTAAAAGGACCTTGGCCATGGGAGTTTTAGGCTTCATTATTCCTTATACCTTAGCCCAAACGGTTGCCTTTATAGCCAGTCAGTTTTTTCCACAGGATCAAGATATTTCTGAGACGCTTCCTATTGTGGTGACAATTGCATCTATGACAGCGTTTCCAGTGATAACCTGTTTTCTTTCTGAACTCCACATTCTTAATTCAGAGATTGGTCGCTTGGCCTCTTCTTCTTCACTAGTTTGTGATGTCTTCCACTGGTTAGTCATGTCAATGCAGTTTACCTCAAGATTAGCCCGCACAGAGTCAATAGGAGTATGTTTTGAAATTTTCTTGGCAACTTCTCTTCTTATTTCTTTCATCATGTTTGTTGTGCGTCCAGCAGCATTATGGGCAATTCGACACACCCCAGAGGGGGAACCTGTAAAGGAAATCTATGTTTTCGGGGTCCTTGTGACATTTTTGCTCAGTGGATTCATGGGCCAAGTTCTTGGCTTACATGCATATCTTGTGTCTTTCGTGCTAGGGTTGGCTATACCAGATGGGCCGCCATTAGGAGCTGCACTGGTAGACAAGCTTGACTGCTTTGTTTCTGTAGTGTTCCAGCCTATTATTTTTATCGTTTGTGGATTGAGAACAGATGTTTTTGCCATTAAGGAGCTGAGGAACGTGGGTGTAATTCATTTAATAATTTTTGCTGCCTTCTGTGGGAAGATTTTAGCAGTACTATTGCCTCTCCTTTTGTGTAGGATGCCCTTCCGAGATGCTCTCTCTCTTGGTTTTGTTATGAACTGCAAAGGCATTGTTGAACTTGCCTTGTTGATTGACTGGAAATTAGAAAATGTAAGCCATTTTTTTTTTACTTTCATAATACATACAACCTAGTAGAGTTTATTTATTGTATGCTAAATAACAGGAGTACTTCCTTGCATTTGCAGACCATGAGTGAGGAATTTTATGCAATTATGATTGTTTCTGTAGTGCTCGTAACTGGGATTGTATCGACTGTTGTGAAAAACCTTTATGATCCATCCAGGAGGTTTCTTGCTTATAAAAGGAGGACAATTTTGCATCATAGCAGCCATGAACCACTGAGAATTCTTGCATGCGTTCACAAACCAGATAATGTCTTGGCAATTCTGAACCTCCTTGCTGCTTCCAATCCGAACACAAGAAGCCCCATTGATCTAGTGGTGCTCCAACTTGTTAAGCTCGCAGGCCGTGCTTCCTCTCTACTTGTCGCACACGTGCCACGCGAAAATACTTCTCAACATCCAACTGAATCTGAGAAAATTTTCAACTCATTCATGAAATTTGAGCATGAGCATGGAGGCCTGGTTACTCTGTGCTGCTATAAAGGCATCTCCCCATATGAAACAATGCACAATGATGTGTGCTACATGGCACTTGAAAAGAGAGCAACCTTTATAATCATACCTTTTCAGAAGAAGTTGATCTATGGAAAGAAACAAGTGTCATCATTTCCCTTCAAGCACTTGACTAAGAATGTTCTAGAAAAAGCACCTTGCTCAGTTGGCGTCCTTGTGGATCGTGGCAATCAACAAAACTTTTGGTGTGATCATTTTGTCAGCGAACCAATATACCAAGTAGCAGTGTTCTTCTTTGGAGGAGCAGATGACCGTGAAGCCCTTGCATTGGCAAGGCGCGTGTTGGAACAACCCAACGTGTATATAACTCTGGTTCATTTTTCTTCTTCAGCAGAGCTTGTTGCTGGTACAGAAAGGAGCAAAGTGCTTGATACCCAGATCCTGAGTGACTTTAGGCTCAGCGCCTTTCGGAACGAAAGAGTTTCATACAAGGAGGCGCGAGTAATGGAAGGGAGGGATGTGCTTTCAACTGTTGAAGACATAGACAATGTTTATGACCTTGTCATGGTTGGAAGAAGGCATGGAGATTCAAATCTGATGTCTGAACTTAAGAAGTGGAAGGATGGAGAATTGGGAACTGTGGGAGAGATTCTTGCATCCTTAGACATTGGAGTTAAAACTTCAGTTCTTGTGGTGCAACAGCAAACCAGATTATGGGGATTACGTGACCCTGAGGAATCAACACGCCTGAGAAGAGAAAGAATAGAAACTTATGGGGTTTGATCACAATTAATCATATTTTCCCCCACGCCGCCTATTTTTCTTTGTTTTTTGTTCCTTTAAACCTTTTGCATTTAAGTTCATACTAAATACTAAGTACAGAAGTGATAGTATTCCGAAGTTCGGGTCAGTGGGAGGAATCTTAGTGAATCACTGTGAACCCATCTGCCTTGAAATAGGGAAGATCCCATTTTATAAATTGAATTTACATTGTATGAGGTAAATATGTAAGAGGGTTCTATTTTGTAAAATGTAATAGGTTCATAAACATGCAAGACTGATTTTCTCCAACTGATATGATACTAGAAACTACAAATATTGTCTATTTTCAAATTAAATTAAAGAGCAACGTTGTGGAGAGAAAAAGCGAAAAGCGGGCAGTGTCCAACTAATAAGGAAGACGGGAAAACAGCGGATGAGAGAACAAGAATGTGGGAAATAGGATTTGAGTGTTGATAAAGTGAAGAAAAGGGGGGGGGGAGCATAATGCAGAGTTGTGGATTTAGTAATAGGATTAAGCACCCAAACAGCAGACATAAGTCTATGCTTTTGAAAGTTGCAGATATCGCATATGCCACCCGCTAAGCATACCAAATGGAAACACGGTTACAGCCATGAAAAACGAGGATGCTTCAATTCATTATGTATTAAAACTTGCGAAACCGGTTTCAACGACAGCACCCTGGTTTATGTATGTATGTATGTATGTATGTATGTATGTATGTATGTATGTATGTATGTATGTATGTATGTATGTATGTATGTATGTATGTATGTATGTATGTATGTATGTATGTATGTATGTATGTATGTATGTATGTATGTATGTATGTATGTATGTATGTATGTATGTATGTATGTATGTATGTATGTATGTATGTATGTATGTATGTATGTATGTATGTATGTATGTATGAAACTCCACATCTATGAGTACCCGTCGTGGTACGGAGCTTGTTTCGCAGGGTGTGGCCAATCCAAATTTACAAGAAAATACTTGCTCTTTGGCTTTACTAGGTAATATTTTCTATTTTTTATCTTCGATGATCATCAATAATATATATTATAAAATTAAAACAGCTCTAGTTAAACCGTGCACCTTGATTTGTGTAGGAATTTAAAGATAAAAGTAATAAACCCGTGTAAACTCAGATTTGAACCTTGATGAGTCTAGATAATTTAATATCTAACAAGTAAGATGCACATATTAACATGTATGCCAATACTTACTCTTCACGGCACATTAATTAGGTCAAGAACAATTATTTACCCAAGTTTATTTATGTTAAGTACAGCTATGCATGTACGTTGTTTGATCACTCTGACTTTATCATTTCACATGTCACTTGAAATAAACTAAAAGCAGTGCTTAGAGAATTCGTTCTTGAATTGTGGAATATGCTCTCGATCGACTGCTGGGACTTCTTTTTAAGCAACAAATTAAATTTAAAGTGATGGTTCGTACGAGTAGGCAGAGAATTGTTCTAGCTGTGTGATGTTTTTTATTTATATGCTTGGTCATTTCAGATATTCCAAAAAGAGATAATTAAGAAGCACTTGAAGTGGAAGGGAATCACTTGTCATTTAATTTAAAACATGTTGTAACCCACTAATATCCGATTATTGATCGATAAAGGAAGAGAATTAATGGAGGTGACGCTCGCGGGTGAAAAAGATGGAGATCAATTAAAAAATTGAAAGGGGATTATTATTAGGAGAGAGAGAGAGAGAGAGAGAGAGAGAGAGAGAGAGAGATAGCTAGATTGATGGATTGAGACATTTCCATGGAAAGAATTTTGATTCCATTTGAGATGGTGGATTATTATTTTGCCACAACCAAACTCATTAGGTTCTTATCATATGAGATATTGGGATCTACACGTACGCTTTCGTTCATCACTCCCAATCGATCTTCAAGTGTGAGCTTCAAGTTAAAGTATTATTCCTTTTCCCTATGCTTTCAAGTCAATTCCTCACATGAAGCAGTGAAAAGAGGGGAAAGAGGGAAACAGAGGGAAGAAATTAAAGAGACGGGAGGTGTTTGGTTAAGGTGATGCGTGAATGAATTAGTGGCGTAAACTTAGCGTCCTGATCTGCTTTCTCCTAACCACTTCCCTCGATCGGGATCTCACTCCCCCCACTACTTCTCTCCTTTTAACCTCTTCTCATTATTATATTATTAATCCTCTTCTCATCTTTATTTTTCATTTAAATCAACACACATACATACGTACAAACTCCAACTTCAATTTCCTTCCCTCACAAACTAACTTATTACTTCCTTTTTATGAAGTTCAGACTATCAAAAATTAAAGACTAATTTTCTTAAAATATAAAAATAACTGAAGTAAATTTTGTATCTTCTAACAATTTTTTTATATATATAACATAATTTGAATTTAGAATATTATATTTAAAAGACTCTATCATTTATCAAACTATGTCTAGTTTTGTTGATAAACTAACTTATTACTTTGGTTATATGTGTATATATATATATATATATATATATATATAGTGGCCGTCTGGTTGTAACCTACTGCCCATGGCCTTTGAATTGACCTAAAGATGTAAAGATTAAACAAAACAAGGGCTCGGGACATCAAGTAGACTCATAATCATTAACCTTTAATTAACACACCATCTACAGTTATGCATTGCATTTTAATATCGTTTCTGTTGCCCAAATTCCCTCCCTTTGTTGCCTTGACTTTTTCTTAAATTATTATTTTCTCATGTCCCCAAGTCTTATTTTGACTTTTTTAATTTGCTATGTGCAATAATAGTTTTTGTTCCTAATCTTAATTATCACCAAAATACGGCCCAGCCAACAGTTTTATCTACACAAGCAAATAGTAGTTATGTCAACTTGAGGCTTTTATTAATGGTAGTACTATATATCATTATTAGTAGGAATAACCAGATTCCTTGAGAAAGACACATGTGTATGTTCAGCAAGCATGTTCCATTTGATTAGATTAATTAGCCCTCATGGAACTTAAACTCGGCTTCATTGGATCTCACGTTCAAACTCTTTCATCATTTGCACCGTTAAACGGATCGATCAATGCCTAAACAATAATTCAGGGTGAGCAAATATTTCAAGTCATATTTGATATATTCATTAGATTAAAAGTCTAATACCCAGTCTTCACTACCACATGCCATATCAAAGATCAAAGACGAACGAAAAGGAAAGATATTTACAATAGAAGTGAAAGGGTTAAAGCTTCTTGATCAATTGGAATAATAAGCAGCCAAAAACAAAGAAGGAGATCAAAAGAAAGGAGAATATACTGACAAGGTAAAATTTTGTTTATCCACAAAACCAAAAATTCAGATACAATTGTTTCCAAAAGGGACACCAAAGAGGGAAAAAAATAAGAGCGCATCATTATTCGCTCTCCTTCAATAATTGAAACCATTTTTGGTTCCCCAAGAAAGCCAGATTCCGTCACCGGCAAACTCAAACACCATCCCACCACCCCAGGAAAAAAAAAAAAAGAGAGAGAGAGAGAGGACTAGTCCTCTGAGATACTCTCTAAACGAGGCCTCCATATTCCACTGTGGCCACTCCGGCGATCCCGGCGGGAAGATTTCTTGTCAGAGGAGGTAAAATCTGCAGAGAGTACTGCGAGGTGTGTATCATCACACTGAGATGAGAAATCAGTAAGGCTACTCTTCTTGCTGATCTTGCTCTTCTTGGAGGAACAAGTTTTCTTATTTTCCGGGACGGAGGAGGAGGGGATCAAGAAGTAGATGCTGCCTCGCTTGAGCTCGGTGTCCGGCGAGAGGACAAGAATCCGGCGAACGACTCCCTGAGAGGTGGGTCTGGTTAGGACGTGATTGGGATTGGCCTTGAGGACTTCATCGGCGGTGATGGGACCAGTGAGCTCTTCAACGAAGCCGTTGAGATGCACTATTCGGATCAAATCAAGAGCACCGCAGGGAAGAACACAAGCCAAACAGCACCTTAAGCTGTTACCCATTTGACTGTAATAATAATGGTTTTTGTGGAGGAACTGAAGAAGAGAGAAGAAGGATCTGATGTTTTGTGTGAATATTTGAACAGGACAGGCTTTGAAGGATGAGACTTGTATATATATATAGCTGCAACCCTACTCATTCTTTAACAATGATGGGCGTAATTATTATTAGTTGATTTGAATTGACGAAACTGCCCTCCGAATTGACATTGAGTGCTTTTCAATTCATGGACATGAGATTTGGATTTTCATAATCCTCTGCATCTTTTATTTAATTATTTATCTCTTTTCTCCTTTGTCTATTCTTTGTTTTTTTTATTTTCTGAAATATGATTTGTATATATAGTAATTAGTTGGTAAAGAATTTAAATGATTTTATGAAATTAGTTTCACACTTTTCTTTATATTATTTTCTTTTAAAAAATAGAAATTTCGGTTTATCAGAACAAATTTAATTTTGTATTTAATAATTTTAAAATATGGATGAGGTAATGTGGGACTCACTCAAATGGTGGACCAGCTTGCTTGAATCTGTTATATTCAGGGTTTGGTTTTCATTAAAATCGTGAATTTAAAAAAAAAAAATAGTTTAAATTTTAGTTTAAAAAAAATTAAAACAAACAGTCATATTTATTCAAACGGATTTTTAAACTAAACTATAGTTTAAAACTATAGTTTTAGATGAGCTGATCAGAGTAGCTTTTGGAACAGTAAAAGTCATTTTTAACTACTCAATTACTATTTTATCCTTATTTTTTTATACCATCTCTCCTCTCTCCTCTATTTTTTCCACCCTCTCTCCTTTTTCCTCTATCTTCTCCACTCTATCTCCTCTATCTTTTTTACCCTCTCTCATCTCTCATCTCTCATACATAATATTTTTAGTAATTTTCTCATTACAAAATCCCTTTTTATAACAACTATCAAAACACTCATTTATCCAAAACTATTTTTTTTATAGGCTCTTCTCTAAAAACTCTTTTTTATAAATTGTCCAAAAATCCATTTTTTTCATAATCCCTTTTTTAAAATCTTATCCAAACACACACTCACTTAAAGAGTAGGGGTGAGCAAAGTACCCGTAGCCCGGTGTACCCGCCCGGCCCTGGTGTCAATTTGCCCGTTTTCAACCAGCCCAAAATGGGCCCGTAAGGGGCGGGCTTAAACGGGCTAAAGTAGTAAAATAAATGGGCGGGCTACGGGCTGACCATCGGGCAGCCCGTAGCCCGCCCGTTTATTTTTTTAATTAATTAAATATTTTTTTAAAAAATAAAAATTATGAATGATCATATTATGTATGCATTATGGATTTTGTGTTTATAAACTTATAGTGATAATTGATAAACATTATGATTATGATATTTTTTTTAATAATTTTATGATAAATAATCATATTATATGTTTACTGTGAACTTTAAATAGGGTAAATCAGATTTTTTTTTATATATTTTTAGTAAACGGGCTGCCCATGCCCGTTTTGACCCAAACGGGTTCAGCCCAACCCGTTTAATATGGGCTTAAACGGGCTGGGGCACGGGCATGGGCTAGCTCGTGCCCAATTAAGATGAAACGGGCGGGGTACGGGCTGACCATCGGGCCAACCCGCCCCACCCGTTGCTCAACCCTATTAAAGAGCCAAGCAGCCTCCTCGAGTTTGCTTCTCAAAAACTCGTGGGACTCCTATATATACACAATTATGTGTGAGTGTGTTTTTTACTAATCAATATTTAATATAAAAATTAACAAATTAATTTATAAATATTAAAAAAATTAATTAAATTAATTATTTATAATAAATATTTATCTTTTTTTTTATAATATTATTTTTAATCATGTGATCATAAAATCCTTTTATTAAGTGTAATTAATAGGGAGAATTTAAAATTTTATATTTAAGATCAAAATAGTATTTTTAATTAGTTACATTTTTATAAAAATATATGAATAATTAATACTAAAACAATGAATATAGGATAATTTACGTATACTATCTCCATTTAATTTTTTTAGATAAATATATAAAATAAAATAAATTAATTATAACTAATATAAAAATTAATATAAGAGTTAATAGACTAATCTAATTAAATTGAATAGCATATAATATAAATTTATTTTAAAAGATTATATTTAATTATAATTAATTAATTTATTTAGTTTTTTAAATCCCTTTTAAGACACTATATACGTCCTACATTTACAGGTAAGAGATCAAGTAGAGTTTGTGTTTATGAATTTTCTGTTCTAACTATAGAGCGTATAATATATGTAATTACTGTGATTAAAAAAAGGAAAGAAACAAATCACAAATACCAATGAACTGATAACTTAATTTATTATTATAATTAAGATGAATATATATGTATTTATGTATATATTAGATCCAGAAGTTGCCATTTGAAAGTAAATGTAAATGTTGGGGGTCTGAGCAAGAAGCACATTCATGATTCCTTCATACCATAGAACGGACAATGAAGGAAAAGAGAAAATAATAATAATAATAATAAAGAAAATAATAATAATAATAATAATAATAATAATAATAATAATAATAATGAAAAGGGATCAAATTAAAAGCATTTCCCAATAAATCTGATGCACCGCAATAAATAAAGACAAACTAAAAGACGTGAAATAAATATCATAGGATACCAATGGAGTAATAACTATTAATTATTATATAAAATAAATATCAAATAATAATAATAAGGAATCCCTAAGTTCCGCGTTTCAATTTGCCTGTTGTTGTTTGATTATTAATAATAATATATATATGTGCATTTATCTTACAACGTAAAATAAATAAGAGCGAATAAATAATTAAAAGTTTGTCATGTTTAGTTCTCAGTCATATGGAACAGCTGGAATACGTTCCAATATTTTCCTTTTTAATTTGTGAAATTAAGAATATTTATAGATATCATTATAAAAAGTTAAAAACATACTTTTACCTTTTAATTTTTAGAACTTCGCGCAATCTTTAATTTCCCTCCTTAAGAGTTTATAATTTAAATAATTTTAAACTTAATTCTTTCAATTATAATTTTCTCACATGTATGATATAATTTTATTTGACTAAATTTATTAATTAATAAATTTAATATAAGCTACATAAAATCTTAATTATTTTTTAAATTATGAATATTGAATAAAAAACTTAAAATATATTTTTTCTCTTAAATTAGTGATTTATTCTGAAGGTGTTTGCTGGAAAAGATGTCTCATTGGACCAATCTGGCCAGTGACTCAACGCAATTATTGATACTAGCTATTATCAGGATCATCGATGTAGCCCTGAAATATAAATTTTTGCCGAAAATAAGTGAGAACAATTTTTTTTTAAGAAAATTGTGGACCTATAATTATGCTAATTGTTTCTTATAATTGAAGGAAATGGGGGCCACAATGATGTGATATGCCATTCATTTTTGCGATGAAATTAAATTATTTAATGGAAATATTATTCATGATATTAATGTGTTTTTGGATCAAAATACCCCCATATCGTTCGTTCGTTCGTTCGTTCGTTCGTTCGATTTAAAAAATAAATATCACTCAATTTTTCATGATTGTCCTCTTTTGTTCTGAAAATTCATTTATTCATGAACGATGGCTATTTCAATCATGGATAAGAGGTAATGAACATGCATGATTTTTTTCCTGCAGTGGAGTTATTCTATAAGGGTTGCTTATATATATATATATATTATTATGAGTCTATTTAATTAATTGCTTGATTTGTGGTATATAATTAATAAAATGTTACGTTATTCCTCACGTACGTATACCTTATCTTCTTTGCAATCAGAAAAATACAAAGAAAAATATCTACGTACCCACCTCATCTCCTTCTTTAATGTATATATAATTATTTATAATTTTAGAAGAATGGTGATATAAAATAAGCTCTCATTTATTAATCAATTTTGATGAGTTTATCTATAATTATATATTTATTAGCAACTTTAAGAATTAATCTATATATACGTATATTTTTTAGAAAAGAATAAAGAATTAATCCTGTGATTTTTTAACTTGCATGGGAGATTAAAACATGCAATCAATAAATATGAAATATATAGATGGGAAAAATATTACCACACGCACATATACATATAAAGCAATCGTATTGATCATTATTAAGGTTATGACATTAATTATATATATATCATCGAGAAAATATCATGTTCTTATATTTTAAAGTCGGTGAAACATATATCTCAATTACATCAAAATACATATATAAACTATAGGATTATCTCTACAAAAATCAATTTTTTTTTAAATATTCCCTAAATTATATATATATATATCGTTCTTGAGTCGAAGACATTAATTAAATGATATATATTAATTGACTAGTATTTATATATGTATTTTAAGAGGCTTTGTCAGGCAGTGAATTGTCGAGCAAGTGCAACAAAAAGAGGAGGAAGCTTCGCGGCAGTGAGGTTTCCGGCACCGACCATGGCATCAAAAACCTTAATCAACGTTTAATCTTCGTTAACGACGACGGTGGTGGTTAAGGGGAACGCACGAGGCCAAGTCCCATTTACACGATTCCCAATAATTATAATAATGCCCATTTAATTTATTTACTTAGACACTAAACAGAAGGGTTTTGAAGGCTATATGCTATTAATCCATTATTGAAGAACGTGACCTTACCCTGTCTTTACACTAAAGCCAAGGTGTAAAACCCTTTTTAATTATTATTATTCCTTTCTTCCTTTTAGATTTATTTTAATCCTCCTCAACTCCTACATCATAATCTCTCTCTAACTGTATCAATCATGGCTAATCATCATTTTTCTAATCTGAATTGATTAAACTCTCCACTTAATTAATTAACTTATTTCTCTATAATCAATCAAATTCACCCAACAAGGTACGTTTTTCCTATCCTATATGTACATATCAGTAAGATTCTCTGAATTACGGCATTTTATATATAATGATTGTGACTGATCTTAACTTGCATTATATATAGTTAATATTCACATGATGTCCACCAAAATACACAGGTTTGTTTGATACACACGTCAATGAAGTGCATGTTCTTTTACTGATCAAGTTTCTGAATCCCTAGAAAACCAGCATCTCAAGGAACACGAATAGAGAACAATAATATTTGGCTTTCATATATATATATAGCTGGCAATAATGTTGGCTGAAGCATGAAGGGCATTTTGTATATATAGCCAAATCCAATCGCACTAGCTTTATCTGTTAATTTAATGAGGTTCAGTGTATAAAGAGGGACTAACTACCAAAGTTGACGCCTGTGACCTTAAAAGACAAGACATTGAAGTCCATGATTACAGATTTAATGATATTCAGTCATAATACAGTTGTTCTACTTTTGCTGACCAATTCCTTCGACGTGAACGTGGGTATGTACGTAACTGCATTTTCCCCCCAAACAAATTACGTATATGCCAAACTTGGGAGATGTACTTATTAGAGTACTGTTATTAGTAAATTTGACTTCATTATTATTAGTTTTCAGAATCAGAACTTGGGACGAGATTACAGCGGATAACGACAATTTCTTACTTCTCAAGCATGTTCCAGTTCCCATCTCCCAAAAGATCTTGCATCTGTTTTCTTTTGTGATGAATTCAATGTATTAAGTAAAAATAATGTATCTTACATATTTTTGCTGACACTTGCAACTTCTGTGTGATCCGCATAGGAACTTACATAGGAAAGTAGTTAAAAAGCTACTTTCCGATGGGTTGTTCTCTTATTATTTTTATTCAATTATTTTAATTGTTAAACATAAGAGAATTATGAATTTTATTATAACCTCTCCTTTTTAAAAAAAAACACTCTTTAGGGATTCTTTGAAAGTGAAAGCACTGATATAATTATTATGTGACATATTAAAGAAATCAGTTATATTTTTATTTGAAACTAACCAATATATATTTTGACATGTCACCTTCACTTCTTCTTTATGATAAATAAAATTTGCTCCGGGGTAATTTATTTTTAATATGCACCCAAGAATTTACAAAATATCATACTTGAGTTCTTAGCTCAAAAATTTAAAGTGAAGACACATGGATAGTTATTTAACATTTATAATTTCAATTAAAAGTTTAAGTTATATTATATATGTATTTTCATTTTCTTGTTGCAGTTTTTTAAATACATTTTGAAGCATCATTATTTTCACCAGCCGCACAATGATTATTGACCACATTGCTTTTGTGTAGAACATTGGTCTTAATTAATGACCGATTAAAATAAACCTTAATTAGTACATGGAAAAATAAAGTAAAAATTTTAAAAGAACAAAGACACATGAAAACAGAGTTAAAAAAAGAGAAAAGAGCATAATTCAATAATATTGATGACCTAAGACACATAAAGCACTTTCATCCACAACTTTTTGGGGAGATGGTTTTGTAAAGATCAATTAATAATTGACAAGTGTGTATATTATTAATTCATACATGGGAAACAGAGGTTACATGGACGATATAAAACAAGCACATCAAATTAAAGTGGGCAGGGACCCAGAAAATGCAATTGGTGAAATTAGGATCACTAGGCAAGAAGAGCAAGCAAGGCATGATTTCCGGCACCATCCAAATCAATGGAAATAGTTGGCCAGATTATTAGTGCTTCACCTTATGGCCATTTTTCCTCTGGGACCCACCCATGCTACAAATTTGTGTTCCTGAATATATATGGTGTTCTGCGTTATCAGATTTTCTTATCTGATATCATGCACAAGGGCAAATAATAATGTGTGTTTGTGTATAGCTAGTTGGATTTTGCAGATTCATCAGCTTCTAGTTTGTGGTATATGGAACGTGACTTTTCTTCCATTAAGCTGATGTGTGTGTGCATATATCTATCCTCAATATCCAAACATAGTTGATTCAAGACGAGCAAGATCATCGTTGCATGTATTCAAATTTTGAAATTGAGCTTTGATAGTTTTGTTTCTGGTCCATTGTATGAGTTAGAAGAGTATCTATCAATGCAAGGTCTAGATGGGAATTAGCTCATAATTTATGTATGAAGACATGAAGTGATTGAATCATGTTATCTGGATCAAATGGTGTGTGTGTGTGTGTGTGTTTTCCCCCTAAGATATCAGGATAAAAACTAGATTCAAGGAAAACAAATACATGCATACGTTTAGCTATATGGACTAAGTAAGTAGTCCGACTAACACTGATAGGGAGAAAAGTGAGAGGGAAATAGAAGGAAAGGGAATACTATGAAGAAAAAAATTTAAAGATAGTAAAATTTTTTCTATGTTTAGGAGTTTTCTTTCCTAATATTATTTACTCTATAATTTTTTTTCTATCAAAACATAGCATGTTTTCTTTATAGCCCAGGACACAAGGTTACCACTAGATAAGTTTGGGCAGAAATAGATGTACATATTTTTATCATTTAAGTGAAAGTTATTTTTACTATTTAAACTCATAAACTCCGAGTCACATAATAACAATTTCCCTGTTGTACCGAAACTCACCTTACTAAAGCTATACATGTATAGAAAACAAAAAAGGTGAAGGCTTCATTCAATAAGGCAAGGTTGGAAAGCGATGGAGTAGTAAATGCAATATTAGTGTTGTACTACCTACTAAAACCTAAAACAACACCAAACACTCAAGAAATAAAAAGGCACATGGAATTATATACTATTCTTTGTGGATCAGACAGAGATCCTATGTACGTATAATAATTAGATTAAGAAGATTGATCGGGGCATGTCTGAAAGCACAAAAGTATACAAATGCATCTTCAACTTTCGAAACATTGTTAATAATAAATTTGATGAGTGGAGTATATATATCAGTAGTAGGTCAGATAGTATTTCCTTCTCTTTCTGATTATTATATACCTGATAGATGTTTAAAGACATTCAATGGCACCTTGAAGTCATTTTTGAGAAGTGGTATTATAGGAAATACATATATATACAAACCAGCCATGCATGCTCTAACCAATAGGTATTTCCAAGACCTGCAAATTTATGGAACATCCTTATATAAGCGTGGGAGATATCCTGGGAATAACTTCGTCAAATTTACATAATCTTACTAATGAATTTGTGGTTGAAGTTCAATTTTATTCCTAAACTTTTTTTCAAGGCACACCGGGTACCCTAAAGTTAAGGGTGGCGCAATGGGGAGAAGGCTCCATTAATCTGGCCTACTACATTCCAGAGATGTTATCCAACGCAATCTAAAATATTATTCATCATTTTTCACTTATAATGGTTTAAGACATTTATTTATGATATTGGACCAGCAATAGATGATGTTTTTAATGGGTTTATTAAGTAGGCCTACAACTTTGGAGCTGTCAATAGACACTGAACATGTCAGTCTTGTAAAGGCCCTCAAAGTACATCGACAGGCACAGGGGAGAGACCCCATCTTTATTAATGACTAGCCCAATTAGCCAGTTACAGAACAGTGCCTCCACAGGATCTCATATTTATTTTGGATCTAAGTCAACAACTCAATTCCATTACTACAACTTAGTCGATAGATTCAACTGAAAAAAATGTGAGACATATAATTATTTATAACGTATTCGATCTTTAAAGAGTATCACTTTATTATAGTTCTAATCGTGGCACTTGAAAAAACATCCTAACTCTTAGGTGCCTAGGTTTATACTTGAGGATAATAAATGGTTCGCCTTATCTGATATTGGTATCGCCTAGGAAAAAAAGAAACTTCGTCCTGCCCTTGGATTTAGAGATGGTAAAACTTTACCTCAAAACGGGCCAGAAACGGGCTGGCAAACTGCCAGCCTGTTCCTGGCCCGCTAACTTATTTTTTTTAAATTATTAATATTATTATTTATTTTACTCAAATATTATTTCGAATACTTCCATTATCAAATATTAATAAAGATAGTTACTTATTTGTTGATATATTTTGACATATAATAATTGATTAATATTTTGTTAATGTTTATTTAGATTTATAGTTATAAAATTTGAGATTTTTTATAAAAAATATGAATTTTTAAGAGTATAATATTAACAAATTTTTTATTATGCTAATATGATATTAGAAATTTTTTATTAGTATTTTAAAAATATAAAAATAATTTTTTAAAAATATTTTAAAAAAAGAGAGGTTGGCCGCGTGCTAGCCCGCCCCCAAAACAGGGCGGGCTCGGGCTGGCATGCGGGCTAGCCTATTTTTAGCTGGCCAGCCCGCATTACCAGCTCTACTTGGATCGTGGTGAACCTAACCCTTTTTCTAAAAAATTTTGTACAAAAAAAAATCAATTATTACAACCAATGAGAGTTAGTACAAATGGTAAGGAGCGGACGTATATCCCATAAGAACGCAAGTTCAATTACTTTCGCTATTGTGAGGGCTCTTTTAATAGGTAAACTTATAAATCTCTTATATCTTGGAACTATATCCTAATTTTAATAGGACTGGTGTCACCACCCAAATTTTCTGGTAACAAACAAAAAATCTATTACTGCATTTTTGGGCTTTTTTATTTTGGGTAATGCATTTTTGAGATTTTTGACTTGCAACTCGTTCTTTTTTCTTGTTTCATTGAGTACATGATAAAGCAGTATTATCCACTCCTACATGCTTAAATTAACAAAAGTTTACACGAAGTTTGCTAAAACTTTAACAGTAACACTAGCCATCTCTTGACAGTTGGAAACTATTCATTATTAGATATATATATATATATATATATATATATATATATATATAATGAGATTCACATTGAATTCTTTTGATGAGTAAAGTGCGAACATCAAGATTAATCAACAGTTATCCATTGCATTTCTCTCACTTATCCAGCATTAACTCAGATTTATTCTTTTAAGGAGATAGATATTCTGCAGTCTGCACAATGCACACTCCCTGCAATTAATAATGTCTTTTTCTTGGTAAATTAATAATGCATGTCTTTTAAGGTTAGATTGGTTTGGTAGTTGATAATATTGTCTTTAACTTGGCAAACTTCTTACAATATCTATCCTCTGATATTGAAATCTTGATAGGTAAAACATAATACGCTGGCTATTTTTTGGCTAAATGAATGCCAGCTAAGCAAAGCTTAGAGAAATTCAATAGAGAGGTTGTGCTGAAGCAACAGCATCATCATTAGAATGACAAGTTCCACAAACTTCCATCATGTCGTTCTCATTACCTAAAATGGTTAACTTAGCCTCTATCTCACGTTTTGGTTCCTTACAGATGGTTCTCTTGCAATTCACAAATTTTATCACAAAAGAAAGTAGCTTTCTGCTTGCTATTAATTTACTGCACCAAAGAGAAGCAAACCCTCGCTTACCATCTGAGAGAAGAGTCTGCAATGGCGTCCCCCAAGATACACTTCATTCTGCTGCACATCTTCACCATTCTTATTGCTACAAGCAATGCCTGGAAACCCAAGTTCTCATCCATTCTAGTGTTTGGGGATTCAACAGTCGACCCAGGCAATAACAACTTCATTGAGACATTGTTTAAGGGAAACCATTTCCCATATGGCAGAGATTTCCCTGATCACGTTCCCACTGGTAGATTCTCCAATGGAAAATTGGTTACAGACTTCGTTGCCTCTCTTCTAGACATCAAAGAAACCGTCCCTCCTTATCTAGACCCAAATCTATCAGATCATGAACTTCTAACTGGAGTTAGCTTCGCCTCTGGCGGATCAGGACTTGATGATTTGACTATGGTTGCCTCTGGAGTGATCCCTGTTTCCAAGCAAATTGAGTACTTCAGAGAATATGTGGAAAAAATTAAGCGCATTGTGGGGAAAGAAGAAGCTCAGAAGGTACTTGGACGCGCTATAGTTATTATCAGTGCTGGAACTAATGACATGAGTTTCAACTTTTATGATGTTCCCACCAGAAAACACGAGTTTGACATTAGTGGATACCAAGATTTTCTGCAGTATAGGCTGCAAATCTTCATAAAGGTAAGTTCTTTATAAAATTTGAGCAATGCCCAGTTCTTTTATCAGTTCACATAAGAACAAGTTAAGACACTTCAAAATTGCAGGAACTATACAACATTGGATGTAGGAAGATAGCTGTAGTTGGGCTTCCTCCAATAGGTTGCATACCCCTTCAGATAACAGCAAAGTTTAGGAATCCAAAGGATCGAAAATGTATAGAGCAAGAGAACTTAGACTCTGAGCTCTACAACAAAAAATTGGAAAGGCTATTACTTCATGTGCAAGCCACGCTTCCAGGAAGCAGAGTTGTTTACGCAGACGTGTATAACCCCTTTAACAACCTCATCAATCAACCTGAAAAATACGGTGAGTTATACCATTACTACACATACTTAAACCTATCAACGCGTATATGTATGTATATTTGCGAAATGGGTCTAAGGGGCATTTCATCAAACAGGTTTCGAGGTAGCGAAAAAAGGGTGTTGTGGGAGTGGCATTTTTGAAGCTGGGCCATTGTGCAACGAGCTCACACTGACATGCGAGGAGGCTTCAAAGTATGTATTTTGGGACAGCGTGCATCCAACTGAAGCAGCTTACAAGTATATTGCGAAGTATGTGGAGGAGGAAGTTCTGCCCAAGTTTGTGAATAGTAATAGCAGCGAATTATATTTGTAAGTGATGTCCTGAGAGCCAGGACGAGTCACATACACAAGCTTGTGTCATTCAGCTGCACAATTCTTTTGTTGGCGTCTGATCATTAAACAGTTTAATTACAACTAATAGAGATGAATAAATATCATTCGATGGTTATTTTTGCGCGTTTTGCATGAACTTGCTGTGGATTTGGAGGCTTTGCTATCCGCTATATATAGTCTTGGGCTACTAGAAACACTTCTTTAGTTTACGGTTTTTCATTTCTTTGGGCTTAACCCACTTTGTTCAGCAACAACAACAAAACCTTTCAAATGCTAAAAAGAGTTTATTTTTAAATAAAAACGCATTTTATTTTTATCTAGAGAAAATTGTGGCAAACTTCAATATCAATTCATATATGTATGATCAAGATCTATTTGCCTCTAATTAATTATTCGAGCCAAAACCCACAATATATGGCATCAGATGGAGCTATTTTCCACTCGGATTTTTACTTCAAAAAACTTATGATGTGAGATTGAAATGTTACTTATGAGCATGTTTATTATAGAGAAGTCAACACATGTATAGGCTAAATCGCCAAATTTACTCATAACATAGAGGTGAAGTCTGTAATTTTAAAAAACCCTCCTCAATATTGTATTAATTCTTTCTCGATCCTTCATCTGGCTAACGCATTTGTCTTTGTATTAAAAAAAATAGAGCTAATTCTACAATTTGTCAAGTTTGTCGAGTTTTGGGTTCAATCATGATACAGTGGTGTTTCAAGTCAATATCTGATTACCTGAATTGGAATCTAAATTAGTGTCAAATGAGTTATTTTATTTTATTTGTCCCTGTATCTAGGTGCAGCAAGGATTGATTGAATGATCATTGTCATTCAATATTCGTAATTCAGATTTCAGAGGAAGCAACTTCAGAGAATCTTGTCATTTTCGTCTCTAGTTGCCAGCACGCACACAGATGTATTTTACAGAAAAGCGGGTAGAATGGGATGCAGGGGCAGAAGAGCAGTGTTAGGTGCCTATACTTTTAATAAAGCACTATACTCTGCATGAAAGAACTTCTTGAGCTACCCAATTTGACCAGCTTTTGTCTCTTTTTCTACTAACTTACAAAAGCAAAGATGAGAAACCAAATCTTGTTTGCCGCCAATCAAAAACGAATTTTAGAAAACCCGTTTAACTCAAATAGTAGTGAGTGTTCACTGCATGAACCTTCTCTAAACAATCTTCCAGTCTGAAACTTAAAATATTGCTTCATCCAGCTTCTTGAACTGTTTTAAGTATACATTTGAAAGAGAAAGCCAATTTGTAATCTAATTTTACAGTAAAGTTGATAAGTTCTGATAACCCAGATGGTATTAGCCTTAACTTTCCATGTCATCATCCTTGTTTTGGTCCGGGAAATGAAGAAAGAAAGGAAAGGACGATGCTCAGCAGAAAAGATGCTAGTGTACAGATAACAAGAAACACAATCCTTGAAGATTAGATTCTGATGAAATTAAAAAACTTTTAGCATTCTAACTTACACTGCCAAATACATTCACACAACAAACAGTAACCTTAGTTTTTACTTTTTACCTTCTCCCCATTGATCCACTGCTTCCCTGAAACAAATCCTTGAGTTTTGCTTCAATGTCTTCCCCTACATAACTAATATACTTATCCGCTTGCTTCCCCACTTCTGGAAGATTTTGAAACCTAGAAATGAAGTTTACATACGCCGGCATCAATAATTTTTCCAGGGAAATTCTAATCTCTTCCCTTAGGGGCTCATCAAACACAAACCATGTAGATTGAACCCTACATATCTCCTCAAACTGCGTGTTGAACAATTTGAGCTTCTCTTTCATAGTCTTGGAAGCAGCATTAGGTCCCCCCAATGAACCATTGTCTACCTTCAACAAGCTCAGAACCTTATTCCACGAGCTTCTCTGATAGTTTACTTGGTATTGTCGGACTTTTGCAGTGTGTTTCCGGATCCAACCATCGCCCAGTAGGGTTCCCAGCTCACTATCTTTTGCCTTCTGAACAATGTACCTTCCGTTGTTCATCATGAAAACGGAACACAATGCAGAGTCCTTATAGATTTTGGACTTGGCTTCGAGATTGCTCTCTAGCAATTCCATAATCCAAGCCATTCGTACAGATAGTAAAGAGGACGAATCGTCAAGCTGGTAATCCTTCAATGGAAGCCCATTGTCTTCGAATACTTGCTCCAGTGTCTGCCGGGACCGGCATGCAGCGCGGAGGTAATTCATCACGTAGCGGGTAATCGGATGAAGACCACCACTGGGAACAGCCGCTTTTGCCGGGTCGCGACGAATTAAATTCTCCAGTTCCATAAAAATGCCTCTGATTGCTTCACCTAGCCTCTTCCAGATTGTGAGCGCCTCGTTTCTAAGAGATAAACAGTACTGATCGGAGAACAACGATTCAAACTCTGGAATTAGGTCCCTCAACGTCTCGAAAACATCTAAAATTCTGAACAGTCTCTCCGGAGATCGACTTCCAATCGCCACGGCATCGGCGAAATTCAGAAGTTGAATAGTTGATCCTCGGCAGACCTCCATGAAAGAGAGATCGGAAGCTGCGGAGAAACCGAAAAAGACGCGATCACAGAGACGCCTTTCGCTGGGGAATAGTATCCTGAGAGCCACATTGGAAGCTTTGATCCACCGTTCAATCTCATCTTCGAGCTCCTGCCACTGCATCTTGTGAACGTCTTCAATGCTGAGCTTCTGCAACCCCAACCTCGAAAAGCTCTCCTCCAAGAATTCTCTGCGGCAGCTGCTATACACGTGCGAGCATTCCTTCCCAAAACCAGCAACTACCATGCGCTTTGCGATTTCGTGCAGGTCATTGATAGTAGCCGATGGCAGCGCATCGATGATGATGTCGTAATCGGCCACAGGTTGGGCCACCGGAATCTGGTCATCCTCACCGTTCCCTATGACGCCTTCAACTTCATGGTCTTCGTCCTCCTCCGAGTCAAAGGACAAGTTCCCAGTCGACTCGCCATTCGCATAAGTTCGAGTCAGGTCAAACGACTCGCCACCAAGTTCCATCAGAATCCTGAACTCGTCCTCAACGCGAAACATGGCCTGCTGGAGTATATCCTCGGCGCGTACCATGCACGCCCTAACGGTCTTATCCGCTGCCACCGGGCTCCACTCGGCCAAGGTAGCAATTAACTCATCAATGGCGTCGAGGAAGGCGGCGGAGTCAGCAGAATCAGCCCAGATCGGGTGGTCCGAAGACACATACTGGGAGATCCGACGGTCAAGAGACTTGAGGGTGTGATCAAGTGCGGCGCAGCCCCTGGGATCATCATGGGGGACTTTGTTGGAGAGCTTGTCTCTGGAAAACCTGCCATCGAAGGTGGAGAAGATTTGGAGAATATCATCGGCCATGTTGTTATTATGACCGAGGGAATTGGCTATATGGCGCGCAACAGCCAATAACTTCTCCTCGCCGTTCTCAGCCATTATACACGAGAGGGGAAGCTTAGTGCCCGGTGGTCAAATAGCTCATCACAGGGCACATGGAAGGAGAAGAGGAATCCAGAAGCAGGAGGAGGGTTAAATAATGAAGATGAAAGAGAAGGGGCAGTGGAAAACAGACTCTGGGAAAACGCGGTTTCCGTTGAGAAAATTAAAGGGCCGGGAGAAAAGTCAGAGATAGAGATGGATACTGGATGGATAGAGAATTAGAGATCGATGAGGACGAAGAACGAAAAAAGGAAAATATAACAATAAAGAGAGGGAGAGGTGGGGACAAAAGCAAAGAAAGTAAATTGCAGTCAACTACTGGACCCTAGAAAATGCTCATAGCAAGAATTGCATCGAAAATATAATATTGGGCTCATTCGGGGGGGGGGGGGGGGGGAATATAGAATATTGAGAGACTTGAGTAAAAAAAGATTGCGTTTGTTAGGCACTACTTACTAAAATAATTTGACAAATCCACCAAATCTGTTTGAGTTGGTGATTGAGGAGGGAAGTTAGCATATTTTGTTTCGCTTTTTTTTCCCCTGTTTCTTGTTGCTTTTGTGGCGAATGAATGAATTTCAGTTGCTACTAAAAAATAATTTCACAAATAAGACAAAAACATTTCGATTTATAAGCGACCTAAACGAAATTTTAGCCATTTTAAGTAGTTTAAATATTGAAAGTATTAGGATTGATCAAAATTAGTGTGAATAAAAGATTTATAGGTTTGGTCACCATTAGAATTCTAGGTTTTGTGTAATATGGATATGTTACGGGGAAGAAGAGTATTTGAAGAGTCCCGGGTGCAGCTAAATTTTCTGAAAAAGATGACAAAAGGGACACAACTGGGAGGATTTTTTCTTTTTCTTTTTCTTTTTTCTTTTGGAGCTTGAGGAGGTAGGATTGAATCAAAGAGAATAAGAACAAGTTCATGGATCAGAGAGCTGCAACTTTATCTCTTTTTCCCCCCTTTTCAGTTGTGCTGTGCACCACAGCACTTCCTGCTCTAAGCTTCACTCTTCAATCTCTCTTCGTTTCATGGTGACTGTAGTGGTCTCCTCTTGGTGCCTGTGCATGCAAGGAATTCTCTCACTCTTTTTTTTCCTTTTTGCATTTGAATGAGTTTGAAAAGACAGAGACAGATTTTGCACAGGAAAACTGTGCATCCTATCTTTCATTTCCATCCATTTAATCAGAGGATATATAATAATTTTTAAACAACAAAATTTATTGATGGAGTTTCTTCAATATTTAAATAAATCGGGAGGTTAAGCATGGTGAAATTTTTCTTAAATGAAACATGAAATTACTTATCTCTCCTGCAATGTTTCTATCTTCCCCGAACACTGCAAGTAATAGGAATTGAAAGCATTTTGAATAAGTCGAAACCTTAATTAAAGGCTACCTTAGTGGACCCCAAAAAAAAAATTAAAAACTTACTTTTATGAACGGGAACATCAAATTGAACCGGACACCAACGAAGCCAATGCAACCCAACACATATATCGGCGTCTAATTAAAGTTGATAAATACCACATTTCAAAAGATGAGCATTTTAGTTAACATCAAAAGTGGATTAATTATCGATCAATATCTGCCTAAATTATCGGTAGAGCCAACCTGGTTTTGAACAATCAAACTTGAGATTCTGAGGAAGGGATGAAAAGAAGCAGGCATTGTTGGCCGTCGAGTTGACGCGAGGTACTGCAGATTCAGATGGTTCAAATGAATCTGGAATTTAAATTTAATATTTTATGAAATATATTATTAAAATAAACAAATTAATTTAAATTAATTCAATCATTTATCAACTGACTTGTGAGCAAGGAAAAAGAACTTTGACTTCTCAATTACCTATCAATAAACAAAATCAGAAATAATAGTTTTTTCCAGTGAGTGCATATACTATTTCAGAAGCAAAAATAATCAATTTTATAACCGATTGTTAGTTACGTACCCAATTTCGCCCGCTTTTTCAATAACTTCTCTATCACTTCCAGATTGAGAAATCGAACACTCCCAAAACAGATCTGGATCTCTATTCGCTATGAATGGATCTTCATGTCACGTTCCTCCCCACACGTTTTTTTGAGATTTAATATGCAGATGACGTTAAGTATAAGGAAATCACTCTAAATTTCAATCAAACGCCGAATCTTGCTTCCATGTTACCTCAAGGCTTAAGCTAATACCCTCTTGGCTTGAAGTTGACAAAAAGCAGAACTGATAAAAAACTACAACTCTTAAACTTCACTACATCACAGTTTCTCTTCATCTCCGCCGCCGCCACCAATGGCCTCTTCTCGCATCTCCTCCTCCGAGAAGCTCACCATCAGCATTGCGATCGCCGCTCTGGAAGCCTTTCTCACGCGCCTCTCCAGCCACGTCCACATCGCGTGGGCAATCGCCGCCCCTGGACCAAACTCGCCGACCGGACCGCCATAGCCAAGCCACATTCGCTCGCCGAAGCCGCTTCCCGAATTCGAAAGAACTTGTACTACTTCCGCAACAACTACCTTCTCATTCTGGCTCTGGTATTCGCGGTTTCCCTCCTCTCTCATCCTCTGTACCTTCTGCTCCTGATCGCCGTGATCGGAGCCTGGCTATTCCTCTACATTCTCCGGCCGCCGGATCAGCAGCTCGTAATCTTCGGCCGGCCGTTCACCGATTGCGAGGCTCTGGTTGGACTGAGTCTGGTCACCGTCGTGGTGATTCTGGTGACGAGTGTGGTGTCGCTGCTCGTCTCGGCTTTCACTGTAGGGATGGCGCTAGGCTGCGCTCATGGGGCTTTTCGCGCTCCGGAGGATCTGTTTCTTGACGAACAGGACACGTGGCCCACTGGGCTCTTTTCCTTTGTTCATAACAATGGGCCTGCATCTTCTCTAGCGATCCCAGTGGGCCCAGCTGCAGTTTGATTCAAAGTATTTTACTTTTTTTAAAAAAATATACACATAATCATTTATTCTTCTGAAATGGGAGTTCAAAGGTACCAGGGGCCTCTTAGGAGTTCCATTGTTTTTATTTTTAGTCCAAAGTTCATAGTGGTAAGATCTGAGAAGCAGGACTTTTATTCTTCAATTAGCAGATATTACATTATTCAGGTGAAGCACTCGGTCTGGCTTTCAGATGAGCCATGCCAACTCATCAGCAATACGAGGAGATGATGATTGATTGTGAACGAACAAAACGCCCTACCACAATGTGTGACTGAAAAAGATATTCTATATGTTAAGAAAAAAGAGAGAGGTTGAAGAGAGAGAGAAGTTGTAATATTTTTACAAAAGATAGAAGAGAAAAAAATAAATGAAAGTATAAAATTCTCATAGGAATGGATATATGAGGGATGATTGGAGGTATAACAGTTTTTTTGGATCACAATCCACAGGGATTACAAATTTATTGGAGCGGAAGAGTCCAAGAACCTTAGAATTCAAATCCTCCCTCAAAGCTCAACTTCTGCGCAAGGGCAAGGGATATGGCGTGGAACAAGTAGACCCCTCCACAAACTAAAGCAAATTAGGCCACAACATCATGTACGAGTCCAACATATGTCTAATGTACAGCATCAAGTAAAGAAAAAATGTACTACAAGATGCAAGTCGTTGAATAAACACAAGCCTATAGAAGCCTAAGTATGTGCTCCCTTTAGTTTATTGCCATGATTGTGAACCTATTTTGTGACGGTGCACATAAATATGGGGGCAAAAGAAAAGAAAAGCAGAGATTAGAATTCACAGCCACTTCGATCAAGTGCTATCATCATTCACATATCTACTGGTATCTTCCGCAACTTTTGTCCAGACATCTGCAATTTTCTCAGCATATCCAACCTGATTCACAAACAAGCATACTTAAGAGTGGGGAAATACAGCAATGAAGGTAGCGAAAATAATCACTAGGCATACTCATACCTGACAAACTACGAATCCTTTCAACATATTCAAAAAGTCAGCTTGCCTCTCTCTGTCAAGTCTTTCAAGCTCAATCCTATTATTTTCCTGCATTAACATTGTCATCAAGCATTCTCTATCACCGATTAAGTAATATACATAAATAAATACCCACACACACATGAATTTTTTCTCGGCAAAGAATAAGGAAGCAGAGATATGAGGATGGATAGAGACGACGACTAAATCCACATAAGCCAGCTATGAAGTAATACTTATTTTCTCTTTATAAAACTATCTTCTTTTCATCCCAAAAAACAAGAGAAACAGGTAGCAGGTAGATGACGCAATTGATAATTAAAATAAGCTTTCAGAATATGAATTTTAGATATAGAAAAAATGAAAGGAAATTAAATCAAGTTCATAACTCAATCACAAAGCTCAGACAACTATTTTGACAGACAGAACGGATTTAATGACTCAACCATAACAAAGAAAGTTTAACAATCATAGACACGAGAGCCCAGTAACTTAAAGGTAAAGAAGGGACCTCTGACTATCATCAGTACCTATTTTATAGATCAGTATATGAGCAATCCATCAACATAGATTAATAAAAAATTTCATGCAAATTAAAAAAATCAATAAATACTGCTAGCAAGAGCTCGAATGCTACTGACAAGTAAACTTCATATCATATGATATAGTACTAACATAGTTGAAACTCAATCACTGATATCCATCTGCTCATAGGACCTAGCAACAGCTCAACCATACTGCTAGCAAATAATTAATGAGACATTAACATAGGTTACAGAAGACAGTACTACAGGCATCAAATGCTGGATTTCTAACCCTATAGGCATAAAGTAAACCAGCCTAGTTAAATTATCAGTCTTTGAAACAAAGAGACATGTTCTATATTTCCAGAAATCAAGGAGTAAAAAGAAAGGAAATGAAACAGAAGAAAATAAAAGAGAAGTACTATAGAGGGTAGCAGAACGGATCAGAAATTTTCAAAGACAAAACCCAGATTGAAACTCAATTAATATCTGATTATTTCTCCCGTACAACATGCATCTTGAAGCATAAAACACAACCTTTATAACATACTAAAATCCACATGATTCTAATATATAAGACGCTGTCAGCACGGTCAAATTAGAAGACAAGGAACAAAGCATAAGAGATGCTTTTGACTAACAAAATAATGATGAAAAGAGTTAATGCATCGAATGAATTTGATATTAGCAGGTTAGGATTCATATTAAATGAGAAGTTCATAATATTTCCCACAAGTAGCTCTCAAATGATCCATCCTTTAAGAATGAAAACCATGACAAGCAATTCTGCGGGGAGAAAAAATGCTTTCTTGAAAACAGATTGCCGTGGGCTGGGGGGAAACAGGTGCCTTAAAAGGAGACAGCAATTTAAACAAGAATGAAGATGGCCAACCCTACAAGGTTTTATCCCGTAAAAGTGTATTAACTTTAAAACAAGATCCAATAAATCAAATCAAGTAAAGATACTAAAGGAGAAAATTACTGTAGCCTCCATCTAGGAAAAGATTATAGAAATGAGCATGCAAAGCAATCTTATGAATAGTACATTAAATCCCATCCAACTTGGCATTTACAAGTTTAACTCTTCAGACACTTATTCTGATTCCTGATAACGGTGCTTACCCTGTTACCCTTTTTGGCCTAAATACCTGTGACTGAATTCTCAACAAACCAACATAAATTCATCCATGCTTCAAAGTGTTTCCATCGTGGATGGATATGCGAAGAAATAATTTTACATATTTACAAGCTAAGACAGTTAAAATTAACCAAATTGAAGTATGACATTGTCAAGTTTCAATACAACTCAAATGCACTTGTATGAGGGCCAAAAAATTGCACAAAACATAAATGTGATTGATTGCAAAACAAAGAAAATATGATTAAGGGAGTTCTTTGAACTTGAAGCAGCGGACTCTCACACAACCAAACTTGATACCATTTTGTATTACGTGTTATCCAATATCCATAATCTATTTAGATAATGAAACCAATAACATTTAAAACCTACCTTTATCCGCTCATATTCTCTAGTTGCGACATGTTTGGCATCCTCAGTGGCTCTTGTGGTTTCGTTTAGCTCCTCTAACTTGCTAATCCTTGATTTGTCGCCTCCAAAAATTTTTGATGACGCTGCTTCAAATTTTTCAGCCCTTGACTGCAACGAAGATAGTTCTGATATAAGAGTTTGCACAGTCAATAGTGCACTTGAGCGATCTGAGAATGCACCATGGACAGCCAGCATTAACCCGAGATATTCATGAAGAGTATCCTGCCAGGCATAAATTAGAAAAATCATCATCATATTGAGTGGGTTATCCTAAGATAAAGACAATGTTCTGGAATAAAAAAATGCCAATCGATGCTGCCATCAAATATCATATATAACTTGAAAGCTGTTACAAGATTGTGCAATTATTTTGTTGATCACTGACTTTTTATGGCATATTAAGAGAAATTCACGAAGTTAAGTGAATGCAAACATACAACTTGATGGGAAATGTGAAGTTTGAAACTTATATAAAAATATTTTGTATTTTACCAAATGCTTCACAGTTTGAGCATTCAATTCTCGATGGAATCTGCTAGCCTTGACAGCACCCGTTGCCAAACTTTTCATGTCAGTAGCTCTTACTCTCTGACTGTTCAAGACAGCTTCTTCATTCTCAAATTTTGTCAATTTAATGAATGCCAGCCCTAATTCTCCCATAGTTTCTCCCATATCTTGCTGAGATTTGACAAGTGATTCTGCCTGCAAGAAATTTGATGCACAAGCAAAAAATGACAACAAAAAGAATAATCATACACCGGTATAAAAATTTAAGAAACAAGTAATTAGACAAACTGGCAGACAAGGAAAAATAAACATTGGTGAGCTGATAATATAACTCCTCCAGAAAAGAATACCTGTCGAGATGCATTGGTTATTTGCAGCTCAAGCTCTTGGATCCTTTCCTTATTTTCCAAGAATTCCTTGTCCTCCTCCACCACCGATGGCTTTGAACTTCCCCAATCATTCACCATGGACTGTTTGAACTCCTTTAACAGCCTCATAAAATCTCTTCCCCCTTTCGCTGGCTGCACAACCTCATTGGGTGCAATCACACTTTCACCCAACATCTGTTTTGGAAGCTTCGCTGCCCCACCAAGCACCCTTGACGTTACATCCGTTGTCGTGGGTAACGGAAGCTTTCCCTGAACCTGCAAGAACGCCTTGAATTCATCGCTTTTCATTATCACCGGATGTGCTGCCAATCTGCGCAAGTACTTCTCCAATGCCACCCTCCTTTGCTCCACAAATTCTTGTTTTTGCATCACCTGGCTCTCCACTATACTCTTGTCTGGCCTTGGAGGTATAAAAAACCCTCTATATGACTCCGCCAACCGATCGGATAGCGTTACTATATCTCTAAACCTTCTCCTGACACTAAATTCTGATGCACCAAACTCTGCGATGTTCGTTCTCGTTGTAATCAAATAGGTGACATAAGTATTGCTGCCCGGCAACATCGAATTCGAGGTTTCTTGCTCCTTAACCGGGTTGGACACGGTGATTTTCAAATACTCCGAGCTAGAAGACGATCTGGAGAAACTCTGAGAACTATCCGAACTTTGGGTGGGACTATCCACGACGTTGACATCATTACCGTTATTCTCATTGAAAGGGCTAAAAATCGCATCACCATACGACGGCGGGTCAATGTAAGAATTATCAAGGGCACTAGGGCTCCCTAATTCGCTATAATGTGGCGGGGATAGCAGAGGATCGGAGTCTTCTGGGGTCACCGCGATCGACGGAGAGAGCGGGTGCTGCTGGTCGGAGAGTGCTGACATGGCACTACGGTAAGTCGAGTACGATTTGCTGCTTAAAGGATCATCCAGGACAAGATTTTCCATTTCTTCCTTGGAAGCAAAGAGATGCGCTTCCTCGACGCCCTGATCCTCAGAGTCCATCATTTTTCTTCTTTAACAATGTAAGAGATAAAAATTCGAACTTTGAACGCCAAATCGAAACTGAAATAACTTCAATCAATAAATTTGTTCGCCAGGTGTGGAGCTCCAACTGAATGGTCCCTTGCTTGGCATTAGGGTTTCAGACGGAGTACCACTGTATCACAGCTGCCAGCGACGAGGGCTAAGGTACGCAGGTGACAGACAGGTTTGGCGTTTGAGGCTGAAGAAGACGAGTACACGACGAGGACCAGAGAAGCACGTGTCTTCGAAGGCAAATCTGTGAGAGGAATGAAGCCAATTGAATTGGCAGGAAGGGGCTATGGATTAAGCTGAGGCTGTCTGCCACAAATCATGATCCGCTACGTGGGAGGAAATCTCGTTATCCTGTGACTTCTCCGTTGAACGTTCAACTTTTGTAGAAATTTCGTTGTGAATTGATCGTGCGGTCCACGTTGTACTTCTCTAAACCCTAAACTTCGAAAGTATATTAAATTATATACTCCTCCTGTTAATACTATAAAAAAATATTTATTTTAATTATATTTATTAGATAAAGAAAAAAATTTAATCTGAATATATTATTTTTTTATTTATTTCTATTAATTTTATTTTTATTGGATGTAATATATATTAAATATAAATAAAATTATTAAATTATTAAATTTTATAATATAATTAATGAGATTTAAGATTTTTCTTGAGTGTAAAATTATTTATAAATAAAATTAGTTATAGTGTAGGATAAGATTTTTTTTTATATACAATGTAGTATAAGCATTTTTTTATACACAAATTTTTGGAAATGAGTTGAGCTCACTAACGATCTAAAAACAGGGTGAAATTTCTTTTTCTTCTATATAATATCAATGTTGAGCAGAGCGAATTATCTATTATCTTCAAACGTAAATCTAGGTACCCAGGAGTTAGGATGCCTCCCCAAGTGCTGTGACTAAAACTACAATAAAATAGTACTCCTTAAAAATCGAGCACGCTCTAAATAATCGTATTTCTCAACAAGTTAAAGCCACGTGTTCTTGAATAAGCATTTGTACGTGAGTTTGAAACCAAAAATCTGATCCCTAACTCCAAAAACATGTTTTTTTTGGTAAATACTCCAAATACATGTTACTGTAACAAAAAAACTTGTTAGAGCTTTTGGGCTTGGACTTGAAAAATTGGTTGAATTCATTGGGCCCGTATCCAGTGAATTTGTTCATCCGAAGTAACGATGCCATGCTTCATGCGAGCCTCCTGTCACGTTATTGCTACTTCGTCTAATCCTAAAGTCAGCTAGCTACCATGGGTTGTTGGATGGTGAAGTAAGGTTTAAATCTCCACTAGAGAAGTGTCCATATTTGATATTAGATAATATCTGAAATATAATTATCTCGAATAGAAAAATTTATGCATAACAAAAAAAAATCCTATAGTTAGCAGAATTATCACAGAAACAAAGAGAGTTTGGTTGTATCGGAAAAGAAAACACACGAGTTTGGAAACGGGAATTCTATTAACTTGAATGCCCGTACGCAATATATACAGCCCTAAACTATCGAAGTTGCTGATTTTTCTTAACAACACTGAATAATGTTGTTGAAACAAACACATTTACCCTCTAAGGATTTGCTGCTGCATAACTAAAACAGAAGCAGAACTACTAAAATCTACAGAGGCAACATAGTCTCCTATCACTCCTAAATCTTCGTTCTCACTCCAATTAGATAACCCACTCAGAATCACAGGGTTCATTCCCTGTCTCCTCCCCACAATCCACAGATCATAACTTCCATCATTCATCATCCGAATCGCTCCCACCGTCTGCTCGCCGTCCTCAACCACCACCTCTCTGTACTCCACCTTCTCGTTCCGTTCATTCTTCACCCAGAACCATGTCATCATTCCGTCGTCCAGCTTCTTCTCCGTCTCCGTCTCCCCTTCATGGTTAAACGCCAGAAACCTCACCACCGTCAAACTCAACTCTTCGTTTCCCGACACCATTCGATCGGCATAAACTAAAGCCTCTCTACAATCCGCCCCTCCCAGAAACAACACGACAAGCTTCAGTCCTGATCGACCAAACGAATCATTGACGCTGTCTTGTCCTCTGATGAAACTCCCGATATTCTCACTCTTGTCTACGAGAATCCCGACGGAGCAAGGAGCTTGAGTTAAAACGTTGGATATCACGGTTCTTGATCCCTCCCCCGATACTATTGTTCCTTCGAGGTTATGAGTGATAGCTCCCTGATAAAGTGATAAGACGATCAGAGTAGCTTTGTTCTCTAAAGCTAGCTCACATACGTCTTGATACATGGTTTGCTTGCTTGTGATGGCAGTGAAGAAACGAAGCTTAACAGAGTCGAAGCCTTTGACGCTCTGAAATTGCGTGAGGGCATTAATGGTTTGGATGCATTTGTATTTTGGAGGGACTTGTTGTTCGTCGTGGTCGAAGAAGACAGGGTTGGTTCGGCCTAAAAGCTCAATGAGGTGAAGGGCGAAGATGGACATGGGATTCCCTGAGGTGGGAGCAGAAAGTTCAAGGAGGTTGATGATGCCACTTATGCTTTCTCTGTCAAGGATGGAGAGTACGATGACGAGGTCAGTGTCGGGAGGGGTATGTTGAATGGTTCTCCTTTTGTTCACCATGTATGGTTTTGATGGATCGTAGAGGATCATGATCAAAGGAGTGAATATTGCTGTCACTGCTATCGTCATCAGTACTAATATCGTGTAACCTGGTGGCTTTATCATCTGCGTATGTATGTACACATGATTAATTAAAACCTACGTAAAAAAAAATACTTGTATAAAGTGATATATATATATATATTATGAGATCAATTACCTTTTTGTCCAGCCAGTGCATGAACAATATGAGTTCGATCTGGCCTCTTAAGCTCAAGATGAGACTGAGGGGTAATCCATCTCTGAAAGGCATTCGCCAATAGATGGTAGTGAACCAAGTGGAGAAAAACTTGGTCAAATACGCAGTTAAAGCCATGCAGAACAATGGATGAACATAGGACCAACCAGCAGCAATCATGGCATAAACATCAGTGTTGTATCCGATCAAAAGGAACGAGAATGGCATAAAAAACTGTGTCATAACTGTCTCTGTCTTCTCCAAAATGGTTGTCCCTAAAGGAGGACCAGCCGGAATCACCAACCCTAGCCATAACGCCCCGGCTCCGATCGATAAGCCGACCAAGTCAGTCATAAACGACGCCACAAAAATCCCCAACAGAATCAAAGTGACATAATCCGATTTCACTGCGTGTCCTTCTGGGGTTATATCACCAATCCACAACATCCCTCTTCGAATAAGTACGAAGAAAATAAGCGAATAAACTGCCAGGGAGAGCATAAACCACAGAGCATGCATGGTTCCTGTGTCTCCTTGTTTTCCAGCTTCAAACACCACTGCGATAGTTATACCAACAAAGTCACCAATTAGACCAGTAGATATAGCTGATCGCCCCACTTCGGAGCTGAGAAGGTTGTTATCTTTGAGGACGATGAATAGTAATGGACATGACGAGAGTCCCATGTACATAGCAATGCCCCCTAATGAAGTTATCTTGGCGAGCTCTTGGTCCATGTTCTTTCTCATGGTCATCGCCACAGAAAAAACTGATATTGAGGGAACGAGTATACTCATCAAAGCTATAGAAATATGTTTTTTCCCTGTTTTTTTTATGAGGCTAGTGTCCATCTTCACGCCATACACGAAAAGAAAAAACATGAAGCCCATTACGCCAATATTGTTGACCACAAATTCAGCGTTTCCGGGGTGTATATTATTTGCAAACCATGTTTTATGTCTCAGAACTGAGGGCCCCAACAAGATGCCAGCCTTAAAAATATAAAAGCTTTGAATCAAATTATGGAGAGAAGATATATACACTAGAGATACATATATATACAATTATGCAAGAGATAATTAGGATGAGAAGCTTACGTACGATAATCTCGGCGATGATCTTAGGTTGTTTGAGAGGCTTAAGGAGGAAACGAATGACGCGTGTGAGAAGGACGACGACAGAGAATTCGAAGAGGAGGAAAGGGAAGGTGTAGGTCAAAGGGTTTTCTCCAAAGAAGATGCCATCACTTCGACCTTCGAAGGCGGGACGACAAATGATGGGAAGCGCGACGGTTTCATTCATTTGGATATGGGAAGAAACGGATAAATGATGTTGAGGAGATAGAGGTGGACGAAGATGCCACCGCCATTCGTTGAGTGCTTGCGGTGGCGGTGGCGGCGGCAAAAGGGGAGGGTATAACCTAGCCATGCATGAGGGTTTCACACAGAGAAAGAGAGAGAAGAGATGCTATATAGGAATGCGGTTTAACGTCAAAGTGGGACTTGGTGGGAGGTGAAATGGGTCTCTGTCAATATTCCTGTGGTTCACCATTTTTCTTTTGTTGTGAGGTAAACATTACACTGAGCATTTCTAATTTTGTTCACGCAAATCACTTCACGTATTGAACATATCTATTTTGTATTAAATGGATGGCGATGAGAGTTAAAGTCGAGAAATAATACAAAAATTAGAAAAAAAATACAAAAACCATGGCTATAAAGAGAAGTTTTTTTTTTTATTACAAACGAAGAGTTAAACCCAAATTATTAAAATTTAACTGTGGAAAATAATTCTCAAACACTCTTTAGACACTAAAGCTTTCAAATTATGGGGCAAGTTCTCAAAAAAGATAACATGGATAATGATTTCTTAACCAATACATCAGGAACATAATTATATTTCCTTAAAATATATTTAATTTGAATGTTCCATTCACACTTTAAAAAAGAGTTAATCTGTACTATTAAGAGACTATATATTTAGACTTAAATCACATGCCAATGATAGAAAGATGACCTATTATTCAACTTTAATGATACTATAAGGGTCAATAATATACATAAAACCCGCAATTCAATTTTCAGCTTAATCCCAAAGGACATCTCCACATCTAGGTTGGTGGGGGTGGGGTATGATGATGGGTACGAAATAAGAATATGGAGGGAAGGGGTTGAAGGGCCAGAGAATAATGAGAGCCCATTAAGAACCCATGAAAACAGTAGGGCCTAGTAATTGAAGAGAAGAAGCTCAGGAGGGATTTGAAGGATGCAGAGAAGTGGGCCCACTAAGAGGAATGAATAGAAATGTGGGGAAATGATCAGAGGAATTGAATATAGTGCAGCTGAACTTTAGCCGCCAAGTGTCAGGGGCTACAGAATTAACACACCACAGCCCCCCCACCCCACCCCACCCCACCCCCCACCTGCTCCTCCATCGCCATCTCTTTTATTCTTCTTTATTATTTTATCAAACCATCATTCCTATTCCTCACCAAGACCCATCTTTCAATATGTATCTATAATTGCTGCACTTATAACTTAGTAGTATAAAAATTTCTCTCTAAATAGAAAATTGTGGGTCTGATCTACTTATAAAATCAAGTCATTATTAGTACTGCCTCTTAACGCATATTTAAAATTATACTATAAACGGATAGAAAGAGTATATCTATTTCTAAATCTCAGCGATAGATGAACGGCTATCAGCCATATGAGAAGTTCTTTCACACATGTGCTTTGTCGGTTTGAAGATGCTCCTCCCCACCACACCCTACAAACAAGAACGAGCACACTGATTACGTTAAGAATGATTCCAATGGTCCTGTTCTTGCTGACACAACGTCACTGTACCATAATCTTGTGTCATTGGTTCAATTCTAACTACTCCGTCTGAAATATCACTTGCACCCATTATGGAATTAAGAACTTCAATTTATTTTTGCTTTCTTTTGGTTAATTGGTCTAGAAAGTTTGAGCCAGTTGATGGTAGAAATCATTTTAATTCCCACCACTATAATCATTTTGGTCTGCCACTCACACTGCCATTGCATTCCCAATTAAATCCTGCCCCTGGCTGCTATCTCTCTTTATGTGTGTGTGCGGGTGTGTAAAAAGAGTACTACAAATGTACGTTACATTTAACAGCTAGCTAGCTTAATTATTTCTGAAATTGACACTCCCCAGACCAAAGAGCCATTGTACTACGTCCATGATAGTTTATGTTTGTTCAACACACTAAAGCAAAGACCGAGTTCATTGTGAAGTATTATATTCTGAACGATTCAAACAAATATATATATACACAAACTACTGTGCCAAGAGGTGGTGAATCCTGTTCAGCGACAGCACCTACAAGTCCTTTTGATGAGATGAAAATCTGTACAAATATTTTGCTTTACTCCATTAAAGATATGCAATAATTCAGTAAGAAGCTTGGAGATCTAATAACAGTACACATGGTTGCTTTGTCCCCGTACATCAAAGCACATACTGTGCCCTAAAGTTGATTCAAACTTGTGATTCTTTAAAACAGCTCCTCAATATTATATTACTGCTACATCCCCAACCTCTCATAATGGCCAACCATATCATTTCCTTTCCATTGCATCTTTCACAGGAAATGGATAAGTAACATGGAAGACAAGAAAGGAAAGGAAAGGAAGCAAAACAACAGAGAGGAAAAAGGGCGGGTTGAATTTGAGGTCCAACTTCAATTTATATAACTCAATTTTATTTCATTTGATATATATTTAATTACTTGTTGCATGGGGTCATGAATTAAAAAAATGCGATGACAGAAAAACTCAAACCTGTGTAGTGTTGTGAGTACGAGTGTGGAAGGAGGGTAGAGAGGGTAATTAATTAAATGTTGTTCTCTCACATAATCTTTGCTTTTAATGGGAATTTAATGATGGAGATTATAGGAGGGAAGTAAATAAATAATGGAAGGAAGATGAAAGCGACGAGACACGTGAGAGCTGAACCAAGTTGGAAGCGAGTCAACATCCACAGTAACTAACCCACCATTATAACTGATGAAAAGGCCTGCAAAAGTTACAGTCAAATAAAATGGAGAAACCCTAGCTCATCGGGTACAGTTCTTAACTCAAAATAGGCTGCAAGGGAACACTAGGGTTTTGGCAATTCAGATCGAGCTCAGAAAGGGAGAAAAAAAAAAGGGAGAGGGTTACGCAGGGTCCTGTTTGGATCAGACTCGCCATTAAAAAGCGAACTAACTCGTCAATATGGTTCTCACAGAACATCGTGAAAATACAAACAATAAACTTTTAGACCCTCTGTCAGTAACTTGGGGGACTTGGGGGGGGGGGGGGAGAAGCTCGCATCTTTTTTGGACATGTCAGTCAACCTACTAGTCAAAGCATCAGATAACTCTCACAAGCTTCGAAAATAAAAAACATGCTTTGCAAACTCAGGAGGCGCTCTCTGTCCTTCTGTTGGATAAGAAGAGGGCATGTTTCGAGCTCCCTCAAAAGTGAATCTCGTGACCTGAGAGAAAACCAGTTAGGGCAACCGAATGAAAAGCCTAGGAAATTCAAGAACATATTTATGTTAAAGAGAACTGAGACCCATTATATAGCTGGAAAGATAAACTATTCCACTGATTACAACTACAAGATAAACAAAATTGCCTGAATGAAAGTAAATTCTAAGCAATGAAACAGAAATCCGACCTCTTTCTCTCAGAGCATGAACTAATCATGCGGCAAAAAATTATCTCAGGGATTAAACCGTGTTTGCTTGTATCTGTCAAAAGTGAGTACAAGTGTTAAAATTCCTCCCCACCTCTTTCCTCTTCCTCAAAACCAAACAAGAGGAGAGATATATGGTAGCTACAAGAACTAGTTTAGCGGGATCTACAGTAATACAAGACAGAAAGAACAAAAACAACAAAGTGACTAAAAACCGTTCACCTTCCTTTGTTTGCCAACATAAATCTAAGCAAGAAAAATACCAAAAACGTAACAAATCCACTTCGGAAGCACATTAGACAGATTTGAAAGCTAATAAATCCGCAGTTGGTAAACAAAAAGATCATCCACAAACGATCATGTAAAAGGGAGTTAATTTTCAGAGCGAGATACTAAACCATGAATCTTTAAATATGTGGCGTGAGGTTCTCGGATATTGAAGGTGGTCATGATATACATATGCAGTAAGCAGAAGCCGTGAAACTCAGGATAGATAGCGCCAAGTACACTGCAGTGAGAAGGATCTTTCAGTGTCTCGGCGCTATCCCTCCTGAGCTTGACAGATTCTTACTTACTCTGATCTGCTTCAGAAGATCATTAAGAAGTAAGAGAGATCATGGGAGAGAAGAAGAAGAAGAGACAAGGAGAGAAGAAGAGGGTCACTTGGTGAGGAAGAGAAGGGTGGGAGGTGGAAGGGTATTTATAGGAAGGAAGGTACGTGTGGGGGAGTTGAGGAATTGACTATTGTATTTGAAAATTTCTGCGCCCTGAAAGCAGCGAGCAGCTTAATTAGACTGAGGAAAAATATGAGGTAGCTATAGGAGCTAGCTAGCTGGTGACACTGCTTTTTTGTTTATTTGAGGGGGGGGGGGGGTGTGTTTAAATGTAGGGACGGCTTCTTGTTTGGTGCTGGGTTTCACTTTTTATTAGTATCATAATTAAATCACAATATTTTAATGCATCAGTATGTTTTCTTAACTTGTACGCTGCCGACTACGATTTTTTCTTCCCAAAACACGGAATACGGTGACGCGGATTAGGGGACTGTAACTATTTAGGGGCTCTGTTTATATAAGAGTTCAACAAATAACATAAAAAAAATTAGATAAATAAATAGATATTTAGATAATTATTATTAAAAAATATTAAAAAAAATATTTTTATTAAAAATAAAAAAAATATAAGGATAGAGAAGATAAAATTGAGATAAAAAAAAATAGAAGAGATAATAGAAAAAAAATAATAAAGAGCGAATAAAAAAAATAATTAAATAATTATAAATTTTATTATTATTTTAAAAATTAATGTCAATAATTTATTTAAAATTTTAATTTTAAACTAAATTTAGTCTAAAAAAATTTTAAAATAAATATAACTATTTACCTTTAAAATTTTTATAAATTAAAATTTAATCTAAAAGTTGTTTTAAAATTACGATTATAATAGTTAGCAGGCAACTAGTCAAACATCCTTAATTTTCTCCGCTCTCGTAACTTTGCCGGGAGGTTACCTTCCCACCTTGGCTGTTGTGTCTCAATACTTTATTTAATTTTAGAATTTTATTTTTATTATCTCTCATATTCTAAATATAAAAATTAATTAAAATATCTATTTTAATTTTAATTCTAAGATCTTTATTATTTTATTTCTTAATTTTATAATTTTTTAAATTATTTTAATTAATTACATATGTTAAAAATGTTTCTGTCTAAAGATAATAAATAAGATATATTTATGAAAATTAATATATATTTTTTATAAATAAATAATTTAATTAATTTTTTAATATTTATAAATTATATAATTAATTGAAAATAACACATTTTTTCCTTCGCAACGCAAATAACTAATTTTTGTATACAATGTATTAAGGAAGAGCGTATTTTAAAAAACTACTACCATTAGGGAACCGTTGAGAGAATTTTAATAAGGAGTTACAACTATTGAGGAAAGTTATGGTTATGGAGGGTCAAGTTATAAAAATAAAAATAAGATAAAATTTGGAGGGACAAGGGGCACTAACTTTTAACCAAAGGGTCAAAGGATATGTATATTTTTTATGCTAAGTTGGGGCTGCCTTACACGGAAAGTTGCTTTAAAACGAGACAATTTGAGGATCTCAAATACTTGAACTGTTTCTGCACGTGATTTATTTTTGCCATTTTCTTTAAATAATTTGATTTTTTTTAAGTACACAAATTCATTATTATATGGCTCGTAATGTCGCCCCTAGCTCCCCAGACCACTGTAATCGATCCCCTGGGAAGCTTCGAGAATAAATTTAAAACAGGACATTCACATGCTTGTTACAATACCAAAGTGTGCGTAATTAGTTCGAGGAGAGGTTTAATTAATCTTGATTATGGTGCGATTAATTTGATGTATATTTGTTTAATTGCATTAGAGCGGTTGATCTATCGTCATATCGCATCATGGTGATTTGTGAGTTTTATATTTTCAAAATTCAAATTGTCAAATTATTTCTAATTTTGAATTGTTTTGATATTGTAGGGACGGCAATTAGCAAACTGCATCAACAAATCGCCAAATGGCGATCTAATAATAACATCAAGAGCCACATTGTCCCTGTACGTATCAATAGTCAAATAGGTGAGACCGCAATTAGCCCCTTCATTTCACTAAAACAGCACCTTTTAATTAATTAACCAATTCCTATCAGAAAAATAAATTAATTAACCAATTAGCCGTTGATGTTATAATGCATTAGTAATTAACAATAGTGTCCATTTAGTTTTAACCTAAACTCTAGTTTTAAAAAAACTTTTAGTATAAACTCTAATTTAGAAAAATTTTAAAACTAACACTCATATTTGTCTAAAATAACTTATAAACTAAATTATAGATTAAAATTATAGTTTTAAATAAACTACTAGTAATAACTTCTAGAATAGAAAAATATATTATGGATTACTCAATTATTATTTTACCTTTAATTTTTCTCATATTCTATCTATTCTCTTCTCCCTCTTCTCTCTCTCCTTCCCTTATTCTTGCCTCCGTATCACCATCGTTGCCCTCCATTTTTTGTCGTTGTTTTGGTCTGACAATCTTTTATTTTTGCCGTGGTTCTGGTTTGACAGGCTTCCATTTGCGATAAGACCGCTGGAGTCACTTTGTTGCTGGGGTCGATAGCCTTCTATTTGTGCTGTGGCCACGGGAGTCATTCTATCATTGGAGTCGCTACACTCCCTCAGTCATTACCATTACTAGGGTTACTGTAGTAGAAGAGGAGGAATAAAAACTACAGTGGTCGTTGGAATTTCTAATCAGTGAATAATTTTTTTTATCTTATCCCTTTTTTAATAATTTATCAATCATAAAAATTATTTTAGTAATAACTATCTAAATACTCATTTAGTTAAAAAATTTTTTTTTCATAAGCTCTTAAGTATATTTTTTTTTCTAAAAGTTGTCTAAAAATATTTTTTTATAAATTATTTTTTAAAAATCTATCCAAACGGTTATGATCATTGAGGTGGCATATATTTCAATTTTTTAGTGACGTGGGCATGAAATACAGTGCTTGGACTAAAAGATTAAGTCAAATGAAAAGCAGAAGATCGTGTCCTCTAATAGAGAACATTAAAAAAAACAGTTACATTGATATTAATTAAACTGACTATATGTGGGACTATAATGTTTTTAAAATATACTTATACTTTATCATCCATAATTTTTTTTTACACTTTTGGCCTTTCATAAATAGTTAGAACTCACAAATTTATATTTATTTAAAAAAAATAAAAAAGTTTGAGTAATATAATACAACTTGCTGTATGAATTTAACACTGTATATTGGTTTACCTAAAGCGATCATTTGGAAAGCTCGTTTATAACTTCTAATCAGCAAGAGTTAGCTATTAATGGCTTTAAGGCGTATTTGACTGATTATTATAGAAAATAGATATTTGATTTATAAATTGATATACCAACAAAAATTGGACAACAAATTGTGATCTATGTCGGCCACTGCCGGTTGTTTATAGGAACCAAGGAAAAAACATCATATTATTGTGTGTGTGTGTGTGTGTATTAAAAGAAGAAGAAGAAGAAGAAGAGGGAAAATGCCTTAATATATGTTGACA
Source organism: Leucaena leucocephala (assembly GCA_037074615.1). NCBI lineage: Eukaryota > Viridiplantae > Streptophyta > Magnoliopsida > Fabales > Fabaceae > Leucaena > Leucaena leucocephala. The sequence goes on along the minus strand of CM073517.1, from coordinate 5,787,896 downwards.
CACATCTAGCGTGCAAGCACGTAATTAACTATACATGATCATAATCAACATAAAGGTTAAGAGACAGATGGTGCTGTGCTGTGGGATTTACTCTAGGTTCAAAGGCGATCATCATGGGGCAATTATCCGTATTTAACAGTCGGCAACATCTTCTCTCTCTCAGTTTTCCTGCCTTTTCCCAGCCAGTCATCCCTCGCATTATTACGAATCCCCGTCACCAATATGATTCTTATTTACTTGATAGTTTTGATGAAGGTGAATAATTTTACCTAATTCTAACATAGGTGGCTCAACTTCCTTAAAATACTCATGCTTAATATCATAATATATCTTAGTCTATAAGTAAATTAGTTTAAAAATTAATAAATATTATATTTAGTACTAATATCACCTCCTAACTAATTTATATATCTAATATCGGACAAGCATTTTTATCTTTTTATAGGGTTTAAGCGGTGTTCCCCAGCTGATAGCTATAAATTAATCATTTCAATATATAAACATCACAAAGTAGGTTTTGCTTACCTCAACAAAGCTTTTTCCATGCATACAGCCTAGTTTAAATTAATGACATCATATTTCAGAGACATATATATTTATCAACTGTATCAGATTTTGTTATTTTTTGTAACTAAATATAAGTATCATATTGTTGAAAACAGTCAAATTTAAAGTATTATTAATTATTAAATATAAATATCTAAAAAAAATAAATCATGATTCATTTTGTTATAAAAGATTAATAATTTTTACTATATATTATCAATATTAGCAACAAGAACCAACCCCCCACCCCCACACACACAAGTTTTTCAAAGGGAGTTTTATGTTATGGAGGTTGTTGCGTTGTCACTGGGACAATCTCACTCAAATCTACTCCCCATTTTTTTCTTCCTTCTCACCTCTCTATTTCTCACTTACACATCATTATGCTTTGAATCCTTTCCAACTCCAAAGAGAGAGCCCATGTTATATTCCTCCTTCTTTTTTTCTCACCGTGTTTCCCTTGCTACTTGATCAAACCATTAATTGATGATGGCCAATATTTTCTTCTCCAGTACACACATTGTCTCTGCATTAACCATTAATTAATTTCATCCTCTACGCTTTCTAATTGCGACTTTAAGGTTACTAGACCTTGATTTATGATTTGACATATGTTACTCTTAAAATATTATATATGCGCTGCATTCTCCGTTTGGACGGTTGTTGACTAGTGCTCTTGCTTGGCAAATAATGTAATAACCGCATTTATAACAGTAAACCCACCCTTATAGAAGTCTCCCGAAATTTATATGTTGTATTGCCGGAATTTTGATATATACTCGTACTCCGAAGGTAACTATTAAAATTAGTTAATTTTTTTAGATAAATTTAAAAAATTAATTATACTAAATATAATTTTTAAATATAAAATTATATTATATATTTTTCAGCGTACTTAAATTAATTAATTAGTTATTATATTATTTATCGTAAAAAAAAAGTGCTTCTTAAATTCTAACTATACCCCATTTAATGCGCGGGTTGGTCCTTGAGTCTTGAGGTTTTTGGTTGATGCATGGTGTTAATTGAACTCTCTTGTTGATTATCAAAAGGAAAAAATGAGACTAGATTATATTAAACTTTCCTAAATTTTAAAATAAATGCGGATAATTTTTCTAATAATTTAAAATTTAAATTATTTTTTTTATTATTATTATGGACCTTTTATTGTTAACTTATTATTATCTTATTGACCGAATTTACACGTCAGATTAATAGAAGACAAATAACATAGTTATATGATATCTTATCTAAGTTAATAATTTTATAATAATTATATTATTTTTATATAAAGATTAAAATGTGATTGTAACATTAAGAATAACCCTCGTTCTCCCGAGGTCTCCTAGCTGTCTACAACACACCTATCTTTAATGATATTAGGTGTTTTATATTAATCTAATGTAACAAATTTTGTCAAAACGATAATGATAAATTAACTGTAAAGGATCCATAATCTTAAAATGCGAGAGAGATTATACTTATCTACCCTAACATTGAGGGGAATTTTGTATAATTTAACTAAGAGAGAAAAAAAAAGAAAAATTAAACGCTCTTGTTGTGGCATATATCACTTCTCAATATCTAATTAAAAGACTCGCTGAATCTTTTTGGTAAGCGATGCTTTTCTGTAAACAGCGATGATCATGTGCACGTGTACATGTGTGTGATGGAGAGGGAGATTGAGTGCGTAATAAACAACTATTTTAAAAAGTTAGTAATCAATAACTATCTTATTTTGAAGAAATAAACAACTTTAATTATATAAATTTACCCAACCAAGTTCACAGGCCTTGGGGATTGTAGTGAAAATTGAGGGTGTGCATGGTTGGTATCTTACCCAATAAAAATATAAGCTATATTTTATAATTCGATATCCACTCTACCAGATAAAAATCTTAATTATTTTAGATTGGGCATGCCCAAATCGTGATACCCTACTTATATTATGAAAAAAAATAATTATAAACTTATAAAATAATAATATATTCATATATCTTCAAGAGTTAAGTAATATCAATAATCTACCAAGAATAAAGCAATAAAAAGATAGTAATTAAAATTTTGAAATTTATTGCGTATAAATAAAAGCCTTGAAGTTTAAATAGTTTACAATTGTAACTTTGTATAAATTTTTCAAAATTAATAAATATGAAGCATATGAAAAAAATGACGATGAGTAAAGTTTAAAAAAAAATAATTTAGTTATAAATTTTAAAAGATATAATTATCTACTTGACTACTTATATTTATAAAATTATCCTTTAATCACCAGTATCTATTATATTCGTTCTATATGAAATAATGTAATCTACAAATTTTGATATGTAAACAGGTAACTAACTGGGCTGAGTCAAATGGGTAGGGCAGCAACTCTTACCCGATATTTGGCCCTACCCGAAATTGGCCCTGCTCAAAATTGCTCATTTTATATTAGGTCATTTTTTATTAGGTTGGGCAATATATTTTTTATGTGAGCGCGAGCAAGCTTATCAGATACTATAAGCATTTTGCATACCCCTAGTGAAAATAAGACATTTGTGGGATCATTTTGTAAAATGTCGATTTTAGAAGCCCTTATACAGCATTCTCCCAAAAACTGAATGAATATAATAATCATAAGAAAAGAGTTTAGGACTTGACATGTAAGAAAGATGGATATGTATAGGAGTACATTCTGGCGAAAACAAGGGGCATGATACGCCTGGGAAAGCCCTGTATTACTAGAATTAAGTGCATGTTTGAGACTATCATTTAAAAAGTTTTTTTTAGATAAAATCTTAATTTAAATATTTTTTAAATAAATAATTATATTTGTTTATAAATAATTTTAGATAAAATTATAATTTTAAATAAGTTACTGAAACTAACTTTTATAATAATAAAAAAACTTATGGACTATCTAATTACTATTTTATTCATACTTTTTTTTATACTCTATCTCCTATCTCCTCTCTCTTCTCTACCCTCTCTCCTCTCTCATCTATTTTCTCTACCATATCTCCTCTCTCTTCTCCACCCTATCTCCTCTCTCCTCTCTCCTCTCTACACTCTCACACTTTTAATTAAATTATACCCTTTTTAGTAATTTACCAATATAAAAAAATGATTTTGCTACTAATCATCTAAACATCTTTAATTTTTAAAATATATTCTTCCCAAATTTATTCTCTAAAATATATTATTTTCAAAATCTATTCTCTAAAAATTAATTTAAATATACCCTAAAAAAATAACACTGCAAATTCGGGTTTAGAGGCAAGGTAAGCATCGTGAGAGATCCTCTTCCAATCTATCCAACAATAACAACGTAGATGAAAGTATAATTTTATTCTTAAATTTTTTACTTAAAAGTTATGAGTTTAAGTTTTTTTTTAAATTAATATTACTCTAAAAAATATTTAAAAAATGATAATACTGTCTTTATTATTAAAAATGTTAATAATTAACATTAATCTTTTAATAATGAACTCGATTTTATTTCTTTTTTTTAATATTTTTAGAATAACATTGATCTTATGAAAATTTTCTGATAACCATAATATGAAAACTTTAAAAATAAAATTCGGCTTTAAAACCTCATAATAATAATAAAGTGGGGAGAGAGAGAGAGAAGGAAGAGGGAAATAACTTTCTTGGGGAGGGTGGGGTCAAGGAAGGAAGCGTGAGAAGAGAACAAAGGGAGGAGATGCAACAAAAACAGGCACGGTCAGGGATTGTCCTCCCTTATTCTGCATGTTTTCAACTAATCAACCCTCCCATTTATTGGCTTCTGACCTTCTCAGTTGTAGGCTATGACCCTCTATTCCTAAGGGCATCCCTCTCCTTCCCAACATATCCTCCTCTCCATATTCCATTATCACCCGGTATTTTTTTATGTTTATTTAATAAAACTGTCTTCTACCTCACGATTTAAAAAAACCTCAAGAATATATTTTTTAAAAATTATTTTTTTATAGAATTAAGAAGATATTTTCATTTTACGTGTACCGTTTGGTATTATGGAAAAAGTTTTTTGATGGGAGAGAGAATGAAAATGGAAATAGATTTTAAAAAATGTTTGGTTTACAGATGGAATGGAGATATATTTTTTATTTTACAAATATATTTATATTATCAATTTACCAAAATATCCCTATAGTTTTTTTTTTAAAAACACTGCATTCTCCTCATCCTTCGCATCGCAGACCTCCGGTAGCCACCTCCACCACCCAAACCTCCAGCCACCACACCCAGACTTCTATAAACCAACAGAAATCGCAGAAAAACTCTAGAAGAACAAGTAGAAATCGGAACCCATAAGAAAACAATCAGAAATCGCAGACAAGCTCAACAGGCAGAAATCGCGACCTCCGTCGAACCACCGTGAACCACCATGTAGGAAACCGTGAGCCACTATTGCTTTCAGATCTACCACCAACAAGCAGGAAATAGAATATCAAATCGTGGAAATCGAACAATAAATCCGTTCTCCACCTTGCCAAAATCGAAGAAACAGGAGTCAGTGCAGTCCGCCGTGGCGAGCGACCTCCGTCGAAACCGCCACGAAGCACCATGTAGATCTGAGTTGTGTTCGAATGGAGAAGGAGACCACGCGACGGAGGTTGGCGGGACAGAAGAGGGAGGGGCACAATGGTCTGAGCATCAGTACCCGGGGTGTAAGGAAATGGTACCAAACAACTCCAAGCTACAAACAGGCCATAGGAGCTACTACTGCCAGTGTCACTTTTTTTTTTTTTTAAATAAAAAAAGGAGGGAGTAGGGGGTAGGGAGGACCGAGGAGAGTTGAATGGGAATATGGGATGGGAGTTTGACGGTGCAAGTGCCGAGGCGTCTTCCCAGTCAGAAAAAGTGATTCGTGCTTTGACCCCACAACTTTCCCTTCCCCTCCCCCTTTTCTACATTTTCAACTTTAAAAAAAATGATATATATATGGGTATATATTAAAAATTATCCTACTTATAAAATACATAACTCATACATACAATTTTTCTGGAGTTTGAACAGAAATACAAGGCCCTCCACATATGTAATAATGTATCAATTAACAATGGCCATTTCAAAATAGACAAACAAAACATGCAGTGTAAGGCAAGATATATCAATTAAATTTTATCATTATTTATAAATTAATTACTTACTAAAAAATATTATAAGCCTATTTAGATAAAAGTTTAAAAAATAGTTTATGAAAAAAAAAATTTAGACAGCTTTTATAAAATGACTAGATAATAGTTTATAGAAAAAAAATTAATTTTGAATTAATGAGTGTTTGTATAGTTATTACCAGAATAATTTTTATAATTAAAAAGTTATCAGAAATTATATGATTTTATTAAAAATATGAGAGAGTATAGATGATAGGGGTGTTCATGGGCAGGGCTGGGCAGGGCGACCCCCCTGCCCGGTGCCCTGCCCAGAAAAAGTATGGGCTGCATTTTGCAACCCGATGCCCAGCCCTACCCAGTAAAAGCCCTAACCATTTTGGGCTGGGCATGGGCGGGTTGGGCATGCCCAAGTTGTGATGCCATGCTCATGTTGTGGAAAAAATCTGCAATTATAAACTTTTAAAATAATATCATATTCATATGTCTTCAAGAGTTAAATAATATCTATAATCCACTAAAAATAAGGTAACAAAAAGATAATAATTAAAGTCTTGAAATTCATTGCATATAAAAAAACCTTGAAGTCTAAGTAGTTTATAATTACAACTTTACATCAATTTCCCAAATGTTGACAAGGATGAAGTATCTAAAAAAATAAAATAAATAATTATAATTTGTAATGTAATCATATTATGATTAATAAAGTTAAAAAAATTAATGTAGTTATAAATATTAAAAGATGCAACTTACGTACTTAACTACTTATATTTTTAAAATGACCATTTAGTCACCAGTAATTATCATATTCTCCCTTCTAAGTGTAACATCTACGGAGAAAATAAAAAAAATAAAAAAATGGGGTGCTCATGGGTAGGGTAGGGCAGGGTAACCTTCCTGCCTGGTGCCCAGCCCGAAAAAAGCATGGGCTGCATTTTGCAGCCCGATGTCCAGCCCTGCCCTATATTTATCGGGCTAGGCAGGGCCATTTTTCGCGGGCTGGGGTGGGCATACCGGGCCGCGGGCTTTATGAACACCCCTAATAGATGATGGATAAGGAAGAAGAGAGAGGAGAAAAGTTAAAAAAAAAAAAGAAAAAAAAGAGATATGAGAGATAATGTAAGAAAAAAATAAATATAAAATAGTAATTTGATAATATATAAATATTTTTATTATTTTAGAAGTTAGTTTCAATAGTTTTTTTATGAATTTAGTTTAGTTTAACAATTTTTTTAGATAAATATAACTATTTATTTAAAAAAAATAAACTAAAATTTGAGTTAAATTTATTTTAAAAATGTAATTTATAGTAAATCTAAATAAGCCCCATAATAATTAATTTTATTAATGTGGACATGATATTTGGAAGATCGAAGATGAGAAGAGTTAGGCCCTTTCTCCCAGAACGCAATTCAGTGAAGTTGTCCTTGTTTGGGCGGTACCCAAGTTTGTAGCCTAGAATAAGCAGCAGATCGCGAAGGAACCAGAGAGTCACGACTCACGAGCATAAAGCATCCAACATAAACGTACGCATAGGAAAAAGTATTCATTCGTTGACTTTTTTGATATAAAATGATTCTAGTTTTTAATTCGAGATATATAGATTTATATTTAAAAATAATAAATACTTTATTTTATTTAATCTTAATATCGTCTGAAAAAAATAAAACTTCATCCTAAGTGAGTAAACTCAAATCTTTTACAAGAATTATATTATAAGAATGAATGTTTGTTAGGCTTTTTACTTTTTGTTGCTCTCCGTTCATTACGTTTTGTTCTGGAACCTCACAATTGTTTATCTTGGTAAGTTAGTTGTTCAAGTGTTTTTTATACACATTATTTAATTTTAGATAATTATTTTTAGAATAATTTTTCATATTAATAAATTATTAAAAAATATGAGAGAGAAAAGATAATAGAAAAAATAGGAGAGAGATAAGAGAGGAGATAGGAGAGAGTAGAGAAGATAGAGGGTAAAAAAAAGAGATAAAAGAGGTTATAGGATATAAGAAAAAATAGAAATAATATAGTAATTGGATAGTTTATAAATTTTTTTACTATTCTAAAAACTAGTTTGAATAGCTTATTCAAAATTATGATTTTACCAAAAAATATTTATGAATAAATATGACTGTTTATTTTAAAATTGATGTAAATTAAGATTTTGCTTAATTTTTTTTTTAATTTTGATTTTACCTATTCCTAAACATTTCTCTAATTAATAATAGAATTCTCCGTCATTAAAAAAGAGTCGAGAGAGAGAGAATTGGAATGAGGGGAGCGCATGAGTTGAATGGTGTCATATCGGGGAGAATGAGATGATGGGGAGAATAATGAATGGATCGGAGACAATCATAAGCTTCATTGACGAATAAGCAAAACCGAAATTCATTCCCAAACAATGATTCCTTTCCCCGATGATCCTCCAAATCTTTCCTACTTCCACAACCACGTCGTCATGCGGAAAATCCTCCTCTCAATCATATATGCTCCTCCCTTCCCATCCATGTATTCTCCCTCCCCCTTCCTGTTATTAGTTTTTGAGCCAATATGGTAACATTTAATCCCCACATCCTTTTCTCAATTATTAATTTAATCTTTACCTTTTGACAGGGAATGAACACTCCGTCCTCCCTTATATTAGTTTACTGAGTTCAAATATTATAAAGACAAAAATTACTATGAGTTAAAAATCTTAAAAAACTGACTCATTCTTTATCAATAAATTACAAAGTTCTAAGATAACATATACGGGCTTTTTCCGCTAACCCAGGAGTGCAATTTGATAATTATTATTTTGAATTGTATGTATTTATAGTGCGTCGCATAATTATTTTCATTTATAAAAGGGTAAAGCCGTGGAATTATTTTGAAAATAGACAAAATATGTCATCTAATTGACATGAGTGTCTCACACAGATGTTTTCTTTGCTGAGGTGAAGAATAACATATATAGAGTACGTGGTCAATGATTCAGAGTCTCTTAAATCAATATATCTATTTTACATATAGCGTAAAAATAAAATAAATAAATAAATAAACGAAGAAAATAAGGGGAAAATCATTAAAAAAGAGGGGATGATTTGAGACCCGTGGCCAAAATTGTATGGGTTGGATATCATAGGATTCATTGGAGTATATTTTAATATTTAAATAACACTTATAAGTATCCATAGGAATTAATCTAATAAAAAGAGTTAGTTACCTATAATATATAATAAATTAAAATTAAATTTTTTATTAATATATATATTTAATATGTGATAATATTTTGAACAGATCTCTTAAAAAGGATATTTAATGAAGGGACCACACCGACAAGTGTTCAAAGGAGCACTCCCATTTGTCTGGGTCTGAGTATTGCATCGTTCGGGAGATCCGGATCAGGTACCCCAACCCCCGTGCTCCCTTCAATCCCTCTCATGTCTTCTTCGCAAGTTTGGCTCTCCATCTTCCACATCACACTCCTCCATTTCTTTATTCTCTCTTTTCTAAATCTCCCGTCACCTTACTACTCTGTTTTTTCTTTGCTCTTACATTGTTATACAGAGGGCTCCCAAGAGCTCTTCTTATTATCATAATTGAGCAGATATGGGACTGAATTATATGACCTTCTTGCAGGATCACTCACCCCAAGCCATGTAACTAACCACATCATTTGACTTGTGAGTTTCATATGTTGTTGTTGCATTAAACCGGTATTGTTACTCTACTACATATCCGGAAAGCCACCCAACATGGTTGAACATAGTATTTTTCCAATTTTTACTGTAAGAAATACTCAACTAATTTAAATGTATTAAACAAATCAAATAATAATAAATATAATCTGATTTTTTTAACTGTAATATCAGATTATAAGTTAAATAAATTAATTTAAAAAAAAATAATAAATATAAAATATATAATAAATTGATATTTCATATTTAAGATTTAAAAGGTTTAAGATATGGGCTACCATATTTGTGAGAGTTCACTGTTGGAAGTTGAAAGTCTCATTTGTGAAGAGGGAACAATGAGGATAATAATAGCGACAAGAACAAAACAGTGGGCACACACAAGACCAGTGACTATCGCAAAGGAACAAGTGTTATCCCCAGTCCACACTGTCGTGTCCTGTAACCTAGACCAAATCTAAAGGGGTCTCCCTGTGCCTGAAGGTCACGTCACACAGGAAAGCTCTCATTACACACACATATAATAATTGAGATGAAGAAGGAGAACTAGTCGTATGTATCTAGGAGCCATTTATACACATTATTTTCTGGTTTAGGGTATAGGGAAACAAAAACTTTGTGGCAACAAAAAGCAAAGTTTGGTACCTGAAAATCTTCAATTATGCGTACGCGAATCTTTCTTCCTCATCCTCTTGTCCTCTCAAAATCCCATAATAATACTAGTAGTAATAATACACCCTCTGATCTCATTGCCTAGCGAATGAAATGTGTTGTTGAATTAATTAGCATGTGTGCATGACTAAGTTGAAATGATATATATGCAGTACTGCATTATTGAGAGGACCCTACGGGTAGGTAAGCTGTATAATTGATTTGAAACGAGGGTGTGTGTGTGTGTGGTCCTGAGCATTCTTATGGGTTACCATGTTCTGCAACATACTAATAATATTCTTTATGACCGAATTAATAGTGTATCTTGGTGATATCAGAACCAACCCTTCGTCGTCAGAAGTTATCATTATTGAAACCAATTTAGTTACTTTCCTAAGTTACTATAAATGTCAGCTCAAGTAATGTTGCCATTTGAATACAAATGTTGATCAAAGATTCAGCTGGGTTTGAAGCAAACGCTGATATATGAATCATCAGGACTTTAACCAAATTTATCGAACTCAATACTGGTTTTCGTTACTAGCCTTTGTCTTATTGTTAATTCTTTCGGCTGGTGATTTATTAGAGTTAATAATTATTGGGGCGACAGTTCGATATGAGATATGTATGGTGAAAAGTGGCTGTGGTTGATGATAAAGTTGTAACAGAGAAGAGAAGGAAGGAACCAGAATTGTTTGGCTGGGGTGGTTCCAATTAAATTGATGGGATAGATAGCAGTTTTGTGCTGGTTGAAGGTACTGTTTTTTTCAAGTGGGAAGACATGGTTTAGGTATTTTTACCTTTTCCGTAGTGCATTTCTTTTTCCCCTCCTTCGTATCCTTGTTGCTGTTTCCAAATATTATATTCTCATTCCCCCGCAAACACTGATTGATAAAGAAGAAAATTTGTGGGGCAGTGCGAACTCTGTGAAAAGCGTCTCTCCCATAGGTAAATGTCAGCACTTCTCACAAACAACGTTAAAACTTTGATTCGCGATGAGAAACTAACCTGTTTAACTAAATCCAACCCGTTAGTAAGGCGCGGTCAATGGGCTGCAATATTAAATTTCCTTGTGTTTAGAACGAGGGATTTAGAAGGGAGGGGAGAGACTAACAGGGATTAGTCTGAGTGGTAAGTGACTCGGTATCGTTTAAACGAAGTCTCGAGTTCGAGTCTTGGCGTACGCAGAAAATCCCCGTTGGGAGACTCACCCACTATAGACAGGTACGCGACGCGGGTCGTATCCGAATATAGTCGGGGCAAAACTCCCGTGAATCGGATGGATAACTAAAAAAAAAAGAAGGGAGGGGAGAGATTTCATCTATTTTTTTATTGTTTGGCACTATAAAACTTATAAGAGGGGAGAATTTTTTTTTTTAAAGATTTTTCCTCTCTTTCTCTCCGAGCCCTCCCTCTAAAATTAGGAAAATTTAAAAAAAAAATTATTTTATTTTAACTATTTATATTCATAGTATATTTTTAATATCTCTAAAATATCACTTTAGTATATTATAGTTATCTATATAAAAATATTTTTTCCTCCCTTCTTTTAAATTAAACAATATAAGATTAAAACTCTTCCCTCTTTTTATTAATCTATATAATATTAAAATCTTTTTATTTTCTTTATTTTGTCTCCCCATCTATTAAAATCTTTCACCTCCATTTTCCTCTCCTCAGTTGAGCCAAACTAGAGAGTGTAGATTATGTTTTGCGGATTTGTGTTTTTTTCTTTCTATGTGCATATGGTTTAGAGAAGTTTGATCCATAGAAAAGCCAGATACGATGCATATTCTTTAAAACTTCATGTAATATTGATGGAGCATAATTCAAGCAACAGATCCCTTGTTTTTTATTTTCAAATATTTTTTATAATTAAATTCACGAAATAATTTTTTTATTTGGTCTATCTTAATTTTTAATTTTTTTTACAATTTTTTTGTATAAAATGGTTAAACTCACCTATGATATAAGGGTAAAGTGAAGTCTCCCTTTCTCTTAGGCAATACCAATATCAGGCAGGACGAACCGTCTATTATCCTCAGGCATAAAATTAAGTACCCAGGAGTTAGGATACCTTCCAAAATACTGTGACTAGAACTACAACAAAATTATATTACCCATGTCTAATTTATTTATTTATTTATTTATTGTTACAAGAATTTTTGGAAAAGAGTTAGGCTCACCCACGATTTAAGGATAGGGCAAAATTTCTCTTCCTCCTAGGCGATACTAATATCAAGCAGGGCGAGCTATCTATTACTTTCATACGTAAACTTACAATATTTTTTTTTGTTACAAATGAGGGCTAAATGCCCAAATAAAATAGTATTAATCTAAAAGGGGATTAAGTCCAAAGTACTGTCTGTAACTATCGATGCTAACTTTAAAGGACATGAATGTAATATTGTCGTAGTAGACAATCCTTCATTCGCCATAGCATCCGCAAGCTTGTTTTGTTGTTTAGAAATATGCTGTATATTGATTTTTCATGATAGCCCCATTAGCCTCTGTATCTGATAAAGTAATAGACTACATGCATTAATTTGTAGTTTTAATAGCACCTGTACGACCTCTTTTGAATCAGTTTATAGAATAATATCTTTAAATCTAATATCTCAAACAAGCTCGAGACTTTTATACACAGCTCACAATTCCGTTTTAAAGACGTTGCAAGAGCCCAGGTAAACTTTTTTTTTTTTTGGTACAACCCAGGTAAACTTACAATATCATTTGAGAGCAAAACTCTTTCTGGGCTCTCGTGGGCCATCGGCCCACAAAAACCTAAACAAAAAAGGCCGTCAATATAGTCAGGCGTGATGCCATTTTCAAGTCCTAATTTCCTTTTTATTTTTTGTGCCATAAAGTCCACTATTCATAGTTCGCTTCTAAACATTCAGAATTGAAAAAAAAAAAATATCATAGTTTCAATCGGGACGAAGGTTGAAATATACTATTATTTAAAATATATTTAAATTTTAAGGAATATCATTTTATTGTGATTTCAGTCGCGCGTTTAAGGAAGCATCTTAGCTTCTGGGTACCTAAATTTACATCTGAGGGTAATAAACGGCTCGCCCTACCGACATTAGTATCGTTTAGAAGGAAGAGAGATTTCGTCCTTCCCTTGGGCTTTCTAAAAATTTTTGTGAAAAAAAAAACTAAAATACCACTAGATCAGTCTCAAGTTCAAATCCTATAAAAATACCTATATTAATAGACAACTATAAATTATAAAACTAAATATCTGATAATAAATTAAAAAAAAAAACACTACATCTAAAAATATATATATATATCTAGTTACTGGCGGCGATGAGATATCAAGTGGACTCTAACAAAAATTGAAAGAACAGTTGCCTTTTGTTGACCGAACGCTTTTATGGAGACGTGCATATTTACATCAATTTTTACGTCATTGCACGTGAATTACTTACGAGAGTGTGTATTATTCTTTAAAGTTGTGGACTTCTCTTCAGATTCTATAATGGAGATTAAGGATGTTTATATCTTTGTTCTAAATAACCTTCGGGATTACTGACCCACAGTAATGGAAGGCGAAATATTAGTAAATTGTGCTGATAATAGGCGACTTTTATTTATACTGAAATTGAAAAATAATCGTGTTCCTCGTATCAAAATATCAGTTGAGTGTTAATTTTTATAAGATTAGGACAGGAGAGAACTTGACAAACTATTAAGAAAACCAAATTGTTTTTTTTTTTGACTTTTTAATTCGAAAGCAAATTGACAAAGCAGGCACTATTATCAGCTGTCTGAATTTGGATTTCTTAATTTTCATTTAAAAAATTTCCACATTAATCCAAGAGAAAATATTTTTATTTTTAATAATATATTTAATTATTCATTCCATTAACATTAAAATATACCATTTATATTTCATTTAAAAAACCCTGAAACCTGAATCAACATTTCATCGCAGTAAATTTATCAAAAGAGACAATATTCTTTTTACCACAATTAAAAGAGATAAGATAAAACCCTAATCCCCAATTTTTTTCGAACCCTAAAGTGGATGTTTTGGTGCAACAGAAAACGACAAGGTTGTAAAACCGAATCCAAAACCGTATTCAGCACCGTCTCCTACTTGACTTCTGAAAGTTCAATGCTCAAGGAAGGCGACGAGAGTATCCTTTAATCCGTCATTTCTTGTTCTCCCGATCCTTTGGACTGCGATTAAGCTTCTCTCTTATGCGGTAACTGTTTATAGAGGAAGAATCTCGCCTTCAAAATCTACTTCAATCCTGCACCTGCAAGATTCAAAATCTTTCAACATCGAAGTTTCACGAGAATTCAACCTGAAAGGGTCAGTTTGCCCTTCACGCTTTCGGATTTGGGGGCAGAATCGGAGCTCAATTTTTCTCCTTTTCTGCCTACAATCCTAGGCCTATTCATGGCCACGGACGTAACGGCCGAATTCCAAAACCCCGATTTCCGGCCCGTTTCGCAGCCGCCAGATTTCCATCCAGAGCTCGCCGAGTCACCTCACGACGGGCTCCATTTTTGGCAGTTCATGATCGCTGGTTCCATTGCCGGCTCCGTCGAGCACATGGCGATGTTCCCTGTCGACACCGTGAAGACCCATATGCAAGCTCTCGGGTCATGCCCAATTAAGTCCGTCAGCGTTCGCCAAGCCCTCCAATCGATTTTGAAATCTGAGGGTCCATCTGCACTATACCGAGGGATAGGCGCCATGGGTCTTGGTGCTGGACCAGCACACGCTGTGTATTTTTCCTTTTATGAGGTCTGTAAGAAGTATTTTTCTCATGGGGATCCCAAAAACTCCACTGCCCATGCGATTTCTGGTGTTTGTGCTACTGTTGCGAGCGATGCTGTGTTTACTCCCATGGATATGGTGAAGCAGAGATTGCAATTGAGTAACAGTGGTTACAAGGGTGTTTGGGACTGTGTGAAGAGGGTTTTGAGCGAGGAGGGGTTAGGGGCATTTTATGCATCTTATAGGACTACAATTGTGATGAACGCCCCTTTTACAGCAGTGCATTTTGCAACTTATGAGGCTGCAAAAAGAGGCCTTAAGGAGATTTCGCCTCAGAGTGCTGATGATGAACGTTTGGTTGTTCATGCAACCGCTGGAGCTGCTGCTGGTGCATTGGCTGCTGCTGTTACCACACCGCTTGATGTGGTCAAAACTCAATTGCAGTGCCAGGTATACATTTCTTTTAAGCCTTATGCTTTATATTTGTGTCTAAAAAATATATATATATTTTTTGCTTGATTGGACCTGTTACTTGCCTTTGTCAACCTAAGTTTGTCTTAGCTTAGTATAGTCTGATATGAAATGCTGAAGATTTGAAAACTCACTCTAGAATTTGTGCCTAGAAGGGGTAAAAGAAGAAAATGCAGTATTTTATCAAACTTGACAATGTTATTGCAATCAATGCATGTGGGTTTCTATGACTTGAGACTCGACAATCTGAAATCGGTTCCACATATTATAGTCTCCAATGCACTACTTAGGAATAACTGTTGTAGTATTGTATATGAATTATAACTCTAAGCCTCCTTTTATTAGGTTCTACTTTAGATAAAATTTACCACTAATTGAGTGAGTGAGTTTGAGAGAGGAGGCAAGGTTGTATACAAGTCTATCTAATAAGTCATGCTATCTTATATTTTTTAGTTATAAGCAGTGAATATATGGGTTGCCAAGATTGGATTTGAGAAAGGGACATCTTATTACCATTTTGGTAATGTTGGTTCTACCAATAAAAAGAAAAATCTTTCTGCAGCATCAAAGTTTCTATATGATTCTATTCAACAT
This sequence comes from Leucaena leucocephala, assembly GCA_037074615.1. Lineage (NCBI taxonomy): Eukaryota > Viridiplantae > Streptophyta > Magnoliopsida > Fabales > Fabaceae > Leucaena > Leucaena leucocephala. The sequence continues at coordinate 5,772,114 of CM073517.1, read as the reverse complement.
ACCTAGTTTATAGCATGCCCTCTATGCAGTTCTGAGAAATGCTAATGAACAAGAAACTGAAAATCAGGTTGTTGAACCAATTCTTTAGTCAAAGGAAAATGACATTGAATCAAAATGAAGCTGACGATGTTTGCAGAGGTAGCTCTTTTCTACGGAAATTTCCACAAATACAGGGCCTGATAAGATTTTCTAAGCTATAATGTCATTTCCCCTCATCCACGAGGGGGACTTTCAATGTTTATTAGGAGCCATAAAGAAAAGGGTGCAGGATGAGATTGGGGTTTATACAATCATATGTCTTGATTCCTCAACTAATTCTTTCATGATTTTGATCATGCAGCAACTTTCGTGTTATAAATATTTGGTACCCCGGTTAATACGATGGTAGTAAATGAAACTAGATTAAGGGGTCGTTTTGCAAGTCCTTGTCCTTTTTTCTCTTGGTGGGGGTGTGTTGACCTAAACTTGGCCATCGATGGTGCAGGGTGTTTGCGGATGTGATAGATTCAAGAGTGGTTCAATTGGGGATGTTATTAAAACTATAGTGAAAAAGGATGGGTACAGAGGGCTCATGCGAGGCTGGATTCCTAGGATGCTATTCCATGCTCCTGCGGCTGCAATCTGCTGGTCCACATATGAAGCTGGAAAGGGATTTTTCCAAGAGTTCAATCAAAGACAAGTGATACCGTCGACTAAATAAAGCAGCTGGAATAGATTTTTCATTGTTCATCAACTGCCTTCGAGAAGAATGTCTTGTAATTTCGTCGTTTAATTTGCTAATGCGGCAAGCATCAGATTCTTGAGGATAGGTTCTATTCCATCTAACTTTACACGATTTACATTTTTGTAATATTATCATATAATTTTCAATGTTTTCTGTCATTGTTTCTTGCCTTTCATGTCTAGCTTTATTTCCCACTTCGTAATTACGTGTACAATGCACTAGGAACAACGGACTTCTTGCCAACGCAGGAGCACGTTCTTTAATAAATCCTTATTCTTCAGAGCATCAACAAATTCGAGTGTTCATAGGCAAGGTCTCAACAATTCAGGTCTTCTAAGGTTTCTTCTACTTTAGACTTTTACCAAAAAAACAAAAATCTATGCCCCAATCAGAGCAGCTTCTTTTAAGTGGAACAAACTATTCGTCATCCTCAGGGAGATCAAAAAATATCATGAACTCACAACCTGCCCAACAATTACAGTGATATCATCTAGCTTTCCACCTGTTGCAGTAAAATTACGCGGTCAGCTCCATGTAGGGAAAAACTTTTTCTGCTTGCACCAGTAATATAATTATAACTATTTATACCATACCTATGAGCTTCATTCCAAGAATCCTCTTCCAAAAGGGAACTTCAATACCCTGCCAAGTGGGTATTATTAGCAAGACAAGAAAACAGTTTGTCAAAGAAAATTATATGGTTGGTACATATGTTTAAGAATTCATAGCACATGAAAGAACGTTTTCTGCATTTTTTGGAGGTTGGTGCTTCTCTTTCAAGAACGAGAAAGTCGCCTTCCACTTCCACAGCATAGAAAACAGTATAAAGTTACAACAGAATGTATCATTTCCGATGGAAATCCTTTCAACTGAAAGTCTTCTCTCGGACAATATCAATATCCTTGATGGAAATCCTTTCAACTGAAAGTCTTCTCTCGGATAATATCAATATCCTTTATCTAACAAAATTTTTGAAGGCCTATTTTCCACAATCAAGTTATTTTCGTACCACACATATGGAGCTCAAAATACACAAGAAGTTCTTTTCTTACCCTGGATCTGGCATCTATTGAATAGGGAGAATCAAAATTTGAATCCTTTGCATGATTGCTTGCCAAGTTAGCTAATGCCTTTGCTAGCAACAAAATCAGTTTTTAGTCAGCAAAAGTCCAAGTGGTCAAGTTAAAATATCTACCTGATCAACGAGGGACAACACTACCAGCCTCAGAAACATCTGTGTAACTAGCAATAATTGAGACCATTCCATGGTCAAAAACATTATCAAAAAGCCCATTGGATCCCATGATAATTGTATCCACTTCCATCAGCTCCACCTTGCTCACCTGATGCATCAGTGCAGTAAACAATAAAGAAACCTAAAATGTCTCTGCTGGGAAAAACAACAACATTTTCATTACCATTTGAGAGTGAGCATGTCTCTACCACTGCATCAAGGTATGTTTGGCCAGCCTCCGAAGAGCTCAGTTGAAATTGAAAGTCAAAGTAACGTTCTTGAGGAGAGGTGGCAAAGACTACGCGACCTGGAACAAGCACATTAACAATATTAAGTTATCAACATCAAAGTAAGAACAAGTGGATGGGGGATCTGGATCTGACCGCAGCGAATAACTCTTAATCCACAGTCCCTAACGTTGGCAATCTTCAGAATCCCATTCTTCTCCAGCATAGCAACAATGTTTCTCAGAGAAGACATGGATGAGGTATGTGGTGAGATCATTCAAAATGAGAGTTCATTCAGAATTTTAATTGCCACTTCTACTAGAGGAGAACAAAGCTTACACAGTAGCTGATCCTATGTAGAGGAAGTAGCAGCATGTGCCTTTCTTATAAGATTCTGAGGATCATAGTTCACCTGATGGTTCCATCAATAAGCGACATGTTTTTTAGTTAACTGCAGTACATGCATAAGATCTACCTTATTAAGCTATAACAATTAAAAATTTTCAGTTTTTTCCAACGCATAAATTTACTAGGAAACCAAAATGTAATAGCTGCGACGATCAATTTGTGCTTCTGGGTTAACAACCTCCTCATGCCCCACAAAACCGGAAGCATTAGCCAGAAATTCACGAGGGAATCGTAATGGATCCACGTCCTCTTCAGCCCAACTGTAAGCATAATGGGCAAGTATTATTATTTTCTGATTGAAAAGCAAAAAGATTAACTGACATCACTATAAATCAAATACATTCCAATGCATTACAGGCAAATGAAATATATATCAATCCCATTAACTGATGTCTTTCTCGGTTTTATCAAAGTTTGAGACACTATTCCGGCTTTCTTAAGTTCAACGATGAGTGATTTCAATTGAAAAGAAGAAACTTATAAAAGGGAATATTCAAGTATCATACCCAGAGACGCCATCAGCAACAGCAATTACTCCCCCATTTTAGTTGCTTACAAGGAAAGCGTCTTCCCCACCTCTGTCAACCTTAGAAGTTAGAAAGACGATGGCTTGAGCAGGTGGCATGAGTTCCAAAAATCAGAATAGAAAATTTAGGCACTTAAGGTCATTCAGTACAGGCATGAGACAAAATCAATAAGATTTAAGGAGGCAATCACTACCTTCTTTGGATGTGGAATGAGATGAGTCCCAACAGAAAATGACACCTCTGACCTATAATTTCAGAAATAGAAATCAATTCTCTAGTAAAATCATACTATGGTGGGGGGAAAACCTAAATATGGATTCTAATTTCCCGAGTTGGACTGAATTCGGAGAGAGAACAAGAAAGGACCATCTTCCTCTTCTTATTAGTTTTATCTACGCGTGAACGGGTAGCAGATAAGTAGTGAATGAACGGTTGAATCTGAGACTGAGAGATTGAGGCCCTGAATATGGGAATCGCCATTTTCCCACTTCAATACCTTGCTCATCTTCACCTCCCTTGCTGCTTAGCTTAGCTTGAAAATCAACGTCTATCGATTTTTGTGGTGAAGATGCAAATCTCACAGAAATTTGTCCGACTAAAATATTTTGTTCGCGAAAGAAGCCAACAAGCACCAGTGGTCTAGTGGTAGAATAGTACCCTGCCACGGTACAGACCCGGGTTCGATTCCCGGCTGGTGCAGGAGTTTTCTTTTTAATTTCATATTAATCTTTTGATTATTTTTTATCCGAAGTTTGTATCCGTCTTCCCTCAACAGGACTGAACGCTAGCTCCATTCCTTCGACTGATTTTAACCAAACTATATCTATAAATGATTTCCGTGTTCTCGTTATTGCGTAATTATAATTGGAACTATCTGGATCTTGGATTGTTTTTGGGTATTTAGTCAAATTTTTATGTAGGCAACGCTAGTGACAGCGATTCGGGTGCAAATCCCGATGAAGCGACGGAATACTGCCAGCCGATCTCCATCGTCGGCGATGACGAAGATAGAGGCGGCAGTGACGTCAACTCAGACGAAGAACACAGCTATCATTTCCACCAGCTTCCGAACGGCTACTGCTCGTATGGAACGGAGAATGGAATGTCACCCGTGGTTCTAAATGATGACGCGGAGCAAGTGAACGGCGAGGATGAGGAAGAGGAAAGGATGAGAGAGGCGTCGGAGCGGGCGATTCGGAGGGCAATCAGAGAGGATGAGAACTGAAGGAATGCACCGTTGTCGGCGGAGAACGCCACGAGAGTGAGGGAGGCGATGCGGGTGTCTCCTTTGGTGGAATTGTTCCTGATTGGGCTACTCAAGTTCCCGAGGATCGCTGGATTGATCAGCTTCGCAGATTGAGGCAACCAACGAACACTTCAACTCCGCTACGGAACTGAACAGCTTACTCTGGTTAATCACAAAATTCTCCATTGATTTCATCTCTGAATTGTCAACTGTTTGTACGAATTTTCTGGTTTGCTCGGAAGAATCTGCACCATTTAGATTTCTTTCTTTTCTTTTCTTTATATTAAACTCTCATTGATTTTTGCTTTGTTTAAATTGAAGTCTGAATAAGTAGCATATTTTGGTATGAGCGTTGGTTCTACGAATTTAGTGAAATGTATGAGAAATAGAGATGAAGATTGAAGCGTGCTTTCTCCTGCTTGAACAAGAGAAGGCCTTCACTTGGTCCTTCAACATGATGTAATTTAAGGAGCAGGTGATCATTAGATACAGGTCTTGTTCTTGGGGGCAAATGCTTTATGAGATTGTGATTCCTCATTACAGGAGAGGTTATCATCTACTGATTGTTTGGCGGGTACATTCGCAAGACGAAAAGAGAGAAAAGGAATGGCAAAGCTCAGCAAATTTCAGACACAAAGGACTCATCGGTACATTCCTTAGAATATTTGTAGATGACCACAAGTGCAATAACTTGTGTGGAACAAAGGGAGAAGCATGTTGCAGTCAATCTGAGAATAAAATTTTAGTTACAAAATTGACACCTAACTCTGATTACAAGTTATAACAACTCTTTGGTCTTTGCCATCCAGGAAAGTTTCCTCTGTTTACTGGATTTAGCACCAGCTAATAATCCCGTGAAAAAAGATCACTACCACAGGTTTAACCGTGTATTCCTTGTAATAAGCCACTGGAAGAGAAACAAGACCTCACTGTCTTCTCAAGCACCAATATTTTCAATCTCAGCACCTTTATCCATTCTCTTGACAATCCCAGCAATAACCTACAAGATATCAGGGAAAAAAAGAAAAAGAAATTGTGAATAAGATTCCGATGGAGAATTCTAAATCCAAGTGCTCAGCCCACTATACACTACTATCATGCTACTACTTGCTGCTGTCAAAGTTTCTTACCTTTCCAGGGCCCAATTCATAACTTTTCTTCAGCCCCTTGGTTAGAAGAGTCTCCACTGTTGTTTCCCATTGAACAGGGGAAGTAACCTGCGAAATGAATTCAGGGTGCAATTATATTTCCATTTTCCAGCTCATGACGGACTGGACAGGCACAGGAAGTATACCTGGCGTGCCAATATCTTCTTTATTGTGTCAGGATCTGCATGAGGCTGTGCATCAACATTGGAGATGACTGGAATTCTTGGGGTTCTAATCTCTGTAGCTACCAATGCGGCTTCCAATCTTGACACAGCTGGATCCATGAAACCAGTGTGAAAAGCACCAGCAACAGCAAGACGCACCTGCCAAAGTGAGGAAGTGGTGTTATTTCTATGTAATTAGCGCAACACAAGTGAGATCAGGGGCAAAATTCATACTGTCATTCGAGCCTTGAAAGACTTTGCCTTTGCTTCCACTTTTTCTATTCCTTTTATGCCCCCAGACACAGCATAATTTCCCTGCCAAAATAGAAAATAGTCACTATATGTTAGATGCACATAATAAATTTTAAGACCTTAATCCTGACTAAGTTAATTAAATTAAGATGGAGGATACATATTTAACTTATGAAGGAGGATACATATTAAAACTTACAGTGCATAGGTAATTTGCAATTTGAACCCTCTCAGCCTCAGGAACTTCCTGATTAACAGCATCACACAATTGCTGAACCTTCTCCGAATCCAGTCCTATCACACTAACCATGGCACTCTTAGCAGCATCAGCAGCTTCCTGAATGAAGGGAAAATATTAAGCATGCAAACAATGAATTACACACAAATTCATGTCAGATAATGTCTTAAACAAGAGGCAGAAGCCGCTTACCTGCATGGCTTCACCCCTCAATTTGACCAGCTTGAGTCCATCTTCAAAGCTTACAAAGCAAACACAACATGAGGTCAACAGCACATTTACTAAGAAATGTTGACCATCTTAAAATATTTCAAACATAATCATTAAAAAGACATCAATCACACAATGCATGTCTGTAAAATCACACAGGTCCGACCAGAAGGTAATTCTTCTTCCTTCTTCAACAACATTGGCATTCAGAAGTATCTCATAGTTGGGATTACATACTCATACGTATCAACCGAGTTTTTCAAATAACAACACTCTGAACATCAAAGTAAATAGGACCATCACTACAGAGGTCATATGTTATAAAGTTGTACTGTAAGTAATTACTGTGATCATAGTCTATAAATATCAACATAACGGATGTAACAATATTATGAAATGAGTCTACAGTAAACACGTGCATTTCCCTCCAGACTTCATTTGTCTTCATCTCCTTCTGTTTCTACTTCTCTTCTGATTTCCCTCCGTCTCTTTTCTCCCTTTCTTGAATTCTCTCTATGTTTCCCTTCCTTTTCCCTCTTTATATTTCATTTTCAATCAGTTTGAGCATCAGCGGTATTAGAGCCTGTGTTCCTCATACCGTGACTCTGAATGGTAGAAACCATAACTCAAGAAAACGCCAAAAAAATGGACGCCCGGATACAGAGTGTCGAGCAACAACTGCAGAGCTTTGACGAGTTATAGGAGAAGGTTCTGGGATTTCGCGATGAAATCCAGAACATGGGCGGCACTGTTCGACAAGAAATGTAGGCAACGGCACAAGAAATGACCAACATTACCCACGGCGCACCCAATTGGAACGGGAACCACCGGAACAATGGGCCTTCCGAAGTATGATGGCAAAAATATCCACTCGTGGATATTAAGATGCGAGTGACACTTCCAACTGGAAAACATCCCCGAAGAAGGGAAGGTGGACGTAGCAGCTGTGAATTTATATGGGGACTCCTTCGAGTGGCAGTTGGCCGTCGAACGAAGGTAGGGAGATCATTGACCATCCTAGACTGAGTATGCTGAGTTCTTATGGCAGACTTTCGGGCCACCCTACGAGAAGCTGATGACAGAGTTGACTAGCCTTCAACAGACGGGGACATTGGCCGAGTTCAACGTCAAATTCGACACAATCTCTGCCAAGTTGGATCTGCTCGAAGGGTACTTGGTGGACGTATACGTAGGGGCACTGAAGGAAGAAATCACTGACTCCGTCCGATTATTTAATCCAGGGACTATACTTGAAGCACGACAAATCTCAGGGGTACGTGTCGACGTCAACGCTAGTGGCCGCTATACCTCTTGTGCCACTGAGTTCTTTTTCTTCGCTGCTATCTCTGTTTTAGTCGCTTGATCATAGGACTTTGCAAAGTGAAGATAATGCGCAAACTTTAGAAAACATTGAACAGGTTGCGAAATGTGCTCAGGAGCTCACGTGGTTGCAAAAATCTCAGTTTGAAAAGTCAGACTCATAGCTGGCTAGCATTTTTTTTTAAACTTCAGCAGTATTTTCGAGGCTACACTGGAATTTGCAATACCCGATAGGCTTATGGACTTGGTTGTGGTAGTAAAGAGGATAAACCAATGCCATTGCAATTGTGTTTCACAATTCCTTTGGGTGTCATTAATTATGGGTTATTTCAGAAGTGGGCCTCGTTTCTAAACTTCTCTCCAACAAGAATTCTGATGTTAGAATGGTTTAAGGGAGAATTAATTACAATAATTTTTGGAAGGATATGCTCTTTAAGTAGGAAAGAAAAGAAGGAAATGTAAGTGTACAATGCATCAGGATGAAGTCAAATTGAAGGAATCAGATCCTGGATTCAAATCACAGAGATTTATTCATTGACAAGTAGAAGATTTTTTTTTTTTAAGAATCTAAGAGTCGATGTTTTGTAATTTTGATCTTACTTGATCCTTGGGGGAAAAAATCTCTTTAGGAGGGGGTATTGTTATAAAGTTTTACTGTAAGTAATTACTATCAATTACTGTGAGCATAGTCTATAAATAGCAACATACCAGATGTAACAGTATTATGAAATGAGTCTACAGTAAACACGTGCATTTCCCTCTAGACTTCTTTTGTCTTCGTCTCCCTTTGTTTCTACTTCAATTCTGATTTCCCTCTGTCTCTTTTTCTCTTTCTTGAATTCCCTCTATGTTTCCCTTCTTTTTCCCTCTTTCTATTTCATTTTCCATCAGTTTGCGCATAATCATACTTGTTTCTTTTGTATTGAACAGCCTTTATGATAGATCAGATTCTGCTAAGGAAAGTATAATTAATATGGAAACCTCACCTGAAAGCTCCAGCAAATGACAGAGCAGTATATTCTCCGAGGCTTAAACCACATGTGACATCAACTGAGTCAATAATCTGATGGCCTCCATCACGTGTACGTAGTAGCTCCACTGCAGCTAGACTTGTGACATAAATAGCTGGCTGAGAACGTGGAAAGTCAGATGGTAAATATTTAGTTATTTAAGTTTGAAATAATAATTAAAAGTCACTGCATTAAGAACAAGTTGGTGTATTCATATTAGCATAATGATAGACAAGTATCATTAGTTCTGACTAAAGTTTAGATTCCTTCTTAAAGTAAATAATAGAAGACCTTGAAATGTCCCATTTTGAATTACCATTACATGAGTAACTTTTATTTGGGTGGAACAATGAAACTTCTAAAAGCACAGGATATATTATAGTCTATACTGATGTGCGTGAGAGAGAGAGAGAGAGAGATAAAATCCTTCTTAAAAAGCAGGGTCAAATACCTGGCTGATAACTGTTGAATCTAACTTTTCTTTTGGTCCATTGATACAGATATGGAGAAGATCATACCTGAATCCAAAAAAGTAGTCACAATAGAGACCACAACATCAGCTTGAAAAATTTTAGTGTATAACTACCCTAATATGTCATTTGCTTTCTTGTAGAGTGATGCAGCAGGAGGCACATTTTGAGCTTCTTTTCCCATCCCAACTGCTTGTGCACCCTGCAAACACATCAAAAGTAGATTTCTTTTAATTAGTATAACTGAGCAAGTAGCATTAGGCAGTATTTAGACCTTCAAACAGTTACTTCCTACATTCCACATACAGAACGATTTTAATAGATGTTAATATATCAAATAAGCTGTCTTCTCTGTAACACATGTTATTGAATTGAATATTTAAAAAAATGGAAGAAATTGATTGAAATTACTATGTCGGGCGATTCGCTTGAAACCTGAACTAACCCATCGAATTATAAGGATCATCCCAATAACTGATGAACTTCTCGTCATTACATAAAACACTATCTCTTAGTTTCATCTGTGCCCAAAACCGAGCTCCTAATTCATTTAGACCGGCTACTGAAAAGTATATGGCTATATACTGATTTACTCGTTTTTTAACTTCCTTGGTAGGTAGACCTTTCGAAAGCGAATTTTTTTGCCCAGATATAGACAGGCAAAACCAGAACATCACAGTGCAGATTTCCCAGAATAAACATTCAATTCCAAAACTTTTCTCTTCCAAAAGTAAAATCCCAACATTTTCAACAACGACATTTTTCATTTCTGATAAATCCAGAGATCAAGAGTTTGCATAAACTGTACCTGGCCAGGGAACAGAAAAGCGGTACTGGGCCTGTAATCAGAGAACAAAGCATCATCGACAGTCGTCTGAGATCCGACCGATACGCTCATGAAAACCCTAGATTGATCAGAATGTTTAAGACCAAAACTTGGTACCCCATTTCGGAAGCAGGGGGAATTGGAGGGAAGTGATGGTTGGAAGCAAGTGGGAGGGGAATGGAGCTTCCTGAGGGAAATTGAGGGAAGAGTGAGGGAAGAAGTCATGGCGGAGAGTAATGGAGGGTGAGACGGGTATCGAAGAACAAGGGAATGGGGAGGCAAAGTGTGCATTAGATTTAGACGTGTGAGTGGGAGTTACATAGAGAGAGAATAGTGATGAGGTTGAAGAACGGGTTTTAGCAGAGGCGGAGCTTACGAAGGTAGCCGTTAGAGATGTCCACAAAACCAAAGAAACCGGCCAACTGCCATTCGGCTCGATAAATCAATCATCCTCGATGTTTTTTTAATCAATACAACAATAACAACAATAACAAACCTTATCCCATTAAATAAAATCAGCTACGTAAATCATACGACGCTATTGTATTATATAAAAAATTAAATCTTTGGATAAGTTGTTAATCAGGAGATCCCGCTCAATAACCTCGTTGAGCTTTTTTTTTGGCTTTCCTCTACTTCTTTTAACTAGACTCTATACTGTTTGATCCACCCTACTCACCTACATATCCCTTGGCCTTCTTTGCACGTGTCCAAACTACCTAAGACGGTTCTCTACCATTTTTTTCTCAATAGGTGCCACTCCAACTCTTTCCCGTATTTGTTCATTACGAATCTTATTTTTTCTTATATGCCCACTCATCCATATCAACATCCTCATCTCAGCTACCCCAACTTTATGCTCTTGCTGTCCTTTTAAAACCCAACATTCACTTCTATAAAGTATTGCTAGTCTTATAGCAGTGCGATAAAACTTTCCTTTTACTTTATCCAGTACTTTCCGATCACATATAACCCCAGTAACCTCTCTATTTAAACCACCTAACCTGAATTCTATGATTAATATCCTCCAAAATTTCACCATCCTTCTATATAATTAATCCCAAATGTTTAAACTTATCTATTTGTGGAATAACTTGATCTCTCAATATGATATTCAAGTTATTTCTAACTTGCCTCTTATCAAAATTATAATGAATATATTCAGTCTTACTTCTACTTAGACGAAAACCCTTCGACTCTAAAGTACTTCTCCATAACTCAAGTTTAAAATTAATTTCTTCTCTTGACTCCGCCACAAGAACTATGTCGTCCATAAAAAATATGCACTTAGGGATTTCTTCTTAAATAGGCTTAGTTAGAACATCCACTACTAGATTAAATAAATAAGGACTCAAGGATGATCTATGATGTAGACTAATCCTTATGGAAAAATCATTTGTTTCGCCCTTAGACGTTCTTACAGTAGTTGTTATCCCTTCATACATATCTTTTATTGCCTTGATATCTTGATATATGCTATGCGCACACATTTCTTTTCCAAATCTTTCTAAAGCACCTCCCTTAGCACTCGATTATATGCTTTTTCTAAGTCAATGAAGACCATATGCAAGTCTCTTCTTTTGATCCGATACCTTTCCATTAACTCTCTTGATAAATAAATCTCCTCTATTGTAGACCTACCCGGCATGAAACCACATTGATTCTCAATAATATCAGTCTCTAATATCAACCTGTGTTCAATTACATTTTCTCACAACTTCATAGTATGACTCATAAGCTTTGTCCCTCTATAATTGACATAATTTTAATATCCCCTTTATTTTTATAAATAGGAACTAAAGTACTTTTCCTCCAGTTATCGGGCATTCTCTTAGAACTTAAGATCACATTAAATAGTTTAGCAAGCCACACCACCCCCACTTCGCCTAAACACTTCCAAATTTTAATAGGAATACCGTCAGATCCAACAACTTTACTATTTTTCATTTTCTTAAGCGCCTCTTTAACCTTGCCAACACGGATCCTACGATAAAATGCCACATTTGGTTCAACTTCTCGTGTTAAATCTCTTCGCTCATGACCTTCCTTCATCGTACTTGATCAATATGAGTCTTAATATCAATAATCATCAATAATTCAATATATTTATCAAATATATATATATATATCAATAGTCACTATTAGTAACTAATCATAGAGTGAAACTCACCCTAAGTAAGGTGAAAAGTTAAATTTCAGCATGGAGACAGCGAACATCTGGGTGCATTATACGGAATTTCGTGTTTTATTTATGCTCGTAAAATAATTACATATAATATAATTAAAAAAGATGATATAGATATAGATATACATACATAATTATAAAACAATTAATTTACGTTTAGGTATCCATGCTTTTCTGTTTTTTTTCCCTTTGAAATTTTGTCTAGTTGCAATAAATTTACAATCTAATAAATTATCTTTGAGGTTCCCCAATCAACATTGAACATTTTGAAAAGGTTTTTAATTTTTTTTATAAGGATGTTCATCATATGTGTTTTTTTTTTTAAAATTAATCATGCGATATTGCGCTCTAAAACTGTGATGCACATTTTTTTCATGAGAATGACGTTATGAATTGATAATAATACGGATATGAATATATAAAACGTTTTCGAGAATTGATGCGAACGACACCATTATTGATAAGTTTGAATTATTTTTTTTTGTCCACTTAGTTCATCAGAACTTTGCCTCGACTATATCCGGATTCAACCCGCGTCGCGCACCTAGCTATGGTAGATGAGTCTCCCAACAAATTTTTTTTACATATATTAAAACTCGAACTCGAGATATCGCTTATCATTCGGACTAACTCCCATTGGTGATAATACAATTTGATGAGAAACTTTTTATTTACATTTATCCATCATGTGATTACAATTATTTTTTTAGTTAATATGCATGCAAGTTGAATAGAAGCATTTTGGAAATTCTAACAACGTAATGAACTTCCAATTGCTGCTTTTAAAAAATAAAAACGACCAAGAATTGATAGAAATGAGACATTGGTGTGAGACTTAAGTTTAAAGAAAGAATTAATTTCTTACATCGTTCAAATTCTTGTTAGAAAAAATACCCATATTTAATAGTTAATAGTATTTTAAATATAATTACTTCTAATTAGAGATACTTATACTTACACTTAGAAAAGAAAATCAATATACTTGTAAAGTGAGGTCTTCGGCTCTGTTGGAATTGGGGATACCACAAAATTGCTCTATTCTGTAATTCTCCAGAAGCTCTATTTCTCATCAACAACGATCTTTCTCATAGCCATCTTTTCAATAGTCAGACCAAACACATTCACAATATATATATGCCACAATAGAATAAGAACTTTGAGAGAGCGTAACTAATTGCTCAGTTCATCATGGTTAGTGCACTACAAAGAGATTACAATATCATGAGCTGACATATGGTAAGTAAATAAGTGTACAAATACTAAAATTCATCTAAAAATTGGGGGAAAAAATATATGAATAGAGGTCAATGATTCAAGCCCCTTTTGAAAGTCCCTAGATTTCGATCGAGAACACCGGAGAATGATATGTACAAAAACCCTTTGAATTGCCAAAAATGGTGCACTGTTGCCAGTCTTCACGGTTCCAGAGAAGCCACAAATCACTGTACTTGGCAAATCAACAGTTGATAAATTTGACATTGTTGGATTGGAACTAGCTGGGGGCCTTTCCTTCCTGCAGATACACGGTTGTTAAGAAATAACGAGTCATGGTTGTTACAATATTGTGCATATGAGCAAGATCATCATCATCATCATGACCATTATTGTTATTATCAAGTTGAAATGCATCTGCACTAGAATGGAACTGCTAGAAATTCATTCTACCTGGTCGATAATCATTTGTCTCTAAATATATTCAACAACCTGAAGTTCTCTGTGTGTGTCCCTTTTGCTCCTAATAACTCTTGCTTCATTGTCTCTAATTTCTAGAACCTGGGAAAAACGAATTCATAAATGAATCCCATGAACTATTATACTAATTCAACAGAGAACTGAGAGAAATAGGCACAACATGATTAATCACATTTCGACAGTCCACATGCATTAAAGGGAGTCAGTTCCCATAAACAGTTCAATGCTTGCCTTTCATGAAATGTGCATGGTTGCATTTATCAAATATAATATTAAGTAAATAACAATAAGGTGCTTAACATCATTTTGTCACCCAAGTGAATCCTTTTGAGTGGCTCATAACGAAGAAATATCGTTCTATTCACTGGTCGATGGCTTATTCATACCTCTGCTCTCGAGTTAAGAACTCCCCTGGACATTCCAACATCCACACGCCATATACTGCAATTGTATTTACTGCAGAAAGAAAAGACTTGAGTTCAGTACATTAAAATATTCTGAAGTGCAAAACTCACACAGCTATTGAATTACATATCAAGTTTGATACTAAATTATTACACACCAATTTACACCCATAGTTTGAGGAGTATGCCCAACAACCATGGCCTTAGCATCAACTGCTTGTAGTGTCTCTTCAAGAATGGAATATACCTGAATATCGTTATGTTTAGTGTCAAATTCTGAAGAGATATTTCTTAGTCATTAGAACCCTACGAATTTCATGACTCCTCTGGGGCCCCTTAGAGGCATACATTGGAGGAGACAATGGAAAAGATCCATCATGTGCAGATATAACTTTTTTATGTGAAACTTTCACAGCAAAATGAAACCAAAAGCAGTGGAGAAAGAATAGGGATCTTTGCACTGATCATAACATTTGAGTTTAAGGGGAAAAAATGAAGCATATTTCTACTAATCCCACAACTTATGAGATCATATTTATTTGCTGCAAATTAAAGCTAGCACATCAGTGTGCTTACCTGTTTAGTCTTATAGTCCACCAAGTCTAATGGATCTCTTGAATACAAACGATTCCAAACAACACTGTCGTAGCCTCTAGTGGCTATAAAAGGGGCTTTGGGACTATCATCATTCTCCCTCAGACCTCTCATCCAGTCGGACACTTCTTTATTCATCCTCTCGACTCCATATTCCACTACAGGCAAGAGAGGGGAGAAGAAAATTATAAAGACAAATTATCAAGCATTTCAAATTCAAACCAGAGAGAAGTTTTGCATACTTGAAACAGTGCTAGCAACCATGACAAAACAGTTGATAGCACGGACTTAAGATCAGGATAAGTTAAATTAGAATGTTGGAAGAATTTTTACCGTGGTGAGGAAGAAGGCCACCATGACAGAAGACCCAGTCATTGACCTTGAGTACAACAGGATGCCTTGCTAACTCACACGCCAACGAGCCACCAGGCCTAAAAAGGATTGATCTGGCAATGACTCCTTTTTGCCTCTGTCCTAATTGTTCAAAAACTTCATCAGAAAACGACGACCAAAAATCACATTTGAAGAAAATATAGCAATGCTGCTCTTCCAAATAGTAACAATTATATGTCACTTTAAGAAGTAACAAGTGATGTCTAAATGATGCTAGGTGTATTTCTTAAAGTTCACTAAGTATATTTTTAAGGGAAAATTACTCAAAGGTAGAGGTCCCAAGAAATTCAATTTTTTTACATGTTTTACAAGTTTGACATGTAAATGACGCAACTCGACTTGTAAATATGGAAGGTTGACTTGTAAACATGAATTGTTAAATTTGACTAGTAAATATGAATTTTTTAGGA
This sequence comes from Leucaena leucocephala, assembly GCA_037074615.1. NCBI lineage: Eukaryota > Viridiplantae > Streptophyta > Magnoliopsida > Fabales > Fabaceae > Leucaena > Leucaena leucocephala. Next base: position 5,756,432 of record CM073517.1, on the reverse strand, counting down.
CCTCCCTATATTTAATTTTCTTACCTGGGACCTATGGGTAATTGTTTCTAATTTTAATGAGTTCAAATTAAATTGGTCCATTGAAGAGTGTTATGATGATCTGGTTTAGTACAGGATCTCGTACGAAATATGAATTCAGCATGTGAATTAGATTATGTGAAATTCAAATTCTCTTTCAGTGGGCATGGTGTGAGGCTAGGTCCTCCCAATTTGCACGTCTCAATAACTGAAAAGCAAAATAGAAAATTATAATACCTTCACAAGATTCCAAGGACCCCAAGAATTCCTTGCCATTCTCTGATCTACTTTCCATCTTTCAGAGACATCTACCCAACCAGCAAAGGTCTCGTCCCAGTCATCGTCCGAATCATTCATGTATTCCAGAAAATCACTGCACTCATCAAATCCCCCATATTCCACATATCTGAAATCCCCTTCCACATTCATAGTCTCATGGTTGCCATTTACCTAAATGAAGCAGATTAATCAATGGAAAATCGCACAAACAAAGATATATAACAGAAAAGAAAAAGGATCCAAATTCTTACAATTTATAAATACTTGGTAAACACATTTCAATGAATCTGAAACACAACAATAACGAAGTAGGAAAACATACTATATGGTGTATGGAATTGTTATCTGACTTATCTCCTTAGTATTTTAATTTTTCATGGCACAAACCTGAAATACAGCTCCACCTTTTGATTTTGCTTGTTTGTCCAATGACCGCAGCAAAGACAGGATGGCAATTTCGTCCTCACCTCGGTCTAGTATATCTCCGAGTTGAACCAACACCTAGTGCAGTGAAAAAAAAAAATTGCCATCTGTTATACTCAGTTATAGTGCTAATCAATTTTTAGTTTTTCCTCAAGCATAGAGAATAGAGGACAATAAGGTTCCTCTACTATCATATTTACATGCTTCACGGCACAATTAAATTGACTTGGCCTTTAGTGGCCAACAAAAAAAAAGAAATACTTGGCCTTTTCCCAACAATTTTGTTAAAATACAATATCATTGCTAATTCTAACCAAAACTTCCAGATGTGCATTTTGAAAAATAAAGGAAGCATACAGTTTCTCCACCAGTCCACAAGTGTTGGCCGTCCGAGCTCAATACACCAGCCATCTCAAGTGCAAATTTAGTTTGCCTCAGATCTCCATGTAGATCACCAACTATCAAAGAAAACAAACCTCAATAAGACATATTAAACACAAATGAAATGTCATCAAGATCAAAAGTAGGTCAGGTTATCAGAAGCGGACATGCTTGAAGACCATCATCATAGCAGTGAACTATATAAAATATTCAAGAAAGTTCTCCATCACATGGAGCCGGAAAACCTAGTTAAAATTTCAAAATCTAGGAATCAGTTATCAAATATATAAATAGTTACAAACTTTGGGTACAAAAATCAGCTCACACATCTAAGGCTACAGAGGGATGTGCCTTATACTACAATAAGAAGATTCTGCAAGCGAAGAAGTCAAAGCTAAGACGGACATTCACACATTAACGTTTAAGACGCCAAGGAAACATCAGTAAAATCAGTTCTACTTTGATCATAGTTATTATTTAAGTGAATTTACCAAAATACTAGTAAAGTATAATGCCAGTCGGCCATATTCCATCACAGGGAAGAATGTGCTAAAATAGGATCATGCAGATTAATATTACTTAAAGAATAATAAGATTTATGGCACTAATTATGAGCAGCGAAAATAGAAAGGTATAATACTCATTTAAGGCTTTCACAATGTAACTTACACAAGTACCGGATTTACACAATGCACACCACAACTGAACAATCAGGGAGATATTGACCCCATACTCAACAAAAGACAGATTCATATACTGATATGCACATTTTGCTGTAAACAAGACAATAAATCATGACAAGACCTACTAGGAAGACCGCGAGGCAGGACATGATTTAACGAAGAAACCAAACGAAATAATTAAAATAACACAACTCGAGCATTGCTCAGCATATTGCTTATTGATCACGAAAACAAAGTAGAAGAAACAAGGAAACTCGGAACAAACCGGCAACAATTCGGCGACCAGGAGCAGATACAAAAGTCGGGGGATTCCCGCTGACAACTATGGGTTTCAAGGCCCCTGCTGGGGTATAACTGTGACCATCAAGAAGTAAAGAAGACGAGGAGGAAGAAGAAGATTCAGTGAGTTTGCGAGGGTGAGAAGGTGGGGGAAGTGGTAGGGAGTTTAGACAGAAGGAAGCCATGGGAGGTACTCGGTTCCATTATTTCGAAGGCATCGACAAAAAATAGGGACCTTTTAGATGGCAAACAAAGCCCATAAAATCGAAACTCCTCCTCAGCCAAGCATTTGGTATCTTTTGTTCGCATTTACCCTGTCCCCGCTCAGATTATATTTTTCTTACCCGCTTAAAAATTAAAATATATAGTATTTCTGCCCCGTTCTGTTATAAATATATATATATATATAGTATTTCTTAGAAAATAAAACATGTTATCAAAAAGGGCCCTTAAAAAACAAGCCTGCTATAGTATCTCCAAGCTTTTCCTCATCCCCTCACCGAGAAGTTAAATAAAAACGAATTTAATGATTAAAATATTTTTTATAGAAATTTTTGTAAATATTTTAAATTATTTTCTATGAAAACACTTCATAAAAAATAAACTCACCTATTATGGCGCACTGTACGCGTTTATAATTTGGGTATACAAATAATTTTATATTTATTTGACTTCAAAATTTCAACAGAAAAAAAGATAATGTATGGATAATTTCAACAGAAGCAAAATTTATTCTGTTTCCCTGCGATTTATTCTTTTGCGGACAAAAGAATAAATCGCAGGGAAACAGAATAAATTTATTATTGCCGTTGAATAGAGACAGAAATCGATCGCTTTAATTTGGTCGTAAATTTGAACACATGCAAAAAAAAAAAAAAAAAAAAAAACAGCGTACAACAAATATAAACTTCAAATGCACAAAATTTTCAGTTAAAAAAAACACGCAAAATTAATCCTCGTCAAAGCTTCAAAACCATAGGCGTAACTAACTGATTGGTATTAATAATACAAATCTAAAATCTTCGAACCATTTCAATAGATTCCAAAGAAATGATCACGGGTATTCGGGTGCGCCTTCATGGCTTACTACTCTGCAACAAATCCTTCAGAAACGCATTGATATTAGTTTCAGAGGATCCACCATCTGCAATTGCAAGCTGACATATCTGCTGAATCTGTTTGGCTCTTTTCCTCAATTCTCTTCCTTCTTCACTACTCAAATCCATGAACTTCTTCAGAAGCCCAGCAACTTCATCTCTAGTCACCAACACATCTTCTTTAACCCCTTTCTTCACTCTCCACCCAATCTTCCAGTCTTCCGCAATGAGCTTACTGTTCAGAGGCTGATCCATGATCAAAGGGAAAGCAAGAAAAGGAACACCAGAGAAGGCACCTTCTCTTGTAGAACTCCACCCACAATGACTCCAGAATCCACCTATAGCAGGATGTGACAGCACTCTCAATTGATCACACCACGGCAATACCAAGCCCATATCTCCACAAGTCTCTTTCAGCTTCGAACTCTCTTCACGAGCTATCCATAGGAATCGAACCCCACTAGCTCGTAAACCAGCTACGATTTCTTCAAGCTGAGCAGTTGAAGCAGAGAGAAAGCTTCCCTGGGAGACGTAAAGAACTGATCCAGAGGGTTGGGTGTCCAGCCACTTCATGTAGCTGTGGTCATAATTAGGATTGTGTTTAAGGGTAAGATAAGGTATAACAGGGCCAATGGTGTAAATGGGGGTAGAGGAAACTGCTTTAAGGGCATGGATGGCCTGAGATTCAAGCTCGAGAATAGAAGGGAATAACAAATACTGAGCTTTGAGCGTCCATTGAGCGACTTTGAGGACCCAGTGCAACTGTTTCCGGGTTTGCCAACTCCCATCGTTCAGTGGAAAATCCGCCAAACGTGTTGAGGAAAGCCCAGGGATGTAATCCACACGTTCATCGCCATTTACTGTATAATTTAAAAGCGGGCAAATAGGGAATTAATATTCTCTAAATTAAATGAGAACCCTCAAGAAAGTGTGACCTTTGGCGTTTTACAAAAGACAACTGTTCTGGTCACTTGCTCAGCAGAATAGTTTGTTTTTTTCTCTAATAATCATAGTTTATGCTATTATCAATTAGAATCAAAATAGTTTATGTAACTATCATGTGAAAAATGTTGAATGGAGCAAGACTTATCTCAGTAAGTTTCACTATTAACTAAGCCCTTCTGTTATATTAAACCGGGGGGGGGGGGGATGAACGAATCCCATGCATCATTATTAATTTATTACATTGGCCATCATTCCAAATTCCATGTGACGTGTCTAGTTTATTTAAAACACTCAAAATGTGAGAATTTCAAGGGAGTCAAACCAATGTAAAATTTTGAACAGGCCATACATATAATAGAAAGCTCGTGAGACTTGAGCAGCATGGGTGAGCAACAGGGGAGATTTTTCCTATTTAACATCATGCAAGAAGTATATATATCTAACCTGAAAAAATAGTTTGACCAGATGAGGTTTATGTGAGATCGCGCGGAATAGAATGCTCACCCGACAAATTGACAGGGTAGTGTCCGTTTTGCTCGAAAAGACGGTAATGGTGGATGACGGAGAAAAACGACGCCGACATGGGGAAAAACGACGCTACTGGGATATTCCTGCGGTTGCCGACACCGACCACCCAGAACAAGTAGGAGTCGTGTAGGATGAAGGTCGGCGGCGGGTCGAGCCGGTCCAGTAGGTGTTCAAACGGGGCCTCCATCTTGGTCATGACGGCATCAAGGAAGGCGACCATGTCGTTTCCGCGACCGCGCTCGGAGGGGATGACATTGGGTATGGTTCTGAGCCGGATGTTGTGGGGCTTCGGGTCGGATCCAATGAAGCCGTGCCATTCTTCGGTGACAACGAAGGTGAAGAGGATGTTGGTGTTCTTGGATAATAGGATGTTGCAGAGGTACATCAAGGGGTTGATGTGGCCTCGGCCCGGGTAGGGCATGACCACCACGTGGCCTTCCATGGCTGGTGGAAGATCCATCGGAAAGATCCGTACGAATAAAAGCTGAAAGTGGAGCAGTAGAAGTGGCGATGAAGAAGAAAGCAGAGCCAAGAAGGCTAAAACCCAGAAGTACTTATATCCCAAGAAGGATTCAATATTTGTGAGGGGGGAAAATAAATTAACACGTACTTTCGAGATATTCTGATATTGAAAGCTCGTGATCGCAGAGGATTTCATTTTATCGCCTTCATTTGGTTGAAGATTCCCAGGAATATGAAATTTACTGCTGACAGTTACTGCGTACGCATTTGGCAACGCAAACCTTAATTGTCTCTGAAGTTTGAGTTTAATCGTCTTATATTTTAATGGAATTTAAATATTTAAAATAAGTACATTTTTTGAAGTTTTAAGTTAATTATTAAAATTTTTAACAATCCTTGCTAGTTTAAAAATTATGAATAATGTGGCTTATATCCTAATTCAAGGGAGATTACGTTTCGTTGTTGGAAATGATCCTGGGGTTCTTAATAATAGGAGAAACTTGGTTTATTAGGTAGAATAATTTGATAGTAATACATTTTTATATACAGTACTGATGGTCTGAAAATTTTATATACAAAAGTATCACTACTTAAATTGAAATTGTCACCAATTTTCCCATCACAGACATAAAATGGGAATGGTAAAGCCATAATCAATGTTGTGGCCCAGACCTCCTATAGGCTTGAGAGGCACGTACACCCACCTAAAACACAATCACAGGCACAGTCCTTTGATATTTCAAATCTCATGCTCAATTCTCAAACCCATCATTATCGTCATCAATAGAAAGTAGTGGCATAAAATCTCGCTCTCTCCCCATAGATGGGAGATTGTGGTTTTGATTATTTTTCCCTTTGAAAAAAAAAAACACAAGAAAGTGATGCTGCAATACCAGTACATCAAATTAATAATGATGACAGGGGCCGTGGATCAATAATTCCACAATGCCGTGAGGTTCCATCTCTCACTTCGATCTGGCAAATCTCCGATAAAATTACTCTGAGTTGACCAATTCTAGTTTCAATTTCATGCACAATTGATTAAAACCAAACAGATCATCCTTCTATACGGTTAAATCATCTTGCAATATTCGTAATTTCCCTGAGAAAGGCATTGAAATCATTTTGAGCAGAGCACCATCTGCTATTGCACGATGAAACATGTGCTGAAGCTCTGGCTCTTTTTGTCATCTCTCCCCCTTCATCACTTTCCGTATCCATAAACTTTTTCAGAAGCCCCACTACTTCATCTTTTTTCACCACGCTCTCTACTTTGACATCGTCCTTCCCCCTCCACCCAACTTTCCACCACTCCACTATCATCGCACTGTCTAATCCCTGGTCCATTATAATGGGCATCGTCAGAAACGGAACGCCTGCAAAAATCCCTTCTTTTGTTGAATTCCACCCACAGTGCGTCCAAAAGCCTCCTATCGCACCACTCAACACTTTCAACTGATCACACCATTCCACTACCAACCCCTTCTCCCCACAAATCTCCTTCAACTTACAAGCCTCTCTTCGTCCTACCCAAAGAAATCGTATCCCACTTTCACGCAAACCAGAAGCAATCTCCTCAATTTGAGCCTTTGAAACTGAGAAGTGGCTCCCTTGTGAGATGTATAGAACAGAATTGTTGGGTTGCTTGTCTAGCCACTGTAAGTAGCTATGGCTACAGGTGGCGGCGGCGGCGGCCGCGTTCAAATTGGTTTTCTATCCGGTACTGAAACAGGTTATGGTAGGGCCGATGGTGTAAATGGGCAAACATAACTCTGATTCCAGGGCATCAATGGCTTGAGGCTCGAGTTCATATATTGAAGCAAACAAGAGATATTGTGCTTTCGGAGTCCATTCCATACCTTTTCTTACAATATCCATAATTCGCTAGGCACGCGAGCTTTCGCCGATGAGAGGAAAATCTGCCAGGCGGGTTGATGGAATTCCAGCAATATAATCCACCCGTTTGTCACCGTTTTCTGTTCCAAATTAGTTTAATTAGACAAACTGATGAATTCGTGAAATTAAATTTGGTTTCCTTTTTAAAAAACGGAAAGAAATGGTATCTTGTCCTCACCCGACTAATTTACCGGGTAATGAGAATTTTGCTCCAGGAGGTGGTGATGGTGGAGCACTGAGAAAACCGACGGGGACATGGTCCAAAACGATGCCAGAGTGATAGTCCTTCTATTTCCGACGTCAACTACCCAGGACAAGAGAGTATCGTGCACGATGATTGTGGGCGGCGGCGGCTCAAGCCGATCCAGAAGCTGCTCAAAAGGGGATTCCATGTTGGTCATAACAACTTCCATGAAGCCGATATGATCGGCTCCGCGAACCAGCTCGGACGGAATCACATTTGGGATCATGGCGAAGCGTATATTAGCGGGCGCAGGATTGTTGTCGGACGCAATGAAACCGAGCCATTCTTCGGTGACGAGATATGACTGTTGTTGGCGATCAACAATTTGCAGAAGTTCATCAAAGGGTTTATGTGGCCCCGTGCCGGATAGGGCATGGAAAGCACATGACAGGCAACAGTTGGCGCAACTTCCATTGAGGTTTCAGCTTGTTCACTGGATCTAGCTAGTCTTTACAAGTTGACGAAGAGAAGAGGGAGGAGGATTCAAGGCCTTTAATTTGAAATAAGAAAATATAAATGACACGATCCTATAAGAAGAATAGTATATATAAGAGGAGGTTTATGAGTGATTTTTCCCCCCAAACAAGACAAATGCACGAAGTCGTGGGATATATAGTGGCAGGGGTATACATATCCAGGTCTCCTTCTTCCACAGATCTGCCCGTACACCTAAAACAAGTCTTCCACAAAAGCATCCATGTTCGTGTCAGAAGAACCACCTTTGACAATCGCTGCACGAAACAACGCCTTCAGTTCTTTTGCCTCGTCTCTAATCTTATTCCATTCCTCGTTCTCAACATCCATCACAATCTCAACCACTTTCAATATTTCTTCTTTCGTCAAAAAGTCCTCTGATCTCTCACCACCCACCTTCCATCCATTCTTCCACATTTGTGCAACATGCCTGCAGTTCGAGAACTGATCCAGGAATATTGGAATCCCAGTATTGGCACACCTGCAAAGCATGCTTTCAGAGTTGAATTTCATCCACAATGGCTCCAGAATCCGGCAATAGAAGAATGGCACAACCAGTCCCTTATCCCCACATTTCTCTTCCAGCCACTCTGCATCTGAACGACATGCCCACAGAGAACGAATCCCGCTGGTCTCTAAAGCTGAAGCAAGTTCTTCCATCTGAGGCCGAGACATTGAACAAAAGCTACCCGTAGAAATGTACACTACTGACAAATTTGGGTGAGAATCTAGCCACTTTATGATATGGTCAACATTAATGATAGATGAATCATTTGGTGGTTCTAGTTCCATAAAAGGTATGGCAGGGCCTATAGGATAGAGTCGAAAGGGAAATATAGCTTTTAGATAATTTAATTGTTCAGCTTCTAGCTCTTGGATCGTGTTGAAGAGGAGACAATCTGTTGGCTAATCCTGGAATGCAATCCAGGAGAACCTGAGAGTAGCTTCCACAGATCGGTGAGCTGCGAGGAAGAGATCCGCTGAATGTGCTCAGCTTTCTCATCTACATCACATAATATAATAATTGTTGTTGAGGATAACGTAGTTTTTCCCAAAACATTAACTTACTCTGAAGTTAATGAAACAAGTGTGGTATAGGATACATTACCCAAAAGTTCAACCGACAAACGCCGGTCAGGGCCAGGAGCCAAGATATCCAGCTGACGGAACATTCCGAAGAACGAAGATGACATTGTCCATAACAGAGCCACCGGAATATTCCGACTGTTTGCCACAGCAGCTGGCCACGGCAATTCAGCATCAGAGACTATAGCAGTAACAGGCGGCTCAAGTTGATCGAGAAGCTGCTCGAATGCAGTTCTCATCTTCGTGGCGACGGCTTCGGTGAAACCCGGAACATCGTCGAGCATCTGGCCGTCTAAAGGGATCACGTTGGGGATGTGGTGGCGTAGCGAATAGTATGTGGCTTGAAGAGTAAGATTGGATGAAGCAAAGCCACTCTTTAGTGACGACGAAGGTGATCATAACCTCGTTGGGTCTTCTTGAGGCGATAAATTTGCAGAGGTTCATCATGGGGTTGACTTGGCCTCTGGTGGGAAACGCAGAGCCACCACATGCCCCTCCACGCACGTTGGAACTTCCATGGACATGCTCTCAAAAACTTGTGAAGATTCGCTTTTACTTAATATGTTGAGATCTGGATCGAGGATAATACAGACAATACAGGAGAAAGAAAGCAGAGGTTGTCAAATGTCAATGGCGATTGGACAAATATCAATGGAACAGCATTTCTTGATAAAATAAATTAATCTGACCCGTCTATTTCTTTCCATCTCAACCATCCGTTCCAGCTCATTACAATACTAGCTCTAGTCCTTTTTACCACATGTTTTCTATAAGTTTTTTATACTTCCATTGAAAAACCTTTTATGGCATTTAATATAAATCTTTTACAAAATTTATAAATTATTTCTTAGTTGTTTTTAAATACATCGTTCATGATTATACCTTTTCCAAGAAGAATTTTAAGTAATTTTAACTATATTTTTACGTTTATGTGATTCGGTCAGACAATCTTAACATAACACAGAATGAAATGCTTGGTGATGTTGGATTTGATTTACCATTGCTCAATTTTTCATTTTAATTATTTAATATTTGTAAATTCAGTTAGTCCCCATTTTTTCCTTTGGAAGAAAATTTGAGTCTGTTGTCTAAGTGTTAGAATAATATCCAAATACTCATCAATATTTAATATAGTATCTAATTAAAGAGTTAATATTAATTCTAAATATAAGATATATTTTTTATATTTAATAATTTTTTTAAAATTATCTCTATTAATATCTCTCAAAAATAATAAAGAAAGGGAGGGAGAGAGAGAGTTAAATAAGATAATTAAAATATTTTTTAAAAAATAAGTTATATTAATTAATATTATTAATATAATTAAATTAATTAAACAAATTTTATATTAGATACAGGAACCACCAAGATAACATATTTTTTAATCATATGAAAACTTTTGTTTTAAAAAAATAAAGTTTTCTATGATTTTCTGAAATAAAGGTTTTTTTTGTTTAAAATATAAATTTGTATATATGCTAAAGTCATTTATATTTATATTAATTTTTATTTCTTAAATTTAAAAATATATATTTTTAATTTTTAAAATTTAACACCATTAACTTCATTAAAAAAAATACTAGCTCAATAATTAAATTTTGACATAATATGTCTAAATTTTAATTTTTTAATATAAAATATAACATAATTAAAAAATATTAAAATAAAAATATATTTTATTCATGTTTAATCATACCGTCATCGCTTAAATTTAACGAGTCAATATATTTTTTGTTAAAAAAGTTAATATTATTAAATTAAAAAGACTAAAAATATATTTTTTAAATTTAAAGAACAAATAAAATTTAATAGAAATATAAAGAACTAAACATATATTTTAATTATTTATATGAATTCTTATAAGTTTTATAGCTAACATTCTGTTTTTAAAAAAAAATAATAAGGTTCCTTTGAATGAATCTTTATAAAATATTCTTATAAATTATTCGTTCATTTCTAAATATATAAATTAATTAAAAAATTAATATTAATTATAAATATAAAATTTATTTTTTATATTTATCTATATTTTTTTTAAATTATCTTTATATATATTCTCTAAAAAATAATTAAATAAGAGAAAAAATGAGAAAATTAAAAAAAATAGTTATGATATTTTAAAAAAATATCATAAATTAATTAAATTAACTAATTTTTTTAATTTAATTAAATTTGTTAAATAAGATATGAGCAGTACATTTAAACACCCAACCAAGACAAAGACCGGATCAGCCCAATCAGATTCAAGTAACTTCCTCTTTTTCTTTTTAATTCTACCTGAACTTGTCATGACCAGATTGCACCAAATTTATTGCAGAGAATGAGATGACGGGAACATATTACATTAGTAATGTTGAGTATAGTACAAAGTTTAGCCTTTCACAATACCTATTAACAGAGGTATTCATATTTAACGTATGATAATGCCTCCAATATAGAGAGAATACCTTCTGCCACCACTTGCACCCCTCATTTGGCAGGTAGCAAGATCAATTCCCAAAGTATATGTGTGCAATTGCATGAAAACTTGGATAAAGTAAGGATCAAACTACAAATCTACATCCCAATTCCCAACCACGTGTTCTATCAGAGCTACTTGGGAACCTGAAACAGGTCCTCCACAAAAGCATCCATGTTCATGTCAGACGAACTCCCTTTAGCAAACGCTCTGCGAAACAACTCCTTGAGTTCTTGTGCCTTATCTCTGATCTTCTTCCATTCCTCATTCTCCACATCCATTACCATCTCAACCACTTTCAATATTTCTTCTTTCGTCACAAAGTCCTCTGATCTCTCACCACCCACCTTCAATCCATTCCTCCACACTTCTGCAATATGCCTGCAATTCGAGAACTGATCCAGAAATATTGGAAATCCCAGTACTGGCACACCTGCAAAGCATGCTTCCAGAATTGAATTCCAACCACAATGGCTCCAAAACACGGCAACAGAAGTATGGCACAGCACCTTCAACTGGTCACACCATGGCACAACCAGTCCCTTATCCCCACACTTTTCTTTCAGCCACTCTGCATCTGCACGACACGCCCACAGAAAACGAATCGCACTGGTTTTCAAAGCTGAAGCAAGCTCTTCCATTTGAGGACGGGACATGGAAAACGAACTACCCATAGAAATGTACAATACTGATAAATTTGGCTGAGAATCTAGCCACTTTATGATATGGTCAACGTTAGTGGCGGATGAATCATTTGGTGGTTCCAATTCCATGAAAGGTATGGCTGGGCCTATGGGATAGACACGAAAGGGGAATATGGGCATAGCTTCTAGATAATTTATCTGTTCAGCCTCTAGCTCTTGGATTGTATTGAGGAGGAGGCAATCAGTTTTTTTCAATCTTGGAATGCAATTCAGGGCAATCTTCAAAAAGCTTAGATCGCTTTCACCAAGTAGCTTTCGGATATCAGTGAGCTGCGAGGAAGAGAGTAGCCTAGTGTGCTCAGCTCGCTCATCTGTATTACTAGCTCGTTATCGATCAGGTCAATAGCCAAAATTCCTAAACTACTGTTCAGGTAAAAAATTAAACGTCGCAGAATATAGTACTGTAACTTACTATTAATAAGTTAATGAAACAAGTGAGGTGTAGGACACATTACCCAAAAGATGAACCGACAAAAGACGGTCAGGGGCGGGGGCCAGGACATCTAGCTGACGGAAAGTTTCGAAGAAGGACGCCGACATGGTCCACAACAAAGCCACCGGAATATACCTATGGTTTGCCACAGCGGCTGGCCACGCCAACTCAGCATCAGAGACGATAGCAGTAACCGGCGGCTCGAGCCGATCGAGAAGCTGCTCGAACGAGGGTCTCAACTTGGTGGCTAGAGCTTCGGTGAAAGCAGGAACATCGTCGAGGATCTGGGCGTCCAAGGGGAGGACGTTGGGGATGGTGGCGAAGCGGATAGTGTGGGGCTTTGGGTAAGATTGGATGAAGCCGAGCCACTCCTCAGTGACGACGAAGGTGATGATAAACTCACTGGTTCGTCTTGAAGAGAGAAATTTGCAGAGGTTGAACAAGGGGTTGACGTGGCCTCTGGTGGGGAAAGGCAGGGCCACCACGTGCCCCTTGAAGGACGGTGGAAGTTCCATGGACATAGTCGCAGCAACTAGGGAAGCTTGGGGGTACTAATCTGTTGAAATTCTGGATCTCAGGGTAGGGAAAGCAGACATTGACCAAGGATATGTGTTTTCAACAATGTCGTTGGAGATTGATTGGACCCAGTAGCGGTATTCCTGGATAAAATATATCCAAGTTGTCCATTCACCATTGGCCCAAAATAAAATAGTCGGTCAAGATTTGAACTTGTGCACTGGTAGGGAAGAACAATATGCTCTGACCATCTCTACTTGAAGTTTGCGAACAGTTTATATTCTGCTTAATATTAATATCACTTAAAAAAAATTATTTTATTATTAAATTATAAGTAAATTTAACTTATTTTTAAAAAATTTTGTATAAAAAAAAGTTACTAACATGAGTAATATATCCCAATTAGCATATGGTATAACTGAAAGACTTTGCAGACTGAGATGGAAATCATATATATTCTTGAGTTTTGTGTTTAAATTAAATTCACATTGTCAAATAAGAGCCATTAGACATGATATCTTAGTTCAAATCAAATTGTGCACGTGAAAAAAAAAAATTATTGAGAAAGATAAAATCTACTTCATGATCTTTATCTCAATAGGATAGTTTTTAAATTATTATTTAAGAGATATTACCTTATTTTTACAAAAAAGAAAGAAAGAAAGTAAAAGTGTATTCTCAAAATTTTAAATATTTAATAATATGAATAGACATTACATATTATTGTTGTCAATGAGTTTCCATAATTTTAAGACATTGTAACTATAAAATATTTAAAACATTGAATAACTCTTCTCTTTATATAAATAACTCAAAAATCCTTCTTACGACTTTACCCAATGCTTTATTCCTGAGTTTATATTTGAGTACTTTATCCCTCTATTTTATTATAAGATTTAAATAAATGAATTACTTTATTAAAAATGTTAATATTAGTTAAAAGTAGTAAATATATAAAAAATACACTTTTTTTAAATAGGCCCTTATTTATAATTGAGTAGGTGAGAGTGAAAAAAAGATGAGAGAAATAAAAAAAATAAAAAAAAAATATTAATTAAGGATAAAATTGATAAAAATATATTTAATATTCAGACAAACTCAAAATAAATATTATAAAAAAGGAAAGATCAATTTAAAAAAATGTATTTTATAACAAGGGATGGAGGGAGTATATATTATTTTTTACGAGGAATATATATATATATATATATATAAACAAGCCCTTCAGTTCTTTTGCCTTGCCTCTTAGTTTCTTCCCTTGTTTGCTCCCCTTGTTTGCTCTCAAGGTCCATCCCCAACTTAAGATCTTCCAATATTTCATCTTTCGTTACAAAATCCTCTGATCTCTGACCACCCACCCTCTTCCCATTCTTCCACACTTCTGCGGCATGCCTGCAGTTCGAGAACTGATCCAGAAGTATAGGAAATCCCAGTATCGGCACACATGCAAAACAAGCTTCCAGAATTGAATCCCCTCCACAATGGCTCTAGAATCCGGCAATAGAAGCATGGCACAGCACCTGGTCACACCATGGAACCGGCAGGCCCTTATCCCCACAATTGTCTTTCAGCCACTCTTCATCTGAACGACCCACCCACAGAAAACAAATCCAACTAGTTTTCAAGGCTGAAGCAAGTTCTTCCATCTGGGGACGAGACATTTGAACATAAACTACCCGTAGAAATGTACAATATTGACAAATTTGGCTGAAAATCTAGCCACTTCGTTAATGAATCTGAACCATTTGGCAGTTCATCAAGTTCCAGAAACAGTATGGCTGGGCCTCTGGTATAGAGCCGAAAGGGGAATTTAGCTTTCAGATAATTTATCTGTTCAGCTTCCAGCTCTTGAACCGTGTTGAGGAGGAGATAATCTATTTTGGCTATTTCTGGGATGCAATCCAGGCCAATATTCAAAATTCTAGGATCCATTACTTGAAGTAGCTTTCTGATATCAGTGAGCTGTGAGGAAGTGATTCCCTGAATAGGCTCATCAGCTTCCCCATCTGCATCACCAACTCCTCATCAATGAACTTCAAAACTCAAAAGCTTATTAAAGTCCTAAATTAAACCTACTGTTTAGTTAAACGTCACAAATCACAAAGATATTATAATAGTTCATGATGACGATAACGCATTTCTACAGAATACTAAATATAGATAACTATTAAACTAATGAAACGATTGTCGTGTGGGATACGTTACCCAGAAGATCAGCCGCCGAACGCCGGCCAGGGCAAAAGATATCCAGCTGAAGGTACGTGCAGAAAAATGCGGCCGACATCGTCCACAACAGAGCTACCAGTATATTCCTCGGCTTTGCCATGGCGGTTGGCCACACCAACTGAACATCAGCGACGATGGCAGTAACCGGAAGCTCAAGCTGCTCGAACGCAATCCTCATCTTCGTCACGATGGCTTAGGAGAAGCGAAAGATATCGTCGAGAATCTGGCTCTCCAGAGGGATGACTTTGGGGATGGTGGCGTAGCGAATTTTATGTGGCTTGGGGTAAGATTCGATGTAGCGGAGCCACTCTTCAGTGACGTGGAAGGTGATGATGACATTGGTGGTTCTTGGAACCAGAAATTTGCAGAGGTTCATCATGGGGTTGACGTGGCCTCTAGTTGGGAAAGGCACGGCCACCACATGCCCCTTCAAGCACGGCGGAGCTTCCATGGACGACATATCCACAGCAACTAGAGTAAAGCTCGTGTTTCTTCAATTTATGGAAATTCTGGAACGACAATGCAACAGTATATGTAGGGAAAGCTGAAGTTGACTGAGAATCAATAAAATGTGGCGTTCCCATGACATTAGACTCCATTGTTGGCCTCCTTTAATCACTCTTCTTAAGGTAATTGTTACTCCCTCTAATCTTTTTTATAAGATATTAACTAATAGGTACTTTTAGTATTTTTTATAAACTATTTGTTTGGTTTCAATGAGTATTAATTATTATTTTTTATATATACCTATATTTAATAAGGGTAACGGGAGAAAATAAAAATTAATATGATAATAGTATATAGTGTATTTAATAAAAATAATATTAAAAATTATTTAAATTTTAAGATAATTTTAATATTTTTAACTATTTTTATTAATATATGAGAGTTAATTAAAAATATTTTATAATAAAGACTAAAGGGACTATTGACCATCGCTCAGAGCAAAACTTAAATCTATAATGTTAGAAAATTAATGAAACATCATTAACTAATTATTAACCCTCTGGTCACCAAGAGATGGATTTCCAATGGATTTGAATGACATAATGACGCCAACAGAAAATGCAAAAGAAAAGGAAAGAGAATCGATTCATATCTCATAAAACATTATTTATATATATGTTGAATGTTGATATTGATTTTGGCCCTGTTTAGTTTTATTTTAAACTATGATTTGGAAAGGGCTTATAGCTCAAATCTTGGTTTAAAAAAATTTTAAAACAAACAATCATATTTATCCATAAGTGCTTTTGGATAAAATCATGGTTTAAAACCATGGTTTTGAATAAGCTATTGAAACTAGATTTTAGAACAGTAAAAGAGCTTATGGATTATCTAATTACTATCTTACCCCTACTTTTTCTTACACCATCTCTTCTCTCTCATATTTTTTCTTACACTCTCTCTCCTCTCTCCTATTTTTTCTTACACTCTCTCTCCTCTCTCCTTTTTCTTCTCTTTTCTCTACCTCTCTCATCTCTCTTACTTTTAATCAAATCATACCCTTTTTGGTAATTTACCAATATAAAAAGTCATTCTAAAAATAACTATCCAAACACTTATTTATTTATAACAACTTTTTTTCATAAACTCTTCTTTAAAAGTCCTTTTCTATAAGATGTCTATAAGCCCATTTTTTTTATAAGCCTTTTTTTAAAATCCTATTTAAACAGACCCTTTATTTCCCAGTTGAAGATATTGATTTCCAATTATGATATATATAAAAATTTCAGTCAATTTTTATTTTTGGGTAAGAACTAAGAAGCATCTGATTATAATTCCAATAATCAGTTAACATCCACTCATTTTAAAAGTATCTCATTTTTTAAGTTTATTATAAATATTTAAAAAATTGCCAAACAAATTTTTTAACTTCCCTATCTGGGAAAAAAACTTCACCAATGTCTTTTACCAGAAAAATCACAACACCTGAAAAAGCCTAGATGCACGATGGACCCAATTTTTTGATAAAGTAGCCTGGCGCGTCATGACCACACATCAAGTCTTACTTATAGAGCTACCAACGGGGTTGGTCCGAGTGGTAAGCGGCTCGATATCGCTTAAGCGAAGTCTCGAGTTCGAGCCTTGGCGAATGCAGAAAATCCCCGTTGGGAGACTCACCCACCACAGCCAGGTGCGCGACGCGGGTCGGATCCGAATGTAGTCGGGGTAAAGTTCCGGTGAATCGGGTGGGTAACAAAAAAAAAAAAGTCTTACTTATAGAGCTAAGCAGAATACCCGCAGCTTAGTAGTTAGTACACTTGCCTGGGCCTGGCATCAATCTACCTATTTTAAGCTTGTCTAAAATAGGCCCTTAGCGAGCGAGTTTAAACAGGTAAGTACAATAAAGTATACGGGTAGCTGACGGGTTAACTATCAAGTTGCTCGTGCACGCTATTTATTTATTTATTCATATTATTAATTAATAAATTTTAATATTTTATTAGAGTATATGTGACTCCCTTCTCTTCCTTATTCCTCATCCTCATCGTTGACGTCTTCAGAGAATAATCAGAACATCGAGAGCGTGAGAGAGAGGGAGAGCACGGGGGAAGGACCGGAGGACTATGATATTGGAGGAGTGACTGGAGGACGGAGATCGAGCTTATGACATTGTCGACCATATGAGGTTAGTTCTTTGACTCTATCTTCAGTTTGTCTCTTCTGTTTTCTTTCAATTATAGGGTGGGTCACCGATTAAAGTCAATATTTTAAATAGCTTTGGTTGATTCAGTGAAAATGAGTAAGTATTTTAGTTTTCTGACTTCAAATCGAACCAAAATTGTTGGACGTTAGGGTTGCATGTAGACTTGCTATGGCTATACATTTTGAAGTATTTCTAACCGTTTAAATTTGGGGTTTTGAGATTAAATTCCTGATTAAATAATTAATGAAGTTTAAAAATGTGGAATTAAGTTTTAATCTCAAAATATGGTTGTTGCATGATCTTTTATATTTATGAACAAGGTTACCGAATAGGGGAGCTTGTATGTGTTTGTAACCTTGATTTTTTATAAACAGTGGCAAAAATTGATTAATTGCATAAGGGAACTAATAAAATATGAATGTGAAGGTTTTTCCTTGTGTTTGCATATGCGTGATGTATGTGTGATGATGAAGTTCGAAACAAAGTTTTATGTTTTGTGTTAAGAGGCTTTGGATTTTATTACATAATGTTGAAGTTATGAAATTTTAAGTTATAAAGATTATAATTTGAAATTAAGCTACTTTTGAAAGATAAAAATCTAGTTTAAGTGTTGAATATGATGTGTTTAATATTTGAAGGAGTTTTTTTTATAACAAAAAATCTTTCCCCTCTTTAACAAACAGATTATCCATGCTCATTGTAGCCTAAACAAATTTAGCAAAGCCCATATTGGGCACAGTCATGGGCTAGCCACTGCAAAAAAAAAAAAATAAACGGGCGAGATATGGACTGATTATCGGGCCAATCTGTTTCACCTGTTGCTCACCTCTACTTACTTACCTGCGTTTGAATGAAGTTTGAACTTTGAATTATGAGAAATAATTGGAAAGAAATAGATGAAAAATGATACTATGAAACAAAATTTCTTACTATTTTTAAATTTTTTTATCCATAATATTCTATTTCTAGGAGAAGCACTAAGAGCCTAGGATGATTAGGGGAGGAAGTGAGCGTGAGACTATCGATAGGCTGTCAAATAAAAATAATAAAGCCATATATTTAGACTAGACAGGATATCCTGAGGGTCATTTTGAAACCTGTCCCATTCCAACAATATCCCTTATCCTGACTTGAGGGTTTGCTATTTTAAATATATGATTGTCTTAAATACAAGAATACATATGTGTAGTTAAAAAAAAGATTGTACCTCTCTCTAATGATTTGACTGAAAAATACAAGTGGGGAACCAATATTTCAATGCCCTTAAGCTATAATTTTTCAGTCTCATTAATAATCATTTCGCATTCATTTATTTATAAATAAAGTTCATAAATTAATAAGCAGCCGTATGAGAACTTCCATGCCAGTTTCCGGTGCTTAATTACTGCTTAGTTTTCTTTCAACATTGATATACATAAATAGTAAGAGTAGTTAATGTGTTATTTGAGCTATTTGTGTTATTAATCGTTAGTCTAGTTAAAGTAAAGCTTCTACATATTAATATTCACTTTATATTTAGAGCTCAAATATACTTATTATCTACATATTATATTTAGAACTAAATGGAGTATAACACAACTTGTTATCTTTTTTGTGTGATAGTCTCCCGTAACTAAAAATTTAGGTTCAATAATGAGATTATAAAGATACAACAATAATACAAATCCTTTGTCTAAAGATACAACAATAATACAAATCTTGTCTTAGTCCTTTCCCATCATCTATTAAATGATTACAAGTGGTTCTCATGAGCAGAATCAGAGGAACCACCTACGATGTCTTCCACAAAGGCATTCAGGTTCTTGTCAAGGGAACCACCTACGATGTCTTCCACAAAGGCATTCAGGTTCTTGTCAAGGGAACCACCTTTGGCTATGGCTCGCCCATACAACATCTTAAGTTGCCTTGCCATGTCCCTTTTCTCCTTCCCCTCTTCACTTTCTACGTCCATCACCATCTTCACCAACTCCATTATCTCTTCTTTCCTCATAAACTCCTGTGATCTCTGCTCACCACCCACCCTCCACCCATTCTTCCACTCTTCCACCATTTGCCTAAAATTCGAGAACTGATCCAGAAAAAATGGAAATCCCAGAACTGGCACACCAGCAAAGCAAGCTTCCATAGTTGAATTCCACCCACCATGGCTCCAAAAGCTCACTATAGAAGCATGGCACAAAACCTTCAGCTGGTCACAC
Organism: Leucaena leucocephala; assembly: GCA_037074615.1. NCBI lineage: Eukaryota > Viridiplantae > Streptophyta > Magnoliopsida > Fabales > Fabaceae > Leucaena > Leucaena leucocephala. The sequence goes on along the minus strand of CM073517.1, from coordinate 5,736,452 downwards.
CATGGCACCACCAAACCTTTATCCCCACATATCTTTTTCAGCCACTCTGAATCTGAACGACACGCCCACAGAAAACGAACCCCACTGTTTTTTAGAGCTGAAGCAAGTTCTTCCATCTGGAGACGAGACATTGAAAACAAACTACCCATAGAGATGTACAATACTGATAAATTCGGCTGAAAATCTAGCCACTTTGTTATATGGTCAACGTCGGCTGATGAATCACTTGCTGGTTCAAGTTCTGTAAATGGTATTGCAGGGCCTATAGGATAGACACGAAAGGGGAATTTAGATTTCAGATAATTTATTTGTTCATCTTCTAGCTCTTGGATCGTGTTGATGAGGAGATAATCTGTTTTGGCTGCTGCTGGTATGCAATCCAAGGCTCTCTTGAGAAGTCCAAGATCCCTTTCGTCAAGTAGCTTTCGAAGTTTAATGGGTTGTGAGGAAGAGGTTCCTTGAATATAATCGGCTTCCTCATCTGCATCACTTTAACAGTTATCGATGAAGTCAAAAGCTTCAAGTCCTAAGATATTGTCTAGATTAATTGACATCACAATCACTAAATATAATAATAATAACGTATATGTTTTCAATGAAACAGGGGCCGTGTAGAATATACATTACCCAAAAGATCCACCGTCAAACGCCGGTCAGGGCCGGGGGCCAAGATATCCAGCTGACGGTAAGTGCAGAAGAACGACGCCGACATAGTCCATAACAGAGCCACCGGAATATTCCTCCGATTTGCCACGGCGGACGCCCACTTCAATTCAACATCGGAGACGATGACAGTCGGCGGGTCAAGCTGATCGAGTAGGTGCTCAAATGCAGCTCTCATCTTCGTGTTGATGGATTGAGAGAAGAGAAGCATATCGTCCAGTATCTTGCTCTCCGACGGGACGACGTTGGGGATGGTGGCGAAGCGAATAGTATGGGGCTTGGGGTAAGATCCGATACAGCGGAGCCACTCTTCGGTGATGACGAACGTGATGATAACATCGGTGGTTCTTGAAGCGATAAATTTGCAGAGGTTCATCATTGGGTTGACGTGGCCTGTGGTGGGAAAAGGCAGGACCACCACATGCCCCTTCAAGCACGGCGGAACTTCCATGGACATATCCAAAAGAACAAGTTACCCTATGGGACGAGGACGAATATGATCCAATATATAGAAAAGAAGCAGAGGTTGACCAATAATATGGCGTTAGGCAGGAATGGACCCAGGTTCACCTGGGCCACCATTATTAGCCTCCTCTGCCAATTTTCTTGACATAATTGCCGTTGACCATCGTTCTTATTTTTTTGCCCTTTTTGATAACACACGCACACATCTCTTTCTTACAGAGGTATATTGGCACACAACTACCACTAGTGGCATGTGAGTTTCTTGTAACTGAGGAAATAGTAATGTCATTGAGCCAAGGGCATTGGCTCGTTCCTGTTTTTATGCAGGTGAACAAAATTAGACCTACAGTATAAGAAAATTAACTGTACGATTTTGGTTTGGTAGAAAGGAAGAGTTTCTAAAGCGTGGAAATAAAAATAGAATTAGGTTAAAAATTTATTTTAAAAGTTTGTTTGGTAAGATGAAAATGAGTATAAAATTGATATATTTTTTTTATAATTTAGATAAAATAATCTAAAATATTTTTTATAATTTCGTAAGGGTTAAAATTGTCCAGTAATTTTATAACTTAAGGTGAAATTGTCTAAAATATTTTATTTTTACTTTTATAATCTTATTTTATAATATTTTTTATAGAATTAAAATGATTTAAAATATTAGAAGTGTGAGTAATTTCTATTGTACTGAATAAATGAAATAGAAGAATTCACTTCTACTTTCATTATACCAAACATGCCCCTAATACATTTGCTATATGGAATTTTTTGTGATTACCTTCTGTTTTTGGAACTTTAACAATAATTTTTCTAATTATTAACCCTTCTATCAAAAGAGATCGAGGTGGAATAGATATGGATGATACAAAATGAAAGGAAAAGAGGGGGAGCGGGAGGGGGAGGGGAGGGGGGGCGGGGGGTGAATAAACACAGATCTCCCATAATGTTATGAATATTAGAATATAGATGTCCATCTCCATCTCTATCTCCCTCTACCTCTTCAAATTCTCTAGGTCATTATTCCTCCATTAATTACTAGACTCTTCATTACTCCTCCATTAATTACTAGACTCTTCATTACTCCTCCATTAATTACTAGACTCTTCATTATCCCCCCATTAATTACTAGACTCTTCATCTTCAACTTCTATGCCTATAAATAGGGCATTCCATCTGTATTGTAAGAGGAAGAAAAAAGAATATATATATACTTCTCTCATTTTCTTGTCTCCATCTTTTCTCCCTTTCTAATCTTATTGCTAGTTTTATAACACATAACACTTTCTTTTATTTTCCTTTTTCCCTTTTTAATCTCCAATAACATTCTTTCTTCCGAACTTTAATGTAAGTATTAGATAAAAATAGAACTGAAAATAAAAATAAATTTTAAAAGTTTGTTAATAGAATAAAAATAAGTATAGAATTTATACATATTTTTTTATAACTTAAAGTAAAATAGTTTAAAATTTTTTTTATAACTTAGAAAATATTAAAGTTATCTAAAAATTTTAAAATTGATATAAAATAGTTTATTTTTTTTTAATTTTATCTCAATTTTTAATTTTTTTAATAAAACTAAAACAACTTAAAATATCGGAAGTAGAAATGGGAATTCCACTCCCATTTCCAACCTTTTGCCCTAAGGTTCAAGTTTGGCTCTTGTTCAAAGGATCACTTAGCAATGTCTTGTTAAAACGGTTCCTATCGGATGATCCACCTTATGAAATGGCTTGGACACACAGACTCTTTAGCTTTCTTGCTCTGTCTCTGATTCGCTTCCCTTCTATACTTTCAAGATCCATAAACCTCTTCACCAGCTCTGATATTTCTTCTTCTCTAACAAATACTTCGCCAATCTTTGAATCTGATCTCTCTATTTTCCACCCATTCTTCCCCTCATTCACAATCTGACTTCTGTTCGGAACTTGATCAAGAAACAGAGGAAATGTCAGAAGTGGCACACCAGCAAACAGAGCTTCAAGAATGGAGTTCCATCCACAGTGGCTCCAAAACCCACCAATGGAAGAATGAGACAAAACCTTCGATTGGTCATACCAAGGAACAACAATGCCCTTATCACCACACTTCTCCTTCAACCTTGAAGCTTCTCCACGAGCCACCCAGAAGAATGGAACGCCGCTTGAGTTAAGTGCTGAAACAATTTTGTCCATTTCGGCACTAGAAACAGAGAGGAAACTACCCAGAGAAATGTATAGCACTGATTCATGTGGCTGAGAATCTAGCCATTTTAGATGCTCAAGGTTGTGATTAGTGCCAGAATTGAGTTCTAAGTATGGTTTAGTGGAGCCAACAGGGTAGACAGGGAAGGGAAATGTAGCTTTCAAGAGTCAATTGCTTCTGGTTCTAGTTCTTGTACTGTAGCGAGCAGAAGATGATTTGCTTTGGCAACTTTTGATATACATTCAAATGCAAGCTGAAGAACTCGTTGGTTGTTTTCATCAAGTACCATTCGAAGGTCTGCCCTGTGAGCTGAGGAAATTCCAGGCACATGCTATGTTTCAACATCTTTGTTATCAGTCATAACAACGCATGTCGTACATGCACTACTGAATCATTTGACTCAACCATGAACACTTTATGAATTAATTAAATTCTACAGAAGAATATGTACGAGAACTTCTCAACAGTCCTTGTCAAGAGTTAATAAGACAGCTAATTATTACAAAAAATGTTATTAGGAAAAAAAGTTGAAATCACCTGCAAAATCTGCAGCTCAATTTAAATATCCCCGACTAATGCCTCGAATTCGAAGATTTTTTTCCGATTGATATAAAATATAAATATAAATATAAATTGTCAAACTCCGAAAAAGCAGAGACTGTTTCATTTATTTACCTAGAGGATCAGCAAACAAAGCTCGATCACGTGTGAAAATCTGCAGGGGATGCAACATAGAGTAAAACGACGCTAACATAGTCCATAGTACTGCCACCGAAATGTTTCTCCGGTTACCGACCGCCGTTGGCCACCGTAGCTCAACGTCGCCTATAATGGCCGTCACTGGCGGTTCAAGCTGGTCGAGAAGCTGCTCAAACGGGTCTTCCATCTTGGTCATCACGGCTTCGTAAAACCTCGGAAAGTCGGCTGCTTTCTCACGCTCCGTGGATCACGTTAGGGATGGAGCTGAAGCGGATGTTATCAGGCTTCGGATCGGAGCAGATGTATCCAAGCCACTCTTGGGTGACAACAAAAGTGATGACGACGTCGTTGGGTCTTCTGGATGCTAGTATTTTGCACAAGTTCATCATGGGGTTGATGTGCCCTCGGCCGGTAAACGGCATGGCCACCATGTGGCATGAGTTCGTTGGTTCCTTGCCGGAGCTGCGCATAGTGACTGGTGAGTTCTCAGAGTAATGACAATGGTTTCTTGATTAATGATCCACTGCTTCAGAAAAGGTTCATAGATGAAAGCAATTTCTTAAAATAATCTGTCACGTAGTCCACAACGACGGCTTTGTCGTCCAATTCTGATTAAAATAACACTATCGTCAAAATTGGCCGATGTGTTAAAATTGTTTAGTTCCAAAAAGAAAGCGCTATATGAAAGAGAATATATAGCGGTGCTCTTTTCTGTCTTTATTAATTTGGATAAGTGTTACTAAAAGGCTAAGTTTAATTTTTTGACTGAAGAGCCAGTGGATTAAGGATTAACCTTCAAAAAAATGAAGAATCTTTCTGCACATAAGGTTAAGGTTCAGGTTCTGCTTGTTTTAATTTGTCCTTATGGCAACTTGCTGAGTTGTTAGCTTTTAGTGCCAGTAGGTGTATTATGTATAGTTTAATGGGTTGGGAAGATAAACATCCATTTTCTCAACCCACTTTCAGAGATCAATTTGCGTTGCCACGCACGCATTTTCTCTGATGTTTATTATAAGAATATATTAACTATATGACATAAATTAAGTAAGCTAGTTGAAATTAGTTAAATACTAACAAATTTATAATTTTTAAAATTACCTTTAAGCAAGCTAAAAAATAACTAGATAAAAGAGATGCTCAAGCATAGTCATATGACATAACTACATAAAAAATTACCTTTCTAAAGGGCGTGCTTGCTAGACATCGTTTTTCTTCGTAGATTGAATTTGACTTTCCTTTTTCAGATGATTTCCTTGTTAGGTACTCCGCTGCTTGCGCCTGAACTGACATCATAAAACACAATTTGCAATGAAGAAATGAACACTCATAAAAGCATAGATTACATAACAGTTTCAAGATACATCTTTCAAATGAGATATTGACGAGCTTAATTCATAACATAAACAAACACAGAACGATAAAGAATAAGAAGTTCCCTCATCTTTTAATTATCATCAGCAGTTTGCAGACGGATATAAGACATACGAGTAAAGAATAAGGAAAAAGTCAAGGAAACTTTCCAAGAAAAAGATAAAAAGCATTAGCCTGCTTCTGGATCATAACAATTATCTTCGTCAACATACAGAAAGCACTTAAGCTTCCTGATATCTGAGAGATGTGCAGAACGTGTAGCAGAATTTTAACGAAGGAATGGATCACTTATCAGATATAAAATTCCATTTCCTGCTCTCTTGATGCATCTCTTGTTCTCCTTTCTTCTGAACACACCTGCCCAAACCCCCTCCCCTTGTCGATTGTTAACTCCTCCCATTATAACCTTTTTCCCTTTAACTAAGCACATATCAACATTAGTCTCTTATGTTTGATGCATTTAAAGATGACCAAAATTAGGCCTTTTCCTTTTTAAGTATAAATTAAAATTACTTGATAAAGATAATTAGTCTTAAGCACAATTTGCTTCAAAGCATAGAGGAAGTATTTCACAACTCAAGAGTGTAGCAGCGTAGATTAACGGTATGATTAAATTTATATTAGATGATGCATATCCAAACAGAAAAAGAATGCACAGCATTCATGCCAAATGGACACTCATCTCAAGACTGAGTTATTGATTCCATCAAAGATCTTATGCAAAGCAACCACATTATCTCCTACAAACATAAAACAGTCCTAGTTGTCCTCTGTAAAAAAGCACTGCAGCAACAATGCTCTCATGGACGGGCGAGGATGCTCTACAATGCAGTGCAAACGGCAATGCCGTACTAGTATCCCATAATGAGTCCCACTGACGCCACTGCTTTCGAAAGATTCATTTATGTCAAGAATAAAAACAAGAATCTTCACAAGAAATCAATACATAAATTTAGGAGATACCAGAGTGTGGGGCGTCAGATTTCATAGCGCGGTTCCTCAGCCTCGTAATCGTCCTAATTGCTTCAGCATTTTCAGAAAATCCGTCTATCCCAGGCTCCAGAACATCATTCTTCCCAATACACAATAATGCATGTTGACATGCCTAATTCTCAAACAGGAAAGTAGTTGCAGATAGGAAGCATGCAGAAAGACTAACTCCGAGTTTAAAACCAGAAGCCAGAATCAAAACTATTTCCTGATTTTTACATCTTAATCTGCATAGAAGTTACTATAAAGATGAATAAAACTGCAAAAGTATAGAACAACTCTAGTAAAACACACTGAACGCAGGTGAGTTTGGGCAATGTAAACTACCCACACAACACCTACATACCTTCTCTGCAATGGAATGGAACCCGTTATGCAGCGCGTCTTCCACAAAATTTAGCCATTCAACAGACGAGACATCTAACCATTGACAACTGGCAGACTTGAGTTTTCTCAGAAGCAGAGCCTCGTATATCAGAGCTAAGCAACTCTAAGGCGTATGGAAACACAAAGTTGCTAATTAGATCCAGAAGTGCACTTGCTTTTAAATAATTTATTAGAAGCGATAACTACGATTAAAGGTATACCTAGAAACAGAGAAAGTCTGCAGGCGGCAGTAAGAGAAGATTTCATTTATGACAGCAGAAGAACAAACGAATAGAAGTACATCCACATCGCCGACGATAGCAAAAGCTCGAACGAAAAAATCGAGGACAAAAAGCTTATCCTGGACAGTTTTTGAGGCAATTGAGTGAATAACGGAGAGGAATTGATATCTGAGGAATACTGTGAGATTATATCGAACTTGCATCAACGATTCGACATCTTTGGAGACCAGAAGAGACTGAAGGATTAGAAGCGTGGCGTCAGCGAAGCTGAGAGTGAAAAAATTGCTGAGCTTGTTAGAGATCGAACAGAAAGAAGAGAAAAGATAAGAAGAAATGGAAGGAGGACCTTCTGTCATCGATTAAGGAGCGAAGGAGCGAAGGAGCGAGAGTTGCTATTGTTCTTGTGCTAACAGTGACATTTTTAGCGCGAGAGAGATTGGCAGTTAAAGCTATGAGGTGTAAGGAAGCTGTACAAAACAAATCAGTAGTTATGTGCCAACAAATAAATGGGACATTTATATAATCGCAATTATGCAATATTTGAGCCTTCAACTTTATTTAAAATAATTAATCTCTTCCTCCCCATCCAATCACTATTATAGTGAATATATATAATAATGTATTTTTTGAATTAAATTGTACAGTAAAAATTAGTACTTCTTTATAAACCAAGAGATGTACACTTAAGTATTAATCATTCGAAGTAACTAAAATTTTTAGTAACCTAATTTTAATTTTGAAAGCTTCATAAATTAAAAAAAAAGAAAAAGAAAAAAAAATAGTCAAACCAAGACGGAGAAAGATTAAGAATCATATCAGGTGACCAATTCAAATTCGCATTAGTAGAAAGGGTCTTCACGTGTTGAGAGTTCAATAAACTCGGTTGAAATGAGTCTACATTTTCTTTTAGCATCTTTGGTGCTGACATTTATCATTAATACAAACAAAAACTACATGGAGTTAATTTATCTCACCCTTTATTTATTTTTTTTATTTGCCAGATATCTAGCCTTCTTTTTTTTAATAAATAAGAAAGACAAATTTTATTCAACCAAACCAGGTATCTAGCCGTTATCTGATAGATACAGAATATGAAAAAATTATATACTCTTCTTTTGGAAGTTACGTCAGAAATAACTGAAGATTATTATCAAGGTAGCGCAAGCAGATGCAATTACTCGAGTTGCTAACATACGATAGGTTCGAAGTTTCGCTTTTTCAGAATTTTTTATTTGGGGACCAAATAAACAAGAATCCAGTATTTGCAACATCAACAGAAGCAATAAATAAAACAGTTTAAATTTCATTACAAATAACAAGTAATTTTTTTTGTTACAAATTTTTTAAAAAAAAATTAAACTCGCCCATATCTAAGAGTAAGGTAAAATCCTCATTTCTCTTAAATGACACCAATATCAGACAGGACGAGCTATTTATTACTCTCAGACGTAAACCTAAACACCCAAGAGATAAAATACCTCCCCAAACGCCACAACTAAAATCATAACAAAATAATACTTTCTAAAAATTAAATACACTCTAAACAATCGCATATCTCATTTATATATCTCATTTATTCAATAGTTAAATTCACAGAATTCTAAGCTTTCATTTAACCGCATCTTCGAAGGTACTTCTGGGTATTTGTTTTTCGTTCATTATCATAATTCCTCCCATTCCATACTTCACCAATTTTGTTAACCTGAATATAATTCCATATTTACTTATAGAAGAGGACTTCGCATTAAAAGTTATTAACTTATACAATAGTTAAACTGCAACGGAAAATCAATGCTATTACGACTATAATACATGGAATTACAACTTCCCATAAGATCATCCACACAAGTCTCTATAGATGGCTAAAAATACTAGCAATAAAACCATTGCATTCCTAGACAATCTCACTTGCCAACAAATTGTGAAGACCCATCATTTAACGTTGCCACATAAGTTTACGCCTATACAATTCTTTTATTAGCATACTAGGGTATACTGAATTCATCTGCACGAAACCCAAGTATAATATAGTAATTTCCTTACATTTGGCAATGTATGAACTTAAAATGAATCCTCAATAGCTACTGGGAAATGGAAAGTGCGATGAAGCCCGTCCACCATAAGCACAAGAGACCCACTACTTTCTCTCTTCGCTATATCTCGTGTGCGTGTTTTTTTATACTTTTTTATATTACTCTTCATTATATGAAAGGAGCTAAATTCATATTAATTTAAATTACATTAGTATTTAAATTAATATGAATTTCTTATATCTTCGCTAGGAGATTCTTTAATTAGAAAATCAGTGTATACTTTTTTTAATTAAATCATGACTTCATGAACAAACCAGAGCTTATCCATCATACAGGCCATGAATTAGGCACTGATGATTCAGTTATTATCTAGAAATTCATAGTATGCATCATGCAGAGTATAATCAATAGGCGGCCCGTTATTTTCCTACTGAAAAAATTAACACCCAAAACACACCTAACTGGGATTCATTGATCCATTAAACTACAATTGACACAAACATGCTATAAAAGCCATAACCTGCTTGCACCAGATGCCACATGGGATGAGCCATGAAAGCAAGCATATACCCCCATAATGGCATGTGGATCAGATTCCAATCAAGGATAAAGCACATTTTCATGAAAGTAGCACTCACCTGAAATAATCAACCTACCTTAGCAGCAAGCAATTTGGAGACTATCCATTTGCCTCTATAAAAACATTCACATGATCAAATTAAACCCAGCCTAAAAGAACCCACCAGCCAGTAACAGACGTAACAAAAAGGAGCGAAGATGTCCTGCTCAAAGTAAGTGAACAACCTACCTCTTTGCTTCCAATTCAAGAAACCCGCCAACTGAAAATACTAAATCCCTCAGACCACAATTCATAGTACATAAAATGCTGAGGCTCAGTATGGACGTGAACGATTCCCACCATAGTGATCACGCCTATCAGGCCCAGAATTACCTCCATCTCTATTGTCTCTGCGTCTATCTCCTCCATAACCACCCCTATTGCCCCTATATCGCAAGAAACAATTAATATCAAAATAAGAGCATGGATGAAATTTCTCATGAAATCAATTAACCTTATATAAACCTGAACAGTTCATACAAAATTAGAAATTGGAAAGTGTGAATATTTGTTTGTCTACAACATGCAACATAAGTATATTATGGTACAATATTTCATAATCATTTTCATATTCGCAGCATTTTATTCTGATAAGACAGATAAGCTCAAAACTCAATATTTTACTTCTGCCCTTGAAATTGAAGGACCTAAACAAAAATCACTCAAAAGATTTTGATCAAGGGAAAAAACACTGCTCATGATGGCACCAGCACCCGACATAACTGAAACAAGAATCCCAGCATTCAATGCCACACCTAATTAAGTCAAAAGCACTTATTAAGAGTTACACACGGAGACAGAACAAGCATCCCGTACGTCAATATGTAGAAAAGTTAATAAAAAAATACCCATGGCCATATGCAGGTGGAGCCCTTGGTGCGGATTTCTCTGCCATTGTAACATTGATTTTGTAGCCCCTCAAATCAAAATCTGAAATGCAGAGATTCATGATTAGTGTATCTTTCTTGAGAAACATAAAAAATACATTAATAACACCAGACTATGCTAGATATAGTACTATTGTAAAAACCGCCAGCAGCATGTGCAGCAGAGGGATCTTCATAGGCAAGACAAGCATCACCCTTGTTGTTTCCATTCTCATCTGTGTAGATTTTTACGTTCCAAGGCCACTGATCTTTATAACCCCTCTTCTGCTTTATTCTTCCAACCTAAAATAAAGTGCAATATTAACAAACTTCAAAAAACACATATTTGCAGCATACACGCAAAAAACCCAGCGAAATTCTTGATGCACCTCTGTAGCACGAAGAAATAAATTTCAGGAAAATTAACCTCCCAACAAACCCCACAACCCAACCAACAAAAAAACAGCACACCCAATAATTCTTGTGCAAGAAAAAATTCAGGTTTACAACCCATAAGACCATGCATGGGAATAAAAAAGATAACATGTATTTTGGTCTGAAAGAGGCACTTTGAAGCAAAACATTCCGCATTAAAAATACAAAAAACTGATCCTCCATATAATGAACTTGTGCAGAAATCAACAGATGAGAACATTACTTGTCCAATGCCTCCAAAAAGTTCTCTCAATTCTTCAATAGTCACATCAGGTGGTAAGTTTGATATGTAGATTCTAGGGTTGTCGCAAGAATCCCCACAGTTTTCATCACACTGCTTCACTTTAGCTGGGGGTTCGGGAGGAGCTCCACCAAATCCACCTTGACTACCAGGACCAGGACCCCCATCATACCCAACTGTCTTACCCTCATAGGACGGAGGGTATGACGTGGATCCACCAGTATAGCTTGTAGGTGGAGGAACTGCATCAGATGCATAATTTGCATTTCCACCATAAGAATCATACGTGGATGGGTAGTTTCCACCAGCACCACCGTGAGACTGGGCTGTAGGATGACGACCTTGAGAGAATCCACCATCTTCTCTGGCTTGGTTACCACTAAAAGAACCACCCCTATTGCCTCCTCTACCATCATTGTTATAATTCGTACCGCTGTTATAGTCGTTACCTTTTCCTCCTTCATAATTACCAGATCTACCTCCTCGATTATTGCCATATCCCCCACCCCCACCTCTTCCTCCCCTATCATAACCACCACTGCCACCTCGATCATTAGCACCAGAAGGAGATGGTGCACCGCATTTGTTACATTCAACTCTTCTTGCAAAGTTCAAATTACCACAACTATAGATAGTAATTTCCAATCAAATACAAAATTGTAAGAGTCAACAGATGAAATCCCCATCTAGAATTATTCTAAAAAAAATAACATCCTACACAAATGCGAGGCAAATCAAAGTGAAGAGTCACAAACCTTGGGTTGGGGCAACGCCAATCTCCTTCTCTACCGCCTCCACCACGTCCGCCTCTGCCTCCTCCCCGTACCCCACGATCTCCGCCTTGATATCCCCCATCACCACCTGCAAATAAAATAAAATTAGGACATGATCGAGTGGAAAATTGACCTATAAACAATAAGCAAGTATACAAACCTCGACCACCGTATCCTCCACCATAACCCCCATTCCCTCGATCACCTTGTCCTCCACCACTTCCCCTCCCTCCATAACCCCCGCCATCATTTCCTCCATAACCTCCGCCATCGCTACCACCATATCCACCGCCAGAGTTACCCTTTCCACCATAACCCCCACCATCATCCCCGCCGTATCCACCACCAGCGCTGCCTCCTCCATAGCCTCCGCCTCTATAACCACCTCCTTGATACCCTCGTCCTCGTCCTCCTCCTCCACCGCGACCGCCTCCATAAACTCCTCTGGAAGCACCATAACCACCGTCAGCTCCATATGGCGGAGGCGCTGAGCCACCGCCGTCTTGACCGTAGAAGCCAGACATGATCTGATCTAGGGTTTGTTAGTACTAGAAGGGAGAGATTAGAATATAAGATATTTTGGCCCACATAAGACGGTGCAGTATTTATATACTATATTATAGACTTTGGTTCCTGTATATTTCTCATAACGCTTATTTTTCCCGCTTACCGCCAAATACACGTCACAACGATAAATAGATTAATACAAAATATTATATGCTTCTACAATCTAATCAAACGTATGGAATTTTTTTTTTAATAAAAGGCAATAACCTGAAAAAAGAGAATGGGTCCAAAATCAAAAGACATGAAAGATTCAGTGTGGTTAAGATTTTAGAAAATAGTTTATAAAAAATAAGAGATTTTAGACTATTTTTAAAAAAAATTATAAAAAAAATAATTTTAAATAAATAAATATTTAGATAATTATTACTAGAATAACTTTTATGATTAACAAATTATGATAAAGAGTATAATTTTATTAAAAATATGAGAGAGGAGAGATAATAAAAAAGAGAGAAGATAGATGATATAAAAAAAATAAAAATAAAATAATAATTAGGTAATTCATAAATTATTTTACTATTTTAGAAGTTAATCTCAGTAGTTTATCTAAAATTTTAATTTTAAATTATAATTTAATTTTTAAAAAAATTAAATCAATATAATTATATATTTTAAAAAAAATTAAACTAAAATTTAAGTTAAAAATATTTTTAAAATTTTAATTTAAAAAGTTTTCAAACAATCCTAAAAGTACTGCCATCCTATCCGTGGGGATGGTTCAAAGCCACATTGACTATCCTGTCCTCGCAAAATGTATCGAAAAATATTAAAAGAATTCAAAAACACTAAATTTAAAATAAATCTTAAATATAAAATTAGTTAAGTTTATAAATATAAATAAATAAATTATATATAATATATTTATTATTATATTAATATGAATAAATTAATGAGTATATAATATAAATTTATATTGACACGTTAAATTTAATAATAATTAATTTATTTAATTAATTTTATTAATTTTTTTAAAAAAATTAACTAGACTAAGAGTGTTAAAATTTGTGAATAATATAGTTTATTGTAAAATTTATATTGCGCGCGAAGATAACTAATGAAACCAGGCAAGTAGAAATTTGTGAAAATGAATCCAAGTGAAAAGATTTATGCACCGTTTTAATTGTTAGCTTCAATGTAAATTGAGCATAGTTAAAGTTTAATGGGATGATTTAAATTATGAAAATTAAATTTAAAAAAATATATTAAATACTTAAGTTCCATGTTAACTAATATATAATATCTGTTTAAGGTTAGAAATATGAAAATCGTTTGGTTAGGAGGGGTCATATTTTAATTATGAAGATTGTGAGTTTTAGATTTATTGGCCGGTTCGGGCCATAACTCATTATATTCCCTTTGTCACGGTGGGATCCTCATCAGTCATCAGCGTAATCGTCTAACTGGTGACCCAGGCCAGTCATTTTTTTCCGCTGCCTTTTTCTACTGTCCCTTTACCCTTTATATCCCTCTTTCATTCGGTTTAAACAATTTAATCACCTCTTTTGTCGTGGCTATTCCTCTTTGGCTGGGTGTATTCACAGACGAAGAAACCAGAAAACTATCCCGTGCTCTATGTGTAGAACCAGGAAGAATACTGAAGAAGGACGACGTGGAAAATAACTACAGTGAAAATCAAAGTTCAAGATGTTATAAATCCGAGCTAGGTTGTGCTTCAAGATTCTCTCCCACCCCACTTGAGAACGAATTGTCCAGATCACTACCTCTGGAGTGACGATTCCCTGTTGAAATGGTCATTGATTCTTTTCTTTCTTAATTTCAAATCATCTGTTTTCCTACTCCGTTCCCTTGTTTTAAATAATCTTATGCTTGGGAGAGCCAGTAATTAATTAAGTGAGCAGTAATATTTGTGTGGTCCATTACACAGGCTAGAGGGAAGAGGAAGCACTTGAAGAGGCTCAAAGCTCCCAAACACTGGATGCTTGACAAGCTTGGAGGCGCTTTTGTAAACCAGACTTTCACCTTTTTATTACATATATATAGTGCGATGTTCTTCAGAATTAATGGATGAGAAACTTAAACAGTACGACTCATGGTCTTCTTCCTATATATGCATGCAGGCTCCCAAGCCATCTCCTGGACCTCACAAGCTAAGGGAGTGCCTGCCCCTAATCCTTATCCTCCGAAACAAGCTTAAATATGCACTCACATATCGTGAGGTCATTTTAATTCTCATGCAGCGACATGTTCTTGTTGATGGAAAAGTCAGAACTGACCAGAAGTACCCTGCTGGCTTTATGGGTATATTCCCCTTTCCTCCAAGTTATACGCATATATAAGTTGCATCTATATATATATATATATATATATATATATATACAAAAGTTCATATTGCGTACGCGCGTAATTTTTCAGATGTTGTATCAATTCCAAAAACGAACGAGTACTTCAGACTCCTCTATGACGTCAAGGGTCGTTTTCGCTTGCGATCAATAACAGAGGACGAGGCAAAGGTTCGCTTCTTAGCTGTCTATTTGTGAACACGGGTCACTGTATGATGATACATGTTAATACTGTCGATTCCTTTACAGTTCAAGCTCTGTAGGTGAGATCGGTGCAGTTTGGGAAAAGGGGCATTCCCTATCTGAACACATACGATGGACGAACCATTAGATATCCTGACCCACTTATTAAAGCCAACTACACCATAAAACTTGACCTAGAGACCTATAAGATCACCGACTTCATGAAGTTTAAAGTTGGGAATGTTGCGATGGTGACGGGTGGAAGGAACAGAGGACGAGTTGGGGTCATAAAGAGGAGGGAAAAACATATGGGCACCTTCGACACTATCCATGTCCAAGATGCTGTTGGAAACGAATTTGCAACTCGTCTGGAAAATGTTTTCATTATTGGTCACGGCTCAAAACCATGGGTCCCTTTACCCAAGGGAAAGGGAATTAAGCTGAGCATCATTGAAGAAGCTAGGCTCAGGCGTGAGGCAGAAAGGGCTTCTTTAGCATAATGATTAATGCATATCTATAATCATTAATGATTCCCACGTACTTATATAGTTATATATACTATCTTGTGTATGTGAGTTCATGCAATGACTCTGTAGTTTGTATTTCCTATCGTCATCGATCATCTCAAAATAGAATATGTATCTTGTTCTTACCATAAAGCTCACACTCTCACAGGCCTAGCTGTTACTAGTATTCACGGTAAGCTTAATCTAACCGTACCAATTCCAATAGAAAAGAAACATGTCCTCATTAAAGGGGAAAGGGATCCGAGGAGAAGTAGGCCGGATTAATAGGTGTTGAAATGTATCATATCATGCAGCCATAGCTTCTTTTAGGAGCATCTGATCAATGTGCCAGACACCTGCAAGTCCATCAATCAATTACTGTAATTTACCAAGCAAGATGTGTGTGTACAAAATAGCGTGGTTGATGACTTAAGAAGCAATACAATTACCATGTCCTTTGCCCACCCTTCTTAACTGAGCCAAATATTCTGAGATCTTCCTGATGGATTCAACCTGATGCCGAAAGAAAATAAGGAAGACAACAGCCATCTTTTGATACAATGATATTTCCGACGTCATAGCAGGAAGAATCACACAGGAGGTTGCTTTACCTGATCAGCAAGAAACTCGCTTTCAATAAAATCAGTGAGTTGCACATCGTCGTTCTCATTTGCCAACTGCGTTAGTGATATAAATTCCATTTCGAGCAACACTGTGTGTGAAAATTAACAATACACCAAAAATCTATATAATAAGTTCAGATTAGGCAATTTAATTTGGGGGAAGAGAAGAAAATGGTTTTGCCTTGTGTAGATTAAGTAGTTTCTCATTGTTCAGCTTTTCTAAAGACAGTGCAAGTTCCATTGCTGCAAGACAGGGCATACCGTATTAGCACTCTGACAAGTCATTGCCAACAACTCCGAACCACGCATGGCTCCAGAAATTCAGGAACAACTGAAAGCAACAAATACACTAAACCATCACATATGTATAAAGCAACAAATTCAGGAACAATCGAGGCTCACATTGACGGCTTCTCTGATAAGAAGGACCAAGTATAAAGCACAGTAAACAAAATTCAGAAGTTGAATATTTAGATGGCAGGAACTGCACTGGATTATTAGTTGAAGCACGCTCTGTCGTATTTTAAATTTTAGGCTTAGAATCTTAAGCATAAGCTATTAAGCTTAGTTGAGTAAAGAGTCCTGAAAATACCCTAAAAGATAGACATTCTAATAAAAACTATTAAAGACTATGTGGGGTTGGACTTCACCAGGTAAAAGTTAGCTAAGAGCCAAATAAAATAGTAGACACCCTACGTCGGATATCTCTACGGCAAAAGTGTAATTTATGCATATTATGGGTACACAAGGGCAATTTTAGAAATTATGCCTAAAATTTCAGAAAAATCTCAAAAGACGCGGGTAGAGAATTATTTCTTTAATCTATATTTGAGATAAAAATGAGAAAATTACCTCATAAATTAATTTTGAATAATTATTAAATTTTGGCTAAATAAAGAATAGTTAGCCACATTTAATTATGAAAAAGATCATGAGACCTCAAATAATTAGGATAAAATAAGGGAATTTTAAGGTTAATGTGAATTTACTGAAATGGTTTGGTGCTCTAGAAATGAAAGGATTAGTTTAAAGAATATTTTATGAGTATTTTATCTAAGAATAAGGCAATTTCTTGAAAATTAAGGGGAAAATACTTAGAGACCAAAATTGAGCTTGATATGTTTAGCAAGAGAGAAAGTTGGGGACTCAAGGGTTTCAAGTGGAAGAATCAACAAGAAACCAAACTTTTGGACTCAGGTAAGAGATGATTATTATTTTTATTGATGATGTTGATGATATTATTGGTAAAGTTTGAGTTGTTCTTATCCCTTTGTAAATTTTTGGAAGCATGAATGTTAAGGGGAGGTGCTGTCAAATTTTTAAGAAATTATAGAAAGTATGAGTTAAGAGTTAATCAAGGTTAATGGGATGATTAGAAGTTGATTTATGATAGTTAATGGAGTGGAATGTTTAAACTTCAACTTGTCTTCTCCTATAGTTACCCACTGCCTGTAAAGAGCAGATTGAAGGAGATAGAATTTGATAATTTTAATACTTCCAATAGTTCAAAATGAAAAATTGTATAGGGTGCAAGCAAGTTGGGAAGCAGAAATCAAAATAGCATTTTTGTTCTACAGGGCCCTATATTTCGTTTTTAATATGAATGAAGGGAAAGAAAGTTGGTTTTGATTAATCCAAGTTTAAATATGGATCCCTCGTATGAAAAACTGTGTGGAAAATGGTCAAGAGAATAATTTTAGAAACCAATATAATAATAAGAAACTGAAAATGTAGGTTAAAGAACAAGTTTAAGAAGTTAACAGTTATACAACGGTCACTGGCCCTAATGAAATAAATAAATTATACGTGTCATGTCTTTAGGGTCATGAGAATTCAAGGAAAGAAGGTGAATTGGAGGTTTGATCAAGTAACCTCAAAGATTGGAAGAAAAAGAAAGCACAAGAAAATTAGTAAAGCTTAAAGGTAGTAATTTTACTTATTCTTATATTTAAGTTATGTTTATGTCTCTTAGCTTGCCATGAGTTAAAAATTTATTTTATCTTGAATATGTTGGATGTTTTTTTTTAATTGTAACATGGTCATGATTGCCAAGTTTATGCTTATATGTACGTGTTCGTGATTGCCAATTTTGAATCATAACTTTCAGAATGCAGTCTACATTCTATTGTATAGTAAAATAGTAAACGATTTCTAATGCTCGTGAGAATTTTTGGGTGAATAGTAGACACATAGATCTTTCGAAAATGTCATAAATCAGGACAAATGGATGCATATGCCATGAGTTATGAGTTTCTAAAGTTAAGATACAGATTCTGTCCGAGAAATAGAGCACATCTAAAAAGATGAATTAACTGTATCAACGTAGAGTCGATAGGATTAGAATGATATTTTTTTTCACGTAGAGGACTTCAAGAGCTTTCCATAGAAGTTTACACCACTCATATAAATTTTCTAAAATTAGTTATGGGTTTTTAAATTTGGGGAAAAAAATCTGAAAATTTCAAATGATTAGTAATCCAAAGATAAAATTATAAATTATAATTTATAGGCTTAAACTAATGACTTGTTTGAACAGTAGTACTTTTGGATACATAATAAAAGTGTGAAAATGACGGATGTTTAACGCTCCAGAAGCTCCAAGCAAATAATTTGTATTGAGATAAGAAAATATTGATGAATTTCGCAAAATAAAAGATAATCTCCAGAGTCAGAATGTAGAAGGCATTATATCCCATAACTTACTGTTTAATGCGTCCCCCTTTTCTATCTCACCATAATCTGACAGAGGCATCAGCAGTGACAGCAGCTTAACTCTTCCTCCTCTTTTATTCTGGTAATTGTCAGAAAATATAAATTTAAAGAAATAATAATATTGCGAGTTAGGAAAATTAATGCATTGCAATGCAACAAACCCCTGGTATTCCATCAATTTCAAAGCATGCCGTCTTTCTTCCACACTTGAATCCTTGAAAAATCTACAAACGTTGTGCTAATTTATCAGTAATTAACTTACAAGCAAATTCATTAGAACGAAGGAACTTGGGATTTACGAGTAGATACTTGGCCAGTCCCTTGACAGCGATATTGCCTTTGTCAAAGTAGGCTTGCATGGCATGGTACACGTAGGAGATACTGTATTACACACTGATTCAAGGAAAAGAAAAACTGCAATGAGATACTTGCAGAATTAAGAAAACTTTATTCACCTCCAGCAGATGCAGATTAAGTGAAAACAGCATGTTGCATTTTAAACGTGAAGAGGTAAGTAAATGGCGGAGAACCTGATCTTTTACCATCATTAGTAAAATATTCAGCACGATAAGGACTATCAAAGCTGCCAGTGATGGGTGCAATTTTAGCTATTTGCCAAAATCCCAAAAGGATATGATATAAAGAAAGTTCAATCTAGAAATGAGACTACAAGGCTCCCTCTGATCACCTTAACGCTTCATTCTATGTGATCCATAGATAATAAGGGTAAAGAAAAGCAAGATGTTGTTCCTATGAGAACTGACAACCTAGCCTCAACTCTAAGAATTAAATGCAGAAAGGACGAATGAATGACTCAGGAAGTTGGACGGCGATTGAACAGAGACTCCATGAAGAGAGAATAAACGTAACCCGGTAAAAACAAACGATAAAAATCAGATAGCAGTGCATGACTGTAAAAATGAAGGATGGCAGCACGCAACAAAATACAAACACAATTTAACATGATAAGAATGTGAAGCTCACTTGATCTGTTCATTGAGGGCGTCCTCACACTGCTCATTGTACTGCTGACGAGCAAGTGATGCTTGAGGCTTAGTGGGAATGACAAGGGGCTTCTCTTTAACTTTTTCTAGCGGTTCGAAAATTACATTCGGAATGGGTCGGATATCTTCCTCCTTAGAGGCCTGTATAGCAAATCTACTGTCCACATTTCTATAAGAGAATCTCCTACTGCATGCACTGTTGGAGGTATTCACAGCATCGTGAATGGGACCACGAAGAGACAGAGAAGAGAAAAGCTGAGTTCTCTGTGAAAGCGAGAATCAGAAGGAAGTATTGGCCATAAGCACTTTGAAGAGACAGAGAGAAAGCAGGGGGGAGAGAGAAAGCAGGGGATGCAACAAAAATTGCATAGAGAAAGAAAGGGAAAAGGGCAATGCGAGAAAGGAGGAGGTGAAGATTCTCTGGTGGTTTTGGAGGACTTATAACCGTTCATGAGGAAGCACGTGGACGGTGAGGATCGGTTATTAAGAAGTAGCGCTGGGTTCGTTGGAAATACAATTTCGGGACTCATCACGGCCTGGGGTGATGTTAAGTATTTTTTTTTCCCCTCAACGTGATGTTAAATAACTTATTTATAACTTTCAATGATTATAAAATCCGTGGCTCGATATATCTATTTGAACTGGCAAAAAAAAAAAAAAATTATGTCTAACCCAATAAATATAAAATAGGACTGAGTATTAAACTATAAAATATAACCTATACTTTTTTTAGGGTGGGTACCGGGCAGCGGGCTGCCCTGCCCATTAGCACATTTTTTTTTTTATTTTTTTATTTTTTCCCTAGATGCTATATTTGGAAAGGAGAATATGATAGTTACTAGTGACTAAAAGGTCA
The DNA here is from genome assembly GCA_037074615.1 of Leucaena leucocephala. Taxonomy (NCBI): domain Eukaryota; kingdom Viridiplantae; phylum Streptophyta; class Magnoliopsida; order Fabales; family Fabaceae; genus Leucaena; species Leucaena leucocephala. The sequence goes on along the minus strand of CM073517.1, from coordinate 5,715,760 downwards.
TTTTAAAAATATAAATAGTTAAGTAAGTAAATTGTGTCTTTTAATATTTATAATTATATTAATTTTTTTAATTTTACTAATCATATGATTATATTATAAATTATAATTATTTATTTTATTTTTTTTAGATACTTCATCCTTGTCAACATTTAGGAAATTGATATAAAGTTATAATTACAAGTTACTTAGACTTTAAGGTTTTTTTTTATATGCAATCAATTTTAAGACTTTAATTATTATCTTTTTATTATTTTATTTTTAGTGGATTATAGATATTATTTAACTATTGAAGACATATGAATATTGTATTATTTTAGAAGTTTATAATTGTATATTTTTTCTCACAACATGAGCATGTCATCACAACTTGAGCACGCCTAACTCGCCCACACTCAACCCAAAATAGTTAGGGCTTTTATCGAGTAGGGTCGAACATTAGGCTACAAAATATAACCTATACTTTTTTTCGAGTAGTGCATAGGTTATCTTGCCCTGATGAACACTTCTAACTTCCAATATGTTTAGACCAAGAATAAACTTTAACTCATTCCCTTTATTTAATATGAAAATAAAGTCTATAAGTAAAAAAAGAAATATCCTATCTACCTTGTAAAATAAAACTATAGGAGTGTGTGGTTTGGGGGTAATAGAATGGGAATTTGTTCGAATGCTAATTATGATGTAGATTTCACTGTAACGTATGGTGCTCATCACGGTGATTATGCATATGACAGGCTCCAGCAAATAATGGGATTGAGTTCGGGTACCAATTTGTACGGTCTTTCTAGATTCAATTCTTTTTATTTTTATTTTTTAAAAACATAATTATTTTAATATGTATGAGGTTTCTTTTGTGAACTTTGCCAAAAATTAATTAATAATAATATAATAAACTTTAGTGGGGAGAACATCCGTGGCTAATTAGGATAACATGAAAACGACTTACCGACAACTTGTTTTGAGGTATGGCCATGGGGACTCTTGTGGCGTGCCTGCAAGCAAACAGCGACAACGAAGAAAAATTCTTCCACGAATCCAAATCTAGGGGATTCGTTGTCTGAATCTTGTCCGCATGCAAAAATGGCGTTGTAGATTTTGCCCTGATGCACTGATCCAAGTGGCTGATAGTTAGATCGAAGGGGCTCAATAACCTGCATCCTCCTCGTAGCTCTCCGATTCAGCTCCTTCAACCATGGGTTCTTCTTGAAAGATGACCTTATCCCTTATCTTTTGCCTTTTCATCTTCGCCTTGTTCGCTCCCTCCTTGACTTTCGGAGTCTTGCCCTCCTCCCATTCTCAGAAGGTTTCAGTAGGTTTATACTATGAAAGCTTGTGCCCTTACTCTGCTAATTTCATCATCAATTACCTCGTCAAGCTCTTCGAGGACGACCTTATCTCCATCGTCGATCTCAAGCTTGTTCCCTGGGGCAATGCCAAGCTCAGGGGAAACAACACCTTTGATTGTCAGGTATTTCGAATGAACATTCCCTCCCCCAATTTGCTACGAGCTCTTCTTTTGTAGGTTTTCCTTTTCCATTTTTTTTTTGGGTGGGGTGGCTAGTGGCTACCTTTTGAGTTTTAAAGCTCGAATTATCTATATATTCCTCTCTAATTGAACTTTCTTTTCACTTTGCATTGTTGGCTTGGCTCTCTCTCAAATGGGATCATCACCTCGTTGCTGTGTTTATGTGTTTCATTTGGCTGAATTAACATGCCGCTATTTTTCTCCATGACGATTGCAGCATGGCCCAAAGGAGTGCTTACTGAACACCGTGGAAGCGTGTGCAATTGATATATGGCCTGACCTGGTAAGATTCCTCTTTGATAGTGAGAGAGACTGAGTAATCCATGGGCAAACTGGTCCATGAACGGGGAACAGTACTTTTTCTTGTCTTATCCTTTTCGGTTCAAGTGTTAGTATTTCTTTAAATGGGATCTGGCGATGAAATGATCTGTAATTACTTGGGCGAGTTGAAAAAAGAAAGATATTAATGAGTTTATAGACTACAGAAAATGGAACATTTACTGGTGAGATGTATTCCCTGATGATATGTTAGAATTCCTCTCGTTTTCTAATGTCTCGAATCATTCTTAGTTTGATCTTACTGTTGATTCAATATAAAAATAACTTATATTACACGTATATCACTCTCTAAGTATCTAAATATATTCGTTTTTCTGGCAGGATGAACATTTTCCTTTCATATATTGTGTTGAGGCTTTAGTGCATGAGTTCAAGTACTCAGAGTGGGAATCATGTTTTCAGAAATTGGATCTGGATCCAAAACCTATTGAGAAATGCTATACCAGTAAATATGGAAAAGAGGTTTGTGATTTTCTCTGATTCTTTTTAAAGTTTACTGTTTTATCCTTGTGATGTGTTAATTTTGGCCACAATCCTTGCAATGTGTTGAAGCTTTGTGTTAAACATTAGTAGTTTGTAATCCGTGCTAATTTGCATCTTTCTTTGCTATGAAATTGCTAGCCAAGGAGGAATTTCTGCCAAGATTGTAATATTTTCTCAGTAATTGTTGAGTGGAACTGCATACCCTCACATTTAGTGAAACTGCTATCACTACTAAATAAGACTTTCTACTGGTCAAACTATTTTGTCGTGAGATCAAGACTCAAGTCTTCGATGTTATCTGATTCTCTCTAATAACATTCATGTTCCAAATATTTAAAACTTTGTGAAGTTTTGCAAATCCTGCTAAATGAAAGAAATTGTGTTGAAACTTGAGAAATAGAAATGCTGAACTGTCAAGAATGTGGCTTATGCCTCCTAAGTAATCTGTTCATGGCAATGAAGAATTTTTATAGCATATCCAGTTACTAGCTTAAAATAGAAATTTGGAGGAGAAGCTCAGTGTCAATAGAGTTAGAAACCCTGGTCTAAAATTGGGACAGTAAATCTGATGCTTAAACTACTGAATATATCTGATAATAGTTTTATCTAGCAGTGTGATGTGCTCATGAACTGCTTGTTTCTTTCTTCAAGTCACTATTTGGAATAACCAAAGAAGAGTAATTGTAACTGAGCTTAGCAATCACTTTAGCTTTCCACCGCAAAATAACAACAACTACTACCGCTTTAGCCTAGTCCTTGGTTTGTTAAAGTACACAACCCTGACATTGTAACTTTGGGGCAATATTTGAATCACTTTCTACTGATACAAGATTCATTGCTCCTCTGTTGCAATTCTACAACCATTTACAAAAGCAGTGTTATGGAACTACCAACATCTCGCTTCTGAATATTCATCTCTCTTTTAAGATAAATTATCAAAAGTCTTCTTTTCAATTATTGCCAAACTTGCTCTTGCAAAATGTGAATTTTTTCTCCAGATAGTCAAAAAGTTGTGACAGATAGCTTTTTGATCTATGAATCATCATTTAGCCAAAACTTTCTCAAGCAGAAGTTACCATTTTTATGCAGCTGGAGCGCAAGTATGCGGCTGAAACGAATGCTCTGCAGCCTCCTCATAAGTATGTTCCATGGGTAGTTGTGGATGGGGAACCACTATATGAGGTCAGTTTCTACTATTTACATGGGTTTTGTTGTGATGAGTTATAGCTATAGACAAAAGTAAAAGGACAACTTGATATCCATTTTTATAAAAAGTTGGATTTTTCTTGTGCCACAGGATTATGAAAACTTTATAAGCTATATTTGTAAAGCTTATAAAGGCACTGATATACCCAAAAGCTGCAGCCAAGCATCATTTGATACTATTCGAAATGTGGGTGCAAAGCCTACGCATTCAGTATGCGATAAGGAATCAGTGATGCCGAACTTATGGGAACTACTAAGGTCTACCGTTACATCATGGATAACCGGATGAACATGGCTGGAGCAATATAGATGTGCCAATCCTGTATGATGTCGTAGTGGTTTGTTGATGTAGTAGAACTTGCGATGGGCTAGTACTTGATCATCAAACTATTGAAGTGTTTGTGAATACAACCAGAAGTGCCATCTCAGAGAGGAAGAAGGCTAAAAATGATGTAGACTACATGATCAAAGCAGAACACAGCCAAGAGATTTGACTAAATATCATGTCTTTTTTATGTGAGAAAAATGTTTACTAGTTTGGCTCGTTGGGAGTCAAAGGAAGTCCCCAACACCATCATAGTGAGGAAATCTCCACCTCAAACTACTTGATTTATTTATCTATGAAGGTGAGTGTTGGCAGAGAAAAGGGTGTTTAGAATTAGCTTTTACACCAAAAATTTACTCTATTATTTCCCCCAAAAAGTTTTACTAGTATTGGCCGAACACGAAGCTATTTCTTGAACATCACTGAACAATCAGGAGTCGTCTACGAAATAGTTGAATTTTAAAATGGCTAACCTTCCTTCTATCGAATTTTTTAAAACTAAATTCAAAATAAAATTAAAAATAAGAACAAAAAATTAAAATTTCACTTTATGTTCTCTCATTTGATGCAAATGTATGCCAAAATGATCTTCCTTTCTAGATCTTTAGTTAAGTAAATACCTCGTATCATTATTCATCAGCATGTAACAAGATGAAGAAAAGAAATTTATTGATAGTCGTAATAATTACATAGCATCAATCTTTATTTCTAATACCTTTCATATGCATTATCTTTTTTTTTTTGTTAAAATCATATGCATTATCTTTGTTTTTCTAGGAGTATTACAATTTCCAAATAGGTTGTAGAATGTAGATGGAGCAGGGCAGAGTTGGGTGGGCAACGATGGAAGGGCAAGTTATTATGGACCAGGTCAATTTCTTATTTCAAATTATGGGCCAAAGATGGGCTGAAACAAGACAGTTTATTGGGCTAAATCGGGCCTCCATTTTCATCTTCTACCGATGAGGGGTCCGAGTGGACGACGGAGCTCCACTGGGTCCTCTCCCTCTACCGCCAATTTCCGCCATCAAAGCCTGTTACACTCTCCGGGCAGCGGCATCTCCCATCCACTTTGATTGAACAGAAAATCAGTGGGAGATGCGCGCAAGAATTGTATCGAATATTTCTCTCCTCAAGTCACTGTGCAGTCGTTTGAACAGAAACATATTTTTTTCGTCGGAGAGGAAGCTTAACTACGGAGACGACCCAGATGACCCTTTGTACTGCGACGTGCCCAAGCCTTGCAGGGGAAAGTCAGAGAGAAAACCATATGCGACGCCCATGAAAGTTTTGATTCAAAGGGCCAGAGCGGAGAGAGAAGCTCGAAAGGCACAGCCTTGCCGGATGCTCGAAGAACCCCCTGACAATGGCTTATTGGTTCCTGAACTCGTCGAAGTTGCTCATCGAGTCTATCAAGCTCGTCAGTCTCTTCTCTGTGGTTTGTCGGAGCTTGTGAAAATAATTCCCGTCCGACGCTGCAGGTAGCTAATTCGTCCCCTTGTCATTCTAGCAAGTAGTCTACACAAGCTCCCTGTGAAGGCTTACTTGTTTGTTTTTGAAGTACTGCATATAGTGCATATCAAGAAGTCAGCGATTGTCATATTAGCAAGTAGGCATATGGATTTTCGCTATATATATAGGAAGACATTATAAACATCTCTCGATCTTGTGACTTGTATTGCCAACATGTTTAAGCTTTCTGTGAACTAGATTTTTCTTTTCCTTTTGATTTCCAATTCCAAACCTTGATCAATAGTGGACGTTGGTGATTATATGAGCTAGTAATATGAGACGAAAGCATCATTCCTTGAAGATCCGGTTTTAAACTTTACCTGAAATCGATGTTATTCACGTCACAGCTTTCATTTGAGATATTTATGACATACTTAGTGGAACATCGGATTTGTAGTCAACAAGTGAGCTGGGACTGGCTTTGTAAAGGGTAATTGTTAGACATGTACGCATTAATCCCACAGTCCCACACACTTTTACAATCAACTTCCTTAGTTGTTGGATTCTTTTTCCCATATGCCATTCAGAGTTGGAACTGCACAATCTGAGGGAATTCGTTTAACTGAATGAGTTCTGTGTTCCTTTACAAATCCCGCTTTTGGAGTTGTATCACTAGACCATTTACCTCATTTAAGGTTCGCCTTAAAATAAATTTCTTATGAAACGTGAATATGGAAAGATATAAAGCTATAGGACCTGAATATTATTATGCGAGATGAAAATGCTGAGTTCCATGTGATAACTAGAATACATGATTATGAATAGGCCTACCGAAATCAACCATAATATTGAATCTTCATTATGTTCCTTCAACTTGTGTGGAGTTTTCAACTGCACATTTTAACAATTTATATCAGTTTTTATTTGTCTACTTAACATTTCGTTGTTTCCTATCAGATTCTGTGAAGAGGTTCACATTGGTCAAGAGGGTCACGAGATCCGGACATGTACAGGGCCAAAGAGTGGTTCCCGGAAAGCGATGCATGTTTGGGGAAGGGGAGGAGTTCAAGATGTGGTCTTCTTTCCAAAATGCTACCATCTTTTTGATCGTGTTGGCAAACCAAGAGTTGTGCATGATGAGAAGCATATCGTTCCTCGTGTTCCTGCCATCATAGAGCTCTGTATACAAGCTGGTCTTGGCCTTGAAAATTATCCCACTAAAAGGAGAACAAAACCTGTATATTGTATTGAGGGAAGAATAGTAGATTTCGAGACAGTTACGGATGGGGACGAAACAACAAGAAAAATTTCTCGTGAGAATCTCAATTCTTTAGCCGAGTCATGTTTGATACCGAACAAGCCTGTAGATGAGATGAAGGATTTGATAGAGACAAAGAATTTCGTGGAGAATGGCAAAAACTGTTTAGAGCAGTTGAGCGATGAAGAAAGGAAAACATTGAGGAATTTAGGTGTAAAGGCACTGAACTCTTGGCTTGAGATGACATCAGGAGCAAAGAAAATAATGGAGAAGTATGCTGTAAATACTTGTGGATATTGTCCTGAGGTGCAGGTGGGTCCTAAGGGGCACAAAGTGAGAATATGCAAAGCATCCAAGCATCAATCTCGAAATGGTTTGCATGCATGGCAAGAAGCCACCATAGATGATCTTATAGGTCCAAATTATGTGTGGCATGTTCAGGATCTGAATAGCCCTGCTTTGAATAACAATTTGAAGAGGTATTATGGGAAGGCTCCAGCTGTGGTGGAACTATGTGTTCATGCCGGAGCTCCGATTCCCAATGAATATAGGAGTATGATGAGATTAGATGTAGTTCCCCCAGATCGAGATGAAGCTGACCTTGTTACTTGAAATGCCTTGCATTTTCAAGATGTATATATGTTGACTGTACTTGGAGTTCATCAAACCATATCGCTAAAAGTTTGATCTTGAGTGAATTCTGAACGAACCTTAACTTAGGTAGCTTGAAATGAATTCTTCTTTTAATTTAGGTGGGCCCTCACATTTTAATTCTTCTTCTTTTCTGATATGAATTATTTAATCTCTCCAGAGCAACGTTACCATTTTTTAAAAAGGGAAAATTAATTTTAACTAACTTTTAACTCAACTACAGTCCCTCAAGTTTAATTCGTCGTGCTTCAATTCTAAAGTTTTGTTTTTTCATCATAATTTCATCCTTGCTATAAGTTGGCTCATAAATACTGTTAATAAATTGGAACCCTGCCGTTAGATATTTGGGGGGGGGGGGGGAATTCAGAGCTTTATCTTCTTTCTCCATACACTCCCTTCATCTCCAACAAGAAACCAAGGACAATTACGCCAGCCTCTTCCCAGATTTCTTATCCACCTTTCTGTTCCTTCTTCATCTCCCAGCCAAGTGATACATTATCCAAATCTCCCTCCTCACGCCCTCCACATCTTTCTCTGTCACCAATTTCTCCTCAGCTATTAATTTGCAAGCATACTCTTTCCCCGTCTTTCTCCACACAATGAAATGTAGTCCCAAATTGCCCATTCCCAAGCTTCCTTATGGGTTCTGAAGATTTGTTTAGACTTTTTGGTGGCATCCTCAAATGTTTGGCTCGTCCTTTTTAATTTTGGTTACCTCTAGAGGCTTGTCGGAATCTGGATTATTAATACTTGGGGTTACTTTCGCATTTGCTTTGTGATTACTGCAAAGTATAAAATTTGGTAACAAAGTACAAAGCCCAGTTGAATTAGAAACCTGGGGAACTTCTTTATTCTCTGAAGTTCTAGACCCAAAACAGATACAGTTCTTAGCCTGTTGTCGAAGATGAAGGGAGTGTACGGAGAAGGAAGATAAAAGACCTAAATGATGACTTGATCCGAGTGGTAAGCGGCTTAGTATCGCTTAAGCAAGGTCTTGAGTTCGAGCCTTAGCGTATGCAGAAAATTCCCGTTAGGAGACTCACCCATCATAGTCAAGTGCGCGACACAGGTCAGATCCGGATATAGTCGGGGCAAAACTCCGATAAACTGAGTGGGTAATAAAAAAAAAGACCTAAATGCTTTTTTCTCCAGATGTCTAACGGCAATATTTCAATTTATTAATAATACCGTTTGTGAATCAATTTATAATAAAGATGAAATTATTAAAAAATTAAATTTTAAAGACTGAGTCGCGATGTATTAAATTTAAAAGAGATTTCGCCCAACTTTTAGATTGTGGTTGAGCCTAACTCTTTTCTAAAGTTTTTTATATAAAAAAATAAAGAAATATTAAATTATAATTAAATTAAAATTTAAAGAGTTAAATGATTAATTTTTTCTTTTTTAAATATATAGGACGACAATGATTGATACCATGTCCTCATATAAATTCATTATTAAAGAAGGACGTAATTAAAGCGCGCGTACTACGTATCACCACAAATTAAGATTCTTTGGCTATTGCCTTCTAGAATTGCTCACGATTGTGCTTACGTCCTCAATTATTGTGATCATCACACCTTGGCTCCCCAAGAGAATTTGGATTCTTTTTTATTTAATAAATTATTTACATAATAATAATAATAAATTCACAATACCAAAGCAATCTATCTCTATCTATTTAATTATATATGGCATATAAAATATATTTGACCGTGATACTATATATAATTAAGGACTAAAATAAAATTATGGATTTAATTTATGATTATATAATTTGATATGCACATGACGCTGCATACAAATTTTTCTTATTCCATCCTCGCATATGAGTATTAATTAACAAAAATAAAACTCTAAATAACTGGCTACTTATATGCTAGTCAGCCGTATAGCTTCTATTTAAAGGTAAATAGTTAATCACGAGATATTTTATATGCCTAAAGGTGAGGTTTGAACCTGCACTACTTAATTAAAGAATTAAATATGATAACTATTAAGTTATACTCGCGTAGTTATTAGATAATGCTTTTGATGTTATTTTCCCTCTATACTTTGTAAAGCCGATTTTTTTCCAGATTTTCACTAGGGTAGTAGTGTAATTTTCTCACACGAAACCTATAGGATATATCAAACAAAATAGGGAGACTTTTACCAATCAAATCAATGATCGGATCTATATTCCTTTTAGAAGCACTCCCACTAATGAAGTTGTCTCCATATGTATATGCATTCAGAGACCTAACTCTCACATCAAAATAAACCACTCAACCCATTTCATATGCAAATTCCAACACACTATCACTCTAACTTTGCAACCCCACAAACTTCCACTCGCATAGTACAAATATTTGGGTTGAAAACATCTTTTTTTTTTAAATTATGAATTTAATAAAAAAAAAAACATGCATGTTGAGTCAAGAACTGGTGGGTAAATTATTGTTTTGATATCATACTTGTTCTATCAATTTTATAATTCTTGAAATAAGTTTCTCATCGATCAAAATCAATTAATTCAGACTTTTAATCGTGTTAATACGATTCATTCCTGATGTTATTATTACCAAATGAGATTAAGATAATTCATAATAATTAAAATACTCCTTTTGTCAACATCCGAATCAATTGACAAATGATTACACATACTTACTACAATCCAACTATGGAGACTATACATATATAGCGTGCCGCACACCAATCAGAAGACGATGGTCAAGTTTGAAATCATAAAGGGATTGAAAGGTATTTTTATGCAGAACTTGACCTGACTTTGTTCACACAAATTTTACCACAAATGATTAAAAATTAGATTCTTCATGAAAGCTCTTTGAATTTGAAGTGAATACCTCTCAAGCTTAATCTTATTATGAGTAATAAGATTAAGTGTAAATTTGAGATGATGCATTGATGACAAACCTAAGAATGTCTTCATGTAATAAAAATCAAATTTCCTCTATCCTCTACGGAATTCATATCCAATGAGAAAGAGAAAGGTTAGCTTAGTCATAACCGTACATCTAATGTAGGGACCTTTTTCAGATATTCTCCTACTAGATATGATTATGTTTGAAGTACTTTCAAATATATTTAGCAGAGACTTAAATCTTAATTTATCATGTTATAAGGTAATTATTATTTCTACTAGACCTAATTGTCATGGGTGATGTAGGGACGTTTTACAGAGGAAATAAAATTGGCCCTCATACCCACCATCTCCAAAATTAATAGGTACTCCCTATATTTATTGTTCACAAATGCCCCATACCTACATATATATATTGGGGAAATCACGTGCCTTTGAAAACACTGCAGTGACACTAACTACCTCACGTGTTACCCTGTCGTCCGTTCATTTTCCATGTAAATTTATAGCGTTTCCCTCTACATACATATGTATCTGTTGATATTGTCTCCACAGGCTCCATTCTGAGAGAGTTATGCGTATAACAAGTATATATTCCTTTCGAGGCGCCATACCACATACTCTATATTCAAAAGAGGGTCACTGCCTGGGACAAGAACGAGACCAATGATATTAATAGATATTGGTGCAATCAAAGAGGCCAACCCCATCGCCACACACACACACGCACCAGAAAACCAATCCCATCTACCAGAAAACCCCTTCCCTCCCCTCTTTAATGAAGTACGCTTCCTATACGGAATTCAGATTTCTGTGTGCCATCTCATATATATATATATATATATATATATATATATATATATATATATTGACTGGGATCTTTTAGATCTCTCTTTCTTGGTGTAGAACATGCAGGGCCCACTTTCTGCTCCATGAAGCGTGTAGGGTTAAACGATCTGTCAAAAAACCAAAGTACACGACGAATCTTTTTACTTGTACGTGTGTGTATATATATATGTAGTGACGATATATATCATATCACGTCTTGTAATTTTACTGGGCCTTTTTTTCTTAGGAGCAGAAAATACGAATTACTTGGTTTTTCAGACGATCTTTTAGTACTTATGGTTCCGTCGAAGAATCCAACAGAGTGAAATACGTACGTCGAGGTAAAATATTATGTGTGAAAACTTGCGGAAGTTGAAAGCCCTAAAGTGCTGGGTTTAAAATAAAAGCAAAGTGAGGCACCCATCAGGATTCACATCGGCTTTATGTTATTATTAGAAGTTGTTAGGGTTTGAAGAATGAAAGATTTGGGATTTATGAGGTTTTTCAGCTTATACAATAATCATGTTGTTCATATGCTGAGTTTTACCAACATTGTAACTTTTGCGTTGATGGTGACACATGAGCAAGAGCTTGTTTTAGTGAGATAAAACGTTATAGCAATCAATAAAATTGCAGAATGTAGAGACAAAATTAAAAGGGAAGCTAGCTAATTAGGTCTTGATTGTGGACCCTCACTTCAATCCCAAAGTCCACAGGACATGCACGCTCTGCTACCTCATGCTGCTCTGCTCAACAACATATTGAGGATTTAAGGTTTTAATATATATATATAAAGGTTTTAATTAAGTTTGATTGAGGATTTAAGGTTTTAATATGCTTTTGAGGATTGAAGGTTTTAATGTGCTTTTGTCGTGAAACAAAGAGCAGGCGTATGTAATTAAATTGATCAAATACCACCATATGACAATTAAAAAAAATACAATTAATTAATCTCTAAATTATTAAACTCACACAATCTTAAAAAGTAACAAGTATGTGTGTGTGTCAATTGCTAAAATTAATAAAATCTTTCCATATTAACTTGTTGCTATGAACTGAAAATATATTGGACGTAATTTTTTGATACAATAGTATTTAGGTGAATTGGATACTGATAGGTTATTTATCCGAGACGATGGTACTAGAAGTAATACTATGAAACAAAATTGCTCTTTAATCCACATATTAAGCTCCTCTTGGAGGCTATAGCTTTTTAGCGAAGACTTCAACATTCAAATTTCAATGAGGTAACACGTACTTTCTTGGGTACGTAATTATTTTACAGTTATGAAAAGGTAAGCTAGCTAGCTGGGACGATGTAAGAAGAAAGGACAGATTTAATTTCTTGAGAAACGGGGGCCATCGCTCATAATAAAGTGCCCCATACGAAATTATGTGGTTCAGCAAAAGGCCAGAAATCGAAAGTTCTTGCTATATGCAAATAATCATTATATATATCGATCATACTATAGAGAGGGAGAAAAAATAATGCCAGAAAAAGAAGAACCAAACAAAAAGGCAATACAAGAAATAATTTCAACACATTACGATCATGAATAGATGATGATGATTCATGATCATTTTAGTAGATGGTCCAAAAATCCGATTCAATTTAAAATTCAGAAATGTGGATTTGTTTGGGAGTGGCTGTTGGGCTTATGCTATAATAACAACACAACATAATCAATTGTAGCTAGGGATTTATAAATTATAATAATAATACACAATAATAAATAATATATATGATGCAAGTGAGGGAACGGTTGGCTGGTGGTCGCTTTCATACTTAGGTGGGGGGTAGCCCATATGTAACAATTAATGAATAAATAAGAGCAGCAAGCACAAGAGGATCAGTTTTTATTTTCCTTGATGCCTTTGTTGTAGACTCTATCTTTTTCTAGGGTGGTTATCATCACAGAAAGAAATGTCAATTATTATAGGTATCTTAGATCCGAGAAAAGGGTAAAAAACCCAAAACACCAAGAAAATAAGTCAAAATCTTGCCAGCAAAAATGTTTAGAAGACCCAAAAATTGTGAAGAGAAAGAAAGAGCTACCTGAAACAGGAGCTGAAGAATAATGTGTAAAAATTATATAAGCGCACGTGTACGTCAAAACAAGAGAGAGATTGAGGCCAGCGGATCTAGATAGAGAACTTCCCTGGGGACCAGATGAACGGTGCCTGGAGTAGTACTCGTCTTATGAAATACTAAACAGGGATTTGACCTATTTGACCCATTCTCTCTGTCTTTGCCTTAATTTCTTGCTCAAGCTAGAAAATGATTTTCAATCATCAAGATATATAAATGGAGCTATATTAAGGGCTAGCTAGCATTAATAATTACTTCCATTTAGCTGGGGTTATACTATCAGGGTGATTTTTAAGTTTGATCGGAGTTCAAAGCCTTGTTAATTTTCTGCAGATTAATATATGCAAGTGCTCAGTTCAGATTGGATCTCAGAGTTCTCATCGCCAAGCCAAGACAAAAAAGCCAAACATCATAATGAAAGCAAATGATGATGTGCTTGTTTAATTTCCTTGGTGGCATGATACTAGTGAGAATGTACTTCTTTTTCCTTGAACAGTAACTCCAAATCAAACACACACAGAGAAAGAGAGAGACGAGGCATGAGCTTAGCCAGAAAATGAAAGGCTTTTGGAGCTTTCTGTTATATATTATACTTTCACGTTCCACGGTTACACCAGGAGTCAAGGTTCATAGAAAAAGAGAAGCAAAAGCAGAATTAACCAGAGCTTTGTAGGTTTCAGTTCATCGAGCTCTTTTGATCAACACGCAAGGGCACAGGAAAACGAGTAACAGTTGGTGATTGACCTAGTAATCAACAAGAGTGCTATACATTTAAGTATATGCAATTATGTTCATATATATATATATATAGTTCCGATGGGTTAATTTTGACGATGGGGTCGATTCCGTCAGTCTGAGAAAATCGCCAATGGTATGTGATGACTTATATGAGGCCGTAATCACAACTAATTTCCTTGAAACCAAAAATAGATCGTAGTGGGAAAAGGTAAAAGAAATATATTATCAAAATGATTGAATTCAAGTACTATACTGTCGTAGTAGTAACAGTAGCACTACCTGTACCTGTTCCTGTTCCTGAAGAGGCAGCAGCTACGCATCCACCACCGCTAACAGTGGCGTCGCCACCACCGTCGGCGCCACCTCTTGCGGCAGTAGCAGCAGCAGAAGTGCCGTCTTTACTCTCGCCGTCGCCGCCACTACCAGTATTCTCTGCGGACGTGTTGACATCCACCTTATTAGTTGCGGTAACCGTAGACCTTCTTCGCTTCTTCTTCTCGTAAGGAATCCCTCTGGCCTTGGCTTGCCCTTCCCTGACTTCTCTGAGGTAAATTCTTACGGCTTTCGCCCCGAACGGGTTCGACTCCGGCCTTCCGCCGTTCTCCTCGTAGGCAGCTCTGAGGCGTCCGATCAGGGCGTCAAGACTGCCCCACGCCTGCTTAAGCGGGCAAGCGCACTGTGCAGGCGGGTTCGGGTGCCCGAAATAGGGGCACCCAGCCATGTGAACCTTGGTCTTTCCGAATTGGTCCAAGTACTTCAAGAACTCGATCACGTGAGCTCCACTGCACCGCGCCAACGTCAATGGCGGCTTGTGGTTTCTCAGGTACTGCAAGAAGGTGTTCCAGTCCCGTCGCTTCTGCGACTCGTAGCGGCTGGGCGGCGCCGGTGATGTTGAGCCCTCGGGTTGAGGGGCAGCGGTGGTGGTGGTATTCCCCGACGGATCCTCCGTGCTGTTAGGATCGGATGCACCGGGGCCGGAACCTCCTGATGCTGATTCCATGATGAGATCAACCGAATTTTCGGTGGAACTAGTTGGCGGTTGAATGTTGAAGATTTAAAGAAGGGAGGCGTTTAGGTTTGGGTATAGGTTTAAGGAAGCAGGAGAGAAGGAAGGAGGGGAAGAGGAAGAGAAGGGGGTAATGGCTCTGTGATGGGACGTCAAAAGCATAAGATGAAGGAATAAGAGCTCAGATTAGAGAGAGAGAATGATTTTACTGTATATACAATTTTACATGGTGGTGGGCCCCTTTTGGATGTGACGCCTTCCCTATTCATTATTGGCTTCCCTCCACTATCTCTCCCCTCGCTCAAAAACTTCATCTCTCCTGTTAACTAATATTAAATAAATTAATTAAATTTAAATTATTTTTTATAATATTTACTAAATCGGTTAATAATTTAAATATAATTATTTTTAATAAAAAATAAATATGTATGAAAAAAAAAATTAAATTACCTATACAAAAAATACATATATATTAGTTTTTTTAAAGTGCATCTTATTATTATTTGCACAAGAATATATTTTTTTAATCAACATTTTTTTTAATGCGTATAAACAATATAATAAATATTCACGTTAACTCTTATATATTTAGCATATGAGTATTAATTAATAATATTAATGCTATTGGTTATTTATAAATATTACAGCTAGAGCAATTCCATTGCAATGGCTTAAAGAAAAACAAAAAAAACAGATGAATAATTGGGATTGTGCAACAAGTGAAATTATAGATTTGATATAATAAATATTTAAAAAAGTTATAGATATTAAAATTATCGTGTTAAAATTAAGTATTGTAAATAATTCTCTTGATGTATTTTTTTTCTATATAAAATCCCAATTATATTCTTAATGCATAGTTTTTGAAAAATATATAGTGAGTCATTTGTTGAAGGGATTGTGGTGATTGGCAATAAAAAAGGTAATTAAAGGCCAGGTGAAAATATTGTGATGAAGTCAAGTCATGCTCTTTTTTAATTAGTATTCATCTTCGTCAAATTAAATATGAATGGTTGCTTAGTCTCCCCTTTTCTTTTTTAATTATTATTTTTTATCCATTAAAATTTCCCCACACGCTTTGGTTTAAAATTTTCCATTTTACGAAAATATTTTCGTGCTTGAATGGGACGAAAATTTAATATTATTATCCATTCATATAATATTGAAAGAATAACTTTAAAGGACATCAAAAGTCAAATATAACATATAATTGAGACAAAAGAAGTAATATCTTTTGTCTGTCATTGGATTCTTTCTCTCGTTATAATTTAATGGAATGTAATGGTCAAATCTTGTTTAGCCTTTGTTTGATTTTGCCTTGTGATACATATAATGAATAATGAGACTAAAAAATAATTATATTTTAATTTAATTTACAAACAAATATTTATATATATACTCTTGTAAGGTTATTTTAAATATTTATATTAATTAAATGTTAAACTTGATATGTGATTTCACATGATAAATCCAAATTCAGATAATTATATACCCCGGAAACAATTTAAAAGTCTTGGAGCAACAGTGAAAGAATAAATAAAAATAAGAATATTAAAAAAATTAAAGGAATTGAACATGACGGATAATTAACATATATTAAACAAAATATTGTACGTATGATGAATAATTAATTATTACTATTTTTTTGTTAACATAATTTTTACTAATTTTTAATATAGTGCCGTGTACTATATAGACGTAATCTCTTGTTGACAATGAAAAGACGTTGGAAATAAAACTAAGTTCACACACATATGTTCTCCACTTAATTTATTATATGTTCAGCAATCAAATGATGAAATGAGGAATTATATTAAAAGAAACCTAATATTTCTGTTCTGACAACGCCTTATCTCTGATTTCTTAAACTAAATATAATAATAATAATAATGATAGAAGCCCCCACCCTAATCTTTTCAATATTACGATTATCTCCCCACTTATCCATGTTATTATTATAGTATTTGTATATATTGAAAACTTCAATCAGTTTATATACATATATTTGACCAAAAAAAAAAAAAGAAATAGACATCTGCATTCACCTCAGCTTTATATTACACACATATCATTTAAATTAATTACACACATTTCTCCGCAGATTCTTTGTAAATATTGTGTAATTTGTAATAGATTTTATATTTTGTAAGAATAATAATTGATTATTAAGGGTGATAGAAATAGAACTAATTAAAATTAATTAATAATTAATTTTCATCTAATTAATTGGTATTTAAAGAGATAGTCCGAAGACTCTTCATTCGTCGTCTATAAACTAACAAACAAAAAAACTAACAAAGGTAGTCAATATACAATTATAAAATGTTAGTCACAAAATAATCAAGTAATAAAAAATATATGATACCATAAGTAAAACAACTTCTCACTTTTAAAAATATACTTATGGTAAGAGAGACAATCATAAATACTGAAACTGGATACTTGATAATAAAAATTGATAAATAGTATAAAAATAATTATTGGCTAAAGGAGAATATTATTATAGTGCCTAGTAATCAAATAAATTGGTCATTCTAGATTATTTTTTTTTAAGTTTTAGATATATTGTATTAATTTAGTACAGAATAATATTAGTCATTGAAGTTTTTATATTACATATAAATAGTAAATTTACCATGAAATGACCACACCGTCTCCGTTTGCCCTGGCAAATGGTAATAATACTACCTTAATATTGAAATGAGGAACCTTGCGAAATTAATACGACAAAACTACAATATTAAAAAGGAAAAAAAAGAATGGAAGATAAAAACAGAAGTGGTAAATATGTGATCATCAATTTAATGAGTGGTCAGTGATCGATTGTACCATTCCAATTATGGGAACCCTAAATATTCTCTACACACCCAATCGTAGACGCCACACCCATTTCTCCCTCAGCTTTTTATCAATGGAGATACCCTGAATCTCCTTCAATACTGATGTCTAAGCTTATTCTTAAAATCATATCACACCCCCCATATTGCGCAGTACGTGTACGAGTAATGATTAAGCGACATTATTTAGATTATAGAAAATTAATATTCCAGTTGATAAGTAGTAAACGAATTCACCTAGAAATTCCAATCACATCAAATATATTTATTAAGAGAGTTACAAACTCTTTATACTCTAAATATTGAAAAGAATTATATATTTAACTAAATAAAAATAAAAAACAGATAACCCCTTCCATTTTGAAAAGAATGAGTCTTTGACAAAACAGTAAAATTAGAGTAATGTAATTTGAAAGTTGAGTTCAAATAATGAGAACAGTATCTATAAGCAAAGTCTCAAACCTCATTTGATAGAAGCCTGACCTGATATATATACCGGACCACTCATTATCATTTCTTCTTAAATTTGGATTTGGTCTGAACTTATTTATCCACACAAAGATATCGTCAATCAATATCCCATGTAGTGACTATAATTAATCAAACAACTTGAAGCAGTGTCATGGAATGTACGTAAGATTGAAAAAGATTTGGATTTGACTTTTTTTTTTCCAGAAAAGATTTGTGTTCCTATTATTCATAAGAGTCTACAAAACGCCAAAATACAACCAAAGGAAAGTGAAACTGGTAATCATACAAAAGCCGACAAAACATTAGCAACAAAATACAAACATCAGAACTAAATGAAAGCAAGAAGGAGCACTCTGCAGCTGAAAAATGCAACCCAAGTTCCAATTCTTCAACGAACCCAAAAACGGCTGTAGAAGGTGGTTATAGAGGCTAAACAATTGGGCCCAACTTCTTTGACGCCAAGGCTGCATCTACAATGGCAGCTTTAATCCACTCCTTGAACCAAGAGAGGAATAGAGGCGCTGAAAGCCGAGAAGGACCTCCAGGACAACAAGCATAAAGGAACTTATCCATACATCATTCAGCCTAAGAGCGCCAACATCTAAACACAACACTCTTCTTATAATCAGAGAGATATGAAGATAATCCATTCTCCAGGTGGAACCCATCTCAAATTCAAAGTTTGCAAAACTTCTTCTCTTCCAGATGATAAAGACAAACAAAGAACCCATTACAGTATTCATCTTTGTAAACTCAAATAGATAAAGAGAATCACAATACAAAGATGTCTCGAACTCCATGACATATTCTTTGATGCTAGTAAGAGAGCAACAATATAATTCAACCACAAACTATCCTTATAATCAGCATAACCAGGCCCAACCAGATTTTCAGATAAAGGTATAGAAATTAACCGGCGAGACATCAGACTCTGTCGTCCAATCACCCTTGCCGCTCTTCAATCTCAGCATTGTGATCCTTGATTTCCTCAATCTCCATTGCTCCGACATCCATTCAGTTAGGGATTTGTCTTCAAATGTCTTAGCTCCGCCTTGGCCATCATCTTCCTCTTCCAATTTCACAGATCGATAAGCACAGCCCACCTTATCGCCATAGGATCCCTTCTTCGTCTCAGTCGTTAAGCCCAGCAGCCTCAAATGGTACACACATCGACACACACGTCCACAACCCACACAAACAGCCGGACGTCCTCTCCCACGGCAGTTGCCGGACAGAGGCGCCGGAGAAAGCGCTCCCACTGGCGAAGAGAAACAAGGCTCCCACAAGATTAAACCCTGGGAGAGAGAAAAGAGGGAAAACCCCGCTCATATTTTTCGGATTGGACTTTTACTTTTGATCAGGATAGCGTACGTGGAACATATAATGTACGAAATATTCATGCTGTATAGTACAACATTACTTGAGTAGTTGAGTATTTTTTTCTGTTGTGTATGTTGTATTCTCATGAAAAAACGTAACACAACGTGTCCTGATGAACTCATGATAATTCAAGAATCTAGTCCAAGATTTGGCAAATCACAAAAATACAAACTTGTCACCATTGGATTTGAACTTTGAGCGCTCTGGAGGAATCCTTGGGGAATTCGAAGTTTGAAGAAACTTGAATCGAATATTCTCTTTTTCCCCCTTATCTCCTCCATGAGAAATCCTTAATTATCTACTAGCCACAAATAATTATAGGCAGGCATGAACGTGGAACACAAATTATTCGAGCTTAGGGTTTAGTCTAATCACTATGGGACCAACTTGTCTGGCAAGAGTTTCATTTGATAAAATATTGCTTGCAATTATATACCCTATTAACACGATATATATTACGTACGATCATATTCAATTCGTTATTTAAATAGGAGTGGGACTCTGATTCCTCACCCCACCCATGATGCATTGTCGAGAATAAAATCATTGGAAATTTTATCACAAGAATCACAATATCCGAAGACTGGAGTATCAAATATTAGTTATTTAATTTGTTAACTTGGTGGCAGTAAACAAAAAACAAATAAGCAGTATGAAAAAGGGCGTCGGATTAGTGGATACTGTAATGGTCATGGGGATGGGGATGATTCAGATATGAAATTTAAAACAACAAGAAGATTGTTGTTTGAGATCGATGTGGCAGAAGAAGAAATTTAAAATATAAAGACAAAAGATATTAAATTCATTTTTGTCTGTGGATATAATTTCACATGTAACTGCTATCTTGAAGAAAAAGAGATAATAGAACAGTTTCAGGCTCCGATCCATTAGATATATGTCGTATTGAATGATAATATATCTATAATATGTCTTGTAAACAATATAATTTCAGAATAAGGTTTTGGAATTTTTAGAATATTAAAGGTAGACTTAGCTTGCACGGAGTTCAAAAAAAAAGCAACGTTATTTATATCTTATAAACAATATTATCGATGATAGTCACATAAATATAATGCATATATGTCTGTTGGTTGAAGACAAGACCGATTGTAGCAACAAGCAAGTTTGATATCCATGTAAATTATGTATAAAGTACTATTAATATTAGTAGAATAAATTAATTAATTGAAATATGTTAATATGTTAAAAAAAATTATCAGAAGAAGATACTGTACCAATCAGGACCTCTTTGACTCGCCCCTAATAAAAGCATTTTATAAAATATTACGTAGAGAATTACTATAAAATTCTAAATAAAAAATTTAATTATTTAAAAATTTTAAATGATAATTGAAGAGTTAACAATAATAAATTATAGTATAATAATTAGCAACAAATTTATGTTATTAATTTTTTTTAAATTAAGCTCTTCCTTAAATTGCCCTAATATTATAGGGCCACCTTAGTACAGGGAAGGCTTCTTCTGATGCTATATTATGAACTGAAAATACTAAATATAAGATAAGAGTAAAAAGGAGTTTTGGTTAAAAACTAAACTTGTTTTTATTTAAAAAAAAAAAAACAGAGAGAAGGAATTGTTATTTTAGTAATATGATCCAATGTGCTAAGGCTGACACCTCTCGTTAATAATATTCTTCATGGAATAGGTTCGATTTGCTCGCAGACTAACGTATTTAAGATAATGTGGATGTCAATCTTAGAACCCCACAAGTCACAGCAACGCCATATATACATATATATGTATGAGTTTTCATAAGTACGATGCCCCCACCAGCTAAGATTCCTTCTCATTATTCATCCTTGAAAGTAATCAAAGCTATAGATAGCCAATCATACGCTGACGCTTTAGACTGAATATATATATATATATATATATTATGTATCAATAAAAATAATTTTTTGTGAACGTATAAAAAAAAAGCATGGATAAGAAAGAACGCTCGGGTATAATGTTTCAATTTTTCAATAAAATATCGAATTATCATAATATTTTTCCCAATTCTATTTTAAATGACTTTTTTTTAGGTTACTATTTAGATAGATTTTGACATGTTGATGACAAACCATAGGCCTAATTTTAATATCCTAGCTAGGCTGATTTAATTAACAGTAATCAATGATCTAGCTGACTTCATTACGCCTGTCTATGTGTGGGTAAAAAAAATTAGTTGAACAATTTTCCTAAGCTTGTTAATGGATTTTTTTTTTTGAAAAAAAAAAAGAAACCGTATCAAGAGAAATGATTAAAAAAACACATGTACACGCATCATGGTTTCATATATCGAAAATAGCTATATATATGTACACGAATAATATACGCATCAACTTGTGGGTGATAAGCCAGATAAACTTCATGATCAAAGGGGTATTTTTTTATAGAATGATCTTTGACAAAACTAAGTGTGCAAGCAACAAAGATGATACGAGTAATTAGATGCTTCTCTCACACGATAATCTAATCAAGTAGTCTGATGTAACTTGACGGATTAGCAGTGCCTTTTCGAAGGCAAAGTGAAAATAATAATTGTTTAAATGGGCTATAAGAGACATTTGATGAATTGGCAGGTTTCTGACGTCGTTTATCACACAGTACGAGCATCCGCCAAAAGAAAAGCACGTTGCTATCTTACAATTACACGTTATTCTCCACCTCCATAATGATCCCTTTCACACACAAACCTGCCATCTCTTGTATTTTCCCATATCTTCTGCGTTACCGAAGGACTCTCACTATCAGTTTCTCTTCACTTCCCAACTCACAAGTCTCAACCTTCCAGTTCAAATTTTCTCTCTATTTTTTGTACCAACTGGGATTTCGGATAACACTGGTATTATTCTTTCTTAAAACGAAATTTGAATGCATCTTTCAAAGATGTTCATTATCGTGCATTTATTTTAAATTCTAATAAAAAGCAGTTAAAAACGAACCGAGTATGGAAATCTTAGACCATAGCTCCCAAATGAAGTCAGGATTGGTACCAACGAGCAGAGTATGGAGCAGTTAAAACTTAAAATTGAAAATGGGAAAATCGTTTGCACTTTTCCTCCTCCACCGTCTAAAATCGTTGAGCTACAACAGTACATATTCCCTATTTTAATAAGATCCACACGGCAGTCACACGACAATAAAATCACGCACGAAATATTGGTTGTTTCCACAGCGTACGAGATAGCCCACTTTAAAGGCCATCCAGCACACGGTTGGGCCCACACAACCGCAGACCGGACTCATAGAATTCGGGTTTTCCCTTCGCGTGCCACTGCTATATGATTTTGTACTATTTAAGTGCTTATTTGAATTTGTGATTAATAAACAAGTTAGATATAAGTTGACAAAACCCTTCTCATATACTTATTATCCTGTGAACTGCGATTAAAAAATTAGATTACGGTTTCAAATCACTAATCCAAACATGACCCATCAAATCCAATCTATTCCTAACATACTTATATATTTACTTGCTACCTATGTTTAATTTAACCTGCTTAATATGGGTGACAATAGATTTAAATCAGACGCTTTAAAGGAGGACCAAGTGAAGAGGCCGATTCCTTATGAACATAACGGTAACTAAAACACCCCATGAATAATAATAAATCAATCACATGAGACAACAGAAAGTGCAACCCGGAGGTCGTTTGATGTGCCACATGTATACATCCGATAACTCTTCAATTCATTTTGAGAAGCACCTGTATCACGAGCAGCATAGTGATTCCCGTTTACCTCATCGCACAGAGTAAATATAATCTCCCTCAGGATTGGTTCATGGCCGTTGAGAAGATTGCCCATGCTCAAAACTTTCCTCCAAGATTGATTGGCCGTGGGAGGACTGAACATATTGGAAACCACTTGTCTCTCATGATTCCTTATTTCCAGCCTTTTGTCATACCCCTAATAAGCAAATATCATGGAGATATTACACGTCAGTTCATGCTCAAGAAGGTTTACCCTATGTTTGGATGGGAAGAAAATTAGAGAGAAAATGATACTAGAAAGGAAAACTCCAAAAAATAATAATTTTTTTACTACTTTTAAAAATTTTCCTTCCTAATATTTTCTCACTCCTATTTTTTCCCATTTTTCCCTCTATCCAAACATAGGAGTAGTGTCGGCCAAGATGTTAATGTCAAGTTTTTGTACATGTTTGCAACGAAGTTCTTCAAATTAAAACATAATATATAAGCATTCTATTTCAACTAACCCTCATATTATTTATTGCACACTCGTATGAAACTTGAACTTTTCTACTACCAAATTAAGCCACTGGCATAGGGCATTTCACCTTATTAACAATGTCGTCTGTTAAGCTTGTTCCCATTCTCGGACTATAGAAGTTGTAGAAATCATCAAAAATTTCCCTAGAGAGTCGTAGTGCCCGCAGAAGTTTACGGTGAAGAGAAGCAGCAATAGTCAATAATTTCTCAACATGTTCGAAAACAATACAAAGTCGTCTTAGGTCATTAATAGTTTCACTATCTCCAGACAGACGATTCACTGCAACAGAATGGAACTAGAAGTTAAATAATATTTTTTTTTTTCCACATAAGAGTCTGAAACTAGTGAATAGAAAGATACCTTGCAACGGCTTCAGTCCAGATGCCAGGGTAAGGTAAAGTTGGTCCATCTTCGTCCCCATCTGTTTCA
This sequence comes from Leucaena leucocephala, assembly GCA_037074615.1. Classification (NCBI taxonomy): domain Eukaryota; kingdom Viridiplantae; phylum Streptophyta; class Magnoliopsida; order Fabales; family Fabaceae; genus Leucaena; species Leucaena leucocephala. The sequence continues at coordinate 5,691,640 of CM073517.1, read as the reverse complement.
GTTCTCCGTAACTGGTCTGATTTAGTGTGTCAACTGCTGCCCTGAAGGCAGTACAAACCATTTGCTCAAGTAATTGATGTGGTCGTAGAGTTTCCAGGTAATGAAGCACCTAGAAATTTCAGGATGCTAAATAAATAAGAGAAAACGAGATACAGGGGTGATTGGGAGCAAATATCTTAATTCTCAAGCAACCTCAATATTTGCACAAATATGTCTTTTCTTTCCTCACATTGAAAACAATGAAGATTGAAATAACATATCTCAATTCAAGCACCATCTAGAGGATCCTCACAGATTTATTATGTAATAAATAGGAGCTACTGACTTATTTTAACATAAAGTTATGCACCATCTCTCTCCCAAAAGTAAATGTGTGGAAATTCATGTATTAATCCCTTGATTTCATACCGGAATCAATACCATGATTTCTGCTCCTAGGTCTTGAGTCTTTATTAGCTCTCGTTGCTTTGTTTAGCAACCAATTGTTTCCTCTATTATCTCACTTTTGCCTTGATTTATTTCCTTTCGTATCATGATTTAGCCACATGTTATATATAGGTCAGTTGCATATAGCGCAGCATTAAAATGCAAAGCAAAATACCCTTTTCATGGGAAAGGCTTACCTTTTCTCCCTCTCTATTTGGATCGAGAAGAGGCTTCTGATCAGAAGCAGGAAGAGCAGATGCACTATCCCAAATCTTTCTCCACAGATTCCCTTGCTCAGACATCCTCTTTGAAAGTCGCCCTCTTGGAGGCCAAATATCTTTGGACTTCTCAATTCCAACGCCACTTTGTGATACACTATCCTCAAGGCCATCCTCTTCCCAATCTCCAGGTGAATGCCACCTTATGAAGTCTTCAAAAACAGCATCTGGATTTGCTGCTTTAAATGCTGACATGTCTAATATCATCAAAGACAATTAGGGTCAGTCATATCTTGTATTATTAGTATTACAAGTTCTTGGTATTCATTATAAAACATGAAGCAAATTTTTCACAAAGAGGAAACAGAAGGTATGGCAACCAAATAATATATAAATCTACCCTTTCAATAATCCTAAGAGGAAAAAGGAAAAACCAAAAATCTTATCTCAATCAACTCACTTTTGATGACAATGCCTCCAATGCAGGCAGGGGAAGAGATATGTAATTATATCAAGAGGACTAACGTGTGTTTGTTTATACTTACATGCTAAAAGCATTGGCAATATATAACAAATAGTAAAGATAGTGTCATCAATGCCAGAAGGTGGCAAGCCCCCAAAACACCATAGGTGATGGACGCAACAGCCACAGAAGCCCCTATGCCATAGTCTTGGTAAAAGATTAAAAGAGAAGTACCACTTCAAAGTCATTTCTTTATGTCATATTTCTAGGTGTGTATTTCTACATCATTGAATTGTTGCAAAGAACTTCCAAGATTTTGGGACTTGACTAGAGACAATAATTCATTAATTCCTTGAACATCTAAGAATTTAGACGACTCGGAAAAAAAAAAAGAGGAAAATAATATAAGGAATTTTAGACAGGACAGACTGATAGGATGACAGGATAAGATACATCAAGTCATCTTGATATGACTTTTACTTCTCTATTAGATAATTATAAAATTTCCAATTTTAATGATTTTTAGAGATTGGAGTTACTTGGCTAAACCTAAACTTGTTCACCGGAACTTGGAATATTTTGAAGGGCAGATGAACAAAGTTAATACTCAAAGTAATTTTAAAATATGCAATTCGGCAAAAAATGACAAAATAAATTGGAGTTAAACATAGCCAACCCATGTGGGTTACATGACAATAGATATCATCACAAGTCATATAAATCTACCACTGATGAGTATTAATTTACGAGTCTGATAATTACTACAATTACCTGAAGTTAAAATCTCTTTCTCCAGCTGTGCAGAAAAATTCTGCAAAAGAATAATATGCAATGGTTCTGTAATTAGTAGCAATATATGCTTGGAAAATGGCCTAGGTATGAATCCTACAGCATGTCAATTGCAAGCTAACATTCCATGAATTAACCAAATTCAAAAGAAATTTTAAGCTTCAAAAAGTTCAACGTAAAAAGTGGGTCCCACATCTAATCATTTAGTATCCAGTCAAGATAAAATTCCTATCATTCAAACATATCTTCACCTGTCTCTGTTGTCTACAAGCTCAGGGCTTGCCACTATCTATGGTTTAAGCAAACTTTCTTTGAAAGTAATATATTAGGCAATGAGGGGGACTTGATATAGAAATTACAAAAGTAAAAAGGTTTTTCGATCACATGTTATATATCTTTACTTTCTGAAGCTCATCCTCTTTGATTTGACTTTCCAGTGCACTTGCTACACAGGTTGTTACGAGATTTGAATTGTCAGGAAAAAGTATATGCATGGTGTGAATGGAAACCATAGAAACTAATGTATTCATACTTTCTAACAAGAGTTAAAAATCTACATCATTGGCAACAACAATAAACAAATCATATTAATAAATACTTCGATCTACATATAAGAATGGTAAATAATGAAATTAAATGTATAAGCAGCCATATGAAATAACAGCAACACTGGTAATGTCAGGAGATTACTGATGCCTATGAACCAATTGTTTCACGTAGCCTGGATACACTAATATGTAAGTCACTGATTATTCATAATTTTATCAAACAACGAAGTGCCTGAGACAACAAACTTGCTTGAGTTGAAAATTAGAGACTAATTGAAGTACATTACTAATGCAACACCAGTCAACCTGTTATTTAGCCCCATAAAAACTGCTGGATATATCCTGATTCTTGATCTATATTATATAGGTCCTTATCTTATTTCCAGTCATTTGCCCGTGTAATAAATATGATAGGTCTGCGGATTCTAAGAATTTTTGTCAATGTAAGTTAATGCATAGCATAAGAGTTTAATCTTACAAATGAATCACCAGAGGATTCAACAGCTTGAAGTCGCTCCTCATGCATGTCTTCTGTCATAAGCGGTGCTTCCTGCATGATAGCAAAGAAGATCCAAAGCAAATTTTAGCATACAAACGTGGTGAAATAATGCATTATAGTGATACTTTGAATGGTAACTATATGTTATACAAACCTGGGTGTATGGGGCATGCATGCTTTGATATGACTTGAGAAGCATTATAGAATCGATAATGCCAGCTGAACCTCTCCTGGTGCTTTCTGACGATTTTTTATCATTCGGCAGGCTCAAATCTTCAGTTTTCCTACCATCTCTGGCTATTGTTCTTCCACAAGAATGTGAATCATCATCAATTGAAAAGCTGCACCATGAAAATGATAGTCATGCACCGACTGTGCTGGAAACAAAACAACTCCAACAGTTTGCAAGTATACGAAAGAGAAGAAGAAAAACAATCAGCATAAAGATTTACTATCTGCCAGATTGGGATGAAAATAACCCAGTTGGCTCTAACTTGCTAAGTTCACCTGTCAACTTTGCCAGAAAAGTTTTCGATGGGTTTGTGCATAGTGTATGAGTCATCCCCAACAACACTTTCATCCTGCAGTTCATTTAATACCAGAGTCATGAGAAAAAAATAATATAAAAATCACTACTTACACACTAATCAATGCGACAAATAAAGAAAAGAACAAGATAAGTTTGAGACCTCAGTCATAGAGTCTGAATGATCCTCGCTTCCAAGACAATCTTGAAAATCTTCATTCGCTTGCCGCTTCTTTTCAATGCATATTGCAAGCTGAATAGAAAAGCGGAAAATGGCAGGAAGCCAGGAAACATCTTAGCCTTATCGGCTATAGCTGTGTATGCTATAATAACTATATTAAATACTAATACATCTTTGTAGCCAAGCTCAGATAATATTTGCATTTTGATTATAAAAAACTTCATTCAGAGGTAGAGGCTACCAGAAATTTAGTTTTGTGATAATATCAATATTAGCGTGCATAAGGCAGGGGAAGCATCAAGTACATCTAAATATTACTTACATTTTCAAATCATAATGATTGACAACTTTTTTTTTTTTGTACAAACTAATCAATTATAGAACAGGTCACTCTTGGAAAAAAAACAAAAAATAATTAGAATGTTCTAGAAGATAAATAAAGTTCAACAGAAAGTTTCATATAAATTATAGAAAGCTACTAATTAGCAAATGAGCATATTTCGCCAAAGACATTTAAATGATAAAAATGAATTACCATCTGAAGTTTCTGGTTGATCAAACATGTGGAAAGGTCAATTGTGCCATTTACTGGCATTCGGGGTAATGGTTGTGACTCTTCCCAACACCACCTAACTTCCCGAACAAACTCTATCCATAGCACAGCAATAGCTGACAATACAGACCAAAATTGTGTCACACAAATAAAAAATGCAGCACAGACAAGATATCTCTTAAACAATTCCTCATAGGTGATCAATGTTGCTACTACCTTCTTTGATAAATTTTACAACAAATAAACCCCCCAATCAATTTGGTACATACCACGTATATTGCAGTTGCCAAACCAAAGAGAATGTAAACAAAACTGTGCAAAGAGAGATTCAAGAGGTGCGCCTTTTATAGCTCGAGAAGTCTTATATTCACCGTCAAAAAAGTCCGCGAGTTGAACTTCTGCAACATCACACCAGTATTTATGGCAAAACAAGGTAATCAACAAGTATATGTATGTAGACAAGTTCGGAGTAATGTCATTTGAACGAACACCTTGAAACATACGAGAAATACCATAAAGTTTTTTACTATTTTGATCATCATTTCATATTAAAACATAAATCCATGATAATGCGTTACACCATCATTTCGTATATATGAATATCTACATGACAATACCTTACCCAGGACAAAGCTAAGTAGAAACTAATACCATACTAAGACTAGTTCAAAAAACCATAAATACATGAACAACTCCCAATCCTAGTTTTTTAATTTCATAATACATGACTTTGATTTACTCTATTTGACAAGATTACAATAAAAAATTTGTCCATCCATGTCTGCGACAACACGCCTCATCCTACCAAGTGAGTTTAGTTACATGAATTGCATGACTACATTAGGATCTATCAACAATTATATGTTTAAAAATATCATTCACCATATGATCTGATTCTATAAATTCCTTAAATATTTTTCTTGATCATCCTTCGTATCTTTTCATAAAACTAAAGACCACATGCTCAACTCTCCTCATTAGCACCGCTAACAGCCTTATTTGCATATGTCCAAATCACCATAATAAATTTTCTACCATTTTTTCCTTACCATGTGCCACGCCAACTTTATCTCGTATATAATAATTTTTTATCCATGATCAGGGTAAATTCAAAAAGTTGCTCTTAATAACTGAATTACTAATAGGAGCATTTCTTGTTTTATTTTTGTGCCCAAAAATATGAATAAGATTAAAATGAAGGGCACAATATGTAGTGAGGAAGAGTTAAGTACCCTCATGAAACAGTTCTCTCATAACACGATCTATAACTGTTGGTGAAGGTATAACCATTGAAGATTTTAAATTATCAGAGCCTGGATTTTCAGCTGCCACAAGCCAGGAAAAAGGATAATGTTGAACCTCTACCATCATTTATTAGCATTACCAAATAGCAAGTAATAATAAATAAACCCAAAGCCTGCAAAATAAATGAAGAATGCACATAAAAAATTCAAACCTGAGACAAAGTCTTCCAGAAATTGGGCCTCAAATGACATTTCCAATGCATCAACTAGAAGGTGAAGTTGGGAAGAAAATCCAATTCGATTCCCTTTGGAACCTTCAAGTCTATAAGTACAGAAATATATTTATTCAAAAGAAACAGAACAAAAATTCAATTACGAATTGTGGAAGAGACTGCATGAAAAATTATGGGCTATACTTATTTATTCCTGCTATTATAAAACAAGATTTTGATGTATCTGTTGAATCATGAAATTGCTCAAGGAACCCAAGGAAATTCTTAAAAATAGAAAATGAATTAGCACTGACTTGCATTCTATAAAAGGGCAGGGACGCCTTGCATAGAACCTATATGTCCATAAGTATAACAAATATTCACTTCGATAAAGGAAAATGATAGTGCTTGGTTTAGGATAGCAGACTAATATAAGGATCTGCCTTCACATAAAGTCAGCTGAAACCCTTATCATGTCAAAATACTGGATGAGTAGTATTTGTGAATTAACTATGCCTGAGGTTCATCAATTATATGAATCACATGCCAAATCTGATTACTGCGGCCGCCTATCATATACTTTGCACACAAGATAGACAAAAATTACTAGTACAAGAAGCACATGAAAGAACTATTTAATTATTTATCAAGGGAATTTTAGTTGTGCAAACAACAATTGAGCTTCTTACACATTAGGAGAAAAATTTGGAGCGATCAACCATTTCTCAGCTTCATGTGGTGAAGCATTTTCCAGTTCAGCCATTTCCATAGAACTTTCAACGATCTTCTCTGACCATATTGCAATCAATTCAAATCCTGCATGCAGCCCATGCATAAATGGAATTGGCATTGAAATTACAGAGCTTTGTGGCAAAAATGAAACTTAGAGAGTTTTTACTAATGATGACCAAAGAACTAATATCACCGAATGTACACTTACCAACCAACAAGCTTCCCAAAATGACAAATGAAAGCGAATATTTTAAAGCCAACTGGCAGGGTGAAGGGGCAGAAATGATGAACGAACAAATTAGACATAATGTCATTTATATTCTTTAAAAACCATTTGCACTCTATCTAACAAGTAAGCATCCAAGAATCTAAACCTACTTCCATTCTATCTATAAGTTCCTGTTTCTCCAGATTTACCTCTCACAGGATCTTCTGCAGAATACCACTCACTCCAAGAACAGTCATCATCCCACTGTGTCCTGTTGGAGGTTTCACCAGTAGGATTTTCTCCAGATTTTGAAACTCCAGTGCCAGTGCCTTTAATATCATCATCGTCATCATAAGGAAGTGTTCTGTATGTTAGCCTCATTGCAAATTGGACTTTGAAAACATGAATGGACTGATCCAATGTGGTGTAAGCCTACAGAATCAAATGATAACTATTAAAGGAAAAAATTGAAGGACATTGTCACTTAGCAAAGATTTTGCATAAAGCCTAAAGCTCTAGCTTTACAGGAGGATACAGATAGTTGCAAATACAACGAAGGTAAAGTAAACCAGAAAATATAACATATACATATACATGAATATATATCTTAGAACTAATTTTCTCAGAAAGATACAACAGAATAGGTGTCCATTCATTCATGCACATCAGACAAACAAATTTTCTGAAGTTCTTATGTCTCACTCCTTCAAGAATCTACCCTCAGTTAATAATGAATAAATGTATCAACATTAACCACACCCTTTCTGCGGCCATTTGACTAATTGGCGAACAATGTTTTAGAGCAGCACATGCATTATTCAACTAATTGCACAAAGGAGAGCAAATGATATATGAACAATACAAGAAAGGAATATCAGATCAAAGATGGGTTTAGTGCAAATCAGAATAACAGAACTAAAATAAAACAAATACCAAATTAAAAACTAAGGAGCAGGAACTCACAAACTTAGCTACAAATAGTTCATACAGCCCTTCCAAATGCATGAGTTTTATGGGAACCTGGCTACCAATTCGATCTGCTTCAAATCTCCTTGTAAATACAGTTCCCAAGTTCTGAATTCCAATATAAGCTTTCCGAGAAGGATCATGAACTGGAACAAATGCTGGCCATAAACTAAATAACCAATGTAATGAGAAATTAATTTTACCTAAATTTTAATTATTATGCTATTTAAAAAACCTATTTATTCAATAACTATACAGATTTAACATTTTTTTTCAATTCAATAATACAAATACCTCTCCACTGAAAACAATAAAAGGCAGGACATAAACCCAATGTTGAAGTGAAGGAGCATTTAGTTACCAATTCCAATGTGGCAAGTAATGTGATCTACTGATAGATTAAGTTATTGTAAACTTTCACATTTTATCGAATATTACAGATCAAGAAACAATAGTTACCTTGAACAATTTGAAAGAGCAATTGCAATTGCACTCAATAGCTTGCTGGCCTCTGGCGCATCAAGCACCACGCCACTTGCACTTTGAGGAGCAATAACCTGGCATTATACAAGACAAGTTTCCTTAATGAAAACATTAAGTCCTCAGGGAGTGTAAAGATATAACGTCAAAACATACCAAAAACTCCTTTACACCAAAACACAACTGCAGTTCGTGCAGATTAAAATTCCATTCTGCAGCTTTGCCTGCATCAACCAAAAGCTAAGATAGAACGAATGACAAGTAACCTCAGTCCTACACCACCCCCTATGGCCAAATTAATGATAGTAATAATAACAACAACAGTTACCGTTAGGGTTGGACTCAAAATAGTATTCCATGCAATAACTTTTCATGGCATACTTCATTTCAGATTTAACCCTGTACAAATTGCTGAAAGACTCTAGGAGAACTGCTCCTTTTTCCTACAAGTTAAAAGAAGAGGAGTTTCGTTCAGGTCAAAAAGGGAAATGAGATAAGCTCACAACGGAGAGAAAATGCACCTTTACATAATTGAAGCATGATGATCCAAATCATATCAAGAAAAATTGAAGTTTAAGAATAGAAAAACAGAGAGGTTTTAGATTGAGTAACATAAGTAGGTAGAATAACATATTATTGTAGTACTGTTTGACATATTTATAATGGCAACTCTGGGCCTTCACTAAACACCATGAGGTTTTGGGAAGTTGATCCTTAACGTGGTAGCCAAGTCTCTTTGACCTAGTGGTCAGAAATTTCATCCTTGCCACCCTCATTCATTGAATTTATTGAGTTAAGTATACTCAGAACAAAAGGCCATTTCTTTATGCATAATTCAATCTCAATTGACTCTTGTGTGAGGAGACATGTTAACATTATTAATTTTTGGTCTTCAACTGTCCATGTAAGCGCAGATTCTGTCACTTTTAATGCTAAAAGAAACTGGCCAAAAAATTGCTAATAGGAAAAACTTTCTAATACATCACCTTATCAACAAACAAATTGCAAATACATTACCTTATCAACTTGATAATGTACAGAAAATCTAGGCAACAAACTGTCTTGTGCGTGTAAACAATAACTAGCTACTTTCTACAACAATTGTGCGTGTGTGGATAATCCCAGAGGTATTCAAGGCAAGGGAACTACACATATGCATGAACGACCAAAGAGATGATTATTTACTCTCTACATTTTATACATACGAGCCTTGAATCTAACACACTTAAACCACAAATAGCCTTGAGGACCTAAAATAAGAACCAGCAACATAGCAATTGTTCTGTCTATATATAAATGATTGTCAAAATGGATAAAAATTAAAGAGGGAAAACTCTCATGTTACACCGAGATTGCTGAGACTGGGAGGATAAAAATTGAAGTCATTATTAGGCGCACTCTAAGGACAAACTGCGTGCATAGCACGTACATTCCTTGCAGGGAGGGTGGGGGGAGTTAATGGATCAGTGGACCCCTAAAACAAAGCAACCTTACCAATAGATTCTTCGGGCCATCAGCCATCCAAAGGCGACAAACCGCCTCAATCTCAGAAATGAACCTATGAAATCGATATGGTAAATGATATGTGAGCTTAATGTACTCGACGCAACATGATGGGCTTATCAAGAACTGAACAATTTCTACTAGAAGCACAATACCTTTCCCATGAAGAAGCAAGAGTGAAGTCGTCAAAATGCTCAATCTGCATCAATATTAAGTACATGGTATAAATTAACATTGCTAGCACAAATTTGTAAACATTGACAATCTAAAATTTGAGCAAACATTAAAGAAGAAATCAGTTAATCACGTCAACATTCGATCTGATTGATTATGCTCGCATTCAAGTTAAGTTCAGGTTTCGTTCAGTGTCATAGTCATATTCAACACGAGAACTTACTGATTCTTCGAGAACCTCGTCGTCAGCATCAACATCGGCTTTGCTAGTACTGGAGGACGCCATTAAAGATCTGAGAATGTTACTAGATGTGTATTCTATCCAGAGAAGACGATGCCATCAATTTCTTTTTTTTTTTCTTTTACTGGTTAAAGCAAAATAGTTTCACTAAACTGAGTTGTGAACGAACAAAGAGAAGATTAGATCTTCGAAATTCCAAAGGTGTGGTCGCCGATGCCACAAACTGGAAAACTTTCGGTTTTTCCTGACCGCTTCTTTCTTTTCTTTTTTCAATGTTTTTTTTTTTTTCGTTTTACGATGATAGACGATAGTTAAAATGACGTAGAAAACCGTTTATTTGTTTCACCTCCCACCAGTTCCGATATTCATTCCGGCGGGTCACCCTCTCGAGTCTCGGCTCTTGCGATGAGGGCATCGTGGGAGCAAAACCTTGTGGTCCTATAATCCTATCTATTTTATTTTCATTCCACCTATTTCTCTTCTACTCTTATTAAAAAAAACAACATATTATTATTATTTTTCAGTTGTAACAAAGGCCCGCATAAGGTTTGAGGGATTTCCCTCTTTCTACCCCAAAAGAACAATATATATAATATATAATATTTTTCAAGAAAAACAATAATATTTTTTAATATTTAAGGAAAATTTTAACAAAATAATATACAATTTTATTTCCTATATTTTATTAACTATTGATTATACCTAATAAATAAAATAATAATACATGTTTGTAAGAATTTAAAATTTTAAAATTTAAAAGATATTTTATGATTTTTTTCAATTAAATATTAATATAATTTTTTTTCTGTCAATAATCCTTTAGCCTATCCGGAGCCACATTTTGGATATTTTTTTTACCCAGTTCACTAGAGCTTTATTCTGACTACATCCGAATTCGACTCGCATCGCGCACCTAACTATGGTGAGTGAGTCTCTCAACGAAAATTTTTTGTATACACTAAGACTCAAACTCGAGATCTCGTTCAAGTGATACTAAATTTTTTATCACTCAAATTAACTCTAGTTAATTATTTTGGACATATCTAATACTTATACAATTTAACACAAACTAAAATTCTTTGGTCATATGCGTTGCTTGCGGGATCCGTTTTTGTTAAAAGTGGTATTGGTCTCAAACCCGTCTTGCAAGGCATCTGATCGTAACCGCTCACGATATTGGACCGAAAAATCATCCAAGCGCTATTTTACTTGCTCTCCACTCTCGGCTAATTCTCTTACAGGGCCGAGGGATAGAAATGGTACCGAACACCGACCCTCCCAAACAGCACCTGTCCTAAGCCGTCGAAGCCCTACACACGGGTATAGAAATCCATAAATGCCCTTCACCCTCTCTATTCTCCATGACCAAGACCCTCGTATAAACGCCACTCATCCCGATTCTGCATTCTGAAGAGTTAAACCCCAGACCAAAGGATAAAGAATCAGAGAAAACCGATCAGAGTAATCTTCTACATCTTTCTATCTGATTCTTCATTTCCAATTAGATTCCGTTCTTTCCCTTCAGTTTAAATCGGTATGTTGCTTAGGTTCCTTTCTTCACCTCGAGCTTAATCTTTGGTTTTTGCTTCCTGATTTTGTTCTGGAATCATGTGGAAGGTGGGGTTAGGGTTTATAGTTCTGTCACTGTTATTGTTTTGTTGGTTTGTCTCTGAAAGTGCTCATCGTTTTGCTCATCACGATGTTAATTACCTGTTGATTTGTTCCATTTTTGCTCTCGTGTTGATATTCTCGATGGCTTTATGTCGTCGTGGCTTGTTCAGCAGCTTACTGCACTTTATGCTTCCTAGAAAGAGATCTTGTGAAGGATTGGTTGTAGAAGAAGAGAGTGAGAACAAGAACAACACAGACGCTGCGTCGTTCCCTAAGAAACATCGGATCGGCTGCTTCCGTGCCTCTTCGCCTGCTGATACCGCCGATTCGACGGTAAATAACAGCAAACAGAGCTTCAGTTGCGATAGCAACAACAACAACCACAGTAGCGGATACTTGCCTGAAGGATCATCAGTCATGGCTTTGGGTGATTCAAATCCGCCAGATATTGATGAGGACCTGCACAGTCGTCAGCTCGCAGTGTATGGTCGCGACACGATGAGGAAACTCTTTGCGTCTAATGTCCTCGTCTCTGGGATGCAGGGTCTTGGTGTCGAGATTGGTATGATCATTGAACAACCTTCCAATTGCTTTTCCATATTCGAAATTAGATATGGGGGATGCATGATTTCCGTGTGCTTTTATGTTCCTTCAGTCATGCAGTAATTATTGAACGAGGATTTCGGTTAAAATTTAGATTTAGATTTTACGCGTCTGCACCATTTAAGAATCCTACATTCTCCAGAATGCTATATTGATTACAAGATCCTTTTAGGAAAACGCAAGCAATGGTTTTCTTCTCTTTTTTCTTTGAGCTTTCGTATCTCTTCTTCCAGCAAGTAAAATAAAATAGTTCTCTTTGTCAATGATTCGATTGGTATTGGTCCCTAGTCCGAGCTAGTCCCCTCTTGCCTCTTCTCCGGAAAATAAGTGGGGCAGAATGTTGTGTAATTCTCAGTTTTCCATAATCTTATCATCTAGCTAGCTGCTTATGTTAAATCTTGCAAACTTAGGTTTTTATTTTATCATCTGACTACCACATTCATGTGCAACTCCATTCACTGCTTCTAAGGAGCCATTTATGTTGTCTTTTGGGGCAAACCTGACTTGTTTTGTGAGAGATGTATGCTTGGGGGGGTTGTCTTTTCTTCTGCTTGCACTGCATTTCTTCATCGCCTCTTTCTTTCCCTGATCAAGTACCTTGATTATCCCATGAAATTATCTGATCTTCTTGTTTAGTCTCTTCAATTTTGTGCTAAATAATTAAGTGAGTTTATCGATGGCATATGAATGAATACTATTTGAACCATTCTGTTGATTTAATACCTTTTAAATGCTATTGTTTTGATGACATGTAATTCAAGTCTTTAGCTCTACAATACCAAATTATGCTAGTGTATTCAGTTCGTGTGTTTTACAACCTGCAGCCAAGAATCTCATTCTTGCTGGTGTCAAATCTGTGACCCTTCATGATGAAGGGAATGTGGAGCTGTGGGATCTGTCTAGCAATTTTGTTTTTTCAGAGAAAGATATTGGTAAAAACAGGGCAGTGGCTTCCGTTAGTAAGTTGCAGGAGCTCAACAATGCAGTTCTTGTGCTGAGCTTGGAAACTAAGCTGACAAAAGAGCAGCTTTCTAATTTCCAGGTACTTCTTCGTCTTTTATTCTTATATTTATTTTGCACCTCATTTTGTTCCATTAAGGTCATTTATATGCCTATCTGCTATGTATCAAGTAATTTAGTCTGTCTTTGGCCTTATTTGGATGTAAGGGTATCCATGGTTGTCAGTTGTGAAATTACTTGTTTTATATGCCGCATCACCGTGTAGTCCATAAGTTGTGAAATTTAGTCCGTCTCTGGCCTTGTTTTCTCATGCTAAACATTCGTCCTAATTAATAATGGATGGTTAGTCCATAAGTTGTAGTATTCTTTTCCTGCTACTAATTACATGGTCAGTCTAGTATTTTTAAACATTACGCATTTTTTGTACAAGTCCCCCTCCCCTCCCAGGGGCGTTAGTGCTTTCATCCAAGAAAATGTTCGATTTGCGAAGTTTAGTAGTTTAGCTTCAGACAAAGCACCAACGAGCCATTTCAGCTTGTGTGGCATGGATAAATCAAATAACATGAAGGAGATGGTTTGAACTTTTTAATATGTCGGATATGAAACAATTGATTAACTTTACGGGTACCATGGTATTATTTGCTGTGTTTGTCACCCAAAAGTAACAGTCATGCTCTTTCTATTGGACTATTAATAGTGGAAAAATAATTGATGATGATGCCATTTAAGGGATAAACTTTGAATTTTCTTGACTTTAATTCCGTTCCATATATATATGTATCATGTTAATCTGGTACTGCTCAAGTTGTGCATAGTTTTATGTTTTAAAAGTTTGTCTGGTGATACACAAAAATAGATGTATTTCAATGTTATTTATTCTTATTTGCAGGCTGTTGTTTTCACTGATATTAGCCTTGAGAAAGCTATTGAGTACAACGATTACTGCCATAGTCATCAGCCTCCAATTGCTTTCATCAAATCTGAAATCAGAGGTCTTTTTGGCTCTGTATTCTGTGATTTCGGGCCAGAATTCACTGTTTTTGATGTGGATGGAGAGGAGCCTCATACTGGTATAATTGCATCAATTAGCAATGACAACCCTGCCCTAGTATCCTGTGTTGATGACGAGAGGCTTGAATTTCAGGACGGAGATCTTGTTGTGTTCTCTGAAGTTCATGGAATGACTGACTTGAATGATCGAAAACCAAGGAAAATTAAAAATGCGAGAGCATATTCCTTTACTCTTGAAGAAGACACTACTAATTATGGTACCTATGTAAAAGGAGGTATTGTCACGCAGGTGAAACAGCCCAAGGTTTTGAAATTTAATACGCTTAGAGAATCACTCAGTGATCCTGGTGATTTTCTTCTTAGTGATTTTTCCAAGTTTGATAGGCCGCCCCTACTGCACTTAGCATTCCAGGCTTTGGATAAGTTTGTCTCTGAGTTACAGCGCTTCCCTGTTGCTGGTTCAGAGGATGACGCTCAGAAGCTTATTTCTATTGCTGGCAATATTAATGAGAGCTTGGGAGATGGGAAATTGGATGATATCAACCCAAAACTTCTGCGGCACTTTGCCTTTGGTGCTAGGGCAGTTTTGAATCCCATGGCTGCTATGTTTGGTGGAATTGTTGGACAAGAGGTTGTTAAAGCATGCTCTGGGAAGTTTCATCCACTTTTTCAGGTTAGTATGATTTCTGGGGTTTCATCCCGATAGTGCTGAGCTTTGGTGTTTGGTTCACCTTACATGTTGGAAGTAAACTGAGCCCTGATGAAATACTGTCTAATTGTGTTTGGATCCATTTATGTGGGGAAACTGAGAATAAGCTGACAACATAGTTGTAATTTGTGTCATTTATTCCTTATAATGAAGGTAATTAGCCTTGTCATACAAATGTTAATGGCCTTAGGGTGTAATTAGAGTACAAATTTTGGGATTTGGCTGTTCTTCTGCCTTCCTTTGGCAAACATTTACTGCTGACACTTTGAAGGTCAATGATGCGTCTAAGATTGTGGTCTTTAAATTATCCCAATATGCATTTGGATGTTTTATGTGATTGTGTCCAACATATGTTGTATATGATATGACGCTTCAAAATGTGCTTGGACTAATTAAAATTTGCAATATTGCAATCATATGGTTAGGTTATGATTTAACAATTTTATTTTATGATCTGCATAAAAAAAATGAAATGATCGGTCAATGATTGATGTTTATTTTAAATTTCAAAATGTTATTCTTATTTTAATTATATTTTAGCGAATTGTTGCCAATTTAATAGATTTGTACTGGATTGATTGTCTACACACATAGGACACACCTAATCCCACCTAGATGGATGTTACACGTGATTATTTTAGCCTGATCAATGTGAATATATGCTGGATGATTTACATCCATTATCCTTTCATTGTCCTTAAGGAGGAGCAGGATGTGACACCATGATTAATATCATGGGACATATTGGTACTTGAACTGTGTGAAAATGAATGAGATAAATCATATCAGAGAATGTATTATTACTTAATTGCTCCGCAGACTAGGGGTTTTCATGTTTTTCTTTGAGTTCTGTCGCCTGAGCGTTCCTTTTAGATCTTTACTCTTTTTATTTTGTTGGTTAGTGATGTTTCAAACCCTCTCTTTCCTTTTCTGCAGTATTTCTACTTTGACTCCGCGGAATCACTTCCTACAGAACCACTTGATCCCAATGATTTTAGACCCGTAAATAGCCGTTATGATGCACAAATCTCTGTCTTTGGATCCAAGTTACAGAGGAAGTTAGAAGAAGCTAAAGTGTTTGTTGTTGGAGCTGGTGCTTTGGGATGTGAGTTCTTAAAGAATCTTGCGCTCATGGGAGTTTCTTGTGGAAATCTGGGGAAGCTGACAGTTACTGATGATGATGTTATTGAGAAGAGTAACCTTAGCCGGCAGTTCCTATTCCGTGATTGGAATATTGGGCAAGCTAAGTCTACAGTTGCTGCATCAGCTGCTGTTTCTATAAATCCTTCTCTGAATATTGAAGCGCTGCAAAACCGTGTTGGCCCTGAAACTGAAAATGTGTTTGATGATACATTTTGGGAAAACTTGAGTGTTGTGGTTAATGCACTAGACAATGTGAACGCTAGACTATATGTCGACCAGAGATGTTTGTATTTCCAGAAGCCTCTTCTTGAGTCAGGAACTCTTGGAGCAAAGTGCAATACCCAGATGGTCATTCCCCACCTGACAGAAAACTATGGTGCTTCTAGAGATCCTCCTGAGAAACAGGCACCTATGTGTACTGTACACTCATTTCCACACAACATTGACCACTGCTTGACATGGGCCCGATCTGAATTTGAAGGCTTGCTTGAGAAAACTCCTGCTGAAGTAAATACATATTTGTCCAACCCAAGTGAATATACTAATGCAATGAGGAATGCTGGTGATGCTCAATCTAGGGATAACTTGGAGCGTGTTCTTGAGTGCCTTGACGGGGAAAAGTGTGAGACCTTTGAAGACTGCATTGCATGGGCTCGCCTAAAGTATGCTTCTTTTATTGCGCTTTTCTTTACTCTTCTATAAATAACATAATCTTGTAGTTGGAGTACACTAATTTCATATATATTGCTTAAACATGGGTGTCTATCACAGGTTTGAAGATTATTTTGCTAATCGGGTGAAGCAGTTGATTTACACTTTCCCAGAGGATGCTGCAACTAGTACTGGAGCTCCGTTTTGGTCTGCTCCAAAAAGATTCCCTCATCCGCTGCAGTTCTCAGCTTCTGATCCAGGTCATCTTCATTTTGTGATGGCAGCTGCTATACTGAGAGCAGAAACATTTGGCATACCCATCCCTGATTGGGTGAAGAACCCAAAGAAGTTGGCTGAGGCAATTGATAGAGTGATGGTACCTGATTTTCAGCCAAAGAAAGATGCGAAAATAGTGACAGATGAAAAGGCTACAAGTCTGTCTACTTCTTCAATAGATGATACAGCTGTTATTAATGATCTAATTCTCAAGTTAGAGCGTTGCCTGGCAAACCTGCCACCAGGTTTCAGGATGAAACCAATTCAGTTTGAGAAGGTCTATTATTCCATATTTTCTTCTATGCAACTGATTTTCATGATTCTTGTTTCACCTTCACATTGAGATAGCTTTTTGTCTGTGGTCTCGGTATTTTTGCTATGATTGGTTGATTTTGGAGCAGTTCTTTCTTGGTCATGGTTGAGTTTTTTTTTTTTTTCCGGGTTGTTAGGACCCTTATTCATTTTCGCTAAACATGTTACTGAATTATTTTTTATCAATAATATTCTCCAAAACTGCAGGATGATGATACGAACTACCACATGGACATGATAGCTGGCCTTGCCAACATGAGGGCTAGAAATTACAGCATTCCAGAAGTTGACAAGCTTAAAGCTAAGTTCATTGCAGGACGTATCATACCAGCCATCGCAACCTCAACTGCCATGGCCACTGGTCTTGTCTGCCTGGAGCTTTACAAAGCCTTGGATGGAGGGCACAAAGTTGAGGACTATCGAAACACATTTGCTAACCTAGCACTCCCTCTCTTCTCCATGGCTGAGCCAGTTCCGCCTAAGGTCTTCAAACACCGGGATATGAGTTGGACGGTTTGGGACAGGTGGATTCTTAAAGATAATCCTACACTGAGGCAACTTCTTGACTGGCTGAAGGAGAAAGGCCTGAACGCTTACAGCATTTCTTGTGGAAGCTGTCTGCTGTATAATAGCATGTTCCCCAGGCACAGAGACCGAATGGACAAAAAGATTGTGGATCTAGCAAGGGAAGTGGCCAAGGTAGAACTCCCTTCATACCGCCGACACTTGGATGTTGTGGTGGCCTGTGAGGATGATGATGATAATGACGTCGACATCCCTCAAGTATCCATTTATTTCCGTTAGGTTATTTTCATCCTATCGAGTGAGGACTATCATTCCAGCAAGTTTAGCTCTACATAATGTGCTATGGTGGCTTCTCAAGCCAACACTGTTGAACTATATTACAATTCATGCATGAATTGCTTTGCCCATCGGATCATGTTAGTAAAACTGCACTTAGTTTATGGAATTGCATGGAGTTGCTTGATTTTATCATTGGATATTGAACGAAAGATGGGACGTCACTGGGGCTGCAAGTCCTTCATCTCATTTCCTCCTCTATTTTTTGTTCTCCTGGTTGGGGGTTTCTCGCATTGTGTGGGAGTTGTCTTTATTTTTTCTTAAACCTGATTTTAAGAGCCTTGATATTTGATGATCGATCCCGTGTTTTAATATTTGCGGCTAATATCGCTGCTAGGTGGGAGGTTTTTTTCGTCAACATCAACGTGTGGCCTAAAAATTTGTGAAAATGTAATTTCATTCAAATAGAATTATTTAATTTTCTGGTGGAAAAAATATATGGAGTTCATTTTTTAAAATAATAAATATTTTATGTAATTTAACAAGTTTTTAAAAAAAAATTACAACTTTATTTGTTTCGTTTAATTGCGCCACAGGATGCGGTTATTTACTTAAAAAGAACTTAAAATAACGGTTAGACTACACAAAGTTGAGATGAGTATATTTTGTATGCTTCTGCTGCCTGTTACTGGTTGAGAGGAGTAGTTTTTATCCTCGGGAATAAATCACCAAATATATTTCTAAATTGAGTTGGCAAAAGAAACAAAGAACGAAATTTTAAAAAAGGTTGAATTCTTACATTTTAAAATGTACATGATCTTATCTCTGATTTATGAACTGATGGTAACACGCAATAAAATTCAGGAGTAAAATGTATTGGGTAAAACATTCGATTCTATTGAAATTAGACTAATGCCATTTTTTCTTTGTAGCCTTACCGTAGTAATATGTTGATACAATACCGCAGGGAACATAATTTACAGATAAGAAGTGCGAGCATATCTTCACCCATAAGAAACTTGGCATTCGTTACTAACGAAGATTTTGGAAAATGTCATAACATCAGCGAACGTAAAAATATCAGCAACAATTTTTTTGGTTCAAATAGTATCTATTCTATTCATTTTTTATCAGCACCCTCATCAAAGTCTCTAGAAACTCCAACTCGGAAATCCAGTTGTTTCTGATGCTTTGAGCGACGGCGCTCGTCAAAATCGTCCCATCCATCAAACTGCAACAAGTCAAGCATCTATTTTCTTAAGATTCCATATAACAGTTGTTTCAGACACATTGATGATGGAAACGTTATTTTTGGAAAGAAACCTAATGGGGTGTCGTCTTTCTCTTTGAGAAAAGCAGAAAAAGTTCATACCTTGCGAAGGATATCAATGGTTATTTCTGTATTGTGAAGATCCAATGTGGAGAGCTGAAGGCAAGCCTTGAATAGCTTAGATGGAAGGGATTTCATCGCATTGTTACTAAGATACATAGCCTGCATAGTGACCAGAAACACCAAGGCTGTGTTTGAGTTCATGTCGTCAGAATGTAATAAAATGACATATAATGGAATGAAATTAAGTAAAATAGCAAGTTAAGTGTCATTCGTCACTTAGGAGTATCATGAATCAATCTGACGCAGTCACAGGAATATCAAGAACACGAGTAAAATTGCAACCACAAATAATTACCGCTATGACTAATTTAATTAAAGGACTTCGATTTGTTAGGTATAAGAGTGTGGGCACATGCCTTCAAACTGCTCAAGCCACTGAATGTCTCTGGCAATTCTGAGAGAAAATTTGATGAGAAATCGACCTGCGCCACAAGAAAATCTTGATAAGCATTCTATACTTTATATAAAATCTAAAAAATATATGTCATCCCTGTTTAAATAATACATCACTTGGACACTTTGTTTCTGAAAGGAGAAGGCAAAAAAAAAAACACAGCAAATGTACCTCAACAAGAGAACAGCAGTTTCCTATAAATTCGGTAATGGTACTCATCCTGAGAAAAACTGACGATTATCAACACAACTTTTTTACTACCGCAAATAAAGTAAAATTCTAATTTTAGATAATATGTTTCTGCAACAGTTATAACCAAATGAGAGAAATAGTTGGTTAGGCTAAATGGATAGGACCAATGAAGTTCAGATTGTAGAAAGGGAGAGGACTGAGGAGGTTTTGAGGACCTTGTATACTATATATTATATATTTGTAAACTTAGTATATAGAGGCAAATCTAAATGTAATTTTTTCTACTTTTGGTTCTTAAAACTCTACAACATGTAAATCAGAAACCTATAAATCTGTCGCAAATCAAACACCGAAGAAAAAAGTAGAGCAAAAAGAAACAGGATTACCAGTTCGACCAAACTTGATAGTGCATCATTTGTTAAGTAAATAAATGACTATGCTTAAACAAGTATATAATTCATATTTACCTATTATTGTTGGCTCGCAAAACTTCTAGTTTTGTCAGATGTCCTATTTCATTAGGCAGGCTACCCAACTTATTATTGGAGAAATGCAGCTCCTTTAAAGATATTAGAGATCCCAGTGCAGGAGGCAGAGTGGTCAAACTGAAAAAATGAGTTCATTGAGCAAATTATGTAAAGGACATTATTGATAATCTCCAACCAACTTGAATAACACAGGAATCTAGCAGGCAAAAAGATTGGAAGCATTCACTGAACTATGCTGTAAAGATAACATGATAAATAGAAATAATATTATTCAAACACAGTACCCAAACTAGGAGAACAGTCGGAACCGAGCGGTTCTCAAATAGATCCACGGCAAATATTAGTAAATCTACTTCCTCCTTTTACCGTTTTATCTTTGGACAAGTACACCATTATATGTAATGATAATCTGGACAACTTCCCCATCAACAAGGTACATGCATTGCTGTTAATTAATTTGACATTTCATTGGAGGTAAGCCAAAACAAAAACACCCTGAAATCATAAATGACAAGATTTACTCACTGGTTCTGGTTCAATGATAATACTGTTAGGTGCTTCAGAGTTGTTAATCCTTCCCAGCTTATTGATTCATCCAGTAACTCATTTGCATTAAGGAATAGTTTCTATAACATTAGGAATGTGGCAAGCAGTCTCAAACTGAAAATTTCCATACATGGGTGAGGTTAAACAAAACCACCAAGAAACAGACAAGTTCAGCTTACCTCCAACCCAGTAAGGCTTTCAATTTTAACAGGCACATTTTGAATTGAGTTGTTACTGCAATCTAGAACTCTTCCAGAAGACCCACATGCCCACACTTCATCGGGTATAGCCTACGTAAGTTACAATCAGTAGGAAAAATAAGAGGACACTCCATACCAAAATTGGCTAGTAATAAAAACTAACAAACAAAAAATATCATTATGCTTCTTTCCCCTTCCCCAGGATTCGTTTGCCATTATGCTTCTTTCCTTCCTCCTACCCTCTCTGTTTATTAAAATTGAGCAGTTTCTCATGACTCACAACATATACAGTCGTGATTAACACTAAATAGACTAATCACTATTATCATTGGCCTACCAGTAATAGCTTACATAACTAACTTCCACCCCCCTATTTCCAACTTGGGGCCTGACGTGTTCATTCCACTTTCACATCCCTTATATTCGTACCATCAAGCAAAACTGAAGATCAAGTCTTGGTGCAATAGTTGTCAAACTTAAATTCAAATTTGATTCACTGTCAGCGTAAATAGAGCTTAAAACTGGAAGTAAACAGTATAGGGCCACATATTAATTCCAAGACTTGAAACATTGTTAAAGAAATTCTGAAATGCTTTTATAATTCGGCCCTTGTTCTTGTTTAGTTGCAGTGTCAAAGTTTTATGCTGGCAATGGATCAAGTCCCCGGAAAAACCAATCTGTCACTAACTATAACATTTAGGAAACCTTGGAAACGAAAATTTGAAACACCATCAATAGTTTGTTACCTTCAAGTTACATTCGGACAACGCTATAACTCCAGTGGCATTCCATCGTTCCAATCTGTTCTTAACAGGAAGTTTCTTTATGTCACTACTCAGGCTTGATTGATTATCTCTCCTCGTCCTAGGTACAACCTCTGCTATTTTCAAGACTGGGCCATCCTACACAGAAATTAGATTAAAGAAATTGCTTGAGTTTTGAAGGATGTAAACTGCATTAGTGCTTCTACAAAACATAATTTCCTAACTAAGCTTGATTATTGGTATATGACTGACTAGGTTGTTATTTTAATTATCAAAATATCAAAAAAGACACCCTCAAGAAAAAGAACTGAAAGAAATATGAATATACAAAATACCCCTTGATGTAAACCCTGGGAAGCCACGAGCATAATCTTGGAGCCATTTGTCAATTCAGAAGCCGTCAACGTCAGAGAATCCTCCAAAACTCTTCCTGATAAAACAGAGAATCATCAAATCAATAAAAGGATCCTCGCGAGAGATACGATGCCTTCATAAAGAGGGATGAAAGAAAAAATCGAAGAAAGAATGAGTAAATAGAACCTTTGAAGATGAGCTTTTGGCCTCGAGGTAGGACATTCGTGAGCGGCAGGAGAAGGGACTTGAGATCACCAACGGTTGAGTCGGGTGAGATCGAGATGGGTATGGACCTGCCACTGAACTTGACGTTGACAGTGATAGTGGCGTCGCTTGCTCCGGCAGTGACAGAGCTCGTTTCCATTTCACCGTTATCTGTGCCTCCTTCACGAAGAAGACGATGGACAAACCCCAACAATTTTGGGAGGATGAAATTACCAATGCGAAGGACCTTCATATAAATCGGATTTTTGTAGTCTCGTATAAATAATATTATTAGTATTTTTTACGTTTGGATCTTTAATTAATTTAATAATAATTTAACGAACTAAGCATTATTTATTACTCTTTATCTCTTTTTATAAATAATATTCTCCCTCTCATATAAATAGCCATATATATAAACAATAATTTATATTTATTTAAAAATTTATTATTCTCTTTTTTTTTTTATTCTTAATTAATTATATGTTTCTTTCATCATTTTTCCCTAATTCTCTCGTATCTTTCCTTACCAATTCTCTCTCGTTACTATCATTCTCATAAATAAAAATATATTTAAAAAATAATTATATTTCTTACATATTTATTATTTTAACTAATAAACATTTTGATTCCCGTTTTGTTACATCAACTGAGGGAGTATATTATTGACTTAAATTTGATATATAAATTTATTAATATATTGTTAAAATTAATTATTAATCATGAGACAAAAAGAACAAGCATTAATTATTCTTTGAAAACACAATTAAATCAATAAGCAATCATTAAAGTTTAAATAAAACGGTTATACCAATATTTTTTTTATAAAAAAATTAAAAATAAGTTAGGATAATCTAGGGCTGGTAATTTAGGTTGGGCCCGCGGGCCCAACCCGTCAACCCGCCAAAAATGGCGGGTTAGGTTGCAAATATTGCAACCCACTTTGATGCGGGTCTTTTTGACCCGCACCCGCGGCGGGCTAACCCGCCGGATTGGCGGGTTAGCCCGCTTTTTTTTGTTTTGCTTTTTTTTATTATTTATATTACACATTTATACTTTACTAATTTGAGAGCCTTAGTTAAACAAGAGACATTATACTTAATTTATATTAACTTTATCTCATTGAGTCATTTATTTCTTTATATATATTTATTTTATTTTATTATTATTTTCTTTGTGATAGATTTATCTATAGATAGTGATAAAATTGACTAAATAAATATTTTGACGACTTAAGACATTATTCGAATATAATTAATATTGACATATGTAATTTAAAAAAAAAAAAGTTGAAAAAAAATTAAAAAATTATATATAAAAATTAAAAAAAAAAAAAAGCTGGCGGGTTGGCGGGCTAGCCCGCCAACCCGCCATGGTGGTCTCCCCCAACCCGCCTCCACCCCAACCCGCGGCAGGCCAGCCCGTTTTCGACGGGTTGGCCCGCATTACCAGCCCTAGGATCATCTATAATTTAAAGATGGAATAAAGTTTTTTTTTTCTCTTAAACAAGATACTAATATAAAAAAGAATGGTTATGCCAATATTAATAAGTGTGACAATTGAGATCTTTTAGCCCAATAACATGTATCTCCTTTAAATTATTTTTAATTCCACCCTATATTTTTATGATGAGCGTGTGAGCTTATTTTCTTAAGTAAATGATTACAAAAAAGATTAATATATCATGACTTTAATATACTAAGGGGTTAAATTTTGACTCTAAATATGACACTTCAACATATTTTATTTTTTAAATTTATAATTTTTTTTTTTAAATATCCATACATTAAAAGGTTTCTATTTAAAGATAGTATATAAAAAAATAGTATTTTATAAAAAAAAAAATTTATTAAAGATAATTAACATAATTAATTTTATTAATTTATTTAAATTAGTTATTCAAGTGGATTCACATACAGCTTTAAAAAAATAAAAGGAAAATTATCAAGCGAAATGATGTGGTAGCCTAATCATATGCAATTTCTTTTGTAAGTGAGAGCTTATAAGTTAAATTTTATTTGTAAACTCAACAAGTTTGGCGCTGGCCTCTTTGATTAAAAGAAAAATTAGTGCACTTTGTTTGCATTTGGTCGATTCATGTTAACAGGCCGTCTAATTTCAAATGTGGATTTCGATTGAGCAGGCAACCTGTGGAAGGGGATGGATCTATGAGCCTATGGGGTGAGGGCACACGCTCGTTTTGTCATCGATATGGAATCTCTGGTCCATCTCTTTTCAATAGCATAGCACGCGCATCCCCATATGCAACCCCAAGAATCAACGAAGCCAGGCTGTGAGACTTCTGTAACATGGTCACCGGCAACAGCCATCAGATTCTGTCAGTCTGAAACCTTTGCCTTAAAATCCAAAACAAACAAGAAAATTATCAAAATGTGACTTGTAAGTTTACATCTTATTAATACATTATCCGTAAATACTAAGTTATTAGGACTCAATTTATTATCTATATTTTTCTCCCGCTCACTCCGTATAAATATCATCTTATTAAAAATAATTTTATTTAATATATTATTTGATATTGAATTTGAGTTCTCTATGAAAGTCTAACTTATTATATTAGATTCAATCAGTTGATTGTCATATGTGTTTTTTTGTCATCCAAGAAACAAAGTAAGGGATGGAGGCAGGGGCAGATGAAAAAGGTAAAGCCTGATAATTAGGAGGTAAATGATGAAGGAGAGAGGACGGAATTATTGCTCACGTGAGTAAAAGGTGAAGCACAGTGATTAGGGTTCTCTAGATGGTTTGAAAATGTTTTTTTTATATAAAATAAAAAAAAAATCGAAATAGTAGAGTAAAATCTTATTTTTTTTAGACGATATTAAAATTAGATAAGATGAATTATTTATTATCCTCAGACATAAATTTAAATATATAAAAATTAAAATATTTTTTAAATATCATAATTAAAATTATAATAAAATAATATTTATAAAAAATAATATTTTTTAAATAGCAAAATGTCTCATTTATATCAACTGGGACGATGGATATGCTTCGGAAATGTTGAATCAATTGCATTCCTATTGGACACAACATGGCCATGTGTGTGTGGGCTTGTGCTTGTTGACCTTCCTCGTTTTGGGAGAGGGTAGTCAGTGGGGTATGGCACAATGCGTTTGGCTGAAACTACATGACAGCCACGTGAAGCTTTGTAGCTTTTCAGAACCCGCGCACTTGACTCTCCATAAATTGGGATTCTAACCCTTTTGCTTTTGCAGGTCTCTCTAATTATTTGCGTCCCTCCAAACACGCCTCCTTCCCTACTTCTTATTGTAACCCCTGCCCCATTCTCCCCACTCACTCCATTCATTTCTTTCCTTTTCTCCTTGTAACCAGCGGTCGTGTTTTATTTACAACATCTTTT
Source organism: Leucaena leucocephala (assembly GCA_037074615.1). Taxonomy (NCBI): domain Eukaryota; kingdom Viridiplantae; phylum Streptophyta; class Magnoliopsida; order Fabales; family Fabaceae; genus Leucaena; species Leucaena leucocephala. The sequence goes on along the minus strand of CM073517.1, from coordinate 5,665,677 downwards.
TTATTCATTCTTCGTTATGAAATTCCTTCAAAATATATTCCTCAAACTTTCATTTTATTTCTAAAAATTATATTTTTTAATATATTCTTATATGATTGTATATATTAAGAGTATCTATTATGAATTTAAATACAGACAATTAAAAAAATATTTTAGTTAAATCAATACACAATCATTACAATTGACTAATATACTTAATTTTATTAATTTATTTAAATTAGTTGAATATATTTAATAATTAAGAATAGAGGTAGTATTTGAAAAATATAATTACAGTATAAAAGTATTGTTTTTTTTTTTTTTGTAAAGTTATACTGAAAAATAAATTTAATGACAAATATTTTACTTTGCAAAAATAAGTTCCTCGAGTGAAGTCTCAGTTCAATTATACTTTACTGTAAGAAGGACAATAGAATGAATTGATGACTACAGTCTACAAAGTACAAAAAACAAATGAATGGTTAGTTTTAGAATGAAATTATTTTAACTAACTTATATGGGCCAATGATCAAGCACTCGAGGTCATGGCAAATTTGAAGGCTAATTAATGTGAGGTGATGATATTAAGGTAGTACTACTCTGGATAATGATAGAGGCCAAGTCCCTTTTCAAGCCAGTTGGTGCTGGTAATTAACGATAGGTCTTTCCTTCTTTCTTTCTTTTTTTTTTAGTAATTAATGATAGGTTTAATGTCCCATAATCTAAGAAAGAATGTGATAATTTTACTGGTTGGACTGTCTTATCTCTTAACCCTTTGAAAATTATAAAAGAATAATTAGTCTTAGTTTTGATATTTGACTACTTTTAAAAGCGTGCGTGTAAACATAATCTCAGTAATTACTGAGTTTTTAAATGCTACGATCAGATCATAAGGATAAAAAGCATTAAGCATGGCCACTCTCAGGTCTCATTTATTCTCTCTCTCTCTCTTAAACCCTCCCATTAAAGCAACAAAAACTAACCCCTCAACTACCTTAACTACCCCCTCCTTCAACCCCAATGCGAATCCCTTTACATTTGATTTCACCATTTCATTTTTCCCTCGTCTCTGTTAAAAAAATGTCAAACACAAACAAGAAACGACATCTTAAAGCTTAGAGCCCCCCCAAGCCCCTTGCATTCTGCACCTTCGTCCGCTTTTGCCGCTCCTTCTTCATTCAATCGCCAACGCCTTAACTTCAAGCAATCACATCCTACCTTCTTTCTGCTTAACAAACCCAATTCTTCTTCAATACCCTCTTTCTCCCACTTTTAATTCAATTTCAATTCCTCCTCCGAAGCCTAATTCCTCAATTCCCCCAATTTTCCGAGGATCTCAATTGAATCGGTCGTCGGAGAAAGCTCGTTTTCTCCCTCCCCTCAATGTGGCGGTCGTGGGGCAAATCAACGGTTCGGATTCACAATACGTCTTCATCGCCGTCTCCTTCCTCCTCCTTCTGCTGTTCCTCATTCAAAGATATCCAATCTCTCTGCCTCGACGAACCACCGCAACCCTCCTCATGCCGCGCCGCCACCGTTTTCCACCGCGTACGAGTCGCCAGTTCGCTTCTCAGAACCTGGTCAGCTCAGCAACAGCACCAACCCAAGCTACCCAATCCCGTTTCCCATCCCGCCCCAAAATCCGATGCCGCGGTTTCGGATCCACCTACCAGGGCCCTCACGGTCCAAACCGACACTCCTCCTACTCCGCCCCCGCGGCCGATAAGCATTCCGGGAGCCGAGCAACGCATTGTTGTGTACTACACGAGCTTGCGAGTGGTGAGGTCGACTTTCGAGGATTGCAGGAGCGTGCGACTTATTTTGCGAGGGTTTCGGGTGAAAATGGACGAGCGAGATGTGTCGATGGATGTCGGGTACATGAGGGAGCTGAAGTCGATTCTGGGGGAGAAGATCAAGGTGACGCTGCCGCGCGTGTTCATCGGCGGGAGTTACATCGGCGGCGCGGAGGAGGTGAGGCAGCTGAACGAGATAGGCGAGCTCAAGAAAATCGTCGACGGCTTGCCCGCAGCGGATTTAGGAGCGTGTGACGTGTGCCGTGGATATAGGTTCATCCTCTGCGAAGAATGCAATGGTAGCCGCAAGATGTACACAGAGAAGACGGGCTTCAGAATTTGTACGGCTTGCAATGAGAATGGTCTAATCAGATGCTCCTCTTGTTGCTCTGCTCCTCCCTGATCATCAAACATGGGAACACTAATTTTCCTTTCTTTTTTTTAAGGGTAATTTGTATTTTTAATGGATTAATTGGTTTTTTTAGTAACATATGACTATGAGAGTAAGCTGTGTATTATGTAGGACCATGCCCAACATCAGTGGTTAGATAACATTTCAATATCTATCTACCTCTTGACTGGTGTGGTGTTATTTTAAGACCATAATTGATAGTCGACTTGTTCACTCCATCACCTTTCTTACGTGCTTTAATTTTTTCATTTTTTTTGGAGTACAATACAATTACTTACACATGGCAATTATTATTATTATTATTTTCAATTTATTTTCTTTTTTTTTTAATTTGAAAGCACGGCTAAACTAACCTGTGGAATCAAATCCAAGACACCCCCAGAGCACCTTTGACACCAGGCAATGTCCTTTTCTCTTAAATTTTCTTCTCATCGAAGCGGAGCGTAAATTTAATTTAAATTTGTAACTGTGTGTGTACATGGATATCATATCACATGATGTATTTCTCCTGATATCAGCGCAGGCGTACTAGGAATTGGTCCCATTGTCTCTTGCCATGAATCTGACTTTTGGACTTTGGTCCCTTTCTTAGTAAATAAATTATTGGCCTTTTTCTGCTATATCATGAGAGGTTCTGTGCTGATATGTTTTAAATTTGAAGTATGAAAAAAAAATTGTTATAATAGATAAAATCTGTTTTAATAATTTTTATACTTTAAAAAAAATAATCTTTAAACTATCAATTAAAAAATATCAAGAAAAACCCAAAGCTGGCTCGTCTCTTGTTCAACTAAAAATTGAACCATGCGTATTTGCAGAGTTTACCACAATAGTATAGACGCATGCCGTGTGATGAGTATCGCTTTGATTTCATAGCATTCAATTATTGAAGAGTATTGGTTCCATTGAGAGAGCGTTGGTACAAGTACCCCACCAAATATTTCGTCAGAACCTTCACCAGAGAGCACTATCTTAATTCCATGTGATCTAATCTTACGCGAAATCAAATATGTGGGTATGCCGTTCCCACTTCATATGACTCTTTATGGTATATCACATCTTCAATGGTGTCGATTCCATCCTGCACAAACAAATAATAAACTTGTAAAGCTTTTAACTTTTGAACATAAGCTAGCAAATGATGAAGCCTTTGTTGATTGATGTTTTAATTATTTAATTACTATTTTATTAGTTTAAATTAGTCAAGTTTGTTATCCTATGCAATTTAATTATATCTTTTACTTTCCTAATTTTATTTGTTTATTATTATTCAGTATTTTTTCTGCTATTTTTTTTAATCATAAAATTATTATATGCTTATTTGAAGCTTCTATTTTAATCAATAAATATAAATTTTATTATATTCTCTTCCGACCAACAGCACTTGGAAAAGCCACCATTAATACCTGAGGAGTGAAGTGGATCTCATGATGAACTGTTCCCAAGAACTCCGCAACTTCTCTTTAGCCTTCAGATATGGTGAACCCTGCTCAAGATCGGACGGTATGAAAATCAATTATTAATTACTCTGTGTAAAGTCTATCAAATCTGCCTTCTTCTTCTTTTTGGACCGTTGAATGAAATGAATGAAGAACTCGCCTCCAGGCCAATGCAGAAGGAATGAATGGTTGGCCCAATTGCCTTCCTGCCTCTATGTCGTCAACCAAGTAATTGTCGATACCAACGGGGGTTGGTCCGAGTGATAAACGGTTCTGTATCGCTTAAGCGAGGTCTCGAGTTCGAGCCTTGACGAATGCAGAAAATCCCCGTTGGGAGACTCACCCACCACAGCTAGGTGCGCGACGCGGGTCGGATCCGGATGTAGTCGGGACAAAGCTCCGGTGAACCGGGTGAGAAAAAAAAAAGTAACTGGCAGCGATGGATGAAACCAATGACGAGTCCAAACAGCCAGAAAGTAACACCCCGATTGGCACATTGCTCCCCAACCTCTTAACCACAGCCTGTGTATTAAATTCCTTTTCTCATTCATATTTTGTCTCAATAATAAACATGAAACTGATATAATTGGTGAGTTTACCTTTTCCAAGGCATGTCTCAAAGTTATGGGATCATATGGTGATGAAGGAATGGCCTGAGAGAACCAAGGAGGATTGTACGAACGGCGAAATCCTTTGTCCTTGTTGGAGTACAAGGTCCCAGGTTGAAAGCGTTCAAAATGTTGGCAATCTTCGTGCATCGCCTTGTATTCTGATGATACCCAAATCGATGCTGAACAAACATTTAAACAATTCAGGTTAATAAGAATTCGTCCCCTTTTAAGAAATTAAAAGTAATTAGAAATAGTAAGTCACCGTCTTGTCCCCAGCCCATCTAGAGGGATGTAACCCCAACGGCATCACGAGCAACCAAGAAGCTATTGTCACGAGTATCCAACAGCACGAATGAAAATATGCATCCAACATATCCACAAAGTCATCTCCATACTCTTCGTACTGTATAAAACAGATATATTGCATACATGCAAATCCTGATTAATATGAAAATTATTAAGGAACTAAAAAATTCCCCGTTACGATATGGTTGTTGTACTGTTATTTGCGTACCAGATATGGAATGACCTCGATTTCATGTTTGGTTCTAAACTTAGTATTGGGCAGTTTTTTCCTGAGTTCCTCCTGATTGTATATCACTCCATTGGCCAGCATCGAAATTAAAGTACATTCATTCATGTTCAAGAATCACACGCTTTATGGATCAGATACTATGACTGCAATAGTGTGGTGTTGGTTGAAGAAGGGTTGATTTCCAGCGGAGGAGAGATCGAGGATTGCTAATCGGAGATGAACCAAATAGTAGCCCTCCTTGTTGGACGTGCCCATCCAATCAGGACCCCTATGCTTCAGCCTGCAATGTTAAATTAGAACATCAAATCTAGGTACGTAGAAAGCTAGCTATACGTTGTTCATCAGATAAGATGTGACATTATAGGTGCCAAATCTAGTTAGCCACAAAGTACGATGACGAGAGAGGGTGCCTCCGAGAGAGGTGGATTATGCGAGCCCTTTTGGCTGTTGAGTCATCGGAGCACCCAAGGCAAGCTAGTACGCCACACATGGTTGTGGCTTCTAAGAAACTGAAATTGGAGAGAGAGAGGCATTGATGTTCTCTTTTCCTCTTGACAACTAGAAACAGGAAAAGCTGGATTATATTGTTAAGAGAAATGTGAATCATTTTGTATAATGTAGTTTTTCAAATATTACAAGTGGTTTTTCCTCCAAATATTGACGTTGGGATTAATTAAATGCATATTTCCTGTCCTTTGAACTGGCTAATTAGGCAACCTAACCGTTAGAATGTTTATTAATTTGTGAAAGTAGTATTAATTAATTATTGGCATGATTAATAAATTATATTTAGAAAAAAAATACATAAATGAAATAAAAAGTTATTTGTGCTGAGTAGCCCATTATCGATGATGATGATGATCTTGACATATAATTAATTGACATCCCATTCGCCCTAATGATCCTATTTTTTTGGTAAAAAAAGAATAATCGATGACTCAATGTGGTATAGTCAACTCAGACATTTCCTTTTTTCTTTTTTTTTTTTGGTAGCAAATGCATTTGGATTTGCTTACCATCATCATCGTCATCCATGGCTGCTCCACGATCAACAATAGGCTGATGGCCATGGTTCATGGGCAACCGTACCCCCTTCTGCCGGAAGCGATGCCGCAACCGGTGGAGCCCAAAGATGGTTTATCCTAGGGCCAAATACGCCTTATTTCTGACTCCAACCATAAAGGCATAAACGCTGCTAACAGTATGGTTCCTTGTGATGGTCTCAACAACCCAACGCTCACTCGTGTTGGTGAGCACGTCGTTGCTATTCCTGTGTACGGGTAATATTAATAATTATTATAAATAATTTTCAATTAAATTAAAAAATCACTAAATTAATTTGATTATACAATTTATTTATTTTTTAAAATATATATTACTCCAGCCACACAGAAATCATAACAACCATATTTCCTAGTTTAGCAAGTTTAATAATGAGAGAATATCACGTGATTTAAATTTTATTCAATTAAAATATAATAATTTATATAATAATTTATTTAAAATAATTTATATTTTATTTTATTTTTATTAAATATAAATATCTCAATTTTAAAAAATAAAAATTTATCTAAATAAAATTAAGAGGTTTATTTAAAAAAAATATAATTTATTTTATATGAATTATTAATTAATTAAAATTAAATATATTAGCTTATTATATTTTAATTGAATAAAATTTAAAGGATGTAACATTTTTAAATTATATAAGTATTTATTTAGTCGTGTAACTTTTAACCCTAATTAATCGTTAGGGAACATTATGAAAATTTAATTTTGAGCCGACGGATAGGTTTTTAAAAAAGGTTATATAGCATATAATATTTTAATTTTATTTTTTATATACGTATAGTATAATAATATTATTTATATTATAATTTTATTTATAATATTTTTAATTTAGTACAATTTTACATATAATTTTATTTTTAAATACTAAGAATTGTATTAAATTAAAAAGATTAAAGGTGAAATTGTACCAAATTAAAAAGATTATAGTTAAAATTATACCACAAATAAAATTAGGATATTAGACGCTATGAGAAATAAGATTAAAATATTTAGTACTATATAACCCTTTAAAAAATTATATGTGTCATATTATTTAAATAAGAGTACTGAATACCCTAAAATTGATATTATATATAATTTATATGTAAAAATTAAAAAATTTTATAATTTATTTAGTACAATTTATTAAAATAATATTATACATGTAGTATTTTAAATAATAATATATTAAAATAAAAAATTTATATAGCATATATCAAATAAAAATTAATATTTTTGTCAACAAAATGATAAAATTGTACCAATTTAAATATTTTAGAGTGTTATTTTTTTTTCTAAAATTAGTTTGAGATATTAATTATACTATTAAATATTTTAGAATATTAATTATATCTCTAAAATTAGTTTAAAATATTAATTATATTTTTAAATATTTTAATATACTAATTATTATTTTAAATTTAATTTATATGTTGAATAAACCTTTATCCTATTCACTATTTACCGCAACCTAGCTAACTACGTACTACTAGCTAGTTCTGGAGCCGATGGTGTTGACGTAGACGGAATGATTTGTGGTTTTTAAGTGTAATTAGTTTTAGTTGCGCCCGCCGCGCCGCTAGGGTGGGGGGGGGGGGGGGGCGGCATTAAACGTCATTTTCGTGTTTCGTCGACTCGTGAAACAGTTGGAACGAACAAGTAAGCCAACAATTAATGGGTCCCAGCACTCAAATAAAGATGGTGATCCCATCCCACATACAACTCACAAACCTCCTTAGCCCACATGCTCCATCCCAATTATGCCATCACTTCTTCTTCCTTTTTTTTAATGAGAAATACTTATATATTCTCATAATATCAAACTATATAAAATATATCTAATTAAAATATAACAACTTAACTAATAATTTATTTTATTTTTTTAAAATAAATGTTTTAATTTGATTCTTAAATATATTTTAAAATTTAAAATAAGATTTAATTGACTAATTTAAGATAATTAAAAAAATTATTTTAAAGTATATATATATTTATTATTATTTTTAAATTAATTTACTTAATTTATAAATTAATATATGATATAATAATATTATATGATTAAATTATTTATTTGCTTTTTTTAATCTTTTATATATAGTTTTCCAAAAGTGTTATATATTTTTTTAAATTTTTAAACACTTAAATCTTTGGTTCAAAGGCACCTTCTTTGAATGGTCAGGATCACAAGTGCCCACGATGTAGAAGCTGCCAAGATCCATTTGCCTGAGTGGAATGAGATTGAAATGAAAGCAAATTGTGGGCCACCTACAAATCACAAACGTACTCCTCTTGTCATTCTTTACAGTATAAAAATAAATCAGAGGAAAATATTTTTCTTGTATTTAATAAGTAATAAAATTGAAACCCTGATTTGTCCTTTCCTATTTAAAAATACCATGGTCTTCCAAGGACACGTTAGTCAATAACAATTTTTTTTAACTAAAAAATAACAATTGTTTTTTTTACGGCATGTTTGGTTTGAAGGAGATAATGTGAGAGTGTTTTTTAACTAAAAATTATACTCTAACAACTTAAGGTTGTTAACGAGGTGAAATATACGACCTCTTGTTTATAAAAAAAATTTCACATGACTAGTTTATAAGGCTATTAATAAAAATAATAATTTTAATATTATTTTATTTATTTTTATTAAAAAAAATAGTTTTAATGATTATTTATTCAGTAAGAACAATAATAACCAATTTATCATTTCATCCTTATATAAATTAATTTATATTTTATTTTTATGCTATATAAATTAATTTACACTTTATTTCAAATTGTATTATTTATGAAAATTTACTATTGTTAGTGTGTATAATAATATTTTTGTTTCTCATTAATATAATAATATGCGTTAAAAGGTCAAATTAACAAATATTTCAATTGATACAGTGAAACATATATACAATGACGTTGAGGAGTTTATTTTATTTTTGCTAGTTATGTTACGAGTATTGATAGAATATAAGGAAATCTATGAGAATAAATTAGTTAGGAAAATTGACCCCCTTCCAAATAAAAAAAAAATCATAATTTAGAGGGAATCAAAATGTGGAGGGGAGCTTTATTTCGTTTGTCCCTCCCCCAATTTCCTACAAACAAACGCAGCTATACAGCTAAGTATGAGGCTATTAGCACGAGAAACTATCTTATCCTGTAACAGTTAAAAAAACTACTCCTCCCTAAAACAACTCATTTAGGGAGAATTATATAAATATTGTGGAAAAGAATTTATTATAATTTTTTTATAAAATTATTAAATAGTTTTAAGAGATTTTAAGGTAATAAATTGTATTTGTATAATTACTAAATTACTATTATACACAAATAATAAATTTTTAGGTACGTGATAACAATTTAAAATGATATAAATAATAATTAGAAATAAACAATAATAATTTAAAATGTCATAGATAACAGTTATGTATTATTATTATATGCCACAGTTATTATTTGTATCACTTTAAGTTGTCATCACTTATTTTTTTTAGTTATTATTTGTATCACTTTAAGTTATTATCGTATTTTTAGTAACTTATCATATATGTATAAGAGTTATTTGATAATTGTAAAATCTCTTAGGACTATTTAATTATTTATTAATTTTAAAAAAATTATTATAAATTATTTTCTATAGAATTTTAGAATAATTCTCCTAATAAAAAATAAAATATGTGATAAATATTTTTTTAACTACTACCTCTACAAAAAGATTTCCCAAAAAGGTATGTTTTTTATTTTTAAAATTAAGAAAATGCAGCGCAATACCGAACTATTCGAACCCGACCATTTCCCTTGTATTAATATAGAGCAACAAAACCAATCTCTCTCACAGAGACCCAATACAGCTTCTTCTTCTTTGTTTGATTACTGTCCATGGGTGCTCATGGCAGAGACGCCTTCGTCACTATACCTCTTCTCTTCGATGAAAAGCCCCTTCCTCTGCACAATGCATCCAAAGCCGATCGACACGACGCCGTTCCACCGTCCAACTCCTCTTTCTTCAAGACCTGCTTCCATGGCATTAACGCAATCTCAGGTTCCTCACTAGCTATTTCCATTTCGTTCACATCACATGCCCTCCGTTCCTCTTTTAATACTCGTTCTCACAATCTTCTCTCCTTTTTCCCCTGATTTTTCTTCATTCTTGAGTCAAGGGTTTTTGCGCTTTGTGGGGATTCAAGATCTTGTTTCCTGCGATTCAATATGATTCATTAACTAACATGTCCTTAATTACTATAGTCATGTATTAAGCTGAAGATTTTTGTAACTGCAAGTATACGATCCAAAATTTCAGGAATTGGCATCGTGTCCATACCCTACGCAGTGGCATCGGGAGGATGGTTGAGCTTATCGCTGCTGTTTCTCATCGCCATGGCTTGTTACTACACGGGCATCATGGTCCAAAGATGCATGGACATGGACCCTAATATTAGGACCTTCCCTGACATTGGCCAACGTGCATTCGGACACAAAGGAAGGCTCATGGTCTCCATAGCCATGAACTCTGAGCTCTACCTTGTTGTCGCCGGCTACCTCATTCTTGAAGGCGACAACATCAACAACCTCATACCAGATCTTCACATTGGCATAGGAGGCTTCACAATTGGAGGGGCCAAACTTTCTGCCATTGTTGCTGCACTAATTATTCTGCCTACTGTGTGGCTTCGAGACTTGAGCTTGCTCTCTTATGTGTCAGCTACTGGCGCCTTGGCTTCTTCAGTCTTCCTCTTGTCTCTCTATTGGAATGCTGCTCTTGATGGAACTGGGTTTCATGGCAAAGGAACTGTACCGTTCAGATGGCGTGGAATTCCTAATGCTGTGGGTTTATATGCCTTCTGCTACAGTGCTCATCCGGTGTTGCCCACTCTTTATACTTCCATGAGAAACAAAAACCAGTTCTCCAATGTAAGTATATATCCTCCTACTAACATGTTCACAAATTCCGTTTTCACTATGGCTTTTTGGTAAATGCATGACAAGGTTTTTGGCTGAAGAACTAATAGCAACGTGCATTTAAATTAAATTAGATAATCAAGCAAAAAATTAAAGAAAGTTACATCTACAGAAACTTAATTAGTAAAGTTTAATGATGGATAGAGGCCCTGACGTTTCGACAAGTAAGTTTATCCAACTTCATCGTTATCCGCTGGATTTATCTGAACAAGGATTCATATCTGTATAATCATGATTGAGATTTTATCTAATCCAAGTAGTAATAAAAGTAGGCATGGGCGAATACATTTGGGTAAATGAGCTCCGTGCACCTGCTTTAATTGTAATAATGAATTGACAGGTGTCAGGTATCAATGTATTCTTTTCGTGACTCAATAATGCGCCATTCATTAAAGTGCGTGTGATGATGATATTGAATTTGGCAGGTTTTGCTTGTATGCTTTTCATTATGCACTCTTGGTTACGCAGCAGCAGCAGTTTTGGGATACCTCATGTTTGGACAAGAAGTCCAATCCCAGATAACCCTAGACCTTCCAGCAGGCAAACTCAGCTCAAGAGTAGCAATATACACAACCTTGGTGAATCCAATAGCCAAATACGCCTTAATGCTTACACCAACAATAAACGCTGCAAAAAGTATGGTCCCTTCTCATTATAACAAAAGACTGAGCCATCTGGTAGTGAGCACCTCCATGCTCATCAGTAATCTCCTTGTAGCAGTTTCAATTCCTCTGTATGGATACCTTATGGCACTTGCAGGAGCATTACTTTGCGTCTCCACTTCAATACTGGTCCCATCAGTTTGCTACTTGAAGATTTCTGGAGCTTACTGCAGATTTGGTTCTGATATGATTATCAGTTATTCCATAATAGTGATGGGAATTGCGATTGCTGTTGTTGGTACTTACACGTCGCTTCTGGATATAATTGCCCATTTGTAGAAGTCAGCCAATCGAACAGTATTGATTAATTAATGAATGTGCGTCTATATATTAAGAAGACAAAGGCGTATGAATTAATCAAGACCTGACACAGTTTTGCGTCATAGGAAGTTATATATATATACCTATGTGCTACGCTATGTTTTGTGTTCATGTGAATAGTTTGTACGACGTGCTTCTTTTAGACCAAAATTAAATGCATATTCTATCAGTAGTAGTAGACATTAATGTTTGTGTATGTAGTCATGTTGTAGCAGTAATGGATTATGTAATTAATGTGTTTGACAGATTAGTTAGAGTATCATTCCAATGTATTGGAATTTTGTTGCTTTACGGGACATGTGGGAGTTAGGTGGGGATGAATTATGAATGAATTCGGTGCTTTCATTCCTCTCCTTTTTCTGATACGGGAATCTCTTATTATATATCTGGCTTTATCTGGTTTGTCTAGCATGTTTTCGACATGTCATCTTCTTCTTTTGTTGCCAAACAATTCCAAAAATATATATAAAAACCACAGATGGCAGATTCCTATATGGCTGAGAGAGTACGGGGATATTCGCTTCTTACCTTTATTGTTTCGTTACATTTTTATATTATTATTATTTTTTGAAAGTTATATGTTATTTGGTTTTTAAATTACTTAAAAATGGTATATTAAAACTCAACCGCCAAGGCCAAATCTACCAATCGGATTAGTAAATCAATCTCTCAATTGATCTCGTCATAAATTTTGAACGAGTTAATTAGGTTTGAATTTTATATATTTTTTTAAAAAAATAACAGTATGTTAAATTTATGTTTTAGTAACTTTATTTTATTAAATTATATATGGCTTGTATATATATATTTCATTTATTTATGTATTCATACTTATTATATTTAAATATTATTATTTTTAAAATTATACATAAATAAATATATATATTACTTTAATTATAATTGGATTTGCCCTCGTTTAGCCACACTTAAACCATTAACCTTTAAACCATGTCTCGATGGATTGATTTAATGACACGTTTAGTTTTCAGTACCAATGCTAATAACAACAATAGTCCCAAAACTTTGAAATCGCCTCCAGCTTGCCGCCATGATTTGTTCTTTAAAAAAATCACTCATCGAATAAATTCTTAATCCCATGTGTTGTCGATTAATTAGTGCTGTTCTTGTAAATAAATTCAGTCGTTTTCAATACAATTACCTCATACCACTATATTCTTATATGTAATTCACTTATACTTCAATTTTGTATACTATAAGGAATACATTAACTTGATAATTTTTCATATTTTTCCCTCTTAAAGAAAGGGTATTGAATAATTATGTCATTAATTATCCTATAAGTTTTTTATATTCAGTAGGATAAAATTAAAAAAATATTATTAATTACTCTACAAATGATTTATACTCCTTTATAAAGAATGTTTATTAAAAGAGAGAAATTTTTTATATAAATATATTATTTTATCATTATATTGACTTGGTTTCCATGGGATATAGTATATACTCCCTTCGATCCTAATTATAAGAGCTAATTGACTTTTTTATGAATAGATTAAAGAAACCAAATAAATTAATTAATTATAATAATATAAGAGATAATTGATTAATTTTTATAGATTGAGACGTATATAATATGGAATCATCTTAATATGTTGATTTGAGGATAAGTAACTGATATATTTGATTCCTTTAATTTATAAAAAAAAAATTAAGTAACTCTTATATTAAAGATTGAAGGGAGTATTAAATAGAGGTAAAATTAAAAGGTTGTTAAATTTTATAGTATAGTTAATGATATTTAAATTTTCCTTAGTCTATTGTCAAGCCCTAAGTGAGAATAGATATTTCTCAACTTAATTTTTAACCTTATTTAAGAGGAATCAAGGCATTTTCATTCGACATAGCCACCGAATTCAAACTGTTTTCTTTCCCGTGTGCCACGCTATTTTTACATCAAGGTCCAATTGGTGGCTGCTTTTAATTCAAAAAAAGTTTATATAAAGATCAAAATATTAAAAAAAATGTAAATAACACCAAATATTAAGGGATATTTATACAGGGAACAGAAGCAAACCAAAGAAGTCCTGTTTCTTTGGTGCCTAGTCTCTGATCCACTAGAATACTTGAGAACTAAGCTCTTAGTAAAGGATATTAATCTACGTACATGTCCTTCCAAAACTTTCATGTTGCTGTATTTTTCAGGACTTGAGCTTGCTCTCTTATATATATGCCTTGGCTACAAAAGTCTTCCTCTTGTCTCTCTTGATGGAACTGGGCTTTTGCAGGCATGGTAAACATAACCATGAACGGCGGGCTTTAATTGGAGAGACAAAAACCTTACTTGTTTTTTATCACATCACTTGTTATTTTTGCCGCTTGTGTTTTTTATCATGAAAACTTCCCTTACGCTATTCATGCATGCATGCATGTTTAATATTTGTTACCACGTCGTTCCGTTTTTTAATATACGATCTAATTAATTTTTTTTAGTAGATTAAAAAAATTAAATAAATTAGTTAATTATGATAAAATCTAACTCTCAAGAAGAATTCATATTATATACTTTTTAATCTACTCAAATTAATCAACTATCTTTTGTATTAGTTATAATTAACTGATTTATTAAATTTTTGTAATTTATCTAAAAAAAGTTAACAAACTCTCCTGTTGGCTTTCTTAATTAAATGGCTGTTGGTTTATCAATACTCTACATCCAGCTGAGTTACTTGATAGTTAAACTAATTAAATTTGTACCAAAACACAATTATTATTATTTTTCACATTTATACACTGGTACTTTGATATAGCAGATAAGCTTTAATGCTCATCCCAATTGCCAATGCAGTATAAAGCTGCCATTTCTTGGCACTCTCTAGTGAAAGCTTGACACGTTTGTTAGTGAGCAATTCTTTGCTGGTGAGAACTCTGTGTTCCAGTTTTTGGGCATCTCATGGCTTTGCTTGGATCGTTAACGTTGTTGTGTGTGGCCACTCGAGTTCAGGATCAGTTTGCGGGACGAAATTAAATATTCAGCTTTTGAATGACTCGCTATCCAAGTATATTATTCACAGACAATTTTTACATTATAGAGTATTTTTTACTCTTATTGTTATTCTTTATATATATAATGAAGTTAAAAAACGCGATTAAATCAGTCATTTAAAAATACATAGGTCATTATGTGGGGTTGTGGGGATAAATCAGGGTCACACTCACAAAGTTGGTATGGGTCGTAGTAGTTTTCTGCTAAAAACAGGGAGGTTAACATGTCTATTTGCTGATCAATTCATTAATGGCCGGCCCACTTTAATTAGGTCATCCACATAAATCCGCTAATAAGTTCACAATACCTAATATATCCTATATATTAATTTTAAAACAAATCCAAGTAATTGCATATTATGTGATATATATGTATATATATTCATGCATGCATGGCTTCGATAATTTCCATCACTTGCCATATAAGAAAGAGGAGCAGCTTTCTTTAAGTGCAGCATCCATTTCTATGCTATTAATTATGATGTCATTGTAGTTTATATGGGATCATATATATATATAATATTAAAAGAATAAGAAGGGATAATTAATTTGATTAATTTAATTACATCTACTTTATATTTTTTACGGGGTCATATTCAAAGAAGCTTGGCTCTCCTTGTCCCTCATCTTCCTCATTTGAATATGAAACTGCTGCACCCAACCCAACTATATACTTACTTATTTGTACTTGTCTTTCACGCCATTATTAATTTTTGTCCCCATATGCTTCCACTATTGTGACTTTTATAACATCTTCAAGATTTTTTTCCAAATTTGGTCCCCATGCCATTGCAGTACTCATTCACATTCCACCATTCCAGTATGAAGTTAAATCTACTCCACCAGCAGGGCCTCACAATTTGAATACAATGCATCAATCTATGCAGGCAATATAATACTAAGAAATATGTGCACATAATATTAAAGGCTAAAGGTTCAATTAGGTCCATAGAAACTTTTATAATATTATTTTATGGCCCTCTTCAGATATATCGATCCTATCTACTCGGAGAATTGACGTAAAAGTCAAGTTTATACATATATGGCGGGCAACGGAAACGAAAAGCAAGAAATAACTAACAATCTTCGTATATTGCGATTTAAGATTATGGGATTGGCCTCTATAATGTAAGTGATGTATTTATACGTCATCATGATTCGTGATGAAACAACGCCAATAATTCGCATCTATAAGAGAAGTAATTAATTAAGATGGGCTGAGAAAAATCATTAAGAGAACATATATATATATTCAAATGCTATGAATTTGTTCATGTTACTTAAATTACGTACGTCTAAATATACTGAATAACTCAACAACTGCTCTTAACAAGGTTAAAGTACTTATATATATATAGATGCAAATGAGTGGCTCTGACAATCAGAATCGTCGGAATTTGTAGATTTCGAACACACGCTCTCTCTCTCTCTCTGTGGTGACTCGATGGAAGAAGGGTTGGTGGTGTTGATGGTGATGCTGAGTTTGTTTCCTCCGAGTTTGAGCTTCTCTTCTTCTTCGTCTCTCAACAGTGAAGGCATGCATGCATGATGATGGTTTTTACTTCTTGTATTTGCGAGCTTTGTAATTCCAATGGAAGAAGGCTTCATATTATTGTGATGTCTGAATTAATATTGGAATATGCAGGTTTGGCGCTATTAATGTTGAAGAACAGAGTGGTAAGAGACCCATTTGGAGCTTTGTCCAATTGGAATAATGGCGAAGGCGTTTACACTGATCACTGTTCATGGTTTGGAGTTGAATGCTCCGTTCACGGCAAAGTCGTTTCCTTGTGAGTCAAGCTTCCTTTTTTTATCTTATTTTTCTGGTTAAGATAGCACAAAAAATAACAGTTTCATGTTTAGGTTACCGCTGAATCAAGAGTTGTTCAAACTTGCAGGAATTTGAAGGACCTTTGTCTTGAAGGAACACTAGCCCCTCAAATAGGGAAGCTGACTCACATAAAATCTATGTAAGAGAATATGTGTGAGTGTGTGTGTGTATATGCCATTATTGATTATAAGCAATTGATCTATAAAAATTCTTCAACCACTTTCTATATCTGGCAGCATTCTGCGCAACAATTCTCTTTCTGGAGAGATTCCTAAAGAGATATTACAACTGGAGGAACTAGAAGTTCTTGACTTGTCATGTAACAACTTTAAAGGATCATTTCCATCTCACCCTGCCAGCAATCCATCCCTCACTACTCTGTAAGTTGATCCTTTCATACCAAATATCTTGTTTTTTTTAATTTTTTTTTCCTTTGTGAGTTTCTGATTTTTCCTTTGATTTCTTCCAATATATGTACGTATACTGAAAGTATACTGAACAATAATGAGTATCTTACCAACTCAGAGCTCAATATAGATTCTGAATATCAGATTCCAGATAACGATATACTAAACGTCTTATTGATCATATATTAATTTTGATGCCATGTTAAAAATCACTTGAATTCAGGAGTTAAAGATGTGGAAATTTATGATCAGTTTCATTAATATCGAAAACACAAACAGCAAGGCCAACAAATTATGAGATTGGTGAGTTCATGTTGACTAATATTTTCCTGGTGTGTGGAATTGTCTCAGGCACATAGGTCACCATGGGGATATGCCATACAAGAGGAAACTTCTTCATACATCAAAAGTAAGGAGACACAGAGATGATAAGAAAGAATCTGTTTCACCATCACCCTCACCTTTCCCCTTTTCATTACCACCAGATTCTGAGCCTTTCTCACCTTCAGAACCACCTTCAAATCCGCCATCTGCATTAACCCCATCACCAGATATGCTTCCACCTTTAGGGTCCCCTGAAGTTTCCCCTTCATCCTCTATTTTTCTCACGCCTTCAATTTCACCAATGGTGACACCGACCACAGGAATATCACCACCAGCAAATCCACCTACTGTTGTTTCCTCTCCACCAGAGTCCAATTGGATTTCAGCGCCTTCCCCGGTTTCATTTTGGAACCAAGATATCACAAAAAGTTTCAAGCCTCAGAAATCTTTGATCATTTGGTCAACAGCTGGGGGTGTATCCTTACTTGTTGTTGTGTCAGCAATTGTTTTTGCTTGTTTCCGAGCTAACAGGGTTGTAACTGTGAAACCTTGGTCCACAGGGTTAAGTGGGCAGCTACAGAAAGCTTTTGTCACAGGTAATTTTCTACTCTCTTATCTTTTTGTGTTTTAGTATAATGCTTAGAGGTATCTTTGGACAATCTTAAGGTTTCACTCAACTGTATTGAAAATGTGTGATTCAGGTGTGCCAAATCTCAGACGAGCGGAGATTGAAGCAGCATGTGAAGATTTCAGCAACATTATCGGTTCTATTCCAGAGGGAACTGTTTATAAGGGGACTCTTTCAAGTGGTGTTGAGATTGCTGTAGTATCTACTGCAGTGACCTCATCTAAACACTGGCCTAAAACTATGGAAGCTCAATTTAGAAGAAAGGTACGAGAACCTTGGACACAATAAATGAAACTAACTTTACCATTTAATTCCCTATTTTTATCTTGTTCCCCTGCTTCCAGATAGAAACCTTATCCAGAGTGAACCACAAGAACTTTGTAAATCTTATCGGGTATTGTGAAGAGAAGAAACCATTCACAAGAATGATGGTCTTTGAGTATGCTCCAAATGGAACTCTCTTTGAACATCTACATAGTGAGTGCCATTCCAAGTCACTTCAATAGTAGTTCTAAACTAAATATTATGATATCTTATTGTTTTCTATCTAACCTCAAGGTTAATACTATTCTTGTATGATTTGCAGTAAGAGAAGCAGAGCAATTAGACTGGGGAATGAGAATGAGGATAGCCATGGGAATAGCTTATTGTGTAGAGCATATGCATCAGTTGGAACCACCCATTGCCATCAGAAACCTTCAGTCTTCATCTATATACCTCACTGAAGACAATGCTGCTCAAGTTTCAGACCTTTGTTTCTGGAATGACATGGCTGCTGCTTCTGCAAAGAAAAGTTCTGCAGACACAAAGCCATCGGAAACGCCATCGACATATACGAAGGAAAATGTTTATAGCTTTGGAGTTATACTGTTTGAGTTGATCACAGGGACAATCCCGTATCCTGTGGAAATTGGGTTTGTTTCACAGTACCTAACAATGGGGCAATCCTTGAGAGATATGGTGGATACAACTCTGAACTCTGTGCAAGCACAAGAGGTTGAGAAATGGTGGGAATTGATAAAAGAGTGCTTGAATTCAGAACCAGAGAAAAGGCCAACAATGAGAGAGGTTGCAGCTAAGTTGAAGAAAATAACAGGAATGGGACCTGATGGAGCAACTCCAAAATCTTCCCCTCTTTGGTGGGCTGAACTAGAGATTATGTCCACGGATTCTGCCTGAGAATTTTATCCATGAACAAGAAGAGAAAAGGCTGGGATGTTAATGTGTTTCATGCCATTTTTCTAATTCTTCTTTCCATTTTTATTATGTACATGAATGTGATATTTGATTCTTCTATTGAAGCTAACAGAAGTAGCATTTAGGAATAGGGAGTGGTTTCTAATATTTTCTTTTTAAGGGAATTTTAGTGTGAATTTGACAAAAATTGCTGATTATTCTCTTTTTGTATCTAATATATAATCTCCTTTGAACTTGTTTAAATTCATAGACCATAACAACGCGTCTGAGTATAATTCATTGGATTCTAAACCTTTAATGCTTAATATATGATTTTTTTCTTCAAATTATTTATTTCCTAGAAAAGAACTTACAGCGTTAGAGAAACTCGTCTCATTCCCTTCCCTCCGGCTCCTTCATCAGATATTTGATAATATATATCTATCTGAATATTGGCCTCATTTCTCACGTCTTGCTTTAAAATTTTATAAGATTTTATTTATTTAGAACTTTTGCAGCATCTAGGACCACAACACAGCAGACTCACCTAACCAGGCATGATTAACAGCTTAAATAAAGAAAATGGCCCAACAAAACCCCAAAGAATAACACCAAATAACAGCTAAAAGGTCTTGTCCTCGTATTCAATGGAATCTCATGGTACTTCATGTTCTTCCTTTACCATATCCTACATAAAAGGCTCAGCTGTAAATTATTAGGAAAAACAAAATGTATATTATAGGACACTGGATACATGAATTCTTCTCAAACTCAGTGCATTTGGCTAAACAAAAATCATTACTCCATTTAATCAATATGAAGAAACACTTGATTTAGTACTAACATAGAGTTGATCTAATGATATAAAATACTGTTAAATGCTTCTGGATCTTAAGTTTGAATTTTAGAGTTGACTCTTGTGTTAGGAGGTATAGTCACAAACCCCAAAATTGAATTAGTCAGTTGCTCAAATATCTAGTAATATGATCTAGAAAAAGTGCCAGAAACCTGTTGATTGTATAAAAAATATGGTTTAATGCTCTTCATCCATCCATCTTTCCCTTTTTACTTTAGTTTTGACTTTTTTAGTCATCCAAAACTAGAGCTGGGAATACAGGCTGACTCGCTGAAAACGGGCCAGCCCTCCCAAAACGGGCAAATTGCCAGCTCGAGCCTGCCTCCACCGCCACTTTTTTTTTTAATTATTTTTAAAATTTTTAAAATACTAATAAAAAATTTCTAATATTATATTAGTATAATAAAATAATTGCTAATATTATTCTCTTAAAAATTCTTATTTTTTATAAAAAAATCTAAAATTTTATAACTATAAATATAAATAAATATTAACATAATATTAAACAATTATAATATGTAAATATATATTAACAAATAAGTAATCATCTTTACTAGAAGTCGATAATAGGAGTATTCAAAATAATATTGATAATAGGAGTATTCAAAATAATATTTAAGTAAAATAAATAATAATATTAAAAATTAAAAAAATGGCTGGCTAAATGGGCCAGCCCGCCAAATCCCTAAAACGGGCTGACAAACCCGTCCCCCCTTAATGTAAGCCCGCTTTACCAGCTCTATCCAAAACATTGCTTGTCGGGTTTTTTCCTTGCTTCAATAGCATAACCGATGCCATCTTATTCATTCTCAAGTCTTAACCAGATAACATCCATTTGAAGTGGTCAAATGCAGAGTATCAAATAATAAACTTGAGGAAATAGTATTACCAAAGGATATATCATTGCACAAGTGCCTCGCTCCTGAGAAGGAGACTATTATGTACATATCACACCATTACTTTGCCACAAGAACTAATCAATTTCGCAGATTATACAAGACTAGACTGGAAACTATACAAAATAAACACGTGAGCAAGCACCAAAGAAATCAGTGCTTGCAGTATACAACTATACTGATCTGCAAGAAAAATGAATGGAAAATTGGGATGATATCAGCTCATTTTCTTAAAGCATTTTCACGACCCAGAGCTTATGTTTCCTTATATACAGATATACAAGACAGGGTCCTATCAAATTTGCATCAGAGAGGGACTTACAAAGCTTGAGGTAAGTATCGACATTTCCAAATTGTTGGATTCTCTTCCTCAATCCTTGAAGCACAGCTGCCCTGTCCAAATACTCTGGATAGAATCCTAACTCGAGCATTTTCATGACCGTCTCCGCTGCCTCGTTAAAATGCCCTCCTTTGATATAGCCTCTTAACAGCCAAGACAGGCTCTTCTTCTTCTGTAGTGATCCTGAAACCTCTAATCGGGTCAGCAGCCTCGCCGTGGCTCTGGCTTCCTTTTGTGAAGCGCAAATGGCAAGAACAATATCATAGAGGTCCCCATCAGGCTCCTTACCCACAAGTTTCATTTCCCACAGCTGCCTCTCGGCCTCAATTCCTCGGCCGGCACAGATATACATAGCAAGGAGCCTCTCATGAACCACACCATAAAGTGATGCGCTACCATCTTGCATAACCCAATTGGACAAGCACACCCCATCAGCTAGAAGATCTGATTGATACTTCTCTATGAGCTCTACATCTTCAAGATCTAGCTCAGCTATCGATCCAACCCTCACAAAACCCTTCAGCTTGCGAAGAGCTTTGGCGAATTCATTCAGCTCCTTAACCACAGCAGTCATCGCAATAAGATAACTATAGGCCTCTGGCTTCAGCCCAGATTCTCTAAAATTAATCACTAATCTGATTGCGCCTCTATAGTCACCCTCAACCTGACAAAGATTGAACTTGTCACAGACCCTTCAAACAGAAGATAAGCAACAGGTAACTAAGGAGCGATTAAGAAATGACATTTAGAACGAAATTTGGTCCCCAATTAGTGTTCCACAGCAAAATGATCTAGGTACAATAAAAAAATAAGAAGGATATTCCCCAATACACATGTTCCCACCCTTAACTGAAAAAAAAAACGAAGAAGAAGCAAAAACTGCACAACTGAACATCAATCAAATGCTAGCTAAAAGAGGGTAAAGAACAGCCAAGGATAAGAATGATCAAGCTGACCAACAATAATGCTATAAGTTACACTCAAAGCAGAGTAATCTCAGATATCCAGTAGTCTTAAATATGCAATTCAAATAAGGTGAATTTCACGGTTCCAATTAACATCATATCTAAGGCAAGTGGGGGAATGATAAACAGCCTATATACCAAGTGATTTCCCTATGAGGTTCTCAAACATCATGTTCAAATAACCTCTGATTAAATTTCTTTATATATGAGGGAATCCAAGTTAACAAACATGGTTAGCAAATGTTTACCATCATCTTCCAAGCAAGATACCCTGTTGGCCCTCCTTTGTGTCCCTCCGGGTCCTCCTCAGCATATGAAATTCTTCGCCTCAAAACCTCTTCCACAAACATAACCGCTTTTTCCTTCTCACCCATTTCCCAATACAAAGAAATCACCTTCTCTATCATGCTGAAACCAGGCTTCAAACCAACACATTCCATATCCACAAGGAGGTCAACAACGTCACCAACACGATGCTGTTCTTGGATCAACTTCTTAGCCCAACCACACATAAGCGCCACCATAAGCTCCATCGTTTCCTTATCCACCCGATTTTCCTTTCGCAGCCAATCAAACACCTCCAATGCACACCAAGAGTCTCTTCCATCTTGAGAGAAGTAGACCAGCACGAGCTGCAATTCCCTCGCAGAGAGACGGTCGTTCATTTCCTCTAGAATGTCAGAGGGCTCTCTCGCCATTCGCTCAAGCTCCTCGATTGCTTGGAAGAAACCCTCACCCATTTCTTCTTCGTCATCGCTAGTCAAGAAATGGTCCAACTCCACCGAATTAGATAGCCTAAACCCTCGACTCGAACTGGGTTTAGAAACCAAGAACACAGAATTTTGGTCTTTGTTGAAGACACTAATTGAAACCCCATGAAAAAATTTGATGGAAAGTGTACGACAAGACGCAGAAGAGCAAAAACGATGTCGCTGTAGTGAAGTCAAGGAAGAAAACATCAAACCCAAGTCGGCCAATGGAGCGAACCCATGTGCAGAGGCCATTAAATCACACGCGTTTCTCTTCCCTTCGATAAATTCAGTTCAGAAGCAAATAGATGAGCCCTTCTAATCAAGTTTCAATAAACTCAACTCATCCAACACAAAAATCGTCAACCTGTGTCTTAAAATAGATAGTCGCCGAACAAAAACGCCCAATTTTGCCACAATTTGTCGGCATCCAACAAGAAGCTGCTTCGGTGTCAAGGCTTGAGAAAAGTAGAGAGGATTAAACTATGAGATGAAATAAAAACGTGAAATCGGTTGAAGGAAGAGTGCAGGAGAAAAGAATAATGGAGGTCAAAAACTGGGTACCATTGGTTTTGTTTTCCCACCATATTTAAATAAAATAAAATAGAAAACTCCCAACACTTGAGGCTAACGACAGAATGAAGCATTTAGCTGGAGGATACGTGTACCAACCTAGACTACACAGTACACACCATTTACCATGAGTAGTGAGTACGAGAAACGTTCTGGAAATGGATTGAATTGGGCAAAATATGTTAGACAAACAATCCTACGGCCCAAATTCTGAAGTTTGGAAAGGTTTCCTAATGGCCCTTTTACTAAACAAATGTTGCTTGAATAAAGAATTTTAGTACTCAATTCACAACAATTTATATTTTATTTTAAAAAAATGTAAAAATTTTATTTAAGCTAGGCATTTAAAAAATGGGGCTAAATTATGGAATTTTTTTTGTAGAATAAAAAAGAAAATAAAATCTTGTTTTGGACAACTCACCATCATAATTCATAAGCTATTTGCATAGAAGATGCCATTTTTTGTTGATACTATTTATTTACTATATCTTATTAGCAATTATTTAATATATATCTTTTCTAGTAATTGAATTTGAGATCTAATAGAGTTTTACACCGGTAAATAAATTTAATGTTATTAAAGGAGGCCATTTAATTCACAATGTAATTAGTAGAACCCACAATATGTGTTAGGTTCATTGGGCTATCTATTTAGGCCTTATTTTTTATACTAGGCTATAGAAATTCATATTAAAAGGGCTTTTCGGTCTAACCCAATAAACTCATGAGTGGAAAATGTGCCTCTTCATTACGGGCATTTTTTATTGCTTTTATATTTAGTAAAACGATATCATTTTGTAACAACGATGAGAATAATTTATGTTATTTTAGTTTTTAATATATAACGTCATATTTGTATTTAGCACCTAAATGATGCCGTTTTAGTTAAATGGAGAGGTAATGGAAAAGGCACGCAACTAGAGAGACTCGTTTCCCCACACGAGTTAGGTCCATATATGCCAAGCCCATCGAGCCGTTTTTACAACTGTAATAATTAGACGTATTTTTCGGCAGCTCTCATAATTGACATTTGAAGTAAAACGGCCCGTTTAATGGTGAGCTTTCCTATATAGGTATTCATAACGAAGATATGAAAATATCACAGGCTTCAGCAATAACCAGCACCTGCGATTAGATCTTGTGCGCATTTTGGCTGACATTGAGATTTCTTCCTAGATATTATCGCTATGCAATTATTTCTTAGTTAGTTCAAAACAAATAGAAATTAAAAGGAGCATTGTTGATGAGGATAACATTCACAATATATACAATAATTAATTATCAAGAAACTAAAACATGTTGCTCGTCGAAGTGGAAATAAGATACGCAAACTACAGAAAGCACGGTAACAGATAATTACAACATCTCTAGATCATTAATTACGCGATTAGACAACTAGTCGTAATATACAGTGCATTTACTGTGATATTATTAATTAATTAATTAATTAATTGTTGGATCAATTTTCATCAATGGAGCCTTGTCTTTTATATAATTAAAAAGAAAGCTACATCAAGTCTAAAATATAATGCTTGCATATGTATTTATTAAAGATGAATGTACGTAAGACGAGTATTAAATAGAAATAACTCAACAACTTAACGCTACGGCGTGACGTTGAGTCCAAATATAATCAAAGCCAACCTCAGTCACATTCACACACACACACAAAGTTTGATAGGAAAAAACACTAATAAATGAATTAATATAGATGTTCATCGAAACTCTTTAGACTTGTGGGGAGGGGGGATTAGAGAAAATGTAAAGACATTTTTTAAGAATGAAAACATGCAATTCTCTAAATACTGTGAGGTTATATTGAGTATCTGAATGAATGTGTATTTGTGTCTCCATCATACGACAAGTACTTTAGGGGTATTGTGGAAATGGCTGATCAAGAACACAAACTCCCACGTGTTAAAAAGACGGATAATATAATATGTCGTCATAATAAACACAATGTTGTGATGTATGAAACTGATCACAACTTATAAAAGATAACTAGTAGGGTTTAGTTGTGGGTTACATAAGGCACACTAAAAGCATAACGCAAATAATGAACTGGTAAAAGCATAAGCAACAAATCGGATAAACTTGTTCATATAGTAGAAACAAACGTAACGCAGCAGAGTCGAGATTTTTCAGCCACGGAAGAAATCTATGGTTGATATCCGATCCAGAGAATTAAGCCTTCTCCTTTCCTTTCCCTTTGTTTATGAGACTCTTGTCAGTACCAACCTCCATGTCTGATGGCGCTTCACCAGGTTTAGCTTCTTCAAACCAAAAACAACATATAATTATGTTAACAAACAGTGTGTGTGTGTGTGTGTGTGAATTATAACTGTATCCACCAGATCCAGAACACCATAAATCTGAACTAGAAAGTAGGAATCGTCATACGCATAAAGAACAAGCGAATTGTAGTCAGCATTACATTTTTATGAAATGACAAAGCATTGAACTTGATGATAATTAATATTTTTGAAAGACCCAATGTAGTTAACAAAAAGAACTGAAAACTTGTCGAACCAATATAATATACAATTAAGGAGAACTTATAATATAAAGGAAGAGGCATCTACGGGCCATTTGGTTAAAAAAATATATAAGAGGCAAGAAAAAAGGTAAAAACAAAAAAAAAACAAAGAAAAAGGTAATTTTTCATGCTACTAATTAATACAATAGAAATTTCTTTACATTAGAGATATAATAAGAACAGTGAAACTAATCTTTCCTATGCTTTTCCACTGTAGTTTTTTCATCAACAGTAGTTTCAGCATGATTTATTCAACATTATATATAGAAGATGAAGATTAATTAGATAAAGGGCATGACTCCCTCTTGCATTTAATATATATATAGGATTTAATTAAAAGGTTAGATTTAGTTTTAAATAATATAAGACTTTAATATATTTTATTTCTCATATTTATTATTTTCTCTGAACTAATTTACTTAACTTATAAATTAATATATAATACTCCTTCGATCCTTAATATATGACATAATAGAAAAATTGATATTGGTCGTAAATATAAGATATATTTCTTATATTTATAATTTTTTTAAATTACGCACATTGATATTCCTTTAACAATAATTAAAAGAGGGAGTAAGGAGTTAAGGAAGATGATTAGTATATTTTAAAAAAATATATCATATTAACTAACTTATTTAACTTTCTTAATATAATAAAATTAATTAAATAAATCATATATTAAATATAAGAGGAGTATAATATTGCACATAGGTAGTTTATGAAGATTGGAGGGAGTACTAATGATAATGATGGTATTAGCACTCAAAAAATTAACAGAAAAACCAATTGTACATATGATGTTTCTAATTAACCAACAAAAAAAAAGGAACTTGAGTGAAGCATTGAGGAGCCACCTGGGTTAGGGTTTGGGCACATCAGCGTAATGTCAGCACCCCAACCACGCATCTCTTGAGCTCGAATTTGTTCTTGAAGCCTTCGAAATTCTCTAATCCTCATTAATTCATCTCTCATCCTTTCCGTTTCCTCTGAAACACAGAAACACACACAGAGAGACAAATTAAACTCCATTATATTATTATTGACAAGTACTTGAGAGAATTAAACTCGGAAGATAATTAAATAATGATCGCGCCTTACTTTCTTTAAGAACCCTATTTTTTTCCATCAAAAGCATTCGGTGTTTCATCTCGTGGTGCTCAATCAGCAATAAGCGACGCTGATGCTCGTAAGCCACAACTTGTGGTCGAAGAACGGCTAACTTATTCTGCATTCAAGAATCTCAAAATACTCTTATTAGCTTTAGGTCACACAATATAATCTTCCTCATGGACACAAACGAGTAATTAACCAACCCAAAATCATTAACAAAGGAATCATAATTAATTTTCAAGATGCATTTTTCACCTCCAAATACTTGGCCTGTTTCTCCAACTCGGCCACGTACTCGTTCTTCCTCTGCCGGGATCGCTGTGCAGAAAACCTGTTTCAAATGGTTCTGCAGAGAAATGAGTAAAAAAGATCCAAACCCTTAAAAGAGGGGGTTCTAAAGTTATCATTTTAAGTTGAAAAATTATCAAAGAAAGCAAGAACCCTTGACACTTTAACAAACATTTTGAATTGGAACAAAATTTTCATGTTACAAATAAAAATACATATATACGTACCTGTTGATCCTCCTACGATCCATTATTTCCTGCTGAGATCGTACTCTAGGGCTTGGGGCAACCAAAGCAAGGGCTTGGTCTTCACCACGACGAGTACCTGAGCCCTCGCCAACTTCGAAGAATTTCTTCAACACCGGGAGATCGTCTTCGTCCAGAGTCAGGTCTACAACATCGGGGTCTTGGGCTGGAGGATTCATGGAAATCATTTTCTTCTTCCCACGGCGATCACCACTGTCGTCGTCAGCCCTCCTGATCATTGGTTGAAACGAAGAAGCAATCCCCAGAGTCAATTCAGTGGATGGTTCCTGGAGTGCTGCGGCTGATGAAGAAGAAGCTTCAAACTTTCTCAAGCTTGCCATCCTCACAAATATTAGCTGGCCTCCTCCTGCAAAAAAAAAAAACATCAAGAGAACAACATGTATTTAGGTCGAGTAAAGTTTCCGCTGTAGTTGACTTCAAATGAAACGGAAATCTAACAGAAAATATGAACCTGTATTCTGACACACTCCTCGACGAAGCTCAAACGTTTCTGCTCAGAGAAACTAACAATATAGGTTACTTTGCAGTTTACACACACCCAACACGCACGCATATATATAATGAATACGGGGACTCAGGGGTGGTCAGAGACAGAATATCTTACCATGTATATGATAGGGGAGTTTTCACACGTGGATTTACCGTTATTAATTAATTAATTAGAAAAATAATCTCTGTTCATGAACCTATATCATAGCTGATGCTGGACGGATGCCAGATAATTTCTGGGTTTTGGACAGTACTAAGTTACTTACCAAATGTTGAAAGATTGATAAATTGGAAATTTCTGACCAATGTTAATCAGGCTGAGTAATTGATGATAAGGCACAAATTAAATGTTCAAATTTGTATTATTTACCAAATGCTGAATATCGAGGAGGGTAAGCTGAAGAACTTTTAATCAGAAAATAACTCAAAAATTACTTACCATAATGTTAAAGGATTGAGATTTATAACACTAAATTACTTGCCAAATTGTAAAAGGAGGACGAAATTAAATGTTCATGCATCTTTGACCCCTTGTCCGTCGTGTCGTTTCGGGCTGCATCTACGGTGTCAAATCTTCAATTGGTAAGTGAAATACAAATTAGTAATAGAGAAATATAGAGGCGTTACCAACTGGATGTATTTCGTTTTTATTGAAAGAAAAACAAATAATTAACAATAGATAAACATCACAATCAGATACAGCAACTGAAATCATGAAACGACAACAAGTGCCAAAGGAACTGAATTTTGTAAGTTCATATATCCTTTAATACAAACACAAGTCAACTGAAAACTTCCATGAAATCCGACCGACAAGAGCAAAAAGGACAGAGAGTCTTGTTATAGGTGGAGACGAAGTTTCCAGCAAACAAAACAATTCACTGTGGAGGCATGTCGGAATCGTGGGGAAAGAAAACTCCCAACGTATCACGATATTTTCTTTTGTGGTCTTCCCCTAACTTCGAGAACTTCGTGTCATTCTCTATTTCCTGTTGCTTTGCCTCCATGCATCTTCCTCTCTAACGTCTCTATCTTAGCCTTCTTTTCCTCTGATATCAATTAAGAGCACACAAATATATATATCACCTCCGACCTAAATATAAGACATAATTAGTGAGTTGATATTAGTTTTAAATATAAGATATATTTTTTAAATTTACTAACTATTTCTTAAATTATTCTTACTGATACTCTCTCAACAATAATCGAGTAAGAGAATGAATGAGTGAATTAAAGAAAATAATTATGGTGTTTTAAGAAAAATATGCTATAATAACTAATTTTTATTAATATATTTAAATTAGTTAAATATGTCATATATTTAAAACGGTAAGAGTATATATATATATATAGATAGATAGATAGAGATATATATATAGAGAGAGAGAGAGACTTCTGTTGATCGGGTATGAATTGCTCCGTCATCACGCTTTTGTTTCAATGCCGCAAATTCACTTCGAGTCGTTGAATTTTTAGCCTCCTGGGCATTGACTGTTTCATTCTTCTGGGCAATCTCAGCCTACATAATCATTGAGAGTTTCAATGATTTTCAAGTTATTATTAATTAATAAAATCATTTTAATTACACACATTAAACTTTAACTATATATGAGTTAATTAATCAGCTCTAAATTCTCGACCTTAATTTCAAGTGACTCTGCTTTCTGTTATGGTATCCCGAGCCTATTTTCGTTTAGACAAACGACTGAACAACAACAAAAATTGTCTGCACTTGATTTAAAATATGTTCTAAAGAATTCATAATCTTAAATAAAATATACAGCAACGTGTGTAAATCTCAAACTACCAACAAAATTCCAATTGTTTTAATTATATATATATATAGAATCTCCGGTTCGCCATGAAGTATATATCTGTTCATCACCGTAATTGAACTTAAAATTTGCCAATTTTATACAAAAATTCAATGTTTTTTATTGATATAACTGAAAAGTTTACATTTTCAACATATATGTGCGTGTGTCTGTGCAGAGAAGATTCTCAATTGAGGTCCATCCAGGTGTGTATAAATTAAAGGTAAGGCAAAATAGTAAACATTTCATATAATGAAACCTAAAAAATATAAGTTGTCTAATTCATTGCATATAATCGATCTGCTGGACTGTAGCTTTCCAACAGTAGAAGGACTTTATATTAAGAGAGAAATTAATCTTTGATTATCCAAATTAACCAAAAATCTCAGTTATATTCAAATTCACTGTTGAAATATCAACAGAATAGTAATGTTGCTGTTTCACCAGTAGTAGAAAATCTAAGCAATGTCTCTCGACGAAATTAAGAAGATGATGGTTCAAAAAATAAATATGTAACATGAAATTAATTAAACCACCGCCTTTCATGATCAATTTCAACCGGGCCTCTTCTCAGGATTTGTTGGTGGCAAATCATCTTCACCTCTCTTGTTTGCGGAGCTCGGATCCATTTCTCCAGAATTATGATCAAATCCTAAATAAAAATTCTGTTAACAATATTAGAGAAAAATAATGAGAAGAAAGATGAAAAATCATATGTATTATTCATGAGCTACATACTCATACAATCATGGTAACCCACTTGGGTTTACCCTCTAATCTACCCTCACGTGAGGGAGATAAACCAACCCCACTTGGGGACTTTGAGGAGAGACCCAAGTTACTCTCTCCCTCACTATGGTGAGGATCTCACTATCCCACACAATTAACCAATAGACTAGGACCCTTTATATAGACTTAGGGTCATATAGTAACCAAGTGATTAACATTAATCACCTAACTAATTCAACCTTCTAACACCCCCGCTCAAGTTGACACCCCTTAACTTTAGGTGTTTAACTTGCCAACACAACACACAAGGGAGTAAGGTGAATTAAACCAAACTATTTTTGTTTAACTTCTTGTTCAGAAAGCTTGGTTCCTTGTTTAGCAAGGCCTTGCTTGAGCTCTTCTACTGTAATGGTTCCACTGCCATCTGTGTCCATGTTCTTGAACATTTCCTTCAATCCCATTATTTCTTCCTCTGATAGGCACCCAGCAATCACCCTTAAAGCAGCTTTCTTGAATTGGTTCATTGCTCTGAACTGCTTGAGCCTGTTGAGCACAGCATTATCAAGAGGAGTATCAGGTGCTTCTCCATCCTCCTTAATCCATGGATGATTTAGAACTTGGTGGGCAGTGAGCCTGGCCTTGGGATCAGAATTCAACATTTTTTTGACAAGATCTTTAGCTGAAGGTGATATGGATGGCCATGGATCAGCTGAGAAATCTACGTGGCCTCTTAATATGGCATTGAAGATTCCATGCTCAGATTCTGCCCAAAAAGGAGGAACACCACAAAGAAGAATGTAGAGCATCACACCAATACTCCAAATATCAACTTCTGGCCATATTTCCTCTTCAATACTTCTGGAGCTATGTAATATGCACTCCCAACGATATCTTTAAATGTCTCCCCTTCTTTGTAGAAAACGGATAATCCGAAATCGGTGGCTTTGAGAGGCGAATCCTCTTTCTTATTCAAGAGCAAGAAATTCTCAGGCTTAAGTTCTCTATGAATAACACCCATGGAATGACAAGTACGAACGATCTGCACTATCGTCCTCATCAACGCCGTCGCCGCTCGTTCTGTATAATGCCCCTTCTCGATGATCCGATCGAACAGTTCACCGCCGGCGCAAAGCTCCATCACCAGATGCACCGAATGTTTATCCTCAAATGCTCCTTTCAGCTCCTCCAATGCATAAAGAACACAACACGAAATTTTCTTGCCTTTTTTGCTCTCTAGATTTCAGGCTACGATCAAAAAACAAGGAGAAATATCCAATTGACGCCTGAATCGGAATTGCAAACGCAGCAAAAGATTAGAGTGATAGATCTCGTGATCATGATGAATCATCCATTCAAGAACAACCTGAGCGTGTTAGAAGGTTGTCTGAGGCAGACGGGGGTGAGCTTGAGGTACATGATGAAATTTGGGTCCAAACCCACTGAGAGGAATTTGCTGATTTCCGCCCAGTTCCTTCACAAGGAGCTTCCCATTAGGATTGCTAGAAGAGCTATTGAACTTGAGAGGCTTCTATATGGATTATCTGAAAAACGGGCTTATTCTTGTCGGTTTTGGAGTCCTTGCCATCCTTCTTGGGGTGTTAGAAGTAATCATTGTGGGTGCTGGTTTTGATGGGGCGGCTCTTGCTTCAAGAATGGACTTCTTGGGCTATGGTGGAGAATCAAGAATTGCACACAATAGGTCCATAATGCAGCCTGCTTTGATACCATGTTAACATTAATCACCTAACTAATTCAACCTTCTAACAAATTCAGTCCCCGAAGAAAATAAAAGAAAAAGGAAGAAATATTAAGTACTTGGTATTAAAAAGTAAAGGTACCATGTTATATATCTCCGAGCACTTCTCTCTGGTTTCTGTCTTTCTCCAAATACCTTTGCTCGCGAAGTGAGGAGTGGGGTCTACTTTAATTTATAGCTGACTACCTAAATTAATTGCTCCAGATTATATTGTAACTCAATTAATGCCTCTGTACATGTTTTAAAACACTAATTAATGAGATTATTAGTATAAATAAATGATATTATATCTCTGACTAATCCACGTTAAAGTCAAATTGGGCCCAAATGGGCGAACCTCTTTCGGATTGGTGGGGTGAATTCTATTGGAGAAGATGAAAGAAATTTCAATGACACTAGTAGGTTTAAATTTATACCTAAGGATAATTGACAGCTCATTCTACCTAATATTGATATTGCCTAAGAGGAATAGAGACTTTGCCTTGCTCTTAATTTTTTTTTATTATAACGATAGTATTATCTAAAAATAATTATTAACAGAAATTGAGTATAGCAAAATAGGCTAGTCTCTCACAACGTAATAAATTAAAATGTAAATCCCTGTTGAGAGAGGTACTCACATATTTAGTACGTGATAGTGCCTCGAATATAATTATTTTCAATAGAATGATACTTATATTTATAGAAAAAAACATAATTAAATATAATAATAAACATTCTCCCAATAAATAAACTTTAATTTTGGAGGGGAGAGATAAAGGAGGCAGTGGAGGAGGGAAGAGCAATAAAAATTGTTCAGCTAAACAAGGGACCCTTCCTACCCTCTTCAAAACCTTTCACATAATTTGGGTATTATTTAATTACTACTTTAATTTAATTTATTTGAGTAGTTGTTACCTATAAAAAAAATTGGAAAGGAGTATAATTATTTAATGTGAGATGGAAATCTTCCCTAATCAATTAAAAAAATGATTATCACACAATCCAAAAAAAATTCATCTTGTATATTTATTTCATATAGCAAAAAATTACTTAAAATAAATAAATTATTAAGCGATCATATAGGCATTTTTTATTGGGATCAACAACCGTTAGTATAATTAATGTTATTTTAATACAAGCGCATTAGGTGTAAATTCTGTGGCCATCTTAATTTGGATCTCATAAAGCAAATTTACCAATGGTCTGACGCAATTCAATTCAATTTAGTCCAAGCCTAATAATTGGCACTTAAAAAAAAGGGGGGATAAAATCCATATTATTAACTGGTCAGGCCCTCATAAAACATAGCTTAATTGGTTAATTTATAAAAACAGACCCTTAAGCCCCTATAGCAATGAGCTGGAAAAGTAAACTGATGAACCGTTCGTATAATTACATACACACTAATTAATTGGATTTATCAAACATGCAAAGCAAACTCTTCAAATGCAATTTTATTAATCTTAATCGCAATAGATAGTCTTCTTTCCCTCGCTCTCTGGTACTTCATATTCTTCAACGATCCGATTAATTCGATTTGAACTATACAAGAAATTTTATATTTCGCATTGTCTTCTCTAGAAGGGTATAATAGTCAGCTTATGAAAAATAAATTTGATTATTCGATGTTCAGGTAACGCATCGTTTCGTTGTTTCTTGATCGTTCTCTTACATGCGCAGTTGTACTGTGCCTTGGGTGCGTATGCTGGCCGCAAATAAATTTGAATGAGGGACCGTTATGGCATTAATAAGGACAAAGAATTAGATTTATTACCTTTTTAAAATTAGATTACTAATAAAATGATAAATTATAATAGAACACATAATTACTAATATAACCATGCGCGTGTGTGGAGGAAATAAGGTAATATTTAGCAAGTGAAAACATATTTTTCTGAAAAGATATAATATTCATAAATCATGGGCATATTCATCAATAGATTAATGTCAATATGCATAGAATAAATTAAACTTTATAAAAAGTCCTATTATTTATAAGTTATCAAATTTCATGAGGTTCATACTCTAGGTTTTCAAATTCCATGTAATATATACTGGGCTTATACCAATTATCTCGCAGTGAATTCAGAACCTATGAATTATGAACAACTCATTATTTTATTTTCCAGCTCATCCCTGAGGCACAAGTGGTTTGTAATTTTTAAATATAAATTGGGTAAGTAGGCTATATATATTGTATTGTTAATATGGATAAAATTTAAAGCATTGGAGCAATATATTTATATTCAATGCATTCTCGTTCTATCTCTGCATTCTGACGCATAAATGACTCGCTGCATTTAGGTTTAATTTCTGAGCAATTAATTAATTATTTGGGTTTCATTTAAATAAATGTACATATAAGTCTTATGAGGGTTTTGAGAATTAGGAATAATAATCAATAATTTGGATATTATATTCTTTATTTGACTATATTTGAATACCGTTTTTGAAAAGAACATTAACTTTTTACCTAAAGAATACGGTCCATATGTAATTATACAAGAATGGCATGTAATTATGGCATATTCAAGCATCAATTAAGTTAGCATATATGTATTTTTTTTTTTCAAAGATGAATTAATTTCAGGATTATAGGTTCAGCAACCATCTTTATAAAGGGCTGGATATTCTCACTTGGTCCTCGCTCGCTCTTGCTCAATATCATTCTTTATATCTTCTTGTTACAGTGAGTATACATCATCAGTATCTATAGTAATTTTCTTAGGCAAACGAGAGAGAAAGGCTATTTAATGAATACTTTTAAATGTTTTTCTTTTGTTTTTCATTCAATGTTGTATATGTAGGACATTGATCTTAAGTTCAAAGAAATGGAAGGATCAGTCTCAGGCTCAGGTTCAGGTTCAGAAAAGAGAGGCGGAGGGGGTTTGCCACCAACCGCTCCTCGATCTAGCAGCAGAAGACCCAGAGAGGACAACTCTAACGAACAAAACCATGAAATGTCTGTTGAACCTAACTTACAGCCCCAACCCCAACCCCCACCCCAGCCCCAGCCCCAGCCCCAGCAGATTGAAGCTGGTGGCGAAACTGAACTTGTTGACCAAAGAGCGTACGTCTGTTGTTTCATGCCTACTCATTACTTTTATTACTCCAACTACATCAACATGTTATATATGTTATTCTTATGATTATAATAATGAATTTCTCATCTTTGTCGAAGTCTAAACTAATCTTACGCTATATCAAGTGGTAACAAGTGTGCGTGTGTCGAGGGGTTGCAGTCGTGAGGCTAATCGCAGGTACTCGGAGACTTTCCGTCATCGGCGGCAGAGCCACATACAGCATCTGGAAGCTGTGGTGCAAAGTTTGGAGGTGATTAATTAGCTCTTAATTAGTTACATATTGTGTGCGCTTCCAGATTTCATTGCTATAAAAGAACCATATAGTTTGAATAGTGCTCATATTTGGCACATAACGCAGGCCCAGGTGGCGCAAAACAAGGCAGAATGTGAGAGACTAACGATTGAAAGTTCGCAAGATCATACTAAAATTGAAGCCCTGAGGAGCAGGCGCGAGGCCTCCTCAGCAAACCTTGCAGCAAAAGAAGGTTTTTTTATCTCTTTGAATAGTTTTTTTTTTTTTTATTAATGTTGAAACCCTCTCTGTTGATATATGCACAGCTAGTAACTAATGATATAAACTTTATATGTGGGGACACAAATGTTCAGCGGAGACAGCAAGGATAAAAGAAAATATAGAGAAGGTGGAGAGGTTGATGGAAGCGAATGATCAGGAAATGTTGAACCTGATAATGAACGACCCTGATTTTCAATTTTTTGAAGAAACATTTCGAGCTGTCATTGAAGCTTTAACTCGACAATTCCCCGATGATCCGCCGTGTAGCCCTGCTCCTGGCGGTGATGAAGCCGGGCCCTCTGGAACCCAGGATTACACATCGTCGTCGGATGATGATTCCGTTTGAACTAGGCGGCTTTCAATAGCAGTAATGCATGTTTGGTCGTCTCAAACAATATTTCTAGTTCATGGATGCCATCAATAATTCAGCTTTAATTTGTAGTCGTTCTAAATCAATGAATAAAAATTATATTTGATCCTCTGTTTTATTTATATAAATGATGTCTGGTGTGTCATGACTCATTGTTCTTGCTATTTTATCCACAAATAAGGTTGTGAAAACACACACGCACACATATATGGCCGACAGAATTTAACGTGAAACAAATAGAATTTAGTGGAATACGCGGGAAGTTTCGTGAAAGCGGACCGCTTCATCAATATGAAGACACAAACAACAATTCCAGAAGCGCCGCACCCCCGCGCCATATTTATATACTCCTTTCTATTCTTAAAATAAGGGAAAACTGAATTAATTTTTTTAGATAAATTAAAAATTAAATAAATTAGTTAATTATTATTAAATTTAATTTTTTAAAATAAATTTATATTATATATTTTTTAATTTACCTAAATAAATCAATTAATTCTTATATTAGTTATAATTAACTGATTTATTTAGTTTCTTTAATCTATCAAAAAAATCAACTAACTTTTATAATTAGGATATGAAGTATTATGTTCTTAAACAAAGAAGTCCTGTGTAGACACAGGCCACGTATGATTTTAATATATATATACGAGATTGGATCACGGTGCTTCTACAGAGATCTTGAGATTTTGACACTATATGAGATGGAGGAGATGTGCCATATTTGGAGGAGGCGGTTCAGCAAAACAACAAGAGCAGGATAAAGGATGATGACGGAAATGAGAAAATAAATAAATAAGAAACAAAGAAGAGAATAAGGGTCATTAATCTAATCATAATCCATATCACATGCCCTACTCAACCTCACGAGTCATAGCCAAGTATCTGCATTTTGAGGAGGAAGCAAGGCATTGGTTAATAAATAATAACCAATGTTTTGTTGCAGCTCCTTTCCTCTTCAGTTTCTGTGCTTTCCTTTTCTTTATCAGAACTTCCAGGCTGATCATCGATGGCAATTATACCAACCAACGTATATCTATTTTCTTATCATAGCTTTATATTATATAAATATTATACTTTTGTTGACGCTGTAGCTCAGCTTTTTATCATAGCTTTTGTTTTCAAGCTATTTATAGACACACTACCTAAAAAAAGGGAAAGAAAAGATTGCATCCAATCCAACCATTATTCCTATACTGATGATCACCACTTGTATATATAACTTTGGAATCAAGTTCTTAGCTCCACTTAGATTTTGCATCGCATCACAGACATGGACGTACTTGTCATTCTCTTCTCGTTCATCTTTCTCGTATTTGTTATCTACATAAGAAGAAGAACAACAAGAGCACGTCTTCCACCAGGTCCTCCGGGTCTTCCTCTCATAGGCAATCTTCACCAGCTTCTTTGATCTGAACCTGCACATCGTTATTTATATCATCTCTCCAAGCAATATGGTCCTCTCATGTTCCTGCGCTTTGGCGTCAAGCCCACCATTGTTGTTTCCTCTGACAGATTAGCCAGACAAGTCATGAAAACCCACGACCTCGTATTTGCTAGCAGACCGTCATTGCTTGGTCAACGGAAATTGTCTTACAATGGCTTAGACTTGGCTTTCGCTCCCTACAATGACAATTGGAGAGAAATGAGAAGATTGTTCCACCTGTTTAGTTCCCGACGAATCCACTCATTTCGTCCCATGCAAGAAGATGAGGCTCTGCGAATTTTCGAAAGTTGTCCCAATATGCTGATTCTCACAGAGTAATAAACTTGAGCGAGACGTTGTTGTCTTTCACAAGCACTTTAATCTGAAGGATTGCTTTCGGGAGAAGGTATGGGTCAGAAGACGACGAAGGAGGTGAAAGAAGAAGCTTCCACGAACTGTTGAGCGAAGCTCAGGCTTTGATGGCGGAATTTTACTTCTCAAGACTATATGCCATGGTTGGGTTGGGTTGATAGACTCTAGAGGACTTACCAGCCGACTAGATCAAACCTGCAGACAGCTTGACATGTTCTACGATCAAGTCATCAAAGATCACACTAATCGAACAGCACCTCAAACTGACCAACAAGACATCATTGATATCTTTCTTCAAATAATGAATGATCATTCAACCTCGATTGATCTCACTTTGGATTACATCAAAGCTATGCTCATGGTAATTTTGGCTACATATTTTATATATATTAGTTTTTGTGGGTTATTATATATTGATAAAATTCTCATATGCGGATGTAGAATATATTTATAGCAGGAACAGACCCGAGTGCAGCGTCAGTAGTTTGGGCGATGACCTCATTGACGAAGAATCCAAGAGTGATGAGAAAGGTCAAGATGAAATCAGAAAGTTATATGGCGACAAAGATTTCATAGGCGAAGATCATATTGAGAGGCTTCCTTATTTGAAAGCAGTGGTGAAGGAGACTCTGAGACTATTCACACTTGTGCCCTTACTCGTGCCACTAGAATCCATGGAAAAGGGCAACGTAGAAGGGTATGAGATTCAACCAAAAAGCCTAGTTTTGGTGAATGCATGGGCCATAGCGAGAGACCCTGAGACATGGGAAGATCCAGAACAGTTTTATCCAGAGAGGTTCTTCAACTGTTCAATAGACTTTAAAGGCCAAGATTTTGAGCTGATTCCATTTGGAGCAGAGTGGCCACTGTGGAACTTATGTTTGCCAATCTTGTTCACTCTTTTGATTGGGAATTGCCCTCCGGGATTGAGGAGGAAGACATTGACACAGAAGTCATACCAGGCATAACAATGCACAAGAAGAATGATCTTTCCCTGGTTGCCAACATCCATATAAAACAACAACCACAAGAAGAATGCTTCAAGATCTATACGTCTCTCTCAAATTTTTCTCTTGCTGGAAATTTGTGTTTGTCGCGTTCTAATCATGGAGATTACGTTAGATCTTCTTTAATCTCCGTCAAAGAGATTAAGGTAGCATGCGGATTCAAAAGTCAAATAAATGGAACATTTTGAAAATATCAGAGAAGTACTGGATAAGCATGTAAGATATAGACATAGACACTTTAAGCAAGGCAATGTTGTTGTTTTTTGTTGGTTGCCCACCCGGTTTACTAGAACTTTATCCCGACTACATCCGGATCCGACCCGCGTCGCGCACCTGGCTATGGTGGTTGAGTCTCCCAACGGAGATTTTCTGCGTACGCCAAGGCTCGAACTCGAGACCTCGCTTAAGCAATACCGAGCCACTTACCACTCAAACCAACCCCGTTGATGCAAGGCAATGTTGTTAATTAAAGCTCGTGCCCTGTTGTTATTAAGAGTTTGTGTCTTGTTTGAATTAGCCCAGTTTAATGGACGGAGGCCAAACTCTGGTTTATCAGGATTCCAGATGTCAACATCATCACTTATACTGAAGAAAAAAAATTGTTTAAACATCGATCGCGATTAAAAAAAAATATTTATCAATGGTAGTTTCCATCGTTTCAAAGATCTTGATGATAGAGTATTTAATTAGAACTAGAGAATTTAAATACAACTAACAATTACCTAGATCTATATCTATGTAAAATTAGTCTAACAATATAAAACTTTGTTATATCCTTTCAAATCTTGAGTTCTATCTATATAAAAAAATAATTATGTAATCTAATATAAGATACAAATAACTAAATAATATTATTAGAAAAGTTAGTTAAAAACAATAACATGTCATGCCCAACAATGGTATTATAGTAATAAAAAAAGAGGCATGAGAGTATCGATTTCATATATTTGTAAAATTTGTAATAAGATTTAAAGTAGATGTTTTTTCCTATGATGCACATGATAAATAATAATTTAATGGATTTTGAAATATTTTATTTATTATTTTAATATTTAAAACTTCTAAAATGAGTCAAAAAAATGATTTTCAAAAAAGGTCAAAAAGAAAACACGAAGTTGAAAGGAAACACGTCCAAAGTGACGAGTGGAAGCCAGGGATTGAACAGGATATGTGCCAGAGTCGTCCTCTGTTTTAGAAATGAACAAATACGCAAGAAAAATCATAGATTCCAACCATTCTAATCGATCCCACTTCTCGCGCCAGAAATGAACAAATATGCCATCTCTCCAAGTAATATGGTCCTCTCATGTTCCTGCGCTTTGGCGTCAAGCCTGCCATAGTTGTTTCCTCTGCCAGAGTCGCCAGACAAGTCATGAAAACCCATGACCTCGTATTTGCTAGCAGACCATCCTCGCTCGGTCAACGCAAATTGTTTTAAAATGGCTTAGATTTGTCTCTCTCCCTACAGTGAATACTGGAGAGAAGTGAGAAAATTGTGTGTCCTACACCTGTTTGTTCTCGACGAATCCACTCCTTTCGACCCATTCGGGAAGATGAGGTTTTGCGAATGATTCAAAAGTTGTCTCAATCTGTTGCTTCTAGCAGAGTAATCAACTTGAGCGAGACGTTGATATCTTTCACAAGCACTTTAATTTGTAGAATTGCTTTCGGGAAGAGGCATGAGTTGGCAGACAAAGGAAGCGAGAGAAGTAGATTTCATGGACTGTTGAATGGAGCTGAGGCTTTGTTTGTGGAATTTTACTTCTCAGACTATCTGCCCTGGTTGGGTTGGGTTGGGTTGGGTTGATAGACTCAGAGGACTTCTCAGTCGCCTCGATAAAACCTTCGAGCAGCTGGACATGTTCTTCCAACAAGTCATCGACGATCACATGAATGCAACAACGCCTCCAACCGACCAACAAGACATCATTCATATCCTTCTTCCTCGTTTGATCTCACTTTTGATCATATCAAGGCTTTGCTGATGGTAATGATAAGTCTCCATCTTCTATATACATATATATATATAAAAGACACAAACAAGAGTCTGTTTTTTTAAGGTAATTCGATTTCCTTTATATCGATGCGGGATATATTTATAGCAGGAACATACACGAGTGCGGCAGTATTAGTTTGGGCGATGAGAATCCCAGAGTGATGAAGAATGTGCAAGATGAAATCAGAAAATTTTATGGCGACAAAGATTTTATAAGTGAAGATGATATTGAGAGGCTTCCTTATCTGAAGGCAGTGGGGAAGGAGACTCTGAGACTGTTCCCACCTATTCCCTTGCTTCTACCAAAAGAATCCATGGAAAAGTGAAACATAGAAGGGTATGAGATTCAACCAAAAACCCTAGTTTTGGTGAATGCATGGGCCATAGCGAGAGACCCTGAGAAGATCAAGAACAGTTTTATCCAGAAAGGTTCTTCAACTGTTCAATAAACTTCAAAGGCCAAGACTTTGAGCTGATTCCTTTTGGAGCTGGTCGTAGGATTTGTCCAGGGATACAAATGGGAGTAATCAAGGTGGAGCTTGCACTTGCTAATCTTCTTCACTGTTTTGATTGGGAATTGCCTGCTGGCATTGAGAAGGAAGACATCGACACAGAAGTTCTACCAGGAATAACATTGCACGAGAAGAATGACCTTTAACTGGTTGCTAACAATTACAAAGCGTCTCACCTCAGCACCTATTCATATATTTAGCTATATACTACATATTTGCAACATTTATAATGTTTTAATAAAATATTTTCTCCCCTCAAGATAAATAACAATTCAGTAATTTTTGAATCGATGTCTTTTTTAAAAATATTTTAACTTTTTGAAATATGTAGAAAATATTTTCTTAAAAAACGATATACTACTAAAAAAAATATTTATCAAGACATTACTTCATGACGATTAAAAATAAAAATGCCATAAAATAATAATAACATTTGTAAATAAATCTGTATTTTAAAAATTTTATATTAATATTATTATCAAATATCTAATTTTAAATTTTTTTAATTCAAATAACTACTAAACTAATTTTATATTGATGCCCTTCAATAGATATAAAAGCAAGATTTTGTACGTGGTAGTTGTTAAATAATGTATTCCAATATATATTTTTTAAAAAGTAAAGTAGGCGCCAACTGCCACATTTATGATATTATGTACATGTTTCGCAAGGAATGACTTGATACTTAGTTTTACCATAAGCACGGAAGATAAAGAAACTCATTCAATGTTGTCGGCCGAAGATAAAGAAACTAATTAAAACCTTTGATTTGGGATGCGTGGCACAATCGTACAAGCACAGCTCGATTCACCCTTAGGTCACATGATATCTCAGTTTCTTGATTAACCTGTTAACGTATCTTCACATAATCAAAAATAGGCCCACACATTACAAATAAAACTGGAAAAGGTTATTGATAATGCAATTTTGATGATAACCTGTCACTAAATAATCATGAGATCTGTTATCGATAAATTAAAAGGGCACATGAATCTCAACTTTTCTGTCAGCATCATCATCCCATCAACGAAAGGGTTTTCTTGCGCTTCATTTCTGCCTCAGCAAAGAACCATTGAACTTGGAGCTTGCTGGTGAAAGCATTTTGCTATCACTTACCAACTCACGAGTTCGGATCAGCAGTCACACACAAACAAGAAGAGTCGTGGATAATGAGGTAAACAAAAAGGCATTTTCCTTAATTTAAAAATTAAAACCAGGCTTGTAGCCTCTGGGCTCTGGGATCTCCATATCCAATCATTAGTTTCCTAAAAAATTTACAATAAAAACTTGACGGAATAAAAATTTCAGTAACTATAATAGGTAAGCAAATTCACCAGCCAACAAATAACATAGTTCAGTTCTCTCTTGGTGAGCAAAACTTTTAATTTTGACTACAAGACCTAAGTCAAGACTTGCGGGGTCTTCCTCTCTTACCCGTTTTTACTGGAGGCCGGTTTCTCCCGGGGCCAGAACCTTTAGCTTTACCTCTCGCCTTATCAGAATTATTTCCCCTGCGTTTCCTTTTCCCCTCGGCCGTGCCATTCTCCTGCACCTCATCGTCACTTGCTCCGTCATCCTCTTCCTCCTCCGATTCAGATGATTCTTTCACTTTCTTCTTCTTCTTGGAGTTGTCACCACCTTTTGCACCCTTTTTGGTACTCTGCTTGGGCACTGGAGCTTTATTTCCTGGTTCCTCATATACTATGGCAAGACCACATTCAAATAAGTAACTAGTTTAAGCTTCAAATAGCAATCACACTTAAACCCTTCTAAACATCCAACTCAAGATAGATTATGAAATTCTCAGGCTCAAGGAACCAAATGACAGAATACCATATCAGGATGGAACTGTATATCATCCACCCAAAAAAAAATCATTTTCTGATGATCCACTTCTCCTAATAAATGAGTTTGGATTATTATGACATACCTTCACCAGAAGCTTTCCCATCGTATATATCAAGCTGCAGAAAAACAGGATGTCAGCCACAGTACATAGTGTGTGTGGGTGGGTGGGTGTATAATATAAACACTCTAATAAGATCCACTATTTATATGCCTTGAACAATGTGATTCACTTCTCAAACTCTGCCCAATACATAGGACCCACACACTACACACTAGTTATAAATAAAATACAAATAAAGGAACAGCTACCAAAATTAGTTACATAGGAATAGAACAACCAATATAGAGCGCTTAACAACACCAAGAGAGAAGTGGGAGGAGGAAGAAAAAACAATAACACCCAAGCTGCAACTAGGAAAAATCTACTTGTTTAAATTCATGTAGCCCATGGTCCCAAATACTTCGCCAAGATAGTTTTGAAATATGCAAACAGGCTAAGATTCACCTGGTCAAGACGTTCACCAACATTTGTTCCATCAACAACGACCATGGAATGGCCCATGCCACAAGCAACACTGTTTCAAATAAAAACTAATACATCATAATCATATCTTAAAGCTCCAACTAACCGAGACTACCAAAAAGGCATTTAACAAGTAATTTCTTATAGACATCCTCAACATTTTGGCTTCCAGAGACAAAAAATAAGAGTGAGAGATTTCAGTTTAGCAGTTGCTCTCAAAGTGAGACGAGTTTGGATATCCGTAAACAAAAGGCAGATAAAAACGAGGGAAGAATTAAAAGACACAAAATGCCTACCCCATAACATGCATGCCCTCAAGAATATCCACCTTTTTGGGTACTGCTGAAGACCTGAACAAAGGTAAAGCCACTAAAGAAAATTAAAAAAATGAGAAAGAAAAAAGAAATGA
This sequence comes from Leucaena leucocephala, assembly GCA_037074615.1. Taxonomy (NCBI): domain Eukaryota; kingdom Viridiplantae; phylum Streptophyta; class Magnoliopsida; order Fabales; family Fabaceae; genus Leucaena; species Leucaena leucocephala. The sequence goes on along the minus strand of CM073517.1, from coordinate 5,621,135 downwards.
GATGAAAGACTAACAAGAAGAAATCATACACATACTTCTGTGCATTAGGTCCATATCCCAGTTCACCATGTTGAGCATGGCCCCAACTTATACACGAAGAATCAGCCCCAACAAAATGGTGCATATTGCCTGAATCCATGCATCGCAAGTTCCAGCCACTACCCAACAGACCAAAAAAAGTTACCCAATCAGTTACACAACATTTTGATCAAAATACAGAAAAATAAGACAGAAGATAAATAAAAGGCAAGAAATTTTGTAAATATCATGGCACATGACACCACCTTAAATCCATCAGAGGCTTAGGATACATCCAATCATCTCCTGTATTCTTTATTTTGCCCCACACATACAATTGCCCTCCACCTGAAAAGTGAATAAACTTCAAAATTATGACACTGAAACCAGAAACTATTGTGTAGAAAATCACCTCCCAAGTCATAACGTATTAGACACTGAAACCAGAAACTATTCGTATAATGTACATCGTAATTCCAATTTTCACACACGAATTACACAGCTGCACTTAGCACTTAGCAATAATTAATCATAGTAAAAGTAAGACAGCAGCAGAACATACAATTAAGCCATCAATAACCTGATATCATCAATATCAGTTTATAACAGATGCTTCCTAAAAAAGGATGCCAAAAATAGCCATGAAGGATTTGATATTAATACAGGTGAACCAGGCAATTTGATATAAAGCCTACCTGCAGTGCATGCAGAGTTAACAGAACCAGCTGAAATCACAGCATCAGGAGGCAGAACATTTCTGTCACGAAAAGCATCCACACGACGTGGGGACCACTCATCCTTCTGCTCCCTATGCCCCAGCCTATAGAATTTTGGACTTACAGTGAGCTCATGGAAGTAAACATGTAGGGACAAAATATGAAACCAAATTTAACTAAAAATTCTCTGACACTGCAGTCTTTAAGAATTCATGAAACATTGACGGCCCACTCAAGAACCAAGCACTGACCTTCCATAACCACCAAAACCCCACCTACAAAAATGATAAGAATTCAACAATTACAACGAATCCCACATAGAACCAGGATTAGGAAATTATATTTAAAACTAGAGGATTACTCACGTGTAAACGAAGCCATTTTTATCCACCGCCACTATCCAAAAAACAAATGTTCATAAGAAATCGTAATTAATGTAGCAAATGAAGTGAAAAGAGCACAAAGTAGCAACCTGTGTGATTTGTTCCACATGCCACTTTGACAATTGTTTCACCAGATAGCTTAGCAATTGCCCGCGGACGTGGTTGGGCTTCATAAACCAACCTCACAGAACTGTCTTTGGAATTATACTGCAAGCACATGCAACTTAATGCTAAGATTTTCTATTCTTTGTTAAATCAAGCAACATAAATGCAAGTGTAAGTCGGCATATACATAAGGAACAAAGGAAATAAAAATGTTACAAGAGCAAGCTAAGAGTTGATGTAATGTCACCAATGAAGAGTTGCCAATACACAAAACTACAAACTAAGATTAACATAGGCCTATTGCACAATGAACAAAGAAATGAGAACATGAAATCTTTACAAATCAACATAGTCACCACATAGATGATGCCCAACCCTCACAACCATGGCCATCTCAATAGTAAACAATGACCCCAAACACAAGGTATCTTTGCATAAAGATGATCATAATTTAACCAATTGAATACACAACATACCCAAAAATAGGCCAAGAATAAATTCAGAGAAGCTTTCAAGACGGCGCATTCACAAATATTAAGTCAACAGAAATGAGTTCTCTTCTTTAAACATACCTCATTGTCTGTTCCATGTCCCAGCTGCCCATACTGTGGGAGCCCTGCAGTACTGGAAAAGAGAAGGGGGGAAATCAAAGAATTGATGGTCAGCAACTAATGAGTCTCAAGCAAGAAAAGAGAACTAACGCAAGCAGGTAGAAAATGAATAAAAAAAAATTATCCACAAACCATACAGTATAGAAGCTCCTTCAACGGAAGATAACCACACAGTGAAGTCACCACCACAAGTAGCATAATTGACTTCTGACACAAGACAGCGAACAGGAGATGATTCAATTTCTGCATAACAAACAACAACAGTGTGATTCAGATGTGCAACCCTGAATATTCATAAACAAAATACAAGGTTCGAACATAGCATTAGCTATCTTCTTCACTTTGATAGAAGGAAAATAGGCAACCAACAAAAAAACGGAAGAATGTGACTCTACTACTCTACATGTCTTGGAACAAGCATAATATAAACTAAGAAAGCCATCAATTACAATAATCATTCAAGCAAAGAGTATAATTAATTGAAACAATCTTTACAGCTAAACATACCATTTTTCACAGAACCTGAACCTAGCTGTCCATGCTTATTCCAACCAAAAGCAAGGGAATGTCCATCCTCTGTAACAACCACCGTGTGGTTCCTCCCTGCTCCAGCTTTGACAATTTTATGTCTTCAACCCAAACGTCATAAAAGATTAGAGCTAGAAAACTTAATGACAGTATGACAAAAGGCAAATAAAACAGACAATGGATAAGACAAATACCAATCTTCGCAACAGATATAGATTAGCTGAGAAACATATATAATTTGACAGAAACTGCCTTAAGTGAATATATCAGAAATCCCATCACTTTCACTCTCAACATGAACGCACTCTCAAAAGAACTTGTTTGTAGTTAGAGACAAGAGATACTAAATGAGGCCAAGTACAGGCAGACAACTGCGGCAACGTAATCTTCAACTCACTTCGAAATTTCAGATACCACGGTTGGCCTATCACGCTGAATGGTATCCCCATGACCAAGTTGCCCCTTCTGTGCACCAAATTTCACGAGTTAGTGAAACAGCATATGTGATGGAAAACAGTAGATAAATGATTAACATATCATATATCTATGATATATCTTCATGCCTCATTGCGTCCCCATGTATAGCAGCGCCCCTCAAAATCTAATGCCACGCAATGACAAGATGCTACAATGACGATATAACAAATGGAAAATGAGCATAATATTAGAAACGAACTGACATAATCTTGGAGACAGAATAGTGAAAACATCGGCATGTCCTCTATCTAATAAAAGATGAAACTCACCACATCCAGATGCAACGAATCGAATATCAACACTAACGAGAGGGCGAAGCCGAGATGGAGAGACCAAGTTGCCGTCAGCTGGACCTTTACGACGACCAATAATATCCCAACTCGTACCCCCGCAGAACAAGAGCTCTCCCCTTCTCACCACCTCCTTCTCTTCTTCGACATTCTTCTCCGCTTCGACTGCAGACATTTCCCCACAACTCCGGCAAGACGAGCAACGGTCAACTTTCTTTTAAAAAAAACAGATAAATATCAAAATGACAGATCGAACGGCTGCTATTCAAAATCGAAGTAACCAACTGCTGTAACTTGGCGGGAAATGGCAAATAGGTAAAGATCAGGGAAGGGAGTGAAGGAGAACAAGGCTTCAGCACCGGGCGAAGGAGATGAGAGACGGAAACCCTAATTCAATTTGGGAAGCACAAAAAGGCGTTAAAAGAGTAGATTGTGTTCGGGTTTTCGAGGGTGGGAACTTTCGATTATTTAATGTAAATAGAAACAAATGGAGATAAAAGTAGAGAAATTATAAAAAGAGCCGGAGAAAAGGAGAGTGGGCAGGTAGCCAATTCGTGAAGTTAATTTCACTTTAATTCTGGATTTTGTTGCTATTTGTTTAACGAAAAAAGATTTACAATTTCCCCGTTGGACGCATGTTGTGTCGTTGTCAGCAGATTTCCTTCATTAACAGCATCTTGGGCAGATCAAGATATATAAAATGTCCAAACAACCCTTCGTCATCCAGAATAAAGAATATCCACAGAAAATATGACTATTTTTCAGACTGAAATGTAGAGCGTCAAGCAGCAATCTTATACTGAAAATATTTCCTCTAAGCATTAGTTATAAGTTTTTTTTAAAGAATGTCACCCTAAAAATTCATAAGATATAGTAATATTATTTTAACCATTATCTAAAATTAAATTTAACAGTTAATTGATTAATATACTGACACAAAATATTATGTGGTATCTATATTATCTTTTATTTTTTGTTAAGATATAAAATTTACTTTAAAATTTTTATTTGGAAGTCCAGAGTATCCAGAATTTTTTTATTTTTAACATTGTCACAACCGTTATTTATGTTCAATTTAGCTATTAATTTAAAAAATTATATTGAACTGCCCAGCCTACATGACATCAACTTTATTTTTTCTGTTAAATTTATAAATAAAAAAAATAAAAAATACTACATTTCTCCAAACTTTATTATTAATAGAGTATTACTTTCGAAAGATTATATTTTATTTTAGAAATAACGTATATTATTTTTTTATAAGTTGTTAAAGTATAGTTTACTCCGATAAAATTTAGAGTGATATATTTTTTTAATTTTTTTTTTATTTATAAATATAATTTAGAAAAAATATATGAAGATGATGACATGTGTATCAACTACTATCTTAGTATATTTGATCAAACTAATAATTAAACCAAACCTGAATAATTGTTATGAGATATTGAACAAAAAAAATTATAGATACCTAGTATTTATAAGTGAATTTTTTTTAGATAAATTTATATCTTAGTCTAAAATTAAATATGATGTAGATATTATGTAACATTCTACGTTAGTATATTAGCTAACTAAAGGTTAAATTTATTTTTAGGTAACAATTATAATGATATTGTTATATTTTATAAATTTTTAGAATGACATAGTTATAAAAAAGACTTCCGAGTAACCAGTAGATAAAAATTTTCAGAGGAAAAGTGTCCTCTAACCGAAATGTAAATACTCACTTCCCACAAAATTGATTCAATTTATGTAAATTCCGTTTTCTCAAATAGCAGAGTACTGTACGGGACCTTCAACATCTCAGAGGTCGATGGCGTTGTCAATCCAATGGGAGAGAGTGCATGTGGAGGAATTATCAGGTATGAGAGTGAATATTGGGTTACTGCCTTACAGGTTTCTGCAAAAAGCTGGATAATTTACCACTTGTTATAGTTGAAGTTATGGCAATTATGAAAGATCCCAAATTCTGGTGGAATAGAGGGCTGAAGATAATTGTGGCATTCACCAATAATTACATTAAATTAATTTTTTTAAGTTAAATTGTACCAAATCAAAAAATTATAAATAAAAGTATATCATAAATAAAATTAAAATATTGAACATATATAAAAAATAAGATGAATATATTAAGTATTATATAATCTATTAAAAAATCACCATGGTAATTTTTTTTTTCTTGGAAAAGGGCTATTGACTGAACCATCCAGCCCAAAATAAGATGGAACGTCCGGGTTACGAATAGTTCAAGTCCAGAAAATACTAGTTAATTTTTGTGGCCCATATTTCATTGGGCCATTAAAGATGCGACAAATGTAGATAGGTGTGATGCCCTAATCCCGCCAAGAAGTCTTTTTGTTATATAATTTCCTTCAACTTCTCCAACCCTAGACGGCACTGGCCGCTTCCTTCTCGTCTCCTCTGTGAACTGCCTCATTCTCGTATTCTCTCATGAGATCCGTGTCCTATAGTGTTTTCAATCTTTAAACGTTGCATGCAATCATTTATTTTTACTCTGCTTGTACTTTGTGTTTCTCTGAGGGGAAGAGTGAGCCAAATGATGAATCTTTCAGACTGTGGAGGACTCAAAGTTTGATTTGGGTGCGATGAATATTTCACTGAATAGGAAGATCTGATGCCTAGGACTGAAAATCTCTATCAATTGTTTTGCGTAATCTGTTTATTTGTTTATTTTCATCTGTGTTTGGGTACTACTATGGTTTATCTGATTGTATTTTTTCCCTTCTTTCTTTCAAATCTCCATTCCTTCCAACCTGTTCATATTTTGTTGTGGAAAAACTTATCAATGTTATAGCCAATGACGAAGATCTCTCATTTTGGCTGAAATGCAGAAGCTTGCATTCACTTGTTGATAGTCTTAATACTAGGACGGTCCGAGGCTATACCATTCCATTTTCATTTTCATCTTTTGTTTTTGTTTGATTGCTTTTTTAATTTTTAGTAATCTGGATTTCAACATGACATTGTCGGCGGTCTTGTGGACGATGAAAATAATAATTTTGCAGTTATCCCTAGCTGATCTAGCAGCTGCTGCCAATTTCTAATCTGAAACGCAATTCATACTTTCCAGTTCCCTGAATCTTCAGAGTTATCTGCTGATCCGGCTGGGTTTTTGTTGTTGATAATCAAACATACATATTTGAACTTAATTATGCATATTAACTATTTTGATGCTCTTGGACAATATGTAATTGCTTTTGAGTTATTGGATAACTCACGTCCACCTTCAACATGTACTTGTTATACGGTTAAATACAGTTATTGATCCTAATTGATGCATTCTGAGTCAAATTTGCCTAGTCCGGTTTTCTGGGGCAAACTAGGGTTCATGCCAATGTGGGCAAAGTTCTGTGGATGATGAGAAAAACAATTTACAGTTATCCCTGGCTGACATAGCGGATGCTGAAAGTTTGTAATCTGACACGCACTTCATTAACCATACCCCATGAATGAGATGTATGTGTTTTCCTGATTTGGAAGAGAGGTCTAGAGTCAATCTAACGGATTGAATTGTTGGATAAAAAAAGACTGAAACAAAAATTCTCTAAATTGCTCATCATGATCATAAGTAGATAAGCTCAAAAGATGATGGCATATCTGATTGAATTGTTTACATGAGAATCCAATCTCCCATATCTGATTGAATTGTTTACATGAGAATCCAATCTCCACAAGTTAAAAATGATGAGGCACAAGGATTGGTCATGTGTGAATTTATATGTAAATTTCTCGAATAAGTTCCTAAGCCAAGTTAACCATGGAAGTTGATCGGTTCTTAGATCGAATTGGCCGTGTAAATGTATGTCAAAATCTTACCAAATGTGATTTCATCTTACAGGGTAAAGAAATAAATAAGAGTAGAAAAAAATTAGAATTTGTAAGAGAATTTTTTTTTTGTTATAATTGTTTTTTAAAAGGAGTTTAGGTGAATATAAGATCTAATTAGAGAATACTTATTCAATAATTCTCATTAGAGAATACTCATTCAATAATAATTAAATAAAAAAAAAAGAGAATTAAAAAATATAGTTATAGTACTTTAAAAAAATATTATATTAATCTATTTAATTAATTTAGTTAATCTAATTAAATTAATTAAATATATCTTATATGAATATAATGTTCTTTTAATGTACAAGTTAAACTTTTGTAACTTAAAAGATCACGGGTCATGCAACTTTAACCTAAATTTAAATTATTTTAGGATGAAGCCCCTTTAGTACAATTTATTATCATAATTTGAATCCACCTTGAACCCTAAATCTTAAATTTTTGTGAGGCTAAATTCAATAGTTAAAGTGCCTTCTGTATATTATATGAAGAAATAACGTGTGTTCATATGCTTCAACCGTACGCATTTTTTTTCCATAAACACTGAAAACAAATCATGTATTGTCTTTTATTTATATATATGCAAGCCTTCTTCAACCTTACATTTTTCAAATTATTCTTCTAACATGATTTTTTTAAAAAAAAAAAAACTGTTTTTGTTTTGGAAAGTTTCATGTTTTCAGGATTTTTTTTGTCTGAATAGTTTCATATTTTCAAGAAAAAATGTTTCTTTTGTTTTTGTTTTTTTGAAAATTTTCATATTTTCAAATAAAATCTCTTTCCTGAATGTTCTTATGTTTCTAGAAATTATGAATTGTTTCTTTTTCCTGAAAATTTTCATATTTTAAGAAAAAACTATTATCATATCATGAAATCGAATAAACTTTAGACATTTAAGTAAGCATAGTTCATTTGGACATTTAACACTGGAACTTTATACGTATAAAAGACTCGTGTCTTTAAAATGAATTCAAGTCCTTGTGTAGAAAATTTCTAAATAGAGACATTTTAGCAATTCTTTTGAAATATAATTCCAAAAGAAAATACTAGTGGTAAGTAGTAACTCGTCCATCCACGCTGGCATCCTTTCGCTGCCAAATAGCCAATGAGGTAAAAGCACTGGGGCTCACGTTCCGTTTCTCTCGGGAAATACCGTCGAACGGTTAAGCCCTCAAGACTCAAGTCCACGTCTCCTTCTCAACTTCCAAAATAACTAACTCCACGCACGCCTCCCCCATAACTGCCTCCCCTCTGCCTATAAGATAACTAACCTCGCTCCCCTTAATATCTAATTCTCCTCCCTCAATCTGATTCTTAATTTCTCTCCCAAGTCAAAGTTTCTATAAGCCCTCGTCTTGACTCCGTTCTTTCTTTTAAGTTCAATCCAATGGCTCGTACCAAGCAAACTGCTCGCAAGTCCACCGGTGGCAAGGCTCCCAGGAAGCAGCTTGCCACCAAGGTACGTTTTCATAGGGTTTCTTTAATTCCATACTCTTCTTGTTTGACTCGTCGGAAAGTTTTTCTTCCGTTTCCAATGGCTTTCTCCAACCGAGCTTTAACATCTTTCACTTGCGTTCGTTGTAACGTATGTGTTGTCAAAGATTCTTGGTTCACATTACTGTTGATTTCAATAGTGTTTCTTTAGATTATGTAATTTTATGATAATGATTGAAGATTTCAATTTGGAATTCCTTCTGCTGTATTCTCATCTTATTAAAATATGCAGTGGCTACCAAAAAAACTGCTCCTACCTCCGGCGGTCTTAAGAGGCCTCATCGCTTCCGCCCTGGGACCGTCGCCCTCCAGTAATTCAATTTTCTCATTTCCACGAATTATTGATGCAACGCGCCATTAACCTTTTTCCCTATTTTTAAATTCTAGAGAGATTCGAAAGTACCAAAAGAGCACTGATCTGTTGATCCGCAAGTTGCCCTTCCAGCGTCTCGTTCGTGAAATTGCTCAAGACCACAAGGTATGAAAATTCATAATAAGAACAACAAAATCTGACTGAATAGTGACGAGCCTTATATATCCTCCTTATATATATGTCTTCCTCATAGTTTTCGTTGTTCGGTTGCAGGTGGATTTGAGATTTCAGAGCCAAGCGGTTTTTGTTCTGCAGGAGGCTGCGGAGGCTTATTTGGTGGGCTTGTTTGAGGACACCAACCTCTGTGCTATTCATGCTAAGAGGGTCACCATAATGCCCAAAGATGTCCAACTTGCCAGGCGTGTATCCGTGGCGAACGTGCGTAGTCGCGCACTCAGAATTTCCATTGTCTATCTGTTAGGAAGAAAGTTTCTTTTGCTTTCGTTTGGTTCTAGATCTACAATGTTCGGTTTGCACAATATAATATCGTTTTTCAATAGCTTTGTGTGAGATCTTTCGGCTGTGCTTAAGCACATATTAGGCAGTTTGTAAGATACTGGAATTCTGTTTCTGAAATTTCTTGTCGCCTGGAAAATTCTCCCTAGTTAATGACACTTCCTTGAATTCGCAATTTTTGCAGTCTTATTAATATTGCCCCCAATCTTTTTTGTCCAGTTCACAGAGTATAACAGAATGGCCAATACACGAGAAAACTCCAGTGGCCCTCACCAAAGTTTGTCACATTTCTAATAATAATAATAATAATTAATACGCGTGGCTGCAAGAAGTGGGCTCCATATCATTATGAAAAAATTTAGTTCCCACAATCTGTTTTAATTTTTTATTATCTTACCTCGTCTATTTTCGATTTAATCCTTGCTATTTTCTTAAGTAATCTTTACTTTTCGATTAAGGAAATTCATATATGTTGAAACATAATACTTCTTTGGACTACGAAAAAGGCCATATGAATGTAATTAGAGGGAAATCAACCAGCCTAAGCAAGTGCAAGACATAGAAAAACAGAGCATGAATAACACTAGGGAACAATATCACTTGTTCTTTCTTCTTTTTTCTTCATTTTTGGTCAACTAAGTCAAGCCAAATATTACCAATGCGCGTAATTTGCCCAAAAAATATAAACAATTTGAGAGCCTCTCATGTTTCAAGCTAATTAGGAACAATACTTGTTAAAAGAAATAGATTATGAATCTGTACCAAACACGAGTTGATCCAGTACAACGTGAAAATTTAGCATGGCTTCGTTGTGTCCTTGTCCCTTTCAATGTTGATTAATATTATATGACAGCATTACAATCATATACAAGCTACGAAGAAGGGACTAACGCGGGAGCACAAATACGGAAAGAATAAACCTCATCAGCTGCTAAAAATTTACATGTCCACTCACTTTATTTTTCACACGAAAAAACCAATAATGTATTATTCTGTATAAGATAATAACTAATCATGAGAATAAATAGTACATGAATGAGACGAAAGGCATACATATTGTTGTTGACATGTGGCAGATGAGAAATTATATTAGTTGCACCCAGATACCGTTGCTTGGGATTTCTTGATGGACCACAAATAGCATATAGTAACCAGGAGGTGCAAGAATGGGCGAAGGTGGCGTGGTGACCTCAACTTCATACGCAGATCTTCCCTGATTCGTCACTTTTGTGGGCTCCAGCACCAACATCCTCTGATTCATGGAGAACGAGTGTGTATTAAATGGCGGCAACAACATCGTCACCGACACCATATTTGTAACTAATGTTGCTGTCACCTGGAACCTCAGCTTCACCTTCTCACCATACTTGAGCTTCGCCTCAGAAGGGGGAGACACAATTTTGGGACGCACATTAGAGAATGCAGACTCTAAATACGATGGGGAAAACGCCTCCAATCTGAACTCCGTTGGAAATAAGACATTGGTGAAATTGTAGTATACGTGAGGATTGCTTCCGGCGACAAGCACGCGTCCGTCGCGAAGCAGAGCAGCCGTCGAGTGATACATCCGTGGAATATTACTCGGGTTTTGCAATTCGAACCGAGACCCCACTGGGCTGTTTGTTTTATACAGAAACGGGTTTAACACCGGGTTGCGACCCGCTTCCCATCCGGCCGTACCCGAAGCTGCTCCATTGATGATCAAAACATTACCATCAGGAAGCATTACCATGTCATTCATAACTCTAGATCCGGGCATTGTCTCCATGACCCACTGTGGGTTCGGGTCAGTGATCTTGATCCGAGCACAGGTATTCAAAGCTGGGAGAAATTTGCCTTGGTTGGCCTGCTCATACGACCCTCTCGGGGCTCCACCACAGATCAGAACCTCCGCTTCCACCGTCTTGGCCTGTAGATTCTTCAAAGGTAATAACACTGCCGAGCCTGTACTAGGATATGATCTGGGATCTCCACCTGGTATTTGCGGGTAGGTCCTGACCACCTTGTTCTTGTCGAAGTCCAGTAAGATGGCTCGATTGTTGGCGAAGATGAACATGTTGCCATCCACGTTCAAAAAAATAAAGGGGTACAAGTTGTTCTCTATGCCTGCATCATTGGTCTGCACAAGAAACGGTAGACTGTAACTATTTCTTGCGTCTGTTTTAGGATAAAACTCGTAGTTGAACGTTCTTCTGCCACCAACTATAATCTGACGTCCGTCTGAAAGAATGTGATTGGTGGCGTACCACCTTCGCTCAGCCAATCCACCGTCTACTTCTTCCCAATCACAGTCGGGGCAAGGACTGATCATCCTGACAGTACGATCTCCGTCATTGAAGCCACCGGTCTGGATGAGACGGCCGTCGGGAGCGACGGAGCCGGAGGAACACCAGACGTTAGTGTGGACAAAGAGGGGGCGGAAGGAGTTGGAAGCCACGTCGTACTCGAGGGCGTGAGCTGTGCAGTCTGTTTTGACGACCAGCTCTTTGGGATTTTGGCGGCATCTGCCATTGGGCAAGGATAAGTTAGAGAGGCCAAAGTCGGTGCGGTCGAAGATGACGACACGGTCGTGGTGGAGTAACTGCATGTGCATGGCCACAATGCCAATGCTGTTCTGTAGGAGCTGCCATTGTCCGTTGCCGGCGTCAGCGAGAGATGGTACGGTGGCAAGAAGGAGAATGTGAAAGAGAAAAGGAGCAAGAAGGAGAGAGGCCATCATTCGCGTTTGTGAACGGTGATGTCTTGCCCAGCTCAGGCCATGTAGGCTTTAAATACTGGTTAATTAACGCGTGATGCAATCGATATTATATAACTCTAATTCAGACGCTTGTATATATATATTCTTCGTGTTAATAATAGGCCAGTTGGATGGCTAGAGGAAAAAAATCTATCGAAAAAAGAGGGAATTTTAAATAGTTTTTAAACAATGATTTTTAAAAAAACTTTATAAAAAAATCAATTTTATATAAATAAATATTTAGATAATTATTATTAATTTTTTTTGTTGTTAATAAATTATTAGAAATAGTATAAAAATAATAATTATTAACACTGATGTACAGCACAGTATCTTGTCCCATCTTCTCTGGTGAAGAAGATTTGCAATGATGATGAATGATGTCCGCGACGACTTGCAGAGCTCTACGAGGACCGTGGACAACTTGAGCAACAGACCATTAGAGCTTCATCGTTGGTGGCAGACTAGCGACATCTTCTTCTTTCTTTGGTGATGATGAATAGAAGACAACGACCCTCCTCCCTCCGCGATGACAGAAATGGCACAAAGAGAGAAGGGAGGGAAAAGAAGAAAAAAAAGATATTAGAAAATATAAAAAAATATATAAATAAAATAATAATTTGATAATTAGTAAATTTTGTTATTATTTTATAAACTATTTTTAATAGCTTATCTAAAGTTATAATTTTAAATTATAATTTAGTCTAAATTTTTTTTAAATAAATATAATTATTTATTTAAAAAAAAATTAAACGAATGTTTAGACATAAATTCTTTTAAAATCTATGTTTCGTTACTATTCAAAGAGGCACAACATGGAATTTGAAAATGTGAACCAGCAGCAGGGGAATATATGGGTTCTTTGCTTCCTTCTTTAGAGATCTATGGCGTCTGAGGTGGGGTCCATGTTCCTTAAAAGCGTGTAGGCCATACCTTTATCATCTTGTCTGAGTTTAATCTCAGAAGAACACGTGCAGAAAAGAACGTCTCTGGGCCAGGGTTCTCTCTCTCTCTCTCTCTCTCTCTCTCTCTCTCTCTCTCTGTGGATACAACGCGCATAAGCCATTTCAGATTCTCCAATCAAAGGACAATGGCATGCCGTCGGTGAGCATCTTCGCTCATTCCCTCCAAGTCAGATCAAAATAAGTGGAAGATATACTTGAGGGGGTAAAAAAAGGTTAAAAGATCCTTAACTGGATGTTGGTGAGTGAAGAAAGTATTAGGGTATATATGTACGTTGAAAGGTATGACAATCTTATTGAGATTTCTTTTAGCTACCATCATAAGATTTTTCTGCTAAAACAACAACAACAACTGCATCAACTTGTTGGCACCAGCTTTCGTACTGTGAGTAGCTTGTGAAGGAAGAAAGGAGAGAGATAAATTAAATATGAAGAGGGGCATATATTCTTGTTTGGGTTTGCGTTAGTCTTCAGAGTGTGGCTGGCAGAGTTATGTGATGTGCCTTTGCTTGCGAGGCCACGCTGGAAAGTTCCGTCATGCACCTTCTTCCCCTCTAGTCAAGGTATCTTTCCTTTACACTAATCAATACACATACATGCATACCCATTATACGAGTAAATAAATAAGCATTTATTTTTTTCTTAAATAATACTACCGATCTTAATTATAACAATTAATTAATTTATTTATATTAATTATAAAAGTTAAATAAATTATTTAATTATAATTAATATAAAAATTAATTTATTAATTTAAATAGATTAAGAAGTATATAATATAAATTTATTTTAAAAATTAAATTAAATTATAATTAATTAATTTATCAAAAAGAAATTTAAAAAAATCAACTAACGTTTAATCTCTTCCTTCTCTTGTCAAATATAAAAAAGGCCCTCACCAAATTAAAGAAATACTTTGCATCGGAACTTCTAAAGTTGTGATGAAAGCGGAGTCAAATATGTCGGTTCCCGTAAGACACGTGAAAATGATTAGGTTGTGGGCGCAGTGTAAGCTTCAGGGATCCATGGAAGAGCAGCCATTATTCGATCTACCAAACACTTAGACAAAATACCACCCTCTCACGTCTTTCGCTCTTACCTAGCCTTGAATAACTTTCTTGCTATTATTAACACATTTATTATTTCAACTAAATTATGATAACTTATAGGGTGTGGATGGACAGGACTGGACAGGGCAGGCTCTGTGCTGGTGCCCTGCCCAAAAAAAGTATGGGTTGCATTTTGCAACCCGATGCCCGACCATACCCGGTAAAAGCCCTAATTATTTTAGGCTGGGCATGGGTAGGCTGGACATGGGCGGGTTGGGTATGCCCAAGTTTTGATGTCATGCTCATGTTGTGAAAAAAATCTGCAATTATGAACTTATAAAATAATACCATATTCATATATCTTTAAGATTTAAATAATATCCATAATTCACTAAGAATAAAGTAACAAAAAGATAATAATTAAATTTTTGAAATCCATTACATGTAAAAAAAATATTGAAGTCTAAGTAATTTGTAATTATAACTTTGTATCAATCTCCCTAATATTGACAAAGATTAAGTATCTAAAAAAAAATAAACAATTATAATTTATAATATAATTATATGATGATTAGCAAAGTTAAAAAAAAAGAAAAAAAAAATTAATATAGTTATAAATATTAAAAGATACAACTTACATACTTAACTACTCATATTTTTAAAATGAACCTCTAGTCACCAGTAACTATCATATTCTCCTTTTTAAGTGTAGCATTTAGGGAAAAAAGTAAAAAAAATAAAAGAAACGGTGCTCATGGGCAGGGCAGGGCAGGGCAACCCCCTGCCCGGTGCCCAGCCCGAAAAAAGCATAGGTTAAATTTTGTAGCCCGATGCTCAGCCCTGCCCTATATTTATCAGGCTGGGCAGGGCTATTTTATTGAGGGCTGGGCTGGGCATACCGGGCCATGAGCATTATGCACAGTCCTATTGACTTCATTGATATTTGTAATTTAAATTTAGTAATAATAAATGTTATTTTAAATCTCTCAAACTCATTTTTTTAGTTCAATACTCTGGATTTTATCATGGGCAATCTATAATTTTTCATTTAACAAAGCATTATTTCTGTCTGTATTGGGGGAAAACTCATACATCGGAGACCAAGCTACGAAAAAGTTTGCGCCAAATTTCCTCATATACATGCGTAGTTACTTAATCAACCGTATTTCTAACCGGAAATGAAAAGGGACGGTCACGGTCCTAGATTTTCCCAATTAAACTACTGAAAATATTCTCCGCACAAAGCTCACAACTTGCTCTCGTAGCTCAGTTGGTTAGAGCACCCGTTTAGTAAGCGGGAGGTCTTGAGTTCGACTCTCAACGAGAGCACTGCCTTCCGTTGAATGGCGTTTTGCGAAGTTTTCATTTCCTTTGGCTTGCCTAATCGTTTCGAATTTAAAATTCTGGTGATGGAACAACGACTGTTCACGATTTTCCTGCAAACTTGCTTCCAGATTTTTATATTCATATTAACGATGTAAACAGCATTTCCCGATTGAAAGCCCCATTTCTCGAGGTGCTGGAAGTTCGAAACTCGAAAGTGTGTTGCCAGGTAAATGATTTGGAATTTTTGTCATGATTCTTCTCATTGCTGGGAACATTCAATGAATGGGACCCTTAGATGTGCTTCTTGCATTCTTGGCTTTGTTTTTGTTTTCCTCTGACAATGAACTTCTGCTGCATGCTCTGGCCAAAGAAAAAAATCTGTGGCATGCTAAAAACTGCAGACTCGCTCCTTTATGGGCAAATTGAATGAAAGAGACAAGACAATGAACTACCAGAAATAAATCTTAGGATGGAGTATTCTTGAGAAAAGGGTCGGTGAAGTCTGTTTCATCTTCCTACTTCAGTTCTCACAGTTTTGATGGTCAAGGGCAGGTTCTCAACTTCATCACTTTAGAAAAGCCTATTTGTCCAATTTTAATAGGGTTTTTGCACACATTTTGGGCAAATCTGACCCAAATATTGATGGAGGAGCACCCCATAAAGAGGTTTAGCTATATTTATGAAGAGGCTCAATTAGAACATCGGCTGAATCCTCTTAACGACATGCATCAAAAGATTCGAATACGACAACATTTTGCTTCAGTGCCTCTGAGGATTGAAAATTTTAGACCCTACTTTTATTGGACGGGATGTCTCCATCAATAAGACATTATTCAACCTTATAGTTTTTATTTGTACAGTTAAAATTCTGTTTGAGGACAGGTAGGTCATACCAAGTTGCATCTTCCATGTTAAAGTGCTGCCATCTTATTGTTGTCACTTGAATCATAGGTAAGTTGTAGCATTTCACCATTTCCCTTCCTGGGATCGCAGCAAGAGCTAGTTTGAACTGCGCTTGCTCTGATCTCAAAGTAGGCAAATCGTGACTGATAGGTTTGTTTTTTACCAACATATTTCTTTAGCAAAACATACTTGGAAAACCTGGCGTACTCTGGATTTTGGTGTTACACTTCTCCCTTCTCTGTTCGTAGTTGAGTAAACCTCCAAGTCTGTGCTCTAATAATTTTTTACAGAATCATTAACATCGATTGGAAATGAGGTGTCCAATTCTACTGCAAAAACATTCTTGAGGATTGCTCCTTTAATTAGATTCCTGCTTCCGATGAATTGTGGTGAATGATCCATAGCACGTGATAAATTTTGGCCTCTGCTGCATCTTCACCATGCTGGTGTGTTCATTGCCTAAACCTATTTGTGTGTTGCTAGGCTGAGAATGATTGTAGATGTCAATCGAGGATGAAGGGTGCAATATGTTTGTAATTATTCTTTTTTCAATTATGTTCAGGAATTGGCAAAGGTTCTAGAATCGAGTGTGAAATGGCCCACGTGAAATTCGTGAATTGCGAGCCTTTTCCTCATCGTCACAACACAAGTCACAACCTTCGTTATAGAAGTCATCAGCAATGAGCTTTATGCTGATGAAATAGAGACTTTAGGAGCATTAAGTTCTTTATCCCAGTACCAAATATTAATTACGTTATTTTTCCCGGTAAAAGGAGGTATCATTTTCTAATTTATTTGTACCGCCTTGCCTCGGGCATGGCGCGCGTCAGCAAGCGCGGTGCGTATAATCTTCAAGGCCGAAATGCGTCGCTGTTTCCTTCGCATCTTGTCTGCAACTGAGAATTAGTCGTTGGATATTCCTGGACTCTTTCATTTACTTATATTAAACAGTAATTGTTGGATTCGCCGACTATAAACTGTTAAATTTCAGCGCTGTCTTTTCTCTCTCAACTTCTACCGCCTTCTACTTCTTCAATGGTCAAATATTTCTGTAGCGTGGCGCCCAATACACCGGACATGCTTTAAGCTCTCTGAATTCCAAATTGCCTGGAACAAATTCCAAGTTCCTGGTGGGAGATAATTAGATACTATTTCTGATAGCAACCTCTTCATTTCATTGCCGTTTTATGACCGTGATTCGAAATCGCTGGTCGAGTTCAATATCAAGAATGGCGGAAGAGGTAAAGACGGCTGACCTTGGCTCCTCTGCTACTACTTCTGCAAAAACTAGACGCTCCTGGTCTTCTATTCTTCGTTGGGTCCCGACTTCCACCAAACACATCATCGATGCCGAGAAGCGTCTTCTCTCCCTTGTCAAGTAATTATTTTCTTCATATGCTCTTCCGAAACCCCAAATTTTCTCGGCAAAAATTATCTGGGGAATTAGTCACCGTAGAAAATTTGAGTTTTTCTAACAATTGTGATTCCCATTGAAAATTCACTTATCAGAGTTTTCCGTTACTATCCTGTAATTGCCTGCTTTCGTTCGGGAGATATCCTTTAACCTTTAATGTTTGGTTAATAAACTTATTCTGACTTGGACCCCCCAGAAACAAAATTTGATCAGGATTCAGTCATTTTTTCGAATGAAGTGATTGTTTAACTGACATGATCCGTTTGCTTGTGTAATCTTAATTGCATTAGTCCGGGAGCATATTTTACATTTTTTTTGTTGAATATTCGTTGAGGATTTTCATGGCTTCTTTTACAGGACTCCTTATGTTCAAGAATTGGTTAATATAGGCTCTGGTCCACCTGGGTCGAAAGTTAGATGGTTTCGTTCGTCAAGCAATGAGCCAAGGTTTATCAATACTGTGACATTTGGGAGCGCTCAAAATTCTCCTACTATCGTAATGGTTCATGGATATGGTGCTGCGCAGGGTTTCTTTTTACGTAATTTTGATGCGCTTGCCAGTCGTTTCAGAGTCATTGCTATTGATCAACTTGGGTGAGCCTTGCCTCTCTTGACCCGAAAGTTATATGGAGTCGATTAAATGTCATTTGTCCCAAAAAAAACTCCATTCCTGAGCGTATAATGCTTCTTTTTAAACTTATGCTTCATTTTTATATAGTATAGCTAATAGAAGGAAATTAAATCTAGAAAATTCTTTTATCAAATTTCATTTACCTTAATTTTTTACTCCCCCTCCTTTTCACAAGTGCCGATACGCTCAACATGTTACAAAGGAAATCAACATGAAAAATTGGAGTTGTAAAAGGAAAGTGACATGAAAAACTTGAAATCCTTGTTTAGGTCATTTACTTGGTTTATTGTACCTTCCTCATCGGATTCTTTCCTTCATTTTGGTCATTAAGTCCTTTAAAGGTTTTACCATTTTGCCCAAGAAATACATGGTTAATGATTGGTACTGTAAATTCTATTTGGAGGGGAAATGTGGTGTATAGTTGAAGCCTGTATAATTGATCTTATTTACTCCCTTGAAACTTCTCTTTGTAGTTGGGGTGGATCCAGCAGGCCTGACTTTACATGCAGAAGCACAGAAGGTTAGTCATGTAAAATAGTAATATTGTCAACAGATAGGATGAATGCTAGATTTACTTCTGGAAGAGGGACGTCCTATTTGTTATTGAAACTGAAAAGTACTCTAGCAACTACTTATGATCTGTTATTGACATTACAGAAACTGAGGCATGGTTTATTGATTCTTTTGAGGAATGGAGGAAAGCTAAAAATCTAACCAATTTTATATTACTTGGACATTCTTTTGGTGGTTATGTTGCTGCTAAATATGCCGTCAAGGTGAAAGTCTTCCCACAGTTCATTCTAATGTTAATTACCAACATTTTTTGTTGTTTGTTATTATAAGTATTCTGATGTATAATTTAATTATCTAAATATAGCACCCTGAGCACGTACAACACTTGATTTTGGTGGGGCCTGCTGGATTTTCATCAGAATCAGAGCCCAAACCCGAGTGGTTTACAAAGTTTAGAGCAACATGGAAAGGAGCAGTCATGAACCATCTTTGGGAATCTAATTTTACACCTCAAAAACTTATCAGGTAAAATTACTCAGTCCAGCAGATTGGCTTCCGAAAGGCTGTTTGATTATTGTACCTGACTGTTCAAATAGAATGGAGTAAATTATACAGACTTCTAAGGTTTTGTGAAAATTATGCTAATATTGGGATAAAGCCCTCTAATGTATTTTTCTTATTTGTTTTTTTTTTTTGTGGGGGGTGGTGGTTTATCTTAGTCAAAAAATTAAAATTCGGATAAATGCAACTATGGATGCATATACTCACCCAAATCCTAAAGTCTTCTAGATAGATAAAATAAATCCAATCCTTGAAATTTGGGTTTATTTTTGATGGTAATGTTATCCATTTCTATATGTCTTTAGGTTAATCTGTTCTCATGGTGTTGTTATTAAGTACTCATATTTTCCATTTATTAGATATGGATTTTATATGAATCCTTACTAAACAATGGGAACTCTTTTATTAAACATCATTTATTTTGATTTCATAGGGAATTTACTGTTGGGATTGGCTATTTGCGAACAATATATATTTAAATTACATTTTTGGGGTGGGAGATTGAGGCTATGAGAGGTTGAGGACTGACTCCTGTTATTTGACTTCCTTTTTGTTCACTATGCAACATGGATTAATACCTATGCTTCAGTTTTGTTCGCCCCATAATTTACCTAGTTACATAGTTCTTTCATGTTTTTTTGGGTACGATGAAAATTTTATAGTGTGAAGTTGTCTTTGTAGAATCTATCTTTTTCTATGTTTGTGGCAGAGGATTAGGTCCTTGGGGTCCTGATATAGTCCGCAAATATACAAGTTCTAGGTTTGGTACACATTCAACTGGTGAAGCATTGACTGAAGAGGAATCAAGATTGTTGACAGGTATGGTTCAATAATATATTGACACATGGTTTCAATATAAGAGTGCATTCTAATTTTTGCTTTCTTTCTATTGAAGATTATGTTTACCATACCTTAGCGGCCAAATCTAGTGGAGATCTCTGCTTAAAATATATATTTTCTTTTGGAGCCTTTACTAAGATGTCCCTTCTTCACAGGTTTGGTGACCTCCTACTTTTTTATTTAACTTTATATTTCAAACCAGCGATATGGAAGTCCGATTTTCTCTTCAACCAACAGCTGCATTATAAAATGGCATTTAGTTTGCAGAGTATGGTAATCATAAAAGTTTGATGATAACAAAAGTCCAAGTGTTCTGTTTGGTCAGTTGTAAATTTGTGCATAATGTATTTGATTAAAAAGTATTTATTTTCCAACTTTTTGAAGTTAGCTTGATCCTGATGGGTTTCTGCTGGAGGAATATTTTGCCCGATGGGGACCCTTTCTCTGTTGATGATGGTTTTGTGGGGATGAGTTGCTGTTCTGTTGTTAAACCATAATGGAACTGGAATTTGTTGGAGATAATGACATGGAATCTTTAGGATACAGTATAACTTGACATTAATTTATTTTATTTATTTCAGGCATGAATTTTGTGCATATTATATGTAGGCATAATAAAGTAGTTGTGGTTGGGTGATATTGGATTTGCATTTACTAGTATGTACAGTACTTTCCTGCATAATGTGAACCTCCTCAGAAAAGGGTAGAAAAGAAAGAAAAAAAACAGGATATGGGCGGAGAGAAAAGAAGAGAGATTGTCCTTGGTATTATCAAGATACTGCTATAATTTTCCTTTTTTTTTGTTTTTGGGGAGAGAGTTCTAATTTACACTGCATTGCGTGTTGCTTGATGATGGATATTTAGGTTTGTTGCGTGGCAAGTAATAACTTATTACGATGATGGAATGCACTTGAGCTTCTTGTTCATGCCTTGTTGCTGGTTGATGAACATTGATGCTTGTTGCATACCCCCATAAAAGACATCCTTGGAAATCTCATGCATTTCATAATTCATATGATAGGAACACACAGTATTCATCCCGCAAATTTTTTTGAAAAGATTGGCGAATTGAAACTTTTTAGCATTGCAAACTTAGTTATCCAGAGTATTTTATATCACGAAGCTTTACCGAGTATTTTTATTTTTGATGATAAGGATATATGCAAAACTGTGGGCATATGGGGTTAGGTACATGACCTGGTCTGGTAAGGCCTCATCTAGGGATAGGCCTTTCATTCAAATATGGGTGCTTATTTTTGATGTTGTACTGGTTCATTTCTATTTTCATTAAAATATGCGTCAGTTTGTAACATGTTTTGTTTTCCTTTCCCTCGTTGGTGTTACAGAGCCTCAGAGTGGAAGGTACCAACCACTTTCATATATGGTTTCCAGGACTGGATGAGTTATATTGGGGCCCAAGAAGCTCGTAAGCATATGAATGTTCCATGTGAAATCATCAGGGTTCCTCAGGTACGGCTTTTAAAATTTCCCCAACATGAATCCATTGTGATATTTTTTAAACTAAGGAATAGTATTACTTGTTGCAGGGTGGCCACTTTGTATTCATTGATAACCCAACTGGCTTTCATTCAGCTGTGTTTTATGCTTGTCGAAGGTTTATTTCACCTGATCCAGACAGTGAATCCCTTCCTGAAGGCTGACCTCTGCATAGGATTCTAGTTTTGTGCAGCCCCGTCGATTATTGCGTTATTATTTTTATGGTAAGTGTAACATTATTGCGGTGTTAAAATGGATTAATTCTTAAGTGGATGAGCTGCGGCGGTATAAGAACTAAGAACAATTTTTTTAAGGGACAATAAAAGATGTGTAGGAACAATTTTACCCAAAAGGAGAGGGGGGGGGGGGTGGAATGGTGTAAGAACTAAGAACTCATTTTTTTAAGGGAAAAAAAGAGAGAAAAAACAAACACCTTGAAAGATATTGATATCTGAAATATGTTTGGTGAGAGTTGGCTCCACTCGCATTTACCCGAGGGTATGCTTGTGAAGATGAATTTACTACTGAGTACTGACAGGTTTGGACTTTTCAAAATTGATATCTGAAATATGTTTGAATCAGTTTTTGTTGGTATTTTCAAAATTATAAAAAAAAAAAGGCCAGGCATGTAGAGAAATATGATGGGGTGAAACGAAACTGTTGGGAGCTGTTAATACGTAGTTTGGGACTTGGGAGGCTTGATTACGGCATCCCCGATATTTATGAGTAATGAATGAGGAGGAGAAGGACATAGCTTAGCTAGCTGGATTCTCTCTGCATTGTCATGAACTCAATCAATTGCCACTCAATTCAATCACATCACATCACAAGTACAATCTGCACGCCCCCCTCCTTCTCTCTACATATAATAATAATAATAGGCAACTTGTACATCATTTTTTAAAAGAAAAAACAATTTCAATTTGTTTTTTAACATTTCTTCTTAACTTTTTAGGTTGTTAAATTTACGATCAAATGAAAACAATATTATCAAATAAACTTCTTTTAACTATCTTTATGTTGGGTAAAGGACTAGAAATACTTTTTTTTTTCACAGGAGCGGATTTAAATATACATTGAACATGTTAAAACAGTTGAGTATAATAAATATCGATGTTGCTTTAGACATAGAATTTTTCAATAAATTATATCATCCAAGAATCATGAATATGTGAAGGTCAAAAAAGAATCATGCATGACGTTGCTTATATATATTACTCTCTTCTATAAAGCTCATTTTAACTATAAATATAAAATTTTAATATATTTTATAAAATTTATCGTTCAAAATATTTATTATTTGCACATATTAACGTAGTTTTCACTTGAGTAGTTTAAATATATATAATTAAATAGTATAATTTAAAAAAAATTAAAGATAAATTTATTTTAAATAGTTAATTTAATTAATTTTTTAATATTTATAAATAAATTATTTAATTTTTATATTAAAGACGGAATGTAATAAGTATGATATAAAAAAATCTGTTTAATTTTTAGAATAATAAAATTCAACCATCTTTTTGAACATAAAAACTAGCCCATTCAATATCCACACACGCATTGAGCCCTCCGCCCTCCCCTATCTTTCCCGTGTGAGGGAGCATAGCATACATCCTACGTGTTAACATAATTGATTCACAAGTTTAGAGCGATCCACGGCAACTTCACTTGGGTCCACCTTCAGGTCAATGCAAAATCTTGGGTGTGCATCTCTCACTTTTTAAAAAAAAAATTACTTATTCCAATACACCCAGTAAATGCGCAGTCGCATTTCTTCTTGGGAGACAAATGGAAAGTTGCCAATGATCTAACTATGCTAGCCAATATTTATATAATTTAGAATCGAAAATGCCTTTTTTTTTTTAATTTTAGTACCACAAATATTGCACGGATGGGTCTATCTCAAGTGAGGAAATAAACAAAATAATTGTGGAGCGTCATAAAGTTTTAACGCAAACGGCATATAGAGTAGTTCTTGCTGATACGGGCCTTCATATATTAATTAAAAAGAAAAACAATAGTTCCTCGAGAGAATCTGGGGACTTTGTCTTTTTGCTATCAGAAAATTTTTTATGAAAGATAACATTTCTGATTTGACAGATTCACGGATTCTGATGCCCCCATTTCCCTTTATCGATGACTCATATTAACGGTTACTTTCCTCCACCCTCCTGTCTCGACACGTGGCTCTGTCGTATTCGATACCATTTATTTGGCGGGAAAAAACCCTTCAGGTTCTCCACCTGCACGGAATTGCGGATATCTATTTGACCATAGCAGCGAACCGCGCCATCGGGTCAAAGCTTAGTTCGAAAAGAATGAAGAGTCACTCCGGCGAAAAGGGAACTTAAATTCAACACGACATAAATCACGAGAGAATAAACATGATTAATTAACTCGAAGAAATCCTGTTACTTTCACAACTTTTTTTTCCCGAAGAAAAAGAAGAAATCAAGTAGGGGAAGGTAACGTGGTGGGATCGGCCGACGATGGAATCTCCGGTCCGACCCGGCAACCTTCAAGCATGAAAACAATGTCAGTCATTGACGGCCGATCAAGAGGATCCGGTGATGTGCATAGAAGAGCCACTTTGATCCCCAGTAAGAACTCCTCCCATTCCGATGACTCAGGGTCTAGCTCTAACAACCCAGGCTCAAGCAATTCCGATATCTGACCTCTCTGCAATTGCCTTTTCACCCATTTCACTATGTCTTCGTCTTGCGTGAACATCACCGGTTTTCTTCCGGTCAGTATCTCCAACAATACAATCCCAAAGCTGTACACGTCAGCTTCCTTGGTCGCTTGCCCGGTTAACGCTGCTTCCGGCGATACGTACCCTAGTGATCCTATAGGAGTGGACGATGACGATGCTTCTGCTGGGGTTGCGATTGTTATTCTGTCTAAGCCAAATTCTGATAAATGGGCTTCAAAATCAGCATCAAACAGAACATTTTGAGGCTTCACATCGCCATGAACTATTGAGACTGAATGTAGGAATGCTAGCCCGCGAGCAATGCCTAGAGCGATGAGATGACGCATTGGCCAATTCAGTACATGGCCGTCTTGCTGAGATGCTTCTTGAAGAAGAGTGCCAAGGTTTCCATTGGGCATGTAGTCATAAACAAGAAGCCTCACGTCAGGTGGTCCTGCATAATAGCCACGCAATACTGTCAAATTACGGTGCTTCACTTTTCCTAATGATTCTGCTTCTTTACGGAAGGTTCTTTCCTCGATAGATCCGTCAGGAAGACGACGGATTGAGAGCACCATTCCATCTGGGTACGAGGCTTTGAACACAAGACCGTACCTTCCTCTGCTCAACACGTTCTCTTCATCAAATTGTCTTGTTGCTTCCATTGTCTCTGCATAAGTGATCTTGTTATTGAACATTACTAGTTTTGGCCCTCCATTTTCCCCACTTCCTCGACCTCTGTCTGCTCCTGAACTTGAACGAGCAGGGCTCTTCTTCTTCTTCTCCCCTGTTACTCCTTCTCTCAGCTTCTTGCGCCAACGTAAGAGGCTGTAAATATAGCCACCGCAGCATAGTCCCAAAAGGCATAGTCCACCAAGAGCCACACATATGAATATTATTAGCCTCCTCCTCTTTCGCCTCCCTACATTTGCACATTCTCTATGCAGTGGCTTTCCGCATAACCTGTTATTCATTGCAAATATAGAAGGATCATTGAATCGGGAGCTCAGCATTTCTGGAATTTCACCCTCAAGATTATTTCTGCAGACATTTAAATGCTTCAAACCAGATATGAGTGACAGGCTGGCCGGAATGTCTCCGCTCAATTGGTTTGAGGAGATATCCAACGCAGTCAAGTTTGACAAACTTGACAAGGATTCTGATATTTGACCCGTTAGTTGATTAGCATCCAAGAGGAGTGAAGTCAAAGCAGAACATTCAGATACTTGTTCTGGAATATCTCCTGTTAACTCGTTGTTTCCCAAATCTAGGACCCTTAAACGATTCAGACGGTCAATGTAGCCAGGAATGTTATCATGCAAACGGTTTGAACGAAGCTCGAGCACTTCAAGTTGAGAACAGTTAACAATCTCTGATGCTATTCTACCAGAAATATGATTCTCAGACGCAGAAAGAACAATTAATGACCGAAGAAATCCATAAGTAGCTGGAATTTCACCAGCAAAGACATTGGAGCTGATGTTAAGATATTGTAGAGTAACTACACTGCTGAAACCCTCTGGAACAGCTCCAGATAAGTGGTTCTCTTGAAGAGCAACAACCTGCAGGCTAGGTAATCCGAAAAGCTCGATTGGCAAGTCACCTGAAAGACTTTGTCCACTTAAATCCAGCACCGTTAATTTCATTAAACCGCCGAAACTAGCAGGAATCTTTCCTGAAAATCCACAATGACTCAGATTCAGAACCTGCAAAGCCGTTAAGTCCCCAATGGCAGACGAAAGTTGGCCTGAAAATTTGTTATTACTGAGATTCAAAGCACTCATATTACTCAATCGCATTAATTCTGGGGGTATAACCCCCGTAAGTTTATTATTGCTCAAATTCAACGACTCGAGCTCAGAAGGTGTTCCCAAACTCGTGGGTATAGGACCAGTAAACAGGTTATCGCCAAGAGATAACATCTTGAGGTTCCTCAGCTGGCCAAGAAATGAAGGAATGGGACCGGAGAATCGGTTTCCTTGAAGATCAAGAACCTGTAACAAAGCACATTTCACAATCTCACGAGGAACATCACCTGATAATGAATTGTTTGCCACCCTCAGCTCCTCTAGCCTCAATAAATTCCCAATATCCGCCGGCAAAATACCAGAAAAGTAGTTTCCGGAAAAATCAACAGCTCTTAACGACGTCGCATTAGTCAACCAGGAGGGAAATGCAGCGCGAATACGATTCTCCTTAAGCTCTAAAATCTCCAAAACATTAACACAACTTGCATTTGGCCGCTCGGAAATGCCCGTGAGTGTATTAAAGCCTAATTGAACGATTCTCAGCGAAGAAGATTTGGCCAAGTGGACATTGCAAAACAGTGAAGTGGGGACCGATCCCGATAGTTGATTCGACGACAACGACAGCACTTGAAGTCTCGGCATCGTCCCCATGGTCGCCGGAATAAAACCGGAAAGCGCATTGTCTACGGCGCTTAGATGCACAAGAGAAGAGCAGTTAGCTAGAGCCGAAGGCAGAGTCCCATACAACTGGTTGGAGTCCAGCCAGAGATACTCAAGCTGCCCCAGAACTCCAACAGTACCCGGTATTCTACCAGAAAACCGATTGTAGGACAAGTTGATGAGTCGTAGCTGAGATTTTGACGAGAAATTAGCCGGAATATCACCTGAAAACGCATTCGACGATAAATCAAGGAACCGGAGAGAGTTCGAAAAATCTCCGGTAATTCGGCCAGAAAGAAAGTTGTGAGCAACGTTGAGGATTTGAAGGTTGGTGAGGTGGAGAAGACCCGGCGGGAGTTTACCCGAAAAAGAGTTATTATGAAGATAAACGGAACGCAGGAGCAGGCATTGAGAGAGAGAAGGAGGAATGGCGCCATTGAAGTTGTTAGAATGAAGGCTCAACTTGCGAAGTTGAAGCAAGCTGGAGATGGAATCCGAGAGCTGACCGGTGAGTTGAAGGCGAGGCAAACGAAGCTCACGAACTCGGTTGCCGTAACAGAAAATGCCACGCCAGTCACAAGGAGCGGAAGGCGCGGAAGGATCCCAGCCATCCAAGGAGCCGAGGGGGTCGTTGAGGCTAAGCTTGAAAGCCGTTAGAGCTTCGATGTCCGACAAGGACCCAACACAACACAAGAAGGAGGCCAACCCGAGGAAGAACCACAGAAAACTAGCCGTTGATGCCATCGGAGGAGGGAGCAGGCGAAGAGGTCTCTGGGGCGGATAAGGGCGTTAGGGGACGGACATCGGCGTTTGTGTGTGTACGTTTAGGAGGAGGAGCGTGTGCTGAGGCTGATGTTACTGTTACAAATTGGAAGAGGAAATAGATAGCCTCTCTGTAATATACTAAACTGTTGTAATGAGTGGGTTCCTGACGCAAAACGAGGCAAACTGCAAAGGGCCTCTCTCTCTCTCTACTCTTGTCACTTTGCTCTGTTCCCAGAAAGGTCTGACTGTAAGGAGCTTTTTGAATATGAATGTGTAGTCACACTATAGACAGAGAGAGCAGAAGGAAGGAGGAGGGAGCTTTTTGTGGTTTTGGAAGATTTGTAATGGGAGGGGTATGAGTATAATGATGAGGTCTTGTGAATTTCTATCCAGCATGGGGGCAGTGACTTTTGTGAGATTCTTCCTCACTGGCTCTCTAATTCCCACTTATTCCATAAATTGAAGAATCATTCATGTTCATGTTGTGGTGACCACTTCCAACTTTAGTCTCATGCATTCTCTTCATTAAACTATATCTTGGCCTCATTCCTCCATTGAGCATCCGTTGCACTTCATTATTACTCTGTTAGTCTCCTGACTAGTTTGAATTAGGAATATCAAATTTGTTGTTTCCTTGCTCTCTTTGAATTCCATGTCAGGAACACATAGCCTTTGCCTGTCCCAGCATTTAAGGAAGAGATCAAAAAGTTCTCACACAGGCCAAAAAAGTTCACTCTCTTTATACAAAAAGGTAAACAAAAATGCAATATTTAAGAAAATACCCTTAAATAAGGTTGACAGTGGAAACATTGTGATTTTTTAAAAAAAAAGAGTCTTCAGAAAACTGCCACTATTTCAAGTCGATAATGCTTGGATATGGACTGGTTGGTAGTACTATTAGATAGTTGTGCTAAAAAGAAAATAAAATGAACAATAATTCTTTACACAAAATAATGAACGAATTTTTTGGGAAAGAAAAGTTGTGCGTAGCATATATCCATCATGAATTGATTCAATCCCAAATGGTCCACTTGATTATTTTTATTTTCATTTGCCACGGATCCGCCGTTGGTTGAATATAATAAAATGGTGTAACGAAGCAGACGAGTCCATTAAATAGGTTTGGGACTTGGGAGGATAGTAAAGGGGGAGGAGGGGATTTTATATGTACTTAATAATAATAAAATTCGGTGTGTTGTTTGTTTCAAAGTGAGAGTCCAACGCACAGAGACTCAGACACATCAATTGCATTCATGGCGGCAGAGCCGTTTTATTGGCCATTTTGATGAATAGAAAAGTGTTGGCTTGTTTAAAGTTTCCCCCACGCAGCAGCTGCTTCTATCATAATTTTTTTTTCTTGTCCACCCAGTCCACCGGAGCTTTACCCCGACTACATCCGGATCCGACCCGCGTCGCACACCTGGCTATGATGGGTGAGTCTCCCAACGGGGATTTTCTGCGTACGCTAAAGCTCGAACTCGAGACCTCGCTTAAGCGATACTGAACCGTTTACTACTCGGACCAACTCCGTTGGTGCTTCTATCGTAAATAAGTGCTGCCAGGTTGACCTCACTGGAGGACCCATCACCACCAGCAATCGGCCCATTTCAAGGCCCAATTTTGCCCAACACTGTTACAAGAAAACATGGGTTACAATTATTCTGTACAGATTGATCGTTCATATATTTTAAATTTTATTTTTTAGTCATATAGTTTTATAAATACTTGGTCTGAGTTTTAATGGCGTTGATAAGTATAGGGACCGAATCTAAAGCTCATTAAAAGTTAATGCTGTTAAGTATATGACCAAATAAAAAACTCGTTAAAAATATGAAAACTATGAGTTTTGGTTTTGTCCCTAACTCCCTATACTTAACAACATTAACTTAGAGCAAGTCTTTATAAAATTATAAGGCCAAAAATCATGATTTAAAATTATAAAGACTAAAATTAAAATTTGATTGAACAATAAGGACTAACAATAATATCAATTTAAAAGATAAATAGTAGTAATAATAATAATAAACAAAAAGGTCCTATCTTTCTTTTCCTATTTTGAAACGATATGACTATATATAATAAGGGACGAATTGCCCGGACAACTTGATGCATTTGAATATAATATACTAAGATATTTGAAGAAATCAGTATGATATTTGGACATCTGTTACAAGTAACATTAAATTTTGGTCCAAAGAGGACAGGAGAAATAGTGAAATACTTTCATGGGAAAAAATGATTTTTTGTTATTATTACTGCTACTAGGTCATCTTACAATTCTTCTCAATGAAGAAGAAGCATCATCCTGGGCTACATCATAGTGTACTCCAAAACTGAGGGATTTACGTCTCTTAAATAAGGCTAAGAAGTTGTGTCCGAAATTCTTCTTCTGGGCCTCACTCGACTCCGTCAGACCAATCAGCTTCGAAACGAGTATGGCACTCTCTTTCAAGTGCTCCATGTCTTGCGTATTCGTCCACAGTCTCCACGCCAATTGTATACTTCTGTGCTTTGACTTCAAATCAATACCCCAATTCAGGTAACATCTCTCTCTTTCATTCCTTGACAGCGTCTTGTGCACTTTTTTACTTAGCATCCTCCTCTCGCGATCAAGTGCCATGCGGCTGTCACAGCAAAAATTAAGTGTCACAAAACTGCATATGACAAGCTATACAGATTGAGTGCAGGCCAAAAAAATCAGCCCACAGAATTGAAGTTATACCTCAAATCAGGTGTGAGATTCTGACTGTCTTCTATCATAGGGGTCCCGGTAGAAAATTGCTCCTTTAGGAAGGACAAACGTCTGAGCTCAATGTCCAAGTACATAGGATCCCATACTTCGCCTATGATGAGAAGAAAATAATAGGATCTATGAACCAGCGGTACATTGCATGCATCCCAAAGTTCAACCATGTATCTCTGCTGCGTCTCAAATTTAGAAGGCAGCGGAGTTCCCGGCACTCCTTGGAAGTTGATCAGACTAGCTTTGCCCATTTCATTGAAGCCATATGTATTTGAACGTACCTAACACACAAGCGAGGTTCAATTCAGTGTTATAATGCCTCTCAATAACAAATGCTTTTCGAAGGATCTGAGAGCATAAAACGTAAAAATTTTCCTTTATGGACATATAATTAAAACTGGATAAAAACGAGATTATCTGCCTATTATTAACTGTTTACTTTTTCTCTGCAAATACAATTAAAGATTGTTTATTTTAGGTGAAGGGTAACATCCAATAATTAGCTTTGAATGTCTGAAATATTAATGGAGTCTATCAGATGAAAAGGGTGATTACAATTCAAATGAAAAGCACGTGGCAATTAAGGACAGTTTATTGACAGGTCCATTAGATTTAGTACACAAGCACGCATTCATGCATAATGATAATTATCATTGTTACAAGTCTATGCAAGATCTCCAATATTGCTCATACCCTGTTAAACAACACACAGGACTTCTAGGACCTTTAGCAACTGATGTATGTATGTAAAACTGAGATGTCACATCCTACAATTTCTTAAGCACTCGTATCTAACTACATAATTAGGTTAATGATAATAAGATTCATGTATATGTAACTTAGAGTTCCTTTTGATTAATTATCTTGTAGCAAACAATTAACTAAAAATAACATTTTAATAGGGAGTAGCACCAAAAAGATGGAGAAGCACCTGACAATCTGAGTATATGTGCGACACAGTTTTCAAACTTACCATAAGATCCCCGAAGTCCTTCAATCGTGGTGTCTTCGACCTTCTATTTATTTTCACAACAAAATTGAGGACGCTGGCGGTATCTTCCATATCAGAGTCCATAACAGATTCCACTTCATCTAAATCTGCCATTTGGTGAGTTTGAAAATGTTCTTTGGATGATTTCCCTTTTTTGGCTTGAAATTTCCTCTCAGAAAGTTTGTCATGAAAGTATGGTGAACTTGTAGAATTGTCCTTCTCAACCTTAGCTGGCGATGTAACTGTTTCCGTTTCGGCCTTTATGAACTGAGGAAGTAACGTAGTTTTAAGCTCTGGCTTATCATCAAACTGAGGAGTTGACGCTGGTTCTTTATCTGGCTTATTGAACTTAGAAGGTGACACGATTTTATGGTCTCGCTGATCAAGCTGAGGAGATAACATATCTTCAAACTCCAACTTACCAGACAGAGAATGTGGTTTAATTTCCTGATCCACGCGGTCCAACTGAAGATGAGATGTAGCAGTCACAATTGACCTGCAACTATTGCTTCTAGTGATTTCAGAAGACCTGTTGATTTTCTCTGTGAAGCCTCCAAGACGGTCAATGGTTCTTTGAAGGTCCTCAATTTTTTGCTGAAGAACATCTTGATTATTATCCATAATTTCGTGAATTAACTCATTATCTTTTGATGATTTGGCCTCACCATTCTTGACAAGTCTCATGGGTGATTTTCCTCCAATATCTTCAGAAGCAGAAATCAACAAATTGACATCTACTTTGTGGTCTTCAATGCAATGAACCTCCTTGCAGCTATCTCCGTATTCAGGATCAACTCTGCCAGCTATCTCTTCCCAACCCTGACACGGATCAGGCCCAATAAACTCAGGAGTATTTCCATCCAAAAGAAAATTGTCTTCAGGATTCTCAGGCTGTTGAGATGGGTCCTTATTCAGCAGAGATTCAATACGTCTTGGTTTATTGGAATCCTCAGATGTGTTGCCTGTTCTAAGACCCGTATCAAGTTGATGATTATTAGTAAAACTCAGAAGCTGATCTTTCCCCACCGACTGAAGCAAATTTTCAGCATGAGATTGGAAAGTATCACGTTCCCGAGTCAATTCTTTTATCACTTTATTCATCTGCATATTTTCACATCAGAAAAAATGACAGGAAAATTGACATTTCATAAAAAATACTATAAAAATTCTGTCATTTTATTAATTGCCACTTGGCAACAAGTTAAAGAAAACGCTGACTCTAAAATAAGCTTTGAAAAAATATACTGACTACCAAATTTCAGTTAGATCTAACATATTTATTTTGATGGGCTATGATTACGTGATGCATTAAGTTATTTACAAGAAAAATTTTATTTGAATTTCTGTTTTTTTGGGGTTAGAATTTTAGTTCCAAGTTAAAAACAGAATAAGGAGATCACAATTAATAAGATAGCTAGCTAATTTTCGTCCTTAAAACACAAAGGAATATCAATTTTAGTTTGTTCATTTCAAATAGTAGAATGGAATTGATGTTAAAGGATAGTCCAGATGGATGTCGTAAGTAATATCTATTGGCGTAATTAAAAAACTAGTCTTAATCATTCACAGTAATAGGAAGGTTTTAGGAAAAGGGAAAGGAGATGACTACTTCCTTTTCTGCGGCTCCTAAGTCATAAATTCATTAAAAGTGAAACTAGGGTATCTTTTTTTTCTTTTAATCTGATTCAGAATAGCAGAGTAATTTTCTAAGTAAATAACTTATGAAAACATTTTGCCAGTACCAAAATCGATTTGGCTCCAAGAGGATCCATTTTATAATCAAAACTCACCTGTTCAATCTGAAGTTCTTTCTCCTTAAGCATCACAGTGTTTGGTGCAAGGCTCCTTAACTCATTCTCCATTCTAGTTAATTCCTTTTGCAGATGCTTTACCAAAACCTTGTCTGACATCATGACATTGACTTGAGCATTGGTAGTTACTTGTTTTGCACAACCAGCAAAAAACAGGGTATTTTTAGATTGCTCGACATGGTTGCGTGTCGGACTAATGGTGCAAATGATGGCTGTTCTGGCATTGCCTCCTAAAGAGTTTTGTAAGATGCGAGTTAGCTTGGAGTCTCTATAAGGTATATGTCCATTTCTTTCCTTGCTGCATTGAGTAGTTGCAATTCATACAGACTTTGTAATCAATGTACTAACACAGTAGAGATAGACAAAGGGTAAGAAAAATGTTGGATGGCAATGAAGGGTCAAAATGCAGCCAACATATGAACCCGAACACTCATTACAACAATAAACTATATTTGGAAACCCCCAACAAGAGCTAATAATAAAAAAGATGTACATGCTCCCATGCCAAACTGCATCTTTTTTCATTAGTGACTTTCTTGACCACTAGGACATTCGGTCAAAATTCCTAAAAACACAGGTCATGTATGACTTAATTTACTACTGCTAATTGCTGACTTTCTGAGTTAATTACTAATTTAAATGGGACATAACTACTGTCAGTAGGCATTGCACTCTTCAGATGAAGAGCATTTGCCAAAAAACTTCTTTTGATGACCTTGTAGATTAATGAAGATTTTTACCAATCTATAGTTTGACCAAATTTCATTTGTAGTTTGTATAATAAGAAATATCATGGCTGGGAAACAAGGATGCCTCATGACCAAGAGAGAGGTAGCAATAGCTACTTAAGAATTCTGACCCTTCATATTTGTTTTATCTTATTACCAAAACTATTCACATTCCTTCATGTAGAACTCTTAGATCAACAGCTTCAATAATTCATTTGAATATCCCGCAACTAGAGTGCAAGCATCCTTAAGAAAGAAAAATACTTGAGAAGTTCTACCTTAGTTTCCGGATCACAGTTCCAAGGGTTAGTAAACTGCGATTTATATGGCCACCTTCTCTCAGTCTTGTACCTTTTGTTAATGCTTGAGAAGCACGCTCACTTCCAGCAAGATCAACAAAATACTGCACAAAGAAACGAACTCACTCTTTCTCTTACAAGACAATTATTATGCCGCTATAGCACAAAAGAGGGAAAGATCATACCACACTAGCTAAAAGAATGCCGGACCTGTGAGTGCCTACATAATGACTAGGAGAACTTTTAATTGTCTGCAGGAATTAAAAAATTTTGTGAAAAATTTAGGAAAAACTTGTCTCAATTAATGAAAGTAACTTAGGATGAAGTGCAAACCAATCGAAGAATTTGATGAGATCTGGAGCTAGTTTCATTCATGGAAGTCTCTTTTGTTGTCCTTTGAGCTGCGATAATACAGATAGCTAAAATTTAAAAAAGTTCACCAGAATGCATCAAAAGAGATACAGGAGTAGCACTAATTAAACACCAATACCAGCGCATATAGAAATGAGTTGCTGCAAATGGCTCCTCCCTGTCAAAGTCTCCTCTTTAAGTTTCTCAATGGTTGTCCCTTTCTGTTTAGGGTGCAAATATTAATAATTACTCAATAGAATGAAAGCCGACAATTGGACGAAATAGTAGACACATGGCATAAATTTACCCTTGGATCATCTAGAAGCCTGAGGGGGGTATTATCTGCACTTAGAAGGTCTCTGACATTTTCATTATAGATCTCCATGGCAGAAAACTTCAGAACAAATTCTTTGTCTTGATGCTGAAAAATGACAAGTCAAGTCATCTTTTGGATACTATTAAAGAACACCATCTATTTCATTGCAAGCGAAGAGCAACATTTAAAATTGTTTTATACCGTCTCTATGTAGTCATATATATCTCTCATTGCATGTTCAGTAATTCCAGTCATGGTATATGTCTTTCCACTGCTCGTTTGCCCATACGCGAAAACACTAGCTGAAATTGGGTTTCATCAATGAGAAAAAGATGTTATAAGCATAAACAATAATAGAAACAATCAGGAA
The DNA here is from genome assembly GCA_037074615.1 of Leucaena leucocephala. Classification (NCBI taxonomy): domain Eukaryota; kingdom Viridiplantae; phylum Streptophyta; class Magnoliopsida; order Fabales; family Fabaceae; genus Leucaena; species Leucaena leucocephala. The sequence goes on along the minus strand of CM073517.1, from coordinate 5,585,922 downwards.
GCACAAGGCAACGAATTTTTTTTTACTCACAATTGATACCACTAAGCACTGAAAGAGCAACTTGCTTGACCCCTGCTTCATATACCTGCTGTGTGGAGCAACCATCCCCAAATACATTGTCTGTGTTCCGAAAAATAGGTTATCAAAAAGGAGTTGGAGAAAGGAAGAAAAGGTTAGACATGGCATTAGAGATTACTGCAGTCAATAAAGACGTCATGCTCGATCTTGAAAATCACAAGATGGAACGTATACGTGTGAAATGGTAGGTCATATAGTTAAAGAGTGTCCAAATATCAAATACAAACATTACAAAATGGACTTTATTATCCAGCTAAATTGGAGGTTTACCAAGCGTGTAAGTATCGAATGAGGAGGAGGATTCTGATAAGGTGTTCTTGCATTTGATGGTATTGGGAGGAATGCATTCCCACTCAGATACATCTTTCCTGGCCCTTTCTTTCTCATTCAAAGGCCTTAACCTAACTGAAACAAGAATTCTCTCTTCATGGCCGCCATTTGATCGAGGTGTTTCCCTCATTAATTCCCCGTAACCACACAGATTTTAAGAATGTAAGACACGGAGATGTGGACTCCGAATTCGAATATTATTCCTGTTCAATAGCACCGAGCATATCCCTACAGAAAATATCACCCATTGATCAATTCATTTCCTCATCATTCAATCGGCAGAGGGCAAAGGTAATTCCAAAAACGAAAACGAACAATCAAATATGGGTGAGTATTACTAATTCAAAAAGGTGCAATGCAGGTAGCCAGGTACATTGACATGCTCGCGTACAGCTATGAACAGCCCAAGAAGCCGTTCTCTCTCCCTATCGCGCCAGCCAAGGAGAGAGGAGCGGAAGAACAGGCTATGCCTCTGTTCAATGGCGAAGCCTTGGGTCCTTCCCTCCCCCCATCCCATTCCATGCGAAATAACAGAAATCAAAGCTGAATTCACAATTTTGACCCCCACTCTCACTAATATTCGCGCAATCACCGCGCGTATTGTGCAAGACAAAAATGATACCGTTAAATGAAAATTAGCGTAAAAAATAAAATACTCCTACTATTGAGACTTTTGCCAACCATTAATGTAGCCCCCTTTCATCCCTTTTTGGTGGCCATCATGGTCGTTATATAGGTAATGGGTAATGCAGCAAATAAATTTTTTATTCAATTTTTGAAGTAATATCGGATCGCTGTTTAGGAACATCGGAATTAGGATAAATAAACTATGTTAAATTGTCAATCAGTGTGTCATCCAAATAGTGTGTTTGCTTAGGACCCCATCCAAGAAACATGATATAAGATTATCTTCAACTGAATCACAACTTCCGTATACTTCATATTTATATGCCGGGTTGGGTCAACGGTTGTGACCCGAATAATCCCGTTTAAGATTGAGAAGGTATTATAAAGCCCCAAAAAACAGTGTTTAAGTAATTTGATAAAAATCACCATGGAGGCGTAGAACAAGTTCACCGATTTACTTCTTCCTCTCGCCTTTTATTCCTATTATTTCTCAACCAAGATGCCAGTCTTAATTGACTTGCTTAAAGCAGCATGATCTGATCTCCATAATTCTTACGATACACGAGGCACAAGGTTATCATATATATTAACCAAAATCATGAGCTCATTTCTGAAAAAGTTGATATTGATATCATTATCTTCAAAATCAGCTTGGATTTCATCGCCGCCGGCACCAGCAGAGCCCCAGGGGCTTTTCATTTTCAGACGACGGATAAGCAGCTTGTGCCCGCCTATATATGTATTGCACGTTATGCTACGCTGTCTGTTTTTTCTTTTCCTTCTTTTTGGCAAAATAAATAAATAAACTGTACTCGATCGTTTCTTTTTTGTTCTTTTTTTGGTAAAGGACCGTTTCTTTGATATAGAGCTTTGATTAATTATATTGAACATTTTTATATTGAAAAACTACATTTGAATTGTTTTAATATATTTTATTTATTAAAATACCTTTTTATATAATATGCATTTTTTATAAATAAAATCTTTAAAATGTTGTGATATTGAAAATAATGTAGGATTATTTGATCGAGAACGCCTTTAATTTCGTGCACATCTTATAAAGCTGCCACTATCTTTTCATTCGGGTGTAGAAAAAAGAAAGAAAAATTACACACCTGAAACCTTGCGGCAGTGTAATTGATCTTGCGAGATGAAATAATCCACTAAGTTTTATTTTTTTTTTATGTTTTACAAGATATTATGCTCTTTATATATAAACACTGGGATTCAATTGCTTTCCCTCCACAGAAAACATAGAGTATTTTATCTCCTTTTTAATAAAAATAATCTCCTACTTATTGCTCCTTTTTTTTAAAAATAATAAAAGTTTTGCTTAAATTAATTAAAACTAACATTAAACTGTCTAAATTGTATTTCAACACATGTAGCGTGCTGATTAAAAACATCAATAATTTCCCTGACGCCCATCCCATCAATAATTAATTAATGACTAAGATCTGAGCATAAAAATCAAAGGCGGCGTCAACTGATTTTGCCATAATCCAACCATGCATGTGACTGGAAATCAATAACATTACGTGAGAATTAATTGCCTCTAATACCATTCTTACTCTATATAAGGAATTAGCATCACATTATTATACTCTAACTCTGGTATGTAAGGTTAATTAATGCCGCTAAACAAACAATTGAATTAAAATTAAGTTAAACATACAACTTTGTTTAAGGAAACAGACTTATAAATAATTACGGTTTTAGGATAGTAACTACATGCATATCTTGAACAGTAAACAGTACATCACATACCCCACAGATATGTCTAATTTATTGGAAACTAATTAAATATGGAAGCAGTTTTGTGATATGGATGATGAAGTTGAGCTAAAAGAGCAAAGGATAAGTGGTAAGATCTGAGGCAGCAGCTGCAGAATGAGGATTATTAGGATGACTAGGCTGAAGGCTTAATGCAAACATGCGAGGACCTATGTTGGAGAATCCCATCACAGCATCATACTCCACTGGGTTTTCTATTAATCCAAAACGTGGATCTTCTGCTCTTGCCTGCTTCATTAATTATTAGCCATACATTATTTCCCATTTCACACATACAAATTCTTAGTTTAAGGTGCCAGAGATTGATCATAGATGAGTTCAAGCCAGAAAAATGTGAATACATATACACTTACTAAGTCACGTAGGAGTCTGCCGTTTACTTCTCTCTCGTTATTGTACTGCAAAGAAATTAAATTAAAATGTATATCACATCAAGTAATTAAGTTGTAGTCAACTAATTAACCGCCTCAAAACAAGTCAACCACAATTACCTTCTTCCTTTGAGTGTCGATCTGATTTGTAAGCACCTTAAACTGTAGACCGTTGTAATAAAAAAAACTCGTTAACATAGTATAATCGTAAGTTGTGTAAAATATTCATTATTACTTCTTCCGAAGTTTCAGTTATCAAGGTATATATTCTCAGATATAAAGAGTTTGTTTCCCCACTCATGTCTCTTCTGATAAAACCAGTTAAAACGCTGAGCTTAATTCTGTCTAAAGCGATCGAGCAAGTACAGAAGGAAAATTTCACGCAGTAGATGGGATATACCAAACATAACACAAATATCTATGCGTCGGACTATAAGTATTTTCATTCACATGATGCAAATTTATAATTAAAAAATATTTAACACTATTTACCATTCAAACTATACAAATTTACAAGTGGAATAATGAGTATATATTATTACGGATCCTTAAGAATAAAAGATTTGTCAATTTAGACATTCAACATAATTCTCCCAAAATTGAATGTGCATGTCTTGATGTGTTTAAGCGATCCATTCTTACCTAATTAATTTTCTCTGTCCCTCTAGTTGATTAATGCATTAAGGAAAGTATTTGTAAAAAAAGCTTGTGCATTGAAATTTCAAAATTGCGAAGAACTCTTTCAATTTTCTGATGGATATTATACGAATATAGATACTTGTTCTTGTTTCCCGTTTCTGTACAAGTTTCAACATCTCGAGTTTCTATATTTATCTCGAAGGTTATTAGGCTCTGTGTCTTAGGACTTGTATAGATTTGTTCCTTCAAGTAACCGCAGGGTACGTTCATGTGATCTGAAAACTCCCAAAAAAGTTTTGAACTTTTGAATGAATTCAATCATATATGATGGAAAACACTTTTGAACTTCTGAACGTAATCCGAAAATGTAGAACAGTAACCTTTGTGTTACCTTCCGCTCACGAATGACCTTGGTGGCCTGTTCCATTTCTTCCTCAAGTAGTCTCAGGTCATCCATGCTCACACCATCCAAGCAGTCCCCCGTCCTCTGCCTGTTCAAATATGTACCACATATGCCATTCAACCCCACAATATAATCCTTTATGAAAAAAACAAGAGAAAATCACCAAACTGAGAATACCTAATCTCCCTACGAAGATTCTTGTTCACTTCTTTCAACTTCTTCAAGTTCTCTAGCATATTCTGGCGCACACAAATTAAACCAACGCCACTTTAGAAAATTTCTATCTGTACCTGGGAAAGTAGAATTTTCTTTGAAAAAATTTAAGAGAGAATAGGGAAGGAGGAAATTAAAAGGACCTCATAGTGGTAGCTCCATAGATCAATCCCTACGGTCTTTTGGTACTGATCGAAGAACTCCTTTGTTCTATCAAAGTGATCGAAAAAAGAAAGAGCAAACAGAGCTTAATTTTTTCCATTCCCAAAAAGAGAAAAAGTTAGGGTTTGGGAAGGAGTATAAATTACGTGATGGAGGGGCTAATGTACTCATGGAGTTTGCCGGTACTACTGGAGAACATAATAATGGAGACCTTGGCGTCGCAGAGAACAGTGAGCTCATTGGCCTTCTTGAAGAGACCGTTTCGTCTTTTGGAGTAGGTGACCTGACGGTTGGTGGTGTTCTCAATCCTCTTGATCTGGATCTTGCCGCGACCCATGTTTGTTGTTTGTTTATAAACTAGAAAGAAAGGGTATGGTAGATTTTTAATTTTTTTGTTTTGTTTTCTGCTCTCTCTTCTTAATCTCGCACGCTCTCTGAGAAGAAAAGGGCAGAAACAAGGAAATGATATAGTAGAGATTAATTGGAGACGAGGAAGATAGGAAGAGGAGGGAAGCAAGTCTATGGCCTAAAATGGAAGGAGCTTTGCCAAATTGGTGAAAGCCTTGGCAGACTTTGTTTAAAACGTCCTACTTGTCTTTCTGCTCCCGACGCCTACGCAATTCCATGTGCTGTGGGCCTCGCGCCGTTACTTCACGGAACCCATCCCCCGCCACGCGTCAAGTTTTTTTTTTCTTTTTGACCTGATACATCCACGTTAAATTACGCTGTTAAGTATTGGGAGGTCAAAGTCCAAAATAAGTCCAATCTTGTTTGCACGGACGATTTTCTCAAAATCGTAAGTATTATTAGTCCCACCTTTAATATAAAATTTAGTTATTTATTTAAATAAATTAAAAAAATAAAATAAATTAATTAGTTATAAAAATGACATAATCTCTAAAATATATTAATCAATTCATAAGTTAAATAAATTATTTTAAAAAAATATTAAATATTAAATATAAAATTAGTTAAGATTTTATGTTTATGACTAAATATAACTCTCTAAATTACTCTTAGAGATAGTAACCTCTTAGTGAACATTACATTTATTTTAGATTTAAAATTATAATAGATTCAATTATATTTATATATCATAAATTATAATCTTGGGTAAGATTATGAGACGAGTAGGTGGTTTTAGTAATATATTTTATTTAAAAATGATAGAATGATTTTAAATATTCTTTTTAAGTAAAGTAGTTAGTGAATTTAATTTTGTGTACGTCAAGAGATCATAAAGAAAGTGGCTGGTTTTTCGTCCATGAGAGATTGATTGAAGAGACGGAATGAATTGTTGCTGAAGGAAACGTTGAATCCAGCTGACAGAAACGGCAGAATGGAGACGGAGGGTGTGTCGTTTAAGGAACGACGAAGCACATCACGTAACCATACAATTGCTATCAGAACCTCTTGCGTCCAAGAGTTTACAGCATATACCGTTTTTTGTAATTGGAAGGTGACCGTTTTATGTAATTTGGATGAAATTGAAATGGAGATGTAAAGTTGAGTGAATTAATTAATAGGTGATTGGGACGGGAGAGAGAGGAAGACAGCGAAGGATCCTGGAGGCTACAGAATGGAGCTTGTGAATATTGATGAACCCTATATTATACTGCGAAGCTGTTGGGTTGGCTGTTTACTGAAACTGGGCAGAAGAGAGAACTTTAGGCTTGTGTCGTCCTCATCGCACTAAATTGGAAAATGCCAACGTTATTTTTTTTAGTTATCCATCCGGTTTACCGAAATTTTACCTGATTACATTTAGATTTGACTCGCATCGCGCACCTTGTTATAGTGGGTGAATTTCCTAACAGAAATTTTCTGAATACGTCAAGGCTCGAATTCGAGACCTCGTTTAAATAATATCAAACTACTTACCACTCAAATTAATCTCGTTGGTAAATGCCAACGTTGTGGAGTCTGCAAGCAATGTCCTCATCTCAACCCTTCTCTTGCTCTAATCTAATAAACTCACCTTGTGACCAAATCTCACCGTGTTTTTGCTTCCTTGTTCTGCAGACAGGCATTTTTTTTTGGACCAAGATGCTTAAATAAATATTTTACAATCTAGTACTTCAAAAAATGCACGCCTAATATTTATATTATATAACACAATAATTCTCACCTAATTTCATCCATCTCAAACAATGCTTGAACTGAATTCTAAGTAACATAATGGGTTTCTAAAACAGATGGATTCTCATATGAAGCTTTCTTCACACCACCATGGACTGAGGGAAGCATCTACTCTGAGGTAGGTAATTGGTCTTTGCAAGGCTTCTCCATCATTGACTCGGGTCTCCAACTTCTTGGAATGGATCTTGAATTTAGGCTCTATTGACCCATTTGAATATGACCTTAGTTCATAGCCTTGATATTATTTTTGTACAAAAGAGGACATAACGCCCTTGAGCACAAAACCACTTAAACTAGCGGAGAATTTAATCCCATATAATCTTGTGCTAATAAGGTCCGAATAAAAAACGAACACACATCCAGCAAAGATAAGTGGTTGAGCCACATCTTTTGCTAAAGCATCATCAACTCTATTTTATTCTCTTGGAATGTACTGCAATCTCGACTTCCATTCAAAACACAGTATACTTTGAATCTGAAGGAACATCAAATTGTCACGAATCAGCTCGTTGTAGCTCACCAGCACCGTATCTTTTTAGTTTAATTTGTAAAACCTAAGTAAAGAAGTTTCATATTTTAAAAAAATAGTTAAAATAGTTATTTATAAAGAACATATGTTAATTTCTTAAAATACCCCATCCAATAATTTGAATGAAAAACAATTACCATTATTAAAAAAAATTATTTAATATATACAAGGGATAATTTATAGAAAAAATTATAATTTTGAGAAATAGAGTTACACTATCAACTAATTCTTAATTTAAGTCTGAATGAGGGATTAATTAGTACATGTTATTACTTTCACATGCGGGGCGAATTGGAGTCCAACCCAACCTAGGTTTTCCTGTGGGACCATTTTGACGTCCTTGAGGGACACTTCAACTTGCAAAATATATTTACTCTGCCTCATGCATTTTTTTTTATATAAAAAATTTAAAAAGAAAATGGATTCACCTATGACTTAAAATAGGATGAAATTTTCTTTTTTCCTAGACAATATTAATTTCGGGTAAGGTGAACTATCTATTACCCTCAAATATAAACTTAGACACCCAAGAGTTATGATACTTTCTAAGCGTTGTGATTAGAACTACAATAAAATATTATTTTTTAGAGATTAAATACGATCTAAATAATCATATGTCTCACATTTTTTTTAGTTATAACTTACGAATAATGGGTGCCTCATGCATTTTTGCTTTCTATTTTAAAAAATAATGAAGTGAACAGAACTCTTTTCTCTCATCTTTATCTGGGATAACCCGATGGCATGTGCAAAACCCTTGATGATGGCATGTGCAAAACCCTTGATTAGTTGCTTGCCTTCGTCTCGTGACAAAAAAAAAGAGAGAAAGAAAAGGGAATAATATCAACGTCAACAACAACAAAAAAGAAAATCAACATTATTAGGAAAATTCTGTATATGATGGGTAAGCAAAGCAAGCACACGGCTCGAGAGTCCCGCGGAAGATAAAAATGCGTGTGATTGAGGACCCCTCTTCCATAATTGTCTTTTCCTTTCGTCGTTATCCCATTCTCACATTACTTTCTTTTCTTTTTTCCTTTCTTCTTTTCTTTCGTTATTCCGTTTTAGTTTACAGTCAATTAATGATTCGCGTAATTAAAATTAATACAGGTCAAGATTTTCAGATTGGGGTCGCGTAGTTGTCCCGACCGGGTCAATGCCGACTATTAATTATTTAGCGCATAAACAAATGTCAGAGTTCCTTCATGCAAGTCCTAGCTTCATTACCAAAATTTTGATTTAATTTGGTAGAAATATAAATTTATAAATTCTTTCTTGTGAAATTAAATCTGGAATATAATTCTGCATTGCTTTTTCCCCCTCTCAAAGTGAAAAGTTGTACGGGGGAAATGGGAAAGATAAAAGAGGGTGGACAATGATGACTAAAGGAAGTGATATTGTTTGGGCCAGCCCAAACCGACATTCAAATTGGTCTGCCGGATAATAAGAGAAACGTAAAAAAGAACAATTATTCACCATTAATTATTGCTACAAAATGTGCATAATAATTATAATCTAATAGCTATAACCCTACGAACCATGCCCTTTTTCTTTGGTTTGGGTCACCGTCGGTTCAACTTAGGCAAGTCTAATCAGTAATCACATGTGCTCAAGTGGCTAGAAAATTTGTATTTAGGTAATTGCACTAACTCCATAATGCATGTCACGAATGATAGTGGTTTTAAAAAAAAAATAAAGGGATAACAACAATAATAATAATAATAATACAAGTGACCTTTCAAAAAGGACATGTTGACCAGCTGCGGAAACAATTAAGTAAGTTTAAGATTCTCATTTAGGCTAATCTCGACAACTAATTGGCCCAATCATATTTCAAGTATTGGACGATGCGGCCTAATAGAGTCCCCAAACCTGGAATAGTAGTGAGAGTCAAAAAGACAAATTAACGGAAAGAAAAAGGATGATTTGCCTCCTCGGGCCCCTAACAGGGACGCATATGAAACTAATGGTCACTAAATAAATCATTATCAGAGTAATATAACACGTTTGAGCCAAATAATTAAAAAATCTTCACAACACCAGAGATCTTAGCGTACTAATCTAAAGGTATAACTATGGATTCTTTTAGAAGATTATCTAGTATGGACTGGTATAAGAGATACTAATCTCACACTGGCGCAAGCATGCACTATGCCGCGTACGTACGGCGAGGGCCTACCCATAGGGAGGGAAGGTAGTGCTTTTAAATCTTAATATTGAAATAATGATTAGTGGTATTTTTAAATTAATATAAGTGATTAAGTTAGGGATGGTTCACGTGACGGTGATGTATATTTTGCTCAATCCCGGGTTCTTGCCTCTCGTTTTCTTGATTGAAAGGTTTTTGCCTTCTAAAATTGACCATTTCCAAACTTGGGTTTTGTACATGTCGTCCATGTACTGCTATATATATATATATTATTTGGATAAGAATTTAAAAAAATAACTATTTTAAAAAAAAAAATTTAAAAAGAGTTTATAGAAAAAAAATGATTCTGAATAAATGAGTGTTTGGATAGTTATTACTATAAAATTTTTTGTAATTAGAAAATTATTATAAATAGTATAATTTTATTAAAAATATAAGATAAGAGATGAAAGAGGGTGGAGAGGAGAGAGAAGAGATAGGGTATAAGAAAATGTAAGGGTAAAATAGTAACTAGGTAGTACATAAGCTTTTTTATTGTTTTAAAAGTTAGTCTCAATAGTTTATCTAAAACCTTAGTTTTAAATTATAGTTTAGTACAAAAGTACTTTTGGACAAATATTATTTATTTTAAAATTTCTTTAAATTTAAATTTTGTCCTAAAAAACTTTTAAAACCACGATTTTCTTAATTTTCAAACACATATTCCACCATTCACGTCTAACTTTTAAATAATTAGAATAATTAATAAGAAGTTATCACATAATTTATAAGGGTATAAATTTAAATTTTACTATCAATATAAAAATTTTATTAGCGGGAGATATATAAATATTTTTAGAAATACTCTTTGAGTTTGAAAGTATACCATAATTTTAATAAATCTCTAGAATCTAACTCACTTAATTTTTTTTTTTAAAAAAAAGAATAATATGACTACGCTGGCATATACTAAAACCAACTAGCCACTGGGAAAAAATTGCAAGTACTGCATACTACCTATCATAAGAAAAACCCAGCTAATCAGCGAAGAGGTGCGTGTTTTAATAGAAATATTCCACACACGTATATATATTTGGTTATATCGTTATTTAATTTGATTCAAGTTATGTCATATCACAAATGACAATTATTTATTAAACTGTTGTTCGTGTGTGCATCCTAAAATCATGCGCTGAGTTACACGTAATTACCAAGGCATGACCCTCGTCATCCTATAATAATGATCTCAAATGGCAATTTTCCATGGCTCATGTGACTGAGAAGAAAAATTACAAAGAAAAGTCGTGGAAGTACCAATAATCACACAATTTAACCACTAATCATGCATGAAATGAGACGTAATATACCATTGTTGTGTCAGGATTCTGAATAATCGGTACGTAATAACCCTTGATTAAGGGGCATACGCCTTATCAGCTTTTGATTCTTCCATTAATAACTTACCCAGTAATTAATCAAACATATATATTGAATGTACAAGAAATAAAGAATTAAAAATTAAAAGAAGAAGGAGAAAATAGAACCGATTTACTGGCTGGTTTTGGAAAATGAACACGCTTCGGATACCCCACTTGTGTCATGTAGACAACACGGATGCATTCCCTGCCTTATGTCTAGCTCAATTTTACATCCCAGGTGTTGACGTCGACATATATTTCTTTTTTCTTTTTCTCCGTGAATTTTTTTCTTTTCTTTTTTTATTTGAAATTACTAGAGTCAATCATTCAATGATTATCCCAAGAATTTAAGAGGGAAATAGCTAAGCAAATAATAGAGGCGTCACTCCAATACAATCAACCCCGTTAACTTTATCCTAACGACAAGCTATATATCACCGTTCTTTCATCCATTAGTTTATTTATTAATTATTGGAAGGATCAGAGAAAGTACCAGCGGGTTTCCGGGGAAAAGACGAATAAGCAAAAGCTTGTATTCTGACACGTGGAGAGATGTCGTCCATTGGACGGTCAAAACTCAAAACGCCACAAGATTCACTCATCTCCATCGGCTGAGATTTTCGAGAGAGAAAAAAAACAAATTGTAGTGACTAGTGAGTAATGAGTAAGGAATAAGTAATAATATAAAGTTAGTCTAAACTTTATAAAATTCAGCCGAGTCTTAAATTTAAATTTTAAAAAAAATACATATAATAGATATAATATGAGAGATAATCATAAATTTTTAAAACTAAGTATCTCGGGATAGAATACAGAAAATAGTATAAAAGAAAAAAGTGGGTAATGAGTGAGCGATATGCATTTTCACGTTCACCCACTTACATATACACTGTCTGTCTCACTCACTCGCATAACGTAAGCATTTATACTCTGTGACTGAGTCTGAGACACACTATAGCATTGCAGAGAAACCATACCAGTGTGTCTCTCTGTATTTATGCAAGTGAAAATGGAAGATTTGGTAATTACTTATACTGTGTCTCGTATGGTAGAGTAGTTGCCGAGTTCAGTTTCTATGACGGCGTAGCAGACGCTTAATTGCTCTAATTTTCGTGCCATATCTCTAGACTAGTGCTAGAGAATTTATACAACTCCAACGCCACCCTATCGGCTCATCCTCCTCTTCTACGTACACTCTTAAATTTTTCCTTTTAAGTATCTAGATTAGCAGTTCACACTCCTCGCTGAAAAGCTGCAAACAACCAGAGACCACGAACAAGATCGCGGGTGCTTAGACGCGATATATACATACACCCGCAAGAAAAGAGAATTGGGTCAAATCGAAAGGCGAACGAAGGCAAGTTTAAATACTCGGGAGTGTTCTCTTTTCTGATATGGATTTTGTGTCTGAATTGGGGATTGTTAGAGCTTTTGGGTGCAAGATATGGCTGAGTGGTTCTCTCTAGGTGGAAAACAATTAGGCCCACCACAAACGAAGGCAGAAGAAGGAAAAGAAGATAACAGCAACAGCAATTGTCTATTCTTGCTGGGCGAGAAGGAGATCTACAGCAGCAGCAGCAACAGCAAGGGAGGATTCGAGATATGGACACAGTCTTATCATTCATCAAACCAATCCTTGAGCAACGACTTCTCTCTTGGGGTGGGTCCTAGTTGTGCAAACTTGTTTGATGAGTCAACAAGGTTTGGATTAACGGTGATGAGGTCTGGGGCTCTAGGAAGCGGCATGAATTGTCAGGATTGCGGGAACCAAGCGAAGAAAGATTGTGCACATCTTAGATGCAGAACTTGCTGTAGAAGTCGAGGGTTTCAGTGCCAAACCCACGTTAAGAGCACTTGGGTTGCCGCCGCCAAACGCCGTGAGCGGCAGCAACAGCACCTTATACAACAACATCGGCAACTTCCCGCCGGCGATACCTCCAAACGGCACAGAGAAACTCAAGGTGCAGCAGCCGCTCTTGCTCGCATTCCTTCACCTATCCCCACCACAGGTAATTCAAGTTTGTAGGGATACATAACATAATACTAACAAAATACTGTTATTTTCACTTGAGAAAAAAGGATCGTGACATGAAAGGAAGCTACTGGAAATTTGTTTCAGAGGTATAATAATATTGACGAATTTACAACCCTATGAGTGTTGAATCTAGCTATATCTAGCAGCTACAGAAAGATCATATATGGTAGAAAGATCTTGATGAGGAATTTCAGTCTTAGCTTGTGTATATGACTGTACCTATAATTAATAACCAATAATCGAGTTGAGAAATTTTCAGTCTTGATGAAAACGAAATCCCTCTCTCTAGACACCCCTTATCTCTAGCTTTTCTTTTTTCAACTCTTTATTCATTTCGATCTCCTTACTGTTTGTGAGTAAAACCGACGAAATTAAGGCTGATCTAATTCTAACCCCTTCACAAAAACCTACATCTCAGGTTTTTTCGTCCCTTGGAACAAAATCTAATAACTCGCTGATTAACAAATAATGATTTCTTTGTTGTTTATTATTAGGGTTGGAACTGGGACAATTGCCTCGCGAACTGAACTCACCAGCAGAGTTTCAGTGTGTGAGAGTTAACTCAATGGACACACCAGAAGAGCAGTACGCTTATCAAACCGCTGTTAACATCGGAGGGCATGTTTTCAAAGGAATCCTCTACGACCAAGGCCCTGATGCTCCTTATAACGCAGGCGGTGATCGGAGCTCCTCCGCCGCCGCAGCTGATGCTGATCATCAAAATCTTAATCTCATAATGGCCTCAACCACGGCAGCTCCGGCTGCCAGCGCCAACCCGTTTTATCCTTCAATTTACCCTAACATCCCACTTAATACTTTCATGGCTGGTACGCAATTCTTCCCACCACCAAGATCCTAAATATCTACTTACGCCAGTGTCATTCTCTAGGGAATTATTTTCTTGAGTTGCTTAGTTGAGAAGAGTCTTATCTCTTGTCACTGACTCTGGCTACAATATTAAGTATATCTTTGACAACATGAGCTCTCAGTGGCTAGCTAGCTAGAAGAGTTTAAGAAATCATCATGGCGATGATTCAGGACGCGCGAAATAGGGATGCTTGTTTTGTTTTGTTTTGTCCGAAATACAATTCGGATTTTCATGGATTATTCTGATCTTCCGATGAACTCACTTTTCAATTCTAGAGCATTTTTATATTTGTTGTGAAAGAGTGTTTGTTGGTTGGGTGTATTTTCTTTGGCAGTTATCAGACGTGTGCATTATATTTGCTGGGTATGGTTGCATTTCTTTATTATTGTACTTTCCCCCCCTCTTTTCTGGGTTAATAACTTAATATTGAGCTTGCCTTCTGGTCGGTCCTGAATTCAAAGCCGCTTTTGCCCGTTTCTCCGTTTGCTTGCCGGATCACAATGGAACGAAATAGGTTTCGTGTTTGGTTAAGCATACATGAAATTCTTTTTCTTTTCTTTTTTAATTTCTGTTTTTATTATTGTTATTATTCTTCGCACGATTTCTGGAGAGAAGGGCACGAAATGGACTGTCCATCTATTTTCTTTTTTCTCTTTTAATTGTTTTCCTGTCTTCCCATGCATTGACAAATAGCAACACTGAGTGGGCGTCCCAGTTGAGTCCCAAAAGTTAAAACACAGTATGACACACTTTCTCTATACCTTTTCCTCCTCCTCCTCCTCCTCCTCCTTCATGTCTGCATAATTGTGTATACTTACGACTTAACGTATAAGTGGAGATTTGCAGGTAACATTTAAACCAACTGCTTGTCTGAAAACGTAAAATTTTGGCCACAGGAATAGGCATTTAATTAACGATCCCAGGATGCTACTTCCATTTACTATATTGTGGGAAAAAGCTGCTTCTTTGGCTGCTATATAACGTTAATTTAATGCTTCAGAAATTACGTGCATGTGATATGTTATATGCTTATAAATGTTTACTGCCACTATTTATAAAGGGGAGGCTACTTCCAGACTACTTGTTTTAGTTCACTTGAGACGAAAATCAGAAACTTTTCACCAAATTTCCTCAGTTTTGTAATAACTGGCCCATAACATGTGCTGCGCTTCCTTCCATTGATAGAGACAACGCACAGAACTCTCTCTCTCTCTCTCTCTCTCTCTCTCTCTCATCTTCTTGTATATTTATAACTTTTTATGAGGGATTTGCCCTACTTATTCATAATACATAATCCTCATCCTTCTTCCATTGCAGAAATGTTTATCTTTGCTTATATATTTCTCTATCAAAAAAGGAAGCCACATGATCGTCCCACTCCATATCCTCCACCTCTAGTAAATCTTGAAACGACAACTTTACAGTTTATATTTGAAGCTGACACTACGGAATGAGTTTAGTTTCCTTGAATGAAGTAATTAATAAACTCGAAATTGATTCCAGTTTCAGTTGAAAAGTGTAGTTGCCCTTTGCCCTTAGCATGCTGTACGTGGAATGTATTTGTTAGAACTCCTCTTGTGCTTAATATAAAACTTTATTGAAGAATTAATCGTAGTTCTAAATATAATATATATTTTTTATATTTATTAATTTTTTTAATTACTTTATTTGTACTCCCTTAACAATAATTAACTAACAGAGAAAGGGATTTAAGAAAGATGATTAGCTAAAAAAATATGATATATTAACTAACTTAACTAAATTTTTTAATCTAATCAAATTAATTAAATAAGTCCTATATTAAATACTAGATGAATACCATTTATATATACTGCCCCTTCGGTTAATTTGCTCAATTACTCGTCGTGCTTGGACGTTGTTGACTTTGATTAATTATCTCTCATATGCATTATGGCTAGGCTACATTTAACTTTTGCGTATATCTTATAGCTATATAGCTAGATGATAATTTTGTTAGTGAAAAATAGGTTCTAAATATGCTGATTATTAGGTCATAACCCGACAAGCTTTGTGGGGTTAATTATATATTTAATGGGCAAGTAGTGTCAGATTTAGCCTTTCTAATATTACCATACGGATGTTTTTTTTTCCTTTGGTCAAAGATTAAACCGATAGATCGTTAGTAATGACCTTTATGCAGTAATTAATAAATACTCCATCTTAAGTCTCCACTTGATAGTTGATACACACACACGCCGACACTAATTGCTACCCTTGATATCTATGAATTTACATAGATACATGATTGCCAGCTTAATAATAAATAATAATTTTGTTGAGTTATTTGCTTCGACACATCGTGGATTAGACTCTACTAATGATAAACAAATAACATTTGATTGTCAAATGAAGGCACATTATCAAATGCTAGATATGATTGATGAATTGTGGATTTCAATGGGTAGTTGTACGTTGCTGAAGCTAATAGCTATATAGGTCATAGGGTTCAGGTTCTTAAGATATATTTTAGATATATGTATTAAAATCACACACACTTGTATAATGGAGCTTGTCAAATGTTAAAACGTTATTCTAATTTATCCAAATAAAATGCATGCCATATTTGTTTTCTTGTTTTTCTTTTTATGGGTGGGCAATTAATTATGTGTCCTGAATGAGGTTCCATGCTATTAATTGCCAACCACGAAGCTGTTTGAATATTTGTGCCCTGCGCATGCATGTCAATTGATGAGAAGCTATTTTTGAGATATGGATATTATTTACTAACTAATATAAAAATTAAATAATTAATTTAAATATATTAAATAAATTGATTATGTTAATTATTTGCAATAAATATAATTTAATTTGTTTAAATGTTATCTTTTATCATAACCGTCTTTAGATAAAAAGCTTTTTAAATATGTAATTAATAGAGATATTTTAAATAAAAAATTAAAAATTTAGAGGATAAAATAAATTAAAATTTTATATTTATAATTAAATATAATCTATAATTAGCTATTATATTGAAGATATGATGGAGTATTGTCTAATACAAACAACCCTTCCAATTGAGTAATATAAGTAAATTATTGAACAATATTAATCCGATTATGGGCAAAACACACGCACGCACGTTCATACGACTATGCTGTGTACGGATCGGGTTCAACGTGCAATTGTTTGATCCCCATGTCCTGCCTTGTCACCAGTAAAATTGACTAGACTTCCCTTATCTCCAGAATATGAATATCAGACACTTAGTTCATGAATGACAGCAACGGTTATTTTATTCGTTGGTTTAAAATAAAGCAGTAACAGCACAACTTTAAAATAATGATAATAATTATAAGAAGCCAATTAATCCCACGTGTTTACGAGGCAGGGACCGTAAATTGAAGCCACAACGTAACCACAACAAAATTGGGTTCAAACTTCAAAGGAGTTGTTGTTTTTCCAGGCTAACTATTGTCGGATTGAATTGATGGTTCAGTAAGAGATGAGTCACAGGGACCATTCCTTGTCGACCTGGCCACCAGACAATGCTGAGGGGAAATTTGGTTCATCCTACTGAATAATGTCTTGTCTTGTGTACAGTTAAAAATTCGCGACTCTTTTACTGCAATATAGATACCGCGACGTGATAATCTTATTTTTAGATGTGTAAGTACGTCTTTGTAAACGATCATGTTATAATATTGATAAGTTTCCAGAACTTAACTCTTCCAAACTTTTTAATTTCCAGTTAAAAAAAGAGATATAGGGTTCCATAAGATGATGACTCCCTATACGGGGTTTATGCAATGAATGTGGCATCACTTATAGCCTCGTAGGTGATGGCCCCCGCCATGCCAACATTGACTGCAACCTTTAAATTGAGATATTATTCATGGCAAAAAAAAAAAAAAAATAGAGAGAGATATTATTCAAATAAGACTGATTACCGAGTCAGAGTCATTTACTACCCAGGTCAGCAATTATTAGTCGTTCGTTCTTTAAATTAGCCACACAAGAATGATTTTTACGTACGCCATTTTCGTACATATGTATCTAGGAATTTTTATAAGATCCTCATGTTACCTTTGTAATGTAAGAAAAAGGTTTCCTTAAGTTAACTTATGCTCTGGCAGAATATGGGAAGTGTTGAAGAAGGAATTAGTTTCTTTTGCTCTCCTCCTGCTTTGCTTTTGAATGTACTTAATTAGTCTGGACATAGCTTTGTAGTTTCTGGTTTCCTTTTCCAAAAGAAGAAGAAGAATATGGGAAGTGTTGAAAGTTGTCATCAACTATGGACGATTCAATCGCAATCTTTCTTCTAATTTGGGTCCTACACGTACTCCTACTGTTTTGTAGGCCTGTATTTTTCTTTAATGGAAACATAGTTCTCCACTTTCTAAGTCATTTCTCTCATAGTTCTCCACTTTCTAAGTCATTTCTCTTATGTCGCGTCTATTTAATATGAATTGTAATGATCAGAAGTTGACATTAACTACAAGTGCTTCTTGTGCTAGTGACATAAACAAAACCAAATTTTGGGCTGGGTTGTTTCGTTTGGGTTGGATAATTTTTTTTTTGCCCACCCGGTTCACCGGAGTTTTGCTCATACTACATCCGGATCTGACCTGTGTCGCGCACCTGGCTATGGTGTGTGAGTCTCCCAACGGGGATTTTATGCATTCGCCAAGGCTCGAACTCGAGATCTCGCTTAAGCGATACCGAGCCGCTTACCATTCGGACCAACTCCATTGGTTGGGTTGGATAATTTTGTTTCATAACAATTCCAATCCACGATCAGGTCCAACTATATTTTGGGGCCTGGCCCATATACCTCCAAGCTGTAGTTTACCTTGAGGCTCGCATTGATATATAGTGTAACGGCAAACCGTTATATCTGCATGTCGATCATGTGCTCGCCTAAGTAATGGTAGGAAGGGACAAATGCCCATGCTACGTGGTGGCCTGGTCACGAAAGAAAAATGTTGCGTAATACACATGCGCGTGAAGGCCACCGCAATGAAAAATGTATAAATACGCGGCAAAGACCATTTTGGAAAACATTTTGAAGCCCACAGTTTCTGAGCGACCGAGCAATATTCATGCGCACTCGACATTCTGTGGTTCTGCATTTCTCCTTTAAAAGATTTTGAACGCAGGTGGTGGAAATGATTGATGGAGGATGTTGTCCGACTATGGATCTGCTACGGTCGGAGCCAATGCAACTGGTCCAGCTCATCATTCCGACCGAATCGGCCTACCGAGCCATCTCTTACGTTGGCGATCTCGGCCTCTTTCAATTCAAAGATGTATTCCTCATTTCCTTCTTCCTTTCTTCACTCTGCATCCTTCCAATTCCTTCTTGTTTATTTCTCATTGCTCTCATTTTGGATATTATTAATGCTTAAATCCTCGTATGCGATCCGCGTTACTCTTTCTACAGAGTTCTTATTCAGTTTTCCATCATTGTTATAATCTTTTTCGTGAATCTTGATTCTGTAAATTTATGTCATTCATGGACGTTTGTCATGCTTTGAATATGTTTTGATGTTTTCTTCCAACTTTGTTTTCCGTCTGCTGTCTATATTGTTTATTAACTTTTTTCCAATTATTAATTCTATACTTTGATGAACTTCTATTTATGGATCTTCCAGCTTAATGCAGAGAAAAGCCCATTCCAACGGACATATGCTGCTCAGGTGCCTATACGATCTCTGTCTTCTTAGTTTCGGTTATATATGTTGACTACTTGCCTCTTAAAATCCAAAAAAAAAAAAAACAAGAAGAAGAATAAGGAAGGAAGAAGAGCCGCTCTTGTCTGATTTTGTTTACCTGCATAGATGTCTCCTTATTTTCTGGACATGTCCTATATTTTACTCACAAATAGACGGTTTTACCAGATAGTTGGAAACTGTGGATTAATAAAGGATACGATAAACATATGGTTTAAAATCCACGACGATTCATCCAGATAATATATATGTATATAATATATATATTGGTGATCTGAATGGTTATAGTAGACCTTACTTTTTAAATCCGTGGACGTATTCTAGTATTATGATACATAGGGAGAATTAATGTTAGAATTAATTACTAAACTGGACATTTCGCCCTTCTGTCAAAGCTTACCATTTTTACCATGCAGACTAAAAGATGCGGGGAAATGACACGCAAGCTTCGGTTCTTTAAGGAACAAATGGCAAAGGCTGGTGTATCACACTCGACAAGGTCAATGAGCGATGGAGAAGTTGATCTGGACTATTTAGAGGTTGTTCTATGTCTCTCTCTCTCTCTCTCTCTCTAGAGATTTCTGTACCATGTAATGAAACATTTTTTTCATGAACAGGTTAAACTTGCAGAGCTTGAAGCTGAGCTAATTGAGAATAATGCGAATAATGATAAGTTGCAACATAGTTACAGTGAGCTATTGGAGTATAAGCTCGTTCTGCAGAAGGTATGGCTGTAATAAGTTCGACATTACCTCCATTGTCAACTTCAAATTGATACTTGAATTTTGAAATCTGTAATTCCTTTCTCTGGTTATTTTGATAAAGCTGTAATTCATAATGTATAGACGTTTTAGGTTTTTATTTGTGATAGTATTTCTCTATCTTCCTGTGTACAAATAGTTAGTCCAGGTGCTTGCATATACTAGTATTTGTATGTGATTAATTATCCCGGTGTTTTCTGCTCTTCACTTAGTTTAATGTTCCATTTCAGGTTGGTGAGTTTTTCTCACCGGCACAAAAAAGCGCAGCATCTCAACAGAGAGAAGTTGGAGTTCAGAGCAATTACGAAGGGTCTATTGACAGCCCATTGCTACAGGAACAAGTACAGCTTTGTATTTTCTATTTATGACCTCACATTCTTTTTTTCTCCTCTTCATGATGCCTAGAAAATTCATGTTCTGTAGGAGATGACAACGGAAACATCAAAGCCAATTAAACTGGGCTTTATCGCTGGCCTTGTTCCAAGAGAAAAATCAATGCCTTTTGAAAGAATTTTATTTCGTGCTACCAGGGGTAACTTGTTTCTGAAGCAAGCCGTAATTGAACATCCTGTACTTGATCCTTTGTCAGGAGAGAAGGTACCAAAATTTTATAGTTTAAATCTCTGACCTCTTGTGGAGTGGAGGTTTGTATATATAATTCACAAAACCTGTCTTCGTGCAGGTTGATAAAAATGTGTTTCTTATATTTTATTCTGGAGAAAGAGCTAATAGTAAAATTCTAAAAATATGCGATGCCTTTGGAGCAAATCGTTATCCTTTCACAGACGACTTAAGTATACAATTTCAGATGATTACAGAGGTACGTTAATTAGCTTGGTAGGAGCGTTTACAAGATTATCGAACCGATTCCATGCTTTTGCTTATAAACAATCTTTAAGTTGAACTTGGTAGGTGTCTGGAAGACTTTCCGAATTGAAGACTACAATTGATGTGGGATTGCTTCACAGGAATACTATATTGCAGACAATTGGATATCACTACGAGACGTGGAGCCTTCTGGTTTGTGTGCCTATTTATCTTAAACACATACATAATTTATTTGCCAATTTATCTCAGTTTTCATTATGCTGCTGAGCTTCTTTAATTAAACCTCATTTCAAATGTATCTTAAATTTTGATCAACAGGTGAAGAAGGTAAAATCCATTTATCACACTTTGAATATGTTTAACATCGATGTGACAAAGAAATGTCTTGTCGCAGAAGGTTGGTGCCCTGTTTTTGCAACAAATCAGGTTTGTTCTTCAAAGAATAATTTGACATCTAATAGTACATCTAAAACCTATATATATATATATTCTGCGTGTTGCAATGTGAAAATTTGTTGTTGGTTGATTTATCTGATTAGTTTTGAATTTTATAATTGGCAGATTCAAAGCGCATTGCAGCGAGCAAGCCTGGACAGTAACTCACAAGTTGGGACTATATTCCAGGTTTTACAAACAAAGGAATCACCACCTACCTATTTCCGGACAAACAAATTTACTTCTGCTTTTCAAGAAATTGTAGATGCTTATGGGTAAGTCACTTTGAGATTAGCATGTTCAGTCACATTCTAAACTGTATTATTCATATGATCCAAATCAAATGTAATAATTGTCTGTCTATTGTTTATACCTTAATTTGCTTGCTAAACCCAACAATAATTTCCTGTAGCCTTTCTGCATTCCCTACATTATATAGCTATCATTTTAATTTTAGTGAGCTTTTATGTTCTGTTGCCAACTCATTTCTTAGTTGCTTGATGCATTGATTGTCTGCCCAAGGCTCAAATAATCTATTGGTAATATTGACAGTGTTGCCAAGTACCGCGAGGCAAATCCCGGGGTATTCACAATCATCACATTTCCATTCCTTTTTGCTCTTATGTTTGGTGATTGGGGGCATGGCATATGTTTATTGCTGGCTACTTTATATTTCATTATCAGAGAGAGAAAACTTTCTAGTCGGGTACCGGACTCATTCATGAACTTTTGTGTTAATTCTGAAATGCCACCCCATTTCTTACGTGGGTATCAGCTTTACTTCTCGCTATTAATAACAGAAACTTGGAGACATCATAGAAATGACTTTTGGTGGCCGCTATGTTATTATGATGTTGGCACTGTTCTCAATCTACACAGGATTGATATACAATGAGTTCTTCTCTGTTCCATTTGAACTATTTGGGCCATCTGCCTATGGATGCCGTGATCCTTCATGCAGGTGATCATCTCTAACAATTGGATGACAAATATCTCCCTCCACCCTCCCCCGTAAAATCGAGTCACATTCTATGAAAGTGTTACTTATTATTAATTTTGCAGGGATGCTGGTACAATGGGTCTCATTAGAGTCCGAAGAATTTATCCATTTGGTTTGGATCCTAAATGGCATGGTACTAGGAGTGAATTGCCATTTCTTAACTCCCTAAAGATGAAGATGTCAATCCTACTGGGTGTAGCCCAAATGAATCTTGGAATTGTACTGAGTTACTTTAATGCAAAATACTTTGGAAATGACATAAATATCTGGTAATAGAAGAAAATTGCATCAAGTTTTAATGCCGTCACTTTAACTGTGCAAAGTTGACTACTTAATTTACTTCATGTTACTTCAGGCACCAGTTCATTCCCCAGATGATATTTTTAAATAGTTTGTTCGGTTATCTTTCACTCCTCATTATCGTTAAATGGTGCACTGGATCTCAAGCTGACCTGTACCATGTGATGATATACATGTTCCTAAGTCCAACTGATGATTTGGGTGAAAACCAGCTCTTTGTGGGCCAAGAGTTCCTTCAAGTAAGAAAGTTCATATATTGATTTGGTCTTCGAATACTATTCTTTTTTCCTCCTTTTTCAGCTGTGATGAACAGATGCCACATCTTGATGCTCCTCTTTTTTGTTGTTAGATTGTGTTATTATTGTTGGCGCTCATTGCTGTACCTTGGATGCTATTCCCGAAACCCTTTCTCCTGAAGAAGCAACATCAAGAAGTATGAGCTGAACTATGTTTGTACTTTTCTTTAATTTCTTTTTTGGGTTTTATTCCACTTCTTTCTAAACTCCAAACATATTGCTAATGCCATGTTCTCAGAGACATCAAGGTCAATCTTACTCTTTGCTTCACCCCATCGATGACCCTGTTGAAACAGAACCACACAGTAGTACTGATCACCATGAGGATTTTGATTTCAGCGAGGTTCTTGTGCACCAACTTATACACACAATAGAATTTGTTCTTGGCGCAGTATCTAATACAGCTTCATATTTACGTTTATGGGCTCTCAGGTATGTAGTTGAAAACATTTTATTTGTAAATGTGTACTTCCACGGATGCTTGAAATGACTACCTTGAGCCTGCAAAGTAAATTGAGTTCTGATAAACTTGAAGTTCATGCATGACAACACCTATGGGCCTTGCAACCCTGTAACGTCTTTTAGAATAGAATAATGCTCATAAAAAGAGAAGAAAATGCAAGTAAGGTAGTTTAAGCAGCATAATGAAGTTTGATATTATTCTGGTTTGCTGCCCAGTTGATGAACCTGGTCAAAGCAGGCCATATTTAAATACTCAATAGTAGAGCGTCATTTAAGTTCAGAGAAACCTTGAAATGAAAGACATAGCAGCATATCTACTAGCGTCTCCGTCAGTGAACCTAACCCACAGCACTATAATATTTTGATAAGGTTCACATATCCAGGTTATGGCAATTGAAAACATGTTTATGTCATAGCATAAATTTGGATTCTGTGCAGAGGTGCTGTGATGCTTTAAGGAGAAGATTACATAAAAAATAGTATATGAGTTTCATTTTAGTTATTTACATACATCCCACTTCTCTCTTCATTTTTTCTTATAACACTACTTGCAGTATATTATGTACTGCAGAAGATTTAAGCTTATAACAGCATTAACAAATGATGGTAATACTAAGCCTCATCGAAGATTAAACCTCGCCATGTCTTGCTCATTGTCTGAGAAAGTTTCTGGATTCTGGCTTATTATTTTCCCCCCTAAGGAATGGACCATGGTTTGATTATTTGGTAATCATATTCAGGATAGTTAATTGACATAAATAAATGAAATGGTATTGCCGAAACTGTATGCATTAGTTGCAGCTCTACATCTTCTACGAGATGTTTTATCTGCGACTCTTTTGGGCGGGGCTTAGGGTCAATATCTTCCCTGTAGCAAATTCGCATCAGATATGCCTCAACTCTTACATTTTAATTTTTGTTTTGTGGTCGTTTTCAGTCTTGCTCATTCAGAGCTATCTAGTGTATTCTATGACAAAGTTCTACTTCTGGCATGGGGGTAAGTTCTTCGTAGTTGCGTCAGCAAACAAAAATTATTTTACCATCATAAAATTCCTTTCATGTGTTTGTGTGACTTGTGCAGGTTTAATAACATATTCGTTCTCATTATCGGCATTACCGTTTTCATATTCGCAACTGTTGGCGTGCTTCTGATAATGGAAACTTTAAGTGCGTTCTTGCACGCTTTGAGGCTTCACTGGGTAGAGTTCCAGAATAAGTTTTACGAAGGAGACGGTTACAAGTTCTGCCCATTTTCATTTACTTTACTTAATGAAGAGGATGAAGCATAGTTGCCAAGTGCTACATTGACTATGTATGTCAGTTCGCCAGAAGAGGAGCCTGGCAAGTTTTGATCAAGAGGCTATCCCCGCAAGCTACCTTGTTTATACTTGTAGCAACTTTGTCAAATGATTGTACAAATTACAAAAAGGCAATATGATTTCATACCGGAATTATTGCCGTTACTATTAATATTATAACGGATAACAACCTGCAGTGCAACTAATAAGTAGAGTTACATGGTAAACACAGAAATCATAACATAACATGAACCGAACGCAGTTCCCCGTTCCTATAAGTATATCAAACTACATTTTGACGTAATTGTTTACACAAGCTCCAAACTCGTGGTTGGCCAAGGAACTACAGTAGACAAGCTTACGATTGTGTGGGAGTACTCAAAGCAGCCACGCCTGAGACCATGGAATCCACTCCACACACGTTACGACCCCTGCAGATCTTGTAATACCCATCCTCTCCCCAGCTCGCTCCCCATGAATTCTTAATGATCCAGTAGGGCTTTTCCTTGAAGCGGATGGGGGCATAACCAGCAGACCCGTAGCCTACCAGAAGAACCCCGTGATCCAGATGCCTTCCGCATACATATGGGCACGAAACGCCGCCTACGTATGTCTGCATAAAAACTGCATTTATGCCAACTGCACAAAACAACAAAGTAAAAGTCAGTGTTATTCTAATTAGGCATCTAATCCTCTTGTGAAGCAAAATAGAAGAAGGATCTTGCATCATTCACATCAGCAACCCCTTATGAAGATCGTGGTTTTTTTTTAACTTTTAAATATTTTGCCACGAGGAAGTAAAGGCTGTTGTGTTGTTATATTAAAAAAGTATCTACCTGCAAGAGGGCCATGCTTAACCAGATTTGCAGCAATTTGATCTTCGTCCACGGAAATCACAGAGAAATTACCCACGGAAGCAGCAATTTTGCTTTTGTCAAATTTGCAGGGACCACGATCTGTTCCAGTGTAAGGATAGTCCTTTTCTCGCTCCAGCCCACCGGCCTTCAGGGTGTATTCAAATGCCGAGGTCATCAACCCACCGTTGCAGCCTGCGTCACATGCTCCAGCTTCTTCTGGGTCACACTGAGAACATTGTACATGTTACTTCATGATGTTTGTATAGATCAATTTTCAAGAACTTAATACTCATGGCAACTTTGGCCAAACAAAACATACTCATGGCAACAATTTCTCCCTTAAATGATATGGCATATACTATCATATATGAAAACAAGAACGAGTCATGTGACCTCTTCTTTATTAAAAACAACACCAACTGCCTACTGCGTATTACTTCGCATAACGAGACCAAAATTTGTGCATGAGACTAAAATCTTCTATATAATTGAATCAATTAAATTGACAAAAAAATGGAACATATATCTTCGCATAAAAGTCAAACTCAGCAAGTTAGCAATCCAAGGAGTAACTGAACTTAAATAATTTATCAGAAACACGGACATCGAAAATATCTTCAGAAAAAATTCCGTTTATTACTATGTCCACAGTCTTCAACATCTATCTATCTGAGTATCTGGATTAGGTGAAAAACAAAGCGACTGATTCACAATAAAATGTAACAAGTGAAGTTATCGTAACCAGATTATCTACGTGAGGAAATAAAAATTAATTATTCTTATATATTTTTTTCACAAATTACTCTCCAGAGAAACATAGCTTATGCAGAGGAGAACGCGGACGCTTTATGCGTCAAAGAGAGGCTAAACAAACCTCATGGTCGCAATCCACTAGTTGCTGCTCGCTAAGGCTCACAAGCTCGCCAGTCGCCAGAAAATGAGCTCCTTCCAACGCTCCTGTGGTGCTAAACGACCAGCATGATCCACATGCTCCCTGGACAATTCATTCACTCCAGAAATTAATCACGCTAGGTTTTACAAGACTTAAAAGAAAAATAGAAGGAAAAAACAAAACAGCAGTAAAGTTTAGGAGAAAATCAAAGCGTCAATGCATATACATGCCTGATCCTTGACGCCAGTGACTGCTCCATGATCTCGCCAATCGAAGTCCGTAGGAAGATCGTTTGTAGGGAGGATCGGAGCCTTTTGAGCATCGGAGGGTAGACGAAGCGGCCTAAGGCCGAGGTACTGCCGGCGAAATTCCGAGGGAGTAAGATCGGAGAATTTAGTGACGCCGTGGACAGCGGAGGGATCAAGTTTCTGGTGTAACCTAGCCCGGCGCAAGTTAGCTTTGAAGACATCGAAACGATAGTCGTGCTCCTCTATAGTAGCGTAGGTCTTGCCGAACTTGGTCTTGAAGGTGGAGAAATGGTGTTCGGCATTAAGCAAGTGATCGTCGTTGTCCGGTACCACTTGCCGGATCAGGAGGTCATCTTCATCGTCGATGCCCTCCGCAGTGGCCACCGCTGCTGATAGGAGGGAAAAGAGCAAGAGAGCCAATAGCGAGTGGCGACTCATTGGATTAACTCAAGGGGAGGAGGCGCTGTGGGAGACTGGGGAAGATAAGCCAGGGACATATTTATGCAAGCTTTAATAAGAAATTCCGGGAAGATGGTAAACCAACCTTGTCCAATAGTACCGACACGTGGTTCTCTATGATTGGTTTCAAGGGTTCAATCCAACGGTTTGGAAGAAAGAACAGGTGGGCTAGCTACCACCACTCGCCAGAATGCGCTAGTAATGACGTTTATCCTGCTGCCCTTTGATTTTTTTCCCAAAAGGAATAAATTAAAAAGGAAAAAGAAAAATGCCAGGAAGAACACGTAAGTATCGTTATCAACAGAATTAATATTAATACTTATGCCAAAAGAATTTACTTTTAGAATTTATATATATAAATTCTAAATATTCTCAGCATCTCGTTGGCAAAAAATTATCATCAACGTCGTTTTCCCGTTTTCCTTTCTAAATTTTTAAGTTGAAAATAAAAACATAATTTCCATATCAAGAGGAACAGTAAGTGTGATTTGGCTTTTTTACATAAATATAAATTTTAATAATTATTAAATATTATAAGCAATTTCTATTTTGTATAATTATTTCATTCAATAAGTCTCTCCAGGCAAAATAAAAGTTTTGAGGTAAATGTTAATAAGCCTTATACACTTTAAAGCATACTAGTTGACGATAAAACAAACTCTCAGTCAGGGGACAAATCAAGCCAAACAAAATACATGGGAACGCCATTGCTGTTGCTTATCCTTGGCGACCACCCTTCTATTGTGATATTATTTTTATCTAAATTAATAAAATATTCTGAGGTTGAGTCCAAGAACAAAATGCAAAGGGAGGCTCTATTCTATTAAAAGCTTCACTTCCAGAGAAATAGAAGTGAATTCCCTTCAATCCTTAACTTGAATATCAACGTGTCTGGAGAATTGTTAAAGATTTATGTCAACTTGAAAGTGTTATAATAAGAACATATTATACATAATTTAATTAATCTACATTATAACATATATAAGATACAACAAAAAATATATAGTTACCTCTCACTATTAATTTAGTTAATATGAAAAAGAATTAAAATTTGAATTCAGAGACTTGTCAATTAAAGAATATATTCAGATGAAAAAATAATAGGTTCTTATAGATTAAATATAAGGATGGCAATTTGTGCACTGTCGTCACCAGTAAAAAACTCTTAGGTAATGAGCAGAGAAATTAAGTTATCGCTATGTGACTCATAAAACTATGGTTCAATAATTATGCATTATTGTTATTATTAATTTTTATTATAAAAAAATTAACCTTAATAATTGAGTTAATTATCTACCACTGGGTTTAAATAATTACGAATCACACTCATATTAATTAATATATAAATAAATTATAATATAATAATAAATATGTTACAGTGCTGACAAGGAGCAAGAACAAGCGACAAGATACCTTGCTTTTCCGTCCACGACATATGATAATTTGACGCAATGAAGCGGACAGAAAGATGTGAGTATCTATCGCTCCACCCAATCTTACGCTCTTCTGATATTTCCTCCCAATTCATATGAATTGAATAAAATCTCGTGTTCTTTGGATATTTTTTTGTCCATAAAGACTGACAGATTTTAATTAACTGTATGGATGGATAAATTATTTCTCTTGCTGACTAGTTAGCTGATGAAAGAGTCTAAATAGGGAATGATATTTGTTGTTGGTCTCTTTTGACCTTTGTAAATAAATAAACTTAAGTTTTTATTTTTTTAAAATACAATCCTTATTGTTAGAGATTGTTGATATCGCATGGACATCTCCCTCTTAGAGCTACTTGCCGTGTGGGGAACCAGAGCTCCAAAATGAGTGCAAGTTATTTGTCTCACTCATATCCTCCACGAACGCCTTCCTGTCACTTTACCTACTCAGCATAGAAGAAGAAGGAAGAAAACTCAATTAACATGGAAGGGTTGTTTAGTTTTCTACATTGGAATCATGCTGGGTTGTTGCTTTGACGGGATATTCACTGGGACTCAACAACACGCAGATTAACATGGAACAGGTTATTCATTCAACTTCAATTAATCATTTTTGCCTCCACTTTTAATTTTAATGTTAGATGCTCTGTAGCGCCATGTTCCATGTTACGCATATCATACAACCAAATTCCATACGGTCTGTTCTTCTTTGCCTTCTTGTTTTTTTTCCATTTGGGGGTATTGTCTATACTAAATGTGTATACCTTTTTTAATAATATTTAAATTTTAATTAATTTATTTTATTAGACTCAACTTCCGACAGTTCTTGCCTGATCATCTAAGCATTTATAGGTCTGGTAAGAGGATAGTGGGCTTATTATAAAAACAAAAGATAGTGGGCTTCAAACGGGTGGGCATGCATTTTACGTGGCCCGTCTTAATGACTACCTTTTTTGGTGGTACCGATAACATCCTTATTTTCAAATGACAAAATACGAAAGAATGTTGGCATCTCTTGTTGGCCGACATGTGTGGTGATCCTAAAAGCGAGGGGCAAGTAGCAACTAGGGGTGTTTATAGATAGGATTTGATAAGATCACTTTTTGCTGGGTGTCCTACCCAAAAAAAGTATGGGCTGTATTTTGTAACCCGATGCCCGGCCCTGCCCAGTAAAAATCCTAACTATTTTGGGCTGGACATCGGAGGGCTAGGCATGCCCAAGTTATGATGCCATGCTCATATTGTGAAAAAAAATCTGTAATTATAAACTTCTAAAATAATATCATATTCATACGTCTTCAAGAGTTAAATAATATCTATAATCTACTAAAAATAAGGTAACAAACAGATAATAATTAAAGTCTTGAAATTTATTACATATAAAAAAAGCCTTAAAGTCTAAGTAGTTTATAATTATAACTTTACATCAATTTCCCAAATGTTGACAAGGATGAAGTATCTAAAAAAATAAAATAAATAATTATAATTTGTAATGTAATTATATTATGATTAGTAAAATTAAAAAAAAATTAATATAGTTATAAATATTAAAAGACCCAACTTACGTACTTAACTACTTATATTTTTAAAATGATCATTTAGTCACCAGTAACTATCATATTCTCTCTTCCAAGTGTAGCATCTAGGGAGAAAAGTAAAAAAATAAAAAAGGGGTGCTCATGGGCAGAGTAACCCCCTTGCCCGGTGCTCAGCCTGAAAAAAATATGAGCTGTATTTTGTAGCCTGATACTTAACCCTGCCTTATATTTATTTAGCAGGGCTTTTTTTTATGGGCTTGGGTAGATATACCGGACGGTGGGTTTTATAAACACCCCTAGTAGCAACCATTGAGTGAAGCGATTCGATGCGAGGATTTCGTCCCCACTTATGCACCCAGACTTCCACTGGGCCTGCAGGTCTTGGACCAACACGAATACCCGTCTGGCCTGCCTGCATTACAGTTCCACTTGTTCTCTCAGCTCGTTTCTTTATCTTTCCTTTTAGACAGGGTTTGGATTACAGTCCCATGACATTTGAATTCCTGGTAG
This sequence comes from Leucaena leucocephala, assembly GCA_037074615.1. Classification (NCBI taxonomy): domain Eukaryota; kingdom Viridiplantae; phylum Streptophyta; class Magnoliopsida; order Fabales; family Fabaceae; genus Leucaena; species Leucaena leucocephala. The sequence continues at coordinate 5,555,181 of CM073517.1, read as the reverse complement.
TCCGAGGAATCGAATACTTTGTGTAAAGTAAGCAAGCAGAAAAGGATGTAGACCGTATTTTGGCATATGACAATAGATTATAAAGAAAGTTAAAAAAAAATAACAGAATTGAATAATAATTACCTAATATATTGTCTTCTATGTTTCAGATAAAACATAAATATTTTTATATTAGAACGCTAGGTAGTAGAATAAAAACATGTTAAGAAATATAATATACAAAGTAACAACGGACTATAATGAAATTTTAAGAGTATCGGAGTGGAACTCGTTTATTGTGCGCGACCACCATATACTTGTTAACCTCTATCCTTCTTTCATTCAATTTAGAAAACGCAGAATTGCTTGGGCACAGTCCAACTGGGAATATCCGCATGCATGCTTTGTGAATTGCAATATTATTTTTCTTCCACTGGGAGTGGGACCCCCTTCCACTATCCCAGTTTTAATGTTTCATTCATATAACGAGTCATGTGTGGGAGACTTCTCCACTCTCTTGAATATTAATCTCAATAGTAGAAAGCCTAAACCATGAGCCATATAAGCATCCAAATATGAACAAACCCACGTATTTATCAATATAAAATGAGAAAATGAGTGAAAATCCCTATTAAAAACTTTATTAATTAGAATTATCTAACTTTAAGTATTGATACTTTCTATATATAAGATCTTTTGGAATACTAATATTTTTTGTATATAAAAATATATTAGATATTTCTGGATAATAAAATTTATAAACAATAACTTTTAGTGAATTTTCTCATACGGTAACAAACGGTGTGCCTTCTTCAGCCCAAACTGTGATGATGTTTTGTTACTGTACAAGTGCATGAGAAATTTTTAGCCTGTTCTCATAATTTCACACAATTATTAAAGTGGACAAAAATAATATTTTTATTTACTAAATAAATGGAATAAAAGCTCATGTGAAGGTAGCCATTTTTTTTTGCCCACCCGGTTCACCGGAACTTTGTTCCGACTACATCCGGATTCGACCCGCGTCGCGCACCTGGCTATGGTGGGTGAGTCTCCCAACGAGAATTTTCTGCATATGTCAAGGCTTAAACTCGAGACCTCGCTTAAGCGATACCGAGCCGCTTATCACTTGGACCAACCCCCATAGGTAATAAATAGCATTATTATGTTCATAATCGGTTAAGAATTATTGGCACTTTAGAAAGCTAGCAAGCCCAGCCGCCTAGATAAATGTATCCGTCTTCACTTGGGTGCCCGAGATCAGATCCAGTTGTTTCTGGACATGATTGCTACGAAATCTTTCATTTGGAAGATCCTTATATATGTTTTCTAAAATGGATCGGCTCTAAAAAACAAGGTGGAAGAGGGATAAAAACATAGAAAAATAGATCTTTATTTGCGGGAAGATTGATATGTAGGCGATGACTTGCCATAGCCATAATGATAAGAGAAGATTATATTGCATTGATTGGGGCATGGTCAAAAAGACCAAGTGACGGAAACATTTAGAATCAAAACGCATTGATTGAAATGCTTGTTCTTTTTTTAAGGCTCACGCAACGTAACTCAACCGATCGATAACTTGCATGAAGTCAAAAGAAAGACCTTTGAAGTGAAGAACATGAGATCAATGGGTGGGTGGGTGGGTGTGGGCACAACAAAATGAACCTGAGCTATCGCTATCATCGTTTAATATAGTTAATAAAAATTATATTATAATTTTTTTTAATTTTATAACAAAATTAATATTTTAAACTATTTTTATTATAATTTGTGAATTAGTTAAAAATAATTTATATTTGAAATCAAGGAGAATACTTTATAATATAACAGATTTCTTAATCTTTAACAATAACTTTTCTTACCGTACATGTAAAGTTTAATTGAAAGCAGAATGAATTGTTTTGGAATTGAGGTTATGTGTAATCAATCATGTTGGGGGCGTGGGAATGGACATTAGCGTCAGGAAATCCTAATTGATCTGATTCCTCATTCTCCAATTCTCCTCTTTTTCAACATCTTAATCATCGCTGTTTACCACTGGGTCACCCCCAACACACACGCCCACCTGCAATTCCCACTCTCCATTCCCAAACCCTTTAACATTATTATTACCTCCCTGCATGCTCCTACCTCCTCCATCATTCCCTCTTTATCTCTCCCCTTCCCTCACATATTAACCATTAATTATGATTAATTAATTCTGACTTATTATATGAAGCAGAATTTTAATCTTGATTAATTTATGCTGTGCGAAGAAATAAAGCTGATGTTTGGAAAAGCTCATAGCAGCTTTCCTCTTCAGTGATCAGTAGTCAACGCATTATCCCAGAAGCCTGCTAATTAGAATGGGAGAGAGTGGTAAGATATTTCCTAAGCTTGTTTGTTTTAGAATGGAACAGAGTAAAATGACGGAGGGTGGCACTTCACTGTGATCCAAAGCATGCTTGTTGGCCTATATTTACTTACCACTCCTCGTACTACTTTTGGACCACGACCTCCCCCTTCCTTTCCCACCTTAATTTACTCATATTACTGCAGTACATGTAATGAAATGTTAACATCCTTCATTGCAATTTCGTCCATCCCTCCGGTTCGAAGTTGGGTCTCCTGCTATTTGTATATACTGATCCTTGCCTTCGCGACGCACGCCTCTGGAGTTCGTTCTCATCCAAATATCTGATTCACCCCATTTTATCTAATATCGTGTGTATATATATGGATATATATAAATTAGATTTACTCCAACTGCTTTCAGTGCGCGCTGCTCCAGGCCACCATCTCCTCATTTCATTTTTTAAATTCTTTTTCCTTCAGCATCTTCTTTGAATATATATATATCAATAGAGTTTGTAACAATATGTCCTTTTATCCTATAATTAATTAAAAAAAGGAAATATATAAAATATAACTAAATAGACATAAAATATTTCTAAATTATACTCAAATCTATCTAGAAATTATGCATATTTAATCATAAAATAAATACTTATCAACTTTGTCGGAGTCTAGACTAATTTAGATCCTTTCAAGTAGCAAGTCTACCCCATATATTGTTGTATTTCCAAGTTTAACTTTGAGACTTCTAATTAAGTTGATACAACTACGTTCTAACTACTGGCCACTTTATTTGATCTAGATACCCTAATTAAGAATATAATTGTGGTGTCAATAATGCAGTTTTTTACAAAATACTTCAGCCCTCGAACATTATCAGATACTAATTAAAATACAAGGAATTAAATTAAAAGAGTAAAAAAATGTAGAATCATTAGATATGTTAAAATGAGAAGGACGGGGGCAGCATATGTCTGCTAAAGAGAGAGAATGGGAGGTGGGGAACCTTAGTGGAAACACTTTGATTGATTATCTTTCTTTGACAGCGTGTAATCCATTTGATTATGCAGGAAAGTGTCTGCAAAATTCCAGCTTTTACTATAAATCCATTTCATCAATTATTATTATACTTAAAATATTGTTAAATTAAGTAGAGAAAAGGCTATAAACATTGAAAAGACGAAGGTTTCTTCCCGTTGGCTGCCACTTTTTCGCATTCCTAGTTGTGCTTTTTACCAAATGAAGGAGCTGGACCATCCGCTTCATCACTGTAGGCTCCCCTCCATGATCTTAACCATCAAGCATGTTCCTTAGCCTTTTCAGGAATAGGCTTATACGCCACTTGAGAACACTGCTTTAAATCATGCCTTCTCTTCCTCTTATGGAAATCATTTTCACGGGAATATGATTCCAATAAATATCTCATCGCTCATAATTACACTTATTATAACATCGTAGGATTCAATTCTTTTTAGGTTTATTTAGCTTTCAAATGCATCAAAACATCGTATCTAGTATTCATTTCTAAAATAAGACTGGTTTTGTTATTTAATCCTGCGAACCATATTCAAACATTCAATGGCCATGGCAACCTTATTATTTCTCATATTATACTTATAATAGTGATGCTGTATGCGACTGTCAAGGCCCCAATATATCCCATCTTTAAGGGAAAGTGAAGCTGCAACTTCATTTTTTTAAAAAAACAAAAATGGTGGGCACTAGAACAGTAATGATTATCTATTGAATGGCTAAGACTAAGACTGAGAGGAGAGGGGGTAAAAGCGAGGTACAGGTACGGCTTTGTAATGATTTAACGGAAGTAATAGAAAATTCCTCAAAAGAAGAACAAAAAAAAAAGTATATAAATTATAAATATCCGTAATCTGCAAAAAAGAAATACGAGTATATATAGAATATATAGAGTAACAGAAGATATAAATATAAAAGAATTGGGTTTAGGAGTAGTAGTGTGGTATAGGGTAGGGTGATTTATAGGGTGTGGGAAGGCATTAGAGGCACCCACCATCCCCCTCGTGCGTGCTATGCTTCAATGGCGGCTTCGCTATTGCTCAATCATCGTCATTAATCACACAATATTCTGGTGAAAGTGATTCTACGGATTAGAGTCTGAATTCGATTAATTCCCATGTTGATAGGGGGATTTCGTCTCTTGATTTATTATTTCTATTTATTCTCATATTTATGGTAATCTAATCCAACTAAACATTTTTATATCCGTACCTCATCTTTCTCTAATGGCAAACCAAATAAATTCATGTAATCATAATTATATATATTACATTTCATTACATTGTTTTGGATTCTGTGAAACAGACCAACTATTAATGATTATGATGAGAATTATATCAAGTTATATGGATTATTCATTAAGAGTTGATATTCGTCTGGGAAAGAATTTCAATGGTCAAAATGCTGACTTACCGAAATGTTAAAGAATTAATTCGGTTGGGGATAGGGGTGAAGCTGAGCCATTTGATTTGGGGGGTCGTGTTGTGAGGATGTGGGAGACAAGGAAAAACATTCGAAGGCGAAGAACAGTTACCAGAACGTCTTTTTAGGACGAGTGTGGGCCAAATGCCTAATGCTCTCTGTATATTCTCGGCCTATATTTATAACCCCTAGCCTAGCATCTCCCCTTCACCTCAACTGAGCACACTTTTATCACTTTGAGTAATAAGAGTTTCTTGGAGTGAGCATTGTTGCCATGGCTGAGTCAGGGTCTAAGAGAATGTGGTGTTCTATTCCAGAACGGCTTCAGCTGCATGCGGCCATGTTGGCCCTGCAGTTTGGATACGCAGGATTCCATGTCGTTTCAAGAGCTGCCCTCAACATGGGCATTAGCAAACTTGTTTTCCCAGTCTACCGTAACGTCATCGCTTTGCTTCTCCTCCTTCCCTTCGCTTACTTCCTCGAAAAGTACTTGTTCTATCTTCTCCCTTCTTTCTCCTCCTTAGATCTCTTTCCTTACTTCATCCTAATACATACATAACTCAACCTCTTTTTTTCTCTCCAGGAAGGATAGGCCTGCGCTTAACTTGAACTTCGCCCTTAACTTCTTTCTTCTCGCACTTATCGGGTATGTGTGTGTGTGTGTGTCTCGTAAAACTACATACAAAAGAGAAGCCCTGGAGACTGGATATAGTACGTAACTGGTTGTTTTGTGTGGTTATGTATAACAGGATCACAGCAAACCAAGGGTTCTACTTGCTTGGCTTGGACAACACATCTCCGACCTTCGCTTCAGCAATTCAGAACTCCGTCCCGGCCATCACTTTCCTCATGGCAGCCATTTTCGGGCAAGCTAGCTTCTCTTACTACTTCAAACCCACTTTAATTTTCAGACTTGCTCGATTATTTTAACAGTGCACATGACCTTAACGATACTTTTCAGGATTGAGAAAGTGAGGTGGAACCGGAGAGACGGGTTGGCAAAGGTGGCCGGAACATTGTTCTGTGTGGCCGGAGCAACCGTGATAACACTATATAAGGGTCCAACCATATACAGCCCAGTTCCACAACTTCAGGACACTTCGAGTTCATCAATATCTCTATTTGGGTCACTGGGGCTTGGAGATGCAAACGGAAAGAGCTGGACACTTGGGTGTATCTACCTCCTAGGCCATTGCTTGTCCTGGTCAGGGTGGTTGGTGATGCAAGCACCTGTGCTCAAGAAGTACCCAGCTCGCCTCTCTGTCACTTCTTACACTTGTTTCTTTGGCCTCATTCAGTTTCTGGTCATCGCTTTGATCTTCGAAAGAGACTCTCAGGCTTGGCTTTTCCACTCTGGTGGAGAAGCTTTCACCATTCTTTACGCTGTACGTGATTAATTATTAGCATTAACCCCTTGTAATTCATTTGATTATGAGAAAGAAAAATGATTTAATCAATTCTATGGATTATATATTGCAGGGAGTGGTGGCTTCAGGAATTGCCTTCGCCGTTCAGATATGGTGCATTGACCGAGGGGGCCCGGTGTTCGTCGCCGTTTACCAACCAGTTCAGACTCTTGTCGTCGCCATCATGTCTTCCATTGCCTTAGGCGAAGAGTTCTATCTGGGCGGGTTCGTGTTTTGAATCTTTCTATATTTAATTTATTCTCTCTGACTGCTTTAAGCGTTTGACCGTGATATATTTTTGACTTTTTGGTTCCATAAAGAGTTTTGAAAACTTGAATGGAATATATAGTAAAATCTTCATTCAAGTTTTACAAGGAATATATAAATAAAATGCTGTATTTTGTGGGTGTTATGATATGTTTACAGGATTATTGGAGCAGTGTTGATTGTGGCGGGATTGTACTTAGTGCTGTGGGGCAAAAGTGAAGAGAAGAAGCTTGCAAAGGAACAAATTGCGATTGTGTCTGCGGCTGAGCACGTCCCAAGGCCAACAAGCCACTCCAGGACCTCACTTACTCAGCCACTCCTTCCTTCGTCCACAGAAAATGTCTGATCCGATCCAGATAACTTTGAGATCAAAAGCATTTGCTGTGGGAGAACAAGATTTCGTATACTTGTTGTTATACTAAGCTACTTCCGTATCACGAAGCTTGTGTGTGTATGAGCGATGATTTTCATATCCATGATGGTTTTGTTTTTAATTTGAATCTTTTTGGTCAAGTGAAATGCTTCCTTGCTAGGACATTTAGAAGGAGAGAGTTTATATGCTGGGATTGGTTATAATGATTGATGTCACTCGCTGCTGATCAAGTGGGGCCAATAGAGCCTGATGAAATCCCATCTGCTTTTTTATATATACATATGGTTTGATTTACGAAAGAAAAGTTATTACTTTCTCAATAAATTCTCACTGTGCGATGCTATATATATATTCTCATGCGTGCCTACGACGTATGGAAGTAATTAATTGAACAGAGAGAGACCCGAATGATTTGCCAGACGTGAAACACGCCTCGTAGGCACGCATGACCAGAATTTGATTATTTAAGCCATAATTTTCAGAGTCAAAAGGAATCATGCTGGTCTCTAATTTCTCTATACCTAGTTATTACTGTATCTGTGGTTTACGTACAAAGTGCTGGCAAAATTTGGAACAAATATAGCTAAAAAGCTGTCAGTAAGATTTTGGGTAGTGGGTGGCAGAACCATTCAGGGAAGATCATTCGAAGCGTGACCTTGTGCATTCATTGGCTTGCGATATTGGCCGACCAATTGTGACTACATTATTAACAAGGACATGTCATTGCTGTATTGTCGTGTTATAGAAAGCATATATATTACGAAACAAAAATTAATATTGATCATCTTAATAAAAATTAATTTATAATTCATAAAATTATAAGTTTAAATTCTTTTATAAATATGAAGATTGTTGATAAGTGACCTATAAATATATTTATAAATATTTTTTAATTTTAAAAATATATACTAACTCTAGTGAGCGTTCAAATCCACCTTACTTAAATTTTTGTCAATAAAAAAAAAATAGAGAGCATATATACTAAGCTGCAGATAACAATGGGTCACTTGATCTTGATGTACGATATATAGCCCCATTGCTCTTTGGCTATTTGCCTTGTCTTTTACCCATGTCTTCAGCAAGTAACAAACAATCAGTTAAGAGGCAAGGAAGCTGTTGAGTTAATTAGATGAAGCCGTTAGGGTAGGTGCCAATATATATATATCGTCGTTAATTAACTAATCCCATAAAGAGACGGACAAATTGACAAAGCTATAGGTATAATGAAAGCAGTATGATTTTCAATCAACGACAGATCCCAACACCGCATCAGTAAAGTATATAAATCATTGTTAGGATCAATTATCATCAAATTAAATGCCTTTTCTTTTTCCCCTTAAAAAAATGCTTTTTTATTGGGATAACGCTTTAAGAGCGCCATGAAAAGGAATTTCATATAACACACAGACATATATAGGGCGCCATGCAATGATATTGGGTCTAATATATAAACTGTACTGTTTCTGTGGTCTGTGGCTAAGTGGCTTTCAACTCTATTCATTAAAACATTATATATTATATATTTATTTACCAGAAAAATTATATATTATATATTTAATGAAGTGATTAGTATAAATATATTTAGTACAGTGGATAATGACTCCAAGCATATAAATTTGATTTTCAAAGACTTGTTTTTTTATGAATATTACTTATGGCCCAATAAATCGGAGTCCTTTTTTGGGGAATATTTTTTAACCATTCAATCGTATATATGCTGGCTGAGTGGTTATTATATAAGATAGAAAGTTTAAACCTGTGATGCTGAAGTAAAGAAGATTATGAGGCCTAAACTAAAATATCAGTGTGGGTTTTAATTTTTTTTTTGTTACAAAAAAGTTCAGCGGGTTCAATACTAGTTCTCTACTAATATTAGCGTATATTTTTAAGGTTCAAAAAATATTTATAGAGGACTTATGAGATCACCTACTAAAAAAATTCTTACGATAATAATAAAAATTAAACTCACGTTCTTATAAAATACGAATTTGTTATTTATTATTTATGTCAACTTTAAAAGGAGTGTGGGTTTTAATTTGATAGAAGAGATTGTTTTGAAGTCCGTATATGGGCTTACAGCATCATGGGCCGATGCTCTAAAATGTAAAGAGCCACACAGGTGCAGTTAATTGGGCACTACACTAATGGAGATTAGTTCGAGTGGTAAGCGACTCGGTATCGTTTAAGTGAGGTCTCGAGTTCGAGCCTTGGCGTACGCAGAAAATTCCCGTTGGGAGACTCACCCACCATAGCCAGGTGCGCGACGTGGGTCGGATCCGGATGTAGTCGGGGTAAAGCTCCGGTGAACCGGGTAGACAACCAAAAAAAAATTGGGCACTACAGATGTCTTAGAAGTTCAAAATACATGGTTTGCCCAAAAAAATATTATATATAAAAAGTTAATCATCCATAAATCTTAATAAAAATTTATAGAAAGAAAAAATTCTCTACTCCTCAGTAGAGCTGGTAAAACGAGCTCCGCCCGCGGGCTGGGCCCGTTTTACCCTAAGGGGGGCGGGTTCGGGCTGGCAAAATGTCAGCCCGTTTTTGGGCGGGCTACACAGCCCACCCCCCCTCAGCCCGCCAATTTGGGGGGCTGGCCCGTTTAGTGGCGGGCTGGCCTGCCAGCCCGCCACTTTTTTTTTTTAAATTTAATATTATTATTTAATATTTATTTTACTTAAATGTTATTTTGAATACTCCTATTATCGAATACTAGTAAAGATAATTACTTATTTGTTAATATATGTTTACATATTATAATTGATTAATATTATGTTAATATTTATTTAGATTTATAATTATAAAATTTGAGATTTTTTTATAAAAAATAAAAATTTTTAAGAGTATAACATGGGTAATTTTTTTATTATACTAATATAACATTAGAAATTTTTTATTAGTATTTTAAAAATGTTAAAAATAATTTTTTTTTAAAATTAAAAAAAAAAAGTGGCGGGCTGGCGGGCCAGCCCGCTACTAAGGGGGGGCGGGCTCGGGCTGGCGTTTTGTCAGCCCGTTCAGCCCGCCCCGTTTGTTGGCGGGCTGGGAGCGGGCTGGCCCGCCAAAAGCGGGCCAGCCCGCATTCCCAGCTCTAGTCCTCAGTCCCCTCTACTGGGAAACAGGGTGGGGAAGAGCTTCCGTTGCCGGGAATCGAACCCGGGTCTCCTGGGTGAAAGCCAGACATCCTAACCGCTGGAAAAACAACGGAATTTCGATGGCTTGTATACCCTGCCTAATCTACAATTTAAATGATTGTATTGGGGATAAAGTATGCAATTATGCATATAGCAATGCGTGGCTATCCGGCAGACCTATCACGTGTTGGAAATGAGAGGACCGGTCGGTAGAAACTGGGTATTAGCTTCTTGAGAAGCTTGAAAAAGGAACCATCTAATATAGGGGGATTAGACCAGCAAGCAAATCGGACAGAGAAGGCAACAAGACGGGATGGAACTGACGTGGAAGAGAAAGTTGGAATGGCTTGTAATGGCGGGATTTCTTTCTAGTATCATCGCCGATGTTAGTGAAGGTGGAATCACCTGCAGTTTCTTGAGAAGCTTTAATTATTCTCTGGATATGCCCTTGGACAGCGATGTTTTCCGAGTACCCCCTTGGTTACAATGCTCCTCAGCAGGTGAAGAACTAACTTCTTCTTTTCCTTCCTTATTTTTTCCCCTGTGAACTAAATTTTCTCTTGGGGATATTTTGGGAAGGTTCATATAACACAAGGAGATAATTTGGGGAAGGGTGTGACAGTATCTTGGATCACTCAAGATGAACCGGGTTCAAGTACTGTCATATACTGGGCACAAGATTCCCATTTCAAAATGCAAGCTCATGGTTTTTTTGTTTCTTACAACTACTTCAATTACACCTCTGGTTACATCCACCACTGCACAATTGAGAATTTGGAGGTGCGTGCTGGTCTTTCCTCGCAACTTAAAATGATAGTATTAAGAATGTTAGTGGCTTGCCAACATATTCTCATTGCAAATACAGTTTGACACCAAATATTTCTGAGGTCGGAATCGGATTTACTACTCGACAGTTCTGTTTTAAAACTCCTCCTCCAGTTGGTCCTGATGTTCTTTATACCTTTGGCCTTATCGGTAATTAATTATTCTACTTGCTGCAATGAATACAGTTAGCTTTAGCTTCTTGAATGGTTCATTAACTCAAAATTTGATCTTCGGTCTTGGTGTTTCAGGAACGACCTCAAGTTATTTTACATTAATATCTGATTTACTTTAACTTTCAAGTATTTCATTGCTGGGGTGAATAATTTAATGATTAAATATCTGATATTCTGCTTCAACTTTTTTATAATTCTATAATATTTCAAGACTATAGACTAGTGGGTTGAACTCTGATATGTTAGTTGCATCTTAATAATGGTGTTGCTTCGATTGGATGTTTGCAGTTAGTAATTTGTGAGAGAAAGTCTTTTGGTAGATATTTATGCAAAAGCTAGATGCAATCATCTTATTATTTGCTGATGCAGGGTGAAACTAAACCATTCAAGCCTTATACTGCTCGTTGTCATATGCCATTCCAAGCCTCTCATAGTATATCTCCGTTGTGGTACTCTGTCAGGAGAGCTTCAGCATATATCATTGTCATGTCTACTTATTCAGCTTTTGGTAAGATTTTGCATTTTGCCTTCTATCATGAGTTCATAGATATTTGAGCTGTTTGAAAATTTGATATGATGATCAACGCTGTAGTAGATTATAAACTAGCACACAAACATACAATATTTCTGTTGATTTCTCTGGATATAGATTTGCATATTGGATTTTTTGTGTCAGGTAAATACACTCCTCAGTACAAATGGCTTGAGAATGAGTTTCCAAAAGTGAACAGAAAAGAAACGCCATGGCTGATAGTTCTTATGCACAGTCCAATATATAGTAGTTATGTGGATCACTACATGGAAGGGGAAACTGTCAGAGTAATGTACGAGAGGTGGTTCGGGAAGTATAAAGTGGATGTGGTATTTGCTGGTCATGTTCATGCTTATGAACGATCTGTAAGTGCTCATTCTCCTGTTGACTGTAATGCTCAAGTAATTCCTCCTCTGAATAAACAGTGAATATTGTTGATGGTTGCAGGAACGTGTCTCCAATATAGCCTATAACATTGTAAATGGGTTATGCAAACCCATCAATGACCAATCTGCCCCAGTTTACATAACAATTGGTGATGTAGGGAATCTAGAAGGATTGGCTATTACGCACGTATATCATATAGTTTTAAACACTGATTCCAAATGATGTCATCATATATATTGGTGGATTAATGGAAATAATTGAAACTTGAATGTTGACAGCATGACAGAGCCACAGCCCAAGTACTCAGCGTTCCGTGAAGCAAGTTTTGGGCATGGGATTTTGGATATAAAGAACAGAAGTCATGCTTATTTTAGTTGGAACCGTAATCAAGATGGGTATGCAGTGGAGGCTGATTCCATTTGGCTGCACAATAGATATTGGACTCATTCTGGTGAGGTCTCTCTTTCTGAATTGCGGCACAACAAAATTCAACAGGTTGCAGAAGCATGATCGGAATTCAGAATTGCAGAACGTGTGCACCCCCTTATGATCGAACTTACGCTTAAATCCATTGAAAATTATTACTGTTTATTGTCATTTTGTTCAAATCTTTCCTCATGGGATGCTGTATAATACAGACACGACTATGGCCACTGTGATTATCCCATCAATGTGTAAACTAGAAGCTTTTCCGTTTATATTTTTCCCTCCCTCTCTCGACACAAAGACTACTTTGAAAACAAAGCTGCCTCATAAGAACCAAGTTAAATTAAAGTGTACTCTAATACAAAAAATTCGCTTTGGTATATAAACCAAAATAAATCCCATAAATGCTTTTTTTTTTGTGAGATAAAGTGTTTCATTTTTTTAAATACAAAATGAGTGTTTCATTTTTTACTGCATGAATTTTTAAGAATCTCAAGAAAGAAACCATAAAATTTATTCTATTATTTGTATTATTATTGTTATTTTAAAATTACAAATCCTAGATTAAATATTTATATCGTATTTTTTAAATAATAAAGTTCGAAATTAAAATATCAACCAAAACAAGACAAATCTCGTCTCCAAACTATGGGAGCGTGATTGCGATTTTCTGTGGTTTTCTCAGGCACTTGATTTTCAATCCCCGTTTTTATCTGGGTCCGGATTGGGGAGGTCTGGAAGAAATTAACGCTCCCTAATTTATGAAAGAAAGAGCCCACGTCGGGACTGAGGATAAGCCGATGATGTTTTTCTCAATAAAAATTGTAATATAATATCTTGAGTGCCAATCAGATTTAGTCATCTGGAGGAGGCGAATTTGGTCAGAACATACCAGAAGGAAGAATCAAGTTCATCAGCGAAAGCCGAAACCAAAGCAGAATCATCAATCTCCCAAAAAAGGAAACAAAAAGATTTTGCCGGGTAGATTCCATTGGTAGGTTACATTAACTCGAGCAACAAAAATCCAGGAAAGGGTAGGAACCATGGGTGTCATTTCCATTTTGCTCAGTCTGGTTCTGCTTTTTACTCTTTTCTCCTTCTCTTATTCCGCCAACACCTCTGAACTGTTTGAAAGCTGGTGCAAGCGGCATGGCAAAACCTACTCTTCCGAAGCGGAGAAGCAATACAGGTTCAAAGTATTCGAGGACAACTATGCCTTTGTTTCCAATCACAATCAAATGGGCAATTCTAGTTACACGCTCTCGCTCAATGCCTTCGCTGATCTCAGTCACCATGAATTTAAGGTATCTCGTTTAGGTCTATCACCCGCCTTGCTTCGATTCGACCATCGAGCGCCTCAGCAGCCCGATGACATTCTCCTAGACAGTCTTCCTTCTGAGGTTGATTGGAGAAAGAAAGGGGCGGTAACTCAGGTCAAAGACCAAGGAAGTTGTGGTATGTCCTATTTACTGTTCCCTGCTTCTTGTTATTGCGAGCCTCTTCTTTAATCGGTTTACGTCAGAGCTTGATACCTTAATTTCTTTGATTCGACCATATTTTGTCTTGGTTTTAAGAAAGCGACTTCAAGCACAAAAGTTTTTGCTTTTAACTTTATACTCTGTTCCAATCAGAAAGCAGGGTTTTAACTTGAATGCTAGTTCCACAAAATCATTTCAAAGTAGCTATGGCTTTTTCAGACTTCTATGCTCTCATTACGAAATTACCCAACCTTTGGAGTTAGGATTGGAGATCTTTGATATTGTTACGTGGTATTGCCATTTGAATTCAACAAGTAAAGAAAGGGCTATGTTTTCCTTAGGCAAGAGGGTTTGATTGTCAGCATAGATTGTGAGGGCATCTATGATTCAGGATGGATTTATGCACGTCTTGTTATAGAGATATCGTTAGGTTCTTGAAAATAGTAAGTTCATAAATGGATCCAAGGTAATGGGCCACGAAAGCAATGATTAATTTGTCGCTAATCTGACAAAAGACTAATTTGTAATGGTGCTGAGCATGTGTATGTGTTGTGTGTAATATGTATGTACACGAGCATCACAAAAAGGTAGCATACGTAAGGCAATCACTTTGTTCTTAGTGCGTGCGCTCATGATTTAGTTCTCAACACGTTCTCTCCCATTTGACCAAAACCCAAAAAATTGTTGGACTATAAACTCTATCTCGCAATGGATAGCACAGACAACTCATTCATTGTCTGAATTGACCATGATGAATCAAGGTAGCATATAGGGTTCTAGCTTTCCTTACAGCTAGTCATGTTCACTGAGCATGATTATCTAGCTAGTAGAATTCTGTTTAATGAGAAGAATTTAACGATAGGCATGTATTTTGGTAGGCGCTTGTTGGTCATTCTCAGCAACAGGAGCTATCGAAGGTATAAATAAGATTGTTACAGGCTCTGTCGTTAGCCTCTCTGAACAAGAATTGGTAGACTGTGATAGAACCTACAACACTGGCTGCGAGGGTGGACTCATGGATTATGCTTATCAGTTTGTCATTGATAACCATGGGATTGACACAGAGGCAGATTACCCATACCAAGGTCGTGAAAGGTCTTGTATCAAGGATAAGGTATTGATTCCTCTCCCCCTTACCACATACTCATGTTGCTGACATGAATAAATATGTGTCAATGTGTAGACACATTAATTTTGCTTCTTTCTAAATTGCAGTTAAATAGACGTGTTGTTACCATTGATGGTTATACTGATGTGCCTTCGAACGACGAGAAGCAGCTACAAAAGGCTGTTGCAACCCAGCCCGTCAGTGTTGGCATATGTGGGAGTGATAGAGCTTTCCAGTTATACACAAAGGTTGGTCTCCCAGTGGCCAAATATCATAAACATGGGTTCAAGTTCACCATTTAACTACAATTTAATAAGATTTTGATATATTTGTGGAACAGGGTATTTTCTCTGGCCCATGTTCAACTTCTTTGGATCATGCGGTGTTGATTGTAGGATATGGTTCTGAAAATGGAGTGGATTACTGGATTGTGAAGAATTCTTGGGGAACTAGTTGGGGAATGGATGGTTACATACACATGCGGCGAAACACCGGCAACTCGGAAGGGTTATGTGGAATCAACATGTTAGCATCATATCCAACCAAGACCCACCCTAATCCTCCTCCTCCATCTCCTCCAACTCCTGTTAAATGTAACATCTTCACTTATTGTAAACAAGGAGAAACCTGTTGCTGTGCAAGACACTTTATTGGTATATGCATTTCATGGAAATGTTGTGGCTTATCATCTGCCGTCTGCTGCAAGGACAATCGCCATTGCTGCCCCCATGAATATCCTGTATGTGACATGAGAAGGGGTCAATGTCTTAAGGTTTGCACTATATTCTTCCTCACCTATTATACCCTGAATAAGAATATTTCATATAAAGTGTTTCACAAGCTTGCTGATGCAATTGTTGACATATATGTTTGAATATTTGTTGGACATCGCTTAGATTATTCTCGAGTTTTTAGCTTATCAATGCTTGCCAACTAACTGTCAATTTACTTACAGAGAAATGCAAATATGACGAGAACAAAGGCACGTGAGATTGAGGGCCCTTTTCATAAGCCGAAGGGTTGGAATTCTCAGTGAGGAGTTCATGTTTTATACTTCATACGTTGTGTTTCAGAACAGCTATTTGTGTTGCAGCTTAGCCGGGATTGTGACTGCTGGAATATTTGTATTACGAAATTACTGATAGAGTAGTTCACGCTTCTGCAATGAAGGAAGATTGAAGATATGAATCATTTTTCAGATTGGTTCATATCATTTTATTTAATTCAATAAAGAAAATTATATATGGCATCTTCCTTTGTTTGCCAGATAAGAATAGAATGAATGAATGCATGTATCTAGTCCTAAATCTGGTATACATTCCTTCGGATTTCTAATTCCTTTTTGTTTGGGACAAAATCTCTGGATTCTTGACTGGTGCTGCATATTTGGTAAAAAATATCATTACAATGATTATGATATTCAATGTTGTGTGGAGAGTCAGATTTTTATCCTGCAAAGGTTTTTTTTTTTGTATGAAAATGTTTAGATTTTTTTGTTTTGCTGCATATTTGGGTTCAGCAAAGGCTTATTTGAAATAAAGAAGAAAATGTGGTGTGCTTTGAAGCTTTGTAATGACAAATAATTTATTTTTTTTGTATAAACAAATAAAGTAATATTTTTTATAAGAAACAAATAAAGTATTTTTTTTGTACAAATTTTTTGGAAAAATGTTGGGTTCACTTAGGATGAAGTTTTTTTTCTCTTAGGCGATATTAATATTGGGTATGGTGAGTCGTTAATTAATCTCAAGCGTAAACTTAAACACTTAAGAGATAGGATGTCTTTCCAAACGTTATGATTGGAATTATAATAAAGTAATACTCTTTAGGGATTGAATATGTTTCAAATGGTAGTATATTTTATTTTTTTGTTAGCTGAATTTACGGACGATGGGTGAAACAAATAAAATAATTTTTTTTTGCACACCCAGTTTACCAGAGCTTTGCTCCGACTATATCCGGATTCGACCCGCGTCGCGCACCTGGCTATGGTGGGTGAGTCTCCTAACGAAAATATTTTACATACGCCAAGGCTCGAATTCGAGACCTCGTTTAAGCGATACTAAATCGTTTATCACTCGGACCAAACCTTGTAATTAATACAAGGCAACGTCGACATAGGGGTCCATTGTCAATGGTGGGAAGCCCAAGTACAATATGATTGATGATTTGTGTGGTGGGCAGTTTTGGGCCTTTGCCTTGGCCTGCTTATCGCTATCTGAATCTGATACCCACGTAGCTCTCTGCGTTTCCTCGAATCTCTCCCGTTCACACTTGAGTTAAAAAAATAAAAAAAACTTCATGTCCACGTTCCTCAGCCCTCTCTCGGTCACCTTTTAAAAAAAAAAAAAAATCCGTCTCATCCTTTTCGAACCCACCGTCCTGCCCTCTCCAGCTGTCCTGTCTCCTCCTTCCATTGCTCTTTCCTTTTCAATATTAAAATGCGTCTTATATTGTTTAACCAAAATTTAAATTAAGCTTTTCAAAGTTGACCGTCAAGAAAAATTCCTTCTTCGTCTTTTTATATTGGAATTTTCATAATGCTGCTAGGGACAAATTAGCTGTTTTATGGTTCTATTAAACAAAATGTTCATACTTCAACAAGATCAGAGGAGAAAATCACCAGAGCCTTAATTCACTTTTTTGACTTCTTATAACTAATAAAATATGTATAATATGATGAAAAATTATATATAACTTTTAAAAGATACATTTTGAATAATTTCCCATCAATATATGACGGTCCCATTCACATCGATTTTTTTTTTTTGCTTATAGTTATCCAGTTTATTACAATTTTTTGTCAGAATGTTCCGTATAATATTTAAATGACAATGAAGTTTGACTGATGTATAGAGTTTTAATTTAGGGTTAATGTAACGAAAAAAATTCAAGGTGAAGATATTATGTTTTATTTAACAAAAAATAACGGAGGTCCGAGGTCGTGGGAAAGTGGTGGCATCATCGATTGCGTCACGTAACTCAAACGATGTGAACGCTGAGTATTTCTTCTTTAAAAAGAAACGTTGATTCGAAATATCTATTATTGTGGGGACCACTGGGGAGGCTATATAAGAAGCATCAAGCCCATCTTCCTTTTCATCAATTTCCCGTTTTCAACCTGAGTAATAGTTCGTCGATTGACAACGAGAAGAGAGGAAAATGGCCGAAGAAGGACAAGTCATTGGGTGCCACACCGTTGAGGCCTGGAAGGAGCAGCTTGAGAAGGGTAACGCATCCAAGAAACTGGTATTTACTCTTTTTTTCTATTCACTTTTCGCCCTTTTTTTTTATCTTTATTCCTTCTTTTCATTTTTGTTTTTTCGTAATATGTTCCTCTAAACTTCTTTTTTCGCCGATGATGTTTATATATGTGATTTTTGCATTAAGAGTTTGGTTGTATCTATGTTGGGAAACTTAATTGACTGCCAAATTAGGGTTTCTGAGATTAGGAAATTCTGATCAGATTTATTTACTGTTTCTGGCAATAAGTATATTTTCGATGGGAAGAACATGCATCATCAGGGAATCGAGTTTAGATTTTTTGCGTGTATACAGATTAATCATTAGTTTCGCATTCTCCCACTTCCCCCTCTGCTGATTATATTTGTCAAGATTTTTCCTCTCCCAGTTTTATTTTTCCTAAAGTGGAACCTAGTTTGTCAGAATGACTCGCTTTATGCTTTCCTTAAGGTTATAACTGCTAAGTAAATTGTGATGTTGGGCGAGTTTAAGGTTTAAAAGAATAAGGTGTCTTTGATATTAATAATCGATGGACTGAAACGTGTTTTAGAAGAGTTGGAAAGAAGGTCGTCTTTTTTAACTGCAGATCAGGCTTAAGATTGAAGTGAATCTCTGATGGTTGGATTTCTGCTTCTTGTTTGCAAGTTTATTTACCTTGCAGTACTCCCTCGAGCTGTTACTGGGAATGGTTTTTCTGTCTTGATGATATCTTTTTTTCTCTGAACAATACGGTTGCTACTTCAAATCTTGGCCATGAATGTTTTACGAATCCTTATGAATGGCCTCCCATGGGTAAACTTCAGATTTAGTTAATAAATTTTCTTATTATCAAAAAGAGAAGGGGGGGGGGGGGAATTCACTGTAACGTGTTGGAGGCTTAGAGTCTAACCTTGGAAATTAGCGTGCTATATTTACAGCTGAAAGGTTATAGCAGCTGCAGCTAAGAATTGCATTGGTTACTTTTGTTGACCGTCCTCTTCACATTTGCCTATGATCATTTCTTATTCATAATCATGAGGATAGAACTCGCCGTGTGCATTTGTAACACACAAATTGAAAAGCTCTAGCTGCGCTTCCACTTCGACATATTGGTCAAATGAGAAACTCTCAATTCATGTGATGAGGAAATTTCACGCTTAGCTGCTTGTTTTGCTTTTAAGTCGTTTATTGGAAAGTATGCCTTTGATTGACTTGATAAATCCGAAGGTTGTATGACCCCCTTTACAAGGATGTTGTTCTGACTTGTAAACTGATTGAATTTGACAGATTGTGGTGGATTTTACTGCTTCATGGTGCGGTCCATGCCGTTTCATTTCCCCAATTTTGGCAGAGATTGCTAAGAAGATGACGAATGTCATCTTTCTCAAGGTCGATGTTGATGAATTGAGGGTATGTATATATGACCTTCCTTATTTCTACTCCCCATGCGCACAAGTTCTATTTTTTCATAACTTGCTAAGCGTTAACCTTGTTGTGCACAGACTGTTTCGGAGGAATGGGGCATCGAAGCTATGCCAACCTTCTTGTTCCTGAAAGAAGGCAAATTAGTGGATAAGGTTGTGGGTGCTAAGAAGGAGGAGTTGCAATTGACCATAAATAAGCATGCTGCCTGAAGGATGATGTGAAGCCTTAAGAATAAATGTATTACAGCTCTGGCGTCAGTTTGAGTGATGTGAATGCGATGTTTTAAGATTATGAAGATATGGTTATGAAGAGTGTTAAGTAGTTTGTATTGTCATACTCGCTTAACGCTTTGGCTGATTTGATTTGCAATAATATGTTTGGTTATTGATGCACTGGCCTGCGCAGATGGATAGCATTTTTCAAACATGTACATGGATATGGATGGGATGGGTGCTCTGAATGAACATACATAGTGGCCTTGTTAATTAATTAATTCACAATTCCCACTGCGGGGATGACAAAGTTGCTTCCTCGCCCATAACTTATCATTCAGATTATAGTTGCCGATGAGCGACGCAGACAATTTGGACCCTAATGAGGCTATATTACGTGATCCTTTTTTGATCTTTTAATATTTTAACTTAAAAATATGAAGTAAACATGTTTTCTAAATCTGTCAAGTTTTTCTCAAATATTAAGTTACTGATAAAACCGAAGCTAAAAATTTCTAAAAATAATAATAAGATATTATTTTTAAGAGTTTTTCCTTTATTTCCTTCCTATTTGTTTCTTATTTTTCACTCCAATCAAACCAAACCTGAAGGTTGGTAACATTTTTGGAAAAAAAATAGTAATTAATTTGGATCATGTAAATATTTTTTGTGAAATGCTAGGAATAATACGTTGGCATCCAATTCCAAATTCCAAATATAACCATTTGGTTGATGGCAATATTTAGAGAGCCCCTATAATCATTGAGTGATTAATTAATATTTAACAGTATGGATATGGACAGGACGGGGGAATTTCATATCCAACTTGTTTAATTTTGCCGCGAACAGAAAAATAGTGGCGTGTGTCGTGTCCATTAGTTCGCATTTCTGCCACCTGCCTTGTTTGAGAAGACAGAAAAATACCGTCTTTGCTTTGTCATCTCAATTGTCAGTGGCCATTCCCTAGTCGCGTTGAGGCCGTTTTATTTCAAGGCTCACGTTAACAAAATATTCATCTGCTTTTACGGTGGGTTGTACAGTCTGTCCTTTCAATTTGTTAATTTTTTTTAATTTTTAATATTATTATTTATTTTATTTAAATATTTATATTATTAAATATTAATAAAAATAATTATTTATTTATTAATATATATTGACATATTATAATTAATTAATATTATGTTAATATTTATTTAGATTTATAGTTGTAAAATTTATTTTTTTTTTAAAAAATAAGAATTTTTAATAGTATAATATTAGCAATTTTATAATTATATTAATATAATATTAAAAAAAATTATTAATATTTTAAAATTTTAAAAATAATTTTTTAAAATATTAAAAAAAATGGCTGACTCCAACTGACATTTTATTAGCCTGTTTTAATACAGACTACACAATCTGTCTCTCTAACTTGAGGGGTGAGGCGGGCTAACCCATAATAATGTTATTCACAACCAGCCCCATCCCCACATTTTGTCCCTATTTACTTAATCTTTAGTAGAGAAAGAAGACAAAATCTATATAACTAACTGCTTCCATTTAATATCTTCCCTCATAATAAAAATTTAAATCAGAATAAATAAATAAATAAATAAATAGGGAATGTGAAAGTATATGTATGGGCATGATCACGATTTGTTTGATGTGATCCGAGCAACAATTAAGACAATAAAATGAGATTAGGTTAGCCCTTAATATGAGATTTAGTTTGAAAAAGATTTGAAGTTAACAAGATAGCTTGTGATCTATTGTAATCCAGTTTTAACTTGAGGTTGAGTTAGATAGAATTTAGTCTATTGTTGAACTATTTATACTAATCTAGATATTTTAGGACAATAATAGATTTTTTTTATGAAAAACAAGATTTCAACATGATAAATACAATTAAGATAATAAAGAGTACTTATAATTATATAAAACTCATCCTAAAAGATTAAAAATTAATTATAAATTTATAAAAATCTCCAACAACAATACTAAAAAAATTATCCAAGTTATAAAATATTAAAAAAAAATAACACAATATTTTAAATTTATATTTTAATATGACTAATATTTTAATTTTATCTATAACTAACCGTACTGTCTGTTAACATGTAGGAATTTTTTTTCAAAAAAAAGTCCACATAGGCACTTCAATGACACGTAATATCTGTTTGGATTAAACATCTACGGTAGCAAAAGCGATTTGCGAAGAGCAGCGAAGAACACGAAAGAGTATTGAAGGTCACATATATAGTGAGTAAATTTCTGTTTTTTGGGAAAGGGAAGGATCGATGGAGCCACTTCGTGGGAGCAATCCCTATTCTTCTTCATCTACATCTTTTTCTTCGAAGAACTTCAAGTACAGATTGTGATGTATAACCATCATATTCACACCCAAAACTGTCGGAGAAACACAATCTCAAAGATTGGATGACAAAGCAGAGAAATTACTCACACCTAAAGCCCCAAGAAAACCTCCAACTCCAAGAAAACTTCCTTCCTTCAAACTTCTCTTTACCCTTGAGAGGTTGTGGTTAGATTAACTCATATGCACCAATACAAATTATTGTCTTCATCTACGCCCTTCTCGTTTACCACCAACTCCTTCAAACTTCCTTCTTTCACAAATCTGTCAAATTCATGGTAGCTCACCACCTTCACCTTCAGTGTCCTTCCTTACTTTACTATGATGGATTTCGATTTTTTTAAAAAAATTCTTAGTACTTTCTCCATTTTTTTCTACAGATTCTTCTCATCCACTTATTTCATTTGATAAGTGATAGAGGTTGGTGAGTGAACAATCCCGGGTCTAGTATTATCTTCGTTGTTGCTATCCACAAATCGCTTTAGGTTTTGCTACTCTCCCGCCGCTGCTCTTCTTCCACTCTCATCATTTTCTCTTACTGAAAAATCAATCATATATTACGTGTCATTAAAATGCCTATGTGGACCTTTTTTTAATAAAAAAATTCCTACCTGTTAACAGTTGATTCAAGCAAGATTACCGAAATTGCATCAAATTATAACTAAAATTATATTACAAATAAATTAAGATACTAATTATACTTAAAAAATAAGATTAAAATATTAAGTGTTATTTTATAAAAAAAATCACTCAAACCAAATCAAACTACAGACCACTTGGTATAGAACTCCAACTAGCCAATCTAATCCTTTTTTTTTTATTAATTGCTCACTCGATTTATCAGAATTTTACTCCAATTACATCTAGATCCAACCCGCATCGGACATCTGAGCCAAATGCCTTAAGTTAGATTGGGTTGCACTGTATAACCAGGTCCCTACACGTGGCTACTGGCCAACGTACTCTCCCTCGCCGACCTGAATTACTATTGAATGATTATTTTTTTTTTCCCACCCGGTTCACCGGAGCTTTACCCCGACTATATCCGGATCCGACCCGCGTCGCGCACCTGACTGTGGTGGGTGAGTCTCCCAACGGGGATTTTCTGCATTCGCCAAGGCTCGAACTCGAGACCTCACTTAAGCGATACCGAGCCGCTTACCACTCGGACCAACCCCCGTTGGTATTGAATGATTAATTAATGGCATCCGTCGGATTACTGATTTTTTCTCCAAGTAAATCAATTGGCACAATAGTAATAAATTACAAATGATATTATATATATTGGCCATATCTCTTGTATCCATCACGTTGGCCCCTTTCAGTTTTAAATCAGATCCAAAGATAAGGATTGCGATCACACAAGGGGCTCGCCGACCACATACGTGTTCGAACTTCGAATTAAATGACAATGAAAATGAGACCAACTATAACTTTATTATCCCTTGAATTCAACCACCGACAAACCAGCGAAACCATAGCACTATTATCTCTTTCACCTCTTCAATGGCGAGGAGTATGTACTGTTCTTTTTACTAGAGATATTTTCCAAGGATTCCCACCTAACTCTTCAAAAACTACTATCAAATTCCTCGTAGGCTTCAACCACGACCTCGGAACGTGGTACCTGCGAATTCCCAAACACAAATTAGTAACTTAAACCTATGAAGCCTTCCACAGTATATGTGCATAAATATAAACTTAGTACCATCGTTGTGTGGGTTGTCCACAACCAAGCTGGCATTTATTGGGTCGGAATGTGTTTTGGTAGCTACAGGTATTGCAGTTGCCCTTAGCATAAGCCATCCAATATCTTCCTATGCTTTGACCGTTGATCCATACTTGACCTTTTCCCATACTGGATAAGTCCAAAGCCAATGGTTCGTTCCCCGCAGGAGCATTGAAATATGCCTAAAAGGTTCCAACTTTCTAATTATTATCTCTACAGACAACATTATAGTTCTTACCTCTTTGAATCTTATAAGACAGCCAGTTATAGTTCTTACCTTGTGCCATTTCAAATGCTGACGTTTCTGGGTGGCCAGTGAATCTTGGATCCATTCAACGGATGAGTTTCCGGCGGGAGACACCAGATTCATAGATTCTCCCTTTAGCCCAATCTGTTCAAGAAAATAGCATCGGTTAAGAATCATTATTCATTGCAATATGGCAATGTATGGGTGAATTAGTGTGCATAGGACCTGATAAGACCATTTTTGCTGCGTTAAATCTTTCTTTCCCTTGTCAAGACCATCTAGCATAACTGGACCTGTGATCCCTGTCTTCCATGTTTCAAAATGCAGGCCAACATTCTTGAAGCAAAGAGGGAACAAGATAGACCAAAAAAGAATATCATTAAAGTCTACAAAGAAATGGTCGATTCTAGTTCAAGCTGGGTTAATGAATAAAGGCACTAACTGGTAATCCCACAGCTACGCTAAGAAGAGAAATTTTATTAGTTCCAGCATGTAGGTTGATGGGTCCATTGAACGTGCAACTTCTCTGTTCTCTTGTTCCAAAAGCTGACCCTGCAAAATAACAACTTTCACGCTTCATATTTTGTTGAACTTCAATTTGATCATCATATTATGCAAATGCAAGAAGAATTACTCAGTCCTTCTTCATACCTATAAACTGCCCATTAACAAACACGTGAACAGCATGACCTGCCGACTGTACATTAATGTTGGGTTTATGTCCTCCATTAAGAAATGATTCTGATGAACTTATGTCAACGCTGTGACAGGAATTCAAATGAACTCAGCAAAATGGACAAAGTTTAATGTTTGAAAGTCAAGAAGTCAACCTCTGTATACTGTGACTCATACCTGGTCGTGTACCATAGATAGTCACTTCTATCTCTAGTAAGGTCTATCTGATCCAGGAGTCCAGCTGATGTCATCCTTGAACTGTCCGACAAAGAAGATAGATCCTCATCGTAGGTTTCCCATAAGAACTTAGATTTGGTAGGCAACATTTTTATCTGTGACGTTTGAACTCTCACCTTCATGAAGACGCCAGAACAATCAAGTAAATAACTTGATGTAACTAACAAGAAATCAAGCTATACCCTATGAAATATGCTTACTCTTGCAGTGTTGAATACATCAGTTCTACAGTCAGGGAGGATACTTATTGACCAAGGAGGCAAATCATAGTGTCTGTTATTGAACGTTACCCTAGCAGCAGAGTTTGCATTATAATTTGCTAGAAAAGCTGCACATGTTCTTCCTGAAGAGAACACATGCGCCTGCTGGAACCTTCCTAAAGATGTAACAGTAGGATCGGAAGAAACCAAAGCATGTTCACATCGCTTAATAGCTTGATGAAGATCCTTCAAATGAGTGTATTTAGGTTGCCTTATAAGACCTAATCACCGCAGAGAAATTAGATGCCTACCTTGGAGAAATGAAAATCATAAATAATCTCGAAAAGATGAAAGTTCTCTCACCGTATTCGTCAATGGGAGCGTCATAGTCATAGCTGGTAGTGATGAATGGGCCTCCAGCTGAGCGTCCAAAGTTAGTTCCTCCATGGTACTGCATCATAAGTCAGAATTTCAAAAAACAAGGTAGAGGAAACTAAATCCTATATATATAAAAGGGGACCAACCATGTAGTAGTTTACGAATGAACCACCCTTTTGTATGAAACGCGCAACTGCAAATGCTAGATCTTCAACTGGTCGCTGGTGAATTGGACCCCCAAATTCTGTAAACCTTTATAATGAAGTGAAAATATTGAGAATTGGACCACCTAATTCTGCAACTGAGTTCAAAGATAGTACTATAATTCATAACTCACCAGCCACTCCAAGCCTCGGTCCAGAGGCTAGGCTTGTAGGGTTTATTTGGAGAGAACTCATCACAGTAAAAACCATTACATGTATTTATCTGCAGTAAAGAATAGGACGAATCAAGATTTAAACAGAATCTACGTTGAAGCTAAGTAAATAAATATAAATCCCCAGTGACAGTAACAGTGAAAAATGAGATTACTGACCAAAGGATCTGGGGCGTCGTCTTCCTTGCACATCACCCAGGGGACTCCTGTACCCAATCCAACAGCCATTTTTGCAGCCCAATTCACATATGCGTGAGCAGCAGCTCCCAGTGCCCTGCTCTCTGGTCCATACTCGTTCTCAATCTATCACACAAACACAAGTTAATTCCGCAACATCAAGATTTCAGTCGGCAACATGCATGCTTTATTTGCATACCTGAGATAAAATGATTGGACCACCCTGAGATTGAAATAGCTTTTCATTCTTCATCATCTGCACAATCTTCTGGGTGAATCCTTGCATTGCAGCCTGTTAAGAAGAAAAACATGCAGTATCAATTTCATTGTTACTCTTTGTCTAGTTACACAATTCAATACTTCTGCAAGCAGATACGAGTCAAAGATGAAACCTTGAAAGGTCCATTGTTGGTCCTGAAGCTCATGCCAGGAACATACTTTAGCCAAACAGGAAATCCTCTGTACCAAATAATAAATCATTGATCCTCACAGTTAAGCGTTAATGATAAGAAAACTAAGCAGAAAGATTCATTCGGATTTAAACTCACCCAAAGTTCCACTCGGCGCATACATAAGGCCCAATGCGAAGATGAACATAGAGCCCCACTTTCTGCACTGTCTTAATGAACCGTACCAGATCGTACCTCCCTTCAAAATTGTACTGACAAAGCGACACAAGGATGAGCAATAATACATGAAAATAAACAAACAAACAAAAAACACAAACTGAAGTATGAATCAAGATTCAAGATCCAGAAAGGTACCTTGCCAGGAGAGGGTTCATGGACATCCCAGAAAACATAAGTGTCGATAACATCAAGGCCTCCATGTTTGGCCTTCCGAATAAGATCTTCCCACATCTAGAGCACCACACATTTCAAACGTTCAGCAAAATGTCAACATATGAATAGATAAATTAGAGGGAATAAGAAAACGCAGAGAGACATACTTCAGGGGTGCTTCTGGGGTAGTGAATGGATCCGGAAATGAGGACTCTTCTTTGGCCATTGATGATAATGGCCTTTCTATCGTAAGTGACTGAGCAGTGAACGAGCTCAGAACTCAGAAGACAGAGCGTGAAGCAAAAAAGTAGAAGCTTGAAGAGTGATGTAGTTTCCATGTCTTTCAAAGAGATTTTTTGAAAAACGGAAGCTGAGAGATGAGCAATGTGTTCTTAGTTCTTCTGATCTGTGACTCGGAAATCGAACAGCATTGTGGGAGACACCGATCCAACCACCAGAAATAGCTTCTGGCTCTGCTGTGCCGTGCTGTCACTGGGTTTCCCGGTTCTCCAACTTTCTCAGATAGCTACTCTACTAATTATCTAGTCTGTTTCTGGCAAGGCGCAGTTTTATTTATTAAATCTGATTTTTTTTTTTTAAGCGCATTGGTCAGTTACTACAACACAAGGAGATTGTTTTTCTGAAGGGGGAAAATACTTTCTTGTTTCTAACTTGGAATTTACGTCTTCAAGATTAAAATGGGAGGGAAGAGGATCGTCACAGATCAGAATGGTGATATGACATGGATTTCAAATGTCTTGTCCATATTTTACTCGCGAGTTTAATATTCGCTCCTGTACATATAACCCCTTACCGAGTTACTGAGGTGAGGACATGAGCGTATGTTTGGTTTTAAAATAAAAACAGTGTTTTTGGACCCTCACAATTAATTATTAATAAAATAACTATTCCTTTATAGTTTCTCAGAAGTAAAACCTCACAAAAATACAATTTTATCCCTCTTTTTATCATCTTATCATCTCTCCACTCTATTATTTTATCTCATATATTTTCTAATAATTTATTTATTAAAAAATTAATCTAATAATAATTATCTAAATATTTATTTTTTAAAATTATTTTTATATAAAATCTATTTTCTAAAATTATTTTATAATCAACTTTTTTCTAAAATTTATTTTTCATAAATTAAACCAAATACACCCATTGATTGGTTTGAAGTTATTCACTTTTAGTTATATCTTGGGACAAATATACCGGAGGCCTTCACTTTCATCAAAATTTTAATTTAGTAACAATATTTTTTCTCTTAATTAAACTTTTAAGTTTACTGTGTTAATTTTGTTAATTACAATATATAAACTAATAATATTAAGAGAGTAAAGTTACATGAGCTAATTGTTCAAATAAAACATAATTAAATGATTTAATTAAAAAATATATAAGCACCAAATTAAAAATTGAGGAATAGTATAGTTTTTCCTTTTATCTATTATATTAATTATTTTTAAAATATATTTTTATTTAATGTACCATTTAAAAAAAATATTAAAAGTTAATGATCCAAAGAAAATATTAACACATTAATTTTAAAATAATTAACATAATTTTTCCAACTTTTATGAATTAGTTAAAGAAGAGAGAGTATTGCAATTCGAAATAAATGCACTTTTGTCTGAACACAGTCGTTTAAAACGTTGAGGGAACAAAAGTAAATAAAAAAATGAAGGCCAATAAAAGAAAAGATGGAAATTAATGAAATGAAATTAACAGCTAAGGTAGGGGCGGGAGGGGCATAGACATGGAACACTTTTTTGTTTGGGGGCATGTGCGTTAGCCTCAGAAGGAGTGGATGACAACAAAACCGGGTAGATTGATGTATTATTCCCATGAGGACAAAGTTTGCTGTTGTCTCTGTGTCTGTCGGATTTGCATTTTTTGTAGGGTTTAGCACCTTTGCTTCCATGTGATCTTACATTTCTCCTCGATATTCCCTCAACAAAACCAGCTTCATTGTTTTTGCTTGGAATTGAATATCTGTATGGATATATGGATATTAAGTACTATTGAGTAATCATTAGCCTTATCAATGGACATGCGGAGGGGGCAGAAGGCAATTTACAGCGACCCTAGCTTGCAAATCCCTCCATTTTTATTTTATTTTCTTAGGTTCCTGTTTTGAAAGGCTACTTATTATTTTTAAGATTTTAACGTTTGTCATTTGTTGATGAAGGGCGCGTGTTTTCACTTTTTAGGACATAGAAATGTTGTAGTTTAGCTCCATATACGTGCAATTTTCTTGGACCTATCGATTCTAAAAACCTGGAAGAATTCAAAAGAAAAACAGTGTAAAAAAATAGAATCAGGACTTTCACTAAGAAAAGTTGCATGCCATCATGGCATCGATCTTGACTTTCGATTCAGTCGTCACGACGGTGTGTCGGTAGTTTTGTCCTTTTTTTTTCCTAAGAGACTAAAGGGGCGTAATTTAAAGGCGGCTACAAATGTGGCATGTCGTGTTGTTTCATATAGAGCCTGTTTGGATAGAATTTTAAAAAAGGGCTTATAAAAAAAAATGACTTATGGACAACTTATGGAAAAGGACTTTTAGAGAAGAGTTTATAGAAAAAAAATGGTTTTAAATAAATAGGTGTTTGAATAGTTATTTTTAGAATGACTTTTTATAGTGGTAAATTACCAAAAAGGGTATGATTTGATTTAAAGTAAGAGAGAGGAGGGAGTTAGAGAAAAGAGAAGAGAGAGGGAAGAAAGGAGAAAGTAGAGAGGGTGTAAGAAAAAGTAAGAGAGAGGAGAGAGGGTGTAAGAAAAAGTAGGAGAGAGGAGAGAGGGTGTAAGAAAAAGTAGGGGTAAGATAGTAATTGGATAGTACATAAGTGTTTTTACTGTTGAAAAAGCTATTTTAAATAGCTTATTCAAAACCATGGTTTTAAACCATGGTTTTGTCCAAAAGCACTTATGGACAAATAAGCCTGTTTGTTTTGAAATTTTTCCAAACTGAGGTTTGGGCCAAAAGCTCTTTTAAAACCACGGTTTAGAGGCCAACCAAACAGGCCCATAATTATTAGTGACATGATGAAGATGGATGTGGAAGAGATGAGAGTGAAGGTGGGGGCTGATATTTGCCCTTGTGATTGCAACAAAGTGAGCTTAGGATGCCTTTTGGCGCAGGGCATATCCCTATTCCCTCTTCCAATATTATAATCGCAAATGATTAGCCTCCCCTACTCACATTTCATATTTACTCTCAACTATTTGCCCAGCCAAACACGGTATCATTGCTTCTCTTCACAGTTATTAGTGTCGGTGAGCCTCCCCTCTCTACTCCTTTCTTATTCACTCCTTCGTTCATTTATCTCTCTGTGCTGTGTTTTAAATGTCAAGCAGTCTTCCTTCAACGTATATATATTCTCATTTCAATATTGTAAAATGAAAATTGCCCTTTTCAATGTCTATTTACTAAATATATTTAACTTATTTAATTAAATTAAAAAAATTAATCAAACTAATTAATATATAATATTATTTTAAAATACTCTAATCGTCTTAATTGATTCCCTTAATCTTTTAATTGATTATTATTTTGAAAGAGTATTAATAGGGATCATTTGAGAAAAATAAATAAATATAATAAATATATCTTATATTTAAGACTAATATTAACTTTTTAATTAAGTCATATATATTAAAGACATGTGGAGTATCATGGGCGAATGAATTTAGACCGAATGAATTTAGACTAAATGAATTTATAATTGATATTCCTCCGGTCTTAATTATAAGAGGCAGTAGATTTTTTAAAAAATTAAGGAAGTCAAATAAATCAGTTAATTATAATCAAATTCAACCTATCAAATTGAATTCATATATTATATATTCTTTAATCTACTTAAATTAATTCACTAATTTTTTTATTATGTATAATTAACTTATTTATTTAATTTATTTAAAAAAATTAACTAGTTTTTATATTTTAAAAAAATTGAGTATAGTAGGAAGGGGCACGCTAGGATTTACGTCAAAACGGACAGGAAGAGATATTTGAAGTTCGTGAATCTTAGCGTTAATTTTGTTTGGGCAGGGTTAATTCTCAGGCCCATTATTGGGCTTCGTAGTCTTTTTCGGGCCATGTTGGGATTCGTACTCACAAGGAGTTAGCTAATACACCGGGCTTTTAATCCAAACAATAATTGGATATCGTCTATTAATGGCCCAGGCCTGAGCCTCATTCAAACCTCTCTGGGATCCATGGTCCCATTAAAAATGTCGATGGCGTGTCGTTTAAGGATACTATGTTCACCTTTTTAAAATTGTGGACTTCTTAAACAGAGAATTAGGACTATAGTTTATACCGTGAGAAGTAAACTAAGTGACAAATACTCTTATAAAGAAATGTCTATTAAGATCTGTTATACTTAAAACGTATCCAATATAGATGTGTCAATTAGTGATTTCAGAGAGTTTAGGATTAAATTTTTCAATAGCTTAAAATTTTTTATTTTTAGGCGTTAACCCTCGCAGAAAAAAAAAATCCCAGAGCCACCCAAGTTGAGAATTGAAGAATTCACTTTTATTTCTTTTTTTTTTTCCTTCGAATAAAAAGCACTAGTTGTTTTTGTGTGAAGCGAGATTATTCTACCTTAGTTACGTAGACGCAAAAGCAAAATATTGCGATCTGAATAAGACAATCATAACGACCTGTTCCATTACGCTGATGATGGTCTCTTTACTTTCCTTTTCTTTTATTTTTTAATTTTATTTTTGCTTCAGCGCCAAGAAAAACCGATCTCTCTCTCATTTAATACACTGGATATCGAGCAACTTTCATCGTGCCATTTCTCTAAACTCATAATAATTACATATATTATCCGCTCGAGTTGGAACTCTGTCACAGATATGGGATATGGATGATCTATCCATCGGGTAATTGTAGGTTTTACTATTGGATTTTTACCCAGTAAATAAAATACTATTGCAATTAATATTTTTGTTGGATATTGTAAAAACACGTGTACTTATTTTTAGTATGAGAAACGAGGCATGCACAATAAGACAAACTGATGAAATGCTTAAAGTCAAGAGATCGGTGGATAAATAAATAAGCCTGTCTCTATCGTCAGCTTCCTTTTAATTTCCTAAGTTGATGAAAACAAGAATAAGGCTTCTTTTTCACTTTGACAAAGGACGACAAATTAAATAACCTGAGTTATACGAACCTGACTCATTCCACGAAGGACCTTCAGCAGCGAGAAAAGGTGGAAGCAAGGAGCAATTTTTAATTGCTTTTGTTGGGACCAAATGGGTAAATGAGCATTTGGCGACACATAGGCTCAAAATTATAGTTATATTTCCCGGTGGTTTGTAAACTACCGTTTAAATAAAATTATAGTTTAATGGTCCTTTTGAAAAAAAATAGTCAAGTTTGCACTACTTAACGAATTTTATTTGACAGTTTTGGTGCATGTTTGGCATTAAGTTTGGCTCACCCAAACTAACCTCATACATTTACAAAGTGATTTCAGCACAAAAATTATGTCCGGGATAGCTTTTGAAAATAAATTATTGTTGATTTAAAAGTAGTTTTAAAGCTAAAGCAACTTTCAGTAGCTCTTAACTTAATTATTTTTTAATATATTATCTAAATAAGTTTACATTAAACTATTTTTTTATAAAAATCTTTATAAACATGAATTACATTATACTATTTAATTTTTATCTTAATTTCAATATGTAAAAATCAACTAGGATAAAAATAACTTTTATAAATGTTACTAAGATACGGTCTGAGTAAGTTAAAGGAGCAAAATGACCAAGATTGATATCTTATTTTATTTGACGCTTTTATTTTTTTAAAACCATCAAATAAATAACAGTATTTGACAGTTAAAAACTGCCAACTGTATTTAAATGACGCTTAAATACTTTGCAGTGAGTAAATTTGTCAAGTAAAAGCAAAAATAAGAGTGAAGTGAGACATTTTCTGTAGTAGCATGCGGAAATTATTGTAGTGGGCATTTCTACTAGCCATGAGTGTTTGGTTTTCCCGTTTAAGACAGACTGGTCTCATGCAACTCTTACCATTTTCTCTACAAAATTATGTATAAATCGCATTAACCATTAATGTACTTTATATATATATATATATATATATATATATATATATATATCAATCTTTCAATAACGTTGAAAGACATGAAGCTAAACTCGTCTGCAAATTTATACCTACTTCAGTCAATCATAATTACGTACGGCGCCTGTTATACGGTAATTAGCTAACACAAATTACATTGAATTCTTGACATAATTAATTAAATTAATTATAACCACTCATCACGATGAGAATGACAAATCTCCACTCATCTAAATTTACTTAATTAGTCCATGTTCAAGCAGCAGATTAGTAGTTAAAGTTTATTCCTCTGGCTACAGTCTCCACGATTCAATTCATCTAGTCCTATATATATAAATAATATTTATAGGGTAATTAATAATTTTTTTACACATATTAAATATAAATTATTTATAGAGTAATTAATTATCTTCTTTTTTTAATATCCTTTTATTAACAAGGATAAATATAAATTTTTTTATCAATTTAATATATTTTTTAATACGTGACAATAATAAAATATAAAATGACTTATATATAGAATCACAGTAGTATATATATAGATCGATTTAGTTGAAAATATTATATAATAAGAGACCATAATTCAACGTAATATGACAATGCGGTTCATATATGTTCATATTATCATTGGCAATAAGCACAAGACAGCAGCCCTTGTCTGTTTCTGAAGGGCAATCAAATTCGAAACATTGACTATAGCTTGCATTTTTGCCAACATGCATGTGACGTACGTCGTACTCTTACTACCTGTTTGGATCAGCTCCAAATTATAATTTTAGAAACTCTTTTGGAATTTTTTTTTAAATAAACAGTATATTTGTTAACAATTACTTTTGAGTAAAACCATAGTTTTGAATAAGCCACTGAAATTAGTTTTTGGAACAGTAAAATAACTTATAGATTATTTAATTACTATCTTACCTATATTTTTTCTTACACATTCTCTCCTCTCTCCTCTCTACCCCTTACATCTCTCCTCTCTCTTCTTTTCTACCCTCTTTTCTCTCTTCTCTCTCATCTAACTTATCTTCTCTCTCTTATATTTTCTCTACCTCTCTCATCTCTCGTACTTTTAATCAAATCATACATTTTTTAGTAATTTACTAATATAAAAAGTTATTCTAAAAATAACTATCTAAACACTTATTTATTCAAAACTAATTTTTTTTCGTGAACTATTATCTAAAAGCTCTTTTCCATAAGCTGTCTATAAACCCTTTTTTTTATAAGCCATTTTTTAAAATCCTATCCAAACAGGCCCTATAAAAATTAGATGAATATATTCTACCTCTGTTATTTAGTATAAGACCCAATTGACTTTTTGGATAATTTAAAAAAGTCAAATAAATCAGTTAATTATAACTAATATCAGAGTTAGTTGACTATAATTTGAATAAATTAAATAGTATATAATATAAATTTATCTTGATAAATTAGATTTAATCTTAGTTAATTGATTTATTTAGTTTTTTTAATCTATCTAAAAAAGTTAATTAAGTCTTATATTAAAGAATTGATGGAGTATATATATATATTTGGGGCTCAATACCATTTATTTTATATACAGTTACATGATTTAACCCCTTTCAGCTTCTTTCTTTTCTGCACTTGATATAGCCCTAGTGTGTGTTTGGCTTCCACGTTTGAGAATAGATTATGGCTAAAACCGCGGTTTAGAATTTTTTTACACAAACAACTATTTTTGTTGAGAATTGATTCTGGACAAAATCTCGATTTGAAACCGCGGTTTTGAATAAGCCACTGAAAATAGTTTTTTCTTTGAAATTTAGGTTTTGGATTATCCAATTACTATTATACCCTTACTTTTTCTTACACCCTCTCTCGTCTCTCCTCTATTTTCTCTATCATTTCTCCTCTCTCTTCTCTTATTTCTCTTTCCTCTCTCTTCTCTTATCTCTCTTTTTCTCTCTCCTCTCTCCTCTCTACACTCTCTTCTCTCTCCTCTTTCTTCTCTATCATCTTTCATCTCTCTTACTTTTAATCATATCATACCATTTTTAGTAATTTATCAATATAAAAAGTGATTCTACTACTAATCATCCAAACATCTTTATTCCCAAAATCTATTCTTCCCAAAATCTATTTTACCCAAAATCTATTCTCCAAAATATATTCTTCCCAGAATCTATTCTCCAAAAGCTAATCCAAACACACCCCCAATTCATTTCTTAATAAAACTTCATATATATTCACGAATCTAGCTGCCATGCAAGATGATCAAACACGGCCCAGTATATGAGACTCTCATTCGAGGGAGTATAGGAATTGTCACGTATATTGGTTCCCAGATTTAAACATATGATTTCCAGATCGCATAGCAGCAAAAACATAACATTCAGACAAAGTGATAGTGAAGAGCTAAGCTTAACACTTTGTGTGTAAGCAACATTTCATTTTGCATCGATCATTTTCAATTTTCTATCTACCGTTCTTTAACGAACTTTTTAAGCACACGGAAGTCACAGATCTTAAGTTATTATGTATCAATGACAACAATGACACTAGGAAGTTGGGAACTGAGCTGTAAATTTAATGAAAATCACAAAAAGGAAGCAGTTTCTATATGTTCGGTTGCACTATAATCTGTTTTTTTCCTAACTAAAGCCTTCGCGGCCGGAATATATATCGATCTTGAGTCACCAGTCACTAGCTAGGGGACAATAATAGGAAAAGGCAGGTTTAATTAATTTATAGATATAATATAATATGTCTTAGTTATAACTTTTAATGCCTAATAAACTAATAATAAGGGGAAAAGTAGAAAGCAGAGAAGTGTGGAAGAATCCGATCTCAGTAAGGAATAATATATAATAACTGGCTTCAACTGAGGAAAAAGAAAGCTGATTCTGGCTTGTACTTTGGGGCCTTTCTACGTTGTTTCACTTGTTGCTTTTGATCTTATTAAGTGACTTTGTTACTAAAGCACGTACTTTTTTCCATTGTCGTTTTGCACAGAGAGAGAGGGAAAGCTTTTATAGTCACTAAAAAAATGACTTCTAACTCAAAAAGAGACCATCTCCTCCAAACGCAGACAAGATAAGTTTTAACTAAAAAGAGATACAACGAAACGATTTATCATTAAATTATATATAGGCCCCTCGCCTACCTCTATCTTCCTACGTATTTGATTTGTCTCGTCATCGTCTTCTCATTTCCGTGTAAATGCTCCATCATCTTCCTGAGGTTGCAAACAAATAACCCTTGCCTACACTCACGCTAGCTATGTACTGTTCATTCCACAATTGGAAATTCTTTTCATTATTGCATTATATATATATATGTATGTATTCTTTCATATGCAAAATGTCATCCCACTGGCTAAATAATTGGTATCCGAATATGAAAAAGACAAAAGCAATGTTTGATATATTTATTTTCAATAGATAAAAAATGGAAAAATGGGTAAAAAAGTTACTCTTAACGATTTTATTTGTCAGACTGACATGTATTTTGATATTATTATTCTCTGTATAAATCGTCAGGGTACTAATATTTTTTATGTATATATGAAGATATATAGTATTTTTGATAGATAAAATGTTTAAACAATAATTTTTGAACGATTTTCTATTTTTAAAAAAATTGTTCTTAGATATGCAAACCACTTAAGAAAAGAAGGGTGAAATGAGAAAATATATCTGAGCTCCTTCCAATGCTAAAAGGTCACAAGATCTTCGAGTGAGATTTCAAGATTCATAGATCTAGTATTTTGTCCTTCTTTAATTTTGACCGAAGAGAAGCTAAGGTTTTTTTAACCTTTTTTACTTATATTTTGTAGCTAGGGTGATTGATAATGAATTTACCAATCATCGTCCATAATATATATAAATAACCCTAGCTGGTAGCTAGGATGAATCTGAATCAGCAGTAGCTTTCTCAGGAACTGTTTACCACGAAAACACTTTGAGAGGAACGAATCGAGAAATAAATTTAATGTGGTACAAGATTATTAGCAGAGTTGCCTGAGCATATATATATATATATATATATATTTGATATGGTATGGACCAGTATTTAATTACGAATATTTTGTTTGTTCATCAGAAAGACAAGGCTAGCTAGGTAGCTAGCTAATTTGTACTATTCTCTAGACAGAGACAGAATCCGAGTTCATTCATGTATGAATAAAACCATATTCCCCTTTTACCGTCGATATATAGGTAATAGATTAACAGCTAGTATTAGATTTTTTTTTATATTTTTGGTGATGTCTATACTATGATAAATATACCTAGTAATAGTTATCGTAGGAAAACGTATGAGGTATATTTTTGGGCAGTGGTAATCCCATCAACAGCGACTGATTTTAAAATTAACATTCTCTCCATATCGAATATATATGTGAAGTTGAATTTTACAGTCATGCGGGCATGATATATATATCATGCGTATACATGTGAATGCTCATTCATTTAATTAATTTTTTTTCTTTTTAAATATTACTGTAAGTGTGTGGCCACAATTATATAAACATTAATTGATTGGTGCATTTAAGAAAGAAAAATAAAATAGAATGCGCTAATATATATATAAATAGGTCTATTCAATTTTAAACTTGATTATGTAAAACCAGACATATATATACGTGTGCTTACTGATCGACGAACTAGCTGGCATCAAAATTACATTTTACTATATGATTTAATTTTTTTTTTACTGAAGATTATGAATTTGCAGCGACAATAAACAAGAAAATATGTGTGTATATAAGTTGGATTTGATGGAATATAGAGAGAGAAAATATATAAAACAGTATGTTGTTTTGTGACTTACATAGGCATTAGGCATTAGGCATTAGGCATTAGGAAGAGGTTATTAATTAATTAGAATAAATGTTTGTAGTAATGAAAATATAATTAAGCAAAGTAATTAAGGATAATAATGCAAGCGTAAGAATCTTGTTCCTTTATCTTTAATGAGGAGAAAGGGGAAACACAATATTGAGTGAAAAGAACAGTATGGAATTGTGTGCGGAACAGCGAGCATCTGAATTCTGAGGTAACAAGAAATTAAACAGAACAAGATAGAGACAGAGAGAAAGAGGGGAATGGTTAATGAGTGGCAAAGAGCTTCCCTTATTAAAACGATCATCATCATCATCATCATCGACGATCGCCGTCCCAGCAACGCTGGGCACCCACGTGAACCCTCCCCAGCTGCGTCCCCACTCTGATCCTCCGTATCTATGCCTTCACTTTCTCTCCTTCACCCTAGCTACCCACCTACCTAGGCCCCCCCCCCAATTCCATTTCTTCCTTAATTAATTCTACTTTCACTCCATTTGTCAAATGACCTTCTAGTTTACCCGTATCAAAGTGGGAGATTAATCTATTTGTAATCTCATGCTATAAATGACCGTCTCTCTACTTTAAAATAAAAACTTTTGCTCAAGTTATTATACCAATACATAAGACTCCTATTGTGTAGAATATAAGAAAATATATATATATAATCTTACCTTACAAATAGAGATATTATTTTCATAATTTGAATCCATATTATATAATAGCAACCTTATATCACTCTGTAAAATTCACCCTATGGGTCATGGAACCTAATGGAATCTTCATTGTATGTGAGAGATCGCAAATTTGGATGTCACTTGTACCCCTCTAATTTATTTTTTAAATCAATAGTTAATTTGTAAGTATTTTATCATTACTATTTGAATTATATAAGGTTTGTCTAGTTTTGTTTAAGGAGGAAAAAAGGATGACACATACAATGTAACGAGGAATTCGTTCCTATAGAGGAGATTGAGGCTGCTTTATTCTTGAACTTCCCCCCCCTTAATTATTATATCTCTCTCTCACACACAATACACATTTTTTTAATATGATTCGGTAATTAATTTTGTTTTACTTGAGCTCTGGGATGACATCTTTATGAAAAAGTAAATAAAAAGGGCAAAACAACTGTACAGCTCCATATTCCGGCACGTGTCTCCTCAATCGTGTCACGTGAACATCCACGTGCCTTTTAAGAGTCCCGCCTCTCTTCCCTTCACTTCTGCAGAACTCAGTTCGTACTTGAGCTGCTTGTGTTTTGTGTCCTATAAATTCAGAGCCACCTCTTTCCTCATATCCTGCGAAAAAACCCTGTAAGTGATGACATGAGACTCCTCCTCATGATCTTAGCTTCCAAGTTTAAAGATCAAATCCCTGCTTTCTTTTGTTTCCGTGTACTTACCCTGTTTATTGCACAGCACGGCTTCAGTTTTTCATAGACCAACAAAAACCAAAAAAAGAAAAAAAAAACAGCAGAAAGAAGAGAATTTTGGGAGTGTTGGGTATAAAAAGTGATGTAAAGCGCCATCCGGGCTTACGTTAGTTCACGACTCCCCACACCAAGATTTTGTTCTCTGCGCTTCCCCAGTATTCCTATGATCATCGCCGCCGAGGGGGCTTTGTTCTTATATATCCACCACCACCACCACCACCACTAACCTAATTCATACATCTTCCTGGCCTCTAACTAAGACGGTGAAAGTACACTCGGTTACGAGTGACCTTTTCTCAGTTCAGAAAATCGAGCACGAAAAACCAATGGGAGGTATTTCCAAACTTGTATTAGCATTGAGTATATGTGGTTTATTGGTAACAGTTGGATTGACAGCGATACCCATAGAGCTGGCATGCCTGGCAATAGATGGGGATATGACGGCGGACGAATGGGAGGTGCAAAGAGCTTCGATGGATTTCGGAATGATGAAGAGAGCGGAGCCGATGCTCGTATTGCACCCTGCTTCGGCGGAGGACGTCGCCACGGTGGTTCGAGCGGCGTACGAGATGGGCAAGGGGCTGAGAGTGTCGGCGAGAGGGGAGGGTCACTCCACTAACGGGCAGGCTCAGGCGGAGAAAGGGGTTATCATGGACATGAGGTCAAGGTCGAGCGTGACGGTGTCGGAGAAGGAGAAGTACGTTGACGTGTGGGGCGGAGAGCTTTGGATAAAGGTACTTATGGAGACGTTGGAGTATGGCCTAGCACCAAAGTCCTGGACCGATTACCTCTACTTGACCGTCGGCGGAACCCTCTCCAACGCTGGCATCAGTGGCCAGACCTTCCATAACGGCCCTCAGATCTCCAACGTCCACCAGCTCGACGTTGTTACAGGTTCGTTTCCTTCTCTCTCTAAGCATTTCACTACCAAACTTTGTTTTATAGGAAAAATTAATCATTTAATTCATATAATTTTGACTCTGTTCGGTGACAGGAAAGGGCGAGTTGTTGACATGCTCCGACGATCTTAACCCGGAGCTGTTCCATGCTGTCCTCGGAGGTCTCGGACAGTTCGGAATCATCACTAGGGCTAGAATTTCTCTTCAACCTGCCCCTCACAGGGTCTGTCTGTCTCTCTCTCTGTACAGTGTTTGAATAGTTGGCCCATTGTTTCGTACATCTGAACTGTGATCATATATAACAAGCTCGTTTTGATGACGTGTAGTTAATTTGGCTGTCTCTCTTGAATTCTTTTAACGAACTGATATATAGGTTTATTTATGTTACTGTGGAGTTTTTTACCAAACGTTGTTACTATACTATTTTGTCGTGGACAGGTGCGTTGGATAAGAGTGCTGTACTCGGAATTTTCAGTGTTCACGAGAGACCAAGAGTTTCTGATCTCTCTGCATGGGAAACCAGCAAGTGAGAGATTTGACTACGTTGAAGGATTTGTAATAGTGGACGAAGGCCTTATTAACAATTGGAGATCCTCCTTTTTCTCACCCAGTAACCCAATCACTCTCAGCTCTCTGAATACTGATGGCGGTGTTTTATACTGCTTGGAGATTACCAAAAACTACCATGAAGACGACGACGTACGTACTGTTGACCAGGTAAAAAAGTAATTCCCCTTTTTATATACATAGCTGATTGGTTTGCGTATATTCTGTTATTAGACGATTCTACTTTCTATTCTTGTTTGCTTAAACTTGAGCGCCTGTTATCTGTCACCAGACTCGTACGTTCTTTGGCAAATTGGCATATGGGAAAGTACATAGGTGTTTTTCTGAGTCTTTTAGATAAAAGCCTGGGGAAATACAGCAAAATTGCACTTAGCTAAGTAGCTATAGAGGTAGCTAGAATCTACCTATTATATGCTTGGCCTTGCGAAATAGGAGATTTTGCAAGCTGTACTTGACCAACTTGCTTGTATCGTTTTTCTCCTTGTATTAAAAAACCGTAACTAGGACCTCTGATTAGTGGGGCCTCTTTGCCCGGCTTTAAGACTTTGGGCATGCATAATTGGTTCCAAATAGGAGGAAGGAAAAGAAAAATGAAACAAACAAACAAGAAAGGAAGGAAGAATTAGGTGACATTAATTTAGTTGCATATTATAACCAGAGGAAAGTTGTAAAGGTAAAATGAAGTTCAATATAAAATTAGATATCGATTAGCTAACTTGTCCCTCCCTATCTTTTATATATATATATATATATTATTTCCTAGAATAAACTAATTGGTATATATAATTAATTCACTTTTCTCTGGGTAACGAGGTTGAACCTTCTCAATACACGGTCTGTACTTTGTACTCGTACTCAGACAAATTTATGCAACAGAGGGTACGTAAACGTAATATAAAATATACACAAGAAAACGCTACACTCTTCTGGAATATCTGGATTCAATTGTAATGAGTAATTTAAGTAATGAAATGAAGCTCGGAGCATGCTGAGAGAAAAAGCATGCAGGAGCTGCCTAACAGCTATAACTTTATAAATTGTAGCTTATTTTCTGAATGTGCGACGTACTTTGAAATAATAATTAATAATAATAATAATTGCGCATAATTTAATTTGTATATTGGGGGCTTATCTGTAATGCGCAGGAAATAGAGGGACTGTTGGGAAAGTTGGATTTTATAGAAACATCAGTGTTCACGACAGACGTAACATACGTGGATTTTCTGGACCGCGTACACAAGGCAGAGTTAAAGCTGAGGGCCAAGGGTTTGTGGGAGGTCCCACATCCATGGCTTAACCTTTTTGTTCCCAAGTCAAGGATAGCTGACTTCGACAAGGGTGTCTTCAAGGGCATTCTCGGAAGTACCACCACTGGCCCCATCCTCATTTACCCCATGAACTCCAACAAGTGAGCTTCCAAATCCATGCACTCATATTAAATTGTTAACTAGCTCATTGTCAATATCATTCATGTTCCTTATTTATGTAGTGTGTCTACGTGTGTGGAGAGAGTCTGTGTGCGACACTCACACAACATAAAACCATCGCACGCATGATTATTACTTATGTATCATTTATATTTATGCATTTCAAATATATACTTATAATCATAAATTAAAAAAATGAATCTTATTTAAATTTTGTACTATAAATAATGGATATTCTCCTAATTAAATCTGACTTTTTAATTATTTCGAGAGGGTTGTGAAATACTGATACGGGCTTGTGAAGTGACTATTTCGTACGAGGAAAAGAGAGAGATAGGGCTGAAGACCCAGAAGCAGGGGGAGTGATGTTATGGTGGGGATCAAAACACCTGAATTGTACATGGAAAAGAGACGTGGCCCACATGCATGCGTGGACCCACCGAACACAGCTGCGTTGAGAAATGCCCTTTTTGTTTTTGGAAAAAGAAAATGTCTTTATGAGGCGAAGCCAACAAAAATCGATCCAACCGGGAAGATTCTCCTGCCAGAAGATCTTCATCGGGGATCTACCTATGCATGTCTTGTTTTCCCAGTCTTCTTCCAACCCCAACACATCCCTTTCTCACCAGAAATGCTACCTACCCTATTATCTTCGTTAGTTTAATACGAAAAAGATTTATAAAAAAATCATTAATTGATTTAACAACACGTTTTTCCCGGATAAATCTAAAC
The DNA here is from genome assembly GCA_037074615.1 of Leucaena leucocephala. Classification (NCBI taxonomy): domain Eukaryota; kingdom Viridiplantae; phylum Streptophyta; class Magnoliopsida; order Fabales; family Fabaceae; genus Leucaena; species Leucaena leucocephala. The sequence goes on along the minus strand of CM073517.1, from coordinate 5,512,312 downwards.
CTCACATTATTCCTCACCCTAATTATACTAATAAACTAACCCATCATAGTAATTAGTGACTTGAAAAAAAGATGAATAAAGTAACTTGTTGGTCCTAGGTACAATCATCAGTCACCACCACCAATTTTGACTTGACTTGGCTTCGGAAAACCATTAATTAGTAAGAATGGTGAGCCACCTCGTGCACTAACATTATAAGAAAAGGGAAATTAACAAGATTGATTTGGGTGTGTGTAGGTGGGATGATCGGAGCTCGGTGGTGACACCGAAGGAGGAGGTGTTTTATCTGGTGGCATTTCTGAGATCAGCTGTGGATAGTGAGGCGGTGGAGTACATGAACAATCAGAACCAAGAAATCCTGAGATTCTGCGATGATGAGGGCATCAATGTGAAACAGTACCTTCCACATTACACAAAGCAAGAGCAGTGGAAGGACCACTATGGGGACAAATGGGACCAATTTTATCAAAGGAAGATGCAATTCGATCCTGGCTGCATCTTGGCCACCGGCCAGCGCATTTTTGAGCCTCCCACTACTATCTCCAACGATGTATGAAAAGTAATTAAAAGCAAGATTCAGTACAAGAATATGAGTGTGATTATAAAGTAAGTGTTGTTGAGGAGTTGCCATCTGGGGGGTGAAGGTGGATGCAGCTAGCTTGCATTTTGTGCCATATGACAATGTCTTTTTGCAGTGCCCGTGATCCCAACCGACCCTTCTGCTTCGCTTTCCCTCTGTCCCTACAATGTTCACGCTTCCAGTTCCTTTCATTTTTCACTGCCTTGTACTCTTTCTAGGTTTTACCCTCACCTTTCCAATTTCATAGTCATTGTACATAGGATTCCACAGCTAGAGATAATGAGCTAGTCTGAGGAGCACTTCATGGTAGTCCCTTTCTGCAATCCTGTCTCGTGCCTTTTAAAGTTCTAACTTTTCCCCCGTCTAGTCTAGTTACGGGTTACGTCTCCAATTAACCAATCTTTGTATACATGGTTTTAGATATTTCAGATTAGATATAAGGGTACTTCTTCAGCTACCTAAAATAAAAATAAACTAGAATGCACAAATATTTAATTTTCTGTATCCGAGACGCCACAGAAACTAAAAACAAAGCCAAAGTGGTTTTCAAATTACCAAGCTTTCCGCCGTAGTGGGGATCTGATAAGCGTATATTATATGATCTTCCGCTCCGCATGATTTGATCTAAAACTGGATCAACATCAGAAGTTCCACAAAATGAGTTAGTAATATTTACAGATAACAGACGGTTCTCGTATTTGGTTATCAGATGAAAAAGGTTCGCTAATACAACTGTTAGATCCATATTCACAATAAACATCATCAAAATTCAAATCCAAATCCCTTCAGCTCTTATCCAATGACGAAAAGCCAGGACAGATCAGGTGAAAAATATAATGCACATCTATTTTAGTACTTGTTTTCGTCAACAGAGATGACATATAAGAGGAAATAGAGAATTAAGCTGTCACTTTCTCCTCTAGAATGTTGCAACAGCCCATTCCTCGCCAGTGGCCCCCACTCAGTGTGTAGATTTGCAGACATTTTTGATATGCTATTGGCGAGAGAGAGTGATAACTATGGCGATCCAATGCGCCATTATTCTTGACAAAAAATGCAGCAACCAGTATTCCTGCTATACTCCACAATAGTGCTCCAACAAGAAACCATTTCTCTAGACCTTGAAGTAACCCCACTTTTCTGTTAATCAGAAACTATAATAGTCATTAGGCTTATGAAAATGACTGAATTCAACATAATGACATAAATGAAACCCCAATTTCAACTTACATGAGTACTCTGCGTTACTTTGAGCCATCTTCCCCTTCCAATTGCTTCCCAAATTTTTTCAATGCAAGTGAATATACAGTTTTTCTACTCACTGATGTTCCCTCAGCTACCGACTTGACGGCCTAAATACACATCAGTAAAAATTAAAATTTCATTGAGATGAAGAAAGGCTACTCAGTAGCACAAGCGTGTGGAATTAATTTACTCTTAAGCTCCAACATGATTAAACTTCAAATTCAGTAGAAATAATATCAATACTGTAAACTGTTGTTTGGCCATGCAATACTTTAAACTTTTAACGGTTGATTAAATTGATATATAGATTTAGCTCTGCATTCCTTCGAGTTCATAATGTTGGTATTTTGCAGATGTGGGCAGGGGAAATATCAAGTAAGCACTTACAAAGGAAACATAACAAATCAGACGGCCTTAAGTATTTTTGCCTATAATATGGACACTAATTTTCTCTCTTTCCATCATCTTTCAACACATACCAACCTCTAACAACTAATACAAGGCATCCCTGAACCACAGATTCGACTGCCATATCCCTCAGTTTGATTTGTTTAGTATAACAACTGTATCCATAATTATCTCTGCATCAAACTTTCATATAAATTTAATTTGACTGTACCCAGCTTTAGCAGCTAAAAGAGTAGATCTAAAAATTGTACTGTCCAGATAAAAGCAAGCCGTTACCATGGAGAGACTCTCGCCTTGTGAAATTAAATCTCTCAATTCATTCTCAAGCTGAATCTCTGATGGTGGTTCAACTTTAAACTTTGTACAGCCTTCTACCGCTGGAAAATAGACTTTCTAAAGCCCCTTTTTTTAGATCGGTTCTTGCGAAAACAGTTTAAAAAAGATAAGCGGTGTCATTTTTGTAAATAAGATAAAATATTTACACCGGATATATAAGTAACCGATGTAGAAAAAAAAATGGTAGTATTTTTATAAATAAATATAAATATTAACACCTGATATCTCATGTAACCGGTGTAAAAAATTTAGATATATTATATCGTTATAATTTCATCCGGAGTAATAGAAAAAAAGGACTGCACCGCTCAGCTAAAACCCTCTTCCATATAACCTCACATCAACTCCATCATCTGAATGTGGTAATGTCCGTCCCTGTTCCTGCTGCGCCACCTCCAGTTGTTCCTCCTCTTCCTCTTCCTCCTCTTCCTTCTCGTGTTTCTCCGTCCACGGCACCGGCGTCGGTGCAATCGACCGCGTGCATAACCTAATCTACAACGGGTCTGTCCTGCGTCGCTCTCGGTCCATGGTGATTCCATTTCTCTGGTCTCGGTCCAGATTCTCAGCAGCAGTAGAGGTTTTGATCCCGATAGCACCGATGAATCTCCGGCTCTGAACAGAAGCAGGTCGACGCAGTCGTTTTGGACAATGTTCAAGCCGGCCTCCATAGTTTGAAAGATGGGCTCCATAGTTTCAGGTTTGCAGGGCCGGCCTCCACAAGGACATCAATATTGTCATCCGTTTGTGGCTGGAAGGTAGAGAGAAACTATAATTCCTAGGGAAATATGTTTTCTACAGAAACACTGATAATATAAATATATGTACCACCCATTGCAATTTATACTGACGTTTGACAACAGCATGACTTTATTTATTTTCCCAACTTTTGGTTTTTTGTTTTTCTTTTGTAGTGTTTCCGTATGATGTCTCTTGAACACATGGCTGCTTGATCATATGGATGCAGGCACAGGTTACTGCATTTTGGGAAACTCACCAAACGAGGGATCATATATTAAGTTTTTATCAAATTTGTTTTCATTTATGTTATCAATATTTCAGGAACAAGGTTATTGCCTGTGCCAAGCACTTTGTTGGAGATGGAGGTACTACGGAAGGCAAAAATGAAGGAAATACAGTACTACCATATGAAGAGTTATAGAAAGAATTCACATTGCTCCTTATTTGGACTGCATTTCACAGGCGTTTCAACCATTATGGTTTCTTATTTTAGTTAGAATGGACACAGACTGAATTCTCACCATCACCTTATTACTGCAATTTTGAAAGAAAAGCTAGGTTTTAAGGTAAGACAACCATGATAGGAATAAGTGCTGAAGATGTTTCTTCTTTGCTGTCTTGTCTCTAATCCAATGAGGATAAGGCTCCTTTCAGTTTTGTTAATCCAAAAAATACACTACCATAACTGTAGTTCTTTTGCTTTTTCATCTGTCTCGCTGCATTTGAATTAATCTTCTTATTCAATTTATACCATTTGCTCTGCTATAGGGTCTTGTAATTTCTTATTCATATGCTTACTTTGTATAATGAGATCTAAGGTATCTGAATGCTATAATGGGTGATTTGTTTTTTTATTCTGGATTTTTTTTACATTGCTTTCTAAACCGGTTGTATGGAATAACCGGTTTAAAAAGATTGATATTTTACACCGGTCACATAACCGGTGTAGAATATAAGACTTTTTACACGGGCTGTTTCTACACCGGACCAATATCCGGTGTAGAAGCCCATTTTTAACCGGTTTAAAAAGCTTATTTTCCAGCAGTTCAATCAATATGGTAAGTTCTCCCTTTGGCTGTTGCAATGAAAATGATTTCTTGGCTTCACCAAGAGTACCACGCCAAAACTAAATAAGCATCATCTTGAACATAAGCAAAGAAAGGATCACATGCAAACAATATATAAAGCAAATCAATTGACCACTACATTAACACAATTTAGAAAAACCATGTGGCATGCTCATGGGATGCATAATTAAGATTCCTCATCAAAGGGAGAAAAGAATAGAGACAAACAATCACACATCCATAGCCCTTTTTCCTCGAAGATGATACACAAAATTTATAATAAGATACCATCAATCCAGCATGCATAAAGTGGATAAAGGTCAAAATGATACACGATAGCTATATAAAATAATTCTTCCAATTGACTACTGCAATGGCGTGGAGCATCTAAAGAGTTCAAGATAATAAAGTACTAATGGTCTTTGCACTTATTACAGTGATTAAAATGAAAAATAATTGAAGAACCAACTGCTCACCACAAGCCATTATAAATAAGATAATCATGAACAAATGCTACAGATATGAACGATAAACATACCTCCTCATGTAACTTGGTCATCTCCCGAGCAATGACACATCGCCTACAATAACATCAATGGGAGAGTCAAAACTAAACCATAACTCACTACTGTTTAATTAAACCATGTCTTTCTGCTACTCTAAAATGACCAAAAGAAATGCTCCTAAGAGAACATAAAACAATGAAAAGTGTAACAAAATTTCCAATGCAATAACACATGGCCTGTCACATCAAAAAAGAAATGTAAATTACTAATCTTAACTTGCTATTTCTCACTATTCCATGCCTTTCTAAAAAAATAGTGCAAAGAGTAACAGCCTCTAAGTCCAAACACAAACACACTAAAAAGTCTGATCACTTGATGCATTGACCATTAGACCTTAATGAAACAGCTAAAGTATATATTGCTAATGTAACTTCCCTTTTCCTTTCTATCACACATCAATACATGAGATGAATCCAAAGACGTGTTTGAATTCAATGCTAAAGTTTGCATGAAAGCACTCCATTTACAACTGAAAAAATAAAGCAATAAATCATTTTATGGTGAACAAACAATGCTAACTTGTATCACCAAAAGATGAAGCACTTTCTTCAAGAAATTGGGAAAGCTTGTGAGGGGGAACGTAAAATATTTGTGTAGTTTCTTCATCTGCTGAAACCATGAGTCTTTTTCTTCTAGATCCAGAATGCTTTGGCAGAAAGCCAACTGTAGCAAAATATGTCATGTTTAGTGCCAAGAGCGTTATTAATGCCTTTATGAATGGATCTATTGACCAACAGAGGCTGTCAGAAATTACCAAAAGTAAATTCATCAGTAGCTAATCCTGAGGCGGAGCGAGCTGATATCAAAGCGCAGGGCCCAGGAAGAAGGACAACGGGGATATTTTCATTAACACATAATTTGCCCTTCATTAATTATTTCAGAAATTTTTTGATGAACAATCTCCATCACACTACACACAGAAGTAAACATATAGAAATGGCCAACCACAGATAAGCAAGTATGCTTAAGCCAAGCATAGAATCAGCATACTCACCAATTCCATACCAGGATCACTAATGCCTGGTGTTCCAGCATCACCTATTAGCGCAACAGTCTCACCCTGCCTCAACCTCTTCAACACTACTTGTTCCCTTTGTCATTCGTTGAATTTGTGATAACTCATCTGAAAATCTAGAGAACAGAATTAGAATAGATTGATAAACACCGATAGCAATAATAAGTTTCTAAGACCAGTACAAGGGGTGTTTTGATATTGTAGTAGTGAAGCAGCTTTCCAGAATGCCTAGTATCTTCTGAAAGTATCACATCCGCTGACTTTAACACGCGGAGAGCCCTGCATTGGTGATTCAGACAGCATAAAAATGTCACCGAACCATAGAAGGATACCAAAATTCACTTCTCTTTAAATTACTTAGCTACCTTTTCTGCTAGCTCGTAGTATTTTTTATTTTCCTCATGGTGCAAAAAGAGAACAGGGGCACCAATGACAGAGCTATAGAATAAAAGCGACATCAACGAGTTCCCATTCAGTCGCAATGTCGTTAAATCAAACTAATTTTACAAGTACCTAAAGGTGATATCTTCGAGATTTCAAATTGGTGTTCCAACCAGATAAAGGCCAGGTTTCAGATTAGCCTGCCAAAGCACAGCTTAATATTGTTCGTGTAACATGAATGGAAATTAGTTTTAACCAAAGGTCTTAATCCTAGAAATGAAACTTCAGGAGGATAGTGAAACTGGAATACTGAACGGAAGACAAATACAATTACATTTTTTGCTGACTCTTCAGGGGCAAAGGGAGGATGAGTGAGGAAAATTAATTTGCTTCTGAACGCGAACAAGTTTTGTAGCTCGCTATGAGAGAGGTATAATTGTTGCCAGAGAAATAGCCCTGGACAACGTTCTTCGTATCAGCATCTTTGCCGCGAGCAAATACCGAAACGGACTATGGAAATGGGAGTATGTCCCTACTGGCGCAAAAACCAAAAAACAGAACTCTGTTAGGCCCAGAATGTAAAGGTACATCTCACTAGAGTGGCGGGTGGGAAATGAGTAAAAAGTAAAATCAAGCGGGCGATTTGTTTTTGTTTTTTTTATCATCTTCTCGCCCAATGGGTTACGTTAATTTAAGTTAAATTTTAAAAAGTTGTAGAATTTTGTAATGTTTAACTAACTTTGGGTGCTTTTTTTAATCTTAGAAAAGCGATTAATAGCGCTTCTATGAAAAGAAAAGAATGAGAGGAAGTATTTAATATCTTCTATGGTTGGAAATAAATATCTTATATTTAAGGTTTTGTCAAAATTAATATTTTTTTTGAGGGATTGAGATATATTATCTATGTTGTTTTTGTCTTTTTTGGCCAAAATTATCCATTATGTCTGTACGTCGGTTTAACTGATCAAACTAGAAGTATCCGGAGGACGAAGGCACATTTTATTTTTGTGGGAGTGAAAAAAACATGATATTAGGGAAAGACATGGGGTGCTTGCCACGTCTCACAAGTTTATTGGCAGTGGCTTGCCAATTTGGCACTATACAAATCGAAAACATCCATTAACTTCTCTCCTTTTTTTTTTTTTAAAAAAAGGAAGTTTTTAAACCATCATAGCTCAGTTAGCAACTTGGCGTCGAGATAACTGAAGATTGTACCAAAAAAAAAAAAATGAAGATTGAAAAAAGGGCATCTCACATTTTAGTTTTTTTTCCTAATCTCATTTTTTTTATTTAGTCAAAATATTTATATCTTTTAAATACTTAGAATGTAAAGGGTTTCACCCTTCCACTGCATGTTCTCTTTTGATAGGACTAAAACTACTTACCAACTCATTTTACTATGCAATCTCACATTTTAGTTCATAACCTTAGATGTTCATTTGGTCATTTTTTTTATATAAATTTTTTTAAAAAAAATTGGGCTCACTCACAATCTAATGATAAGGTGAAATCTTAATTTCTCTTAGGCAATATTAATATCAGACAGAACGAGTTGTCTATTATCTTCAAACGTAAATTTAAATACCTAAAAATTAAGATGTTTCTTTAAATATTATTACTAAAATTATAATAAAATAATATATTTTAAAAATTAAATATATTTCAAAAATTGTATGTCTATTTTTTATTCGTTATTTTTTTAATTGCCCACCCGGTTTACCGGAGCTTTACCCTGACTATATCAGGATTCGTTAATTCGATCCGTATTACGCACTTAGTTATAGTAGGTGAGTCTCCCAACTAAATTTTGTTACGTACACCAATGCATTAAACTCACGGCCGAATGCATTAAAAGTCTGTTGTCCTACGTCTTTTTAAGTTGTATTGGGCTATTAGCGTTTATTTGAAGCCCAGTTTACTAAAAGCATGTATCAACGTGAGTCTGGAGCATGTTCTTTAGAATGGGGGTAAGAAGTCCCGAACCTCCCTTCTCTTTCTCTCACCGATCTAAATAACCTGAGCTGACGCGGCAATTTCTCGTTTTCCATGACTCAGATTCCAGAGGCAGAGTAGATGCTAATTGAGCATCCAGGATCCAGATTGTAACCGGGAACCCTAGAAATGCAAAAGTAGAGATTCAAAAGCTCAAGTAGCCGAACAATGGTGAAGCAGTCGAACGCCTGGACGGCGATGCCGAAGAGCAAGTGGCCGCTTATACTGTTGGTACTGTTTTCTCTCTCAACGGTGGTGGTGGTATTCTTGAGAGGCACATCTGATTCCTGCAATACGAGCACGGGCAGGAGCACCGAACAGCTTGGATCAGAAGATAATCAAGGAAAGTCTCCCATTCACTCTACCATTCAAGTCGGAAATTCAGCACCAAGTCCTTTGGAATTCATGAAGTCTAAGCTTGTTCTCATGGTTTCTCACGAGCTCTCTCTTTCAGGTTCTTATTGAAACCTCATTTTCACGTTCGATTTTGGCTATAAGAACTAGAAATACAATTAACTTGCTATGGATTCTTTCCCTCGTTAAACAATGCAGGAGGGCCTTTATTGTTAATGGAATTAGCATTTTTGTTGAGGGGCGTTGGTTCTGACGTTGTTTGGATCACTTATCAGAGACCTGCAAAACCTGATGAGGTGGTTTACAGTTTACAGAATAAGATGTTGGACAGAGGAGTGCAGGTGATCTTAACTCTTTCCTTTTTCGGTCTATAGATTACTATTTTTTTTTTCGGCCAAACGGAAAAAAGAAAAGACTACTATTTCTTCGTCCTTCCGCATGTCATTGCTCTACGGGGTTGCTTGACTATAAATATTTGCTTAATCACTGCTTTTCTAGAATATTTTCTTGATCATCAATGAGATGACATTAATGGTATTCTATATCTCAGTGATAAAGGCCTTCTAAGTCCCCCTTTTATTTCGTCGTTGACTTCTAATAGGTCTTTCCTGCCGATGGTGAAAAGGCTGTAGGTACAGCTCTTAAAGCTGATCTGGTCATTTTAAATACTGCTGTATCTGGGAAGTGGCTGGATGCTGTTCTAAAAGAAAAAGTTCCCCAAGTTCTTCCAAAGGTTTTGTGGTGGATCCATGAAATGCGAGGGCATTATTTCAAAGTGGAATATGTTAAGCACCTCCCTTTTGTTGCAGGTGCCATGATTGATTCACACGTAACTGCAGAATTATGGAAGAATAGGACTAGGGAGCGTTTAGGGTATCTTTCCAGTATCTTACAACGTGATTCTAAATTCAGTTTCCTTCATATTCCGTGTAATAATGCTGATGTTGTGCTCTGTATTGTTGTAATGTTCTTTATATCTATCTTTCTTCTTATTCCTTTTTGGGCTGGTCCCATTCTGTAGGATTAAAATGCCTGAAACATATGTTGTGCATCTGGGAAATAGCAAGGAACTGACAGAAGTTGCTGAAGATAGTGTAGCAAAGAGGGTTCTTCGTGAGCATGTCCGGGAATCTTTGGGAGTTAGAAATGATGATATACTTTTTGCCATCATAAACAGTATGCTTTCCTCCTCGATATTTACAGTGATACTCAATTGATACGCAATGTAGTTCATAACTTGATTGACGTGTTTTGCTTGTCCTTTCTTTTGTTAAATGGAAGTAGAAGCAAAATGGCAGCAAGAAATCAAAATTTGTAATTTGCCTACCAGAAACAAGTTTTAATGTAAATTTAGTGATTTTCGTTTAGCATAACTTGTTCTAAAGTTACTTTATCACTTATATCCGTTTGTCAGCCTTATTTTTGGCTGGTCTGAACAATATTAGCTAGTCACAAATCATGATCATAAATTCAATTCACTTAGGGTGCATTGGGCCCCTTTGATATGACTAAGGAAATCATTTTTTGGCAATATCTATTGTACTCTTGTAGTTGTAATCATTACCCACAGTTTCTACCATTCTTCATTATTATTTTTTTTTAAATGTGACACCAGGTTATGTTTCATCCTCAAAATCATTTTTTTAATTTCACTTTCTATTCCATTCCATTCTGTGTATGAAATGATCCTAACTGGAAGGGGAGAGGTGAAGTTAGGGCTGAGGAAACAGAATGTGATAGGATTCACCAATTTCTATTATGTAATAGATTACAATTTTTAATTAGATGTAGTACATGCCTATCGAGTCCTTCCATTTGTATTGTCTCCTTTTACTACAAGTCTATAATCTGAGCACCAGACATGATATGATTGCAGGTGTTTCACGTGGTAAAGGCCAGGATCTATTTCTTCATTCCTTTTATGAGAGTCTGAAACTGATCCAGGAGAAGAAACTACAGGTGCCAGCACTTCATGCTGTAGTTGTGGGGAGTGATTTTAGTGCTCATACAACGTTAGAAATAGAAATGCGCAAATATGTGGTAGATAAAAAGATTCAGGATCGTGTTCACTTTATTAACAAAACCCTGACAGTGGCTCCTTACCTGGCTGCTATTGATGTTCTTGTTCAGAATTCTCAGGTATTTTCTAATAATATGCATTATTAAGTTGAGTAGAAAACAAAATATATTACATTCTATCATTTCACAATATGGGAGTTGCTGCTTGACTAAATGACTTTTCTGCTCATAGTGAGAATTTTAGTTGCAAATTTATTTGTTTTGGCTTCCACAAGGTATTAATATACTGCAGTAAAGGACCAAAAAATACTTATATGATATAATTGTGTTTGGTGTCCCTAGTTTAACACCTTGAAGCATTCAGAAGATTGCTAATCAGATTTCTGTAATTATAATGGTCTTGGAATTAATTTTTCTTCCAATTAGATATCTTAATCTTGACATTTTAACGTGAGCTTTCTCTTCATTTCAGGGAAGGGGGGAATGTTTTGGGAGGATAACTATTGAAGCAATGGCCTTTCGCCTGCCTGTACTGGTATGTACTTTACTTCACAAGTTCCTTAGCCAGTATGCTCTTGCTTCCTTACTTTTAGCAGGGTTTCACCTGTGCCTAACGTGTCCAAATTGTCTATAATGATGGAGGGGTTTTACATGTTTCCCAAAACATAATGTTGGACGTGCTCCTTCCATCCGAACTAGGAAACTGGAAATGGGTAAGTCGGGAGAGAAAAATGGGGTTTTCTTGGTTAGAAAAATGTTCCCAAAATATTGTGTTGGATGGCCTCTTCCTTATTAGAGCTTAATATAGGATTGAATGGAATACAGAAGACAGGAGGGAGATAGTACTATATTTCTTCCATGGTTAGAAATCAAAGGTCACCAGACAAGAAAAAAAAGTCGTTTCCTTTAAGAATAACGAATATGCCTGCACTTTCATCGTTCCCATGGGCACATTCCACGTGAACTGATCACTTTCTTTTCTTACCACTGACAAATCATTTTAATTGCAGAGTATGAAACCATGCTATTCTAATTTGGCATTATTTTCCAGATATTGATAATTTCTAACTGTAAATGAGATGATAACTAGATTTTTGTTTATAATGTAATAGCATCTTACCTGCATGATACTCTTTACGTTGTCACCGCATGTTGGGATTATATGTATTTCTGTTGGTTCTGGTTTCTAAATCAGATATTATTTTTTACCTTAATTGAAAACAATGCCAGGGCACTGCGGCTGGGGGTACGATGGAGATTGTGGTAAATGGGACAACCGGTTTGCTGCATCCCGCTGGAAAAGGAGGCGTGACGCCTCTTGCAAATAACATTGTAAAATTGGCAACTCACGTTGAGAGGAGGCTCACTATGGGAAAGAGAGGTTATAATCGAGTGAAGGAGATGTTTATGGAGCAGCATATGGCCCATAGGATTGCTATGGTTTTGAAGGACATTTTACGGAAGGCCAAGAGACAGAATTGACCAGTTTCTATTATTTATCACTAAAATTGTAAATTAAACTCAACGAGAAAAAGAATGTTTTGGTGTTTGTATGCCGCTTGCATCCTTAATGCCACATTGCCACATGTGGCGGAAAATTGGTCGACGTATGCTGTATAGATTTGTCTTTGTGATATGATTACTTTCCTGATTCTTCTTTGGGTTCTTGTCTCACTAGTTGACAGTAAATGACTTGTGAGATACCTTTATTAATTATCAGGGACTATCATTATAATATTGCCTCAAGTAAGCTTATTGGAAGTGCGAAGCCAATATAAACATGAACTCGAATCTGAGCATGAGACTGCAGTAGGAGTATCAATAATAATGTACGGAATGTGTTCATATTTTGTAATGATATGTGTTTAATTTTTGTTATTATCTTAAGGATTTTTTTAGTAGGTATTCTCGTTAGTCTTTTATAAATATTCTTTGAATTTTAGGGTTATATTTTAATTTTAGTGAAAAATCAAGAACCACCAATTGAAAAATTAATTTTGTATGGGATCAAATTTCAAGAAATATCTATATATTTATTATCAAAAAGTCAGAACACCTCTTGCCTACAGTTAGAATAAAAATAGGTTAAGCCTGAGGCAATAACAATAATATAAAGTTTAAATTTATATACAGATTTTTTTGAAGGTTTAAGCTTGGGCTTTTGAAAAGCCTACTAAATATAAAGCTTTTTAATAGGCATATTAAAATCTATATTTATATTAATTTTTAGATTTTAAAATTTATATATTTATAAATAAAAAACTCTAAATAGGCATTGAGCTTATTTATATCTTATATATAATTAAACAGAATAAGTCTATAAGCTTTTAGGTTATGCTTTAAAAAAAATTTTGACCTATTTAAATCAACAGATTTTTAAATAGGACTAAAATTTAGCTTTTTAACTAAATATGTCATACATAATTAGACCTTAACTAAGTCAGGCCATAGGCTTAGCCTTAACCTATTTTTAACTTTACCTACAATCATTGCAATGTACCAAATTTAAATAATGATAAGTTTGAATTATATTTTCCAGATTCAAATGTTAATATTGAGATGAAATATTACTCTTTCTATTCTTTAATATAAGATTTATTTAATACTTTTTTAATTAGATTAAAAAAATAGATAAACTAGTTAATTGTGACTAAATATAATCTTTAAAGATAAATTTATATTATATACTCTTTAATTTACATAAATTAATTAAATAATTTTTATATTAGTTATAATTAACTTATTTATTTAGGTTTATTAATCTATTAAAAAAATTAATTAAGTCTTATATTAAATAATGAGGTAGTAATACATATTTATTAAACTTCACAGAGAAATAAAATAAATATTAGAATTAGAGCTGCTTTGCTGCTTTTATTAAATCTCTCAAGTTCAAACATGAAACTGGTTCTTGTGCTAAATCAGGAACAGTGGGTAATACCGAATCCGAGTTAGCATGGAAGCGAATCGAGTGCCATGTTCGGCAATTCCTCCCCTCTCCGATATAGAGATGGACGTGTTACGAAAATTTCTTGTTTGTCGACAATCTGAGAAGCAGATGTTAATACTAGGAATGGGTTATGTTGGCCAATTGCTTTCACACAAGCTCCAGAGCAAGGATGGTGACTATTTGCCCAACTCGTGCCCTTCCATCTGTATACTTATCCTAATCTTTTCCATTAATACATCTTAGTTGTTTTGTTCTACATTTTTTTCCCGCGGCGATGAATAATTGCTCTTGAAAACTCATTAGCTTTATTAATTCATACCTATCTTGTATAGGATTGTATCCGGAATTTGCACTAGTCATATGAAGAAGAAGGAACTTGAGGACAAGGGATTTCATATTTACCATTTGGATGCACTTGAGCCAGAGTGAGTCAATAACCATATAGCTATGTTCTTCTGAGATGCCTTCAAATTTGTTTGTAAGCTATTATTTGTCTAGTTTTAATCTATTACGCGGATTATAATTTTATTTATTTATTTGTTTTGTGTGTGAAATTATCGGATTATAATAGATAAGGCAGCGAAGTTTATAAGGAGGTCTCATTCATGAATTATTTAACGCTACTTACTTATAGTCTTCTAATTGGAAGGCACAGATATCTGTCCTTGACTATCTACAATGTAATGATTGATTTTCTTAGTCCGTCTTTTCCCCCATCATAATAGTTATGCTGAGAACATTTTAGTTGTTTTTTGCGGACTTAGTATCCTAGATCATATGAAACACTACACTCACCTTCTTGTTTCCATCCCTCCCATCGTTGATATCGGTGATCCAGTATGATATTTAATATCTTCTTCTTCTTTTTTTCAGTGTTCCGAACTGGTTTTCTATTTGGGTATTGTCTCTTTCAAAATTGCTGTTTTACTTTTATTACACTGATCTGCAGATGCTTCAACATGAACGGCTTTTGAGAAGTTCGTTAGTTAACGGGAATCTTCAGTGGCTCTGTTACTTGTCTTCTACAAGTATGTCTTCAACTTCGTTGAATTCACTAAATTGTCTAGTCATTTCTGTTTCTTCATGCACAAATTACAAAATGTTATGGATCATTATCATGCTCAGTAATTTAACTCTTTGCATTTCCTTTTTCAATCGGAAAAGAAAATCATTTAGGGCAGTAAGGTGGGTCTGTGGTCTTAAATCTGCATTAAAAGAAATCGGTTGCTCTCTGCAAACAAATTTTTCAACAGGATTTCTGTTCTGGCTTGATTTATGCTATGGCCTTTCTTACTGGCATTAACTGTGGTCCTACCGTCCTAGATAGTCCTATAATCTTACAACGGTGCTTCAGGGTGTGTTTGGATTACCTTTTGGAGAATAGATTTTGGGGAGAATAGATTTTGAGAAGAATAGATTTTGAGAATAGAGATGTTTGGATTATTAGTAGCAGAATCACTTTTATATTGATAAATTACTAAAAAGGGTATGATTTGATTAAAAGTAAGAGAGAGGAAAGATGATAGAGAAAAAAGAGGAGAGAGATGAGAGTGTAGAGAGGAGAGAGGAGAGAGAAAAAGAGAGATAAGATAAGAGAGAGGAAAGAGAAAAAGAGAGATAAGATAAGAGAGAGAAAGAGAAAAAGAGAGATAAAATAAGAGAGATGGTGTAAGAAAAAGTAGGGGTAGAATAGTAATTGGATAATCTATAACTTAGGTTTCAAATCAAAAGCTATTTTCAGTAGCTTATTCAAAATCTAGGTTTCAAGCTGAGATTTTGCCTAAAATTAATTCTCAACAAAAATGATTATTTGTATAAAAAAATTTTAAACCGCAGTTTTGGTTAAAATCAATTTTTAGAATTGATATCCAAACACACACCCAGATGCGATGGTGACATAATGTGAGCCTGCAGGGAAATTGATAGAAGACAAGTTTTCTGATAAGCTGATAAGAAATAACCATGGGTATTTACTTATTTTCCTCATTATGCTTTTACCATTAAGAAAAACCTATGATAACGTTCCTGACGGGATGACGTAGTTGCCCTTGCTTATAATATCTCAACAGTCATAAATTTGAGTTGCGAGATTGATCTAACGCAGTAATCTTTTTTAGCAGGCGTCTATGGAGACTGTGGCGGAGAATTGGTGGATGAGTAAGAGACTGCCACTAGGAAAAATCACTTTGTGCTTTCAAGTTTCTGAAACTATTCTATTTGTTGGTCCTGAGTGTGTGCGTCCTCGTGGCAGCTATCCACCAAACCCGACGAGTGAGTCGGCTAAGGTTAGCCTCTGAAGAAGGCTGGTCGAATTTCACCATATATATTTCGGCTCGGAGGTATCTATGGCCCTGGGAGAAGGTAATTGATTCTTATTTATAGCTTTATTGTACAAAAATAAAGCAATCAAGCATAGATCATCATCCCCAAGCACCAATGGGAATTTAAAATCCGGGCTCTTGCTCGCTGTTGGATGGTTTATTATTTAGGACCTGTTAGTAATTCTCCCCTTTATTCTTTTTTTTCTTTTTTCTTTTTTTTGCCTTTCAGCCTAAAATAGTTTTACATGTTATAGGGCCATCGAGACAATAATGAAGCAGGAATTGTCTGAGGCTCAGAAGAGGAAGAAACACCGAAAATATACATCAAGAGATCACGTTGAGGACATTCACCAGGCGATTATGGCTGCTGCTAACGCACTTTCCCTTGGGTAAGTTTTTACGTTGCTTTGATTGCTCCGGCGGGGTTCAATTTTGTTTATATGATTGTGAAACACAACCACCTTGAGCATCTCATTTTCAGGAAAGTGTACAACATTGTGGATGACGACCCAGCTCCCCGGGAACAGGTATTTGAATATGCAAGAAAATTATGGAGAAAAAGTGGCCGGGTCTGATCACATAACAAGCGGAGGAGAGAAGTGGTCAAATGTAAAACCAAGAAACATGAGGGGTGAGAAGCGTGTGTCTAATGCTCAAATGGAGGAGGAGCTGAGGGTGCGGCTGCTTTACCCTGATTATACAACAAGATTGCACAGCATACTTGACAACATAGAAAGATATGATTGTTAGCTATTCTGGAACTCATTAACGCTGATATGATTGTTCATATAGCTGACTAAAATCTGGGAGTATGTTTCATTCAAACAAACGAATATTGCTTCAGTTTCCCTCCCTCTCGATCGTCTGCTTAGGATGTGTTTGAATTTTGAATTTATGCACAAAGTCACATATCAACAGAAGAGGCCCTTGCACAAACTGATTTTTACAAGTTCTCTAACATGTCTTTAGCTCCCCATGGGAACCTCCGTTGCGCCCAAAAATTCAACTAGATGTATAGTCAAAATTAGCTTAAAACAATCTAAAAATAATTGGCAAAGCTAGATGACAGAGAAAATATTAATTCATTTTAAATTGCTGGTGTTTCTACTATAATTACTTGAGAGGAAGAGAAATTCAATCTCTGCGATATCTTGCCCAAAAGCCCTTCTTCCTGACAGAATCATTCTCCGACAGGGATCGGGTCCACTTGGAACCAAGTGAAAAGTGACGCCTCAAAAAGGGCTTCCCCGACGATGTCCGTGCACTGGAGTAAGGCTCCATCTTCGGAACTTCCCCTCCCCATTCAATGTCTTTTCGCCTATCAACAACATCACAGCCGCCATCAAGATAGCTATCGACTACCCGGTTCTTTGATATCCTGCAGCTTTTAGCCTTCATCTCTGATTCAGCACGAAGAATTTTCCTCGAAAACTTTGACATGTGTTTCTCTCCAACCATACATACAGGACATGTTGGATCATACCTATCTGTCTCTGCTGTCATAGTCTCTAAGCACTCGGCATGATATACATGACCACAGACCAGTACAGCAACAGCTGAGAGGTCGTTGCTTGCAATCAATTTCTGGTTGCTCCATGCAGATCTCTCAGACAATAGCTTCGAGCAAGCCCCGCAAGATTGTATATCCATGGAGGGAGAATATGAGAACCTACTACTAGATCCACCTATCTTGTGACGACCCGAACCAAAGTACTCACTATCAAAGGACCACCTTTCCCTCTGAGATGAGGCCACAAGCTCAGAAAAGGTTCGCATGGACCAGCCATCAGACGATCCGCATTGGGATCCAGCTATGTCATTGCTGCAAGTAGAGAACACAAATGATGGCCTACCCTCGGAAATTGAGTTGTCCGGTGATTTCAATCCTAGGATCCTACTATCAGAAATCTGTCTCAACAGTGGGTGACCTGGAGATTGACGAGTACATCTTGATGGTGTAGAATTGGGGAGATGATGATAATTATGATTAGGCAAAGGACCTGTTGTAGGTGTTGAAAAACCCAAAGGCATTGAAAATGGAAGGTTTAGTACAGAAGATTCTGCAACTTCAGATGATGCCAGATTCTTCACCTGAAGATGAAATATGGAATTTCAGAGTGAGCACAGTGCAATGGGAATAGGCTCTAAAAACAGATTATAAATGCTAAAATTCCCAGGTCAAATTCAGCAGATATAAAAAACTCACCACTGTAGAATAATTGCTAGCCATGGACAGATCTGCAATAAACACAGGAAGAAAAAAGAAAAATCAATGCCTGAATAAACCAAATGCCAAGAGAGGTCCTGCACCAGTCAAACAATTAAGTGATAAATCACTTGATAAACTTTTGTTCTAGATGAGAAATAGTTTTAGAAAAGTGAATCAAAGCAGTATATATTTGGCATACATCGCAAGAAGATTGCTGTGAAATAAAAATATCTTTTGAATCAACAGAAAATCCTACACATAAAGCTAAAGAATGGAGCAGCATCTAGAAAGCAGATTGCTTGACCAAAAAGATTTTAAGACTGTTAGTTGGATTGTCAAATTCTGCAGTCCCGTCTTTCCCTATGACCATCCATGGTAAAGAGTCCTAGGGAGCCCACTGATGACCTAGACACTCTTGGACTAGCTTTCCTGCCCCCTGATCATTTAAAGGGTGAAATAGAAAAAGCATGTCCAAAGGCTTTAGTAATAAGTATAATGCTAAGGTCGAGTACAACAGGAACAGCCCCACAGTTGGCTTCAGACAGAAGGGCTAAACCAAAAATACTTATACAATGTAGGCTCCCTCAGACGAAAGAAAAGGAAACCTTATGCAAGCGAACTAAAGAGGCATTAAGACTGATAGTTGTGAAAATAACTTATCCAGATCTAAAATCTACTTTTCAACATATAGGGCTCTTATAGAACATCATGATTGTAAATATGTCCCCAGAAATTAGATGACACAAATGATGAGACATTAATCTTCAAAAGAACCAACAGGAAAATGTAGGTTAGATACTCCACAGTCAATATACTATAATGTAATGTTAACAACAGAGACGGCCTTTAACATCATGGATGCTTGCTCCCCTTGAGAAGTCCACAGAAAGGAGACAGCATCCAATTTATTGAGTTTTCTGTATTATAATGAAGTGACCAAAAGTAAAGGACAACTTAAAGAGGTCAACTTTCAAAAACAAGGGCCACCTGAATATGCTTACTAAGATGCATCGTATAATGGGTTTATGAAAGTAAAAAGAGAGATAACACTAACATTTACCTGAAGATGGAGTCATTGGATTAGCAACTAAAGTCTCATGGATTGGAGACTTCTGAGAAATAGGAGTAACAGAATTCTCCACTGTGCTTCCCCCATCAGATAAATTGCCTCTTTCAGAACTTAATGACCCTTTTAACTCCATGCTAATATTTCTGCTGACTCCACCGGATGAGTGATACAAATGATTCTGAGTTTCACCAGCAACACGTCCCCGTCTATCCCATCGAAAACTCCATGATGGTGAATAAACATCATTCCTGTGCAAACTTTCAACTCTAGTTCTGTTTGGAAGAGTATTATCCTTTGCAGCCACGCAACAAGCTGATCCCATGATAAAAGCTGACACGACAAAATTCAACATAAGTAACTTGTGGCCAGGAAGAAAAATTAGTTCAACACTCAACAAAGAAACGTGGGTAAATATGTACCAGATAGTTTACCCAAAAAAATCTGAAAGCCACCTTAATTTTCCACCACCAAATTGCAGAACTATTTTCTCCTGAGAATAAACAAGAGGAAAGGGTTAATTTGATATTTTATATTTCATGATTACATGTATCAAACATTAACACTACCCGAAGGCCAAAGTTTTACTTACAGAACCTACTAAAGACTTTAAGTGCAATGCAAGGAACACAAGGCCTACTTCACTATATCAGGAAAAGCTCTGATTTGCATAGAATCTCCATTGACGATTAAAGTCTTCACTCTTCACTATTTTGCATCAACTTGTATTCAGTTTGTTTAGGACTAGCTTGACTGATAGATTTCAATATATCAGGACACGGTGGAGTATTTATGAGCAAACATATCATTCGTTCAGTGAATGCATTACATTCATATTACTTAGAATAGAGAACTTCCAAATAAACAAACTCACGACTATATGCAAGGAGCATATAGACATGTGCACACCATGACAAATAAAAATACATGCCTGAGACTATTTTCTCCCTGAAAATTTATATCACTCCTTGAAAGAATTATAGACTCCATTATTCATTATCTGAGTGTCCTCTGCTCAAGCTAAACTTTCTCACACCTCATGCTGTAGTCAGCAACATCCAAGTTTCTCTGCTGTGCCTACTAACACTGAAATCATGCAGAGTTCAAAACCAATTTGAACATAGCTTTAAGTCCTTAACTAGAGGGAGTGTCCAAGAGAAACAAGTACAATCATGAACAGCGTGTGAAGGTGAATGAAAAAGCAAGACCAGAAACATGGCAAAACCATTCCGGCATCACTCCCTAATATTAGATCGGCCATGACCAGGAATTGCATCCACATGGTATCATGCATAGAGCATGTCCCAAACAAGAACTTACAGCCCGCCCAACCCAACTAAAACGCACGAGATATAAGCATGAGGAAAAAATGGAGAAGTACAGAAGAGTAAGGCAAAATAATGACGGCCATTAAACATGCTCCTCCACAAGTAGCAAAACTCCCAAACACCAATGATGAAAAAAAGAACCAAGAAAAAAATAAAAAGAGACATAATCATCAACAACCAGCACTCAAAAACCACCAAAAGAAAATAAATATGGAAACACATTTAATTGAAAGCAAAAAACGTCTGCACTCAAAAGCCAATACTCCAAGGATTAAAAGAACCACACGAAAGCATGCTAGTTATATGCCATGCCCTAAATCCCATGTCTGTGTAACAAAAACAGCGAAAATCGCCTCTCAATTCCCAAAAGGAGACAGCACTTGAAGACTTAGGGTTTCGAAAAATTCCTCGCCCAGTTCGCGGCAAGGACGTAAACGGTAAATCACAAAAATACTAGAAATAGATCGAAAATGCTTGATAAAAGGAAAGGCACAGCGAATCTTACATCGTGAAATTTCAAAGCAATATATTGAGGAAGAAAAGGCGGCGAAGTCGTGGATTTGAGGTTCGTCGTCTTCTCAGTGGTCATGCGCAGCGCAAAGGAGCTACCAGGCGGAGAAAGTGACGGTGGCTATATAACGCGGAGTCTGTTCAAAGGTCGCCGAAGCAGAAATCGTTAGCGTTATGGCTCCGTCAAGAGAAGTTCATGTGTTGTAAGAAGAGTCCATGGAAATGGTATTGGTTTAACCCTCTTTTGACGCCCTCCTCTGCTTCCCTCGGCTTGTCTGCCTCCTCTCTTTTTATCGGGCCTTTGTTTTTCAGCCTTCCTCGTCTCTTTTTCTTTTTCTTTTTTTTTTTCTGTTTCAGAAAAAGTGAGATAGTAATATTACAAGTCGATAAAGCACTAAGAAGGGAGAGACAGAAGGAGCGGGGGAGAAAAAGGAATGGCGGCTATACTTCCCGCCACGTAGAGGGCGCATTATGAGCTCCCGGCTTATCTCTATCCATCGCCATTTCTACTTGGACTTCACTTATTTCTCTAGCTTTTCCAATAATAAGTTTCCATCCCATGAAACATCAATCATAGTTTTTTTCCCATTATATTTACTTTCTTATTATTTAATTGAATATAAACAATTCAATATTTATTAAAAAATGTAATAATTATGTGAGATGGAGCAAGAAGTAAGTTTAATAGACCAGCACAAGAGATAAGAAATGCAAAAGAATTTAATGATTAGTTAGCCAATTGGGATTACCAGCATCTGAGGGCCTAACTTCCTATTGAAGATACAGAATTTGTCAGTTGTTTTTTAAAAGTTAAATAGTATCGATTTTGAGAGAAATAGAATAATTACACATATAACATATCAAAGAAATTATATTAAATATTTGCAATAAATATGATTTAGTTTTTTTTGTCATCTTATCATCTTTCATCATGATTATCTTAAATAGAAACTCCTTAACATATGCAATTAATATAAATATTGTAGGAAAAAATTATAAATTTTAGAGACAAAATAAATTAAGATATTATATTTAGAATTAAATTTAACTCCTAATTAAATATTATATCATGAACCTAATGGAGTATAGACTAACCATTTGAGAAGTTTACCTTTTAGAAAATAAGTTTGCCAATACGAAGCAATTATATTAAAGGCACTATCACCTGTCATCTACAAAATACAAATACATTATTTAATATGAATTCAAACCTTAGTGTATTAATAGCTTTTTTTTTTACACCCAACCTCTATTTTTTTAATATAAAAAAATTTAAGTGGGTTTGTACTGATATCCCATCAAGGCCAAGGTACAGTTTTAGAACTCAGAGAGTATTTACAAATAACTTATGAGATCGCTTACCAAATAAGCTATTACAATGACAGAGGAAATTAAATTTACGTCCTTATGAAATATAAACATATTTTTTACCATATATGCCAACTCTAATTGGCAACTTTGTTTTTTCTTATTTAAACTTTTTTTTTGGTTCAAAAAAATTTAGAAAAAGGTTGCGCTCACTTACGATCCAAAGGCAGGGTAAAGTCTCCCTTCCTCATAGGCGATATCAATATCAGGCAAAGCGAGTTGTTAATTACCTTTAGGCGTAAATTTGAGCACCCAATAGTTAAGATACCTCCCGTGACTAGAACCACAATAAAATAGTATTTTTTAGATATCGAATACGCTTCAAATGATCGTATGTATCACTTATTCTCCAGCTAAATCAAGCGGATCATGGGTTATTATTTCACCTTCTAGATCTAGAGGAGCGACGCGGTCTGGAGCTCGTGACTTCTGAACTGGGCCGGCCCATTCCATCTGACTCTAATGGAACTGCGGGGCCCGATGTTTTGTCTGTTTTGGACAGGAGGAACTTTTTTTTCGTCTTCCTTAAGGAATTCAGAATAAATTAATTATTGATAATGGAATATAAAATTTTATTTCGAACACCTCATTGTAACTCACTAGTTATATTTGTTCCCAGATTTCTCTTCTTGATGCTTACTCGTTTTTTAGGCGGAACCCCGTATCAATAATGCTTATGAATAATTGCAAAACTAATGATCACATTTTGCAGGTTGTTCTAAAGATTATCGCATTCAACATCGTATTAAGGAGAAAATCCAAATCATGATTTCATTCAAAGGTCCATTATTTGTTGTACCTTTTATTTTGCTTTTTTCCCATTCCTCAGGCTTTGTGCCTCCTGGTATTTAGTGTCTGTTATCTTTTCGTGGTCACGATCGAGTGCCCTACCCTTGTCTCCATGATAACAATAATAACAATGGTTTAAGACAACCTTTGAAGAATCACAGATTGAATTGAATATACCATTTATTCTGCAGATCAAATATGGAGAAATAAAAAAATAAAGAATTCGAGTATCTGTGAAGTGCCTGTACCCTGTGAACGAGTCAACAATTCATAAACGTAAAATACATACAACTTTTATTCAGCTTTAACGCTCGAAGCTCTCAAATTATTTGTCAATATATATGAACCAAAAACTTCCGAGTTAACGCAAAAGATAAACCTAATTATCTAAAATAACATGAAAGTTGTTTTTACAACGAATAATAACCGTCGAAAATATTCACTTTTGTTAGTGTATTCTAATTGACAAATGAAAGTTTATTCTTCTCACAGACGAAGAAAGCTGTGAAAAGAATCATCATTGTCTCCCCTCTAATGAGACGTTCATGTATTATTTTGTTAACTTGCTCTCTCTCTCTCTATATATATATATATATATATTTATAACATTGAAGTTTCGAATATAAATAACAAAAAAAAAGCAATATGCTTTTAGTGGGAGGTGTGTGTGTTTTGGGTTGAGACCATTCTGTTTAAGTGTATTTTCAAATGCACCAATATCACGTTTTTCGTATTAATATTTATTATCTGTGTATTATATAAAATTAAATACTATTTGATTTGATTTTTTTTTTTTGTATATTAGTTTTGTGTCCGTGTACATTCAGAGTTCAAAAGTCAAAACTTACTGTAATACAGTGTAATGCTCTTTTCGTACTTAAGATAGGAAAAATGCCACTAAAAAAATATGGTAATGAAAACAAGCTTACATTGAATAAAAAGCATAAATTAATTATCACAGTATATATACATATACACACAAATTAAATCAGCAAAGTTCATGACCTGTGATCCAGCTTCATTAAGATACAATAACGAACTCTCTTCTTTTTCTCAAACATTAGCTAATACAAACGACGAAGGACCTGAAAAGAAGAAGAAATTACACATATTTTTTCACCACTGATGAAACATGTCTGCAGCACAAGCCATTATGGGTTGATTATGGCTCAAAAGCATGTTCATGGGATTCACGAAATTCAACGGCTCATCGCTTGCACTGTTGTTTCTTGTTCTTGTGCTGACGAGGTCGACGATATGATTCAGAGATTGAAGCGTCTGTGTAAGTTCAACAATCTGAGCTCTCAGAATGATATTCTCAGTCTCCACATTCTGATACATCTGCGTCGCCTTGTTTATGATCGCGACGAGCTCGTTGTTCTCCCTTCTCAGCTCCACCACTTGCGCCACCATATTGTCCATGTGCTTCCGCTTCTTCATCCGTGATCGCCTCGCCGATTCACGATTCGCTTCTATTCTCTTCCTCTTCCTCTCCAACATCTCAACCTGCAACAACTCTTCTTCAGATCCTAAACTCTGAAATCTGGTATTGGACAAGCACGAATTCCCCATCGGCGAACCCATCATCGTCACGTTCTCGCTCAATTCAACGAGATAATATAACTTCCAAAACAAAGTATGCAGGAAGATAACTCTGAAAGCTTAATATATATATATGGTTATAGTTTAGTGCAGTAATATACGGTAATGGTGGTAAGCGATTTATGAGAAGACATAGAACCAGTAGAGGAAGACGACGGAGAAAGACTGAACCAAGTGGCTCATGCACCTGAGGGAGGAGTTTATGATAATCCCCGAACGGAGGATTTCACTGATGACTGGAGACATGAATAATAATGTTGTCAAACATTAGGATCAACGAACGATATTCAATGGAAGATACTTTCTTCGGCACAGAGAGAGATGATGATGATATTCCTGGGGGAAAGAAACAGGGAATATAAATATGAAAGGGCAAGTTCTAGAAGGACATGGAAGGGAAATAGAGGGGGATTAAAGAAGAGGAGAAACTTAAAGGTCGGAAGAAGGCGAGGGATGAGAGGAGAAGAGTAAGTGTCGGAAGATGGGGAAGGTTGAATATATATAGAAAAAAGAAGGGAAAGCGAGGAAACAAATAGCAGAAAATAAGGAGGAAAATGATGATTCAAGCCGGAAAAAAAGCGAAAGCCATCGGAATCTACTGCGGGGATTTGATGGCAACCTGATTTTGTACCAAGGGACAGCTGTTGCTATTGCACACAGTGATCAGGGGTGGAAAATTAAATGAAATTTCTTCTTCTTTTCATTCAGCAGACATATAATAGAAACCTTAACAAAATACTCTCTGGATTTCAGGTGCTACGCGTTGTTTAATCCGTCTAACCTCCAAAAAAAGGGTTGTCCCATTCATAAAAATTGCCACTTTGAAGTTTTTTTTTCCAGATATTATATACTTCAAAATTTATATGAATCGTTGATTACCAAAGAGAGTTTGGGAGTCAATAATCGTTTAGTTTTTAAAAATACCTTTATTTGTGGAGACTGTGAGCGAGATAGATAACGAGTGAGAAAAATAATAATAGATAATGTGTAGGAAAAACAGATGAGGACTATATGTAATTAATAGAGGATAAAAATAAAAAAATACAGTAAATATTTAAAGTGTATATTATAAAAAAGACTAAACTCGTTAAAAGATTGTAACTTACAATATACTTATTATTTCTAATACTCTGCCAAATGCCTACTTATTTTGTTTTTCTATTAAAATAGTTCAAATCAATTTGATAAGATTTGACTTAAAGTTGTATACTTTAATTTATCTTTGAATTAGTTGATATACAACTTAGGGTGTGTTTAGATTAGTTTTTGGAGAATAGATTTTAGACAGAATAGATTCTGGAGAATAGATTCTGGGGAAAAAGTGATTTTGAAAATTGGAGATGTTTGGATGATTAGTAGCAGAATTGATTTTCTATTGACAATTTACTAAAAAGGACATAAACAAATATGATAATTACGTAAAGTATATATTTTTATTTTATTGATTAAAAGATAATACTTACAACGCTTTGGGTTTGAGTATAATAAAAATTAACCCTATTCACTTTAATTTTTATTTTTTCCTGGCACTAAAATAATACTTTCTAATTTAAAATTTATATGGATAATTTAAAAATTGATATACTAAATCAATTTATGTACGTAGAAATTAATAATAGGGGGTTAGAAAATTTTTAGAAGATTGATTTTAAATATATATAATTATTTTTTAAAAAAAATGCTAAATAATAGTGGGTTGGAAAATGAAAATGGTATGGAAATGGAAGACCCTGTCATTGATCATTTTCTTGAGAGCCTTCCAGATCACGTGAGGGATGTCATTTTCACATTCTCCCAAGTCTGCGTTTAAGTATTTCACAGAACGGTACACCCTTTTTTACAAAAAATCAACCCAGCGCTGGATTATGGCAAAACCATGGTTTTGTAAGCAAAACCATGGTTTTCTTCCAAAATCAATTTTGCAGTAAAAATGGATGTTTGGCTCAAAAATATTGAAACTATGGTTTTGTGTGAGAATCAATTCTGAAATCATGATCCAAACACATACTTAGTGCCTGTTTGGCACTTAGGTTTGAAAATTAATTTTGGGTAAAACCGTGGTTTGAAATTTTTTTACACAAACAGCAATTTTTGGTGAGAATTGATTTGGGCAAAACCTCGGTTTGAAACCTAGGTTTTGAATAAGCCACTGAAAATAGCTTTTGGTTTAAAACCTAGGTTATGGATTATCTAATTACTATTTTAACCCTATTTTTTCTTACACCATCTCTCCTCTCTCCTCTATTTTCTCTATCATCTCTCCTCTCTCTTTTTTTCTCTTTCTTCTCTCTTCTCTTATCTCTCTTTTTCTCTCTCCTCTCTTCTCTCTCCTCTTTCTTCTCTATCATCTTTAATCTCTCTTACTTTTAATCATATCATACCCTTTTTGGTAATTTACCAATATAAAAAGTGATTCTACTACTAATCATCCAAATATCTTTATTCCCAAAATCTATTATCCAGAATCTATTCTTCCCGGAATCTATTCTCCAAAAGCTAATCCAAACACACCCTTAATATATTCTAATATTTTGGTAAGACTTGCTTTGAGATTATATATATCTTTAATTTATCTTTTAATTAGTTGATATGAAACTTAAGATATCCTAATACTGAACTAAAAATGTGTAATTAATTAGTAAGTAACAACTAGCTAGAGAGACATGCATGTAGCACGATCATGCCCTCATTTTCTTTAAACTTGTAGACTACTAACGTGCCTTTTGCAAATTGCAGTGAAAAAGTTAAAAAGAGGCTTACCCCCCATCACCACACCACTATCATAAAAAAGTAAAAGATGCATGCTTGGAGGAGAAGAAGAAGAAGAAAAAGAAGACCAGTACATGGCTTTTTCTCACCAGCCTATCACATGATATATTTTTTTCCATTCTTAAACTGTAGCTCCGTAGCCCTCATAAAATGGATACCACATCATCCTCATCAAAGAAAAGGACACCACTTATTGTATATATCGTTGAAACGCATTTATTATAATAATTTAAAAATGAATTCTTTTTTATTGATTTTTCCATTATATAAGTACGTTATACGTACTAATCTCTCTTTTAGAAGTTTCTTTCTGGCCAACTCTTAACATTATCTATGTGTCATAATTAAAACACATTAATTATTGGTTATTGAAATCCTAGGAATAAGGGGAGGGTGACATCAGTTAATGGTGACAAAGCGTAAAGTTGTATTATTGTTTCCTCGAAGTTGGTAGTTTTAGTGATGATCTGAAGAGCAACGAAAAAGTGGTCCCTGTCTCCTCTTCCTCCAATATAGGAAGAAGAGCTTACAGATGCAGCGTAACAGATTTTGAAGCTTAAAGCAATTTTAGTCCCATTTGCATGCAAGTTGATGTGAAAAAAAGCTGGTTTCATATCTCTAAAGAGTGACCAAGCTAGCTACTAGGCCCTATCACACACATGCACAAAGGGCAAACATGCCCTAATAGGACCTTTGTACGTCCCACATCGAGTCACCATGATATGTGTCTATGATCTCTGCACGTTCCAAAGCACACAAAAGTGTCTGTTTTCTACTCAACTTCCGAAGCAATTTGACAACTTGTGCAGTAAGCTTCTTTCTCTCTAGCTCGATTATTCTTCGCACATATTCTACTATTTGCTTCCATATACGTATCGAGATTCTATTTCTTATATTAAACGTTGGAATTATTGGTTCAATATTAAGAAACCCATTCGAAACGTTTTCTTCGCATAATTCTTCAATTAATTGAATGCTACCTAGGAAACTTTTCTAGAGAAAAAAGGTCGTTTGTCGCATGTTTTCATAGAGTTAAGGGTCCCTCTCAACGGATTCCTTTGCGTTCGGCAATGAACTGCTGTATTACTATTTATGTAGTATTCGGGACAATGTAATGAAATATGCTAATGACCATGTAATGCAATATGCTAATGACCTAACATTAAAATAACATTGAAGCTCGCTATCGATTATGTAATAAAGAGATAAATTATAATGACGTTTGCATGCACGGTACGCACCATTTCGAATCTTTTTAACCAAGTTTTCTTTTATGAAGTTCATGCAATATCAAATTGCGTTGTTACTAAGATGATATTGCGTATTGTAAGCATCTGAGTCCCACATAGGAGGTGATCTTAAAAGAGGGACCTTATATTAGTTTTGAGTACTTCAACTCTAACAACTAATTTTTTTAATATAATTTTTCTAAAGACTTGTATTCATTACAATAATATTTTTTATTGAATGTCGATCAATCAAAGAGAATTACTTGTGGAGGGTTTTGGTCGAAACTTTTATGATGTAATTCTCCCAAATACCTTATTACAGCATCAAGAGCTTTTATTATAGGCTCTATACAACATAGAAATTAGACACATATGAAGAAAAGAGGACAGGATCTTATGAAGGTGCCCGAAGAATATAATTGTGCTCATTTATCCGCACATTCGACTTGACTACTTGCGTCTGCGTGAAAATTATTTGTTCTTATATTATACGTTACGTTGTGCTCATTGATCGACCGACTTGTGTCACTGTAGTTAATTACCAGCTATATTCATTTTGGTATAATTGCACTGTTCATACCATTGAAGGAAGAAATTAAAATGGGTTGTTCTCTTTCGTGTATCTCTTGAAAAAACATCTTCAACTTATATAGACATGGCGAAGCTAGAAACCAATAATAACACTAATAATTAGACAAAGTGTATCAATATTTTCGAAAGCACCAAGATCTCATGCCAGTAAAGGTATTTCTTTCACCAGCCTGGAAAATGGATTTGGTGGTGCGTTTGTTGAGTGGGACGACATCTATGTATTCCCACTTTCTACAAAGTGGGGTATCAAAATGAAGCCTCGTTTCGTCTTTCAAAGAATCTATGCTATATACTATTTTAGATTCTCTCCCTTTTCTCCCACTTTACTGCCAGCATGATTTATAAATTATAATATTGCATCATGACTTAAATGCAAAAGTTAGTTAACCAATTCATATATATTCTTTCACATATTTAACTAATTTAATTAGATTAAAAAAGTTAGTTAAGTTAGTTAATATGGTATATTATTTGTCAAAATACCCTAATTATCTTCCTTAACTCCCACCCTCTCTTACTTTATTATCTTTAAAAGAGTACCAATAGGAGTAATTTAAAAAAAATTGATAAATATATTAAATAAGTCTTATATTTAGAACCAATATAAACTATCTAATTATATTATATATTAAGAACCGGAGAAATATTAAAAAAAATTAAGTTAGTTAACTAGGTATTTGTAAAAAAAAGGTCACGAGATTCACCAAGGCTATAACATACCTTCGGACTTAAAGGATGCTTGTAGAAATATTTATAGATCGTTTATCAATAATGTCCTCATATCCACACCGAATTTTGAACTCATTACTTTATAGATTATGAGTATCGATTTAACAAATCTTTTGTTTTGTTCCCTAATTCAAACTACTTATAGTGAATAAATGGTGATTAGCTTACTCGTTAGCATTTTCAGGGTTAAAAAAAAAAAGACGCTGATTCGTTAGCATCCATAATTTAGCCTCTGTAGACCATTGAGTTCGTCGGTCACACAGAACGTCAAATAAGAGGCGTTATATCGAAAAGTTTCGCAAAGAATTGAAACGAACTGTCTTTAACTTTACTCTAGAAATCAAATCCATGTGCAGCTACAGTTATTTCCTTTATCATCTTTAAGACTCGCAGTCATTCCTCACATTAGGAAACGCACTAATCTTGTTTCTTTTACACATATTTTCAGACGAGAATGAAAGAAGCTAAAGAGCCACTGATAGTTACCGTACGAACGTGCAATTAACTCGAAAGGAATCGCATACAGAGTTAGTGAAGTCATTTCATCTTTCGTCTTATGACCTACCTTATCCCTAGATTTCGCTGTCAGTGTCCTTCAAAAATTTGTTGCCTTCATCTTGAAGGCAAATTATTCATAACATAACACATTCCATCTTCATCGATCATGCTATCAGCAATTGAATTAACTTGGAAGCCCTACTTAAGCATCAGGCAATTACAAAAGCTAAACCATGAGAGATCTCCGATTTGCCGGCAGGTTGAGACCGGAATTTGAGTTCAAAATAAAGATGCAGAGCATCGATTGAAAGAGGATGTTATTGCTGTGTTCACATTCTCATGAGAGGAGGGGAGATCGATAAAGTAAAGCAAACGAACGTAGGCATTGAAAAGACAGAAAGCAAATAGAGAAAAAGGCTTTGGACACTGCCAAAGTCGCCTCTACTTTCGTTGTTTCTTGACTTGGCAACACCCCGTAAGAGATCCTCACCCCGTACTCACTAAAATTTATCTACCTCCACTTTATATTTCTTTTAAATTACTTTTTGCTTTTTGTTTTCAAAATTAATTATCATATACATTCATATCAATCTCATTTAGAAAATAAATTCTATTTAATTTTAAATAGATACACGAGACTCTCCTCAGTCCTCACATATACTATCCATCTTTTTCTTCTTCTTCTTTTTTCACGTTATAAATAAGATCTTATATTTAGGACCGGAGAGAGTATATAGATATTTTCTTGAAAAAAAGTACTGAATCCAATTGGGCCTAGTGTAGGGCCAACAGTCCAAACGAAACCACAAGCAGGGGGATACCCAACAAGTCGGTTAGGCCCAAGTAGAGCCCAATAGATGATGAGGGCCTTACTCTGATGTTTTCATCAAGAGTTTGCTTGTATGGCCCATGAACTCTCAACCCCATATTCTGAGGAATTAATAAAAAAAGAAGTCTCCTGGATAAAAAGAATTTTAAGAAAATGATTAAAATTGTGGTAAAAAATGTTTAAAATTCGCGAGAGGTTTTAAATTTTATATTCCTTGGATTTACTCATTTATTTATTCAACTTATTTTTGGCCCATAGGAAAAAAAAAAGGCTCGCTCCTTTACTGGAAGCTATTTTCGCGGTAAGCAAACCGTGGCAGTTTGCACCCGAAAAACAAGACAAACAAAGAAAACAAAACGTGGAAATCCGAGTATGCTTGTGGGGTCCACCATCTTCCACGCTGACTTAACAAGAAAAGAGGAAAGACTATTGAGGAGTGCGAACCGGAGTTGAGCTCGGAGTCCAGAGACCGGAATTGGGAGAGCCAACGGAGAGAGTCAAGGCTGTCAACATGATCTCTCAGTTCTTCGTGCTTTCACAGAGGGGTGACAACATCGTCTTTCGGGACTGTGAGTCTCTCTGCTATAATCTTATCTATTGTACTGCTCCTTCCCTCTCTGTTCCTTCATCTTTTTCCATTGGGGTTAAATTAAATTAAATTGTAATTAACAATGGAGAATTCGACCTAGTATGAGGGTTTTCGATTTTGATTAAGCAATCGCTCGATTTACTGTTTCCTTCTTTCTTACTCCCAGAGCAGATGAAGCGTTATTGCTTCTGTAGCAGAGCATGCTTCCCCATTGACCATATATAGCTGCCACTGTTAAGTGCTTTACTGTCCGTGAATATGTTCTTGATTTTGTAGTAAAAAGCATTCATTTCTTGAAACTTGTTTCATTTTTTCATTTTGTTTATGAATGCCATAGGACTATATTTCCCGCACATGCAAACTTTTACCGGCATGTAGATATTTTAGAGGGCCCAAACTATATGGTTCACAGATTCTTTCTTTTGTCGTCGGCAACGTTAGTCATAAATAATTTACACTCTTCTGACATAGCAGTACCTAAGCCATTTCACTCACTACGACGTACTCAAGAATACTAAGAAAGACGGCAATCAATATAAACGTAGCTCAGGCCACAAACAAAAAATACTAATGCAAATGAGCTCTCGAATCCATCTGCTCTACCTAGGATGGCCCAAAACAAACAATGATGCGAATAACCGGGAGAAGTGAAGAAAACAGTCCTGTTCTGACGTGTGGCAATTGATGAATTTTTCTTCCTTTTGCTTTTAAATTAAATGCAGATGGTGGTGATGTACAAAAAGGGAGCGCGGAAACATTTTTCCGCAAACTGAAGTTTTGGAAAGAGGATGATGAAGGAGATGCTTCTCCTGTATTTGTTGGTATTCTCTACATGATAAGCAATGGTTTCCTTATAATTTTTTGATTCATGCATTCTTATATTCCTAGGAAGATTTTTCCAGGAGCCTCATGTCCGAGATTGAAAGTTCTGAGGCGCATCTCTTTGCCTTGAGTAGTTCATCAGTTTCTTTCCATTTTAGTTGTGGATTACCTTCATATTTCTTTGCATTTGCTGATTAAACTGAAGAAAATACATAGACTCTAGAGAACTTTTCCTCAATTTTATCCTAATCATTATTTTTTCCTGTTGTCTCATCTGACTGCTGTTTTTCTTAATAGAATACAGATGGTGTCAACTACTTTCACGTGAAGGTTTCTGGATTGTTATTTGTTGCTACAACAAGAGTCAATGTCTCCCCGTCTCTTTTTTGGAACTTCTTCAAAGAATTGCCTGTGTCATCAAAGATTACCTTGGAATCCTTAATGAAGATTCATTGCGGAAGAACTTTGTGCTCGTATATGAATTACTGGATGAAGTCATTGTAAGTATTTAGCATTCTTCTCCTTGGCTGTTGAATGTGGAATACTTGTTTAACGTTGTCATGCAGCAATGCATTTCCTTTCTAATCTAGTTGGTTTAGGCTTTGGTGAACATATCATGTTTACATTGTCTTTATGGTTCTAAGATTCACACATAACTTTTGGTCATTATGTTTGATGATTCCTTTCTTTCAGTTTCCTCTTAACTGAGTGATGATCTTTTGTGAAATTTTCTTATGATATTTTCTCAATGGTCTTATTGGATGTTATAGATTACAAACAAAATTGAAACTAAATTCCCTGCATTGCATGGACTTTATATTAAATAGTTATGAACATTTGATTTCTCTTTTACTTCTGCCCTTATTTTTTTTTAAGGTTATCATTTTGCCATGCTTATGATTCCATCATTTAATTTTTAATTAATATGTGTCTTTACTGAAATGTATTCGTGCCAGGATTTTGGTTATATGCAAACTACATCAACTGAGGTTTAGAAGTCGTATGTTTTCAATGAGCCATTTGTGATTGATGCTGCACGATTGCCTGCTCTCGGTGCAGCATCGATTTTTATGCTAATCATTTGTTTAGTCAGTTACATGCGATAAGCATACACTGTTGGCTGTCTAGATTAATTTATGGTCTCACTCTCTGTTAGAGCACTTGTGTCTGCTGCAAGGGACCAAACGAATGCCAGGAACAGCTATTACGAAATCTGTAGTTGCAAATGAACCTGGGGGTAGAAAGAGGGAAGAGATTTTTTTTGACGTGATTGAGAAAATAAGTGTTATATTTAACTCCAGTGTGAGTATTTCAGTTCTTGTTGTATATGGTTTTTCCAATCCATGAGCTGTATGTTTTTCTCTCATACATGTCTTTGAATTCAAACTTTTGAAGCACTTTGACGTGAATTTATCATTGGAATCAGGGATTCATAATTACTAGTGAAATAGATGGCTCCATCCAAATGAAGAGTTATCTTACTGGCAACCCAGAGATTCGACTTGCTCTCAATGAGGACCTAAGTATAGGAAGAAATGTTAGGTCAATTTGTGGTATAGTTTATTTTCCCAGAAATGCTAAGATTTTTTTTCTGAAATTCCCCTTGCTGTGAAACATGGTCTTTAATATACATGGTTTTCCAATTGATTTTTGCTGAATCTTTTCATTCTTCCCTGATGTCATTCGGTCATCTCTTTTGACAGATTATAGAAGTTTAGGGGCTGTTATCCTTGATGATTGTAACTTCCATGAGTCTGTGCACCTTGATAATTTTGACATTGACCGAACTTTGACGTTGGTAAATGCGTAGTTGATCACAATACATATACCAGTTTGAAAAGTTTTTATGAGTCTCTTGACAAATCATTGTTTTATTGTTGGTGCCACCAGATGGTGAATTTCCTGTCATGAATTATCGAATGACTCAACCATTTAAACCACCCTTTTGTATCAGCACATTGATTGAAGAAACAGGATCCTTAAGGTTACTTGAACTCCCTATGATTTACTAGATCTTAATATCTTGTTCATCACACTGAAAGTCTGCTTTATTTTTCATAGGCTGAAGTGATCATCGAAGTGCGAGCTGAGTTCTCACCAAGCATCAATGCTAACACAGTTCTTACAGAGATTGCCACTTCCAACATATACAACTCGGTATTTCAATCATCTTCCTTCGTATACATATAAGTTACATAGCAGAGGCACAATTTTATGCTGGCACGCAGATGATAAAGATAAAGATAAACAGGATGAGGATGATGAAGCAAACTTAGAGACAATATAATTGAACATTTGGATGCCCTGATATGGGAGTGTAGTGAACTGGCTTTGCATGCCCAAGTGCACAAGTGAACTGGACACTTCTCCAAAGCACAAGCAAAGGGCGCCTTATTGTAGATTTGAAGGTCTTCTTACCACCCTAATTGCTTGCTTTTCCTACCTGATTGAAATTTTCAGGTTAATTTTGAGTTGGAGCCTGGAGCTGTTGAAACAACGGACTTTAAGGAAGCAAACAAGAGACTGGAGTGGGGCATAAAAAAGGTAGTTCTGAACTTAGGATCTGTTATGTTCCCTTAAATAATTGATTTTAAGTTTAGTTTGTCTTAATTCCACTAAAGTTTCCATATCTGCATATTTGAGGCTATTATAATTATTACACTTGTAAGATTGGATTTCGGTGTTGACTCATCCATTCTCTTGCAGATTGTTGGTGGAACTGAGCATACTTTACGTGCAAAACTTACATTTTCACAGGAAATACATGGTACCGTGCTACCGCAGGATATTCTTTTTGGATGTTTGACAAAATACATCCCTGCTAATAATTTAACTTGTTTGCATTGTGAGCACAGGAAATATTATGAAGGAAGCAGGTCCAATTAGCATGTCCTTCACTATACCCATGCACAATGCTTCAAGGCTTCAGGTAAAATGTTGAAAATTCTTTCGAAGCTACGTTTTAAATATACTTCATGTTAATTGGCTGAAACTTAAACGGTATCTGTCTATATCATTGGCCAAAAGAAAATGGCTATATATGAAATGCTTTGTTGAATCTGATTTTCTAAACCACTATGGCACGAATTCCAATACAACCAAAGATTAACCTATGCTCTACAGATAGATTAACCATCCTCATCAATCAGTTACTGCCTACTAAAATTTAAACCGGGTTATGATCTTCATGATTTAAGGAACATATTATCAACTTTATTACCCATCATTTCCAGCTGTTTTCTTTTCCTTCTTTTTCTACTAATTTACACTTTTTTAATCTCATGTAATAATTTTTAAGATCCCATTTGGTATGCCACAGGTGAAGTACTTGCAAATAGCAAAGCAGTCAAAAGCACATAATCCACATCGATGGATTAGATACGTCACCCAGACAAACTCATATGTTGCTCGGTTGTAAAACAATCCCACTTCTCCAAATTCTATAGCTGCCTACCTTTTCAACTTATTTTGAAATAATTAGTATGAGTCTGTGCCTTAAACGGAATCAAAGAAATGGGCTGCGCTATTTCATAACTCATGAGTTGCAGGACTTGTTAAAATTCCTGCATAAGACCGAGAGGAACTATTGTGGATATCCATGATGATCAGTTACGTATGTAGATGAACAGTTAGTCCAATAGCAAACATGATCTAAGATGATGTCAAATTCTACTGGTCTTATGGCGTGCATCTAACGTATTACGTAATGGATCAGACAACAGTCTTTTCTTTTATGATAGAATTTGTTCCCCAGATCGAGGAGAGTCAAAGACCATTGAATTGAACCTGGGCTCGTTTTAACAAGAATTAGATTCTTTATTTTGACTAGATTTTGGATGAATCTAATCTTTTTTTAAAAATTTATATTAAAAAAAATTCTCTATTCTGATAATCTCTCTAAAGTCAAAAAGGATGATACATGTTCTTGCAAAGTTCTTTGCCTTTTGTCCCTGCAAGTACGTTGATTATTATATTTGGATTAAATGATAGTTAAGTCTGAACCATGCTTGTACACCGAACAGTATAATCTCATGTGAATGTTGATGTAGTAGTCATGCAGAATGCTGTTTGTTAACTTTCATATTTTGATCTCA
The DNA here is from genome assembly GCA_037074615.1 of Leucaena leucocephala. Classification (NCBI taxonomy): domain Eukaryota; kingdom Viridiplantae; phylum Streptophyta; class Magnoliopsida; order Fabales; family Fabaceae; genus Leucaena; species Leucaena leucocephala. The sequence continues at coordinate 5,475,318 of CM073517.1, read as the reverse complement.
ATAGGAATCCTTTGAAACTGAAAATTAATCTATAAGAAAAGAAAAGGCCAAATGATTTGCTTACCGATTTGGTGCCCCGCGGTTGGCAATCATTAGTAGTAGTTCTTTTGAATTCATTGATGCTGCCTTTTTTAGTTGACTCTGGTCATGGCAATTATGACTAACATTCAGAGAGATAAGTTTTGTCCATCATTTAAAAAAAAAAAACTTCATTCGCTAGGAAACATAAAACTTGAATGAGTCAGCAGAGATGGCTAAAGTCGGAGAATAGGCAGTAGCCTTAAGCAAAACAGTGAGGCAGAGTACAATAATGAAACTTGAATAAACAACGTTATCCAATCCAGCACTGCGTAACCATGGTGTCACACCGTTGTCAGCGCTACATGTGACTGAGCACCCCCTCTCTCTCTTCACAGTGGCACATGTGGGGGGTAGGAGGTACTAGTAGAGCAGCATAATAATGAGTCGCATTTCTTGAGGCTAGCTGGGCAATGCATTTGATATGATATGACAAGTTGAAATGACACAAAACAGAGTCCTTCACTGTGCACTCTGCTTGATTTGACCATTTTAATAGCGGACCAACCCAAGTTTTTTTCACCTCATTAACAACTTCACTTCACGTGTGTACCTGAACTTGAATTTTCGCAACCTTTGTCCTTAATGTACCCTCAAGACACCATTCATTTCGTATTCATAGGACAGAGCCGTAGAGGGCGGCCCTGCTTTCAGTTTCAACTCTCAACTCTCAACTTTCAACGGGATATCTTAAATCTAAGTGGCTCGGCAGCACTTAAATAAATTTTCGAGATCGAGCTTTAACGTAAATAAAAAAATTTTATTAGGAGACTCACCCATTATAGTCAAATACGCGACACAGATCGAATTCGGATAAAGTAGTAAAACTTCAATAAATTAGGTAGACCACTAACAAAAATTCAACTTTCAATTTTCAGGTACAAGGACTCAAAATTCTAATTCATCATAATAGTACTGCTTGCAATGCGTTAATCCATCTTCGAGCTTTTCTAAAATGGCCATCTATCACTTGACAGACGACGGCTATGAGCCCAACTTGCTTCTTAAGTTGGGGTAGCCGAAATGAGGATGTTGAGATAGATGTGTGGGCATACAAGAAAAGATAAGATTCGTAATGAACAAATACGGGGAAGAATTGGAGTGGCACCTATTGCGGAGAAAATAGTAGAGAACCGTCTTAGGTAGTTTGGACACGTACAAAGAAGGCCAAGGGATGCGCCGGTGAGGAGGGTGGATCAAATAGTATGGAGTCCGGTTAAAAGGAGTAGAGGAAGGCCAAAGAGAACACTCAACGAGGTCATTGAGCGGGATCTCCTGGTCAATAACCTATCCAAGAATTTAGTTTTTGACAGAGTACAATGGCGTCGTATGATCCATGTAGCCGACCCCATTTAATGGGAAAAGGCTTTGTTGTTGTTGTTGTTGTTTATTCTATTATCTCTCCTACCTTCTCTGCTACGAAGACTCTCTTTGTGCTTATTGTTGGTGACTGTGTTACGAAGACTCTATACTCCTCTCTCTCTAACATCCATCGACAAGAAGATGACAACATTCAAGATCATCTCGTGCCTCCTCATCTTCTATGCTTGCTGTCGGTGAAGAGGGGGTTTGCCGTCGTCTGTGTTCGTCGTTGAGGTTTTAATTGGAGATCTGGGCTCATAGCCGATGGAGGATGGGAGACAATAGAGAGGGATAATGGCTTCGTGACTAGTGAACAGTGATCACGGTTGATTGAATTAATTTTTTTTTTATCTCATACCCTTTATAATAATTTACCGATGACAAAAATCTTTTTGTTAATAATCATTCAATCACTAATTTATTTAGAACATTTTTTTTTCAGAAACTCTTATATAGAAGAGCTTATACAAAAGCTATTTTTTTTTTCAAAAAGTCTATCAAATAGGTCATATGTTTAAGAATGAGATGAGTAATTATTTTTTAAAAAATATATTTTTTGCCAAATTTAAAAAGTATATATTTTAGTTCATAAAAATGAAAATATTAAAAAAAATAGTTTTAAAATAAATTTTTGTAAGCATCTTTTTTACGTTGAGGCTGCCCTCATCTTAGCCTCCCCCTCTACTCAGTGGAATCTCGTCGTACTTAGACTTTAAGATGATGTGTCGTTTCTCTTGTCTACAAATTAAATTAGCTCTTCCCCATCCACCTCCCTCACCTTTTCCCTCAAAAATCAAACTCCTCCTTCCTCTCCCACTCTTCATCTTCCATCTCTCTTCTTCTCTCACTCAGCAACGATCCTTCGTCATCATCTTGATCAGAAAACTGCAACAGTACTAAGATTTGAGATCTAGCCAAACATGTTAAAATCAAAATCCAGAGACCTCCCAGATTGTTTATGTTATAATCCACCCATCGTAATCCGCCCGAGTGCTGCTACACCAAATCACTCCCTCTATCTCTCAAACCTCGACGACCAAAAGTTCCTCAGATTCTCCATTAAGTATTGTTATCTGTTCAGCAAATCTGTGAGCTTCGATGCGTTGAAGCTTTCGTTGTCCAGAGTTCTAGTGGATTACTATCCATTAGCCGGGAGATTGAGAGCCAGCGATGAAGAACAAGGAAAGCTCCGTGTTGACTGTAACGGAGAAGGAGCTCTTTTCGTTGAAGCATTCATGCCCATCACTGCCGATGAATTACTTGAATCTTCAAACATGCCAAACAAGTCCTGGAAAAAGCTCTTATATAAGGTGGAAGCTCAGAGTTTATTGGACGTTCCTCCTCTTATTGTCCAGGTTTGATGATATTCTTGTTTCATTCCTTTATCAGCTTTTCTTTCTTCTTTGGGCTTTTTTACCACAGATAGTGAAACTCAACCAGCTTTTTCCATGGAGTCGTTTATCGTTGCTATGCTATAAGAAGGAAAGAAGCTAGAGAGACCGAACAAAGTAATACATAATATTTACTTCATGACTTGTATGCACGGAATTTAAAAAGTAAATAAACGGAGTTTAGTTTGTTCTGTCAATAGAGATGTCAGTTCCGTGCGTATTTTACTGTCTCAAGAAGTTGAGAATATATATTAGTTTTTTAAGTTTTTATATTACTGTGAATTCCCTCCCTGCCGGATAACTCAAAAAGGGAGTTTCGTATTTCAGAAAGCTCAGCTTGCATTATCCAACTCGGTTTAGTGCTTACCTGTAATGATTACACTTCCAAGCAATCATCAACGGCATTGATCAGCTTTCTCTTTTAACACAATTCTCCTCGCAGTTGATTCCTTTTCTAGATACATGAAATTAACTCAACAACCACGGTTAAGCATAAACGAAAGAACATGAAATCTTGATGGCAACTTTTCATCTTCCCTCCATTTTATTCAACTTTTTGTGGTCATAGTCATTGCCTATAATACGTTTACTTTCAAAACCATGTTTCGAGGTTGGGATCTCTGTGTGGAAATGCTGATAATATATGCTTCTTTTTTGTTCCACCTTTCTTTATAATAATATCATGTTTTATATTAATTTTACTTAAACTGACCAAAATGTCCTCATCGATCTCATTCTCGTTTATTAACAGTTGACGAGTCTCCGATGCGGCGGAATGGTGCTGTGCACCGCCATCAACCACTGTATATGCGATGGAATAGGCACATCTCAGTTCTTAAATGCATGGGCCCACCTCACCAGATCGTCGGATTGTGATTTACCGGTTCTGCCCTTCCACTCTCGAGACCTCCTAAAGCCTCGAAATCCTCCAGAGGTAAAGGTTTCACACTCAGGATACACAACAAAAACTAACTCACCATCATCTCAGGTGGACCTGGTAAAGTTGTTGCAGTCTCAGCACCTGGTGGCCACGTGCTTCACTTTCACATTTTCTCATCTTCTTCATCTCAAGAAGCAGTGCGTTGTAAAGTGCACGACCTTCGAAGCTCTGGCTTCACACACGTGGCGCTCTTGGGTTCGATCACTGGACCTATCACCCGCTCTCAAGGTGAAGCTCCTTTTCTCTGTCAACGTTCGCAAAAAGCTGAACCCAGAAATCCCTCAGGGGTATTATGGGAATGGATTTGTGTTAGGATGCGTCGAGAGCACAGTAGAAGAGTTGCTTGAGGAGGCAGGCCTGAACAATGGCGTTAAACTGGTGCAACAAGGGAAGGCAAAGTTGGACGACGAGCATGTGAGGTCAATGGTTGATTTGTTGGAGGACAAAACGGTAAAAACGGATCTATCAGCTAGCTTGGTAATATCACAGTGGGCGAAGCTAGGGTTAGAGGAGGTGGACTTTGGAGGAGGGAAGGCACTGCAAATGGGGCCTTTAACCAGTGATATTTACTGTTTGTTTTTACCAGTGGTGGGTGATTCTGATGCAATAAGAGTGATGGTGTCAGTACCTGAAGGCGTGGTTGAAAAATTCGAGTTTTACATGAAAGAGTATATTTGGGATAAAGTAGAAAACGGACATGTCGTTTATAATAATGGTTATCATCCTCAACAAAATGGTTTTATCTGAGTGGGATCATCAGTACCTTTATTTTATCCTTTTCTTTTTTAAGGCTTTATTTATATTAAATACAACGGGGAGAATCTATATGTAATCATATTTTATGGAGTTACTGAATTTGTCAACGTATAATGTATAAAGGAAACTAAAGGGCATTCGAACATATCGGCTTGCGTGTGTATTCTTTGTTCTGGGTCTTAAGACGACAGAACTTTTGTGAGGAACAGGAAAGAAGGAGGCGTAAAACGGCATTATGAAAAGCGTGAAAAGGGAAAAATGAAAGGAGGCACGCGTAGGGTTAGGCTTTGGGAGGTGCAAGTTGAAACGCAGACGTCGTTTTCTGGGATTTCAGGAAGCTCTTTGTCGTACGAGTTTTACTGTTGTGTTATCAATTCACTTCTTCTTTCATGATATCAAAGTAAAAACCTGCGTGAGCCCAAAAGAAGCAAGTGGCAACGTGCTTCCTATGTCCCATGGTCCAGGAAAAATCAATTATATATCTATATATATATATGGTAAACTTGTGTGTCGCTGACTCTACATATCCATTTTGTAGTATAGCTATTAAGATATATGCAATTAATTAGCTTGCTTTTATTTACACCGACATATTTCAATACTCCATTTATCACGGAATTTTTTTTAATGAAGAGACATTTAGAATATAAAATAGGCACCTATATTATAGAGATGCCCAAAAAAATAAATAGAAAAACGGGAATATTGGGTAATCGGGGATGGCATCAACTATATTATATTTTATATCAACTTCAGCAAGCTTTGGAAAATATTAATGACACATAAAAGATACATGTGGTCAAAAATATTTTGAAAAAAACCGTGAAGACGGCGTCGAAACAATGAATCCAACGAAAGAAGGCACACACACACACTTATATATATATATATATATTGATATAAATATTGTGGGAACAATTGACTGAGATTTAGGAGAGACAGAGAGTATAAGGGAGGGACTGGGTAGGGGGAATCGAGCACTGTGTTAGGCTTTAAAGGGGATAACTTTAATTTATTCGAAAGGACTTTAATGTAAAGAGCAAATTAAATATGCTGGGGAATGATCTGGGAACCGAAAGATTGGTATTTGGTAATGTTGAGGAGCAAATGCAAAATAATATTTGGAGGCAGAAAAAATAAATAAATTAAAGGATTATTAATTTTACAGGCTTTTTGTGATCCGACCAAAATCCCCACTCACTGTCCGCGATCGATATGCGTTTTGATATGATTCTCTCTTTAATTCGTCTTTTTGATCTTCTTCTTTTTGTTTATTTTTTCTGTTTGGCCGTTGAAATATCAACTCTAAGCCATTTTCACTTTTTCCTTTATAAAAAAAATTAAATTTAATATCAATCTTCTTTCAAGACCAACGTACAATTTAAAGATTAAAAAAATATTTATAAAAAACTTGCGACGTTGTCCCCCTTCACCTCTTCTTTGTTAAAGACATAAATGACGCTTTCATTCGTCTGATACCTACCAACTTTTGGCATTTTAGGACGCCGACATCGTGTTTTATAAGTAGTCATATATTCAATTCCGTATAAATAAATTATATATAGAATTCCCAATAAAATATCATGTTTTATTTATACGGAATTGAATATATGACTACCTATTAGTAAGAGAACTTCCATACTACTGAATGATGAGTATTACATCGCTAGTACCATTTTGACCTGGACACTACTTATACCCAACCTGATTTGGCGATCGGGGAATTTTGGGATGAATTACTAATTTCGTTGGGTTCTCAGGGAAGTGAACTTGATGACTTCAGGTAATTAGCTATGGTTCTGCGAGTTACAACATCCAATTCCTCTTATAAAATTATTGGAAGCTGATGCTAATGGCCGTTGTGATGACGGAGGATAGTGATCCATGCTGATTGAGATATTATCTCACGTAATTATAACAATTAATTAATTTTTTAAGTATATTTAAAAATTAAAATAAATCAATTATAATTAATATAATAGTTAATTGGTAATTTAAATAGATTAAAGTATATATAATATAAGTTTATCTTAAGGAGTTAGATTTGATCATAATTAATTTATTTATTTAACTTATTATATCTCTAAATAAATTAACTAACTCTTGTAATTAAAATTAAAAGTAGTACGTATTTGTTTTTTTTTACGGTGCCTTCTATTATGAACTTTATTCACTCTATGGATTAATGAAAAATAAAAAAAATTATTATATAATCTCACGTAAATAATTTAGTTATAAAAAATCTATAATAAATAAATAATATATAATAATAAAATTTAATATACAAAATAATAATAAATGATATAGTATTCACTTATTGTAAAAAAGTCTAATAATTAAATAATTTATACTGCTGAATAATTTTTTCATATGATATCTCTCTCACACACACATACACACCTAGCGTAATTCTTATCACTCTCAACGTAGTTTCAATTAATTGAGTTGAACGAGAGGAACAATTTTTAGAAGTCATCTTGCAACTTTTTTTTCCTTAAAAAAAACGCATTTTACAAATTCTAAATAATCAAGTCAGCGGTTCATCTTGAATTTGTTCTAAGAATAATTGCGAGGTATGGATGAAAGAATACGAGATAAAGTTAAAGTTCACTCATAAATAAAAAACTTAAGTCAAATCCCTTAACATGTACGTTAGTGGTTACGCGAGTGCACAGTCAAAGTAGTAAATAATAATGCTAACCGTTTCTTTGTGTCTATATCAATGATTGCCATTGTTTTTTTTTACGTCGTATAATATGTATATACACATAAACATTATATATATTTTACTAAAAAACTTAGCAAGCACTTGGATTATGGATGCTCAAACATTAAAGTTTATATGAATACAGAAAAAAAATCTTAAAGAGAACTCTCTCAATTATAAATTTTTAATATCTAGATTTTAACGCGTAGAGATTATCAAAAATAAGTTTTATTTTTTGATAAATTAAATGAAGGTTAATATCCAAAAATTGATAAGAATAAAAGCAGTAGGGGAGTGTTAGGGTACTTTATAGACCCACATGAAACAAATAGAGCCTCATCCACTGTCATGTCCTTGCCATGTTAAGATCTCACTTTCTTCGCTTCACGGCCACAACTTCCCTTTTCTTTTCCCTCACCCAAAAAAAAACACATATTTCTTTTATTATTTTTATGCAATATCTTGCCTTTTAATATTGATTTCTCTGTTTTATATAGTGCGCCTTTTCTTTTAAAAATAAATATTTTAAATTTCAATTTTCTAATTCAATACTTTTAATTTCGTTTCTTGTGTTGTTCGCAATGGTTGAAAAATTGGAAATTTAAAATTTTACGACAACCATCGCCGACGGAGCTAAAAATGACACGATTCAAAAAAGTGACAGCAACGTGTCTTTTGAAAAAAAAAAATAAAGAAGGGATAGCAACCACGTAAGTCCGTACAGGAGTCGCTATTTCAAGTAATATTGTTATTGATTTTTTTTAAGTTTAAACAGTTTCTCTCATAATATAAAAATTATTAAAATATATTTTATCTCTATTAATAAAATATTTTTAATATACATATCTTAATTTTAATTTATGATATGATGTCTAAAGAATATGATTATCTAACAACCTTAGCTAATTGTGACTATGCATGAATTATATATATGGGATATCGCTGAATTGTGGAAAAAGTATTAAAGCAAAAATGGAGACGTTTAATTAGCACAAAAAGGACAAATCCCATGGGCAACAAAAATAAACTAAAATCGAGAATGAATATGCTTCTTCATATAATAGTTGGCGAGTATTTTGTAAACCAAAGATAAGTCCACTTATGTTGTACTCAACTAATAAATGAATATATGCCTCATACAAGTAACAGTCACGTATATAATACTCCTCATGTTTTAAATATATTTAAATATATAATATAACTAATAAATTAATATTGATTATAAATATATAATATATTTTTAAAATTTACTATTAAAAAATATTTTTTTAAAAATTATTCTTATTGATATTCGATCAACAATAATAAAGAGAATGAGAGATAGAGTTAATGAAAATGAATATGGTACTTTAAAAAAAATAGACTATAATAACTAATTTAACTAATTTTTTTAATATAATTAAATTAGTTAAATAAGTACTATATTTAAAACCGTAAGAGTATAATAGAATTTATTGAGGCCAATGCTAAAGCACCGATCAAATTAATTGAGATCCAAACAAATTGGAGAAGTATGCTTAGGTCTCATACAAGAGAAATTATTATTATAAAGTCCCTTGAAATCTTCAAATCAATTTTAAGTCCTATGGGACATGTGGGTATAAGAATTTAATTGTAGATTTACCAATTCACCCTCACCAATTAGTTTAGTTGTTAATATATACCACAATAATTATTAATATAATTAATATAGTTGTCAATAATAAGTCTAAGATGAATGTTAATATTAGTTATTAATACATATCGTTATAGTTATTATTATACCTCGTTTAGTTGTGAATAACAAATCTATTGGATATTGATACTAATTGTTAATATATGTTGTTATAATTGTTAAGATTGCTTATTTATTTGTTAATGGCTAGATCGCATATATAATATTCATACCCAACTTGGTAATAAGAAATACAAAATTTATCGTTATCAATACCTAATGGCTATACATACATCGGCATCAATGTCAATACAACAACCAAAAAGAGGTAAAACATTTGAATGAATATCGGAACGGAAGAGGAAGAAGTAGGAAGCAAACTGCTCGCTCAGCTTCACCATGGCAGCGTCGCGAACGGAGGAAAAAGCTAATACACACACCGACAACGGACTGAAGAAGGACGGAGGAGGAGGACGGGATTGAAGAACGAAGAGGGGATAATGAACCGAAACTCAGCGAAAGCACCCAACCGGCGGGAAGGAAAGGGGGAACGGCAATGGGGTTTTCAAGTTAAACGGAAGATGTTCCCGAACCTTTTGTTTTTTAACGAATGATGATAGTATGGTAATTTCACAATTACAATTTATTGCCCTGAAATCTCTTGGGACTTCTTATTAATTTCAACAATTGAAGGGACTTTTTAGTTATTATTTCTCCTCCATGGGACTTTGCGGTAATTCCCCCAATAATTAAACACTAATGAGAAGAGCATATGTACCAAGAGAACCTGTATCCGTGCTCTCCAGTTACATTATATGGAAAATTTACCGATATTTAATACTAACAAAAATATTTAATACATGCTAAATGTTTGGTGAGACCATTGAGATTATACATCATCTTAATTTATGTCCCAGGAGAGAGATGCTCTCCAGTTACTCCATATTACTCCCTCCCTTTAGTCTTAAATAAAAGGTTTTATTTGTAGTGCAAATTTGTATTATAAGTGAGATTTTATATTTAGAATTGAAGGGAGTATTTAATAGATATTTAAATAATCTGATTGGGATTATACATAATTTTAATTTGTGTTGGTCTAAAGAATGTAGGAAAATGGTTATTTTCTCTAATCGTATAAAAGCGGTTCACTTAATTACTAGAGATTGTGGGTGACCATCCCTTTAACAATATCGTGGATGAAGTTAGGCTACTTGTCCATCAAAATTGGCATATCACGATCAAACAAGTGCGTAGAGATAACACTACTTTTATTTATCATTTAGCCGAGCTTGCACATCGTCTGGATGGGGATTTTTTATATCCTTCATCAACCTTTACCTTTTAGGCAAGAGGTGGACGTTGATGAAGGAAACAATGGTGGGGGGTGTGGGGGTGGCTTCGTGTTCGCGAGCAGGAGGACCACGAGGTTGACATTTTCTTCTTGCTCTGTGGATTTTTTTTTGACAATTTGAGATCCACTTGTCTCCCATTTGCTGTGCCACTCATGGCGGGTTAATCATTCTTCCACCAGTTGGCCCATCTCTGGCAAGCTGACGTGTGGCCCATTTACCTTTCTCACGGGCCTGGGTTCACCTTATCTTTCAGCCCACCCTTCTCGATAGTAATATCTTGTCAGACCCGGCGATTTGATTAGGGTACACAATTATCTAATTAATATCATATAAGGATACAAGTTCGATTCCCGCTATTATTACGAGGGCTCCTTTGGTAGGCAATTTCTTAAGTTTCCTATAAGTGCTCTCTGAACCCTTAAACTGTGCCCCAACCTTTGTAGAAGATAGATGCCGAGCCATATAAATTTTTTTGTATAAAAAAAATTAAATCACTATCTCCAAGTCACAAAATGTCAGATAAGTCTTTTGAAGCAAAATGAGATTTTATAATGTGGTGAAATGATCTTACTGCCCTCGGCAAGCAAAAATGAAGAGTAGAGAATCCTTTCCTTTCGTTAAACTTGTCAATTCATTTATGGTATCATCATGAAATTGTCAATAAAGGAAAACTCTAGTCTTATTAGGGCCATAATAACAGAGAAGAAGAAATAGAAATTACAATTTTCATATTTAGAGATTATTAAACACCGAAAGGACTGACAGCTTAATTACTAACATATAGGTAATAATACGTGCTAATAAATTACTTGTCATCGGATGCTATAACTAATAATGAATTGCTCGTCATTGAGTGCTATATATGGCTACTAAAGAAGCACTACTCTATAGGAAGAAATGTGCCCTACGCCCCCTTTGTCCACTCTGCAAGCTATGAACGCTGCTTCCAGAATACGAGGGTTTTTGGTTAGGATCCAAAAAGCCTTTTTAGAAGTAAAAGCCATGCTTTTAACAGGGGGTAACCAAATAACCTATTTTTTTTTATAAGCACTTTATCATTGGAAACTATAATTTTGGGGTTGAAAACCTATAGTTTTTCATAAGCTAGAATTTTTTGTTTTTCAAAAGTTATTCTTTAAGAGCTAGCTAATCCAAAAGTAGTGGTGATACTTTAGCTAGAAGCGAGATTTGGTGCTTCCCGACTATGATCGGGTCAAAATTAATGTACGTAAATGGCTCATTTAATTTCTTAGCAAGTGAGAGCTGCCCGTGTTAGACTTTATATGGAGAAATAAGGACGCATGGAATGATGATTAAGGCTTCAAGAACAATATGATCATCAATATACATCAGCTGACACAGAATTGGAAGATTGTGTGTATAGTCGATCTAGAGATGGACATATACTGAGGATGTGATTGGAATAATGACGGTGTAATAGTACATATTCTCAAGTTTAATCAATAATATTATATGAATTGTGAGAATTTTCATGGCTTCACCTTGGTGTGTTTAGCTCAAACCAATGGAAGGAGAGCGAGGAGAAAGTAAAGATTTTTCTTTTAATATTATCTCGTTTAGATTAATAAAAATATAAGGGAGAGAATATATTTTAATATTATATTGTTTAATTAAAGAGAAGAGGGGGAATTTTTTTTTATATAGATAACTACGAGATGTGGAATATGTATTTTAGGAATATTAAAAAAAATACTATAGATATAATAGTAAAAACAAGATAAAAATTAAATTTTTTCCCAAATTTCCCTTAATTTTGAAGGTTAGGGTTAGGAGGAGAGGGGAGAGAATTTTCTTTCAACTCCTAAATATTTTATGGTGCAAAATAAGCGAAAATTGACAAAATCTCTCCTTTTTAAATCTTTTATACCAAACACACCTTAGTAACGGAACAAGCTGAGATATGTTGGCAATCATGACTTCAAAGAGGATATGGGCCTACGAGTTAGGGTGGGTCATTCAAGACATTGAGCTTAGGAACCAGTGTTTATATCATATAGATACGGAAAGGTGTGGGTTGATTTTCTATTTCTGCTAGTGAGGAGGATTTGTTGGCTTTATATATAGTATTTTTACCGTGCTGCTTGTAATTGCTTCTGTTTTAATTGTCAGCATGTTGGATGTTACGTTGGTACTTGTTGTGTTCTAGGGTTTGCTTTCTGGTTTTCATCATAGTGCATTGTTAATGCTGTGTTGCTTTATGGTCTTCGTTCTCGTTGATTATGTGGGACTTGTTGCATTATTATTCTTGTACTGGTATATGCTGGTACTGTTGTTTGAGTTGTATACATATATTATGTGAAATATTCAGTTTCATATACCCAAAAAAAAAAAAGACAAGAGTAACATATATTAATCCTGTAAGCGTTCCATAAATTACAAGTTGGGTTGGTTATAGCAAGAGAGATTCAAAATTAATATAATTCCGAAACCAGTCCAGAGACTCTAATTAACATATATATATATATTGGGCTATATGAACGAGCGAGATCAATGAAAAAGGGAAAGCTCTGAAACCAGACATATCACACAAACATATAATGCTGAGATTTTGCTTATAAATCTGGGACCCTCTTATCCCTACCGACACTGGTCTCTTAAAAGATGGAAATTGAAATGAACCAGTGATGATGATAACTATTTTCTCATATCACATAGCCAAAACCACCTCGTATGTCCAAGTCTAAAAGAGAGCACAATACACAAGTAACCACCATAACAAACCAACACTTTCTCTTTTCTGTTTCCCCCTAAAGCTAATTAATTAACGTATAGACAACTAGAAAATTGTAGAAACAAGAAGCTTAGGCAGAAATATTGGGTATGGCAGTTGTGGAGGGTGTGTGGTAAATGGCAGAGGATACAAATGAGCAATAATAAGAACCCTGATTAAGGACAAATGAGGAGATGGAGACCACAAACAAGAATTACAATATATAAGAAAATGGTAATATATTAATATTGGGGGATATTTAATGATATATATAATAGTAGAGCAGGGTCCCTCTATTTCATGCCCATCATCAGCTTGAGAAAGCATATTTTCTCCTGTTCCAATGCCTTGTCTTCTTCTCATCACTCCACTTTTTCAGTCCACACCATGCTTTTTCACCTGCTTTTCAGGGTTTTGCCAAAACTAATAACACTTACCTCGCAATACACTTCTATTCATTATTAGTAGTATTGTCATATCATTATTACGATTTTCTTCTTCTTCTTCTTTTCATGAGGGAAAATGAATAGCCATACTCTCGGATCTAATGATTGAAGTAAAAGGAAATTGTGTGAGCCTATAACTGACCAGATTAGAAGAAAAGTTAAATTGTTCATCAGTTAATTATATGACTTGAGGGTTTTGTACTAATTTGTATTTTGTACAGGTATATATATTGGGAATATGCATAGACAGAGACTCTCTAATTATAATAGCCCCGACCACAATAATTATTCAGTGACGATGCCTTTGTTCAATGAACAAAAATTTGATTCTGTGAAAGTGGCGATTATTGCATATGTGTACGATTCTAATTTATCGATCATTGGTCAAAAAGCCTCTTCAGTGACTCAATTAGTGAAGAAAGGGAGCAATGGAATACACTATTGTAGTAGTTGAATCCGCGAATTCTCCAACTACATTATAATACCTCGCTCCGAGTAGCTCTGGCTGAATATTTTATGTATCGTGAACGGCATACTTTAATCATTTATGACAATCCCTCCAAACAAGTATAGACTTATCGACAAATGTCTGATTAATGTTATTCTAGTTTAACTATGAATCTCAAGTTTAAAACTTGGTTTAGTCTAGACTCCTTGGGTTTCTCGTAATAAGGGGCAGGCCTGAGCTATCAAGGTGCATTACACAAAAAAGGATGAAAGGCCTTTGAATATCAATATCTATTGCTTGTGGCTAGATCCTTGAGAAAGAAAGGCACCAAAAAGAGAGAAAGAAAAAAAGAAAGGAGATGCGATGAATCGCAAAAGGTCTTGGGGTGAATTGAATGTCATCAAGCAGTGACGAGAAAAAGAACACTAACTAGGAATCTTTTAATCACGTCATTTACCAAAGAAAGCTGTGATTTAAACTCTTAAGTACGTCGACACTAGTGAAAGTAAATGACTCGGATATGTTATATCTGCAACTTGGAACAACTTTATCATAAAGTAGACTTCCATGATAAGATCGAGACTCAACCCAATTGTGAGAAAAGGTGTTCTTTAATATAATGATGAACTAATGAACTCTTAAAGCAAGCAACGATTAACACTCTTTTACGGAGGAGTATACAGTACATTTAATTAATAGTATTAGGTCTATAAATTTTGATTGCTCGCTGATGATGAGCCAAGCTATTTAAAGACGAAAAGTTATTTGGTCAACAAAAATTTATGAAAAGAAAGGTTATATATATGTGGCCTGTCCCAAACTATCTTGAATAACTTTGAATAAAGGTTTCTAAGAATTGGGTGATATTGAGAAAGGGAAGGCCAAAAGGAATCTGGCAGGATCTTAATCGATCTGCTTCTGGGGAGTTCACAAGAGAGAGAGAGAGAGAGGGCAAGGGAAAATTAATAACAAAGCGAGTTCTTTTGAATGTGCATTAAAAAGTATGCATTTTTTTGACGACCTTCATCAGCTTTTGGTTTTGCTGAAGAAAGCATCGATCTCAAAACCCTAAAGGACGTAGTACTGTTTCACTTGGTCGACTGATATCAGTTCATCGATTTCAGCACATTAATGGAAAACTTCAACGCATTTAATTAAGGACAAACCCATACCCTTGTCTGACGGACGTGATGTGGGAGAATTAGCGGCAGCTTTATATGCTGTTTTTTAATCTTATTTATGCAACAGCCATCTCTGTTATAATTTTAATATATATCCTCCTCTTACTTCTTCGCACCACCCAATCCATGGAAAAAGCTCCATAAAATAACAGAACGTTATTGATGCATTATTCATGGAAATTAATAATTCTCTTTCTTGAGCTATATAGGAAAGAAATGGATCTCGAAAAATAGCTAGGGGATGAAATGAGAGAAAGGCGACAAGGGCTGTTTACTTATAAGGGAAAGAAAATTAAAGTTTAAAGAAGACCGTGGAAAATGCTTGTTGGATATTACGAAAATGAATTAAGAATTTATATGTGTGTGTGTGGTGCCAGAAGGGTAAAGGCAGAAAAGTGCTAAAAGCAAAGCGAAGCTCGCCCATACCGATCTGCTATCTCGGTCCTCCATCATCTTTTCGTCTGATGTGAACTATTCAGAGCTTCCTTAGCTTATATATTAATATGCCCCTCTTTGCTGGACGATTTCTCTTGTTTATTCATTTTTAGCATTTTTTATTCCCCTCTTGTTGGCTCTAGCTGGCTCTGGCATCTCTCATAATATTCATGACTCATCGTGTTTGTGTGTGTGGAGCTGAAGAACTCTAAAGAAAACGTTCTAGTACAGTACAGTGCAGGGCAGAGCATTTTTCTGTGGGCTTCTAAATTTACACGTAACCTTACAAAACGTATCTGATTTTTTTTTCTATAGGTTATGGCTGTGGCTAGGTCTAGGTCTATATAATATATTACATGCACTATGCAACATGATATAACTGTGTGTATGTATATATTAATAGTATATATATACACAAACACTATGAGAGAGTGCTCTGTCGTGCCCTTATTTTAATGTTTATATATGGTTTTTAAATGGTATATATATGTTGAGTGGTTAAGAGAGATCAAGGTATAAGTAAAATTAACAACAAATTGGCTGGATATATTATTTTTATATACACGTAATTATAATTAAATTATACGTAATACGTGCAGTGGCCAACTATATATGTGGCTAGGCTATGATATAGCCTTGGCAAGTGTGAGAATAACATTCATTATTAGTTTATTATTTGACTGGACAAAATGGAAACAAATTAAATAGCTTTGCTACGAGTGGGGATGACGTCTCCCATGGAGGCCACAGCCATTATCACTGAACTTGAATCCAATTGGGTTGGAGGCTATATCTATATATATTAATATGAGTTGGATTTTTTTTTCCTTGTCTAGTTACCTTCGTTTTATAAGTTCTTTTTATATCTCTTTTTTTTTTTTGGTTATCAATTTCACCTCTTTCTTAAATTTATGACAATTTTTTGTTGTTAATGCGAAATGGGGACAGTTGTTTTCTTTCTGAAACATTTCCGAGTCTCGTGGTGAAAGAAGAGAGAACATATGTATAATTGTGAGATAATAGTACTCGATAATTATTATCTGTAATTAAGGTGGTCAAATGTGTTTTCGATTACTGTTGTAATGAGTTCTTAATCAGACTTCCACGTAGTACTATGATGTGACGCCCCCAAAACAAAATGTATCATAGAAATGATTTATCTTTATCTTTTTCATATATACACACACACACACACACATATATATGGCTCGATTCCTTTGAAGCTGATATATGAGACTCGTGAGTTTAGTTGATTCGATGAGACTCTTGCTTTTACGAATTAAATCAAAGCCCCAAAAGTATAAAGGTCTAACTGACCCATTCTTCTGTTCCCGCGTTGAACCGACCATATATATATATATATATGCTCTCTTTATTGATATTTTTTTTGTTTTATATTATCCACAGTGTGCAAACTTAATTAGCACCACTCTTAAGTCTTAATATAACTGTTATATATATTAACCCTTTTCTTTTCTAGATAACACTAGCTAATTGCATGAAACTATAAACGGATCTTGATGGATTAACATATATATATATATAATCGAGGACAAGTGTCCCGATTATCCTCAGCTTGAGATAAAAGGAAAGTGGTTGATAATATAGTTTTCAAATTTCAATAATAAATATGAATAAAACCAAATAGTAGTGGAGATACCGTGAAAAAAATAGGGGAGGGGAGCATCCAACCAGATTATAAGGATTCTGACAACGAATTGCGATGCTGAGAAGAAAAGGCAAAAAGTATACTAGACAGCAGGTTGATGATCTTGGCTATAAAACGCCAGCGTTTTAGTAGTCACCTCAGTCATTGGTCAGGTCCATCCACACTAATGGCCTACCTGGTTAAAAAGGGTCAACTCAAGGCTAGCCACACGGACTAATTAATTAATGATCTTTTATTCTATTGCCCTCCTGGGGATATGAGACAATATTCTATTCCTCCCACAATATATTTTTTATTAATTGATTAATAATTTGTCAGCATGAAGCATCTAGGTAATTATGATTACAATTATATAAGGGCACACCAATTCCCCTGATGTGACTTATTTCTAATCAGTGTATTCCTTTTCATCACTTTAAAATTTATGTATATAATAAAAACTCAACTTCATGAAAAGTCAGAAATCTCCATTAACAAACTAATTCGTTAATTCAGCATTCTTTCTCTGTTTTTTTTTTAAATAATTCTTTCTCCATTCTGTACTTTTATTTCGTCCTAGATATAATATGTTTTGATTTCAAATCAAACTATATACATAAAAAATATTTTATTAAAAGAGACAAAATATATTTTAATAATTTTTATATATTGAGAATTAATTTTTAATAATTAACTAGATAATATTGTTTGAACTCTAAAAAAAATTGTAATAGTGATGGATTCTGATTGTCAAATGTAAGCCATGGATTCATTTTTTTGGATGTACGTACGTAGAGAGTATATATGCCAGTTTCCTTTCTTTTTTGTTTGGGTGGTAGAAGGAGAGAGCGTGGCTGCTATCATTTCCAGTAGCAGAGCTTTATTTAAAGCCTTGGGATTGAAGGGAAGGCATTTTATAACACACACACACACACACATATATAATCCCTGTAATTGCAGAGACAGCGTACATATAAAAGGCAAATATAGTTGGGGAGAGAGAGGGAGAGAGAGAGAGAGAGAGCACGAAAAAGATGGTGGGTAGATAGGTTAAATTTTTTTTTTTTTATATAGGCTCGAGCATTCGGGAGTGAGGAGGAAAAATATATAAAAAGCGAACAAGTCGGCCTAAAAGGAAAATAAATAATTAAAGTCAGTGAGAGAGAGAGAGAGAGAGAGAGGAATGGAGAAGAAATACGCATGCTGTGTTCCTTTCTTTTGAAGGCTAATATAGTAACATGGAGAACTTGAAAGAGTAAAGAGAAGAGAGAGAGAGAACAGAAGTGAGAAAAAAGTGGGCGAAAAGCAGCGAGGTATGTGAGAGTCACCTGGGAACTGTGTTGTTCTCCTTTGAATAGAGAGGGCGCTGTCACACAGCAGATTCCCTTCCCTCATCAAACCCACAACAATTCCTACTACTCACAACAACACATTTAATCATCTTGGGATTTTCAAGCGCCTCCTTATATTCTCTTTTAAAACCCTTATTATAAATCTATCATTATTATTATGGAATCTCCCAATCTCCATCACCTTCATGAAGAAGACCATTCTCATCCTCCTTCCCAGCAGTCTTCTTCTTTATCCACCTCTTCTCTCTTTCCGCATCCACCCACCCATTCTTGGTCCTCGAATCTCGCTCTGTAAGTTCCTTCTCTTTAATTCCCATGCTTCATCTTCATTTACGAGTATATATATATATGTATGTATGTATGTACGAGTAGATATATAAATCATCGTGAATGTGTATTTTTTTCGTTTGAATTAGCAAAGCAGTTCGTGTTACTGTAATTGTCAGCTTCTACGATTTCTTCTGTCTTCCTTTTTCGGTATATGTACATATATATGGGTGCTTATTAGGGCTTGCTGTCTGATTCAAGTTGAAGTTAATTAGTTAGTTCCATTTTCGGTTTCGCACAGGAATAATGCTGGTAACTTGAACCCAAATTTCCAAGAGGAAAATCCCAGATCAAGAGGTTTCACGAACAAGAAAGACATTGGAGCTCATCATCATCATCTTCTCAACGCTTCAAGATTTGGTTATCACCAGTGGGCAAGTGCAGAAGAAAGCTGCTGCGTGAGCAGTACTCAGACAGATAACGACTTGGAGCTTCAGTATTCAAGGATAAAGGAAGAGATCTCAGACGTTTTCCCCTGTAAATTCACTGAAATGCTAAACAGTAGTACTAATTCCAGCATGGAGCATCACAAAGATTTCAATGCTCTTAGTGAGAAACTCTTGCTCAAGACCCTCTCTTCTGCAGGAGACTTCTATTCCACTTCTACTTCTCAGAATTTTGCTAATAATAATTTAGGTGGTGGTGGTGGTTTGGGTATGGGAGTGCCATCACCTTCTAGTAGAAGGAGCTTTAGCCAGATTTACCCGAGTGTCAATATTTCAAACTTAAACCATTCTTCAAGCTCTTTGGATGTGAACATGCACAGCTCAGATCTATTGAACTCTGCAAGATTTAATGGCGGTTTGAGCCACCAACATGCCCAAGATGGTTTACCCAGGTTTGACAACGTTTCTTTTCGTCTTGACCATCATATGCATCCCCACCAAATCGACCGGTCTCCATGCAACTCCAGCAATATTGTGAGTATCTTAATTTCTAGATTAAAGTCAAAGTTTATCTATATTTACCTTATTCATATCTATAACTTCAAATCGCAAGTGATACGTATATTTCTATGTAATTATATATATAATGGAAAGAATTAAGAAGAACAAATTATTAATAACAAATAAGTACAGTGGATAATCTAATTATGAGTATGCTTACTATTGATAGTTGACGAGGTAAGTTTTTGATGAGGGGGAAAAGACGGAGTCCTTTACTGTAAAAAAAAAAGAGAAAAGAAAAAAAATTATAACTTTTTTTAGGTTAGAGAGGTATCTACAGCTTTAAACATAGTACACATGTCTTTAATCAGAATTTCTTTACTTTTTCATTTCTTTCGGCTTTTTGCTCTTGAGAAAAGAGCAACTTTAATTATTATTCAACTAATAATAATAATCTTTACTCTTTTTTCTACTTTGATATAGCCATCACACTTCACTAATGGCATAGCAGAAACAAAGAGGCCCAACACAAGTTTGGTGGAGTCAAAGGGTTCTCAATCTCAAAATGTGCCAAAAAAATCAAGATTGGAATCGTCGTCGCGCTCATCATGCCCTCCCTTTAAGGTGGTGCCTTCTTTCTTATCTTATAGAACAAGATAATGAACCTAATGATGGATTTATCTTATTGAAGCCACAAAACCAATCATTTACCTTAGCTTTTCACCATTTATTAAAGGTTGAAGCTTCACACCGAAACAATATTACATTATCCTGTAACTTTATCACTTTTTTTATCATATAGGTCTCAGGTTATATATATATATAACACTGCTGATGACTTTGGCTGAAGAAATTATTATTTGGTTTTTTGTTTTGCATGCTTGGTGGTTAATCATCGTTCAGGTTAGGAAAGAGAAACTAGGTGATAGGATTGCTGCTCTTCAACAGTTGGTGGCTCCTTTTGGCAAGGTACTTATGAACTTTCTCACCCGTTATTAGTACTTCTTCATGAAACTTATTGAATTATGGTACAGAACAAGTAACAACAAGGCCATGAGCAAACCTCACGTGTCTATATCGTATTTATTCTGGATGCATGAGAGAGTCCTTCAAAGGCTTCGAGAACTTGTATGTATCATGTAAAGAAAAAAAGAGTATTCGTGCTTAGCTTGTTTCAGAAAGCGCACAGTAGCTAGTGATCTTATTTATCCTCATGAACAGGAACTGACGATATCATCCATATGAATGTCTAAAGTTTTCCTTAAAAATGTTCCATAATTAATGCTTGTGTTCCTTAACACGTTTGTACGTGGGTGTGTCTCTGCAGACAGACACAGCCTCCGTACTCATGGAGGCCATTGGATACATCAAATTCCTTCAAAACCAAGTCGAGGTACGGTTCTAAATACGTTCCACTGCTTGCCACTCTCTCCGATCTTTAATATAAGAATCAGCTAATTGACTAATTGAAAATAGATTAATAAATTCAGATAAATAATATTATCCCAGGTATTAATTATAAGAGTTAGTTAATTTTTTTAGATAGACTAAGGAAGTCAAATAAATTAGTTAATTATAACTAATATAAGAGCTAGTTGACTAATTTAGATAGATTATTGAGTATATAATATAAATTCATCTTGAGGGGTTGTGTTTGATTATAATGAACAGATTTATTTGGCTTCCTTGATATATATAAAAAATTCAACTAACTTTTATAATTATAACATGAGGGAGTATATAATATAATTCATTTTGAGGGTTAGATTTAGTCATAATTAATTGATTTATTTATTTTTTTAATTTATCTAAATTAGATAATTAGCTTTTATATTAAGAATTGGAGAGAGTATTTCTTTGACTTTGTCTATTAAAGTCCCTCGTTAATACTCCTATATGAATGTTTGGCGTCCAGTTATATATATATATATATATATATATATATATATGCAATAGCTGCAATATATATTCTTGATTTATTCCTCCCGAGTCAATTAATTCGTGCTATGTATTCAAAACATGTGTTCATGCATGTGATAATATAGATTATATGAATGGATTTTTCAGACACTAAGCGTTCCATACATGAAGTCATCACGGAACCAGGGCAACAGAGCGATGCAAGGGGTAAGGCTCCTATTTTTAACACTAATTTATGATCAATACGCTCACATGCACGTACGTAGGTGCGTTTATTATATATTCTGCTATGATTAATTAAGAAAATAATGCATGATGATTACTCCTTCCTGTCCCTATTAGTATAAGTCACCTCTAACCATCTCATCATAGCCTCCTAATAAATTACAATAGAGATAATATCTGGAAAAAAATAATGAATGACCCACCGGGTGACTTTTATATATGACCATTTAATTTCTTCTATAAGGCGTCTTAGTTATTGATAAAACTGAGACGTACTACGCATGACGATGGCAGGTTTCAGGGTTATGTGAGGCGAAAGAAGAACCAAAGTTGGATTTAAGGAGCCGAGGCCTTTGTCTCGTGCCATTATCATGTATGTCTTACTTAGCTGCCGATGCCTCTGGTGGTGGAGTGTGGCAACAACCTGATTTTGGGGGCGCAACGCTATGATTATTATTCTCAAAGTGTTTACATTTAAATTTTATAAAAAAAAACATATTATTAATTAATCTAAGTTTTCCAGAAAAAAAGGGGGGGGGGAATGAAAGATGTAAATCTGGGTTGGGATTAATTAGATACTAAGCCCACGCTGGTTATAGGCTTAGGAGCAGATCAAAATTCCGATTTACTGTATATGGTTTGGTTTGATGGAGCAAATTTGGTCTTCCTGTGGAACAAGTCTGGGGTGGACCAAGTTTGATCCATCAACATCATGCATGTGCCACTACTTTCCTTGTAGCTTCCTTTTTTCAAAGTCATTTTTAATTTTAAACTTTTGATCCTTTCCTTTCACATTAATATGTCTGCCTTCTTATTTTGGTAAAAGTTTTTTTTTTTGAAAAAAAAAACTACAGATTAAGCTATACCCATGATCAAGTAAGTAAGCGAAGAGGATAGAACCAAATTTCATATAAGTTCAAAATGATAACAAATATTTTAGTAGGACTTACTCAAGTCCTAATATTTAATTATCAAAAAATTTTAAATAACATAAATTTATTGTCAATTTATACATTATGATCTGTCATAGTTAATATTTCTTAATTATTATTGAGATAATTGGATAATAATTTTTTTGTTTGAGATCTCAGTTGTAATTTTTCTAATATTTTAGTAGTTTTTCTTTCATTATTCGGCCAATTTCTAATTCTTATTTTTCACTCGTACTGTAGTTTAGAAATTATTCTTTGCATTTCACCAAACAAACAAAAAGCAATAGAATTTTTGTCTATTATTAATTCATCATTTGGGATTTTAATTTTCTTGGAATCCATTGAACGATTTAGAATTATCAAGACGATGGATGAAAAGGATACCGATACACCCGAAGGGGCTATTGAGTATGAGATATTTTAATGGGTTAAAATATAATCTGAAAATATTTATTGAGAAGTGCTAGTTATTTAGAAGTATTTTTTAGAATAATGTTACTCTAAAAATTTGTAAATCGTAACGCAATGTTAAAGAAGAATGTTAATTTTGACCATTTTGTTTGAGTGGGTTAATTCACATGGCACGCTCTCCCTCTTCCTCTCTCCACGTGTACCTCTCTTCCTCTCTTTTCGTCTTCTTCTTCCTTCTACTCTACGACACCTTCCCTTCCTCCATATTGATCACCTCCCTCAAGCTCTCTCATCATTTCTGATGCTTCTACCTTTCGCGTCAACAATGTCCTCTGTCCTCTGTCATCCCTTCCACTACCTTCTTAACCAATGGACCAATCGATCTATTGAAACGTCATCTCGTCTCTCCCTTCATTCACTCTTTTTCTGAAATCTCAAAGAACCCAAAAACGTCCCCATCAGCAAATCTAAAATCTCAAAGAACCCAAGCGCTCCAATCCCAAAACCTCTTCCTCCTCATACTGCTCTTTCATGTCTTCACGACCCCTAGTGCCGCTGTCGCCGCCACAAGAGAACCATAAGTGGAGCTCTCGTTCAAGCAACAAAAGCTCCACAGCCTTACTGCTATCCCCACTTTTGAATCATTATCAGCGCCTCTCATTCCAGGGTCATCGTTGCTTAATCCGACGTTGCTGGTCGATTTGTCGGCATTGTAGAGTAAGAACGAGAGCAGTGGTTTTAGATCGTTGGATTGGCAAGGAGGCTCATACCCAGGTTTGTTTGATTTGCCTAACACCGTTGACCATTCTTACTGGAATCACACTTACTGGACCGATAAGATGGAATTTTTTGGTTTATGTTTAAATATATTTATGAGAATGACGAAACTAGATGATTAAAAAAATTAGTGTTTTCGACTGAAATTGGGCGGTTATTTAGTTCCATGGGTATGAAGATAGAAAATGGGCAATTGAGGTCTACTCTATTGTGTGATTTTCTTGTTATTTTATGAACTTTTGTTGTTTTGTTCTTCTTTGTTTTATGGTTATGTTCTTCATCTCTCTTGTTCCTGGTTATTAGTGTTCGTAATTTGCTTTTATCTGGGTTGTTGTCGGAGACGAGGTTGGTGCCATCTTGAGGGAAGAAGAGGGTGTCACTCATCGAATGGAGATAGAGGCTACGGGAGATGGTGGAGGGAAGGAGGGTGTATAGGAAGAGAGGGAGGAAGTGATTAGAACAAGGTGGCAGTGAGGTGTTGATGAGGTGTATTGAATGCCATGTAAGAGTGCCATGTGTGTTATTTTAGTTCAAACCAAAGAGTTAAATGTCAAAATTAATGTTTGTTAACTAATTGGCTAAAATATTAAAGGAGTTAGTTCGAGTGGTAAGTGGCTCGGTATCGTTTAAGCGAGGTCTCGAGTTTGAGTCTTAGCGTATACAAAAAATCTCCGTTAAAATACTCACCCACCATAACCAAGGGCACGATATGGGTCAGATTCAGATATAATCGAGATAAAATTCTAATGAATTAGGTAGGAAAAAAAACTATAAGGCTAAAATTATTTGTAAACTTTCATAATAATATTACTCTACAAAAATAGAGTTCTTATAATTTAACTCTCTTTTAATTGGTATAGGGAAATCAGATATTTCAAGGGGCATGAGCTTATCCAAATTCGTATCATAAACTGATTGAAGAGGTGTTTGCCCACGTGGCACTCTCTGGGTACGTTGACGTCGTTTTCTGATGATTTGGCTTCTGGGCGATGCGTCTAGTAAAAAGCCATAAATACCCTCACGCGGCCATAACTAAAGAACAATATGTAGACCTACCTTTAAGGGTTTTTGTTTTTTTTTGTTTGGTTAACGTAAGGTATATATCTGCGTACTGGTTCACCAAAATGAAATAAATTAAAATTAAAAAAAATATGTCAATTGACGATGGTTTCCATTTAAATTAAGCAATGACATTTAGTCACAAAGTGAAAGTCAACTGTAGTAAGTTAAACTCATGACACTGAATTTAAAGTACAAATTAAAGTTAGTGCAGATCTAGAAGTAAATTCTATTGTATTGAGATTTATGATTAAAATATCTCAAAATTCAAAACTCGCATTATCATGTTATGAATTATATTAAATCAGTTGCTTAACAAATTATAACAAGTTTCAAGAGCATCCACGAAATAGCCAATTTAATGGAGACAGAGGATGGACGGATATTTTTTCTTAACAAGTATATCATATATTTTTTTTGTTATTTAAATATTTATTATTTCCGGGAATTATGAATGTTATTATTCAGGGACCAGATTACTACCTCACATAATTATCTTCATCTCACGAGCATATCAAATGGCGGCAAGCGGTGCCTTCAAATATCTTGATGATCTGATCAATGGGAAATTTGGAGGGCATAAAAGTGATTCCACTCCATGCTCTGATGAAAGCGGTCGTTTTAGAGTTTAGACTTCTAGTGCGGGCTCCTGGATCTTTAATCTCACACCGCGAAGAATCTCTATCTCCTCGCAATTATCTCATTCCCTTTATCTGGTCTTTCTTGCACAGATCTCTATGTCGTTAGGTTTCTCTGTCCCTTCAATTCCCACTTCCTCCTGATTTCTATTCCATTCCTTCGTCTTTTTTTAAATATCCTGTCATGTTTGTGCATGAGTCTCTATACAAATCAATTTAATTATTCGACCGATTCACCCGGCAACGTTCCCGCCTAATTGAATTCCGGACGTTGTTCGTTAAATTACAATTAACTAAAAGGGAAAACTCCGGTCGGTAACGGGGGTTGCTTCTCGTCTTCTCGAGGTGATCAGTGATTAAATTACTCGTTGATTGTTGACGGTGATTAAACGTGGTGAGTTCCGATCTCTTCTAGGGGCGATTTAGTTTTTAAATCAATCAATTTATTATGTAATCAAGCTTCTCATACTTCATTACATAATTTTTGCCTCTTCGTAATTTTATCGGATAGATTTATGATTTGTGAATGTTCAGCGATAATTGCTAGAAGAGAAAGGCACGGAATTTTCGAATATTATTGTTGTTGTTTTTTTCCATATTTGTATCTTTCGTTTTTCTTTTCTTTCTTAACTTAGGACTGTGTGCTCTTCGGGCGGGGCCGTACGGATGGGGTAAGGTATAAATCGTTATAAAAATTTATAGAATTCCAAATCTTTTCGTCCATTTATTTTCTAGGTTCCGGTCGTATTGTGAATTTCTGTAAGTTGTCAGCTAAGTCATCTGCAATGCCGTATTTTGTGAATGTGTATTCCCACGGGACTTAAAACGAAATCTCTGCTCATCAATAAATTATGTAAAGCTATTGTCCACTATAATGTTCTTTAATTCCAAGGCAGTAACACAGTTCTGATCATATTATTCTTCTTGTCCGATTAGAGAAGGCAGTATGGGTTCTCTTCAAGGACCAGTTTTGTGCCCCTCTGTTCGAGCTAAATTAGCAGGTTTTTGCAGTCTGCCTATGATTGGACCAATAAACCATAGATGTCTTAGAAGTGAATTCTGGGGACTCAAGGTACTCAGTGGTGGCAACGCAAAGGCAAGAATTCTCTCTTGCCAATTAAATGCGCGGAAGTGCAAGACAGTGCATTGTAGTTTCAGCTCATCCTCCAATGGCAACGGAAGCATGGCAGAAAATTTTAATGAAAAGGATGAAGATTATGTTAATTCTAGTGTGGTTGAAGCTGGTATGTTAACTCTAAGTTTGTTCAATGTGCTGATATAAGTTTGATTTTACGTAGTGCATTTTGTCTTTATAGGATGTATGCAATGAGCTTATCTTTTATCAGAAGAATAACTTTTTTCTATGCAGACTTCTCATCAGTTAAAGCAATCTGTATTATCTGCGGTCACGCTCTCATGTTCAGTGGGAGTGTGACAAAAATAAAATACAGGGTCTGAAATATATTTCTTTTTCAGTTGAGGTGAAGAGTGGAATTGATGGCTTCGTAATCAAAATGAGGGATGGCAGACACTTAAGATGTGTACATAACAATCCTCATGGAGGACATCTACCAGATTATGCTCCACATCCTGCCATTGTATTAAAGATGGAAGATGGGACCGATCTACTTCTCCCAATAATTGTTTGTATGTCTCTTGTTCTCCCTAATCCCTATATATTATGTGTTGAAGAAAAATTATTCTTGGATATTTGATCAGACTGTGATGTTTGTTTATATATTTCTGCCATTCTAAATTTATGGTTCATCTTTAACTGTAGTGGAAATGCCTAGTGTGTTACTGATGGCAGCAGTACGCAATGTTCCAATAGTACGTCTTCTTTATTGATTCTATAAGGTTCTTGTTTTATGTAATTTAACTATATGATATTTACTATTTCGTTGTTTTATCAGGCTAGACCTACTTTATATCAAGTAGTGAAGGAGATGATTGACAAGATGGGTTATGAAGTATGATTTATTTGGTTTTATGCTCTTGCAGCTGTTTCTGATTTTTTTTGTGCTCTCCATCTGATCTTTTGTGATGATATGGATCATCAAATGATGTTGGTTTCTGCCTCTGCAGGTTAGACTCGTCAGAGTGACAAAAAGAGTTCACGAGGCTTATTTTGCTCAGTTATATCTTACCAAGGCATATACTGACTTTGCACTCTTGCCCTCCCCTTCTCTTTTTCCCTCTCCCCCTCTCTCTTCAAAATGCAATGGAACAAAGTGTTTTGTGGCTTATCTAATTATCTTACACTTTGTATAGGTTGGAAATGAGGAAGAATGTATGAGCTTTGACCTTCGACCTTCAGATGCTATCAATATTGCAGTAAGATGCAAGGTAAACTTTGTGGATCTATGCGCAGGAAATACATAATCACCTGCAGCGTATTTTACTATCCTATTGCTTTGCTCAATGGTTTTCCATTTTTTTTATAGTTTTTCATTTGTGCGGTGGTTTATGGTAAAGATATTGGGTACTATCAGAAAAGCTATATGGCATTTTTGTTTTTTCATCAAGTCATTGTTATGGATACAAGTTTCATATATCCTGGGTGGACTTGTTTTGGAACATGTCACCCATTGTTGAACCCTGACATATCTTGGACTTGGGCTATATTGCAATGATTTTAACAAATGTTAAATTCATATTTTTTTTAGTACTTAAACAAGACTTACCTATTTAAGTTCGAACTTTTCCACTAATGTCGTAGGTGCCAATTCAAGTCAACAAATACTTAGCCTACAGTGATGGGATGAGAGTAATTGAATCTGGCAAACTCTCAACCCAGCCCCCTGGTTCAGATGGCCTTTTATTTACCGAACTGGACCGGTAAGAAAGATGCCTTGGAAGGCAATAAGTTTTCTCTGTATTCTTGATTTCAGGAAATCTTGAATCTCTTAAAATATCACCTTTTTCATGGTAGAAAG
This sequence comes from Leucaena leucocephala, assembly GCA_037074615.1. Taxonomy (NCBI): domain Eukaryota; kingdom Viridiplantae; phylum Streptophyta; class Magnoliopsida; order Fabales; family Fabaceae; genus Leucaena; species Leucaena leucocephala. The sequence continues at coordinate 5,446,725 of CM073517.1, read as the reverse complement.
CAAGTTTTAACTGAAGTGACATTGTTTCAGGCCAAGTGGTCAGCCTTGCACTGAAACTGAGGAGTTTGGTCTTTTGCACAACATGATGAAGGCTGTTGTTGAAGAGCGCTACAAAGATGCTGGTAATTTCATTTCTGTCTGACTATTTGTTTAATCTATTGTTTGAAATTCTTTATGGAACTTTACAAGATTTCGCCATGTTTTGATAGGTTTTGTTTTCATTATGTTCTGTTCTTATATTTATGATGTACTGTATCTTGTAGTCTTATTGTGGGAATCCATTGATCTAGTCGAAGTGATTCTTCCTTAGTACACGCATTGAATTAGGATGCAATTCTTGAAGGATAATAGCAGTACTCCTGTCGTTACAACTAACACCTAGTGTTGCTGATGCTTACTGCAGCTTTGTGGAGGGACAAACTCAATCAATTCAGGGCTGGAAAAAACGTGAATAAAACGTATGGATTCTAGTTGTTTTGCTCCAGCCTTGAACTCTCTTCCTTCCCCCTGCCCCACAAGTATTACATTAAATCATGTTGACAAATGATAACTCTTAATTGTTGCAGACACTGGCTTTAATTTGTACATATTCCTATACTAGGAAGTGGATGGGATTCGGTACAGCAGACAGCAGTCATATTTTGACCTGCCTCCGCTTACTTACGCCTGTGAATATTTGTATATATACAGACATGAATCCCAATGTAAACTGATATAATTATGTATTTTCGTTGCTTGCTTCAATCCTTACGGACTGTTAATATGCATGTAACGTGAGCCGTCCGTGGGGCGTAGCTTGTTGCTTTTGATTGTTCCAATGCCGTATAAATTTAAGGGTTGGTTGGACTTGGGCTATATTGCAATGATTTTTTAATTTCGGTATTATGAATTTCAAAGTATTACCTATGGATTAAGTTTAACCTTCGAATTAAAGTTCTCCTCAGCATATCTTACGAGGGTAAGTCGGAATTTAGAAATGGTGAAGTTGACTCGGCTAGTCCTGTGGAAGTATTCAGAATATCTCAAAATCACATGCCCCCAATCGGGAATTAAACCGCAAATTGTGTCCCTGGTCTGAACCTCCGTTAAAATTGTCAGTAATTGAATAGTAAATTGGTTTATTACTCTCATTACGTTTGATTAATGACTATTTCAAGGGTGGGGACCGTAGCTTAATAAAAAATAATAGGGGTCGGATTCCAACCCACGCTATCGCCTATAGGTAAACTTCAAGAAACATGGAAAGCAATATCATTTCTTTATTCAAATCTTTTAGTATCTTGCAATTTAAGGGAAGTAAATACAGTACAAAAATATTGATAGCATCATTATTAAGTGCTCATTTAGCCCGCTAATCCATATAGTCATTGGTTTACCTGATTTCGTTTCTCCTTATCCTGTGTAAATGCAAATCGATTATTCGAAGAGGAAAAAACAGAACAATTCCTTTATTTAGAAACTAATGAGGCTTACTTATTTAGGGTTTTAAGATAAATCATACTTTTTATGTTGATGGTTTTTAAATTTTGAGTCTTTTTATAATTTTTTTATTATATATTAAATTAAGAGTGTCTTTAATGATTTTTCATACATCTACGAAATAGACAAAATAGTTGTAACCTTTAATGCATTTCATCAATACAATTTCAAGCCAAAAGCAAATAAGATTTAACAAAACCATTCTCATAAATTAAAAATATATACACTAAAAAAACCAAACTTATATTTATTTTTATATATCTATTGTAATTTTTAAATCGGAAAAAATAACTATATAATTAGTTAATAATAAAACTAGGGTGCATATATGTGATTTTAATTGAAGAATCCATTAAAATTATAAACTGATAATTTTACTAATTAAAATAATTAGTGTGCTAAAATCCATTCTCATGCATCGTATGTGAAGTTGAGATATGAGTTATACTATTTATGATAACTATAAATTATTCATATTTTAAATTAAAATATTACGTCTTTTTTTTTCATCGAAAAAGAAAAGAAAAGTCAGAGAGTTACCTGCAGCTCCGTCGCTAACCGCCACCGACGTCAACTTCCCGCCAATGCAAACATAACATAACAGCGTGGGATTCGCTTAAAGACAACGTGGCTACTTACCCCGCTTCTGCCGCATCGTGTTTTAACTTTTAACATTTTCCGGACTATAAATTTTTCTTCATTCTTTTTTACTTCTTAATCCTCATCTTCTCTCAGTTTTCTTCTGCCGACAACACCTATTTTCTCTTCACTGTCTCTGTCTCCGCCTCCATTCGATTATACCTTCAAAACATGTACGCATGGGCAATACGCCGAAACTGTTATCATTATTATTGAAAAAAATTAAAAAAAAAAAGAAGAAGCAAAACGTCATGATTGTATTGTAAGTTTCATTTTTTGGCTGTGGCTTAGGTATCTCCCCTTTGACAAATCATCGTGAATTGAGAGGGTTTTGATGCTTCATATATTCTTCGACTTCTATCTTCACCTGTCAATCTCCAAATGTCCGGGCCGCTTGATCGGTTCGCTCGGCCTTGTGAGTAACTCCTCCTCTGACAGAGATGCTTTTCCCCCCTTCCATTCTCATTTACTACTACATTTGATTCAATTGTGCTTTTCCGAATTGCTTACTGTTGGTATTTTGAAATTAAAGCTTTCTTCACCGCAATTCATATGTTAATTAATGATATGAATTCTCATTCGATTATGTTACATGCTGCATCTGGATCGGTAAATTAATTCGCCTGCTACGAATCAAGTAGGATTATGGGGAAAATGAGCTAAATTTAGCTAAACTGATACTCCGATTATTTAAGAATTTGGCAGGATTTATTTTGGGATCAAATTAATTCAAATCTCGATCCCTCATGCTTATATGATCTCAAGAACGATGATGTATGTTGTATATATAGTATTGAAAGTTTTCTATTTTCATGTCTGTCTTACCCACTCTTCTTACCGATCATTGAAATAATCTGGATCTACTACTACGATTCTGACGAACTTATCACAAAGAATCTAAATTCCCTGTTAATTTTGTCAATTTGGTGCTGATTCTGCATTTGCCTCGAATTCTGACCACACTTAATCTGAAAATGCAATGTAATCCTAATTCGGTAATGGTTTTCTGTAAAATACTTAAATGGCATTACAAGTGAAAGTATATCAAATCTGGTTTGATTTATCAGGCTTTGAAGGGTTCTCGGGTCAAGATGAACGTAGAGAGCGAAAATCGGATTTTGAGAACTCTGAGGATGATAGGCGAACAAGAATTGGCAGTCTCAAAAAGAAAGCGATAAATGCGTCAAGCAGATTCAGACATTCTCTCAAGAAGAAGGGTAGGAGAAAAAGTGCCAGTAGGAGCAATTCTGTTTCTATTGAGGATGTTCGAGATGTTAGGGAGCTCAAGGCAGTGGATGCATTTCGGCAGGCACTTTTGTCTGATAGCTTGTTGCCTCCGAAACATGATGACTATCATATGTTATTGAGGTTACTATCCCTTATTCCTTATCATTTATGTTAGATATATGAACAAAAGATGGCTTATTCGCCCTTTTTTTAATATGTATAGAAATTACATTTTTTTTGCTTGAATAGGTAGGCATTACATGGTTAATTCTTAAATTGCTTTTAGTAATACAAGCTGAACTCTCTATTTTGAGTTTTGACTTGCTCAAGGTGATCATATCATTCACGTGATCAATAATTACACTTAGCTCTATTGTGATTTAATAGTTATAATTGGTTATAAGGAGAGGCTCTAGCGTTTCAAACAACAGATAGCTTCATTATACTCGAGTTCATGTTTTCCATACATGGTCTCTATGCATGGTTTTAACGTGCTTCATAGGCAGGTTGCTGATTTGCCTTATTTTTTGGCTCAAAATTGTAATTAACAAGTGTTACTGCAGATTCCTTAAAGCGAGGAAGTTTGATATTGAGAAAGCAAAGCACATGTGGGCCAATATGATTCAATGGAGGAAAGAATATGGTACAGATTCAATTATGGAGGTGAGTCATCGGATAGACAAATCAACCCAGCCATTTGTTTTGTTTTCTTCTTTCAGTCAATATGTTTTGTTTGATATAACTGTGGAAACAAGACTGTTAAATCAGGTGATCAGAGCAACTATACTAATCAGCATTTATGACATGAATACCTTTATCTCTCTCTCCAGGATTTTGAGTTCGGTGAGTTGAATGAGGTTCTGCTGTACTATCCACATGGTTACCATGGCGTGGATAAGGAAGGAAAACCTGTTTACATTGAGAGGCTAGGCAAAGTTGATCCTGGCAAGTTAATGCAAGTAACTACCTTGGAAAGATATCTAAGATACCATGTCCAAGGTTTCGAGAAAACATTTGCTGTTAAGTTTCCGGCTTGTTCTATTGCTGCAAAGAGACACATAGATTCGAGTACAACAATTTTGGATGTACAAGGCGTGGTATGATGTCTGTCCAAGTGATGATTGAAAGTCTCCTATGATCCATCTTAAATTGGGTTATTTAAGACTTGGATTCACTTTACTATTCTTCTATTTGCTTTCTAGGGTTTCAAGAACTTTACCAAGCCTGCACGAGATCTCATCATGCAACTGCAGAAGATTGATGGTGACTACTATCCGGAAGTAAATAGTTTCTATTATAAGAATTATGGTAGTGTCCAATTTTTTGTGGCTTCTGAAGTTACATCGTTATTTATCTCATCAATTCTCTGTGCAGACATTAAGTCGGATGTTTATCATCAATGCTGGTCCTGGTTTTAAGCTGCTCTGGAATACAGTGAAAACATTTCTTGATCCCAAAACTACTTCAAAGATTCATGTATGTCAATGTGTAAATTACTTGAGTTATTTTTTTTCATATAATTAAGAGTAAGTTTTGTGATGTATTTCACTGAAGTGATAATTTTCAGCAGTTCATATAGATATGCTGTTAATATGGGATTAATTTGCACTTGAATGTTCTGTTAGGTTCTTGGCAACAAATTCCAAAGTAAATTACTTGAAATTATTGATGCAAGGTAATTATAAATTTATTTCCGTTAAAGGAGTAATAGTTTAGTCAAATTATTTTATCATTTGAAATTTCTGGTTGTCCTTGGAACTTTCAGTGAGCTGCCAGAATTTCTAGGTGGTAGCTGTACTTGTATAGATCAGTGTGGTTGCATGAGGTCCGATAAAGGTCCATGGCAAGATCCAGAAATTTTAAAGGTTTTCTGCTTTTCTCGTTAGCCTGTTTTTTACCCAAAGTACTCCGGTTTTCTTTGCTCCCATCTGACTCAATGAAGGCTGCTGCACATGCAGATGATTCTTAGCGGTGAAGTGCAAAATTCGAGACAGATAGTAACTGTTTCTAATGATGAGGGCAGGTTGATTGAATGTGATAAGACATGTTATCCAATGGTCAGGTTTCCAGCACCATCCTGGACGCTGCATGAATGAGAACATTTAGATTTGCAAGTTTGAGAACAGTCATAAAATTCATTTGCTCTTCCTTTATTTTTTGGTTTATGAGAACAGATAAGAAGTAGTGATACATCTACGGCAGAATCAGGATCTGAAGTTGAAGATATCACTTCTCCCAAAGCAAGTGGGAGTTACGTAAACCCTAGACTGACTCCTGTCAGGGAAGAGGTAAGGGACCATGATTATTTGCTCAGGGTAGTCTAATAAACACTTAGATCTATTTGATATTGGGATAAACGTTAATTTGTTCATGAGTTTTAATTCTTCATTCATGAAAACATTTTTGTTCATCCAGCTAGGCTAGTAAAGGTTATGTTTTTATATGTTGTTTACTTCTCTATGACATCATTTTGAAAAATTCGGTGTATCCTATTTATAGTAGCAGCATTAACCCCCTTGCACTGACAGAGTGTTCCCTCTTTATTATACTTATATTAATTATTGCTACTTGATAGTTGGGTGATTCGGTGCATGTAATCCATAATTTAAAATATATAAGCCAGCTATATATGATGCTGCCAACTATTGAATTAAGATCTAACTTCTGGTTCTAACTTATTTTGGTATCTTGCCATTGCACCATATCAAATCCGATAGTTCATGCCAGTCTCATTTATATTCCCATTTACCAGGTCGTGTCTTGTGGCCGACTTATGTGTCATTTTATGGGACAGAACTATCTTTATCTTGACGTTGCAAGAATTGTCATAAATTCAATTCCACTACATTGTTTTTATCCAGGCTAGATTGATCGGTAAAGCTAGTCTTGCTGGAGGCTTGTCTGAGTACGACGAGTATGTTCCCATAGTCGACAAGGCTGTTGATGTTGGGTGGAAGGAGAAGCAAACCACACACCAAAATTCTAACTCTATTGGTAGAAATTTAATGCATCCTTCGTGAAGTTATTTCCTTTTAGTTGGTATGCCATAATAATTTCACTGAATATGGATATTGTTATTCAAGCCTGCATATAAGATTAAATCTTTTTTTTTTGGGTCAAATGATAGGAAACTCGGGTAATCATGCAGATATGTTGAATAAGTTCAGACTTGTACGTTTACTCGGCTCTGGGCATAAAAGAAAAGTAATTCTGTATATCATTTGTTTGTTGCAGAGCCATCTCTATCGAGAATTGAAAAGTCTCCTGAGGGAATTTCTGCATATATCTGGTCTGTTATTAAGGGCTTCTTTGTTGCCCTCTTTACTTTTGCGATTTCATTAGCATTTCATAACCCCAAGAGAACCCAGGACTCGGAATCTAATTCTGCTCAGACTATGCCTGATGTGACTACTGAGCCAATATTGAAGGAGGAATCCCGTCCTCCTTCGCCTGTTCCTGGATTCTCGAAGGCTGAGGTACTCTCGTCTGCCTTAAAACGGCTTGGTGAACTTGAAGAGAAAGTTGACATGCTACAATCAAAACCTAATGCAATGCCATATGAGAAAGAGGAGTTGCTGAATGCTGCAGTTTATCGTGTGGATGCATTGGAAGCAGAGTTGATTGCTACAAAGAAGGTAACCCTATTTGATTTTGAAAACATATTTACCCTATTTGATTTTGAAAACATATTTTTTACCTCCCAGGCTAGTGTTAATTATAAGAGTTAGTTGATTTTTTTGAGTAAATTAAGGAAACTAAAAAAATTAATTAATTATAACTAAATCCAACTATTCAAAATAAATTCATATATTATACTCTTTAATTTATCTAAATTAATTAATTAATTCTTATATTAGTTATAATTAACTAATTTATTTAATTTATCTAAAAAAATAAATTAATTTTTATAATTAAGACCGGAGATATTAGCAATTATCTAATTTGGTAATTTCTGTTGCTTTATTCATTCACAAAAGGTATTTGTGCATGCTTCTAATTCTGGAGTTAGAAAGCAACCTCGATTATTTGCGGGTTATCTGCTTTCTATACCATTGTAATCCACTTTTTTGACAGTCTCACTCTCAGGACATCTGGCCCTTTACCTTGCAAATTCCGACTGTAACCCCCGTCATGATTAGCTGTGTGCTAGCCTAGGCTGTTCAATATGTTAACAATATTAGAGAGAAATAATGAAAAGAGAAATGAAGAATCATATGTATTATTTAAGAGCAACATGCTCATACAATCATGGAAACCCACTTGGGTTTACCCTCTAATCTACCCTCACTTGAGGGAGATAAACCTACCCCACTTGGGGACTTTGAGGAGAGACCTAAGTTACCCTCTCCTTCACTTTGGTGAAGATTACATAATCTCACACACTTAACCAATAGACTAGGACCTTTTATATAGACTTAGGGTCATCTAGTAACCAAGTGATTAACACTAATCACCTAATTAATTCAACCTTCTAACACCCCCACTCAAGTTGACACCCCTTAACTCTAGGTGTTCAACTTGCCAACACAACACAAGAGAATAAGGTGAATTAAACCAAACCACTTTCATTTTACAAAATATAATATGAAAATTTCTTCAAAACTCTCTTCAATCAATACTTAAGCAATTGTCTCTCTGATGAATTCCCAGCATCTGTTGTTAATAATAACAAAACCAGTAGTATTATCCAGGAGCTTGATTTGTCTAGCAATCTATTTCAACGTTCACAAAGTACTGCTCTTTCCATCTCATAAAAATGTAAGGATAGTTGCTCAGGTCCAAAGACTTGCCACCATCATTTTCCACTTGGGCATGTAGTGGAGAGAAAGATGGAAACTTTGTCCAGTGCCTTATATCGTCATCTGGCGTTGCTTCCCATTTGCTGATGAAGAAAGTATAATTTTTTGGCCTCAACAATCTCCCCTTCCCAGAATGTTACTACCAGAGTGTCTGCCATAGGAACATTTAGAACTTCCATGGTGCCACACAGTTACCCATGTTCAAGTTCACATCCCTGTATACGCACATTTACTCTCTGTGCTTCATCCTTTTGTAGGCTAGAAACATTCTGGGTGCCTGAAACCTGAGAAGGAGCCGAACGCTCCAATACTCTCACATGCATTTCTTAAACCGACCCAATTCCCTTGAAAACGGAGAAATTGCACACTGCATTATAATCGTGTTCTGTGGAACCAAAGCTTCCACGAGAAAACCTGTAACCCCACCTACCAAACCAAGAATGGCCATTAGCAACTCCATGAAGTAGACGAAGATCCATTAAACGCTTCTTTGATGTATCTTCAACTGTGATTTTCCTTGTTCGAAGAATTGTACAGATCCTATTACAATGAATCATTCCATGCAGGAGATGACTCACAAGACTTCACTTCTTTGACTCTTTCTGAAAGATTTTCATTCAGAAACCTCGTAGGCATGTATACTCACAAGATGGAAGCAAGAAATCATCCAGAATACAAACAGAGATTTCAGTAGTGGAGCTTCGAAGAAGAAAGGTGAGTCGGTAGCGGTGAGCAAAGCAATATTCAGAGAAGCTTTGACGGAGGTAAAACAAGAAGGGAAGCCGACAGGAGCATTGACAACATTTCGATGGAACCCTATTCTCCAGATACTTAGACGACGCCGTCGTAATCTTGAATGTTTTCTTGCTGTTCGTAGAGTAGATCTTGTTTTCTTGGCAGTACGTCTAGGCTTCACAATTTGGTAGCAGCTTGGCAACCAGGGCTTTGATACCATGTTAACAATATTAGAGAGAAATAATGAGAAGAGAAATGAAGAATCATATGTATTATTCAAGAGCAACATGCTCATACAATCATGGAAACCCACTTGGGTTTACCCTCTAATCTACCCTCACTTGAGGGAGATAAACCTACCCCACTTGGGGACTTTGAGGAGAGACCCAAGTTACCCTCTCCTTCACTTTGGTGAAGATTACATAATCTCACACACTTAACCAATAGACTAGGACCTTTTATATAGACTTAGGGTCATCTAGTAACCAAGTAATTAATATTAATCACCTAATTAATTCAACCTTCTAACACAATACTTTCTGGTATAGAATTATTTATATATATTAACTGGCCTTGTCATCTTCCTAAATAGGCTTTATACGAAGCGTTGATAAAACAAGAGGAGCTTCTGGCGTACATAGACAGTAAAGAAGAAAGCAAATCCAAAGTAAGCCTTGTATGCATTGAAACTACATAAAATCCAATTGTTCTTTAACTCCGTGCAGGGAACTCATGTCCAATTTGTTTGTATGGCAGAGAAGGGTTTGCTGGTGAGGAGAATACTGTACAGGAGGGTACAAATTAAGAGAGATTTTGTGTGTATTCTACTTGTATAATGGAGCTGCTCAAGAATGTGACTCATGATTCATCAAACGTTGTATTTTCGTGACAACTCGATGGTCATTAATGATTAACATGGTTGTCTCTTTGTTCGTTCGTTTTCATTATATATGTGATGAAAGACTGAAAGTTATATGTGGGCCTGGAGATATGAACCACATTGTGTGATGATCCACTTGTACCTGTTTTCTCACAGTTCTGTTGTGAAAATCAGTTAAACTGTTCAAGAGGTCATTTTCATTTTGCAATCCACACCAACATTTTATTAGCTCATTAATTCAGCGATGCCAATAACAGAAATCTTGCTAATCAATTTTCTCTCGGCGACATACGCCAGACCCATTTTTTCCTTCCATTATCACATGACGATACCAAAAATGTAGATAATCATCCAAAACCTACTGTTCTAGAAGGGGAAAATTCATTAAATAATCTCCTTTTACTTTATAAGTACCTAAATTAGAAATAATTTTTTTAATGTGCATTAAATGTATTATATTACTACTATTTATTTAACCTTATTTTTTGAATAAAAATGAAAACTATTTTCTATAAACATTTATTTGATATATATATTCAAAAGATGTACAACTGTAGAACCTATTTTATTTCATGATATTTAATCTTATTATACAGTTAATAATATTGACTAGGTTGAAAAGGTAAAATTACAACTACAAACTTTATAGAAAGGTCAATACCATCCGAAAATTTTTAATATTGAAATATGAAAAAATATATACTACTAAATTTATGAACGGTTGAGACATCTTACAAAGTGTAAAGTTATACTTTTCCCTACAAAATTATATGGCCGATGTAGGGGGGGGGGGTGCAGTCCCCAGCAATACTGAAGAAGGTTCTGACAAGCCACATTCCCAGAGGTATTGAGTCTCAAATTCCCTTATTCAACACATGACTTCGTACTTTGGAGTTGCGTCCTATCACATTCAACCTCCCCAAATTTCGTCCAGTGAGGCATCATCTAACAAGACATAAATATAAAATTTGATAGAAAATTATATAATCACTAATAAAGTATTATATATAAAAATTAGATAAAAATTTATTTTAATTTTAAATATAAAATTTTATTTTATTTTATTTTATTTTTTAAAATTATAATTTTTTTAAATATTTTTATCTAATACTTATCAATCTTTAATATATGATATAATTAGAGAATTGATATTGATCATAAATATAATTTTTTTTATATTTATTAATTTTTTAAATTATAATTATTAATACTCCCTCAACAATAACTAAGTAAGTGAGACTTAAGAAAATTAAGAAAGATGATTAGGATATTCTAGATAAAATATGTCATATTAATTAATTTTTTTAATTCAATCAAATTAATTAAATATGTTTTATATTAAGGATATGAGGAGTAACGCATATTAAAGTGGTTTGTATTAAGGATAATTTAAATATACATAATTAAATAAAATATTTTTAAAAAAATAATATATAATTATTATAAATAATTAACTTAAATATTTTTTAATTTAATTAAATTAATTAAATAAATTTTATAGTAAATTAGGCAATATTTAAAACATTAAAAATTTGCTCCAGTTTAACTCGTGATTTGTAACTGTTTAAACTCATTTATACCCTTGACACATGCACCGAATACTAACGGCATAAATGCAAAAGTTTATGGCACCATGATAGCATGAGAACTCCGCGGAAAACAAAATGGTGGATGGATCTGAGTTAACGCTGACGGAAAGAAAACTGAGTTTAAAATTAAAAAAAATGGCATAGGATGAAGTGTTCAGCAAATTAGTGATTAGCGCCATTTCTTGCGTAGGTGGACATGATATATGGGAGGGAGAAGATTTCGGTTTCTCACCGGAAGTCATATAAATGCGTAGCTAGCTTCTGACTGTGGAAAACAGAGTGATCGAGAGACTTGCCAGGTTTCTCGTGACGGCTCGCATGCCAACACATCTCACCGTCACACACATACCTCTCCTTCAGCTCTTCAAGCGACCTCATATTTCCTCTCACATCGCTTTCTTCCTCTTTAATCGAGTACTATGAATATGAATTTGGCCGTTTTAGTCGCCTTTCATGTGAATCTGAATATATCTAATTCTGCTTCCTCACTTTCTGGCCTATTTCGTCTCTCAAAAGTTTGAGGGTTTTAGCTTCTCACCCAAACTCCACGCTGGTGCGGTTGAATATCAAAGATACACTAACTCTGTTGTAAAGCAGAGTTCCTGGTTAGGCACTGTAGGTTTTAATTCTGCGGTTAACTCAACAATGGATTCTGCTTGTGCGATTCTGAATGCCAATGCGAGTCTGGTCAAAGCTAACAAATCTGGCCACGGTAAAACAGGTACTGGTACTGGGTTCTGGGGTGAGACTACAAGGGTAAGTCTGAATGGCAGACTTTCATCTCTTCAATTCTAGACGAGTTCAAAAACCGTTATGCATGGTAGAAAGTTCAAGCCTGGCGTTGCGTACTCTATTCTCACACCAGAAATCAACAAAGAGGCTGTGGTACGAAAAAGAAAGCTAAATGCCATATTTACTTTAAAATGATTGAGATCATGCTTTTTATTTTCTCAATCCGATGGCAGCGCCAAAGCTGAAAGATCTGTGTTAGTGTTTTTAGTATTACTATTGGATTTCCGTTTCAGGTGTACGAGCCAACCTAATTCGAGACTTCAGAGGCAGACCCAACAAAGTAGCCTCCATTATAGTAGGTGGAGGCGCTGGAACTCGCCTTTTTCCACTTACAAGTAGAAGAGCCAAGCCAGCGGTATGATCTTTTGTTTTTTTTTAACTTACTAAAACTGATCAAATGATTACATATTTTGAATACGACTCGTTCCTATATTCAGTATGCATGATTGCGATTATTTTTTGCGAAGTTTGAATTTGAATTAAATTTTTAGTTATCAATGATGTTTGCCTTCTTGCAGGTTCCAATTGGAGGGTGTTACAGACTCAGATATCCAGGGGAGCAATTGCATCAACAGTGGCATAAAGAAGATATTAATCTTAACGCAGTTCAACTCTTTCTCCCTTAATAGCCACTTGTCTCGCAGTTATGGTAATGGCGTGAACTTTGGAGATGGTTTTGTGGAGGTAATATATCTTGACCAGTTGACCATACGAAAGTTTCTTTGGGAATTGACAATATTTTATAGAAGTGAATAGAAAAATGAGGACATTTTAGCGGGAACTATAAATTAGTTGAATCGTTTAAAAGAGTATAATTTACTTGGCATCACATCAGGTCCTGGCTGCTACTCAAACGCCTGGAGAAGCAGGGAAGAAATGGTTCCAAGGGACAGCTGATGCCGTAAGGCAATTTGTATGGCCTTTTGAGGTAAGAACTAGTGAATCAACCATGTTTGCATATATATGTCGAAGATATTATATGTATAGAGTAAATGATTGTCATGATTCATTTGTAGGATGCCAAGAATACGAATGTTGAGCATATTTTGATACTTTCTGGCGATCATCTTTACCGAATGAACTAGATGGACTTTGTGCAGGTAAGAGTGAGATAATTTATTGTCAAATATAAGATTAAATAACAGTTGAAGTTTTCTATTATTCATGCTGATTGTTGAATTTGTACTTGCAGAAACATATAGACACAAATGCTGATATCACAGTATCTTGTGTACCTATGGATGATACAAGCAAGGTTGTATGTACATTTTGTCTGATTTGGTTTGATCCCCATATTGTTTCTGAAGTTGATCAATGTTCGTTCTTACAGCCGTGCATCAGATTATCGGCTGATGAAAATTGATCCGACAGGAAGAATTGTTCATTTGCAGAAAAACCCAAGGGTTCAAATCTGAAGGCAATGGTAAGTATATTGTTCCTCACATATTTTTTACCATTAAAGTCATATTAGGAGTTAATTAACCAGTTTAACTATTCTACGAACTGTTATCTCTCTTGGTTCATACCAGAATGTTTGTTTCAATTGATTATGCTGTTACTTGGTCGTTTTATATTGTTTTGCAAGTGGTGGGATATTGTAATGGTAAAAAATATAAGTACGCTATAATTCATTTTTGAAATAAATGAAAACCTGTCACAGACTAGGAAGGGTTCCCTATGTTGCTTCAAATATTGGGAATCAGTCAAAAATCAGAAGATTTATATCTGCTAGAAGCCAAGATCATGAAGATACCATTGATAATAATGGGGTTGATAATGGTTTTGAGAATAATAATGTTATCATGGACATGTTTTCGGGAAAATTTTAGCATATTTAGTTATTTAATGTTTACAAATGTTATCATTTGCAGCCTCCCAAGTTTGACTTTAATGATTCAAAGACGCCTTTCATCACTTCTCCAAGATTCCTACCACCCACTAAAGTTGAAAATTGCAAGGTATTACAAAGTTTGATGACAAGCTTCAATCAGTTTGTTTATTTGGCGTTTTTGTTGCTCATTATCACTCAACTGGTTTTCACAGTTTGTGAATGCAATTATTTCTCACGGCTGCTTCTTGAAGGACTGTAGTATTCAACATTCTATTGTTGGGGTTCGCTTTAGAATCTGCTGTAGAACTTCAGGTAAGCTAAGTGCATTCTGACAAATTTTCAATATTTTGTGTGTTTGAGCATCTCTGATGGACTTTTCAATTCGGCTTGGACACCATGATGATGGGTGCAGATTATTATCAAACCGAGTCCGAAATTGCATCTCAGTTGGCAAAAGGGAAGGTTCCAATTGGTGTTGGAGAGAACACTAAAATCAGGTGCTGCCATAATGTCTCTCAAATATCTCTGCCATTCTTCATGTCTAACAGTATGATTTCTTGCGTTGACATTCTTAAAGGAATTGTATAATCGACAAGAATGCTCGGATTGGAAGAAGTTTGATCATTGCAAATGCAGATGTACGTTTGAAGCTTTCTTGTGAAACTACAAAGCAGTTTTTAGTATTTCGTTGCTAAAGTCTTCCCGGATCATTTAAATATATTGACTTTTCAGGGAGTTCAAGAAGCCGACAAGACTAAGGAAGGATTCTTCATTAGGTCAGGCATCACAGTCATACTGAAGAATGCAACAATAAAAGATGGAACAGTCATATAAACTCTTCACTGAATGGTCCGATAACAAGAGCATACATCACATTATGCTCACTTGTATATTACGATTTACGTTACACGAAAAAACTTGCGAGTTTCTTACTGGAATAATAAATTATTTTGCCGTATTTCTACGAGATTTCACATACTGGTAGTATAACACATATACTGTTATATTAGAACTCATCTTGAGGAGGAGATGAAGCAAATTCTGCAGATACCTCCATTTTTCCATAAATAACAGAGTTTACAATGTTGGTAAGTTTTATCTCCAAGGCAAGTCTTGTCATCTCAGTTTCCGCCATCTCTGCTTTCTTTTGCTTCGTTCCACTTCTTGATGTCTTCTATTCTCGCAAACATCTTTCGGATTCGATTAAGTTTTTGAGACTCTTGAGCAATCAAACTGGCTGTTGAGGGACTCTCACCTAAGACAACCTCATATCCATCTCTAAAAGAATCCATTCCTTCAGCAAGAAGTTGCCAAAATAAGCCTCCAACAGCTGCCCCACCACTACTTGCTGATGAATAGATCGCAGAGTACACAGAGTTGAAGAGTTCGTCCCTGGCCTTTGAGTTTGAACCCAAATTCTTAGTTGATATTCCAAACTCAGCGAACATAAGTGGCTTGTGAAGAATGTTCTGTGCGTCTTTGATGTGCTCGTTAAGCCACCCGTTCAAAAACGCGAGTTGGTCTTCATAACCTGAACCTGAGAGCCTGCTCATTCAAAATACATTGTCACTATGAATGATATTAACTTATTCCTGGAAAATAATAGTAATAATTTTGCAATGACATTGTTATTATCGTCACCATTGATCAGGGTATGAGTGAACTGTAGCAAAATCAATGCCTGGGATCTGGTTGTTTGCAATGAAATCTGTTCCTACTTGGAAGTTGGGATTAGATTGCTGCTTTGATTCACCATAGAAACCCTCCAGACCAGCTTCAAGCAAGTGGTTTCCATCAATGGATTTCAAGTAAGATGCCATCTCAGTAATCCAAGCCTGTTCAGAAGAAGAAAATCAAGATTACTTCATTTATCTATTACTCTGTCATTTGACAAACCAAGCAAAGTTCGTTTAATATTAAAATGGAATGAAACACTAGGATTTTTTTTTGTACAAAATTTTTTGGAAAGAGTTAGGCTCACCCACGATCTAAGGGCAGGGCGGGATCTTCCTTCCTCCTAGGTGATACCAATGTCGGGCAGGACGAACTGTCTATTACCCTCAAGCATAAACTTAGGCACTCAAAAGTTAGGATGTCTCCTTAAGTACCGCGACTGGAACCACAACAAAGTGGTACTCCCATGGTTCGAACACGCTCCAAATGGTCACATGTTTCACCCCTTCGCGAGTTGAAACACTAGGAGTTTTTTTTTTCCCACCCGGTTCACCGGAGCTTTGCCCCGACTATATCCGGATCTGACCCACGTCGCGCACCTGGTTATGGTGGGTGAGTCTCCCAACGGGGATTTTCTGCGTACGCCAAGGCTCGAACTCGAGACCTCACTTAAGCGATACCGAGCCGCTCACCACTCGGACTAACTCCCGTTGGTTACAAAACTAGAAGTTGATCCTATTGTAAGAGGCTTATGCGAATGCAGAAAAACATGAACTACTCCAATTGGGCCGAATGCAAATGGAATGAAGCACTGGAAGAATGGTTTTTACCTGTACAACTTTTCCTGACTGATCTGAAGGACACCTTATCTCATTCATGAGCTCCCAAGCCATTATAGTTGGGTCATCTTTGTAAGCAACTCCGGTGATGCTGTTACGTCTTGTAAGCACAGTCTGCAACATATAAAAACTCTTAACCTTAGGAGCAACGTTAAGCTTACAATCATATGAAATTCCTTCTGTAACTAATAAATCAATTATCGTCATACAATCTACCAAGTTTATACCTTTTACTATATTTGTTCTATACAACCACGGTAATTTTGACAGACCATGAATGGAATTCCAGAAGACCAAATTGTGTAGGGATTATAATAATAAAAGATAACTATAAAAAAATTTACCTTGATGTGGTTTTTGTAGTATCCCTTCACAGCAGGGTTAGTGAAGAAATCATCTTCAGAATTAACGGACTGGCCCTGACTCCTTGCCCAGTCCACGTACTGCTTCTTTCCTCCTAAGTTGTCGTAGTTATTCACCAAACTCAACACCAACTTGATCCCATATCTTCTCGCTTCAGATACTACGAAGTCCAACCCCTTTCATTTTCAATCCATTAAAGCAGAGAAAACCAAATCAGCAACATATCAAATTAAACCAAAAACTAACGCCTGCTATTGTACCACACGAAGCTCAACGTACGAATTAAAGAACCAGAGATTTATTAAAGAAAATCAATATCAAGATAAACCTGGAACATATCCTCATTGTAGGATCCAGGAGAATATTGAAGTGGCTTATAACCACCATCACTGAAAGCCCAAGTTCTAGCTATGCTAAGTCCGTGACTTATAGCCTCTTGAAATGCAGACGAGACTTTGTTCCTCTGAGACGGATCAGAGGCCACGTACATCAACCAGTAGGCATTGAACCCATTTGCATAGAAGGGGCTCCCATTCAACATTAGTTGTACTCCTCTTGCTTTCACAAACCCATCATCGGCTCCGACTAAGATTCTCTGTTCTAGCATCGCAAACAGAGCAACAAAACCCAGAAACAAGCAACGTTCCATCACTCTGCTTTCTCTCTCGCTTCTTCCTCTTTCTCTTTGAAACCTTATCAAACAAATAATCTGTGACTGTTTATATGGTGGGGAAATGTATCTGGTTCCAGAATCTCTCTCAGGGATCAATGGTGATAAACAATCGAGGAGGCAAAAATGTACAGTGTGGACTTGGAGTTTAGCAGAGAAGAGGGGGGCAGCTCTGTCCAAAGTGAAGGAGGGTGGGCCTGGTGAACAGAAGTACAAGTGGAGAAACCAGAACCTTCTTCACTCATTCACTATATCGTGGGGCCACAACTTGGAAGCTATTACCCCTTTTAGGGTGGATCAACTAAAACCAGAACCGCGTGTAAATGAGTGGTTGCAATGCATCAACTTGCCATTTCAAACGGAGATTAGTTTGAGTGATAAGCGGTTCGGTATCGTTTAAATGAGATCTCGAGTTTGAGTCTTGGCGAATGCAAAAAATTCTCGCTGGGAGACTTACCCACCATAGCTAGGTGCACGACACGGGTCGGATCCGAATATAGTCGGGGCAAAAATCTAGTGAATCGGGTGGGCAAAAAAAAAACTTGCCATTTCCAAGGAAAATATTATCAGTAATAAAGGGTTGCACAATGTTATGTTCAAAATTTGTGGGGTATCGACTTTTGGATTGAGATAAGTGTCGTAGGCAAGGATTCAGAAATTTTGGGTTATAATAACTAAGTCTTTTCAATAACAGTTGTTCAGTGTTGGAGAAGTGGCAAATTAGTAAATTGGTTAGTAAATCAAGCATATAATATAGATATAGAAATTAATTTTTAATTTAACTTCTCATAGTTTTTTCCGCCACAATTCTTAATAGTTACTGTTGCACTTTCATAGGTGATATTTTTTGTGCTCCTTTTTCTTGTATTACTATGTTGCCCTGTTATGGAATACTTGTAGCTAAGCGAGAAGTTCAGAAAAGCTTCAGTTGCTGCGAAATTGCGGAGATAGAATTCCTCTTACGAAGGACATCTCATTCATTGCTTTTGGTTAGTCTTCATTTTGAATACAAGTCAAGATTGGAATAAGAGCCTTTGATTGATTTCAGACTTTGCAACTATTAAAGGGCGGTATAATAGATGACATCTTAGTGAATCTGATCCCTTAATTCAGTGATCTCCAATGCGGACAAATCAAATATTCATAGGTGCATTTGAGGACTAAGCATGGAATAAAGTGACCCAAAGAAAAATGTGGCAGACATGAGTGACCTTATTTTACGGGGAAGCGTCAACACCTAACCCAACATATCACCCAAATCACACATAATTACTTTCACCAACAACAAAAACAAATTTTATTTCATTAATTATTAGCTAGGTTTAGTTATATGGCTTACGTAATATTATTATATTATAAATAAATTAATTATAATTAATATAAGAGTTAATTGACTAATTTAAATAGAATGTAGAGTATATAATATAAATTTATCTTAAAATATTATATTTAATTATAATTAACTAATTTATTTACACATAATTACTTTCACCAACAACAAAAATAAATCTTATTTCATTAGTTATTAATTAGATTTAGTTATATGGCTTACATAATATTATTATATTATAAATTAATTAATTATAACTAATATAAGAGTTAATTAATTAATTTAAATAGAATATAGAGTATATAATATAAATTTATCTTAAAATATTATATTTAATTATAATTAACTAATTTATTTATTTTTAAAAAAAATAAATAAATTTTATAATTAAAATTGAAAAGTGTACTAAATATTAAGATAAATTGTTGACTATAAAATCTACTCAATATATGCATTAAGTGTTTTCTTCAGTTTTACTCAACTCTTTTTCGGATTGCAGGTAATTACTTCCACGACCATCATAAAAGCTATGATAATTGCATCTTCCATTCATAAGGATCTGCCTCTTGATACTATGTGTGTGCGATTTTGTGGACATTTCCCATCAGGCCATCCCCAATTATAAGAGACAAGAGTGAAATGTATTGAAGAAGTAAAGTATAATCAAATGGAAATATGTGCGATTTGAAACTTTGAATGCTTAAAGGTCTCTCTCTCTCCCCCTCGGCGCAATCAGAGTAATATATGCATAAATCTTGTTTGAAGATATGGTGTCCCTTTCTACATAAAAATCACCCATTCATTGTTCAATTGGTCTGACTCAACTTCTGAAAACAACTCCCGAGAAAATAGCCAGCATTGATTTCCATTAGCATCCATGATTTTTCTATACCATCTTTTTCGTCATAAAGAAAATAATATTCCTGCTCAGAAATTTTATCAGATCGGTCTCTGATGTCTTGAAGACGATGGAATAATTACTCGTAGAAGGCAAAAATAAGATATTTCATTCTCTACCAACATTACAGGCCAACAATGGATGAGCATGATATATTGCGCACCAAGTTCTAAAATTAGGTAAAAGGATCCCACTTGACGTTTTAAGCCAAGAGAGGACATGGCCTCGTGATGGTGTGTTAGTGTGAAGGAGAAGAAAGAAGACGAGATTGACACCGTTCATTAAAAATTTCGAGGCAATGCATGTGACCCTCAATCCACCAACCCCCCACCCACTCGTGTTGTGTCTTCTTTTTCGGGTTTCCCTCTCCATTATGTCTTTTCTAGTTTCAGATTCAGCTATATCAAGAAATAAAGGTTGATTTTAGTTAGGGTGGTTAGTGAAGAATTGGTTCATAATTTATCACAAAATATGAGCACTAATAAACAATATATAAATACTAAAAAAATCTTAAATATAGTAAATTTGTTATTAATTTTTACACTAAAATTTTGCCCATTATTAAATTTTCAGTTGTCATTTAAATTTTTAGATAATTGAGTCATTTTTAGAACCTCATAAATCATAATAATTCCCCCCCCCCCATATATATATAAATTCCTCCTATATATATATATTAAAATTTTTAATAATAATAAAAGAAACATGGTACCGTCAGCTGCACCGACGCTTGGAGTCATGGGATTGGCCATACGAACCTTCAAATCTAGAGCCAAAGATCTATCGATGGATTAGTCTTGGACATACGAATCTACTTCTCTCATTATTTGTTTAGAAGACGATTTTTTTTTATATCTAGATAGTTATTTTTTGTTCATAATACGTAAATTGAGACGTACAGCATATATGCATGCACATCATGCTGTTATTACTCCACAATACCTATTTCTTCTTAGTACGTAAATTGAGACGTACGTTTACGTCAATTTTATTTGATTCGCATTGATTCTTCGTATGGAATGGGTTTAAGTTATTGGTACGTACTACGTGCTTTGTGAACGAAACGAGGAAATTAACTTCACTAACTATACAAGTAAAAGCAGTTGCACTTGATGATGCTCTTGGCATGGAATAATGTATTGGGTTTGTCATTATTAAAAAACGGTGCGTTATTTTGCTGAGATCAAATCATCAATATTCGATGAAAAAAGTGTAGTCGGCGTGTCGTTTTAAGCCACTCATAGAATGGCTCAATATCTCCCTGTTAGCCCTCATGTCTCCCAACTCCCCATACTGTCACGCAACACTTTGAACAATTGGTTGGTTTGTGAGAAAGAACCGTATATGATGGAAGGAATTTTAAAATAAGTATTATGGAATAAATGCTTGTGCAAACTGCTTCTACTAATAATAATTGATTTACATTACATCTGACACCGACACATCTAATTATAATGTCTGAACGGTACCCGTAATTGATGTTTTCCTTTTTCTTTGCCTCTCTGGGATGTAAATGATAGACCAAACGTACTGTGCGTAGGGAGGATCTCTTGTGAGAGGACCCAATTGAATTCAGGACGAGAGTGGATGCAATACTACTCTAGTATTGTGATTGTTGGCATCTTAATTTTATTAATGTCTAAATTTATATTTGAGAGTAACAGACAACTCGTCATACTTAATATTGATATTATTTAAGAAAAAATGAGACTTCGCCCTATCTTTAGACCGTGAGGAGTCTAATCTTTTTCTAAAAAATTCTTATAAAAAAAATAAATATTGTGATTTTTATTACCCAACTCTTCCTCATCGAGTAAATCCCCTACATTCTTTTAGTTCATCTGAGGGCATTTTTGTGCGGAAGTAAATTTCTAAATTTTACGTCCATCAGAAAACGATTATTATGGCATGCGTATGAAGTCAGTTTAATTGATACTTCTCAACTCCCTTAATATAAAAGTTATTTATCTAATTTTTAAAGATTAAAGAAGTTTAATAAATTATTTAATTCTAACATGTGTGACATGATCTCTCTAAAATAATCCTATATAATATTATATTATATATCAGTTTATAAATTAGATAAATTATTTAAGAAAAAATAGATACGATAGATAAATTAGATTAAAATTTTATATTTAAAATTAAAATACACCTCTTAATTAAATTTTACATTTAGAATTAGAGGAATAATATTTATAAATTTAAACTCAAAAGTTTCTTTTAAAAAAAATCATGAAGTAAATATTAATTAGTTTTAATCTCAAAACCCATTAGGGAAACTCGTCGATACTTCGCAAGGCCCCTCCCTTAACTCAATGAAGGCCATATAAGTTTGGATTATATTTCACAAGCCCATAAAAAAGCCTTGTAGTCACTTAATGGGTTGGGCCGTGTCACGGCCCATAGCCGAGACCGTCCAGCGGTCTTTCCAGGAAGCCTTATTTATACTGACCTCCATCATGTTTATTTGAATCTTAATCAAATCCTACGTTTAACTAGGCCAATAACTCAGCTACTTGGTTCTGCTCACGCGAAATGTGTTGGCACAGTGCTTTCCATGTAAACGCAAGCATGTTCTTAACTTCCAGAAGCACCAAGCTACAATTATTTGTGCCAGAGATTGCTCCATTAATTCTAGGCGATACGTGAGACAAGGAAGGGAGAATAAATAAGTTTGCTCGAACTCCTCCCTTAATAAGTGAAAACGACCTTTTATATCGAACACCATTTTGCAAATTACACTTTATTTGACCATGGAGCATGGTCATGTTGTAACAAATAAAAAGTTATTAACTATCGTCCTCTCCATCAGTAGTATTATTTAAGAGAAAAGAAAATATTTTTGTAAAAAAAAAAAGTTGCAAGTGAAATTACTTGGAAAAGCGCGGGTATTTAATTTCACGGGAAGTACCTGCCCATATATATATATTAAGCCCCAATCGGCAAATTACACTGCCACTATTACAGACCTCACTGCTCACACCAAAATGGCTGCTACCGCTACTTCATGTCACTGCGCAGTACGATTTGATAAAACCGCACGATCCTCTGCATTTTCCTCTCTCTCCGGTCAGAATCTCCGTCAGTGCTCTCGTTTCTCCGGTGCTGCGATTTTTTCTCCAGTGAGTTCTCCGGCATTTCGCCTTAAAATATCATGCCAGAGCCAGACCTCCTCCGCTGTTTCGGCTGAGCCATCGGTCAGTGCTAAAGGTACTCTTCTTCCTCACCTGCTTTATGTCCATCTTGACCACTTTCCCGGTTGCATTGCTTGATTATCGCTTATTTTATAATCTGATGTATGAGTAAATCTCATCGTCCTAGGGTTTCAGGAACTCTTATTTTTATTTTTCTTTAAACTTGTGCAATACTAATTGCAATAGCTAAAGCAACTTTGCTAGATGTGCTGGACTTTCATTTATGTGTGCAGATTTTGGATTGCTGCAATATGTGTGGAAATGTGCGTGATAAATGATTAAATGTGCTAGACTTTCATTTATGCGTACAGATTGTGGATTGCTGAAATATGGTAGAAATGTGTGTGATAAGTGTTTAAAAGTTCTGCACTAGTGCTGGGAGGCTTCTGGTTGCTGTTGAAGTTACCATCATTAACTAAACTATCTCAGTCTTAGTTACAAGTGAAGATACAGAACTAACTTCATTATTGAGTGTCTCCCCGCCTGATTATTTATGGACTCTTCGTTTCTATTAGGACTTGTTTGTGTTAGCTTAAAATTGCTGATCAGTAGTTAAAAACCTTATTAGATATAGTATAGTTCATAATCGAAACAATCTTTTATGGTCGTTCGGAATGTGGAAGTGCTAACATGATAAGCTGAGTTCGGTGTCAATCAGATAGCTTTATGGCTGGGAAGTTATGTATGACGCAAAAATTTTGTTACCTACATCGTTCCATGAATTAACAATTTTATAAGGAATAAACTAACTTTTGGCCAATATAACTGCTTGTGAATGTATGAAACTTTCAACACGCTACAGAACTTAAATTATTATTATTCTAATGAATTTTATTTCTATGTTTGCTATATGATTCACCACATTCATAATCTCAGAGTTGACACTTGTTTGTCTCGTTCAGAGAAGGGAACTTTTCTTTTAGAGAAGTTTTTATGTTACGATTTTGTTGCACTCTGGCAACACATTTTCAACACTTTCTAGAAATTAGACAGCTGTTGTGATATTTGAACGAAAAATAACCACCAACTGTAATGTTTTTCTTACTAGTATTATTGTCACTATTTTAAATGTTGTCCTGGCTCTGCAGAAAAAGCTGGCCTGAAGGATTTTCTTCATATAAACGATTTTGATAAGGATTCTATTTTGAAGATTTTGGATCGAGCCATTGAGTTGAAGGCTCTAATAAAGTCAGGTGACAGGAGCTTCCTACCATTCAAGGGGAAGACAATGTCAATGATCTTTACTAAGCCATCCATGAGAACAAGGGTTTCATTTGAGACTGGATTTACATTGTTAGGTGGGCATGCTATATATTTAGGACCTGATGATATCCAAATGGGTAAGCGAGAGGAAACTCGTGACATTGCACGTGTTTTGTCTCGCTATAATGACATAATTATGGCCCGAGTTTTTGCACATCAGGTATGTCAGTGAGTTGCTTATATTGTTATATTTTGTGTGGCTTTTGGTTTGCAAGACTAGCGTTTTTTGTTTACTTTTTGTTCATGTAAATTTACTTATTATATTTTCAATTAAAAATCATTATATCTGGATAGTTATTTTTTACGTCACATTGAATCAGAGTGCAATTGAGATATTCCTTTTTTTTACTACTTCTGTTTATTAGAGTTAGAATAGAGACTGAAACTAATATTAATTACTTTTGCTTTACTTCTTCTTTTCCAGGATATACTTGATCTAGCTAAGTATTCAAATGTGCCAGTCATCAATGGCTTGACAGACTACAATCACCCCTGTCAGATAATGGCTGATGCCCTTACTATGATTGAACACGTTGGTCTGCTGGAAGGAACCAAGGTTAGGTTATATTGTTAGTCCATGAGAGTTTCTTTTTACTCATACTTTGTAGCAATTCTAAACTAATTATTCTCTGATTATGTTCTGCAATGCGCAATACATGTCAGGTTGTCTATGTTGGAGATGGAAATAATATCGTTCATTCATGGTTGTTGTTGGCATCTGTCATACCTTTTCACTTCGTTTGTGCATGTCCAAAAGGTTTTGAACCTGATGAGAAAACAGTTGAGAAAGCAAGGAAGGCTGGAATTAGCAAAATTGAGATAACTAATGATCCTAAAGAAGCAGTTAGAGGAGCTGATGTTGTTTATTCTGATGTCTGGGCCAGCATGGGCCAAAAGGAAGAGGCGGCCTACCGTTGTCAGGTGTTTAAAGGATTCCAGGTAGATAACATGTTAATTTTTCATGAGTATTTTATTTTTGAATTATAATAGGCAATTATTTAAGTTCTATATGCGCATGTCAACTGAGTAGTGTGTAGCTTTTCATGAATAAAATGACAAATTTATGATAGGAATACAGTTCTGTTTAGATTATAAAGTTACTCTCGAAGTTTGACCGGGCCTACGAAAATTAGATGCGTAAGACACCCTGCATATATTCGTAGTTGTTGGGCCTGATATGTGGTCCAACCAAAACTAAATGAAAGGGATAAAAGAAGGGTTTGGAGAGCTAAGCTGGCAAGTGGGAAGAAAAGGACAAAAGAGCGTAATAACTAACAAACTATCATGCAGCAAAGGGATATAGAGGTTCAGGATGGAGTAGAGGGAGAATTAAGCTTATAGTAGTGGAGTGGCTAGCTCCCTGGTAAGGCCAGAGGACCTGAGAGTGTTTTTATTCCCTTATTTCATCTCGCGCTTCTGTAATTATTTAGCTTGGTGTCCTCGAATTCTTACACTGAATTACTGAAGAGCCTTAGCGTTCTGATTATGAATAACCCGAAAGTTATAAATTGGTCAATAGCATAACTATTTCTATGAGTGGTGAATTCCTAATATAATCCAAGTTAGACATAAGTTGGTCAATAAAACAGAGGCACTATTTCTGTAAGGATGGCCTGTTAAAGTGTTAATGGTTCTAGGTATCAGAAAAATTGGATATGATGATGTATTAAACTGTTAAACTGAGAAGACGACCTTATAAATTGCAATTTATTTTGCAGGTGGACCCAAGTCTTATGAACTTGGCAGGCCCGAGAGCTTTTTTCATGCATTGCTTGCCAGCGGAAAGAGGGGTGGAGGTTACAGATGAAGTCATTGAAGCTCCATATTCAATTGTCTTCCCACAAGCAGAGAACCGATTACATGCACAAAATGCAATAATGCTTCATGCACTTGGGAAGTGAACTGGTGATGATCATATTAATTGATCTCCTTGGAAATAGGAGTTCAGTACTCAATTTCAGGGGTCTGAGTCTCTTAGTTTAAATTATAAGTTGCCTTCGGAGTTGCATCCGCACCTTTACTGTCCTTAAGGGGAAAATACACGTGTTTTAGTCCTTGGCGAGCTAATCTACTGAAGAGGGTACGATAACTCATGCAAGTTATGCTTTATTTTGCCTGCAATCGGTAGTTCATTTTAACAGTCCAAGTTCTTTGAAGCTTGAGGCTTAGTTACTTCGGTTTTTTTGGGGGGGGGGGGGGGTAAAACGGTACGAATGCATAAGAAAAGTTTCACTTGATTAGGCGGGACCAGAACTACTTTTACATAGCAGATTTTAAATGTTGCCCAGCTTGGGGATTACGCCTTTCTTTTCTTGGCGAGTTGTTTACAATTTACAATGTACAAAAATGCTTTGAAGAATGGTCACCTCACTTGCGTACTAGATGCAGCGCCGCCTCCAGAACTGTTTACCTTTCTTCCATGTTGAACTTGTTCCAGGCCTCCTAGAGATGAAAGTATGCATCCAATTTAATTACTTCCACTACTATATCAGTGTCTCACATATTTAAATTATGACGTGACAAATCTACCGAAAGTTAAATTAAATAACAAGATTTCATGTAACCAAGGCCTTACAGTTCTGCAAGTTTTCATCTTTTATTGCCCAGAGAGATCCCAATGATAGGACAAATAAAATAATGACAAACTGAATCACTTGTATGCCTCTGATTTAAGATTTAAAATTGACAATTGACCAACAATAAATAAAATGATAAATAACGATAACTCCCCTAACGTGTAGGATGCTATTGTCTACCTTCTATTGTTACGTTATTTATTTGTGGGTGAAAAATTGGCGTCTCAAAAGAAGAAAAAATACCTTGTACTATTAGAGTTGGGAGTTAAATAACGCGGGAAAGCAACTTCCCCAATTTTTATGACGTTAGAGATCATTCAAAAGTACATAAAAAGTTAATATCCATTTTACTACATTTCTTATATAATGGAGATAGTGATCATTATAAAGATATATGACGGTGTCACGGTGAAATGTAGTCAACCTTGCAGTCGGTTCAAAGCTTTTTAAGAAGATCCTCCAACAGTAAGAGCCAATTGTGGAATTATACGCATCACTATCAATTGGTATGGGGGAAGAATTCTGTTTCTTTTTTCCCCTTAAAGAGAATAAAGCAAAGCGATGATCAACTATCCATGTTTCATGCTGTTGAAAGAGGGATGAAAGGCGCACCTTTAGAAGATCAAAGACTTTCTCACAAATGTACTTCTGTTGAATGCTTGCTCCCCGCTGCTGCAACTTGTCTGGATGCACAGAAAGAGTGGCTTTACGGTAAGCTTTCTTTACAGCTGTTGCGTTTACTATATCTGTCAAGTGAATCGGCTGCCAACCACTATCGGGCCCAAGTATCTGCGAAAATACAAATATCCCATTTAAAACAATTTAAACCAAGTATCAAAAAAATAAATTTAAACCAAGTAGACATCCAGTACCTACCAAATCCTTCCATTAGACATCTCTAGAGACATAACAAAATAAATCTATTGAGAAAGGCCAAAGGTTGAAATTAACAGTAAGGCACTTGAATCACTAGATTAGCAACAGTATGGAAACATTATCATAGCAGTTACCATGTATTGACTATACCGTCCTAGAAGATATGATGTCAAGCAGTATATGCGAACATTAAATTTGATATAATTTAAAAATGTTTACACTTACATATTGTAACGTCGAAAGTAATGCCCGCAAGTTTCCTTCCTTGCCACTTGACCACCTTTTAACATCACCATAGAGAGCTTCTGCGACCCGCTGCCAGAAGATAAAAATACAAGATTATAAACAAACAAGACAAAAAGTCAACCAGGGGAATGAATGCAATAACCGATAGATTACATTTCTTTCCTCTTGCTCCTTCTGCACAAGATGATCACGGGCATTCTTTTCAGCTAGAGCTTTTGCCTGGGGTTTAAAAAGAATGAACAGAGAAACCGTGAGAGATGATAATGACTTTGTAGATGAGAATCTCTGCTGAACCAGGAATCATACCACACGTTCTCCTATTCTTTGATGCCTCTCAGACCTAGCTTTGCATCTCTGAGCAGAGTCTCCATTAGCCCCATCACATGTATCTGAAGTTTAGAAAGTTCATCAAGAATTTGAAAATTGCAAAAGATCTATAAAATTTGAAACAGCAATGAAGAAATAAAAAAAGATGTGAGATAGGTCAGCTGTAGCAGAACTATTCAAAATCACGTACTACCATAGGTGAAAGATTTGGATTGAAAGTTTGTCTTCATCCCATTATCTCTTGAAGCACCAAAAAACTTGTCAGATTTATTTCTTGATTCAGATGCAGCCTTCTCAGACAGTGCCCTTTCTAGGGCACGTGCTCGTGCCTCTGCAGTTGCTCTCTCTACAGCAGCACGTTCAGCTTTGAGTTTTGCTTCCATAGCAGCCCTCTCAGTTGATGTCTTTTCATTCGCCTGACCTGTTGTTCTTACTAGCCTTTCCCGTCCATCAGAAACATTTTTTCTACGAGCTTCAGTAGCAGCTCTTTCCAGAGCAGCCCTTTCTCGGGCCTCTGCAAATGCCCTTTCACGTGCTTCACGAATTGCTCTTTCTACAGCTATTTTCTCTTTATCTCTTTCTCTTTGCTTCTCTTTTGCTCCTTCATTTCGCTTGAGGTGGCCTGTATCCGGCTCCGCCTTTTGTGAGGTCTCGTCTGCCTTCTTCTCTTCCATATTTAGGGATGCTTCATAATTCTTCTCTAGATTGACGTGACAATCAAAGGTGCTAGATTTCTGTTCAGGCATAAGAGGTGGTTGGGATGCTTCCATGTTACTTTTATTGTCAACCGGGATTTCCTCATAAGAGTTACATTGATTTTCATCTATCTTAGCCTTCAAACCATCTTCATCCTCCTTCATGTATTTACAGACGTCTCCCAATTCAAGAGATGGTTCTTCAACAGGCATTGCCAAATTACAGTTATCTTCAGCTTCTTTCCAACAATCCCTAGGATTTTGCTCAACCTTTTCATGAGGATCACCAATATGTGAGGCAGCGCTATCAAAGGAAACTGTTTCATTGGCATATTTCATTTGGTTCATTGCTTCATTGAGTTGAAGCGCACCTTGAGCCAATGTGGACGTAAGTTCAAGTTTCTCCTCAAGATTATTAATCACTTGAGGAGATTCTGGTTCATTGCATTTCTCCTCATGTTGGTGTGAAGCATTACTTGCTACCAGTATCTCATCTTGCTCACTAAGAGAATATTCCTCTGGAGTTACTCCTGGAATTTCATCACATTCAACTGTTTTATCAGCAGCTACTTCAAATTTGCTTAAGTTATCACCATCTAGCTCAGTGTTAGGACTGATTTCTGTCGTTCTATCAGCTTCTTCGGTTTTTTCCTCCTCATAGTTAGGGCCATTTTCAATCCCTTTCATTATTTTTACCGGCTCACTGCTATGTTTCTCAGTTTCTTCAGTCAGAATAGCTCCTTTGATTTCCATCTCATCCTCTTTGGCATCTTCAACTCGCTCATTTCTATCAGAGTCACTATCCTTTGTCATTACTTCGTGAAATCCTTCCTCATCATCAGCATGGCCCAGAATATCCTCCAGAATTTCCTGCATATGGATATTGCCAAATCTATTCTCATTGCCTTCTCTCTGATAATGATGTTCTGTCTCCTGATTTAGAGCCAAAAGAACAGCTTTGTTCATTTTCTTTCCCTCTTCTACACAGCTCCAATTCTCCATTTGTCTTTCCATACTTATCACGTCCGAGTCATGAATATTAAATGGTTGACCATTGTTGATGGACTTCGTATCCTCTCTCAACTCAAATTCCTTTAGATGACTGAAAGATTCAACCTTCTCCTCACTTTCTATCTCCTCTTGAGTAACATTCTTCTTAAGCTCAATAAATACCTGATGATCTCTCAAATTTCTTGAACATTCTTCCTGCTCATAAGGTCCATCTACCTTTTTCTCATCTCTCATTGATAACCCCTCCTCACCTATCTTTCTTACAGAGTCTTCCTCTTCAAGAAAAGGTACAACCTTATCATCAGTTACTGATTCATCTTCTACCTTCAAGTTCTTGTCTTCTGCTCCAGAATCAAGTGTTTCTTGAGCTAATTTAGTTTCATCTACAAGTTCTTCGCACAAAAACATTTTTGTATCCACAAATTCTTCATGGTGACCTGTTTCATCATCTACATTGACTTGTCTTGCATTATCCTCTGGTTCACAAGGTCCCTCAACCACTTCTATTGTCTGATGAGATTCTTCTTGCTTCTCAAAGGCATTCTTACCTGCATTTTTCTCATACCAGGGATAGTCATCTACAGTGTATAAAACTTCCTTATTTTCTACATCTTTAGACTCAAAAAGTGTTTCCTCATGAGCAGCCTCTTTATGTCCAACTTCTTCCTCTTTATTATGTTCAGCTAGAGTTGATTCAAGTTTCTCTGGTCTTCTCACCGCTTCTTTAGCTACAAACGTTTCTTCAGCCCTGAGATCTAAGGTTACTTGCTCTTTTCTCATCATTGGCTTTCCAGTCACAGAAGACTTTGGCAAAACATCCACTTCTCCAGATGTTTGACCCAAACTAGTCCCTTCGTGTCTCATTGTTTTATGTGCAAATTCGTCCTCCTTTTTTCCTTCAGCTTTCAAGTCATTATTAAGCCTTCTTTTTATGCGATTAGGAAAACCTTCTTTCTTTCTTTTCATCAAATCTTTGGCAACTTTTAATCTTTCCCGAGCTTCTTCTATTGCCTTCCTTAAAGCAGCCACAGAGGCAGCTGCCTCTGAACTTGAATCCATCATGTCATCTAAATGTCCTGGTGAATCAGCACCAGCAGCAGCTTCAGATGCTGATACTTGACATTGGGCTGCCACTAATCTCACAGCATGGCCATGGTCATCCAAGTTACCTACCAAAGTCTGAAATTTAGGCACTTTGATGTAATCCGTTCCATCACTTCCATGATTAACCTCACATTCATTTGAAAACATACTAAATGAATCAGATCTCTCTTGAACTTTAACCCCGCCATTGGAAGATTGTTTATTAGCACTATCACTTCCATGGCTAACCTCAGATGCATCAAAAAACATATTAATCGAATCATATCTATCTTGAAAGCTGATTCCACCCTTGGAAGACTCTTTTGTCGATCCGTCAGGTGAAGGATCATTAACTGATTTTGCGCAATGTTCCCTGCCTTTAATTCCCTCTGCGCAATCACTACCAGGATGAGCATGCCGCAATTCTGGTATAGACTGGTCATCTCTGTTTATCTTCAATGGATTGACTTCTTCAATTAAACAAGTATAAGCAGGGACAGCATGAAGCTGAGCTATGTGCATTGTGACATTTTTTCTGTTTTCACTTACCTGGTTAATTTTGTTAAATGACATGTTGATTTTTTTGGCACTATATGATGTTTCTTGTGATGCCAGTGGGACCTGCTTTGAACAGTTAGAAGAATCTTCTTTGCTAGATAGCTTTCCTCCTTTATCTTGGCTACTACAAAATAACAAATGTCAAGAAAACCATTAAGGTTCACATCTGCATCATTTTTAAGGAGCATGTTAAGCGCTCATCTTCTCATGATACCACACATGCTTGCATATTAAATAAGTTTAAAGTCTTCTTGCATCATGTTTCCCCAGTTTCGAGACAGCTAAATATATCTTCCCCCTTTTTTTCGTACCAACTCGGAACCCATGCCCATGTGTTTCAACCGAAGTATGAAACCCATGAGACATGAGTGAGCTCGTATATCTTCCCCATTCTTCAGAATGTTTTTGCTTTGTGTGTGTGTGTTTGTCCAGCTCCTAGAGGCATGCTACTATCGCTGACACTCCACTTGGTGAAAGGAAAATATTGAAAAGGTTCTAGAAGATTCGAATATTAATGTCGCACAAAAAACCATCCCGTGAAGAAAATAAAACAACGTTTGACAATTATCAAAGCCACCACAAATAGAACGACAGAACAAGAAGGAACTTCTTTTTAATAAAGAAAAGAATGGTCGTGCTGGGGAAACTATCTAAAGTATGGGTCAAAATGTGAAGGCCTGATGACATCAATCCTGCTAAAACCTTCACAATCAAGACTTCCTTAAATAGTGACGTAGAATAGAAGGAATGGAAGAGGGAATAATGAAATTCCACGGAGGTGTCTCCTTGGGCATTGGATTTTCTTTTAAAATAATATATGTAATTACTAATCCACACAGTCAAGGAATTTTACTGTCCACTCACTTCACATAAACAAACTGGAGCGAGAGTACAGCGAGGAAGAATAAACAAATAATCCAGAGCAGAAGAAAATGCAGTTTTCTAGTGAAGAATCACATGAGCCACAAAAATAACGAAATCGCAGAAACAAGTACAAAAACATTACGCTGGCAATGAACAAACATTCTTGATTTCAGGTAAATACCAAGGAGCAGGCGTATGAATGAAGTTCCTTCCAAACTAAAGCCTAATGAGAAAGATGTAAGCTGACTTACGATGCTCCCTTGGTGAAACTGTTTTTCTTCTTAGACTCGGCAAACAGCTCCTCAAAAGGTACAGCAGCATCCAGATTCCCAAACCCTTCGAAAACCTTCGAATAATCGAGCTTGGAGCGCTGAACATCGTGCAAAATTTTTGTTTCATTGAGCTCAGGAACTTCAAGAACCGGAATCGAGGATCCTATAGAAGCTTTAGAACCGCCAAAAATTTCGCAGTAATCTTCAAAAGAGGAGGTCAGACTAGGACCTCTAAACTTCACTGGCGAGGCAAAAACACCGTCGTATGCAGATTTTCCCGGAACGCCATAGCCGTTAGAGAACTTTTTAGCGGTTACAGCTCCGAAATCCATTGCGAGTCTCAATATTTTCTTCCCTGTGCTCTTCCTCCGCAGAGTCAGACACGGAGAAGAGAAAAAGAAAAACGGAATGAGAAAGAGAAAACAAATGAATAGGACTTTTTCCAATTGCGGAAGAATGAGAGGGAAAGGGCAATGCGGTCTAAAAGAGTCAAGTAAGCCGTAACTGTTAAAAAAACTAGAAACAGTGTGTCTGACTGAGAAGCACGCACTACAGATGCGAGTGTAGAACTGGTAGTGATCGGAAGGTGGAGAGGTGACCGGCACAGCCGGTGGAGTCAGTCAGAGCTCAATCTCGCCAATCACCATTATCGAATCAAGACGGAGCCCGTTAGTTGTCGTGATGCAGACCATGGAAACAGTAACGCGGTTCCATCTGTCAAACAATCAGCAGCACCGCCATTCCCTTACGTCAATTTAAAGGGTAGTTTTGGAAACAGACTTTGGCCTTCTTCCGTATATTTTCATTAATTATTTTATAAATATAGGATGATGTATTAGAATTTTCTAGTTTGTACTAGTATTAATTTATGTTCTATAAATAAAATCGAATAATAAGTCTGAATTAGATGTATAACTAAATTCACTCATCAAACCTCATATCAAATTCATATTTCTTTTGAATAACAGAGAGAAAAAATAAAGGCAAAAGCGTTATCAATGGCATTTCTTTATATATCTCGACTTTCAAAATTATTACATGAGAGTATAGTATAGTATAGTATAGTGTATTTGAAAATACCAATTGTTCTTCCTTTGGCTAAGATGTTAACATTGTTCACTTGGGGAAAAAAAAAGTTACTACGTTAAATAGTTTCCGCTTTGTCCCAAAAGGGCGCTTACGCGGAGTTTCTTTCGCTGCTGCTTACAGCTGTCCCTGTTTCTGACTTGGATGGTTGGCAATACCCAGGCACGGAATCTCTGTTTTTTCAGGAAAAAAATGCCTTAAGCATATGATTAAATTAATAATTAGATATATCAGGTTATAATGTAAATTACAAGGTTACACGTATCTTATTATTGTTGTTAAAAATATGAACAAACAGCATCTGTTGTCCGCGCTTATGAATATTTGTAGTTGTAGTTCCCATTTATTAAGGGTGTACTTAGAAGAACGTTGAGCCTAAACTAATTTTCAATACTTTTATATTCAAATGAATTCATAGAATGAAACTATTTTTTTGAATTTTTATCTTTTGACTCTTTTTTTTTTTGAGCTTTCATCTAATTAAGTTTTTATCAAATTAATTTTTTATAAAAATTAATTTAAACATAAATTATATTATACTATCTCACTTTCGTTTAATTTAAATTTTGCAAAAAATAAATTAAAAACAATAATTCTCTACCCCTAATCTAAATACGCCTTAAAAATGGTAGAGAATGTTCCTGTTGATTTGTAAGATTGTCGTTAATTGCTGATTGTATTTTTTCCCCGACAATTGCGGATTGAATATGATTTATTAACCCCGATGGTCCCATCCCATGTCAAGCAAAATTGTTACCGTCGATGATAAGCTAAAGAAATCTTCCTGGCACTCTAATAATACACTTGAGAGTCTAATGGGAATAAATTGAACAAATTTCTTTGGACGCAATGGGAATTCATGTTCACGGGACAGAAATAATCAAAGCCATGAGATCACAAAATAGCGAGTGACAAAAAAGGAATTCCTCCATACAAACTTAAGTACTGTAGCTCTTACATTAAAAAAATTAAAAAAAATATCATAATTGTTCTTGAATTCACATATAATATTATAAGTGAAACTGAATATGTGATATTCTATTTATAAAAAAAAAATTATATGATTAGATTAAAAAAAGGCTATTGGGTAATGGATTTAAAATGTTTGTACATTTATGTATAATATAAACAATATAATTAACTATGCTATTTTCAAACTATAACCAAATGCACCGTTGAATGGTTATAAATTCCACGAGAGGCCAAAGAGGAAGAGGACGATAGTCACGTCAATTCATGCTCATAATACGGCTTAAATACTAACTGTTCCTCTCAACTACCACCCTACAACAAATTGAACTCCATGCATGTGCCCTTACTCTAGGACTGACCAAGCTTTTTACAAAACGGTCAGCCATGTGCGACCAAGTTATTATGAAGTGCTTTTCTAGGGCATTTGTTTTCCAACAGCCGTTGACTGTAACATGAATTTTATCTGCAAAAAGTATGGTTACCAGAAGAGTGTGAGCCCAATAATCACTACAAATCTCTTGACTAAATTAAAGGTGCATTTGACTCATAGAGTTATAGAAATATAAAAAAAAAATTAATTTTAATATTTTTTTATTCGAGCCGATATAAAGTGAAGGGAATAATTTTAATATTATATTGTTAAATTTAAGAGGGAAGAGAAAAAAAATAATTTTATATAGATAATTATAAGATATAAAAAAATATTTTAGGAATATCAAGAAAGTATTATATATATAATGATTAAAATAAAGTATTTTTTTTTTAATTTTTTAAATTTAAAAGATAAGATTAAGAGAGGATGGGAGGGAAAATTTTAAAATAATTTCATTCTTTTAAAAATATCATGGTGCCAAACAGAAAAAAATAAACAAAATATCTCAATTCCAATCCCTCGTACCAAACATACCTACTAATCATGAGGGGCTTTCTTTTGGGAGAATATAATCTCAATCATGACGTTGGAAGAATTCAATGACCCAATCAAATATATATATATATATATATATATATATATATATATATATATGTAGATCCAGCTTCGTTCCTGATCCGCTTTTCATTACATGCCTTTTTCTTTAGTATCTTTTTTTTTTTTGGTGATACTTTTTCTTTAGTATCTTTTGTGACTTCCAATTCTGATCTTTAATTTTCTCCGCCCGCAGAGCTTTAGAATATCAGTTTCTGTGACTTGTTGTTAATATTTTTTATTTATTTGGCCTCATAAGATCAAATAATAAAGTAATAATGGAATAAATGAGTGGTTCTTAGATTAAGGGGAAATAAAGAGGGTTTGATAGGTGATAGCATAATAACTAATAATTTTTCTTTTGAGTTCCAATTGGCTCCCAATGCCTGTATTCTATTCGAAGGCTAAATGCAGCACTTAGCTGGTAAATATTTATTTTAATTTTCTCGATAAAATCAAATAAATAAATCTATTTTTTCCTCTGTATGATACTAACGAATAAAGAAATAACTCGTAGGCCAAACGAAAGTCATAATTAGCTTGCTTTATTTTCCTTTGTATTCTTTATTTCCGTTGTTTCTTATAGTGTCTATGCACGATAGCTTTGCTTTTTACCTTTTCCTTTTATATTTTTTCCCCAAACTCTCTCATCCCATCCACTAACCGCTACTTTCTTTTCTTTTTCTTTTTTAAAAACCAGGAGGTATCTGTAAACCAAAAACTAATTCTTTTAAAACGATTTAAATTTAATATATTATATTTAAATGATTTAATTATTTATTAGCTATGTCAATCTTTGTTGTTGTTTTTTTTTGGACATTGCTTTCATTAGTATGTTATTTTTGGGTACAATATTAGTATGTTGTTTTCGGGGAAGGCCGAACATTTCCTTTAGTAATTAAAAAAATTAGAATTGCCAAATCTTTGGGCCAGACCCCTGAAAATTGGATTATGCGTTATTTGGGCCTAAAACTTTTGGGCAGCCCATTTAGAGTGGGAAACGACGATGGAGCGCCAAAACTCAGGCAGGGGAAATGAGTGCGAGAAGTGAGAACTGAGTATACTGTATTCGGTGAATTCACCTAATAGCGAAGTCTTTCTGTTAGGCTTGGGTAAGCAGAAAGACCTTGCAGTTCATAATTTATAGTCGGACTTAACCGCCGAAGACGGAAAAGAGGGAAACCCTGTGGCTAGGTAAATCGGAGACGACATCGTAAGCAATGTTCAGGAACCAGTACGACACGGACGTGACGACATGGAGCCCCGCCGGCAGGCTGTTCCAGGTGGAGTACGCGATGGAGGCTGTGAAACAAGGGTCCGCCGCAATTGGACTCCGATCCAAGACCCACGTGGTCCTCGCTTGTGTCAACAAGGCTAACTCCGAGCTCTCTTCTCACCAGAAAAAGATCTTCAAGGTTGACGAACACATCGGCGTTGCCATCGCTGGTCTCACCGCCGATGGTCGTGTTCTCTCCCGCTACATGCGATCCGAATGTATCAACTACAGCTATACCTTCGAGTCCCCTCTTCCTGTCGGCCGGCTCGTTGTTCAACTGGCTGATAAGGCCCAGGTCCGTCTCATATTTTGAACTGTGGATTCTCATTCCAATTATTCCATTTTCAACTGTCATTTTCTTTTGTTATTGCTGTAATTAAGGGCAAGTCACGGAAGTGCTAGTGTCTAGATCGCGGAATTAAAGCTAGGGTTTTGTTTGGAACAAGCGGTGACAACTTTCTTTAGGGTTGAAATATTTTTCAATAGTCTGCCTCCGAGAAACCGAAGAAGTTTTTAGAAATTGGTCAAAGTAAGACTAGAACTCTGGAGTACGTGCATGCTATGGATTCCGAAGAAACCATCCTTTTTACTTTTGTTGTTCCCCCTTTTTTGTACATTAATCCAATTTGTCATTTTAGTAAATGATTCTGTCAGGTTGAATTTTGGGAGGTTATTGTTCTCTAGGAGTGAAATCCTTGGGGCTTTCTGTACTACATTGCAGGTCTGAGAGATTAATAGCCAGATTTAGGCTTACGTTTTTATTTCAGTCTATTACATTTTGGTTTTCTTATATTTTGTGTTGATGACTACTAATAACTTTGTTGGAAAAAACTAATAACTGATAGGTCAAATGCTGAGCTGTATATTTACTCAAGTATTTATCATTAAGGCGGATAAGCTCACTATTTAATTGATATCTTTTTAATATTTAGCATGAGACTGCTGGCACCGATTAGACAGTTAATCATTTTATAGGGATAAGATGTTTTTTTTAGCTTCAAGTACACAGATCTGACTAATGTAAGATAACAATGCTATTTGTGTGCAGTTTCTTTACATTTTTCTTTCAAGAGTTTTAGACTTGACAAGTCACAATTAAGTGTAAAATCACCTTATAGCATAATAGTAATTATATTGTGGATTTAGAGACTTAATTCTGAATAGCAAATTGTATTGATACACAGTGATATTCAGCTGGAATTTTTTTCATAAAAATGGGATATACCACAAAAAAGATATAGTTTTGGCCAAAAAAAGATATAGTTTTGGCCAAAAAAAGATATAGTTGAAAGGAACACGAGTTCACATATTAGTTGCACTCTAAGACATGCATACACAGTGCTCTAATACTGTTTGGTTTATGTGATCTGGAGGTGTTTTGTGGCAGTAAAAGAAAGTAGTTGTAGTCTCATTCCTATTCTCACACTTCATTGCCTTAAAACTCTAGTGTGGAGTAATTGCTCTATTTTGTGCTGTATCTATGTGAGACATGAAGTATGATACCTAACACATCTAAACACTGCATTTCGTAATCAAATGGAGCATGCAGGTAAAGGTTGCATTTGCTGTCTATAATCTTGTCTTCTGCCCCTCGATTGAAATGCTGTGCTCTTTACTTGAAATATCAAACACTTTTATGTCACAGTCAAAGCCCGTGGTTCTCCTTCATTTAAAAAAAAAGGGTTCCATCTCCATGCACTGTTTCCTTTTTGGGCCATGTTGGGCCATTGATGACCTGTTTTTGTGACCCACATGACCCATCATCGACTGAATGATTTGAATGCCTGATCTGTATCATTTTTCCCAGCACTCAATTTGTATTTTTAATCGGTGCTTGTTTAATTTCACCATCTATTGTTTAAACAACAGTCAATTTGTTCAATTGGATAAAATTCATCCATCACTATGCTAGGAGAACTGTTCAGAAAATTAAGTCCAGTTTGATCTTAGAAATTCGAAGAAAAGGAATAAAATAAGGTGTTGACGGGCACTCATAGTTCATACTTTTAAACTGAGCTAGAAAATCTGTGCATGTTGAAAGCTTTTTTTTACTATCAAAATTCAGTGGTTTTTTGGTACTTCTTGGATGTGCTTGTAGTCGGCCTGAGTTTTGGTTATGGGAGGGAAACTGGAAAATCTTGCTCATCATTCTATAGTTGTCTGGAGCCTGGAGGCTTTTCTAACCTTTTCGGCTCATTTCTAGCAGACTTAACAACTGAGTGTGTTGCCTTTTTTTTTAACAAAACCAGGAGTCCAGGACTGCTATTGAGTGTGTTTGATTGCTGTGGAGGCTTTGTATTTATTATTTTCGAAGCGATACATGTTTTATATCATATTGTCAAGGTTTTTGGCCTGTAACTTTGTTGAGGTGGTCGTGGGAATGCTGTTTCTGATCTGTATTAGATTGGTAGGTTTGTACCCAGCGATCATGGAAACGGCCTTATGGTGTTGGTCTCCTGGTGGCTGGATTAGATGAATCTGGAGCTCATCTCTATTACAACTGCCCAAGTGGGAACTACTTTGAATATCAGGCTTTTGCAATTGGGTCTCGCTCACAAGCTGCAAAGACGTACTTAGAGCGCAGGTTTGAGAACTTTACAGGCTCATCACGGGAAGATCTGATTAAAGACGCACTTATTGCAACAAGAGAGACCTTGCAAGGGGAAAAGCTCAAGAGTTCCATATGCACAGTTGCCGTGGTTGGAGTTGGTGAGCCGTTCCACATATTGGATCAGGACACTGTACAACAGATGATTGATGCCTTTGAAATCGTGAGGGAGGAGGAAGATCCTTCTGCTGAATCTCAGCTGGCAAGTGGAGAGGATGCTGCTGCTGATCAAGGCCCTCCTGCAGACCAAGGTGCTGGTGCAGACCAAGGTGTTGCTCCAATGGATATTTGATGGACTTGAGGACCACTATCACAGGTGGAGATGTGATTAGGTGGCATGTTTATGTGTTGTGGGATTGTGGGAAACAAAATATCTGATGGATTCTTTTCTTAATCGTTTTGTTTCTACAATTCATCCCGGTCTTATAATTGTCAACAGTTTCATGGCAGTTTCTTATGGTCTTCCTCAGTGGCTGATTTACAATATGCTTAAAATCTGCGGTGACAAAAACGGTAGGCAGACTGGCCGTGCTTAATTATTGTCGTGACATTTTCCTCCGGGGGGTTTCCCCCTTTTTAAAATATTGTCATTGCAGAAATATACTTGTTTCAGCGTTATCAACATATAGAAGAGCAGGAGGAACATGATATAAACGAAATTTTATGTGTTATTTTTTTCAGATAAGTTCTCTTCTGTGTTACCAATAAGATTTGAAATTATTATTGTTAAGATTTCAAAAGCATTTTGTACTTTTAAATTTGCAATATCAAATTAAAGCTTTTATACAAAGAGGACGGTATTTTACTATAATGAACAGTTATTTTAAAAAACTAATTGTATTTATATCGGATATATGATGTGTACTATCTTTTTGGTGAATACATACTCTTCAGTTTTGCATGTTACTTTAAATTTTGATAGTGAAACGATACCCTTGGATTTTGAAGATGTGAGAAAAAAATTTGAGTGTTGGTGGTAATATGATCTAAGAATAGGGCGAAGTCTCTTTTCCTCCTAGGTGATATTGAGCAGAACAAATCATCTATTATCTTTAGACATAAAACTAAATATTTAGGAATTATGATGTTTTTATTATTTTTTTAGCTATAATGGCGTTTTTGCATTTTTTTTTTCAAAAATGATTTTGTTTATAAGCTGTTATGGACATTTATTGATGAATATACTTAATTCAACAATATAGTTTTAAGCTTTGCATATAATACACATTAAAATGTATATCACATCCTATAGACTATAACAAACGATGGACTGTAAATAACTCAAATGACTGAGTATTAAATAATCGCGAGCAACCAGCGTACTCGATTCACAAATAGTTGTAGTACAAGCTCCCTTCCTAAAGTGAAAAGCAAATTTAAAAATCTCATGGCACATGGATGATCAAATCTGGAAAGGAGACATATTTGTAGCCTAAAACATGTCTATTATTAT
This sequence comes from Leucaena leucocephala, assembly GCA_037074615.1. Lineage (NCBI taxonomy): Eukaryota > Viridiplantae > Streptophyta > Magnoliopsida > Fabales > Fabaceae > Leucaena > Leucaena leucocephala. Next base: position 5,405,650 of record CM073517.1, on the reverse strand, counting down.
TGGGAATGGCAATAGTCCCTGTTCTATGAATTTGAACAAAACAGGAGAATATCCTGGATGCCACTTCAAAATTGGAATGAAACAGAACATTCATTTTGCAGAACTCTACTTTTGAGAACCTTTCTGTGCTTTATCAGGAAGGACATTATCTGGAAGAATAAGCTCTGGAGGGATTTCACGAACAACACCCAACATGGCATCATACTCCTCATCCTTACGCGCATACTTCTTCCGCAAAGCCTTTTCAAACTCAATTTCACCGAAGGACTTGGCATTTTCAGCCGCATGGACCTGTGCAAGGTTAGTATAGTTGGTGGCTGACTGAGAGATAAATGCTATCTCTTCATCCGTTAGCTTCCTCAAGAACTTTGCTGGATTGCCTCCCCATACCTACAACATATGTAAAAGCTTGAGCTAAAGTTAAAGCTACTAAGAAGGGAGGGTAATCTGACTCGGACCTTTCACTAGTAGAGATAGAGAAGACGGATGCTTTAAGGCTGAGTATGTTAAGGGATAGAGGAAGTTGAAGTTGGAATAAAAGAATAAGGGTTTGTGTTTTGAAAACTCTCGTGCATAAAATTATCGTGGAAACAATTAGAGTAGTGATGCATTAAAAGGAGAAATTATATTAGGAAAAACTTTCCACATATTAGAAAGCACAAGAAAACGCCTAATAAAGCATGGCTGACCAGAATGAACTCTTCTAGAATATCACAAACTCGTACAATATCCTTCAGAACCTCAAAACTATCTACAATAACAAAACAGAATTCCCTAAAACATACAAGAGAAATTTGCATTAAAAATAATGACCCCCCTTGTCCAACCATTAGTTGTATATTTTTTTAACTCAACAATGGTAATTATGCCCCAAACACGCACATGAAAGCAATCCTAATTTTCACAATTTAAGAAGAAACCAGCGGATGCACAAACAACGTACCTCCCCAGCAGGAATCCTTGTATCTTGCCTGACAAGGGCACCAGCAGCAACCGTACCATGTTTCTCAACAACAACACCATCGAGTAGTATCGCGCCCATACCAACAAAAGCCTCATCCTCAATAATACAACCATGTAAAACGGCACCATGACCTGCTCTCTGAAAAATTTAATTAAATTCCCGTGAAGGATAGAATGCAGCAGCATTCATGATTATTCACGGCAAAAAATATTACATACTCACCAACAGTAACATTGTTCCCAATAATAGTTGGCAGCTCCTTCCCTCCTAAATTTGACTTTGCAACATGCACCAGGGAGTTATCTTGAATGTTAGTTCCACTTCCAATACTGATGCTGTTCACGTCACCTGCACATAAAGTAAAGATCAAACATAGAGTATTATGCATGCATATAGAAGAGAACAAAAGTTTCAAAATTTCCTTTCATCAACTGATAAAAGTGTAATCTCCCTGAAAATATGTTTGGGAAGTAGAGGAAAGCTTCCAAATTGGATAGCATTGTTTCCACAACACCCAGCAGAAAATTAACCAGTAAGTGCAACAAATTATTCCAAACATGGATATTATAAGCTACTGAAGCATTGAACCACTAAAATGTTTCCACTTCTAATTGATGATCAAGTTATTATTTAAAAAAAAATTGACCAAATGACCTTACCTCTCAAGACACATCCATACCAAATTGACGATCCTCTTCCAATTTGAACATCTCCTATGACTGAGGCGCTTGTGGCAACAAACACATCCTTATCAACAACAGGAGCCTTATCAAATATGTTCATCAAAGTTCGATGCCTAGACACTAAACACAGGGAGGAAGAAAACTGAGTCGTAAGTTTACATGGCATAATAACAAAGCAGTGAGGGAAAGCCCAAGAAAAACCAGAAGGAGGACAATTCATGATTAAATTGAGAAGCTAAAGTAAAAGAGATAGCATGTCATTCCATTTTTAATATATTTGTTTTATATTCATACGCAAAATGATTGAGGTTTTCAATAAACCAAAACATGAGAGCAGAAAAAATAATTATGTATAATAGCAAGTTCAAAGCAAGCTAGCTTGCTGCATCAAATTCTAAATACTTCCATCATCAATAATCCATAATATAAAATAAGACCTAATACAATCTCTACAAGGCAGGCAGGATGGAATCTATAACTTGCTGAGACAATGAGGACATCAGCACCTATACAGCATGAAAAAGAATAAGAGAACAATCCAATCATCATATTCTCCAGAGAAACAATGGTTAGAAGCTTCATAATAATCAGTTTAAGCGTCCAAAATAGGACATCTCATCTCTGTGTCATATATACTTCTATTACAGCTTCATGGTCTTTCTATTAACTTGTAATATGCAATGTAGCTACTAAATAATACAAATTAATCAGAAACGTCATACTCTTGGCCAAAAAAAATAAAATCAGAAACGTTATACTGCCAATTCCTATCTGCAATTATTTTGAGCATAATTTTCCAACGTCGATGAAGGTATTGGCAACTTCTTAACAATGACACAAAATTTGATGAGAAAATGCAAACTGGATAGTTGCTTGTGTTAGTAGATTTAATGTAGTCCAGACTCTTTGTCACCAGTTGAATGATACGCAGTCTCCACTATCTTCCACTGAAAGTACTAGAGCTAACAACCCTAAAAATATTCAATTCCTCAATTGGGTTTCATATACATTTGGGATGAACACAATAGCTAGGCCTTAAGGGCGACTTAACTATGATAAACATCGATCTATGAGAGCAACGATCAAATTCTGTTAAAGGACATAACGGAGAATCAGACGGCATTTCTTCAAAAATGGACCAAACAAAATCTACAGCGAAAGGATAACAAGAATTATCCATTTGATGAACAAATTGAAGGTCAAATTGGACCTAAAATCTCAGAAAGAAGGGCAGGAAAGGCGCATACAATTTTCTTGTAAATAGTAACCGCCCTGGAGACGGCTTCCGAGCCGATCAATGGCTTGTCCAGTCCCTCGAATCCAGTGTCCGACGGTGTATATGGCCTTCCCTAAGGTTCCCATTCGCAACGCTTTTGAAGGTCCGTGGAGTCTTTGGGGTGTTTCGAGCTTCTGTAAGCTCAATCTCTCTGCACGTTGCCCGTTTGCTGATTGCAACGGGGAATATGGAGGAGCGCGACTGTGCTTGAACTCAGAAGCTGGACCTTCGAGTGGTAGGGTAGTACATCCCGCATAGCCGGGAGGGCAAATTGAGGTTTCGAATTTGGTTGCTAATGGATCGTATATCGAATTACGAAATTACCCATGGCGCGACCCGGTGCGTACGGATATGATGGCAATAATTACGATGTACTACCCCCGTTAAGAAGGGAGGTCATTAGTTAGAAAAAATGTTTCTTATTCATATGTGTACTCTTTTCCAGTAAAATCATCAGATTTAACAGTTTTCTTAGAGTATTACCTTCTTCCTTCTTAATTATAAAAATTAAATAAATAATTTATTTTAAATCTAAATATAAAATTCTAATTTAATTTATCTCATAAATATAAATTTTTTATGCTAAAATATTCTCTAATAATTACACATATTAAAAAAAATTAAAAAATAATTTTAATATACATAATTAAAAATGACATTTTAATAAAACTAACAATCGATTTTTATAAATAATTAATTTTTTAATATTTATAAATTAATTATTTAAGTTTTATATTAAAAAAATAAAAATAATAAATTAAATGATTCGTTTTTGCATAGTAGTATTTATCTGTCTCCCTTAAATAGTAGTGTTTTTTTGGGACTTAATTCTCCCCACTTCTCTTCCTATCCACTTCCTCTTCACCTCTAATCTCAATCATTTTAACCGATATCTCAATCATTTCAATCATTAGATTGAAATATGAGCAGTCTAGATTTAATGTTTCATGAAATAATTTTTTCAATATTTATTTTTCACAATTTTAACTACTAAAAGTGGAAATATGAATTTATTTAATAATTTAATATTTTTATTAAATATTAAATCTAAATCGTTTAAATTTCAATCTAATAGTTTAGATGTGAGAAGTGGATGGAAGGGGAAGTGGAGAGAATCCAGATCAGTTTTTCAAGAAGATGCATGCACTTCCACTAAAAGATGAGCGTGTTACGCAGCAAACACCATTTATTGAGAAACTTTTTGCTTTCTGCTTATAAGACTAGAAGCACTTTCACCATGACAGTTATCTGTCTATCAGAGTGTTTTATTGTACCTTTCCTTGCTACAGAGAAAATCATGCCATGGCCGGAGTCGTGGAATTATTCGGTGCCTCCTAAGTTGAAGACAGTCATTCCCAGAAGAAAACCAACAAAAATATTGAGGAAGAGGAAAGGCATAATAAAGAAACCATATAAAAGCATGAGTGCCATTGGGAGTAATCAAGAATGAGGCTAATCAGATTTTGACGTGGAAGCAAAAACCAGGTAGGCTATTAACAACCATCCAATGATACTTGATTTGATTGATTCTCTTGTTATTTGATTCTTCTGTTTTATATTAAAGTAATGTTATAAATATCCATTTGACAAGTGAACCAGATATTATAGGATTGTGGATGAAGTTAATAAATTAGTTTGTTAGCACATTCTTAATAATTAGTTTATTTTCTATTATAAATAATAAAGAGATATTATTTATAAATATCTCAATTATGATTTGTTATTATATGTTGAGCCAATATAATGTTCCTTTAGGATTTTGAATGTTTAAATTAGCTTATCTTAAATCAAATATTTAAATATTTGATTGAAGATATTAGGAATATTTTTATATTATTTTGATGTGACATTTTAGTTATAAATAGGCTAACTTCACTAAAACTAGTTATTTAGGAAAAATATATCAATTTCATTTGTTTGGAATTTTGGAAGTAGCCAGGTAAAGTTGAGCTGAGATCTTTCCTTTTTTCTCTTTATTAGAATCTTTATTAGTTGTATGAGTTTAAAATTCTGGTTAATACTGTTTTCCTTCCTCATTTTTATTAATTCACGAAGTTAGATCTGATTACATAATTTAATAGAGATTTATCTCCTTTACTTCTACCTACATATTACGGATTATAACAAGAAGTTTCGAATTTCCAACACATGTCAACTGTTCTCTTCATGTTCAGAGCATAAACTTGGTTTAGCTAGTTACAGATACAAGAAATGAGTAGCGAAAGAACTCTAATTACAATATTCATCTTCTGGGCGTTCCTTACCATTATGACGCCGACCCTTATTCTCTTGTCAGAGAATGCCAAGGCCGACTTCGATATAAATGGTAAATCTGATTCTCTCTGCTATATATACGACCATGTTTACTTGTTAGGTTAGGTTCAGTTTGATAATTTGCCACCTTTTCAAGAACTAAGACCTGGTAATATATTCTTTTTCCTTTTTCGTTCACATTGAGATGTTGCAGGAGACATAACTGACAGAACAAAGGCTAGAAGAATGATGGTGGGTAAGCCAGAGAATGATGTGATCAGATTCAGAACAAAGGCTCAAGCAGCGTTGAGGACAGTAGCTGCCGAGGAAATAATGGCTCCTTCACCAGCTCCAAATCCATATCATGATCAACGCAACAACACTGATGGAGGACTTAAGCTTCTGTCTCCAAAAACACAAGTTGAACAGACAGGAATTAGATCAACAAGTACTTGATCTCACACTTCTCTGCCCTGTCCATGTCAATTATTATGAGAATATTTGATTTTTGTAGGTATTATTCAAATGAATAATACAGTTTTCTATATATTTTATTATATATGGATGTTTGATATAATGATTTTGTTGCCAATATATTGATTACAGTTAGGAATAATATAACTGCAGAGCTTACAGTTCCTCCCTAGTAAATAATTAAAGAAGATGAATTTAATGCATTGTTGGTTGAATGTAGAAAAAGAACTTTCATAAACTAATCCAAGTTTGGTGAAGATTGTGCTTTCTTCTTGTAGTGCAAGTAATCATGTTCACAGCCAAATTACACCGATTATTACACCAATATACGTGTTTGTGTGTGAAGCTTTGACTTATGGATGAAGCACCCATCATTGATTCCAAATAATAAGAAAGGGAAAGAGACTTTTATGTGTTATATGTAACAAACTACTATCATTGCCAAAGACTGATTGCCTTCTGCACGCCAGCTGCATTATGACGATCCCCAAAAACAAAAGTTTTCTGTTAACTCAAGCAACCACTCTATGAATTCAATTTTTGTGGGGTCCATCTCCTTTGGCCTGTTGTTTGATATGGGGAGGGAAGTTTGAGTTCTAGACATTTTTCTGTTTAACCAATAATCCCACTTGTTTTAATATGCTTGGTCGTCTGCATCTGTAATGATGCAGCTGACAAGTTAATTGAACAAAATCCCATGTTTATATGATCAACAAAGGCAAGAGATCAAGGCCAGTTGTTGGACATCTTTCTTAAATCTCAAGTCTACCTTGATTTCTTTTTATGAATACTTTTGATAGAATTTTTTTACTAAACTTATTTTTCTTAAAAAAAACCTGTATCCGGAAAATTTGACTTGTTTTTTTTTTAAGATTAAAATTGACTTTAACTAGTACAAACAGGTAGTATTGTCTAATTATTTTGGTATTTATGCGGCCAATTATTTATCTTTCTCCTTAAGTTGATGCAAATTTTTACACATTTTCCATTCCCGTTTCCCAGCGGTTCCATCCTCATGGTTTAAAACTTAGACAAAACACTGATCAGGGGCTGTAAGTCTTGAATTATGTTCCCACAAAATAGAACTGCATGTATTATATTCGATCATTTTTTTTTAAAAAAAAAAAAGTCTCGTACCATCTGATCAAGTTCTTCAGAACTCTAAAGCGTGAAAGATATGCAATAAAATCAGCTGGCCACCTCAGTTACTAGTCCATTTCTCATAAAACAAAATACAAGTTCCACTAAGCGGTCCCCCACACTTTCCTTTGCTCATTTCTCTTTCCAGAAGCTTTTCTTAACAAACTCAAGCTAATGATAGAAGAAACTATGGTATTTGGGGTACAATTCACGAGTTTATGTAAAAAAACGATAAGAAAAGTCACATGGAACACCGAACCCAGAAACTCAGATTATATATTTATTATTGAATCACCCTCAGGAGCATATATAGTGCACGCAATTGTGAGTTTGAATTTCTCAGACGAATTGGTCAAGGTATTCTTCGACGGTGGTGTACTTGACATCAGGGTACAACTCCGAAGCCTCAACACCAAACGAAAACTCAATCTCAAAGTTAGTGTGGTCGCCCTTCACGAACACCGAGTGGTTAATTGCCAAAACCACATTGATAGGAATAGGTGACTCTGTAAAAACAAAAGACAAAAGTTTCACAGATTCAGTCAGCATCATCGTAACAAGCCAAATTTGACAAGGGACTAACGTTCACAACAGACCTTGAATGTCCTTGAGAAGTTTCTCTTCTGGAACATAAATCTTTTCGAGGGTCTTGCCAATCTTCTTCTCCCACAAGGCAACCAGCTCATTGAAGGAATAAGTGTTCTTAGGAGGCCTGATGTAGAGAATCTTGTTCAATGTCCTAGGATCATCCACAGCTCTGATTGTGTAGGTTCCGATGTCCTCTTCCTTGTTGAAAACGGCTATCCATATTGCAAAGTGCAAAACAGTAATGTCACTAGTTACTACCTGTAACCATGTTAAAATTTTTTGATGAAATCCAAAAGAACAGAGAAGGTACCTTTGGGATTGCCATCTCCTAAGATAATGACTTTGTCTCTGGGAGGAGCAGTGGCTCCTGGCTGAACCAACGTGGGCAGGAAATAGCCAGCAAAGCAGTTGCTTGTAACATAAGTGTAGGGTATCCCTTCGGCTTCAACGGCACGTCGGATTTGAGCCTTGATCGCAAACGCAGATTTTGCTGGCTCCACTGCATGCACACGATCCACATCGTTGCCGAATTCAGAAGGGAAAAATCTCTGTAACACAAATATCACTTCATCAGAATATGATTGGACCACAAGAACAACAAGAGATTGAGAAGAGGGAGTGATATATATATACCTTAACGTTACCAGCTTCTTTAATGGCAGAAATGATCTTGACTTGATCCGCTAGCTGCATATGACCCACGGTTGATATAACCACGTCCACCTCCTTGATGGCCTTCACCAAGCTCTCATGGTCGTACAGATCCCCCTGCATATACACTCTTGATTACTCTCCGATCATCAACCAGAATCAATGTTTATGAACAAGTTGGAGAAGACGAGACTTACATGCACTAATTGGACTCCTAGGTTTTTGAAATTGTCGACGAGTTTTCCCTTGATGGGATCGGAGACGGTGGTTTCCCTGACCAGAGCGAAGGTAGGGTGCCCGGCCTTAGCGCTTGCTTCCACTATGTACTTCCCGATGTAGCCAGTGCCTCCGATGATCAAAATCTTGCTCTTCTCCGCCATTGATACCAAATCACTTCCCTAATTGTGGATGAGTTTCCCCTTAGTCACGCTATGGACTGCATGCGTAATGGGTTCTTCATCCCCCATTTATACACCGCCAAGACGTTTGAGGTTATAATAGCGTACCCTTTCGTTCCCCATCCCAAGAAGTTCCCTTCTGACATTTTTTTTATCCGTGGTCAAAATTTTATTTTAAATATTGAAGTAACACGAACATATATTGTTTATAATTTATAAATATTAAAATTTTATTATATACGAACATGCTATTTTATAAACCAAATTTTGTTTCTTATGTCACGGGGGATGCAGGAAGGCTTTTTTTTTTTTTAAAAAAAAAAGGAAGCACAAAGTTTGGGAAGCCATAAGTAATTAAAAAGAGACATTATTTCATGATATGCTCAATTATTATACAAGATTTTGGATTTTGTTTGATATATATATATATATATATATATGTATATGGTATCAAAGTATTGATCTGTTATGGATTTATCATATATATCTTGTGTTTATTGAGTACTTGCGAAAACTTAGAATATAGGTGTATCTAGAAGATGAGGGAGAAGGGAGGGGGAGGGGAAAGTGGTCCATGGGGGGATCTTGATGGAGCAGCAAACAAGTAGTTGGGACGTCCTTCATGAATAATGACTGCTCTCCTTTTTCAACGTGGGAGGAGTAGGTCAGGGGTACTTTCGGCATTTGATTGAAGAAAAAGGTTGGAGTCCGGAGTCGAGAGGCAGAGGGCGACATGCCGACACACCGAGAGAGGAATGATCGGGAAGTGGAATTCTAGAGAAGTCCAATGTTGAGTGGGTGTCACTGTCCCCCTTATCTCCCTGATGCCAATAATCAAGCACAATCCAATACAGACTTGTCATGAGTCATGACTAAGAGCCGGTTTAGTTCAATTGCAGACGCCCTCTCATGCAATGCCATGAAGTGGGGTGCAATCTTGATTATCATGAGAATGTTTGGTATGTTATTGGAAATGAGTTATGTAATGCAATGAGGCGCAGGGCAATATTCGACTCCTGCCTTGTGTTTTTATCATCACCATAAACCACGAGTAGAATTAGCAAGTTCACTTTAGCGTGCTTATGATTTTATAGCAATTATCAATGGGATCTCTCTTATAAACAAATTATATCTTCTGCTTAAGAGGGATGAATTGTTCATTTTTATTTAAGAATTTGAAGACCGTAAGCATCTTAATTTTTGATGGAAAATTGCATGGGTTGTTTGGGTAAATTTTTAGAAAATGACTTATAAAAAAATATAACTTTTAAAGTGCTTTTGTACAAACTCTTCTCGAGAAGAATTTATAAAAAAAAGTGATTCTAAATAAATAAATATTTGAATGGTTGTTACTATAATAATTTTTATGATTGGTAAATTAACAGAAAGAGTATGAGATAAAAAAAAATTTTGAGGCTATTTCTCGTCTTGTCCCATAATCATTGTGTAGCAGAGGAAAACTCTCATCTTCTCATATCCGACAACCCAATGACCTAAAGACAGAGGAAGAATAAGAGATGACGGAGATAATCACAGAGCAAGAGGCGACATACAGAGATGGGGAAAGGGAGAGAGATGACAAGATGTCGGAGATAATTATAGAGCAGGAGGCGACGGACAGAGATGGAGAAGGTGAGAGAGTGAAAAAAATATGGGCAAAACATTCATGGGCAGTACATAAACTTTTTTTTCTATTCTTTTATTTTAAAATTTTCCCAAACTAAAGTTTAAGTCAAAAATCTTTTTAAAACTATGGTTTAACCAAACAGACATTAAATCCTATGTAAGAAATCTAATTGCAGATAAGCCCCAAAAAATTATCAAATGACTGTAAAATTTTAAGGGACTTAGGATTAGTTTTTTTTTTTTAAATTATGAAATGATAAAACTATTCTTAAAAATGTTTTAATTATTATTTTTTTGATCCACAGTTATTATTATTTCGTGAGGTAGTTATCATTCTTATTATTTGAGTTTTTTTTTTTACTTTTGCTTAAATTATTTTTTCCAGGGACAGTTCCATTATTCCTATTGCTGCTTTCAAATCCAAGTGGCTAGTGTAGGCAAATTGAGATAGTAAATCAAGAAAATAAAACCTCAAAATTTGATGTGCATCCGCCACCGATATCCACGTGGTTCAATCCATAGGTATTTTTTTACTGAAAACAATTAGATTTGACATAGTGTTACTACTAGATTCAAACCTTACTTTATTTTCCGCTAAATCCAACCCTCATTGGTAAGTTAATCCATTGGATTGGATGCTTTAGATGTCAATGCTCACCCAACCAAGCCAAAAGGCATAGACCATATCTCAAGGCCTGAAAGCATACAGGGTTCATTATTATCTCCACTTACTAAACCAGAAAGGGTAATTCGCTACGTTTCTCTTCATACCAGATTATTGTATTTAATTATATATTGTGACCCTACCTTGACGCGTCCATTTGATATTTTTATTAAGAAATCCAATGCCTGTTAATGAATATTATAATACTACATTGATCAGTATCACCCAGAAGATGTTCTCCACTACGCCACCTAATATTTGTTATTGAGAGACAAAAATGGAAAATCACGGCTCCATTAGGACGGATATTAATCTGTGTCACCCAAGGAGATGGTTTCTATAAGGGGCTCTGAAGTTGAATATAGGCAGTGGGTAATATAAATCCCTTCAATACGGTAGTTTTAAAAAAGAAAAAGAAAAGCACAGAGAGACTCATCAAATCAAATGATCCTCACACGCTCTTTCTGTCTCCAAGATCTCTCCAGAAACCGGAGAAGTTCTAGTTTCATGTATATATTCCATCAAGTTGAAAAACACGCACGCACATACACAGCACACACAATATCTATCTATTTACAGGGTAAGAGAGAACTGATATCATATCAAGCAGCACTAATTCCGTCTCCAGAATTCATTTTAGAAGACGCCAGATTGGCCACGTGAAACTGCGATGCATACTTGTGAGAGGAAGTTTCCATCACCGGAGGTTCATTCAGAAATGCCCAGTTACTCTTTGTCCACCTGCACCCATGCATCCAACCATTTCACATCTTAATTACAACCTAGTATTCTGCAATTACTATTCAAGGATTCATTATTAATTTGGTAAAGCTAAATCAAATATATTCACCAGCCATTTTTCTTGATCAGCTGCTCCAAGCTACTGCCACCATCCCCACCTACGAACTCTTTCATGCGAGCCAAGTCCATGCTGCTTAACTTCTCGGACTCGTATCTGCTGACCTGTCCCCCAAATAATGTTAATAACACTTCATTAGTACTTAGCCTCTATTAATCACCAAAAAAGAAGATCCCAAAAACAAATCAGACCTCATTATTTTCTGATATACTGGAAATAGCTTTGAGGTGTTCCTCCTCTATCTGCTTCCGTGATCTCCAGAAAGCATCGATTTCTTCTTTAGTCAGAGACCTGTTCCTCTCAAGTTTTGCTGAAACGCGAGAGAAAGCTTTCTCTCTTCAGAAATCAATCCACCAAAAGCTAAATCATAAAACATAAAGAAAGAGTTTCATACCTGATTTAGGATCCAAGGTAGGAGAGTCCCATCCTGCCATAAGAGAACCCATTGTTGATGAAATTCTTTATCCTTCTGGGTCTGTCACACTCGTTCTTACTGTGCCCTTCTCCTTCGGAGCTATATATAGCCAGATATTTTCTCCATCTTTATATACAGTGAATAGATATCCGATTTGTTTCCTTCAACTTGTTCTTATCCGTGGAATAATTTATTCATCATAAAAGGGTCAGGTGGGCCCCAATTGCAAACTTCTATGAAAACCTAAACAAATTACGATGAAATCGAGGATCCTGGAAGGAAATAGGGACTCCGTCTTTGAATATTCCAGCTTCAAAGTTAAGGTTTCATAATTGAGGCGGCCCATAGATATATATAAACAAAGCGGCAATACCTTCAGCAGTTTTTGTTTTTGGACTAAAATTTTAAGAATTTCTCTCTTGCGTTGTATCGTAAATGCTCCCTTCTGCTTTTTTATTGCCATTTGTTGCGTCTTTTCATTAAGAAAATTTCCACCTCACGGGGATGGTAATAGATAATTAAATACTCACCTAATTTAGAATTAATTTTAATTTTAAATATAAAATTTATTTATTATATTTATATTTTTTTTAAATTATCTTTATTAATATTTACTCGATAATAATTAAATAAGAAAAAAATTAATAGAGTTAAAAAAATTATTAGAATATTTTTAAAAAATATAATATATCTATCTTAATTATAAGAGCTATTTAATTTTTTTAAAATAAATCTAAAAAATTAAATAAATTAATTATAAATAATATAATGGATAATTAATTAATTTGGGTATATTAAAGAGTATATAATATGAATATATTTTGAGAAGTTAAATTTAATTATAATTAATTTATTTATTTTATTTATTATATTTTTTTAAAAAATTAACTGATTATTATAATTAGAACTAAAATAAATATTATATTAATTAATTTAATTAATTTTTTTAGTTTAATTAAAGTAGGTAGTTGAAGACGAGGAGTAGTAAACAAAACATAGAACTCTTTCATGCTTGCCCTGTGACTTTGCCGTTCTTGTCTAGATCAACATCACACAGCTAGCTCCGCCCTTGCTACTAATCCATTAGTATTCAAACTTATCCTCTAAACTAGATGATGACGTGGGTTCGGATAGAGACTATTTCTGAATTATTTTTATATGTCTTAGTCCACGAACTATGCATTCTCAAGTTGTCCCCATGTCCAAATCTGCATTCTCAGCAAAAATATACGGTACGCCCTTAGAGTTTCATCATTCTTAAACTAAATTATCTCACATATCTAGATCTGTCTCATTCCTTTCTCTCGATTGTTCTATTATAACCTTCCTCTAAACTAGATTCCCTCCCCACGAATGTTGATAAATATCTATAATCCATGAAATATGCACCCTGAGGAGAAATATGCACCCTCAGTTCCATCCTTCTTAACGATGGATGGTTTATGAATTATGATCGTGTTGATCCACTATTCGGTTCTTCTTACGTATAAATACTCTTTATATATACTTTATACTAATCTCAAGTATAAACCAATGAATTAAATGGCGGGGACAGTTGCCTCTCAAATATGGAGCCCCTTTGGTTCCATGGTGGCATGAGCCAGCAAGGGCTTGTGTGAACAATCATCAATACACAAAATAAACAAATGAAAATCCGTTCTTATTAGCATATAAATCCGAGTTTCAGTCTCTAAACTGAATGAGTTTATTTCACCTTGTTTTCCAATTTCATAGAGGAACGTCAGAGACTTGTTTACAGGGTATTTCTCTTTTAGTAACAGAGTTACGAAAATTTGGTCACCTAATTCCCATATATTGGTCCCTTTCAGTTAAATATTCCCGCATTTGTATTTACAACCATGACGTTGAGGTTTGTTAGGGTTATCTGGGTCAGAATCGCTTGGTTCCGCCAAGAGTCCTCTGAGGCATCGTCTTCGAATTCGGAAACCGTCGTTCCGTTTAACATTAACCTCAGGCTTTCTAATTTCCGGAGCTTGTTTATCATCACGCTTGATCAGTTCGGCTTGCTTTTGGGGAAGAGTGAGATGAACCCCAGGGTCTCTGTCGCTGATCGAACTCTGACACATCAATGAGTTGTTGAGACTCTGTACATTACTGTTGACATATGCGTTCCCGATTTCATTCTCCACTGACTTACCGGACTCTTCCTCGGAGCTTTCCTCCCCTCCGGCGATCACCTCGGGCCTCTGTTCTGGGTTCTTTTTGTAGGCCCTGTATATGGGGATTAACGTCTCTTTCTTCCCTGACCTGGAGCCTATGTTCATATTAGCTCCTCTGTTATCGCCGGCCAGAGTTGTCACACTAAACGGACTCTCATCCATGGGCTGAGTTACGCTCCCAGTCGCTAGTTTATGATCACAGTTTGAAACATCTTCTTTGATCTCTTTTTGCGATGGAGCTTTGCCCGCATTGGGTAAAAGAGGCTTTTGATGGCATACGCATGATACGTTTCTGATCTTAGGATTTGTTGAACTCCAAACCTTGATGTCTTTGCCGGTGGGGTTAGAGGTGGCAAACATGATCTGTCTCTCCACTGTTTCCGTTGCCTCCGATTGCTCCTTTTCTCCTCGAGACGCCCTGCTTAATGGTGGCTCGTTCACCTGTTGTCGTACGGACACTGTATCCTCGGCTTTTCCTACATTAGGATTTTGCGTCAACTTCAAATTCCCAGTGTCTTTCTCCAATTTCTCAGTGTCAGCTGGCGACTTCATATGTTGATTTTGAGAGGTAGACGATGATGGCCCCGTGGTTTCATGAGCTATGGAACGAGATGGAGATTGAGTGGTTTGGGGTTGGGGTTGGGGTTGAGTTTGGACAGGGGCAATCCCAGGAGGACGAAACGGGGATTTGGGTTTCTTTTTGGGACGACGAGACGAAGATTCGGTAGCAGGACGCGGAACGGATGCTTGTGATATCCAAGGGATTCTGAAACGAAATGGAAGCTTCTTTTGTTCCATGGATGGTTCTTGGTGTCTATAATGACTCAAAATCTATTTTGGCTCGATGTAATGCTGCAGTTTGCGTTTGTAATCCTGCTTGAACAGGACAGACATTTATACCGGCGACACCTTATGGATTCCGTCAAATCAATATTTTTAATTAAAACATTGCCTCTCATTCCCATATTCTTCTAGTGTTATAAGGCAGAAATTGCTTTTACCTTCAGCCAAAGGAATGCCCACTTTATGCTTTGCTTCTTCCTGATGCGGTTTTGCATAGTTATCCGTTATGGTATTATTACTCATTCATCCACGTGTTGAAAACTAATCTAAGTGGACTTGAACTGAACTCAAAGTTATCTTTTGCATGGAGAACGTCCATGGGAAAGGGTAACGCATTCCAAAAAGTGCCTTTCTTCATACAGTCTAACAAGAAAAGAATTATATACAGAACATTAGGGAGGTTAAAACGGGAAAAGATCTGGACAATCTATATTGTCTCCAAAGTCCAAACAAACAATCAAATCAGATATAAACAACTAGTTTGCAGGTGACATAAGAATCTTCAACTTGAAGGTTCACCGAGTAACCCTTTTTGATTCTCATGCATTGCACCATTCACATCCAGCTCATGTTTCTCGGACTTGTTTCTAGTTTGAAAGTGACATATGAATTTCCTATATTTGATGAGGAGATAGAAAAAGTATTTCACGAGTTCCATCTCCCTTTGGTCTGTATCGTTGGCTTTTTCAATCTGCGACTTGAGTGCCGCTTTCTCCTCTAAGAGAGCTAGAGGATATGTTATTCTCAACCTCAGAGTTGCTGTCTGAACAGCATCAAGTTCAACGTCGTTTATAGATCCTGAACCGGGAAAGTCCTTCTCGAGCAGTTTAAGTAATGCCTTCCTAGCTTCATCTTCTGCGGATTCCAAGGAAAATTCTGCGGCTCTGAGATCTTGTATGGTTCCAGATATCTGTAGGATAATTCCCAACGTCACTAACAAAGTTACAAAAATGCACGGATCACCAAAATACAAGCAAATGATCAACTATTCAGCCCTAGAGAACAAGACCAATTACTTTGATCTTATCAAGCATGTTCCTATGATAGGATTCTATTGAAGGAATGAAAACTGAGTTATTAATAGTTGAAACTTGAAACCCACCTCATCATCCAACAAAATTGGGACTACTTGTTGAATCTGGGTCAAATATAACTCCAGATCACTTCGTATTTTTTCACATCTTGAAACTATCCTGTGTGCCATGATTACCTGAAACAAAATTGCCACGATTACTTGAAGACCCATTTATTCACAGACGATAACAAACAAGAATGTTTCAAATTAAGTTGAAAGTGAGCTGAAAGAGCAAGTACCAGGAAGAGTTTACTGGAGTGAGAACATTGCTGGATAATGGAGTTGGCCTTATCCAAAGTGAAATGTAAGGAGCACAACGTCCGAAATGCTAACTCACAATTTGGGCGGACGGATTCAACGGTTAGTACAATTTGCGAAATTCTTTCAGTAAATTTCCCAAGCTGTAGGCATATTGAATGATGCACCTGCACAAACGAGAAGTTAGAATGAAATATGAGTAGCCGAAAGCGACTAGTGAAGAAACCAACAAAATATGTGTATGTATATATATATATATATTCATTTTGTCAAATTCTCTCTTGAAATTCTGTGCTTCCCCTGTTTCAGTGCTCAACACCGAGCTGTTTCCAAACGTAAATCATGAAGTAGGTGTTAAGTATAACCATGCAATAAAATGCGTGAATAGGTATAGAGAAATAAATACCTTGACTCGAGAAAGGTCCAAAGCTTTGGGGAGAGTAGTAGTTTTGGCCATGGGAACTCAGAAAACAAACAGAGGAATAAACTGAGATACTCACAACAATGGAGCAAAGGGGAAGATGCCTTTTTATGAGCTCTCGTCTTCTGATTGGAGAGAGAGAAACTTCAATTTCATTATTAAATAAACTGGGCCCGCCCACGCTCACTATCGGGCTATTGGCTATACATTAAAGTCATGGCCCCCGAAAAGATGAGAAAAAAATGGTGCAAATTACAAAAAGACGTAGGCTATTCTTCTTTTTAAAATTCATAATCACTACTAATCAGTAAGTTAAACTAATAAAAGAGTGATTGTAACGTATTCGGTCATTAAAAAATATTATTTTATTATAATTTTAGTCGTAATATTTAAGAAGATATCTTAACTCCTAAGTGGTTAGATTTATACCTGAGAATAATAGACGGTTCACCCTGACTAACATTAGTATCGCCTAAAAAAAAATAGATTTCACCTTACTCTTGGATTGTGGATAAGCCTAACTCCTTTTAAAAAAATTTAGTATAAAAAAATCATAATCACTTTTTTCCTATATTACTTTTTATTCAATTTTTTCTATTTTTTATTATTTATAAAAATATATTATGATGTTTATGAGTTATATATTATACAACTAGGCATGGAAAATAAAAAAAATGGTATACATTTTATATGTTATATTAGTAATGTTTGCAGTTGACTTTTTTTTTGTGGAGAATTATGCTTTAAAATTACAAATTCAACACACTTATTTTAAAAAGTTATATTTGAACGTTTATAAAAATTGTCGTCAAAATTTGTTTTTTTAAGTGCCATTTTTATAGTTCTTTGGGGGCCATGGCATTTTTTATTGTTGATATATTCGTTCTTGCATTTGAAACTCTCAGATAATGTGTAAAAATTTATTTAGATTTTTTAAAAAATACACTTCTTCTGGTTTTCTAAACAGATAATATGATATTTCGGTAAAAAAAAAACAAATAATATAATGTAATATATGATATTATGATTTATGACCGATTCAAATTCCCTTCTTCCAATCATTCATTTATTTATTTATTTATTTATTTATTTATTTATTTATTTATTTGCACAGAATGATCTATATCACTGTCCTCTCTATTTTAAAATCCTCAGGCCAGAGCATAAACACGACACGATCCTATGTTGTTTCATTTGGCTTGACATCTGAGGGCTCTCCCCCTGTGCTCTTTCTAGTTTAGTCTAAACTCTGCTAAATGTAGTTGAGTTAAAATAAATTAATTTCTTAAAATATATATATATTTTTAGTTTATATTTTTTAAGCATTCTTTTTCGTATACTCCTCTATGTATACAAATTTTTAATTATGAATTCAAAATATCTGGACTTAGAGGGGGAGAGACAGCTTGCATATATAAATTATCAATGCTATATATAGTAACAATATTCATATTATCATTCTTCAAATCTCATATTCCCCCTTTTCTTTAAAATAGGAATTAATTAAATAGTTAATATTCATCTTAAATATAAAATATATTTTATATTTTTATCTATTTTTTTTAAATTACCTCTATATATACTTCTTCAACAATCATTAAATAAAAGATTGATTAAAAAAATTAAGGAAGATACGTATTTTAGAAAAAATATGATATATTAAATAATTTAACTAATTTATTTAATATAATCAAATTAGTTAAATATATCTTACATTAAAAGTTGGAGAAATATATCAATTCTTGTATATATATAATAACTTAGTTATGAGAGGTATACTCATTGCATTGTTCTCAATATTTTAGGCGATATTATTATTATTTTTTTTGCTCACCCAATTAATCAGAATTTTACTCGATTATATCCGGATCTGACACGCATCGCGCACTTGGCTATAGTGGGTGAGTCTTTTAACGGGAATTTTATGCATACGCCAAGACTCGGACTTAAGACTTCACTTAAATAATATCGAGCCGTTTACTACTCAAATTAACTCCTATTGATTATTTCAGGTGATATTAGATTTTATATATTGTCCGCAGAGCACTTTTTTTGTATATTGGGGAAAAAATCTAATCCCATAACTGTCCTAAGCCTAGAAGAGTGGGAGTACATTTGAACCGGTTTTTGTGGCCTATCAATGTAGATAGCGGCTCTTTGTTTTATTGGCGAGTATGCGTGCCCTGTCCATATATAAGTTGCCCCATTAATCTTGTGCTTTTTACATAATAATGAGTAAATAAATAATGGGTTGGAATATTTAAGTCTTTAAAATATAATTATTTTACGACTTGGCTTCTGGGTCAGCTTTTGCTTAAAACTCGGATGTGCACAGAAGTGTATCTAAAAAACCCATGTAAGGCCATAAAAGAAGCTAGCTTTGCAAATCAAAACAGAGGGTGAAAAAAAAAACTAAAATTCTAACGTCGGAGAATAAAGCATAGGAATTCACCGGTAGATAACAAATTTGCAGAATACGAGGGACGTCCGGCGAATGAACTTACACATGTATGAACCTCATCGAGGGGTGACCCAAATCTCATAACTATATAATCAAAGGAAGGAGCTACTGATCACAATTCTTTGCCGTTCCAACCTTGGAAAGAGGGAACAAACAAAATATTAATTAGAAATGGGAAAGATGACGAGTTTAGTAGTAGTAATGGTAGTGTTGTTGTCAATGACAATGGTAATGGGACAACTGGATCTACAGAGCATGCTGGATAAAGCAAAAGAGGCAGGGCTTTCTCAAGAAACCATAGACCAGGCTGCTAACAGTGATGAAGCCAAAACAGCTCTCCAGTATGGCAATGCTCAACAAGCTCTCACCGACGCCAAGGACGCCATGACTCAGAGCACTCAAGGTGGCTCCCACTGGAGCGACTGGGTCAAGAGGTAACCCTTATACTTCTTCATTTCAGTTCTGATTTCCAAGCTCAATTGGAAACTCACGATGGAGATTCTGGTTTTTTTACTTTAGCAACATTGGCCTGGGTAAAGGGAGTCCCGCACCGCCTCCGGAATATATTGGATCATCACTGGTCGGAGACATTGAAGTTTCACCTTCACCTTCAGAAGCAGCACCGGCAGGGTCACCTGGACAGGCGCCGGAAACTGCACGGCCGGAGGGATCATCCCCGTCTCCCTCACCTTCGTCCCCGTCTCCAATACTATCTCCATCTTCATCGCTACGGTTGACATTGGCGCCAACACCATCTCCATCACCATCGCCGTCAGCGGAAGCGCCAGAAGTGGCCGAAGAAGGACCCTCAAGTGCACCATCGCTACCTCCCGAAGAAGAGTAAGTCAACCCCCAGGCAGAGGCAACAACAGCATAGGAAACAAGTTAACTTAGATTAAATTAAATAGCATATTTCTCAATTAATTAATTCTAAGTTCTAACCTGACTACTCGCACAATTAACAGGTTTTAATGTAGGCATAGAATCCACCATTTTTCACTTTTCCTTCCTCACCAGTCAAATGGCTTGGTTTAAAAACACAATCATTGCGCCAATTTAGCCTAGTGGTATAGATATTCCCTGTAAGTATTCTCACTTATAACTTTAAATCGTTAATATCTAATTTTTTAAATAAAAAAGAAACGCAATCGCTGCACAGATCTTGTACCCACTTTCATTATTAATAAATCGTACTTACTTTTTTTGTATCTAAAATACATTCGCAGTTTTGTCTCTTCTTCTCCTTCTGAACATCTGTAAGTTACGTGACGTACTATATATTATTCGGTTTATCCCTTCAATGGTATCTCTATTCTCGTATTAATCATCATGACACCACCTCGCAGCGGGTGCTGAGAACGAGGATGTGCCTTATTGGGCCAAATCGATAGGGCCTGGTTTAGCCCAAATCCTTTTAGCTGACCCTGCTGTAACATGGGTTCAGCTGGAGTATGAGTGAGACATATAACTATTTAAAACGTGTTTAATTTGTAGGGTGTATCAATTTACTATAGTTCTAATCGCGACGCTTAGGGAGGCATCCTAACTCTTGGGTGCCTAAGTTTACGCCTGAAAGTAATAGACGGCTCGCCTTACCCGACATTGATATCGCCTAGGAGGAAGGAGACTTCGCCCTACTCTTAGATCATGGGTGAATCCAACTCCTTTTTAAAAAAATTTGTACAAAAAAAATAGTTCCTTCCCCCAAAAAAAAAGTTCCTCATCCACCATGTTAGGAGACTCCTAAGAACAAGGCTCAAATTTTATCAATGGCATTAATATCAAGTGGTTGTATTTTTTCCAAGGAAAAAAAAAAGTTCCTTGCCTAGCCAAGATAATGAAAAATGTAGGAATTGATTGCTCTCTCTCTCTCTCTGTTTTTTTGAAAAAAATAATGTGATGCGGATCATATGGTCTCATCCCTTAGATATGGATGCTGATTTTTTCCTACGGATTACAAGATGCTGTAGACGCACGTCAAGGACTGTGGTTCTTTTCTTAAAAAGGATTATGATGTTCTCTATATCTTTCGTAACTTGTATTCGATTTGATATGTTTTACATTCATAATTATTTTCCTTTTTATTCTAAACAAGTCCCAAAAATAACTCAACAAAAAAAAATCGTATAGCGTATATTGTGTACTGATCTAAAAAGGTGAAATCTTGGATGATATATCCCACGGTTGGAATATATCAGCGTTTTTAATTTCTCTCTTTTTTTTTCTAATGGGATCGAGGTGAAATAAAAAATTGGGAGGAAAAGCCTTTCGTGTACAAACCAAAAAAGGAAAACAGACAACGTAAAGATGCCACTGAATTTGGGGTACTTAGAGTGATTTTGTCCAAAACTATAGCACGTACGAACAATATATAGTTTTCAAAACCTGGGCAAGTGAGATATAAGACTTGTTTGAGAAACCCTAAAATCATAATTTTAGAAGTATTTTTACGCTAAACTACTCATACATATTTACTTACTTAAAGCACTTACAAAAAGTTAAGCCAAACAGGGTGTATAATTGAGATAATGTAGTAGTTTAGTGCGAGTAAGAGAATGACAAAATAAAAGAAGCCTCTCTGGTATAATGGTATCATGTGGATGGATGTGTTGAATATATTCTGTTGGGATGAGAGGATAAAGGTGTATAGCATAGAAGCAATAATGGAGTAGCTTAGCTGCCTAGGTAGGGTTTAAAGAAGGATTGTTTCAGCGTTTCAATTCCCACAGGGGACATATGCGACAAAAGCCTCATATCATATATAATTGAAATTTGCGGATGAGTTTCATTCACCATGTAATGGCATAATTATAATACGCTTTGATCCCACATATCTCCTTTCACGTGCAAATTACGTCCTTGCTTCATAGCTATCACCCACTCTTATTGTTACCCACCACTTTTCCCTCCTTGTCATCATCTATCCCTCCCATTATGCATATGCATTCAGCTATTCTTCTTCTTTTTTTAAAATAAAAAATTAAAAAAGTTTTGAAGGCCCTTCTTCTGTTATTGACCAAACAATACTACAATATCTTCTAGTTTTAACTAGAAACTAATCCTCTCGAGACATAAAGATTATCAAAATAAGTTTTGCTTCTCCTAACAATACACACAGTCTAGTTTAAGCTCAGAACATCACATTTAATGAGTATATTAGTCAATTAGTTCTTATATTAGTTATAATTAACTTACTTATTTGACTTATTTAATTTATTAAAAAAAATTAACTAACCCTTATATTAAAGACTTGAAGTAGTAAGAAATAACCTTTAATTAAAAAAAAGAGTCAATTACTATTTTTAAAAGTTTTTTCATAGTATTCCTCCCCTATTTTCCCCTCCATAGGCCAAGACTAATCTCTAAATTAACTTGCAATTATGTTAATATTAATTATTTTTAATTCTTATGTCTGCAATGAGATAACTCATTATATTCTTCATTGTCAATTGACAATTGCCCCTCAAACATATCATCTCTTTCAGCTATGCGTTTCATTCCATGCTCCTTTCTAGCCACCTACCTACTGCGCCACTTTTTTAATTTTGAAGACCCATTTTGATAAGGTAGCGTCCATGAGTTAGTTTACAAGTAGTCGTATATGATTCTCATCTTTAGTGAGGTAGAATAAAATAAAATAAACTAAATAATGTTTCATACCAAAATATTTTTTTAATTATTAAATAATTCGTTGAACATACTTAATGATTCAGTCAAGCCGGCCTTAACGCTGCTCAAATGCTTTCTACGTGGACCGTTTGCTAGAGGAAAACTAAGCGACGAAGAGAAACACTATGCATGGGCTTCATCACAACTCTCTGTGAGAAACCATCAGAAATAAAGTTGGAGCCTTGATAAGTACTTTTGTTGGTATGAGAAGCATTATGCGCGCACGCGCACATATATATGTACACGCTGGTCATAATAAGATATAGAAAATCCTCTAAGCTTGGTAATGACCCACTCATCGTGCTAATAATAAAATATCCTGCATTTAAAAAAGAACTCTCTATGTTTACAATCCTGTTCAGGTTGATTTGAATTAGTCAAAATATTTTATTGTTAATGATGGATTATATAATTTCATTTTAAAAAAATATCGTAAGCTTGGTATTTAAAAAGGAAGGAAAGGAAGAAAGTAAGTAGCGTAACCTGATTTTCTCTGTAGCTTTGTGTAAGATTAGGTACTTAGTTTTATTCTTTTTCTCGGGTACCGAATACCGCAGACAATAATGATGAACACGCCGGGGCCGGTTCCTTTGATTTCACACATGACATGAGTTTATAAACATAGGCTTTTGTCTTTGAAAATGCCCATTTCGGAACGTGTTTAATAATTAAAAAACATGGATTCTTGGGATCAGGTGTCATATGCATCAGTTGGGACTGGAATTTGAATTCGTGTTCTCGGGATCAAACCGCTGACCACTTCAACTAAGATTTTGCTAGTTTATTCATTCTCTCATTACTATATATTATAACACACGTTAGAAAATAATTGTGTTGTTATAGTGCTACGTAACCTTCAAATTTCAGCTTCAGGTTTCTTAGTAGGCTTATTTTTATTAAGCTGGGAATTGAAGGCTCTCTCGCGACTGCAGTTTTAATGTATATCTTCATTTTATCCTGAGGTTTTTCGTTTTGAACTACATGGCCATGACAATAACACACACACACACATATATATAGAGAGAGAGAGAGAGAAGGGGGGGGGGCAAAAAGCGAAGCAAAACACACACACATAAATACAGTTAATAGAGGACAAAGCAAGTAATTAAGCAGATGCTTTAAGTTTTTCAAACTTGATCATCGACAGATACATTCCATTTCTGCCCGGTGGCTCTCCTTCCGACATACTTCACTGGAGGCTCAGACTCTTCATCCTGCATTCCAGTAGAAATCTTCATCATATATGACACCCATAATAATAACACGATACTTATGAAAGAGTGACATAAACTAAATATAGCCACACAAGTAGAATCCTAGTTTTGCCATTAAAAGCAGAGAAGCGAGAAAACAGCAAAGGGCAGAAAGCAAAGGAGAAGAGAAGTTAATGGCAATATCAGAGGAATGATTAACCTTCGCTGTTGATCATCCAAGTAAGTAGTGTCAGTTCTTGTTCCTCCTGCTAGTGATGGCTG
Source organism: Leucaena leucocephala (assembly GCA_037074615.1). NCBI lineage: Eukaryota > Viridiplantae > Streptophyta > Magnoliopsida > Fabales > Fabaceae > Leucaena > Leucaena leucocephala. Next base: position 5,381,277 of record CM073517.1, on the reverse strand, counting down.
AGCGCTTGTATTGTAATTAGGCAAAGGGACGTGGCCTTCCTCGATGAGCCTCACATCTTCAACAAGCTTCTCATAATGCCTCTTCACTTCCTCCACCGTCTTCCCTCCCACCGCCCTCGCCAGCTTCTGCCACCGCTCCGGCGTATCCTCTTCGTACAACGCCAGAGCATTCTCAAATCTCTTGTTCTGCTTCGCCGTCCAAGTCGAGCTCGACGCCATTGTCGCAAAGCTGCTGCTCATGATGATGATGAAGAGCGAAGAGAGAGTGACATTGAAGGCCTTTATATACAAGTGGGAGAGAAGGATCTCTCGCTAGCTGTTATTTTCCAAGCAAATACTGTTGTGGGAGGAACACAATTTGCACAAACCATAGATACTTTGTTGTTTTAGCCTTTTGGTTTCTCAATAATTATTAGTTTCACGCCTTCTTTTTCTTTGTTTCTGTATGGGCTCTGGCTACAGTAGTTGAGAATTATTGACGCCTCCTTATTTATTTGCTTGCTTCCCATAAAGTTCACTACTTATTCTTCTAGTTCCTTTCTCACGGGGCTTGTGATAAATTAAATGTCCCAGATCAAGAATCAGTTTTCCCATCAATCGCTCTCTTGAAATGGTACTCGCTAATAAAGTTGATAGATTTCTATCTCGTGATTAAATCATTGAGGTTTAAAGGGTGGGTCTTGCCCATTGATCCACCTCATCAACTTGTGCAAAAAGAACTAGAATATCTATCCATGTACGTACTAGTGTTATATAATTTATAGCACAGTTATATATGAGGTTGCGTCATTAGTGAAACGAAAATCAGGGGTTTAGGTAAGGTGGTCTGCAGGTACTGTTTTGGAAGAGAGACGACAAGGTGGGGTCCACCTGAGACTGAAACGTTCACGGGCGCAGGTAACATGAGGCCATGTACTCACACTATCCACACGCCCAGCCATGCGGATTTCCTATATCTCTACAAGAAAATTGATACAGTTTCGTTCAAGAAAGGGAAGAGACAAAGGAAGGGGACAAGGTAAAAAAAATTATTAGTTGTAAAATATAAGATGAAAGTTTCATGAAGAGACATTTTTTACCACTCTAATAAGAGTGTGCCAGTATATATGAATAAGATTATAAAGCCAAAAGCTGCGACTTTTCTTGTCTTTTGGAAGTATTATGCTTCAATCCTTATTACTCTCATCTTTCTCTGCAATATCCCAAATATGTTGTGCTTCTGCCATCATCATCATCCTCATCCTACTGCTAGTCCTACATGAACATTATTTGTTGTTCCGGACGGTTATTATTTTATTTAGGGTACAATTCTGAACAAATTGCAGAGTACTGTTTGTCCCTACACACATATATATACCACGAATCATATAATTATTTCTCGTTACTGTTTCTCCAACGAAAGAAAAAGATCAGTGACAAATTGATGAAACGTTATTTTGCAGAGCTTTTGTTTTGTTGCAAGAGCAAGAAGACATGGGGTAGCTGGCTGTACGTTACTTGGAGGCTAAAAGGCTAAGTGCTTCAAAAGTGAAGCTCAAAGGTTAAGCATAATAATAATAATAAGCATGTGGCGCTTTCCATCTGTTTCCCCAAAGCATAATATGATCGAATATCTCACATTGTGGGCGACCGAAAGCACCCTCTTCGTTTTTACTTGTATCGTTTCTTTCACATTGACACTAGTCTGAAAGCGACCATCAGAAACCAAAAAGAAAAAAAAAGGAGAAAAAAACGTGGCCAGCAATATAACGTTTGCTGTCACCTTTATTACCTCTTCTTTGACGTACGGGGTTATTAGATATATATGTAACAAAGCTTATGACACTACGGTATATGTATTGGTAACTTAATTATGTTTATTTGTTGGATGAAGGTCCAAGGATAAAATACATGGAATGTGCAAGGCCGTGATGCTGATAACAGGGAATCCTTATCATCCACGCATATCCTCCGGGAAGACAGAATTATATGTGTGAATAGCTTCCCTTTCGATTTCATAAGCTTTATGATGGTTCCTCTTCCACTGCCTTCACAAGTTGCATTATTAGGTCCCCTACTAAACTCATTGGTAGCCAGAGGTTGGGAGATCCTTCTTGCATTGCATGCTTTGGTTCCAAATTCTTTATGCTCTCCTGATGATATATACAACTAGTCAAAGAGAATCTGCAGCTTAAATCTTTCACTATAATACCATTACTCGTCCACTGCTGCAGATTGACCCCCAATAAGTATATACAAGTTATGAGTAGTGGTCAAACCCAATACGAAAACTAAAGGACCAATTCATGATGAGCTGGATCTCTTTAGAGTGGATATTGACCATCAGATGCAAGGCTTATGTAAATGATTATCGAGGTCATATATATTATGTGCGTAAGAGAGTAGAAATGATGAACCAATCACAAGTGGCTCGTTTGTTTGTTGTTTGCCAACATCTTCAAAAATCAAAATTTATCGCCTATATATATATATATTCTTTTAGTGCGGTCCCTTTGCATGCAAGTTGATGGAAGGCGTTTATTCTGGGTCTAAATTAAACACTCATATTATGCCCTCTTTTGCTGCTCCAGACAAGTTTCCATCAACTGCTTGGCCTCCAACAAAGCAATGGCAAATCGCGAAGATGTTGGGCGAATATAAGATAAAAAGGAGAAAGTCATAAACCCCAAAAAGATAAAATTCTGATGTCGACTCAAAATAACAATAATTCCATCAAGCTAGACAAAGTTTTTTTTGTCGGCTACACCTTCCGAGAAAACTGAGCAGAAATGTTTTTACATATAATAAGTTGTGAAGCAATAATCAGAGAGAAGCTTTCGTATATCCTCTTGCCTCTGAGAAGTTACATCCCAAGACAGCTATGAGATATATGCATGTGTTTGGAAGAAAATCTGGGTAAGTATGATAGAATCACGTAGTCCAGTGAAGATATGATACGTGGCATTCGGAGATAACATATCCAATCACACCCTTATTCACGATACATGATGAGATATATAGATTCTCGCACCAAAAATGCTTTATGGGATTCTCGCGTCTGCGCTAGTCACAGTCGTAGTAATAATGTGTGAACTTCTTATCAAAAAAAAAAAAATAATGTGTGAACTAGCAATTTTTGTTTTAGGGTTGAGACTTGAAACAAAAGGCCTAAGCCCTGAAGAACACGAGAGGCGATAGCGTATTTCCTAGGTTCATGTATTATCGATAGGTAGGGGCCATGCACCATGCATGTCTGTCTGATATACCAGGATGGTAATACATTTTGAATTCTTATTATTATCAGACCTTTTTCTTTTTGTCCTTAATAGGCTTTATGTTTAAAGTTTTTTTTTTATAAATATTAATTATAATTAATTAATTTATTTAATTTTTTCTTTCTATATAAAAAAAATTAATTAAGTCTTATGTTAAAAAATAAAAATAATAATTTTTCTGTGAAAATAATATTATAGTTTATTTAATTAGTTTTCACCATTAAGGTATAAGGGTTAACTTTGCCTTTTTTTTTGTTGCTATGTGACTTTATAGCCCAAAAAAATGCTAAATACATAAGGAGAGAGAGATTTATAATACTACCTGTCATCTGTGAGTTCAACTAACTAAAAAATAAGACATATGATCATTTAAAACGTGTTTGATTCATAAAGAGTACTACTTTATTGTGATTTCAATCGCGACATTTAGAGAGACATTCTAACTACTTAGTGTATAGATTTATACCACGAGTAATTGGCAGCTCACCTTACCCAACATTAATATCGCCTAGAAAAAAATAAAACTTAACATTACCTTTAGTATATTAACCCAACATTTTTCTAAAAATTTTAATATAAAAAAATGGTGAGCTGTAAGTGTATACTTTTAAAAAGTAAATGTATGATGTGTATCGTACTCTGTAAGTGTAAGTACACATCCGTCTATAATTTTTTATATTTATATAAAAATATTTACTAATTTTTATAATTATGACAAGAGATAATATAACATTATTTTAATAGTAAATATCTTCATATTTTTTTTTTATTGCGTCACTGCTTTTTAGATTTTATTTATTACATTTTTTTGGTTCACCACACAAGCCATTGCCACGGTGTTATAGACCAAAGGATACAGGCGTATAAAATAGTGATATGCAAGTCATAAAGGGGCATTTTTATCCTGTTTTTATTTTTTGTTTGTGATATAAATGTGTGATAAAAGAAAGAGGAAAAACATTCGCGTGAATACCATAATCTGCTTAAAACCTCGAGTTGGAACAGACACTATCTCCTATTTACCGAGGAGAGTAGAATATGGCAGCCAAGCACATTGCAGCACACAATTTTCTAATCTTGCAATTAGCGAGGCTCAAAAGCAAAAATGACAAATTCATGCTCGATAAAATCTTCACTGGTTCTGTAGTACTTATCTGGAGAGTACAAGCCCAAGTTGGATACTTGGCTAGTATAGAGGCACGCAAATCTTTCAACCTACATTAGGCAGATCAAATTGATACCACTATGGTTTTAAAAAAAAATAAGAAATATAAGTCCTTTGATTTTCACAAGTTTATTCATCAAGTTGCCATTTTAGGTAAGATTTTTACCTGATGAGCGAAGCGAGAGTTTTGATAACCAGTCTTCATTAGTTGGCCCCAGGGCACATGGAACTGCAATGATTTATGATTTATTATAAAGCTAAAGCCTCTCCAGTTCCGAGTTGATTGAATGAACTGTACCAGACAGGTCCAAGAAGAAACAGATAATGGAATAAGGAATAATCAACGAGCTACCTTAAGGTGTAAATTTCGTTGAGCTTCTTGATGACTTAATCGAACTTTCTCTCTTTCAAGCTGTTAACAGAAGCCACTTAGAATCAAATCTGTTATTCAACTTCCACGATTATTGACAAGAGAATTGACCTAAAGGCCTAACCTCCAATCTAGAAAATTCTGAAGACAGCTGCTTCTCGGCTTCAGAATTAAGATTCTCAAACCTGGAAAATGAAATCCTACTCTCTTAGCAGAAAGATAATAAACATGTCATAAAGGGTCCATAGTTGTACTAACTTGAGAGACCACTTCAAACGCTGTATTTTATCCTCAATCTGATCCCGCTTGCTCCTCAGCGATTGAAGCTCCTGCACAAAAATATTCGTGTAAAAATATTACACCATATGTGCACATCACAATATAATAAATGCACTTTCGAAAGTAATAAAGATAATAAGCACCTTGCGGGTTTTTCTCAATTGCCAGAGGAGTTCAACCTCCTTCTCAAGCTCTGGGACCACTAGCATTGTTCTCCATCCTGCTCATAGTGAACATCAAAACTAAATCGAAATTCACTAAATCACATGCACGCAAACAAGCCCCAGTGTGAGAAGGGTGTGTGTGTGTGATTGTTTTGTCACACACACAGAGCAAGAAATAATAGGACTCATTCATTAAAGCTTCCATGCATGATGTTTCTTTAACTTCCAGCGATGTTTATTATCCTAACAGGAGATGCCACATCCCACTGGCAGATAGAATTAAAATGCAGAAATATATTTGTTAAAAGAGAGCGAGAAGGATTAATATAGTATACCAAGAACCTTTTTGCTACGTAATATATCTCCATAAATGTGATCCCCAACATATAGAACCTACACAAATAAAGTATGAAGACATTTCAGGAAACATTAATATAGGCTATAGCGACCAATCCCTAGCATAGGCATTGCACAATCCACAACTCTCATGTTTCAGATGAAAATAATCAGCATTTCAAACCAGAAACACAATTCATGATGTCAGTTAATATCATGTAATTATGCAACCAACGTTGCCTTAGAAGGAAAACATTACCTGTGAACTTGATTCAATTGAAAGTAGTTTATGTAGGTGGCCCACGCTGCCTCCCTAAAATGTAAGTTCATGGTCACTATGTATCTATTGAAATGATATACATTTGTATAGTACAGACTCAGTATCCAAATAACAATTGAATTCCTCAGGTCCAAAAGGAATTTAATGAAGAAGATGCCGATTAATATACCTGGAAAACTTTAGGAGCATGAGCCCTGTCTTTTGGGTATAACCTTGCTGAGATATTACCCACCTTTTCCCAAGAAAAAAAAGATGACACAATTAAAAAACGTGATGAATAAAGAAATGAATAAAAATTATACAATGACTTGATGTGCCATTGTCCTAACCTGAGGCATAGGAGAGCCATTATCAGTATTAACTAGCAATCCAGTCTCTGGCTCGACCTCAAATAGGTTGGCTTGATTCTCCTCATGAAAAAAGCTTGGCTTTGCACTGTTTGGAAGGAGGATGTGAGCAGGTTAGTAAGGAAATCCACTACTTATGTAATTTGCATGCTGTAAGAAACATATCATAATTTTCCAGCTTAGAAATGGACTGCAAATTTGCAACATAGAAGATATTTGGATTTTCCAATAGTTTAGCAAATACTTTATAATATAGAAAAAATAACATAGAAAGTGTCATTAAAGGAAGAAATGTTATATGGTCGGGCTAAACAAAAGGAATTCACTAACAGAATGACAACAAAGCCCTTCGAGAGTGAGCATGACCTGCCAGTGATGACAACATCAAAGTACTGAAGCCAGCCAAAAATGGTATTGCCCTCTCCTTCACTAGACCCGCAAAGGAAATTCATGACAATGTTTGTATAGTCCCATAAACTGCAGATGAAAAAAGTATGTGAAATATTAGTTAAAATATCTGAACAGAGAAAGAATATTATATGAGTTTGTTTTGAGATAATCCACTACAACACATTTTCTCAAGATCAATTCATAATAGTTTCTTGAAAATCATCTCAAAACTCCATCCTTATTTATAATTTTGCAGATATGTGAAAACACACTCTACTGTTTGTCAAAAAGAATGCACCATGTCTAGAATCATAACTACCTATTTGTCACCAAAAATGTAGCACGTCCAGAATCTCTTAGCAATTGAAGCATGGGCACAATGCCAGTGTCTTCATTTATATATCTGGCATAGTGAGTTCAGACAAAAATGAAGTTTCCAAGTCAGGATAATTTAAACAAGCATCCATTAAGAACACATTTTTTAGGAAGAAACAGGACCGGGACTTTTAATTAATTCCAGCTCCTTCAAGCCAGAAATAATTTGTCCCTTTTATTTGCTTTCCTTTCTATAAGCCCCTCATTCACTTTAATATGCTTCTCACTTTATATATTCTAACCTTTTGGGATCTTTGGCAACCATTTGCTTCAATGTTCCATCACGGTGGCACAAGTCAACTGCAGCTCGAACATCTTTGTACATACGAGCATAACTGGAACAATATTTGTAAATAAAATAAACAGATTGCTCATTCAATTGTAGCACTAGGCATAAATTTCAATGGTACTAGTAAAATCTACAGGGGCAATATTACTAATCTCCATAGCCATTATTAGAGGGTTTTATGTTCAACTATCCACTGTTCTTATAGAAAAAGGAAGTAGCTATTTAATTACTAGTAGTATTTTGTACTTAGTAAAAACAGGCCTAGTGCCTTAGGAAAATTTTCAAAACATCCTATGAATAATGATTATGTTCTAGCTATATTCGTTTTCTTAAAAGCACCTAATTTTGAAAAATTGATTTGAAAATGCACGAAGTTATTTGGTAGAATCCAACAAGCAAAAATAAAGACTTGGAGAGCATGAACTTGTCAAAAGGACCGTCACACAAATGAGAGGAAGACTTACTGAACACCATCTGGAATCTTTCCAGGATGCTTATCCTTAAAATCAACCAGTTGGGCAAACAAGTAGGCTTCAGCAAGTGAAAATAGCGTATCGATTAGAGCATAGTCTGGCTCGTCAAAAGAATCACGTACTAAAGTATTTCCATATATTGCAACTTTGTCTTCTTTTGACAATTCTTTAAATCCATGGTAGGCCACTTTCACATACTTGTGGCGATCCATCTACATAACCAGAAATTCAACAATCAAACAGAGTGAGGTTTTCAAAACTGGAGGTTTGCAGCCTTGTTCTTGGGGTAAGAGTGTTACAAGGTAGGAGGAAGAAATCTATCCAAGCTAAACCTTTAAGATGTTGCCTCTTTTCTTGTCAAGAACCAAGCCCCTAACCATATACTTCCAGTCAAATGACCAATTTAGTAACTGCAGAAGATTGAGATATTTTAGCAAGGATGCTGCCCATTACAGATTGTCTGTATCTACAGAGAAACTGGTAAGTACAAATCCTCTTATTTATATTTCAGTACATCAGATTAAAGAAGTGGTATTGAATATTACAAGACAAAATTGACAAACCTCTTCAGGGTATCCCAAATCAGAAACCAGCTTTTTAATTGTGCCTTGATAAGCAAGAGATTCAAAAGTTTCTGGCTTGTATTGTGCCAGAGTATAATCCATATCAAATCCCACAGCAACAATGTTCTTCATATTCAGTGACCGATTGCAAAAAATCTGCTTGGCAATATCAGGTTTACGTCCACGTTCAGAAATTGATGACCATGTCCGCGGACTGTTCCCATGACGACTGTCAGACAAATGTACTTTATTTTCGTGGCTAGTGTCCATTGAATATTGAGCATGCAACTGATTAGCACCTGAAAATCCGATCAACAAAATATATATATTCCGGTAATAATTGGGAATGACTTTGGTACACATGAAATGACGTCAACCTAATATATTAGTAAAATACTTCCCATAAAAGGCAAGATCAAATAGGAAATTTGTCCTTGCATCTGCTTCTGGTTTTCTCAATATCAAACAGGCTTAGCTACATTCTTCAATAAGTATTCAATCAAGAAGGTAACAAATGACAAAGATCAATTAGAGGTTTTATTGTAACCAAACCACTACGTATAAATTATATATGGAGTAACGAAGGTGTGTGTTTTCAACCAATATAGAAAGGTATCATAAACATAGCATATGAGTGCACTTTCTTCAAACATGGAAGCACTGCGCCACGTTAGTTGCACTAAGATCAATCTAACTCATCGATGAAGTGGACAAATATTTCATTACAAATTTGGAAAACTAATCAACCCTAGAGCCTTATGTTCTCCCGCCATTCAGTCCATAGTAGATAAATAACAGAAGAAACGGCGAATTGAAATGAACTGCAAAAGGAACTAAACACTAATTACATCAAGAGGGAAAAAACAAAAGCAACTCTAACCCCGTCCTCGCTGGAGAAACTTGGAACATCTTACCTTTGGAGTGAAACAATTACAGAGCACAATGCACCAGGCTATGTTCCGACTCTAAGGATCCCCCAAGCTATGCTCCAAGAAACACCTAAAAATTCAACTTACGGATTAAGACGAGAACTACTCTATGTTCCTAGTAACTAATATTCCCACCATATCGGTCTCTGCAGCTCTACAACAAACCACTTCCGTAAGGATCTACAGAACTACATAATAAACGAGACAACTCTGGAAAACTTGAAAACCTCGGAGAAGAAGTTGAAGTGAGCTGAATGCGAGGAGAAAGTAGGAGGCAAATGAGAACGAACCTGGAAAGCAAAACGGGGCAGTGCTGGAGAGAAGGCGACGGGAGTAGAATCGAAAAGCGAGACGAAAGCGGGAAGCGAAAAGAGGTCCAGGTTGAGAGGAGAAAGTCGAGGGAAAAAAAGCAATGGTAATTCGCATCTTGTTTGCCTGCGAGCATTACATAGGAGGCATTACGAGTGTACTCAGTTTGGCGGCGATCCAAAATGAAAGCGTTTGAGGTTGAGATGGCAATTAGATCCCCACCACCACCGTTTCAAATCCGAAACTCCTCCTTTGGTTGGGAATGAGGTTTAGCTGGCCAGGATTATTCCTGTCTGGGATTGGAACTCAATAATCCATGAATTAATGCCCCCAAGCCACAGCTGGGTTTTTAAAATCCAAATACGATCTCGTTCTGTGGTTGGATGTTGGGACTCCTGGTGGTGATTGGAGCGGTTAATATGCTAGCCACGTGGCGACGCGAGAGAGAAATACAAAGAGGGAGCTTTGTTTTCTGCGGTGACTCGGATAACGCCATATTGCCATTTGCCCATGTCTTTTTTTTTCCTACATAAATTTAAAAAAAAAATAGACTAACGATTTAAAAATAAAATAATTTTTTTTTCTTAAATAATATTAATATGGATAAGATTAGTCATTAATTATATTTAAACATAAATTTAAATATACCTAAAAATTAATATATTTTTTAAATATTATAACTAAAATTAAAATTAAATAATATTGTCCAATCATCGAGCCGGCATACAAAATTTGCCGCACGTTGATCAATAGAACTGGTAATGTTGAGCTTGTTTTATAAAAAAAGAAATAGGTAAATTTGTCAACCTATTTTTAGATAAATTATGTAACACATCTTTTTAATTTTTTTAAATTATTAATGTTATTATTTATTTTATTTAAATATTATTTTAAAATTTTTATTATCGAATACAGAAGATGATTACTTATTTATTGATATATATTAATATATTATAATTAATTAATATTATATTAATATTTATTTAGATTTATAGTTATAAAATTTAATATTTTTTTTATAAAAATTAGAAATTTTTAAAAGTATAAAATTAATAATTTTTTTATTATACTAATATAACATGATTTTTTTTAATATTTTAAAAATTTAAAATATATTTTTAAAAATATTAAAAAAAATAACGAGCTAACCCAGTACTAAAAAGATGGATTTAGGCTAATATTTTAACAACCCCCCCTATTTTGAGACGAGCTGCGCAACTCGCACCTGGCAGCCTACAGTTGTCAGCGGCAAGCTCACAATCCGAGAGCTGGCGGTGGTTTTCCCATCTCTATTGGTCGGTCTGCTTTCACCTTTTGCGCAACAGAAGCGTGGTCCATTGTGGGCCCTGTCGCCCCCGTTGATTTCCAAAAAATATTAAAATTTTATTTTTAACATACAAAACATTGGTCTTTTTATTTTGGTTCTCCCCAAAATTATCCGTTTAATTCAATTTCTCGCGGAGGAGCAATTTTAACCTGTTTGTATTTTTATATGTTTTTAATTAGAAATTCTCATTAAATCATTCATTAATTAAATTAAAGTGTGCCTTAAGTTAATTGTTAATTGAATCATGGACTAAAATCTAAAATGTATTCGTGTTTGTATCATTTGTAGTTAGATTTCGTATTTAGAAAGCTCTTCAAAGGCTTAATGCAGCAGCAAAAGACTATTTAGTCCAGGGGCACATAATGTGCCCTTCATGGTTTCATCGTATCAGGTGTGAGGTTTGAACTTAACTCTTCATCAGGTTAATAAAAAAAAAATTGCTTAAAGCAGAGAGAGATGCCACAATACAAGGAAGGTGGACATTAAACTTCCCTTCATGCTTTGTATAATGCGCAGTGGTCAACCTCGTGAAAGGCAGTGAGCTCAGAAATTCCATATTTTCCTTCTCCCCGTTGGTTCTCTTTCGCAGAGTCATTTAATATTGAACCGTAACAGTTCAACTCGCCGCTGCAGCTACCACGTCGCAAACTATGCCGCACTTTCAATGTTTCCAAGCACCACACGCTTGTGTCCGATTCTAACGTTCATCATTCATAATAAAAAAAAACAAGAAGAAAATAACACCACTCATCGTTACCAAAAAAGTTCAGTGACCCTCCTCCTCCTCTCTTCAACAGGACTTTTATACCGTCGGTTGAATTATGTATTGAGAATGCATTACGGTTTACAATACAATAGTCTTGTTCAAAGTCTCAAGTAGTCTACCAAATCCCAAGAAAAAGACCCACTACTGCACCACAGACAACGGTTGGGAGACGTCCTTTCGGCCGGGGTACTTGTGTGGTGCCAAAGTCGGCAGCCACTACTATTCATCTCCACGCGCTCCCCCACCAACTTGACCCGTGTCCCTTCATGTTCACCACATCGAATTGTTCTTTGTGAATCGTCGTGTTGTTGGCCTCGCACTCTCACTCCCACATCGCCCTAACTATTCAAGATTAGATCGTTACATACACAGAACTGTTTACTTCTATTTTCTCTCCTCTTCTCCTTCGTATTTCTCAAATCTAAAAACAGCAAGGGATGAACTAACAAAAAGTGGTACTTGCTTTTAAACAGAAGCTATTCCCATCTCTGGGGCAATAAGCTAGTGAGGGCTATAGCAGCAAAATGGATGCTACAGAAATTACAAGGGAGAACGAAGAGTGCTTTGGAATATCACGAAAAGAGATGCATGCGACGATGTACGGATAGTTCAAGTAATAAATAATATAATACACTCAATAACTCTAAACTTAATTACCTTTCTATATCAGCTTGTGGATCCGAGAGACAGAGAGTGCAATGAAGTCATGGACTATACAACGTGACATATCATTAGCTTCTGGATAAGATAAGATCACAAGAGTCAGCATCGACACTCCTGTCACATCGTGTACTAGCTAGAACAATAACAATCCTTCAAACACAAACCACCAACAATAGTTTTTCTTTGTCTGCAAATTAAAAGAGCAGAGGGGTTGGGGATGATGATTAACGTTTTAACTGCTCTTTCTGGGCTTGCTTTTACGCCTAGCTTTTCTTGATCCGGAGGGCTCTCCTTTTGGGAGTTGCTTCTCCTGAGCTGATGATGAATTCACTTGTGGAAATTCATCACGCCGTTCTTCCTCGCTGCTTCTTTTATTTATCTCTAATGGCTGCTTCTCCAAACTTTCTTCTGCAACGTCGACGGAATCGGCCAGTTGCTCTACACCGTCTTTTTTCTCATCTTCTCCTTCCGTTTTCTCAACTACCTTACGAGGTCTACCCCTTTTTCGAAGATTCTGAGGTTGAGATTGGTTTTGTCTGCTCTCATCTCCTACCGATGAAGCTTCGCCAATCGCCACCGCGAGTTCTTTGATTTTTCTCTCCTTTTTCTTACCCATAAATCCTTCTCTAACCTCTATGCCCAATGAAATGAGAGCACAAAAACGAAAACTATGATCAAGAAGATATAAATCCAATGGATGCGGTACAGATATATTGCTCCAATGCAAGAGAAGAGACTCTCCTTCTCAATATGTTCAAAGCAAGTGGGACCGAAATCTTTGACCATAACAGCAGCCGAAGAAGCTCCTTTCTCAACTCTATAAATCAATTTTCTGATTCTCTTCATTCCATTTATGGTCATGGAGACATCTTTTTTCCAACCGCGACTGCAAGAAAAAAGAGCATGTACGTAGCTGCCAAGAGAGGAAAGGAACAGCAAGTCCATGGTAAAGTTTGAGAAGAAACACTTTGTATATTGACCACTGCATAAACTAACCAGGAAGGCATGGGGAGAGAGAGAGGAGGAGCACAAGTAACCATCATGAGAGTATTTTAAGAGAGAGATGGAGGACTGAAGTGGAAGGTGGTGAGTGTCGTGAAACTCAGTGTTACAGTCTGAACACTGGGGTCGCATTTCATAGAATTGATGGGTCCTCAATCTTTTTCTACCAAATTGACCGTCCACTCTCTGTAGTCTGTAATTTATTAATCACCCTTGAAGGATTCCATTATTGGGTGAGAGAGGGTCAAGTGATATGTAAAGTAGTAGTACGTTTTTATTCTACTCTTCTTCTACTATATATATATATATATATATGACATAAATTATTTTAATTTTAAATATAAAATATAATTTTTATATTTTTATATTTTTTAATATTTTTTTAATAATAATAAAATAAGAGAGGAAGAAAATAAAAAATATAATTAAAATATTTTTAAAAAATAATATATTAACTAATTTAATTAAATTATTTAAATATATTTTATATTAAGAACTGGAGGAGTATTTTATTACTATCAATTTGTGTAAAAAATTTATAATCCTTAATTAGATCTAAAATGGGAAGCCATGACACTAATTTAAGGTTGGTTAAACATTGTAACAAAAAAAAAGGTTAATTAAACACTGTGGGTGGGAGTAAGTATCTTTTGTGGAGATGAGAGGACACATGACGTACGTGATGTGAAATATATTTAGTGAGCATTTTTGAAAGGACGAGCCACTAACGGGCTTACACTGTTTGCATAATAATAATTATCCTCGATTTTCTGTGCAAGAGAGATTAGTTAGTGCTTAAAGGTTTATTCTGTCTAATTTGACATCAGGTTTTGGCGTGTTTCATCTCCCATAGGGGTGAAACCCAAATCGTTCTCTTAGAAATTAGGACGAGGACAAGAGCCCTCCAAAAAAAGAATCTAGAAATAGATAAATAGTAAAGCCAACTAGTCTTTTTCTAGTTTGGTACGAGTAAGGGGCCCATATCATTTAAGAGATTGCAAGACTGTGGCAGTGTCGCCCAAATTCGCTAGCGAAAATGTTGTGCAACGTGCAGTTTTAGGTCACGCCAACTCGTAATGAATTTGGTTGCAAGAAACGCTGGGGAGATTTTAGGCAAGGAAATCCGTTTCAAGACAAGCCAGAAGGTTTATAACTAAAAACTGGATCGTTACTTTCTATTTCCAGTATAAGGAGAATGTAAAGCTTCTCAATTCTTTCGTCATAATTCACAAACTTATTATATGAATTCAGACTCACAACAAAGTTTTTTAAGGGTGCATTAAGTATGTCAGTAGAGAGCATTAGTTATCTGACATTTTGGTGAATAATAATTGGCGTTCTTGTCCTTTTGTAATACTGTTTCGCCCAAGTCTAAACTGTGCTGCATTTCCGTCACAACTGCCCTGTTTGGTTATTAAGATTTAGACTTCATCCTCCTCATCACTCTTCCGTTTAGTACGAATCAAAATCTGATCACAAAGATCTCATAACATAGTGGAGGTAAATGGTAACAAGAGAAGAATGTATCCTGATGGGTTGTCTACAGTCATTAGAAGAGATCGATTAAATAAGTGATTTGAAGAAGTTCTCCCTTTGTCAACATTGAGGGAGCATGAATGAAATTTTTGCATTTTACAGAGAGGATTCTATGCTCTCTGGAGTTCTGAAAATGTCCTTGATTTGCCGCTCCTAATTAGCTGAGTTTTAGCTTCAGATCATACTTGCGTCTTTTTCTTCATCGAGCAATTCTAGGAAAGCAAATTTCTTGTAGCAAGGTTCAGCAAGAATAAGGCTGGTTTTATTTCTCATTTAACACTAATAAATTACCATTCTCTGGTAATTACTAGTGACACATGATTCTTTGTTAATCCTATCCTCAGGCATGTTGTGTTACCTAACATTCTTCAGACATGGGTGCCTGCAGCCCAAATTTAATAAATTCTTAAAGGTGTCACTTATATAAGCAAGCTCGTATATGATAGGTACTTAGGGAGAATTATAAACAGGACCATGTAGCGACTCTTTCACCCTTATCTTTTTGGTAAGTTTGCTGGAAAAACTGGCTCTGGAATATTTATAAACTCAGTGGGTTAGAGGTTTCAATCTGTTTGTGACTAAATTTTATCATAGTGACGGATTCTAAACAGCAGTGCCCTTGTCCCTCTATCATTTTTGCTTCACGGGTAGCTGGATACCGAAATTCAAAATAGAACATGAAGATGATTACAGCAACACGTACTTGTAAAGAAAGCGATATTATAGGCAGAGAAGATGGTGAACTTCCCTGTTTAATGCTAGAAATGGGGTTGGCCGTTGGTGTGCTCGTATCAAGCGACCAATTGTAGCTATAAAAGGCTGTAGAAATAACTCCTTTAGTTGGAAAAGCTCTATATGTTTCCCCTCTAGTTCAAAGGCAGCAAACAATGGGAGGTTAACTTGTAGTTATTTGTTTAGATTACAGCAAATTTTTTCTTCAAATCAGTTTCTTTGCTATCACGTTTTCCACTTGGAAATCTTTAAAGCAATGTGCCCGTTTAGAGGTAACAACAGATGGTTATATTTTTTGTGATCAGATGGCTTGTGAAGATTGCAGTATGTAAATGAATGTTTTATGGACAATAGATGAAAAGTAAAGCATTGTGGAAACGAAGGGCATACTTGACACTTGAAAGAAATGATTTCTACTCAACTACATAGCTATTATACGATTCTAAAAATTAAGCTCAGTTGCAAGTTTATTTGGGATAAGGATCAGGAGTCAGTTTAGCAACCAACTTAACTGGAGATGTTTCCTACTCTGAGAGTGGTGAATTCTCAACTAGCGTGGTTGATACAGTGATTGCAGTGTTTATCCCTAACTGGGGGAGGGCAAGGCAGGTAGGTACCTTAGCTCGCTGGGACACGCTCTCTCAAACATGCCCATTACCATCAACCTTGTCATCAGATCCCCAATAGGCAGCAGTTTTCAGATCATCCTGAGACATCAGTCTGCTGAACTCGTCATGATTATAGTTCAATGCGGCTTTTCCTCCAAATACTGTGGGAAGATTTTCCTCATCAAAGTACGACTTCATGAGCTCCACACTATCTTTGTTTTTGGGATACACGAACTTCACCTTATGAAATGTCTTGGTATCCAAGAAATACTTGACAATCTGCATTTACAGGAGTAAAATAAGGAACCTCAGCGCTGAAATGCTGTCCATAATATTACTGATGTACAATTTATGTCACTTGAGTGTTGTCTAATTCTGCTAGCAATTAAGAGGTCTCGATTCTAATGACCAGCAGGGCAGGAAAAGACTCTATTATTTCAAGTGTTGTATTTAAAGTAAAAGCAGTGAGTGCAGAGATTGGACCTTCCAAAAAGCTTCAAAAATTCGAGGGGGGTTGTAAAGAAATGCTATGGCGAGCCTCTCAGGATAGTGGTTCTGTAGAATGTTGATGGTCTCTCTGGCTGACTTGACGGGCACGCTGTTACTAAAGGACCAGCCAGTGAAGTCTATCAGCCAAGCCATTTGTCCCTGACCTTGTGGAAGGTCAAGAGTAGCATTTTCCAGAAGATACACCAGATGCCGCATCTGATTCTCAATTGACGAAGTGTTCTGCAACACACGCCAGTGCGTCAAAATTCCTATTTCAATACTCAATAAGGCTCAACATATTCATTCAACTACGGTACCTGCATTCCAGGTCTCAATATAAGAACTCTTCTTCCTTGACGGTCATGAAAACTTGCTTTGTACAGCTTCCCTGTCTCCCCTTCCATTGCGACCTCGTTCTGGGAAATGTGATTGAGCATTTCAGACCAATTAACACACACCAGTTACAAAAAGAGAAATTCACAAGACTTACCCAGCGGATTTCCTCAGGCTTATAGGTTGATCTCCACCTTAGCGTCTCTTCCAACATCTTCTTGGACTTGTCCACATTCCAGTTACGAGCCTCCAAATATCTTTTCAAACAATCATCGGTGCAGTACTTCAAGCTGCGTCCAGATAAGGGTCCAATTGCAGCCAGCTCTTTAATCTGGTAATACAATATTAAGTATTA
This sequence comes from Leucaena leucocephala, assembly GCA_037074615.1. Classification (NCBI taxonomy): domain Eukaryota; kingdom Viridiplantae; phylum Streptophyta; class Magnoliopsida; order Fabales; family Fabaceae; genus Leucaena; species Leucaena leucocephala. The sequence goes on along the minus strand of CM073517.1, from coordinate 5,363,943 downwards.
GAATTAGAATTACATTATGCTGCAAGCTTTAATTCAGGAGTAGCAAGAAACCCCACCAAGAAAAATGAAAACAGGTTCTATTCCAATTTCTAGGTCTCATCGTCCTCAAAGAGATATTTTATTTAAACTTGTTGAAAATGAGATCAATATCATATCACCAAACAGAGTAAAGCCTCAAGGACAAAGTAAGCCGTACGACGTAAGTAAATTACTATTTCACGATCTGTTACCTTCGATTCAGTATAAAGCTCATTGTTTTCCTGGTCATGTTGAGAATTGTTTCTGCGATGGAACATGGTAGCTGAAAATTACTGTGCCGGGAGGAGCCTTCACACTCGAGAACTGGAAAAAACTAGTGCTGTTTTCCGCAACAAATCTCTATCGCTCAGATAACCAAAAAACAGAATTAGATAAATGAAAGAAACCATAAACAGAAATAAGATCACATAGAAAGCATTCAGAAATTGATCGCGAAATCAAATAGTACCCAGTAGAACATATCTGTGGAAACAAAGATGATAGAAAACAACGAGAAGGCAAAAGGATCAATTTCATATCATGCATCGCCATGAAATCACACAAGATTGTGGCGAAAAAGAACATCGGGAAAACCATAAAAACAAAGAATTGGAAAATGAAACAACCTGAGGAAGAGGAACGCAGTTTCGCGTTCTTCCAACTGTGGCACAGCTTTTGCGTGTGCGAGGGAGCCACTTTTTCAAAAAGAGGCAATTGTCAATTTATAATTAATTACTTCTTGTTATTTGTTATGGCCATCAGGAAATCGAGAATTGTGTGGTTTTTAGTAACTTAAAGGGGGAAATGGGGATATAATATTATAAGATTATATACTAATTTTATTCTTAAAATTATATATAAAATTTAAGAAATATAATAATTTTTATTTAGAAGTGTTTAATTAAAATTCTTCTAAATTAGAAATAATATCAGGTCTATTTGGATAAAAATTTAGAAATAACTTATAAAAAAAGGTTTTTAGAATACTTTTAGAAAAAAAATTGAAAAAGAGTTTATGAAAAAAAAATTTTGAATAAATGAGTGTTTTGATAGTTATTACTAGAAGAACTTGTAATTGAAAAATTATCCGAAAAGATATGATTTTATTAGAAATATAAGAAATAAGAGAGGGTGGATAAGAGAAATGTGAGAGGGCAGAAAAGAGAGGAGAGAGGGTGAAGAGGGTGTAAAAAAAAGTAAGAGTAAAATAGTAATTAGGTAGTCCTTAAACTCTTTTACTATTCTAAAAGTTAGTCTCAATAATTTATCTAAAATCTTGATTTTAAAATATAGTTTGATCTAAAAATCTTTTTGGACAAATATAACTATTTGTTTTAAAATTTTCTTAAATTAAAGTTTGAGCCAAAAATCTTTTTAAAATCTTGATTTGAGAGGTTCCCAAATAGGTATATTAGTTTGAACTTAATTTAGAAAATATTATTAATTATTAACAATAATTTAATAAAAATATAATTTGTAAAATGATAGTACTCTTTATAAACTATATAAGTGTGTTTGGTTAGTAAGAAAATAAGTATTTTTATATTAGAACTATAGTTTGAGTTTAAAACCATCCAAGACATCTAAGCCCAAAATTAATTATAGGATTAAACTTTAATATATAATTTAATTATAAAGTTAATATTAATTTTAAATATAAGATATATTTTTTATATATTTTAATTTTTTACTAAATTATCTATATTTATCTTTTGACAATAGGTAAGATAAAAGAGAGTTAAAAAAGAGATATTTTTAAAAAATTATATCAATTAGTTTAATTAATTAAATATGTCACGCGATATATAATGTCATGTCAGAAGTTATGGATGGGACCAGCTCACTCGTCACTATGGCCTTTGTGGTTCATTGTTCTTGATGGGGCCGCATGTTACAGAGTTGGTGGCTATTAAACTAAATTAAAAATGAATGATAAATAAAGGTAAAGTGGGGATAAAAGTAAATCCACGTATTAATTGAAAATTATAAATTATACAAAATTTCAATGTGCAAGAAAATATGAATAGAGAGAATAATGGCATTCGTGGTGCAACAATTAGGTTTTCCAAGAAAAAGGGGCAAAATTAACGAAGAAGCTTCCAATTTACTAAGATGCACAATTTGGTGGGCATCATACGGAATCAGGAAGGAAAAAGGGAGATGGTTCCCCGTGAAGATCGGCACAAACAGACAAAAGGACTTTAATTTCCCTCATAGAGGCGGTTCCCTTTTTTTCCTTTGAGGCAGGAGAAAATGCACTCTACAGAACATTTTCATGCTTGGTTCTACGAGCTAATTCGTGAACCATGAAGTTGTAATAGCAGTTCAGTTCAACCTTGTGCTTGTAGAGTTCCCATCTCTGGATTTCTCGTTTTGGCCATCAAACAAACTAATTCAGATTTTGGGCAAAATTTATTCTCTGTGATGGAGACAGCGATGAGTGGATCAAACCTACATATACTTTGGAATTGGATTAGCACAAAATGAACAGAAATAAATAAGAACATAATTCTAAGGTTGCGGCATCGATCAACAGCAGATAATTAGTTAGACATAATTATAACAACAGTGTATTATAGGAAAATAAAGTCACTGGACGAAAGGATTTATGTACATTATTTTGAGGCATCCTTTACACGTCAGTACAATGAATGCACAGCAATTATCAAAAGTGATACGAGGATAATCAAACCACAATGTTGCAGGTTTCTTGAAAAGTTTAGTATAAATCCCCGCAAGTCTTAGAATTAAAAGGCACGAATGTAGTGGGACCTGATGCATGCCAAACGTCCAAGCCTTCAGTTGCATATTTTCCAAACCCAGCCTATCTTATGATTCAGCCATTCATTATAGTCTTACTGTAGAGTTTCTCTATCTCACTACGTCAGATGATTTCATGGGTTTTAACAAAAAAAAAAAAACTTTTCATCTACATTAGTCTGTAATGGCGAGAGGGATATGGAGACAGGGATGAGTGAATCAAACCTACATATAGCCTTGCGTTGGAGAGGCCATATTATTTAACATTAACCCACTGAAGATATGATTTCAGGAGGGAGCATATTTTCCTCTTGCGTTGGAGCTTATGCTATTACATAACTCATCTTCCATACTGGGACAAGAAATAACAAATAAAGATCACATATAAACGGATATTATTCATCGTCTCGAGCAAGTTTCTGACGATCCTCCAGCTCTCCAATGAGAGATTCTTAATTTGTTCACATCGCCATTTTCCTCCTGCAAAAAATCAATATACAACAAACGTGAGTCCAGGGCAAAATGAATAACTGGCAATATTAGGCAAACAGCATATGGTCCATAAAAAGGTTAATAAGCATGCCCTGATCATCACCATATATAAATTTTGGAAGAAAAATAAATAGTAATCATAACTTTGTTTACATTATAGCTATATGATAATTAAAGTAATTATTGAGTTATATATTGAGAAAAAATTTAGCATCTTTTTCTGTTTGCCAGAGAAAAGAACAAAAACTTAAAGAAATGCTCGACTGTGTTGATTTTTGCGGGTGTATACAGTCTATGTGAATTCTCAACCTTAAATCTTAGCAATTTCAACGACTCAATGACTAAGCAAGGATATTTATTCAAGCTTCGAAGGATAACTGAGCGCAAATATAGTGCCACCCAAAAAGAAATACAGTGAGATATATATAATGTATATCCTCAATTAGACCAACAATAATTGAATCTGAACCATTCAAATTGTCATATAAGAACAATAAAAAATACCGTGAACAAGAATTGGAACTGAAACCTAAGAATCAGCAGACCTAGTTACTTCCGTAACTTCAACATGAGTGCGAATAATCGAAATGACAAGATTTCAATTTCTGGAAGCGTTTACATAGTTGGTCCATCACTCACCCATCTAGACTTGATCCAGCAGATAATTAGACAGAATTATAACAATAATATTAAGAAAAAGAAAGTCACTAGTAGACAAAAAGATTTCTCTATAACTATTTATCAGCATCCTTTACATTTATAATACTGAAAAAAAATTTAGAACAACTTTGTGAATGAAATTTCATAACGTCTGAATCCATCAAGCCAGCTTAGAAACTAATATTGAACAGTCTTCCTGCCATATCCAATGAATGAGAAACTGGGCATAAAGAGAGATGAGAGCAAACCACATATATATATAAGCATGTTCTTTATTTAAAGAGTGAAAAATAAATAAATCATAATCAAAAGCGAGTTACACACTCATTAGACGAGTGAAACCTAAGAAACACCGGAATTCTGTAAACGAAATTGCTCGGTATCTTGCACCTTTTAACGGGAAAGGGTTGTTACTGGCCCAGAATAACGAATATAGGCAACCAATTATAAAGGAAGAGTAAAGCAGTAGAACAAGAGCATGTTAAGGTCCGAGCGTCATGTACAGTTGGATGATGAAATTTGCACAGATATAACGTATAAAATTCGAATATAATTTTGTTCGTATTGGTTCGAGTTTCCATCTCGTTGAAAGACGTCGCTGGAAAATTGATAGACGTACGTAGCAGAACGGTGCAAGCAGAAGAAGGGGAGAGAGAGAGGGGGGGAGAGAGAGAGAACAGGACACAACATACGCACCCCAGAAGGGGGAGAGCTGAACGGGGAAAACAAAGAACACAAAAACCCCGTAGCATCTCCCCCTCCACCCCCCAAAAACAGCAATTTTATTACGTATTGTTTGGCCTGCCATGCAAGCGCACCCGTCATGGCAAAGGCCTACAACCAATAAACAAGTTTAAAACAATATAACAAACACCTAACCTTCCCTGTAACTTCTCTCGCACTCCTCTACAACCAAACCAATCCCTCTCCCTCCAAACTATCAAGAGCATTTACAGATTGTAATATAAGCACTAAGGTCGTGATGCGCAGAGTTGCCTCATGGGTGTAAGCAATACAACGCAGGGATACATGCTCTCTGATAAGTGCCCCTTGCTCTGTATATTCCTATATTAAAAGAAGCCAAATGTAAGCATTACTCACCGGAAAAAACGGAGGAAAACCATTATATGAGCGAATGCTATCTGTAAATTCATCACTCTCTGCCTACCAACACCGCCGATAACGGGATCTGATGCGTACAAGAACGCAAGAAGCCGAATGTCAGCCTTCAAGATCCGATGACATGAGAGAAAGATCATATTTCCGTTAGATGAAAAACCACAAAACAACAGATTAACGAGCTGCGAGATCAGAAAGGATTCCCGATTTGAAATACCTTACATGATTCGTGACTATATAATTAAAACAATTCAAGGTCTACTAGTACCAGTTTTGCCGCCGCCCGCCGGCCGGGCCATTCCTAGAAAAACCAGAACGACGGGAGAACCTGCGAGCAAACGCCTTATGATCAGATAGAGAGAAAGAAAAATCAGTAGCTCTACACTTTTGAGAGATAGGGAGTAAGGCGTAGAGGGGGATGCCATTCTTGTATAGCCAAATCTGAGGCGGTTTATGCGGGATAAAACGACGGATTTGTATAAGATACGTTGCCGCAATATCTTTATTTGATATTTGGATTATAGATAATAATTGTGCATTATGTTTATAAATTAAAATTATATCAATAACATTGTAAAAATATATAACAGAATTTAAGATAAATAGGATGGTACGGAGTACTGATTTACCGTTATCCTTTTCGATTACCGTATGCCCGGTGGGTAGATATAAATATTTTGAGCGGATTTTAATATTTTGATTTTCCTTGTTATTAAGAATTTAAAATGTTAATTAAATGGAATTCTATAGTGGTGAAAATTTGAGATTATGTATGCTATCCCGTGCAATTTGCATGGATTTTGAAAAACTGAGTCAAATGATAATAGGAAAGATAAGAAATTAATCCAATGCTAGTCAAATAATTAAAATCGAGATATCATCAATATAATATATTTAAACCACGACTTCCTGCAAGATTAATAAGTATTATATTTATATATACATATAATAGATATTGTTATCGAATCAACATATATATATAGATATGTTAATGCATGTAAATTAAATATATATATTTCAGTAAATATGCTATGTTCTGAAAGTTAATATATAAATAAAATCAATTCAAAGATTTTATGTATTTCAAAATTAAATTTTATGAATAATTATAAAAAAATATGTATTTAATGATAATTTTACATAAATAGAATTGATTGCATAAACACTCGTCCATCTACAGTAAGAAAATCGGCTACATGGATTTGGATAAGGAGATTCAACAAAGTTTAAGATGTTAAATATTATTTAAACTCACTTGAGGTGGTCATCCCTTTTCTTTTCTTTTCTAATTTTCCTGGCAAATATCCTTTTAATATTTTTCTTCTGTGATTTTCTTTTTTGGGTAAAGTTTTCTTCTACAATTTTTTTTTTTGGGTACAAAGTTTTCTTCTACGATTATTACTAAACAAAGTTTTTCATGGCGAATAGGCCCAATTGCTGATTATTTGGGCTAAACAACCTCCCATAACCCAGCAATAGAAAACAATGTTGAATTTGTCACCTACTGGCAATTGATAAATAGGTAAAATATATAACTATTTAAAGTATGTTCGATCCTTAAAAAATATTATTTTATTATGATTTCAGTCGTAATATTTGGGGAGGTATCCTAGCTACTGGGTACCTATATTTACACCTAAGGGTAATAGACGACTTGCCCTACCTAATATTAGTATCGCTTATGAAGAAGGGATACTTTGCCCTGTCTTTAAATTGTGGGTGAGTCTAACCCCTTTTCAACAAGTATTGTATCAAAAACAAAAATGTTCCGCTTGCCACGCGGGCCATGGATTTATATCCTGAGAATAAAATAAACTTATAGATACGTTGGCAAGGGACGAATTAAATAATACGATAATTTTATATGATAAAAAATTAATAAGTATTTGAGATATAATTTTTTAATCAATTAATAATTTTATTTTGAGCGTTTAACTCTATCTTCTACTTAAAAAAATAAAAGTAGAAACCCTGTATCATTTGTACGGGAAAAAACTGCATCGTTCATTGTCCCTTTTTTTTTCGCTTTTGCCTTTACCAAATAAAAATCTTACTGCAAGGCTTCTTTATCTCACGTCAGATCATTTCATGTGTTATGCCAAAATAAAAAAAAACATTTCATCAGCTTACCACATTAGTATTTGATTTGCTCACCAGTTCAATACATTTTTTCATACAGACAGCATATTAAACATTGACATAAAATGTCAACTTTAAAATTAAAAAGAATGTTAGCCTCGTGAGTAAGGATGTGTGTATATATATATACACACGAGAGGTGGATTGCATTGGAGAAAAGAAGAAGAAAACTCATTCACAGCAGAATATTTATATTATTTTTTTAATTTGACACCCAAAATTTTATAGAGTATACTTTCTCTTTATGTATATAGTTTCATAAACAAACAGCTGGCCAATCATTTTTACTCACAACATATAAATCTTTGTAGGAGTATTCTTTACTAACAAGAAGAATTATCTTCTTATTTTTTTTCCAAATATTTTACTGACGGTAGAGAAAAAAGTCAGTGCCAAATAAATCAAAGGTAGAGAAAATCGGTTTTTCCTATGGCCTTTCATCCCCAACTTATAAAGGTGCCTTGTGAATTAAGGAATGGGAGTGGTAAGGAAGGTGGGCAAATTATTGGGGGAATGCAGTCCAAATAAGTTGTAACATCTGGAAAACACGGACCACTTCCTTCTTTATTTCTTTTTCTGCCTATTAAACTTGGAGGGTGGAGCCAGCACTCACTCATTCTCCATCGTTACCTTTTTCTCTGCACTATTAGTTTACTTGTTTTGTGACGGAAATTATATCATTAAAAGTTAAAATAAAAAAGGTGCGGCATGCTAGTGCTAGTTTCGGCCCTTTGAAAGCCATAAAGCAAATTTGCCAAATTCTAGGACAACCGCTAGGCCCCCTTGTTTTGGTTTGAATGGAAGAGCAAGTTTGAACTTTGATCTTTGGTAAGGGAGGTAGGGTATACTTTTATTATTATATGTTTTATTTGTTGCATGAATTAAGCTAATTAAGGTGCTTCTTTTCAAGGCGTCGTCTAAATTAAATGCTTTACTTCATTCGTGGTTCAAACTTGATGTTGCATGAAGGGGAAAAAAGAAAAAAAGAAAAAAAGAATGCTGTTTCTTAACAAGGAAGTAAAAGTTGCATAGCAATTTGCTACATATCAACATCTAAATTGAAGTAGGTACTTCTATTTTTCTATTTGGAATTAATTTAGGTAATACCTACTGTTTTCTCTTATTATAAATGTGGAAGTCATATGACTAATTCGCATAAATAAAAAAAGTTAGTTATTTAAAAATATATATATTATTTTTTTAGAATATCCCTTCTCTAAATGGATTTTTTTATATGTGCAATTAATAAAAAAAATTAAACTAATTATGTGTGCGTTTGAAAAAAAAATTAAGATTTTAAAAAGATTTTGGACCCAAAACTTAATTTAAAAAAATTTAAAAAAAATACAGTCATATTTGTCCAAAAAGATTTTTGGACAAAATTATAGTTTAAAACTAAGGTTTTGAATAAGCTACTGAGACTAACTTCTAAAATAGTAAGAAAGTTTATGAATTACCTAATTATTATTTCTTTTATTTTTTCTTATATTCTCTATCCTCTCTCATATCTCTTATCTTTTCTCAACATATCTTCTCTCTTTTCTCCACCCTCTCTACTCTTATATCTTTTTAATAAAATCATACTTTTTTAGTAATTTTCTAATTACAAGAGTCTTTCTAATAATAACTATCCAAATAATTATTTATTTAAAATTAATTTTTTTTCATAAGTTTTTCTCCAAATTTTTTTTTAAAAGCTGTCTAAAAACTATTTTTTATAAAAAAAATTTAAACTTTTATCCAAATATGCCCTATAAAGTTAAGAGGTAAAATAGATTAAAATTTTATATTCTAAGATAAAAAAAAATCTATCTATTAACTCTTTTGTTTAGAACGAGATGGAATATTATATGTTGTGTGAATTTAAAAATTAACGTGAGATCAATGGGGTTAGGCAACAAGAAGTAATAGTCTTGACTCTTGAGACGCACGTTCCAGAATTAATTTTCCTCAACTCAGTAAACTACACCAATATTATTATTATTTTTTCCACCAAATACACCAATATTATTCAGTCGAAGATTATAGTAAGCATTTTAGAGGATGAATCACTGAGAGGGAAGCGAAATACCTTGAGAATTACCCTCCCCTGACCCGCACTTGAAAATATTTCTCAAAAGAGAAAAGTAGTTTTCAAATAACACATCAAAAGATTTATTCATTTAAGATGATAGGGAGAGTAGGCAACCAACCAATGGGAACAGACTCAACTAGGATTGTTATACTCGTGATTAATTGGAATGTAAACGTTAATATGGACAACTTAACTTTTTGACACGATTATTGTTGTCTTGGAATTTTGTGGTTTCAATTTACTATAGTACCCTGCAGTACTGTTCGCGCCTCCTTTATATTCTACCCCAAAAGCGAGCCGGGGGGTGTGCTGTTCTGCCATGGCAAGCTTCCTCTCTCGTTGGGCACTTCTTTTACTCCTCCTTCTCTTCTGCGTGTTCAACCTCTCAAGTAATTCTTCTTTTACTCTGGATCTCATTACATTGCCCAAAATATGTTACCCTGTTTTATGCTAATCATTCTGTTCCCTTCAACTCGAGCCACATCTGGTCTCAAGTCTGCGTCTCTGTTCATTCCAAAGTTCCCCTTTCTGGATTATATTCAACATTTTCCTATGAACTATCAAGTGTTCGTTTGGAACAAAAGCTAACTTCGCCCTTATAGTTTCATATGGCTCATTCATTCTTTTGGTTATTTATGTTCATTTATCCTTTGCTTTGTCTGCTTGTGAGTGGGCAAGGGGAAGATAAGATAATTGAAAATCCGTTTCAAAGCCAGTTCTTTTCCTTTTTAAATTTTGATAGTTTCTTTTCCTAATTTCTTCTCGCTTCCCTTTAATTTCATACTACGTTCACCGACTGAAATTATGGTTGCTGGCAGGTTGTGATTCATTCATAGGCGTTAACTATGGTGAAGTCGCCGACAATCTCCCACCGCCTTCAGCCACCGCGAAGCTTCTCCAATCCACCTCAATCGAAAAAGTCCGATTGTACGGAACAGACCCCGCTGTCATCAAAGCCCTCGCTCACACCGACATAGGCATCGTCATCGGAGCGGCCAACGGCGACATACCATCCCTCGCTTCCGATCCCAGCGCTGCCAAAAGCTGGATCGACTCCCACGTCATCCCATTCTACCCCGCCAGCAAGATCATCCTCATCACCGTCGGCAACGAAGTGTTCACCTTCGGCGACCAGAATCTACAGAGCCAACTATTGCCGGCGATGCAGAACCTCCAAGACGCACTTAACTCCGCTTCTCTGGCTGGGAAAATCAAAGTCTCCACCGTCCACGCCATGGCGGTGTTGGGTCAGTCCGAGCCTCCTTCTTCCGGAGCCTTCAAACCCGAATTGACGACCCTACTGAAAGGATTGCTGGACTTTAACGACGCCAACGCTTCGCCTTTCGCCATCAATCCTTATCCATACTTTGCTTACACCAGCGACCCCAGGCCGGAAACTTTAGCCTTTTGCCTCTTCCAACCCAACTCCGGCCGACTTGACTCGAACACGAAGATCAAGTACATGAACATGTTCGATGCTCAGGTGGATTCTGTACGTTCTGCGTTGAACTCCATGGGGTTTAAGAACGTTGAGATCGTCGTCGCCGAGACTGGTTGGCCATACAAAGGTGACACCAACGAGGTTGGTGCTAGCATCGAGAACGCAAAGGCCTACAACGGTAACTTGATCTCGCACTTACGTTCTATGTCTGGGACCCCACTTATGCCGGGAAAACCAGTAGATACGTACCTATTTGCATTATATGATGAGGATTTGAAGCCTGGGACTACTTCTGAGCGATCTTTTGGGCTTTTCAAGCCCGACCTGACCATGACGTATGATATTGGCCTCTCAAGTCAGAATTCGACCAAAAATGTGGATGCTCAAAGTCCAACTTCGACACCAACTGCAACGCCGTCGCCGACGGCGGCGCCAACGACGCCGAAGAAAGGAGGAGTGTGGTGTGTGCCAAAAGCAGGATTAACAGATGCACAGTTGCAGGGAAATCTGAATTACGCTTGTGGACATGGGGTTGATTGTGGCCCTATAAAAACCGGTGGGACATGTTTCCAACCAGACACGCTTGAAGCTCATGCGGCTTATGCGATGAATCTTTATTATCAGACTGTTGGTCGTGATCCCAAGAACTGTGATTTTGCAAATACAGCCACGCTCACGTCCACTGCTCCAAGTAAGTCCCCAGTAATCCAACTTGATTTTAAATCACTAATTGAGCTCTGTTTTCTAAACGCGAATTACTGGCTATAACAATATTATTCTCTGTTTTTGCAGGTTACAATAATTGCTTTCTCAATTCCAGTATTAATGCTAATGTTGATAATAGTACCCGAGTGAATAACAGTCACGTATCAATGTCTGGAGTCGGACCCACGAGACATTTAATTGACACTTGCAAGTGGTTGTTCTTCATTGGCTTGGTCTACCTTTGACATGTCGCAATTTTCATATGGGAAGACAGTTCTTTTGTGTTCTCTCACGTTGTGCTCGTAACGAGTTGTCTGGTTTCTCAGAAAAGTGTGCGTGTAGGAAAGACTGTTCCTTTACGCATGCGTGGCGGAGAGTTAAGCTGCTGCGACCTAAAACGTGTGTAAGAAGGGTAGTTTGAGTACTGAACTATTTTTGCTGCTACATGTAATATGTATATATCCTTTGTTTAGTAATATATAATTTTGCTGAGTAGTGTTATTGTCTTGCAGCTTCACATCTCTGTTTTTTTATTTATTTTGAGGTTTACAGTTTTCTGCCTCCTCTCTCTCATATCATCTAACAACATTTAAATTTATATTCTCTTTTTTATATATATAGAGGGGAGACTGTTTCAGTTTCACATCTCTGCTACACTTGATGTCCGAATTTATGTATATCTGCTTTCGGTCAGGTTTTATCTTGAACTTTTTGGGCGTTTTAGGATCTCCTCCCTCTTTAATATTATAGACGACTATATAATCGAAGCAAATCGAGTCTACTTTTGTAGATAGAAAGTAAAAGTATTATAGGAGTTAAAAACCCAAAACAATAGGATCCGATCTTCATCGTTACTGAAGAAATTGCACTTAACTTCAATAATAACTTGAGCATCTTTTATAATCTATAAAAGGAAAAGAAAATTTATATCTTGTTGATAATTCCGTGGTAAATGAATGCAACACACAATAACTGAAAATCAACAGTAAAGTTTACACTTTGAACAACTTTATGTTCAAACCTGACTTCCCTAGGCTGGCTAGGAACAGCTTTCTCTATTCATTTGGAAGACAAGCTTTAGACACAGAGAGAGACAAGGGAATTCACAAACAGTGGTATGCCTTACTTTGTTGAAGCCTGTACGTCAGCTGACATCAAATCCAGTGTAAAATTGAAGGATTTTTGTTATCCGTCATTGCCAACTTTACTGCCCGCACTTCTCTTTGCTTGCTTATTTGTCTTCACATCCTGATCCTGAAGATGTGACCAAGCTTAGCAACAGAGTAGGAATGTTTATTCCTAGTTAACCTATTAATTCCCAAAGCAAATCTTATAACTAGCAGCGACATTCAGTCTACTATCAGGTTAAGTTATCGATAATAAGAAAAGCTATTAGTAATAAGAGAGACATATATGGCAAAATACTAGGCATTAAGGAATTAATCATCAAGGAAAGAGGAGAATCTCGCGAATTCTTTACAACCAAAGGTGCAGATTGAAAAATGGGAAAGCCGAAAGCACAAAACAATCGAAGAGTATTCGCAATTTCAATGAAACGAAGAGCTTAGCTCAGCTTACCGGTTGTGATTGAAGAGGAAGGATGTCTAAATCAGAAGAACGCAATGCATCTGAGCAATCAGAGATGGCAGATTCTCGGACGCCCGGAACATCGCTGAACAAGTACTCGTAAGCAGCCTGAAAAGCCGACGACCAAAACCCAGGTAACCGAATGGTATTGGTGTACGTGTACACATCCCACATGCGCTTCACCAACTTCTCCCTCTCCTCCACTTCCTATTCCCAAAAGCACACAGCAAAATTCAACACCCAACAATGTTATCCACAGTCTGAAGAAGAAATCAAGAACAAGTGCTAGGTGGGAAGGTACCAGAACATCGAGGTCGTCGAGAATCCGAGAATCCAAATCAAAGGAGAAACGGGAAAGGTTGGGAGCAGACCATTTGGGAGTGAGGGAGGCAGTGAACAGGGACCATACAGCTAAAAGGATCATGGCGGTCAATACCCAGAACATGTAAGCCATTGCTTGTCCAGCTTCAGAGCTTTCTTTCTTCATTCTGGCTGTAACGTAAACACTGTTATGGATGGAGCTTTATCTTTCAATAATTAGAGATAGAAGATGTGCCTATTTTTACAGCTAAAAGAGAAGACAACGAGAGGTGAATCGGAGGGAAAGGTGCAGGTAATAGATTACATAATAAAAAATAAACTTATATTTTATAAAAATAGGAGTTCAATATTTTGTATCTTTATCAAATGTTTTTAAACAATTTTATAAATTTTTTATAAATATTTTTTAAATTTTAATTTATATCAAAATAATTAGAGAAATATATCTAAAAAAAATTTTATATAAAAAAAACAATAATTGCCTCGGACCTTCAAATACAGGCATCACGAACCTTAGTCGTCACCAACGGATTTATTATTGACCTGGGATTTCTAATTGGTCCATACTGCATCTCCTCGTAGCTGAGGGGCTAAACAGGTTGGTCTAGGTATGGTTGATCCGCTAATATAATCCATATACTCTGGCCCGCAAGACAAAATAAATACCATTGCTCAAGATTTTCTTATTTCTTTACTTTATTTAATAATGGGATCTATACCTACTTGACTATAAAGTTGATATAATATCGCCCCATATCTACTTTTCATGTCCACATCTGGATAATTCGGAACCATTTCAAATATCATAGATTAATTAATAAACCAGATAGTCACGGTAAGATAATTTCAAAGAATAATTATAATTGTTTCAAATTCCGTCCCAAATTAGAATGACACATTCCAAGTCATTCCCATTACATTCCATCATTAATTATCACAACTCTCTCTCTCGGGACTTAGTACAAAGTTAAATAACTAACTTAAATAAATAAGTAAATTGTTATATTAATTATTTTTAATAAATATGATTTAATTTTTTTAAAATATTATAATTCATCATAACTAACTTTATAAATTTAAACAAAAAATAAATAAATTAAAATCTTATATTTATAATTAAATATAATCTTAACTCGCTCTTCAATTATATTAAGAAGAGCTCTTACATTATATTAAAAAGAGAAAAATTTAACCTTATAACTAACTCTAGTTCTTATATTAAGAAAAAGAGAGTGGAGGAGTATCACAACAATACTAAACATATTTTTGCTTATTCCATTTCATTCTAACACCCTGATTCGATGTCAATAATCAATATCAGTGGCCAAAACTTGAATCATCACTACAGTGATTTCAGGACGGAGCACTACAGGGCACAAGCACATAAACTTTGTATTGGTGATGCTGCTCAGAAGAAAAAGCAAATAATCACAGAAAAGCTTCATATGTCCAGACATATTTATGCTACTTCATCACCGCAGGCTTAAATAGTCATAAGATTCAATATTCAGGATGACGAAATGTGCTAAAATAATACAACCCCATAAAATATCAAACAGTCCCGGCCGTATCAAAGAAAAATAATGTTCAAATGTATAACAGCTAACCTTCATGAATCTCAGACATTCCAAATATGGAAATGGCAGACAATCAACATGACATCAATTTCAGTCCGCCCGTCTGCATTATGTCCTCACTGATTACACTAAATTAAGCTAAACTTGTAAAACCATATCCAGTTTCCAAGAACTAATATTTAAAAGGGGGGGGGGGGATAGAAAGCATTTTAAACTTAAAGCTACAAAAGGGAAGGCATCAGATAATAAGCGGAGTTTTGAATCTTCATGGAAATCAGTGTGTAGGATAAGAAATTTAACATCATTTGCCATCCCTTATCAAAAGATCAGGTAAGACCTAAACTACACAACAGATCCACATAAAAAGGTATACGAAAAGTATTCAGGTTTCAAATACTCAAGAGCCACATAAAAGTACATAAACTAAATCGATTTGGAGGAAAGAGTGACATAGTAAACAGTAAAACATGTCATAGATCTATAACGAAATGGCTTCAGAAATAGAGAAATTGAAATCAGCATAGCTTATCAGTATATCAATAAGCGGTTTAAAAGTAATCATCGCATGCCATGTTATCTATGTAAATTGAAAACAAAAGGGGGGGAAGAGATAATTAAAACCAAAAAATGCATGTTTCGGAAGGTCCATTTGACCCAAGGCAATAATCAAAGCTGTGCAATGGGCTGGTAAGCCAACCTTTCAATCTCTGCATCCGTTATAGCTCCACTGGCATTGAAATTTAATCGCCAGATGAAGCGGGTAAACAAATGCACAACGTGAGAGTGGGAGTGGGCCAAAACCAGATAACAATGAACAGAGCAATCCAAATAATTTATCAAAACGCAAGACATACTCTTAAATAATCTCCAAAAAAATCGAAATTTATCAAGAAGTTTGGGTTCCTGATTTACTCAGGAATATAGATATGTTTGCGGGAATCGTAGCGAAAACAGAAACAGAAATCGAAATCATGGAAGAGTAAAACAAATAAGCCAAAAACTATCAATGCAAAATTGCGCGGCTTAAGATTTGGGCGCAGAAGCAATAACAAACGAAATCTGAATCGTGGAGGCGCGACCTAAACATTTATATAGGGGTTTCCAGCGCACATTATTAGGGTTTATGGGGCACCTCAGAGACTCAGAGTTATGATGGAAGCCTGCAGGCTGGTGCCGTTTTACTAGCCATCCCGTCGTTTTACCATATATCAAACCGGCGGCCTCTCCCAACTTTTCTGTTTTTCCTTCATTTATGAATTAGGATTTATGAGACTGCTTCTTCTTCTTGTATTTTGTATTGTTTTTTGCTTTTTTTTTTTTGCCAAAAAATTTATGAGACTGTTTCTAAGTTCTAAAAATGGACCAAATAATAAGAATGAAAGTCATGTAGTCAACCCACATAAATGAGTAAAAAAAATATAGATAGTAGAATAAAATATAAAAACTATTTTTCGGGTGAATACAAAACCTCATTTTATCTTATTTATTTATAAAATATAAAATATATTTTATTATTAATCTATTTTGTGAGTGCACAAAATTTACGATACATCGTAGTTTTCACGTTTTAATACGAGATGTAGTTTTTTTAAGAAAATGTTTAAGGGTGCTAAAGTTGAACCAATTAAAATCATAAAAAATATTGAAATATTTTTAAATGTACAAAATAAGCTTAAAATTAAAAAATTAATAAAAATATATTCTCTCTTATTATAATTATAAGAGTTAGTTAATTTTTTAGTAGATTAAATAAATTAAATAAATAAGTTAATTATGATAAAATTTAAATTTTTCAGACGAATTCATATTATATATATTTTAATATACTTAACTTAATTAATTAATTTTTATATTAGTTATAATTAATTAATTTAATTTTTAAATTTATAAAAAAATTAATTAATTTTTATAGTTAGATTGAGCTAGTAAAACCTAAAAGTACTATTATCTTTTAATTAATTTGACTCAACATGTTATTCAATCAGCTTCATGTTATATGCCCATGCGAGTTTTTGACGCTCTAAGTTTAAATTTTGAACATTTTGAACCATGACCAAAATACGAAAACAAAATGAAACACTTAGCAATAAAAAGGACGACTACAGAAATCTTGTATGGGTGTTCAAAATTTATTGTCTTAGATTAGGGCTAATAATTTGGATTGATTTTGTGGGCCTAACTCACCAGTCCGTTAAAAAATAGTGGGTTAGGTTGTAATATTTATAACCTATTTTGATACTGGTATTTTTAACTCGCACCCGAGACGGGTTAGCCCGTTTTTTTTTTTATTATTTATATTACACATTTGCACTTTACTAATTTGAGAGTGTTAGCTAAACAAAAAATATTACACTTAATTTATATTCACTTTATTAAATTGAGTCATTTCTTTATATATATTCATTTTATTTTATTATTATTTTCTTTGTGATAGATTTATCTATGGATAATGATAAAATTGACTAAATAAATATTTTGACAACTTCAGATATGATTCGAATATAATTAATATTGATATATGTAATTTTAAAAAAAAAATGTTGGCATATACATATGGAAAAAAAAAAGGTGGCGAGTTGGCGGGTTAGCCGGCCAACCTGCCATGGCGGTAAACACCAACCCGCCTCCACCCTAACCCGCGATAGGCTAACCCATATTCGGCGGGTTGGCCCGTATTACCACATTTATTTTAGATTATCCCGCTCAGTATATTTCAAGACGGGAATACATCGAATCAGGATAATACGGGTCTCGGTCTGACTCTCGAGACTCATGTCATATCCCTAACATATTTTTTTTATAAAAATAAAAAATATATTTATTTTATTTTTTGTAAAAAATAGAAAATAAAAAATAGTATTGATTATATCATATTATTTATTTTATTTATTAGATAATTTTATTTTTCTCTTCCACACATGTTTTTATTTCTTTACAGATGAAACAGTAACTTCAGTTGGTGAAATAAAAAAATTAAAAAAATAATAATATTTATAAATAATTAATGATATCTGTTGCTTTAAATTGGTAATTATATTAGGGAGGATTTAATTTTTTTATTTTTTACGTTCTGATTATATGTTAGTGATATAGATAGATTATGCATAAAATATTTAGTAGTTTATTTTTAAAATTTTCCGTCCCATGAACTTATCTCATGACGTTGTCAGAATGGGATGAGATATGTGACATAAAATGCGATCTATATATTATATCGAGATGGGATACAAGATGAGGATCTATCCACACCTTACCTACCAGTTGTTCTGAGGAATCACGTTTCCTCGTGGAGATCAGAGGGAGGCAGAAAGCAATCATTCGACAACCCAGAGATATTGAAACCAATCTCTTCAATCTCCCACGTCTCCTCAATTTTCCTCTTCTGATTATGCGAGCCACCGTACCTGTGAAGGGTCGCCACCGTGGTGCCGCCATGTGCTATGTTAATGCCATCGACATCCCTATAATCCTTCATCACAGACTATGTTTACCAAAATACAAAGTCATTAGTTCCCTTCATGGGCTTCATCCTTACCAGTTTGTTGTCCTCAAATTTGACAAGTAGCCCTGTTCGCTGGCTAAAGTATCCCCATATTGTGTGTCTCACGGATGCAGTATGAGGCGAACTCTGTGCTTGCAGAATGTTCATTGACGGATCTAACTTGAGAGAGAAACATTCTTCATTTTCTACTGTTTTGTCTCCTACACATACTGCGTCTAGGAACAAATTGGCCGTGTACCTTGGGTCCAACCCCTGGAAATAACAAGCACAGAACGAGATCAGAAAGAAGTCATATCGTTAATAGCTGAAGCATTTGTTGGAACTTAAAATTTAATGCCGATGCCACGCCTGTATATTACCTGGAAGAACCTGCGAAGGGGTCTAGGAGGGCCTCTGTTTGCATGAAAAGGTTGAGAAGAAGACTGGTTCCAGGCTACTCTGCCGTCATTGCCTGCACTAACCTTGAAACCGGAAACAACTAACTCCAGAAACCACAAATCTGGGTTCTTTTGCCATAGCACAAAGCCCCCTACTTCAGCCCTGCCTCTTGTGTGCACGCTATCTTCTCCCATTTGCATCTCCGACCCGAACATTCTCACTTGTCCCATTGTATACATACTTTTCAGAGCAGCTAGTCCTCCAGTAGCTGCTACGTATTGCTGTACTATGTATTTGGCCGTGGAATCTGCCTGTCATAGCGTTCAGTACTTGTTATCTAAAAATATGACTTAGAAAAGTAGCAGAGAAAGCTATTTTTTGTGTAAGATTTATGTCAGATAAATTAGATATATTAAACCAAAATGTCTCCCACTGACTTCAAATGGCATGAAGCTTGGTTCCTGAGAAATCCATTATAGGGTGTGTTTGGAATACACCCAAACCAAGGTTTTATAAGCCCTTTTGGGCAAAACCTTGGTTTGGAGAAATTTTAAAACAAACAAGCTTATTTGTCCATAAGTGCTTTTGAGCAAAACCATGGTTTTGAATAAGCTATTTAAAATAGCTTTTTCAACCGTAAAAGAGCTTATAGACTATCCAATTACTATATTACCCCTACTTTTTCTTACACCCTCTCTCCTCTCTCCTCTCTACTCTCTACTTTTTCTTACACCCTCTCTCCTCTCTCTTATATTCTCTCTCTTACTTTAAATCAAATCATACCCTTTTTGGTAATTTATCACTATAAAAAGTCATTCTAAAAATAACTATACAAACACATATTTATCAAAACCACTTTTTTTCCATAAACTCTTCTCTAAAAGCCCTTTTTCATAAGTTGTCCATAAACTCTTTTTTTTCATAAGTATTTTTTTAAAATCTTATCCAAACAGCCCATCAAGATAAACTGAGAAGCAGTGCAATACACCAAGTCAATTAGCAGTGCATGGAATTCAGAATTCAGAACTCGCATTTATCGAGGAGTGATTCAGAATTCAAAATCTCAGATAGTCCGATAAAGGTTGCCCCTAAATCAATCAATCCGCAGCAATTGGACTTAGGGGCTTTTGAGACTTTTGGTGGTTATCTCTTTCTAAACTCAGTCACGGAAGTTATATTCTAAGAATTCTAGCCGCGGAAAATTCACATGTAAAGGTCGAGTGAAAATCATTTAAAAATCAATTTCAAATAACCGTCCAACTCGATGATCACTCGAGGCACAAGATTGGCCTGCATGGCGGTGGTCATGGTGATGAATCGTAACATATTATACGTAAGGGTTGTATGGTTTATAAAACAAGCGTCGCCGAATGAATAGATTTTGTGATCAAGACAGGTAAGGAAAATATTCGCGATGCGTACGATGGAACAACCTCTGAGAGGCCGCGTTAAAAAAGTCTGATCGGATTGAACTTGAACCGGAACGAGGGGAGAGCCAACAAGCTTAAGCAATGCCATGAATTCATTTCTTGAGGTAGAAGAGAAATGAGAATGCCGATCAATGGGTTGAGCTTTCATGAGAGATTGCAGATTCTTCCAACGAGTAGATGTAGAGCTCCCCAAACAGAGTAGCATTTCTTCAGGGAATGGCACCTCCAACACCGTCTCCAACCCATCTTCGTTATCAAAATTAGGACAAAGTTTCCTCATCAGGAAAAATGGAGAGAGAACAAAAAATTCCGCCAGGGCCTCCCTCTTAATTGAAAATATCTACAACGGAAAGGACTCTGCGGAAAACGGAATCCCTTCCTCTTCTTGGCCAAACCCTAAACACAGGATTTGGGGATTACTTGCTTACAGAAATTCTCAATAATGAAGGGAAAGCAAAATACGTTGCTACAGCCGAATATATGCGTAGTTTTTCCCTGTGGATTGCACGAAAATGGTTGTACACACACAGATATCTTCTGTGTGTGTATATTTATTTTATTTCTCCTCGTTCTCGAAGGGATGACGAAATTGCATCCCACGATATGGGAATTTGCTCGTCTTTGCTGGTGATATTGCATTCCACCATAAGGACTTCGTGGAGCAGCAACGTATTTTTAGTATGTGATTCGGCTTTAAGTTTAAAACAACCTACCTAAATCTTCTCCCCTCAAACATAACAGATAATCACTGAGTGAAAACAATAATTAATTAAAACGCTAATCTTAGGCCTAAAGAAAAACCGTGATCATTCACGTGGGACATTAAATCAAACCCCCTACCTAAATCTTTCGTCTATAACAGCAATTATTTTACGTTGACAATAGAAAGATTAAAATATTTTATTTGGCCATTTAAAAAAATCATTAAAATATCCCTAAAATTAGACACATGAGACAGGTTGAGGTGGTAAGATATTTCTTCTAGTATATTTTTTTTTCCCTCTATTTTCTCTGCCTCCTCCTACAAGTAACAATTTAGGAAATTTAAAAAATATGAAAATAAAAACTTAAGATACAGGACCCTAATATGGGCCCTAATAAGGCCCAAACGAAGTCTTGAGTCCATAGTAATAAATGGGCCAACTGACAGGCCCATATACAAACGGCTCATTGACGGACCTTAGACAACCCGCGCTAATAGAAACGGGTATCTATGATTTCATTTCGTGCCCGTTCTCTAACAATCGTATCAATTCTCGTCTTTCCTGCGTCTCCGGTGTTCCCAATGAAGGCGGCTTTGAAGGGCAATTATGACTTGGAAAGGAACGGCGGTGCCGCCGGAACCGCTGCCTTCAACGCAGGCGACGTCAAGATTCGAGCTTCTATAACAGATGCTACCATCGTCAATGGAGCCAGCTTAACTGGATTGGCTCTAGCTGTTGAGAAACCTGGCTCCTTTATAATCGATTACAATGTTCCCAAAAAGGTATTTCCAAAATTCCACCAAATTCTACTTGCCTGCTAGTTCCTGAGTATGTGCTTCTTTAGTCGTCGATTAATTCAGTCAAACAGATACAGAATTTGATTTATATTGTACAAAGTGCGGCTTTCGAAAGGTCTGCTTTTGCTCCATATATTTTGATTTATCCGCAAAAGATAGTTTTATTTTGTTGTCAGTTTTTTGTAATTCCGCATTTCTTTCTCTCACTTGGGGTGGTTTGCTTTTACACTTTTTGTAACTTATCTTGGATTAGGTTCTTTATCTCCCTGCATCTTTATAGTATGTCCCGTTCCCTTGGTGTCGCAGGACTTTCGATTTCAGTTTATGAACACCGTTAGTATTGCCGAGAAGCCATTGAATTTAACTTACACACATAGCTGGGGCGATAACAGGACTGCTTTGGATGGAACATTGATAATCGATCCCGCTAACAAGTTGTCGGCTAACCACGCACTTGGTTCGGGAAATTGCAAATTGAAGTACACTTACGTGCATCAGGGGGTGACCATGTTCGAGCCATCCTACGATTTGGCTAAGAATTCATGGGACTTTGCAGTTTTACGGAGAGTTTACGGTGATGACTTGTTGAAGGCCTCATACCTAACATCAAGCAAAATGTTGGGGCTAGAATGGTCGCGGAATTCAAAGCAGAGTGGTTGCTTCAAGGTGAATATTTTTTCCATCTTTTTTGGTTGCATCGCATACCTCCCGTTGTGTTTGTTTCTGTGAAAGTAAGGAGGCTTCACACGTGCGTTGACCATAAACCATTAATTCCTTGTTTTAGCACTCAGCCTCTGGGGAAATTCAGGTGGAAGGTTAATTAGCCTTCGTCTCTTGCAACACACTGCAAGAATTTTGATCTTTTTCTGGCTGATCAGGGTGTATAGGATTTTAGAATTCGGACATTTTCTTCATGTTCGTCACAGTGATATGTCGATGTAAATAGCGCCGTTTTTTTTTTTAATAGGAATTGTATAAATTGCTTTTATTTGCTTCTTGCCATTGGATTTTGCAAAATAGATGTGCTGTCCCTCTAATTTTGGCTATAAATGGGAATCTTGGACATACTGACTTACAATTTTGAATTTGCTAGAGCTAATGCATTGAAGTCTCTTGCTTGTTCTGTATAATTCCTTCTATTTGGTCTCAATTAGAGTTTGCTAGATTGATGTTATCATTTTTGAGGATTCAATCGCATATCTTCCCCAGAAAATTGTTGGCTTTATTAAAATTTGAGCTTGAGTTGGATGCTTACTTAGGATATTGGGAGTAAGTGGTTGTTTGACCGAAGATCCAATTGTCTACGTAGAGAAGGATCTTTGACTTGATTTTTTTTGTTTTTGGGGTCTTAGATAAGCTGTAGATTCTGCTTGAAACGTAATTCTCTCCTCTGGCTAGGAATATAATTCCATGAGCGAAATAAAGCTAGTTGTGTTTGAAGGCTAATTTTGTAGAACTGTAGAAGTTATTGGTAGGTTGGTACTCGAACATCAAACGAGAGCACAAAATTCACCCTGTCGTCTTGATGTATTTTCTCACATTTTTCCTTCTCGTACAAGTTTAGAAAATTGGGACGATTATGAGGGACTCCTGCTTTGTATATTTGTATTTCATCATTGAGAACTGGTCTGTTCTGCATAAAACCTTTTCAGGTGGATTGACTTGTTTCTATGCGAGTTGTTGTTCTATATTTCTTTCATTCTCATCGGGAGTGAACAAGATTTTCTTACTAAAGGCTCTCTTTTTTCAGATTACTGCTTCGCTTAACTTGGCTGAGGAATTGAAAGCTCCGAAACTTAGCGCTGAAACCACTTGGAATTTCGAGATGTAGCAGTGTGCTTCCATCATCTCCGCTTATTTAAGATCTGATGTCTTCAGAGGCGTATTTCGCCTTTCCATTGATACTCTACTTCAATTTGAAGTGTGACCTGGTCGGTCACATTGCCATAACAATGCTGAATTGATTGGCCACCTACAACTTAGATATTTTGTTTGTTGAACATTCATGGAATTGTCGGCACATTGCAAAAGCCTTATAAAAATTAGCATTTAAATTGAGCAGTCTTGTTAATTTTTTTTCGGTTATACATGAAGGTGTTCTGATTTGTAGGTTTAACAAATGAAATGAGATGAAGCTGTTTGGATATTCTTTTAAAAAAGGTTTATAAAAATAAATAGTTTTTTTATAGTCTTTGTAAAAAAATTTCTGGATAAGAGTTTATAAAAAAATAGTTCTGAATAAATAAGTGTTTGGATAATTATTTTCATAATAATTTTTGTGATTAGTAAATTATTATAAAATGTATAAGATAAAAAAAATTAATAAGCAGTAGTAATTGTTCATCATCTTCATGAAGATCACATCAGGACGAGTAAAGAGTGACTCTTGTTGGTGAGTAAGACGGCAACTTTTGACAAGTAAGACGACAGATCTGGATGGCGACTATAGAGACGAGTAAGACGGCGACTCCTGGTGACGAGCAAAACGGCTAAACGGAACGAAGGAGAAGAAGAGAGAGTAGAGAGAGGAGGAGAGGGTGAGAAAAAATAAAAGTAAAATAGTAAATAGGTAGTATATAAATTTTTTTACTGTTCTAAAAATTATTTTTAGCAGTTTATCTAAAATTATAATTTTAAATTATGGTTTAGCTTATAAGTTGTTTTTTGAATAAATATGATTATTTATTTTAAAAAATTTTAACTAAAATTTAAGTTAAAACTCTTTATAAAATTATAGTTTTCATTTTTCTAAACAGGCACGAAATCAATCCAATAGGACAGTTGGATTTTCTATTGCTGCTTTGCAAAACCAATGACGGGTGAGGCGCAAATAGAGAGAGAGAGAGAGAGAGAGAGAGAGAGAGAGAGAGAGAGGTGATTATGGAACGTGAGAGGTATTAATAAATATCGATTCTAGGGTTAAATATGTGAGAATAGGTACAAGAAAAAAATAAGGACGGGAAATTCAAATTTGAAAGCTAAGTTGATTAAGTAGACTTTTATGATCAAATAAAGAGTATTGCATAATTAAAAACAGAAAAATTGATGTGACGTTTGATCCGAAGCAGGGAAAATAATTATTTTTTATAAAAAAAATATGAATTTAATATTAATTATCTATTAAAATTAAAGTATAACTCTAAAATTTAAAAAATATTTATAAAAAAATTATAAGATTATTCATTAAAGTAATTTTTACAATTATAAATACTGTGCCATCACTTGTTTTGTTGAGTTCGATTTCCATTTACCAACTCTCATCGCCTACCAATTTAGGCTAAACACGTGAAGAATATGTTGGAAAAAGCTTATTTTGACAAGTTATTTGCTACTTATTGATAAAAGTTAAAAGTATGTATTTTTTTAAAACAAAATTTTATCATTAATTTAATATCTTCTCTAAACTTAAGTGGTAAATTTAACTAAAATTATTTTTTTTAAAAGTTAATAAAATTGATCATCAAAATAATATTTCTTCTGATTTTTAATATAAAAATTATAATACAAATTATATAATAATTTAATTTTTATATTAAAGAAAAGATGAGGAAGACTAGTTATCCTCAATTATCTTAAATAACGAGGTTTAATTAATTTTGACTAGTGTTTGAGAACATGAGGGAGCAGGTGAAAGGACGTTTTGAAAGGAAGTGACAAGAATAAAGGGGTGAAACTGAAATTCTTTGGGACAATGGGCAACGCCCTCACATTCACATGTGGGGGCACAGTGATCTTGGGAGCTACGTGTCGAGATCTTACCCTATGCAATTCTCCCTCTCTGTTCCATTGTCGTCATGCCCTCTTCCCCATCACGACCCCCCACTCACTCTCTAACCATCATAAATTCATAATCCTTTCATAATAATGGGTATGTCTTACGAATGAAGAAGAGTGAGGAACAAACTTTGATTGCTCCCTTCGTACTATTTATAAATTATTTTTATCATTGATTAAAAAAAAATTAAACATTATTAATTATATTATAAAATTTAATATTTTTTAATTTTTCTCCTACTTAATATACGTTATCTTTTATAAAAACAAATTTAATATAAATAAAAAATAAAATAAAATAATATATCTATATAAATAATTTTTTTATTTTATAAATATGACTAAAATCAATACTCTCTCTACCTTATAAATATAATTAGAAGAATAATCAATAAATCGCAACAACAAACTCATACAAATAAATTAAATTTTAAACTCTTGGAGAAGACATAAAAGTAAAGATCTCTAAGCACTTTAATCATCTAGTAGAGTTATTACTATTTAACTAAAAATCACGAGTTTAATTATTTAAGAACATAACAGTGTAAATGATAGGATCATCGTTCGAATAGGTCATACTATAACTCAATTTAAATTAGCGTAATTTATAATTTTTTTTAGGGTTAGACAAAATACCGAATATTCAAGAAAAGAAAAAGTGATGACCCATGTTCACCTCCCTTTTTAGTCCGGGTCAAACCATTAGTCTAACTAAGTAAACAATTCAATATGATGTTAACTAACTTAAGAAAGACGTTAATATAAGTAATATCCTCGTAGAGAATGCAAGAAATACAAGTAGAGTGTAAAAACCTGGGAGAAAGGAAAATGGAGGAATAAAGATATAGAAGTGAGAAAAAAGGGAATAAGGTGGGGGTGAGGCATCATACTATAGGAAAGAGGAACAAAGTAGAAAGATAATCAAACAAGAAATGATTAGTGGGCGACATTTCAATCCTTTTGCCTTTTTACATCATGCGCCCCAACCCCTTCCAGCTGTGTCTCTTCATACCCCTTTCACGGTCTTACATAGCGCCTATCCCTCTTAGTGCCCCTCCCCCCATCATTCCCTTCTTCTTCTTTTATTATATTATATATTTCCACTCCCTCGCCCACTATCTCTACGCTTTTCAGCCAACCTATATTCTCAAGAGCTCTTCTCTAAATAGCATCCTAATTTTTTACGATATAATAAATAAAAAATTTTATATTTAATATCCCATAATATTTTAAATAAGATTATATCAAATATATAAACTATAGGCAACCATTCTTCTTTTCACATCGTTTATGTTGCACTGGATTTCATGGAGGATTCAGTTAAATAAATGAACTAAGCTTACAATACAATTTGAATATTAAGATTCTCGATAACCCACCTCTCGAGTTCTTTTTTTTAAAAAATTGCTCCTAAACTTCAGTTAATATTGCTTCCTTATATTAAATTAAAAAATGTAATTTGAGATGGATAAAAGAAAATCATACATTTGATTCTTAGATGTTTGGAGTTATAAAATAATTATTAAATATAATTCACTTATCCGTTACGAGTAGTATATAATAAAAAATACTCGTTAAAATTTTTCAATATCCAAATAGAACTTATTATGATGTAACAAAAAAGATCCCGGTCAATTTTGAAATTTGTGTTGCAAGAGACGAAGATCAGACTCCACAGGTTAACTTCCTGCTTGTCTTGTTCTGCTTAGTTTATATAATTTAGGATCTTGAAAAAAGGAACAGAAATCTCTCTCGTGATTAAAGTAAAACAAAGAAAGAAAGGCAAGTTCTTCACTTTTGAGCGAAAGCGCGGAGTCGTTTCATTCACTTTTGCAGGCAGTCAATCCTTTTACATTGCAGTCACTCTGTTTTGCTTGATTATATTTCAAATTTAAGCATTATTATGCCTTTGGAGTTTTTTGGTGAATAGCATATCCCCGGTTGCCAATGAACATTAACTCAAATGGCATGATCCCTAACACCTTACTAAAGAGGTTGGGGGATTGAATCCCTCAGTGGTTAACATTAACTCAAATATATAATTTTCATTGGTTACGAGACTTGAGTTAATACAGCTGAATTTAAAAGTCATCGTAATTATTTTGCCGATATCAACTTTCTCCATCTTTAGATCGGTGTTTCTCAGCCTTGTCTTTTTTATGCTTCTCCCTCCTTAATACATTAGTTTAGTATTCTCCTTTGTCTTGTCTATGCTTGTGGACCTGGAACGAACTTAATGCACTGTAGTATCTACTTGTTAATGCCCCATGCAATGCCTATACGTTCTTGGTGCTAGGGTTGCCACTCCCCCAATCGTCTCACTCGCCATCATCGTTTTCCGTAGATTTTTCACTGTCGACGAATATATCAAAGGATTTGAACATGTTTAATTTATGTGATGATGGAGGGGTCATCCTCAATCTCCTCTTTCTCTCATCAATAAATTCATACCTTAACCCATAAATTAATAATCAGAGTTGCGTGGAAATACAAACCAATAGAGACGAGGAGTAGAAGATGTAGAAGGAGACCAGATCTAGAAATTGAGGAATGAAAATAGAAAACCAAATTCAAATGTACGATCACGTAAAACAAGCGACCCCATGAAGCGAGACTTGAATTGGATGCAAGTGAGAGTGATGATTGTTTGAGGACAAAATTGCAGAGGATCAGCTCGTTCGACAGGTACATCCTCTATGATTAGCGTATAATAAGACAAGGTTGTTTGCCAATCAACAACACATACGATTTGAGAGCTTGCCCATTTAATAACCTCACTAATGACGCCCAAGTATATCCTTTGACGTGCCTTTCAAAAATCTTAAAATTTCACTGCTCATTTGTAGACTTTATTTTCCTTTTTTTAGTATAAATTTTTTAAGAAAGCCCAGGATTATAAAAACGTGATAAAATCTCTATTTCTCTTAAATAATATTAATATCAGATAAGATAAGTCGTCTATTATCTTTAAATATAAATCTAAATACTCAAGAATGAGATCACTTTACTAATTCTTAAAATTTAATTTTTTTTGTCTATTCGGTTCATCAGAATTTTACCCTGACTATATTCGAATTTGACCCGTATCACGTACCTAGTTATGGGGATGAGTCTCCTAATAAAAATTTTCTATATACATTAAAATTTAAATTTAATATTTTATTTAAATGATATTAAACCACTTATTTAAAAGTGTTTAAAATCTAATTGATTCAAAAGAAGATGGAATATGAAAAAAAAAAAAAACTGGGGCGTGCAAGATGACTGTGCCTCGTCCATGTCAGAAGTTGGACTTCGCTAGTTGGTGGGCCCACCGCCACTGGATCATCATTTGATTAAAGTCTGAAAATATGTGTGTGTGTGTGTGGTGCAGCTGCCAGTGAGGCCTTCATGATAACACATATCTCCATGCAATTACCAAAAAGCCCTCGTCCTTTATTAACTTATTGATGACGTTCTTTGAACTCTACTAGATAAAGGAGTTTGGGCGTATTATATACATCTCATGTTACTTTACCCATAAAGACAGTAGCCTTTTTACCATTTTAAGTAAACCCTAATTAATTATTAGTATCATAATACAAATCAAAGTTGAGCATCCCAAACGCGGATCTGCTCCTCGTTGACATGCTACTGAAAAAAGCTGAATATCATAACTTCACCTTTTCCCCCCAACTTTCCGAGCTGTACGGTGTCGTTTTAGGCACACCGTCCAATCTGAAAATATTCTCAAGCTAGGACTTCTGCTTCCGATGTTTGGCGTTTTGGTTTGTTCCATCTACTTATTACACCCTTCGATGTACATCGCACGTTCCTCTGCCTCTCTTTTCCCGTTTTATTTTTCAGCACGGTTTTCTTAGGTACTAGTAATTCTCAGGGGCGAGCGCAGTAGAGGACAAAAATAACAACATATTCACGAGAAAGCCACCGGCCTTTGGACAGCCCTCCTGCCTTCCTCGTACTTCTTATCTGCTTTTGTGGCATAATCGTTATTATTTGAAAAATTGTGCCTAATAATGTAAGGTCCGCAGGGATATTAAAAATACTAAAGGCGCATATAACTGAATGGAAAAAACCTATATCTCATTTTTTTACTACACGACAAGCACCGCTTAGTCCGACTGCCTCCCGACAAAGGTCATCAACCCGGGTATCGATACACGTGGACGGTGAGATTTGCGCTAATAGCCGCGAGATGAGACTTGGAGCTCAGGTTATCTTTGACTATAGTTAAAAATGGGAAGGGTTCGGGACTAAACCGTGGTTAACTGGCGCCGCTTCGCCATTTTTTAATACTTTTGTGACGCATTCCTAGCTCCTCCTTCTCTTTCTTTCCCTCTCTCTATCATCCCGCCGCTGTATGCGACTGTCGTGCGTCGACCTGTCATCGCTTGTCCTTCTTGTTAATCGTCCTCTTGAAGGTGGTGGAGCTTATTTCACAGGAGAAACCGAATAGATTTCTGCTAGATATTTAATATTATTTCGAACCAATCGGAACATGTTTTAGCAAAAGGGGTAATTATTTTGTATATTGTACTTTTGCATTCTCAGAGTCTCAGTTAATTGGTTCTGCTCGTGATTAGAGATTAGGTGATCGGCGCGCTTCAAAGAATAGGCAAGCTTCCAGTCGAGAAGTAGTCAGCCTGAGAAAGACGGAGCACGTGATTATCATTGAATTGATTGAGCAGCTAGACGATTCAGAGTTTTGATTGCGATACATGTCATGGCGGAGCTGGAGAATCCATCTTCAATGGAAGTTTCTGCAGCTTCCGGAGAAGCTAGCTTTTCACCCTCTGGCATTCAGAACGCGCCTGATGAACTCCCTCCCCCGAAAAAGAAGCGAAACCTCCCCGGAATGCCGGGTACCTGAACATTGTCCATAGTTCAAGCTCTCAATGTTGATTGAATCGGGTTAAGTAAGATTTATGACTTCTAAACTTGTGCTGATTTTTTGTCGTTATTTCGCATTTGTCTTTTCAGATCCAGATGCCGAAGTGATTGCTTTATCGCCCAAAACACTGTTGGCGACGAACCGTTTTGTGTGTGAGATCTGCAATAAAGGATTTCAACGGGACCAAAACCTGCAACTTCATCGACGCGGCCACAACCTGCCATGGAAACTACGGCAGCGAACTAGCAAGGATTTTCGAAAGAGAGTCTACGTGTGCCCCGAGCCTTCCTGTGTCCACCATAACCCAACGAGGGCGCTAGGTGATCTCACCGGCATCAAGAAGCATTTTTGTAGGAAACATGGCGAAAAGAAGTGGAAATGCGAGCGTTGCTCCAAGAAGTACGCCGTACAGTCCGATTGGAAGGCTCATATGAAGACTTGCGGAACTAGAGAGTACAAATGTGACTGCGGCACCTTATTCTCTAGGTTTCTTTCTTCGCTTTTTCCCCTGATTCTTTTGATATTCTAGCTTCATCTTTTTGTGCCGAGGGAATAATCTTTTCTATCTCATCGGATTATTCCAAAATTGACGGAGGTTCTAATTGTAATTTATTTACTTCGTGGTTGATACGTGAGACTGTGAAGGAGGGATAGCTTCATTACGCACAGAGCCTTTTGCGATGCCTTGGCGGAAGAAAGCGCCAGAACCCGAAACCTAACCATTGGGGAAGGCTCCGAGGGGAATTCAAACGGGAAGGTGGCCCTGGCTTCGCCACCGCAGCCTCCACTAACTCCGTCAATGTCTGTGGTGTCTCCGGCTGTGTCCATCCAGAGCTCAGGTAGTAAATGCACATTTATACTTCGTGGGTCAAAGCTGTACACTTATTTGTGTTTTTTTTTGTTTGGAAATAGTTTCGTAAGTTTCAAACGAAAGAATTTAAATTTAATGGTCTGAGACGCAAGAGTCATACATGATTTGAAGGATGTGTTTTGTCTCTTACGGATGTCGTTTTAGCTTTCTTTTATTATTAATTTGTTTTTATTCTGGTTTGGAGGAGACAATCAAGTAACAAAGTAACAAAATCCGTGGTAGTAACCAGTCGGTTGATGTTTGTTTGTTCTGCGGAGAAGCTGAGAGAGACAAAGTCGTGCGTGTATTATATAATGGGTTTTGAAGTTTTTATAGATCGAAGAGCAAATAGAGAATAACGGGAAAGGAGGCCATTATTGCTTATCCTTTTGCTCTTTATTCATCCAAGTTCAAGCTAGTGCCAGTAAAGATCCAATGATTTTATTAGCCCGAGTCTCCAAAAAACAGAAAAAGCTTTTTACACTCAATGATTCATGAGTGATAGTAATTCTCTTTTTAGGTTATCTATATAGCTTTGTAAGTTGTGAGCTTTCCATTGTTTCTTACTACAACTTTTTGTGTTTCTGACCATTTTCTTTCCATTTGTATCAGAAGTTTCGGAAAACCCAATCAGGTTGTCGCCGCCGTCCTCGAACGTAACGTGTTTACCAGCAACCACAGTCGCAAACAATACTACTCCCTCCAGTTCTACCAGTGTTTTCGCCAGTATATTTGCATCCTCATCAAGTGCTGCTCCTTCTCAAACATCATCGCCACTTTCATCGTATTCCAGTATGATGTCGAACTTGGCTCGTTCGGATTGCCCAACTACTGCCCCAACGTTGTCTGCGATAGAGCCCACATCTCTGTCCCTCTCCACATCGCTTTATCTCTCCAATAATGACTCATCGCTGTTCCCGGACCAACGTGACCCTCGGCACTACACTGCACCTCCTCAGCCTGCACTGTCCGCCACCGCATTACTCCAAAAGGCAGCTCAAATGGGTGCCGCTGCGTCCAATGCATCTTTGCTTCGAGGTTTAGGCTTGACACAAAACGATAGTACCTCGACACAAAGGAATATCCGTGTAAAGACGGAGAATCACTCGTTAACTGATGATGGCCTTGTACTTGGAATTTCTTCTGCTGGGAATACGGGTTTCGCCGACTTGATGATGGGCTCCTCCGCGGTAGCGTTCGGAGGACGACCGATGACTCGTGATCTTCTTGGTCTAAGCACAGGAGGTGCTGGCGGCGGGGCCAGCGGCAGGGGTGGTCTTTCTGCTTTGCTTACCTCTTTTGGAGGTAGATTTGATGTTGCAGAATCATCGACGGGAGGTAGGAATGCTCCGGCTGCAGATTAGGAATATGACTCTCTCGTTCTATATGTTTACTTACTAGCTAGTTATAAAAGGGTCCGATTATGTCACAGGCAGGAGGCACTTTACAAATGGTGCTTTTTTGTTCTTTATAATTTTCTCTTTTGTCCTTTGTAATCGGGTTTGCTGCCCTTTATCTATAAGGAACATCAAGGATCAATGAAACCGTAGAAGATGAGATTAATATTATGACCAGGGGATGTACACAAACGAGTAGTATTAGCGAAATCTGCTGCGTTGTAGCAAATCTTTCTTGTTTTTGTGCCATACAGGAGCAAGTTGTTGTGCAGCGAGATTACTGCAGTTATTGTGAAAAATACCAATATACATATATATATGTATGTTGAAATAAATGTCTGATAAAAGTGGAATGGCATTCCCTGTGTCGGGGCATTAGATAAAGATGAAATGTCAAATTTTTCCCGGGTGGGTGATAAATCAGATGCGTATGGGTTCTTTACACTTCAATAAACAAAATAAATCAAAACTTAAGACACAAAAAACCGGCGATAATCACCAAATCTTGGATAGGCCCAACAAGGTAAGGCCTAGCTTGGGCCCAATTATATCGCAAGCTCACCCGAAAACAAAATTAATGTATCTATAAGACGAAAAAAAAACCAAAAAATTAAAACTAATCATGACACGAATCCGATCATTTCATGAAGAATCGTTCACAGTAGAGATTACGAAACAATCATTCTGGTGTCAATGTATATTTTAACTCTAGATTAAGTTAAATGTGCAGGAAATTTTAATTGTAATTGTGAAAACAAGAGTAAATAATAAAAATAAAAAACAAGAGAGTAAAAGGACATCACTAATATAAAGAATACTGGATGATTGATGCGTGGTTATCATCTTTCATAATTATATTTGAGTTATAACAGTTATATATGCTAAACTCGTAACATACAAAATTCTAGACAATCGCCATAGTCATAGTCAAATAATGCACAAGTATATTTAGATCTAGCATACAATTACAGTAAGAATGGATAATGAAGATTTACTTAGATTAAATAATAAATAATTTATTTCTCTAACATAAGTTTAACTGAAAATCTATAATTAAACATGTGAACACAACATGAATAATTAATTATAAAAAAAATATAGGATACAAAATAAAGAACGTCAAATTATAACTTAAAATAATAAATTATAAAAATTATTTCAATCAAAAACTTAAATCTAACATATATAAATTTAAAAATCTAAAACTATGAAATTATAAACATGCATACATGAAAATGATCAAAATATAAAATTGTTCAACTTATAATTTTAAAGCATAAAAATTTAAACTGCTATATCTCTCCTCTAAAAATTATAAAGAAAGTGATAAAAGTATAAAAAAGATAAAAAAGATGATTATCCGTGTGGTTATTGGTGTCTTCTAAATGGTTCCAAAGTCTTTCTTTTATAAGCTTAGGCTATAATTTTAATGTCTTTCTTATAGACATGCAACTCTTCATTAATTGATTTTTCAAAAAATAATGATAACATCTATTTATCTATCATCTAAAGCTATCATATTTTCTAATATATCTAAAGATAATCATTTTAACTTAAATATCTTAAAAATAATTTAAATAAAAAATAATTGAATAAAAGAGATAAAAGAATTAATAAAAAAATAAAAAATATAATACATTTATCTATTAGTCTTTAATTAAATTTAAATATTAGATATTGAATACTTAATAACATAATATTAATATAATATTATTTTATATTAAAAGAATGAATTAATCTAATATAATATAATATAAATATAAATATAATATTATATTAGTTGAGGTATTTTGATTTTTTCTAATTAAATATTATAATTTTATAATTCAATTTAACAATTCCTCAACTAACTTTCATTATATAATATAATTTTATAGTAATTAATGTGAGTCATAATTATCATTTATTAATTTTTTTTAATTTTTTAAAATATATAAAAATAAAATACTTTCATACAAATTAATTAATCAAAATAAATAATAAAAATATAAAAAATAATATTTTTAATAAATTAATTTATATAATCAATTAAAGAACAGAATTATTATAATAATACTTATTAAATGTGATAAATTTTTTAAAATAAATATAAAATAAGATAATAAAATATATATTTATCACACGTGGAAAACCGCAAAACAGTGCGAAAACCAGGAAAAAAAAGAATCAGAAAAGTCCCAGCCGCAAAACATTATTCAAATCCCAATCAAGTTCTTCAACTCTGCAGCACTTTCGGTAGAAGCTAAGCCAAGTGGATCGCTCTCGGAATTGTCAAGCGATGTGATTCCATTAGTGTGTGTGAGAGAGAGTTGAGAGAAAGGATTTGAAAACCGTGAAAGAAAGGATTTGTTGTGATGCACGAGTAGCGAGCCAAAAGTGATTCCACCACTTTTGAAAACTGCAAGTTTGTAACCATGGAAAGAATCTCGCCTTTTGAACTTAAATCTCTCAATTCTCTTATGCGGTCATCATCTTATATATATATATAAGCAAATAATGGATGACATGCAAATTACGAGATCTACCCCTTAGGAATTTATAACCTACAGCTCCGGAGGGGATTATTGAACAAGTCATTACTTAAAATATAAATAACTATAATCAATACAGGCTTGTTCTAATGTTGCAAGGTTTTTTTAGATTTTTTAAGTCTCGGACTTAATTTTTTTTTTTAGAAAAAACAATAAGGGATGTGGTATTTTTGTGAATGTTAAAATGAAAAATCTAATTTATTTAAGATATTAATACTTACTGGACAAGACAGAGACTGGGCATTTAATTAGCATCACAAGTATTCGGCGTCACAGTTATGAGCAAATGAGCATGATTTAATACTGGCTAGGCGGGCATCAGTCCCTGGTATGATTTGGAATTTTCCTCGCCATCTTATCCAGAGTCTGCCAAATTTTGTGGCTTCACAACTCGAAATCCACCCCCACTCCCCCCCACTCATGTTCGCCCCCACCCTTTCCTGTCCTCTTCGCGACCTTCCCTTTCCGAGCTTCCTCTTCGAGACTTTTCGATCCCAATTCCTACATTCCCTGCCAATTTCGAATAGCTCCGCAAGGATTCGTCAACCACCAGATCTATTGGGAACTGCCGTCTACTGGTGAAAAAATGGAGAGATTTTCTCAGAGGGAAAGCATCCTCTTAGGCTACAATAATCAAAGGCCGTCCACGAATCCGAGCACGCCGCTCCGAAACTCGGACGTTGATTTCAACGATGTGTTCGGAGGTCCCCCGAGGCGGTCTTCAGTTCAGGAGATTCGTTACGGTACTGGCGAATCGCCGGATTTCAGTGCTTCGCGAATGGAGGAGGATGGAACTTGCTGCGACTGGCCTCGTGTTTGCGAGAAACCTGTGTTTGGGGAAGATAATTTGAATCGAAGGCGTTACGCAAACGATAACTTCTACGACGATATATTCGGAGGAGATGAGTCTCCGTGTCGTACTCCATTGAAGCATGAACGACACCCTTTCTCTTCGACGCCAGGTTCCAGAATTTTGAGCCCTGCCCCTCCTCTGCCTCCCGCACCTGACTCCTTTGCTCCTCCTTCTCTCCCTTCAACGTTAAGGTTTTCCCTCTGCTCCCCATTTCTTAATCTTATACAAAACATAATTGCAATTTCCGTTAGTTATTTTCAAATTCATATAATGTCTACAGCAAACTGAATAGTGAATACTCACTGTAATAGGTTTAAAGTGTATCTAGATCTTCAAATAATTTTAGAAAAAAAATTAATAACCTAAAATATTTAAAGATACAATTAATACCTTAAACTAATTTTAAAAATATGATCAATACCTTAAAATATTTAAAAGTATAATTAGTATTCTGAACTAATTTTGAAAGTATGACCAGCACATTAAAATATTTAAATTGGTGTAATTTTATTTATTTACTAATAAAAATATTAACTTTTATTTAATACATATCAAATTAAATAAACTTTTTATTTTGACATATTATTATTTAAAATGTCATATTTATAATATTATTTTAATAAATTATATTAAATAAATTATAAAATTTTTCAATCTTCACATATAAATTATATACAATGTCAATTTTAAGGTTTATTCAGTACTTTTATTTAAACAATATAACACATGTGACCTTTTAAATAATAATATGTTAAAATAAAAAGCTCACATAATATTGATCAGATAGAAATTTATATTTTTGGTCAATAAAATGATAAAATTATACTAATTTAAATACTTTAAGGTGCTAATTGTACTTTTAAAATTAGTTTAAAATATTAATTGTACCTTTAAATATTTTAGGGTGCTAGTAGTATTTCCAAAATTAGTTCAAAGTGCTAATTATACTCTTAAATATTTTAGGGTATTAATTATTTTTTTAAAATTAATTTAAGATACTGGACATACTTTTCCCAAAAAATAATTCTAATTGTCATGATTTATTCTTGGGTTGCAATTGCGAGAAATATGGAGAAATTTTTAAATTAAAGCTCCCTATTTCAATCAAATATTTTACTAATAAATATAAAAGAAAAATTATTTTTTTTGCAAGAGTAACTAATAATTGATTGGAATAAAATTTATTTATGTGGTGTTCATCAGAATAAAACTCAGAAAATAGCCATTGGACAAAAGAGAGACAGCCTTCTTTTCGTTTTTTTTTTTGACACTGCTTCCTTTCGGTTATTAGTCGTTAGAAATATAGCTGCCTGTTGGACATCAAGGCCCACTTGATTTATGGGCCCAGCCTCAGAAATTCCCCTGGGCCCATCACAACCTGCAGAAATGCCGCCCTCCAAGAATAACGGCGATTGTAACAAAAAAAAAAAAGAATAACGGCGAGGAACAAAATTCCGCATCTATGGCTTATTTATGTCCATTGTGGTCTCTTCAATTTTTCGTTATTCTGATTTGTTACGACTCATCGCTAACACGTTCATTCTTCAACTTCCTCAGCCTTCCCGCCAAATTGACAAAAGGGACGGACGTTCCGACGTTTGGTTCCCCTACAAGGAGCCTACGCATGAGCAACAAGGATCCCGCTTCAAATGGCTCAAGCTCTTCAGATTCTCCAGCCACTCATCTATCTAGATTTTCAAGCCACGCTACTCAAGGTAAGGAGTTAAAGAATGGTTCGGGAACTCTACTGCCAAGTCGTTCATCACAAGCGATTTCAGACTTGAGCATATCTGATAAAGCAGACAAAGGAGGCGATAGTGCAAGTCAGTTTCATTTCTCAATATATAAATGGGCAAGTAAAGGGGTAGTACCACTGTTGACGCCTCTTAGGACAGAAAGAAACTCAAGAACAAAAGAAAATGTTAAACTTGAGAGATGCTCAAGCGCTAAGGATTGGATGGCAAGAGAAAGTACTCCACAGAATGATGGTTCTTTAGCAAATCCCAGCTCCTCTTCGTCGAAAAGCAGAAGACCAGATTGGTCAACTGCTTTTGTAAACTCTCGAAATAGGTCAGATTCACTAGAAGAAAGAGCTAATGCAAAACCTAATTTGACATCCTTAAGCACCCCTCAAAATTTTATCAAAGATGTTCCTGGTAGTGCTTTATCATCCGATAGTAAAGCAGAATCAAGTATGAACTCTGTAAGTGAGAAAGAAGTTTCTGGAAAAATGAAAGAGGAATTGGTTCAGACAATTAAAACTGACAAGGCTGAGTCTAAATCATCACATTCTCTATTCAGCAAAAGTGATGACCCACAAGGTAAAAGCCAATCACACCACTCACTATATGTGAATATTATCAATCTTCAATTCCTGAAACCCCCCTCAATTCTTTTATGTCAGAATATACTGAGAAGATTAAAATGGAGAAGGGAAAAGAAAGCAAAACTATGAAGTCATCTGCTGTTTGCGACATTAGTACTAATTGGAAGAAACAAGTAGAAAAGACAGTTGACTTGAAGGGTGTAGAAGCAACTAAAGCTGCCTTGCAAAGTTCGTTAAGATTGGATGAGAATGTGGAGAAAGTCAAAGCGAAAGGAAAAGTCAAAGAATTTGTTCGAATATTCAGCCATGAAGCTTATACGAAGCCAAGAGTTGGCACCAAATCGTCTGAATACAAGCTGAGAAGTGGTTTACGAACAGAAGAAGTAAGTGTTGGCACAACTAAATAAACATGAATGGACAAGAAAGAAATTCAACTTGAAAAAGGATGTCAATACTAAATAACCTGAGAACACCTACAGAGAAATTTGTTGTCAAGTTCTGAACTGTAAAGGCTAAATATTTTAATTCCATAACAGTTGAATTTGATATTTCATTCAAATTTCCCAGGCAGAGGGTAATCCTCGACAGTCGAAGAAAGAGGACTCTGCCACAGAGACTACCAACATTTCTGGTAATGGTTTGCCTCGGCAAGATGATATCCCAGCACCAGGTACCAGTTAGTTCTCCAAATATCAATTTTCGGTCAATTGAGAATTTGACTTGTACTAAGGTTCTCAGTAGGAGGCACAAATGGTGAAATTAAGTTATGAATATGCTCTCTCTCTCTCTCTCTCTCACACACACACACACACACTCACACAAAATACATAACTATAGGACAAGCATTGAGCATCAAATTCAATATTAAAAATACTCTCATGGCCCTGTATTTTTTCCCTTTAATTTGTTTCTCTGGACTCTGGTAAACCTTTCCTGCAAAAATCAGTACCACAAGGTCCAAATGCTGTGTGTAAATACGATTTTGACCATATATTTGTTGTCACTTGATGGAGTACTTTTATTGTTTGCAGCAATTCCTGATAGTACAGTTGCCGTTGAAGACGGGCTTTTCCATGGGAATTTTCTGGTAGGTTGTTATTATGTTTAATCTATCTCATTCAGTGGAATATTGTTTAACTAAGCCATGTAAATTGACATTTTTAAGTGCAAATTGAATTATTGCCTTCTATTGCCAAAAAACAAAAAAAGGATCAAAGAAGAGAGAGCATTTATGTGAAGTGCTGATGAGCTCCTTAACTGGGTTTCTTCAAAACAGGTAAAGGAGCTAGCGCAAGATGAGAATGAAGTCATACAAACCCAGGATAATCAGGAAATCAAAGTATTGTCACTACGCATGCTATGTTTGTTTCAAGGTTCTACTAGAGCACAGCTCTATATAATGTTGTGGATAATGTAGGTCGTTGATGGTAAAATACGACAATGGTCTAACGGGAAGCAAGGAAACATACGGTCCCTGCTATCAACTTTACAATATGTGAGCAATATCAAACATGTTCAAACCTGAGTTCAAATTCAATTTTATATATAAAATTTTCCAATTGCTTTTCTTGCTTGTCAACAAAGATAATAATGCATCTTGATGTGCCTTAAAATGATATTCGGAGGCTAGTTCTTGAAGTTCATACGACGTATTTATTAAAATTGACAATCGTCATCAATATAGGTGCTTTGGCCTGACAGCGGCTGGAAGCCTGTGCCTCTTGTTGATATAATCGAAGGGAATGCAGTGAAAAGAGCATATCAAAGAGCTTTACTTTGTCTACATCCGGATAAGCTGCAGCAGAAGGGTGCTGCTTCTCATCAAAAATACATTGCAGAGAAAGTTTTTGATATTTTGCAGGTAACATTTGGCAACCTATTTCCAATAAAGCATCATTCGATGTCTTTTAATGTATTATCTTGTTTAGAACTGATAATCCGTGCTAGGCAATATTTGCTATACGGAAAAATGTTTTCTGAAAAGGAAATGGAAAAGTGTTTTTCGCATACCGAACATTACCTTAATGTCTTGACATTTGCTTATTCACACCTGTAACAAGGATTTAGTGCCAGTACTTCCATGAAATCATGACGTGAGTTTAGTTAAATCCCTGGAAACCATAGGGGTGTAGGAAATGAGGAATATAACTATCATTAATGGCTCATTTAACATGCTCACTGCTCTTAGCCAGTTTTGAAACTCGAATCATTTTGTCTATATTCGAAATGCAGGAGGCATGGACTCAGTTCAACATGGTTGGCGCACTCTAACCTTTGTCGATACCAATAAAGAGGGGCAAAGAAACCCTAATGAGAATTTTCTGTCAGTTAACAAAGCAAGTTCATGTGATTACTTGTTCGTGTAGCTGCAGCTATTTCTTGAGGTGGATTGTAAATGATTGACACCACAAATGTACAATTTTCAATGCTGGCATGGATTTGGATCCCTTTGAGAGCCTATTTCGTGCAATGCTCGATTTCAATTATACAAGTAACATATTTTTGTTATTTAAATATTTTATTTTATTTATAATAGATTTATTTTCACCCAAATACGCTACATTTGAGCACAGCTCAAAAATAGGCACTGCAAGTAATCGAAATCTGGCTGACATACACCCAAGAGTTCTCTTTTCTCCCAATACGGAAATCAATAATTTTTCGTATGTATTTGTAGCAGATAAAATACTGTGTGCATTACGTGTTAAAATTACCAGGCTTCTATTGTGGGATGTTTCCTGAGTTGGTCTTTTCAGTTCAAAGACTCATTGTATCTTCATATTTTTTCGTCAAAGCCCTTGTTGCAATGTGTCTCATTTTTGTTGTTTCTTATTCTAACTTTCTTTATATTTGAACTTTTTACAGGAAAACTTTGATGTCACTAAGTGACGAAACATTAGCCATAATTCTTTCATAAAAACACCTTACATGACTTTTTTAAAAAATATATCTTTATTTTTAAAACATTCCATGGATCTCGTGACTCGAGTCGTAGACGAAATTCAGATGCTTATCTTCATAGAAGAAAGAGGGGCATTGGTCTGCTGGACATTCAAAATGTATATAAACTTCGTACCTACAACCATATAAAGGTGTAGCGGCTACGGGCATAAAATTTATCGCTATATTACAAATTTACAACCTAAACTAGTTGTTCTTCATATGCAATGCGTCACATGATCAGAATCAGCAATGCCGTTTTAAAATCATCCCACATTGGAGAGGATCCTACTCGGCCACTACAAATTTACCAAATAATATTAGAAACGGAGACTGCTTTGAAAGTCGCCCTAAAGCTCTAGTGGCAGATCAAGAATCAGATACACGTATCCACTTGTGAATATTAGTTCTGGCACACAAATTTTTTATGTTGCCTTAGTTTCATTTTCTTTACCAACAGAACCACACAATGAATGACAGACCACTAACCAAATTATCAACTAAACAAAGAAATCATGCGAGATCACGAAAGAGAAGATTCATTCTAATTCTACATGGTGTTTCTACTTTCTAGAAGAGCTCAGGTCATTCGTCACA
The DNA here is from genome assembly GCA_037074615.1 of Leucaena leucocephala. NCBI lineage: Eukaryota > Viridiplantae > Streptophyta > Magnoliopsida > Fabales > Fabaceae > Leucaena > Leucaena leucocephala. Next base: position 5,322,080 of record CM073517.1, on the reverse strand, counting down.
TTGAACATTTCTATTAGGGGTGTCCAACCTTGTCCCGTCCCGGGTGTCCCGACCCGGTCCCGGGGATTTCGGGACGGGTCCGTCCCGTCCCGAAATGGACCGGGACGGGTCCGTCCCGGGACGGGACAAGATTGGTATTCGGGACGGGACGGGTTTCGGCCCGTCCCTCGGGAATCCCGTCCCGTCCCGATTTTTTTTTTTAAAAAAAAAATTTACATTATCCTATCTTTCCCACTCTTATATAGATATTTTTATTCTTATACAGATATTTTTATATTGATATTTCTATTCTTTTTTACTATTACTTTTTTTCCCTTATATGGGTAAGTTATTATATTATATAAAGAAGAAATGTTAGTATTTCGAGTAAGTTGCTGGGGCATTTTATATGGAATAATTTATTGAGATGATTTTATTATAATATATTTTTTTAAAAAAATAATTTCGGGTCCGTCCCGTCCCGTCCCGAACCCGTCCCGGTCCCGTCGGGACCGGGACAAATTCGGGACGGGACGGGACACGGGACGCATTTTGCGTCCCGTGTACTGTATCGGGACGGGACACGGGACGGGGTTGTCCCGGTCCCGACCCGTCCCGTGAACACCCCTAATTTCTACAACAACCGTCGTGACTCTTGAAATGGATGCTTCAAGTTCATCAAGAGTTAACCAGCAAGTACCATTCGGATGTTTGAGTAAGTATGGGTTATAAACACCCTCGCATAAGCTGCCAATTCATGGACAAATGCCAAGTCTGAAACTATGAAACTCGAAGGGATCAACATATCATTTGAGAGGGGTGCCATGAAATTATCAATCGTCTTTCTTATGCATAACACGAGGCGGGCTATTAGTACCATTGAGAGCAGCATGATATATCCGCTTTTCAGCCAGCCCAATATCTGAAAGCGTCAAATTACCCTGCAAGCAAAACATAATAAACAATATAAAGCTAGTATCGACAGTGATTTCATCAAAACAAGTAAAATAAAAAGATCTCCCATGTACCCAAGAACTTTAACCGATCAATGTTACTCTCCTTAATAATAGAAGGATTCACTATCATTAGGCTATGCTTCTTGGGGAGGAGAGAGGGGAAAACAGAATGGAAATGACAAGAAGAATGCCAACTGGAGCTTTATAGTTAAGAAAAAGCCATTGAAGCACCCTTGCCATGCTGAATGGAAGTGAAAGAGAAAGGAACTCAATGAAGTAGTACTCGTTATTACAATTTAACCAATTACATAAAAAAGTTTAGAGTGAAATTTCAGGTAATCAAATCAAGTATTTATTCACAGTAACAACTTCACTCTCATTAAGCGAAATATCTGCTAAATCTAATGACAGGACAGAAACGGTATTCTCCCTCTTCTTCAAATATTTAACTTCCACAACGAGGACGTGGGATATTTAAACAATCTAACGTACATAAATCCACTACAACCAACTCATTCTCGAATTGGTGTCCGGAAATCCTAGCATGTAATCAGTGAAGCAGAAAATATAATTGCAATTAAAAAATAGTCCACACATGCGAGCATATCATTGTGAAAGCTATAGAATAGGCAACTATCCATATCCTTCCAAAATACTTACAAATCCCCAGGTATTAAAATAAGCATAAAGGACACATGCAAAATAACAAAAAAAAAAAAACAGAATAAACACATGCTGATAAAGTGTTACATCTGATATGAATGGCTTCCTGAATTTTTTACATGTATTCGTGGAATTTCATACCTCGGTAGCCATCAAACTTCTAACATTATTAGCATAAAGTTTGGGATCATCTTTCTCTAACTGGGAAGGATAGTAGACAGGTAATCGTGTCACCTCCATATGATTTACAAACTGACAGAGGAGAAAAACTATGTGGCGCACCTGCAAACATGCAGAAAATTTGAAAATTCTAATAAAGGGAAATTTCTATAAATTCCATTACTATCAACACTCAAGTAAAACTTCTGAGCATAAGAGCTTGTTCCCATAACATATTTAGCCTGATGTTTATTTTCATCAATGCCAATGGTAATGTTGGAATTTAAAAAACAAATGATGATGTTATTTTGGCGGAAGGGGTAGGAGCCAATTTTCTTATCCAAATAATATGAGGGGAGCACTCCCCTCCCCTCCCCTCCAAAACCCTCCATCCAAATAGGGGGTTAGGCTAACTCTTCCATCAGTACTGCTAACATTTTCCACCTCCATATGAAGAAAAGTTAAAAGAGTGCCAACAACTGGCTCCCTCAAAATTGCTGAAGACTTGAGCATTCCATCAAAATTAAACCCGAAATAAGGCTTGAGAAATAACAGAAGCAAATTCAACATAAATGTTGAAGCCACGGCATAACCATAGGCTCAAAATGTGACCCACTTATCAAAACATAACTGTATAGAAGCTAGTTGATATATTAGCTCTCATGGTGGAAATTCAGAACGTACAAAAAAAAAACAACTAAAACTTTGTAAGTTGTAACCACTCACCCCAGATATAGAATCCCAGGCAGGACTAAATCTCTGGTAAGGGTATTTTAGAATTACAGGAAGTACAGGCGCACTTGCCAAAAAACCGCCAGTCTTAAATGGAAGAAGAAAGTCGCCATTTGTGGTTGTACCTTCTGTAGAATACTCAGCATCATTAAGTTAATACAATTATAAGACTGAAAATAAGAATGAAAAAAATAAACGCTCTAGACCATCCTTGATGTACTGACATATACTACCTTTGATGGATGAAAGAAAATATAAAATGATACGACTTAAGAGAGACATATTTGATTATAATGTGACAAGTGCTACCATAGACACCAAACGTTTCACATACCAGCAACACATTAAATTAGAGGTTTAACGTTTAGTGTAGTGACAATATAAAATCAATCTACAACAAATAGTATTATTCACACGTCAAAAACAATGAAGTTCATTCCTCATATTCCATGAAATGCATAAGGCTCACCCATCTAGTTTGAAGACAAACAAATTAAGAGATGAGCTTTTATTTAGGTGAAAAAATAAATTATTGATGAGAAGAGACATGGAGTAACTAAGGAATAAACTTAAATTAAAACTTATGAGTCGAGAAGATCAGGAAAAAGACAAATGTGGAATATACTTCCCCTTCTGAAAAATCTCAAGCCAGAACAATAGTTAATAATGTTCACCAATGAAAACCAAGATATATAATACATTTATTCAGTAGGACACACATCAATCATCAGATAAATTTTACAGAAAGGTGATGCATTACATAAGAAATTAATTCCTATTCCACGAAACTGATTTAGAACTGTATAACAAGGGTAGCTAAAGAAACATTGTTAACATGAAACAATCAAAAGGATAATAACCTGGAAATAGCAACATTGGGGAAACCTTATTCTGATGAGCTTCTAGAATTCTTTCAGTGACGAGACCTGCAGGAGGAAATGTCTGCAATTCAGTTATAACTGATAATTTATGGGCCTAATTTTCCCAAAAAGGGGGCAAGAAAAAAGCCTTAGTTCAAGCTCAACCTAGAAAATTAAGAATCTTCAAGACATAAATGCTTTTACTGACTAATATAAGTTGGTATGCATAACAAGAATGGCCGGGGCAGCTTTAGACAAGACACGTGACAAATAGCTAGCCTGTACCTAAGAGTTAAAAGGGAATTCATATCCTAAGGCAATATAGAAACTAAATAAATCAATTTGTACAATATAACAATCTAGAGATACCACTAACACAGCAGAACAAACAAATTTTAACTGCATTTGAATTTGAAAAACAGCACAGATAATTCGTTCATTTTCCCCCCTTAAAACACGGTAATATCTTATAAACATTGTATTCTTAAACAAGTTATTTTATAAACTCAGCATGCAAAAGATCCCATGCAATTAGTATGGCACAACAATATGAACAAAAGAACCATGCAGAACAGAGGATTGGAAGAGAGGCCCCCTGAGGGGGGTGGGATTAAGACTTTGCATATTGTCAAAAGTATTACAATGCGTTTGTGCACCAATAAGCACCTGAAACACCCATGGAGTCTGCTGACTTTGATTCCCGGTGAACATAGATACAGCCAACGCACTTACTGTCACAAAACATGCAATAATGTTTGAGCCCAAGGTTTTAAATTGTTTCCCAGGTGAAGATAAAAGAGCATGCATTAACACAGAGATAAGAACAGCAAGTTCATTCCATAGGCTGCACGATCATTAAACTCAAGAAAGTCTTATTTTGCATTATGAGAAGACAAAAGAGCCATACAGAGCAATAGCTAAACGGTAAGAAACACAGGAAAATAGATAATGCATTCAATAGCAGGTTAACAAACCTGATGAGACCAACTAAAGGAAGTTTAGCCACTGATGCCTTCAGCAACAAAATCCAAGATTGGCATGAAGAGTTTGAAACATGTGTCAGTAACAAATTGAAGGTCATTACAGAAAGATTCAATAAAAATTACATGGGACAACATGACAAACCTTTGCAACAAAACTAGGGAATGAGGAAGACATGTGATACAAAATATCCAAGTAAGACACGTGATTAGATATTATTACTCCAGGTCTTCCCATCTCCTCAGATTGGTTCTTTCCTTTCTTCTTACATTAAAAGAGAAGAGAATTAGTAGAAGTTAAGACAAATATCAAGAGAAAATATAGAGATAAGAAAGCTGGAGCTAAACTATAATAATTGCAGCTGCTCAATCACATTCCATTTTTTCCCTGAAGGAGGGAGGAGGAAAAGGAAGGTGCTAATTCTAGGTAGGTAAATCAGCAGCCCAAAGCATATGATACAATCCAGAGAGTCACAAAATTTCAATGAAAAATACACATTCTCGTTATTGTCAAATCAAATGACATAGAAGATTAGGATATAGGCATAAATGAATTAACCTTACAACCTTAATTATTTATTGAGATACATAATACCTGGTTGAGCATTATATTCAATTTTAATTTATACATAAATATAGATTCTCATACAAGCCACACTTATCGAACCGATGAACAATGTGGCTTCTTTTTAGAATATACTATTTAGTATCCACAAGCCACGTGAACAGTACGGTTTACATTGGCTCCATATCTCTTTCTATTCCATCATTTTTATCCTTTTATCTTCCATTTTAATTATTTGACCTTGAATCTTAAATTTCCCACTTAAAATTTTGTTCAAGCCAATATATCTTTTAATCAAAAGATTTCTAATGGATTATTATTTATCCAAATATTTGACGGCAAAATAGTTATTTTTAAAGTCTTGAGGAGCTGCTATCTTGAAATGAACGCCGTGCACTTTTCAATGGGAAGTCTAAGAAATAAACCATTTCAAAGCAAGTTTTTAAAACTTAAGTTCTTACGACGATGTAGTAAACATAGTTCCACAAAAAATTGAGATAATTCAACAGTAGTATTCAAGCAGCTGAAATTCAGAATCAAATTCAGGGATGGTTTCAGTAATCTGTACGAGTTATTGAGCAAATGAGCAGGAGGAGCTTCTAATGAAAGTTAAGCCAGTATAAGCACTAAGCAGATCTCGTGGGCCGCACCTCCCACCTTAATAACAAGTAGAGGATGAGATGATGTATTCTCATAAACAAACAGGTGCGTCCATAGAACTTACTGAAGAACACAACTCTCTCGATCACATCGGTCCTCTCAAACAAATTTTAAGTCAAGCACATAGCCAAAAACGCCAGCTAAAAACATTTCGTAGAGATAAGCAAATTTGAAAGAAGTACCTCAACGGTAGGCTTTTCATCAGTATGCGGAGTCCGATATGTCTCACTGATCCAGTAAAACCCTAGAACAAAAAGTATGAGCCTGGAAAGAGCTTTGCCGAACCAAATAATCACAGACTTTCTACACCCGCGCAAGTGCGCGTAATCTTCCTGTCCATCCCCCTGATAAGGGACGGAGCATAGTGTGCAGATCCTACAAATGAAGTTATACAAGATCAAGATGCTGATGATCAGGACCACCCTAATAGGTGCTAATGTCAGCAATGCCAGAGCTAGCAGGAGCTTCTCCTTCATCGGTAAGGGTCCACGTCCCATGGTTCCGTAAACATCCTGTCTGACGTATGGAGCGAATTTATTCTCAAGATCTTGGAAACTCTCAGAGGAAACAGAAGAGCGGGAATTGAGAAGAGGACGGTCGTCGGTGGTGGTGGAGGCCTCATGGCGAATAGGGCCGGGTTGTTTTGTACTGAATTTGGGCGGCTTCGAATTCAGGACCTTGAGTTCGCACTCCATGATGGGAACCTCAATTGCCTGAGAGCATACCTTTCTCTTTCATACCAGTAGGCGCTTCCTGCAAGTCAATTATAAAATCAATAGGCATATACATGAATATGGATATGCTCAAGACAATGCTCTAAAAAATCTGGAAATTTCACGAAGGCTAGTGGGCATGAGTGGGTAAGATTAAAATTGCTGATAAATTGACACGAAATATATATATATATATATATATATATATATATGATTGATTACTATTATTTACAATTATTAATTATTGGTTTTGTTGGCCCCAAAAAAAAGAAACAGTTTATGTTTTTTTTTTCTCCCTGCCAAGTCGAACCTAATATGTCCTAGTCCAATTATTTCAGGTTTTTTTAATTTAAAATACTAATATTACGGATAAGGTTTCGTGCAGTTAGACTCCGCTCCAACTCCTTTTAGGGTGTTTATAAGTAGGGTTGGGCAGGGCGACCCCTTGTCCTACCTAAAAAAAGTATGGGCTACATTTTGTAGCCCGATGCCCGGCCCTAATCGGTAAAAGTCCTAACTATTTTGGGTTGGGCATGGGCGGGCTGGGCGTGGATGGGCTGGGCATGCCCAAGTTGTGATGCTATGCTCATGTTGTGAAAAAAATTTGCAATTATAAACTTCTAAAATAATATCATATTCATATGTCTTCAAGAGTTAAATAATATCTATAATCCACTAAAAATAAGGTAACAAAAAGATAATAATTAAAGTCTTGAAATTCATTACATATAAAAAAATCTTGAAGTCTAAGTAGTTTATAATTACAACTTTACATTAATTTTTCAAATGTTGACAAGGATGAAGTATCTAAAAAAATAAAATAAATAATTATAATTTGTAATATAATCATATTATGATTAATAAAGTTAAAAAAATTAATGTAGTTATAAATATTAAAAGATGCAACTTACATACTTAACTACTTATATTTTTAAAATGACCCTTTAGTCACTAGTAACTATCATATTCTCCCTTCTAAATGTAGGATCTACAGAGAAAATAAAAAAAATAAAAAAAAGGGGCGCTAATGGGCAGGGCAGGGCAGGGCAGGGCAACCCCCCTGCCCGGTGCCCAGCCCGAAAAAAGTATGGGCTGCATTTTGCAACCCGATGCCCAGCCTTACCCTATATTTATCGGGTTGGGCAGGGCCATTTTTTTGCGGGCTCGGGTAGGCATACCGAGCCGCGGGCTTTATGAACACCCCTAGCTACTTCTTCCCTTTTTTTTTTTCCTTTTGGTTTTTTATGGTCACACCCGACAGCTACTTTCTTTCTTTTTATTATAAAAATTAAATTTATTTATGATCTAAAAATGGAGCAAAATTTCTTTTTGTCTTGCGTAATATCTACCCCTCCTCCATTTTTTTTTTAACCCTCCTCCATTTTTTTTTTAACCCTCCTCCATCTACTCTTTGGCAGAGGACAAGGAACGACCTCCCAGCCATGAATCCCGTGCCCATCTGCTTTTCAATTGGGTCAACACCCAATTATCGTTTCACAAAATCGTTTTCGGGTTAGAAAAAAAAATAGCGAAGTCGCATGCCATGGCAACAGGATGAGACCAACTAGGGGTCGCCTTCGAAGATGCAACTCGGCTGTTAATCGTAACCAAAAAAAAAAAAAAAAACTCGGCTGTTAATCGCCGTCTGAGCGCTACAGCATCCCACCTGTCTAATTTTTCTTCTTATGCAGTCCTTTTTTTTTTTTTACCATTTTCATTTCTAGGGAAAATTATTTTAAACTTACATTTCTTCTTCTTTTACGGAGATTAAACAAATGTTTTTAGAAAATAATAAATAGAGTATGATCAATATCAATATAAAATTCAAATCAAACCGCACATCCATAAACAGTCTGGCTTCCTTTTATTGAGCCTTCCGTAATTTTTCATTGGACTGCATATAACCTTTTTATTCCTTCAATTTTTGGTATTTTACAATTTGTTTAGGTGTTAAAAATAGTAAAATACATTTTTAAAAGTTTGAAGTCATAACGAATAGTGCTATTAACTACGAATAAAGTGAGCAATGCTATTTTCTTTTTTCCCCTTTTTGGGTACAAGAGCATTGCTATTTTCTGTTCATCAAGTAATCAGAAAATAGAAAGCTGTTTATGATTTCACAAAAAAAAAATTAAAAGAAAGTTGAGCTCATCCAAAATCTAAAAGCACCGTAAATTCTTAATTCCTCTTAAGTAATATTAATGCTAGGCACCCAGAAATTGTGATATTTTTTTAAATACTGCGACTAGTATCACAATAAAATAGTATTTTAATACGTTTTAAATGATCACATGTCTCACCTTTTCAGCAGCACATTCTGTGGTAAATAGAAAGCTTATGGTTTTTTTTGTTATAAAAAAAATTTAAAAATAAAGTTAGAGTGACTCAGAATCCAAGAGTTGAGAAAACTTGCGGTTGTCATGTAGTAAAGAAATAAAACGGATAGTGGTTTTATTATTGATTGGGCCAGGCCCAATAATTATGTCCACAGATTGAACTGGGCGGCCCAACGATTAGGGTGGGCAACATTCTAGAAAGTGGATAGATGATGCAGGTGGAGCAGAGGAGGGTGAAGACACGTAGCCGTTGGATCTCATCTGGAGTGGATAATGGTTAACCACTGGCCCTTCTGGTAGAGAGGTTTTGGATTCTTTTTCTTAACGGTAACTCCCTCTCCATCACAGGCCGAAGCCACCCCACGTCCCTTCCCTTTGCCTTGCCTTCTTTCCCAATTACCAAACGAATACGACTCTCTTCCAACTCCCACCTCCTCCCTCCTATTTCTTTCTTCCTTCTATGCCCTTTTCTTTTTTCAAGCTTTTCTAGTCCCTCCAAATTAGTTTAGCACAATTTACTTCAACGGTCTAACTATCACATCCTCCTTCAAATATCAGCATCAAAACGAACATCAGATTCGCATAACTTTGCTTTCTGAAATTCTTTAATATTTATACCAGTCCCTTTCATCGGATTAACTTTCCTACCACTTATTCCAACAACAAGAAAGCAACTACATTTTTTTCTTCTATTTTCAATCATTGCTCTAACTGCAATTAGGAGCTCATAGTAGCTTACTAGTGTTTGATAACTTACCCCAATGTGACAACGAAATGTAATAACTGAGAATTCTAAATCTGACGTCCACTGCGTAAGATAAAATTAGACTCGCCAGTTACCTTCTTGTTCTGCAATTTCTCAATTGGCTTTATTATGCATGCCTCTTCAAGTGAGGCTCTGGCCCTGCATTTGCACTTGCACTTCTCTAGAAGGAATTAGGTGGCCAATTTAATTAAGTGTAAGGATACGGCTACAGTTAGAGGTAGGTGATATGGGCAAAAGAGACATTTCGTTCGAAGTTCCCGTTGCTTTCGCCTCCACGCAAGCGCAAAGGACCGGCACTAGCCGGTATTTCGTCCATTCTCAGCTTTTTCGGCCTCTAAAACCTCCATAAACCCGAGCCATTTCCGTCTAACTAGCTCTTGCTCAGTTTATCTCTTCAGATCGGAGCTTTTCTCAAGCATTCAGGAATCTCCCTGAGCTCATACTTCTAGAGACTGCATCTTAACACTGAAGTGTGTACTCTAAGAAATTCAAAATATACAATTCAAATTCCAATGCCTGTCGCCACGAAGCTTCCTTCTTCAGCGAAATCTGTTTCCGAACAGCGAGCTATTCTAGGACCCGCTGGGAACAGAGTTAGGGTTTCCGAACATCAGAAGCGCAACAACGACTGTCTCAAGAATCCACGGCGTCCAACTAAGCAGATGCCAAAAATTCCGCAGTCCGTTGTCACCAATAATGTGTCTACAGACAGCACATGCTCTTCGGACTCATCGAGCAATTCATCGGCGAAAAATGTTAGTTCTAGAAGGACCGTCAGGCGGAATGGGTTAAAGCCTGTAAAGATTGTGCCGGACGGCGCGGCTGGCGCGGCATTGTCTCCCAAGGCTTCAAGTCCTTCCAATAGGTGTGATTGGATCACTCCAAATTCCGGTAAGTTTGTCAGGAGTAACAAGTTTTTGCTCTAAGAATGCATTATTTCTTTCTTTCTTTCTGTTCATTCCGTTTTTTCATTCTTCGTAAAATTTAATGGGTTAGGAAAAGAGCCATTTAGTTTACAGGCTTTTCTCTATCTCTGGCCTGGATACAAAACGAACATTTTGTCTCCTGTAATACGCTGCCATTTTGTATTCCTAATTTGATAATTAGTTCAATTCCTGCAGTGATGAAGCACTTTAATTACTTTTGCCATGAGAGTGTGAACTTGATCCTCGGCAGAGAACTTTGTCACTTCTTTCAGTTACATATTACCACTACATATCTTCCGATTGAGTTGCCTAATAGAGAAATGTTATCTGTTTCTAAAAACAGATCCTCTTTATGCTGCATTCCACGATGAAGAATGGGGTGTTCCAGTTCATGATGATAGGAAGATGTTCGAGCTGCTGGTGTTTTCACAAGCATTAGCAGAACTGAGTTGGCCAGCAATTCTTAACCTTAGAGACGTGTTCAGGTATCTATCTCTAGATTCATATGATTCACTGCTAATCTATCTAAACATAACTTTACATTTGTTGTCTGACATCACTGATAGGAAGCTCTTCGAAAACTTTGACCCATCGTCCGTCGCTCAGCTTACAGAAAAGGAGTTGCTAGCTTTGAAAATAAAAGGCAACCCATTGCTATCAGAACCAAAACTCCGTGCCATTGTGGGAAACGCTAATCGATTACTTAAGGTAACTCTAATTACAACTAATGCCAACAAGACGCCATAGCAAGTTCATTCTGATTTTTAACAATGTGAATTGATTTATCCACCTACAGGTACAACAGGAGTTTGGTTCGTTCAGCAACTACTGCTGGAGATTTGTGAACCACAAGCCAATAAGAAATGAATTTCGTTATGGACGTAAAGTACCAGTAAAGACTCCAAAAGCGGAACTCATTAGCAAGGATCTAATGCGCAGAGGTTTTCAATGTGTGGGGCCTACTGTGGTTTATTCGTTCATGCAAGCAGCAGGACTCGTTAATGATCATCTAATAACGTGCTTCAGATACCATGAATGCAACGTGACAATAAAAAACGACCTTAAAACACAGGTTAAGGAGAAGGAGGTTCGAAATGAAACAACATTAGAATAGCGATTGTTGGGAGGAGATGTACCGAGGTTACTTTCTGATCCCCAAAGGTTATGGTTTTCATCCTTGCTTTGTTAACTTGCTGCTTGTCCTAACCTAACTAGAAAATAATTGATCTTACCTTATCTTTGATGCTTGGGCAGGAACTTGTATACTTCTTTTAGGTGTTAGAGTTATGGTTTAAGGGAATTCTTTTAGGATATATGCTCATAATCTGATGCTCTAATGTGTATGTTCTGTAATAAAATTTCCAACTCTGTAATGCTTACCTATTCTTACTTTTGTTTGGGCACTAACATCGTTACTTAGGGGCAAACCTAGGATACCCCAAGGTTTTGGGTAAATTGATTTCAGAAGCCTGTAATTCAAACCATATTTAAAACTTGATCCTCGTTATATTTACACACTTCCTGTCAAAATCTCCACGGAACGAAAACAGTCGCTGGTTATGAATGTGAATATAAATTGAACTCGTAAATGGTTTTTTACCCATAAGAGAAGGATCAAATGGGAAAATTGCATATGTATAATCGTTGAAGTTCACAATGTAATATTTGTTAGAAAGCAAAATGATAATAATTAACAATAAAAAAATTTATAATCGTTTCATTATGATGAAATGGACAATGTATATAAATTCAAATGAATATATTTGTTGTTATCAGAGAACATACAGATTAGATGACAAGTGGACATTTCTAATAAACGCCCCAAATTTTTATTTTTTATTTTTTTGGTAAAAATATTTTTGAAAAAGAGTTGGGCTCACTCACGATCAAAAGGCAGGGCGAAGTCTCTCTTCCTCTTAGACGATATCAATGTCAGGTAGGGCGAACCTTCTATTACCCTCAAACGTAAACTTAGACATCCAGAAGTTAGAATACCTCCTTAAATATCGTGATTAAAACTATAACAAAGTAATATTACTTAAAGAACGAACGCGTTCTTAATGATATTATGTCTCATATTTTTTAACTCACGAACAATGATCCCAAATTTTGAATTATATACATTAATCGGTCTAATGAGATTATGAGCATCAATATGAATGTCAGCTACTCACTTTCGGTCCACGCCATTAATAAACAAGCGACCCAACGCTAGAGGGACAAGATAACGTGAAGCAATTTTTTCGAAAAACTACAGCATTTTCTCGAAGAGCTCTACGTAATTTAAACTTTTTTAATAAAAATAATCGAAATTAAGTAAAATGTTGGAAAGAAAAGAGTCAAAAGACATCAAGAAAATAGTTTAGTAAAAAATATAAGTATCGAGAGGGCAGTTATGAATCCAAACTGAATGCCTATACAATATATACATTTAATTTTTTTTAATTATATTTTTTGATCAACCTTTTTTTTATTAGTTTAATGTAGACTGTTTAAATAACATATTTCCAGAAAATATACAAAATAATTTATAATCTTTTTCATAGATAAGTTGAATTTGGTTTCGGTTTCCAATGAGCGCATATTTCACCTTTTAAGACCCTAAATAAAAAAAAGAATTATGCATAAAATTGGATGACAGACAAAATATTGTGCATAAAATTACAAGTAGGATAGGGCACATCTTTTATGGCTCTGCCCATGGCACGCAGAATAAAAAATTAACTATTTGAATGTCCTTTGTGTGTGGAGATGCGGGAACTGTCTGATAAACAAAACAGTCAGGAAAGAAGATCAAGAGTAATTCAAAGTAAGCCATCAACAAAAATCTGATCTCATGAGTTTCTTGACAAGGCAACTTCGATGAAACCTGACAATTCAATCCATATATCACCCATGGCAACGAATAACCAAGTCCTTTGGACAATTTGAGTTTTGAATCTTCCTCATTAAACGAAAGATGACAATATTACTTCTATCTTATCCCGGGTGTGTATAGAGACCAGTTTGAACATAAAATCTCCAGTTCCCATGACAAATTTGGATCTAGACACGCGGCTTGTGCCATGAAGGCTAAGCCAGGAGGTAATCATTGTGCTTTAACACCAAGTAGAATGAACAACCAGCTAGCTAGCAAAAACAACCTTGCAGTCTCAAATAACCTATATGAAGTATATGTTCTGCCTGCCTAACTCCGAGCCTTCCCGCTTCCAAGTGTGAGTTCCAGATCATCCAATCCCACTTCATGAATTTTTTCTCCAACCCAAGGCATTACCTGTACCCCAAAGTTTGCTTCTGAACCTGTTCTCATTTGTTGCATTGCATTATCAGGTAGAGTTTGCTGAGCCATAGGCTTAGTAAGATTGAAGGTTGGAGAGGTTGGTGCAGCAGATGCAGACGGTACAAATGCTTGAAAACTCTCCCATTGGCCAGACTCAACAGTTGAAGTAACAGATTCATCACATTCAGGTATTGTGGCTGGAGTATAAAAGTGGCGGTGAGTTGGGCTAGCCGGGGCAGAAGCTGCGAAGAAAGGATAATTGATGGAGGCCATCGATTCTTTGGCTATTGACTCCCATATGGGAATTGGTTTGGGATTTCTTGATGTTGGGGAAGAGATAGGTGGGGTTACAGGGGCACTGTTTGATATTCTTAGGGGAGGCAGAGATGCAGGAATGACATTTCGAATGTATGGAATGAGATTTGATGCGTTGTTGCCATCCAAACGAGAAGGACTCGGGAAAGAGGAAGATGAAGGGCTGACTTGATAAGAAGGAATTGGACTGGGAAAAGCTGAAGAAAAAGGACTAGGATTTTGGGAAGAGTATGGGGTGTTTCTGGTGGAAGTGCCTGTTGTATCAGCTGGGGGTGGCCGGCGTCCCTATGAACAACAATAGCAAAAAAGAAATTAGTTGGTTACACATGCACACGATATAGGTTAATCACATAATCTATGAACAATTTGATCGGCAAAGTTTAGTTTCTTTTTCCATCTGGCCGTAGCTTAGTAGCTGATATGGTAGCTTCATCATAATCACAAATATAATACATCAGATAATCAAAGTAAGAAAGCTTCATCGGAACGATTTTGCTTCGTGATTCCGACGTGGCATAAAAAGAAAGCTAAATAACAATGATTCTTCTCCAAGAATCATGATGCACATCTTTTAATCGCTCACAGAATCTCGTTCTCTCCCAAAAGCACAAGAGACACCGATTGAATATTGAATACTTTTAAATATGGGCTGATAAGGAAGCAGAAGCAAAAGCAGAACAAGAAAGCCTCAAAAGCACAGATTCATTCGACTGAAAAAGAAAAAGGTCAGAGAATAAGATCTCTCGGCATCTATGGATACAGCTACATCGACCGAGCCAAATTCCAGTAAACCTCCCCGGAGCTCAAAAAATAGTTTGATCCAGCAAAGATAAGCCATTTGTTAGTAGAAAACAGTGAGATCGAGGAGCTCAAAACATGAAAACAAGGATCCGATGCTTTGTACAAGTAGAATTGGGCCGTTGATTAGGCAAAAAGGAAGAAAAGTACCTTGCGATATGTAGTGCCGTCTTCTTCGACAGTCCAACCAGCTTCCGCGCAGAGAGCCTTCAAGACCTCGTTGTTATCACAATGCTTGGATAAATTGTAGTTCCCCTGAGCTCTGAGGCCACTGTATATCTTGGCCGCTATGGCTCTCCTCCTCCTCTCTCTCCTTCTATTGTTTTCCCGCTCCCTCCAAGACGGCTTCCTCCGACTCGTAGCCGCCGAAGTCGCCCCGTCGGACGTCATTTCCCAACAATGGCCTTAATCTCTGTGGCGGACCGGAGGAAGAACGAGAGCAGGTGCGTCGCGGGAGATTTCAACCCAGAGGGGGTGGGGGTAGAAGTAGTGAGCTCACGAGGAATGCGCTCTCTCCTCCGCGAAGCGGAGGAATCTCTCCAGGTTTGAGAAAAGATAAAGCTAAATTTGGGGCATGATACGCTGCATACAGCTGCACCCAACAAGTTCAGGAGCTCGTGCTTCCTCGGCTTTTTGTTTTTGTATTTTTCTTTTTCTGGTTTGAAATAGAGGAGTCGTTTCTGTAGTGTACGATGAGATTTGTTGGGGGCCCGAGTGTGGTGTGATAACATAATTATTGGGGGAGGTGGGCCCAAACAGTTACGGTGGGGCCCATGTTGGGGGCGAAGAAATGATCAAGCGATGAGGCTGCAGGGTGAGAGTGAGAGGCGCATCATGGGACAGAAAATGTTTGGCAAATGCCAAAGCACTTTTTCAGTATTTTGCCGTGCTTTAATATTTTGGGAGGGGGTCCTTGTCTGAAGCATTTGATCTTTTGTGTGCCATTCCAACTTGGCTTTAATGGGTCAAAGTGGGAACATTGCGATAAAAAAAAAAAGATGGTGGCGAATGCCGTGAGTAGCAGACAAATTGGAAATGGGGAAACTTCAGATAAGAGCAGCAGTAATAACGTTCTACGATTACAGTCATCTGAAGAATAATGGGAAGATCCGTGAAGGAGTTGATGACAGTAAATAAGTAACAAGGCGTGAATATGATTTTCATTCAACGCCGCAAAAGCAACAGCATTACATGCCTATTGCCTAACCGCTGAGGACCAAAATACAGTTTTATCTACTTAAACAAACATTAATAGCTTAAGATTATAATTAAAATTAAACTCATAACCTCCTACTCACAAAAAAGTTTTCATGCTGTTAGATTATAATAGTTAGCAAACTTTAATTTACCATATATCACGCTTCTACCCTTCTGACATTTTCTTTCAACTTAGTACGGGGCTGTAAACCTGAACACAGTAGACTAATATGTTGCACTAACACAACATAAAATGCCTGGCAGCTTTAGTGCTATTCTAAGCAAGTTGAATTTTCACCATAATTGATTGAATTTGAGGGCTCTGTCCAACATTATGTTGCGCCTGATGAGGCTGATTATTCCTCGTAAAGTGAAAACCATGTTTTTTTAGTTGCTCGCTCAGTTCACCGAAATTTTACCCTAACTACATCCGGATTCGACCCGCGTTGCGTACCTGATTATGGTGGGTGAGTCTCCCAACAGAGATTTTCTGTATGCGCCAAGACTCGAACTCGAGACCTTACTTAAGCGATACCGAACTATTTACCACTCAGACTAACCCCTGTTGAGAGATATTGTGATACAAGAAACTTGCCAGCAATGGCCACATTGAATGATTGAAGAGATAAAAATGTTTAGATGAATAAAACTTCTTCCATCTCAAAACTTTGCCCAATTAACCTTTTCTACTTCAAAAAAAAACATGTAATTCATATATTTCACATCTAAAAAAGTTCAAAAAAAAAAACTTGCAAAACCACGTCCGAAAATAGACCCCAATACTAAGGGCATTGAAGTCTTTTCATTCTCTTGCCCCTAACTTTCTCCAAATTGTTAAGAGGCAGGCCACGAAAGACAAGGAAGGCACTACTGTTTCTTCCTTCTGTTGATGGGTAAATTAAACATGCATGAACGCAACTCATTTCAGGCACCATACAGGTGCATAATACCCGCAATAATTGAAATCAAGAATGACTTGTTTACAAGGCAACAAGAATGATGGATAGCAAATTGAATATATTTTCCATATCATTGCTTGCTTCCTGGAGTTGTATGTAACCAACAATAGGTTCACTTGAACGACTTTGGAACACCTCTATTGTCTCCAAATACCTTTCTCAGTAAACAGATCAATAAGCTCTTTCACCGTCTCTTCCATTTCACCAAATAAACATCGGTCAGAAATGCTTCTTAGACTTTTATATTTAAATCCCATATTCCTTAAGGGAAAAAAAGGAGCGTTAAAGCTGTTATAGCATGAAAGAGAAATTATCTCATGCAACAGAAAGCAAATGGATGGAATGAGGGTTGTAAATGGCCGGTCTCAAACTTTTAGCATGAATCATGCTTCTATCTTCTAAGAAAATATCTGCAGTCTTGAAAATGAAGGGGTTCATTCCCCCAACTAACCCACCCGGCGATCACTTCTCTCGCAAATAGCTCAATACATCGGGCTGGCCTCACCCCAGGAACATGCTCCATTAACAAATCTGACCATAGTAAAACCAAAATGTGAATCCAGCAGTCACATGATGCAATAAAGTACTGAATTTAAGTGGAATATCCAAGCACCATCACAATTATTATAACAAGTTCTACTAACTTCACTTAAATTATAAACTTGAGTTCAATTATATATCCTACCAGTACCATCATATAAAACACCAGAGATTGATCAGAAGGGTACCTGCAATTGGGGGCTTCCTTGAGTAATCACCAGGAATGCTCATAATCACATAATTATCTTTTACTGGCCTAAAATTCGATTGCCTGCCAGAATTTATGGCCTTTAAAGAATAAAAAACATGAGAAATATAAATAAATGGCAAAATATCAACCAATTGCAAGAGAAAAAAACCTGCCAATTAAAAATTGCTAGTTATAACCTTTCCACAGCTGTAGCCCAGAATAAGGATTTCATACGGTCTATGATGAAAGAGGTCCAAGTCACTAATCAAGGATCCATTTGCTTTCACCTGAAACAATCAAGAAATACTGGGGATTAGGAAGACATTACACAACGTATCTGAGTAAGCAAAGGAAGTGATTGACAGAAGCACCTTCAACCAATAAAAAGTAGCAGCATAGCTGACTCCCCACGCAGGAAAAAGCTCTCTCTCAACAAAACCACGCAGTTTCTCTCTGTTGGTCACCCATAAGGCTACAAGTGCTCCTTCAGTGTGAGTTAGTTGCCTAATAGGAAGAGATAAAAAATATCTGTTGGGCAAGGTTGGGTACCTGCATTGATGACAATATATCTAGACATTTTAATGACATATTTTAATTTACAAAGAGGTTTAGAGAGCAGCAAACTATCCTGGAATATAAGCTGCATATCCAAGTAAGTTTACGTGAAAAAATAGTCTTCATAACTAGGCTAAAAGTAAGTTATAGGAATCTTCATATTTTAATTATTAGAGTGAGAATTTCCTTGTTCATCAATTATAAAAGCCAACGATCCTACACATATTTACGATGGAAAGAAGTAAAAACAAGAATATGGATGTCTATTTATACACCTTGATTTCTGGTGGGCACTAGCATTTTCCCATGGTGGATCTACCACTATGAGGTTGAAACCAGAATCAGCATCAGCTGGATAAAAAATTTAAGAGAAAGCATGATTACAACATGTAGAGATTTCTTAGTGGATCAAATTAAGTTCATGACAAATTAAGTTTTCAACAAGTTGCCATCACTGAGATCATCCAGGAGGAAGGGCTATCCTACAATATGCTGTTAGAGGCTTACACATTTAGAAACAGAGTCAAGGAATAAAAGAGTCTTTATATATAAAATCATTACCAGGAACTAGGTTGTGAATCTGTCCCACGTCAGACTTCCACATGATCAAAACAAAAGGCATTAAAAAACATGAAAGATACCCATGATAAGGAGGAACCCAAAAGCTCGCCAAAACAAAACCAACCTTTAAATAATCAAACACATATAATAATGGAGGATTTGACATACCATATAAAAGCAACTCTCTCGAGGTATTATATAATGATTGTTCAAAAATTCAGCTTCTGCATCATCAGTGGTCTCATTAGCAATCAAATTATTGAATGCAGAGAGTATCCTCTGTTCTGCACGGTCTGAGAATCCAAAATTCATACTTGCGGTAAGGTTTTGTAAGAAAATGACAAATAAGCAAAATAGTAGCTTGGCATACAAAGAACTCAACAAAAACCACCAAATGATAAATTATTGCGTGAAAAATTCGGATAAGTACAAATGCGGAATAAATTGATTTTCATGTTCAAATTCTACATTCAGTACAGATGTCTCTTCCAAACAAAGAGAGATTAAATAGATAAAGCCGATTATTCCCTACAGATAACTTAATTTCAGCCAGATTCTGGTGTGTTATATGCGCACATTATGAAAGTATCAATAAATCATTCTGAAAATAAGTTTACAAATTCAGCCTGCGACCATTCACATGAAAGTATCAATCAATGGCAAATTCCAGCTACAAATCCCACCTTTGTCCTCATTTGTCTGACCATTAAGACGTACATTAAGAGTTATCTCATAGAGTGGTGCTTGCCAGACCTGTCCTAGTTCAACGAACGACTGCTGAACCCCTGGCAATGTTGAAAAACAGCGGTCTGCTGAAAAACTAGGATCATTCCTCAAATTGCTCAAGAAATCTAAGAGTCGAGTAGATTTTTGCAAAGACTCATGCGCCTTCAGTAAAACAGACCTCGCTTCCTGCCCCCGAAATAAAAAGCCCCATGATATTATATATAGAGAACACTGTCGCAAAACTGTTATATAATCGTTTGCAAAGATATAGAGGACCCTAACGACCAGAAAAGAGGAATACCCGATGACGCTGTTCCGCAACACGTTCTCTTTCGTTCAGAGCTCGAGGTTCCTTGACATTTTGTTTTCGTTTTCGTTTCCTGGAAGTGGAACTAAGCACGGGATCTTGATTGGAAGGCAGGGATTCGAAAAAGCGAGTGTAGTAAGAAGAAGGAGAAACCGTGAAGTGGTTGTAGGAACGATTCAGAACACGAACCGGATCCACGAAAACAGCGTTAGAATCTTCAAACGTGTATATACCAGACTCCAAAAACTGTACAAGATTCTCTTTATTTTGTGACTCCATATCCATGCTTGCTACTTGCTAGTTGCCATTCCCAACTCCAAATGCTTGACCGCCCATGAAATTTTTTTTTGTTATTGACCACACAGTTCACGGAGCTTTGCCGAATATATCCGGATCCGCAATTAAAAGCCAAGTTCGATATCCGATTATAAATAAATAAAATTTGGAAACTACAGAACGGGCCGGTAGAGTTGGATAGGCCTGTGCATTTGATTACCCAAAGACCCAGCAAAATTGGTGGCCCTTGACATAATGTCTGACAAACTTTTACCTAATTTTTATATCTTTATTATTGATTTTTTAATTAAAACATCATATGATATATTCTATTAATATGAGATCATACAAATGTTAGTTATTCAAATTCATTTAATTAAATAAATAATTATATTAAAATATCGTAAACATTATTTTTCTCGTATATATAATTCCTCAGGAGATATATTTTCTAGCATGACATAAAATATGTTGCCTGAGATTATTAAAACAGATTAAAATTTCGTATTTGAGATTTGACCATCACCATTTTGTTGTTTCCAGACTTTGTATGTTCATGATCCAAAAGAAGAAGAGAATGAAATAAATATTTTCATGCCTGATGATGCACGTTAAATTATTTTAGCAAATTAGTTCAAGTTACGATGTTGAAATATTAAATAAAATGTAATTAGTTAGGTATAGAAGTTCAATAACACGGAGGAAGTTAATTTTTATGTAATAGGAATTAAATTTGATTACGTTTAAAATAATGAATAGGAGAGAGTAATAATTGTGAATGGATTATTTAGGGGACACGCAGAAAACAGGAGAGAAGAAAGGAGAAAGTTGTTGGTCTTTGTCCAGTTTGGCCATGACTTGCTTGGAACGACACCTATCGAGACATAAACGGCACAACCAAATAGCCCTTTATCTCGTTTCCCCGTTCGGATTTCTCTTCCAAGTGAATAGCAGTTTTTCTTCCTCTTAGACTAATCCAGCCTCAGAAGATCAAGTCGCTTACCCGATATATACGCTAGAATTTTCTTCTCTTACTCTGATCGAAATTTATTAATTTATTTCATAAATAAATGAGAGGAATTGAAAGACACGAACGGCGACTGTGAACATGTTTCTTTCCCCCAAGCTTCGCATATAATAATCCTAATAATGTATGCAGTAATTTTGTCTAGCTCGTGCTGTGGGATATCTCTCGCATGATTATCATAAGCTTTTCGAAACATAATTAAGCGAAAACAATTCCCCTCCTGAGGGTTACCCCTGTCAAATAGTAGTAAATTCGCATTTCTTCCTGCCCTTTTACCTTTTATCATTATTCATTACCAATACACGCGTCACTTCTCGAGCGTCTTTCCAAAAATATAATCCGATTCTCTAACAAGAAATGTTTACTGTTTTCTTTAATGTTTGCGCGCCTCTTCATCTTAAGTTCACAGTAATAGCCCTTGGAGAGAAATGGATTATTATAATCTCCCTTAATAAATATTCGGTCAAATAACCGTATCTACCATTTGGTCAGTACAACACGAGTGTTTTTTTAGATTAGAAGTAATAGACAACGGAATAGCGAAAACAGTTGACCTGTTTACCATTTCCGCAAACCGGCCGGCGGATTGGGACGGGAGGGGGAAGGGAAAAGGATGGGATAGACCAACCGGAAGAAGAAAGGGGCAATTTCGTAATTGTGAAAGGGGCCCCCGTTTCGTTGGGAAACTTTGGATACGACAGAGTCTACTGGTCAACTGGAGAAACTCCATAGAGGTTTAAACCAAAGCAGCTCGTGGTATCATTGACTCATGCCCTTCATGCCGTAACATCGGCTCCCCACAGTCGCACGATTAAAGAGCCCACCTTCCTCCTTTGACATGGCACTCTCCTATTCGCTCATCTCTTCTCGTCGGGATTCATACCTACACACCAATTAACAATACCAGTCCCTCTCATCTTCTCTCTCTCTCTCCCTCTGTCTCTTACTCACACACCGGGGCTGTTCCTCTCTCTCTCATCTGCGTTTTTCTCTGCAATTTTTTTCCGAATTTCTCTTCCATCCAATCTCTCATGCTTCTGAGATTGGCATACACTTTATCAGCGACGCATGATCTTCCGATTACATACAATTTCGGTTGATAATTTGGAAGCTTTTACTTGGTTTTTCCACTGGCAAAATTCCCTGAGTTGAAAGCGTAAATGCTCGAAGCAATGGAAAGTCCCATCAATGGTGGCTTCTCCCACTTGCAGAGCTGCGGAGACAGTAGCGAAGAGGAGCTATCTGTGCTCCCCCGTCATACCAAGGTCGTCGTAACCGGGAATAATCGTACCAAATCGGTTCTGGTTGGTCTGCAAGGAGTGGTCAAGAAGGCCGTTGGACTTGGCGGGTGGCATTGGCTGGTAACTTTCTGGACCAATTTGATTTTTCCGGCAAAATGGGTTACGGTATTGCCTTATTGGGATTGCTTGAGACTAATTTTGGGTTACATTGTCGTTTGTCTTCATAATTATTTTATCCCGACAGCAGTGTCAGTATTGTTTTTTCATATAGTATTGCTGTTCGTCATCGCCCCAATTTTTTTCATGTTCGAATTTATCACTTCCAAGCTTCTATTGCACGCTGATATTTTATGGTTGAACTCAACTGGAAGATCATGAGCCCTGTCGCAGAAATTATTTTCTCAATCGCTTTATTGACACCTCTTAATTTGAAATTTTACTGTCTTGGCTATTTCATGTTGTAATTTGATTAGATTTTATTCGTGTATATATGTTTCCAGTTGCAATTTTCGATCACTAATGTGGGTATCCATTGCATGTTCGAGATTATCTATGGATCCGGTGTTCTATAAGGTTCTTTATAACGATCAGTCGCTTAATTTTTCTCTTGTGTCTTTATTGTCGAAGGGGGTCAAACCCTCTTTGTTTTGATTACTTAATTATGACGAGTGGTTTCTAAATGAATGCTAATCTTGCTTGGGAATCTTTCTCATGCTGAATGGGATGTTGCATATCAACTTGTTGCCCTGTTTCTGATTATGATTCCTTTGATTGAAGAATGAAATAAAAATGCACTGTTTTATATTTAGATCTGCTTAACTTCTTCGTATACTCAGCGACCCTGATCAACTGGGCCATTCCCGCTTGGACTTATATTGTGTAATGGCTCCGAATATTAAATAATGTTACGCGCGCGCGCGTATATATATATATATATGTCACGGGCTGAATTCTTATTTCCCGTTGGAATATTATAATTTTTCACACTTCAATGCCTGTTGGTTTAGCCTAATTAGCTAAATCTTTTTTGGTAACCGTGCTCCTTAAACCTCTCTTTCACCCTGTCTCTGTGCTTACAAAGCTGATTGATGCTAATTCATCAAGACAGTGTTCTGTCTCCAGGGTTTTTTCTTGGGATTTGGATTCTAATTAATGGTTACACACCCACAGTTTCTGAAATTAGGTTGGCATTGCCTGGTTTGAACTTTGATGATGGAAAAGAATTTGTTTGTTGTTATGCAAAGTTCTCCTTTTAACCGACCATTTGTTTTATTCCTTGGTTTATTTCAAGAAGCATTTTCTGTAGTCTAGATGATTCTTACATTGTTCATGGTATCAAATTTGCAGGTTCTTACAAACGGTATTGAAGTAAAACTACAAAGGAATGCTCTTAGTGTGATTGAAGCACCCACTGGTAATGAGGAAGATGATGACCTTGAATTTGAAAATGCGCAGTGGAATGGATCAGATATGGGTGAGTTCAATCTTTTAAGTTTTCTACTGGCCCAGGAAAATGTATAGCTATCCTTTCTACCATTTTATACTGTTTTCTTAGAAAATTTCGTAACTCATTTGTTGGTTGAAAAGGATTTTACACAGTTCGTGTCCATCCTTTCCATAACTGGTATAAAGAGGTGTGGCCTATTTTAAGTCTCTTTCACTTTAAAGTATTATAGACTGACACGCTTATTAATTTTTTCTTACTTAACTGTGAAATACAGTAGAGTAATTAACTACTTCACATTCTGATCGTACAATCAACAGGGTTAATCATTTATTGCATGATATTTTGTGTGTATAATCAATCGCCTTGGTGGTCCATGAACTGGGAATTAGGTACGGGGTAAAAGGATGGGGAGTGAGGAGTCCAATTAAAGTACATCGACACTAGAGCTGGTCTGTGGTCTCATGTGCCCATATTCGAGGATATGAGATTTCAATTAACTGTTTTATTTCTGTCCCATCCCATGCCCGTGGGTTTAGAAAGTTGTGTAGGTTGGTACATTGGATCCATATGCCTTCACCTTTCTCTTTTACTATTTCTAAAAGCTCCTACGCCTTTATCTTTTTTTACTGGCCCCGCCATTATTTCTGATTTTGTTTGAGCCATCTTCAATTTCCTCAGCATCGGATGACACTCAAAAGTCCCACAAATCGAGGCACAAGGGATCATCTCACAAGACTATCAGCAGGTCCCTTTCTGGGGATTCACAGTCGAAGGGATCCATTTCTACACCTCAACGGTCCACTGTAAATCACTTTAATGTTTATTTTCTTAACTTGGCCATGTTATTACATTGTAAAGAATAAGTTTGTTAATACTACAACTATAAACGCAAATTTAAATATTCCCCTGCAGAAGGTTGATTTGAGCAAACTGGAAATGGCTGCACTGTGGAGATACTGGCAACATTTTAATCTTGTAAATTCCTAGACCTGTATTCTGGATAACTGTAACTCAGGATTCAGAAATGATGCTTCTGTTGCACTGACATCTACAATGTACTTTTAGGTGGATTCCGTCCCAAACCCTTCAAAAGAACAGCTAGTGGATGTTGTTCAGAGGCATTTCATGTCACAGGTACCCAGAAATCATAGCGCCATTCTTATCTCTGCCTTCCTAGTTGTCGGTTGAATATTATTAGAAGCTGAAAGTATATTACATTATTATTATCATCATCTCTGTGCAGCAAATGGACGAGTTGCAGGTGATTATGGGATTCGTTCAAGCTGCGAAGAGGCTGAAGACCATGTGCAAATGAAATGAGATGAATTAAAATGATGAGAATCACAATTAATAGCTTAATACTGCGTATGCTGACACAGATAATGGGACCTATTTATCTTTGTCCGCTTCCCTACCTGCCTGCTGTCGTGTAACATAATTGTATGTGGTTTGTATGTTTCTTATCTGTGTAAGATGTAGATCAGTATGAGTAGCTGTAGAGGTTCTTTTTTTTTTTTTTTTTTTTTAGTTCAATAGCTTTGTAATGTAAATATGTCACCTTGGAGACGACTGGATGGTTAGCGAAGTCTTAACGGCTATTTTCTCCATGATTCATTCAATGTATTCTTGTCTTTCTTCTTCCACGAGCTCAAAGCAGGCCTTTAAAGTAAAAGTCCCTAGAATTTTCATAAAGATATTATTGGACAAACAATTAGAAATTAATAGTCCATCATTATTCACGTTATTTATTTATTTATTTCATACTTCTGGAAGTAGTGGGGCTAAAGAGAGAGAACCAAATAAAAGGGTACCATGTAGCCAAGTTTCATGAGAGGGAGAGGACAGAGGAGGATGTGATTTGACAGAGGCTTTGGAATGGCGCCAATTTGTGGTGACGATGCCCAAGAGCGTCAACGTCAGGGGATTTTAAAGATCAAAGTGGGAACCATTCCTTGTTTTGGACCCATCCCCAGACTGTGTCACGGCACTACCAAAATATCAGTACAGCACCCTCTGAAACTGCATACACAACTGTCTCGTCGCCGGTTCGGTTCTGGTTGCGACTCGGGTTCATTACTCATAAATCCACACGATCATACCATAATTTAATTTTCTAATGACAGACAGGTCCCTCGAGAATGGATTTGTACACTTTTTATCTTAAATTATTATTTTAGCAGTTTGATTTTATGGAGGGATATAAATCATGTTGCTAGGACCTGGATTCTTATCTGAGCAGAGCTCCACTTTCTTGGTCTTTAGAATGAAGAACTGTTTCTGGAATCTGTCCTTGTTTTGGGTGTGGCTTGTATCATCATCACCATGTTATACGTTTATATATATCTGGGTACCAGCTAGAGATAGGCTTGTAGGTCCATGTGGTCCTCTTGACCAACCAACACTTTTGTGGTAGAAGAAGCAAACTTCGGATAAGCCGTCAATTAATTCTAGACCTATACGATATTATAATAACAATAAAAAGTTAAGGTTATAGTTGACGCCTAAAGTTTCATTTGGCTGGGAATTTCCCACTGATAAAGAGAAATGAACTGTTTCGTATGAAAAAGCTCGTGTAGGTACTAGGAAACGTCTTGTGTGAATGAAACAAAGAAAAAAAACGAGAAGATAGTAATGGAGGGAAAAGGAGTATGAATGGGAAGAATAAGAAATGATAAAAGGGAATTTTAAAAAAATGGAGAAAGAGTGTGAAAGGGGTAGAGAAGACAGCGCCGTTGAACATTTAATAGGTATCCCCACAAAAACAGAGACAAACGGGACACGCCAATAAAGTTAGGTGTGGATTTGCTGCTTCTTTTGACATTATAGATCATGATCCCCCTCTCTCTCACACACATCATAAATATTAAGTACATGCCCCATCCCACCGTTGTATTTGTATATATCCATTAGTGGTGTTCATGGGTAGGGTTGGGCAGGGAGAACCCCCTGCCCGGTGCCCTGCCCAGAAAAAGCATGGGCTACATTTTGCAGCCCGATACCCGGCCCTACCCGGTAAAAGCCCTAACCATTTTGGGCTGGGCACGGGCGGGCTGGGCATGCCCAAGTTATGATGCCATGCTCATGTTGTAGAAAAAATCAGCAATTATAAACTTCTAAAATAATATCATATTCATATGTCTTCAAGAGTTAAATAATATCTATAATCCACTCAAAATAAGATAACAAAAAGATAATAATTAAAGTCTTGAAATTTATTGCATATAAAAAAATATTGAAGTCTAAGTAGTTTATAATTACAACTTTACATCAATTTCCCAAATGTTGACAATGATGAAGTATCTAAAAAAATAAAATAAATAATTATAATTTGTAATGTACTCATATTATGATTAATAAAGTTAAAAAAATTAATGTAGTTATAAATATTAAAAGATGCAACTTACGTACTTAACTACTTATATTTCTAAAATGACCCTTTAGTCACCAGTAACTATCATATTCTCCCTTCTAAGTGTAACATCTATGGAGAAAATAAACAAAATGGATGCTCATGGGCAGGGCAGGGCAGGGCAACCCCCCTGCCCGGTGCCCAGCCCTGCCCTATATTTGTCGGGCTGGGTAGGGCTATTTTTTCGCGGGTTCGGGTGGGCATACCGGGCCGCGGGCTTTATGAACACCCCTAATATCCATGGTGCGTGTTGTGTTTGTGAACAATAAATAAGAGTATTTTACGAGTTGGGATTAAGATAATCCCGTTCTATGTCTCGTCTTAATATAATATATAGAACGTATTTTATATCTTATATTCTATTTCATTTCGAACAAAATTGGGATAAGTTTAGGACGAGATGAGAATTTATAAATTTTATTTTTAAAAAAAAAGTAGATTGCTAAATATTTTATGCATAGTTTAATTATCAATAACATATAGTTATAATGTAGAAAATAATAGAAGAGATCAAACTCTCCCTAATATAATTACTAACTTAAAGCAACAAATATAATTAATTATACTATAAATACTATTACTTTTTTAATTTTTCTACTTCAGCAACTGAAGTTACTGTTTTGTATATAAAAAAATAAAGACATGTGAGAAAGAGAAAAATAAAATAATCTAATAAATAAAATAAATAATATGATATAACTAATATTATTTTTTATTTTTTTATAAAAAAATAAAACAAATATATTTTTTATTTTTTATAAATAAAAATATATGTTCCGATTGTTAGACTAAAACTCATCTCATTCTGACCTTTCTCCTTTTCTCGATCTTGAAATATCTGAGATCAGGTTGAGACAATTAGAACGGGAAACAATCCTGACAATAAGGATGCGTAGCTTTCAAACGTGGGATTGAGTTACTCTAATCTAATTCATGTTCTCTTGTCTATTCCACCCACGAAGCCCCATCCCTGAGTGTCCTCGCCCTAGCCTCCCCTGCTTCCTTTTATTTGGAACACAATAAATAAGATATAAATCTCTCCCTCATATATAAAAGATGAAAAGACAGTCTTAAACTCTCTCCTCATCCGAATCATCAATATATAATATGGGGTTTTTTTTTTGTTAATATAATAAGAGATTTATATACCGGCCGGTCCATCAAGTGGACCATACGGCTCTTCACTTGGGCTCTGTTTCATGTTAACTATGACATTGGGCTTTATCTGGTCCACGTGATAGTCTCAACTCGAAGGTCATCTTCAACTGAACCCGCCCCTTTCCATCCTAATGAGCCCGCCATGCCAACTTCGATGTGCTTCTCTATATTATAAATCTATACTACCAAAGGAAGTTAGTCCGAGTAATAAGCAGCTCGATATCGCTTAAGTGAGATATTGAGTTCGAGCCTTGGCGTACGCAGAAAATTCCCGCTGAGAGACTCACCCACCATAGCCAGGCGCATGACACGGGTTGGATCTGGATGTAGTCGGGGCAAAGCTCCGGTGAACCGGGTGGGCAACAAAAAAAAATTAAATATATACTCAGTAACCACCTATTTCTCATGGGTTTAACTAATACAGAGATAAGACATATGACTATTTAGAATGTATTTAATTTTTAAAGAGTACTACTTTATTGTGATTATAGTTGCGACGTTTAGGTAGGCATCATAACTCCTAAATATCTAAGGTTACGTTTGAGGGTAATTAACAGCTCGCTCTATCCAAAAATTTTGCTATGCCTTTGAACCTTAAGTGAGCTCAATCTCTTTCCAAAAATTTTTGTACTAAAAAAAACTCTACGACCAACCGGATTAGATTTAGAGAAATGGGTTAACCTTTCATATCATAGCGAACTAATATTTAAATATCTGTTAGAAGAGATACTTATATTTAATATTTGATAGTATCTCAAACAAAATTGTCTCGAGATACATCTACTTAACAAATATATATATGGGTTAAATTATACAAAATTTCCCTAATCTTTGAGGTAGTTGCATATAACCTCTTTAATATTTTAAAGTTTAAATTTAACCTCTCCAATCTTCTATATTTTTACCATTGACCCCTTGCAGTTAACTTATTGTCATCCTTTTAACAGAAATTATCATTAATAGAAGACATGTTTATATATAAGTTAATAATTTCATAGGAATCAAATTATTTTATATAAGGTTTAAAATGTCATCTATAATTAAAAACAGAAACCCTCTTCTCCGTTGTGTTGCGTCTCCTTGCCGTCTCAGTGCACTCATTGACCATTTTGAGTCGTTTTGCACCTGTAATTGAGAAAGTTATCTCAAACTGGTGTAGTGTGTGAACCGGAGACAATACCAAGAAATCTCCATGCATGTTCCTATAGGTGAAAGTATCACAGTGATCGATTTTAGCCAAATAGAGAAAGGTGATCGAACCCTTACTATTTAAAGAAGCATCAAGGCCTCTCAAGAGTTTTTGGATTCTTCCAAGTTGTTTTTTTCCAATTCGACGGAAGAATAATCGGATTTTTTAAAACTGAACCAATTATATATTGTTGCAATAACATTTAATGTTTGAAAGTATGGTGAACAGTCATGGGATTCTGGAGAATCTTTTAATAAAGGAAACCATGAGGGTGTGCAGGGAGTTCTTCCAATTGACGACGGAGGCTAAGCAACGCTTATATACAAAGGGTATCGGAACAAAGGATTGCAGTCTCTGCATGGGGTTCTTCTAAGAATTGAAAGGTGAATGGGTGAGTTGTAGATGGGAAGGAGACGCAAGAAGCCAATAAGGCAATGAAAATTAAGGTTTTTTAATGATAAAATGACATCTTAACCCTTATATAAAAGTGGTTTGATTATTATAAAATTATTAACTTATATATGATATAATATATTATGCGAGGTGTTTTCTATTAATTTAATGTGGCAATTTTTGTTAAAAAAGATAACGGCAAGGGGTCAATGATAAAACCATGGAAAATTGATGTGCTGGACTCAGGTTAAATATCAATCAATAATCATATATTATCAAATGTTATTTAAAATATTAATAAATTATTCATATTTATATATATAAATTATATACAATGTCAATTTTATATTTTACTCAGTAATATTTTTTAAACAATATAACACATGTGACTTTTTAAATAATAATATGTTAGAATAAAAAATCTAAACGGTATGCATCAGACAATAATTTATATTTTTGTAAGTGAAATGGTGGGATTGTATCAATTTTAATACTTTAAGATACTAGTCACACCTTTAAAATTAGTTCGAGGTGCTAATTGCACATTTAAATATTTTAGCATGCTAATTACTTATTCAAAATTAATTTGAGGTGCTGAATGCACATTTACTATTTATTTAATGATAAAATGACATCTTAACCCTTATATAAAAGTGATTTGATTATTATAAAATTATTAGTTTATATATGATATAATATATAATACAAAGTGTCTTCTATTAATCTAAGGTGATAATTTCTATTAAAAAGATAACGGCAAGTGGTCAATGATAAAAATATAGAAGATTGAGAAGGTTAAATTTAAACTTTAAAATGCCATAAATATTATATATAATTGTCTTAAAGTTTAGTAGAATTTTATATAATTTAGTCATATATATATATAATATGTAGTTCATTATGATGTGTTGGGCTCGGGTTACATATCAAATATCAATCAATTATTAATAACCATAAACTATTAAATGTTGTTGCAATATTAACAATTTGTTAGTTGATATTATAATTATTTTTATCTAAATAAATAAAAAAATATAAATATAAATATAAATTTTAAAAAATATATTTATTAAGAAGAATAAAAATATTTTACACTCTAAATTTTAAAAGTGTATAAATATTTTTGACTAAATTAAAAAAAAAAGATTGTTGCCGCAATTTGGGGTGCCAAAATCCTTTGAAAAATGTGTATTAGACTAATGTTGGGCTTTGAAAGTGAGGAAGTGTTTAGTGAATCATGGTGGGTTAGAAATTGCACGATAAAAGTTTTGGATCGTGATAGTCACGTATACACACAGATCCTTTTTGAATTCCACAATTGTTTTGCTTTGCTGACTATGATACGCATTCGCCTGCATCGACCTGTTACCCTCCTCCATCAAGTTTTTTTCTGAAGCACCCCCAAACAACCATGGTCCTTCGCTCATTAAATTAAATGTTTTCCGATAAAAACACCGAAACAGTGAAACACTGTCATAAAACGACAAACAGACGTTCAGTCAAAGATTCGTTATTATAGGAGTCGCGGTTTCTTTCCCTTCAATCCATTTTGGAACGAGTTCCCAGAAGGTTGCTAAATAAATGAGCCAGGAAAAGAAGAGCCACTAGCTACTATGAGCTATGTGACTTAGAATAACCTTTTCTTTCCTTCATTTTCCCCCCTCTCTCCCTTTTTTTTCTAAACCCATTTATTGGCATTATCTGTGCCTTGAGCCAATTGGACACCATTTTTAATTCCCTTGGACCTAAACAATCTGGTCAAAAGTTCCCCCTCTTTCGTTCCATGTATGCGGTTGAAATTGGCTTTTGCGTCCACCCATTATTTTGGCTCTTTGTTTATTGGAAAGGCAATTATTTTACAGACAGCAAAGTTAGAAACACTCACCACTAAGCAACTTCTAGCTGTTCAATAAAATTATTTAAAAAAAATTCTATTCACCAACGTATGACTCCATTTAGTTTGTTTTATTTATATTAATTAATTGATTACTAGTATCAGTGATTATCTGGGAACGCCAGTGGGTGACAAATTAAAGTGAGCTCACCCGCTGGACAATTAGTTGCTCTGCCGCAAAATCTTCCATTATGGATGTATGGCGCCACAATCTTATGTTGGATAACTAGGCGTCATTGCGTAATGACATCAGATTTTTCATATAAGAAATAAAGTCTAATATTTTAATAAATACTCCCATATCTCAGAGTTAATATTTATCCTAAATATAAAATATATTTATCATATTTATTAATTTTTTTTCAAAGTATCCTCACCGATACTCTCTTAACAATAGTCAAATAAGATATAGAGGGAGTTAAGGAAGATGATTATAATATTTTAGAAAAATATATATCATATTAACTAACTTAATTAATTAGTTTAATCTATTTAAATTAGTTAATTAAGTTTTATATTAAAAACTGAACTAATAATAACTAAATATTTAAATACCTCATGTTACTTTTTCATTGTCTCTTGTAATCTGCTGCAATAATATTGAGATTCGATCAAATAATTAAAATAAATTCTTCATGTTACTAACATGTTTTGATTGGCAATTTGAAATCTCAATTTAAAAATTTAATTGTAATTTTACAATTCATAAGGTAAGTATATGAGGTAAGTTTTGTTTCCACAACATTGAATGAGAAATGAGAGGAGGTAAAGGATTCAAATATTTCTAGTATTGAAAAGTGGCTTGGATCCTAAAAAAAAATAAAACAAACCAGTTCTTTGAATATCAAAACTACACACACTATAATTTTTTTTATTTTAATTCTTTATTGGAGAAGACTTTTTTTTTATATTTTTTTTTTAAAAAGAAGTTAATCTTACCTATAATCCTTTTTTTGTTCTTACCTATAATCTAAATACAAGATTAAATCTCTCCCTCACTACAAGAGAAACTATAATAAAACAAAAGAGGGAGTGGATAGGAATGATGCAAGTGAAGACCCACGTTCTGAGTGGGCTTACGTTTTAATAAGGCCAAATTAAATGGAAGCTTCATGATGATATCATATGTCTTTGAAGACACGAAAGGAATTTTGAGTAACATGGGTGACAAGAATTTAGTGAAAAATCCAGCAACTTGGGAGATAGTTTGGATGATCGTGCGGATGAGTGGACTAGTGGGTGGCATATGCATGTGTCGTGCACGTGACAGAAATGGGCGGACTAGACTTCCACTGGCACTGCCATTGTACTGTTGATTTATAAGAATAAAAATAGAATTGGCAACATGCCACGACAAATCATATGATTCCCACCATAATCTTGGCCCTCCGTCCTCTCTGGTTTTCTTCACGGTTCTTGCCAAACTTTCTATTTTGACGATGATTGCGCGCTGGCTTTTGTTGTATTCGTTCGAATCTCCCATTATTTTCTTAATTTGATTGGACCGATATATTCTCCTCAGCGACAAGAATCTTTTGCTGAGACTTACATTAACTATAGAATGATGAGAGGGGAAATAAAATAACACAAATTTTATATAACTAAGGTTCTCGAATAAAGTTTTTTATACACAAAAATGATATCTCCCCCTTGAATAAAGCTATTTTAATTTATAAACATGTAAAATTAGAACCTCTCTTAGCTCACAGTTAAAAAAAATCATCAGCTGCATTTTTTATAGCAGGCCTTAAGGTTTGGCTTGTTAGCTGTCCTGAGAAGAAACATGGGATCCTGTATTGACCTTAATGCATCGAATAAGATTGTCGTATATCTAACAAAAAAGAACATGTAACTGTAGGGCTTTCAAAGGATTAACTTTATTATCTCTGCCATTTGGATTAACTTTCAAAGGATAAAATTTAATATTATATAAAAATATTATCATAACGTTAAATATTAAATATTTTAATAAAAAATTACAATTATGAATTATCTAGATTATATTTATTTATCTTTTATCATGTAATACTTAATATTATGATAATATTAAATCTTAACTATTAAAAATTAATTCAATCATAAAAATAATAATTGGGGAGTAAATGTAGGGGCCGTTACACCCTTTCACAACACCAAAATCTATCAAGAAAACATGAGAAATATTTTATTAAATACACCGTTAGATCACTATAATTAGTATTCTACACACGCACGAAAGCCCAAAAAAAAAACATAATATTTCTTAGATACATATACATCAAAAGACAAAATCATATGCGAGGAAAATATAAATATTTAAGGGACAAAAATATAAATCCAGATAATAACACCATCATACTCTTCCAAATAAAATATGTGAATAATACTCATGCAAATATCGAAAAAATGACGAGATAAATAATAATAAGATTTGTATCTCTTTATTAAAAAAAAAAATATTCTCTCTCCTCCCACGAGTCTAGACCTATATATAGGACCAAAACTTTCCTCACACCCTCAGGAATCAAGATTCTTCTCTGATTCAACACCAATCAGAATCTCAGTGGGAGTCATCAATGGCGCTTCAAAAATCATTCCCGAGGCGTCTCTTTGACGGTTTTAAAACCCTCACATCCATTTCCTCTCCACCACCGTCCCAATTTTCCCGCACCGTTCCTCCGAATGCTTCCAAAACAAACATCCAAAGCCACTACCACCCCACCTCGTCATCGGGATCCCCACTTGACAGCGGCTTTTTCCGGCGGTTTCTCCACCGGAGAGTCGTGTATCATCCCGGACAGATGAGCACCCCTGATTTTCTGCCACTTCCCACCGGAGACAATCTCAGAGAGAAGCTCAAAGGCATCAACGTTACCGGAGACAATCGCAGCCTTAGCCCTCCAGCCACCGCCAATACAATGTACGGAATATCCGTAAAGGAGGCGAAGAAGATCCTTAGCGCATCGCAGCTCCAGAAACTCAAAGCCAAACTAGGGGAAATCCCAAAGACCTCCATTTCTTACTCTGAATATGTTCGGATCTGCGGCAAGGTCTGTGAGAACGAAGATCAAGGCGAGGAGTTTGCCAAGAAGTTGGATGACTCGGGAAGCGTCATCGTTTTGGGAAACGTGGTATTTCTCCGGCCGGAGCAGGTAGCGAAAGCGATGGAGAGGCTGATATCTGAAACGATAGCGCATCCGAAGGACGGAAGAAGGAAGGAACTGGAGGAGATGGAGAAGAAGAAGGAGAAGATTGACGAGAAAGCGAGAGCGATGGTGTGGAGAGAGCTATATGTTGGATTAGGTCTAATGATGGCGCAGACGATAGGGTTGATGAGGTTAACGTTCTGGGAGCTAAGCTGGGATGTGATGGAGCCAATATGCTTCTTCTTGACGTCGATGCCCGTGGCTATGGCGTACGTTTTCTTCCTCAGGACTTCCACAGAGCCCACCTTCCAGGGCTATTTCCACCGCCGATTCACGGTGAAGCAACACAAGTTGATGAGATCTCAGAACTTTGACGTCCACAAGTACAACCAACTCTGCAAGGCATGCTATCCAAGAAGCCTATAACTCGACCCAAGTTGTTGGGGTTTGACGCTTTGTACATAGTTCGACGTCAGATAACACACCTCCGAGCCCCGTTTTTCTTTTGACTCTAATCCCTCTCAAAAATCAAAACAGTGTACGCTCTTTCAAATTTTACAGATTGATTAGATTGGAAACAACTTATAAATAATACAAATTATATTTATTAGTGATTAATTATTACTTCTTAAGATCTTGCTCGCTCAAAGATTGAGGAAGATGCCATTGGAATTGGAGCTTATAAGCCCCCGTTATCAATATTTTCCGGTCGGGATACTCGTTTCGGTTCATACATGTTGTTTGTTTTGTCTAATTAAGTAAAAAGTTCCAAATTGATGTCACTTTTCTGTGATAAAGAGTGCCTAATATGCTCAACATGCCTTTCGGCGATTTCACTCTTGTTCAGAAGTCATTTTAAAACTAAAGCAATTATTTCAAACTTTTAAATTTTTTCTTTTAGTATTTCTTCAAGCTTGAGCCTTCTTTTTAATGTATTATTCAAATAAGAATTTATTAAACTGGCTTTTTTTTTTATAAAAGTATATTTAAATACAAATCATATTACCTAACTTTTACCTCAATTTCAACTTATAAAAAATAATTGAGATAAAAGTTATTTTTGCCAACCTTAATTCAAACGAGATCATCACAAGAATCGCGGATCAGGTTGAGTTGGCTGCTAAGCTTGCCCTGCATCGTCAATATTTTCCTGTTCCACCATGGGAGGAAAAATGGGCCTTGAAATAGAGCCCAATTTCAAGCAGCCATTCGCTGTCCATGTAAATATAATGGATCAAGCTCAGCGCAAGCCCAATTATCATATATGCCCTACAAAAAAGAAAATCTCACATATGTCAAAGGAAAATTTTTATAGATCTGTCATATTTAACATGTGTCCTTTATAGTCAAGACACCTAACAGATTTATACTAGATAGGATTAAATTTTTTAATAATATTTTTTTTTATTTTTGGGCTTCTACCCTCTCATATAAGCCAAAAAAAAAATATCTTAGGTGTGTCCCAAGCTGATAGACCAATATTAAATCATACAATTCAACCCCATACTTCATGATTAGTTAACATCACTTGGCATGTCATTATTCACTATTATAATATCACGGACCTATAGCAAGAAGCAGCACTTTATTAAACATCAGTGCACAGTTATATAAATGAGATATTGTGCGGGGTTTGCTCTGACTTCATTTTGTAAGTTCATGTGCGGATTAGGCATAAGAGCTTCTCCGTATTCAATTAGCCGTTACATTATGCTCTTACAGATGGAGCGTCCTATGTATGCATGTTCTTATTCTACTACTTGATGACATGTTACACGATAATTCAAAAAAATTTAAATGCTGTCTCCCCACGATTTAATTATTATCTTTGGTTCAACTTAGGGGGAGAGAAGGTTGAGTTAATTTAAAGGAGGGTACGGAAGGGTAAGGGAGGTTATAGGTGTGAAGGTAGGGGAGGAGAGATGATATTTTTTGTTTAGTTCGGGAGAGGAGGGGAGGGGACGGGAGTTAATTAAAAGTTGACAAATATGCCCTTACCTATTTATTTAAATTTATTTATAATATTCATATCAACATTATTATTTTTTAATTTATGAATCTCAAAATTTTTTATCTCATTTATATATAATGATAAAATTAAAAAAAATAAAAAATATGATAAAATTTTAATGTTGTCTCTTATTAATTAATAATTATTATATATATTAATATAATATATAAATCAACAAAATGCTTCAGCAATCAATATAAAATTGTCAAAAAAGGAAAATGAGAGAAAATTGATGCTTGATGCGTGAGGAGAGGAGGAGGGTATAATTGAAATATTAAAATACTATAAAGGGTAATTTTATTAAAATTGCATAAAAAATTTCTCTCCCCTAAAAAAATCTCCACTTTTGGAGGGGAGGGGAGCACATGAGGACAAAAAATTTCACCTCTCCTCCCCTCTATTTTTTCTAACCAAACACACTTATATCTCCTATCCTCCACCCTCCCCTTCAAAACCCTCCAACCAAACAATATCTTACTGATTGTTGATGTGACATCCTATTAATATATTATCATCTTATAACAAATAAATTATTTAATTGCAATTTTAAAAATAGTTTGAACACCCCTCTGCGATGCCCAGTGAATTATTATAATTAATCTAAATATAACTATATAGGAAAAAGCGTGTAAATGTAGGCTCACGCCCCTCCCGGGTTCATTTATTTAGATTTGGCGAAGTGGTCAATGGCAGAACCTTCACCTTTTCGTACATCATATGCATACACAGGTACTGAAACATGTATATAATATGGGGCATGTTTTATTGCTTAATAATTTATAGATATTTTAATAAGCGTTCTATGAGTCTGTTGTATTTTGATCCTGGCAAATTATTGGATTTAACTCACTTAAATTTTATACTGTTTAAAAAAAGAATATGGGGCATGTGTGCATATTGGACGATACTGTCTGTAGAGAGTAGATGCTTCACATGGGGTCGAGAAAATATTAGTATTAGGTGGAATCAGACAACATCCTCAAAAAATGAGCAACGTAATTAATTGTCACAGACCATAGAGAGACAACGATATTGTAACCAAACCATGCCCCACTATCTCTATGTAATTCGCAGTACATTATTGGCTTTGACTTTGCCATCATAACAAATTATGAGATTGATGCTGTCAATAATGACACTCCATCTTTGGCTTTCTTTTCTGTAATGTGACAGCACAGGTACCTCTACCTCATTGGCCACCATATGCTGATCCGAAAATCTCCACTAGGGACACACCGTCATTAAGTTTCCACTCTCATTCCGTTTACAGTCTGCCATGTAAATCTCTCGTTCACAGTCCCTCATCCACCTACTAAAAAGGGTGATATAATTGTCGTATTGCTGAATCATGGCCATGGGAGAGAATTTTTGTTTAAAAAAAAAAAAGAAGAGGAGTTGTTGGACCTTGTCCGTGAATCGTGAAGAAAATTATTAAATATATTATTCTCCCAGAAGGCCATATAATCAATAGTAGCTAGCTATCTCACCAACATGATGTTGAGAGTTGTATATAGATGGAGTAGGTCCATCAGCAATTCATAATACATTCAATTAGGGGGACAGGCCAGGCGACCTGTCAGGGACCTCCAGCCTGGCCTATATTTGGTATGGCCTGGTCTGTTATAAAAAATACACAGGCTAAGGCCTATATAAAAGCATATTTTCCTTATCAGGCCAGGCACAGACTCGTTAGAAAGCCTGTTAGGCCTGTCAGGCGGCCTGTACTTGTTATTGAAAATATATTTAGACATAAAGTGTAACAGGTAGGTGTCGAACCCACCACCTATTGAACATAATACACCAATCAGACCATGAGACTAACACATTTTATTGTAAATTTTATTCTTATTTATTTATAACAATAACTATATTAATAATTTTAACCTAACCCTAAATTGTCATCCGTCGGCCTTCGCATAATCGTATTCACAGAATCGTAGCCTCGCAGGTTGCAGCCCATTCTCAGACTCGGAGCATCGCTGTGCCGCAAGTAACTTCGCTGTGCTCTCTGGCTCTATGGTTCACCTTCTCAGTTCACGGCGTCGCTGAATCAACCAGTGACTTTTATTATATTGGTTCTCTAGCTCTCTGGTTCACCTTCAAGACGGGTGAGCGAGTGGCGCAGGAAGAGAGTTCAAGGAACGGAAGGTGTACTGCCGTCGTTTTTAACCTGATGCCACTCCTTCCCCATTTCATTTCCTGTTGCCAGTAGCGCGAGTAAAAGTGAGAGCAGAGGAATTCAGGGAACTTGCGACTCCAAGGACTATAGCTGCCTTTCTCTGTCACCTGAACTGCGGTCACAGTGACGAGTTGCTCCATCATCACTGTGGCGTTTCCTTTCTCTATTGCCAAGTGGGAGAAGAAGTGATGGGACGGCAGAGCAGGGAAAAATCGAAGGTTGTTGCCGACGGTGGAGAGGGCGATTGGAGAGTTGAGTCATGCACAGAATCAGTGGGTTCAACTCCGGTAAGCACCTTTGCCTCTTTCCATCATCATTTCCTTCGATCTGCGCATTTAGCGACTTCAGTGTACTGTAGTTGCTGTGTTGTTCCATAGCCGTGAGAACTGTTACAGCTGTCATAAGTCTTCATCGAGCGGTGGTACTTCTCTGTGGATGCCGTCATTGCCGTCAACTTGCAAATTATTGCTACAGTAGCAGTTTTCATCTTCCTCCTTCTCTGTTGCCGTGACTTTCATCTATGAGAAGAGTAGTAAGTTTCACATCTTTCTATCTCCTTTGATGCTCGTTAGTGGTAGTTAAAAGATTTCATTTTCTTACTCCTCTGTATACTGAGCTTGTGATGGATATGAGGGTAATGACTTGGTTTGTGTTCACCGTGAGCTGGAGCTGTGTATGTGAAATGGATGATTTGAATTATGTGTTCCCCTATTGCTGTATGTATATGTTAGTGCTATAAGGAGGTGTTTGGACAGTATGTGGGTGTGAATATATATATATATGTGTGTGTGTGTAGTTGCTGATTTGAAGGATATATATATATACACTGCATATACATTGTGTTTGTGAGCTGCTATCGTGGGTTGAGAAACAAAAGAGAGATGGGAAAGAAAATGAAGGCTGGACTTGCTGTTTATATATGTATATATATATAGCTGCTGGCTAAGGCCTATATAAAAGCTTGTTAGGGAGCCTGTTACAAAAGCCTATTAGGGAGCCTATTACGAAAGCCTGTTATAGGGATTGTTATGAAAGCCTGTTAGTATAATTATAAAACAGGCTCTTTTAACAAGTTTCAGGTCAGGCCAAACATATATACAGGCCAGGCTTAGGCTAAAAAATTAGCCTCTAACAGGCTACAGGCCAGGCGCAGGTTAGATTATCACTTAACAGGCTTTGCCTGTTAAGACTAAAGACTGGCCTAACTTAACCTATTTCTACCTTTACATTCAATTAACAAACAGAGAATTAAGAGGTGATCGGGCAACATTATATATTATGAAGGTCAAAGGTTTGAAAGTTGAACCTTACAACATTCGATATGATTATTCATCATTGTCTTTTTTTAAAAAAAAAATATTTATGGTTCTTGTTTTATGGCTTGAAATAATACTCAGTAGCTCTCTAGCATTTGCACGTACCATCGGGGTTCACACTTCATGCACACATTTTCTTCACGATTAAAGTCAAAGGTAGGGGACTTGGGATGCCAACGTCAAAATGTTGGATGTGGTTAATGAAAAGTGCAGTGCCTGTGTTCTTAATAATGTTGCAGACAAAAATAATGGTGGGCGTTTGGTGGGAGGCCAATGCCAATTTGGGGGACTGTTGGGTCATCTAAACTGTCTTGTCTCTCCTGCTCCCAAATGTATAATAAATTAAATAAATAAATATGAAAACAAATTTGAAATCAACTGTCTTATCTGCCAAATGCCCGTCACACACGTCCATCTTAACTTACACTTATCTTTTATAATTAAAAAACAATAAAAATAAAAAATATTCTAATAATCTAATTTAGAGTTAATTTAATAATATAAAATTCTGTTTAATTTTTTAAATATCGAGTTTAATTTTTAAATAAAATATATATATTAAGAGATATAATCATAAATTATAAAGAATAGATAACACATAATAGAATTCTGTGTGAGTTTTATTTATAAGATCTCAATCTACTTTATCTCATAAAATTATAATTTTTTTAAAATATTCATATATAATTACACATATTATGAGATTTTTTTATCAATAGTAATTCACATACATATAATTAAAAAATATATTTTAAAAAAACTAACGCATAATTATTAAAAAAAGTAATATTTTGTATTTAGTTTGTTGCCACGTTCTAAATTGGCATGCTTCTTTTAACATAATTTCCCATATTCACAAATTTTAAGCATAATATTTTACATTACAAAAAAAATATCAAATTCTTATCATCTCCGCCAATATAAATTATGCGCGTTAAAAAAAATGGAGTCAAGTCTAAAATTTCAAATTTCAAATCTTAAATTTTAAACTTATATATTTAAAAATATTTATTTTGGTATTATAAAAAAGATAAAACTTAGATCAAGTTATTTATATCCATTAAATCAAATTTATATATGAATTTATCTATGCACATGAACATTTTAACAACTAATAAAAATAAAATAATAAGTGTCTATATAAAAATTTAAAAATTCTAATTTTAAAAACTAACAATAATAAAATAACAAGTGCCCATTTAAAAATTTATAAACACTAATTTATATTATAAGAGATAATACAAAATTTTATAAATATTTATAAATAAATTTATAAATACACATACACATTTTAATAACTAATAACAATAAAATAATAAATGTCTATAGAAAAGCTTATAAATTTTAATTTATATTATAAGATGATACAAAAATTTATAAGTGTTAATGTAGATAAATTTACAAGTGTGTGTAGATATAATTAATTTAAACTAAGTTTCATCCTTATAAAAAATCCACATACTTATATGACTTGTCTACATATTTGGAGATCTGAAACAACTATGGTATCTAAAGAATTTGGAATTATAAAAGAACTGTAATAATAAATTGCTTTGAATTTGAATCAAATCCAAATCCAAAATTTAGTACAAATCCAAATTTTAATTAATACAAACGTAACATTTAATTATTGATAATTTTAGTATGCGTAACATTTTCTTGATCAGACGTCTCTTTACACATAATGAAGACCCCTTATCTTTTTATGTATTCGTCAACGAGTTTAATAGTCGTTGGCCTAACCTTACAAAATAATTTTAAATTGTTTAGGTGACGATCCTTCCTCACTTAGCATTCACGCTCTTTCTTTTTTTATTAGTTTTCTTTTAAAACCCATAATAATTACAAGAGATGAAGATGTTTTATGATAACGAACTAATTGCATACTTGAGACTTTTTCCTTGCAACAAAATATTGGTCGCTTTTATTAAAAAAAAGAAAACTAATCTATTACAACTTGATATAGGCTATTTACTTATTAATAATTATATATAAGTTGTTGTGGTAAACCGATGAGGTGATGGTAGATTAAAAAATATATTAATATTATGTTTATAAATTTATAATTAATAAATAACTTATTTTTTGGGCCAAATGTGATTTCATTTATCATAAATTTTCTATTTTCTATTATTTTTTTATTAAGAAAAATGATCGGAAACTATATGTAAAATCTAATCAGTGATCTCCACCTGTAAGAAATTTTTTATATTAATTTATATTTTATAAAAAAGTTATGAGTGGACCGGGGATTAATCTTGCAATTTGAAGCCAACACGAGGGGCATTTTAGGTTGCCTCATGTCTAATTTTTATATGCGGTTGTCCGCAAAAAAAGAAGCACAAAGTGATTATACTATGTAAAACACAAGACGAGTAAAAAAATGAGCTTGGCCACCAAGTCCTGCTCCCTTTTCTTCCCTCTGCTTTCACTTGCCTCGTCACTCCTCTACTGTTTTCTTTTCTACATCTCATAGGAAACAGGGAGCGGAAAATATCATGTAATAGGCCGAACCAATCTACTACAATAGCACTTCTTCCGGAATCTAAATCCTGCCTTTTCACTCGTATCTTGCAACAGTGTTAATTTCTTTCAAAATAAAGCTACTATAGCCTAAAGGGTCAATCCCCTATTACTTCCCTTTTCCTATTGATATCTGAACGAAGCTTTCCGACATGCATTAGAGCCACCCATTTTTTGGGTCCTAAAGTCTATCAAAATCCAACCGGAGGTTCAATTGAAACAACCTTATCTCTGGTTGTGTGTTTAACATTCCATTGATGCAATGCTTCGGTGTAGTTCCTCCATCTTGTCCAGCTTTTATTGTAAGCTTCGATTCGCCTTCCTCGAAGTAAGCTCTTTTAGTTTATCATCTACATTCCTTCTTATTTTAATAATTTCTATTAGTTTGATGTTTCTATAATGTTTAAGGTTTGGGCCTTTCAAAATCATTTGGTGAACTATGCTCAGGTTCTAATTGGTCACCTTGGGTTGAAAGAAAGAATAGAACAATATATATTTTTCTGTTCTTTTATTTCGCTTTCCCGCAATTGGCGAATGAATCAGACACTTAGTTTAATTTAGGACAAGGGTATTTATTTGTTTTTGTTTCGTTAGTCCGGATACTGTACCCACAAGTTCAGGTTTTATTCAGGAGAGCAATGCTTAATCTGGAAGGTGCTGGATAGTAATTTATA
This sequence comes from Leucaena leucocephala, assembly GCA_037074615.1. Classification (NCBI taxonomy): domain Eukaryota; kingdom Viridiplantae; phylum Streptophyta; class Magnoliopsida; order Fabales; family Fabaceae; genus Leucaena; species Leucaena leucocephala. Next base: position 5,278,495 of record CM073517.1, on the reverse strand, counting down.
TTTTTACGATTTCGAAGATTTTGTTCTATTCAATTTTTAGCTTTTCTTTCATTTGCCCAATACCTATCAGTTGTTACCTTTAAATGCACGTTGCTCAGTGGCATATCTCCGGGTATATTCATTACTTGTTTTCCTTTGGTTTTAAAAGCTTAATTCTGAAATTCTGCTGATTCAAGATTTGGCTTTTGCCAGTCGTAGCTCTATGATGAACTCAGTTGAAAGAAATTTCGTTCTTTCTAGCAAATTATGACTCTCCCCTTACTAAGTTTTTTGGAGCTGAAAACGTTTAAATTTTTTCTTTTTGTATTGTATCAGCTAGTGTTTTTAGATAGGTGTTCAATTTGATGTACTCTTCCTGCATGCAAAAATAGGGGTGAAAAAGGAAAAGTTATTATTTTCACGATTTACCAAATTCACTTTATATGAAGAACCAGACACTTTGATTTCTCGGTTGTTATATGTTGTTAAACTTCCACTTCCTGCTTCAGATTATTTTGTTACTGGCATGTTTGGAAGCCAATGATGCAAAACCCCAAGAATACCAACTTCAAATGGGAGGCTTGGAAAAGAACATTGCCTCACACTCTTGCATACATGATCAGATACTTGAACAGAGGAAGCGACCTGGTCGCAAGGTGTACTCAGTTACCTCACAGGCTTATGAACCTGGTCACATGAAACCCTTTCATCATAAAGGCAGGGCACTGCTTGGCGTGTCAACATCATCGGGGCTTCAAAAAGATGCAAAACAACCTATTAGAATATATCTCAATTATGATGCTGTTGGCCACTCGCCTGACAGAGATTGCCGAAAAGCTGGTGATATTGTCAAAGTGAGTGTTTAATATGAAAAAAAGGTCTTTTTACATTTCATATGTCCTGACCTGACATAGTATTTGTATTCTATCTCCTATTGTTTTTTAATTTTAATCCATATTTTTGTTTGAACAGCTTGGGGAGCCTCCCTTGACTTCATTTCTTGGGCACCCTTCCTGTAATCCCCATGTTAATCCTCCAATAATTGGTGATTGTTGGTATAACTGCACTTCTGAAGATATCACAGGAAATGACAAAAAGCATCGCCTTCATAAGGTCTCATTGAGAGTGTTGTTAGATTTATATAATTTGAATTAGTTGCAGACAAAGACTGAACAAAGATATTTACCCATGAAAGCAACCTATTGCAGGCATTGGGTCAAACAGCTGACTGGTTTAAGAGTGCATTGGCTGTTGAGCCTGTCAAGGGAAACTTGCGTCTAAGTGGATATTCTGCATGTGGGCAAGATGGAGGTGTGCAGCTTCCTCATGAATATGTTGAAGGTATAATTAATTAGTCATCTGCCTTCTGTGGACATTGTATTTTTAATAAAATTGCATCCCATAATTTTACTTGCAAATTTGAGAAGTGACATACTTGTTCACTTTCCCCAGAGGGTGTTTTTGATGCCGACTTAGTTCTTTTGGTCACTACAAGACCCACTACTGGGAACAATCTTGCATGGGCAGTGGCTTGTGAACGTGATCAATGGGGCCGTGCTATAGCTGGTAGATTATCTAGAATCTTATCTTGGTTTGAATGCTCATCCTTACCTTGCATTTGGAAGGCTTTGGAATTGAAGTTTCCAATCTTTGCAGGACATGTAAATGTTGCTTCTCGCCATTTGACAGCTGAGTCTGAGACTTTGCTTTCTGCTACCCTCATACATGAGGTTGGTTGGGTTTTTAAATAATGAAATTCGAATCTTTGAGGCACTGTTGATTAGATCTGATCTTTTCCAGGTTATGCATGTTCTTGGTTTTGATCCGCATGCCTTTGCTCATTTTAGAGATGAAAGGAAAAGACGGCGTAATCTGGTATGCCATATTGCATACTCTAACACTCACATTTTAGACTATTAACATTATGCCCTATGTACTTGTACTGCTTGTTCTGAAACGAAATCTTCTCTTGAAGTTCAGCGGTTTGACGGCTGGATAGTGAATGTGAGCCTATCTAAATATGAGATCCTAAATATTGGTTAATTCTTTCAATTTGTTATTATTAGCAATATACTTGTTTTTTATTTGACGTTTGGAATAGTTTTCTAATCAGTTCACTATAGAAAATGCCTGTTTTTGCATCATTCCTTTCCATGTTGGTCATTTTATTGGCTCATATTTTGATGCTCAAAATTACTTGTCCTTGCAGGTTACCAAGCACGTCATGGATGAGAAACTTGGGCGAATGGTAACACTTGTGGTGCTTCCACGTGTTGTCATGCATTCACGACATCATTATGGGGTATTTGCTTTGGAATATGTTCCCTTTGTATTTTATTAATGCCATATTTATTATTTTCATATTTTTAGTATAATTGTTAATAGTGTGTATAATACCATTTCTAGCATCAAGACCCTGAAATGCTGTAGTACATAGCGCGTAGGATTTCTCTGCCTTCATGGTGTTTGTATAGTAGTTGATTTTCAGGAGCTGAATGGCAGGATTGTTGCCATTTACTTCTCTCTTTATATATTCACCTCCTACCATGAATGAAGCTAGAATTTTCAGTGTAATCATTTTGCTTAACATATTCAACAACTTAATTGGTGTTCTTAATTAGAGCTTTCACAAATGATTGATGAGTTATTTGATGATAGGCATTCTCCAAAAATTTCACTGGTTTGGAGCTGGAAGATGGGGGAGGGAGTGGAACATCAGGTTTTTCTCTTTTCTTAATCATTTTTTTTTTGCCAAGCTCTAAATGTGACTACTCTAATTTTTCTTTGCTTTCTTCAGAGTATTATGACTTTAGTTGTTTATATATGTATTATTTTGCTGACAGGATCACATTGGGAAAAAAGGCTTATGATGAATGAGATTATGACTGGTTCTGTGGATACAAGATCTGTAGTTTCAAAAATGACTCTAGCTCTCTTAGAAGACAGCGGATGGTACAGTGCCAATTATAGCATGGCGGACTGTCTTGATTGGGGTCGCAACCAAGGTACTGAATTTGTTACCTCCCCTTGCAATTTCTGGAAGGGGCCCTATCATTGCAACAATACACAGTTGTCTGGTTGTACGTATAACAGGGAGGCAGAGGGGTACTGCCCAATTGTAACACATAGTGGAGACCTGCCTCAATGGGCTCAATATTTTCCACAAGCTAATGAAGGTATGTTGAATTATGCCTTCATATTCTTGAAGGCTGATTGATGTCAATCCATTAAATGCTAAGCGATGCTTTGTCTCTTCTATCATCATCTTATGCCAGCTTTTTCGCTATATGAAGGCTCATAGATGTTAATCCATTAAATGCTAAGCGATGCTTTGTCTCTTCTATCATCATCTTGTGCCAGCTTTTTCGCTACTGATTATCAAGCAATTAATTTACATCTCATGCTATTGCTTTGTAATTCATATGTATCTCCTATTTCTATAGTTCCAGTACACAGAAGAGATTTCTTTAGTTTCCACTATCATTGTTGTTTGATATAAGCAGTCTATGGTTATTGTCAATCAGCAAACTCAATAATTGTAAGTTTTGATGACCTGTTTACTGATCATTGCAGGTGGACAATCTTCATTGGCTGATTATTGTACTTATTTTGTCGCGTATTCAGATGGGTCTTGTACAGATGTCAACAGTGCATGTACGCCTGATCGAATGCTGGGTGAAGTTCGAGGGAGCAACTCTAGGTCCGATTTGTGACTGTTAGCTTGCAACTTTAGTCTGCTTTGCATTGAGTGTTTGAAATTTAAAGGCATGGAGTTATTAATTAGTTTTCCTTTTTAATGCAGGTGTATGGCCTCTACTTTAGTACGCACAGGATTTGTGCGAGGTTCTATGGCCCAAGGAAACGGTTGTTATCAACATAGGTGTGCCAATAATTCTTTAGAGGTATGGTTGACTTGGGATTGTTAAGAGAGTAAAATATTCCGATTCATTCAACTCTACGTTTAATTTAACTTGTGATTGTAATTGAGTAACTGATTTTTTATCATATTGATTTCTTCATGAGCCCTAGGGAGGCTGAATCTTGGACTGCTTCTTCTGTTTTTTCCCTCTCAAACTATACTCAACCTCCAAACCTTGAAATTGTTGCTAAGCGTAGTTCTGTTATGTGACCAACAGGTTGCAGTAGATGGTATCTGGAAAGTATGTCCTCAAGTTGGTGGACCCATTCAGTTCCCTGGCTTTAATGGTTAATATTATTAGTTTTATTTTTCATTTTTTTACTTATATATTTTTTCGGTATTGTTGCACTGTTGGTTTCTCAGTCAATTGATGCCTTACTCTAAATTATTTGTCCATAGGTGAATTAATCTGCCCTGCATACCATGGACTCTGTAGTGCAGATACCCTTGCGATGCCTGGGCAATGTCCTAATGCATGTAATTTCAATGGAGATTGCATTGATGGAAGTTGTCACTGCTTTATTGGATTTGATGGTCATGATTGTAGCAAACGTGAGCTCTCATATCCTGCTTTATAGTTTAACTTCTCTATTCATTGAGCCTAGTTATTGAATTACTCTCTATATGGAAATTATGTATTTCTTGTTTTTTTAAAATAAATTCTTTTCCCTTGATATATGAACCTTAGTGTTATTGGTTTAAAATGCTGGAACCAAAATAAATCATTTTGCTTGATTTCTTTTCAGGATCCTGCCCTGGCAATTGCAATGGTAATGGCAAGTGTCTCTCCGATGGGATTTGTGAATGTAAAAATGGATATACTGGCATCGACTGTTCAACTGGTACGTAATAATGAATTTTGAACAAAACATTTTGATCGGAAATGTCTTCAATCTTATAATTAATTACCGAGAGCATTGCAAAAATGTATGGTATGTGAAGGGCGTGCTTTTGAAGAATGTTATTTCATATGATGATATGAAGCGAATTATATGCAGTAACTGACATTTGAGTCTCTTCAGGATAATTAACTTGGATCACTTTTATGTAGTTAACAGAGGCAGGAAGATTCAATCAGTCTTGTTTGAACAATGATTTTAATCTGGAACAGCATTTACTCAATTCTTGTGCTACAAACATTTTTTGATTTTTTTACCTCTCCCTGCTGTGTTACATATATGCAGTTGCTTGTGATGAGCAATGTAGCCTTCATGGTGGGGTTTGCGATAACGGAGTTTGTGAATTCCGTTGTTCTGACCATGCGGGATACACGTGCCAGAACAGCTCTACTCTCTTATCGAGTCTCTCAGTTTGCAAAAATGTGCTGGGAAATGATTTTTCTGGACACCATTGTGCTCCCACTGAACCAAGCGTACTGCAGCAGCTAGAAGAAGTGGTTGTCACGCCTAACTACCACCGCTTATTCCCTGGTGGTGCTAGGAAATTATTTAATATACTTGGCGGCACGTGCTGCAACGAAGCTGCTAAACGGCTTGCCTGCTGGGTACGATCTGTTTTATCTAACGAAAACATCTGTTCAGATTTTTTTTATCCTTTTGTAATTTGATTTTATTCTATTCACTTGCATTCAACTTGAAATTAACTTTCTATAAGTAATTTCTTTTGGTTTCTCTTTCTCGCTGCCCTTGCTTTCCCACTTGGTTCGGTATTATACTGATTGTGTCATTTTGACATCTGCTGATTCTGTCTCTAACAATGTGGCTCTTGAACTGACACTTTTTAACATAATAGCTGAAGAACTTAGTGCTTGATATGCAGATATCGATACAGAAGTGTGACAAGGACGGAGACAACAGGCTCCGAGTATGTCATTCGGCATGTCAGTCGTACAATGTAGCGTGTGGTGCTTCACTCGACTGCTCGGACCAAACTCTCTTCAGCAGTGAGGGGGAAGGTGAGGGTCAGTGCACTGGTGCTGGTCAGATGAAGTTTCTGTGGTCTAGTCGGCTGCGAAGTAGTTTTTCTGAGAGATAGTTCCTTGAGGGAATATTTGTAACATATAGGTTATTTTTTAGTTGTCAATTCATTTTCCTCTTTTGGGAGGTGTTGGCTTGTAATTTATTTTCAGGGTTGATTTGTTAGGAGAAGAAGGGGGCATGTAACAACTTAGATTTAGAATTAAAGTAGGAAAATAGGATGATGAGTAGGTTACAGTTGGGCTTCCAAAGAGGAGAGCCTTTTGTAGAGGGAATTGGAAATGTATGTAAAAAACAAAAGGAAAAGATAAAAACAGAAAGAATTGGAGATTGTTATGATTTTATCAACTTTAGAGAGAAAAAAAAAAAGGAACAAGAAGTTTCAGATGCATGGAGTTGGAGCTTTTCAGAGTGTAAGTGTTAAATAAAAAGCAAATATAGAAAATGAACATGAATAAAATTGACTGGTGAAGTAATTAAAAGTAATTTGTTCATTTCTATGGGGGAAAGGGTCATATCATGGAGAACACCTAATGATATTTGAAGGCGGCCTAAATTAGATATTTGCTTCTCCGGCTTGATGAATTGGATCTAGGTAACTGGGAAGAAAATTCCGATAATTATAGTATCATCGGATATGGGGAATACACCGGAGCACTTTCCCAGGAGGATTCAGATGGGCAAAATGTGATGACATAATCGGCGCCGGAGCACGTGCACGTGCTCGAAGCGTCGTCGTATGCGTAACTCGGTTACTGTAGGCTGTTGGGCACGCCTTCTTGAGCAGCTCTGAGTATAGCGTTGGCCGACAATTCTCAGGCGTTGAATGCTCGCGGACGCCGTGTTATACAAATTCCATTTTGACGATTCAGCAGAACGCGTTGCACCCTTCTCGGCAATGGCAACTGATCTCCGGCAATATGCTTTAACATAGAACCTCAAGAACAGTAAAAGAATCGCAGCATTGAGGCATTTTTTCCATCCAGATGCCAGACCGCTAATATTGCGCCAGCTGGAATTATTCTTTAATTTTCTTTGGAAGTTCTCCATATGCCAAACCCAATGAATCACGCACGTAGGGTCCCTGGTAAAGGGATCTCAGCACGATCAATTCATTTTGTCCTTGTCCCTAACTATCTATCTAGGCTCAATCCTTTTGAAACGAATAACACCGCCCACTTCGTGATTTGCGGTATTCGCATCCTGTTTTGAATTCGACGGTCGATTCGTCACCATCTTCTTCTCCAGGTTTGTAATTTATTTCTCTATTCTCAATCTGTTTGCCCTTTCCTCAATGCCGCTCTCGATTTCCTTTGTTGTCATAGCTGGATTCTGTGAACCCTGACCTCTTCTGTTCTTAATTCTTTCATTTCTCCTAATAAACCTTGTAGAATTGATTATCATGATGAATCGACTTCTGGAATCGTGAGAATTTGTTGTTGACTAGGGTGTTTTTTTGGGCTCATTACTTGGTTATTAGAAAGGGTTTTGTGAAAATTTTACTTAGTTGAGTATGCATACCGATTTTTTTGTTTGGTTTATTCTTCTCAACGGAACTTTGTCCATTTTTTTATTTCAAGCAATCCACCGCTTCGTTCGATCGCTTGGAAATGATGGACGAGCTTCTGATTCGAAAATATGATAACTAACATCTTAAACTCAAGTGGCTGCCCCCTAAACACCAAAATGTGTTTGATAATGTAAACGTGAATCTGTATGTGTATATAATCAGTTAGATATGGCTCATGTAGGAATCTGAGAAGGTGATGGCAAGTGGGTTTGGGGAATCAACAAGCAGGTCGCCCCCAAGCCCTTCCTGCTCCAGCAACAATAATAACAATGGCACGGGCGATTTTGAATGCAATATTTGCTTTGACTTAGCACAAGATCCTATAATTACTTTATGTGGTCATCTTTTCTGCTGGCCTTGTCTTTACAAATGGCTTCACTTTCATTCTCAGTTACGAGAATGCCCAGTGTGCAAGGCCCTAATCGAGGAGAAAAAGTTGGTCCCTTTATATGGGAGAGGAAAGACATCAACTGACCCGCGATCGAAATCTATTCCAGGCGATAATATCCCTCATCGGCCAGCTGGTCAGAGACCTGAAACTGCCCCTCCACGAGAACCAAATCATTTTCCTCAACATGGATTTGGATTTATGGGTGGGTTGGGAGGGTTTTCCCCAATGGCAACAGCAAGATTTGGGAATTTCACATGGTCAGCGGCATTTGGTGGTTTTATGCCATCCTTATTTAACTTCCAATTGCATGGATTTCATGGTGGGGCCATGTATAGTGGAGCTACTGGTTTTCCTTATGGACGTGCTCCTTCATTTCATGGCGGCCATGCTCATGGGTACCGTCAGTATACAGGTCAAGGACAACAAGATTACCACCTGAAGAGGCTGCTTCTGTTTGTTGTCTTTGGTGTCGTTCTTACGTTTATTTGGCAATAGATTGGATAGAGCTGAGAGCCTGAGTCTGCTAACAGATAATTAGTACTTCTCCAACCTTTTTTGTATGTGTTAGTGTGTTTCTCTGGGGGTGAAGGGAATTGTTTATATCTTACTTTCTTATTACTCTTGTAGTTCTTTCGCTGTGATAGGTTTGTGAGACTCAATGCTTTTCTTGTGAAAGATCTAGGGTCTTGAGCAAGAAATCAATTACAAATGTGCACACGATACACTATCGGGAGCTACTTTTGTCATCCACTAACTTATGTGGGTTGGGGTTTATGCTTAGTAATTTTTACGGTATCATTTTAAGATCTGTATTCTCTATTTTGTAGGTGGGGATAGCTTCACCCGTTGGTGTTGATTTCGTTTTTATAGGTTATACTTGCTTGATGGACTGAGATTGCAGCCTGTTTGTAATATTGAAAATCTATATCATGTAATTAGCATTAATTCTTCAAAAAAGTAGAACATTTTCAGAAAGATAGGCCCTTTATATATAGACATGTTGCTGGATTTGAAGAATTTATGTTTTCTAACATTGTTATGTTTCTCTACTGCCTTAGTACTCATCTAGCAGTCCGCATTTCAGTGCTAATCTGGTTGCGTTCCTCAATGTAGATTCTTAAACCATTTTTTCGTTAGCACATATGGAAGTTATTATATTCTTTCTTTTTTTGTCAGTAATCGTTAGCATTTTTCAAGCTTTATGCCCTTGTCGAATTGGTAGAATTTTAGAAGTATCCATTTATTTCATTGCAATGGTTTGGAAGACAACAAGAGATTGGAGATAAGTAATATGGCAATTATATATCTTGCGATATGTTTGGTTTCACTTCAAATGTTGACCGTTGGATGGCATATGGAGTCAGGCACCGACGTTACTCGGTTTTTTTTTTTAGCTTTTATAGTAATTGTTTTCTCCAAATCCTTGGGGATGGGTAGTTTGCTAGAGAGTTGAGGTCTCTTTTTCTTCCTAGTATGAACTATGAAGTTCTATCTGTTTGACGTTGGTTTTAATTTATCAGTCTATTGTTAGCTGCTGGTTCTGCTTTAAGGCCTGCGGACTTGGTTATTCTGCATGATTATCATTGTTCATAATGAGAATACTCGGACTATTGTTTTCATGTAGTATGTTGGTCGAATTCTTGTTTAAATGCGATATAAACTTCGTGATTGTTGGTGTTCTCGATAATCTTTCAACAGGCTAAACTATTGTAACCTGAAACCCAGGGGGTAAAACTTGGGTCATTTGACAAGTTTAGCCCACACCTTTGGTCTTGGCCTCTCTCGGGCGAATACGATTATAGTCGCCAAACCCGACCCAAAATTTGATTCCGCTTTAACACGGTTGGCCTAAAATTCAGCCCGAGGCGTAATCCCCTGTTTAGTCGAGCGATGCCCCTCTCTGAGTTTGGAAAGATATCGAATTCATTTAAATTTTTTTATATTAAAAAAAATAATAATGTTCACATTTGATCATTATGGGGTAACTGTCATTTTCAAATTGGTAAAGACTTTTTTTTTTTTGGGTACAAATTGATAAAGACTTTTAATTTTGTCAACCAACACGAAAACAAAAGCGGTTGCTGGGTTCTAATCTAAATAACAGGTGTAGAATGAATATCCCAGTGAGACGAATTGAAAGTTAACAAGTTAAAAGGCTGCCATGTTTAGCACATGGATTGTTTACTTAGTGGAAGTACTGTATTCTGCTGTGACCAGAACCCTCCTCCACCTCTCGCCTTCTGAATTTGTCGTGTGGGATAAGTGTCGGTCAGATTAACATCAAACGAATATATGAGAGTTGCAAACGTTTGTAAATGCAGGTAATAAAACTGAGTAAAATCTGATTGTGGATCGTGAAAGGTAAAATATAGGTATTTACTTGAAATAGCAATAATTAGCATGAGGTAAATAAAGAAGGTTGGGTATGGTGTGGGAAGTGACTTGTTTATCTGTTTGGGAATGATGCCGCATGCCAAAATTGACTGAAACCGACATGGAATATGGATTACGTAGGTTGAAGATAAAGGGGGTGCCAACTGTATATCGTATATATTCCTTATGTAGACAAATTCATTATAATATCTAATTAATGTGAGCGCATGTGCACCCCCTCACTCAATGTGACTCACGCCCCTTCCTCTTCTTGAGTTGCCGGTGACCCTTCCATTTTTTCCCGTTTTTTGATCTTCCTCAAAATTTCAAATCTCATTTTAATATACTATTCTCTCTGTTTTTTCTCTATTTGGAGGAATAGATAGTAAAAATCTAAGGTTATTGTTCATAATTGAACTCACACCTCTCACTTGTATGAGAGTTTTTATATCCTTAGATTATATGAACATCGACACATATATTATTAAGTTAAATTTAAGTATTATTAAACTTAATTAGATATAACTCTTATTATTACGTTTTTTATGTTTACACAAACTCAAACTTAATACATCATATTTAAATAGCTAAAACATATCCCATTTAAAAAGGTACATTGATCTCTCCTCTCTCACCCCTTAACTTGCCTTTTACTATCTTGAGTTGTATTTCTAAGATCTTTTAATCAAATCTCACATCATACATTAAGAAAAGTAAATACAATTAGTTGATTTTTTTTTATTAAATAAAAATTGCCATGACAATTTAAAAATACCTTCATTGAAAATTTAAAGTTTTGTGCCCAAATTAAGTGTATTTCTTCCAAATGACATGGAGAAGATTATAATCTTGAACAGCATGTTTATGCAAAAAAATAATAAATGATTTCATAAAGGATCATATATTGAAGACAAATTTTATGAACCAGTCTTATTATGTGTAGGAGAGAAAATAGTAATAAATTCCGGTCCCAAAAAGTAAAATAAAAAGAAAGAAAGAAACTTTTTTGTTTTTTTGGTATACAAAGAAAGAAACTTCTCTAAACTGAATAGTGTCCATATTTTTGGGAGTCTACCTGTCCTTTTTTGGCTTATCGATAACTACTTCATTAATCACATGTCAAAAAGAGATGCATTCCTTAAAATCGTTTTTTTTTCCATTTTGTTGTTAACATTTGCCTGTTGTTTTGAACACTGCAAGTCTATGACAACCACACAAAAAAAAAAAGTTCATGGTGCAGTTCCTGGACTCATTATCCTTTTACAAAATATATAAGTATTTGAGGGCATTGATTAGAGGAAAAATCCTTAAAAAATATTATTTAAATTTTAAAATCTTAAATAAAAAAATATTATAAAAATGTGTTATTATTTATTTTGTAAGAGTTGTTGATAATATATAAAGTACAGTAACTGGTTGAGTAAATTTCTCTCACTTATTAGGTCCCAAGTTCCAATCGATAACATTAATATCATAACTTATAAAATATAATAAATAAATTGATTTATAATTTTAAAATTTAAGCTATATTTTTTTACATGTGCTCCAAAGATTAGTACATGAGCTGTACCTAATTTTCAGAAATAAGCAAAACGCTGAAAATAAAATAAAATAAAATAGGAGGCAGAGGAAGGTAGTAAGAAATGACGAAGACGAAAGCGTGACCACATCTTCGAAGTTTAAATTTTAAACAATAGTTAATTGTTGATTAAGCTCGCAGCGTGTCAAACGGGATAACAAATTTTACTTCATGTTGCCTAGAATAGACGTTTTACTTGACTTTTTTTTTTTTTTTTTTATTTCGTTCAAATATAGTACCCGTATATAATAAATACCATTTTTACAAGTTACTATAAGTAATGTGACCCTTTTATTACTTAATTTTTCTGTAATGCACAAAAAAAGTTACGATTATATCCACTTTGATCAAGAATATTTTTATATTCATTATTTATACAATAGAGGGAGTATAGATTTATAATTACAAGTTTAAAGATTAAACTAGCGATTTTTATATATGGATTCATTCACTGACGTCAGGTGTAATTCATGAGAATGGGAGATTTGGGTTGTGGTAGAAGGTAGCAATTATATTTGGTGACGAGGCGTTCTCAATATATACAACTTTATCAAAGTTAATAATAATAATAATAATAATAATAATAATGGGGAAGATTTGAGAGGGAAGATTTGGTCGCTGGAACATAGGCTTCAGGTGAGGATGGGGATGGTTCACCATTTAGGAGAAGCAGAAGCATTGACAGACAAAACGACGTACCTTACATGATCCCCCAAAACAGCCGTAGCAACAACGCTAGGTCCTCCCTCCATTCCTCTCATACTCTACTCCTCCTCCTTCCTGTCACGTTCCCTTTTCCTTCAAAACTTTGATTGCTTCCTTTTATGACGTTCACTCCCACTGCTATTTTCCCATCCTCTCTTTAATAATAATCTCATATAGCAACATTTCATCCTTTTAAATCTATCTCCTTATATATATATATATGTGGAAAATGTTCATATCATTCCTGGGTGAGAAGGGGAAGGGGAATGGGGGGATGTAACAAGTAATAAAGAGGGAGCGTTAGTGTCAGCGAGAGAGAAGAGAGTGTACAAGGTACATGGATCCATTTATGAACGTCTAACTGAGAGCCTTCTTCTCTCTGAAGAGGGTCCCATGCTCCAGAGAATGCCAATCATGGATGTCTTCCCTCCCTAATGTGAACTCTACCTAATTCCTTCATTTATTCTTCACTCTGCACCCTGGCCACCTCCATTCTTCTGTACCCTCTCTCTCCCCCACCTCTCTTCCTATTTTTCTATTTTTTAAAATAATTTATGATTTACTTACCCCCCAGAAAGCGTGTTTGAAACCTCTCTCCCCAATTATAAGCCAACTCATAGCTCTCCCCTCCCCCAATTCAAACTTCTACACCAACACCTCGTCTCTCTCTCTTCCCCTCACTCATACGCCAATGCCAATTCCAAATCCAAATCCAACCTTGCTATTCCTATTCCTTATCACTCTCTTGCTCTTCTTCCCCTGTTTCTCTTCCTCTGCCTCCCACAATGCTGACAAAGACACTCCCACTCCCACTTTCACTCAACAGTTCAAAGAAGCTCCCCAATTTTATAATTCCCCTGTCTGTAAATCCATCGCCGCCGACGATGATGGCTATACCTGCTCCGATGACCTTGTTCATATTGCCATGACTCTCGACACCACGTACATTCGAGGCTCCATGGCAGCCATCCTATCCGTCCTCCAACACTCCTCCTGCCCACAAAACGTCTTCTTTCACTTCGTCTGTTCCTCTAATCCCTCCCTTCTACGGTCTGCAATCTCCAATTCCTTCCCTTATCTTCAATTTCAACTCCACAACTTCGAGGACTCCACCGTCTCCGGCCTCATCTCCACCTCCATTCGCTCCGCCCTCGACTGCCCTCTCAACTACGCTCGCAGTTACCTCGCCAACCTTCTCCCGTTATGCGTCCGACGAGTGGTGTACCTGGATTCCGACCTGCTTCTCGTGGATGACATTGCGAAGCTCGCCGCCACGCCGCTGGGAGAGGATTCAGTTCTGGCGGCCCCTGAGTACTGCAACGCCAATTTCACCTCCTATTTCACGCCCACATTTTGGTCTAATCCCTCGCTGTCGCTCACCTTTGCGGATAGAAAACCCTGCTATTTCAATACAGGGGTGATGGTCATTGATCTGAAACGGTGGCGAGCAGGGGATTACACGACGAAGATCGAGGAATGGATGGAACTACAGAAGAGGATGAGAATATACGAGCTGGGTTCGTTGCCTCCGTTTCTGCTTGTCTTCGCCGGGAAAATAGCTCCAGTGGATCACCGGTGGAACCAGCACGGCCTCGGCGGAGACAACCTCCGTGGGCTTTGCAGAGATCTGCATCCCGGTCCCGTGAGTCTGTTGCATTGGAGTGGGAAAGGTAAGCCATGGGCTAGATTGGACGCGAACAGGCCCTGCCCTTTAGATGCACTCTGGGCACCTTACGATCTATTGCAGACTCCATTTGCTTTGGATTCTTGAAGCTTCTTCTGCACTTTACGACGATCTACGCGGGTTCGACGATCAAGAGGGTAAAAGAAACCAATTACGGCGCAATACATGGGGGAGAGAGAAAAATGGTTGGTTTTTTGTAGATTATGTAATGCACAGCAAAGATGTGAAGAGATCATCATCGTATATCAGCCATAGTTATGAAGACGATGAGTGGTGAGGGATATCAGTGTAGATGATTGGATCAAATAACAATGTATAGCAAAAGAGGAAGTCGCGTTTTACGGATGGGCGCAAGTTCAGGGGAAGAACTATTATTTTTCGTTACTCAAAATTGTAATAATGAAGAGTCTGTAAAGTTTTTGTATGAACAATATAAATGCCATGCTTCTCTTCTTTTCGTTCCATTTGTTTGGTTTGTTTGCTCTGGGAGTAATGATTCGATCTTAATTTGGTTTATTTCTTAGTCGGATTTTTTTTTTGTTGAATACGCAGTATATCAGAATTTTGTCCTGACTATATCCGGATTCGACTTGCGTTGTGTATCTAGTTATGGTATGTGAGTCTCCCAACGAAAATTTTCTGCATATGTCAAGACTCAAATTCAAAATATCGCTATCACTTAAATGATATCGAATCGCTTACTACTCCTACCAACTGTCATTGATTCTTCCTCGGAATTATGTGTTGATGAGGGAGCAGCTTTATTCCAGGGAAGAAGTGAGGTCTAAGCAAGGCCATTGACTTAAGAGTGTTACCAAGTCGTTTTTTTTTTTTTTTTACCAAGAGCGGAATGAACCAGAGCCCACACTAACACACCCACGTAATGTAAGAGTGGACAACAGACAGAGTGAGTCATAAGCAAGTTTGCTCCATTTGTAACAAAAAAAAAAAATGGTTTGCTCAATCTTCATAAAATCCGAAAGAGGTATTTGACCGAGTTTAATTGGGTAAATTTAGCCCCACGACTTTAATACGATATTATTCAATCCTCTCAACATTTTAGGTATATAGTAAAAATAATTTCTTTCACTTTTATTTTTTGTCAATAAAACTAGATATTTACATTTTACACAGTATTCGTTCCTTTTGAAAACACATATACAAATATATTTTTTATTTCATGTTTATTGTCTAGTATAATATAATAATCATTTTAGAATAAAGAAGACTTTTATATATATATATTTATGAAATATTCTTTAAACTTTAAATTCATATTTCCACTTTAGAGCAGCCCCATTTTGTGTACTCCAATTACATCTCTTGACTATCTCTAGCAGGTCATTTAAAGCCATGAAGTCCTGTTGTTTCCTTTCTGCTCCTTTTTGCCGGTGGCAAATTGTAAAATTAGGGACCCTTGTTAATCTTCTCAACATCTTCATCATTTCCATACCCCACTTTCTGTCTTTACCATTAGTAACTCAAAGCACAGTCAAAGTAAAATATCATTCAGTTTCGTTGTCATTAATGCTGAGGAAGTTACATTATTTGGGAGATACAACTGCAATTTTTGCTAGTTCAATATGAATTCAGTGGCAATTTTTTTCCCTGCTTTTTAGTGTTTGTGTAGAAAAAATGTAGCTGGAAAGTAGTAACTAATTAGAGAAAGTATGTGACGTTCAATATGAATTGAGCGACAATGAAAGAAAAGCAGAAGCGGATGGTTAATTACTACAGAAAACTAATGAAATCTTTGGCACTTAGAAATTAATCTGAGGGCGACGGATTATTTTACGTACATCTTATTACGGATAACCTGGCTTTTTCTAAGAAACTGCTTTTTTCGATTCTTTTTTTTTTTAAATAAAAAGATGTGTATATAATAACCATTTTACTTAATCTAAAAAAGATTAAAATCTTAACAAGAATGAAGAATCAGAGTGTTTCCTGTTTCAACTTTCAAGCGAAAATGCGCGGGAGAGACTGCATCCTGTTGCTTTGTTGACTTTTATTTTCGCATTTGCCTCTGCAATTCTTAAGTGGTAAGAAAGCTAGCTAACGCTCGCAGAGAATTGCAAATTTACAATTTACGTAGTACATTTACAAATTAAAATAAAAACATTGGCATCGAAAGGGAACAATGTTAATTCTAAGGTGGTGATGTTGGGCAACAAAAACAAGATGATGACTTGTGTGTTTAAAAAAAAAATTAATTTAGGTTTAAAAATACCTAAATACTAATCAACAAAATTATTTTTGGATAAAATTATAGTTTGAATAATTGTAAACTATTATTTTATATAAGTAAGATCTATCCGTTTCTTAAATAAGTTTTAGATATTATACATGAAAAATAACTATTTTACCCTTTGAATTTTGTCTATCTTTTTTCTTATTCACTTTGCACATTTTTTAATAATTTACTTATTAAAAATTAATTCTAATAATAACTATTTAAATATTTATTTATTTAAAATAATTTTTTATATAAAATATATTTTTTTAATTACTTTAAAATTAATTTTTTTTGGAGCTAAACCAAACACAGCCCCCCGATAACGAACAAATGATTATCCGTCGTGGGTTTCAGAAACTGAATAATGCCATTATCATTGGGTTGTGATCTGCCAGGCTGGGAGATGATCTTTCAATACATATGAAATTAAGTCCATGTTAATTTATGTGATTAGCAGAAAACAAAGTCCAACAATCACGTGTACTTTCCGATGTGTCTTTCAATTTGAAAAGTAAGAGGGGAGACGCATGGCAAGCAATAAGTGGGGCAAGTGCCCGTACTTATGATGTTTAGAAAAGCATAATGGATCCAGTTGGGACTATCAATTTAGTCCACCCGGGCAAAAAAAACACACTCAAAATTATTTATATACTATTATATTAGACGTGTTGACACCCTCAGAATGTCAATAACGATCGATTCGGGTCACTGTATACGGATCCGTATAATTCTATAAGAAGGAATGAAAAGTTTTGATGAGCCATAATTGAAAGGACCTAATTTCTGTGCACTTAAGGCATATTAGTATTTGGCTTACCCATGTGGACCTTTGACGAAATAGTGCCCCGGGATATGCGTCCCTATTTGAAGGACCCCTACGCAAGTTTATGGTATTCAGTAAAGAACTGGGCATCACAGTTTGGTGTAATATATGTGCTCGTAAGTGGCACTAGTGCGATCGTTTTACAACAACTTTTCCCACTTTCTTACTACGACGTTTCCATTTAGACGCCTTTCATAGCGCCTGTTTCTTGGTCCCCCGTCTTATCCAGCAACATCCATTTGTCCTAATAACTTTGAAATAAGACATCCGTACACCAAATATTAAATCCGCCAATGCTTCATTTCAATTGAACTTTAAAAAAAAAAACAGCTGGCGTTGGATTTAGCATAAAAAGTTAGTTCTTTATTATATGGTGATCTAAAATTTAAATTTACATATGTCCACGTTTAATATTTAATAATAATTTAAATATGATTACCTCAAGTATAATGCATTTTTTTATTGTGTTTTCTAAAGAATACGTGCAGTCAAGGGCCCAAAAAGAGCCTCTTATATACTCAAGTATTGAGGGAGAAAAAGGAGTTGTTTGTATATGCAGCGGGGGTACAATATGCTGAGCTGTGCAACGTGGAAGGATATATAACTTTGGAAGCAAAATGAGAAGAACAGAAAAGAATTCAATAAAACACGCGTAAAGCGAAGTCCTTTGTTTGGGAATATGAGAGCCGTCCAATTGAACTTTCATATATGGTCCCCCCCCCCCCCGGGGGGGTAATATAATTTTAAAAGGTTATATAAGATTATATATGCGGGTGTATAGAACATGCATAACATAATACATGTTATGTACAGGGGAAGCAACCCCATCTCATGCATATATGATTACATTCTTTTTATACCATCCAGTTTCTCTAAAGGCACTCTTTTTATATAAGCAAAGTAGCTGAACATGGTATGCGAGACATATTGGCATCTGATGGTTGCATGGGCGAGAAACTATTATGGTAATTAATAAATTTGGTCTTGATCAGTTGCGTTTGTATGTCTTCTCTCTCTGCCCTTGTTTTTAACAGTACACGGTTTTGTGTCAGCTTATGAAGCAGATTCTGGAGTTCTAATGTAGTCTTGATTTATTATCATAAAACTACTGCACAAGGGTCCCTAGTTGTTCCTGTTCCCCATACCGTGCGTTCTTGTCATCATCTTTATGGGAATTACCCTTTTTCTCCTGAAAGTTCATACTTGGACCCACCCACTATATATACATTTTGTTAAATATACGTATGCTCCTATATGGTCCTATCCGATATTTTTATTTAAAATATTATCGAGAATTAAATATAATTAATATTTTTTTAATTAATATTTCAATATTAGTTTATTATATTTTAAGGACTAGTCTCCCTGATTAAATTTAACCTAGTTGGTTTCCACTAACAATATGATTGATTTGAGTCAAAATAGTCAAACAGACAACTAAGCACTACATTTATGGGGTTGTAGTTTTAGGTACGATCCTTGTTACAGTCTTCAGAAAAACTGAAAACAAAATGACTCCAGGCCCATTCATCTCCGGACATGACCAGCTTTTTACTTGACGAGAAATTCTCCCCTGAAAATATTAATCAATAAAAGGCCCTCTAGTCAAGAGGAGCATTAGACAATATATTAATATATCTATGTCCCCCTGGCGCAATAGAATAAAAGGTTCACTTTCAATGAATGCCTTATTCTTATCCAGCTAAAGTCACAATCAAAAGTTAAAAACAATATAAAAGGAACTTCATTATTAAAGGACCTAATACCCTAATTCCTTGGTCCGAATTATATATTAAAAGAATAGAATATGGCTCCAGGATCATAACCCATATCTGCTTCGATTGATTCTTTTTACGCGTACCGACAAGCATCAAGTTCCTCGACCGCGGCCGGCTTGTACCTTGCGTGTAATCTGTTGAAATATGCGATTGATTAATTACAGGATTCTGTCATTTCCCCCATGATTTCTTCATCTTTAAGACCATTTCCACTCTCCTTAAGTCCTTATATTTCGACTCTTTTCACATTCTTACTCATAGCATCTCTAATTTCTTCACCGGGGCTTTATATCCTCGATTTAATTAATACATTCTTGAAGGCTAAATTATTATCAGTTAATTATTGGAAATTTGGTGGACAACCGACTCATTTTCGCTCTTTGTTCATGATTGTGTATAATCAGAAACTCTTTATTTAAACTCATGCACAGTGTCCATATTTATTTGCCACTGCAGTTAAACTCCAGTGCATCGCAACAAGAAACCGCCATTCAAATCGACATATTTGTGTATTAATATCCGTTTTGTCTTGCATCATAATCGTAATATATCAAGAAACCAAAAACCGGGTCAGCTCTTTCCCTTGTACATGGATTATCGCTCTCCGTACGCGAAACTGCGGGCCAGGTAGGAAGTATTACTATTCTCGTAATTAAAAAAAAAATACGGCTTCGAACTAGTCAGCAAAATTTCCACACCACAATTTGTTTTTTAGTCGCTCCAAATATATATATGTATATGCCTATAATATCTTAAATTATCATACAAATGCTCAAGCTTCCCATCTACAAAGAGTAATCAATCGTCTCTGAAAGAATGAAACAGTTTCTCAACCTCATATCTCTGTTCGTACTTTACTCTGTGTGTTCAAATGCTAGAGCAGAGCAGAATTACTCGGTGAATTCTGTGCTCAACTGCAGCATCAAAGATGAAAACGGGCCTTCCTCTGCTTTCCTTTACACCTGTAATGGCCTCAGCAAATCGTGTTCGACCTTCCTCATCTTCAAGTCACAACCTCCTTACAACAACGTTACCTCAATTTCTATTCTGACATCATCGGACCCAGAAAAGCTCGCCACAATCAACAACGTCTCTATGTTCACTGAGTTGCCAACTGGTAAAGAGGTAAATTGTCCCTGTAAACTGTTACTGCAAAACTAAGGATTATTACCAAGCTGATACCAATTATACCTTGTCCAAAATTCAAACTTGTTTCACTACAGCAAATGATACCTATGAGGGATTATCCACTTGCAATTCTCTCTTGCTTTATAATCCATATGGGGCTTTAGATTTGCATGCTGGTCTGCAGTTACATGTTCCACTCCGATGTGCCTGTCCAACTCAGTCTCAAATTCCCAGTGGCATCAAGTATTTACTAACTTACCCAGTTGATTGGGGTGATAATGTGTCTCATCTTGCTACAAGATTTAAAGTGAGTTCAAGTTCTGTACTTGAAGCTAATGTTATTACCACACCCACTCTTTATCCATTCACAACTCTTCTGATTCCATTGCCTAGTTAGCCTGACAGCTCAATTACCATAGTTCACCCTGGTCGACCACCAAGTTTCTCTCCTGTTTCGTCTACCAGAAAAATCAAGGCAAAAACAAAGCTCTATGTCGCTGTTGCCACCACAGGGGGGTTCGTGCTTGTTGTGTGTGTGGTTTTGTTTTCTGTGTTTCTATTGAGGAAGAGATCGGCAAGCTTCGTTGAGGCAGGTGAAATAAGAAAAACCAAGTGGGCGTCTTCAGAAGATATTCGTGATGAGATTGCAAGCATTGAGCATGTTTCTAAAGAGTACGGATTTGAGGAGATAAAGGAGGCGACTGAGAATTTCAGTTCAAAGAACAGAATTGGAGGCTCTTCTGTGTCTTGGAGATTGTTCGGCAAGGACATATTGGCTGTGAAGAAAATGAGTGTAGATGCATCCAAGGAAGTGAATACACTGAAGGAGATCAATCAGTTCAACGTCATAAAGCTGCAAGGGTACTGTAAAAACGAAGGCTTCTTCTTCCTTGTTTTCGAATACATGGAGAATGGTTCTCTAAGAGAGTGGCTAGCAAAAACCGTACCCATGGAGCAGTACCAGATTGCTCTTGATATTGCAAATAGACTTCAATATCTTCACAACTCATCAACACCAGCAACATTCTACTAAACAACAAAAACGCAAGGGCCAAGATTGCAAATTTTCGTCTCGCAAAAGAGTCCTCAGAAGGGGATAATATAACTTGCACATCACAGGTGGTGGTGGGAACTAGAGGCTATATGGCTCCGGAATATATAGAAGCAGGATTGGTGAGTCCCAAAATGGACGTTTACGCCTTTGGAGTGGTGTTGCTGGAACTTATCACAGGGAAAGATTCTATCATTGAACAAGGTGGAAATGAAGTAATCTTTCTACAGTGATAGGTTCTGTCATGGCAAAGGAAAACGATGATTGAGAGCTTCAGATTCAGCTAGTTGATTGACAATGTTATCACCCGCCATATAAAGTAACAGTCCACGCATGGGGAGGTGAAATGATTGAGAGCTTCAGATTCAGCTAGTTGATTTTGTTAGGTACTTTTTCTTTAGGAGTTATTGTACAAATTACTATAAACTTAGTGTGCTAACGAAGGAGCGGATACGGGTTACGTAGCGTTGTTCCCAAAAAAATGAATACAGATTAGTATTAGGTTGTAGTTGATTTCTTTCTACCAAGGAACAAAGTAGTAATTGTCAATTGTTGTAACAAAGAAGAGTTTCTGGATGAATGCTTTCTGAATAAATTTCCAAAAGCTAACGGTAACGAAAAGTCAGAGAACATTGTTTTGATAAGCTACAGCGGATGGCTAATCCTGCCATTTTTACTCCCTTAGTGTATCAGTACTTACTGTGCACTGTGCAGAGCAATCCCTCGACCACCTATAAAGTTACTTCATTTTAGACATCACGAGGGGTTTTTGGGTAGCAACATAAATTTTCAAAATAGGTAACTGATTTCTTTTGAAAAGTTTTAGACAAGATGATCAAATTGGATGCATAGGGACATAAAAATATTCAACAAACTATTTTTGTACATTTTGATATTTTTATTACTAGTTTTTTTAATTAAAATTTAAAATCTTTGATAAGAGTATAACCAGTGCATGAATTTTATACAGAATGATATATATTTTTATAATTATAATGAATTAAATTGAAAAGTTACATGCATTTTAAAAAACTACACCTGGGAATAAATAAGGGCTCAACCCCGCAAAAGTAATTCTTTTTTATACTATTCAGGTATCCAGTCTCGGGTTGCTGGCTAATTCTGTTCCATTTTCCTGTGTCCGCAGGGCCTCCGTTCCTTGGACGGAGCTAGCAAATCTTCGCTTCGGTTAACCCTAACATCATTCTGGAATAGTATCCCTTCCCACAATTATCGTTTCCAAGTGTATTTTTTCTTCAATGTTCGACACCAACAGCAACGTAGCGATCTCTGTTTTGGACGATGAATCGGACGACCATGGTCGGATGCGGGCCCGTGCGCGACGGAAGCGTAAGAAACTTCTGCACAGAGGCGATAACGGGTTCGCTCTACGACTGCACAGGAAGCTACGGAAATACTGGATGCTGCTCATCATTATTCCAGTTGTGGGTTTCCTAGTATTCGAAGCTTTCATAATAGGCACGAAACCTAGTTTGATGGTGAGCTCACAGCTTGGTACGCCGAATGAAACGTCTCAATCTAACTTGGAATTTAGCAAAGTTGATCAATCTACACCCACATTGGGGAAAGATCCGAAGAGCAATTTGAATCGGCTTGATCCTACTACCCGGGTTATTGGCGGTGTCCGACAGCGTAAGTCGAGAAGTTTTCAGTCTTTTCCTCCCCCGCCCCCTGCACGAATGAGACTGCTTCTTCTTCTTTGTTTTACTGTACTGAAAGACAGGTTGCAGGCAGGAGCTGTGCAAGAGTAGTTGATTATGTAGTCAGTTTTAATTTATGGACTTTGGTTACCGTTGAAGTCTGATCCTTGCATCTTGGAACCACTTTTTTGTGATTTTTCTTGTTAAGTGATTCTGTTATCCTGCCAAGCTTATCTTAAGCAACTAATTTTAGATTTTACTCTATCAATTATGGGCTGTTCAATGAAGTTCGTGATTACTCTGTCTTATATGATTATAACTACCAAAGTCCTTAACAGATCTCCTTAATCAACCATTTGGGAATTTCTTATTGCGTTGCATTAACAAAGTGATGCAGTTGAGGCCACAATACTATCCTTGGCCCATATCCGTGCCCAATTGTCGTAACATTTCTGCTTATGACATGTTTCTTGTTACTTTACGTATATGAATTTCTGCTGTTTGGCTCACTAGCTTCTAATGTAGCAGTAGTTGGGTGAAGCTTCTTTAAACAGGAAGTGAAGAGTGATAATTTATAACCAGACCCAATGAGTCTGAACTATCTCCTTGTTACTGGTTCCGGCAAGTGTCAGTGTCATCCTGAATGGTTCAATATGCATTTGACCCTGGCCGTCTCTGTGCTTCTTTCTTTAGTCATCATTCCTTTCCCATTATTCCCAAATGGTTCAATATTCATTTATATTAAGACGTGTTAGGCATTCAAAGGAGCACCTTATATGACATTTGAATTGATCCTATCAGGTTGCTTGAAGCTCCTACCAGCTGAAGAACTTGAACATTTGGATATTCCTGTGGAAAAAGAATCCAGAGGCCCTGTTAAGAAAGTTCTACACATATCAGAGAGTGGTGCATCTTTTGTAGGAGGGAATACTGCCTTGACTCAACAGCATTCAGAAGTTACAAGATTTAATTTATTTACTGGAAATCAAACACTTGATGAAAGAGAGAGTAGTTTTGAGGTAATCAACTGCTGCTCAGTATTTTGATGATATAGGATAATTAATCAAAGACATACCATGAATTCTCCTTGAAATTTCCCCCCTTTTCTGAAAAAGAAAGTTGAGTCTACTTTAGCCACTTTCACTACTTTATAAGTTTGGCATTAGTTATATGCCCCCTGTTTCTACATATAGGTGAAAGAGACTATGCTGTTACATTGTGGGTTCTACAGTTCAGCTGGGGGGTTTAAGATAACTGATAAAGATAAAAGTTACATGAATGCTTGCAAAGTTGTAGTATCTACTTGTGCATTTGGTGGTGGAGATGATCTCTATCAGCCCATTGGTATGTCAGATGCATCACTTAAAAAGGTTAGTTATGTACTATAAGAGTTTATTACTAATAAAGTTAAGAAGTCAAAAATCTTATCTTCCAAATCTATTTAGTGGCATGCAGGTCTGCTATGTAGCATTCTGGGATGAAATCACCGTAAGGGCACAAGAATTAGTGGGCCACAGAATTGGAGAAAATGGATTTATTGGCAAATGGCGTGTTGTGGTTGTTAGGGATCTGCCCTTTTCTGATCAGAGATTGAATGGTAAAATCCCCAAGGTATCAAAGTTGTAGTTGCATAGCTTCATTTCATTCTTTCCCCCCTCTCCTTCTCATAAACTCCAGTTCTACCATCATTATTATTTTTATTCTCTCCTAATACTTCCTTTCATTCACTCGATAAAATTTTGTGTGCCAAAATATCTTTCAGATGCTAAGCCATCGCCTATTTCCTCAAGCAGAATACTCTATTTGGGTAGATTCCAAGTCCCAATTTAGGAGGGACCCATTCGGTGTGCTAGAAGCACTTCTTTCGCGCTCAAATTCTGTACTTGCCATATCAGAACATGGAGCTCGTGGCAGTGTCTATGATGAGGCTAAGGCTGTTGTCAAGAAAAACAAAGCCACACCAGAAGAAGTTGAAGTGCAAATTAATCAATACCGCAAAGATGGGTTGCCTCAAGACAAGAGATTTAATGGCAAGAAAGGTATGCGCAGCTTCAGAATATTGTTTCACTAGTTAACATAAAGATTCAAGTAACATCTTGATTGCACTTTTTTTGCTGAAAGAGTTCTGTGTTATTGTTGTTACTTGATATTATTATTATGATAGATCATGATTCTATGTTGCTCACTGAACTTGTGGCTTGCTGGTAAGAACATCTTGCTTTCACTTGTCATGTCTTTAGTTCAAATCAGCAGTAAAGAATTAACTTGTTTAACTTGAGCATTGTTTTAAATTAATTTGAGATTTTGGAAATGCTCAAAATTGAGGCTTTATTCCATTAATGGCAACGATTAGATACAAAGGTTCATTTAATCAGCTATTTCTCTAACAGCTTGGGTATCCACTCCTACAAGGTCATCAAATTTCCCCATGAAAATGTATAGCAGCCTGTAGTAGATCTTGTATCAACCACTGATCCAGCCCAATGGGCTTTAGTATAAAATTCTACCCCTTGCATCCTCTACTTCTTTAAAGAACAATCCTCTGTGGCATTTTCAAATACCTCAAAATTTTATACATTGCTTACATGTGCTCCTCTTTCAAGCCCCCCCCCCCCCCAACAAAACAACACATAAATTAGCTTACCACCACACTTATAGGAAAGCTAAGATCTGGCCAAGTATGCGACAGGTATATTAGTTTTCCTACCAGTCTCCGGTATGTGCGTGAAAATACTATTTCATTGTTCGATAGATTTAATAATCAAGGCATCGCATTTTACTCTAATTTCGCAGTAGGGTCCTAATGAGTTAGGTTTTACAATTTTCTTGATAATAGTTGTCTTGTACTCATGCATGTTACCAATTTTGACTTAAAGTAGATGTTCCTTTGACTATGGGAACGATATTTGTTAACAAGCTCCCATGTCTGGCCAAAACTTGTTCTGTGCAGCTCTATCGGAGGCTTCCATTATCGTGAGGAAGCAGACACCACTAACTAATCTGCTTATGTGCCTCTGGTTTAATGAGGTGGTTCGGTTCACTTCTAGGGATCAGCTCAGTTTCCCATATGTTCTATGGCGGTTGAAAGCATTTCCAAACGTCAACATGTTTCCAGTTTGTACCCGCAAAGATCTTGTCAACAGCATGGGCCACCTACGCAAGGTCAAGCCTTTGCAAAGTTGATTCTACTTAACTTGGATTCAATTATCAATTCAGAACCCATTCTTAAGATTTCATTTCTCTAATTTCATTAGCCATCTGAGTTAGATATTTGTATTAAACTAGATGTTACCCACTGCAGTAATGCAAGGGGAAGAGCTTTCTTCTTCCTTTTTGGGAAAACATGTCTTTTTTAGGCTAGTAGGATGTGTAGTGCGTTTAAATTTGAATTATATATAAAAAAAAATTGGTTGGACGGTTGTAAAGGATTAGCCATAGAACTGTGATGCTTTCATCATTTATTTTTTAATTTTTACATAATAAGAAAAATAAGTTAATGTATGACATTGGTGAAAAAGAAGAATGGAGGTATGGTAGGAATAGCTTATGCGTTTGTACATTTGTCTCACCTCCCCTGTTATTTGTTTAAGCGAAGACAATGTGAAAATCCCGTTTATGTAGAAACAGGCACTGGCGTCATGACAGGCTGACGCACGCCTAATGGGACCAATTTCAGGATGGAAGGTTTTACAAAGATGGTTTCTCATTTGACTTTTATAATATATAAAATAATATTTTTTGCACCATAAAGGAACTATATTTTTATTTTTACCATGACTATTGAAAAAATATAATTTCAATTTCAAGAAAAAAAAAACTTAAACCAGGAAAGAGGATTACTTAAAACTTTAAATTTCATATGAAAACGTCTTAAAATATTAAATATCAACAAAAACATAATTGTCTAATCAAATTTTTGACGTAATTTAATATGGTTAAAATTTTTAATAAAGGAGTAAATGGATTTTGGGCTTTGAATAGAGGATTTACATACACGTATATATAAAAAGAAAACTTAAGATATTTAACAAACAAATGTATACCAAAAAAAAAAAAAACGAACGAACGAAAAAATAATAGAGATAAGTAGAGAATTAGAGTGAATAGAAACAGGAAATATTTTCCACTTATATTCAAAGTTCAAAATATATGATACGTCTTTTATTTATAGGCACAATTTTATAACTTTAATCTTATCAAAATCTATGGATTTGATGATAATAGGAGATAGGATATATTATGGGATAATAGAGAAATATTAATATCCACACAAATATTATATTTACAAAAATAGATATATTTTTACCGACATAATTTAATATTCGTCAGTAAATATTATATCCGATCCTAATTATAAAAACTAATTAATTTTTTTAGAGAGATTTAGTAAGCTAAATAAATCAATTAATTATAACTAAATCTAACTTATCAAGATAAATTCATATTA
Organism: Leucaena leucocephala; assembly: GCA_037074615.1. Lineage (NCBI taxonomy): Eukaryota > Viridiplantae > Streptophyta > Magnoliopsida > Fabales > Fabaceae > Leucaena > Leucaena leucocephala. The sequence goes on along the minus strand of CM073517.1, from coordinate 5,251,234 downwards.
TAAATACTTCAATCTATTTAAATTAATCAATTAATTATTATATTAATTATAATTAATTAATTTATTTAATTTTCTAATTATAGTTTTTCTTCTATAATCATTTGGAAATGGTTGTTTCATAATGTCATATCTCCTTTGAGGTATTGAGAGTTTTATTTTGCCGATTTCGAATGTTTTTGTCTTTTGATTTCTTGGTGTTTGATTGGTGGCTTATTTTGTTGCAGCTAGCTAACAATGTGCTTTGGAAGTTATCCTTGGGTTCCAAAAAAAAATCTGGTTGCATCTAAGCTTTTTCCTCTATACACTTTTGTCTCCGTTGGTCCCTTTGGGTGAAAGGAAGTATTTTTTAAATTTTTGACGTCTAATTTTTTTGTTGTGCTTTTTGATATCTTGGGATTTTTTTGGTGTGATTTTTGATATCTTGGGGGTTTAATTGGAGGTTTCTTTTGTTGCGGCTTGGTAATGATGTGTGTTGATAAGTGTCCTAGTGTTTGCCAAATATTGGTTATGTCTTCCTGCTTATGGTTTTTCTTCACAGCACTTTCGAAATAATTGTGTTCCATAGAGTCTCTTCAGAAAACATGGCCTTCATTCAAGACTAAGGTGAAAAGAGCACGGCTTTCTCTTTCACTGCTTTCTTTTTGGGGAAGTATCTGATTCTGTTGAATGGTTCTTCATTCCCCTCTAACTCTTTCTGAGTTGAGTTTTTTTTTTTAATTCGTTTTCGATCTGTTTGTTATGAAGATAATGGATACGAGACTTGTTTTGTTGCAGCTGCTCAACGATATGTCTTGATTTCACAAAAAAATTTGGTTACATCTTTCTTTTTATGGGCTTTCTTCAGTACACTTTTGGTTACGATTGTTCTATAATATATATTATGTAATAATGTCTAGTTCAAAACTTTAATTTAAGGTTGTTTTGTCATAGGTTAACTTGAGCATCTCTTTACTTTCAGGGGGCTCTTTTGGTTTAGTGAAAGAGATTCCACTGTGAAGTTGGCCTAAAGTTCGCAAAACAACTGGTTACAACTTCCTGTTTATTCCTTTTTCTTGTATACGCATTTTGAAATTATTGGATCTTTCATAGTGTAAGGAGTTTATGGCCTTTAATTGGAGCTTTTGCGCTTAGGTGAAAAGAGCATGCCTTTTATTTCCCTGTGCTCGTTTGGGTGCGGAGTGTAATTTCACTGAGTGAAGAGTGTATTTTTAAGATATGGCAGTTTGCTTGTCAGGTCTTTTTTATTTGTATTTTCATTTTTTTGTAGTCCCTGGATTCGGAAGAGAGTCAATGCAAGAGAAAATACGTTGATAAGCTTACAGTTTCCAACATAAAATGTTGGGACAGAGATTCTCCATTATTAAGGGACGGATTGCAGAAGTAATCAAAAGGGGTTGTGCAGGGATGATGGGCCTCCGTCATGAAGAGGCTAAATTGCAGTTACCAACCAAGTAAATGTTTTGATTCTTTGTGATGCAAGATGCTAGATCCAACCGCAGGTAAGGCTGGATGCTGTGGGTGGTTTAAGTTCAGCGATCTGTTCCAAAATATCATGGGTAGGAGTTCTTTGAACTCGCTCCACTTCCGAGTACCATCTAGAGGCTGCGTCTTTTGGAGATCAGCCTCTGCAATTGGGGACGAATTGAGGCAGCGTCTCTTGGAGATCAGCCTCTGCAATTGGGGAAGAATTGAGGCAGCGTCTCTTGGAGATCAGTCTCTGCAATTGGGGTGAAGGACAAGTTACACAAAGGTCCTCTGCACATGGGGAGTTCTTTCCTATGCTTGCTGGCTGAACAGAGTTGCCTTCAAATACCGCAGGTTAGGTTTACCGACTTCTACTATATGTCGATGTAGATTTTAATATATATATATATATATATATATGCATATTGTCGTATTATCATGAATGGACCACTAAAATCAAAGAATTCAACTTTTTATTTAAGTAGGATTTGCTCAAACATTCCTTAGTATGAAACAGTATTCTTATTTGATTATTCCGTGTCATGTCAACGCAATGTCAATGTGGACTAAAAGGGTTGATTAAGGTAATTCTGAATTCAAAACAATTCTAAATTAGATATATTTGTTGGGGAATTTGGCCAATTCAAGTATTGATTATGCTAGTATATTGATATTTTATTGGTAACTAAACAAATGATATAAATATAACATATTCGAAGTGCGCGAGAGATATTTGTTTTGCTGCAAAAGAAAATTAGTTATCGTGTTATGTTCGTCTTACCAAGTAAAAGGGGTCAATCGCAGTTCTGTAAACTCCTCTCCATTCTCTGGTTACTTCTTCCTCAGTTGGGATCTCTGAGATCGGATCCGGAAAGCTTGCGTTTCATAAGAAATGGCGAAATCCAGTGTCGACGATGCTGAACTCCGGCGAGCATGTGAAGCTGCAATAGAGGACCCCAAAGAGAAGTTCGTCACGTCGATCCGTGTTGCTAAGAGCCATGGGGTCTGGGGAAAGTCTGTCAAGCTAGGTCGTCAATTGGCCAAGCCTAGGGTTCTCGCTCTATCCAGTACGTAACTGTTCTCTTTCTGCAATTGTCAGCTTTGCTTCTCTAAATTAAATTTACCTATTGAGGTTGAATCCAAGACTTTCAACTGAATTTCGGAATTGCACATTAGATGAACGAACAAGACTAAAATGAACATGCAAGTTATTTTCATCTCAGGTTCATAACCTTGGTATCCTACCCTGCTCCCATTTTTAGTGACTAAGTGTTCCACTTTCTACGTCAGAATTCCCCTTTCTGCATCTACAGGAACCACGACCTTGTAGTTAGATAATTGAGTTAATTTAGTATTTAACCAGTAATTTTGAATGAAGGTATTTGAGTTTATTGATAAATGATACTCTAATACGAGTACAATGTATCAGAATCATAATCTTATGAGAATAATCCAAAGGGATACCAATTCCCTGAACTCAAATGGCTTTAAAAATAATCCCTAAGTAGCCTTTAAGTTACTTTGATGTTCTAGTTACATAATCCAATAACACTGTTAGAATACACTACAATACTGTTTTATAGTGAGTTATTGAATTGGACTTTAACTGGGTGTTTTAAAACTTGCATTTTGTTTAAAGGGAAGTAGTTAGTGTTCGAGGTTACCTTGCTGTTTGTAAAACTTGCATTTTGTTTAAAGGAAAGTAATTTGGCATGCTATTTAGATATTGCTATTTCGTGCAGTAAATTCTAAAGGTCAGAGAAAAACTGCTTTTCTTCGAGTCTTAAAGTATACAACAGGAGGTGTTCTTGAGGTAATAGTCCCCTATCATCTCTTTAGAATGGACTTAATTTTTAGTGCCTATGTGGTAGTGAGTTGATGGGCCCTTTTCAATTGTTTTCTCTTATTTATTTTTTTGCTGGTTCTTCTTTCTTTTAGGAGGATACCAATGAATTCTCCTTTGTATTTTCTCTCTGCTAACAAAACTGCCCATCATCGTGGGGGTAAAATTTTTCCCGTTCTCTCTGTAGCATCTCCTGGAAATGAACAATATCCTGGCTTATATGCCAGTTTCTTCAGTTTAAAAAAGAAAAAACCTGATGATATACTGATATTTGGTGCTCATCTCATGTTTGTCACCCTCCTTAAAAAAATCAACATAGAACCTATTAATTTATCTTGTTTTTGCTTGAAGTACTGCGTAGTTTTTATGGTGCCTCATTGGTGTTTAACTTTTTAGTTGTTATCTTAAATCGTGCTAGCATTAGCCCTCCTGCAATTGCCCCTGCATGGGGGAACTACAAGAATAAATCACAACTCTAATTATTACCCGAATGAATCACAAGTCTCAACTCTAGTTATATGATATGAATTCTCATACTCCAACTCCTATAGTTATGCCATATGCCATTTGATGCTTGCCTAGGAATCATTCAATGTCTAAACATAAATGATTAGGTATAAGCTAACCCCTCTGTCTCTAGTGCTTTGTGCATGAAACATACTGACTTCAATAAACCTTTTAACTTGTATATTTCTTTTGGGGGTGGGGATGGTAAACTGAACTAGGGACCCTTTGGTCAAAAAGGCTTGATATTATGTCAAACAACCCTTCTATCTTAAAATAAGCTACTGAAGGCCAAAGAATGGCCTTTATATCTTACGCAGTATAGTTTGCAAATTGTTTTGTTTGGTTAAGCATTCCATTTTATTCACATTAGTTTAAATATTGGGGTTCCTTTTCCGAATAATTTATGATAATCAGTAAAGTTATGCTTTTCCTAGCTTCATAGAAGAAACAAACAATGTGGCTTTTTCCTGTGAATTTTCTTTGGTTAAAGATGCTATCATGTTTTTGTATTGTAAAATTGATTTCCCCCTTCTTGCAGCCTGCAAAGATATACAAGCTTAAGAACCTTTCCAAAGTGGAGGTTATAGCAAATGACCCCAGTGGATGTACTTTTACACTGGTAATTGTCTATTCTTTCATGTTATAGAGGAATTCTTTTGATCTAAACGTATTATTTTCAGTTTGGCATTGAAGTGATATGAGAGGGAGCCTTCTTCCTGATTTGGAGTTGCTTTTTATTGATGCCTTTCTATACGATATTCTTTGGGTGACGAATGTATATGTTGTAGGGGTTTGATAACCTCAGAAGCCAGAGTGTAGCTCCTCCTCAGTGGACAATGCGCAATATTGATGACAGGTTATATTGTTGGGAGAAAATCCTCAGTTTAATAGTTGAGTCTTATACCAGGAGTGAGGGAGGGAGGGGGGGAGAGAGAGAGATTATTGAATTATCTCTGTAACTTTCTTTTTTTCCCTTTGTAGGAATCGTCTCCTGCTTAGCATCTTGAATATGTGCAAAGATCTTCTAGGTCACCTTCCTAAAGTCGTGGGTATTGATGTTGTGGAATTGTCTCTCTGGGCTAAGGTACACGTGTTTGTCCTCTTCAGTATATACTTACAATAAAAATGTACCTAGTATTTATTTACGCATTGTGTGTGGTTCATCTCATCACTCCAAAGATATTGCCATTTAGTTTGCTGGGTTTTAAGTCAATAGGTGTTATGTTTTTCTTTGTTGCTAATAATTTTGATAATTGTGAGATAGGCAAACGTACCCCAAGTTTCTACACAAAGGAGCCCACAAGGTGGTGCTCCTGTTGCATCTGCTGTGACAGAGCCTGAAATGAAAGTTGCTGTTGAAAAGGAACTTGTCTCACAAGCAGAGGAAGAGGACATAGAGGCTCTCTTGGGAACGTAAGTTATGTTATTTGTCTTAAACTGTATTATGGAGTTAAATATGAGAGGCAAAGAAGAATGTAATGGTAGTAATGGTCTCTGATTATGTAATTTTCTGGATTGAGTTTTAAAATGAGCAGATGACTGCATTCTCTGTCATTTGTAAGTTTTATTTTTTTTTATTAAATGGTTTTAAATTTTAACAAGTTAATATAAATCTTTATTTTATAATTTTAAGGGAATTTTGGTCAAAACAGATTTAATTGTAGGGTATTTTTTAGTTTTGGGAGAGCTGTATAATTTTTCATAATAGAGGAGATGACTGCATTTCTGCCACTTCTTATGAGATGGGGGAGTAATCTACTCTAGAGTCCTGCTAGGTGGTCCCTATTTTATAGTTGATGTTGACACAGGGATTCCATTGATTGGTAAACAATACTGAACACTATACTTGTGGCATATCTGTTGAAAAAGTGTAATCAATTAGTTATATTGGTTGAACACACTTAACATTCAGGTTTGTTATTTTTTTTTCTTTTCACAAATTTAAACGGACACAGCTAACTACTTAAAATTCTCAAATGTGCAGTTATGTTGTTGGTAATGGTGAAGCAGAGGAATTTTCTGAAAGGTTGAAGAGAGAACTCCAGGCTCTTGAAGCAGCAAATGTGCATGCCATTTTAGAAAGTGAACCTATGATAGAAGAGGTACAGTTAGCAGAATAAATGGCCTTTCCTTTGCTGGTATATGCTCATGTTTGTTGCATGGCCCTGTATACAAATCCCTTTATTGATATGGCAGTGGTAGCTAAGTTTTCTATCTGAGTTTAGAAGGATGGACTTGGCTAAGCCTTTATGTTGCTGATATTTGAATAGAGACTGTCACTTCAAACCATTAGAGCTGTCATTGTATGATTCGTTTATTGATGCCTTCAGGTGTTGCAAGGTCTTGGCACTGCAATGAGTTGTGTGGAAGACATGGATGAATGGTTAGGCATTTTCAATGTGAAACTTCGGCACATGAGGGAGGATATTGAATCGGTAGGGGCTTGTATATGTGAAGTTGGGTGTATACTTTGTCCGCCAATGGTTGTTATGGCAGTGCCTCAGCAAATCATTTTTCCTCTGTTTAGTTTTTTTACTTTCCCTGTTGAAAACATGTTCTTTTTTTTTTTGGTAAAAGTGTTGAAAGCATGTTCATGCATCAATCTTCTTGTCCCTGAGTCACTGTTATGCCAATGTCTTTGGTGTCACTTAATTTGTTTTCTTGGTAGCTGACACTGAATTATTTGATAAAATTCATTAATTTGTTTTCTTGGTAGCTGACACTGAATTATTTGATAAAATTCATTTTAGCCACATTTGGTTCCAAGAGAATCTTTAAAAATTAAAATGCTAATAAAAAGGAATATCGATATGTTAAAAAAGGCCCCATATCTTGACACTGAATTGTTTGCACTGTCACTTGAAAATAGTTGCCCTTTGATTTACTATTCGACTGCACCATTAATTAAAATATATACTATTTGGTGCCTTTGGTGAACCTTGGGTGTGTCTTCGGAATTGTTTTGATGATTAGCTTTAGTGGTTTTGGCACTTTGGCAAGAGTAGATGGGCAAAATTTTATGAGTGTGCTTTTTATGGTGGTCTTTATTGAAAGTGGTTGCTGCTCAATGCATGAGTTAATGCTTTCTCTGCTACCCCCCTCCCTCCCCCCCGGGGGTTTCATGCCTATAACAATGACCATGAATGTCGTTCTTTTAAAATTATGTCAAGGTAGATATTAATATTTCTACCATTGAGAGGTTAGGTTCATTATGATGATTGTTTATGGCAAGCAGCAATTTTGTGGTAGTATAATAGTTATTTCTGCTTTAAATGAGAATTCTCAGTTTTATTTATCTAAAATATGCAGTTGATATTTTTCTCTTTATGGAATGGTCTCTTCATAATTTGTCTCCTTATTTTGTGTGATGTTTAGATAGAAACTCGCAATAACAATTTGGAAATGCAATCTGTAAATAACAAAGCTCTTATTGAGGAGCTTGATAAGCTTGTTGAGCGACTGCGGGTCCCTTCTGAGGTATTCCTGAAGTGGGTGAAGTGAAATTTTTTTTAATGTGATTAACTTATCTTGGTAATTATGTAAACATTTTCATTGTGTAGTATGCAGCATGTCTGACAGGAGGTTCATTTGATGAGGCCAGAATGATTCAAAATGTTGAAGCATGTGAATGGTTGACCGGTGCCTTGCGTGGTCTTGAAGTACCTTATCTGGATCCTGCTTATGCAAACATGAGAGCTGTATTTTCTCTAGCTTGCTTTTAGTTTCTCTCATAAAATTCAATTTTTGAAGTAGAATTTTAGATTTGAAAACTGACATGTTCATTAGACCTGGCACACATGCATGCATGTATATGTAGTTTGAATTGAGTAAGAGTTAATAGGAGTAAGTAATCGCAGGGGTCAAGATTTCTGCAAAAACCATTCATGCAAAGATTAAAAAATGTTTACTACACATCTTATGGCAGTTTGTTCATTATCTGACCATTGATTTGTGAAATAATGGTGGTTAGTCATTCCTGTCACCTTTCACCTGAAATTAACCTTGAGAGAATTTTGGCATCAGAAGGTCAACAGAGTGCTCTTGCCGTATAGATACATTTTATATGTATGGGACCTAATGTTATCTGTTTTAATGGTGGTTTCCTCATTTCCTTCTTTTCCATCAGGTTAAAGAAAAGCGTGCAGAACTTGAAAAGTTAAAATCTACCTTTGTCAGGAGGGCTTCAGAGTTCTTGAGAAATTATTTTGCTAGTTTGGTGGATTTCATGATAAGTGATAAAAGTTATTTCTCTCAGGTACTTTTGATTTAAACTCAGTAAAATTGCATATTTTGAAGTCTTGGAAATTTAAGTACATTTTGGCCTGAATGCTTTAAACAGCGTGGACAGTTGAAGAGGCCTGATCATGCAGACTTGCGGTACAAATGCAGGACATATGCACGACTTCTGCAGCATTTAAAGGTTAACTTATAAACTTATAATATTTTGCATTTACATATTAATTTCTTTTCTTAGCTCTCTCTCTGATGTATACTGCTGTGTACTTGCAGAGTCTGGATAAAAATTGCTTGGGTTCACTGAGGAAAGCTTATTGCAGTTCACTTAATTTGCTTCTTCGCAGGGAGGTCTGAGATTACAAATTAGTCATACTCCTTGTTGTTTGTCTCTTAATCATGTCAGGTTAAAGTTCTTGCAAGGAGCAAGACTAAACTCTAAAATTGGAATTGATGAATATGCTTGTTGAAAACAAATAGTTAAAGCGACTACTTAGAATCAAAAAATGAATAAAATTGAAAAAAGCGATAAGGTTGAAGGGTTATCAAACTAACCAGAGAAAAAAATGTCTCTTTCCCTGTGCAAAAAGGAACATAAGTAGTGTAACTCATATAGGGTTTAGGAAGTTGCCAAATTTGTGCTATTGGAAATGTTTCAGATTGCAGTTTTCTAATATTGTAAGACTGGACTTACTGGTCATAGTTTGTAACTTCGATTTGATGTTATAGTTCTAGGTTTTATCTGCTGGTCCTTTGATTTGATGCTTCAGTAGAATAGTATTTGTATATGGCATCTGAATTGTTTGCTTTCTTCCACAGGCGCGTGAGTTTGCGAATGAGCTTCGTGCTAGCACTAAAGCATCAAGAAATCCAACTGTTTGGCTTGAAGGTTCGACAGGTTCTGGTCAGAATGTAAATGCTGCTGACACTTCTACAGTTTCTGAGGCTTATGCAAAGATGCTCACAATTTTTATCCCGCTTCTGGTGGATGAGGTAAAAGCCCTCAGTATTCATTGATCTTCAAAACGTAGTTATTCTTATTGCATTTAAGGTGTTTTTTCATATCTTGAATTGCAGAGCTCCTTCTTTGCACACTTTATGTGCTTTGAAGTTCCCACGCTAGTTCCTCCAGGTGGCATTGTAAATGGTAATAAAACTGGATATGATGATGATGCCAATGATGATGATCTGGGAATTATGGACATTGATGAGAATGACACCAAGCCAGGTACATGTGCCTCACTTTCTGCAAATAGCCTTTCTTTTAAGTACATATAAAATATATTGTACTTTAATTTACTCTGATACAATCGCTTTTTTTTTGACAATTTGTTTCATTTTGTAGGTAAAAGTTCTGTTGAGCTTGCGGCTTTAAATGAATCACTCCAGGATTTGCTTGATGGCATCCAAGTATGTGTAGAACTTGCTCAGCCGTTTTGAGCTTCTTATATTTGTGAAATAAAGAGTTTTCTTCTTCTGATAGTACATGATATTTTTGTTGGCTAGAGAAAAACATTTTTTTGTCCTTTTCCAGCTGAAGTGTCTTGTTCTGTATCTCTTAGATGTTTTGCTGGATGCTAAAACAACTTAATAGCCGTTGAATTGATACTTTAAATGAAACTGCTATCAACAAGTAAACAGTCTGCATATGATCCTACAGAGAAAACTTACGAAGAGAACAGTGCTAAGTGACACTTAGATCCATAACAGAATCTAGCTTGCAGGATTCCGTATGGAAGACTAGCAGGCGTTTAGAACACCAATGGAAGACTACATTTAGTCTATCAGATGCCAATAGCGTTGATTTTCTTATGGACTCTGCTTGAGCTATTTTGAGTTACAGGGAAAATCTAAACATACTGCTCCTTATGGTTGACACTTCTATGTAATTTTTGGCATGTTATTTGGCATATGAAAAGTGCGTTGATGTTACTGTTAGTAAACTGCTTTGTTATTGCAGGAAGACTTTTATGCTGTTGTGGATTGGGCATATAAGATTGATCCTTTGCGCTGCATATCGATGCATGGAATAACAGAGCGCTATCTCTCCGGTCAGAAAGCAGATGCAGCAGGATTTGTTCGCCTTTTGCTTGGTGACCTAGAGTCTAGGATATCCATACAGTTCAGCCGTGTATGTGGCTAACACTTTGAAAATTGCTATTGTGCCAAATGTATGCTGAAGCTAACCCAATTGAGGAAATCTTGCTGCAGTTTGTCGACGAAGCTTGCCATCAAATAGAAAGAAATGAACGCAATGTTCGCCAAATGGGGCTCTTATCTTATATTCCCAGGTTATTAGGATCCTGCATTCTTGTTAAGTTTCATAGAAAAATATGGACCTACAATAATATACTCCCTGAATGCTGTGGAAGGATCTTAACACCATCTCTTGAGCTCTTTCTTAGAGATTACAATACTTTCTGATCCCGGTCTTCTTGGAACTGCATTAGCTATTTCTACTAACTTCTAGTTCCAAAAGGGCTATGCTTTGGCAGTGAAAACGGTTTTTCAACTTTTGTCATCAAAGTGATATTATGTAATCATACAAAAGTAACCTCATCTTCAAAAGCAATGTTTTTACTTGATGATTTGATTATCCTGTATTCTTTCAGATTTGAAGCTCTTAATATTTCTCTGGACGAATCAATAATTCTCGTCCCTGCTGCGATTAATTTTCTTTTTTGAGTTTCAATGCTATACATTTCATGTCTACCTTTGTGAATCTCTAATTTTAGATGGTGCTTAGTTGGCCTCAGACCATGTTGCTTTGGTCTTTGACAGTTAAAGCTGTTATATTTACATGTGCATCTGATATCTATTAAAACAAATTGAGTTTTGTTCTTGAAATTGTGAAATTCAATGTTTGCAGGAAGTTATAACTGTTAAAATATTTACTTTCGTGTTTGTATTTAATTTCCTAATTCTTTCTTAAGGATCAATATCATATGTTTTCTAAATTTTTTTGGCATAGATTTTCAACCCTTGCAACCCGGATGGAGCAGTATATTCAGGGCCAGTCTAGGGATTTGGTTGACCAGGCATACACAAAATTTGTGAGTGATTCCCTTTAATAACTGGTTTGTTCTAACTATTTGTGGTGGTCATGGTGGATAGATACATAAAATGTCACAGAACATTCTAGTTAAAGGCTTAAAGCGAAACGCAAAACACTTATCCCCGCCATTTCTTCTTGAGTGTTTTTGAAGCTACTTCACTTTGTCATACATATGCCACACCCACTCATGCAAATATGTTTCTTTTAATATGGAAAAATAATCGATTATACAATGGGTGTGAGGGACTTCTAAAATAAATTTGAGTATATCATTGTGTATAACAAAAGGATCTCTTAAGTTGAATTCTCAATATTTTTTCTGTAAAAGGAAGTAGTGTTTACTTTATTGCTTGATCACACTTATATCTCAATTAATAAGTTTTTTCAGTAATTTTTTCTGCTCTGCATGTTTATTTTGCCAGTTCACTGGCTTTACAACTCATAATTTCTTGTGGAATTTATCAATTACTGCTAGTAAAGGAGACATTTCTGAGTTTAGAATTAATAGTGTTTAAGCACCGGGTAAGACCTGATGAGCTAATTTATTGAATTTTTTTGTTCTTGTATTCATGTTTTCTGATTCAAGATGCAATAATCCATATTGGTACATTGTTGGTGTAAATTTTGCTTCACAGGTTAGCATAATGTTTGTGACTTTGGAAAAAATTGCACAAACAGATCCAAAGTATGCAGATATCTTTCTTTTAGAGAACTATGCAGCATTTCAAAATAGGTGAGTGCCTATCTTTCCAACCTGCCAAGAGGAAGTTCTGTCTATTCCTTCTTTTATGAAAGGAAGACACTGACTTTTACATGCTCTGTTCATTCTGCTCAGTTTGTATGATCTTGCCAATGTTGTACCCATTTTGGCTAAGTTTTACCATCAGGCCAGTGAAGCCTATGAACAAGCTTGCACACGCCATATTAGTATGATTATTTATTATGTAAGTGATTTTCTTTTTTTTTTCTGGTCATTTTGTCAAACACTACAATATATGGGGTATGTTGGACTCACTTAGTATCCTCCTTTCTTTCTACCTCTTTTTCCTTGGGAAGCAATTTGAACGTCTTTTCCAGTTTACTAAAAGGATTGAGGACTTGATGTTTACGGTTGCCCCTGAAGAGGTTAGTGATTATGGCTGTGTATAATTCTTTTATGATATAGGCTTCCTCTGCATACCTTCTCAATGGATCTGAAATTCTAACTAAGACGACTGGTTACGATACTAGTAATCACTTGGCGGAACTGAATAGAAAATGAAGCGTCACATTTCTATCTTGGACATTTGACTTTCTATGTTCATAATTGCATAATATTCTCTTTCAATTCCAGATTCCTTTCCAGCTTGGTTTGTCAAAAATGGACCTACGAAAGGTGTTAAAATCAAGTTTATCTGGGGTAAGCAGACACATCTTTCAGAAGTGGCTTTATCATGGGCCAAACTTAACATGTCAGTTGTGCTCGCTTTCCTTTTCAGGTTGACAAATCCATTGCCGCTATGTATAAGAAATTGCAGAAGAACTTGACTTCAGAGGAACTGTTACCTTCCCTGTGGGATAAATGCAAGGTAGGCTTGCTCAGTCAAAGTTGGTTGAAAACTATCTCCTATTCTATTTGCAAGAAAATGTCAGAATAATGTCATTGATATCTCTAACTTAGAAATATTGACTTTAAAGCTGTGTTTCTGAATGTTTAAATGAATACATTGGTAGTCTGGGTGAAATCTGCAAGGCTACAACTTAAAAATGGGTAAAAAGAAAATAAAATTGAAAAATTGACTAGAGGATAACGGATTCTGTTATATTGGTGTCCCCCTGAAAATACTAGTGGATCAAAGTGGTTGAGGATGTCTGGATGGTGTAAGTGCATACTATATTCACGGGTATGGAAAAAATTAAAAAGATATTTATTATGAATAAATTTCATCATCAACCGGTTTTGATTAAAATATCGTCTGCAGAGGTGCCCAAACTTTAAGATACATGTAAAACTAAAAGTAGCAAGAGTGATTAAAAAAAAACAAAAAAACTAGATGAAGCATTTATACTAGCTTGAAAAGTAAGAAAATGTAACGATGCTGGCACAATCTTTCATTTACAAACCTGCACACATGGTTTAGCTGTGCAGGTTTGTGAATGGAAAGATTATGCAAGAGAACATGTATGTAGATTGTGTGTGGATGGTTTCTGATGTAGTTACCCCAAAATTGTGACAGAAAGAGTTTCTCGATAAGTACGAAAATTTTGCCCAGCTTGTCGCTAAGATCTACCCGACAGAAACGATGCCAACTGTTGCAGAGATGAGGGACCTTTTGGCTTCCATGTAAAGTTTCCTGTTCTTTCTATTATGAGGTGTAATCATTCTTTTTCCTGCCAGGGTATGTAATTATATTTATTCAATCACTTGCATTAATGACTTGAAAGGACCCCTTACTGCTGCTTTTAACGCAAAGTTGATATGCGAGTCTCATTGTTCTGACTTCTGAGTGTGTTTTACAACACATTATATTCAGAGCAACAAATATTAATCATGTATAGTTCAGAATTTTTAAAAAAGAAAATAAAAATAAAATTTTAGTTAGTGATGCAGAAGCAATGTGTACTGGGCATATGTTTGAATATCTGTAATCTACCTTTGGCACCTTGCTTTTATGAAAGACACTATCAAGGAAGTTTTGGGGAGAGAAATGCAGGCTGAAGATGTCAGAATAGCTCCTGCAAAACAATGTCGCTGCCTGTGCAATTGATTAAATTTCTAATTGGAGACCATGCAAATCATTCATTCCTAGAAATGCAAAGCTTCTAATTAGTCAATACCAAGAAAGGTTCAGAAAATGCTACCTTTACCTAAAAGGGGCCAAGCAACTTCAACCCAGAAATCCGTGACCCTTGTTCTTCCCCAAGTTTTCAAGAAATGCCTCAGAAATGTCTGCAGGAAAGATGAATATATTTTAGAGAGGAGCCAATAAATGTAGGTGCCCTGCATTTGCTAACGCTATCTTCCCCCGGCTGAGGGATTTTCGTTTTTACCTCAACCGTCAGTCTCGGGATACACAGCGAAGTGAAAGGTCCGGCATCGATTGTAGCCTGCACACATACCACATTAATCATCAAAGTATAAAATTTATATAGGTCACAGTTTATAAATTGTGAATGTTGATAGTATCATTCCCATTAAATTCCATTCAATGCGCAAGAAAATAGTACTCTGTAAAACTCCCTTTCTATTCAATTCATACCTGTTGAACATTCTGACGGAATTTTATTTCAAGTGAGAAGAAATCAAACCAGGAATTGGCCACGCTTGGTTCCCCGAAAGTAAATTGAAAGAAAGGTAAAACCGGAAAAGGAAGCCCGGAAGGGAACGGAAAGATAGTAAATAGAGAGGTAAAAAGGGAAAGGAAGGATCTCTAAAAAAAATGGTTGGTTGATTATGGAAATGATAGATGTTAGAATGATTTATTTGTATACGTTGGGCAATTTAATTATTTAAATTTATATAATATATTTTCAGCTCTTTAATTTTAATACCTTTACAATTTAAATGAATTATTTAAATTATTTTCAATATTTACAAACTATGAATCCTAACCCTCCCCTCCATGTCTCTCTCTCTAATCTTCCTCACCCTCTCGACCTATTCTTTCCCACCGGGTGGGCATTTGATGTGAGACATCGACGGCCAAGGCCAGCGCCTCGTCGCCGCTGCCATCATTGGCCTCGACGGCTCCGTCTGGGCTCAGAGCTCTTCCTTCCCTCAGTTCTTCTTTCTCCCTCTCCCCCTCCTCCTCTCCCTTTTCCTTTCTACAGTATAATAATCCCAACGTGTTAACGTTCATCCCAATGCAGCCAGATTTCATCGCGTTCAAAGGGGAACAGGGACAATATATATATCTTCAACGATTGGCCGATTAGATGCTATAGGTTTCATACTCTATTACCGCTTCCTTGTTTTTATCGCCTGGCTGGAGTGTTGCCGATCCCTTCAATTTGCTAACTTATTTAAGCTATGACATTCTCGCTGTTTAATTCTTCAAGCTCAGTACTTGCATGCCCTACTCTTACTCGGTCGAAACTACCACCCCGCAACACCTCGATTTTGCGGAAGCCGGTCTCCTATTTCTCTGCAGTTAATGCCCAGCGAAGGATGTGAGTTGCTTAATCTATTCTTGCTATTCGCTCAATCATCTTCCTCATTTTGAATTTAATCATGATATTGGGCAGCTGTGAGCTCATCGATTTGCACCGCCAGCAAATTCCGTATGAAGTGGCGTGGTCATGGCAGAAAGAGCTGGTCAAGGAAAAGAAGGCGCAGATAGAAGAGGAAGGAGATTGTACGGACACGCTCATTGTTCTGCAACACCCACCAGTTTATACACTAGGGACTAGAAGTTCCGAAGATAACCTCAATTTCGGCATGGAAAACGCGCCCTTTGATATCTATAGAACTGAAAGAGGAGGAGAAGTTACATACCACGGCCCTGGCCAGGTTTAGTCAAAATTACTTGTTACATTGTGTTGAGATGAATTGGTGGATAAAACTGTAAATTAAGAATCTGAATGTTTTGCACGAATCCTAATTTAATGTTGCATTGTAGCTAGTAATGTACCCCATTATAAATCTCCGAAATCACAAGATGGATCTTCATTGGTACCTGAGGAGCCTGGAGGAGATCGTCATCCGTGTTCTCTCTTCAACATTTCCAATAAATGCTTCCAGGATTGAAGGTTTAACTGGTGTCTGGGTTGGTAAGTCTCTCGATCCTTTCAGGCTAATATGGAACTAGTCCACTTTAAAAATTAATTCCTTATTCGATTCAATTTCGTCTTTCTATTTTATTCAGCCTCGTCAAAATTCTCTAACTGTAAGCAAAATAATCGAACATGCCCCATTAGATCAGAAAATCTTTCATTCTGTTTCATCATTTTTTGGGTAAACTAGCATTTGAATTCTGTAAAACCTTACATAAGAAGAAACATTCTACTTTCGTATACCATACCCTTTAATTTCAAAGCGTTCAATTGTGATTGCCAATGTGACTATTTTAAGCATATTCTCATGGAAGTATGTAGCAGGAAACCGGAAAGTGGCGGCAGTAGGCATCCGAGTATCCCAGTGGATAACCTATCATGGGTTAGCCCTTAATGTCACCACCGATTTGACTCCTTTCAATTGGATTGTGCCATGTGGGATACGCGATCGTCAAGTTGGAAGTATCAAAGGGTTGCTGAAGGAACTCGACTCATTTATTGGTGAAGAAACAGCAGATTTGCTTCATCTAGATGATACCACTCTCATTCACAATACTCACAAATCTTTGGTTCACGAGTTCTCAAATGTTTTTGAGCTTGAGTGCCTTCATAAAACAATTTCAGTACCAGAATGTTATGAAAGGAGACTCTAAGCTGCGTTCATTCTATGGTTATCTTTGTAGTTTAGATTTATACATTCCATATTTAAATTTTTCAACTTGGAACTTTTTAAATGATAAATTTAATTTTTTGACAATTACAAAATTAGTTTGGTTGTTAACCTATGCAATTCCGACCACGAGGGAATGTTGCCGATTCAGGGGACTCAGGGAGCTACGACATTGAGTACATCAGCTGCTCAACAAAATTGACAATTTTACTCTGCTGATGGCCTGATAGAACCTTCGTGCCTGCCTTACGACATTGACTAACTCTTTAAATCGTCTTTTTTTTTTTTACGCAGAAAAATTTACGTGGGTTCGACGCCAATTTCTATTAAAGGTAGACAAATCTATTTTCAATTTGCTGATAAATCAACAGTGTGAAAATTAAACTAGAGGCCAGGAGGATGACCCACGCATGTGCAAAAATCTTTTAAGTGCCAATTTTTGTTTTTTTGTTGCCCACCCGGTTTACCAGAGCTTTGCCCCGATTATATCTGGCTATGGTGGGTGAGTCTCCCAACGTGGATTTTTTGCGTACGCCAAGGCTCGAACTCGAGACTTCGCTTAAGCTATACCGAGCCACTTTCCACTTGGACCAACTCCCGTTGTTTTTAAGTGCCAATTGAATATCACATACAAATTTTTCTAAAACTATCATAGGAATTAAAAATTTAATATATTATTAGAGATCAAAATAAATTTGTCGACGCATTTGTAAAAGAAAATTTGGCTATTACGACAATTTTATATATTTGTCTTACACATCTAAGGACTCTTGTTATTTTTTAGTATTTAGGAGATAATTCCCTTGCAGTTTAGTTTTTTTAATTATTTTGACGCTTAGCCCTCTCTTATAACAAAAAAAACAGCATACTCTATTCAAGTGAGGAACTAATGTAACTACCTATGCCTTGAGGTTGAGGCTCGTTGTGAAAAAAGCAGAGGATATAAGCATACCCTGAGACCTGTGATAGGACCCCATCTTAGTGCAAATAGATCATTATTGGACATGTCCACATGATGAGCCACAGGGAGAAGGGGTTGCAACAGGCGAGCTCTCCAGTCCCAAGCGATGATACTTTTCAACCAACAAAATCCAAAACAGCCTCTTTATAAAAGTCGTTATTCCGACCACAAGGGATCATATTAATTCAATTTCGTGACCGTCAATATGTGAAAGCATATGTGGTTAACCAATGCAATTCCCCCCTTTCAAACTGTCATGTGATAAAAGGATTAGGGGAAAAGGGGTTCGATATTTAATATTTTATTTAAGAAAAATGAATTTGGGATGCCATCGAGTTGGTTGAATGTTATGGACATATGTAAGTGTTATTAAGTGCAGAATACGGAGGAAATGGTCGGAAGTAACAGCGAAGAATGGTGGGAACGCTCAAGACGGAGTTGATGTGTATCATGAGGCCTCGTGGTCGGAGGGCTACAAATTCGCCGCGGGAATAATTGAAACGGCACTTTTGTGGCGTTTATGATTACATCGTCGACAATTCAATATGGTGCTTGCACGGATGGGCCCGTCATTTCCCTCACGTGCTCCATTATTCCTTACCGGCCAAACCGCAGCCGGCACCTGTCAGTTATACAGTACACTGTAATGCCCATTCAACAACATCCATTCTTAGTATAACAAAAAAACAACATCCATTCTTTTTTCTTTTCATTTTTGAATAATTACGTTTCATAGTAACATCCCACTGTATAGCATCAATATCTCACTATAAAGGAATACTTGTAAGGCCACAACATGTACAGAGGTGGATCAGTGGGGTTGGCTTTGCCCAATTGAATTAGCCCACGATTGGAAACATTATTGGTGATACTCTTTTTATCTTTAATATAAAATTTAATTTATAGAATTATTTTGAATTAAGTATTATACTATGGAGTGGAAGAGTATATTAAGCTTGAAAGGAAATGGGAAAATGAAGCATTACAGTCAAATGTTATGCGGTCAATTAGAGGGACTTATCCGTGAGAGGGAAAGTGGAGGCCATCTCGGACTCTAGGTACAAACAGATAAAACAGCAAACAAGTACGAGTATTTCTATTCTTTGGTCGCCACACGCTTCCTTTATTCAACGCTTATGCTGCTGACATTAGATTATTATTATTATTACGTACTAATATTAAACCATTTTTCTTCCTCGAGGGAATTAAATTTTGAAGCACTTGGGTTCCGAGAACGACAATCCCTGGTGGAACCATCGTGGACCCAGCACTACCATTTTTAAATTCTCTTTCATTCTCAAAACTCATCAACAAAGAATAAAGTATTAAAACATCTATTAAAGAAACATCCAATTAACGCACACCTTTCACGACTCCCCGATCCAGCCCAATAATCAATATCATTGTTAGCTTCATTCCACCTTTTGTGTATATAAAGGTGACCAAACTCCCTTACGAGCATCTCCAACCTCCAGCTTCCACCTTCATTCTTCTCTCTGCTATCTGCTCCCTGACTATACCTTCGAAAATGGCCACGAGCGTCCCTTCTCCTTCTCTCCAACTACAATTCCCATTGACTAGAAAATCGCCCTACTGTTCCACGCCTCCATTGTCTGTTCGTCCTATCACCAAAGCCTCCGTCTCCGAGAGACCATCCTTATCTGTACCGCCTGTCGCATCACCCGCAGAGCTCCCCGTCCAGAAAATTCCTGGTCATTATGGACTTCCTCTTATTGGACCCATCAAAGACCGTCTTGATTATTTCTATAACCAAGGCCGAGACGAGTACTTCAAATCACGCATCCAAAAGTACCAGTCAACAGTTTTCCGCACCAACATGCCGCCCGGACCGTTCATCGCTCCCAACCCACAGGTCGTCGCCTTGCTCGACGGAAAAAGCTTCCCCGTTCTCTTCGACGTCACCAAGGTCGAGAAGAAAGATGTGTTCACTGGCACTTTCATGCCTTCCACTGAACTCACCGGTGGTTACCGAGTTCTCTCCTATCTCGACCCATCCGAGCCCGGACACGAGCAGCTCAAGCGCCTCATGTTCTTCCTCCTCAAGTCTCGTCGTGATAAGGTGATTCCTGAATTCCATTCTAGTTACGCCCAGCTCTTCGATACGCTCCAGAACGAGCTTGCCACGAATGGAAAAGCTAGCTTCGGTGATGCCAATGATCAAGCCGCTTTTAACTTTCTGGCTCAGTCTCTATATGGGACCAATCCGGCCGATACCAAACTTGGGCTCGACGGCCCAAAGATAGTTCAGAAATGGGTGCTCTTCCAGCTCAGTCCCATTCTCATTCTGGGCCTCCCAAAGCCCATCGAAGATGGCATATTCCACACCTTCCGTCTTCCACCAGCCTTGGTCAAATCAGATTACCAGAGGCTATACGATTTCTTCTACCAGTCCTCGAGTTTGGTGCTCGACGAAGCGGAGCGCTTGGGGGTGTCCAGGGAAGAAGCCTGCCACAACCTGTTGTTCGCGACGTGCTTCAATTCTTTCGGAGGGATGAAGATATTCTTCCCGAACATGCTGAAGTGGATCGGGCGGGCAGGGGTGAAACTTCACACGGAGTTGGCGAGGGAGATCAGAACGGAGGTGAGGTCGAACGGTGGAGAAGTAACGATGAGGGCGATGGAGCAGATGCCGTTGATGAAGTCGGTAGTATACGAAGCATTCAGAATAGAACCGCCAGTCCCGTTACAGTACGGCAAGGCAAAGAGAGATCTAGTGATAGAAAGCCATGAGAAGAGGTTCAAAGTGAAGGAAGGTGAAATGTTGTTCGGTTACCAGCCATTTGCAACGAAGGATCCGAAGATATTCAAGAGAGCGGACGAATTTGTGGGAGACAGATTCGTGGGCGAGGGTGAGAAGTTGCTGAAGCATGTGCTATGGTCGAACGGGCCAGAGAATCAAAATCCGACTGTGGATAACAAGCAGTGTGCCGGAAAAGATTTCGTGATGTTGGTGGCGAGATTGTTGGTGGTGGAGGTTTTTCTTCGGTACGATTCGTTTGAGATTCAAGTGGGATCCTCGCCGTTGGGTTCTTCCGTTACCATCACCTCTCTCAAGACTGCAAGCTTTTAAGAAACTTTCACTCGCGTGTCTTTGAGGTGGGACTTGTTGAAGAATACGATTATCATTTATCATGCGCCTTTGATCCAAGTGAGTAGGAAAAGGCAAAGAGAGTACAGTCAGACATTGAAAAAGATAGGGAAGGAGTCAGGGCAGAAGAGAATCAAGGAGAAGCCAACATGTATTGTATTATTATATATATACTCTAGTATTTTGTTTCTCATTTTTGTGATTATTGACTATCTTATGAAAGTCGACACCATACATACGATCTTCGCCTTGAAATGCTTCTTCTTCTTCTTCGTTCATGAACATGTTAAATGAGAAGGAAAAGCAGAGAAAGAGATATAGACGTGCGTTGGTAGAGGAAGGAATAAAGGGGAAGCCCGGTAATTGCGGTTATTGTTGGAGTTGTGCCAAATACGCATATTCCACCATGCTTCACTGTCCCCACCCCTTTATAGGGTGAGGCCCAACATCGCATTCTGAATGGAGCCTCATGTCTTCAGCTGCCTTCAAGCTCAAAGTGGACATTCTCAGAAAATGGAGTAATGTCAGAGTGGTAATAGCGAAGGGATTACTCAGTATCGTTTAAACGAGGTCTCGAGTTCGAGCTTTAATATATACAGAAAATTCTCGTTATGAGACTCACCCACCATAATCAGGTGCGCGAGGCGGGTCGGATCCAAATATAGTCGGGGCAAAATTCCGATAAACCGATGGGCAACAAAAGAGAAAAAGTTTTCCATCAAATTTTAATTGAACTATTAACGCTATAATCATTATTAACATGACAAACAGGGAGATGTAGTTTGATTAACACATGCACACTGTTTTCCTTTAAAAAAAGTTATTACAACTTGACGGTATATATAGAGAAAAGGAGCGTTTACTGCACATGAAGAAAGGATAGCCACTTTCCATTCTTGAAAAGTTTGGGAATCTGCAGCTTGCAAGTTCATAAACAGATACTATATTCATTATATACATATTTTTACACAAATTGGCATTAATTTCCGTGCATCCATGCACTTGAATGAGATTCCGCTTTTTGGGGTAAAAGCAAAAAATATGAAAAGTAAAAAGAACTATAAAAAACAATTACGGTGATAAACAAATAATGAAGAAGAAACAATAAAGTTATCCATATTATATTATTATACTGGTGTAGTGGTGTTTAAATTTTAAGATGTTTATTGCTAGTTTATTTTTAACACGGCATTCCAAAAAAAAGAAGAAGGACGGTTGCAGGTGTGAGCATGTTGTGGATTTGCAGCTCCGCGGTCAATAATTTACCTAATTTAAATAATCGTATATAATTTAAATCCAGAGCTGTCCCTCCCGGAGTGAATTGGTATTCTTAGGCATTGAGTACCTGCTTTTGCTCTCTGCCAACCAATCCATGAGCGTCAATCACAAATCACAATTATCAATTTCTTTATTCTGTTATTCTTTTGACAATAATTCCTGTTTTGTTTGCATAATGTGATTGTGGACTGTGAGGAATTGGGGAATAGATATTGGTAATAACGACCGAGAGGCCTGACGCCATGGCTTTCCACGCCAACACCATGCCTCGCCCCACCAACATGCATTCCGACTCCGAAGACGACTACGTCGCTCGTGAGAGCAGCGCCTCCGCCACCAGCCATGGCCATATGCACTTCGACTCCGGCCGTATCAGTGGAGAGGGATCCCCCATGATGATGTCCCCATGGAATCAGACCGCCATGCCTCCTTTTGCCAGCTCTTCCTGGTCCACTACCGACGAAGAAAACGCCACCCAGAATGGCCTCATCGGCTCCCTTGTTCGCGAAGAAGGCCATATATATTCCTTAGCTGCTTCCGGTGACCTCCTCTACACCGGTTCCGACAGTAAGAACATTCGCGTCTGGAAGAACCTTCAAGAGTTCAGCGGCTTCAAATCAAACAGCGGATTGGTCAAAGCCATCATCATCTCCGACAGAAAAATCTTCTCGGGTCACCAGGACGGTAAAATTCGCGTCTGGAAAGTCTCTCCAAAAAATCCCAGCGTTCACAAGCGTGCCGGCACGTTACCTTCTCTGAAAGACATCTTCAAGAGCTCCATCAAGCCCAGCAATTACGTGGAGGTTAAAAAGAATAGAACCGCGCTATGGATCAAGCACTGCGACGCCGTTTCGGGCCTGTGCTTGAGCATGGACAAGACGATCCTGTATTCGGCCTCGTGGGACAGAACCATAAAGGTGTGGAGGCTATCTGATTCCAAGTGCATGGAATCGATCAGAGCGCACGACGACGCAGTGAACTCGGTGGTGTGCGGGTTGGACGGAATGATGTTCTCAGGATCAGCGGATGGAACGGTGAAGGCGTGGCGGAGAGAGCAACAAGGGAAGGGCATGAAGCACGTGGAGTCAGAGACGCTGTTGAAGCAAGAATTTGCGGTGACTTCATTAGCGGTGGACCCCACAGGGAGCATAGTGTACGCAGGGTCGTCGGACGGGATAGTGAGTTTCTGGAAGAAAGAGAAGCAGTACGCGCACGGAGGGGTGATGACGGGGCACAAGCTGGGAGTGCTGTGCATGGCGGCCACGGGGAACTTGGTGTTCAGTGGGTCGGCGGACAAGACGATATGCTTGTGGAGGAGGGATGGGGATATACACACGTGCCTGTCGGTGCTGACGGGGCACGACGGTCCGGTGAAGTGCTTGGCGGTGATGGAGGACAAGGAAGCAGCGGCGAAAGGAGATGAACGGTGGGTGGTGTACAGTGGGAGTCTGGATAAATCGGTGAAGGTTTGGAGCGTAACGGGGCAGAGCTTGGCAGCAGGGCAGCAGATCCCGGATTTCGACTCCATCCCATCGGATGGCAGCAGCTTCTCTTCTTCAACCGGTCGACCCAACAACAAAAGGTAATTTCTTCACTTCAATATTCCACTCCACGCCCGCCAGCTGGTTTTCAGGGTTTGGTTGGGGGACGCCATTTCTCCAAGTGGATCAAAATTTATGCCTCCAAAAAAGCATGTATTTTTATCGTTCATTATATGCAGAAAATTAGCTTCTGTGAAGAATGGGAATCAACAACCTAACTACGCGCTTTCATTTTTCATTGTATGACTGCATCTGATACAATCATATGTATGTATGTCAAACCTCAGGTGTCATTCTTTTGCTTTCATTTCACGGGTTAATGAATTGACCCTTTCTTTATTTACCGGGGGAAAAAAAGATGCTTCATTTATGCCACATTATCCTAAGAAGCTAAGTGACCCCGCCTGTAAACTTATCTCTTTCTTTCTTTATACCTCAAATCCGGTTATTACGTAATACTCATGTTGAAGTTCAAAACAGAATAGGAGAGTGTGCGTGCATGTGTGTTGTAACGTACGAGTACTTCGTTCACAGCCATTCATTATTATATTCATCTATGGAAACTATATATTTGGGAAAAGTTAACTTACTTCTGACTTTCTTTTCCCCTTACAAATGCACATGTGAGATGCGCCTTATGTGCACGTTCGTGTTTTTTCTCTCTCGCCCAAACACACACTTAAGCATACAGAAAAATAGTGGTGAATACAATGTGGTAGGGCTGTTTACAGGACAGGTCGAGACCGAGATAATCCCGTCCCGTGTCCCGTCCCGATACAGTACACGGGATGCAAAATACGTCCCGTGTCCCGTCCCGTCCCGAATTTATCTCAGTCCCGATGGGATTAGGACAGGACGGGAATTCCCGATTTATTTTTTTTAAAAAAAAATATTATAATAAAATTATCTCAATAAATTATTCCATATAAAATGCCATAACAACTTTCTCTAAATACCAACATTCTTCCCTAATAGAAAATAATAACTTACCCATATAAGAAAAAAATAATAATAAGAAATAATAAAAATATATGTATAAGAATAAAAATATCTATATAAGAGTGAGAAATATAGGATAATATAATATTTTTTTAAAAAAAAATATTTCGGAACGGGACGGGATTCCCGAGAGACGGGCCGAGACCCGTCCCGTCCCGTTCTTCCTTTTGTCCCGTCCCGGTAGTGTCCCGGCCCTGTCCCTTTCGGGACGGGACGGATAAGTCCCGAAATTATCGGGACACTCGGGACGGGACACTCGGGACGGGACAACTTTGGGCACCCCTACAATGTGGCAAGGATTTGGTATTGTGTTGCAACTTGTGATGAGCTTGGACCTACAGAGATATTCAGACGTGTCCCATACAATACATATGTTTTCAAGAACCCAAATTGCCTTCGTATATATATGTAATAAAATAAATATAAAAAAGAATTCCCTTTTCTCCCATTATGTGCGTGCATCAGGGAACTTTATCAATATGAGAGCCTACGAGAGTGGCTTCTTGTACCTTGAGGTTGAGCGTGGGACGTCAGTCCTCTTAAGTGGCCACTTGCGTTACCAACTGAGTTTAGGTCTAAACCAATAGGAAGAACTGGATCGCCCCCTTCCAGCATTCTGAGGATCTACAATAAACACAAGCATTGTCAGTCCATAATTTGTCTCTTTGGATCGAGCAGATCCTTTTTCTTTTTCTCTTCAGAATTTCTACTCCATGTAAGAACTAAATCTCATCGAAGAATTTAACTACTCGGACATACCTTCGACATTGGGGGTCTGGCATCAGGATTTAGACGAAGACACAAGGAAGCAGCTCGGGCCATTGCTTGTAACTGAAGATTCAATTCTTGTGACGCCTCAAACTCCAAGCATGGATTCAGAATTTGGAGATTTTCTAAAATATTATCGGGTTCTAACACGCGGAGGGGGTGAAAGAATTCGGAAAGAAACGAGGGTCCGTTATTGTGTTCCAACTCACTAATTCTTCGACCTGTTATTAACTCTAACAAGACAATTCCAAATGCATACACATCTACTTTATATGTAAGATTTCCAGCTTCAAGATACTCCGGCGCAAGATACCTTGGTTTATTCGTGAAAAGGCTTGACATTAGAATCAAAATACAACAAATGATGGCTTGATGATTACGTAAACAGAACTGAAAATAAAGTACCCTGAAGTTCCAATGACTCGATCATCAGCATTTATGTTCCATTCCGACTGCCACCTTGCAAGACCAAAATCCGCCACCTAAATGCGTTGAAAATGATTAGATTTTTTTACATGTTATAATTCCACGTATTCGTTCAGTAATATACTACTAGCAGGTATTGGCGAAAGCAATGAACAATTGCAAGGAGTCTATTCATATGATAAAAGAGTTAACCCCATCACTTCTGAAAGCAAACTTTTGAATTTATGTTAATTTTCTCAACAGACTCGTACGAAAAAATGATTGATTATCGGGGTTAAGAGATTTGGCATTGTTATTTTGGGAAAACAGAGGCTTCAAAAATGATGAACCAGTGAAATTACCACAGGTTCAAAATCATGGGTTAAGAGGATATTCCTGGGTCGGAAGTCTCTGTGCACTATACAGCCCACTCTACAATCCTCATGAAGGTAGCGTAGGCCTCGTGCAGCTCCTATTGCTACCTTTAAGCGCAAGTTCCAATCTAGAGCGCCTCTGTTCTTTCCTGCAAATATACAGTACATAAAATACTTTGATTTTAGCATTTAATTGTCGAAGAGAACTTAATCATCTAGAAACTGCAAGGCTCCCAAATTGATGAGGATCCCTAAAAATTTTGGATTTTGTAAGCTGATATTTCGGTAATTAACTGAGAAGAAGGAAGCTAGTACAAACCATGCAGATAGAGCTCTAAGGATCCATTGCGTATGTACTCATAGACTAATATCCTCAAATCGCCTTCTACGCAGAATCCGATCAACAGAACAACATTTCTGTGTTGTGCGCAGCTCAATGCTCGGACCTCCCTACAGAAATCAAGATCTGCTTGAGATCCACTAAACTTTAACTGTTTCACTGCAACGACCTGGCCATCTCGTAGCACTCCCTTGTGAACTATCCCAAATCCGCCTTCAGCCAAAAAATTCATATCTGAAAACATATCAGTAGCTTCCTCTATTTCTGTGTAATGGAAGCGTCTAGGAGGTTTTCCAAAAACTGGTACTTTGTTTTGACAGTGTGAGCATAGGGGAGGAGGTACTGAGGAAGTTCTAACTGCAGGCATGGTATCCTTGATGCATGATGTCACAACATAATTTCCACTTTGAGCTTGCTCATGTCCCACTTCATCACTCCACATATCCTGATTACAATGTAGAAATCTTTCGAGTAAAGTTTTAGAAGTGGGAGATTTAGATCTTCGACTAATTGCAATGTTTTCAGTTATTTGAGGCTTCTCATCGACAAGGTGATTTTGAGGACTCCAAAACACACTTTTCTCATCACTAACCACAGATGATACCTGGGACTTGGTCAAAGTGAGAGTCCTTTCCCTGTCCAATTCAAAGGCTAATGGTGGCTGGTCGTCGAAATTTTTGGGTTCATTGACTGGTCTCTGTTTCCTTCTCTGTGGACCCTGACTCTTGAACAGAGGATTTTGTTCGTAGACCACAAAAAAAGAAGTCATAGTGTCAGAAGATGACACTGAATTTACTAAGGTAGATGTAGTATTAGAAGTAGCTCCTTCTTCAGGGCTACTGACTGGAGTGGAGGGCTTCAGTCGGTGACCTCGCAGCCTTCCAATGTCTATTCCTGGGGAAGAGGCAGCTGAAAAGGTGGGGGTTTGGAATTCATCAGAGGACCCTAAATTAAGCCTTGAAACTTTTGGCTGCGAACCCTTCATCATCACGATACTACATTTGAATTCATCCAGGCAATGCGTCACCTCTTGTTTCAACTTCCTGTTTCAGAAACAGTAAAAAGCAATTAACTAACTACTCATTTGGGCTTCAGAGAAAGGTTCTATTTAATTTATTTCTGAGTGAAAGTAAAAAGATGCGATTATTCAATCTTAAGAACTCAGACTTCAAACTGAATGTTCATCAAGTACGTCTTTGGGGGGGTCTTTTTCCTGATCCAAATGTCTTTGGTTTTGTTAAATTCCATTGCGCCTAATGTAAATCCAATGGAGCCATCCTACATAGCAATCTACTCCAAGACATCCTCTTCAATCTAAAATCCTCATTTTGGATTATAAGATCATTAGTAGATGAACAGTAGCAATTTCACGGTGTCTTGTCCGATTTGCATGGCATGGACAGAAGGTATACATAACCAACTTGCAATCAGCTAATGAAATAATGAATAGCTCAGAAAAAAGAAAAATACTTTTTTCACGTTTAATTACTTGTCCAGTATGACCCAATTAGACCCACTACATCTTGCTTCAGTTGCCACCGCACCACTCGGTATCCCTGAGACCACCTTGACCTTCACCCTCACCTGTATTCATGAAAACATTACAACGGTAACTTTAAAAGCGAACGTATCTTCCCAACAAAACCGTAGTTCATAATTTTCTTGCCCATGGTGTTCAATGCATCTATGTTTAAAACATTATACGTGACATCTATTTTCTTCCCAGCAAAAAATCAAAACCTTTGTTCTATTTTCTTGGAGGGAAGAAAGAAAGCGATAAACTAATTCAAAACATTACATGTGGCGGGGGGATAAGTTTTTATGTATCTTTGTTATGTATTATTAGTATTCTTTTATTTCATATTCAGACTAATAATGTCATATTAGTAATATTAATTTTTTAACAAATAAAACAATGCACAGCTGCATACCTTACCTAAACATCAAATGAAATGACTCGTATCCACGATGGAAAATAATTTACACTGAGCTACATTGAGCAAAACATTTAAGGTTTAATCATCGTAATTTTTTATATTTGCAATTTAAGCATCGATTATACCTTACCTAAATATCTTCACATGTTCCCTTGCTGCCGTATATTATAATGCTCATCAAAATTTCCCGTTTTGCAGTGACTGATATCTATCTTTAAAAAACAACTGAGGACTTATAATGAACTCAATTATATATTAAAATAGAAATTGTAATTTTGATTGAAAATGTACATAAATCTGCTAAGTGCTGATCTCCCAACTATACGTATAGTATAATTTTCATGGAAACTTCCTTTGCAAATTAAATATCATTTACTTTAAAGTTTATCGTAATTTTAGGCATGTGCAATAATTGTTCTATGCAGTCATCGTATGTAACAATTATCATGAACCACATGCGAAAACCGATTGAACGAGCCAATACAGCCTGGAGCAGATCAGAAGTCATATCTATGACGTCGCTGATCAATTTGAGAGACAAAGACCTGTAATTGCGCTCCAATCTCTCCTTCCAAAAATAAATGATAATAAATAGAGAGGACCCGACAATGCAAATAGGATATAAACATAATTATATTATTATTAGGTCGCTTTTAGGTATTCACCCTAATTATAATCATAATTTTGTAAGTTTTCAAATAAATTTTTTAGTCCAAAAGAGGGGAGAGAGGACCCGACCCTGAAAATAGGAGAGTATAGCGATTAATATAGGTCGTTTTTAGGTATTCATCCTAAATATAACCGTAACTTTTACAATAAATATGGATATGGACTCTGATAAGTTTTTTTAATTATAAAAAATAAGTTTTTTAAAAATAATTTCACCTTAGACTTTTTGTATATAAAACCGCTGTTTCCGCAAGGAAAAAGCCACGTGGTTTTGTTGTTTACCGCCTTAAGCCTAATTAAGTCGTTTACTCAATCGTATGGTGAAACGTTTAAGTAAATCTAATCGAGGTAGCTATATGAAAGAACTGTGGTTGGTAATGGTCGATACCTTTATAGAGGAGTCCACAACCTATCATACATAAAGAGCTTAAAATTTTTGTTTCGGTAAATTACAAGTTACCTCAGTCTGATTGTGCAACTGAAGCACCATCTGCGCACAAGACTCGGAGATTTCACGAATCCGCTCCGGCAACTTTTCCCGGCGTCCGTTCGTGCAATCTCCCGCCAATCTCGAAAAATGCCAGAATCTTCTGCCTGTAATTTTCCAAAGCCATCGTCGTAACCATACAACTATAAAAATCCTTATTCATTCAAATTTGAAGCAAAACCAGGATGCAGACCGATGAAATCTGATTACTGAATTCAATTCAACGGAAGGGAAAACGACAGTAAAATTTGAATTTCGCGAGAGATTTCTGAGAATACCAGTTTTCTGGCCACAGTATACAGCGAGCAGCGTGATGCAATCACTGGAGAGAACGACATGAGTGAGTGCCCAGGTCAATGCGGTCTTGGAGATCACCATCTCCGCCTTCACGGCCACCAGAACTTTATTTGATGCCGCAGACACGGTGGCGCTGTGCCTCGCGCTCCTCGAACCGACAGTTTCGTCCCTCAACATCGTCCTTCCAGTCCAGATCACCGGCGAAATCTCCTATCGGTGAGTTTGCAGAAGATGGATCGGAAATGTTCGGGCGCCTCACGTATGCCTTGCGTTTCGTGAGATGTTTGATCGTTACATAACTATACAGATCGCTTGAAGGCTCTATTGGAAATTCGTCGACCGTAGTTAGTTGACTTAACCAGAGTTAATTGAGCGGTTACTTGTTAGGGGTCTGTTATTTGTGACGTAGCAGTTGGTATTGTCGTTTCAAGATCCCAAAATATAGTCATACAATCGGTGGCCCAGCTTACCACTACCATTGAATTTTAAATTTTTAAAATTTATGGTATTAAAAAACTATATTCAGGGGCATGGATACTACATATAAGCGAGTGTATAAAGAACGACGTGAAACCGCTGTCGTTTGAGAAGCTCCGGGTTATATGAACAATTGAAGGATTGGGAGTAGTGGTAGCAGGTGGTCGTGGGTTGTTAATTTGGCAGCTCCTACGTATATAATATATTTTGTCAGTAAGACAATAATAAAGACCGTGTACACTGTAAAAGCATATTCCCATCCCACCGACCTTCCAATTGTCTGTTTGTTTTGGGGTCAATGTCAATCAATCACCGTCCAAATTATTTCAAAGAATCGGATCGTGCACGGTGTTAAATAATTGAATCAAGAAAACACAAAAAATTGATAATGTGTGGAATTGTGTTGTTGGATTTTTGTCATCATGGGGAGCTCAGTATAATAGCGCGCCCCAGTGCTGGAGATCATCAGTATGGATAAGGATGCATGTTTTAGAAAGAAGAAGAAACGATAGGAGAAATACAATTGTAGTAATTTTGATATCTTCTATAACATTTATTAAGTACTAATTTCAAAGTAAATTAAAGAACAAAAATAGTAAGCCACTGATCCTTATGGCTATGTGTGAGAGCATTTTTCTTATTAGAGCACTTTCCAATTTCCAATGTTAATCAGTTGCATGCACGCGTCAAAATTTACATAGGGATCAAAGGAGACAGATGAAACAGTAAAGGGCGCTGCCAGGGGAAGAGGAGTTTGAAAAAGGACTTATAAACAAAATTTGGATAACTTTTAAAAAGAGAATTTTTGGAGAGAAGTTTATAGTAAAAAAGTAGTTCTAAATAAATGAATATTTGAATAATTATTACTAAAAAATTTGTAATTAAAAAATTATCAGAGTATGAATTTTATTAAAAATAAGATAGAGAAGAGAGTGTGGAGAAAGGAGAAGAAGGGGGAGGAGAGAAGGTGGAAAAAAGAGAGAAGGGAAGAGAGAGGGTGTAAGAAAAATTAAAAGTAAAATAGTAATTAGATAGTTTATTAATTTTTTTTCTGTTTTAAAAGTTAGTCTCAGTAGCTTATCTAAAATATTAGTTTTAAACCATAATTTAGTCCAAAAGTTATTTTAAATAAATATGATTATTTGTTTTAAATTTTTTCTCAAACTAAAATTTAAGCCAATTTTTTTTTTAAACTATGATTTTCTTTCTGGACCATCAATCATTTCATCTTCATCGGTGTTGGAAAGAAGCACGTCCATGAAGTCGCCATGCTTAGGCCGGGCTTCCCTTGATCCGGAGTTCCTGTTGCAAGACAAGTTGATAATTTTATTAATGAGATAGAGATATACTTATTAATCTCACGTATTGCTATCATTAGGAAGCAAAATATAGCGGTGATTTGATTGTCTACTTTTGAAATACATGGATAAATAATCTTAGGTCCCATTTTAGTTTTAAAGTTCAAAAATTACTTGTTTATATTAATTTCTAGTTTTAGTTTAAATTTATTTTATAGTTTTCCTTTACTCTTGATATTTGTGTCATTCAAATAAGGCCAAAATGTGATAACCAATACTTAAACGAGATTTTGAATTAAATTATCATAAGAATAATAGTTTCTCATCACTTTATTACTTGGCATGATCGATACACTTGTAGAGCAAACACTTTCGTCCTTTGTAGAAGACACAAAAATAACGGAACTAGATAAAAAGTTGATTAGAATTGGCTAAAGGAAGAAAATTTGTAAAAAATGCAACAACGGCAACATTAAACACACGAGTTATAAAAAGCTTCTACTCATTAGATATTTATCCGAAAACAAAAAGGAACAAAAACAGATACGTGATTAAAAAGCCAAGCCAGCTAATTTTTTCCTGTCTCCATTATGCATAAAGATGAGGGGAGAGACGCGGCGTAAGAAGGACTTGAAGAGGTGAGGCTTTGATGTTAGTCAACCCAACATGTTCTCTCATATCTACTGGTTGATTATCAGCAGTTGCAATATCGAAGCCATGCAGAACATTGGCGAGTGTGAGCTGCATCATTAAGAGAGCAAACGAGATTCCAGGGCACATTCTTCTGCCAGCACCAAAGGGAATCAGTTCAAAATGCTGTCCTCTCAAGTCCACCCCGTTTTGGGTACTCAAGAATCTCTCAGGCCTAAACTCCAATGGATCTTGGTATACCAGTGGGTCTCGATGGATTTTTGAGAGGTTCGTCAAGAGATGCGTGCCTGAGGGTATGTGGTACCCAGCCACGGTGCAGTCTTCCATAGACTTGTGCACCATATTCAGTGGTGCCGCTGGATACAAGCGCAATGTTTCCTTGATGATGGCTTGTAGGTAAGGCATATTCTTTAAGTCTGATTCTGATGCCAACCTTTCTCCCCCAACTTGCGTGTCTACTTCATCTACTGCTTTCTTTAAGACTTCACGGTTATTCATTAGTAAAGACAGAGCCCAAGTTAGTGTCCCCGTTGTTGTGTCTGTTGCCGCTAAGATGACGCTCTGCAAATTTGACATTGATTCAACTTTGCAAAATTATTGGCCCCAGTGAAAACCAGGCATCTAGAAAAATTATCCTTCAAGATGCTATCTAGGTTTGCTTCATATGTGTACTAGATATAACACATGCATATATAAACACATCATGCTTATCGACTTCATATTAATGGGATCAGGAAAATAATATTTCTTTTAAGGAAAGGAATATGCAATTCTAAATTCTAATTACTAATAAATTTCATAATAAAAAGATACATCGTGATTTTTGGCAACAATAAAAAAGAATATCACGAATATGATTCAGCCATGCAGACAAAGCAAACGAAAAACAAAATACACACACACACACACAATTAAGAAATTCTGAAAAGATAAAAACTGAATTTGATTAGAATGGATTAGCATGTATACACACATACCAGGCTTGTAGCTTTTATCATAGGATTAGCATCTCGACCGCCAATCATTTCAGCTTCATCAGCGATGGAAAGAAGCACATCCATGAAGTCGCCGCCGTGCTTAGTCTTGGCTTGCCCTGAAGCGGAGTCCCTGTTGCGTTTGTGTTCATCCAACCAAAACTGAATGAATTGGTCCAACTCTTTGGCTGTCTTCTTCATGGCCTTCTCTTGCCCACCCAAATCCAGCCACCTCAAATACGGCAGCGCATCAGATATCAAGAATGCTCCACTTAGGTCGATCAAATCCCTGAATATTTTCCAAATCCTTTCATTCCCTTCGGTCTCGGCAAAACGTTTTCCTACCACCATTCTATACACAACGTTTAAGGTTATATCTCCAAACCACTTCTTCATCTCACCTGGCAGAGGCATTGCTTCTACATTCTGACCACTACTATTGTTCAACTCTACCCAGCGATCGTAGGTTTCCTTCACGGCTAACTTAACCTCGGACTCTCTCACATGTTTGAGCATCTCTAGGCGATGGTTGGAGAGGACCTCCAGCGTGGCGACCTTGCGCACGTGACGCCAGTAATCTCCGTAGGGACTGAAGCCGAACATGCCGTAGTTATAGCCCATGACTTCAGCGGCCACCAGTTTGGGACGGCTAGCAAAGGCTCTGTCGTTCACCGTGAAGCATTCCTTGGCAATCTCCCAACTGCTGACAATCAAGGTTGGGTGAACACCAAGCTGTAAGGTGAAGATTGGTCCGTATTTGTCGACCATGTTGCCTAAGGTGATGTGCGGTGGCTCTGTGCCGCCTAAGAGAAGGAGGTGCCCAATCACAGGCCACGCACCGCCAGCTTCCGGTGGCGGTTTTCTAGCCGTAATTTTGTTTCTGCGATGGCTTCTTGATATGGAGAAAAGAAGGTAAAGAAAGAGAAACAATCCAAAGATTGTCAAGTCCATGGCCGTGGTATAATTCGGTATGTGGTGCTGTGTATGGATGGAAGTATGATTATGTAGTGAATGTTGGGGGAAGAGGACCTAGAACTGGGCGGCTACTAATTTATCGATTGTTTTCGAACTCAAGTTTTATCCCTCAACATTTTAGGTTGGGATATTATGGCCAACATTTGTCCATTATGTAGAACAAAGAAAACAAGGAAAAAATCCTTAATAAGACTCCAATTCAAATTTGTCCGCCGTCGTTGTCAAAGACTTACGAGTTCCCTTGTCGGGAGAGAGAGTAATATCTCCATCATTTATCTTCCTCTCTCCACTTAGTCTCCACTATCATCTCTTTTTAATCAACTCTCAATAGTCGTGATTAAATACTTTTTAATAATATTAAATACTAAAAAAGTATATAAGTAAATTTAAACGGTAAAAACTTAATTATAATAATCCATAATAGTATACTTTTAAATTTATTTATATATTTTTATCTAATATTTAATATTATAACAATATTGTTATAAATACTAAATCACATTTATTAAGAGTTGATTCAGATAGAGATAAAAAGAGAGGAAGATAAATATATAGAGACATCATTTTCCCGTGAGGGAGAGAGGACCCGACATTGAAAATAGGAGAATATAAAGATTAACATAGGTCGTTTTTAGGTATTCATCCTAAATATAACCGTAACTTTTACAATTTTTTACAATAAATATGGTTATGGACTCTAATAAGATTTTTTAATTATAAAAAATAAGTTTTTTAAAAATAATTTCACCTTAGACTTTTGTATATAAAACCGCTGTTTCCGCAAGGGAAAAGCCACGTGGTTTTGTTGTTTACCGCCTTAAGCCTAACTAAGCCGTTTACTTAATCGTAAGGTGAAACGTTCAAGTAAATCTAATCGAGGTTGCTATATGAAAGAATTGTGGTTCAAGTTACCTCAGTCTGATTGTGCAACTGAAGCACCATCTGCGCACAAGACTCGGAGATTTCACGAATCCGCTCCGGCGACTTTTCCCGGCGTCCGTTCGTGCAATCTCCCGCCAATCTCGAAAAATGCCAGAATCTTCTGCCTGTAATTATCCAAAGCCATCGTCGTAACCATACAATTATAAAAATCCTTATTCATCCAAATTTGAAGCAAAACCAGGATGCAGACCCATGTGTTGGTGAAATTTGTAAAATATAAAATTTATAGTTCGAGTCGCGTTCGAGGACATTTTCTTTAAAAGATATTCCGCGATCACTCATCAAATTAGGAAGTGACTCTTTCCTGGATTAAGCGAACTCTTCCTGTAATGATACAGAGAAACATAACTGGTGGAAGATAAAAGTAATCTTAGAAGATTGGTGTATCATTCTCTCTATGTTCTCTATGACATTCTCTGTACTTCTCCTTCATCAAGAAACCCCTTTTATAAACTATGGAAGGACACGGGACATGTCTTTTAAACATATATCCCTTAGAATCAAGAGTTGTGTCAGAAAGATACTTCTTTCTTCAACATACTTTTCATAACCAAGAGTCATGTCAGAAAAATACTTCTTTCTTTGACACACCATTTCACAATATTTAAAATATTTTCAACAATCACCCACATGTGTCAAAGAAATACTATTAGATGAGTTCCATATATGGATATAATCATTGTATCCAGTGGTCCTTTGGACTATGAACCAGACCTAGACTGATAATACTTGGTACACAGAAATGCCAGTGGTCCTTGGGACTATGAACTAGCACTTCTTGGGTGTATACTAGAGGTACTAACAGCCAGATTATACCCCCATATTTTCACTGTTTACCTCGCGGTTTTGTGGTTTAGGCAGCCATGCGTGTGTCCTGTTTTTAACAAATGCTCTAGAGATTTCGCCACGATCTCATGGGAGCGGCTCACACTCTTCATTCGTATAGGTGATTTCTTTAAGTGTATCTGCACATAATACACTATCCCGTGGGATTTGAAATCATTAAGAGCTTTTGCTCATCCTTCTATATGCAATATAGCACTTTCTTGCACACCATAGGAAAGGACCAGTAATAATTATGTGCTAGAAGAACTAACAAACGACTTGTTCTTACCCATTGAACCTTCTTCATGGGATCACCAGTCACAAAGGCTGGGTTGCCATTGCTGTCGTTATCAAACTGGCTTTAGTCCTATTTCCCTCGATGTCTCAACAATTTTATTTGTTTTCTTCCCTAGGGGTTTTGTTAACGGAACCGATAGGTCTATTTTGACTTCACCAAAATCGATTGAGATAACTCCATAATTTTTAAGCATACTTATTTTTATAGTATCTCAAACGATTGCATCATTGTTCTCTTAACAATGTTTATTGCCATTTTGCAATTATAACCCATCAACAATAAGTATTGCTCGTCTTTGTTCTCCTTAATAAAGGTTATTGCCATTTGGCAAACACAATTCATCAACACTAAATGTTGTACGTCTTTGTTATCCTTACAAAGGTTATTGCTATTTAGCAAACACAATTCATCAACACTAAATGTTGTACGTCTTTGTTATCCTTAACAAAAGTTATTGCTATTTAGCAAACTCAATTCATCAACACTAAGTGTTGGTTTTTCATCAAAATATTTGTTAAAAGGTTTTCAACCACTTAGCCTCAGTGCCAGTCAATTCTACAGCAATAAATTCAGAATCCTTTGAGGATTTAGTTAGAATTGTTTGCTTGGATGATTTTCATGTGACTGCACCACCACCAAGAATAAACACATAACAGTTAGTAGATTTTAACCCTTCTGAATCTGAGATCCAGTTCACATCACTGTATCCTTCTAATATAGCGAAAAATTCACTATAATGTGTACCATAATCCATGGTGCCTTTAAGATATCTTAATAACCTTATTAGAGCATCATAATATTCACTGCTTGAACAATGAATATATCTGCTCAATTTATAAAGTGATAAACTCAGAATATATCACCACTTAACATCCGTGTATTTTAATACAACGGGAATTCACCATACATGATGCCAACAGATATGGTACCCCTCAAATATTTCTTTCATTCTTCTCATGAGATTGAATTTTTATGTATGTATGCTCAATCCTCCACACAATATATGCTATATCACAATAGTTAATTCTCATAATTTATCCATAAACAAATTGAGTAAACAACACCATCAACTAATGTGTTATCATTATAAGAAATAATCATATTATGGTTCTCAAAACTAAATTTTTAAAATATCTTTCAAGATGATATATTTCTTTATGATTTCAACACTTAAAAACATATTTAATTCACCCATGCTTTCAAACTCATATTTAAAGCAGCAGAACATCATTATGTCATCCATAAGCATTTGCATCATATATTTATACTAAGATAAATATATACCCACAAGTAATAACATTATGAAAATTAAATATATTTATCTTTCCAATTGATACAACAACAACAACAACAAAGCCTTTTCCCATTAAATGGGGTCGGCTACATGGATCATATGACGCCATTGTGCTCTGTAAAAAACTAAATCCTTAGATAGGTTATTGACCCGGAGATCCCGCTCAATGACCTCGTTAAGCGTTTTCTTTGGCCTTCCTCGACTCCTTTTAACCGGACTCCAATCCGTTTGATCCACCCTCCTCACCGGCGCATCCCTTGGCCTTCTTTGTACGTGTCCAAACCACCTAAGACGGTTCTCCACTATTTTCTCCTCAATAGGTGCCACTCCAACTCTTCCCCGTATTTGTTCATTGCGAATCTTATCTTTTCTTGTATGCCCACACATCCATCTCAACATCCTCATTTCGGCTACCCCAATTTTATGCTCTTGCTGTCCTTTTAAAGCCCAACATTCACTTCCATAAAGCATTGCTGGTCTTATAGCAGTACGATAAAACTTTCCTTTTACTTTATCTGGTACTTTCCGATCACATATAACCCCAGTAGCCTTTCTCCATTTAAACCACCCAGCCTGGATTCTATGATTAACATCCTCCAAAATTTCACCATCTTTCTGTATAATTGATCCCAAATATTTGAACTTATCTATTTGTGGAATAACTTGATCTCCTAATCTGACCTCCAAGTTACTTCTAACTTGCCTCTTAAAAAAATTACAATGCATGTATTCAGTCTTACTTCTACTCAGACGAAAACCCTTCGACTCTAAAGTACTGATAAATTATCAAATTTTTATGCTTTCATCATAATACTTATTTTAAGCCACATATAAAGTTTAATAATCATAAAATTTACTGTCAGAAGTAAATAATAAAGCCTCCATTTAATTTGATCATAACACACTTCATAATTATAAATTGAGGCTAACAAACACATATTTTTTCACTCATAAATTTTATAAGGTATCATATATCTTAGACACCCCCACACTTTTAAATATCAAATTATATCTCAATAACTTCTTAATAATAATTCTAATTAAATTAGAATTTTATACCATATAATCTCTTTCTATTCTAATTAATTAGAATATTCCACCTAATATCATGTGATAATCCAATAAATAATAACCAGAATTATAAAAAAAATACCCCTGGTCACATACCCTTTTTATATTTATATTTATATTTATATTTATATTTATATTTATAGAGAGAGAGACACACACTTTTTCTATATATTG
Source organism: Leucaena leucocephala (assembly GCA_037074615.1). NCBI lineage: Eukaryota > Viridiplantae > Streptophyta > Magnoliopsida > Fabales > Fabaceae > Leucaena > Leucaena leucocephala. The sequence continues at coordinate 5,212,566 of CM073517.1, read as the reverse complement.
AGAGAGACGCACCTTTTTCATGTAGTGATCTTGGAACATCACAATAGCCGTTGGCTAACTGCTCATTGTCGCCTCCACGGACTGACATATCAGGCTTCCATGCACCGTTTGCAAAGGTTTTCGCAATCTACTTGGCGCTTCGGTACTTTATCATATATTGCCATCCATATATCAAAGCGATGCGGAGTGCTATCCCCATAAAGAACTCAGAAATCAAACCCATTTTCCCAGACTTTAAGCACCGCTTTTTCTCTAACTCGTGAGGAATAAAACCTTCAATTCATCGCCCTTGAATTAAAGGCACCCTTTATCATGAAATATAGCCATGCTTGTGGCTTCTTTCTAAGAGCATTAACCACATGTGCATATTCGTGTGATTCTATTCCATATTGTACCAGTATTTTTGCCACCTCCGTCGCTTTAGTATCAGGCACAGCGAAGATTTCTTCTTGCTCCCTTCTCCCGTAATGATCGGCTTCACTCTTCGCAGCAAGATAACCGCTGAGAGCCATGGAGATGGCGCCGGCGGTGACTTCGGCAATGCTGGTAGTGAGAACGATGGAGGAAGATGTATTGGCACTGGAAAGGCCGGCGGCGAGAGCGAAAGGAATAGTGAGGCCATCAGAAACACCGATGATGACGTCACGGATGATCTTGCCGACGATGAAGTGCTTCTCGGTATGGTGTTTGAGGAGCCTCGTTCCAAACATGATGGATGCTCCAAACCAAAGCCAACGGAATAAAAATGAAGCCAGAAATATCAAACAGACGGGAAAACTGAGAGAGGAGGAAGAGAGAGATGACAATATTATGACACAGATGGCGTCGCGTTTGCTTTTGAAGACTCGCCCTTTTCTTTCCTTCTTTGGGTTCTAAATAGTCCAAATCTTGAAACCCAAAAATTTGTAGATAATATCTCTTAAGATTGTTAGCGAAATTTGTAAAATATAAAGTTTATAGTTCAAGTCGCGTCCGAGGACACTGTCTTTAAGAGATATTCTGCGACCCCTCATCAAATTAGGAAGCGACTCTCTCCAGGATTAAGCAAACTCTTCCTGTAATGATACAAGGAAACATAACTGGTGGAAGATAAAAGTAATATCAGAATATTGATATATCATTCTCTCTGTGTTTTCTATGACATTCTCTGTACTTCTTCTTCATCAAGAAGCTCCTTTTATAGACTGTAGAAGAACATGAGACATTTCTTTTAGACATATGTCCTATAGATTCAAGAGTTATGTCAGAAAGATACTTCTTTCTTCAATATACCCTTTTACAACCAAATCATGTCAAAAAAATATTTCTTTCTTTTGACACACCCTTTCATAATATTTAAAATATTTTCAACCCCGTAAAATCTGATTACTGAATTCAATTCAACGGCAGGGAAAACGACAGTAGATTCTGAATTTCGCCAGAGATTTCTGAGAATACCAGTTTTCTGGCCACAGTATACAGCGAGCAGCGTGATGCAATCATTGGAGCGAACGACATGAGTGAGTGCCCAGGTCAATGCGGTCTTGGAGATCACCCTCTCCGCCTACACGGCCACCAGAACTTTATTTGATGCCGCAGACACGGTGGCGCTGTGCCTCGCGCTCCTCGAACCGACAGTTTCGTCCCTCAACATCGTCCTTCCAGTCCAGATCACCGGCGAAATCTCCTACCGGTGAGTTTGCAGAAGATGGATCGGAAATGTTCGGGCGCCTCACGTATGCCTTGCGTTTCGTGAGACGTTTGATCGTTACATAACTATACAGATCGCTTGAAGGCTCTATTGGAAATTCGTCGACCGTAGTTAGTTGACTTAACCAGAGTTAATTGAGCGGTTACTTGTTAGGGGTCTGTTATTTGTGACGTAGCAGTTGGTATTGTCGTTTCAAGATCCCAAAATATAGTCATACAATCGGTGGCCCAGCTCACCACTACGAGCATTGAATTTTAAATTCTTAAAATTTATGGTATTCAGGGGCATGGTGAAAACGCTGTCGTTTGATAAGCTCCGGGTTATATGAACAATTGAAGGATTGGGAGTAGTGGTAGCAGGTGGTCGTGGGTTGTTAATTTGGCAGCTCCTACGTATATAATATATTTTGTTAGTAAGACAATAATAAAGACCGTGTACATTGTAAAAGCATATTCCTATCCCACCCACCTTCCAATTGTCTGTTCTTTTTGGGGTCAATGTCAATCAATCACCGTCCAAATTATTTCAAAGAATCGGATCGTGCACGGTGTTAAATAATTGAATCAAGAAAACACAAAAAATTGATAATGCGTGGAATTGTGTTGTTGGTTTTTTGTCATCATGGGGAGCTCAGTATAATAGCGCGCCCCAGTGCTGGAGATAATCAGTATGGATAAGGATGCATGTTTTAGAAAGAAGAAGAAACGATAGGAGAAATGCAATTGTAGTAATTTTGATATCTTCTATAACATTTATTAAGTACTAATTTCAAAGTAAATTAAAGAACAAAAATAGTAAGCCACTGATCCTTATGGCTATGTGTGAGAGCATTTTTCTTATTAGAGCACTTTCCAATTTCCAATGTTAATCCGTTGCATGCACGCGTCAAAAGTTACATACGGATCAAAGGAGAAAGAAGAAACAGTAGAGGGCGCTGCAGGGGAGGGTAATTATGAGCATTGGGTTTGGGGAAGTTTTGCAACATATATATATTGACCTTTTGTGACTCATGATAGTGCCATCCCATCATGAGGATGGACCCTTTTGAGGGCAAACCTAGTTAGACCCTTCTTTCACCACATCTTGGCCTCTCACAACCTTCAATTTTACTCTCATATTTCGCTATCACCTTCACATGCATACATGATACATCAATACATGGTAAGCATCTTCACTGTTACGCTCACCAAAATTGAAAAAATTACCTATTAAAAATTGTATGGATGAGAATCACTTGATAAATTTTATATATAAAAAATATTAATATTTTATAAATTTTGTACACACATAGTACCGCTATTATAATTTAATTCATTCTCATTAAAAAAAAATTGAATATGAAATTTTCCCAAATATCTATATGCTTACAAAAATATCTATCTATATGCATATAAAAAGAAAGTTGTATGCATGGACATGGAATAGATTGCCAATAAATTTCATATTTAATATTGATGTGGGCAATAATAATGGTTCAAAGACGACGGAGAGGATAGTCAGTACGGAATTTAAACGCGGTGTTTCGGTTTGTGGCAAGGTCTCCTTGCGCAATGCGTCATGCTGATAATATGCTTTCCAAGAACATTGCCATAATAGTAAAATATATGTTGATAATAAAACACGTGAGTGCTAATTAGAAAGCCAAGCTAGATAATTTGTTCTCTCCATTATGCGTGGTAAAGATGAGGGAGGGGAGAGGCGTGGTGGTGGAAGGACTTGAAGAGGTGAGGCTTTGATGTTGATGAGCCCAACCTGTTCTCGCATATCCACTGGTTTGTCATCAGCTGTTGCAATATCGAAGCCAGCAATCAGCAAATTGGCGAGTGTTGGTTCCATCATTAAGAGAGCAAACGAGACTCCAGGGCACATTCTTCTGCCCGCACCAAAGGGAATCAGTTCAACATGCTGTCCTTCCAAATCCACGCCTTTGTGGGTAGTGAGGAACCTCTCTGGCCTGAACTCCAATGGATCTTTATATACCAATGGGTCACGGTGGATTCTTGACAAGTTCGTCAAGAGATGTGTGCCGGACGGTTGTGCAATCTTCCATAGACTTGTGCGCCACCAGATTTAGTGGTGCTAATGTTTCCTTGATGATGGCTTGTAGGTCAGGCAGGTTGTTTAAGTCCGATTCTGACGCCAACCTTTTCCCCCCAATTAGGGTGTCTACTTCATCTACTGCCTTCTTTAGGACTTCACGGTTGTTCCTTAGTAAAGACGGAGCCCAAGTTAGTGTCCCCATTGCCGTGTCCATTGCCGCTAAGACTACGACCTGCAAATTTGACATCCATCTTTGAAAAATCATAAATTGGCCCAGCATCGAAAACCAGGTATCTGGAAAAATTATCCTTCAAGAATATGCCTTCTAGGTTTAATTTGCTTCATATATACTAGATAGAACACATGCATAAAATCCCATCATGCATATTCTAGACTTCATATTCATGGGAACAGGAAAATATTTTTTTTTTTAAGGAAAGGGAGACACAATTTTAAGTTTTACTAATGAATTTCATAACCCGACATATATTGTGATTTTTTTGGCAAAAATAAAAAAGAATATAACGAATATTATGCAGCCATGCAGATGAAGGAAACAAGAAAAAAAATTAAAGTGCTTCACAAATAATAAAAAATAGACTCGTATCTCACAAGAATGTAAATTCGACTCCTGCTGCTATTGTAAGAGTTCTTTTGGTAGGCGATCTTGTAAATCTCCTGTAAGCGCTCTCAAAACCCTATGACTGTGCTTTAACTTTAATAGAAAATCGGTGTCAAACCCATCTAAATTGTTTGTACAGCAAAAAAAGAAAAAAAATAAAGTAGGGCCTATATAAAAAAGATAAATGGCCTATTTAGAAAAGAGTTTAAGAATGGGTTTATAAAAAACAAGACTTTTAGATAGTTTTTACAAAAGAGTTTTTAAAAAAAAAATTATAAAAAAAAATAGTTCTAAATAAATAAATATTTAAATAATTATTATTAAAAAAATTATAATTAAAAAATTACTAAAAAAATATAATAACCTTATACTAATAAATAAATAATATAACTTTAACAGTGTATATTATTTCTTACAACTAAGCTCTAGAAAAAATTGGTGATTTAGTGGTTTTAGAGGCGGTGGCATGAGCTTGTGGGATAGTGTTTAAATGGGATCAGGATTTTCTCAGGATCATCTTCCCTTCTCTACGTTCATCGCTCCCCTTTCAAAAAAAACAACAACTTCTTCTTTTTTCGTTTCCCTCTTTTAAATAAAAAACAATTTAAAAAATGTTTTAAAAAGATTAAAAAAATACACTTTTAAAAAATATTTTTTTAAAAAACACTTTTTTAAAGTGTTTTTAAAAAATAAAAAAGTGTTTTTAAAAAAATATTTTTTAAAAAACACTTTAAAATAGTGTTTTAAAAAGAATTTAAAAAATATGTTTTTCAAAAAAAATTGAAAAACACTTTTTTAAAGTGTTTTTTTTTTTTTAAATACGTTTAAAAGATTAGCTAGCGGATGCATATGGGGTATTTTTTTTTTTTAAAGGGGAGCGATGAAAGAAGAGGAGGCAAAGTGATTATGAGGAAAATGCTTATGAGAAGATCCTGATCCGTTTAAATGCCAGCTATCTGTGGAATTTCAATTTTTTTAGACCATGGCATGAAATTACCCAAATAACCCTCTGTCTTTTTTTCAAAATCCTATCATTTCCCCTTTTCCATTCTCCGGGGAGCGTACAGCGAGAAAGTGATCAGAGGAGAAGGTTCGCGATTTCTCCTCTGAAATCCTCCTCACCTGCAATTTTTCTCGCCGTCGTCCGTGTTGCTCTGTGTAGATCTCAGTCCCTGCGGTGATTCCGGTTTCTTCCGTCGACTGAGTTGCTGTCACGATGACTGTATCGTCTGAGTCCGCAGTTGTTCTTCTTATTCGTCTAGAGCTCGGGCTGCCACTGTTCTGGGGAGTTCTGTTCTTTATTTTCTTCTGTTCGGCTCAGTCACCCACGTCACCGTCACTGTCGACGTGCACATTGAAGCTCTCTTCGTCATTGTTCAGGCGCTGTGGTTGTCAGATAGTCTTCTTCTTCCTCTTCCTTTTGCTTTGCCCTTTACGGTGCTTCCTCTGTGTAAGTTAAGCTTGGTTTTTCCTTTTTCCTTTTTCCTCTCTATCGATCATTGTTAGCTTTGGTTGGATGATTTGGTTTCCTTCTCTCCTCTGGTTACCGAGACTATGAAGAAAGTGAAGATTATAGCTTTTCAAAATTGAACCCACCCTAAATCTAGCTTAAATCATGGAATGTAGTCGTTGTATGTGCTGGTTCTATTTCTGACTGTGGGTTCCAGGAAAAAAAAACAGGCGAAGATTTGTTGCTTTGTTTTGTAGTTCTTTTATGCTAAACAAGTGTTCTGGTTTGGAATTAAAGATAGTATTATGGGTTTGTGATACCTGATGTAAATAAGATTTTAAAAAGGGGATTAAAGTTAAAGTTATACAATAGATGGTTGTTGTTGCTTTTTCTGCAAGGGAAAAATAAATTTTAATGATTAATTGGGTATTCAGTGATAATTTCGGAAGTTGTACAATGATCATCTTGAGTCACTTTTGGTGATGGAAAAGAACTATATGTCTGTGGCAAGGGAAGTGGAAAACTTAGGGCAGAATTGGCAAATACTGCATATATATAGAAGAAATGACCCTTATGGTGGCACTCCTGGAAATAATGAGAACGCGGTCAAAGTGCATATGAAGATGGTTAAGCTGCTGCTTGGGTGTGTGTGAATGCTATTCTTAACTTTGTGATAATGTAGTTTTAAGTTTAGGTTCCATTTAACTTGCCATATAGGTAGGGAGGAACTGTATAATGATATCAAGAATGTGGCCTATCTGAGGAATGAAAATAATTAAAATGCTATTGTGTTTTCTTTGGTTAAAAAGTTCCATCTAAACTATAGTTGATTCTAAATAAAAAGAATAAACTAAATGTCTTGCTGGAAGTGAAAAGCTTGATAAGGTTTTACCCTAATAAGGACTAAATTTATGACCAATATGGCAATGTTGGCAGCGCTTAGGTGTATTTCTGCAAGGCACTTTTGTAACAAAATATAAATTATTCTTCAGTGTACTTGGATGCATGTACTTTCAAATTGTATTTTGCTAAGAAATGAAATTTGGAAACTTTTAGGAGATTCCGTTGATGCTTGAAGGTGTATTGCTGTGTCTAAAGTGAGATGTTTTATGAGTTTATTTTGGATGCCTATAATTATGTGTTTAAAGAAATGTTGAAGTATATACAATGATGTTTTGAAACTTTAATTATGATAGTCGTTAATTGTTGAGTTAACATTAGAAGGGAGTCATATAACTTATAGATTATTAATTTTAATTCTTTTCAAATAATACATTTATATATAGGTGCGTGGAGATGGAAAGTCTTGATAGAAGTTATAAGGAGTAAATAATAGAAGTTGCGAACATATCAGGTGAGTGAATAACGTCCTATTTATTTTAATAACACCTTGCCACTTGATATAATTTATTTAAAATATAAATTTTTAAGCATGGTTTGTTAAAAGTATGTTTATATGAATTAGGGGCTTTAATTATTGTCATTGATTTTTCTTTCATGGAATGGACAAAGAAGTTTTGGAAGATATTTTGTAAATTTTTTATATTCAGATGATTTTTTCATTCCAAAATATTCTTATATGAACTTCTATTTTGAAAAGAGTTTTACTGCATATAAATTGGAAGAAATCTTAAAATTATATTTTGATTTTCATGTTGGTGTTACTGCATATGAACTTGTAGAGCAAACACTTTCTTTGTTTTTTTTTATACAATAGAGCAAACACTTTCATTCTTTGTAGAAGATACAAAAATAACGGAACTAGATAAAACGTTGATTAAAATTGGCTAAAGCAAGAAAATTTGCAAAAAATGCAACAACAGCAACATTAAACACACGAGTTATAAAAAGCTTCTACTCATTAGATCTTTATCCGAAAACAAAAAGGAACAAAAACAGATACGTATTAAAAAGCCAAGCCAGCTAATTTTTTCCTGTCTCCATTATGCATAAAGATGAGGGGAGAGACGTGGCGTAAGAAGGACTTGAAGAGGTGAGGCTTTGATGTTAGTCAACCCAACATGTTCTCTCATATCTACTGGTTGGTTATCAGCAGTTGCAATATCGAAGCCATGCAGAACATTGGCGAGTGTGAGCTGCATCATTAAGAGAGCAAACGAGATTCCAGGGCACATTCTTCTGCCCGCACCAAAAGGAATCAGTTCAAAATGCTGTCCTCTCAAGTCCACCCCGTTTTGGGTTCTCAAGAATCTCTCAGGCCTAAACTCCAATGGATCTTGGTATACCAGTGGGTCTCGATGGATTTTTGAGAGGTTCGTCAAGAGATTCGTGCCTGAGGGTATGTGGTACCCAGCCACGGTGCAGTCTTCCATAGACTTGTGCATCATATTTAGTGGTGCCGCTGGGTACAAGCGCATTGTTTCCTTGATGATGGCTTGTAGGTAAGGCATATTCTTTAAGTCTGATTCTGATGCCAACCTTTCTCCCCCAACTTGTGCGTCTACTTCATCTACTGCTTTCTTTAAGACTTCACGGTTGTTCATTAGTAAAGACAGAGCCCAAGTTAGTGTCCCCGTTGTTGTGTCTGTTGCCGCTAAGATGACGACCTGCAAATTTGACATTGATTCAACTTTGCAAAATTATTCGCCTCAGTGAAAACCAGGCATCTAGAAAAATTATCCTTCAAGATGCTATCTGGGTTTGCTTCATATGTGTACTAGATATAACACGTATATATATAAACACATCATGCATATCGAATTCACATTAATGGGACCAGGAAAATAATATTTCTTTTAAGGAAAGGAATATACAATTCTAAATTCTAATTACTAATAAATTTCATAACAAAAGATACATCGTGATTTTTGGCAACAATAAAAAAGAATATCACGAATATGATTCAGCCATGCAGACAAAGCAAACGAAAAACAAAATACACACACACACACACACACACACAATTAAGAAATTCTGAAAAGATAAAACCTGAATTTGATTAAAATGGATTAGCATGTATACACACATACCAGGCTTGTAGCTTTTATCATAGCGTTAGCATCTCGACCGCCAATCATTTCAGCTTCATCAGCGATGGAAATAAGCACATCCATGAAGTCGCCGCCGTGCTTAGTCTTGGCTTGCCCTGAAGCGGAGTCTCTGTTGCGTTTGTGTTCATCCAACCAAAACTGAATGAATTGGTCCAACTCTTTGGCTGTCTTCTTCATGGCCTTCTCTTGCCCACCCAAATCCAGCCACCTCAAATACGGCAGCGCATCAGATATCAAGAATGCTCCACTTAGGTCGAACAAATCCCTGAATATTTTCGAAATCCTTTCATTCCCTTCGGTCTCGGCAAAACGTTTTCCTACCACCATTCTATACACAACATTTAAGATTATATCTCCAAACCACTTCTTCATCTCACCTGACAGAGGCATTGCTCCTACATTCTGACCACTACTATTGTTTAACTCTACCCAGCGATCGTAGGTTTCCTTCATGGCTAACTTAACCTCGGACTCTCTCACATGTTTGAGCATCTCTAGGCGATGGTTGGAGAGGACCTCCAGCGTGGCGATCTTGCGCACGTGACGCCAGTAATCTCCGTAGGGACTGAAGCCGAACATGCCGTAGTTATAGCCCATGACTTCAGCGGCCACCAGTTTGGGACGGCTAGCAAAGGCTCTGTCGTTCACCGTGAAGCATTCCTTAGCAATCTCCCAACTGCTGACAATCAAGGTTGGGTGAACACCAAGCTGTAAGGTGAAGATTGGTCCGTATTTGTCGACCATGTTGCCTAAGGTGATGTGCGGTGGCTCTGTGCCGCCTAAGAGAAGGAGGTGCCCAATCACAGGCCACGCACCGCCAGCTTCCGGTGGCGGTTTTCTAGCCGTAATTTTGTTTCTGCGATGGCTTCTTGATATGGAGAAAAGAAGGTAAAGAAAGAGAAACAATCCAAAGATTGTCAAGTCCATGGCCGTGGTATAATTCGGTATGTGGTGCTGTGTATGGATGGAAGTATGATTATGTAGTGAATGTTGGGGGAAGAGGACCTAGAACTGGGCGGCTACTAATTTATCGATTGTTTTCGAACTCAAGTTTTATCCCTCAACATTTTAGGTTGGGATATTATGGCCAACATTTGTCCATTATGTAGAACAAAGAAAACAAGGAAAAAATCCTTAATAAGACTCCAATTCAAATTTGTCCGCCGTCGTTGTCAAAGACTTACGAGTTCCCTTGTCGGGAGAGAGAGTAATATCTCCATCATTTATCTTCCTCTCTCCACTTAGTCTCCACTATCATCTCTTTTTAATCAACTCTCAATAGTCGTGATTAAATACTTTTTAATAATATTAAATACTAAAAAAGTATATAAGTAAATTTAAACGGTAAAAACTTAATTATAATAATCCATAATAGTATACTTTTAAATTTATTTATATATTTTTATCTAATATTTAATATTATAACAATATTGTTATAAATACTAAATCACATTTATTAAGAGTTGATTCAGATAGAGATAAACAGAGAGGAAGATAAATATATAGAGACATCATTTTCCAGAGTTGGTCAGTCATTATTGCCAATTGGAATTCAAAGAATCTCATGAGTCACGGTGTTTTTTTTATTGTCTATTCAGTTGATCGGAACTTTGCCTATATCTAGATTCGACTAGCGTCGTATATTTAGTTATAGTGGATGAGTCTTTCAACGAAATTTTTTTATATATGTAAAAGTTTGAACTCAAAATTTTGTTTAAATGATATTTCGTAAGTCACGGTTTGTCCGCTATGATGGTTTCCTCATTCCGTGGCCGGGACACTCCTAGGCCCCTCCCACCTTCCGTTGCCTATCGGGATTGCTAATATTTTCACAATAAACTCAATTCAATATTTTGCGTGATGATAAATATTAGGATGCAACTGTATATCTAAGAATTCGTGATCAAGTAAAAAACTGATCATCCGTATATAGTAATCTTATTTATTTTTATTTTTTAATTCAAAATTAAATTATATAACTTACAAGTTATTTATCCTCTCCATCAACCATTACATATAAAAATAATGCTGTAAATATTGACTTATTATTGTGCATGAGGACAATAAAACTTAGAATCTTTAATTAAACTAAATATTATTATTAACGAAACTTGGCACAAAAAAAAGCTATAATCTACAAAACTCTCATAAATTTTGTCAGTTACATATAATCTCATGATATTTCAAAATTTAAATTTAATATATTTAATCTTTTAATTGTTGACACATTTAAATTATAACCTTTTAATTTAAATTTAAAATCTACAGCTCTCAGCCGTTAACTTTGCTTTTAAATATTTCTGACAAAAAATGCCACATCAGATTAATAAGAATGATGCAGCATCCTATATGATATCCCGCATGGCATCTGTATAAGTTAGTAATTTTAAGATAACTATATATTTTTACATCAGGGTTAAAATGTCATTTTATTATTAAAAAAAAAAAAAGCAAACCCTAGTCCCTCTTCGTCTCCTTCCTCTATTCTCCGACTTCCATTCTCTACTTGGAATTTGTTGATTATGACAATTAACAGGCGGCGCGCGGTTCAATAGCCGCTTACGATACCTCAGTTATCAGAATGAGCAATTTTCAGCCATTTCGCCTTTCGCCTTTCGCCTTTCGGTGCAAGCCACGTCAGATTAATAATTCATCGGCATGCACGTGTCCTCTTCCAGGCCCTCATCCCTCTGACTTCTTCAGCAATGTTGAATGTTTGTTCATAACTCGTCGTAAGTACATAAATAAATTAATGATAAAGATACGAATTTTTTAAATAGGGCAAACACGTAAAACTTTAATGCGTTAGAATTGAAAACTACAAAATATTATTAAATTACAGTATATAATTGATTATCTTAATAACACATAAATTAAAAATTACTCCACCTATAGATTGGAATTAAGAGCGTAGACAAATGGGCGTTTTTTCCACATATTCTCACTTTTGCAGTTCTTTGATAAATGGGTTGTGTAAAGAGTGCAGGTTAGACAAGGCAAATAATCTGTTCAAGAGATGTCACTGTGCTTATTTTTGGACTCTGTAAAGATGGAAGAGTTCATGATGCAGAAAAGACGTCGCGAGAGATTATGAATTCTGGTTTTGGGATAACAGGTGAGCAATTTTTTTATTTCTTATTACTCATAAATCCAAGATGGAAAAAATGAGCTGATGCCACATGGGCACGCCAAATAAACAGTGTCACATCATTTTATTTATCACTGTTAACACCGTATAGAAACTAACAGCAACAAACCAAATAAAATTGAAGGACCAAAATTTACTATTTAAAATTCGAATGACTAAAATTAAAATAAATATAAATTTAAAGAACAAAAAATAGTATTAACCCGAGAAAATAAAACTTACTATCAAACTGTCAAATAATCAAATCACTAATATATGATATTATCATACGAAAGACATAAAAAAAGTTAAAAAAAGAAGCTTCCCCATTCTATCAAACTTGTAAATAAATATAATTAAAAGTCTCACCTATTGACTTATTTTACTCTTGAGTATACTAAATATCATTTTATTATATATTGTTTATATATTAGCTTTTTTATATGTCTAGAGAGATTGAGGGGGTGGGGGTGGGGGGGGGGAGAATTACAAGATAGGTGTTCATTTATTAATATCATATATCTCAAACATACCAATATCTTCATTATAGCTTGATCCTCCCTCACTGTCTGCTTTTATCCATAGGGATGATGAGGAAGACGTGGGGTAAGAAGCACATCGAGTGGTGAGGCTTTCATGTTGGTCTGCCCAACTTGTTCTCGCATGTCCACTGGTCGGTTTTCAGGAGTTGCAATATCAAAGCCATGCAACAGATCGCAAGTGTGAGTTGCATGATTAGTAGAGCAAACGAGATTCCAGGACAAATTATTCTGCCAGCTCCAAATGGAATGAATTCAAAATGCTGGCCTCTTAAGGCCAAACCCTTGTGGGTAGTGAGGAATCTCTCTGGCTTAAACTCCAATGGATCTTCATATACTTGTGGGTCTCGATGGAGTTTTGAGAGGTTGGTCAAGAGACGCGTGCCAGAGGGTACGTGGTAGCCAGCCACAGTGCAATCTTCCACAGACTCGTGCACCACACTCAGTGGTGCAGGTGGGTACAAACGCATGGTTTCTTTGAGGATTGGTTGCAGATAAGGCAGGATCTTGAAGTCTGATTCCACTACTAACCTTTCTCTCCCAACTTGCATGTCTAATTCATGCACTGCTTTCTTTAGGATTTCAGGGTTGTTAAGAAGTAAATATACGGCCCAAGTTAGTGTACCTGTTGTTGTGTCTGTCCCGCCTAGAATAAGGGCCTGCAAGTTTCCCATTCAAGTTTCAATTTCGGAAGATTGGCCTTTGTGAAAAGCAGGCATCATGAACACATAAACTTCACATAACTATTTCCTATGTTGGGAGATGGCCTTCAAAATTCACAATTCATATATGAATGTTGGTATTTGACAGTATCAAATGTTTTGGATTATCAAAAGTCTTTGTCTCAAATCACAATCCAGGTACACCTTCCTTAAATAAGAGAGATTATGGGATCAAACTCTAAGGTGGGTACGTGGTTAGTGCATGTGGGTGGGGGTGTCTTCTTTCCCTATAGGAAAGGGTTAGGTTAGGATTAAATATTTTATTTGGGTCTGGCAACAGCGAAGCGAAAAAAGAAAATAATTGAAGTTAACGTGCATGGCCACGTTATTCATAACATTATGGATGTTTGAAATGACTTTTGGAGTGAGAAGGGACAGAATGGTAGGCTTGTTTTTGGACTCATTTTAATTTGGCCCCCTCTCACTTTAATTGGCAGAGAAATAAAGAGCATGAATTAATTATCTTCTCATTATCAAAATCAAAGGGAGATATAGATGGGGAGACTGGCAGGACTATGCCCCCGAGTTTTAATGTATGTCGACCCCTCAAAATTTGTATAATTTCTGTATTCGTGTCTCATTTCATATGCTAGCTGTTGTTTTTTGTCTGTACCCCAGCTGGAAGTTTGCATATAGACAGATCACATGCACGCATGAGACAACTTTGATGAGATGACTAAAGTAAATACTACTATTAACTTGTAGAAAAAGCAATAGAAATTATAATTAGAAAATTAAAAATCAAATATAAATAAAAAAGGATTAGGGATAATATGTGTGTGAAGGAGACTGACCAGGCTTGTTGATATGGTTAACCCAACATATTCTCGCATATCCACTGCTTCATTATCAGGACTGTCAATATCAAAGCCATGCAAGAAATTAGAATTAGAAAATTAAAAATCAAATATAAATAAAAAAGGATTAGGGATAATATGCGTGTGAAGGAGACTGACCAGGCTTGTTGATATGGTTAACCCAACATGTTCTCGCATATCCACTGTTTCATTATCAGGAGTGTCAATATCAAAGCCATGCAAGAAATTAGAATTAGAAAATTAAAAATCAAATATAAATAAAAAAGGATTAGGGATAATATGTGTGTGAAGGAGACCGAACAGCCTTGTTGATATGGTTAACCTAACATGTTCTCGCATATCCACTGCTTCATTATCAGGAGTTTCAATATCAAAGCCATGCAAGAAATTAGAATTAGAAAATTAAAAATCAAATTGTAATGACCTTGGAAATTTTAAAGTTATGGAACCAATTAATCAAAGTATATATATATTATTTCGTGCAGTGAAATTTCAAAGGGTGGTGACCAGCCGAGTGGTTAGAGATAGTGTTGGTAAACCAGAGGTCCAAGGTTCAAACCCCAGCTCTTGCAAAAGTGTGATTTTTTTTCATTTTTCCAGACGTGAAATTACAACTTTGCCTTTCTGTCCTTTTACCAACTCCCGACTCCTCCCCCATTTCTTCTTTCTTCTGCACAGTGACATCCAGCGTCTGCGGAGAACAGCGGCACAGGCAGTAGGTGGGAGAAGGTTTGGGGCCAGCGTGCGGCGCGGAAGTGGAGTATACGGCACGGTGGGTTATCGCGAGCGTCTTTAAGTCTGGAGCGTTCCATTTGATTCTTCCGTCGCCATTAGAGTCGCAGTGTGAGAGGGGGTAGGGAAGAAGTTCTGTGGAGTTTGCGAGTTCTGTGAGGGGTCGCCGTGAAATTCTCTTCCTTTTCTCCTCATCTGCGCCAGCGACATTCACCGTCGCCGAGTGGTTGCTGGTTGTCGCCATTTTTGTGCTCGACGACGACTGTAGCAGCTACAGTACACCGTGTGACTCACACCTTTCCTTCTTGCGGGCTGCGGTGAGCGGTCCATTGGGTGTTGTTGGAAAATTACCGTGAGTACATGAAATTTATTAATTGTTTTACTGTAGCATATATAAGCATATATGCATATATGCATATATGCGTTACTTACGGTAATTCAATAGCAAACCTATAAATAGTGAATCCTATAACTGATTGGGGTGCATAATATTAACAGTAAAATAAACACGTGATTTTCTGATTTCTCTCCGTCTCCTTCCTTCTTTCTTCTCATTTCTTTCTGTTCTGTTCCTTTTCTTCTCTCGGTTTCCCTCTTCTTTCTTTAATTCTTTCATTTCTGGGCTTCTACCGCATCAGTACAGGGGAAGGGACCTGAGAACTCACCCTTTTCCCTGTCGCCGCGTTGTCTGATGCTATTACAGAAGACCACCGAGTGGGATGTGGGGTAAGTTCCATTTCTTTCTTCCTCTTCTGTGCTGTGTATCTATGGATATGATAATTAAAGTGTTGTGGTTATGCTTTGTTTTCCGTGAGTTGAAGCCTTGTTGAGTGTGCTCTGTTTTTGTCTTCGTTTCTGGGAAGGTTGAGGCAGGATGCAGGGGGGAAGGCATGCTCTGTTGGGTTTGCGAGGTGCTCTGTATATGTGTTGTTATGTGTTCGGTGATATACCTAAAACTGTTTCTATATGTATTAAGGGGGATTGGGCTTGTATGTGCTGTGGCAGTGAGCTCTGTGTGTGTATACGCTGGTGGAATTTCTCTATTCTGGGAAATTTTGGATGAGTTTCTGAGTGTGTTGAGGTAGGTGTTAATTGAATGTCGAAAGGGAATAAAGTAAGACAGAATTCAACGGAAAAAAAAGGGGGGGGGGGACTCTGCTGTATTGTGTGCTACGGTATGTGTGTTGCTGCTGTATGTGTATGTGAGCCTAGGTGAGTGTTGGATCCTATGAGTGAAGGATGAACAGTTTATGCATGTGTGCCATAATGAAATTGCCTTAGTTTGCGGTTGGATGCATATACATATTGCTGTTTTGGGAATTAAGTGTGTATATTTATGTGGGATTATGGCTGTTTGGAAAGAAAAGATGTGGAAACAGAAGAAATTCGATGGAAAGTTGGTTGTTACTGTTTCTATTTCTTCCTTACTGTTGTATGTGTGCATATACGTGTGTTTTGTTACTGACTTGGAAAGAAACAGAAGAGAAATGAGATTCTTGAGCAATGTCGTGGGCTATGCTGTGAATATTGTCGATGTTATGGGTGGATATTCAAGTAAGAAGAGAAAGGATAAACAGAAATTAAAGTATGTGAAAAAAAAAAATGGATGAAAGAAGGGGTTGTTGGTTTTATTGAATTGTCTGGAATATTTTAATGTTAATATGTATATGGGAATTCATGTGGTTTTGTTAAAGAAATTAAAGGTGCCAATAGGTTGTTTGAAAGAGAATGTTTAAGGGATTTAGATTCTGGTTATTTGAATTAAAGATGAAATGTCATAGTCTTAGGATACCCAAAGTAGGTGTAAACGGAATTTGGGTTTAACTTTGGAAGGAAAGAAAAATTGGAAGCTATGTTTGGTATTAAGTGGAATGTGCTGAGTTTATGAATTGTGGTTCAACTGGATTGATATTTGACTTATTGTTGAGGTCTGGGTGTTATGTTAAATGGAAGATTATGGAAGCAGATAAAGATTATGAAATTTAGTTTATTTTTGAATAAATGAATAAGTATTTGAATCCATTTAATTGTGGCCAAGACAGGGCACCGAAGATGCCTTGCTGATAGGTTATTGATTTTGGAAGCGATTGGTTGATGATTTAGGAACTTATGTATTGAATTTTGATTAAATGTTTGTTGGAGTGTTTTCCGTTAAAACTTTGAATAGAATGTTAATATATTGTTTCGGGATATGATTGAATTGAGAAGTGAAAATAATCGGAAGTTGATTGACTGAAAAGAGTAAAGGTTTAGGAGCATGACAGGTGAGTGAATAACGTTCCCAAACTTTGATATTTTGAAATATAATCAGTTTTTAAATATTTATTAAATATGAATTTTAGCACGAATTACGAGAAAAGTATTTCGAACTCATGACTTTATATATTTATTTGACATTTTAGTTAAATGTTAATTTCAGCATGATTTATGAAAAGCGAGCATTTAAACTCATGGTTTTAAATGTTAGAAATGGATTATTCAAGTTTCATTGTTCATATGGATTGACGAACATATTTTGATGATTTATCGAAAATGTTCATGCTGGGGGAAGTTTCATGATTATGAATGATTTTAACGGAAAGTGTTGCATTGAAAAAAATGATATGACTATTGGATGTTAAATGTCCCCATGCATGATTGAAAGGTTTTAGGGGACGGAACACAGAACGCTGGTTACTAACAGTAGTACTGTTAGTCCTTGGTGCACCATGGTTAAACCCGAGCTCGACGGATATTTCGTGGGTCTTGTACTCGCGACAGTGGCTTGGAGTCACACTATGTATTTATTTCGTGAGATTCATTCTTACGACAGTGGCTTGGAGTCACAAGATTTATTTCGTGGGATTCATTCTCGCGACAGTGGCTTGGAGTCACATTTTGGTTAGTTACCCTCGTGGACTGTGTGTCCACGCCTGTTTCGTTCTGTCGAAGTCCTACGGAAAAAGTTATTTCGAAACGATTGTTTTAAACGGTTTTCTTGAAAGAAAACGTTTACCGAGTTAATCATTTTGAATTACGAAACTATATGGTTCATGTTTAAAGGTATTGGAAATCAAGTATTGTTGAAATCCTATAGAAAAGTGATTGATGTGAAACGACTGTTTTAAAAGGTTTTCATGAAATAAAGTGTTTACTTTCATGGAATGAAGTTTACTGAAACAATTGCATCGAATTATGAAATTTTATGATTGGTACTTAAACATGCTGAAATTATTTATTTTCACATTTCAAATTATATTTTTGGGACGTTATTCACGAGTAGATTTTGTTTCAGATAGTGCAGTTGACCCTATTCCTCCAGCTGAGCAGTGGAGAGCCTCACGTTTGATCCGAAGTAATTGTTTTAGCACGTCAACTTTTGAAGTAATTATATTTCAGGAAATACATGTATTATTTTGATAAAAGGTTAGAAGCTCCACCTAACTTATAGATAAAGTTTTGGTTTCAGAAAATGGTTAAATGTTTTATTTAAAGTTTAAGGCTTACGGAATGTGAATTTATTCATTTTCTGTGTCGGTCACTGTTCAAATTTCGGGACGTGACACAAATAAAAATAAAAAAGGATTAGGGATAATCTGTGTGAAGGAGACTGACCAAGCTTGTTGGTATGGTTAACCCAACATGCTCTCACATATCCACTGCTTCATTATCAGGAGTTTCAGTATCAAAGCCATGAAAGAGAGTAGCAAGTGTGAGTTGCATTATTTGGAGAGCAAATGAGACTCCAGGGCGCATTGTTCTGCCAGCAACAAAAGGAATCAGTTCAAAATGCTGTCCTCTCAAGTACACATTCTTGTGTGTAGTGAGGAATCTCTCAGGCCTAAACTCCAATGTATCTTCATATACTCGTGGGTCTCTATGGAGCTTTGAGAGGTTCGTCAAGAGACGCGTGCCTGAGGGTATGTCATACCCAGCCACAATGCAATCTTCCTTGGACTTGTGAATGGCACTCAGTGGTGCAGCTGGGTAAAGGCGCATGGTTTCCTTGACGATGGCTTGCAGATAATGAAGGTTCTTCAAGTCTGATTCCATTAATACACTCTCTCTCTCAACTTGCGAGTCTATTTCATGCCCTGCCTTCTTTAAGACTTCACGGTTGTTCATGAGTAAAGACAGCGCCCAAATTAGTGTCACTGTTGTTGTATCTGTCGCAGATAAAAGTATGGCCTGCAAGTTTGCAAATTCGGCCTCAGAGAAAACCAAGAAGCATAATTAAGAACATTAAACTTGACATCCTTATTTCCCACACAGGCAGCATAGCTGGCCTTCAAAATTAATTCCCATGTTTGTTGTTACTGAGAATTATCAAGTAACGACATAAAACGGGATACACAAATAAGCTTAACTAGGGAGTTTTATATATAGTCAAAAGGGCGTAAGAATATTGGAGATGTCATTGAGAGTTTATTGCCTTGGGATAGAGATTGTGAGGGGTTTCGACAGACAAGTGTTTTTTGGAAAGAGTTTAAGTTTAGCCTCTCCCAGCTAACAGCTTCACGTATTCTCAACGACATCTTCCCATATTCTTCACACGTGATGGGCTTAAATTATAAATTTTAAAGTTTGACTGATAAATTACAAAATTCATGTAAATCATCACGGAATATAGAAAATTTGCAAGTAATTTAGTAAGATTAAAAATGATAAGGGAAGAATTGTAATTTTTTTTAAAAAAATAGCGTATAAAAATTGGAGGAATAATTGATCAATGAAATTTGAATATATTTAAAAATATAAGATGAGTTGTAAAATTTTTAGAATGTATGTAAAAATATTTTAAAATTTTTCAGCCGGTGGCGGCGCGGCAGCGTTGTCGTTTTCCTGTAGCATTTGGACACGCCAACGGTGAATGGAAAAGAACAATTGAAGCGATATGGATGATCCTATTCCCACCCATACATAGTATTTTTGTTGTCCATGTATCACGAGTGGCCATTTTCAAGTAAAGCAAGAAATCAGGAAATTATAACATTGAACAAAGATAATAAATAAAAAAAGATTATATCGTATAATTTTGACTGACCAGGCTTGTGCTTTGATCATACTATCGGCATCGTGGCCGTCAATAATCTCAGCTTCATTAACGATGGAAAGAAGCACGTCCATGAAGTCGCCGTGCTTAGGCTTGTCTTGCCCGAACCAGCGTCTTCCCTGTTGCATCTGTGTTCATCCCCCCAAAACTGAATAAACTGGTCCAACTCTTTGGCTGTCTTCTTCATGGCCTTCTCTTCACCCCCAAATCAAGCCACCTTAAATACGGCAACGCATCTGATATCACGAACACTCCACTCAGATAGAACAAATCCCTCAGTGCTTTCTGTGTCGTTCCCTTCTCTTGAGTCTCAGCAAAACGGTTTCCCACCACCATTCTGAACACAACATTTAAGATTATGTCTCCAAACCATTTCTTCATCTCACACGACAGAGGCACTGCTGGTTCTAGATTCTGGCCACTATTATTCAACTCTAACCAACGATCGTAGGTTTCCTTCATAGCGGACTTAACCTCGGACTCTCTCACATGTTTGAGCATCTCTAGGCGATGGTTTGAGATGACCTCTAGGGTGGCGATCTTGCGCACGTGACGCCAATAGTCTCCGTAGGGACTGAAGCCGATCATGCCAAAGTTGTAGCCCATGACTTCGAAGGCTATGAGTTTGGGACGGCTAGCAAAGGCTCTGTCGTTTACAGTGAAGCATTCCTTCGCAATCTCCCAACTGCTCACAATCAGGGTTGGGTGAATACCGAGCCTTACGGTGAAGATTGGTCAGTATTTATCGGCCATGTTGCCTAGAGTGATATGTGGTTGCTGTGAGCCACCTAAAAGATGGAGGTGCCCTATCACAGGCCAAGTGCCGCCAGCTTCTGGTGGCATCGGCGGCTTTCTGGTGATAGTTTTGTTTCTGTAGTTGGAAATATTTTAAATATTGTGAAAGGATGTGTCAAAGAAAGAAGTATCTTTGTGATATGACTATTGGTTGTGAAAGAGTATGTTAAAGAAAGATGTGTCTTTCTAACATAACTCTTGGTTGTGAAAGGGTATGTTGAAGAAATATGTGTCTTTCTAATATAACTCTTAGTTGTGAAAGGATATGTTGAAGAAAGAGGTATTTTTCTAACATAACTCTTGGTTGTGAAAGGGTATGTTGAAGAAAGAGGTGCCTTTCTAACACAACTCTTGATCTTAAGGGATATATGTCTAAAAGACATGTCTCGTGTCCTTCCACAGTCTATAAAAGGGCTTCTTGATGATGAAGAAAAAAAAACAAGAAGAAGAATGAAATAGAGAATGTCAGAGAGAACACAGAGAGAATGATACACCAATCTTCTGAGATTGTTTTTATCTTCCACTAGTTATATTTCCCTGTATCATCACAAGAAGAGTTCGTTTAATCCTGGAGAGAGTCGCTTCCTAATTTGATGAGGGGTTGCAAAATATCTATTAAGGATAGTGTCCTTGGACGCGACTCGAACTATAAACTTGGTATTTTACAGATTTCGCTAACAATCTTAAGAGATATTACTGTAAATTTTGGAAGTCAAGAGAGAGCTATGGAGATGTTGTTGATAGGGAAATTCTGAAGGAAATGGAACCCCAAAATGTTTCTTCGATGATACTTTTTGAAAACCATGAGAATCATCAAGCCTGTTGATCATAATTGCAGCAGCAGTTGGCTTACCTATCTGGTGTATTTTGTGGTCATGTATAAGCATCCAACAATTGGACCTTCACTCACGAGTATCTCAACTGCCTTATACAAGCGTCGCCAGAGAAGTAGAGAAGGGCAAGTCGCATCTTTGTCTTCTTCTCCCTTTTACCTTTATTGTGAGTAGAAAAATTGGGTGGGAATCCTACAAGCCCAATAGATAGCAAAAGAGAGAGAGAGGAGAAGAGACACATCTGATGACTAAAGAGGTCCTTCCGACACAACGGTTATGCCAACGAGAAAGCTGAGGAAAAATGAAAAAGGAACATTAAACGACGCCGAAGAAATTGGCAGAAGCAGAGTTTAGATCTGGAAAGAAAACAAGTTTTGACAGCGAGGAGCATGGCTGAGATCGAGAGAAGGTTGCTGAAATTGGAAAAAGGAAAGTGAGGCGTTGCGGTAACGGCATTTTCCTATCTTTTGATTGGTTAAATGATATTTTATTATCATTATTTTTAAAATAGTGTCATCGGTAAATTCTCTTTGGATAGTCAGTTTACCTGCAAGTGGGATGCTTCAACAATATATATATCACGGGGTGCATATATACATTTCCCTTGGGTTGGGATTTGAGTTTTAGTATTGAATACATTATTTGCTAATTGTGAAACCAAATGGCATCTGAAAAATTCTAATTAATTAGAATAAAAAGGGATTATATGGTATAAAATTCTAATTTGATTAGAATTATTATTGAAAAGTTATTGAGATATAATTTGATATTTAAAAGTGTGGGGGTATCTAAGATATAGGATACCTATCAAATTTTATGATAGAAGCATGCAAATTTGATCATTTATCTAAGGAGAGATAAATATGTTTAATTTTTATTATATTATTACTTGTGGGTATATATTTATCATAGTATAAATATATATTATGTGAATTTTTAATGTGGAGAATATATTTTATAATATTCTATTGCTTCAAATCTGAGTTTGAAAGCATTGATGAATTAAATATGGTTTTATGAATTAAAGTCATAAATGAATAGTAATAATATATCATGTTGAGATATATATCAAAGTTTGTTGTTGACAGTAATATCATTTTTCTGTTGCTTGAAACAAACATTTTGAGTATATAAAAAATTTAATCATTTGTCTAGTAGAGAGATAAATATGTTTAAATTTTTATTATTTATGGGTATATTTGTTTTAAAATAAATATACATGATATCATCTTAAATATATTTTAAATATTAGTTTTGAGAACCATAGTGTAATTATTCCTTATAATGATAACACATTATTTGAGGGTATTGTTTGCTCAATTTTTTATGTACAAATTATGAGAATTTAGTACTCATTATTGTGATGTAGCATATACTATGTGAGGATTGAGCATACACACATAAAAATTCAATCTCATGAGGAGAATGAAAGAAATATGTGAGGGGTACCATAACTGTTGGTATCATGTATGGAGAATTTCTATTGTATTAAAATACACGAATGTTAAGTAATGATTTATTCTGAGTTTATCACTTTATAGATTGAGCATATACACTCACTGTCTAAACAGTGAATATTGAGATGCTTTAATAAGGTTATTGATATACCTTAAAAGGCACCATGAATTGTGATACACATTATAGTGAATTTATCGTTGTATTAGAATGATACAGTGATATGAACTGGATCTCAGATTCAGAAGGGTTAAAATCTACTAGTGGTTAGGTGTTTATTCTTGGTGGTGGTGCAGTCACATGAAAATCATCCAAGCAAACAATTCTACCTAAATCCTCAAGGGATTGTGAATTTATTGCTATGGAATTGACTGGCACTGAGGCTAAGTGGTTGAAAACCTTTTAGCAAATATTTTAATGTAAAACCAACACTTAGTGTTGATGAATTGTGTTTGCTAAATAGCAATAGTCTTTGTTAAGGATAACAAAAATGTACAACACTTAGTGTTGATGAATTGTGTTTGCTAAATAGCAATAATCTTTGTTAAGAATAACAAAGACGTACAACATCTAGTGTTGATGAATTATGTTTGCTAAATAGCAATAACATTTGTTAAGGATAACAAAGATGTACAACATTTAATATTGATAACATGTGTTTGCCAAATGGCAATAACCTTTGTTAAGGAGAACAAAGATGAGCAACACTTATTGTTGATGAGTTATAATTGCAAAATGACAATAAACATTGTTAATAGAACAATGGTGTAATCGTTTGAGATACTATGAGAATAAACATACTTAAAAATTGTGGAGTTATCTCAATCAATTTTGGTGAGGTCAAAAATAGACTTATCAGATCCGTTAACAAAACCCCTGGGGAAGAAAACAATCAAATTGTTGAGACATTGAGGAAAATAGGACTAAAGCCAGTGTGATTACGACAGCGATGGCAACCCAACCTTTGTGATTGGTGATCCCATGAAGAAGGTTCAATGGGTAAGAACAAGTCACTTGTTAGTACTGCTAGCACCAAAATATTATTACTAATCCTTTCCTATAGTGTTTGATAAAGTGCTAGATTGCATAGAGGAGGATGAGCAAAAGCTCTTAATGATTTTAAATCCCACGGGATGGTGTATTATGTGCAGATACACTTAAAGAAATCACCTATACGAATGAGGGGTGTGAGCCGCTCCTATGAGATCGTGGCGAAATCTCTAGAGCATTCGTTAAAAACAGGACACACGCATGGCTGCCTAACGCGCAAAATCGCTCTGTAAACAGTGAAAATATGGGGCTATAATCTGACTATTAGTACCTCTGGTATACACCTAAGAAGTGCTAGTTCATAGTCCCGAGGACCACTGGCAATTCTGTGTACCAATTATTATCGATCTATGTCTGGTTCATAATCCAAAGGACCACTGGATATAATGATTATATCCATGTATAGAACTTATCTAATGGTGTTTCTTTGACACATGTGGGGGATTTTTGGAAATATTTTAAATATTGTGAAAGGGTGTGTCAAAGAAAGAAGTATATTTCTGACACGACTCTTGGTTGTGAAAGGGTATGTTAAAGAAAGGGGTGTCTTTCTAACATAACTCTTGGTTGTGAAATGGTATGTTGAAGAAAGATGTGTCTTTCTAATATAACTCTTGGTTGTGAAAGGGTATGTTGAAGAAAGAGGTGCCTTTCTAACACAACTCTTGATCTTAAGGGACATATGTCTAAAAGACATGTCTCGTGTCCTTCCACAGTCTATAAAAGGGCTTCTTGATGATGAAGAAAAAAAGAAGAAGAATGAAATAGAGAATGTCAGAGAGAACACAGGGAGAATGAAACACCAATCTTCTGAGATTATTTTTATCTTTCACTAGTTATGTTTTCCTGTATCATCACAGGAAGAGTTCGTTTAATCCTGGAGAGAGTCGTTTGCTAATTTGATGAGGGGTCATAAAATATCTCTTAAAGATAGTGTCATTAGAAGCGACTTCGAACTATAAACTTAATATTTTACAGATTTCGTCAATATCTGTGGCTTCTGGATACGGAGAAAATAGCGGAGACGAAGATTAATAACGCAAGGATGGTGAACGGTATGGTTGATTGCCTGAAGATCGTCAAATAGTCCAAGTGATGGTATAAGAAGAGCTGCAATTAATGCTTGTCGTAGGAGTACTGTGCACTTGGGGAAATAGCCATCAAAGATATCTGCTGATGACAAAATGACGGTGGAAGTGCGACAGCAACATTTTATTAAATTTTTAATGATATTATAGATCCTCAACGATTACTTTTTAATATAAAATTACAAAATGTAGACCGTTCATTGTCTCCCTTTTTGAGTAAGACACGGGATGTTTAAATTGCTTTTAATTTCAAAATTTTAGATTTTTTTTTGCCAACAATTTTAAAAATTAGATTGCAAGAGCCTTATTTTATATTTAAAGATAAATTGTTATATATTTATTTTAATTACATTATTTTACTTTTTAAAGCAATCGCAAGCATTATTAATTACATTATAATATCGATAAAAATAATGACTTAACTATGATGCTCTTACTTTTTATGATATTCGTTTTTGTATGTATGTATGTATGTATGTATGTATGTATGTATGTATGTATGTATGTATGTATGTATATAACCATTAAATTCTGGATACAAGTATATATATGGTGGAGCCTCTTTAATAATCTTCCAATAAATTAATATAATAAGACTAAACCAGGACAATAAAGCTTGGCCCCATTGGTGAGAAGAAACAACAGTACAGAAACTACTGGATAATGGATATGTCGGGGATACGGACAAGAGGACAAGTAATTAAAACGTTGAAAACAGAATTGTCGTCAAATATAGTTAAATATGTAGTTTATTGATGGAAATCTATATGGGTTTTTAATATAGAATTCAAATGTTTACGATCAAATTAAGTACCATGATCAGATATTACATAACACGTGAAAGAAATTATAAAATTAAAAAGCTTTCCGGCCTGTCCAACAAGTATGACCATAATTATCAACAAATACATTATTAAAAGCCACGTGGATGTATCTCCTAGATCCTAATAGGCTGATACTTCCTCATAAGGAAAGAGACCCATACACCCATCAAACACGCCGACACCCCCTGTATACTATTTTGGGGTTTGATTCCATAACTCCCTTTCTAAAAGAGGAGTGAGGGCCACTTGAATTAATAGCTATTAACCGTATGGATGAGGGGAGAGACGTGGGGTAAGAAGGACTTGGGTGGTGAGGCTTTGATATTGGTTAAGCCAACATGCTCTCGCATATCCACTGCTTCATGCATTATCAGGAGTTTCAATATCAAAGCCATGCAAGAGACTAGCAAGTGTGATGAGTTGCGTTATTTGGAGGGCAAATGGGAGTCCAGGGCACATTCTTCTGCCAGCGCTAAAAGGAATCAGTACAAAATGCTGGCCTCTCAAGTCTAAATCCTTGTGGGTAGTGAGGAATCTGTCAGGCCTAAACTCCGATGGATCTTCATATGCGCGTGGGTCTCGATGGATCTTTGAGAGGTTCGTCAAGAGCCGCGTGCCTGAGGGCATGTGGTACCCAGCCACAGTGCAGTCTTTCGTAGACTCGTGAATCATACTCAGGGGTCCAGCTGGGTACAAGCGCATGGTTTCCTTCACGATGGCTTGCAGATAATGAAGGTTTTTGAAGTCTGATTCCAAAAATACACTTTCTCTCCCAACTTGTGTGTCTGTATCATCTACTGCCTTCTTCAGGACTTCACGGTAGTTCATGAGTAAAGACAGTGCCCAAGTTATGTCGAAGTGGTTGTTTCTGGCGCAGCTAAAATTAGGGCCTGCAAGTTTGCAAAATTGGCCTCAGTAAAAACCAAGCACCATAACAACATTAAACTTGACCTCCTTATTTCCCACACAGGTGTCAGCTAGCCTTCAAAATTGATTCTTATATTTGTCCGTACTGATAATCAATTACGACTTAAAACGGGATACACGAATAAGCTTAATGTAGGCAAAATGGCGTAAGAATATTGGAGCATTGTACCCGTCAAACGGTGAAAGAAAAAGAAAAATTGAAATGACATGCGTGATCAAATTCAAGCATAGCATTTTTTATCGTCAATACTCCATATAACACTCATGCACGTGTTGGCTTCCATTTTCAACAGTAGGCTGCCAAGTTTAACTTTGCATGTAAAGTCTAAACAGAATTAACATCGTACCCATATGCATGCATCTAAGTACACCGTTAACGAAATGAGAACAAGTAATAGGAACTATTAACAAAGCAAGAAATTAGGAATTAAGTAATAACATTCAACATAAATAATACTCACTCTATTTCTTAGTATAATACTTAGTTAACTAATTTAGATATATTAATAATAAATTAAAATAAATTAGTTAATTATACTAAATGTGACAGGATTATCTCCTAAAATATTTATATATATAACATTATATTATATCTTTTAGTTTAAAAAAATAATAAATATTAGATATAAAATATATTAATATATTATATTTAGAATTAAATTTAACTGAGACAGTAATAAAAAAAATGGGATTAGAGATAAAGGACTGACCAAGCTTGTAGCTTTAATCATGCTATCGGCATCGTGGCCGTCAATCATTTCAGCTTCATCAGCGTTGGAAATAAGCACGTCCATGAAGTCACCGTGCTTAGGCTTGCCCTGCCCTGAACCATCGTCCCTGTTGAGTCTATGCTTAGGCTCCGTAGGGACTGAAGCCGAACATGCCGAAGTTATAGCCCATGACTTCAGCAGCCATGAGTTTGGGACGGCTAGCAAAGGCTCTGTCATTCACAGAGAAGCATTCCCTTGCAATCTCTCAACTGCTCACACTCAAGGTTGGGTGAACACCAACCCTTACTGTGAAGATCGATCCGTATTTATCGGCCATGTTGCCTAAAGTGATATGTGGTGGCTGTGAGCCACCTAAAAGATGGAGGTGCCCAATCACAGGCAACGCGCCGCCAGAAGCTGGCGGCGGCTTTCTGGCGGTAGTTTTGTTTCTGCGGCTTCTAGATATGTTAGAAAATAACGAAGACAGAGATTTATAATGCAAGGATGGTGAAAGGAATGGTTGATTGCCTGAAGATCGTCAAGTCCATGGCTCTGCAGTTTATTTTTTTTA
Source organism: Leucaena leucocephala (assembly GCA_037074615.1). Classification (NCBI taxonomy): domain Eukaryota; kingdom Viridiplantae; phylum Streptophyta; class Magnoliopsida; order Fabales; family Fabaceae; genus Leucaena; species Leucaena leucocephala. Next base: position 5,184,530 of record CM073517.1, on the reverse strand, counting down.
TACCAAAATTTTTTGAAAGGAGTCGGGCTCACCCACTATATAAGAGTAAGGCAAAATCTCCTTTTTTCTTATGCGATACCAATGTCGGGCAAGGCGAGCTGTCTATTATCCTCAGGCGTAAACTTAGACACCCAAAAATTAGGATGTTTCCCTAAGTGCTGCGACTAGAATCATAACAAAATAGTATTTTTTAGGGTTTAAATACGTTCCAAATAATCGTATATCTTACTCCTTTATCAGTTGAACCCACAGATAATGAGTGTAGCTATGTAGTTTATAGTTTGCCGTATGGCTTCTTGCAAATAAAGGAAAAGTAATATTTGCTTTGGATGGCACCGAAATTGAATCAAGCGGTTAAATTAATACTTGTCGTAGAAGTGGGATTGGGGAAATGGCGGTTTAGAATTTTTTTAATGATATTATCGATCCTCAACAGTTTAATGCATTTTTATTTTTTAATATAAAATGCAGAATGTAGCCCGTTCAATGTCACCCTTTTTTTAGTAGGGTTTAAGGTATGGGTTTCATGGATATTTTATTAGGTACACTGAATGTCCTGAAATAATGTCAACTTTTTTTTATATTATTATTAAATTTTATTATCAAGTATTTAATTTTAAATTTATAATTATCCTTTTTAATATAAATTTTTTTTCTAAAACTTGAACTCGATATATAGATGGATATAGTGGAGTGGGGTATTTCACTGCTAGTCTTAACTTTTTTAGTACTACATAAGGGATGTTTAAATTATATGTTTCTAATTTTAAAAATTAGATTGTAAGAGCCTTTTTTGTATTTCAAGATAAACTGTTATATATTTATTTTAATTACATTATTTTCGTATTTTTTTATTTATGTGATGTTTCAGGTAATAATTATTGTTTATAATTTAAAACGTAAAATATAATTTTATGTAAATGGATAAAAATAATTTATAAATATTTTTATTATTCGTCCTATGCACAAAAAAGAACAATAAAAATTGAGCAAATACCTTGTCAAAACCAGGATCTTGTGAAAACAACAGCACAATTCCGGCCAAAAAACAACAATACAATAATTAAAAAATTTCATAATTAATTTAGGTAATTAAAAATATGTATTTCATATTTTTCTATTCATTTATTATTCTTTTAAAGTTTGCAACTTAAATTTATTTAATAGTAAAAATTACTAAAATTACAAGATTATACTCACACAGTAATTGATTTAAATTTTTAAACCAGTTAAAAACTTAAAATTAAACAAGCTAGAAGGAGTAAAACTATTTTTTTTATAAAGAAAATTTAGATAAATTTAATACTGGCCCCTCACTAAAACTAAAATATAATCCTATAACTCATAATAATAATAAGAATCAAATTTATATTTTTATAAAATATAAATATATTTTGTATTATTTATGTCAATCATTAGCAACCGGTAAAAATTAAAAGAATCTTAGAAAGACATTTTTTCTGGGCTGTAAATACCGGTCCATATTGCGTGGAATCATTGACAGCCCAAATTGCTTTGAAGCCTTCATTGCTTTTTTAAAGGGGCACCTGTATACCAAAAAAATAAAAAAAAATAAAGGGGCACCTGAAGCAAAACTAAACCCTTATCTCTCACGGAGAGAAAGAGATATTTTATTTTATTTTTAAATTATAGGTGAGTCTAATTTTTTTTTTAAATTATTATACCAGAAAAAAAAAACCTTATCTCACATTTAAAAAAAAAAACTCTTATAAAACACGACTACGAAGCTAATGGCCTAAACCTTCATTATTACTCATTTATTACACTGAATTGTTGTTCTTTTTTATTAGCTAATGGCCAAAGTAGTCATTATCTCTTGAAGTCCTCCCGCACAGGCGCACACAAATAATTGAGGAATCTTATCAAGAAAGCGGGAAACATCACAGTCTAATAAAACATTTATTTCACTTGCTTTTGTCTCTCCACTTACCAGTAGAGATGGTGACAAGGACTCGGAGTGGTGAGGCTTTAAATCATCGTGGAACAAAGGAAATTTGCAAGTAGTTTACTAGGATACGAAATGATAAGGGGAGAATTGTATTTTTTTTTTAAAATAAATTATAAAAATGGGAGGAATAATTGATCAATAAAATTTAAAGAATATATTAACAAATATATAAGATGAGTTGTAAATTTCAAATTTTGAATAATAAATCTTAGAAATATTTATAAATAAATGTAAAAATATTTTAAATCTTAATAATTGGACTGTCTGTAGCTTTGTCATTTTCCTTTAACATTTGGACCCGCCAACTGTGAAATTAAACGGATATGGATGATCCTGCCCCCACACATAACATTTTTCTTGTTCATGTATCACGTGTTGCCATTTTCAACAATACGCTGCCTAGCTTATTAAATTTTGCAAATTTTAACTCTTTTATAATTTAATTATTAAATTTTAACTTGTTATAATTATTTTTCTATAATTTTCACATAATTAAAATTCTATTTTTAAATTTTAACTCACTAATTATAACTTATAATTTTGTTTTTTAAAATATAATAAATAATAATTTAAATAGTTAAATTATATGAAATGATGAATTGTATCAAATTAAAGTTTAATGACTGAATTATATAAAATGTATAAAAGGAATGACTAACAAATTAAAAATTAGATAATAAGTTATAGCTATGCCAACAAGGAAACAAAAATTCCTCTTTTACTTTTGCATCTAAGCAGAACATCATACAGCTATACATGCATCTAAGCACCACATTAACGAAATGAGTAAAAGTAATAGGATTTCTGAGTAAAGCAAGAGATTAGGAAATTATAACATAGAACATATATAAATTAGTTAAATATGTAGTTTATTAATTAAAATCTATCTTGAGTTTTTATAGGAGAATCACTATAAAATCTTAAACAAAAAATATAATTACTTAAAAATTCTAATAACAATTGATTGATGAATTAATAATATCAAGTTTAAGTGTATGATTTTTTTTGACCAAAAGAAGTCAATTTTATTAATCACACGCTAATAGCTTAAGAAAAAAAAAACACTCACAAAAATCCTATCATACAAACTAACACACCTCTCACAAACAAAAAGAAAATTCAATAAACAAAAGCAAAATTCAAACATAGAAATAGGTCCTTTATTTAGTAGAGGAATTGATAAGTTTATTCTAATCCACTTTTCAATAGGACCTTATAGTAATTTCTCTTGGACATATTACATAACACACCACATGACCACACGTCCAAATACATTGTTAAAAGCCTCACGGCGTATCTGCTTTTATCCATAGAGATGAGGGGAGAGACGTGGGGTAAGAAGGACTTGAAATGGTAAGGCTTTGATATTCGTCAACCCAACCTGTTCTTGCATATCCACCGCTTCATTATTTGGGGTTTCAATATCAAAGCCACGCAGCAGATTGGCAAGTGTGAGTTGCATCATTAGGTGAGCAAATGAGATTCCAGCACAAATTCTTCTGCCAGCTCCAAATGGAATCAGTTCAAAATGCTGGCCTCTGAAGTCTACGTTCTTGTGGGCGGTGAGGAATCTCTCAGGCTTAAACTCCAATGGATCTTCATATACTCGTGGGTCTCGTTGGATTTTTGAGAGGTTCGTCACGAGACGCGTCCCAGAGGGTATGTGGTACCCCGCCACGGTGCAATCTTCCAGAGACTCGTGAATTATACCCAGTGGTCCAGCTGGGTACAGTCGCGTAGTTTCCTTGATGACGGCTTGCAGGTAATGAAGGTTCTTGAAGTCTGATTCCTCTATTGGCCTTTCTCTCCCGACTTGCGTGTCTATTTCATGCACTGCCTTCTTTAGGACTTCACGGTTGTTCAGTAGTAAAGCCAGAGCCCAAATTAGTGTCACTGTTGTTGTATCTGTCGCAGCTAAAATTAGGGCCTGCAATTCAATAGTTTGCAAATTTGGCCTCAGGGAAAAGCAAGCACCATAAGAACATTAAACTTGACATTCTTAATTCACACACAGGCGGCAGCTAGCCTTCAAAATTGATTCATATATGTTTGTTGGTACTGAGAATCAATTACGAAATAAAACTTAATTAGGGAAGCTTTATCTAGGGAAAAAGGCGTAAGAATATTGGGCACGTCATCGATCAGAGTTTCCCCTTTGGGAGATTGTGAGGGGTTTTGACTGACAAGCTTTAAGCCTCCTAACAGCTTCATCTTGCTGAAAAACAATTCTAAAGTCTAAACAAAATTAACATCATACACATGCATGCATCTAAGCACACATTAACGAAATGAGTCAAAGTAATAGGAATTCTTAGCAAAGCACTAAATTAGGAAGTTATAGGGGTGAACATAAATATTGACCAAATTAACTAATTTTAGTAAATTACTTAAAATCAAATTAATCAGTTAATTATAAAATATATTAAAATTTTATATTTAAGATAAATAATATAACTATACAACTAACTTCTATATTAATAATGGGATAAAGTAATAAAAAAATGATTAGAGATAAAAGGACTGACCAAGCACGTAGCTTTAACCATACGATCGGCATCCTGGCCGTCAATCATTTTAGCTTCATCAGCGATGGAAATAAGCATGCCCATGAAGTCTCCGTGCTTAGGCTTGTCTTGCGCTGAACCATGGTCCCTGTCGCGTCTATGTTCATCCAACCAAAACTGAAGAAATTGGTCCAATTCTTTGGCTGTCTTCTTCATGGCCTTCTCTTTGCCATCCAAATCTAGCCACCTTAAATACGGCAACGCATCTGATATCACGAATGCTCCACTCAGATCGAACCAATCTCTCAGTACTTTTTGTGTCCTTTCCTTCCCTGGAGTCTCAGCAAAACGTTGTCCGATAATCATTCTGAACACAACATTTAAGAGTATGTCTCCGAGCCATTTCTTCATCTCACATGACAGAGGCGCTGCTTCTGTATTCTGACCATTCTTGTTCATGTCTAACCAACGATCGTAGGTTTCTTTCATGGCTGACTTAACCTCGAACTCTCTCACATGTTTGAGCATCTCTAGGCGATGGTTCGAAAGGAGCTCCAGCGTGGCGACCTTGCGCACGTCACGCCAGTAGGCTCCGTAGGGACTGAAGCCGATCGTGCTCATGTTGTAGCCCATGACTTGGAAGGCTACGAGTTTGGGACGGGTCGCAAAGGCTCTGTCGTTCACAGTGAAGCATTCCTTCACAGTCTCCCAACTGTTCACAATCAAGGTTGGGTGAACACCAAGCCTTACGGTGAAGATCGGTCCGTATTTATCGGCCATGTTGCTTAAAGTGATATGCGGGGGCTGTGAGCCACCTAAAAGGTGGAGGTGCCCAATCACAGGCCATGCGCCGCCAACTTCTGGCGGCGGCGGCTTTCTGGGGGTAGTTTTGTTTCTTCGTCTGGATATGGAGAAAATGGCGTAGACAAAGATTAATAATGCGAGGATGGTGAAGGGAATGGTTGATTGCCTGAAGATAGTCAAGTCCATGGCTCTGTAGCCTCTAGAGTGCCGTATGGCTTCTTGCAAATAAAGGATAAGTAATCTTTGGTTAGCACCGAAGCTGAATCATCTGGTGCAATTAATACACGAGTGGAGATAGCGATGAAGATATGTTTGCTCGTGACAAAATAATGGTGGGACAGGACGGTTCAACATTTTTTTGTGAGGAATTTTTAATGATACTATAAATCCGACCAGAAAAGAACAATACACTCTCTTGTACGTACTCCCCTCTTTCCTCTCTGCGTCTTTAACCAATAACACATGCACCACGCGGCGTCAGAGATAGGACAAGACACAAGATTGGTCCCTCTTTATAGATTTTTTTTTTTTGAGTGAACTTTAGCTTAGATTTTTAAGTTTCAAAACACATCACAGCATCAGAGAGGGGCGCAGCTCCTCTCCATGGTTTTTCCCTCCACTTCCCACAGACGACAATATTCTGCCGCAAATTGCTCTAAAGTCTAGTTCCAAAATTAAAGAAGGAGGGGCCACATGCTACTGACGTGGTAATGGTAGATAAATCTTTAGTCCCCATCAAATAGTACTAACAAAATTGTATTTTTATCTCAAAAAGGTTATTTGTTTTACAAAATAAAGTTTTGTTACAAAAAAAAAGCCATATAAACTAAGTAATATTAAAGTAAAACTGTAAAAATACAACTCATACTCCCAATAAAATTAATAGATGTACTTATCTTTTAATAAATCATATTATTATTAATCTAATATATTAATTTCTTTAAATTTGTATTAGATTTTTATGAAATTTATTCAATTTAGAGTAGCTATTTTTTTTTCTAATTCTTCTGCCTGCAACAAAATTTATAAAAAAAAAACAAGTAAATGGGGACACCATCTATTTATTTTGTTCATAGGTACAAAATATTTTATACCTTAACCAATAAAAATTAGTCTAATTCATAAGGGAGTTGGCTCGTGATTCATGAGTTTAAAAATTGAGAAAGTCCGTACATCGATGAAACAACACAATTAAACCAAACAAACCCAACCCCAGAACAACCAATTGACCCTAAACATGAAACAGACGAAATGGATAAAAGTAGACACAGATGACTGAGGCACACCACACCACTCCGAGGACTTTGAGAGAACCCTGTAAACAAAATACACAATTAAAATCCTTACGTATCTCCTTTTATCCATAAAGAGAGGGGTTGAGACGAGGAGTAAGAAGGACATGGAGTGGTGAGGCTTTGATGTTGGTCAGCCCGACCTGTTCTCGCATATCCACTGGTTGGTTATCAGGGGTTGCAATATCAAAGCCATGCAGCAGATTAGCAACTGCGAGTTGCATCATTCGCAGAGAAATGGATATTCCAGGACATATTCTTCTTCCCGCACCAAAGGGAATCAATTCAAAATGCTGTCCCCTCAAATCTACATTCTTGTGGGTAGTGAGCAATCTCTGTGGCTTAAATTTAAAGCTAGGCTCAGAATAATTGAGAGTGCGGAATACTTTTTGAATTAAGTGTAGAAAAATATATCATTTCACTTTTCCCCCCCCCGATTCATAGGAGCTTTACCCTGACTACGTCCGGATTCGACCCGCGTCGCGCACCTGGCTATGGTGAGTGAGTCTCCCAATAAAAATTTTCTGCATACGTCAAGACTCGAACTCTAGACTTCGCTTAAGCGATACCGAGCCGCTTACCACTTAAACTAACCCCTGTTAGTTATCATTTCACTTATACACCTTACAGTACTCATTTATATAGTAAATATATTAGGCTAATAACATAGAGAATATATTGGGCTCGTAACAACATGAGGTCCAACCGAAAATATAACTATCTAATATTCTATTATTCCCCTCAAATCAAATTGAGAGCTAAATAAATTGATAGTTCCCAACTTAACAAGTAATATATTTCTTTGCTCACAGCTTTAGAGAATGCGCGATTAATGCTTACAGAGGACAGTGCAAGCTTGGGAAAAAGAGGTATGGATATCCACATGTCTGGATACTTCCTAAAAGCACGTGTGTGTTTGGTCCCGATTTGGTTGTGTGATTAATCATCCAGTTATTTGTTCGGGTTGTAAATGATGGACCATATTATGAGGGCCTGGTTCAACTGCAGCCCAAAAGCGTTTTGAACCCCTCGCTACAGCTCTCTCTCAATCGTTTATTACCCCGAATTTCAGGAATAAAGCAGGGTAATTCAATATTCACGGAGTTCTAATTATTAAGATCCTACTTCAATATTGTGACGGTTTTAAATAAATTATCTAAATTTTTCATGTATGAGACAATTTGAAAACCGAATTAACAAGCTGCTATTAGCCTCTAGTTTAGAAGCAAGGAACAATATAGTAGGAGAAATACTAGAACGAAAAATGCGAGAGAAGGCATACGCATAATGAGTGTGATGAATGAAAGAGACGAAATGGATCAGAAGAGATAGAAAGTGCATGGTGGAGCCTGCTCCTCGCGCGTGAATTAATACAATCAGACTGAACCCACACACCGGAGTTTGGCCCCAGACGTTATGAACGAACCAAAGGTACATGAATTTCTGGTATATACGTGCAGGGATTTCATATTATGGATCCTCCGAAACATGAGGATTCTGTAAAATGGTAAAAAACAGACCTGTCGAATAGTTAAATCTAGTTTTTTAACTCTACCTCACTAGTTTCTTTGAATGAAAATAACTTTACATGTATCATCATATATATACATATATGTTGAATTGATATATGTGAGCTAAATTAGATCTATACGAAGTAGTAATGCTGTTGAAATGAGAAAGGAAACAAAATGGAGTGAAATGAATCTCGTCATATCATCACCTTCATCTTCAATATTTGAATTATGATTTGGAAGTATTAGATTTAGAGAAGGGAATGGGTAAATCAAAGAAGAGATCTGGGAAAGATATGGAAGCAATTCTTTTTGGGGGGAGGGGGGCAACGGCCATAAATCCTCAGAAAAGGACAAGGCGATAAGAGCAACCTTCCAACTTGAAACTCCCAAACACAATCAAATGGATGTATGTGTGTCTATATATATATATATATATATATATATTTGTTGCTGAGTGAGGAATCACTTATTCATCAGAAAATTAAGGACATTGTAGTACCTCCACCTGCGCCCCATGACCTCAACATCCAGTAACTACCCAAGTTTCATCCATGTATGCCTTGTAAATAACATGCCTTTTTTTTCTTTTTTATATCCTTTGGGCCATCCGATATTTTGACAATTTTTCTGCATCAGAATCATTTTATTATATATCTAAATAACTGACTAGTTCTGATCGAGATTTTATAACTAAAATATCTATATTTTTTAACAAAGTAAGAATCAAATCTCAATCTTCTCATTTTATAATCTTGTCAGTCCACCCTCTAGACTAAGTATATCTGGGTAACAGGCCTCTTATCTCTAATTTGCTTGTCCTATACAAACCACGGTGCTTCAAAGCGCTTCTTTCATGATTATGATACCTGCCATGTTGAGTGAGTTTTCAAGCTCCTCCCCTTCGCCTTGATTTCATGTATGATTTAAATTTGAACTTGTCCTTTACATATGCCGCGTGTGTAATTTTATGACTATGTAGTATACTCATTGTATCTGTTTTCGTTTTCAATTGTTTAACAGGGTTATTATAAAATGCATACCTTAATATTCATATATTACATATAGAATGATATTTTAATAAATAATTACTTTTAATATATTAACTTATTTAGTAATTAAAATCTTTTCAATTTTTAATTCACGTTTTGTTTGATTGATTAGTATAATTAATTATAATAAATAAATCCATAATAATGAACAAACATAAGACAAAACCACACTCAGCCTGAATTTGCCCCTTCTCCATTTTATGTTATCGGCGATATACACGATTCTGGACCACTCAGAGCATCCTTTAACTTTTTCTTTAAAAAAAAAACGATTTGCACCAAAAAGAGATTATTGGTGACAAGGATATGTAACGGTCTCAAGACATGATTAACTGACCCACCATGTATATATCCAATATATAAAGCAAATTAAAAATCATGTAGTATTACTTGTTTCTCTCAATCTTTCTTACCTTCATTTGACAAGGACGCGAAAGACAAGGATCATATATGGAATTCTTGGACAGAAGCAAATGTCTGTTAGGAAGGATTTATCCCATTCCTTTCTCTTTTTTTCAGACAGAAAACTCACAAAGACATGTCATTGGGAACAAAATCATTCATATCCACAATAAAACAGTTCAGCTTTGGGCACCAAAAGTGTTTTGGGTGACAGGGAAAGCAAAGGGCACATTATGTAGTGTGAAGAAGTTTAACAGTTGAGAAGAGTTAAGTCTGTTGATGATTGATGAGGGTGCTGGTCTGTGTTCCAACTGGGTCTTCCAAGGGTGAATTCTAGGTTAAGCGTCTTATCTGAAGAATCTGACAGTGACCCTCCAACCACCTTCCATCAAACCCCACAATTATTGTAAATAATTCAGAAAATTATGATTACAATATATGCACTACCAAAGACTACAAAATATATGTGCCGGGTTTGTTTCTGCTATGACTCTTTATATATGCCAGCTTTAGCTTACCACGCTTCCATTTGCCTTCACTTGAGAATACGTCAAACTCGTTCCTGGTTTTTGTCTGCTATCGTTTGTCCTTGTCTCCGTTGATGATTGCCATGATTCCTTGTTGCTGCGAGTATCAAGCAACATCATAAGAAATTAATTCCACAAGCCAAACATGATATAATCCGCATAACTTATTTAAAAAGAAGGGTTTAATCAAACCATTTCAACACCCAAAATATATAGTATCTGCACAAATCAACTACGGTAACATGCGAATCCTTCAATGGGTAATGTAATTACCAATTATGATGGTCGGAAATCCAAATTTTGGCAATGTAAACTTGATATCCTAGTTAACTACTCCTTATGTTCATAAAGGTTAGGGATGATCATTTAGGGCATGCCGATCTCTGGTAGAAATATATCGTACATCATATTGAGTATCACCCATCAAAGCAATTTTTAATCCGTAGAATATAAGACATTGAGATTTGCACAAAATGTAAGGCTTGGTACTAGTACAACATAGTGGGATCAATAAGTGCATCGGGCGAAGTATGAATATACAGTGATTAATAGGGGTACACATCACAATGACCACCAACATACCTAGTGAAACCCTAGGTTTTGTTCTTCAAAATCTATGTACCCGGTAATCAAAAAGACAGGCAGAAGAAAGCCAGAGACAGACAGATAGATACACGAGGGCATTTCTGAATATTCGTGCATCCACGTTAGCATGCAGCTATAAACGATAAATAGGCCCTCTAATGAACTTAGTCAATGGCCATTTAAGTTCACACTACTAGATCAGCAGACAATATCCTCCATCTTAGCGTAATAATAAGGGCTAAACAAAGTTTATATTTCAGGCTTTTTAAATCAACTTTTTTTTATATAAAGAAGACCAATAATTTTTTTATTATACGATTGAGTTTTTTTTCAAAGAACAAGAGAACCACTTACATTAAAAAAAATAGGATTCAATAAGGATGAATTACCTGTGAGATTTCTGAAGCGGCAGAGTTAGATGGGTTCTGTCATGATGAGCTGAGGCTCCATGATCGGCAACGGCTAAGCCCATATCAGTGTGGCTATGACCTGCAATATTGATAGCCCATGGAGGCAAATATTGCTTTATCTTTATCAGACAACAAGGTTAATACTTCACATGAAGACTTGAAGTCAGAAGTCAGTACTACAATCCAACCACAACTTTTGTTTTTATTAATGGGGAACAGTGCTACCCCTAATCATAAAGTTTCTCTGCATCTCTCTAGAATCACCCCCAAGATCTCAACACAAAGCATATTCATAATAATACTACCAGAAAAAAAAAATGGCTTCATTACATTGAGAGAGGGAAAATCCAATATATATAATTAATATTACCGGTAAATTTGGCAGTGCTCTTCACTGTTCTATACATCTGCATGAGCATTGAACAATCTTATCATCAGATAAAGAAAATGAGAAACAAAAGTCCAACAATGCTAGGATCACTCTCCGAGATTCTCCCTTCCCCCACTATCGCACTATAGTAAAGGCAACTCGGAAACAGCTAGCTATATTCGTAAACTAGTTTCAGGCGTAGAAAACTAAGAAGGGAAATAAAAAAGAAACCAAGTGTGATGCATATACATGCCCCACCCACCTGTAAGTGACTCTTAACGTGTGCTAGGGTTAAATCTTTTACATTCATCAACTCCAACACTGATTTCGGAGTTGCCCCTGCAAGTATATATATATTAAAACCCAAAATTAGACGCATGTTCAAACTTCATGAAATCAAAGAGAAAGCATATCAACTTGTAATTATACGAATATTAAACCAAATGATGAAACTGTAGTTACTTTCATGGCCGCCAAGAAGTTGAACAGCGTGAACAAAATGGGCGTGTAGGGTTGTAGTCCATCGCATTCTAGGAGCTCTGATGCTTCTTTTCATACCACAGACGACTCTGGTGTTTCGTTTAAAGTCGCGACCATAGATATGAGGTTGGGGGTTGTGAAAGTGATTATGATTCACGTTTCTTGGGATCGGAAGAGGATTCAAATCTGCCATTTTTATGCCTAAGCTCAAAGTAGGCTCACGATAGCAGCTAAGCTTGCAAAAGGCATTTTCATGGCTTAAATCACTCTCGCTGCTTCCAGAATCGGAGGAGGAACACATATCGCTGTGAGGAGGCGTTTTGGTTGTGAATCCCTTAGTGTAACTCTCAACTTGTTTCATCGCTTCACAATCTGGAGGGCCTATGTTCAAGGAAAGGTCAGGGAAAGGTGTTGCGCTTCGCATTATTGGGTGTGACCGTGAATCAGTGAACATGTGGGGAACCTACAGATCTGGGCTCAGTGACACAAACATGGACGCACGCGATAGTTAAATATACAAGAAAATGGCGAAGAATATAGGATCAGAGTTCAATAAATGATGTGAAAAGGATGTAGTGGAAGAGAAATAGCAAGAAATAATAAAAAGGCGATGAAAGAACGAAGAAGGAGGTAAAGCTGTGATTATATCATGAGTGGCTTATGATTTGCATTAGTTTCGAGAGAGGGATCGAGGTGAAAGACTGAAAGCTATAGGCTTTTCAATGTATAGGATTCGCTAGGGCTGATGAGAGTAAAAGTTTTAAAGCAGTGATGAAGTAATTAATTGCATAGAGTAGGAGTCAGATAAAAGGAAGGAACACAGGGAAAGGGAAGAAAAGAGAAAAGTTATCAGATTTTCTAGGGATGGTAGTTTGAACGAAAAGTAAGTGAAAAGGGGAAGTATTTATGTATGGGGGAGCTGAGAGAGAATAAGATCATTGAGTGTTACTTATACAGGAAATGAGAGAGGAGAGAGTTGGGGGGTGGGGGGTTATTCTGCAAAGGATTAATTGGAATTCGAGAAAAAAGAAAAAAACAAAAAGCAAAAGGGACATTGTTCCATGGGGCGAACTGAATCTATAACGTTAATGGATGGCGACCGAATTCAAATGAAAATAGCGAAGCTGCTGTTTTTGTATCGATTTCAAACACCATTTTCTTGAATAGGAATATTCCCATTTTATTATGAACGAGGATTGTTGTTGGCTGCCCAAAAGATTAAATATCCTTGCTCTACGCACTGCACCTGCCTTCCTGATTAATGCTCTGTTCCATGAAGATTTCAGACGTCGCATTATACCTCACGCTGACCCTTCTAATTTCTCGTTTTTCCATTAACAAAAAAGAGGAAACTTGAAATTTGTAAAATCTCAAAAAGTCTTTGGTGATGATAATTAAAAGGTTATTATATATGCATGTTAATTATCACTACATGCGCAACAACCCCAAGCTTGACATAACATTGTTGGGGGGAGCACGTATGGCCGAGCTGGACACGTGCGAAACAACTCGAGTATAAATATATATATATATTAGACTAAAATTGGAGTCATGAGAAATATATATATATATACATTAGACTAAAATTGGAGTCGTGAGAAATAAGAATTGAGAAAAAAGGATAATAATAATAATAATAATAGGAGCGTGTCAGAGTGGCTGTGGTGTCCGGTGACACCACCCCACACCCTCACATGCATTATTTCCTTATTACTTTCCCGTTCCTATTTTTTTCCCTAAAAATGTGTAAAAAAGAAAATTAGTTCGTTAAATATCTGTAATAAGTTTTTGTGATATTCACTTAAGTTACTTGAAGGATAAAAGGAATGTAATGTAAATCGTATATAATGGGGATTTTATCTATGTGACCAATGATATTTTTTTCCGCTCTAATTATAAAAGTTAATTAAATTTTTTTAGATTAAAAAAATTAAATAAATTAGTTAATTATGATAAAATTCAGCTCCTCAATATGAATTGATATTATATAGTATTCTCCAATCTAACTAAATTAGTCAACTAATTTTTATATTAATTATAATTAACTGATTTATTTAGTTTTTTTAATCTATTAAAACAAATTAACTAACTCTTATTTATAACCCAGTATTTTTTAGTGGAGCATGTAACATTTCCAACGTCAAACAAGAAGTCGAAGGATTCAAGTGTTTGGTATAATAATAAGTTAATAACGGAGACTACAAACCCATCAAATATTCCCTCACCGTGTCCGTATAAACCATGTCCAGACGCCTATAGAATCGCGCGCGCCCGCGGACGCCATATTGCTCGGCGTCAACGTGGCTGCCGTCACGTGACTCATCGGCGTCAACCCTGTCTTCCACCCCTTTAGGTTTTTACTCTCTCTCTCTCTCTCATGTATTTGTTGGAACCTCCATTTTTTTATGCACACAACATTAAGATCCCAGCAACTAGATATATATACATATATATATATATAGAGAGAGAGAGAGAGAGAGGGTATTTGTATTGGTTTGGTTTAATTATAGTATTAGTTTTGGAAGCTAATTAAGGGTCAGCGCCTGATGCGCTCTAGATTCTCCGGGAAAACCAAATCTTGCTTCTTTAATACATTTGTTTAATTAGAGGCGATTAATGTATATATTCTCTCGCTCCATAAGGTTGTGATCAGATAATATCCGGTCAACATGTCGTTCTATGCCTTTATATGTTTTGCCATGTTGTCAAAATGCTTTCCCTATATATTCCTTATTCCATGTGCTTGTCCTCCTCCTACTTCATTACCATTATTATTATTTATTTTATTCGCCCGAGACCTTACAGATCAATATATATGGAATTTAGTCATCACGTAATCAAGAGCGTATATATATATATATATTGTTGCATTAATTATTTTTTTCCTGCATTAATTGTCCCTTATTATTATATTATAATCTTTTCTAATTCAACGAGGTATGTGTATATGTATGCCCGCAGCAACGACTTTAATTTAGTGAAGCTCAAGCAAGAACAGACATATATTGTAGTCATGGTGGAACTATATTTTTTGATCCATCCCCGACTCTTCTTGAGTCCTCTGTCGTACTAGGAAGGAGGGTTGAAACTCAAAAATGTGAAAATAACACCATATCTTAACTTAAAACTTTAAGTCTCAAATTTACGAGTCATCCCACTTTATACATATCAAGTCAGAAACGTCTTCTTCACATAAGGGAAGAACAAATGGGCCAATATAATAACATTACCTCTTATGGGTACGTCCTTCCATTTTGTCATATATAGAATATTTATTAAGCTCATTTTTATGAGAGAGAGAATTTCTTACATCATCGACTTGTTGAGTCAAACAATGTAACAAGTCCTCCGTATATGGGTACTACTAGCTACATGCCTCTCCAACGAGGAGTGAAGCTAAGAAACGAGAGGAAAGAACAAATGGGTGAAAAAGCAATGGAAGAACACAACATCTTAACTCAAAACTTTAAGACTCAAATTTATTAGTGCTTCCACCTTATTCGACATATGACTTCTCATCACATCAACTTATGATAACTTAACAAATCCTCAACATGCTAACGTTTCACATCCAGCTAGCGTGCAAGACGCGTACAGTGGTGCGCCACTAGCTAGCTAGCCCAATTAAAGAAATCCATGTCAATTGAACTCGAATTCACCTTGAGGGGGGATTAGGTAACATAATTAATAATATGAACTCCAACTGCGCGCGGGGCCATTCTCCATGACAGCAACATAAGTTTGACATATGTGAAATCAGTGTTCCTATCAAAGCTGTCAATTCCATGAAGCAGCAGTGAAATAATAATGTAATGAAGAGATCGAGTAGATTTTTTTTTTAAATATGGTGGGAGGAATCTGCTGGGTTTAGCCAAACAATAATAGTACTTAGAGCTAATTAAGCTATAGCTCGAGATTTGAGCTTTGATTGTGATCGATATATGTACATGCAGCTTCAGGGTTTGATGCTCCTGCTAAACAGCAAAATGACTAAAGAAACAAAAAATAATATTATTAACAATACATGAATATTCTGGTCATGGTTATTCGCGAGATCGGAATACAGCCATACACAAGCATGTGTTGCTTTGAAAACAGAGTTTCACCTTCCCCCTCGCTCGTCTCAACGAAACGACAAAGAAGAAAAGAAAAGGAATCGCCGAAATCAACGCCGTTTAGGCTGATGCGCTTTAACAATAATATATTAATATTAGTGCATGCATCCAGGAATCGTGTCGCTGCTTCAACCAAAATTATATTTATCAATAATAGGATTTTGCCTTTTTGTAAAGAGGGACAGATACAGCTTTTAGGGAAGACCAATGCTGCCAATATCCTTAATCATGAGATAATAATTCACTAATGAGTGAACACTAAGGTCAAAACTCCCTTCCTTTTCATGACATACTCATCCCTCACTCTCTATAGGCTCTTCTCTTTCACTTCCATTTCACTTGATAGCGATGTTATGCATTTAAAATTACACACAGACACAGACGACAGTGAGAGAGAGCTAGCTGCTTTAATTTGCACTGCTTACAAAGCGTTACCTAGAGAGAAGAATTCAGAATATATTGTTATTATTATTATTCCACCACCACCGTCTGTAAACCTAACCCACCACCTTTATATATATATATATATATCATCAGCATGTTGAAATCTCTGGGAACTTAAAATTAATTTCTTGGGACAATTTTGTTTTTTGGCTGACTAGGAACCTTTCAACATCAGAATCATTAGACATCTCTATTATATTCTTCCCTTACAGTGTACCTCTCCGTGAATGAATATCGTAAGCTATGCTTAAACGTATATATATCAGAATTAATATGAAAATTGAAGGGGGCACATATGTGTATATATATAATAGGGGTGTGGACTATAGAGAAGAAAAAACAAGGGAAAGTAAGTAGGGAGAGTCCCCACGGAGAGGCAGAAGAGCATGTGGGAGGAATCAGTATTTGTTGGACATTTCAGAGTGTCCACTAAGTATATAACTGCTCTTCTTCTGCTGCTGTTCTTCCCCACCAATACTTCTCCAAGCAATCCCCTCAGGCCCCCTCCTTTTTACTCTCTGTATGTTAGACAAATGTAACTCCAAGTATCACCTTCATCATCATCATTATTATTATTCACGTGCCTTCATATTTCTTTTATTTATAATTCCTAGTTGGCCAAAAACATGACATGTCTTTTTTAGACTTATGTTTCGTACGTTAGGTGCCTTCCCATTCTCGTTTTATTTTCATTTGTCATCAGGCGGTTCCTTAACTTAGTTCTTAATTAGACAACATGTTACTACATAAATTGTTATCTCTCTTTCAACGCCAACCCCTTCCTATAATAATTGAAGAACTTTTTTTTTTTTGAAGTATTGCTTCAAAATTAAGTTAGCCACGAAGGTCAGAAAAAGGGCAAGAGAGACAAGAGGGGGAATGGTCATTAATCTCTGTTTCATTATAGAAACTTGAATAATTTCCTATGGTGTGTGTGAGTGGGGGGGGGGGGTAATTGAAAAAATCATGCGAAGCACATACATATGTTAAAAATGACAGACATATAATATAATTTTGTAGTAATATATCTGATTTAAAATAGTCAGTACTACTGGGGACAAGGCTTTTTTGTATTATCGGTCTCTACCTTGTGATTTGACCTTTTTTTAAAACCAAAAAACGCGTCAACATCCTGCCTTACATAATGGAAGGAGATGAGGGGAGGGGAAGATATTTAAAGAAGGGGACGGAAAGGATTTTAATGATTCCTCTAAATCCCGCAGTTTAGAAGAGAGGGTTAAGAGAAGTGAGAGGAAGTTCACTCATGAAAGATTTATTAGCTAAAGGGAGGAAAATACCTTCCATCCATTTTTTCTTTTTTCTTTTTTTTTTGATAAAAACTTTTTTTTAAAAAAAAAGTTGGGCTCACTCAGGATCCAAGGGCAAGGCAAAGTCTCTCTTCCTCCTAGGCGATACCAATGTCAGGCAGGACGAGCCATCTATTACCTTCAGGCGTAAACCTAGGCACCCATGAGCTAGGATGCCTCCCCAAGCACTGCAATTGGAATTATAACAAAGTAGTACTACACAGGAATCGAACATATTCTAAATGATCGTATATTTTACCCTTTTACCAGTTGAATATACAGACGATAGATCATCTATTTTTTCTAATCAAATAAGGGAAAGATAGCAGAATTCCTGCCCTGCCCTCCTCATACCTCCAACCAAAAGCGTTCCTCCACTATTGTTCTGGGGGTTAGAGGGCAGCCGTCGTCCACCACAGCCCATATATTCGCCCTCTATCGTGGGTTTTAAAGCCCATATACACAATTTATCAAGTTGGACCCCAAGGGTCTTGTAAGAGCCCAGCAATTAATTATTTCTATTTTCTCCCAATTTCATGATGATTTTAACAACCGGAATTGAGTGTAACGATAATATTAATTTCTCGTAATATAGCGATAGAATATGATCGGTTCTGATAAAAAGATACATATCCTAGACAACAACAAAAATCACAAGGATTTTACATATTTGAATAGGGCTCATCATCCCTGGAGATCTCATGTGTTTCATTTAGATATTCCTTTAAATTTAACAAAAAATAAATATAACAAAAATTATGTCGAGGTTACCAAAAAATAATGGATAAAGAAAGGGCACATGTTTAAGATGGTTTCTTATGCCACTCCATTGCTGATCTTTATAAGCATTTTCATGTGGCAGGGTCTGGGCATTTGCTGACTCTGTAGCGTTACGTTCTTCTGGGGGCTTGAGGCAAAGGCAAAACTTCTAGTCATGCTATCAACAATCGAATAAGGGAATCAGCCAGAGATTTATATCCAAAATTTCATACTAGGTCCTCATTCTAAACTTGCATTCGAGGAGAACTTAGTCAAGGCTAAAATTTAATAAACATTTTACGAGAATGGAGGGACCTTGCGATAGATTCTAGGTTTATTTTTTCCCAGGTCCAGGGCAATATCCTAGTGCAGCAAGAGAATCCGGAAACCCATTTAAAAGGAGGTCATAAATGTGCTACAACATGCAAAGAAGTTGAAATCACTTGCTCCAAGTGCTAGCTGCCACGCTGTTTCTTCAAGTTTTAGCTAGTTACGATGTATGATTCACGAATTGTTGAGAATTTGATTTAGTACACAGACATATTTATGTTTCCTGTGATATAATGTTGATTGCAATACGCTAACCCTCCCGAGTTAAAGGAATGGTGAATAGCATAGCAATCCAGTCAGTGAGAGTGTTTTGAGAAAGGCTATTGGTTTAGTTTAAAACTCGAATGAGATGAAGTATGCGCATAACTATCTTCACTGACGAAGGATTAGAACTTAGAACACAATTTTCAAATCCACTGAATCAGACATCAGACAGTTGAGATATAATTAAACCAAACAGAGATTGGAGTAGGCAGCATTTGAGCAGCAGGGGCTCTCCACCACAGAATTCAACGATTATTAAGAACCAAATTTAACATCACAAATCCAAAATACAATTATAATTATGAGTCATAATGCGCAAAAGAAGAAGAGTATAGCAATTAAATTATACAGTAAAATACAAGTTGCTAACCATGGATCATTCCACTAAGCCTCGGACTCCTCCACCCATGCTTCAATTCGTAGAAGAACAAAGCCAACGGCAACTCCGACGAGAACGAGACCGTTCATTATAGCAGCAATCCGGAATATCTCAGCCGCTGCATTGCAGGTGGATGACAGAGCTCCTCCACGCTTCCCTTTTCCTTTTCCACTCGACGCAGTGGCTCTCATTGAGTTCATCATCTTCGCAAAACACTGATCAGTGCTCAGAGGAAGCCCTAACGAGACGACGCCGTTGCGTGCCTTTAGACCGCCGAATGAATTGAAGCCTCCGACGGATACCTCCGTCTTCATTCTCCTCTGGGTCCTGGTGGCGGAGCATGCGGTGAGGCCGGGAAGGGAGAGGGTAGCTGATGCCATGGCCATTTTTTATATGATCTTTATGGCTCTCCCACACACAAGAACCAAACTTGAAGAGTAAATAGCTGGCTCGCCAATCGATCACTTGAAGAAGATGTAATGGCAGTGTGGTGTTCACAGAATGAGAGAATTTGGATAAGCGGACTCGGATTTGGATTGATGACACGAAGAGCAGAATTCACGACACGTCATCACCAAACGATGAGACTCATGATGGGCCTCCTCTACCCAATTGGGCTTTCCACAACATTTGGGCCACACAATTCCTCCCTTCTCTACGCAATTGGGCCTTCCACATCATTTGGGCCACACAATTCCTCCCTCCGCCTATCCATTAGGCAGCCGTCAATTTAGTCTCTTTCAAATGAATTAGTATAAAATAATCTTCATTTCTCAATTTAGTCTCTTTATACATTATTTGAAGTCGTAAATACGAGTCACATTTCAATACTAGCAAATAGCATAATTTATTACACATTTTATAATATATTGTTACGTTGATTTGAACCCTCTCTCGCTATTGCCTCTCTTGGTTTCTTTTTTTTTTTGCCCACCCGATTTACAGGAACTTTGTCTTGACTACATCCGAATTCGACCTACGTCGCGCACCTAGTTGTGGTGGGTGAATTTCTCAACAGAATTTTCTGTATTCGCCAAGACTCGAACTCGAGACCTCGTTTAAACGATACCGAGCCGTTTACTATTCGGACCAATCCCTGTAGGTACCTCTCTTGGTTTCTCAAATGGAAGAATTCAATTATGCTGGTTGAGGCACATGGGTTTTTACCTTCCAACAGTTACAATACCTATTTGACAAATAAGAAAACTAACATTTTAAAACTTTTGACCTAAATATTAATTTATTTATTTTTTAAAACAAATAGTTATATTTATCCAAATAAAATTTTTAGACTACATTATATTTTAAAACTAAAATTTTAGATAAGCTACTAGAAATAATTTTTAAAACAGTAAAAGAACTCATAAACTACCTAATAACTATTTTACTTTTATTTTTTTTATACTTTCTCTCATCTCTCTTTTCCACTATCTCTCCTCCAGTCTCTTTTCTTTCTTCTCCACCTTCTTTTCTCTTTATTTTTAATAAAATCATACACTTTATGGTAATTTATCAATTACAAAAATCTTTCTACTAATAATTATCCAAACACTTATTTATTTAGAATCATTTTTTTTTCCCATAAGTTAACTATTTTCTAAAAATTGTCTAAAAATCTTTTTTTTTTCTATAAGTCATTTTTTAAAAGTCTATCCAAATAACACCCACAATTATTTATATATATATATATATATGCTTGTCTTTTCCAACTAAAATCATCCTTACACTTATACATGTGAAAAGAAAAGGAATACTATAGGAAGAGAAGGCAACGCCGCATTAAACTAATAATAGTTTGTTAGGTCAAGCTTGCCATACCAGTCTCCACAAACACCCTTCTCTGTGCTGTAAAAGGGGAGCATTTACAAAGGAGGTGAAGAAATTCAACTGGGCTTGAAAATTTTGAACTTGAGTCCACTGTTGACCATGCTCCAAACACCCCCAATGGAAAAGGCTACACTAAAAGCAATCCCCATCCAACCCAGAATCCAGTTGAAATACCAATTGAAGCTGTATTTAGTTGGCTGTTTGATGAGGACCCACATGAAGCAAGGATATGCAAAGGTGACTGGAAGAGTTAGTCCTCCTAGCAAACCAGCAAGGCTTGAGAGGAAGGGAAGAGCCACTCCTATGAAGAAGTTCACAAATCCATAGAACACTCTGAATCCTGATCTCACCCATATGGAACATGGACGATTCGTTCTACTGGTGTACCCTGCTTCAAAACTGTCAAACACCGGCATCGAGTATATCTGAAAACTGCTCAAGCAGTTAAACACCACCAGAAGGAACGTCAATGCAAGTAAAGCTCTTGGAATGTCATGACTGTGAAATGCATATAAAGCACTCAGCATCCCTCCTGAAGGCATCTGTCACCAAACAAGACAAATATCAAAACTGTTTATACTTTTAAATCAGATGTAGTTAGTTTTCAGTTGACTTACAAGATTCCCATAGGCCCAAAAGCCACCTATAGCAACAGGGAAGAGGCACATTGCGATGAGGAAATAAGCAACCTTGGCTCCTTTCCACATTGGCACGTGAGCTGGGTGCTTAAAGGTTGAAGGCATTGTTGCCTGAAGTAATTAAGAAGAAGCCAGAGATGAAGTCAGTTTTAAAAGGTGAGAGAAAAAATAGAGAGATGAGATTATGGGAGCTCGTTTAAGTACACCTGAATTTCTAGGACTAAATTGTGGCCTCT
Organism: Leucaena leucocephala; assembly: GCA_037074615.1. NCBI lineage: Eukaryota > Viridiplantae > Streptophyta > Magnoliopsida > Fabales > Fabaceae > Leucaena > Leucaena leucocephala. Next base: position 5,162,325 of record CM073517.1, on the reverse strand, counting down.
GAAAGCGAAGGCTACAATTCCAAGAGCATTCAAGACAGAAAAAGCAGAAGCAGAAGCAGATGACAAAGAAAGGGGTTCATAAGACATGGAGGGTGGCCTTGACTTGCTCACAGAGAGAAGCCAGACCATGGAGGTGTAAGTGATGGCAGTGACAGCCCCTACAAGGGAGAGGCCTGCGATTGAATTGAGGTTTGGAAGCTGAGAGAGAACAATGGATAGAGAAGTGAAAACGAGGTACCACTCTACTGTAGTCAAAGGATTAGAGGAACAAGCGGGACCACAAACTATTTGGAAGAACAATTTCATGGTCTCCCCACCAATCAGAATTAAAGCAGTTGCTGTTCCAGCAGACAGATAAACAGTAGGGAAGAGAGCAAGCCATACTCCTAACTTTTCCCCTGCCAAAAAACACTCAATCAGAACAGTTTCTCTATTAGGACACTTATACAGCATTCACTATTCACATGCACACACTTTTAGTTTTAGACCAACTTAAGAGAGTTTGAATAACCAGCTTGTCCTATTACTACAAGGACGTCTTCAATGCCAAAAACTTATATATGCTTAGTAGCTTTTCATGCCAATATTGCAGAACCAGCTATAGTAAGAGTAATTGCTGCATGGGAGAGTAACGTACCAAATGCTGCTTGAGCGAGCTCCAAATACCTGTTGTACCTTTTTCCTGGAACTGCTTCGTGTAGCTGTATCAGAATCCACAACGTGTAAAGCTGCCAACAATATGCAATCGTTAAGGAAATAATTCCCCAACTCCTGCAATACATTTGGAGAACATTAGTTCCATGTGAGCCTCATACAACTTTACTACATTAATGCTGACCCATGTAGGTTCTGTGACCTTTATCTAGTATTTGAATACAAAGGAATTATCTTAGTAAATATCGTTAAAAACATCCTACAGCAGTATGTTAACTTTCGGAGTGTTTTATTTAACTTCTGATTTGTTGCTTTATATAATGAAATAGTGGTCAAAGTACAGACACAAAAGAATGAAAGATGTAGCTAGGGCAAAGACTAGCATTGGGGGGACCTTTTGTCCGTTTGCAAAAGGAAGAATATGGCGGGTATTACGAATCACAAGTGGACCCCGAGGGCAAGCTGGCCTTCACCTCAAAATTATTGTACTTTGGAAAGGGCAAAAGATAAAAGGTGCAGAAGAATCACTTGCCCCAATTGTGTTCTCTTTCTTTCTATTCATACCATCAAATCCATGATGAACCTCGATATTTGGAAAAAAGTTTACCTCCCTTAGAACCGAATCTTAGCTTTTCTCAAGCTTTCTTTGGTAGACGATGATGTCTTGTAAGGCGGTGGTGAGACGACAGAACTTGCTGAAAATGAAACGAAATTTTCTGGCCATTTGCTATAATGTCATTTAAAAAAAAAAAAACAAAGAAAGTTTCTGGAGATAAGAGCAAAAGGAAACAAAGAAACATCAAACGCGATTGACAAGAAATGCATTAAATACTCATCGAAATAAACACCATTTTTAGCAACTCCGGGATTCTAGCAAGGTTATTAGGCGTGTGTTTGAATTAATTTTTGGAAAATAAATTAAGAATAAATTTTGGAAAAAATAGATTTTGAGAAGAATAAATTTTGGGAATAAAAATATTTGAATAATTAATAGTAAAATTACTTTTTATATTGATAAGTTATAAAAAAGAGTATGATATGATTAAAAGTAAGAGAAATAAAAGATGATAGAGAAGAAAAAGTAGAGAGAAGAGAGTGTAGATAGGAGAGATGAGAGAGAAAAAGAGGGATAAGAGAAGAGAGAGGAAAGAGAAAAAAAAAAGATAAGAGAAGAGAGGAGGGATGAAAGAGAAAATAGGGGAGAGAGTGTAAGAAAAAGTAGAGTTAAAATAGTAATTGGATAGTCCATAACCTAGGTTTCAAACTAAAAGTTATTTTCAATGGCTTATTCAAAACCTAAATTTCAAACTGAAGTTTTGCCCAAAATCAATTCTCAACAAAAATTACTGGTTGTATAAAAAAATTTCACGATTTTGCTCAAAATTAATTTCCAAACTTAAATGCCAAACAGGCACTAGGTAAAATTTAGTATTAGAAATTAGACGGCTGAACAGACTGTAGCAAGGATATACGGAGGCAATGAGGTATGGGGTGTGTTTGGAAAACGCCAACGGTTTTAGAAGAGTTTTTGGCCCAAACCTCAGTTTGGGAAAATTTTAAAACAAACAGGCTTATTTATCCATAAGTGCTTTTGGACAAAACCATGGTTTAAAATCATATTTTTGAATAAACTATTTAAAATAGCTTTTTCAACAGTAAAATCACTTATGGACTATCTAATTATTATCTTATCCCTACTTTTTCTTACACCCTCTCTTTTCTCTCCTACTTTTTTTTACACCCTCTCTCCTTTCTCCTCTCTTCCTTCTCTCCTCTCTCTTCTCTTTTCTCTAACTCCCTCCTCTCTCTTACTTTAAATCAAATCATACCCTTTTTAGTAATTTACTACTATAAAAGTCATTCTAAAAATAACTATCCAAACACCTATTTATTCAAAACTACCTTTTTTCCATAAACTCTTCTCCAAAAGTTCTTTTCCATAAGTTGTTCATAAATCCTTTTTTTCATAAGCCGTTTTTTAAAATCCTATCCTAACATGCCTATGCCTATGATGATTAAGAGAAATGCAAATACTAGCCACAAGATTATGAAGCTAAAACAAGGGAGATGAAAATTACTTTCCTAAGATGAATTTAATATAAGAGATATTCTTGTACGGGCGATATTAGTTAGAGATTAGAACTTGTTTGTTGCAGGAAACTCGCAAGTGCATGTTTTCCAGAAAAAAAACTTGCAGGCGAGAGCAGCATGCAGGCCTGGAGAGAACAGTCAAAGAAGCAGAAAACTAGGAAGGACTCAAATGCACTGTATAATGTAACTAGCTAGAGAGAGATAAACTGGAGGAATGAGATTAAAAACTAAAAAGCACTCTTCATTATTGGAAGTTTTAGTTTCCCTCTCCGGTCACAACGGTAAAGTATTGCAGACGGTTAGAGAAAGACGAAACATGTCAGCGATGAACTGAAGAAAGGGAAGGAATCTTGACGTACCAGCCGAGATAAGCGAAAGCAACGGGCAAAACCAAGGCTTGGAATCCAACCCCAGCATTGAGGTTGTGAAACGCAGCGTAATGAGCATTTCCGTTGCGCGACTCAGTGATGGGAAGCCACGCGTCTTGAGGGTTCAGCTTTGTGAGGTGGCCCACCTCCTCCAAGTAACCCTTCATGTTTATCAGAACCCTCTTCATCGGCGTCCCTATGGGGCTCAAGAACCTCGGAGATATCAGCGATGTCGGAGTCCAGGCATTCGACGATTTCGCCTCCTTTAACGTCGGCCTCGGTGACCTCTGCCCCGACGGCGTCTGTGTCTCCGGCGTAGCCGGAATAGATATCAACTCCGTCTCCGGCCTCTCATCCATTGCACTCTACTTCAGTTCCCACTTCACTGTTTTGGATCGTCTCACTCTCGGTATAACTACAGATGAATTGTTGTGCGAGAAATAATAATGGTACAAAGTTAGTGATCTTTGAGGGGGTTGCGGAGGAAGAGAAAGGGGTAACGTGACCTGGGTGGGGAAAAGGTCAAATCTGAATCAGAAGAGTAGGAACTACGAGCGATGTCGTCATTCTTGTGGTGGGCCGAGTAATGAGTCTTGTTCCGGAAATTAAGATTTTCACTATAACTTGCTAACTACACGCCCTGCTTCTCCATGGCGCGCTGCAATTGTATGCTCCCATCAATGTAATTTCTCTCCCCATTTGGAATTTTTTTCTCTCTCTTTAGAGTGTCAACATTAATTTTTTCCAAACACGGAGTAATAGGAGGAGAAAGCAGGAATGCAGAAGAAGGAGAAGGGCAAGGCCAAGCAGCTCGAAGTTGTGGGGTCCACGACATCGGAAAGAGGGAGAGTGGGAAAAGCAAGATGTCGAAGTAAATGTCAGGCTTAGCAGACAAAAGCACGTGCCTCCACAAAAAATAAATAAATAAATAAATAAATAATTTACAAATGCGGGCTCCTGCGCCTCTCCTCTGCTTCCTCCCTCCCTCAGCTTTTCTTTCCTTGCCAAAAATCTGTGGCAGTGTACTCCAATAAGTGGACGCGCGCGCGCATTTTTATTTTTACCGCACCGTAACAAATTTTAGCCTTTATGCTGTATTTACGTGCATTCAATGTGTTAAAGATTACAGAATCTTCGTTTTACGATCTAAACATACATGTACGATGGGTCGATGAAATCATGGGATACAGATCTATATTATCCTGTGTCCATCAAACTAGTTTTGTTTTGGGTGAAATTTACAATAAAATCATTATAGCTCCGGAGAGGGTTAATAAAAAATCATTTGAGCGAAAAGGTATGGAAATTCTTCATTGCTTCTAAGCGGAGATTAAGGAAGAAGTTTCATCTGCGAAATCCTTCAAGAACTCACCTATCTGGACTACTCCTTCATAGACCGCATGTTGACTCAATTACTGGTGGCTTGTAAAGTTGATGATTCAAAAGAAAATAAGTTGAATATGTTAGGAAACCTACTAATTATATATATATTGAGAGAGTAATTTAACAACTTTGCCTGATTTTAAACAATATATGGCTCAAAGTCAAGGTGTAACTAGACTTTTTTTTTTGTTATAAAAAATTTTAGAAAAAAAATAGGTTCACCGTAATATTAATGTCAGGTAGAATGAGCCGTCTATTACTTTCAAATGTAAACCTAGACGCTCAAGAGTTATGATACATTCCCAAACGCCGCGACTAAAATTAATAATTATAACAAAGCAATACTCTTCAGAGATTAAATATACTCTAAATAATTATATATCTCAACTTTTTATAGTTGAACTCACTGATAAATTTATAAAGTTATTTACAACTTTCTAGTAATAAAAGTCTCCTATCAATAACATATTTAAATTTATGATCTTTCTCGGGATCAAGTTTTGTAACCCACTTTGTGTCTTTAACTGCCATCAATAATGGGCTACCTTGCTTTTTTGGTATACAATAATGGGCTAGCTAAACCCACGATACAGCCAAGACGGGGCCTCAATAAACTGACCCGAATTATTGAACCTCGCAAAATTTGTTTATATGACTACTTGCTGCATATATATGACCCTATAAGTTCAACTAGAAAAAGGTAAAACATACGATTATTTAGAATATATTTAATCTTTTAGAAATATCAATTTGTTATAGTTCCAGTCGTGGTATTTGGGGAGACATCCTAACTTGTAGGTACCTAGGTTTATATTTGAGAGTAATAGATGACTTGTCATATCCAATATTGGTATCGCCTAGGAGGAAAGAAAATTTTGTCCTACCATTAGATCGTGAGTGAGCTCAAACCCTTTTCAAAATTTTTTATATAAAAAAAAAGCCATGTTTGGGTGGCCGCAGCTATATTGGGGGATCTTGGGCTCAATTCAAGCTAATATCTTTGTGTTAATAGTTTCTTTTCCTATGTTACCATCAACTAAAGCGTTATACTATTTAATTAGAGAGAGCTATTTTTAATCCAGTTAAAATCTAGAGCTATAATCATGTCGGAACAATGTCAAAAAAAATTAAAATGAGGACTACTTCAAAACAAATGCAGCACGTTATTGTTTAGTCCAAAAGCATGGCATTTTGAATAAACATGTCTTCCAATTGACACATGATGATAATTAATGACTTACTTATTACTTAAGAGAGAAAAAATTTCGCGCCAACTCTTTAAAAAAAAAATTGTATAAAAAAAAGTCCTCCAGGATATGAGAATTACCGCCCTGCCCCCTCCATTGACGTGTTTTTTTTTTGTTACCCACTCGTTTCACCGGAGTTTTGTCCTGACTATATCCGGATCCGACCCGCGTCACGTATTTGACTATGGTAGGTGACCCATTGACGTGTTAATTACACTGCGTTTTGAATAAAAAGTGAGCCACTGACTATTGTGGGCTATGAGCTATGACTGCGCTATAACATATTGTTAAGATATTGAGTGCCGTTTATTTATCAAAAAGAAAAAGATATCGAGTGTTGTCAAGAAGGATCTGACAATGAACTATGAATCCAAAACATTCACAAAACTCGCCCCAGTAAAAAAAAAACGATGGAACCGACCAAAATCGGTAAAAATGAGTGAAGAACTTATCAAATCAATATTGAATTGATTTTTTATTTTAAAAAACAATTTAACAACACAAAATAATGTTATTTTGTGTTTTTATTTATCTCTTGATTAGTTTCCCCAGTAGAATTATACACACATATATTCAATGATTTATGGGCAGTTCTCATTAATTATGAAAGTTAATATGGTATAGCTGATACTTTCGGGAATCTGCAGTGGAGAATAAATGCTGCTATTGTGGTGTTGGTTTGATTGGCTGTAAATTTAACATTCACGATAGAGTATGGATGAGTATTACAATGATCTGGCCATTTAACATTGCCCCAAAGGCCTGGTTGGATCAATTTTAATTTGTAATCGGACCCTGGAAATACTGCCGAGAAAAAAGCAGAATTAGGCCCTATAGAGTTGGTGGAGACAGGTTTTCAAAAAGTCAACTGAAATATTATCGTTCTGGGCAACGGAGGCTTGGTGCATGCACGCTTGGACTCGTTCGTAATCAGTGTGGTCAGTGCACACAGTATAACTAGTGGCAAAATTATTAGGTCCATTTACTATAATATATTAGAGATGTGCATAGGTAAGACTGGGCAAGATAAGTCCTGTGCCCGGTACTCTGCCTAAAAAAGTATAGGTTACATTTTGCAGCCCGATATCCGGCCCTGCTAGGTAAAAGCCCTAACTATTTTGGGCTGGGTATAGGTGGGCTGGGCATGCCCAAATTTTGATGTCATGCTCATGTTGTAAAAAAAATGTAATTATGAACTTATAAAATAATACCATATTCATATTTCTTTAAGACTTAAATAATATTCATAATTCACTAAGAATAAAGCAATAAAAAGATAATAATTAAATTTTTGAAATCTATTGTATGTAAAAAAAAATCTTGAAGTCTAAGTAATTTGTAATTGTAACTTTATATTAATCTCCCTAATATTGACAAAGATTAAGTATCTGAAAAAAAATAAACAATTATAATTTATAATGTAATTATATGATGATTAGTAAAGTTAAAAAAAGAAAAGAAGAAAAAATTAATATAGTTATAAATATTAAAATATACAACTTATATACTTAACTACTCATATTTTTAAAATGAACCTCTAGTCACCAGTAACTATCATATTCTCCCTTTTAAGTGTAGCATTTAGGAAAAAAAATAAAAAAAATAAAAGAAGTGGTGCTCATAGGCAGGGCAGGGCAACCCCTGCCAGGTGCCCAGCCCGAAAAAAATATGGGTTGAATTTCGTAGTCCGATACTCAGCTCTACTCTATATTTATTGGGTTAGATAAGGCTATTTTATTATAGACTGGACTAAATATACTGGGCTATAAATATTATGCACAGCCCTATCATATACTAATGTGAAAGCAGTCAATTAAAAAATCCCACGTGACATATAAAAGTTCCGTCATTTTTTAACTCCCCCCCTCTTTTGGAGGCGATGTGTCCTTCTTCCCCGGCTAAGGACCCTGAACTTGGTCAAAGTTTTGGCATCAATAAATAAAGTATATAGTCAAATTCAGAATCGGGAAGAAGTTTCGCTGCGGTGGGGTTGAAGTTGTAGGTTGATATCGCATCACAAATACAATTGTTTATTATCAGTGACGTGTGCCCTTACGTCATAGGCGTTTGAGCTTGCCTCCAACTTCTTATGCAAGGCATAGGATCTATAGGGCTAGTATCGTCATTTAATAAAGCGGAAGCTGCCTGGTGGGTGCGTGTTTATAAATTATTATTCCAACTATTTATCCTTCCTGTATTCGCTATTTTCAATTATAATAATTACAACTTTTTTAATCCTCCAAAAACATTAAAAATTTTCATTTTGACCAGAAATTACATAAAACATTTTATTCATGAACGGTCCCCCGACTACAATATTCCAGTAATAATTTTGTGGGTTAGGCAATATCGTAATATCGTAAGAACCATAGTCTCGCAACGTAAATCAGGCAGCGGCCGCCTAAAATAAATAAACCCCAACCCACCAAAGCATCTGTTTTGACTTTTGCCATTTCCATTCTGGTTTCTGAGTTTTTGGCTCTCCGAGCAAAAGGACCGGAACTCTGTTCCGGCTTCTCCTCTCCTCTCCTGAGTTTTTGGCTTTCCGAGTTTTTGTCATCATCTGATCCCTCTAAGTTCTCCTTCTCGGGATCATCGGTGATTCCCGCCACTGCTGCTAGATTCTCCTAGCTTCAATTCAACCCTTCCGTCCCCGATTCACTGGTTTCTTCGGCAAAAAATGGCTCCGATCATCTGCTAGGTCTCCTAGATCTCACTGTTCGATCTACGACATCACTCTGTACCTTTACTTATTCAAGCTTATCGAATTCGTAGTTATGGCTATCCGAGTTACTTTATCCTACTCCGGCTACTTCGCCCAGGGCCTGGCTTGCGCCGGTGGTCGTGCTGGCAATTCGCGTTGCCTCCACGAATGCTGGATCCGATCTCGCTTATTCGGCCCTAGCCAGAAGCTTGATCGTGATCCCTCCGGAGGCGTACGTAATTACCGTTCCGATTACGGCCGGCCTGAACCGAATTGCTGGGCTAAGAAGTCAGCCTCCTTGTATTCTATTATCTCCAAAGAATTTCAGGGAGATAATTCTGATAATCCGATCATATTGGGTTTGATTTCGATTTTGAAGTCAACCGGTTCGGTATCGGCGTCATCTGCGGCGACTATGGCTGTATCTGGCGTTTCCCCGATTAACGCCTCTTCGATTATTCCCTTTTTAAAGGGATCGAAGAGCCTTCCTAGTAACGAGTCAACTCCCGTTCCTGCAACTTTTGAGGTGGATAAAGGAGGGACACTGTGTTATAATGACATTGATGATGTGAATTCAGGGTACGGTCCCAGAGGTCTTGAGAAGTCAAGTTGGCTATCGCGCGTGTTGAACGTCTGTTCAGAGGATGCGAAGGCCGTGTTTACTGCTGTGACTGTTAGTGTGCTCTTTAAATCGTTGTTGGCTGAACCGAGATCGATTCCCTCGGCTTCTATGTACCCAACTCTGGACGTGGGTGACCGCATTTTAGAGGAGAAGGTTAGTTTTTGTTGAGAAATCAAGTCTTTTATATAATATTTACAGCTCTTTCTAGTCCTAATTGTAATGGATAAAGGAAATTTGTATTATCAATCGTTATATTCACTTTATTAGCTGATATCTATGGGTGAATGTGGAGGCGTCTGAATTTAGTAAATCAAATTTACAGCAGAGATTGTCATATATTGCAGTCTTTTGTTTTCGTGAACTAATTGCATTTGGTTTTGATAATGGTGTAACAGGTTTCATTCCTTTTCAGAAAGCCTGATGTTTCAGATATAGTCATTTTTAAAGCACCTCCAAGTTTACAGGTATCTTACACGGCTTCAGTTTTATTACCTGCTTTTTCTCTGCGAGTAAGATGCTAATAATGTCTTCCTTGATATCTTGGCATCATATAGGAAAAAGGTTTTAGTTCGTCTGATGTATTTATTAAGAGAATTGTGGCTAAGGCTGGGGACTGTGTAGAGGTGAGTTTTATATTTTAGCAATAAAGGGTTTCATTCGGCTGTTGCATTTGTCTTTGTCAAATACTTGTTTGTCCTCTCTACCGTATCGCACCTTACCTTTTTGAGTTTCTTGTAGGTTCGTGACGGAAAACTGCTGGTGAATGGTGTTGCTCAAGAAGAAGAATTCGTTTTAGAACCCCTTTCTTATGAGATGGATCCAGTGGTAATGTTTTATCATTTGCCGTGGGGTTGAATTTTCCTTCCTTTGTAACGGTACTTCAATAATTGATCCTGGGCTTTTGAAGCATTTTTAAGCTTGTTCTTTTTGGTCGCAGGTTGTGCCAGAAGGTTTCGTCTTCGTGTTGGGAGACAACCGTAATAACAGCTATGACTCACATAACTGGTAATTCCTCAGTCTTGTTAGTACTGATTTTCCGTTGCTCTTTCGATGATAAGTTGGTTTAGGTGGGAGATTCACCTCGGCTCGTTCATAAATGAAGGTCTCCTCGAAACATGTTTATGTAAACATTCTATCCGAGATTAATCTTAGTGTCTGGACTCTGGAGTTTGTCTTGATCCATGATAATTGATATCACAAGTTCACACACACACACACATACAAGAGATCAAATTTACGAAGTATATAACCTAATTCTCGTAATCTTTTGTTTCACCTCGGCCCGTTCATAAATGAAGGTCTCCTCGAAACATGTTTATGTAAACATTCTATCCGAGATTAATCTTAGTGTCTGGACTCTGGAGTTTGTCATGATCCATGATAATTGATGTCACAAGTTCACACACACACACACACACACACACACACATACAAGAGATCAAATTTACGAAGTATATAACCTAATTGTCGTAATCTTTTGTTTCACCTCGGCCCGTTCATAAATGAAGGTCTCCTCGAAACATGTTTATGTAAACATTCTATCCGAGATTAATCTTAGTGTCTGGACTCTGGAGTTTGTCATGATCCATGATAATTGATGTCACAAGTTCACACACACACACACACACACACACACACACATATACAAGAGATCAAATTTACGAAGTATATAACCTAATTGTCGTAATCTTTTGTTTCAGGGGTCCGCTTCCTATAGAGAACATTGTTGGAAGATCCATGTTTCGGTACTGGCCTCCTTCTAAAGTATCTGACACCCTCTATAGTTCACCAGCAAACAATTCTCTGGCTGTTTCTTGACACGCCCTCTGCTGTCAAAAGGGGACGAAGGTTTTTAGATGACAATTGTTTGATTCATCGGTTATTGTTGACATTGGATAATCTTCCAAGATGAGACCGACCATTGTGAATTCTGTGCGGGTCGAATATCTTATTCGCTGTTGTAATTGATGTAAATTTTGTAGACGACCTTAGAGCGAACACCGATGGCATTGTTTACTGACAAGTTTTGCTCCACGGTGAAGCTCGGGTTTGAAAATAAAGGAAAACGAAAGAAACAATGTAGTATTGGATGTTTTTAAGTCTCCTGGATCTGGATCCGAGAGAAGTGTTCATGGGGATGGAGCTAATGTCTGCTTGTAAGGTCCATGATCAAGCCTCCAAAACTTCGTGGAGCATTAGTCAACAAAGAATTTGCAAGGGCATGATTATATGCTCAAGTGTCTTGTAAACATTTACAAATGAATTTTCAATTCCAGAATAAAGTTCTCAATCAGTTGTTATTCCTTCTTGTTTTTCGCCTTTCAGAATCCTTAGTTTCGATGACGTAGCCCGTTCTTTTTATCAATGCCTCTAGCCAAGCTATTACGAGATAGAAGTTTTTGTAGCTATATAGATCTGAACAACTGCAACTTGGTGCTTTCACAGAAACTGCGTTCGAAAGGAGCACATTAATTAAAGAAAGACTTGAAGGCTCTGGGAAAAACACGATTTGCCTGGATAAAATGAGATGTTCCCCTTGCATTAAAAAAATAAAACAGAGAAGTGAATACTTTTTTCTTTTTTCCGGTAAAAGTAAAATATAATTTCTTTATATAACAAGAAGAATTCAGAGGAAAATTGTAGTGTAAGAGTTTTTAATAAAAACGGTTAATTAATTACATATACAAACTTCTTAACAAATTTATTATTTTTAGTGAAAATTGTTGAAAAATCTCAAATTAAAGACTTCATTACTCTAAAGTCTAAAGTTCTGAAATCCCTTTATTTTGTGTTTTTACATTTTTAATTTTTTTTTGCCCGAGTATTTTTACATTTTTCAGGGAATATCAATTTATCCTATTCAGGGATATCGGTAATTCGGTTATTTGATGTTAAGAACTTCAAAGATTATGTTCTTCATTTTTACAATTTAAGGCTACCGACAGAGCGCTATCGCGTTTAGCCATTTACACCCCATGTTGCCCCACGAAGGGTATACAGACGACGATGATTGGTTGTGTCTCAGTCTTCTTCATTCTTCTTCTCCAAATCCTTTCGTTTCATCCTCCTTCTGTTAGATCTTCTCCTTCTGACAACAAGGCTTCGTACATTTTGCAGGTTCCTTTCATCAAATCCTGCGTCCGATTTTCATTCCGTTATGTTCTTGTTCTCAAATTTATATTTATACGCTATGAATAATAATAAAAGCCTTGAATTATCTTTCTTAGTTGCCCTTTTCTTGATTCATGGAAATTAGGATGTTTTAAAGGCGATTTCGGCCAAACAGAAATGGGATTTCGACGATGTCAGAGTTTCCAAGTTCGATGTTGGCAAGGTTCGATTCAGCTCCTCCCGCAAATATGAGTTTCGAATCGGGTTGGGCAGGAATCATTTGCTCCTCAGATCTTCGGAGCCAGTTGGGTCTTGGAACAAGTTTAGAAAGCCCAAATCTGACCTAGGGTCTCTGATTCGTCAAGTTAGCTCACTTGCTGCACTTGATACCTTCAAATTGGAGGGTCCATTTGAATTAGGGGTCGATGGACATCAGCAACTGACTCTATCCTTGCCGGTATGCTCTATTTCTGGTTTTATTCCTGTTTGTCTCGGATCTACACGTTGAAGTCTCTCTAATTGGGTCCTCATCTCTCTTAGAAGCTGTTAATAACCTTATAGCTTGGGGGCTTGCTATTGAAACTTGCTCGAGGATAAATCCTTCTCTCTGTTTGACGGCTGAGAAAATTTATCTTCTGTCCAGTGTATATGCGTTTTGTTTTTGAAAGTTATAATTATAACATAACATCAGTTATGAATCGTCTACTCGATTAGAGCTTTTTATTACTACTTCGAATTTATGAAACAAAATTAATATTCTTTCCCAGGAACTAAAACTGGAGAGATCTGCGAGAGTCCAAATGTTAAATTTAGTTGGTTGGCTAGCTTTAAGTAGATAAACATGTGAGAAGCACACGATAATGGAGAGTATAAGAACTGTCACCGACAGTTCACTGGAAATCAAGCCGCGAGGAGTTAAGGAATATAGCTATTGATGAATTGGGAGACGGAGAAGAGGACCTTAACGATGGCTCGAGGGAGCATAGTCCTCTTACTTTCGAACTGAGCGGTGTTTATTTTGATTTATTGTGTTTGGTTTTATATAGATAACTTTATTTGAGCCCTAATATATCATCTGTACGTGAGGATGGTTTAAAACTGTTGTTCATTGATGTGTTATTAATTGTAACCTAAAAAGTGGTTTCAGTTGGGGGGCTGCTAGCATCTGCATCCTTTCTTATGTTGCAAATGATTTCTCAAAGAGATTGCTTCCATTTGTTTTGTTCTGCTCACGGCTTAGTCAGGAAATTTGACATTTATCATGCCATGAATCAGGTTTTTGTTCCCTGATATGCATGGCAATCTATATTAGGGTAAACTCTTGCTCTATAACTGGCAATCTTGATGTTTTATTAACTCTTGCCCTTGTTGTGCAGATGAATATCTCGTACACTGGTTTGAAACACATCCTTGTTGGTGAAGGCATCACATTAGAAGTGAAAGGAGCTCAAGAAGTCTCCCTTTTTCATTCATCAGATCTTGATCTTCAAACAAATGGAAGCACTTTGTATAGCAAGTTTAACAAGGGGACAAGTGTTTTTTGGCCGTTTATGCAATCAATGTGCATGAGTTTAATTCCTATACGCATTTTAGGCTCTGCATCATTGGTTGCCTACAGAACTCGGAATCCTGATGTGTACATAGAAAATACACGTATTTCGGGTGACACAATTGAGCTGCTCCCAGAAAAATGTTACCACGGTCTTGTGTACAGAAAGCGAGCATGTCCTATTAATTCCTTTAATTTGAGATTAAGTATGTTGGAAAAAGTTTTGAGGAGCCTTCTGGGTCGTAGGATCCTTCAAAATCAGGTTTCTGGTTTTGTCAAAGCCAACGTCAAAGCATTATCTAATGTCAGGTTCCCCATAGAGTTGGAAAGAGTAGTTGGGAGCAACATCACTCTAGATGGTACACTGCCCAAGTGGAGAACAAGGCCTAGTGTAGAAAGAGATTGGTTTCAGATATGGGCCAGAGTCGAGGCTGACAGACTAAAGCCTCTCATGATCAAGAAATTAAAGCCTTTTATTGAATCAGATTCAGTTTCATGGGGTAATTTGATGCCAAATATGTCATTTACAAAGTTGCGGTCTGTACTTGTTCCTCCAGAGGCTCTTACATTGGATGTGAAATGGTAGGAGACGCTCTTGTAAACTGTAACATAGTTTTCGTTTCCTATAAATGGGCTACGTTTCTAGATTTTCTTGTTCCTTGTGATATATAATAGGGTTTAGACACCTGTAAAAGAAGGCTCATATTTAATGTTGTAAATACCCAAGGAAAAAAGGAGGGGAACGTTTTGCGTTTCTTTTTACTCTCCCTTGCAGACTTATGGTTTGGAGCATTTAAACCTAATTCTTTGGCACTGATTATGGTTTGGTATAAGGTGCTGTTGTTCTAAGATTTTGTTTTTAAATAAAAACCTAAATCTTAATCGTTGTAAAATCTACTAAATTAAGGTATATAAGCGTGATCTGCTAATTTTGTTCTTAATCCTGTAATCTGGGGGAGGTTTTAGCGATGAATGCAAATCCTCATCATAAACACATGTTGGCACGTTTCTTAATTTGTCCTTAATTTGCATTTGGTTGAAAGTTCTTCCATAGTCAATGGTAAATTCCTTATATGGTGATTTGCAGCGCTAACGAACAGTTGCATATAAATAAACACTTTTTACATTAGTAAAAATATATGCTTGTGGTTTACACTTACAATGACTTCCACGTCATGCAAATCAAATATAATAGTTTATGCAAAGTGATAAAGAAATCAAAAGCAAGCAAGTAAATAAGCACTAGAGATCTAAACTAAACCTTAGTCTTTGGGATGGCCTTGCCTGTCTCCCACCTTTTTGTATCTATACCAAGAAGCACAAACCAAGTAAAACCCAAAATTGAGAACACTTAACGCAGCCAACAGCCAGTAGAAGTATTTAAGCTTGTCTCTGTTCAAGTTATTACTTGCCAGCCATCCTCCACTCACTTTGTTAACCACTTCGACCACCACGGTACTTGTAAAATAACCAAATGCCACAGAACTCCAAGATATAGGCATATGGCCTTGCTTAGTGACTTCATTCCTAATGAACTTTCTGCATAGAATAACTTCAGAAGCCCAATCATGGTAAACATGTCTGCTGCTCCAAATATAGCGTAATGGAAATCCAGCCAAAACAGACTCATAGGCAAAGGCTCTGTACTTTCCACCATATTGTGTTGGATGGCCACCGACTTCCGGTGGGTTTCAACAACTCCGGCGACTGCCATCGAAATGCTGATAGAACCAATCCAACCCCGATGCGTTGAAGGGGTCGGATTCCTGTGGGAATTCAGGGGATTCTTCGAGCAAGTTGAACGACAATGCGGTCGTATAAAGGGATTAGGATGAGCATCGAGAGCAGAGGGATGACTGGGATAGATGGACCTGGCGCTTTAAATCCGTTGTTGATGTTGGGGTTCATGGTGTTGCTTTGCTGTATAGAGAGTCTGAAGCTGAGCCAAATATGTATTCGTGAATATGGTGCTACAGATAACTGGTAGCATGCGGATCAAGATTTTTGTTTCTGCTACTTGTGTCACCATGCACAGATTCCATGGTCCTGAGCTTATGGATGTTGCTGCATCAGTAGTGCCTCTTATAATTTCTGCCGAGTCCAAGAATCTAGGAAATCGGTTTTCCAACAAAAAATAAGAAAGGGCTTGAGCAATATCTGTTTCTTAAGAATTTGCAGCCTCTTATGTTATATCAAGGCAAAAGTTCGAACCTTGAACCAGTCATGCACGTGAGAGGGTTCAAATCTGTTTCTTGTAATGTCTATTACCTGAACTGATTTGTCCTTTTGATGATTTCATGTTTGTCCCCGCCTTCTGTTTCATGAATCTCTTGTAGTTCCTCATCATTCTCTGGAGTTAATAGTTTTCTGTTTCTGAAGGCTGCAACAAAGACCTACCAGTTCAACGAACATGCGAGAATCAGATTTATATTACATTTGGAATACTATTCCGATATATTAACGCCATGTACCTACCTGCATGATCCGCACAAGGGGGCTTCCTTTTGGAACATTATTCCTATGTAATGATTTGCCCATGATTATAAAGATAAGTGCAAATAAGACAGCAATGGTGCGCACGGTAAAACTCCATTGCCAGCCTAAGTTGGTACTAATCCAAACGGTGAAGGTAATAGTATAGATCCGATGTTGAGGCTAAACAAGAACCAGTTGAAAAAGCTAGATAATTGAGCTGCCTCTTTGGGATCTTTGTCATCAAACTGGTCAGCCCTTAAGGCCGGCAAAGCCGCCTTAATACCGCCGGTTCCTAATGCAACAAGGTAAAGTCCAGTATAGAGTATTGCAACTTGGCCTCTACTAGCAGCCTCGCATTGACCTGTCTGTGTTGTTGCTGCGCCCTTGCATGGGATTGGTCTTAATTGGTGAAAGTCTGCTTGTGCTGTTAGGATACCAAATACCTGTTACCAAACACAAATTGAGAATGTTGTTACTTTTTTTGGAGGCAAGACAAAATGACATTAAATAAACATTTGAGCTACTAAGTGCTACTAAACTGAATGAGATGTTGAAGGGACAGTAAAAGGTTGAGGTGAATCCTGTAAGAAGAAGAATACAAGTTCTAATTCCGGGAAAACGCACTTGTTGGGAGATGCAAACCCTGTAAGAAAAAGAACACAAGTTCAAATAAGATAGATAACCTTAAGTAAATAAAAAAAAAAGCTGAGGCGAAAGAACAACAAAAGGGAGTTACCAAGATTTCCAAGGAGACGAAGAGGACACAAGTCTTTAACCTTGAGAGCTAAGTATCAGAGATGAAACCCCCGAAGAGTGCTAACAGAAACGCAGTCCCCATGAAGTTGGTGTGAGTGGTGGCTGATTTTGTTAGGTTGAAGTTCATGTACCCAAAGAAATATGTCACCGAGCTCACTGCCACAGCAAAGAAGGCATGTTCTCTACTCCCTTCGTTGCTGCGTTCACAATCATACAAACTTATAGAGCACATTCAAGCATCATAAAAACTGCACACAATGAGGATTCTGCAATCTGTTCATTACCATACACAAACAGAGCAGCCTTGTTTCATCCTGGCCTTCTTTCTACCTTTGGTTGAGTTCCCAGATCTCTGCAGATTCCCTGAGATAACAAATTGATTAGCCTAAGTAGAACTTGTTTGGTCTGATGCACGACACGACCATTAAGCATAAATGACAAGACAACTTCGGGGTGGATTAATTACCATGGTTTGTGCCTTGTCTTCTGCGACCAAAGAGGCTTGTTTACTCTGCAGCAGATTCATATGATATATATAGAGACCAAGACCATGGCTCTGAATATTGGCTTTAAAATAATACTTGTCGGTCACATTCTGTTCGTAGAGTTCTATTTCTCTCTCCAAAGTTCAAACCTATAACGAATGTATCTTTGGCATTATTGATTGCCTTAATCATTTGTTTCCACTTTCCACACTAAGGGGTTCATAAAGGGAAAAGAAAAAAAAAAGGAGACTTAGACTATATATGGTACGAGTCCAAATTCTTTGATTAAAAATTATCCGGGATCCATATATCATTCATGTTCTTGCTTATTCCGTTATTCCTCTTGTCCACCTTCGTATAACTCACGAAGCTTTTATATCTTGTAACGCAAAGCCAACCATAAAAAATTTGCCGTCTTGTTTATGGATTCAGCTTTTGATTTTTTCCTGTACGTAGTTTGATGTCTCTTAGATAATCTCTGTTCCTGGTTATGATGAATAGCTAGATATTGTCCTGATCAATTAACGATTCCTTGAATTTCATTGCCATATATAGTTAAAAAAGCTCATATCTAGTAGTTGGGTGGGGACAAGTTCACGGCAGATTTAGTTATTAAAGCCATCATTTTCAGCCCAACTGTATGTAGTCGTAAAACCCCATATTTCAATAATTGCAGGCATTATTAAAAGTACAAGTAACCTAGATAGACTAATTGTTTTCAAAGCTCTTGTTCATTATAAAATAACTAGGACGTGACCAAGACCCTGATGACGATCAAAGTTTATGAAACAACCAACGGACAGGGATTAATCGAGCTACAACCATTAGCATATTTACAGGAAACTTTTGGCCAGAGTTGATTTGCTCTATATATTTTTTGTTATACAAGGAGAATATATTCAGACTAATTTGTTTCCATATAATTTTACGTTTCTAGATTTTCTTGTCCTTGTTATATATAAAAGAAGGCTCATACTTGATCTTGTAAATAAATCCTAAATCTTAATGGTTGTAAAATATAGGGTTTATAGGCGTGGTCTGCTACTTTGGTTCTTGATCTCGTAGTTTGGGCGAGGTTTTAGTGACGCATGCAAATCCTCATCATAAATACCTGTTCATGCATACGTTTCTTAATTTGTCCCTTCACAGCTGAGTAAAGTTAGAGTATTACTAGAGTCAGAATTAATGGGTATATATATATCTTATTTAGGTCAATAATAAGTTAGGAGCTCTGTCTTTTGATCGTGGATGAGCCCAATCTTTTTTCTAAAATTTTCTTATAAAAAAAGGGCCAATGGTGGTACAATTGCATATAAATAAACACTTTATTACATTAGTAAAAATAAATATATACTTGTGGCTCACTTACATTCACTTCCACGACATATAAACTATATCTAGTTTATGCAAAGTGATAGAGAAACCAAAAGCAACAAGTAAACAAAGCACTAGAGATCTAAACTAAAACTTAGTCATCTCAAGGGTATCCTTGGGATGGCTTTGCCTGTCTCCCACCTTTTTGTATCTATACCAAGAAGCACAAACCAAGTAAAACCCAAAATTCAGAACACTTAACGCAGCCAATAGCCAGTAGAAGTAGTTAAGCTTGTCTCTGTTCAAGTTATTACTCGCCAACCACCCTCCACTCACTTTGTTGACCACTTCAACCACCACGGTGCTTGTAAAATAACCAAATGCCACAGAACTCCAGGATATAGCCGTGCTTAGTGACTTCATTCCTGATGAGCTTTCTGCATAGAAAAACTCCAGAAGCCCAATCAACGTAAACATATCTGCTGCTCCAAATATAGCGTATTGGAAACCCAGCCAAAACAGGCTCATAGGCAAAGGATCTGTGCTATCCACCATGTTATGTTGGATGGCCACCGACTTCCGGTGTGTTTCAACAACTCCGGCGACTGCCATGGAAACTGCTGATAGAACCAATCCAACCCCGATGCGTTGAAGGGGTCGGATTCCTGTGGGAATTCCGGTGATTCTTCGGGCAAGTGGGACGAATAAGCGGTCGTATATAGGGATTAGGATGAACATGAAGAGCAGAGGGATGACTGGGATTGATGGACCAGGCACTTTAAATCCACTGATGTTGGGGTCCATGGTGGTGCTTTGCTGTATAGAGAAAGTCTGAAGCTGAGCCAAACATGTGTTCATGAATATGGTGCTACATATGATTGGTAGCATTCGAATCAAGATTTTTGTTTCTTCTACTTGTGTCACCGTGCACAGATTCCATGGTCCTGAGTTTGTTGATGTTGCTGCATCAGTAGTGCTCCTTATAATTGCAGCCTGGTCCAAGAATCTGGGAAATAGGTTTTCCAACTTATGTTATATGATCGTCGTCTTCGGAAAACGTATGCATATATCAAGACAAAAGTTCGAACTTTAGACTAGTCATGCACATGAGAGGGTTCAAATCTGTTTCTTCTAATGTATATTACCTGAATTGATTTGTCCTTTCGATGATTTCATGATTGTCCCCGCCTTCTGCTTTATGAATCTCGTGTAGTTCCTCATCATTCTCTGGAGTTTGCAGTTTTCTGTTTCTGAAGGCTGCCACAAAGACCTACCAGTTGAACGAACGTGCATGAATCATATCTGTATTACATTTAGAACATTATTCAGATATATGAACGTCATGTACCTGCATGATCCGCACAAGGGGGCTTCCTTTTGGAACATTATTCCGATATAATGATTTGCCCATGATTATAAAGATAAGTGCGAATAAGACAGCAATGGTGCATACTGCAAAACTCCATTGCCAGCCTACGTTGGTACTAATCCAATTGATGAAGGTAACACCCAATATAGATCCAATGGTGAGGCTAAACAAGAGCCAGTTGAAAAAGCTAGATAATTGAGCTGCCTCTTTGGGATCTTTATCATCAAACTGGTCAGCCCCTAACGCCGGCAAAGCTGCCTTAATACCGCCGGTTCCTAATGCAACAAGGTAAAGTCCAGCATAGAGTATTGCAGCTTGGCCTCCACTAGCAGCCTCACATTGACCTGTCTGTGTTGTTGCTGCGCCCTTGCAAGGGATTGGTCTTAATTGGTGGAAGTGTGCTTGTGCTGCTAGGATACCATATCCCTGTTGCCAAACACAGTTTGAAAATGTTCAACTTATATGTTGTTACATTACATGCTGATACTTTACATATTAGAATAATTAATGGCTTCAGAATTAATTTATCTGTGATAAAAAGAAGGATCTTAAAAAGATTGGAATTAAAATTTATAAGGTTTTAACCAGTTATGACAGGCCAAGGTGAACCGTTGACCTCTAATAGTACTACCGTAGGTTGCTTAATTATGAATAGTCAATGCGTTTAAGGTGTGGAACATAAAATAATGACAAATTTATCATTAGTGAAATAATTAACGTATTTAATTTGTGTCCCCAACCCACTGTGCAAATCACGTTATTCTTGCTAAAATGATTTTTAGCCACGGCTGTCAACAGAATAATGGAACCAAAACCCTCCCTCAATATGAACATGTAATGCTTAACTCATTATTTCACATTATTTCCTCCAATACACTGCTAAAATCTCAATTACTTTGTACGTAATAGCAAGAGTTGACTTTGTCTATGATGTTGAAGGGAGACAGAAAAGCTCAGGCGAAAGAAACGATAAAAGGGAGTTACCAAGATTTCCATGGAGACGAAGATGGCACAAGTCTTGAACCTTGAGAGATAAGTATCAGAGATGAAACCTCCGAAGAGTGCTAGCAGAAACGCAGTCCCCATGAAGTTGGTGAGAGTGGTGGCTGATTTTGTTAAGTTGAAGTTCATGTACCCAAAGAAATAAGTCACCAAGCTCACTGCCACTGAAACGAAGGCCATGTTCTCTAACCCCTCCATTGCTGCGTTCACAATTACACAAACTTATAAAACACGTTCTAGCCTCATAAAAGCAGTAGAAACTGAGGATTCTGCAATCTGTTCATTACCATACACAAACAGTGCAGCCCTGTTTCCTCCTCGCCGTCTTTCTACCTTTGGTTGAGTTCCCATGTCTCTGCAGATTCCCTGAGATGAGTCACCAAACAAAAAATTAATTAGCCTAATTAAGCAGAACTTGTTTGGCCTGACACAAGACCATTAAACATAAATGAGAAGAGAACTTTGGGGTCATGAATTAATCACCATGGTTAGTTCCTTGTCTTCTGCGACAAAAGAGGCTTGTTTATTCTGCAGCAGGTGGTGGTGCTGATATAGCATATATAGAGACCAAGACAATGACTCTGAATATTATTATTTTATGTGCCCCAAGTTGCCTGATAATAATAATGCTAAAACCACCGAGAAATGAAATGGCGTCTTGGCTTTAAAGTAATCTTATTGGTCACAATTTTGGCATTATTGATTGCCTTAATAATTTGTTTCCATGCTAAGGGGGGTTTCATGAAGGGAAAAGAAAAATAAATACAAAAAAGGAGACTACATGGTACGAGTCCGGATTGTTTAATGAAATATTCGGGTATTTCATGTTCATGCATATTCCGTTATTCCTCTTGTTGACCTTCGTATAACTTGTTCCGAAGCTTTTATATCTTGTAACGCAAAGCCAACCATGAAAGAATTGACGTCTTGTTTATGGATTTAGCTTTTGATTTTTCCTGTAGTTTGATATATGTCTCTAAGATAAGCTCTGTACCAGGTTATGAATGGCTAGATATATTGTCCTGAAATGATTAGCGATTCCTTGAATTTCATTGCCATATGTAGTTGAAGCTCAGATCTGGTTAAACTTTGGATTGAGACAAGTTCATGGCAGATTTAATCATTAAAAGTCATCTTTTTCAACCTAACTGGAATCGTAACCGCCCATATTTCAAATAGTTGCATGCATTATTAAAAGTGCAAGTAACCTAGACTAATTGTTTTCAAAGCTATTGTTCATTATAAAATAATAATCCGGTTCTAAATATATGACTTAATTATGAAGTTAATCTTAATCTTAAATATAAGATATATTTCCTAAATTTATCAACTCTTTCTCAAATTACCTTTATTGATACTGTCTCAATAATAATCAAGGTACTTTAGAAAAAATATACTATAATAACTAATTTTTTTAATCCAATCAAATTAGTTAAATAAATGAGCACATTTCATATTTCTTATTTGAGGATAACATCTAGTGCTCTTTTGCCACGGTCACTGTCTTTAGCCGGCTTTCACTTGGATTCCTTATATTGGCCGAAAAGAAAGGAAAATTTTGTGTTTTAATTACAGGAATATAGGAGAAAAGGGTTTAGGTGTCTACTTGTTGCCGCTAGAAGAAGAAACATCATCATCATCATCATCAATATATAAAATTATATTAATCTCATTTTTCAGAGTTTATTAATAGAAACCAACGGCCTATTGTAGCTAAGGTGAGCAATATCAGGCTCCTATGTCTTACACTTCATCACTACTTAATTTCTTGTTCATCATGTGTTAGATTATTGGTTAGTGAGTTGAATTAGTGTTTGGTTATTTCTCACTCACTCGATATAAGACTCGATCTATTTTATGTAAAGATCAGATTCATACATTTCATGTAGCTAGTACTTGGAAAATGATGTAAAATGGCTCAAAAGAAAGACCGTAGAGGGTTTATAAAAATAAATCTTCAGACTTGACTACAATAGCTTAAAAAATGTATATAATTTAAGAAAGTATGAGTTTTAAGCTTTTATAACGGGAGTAAAATCTGACAATATATAAATAAGGGATAAAATCTAATTTTGTCCAAAAAATTTGGACATAAGAACTACGTATATCCTACAGTTTTTTTTGGATAATATCAAATGAATTTTTTTTAAAAAAAAATCGTCTTAAATATTAAAAAATTAATATTGATTGCGATATTACTTATTTTTTAATATTTATTAAGTTATATTAATTTAAAAAAAATAAATACTTAGTGTGAAAGCTTTTGAGATAAAATTTGAGCTTAACTCTATAAATAATTATTAAGTCTTTTATGACTTAAAAAATAGT
Source organism: Leucaena leucocephala (assembly GCA_037074615.1). Classification (NCBI taxonomy): domain Eukaryota; kingdom Viridiplantae; phylum Streptophyta; class Magnoliopsida; order Fabales; family Fabaceae; genus Leucaena; species Leucaena leucocephala. Next base: position 5,138,867 of record CM073517.1, on the reverse strand, counting down.
GTGTTTATTTTTTAAAAAAAAAATAGATTAGGGGTTAGCGCAGCGTACATGGTTAAATTAATCCATGATACCCGTGAATAAGCTAGTATATATTCTTACTAATGCACTGTATGGAGCCGTTTGGTTTAGCGAGACTGGTAGACGGGCCTGTGGCAGATACTATGGGCCCACGCCCAAGAAATAACGGACATTTGTCTTCTTTAACGGGGTGCTTATGCGACAAAAAGTTTGTGAGTATTTTTTATCCTTTATCTTATTTTTAAAGAAAAACAAATAAATAAAGACGTAAATAATAAATACCGTTGGATTAAGGATATGTCGAGATGGGCAGCCTGCCCCGCCTACCAAAACGCGGATCCGTCTTCGGGGTTCCCAACACTTCCCTAACAGAAATCCGTTGCTCCAATACCTTCGGTCTCCAGCTCTCCAATCGTCGCCGTCGTTAGATCTCCGCATCGCCGGCGTCTTCTGTGTGCACACTGAGTCTTTCTCGTGTACTATAGTGAGGCCCCAACTGCCAGTCAGTATGATTAGACTGCAATGGTTTTTCCGTTTGTGAATGTTAACTTCCATTCGATTCAGCTAAACACTCTTAACTTGATTTAGTGGATCCCACTCACCATGCCTTTTCCCTTGGATCAATGAGTATATATGTTTCGTAACTTGTCTTGTTCATGAATTTTACCTTAGATGGATCTTAACTTGTTTAAACAGTTACTGTAGTTGGTAGCAGTTTTTTATTATGATTATTAGTGACTGTTTATTTATATATCTTTTAAAACTTTCAGTGAACTGTTGGTGAAAACTAATTATTAGTGAAGCTTGGTAATGATCTAAATGAAATGGTTTTGTTGGTTATGTTTTCTTCTTTACTTCATTGTTGTTCCGAAGCTTATATCGGTCGACAGGTGGTCATGGTATTACTATATGATGATGATATTCATTATGTTTTGCAGCTGATGCAGTGTTTTCATTTATTGTATAAGTTATTACCAAGTATGGATGAATATTTATGCTTTTGGATGAACATTAAATTATTCCTCTCATTATAGATGAATGCCTTTTTTATTTTCAATATATTAATTTAATCACAATTTGACAATTGAACTTTGAATCACGTCTTGAATCGTATTTAAATTGAATCTTCTAACTACAATAGCGTTGAACAATAATTCTTCAATTGAATGTAACTTCACAGTTTTCTTCTGAAAGAAACTTGGAAGTTTGAAATTACATAGGAGCAAATTGGCAAGTTCAGAACCATTTTGTGGATTGCAATCAACTTGAGGAAAATGGACTTGCGAGAAGCAATCAGTAATCAAACAGATGTCTCGTTGAGCTTTGCTAAGCATCTATTGTTGAAGGGAGATGAGAACAATAACCTGGTACTTTCACCCTTGTCCGTCCACGTCGTGCTTAGCCTCATCACTACTGGCTCCAAGGGTTCCACTCGTGATCAGCTCCTCTCATTCCTCAAGTCTAAATCCACTGATCATCTGAACTCCCTTGCCCCTCAGCTCATTGCCGTTGTCTTCGCTGACGGTAGTCTCAGTGGTGGCCCTCGCTTGTGTTTCGCTAATGGTCTCTGGCTTGATCAATCTCTTTCTCTCAAGCCTTCTTTCAAACAGATTGTTGACTCTGATTATAAAGCTGCTCTATCTCAAGTAGACTTCCAAACCAAGGTACAATCATGTCTTTCTTGTATATTATAAATCAATAATCATACTTGTGAATGTAATTCTGATTATTTGTCAGCAGTTTCTTAATTTAGCTTCATTTTTTCAATTGGTATGCAATTGGGAGATTTCTTTTTTGAGAAGGTTGGGCAACCAAGGAAAGAATTAGATTCTTAATGCATGTTACTGGAAGAGAGAGCAGATTATGTGAGTTGAAACACCGAGTGATACCATTGACCTTTCAGATGAATCTACCCATATTGCTTTAAGGAATATGCTTGGAATAGCTATACATTATTTAGGGATGAACTTGTAGCTTGTGGCATGCGCATATTGTTTTAACACCTTACTCAACATCATCAGATTTTGTTGTGAGAGGAAATTTTGAGTAGTTGAGTCCTTGCTTGCCTTACAAATTACAATTTCTCTCCGTGTTGCTTTTTTTCTTCTTCGGACAAATCATAGTTTCAGTTCTCATCTTCACAGAGTAAAGAATTTGGGGTATGGTGTTGTTTTTTAGTTGATTTACCATGTATGTAGCCTATCTATATTCTTCTTAAAGGTGTGAACAACCCAAATTGATTGTAAATGAGACGTCGTATGGTTGCTTTGTTCCTTGTCATAAAAAGCTTGTGGCACTTATAAACTAATCTCAAATTTTCTTGCAATTTGAGAAAAGGCAACTCGCTTGATCCTTTAGCACGCAACTAATGCTTCTACAGCATGGCAAAACAACCTATTTCGTTTGCGTGTTTAGTTGCTGCCCTCTTCTAGAGAGTATGTTTTCTGCTCTGATGTAAAGTATTAGTAATTGTCTAATATAGGCAAGGAAATTAAGTGAACCAAGAACAACAAATTGTTGTATTTTTAAGTACTTAAAAAGGTAATTAACTAATAAGATGATGGTTGTGATTTATATAGGCCGTTCAAGTTACCCAAGAAATTAATTCTTGGGCAGAAAAGGAGACGAGTGGCCTTATTAGAGAGGTTCTTCCTGCGGGATCTCTTGACAACTCAGCCAGACTCGTTTTTGCCAATGCATTATACTTTAAAGGAGCATGGAATGAGAAGTTTGATGCATCAGCAACCAAAGAATATGACTTTCACCTTGGAAGCGGGAGCTCAGTGAAGGCTCCCTTCATGACCTGCAAGAAAAAACAGTTTATTAGAGCATGTGATGGATTCAAAGTCCTGGGTCTTCCTTACAAGCAAGGTGAAGATAAACGCCGTTTCACCATGTATTTCCTTCTTCCAGATGCAAATGATGGGCTGCCAGCTTTGGTTGAGAGGGTGGGCTCACAATCCGGGTTCTTGGATCGCCATCTTCCTCAAACCCAAGTGGAAGTAGGTGACTTTAGGATCCCAAAATTTAAGATTTCTTACGGGGTTGAAATATCCGATGTGCTTAAGGAATTGGGGGTAACATTGCCATTTTCTGGGGGAGAATTGACGGAAATGGTGGATTCTGTGGCTGATCAAAATCTACATGTTTCCAACATATTCCATAAGGCATTCATTGAAGTCAATGAAGAAGGAACTGAAGCTGCTGCTGCTAGTGCTGCTGTTATAAAACTGAGGTCTTTAGCTTTTCCATCTAGGGTAGACTTTGTAGCAGACCACCCTTTCCTCTTTATCGTCAGAGCAGATATGACTGGAACGCTGCTGTTCGTTGGAAAGGTGCTCAATCCTCTTGCTGGTTGAATCAGTCTGACCTGTTAATTATGTGATCTATTCCTGTTATCCTATGTAACATTATCATATGTTGTTGCTACCGTAATCTGAGTGACCAGCTCTTCATTGTACTTTATAGTAAATGGGAATGAACTTAAATGGATGTATATGAGAAAAATGTAATAAGGAAAGTATAGGAAAAAGTTTCAGACAAATCATGACTATTTTATGTACAATTTCAGTTAAATATATGAAACAAATATGTAGACAATATGGCTATGATAATGCATGACGGAGGGGGTTATGTGAAAAAGTGATTTGCTGTGTCGAATAGCATGATTTAATTACAGGTTTACATTATTTTTGGGTGAACTTTCTGTGTATGTTTATCTTCAAAGGGCTTTTTAATTCTTTTAGGAAGATGGAATTAGGCTGATTTTTTTTTTCTCTTAGTTTTAATAAATATTGGGAGAATTTCAATATAGGACAACAGTATGTACATATTTTCCAATTAGACCCAAAATAAACTCTGAAATGACAATGCAGCCTATGAGGATCAAAATGAAATTTAAGTTTCATAACGAAATGACATTATTGCCCCTAATGTTTAAACAGAAGTAAAGCGCATTCCATATTGTTGAAGCTTCCACCCAACTTTCCACTAATTGCATGGGTCATCGTTAGAGCCCATTCTGTAAAGATGTTGTCGGTGGGTTGGATTAGTCTGAGTGGTAAGCGATTTGGTATCGCTTAAGCAAGGTCTCGAGTTCGAGTCTTGGCGTATGCAGAAAATCCCTATTAAGAGACTCACCCACCATAACCAGGTGCGCGACACAAGTTGGATCCGGATGTAGTCGGGGCAAAACTCTGGTAAACCGGGTGGGCAACTAAAAATAAAAAAACTTCAATCGGGAAATTAATAAATAAATAGCACAAAGGTTCACCTTCACCAGTTATGGTCGGTGAGCCACAGCCCTGCCGACGGCATGGGCATCCTCTTGTTATTAGACTCGTGTAATTACCAAATATGATTTATTCATTATTATAACCAACTAATCAATCACGTACCACACAAATATAACATAATCTGTCACGTGGTGTTCACATGCTGGCGCGAGATTTTAAATCACAGAGAAGGCATGCAATAATGCATATACCAAAAAGGGAAAATGGACAAACCAAGAATAAAAGTTCCTGATCTGAAATGAATTAATGTTATGGGCGAGGGAGTAGAAGAAGCGGACATGCAAAATGGCATTATTGTAATTAACTCCTTGTGAGCAACTTTGATCACCTCAAACATTGTTGCCCAGCCTCACAATTACACTCCCATAACCATTTGTCATATAATCTCCCCACTCATTTCTTCCTTTTTTTTCTTCCTCATTTTTTTGTATTATACGTAAAGAAGTAACTCTCTCACCCCACTTCAATGTACATATACATATATATATATATATATATATATATATTAATTGAATGTAGTTGATATAACCAGACTTACTTTTGATTCATTCATGCATTTATTTCCTTCGCTTATACTAGAGCCGTTCGAGCTTGCTTCTCGTTTCAGATAGTCTGCTTTTCGATGCTCTCTCTGGCACCTCGGAAATAAACAATAATCGGAAGAATCTCTAGTAGTCTAGTCCCACCACAGGCAACGAGCTGTGAAAACCAGATCAGAAGTGAACAAGCCAGAAAATGGGGGAGACGGAGAACCACCCGCCACCGCCACCGGTACAAGCACCTCCGCCTGGACCACCACCGCCTAATCTTGCACTCTCAAGGGGACCTACTTGGACACCAGCCGAGCAACTCCATCAGCTTGACTACTGCATTCACTCTAATTCTTCATGGCGTCAGTATCTCCCTTCCATTCTCCCCTTGTCTACTTTGATTTTCTTACTTTTTCAGTTAGGCAAATTGTTGAGTCATATGCCCTCAGTGTATTATGTATAAATACTGCACATATCATCACACCATTAATGAAATGTCCAGTTCCCTGATCTCTCTTGCTCTTCATTTTCTCTGAAACCTGACAAGTTATTAGTTGCAGAAGGCTTTTTGCTGCCTTTTGATTCTATAAAAAAAGTTATGTTTTTCATGTTATTAGAATTAGAAGTGTTGATATGATCGCGTTGTGCATATAAGAATCGTCTAAACCAATTTCAAACTCTTCAGTAGTTCATCACTATCCCTTGTCCTTCGTGACTAATACCCCAAAATAATTGGCAGAGGAGGCCATTTTGCTGGCTTTCCAACACCACATCGTCATCCTTGAAACAACGGTTCTGATTGCAACCACCCTCGTACCTCAAATGGGTGGGAATCACGTAAGTTCACTCTGTGATATGATTCATGTTGAGCTTTGACTCATCTAATTAAGATTCATAGAAATCTTACAAGTGTCGAGTGTTAATGTTGAGCAGGGTGACAAAGCCCGTGTGATTCAAACCTTGTTGGGTATGTCTGGATTGAACACACTGCTTCGGACCTTGATCGGGTCAAGGCTTCCTACAGTGATGCGTGGATCTCTCGCTTTCACGTTCCCCATCATGTCTATCATAAATAATTACACTGATCGCATTTTCGAAACTGAGCACGAGGTTTGTGTAAATTAAACTCTGAACTAATTAAGCACCTTCTCATCACCCAAGTTTTCAATATATTAGATCTCTTCTTTGAAGTTAAAACTCGACAATAAAAATTCTGAAACATTATGATGTTGTTGCTTGTAGAGGTTTACCTACACAATTAGAACAATCCAACGGTCCCTCGTTGTTTCTTCTTTCATCAACATCTTCCTTGTCTATAGTACAGCATGGGGTAATTTAACAAGATAATTCATATAATCCATCGTCTACATCTAAAGCCGCGCGCATCAACTGTCACAGCTTTAGTTTTAATTTCCTTCTTTTTTTTGATCAGGTACTTCAATCCGTTAGTCACTTTACCAGTGGTTTGCGTGGTGGGTCTTGGACTGTTCATGAGGGGCTTCCCAATGGTAAATAAATAACCCTAATCCACTTTCAACATTGAATGCATCTCGTTGGTTATAACAATACAATAAAGAGGCAAAGAAGTTCATTCAATAACTTTTCTTGTTCTGCACACAGCTTGCAAATTTGCTTAGAGATCGGACTCCCAATGCTTATTCTACTGTCATAACCCAGCAGGTTCTAGGTCTTATCTGAATTTGAAATTATACCTTTAAGAGTTTTATAATCCTCTGCTTTTTATGTGAAAACACCTTTATTCCGATCCCAAAGTATTTGAAGCGCATTCATGTTACCACGAATCATGTACTTTAGAGGTTTGCTTTACTTCTCTGCATCGGCATTATGTGGGCTTTTGCTGCTTCCCTCACTGTGTCTGGTGCTTATTCTACTGCTAAAGTACGTACCCAACAAAGTTGCCGAACAGATCGGTCCTACCTCATTTCTTCTGCTCCTTGGTATGTTCTTATTTAACTTCATCAATTAGTCTGATCTTGAATGCCCCCCGATTTTTTATTTTTTTTTGGAAACTGGTATTTACGGATATGCTGTTATTATTGTAGGATCAGCATTCCTTATGCATTTCAATGGGGTACCCCAATATTCAGAGCAAGCCATGTCTTTGGGATGAGGGGGGCTGCACTTGTAACCTCCGCAGAGGTCTAACAACTATTCCTTAAAACTATGGTCTCTATGTTAAATTCTTATCTTTCAAGACAATTCGTTTAATTAAAACTGATGAATCTGGATGGTCAGGAGTTTCCTTTGTTGATGAAATTGTGAATACTTTGATGCAGTCAACAGGCATTTTCTTTGCAGCAGCCAGGATTTCTGGTGCAACCCCCCCTCCTGCACATGTGCTCAGCCGAAGAATTGGCCTGCAGGTGAAGGATCATTCTCATATATGCTTGTAGAGAATTTATAATTCAAACCTGTTGGTTTTCAACCTCCTATATACAGGGTATTGGCATGCTGATCGAGGGAATTTTTGGTGCTCTTGTTGGTACTACTGCGTCTGTGTAAGAAACAAATGTTCCCAGAATTATATCACAGTTTCCTTTTACTATTTTTGTTTATCCTGTACTGATTTCTCTAACTGATATTGCAGAGAGAATGTTGGCCCGGTTGGCCTAACTCATATAGGGAGCAGAAGAGTGGTGCAGATTTCATGTGGTTTCATGATTTTCTTCTCTATTTTTGGTATACTACTGTACCTTGAATTAGTTGAGGGGAATTTCCTTTCAGTCATACATTTTTTTACAGTGTAATTGACTTACCGTGTCTTCTAACGTTCAGGGAAATTTGGAGCATTTTTTGCATCAATTCCCTTACCAATATTTGCTGCTATTTACTGTGTTTTATTTGGCATTGTGGGTAGGTGATGTTGCTATTATATTTATCCAGGTATTTACCATACAGACTACTAGTTATCTACATGACATTAAATTTTCTCTGTTCCACTTCTTCTGGCAGCTGCTGTTGGGATCTCGTTCACACAATTTGTGAATAACAACTCAATGAGGAATCTTTATGTTTTGGGGCTAACCTTGTTTCTGGGGATTTCCATACCCCAATATTTTGTCACCGACACAGCAACAGATGGTCACGGTCCAGTTAGAACAGCTGGCGGATGGGTAAGCGAGCTCTTCTTTGTTCCAAGTGATTATTTTATTTAGGACTTGATTGTTATTGGTCCTTGAACTATGGTCCCATGTTATATCTGATGGAGTTGATTTTTTGTGTGACACCAGTTCAATGACATTTTGAACCAAATATTCTCGTCATCCCCTGCTGTGGCAATAACTGTTGGAACGCTTGTTGACAACACTCTGGAGGCCAAACATACAGCTAACGATAGAGGAGTGCCATGGTGGGTGCCCTTCCAGAAGAGGAAAGGAGATGTTAGAAATCACGAGTTTTACAGTCTTCCTCTAAGGATACATGAATATATGCCCACCAGATTTCTTTAAGCTGCCACTTTTTGTGCTTTTGATTGAGCCTCCACGAACACACCAACGTCGTAAAATGCTCCCGTTTTGCCACTTGATCCTCGTTTCAATTGCGTAAATGGGTTCAAGTTTGATAGCAATGTCATAGTTCAATCGAACAATATGCTCGGTTTTGGCGTTGAGGGTTGTATATTTGGTTCCAAGGCACTCTGATGATGCTTTAAAATAATTCAATGATGACTACTTCGTGCGTATGATGAAGCTGCAATTTAAAAGTTCATCATGGCGAAACATTAAGCTACAAGTGACAAAGGTGAGATGAGATGGGAATAAAAATTGGAAGTTCAAATCCTCCTAATGAAAAAAGAAAAAAGAAAAAGAAGGAAAAAAAACACCTTAGACTTCAATTGGTATTGAGGATTCTACCACGATATCTTACACCAACTCCTATGACTTAGATATGCTTCTATGTATATACAGAATCCTGTCATACAAGCTTCGCCATTTCCTGCTATAGCAATGGTAAAATAATTCTGGGGGAAAAATAATGGTCTAAGGTCATTCCGAATGGGGGCCATAAGCACAAAGTTGCGCGCACCGGGCTCAAGACAGTTATTTCGTCGCTTTTTTGCTTTGCTAATCATCGTAAACCCAAGTGCTGACTTTAGAATAAGGCCTTACAAGTTCTTCTGCCATTTCGGAATCAAGTTTTTGAAGTTGTCTTTTAACCCATGGAGGATCATGTTGACTCAGCCAAAGAGCTTCACCAGTATCCTTGTGCTTAAAGTCAGGTGAAGATGAATTTAACTTGTGCTTCCTGTTATCCCACCACTCATGAGGATTGGTAAAAAACACTTGCCACAGGTGAAGCCGGTTTTCATAATCTTGGGCGAGAGTTCTTTTCTCTGTCAGGTAAGAGAATAACGTGTCAACACAACAAACGCAAGAGATAGCAAGGGCTAAGTCATAGTGATATGAAGCTAATGATTCTTAAGATTTCAATTTAATTAAAACCAACTTCATCAAGAATGAAAGATAAGCCAGTTCTATGTTTATCGCAAATGGTATATGCATAAAAATTACATAAGAAATATATTCCTGAGAGCCCTTTCCAATTCGAAGTGTCATAGATTCACCAGGTCAATCGTTAACTCGACTTGCTCATCCTTAGGTTTGTCGAAATATAGCCTCAAGGTTCGCATTAATTGAGCAAAAATTTGCCGCATTTCCAAACACAAAGGATAGCTGAAATTTAACCGTCCCCTCTGTATCTCTCTGTGTGTGTGTGAGAGAGAGACAGAGAGAGAGAGGGAGGGAGAGGGAGAGGGCAACATACCTTCAGTAGATTCTAATACCTTATTCCCTTGGTAACATGGCCTTTTAGCAACAAAATTTAACTCCTTCACAATTACCTTCAGAGGAAAAAAAGGGGAATTGTGTACATTATTTTAGATGCATAAACTAGCACAAATAATAAATTATATTCTAATATAGGGAAAATAAAACAACTCAAGCCTAGAATAGTCAGACAAAAAGCTAAAGATCAATTAGGCATGTACGGTATACCAAAAAAGAAATATGGACCTTATAAAACGAACGGATGTTTCCTCTCCCACCACCTTTTACAGAAGACTCTAAATGACCGGAAGCAAAAATAAAATCGTTTTGTTTTAAATGTTTAGAAGCAATTTCCGCCATACCGCCCCACATCATCAGAAGAACCCTGGGGACAAAGTGGAAAACAAATGTTATATTAAAAATTATTCATCAAATCATGACTTCTGCAGTTCTGCTTATGACAATTGTTTTAACTTGCAGTTGTAAAATTTCACTACGGAGCAGTGAATGGGTCTATTTAACGCTAGAAAGTAGAAACTACGGGCGAAAATTAAGCACACATTACAAAAATGGTTAATCCCCAACCCAGTTTAAACCCGATCTCACATAGAACAATTCATGGAAGCAAACGCAAAGGATGCTATAAATCTAAACCAGAACAACAGTTCCAGGCTTAACAAACTCATCAACTTGATCTAAATTATGAATTTAGTGAGTGACAAATCTCACCGGAAGGTCGAGCAGTTGGAGCTTTTGGCTCTTAGCAAAGTGTGCGCCACAATACCACCGGTCTTTACATTAACAAGCCGAGGATCGCGATCGACGGAGCCAATTAAATTGACAGTATTATCGAGTTGTTTGTGCCACTGGATGATGGCGGGTCGCCGGAATTTAAGAGCATGCTGATAAACCGCGCTACCAGCTACGACGTCGTCGTCGTCGTCGTCGAATGAGTTCCGTAAGTGATTGAGAGTCGAAGACGAAGAGAAGCGATAACTTTTCTGCGGAGACGATAGTATAGATCTGGCAATATGGGAAATAGCACCCCGCCACAGCATCGACCGAGCCAGCTTGATGATGTTTTCTAAACGCAGATCGTTCAGGCGCGCCGCGCCGGTCTCGCTGAGTGCTTCAAACTTTTCCCGCCGATGCACTGTTTCGTGCTGAAGGGTTTGTTTAGGAAAAGTAAAATATCTTTTAATTAAAATATATTTTCTGACAGGGAATTCAGTTTTATGACTGATTAGGGCGGAAAGTTTGCGGATTTTTGGGGATTTTCTGGGCTGGGCTACAACTCGGTCGACGAATTCCATGGGCCTTTTAGAGGGCTCGAAAGCCACGCCCATTATGGAAATTCTTTCTTTAAGGCCCATTATTGTAATTCAAATCTTACTCTCATCACTGACCAAAAGCCCAAAGAAAACAGTTCCTCTCTTTTTCTTTACTGAAAGGGCAAACATTAGCCAAGAGTTGACACATATAGTAAGCGGCTCAGTATCATTTAAAAGAGATCTTAAGTTTAAACTTTGACGTATGCAGAAAATCTTTGTTAGGATATTCATCCACCATAGCTAGGTGGGCAACGCGGGTCGGATCCGAATGTAGTCGAGGTAAAACTCCGGTAAACCGGGTGGGCAACAAAAAAACACAGATGGTAAAGACCGAATTTATATCCCATAATAATGCAAATTCATTTTTCTTTGTTATTGTGATGGTTTATTTAGTAGGTGATCTCGTAAGTCTCTTATAAATGTTATCTGAACCTTGAAGCTGTTTCTTAGCTTTGATGGGGACTGATGCCAATCCCACCTAATTTTTTTTAGTAAAAAAAAAGGCAAACATTAACAATGTAAAGATGATAACAAACTTACAACCTCTCATTTAAAGTAGAACTTATATCTACTAACATATCGTTTGGTTAGAGATGTAAGGATCATTTAGATCTTTTTAATTTTTGAGTTTAATTCTTATAGGATATAACATGAAGGGAGGGATAGACACCTATGCTTTGAGTTGGAGGATGAGTAAATGGTGATCTTGTCAAGTGAGTAACAATTACTACTATTAGGATAAGTTGGATAAGAAAAAAAGTTATTAAGGTTGCTTCAGGGAGTACTGTATTTGACTATTTGACGCATATAGTGCCATTTTTAGCTTTCTACACAAATGAATTCGACACAACTCTATTCATAATATTATCAACACGTCACATCCTTATTTGTTGCTTTATTACATAGAGCACGTTGAAAATATGCATGGCAAGTTGGCACCCAATAAAAATTCCAAAGGGGACGCTATAAAGTGGGACAATTTTGAAGGCGATGTGTTTGTCCTCAACCACCCTCAACCAATGTTCCCTCCACGTCCCAATCCCATCCCACTCACATACATATATATAGATATGCATTCATTCATATCCATGCTTTTTCTGTTTTTTTAAGGTTTTTAGGGCATTTTTACCCTTAAATATTTTCATGTTAGTGCTGCTTGATTTATTATAATACCTAGTAGTACTCCTGTAAAACTACTTTAAAAATGCCTCTCAACGTATTTTCCCGATGTTGTTCTTATTACTCACTATCTAAATTCTAAACCCCCAAAAGAAAAAAAAGTTGGTATATTTATTGGCTTCTCACGGGCTTAGGTATTCTGAATTCTCACGTCTCGAGCTTCTGAAAATGACCGCAGCGCCTCGTTTTAATTATTATTCTTCCAACATCATCAGTTCCAACATTCGGCTCTCCATACATTATTTATTTAATGTCTGTTCCATATATAAAGATAAAATTAGTAAGGGATGGAAAAAGTATATTCTTTTTGAAGCAGCAATAGTTCCTGTGGATATATCAAAACCAAAGCCATCCAGTTAAAACTATGTGCAAGCTGGCTTCCCATTACCTTCATTTCATGGAGTCTGAGATATCTATATAGCACTCGATTATTACCAAAAGTAATGGTAAGTTATTTCTCTAATGCTACTGATATGGATAAAGCGTGACAAAATCATTTTGAATCCGCGTCGTAATGAGAAGAGAAACCAGTCAGTATTACTGTGAAAACCCTACTGATTGATTAATTAATTAAATCGGATGAATCTTCATAACCAAGTTAATGTCAGCCAACGTACAGTTCTACTTCTAGAACGCTGTTCTTTCAAAATTCTTTCCCCAAGTTTGTCTATATTAGGTTGAACTGTAGGGTCCATCAAGATTCGAACAATTAAGTCCCAGATTCTACATTATCCTGCTTGCAGACTTTAAAATTTCCAGCTATTTAGGGTGCCTATAAACTTTTAACGTTTTCCTGTAAATGAACCAACCATAGTAATATCATCCACTGTTCAACCATGTTAACTTTCTTCGAGAGAAATAAGGAGAAGAGAAATGAAGAATTATATCATATTCAAGAACAACATATCATGGGAACCCACTTGGGTTTCCACACTAATCTACCCTCACTTGAGGGAGATAAACCAACCCCACTTGGGGACCTTGAGGAGAGACCCAAGTTATCCTCTCCTTCTCTCTATGGTGAGGATCTCACTATCCCACACAATTAGCCAATAGACTAGGACCCTATATATATAGACTTAGGGTCATCTAGTAACCAAGTGATTAACACTAATCACCTAACTAATTCAACCTTCTAACAAACCATATTAATATTTGACCACGTGGTTTGTGGTTCGGCTATATAGATTACATGATGCTATTATATTTTATCAAAAATTAAATTATTAAATAAGTTATTGATCAATAGGTCATGCTTAATACCTTATCGAGCATTTTCTATGGTCTTCATCTGTCTTTTTTACTTGATTTCATACTGTTTAATCCACTACCCTCACATATATATCTGATAATTTTTTTTATACATACTCAAACTATTTTAGACAATTCTCTACTATTTTTTTCAATATACACCACTTTCCTGATATATATTTATTATAAATCTTGTATTTTTTTGTATATCTACATATCTATCTTAACATCATCATCTCAACTAGTCAAATTTTATGCTATTGTTATTCCTGTAATGCCCAATATTTATTATATTGTTAGTCTTAAAGTAACCCGTGATAAAACTTTTTTATTTTATTAGGGGCTTTTCCCATCTCATTGTAACTCACTCTATATGATATCCGATCCCATGTATTTTTCAACGAAATGAATGATGAGAACGAAAAATGAAAAAATCCTTCTATATGTCTGTACAATGAACTTGGCGTCCATATTCAAGCCGAAATCGGTCATATTTCTAACCAGTGTCCGAACAAGCACCATTTTCTCCCAAACACAAATCAAGTGGAACGTAATTGTTTATTCATTTATGGTCAATTTATACTAGATAACTGCCACTCTTACCTATAAAGAGGAGCATATTTATTAGAATCTTTGATATTACTTTTGCATTGTTTGCAAGTTTGCGATTCTGCCAGCTATATACTACCAAAGCTATCATTGAATTCTAAAAACAAATTCGCAAAAGTGTGTCCTTCTATTTTGCCAGCTTCTTCTTCTTCTTCTTTTTATTGTGGTTATTTTTCTCATCTTAAAATTAACACCTTTGAACCGATGATCCCTCTCCCAACTGTAAAATTTGTTCAGATGATGATTATCAAATTAACTACGAGACGCCAGTCTTTAATAAGAAGGACTTAATCCATGAATACTACTTCTCATTCTAATTATAAGAGCCATATGATTTTGTTTGGATAGATATAAGAAGTTAAATTAATCAATTATCAGATCCAACTCCCCAAGATAAATTTATATTATATGCTTTTTAATCAATCTAAATTAATCAATTAACTCTTATATTAGTTATAATTAACTAATTTATTTAGTTTTATAAATCTATTAAAAAAATTAAATGACTCTTATAATTAGAATATGAGGTAATAATTGCTAAGGAAAAAAAAACGGAATATAATTATTACTAACACGCATTATACAGTTAATGTGACTTGCGAGTTATTTCTCAAATCTCATATCTTATGCAGTGTTTAAAGAAATGTCTCTAGTTTATATCAAGTATCAAAGAAATTATTTACAAATTTTTTCCCGGAAAAGAAATTATTTACAATTTCGACATCGTCTAATGAAATTACGATGAGCAGGTGAAATTATGGTAACCGGCCGATAAATATATATTTTTTTCTGTAATTAAAAGGAAAAGAAATCTATCGCGAAACCAAATGAAACCATCTATTTATTGGTTTATAAGTGATATTTTATAGTGCTGGGTTGATTGATGATGATTTGAACAAAACGAACGTCGAAGCCGAACATCACAAGTTCCAGGATATAAGTAATCCACAAGAACAGTGAAAAACTCGGGACAGTACAACTGGCGAAATTGAATGTTTGATTTAAACAAGGATAAATGTAAGTAAGAACTGAGCGATTATACGAAGGAAATTATAATTTATGTATGATGCACTGTTTGGTTATTTAAATCCAGGGTCTCTCGAGGAATTCAACGAGACAAACCGACCAATTTTCCAGCCGCGGAAACCAGAGACCAGACAGGTCAGATCAACTTGGTTACCAGATTTCATAAATAGATATAAAACACTATCTTTGCTCCAAAACTCAAATAGACAATTGTTTGATTATAGACACACACATGAATATGGCTAGCTATTTATATAGAGACCCCGGTTTCTAATGTTAATTGTCATTATTATAGGAGGGGAATAAAATAATTAAGGGAAAGGCAGCTTCATGCTCACTCAGCAATCAGCATCAGATTATGACTTCACGCGGAAACTGGTCTTCCTTAATGGCCATCGCATCGAATTAATACGAGGAGCGTAATTACGAGGTGAACACTAGCGCGATATATGTTTAATTTGGTCGAACGAGGAAGAAACTACAATTAATGAAAAAACATTTTACCCATAAAATTGAGAATTCATATTATTATTCACATCAAAGCGTAATAGTGGAACCCGATATTCCGATCCCAACCAGGGCTAAAAGGTACACGAGGCACACCTTTCATTCCTCTACATGTCCATGGAAACCTGCTGGGTTCTCAGAAAACGTGGAAGAAACATACTCTCTGACTTCCCTCGCTATCACATCCCTCATCACATCCAAGAACCCCACCGGCACATTCTCTGAACTTGGCCGCCGCTCAGCCACCGCCATGTTCGCTCCAGGCGGCGCCAGAGTCAACGCCGTCAACGGGTCATTTTCCATTAATTCCAATCCCATGCAGGCCCGAACAGATCCTGGAGAACTCTCGTTGGCAACACCTGCAGCGCCACCATCCGCCGCAGGCTGCCCACTCACCCTTCTCTTGAGCGTGGAATTCCAGTGGTTCTTCACCGCATTATCGGTCCGACCCGGGAGAAGCCGGGCGATGGTGGCCCACCTGTTACAGTACTGAGCATGAGCCGCTATGATGGTGTCGTCCTCTTCTCGGGAAAACGGACGGTGCTCCACGGTGGGGCTCAGCTGGTTACACCATCTCAGCCGGCACGACTTGCCGGACCTCCCCTTAATGTAGCGACCAATCAAGGACCAGTTTCGTGGCCCATAGCGTTCAACGAGTTGGGTGAGGATCCGGTCTTCTTGGGCGCTCCAGGGGCCTTTGATTCTGTCGGGGTTGTCATGATTCCTCTGGGGGTTGCTGGAAAAGGAAGAGCCAGAAGTGGAAGAGTCATCAGAGGAAGAAGTGGAAGAGGAGCATCTGATATTGATAGTCTCCATTCAGATTTCAGAGCGAGAATGAAGATCGTATAGTGTTGGTGGTTGTGGAAGAAATCAAAAGATGGATCTTTTGTTGTTTGGGAGGATAGTGAAGGCAAAGAGAATATGTTTGGGTTGGGAATATGTATAAGAGAGAGAGTGAGAGTGGTGCATGCACGAGTGGAAGCGAAGAGGATAAAGGAAAGGTTGGGGAAGGAGGATACTTCCACGAAACAGGGTTATGTATAGTGGGTGGGTGGGTGGCTCCTGGTTACTATGCCTATTTGCCCTATTTTGCTCTCATGATATATATGGTGGGTGCTATTCTGCTAGCGGCATGCTCTATATATCAAACACTCGTAGTACTGCTTTGTCTTCCTTTCTTGCCTCTGACATTTCTGTCCTTTTCGATATTTTGTTCTTCCTCTTTATGTCCAGCCAAGCACGACAGCCCTCCACCATTTTCTTCGTCTTCTATCCCTGTTTTCTTCTTCTCATCATTATCTTCTAAACAGAAATTTTCTTTAGCATTAATTTTTTCCGAACTCAGTTCCATATAATTTTATAAAAATGAGAAACGTTACAGAGGGATTGCATTGTGATGTTTATGATGATGCTCAATTTTTTTTTTGTTTAACGTGGGACTTGTTTTAATTAAGTGTTGAAAAGGGTTGTGATGGGAATGAATTCAGGGAAGGGGATTATTGTTTTTGTTTGGCTCAAAAAAGAATGAGAAAGGTAAGGAAGAGGGGCGATTAAAAAAAAACATGACACAACATAATAAAATAAGGGAGGAAGTGGGGACGAAAGGGGGGATTATGTGTTGACTAGAGTAGAGAGGGAGGGTACAGCTGGAGGGAGGCCAAAATCAAAGGGAGAGGGAAACACAGCCGATTTGTTGCTAAAATAAGGAGGGGAAGCACCCCTTGTATGACTTCAACAGCTCCCTTCCCCACGTAGGATGGGCCAACCTCCAGCCTGGCCGAATCTCACGTGATTCATTCATTTCTACCCTTTTACTCTCCCCTCCTTTGACTCCCACTTCCCCCTCACTCTCTCTGGGCCCATTTTATGTTTTTATCACTCCACGAAATTTATATTTATATATTCTCAGTCCTCACTCTGTTCTTTTGTTAAATTCTTTAAAAAAATCGTTTTTAAATATATAACTATTTTACTCATGTATCTTAGACTCCATATAATTTTCTTATCCATTGGTAATTTGTTTCGCACATTCCACTCTGTAAATTTTGTTTTTTTTACCACTAACTCTGTAAATTATGTTTGATTCTACATTTCGGCAGAGTTTTAATGTTATACCGATAAATATAATATTTTGCAACCTTTTTTAAGACATTATACATTATATGAATCACATGCAAAAGATATCCTGTGGAAAAGATAAACATTTTAAAATGAAATAAAAAGACTAAAGATGGGTGGGATGAGAATGGGGACACGCTTGAAATGGGAGGTATGGAATGGAAGGGGGAAGGAGAAAGAGCCACGTAGGTTAATTAATAGATATTTGGGGGGTAGTGGTGGCTGTGATGCCACTGGAGGGGAGAAGCATTTGGGCAGTTGATGGAGGATCCAAATCCCACAGCTGGCGCCAAATCCTAACCCACCGACTCCCGCCATTAATTCCACCCTAGTATCCTCCAAACAGGCTTCATGCTTTTCCTCCTCCCTTCTCCCAATAATTTGTTTTTGCTGCCTTCCGTGGGGCCCTTGTTCCTACATTAGGCATTGGAATGAATCATGTTTGGCCATCCCTGGGCCCCACCCCTGCCCCCTTCTTACCCTTTTGCCTCTTGACCTTGGTCCCGCGCTGCCCCAACCATTTAATCTTATTATCACATATTTTGGAAAAAAAATAAAATAAAAAAATTATAACTAATATACAAATTAATTAATTAATTTAGATAATTTAAAGAGTATATAGTAAAAAATTAAATTTTATTATAATTAACTTATTTATTTTTTTAAAAATTTAAAAAAATAATAATTAATTTTTATATTAAAGATACGAGAGAATAGTAATTTTTTTTGTTTGCTCTCGCGGTTTGGTTTATTTTGTGCCCTTCCTCCTGCTTCCTCCTCCCCCTTTTTCCATACATTGCATCTCCCTTATCTGGATAATGTAAGTGCGCTCATCCCATCCAACCCTGTCTTTTCTCTTTCTCTACGCTTCTTCCTTCCGCTTTCCATTATTTGCTTCCATATTCTACGGTCCTCAAAACTCCGCATCCCTACAACATTCATAAGCTCTACAGCATAATTTACTGTATTTAGTTTATGATATCGTGTGCGGTGATTCCTCTATGATCTTGTAAATCAAAGATGTCTCCGAGAATAAAACTGGTCTTTGTTTGTATTGTTTAACCATCTTTGAAGATATAAGACAGCGAATAAACATTAACAACATGAGCGATCACTCGAGCGCAACGACTAAGAGGTTCAACGATCACTTCTCGTTGACTCGCATGAGTGATCTGCTACGAAGCATGGACACGAGCCCAAAACTTGCTCAAAGGAATTATGGGCTCTTATTTGGAAGCCCAAACCCGCTTAACCCCAACTCAATCCAAAGAAAAGCGGTCACCTGGGCTGAGTCCAAATAAACGGGTTTCTAGATTATTCAAACCCGCTTCCATACTATGATTCTCTGTAAATTGGGGCCCACTGCCTTCTTCCTTAGGAAGATCGCGAGGGAATAGTAGACAATTACTGAGTATGTCATCTCGCCAGAAAAATGAATGCGTACGTCAAGCTTCTCTGATCTTAAGGTTTCACAAACTCACCAAGCTTGAAAGCTCAAAGTAGCGTAACCACTTTTTAGCACCATCATCAGCTCGTGTGTTATTCATTTATTACCGGATATATGCACTTAACCGAATACGACATCCTCGTCAATTCAAGTATTGGGGGCCTATCACCACCAATTTATGAAACTATTATCTTCGCTTCTAACTATAAAGAGTTTGTATTAAAAAAAAAAAAGGTAAAGATGCATCTAGCTAGAGTTGGGAATACGGGCTGGCCCGCCAAAAACGAGTCAGCTCGCTCCTAGCCCGCCAAAATGCGGTGGCAAAATGCCAGCCCGAGCCCGCCAGTCCGCTACTTTTTTTTTTAATTTTAAAAAAATATTTTTAACATTTTTAAAATACTAATAAAAAATTTCTAATGTTATATTAGTATAATAAAAAAATTACTCATGTTATACTCTTAAAAATTTCTATTTTTATAAAAAAATCTCAAATTTTATAATTATAAATCTAAATAAATATTAATATAATATTAATCAATTATAATATGTAAACATATAGTAACAAATAAGTAATTATCTTTACTAATATTCGATAATAGGAGTATTCAAAATAACATTTAAGTAAAATAAATGTTAAATAATAATATTAAAAAAAAAATGGCGGGCTGAGGGGGGCGGGCTGTGCAGCCTGCCCAAAAACGGGCTGGCATTTTGCCAGCCCGAGCCCGCCCCCCTTAAGGTAAAACGGGCTCAGCCCGCGGGATGAGCCCGTTTTACCAACTCTACATCTAGCACCCCAAATTAATTTTGGAGGAGTAATTAACACCCTGAAATATTTAAAGGTGCAATTAATACCCTGAACTAATTTTGGAGGTGCAACCAGCACCCTAAAGTATTTAAAAGTACAATTAACACCCTAAACTAATTTTAGAGGTACAATCAGCACCCTCAAATATTTAAATTGGTGCAATTTTACCTTTTCACTAACAAAAATACTTACTTTCATTTGATACATATCACATAAATTTTTTTTTGGATCCATTATTGTTTAAAAGCCATATGTATAATATTATTTTAATAAATTACACTAACTTTTTTCAGGGTGTTAATTGCACCTTTAAATATTTTAGGGTGCTGGTTGTACCTCCAAAATTAGTTCAGGGTGCTGATTGCACCTCCAAAATTAGTTCAGGGTGCTAATTGCACCTTTAAATACTTTATGGTATTAATTGCTACTCCAAAATTAGTTTGGGGTACTGGATGCACCTTTACCCTAAAAAAATTATAAAGAGTTATTTAATTTTTTTAATAGATTAAAAAAAATTAATTAATTATAATTAAATTTAACTTCTCAAATTAAATTTATATTATATATTTTTTAATTTAATTAATTATATTTAATTAATTTTTTAATCTATTTAAAAAAAATAATTGATTATGAGCTGAGGTAGTAAATAGTAAATTCTTTTGATCCATAGCTTTTGACTATTGTTGACATGATTACCAAACCAACAGGTATTTGTCGAGCTTATCTCCACTGTGAATTTCAACGCCAAATCACTTAACCGAAATTTGGTTAAAAAGGACAGGGAATGGTTATAGGATCAGCGATTTCGTAATATCATGTTAATATCAAACTATTGGACTTCAGCATGTGGGTTGAGAGAGAACTAGTTTTTTTCCAGCTTACAGGGTATTAAGAATCTGGGAATGGAGTCATGCACAGCACACCAGCAATGAACAAAGGGAAGGCCACCCACTTTTGATGATAAATTTGCCCTTCAATATCGGAAAAAACGAGTCAAATACTGATGAAACTGATTCCTTTTAATTAATATTATTATACTATATTAGCACCTTGGAGAAGAAACCAAAGGAAGGGACATGTTTACATGAATTGCAGTCCTAATTATTTAACTAATAATAACCTAATGAGCTCTAACAAAGAAAATGCTGAACTCTGGGCCTTGGGCGCCATCTGGGTTGATCATGTACAAAGTTTCAGTGTCCTTGGAACCTATCACCCTCTGAAATCTGGCCCTCATATACGTCAATTCCCCATCTGGACTTTCCTTCTCCGACGCCGGACTCGGAATAACTCCGGCACCCATTGACACCCCTCTTAAATGCTGCATCACATGCATCTCATCTTCGCTCATCTGCTTCCTCCTTATCGAGTAACCCACTTTTCTCCCATTGCAATACACCGCCCACACAAACTCTTCCAACAGCTTCTTCTTATGCGTCTTCGTCTCGCTCTCCAACGCAATCCTCAGTATGTCCGACGCCATTTCTTTGTTCAGAGCACTCGTGTGCATCGGTAGCTCTATAAGGAAGAACGGCATACAGTGAGGATCTTCTTGTATCGCTAGGCTCACCCTCCCTCTCCTGTATCCAAAGACCGTCCCCGACGTCGCATTGTCCTTGATCATAGGCTTACGAGGTCTCCCCAGAAGCGCCACCATTTTGCAGCCCGACGTCAGCATAGGGAAGAGCTTGAACATTTTTAACAGAACACCGGTGGAGAACTTGCCACCTCCTCCACCGCCACGTTTCTCCCCTGACCTATGATGGCCGTGGCGGAGCAGAGATTCTATCACCGGGTTTTCCATCGGGTAGCAGGGACTGGATAGAACAGATGACATATCAGATATAGCAAGGTTTCAGTTCTTAGGAAGAAGAAAAAAACAGAACTTGTTGTCGTCTCAGGATTCACAGAATAGAGGGATACATATAGGGTTATAGAGATGGGTCGTCTCAGTTAGGAAGTTAGTTGATCACTTAATTGGGTTGTCTTGGAATCTATCAAAGTGGGGGAAGTGTAGGAGAGGCCTTTCAAATTACTTTAAGCGAAGAAAAAGAGCTGTCATTAAAGGTTGAAGTGACCAAGTTTCTGAAGTAGATAGGAGCTAGAATGAGATAAGGCAAGGGGAAGAAGAGCTGGACCACGAGGTGTGAAATGTGATTGTGGCCTGTGGGGACGTTGAGGAACAAAATAAATCAAAATAAAAATTTTCTGAGGAAAAAAAGAGGTAAGAGAGAGAGAGATTATAATAGTTTGTTGAGTAGGCAGGCATGTGGCTCAACATAACACTTGCTTTATGCTTTTGGGAAAAACCAATCAAAAAACCATCACTAATAATTATTGAGATGCAGCTCATCCTTCGCCCCTAACATTTCTGCGCTGTGAACATGGAAATATGGAATCACTTTTGCTTCTAAGTGACTCTCCCTTTCCATTGTCTCCTTTTTAATGTGTCAGACCAGAGGTCATTGTCAGTGAAGTTGTGTGTGTTAGAACGTAGAATTTGTCAAGCCCTCCAGTTGTTATTATTCCTTCGCCTTTTCTCTGTTACTCTTCTTTGTCGTTTTATTTCAATTTCAAACTCTTACTTCTTTGGCATCTACCCTATACCCTTTGCTAAAACAGAGTTCTTATTTATGATAAAGTTGCAGTCTTGCAGAGTTAAAGGACCATCCTATGTCATATAGCTTCTTCAGCTCTTTGAAGCAGTTCATTAGACTAGGAAATAACTCCGTTTTGGAAGACGGACACGCATGCTATCCGATAATTTTCAAAAAAAATCTGAGTAATTAGTGTCTCAAGTGGGGACCTTTCATGCGACTTGTGAAAAAGTTAAGGAGCAGTGTCGGCATTCCCCATTGTACCATAAAGTTGCGAACCTCTGTTACATAGCACTCTGATTTGAACAGCTCTAATTTTCGTGCCACTCGTGTTTCTGTTCCGAACTTCTAGTTGCATCATTCTGTGAGCTAGCTAACATGATGAAAAAGAAAAGAAACACTGTGCTTTGATCAGGATCAAATTAAAACGTTGAGGTTGAAATGTTTGGAAGGCCACAAGCAGTGGCTTTTTCTGGTTTTTGGTTTCTAAGTGAAACGTCAAAGTTACGCTGAAGTTTGACAGCGTGTTAAGATTGGGTTGAGTTTGGAATCAATGAATGGTTCTAAGATCAATTACTTTCAAACCCAAGTACTTTTGTATTTGCCTTTCAATTATTGGTGTGCTGATGGGATCGCTGATTTTACCTCGCCTTTATTTATTAGTTGTTCAATGCGACAGATTCATCATAAATATTCGATCAAAAACCAAAATCCTCTTTTCTGGAGAAAGAAACTTGTATCTTGGCTGACTAGGATTTGACATACTTTGCTTGATACACAATCAAAACTCGTCACTCTATGATGAATAATAGAAAGCACTTATACTTTATAAAAAGCTTGATGTGTCGTACTTGCCAATTTATCCGTGGGGTTACATACGAAGCTCTTAAAGAAAGCTAAAAACCACAGTGAAAGTTCTGTTTAGTTTCCAAGTTAAACACTAAGAAGAGCTTATTTTGAAAATGATGAAACTGCTTCAAAATGGGATATGGGTCGCTAAACAGTGATTCGCTTGCTTTTAAATCAAAAGTACGGTGAATGGAAAGTGGCTCGTAGGCATGGCAGCTGGAAACAAGCTATTTTTAATGCAGAGAGACCGAACCCCACCCCGGTGATCGATCTTTCAGAAGAATTCTCGTCCGACTTTTTATCTTTTACAGGATAATTTTATTTATTGAATTTATGCCACGTGTCCACCCTGTTCTTATTTTTTTCCCCCTTGGCAATGGTTACCATCAGAGGTGGTTTCCCTGGGCATGCTAATCTATATTCTATAACTCACAAGGAGGATTCTGGAGATGGATTTACGATAGACTAACTCTATATTAGTCTGAGTAATTAATTTCTCACTGCTAATTTGGTAAGCTTGGTTTATTTTTTTTTTTTCTATCCGGTTTATCAGAATTTTGCCCTGACTATATCTAGATCCGACCCGTGTCGCATCTAACTATGGTAGGTGAGTCTCTCACTAATTGTGTGATCCGAGGCACTGGGTTACCTATTGGGCCTACCAAATGTGATTTAGCCCAATATATTTGTTCTGAAAGAAAAATGTAAGAAATTATATGAAAATTTCAACGCAAATTGCCAAATTGTAAGTTGCTGGACATCTGTTAAAATTTATATCATTGGCATATAGCTTTTCATATGTTTTGGATAATTGATATAAAAAAATGCAAGTTTAAAAAATTTCATAAAAAACATGCTTTGTTCTACTGTTTAATTTCCACTTAGTAACCAATAAAATTTAATATAACTGATAGATAGTTAAATCTCTTAAATATAATATTTTAAATTTGAATCAGGCCGTTCACATGAAAAAATATTTTGTAGAAAGAAATAAAACTTATTTTAATAATTTTTAAATTTTAAAAATATTAGTGTCTAATCTATTGGTCAGGGATATTTGTTTGTTTCTAAAAAAAATTAAACTCAGCCTATTTGCTATTTGCTATTTGGTCAGGGATAAAGTTAAATCTATTGGTTCGGTTTTGATGGCCACCTTCCGGCAAAATGTGGAGACGAATGGAAAAACCATCATTTATCAAAAAAAAAAAAAAAAACGTTGGAAAAACCATCCATAGTTCAACTGCAGTTTCTTTGTTTATTTGGGCGTTTAGCCCTCTCTCTTGTAGCCAAAAAAAAAAAAAAACTTCATTCTTCAATTTCAGTGGATGACTACATTAGCAGCAGGCCGAATCCTTCCTTGGTATGTTTCTGCACGTTCTAGAGTCCTTAATCGCAGCAAATTCCACCACTTCAGTATAAGACTCGTCGCCTTTGTTGGCACCATAACTCAGTCGCAGCATCAAAGCTGCAGGGCAATGGCTACCGTACCTACACCACACAACAAGGATGCTGCTGCACTGGCAGCTCAGAAAGAACTAATCACTGCTCCCTATGGCTCCTGGAAGTCTCCTCTCACAGCCGATGTTGTCTCCGGTACCTCCAAGAGACTTGGTGGCACCGCCGTTGACGCTCATGGTCGCCTCATTTGGCTGGAATCCCGCCCCGCCGAGTCTGGGTACGAGTGTTATATATTGTTCTGTTTCTTTATCAATTGCTCAAGTATACCTCGTTGGCCTAACCTCTCAATCCTTTGCTTTTTAGAGTTATCGAAATAAATCGATTCAATGATTGTGTTTCAGGAGGGCGGTCCTTGTTCGAGAGCCCAAAAAAGCAGGAGATGAGCCCATCGATATCACGCCTAAAGAGTTCGCAGTGCGAACAGTCGCTCAGGAGTATGGAGGTGGTGCCTTCAGTGTTTCGGGAGATATTGTTATTTTTGCAAATTACAAGGATCAGAGACTGTACAAGCAATCTATTGGTTCTCTAGGTGAGCATCATCATCCCCAAGGTGAAGTTATGCTTTCTTTTTTTGCTTTTTTGAGTAGTTTTGACCTGTTGTGAAGTCTTATCTTTGTTTCAATCATGCATTCCGTTTCCTTTCTAATATACTCTATTAACTTTTTGTTTGGTTTATAAATAAAGAATAAGTTTGGAGCCTGTACAACCTTGATTTAATGTTTTCGAAAGTGTATGTGAAGCGGTGATATAGGAGAATCTTAGGTAGAGAACAGGGATAGCATTTGTATAATGGGCTTGCTCTAGTAAGAATTTCATGTAATGTGTAATTAATACTGAAATTATGTGGTTTGTCCCCTGCAGATGTTCCTCCCATCCCTCTCACACCAGATTATGGGGGACCAGTAGTTAGCTATGCTGATGGAGTATTGGATGCACGCTTTAACCGTTATGTCTGTGTACGAGAAGGTAAGCTGAGAATAACTTTAAATGACAAGAAAAAGCCTTTGTCTCTACTGCTTATATTAGAATGTTCCCACAACATATAAACCTATTAAATCACTCATTTGTTTGGTGATATATCTTTTTGGCAGATCAGCGGGAGAGCAATATAAATTCAACCACAACAATTGTATCAATAGCTCTTGGCAACAAGGATGTCCAAGGTAGTAAATTCCTTGTTATCTGAGTCTGAACTCTAAACTTTGTAGGGTTGATTGAATATTGTATTCCATTATGATGTCCATAGGTTTTCCAGTTGCTTTTTTATGTTTCCCGTTCATTATCTGATCAAGATTTTGTTGTGACATTCAGAACCAGAAGTATTAGCTAGCGGAAGTGACTTCTATGCTTTCCCACGTTTTGATCCAAAAGCAGAACGAATAGCATGGATTCAGTGGAATCACCCTAACATGCCCTGGGATAAATCAGAACTTTGGATTGGTTATATTTCTGAAAATGGGTGAGTAGGAATTATACATCAGTTGGAAGATTTCAGTTTGTTTACCGAGTTGGTACTCTTTTTGAACTGATGATGAAACATACTTTCGTTACTTACTTCCATTTCAGGATGTGCTTTGGTTATTATATTCCATGTTTTGAAAGGAATATCTGGGATTTGTACAGGCATTTGACTGTTTCAAAAAACTGACTTCCCTTTACTTAGTTATGTGTTTAAAAGGCTCTTGAATCAAATGAGTTTTTTTCTGAAAGGTTTTTCATTTGCTCATTGTCCCATTCCTTTTGCTTCTTTTTTATTGGGATTGTAGTTTTCAAATCCTGTACGAAGGCTTTTTCAAATTCTGTATCACAGTTGGTGACAGTTTTTTATTCTGTGTGTGTCATGTTTCAACTACAAGCTTAATCATCTTAAGATTCCATGCAGAAAAATCTACAAGCGCAGCTGCATTGCTGGTGATGATCCTTCGCTTGTGGAGTCTGTAACTGAACCTAAGTGGTCCCCTGATGGTATAGAAACTTGCCCCATTGACATAAGTAATTATTTTAGATATGTGTGTTTCCCTCAATGAATGTTATGAATTTATTTATACTGTTACTGTGTTCTTAAGATTTTGTTGACTCCAACTAGAAAATTTGCCATGATCTTAACCTTCTAATTTTGAAGTCAAACAATTTTGTAATAATTTTAATTTTGCAGGAGAACTATTTTTCATCACCGATAGGGGAAATGGCTTCTGGAATCTCCATAAATGGGTAAATATCTTTATCTTATTTTTTCTACAACACTAACTATAAATATTGGCTTCTGTTTCGTTTCTGCTTATCTTAAATACCACATATTCTTGGTTGGCTTCTGTTTTGTTTCGTTTCTGACTAGACAATTGTGGCAAAAATTGGCGGGCATCAACATATTCTTGGTTGGACATGCAATAATCATTAATGAATTTACTGCCGCAGATTGAGTCTGAGAATAAGGTGGTGCCTGTTTATTCTTTGGATGCTGAGTTTTCAAGGCCATTATGGGTTTTTGGTACAAATTCTTATGAATTTATTCAGAGTGATAAACAGAGAAATTTAATTGCTTGCAGTTACAGGTGATTTGTAGATTGGTACTTTCTTGCCATTTTCTTTTCTCTAGTTGGTTCACAAATGTCTTCAATTATAACTCATTTAAGGTTTTTGGTTGTCTATATAGGCGACAGGGGAGGTCATATCTTGGAATTATTGATGATTTGAAAAGCTCAAAAATTATTGTGCTGGATATCCCTTTCACAGATATTGATAACATTGTAATTTTAAAAATTGTTTCTTGTTTTTGTGCTTCTTTTGGTTTGTCTAAAAGTTTTTAAGGTGGTAACCCAAAAATAATATGACATGCCTACGCAGACTTCAGGGAAAGATGGCCTATATGTAGAGGGAGCATCCGCAGTTCATCCATCATCAGTGGCCAAGGTGCTGCCTCGACGCCCTCCTTTTCAATGTCTGAGTTATTTCGTTGCCCCTTATACCTCTTGCTTTTCAGATGGCTTTGGATGATCAGAAGTCAAAAGTTGTTGACTTCAATATTGTCTGGTTCTCCTCACCGGAAAGTTTAAAGTATAGTTCATACTTCAGTAAGTCAGAGTTGATTGAATTCCCCACTGAAGTTCCTGGTCAAAAGGCCTATGCTTACTTTTATCCACCATGTAATCCTACTTATCAAGTTAGTCAAGGGGAAAAGCCTCCTTTGCTATTGAAGAGCCATGGTATTTTCTCTTAGTCCTGTATCAGGAATAATCTTCAATTTCATATTCGCATTTATCACTGACATGTTATAGAGGCTAGAAGAGGGCGTTTCTTCAGGAACCAGAGAGATCATTTGTAGTTTTGTGATTACTTAGAAAAGATATAATATCCTCACTGATTTAATTGTAAAACTATAAATAATTATGTGTATTATGAGGTTCATGAATGTATTATAAAGGGAAGTAGTAGTAGTGATACATCACTTTTATTTTCCCCTCTAGTCAGTACCAACATTTTGGCAGGCTTTGAGCAGATAGTGTGCTTTTTTGTTTCTCTTTACAATTACATCATAAATCCTCTCAGTGGATGATTTACCAATATTGGAGCCAGTCTTGAACTTCTATAAACAAAAAGCAATTTGAAAAGTCCAAAGTATTGATGCCATTTTATGACTATTATATTGCCAAGTTTTATTTAAATTTAAGGTATAAAATCAATATGAACTCTGTTAAATTAATGGACTGAAGGTATATCATATATGTCTTGAAAATTAATTAGAATTTTAATGTGATATATATAAAGCTGGTGAAGTTTTTTTTAAATAAATCAAATTCAAGTGAAAAATATTATAGTACCTGATCATCACGCTTATTGCACTTTTCCACTGTTAGAGAACCTTCCAGATGAGATTCGTATAATATTTTGACCGAGTACATCAGCCATATACTTATATGCATATTTTTTCATTTGAATATTTTAGGAGGACCAACAGCTGAAACACGTGGTGCTTTAAATCTTAACATTCAGTACTGGACCAGTCGAGGTTGGGCATTTGCGGATGTTAATTATGGTGGAAGCACTGGTTTGTTTCCCTCCTTGGCTACAAAATTATATTCTTAACATGTTCGAGGCAGATGACTTTTACAAGCCCTTTAGCTTTTGGCTTTTCTTCCTGATTGAGTTCTATTACATACGACCTGTTGAATGTCATATGGAATATGTGTTTGGTCTGATAAGAACGTCATTTTGAAGGTTATGGCAGAGAGTATCGTGATAGACTTTTGGGTCGCTGGGGAATAGTTGACGTTGATGACTGTTGCAACTGTGCTAAGTATTTGGTAAGAAGCATGTTGTGCATTTAGGTCTTGCCTTGGTTCTGGAATATGGATTTGCTGGACGAGTAATCTTATCAATAATTTGTTATGCAGGTGGACAGTGGAAAGGTAGACGGGGAACGACTTTGTATCACTGGGGGCTCTGCTGGTGGGTATACCACCTTAGCTGCTCTTGCTTTTAAAGATACATTTAAGGCTGGGGCTTCTTTGTATGGTGTAAGTTCTGTAAATAAGCTTATTTGTTTTAACTAATGATTTCAATCTTCTAATTTTTTTAATCGTGGAAAAATAGCACATGCTATAGGTTTCTGACACGTCAAATTTAACAAAGCATTAGTCTTATACTATGGGATTAATGCCAATTTATCTCTTAAAACAGGTGGCCGATCTGAAATTGTTGAGTGCGGAGACTCATAAATTTGAATCCCGTTACATGGATAATCTTGTTGGTAAATTAACAATATCATCTTAAGGATCTGTGTTTCTTCTGACATATTTAGTGTTCAGTTAATCGTTTAACTGATTGCAGGAGGTGAGAAGGAATTCTTTGAGAGATCCCCAATCAACCATGTAGACAAATTTTCTTGTCCCATAATTTTATTTCAAGGATTGGAGGACAAGGTTAGCAACAATGCAATTATCATTTCCTCCCTTTCAATGTCTAAAGATTAAGGTTGACATATTCGCAAGGTTACTTTAAACATTCAACAACATTGAACAATATATTCTACTTGTCGCAGGTGGTGCCCCCAGACCAAGCTCGGAAAATTTACCAGGCGTTGAAGGAAAAGGGTGTCCCTGTAGCCCTGGTTGAGTATGAAGGAGAACAACATGGTTTCCGAAAGGTAAATGCAGAATTACTTAATTTTCTATTTATGATGTCGGAAACAATGGCTATGTATATAACAATGGGATGAATGCAGGCTGAAAACATAAAGTTTACACTTGAACAACAAATGGTGTTCTTCGCACGATTGATTGGGCGCTTCGACGTTGCCGATGAGATCACGCCCATTAAAATTGATAACTTTGACTGAGAATGGGGCTGGCTTTCCTGATTACTCGTTTACTGAAACAAGCCATGGATTGGATTTTTTTGATTGCTTGATGAATTTTAGGTCAGGTAATTCACTGAGAGGCGTCGCACCCTTCTGAAGGTAACCATCAGTGTTCGTTGCTATGGGTTCAAAATTTTGACAATCGTACGTATGAAATTAGTGTAATAAATATGATATAATATACTGTATACTTCATAAGCTTTAACGTGGATAACGCGTAGGGAATACGGATGAATCAAGTTATATTTACGAAATTTATGGGGGGAAAAAACTCGAATTTACAAAATTACAAAGAGTAAAATCGCATTAACTGAGTATATATTGGGTACGGAAAGCGGCTCATGGGCATGTTACATTGAAAATGGCTAGTAGCAGAGAGGCTGAGCTCCACCCGAGTGATCTCCAAAAAGAATTCTCATCCCTTTTTTATTCATTGGGGTTAAGGGGGAGTTTGGGAGAGCTTATTTTAATCATTTTTCTATTCTGAGATAATTTTTATTGATATATTTATTCCCTACAATGCAAAACCAATTAAAATAAATTAATCCAAATAAGCACCAAGCCTTTTTTGTTGTTTCTACTTGGCTCCGAAATTGCCCGTTATGCACGTGTTTAGATATGTTTCAAAGAGCAATTGGGTTTTCTTTAGCATTAAAGATTTGTTTAGATTGAAATGGAAATGAGAAAATGAATAAAAATGAGATCCCCCCCACCTCCCTCTCAATTCCTAATCATGGGAAAGGGACAGACATGGACACACCATCTCCTCATTAGTCAAACATGATAATGAATTAATTAAAATTTGGCTAAAAGTCAGTTAGTAGTAATTGTTATTTATATTTGAGCACAATTGCGTATAAAATCTGTTTAGTAAAGTGTAATCTATATAGATGATATAATTAAAAAGCAATTTTAGATATAAAATAACAGAAAGGAGCAGTAGTTTTAATATATATATATATATATATATATATATTATAAGCATATAATTTGATAACTTTAATGCTGGAAAAAATAATTTGAGAGCTTTAAGAAAAATATTATATTAAAAATTATAAAAATAAAAATTATTTAATATATTATTGAAAAATGTTTGTAAATATTAAAAAAATTAAATTAGATCTGTTTAATAAATAAATTACAACTCATAAAAATATCAAATTTCTTCTTTAAATAGATGGGTTGTTGAGTAACTTTAAAAATTTTTGATACAAAGGATAATATAAATAAGTAATTTTCAAATTATTTTTTAGTCATTGAAATTTAATTTTTTTATATTTCTTATGCAGTTCTGAATATTCAAGAATTTTCAGTTGGCAAAAAAGATATATTTAATTCGGAGTTGTTTATTTGTCTACAACGGTAGAAAAAATTGGGGAAATGATGGCTAATCGCAAATTGGCGCCAGTTGTGTTTGCGTGAATCTTACATTCCGACCATTTTGCGCAGGATCTATTTAATTTGGAGTCGGTTGTTTATTTGTCTACCACGGTAAAAAAATTGGGGAAACGAGGAGTAATCGCAAATTGGCGCCAGTTGTGTCTGCGTGAATCTTATGATCCGACCGTTTTGCGCGGGAGTATAAATGTTAACTCCCTTGAACTCTTCCCTCTGGCAGTCTTTGGCTTCGACCCTCCGCGCCTCGTCGCCTCTGCTCCAGCTCTTCTCTTATTTGAGCCCATATTTGCCGATTTATGACTTCTGGTCTCTTCCGATTTGTGGCGTACTTCTTGTTTTTTCTTTTTTGTGTCTGTCTTCTTGTGTAGGTAGTTTTCATAAATTTGTTTATAAAGCATTAGCTTGTATATAGATTTGATAAAGGTTAACTCCCCAATTCTTGAACTCTTCCCTATGACAGTCTTTGGCTTGGACCCTCCCCGCCTCGTCGCCTCCGCTCCAGCTCTTCTCTGATGTGAGTCCATATTTGCCGATTTATGATTTTCGTTCTCTGATTTGTGGCGTGCTTCCTGAGTTGGTTCTCTTGTTGAACTGATGACGAAACATACTATCATTGCATACTTCTATTTCATGATCTGCTTTGGTTATTAGATTTCATGTTTTGAAAGGAATATCTGACATTTTTACAGCATTTGACTGTTTAAAAAAACTGACTCCACTTTGCTTAGTTATGTGTTTAGAAGGCTCTTGAATCAAACGAGTTTTCTTTGAAAGTTTTTTTTTTCATTTGCTCGTTGTCCCATTCCTTTTGCTTCTTTTTCTATTGGGATTGTAGTTTTCAAATTCTGTATCACAGTTGGTTGACGGTTTTCTATTTATATGTATCATGTTTCAATTAGAAGTTTAATCATTCTTAAGATTCCATGCAGAGAGATCTACAAGCGCAGCTGAATTGCTGGTGATGATCCTTCGCTTGTGGAGTCTGTAACTGAACCCAAGTGGTCCCCTTATGGTATACATACTTGCCCCCTTTGACATATAGTTGTTTTTAGAGATGTGTGTTGCCCTCAGTGAATGTTATGAATTGATGTATACTTGTTACTGTGTTCTTGAGATTTTGTTGACTCCAACTAGGCAATGATCTTAGCCTTCTAATTTTTAAGTCCAACAATTTTTTAATAATATTAATTGTGCAGGGGAATTATTTTTCATTACTGATAGGGGAAATGGCTTCTGGAATCTCCATAAATGGGTAAATGTCTTTATCTTATTATTTCTGAAACATTAACTATAAATATTGGCTTCCGTTATGTTTTTCTTTTCAGCGTTGATGAACACCCATTTATTACTTTGAGATTAATTTTATTTTATCAAGAAGGTAATGATATTAGTTTTTTTTGGGAGGTAGATTAAAATTGTGATTTTAGTGCTTACACAGAAATAGAACGGTACATTAAAATTGTGATTTATTACTTTTAGCATAAAACTTTTAAAGCCAACCTTGTG
Organism: Leucaena leucocephala; assembly: GCA_037074615.1. NCBI lineage: Eukaryota > Viridiplantae > Streptophyta > Magnoliopsida > Fabales > Fabaceae > Leucaena > Leucaena leucocephala. The sequence continues at coordinate 5,105,797 of CM073517.1, read as the reverse complement.
TGCTCTCACTTACCAGCTGTATTTATTGGTTTTGACCAAGTGGAGTTTCTATTAGGTTTATTTTCTTCCTTTCAACAATCATAGTCAGTTTGAAATCTGCCAAATTAACATTTTATACATTATATTGTTAATTATTTACATGCTATGTTGTCCCTGTTACTGAGTTTGAGTGCCTAATTGTTAAGCAATACAGCTACAGATGCTCCCTGTTGATAATTTGCTTTTCCAAGTATGATCATCTGTTGTGTTTCTGCTTATCTTAAATACCACACCGACTAGACAATTGTGGCAAAAATTGGCTTGCATCAACATATTCTCCTGTTGGACATATGATAATCATTAATGAATGCACCGATTCTTTCTGTTTTGGCTCTCTTTTAGTTGGCCGTAGATTGAGTCTGAGAATAAGGTGGTGTCTATTTATACTTTGGATGCTGAGTTTTCAAGGCCATTATGGGTTTTTGGTACCAATTCTTGTGAATTTATTCAGAGTGATAAACAGAGAAATTTAATTGCTTGCAGTTACAGGTGATTTATTGTTGGGTTGCAAATGGAATCAATTATAGCTCATTTAGGGTTTTTGGTTGTGTATATAGGCAACAGGGGAGGTCATATCTTGGAATTATTGATGATGTGGAAAGCTCAAAAATTGTTGTGCTTGATATCCCTTTCACTGATATCGATAACATTGAAATTTTAAAAATTTCTTTCTGTTTTTCTGCTTCTTTTGATTTGTCTAAAAGTTTTTAAGGTGGTAACCCAAAAATAATATTACATGCCAAGGCAGACTTAAGGGAACAATGGCCTATACGTAGAGGGAGCATCTGCTGTTCATCCATCATCAGTGGCCAAGGTGCTGCTCCCTTGCCCTCCTTTTCAATGTCTGAGTTATTTCAATGCCCCTTATACCTCTTGCTTTTCAGGTGGCTGTGGATGATCAGAAGTAAAAAGTTGTTGACTTCAATATTGAAGAGCCATGGTATTTTCTCTTAGTCCTGTATCAGGATTAATCTTGAGCAGATAGTGTGTTTTCTCTCCCTTTTCAATTACACCATAAATCTTCTCAGTGGATGATGTACCAATATTGGAGCCAGTATTGATGACATTTTATGATTATTATATTGCTAAGTTTTGTCTAAATTTAAGGAATACAATCAATATGAACTCTCTGATAAATTAAGGGACTGAAGGTATATCATATATGTCTAGAAACTTAATTAGAATTTGAATGTGGTATATATAAAGCTGGTGAAGTTTTTTAAGTGAATAAAATTCTAGTAAACACATTAGAGTACCTGATCATGACTAAATGCACTTTTCCTCTGTTAGAGAACCTGCCAGGTGAGGTTCGTATTATATTTTGACTGAGTACATCAGCCGTATTTACATGCATGATTTTTCATTGAATATTTTAGGAGGACCAACGGCTGAAAGACGTGGTTTTTTAAATCTTAACATTCAGTACTGGACCAGTCGAGGTTGGGCATTTGCAGATTTTAATTATGGTGGAAGCACTTGTTTGTTTCCCTCCTTGGCTACAAAATTATATTCTTACCAGTTTGAGGCAGATGGTTTCTACAAGCCCTTTTGCTTTTGGTTTTTCTTCCTGATTGAGTTCGTATTACTATTAAATATGACCTGTTGAATTTCTTATGGAGTGTATTTAGTCTGATAAGAACATCATTTGGAAGGTTATGATGGCAGTAAGTATCGAGATAGACTTTTGGGTCGCTGGGGAATAGTTGACGTTGATGACTGTTGCAACTGTGCTAAGTATTTGGTAAGAAGCAGTTGTGCATTTACGTCTTGCCTTGGTTCTGGAATATGGATTTGCTCGAAGAATTCTCATATCAATGACTTGTTATGCAGGTGGACAGTGGAAAGGTAGATGGGGAACGATTTTGTATTTCTGGGGGCTCTGCTGGTGTGAGTTCTGTAAATAAAGCTTATTTGTTTTAACTAATGATTTCAGCCTTCTTATTTATTTTTTAATCTTGGAAAAATAGCACATGCTATAGGTTTCTGACTTGTCAGCGTTTAACGTTATTTTGATGTTGAACAAGGTGTTGTTTTTTGTAATTAGTTACAGAAGGAATGGAACGACATTGGAAAATAATGATAAAACAGTTGGTTATAATTTTAACAAAGTACAATTAGTCTTATTGTACAGCTGTGTCTAAAAAACACAGAAAGAAAGGATAAGGCCTGTTTGTTTACTGCTGGGCCTCAAACACGAGGACAAAAATGTTTTTAAACTTTTCTTTGTATTTTACCACGGTGGTTGGTTTATCGGAAAGGGCAGCTAGTTATCTACATTTAGCTAGCTGACAGTGCCTGGATTACATAAGATACCTATGTTTATAAAAAATATTCTGTCTTTTTGCAAAGTATGGTCAATAGATGATCTCTCCTAAAGCTGCTAGTGGTATGCTTTTGCTAGTTCCAGTTTCCTCAATTAATTGCAACAAATTCGTTCATTTCAGGACAAGACTTGTGGCCTTCGTGTGCACCATTACTCAGTCTGTAGCATCCAAGCTGCAAGGCAATGGCTAACACACCAACCTCTGCACACAACAAGAATGCAGCTCAACAAGAACCAATCACTGCTCCTCATGGCTCCTGGAAGTCTCCTCTCACCGCCGATGTTGTTTCCGGTGCCTCCAAGACGCTAGGTGGCATCGCCGTTGACGGTCGTAGCCGCCTCATTTGGCTGGAGTTGCGCCCCACTGAGTCCGGGTATCGTCACATATTGTTCTGTTTCTGTATCATCATTTGTGAACGTATATCTCGCATATCTAAGTTCGTCATCAAAATGAATGGCTTCAATGATTGTGTTTTCAGGAGGGGGGTCCTTGTTCGAGAGGCGGAAAAAGCAGGAGAGAAGCCAATGGATATGACGCCTAAAGAGTTCGGAGTGAGAACAGTGGCTCAGGAGTACGGCGGCGGAGACTTCACTGTTTCGGGAGATATTGTCATCTTCGCAAATTACACGGATCAGAGACTCTACAAGCAATCTACAACCTCTCTAGGTGAGCATCATCTTACCCCGTTTTATCCAGGCATGTTTATATATCATTTTCTTCTTTCTTTTTTTTTCTTAAAAAAAAACGATTTTATTACGAGAGGATTTGTTTTGACCTGTCGCGAAGTCATATGTTTGTGACTTTGTTCCAAATTTCAAGTTTTCAACGACTATTAACTCTTTGTTCGGCTTATAAATAGCAACAAATAAGTTTGGTGTCTGCACTATCTTCATTTGACCCCAATATTTCAATTTAAGATTTTTTTTTAAATTTTGATAAAGTGCCTTTAGTCCTTAATAATCCTATAAAATTATATAATTATTCACTTTTCTAACTATATTAATGTTAAATTTTGAAAAAGTAATTATAAATTATTATGTAATCGGTAATAAATAGTGAAAAAATTGGTGTTAAATCTTTATAACAAGTCTTTCCAACATTTCGTGTTAAAAATTGAAACATCATTTCTAAAATTTTCGTATATTAATGTCAAATTTTGAAAATTTAGTGTGTAATTCTTAAACCTATATATAGGTATCTATTAAGTTTTTTCCCTTCAATTTTTCATGTTAAAAGTTGAAAATTCAATGACAATTTTTTCATATATAGCATAAAATGTTTAAAAAGTTAGTATGAAATTTTAAAACTACTTGTGGTAAAGATATGACATTCTTCCACAGTTTACTTTTAACTGTAATAATATGTGCCTGTTTTTTTAAATTTAACGTGAAACATTTTAAAGTAAATGATGATTTATAATTAAAAAAAATTAAAAAAATATCATTTAAATTTTAAAATTTTAAATCAGTTTATTTATTATATTTTATAAGCTATTGACTACTCTTTAAAATAACAACATATTTTTGTAGCAATTCCTAATTTAAGATTTTAAAATTTAAATGATATTTTTTTAGAATTTTCTCTTTATAATTCTGAATTTTTTTGATTAAAATAAAAATGAAATCAATGTATTGACTTTTGACGTCAAAGTCTCATTCCCCTTGTTATTGTTCATTCCTAGCAGATGTTCCTCCCATCCCTCTCACGCCAGATTATGGGGGCCCTGTAATCAGCTATGCCGATGGAGTATTCGATGCACGCTTTAACCGTTATGTCTGTGTACGAGAAGGTACGCTGAGAATGACCTTAAATGAGCAGAAAAAACCTTTGTCTCTACTGCTTTAGAATGTTCCCACGACATATACACTTATTAAATCACTCATTTATTTGGTGATAAATATTCTTGGTAGATCGTCGGGTGAGCAGTATAAATGCAACCTCAACAATTGTATCAATAGCTCTTGGCAGCAAGGATGTTCAAGGTAGTATATTCCATCTTATTTGTAAATCTGAACTCTAAACTCTAAACTCTGTAGGGTTAATTTTTTAATACTGCAAATAAGTATTCCACTCTGATGGCCATAAATTTTCCGGTTGCTTTGTGATGTTTCCATTCATTATCTGATCAAGTTTTTGTTGGTTGTGCCTAACTTTGTTGTGACATTCAGAACCAGAAGTATTGGTTAGCGAAAGTGACTTCTATGCTTTCCCACGGCTTGACCCAAAAGCCGAACGAATAGCATGGATTCAGTGGAGTCACCCTAACATGCCATGGGATAGCTCAGAACTCTTGGTTGGTTATATATCTGAAAATGGGTGAGCAGGAATTTATATATTAGTTGGAAGAATTCAGTTTGTTTACCATGTTTGTTCACTTATTGAACTAATGATGAAAAGCATAATTTCACATAAGAACTAGCATTTTGAAACTTGAGGAAACAAGAAGATTTCAAAACTGACTCCACTTCACCTAGTTGTCTTCAGCAGGCTCTTGAATCAAATGACTTTCTCTGAAAGGCTTTTATTTGCTCATTGTCCCATTCTTTGTATCTTCTTTTGTTTTGGGATTGTAGTTTTCAAATTCCATATCTTGGTTGGGGACGGTTATCTATTCTATGTAAGTCATGTTTTGATTATAAGCTTAATCATCTTAAAATTCCATGCAGAGAGATTTGCAAGAGCAGCCGCATTGCTGGTGGTGATCCTTCGCTTGTGGAGTCTGTAACTGAGCCCAAGTGGTCCCCTGATGGTATACAAACTTGCCTTGTTAAAATAAGTAATTAAGCATGTGATTATGTTGGCCACTCACTTTCGGGGCATAATGCATTTCATTGTTTTTAGAGATGTGTGTTGCCCTTAATTCATGTGGAGATTTTGAAGGATTGAAAGTAGAAGGAAAAAGCCTCAAAATATTATTAATCCTTTTAATGAATGAGAATATAAATAGGCCTTTATATAGGCAAAAATATAAGCTAATAGACTAAATTTAGAATCTATCATAATCCTAATATCTCAGATTTATTCCTCTAAGATATGATAATTTAATATTCAAATTTAATCCTAAATAATATCCAAACTTAATTTTTAGATAATTAATTAAATAACTAACAAAATATAATATTAACTAATTAATAATTAATTCTAAACTAGTGTATTTCAACAATTCATTACATTCATTTATGTATATTATGTTCATAACATTGTGTTGACTCCAGCTAGAAAATTGGCTTTGATCTTAGCCTTCTAATCCTTAAGTCAAATAACTTTTTGTAATTTTGATTGTGCAGGGGAGCTCTTTTTCATTACTGATAGAGAAAATGGCTTTTGGAATCTTCATAAATGGGTAAGCTACCAATATAGTTAATGCTCCCTGTTGATACTATTTTAGTCTTCCAAGTTTGACCATCTATTCCATTTCTTGATTATCTTATAGTGAATAGACAATTGTGGCAAAAGTTGGTGTGCATGAACATATTCTCTGGTTGGACATAGAACAGTTGCCAATGAATTTACTGATTCTTTCTGTTTTTTGTTTTCTTTTTATTGGCCACAGATTGAGTCCGAGAATAAGGTCGTGCCTGTTTATTCTTTGAATGCGGAGTTTACAAGGCCATCATGGGTTTTTGGAATAAACTCTCATGAATTTATTGAGAGTGATAAACAGAAAAGCTTGATTGCTTGCAGTTACAGGTGATTTCTAGATTGTCACTTGCTTTCCATTGTTTTATAATCTTTTCTTTTACATGGTTTGCAAATGACTTCAATTATAGTTCATTTGAAGTTTTTGGTTGTGTATATAGGCAAAAGGGGAGGTCATATCTTGGAATTATTGATGTGGAAAGCTCAACAATCAATGTGCTTGATATCCCTTTCACAGATATGAATAACATTGTATAATTTTTAAAATTGTTTCTCTATTTTTCTCCTTCGTTTTGGTTTATCTAAAAATTGTTAAGGTGGTAACCCAATAATACTTTGAGACATGCAATCATGGGAATGCAGACTTCTGGGAAAGATGGCCTATATGTAGAGGGAGCATCTGCAGTTCATCCATCATCGGTGGCCAAGGTGCTGCCCCGACGCCCTCCTTCTCAATGTCTGCGTTATTTTGTTTGCCCCTTATACCTCTTGCTTTTCAGGTGGCTTTGGATGATCAGAAGTCAAAAGTTGTTGACTTCAATATTGTCTGGTCCTCCTCACCGGATAGTTTCAAGCATAGCCCATACTTCAGTAAGCCAGAGTTAATCGAGTTCCCCACCGAAGTTCCTGGTCAAAATGCCTATGCTTTTTTTTATCCACCATACAATCCTACTTATCAAGCCAGCCAAGGGGAAAAGCCTCCCTTGTTATTAAATAGCCATGGTATTTTCTCTTAGTCCTGTATCAAGAGTAGTCTCATTCAATTTCATATTATTCTTATTTATCATTTACATGTCATACAGGCTAGAGGGGGTGTTTCCTCAGGAACCAGAAATCATTTGTAGTTTCACATCATGTATAGATATAATATCCTCACGGATTTCAGAGTAAAACCATCATAAATTGTGTATTATGATTTTTATATTGCCAATTTTTTATTTAAATTTAATGGTATGTCATATATGCCTGGGAACTTAATTAGAATTTGAATATGATGTATATAAAGCTTAGTGAAGTTATTTAAAGTGAATCAAGTTCAAGTGAAAAATAATAGATAACATGATTATCATGCTTATTGCACTTTGCCACTGTTAGAGAACCTGCCAAGTGAGGTTCCTAATTAACATTTTGATATTTTATTGAATATTTTAGGAGGACCAACATACGAAGCACGTGGATCTTTAAATCTGAGTATTCAGTACTTTACCAGTCGAGGTTGGGCGTATGCAGATGTTAATTATGGTGGAAGCACTGGTTTGTTTCCTTCATTGGCTACAAAATTATATTTCTTAATTCTTAAATGCATTATGTTTTTTGGCCTTTTTCTGGATTGAGATTGTATTACAAATGACCTATTGAATGTTTTATGGAACTTGGGTTTGTTCTGATAAACTCATTGTTTGGCAGGTTATGGGAGAGAGTATCGAGAGAGACTTTTAGGAAGCTGGGGCATAGTGGACGTTAATGACTGTTGTAGCTGTGCTAAGTATTTGGTAATTATTTTGTGTGTAACATCCTAAATTTTTATCCTTATATTTAAGTAAAATTTAAAATATTATTTATCAATAATCTAAAAATATTATCTAATTAAATTATTATAGTTTAATATTTTTATTATTTTAATAAAATATGATATAATATATAGATTATCCTATTTTTATCTTATTTAGAATCTTATGATTTGAATGTTACTATTAGTTAAAATTTTATTAAAATTTGGATTCAGATTTAGATATGCAATCTTATTTTAAAAATATAGTTTAAATTTTAAATTACTATACCTGATAAGATTTTAATAAAGATAAGATATGAATTTGAATTTTAAATTATTATTATGGCTTTATAAATAGAGCTAAGACCCTGAGTTATTCTTCAAACATGATTATTGAGTCGGCTCTTCTCTTTTTAGTCATCTCTCAATTCTTTTCATATTCCTAAAGAAGGTAATCACGTTCTACTCGTTGTGTGTGTTAATATGATGTTTGTGAGTGTTTTGATATATATAAATTTATTGATATTGATATAATTATATTGAGAAAATTTATTTGATTATTTTTACTGAAAATAGTCTTGTGGGATTCAAAGTTTAAGTTGAGAAAATAGACTTATTATATCTTGATATTGGAATTTGAAGAAAGTTATTATCTTGAGAAAAACTCTTTTATGATATTTATTAAGATATTGATATTTTGATTAATATGATTATTTTGAGAATTATGCATTGGGGATGGGTGATGATGGAGATGTGTTTTCTACCACGTGGTAAGGCCTCCATGGAGCTCATTGGATGGCTTTTGTCCCACCAGTTTACCGAGGGGCTGCGACACCCCCACCTGTTTACCGAGGGGGAATGGACCTATGGTCCGGTCAGGTGCTCTGTGGATTTTGGCCTATCCATATCACTTGATCGGTTAGCTGTTCGAGGGGTAGTTACCACTAGCCCATGGGTTCGGTCGGCGGGAATAAGGCGGTTCGGTTGGTTTGAGGGGAAGAACTGAGTGGGTTATTCATTTGATTTTATTATGATAATATGTTATTTTATATATATTGTATTTTATGATCGATCCCACTTGACGCCTCATGAGCACATGTTAGTACTCATGATGAGTAGAACTGCTGGTTACTGAGACGTTAGTCTCACCCTATTTTTATAACATTTTTCAGGTGATAGTTTCATCTTAGGACCCCAGGAAAAACTTCAGAGGTTTGATTAAAGCTATATTGATTGTATAGCATTCTCCTTTGAAGGTATGTATAGAATACTTGTATATTGCCACAATAGGTTTTATTTTGCATACTCATATATCATATTATTTTATTTATATTTTAAGAAAAGTCTTTTTATAACCATGGTAGAGCTCATTTAAATTTTAGTTAAACTCTTTTCTACCATGGTTAGCTCTTTTAAAATAAATGAAATTCATTTATAATATTATTTTTAAATTATATTGGCTATAAAATATGTCTAAATAATTAATAATAGTTATATTTTAGGAGAATTTTACAACTTGGTAAAAAGTCTTTTTATAACCATGGTAGAGCTCATTTAAATTTTAGTTAAATTCTTTTCTACCATGGTTAGCTCTTTTAAAATAAATGAAATTCATTTATAATATTATTTTTAAATTATATTGGCTATAAAATATGTCTAAATAATTAATAATAGTTATATTTTAGGAGAATTTTACATTGTGCATTTAGCAATTTCCTAGATTCCTATCGATGGATTTTCTGGAAGAATTCTCATATCAATGGTTTGTTATGCAGGTGGACAGTGGAAAGGTTGATGGGGAACGATTGTGTATTACTGGGGAATCTGCTGGTGGCTATACCACCTTAGCTGCTCTTGCTTTTAAAGATACATTCAAGGCTGGATCTTCTTTGTATGGTGTAAGTGCTGTTAATAAGTTTATTTATTTTAGCTAATGATTTTGGTCTTCTAATTTATTTTTGTGTTAAAAGGCTTTTTTGTCCTTAAACTATTCTCTCAGGGGTACTATGTATCCTAAAGTATCAAGTGGTGGAATGTCATCTTGAAGTATTAAAAAGGGTACAATGCTACCTCTATGTTAAACATCTGTTGTTATTAGGCTCCCACCAGTTGCTGTATGAGGAGGAATAGATGTACACAGTTTTACTTCACAAGCAAAAAGGTTGTTTATAAAATTTAAAACCGTCAGAACTCCCTATCATATGACAGCAACCTCACCAATACACTAAGGCTTACCTTCTATATTTGTTATAATAATATTATATCTAAAAGATAATATTTAAATATTGTTATTTACATATCTTTACACAATTTACTAGTCAATGTTATGATACAAAGCGGAGTGGGGAACCCACCCTCAAAAGGCGCCTCGTAAGGGGGAAGAACCACACCACTTATATACCCCAGCGAGCAGCCTAAGCTACCCGATGTGGGACTTGGGTCATTACTCCGTCCCATAACAGTGGCCCTCCCCGGAAGAGCCGGCGTCCACGCCGGGCAGAAGTCGCCGCTGGGACGAGCCAACGGAGCCACCCGGGCAGAGGCCGGTGCCAGCTCTGATACCATCTGTTATGATACAAAGCGGAGTGGGGAACCCACCCTCAAAAGGCGCCTCGTAAGGGGGAAGAACCACACCACTTATATACCCCAGCGAGCAGCCTAAGCTACCCGATGTGGGACTTGGGTCATTACTCCGTCCCATAACAGATCTGTTATGATACAAAGCGGAGTGGGGAACCCACCCTCAAAAGGCGCCTCGTAAGGGGGAAGAACCACACCACTTATATACCCCAGCGAGCAGCCTAAGCTACCCGATGTGGGACTTGGGTCATTACTCCGTCCCATAACAGTGGCCCTCCCCGGAAGAGCCGGCGTCCACGCCGGGCAGAAGTCGCCGCTGGGACGAGCCAACGGAGCCACCCGGGCAGAGGCCGGGGCCAGCTCTGATACCATCTGTTATGATACAAAGCGGAGTGGGGAACCCACCCTCAAAAGGCGCCTCGTAAGGGGGAAGAACCACACCACTTATATACCCCAGCGAGCAGCCTAAGCTACCCGATGTGGGACTTGGGTCATTACTCCGTCCCATAACAGTCAACTTTTGAGATTTACAAATCCTCCAAAAATTTACAACTTATCTAGTGTATCTGTTACACTGGCTAATGTGCTTTCACTTACAAAATTACAATATAATGTAAAAAAAATTCCAGATTCTTAAATCTTTATATGCTAGGCCGCCCTGGCACTCTAATTGAGAGTAAGCTATCTGAGGAATGATTTTGGGGCAATGAGTAGCCGACTCAACTGAAAAGATAAGATTCGTAATGAACAAATTCGGGGAAGAGTTGGAGTGGCATCTATTGAGGAGAAAATGGTAGAGAACCGTCTTAGGTGGTTTGGACACGTACAAAGAAGGCCAAGGGATGCGCCAGTGAGGAGGGTGGATCAAATCGTATGGAGCCCGGTTAAAAGGAATAGAGGAAGGCCAAAGAAAACGCTTAACGAGGTCATTGAACGGGATCTCCTGGTCAATAACTTAACCAAGGATTTAGTTTTTGATAGAGCACAATGGCGTCGTATGATCCATGTAGCCGACCCCATTTAATGGGATAAGGCTTTATTGTTGTTGTTGTTGTGTTGAGTAGCCGACTCAGAAGAACGCAAAAATAACATACTAGTTTGTAAATTGGAAGCAGTATATTTATCTTATAAATTTCCTGCGCTATTAAGCGAATGTATTTGTTTATTTCCCTTTTCCATGGTTGTTTACATGTTTAAGAAAGTAAAGCCTTTTCTTTTGAAAACACAGTGAATGCATTCGTTTCTCTAATTTTGTTCTCCTAACAAGACATTTGAGTTCCGACAGACATATTTGCGTGTTTGCTTACATGGTTGGAGTGGACTTCTTGAAACTTTGGAAATTCTGTTGTTGTGTATGTATTTGTATAATTTGGTTATAATTTAGCAAAATACTATTCTTATCTTAATATGGGATTAATGCCAATTGGTCTCTGAAACAGATAGCTGATCTGAACATGTTGCAAGAAGAGGCCCTTAAATTTTAAGCCCATTACAATGATAATGTTGTTGGTAAGTTAACAATATCATCTTTAAGATAACAGTCAAGTTTCTTTGTCGTTGGCGTATTTAGTGTTAAGGCAGTCCCTTAACTAATTGCAGGAGGTGATAAGGAATGCTTTGAAAGATCCCCAATCAACCATGTTAACAATTTTTCTTGTCCTGTAATTTTGTTTCAAGGTTTGGAGGATAAGGTGAGCAACAATGCAATTATTATTTCCTCCCTTCAATGTCTAAAGATTAAGGTTGGCGTATTCACAAATTTGCTTTAAATATTCGATAACATTTAAAATTATATTCTACCTCCTCCTATGTTTCATGATCGGTTCCAAATCCGAGTAAATGAGGAAGGTTATGTTAAACCCACAATAGTCAATGTGAAACTATGTCAGATCCTTTTGAAGCATGTAGTTGAAAACATGTTCTACTTGTAGATTGTAGCACCAGATCAAGCTCGGAAAATTTACCGGGCAGTGAAGGAAAAGGGTGTGCCGGTGGCCCTTGTTGAGTATGAAGGAGAACAACATGGTTTCCGAAAGGTAAACACTGATTTACTTAATTGTCTATTTATGTGGGAAACAATGGCAATGTTTATAACAATGGGATGAATGCAGGCTGAAAACATAAAGTTTACACTTGAACAACAAATGGTGTTCTTTGCACGATTGATTGGACACTTCGACGTTGCCGATGATATTACACCCATTAAAATTGATAACTTTGACCCATAATGGAAATTTTAATGGGAGGTATCATACTTTGCAGAAGGCATACATCATTGTTCGTTGCTATGAGGGTGAGGAATTTCTGTTGCGTTGTCTCAAATCTTGTATGGTATTTTTCTATAAAGGTGTAATCGGTTTCACTTTATCCTTGTTCCTGCAATTGCAAATACTCTCTTAACCCATATATTGAAAATATGCATGGTTTTAAAAACTAAATTGACCGGTTTAATCAGAAGGACTGGGAACTGGTCATTAGTCCAGTTTGGTACAAAGCTAAAAGCCTAAAACTGGAGACCAGACAATTATTCCTAAAGCTTAATATAATCTTTGGTCTATCAAATTTATTAGAATTGTAGATTTAGTCCCTCAAGTTTTAAACCATGTGTTTTAGGCAAAATGATCCAGATTTTCATTAAATGAGAAGAACTAATGTTTTAGACAAAAGGAAATTTGATAGATCAAAATGTATAGTTTAAAATTTGAGAGATCAAAATTAAAATATGGTCAAATTTAGTGGATGAAAGAGTATAGTAACCATATTCCTAATAACCGGATTTTTACGAAAGCAAATGGAACTGTTTCCGGAAAGAGCTTATGGGATGGGCTTAGATGAGCATATAACATAAGGTGATTACCCAATTCCCCAATCCATATAACCGTGCCACTCACTCCTTATCTCCGACACCAACCCCAATAAGCGATGGGGGATTTTTTTTTGTTTTTTATATATAAAAGTTTAGGTAGATTCGGTATCGATTCCTTACTAAAGTTAGAAGTTAAAGAGTACTTATAAGAGATTTACAAAATTATTTACTAAAAGAATTTTCATAATAGCAGCATCTGTATAAGATATAAACTCATTTCTTATTATCTGTGCTAATTTTTATTAGCATAATTTTTTTATTGTTTCAACACGCATGGTTTTTTTTCTTTTCCTTTTTCAATTTATTTTCCTTATCTCCATACTTGTTTTCTTTATGTGAGAATATATTTTCAATCTTTATTGTTCCATCAATTTATTTATAATTTTAAAAAAAAAATTATCATTTTAACTTACCTTTAATTTGGCTCTCAAAACCTCTTGATTATGCCAAGACCTTGAACATGATTTTGAAGAAACATACATACATACATACATATATATATATATATATATATATATATATATATATATATATATCATTCATCTTCAGTCTCACAAAGCCGCATCGTTATTTGATCTTTTTTTTGGGTTAACTGTAAAGACTCGAGAGGACATTTTTCAAATATAATTAATCATATATTCAAATTAACTGGCTAGATAACTTAATGATGGAATTAGTGCAATACATATGATATACGGTATGCTTCTAAGACATGTACGGGGTTAACGCCTACAGATGAATCAATTTGCATTTACGAAATTCATGTCCAAACGGGGCAAAATAACGTAAACAAAGAAAGAAAGAAAACTGGTGTTGCGGATGTTATAATTAAGGGCTTGCTTATGAATAGATTAGCTGTGTCACCTCGGCTAAGAATTAGGGTCAAAGAGGGCATGTGTGGTAATAACAAAAGATTAAGGGACCTGCCTACTAATTAAGACTGTATATCCTTGCACCTTTCTGCTCCTAGATGCTGACTTTATCCAACATTCTCCTTTTTAAAAGCAGCCACCACCTTAGTGGCAATGTCAATAATGCCCCCTTAACACGATAATCTATCTTAATGTTAGCTTATGTTTGCTAATCCGAGTATTTGGCTAATATTTTTTCAGGAAAAATAATGTTATATTTCTGGCATGAAGAAAAATCAGATTATGGTGTTCAACGGTTATATTTCTGGCACGTCTCGTGCCAGACCTTCTCGCTAGACTTTCTATTGCCGCCGGTGGCTTCTATTTATTCAAATGCAGAGATATTACACATACGAAGTGTATAATTAAATTTGAACTGTTCAAATTTAATTAATATTTTATTAAAATTATGGTTGTTTTTCAGCTTAAAACCATTAAAAATTTAAAATTAATATTTAAGTATTTTCACATGGAATGCAAATGATGCAGCTGATAATCAGTTGGTTATTATATAATGCTGCCTCCACCTTCATTTCTTTATTTTTTCCAACTCTCCACCACCCTCATGACATCCTTATGTTTATTGAATTTTTGGGTTGTTGCAAGATAATACTTAAATTTTCAACCGCTTACGCAGTTTTATTCAATTGGTTAATCTCTACGAATGAGTTGACTTTCGAACTCAGTTCACATGGTGATGTCCACCGATTCCACCCTAATCGGCGGGGGAAAATTACAAAAAGTGGGCCATTGTGCACTGCCCAAAGAACGTGCAATGCTAGGCTCTACGTCCAAACTACTGTAGTTTTTAAATTTATAATTTTTCTCATATCATACATGTTAATCAACATATTAAGGTTAATAATTTGTGAAGTAAATGATTAAGGAGATATTTCAGTAACATTTGACAATTAATTTAACTATTTTTTTAATATATATAAATTAATTAGCTACCGCATATTTTGAAATAGCTACAGATACAAATTTAACAAAGTATAAATGCAAGAATCCGCATCAGAATAATTTCACCATTCGTGTATAATTACACTTGAGATGACAAAATATTATGTGAAAAGAATATCCAACACTGCCTAAGAAATTTAGTATGAAATATTTAAGGAGAACACGTTGAGTATACAACTTTTTTTTTTCATTAAAAAAAGCAAGGAAAAAACTGGAGAAAATGTTTTGGAGGTTGTCGTCATCATCTTCATCTTGTCAAAGATCCAAATCCAGCAAGGGCGCCCAAAATTCCCTGTTTGTAAGGCAAGAAAGTTCTCTTCTTCAAATCCTGCGTTTCTGCCTTCTTCATAGCATAGTGCAATTCATGCGCCGATTTGGCTCCCCTTCTTTTCGACCCATGTGCTGCCGTGGGGCTATCTACAGATCTAAAGCTAGAAGTTTTAGCTTCTTCAGGTCTTTTGTATGCAACTGAGTATTTCCGTAATGGGTCCTTGTTCGACCCTCGCCCTTCCGATGCACTACGGAACAACAATAAGTCCCTCAATCTCCATTTTCTTGAGCTCTTGGAATTGCCAGATGAGGATGTAAGTAAACTTCTGGAATTCGACGAACACGCCTCTTTCGAACTTGGCTGTTGTTGTTGTGGTAGGTATCGTTCTTCCTCCCATGCATAGTCCGAATTTCTGTAAGGAGAGAGAGATCGCGTGGCTCTGCTACCCGAATTCGAGGAGGACGTCGATGCTGGAGTTCTGTCTCTTCCTCTTCTCTCCTGCGTTTCCTTCTTTTTAAGTGAAAAAGCATCGCTAATCGCCTTCATCGGCGATCTCGATTGCCGCGGAGATAGAAGCGGGCTTTTAAAAGATGCGAATTCGTCGGCCCCCAATCGGCATGACGGAGGCTTGAGAGCCTTAATCTTGCCGCCATCAAACAGATCTTCAGCGGAAAGCGACGATTTCTCCGATTCCCCGCTAACATCAAACGCGAAACTATAATCAGCATTACCGCCGTCGTCGTCATGTTTGGGAGTGGCAGAAAAATACTCAAATTCAGAAACAAACTCAGAGAATCTGGAGGGACTGGCGGGAGCACTTAGGTAGTAATCACCAAAACGCTTGGGCGAAGAAGGAAGGCTCAGGTAAGGCGAAGTAGCTCTGCCTCCATTGAAATCGAAATCAAAATCCCTAGCGGGACTGGACACTAACACCTCCATAGCTTTCCAACTCAATCTCAATCTCAATCTCAAACCTCTTGGTGGTTCAATTTGGTAGAAGATGGTGGCGGGGTAGTTGCGAGTATTTATGTGGAAAGAGGGGAGAGAAATAAGGACAAGTGTGGTTGTGTGGGAAAGAAGGAAGAAGGATCTAACAGATTGTTTTGTTGACCACTGATTTGAATTCATTTGTTTTGGGATTAGGAAGCCGCCTTTTCCTACCCTTCCCTCATTATTATATTATATATGGGCTTCTCTGCCTCTCACTCGTGCGTGCATTGATACTTCTTCTTTCAACAAGCATTTCTCACGTGCATCACTTTGAATTGTTTGTTACTAGTTCTGGGGGTTGTGGGAGCATGTAGCTCACCAACTTGGAAATTTGAAAAACTTAGAGAAAAAGATTCAGGTTTAACGATAATTATGATATTTTTTAAAACAAATAAAAATTAGTTATAAAGATTTAGAGATACAAAATTAAGCATGAAAACATTAAAAATATCTTTATTGATTTATTAAAATAATATTATTATACTGCTACCTTTTATCTTTAATATAGGAGTTAATTATATAATTATATTTAATTTTAAACATAATATTTTAATATATTTTATATCTAATATTTATTATTTATTTTTATACTTACCTGATTTATAAATTGATATATGATATAATATTATATATGAATATTTTGAGGAGATCATGTCATATTTATTATAATTAATTATTTTTTTAATTTATTTAAATTAATTACTTAATGATATCTATTGTCCTATTCACTTTTCGATAAACATTGCCATGTGATACTGAATATTCTGATGATGATTTTGTTTTACAACAGAGTTTATGGGGACATTATTGGGAGTTTTATATGAATTATTATAAATGCGTGCATGTATGACCCCAACATTATTCACGATAACACCTTTTAAAAAATTGAAGTTTATACCGCCATACGTTCAGGATAATATTTGGTTATAAGGACGTAACTAAAATTTCTAAGGAACATAGCTAAGCTAGCAGGAAAATATCTTATCTTGATTCTTTGACATTATTAGAATCTTTGTAAATAATTCTGCCAATGTTAGATTTCGTTTAAAATTTAAAATACATGAGGTAATTAAGGAGTAGACCTGATGTATGTTGAAGCTTCTAGACGATGCTGATGTGATGGTAAACGTGTATGTATTATGCGTAAGGATAGCAATGCCTTGATCTCCACGCTGTACGATGACATAAATATATAACATCCGTTCAGATTGAGAAGGGTAAAAAAACAAAATAGACGCATTAATCTAGATTTTAAAAACACCATTGAGCACGACTTTTAGACTTTTAAAACCCCCCCAAGACAAATATAACCCATTACTTGTTTGTGAATATTATAGGATTTGGATGAATCTGGTTGTATATTCTATTTGCGTTGTACTCCTTCAAGAGGCATTTTAACATGGAGAAGGCGAGCCAAGAATCAACAGAAGACTTGTTCTGAAATCCAAATTTGCCCTTTTCCTTTTATCTTCCTAATGGTTCCTTTTTTCAAGTATAATTATTTTTCCATTTGAAGTAATTTTATACGAGATATTATTATATATTAAATATAGTTATATCTTCTAATAACTATTTAAATATTAATTTATTATATTATAATAAATTAATTTATTTTATTATATTTAACTTTTGATCGTTGGTATCATTATAATGTATTGTTGATCCACCTGAATTTTAAATTGGCTTAACGTTAACCTAAATGTTTTTTCCCATTAAAATGAGTAAATATTGAAGCAGTTTTTCAGCACCACTTTAATCTTTGGTCGTTGAAACTTTTTTTTTTAAAAAAAAAAATCAAATTAACATGTGGTAATTAAATGGCTCCATGCATGTTGGACCTATTCAAAGAAAAGGGTTACGCTATTGCCGACTGAAGGAAAAGAAAAGGGAATCTAGAATATTGGATAGAGTCGTTGCTTACACTGAGGAAAATAAATGATTTCCCGCAAGTTGAGGGATAATATAGATAATCCATTTAATATAAAAATGGGTACAGATTGATGTTGGGGGATAACAGCCAGGCAAATAATCCAACCTAGGACACACTCTGGTCTTCGTAATGCACTTGCTATAAATAAAGACTACCACATAAAATGTACAACGTGGGCTTTCGATGTTACCATTAAATTACAGTAATCATCAAGGTCCATATAAAAATGAATGTTTATTCAATATGACAAAAATATTCCTCTAATACCAACAAGGGTTGGTCCTAGTGGTAAGCGGCTCGGTATTGCTTAAGCGAGGTCTCGAGTTCGAGCTTTGACGAATGCAGAAAATCCCAGTTGGGAGACTCACCCACCATAGCTAGGTGCGCGACGCGGGTCAGATCCGGATGTAGTCGGAGCAAATCTCCGGTGAACCGGGTGGGCAAAAAAAAATTCTCTAATCCTAAATATAAGATATGTTCAATTAACTTGATTAGATTAAGAAAGATAGTTATTATAATATATTATTTATAAAATACTATAATCCTCTTTATTAACTCACTTCCTCATTCTCTTGTACGATTATTGTTAAGAGAGTATCACTAGAGTTAATTTAGAAAAGAGTTGATAAATTTGAGAAATATATTTTATATATATGACCAAAATTAACTTATCAATTATGTATTATATTTATGAACGGGGGAGTATATTCTAACTTTAAACTTAATTATAAGAGTTAATTATTTTTTTTGGATATACTAAAGAATCTAAATAAACTAATTAATTATAATTAATATAAGATTTAGTTGACTAATTTGAGTAGGTTGAAAAATATATAATATGAATTCATATTGAAATGTTAGATTTAATCATAATTAATTTATTTGACTTCCTTATTATATTCAAAAAAATAATTAATTTTTATAATTAGAATTAGAGGAAATATCATTTTTTTTGTTACATAAAAGTTTATGTGGGGCTCTCACCTAACTTTTTTTTTGTTTGGTACAATAATTTTTGGAAAAGAGTTGGATTCACCCACGATCTAAGGGTAGGGCGAAGTTTCCCTTTCTCCTAGGCGATACTAATGTCAGGTAAAGTGGGCTGTTTATTATCCTCAAGTATAAACTTAAACACTTAAAAATTATGATGTCTCCTTAAACGTCTAACTAATAATCAAATAGGTTATTCCTTCCATAACAAGGCCCAAATTTTTACAACGAAACTGGTGGTCAGTTTTAAGAGCTGGAAATATCAATTACTTTGGATCCATCAAAACTAATAGGGTTTTGAACATGTCCACCCATCAGAGAAGCCCATTTTGGCCCATTCTCTCATCAGTTGTATTTATTTAAGTATATATTTTCTTTAGCTCTGTAAATTTCATACGCGATTTCACTTTCACTCTATAATTTTATCGTTTCATTTTTAAATAAAAAAATAAAGGAAATGAAACGGACAACAATGTTGTATCAAAATAAT
The DNA here is from genome assembly GCA_037074615.1 of Leucaena leucocephala. NCBI lineage: Eukaryota > Viridiplantae > Streptophyta > Magnoliopsida > Fabales > Fabaceae > Leucaena > Leucaena leucocephala. The sequence continues at coordinate 5,086,312 of CM073517.1, read as the reverse complement.
GTCTCTTGTTTTCATAGATTAAAAAATATTTTTAAAACAAAGTCACAAGCAGGGAAAGCTGAATAGGGATTGTCATGTACAGTACAGGAGCCATGAATGGAAGACGTTCTTGTGGTTTTTACTTTTGTTCTTTCTAACTTCAAACCACTCCATCTGCACTCTGCAACACATTGAATACAAATAAAGTGTTATCCAATGCCTCCAATGAGACAAAACTAGAGCCACCCAACCCAATTAAATGCATAAACGTGGAGGCTCAGAGCAATATCCATATAGAACAATGAAGAATATATTCAAGCTTAACTATTTATTTTGCTTTATATAGTTTACATTAATTAAGTTCCATTTTTAGTCTATTAAGATTTGATTAGGTTGCTTTACTAATTCTACTGACTATATGCTTTATGATTTCTCTTACTCCAAACTCTTGCTTAGGAACCTTATTTACGAACATCTCGATGAAGCCACATATATTTGGCAGAAATGCAGTAGTATACAGATGGTTTGGAAATTTAATGCTTGAAAATGAATTCATATTACATGCCAAGTAAAACAAATGAAAAATGACGATTAGGTACAATAAGTGGGGACGAATTGAAAGTTGGGGGGAATAATAGGCACTGTCAACAACCACAAGGATAAAAATAGTAGGAATTTACAGGGAAGAAATTGCGAGCATTTAGGGGAAAGTCTGTAGTTCATAATGGTTTCATTACTCGGATTTAATTACAAAGAATACAAATAGAATTGAACCTGTTTCCAGCGAAGAAAGGTTGGGACCATATACGAGTAAGGAAGGGCCAGCCGAAGGGTTGGTGAACAACATAATGGAGCTGCAATTGCCTAACTATTGATTAAAGAAGGGGACTTTTTGTGCGAATGGACCACAAGTCAAGTCAGGCCTCTCTCTGTGCTAATGACTAGAGAATTTCTTTTGCCTCTTGCTTTCAATGTTGCCCTATTTATGGAACTCCAGCACCATTATGCCCTTTTTCTCTGATCTTTCAATACGTGTGCTATAAATACACCATTCATCACGCTATAGCCTCATGACACGTCAATGTTTATTTGAATGCGGATTATTTCCATCTATATAAGTAAATATACATTCTATATTATTTGAAAATAGATTGAGAGACAAGATATAATAAGTCTATAGATACGATGTAGATTTCAATATGATCAGTCTGTCGCTCTCTAAACACATAAATATGCATAGAATCCGATTTGTAGTTATTTGTGTATTTGTTTCATACCAGAACTTTTTATAACCACCTTGGTTTGCTTTTCTATGTAGTTAGAGATCTTATTATTCATAGAGAAGAGTATTCAGAATCTCTGTCGTTCATATCGAGTCATCAGACCGGTAAATCTGGTTTTCATGGTTTTGCTGAAATGCTCGATGCTGACCTAAAGGCTCCAAGACGATGATGATGAGTTCAATCATCAGATAATATTGAGCAGTGATACGTTCACCTGGAGGTCTTGGCCCAACATATGAGAGGCTGTATAAAGAATTAAGCTTCACTGAAGGGAAGACAAATGGCTATCTATATTCTATATTCTTTATATGTAAGACCATATACAGAAAACTAGCAAAATCATGTATATAGAAGGTATCTAAAAGTGAAGTCATATGGTATAATTTGTACAAATTGTGAGAGGGGCTGGGTTTTTCTTTTCTCAATGAACTTGATGGCTTCTTTCCCAAGTTCACTTGGTAATTGCAGGCAAATCCAATCCAGCAATGATTCCAAGTCTTTTGCAAAATCCAGTAAATACCAATCAAGTAGTTTTGGGATAGCAATCTTGGTCGTTGAAATACAAATTGCAGCCTGCAAGTACTCCCTTTTTGCAACTTCCAGCTGATTCTCAACCTGTGACGCCGTATAAATCCTCACCTTCATTCAACAAAATTAACGAATCAACACAAAGCCATAGACAAATCATTATATATAGCAGAAGTCTCATTGACATTGGGCTACATAAAATTGATTTAGAAAGGTATAGTTCGCATGAACTTACAGCAGGAGAGGACCAAGTTCCACAGGAGAGTGCAAATGTCACTAGAGATTCTGACAATTCCAGTCCAAATATGTTTCTTGCCGTCATTTCATGATTCTTTGCTCCCTTCAGAAACGTCTGTATGGAATATAGCAGCAAGAAGCTTGGTGAATGACTTTACTGTTCATATATGAGCAGAATTTGAAATGAACAGGACTTACACATTTCCAGTGGTAAGGAAGTCTTAAGATGAAACGTGCGATAGTGTTTGCACTTAGCAAGTGTCCACCCACATTTATTGTTGCCTAGATAACAAGCAATTATCACAGAAATTTTAAGTACGCCTATGCTTTGTTACCCTAAACGGAATATGAATTACATTCATTCTAACCAGAAAGAAATAGAAGTAGTCCACACCTTCCGCATCAGTGAAACAACCAGTTCAGGACTCTCAGGAATGCCATTCTCTATGAAGGCCTGAAGAAAATTAGAATTTTAAATACCTTCCTTCATAATTGATAAAGGGAATTGGACGAAAAAAGCATAGCATTGTGATAAACTTTTACTGTGAATGAACAGAAGAATAATCAAAAAGTGGGGAGAGAAAGAAACTTGGATTCAGATAATACTAAAAGTGTTACACTAATGGACAACTGACGTACGTTCATTATGCAGGAATTATAGATGTTGATCCAGAATGCAAGTTTCTCCTGGTGGTTGAGGTTCTCTAACTTGACAGAGGCAAGTTTCCTCAAAAGAATTCTGCAAATTTTACCAAATCAGAACATTATGCCTTCCAAATGAGACAAATAACGAGTGCCATTAAAAGGAGGGGAAAAGGAAAAGCAATTAGTAATCCAGTTTAGATAGCATATAACATACTTTAATCTACCCAACAAAATCAAAGAATTTGAAGTTCGTTTTGGATTGAAAGATCTGGCTTCAATTGCGCATGGTTGATTATATGGACCAATATCCTGCTTCCCAAATCCCAAACAGGTACCATATGGATCCCATCCTTCAATGTCACCTGCAGGACCTGGATTCTTCACTGAACTCATTCTCATGAGGATGGTTGATAAGCACTTCAAAATATTTTCTGAAATAATATTAGGGCTGTCGTCTCCCAGTGCTTTTTCATGTGGACTAGGATTCCCTACTTCTGCAGTTGATTTGCTTTTCCCCCTTAATTCTTGCTGCAAATGATGAAAGCTCAAATTCATTGGCATAAAAAATTCCCTCACGCCAACTCTGATCAAACAGATGAGAATTAGTTATATACCTGTCTCTTATGAGGATCCCAACACTTCTGCCCTGATTTATTGTCAGTCGAAAGTTTCTTGATTGGAATTTTAGTTGTTTGGTTTTTACACGAAAAATGCTTGCTTTTCTTAAAAGAATTAGTGCAGGACTCATTCTCCTTTCCTTCACGATCCTCTGGCATGATAATCAATAGGCACAAACCATAAGATTCCACTCTTGCACAAACTACTCTTAAGAAATGAACACTCTAGACTGATACAGATTCAGCTGAATCAGGAATCATAGCAAAAAATGCTCACCTGGTAATGTTGTCGCAAGCCTAGTTTTAGATTTTGCCGGGCTATTCATTGTACGGGAAGAAGACTTCAATTTGACCTGTCTTGGGCTTTCAACTGAATTAGCATTGTTTACATTAGCCGAACCCTCCATTCTTCTCTTAGAAGATGACAAGTAGATAGCTTCCTGGTACAAGTCCTGCCTGGATTGTACTACCTGCTCTTCAAGCCTAACAATTTCCTCTTCCAGAACTGCTACTTCAGCCAGAAGCGCTAGTATCTGCAAATAATGAAATTCAGCCGTCGGATAGCTGGACTAACATAACCCTTCTCCTCAAAATCCTTGAAAATTTATCTTAGATTGCTTAATCTGCTCTTCAAATAACCTTTTAACAACTGATTTCTATCATGCTTCTTTTATATTCTCTTAGCAAAAATATAGAAATTGTTTATTTCTGAAACTTTTTTAAGGAAAGAAACAAACAAGACAAAGGGAGATATGTTGACTAACGCAGGAGGGGAGATATGGAGGAAGACGAGGCAGAGCTCCCAAAGGTCTGTTAAAAGCCCTCTCCAATGCTCTGTGGATGTTCTCTTCATGTCTAAGCTTCTTTTTCAGCTCATGAATCTGAAATTCGGAGTCCACAGCTCAGTTTGGGATAAGACATCAGAAAATGAAACCCAATAAAGAGATTGGAAAGGAAGAATGTCAATACATCTTGTTGCAATGCCGATATTCTATCTTTACCAGAGGCTTTTCCACCTTCGACTTTAGTAGCAGCGCCCTTTCGCAAGCTTCCCTGCATTTCTGCCTTTTCATTCAAGGTTAAAGAGGTCAGAATCCACCTATGCAAACAAATAACAATGGCAAAGATGAAATCCTAGAAGCTGAAAGTACGCGTCCAATGTCGGATTGAAAAACAGGGAAAAGCAACGGAAAGATTGAAGTTTGAAAGGTTGATATTGGAAGATCAATCATGTGCTGCGAAAAAACAGGAAAAGGGAGAAACTACATCATCGTTTCTTTTTTCAATGCATGTGTCTCCATTCGAGATAAGTATATCTCGCGTTTTGAACAAAATTAGACTTACTTATGAGAATTCCTGGGGTCTCTCAGCAAAGTGAGTTCACAGAAGCCCGAAACCATATTTTCTGATTATAACTATTGGGCGGTGAAGACAATCTAATAATCATTAATTTCGTTCAATGTACAAACCGTTTTTAAAAAAAAAAACGCATACAACATAAATGTACTCTGTTTTGAGTACAATAAAGAAAGGCAAGTTTTATTACTTTTCCAATTGCGACGGGAGCTTTCATAGGGTACAGCCTAGTCCTGGCTTTGGTGTTCATCTTTTCCAGCTCTACTAAATCTGCAACCACCAAATTGTAAACTTGAAAAACAAATCGCATATACGGCATCCATTTCTAAGAACACAAAATCATCGAAACGCTAACGAATTGTCCGGATAAGGATCGAACCTCTAACTTCAAAATTGGCAGTTGTTCAGGGCAGTGATCGAGCAGGAAACACGAACTCGAACGCCATCAATACTAGCAAGCCTCAGCGAATGCGATGCAAAATGGAACTGTAAAGATTACAAATGGTGGATGCCAAGAAGAATAGCTGAAGGAATAGTAATCAAAAGCAAGGGAGAGAGAAAAGACGATGAAAATGAGGAGGAGAGTAGAGTTGCCACCGCTACCTGCGAGAGCGAAGAATATATATTTAAGTAATAGAGGTAGGAGCCAGGGGGGAGAGATAGATAAGAGCGGGGTGTCTCAGTTACTATAATAAATTTGATTGATTCGCAAGAAAGCGTTTTTCACTTTATTTTATGGTTTGAGACACTTCATTCAAAGATTTTGAGAGGTAAAATTGAGTGATCTTACTTACGAGAAAGACAAATCACATGCGAATATAAGCCCTGTGGTAGAAGCCTGGGAGGCTCCTCCAATCATCCTGTCCTTTTCATTCCCTTTTCAGTTTTTTTTTTTACCTTAACCCCACCGCTTCTCTTTTTTTTTTTTTTTTTAATTTCTTATCTTTTTTAATAAAATAATAATAATTAATGATTTAATTATGGTTTCTTTTTAATTATATCACTTTAGTCCTATATATATATGAATCTATTTTAACTAAAAATTTTAACCTGTAATATAAATTTTTTACTTATATTAAAAGTGGAGAGAAAGAAGAAATGAGGTGTGAAAAAATATAAGGCAATCTCATTTTTAAATAAAAATAAAGGTAAAAAAACTAAATTTAAGACATATTAAATAATTTAATTAATATTTATTAATATATGAGAATTAATTAAAATAAATTTATATATAGAATTAAAATAATCTAACATATGCATTATATTGTCGTTGACATGAACGAAGTTATAAGCAGGATTATTATCATACCCATCCACTTATAAAAAAAGAAACTTTTCTGCCAGTAAACTTAAAAAAAAAAAAAAAACATTAGCGATAAGATGAGAAATAGACGGTGGGAGCTTAAGACCTTAAACATTTTGTATTCAAATATGAAAAGGATCTGCTTTCTCTCATCACGCCCTCGTGTCAAACACGTGACGGTGACGCCAAATCACAAGCTGGCGTTTCCTTCATATTTTATAAGCGTTTCCTCTAAAAGAAAAGCTGATTAGTTGCTCACGATTGTGATTTATTTATTGTTCCAGCTAATGTTCCGTCCACATTCCTCGTTCCCTCTACATTAAAAGCCCTTGAAAGCTCCCTTTTCATTATTTCTTTCTTGGCTGTGCAACCTTCTCTTATTCTGATATGCTTGCTAACCCATCTTTAAGTGTATGCCAACTTTTAATTAAAAAACTTTTAATCATTAACCAGGTGCCCATCACTACTGTTTTTAATTAGTCATCCGACTCTTGGATTATATAATTATAATTAATTAATTAATTTTATTTTTTTAATTTATTTAAAAAAAATTAACTCCGGAGGAATATAAATGTTATCATGAGTTGATATTCTCATTTTGATATTAATTGTTAGATTTGCCATAAAAAAAAAGAATCAAAACACATAATTGCTTCCCAATTAAAAATACACGTGATATTTGTCGTTAATCAGACTTCTGAGTGATTAAGGCAAGAATTTAGAATAGGATTCGCTGTTTGGATCGTTTCTTACTTTGCTGGTTACAAAGAAGAAGAAAGCAAAGCAACAAACAAAAGCATTGTTTGACCAGTTATAAATTGCATTACAAAGATGAAGATGCAGAATTATATATTATATGATGATTGTAACAGCAACAGAGTTTGTTTGTTTCCTGCCCCCAGTCAGCACTCTGCGGATTCTTCTCTTGCTGTCACATGGAATATCAACCTCAGTACGTACTAGTTTAGTACTTCTTTTACCAATAAAATCCTAAGTTTATGTTATACGCCAAGCTTTTGATTTCTTGTGTGAAACTCCTAAGTTTTACAATAAGCCAAAAGTTACCAACTAAAAAAAATGAGTAACGAAATTTTTAAACACACACGCATTGTTGCAGCAGTTATACTCGACAAAAATTGCGGTTGCTGCATTTTCTAGTTCTTCTGACAAGAACTTGGCAACTTACAGTGATACTTCTGGCTTCAGGAAGATCTCATTCAAGCCTATTTGCAATAAGAAACAAAACCGTGCCATGTTGTGTACATCGAAAACTTGGTTCTAATGTCTAATACCTAACGAGTTAGCTCAGCTGTTCCAAGAAGTTCTCTCTCTTTCAAGTCTCTGACATGGATCAAATGATAAAAGAGACTTGCTTTTCTATACTTTGGGTTTATGTTTTACTTTCTCTTCTTTACGGACACTTCCACAAAAGAGGGTTTGGTTACTCTTTTTTGCTAGAATTCTTATGATCCATTTGGTCACGAAGAGCACAGAAAAAAATCCACTTGTGCTGATGGAAATGATCGCTAGTTTTCATAAAAAGCAGAATTGTACCCGTCACACCCACAACTGTCTCTCTCTCTCACACACACACATAGAGAGGTATCTAGTGGTATAATGGCATTAAGTATTTATGCCACCAATTCATTCATAATATGCAAATGATAGAGCAAGTTTAGATGGCCTCAATTAATTCGCACAGAAAGTGAAACAAGTTATTATTATAGATTTTGAGCACAAATGTTCCCCCTTGCTCACAGGAAACGATTTCTCACATCAATAACCAACTAACCATGTATCTGAATAAATGATTAATTTAATTTCAAAATTCGTAATTATTCTTTTCAGTCTTTTTTAGTAGTTTAATTTAAAATCTAAAAAGATTTAATAAAACCTTATAGTACTATACCATGAATGTATGTGTTGATAAAGAAACTATTTCTGACTTGTTTAGTTTTATAAAAAGAGATATGATGGGATGGGTTGGGTGGTGGTGGGGAGTGACGATGAAGCTCCACGTTCCATAGAGGGACTCATATATAACCCATTATGTGCGTAATCTCTGTACAAAAGGCATGCCATTCGCAGAAACATCACGTCTTCCAGATACAGATAATGTGAGCCACAAGAAACTTCTTTATCAGTGTGGGGCCTAGTTCGACAGGAAGTCATCAAGTGGAATTGGATGGTCATGCATCCAAAATCATTGTCCCACTCGTATCAAACCCTGCCACAACTGTTTTTTTTTTTTTTTGGCTTTTCTATATCTCTGGCGATCTGCATTATTATTATGGTCGTTCTTGTGAACAGCACAAGCTTCAACATGACGCATTTCAGTTTTATTACTAGACATCATCTAATGATTTCGCACTCATTGGGGGTGCCGATTGGATGTCCTTAAGCAAATGTACCCACCCAGTAATTTAATTTAGCCATTATTTCCATTTAATTTCAGTCACATGGTGGGGATTAGAATTAGCTTTTCTTCATTATCTAAAGGTATTTATGATTGGAAGCTGTTGTGCGGCATGTCCATGGGTTTCTGGAGTGTTGCTTTAGACAATGGGAAAAGAAATGATGGGACTTTTGTGGCTCCAGGCGCTGATAAAAGAAGTTGCATGTTAGAAACCAGATCCTTTATGGTGTGCCCTCCCTTGCCCCTACTAGGATCATGAATAGTTCAGTGTCGCCAACAGAAAATCTGTTTCACTGCAGGGATAATATTGTGGGCAACAACAATTAAGAGGAGCAGAATTGTTGTGGCCATTTCTGAAAATTATTAGTTCAGGGAACGAACAGTTGGTCTCCCAAGCCACTAAGCTTAAAAAAAAAGAGCTTTACATTGTAATCAAAATACGAAAACATTTTGGTTTAACGTAAAGTGGACGTATGAGAGATTGAGAGTGGATCTAACAAAACAAGCGAGCTTCAGATATTCAATCTAGAGCGGGAACACTCCCCCAACTGAGTTATACCCATGAGACGATGGTCAGAAGGAGAGAATCTAAAGTCAGTAATCACTTAAAAATGATAACAATTTCCACTGGCTCGTAAACACAGGGAACGCTGTCGAGTCCTCGGCTCATACGGCAAAGCGCTGGATTCCTGTTTCGAGGAGTTCCTTTTCGAATGGAAGAGAACCATAACAAAGGGAGGGAGGTGAAAGAGAAGGAAAGAGAGAAGAGAGATCAAATACCCGCAGAGGCCCGAATCTGCCGACACAGAAAGAAAACAGGATAACCGATACATAGTAAGAACTAGGAAGCCCATGGGGGACAAATGACCCAAAAGAAATCAATATTACAATAAATTTGAAATTATTATATAATTCACAAGTTATTAATATAAGTATTCTCCTTATATGGTTCATTCTTTTTAAATTTTATATAACATAAATATTTAAATATAAAATTAAGAAACAGCGAAACTTTTTTCTCTGTTCCCAATGGGCTAAAAAGTATATCCTTTCCTATACTTGAAACCTTCATAATTAAAGCATTCTATGTCTCTGGACATAATACCACTAAACTAAATTCAATAAAAAATGTAATTAAAGAATTTATAATGTCCAAATAGCTTAGCTTCATGAATATAAATGGCTCACACCAGGTACCAGATATACATTTGAACATGGATCGGGTAGAGTGACATTGATCAACCGCGATCTATACCCAGTTGTGGAAACATCAACTAGATGCTGGCATAAATAATGGAAGAAAATTGCGGAGTTACAGCAAGTCAGCAACGGTATTTACATCATAGAATATTTCTTTACGACAGGATCTTATGATAGCCTCTATCAGTAACCTCAAAAACACATTACTGAGAAGAGGAAGTAGATCCATCCTCCATATGTCGAAGCACTGTATGACCGCTGCATCAAAAGCAGTTGGACGCATCAGCGGGTTAATGTTACCTTAATGAATCATCGTGTGATCCCAAGGCATCGAGAATGCTATCTACCCAGCTGTCAATAGGAGGAAGGTTTATCAAAAACAAACAAAAAGATTATCACTGACACAACAGCAATCTAAACTTAAATCTGTAATTACCCTTCAACGCCTGGCTGACATGGGTAGTACACTTGTTCAAACCCTAATCTTTTAGCCATTGCAGCAGTAGTCTCACCGATGCATGCAACAGATCCAGTCCAATCTGATTCTGAAATAAGATCCTTCCAGGCACTGTAACAGCAGAATTCATGATTTGGGTCAATACCATAGAGCTTCCTAAGAACATCAATCAACCTATTTCTACCGTCCAAATAAGATGATAAAGCAAAATATCTTAATTCATTAGGATGGTGTTAAGAGACCACTGATGACTTATTCTAGGAGGGGGAGAGGTCAGAAAACAAATTAATTTTTCTGTTTTATTTGAATCAAATTCTGTTATTTATTTGCTGAGTCAAATTTGGAGTCAGTTTACCAAAATAAGGAACATCAATGCTGTTAGGTGGTTCCCAACGGTCATATTTGTTATTTTCCTACTGTTGCATCCAGTTTCAGATATTTTTGGGGATTTTTCCAGAATTTATTTAATTGTTTGATTGAATTTTTTACTCTATAAATTGGCTAGCAGCCTCTGAAGCTAGTCATTGAGAAGTAAAGTTCAGTTTCCCCCATTTTGGAGATTCTAAGTGTTTGGCTATTACGTAGTCTTAGAGTGAGATTCTTGCTCCATTCTCTCTCAATAGATTTACCTTTATCTCTAATTAGCTAAGTGTGCAGTTACCATGGGGCCAAAACTGCATCTCAGTTTATCATTATGATTACTTCTTTGTAGGTTAGAACTGAATAATAATTTTTTACAAATTTAAAAGAAAATTAAAGGCAAAGAAAGAAGCAAGAGATTAAAACACGATAAAAAAAACTCACCGGATTGCAGATGGTGAAGCTACTGCAACAACAGGTATATTAAGTGCCTGCTTTAAGATTCCTTGGTCAACGTGCTGAACAGGTACCTGCCATACATGCAAGTACCAAGGGGCTAATGCGTATGTCTCACATAAGATAAATAAATGCATAGATCAGTGCAGTTATTTTTCATCCGTTAATGTTATCGTAACAATAGATTATGACCAACTCTGAGGAAAACTATTTACAATCTAAATTTTTCAGAAATGACAATAAAACATCCAGTATACCAGCGGGATGTAGATGAGCATGATTATAAAGTTGCATTGTTCCTTCTATAACAAAATAAATAAACATGAGGAGGATAGAGTAAGAAACGGCCATGATTTCATGCAATTGTAACATTTTCCAAAAAATTACAATGATCAATAGAACCCTAGGAAATCTCCACCCACTAAGCCATGAAACGGTTTACTGAGACCTCAAGATCAGTAAAAGTAAAACTACTATATTTACAATCAATCCAGTCAACTAATCATGAGATACAACATCAGAATATGATATACTCCAATACCTGCAAGGAAGAAGTTAAATGTTGAATTATGTTTTTCAACAAGGAAATGGGGAATCAAGGAAAAATAACTTACCGTTGTGTATGTATTCAACCTTGTAACCTCAAATCCACGATTAGAAAGTCCTTCCTCTGATAATAAATATCAGAGAATATCATTGTCTTTTACAATTATAACTATTAAGCAAAAATTAATAATTTTAAAATGGCAATACTATATGAAATTAATAAATTGCAACCAAAATTATTCACTTACCAATCTCATTGCTAGCTTTGGCAGAAGCAGGATACAACACAGTGCATTTATTTCCACTCTTTGGAAGCTCTGTAATCAAAACCTTCCCTGTTGCTGAAAGTTATCAGAAACACAATGAGTATCACTTCCAGATCATTAAGGTTCAAATGCCAGCTAAGCAATGAAAGACTCTTTCTCTTCAAAACAAATCCAAAAAAACAAAAGATCTTCCACGAATGAAAGTGCAGATTAGATTATGGTGTACGAATAATACACATGCACTTACACCTATACACAGAATAACCAACGTAAAGCATAGTTCCACTCTCCCCAGTCTCCAAGCTCATGATCTTTAACTGCGCAACAAGGTAATATTCTCCATATCTATCTTGAAATTCATTGTCATGGTATATTTTTATAGAATGCTTTAAATACTTTTAAGAGTCAGAAAGAAGCAAAATTGGGAATAATACAGTGCCAATGCAAAATTTTGACGCAGCTTATGGTTAAGTACATGTCCAGATACCTTTTGATGGTGAAAAGGCCAAATCAAGTGACTGCTTTGATGACAGTGAGGCTTCCTTGAAAACACTTGCAGTACCAGCTCCAACAACGCCTATTTTGACATGGGGGGCCCCAGCAGCTCTAAAGACCACAAATAAGACTAAGACAATTCATTAAGAAAAAAATGATCCACAAAATTAAAAATTGAACAACAAAGTGAATTCATTATAATGAATCAACCAAGTCAACTGTCAATAAAGCATATAAATGAGACTGGAGAAAAGGAATACATTTGCGTCTTCGATAACTGATGAATCATAACCAATAGATATTGAAGATCACAGGTAATTGGATCAATTGTCACGTAATAACAAAAAACGGTTTTTAAGTATTTCCCATATCGCATATGATATCGAAACTACATACACATTTTGAGAAAAATGAAAAGTATTAAAACTTGCGGTGGAAAATGAGGAAAGATACAAAGTCTAAGAGTATCAATGATAAAAAGTGCTATAAATTGGGCAAATGCAAGGAACTTTTTCATGTATAAAAAGTGCAATAAATTGGGCAAATGCAAGGAACTGAACCTCACCTCCATGCCTCTAGGAAAACTGAACCTGCTTCAGGGGATGTTATGACAATCCAATCAAATGAATTATCTGCCATTATTGAGGAAAATGGCAAGAACTGAATAAGTGTCAAGTGATGAGGCACATTAGTAAATGCATAACTCATGGATGAGTTGTCTAGCATACCCCTATGATAAAACATATGACAATCACACTTTTAAGTTGATAACATCATTATACAATCATAAATGCCAAATTCCTCACGCTTTTTAGATTCTACATAGCAGATACTATACAAAAGCAGGAATCCCCACCCATTCTCTAATGAAGTGTACTAGAAGCATACATGCAGAACTCAATGCCAAATAACAAACATACAGAGCCACATGTTTGAATCAGATAAGCTACGGCCTGTACAAATAACTTTTACATGTTTAGGATCAAGTTAAGTTTGTCCTTGATTGAACAATTGATATCTCAGTTATAAAAACATGCAGTCATTGAGGTGATGGCACACAATGTAAAAGATGAAGTCCACAATAAAACTCACCACTTAATACAGAAGCAAGTCTATCCAAGTCAGGTCCCAAAGTGTGCTCAATGAGTGGAAACTCCAAACAATTGACTTTATGTTTATTCTGCACTCAACATCAAACTACCCTTTTAGTTTCATTAATCTTGAAAATCTTCTAAGAGGCCGCTTTACATTTTTAGTTATCATTTTAATTCCCCTTAATGTTATTCTGGACATGGTCTGGGCCCAAGAATCAATTGATCACCTTAGTGCATAAAATATTTTACCAAAATTTTCCCAATGGAAGAAGATAAAAAAAAAGAAAAAAATATGTAATAGTGGCAAACACAATCACAGAATCAATTTGGATCATACCTAACATCCTAATCACAGAGAAACACAATCACCCTAATGGTTCTATATAAAGGATTTACAACCTAAGAATTGATGCATTGCCACTTCAACTATGCATTCAGGAATAATCCTAAAAATGTTAGGTAAAGTTCATCCAGGACGAGTCTGTAAGTATAGTGACTTAAAACCCAATATGCGCTCATCAACATTGTGGCAAACTATTTTTATTTGCATTTCGACATAAGCTTTTCAACGTAAACTATATTGGATAAAAGAAATTATCGGAAGTAGTTTCTAATAATTTTAGGAACCTACATCATTGTCCAGATATTTTGTCTATATAATATATACTTTCAACTTTTACTAGAACGTGCTTAAAGTTCTAGGAGGTTGCAAAACAATGATTTGAAATGCCAGTAAAGTAGCCGGATGAATTTAGAAAAATAAAACAAGGAAAATGACCAAATGCACCGTTCTGAACACCTTTAATCAAACACCTTGAAGAAGAATGGTGGTCAGTTACCATTCCAAAAAACGCGAATATATTCCGTATAAGTCAAAGAATAAACAGTGAAGAACATTGCCGGATGACAGGAGAAGCAAGTACAACAATGAGGGACGCTATGGTGACACCCTAAAATCAAACGCATCATGGCAATCTAGAGGAGCTAAATTGTTCATCAAACAACGAAGAAAGTAGTGGTTCATGGTGAACTAAGATGACAGATAAGTAAGTACCAGAGCACTGATGAGCTTGCCATTCTTGCCACGCTCTCTGGTGACCACAACTTTCGGGGTCAAATTCGAAGTCGCCGGCGAGAACGATTCCGTTGCAGGAACAGAAACATAACTGAATCTTGGAGGACAAACCAAGATTCGCCGGTGAGACAGAAGACGAGAAGGTGCGGACGCAGAAGACAAAGGGGAGAGAGAAAGTGGAGCCATTGAAACGTGTTAAGCACAGAATGTTGTTTAGACGCCGGATGCCAGCTGTTATCTGATCACGAGTGGCCTCACAATTAATTCCCCAATTTGGCATAAATATCTTGACGAAAACCTTTAAAATAATGATGAGATTAGGGCAATAATAAAACGCCAGTCTCCGGGCAAAATCAAAAAAAGCCAGTCCAATGGAATGAAACCACGTGGCTTTACGCGGTTGGGCGATGTCCTCTGCTCGCCGACACGGGACCATCACAGTATCATCAGTATTCAGCCATTGAGCGTAATAATTAACGGCGTAGATCTAAACAGAAGGAAAACAGCCTTTGTTGTTTGGTGTGAATATCATGATTAGTTCTTTTCGTTTTGATAATTTTGCTTCCTGATTTCCCTACCCAACCCTAAGCTGCTGTGCACCCCTGGTCCCAACACTAGCCAGGTCATCCACCCTGATCCCGCCGCCGAGAAATTCTAGAATTTGAATATCAAATTAAGGAGCTAGGGATCTATGCTTCCCCTAAATGATCATCGATCAGTTCATGCCACTCAGCTTATCGGATCGCTCTTCGTTTTCATCGGGTCTTTTCCGATCAGTCATGTTCTCAATTCGATGCGCTGAATACCAGTTATTTTCTTTGTCGTGCCTTGAATCTGTCAGTCCAGTTCCGATCCATCAGTGAGAGAAATTAAGGGCTACGAAAGACAAGTTTTAGCTGGGAAAAGCTTCGATCGACTTTGGAGATGGGACGTGGCTATGCTTGATTTGCTGCCATTATCATCACTTTCATGGATTTGAGGAGCTTCGACCCATTGCCTTGTTGCGTTTCTCTTTGGTTTACTGCAACTTGTTGATGGATCGAAGTTGGAGTTCTAGTTTGTTTAATACTTCGAAGGAGCCTTGTGTCGGAACTCAAGCGAAACGCAGGTATGAAGTATGAACTTCACAGATGAAGCTGGGTCCTGAGTACTTCAACGACGTGGCTCGTGAAAACATATTTGGCGGGTGTATGAGGTAGCTGGGATTGGATCTAAGCACTTCTTATATATCCATCCCGTCTACTGTTAAACAACAAAAAAACAGTGTATCAATAATGAGAATGAGAAGAGGAGAGGAAAGGAAGAGGAGATCTCTCAAACTTTATTAGTCCAAGCTCTAAAACCTTATTAGAAGGAGTTCATCGTAAAAGGATTGACTAAACTCTACTATCAATAGAACCATACTCTTTATCTGTAGAAGAATTACTATATATTAAAATTACACCACTCAATCATTTTAATTATTTTGATAAACTTTTAAAGGTTAAATTTTACTATTTTCAATTTATATATTACAATTAAGCATATATTTTTAATATTTTTAAATATCCTTATTTAACCTAAATATTTATTTATTACTACTTTTAATGCATATTTACAATTTTTTTCATTTCCCATTTGATTTTTTATACAGTTTATTAATTTTTAATTTGATATTCTAAGATATCCATATACTTGTTAGATAG
The DNA here is from genome assembly GCA_037074615.1 of Leucaena leucocephala. Taxonomy (NCBI): domain Eukaryota; kingdom Viridiplantae; phylum Streptophyta; class Magnoliopsida; order Fabales; family Fabaceae; genus Leucaena; species Leucaena leucocephala. The sequence continues at coordinate 5,070,314 of CM073517.1, read as the reverse complement.
GACGAGAGGGGGAGGGTAGATGATCAAGTTATGAGGGTAGATTAATAATTTTATTTTTTTTAATATACTTTTTAAATAATAAAGACTTGTTTCAGAATTTTTAATAACATATCCATAATGAAGTTTTTTTCCGTCAAAAATAAGTCAATGTTACATATTCGTGATGACGTTAAAAACTAAATGAAAATGTATTTTTTATAAATAGAGAGATCAGTGAAACTGAGAGAGGATTGATGTGTTTCTCTCTCAAAATTAACCACCATGATATCTTTCAAGTGAAATTGTATTTATATCGAAGCCAGTATGCAAGTTGATGCATGTAAAATTAAGTTAAGCTCAGACGAGTGGATCCTTACACTTGCGGTGTGTTTGGCTCAATAGAAACAAAGAAAAGGGAGAGATTTTAATAGGGGGAAAATAAAGGAAAGGAAGAAAAATGATTTTATTATTACCTTATTTAGATTAACATTAAGGGAGGGGAAAGGAGGGATTTTCATATTACCTTATTTGGTTCAAGAAATGAGGGGAGAGAAAATACTTTTATATAGACAAATTTATCTTATATTATTTTATAGAATATTTTAATAAAATATAATATAGGGATAATATTAGGATATTAAAAAAAATATAGGTATATTAATATTATAAAATAATAATATTACATTTTCCCTCCAAATTCTCCCAATTTAGGAGGGGAAGTAAAGTTGGAAAGGGGAGACAAAATTTTAAAAAAAATTTCCTCCCCTCCTAAATGTTTTAATTAGCCAAACAAAAGGAGAAGAGTAAAATCCCTCACCTCCTCCTCCCTCCACTCTAAATTATCCATACTAAACAATACGTTAGATAATGACATGGCATTTTTGCCGAAATTCTAGTAAACTTTTGTAATTATGGTCAATATTTGTAGTTTAATTTGTCACATGGCACTTTTAAATATAAGGACGAGATAAAACATGAATAAAGATTCAAAGTCAATCTCTCACAACATTTAAAAAATAGTACTACCTCCTCCTTCGATACTTAATATAAAATTTAATTAATTTTTTTAAATAGATTAAAAAAATAAAATAAAATAATTAATTATAAATAATATAAAAATTATTTAATTAATTTTGATAGATTAAATGGTATATAATATAAATTTAGTATTAAGAGTTAGATTTAATTATAATTAACTAATTTATTTAATTTTTTAATTTATTTAAATAAATTAATTAAACTTGATATTAAAGAAGGATATAATAGTAATTTTCAACCATGATTATGTTGCCGTGTCAATCAAGTATTATTCTGTATAGTATTTTATAGTTGTAATAATTAGTGGGCGTCAGATTAGGGGAGGCTCAACTTTCCTGAGCACATTACGCGAATGAGAAGCGTTCTGAGTTGCGGCGTTGTCGTTACCAAGCTAACAAATTCCTACCAGAAAGCAGAAATTGCCAATAGTCGAAAAGTAAACGAAGGAATTAAAATATTTTACATAAGATAGCAACTTTCTTAGATCCCAAGCTGCTCTTAAAGTACAGATTAGACTCTAGAGAGCTCCATCAAATTCCGGATCCCCTCACGATTGTCAGGAGGCACCTATATAGAGTAACCCTATTTATATTAAAACCAGTATAGACATAAAATATAAAATTTATAATACGCATAAAAACATTATATTAATATATAATTAAATATAACACGGCCTAATAAATACATATTTAAATTTATTAACCGGGCACGGTTTACATATTCATCTTGAGTAATTTATTGAATAGATTTTATGGAAGATGAACGCCCTCTTGAAATTAAATGTTCATATCAATAAAGATTAATTCAATAAATGTTTGCCAACAGGCTAATGTGGCAGCAGATTTTTTGCCAGGCACTTGCTCTGACTTTTTCTCTGGTTTTCATGAGGCTATTTAAATGTTATTTTATTTATTTTAAAATTTAAATAATATTTGTTTGTTTTCCTTATTCAAAAAGATAAAATCACTATTCTCAGGGAATAATTATTTTCTGAATAAATTAATGCAGGACAGACTGTTTGGCGTGCGTCATCCAATTCCTGTCGGCAGGGATTTAATGAGCGTGGCATTATTGGTGACACTTGACACAAAGTGTTGTCCTACTTTTAAATTCCCCGGGTACATACTTCTGGTTTGGATCTGGATACTTGGAGCAAAACCCCGCTGAATCTTCAGACAGCAGTACTGCACTGTCATTCATCCCACCAAAAAATAAATAAAAACTGCACCTTCACGCGCTGATTGGGGATACTCATAATCTTTGTTCTGTTCTTTTTTTTTTGGGGGGGTCTGAAACAAAATCTTGTTCATATAACGCAGGAATGATAATGAAACGGATCACTCCGGCCAGCTCCATTCATTTTTACAGTTTTTTTATCCTAAAAAAATTTATATAATTGATACCAATTTTTTACTAAAATTAAAACTTAAAAAATGCTTACAAAAAATTTATAAAATTATTTATTAAACGAGTGTCTAAAATGATAATAGAAATCAAATTTATTTTTTTATAGAATACAAGCTCCTTTCTTCTTATATATATCAACACTTATTTAATTTACTATAAACCATTGAAAGGCGAAATAGGCAGGTTCGTGAGGAATTGAACTAGTAAGACACCCTAGCTAGTCTAAGTTGTTTGAAAACCATATGAAACCAAGGGTTGCTTTAGCTTCAAGAGTCATGGCAAATAGGCTTATAGCTTAGTAGGCGAAAAGTTATAAATTCTATCTTACTTGTAATATGAAATTATTAGTATCTATCCCTCCAATTTAAAAAAAGAATTCAAGAGTTACGGCCTAATTTGCAGGGAGTGCGTAACCTCCTGCCGATGCAGAGCTACAAACACAAATGGTTCATGAAGACGGAGACCTAAGGTTGCATCATACGTGAATTTCTTTTGGCTAAACCTACACTAAGAGTGTTCATTTTCGGCGAATGCATATGCAGTGAAACGGAGGATATAATAACAGAAAAGCTTTAAAGGCAGATATATAAGCATAGTTAGAAGATAATTATTCCAATGACCAAGCTTAAGTTATTCATTACTCCTATATGTCCTAAACAAATGATCAATTGAATCCCTAGCGTGCTACCTCAGCTTGTCAAAATTCAACTCCACTCCACAATTAGGAGGGGATTCTTGAGATCTCAACAGATCAAGCAAGTTACAAGGGAGTGATGAGTTCCCCATGGACGCGTGATACTGTTGTGGAAGCTACTCCAGCATTCCATTCAGCTTACTTGTTGTTGGTGGCCTCCATAAATGGGGTAAGACCCATATGCAGCAGCATATATCCTTGGGTCATGAGGTGGTGGCAAAGCATATCCATAACCATCATAAACATGACCTCCATAATATGCCCCGCTCCAGTGGTTGCCAAAGTCCGCTCTAAACTGCTACAAAACATTGCAAATATGCGATTTAATGCATGAACTCTAAAACTGTCATATGAACATGAGACACCACATTCTTCCAAAGCAGTTTTGACATTTTAGTATTCAAGGAATGTTCTGTTACATTTTTTTATCAGTGTTTTGTTACATTTTCAAAATCACATGAGTTTGGCTTATGTGATGTGCAATACCGTGGTATCCTATGTGGATTATTGAATGAAACAAACTCCTTTAGATTAACAGGGGTGATAAAATGGCCATAAGAATGTGTGGAGGCATGCTTAAGAGAGATAGAAAGAGAGAGAAAGGAGCATACCTGCTTATTTGCTGGATTGCGGCCCCAAGAAAGACGAACTGTTTGCTTGCCAATCACTGTCCCATTCAGCTTCTGCAATGCCTCTTCAGCATTGTTCCTGTAGAAATGTGCAGAATGGCATTGAATTGTAGTCACACAATCAAAGATATTTAGGAACATGTTATCTGTGAATCTGCATATAACAGCCAGGCTACCTGTTTGCAAATTGTACAAATCCACATCCCTTTCCAACAGGTATCTTGACAGAGACTATCTCACCATACTGGGAGAATGGCTGCCTAAGATCGTCATCTGTTACATTAGGGTCAAGTCCTCCAACAAATATCTACAACGTATAACAGGTTAGCCATAGAAGATTAGCGACAACTGGCTCAAATCCAAATATAATATAACAGCCAAAGAGCTCACAGTTGTGTTTGTTGAGTCTGCTTCGGATTGGTTGGATGTTCCATTTGACGCATGGCCTCCTATACCAAGGAACACGCATTCAATACCCCATTGGTAGAGAGACCCAAATTTTTGAAAAGCTCACATTATTAGAAGCATTTTACTAATCAGACAGACTTTCGTCTACTCATACTCTTACACAATGAAACACAGAAAGACATAATAGTATTTAATTTTATCATTTCAAGTAATTCATTCATCTATAAAAACCTGGTAATATACCTCCGTAAAATTAAAACACGGGTTAAGCCATAAGACTGATACTTACATGAGTGAGGAAAATGCAAGTCTTAAAGTTCATCAGTCACAATAAGAACCAGAAACAAAAACAAATGAGGGTGAAACGTGTATCTTGAAGCATATTCTCTGGGTGGAACATTTAGTGTCATTATTTTCCTGTTAATAACTAAAAATTGATATTGCAGTAGCAAGGAGAGTGATTTGGTACCTTGTTGGTAGCCAGATGATTTCCTAGGGGTTGCAGCACCAATACGCATTGGTCTGCTAGAACAATACGTACCATTCATTTCAGTCATAGCTTGAGACCTCTCATTATCATCTCCAAATCTGACGAAGCCATAACCCTTTGAACGACCAGTATTGGCATCAAAAACAACTTTTGCAGCTTTAACAGAAGGATATCTACTAGCAAAAGTTTCATGCAACATGCTATCTGTAACATCTGCAGCTAAATCTCCTACAAAAATAGAAAGGTCGGGAACATTATCCGAACGCTTGTCTCCTGTGCTAAATGTTGCCCAATTCAGGCGAAAAGGTTGATCTGTATTGGGCATCAAAATGGAGACATAATTCTGCAAAACGTTTTCTGCCGTGGCATGGGAATAGAATTCCACAAACCCATAACCCTCTGATAGGCCAGTCTGCTTGTTGCGAATAACCTTAATGGAGGAAATCTGCAAAAACGTATGATAGTCAGAATCAGATGTTGGTCAATTTTTCATTGATAGTCATAATCAGGTCTGCTCTTCCCCTCTACTCTAGTCATTACTGCTCAAAAATTCATTCTTTGAATGATCTAGAAGGTAAAAACTCGTCATGACTAAGAATTCAAACATGTACACACAAACACAACCTCGAAGTGTTCACATCTATAGTCTTTTAATTAACATGAGGCAAATGCTGCCATGCAAAAGTAGTGTTCACATTTACAGTCAGTTATACCGATAAGGAAACATTAAGTTGGCATCTAGAATTTTATTAATATTAACTCTTCAATCTTTCTTTCCTGCCATATATCTTATTAAGCATATCCCATGACCTCTTCAATCTTTCGTTCCCTACCATATATGAACGGATTTCCACTTTTAATTCAGCACATCCTATAACCTCTTGATAGTTATTTACGCCCCAGCTTCTCCACTGGCCTATTTTACTAGAGAATAGAGAATAGATGACACACAGGTCCCCTAAACATCAAGTTTTGATCTTTTCATTAATGCTACAATAAAAACACTCTCAGCACTTCTAGAACATTTGTCTACTTCCCTCGTTAACATTAAATGTGGTCATTAAGACTTTGATTACGAAATTACATTTTTCTAGACAATCCCTCTACTTCCAACGTCATTGAGATTCAGAATGATAACCTAGATCAAACATGACAATGGATTGTACATTACGACATAGAAACGCCAAACCAACCGTCAAAATCGTGTATTTCCAAAACAGGATGTTCCTGAGCTTCCAATACAGAACATATATCCAAGTTTCCATAAATAAAGAATATATTAACATAAGAAGTAAATCAAAAGAAGATCAATAGTTTGCCTGTATTGGTGTGTTGTGTTAGAAAAATATAAAGAAGAATGAAAATAAGACCTCTCCCGTGGAAGCGAAGCAGCGATGGAGATAATTCTCATCCATCCAATGATGTAAATCGCCGACCCAGATCGTTTTGTTATCGGCGGTGGATCCCTGATGCTGATTCTGTTGAGGGTGAGTCACATGCGGTAACTGCTGGTACTGGTGGTAAGGCATATAGGGCTGAGGTGGCGGCGGCCCATAATGCTGGGGAGGCAACATGGGATGCTGCATTACCATAGCCGTCACAGGGTATTGTATCGGCATCCACTGCTGCGGCAGCGCCAGTGGCTGTAGAGGTGGCGGCGTCTGCGTTGGCGTTTGCTGTTGCCGTTGATTCTGCTCCGATGGTTGCTGTTGTTGTTGGGAATCCGAACCGTTTGATTGCATCTCAATTATCAGTTGAGTGCTTCCCTATTTGTAATGTATGATAATATCGTAGATTCAAATATTAAAGACCGAGAATGAATAAGAGAGACCTTGTTTTCGGAGAGAGAAAGCTTAAATCTGGATTTTAGAGAGAGCAAGAGTGAACGAGAAGAGATCGCGGCGAGGGTCTGAGCCTGAGAGGATGATTTATGTAAGGATGACGGATTCATGGGTTGCCTTCGTAAACGCGGTTGTTGCTTAGACCGTTAGATTACTTGAAGGAGTTCGATCTTACCCGTTGGATCTTTTGACGAGGGATATACATTTTTGTATTTTTTGGGCCATCAAGGGATATACATAACGCAGTTATGCCTCGCTTATGTTTCTCTCCAGGATCCGCCGCCGCCAGCTTGCGTTGGCCTCATCCCTGACTCCCAGGGGATATTATTTTCTCTCTTTTTTTTTTTCAAAAAAAAAAAACTGTTTTTGGAATCACTTGACATTTTCTGATTTTATTATGTTTATTTTTTTAAGTCATAACTAAATTATCATTGGGCGTTTTAGACACAAAATTCGAACCGAGGCGTGTTACTTTTCAGTTATGGATGATTTATATTTTTTTTAAAAAATATTTAAATTTAAATTTAAATATATAGATATGTGGATTTGGATGTATAGATATAGATTATGATTGCAATTACAATAAAAACTATAATAGATAGATAGTGGCGTGAAATTGACGAAATGTGAAATTTCCTTAGAATCATATATCTATCTGATCGAATGTACGTACCATAGAGTCTATGGCAATGGCCGATACGACCAGATTGTTTTTCCGATTTCAATCTTTGAATAAATTAACTCAATCAATTGGATACTTTGTTAAATTTTAAATATTCTTCTGACAATATTTAGGTTATCAAATGTTTGCAACTTTAGAAGGCTCCATGCACATGACAGTATATTTTGGCAAAGGCTGTCTAATTCAAATAAAAGAAAGAGTATAATTTGACGAATAATGGAGCTTATCCACTCTTTTATGTTGTCGGAACAAATTAAAACACAATTTAGTTATCTTTATAATTAGTATATATTGTAATTAAGGAAAACATATTGAATAATCATTTTTAATAATATAATTAGTGTAAAATTTAACTAAAAATACCTAAATTTACTTAATTATAAGTACCACTCATTTACTATTTTGTTGTTATCGAAGATTCAAACTTTATTGTATTTAAATTAAAAATCCTAAAAATTAAAAAAATTGTGCATACCTAAAAATAAACGTCCTTATTGCTATTTTGGTGCTTTTCTTCCGGAGATAAAACCTTTTTATAGCTCTTGAGTTGGCCATTTCTCATAATACTAATTTTTAAATATTAAAGTAAATAAACAAGTCAATCATTCAAAATTGTATTTTATAACTGACTAATTTTTTAAGTGTATATTTTTATCTCCATTTTCTATTTGGGCGAATTAGAATAAATAACCTACATTAAATAGTATTTATTACAAAATATCATAAAAAATTTAATTACTTAGAAAGATCAAATACCAAACTCCTTATATTTTCTCCCACATTTTATTTTTAAAAATAATATGAATTTTTAACCTCCTATATTATTTTCCACATTCTATTTTAAAAGTAATATAAATTTTATCTTTTAATTACTATAAGTATTAGAAAAATAATATCAGAGGATTTGATGCATTTGAAATAAAATTAGGGTGCTGATACAGTTTTTAAAAAAATGGAATGGTGAGAAGTTAAGATATGATTTCCAATTTTTTCCGATGATTACATAATGTAGTTTTTGTTAGCAGAGTAGGATTCTTTTTCTCTTGATGAGGGCACATGGTCAAGTGGTTACCATTTGATCTTTATCTAATTATATTTTTATATGGCCATTCACAATAAACTTTTTTATAAGTAATATAGTATTTTCGTAAAAAAAAAAGTAATATAGCAGTAGTATTATTTTTCTTTTTGTCTTAAACAAAATCTAATAAGAGGAGCAATATAAGAAGTTTTATATTTTTAATTAAGAATACAAAATAATTATGTTTTTTCATTTAACAAACTAATGTTTTTTTAAAAATACGAAAAACTGATGATACTTAACTATCATTTAATAACGCAAAGGTTTTTCATTAAAAAATATATAATTACTTATCTTAGTCAAGGAATGGCATGAATGAATGATTTTTTATTATTATATTGGTCAGGAAAATGAATATTTTTTTTTGTGTATAAAACTTATACAGTATATTGCGATGAAAATAATGCACACGCTCAGGCAAGGAATACCAAAACGAGCCTACTCCGCATTGGCCCAAAGCGAAGGCCCAAGCCATCGTTAGGGAAAGCGCCAATCTAATGATCTGGAAACCGATATATGGGTCCAAGATAGCGCGCGACATTACAGCGTTGTAGGAAGCGCAAAATTTCAATTCCCATCTCTGAACCTATATATCGAAGCTAACCGTTGATGTTAATGGTTTAATTTTAACAAATAAATTGTTTCGATCTTTCTCTCTTCGAGGAAGTAATGGTCCTTGTCGTGATTCGAAAAAGAATATGCCATTGTTATGTTTCTCCCAAACAATCTGAGATGCCAAATCGGCGCAAGTTTTTTCTTATGCTCCCACATTCACGCTTTTCAATTTCTTTCTTGATCTCGTCTCTCATTGTTGTTTGCGTGAATGCTGTTTGATTCGAGAATTTTCTCGTCGTCGACGATGTGTTCCGTGCCCTTTTATATGGTCTTCACCATCGTCATGTACAGGATTCTGGTGCTGGTTCACGAAGCGAACATTGTTTCAGTACTCTTAACATAATCAGATTAATCTTATCTCAAAATCGGCATGGGCTCCGATTAGCAGTCTGCTGGTTTTCTTGACACACTTAAAATGGAGAGTGTTAGGACTATTCTAACCCGCACTTATCCTTACCCGCATGAGCATTCCCGCCATGCTGTCATTGCCGTTGCCGTGGGTTGCCTTTTCTTCATTTCATCCGACAACCTCCATACTCTTGTAGAGAAATTAGATAACAATGTTAAATGGTGGTCTATGTACGCTTGTCTGTTTGGTTTCTTTTATTTCTTTTCATCACCATTTATAGGGAAGACTATTCAGCCAAGCTATTCAAATTTCAGTCGATGGTAAGTTTTTTCCCCTTTCTTTGAGTTATTGTTGTTTTGCTTTGTACCTTATCTAATAGATATCACTATAATGCTTACATGTTATTATATTTACAAGAAGGACTTGACAGGATTACTAATCATTTGGTGTATGCTTTGCAGGTACGTAGGCTGGATCTTAGTGGCAGCTGTGTATCATCTTCCTAGCTTTCAGTCAATGGGAGTTGATATGAGGATGAATCTCTCGTTGTTTCTGACAATTTATGTCTCTTCTATTATATTTCTTGTAGTCTTCCACATTTTATTCCTTGGCCTCTGGTACATTGGTCTTGTTTCACGTGTGGCTGGAAAAAGACCAGAAATCTTGACCATTATACAGAACTGCGCGGTTAGTCTGGAGGATTGTTTTCCCCTTTTAAATCTTCGTAACCCCCAATATTATTGTTCTGATGCCTTGTCTGGTAACAGGTGATTAGTGTGGCATGCTGTGTATTTTATAGTCACTGTGGCAATCGTGCCATCTTGAGAGAAAGACAACTTGATCGAAGAAATTCTATTTGGTTTTCTTTCGGGAGTCAGGAAGGGAGAAACACATGGCTCACAAATTTTATTAGGATGAATGAGTTGAAGAATAAGGTCTGCTCTTCCTGGTTTGCACCAGTTGGATCAGGAAATGATTATCCTCTTTTGTCCAAGTGGGTTATTTATGGCGAGGTACTTAATAATACTGTGAAACATACAGAACATGCTATTCTGTGACATATACTGTACTGGTTTGTCCTACATTATGCGATCATACTCTTTTGTTGTTTTAGTTAGCTTGCAATGACTCGTGCCAAGGCTCATCTGATGAAATATCTCCCATCTACTCACTTTGGGCTACATTTATTGGACTTTACATTGCAAATTATGTAGTTGAAAGGTCAACAGGGTAAGTCGTTGTTTATAGTTGATTTTAAAATGTGCAAAATTTGGTTGATCGCCCACAAAATGAAGTATGAATATAGTATTTTATGCTTTCAATTGCATGTTATTTCTTGTATTTTTTTTTGCTTGAGAAAGATTATTATTATTTTTAAATTTCCTCCCTCTCCACCCTTCAATTAGTCTTCAACTGATGTTTTGCTAACATGTATGTTGTTGTCTCCGATGCCCTGCTATTGTTGCTCAATATTTTTAATTTCAATAATAATCCATATGAAGACTAAACAAGTAAACACGTGTGATGATTTTTCTCTCTCTTTTATCTACAAAATACCATCCAGATAAATAGAGAATAATGAAATAGTAAATTATCTATTTGTGTAGTTGATGTTATATTAGCTTTCCAATAAGTAAAGTCATTATTTCTTTAATAAGAACTAGGTGAATCATTTTAATTGGCAGTACTATCATTTCATATCACATGATATTAGTATATTTTACACTATTTCATTTCACATTCATGTTTTATGTCTGAAAATTAACAGGTGGGATCTTTCTCATCATTTGCCAGTTAAAGAACATGAAAAGTTGAAAATGAAAGAAATGAAGCCTGACTTTTTGGATATGGTTCCTTGGTATTCTGGGTATGTATTCAAAACTTGTTCTTTCTAATTTATTTTTAATATTTCTTCAGGGGCTATTGAATTGTAAACGAATTAGTTGCTTACATGCTCTCCACATTAAACGATGCAGAACATCAGCTGATTTATTCAAAACCGTGTTTGACCTCCTAGTATCAGTAACTGTATTTGTTGGTCGTTTTGATATGCGTATGATGCAGGTACTATTTTTTTTTTTGTGGATCATCATAATATTGTGAGAATATCTCATTTTAATTTATATCTTAAGGTCAATAATGAAGTATATTTTATGTTCTAATATTATGAGGTTTAATATTTTGTGTCAGAGAAATATTTGGGTACCTTTGCTGTGACTTTTGCTTAGTCACCAAATTTCTTGTGTTGGACTTAATGTTAACAAATGCTATTTTTTTTTTAAATTGTCTTGTTTGCAAATTGGTCTGAAGGAAATGTTTCAAGTGCCATGTGATTGTTGGGTCTCCAGATTCAGATTTAATATTTCCTTGCATAGTTTGTTATATTCTATAGGGAGGAAGCTGAGTTGTAACGCCATCGAAGTTCAATTATATCTTATTTCTTTCATAGCTAACTTCTTCAAGGTAATCATTAAGAGTGTGGTAAAAACATGCTTATTGCGCCTTGTCGTCATGGTTGATGATATGTTATTCTCAAATTTGAAAAGTTTGCTTTGCGTTCATCTAACCCTAGTCTTGTCAAGAGAATTCTTTTTCATTTGCATATTTGCTTGGATGTGACAACTCTTATTTTCATCAACAGGCAGCAATGAGCAAGGTTAATAATGGAGATCAACAAGGTGACCTTCTTTATGATCATTTCAGTGAGAAGGATGATTTTTGGTTTGACTTTATGGCTGATACTGGAGATGGTGGGAACTCATCTTTTGCTATTGCACGGCTACTTGCTCAGCCCTTCATTTGTCTAAGGAAAGGCGATTCTGTGCATACCTTGCCACGTGGAGATTTGCTACTTATTGGAGGTGATCTTGCGTAAGTTGGTGCAATTAATTTGTTATGCCAATAATGACTATATGATTAGTCGTTACCTGCTTACCCTGTAAGGTTCCTGGCAATAGCAAGTTCACACCATATGACGTGATAGTGCTTGATTAAGAAATATTCTGTCCGAGTTTGAATTTTGATCATTGGAGGTCTAAATTCAAGCAATGAAGAAAGAGTCTTCAGTCCTTATGTTTTTCTTGAACATTATTGTGAGATGTTCATAAAGCTCCATATTATATTCTTTTTACATGATTTTCTTGGACAAATTTCTGATGGGGTAATCCGCATGGATTATTCTTGCACCTCATCCTTAAACATTAGGAAACTAAAAGCGATTGGGTCTTATCAGTTTCTTTAAATAAATTCAAGTTAAAATTCCAAATTTTTTAAAAGCAAATGCGGTCAGAATTGTTAAATCCATGACAGGTCCAATTCTAGGACCATGATATTGTGCTTGCAAAGACCCTGCTACCATTCTTTGAAAGTTTCTGTAACTTAGCCTTCTTTGTCATCCTAGATTTCTTTCAGGCTTTGAGACCACCTTAACATGGTCTAGATAATTGGCCAGGAGAAATTTATGACAATCGTTAGCATGTGATGGTGTCAAAATTCAATACAGATCATTGTTGACATTTTAAGTTTCTGATGGCATTTTCTTGAATAGAATGTATCATCCTGGATTCCTGGTGGGAGAGTACTTTGATTTTGAATGATGTACTGATTTTGATTGTCCATGATTTAAGGCATCAGATGAGTTCTATGCCCTCTGTATATATATCTGAACTTTTAATTTTCAGCTGACTATATCTTTATTTTGTGTAATGATTGTTTCCCGTTCTGTTGTAGATATCCTAACCCGTCAGCATTCACATATGAAAGGCGTCTCTTCATTCCTTTTGAGTATGCTCTACAACCTCCTCCATGGTATAAACCAGAGCAGATAGTTGTAAACAAACCGGAGGTACCTTTTGGGAATGCATTGAAGCAGTACAATGGACCTCAGTGTTTTATAATTCCTGGAAACCATGGTTAGTGTACACCTCGATTTGAGCCACTCCGAATTGTTTCTTTTTATGGAACTCATGCAATAAATCATATTTTCCCCTCTGAAATTCCCCTTTTCTATGTTTCCTTTCATAGATTCTAAATTATGTTTCCATATTTAATGCCAATATAATGCGGTAATCTTCATGGATTTATAGACTGGTTTGATGGACTTCATACCTTTATGAGACATATATGTCATAAAAGTTGGTTAGGTGGGTGGTTCATGCCCCAGAAGAAGAGTTATTTTGCTTTGCAACTTCCTAAAAGATGGTGGATTTTAGGGCTTGATCTAGCTCTCCATGGTGATATTGATGCATACCAATACAAATTCTTTTCAGAGCTTATAACGGAGAAGGTATCCTCCATGTTCTCTTTATTACTTTGGTATGTTGATGGAATATCATGAACGTCTCATGGCAAATAGTTTCTTCAAGAAGAAGCGTTCTATTCTCGCAAACGGTCAATGCATTAGAAGCACTGATATTTGGAAAAAGGATACCTATCTGTATTAGATGCCAATTTGATACATACGCACAATGTACCAACTCCATTACTCTCAAACGTTTTATTCGCTAATGAAGTTCATTTTGCTATATTCATCACCAACTCCATTATTCATGTCCTCCTTATTCAACCTCCCTACATGACCCTTTTTTCTCTCCAGTTATGAACGAGCATGTCTCTGAATCTCAGACCTGTGATACAATTGATTTTTTGTTCATAAGATAGTCGATATACTTCCCTTTTTTAAAATGTTACTGACCGCAATTGTGGGATGTTCATTTCTGTTTTGTTTTTTTCTCTGTGAAGAATTCTGGGATATTCGCCCACCCCCCAAAAAAAAAACCCTTCTTTCTGTGCATATGTTTTGCCCCTCTCTATTTGACCAACCCTCTGGTTGAGCATACACACTAATGTGATCTTGTTTAATTAAGGTTCAAGAGGATGACTCTGTGATCATCATGACGCATGAACCCAGTTGGCTTCTTAATTGGTACTGGAGTGTTGTTTCTGGGAAGAATGTTTCACAGCTAATTTCTGATTATTTAAGAGGAAGATGTAAACTTAGAATGGCTGGGGACTTGCATCATTACATGCGTCATTCTTGTGTAAAATCAGATGGGCCAATCCATGCTCAACACCTGCTCATAAATGGCTGCGGCGGAGCCTTTCTACATCCAACCCATGTTTTCGGTAAATTCAAAGAACTTGATGGGGTATCCTATGAATGCAAAGCTGCATATCCTTCCTTTGAAGATTCAAGCAGGGTAAGTGGGATCTTAATAGTTGCTTACAACTTTCTTGCTCTTAATCGGTACCAACTCTATCACCATTCTAGCACGTGATTATATAACATATTTGGTCTGGCGCAGATTGCTTTAGGAAATATACTAAAATTTCGTAAGAAGAACTGGCAATTTGATGTTATTGGTGGAATTATATATTTTGTACTGGTCTTTTCAATGTTTCCACAAGTGAGTTTTTCCATTTCTTTGTTTGCTATTTTGAGATTTATTGCATTCGCTCTCAATTGAAATTATGGCCTTTAAGCCATTTCTTTCTCGTCCTTTTGCCTTCTGTCTTGTAGAATAAGCAAGGGTTAGCATCTTGCTGATCTGACAAGGTGAATAGGTGATATTAAGTTGTGACTGTTTTCTTTGATTTGCTTTATAGTGTGACCTCAATCACATCCTGCAAGATGATTCATTTTCTAGTCAATTGAGGAGTTTCTTTTGTACTGTGGGGAATGGATTTTTATGCATCGTGGAGCACTCTTATGTATCACTAGTGGGAACTATAATTTTGCTAATTGCAGCATATTCTTTTGTTCCACCCAAAGTGTCATGGAAGAAACGAGCAATTATTGGAGTTCTTCATGTTACTGCTCACCTAACTGCCGCTCTGATTCTTATGTTACTTATGGAACTTTGTGTCGAAACCTGTATCAGACATGACTTACTGGCGACTTCCGGTAAGGTTTCTGTTCTAGTTGGGTACAATTTGCTTTCATAGAATCTGTGTCAATTCTAAATATGATGTAATTTGTGTATTTGATTTATTTATGTTTCCTCTACTTTTCGTAAGGCTCTAGATTATAAATGCTTAAATAATCGTTTCCATCGGGTTATGTTATCTTCAATTTGATGTCGATTATGTGGATAGGCTTGCCAGAACTCATATTGCTTTTTTAAAAAAAAAAAATTATTGGCCTGAGATATTGCTCTGACTCTAAGCTCGTGAATTTATAATAATAAATATGAAAAATTAAGTTTGACGCTTTATAGATTATGGTCGTTACTGTGTTGTTTTTTCGGGGGTATGATGCCTAAGTAGCTTCCGTATGATCCAGATTATCACACTTTATATCAGTGGTATCAATCAATGGAAAGCGAGCACTTTCCAGATCCAACTGGCCTGCGATCTCGTATAGAACAATGGACATTTGGTCTTTATCCAGCATGTATTAAGTATTTAATGTCTGCATTTGATGTTCCAGAGGTAAGGAAATTCTCTGGGCTCCCTAGATCTCTGATTGTTATGACCCGGATTACTATATAATCATAATTTTCTCAGGTCATGGCTGTCACGCGAAACCATATTTGCAAGAACGGACTGGAGTCACTTTCTCGAGGAGGCGCTGTGATATATTATGCTTCCGTCTTCCTGTACTTTTGGGTCTTATCAACCCCAGTTGTTTCATTTGTGTTTGGAAGCTATTTGTACATTTGCATCAACTGGCTTCACATCCACTTCGATGAAGCTTTCTCGTCCCTACGAATTGCTAACTACAAGGCATTCACAAGATTCCATATTAATTCCGATGGCGACCTTGAAGTTTTCACTCTTGCAGTTGATAAGGTAAAAAAAAAAATTCCCTCCACTGCTGTTTTATTTTGGCACAATCTCAAGAAAATATCACTTAAATTTTAAAATCCTAAATTAAGAATTCCTATAAAAATATGTTATTATTTACTTATCAGTAGTCAATATTTAATTAAATATAGAAAGCAAAATTGATTTAAAATTTTAAAATTCAAATAGTATTTTTATGAAATTTTCTTTACTTAAATTTTAAAATCCCAAATTAAAATTTTCTACAAAAACATGTTATTATTTGCTCATTAAATGTAGTCAATACCTAATAACGTGTAGGAAACACGATAAAATAAATTCTGTAAATTTAATATCTATGATAAGTTTTGTTTTAGCTTGCGGGAATTTGATTTGCTTTCTTCGGTTTGTGAAACTGGGACGCCATTTTGTAAGTGCAGGTTCCAAAGGAGTGGAAACTAGATCCAGATTGGGTTAGAGAGCCAGTAGATGCAGAGCAGTTGAGCTATTTGAGAAGGTATCCCAGCAAATGGAGGGCAGCTACAGCCCAGCAGGACCCTGTGCAGACTGTTAAAATTATTGATCATTTCGTTATTGGGCAAAAGGATAAGAATAATAGGGAAGCGCCAACAGAATCGCCAGCTAATGAGCCTCTTAAATGATCTTGTTCTCTGCAATCTAGAATGGACTGAAACCCTTTTGAATGTAATGCATTGTAAATACTCGGTTCCATTCATCAGTGAGCTCATGTCGCAGCATTTACCCCCCAAAAAAAAAGTAGTACAACAGCAGGTTATACAAGTCACTAGGGATTAAAAATTCTTTATTGATTAGTTCGAAGAATCAATAGTAATTTATCAAAGTAGTTTTACAGAGAATAGTAGTAATTTATCCAAGTGCATTAATAAATCTCAACACCAGCAACATTTACTTGAAAAAAACTGATCAACTCATTGTATTAAGATTCTACATAAAAATATATAGAATAGAATGTGTCAACATCCAGAATAACTTTTCAAATTATTGGTTGCACAATCGATGATAAATTGTTTTGGATCCACAAATTTGTCAAGATCCTCTTCAATATTATAAAATGTGCAATAAGAAACAAAGCGTCACAGAGAAAGCTAATTTAGATGTTTTGAACGAAAGAGAGGGAGAGAGTGGTCAACCCTTCAATTTCTTTTTAGAGAAGGATGTGCTAGCAAGTAAGTTCATTCCTATGTATTAAAAATGGCCGGGCGGCTAGAAAATATTTGAGCGCTGGGATGCAGTATCACTTATCCACGAAATACTTTTTTTTCATTCCGAAGTGTTAGAAATAATTGTACATCAAATATTCTATCTCAAAATTAAAAATACATTTTCTTGGACTACACCCATCGTCATTTTATTGGGGCAAGAAAGGGAAAGTGTAACATTTGCCCCTCTTGATTCATCTTGGCTCCACTAGTTAAAAGATCCAGTTACTTGGAATAAAAGGAGAAAAGGGGGAGTTTTAGAATCTTACCATTAAGTCACTGCTGTTAATTCAAGCGTCAGAAAACTGCTTATGATATGATCAGACGAACAATCTGCCCCAAAAACCGGAATGATTTCGTTGCTTCTTTTAAGCATCTGTTTTTTTGATCTCGAGTCCAATGCTGCATCGACCAGAACCAGGATAAAGAATTAGAAAGACATAGCATGAATAAAATTTGAAAAATAAGTCACATTATTTACAAATCATGGAAACATTGATGATTAATGACAAAGCCAAGTGAAAAGTATTCTTAAATATTAACCTCGCTCAGCATATTGAGCTTCTCCCGGACCCCTTTCAGTAATTCTGAGACATCTCCTTCCCAACTGTAGAACTCCAGCTCCTTCCCTTCCAGGAGCTTTTCAGAAACCTAAAAGCAACACAATGACAAAGAAAATATGGTAACAGAAATCCTTGATGAACATATGATGTTTCCATGATTAAAATCTCCCATAAAAGAAAAAGATAGTCTTAATTGACTTCAGGGTTTTCGGACCAACTAATAATATTGGAATAGTCAAATAAACATTGATACTTGTACATGATAGCATCAGGTGTATATCTGTGAAAACGGAACTCTAGGGACTGCTTCTGTTGCGACATGTTTTGGTTAAACAAGTTAAACGTTTAATTATTTTTTGCATAAAACATATAAGCTTGCGAGAAGATCCAACATAGAGTCAGTAAAAGACCACCTCTAAAATCTCATAGATCAACAACAATGACATAAATTTGCAAGCTAAACTTTACAAATGATCACTTAGACAAAGAATCCGGGAGGAGTCTTATCCATACCTTTCTTGTTATCACTTGACCACCTGCTATATGTGAAAAATATATATTATACAAATGACTGAGAAATAATGGAGCACTATTCTCAGCAAGCTCCTCCAGATATTTGGCATAAGAAAGTCCTGGAGAGCTGGGATCGGGAATCATAAATCCTTGCTGGCTAAGCCATTCCAGATCTTTTGAAAGGCTCTCCGATCGTTCCAAACCATTCTTCCTGAAATAGGCATCTGAAATGCATAAAAAACGGATTTCCCTGAGGATTAGATGTCTAAGAAAATGATTGACGAGCTAATAATTCAGTCACATAGTTACTTCAAATAAGCATATTTGCAAGGCATCATCATCGAGTACCCTAGAGTAGTAATTTATAGGTTCACAACTTAAAATTTACCTTCACTTTCGTATTTGCTCTCTAAACTAACATAATGCACTACATTTATCATCGAATCCTTGTGCAAAGCTTGTTAGAAATCATGTTAATATAAGATTTCAGCTCATTTAAAATCACTGTCTGTAATATACTATGATAATTGGTTGCTGATACCTTTTTTTGATAAAATTTGTAGATAATTAATTTCACGTGAAATAATTCCGAAACTATAAATGAAGCGTCCCTAAACGAACGTGTTATGGAGTTTCCAGTGAAAGAACGGCCTAGTAGGTTGATATATCAGCTGAGGCAAGAACAGCAAAATTGCTGCAGTGCATATGAAAATTTCAGCAAGTGGTGGACAAGATACAAGTTCCTTGGCCGGCATCAAAAGTTGGAAGTCAGGAACAAGTAACTTACAAGAAACGTCGCTGGATTCATCCACGATGCGTTCGACGGTGGTGAAAATGAGCTTGCTATCAACCAGGTATTTGAGGAATCCCTCCATACTAGGCTGCCACGTTTCATCTTCACTGCCATTATATTCTCCACTTGATGTTTCTAAGCTGTTACTATTGTCAGCACCGTCGGTACTGTTCTCGTCGTCAGAGTATTTCTTGCCATTAATGTTACGGAGTCTCATGGCGACGAACCTCATTTCTTCAGTGATTCCCGTGCTCTCTCCAGGGTAAAGCTTTCTGTACCTCTTTCGCTTCTTTAGTACCGGGGGAGCATTATTCACCGACATCGGCGGAGAAGACGAAGTAACAGCCGTGGAAGTGGTAGAATCACAGCAGATAAATGAGCTCTGAAAGTTACTCATCTTAGTAGTTGAAATTGTGGACACCTTCAATTGCACAGATTTAGGTGATGAAAACGGCAGCCGCACAAGAAGCTCAGGCCATAGTTTCGCCGCTAACCACATCGCTGCAGAAATTGCCTACTCTGCGTCTTGCGTCTAGCTCGATTGGCAAGCAGTTAGCAATAGCAGCTTAGCACGTCAAATAGGAAATAAATATCCTTTTCTCCTTTTTTTTTTTTTTTTAACCACTCCATTCATCGGAGTTTTGCCTCGATTATATCTGGATCCGACCTGCGTCGCGCACCTGGCTATAGTAGGTGAGTCTCCCAACGGAGATTTTCTGCGTATACTAAGGTTCGAACTCGAGACCTCGTTTAAACGATATCGAGTCGTTTACCATTCGAACTAACCCCGTTGGTTCTAAATATGTATTTTCATCAAGAAACCAAATTAAATAAATTTTTATATAACATAAAAATCATTGGACTCATACTCGATAGCACGACAAGTCCAATTCTGCCTTCACCCGGTGAGTCAACCTAATCTGACCCAACTAACTTACATTGGGCCAGTCAAGCGGCCCAACCAGATGAATATGGAATGCCTTTAGGTTGTGTTTAGTTCAACTGAAGCAGGGGAGGAAAAAAATTTTAACAAAGAAAAAACGGAGAGAAAAAATAGATTTTAATATTATTTTATTTAGATTGATAGAAATTTTTAATTCAAAAAAAGAGGAGAGAATTTTTTTTTATATAAATAATTGTAAGAAGTAGAAGTTATTTTAAAAATATTAAAAAATATAATAGATATAATAGTTAAAATAAGATAAAAGGATAAGGGAAGAGTTTACAAAGAAATCATGAAAGGAAAACAGAGAGGCTCTCACCAAAGAAAGAGAAGAGAAGAGAAGAAAATTTGGTATCCCTCAGTCTCTGGGTAGTCTTTTTCAGAAATTAAAAGTTGTGTTTTTGCAGGCGAGGATGGCGGGCAAGCGAGACCAAACTCGCTATAATTAGGATAGAGCAACGGGCGGGGCGGGCTGACTATCGCGTCAGCCCGTGCCCCACCCGTATAACTTTAACTGGGCATGGGCTCGTGCCCCAATCCGTTTATATGGGCTGAGCTGAACCTGTTTAGGTTAAAACGGGCATAGGTAGCCCGTTTGTTAAAGATATAAAAAAAAATTTATTTTAACCTATTTGAAGTTCACAGTGAACACATAACATGATTATTTATCATAAAATCATAAAAGAAAACATCATAATTATAATGTTCATTTGTAAACACATAGTTCATAATGCACACATAACATGATCATTTATAATCTTCATTTTTAAAAAAAAATATTTAATTAATTAAAAAACTATAAGGGGAGGCTACAAGCTGCCCGATGGTCAGCCCGTAACCCGTCCGTTTATTTTACTATTTTAACCCGTTTAAACCCTCCCGTTACGGGCCTATTTTGGCGCTGGCTCAAAACTGACAAGTTAACGCCGGAGCCGGGCGGGTGCACCGGGCTACGGGTACCTTGCTCACCCCTAGCTATAATACGGAACATGAAAATAAAAATAAGGCGATGCCCAGAATTGAAGAAATGGAATTTTTTGTTTAATACAAAATTTTTAAAAGATGGTTGAGCTCACCTACTATTTAAAAGTAGAACGAGTCTCTTTTTCTTCAAGAAGATACTAATGTCAGGCAGGATAAGCCGTCTATTACCTTCAGACATAAACTTAAGTACCTAAAAACTAAGATATCTCTCTAAGCGCTGTAACTAAAATCATAATAAAGTGATACCCATTAGAAATTGAACAAGCTATAAATGTGAAGAAATGGAATTATCTGGCAGGAATATGCCAAGCTTAACGTTTCAGTTCTCTAGGCTCCATCCATTTTTTTTGGGCCAAGGGGCTCCATCCAACTTAGACGTTGCCCAATAGTAATGGGCTGGATTTATAAACCCGGCAAATAAAAAACCTACGCCCAATACACCAAACAAAGCCCAAAACATATAACCGGTGTTTCTAAATTCTCCGCTCGTTCAAAAGCAAGGCGCAGTTGGAGTTGAAGTACCATCGAGGAAATCTTGCCTGAAAAGAAACTAGAAGCTATCTTCCAGATTTGAGGAGAAAGTGAGACATATCGGTTATGGAGAGGCTACAGAGGATGTTTGCAGGTGCAGGAGGCGCACTGGGGCACCCACCCCCTGATTCGCCGACTCTTGATTCCTCTGAGCAGGTTTATATTTCCTCGCTGGCCCTTCTCAAGATGCTCAAACACGGTTAGTTTTCTTGGCATGCCTTTACGTCTTTTGAATCTCATGACTGTATTCTAACTTAGCTGAATTTGAGGAGTTTCGAGTTTTGAGCGGGGATAATTTTACATTCCAGGAGTTATTAGGGTTCTCAGACTCCCTTCCCACCCTTTTTTACGCATGTAACGGATTTGAAACCATTGTAGGAATTATTGTAGAGTTCTGGTTTTGTTTGTGGCTTGCCTTTTGTCTGATAAACTTGATGTGATTTATAGGAAGAGCTGGTGTTCCCATGGAAGTTATGGGTTTGATGCTAGGGGAGTTTGTGGATGAGTATACCGTCCGCGTTGTAGATGTCTTTGCGATGCCACAAAGTGGTACTGGTGTTAGTGTTGAAGCCGTCGATCATGTTTTTCAGACTAACATGCTTGATATGCTGAAACAGACTGGAAGGTATTTTCGTTTCCTTTTATTTGCTTCTTATCGCTGCTGAAATATGAATGTTACTTTCTGAATCCTTCAACTCGGAGTTTCCTTGTACCTGAATGCTTTTTGTTGATTACCTTAGATGTTGGGTAACTTCTTAATTCTTCTATCCCTGTTTTCTTTTGGGTGAGAGTCTCGTTTTCCCTGCCAACAATTTTCAGTATAGAATAGATTATAGGATTCAAAACCCCTGCTTGTAGGCATACAATCACCTTAATTTTATATATTTAATTTATAAACACTTATGGGCTATTTTAATGACAATCTAGTCATTTAGTCGATAAATAGGGTTCCTTTTATCATCTTTAACATAGAAAGGTAAGGATTACTTGGTATAAAATCCCTTATTATAGTCGATGAGGGTGGTTGATTTGATCCTCTTAGGATATGGAATGAAATTGCATTTTTGAATTTTTTTTCTTTTACTGAAATTTATAACTAATTTTTTAAAAGAAGAAAAAAAAATTGTATATTTATGGTTTGTTGCTGTGCTGTCCAAGAGTTGAGATCATATAATTAAGCCGTTCATGTAGTTGCTGCATTTTCCGTTGTGTTTCAAATAATCAACTTTGGTAAAAAAATCTTTTAGATGCGAAACAATTATCAGAAAAACATCCTTATTTGAAGCAATTAAGTTTACAATCACACGTGTTTTCCTAATCCTTGAGTTGTTGCACCTGCAACTCAGACTTAACCTCTTCTGCTGCTGCTTCTGAATTCTTCAGAAAGGAAGGCAAAAAGAAACCCCTCCTCCGCTGCTCAAGCTGGGGCCTGTTCCTGATACTCACATCTCCCCTTCCTATTTTCTTGCGTTCCACCCATTCAATTTTCTTCTAACCATGCCAGTGCCCACTTCTGCTATCCAGCAGCTAGGTCACCCCACTGCTCATTTTCGATAACAGCACACTTATGCTTTTGATAATAGAGCTTCATAGTTGGTGGCCTAACATATTGCACTTAATTATATGGGTTTGATAAATCTTTTTCTTTTTTAGGCCAGAGATGGTTGTGGGGTGGTATCATTCACATCCTGGGTTTGGTTGTTGGCTTTCTGGAGTGGACATTAATACACAACAGGTTACATCTTGTCTTTATCCTGTACTTGTTTATGTTTTTTTTTGTGATATTTCTAGGACCCTGAACCAGAAAGGGGAACAATGATGTCAACACTTATGTAGAGTATTGATGCATAAATTGATTGTATACTTTATATAATGCAGAGTTTTGAGGCTTTAAATCAACGTGCTGTGGCCGTGGTTGTGGATCCTATTCAGAGTGTTAAAGGCAAGGTTGTAATTGATGCATTTCGACTGATTAATCCACAAACTATGATGTTGGGTCAGGAACCAAGGCAGACAACGTCTAACCTAGGGCATCTGAATAAACCATCTATTCAAGTGAGTGTTTAGCAAATATCTTTCAGAAGTGAAACTTCTGCACAATTTCTTTGTCTCTTTTCACCTGATTTTGACATCTTTTTCTTGCCCCCTTTTAGGCTCTT
This sequence comes from Leucaena leucocephala, assembly GCA_037074615.1. NCBI lineage: Eukaryota > Viridiplantae > Streptophyta > Magnoliopsida > Fabales > Fabaceae > Leucaena > Leucaena leucocephala. The sequence goes on along the minus strand of CM073517.1, from coordinate 5,046,612 downwards.
ATCCATGGTTTGAACCGACACTATTACTCCATAGCCATTAATTATAGAAAGAATGAGCTTGAAGAGAAGATGCTACTAAACCTTCACAAGAAGAAATGGACTGATGGTTTAACATTGAGGCGTTTTGATGCACATTCCAAAACTAACGAACAGATTGTTCAGGTAAGTCAAGTTTTTTGTAACATGAATTGAAAATAGATGTACCTTATTATTATATTTTAAAATCTCTTCGCCCCACTTTGTTCCTATCACCCATACGGGATGAGGCCATGCATTATTTTGCCAAATGTGTGTAGAGGTGTTCCTTAATGGTCACTCGTGATTTTTGTTTTTTTTGGCAATGGTCAATAGCTAAGTATTTTAATTATGATGGAAGTAGTCTTAAAGGCCTTAAGCACTATGTGGAATCAATTATTCTACTCTTGTATAATGGGTGGCCTCTCATTTAAGTAACTCATCATGGTATGGATATAAACAGTGCCCTCAATTGATTGCAAATCATTTATCTATTCCAGGAGATGCTGAATTTAGCCATCAAGTACAACAAGGCCGTGCAGGAGGAAGATGAGTTACCACCAGAGAAGCTTGCAATTGCTAACGTGGGAAGGCAAGATGCGAAAAAACATCTTGAAGATCATGTTTCCAATTTGATGTCTTCAAACATAGTTCAGACTTTGGGAATGATGCTTGACACAGTTGTGTTTTAGAGTATTTTATCTCAGTGTTCTGATTATATATCTGGCACTCAATGTATTCAAATAGCACTTTCATGTTTACCCGAAAAGAAAAGAGCACTTTCATGTTTGTCAGCGGAAACCCTGTTGATCATCGCTCTCTTCTTCATATAATGTGAGCTTTTCAGATGGAGGGCTGAGTTGCATATTGTGCGAGGATATTGATATTTTAATATTCATTGGTCGTAATTGATTGTGAACTTAATGGAATTTGTGTAGAATATGAAGGAAAGTTGCTTTTTAGAATTAATAATCCATGCTTTTTTTTTCCTGGTGAGTATTGTTTATGATTATTATTCTATAAGTGACAATAGGGGCTTAAAGCTCAAAGGAAATAGAAAAAAACAAAAGCCCACACAATTACTCTGTATCGTGTCCCAGCACCGCAATTCCAATATTTCTGTGTAGAAGAGTCTCGAGGTTTAATGTTTGAATGCGATGTAGTCGATGTAAGCGTATACACGCCCTTTTGCGAGCTCCAAAATGCTAGACAATCAGCGCGTTGGTTAGCGTGACTGTACAAGTGAATCAATTCTAGTGTCCTTGGTCTTTCCGAGCTCAGTTTTCTCTACGGTCTACCGCGTGAGATGTGCCTAATCCCCTATTTAGATACAGGGAAAATTAAGGAGGAAAGAAAACTTAGGAGGAAAATAGGTGGAGAAGTGGTTTTACCCTGTTTGGATGAGGGAGGAAAAGTAAGGGTGCCATTTCCCCCCATAATCTTCTCTTCACACACATGGAGAGATTTGGGGCTGAAGACGCTCTATCCGTTGGTGCCCCACTCTCTGCGGCATGCTGGAGTAACTAAAGAAAAAAGAAAAATGAAGCAAGAAGAGATGCATATGGCTGTGTTTAGGTAAATAAAAACGGGTTTTAATCAGGGGATTTTTTTTAGTATAATTTACTTGGGGTATTTGATTGATGGATACTCACATTTGCTCCATCTTTTGCCCCATTTTTATTTTGTAAATGTTAATTTATTTTTTAAAAGTGTTCCTTTTCACTATTTTTTTTGAAAAAGTTTGTTTAATTAAATTTTTACTCGCTCGAAATCCATATGTTGTATTTAAAAACATTTAAATAATCTCCTTCAAATAAATAAATAAGTTTTCGTGAGATTAATTTAAATATCTTCATTTATTCTTACTTGACAAAGGAGGAAGGGTATTTTAGTCATTGAGATAATTACTCATTTTCTTTCCTCCCTATTTTCTCTTGTCCATAACTCCATATGAGTGATAACATTTTCTCACTCTTCTTTCCATTTTCTATCCTCTCATTTTCTTTCCTTTCAACCTTTTTTCCCCTCCAAACGGAGCGTAAAAGCTTTCCCGTCTATCTTTACGGTACCGAGCTCTTTCTGGCAACTTGATTCCACTTTGAGTCTTGGACTTCTCTGGACCCCGTTTCCAGTTCATCAACTCGACCCCACATCCCAGCACCAGCTGTTAAAGCATTGCAAACGCCTAGTTCTGGGTTTATGATATTTGTTTTTCATTGTTTTCTCCAACAAAATCAAAAATAATTTTCGTTCGCATTTTCATTCCTTCTCTTTTATACTCTAACGTTTTACATTTTGCATCATGATTCATCCTCTGCCTCCGGGAATGACTCTCTCACAGACATACATTTCTTCTCCTCTCGTATAGTGTTACGAGTTACATCGGAATTTATTTTTTATATGGATATATATGAAGCATAAACTGTGATTGATTTCAACTTGAGCAAAAGCTAAATAATTTTAGGCATCTTTTGTACTCTGCTGCTTTTTACGCCACAGCCATGAATCAGAAGGTGACTTGGGCAGGGGTGGTAGTAACACAGCTTTCCGGCAGAGACCAAATGGCCATCCCTCGCAATGACACAGTTCCAGAATAATGGAGCGCCTCCATTGCTCAGAGAATTCAAACTCGTTGAAGCTTGGACATGGCGAGAAGTTTTCCTTCACAGAATAAAACTGTTCTCCACTCACACCACTCGATTGACATGAGAAACAGCTTTTGACCGACAAAAACTCTTCCTTTTCATCCTCGTCGACGTCTTTCCTTTCAGGTGGCGCCAGCATCTGAGTGATAAACAGTTCTCCGGTCTCAGGAGAGTAAACCCAGGAAAAGCCATCTCTCGTGACGCTTGGTTTGTGATTCAGTCTCTCCATTGCTCGGCTTTTAACCGCTGAAACAACCACCTGAAAAAGCACGGAGAAAGAAGTATAATCATACAATTCACGTCAGATAGAAATTTTCAAGTCAAAGAAAAAATTTATCAAGCTTGATCAGCAAGGTAAACGTACTTCCTGTTCCTCATCAAAATCGCTGTTTGCGAGCTCTTCATCGAGGCTTGCAGTTGAAAGCCGTCCACGAAAAGTACGGCAAAGGGAAAATGCTTCCTTTAGTGTTGCTGCAACTGCAAGACACTTGTATCTCTTCGGAGTACTATGGTTTGGAGGATCTTCATGGTAGAACACTCCCATGGTTCAAGATTTTCTGATCAATTTGTCAGAAAGTGATAAATATATACGGTAACTATTAATACCTGTATATTCACGCATATGTTGATGTTTTAATTGACCTGCTTTTTTGATAGTGGCCTCGCAGCGCACTGGTATAGTGATATCACTAACACTTTCCGTCCTTTAAGGTGAAGACAAGTCAAAAGGCTGGACATTTCAACTAATAGCAATAAATTTCTATTGGGATTTTATTACTTATTTGACTGCTTTGATGGTGCTTGTATCCGTGTGCAAGTTGTGGAACTTATCCCAGAGACACACTTTAAGTTAAAGTCAAGGTTCAAAAGACGTACCACCCGATACTGTCCTTTCATTAATTTGCTTAAATTGGTTGTCTCCGATTGAAGTTAATACTGAAAAAAAAAAACAGCGTCGGCAAAATCTTTTTGCGCATCTTATAGATGTGGACTCGCATAATTTCAGGGCATTATTTCAAGTTACCCAAATGAAAATGCCAGGCTCTAGACAAGACGAAAGCTTTTCCAGAAGGATCCACGTGTAATGCCTGTTCCAAAATCTATTCTTGCACGTCTACTTGAAGCTCCTCAGTTTAATTGTAGGAAACTTCCAACAACATCCAAATTTAATATTTCATAGACCAGGTTAAAGCAGCGGTTAATATCACAATCATTTCATTATCATAAATGAATAACGAACAGTAATAACTTATTTTTACTGGTAATTGATCTCATATCAGCACAGGTGCTTGCATTGCAAACTTGAGAGGTCCAATTTCCTGCTCAATACTAAGTATTAACAGTTTAACGAACGAGATCCTATGGTTACAGTGTAGATTCTATTATCATGATCTATCTAATTCCCCTGTTTAAGGTCCATAAAGATAGGTGTGCTTCCCCACTTTAGTTCCTGAAACTACTGTTCCGTTATGTTTTGTGATGAAAAGATTGCCAGAATAATACCCTAAAACCCATTTCTAAAACCATAATCTCGGCTCTAACACTTGCAATTTGTATACAAGTCAAGTTCTCCAGTGGAAATGAAGAGGTCTAAATAACGTTGCAATTGTTATTTATTCCAACAGATTAACTTCTTGGGAATAACTCGCCGGAGGCATGCATCTGATCTGACCACAGGGTAGAGTTCGAGAAGGGAAAACACAAATATGTAATGGAAAAGAAACTTCAATGGTTCAGTTGGCAGATCTTTGAAGTTGCTGAGATGTGAGAGAAATCAAAGACTGTAGCTTAGCAACGGCCGAGGTCTTATCAGGTGGACATTTCGAAAGAGAAATGTTCAAAGAATGAAGAGCCTCATCAAGTTTGCCAGCAGCCAAGGCAGCACACCCTGCTTTGTAAGCTTCGTCTGCCTCAAGGACATCATATTGAGCCATAAAAAAAGCACCAGACCTCTGGTTCGGGGTAGAGGAAGAGGAAGATTCGAGAAGAGATGTAGCACGAGCATATTCGAGATTGGAAATAGCCGAATCGATCTCCGCCATCAAAGCCTCAGGTGTCGCAGCGATTATCATCTTCCCGCCATCATAGACACTTCCTCCGGAACCCATATCACGAGCTAGGAATGTGAAATTGAAGTCTTATGTTCAAAACAATCTGATCGATCGATATAATTTAGAAGTTATACCGCAGATCCCAAAAACCCCTGCCCAATCAAGATTTCCGAACTCTGCTCTCAGATTGTACAATTCCTGTCAAATTCTCATTGTGGGCTTACCGAGCGGTGGACGATAAAATGGCCCCAAATTACTATCTACAACATCAGTCGGAGTATGAAGCAGGAGAAGATGAAGAAACGAGACAATCGAAATAGAAGATAATGATTCTTTAATTCTTGGAAGACCCGAAACAATCATACCACGTTCGCTTAAAGCCGTGAATTTCAAGTCGCAGAGATGAAGTGAGTCAGCTCCTGGATATTGGACTTGCGGATCACAACATACACGTATGGTCCTTCACAAGCTCCAACACAGAATGCAAGAACCTACCGGTAAAACTTTCTCTGAGTTTCTACATAGTTTCAGGAGCCAGGGCTCTGATCTGATTTTTATTTAAAAATAAATTCTCGTTTATGAATGTTCCACTATGTTGGTATGTTATCTTTATTTTTCGCGAGTTTCTTAATGCACTAAAATTGTAAAAAAAACCTGCAACCTTTTATTTTGAATAATTCCAGTAGTAAGAACTAATATTTTTTTCCTGGAAAAAACTATTAGTTTCAGTGCTTCATGAATAATATACCAAATTGAAATATAGTTCCAAAGTTTTTTTTTATATTACTCTCGGAGAGAGAATATTTCAGTCAAGCCTGCATTTTTGCCAGGTTTGAAAGTTAGTTATAGAAACCCGGGACGATAATCACACCTTTATTCCCGTAATTGTCCTTAGTACGTAGCAATTTATGAAATTAAACATACATGACCGGTAGCTCATTTTGTATTAAGTAATAAACCCTGACATGTTCCCAAACACTTGGGGCTTTTGTCAGATCAGTGGAGAACGGCTTGGGCGCCAAGAACAAAGAGTTGGCACAAATCCTTTCTCCTTTGAAGATAGATACATGACGAGATATCCAATAATATAAAAAATGTTTGCAAAACCGTAGGTTTAAAATTCACCTTCAACCATGCTTCATAAGTCTGGTCGCTATAATAATCTGGATTTACATAATTCTTAGTCAAGAGGAATAATGTAAAAGAGAGAACATAATTCGCGGGAAAATGATAATTCATTCGTACGCCTGGTTAAGAGAGGTGCACTAAACCAATGAAAAACGGTCGTGTGAAATGTGCCAAAAGGTGGAACTTCACTAAACAAGAATACTCACAGTTGTAGTGCACCTAGCTTAGGTAGTGCATATTCTATCCTAACAAGTTCCCCATCAACATCATCAATCAAGAATTATATCATGAGCAGGGTCCTACATCCCAAAAGACAATGAATAATGGTTTCAGATAGTTCAACTTTTTTCGCTGTCAAGCCACCTTGCCTCGGTGCTAGACCGGCCTTGAGAAAATATCTGTGCTCTGAAGAGGTTTGCCTGTCAAAAATCGTGTCTAACCCTAAATGGCCATCAATTCTTAATGACTTCCCCTACCCTCCAAACCCCCCAAAAAATAGTACCAGTGGAAGGGACAGAAAGTATCTTGTCCTATTTCATTTCTTTAACAAAGAACGAGATGAAGAATAAAAGTGTGATCGCAGGCATGCATGATAAAGGCTTTGCCTGATAGCTTTCTGTGCTTTGTAGTCTACAAAGTGACTCCGGATTATCATAATACCTTCAGTGTTGGTTGATCAACTCATGCCCCAATCACTCCAGAGGCCCATGGAACAATCACGGGTGCAGATGGGTGGGAATTTCGGTATGATTCGGTATACTTATCCTTAAAATTTAGTCGTGGCTTCTCAGCCTGGCATCAGATCATCAGGAAGACTATATTAGCCAGAGGTAAAACTAGAAGAAACATCAGGAAGTACAAGTAGGCCAAACCAGAAGTTACATTTCTAAAGACCAAGAATATTTGCTCAGATGGAATAAAAATTATCAGGGCATTGCAAATATGTAGAGAAGAGGATCATCAGGTAGAACTCACATATTTCAGCCAGCACTCTTGATGTTTGTGCTGATAGATATCTGGAGAATGACAACCAAACTCAGATGGGCAATAAACCCAAATATTACATTTCCGTTCACCTTGTTTGGCATTTCTTGCTTGGTCCAAGCAAGCCTGACAGCAATCAGCTGCACTCTCTTTGTGATGGGTAAGACCCCATCTTACTGCCACACCACCATAATCTGTGTGAAGTTCAGCATGGCACTCTGGAGGCATGGGCCTGCCAGGAAGAATTTCCTCCTCTGAAAAGAATGCATACTCAGTAAATAAAAAGAATAAATCTTTGCGTCACAAAATATGTGCACATTTCTAGCACCCAAATCTAGGATTAGCATGCATGTTTCCCCACCCAGGCAAACCAATCTAGTGCCAAACTTTCCGCAGAACATATAGTGCAGCTGATTCCTGTATCAGACAGGGTACTAGGGAGATATTACATTAAGATAGAAAAAAATATATTGACAGAACAATCTAATATTACCAAAATCCACTTCACCCTCAGGTTTATCGTCATATTCTTCATTAACAACTTCAATAGGTATCCAGAGGCCAATTTCTTCAGAAAGCACAGGCCAATCAGACTCCAGAGCTTTTGCTAGCATCCCTATAAAGTTGAAACAGTTACTAGTAATACGAAAAGACATGTTAAGGATTCTAAAGTGTCAAACAACCAACTAAACTGTCGTGCTTGGGGGCCTCTAATGCCCCTAAACTGTCACAGACACACTAGGAAAATAAAACTATTCATGGTCATACCTGCCTCTTTATGAGCAATGGTTGAGTTAGATGTCGTTCTCACAAGAGCCAACTTAGCTTCTTTCAGTTTTTCCTCTCGCCAACTTTCGATTGCTTCTGTAATGTTTAAAAGTAATATCATCAAAAGGAGAAAGAGAGAGAATCAATGTCAAAAATACATAAGCAAATAATCTGCTAAATTCTAGCAACTTAATATTTATATAACATAACTGAATTTAGTATCCAAAATTCTAAACTAAAACAGCTATTTATAATTCACAGAAAATGATAGATTAGAAAATGATCATTTTCTTCTAATGCCAGAAACATTACATTGGCCACGTCAATGAATGGTTGACTGCTCTACAAAGAATAACTACCTCTGATGTTTGGACTCAGAATACGGATCAGGGACAATAAGATATAGACGCAAGGATAATTTCACATATAGAGTTCCTCTATTTGGCATTTTTTTTTTGTTTTCCACCTCAGTTCTCAGTTTCACTTTTTCTTTCTCGTTAAAATTGCTCATTCTCTATTGCTACTCTGCACACTCAAAAACTAGTATGGCACCAGTCAGCGCCTCGGCAAGGATGAAAGGTAAACAAGCAGAATAAAAGCCAGATCGCGCTGTGAAGTAAACCAGAAATTCAAAGCAGCACTCGAGTATTCTGTGGTGAAGGACAAACCTCACCGTCCACTCTCCTCTCTCCAGGGTTTCACCTTTCAAATGTAGCAACTCAACCTTAATCTCAACTGCCAACTAAACAAGAAAACAACTGCGCGTAGAACTGTTGGCTGAAGTGTCACAACCATACCCAATTACAATAAGCCATGTCCCGGTCATGTCAGAAATTTTTTCCCCAGAAAAACTTGCAGGATAAGCCATATCATGTGCATATCCACATTTGATTAGATCCCCAATAATATCACTACAGCCAGAATGAAGCATCCAGGTTTCCATGATAACAACTTATTAATCTCCACACATTTGAAAAGGAAAAATTGAGCAACTTTTTGCCCAATTGGAAGGCAAAATCATTAGAAATCAGTATCATTTGTATAGTTTTCATGCCATGTTAATGTATGACAAAAAGGGTGAACTCTTCATGCCTCCACTATCGAACTTATGTCTTATTTTAAATTCACAAACCCATTTAAGATCAAGCATCAGGCACCAGAGGACCTCAAATCTCTTAAACACAGACTAAGACCAAATTCTAAGCAAATCAAAGAATCTCTGCTCGAGTTCAAATTCTAATGAAGAAATGCTGCTAATGTACCTTACTAGAGCATCTTTCTCGCTAAGCAAAACCTAGCAGCAAGGGTTTTTCCTTATTTTAGCTTGACCTGAGACTTAAACTAAGGTAAGTATGTGAGAGGAGTTTTCCTCGGATTGTGTAAGAATCATTTTTTTAATTGATTCTAGAAGATTTCCAAACACATGTGACTATGAAGTCCTCTGAAATTTGACATGGCTAGTTTAATTATTGAATGACAAAATTTGCATCTAATAAACAAGCTAGCAAGGAAGAAAAATATTAACATGTCCCTGCAGTAGTTATGTGGTGCACGCTTAAATTCTCTTCTTCCCACACAACCAACCAACCCTGCTCCTTCCAAAAGAAAAACGGTTGCTATGAAGTCTCTAATCTTTGAAATGTCAACAATCTCAGTGCAAAGACAATTCACCGAAAGTGAAAGCGTTAATTCCAGCACCAGTTCAAAGTACCAAATTCTATCAATTTCAAAATGGGCATATTCCCCATATGTACTTTTTAACAATAATCCTATTCTTTCGACTTGAAATTAACACTGGTGATACATAAGTACATGATAATAAACCTTTAAACCTTCCCCAGCCATGGCAAATGAATTTGGCCGGGAACTGAGTTACTAAAATGCCTATGTTCCGAAAGGCAGAAATATTATATCCGCATTAATAAAATGACAGGCATGCACTCACCTCGCTCCATGGCAATTTTCTGGGTAGTGTTCGTGCCACTAGAATTCAAGCTCCTCAGCCACTGCAATATCTCCTCCGTTATTTTCTGTCTTAAATGCTGAGGCAACTGAGACGCTCTCTCTTCTATTGTTAACTCCCCCCCTAGTGCCTTCACCTTTTAGGACAACGGTTTTATAATACATTAACTTCTGTTCAATTCATGAGGAAGTGATAGCTCAAGCTATGCATAGATGGTTCTTACCCATTTAACCAGCTTCTGAGGTTTATATGCCTTGCGGATTCGGATTGATTCTTCCATTTTCTGAATCTGATCCGAGGTATACGGGACAACTGGAAAGACATTAAATTCAAAATTAAATAGTATGGAGAAATTTGGAGTTAATATCGAAAAAATAAAGCACGCTGTTAATCCGAAGCAGGAGTGGGTTTTAAGTTACGGAAACCACCTAAGCAAAGGCCAACTTTAAGGAGGAAAGGTTAAAATCCAAAACATCCACAAAATTTCAAGCAGAAACCTATTTCAATACTTTACTCTATTAGGGGAAACACGGGGAGAACAGAAAACAAGACAATCACTAATGAGGATGTCATAAAAAAAAATCCAATCCTCATATTTGTTGGCCAACCAATCCAATCCTCAGATTAACACTTACTGTTTCGCGAAACGTTCCCGGAGTAGATATAAAGAGAGGCATAAAGAGTACGAAGAAAGTAGAGAGCAACCGCAATGTTGAAAAAGCAAACAATGACAGTGGCTTTCTTGTACGAACAAAGCCACTTCCCTCTTCCTTGGAGAGCCCACTCAATTCTCGCCATAGCCCTCTCGCTTGCCCTTCTTCTTTATCCTCATCCCACCATTTCCCACTTTCTCTCTCTTTCTGCGAAAAGAGCAATTTTTTGAAGATTTGAATCTGAGATTGCCCTCGCTCCAAATAGATCAGTGAATCACGACAGGCTCAATTACAACTTTACCGACAAACTGTGATTCGTTTTTAATATCCGACGAGTCGAGCAGCGGCAGCGTGATTATTCTAGCTCTATTAGCTCCGCTTTGAATCTAGTAATCGCGATTCATCTCTTTTTTTGGCCAGAAACTCGTAATCAATGTTTCCTAAGCGCTAATCGCATTTTTTACGAAACATGGGATCATGCTGGTGCTAACGTGGCACTTTTTGTCAATAGCTGTTGGGATTAGGTGCTCCGCTCATCATTTCGGTGGTTCCCTCATCATTGATGGCGATGATGCTAAAGTGCGCTGGTGATTGGCGTGTCTCCGCCGACTATTGCTACCGTACGCCACTGCTCTTTGCCACGCTCGATGCTGCTCACCCTTATGCCCTTGCCCGGGGGCATGCGTTTTCTCGAATAATATTTTTCTTGGCCTGACAACTATTATATATTTAAAAAATATAGTATATTTTACTATATTTTTTACTCTTCATCGGATATCATCCAATACTTTTGGGTGAAAAAACTATTTTATCTTAAAAATTTATACGTCTGAGCTATATTTTGGAAGATTTTTTGAGTTTAATATTTTGTTAAAAATTTAAAAATCATACCAAATTTGTCCAATTATTATCTAGTTTAAGTTTTGCTAAATATGTTAGTCTGATTATCCACGTGTCATTCATATTATTTTTATTTTATATTAAGATAGAAATTTGTCTCATGAATTTTTATTTAAGAGCACTAGATATATATAAAATTTTAAATCGTAATAATTTTTTCCTATCTATTATCTAAATTAAATTTAACTATTAATTGATTAAATTTAATAATCTGACAGTTCTAAACTAGATTTATAAATAAATAAAACAAATTTAAAAAATGCATCCTTCTTTATGATTTAAGATATTAAAAGAGTTAGAAGTATCTTGTGCGATGAAAGATAAAATTAAAGAGATACCTACCTATTTTAATGTTCGATAGGGTATGGCGATAAAAGACTTTTTACAGCTTTTATCTCTGGGCAATCTCCCCCAATGTGTCTTATATCCAGTAATTAAATTTTATTTTTTATTACTCTCTGATAAACGTGAGCTCATCCTCCACCTATAATTTATTTTTTATTATTGTTCACTTTATAAGTATAACATATTTAATTAACTAATAGTTAAATTTAATTAGGATAATAATAAGACGATATTAACAATTTAAAATTTGTTAGGATAATATTACTCTTAATTCAAATCTTTTAAAGTGAATTTACGACTTAATAAAAATATGCTAAGATTTAAAAAATTTCATAATGATGTTATATAAAAAAAAAAATCCTTTCAAAATAGTATAGCTCTAACTTATAAATTTACTGGCAACTTTATCTCAATAATTTATGGTTTTTATGAACTTCTTGGAAGTTTGATCTCTCCTTCAATGAAACAATTTGTTCCTTGTCAGTTATTTAAGGCGTCCTTGTTTTTTTTTTTTTCATTATCTTTTCTCCGTATACTTTGTCGGCGTTTTCTTTTTCTCTTAATTATAATTAATTGGTATTTATTTTTCTCGGATCATTGACCACCTTTTTTAAACATATTTTATTGCTAGCCGCCATTCACATTTTTTTACGGTTTATTATTTAGAATCGTAATCATGTCCATAAAGCTTATAATTTCTTCCGATCTATTGCTTGGAGGCTGACTCTGATTCTTAATATAGTAACTCAATTTATTTAGTATTTCATCAACAATAATAAAATGTAATTGTAATTTAAATATAGCCATATAATTTGCATAAAAGTAATTTAAGATCATTGAATATGTTGTTTTACACATGCATCACCGTAGAAATTTTATTTCATTTAGGTGTGTATTTAGATAAAATTTTAGAAAGGGGCTTATAAAAAAAACGAGTTTTTGAACAGCTTATGAAAAAAGAATTTTAGAAAAGAGTTTATGAAAAAAAATAATTTTAGATAAATGAGTATTTAGATAATTGTTATAAAAAGGAGTTTTGTAATAAAAATTTACTAAAAATAGTATGTATGAGAGAGGAGAGAGGGTGGAGAAGATAGAGTAGAGATGAGAGATATTGAAAAAGATAGAGGAGATATGAGATGTGTAAGAAAAACTAAGGGTAAAATAGTAATTGAATAGTTGAGAAGGGCTTTTAATGTTCTAACAATTACTCTGACTAGTTTATCTGAAACTATAATTTTAAATTATAGTTTGGTCCAGAAGCTCGTTTGAACAAATATGACTGTTTATTTAAAAAAAAATTAAAATTTAGGCTAGAAGCCCTTTTAAAATTATGATTTTATCTGTTTTCAAACAAGCTCTACATATATATGATGACCGGCGTTTATTTTTTGTTTTTTTATTGTAATCTGGAACGAGGATATGATTCGCATGCAATCGGAGATGCATTTCAACGTGCTGGTGGCCGCTCTGAGACTCTTTCAGAAATTTTTTTTTTGTTGTCCACCCGGTTTACCTGAGCTTTGCCCCGACTACATTCAGATCCGACCCGCGTCGCGCACCTGACTGTAGTGGGTGAGTCTCCCAACGAAAATTTTTTATATTCGCTAAGGCTTAAACTCGAAACACTGGGAGACATATGCATCTAAATAGCATTTGTAGGCTCTAAGGATTTTTTTTTTTTGGTTGACCAACAAGGCTCTCAGAGGTTGACGTCTTGTTCTAGACCTATGTGAGTATTTGTTGTGAACCAATCAACCTATTCAACGCCTAAACTCAATTGGAAGGCCATTTGACCAAGCCGAAGACTTGCGTTGGGTGAATATTTCTCGCTCTCCCTTCCATTTAGACCTTATTAATGTCATAGATTTTGTTATTGGTGTTAGTTTTATGTTTTTTCCACGAAGAATGCATAAGTATTAGAAAAAACAATCAATTACTATATCTTAATTATAATTATAAAATTTAGTTATTTTTTAGATATATCTAAAAATAAAAAAATAATTAATTATAATTAATATAAGAGTTAATTGATTAATTTAAATATATTAAATATTATATAATATAAATTTATTTTAAAATATTATATTTTATTATAATTAATTAATTTATTTAATTTATCTAAAAAATTAATTATACCTTATAATGTGGTATTTGTTTATGTCTATGATTCCGTGTTGATATTCAATACACACACGATCCATCTCTGCTAGTCAGCACAGTTTTTCTCGACATGTAAGTCTGATGTAACTGACAATGATGTTATTAAAATATGATTATGATTATCTGCACGGATGAAATTATTGAAACGAGATATACTGTCAATGAATTTTATATAAGGCAATTAATTAAAATCTGCATATTATAATATATGGATACGCACACATATATATATGCACACATATATACATAGATTATATAAATATACGGTTTGTCCGAAATTTACATTAGGCAGATTGATTTATATATATACGCGCACTCCCTCCCTACTGCCTCTGATATTTAATATAAAAATTAATTTATAATATAAATTATATTATAAATTTAAATTATAAATTAATTTTTATATTAAGAATTAGAGTTAATAGCGAGAAAAATGTTAAGATAAAAGTAGGATGAAAAAAACCATAGAGAAAGTCCAGATCTCTCTTGTTCTTTATAATAACTATAATTTATAATGTAAAATTTCGTGTCTCGTAACTTGCAAAAATATAAATAAATTCTAAATTATTTAATAAAAAAAGAGGACTACCTCAAAGCAGAGACGAAAAGTCTTCTCCACCGCATCAATAGTAGCTTCCACCTCTCTGTGATACTTTGCTTTTTGCACAAATAATAGCAGGCTCGACCTAATACGAAGATGGAAATTTTAGCTCGAGAAAAAAAAAACAGATTTTAGCTCGAGTCTTCAGAGGTAGCGCACAATGGAGAAATGGTAATGATGAGAAAATCGGATGGCGGATAAATGAGAAACTAAAAAGAGAATATTCATGGAACGAACCAAAAGAGTATGGGAGAGAATGAGATAGACGTCGGTGATAAACAAAATGGGAAGCGAGAACAGATGTGTGGCCAACAAAAACTAGAATTGTTCTCCGTTTGTCTAAGGCACACACGGGTCGACGAGCGAGCGAGTGAGGGGGAGGAAGTGAGCCGCGGAAGAGCGAGCGAGGGGAAAGAAGGAAGTGAGTGTATACTAGGGCTGCAAATGCTATGGGGAGTAGAGAGCTGAAGAACTGAGACGCTGAGGATTGAAGAAAATTAATATTTATCAATTTACAAAAAAAATAAAGGGATTAAAAATCCCCATAACGGACGTGACGTTCTGAGAATTAAATCGAGACGTATCATACTCTAACCATTCTCCTATTTCAACTTAATAGATTTATATCCTAGCTTTTTTTACGACAGGATAGGCCCATCTAAAATTTTTAGGATTGAGTCTAGACAATCATAACGAGACAAATTTGTTCATCCTACCGTGAGTTAATATTACTATTTTTAATCTTTAAAAAAATAAAATAATTTAATTAATTATAACTAAATATAATTTTAAAAATAAATTTATATCGTATATTTTTTAATCTATTTAAATTAATTAAATATTTTTTATATTAATTATAATTAATTAATTAATTTAATTTTTTAATATATTTAAAAGTTAAATTAATTTTTATATTAAGAGTTTGATGGAGAGAGTTTTAAGGTTATAATTAATGGACCAAGAATTGATGCTGGAAACAACACCTACCCTACAACGTCGATATCTTTGATATATGTATTGACTTATACTTAACTCGAAAGCCTTAAGAGACGGAAAGCACAGATAAAATCCAAGAAATACCGCAAAACTTGAAGCAAATACCTACTTCAATCAGATTTCGGTCCTCAGATTATTTTATCACACATATAATTTTTTTAATCCTCCATATCTTCAATATTATTTAAAAAATTTATAAAATTCCAAACCACTCAAAACAAAATTATACGTGTCATTCTCAGACTCGATAGTTAATTGAAGATTGTCTTATTTCAAATTAACAAGTTTCTCATAAAAAAAAATTAGAACTCATGCAAAACTCTTGAATTTAGTAGTTAATTTTAAATTACATTTTAGTCATGGCACTTTTTTTTTGAAAAAAAGGACCAGTGTCCGTAAAAGTAATTTTAGAAATTTTAATTTTTTATTTATAATCAATTTTATGATATGGCCTCTAATTATATATAATGTTCCCAAAGAGTGCGCATAACAAGGTTTCTAAGTTTTATTTTTGGGGCTATGTGTGTGTGTAACACACAGTCAATTAAAAATTTTTAAAGAAAAACTCATTTCATATACTTATATTGTAGGCTATAAAAATTAATTAAAATAAGATAATCCAAAGATATTTGGAGTACGTTTGGATTAGCGGTAAGAGAGGTGACTTTTTTTAATCTACTTTTTGTCAAGGTCAGATTAAGTAAAAATTAAGTAATATAATACAATTTATGTTTGAATTGATTTTATTAAGAAGTCAATCTAACAATAAAAAAATTATTTGGATGATTAATAAAAAGTAAGTTTAGATATAAAATAACTAAAAAGATATAAATTTTATTGAATAATATATATTTATATTATATGTATATAATGTGATGATTTTGAAAAAATATCGAAAATAAAATTATAAAATAAAAATAGTTAATCTATTATTAGAAAATTTGTAAAATATACATTTCATATTTTAATAAAAAATGTTAATATTATTAACTTTTGATTTTGATTTGTGAAATATAAAAATAAAATTGAATATAAAGTTAAATTTTTTTAATTAGCAAATGGTGACTATCAGCTAAATTTTTTGGAAAGAGTCTACTGGTAATAAAAATAATAACGACTTGATGGTAAAAGATTACAAGTATACTTAGAGTTACTTTTTTTTATTAAAACGAGTCAAATCAATTTGATAAATTTTGATTCACATTATATATTTTTAATATATTTTTAATTATTTAATATGAGACTTATATATTTTAATATTCTCTTTATTATTTTTTTTTCTGCCGAACTTGTAAATATCATAGGCCTCATGTTTACAATTTTCATATTTTTCTATTTGTCTGGACTTGTATTTTTTTTTAATCTCAGGAGCTTCAGGTCCATAAATTTTTTACTCTTTGCCTGGGTTTGTATTATTATTTTTTTCAATATTAAAGGGCTCAGGTCTATATTTTTTATATTTCTGTTTAATGTCCTAGATCAATAGACTTTGATACTATATTAAATTTTGAGATTATAAGTATATATTAGAGTTACCTTTATATCAAAATGACTCAAATCAATTTGATAGGTTTTCTTTAATATTATATAATTTTAATCTTTTATTTAATTATTTAATATGGAATTTATATATTATAATAAAAATAAAATTAATGACTTCATCTACCCGCACAAATAAATGAGTAATGACTGAATTTATTTTCTGTATAAAAAAGAAGAGCAATGATAAATGTGAGAGAGAAGATGGTAAGATTAGAATTTTTAATGTTGCCCTGTGCCCCACGTGGAAAAAGGAAAAGAAGAGTAACTTTGAAGTCCATTTAGACATCCAGATTGTTAAAATGGTAAAACAAACATGAATAATAGGTCGAAATAACTTTTGGCAGTTGAGCTAAGCATTTGGACACCCAAACTTTCTCCCAAACACTACCTTAAAAATGAAGCTTTATTCTTATTTAATATTCTTTATATCTTATAAAAATAAAATTAATATAATAATAAATAAAAAATAAAATAACATATATATATATAATTTATCTCTTCATCTTATAAATAAAATTAAAATAAACTTTCCCTTTCCTTTATATCTTAGTACAAGATATGATCCAACGTCATGCATTAATTAATCCTCAATGCTGGGACTTTCTCTTTTTTTTTTCCCCACCCATGAAATCCATATACACAACGTCACTCAAGCGCCCAAAATAAAGGAAAACGTAAATCGTGCCTATCTCGACAGCGCGACACAAGATTGGTTTTTTGACATTTTGTGCATCTCCTCGAGTAAAACCAAGTCTAAAATAATCTTTTGAAAGCCAATTCCTGTACTGCAACGGCGAGGGGGTGCCTCTCTGTCGTGTAAATTTCAACCCTGGTAAGTGTACCCTTCAAAATCTGGGTCGAGGCTCGACTGCTACCAAACCAGCTCTAGAACGCCCAACTTCGATTCTTGCACTATCTTCGTCTTCCGATTTCAAAAGCTGCGATTAAATTACCACCTCGTGCGAAGAGAGTCCGTATTGACCTCTTGAAGTTACTTCATTTGATCCAATCTGAATCCTCTGCTGTTAAGGAATCTGTCTTCTCAGCTTTGTAAGGCTAGAAATTAAATGCTTGAAGTTCTGCTGTAGATAATCGTTTCATTTATTGTTGGGAAAAAGAAGATGTGGGGATTTGGGGGTAGGTTCTACTGGGGAAGAAATCTAGTATCCGAGAAATCTGAAGGGATAGTTGTGGTATTCGCATGGATGTCAAGCGACGAGAGGCACTTGAATA
This sequence comes from Leucaena leucocephala, assembly GCA_037074615.1. Taxonomy (NCBI): domain Eukaryota; kingdom Viridiplantae; phylum Streptophyta; class Magnoliopsida; order Fabales; family Fabaceae; genus Leucaena; species Leucaena leucocephala. Next base: position 5,028,625 of record CM073517.1, on the reverse strand, counting down.
GATACGTAGACCTCTACTCGTCTATCGGATGGAATTCACTCGTCTGCCATTCCCAATTTCTCAATATGTGAGTTCCTATTTGCCAATTTGGCTGACCCCCGATTGCCCCACTTTCATGTTAATTCCAAAGTCAACGATCAATTATTCACTTATATCTGGTGTGCTTGAGCTTGATTGACCGTTTATGTTCTTACCGTACAACTACACCTGATATTTTTATACTTTTGTTGGAAAAGGAATCGCTGGTAATAATTGAAATTCTTACTACAAGATTGATAGTTTTGTAGTCTGAAAATGTCATGATTGCTGGTCGATAGTTCTTCCTACCATCTTGATATTTTCATCGAAGTAATTATATATTTGAGCTGGCAACCCTATTACCCGTCAAAACTATATTCCCCCTTGGGTTCTGCGTCTATATAATTGCTAATAGTTGTTGATCTTCAGTTTTCCGTGATCCTTTCTTCGAGGGATTTTCTGGGAGCATAATAAACTAATGTAGTGTTCGCTATAATTTTGATTTGTATTGCAGGTTCTTCCCTGAGAAAGCCACAAGTCTTGCTGCTAACATACTTAATGAACTTGTTAAGGTTAGTTTTATCGTAGCTCTGCAGTTTCTAGGTGAACTAATCTTAGTTCTGGTCGCCTAAAAAGTAGTTTCAATTGGAATATAATTGAGATTTTTTTTAACACTCTGTCATACTTTTACATCTTTTAGTCCAGTCAAAAAAATGACTCATTTATTGAAGCTTATTAAATGCCTCTCCATGCATGTCAATATGCAGGTGCTGAGAATCAGGCCTTGCCCCATAGTATTTGCGTCTTTTTCAGGGGGTGCAAAAGCTTGTATGCTTGAGGTTCTTCAGGTATTCAGTTCTATACTCTATCGCCTTGATCTTCCTATTTTTCTGAGAGCATATATCAATGTGATATTATTTTTCTTCGTTGTTAAATTTTTCTATCATCATACTTAATAAAATCTGACTTCTGACGATTTAATTTCCCTTTTGTTTCAGATTATTGAGGGAAAGTGTGAAGGACATAACATGGTATGTCTTTTCTATTTGCAGTTTAAGGGATGCTTGAATTGCATATATTATATCACATTATAGTGTTGAAAAGCCAAAGTCAAATATTCTATATATTCTTTTGATTAATTTGTCCCGTATTCCCTGTGCAAAGTATCTTACTCAGTTTCCTGTGACATGGATTTCTATATCTAGGATGGTGGCTTTTTGTCCTTTTAACTATTTGACTTACTGATAGTTAAACTTCTAAACCATTTTAACTTTACAGGTTGACTACCAGCTTGTTAGAGACTCTATTTCTGGCTATATTTATGATTCCAGTCCAGTTGATTTCACCAGTGATTTGGGGGTTCGATTTCTTTTACACCCATCAGTTCTGAAAATGTCCCATCCACCAAGGTTTGCTTCATGGATCGCAAATGGCATTGCATCTGGTCTTGATGCTTTCTTCCTCAGCAGGTTTGAATCACAGCGTGCTGAGTATTGGCAAACTCTTTACTCCACTGTTGTAAGTGGCCAATAATAAACAATACAGCTTTTATGCCTCTCTTTTTTCTGTTGGGATTTTTGAATTTTCTGCTTATTGAGTTATATTCTATTGCAGAGGATGAAGGCCCCGTATCTCATTTTTTGTTCTGAAAATGATGATCTTGCTTCTTTTCAAGTTATTTCAAATTTTGTCCAACGACTAAAAGACCTTGGCTGTGATGTTAAAATGGTGAAGTGGGATAGCTCTCCTCATGTAGGTAAGCATCTGCAGTCTACACTTACTTTGTGAGAAGATCCTACTTGAAGGACCAGTTCCTGGTTGAACTATGAAGATCGTATCATGATTTTATTCTTAAAGATAAAGTAGCATTCTTCAATATATATGCAAGTTTAGTTTTCAATATCACTAGTTTGAATATTTTGGCAGGAAAAGGCATTTCGCTTATTGGCCCTTTACAGTGGCATTGTTTAAATTTACATTTTACATCAGATTAACATTGTGGCATAGACAAGCAGCATGCTGATTATTTTTCATTTTTTTTTGGGTTGCCTGTTTTTGTCAACTTTAACTAAGCCGAGAGGCAAGAGCTGACAGATGATGGCATCGTTTATTCTGTTTGAGTGTGGTTACAAAGGGTCAAGAGACCTGCGTTTTCATAAAACTTTAACGAGCACAGTAACTAGGCCTCCCTGATTCTGTTATTGTATTTAATTCCTCCTGAATCTGTCACAGGTCATTATCGTCACCATCTGATTGATTACAAGGCTGCAGTCACCGAGATCCTTGGTAAGGCAGCTGCAATTTATATTTCCAGAAAAAGACCAACTGGAGATGAGAGACTCGGCATTGAGGGAACAAAAGATGAAGTCTTAGATCCAATCAGTAATTTTAGGAAAGCTTCAACGACTTCAACCAGTTTTCAGGGCTTTGCTGTTGCTTCTGATGATTTGTTGTCTGGTTCAACGAATTGTTATGAGGGCAAGGGCGTTGGTTCGGTACCAGACGAACGCAAGGAAGGTTTAATTCATTTACCGAGCCAGCCCGGCATCAACGCTTATGGGGTTCTTGGCCAAGCGCTGTTTGATATATGTGTTCCTAAGAACGTTGAGGATTGGGATATCAAATCAAATTCCAAGAAAGCACGATCCTTTGCCGGTACAAGGAGGCATGGCTCTTTCAATCCTATAAAATGCATACGGCGCTCGAGGTTGTAGAATTTAGTTTCAGAGTACTTTGGTTGACACGTTCACTAAGGCCCAGGCGTGTATAGTAGCTAAAATAAGAGGCTGAAAGGGTGAAATCTTAAATATGATTTGTTTGTTTTCTATTAGGTATTAGCAGAGAACAACGTTATGGGTCGATCAGCTCGTCACTCTGGAGTCTGGAATATGAATTGAACAGCTACTTCACCGGAGAAAATATATTGTGTTTGAATCCAACATCGAGTTGACAAAGTGCTTTTGGAAAGAATCTTCTTGTCACCGGAAATAAATATTTTATGATATTATACAAAGATAAATAAATAAGTTTGAACAGTTAAAATTGAATCAGCACAGTTCATAACTGTAAATTATTATGAAACTACTTTTTAAATCATTTTTTCTATTTTGCAGTTTAAAATTAAAATTTTAAAATTTAACGTTACATTATGGCTTCATGTGCATTCTCCTTAGATTTTCGCCCACATCTGATGAAAACATGTATATTAAAAAAAAAAAATCTTTTATGGCTTTAGTTAAATAGTACACATGTTATCACCTTAATGTGTTATAAATGTAGTGATGTTTTTTAAACGTTTACTTTATTTTTTATATTTCTCTTTTAACTAACATATGTATAAGTATATTAAATCGTATTTATTATAGATAATTAATTTATTTAAATTAATTAAGTATGCGCACACATTATTATTACTATTACTATCATTATTATAATTATTATTATGGTCCGGTAGTTGATGCAATATCCGGAAACTATAAAATATAAAGGCTATAAATGTAACCACGTGAGCAAGGCGAGGCCACCATATCGGAGGTCAACACCAGAAGAGAGGGAAGGCATAACTGGCTAACTGAGTTGAACTGGAAGAAGAACGACGGAGCAGTGGCTTCGAATCCGGTCAAGCGAAACAAAGAGGATGAAGATTCTGGTTACAGGCGCATCCAGTTACCTTGGGGGAAGGCTCTGTAATGGTTTGCTTCGCAAATGGTACTCAATTAGGGTCCTCGCAAGGCCAACCAGTGATCTCTCACCTCTTCCTTCGCCTGCCGATGCTGGAGCTCTTTAAATCGTCTACGGTGATGTCACTGACTATGCTTCTCTTCTATCTGCCTGCTCCGGCTGCCGCATCATCTTCCACTTAGCAGCTCTTGTCGAGCCTTGGCTTCCCGATCCCTCTAAATTCTTCTCTGTTAGCGCGCAACCTTTCATTTCTCTGTATATACATTTCATATAACTGAATCTGATACCTTGACAATTTTCTTTTAATTGTATTAGGTGAGCGTTGGTGGTTTGAAAAATTTGTTGGAGTCAGTGAAGCAGACAAAGCCAGTGGAGAAAATTATTTACATTGCCGATGAGAATCAAGTGGGAGGAGTTTTGATTTTGTCGCTTACTCGCTAGAGTTGTATTCTGAAGATGTTATGATTACAGGTCCATCATGAAAAGTTTTTCTGCACTGAATATGAGACATCAAAGGCTACTGCGGATAAAATTGCACTGCAAGCTGCGTCAGAGGGCATACCATTAGTGGCGCTTTATCCCGGGGTTATCTACGGGCCTGGCAAAGTCACGGCAGGAAACATTGTTTGTCGGATGGTACTATTTCTGTTTATTTACTCTCATTTAACTTATAGCAATGCCGTTCCTTTTTCTTGTTTTATCAGATGAGAAAGATGATTGTTTGTTTGTCTGGTTCTTATATGTGTGTTTTACCTAGCAAGTATCATATGCGCTTGGAATAGGGAGGCACTTTTTCTTTGGAGTTCCTATTCAATGCCCCACGGGTTCATTTATGTGAAATATGTAGCAAAAGCAATTTGTGAAGCTTAGAAGCTTGAGTCTAAGGGTACAAGTGGATTCCAATTTCGTGCTTTCCCTTGATGCTTTATCTTTAAATTCAATTTTAGCTGTTTTCAACTTTCTTTGTTTACGTATTAATGCAAGATTAGCGTCTAGTTTGTAGTTCAGGTCCCTAATCATATGTTTATCAGTTCGCTTTCTACCTTTAGTTATATACATAAAATTAATGGAGAAGTGGTTGAGGTTGGGTTTACTGAAGAAAAGCACCAAACCACATTTCGATGTTAGGTTAGGCTGTCAGATTTTAGGGTAAGTTGTAAGTTTTACGTAAGTATTTCTATACTGCCAACCAAACTCATGAGGAAGAGGTCATCTCACTGAAATTAGGTCTGCTTGGTCGAGACAGTGACATTGAACTGGTTCAAAAACTTATATGATTTTTGTTTTTATTTAGTATCCTTTCATGCCCAACTTCCTGCTCGCCCTTAATTTCTCAACTAGCTTTCTCTTCCTCCTTTTTCAGTATATAAATGAGGCGTTAATTTTCTCTTCCATTATATTTTGCCACGCAGTATTATTTTACCAGCAAACTAGCGGAATAAATGCATTCAGAAATGATGTTCTAACCTCCTTTATTTATTATTACTAATTCTTTATACAAGCACTAGTGGCATGATCTGACCTGATATCTTCGTCTTCAATCCCATTAACATTTTACATCTTACTGAAAAAGCTCTTTTATGCTGCCACACTTCAGATAATAGAACGTTTTAATGGACGATTACCTGGTTACATAGGCTACGGAAATGATAGATTTTCTTTTAGCCATGTTGATGACGTAGTGGAGGGACACATTGCTGTAATGGAAAAAGGGCAACCTGGTAATAGGCATCTGCTAACAGGTGAAAATGCATCATTTGCACGTGTTTTTTTTTTTTTCCCACCCGATTTACCGGAACTTTACCCCGATTACATCTGGATCCGACCCACGTTCGCACACCTGGCTATGGTGGGCGGGTGATTTGCACGTGTTTTTGATATAGCTGCAGTCATCACTAATACAAAAGGCCATTCTTTAATATCCCTCTGTGGGTGATTGAAGCATATGGTTGGTTATGAGTTTTGTTCTCTCGAATCACTGGAAAGCTTCCCATCATCAGTCCACCAGTAAGTTACATGATTTAGACTGAAAAGAAATGATGACTTGCCGTCCATATTTGATCGTACTTCTCCTTTGATGTTGTTCTGTTCTCAGACGTTTAAGTGATTTGTGCTCATTTCCATCCCTCAATCTTGTTGCAGACAGTTCATGTTTTAAGGAATCGATGGGAATATTCCTGCGATAAGGCTAAAAGGGAGTTTGATTATAGACCCAGAAGTTTGAAAGACGGACTAGCTGAGGTGCTATTATGGTTGAAGAACGCGGGCTTCATAAGCTACTAGTGGGAAGATTCAAACTTTCTTTGTTCAGCGGGAACTGTTACCTCAGTACTTTATAAGTGAACCAGTTTCAATTGAGACCAAGACAATTGAAGATTTATTTATTTACACTATTCAGACATTGGGAGAGTAACTACCTCGTAACAAGGAAGCAATTTCAATCCCTTGCTTGTTGGCCTATTGAAACTCTTCTTTTTCTCTTTTTTTGTATTGGTATTGGTCTCTTCTCTTCTCCTTCTAGATATCGATTAACTGCTTGCCAGCCTATCCCCAAGCCATTATCGGCCGCTCGATGGTTTTTTCGCGTCGTTCAGAATCAGCTCGAGGCACCTCTCTTACTGGAAGGCAGATAATGCATGAATGAGAGTACTTTTACGCGGGGTTTGCTCAGGCCACCAGCTGTACATAATTTAAGGCCCGCACGCGCCTGAACATCTAGGACTCTATTTCCCCATATCAGAGAGCCTCTTCAAAAATGTTATTCACTAATTTACATTTCAGTGAATAAAGAATCGGTGATTTAAAATCGAGTCAACTCAACATAGATAAAATAACATAATTTAATTATAATATACAAAATTATTCATATTAAATTATGAAAAAATAATGTTTATATAAGGCATTACTTTACAATTAAATAGAATATTCATATATAAATCATATATAATAAAATAAAATAGGATTAATAAAATACAAATGTGATATATTATTATTTTTTTAAAATTTAAAATAATATTATTTTAGGCTTAATAATGATATATATAGTCCAATATAAAAGCTTTTCACAAGATCGACTGGAAAACAATTCTCTGACGGGGCAAAGCGGGTCAGTTTTCATGCTCTGATTAACAATTTGGCAGTCGAATGCACGCGCACCAATTGCAGAGACGAGGCCGGCCCTCCTCGTGTGTTGCGGGCGATGACTGGCTCCGTTAATTGCGGTCTCCTTCGAGGGTCAAGGGTCTTGTTATCTTTCGGTTTCAGGTCCCAGCTAAAAATAATAAGTTTTTCATATAGTAGTGGGCAAATATATTTTTTAAAAAATTAAAATAAATATTATCCAAAAGAAATTAAAACTCCTCCTCCTACGCAAAAAACTGTCATCCCCCCTTGGCACCCCTATAATTACTACTCACACTTTGCGGTTTGCACCATCTGTATTATCCAGACTCTACAATGTAATACCAAAAAAATAGAAATATTTATTTGTTTACTTTTAATAAATAAATATTGATTTCTAGCAAATACATGAAATTACTTAAATATATGATTACAAACTAAAATGAAAAAAAAAATAAGTTTTAAGAACCAATTCCGAAGGCGCAAGGAAAAACAGGAAAAGGGATAGGGGCGTGCAGTTGGCTTGGGGACATCCTGTTCAGTTTTCGGCATTCACAGACAGTACCCTTTAAAAGCATGTGGCTTCGGTGTCAGCTCCTTCGCCCTGCCTTCCTCAGAACCTTTATTAGTTCAGACTCGCATATGGGGACATGTGACAATTATCATTTGTGCTTGCCCTGTTAAATCATTTGTCTATGCGCAATTTTGATTCCCATAATTATATTTAATAATTAGATAAAAAAATTCCGGAAAAAAGAATAAGCACAAGACCATGATTTCGTTAAGCCGGTTAAGTTAGCTGGCGAACAAGAGTGATTATTGATGAGTGCGAGTCCAAGACAATTGCTAACTATTCAACACTTGATCTGATGGAGTGCTGCAAAGGGCAAAGAGACAGTGAAAATGACCAGGTCTAGGGCGCAGGATGTTATTCGCTGTCGCAGGCTCGGAGCGTTTGCGCGGAGGGAACGAAGCGGTTTTGCCATGTCATCGTCTTTATCTTTGTTTTTGGTGTTTTGAGAAGACAAAAAAAAAAAAAGGTGAGGAAAAAGGCACACCCAGAGATTGCTCAATTTGGAGCTATATTCCATATTCCTTCCACCCGCCCCCCCACCCCAAAACCTCTCTCTCTATCAACAATGGAATTTTTGCAGGACGTCGGGATCCGAGTTTTTCGATCACATACAGCAATGTAATTCAACATTTCTCCATATTTCACTGCACGATTGACGTTCTTACCTTTCCCCCCCTCCTTCTGTAAATCTCCCTTTCCTTTACTGCTCTCTCCTCCTTCTCTTTTTTGACTTCCGTGATTTTTTAATCCACCTTCCAAATGGGGGAATTCATTCATTAGGATTTCGGTTTAACGCTTTAATCCCAAGCGTTGATATCCGGATTGTCTGACTTAGATTTTTGTATATTATTCCACATTCTCGTATTTCTCGCAATTTGTGTTCTGAGTTCTGATCAACGGTGTTCGTTGTTTTCCTTTTCATTTCATCATTCATAACGCTTGACGATGCGAGTCAGAATTTCCTGTCATTTTTCGGAGAGTTTGTTGATTCTGCACGTATTCGAGGAATAAAAGCTCGATTAGAATTTAAATTGGGAGTGAGTGGAAATAGATGTTTTGATAATGCATATTTGTTTCTTTGTTCAGGATTTCGTTACAATAAAGCATGGAGGACTAGAGCTACACGCATTTTTTCTGCAGTAGGTCATATTGTCATTTGAGCTTGAGGGGCGTCGACAATGTCAACCAAGAGTGAACACCATACGGTCCCCCTTTCGGTACTCCTGAAGCGTGAATCAGCAAGCGAGAAAATTGAAAAACCAGAAATTCAGCATGGTCAAGCAAGCCAGAGCAAAAAGGGAGAGGACTTCACGCTACTAAAAACGGAATGCCAGAGGGTGGTGGGGGACGGGGTGTCGACATATTCTGTTTTTGCAGTATGTTACTTTCATCCTCTTCTGTAAGAGTAAAAACACGGCTTTTTATAACTTATTAGTGGATGGATAGATTTTCTTGCGATGTAATAAATCAATTTGTGATGTCTTCTTTTACGTAACTCGTTATTATACTATGGCATTGATGATAATGATCGTAACTGACAACGAAATTTACTTAATTAAACCATGTGACTTGAGCAGGTTGACTGGGTAGTTTTGTTTGATTAATTTTTTTTACTATCATTTCTTTTCTTTTTCCTTTTTCGGACTATATTTGATACTTTGCTCTACTTGCTACGTGCTTTGTAACCCACTTAGACTGCGGAATAAAGGTTAGCGAGTTGCATATGATGTCTTCATCAGCTATAATCTTCATCATTAAGCTTTCATTTGTACCTATGAAATCAATTATGCTTTCATTTCTTATTTGTTCATGCTTCATATTAGTCAACTTGGTTCACCAGAAGAACTTTTGGCTACAATTGCAATCAACGTTTCTTTTTTTGTCTCAATACACTATCTCTTATTTCCTAGCACCTGTTGTTTTATTCTCCTCTTGTTGGCTTCTTTTTTCCCACTTCTAATCTAGAAGTTTTGCAGCTATTTGATGGACACAAAGGATCTGCTGCTGCTATTTACGCCAAGGAGAATCTCCTAAATAATATTTTAAGTGTGATTCCTTCGGATCTTAACAGAGATGAGTGGATAGCAGCTTTGCCTCGGGCTTTAGTTGCAGGCTTTGTAAAAACTGATAAAGATTTTCAAGAGACAGGTACAACTGTTATATTATTCTTTGCTCCCATCTATATTATCACCAAATTGTCATTACTGATCACTTGGAGCTTCTGAAGGTTAATATGTTAAAACTGAAAAAAGAATAATTCTGATGGAGATGTGTACTAACAAATTTGTGAAATCTTTGAAATATTTCTAAACTTCTGTTAGATAGAAGTGGCTACCTGTGTGAAATTTATCATTAATATGCTTTTCTACGGATATCTATTTGAAGATGTTGATTGTCAATGGTTATGAATGAAAAAGTTGCTAGACTTTGGCGTGTTAATGCTAGACTTTGCCCATTGGATATGGACCTGTGCTTGTTGCAGGCAGAAGATCCAACTAGCTTTAAGTTTTTTATGCTACCATGTCTTGGTATGCAAATTGATCAAGATAATTAAATTTCTACATTTTCACATTTAAAGAAAACTTCCCTAATAAATCCTGTGTCATGTTCACTGGACAATTTCTGGAGATCCATACTTCCTGGGTTGAAGCTAGTGTGTGGGTAGCATTCTATGAAATCTTTGTTGGGAGCATGATTTTGACTTTTATAAAAAGTTCTCCTTTCAATTAAGAACAGGGCCTGACACTTAAACGTAGGTTCCACCTGGGATTCGGCATATGTATATAGTAGATCCATTGGGGAGAACATGTCCAACTCTATGCTGTTTGTAAGGTTGTAGATTTATGAAATTGTTCCTTATGTAAAGCATCATAAGTTGGTGTCCGTGAAGTGGCTTTCATTTGTAGCGATTGATGACAATTATTAAGCTATTTTAGGTTCTGGGATGAATAGCTCTTTTACTTATTTCATTTGTGCAGCGCAAACATCAGGAACAACTGTGACCTTTGTGATTATAGAAGGATGGGTTGTCACCGTTGCATCTGTCGGTGATTCCCGATGCATACTTGAACCTTCTGAAGGTGGGCTTTATTACTTATCAGCGGATCACAGGCTAGACACCAATGAAGAGGAGTGAGTTGTACATTCATGCTTTTGTTGAACCATTTTTTGGATTTGCTTCATTACAGCTTAGCCTCACCCTTTGTTTTCCTTTCATTAGGGTGACACGTATATCGAGTAGTGGGGGTGAGGTTGGTCGGCTAAATACTGGTGGAGGTGCAGAGGTACATTTCCTTTGACTATTATCCTTTCTTTCCCCTGAAATTTTGGCTGTGTAAACACTCTACAACACCCTGTCCAAAAAAAATGACACTCATGCACACACTAGCAGTGGGACTGCTAGTGCATTGATCTGGGGCACATACAAAGAAGGCCATTGGATGCATCGATGAGGAGGGTAAACCAAGCGATATGGAGTTCTGTAAAAAAGGATAGAGGAAGACTAAAGAGAACGCTCAATGAGGTTGTTGAGCGGGACCTCTTGGTCAACAACTTATCCAAGGATTTTGTTTTTGATAGAGCATGTCGTGCAATCTATGTAGCTGACTCTACTAGTGAGATAAGGCTTGTTATTGTTGTTATTGTAGTCTTGTTCAATTAAACGTACTAAGAGAAATTAAGAAGCAACAACTCAATAGTGTACCTCATACAATCAAAATTCAAGTATACTCTTGTTGATTACAATGGAAGATACTTGATGATATTGAAGAGCATTTTAACCAAACAATACTATATTTGACAGATCATTAATGTTTTATAATCTTTTCAGCTTTGAAAATATGTCGTTCACATTTCAAATTCATACTGAATATATATTTATTTATTATATTGCTTTGTAATTTTACCAATATTTATTTTTAAAAGGGTTCTGCATTTGCATAAATGACATTTTATGCCTAACTAGCACGATTATGTTGTAGATTGGTCCTTTGAGATGTTGGCCTGGTGGCTTGTGTCTTTCAAGATCTATTGGCGATTTGGATGTTGGACAATTCATTGTTCCTGTACCTTACGTCAAGCAAGTGAAGGTTGACACTACCTTCTTTCGCTCATAATAATATTGTATTTTATTTTATTTGTTATTTTTCACTTGCCTCTCTTCATTAGCTCACTTTAGTTTATATAATTGATTTCTCTGCTTTGCAGCTGTCAACATCTGGAGGCAGACTTATCATCTGCAGTGATGGTGTTTGGGATGCTCTATCTGCAGAAACAGCCCTTGATTGTTGTCGTGGGATGTCACCAGAGGTTGCAGCCCCGCGTATCGTTAAAGTATGCTTTGTGTACATCTTTCTCTAATTGTAAATGGTTGGCTAGTTTTCATGTTGGTTGCTTAATTTCATCATGATTTCAACACCATTATTTATGATACACCATCTGCTTTAATTTGTCATTTTGTTGCACTAATTGCTTATTACTACCCTTATTCTATTTTCTCTTTTTAACCCTAGGAAGCTGTACAAGCAAAGGGACTTAGAGATGATACAACCTGCATTGTTATTGATATTTTGCCCCCAGAGAAACCACCTGCTCCTCCTCTGACACATGCTAAAAGACCAATAAAAGTAATGTTTAGATCCATGTTTTGGAGAAAGTCTGCAGAATCATCTTCTTATAACGAAAAAGATTATATGGAGCCTGATGTGGTAATGGAACTGTACGAGGAAGGATCTGCTATGCTTTCAGAGAGGTTTGGTTGCGTAACAAGCATTGAAGTTAGCTGCATGCTCCGTGTCTTGTCTCCTGACGCTAAAACATTTTTGTCTGTGATGCAGGTTAGATACAAAATATCCACTCTGCAACATGTTCAGGTTGTTTACATGTGCAGTCTGTCAAGTTGAGATGAAGCCTGGGGAGGGTATATCAATACACGAAGGGGCATCCAACCCGGCGAAATTGCATCCCTGGGATGGTCCATTCCTTTGCCGAAGTTGCCAAGACAAAAAAGAAGCCATGGAAGGGAAAAGAAAAATTAGGTGATATGATAACCCTCTCCGTCACACACACATTTCTATTTTCTGCCTTGCGATGGACAGGTGATAGGCTTAAACTAATTTTTTTCTTTCATCTTTTGCTTTCAGGTAGACATGGCAGTGGGGGTGACTAACGAATTTGCATGTATATTTGCATTTTGAGAGAGCTCATGATTCTTCACATAATGGGAGATTGAACTTCCGAACAGTGACTTCCCTCTGTTGTCATGGGGGCTTCTCAAGATTTTGGATCTATTTGAAATTACACGTAGAAAATGATTTGGATTTTTCGCTCTTTCCCAGTGCTTCAGAGTCAGAAGATTCTCAATTGCATGTTATACGATTTCTGACTTGGAGGAGTGGAATAGCAACCGCCCAAGTGTTGTGGAAGGCTGTGCTAACTGCAGTGTACAATACTACAATAGGATGTTGGACGCAATTTATTCTTTTTCTATAATTATTCTGCGCCGAATACGTTCAATTGTACATGGGTCCTTTGGAATCACGATGTGGACCTTGAAAGAAAGGGCTTTTGTTGTAATGTGTTATAGGGAATTCAATCCCACGTTAGGTTAGAAGTGTATTGAGCCGTTTAAATGATTTGCCGTTGTGGCATTAGATTTTGGTTATTACTTACTGAACGAACATTAACCCCTGTAATAGAAATGTTCTCGATAACATTTCCCCCCGATTTAGCCCTTGTAATAGAAATGTTTTTCATTTTACGTCTATTTGATGCAGGGGAAGGGGACCAAGACAGTGGATAGTGTTTACAACTATTTCATGCGTATTTGCGTCTGTACCAATAATCCGCGGTGTTCATGAATTTGATTTGTTTGGTGTTGTCAGCCCATGTCGAATTTAATGAAGTTGACCTCAAGAAGACAGGATCAGTTGGGTGGTGCCGGCCGGCGACGGCGGTATGTTTGCATAGATAAATGTTAGGTCCATATATAATTAATCAAATAAAATAAATTAATCATTAATGTTAATATAAAATATAAGAACACTAATAAATTACTATTTACTAGTTATAGATATACAACTAATTTCTTATATTCTATATAATGTATATGCGTGTAAATATATTTAAAAAAAAAAGTGAGTTGCCATGTGACTTTACAGTTACTATGAAATGAATGAATGATAAGTCGATATGATGCACTGTAACATTTTTTTAATATAGACAGTCCATCATCACTTTTGAAACGACTCTTTGTGGCTTCTTTTTGTATTTTTTTTGGTTGCTCATCCGGTTCACCGGAATTTTGTCCGACTACATCCGGATCTGACCTGCGTCGCGCACCTGGCTATAGTGGGTGAGTCTCCCAACGGGAATTTTCTGCATACGCCAAGGCTCGAACTCGAGACCTCGCTTAAGCGATACCGAGCCGCTTACCACTCGGACCAATCCCGTTGGTTGTATTTATTTATACTTTATAACCCACAATTATATCATATCATTGTCTAAATTTTTCTATATTTTGATGGTTGAAGATTTAAAAAAATGTATTGAACACGAAGAATTCCAAAGTCTTGCTCTAATTTTTCCCTTCTATATGTTCATTAATATTATAGATGATGAATCATTTTCTTTTCTGAAAATTTTACCGTTTAAACAAATTAAAAGCTTTCAAAAATCTTTTTTTTTTTTTCAAATGCTGCGGTGTTTATTCAAGCATGAATATCTGACGTTTGGTAATTTTTTTGGGATCTTGAAATATATAGACAGCTGTAAATGTGAGACAGATATATACGGTTGAAAATATCATATCATATAGCACAGCAGTTGTTACGTATTACAACAAAGTTTGTAGATAAATGCTTTGTCAAATTATTTGCATAAACAGTCACAAAAGGAGAACTGTTGAGGAAATTGTATGGCTAACATCAAGAGGATGAAAAGGTAAAGCTACCCCACCCAGAAGGATCTGCGTTCGTTGTCTGGGAATGGAATACCCTTCCAATAATTAATTTAAATAAAATAAAAATAAATTAATTAATTATTTATAACAAATATAGCACAATCTTTTTAAAATATTAGTATATAATATTAAATTATATATTATTTTACAAATTAAATAAATTAGTATAAAAAAATAAAATAGTAAATATAAAATAGATTAAAATATTATATTTAGAATAAAATTTAACCTTTTAACTAATTCTTATATTAACTATACAAGGTATGATTTGTTCAAAGGCTTTCCTCTCTAATATCTTTGAACTTAAAGCATAAGATATTCATTAGAAAAAACCACTCACATTTATATTGACACAAATAATGTTATCATTTATATCAAGATGTATATAGTAAGTCTCGATCGACACCACATTGGTTTTATGAATAATTCCACGTATATATTTATTTAATTATAACCAATCTAGATTGGGTTAAATCATATCACACATGGGGGTAACGCTGTCTTGGTAACAATTTTTTAAATTTCTAAGAAAATAACAAGCCAAACACTGAAATCAATGGGCGTTGATTGAGAAAGAAAAGAACAAAGTGAGGGAAGATGAAGATGATGAAGAGAATCCAACCACATATAATGGACGCATGATGAAGAGTACAAAATTCCTTTATACGTTGAATGGACCACCTTAACCTTATACACGTGCGTGTGGGTCTCTCTTCTCTCTGCGTCCCTTTTCCCACTCAATCCTCGCTTTTGGACTCACCTTTCTTCTTCATCTTCATTAATCAATTCTTCAATTCATCATCGTTAGTTGCATTTGTATATAAATATGCCTCCCTTGCTACGTACCCTATCATCCAATAATCAAATCACAACTTGCTTTGAATATGGCGTTCCATTTGATTGACATTTCAGATATGATCATCTATCCAATTCAAAAAGAAGAAAGTGGCATCATTTTCAACGCCAAAAGTTGAACGCCTTTTTCTGGTTGACGTAAAACCCACCACCTTGTCTTAAACTAATTAATTGATTAATTATTAAGCAGCAACGTTACACGATCATTTGGTTTTTGAGTGCACACGAGGAACGAGCCCAATGACAACGAAAGAAGCAGATAATTTCTCCGGAGCTGTATATGAATTCAAAGATTCCGTCCGTTTTTCCCCCATCATTATGCTCGTGGCAGCTTAATTCTTTCACTATGGACCCCGCCCTTTTTGCATAAACTAAGTCCAAAATAAAGATACAATATTTCTAAAGTGAAGTCCGCCGTGCCAATCCCATCTTCCTTTGGTGGCCAAGTTTGGATTTTTCTTACCTCATTTCCAAATTCGGTACCAGCAATTGCTCTGTACGACTTGACCTGAACCTACCAAAGCAACAACTCCTTTTGACACACCAAATAGTGTGTATTTTATTTTACTAAGTTTAATTGGTAAAAAAATTGTGACAGTTTAATTAGATGTCTTGAATTTGAATTTGAGAATATAACAACATATAAAATAGAGCTTGTCACTCGAAAGAGGCTCCATTCAACTCAGCTAAAGTTCTCAATTAAGAGAATGTTCAACATTTTAGGTGGTACATTTAAAAAGTATGTGTATTTTAGTTTATCGTCTCACTCCACAATAGCTTTAGGGTGACCACCAATCATCCTTGTGGATAGTGGTGGTAGTAACTGACTAACTGAGTATGAAAGAACAACTCAATGATAGTGCTCCATAAAATGTTATAATAGTGCACGCAGGTAAGTTTTCTTATGAATGAAGATATTCAAGTAAGACATTCCAAGCCCTCTTGTGATTTGACAAAGACTCTCTCTTTTGTTCTCTCTCTCTCTCTCTCTCTATCTGTTCTAGTTCCTCTACTTTTCCAATCCCTTTATCCATCCCGAAGCTTGGTTAATATTCCATATATACATCAAGAAAAATCTCCTACCGAAAAGAAAAAAAAAAGGAGAGATTGTAGAGCGAGATCACTTCACTTCAGACACTGCATCAAATCTTGTTAGTGTTAGGAGGGGAATCTTTGTCATGGAAAAGCATCAGTGCCAAAATTACCCAGAAAACGATGTGGAAAAGATAATTGAAGGCAAATTAGCAAAGCAACCATCGTCTACAGAGTCCCCTGCTTCTGCATCCTCCTCTCCTTCTCATGATTTCTCCTTCTCTGTTTCTCTGTACTCTTCTTCCTCAACCACAAACCCTACTAGTACTCATAAATCTGCAACTTCACCTAATTCTTTTGCACTCGATTTATCTCCTGCTGATGACATTTTCTTCCATGGCCACTTGCTTCCTCTTCAATTCCTTTCCCACCTCCCTGTTTCTCCTCGTTCTTCCACCAATTCCATGGACAGTTTCGCCCTCCCCATCACAGACTCTAAACAATATGAAATACCCACCAAGGAAGATCTCCACGGAAGCAACATGGCCATGGACGAAAACAATGGAGGAACAAAGGAGGAGGAAGAAGAAGGAGAAGGAAGAAGCAAGTCCAAGTCTTTTTCATTATTCCGGTTAAGAGGGAGAAAAGGGTGCGAAGAACTCAGAGACAAGGAAGAAGAAACAGAGAAGCAGAAAAAGAAACAGAGGTTACATGTTGTGCATGTGTTGAAGAAGTACTTAAGAATGGTGCAACCATTAATGTCGAGTTTTACAGGAAGAAAACAGAGAATTGGAGTCCGTGGACAGAGTTATTCATATTCAGAGAATTTGAGTTTCAGAAATAAGTCAGATTTGAGAGGAAGAAGAGGAGAATATTCATCACCAGCATCAATAAGAACATCTCCAAGTAACAGTGGCCTCCTTCTTCCTACTATGAATCTTCCTTCTGCTAAGGATAGTACCATGGAAGAGTTGCAGACCGCCATTCAAGCGGCCATTGCTCACTGCAAAGACTCAATTGCAAAAGAAGACAAACTCAAATGCTGAGTGAGGGAGGAAAATACAAGAACCAAAAACAAAAATCGTACTTGTATTTACTTTTATATTATTGCTTCCATATCTTCATAATTAGGTAATAATCAGGGACAACAAATTCTTCTGTTGGATTCTTGTCGTCAATCAGCAACTTGAGATCCTTGAATAATCAAGAATTATAATTTGCGTTTTCTATTTGCCATTCAATCTGCACTAATTTACTCTCTTTGCTATTTTTCTCCCCTTATCGTACCGATACGAGGAAATTCTGACATAAGTTTGAACGAACAAACATATGGCAGCAGACATAGATAGGTCTGATATTCTCCTGCAAATTCAGTACATTATTTTTGGGCTAAGCTAATCTTTTAATCTTATTTCTTTTGGAACACATTCGGAGCAGATATGATATGGTGGATTTGGTATGAGGAAAATAATGGGGTATATGCTGTCACAATCGTGTCAGAATTATATAAGAAAGAACAAGGCTACAACTGTCAATGACCCGTAAAGGGCTTGACCAAGTTCATCATCATACGACTTAATGGTTCACAAAGCTCGATCGGGAGAAGCACAAGGGAAGGGAAGAAGTTGCACAAACATCAAATAATTTCAGATGGAGCCCCCACACGTGGTGGTGATGAAGAAGGAACATGAAAGCACAAGCATTTTGCATCAGGGAATGGTACGCCAATTATAAGACGCCAGTAATGTCAAAAGACAGTGTCCACCTGTACCAAATAGGCAAAATATAAAGATAATTTTCCCCCCCTTTTCTTCCCTTTTCACTATAAGAGAGCCTAATTCTATACCCACATGCACGTGAACTTTTGCTACCCAATTTTTTATTAAATCGACCCTGAAAAAAATATAGTTATGGCTCGCAGTGATTTTTTTCCAACTAACATAGAGTTAGTTTGGCATATAAAACTTTGCTACTAAATCCTTCTAAATTTTAAATTTGATTTCTAGAGACACCCGGATTTTCAAAAAAAGTGATCTTTTCTTTGAGAAGGGGGGAGGCAAAGTTTTTACCCTACATGGTGTTCCACCAAAACACCTTACAGATCGAGCCGAACTACTAAGGGACAGAGTTTGGTTCAGTAAAAAATAAATAAATAATAATTTCATATATTAAAAAAATTATAATTACCATTATCTAAAATAATTTCTTCGACAAACAAAAATTTGATTGTAACCTACCCAAAACGATCGAACAGGACGAATTCCTAGACATGAACAGAATAGTCCTAATTTTGTTTATACAAAAAATATTTACGCAAAGTTAGGTATCAAACCCCTATTAAAACTAAAATACGGCCCCAAGGTTCAAAGAGTATTTATAAGTAATTTACGAGATCGTCAACTAAAAAAATCTTCACAATAACAGCGAGAATCAAACTCGTATTCTTATGAGATATAAATCTATTTTTTATTATATGTGCTAACTCTTGTTATAACAGCTTTAATTTGTTTTTGGTACAAAAAAAATTTAGATGAGTTCGGTACTAATTTTTCACTAAGGCTAAAGTATAGCCCCAAGGCTCACAGAGTGCTTATAAAAGATTTATAAGATCGCCTATTAAATGAACCCTCATGATAACTCATGTTACTATAAGATACAAATCTGTTAATTTTGGCAACCACCCTAATTTTTATTTTTTGGGTTGCCCACCAGGTTGACCGGAGCTTTATCTCGACTACATCCGGATCCGACCAGCGTCGCGTACCTGGCTATGGTGGGTGAGTCTCCCAACGAAAATTTTCTGCATACGCCAAGGCTCGAACTCAAGACCTCACTTAAACGATATCGAACCGCTTACTACTCCGAGCAAACCCTAAACCCTAATTAATTATAGAGATGGAATGAATTATCCGGAATTCATCGATCACCCAGAGAGCCCATTAGCAGCCGAAATTATCCTCAGCCACGAGTGAAAACTGTGGCCATCCCACAGATCCCGACGCCTGTCTTATGGGTTGTGTTGGGCCTCTAGGCAAACGGGTAGCCACACTTTTGCTCTTTGATTCGGCCCAATCATAATCACACACTCACATCCAACACAGTTAACATATAATTAAATCTTTCTTATTATCAACAGGATAATATCGTCTAAACTCTAAAAATAATTCGGTCATTGTAGTCATTTTTGGCCAATTTTAACATTATAGGCATTGCAATCACAAGACTTGTAGTTGTCAATTTCTGTGTATTAATTCTTTGTCAAATCATACTTTTGAAGACTAAAATAACTTTTTAGAAGGAGACAATAAGCTGATATTTTTATTATAAAAATTTTACCTGTCTTTTAATTAGATGATTTAATTTAATAACAAACATATGGAACTAATTTCAGTCTGAATAAACCATCAAAAACGGCGCGTTGATAAGTACTTATTCGGGGAGCAGTATATAAAAGAGACACATTCCATTTTTCCTCCTTTCAATGTCTCCGTCGCTCACAGCAGATGGAAACGTGATCCGTGCTCATAACTCATACTTGCTCGGATTTCACCAGTCACTGCTTATGATACGACGTCGCTCCGTCCAATTTTATGAGCCCAATGAGTATTATATATTGATTTATAGTAGGATATTGATATTTCAATAACAGAATTGTGAACTGTCCAGTATTATTTGATCCTGTGGCCAAATTAATCTATTTTAGAAGAGTTCTCAAGAAAAGGAAAACATTTAACAGCAAGTTGTTGGCTGGCTTCATGCAGTTATGGCTTCTACTAGGGAAAGCAGTAGGAACTGGTGGGGTTGAAAACTTGAATACACTGAACCTACGCTTTGTAGTTTGTACCATTTCCTACTGGATTTTTAAGTATCAAGTCAAATTGCTGTACTTGCAGTTGCAGTAATCAGTAATCTAACGGTAGGGCTTTCCGCCAAGCTCTCTCTTTAGATGGGGCACGGCTATCCAATCTGGCATCTCGCGACCGGGTCGGTTTCCTGCTTTCCAATCATCGATTTCGACTCCGCCTCCCATTTAGATTTACGCATTCGATTACGGAATGGCTTGACCATTTAAATGAATCATTGATTTTAATTTAATGATGATTGCTGGTTTGGCACATTCCATTTTGTTCGCAGCGAATATGCTTCCAATTTGCATCGTCATTCAATATTAACCGGGACTGGGTGATTCCTAATTTAGTTCTCCACTGTTTCAACTTATCCTTACCCGTCTTTGCCAGCAACAACAGAGAGCATCTAATTGTCGGTTTTGTTCTCTAACACTTATATATTATGATAGTATTATCTTTCTTTCCGGATTTTTCTTCATCTGAGTAACCAGGCATTCCTCGATCGACGTCTTTGAGGCAATCTATTGATATAACTTACGGTTCCTTCCTATTCATGCTTTTGATATTTCGGGATAAAGAAGGGAGGAGTTGCTACTTTTGTTTTCATAGATGGGGTCTTAAAATTATGGTGTTATTTGCTTTGATGTTTTGACTTTTCTTACTTGGCTGTTTCTAATACAACGAATCGTCTTAAGCGAAGACGATTCAGTGGAACGCAATTAAGATTATCCTGAATTGGGTTCTCCAGATTAGAGCAATTTATAAGAGGATGTCAGCGATGGAGAGGCTAGGCAGCTACATTAGTCGGAGCGTGAACACTGTTTCCGGCCCTTTTCATCCTTTTGGCGGCGCTGTAGATATTGTTGTAGTTGAGCAGCGAGATGGGAGCTTCAAGTCGTCGCCATGGTACGTTCGATTTGGGAAATTTCAAGGTGTTTTAAAGGCAAAGGAGAGAATGGTCAACATTAGTGTTAATGGAGCGGAAGCCGATTTTCAAATGTATTTGGATCATAAAGGAGAAGCATTCTTTATCGGCGAAATAGATGCTGAAGATGGTGAATCTATATTATATCCATCATCTTCTAGCGATGAGACAGATAGCCGACCTCAGGATAATAAGCGCCTTTTGAAGTCCGAAAGTTGTAATTTTGAGACGGACAAGTCAAATTCAGGTGCTCATGTTGATATAAACAATGGTAAACTATTGGCCCGGACTAATTCTCGCCGATCACGGCTGCTTGGTTTTGTATTGAATCGAAGGTCGATGAAGGGCAATAATGGCATTCGCAGGGAAGTAGAACTAAACAGGGTAGATTCATTGGAGCGTGCCGAGATTGCAGCTAACCTTTTGGAGTTAAAATGGTCTACCGATCTTGCAGGCTGTAAACCAGCTCGTAAAGATAGCATAAAAACTCGGCAGAGCTCGCCTTTCCACGATAACACTGAGAATGCTTTGTGCCAATGTAAATTAAACGAGGAACCTTGTTGCTGCTCCAAGCAAGAAGGCATCGGTTGTTCCAAATCTGAATTTGAAGGAACTGGCGAGGAGGAGAGGATAAACCCGTCATATTTAAGCACCCAGGACAAAATGGTTGAAAATTTTGTTGCAGGTGAAGGCTTTACAGAAGGGAAAACAAAGGTGAGAGCGGAAGTATCAACAATAATTGATGTTGATAAGGATACTGAAGTTAACCCAAATGGGAAGGAAGTTGCATTTGATAGCACTAGTTCTGATTTACAAGTTGCATGTGTAAAGCTCGAATCACACTTTGAAAAGCAACTGAGTGGAGAAAAGGTTTCTGGAATTTCGGGGGAGGATTTTTCAGCAAATGGAGATGGATCTTTTGTTTATTGCAAGACATTAGAGAGATCGATGATGGGCACGGATTGTTCCACTGATCAAACTCACGAGGTGTTTTACCTTTCTAGTGGAGGATGTGAATGTCAACAAGTCCATGTGCAGGCTGAAATCTTACATGCCACAAATGTCCTCCTTCCTGAGGTAAGCTAATGAAGATAACATAGCAACAAAGATTTTAGTTCGGAACCAAAAAAAAGGCGATTCTGATTTATTTTAGTAAACTTAATTGATCTTTATAAATAAACTGGAATAATAAAACTAAACACATGTTCTAATGTGGTTGACACTGACATGTTAAAGTTCTTCTGTAGGTCACAAAAAGTGAGGAAGACGTTAAAAATGTTGATCTCGGGATGCCAGCGGCAGCTTGTGATTTTCATTCTAAAGACCCAACAATGATGCCAAATCCTCAAATTTTCAATTTGGATCCAGAACTTTGTTCAGTTGAGGAGGTTCAGTCAAATTATGTTGCAGCAACTTCCTGTTACAGCTGCCTGGATAACCAAGTCTTGGATGAGAATGATGATTCAAGCATGTTATCATCTCCCCAGGTTTCTATTGGCGATTGTGTCCTTAGCAATGCTACAAGTAGACCTCCACCAAAGGAAGTGCATGCCCACTCCACTGATATGGATAAATGCCAAATTACCGATCCGTGTAATGGATCAATCTCCCCTGATTTTGTAGGTGAAGATCATATTTCATATTTGGATAGCATTGAAAAAGTGAACGGGGTAGTTGATACAAATTGTGGTTCACGTTCATCTCCGGAAAGCTCAACCACTAAAAGTCACATGGATGGCCTTCAAGAGTTTAGACAAACATGTCCCATAGTTATCCCTAGAAATAAGGCTGCCAGGGAGGAAGTTGACCTGCTGACAGGATCCTTGCCCAAGATGTCTTCTCATAGTGACAGTCTTAATAAACATGATGTTTCTCATCCTTTAAGTCAATCACTTGACTCAAAGTCCAAATCGTTGAAGTTGACATCTCCCACCAAGAATTACTTCAAACGTCTAAAATCAGACGGAGACAAAGAAAACCAGTTATTGGATGAGGAGTTAGGTGACAACTTCAAGAGTACCGTTCTGAATCCTCCCATTGGTAAGACAACTTGAACAAGAACTTGTAAAAATACCATCGCAAAAGCTCCATTGTGCCTCACTATTTAGTAAATTGAAATCCTTTCATCCCTATAATATTTACATGTTCTAGCTGGGTAGAAATCATACTGCTGTCTTTAAAAATGGAAATAACTATATATTTTATAAAAGAGTTTTGTCATTTTCTGCTAAATATATGGAAGCAGCCCGTTATTTTCCATGAATTAAAAGTTTGTCGGTATGCTTGTCTACTGTATTTTTGTCTAGCAAAATGGAAGGGTTTTCTCCTTATTGTGTTTTTGAAAATTCTTCTTAAACAATTACTTGTCAGTAGTCACTGTGCTGGCACCCTTTTTTGTATATAGCTCATTGCAAAAACCTGTAGTAAAGGAAATGGGAGCTAATTCTGTTTCCAAAGCGTTAGATGCGTTAAAATTGGGCATTAGCAAGTTTACTTCTCTGTCCTCTCTGCCTTAAAGTGACACCTGTTTGACCAAATTGAGAAAATTCATACAGGAGATCCATCAAGACTCAACCGTTCTCCTGGTGGAAACTGGGGGCTTTGGCGTTTCTCCTTCAGGAGATCAAGATCTGGAAGGGCTGAGCAGCCTGCTCACAGTGATGCCAAAAATACTACTTCTGGCAATGCTTCAGAGGGTACAATGGGTACTGATGCAGAAAAAAATGAGCTCAAGCCCAATCAAAGAAGGAAAAAGGTCAGGACAAGGACTCCAACGTCTGAACAGCTGGCATCCTTAAATCTTAAGAAAGGGAGGAATACAGTAACCTTCACATTCTCTACTGATATGCTGGGGAAGCAACAGGTCAGTAGTTGCAATTTCTCCCTCAATTTTAATTGTCTGTAGTTTTTTTTTTTCCTTTTCCTTTTATGTTTCCTTTAGTTGAAATCGTTTACTAGTATTTCTTTTATGTTTGATTTTTTATGCTTGACTAACAGGTTGATGCTCAAATATATTTGTGGAAATGGAACACCCGTATAGTGATCTCAGATGTGGATGGGACAATTACAAGGTGAGAATATGTCTTTTTTATAAGTAGATTTAGGATCTTTTTTGTATGAAATTCTTGAGAAATTATAGAGAAGTGGACTGATAATATTAACCCAACAGTTTCACCATTACTTTAGATCTTTCAAACAAAATTGATTGACAATATGCGATGATATTACTGTATATTTATGGAGTAATATCTTGGGTCAAATTTGAGTTGCAGACAAGCTCATGCAGAGTTCTCATATCATATTCAAGTGCGTCTGTGTGTGTGTGTGTGTGTGTTTTTTTTTTTGAAATATAACTGAATTGTTTAAGGGTGTGTTTGGATTAGCTTTTGGAGAATAGATTCTGGAGAATAGATTCTGGGTAGAATAGATTTTGGGAAGAATAGATTTTGGGAATAAAGATGTTTGGATGATTGGTAGTAGAATCACTTTTTATATTGGTAAATTACTAAAAAGGGTAATGATATGATTAAAAGTAAGAGAGATGAAAGATGATAGAGAAGAAAGAGAAGAGAGAAGAGAGTGTAGAGAGGAGAGAGAAAAAGAGAGATAAGAGAGGAAAGAGAAAAAGAGAGATAAAAGAAGAGAGAGGAGAGATAATAGAGAAAAGAGAGGAGAAAGGTTGTAAGAAAAAGTAAGGGTATAATAGTAATTGGATAATCCAAAACCTAGGTTTCAAAGAAAAAGCTATTTTCAGTAGCTTATTCAAAACCTAGGTTTCAAACCGAGGTTTTGTCCAAAATCAATTCTCAACAAAAATTGCTGTTTGTGTAAAAATTTTCCAAACCGCGGTTTTGCGCCAAAATTGATTCTGCACCGCTCACACAAACACACACTAAGTAAGACAGAAGTTATGAATTATGATGACCTGAAACTGCAGTTATAGAACTTTAAATCTAGATAGATTTTTTTGTCTATTGCAGTCTTCTGCTCCTCTTTTCATTTTCTGTGGTGGAGTTTTGAAAATTGCTATATGGTGTGATGATGGAGACCTATGTAAGTACGGGAACTCCACTTTTGAGAACTGACTTGTATGGAGGAATTATCATGCCACATAAGTACCCCAAGAACTTGTGGCAACCCATGCGAGACTCTGGCTTAGCACCGCCCTTAAATAGTTGGTGTTCTTGGCTGTACTCCACAGCACTTATTCTGGCCACTGGGTTGCCCATTTGTGGAAGTGGGTTTAGTTCTAATGCCAGTTGATTTAAGCCGAAGGAAGGGGAGCTCCCTCTGATATGAAAGAGGGCAATCCTTAAAACCTGCTTGTATTGGAGAAAACCCATACTAGTTAAGCACTACAAGAATTACTGGTGGCTACCTGATCTGAGGCTCCGTCATGTGATAATGATGTATTTCCTCTCCTTCTTCATATTTTACAGGTCAGATGTTTTAGGACAGTTCATGCCTTTGGTTGGAGTAGATTGGTCACAAACTGGGGTTGCGCATTTATACTCAGCTATCAAGGTTGGTTTGTCTTGTCCATATGTTAGTATTTTGATATTTATACAGTGTAATAATAATATGTAATTAGTTCTTAAAATATGCTTATGTCACTTATAATTAACTAAATTTTGGGTCTCATGCTTTGTACAAAGTCTGAGGTGAACCGCATTGTTTATAATTTACAAATACTATGGCTTCTAATAAATTGTTTATATATAGATATAGATTTTGCAATGAGTTTTATGATGGAAGCAGTCCCTGTACCCTGCCTATAATAATTAACAACCATGCTTTGATTATGTATTTTTATCATTTTTTTGAGCTCTCCCCTTCCGTTTCAAAATTTTCAGGAAAATGATTACCAATTGCTTTTCCTTAGCGCTCGTGCAATTTCTCAGGCCTATCGCACCAGACAATTCCTATTCAACCTTAAGCAGGTGATGATAAAATTGAGATTAGTTTAAAATCTAAAAAAAAAAATATTAAACGATTGAAATTTTATAATTTTTTTATTATTTTTGAATATGCAGAATGGAAAAGTCTTACCTGATGGTCCTGTTCTTATTTCCCCAAATGGACTTTTTCCCTCCCTATATCGAGAAGGTGACTGATCTGCTATTCTTCCATTTTTACTTCTTCTGGTTTCCTTTGTTATTACTTTTATGTGGGTTCTTTTCCACATAATGTATATAAGAAAAAAGAAACAGATTATATGAAAAAATTGTACTTTCTTTTCTTTACATACTTCTTCCGAAGTAGGGAATTAAAACAAATCTTTTTGAAAATTCTAGTTTTCATGGGATGCATGCCATGTTTCACACCCCCCCACTTGTAAATTGTAATGAAGGTTCCTTAGTTGTTTAGAACATTGATTTGCACTCCATACTAGTTTAGAGTTTCCTTATGCAAATTATTGGCCAATTTAGCATTAATAAAACTCCTTGAAGCTTAGTATAAAATGCCTTGATCACACTTGTACAATATGGACTAAGATTTCCTGCTTTTCAATATCCAGTTATCAGAAGGGCCCCACATGAATTCAAAATTGCATGCTTAGAGGTTAGTTTCCCACTCTCACGTTAAAGATTTTGATGTTTTCAGTATGGTCATCTTGTCATTAATGATCAGTTCAATTTAATGCCTACAGGATATCAAGGCACTTTTTCCTTCAGATTGCAATCCGTTTTATGCTGGTTTTGGAAATAGGAACACTGATGAAATCAGCTACCTCAAGGTTGGAATACCAAAAGGAAAAATCTTCACCATTAATCCAAAGGTGAATAAAAGTTTCATATGCTTTTAAAATAAATAAAAGTTAAAGCTTCCTGCAGTAAGTTTGTCAAGCTGGATTTCATGTCTAAATTTGCAGGGAGAGGTTGCTGTAAACCATCTTCTTGATACAAAATCATATACTTCTCTTCATGCTCTCGTAAATGGAATGTTCCCCGCTACGAACTCATCTGAGCAGGTTTAGTTCTGAAAGTACTTTTCCGTTTTTACTTTTAATAGTTTTGAGATGCAAATGAGGTGATCTTTTCTTAAATGTTCATCGTGAACTTCTTTCTCACAAAAATTCTTTGGTGCAATTATTGCTGAACATTGGTTGCAGGAGGACTTCAACTCATGGAATTTCTGGAAGCTACCTCCTGTTGCTGTAGATATATGAGAGGGCACTCTGGCATTTATTGCTTGATCATCTTGTATGCTTGGCGATATGTACAGACTGCACCGCTTCTAGAATTACCCGGGTAAATTTCAATCTCCGCTCCACATAACTTGTTCAAAGTTCTGGTCTGAAATTTTAGTTATAGGAAATATCTATGAAGGTTTGAGGATTTTCTTAAGTTTGAAGAAGATATCCTTGATGTGACTTTATCTTGAAGGAGCGATTCAACAAAGTTAGAATCAAACCAATATTAATAATCAATATATAGTGTGAAATTTATATAAAGTCATACTATTTGCAAGTCATCAGCAATTCAATTTACCACTGAAACTTCGTACAGAGCACAAGGGCTACAACTAGTTATAGATTATTTCACCAGTCTAAGGATATGCTTGGTTTAAAACATTATAATATACTTCTTTGTTACATTAGTGCATATTTTACAATGTTGTGCATATTCATACTACTTTTGTGATAAATTTTGCTGATAAGTTCGGGTGTTATGCAGGTAATTCTAGTGGCAACTGAGGCTTGTTGGGTTATTAACATTGCATCATCACTCAGAAATTGATGAATGGAAAATTTATGAAAGAAGAGCACTTTTGTCATACTCTGACAATTGAGATAAACTTTTTCCCTCATTGATGCTGTGAATATTGGTTTTCCGCTTGTTCTTTTTCCATGTATAGTATAGTTTAGTGATCCCATGAAACGCTCAAGGGAGTAATAGAATAGTGTGATCTAGTGATCTCATGATCACAAAAATCGTAAAATTCCTCCAATGCCATGTAGGGGCTGGGTTTCCATGTATAGCATAGTTTAGTGATCCCTAGAAACACTTGAAAAGGAGCATTAGTGTAATGTGGTGATCTCGACCACAAAAACCGTCAAATCCCCCACATGTCAAGTTTGGCCTTGGTTTCTCTCCAAGCAAACAAGCCAGCGCCAATATACTTGAAAAGAAGCTACTAAATCCGCCACCCGTATTTGTAAATTTAAAAGATTCTTCCACTTTGAATGCTACTTCATATATCCTAATTATAAGATATAGTTGATTTTTTTAAAAAAATCTAAGAAATAAAATAGATTAATTATAACTAATATGAGAGCTAATTAACTAATTTAGATATATTGAAGAGTATATAATATAAATTTATTTTAAAAAATTGGATTTGATCATAATTAATTGATTTATTTAATTTTTTAAATTTATCTAAAAAAATTAACTAGATTGTATGGTTAGGATTAGAAGTAATATTTGGTTATAAAACTGTACTCATGAAAATTTAATGACTCAATAGTTTTACTATATGCAAAACTCTCAACACGTCATATATATATATCCATTTTATTTGGCTGCATTTTTATTTGCTGGCGGTATTAAATTTTTTTATGAATGTTTTGTGGATAATACTTTTGGGGCTCGGATTATCTTTTGGACAAAGAAGCCTAGTATTAATCCATTGTGCTATTTATTTTGCAATAGGACAGATTTTTGGGGCTTAACTTTGAGCCTAGTATTGTTCAAGCTAAAGTGCTGAAAGGTAATTTAGACTTCAAGTTGATTACTTTTTAAGAAAAAATGAAGGAAGAGGATTTATGTAAATCTGTTATCTTTGTTCTTTTATTCTTTGCTTGAGAAGAGGAATGATTAAAAGAGTTCAGTTCAGAGAAAGTAGATGAAAAACAAGGGCAAAAGACAGTCATGTTGTATGTACAGCAACATCAAGAGCACTACACAGCGACACATGAAACTACAGAAAAAGTTTAACCCAAGAGGAGTAAAAAGGGAAAGAAAAGATACAATTACACACGACACGACACAGAAGATTTACGTGGATTCCTCCAGTTCTTATAGCAGTAGCTGCAAGCTGCCCTAGAACTTGACCACACCCGCACGTGCGTACACATAAGAAGACCACATATGTCTATTAGGACTTCTAGTGTTGCCAATCGAGTATACAAGCGACGAGCTTGTTCATTTCGTCTTTGCCGGAGATTTTACCGTCACCATTAAAGTCGGCCCTTCGGAGAAAACGGTGAGCTCTGAAACAAGGCCAGCGTGAGCCGATTTCTTTCAAAGCTTTCTTGAGCTCATCCATGGTGAGACAACCGTCGCGGTTTCTGTCAGCTCTTGCTAAGATCTCCCTCACTTGCTTCTCCGTCATCACTGATCGAACTACCACCTGTGGGACTATGGGTATGGGTATATACACTGGCATTATTGTCTCTGCACTCGCTTCACTCTCTGCCTCTGTCCTTTCCTTCTAATTTTGTTGCCTTATTCCTTGTTTCTCCTTTTTATAGCCGTATCTCGGGTCGTGGATCTTGGTTATAGGTAGATTCGACCCATTTGAACCAGAAATCTATGAGACCGGTTCTTCTTCTTCTTCTTCTTCTTCTTCCTTTTATTGAAAGTGCTAAACTAGTAATGCCAGGATTCCCGCCTATCCTATAATACTAGCATCTTAGCTCGCCATTAGGTATCCCACCACAGTCTTTGGATTTTCCTTTCATATAACAACAATTAATTTTTTTTAGATATATTAAAAATATTAAAAAAATAATTAATTATAACTATTATAATAGTTAGTTGATTAATTGAGATAAATTAAAGAGTATATAATATGAATTTAATTTTAAAAATTAGATTTAATTATAATTAACTGATTTCTTAATCTATATAAAAAATTAATTGGATCTTAGAATGGAAAAAAAATTATATCTTGTTAATTAGGGTTCCCAACCTTTCAACTCTCAATTCCCATGAAACCTATCTCTCTCAATTTATAGCCAATTTTGGTTACAAACTTGGGTTTGCAGAGTCTGGACGAAGAAATGAGCTGGTAAATCATTTTCCATCGCTTTCGGATTACAAGTAAAATTAATTAATGTCAAATTCTTCAACTCATATGCCAATTAATTATGAAGATTCTTTGTCTTCTCATATACGATTTGTAATAAGTAATATACGTGCAAATCAAGCCAAGCCGGCAGGGTGGAGCCGGGCAGAATAATTTTCTGGGCGGAATCGGGTCAAAAGGAGGGAAGCTATCCTTGATTTTTATCCCTGAAATAACTTAAAGCATCAATCCATGCATGCTTTATATATTCTTTGTAATCATACCTAATAGATATTGATTGGATGATGGTGGACGTGTTATGCTAAAAGAGTGTAAGAACAGGAGATCGTAATAAATAAATATCTGGTATGGAAAAAAATATTTTATAAAAAGGAAAAGATAAAGCTCCACATAATTAGTGAAGAGAATATGGTCATCTCTCCTGAATCATCATGATATATAATAAATCTGTCAAAATCAGATATGTTATTCATCAGTACACTACAAATTCATGAAAAATTAGGCGCATTCAATAGGAAGAACCCTTCCACCGTTCAAACCGAGACTAGTTAAAAATGGTAAGAATAAGATATGATGTCGCTAGACATTCAAGATTCCAAAACAAACAAAAAATAATAATAAAAATAATTTCCTCAACTTTGTATTTTAATTTGTATAAACTTTGTCAAGATCAAAGGTGAAGCCTTAAGGGCATATAAAAATATCGATGGATCCCTGGATGAAGTATCATAACATCATCAGCATATAACAAATGACAGCGTTTTGATCAACCATCTATCTATATATCTTGAGGTAAGAAAAATATCTATCTTGATTTACACTGTTATAAAATAAAATTAAAATATTCGGTGACCTAGTTATGATGATTTGTCCCAACAGAACATTATGATTTGTTCGGAAAAGCCTATATCAGCCACGGACTCTTGGAGAGGAGCATAGAAAGAATACAAAGAAATTGTGAATTTGTGATATATTAACTTCAAGAAAAAGATTTTGTCCAAAATATATAAGATGTTAATGTCAAAATATCTAATAATGTTCTATTTTTGCCTCTTAAAATTTCAATTAGTGATCTTGTAACTTGTGAGTGGAGTATTGGGAATTGTTTTGATAAATTTAATAATGTAACAACCTATAGGAAAATGTTGGAAACACCACTTCATAATAACATAGGAGGTAGTAGTTAGAACATTTTATTATTGTTTTTTCAACATTAACTTGTCTCCCGATTGTCTTCGTAGGCAATAAGGATTAACAAGGAAGAAAAAAGGTGGAAATGGAATAACTAAAATTAAAGCAGTGTCTAATAAGAAAATAATTATTTTCTACTTCATGCTTATTTTCTTAGGGACATGATTCGAGTTAGTTTGGTCAAAAAGATAAATAGATCTCATCAAAAGACGAATAACTTCAAATTTTAGAGTAATATATACTAGGAGGCTGGGATGCTCACTTTGAATATTCGTTAAAATTTTAGTCTCTCTCTCTATTTTTTGGAAATAGAATTTTAATATATTTTTTATCTATCTTTTGCACTATATGTCTCTCTTCTAATTAAAATTAAAGATGCAAAAAATTCAATATTATGAAATTCTTAAATATACGATTGGTCGTCCTTTTCACTAAATACAATCTATGAAACGGATGCTGCAACTACGTCCACGAGAAGCCTGATCAATTTTTTTGTGGCTGGGTCTTTGTTCAAAGCAGACATGTTCTTCTTCTTCTAGCTTATTCCACAAAGGCATAAAAGAGTTTGTAATTTGTACTTTCTAATTTTATCGGATTTTTTCTATTACAGTTTGCAATTTGTTGGTGAAGGTTTCTAGGTTCTAACAATCATATACGTGCATGATACATTTTCATCGAATTATAGAACCGATACTTAGACATAAATTGGTTCATCACAAATTTAGTTTATCCAAATCTTGGTTCGAATCATTTTATCAGGATAAAAAAACACGTGAAACAAAAATAAATAATAATAATAAAATAATATTAAGTAGTGAATTAAGATCCAAATTTTTATTATGAAAAGTGTCAATATTTAGTGCATGATAATAACTTAAATAAGCCGTATGAAAATCCTTATGCATTATAAAAATAAATAATATAAAATAATTTTAGTTCTATTCTCTCACATAGATATAAAAATGTGATTCATTTTTTATTATGTGTGTGTTTGGATATCAATTATAAGAATTGATTTTAGTTAAAATCGCTGTTTGGAAAATTTTTATACAAACAGTTATTTTTGTTGAGAATTGATTTTGGGCAAAAACTCAGTTTGAAACCTAGATTTTGAATAAGCCACTAAAAATAGCTTTTGGTTTGAAATCTAGGTTATGAATTATCCAATTACTATTCTACCCCTACTTTTTCTTACACTCTCTCTCCTCTCTTACCTCTCTTTTTCTCTTTCCTCTCTCTTCTTTTATCTCTCTCCTCTCTACACTATCTTCTCTCTCCCCTTTTTTCTCTGTCATCTTTTCTCTCTCTTACTTTTAATCAAATAATACCTTTTTTGATAATTTACCAATATAAAAAGTGATTCTGCTACTAATCATCCAAATATCTCTATTCCTAAAATCTATTCTTCCCAAAATATATTCTTCTAAAATTTATTTTTTAAAAACTAATCCAAACACACCCATATATATTTGGGCTAACAATTCGAATTGATCGTCAGGAACCCCCTCATCCTAATAGCTTATCCCAACTGATTCGATGTGTGTGGGCTTAGCCACTAGATTAAGATTGTTAAATCCTCCTCAAGCGTATCATCAGAGTAATTAAGTTTTACCTTTTCTAACAAAGTATTTTTTATGCATACCTTTTAGTTTGAACTCAACTTCCTATTTAAGGGACACACATCATCTAGCATCTAACTCATGCTTCTTACCAGGCCAGTATCTACTATTTGTGCCTCCCAATTTACTTTTATATTCTTTTGATATACTCATGCTTCAATGAAAGGGATCCGGATCCCAGCTTTACCCAAAATCAATCATTCCATTTATCTTCATCTTAATTTAGTCATATATTAACCAGCTGCTTCGTTAAATCTTTTTAATCAACTAGCTAGGCCCCAATCTCTGACAAAATTAACCTTCATTCATCTCTGGAAAATTTATCGATCATACTCTCTCTGTATATATATTGTCATCATCTATATATGTATACACATATATAATTTTGTGGTGAGTTTCACCTTTTTGATAGCCAAGT
Source organism: Leucaena leucocephala (assembly GCA_037074615.1). NCBI lineage: Eukaryota > Viridiplantae > Streptophyta > Magnoliopsida > Fabales > Fabaceae > Leucaena > Leucaena leucocephala. The sequence goes on along the minus strand of CM073517.1, from coordinate 4,995,353 downwards.
TGCTATTTTGTATATTGCCAACTACAACACGTTGAAAAACATGCATGGGAAGGGGGAGCCTGGGAAAGAGTTTAGACACAGGAGGAAACATGCATGCATATATATATGAACCATCTGATCAGAACCCTTTCTTGGATGACATATATACTAGTACGTAGAGTTACATATGACGCAATACTCTCAATATATATATATATATATATGTAGTAATAATATATTATTACTATCTTGTGATCCTGTGAAGCTTGGGCTAGAAGCTCCGAATTCTTCAGTCACCACGATTATTACTTACTACTTAGTACCATGGTACCATTTCATGATATAACGAACGGGTTTCGGAGGGGCTGATTTTTCCGTCGCGGTTGCCGTCGGCCTCCTGCAGACAACGCAAAGCTCTGTAAGGCGGCAACTTTGGGCCCATCTTCTTGATCAGATTGTTGTCATTGTTCACATACGCTTCTCACTTTCGTTACTCATGAAATCTATCTTCCATTTATCTTCAACTAGTCATTCATAGGGGAAAATATTTCATTAAAGAGAGAAAGAAAGAAAGAATGAGAGAGATGAAGATCAGAATGGATATTCTGTGTCGGAGGACATGATGTAATATGCTATATCCGCATGAGACTCTTGTGCGTGTAGGAACTAGGAAGTAACAGTTGCTTTTTGCTAAGCCATCATAAAAATACAGCATCAAGTTTCTTTAATTTTTATGCATATAATATTGTACATTTTGGTATAAATTAATCAAGATCTCTCATATTTTAAAGGATATATATGATTTCAATTTATTTGCATTTACTTATATCTAATCATGCTGTCATATTTAATCCAATATTGTGTTTTTTTTTACCAGAATAGCATGATATAATAAGATAACAAATTCCATAGCTATTTATATTTTATATATGTTTTCCTTTTTCATTACATATAATCATCATAATCCCTAGTAACTATTCCTTTGAATAAAGAAAGGCAAAAATAATAATAAATATGTGTAGTTGCACAAAAAATGACCTATAAAAGTTGGCAACAAAAACACGCGCCAGGTAGGGGTCGAACCTACGACCTTCTGCTTAGGAAACAGACGCTCTATCCACTGAGCTACAGGCGCTTGCTAAGAGATGATGTTAGAATATAATGTACATTATTTTTTAACAAGTGCCGCGGGATAACGGACACAAAAATAATTAAATACACATATTTCAGGAAGAGCGGCGCATAAAGCATGTATAACTAATGCGCTTTTTGGGCTTTAGAAGAAAGCCGTTGGTAGGGATGTGGCCAGGGATTTTTGGGCTTTGGGAAATTCACTAAAGGAGTTTAGAGTAATATTGCTTATCAATATTTATACTCTTCGATCCGTGACTCTGATAAAAAGATAAGATATATAATTATTTAAAATATATTTAATTATAAAAAAATATTATTTTATTATAGTTTAGTCGCGGTATTTAGGAAGGCATCCTAATTCTTGGGTGTCTAGGTTTAAGCCTGAGGGTAATAAACAGTTCGCTCTACCCGACATTGGTATCACCTAGGAAGAAAGAAGATTTCTTTCTACCCTTAGATCATGAGTGAGCTTAACCCCTTTCTAAAAATTTATCTATACCAAAAAAAATATTTATACTCTTCAAAGTTTAACTAAAAGAGTTTAGACTTTGATTTCTACTGTTCTAGTGAAGATTTATTTGATAAGCGATCTCATAAATTTTTTGTAAGTATTTTCTGAGTCTTAGGGCTGTAATAATATCGAATTTATCTAAATTTTTTTATAATAAAAAAAATATTTATACTATTCACTTGATGATAATTGGATCTAGTGGAATATTTATGTAAGACTTGATAAATTAAAATTTAAATATCTATTAAAAGAATCGTTAATATTTTAATCGTAAAATTTTAATTATAAGCTTGGATAAATATTAAAAAAGCGTTTAAAAGAGTTACATTCACGTGGTAAGGCTAGATATCACACACAGTAAAAGGGGTCTTGAATCTTGATATGGAAAACATGAGGTTGAAGTGGAAAAGAAGAAGAAGAGAGAGAATGTATAGATTGATAGTCCGCTTGATGAGGGTACGCTCCACTAACTAGGCACCCTTCCCGCCTTCCTCGCTCTTCTAATTTTGAAGATCCTAATTTTAATTTTCATCCCCTCTCAGTTTCCACTCATCATGATTCTTCCTTGAATATAGATTATCTATTTCAATATTCCTTCTTATTCTGGGTAGGCTTCTCTTTTCTTCTTCAACCTCATTCTTCTTCTTCTTCTTCATTGCTGCTAGTTTCCCTTTCATCGATCAGTTTTTCTTTTCTACAACAACTTCCCTTCGGAAACCAATATCTTCTCTTTCAAACTTTACCAAGTGCAGATAGGAACATGAGCATACACGAAGGGTATTTATTTTCATTTGCAATTTATTTATATAAATTATCATTGTCCCCATCTGTATCTCAGCTTGTCTTCTGTGTATTTGATTTCGATAGTATGAATTTGAGAGGACAAAACTTACATTTCCCTTATTATATAATTATATATAACTCAAAAAAAAATTACTGATTGATCTTAAAGATAGAGAACATATCTGCATTTAATTACGGTTAAGACTAACGAACTCATGAAGAAACTTTGTTCTATTATTATCATGAAAGCCTTGTTAAATTTCCTAACAGAAATGATGAAATTTTACATTGTAATTCTTAATCTTGAAATCATGATAACCGAATCTCTTGTTTTTGCAATTTTGTGGATTGATTGATTTTCTTCATCCCTTGATCTCAGACACCTCTTTGGTTCTCCCAAGTAGTTTATACCAATGGAGTGTGTTGGAGTGAAGGCGCCTCTCTCAGAATCATGTTCGAAGTGGTCTGAGGAGAAGCCAGCAATGGCAGATCGCCCTAAAGAGACTTCTTCTGAAGTTCTAAATCCACCAGACAATATTTATCCTTCCATTGAACCTCCAACCAATAATCAACTTAGCAACGGAAAACTGAAATCATCTACCACAAATTTGACAGAGACCACTGAATTTACAGCATCACCACATGCTTTGGATGGTCAAATTGCAGGCCAAAATGAATTTTCTCCTGCAGTTAATTCAACCTCAATCTCAAATACTGTGAATGATGTGAAAGAGAGAAGCAATCAGGAAATTGTTGTTGAACATACTGAACCAGAAGTTAAAGAAAATAATATCTCCAATAGTATAACTGCCACTTATAGCATTGATGATCATAACCAAATCATATCAGATTCCTATCATGAAACACAAGATTTGCAGAGTTTCCACAATGAAGAAAAGAGTTATCCGCCTTTAAAGGTCGCCGGTGCTGAAGATGATGATGAGTTTATACTTCCAGCTTCCTCTTTTGATACAAAAGATTTTCAAAATGACCTTAACGAAGTAAAGCTTGATTCTCCTCAAGCACATGCTAGTGGTTCCACTTTTGAAGTCTTGGAAATACTTCAGACTGCTGATCGTAATAATGAGACTGGACAATCATCTTCCTCTTCAAGAGCAAAGGATTTGCAAAATGACCATAATGAACAAAAGACTGATCCACCTCAAGTAAATGTTGCCAGTGCTACAACTGAAGTCTTGGGAACAATTTACAATGATGATCATAATGAAAGTACACCATCATCTTCCCATTTAGAACTAAAAGATTTGCAGAATGATCACGATGAACTAAAGATCGATTCACCAGATAAACAAGTTGCCGGTCCTGCTGTTGAAGACCATGGAATGGTTAACACTAATAGTGATCATGATGAGATTACAGAATTAAACTCCTCTAGTGGAGTAAGAGATTTGCAAGATGATCTCAACGAGCTAAAGATGAATCCACCTGAAGTACAGGTTATGAATGCTGCTAATACTGAAATCTTGGAAATGGACGAGACTCTTACACATGCTAAGCAGGTTGGCCATATTGATACAGCAGCTCCAATTGAATCTGTCAAAGCAGCTGTTTCCAAATTTGGAGGAATCGTTGATTGGAAGGCTCATAGAAACCAAACAGTGGAAGTAAGGATGTCTTAATATTATTTTTCATCTTTTAATATCACCATTTACCTTCTTCAGGTTACCTTATTTTATCTCTTTGCTTAAATTTTTCATGTTCATTAGAAAGCTAATTGGAGTAATATGACATTTCTTCCTCATGATCACGTTGTCTAAAAAAGGTAACTTTTATGTGGTTGTACAGAGACGCCAACATGTAGAACAAGAACTGCACAAAGCACAAGAGGAGATTCCGGGATATAGAAAACAATTTGAGGCTTCTGAACAGGCAAAAATCCGAGTATTAAAGGAGTTGGATAGCACTAAAAGATTAATAGAAGAGCTGAAGCTAAACTTAGAGAGGGCACAAACAGAAGAGCGCCAAGCAAGGCAGGACTCAGAGCTTGCGAAGCTTAGAGTTGAAGAAATGGAACAGGGTATTGCAGATGAAGCCAGTGTAGCAGCCAAGGCACAGCTTGAAGTTGCTAAAGCCAGGTTTTCAGCAGCTATTTCTGAACTAATGTTTGTGAGAGAAGAGTTGGAAGGATTGCGCAAAGAATATGCTTCCTTAGAGATTGATAAAGATGTAGCTGCTAAGAAAGCTGAAGAAGCTGTTCTTGCATCAAAAGAAGTGGAGAAGACTGTAGAAGAATTGACCATTGAATTAATTGCTGCAAAAGAGTCATTTGAGTCGACTCATTCTCCACACTTGGAAGCTGAGGAAAAAAGAATAGGAACAATCATGGCTAGAGATCAAGATTCTCATAACTGGGAGAAGGAAATTAAACAGAAAGAAGAAGAGATCCATAAACTGAGCCAGCATATTTTTTTAACAAAGGATCTCAAATCTAAACTAGACATAGCCTCTGGCGTGCGGCTTGATCTAAAAGCTGAATTAGCTGCTTATATGGAATCAAAAGTGATGCAAGAACATGATGTTGAGGGAGTTTCAGAAATAAAACCAGAGGAACTGGAGAAGAAAACACATATTGAAATAGTGGCAATAGTGGCATCAGCAAGAACGGAACTTGAGAAAGTGAAGATCAATTTGGAGGAACGAGCTAATGAGGTTAATCGCTTGAAGGTGACTGCTGCATCATTAAAATCAGAACTTGAACAAGAGAAATCAACTCTTGCCACCATTAGGCAGAGAGAGGGAATGGCATCCATTGCTGTTGCTTCACTTGAAGCAGAACTAGAGAAGACTATAACTGAAATGGCTGAAATACAAATGAAGGAGAAAGAGGCTAAAGAAAAAATGGTTGAGCTACCTAAGAAACTACAAAAAGCAGCTGAAGATGCTGACCAGGTCAACTTATTTGCTCAAGTAGCTCGTCAAGAGCTGATAAAAGTAAAGGATGAGGCAGAACAAGCCAAGGCTGCAGCAACTACAGTGGAAAGCAAATTACTTGCAACCCAGAAGGAGATAGAGGCAGCTAAGGCTTCTGAGAAGTTGGCTATAGCAACGATCAAAGCATTGCAAGAGAGTGAGTCAGCTAGAAAAAACCCTGATGGAGACCCTTCAAATGGAGTGACACTTTCTTTAGAGGAATACTATGAACTCAGCAAACGTGCCCATGAGGCAGAAGAGCAAGCCAATTTGAGGGTTATAGCGGTTAATTCTGATATTGAGATGGCTAGGGAATCTGAATTGAAAACCTTGGAGAGATTGGAAGAAGTGAATCAAGAGATGTCTTCCATAAGGGAATCTCTGAAGGTGGCAATGGATAAAACCGAAAAGGCAACAGAAGGAAAATTAGCTGTAGAACAAGAATTAAGAAAGTGGAGGGCTGAACATGAACAGAGAAGAAAGGCTGGTGACTCTGACCAAGGAGTGGTAAACCAAACTCAAAGCCTTACGGTTGGTTCTGAGGGGACTAGGGAAGTAACTTTCCTAGAAGAAGCTCCCGAGGAAGGAGGTCCTGGGCATTATTTGTCAAGTTCAAAGTGTGATGTACATGAAAACAACGCTGACAATGGACCAGCCCCAGAGAAAAAGAATAGTAAGAAGAAAAAGAGGTCATTATTCCCACGTGTTTTAATGTTCTTTGCTAGAAGAAAATCAACAAAGTCTTAGTTTTCCTCATTAGAAAAATCACATGCCATGTAATGATATGGCTAGTTTACTCCTCATCCTTTTGAAGATCATAGACAAATATGACAGGAATCTCAAATTTGTAAAGAACCAGTACGTGTTAGTCATTGTTGTATGTATGGTTGATTAGATTATACTTTGTCTTACTGAAAAAATCATGTTTGGTTGTTACTCTGATATAAAATTATCATCCTTGGTAGGAAAAGAGAGAATAGAATGATTCTGTAATGCATATAGGCTTATGTTATATTGATGCTTTTGTAAAGCTTAGTGAGATTTGATCGAATAAAAGTTTTTTTTCGTTCCAGTGGTTACTTTAGTTAGTACAACTGTATTAGGAAGCGCAGTACCTGAAAATCGCGTGAAGCGTGAAAAATTGGAAATATTCTATAACTAGAAATAGAAATTAAATTTATATCACCTACTGACTTTATATCACATTTCTCAGATAGCTTGACATGATTGCAGTTAAGGAAATCAGGTTGTTGGTTGGAAAATGTTTGTAAAGAAGTTCTGCCATACGTGTGAGCCCTTGCCTTGCATATAAGCAAACTAGTGAAGTAATGACAGAAGCATGATTGGTCATTCCACATTTAAAGTTCTGATAGAAGGCTCATCATTGTCACTGGACCGGGTCGCAAACCCTCATTTAGCATCTCTTTGAAGCAAATCATTGCCTTTTCCAAGACTCCATTTTGGCCATAGGCACCAATCATAGAGTTCCAAGAAACAAGACTTCTCTCAGACATTTCTTCAAATCAAAGTTCTGATGCTTTCAAATTCTCGCATTTAGCATACATTGAGGAAAGCGCATTCTTCAATTGACAATCAAAACCAAGGCGGGCTTTAATTCCAAACCCATGAAGGGATCTTCCTTGAAGAATTAGTTCAACGCCACCACAAGCAGGTGCCTAACCTACAATTGCCGCATGATCAGGTCGTAAACCTTCTCTGAGCATCTGTACAAAGAGAGCGAGTCATAACCATGTTCGTTCCGTGAATATCCACAAATCAATGCGTTCCACGAAACAACACCTCTGCAAGGCATATCTTCAAACAGTTGGTGAGCATTGGTTGTAAGCCCCAGTTTCATGTAGAAATCCAGAAGAGCAGTATTTACATAAACAAATTGGTTTATGCCCCTCTAACTAATTAAGTTTGAACTTGGCTAACTTGAAATTCCTTAACTGCAGAGCTATAAGTACCAGAAGAGAAGGATGAAGCAAAGGCTTTTATAAGTAACGAAAAAGTGAGATCATTGGGATTCGCATTAGCCTCTAGAAGCTGCCGGAAGACAACCAGTGGCCACTTCGCATTTTGGCTTCCGTTATATGAGGAAAGCAGAGAGCGAAAGAACGAGATGGCCCAAGTTTTGGAGCTCCAGAAACTGCATGCGTTCATAATATCATGACCTCGCGGTGATCATGAGGGCAGACTGGTACTTTTATATGGTTGAAGAAGGTAAGGACTTGGAGAGGATCTTCTCCTTTTCTTTTTAGTTATCATCCTAACCATTAGATCAAAATTTAAATAAAATTATATAAAATATTAAATATTACTATATCTTTTTTAATATAAAATCTATTTAATTAATTTAAATAAATTAATTAAATTAATTATTTATAAATAATTATGGGCTAGTTTACTTAAAATATATTGTTTAATTATATGTATTTAAATTACCTTTAATAAAAAATTTCTTAATATGAATAATTATATAAAAATATTTTAGAGTAAAATTATAATTTTAAAAAATAAAATATATTAATATTTTATATTTAAAATTAAAATAAATTTTTTATCTAATTTTTATACTTAGAAATTAACGATGAGATAAAAAAAAAGAAAGAAAAGTAAAAGAAGGAAAATGAAAAAGATTTTCCACGTGGCTTGAAATTTTTATGGTGGAATAATCCAATTGACTTTTTGTCGCAAAAGCTCATCCCACATAAGCGTCATATTCTCGCTGTCATGAGATTTTGGAGGGAATTTTTGTTTCTAGTAATCAAATGTTAAGGGAGAGTTATAATTAGAGAGAGAGATCAGAGTATATATTTTAAGCGTTATTAAATTATGTGTAGAAGTTAAAACTACCATTTAATTATCAGCATTTTTAAAACAAGATATATAACTTGAACTAATTTAAACTAATTTTATTACTAATACTTAAGAGATAGTTAGTTGTCCCTTATCAATGGAATTGGAGGAGGTAGAATAAATCCTAATATCATATTAATTTTCACTCACTCTTATTAACCTTATTAATTGAAGGCATATATAGAAGAAAAATAATTAATACTCGAAAAATATGTGAGGTGACTTGTAATTAAAATCAAGAACACATTTTAAAAAAGTGGGATGAGAACCTCTTCATTTCCCTTCCTCTCCACTTTTTATATCCACCGATGGATCAATTGAGAACACCTTCTGAAAAGTGATTTATATTTATGACATGGGGAAGAATGGAGATTGCTTTAAATTAGACACAGAAATGGCTCAATGAAGACCAGAACCAAAAAAGGATCAATAATTAGCCTTTTGAATTACAATAACACACAAGACAAAAGCATTGAGTGGCAAACAATAAAGAAGCCACCCAATCCCCGATAAATTGCGAATTGGTGTCAACTATGTTCTATTGCGACGTGAAGTTACTTTGTGGCCTTTCACCATACGAATTTTCAAGGATTGACACCTCTGGTCCATATATCAAACGGCAACGCTCAGTAAACGAACCAACCATTCTAGAGGCCACCTCCTTAAAGAACATTGAAGCAATCTGAGAACCAGAGGGTCAGTCAAAAAAAAAATCCATCAATCAACAGTCATAGCTCAAAAGTCCGAATATAAGGATACCCAATATGGGATACGCAGCTTTAAACATTCATGAGTAGGAATAAAGAGCACAAAAGAATAAAGAAAGGGGCCACATAGCTAGAAACAGTGTAACAGAACGCGAGGCAAATCACAACAGCAGGAGGTGGGCAACTGGCAATATAGGATAAAATTACAGCTAAAAACAAAAGGAGGAAGCAGAAGTAACCAAAGCAGCATCTGTAGTCTTGACCATGTTGATTGTGACGAAGGCCATGATGGCAATTGTATGTTTAGAAACGTGGGTACATTGTGAAGGGAAATGCATGCCAGTATCAGGTATTATTTAGTTCTAATAAGCACATATTCTTTAACATACAAAAATATCTATTACGAAGGTTGGTACAGAGGCCTGGTATGGACATGCATCACAAGAAGGGTTCAAGTCAAGTCAATTTAAAATTAAAGGGAAAACTAATTCCACAATCAAGCAAAAATGACGACAAAAACAAAGTTGAGGAGGAAAGATACAGAATCAGTGAGTTATACCTGTCTGTAAAGAGGAGATTGAAACTTAAAATCCACCAAGAAATGAACGTTGCAAGATCTTGGAACTGGCCCAGGATTAAATTCCCATATGTTTATCAAATGGTCAAACAGGGTACTCTGTGATACGGTGGTCTGGAGGCACAAAACAAACATTATGAGTGAAGCCAAAAAAAAAAAAAAAGCAGTAGAGTTGGAAGTTGGAATATCCTACACATGTCAAATAAAGAATCTAAAGTTCACACACACTAAATTCAATCGGTTATCAGAAAATGACTAAGACACACTAGCAATGCAGGACAGCTGTTCCAAATTAGATTTTGCAAAATCTGTATTACATGCCAATGCTCATCAGCACATACGTATATCACAGTGGCTTAAATATAGCACTTATAACAGTGGCATAAATTAAACTTAAGCGTAATATCAAATTTTGACTAAAACGGGTCTATCAGTTTCATCCTTTTATCAAAATTTAATGTCACAAAAGAAGTTGCTCAAGAGTCACAATAATAATCCAGAGATAATAAAAGGAAAAAAGGGTAACCATAAGCATGCTAGAACACCTAAAGGCCTAAACTATCATGCTGTGGGTCATAATAGGATGAATGCCTTTATTCGCTTTGGTCTTTCCAATTCAACATGGGAAACATAACTCTCAACAAGAAACTTAAATCCAATCTCCAACTCAGCATCAAATGATCCATCTGGATAGTGTTTAAGTATCTCAGATCTCTGACACCACGGGACAAAACCATGATAGAAGTCAACAGCAGCAATGACGTCAAATAATTGCTCGAGAGAGTACCTATGAATTAAACAGTGTATGAGCTTGCATATTCATTGATAAACTGGTTTCCAAGCTAAATTCAAATTTGCACCATAAAAAGAATTAACAAACGCAAGAAGCAAGGGCTAATACATGCATTCAAAAAGTTAATAAAACGATATTTAACAGAATTACACAGAAAAATAACATATTCCGTGTAACAATAGATGGAAACTTCGGAAAACAAATTAATAACCAACTCCGTGTGATTGCTCTACAATTTGCTAAGGAAGTTCGACTGAGACAAAGATTAGGAGCGGAACACTCTGATTCCACCAAAGAATATTCTATTATTCACGTTGAAGCAAAAGCATTCCAGAAGGAAAGATAAAAAGACATATATACCCCAAAACGCGCTTCTCCTCGTATACTTTGGATAGTACACCTTCTTCACCATCTCCACATCCCAGAAACTTCCTCGTTTGAACAAAATTATTCTTATGCAAACCTACAATTACGGATATAGAACCAGCATAGCAGCCAAAGGGTTTGCAAATGGACCGGTTCTGGTCACCCGCAATAGTACTGAGGCATTGGCACCGATCGGGTTTCCCGAGCCGCCAAACGCTCGTGCCGGAACTAATTAATTGTTTGCCACCGGTTTTACGCGATACAAAGGATCGGAGTGCTTTTGAGGTCGACAAAAATGGTGGCATTTTCAGATCCTAGAAAATGGGGAACCCTAATTGAACAGGCGCGGCTAGATAGGCGCCAATCAGAAACACAATAATTACAATACAAATGCAGCCAAAATCACGAAAACAAGCTTATCGAATTCTGGGCCGCTGAAAGAATTACCGAACACAGGAAAAACTCACGAGCGAATACAAGAATGTGAAGCTAAGAAAAGAAAGACCGAATCTTGCAACAATCGTGAAATGAATGAAGACGCCACAGCGAAGCAAAATCAACGAAGATCAGGGGCAAAGAACTGAAGAAGCTGAGGATTTCATGAGAAATCGAGGTTGGAGGTCGTTCTACAAATTAGGCGGGGGCTTCAGAGACAAAATATATAGGTATTTGCGCCTTCCACGGCTGAACCACTCGCGTTTCGGTTGGTAGGTGGAAAATTGACGGCAAATTCCTATGATTTTTGTTATAATTACGAAAATTTAGGCTTATTTCCTAGATTATAAATATTGTTCTATTTATTTAAGGTATGATTAATGTATAAATTTTATAAATAAATGTATACTTTTATTGTTGAAAATCATATAATTAATTTTAAAAAAACTATATTTTTATCCATGTTAATATATTTTTACTAAAGATAATAAATTTGTGTATAATTAAATATTTCAAAAAAATATAATATGTATCCAACAAAATCAAATAAATTTGGATGCACTTTTTTTTGTTATAAATTTTTTTAAAAAAGATTAGACTCATCTAAATTTAAAAGAGAGAACGAAGAATGAAATCTACTCCAAATATATTTTTATTTTTATTTTTTTTATACAAAAAAAGACTAAGTACTTGATATTAAAAATCTATATTAGAAGAGAATTAGATCTTAAACTATCAAAAATAACTAAACCCGTCAAACGTGGAATTACGTAATACACTGAGGGGCATATAAATCGTGCCAAATACACTTTTATTCTAAGTAAGAGAAATGACTCGTATGCTCGGAATGCTGGTCGCGAGACTCGGAAGGCTAGTCTTGGAAGTATGTAACACATTGAGGGGCATATAACTCCTGCCCAAATGGAAGATGCCAACTCAAGTAGTACAAGTCATACTTCCTCCATCAACGAAAATTAGTCTGAGTAGTAAGCAGTTTAATATTATTTAAGTAAAATTTCGAGTTCGAGTATTAGTATATACAAAAAAAATTTATTGGAAGACTCACCTACCATAGTCAAGTGCACGACGCGGGTCAAATTTAGATATAGTCGGGGCAAAACTCCAGTAAATTAGGTGGGCAAAAAAAAAAGTCATACTTCCTCTGTTTCTTCTCTAATTACATCCGGATCTTGTCGCACACTTGGCTATGATGGGTGAGTTTTCTAAAAGAAATTTTTTAGATACGCCAAGGCTCGAACTCGAGATCTCGTTTAAACGATACCGAGCCACTTACCACTCGAACTAACTCCATTAGTTCCTCTGTTTCTTCTTATAAAAACATAAATGGGAGTATAATTTTGTTCCATATTATAAAAACAGTTTATTTTTATTTAAAGTATTAATTCCTTCTTATCACTTATACTTTTATTAAAGACGAAAAAATATTCTCTTATTTTTCATGCAATTTCTTTAAGGTTATATCTGGAAAAAACTTCTGTCTACTTTATTACATATTTAAAGTTGCAAACTGAATTAACATATTTTGGTCTGTTCCAAAAAAATAAGTATTTATTTCTCATAAAAATTATTTATTACTATTAATTAATTTAATTTAACCACATTATTTAAATAGTTGTTGCTTATAAAAATGAGCGATGGGAGCAGTGAGAACAATGAGGTGTTGAAAGGATCGTTAATAATAATAAGCAAACCTTAAACTAGAGATGTACACAAATGAACATCACCAGCAGTTAAGTGTTCCGTTAATAATTTACACCGCTCTCGTACAGAAGATATATAAAGCATGTGTTCTGTCTGGTAAAGGCATACCTATGCAATCAATCATATACATTAGCAACGGTGCGTCTGCAAGTGATCAAGTATTGTCAGCACCAGAATCAGAGATTATCCCCTGGAAATGAAATCTCTCAACAGAAAAACATATAGGGGTCTGTCAACTCAACATTAGTGCATGCAAGTGTGGGATATCAAAGTTTTGAGTCTCTTAACGTTCTTGCTTTCGCACTCCACCACTTCATCATCATCATCAACAAAGTTCTGGTCCGTCATCTCTGCCAAAGAAAAAAAACCCCACTTAATTAAGCCATCTTAATTGTTCTCGTTAAGATGAGATTATGAGAGTGGTCACAGTGAGGGGAGAGTACCTATATCGCTGAATAACAACATGTCGGGTGTTGAAGCAGAGGGAATTTGGTTTCTTTGGCCCAAACCACGCGACGTAACATTTTCTTTTTTTCTCCAATATCCATCCCCTAAATCCTTCCACTGTTCAAATCAAGCAAATTTATTTAAACAATTTATATACTATTGTTTCAAGCCATGTAATATATCCTCTCTATTTTTTGTTATACTAATAACTCCTTATCTAAGAAGGCGAGAGAAAAGGAAGAACAGCAATATCAGAGTAACAATAATTACAGAACATTGAAATTACAAGTGATCTTAACTAATATATATAACTAGGCTAGTATTAATTTTGTGTGAAATTAAATAAAGTGATGCATCAAAACTTAGAAGTTTCAACACTGGGTTTTCTCCCTCCTATAGTCAAAAAAACAAATCAAACACTAGTTACTGTGCATCGATTATTATAAGATATGCAAGTAAATAACATGTTCTTTAGATTCCGGGGCAAAAAACAACATAGGATATACCTGAGTAGAAGTAGTGGGGGTAGAGTGTAAGAGAGTTGCTGCTTTAGGGGAACGCCAAGCCAGCACTTGCTTGGAATTATACAACTGATTAACGAATGAAGCTTCCACAGACTTGATATACATGCTGTGTTTCTCATCGGTCCACTCCCTTGACAAGCATCTCTTGCCTAAAGGCTCCTAATAAATTAAATATCAACGCCGATTATTAAATATTTATTAAAAAAAGAAGCATCTTTCCTGGAATAATTAAGTATACGGTTGGTTTTCTCCGAAAAACGACAACTTAGAAAAAAAAAATCACATGGATACATAAAGGCATATGAAATGAGTTGATGAAGAAGACAGAAATGAAAAAGCACCTGCACGACGCTGGACTGGGTGAGGACGGTAGGTGAAATCGTCGGAACTTGAGGTGGTCGGAAATTCTTCATAATAACAGAGGAGGAGATGGAAGCGGTGGTTGGAAGTTTGGAACAAAAGGAAAATGACGAAAGGCAGTTACAATTGTCAGCGCTTTAACACGTGTAAGGGGCCATGGCATCGACACGTCATCTACGTTGGAGAACACAGGACGACAGATATTTAGCCGCATCCAAAATATCTGGCTTCCGACCCTTGAAATGATGATGCCCTTAGTACATTCCATGATGTGGCGCTGCACTATTAGCTTTCAGCCCCCTCACTCTTCCTGTTCTTTAATAAGCCCATTCCCTTTGGACACTGTTATCCTTTTCTTATCTTATCCCATGCGATCTTCAAGTGCGGGAGGCAATCGACGGGTCCATCTCACCTACTTCTTTCATTTCATGTTCTCCGATATTTTACAGTTTACATACACTATGAATATTTTGAAATTCATAAATTACATATATTATACAAATTAGCAACATTAATTGATGGTTATGCAAGCGCCACCGGAAATATCAAATGGGGTCTTTTATCTTTGACTAAACGAGTTCCATATCTATTGCTAAAACATTTTTATCAAAAGAACCATTATAAAACAGCAAAAATCTGTTGTCTAAAATTAACCTTCTTAAAAATCTGTTGTCTAAAATTAACCTTCTTAAAATACTAAACAAATGTGTGTGGATGCCGCGTGATGAGGAAAAACTGCGTTTGAATTGCACACGTTTTAACTTTTAACTTCGTGTCACGGATAATAGCTCTTCACTCGAGAGCGCAGGACCAGGTGATCTGAGCCGCTTGGTACGTATTAGCCCTCCAACCATAACATGACCTTCTTATGCCGGTCTGCCTGCATTGAATAATTTTCTTGTGAACATTTAGTGACCAGCGATGTTCTTCTTCAAATGTCATGTGCGTAGAATATAATACACGATCCAACAGAGGTTCAACAAGGAAAGATCATGACTCAGTAGTATCTGGTTTCTGCTCACTTTCTGGAATGGCAGTGTCTTGCAAATCAATACGACCTGCATAATCAAAGCGTGTTAAAACAGCGGTCTGACACCTGTATCTGAAATTTTTTTCCTTCTCCAGGCAGATTTCTACACTATTAGTTGCATGAGGAAAATTTTTTGTCTAATCCTGTACTGCCTGCCTGGATTTGTTTCTGTGTAGTGTGAACCTGTGCAAGTACATAAGATCATACCTAACAAGGAAATTAGGGACGGGGATTGTGATGATCCATGCAATCTGACATCTGTATCTGCAAAACAATATTCATTTAGAATTACAGAACAAGATTGTCGCGAAGCAAAATAATCCAACCACTGAAGAGGACCTACCTAAACTTCCTATTGATTTAAGGACATCTGATTTCTTAAATGTAAACCCTATGAAATTGGTGTCTTTAGATGTTAACATCTGCGAGAAATGTCAAAAAGGAGGTAAGGTATCATAAAGTAGCGGTTTTAATACAAGGGGAATAAATATAGAACATCTAAAGGACCTCAAAAGCAAGTTTCAGGGGAACCGAATAAGCAAAATATCTCCAAATAGACAACAAATTTTGAAATCTGAAAATTTCTCTCTACAGTAATACTGGCCAAACTAGGCTGCTAACGTCATCAGTCCCGCAGAATACGCAGCTAATAGACCCGAAGAATGTAGCAGTGAGATCTAATTGTTAACCAATGGCCAAAACATTTATTGGACTGATTTCTTAATAACTGTGATTAGTACTTACAATACAAGAAGCAAACATATTTGGGGGGAAAATCAGCAGTCAATGTTAGTGTTATATAATGGGCCAAGCCTAATAAAAAGAACAAGGTTATGAATTTTTTTTCCCACGCAAATGTAAATCTTTGGTGATAAACTAGATCCACATGCTTAGAAATGGTCTTGAGCATTTTCAATCTGACAGAAAATGACTTACCTTCCGCCAAGGTCCCACCGTAGCTGTTGCGGATGGTGGTCCTTCTAACTGAAATGAACAAACTCACAAAAGTTTAACTGTGCAGAGGTAGTATGAAAATTGAAAACATAAGCCAAGATCACCCTTTTAGTGCCCAATGTTTTATCAGGAATCTCCATGCTATAGTTTACAGTTTTCAGCTGCACTGGCTCTCAAACAATAAATCACATCTAACAATTAATTTGCTGGTTGATGAAAAACTTGAGAGATAAAACGGAAAATGTTGGCGTTGAAAATGAGGTAACCATTTCCATTCTTGAAAAGTCCGGTGAAATTAAATTAGTTTAGAACTTCAATGAAATTAAGGCGTGTATCTAGTTTCACCCTTTGAATTTCTATGTAGAGGCAGTACAAATTTTTCATTTTCACCTGTCAGCATTTTTTATATGTACAGTTTTTGTACTCACATCCGGAAACTTCTCAAAGTTTTGTGTGTCCAAGTCTCCAGTGACAGTAGGTTTATATGCAGCTTCCATTTCATAAAGTTTATCCCACTGAATAGATCTGAACCATGGATGAGCCTGAAAAAGGAATTAATGGTATATTAACAATGGACTTGCCACATGAGCATGTTCAAAAAAAATATATGATTTCCCTAATAAATAATATATTACCTTTATTTCTTCGACACCTCTGGTTCCGAGTCTTGTGTCCACATCACATAATAAGAGACAAATCAGATCCTTAGCCTCAGCTGATATCTTGGGTTCTCCAGGGAATTTAAGGCATGTTTTCCAGTTAATTATCTGATACAATAAACAACGCCATGTCCTTATGAACAAATGGGAAAAGATAATGAGAATGGGCAAACCAATTTAATTAAATACCTTACGACATGTCATCCTTGGATCGTCAGAACAAAAGGGAGGATATCCAATAAGCATCTCGTACATGATAGCCCCAAGAGACCACCAATCGCATTCCATTCCATAGCCCTTTTTGAGCAAAACTTCAGGTGCCATGTAATCAAGAGTTCCAACAGTTGAATATGCCTGAAGAAGTGTAAGTTAGAAAACATAAACAACATTGCTTTAATATACTTTACTGTTTAAAAATTAAAAGCAGAAATTAATAATTCTGTAGATCATCAAGTCATTTTGTTATAGGGTTTGATTTTTGTTTTCTTTTTAGGAACCAAAAATAAACGTTGACTTGAGCTGGAGGAAAATGGCAATACCAATGCTCTGCGATTACGTTTCCACTGTAGTAATTTCTCCTTTGGAATCGACCAAGGGGATGCAGAATATCCTTCAGCCTCACTCGTTGATTCATTACTGGTCAAATCTTCACTTTCCAACAAAATTGATGAATACTTCTCATCAAGAGGCTTACATAAGCCGAAATCTGATAGCTTCAGATGGCCATTTTCATCCAATATCAAATTGTCTGGTTTTATATCCCTACAAGCAGAGTGCATCCAACTAAGCATAATCTTTATTGCTTGATATATTTGAGAATAATTATTCACAAGAAAGTTAAAAATACTTTTCCATAAACAATGTTCCTGAGTAGAATTTCTGGATATGGACCAATGTGACTTAAGCGGTGAGGAAAACCCACCTAAGAAACTAGGTTATTAGGTGGAATGTCTTGAGACTTAAGTACCATATTTTATCTTGACTGATATTCAATATGGGACATATAAGAGATTCAGATTAAATACATTCCTCTTAAAATCTGACAAGCTATATCTAAATTGTATATGTTATTCTGTTTATTTTTTAGCTACAAGAAATCCATGTTCTAAGAAGATGAAATACTGCATTACATTATTACATATCGTACCATATGAATACAGGCTCCTGGTAATTTGAGCTTGCGTTTACAGAATTTTATCTTTTTAGACCAAGAGAAGAGCTAACTTTTTTTGCGATAATAAAGGAGGGCTCTCATGGCATACGGGAAGATGAAGAACATAGGTCACAAGCTCTTGTACATAAAGTACTTCGCATTGCAGTGAGACAAAATTAGTTTCACAATAGCCATACCTGTGTATGTAATTGTGTTGATGTATTGAGTGGATAGCTAAGATGCTTTCAGCAATGTAGAAGCGAGTAACATCTTCAGAAAGGATATCTTCTCTCATTAATAATGTCATAATGTCACCACCGGGCAAATACTCCATGATGAGATACAGGAAATCAGAATCTTGGAATGAGTAATGAAGTTTTACAATGCATCGGCTATCAACCTCTGCAAGCAAATTCCTCTCAGATCGAACATGTTCCACCTGAATTAGAACAACAACGTGATGTAATAAGTAAATGAGTTCCCTCAAGTGGTCAAATTAGCCGGTAGATGTCATTATTCAGTACTAAAAAAATTGAATTTAAAACTCCCTTCGAACCTAATTTAACATATAAGGAAAATCTTACTCAATCTTTGCCCAACATCAATTTACATATACAATGCCCTTTTCCAACCAGATCTATACCATTAGATCAAAGGAAAATATATATATATATATATATATATTGAAAAAGTTAAATAACGTTAAGCAGATACAATGTACCAGTTAACGCCCTATTTTCCATTGGAATATCAGAAAAAGAGTTGGCATTCAGCGCTTAGCTTTGTTAATATCAAATGCTCTTTTGAAGCACAGAGAACTGCAATCGGAAAGATCACCAAAGACAAGCATAAAATGAAGTTCATATCTTTGATTGCAATTTGGAATAACTCATCATATTAAAATGAATGAATACTAACTAAAGTAAGAGGCCGACGAATAAGGTTTTCCTTTTCTTTGTGATGAGTGGTAAGAAGATTCCTGGAAGTAACATTTATGCAGAGTATGTACCAAGCTTGACTGCTATTACCTGTCCTCGGCTAAGCATATCTGATTTCTTCAATTTCTTCATGGCATAAATCTCTCCTGTACTTTTAGCACGACATAACCTCACCTGCATTATATGAAAATGTTACGGACAATGCAAACTATTAGAATCCAAACTTAATTTGTAATCCTGTCTATCTTCATTGCGCACCTCGCCAAAAGCACCTTTGCCAATTACGGTCAACTGCTCAAAGTCATCAATTCCAACTTTACGTCTCTGCAGTCTCATGTATTCAGTCTCTCGGCGCTCCAAATTCCTCATCATTTCCTCTTGTTCTTCACTTGATACTTGAGCTTCTTGTGCTTGCCTTTGAAGTGCTCTACGTCTGAAGCAAAAGCATAATTTATTGAAGTGCGCCTTATTCTTTGGAAATAAAACAATATCCGATTTGACTATTCTGAGTTGCTAACATATCCGTCCCCGACAGTCCATCATAACTCAAAAGCAAGATAACAATAAAGCGAGCCTTCTAATTTAATTGTTTTAGAGCGTGTAAATGAAAAATATAACATGTTCTCAATCAGTTACTCGAGATTCTTGAAAAGCATCAGGCATCAGGCATCAGGCAGAGTTCTAATTGTGGAAAAGCATATACATGAAACAGACATTTATAAGAGGATAAAACAAATTTTGCACGGTTTTTACTGAACAAGGGAACATGTCCCTGTCCACGTGATTGGAGGAGTCTTCACATATTATAGTTGTTAAAAGGATGCGTGATATGAACTACCAATTCAAGATAAGGAGAAACGACGATACGAAGACTTAACCAAGAACAATGTCTATCCTATTGCTTTAGCATTCTCAAGAGGCCAGCCAGCTGGAGTTTAACCAAAAACTATGATGTGAACAGTGATACAAAGGGGGGGAAATAGCAGAGAAATAAAAGCGGGTGAATAAGTACACGTAAAAAGATTGAATGAACACAACAATCTTCACAGAGAAACGACCAGTAGACAGAAGCAGCAAATCAATTCTCCGAAAGTATAAGCTGAAAGATTGGCAATGGAAATCTCAGAAACTCTGAATCAGTGGAAGGACGAAGATGAATGTAAATGCAAAAAATTTGTGTCGTGAAAAACGATCAGATTCAGACATGGCAAAAATAAGGAAAATAATCAGAGTTAGACATAGCTAAAGTAAGGAAAATAAGTACCTCTCTTTTCGATCCTGCAATCCTTGGAGATAATTCTTATAGTGATTTTCAATGAACTGCTTAGCGGCGGCAGCCTTCTGTCTAGTAACCGGAGAGGAAACCGATACATCAGGGCCGGAGTCAAATTCATTCCGATCATGGTTCATGTGAAGAGCTCCGAGCCTGACAGTGCCGTCGTAACCTTCCATAATTGTGGACCACTCACAACGGCGGAATAAGAGGAAGGAATTTATTAAAAAAGCGTGCAGGAAGAGCGGAGGCGTCGGAGTCAGAGGAATTCGTCAGAGAGATCTGCAAGTGTTGGTGAAACTGACGCAGAGACGGACTACTTGGCAATTGGAATATATTGGGATGGAAGTCTACGAAGCTGTGGCAAGGCTGTCTTATCAGCGAGTTGTCGTCTGAACATATTTGTTGTCTACTCAGAAAATAAAATTGCAATACTTCTGATTTGATTTTGGATGAGACGTTCTTTTTCAATATTTTGACCTTTTTTTAAAAAAAATAAAAATTAAAAGGTTTTGAGGGGCAATCTTTATGAGAAGTTACTGAGAAGATAAATATTGTTGGCATCGTTTTCCTCACAAGAACTGGTGTAATCTTTGGAAGCATTTCGCATCATGGTGACATCTGACGTTTGACACGAAAGTGGGGAGAGAGAAATTTTGACGCTATTGTCGGCGGATAGCCGTATTAGGCTACACGCTCACATTCCCAGCCCCTGGATGTGAAAATCATGCTTCCACCAGACACCTCTCTCCTCTTTTCTTTATTTAGAATTCATATAAGTCATTCATTTTTAACTACTTTACTGAAATTAAGTAAAAATAGTTGAATAATTAATGAAAAAAATAAACTTTTTAAATTAACCTTATTAATTATATCGTATGATGAAAATTTTACTTTATTCATATAAAATAACAAAACAAAATTAAATGAAATGATTAATACTCAATAATTTATGTGAAGTGATTTATAAAAATGAATAATAATTTTGATGGTATATTTTGTTGTGTTTTTAAATACATTAAATAAATTAGTAGTATTAAAAAACTTAGGGTTTGAACAAGTCAAAATCGATATTTTTTTTTGTCCACCCAACTCACTGGAGTTTTATCCTGATTATATCCGGATTCGACCCGCGTCGCGCACTTGGCTATAGTGGGTGAGTCTTCTAACGAAAATTTTCTGTATATACCAAAGCTCAAACTCGATACCTCATTTAAACGATACCGAGTTATTTATCAATCCCTGTTGTTCAAAACTGATATTGATAAGATTGGGGAGTTTGCTTGAAATGGATATGGAGCCCAATTGAAAAGAAATGGGTTGCTTCTCTGGCCCCTGGCTTCAAAATAGCCTGCTCCATTCTATTGAGACCTTTTATATGATAGCGTACTTTACTTAATATTAATATTATTTATAAATGTATAAAAAATCATTTATAAAGAATAAAAACTTTCTTTATAAGTAAATCTAACTTTTTTTAAAAAATAATTATATAAATAAAAAAAAAAACACGCCCACAGAAAGAGAGTTTCCCTCTCAAAACTATATGTTGTTGAGAAAGAGAATGGAAATAAATATACTTATCATGTCAAGTAAAAATGTGAATATTTATATGTTGTTGAATAATATATATATATATATTAAGCGTTTGCATATATTTAATAAATTAACAAATGTAACAAAAAATGGTATTAGAAAATGTGCAAAAGTGAATATTCTTTCTTCTTGGGCTTTGGAACTCAGATATTGTTTTTCTTAACATTTACCTACTTGTTGAAAAATTGCACGTATGCTAAATACAGCTGAATGGTGTTGGCTCTCACATTTATGAGGGGTATTTTGGGTTGGCCAAAAAATGGAGGGTAATTTGGGCTTTCTATATATCATTTCAGGAACCCCCGGCCAGTCGTTCCTTCACTTACTTGTGAAATCATCACTCTCAAGATATTAAGAAATGTTCTGATTGGAATGTAAATGGCACTGCTTAGAGATTGCAGCCAAATATCTGGAGGAATGGAATTGGCGACTCATGAAAGTCCACTATATTGGGGGATGGGAAACAGCTAAGGAAACTCGCAATAACCTTGGGGTGCAAATGAATTGCATTCCATATCTCCTTATCAGTTGCTGTTTCAAGTGCTGCTGCTACGTGCTCCACGCCATATATTGACACTACTCTTTGGCCTTATTAGGATCCCCACTGATATGTAAGTTGAATCTCTCGAAAATGCCTACGCATGGATGACGTCACGTAATATTACAATTAGTATTAAATTAATTAATGATGATCTATTAGTTTTTAGTACCTGTGGCTGTGGAATTCAGATGCGCCATTACCATTGCCTAGTTTGGAATTTTTTGAAAACACTGTGACGATTATAGCCTTGAATTGCGATCTTGGTGATTTGTGGAAAATGTCAATAGGTCGCATTGATCTGGAAATTAATGCGGACTTCAAATTATAAAGCCGGCCGGGCTGAGAGTTGATTTCTGTTTTTGAATAATACTAATAGAGATATGGGATTCAACGTGGCTCCTCCTTTATATGGAGCCTTTGCAATATACCAGGGAGAGCAAGTACGAGTATAGCACGTGGAGCAACTAAGGGATTAGGGCGAATTTTTATTTATTTTTTTTGTTTCGCTGCTAACAATAACGAAACTTGGAGAGTGTTTAAAACCCTCACACAATTTATATCGCCTAGATTCATGGGATGGGTCGAGGGACATGGACTTGGGAGTTCTGACCAGAGAGAAAATAGCATTGCCGTGAAAGTATAGATCTCCTCTTTTTTTTTTTTTTTTTTTTAATTTTAATTTGGAGAAGTAGCTGTGAAAGCTTCCATGGAGACCAAGAAACATCTATCATGCTCTGTCATGGAAGCATCATGAAATTGAATTGTCTACCTTGGGGGACTTGGAACCTTACCTTACTTTCGAAATAGATGTTCCTGTCGTATTAATTGGTCGTTCTTTGACAATCTCTTGTTATTAATTAGGCTTTAAAATTGTCTCGACATCTTTACCTTCCTTCATCGCCTCTAATCCAATTTTGTGTTTTTTTAGCAGACTTAATTTCAGTTCAAAAATGAATATTTATCACTTGTTTGTATAAGGAGGAGAGCATATAAAAAAACCTTCCAAAAATAATAAGTTTTTCTGTTTTTGTTTCAAAAATTTTCTCTAACAGTAAGCTTGTTTTTTCCCTCTCCCTTATTTCCTTCATATGCAAACGAGGCCTTACCAGCAAAGCCCTCCAACATGAATAAAGTGAGCGAAAAAAATCTTGCTTGTTTTATTTTTTGATTCACAAATTTTTGGAAAGGGATTAGAATCACACACATTTTAAGGATAGGCAAAGTCTCCCTTACTCTTAAGTGATACTAATATTAGGTAAGGTAAGCTATTAAATATCTTTAAGCGTAAACCTAAATACTTAGGAGTTAGGATATCTCCCTAAGTGTCACGACTAAAACTATAGTAAAATAATACTCTTTAGGATTAAATATATTCTAAATGATCATATATCTCACCTTTTTATTAGTTGAACTTATAAATGGTGGCTAAATCTTGCTTGTTGGCCTGAGCTGAAATTCTTATCGATTTATACAACTGTTAGCCCAATTCTAGGCCCGGCCCAAAGTAAACCCAATTATAAGCGACTGCGGCTATCCATGAGAACATATGAAAGGCCGAGAATGGAGAACAGCGCTCGGCTTTTATCTTCTTGTTTCTTCGGGTTAGCTTGCACAGAGCTTCACTCCGTTAAACCGATAAGGTGAACGCTGACGCTGAACTCTATAACCGTATAACTTACACGAGCAAATGGATGCTATGGCAGATAAGGGAAAACTGATCTGAGACAGATAGGGGGAGAGAGTAAGGAGGGAGGAAGATTAAGCGGCGAGCCCTGCTAGGTGCTCCAGCATGACTTCATTAACTAACTTGCCGCCACATACCCACCCTCGCTCAAACCCTATGTCTTTCCACTTTTCTCCGGCAATTCTTTCTTTCCGTTTACGCCGGAACGTATCCTTGCTTCACACTCGTCTCTGTGCCCTCAACACGGGTTCTGACGCCGATAATTTGCTCAGGAAGCCCGTCGTTTCTCCGGATAAGGACATCTCTGAAATTTTGGAAGAAGATCAGGACAGCGGCGTAAAGAGGACCTTTGAATACGATAGCGAACATGAGAGATGGGTTGACTGGGAGGACCAGATTTTGGAGGATACTGTTCCTTTAGTTGGTTTTGTGAGGATGCTTCTTCATTCTGGAAGGTGAGTTTTTCTTCTTCCCATGACATTTTTCTCTTATAGTATTTCAGAGTTTCAGTATTCAGGGGAGGCAATTCGAATGTATAACGAATTAACGATACTGCCGGTCATCTTCGAAAATCTATATTTGTGAGCATGGAGTAAAAGTGACTTGCGTTCCACTTTAAACCTTACCCCAAGATTGTTTATCAAGAAAACATGGATAATTTTCATATCAAATTTTACTACTACCCTTCCTTATTTCCAGCTCAACAAAGTTCATTTCTTCTAAGTCCAATGTATCCATCCCCAAGGGTTGTGTTGATCTGAGTGAGAGGTAAGAGAGAGCATTTTGCGTTTGTGTAACAGGTGCATGTACATCGACAGAGCATCTGAAAGCTCCTAAGGGGAACTTTCATTAAGCCATTAATTAGTTGAATGCTTTTTTTTTTTTTGGCTGACTGAACTAGGTGGGTACTTGAATAAAGGGTTTATGTTGTTCTGCAAAAAAGGGGAAAAAAACAAAGAATAAAGAGTTTATGTTACCATGTAGTTGTTTTAACATTGTACTTCCTTGTCACCTATTTATCCTTGGATTAACATTCGCAATCTGTAGTTTTCACCCGAATTTGAAGTATTACCTATCAGCCATCAATATTTTGTTTTTATGCTGTCTTGTTTCCTCTCACTCTCTCTATTGTTTTCTTGCCTAGCATTCGGGTCTAAAATCAATGCATATTACTTGTTGATCATATTCTTATGAAGTGTTCTGATTTCCTTCGTGCAAATCATAAAAATTTCTGATTGTGAAATCCTGACATAGATATGAAAGTGGAGATAGACTGATTCCAGAGCACGAGAATACCATTCTTGAGAAACTCCTTCCCTTTCATCCAGAATTCGAGAAGAAGAAAGGATGTGGAATTGATCACATAACGGTAACTCTCTTTCTCTATTGGCATTCTTGCTCACTACATGTACTTTTAAAGAAAGTCCAAATTTATATATGCTTCAGTGTCTGTGTTCAGTCCCAGTATTTATGAATCCTGAAGGTTTAGTAAGTTATTAATAGACATTTCATGTTGACCATTCACAAAGAGTTCCCCTTTTTCCATTTGAACATTCAAATGGGTCTTTATTCTGTTAGAGGATTCAAACCAGATTTCATATTCACCAAAGTGGATTTCACGTATCATGTGATGCACTGATACTTGGACTTAATTTATTCTTATATGCTTCTCAACTTTGCAGTTTATCAAGTTCCTGATTCAAATGATACTATCTAGATGATTTTTAAATTGCCCATATTTTGTTGTCTGAAAGATGTTTTATGGTCCATTTCTTGGCGTTGTCATTTCTCATACCATGGTAGTTATAATTTCACACGAAAAAATTGTGTGCATTTATTTGCGCAAAATTTCCCTTATCCCCTGGTAGTCAAAATTTCCCTTATAATTTCATATTTGCTCACACGATAGATGTGTTGCATTTGTTGATTTAACAGCCTTTGTATATTGATCATTGGATATGAGAAAATAGAGCTTTGAGCAGACTTAGCAATAAATAGCAGACCAAATGATCCCACCTAACAACACCAGGGAAGAAAACAAAGTTAAAAACATAACAACTTGTTGTATAATCATAATAAATATTAAAAAGTTAGTTATGAGAGTCAACTAAAGATAGCCGTTAGGATTAGTCATAAGGAATTAGCCGTTAGAGTTAGTTACAAGGAGGTGTTTATTAGCCTATAAATAGACGAGTGTTCTAAATGTATAATCAGATTATGATGTGAATGAAGTAGCGCACTATTCAGAAAACCTCTTCTTGCTGTTCCTCTCTCTCTCTCTCTCTCTTGATATCCCTCAACTACTTCTTCTTCAATCCTCTGTTTCTCTTCTCTCTCTTTCCCTCTAATTTCTTCTATCAGAATTATTCTTACCTATCACAACTACAATACCAACAATCAATCTCATAAGGAACACTTCCTTTTGTCTAGAGCCAAAGTGGTAGATATTGACATCCATGTGCTACCTAAGTACCCATGTTTAATCCCACCGACTAGGCAACAGTTACAGTGCTGAGAAGTATGTAACATGATAGGATCCTGCTTTCCCGTCAGTTGGTTTGTAATCCCTAGCTTCTGATAGCTATTTTGTCACCCTCTATTTAGGACTAACATAAGTTGATCCCACTCTTCGACATAATGGGGCAAAGAAAGAATGTGTAAGTTCGGGGAGTTTAAATTTTGGGTTATATGTACAGGCCACAAGTTCCCATTGTATCTAACAATACTTACCATTAAATTCTGTCCAAACTGTTTTTTCTTGGGTTATTATGAAACCTGATTTATTTTTCTTTTTACTTCTTTTCATTGATTGGATTTTTTATGCTCAAATTCAAATATGTCTAATCACTTTTTCTATGGCAGATTGGATATCATCCCAACTTTGAAAGATCCAGGTGTTTATTCATAGTACGAACAGATGGTGAGCTGGTTGACTTTTCATATTGGAAATGCATCAAAGGTCTGATCAGAAAGAATTATCCATTATATGCTGACAGTTTCATTCTCAGACATTTCCGACGGCGTAGGCGTAATTTTTGAAGTTGCTAATGTCTAGTTTCTTATTGCTGGTTGGATGCTATTTGAAGGCGCTGCTGAAAGATGGAATATAGCGAGATTATGTATATAGTGGTATGGATTTTGTTAATTGACTAATATTTCAACGAGATTGGATAAGGCGAGAAGTTTTTCAATTCTGAGAATTGTTTTAAGAAATTGAGAACTTGGAATTACAAATAATGACACGAAAGGGCTGGGTTAAGTTGAATATAGATGGATCTGCAAAGGGCCAGCCAGGGGATGCTGGTTTGGAGGAGTAATAAGGGGAGAGGGTGGAGAATGGCTTGGTGGTTTTTTGGAACAGGATTGGCAGCTGTGTGGCGCACGCGTCTGGGAAGGTAATTTCCTTGCTGACTGGTTAGCAAATTGGAGTCGAAACAGGAGCATGCCTTTTAGTTTCTGGGTAGTCCTCCCAAGGGACATTTGTTGCCCAGAGGTTGATTGTTTTGTAATTTGTTTGGGCTTTTGCCCCACTTGTATTCCCAAAAAAAATTCAACTCGAGATTTTAAAGGACAAGACATTTTGATGTGTATTAACACGTACGTATTTGATTATTAGAGAGTATTATTTTGTTGTAATTTTAGTTGTAGCGTTTGGATATATATCTTAGTTCCTGAGTATTTAAGTTTGTGCTTGAAGGTAACTTACAACTCATATTATCTAATATTAGTATCGTCTAAAAAAAAGGGAGATTTTATTCTATCTTTAGATTGTGGGTGAATTTAACTTTCTTTTAAAAATTTGAAAAAAAAAACATGGAGTATAAGATAAGCATTGTTTAATAATATGATATAATTTATTACAAGTTTTATATGATATTACAGTTCAAACCTTTTATTTTTAATTTTTTTTATAATAATAAATGTTTGGAAACTAATTCTAAGTCAGTACAAAGTCGGGTCCACCTTGGGTACTCAGCAGGGTGATGGTTTCGTTAAGATTCTAATCTATGGGTAGAATCTTTTTTTGGCGACCAGCTTAATCTAAATCCATTTTAGCTTGACAATCCATGAAGCGCATATCTGTGACCGTTCTTGTTCAACGAGGCGTGGACGGCTCCGATCCTCCCAGGAAGCAGAATGTGATTGGGCCCTGTCACAAGACACAAGGCAACGTTGGGTGACCCTTACTCTTTCCACATGATGGGGCCTACCGGAAACCAACGGGTTAGTCCGAGTGGTAAGCGACTCGGTATCGCTTAAGCGAGGTCTCAAGTTCGAGCCTTGGCGTACGCAGAAAATCCCCGTTGGGAGACTCACCCATCATAGCCAGGTGCGTGACTTGGGTCGGATCCGGATGTAGTTGGAGCAAAATTCCGGTGAACCGGGTGGGAAAAAAAAAAAAAAAAGAGGTGCTGGAAAATGATTCGACTTTATGATTGATAATATTCTAATTAACAAACATGCCGTCTAATTAAGAGGCAATATTACTTACTCTCCATCATCGCCGCCGTCAATCCCTAGCATAGAGCAAGCAACCCCAGGGGCGAGGGTACATCCCCTATCCAGCCATCTGGATCACTCGTACACTTCCATAAAGCTTAAACTATCATAACAAGTAATAAATAACTGTAACTGCCAAATACTTGAATCAAAACCCTCCACGTAAGGAAGTCTTTAGTCACCTCGGCACGCTTGCATTCATCTGGACGGGGGTGTGATCACACTTCAACGCATATAAATATAAAACTAGTTCAGCTCTGCTCTGCATACAAAGTTACAAACTAGTGAACGTATTACGTGAATGCAACGAATGGATAGAGAATATCCGGAGGGTTACGGACTGAATTCAAAGATTATATATATTACCCAAAGTGTCTTACTAATGCACTAGATTTGGAGAAAAGGAAGATTGCATATAATTCGAGTCTCCAAAGTTTATGGAGCATCTGTGCATTCCATAACACTTGAAAACTGTAAAGAAGAACAAACATCAGACTGAAAAGTAATAAAGTGCTCAACTGCTTATGCTAATGGCCACAGTGAGGAATAACAAGAACTGGTCCAGGAAGAAAAGGAAGAGCCAATTTGTTCTTCTTCTTTTTATGAAGAGGAAAAGCTTCATGGCTGCATGTGAATGGAGATATCTTGCCTTCCACGTGTCTGATTCTCATTTGACTTCCCCTGCATCTACCAAACTAAAGTGATGCCTTTCCCTTTGATGTTTGAATTCTTATGGCAGTGCACGCTTCCTCTGTGTATAGTTCTGAACGGACATTCTCTGATCCTCCGTTCTTCATTATTATCATTATCATCGGGTCACTTGCCTCTGTTCGTTACCATGAACAGTCACTTAAAAACTGAGGGGACAATCACACAGTTTCACACTTTGATCTTCCTGCTCTCTCACTTCATATGGGATCATGCTATTATTTTTTTTAGGTAGAGAGGCAAGCACTTGCTAATGGACTCTATTATAAGTAGAATTGACTCTATAATTTCTTATTTATAAAAAAAAAATTCATGCCATTAAACTACTGAGATATAGACTTATTTATGCTAAGAGTGTGTTTGGGTAACATTTTCTGCCGTTTACGGGACATATGTTTAAGCCTATCAAAACTTAAGCATAACCATTTTAATTAATTCTTAGTTGTTTTATTTGACTGATTTAATGTGGGTGTGAATAAGAATGAGGGTAAGATCAAATTCAAAGCTTCACTCAAGAATGTCTCATTATGACATGGATGCCCTTGCTCATGCGCGGAAACAGCAAAAAGTAATAATGTCTTCGTCACAAGGATGGTTCCAAGTGTATCCACCAAACAAAAAACTCAGACATCAACATCCTCCTCCTAACTTTGAATAATGCAGTTTTGGAGGATAAAGGCTCTCAGTTTTTTCTTTTTTGCACTTTTGTCGGTTCCCAATGAAAATGACATTATTCTACTCTCTCCCCCCCCCCTATATTATTATTTATGTCTTGACGTGCTTGTTCTGTTATCTCTTTTGCCATTGACATTTTCTCACCACAATTTCTGGAAACCTCCAATTTTGACAACCATCAAAGTATATGACTCACTTCAGGGATCACTGTTTCTCCCATTTATTTAATATGCGATGAATATAATTCGAGTGGTGTCATACATTATATTGTGGATCTTTTTTTTTTAAATGAAGATCTTTGTGCGGACAAGCAGATTGTGCGAGCGAGCTAGATAGGTGGGAATTATTGTATTTTATATTGTTTGGGCATCCCATTATTGCCATAATAGGATTGTTTTTTGGACCCAAATCGTGGAATCCTTATCTTCTTCTTGCCGGCAGTTTAGCAGAGAAAATTGAAAATGACGTTGTTCTTGTTTCTTGTTATATGGATAGCTTGACGCCAGACTTTGTTTCTAACAAATTAATTAATAACTATTGAAAGTCGCATTACGCACAGCATTCCCATTGTAAACTTCACCCCGGCACCACGGCATACTTCTATAAAATTGAGAAAACGACCTTGAATTAGTGTCTCCTCATTATTTAAATAAAAAATATAATTCCTACCAACAAATAAATAATATAATTGCTTTTACATTATGGAAGTTAACCATTGGAATGATAAAAATGTTGGCAAAAAGAATTTCCTATTTTGTTAAATATAAACATCTTCGTATTGAAGACAGTCATATTTAAATTATTATGAAATACTAAATACATGCATATTTTTTAACAACGATTCAAATAGTTTGTCGTATTATAATAGATAGGGGTATTCATAGGCAGGGTTAGGCAGGGCAATCTCTCTGCCCGATACTCTGCACAGTAAAAATTCTAACCATTTTAGGCTGAGCGTGGGCAGGTTAGACGTGCTCAAGTTATGATGCCATGCTCATGTTGTGAAAAAAATATACAATTATAAACTTATAAAATAATATCATATTTATATGTTAATATCTATAATCCACTAAAAATAAGGTAATAAAAAAATAATAATTAAAGTCTTAAAATTTATTACATATAAAAAAAAATTTAAAATCTAAGTATCTTGTAATTACAACTTTATATCAATTTTTCAAATATTGACAAGGATGAAGTATTAAAAAAAATAATTATAATTTATAATACAATCATATGATTAGTCAAATTAAAAATAAATAAATATAGTTATAAATATTAAAAGACGTAGCTTACGTACTTAACTATTTATATTTTTAAAATAACCCTTTAGTCACCAGTAACTATCATATTCTTTCTTCCAAGTGTAACATTTAGGTAGAAAAATATAAAACTAAAAAAAATGATACTTATGGACAAGGCAGAGCAACCTCCTGTCAGGTGCCCAGCCCAAAAAAACATGGGCTAAATTTTACAATTCGATGCTTAGCCCTACCCTATATTTATCGGGTTGGGTAAGATTTTTTTTGTAGGCTCGAATGAATATACCGAGCCGCGGGTTTTATGAATATCCGTAATAATAGATATTAACTTTCTCTATAAAATCTAACTTTATTGATAAGAATTTACCATTTGTCTCTAAAGTACTGACAAAGAATATTTGTGGTCTTATAATAACATATAATCAACTAATAGCAAGAAATAAAAGGGGCGTATGAAATTAATTTTTATTTTCTATTTAAAAATGTGCAAAATTCAGAACATGTAACAAACAGCATAACAGGCCAGCGAGAAACTGTGTCGTGGCATCTGTTATGGAGTTATGGAGACGTGTCGATGTTCTGAAGGGACACGTAGCAAAAGTGTCGTCCCAAAAAGGAACCAACCCACGTTCGCCGGATTATTTGTAAGTCAAAACCATTTAAAGGGGAAAAAGCTTGTGATTATCAAAATTAAGTTAATGATATATACATAACTGAGTAAATAATTATTTTTTTTTCGCCTTCATTCGATTCTTTCTTTTCTAATACTCACTCCATCTTTCCTATCATAAATAATTAGAGCTGATAAAACGGTCCCAATCCACAAGTTAGACCCATTTTACCTTAAGGGAACGGATGCCAGCCCGCCAAATTAACGGGATGGCCATTTTTTTTTTAAATTTTAATATTATTATTTATTTTACTTAAATATTATTTTGAATACTCCTATTATCGATTACTAGTAAAGATAATTACTTATTTGTTAATATATGTTTACATATTATAATTGATTAATATTATGTTAATATTTATTTAGATTTATAATTATAAAATTTGGGATTTTTTTATAAGAAATAGAAATTTTTAAGAGTATAACATGAGCAATTTTTTGAGTATGCTAATATAACATTAAAAAAAATTTATTAATATTTTAAAAATATTTTTTTAAATTTAAAAAAAAAAAGTGGCGGGCCAGCCCGCCACTAAGGGGGCGGGCTCAGGCTGGCGTTTTGCTAACCCGTTTTAGGGCGGGCTGTGTATTCTGGCGGGCTGAGAGCGGACTGACCTATTTTTGGCAGGCCAGCCCGCATTCCTAGCTCTAATCATAATTATAATAGTCTGTTAACTTAAAACTAAAAAACTAAATATTTAATTAATTATAATAAATTTAAATTTTTTAAAATAAATTTCTATTATATATTTACTATTTAATCTACTTAAATTAATTAATCAATTTTTATATTAATTATAATTAATTATTATATTTTATTTTATTTTTTAATCTATAAAAAATTTAATTAACTCTAACAATTAGTACAGAAAATAACATACTTTTAGGGTAATAATTTGATTAAGGGTGATGTGGCGGAGCCGAACTTCCTTTCACAGTTTCACTTGTCTTGAATGGATATCCGCATGTGATTACGCCCCTCGTTTCGTCGCCAACGATTAAAACCGGTCTCTGACCCTTCTTTTCAATGACACGTGGAGGGGTGAGATTCTCCCAGAAAGCAAAATGTGATTGGGTTATGCCACAATCAGGGCCCGTCAGTTCTTGCCGATCATTGGTCTACGTTTCCCGTTTCAGAAGGTAGCATAGTGCAAGCACTCAATTTATATACTAATATTCTCCATCGGAACAAAATAATTATTTAATAATAAATGTACTAATAAAACTGGGGATTACGCCAGGCGGACCCAACTGAATCCCGATTCAATCTTTAAAAAAATTGGAAGCGACATCGTACGGTGGACACGTGGCGATCGTAGAGGAAAGCAGCCAAAGAAACTACCAGACGCTACTCTACCTTGAGAAAGGTAAATACACTGACCCTTGATTCCTTCTCCTGTGCCTTAACCTTGTCCTGTTCTTTACTTCTTATGGCTTCTCCTTCCTTTGTTTGCCAGTAGTAATGAGATGTATTATAATTGATCACTGATCAGTCACAGTCATCCGTCAGATCAGTTTTATTCATTTCTTTGCTGATTTTGACGACAAGTTGATCCTTTGGAGTTGGAGATTTCTGTTTTTTAATCATTTTATTTTTACTTTATGCTGCTGAGTTCCTTTCCCTCCCTTTTTAATGTATTTCTATCCATTCGCTCTGATTCTTAGTCGTCATCGTTTAAATTGGAATAATGGTTGATTCTGAAGTCTAGTTGAGTTTAACCTTGTTAATTAGGATGTTTCATGAATTCCTCTCACGAGACGTATATTTGAAAAAGAAGTGACAAGTTTCTCAACACTCTGTACCGCAGTTGAGCCTTTTCCATCATAGTTTGAAGAAGCTTAGCTTAATTTCACTGTTCTATTATATGTTCAAACTCAAGTCCATCGTCTCTAGCCTCTTTATTTCCTATTTGATAGTGAGTCGGGTTTCGTTGATTTCGTTTAGAAGTGTGGGAGAGCGGAATCTGAATTTGTGTCCGTTGAAGTAGTATATAGTAAGCTTAGATCAGCTTCTGATAGCGCTCCATTCAGATTTCACCTGATTGAGACCACGATGAACATGAAGAATGTGAAGAACGACCCTGCCGTCCATAACAATGGTGTCGGAAGTCAACCAGGGAATTTTTCCCTGGCGCGACAGCCGTCCGTCTACTCTCTGACATTCGACGAATTCATGAATACCATGGGAGGTCCAGGAAAGGACTTTGGGTCCATGAACATGGACGAGTTGCTCAAGAACATTTGGACAGCTGAAGAAATGCAACCAATGGCGTCCACGACCGGTTTTCAACCGGTGGCCGGCATCTCTGGTGGTGGCCATTTGCAGAAACAAGGCTCATTGACACTGCCACGGACAATTAGCCAGAAGACAGTGGATGAAGTCTGGAAGGATATTTCCACTGGTCCTGGAGGCCCCAGTTTGCCTCAAAGGCAGCAGACTTTGGGAGAGATGACACTGGAGGAGTTCCTGGTCAGAGCCGGGGTGGTAAGAGAAGAGATACAATTAGATGAAAAGCCAAACGGAGAGCTTTTCGCTGATTTCTCTCGGACAGGGAATCACAGTGGTTTAGAGATGGGTTATCCGCAGTTCAACAAGGGTGCAGGGATAGTGGGAAGCCCGATTCCCGGGAATAACAACGATCGTTTAACTCTTCCATCGCCCACCAATTTGCCGTTGAATGTTAACGGGATTGGATCGAATCAGCAACAGTTGCCTAATTCACAACCACCGCAGCTGCAACCACATATACTTCCAAAGCAGCCTGCTATGCCTTATGCAACTCCAATGCCATTAATGAACAATCAAGGAATCAAGAGCGGAATAGTGGGGCTTGCTGATCAGAAGGGTAATATAGTTCCAGGTTCTGCACTGCATGGTGGAGGGATCGATGGTATGGATTTAGGACATGGGGGTGTTCCCGTAGCTACAGGATCTCCAGCGAATCAACTGTCGTGCGATGAAACTGGGAAGATTAGTGGTGATACTTCGTCCGTATCGCCAGTTCCGTATGTATTCAATGGCGGTTTTAGGGGAAGGAAGAGCAGTGGAGCTGTGGAGAAGGTGATTGAAAGGAGGCAGAGGAGAATGATAAAGAACAGAGAATCAGCTGCTAGGTCGAGGGCTCGCAAGCAGGTGATTTTTTTTGTTCTATAAGCTCGTTCTCACCTTCCCGCCAATCCAGCATCTTTGTTTATATAATTGTATTAACTTATTGGGATTATTCTAAATTTAATAATCGAGTTTGCTGCATTTACTCATTCAACTGACTGAATGCTTAAATTCAAGAGAATTACTTCAATCTACTTGGGTTGTAATGAAATTAGTGCACTGATTAAAGTAGATAGGAAATTAATAAAATTACTCGTGTGTTTTTCTATGAACTCTTCTGTAGTATTGTCATCTGGATCAGCTGATGTTACTCAAGATGTTTGCCCTTGCTGACTGTTTATGTAATTCTAGTAACAGGAAAGAGAGTTTCTATAATCTCAATAAAAAAAATTCCGCATATTTAATTAATAAGTGCAATTATTTCAAGAATCAAAAGAATATGATATGATGAGAAGTTGCCTTATTTATTAATTGATATGCTAACATTTCAACTAGCCCTCAACTCTGTTTTTATTCTCCGTTGGCATGCTGTACAAGATATTGAAACGTCTGATCGATGGAATGCATAAAATAGCATCGCAAAATCCTTAAAAGCACTAGGCATAAGTTAATATATTTTACCAACGAATCGATTTTATTGGGGGCATAATGTGGGAAGAAAGTCCAGATGGGAAGTTTTATTAAATGTATCAAGATGCGTGATATGATTATCACCTTAATCTTCCACTTCCTTTTCTTCCAGGCATATACCACGGAATTGGAAGCAGAAGTTAAAATGTTAAAAGATGAAAACCAAGAACTGCAAAGGAAGCAGGTAATTTTTGTTATTGCAGCATGTTCCATACAGATGCTGGTACATATGTTGATTCATCCCTATGGCTAAAGTTCCCCTACATTACTGTAATTTTTTCTGACGCGTCATCTTTTTGGACTCTGCAGGCTGAAATCATAGAAATTCGAGAGAAAAAAGTAAGTTGGCCTTTGTTTCCCCCCTTTTTTGCCCCCATTAAGGGCTCTTTTCCATCTTTTATGTTTAGTTGGACCTTTCCTGCCTACGAGTGGCCACAACTTGTGCTATGGTTGAGCCATGAGATTATGCCCCATTTCATAACTATTTTTGGTCGGGGCATCATGGTTTAAACACTATGCGCATAAGATGCTATATTCTCCATCTTTGACTCCTAGAGCAATTTTGCCACTCAGCTTGCACTTCAACCAATGGGAGACTTGAAGAAAGGCACTTGGCAAAGAGAGCGTTTTGACACAAACTAAGTCAAACTTCTTCTAGAAACTAGAAACGTGATCAATAACTGTAGCTTAGCATATATGGACATGAATAGGGAAACCATATATATATATGATCCTATCTATCAAAGCGAGCAGGTATACGTATTTCATGATCATCATAGCGTGAATCTTAAAGTTCGTTTGGTGGAAAATGGTGATGTGATGATATACATACCTAGCTTGAACTCCCACCAAATATAGTCTTCCACTTTATTACGAGTGAATTTCTGTGTGAATAGGCCATCGAATGCCTTTTCTCTACCTGGAGGCTTTTGTATTGTGCTCTTTCATGGTGCGTGTTCTTCTGTCTTGCATCTCCCCCATGGTTGTTGAATTGACTCAATCATTTTACGTAGAATCATTAGTAGAAAATATGCTTTTAGCAAATTGTTGTGATTTAGCGGCCGAGGAACCAGCTAACTGTCTCATTTGATCCCAATATTTCTTTCTTTCTCATAGGTTAATACCAAGAGCTGATTCTGGCTAAACCTATTCCTTCGTATTTCTGCCAATCACGCAACTAGCTATGGCCCCTCAGTTATTCTTATTCTCCTTAGACCTTGAGTTTCAGGAACTGCTAAAACCAGCTTTTCCTGCTCCCTTCCCCTCCTGCAAACATTTTTTTTTTTACTTTTATGAGTGAATGGTTTTTTTCCCTTTATTTATGTTAATGCAGCCGCAGCACATTCTGCCCAAAAAGATACAGCTGCTTTATTGAGCTTATCATCTTTACCCAAGCGAATCCATGTTTTATAGACCAGTTACGGTGGCCAACTCCTAGTTGGGATTGTTTTCTGGATAGAAATCGGTTCTATTTCTTTATACTCTTGGGAGCTGTTACTGGTTTGTAAGCGAGGGGTCGTAAAAAGTCCATCAACTATCACAAGAACCACAAGTTTCTATCATCCTAGCCTGTTAGTTCTCTAATTGGGAATTTTTCCTATATGATGCACTTGCTTGATAATTCTGAACTAGCAAGTAAAAAGTGACATTGGAAATTTATTTCTTCGAGAACACTTTCATCTACTCCGTTGAACTTGTATTCTTGGACTGCTTACACAGGTACTCTGAATCTTTTGAAGTAGAATTATGGACTATTAGTCCATGACCATCCTCA
The DNA here is from genome assembly GCA_037074615.1 of Leucaena leucocephala. NCBI lineage: Eukaryota > Viridiplantae > Streptophyta > Magnoliopsida > Fabales > Fabaceae > Leucaena > Leucaena leucocephala. Next base: position 4,958,066 of record CM073517.1, on the reverse strand, counting down.
TTTAGAAAACTTACTAGTAAACCCTTACCGCAATCAGATATGCCCTTGCATAGCTGTGGTCACTATTTAATATTTAATGCATATGGTTAGAAATTGATCCCGACTTTTCTGCCATTCCCAGATTATGGAGATGATAAATATGCAACGAGGAGTCAAGAAAAGACGCTTAAGACGAACTCAAACTGGACCATGGTAGAATGAAGATGGGGAAATGATGTCGATGTAGGGTAAATGCATGACTACATGTACATACTTCCAAAAACCGTATTCTGCTGTAGATTAAGGGTTAATACTTAATAGCTTCTAGATTTGCTTATGAAAGTTTGATATCTAGCTTCTACTCAGTTGTTATGTAGAAGAGACGTGTTTTAGCAAACGTCCAATTTTATGTCATCACTGGAAAATACTCGCGTGCAGATTATTCGTCACCGAATATGATTCGCATAGAAATTTAAGCTATTGGGTTAAATTTTGTACCTCTCATTGTATTACGGTTCATAGGACCCTAAGAATAGCCCAGCCTTGCTTCCCAATGACAAGGGCATCGTCATACTTGGGGTATTTTGAATTCGTAACACACAAATACTAATTCAAAACTACATTCAAATTTATAGAATCATAGAAGATCCTTTATAGTGACATTGATACATTGTGTAATAATACTACCTACAGAGCTTAAACAAGGGAGTTACAGGCCACTCTCTAGGAGACGACTGTTGCCATTCAAATGGTCATAGGGGTTAGGGGATATGTATATTCTGAGCATTCTAGGTCGATTCACCCTGTAAATAACTAAATATATAAAGATTTAAGCTTTTTTCAAGTTAGAAAAGAGGTTAACAGGGTCCAAAAGCAAAAAATAACAACAGGCACCAATCTGGTACATAAGGAAGTCATTGGCGCTGAAAAATTCTTTAACTTAAGCATGCCCAATCGTCAAGAAATATCAAAAAATTAGAATTACAATGCTACAAAAATTCTCAAGAGGGAGGCAGACAGAATCAATACCCCTATTTATACAACTAAGACGTTAGTTACACTGACAAGACTAAAGCAAAACTCGAGACCAAAACTTTCAGTTGCTCTCATCATAATATTTATCTTCAGAGCATCAAGGAGGATCCTTCGTATCCTAAAACTAAAAACATACAGGAGCAGTGCCGCACAGATGAGCCAACTGAGCTTTTCTCTGCGACCGTATTCTCCGCAGAACTGTCTGTACTTGGTTCTGCTGGTAGTATGGTGAAAGACTGGATCTAACATCTTCGCTTTTTGCTGCTTCACTGTTGTCTGAAGTTTCATGCCCAGCAAGAAGCAAGGGAGACACCTCAGGCAAGAAATCAATTCCCGCCAGGTGTTGAGCCCACTTATAAGGGCGTGAAGGTCTATTACCATTGAACATTATAGCATCCCCAACAATGAGCTTGGCTGACTGCATCACCAATCAAAAGGATTACCATGACACAGGCACATTTTATAAAGTTGAAGAAATAAATGAAGGATACAGATATACAAATGAAGAATGAGCCACTGACATGAATGAGAAAACATCCCATTCACATAAATGGTGAGGGAGTTCGAGACCTGTGTCATCAGGGAATAAATTGCATAAGATGTCATTGTTGGGACGACCATCAGATGCTTCAATTCCAACACATACAATATTCAACTTCACCAAGTATTCAAATGTTAGAATAATGAGTTTTGCTGACTTAAAATCTGAAACCTCATCGTCATACACATGGAGATTGATTTCAAGTGGATGAACTTGCAATACATCTGAGTGGTAAAGAGTCTCATTGCCTTGAACCATCCTAGGCCATTTTCTTTGCCCCTGGACATCTTCTATGTCATCAGGTACTTCATCTTTTAATTTGGTAACATACAAGGAGGTGGAAATACCTGAGTATTAAAACCACATTACACTGAAATCCTCAATTTTCTACTGGGGTGGAATAATATAATAAATGTCAAATTTGAAGAGGGTCAGAACTTAATACTCAGACCCTTAAGCAATTATGAAGCCAAGTGGGGTGGACACAATTAAAAATAGATGTTCAATTGTACCATCTATTATCCTAAGGTAACATGTATAGAACAACTAAAACCTTGTCAATTAGACTTACTGCACGATGCTACAGTACTGGATAACATTTTGAAGCCACTCAGAGAATGTCAGAATTTAAATGTCAACTCTCATTTACCAGTGTCCTTATAAGCTTGATGACTGGCAAAAGTTTGAGCATCTTTTAGGCTTCCTATGATCTCCAGATAAATTGATTCCCCAAATGCTTCCTTTTGAGCCAATAGCTGTGAGTAAATCACATAAAGAGGTGGGGGAAGCAACTCTGCTGAACTCTGATGCTTTAGTTGCCTAGTTTGCTGAACTCCTAGTTGGCTTTGTACTGGCAATGATGCTTTCTTAAGAGACTTGAACTGTGAAGGGAGACTTGACAGGATTTTTTTTGGGTTTGCAATTGCATCTAAGGATTTTCTTTTCTTGATCTGTTTTGTTGTGAAGTTTGCAGAGCTCCTTTCGCTGATATAAAATAGTGACTATTATAGCGTCTAACTCTCTTCAATTCAAAGAAAAGAAAATGAAGGCAGATTATTAGCACAGGCAAAATAGACAAAAATGTCCAATTTTAACATGGTAAAGATGCTGCAAATATTAAGAAGGACAAATTTTGTAGCATTAGTATCCCTACAAGCGTTGATACATGAAATCTAACATCTATGATACGCATAAATCCACATAATTGCTGATTTTCATAGGCCCCGGGGGAACTTTTGCAAAAATCACCAATTCTTACCTGGGATAGCTCAAAATGGAGCCTCTTAAGCATCAAATTGTGTGCAATGTCATTTGACAATACAGAATGCTTGATATTGTCCGGGGCATCGCGGAAAAATTCTTCCTCCGTTACAAGTTCAATGTCAGAATATTTTGACTCGAAGTCTTTGCAAGTCTTTATTGCTTTAACATAGTGACTTTTCTCATACATCAGGTTTTGACGCTGTAGACTTGAGAAGTCTATCGGCGCCTTTGCGTGTTCCGTTTCCATTCTAACACGGTCTTCCTCAAGCAAGATGGAACGGTTTGCCTGGAAACATGTATATATATATATATATATATATATATATATATATATGCCTTCGACTTAATCTGAAGCACATGATTTTAAACTTAAATCTTGGTACGTGGAATGGTAGGGATTGAATAAGAAAAATAGATCATGAGATTGCTGAATAGTGAAGGTAGCTAAACTCATGACGGCACAGACAATTTCGGAATAGGAATAATAACTTAAGGAAAGCGGACACCATCTCGAATTAAACACGGGAACGGATCGTTCATTTGAAATGGCAGAGCAGAAACCATTTTATCTGCGAAGTTAGTCATAATCTCTAGAGCAGAAAACAAGACAAGTAGAGATGGGGACCTGACGGAGAGTGATAAAGTTGAGGTACATCCGAGTGACGAGCTCTCTGAGATGCGATTTTGGTATACCTTTTCTTAACAGAAAGCATTTCGGCGACTATGTTCTCCGCCGAAGCCTTGCAATTTTGCAGTATTTTGTAAGGAGATTCCTCTAACGTGCGCTGTTCCGTGGAGTGCGCACCTTGTCGGTCTTCGTCTTCCATGCTTCTTCCCGTCGTTAATTGCTCACCACCTCCCCGGTGTTCCCAATTCCCGAATCATGTCGGCGTTGAAGCTGAAGAAACGCACTTTAAATCTGTTTTCCCCCTCGCCAATAAAACTCTATATTAGTACTATAAGATTTTCTTGCAAATCATTATACTACCCCATTTACTTCAAGAGTTATTAATTATAATTAATATAAAATTTAGTTAATTAATTTAAATTAATTAAAAAATATAAAATATAAATTTATTTTAAGAAATTAATTTAATTATATTTAATTTATTGAACTTCTTCTTTAATTTATTAAAACAAATCAATAACTATTAATAATTGGAGGAGTATAATTTACAAGCACAATAAATAATTATACAATTTAACTATTTTTGTCAGTATATACATGATTAATACTCTCTCATATTATTTTATAAATAATATTATTTCTAACAGCGATAATTCTATATATAAATAATAATTTAGATTCATCTAAAAAATTATATATTTTTTTTATTTTTATTTTCAATTAATTGCATATATTTCTCTCACTTATTCTTTCTCATTTTTTTCTCTACCTACTCCCTCTTCTAACTATTATCTTAATAAATAAAGATATATTTAAAAAATAATTATATTTTTAATATTTTATTATTTTTAACTAAATTTAACTAATACTTTGACCTAAAATAATCTTAATAGTTATATTTATAAAAACAATCTAAAGTATATAATAGTCCTTCGTTTCCTTTGTTTTTACCATCACTTTTAAAAAATATATATATATATATATATATATATATATATATATATTTGTTAGTCATTTTAGAGAGGATATGTCGAAAAGTTTTAGTAGTTATATTTATTATATTTTTTCACTGCCCCCGATTCTCGACAAATTACATTTAATAAAGATATATCAGAAAAGTTAAAAAAAAAAATATTAATTATTTTTTTAATCTATGCATAAAAATCTTAAATGAGAGATTAAAAAAAGCTGGAGAGTTTAGAATAGAGAGGGAGGAGGGAGTTACAAGCAATAAGGACACGAAAATTTGCATGAAACAAAAGAAAAATTCGTTTGACGATGTTAATTGATATCGGTTTTAGAATTAAAAAAAAAATCAGCCAATAACGAGATTAACGAGCAATGGCTAACAGTAGTGGTCACGCATGGCTATCTGTGGTTGTCCAAAGTTACTAACGGCTGACATTAGCTGACAGTGGGGGTTGGGGTTGTCAACAATAGCACTCGTAACTAATAATAGTGATGGTTGCTGGCAGTCGACAATGGTGGCAACTAATGGTGATTTGTAGCAGCGGCCAACAATGGTGGCGGATAGTCGGCCAAAGCAGCAATCGATAGGGGTGAAACCCTGAAAGATGGCAATGGTCGCTAATAGTGGCTTATGGGAATTGGCAATAACTATTGGTAGCAGATAGTGATGTAAGTTAACTTTTTTTTTACCAAATTGTTTTTTCCCGGAGATTGACTGATATATTTAATGGTAAACAACAGGACAGGCATAATCATGGCAGTATTTGTCCTATGCTGACAAATTTATGGTACCTTTGAAAACCAAAAGGACTCCGTGATCCCTAACTAGTTTGAATCATGGAGGCAACAGGAACGGGTGGACCATTTCGTGAATTCCCCTAGAACCGCCGGTCAAATCCATGATCCTCGGAATAATGGCAATGAGGAAGAAGCTTCAAAGCAGCGAAGGCAGCAGCACTTGATTAACAACGCACCGCCTACTAGAAAGCCATCAAAATTCCCCTTAAAGACCTTACACAAAGTCTTCGTTCTTGAGAATCTAAAACCCGATTTTCTTTTCTTTTTTTGTCTTTATCTGTGTTTTTATTCCTATTTATTGACAGGGAAGTAGGGCCCTTTTCTTCCATGCCCGCCATTGCAATGCTTTTATCATCCTCGGTCTCTGCAAGCAAGACAATGCCGGAGTTAGGGTTTCGGGAACGAGCCTCGTCTCTTCGACCTGGTTTCAGGCCTCGCGATACTAGCCCTGACTCCGTCATCTTCACGCTTGACTCCAACTTCAGCCTCTTCTCCTCTGGCTCCGCAAGCGTTGATCGCCGCTCCTTTGCGTCCGATGCTCATGACCATGACTCCTTAGCCTCTGAAATCTCCCTGGTACTTCTCACAATGATCGCATTTTCATTTTCTTTCCCTTACTATTTATTTACTTGTATGTCGTCTTATGACATCTCCTTCTCGTCTGGCAAAGGAGTTTCACGCAGTAAATTTCTTGAACTGCGGTTTCTTTCATGCGATGACATGTAAATTAGTCATGTAATCTATGTGCTTCTTGCTAATTTGAACGAAAATTGTAAAAATAACATTGACATTGAGTATCCCTGTCTTTCGGAAGGAAGAAAAATGACGAGAAGTTCTAATTCTTTGTTTTCGGATAAATAAACGGTATTTTACCGTACGAATTGCGATGGCACATGTGTAATTGGTCAAATCTTAGCTCGTTGCTTTGAGATTCGCCCAGTTTCTAGTGTTGATTTCTTGGATCTCTTGCAGCAATTGGCGGGCCACGATTATGAGATTTTTCACGAGAGTTGGAGTGGTCCAGATCCAGATCGAGACAAGCCTGCATTGCACAAGAAGAAGCACGGTCGTCTGTCTAGAAGGGGAGAAAAGGCTAAAGGTATGCCTTATGAGTTTTGTTTTGTTGGAAAAGTTCAAAATCCGCAAAGTGACTAGGCCTTGCCAACTTTTAAATTTGACTTGCCCGCTGACTTGCTATCTGTCTCCTATAATTTTCACGCAGTTCTAAAGGATGACAGCGATGCTGGTGATATTGAAGAGGGAAATCAACTCTTGCAATTTGATTCAGCGAGGAACTCTTTCTCTCTAGCGCTCAAAGGTACCCTTATCGCGTCCCACAATCCGAAGTAAATCCACTCGGCTCTGGTTTGTTTTTTAATCCCTCCTATTCACTTTACTGCTTCTCTTCTCTATAAAGAATGTCAAAATAGGAGAAGGTCCGAAGCTTACTTGAATAAGACAGACCGGCGAAGGCCTGCTTCTTTAGATCTCAACAATGCGATCGGAACTTCTCCTCGATTGGGAAACATGAGAAAGAGCTCGGTTTACTCCCTGAGATCTGACGCTTTCCCTAGTCCTGGTACCCCTGATTATCGAAAAGCGAGTGTTGCAATGCAAAAGGGTTGGAGCTCCGAGAGAGTTCCTTTGCACACAAATGCCAGCCGGAAGCATGTCCCTGGTACCCTGTTGCCTCTCAATAACGGTAGAACGTTGCCATCCAAATGGGAGGATGCCGAGAGATGGATCCTCAGTCCCGTTTCAAGAGATAGCACAGGGAGGGCTTCACTTCATGCTCCCCAAAGGAGGCCAAAGTCAAAGAGCGGTCCACTTGGGCCTCCTGGTGCCGCTTATTATTCATTGTATTCACCGGCAGGGCCAATGTTCGAAGGGGAAAATGCTGGGAATTTCATGGCTAGTTCTCCATTTTCAGCTGGTGTTATCTCAGCTGATGGCTTGCCAATTCAATCCAGTGGCCCTAGTGGAGTTCTTCGGATGCAAGCAGAATCTTGCATGGCCCGCTCAGTTAGTGTGCATGGATGCTCTGAGATGCAGAGCCAATCGTCAATGCCTTCCCAAGGTACTATATCCAATGTTCCAATATTCTTTTCCATTAGATTTTAATGGTGGGTGCTTGCCTTGACTATCTTTGAAGTTTGAAACATCTTCAAATATTTTTAATCTCAGAGAAAGAAACTGTGAGGATCATGTGTAAGAGCTGAAAAGGATTGGCTAAAAGAATTTTGTGTGGAGTTTAGTTATCCAACTTTAAATAAACCTTTCCTCTCGTGCAAACACCCTATTTAGAATCTAATAAATCATCATAACTATAGATCATGGTTTTCTTATATGACCACTAAATTGGGCTTCTAATGCATCTTATCTTGCTCTCTTGCCGTTAGTTCTAACAGAGGAAAAGTTTAGTGGCTTCAAAGATGCTGCCACCAATGTATCTGGTGCCATTTTAAGGAGGGACATGGCAACCCAGATGAGCCCAGAGGATAGCCAACATTCCTCTCCCAACGTGAGGACATCATTCTCTGCCTCCACACCATCTGTCCTGCCCATCACTGAATTGCAGGATATATCTTCCTCTAAAATGGATATCAGAGATGTGCAGGTTGATGAACGAGTCACCATGACAAGGTGGTCCAAGAAGCATAGTGCCCTCTTCTCAGGGAAAGGCTCAGAAAATGTTGGCAGACGGAAAAAGAAAGAAATAAGATCTCATTCTTCATCTTGGGACCCAACTGGAAGAGCAAAGACTCAATCCAAGTATGTCTTGTTTGCTATTATATTAGTTTTATTCAATTTTTTTCCTTAAATAGGGTTGAAAATGATCCAGCCTAACTTTTAGTAAAACTCATGAATGATTAATTATGTAAAAGGAAATGATATCAAGAACTTGTTTTCCCCCCTTAAAATACAACTTTGCAGGTCACAGTAGTCTTGGAATTTATTGTGATCTAGACATTTAGTTACTAAGTTAGCTATATTTTATTAGTATTGATATGATTAGTATCATGCCAAGTTGGCACAGGTAGTCAATAATCTATCTTCATCCCCTTCCCAAGGGTGTAGAAGTCAATAATCTATCTTTCACGAGAAAAATCTCGCAACATGCTACTTAACAATTGTTACTGCTATCTCCATCTCTAATGTTACTAAAATGCCAGCTTTTCTTTTGTCGAGGGCGAAAAGGGAGGAGGCCAAAATCACTGCGTGGGAAAACTTACAAAAGGCAAAAGCTGAGGCAGCAATACGAAAACTAGAGGTAACTTCCTTGTAACATATTTCCTTACTGTCAGTTCTTGGTGCTAATTAAATTTCCCTCTTTTTCCTATACATAGTTTTGTCAATCCTAAGTTAGCAGATTGTAACATCTTTCCTACTGACTTGACCATTGTTAGAATATAAGAGAGGTGTAAAGTTTTTGTGAGCAGATTGTATCAGTATGAATTTTTCTTGCAGAAACAATGGGCCATTGCACTCATTATTTTATTTGTTATTTTAGATGAAGTTGGAAAAGAAAAGAGCATCTTCTATGGACAAGATCATGAGCAAGCTGAGATCAGCTCAAAAGAAAGCTCAAGAAATGAGAAGCTCAGTTTTAGCCAACGAGGCCAATGGAGTTGCTAGAACTCCCCACAAGGCCATATTATTTCGTAGAAGCAGCCACATGGGTTCTTTGGGTGGTTGTTTCACCTGCCATGCTTTTTGATTCATAGTCCAATATTGTCAAGTTCTTAGTTCGCCTGATGCTGGGTAAATTTCCCTGTAAAATGTCAACTGTAGAGTGTAAACCTTGTCCTATTTCAGAAATCACATAATTGCATGACTCTGAATGGTAATTTTTTGTCAAATGGATTAGATTGCTGATAGGTAAAAAGATATTATTAGCTACATATACAAGAAGCATTTTCACGCGTTATTAGACTGTTTTTTGACTTTTGAAGCAGAAGCAAGTTAATATTACTTTCTTCTGTGACATTACCCATTAACCCCCAGCTCTCCTATGAATATTAACTGATAAATAAGCTGCAGTTTATTATCGCCTCTGCAACTTAACGTGTATTGGCATCCATATTCGTTCTTGCGCAACCTGCTAAAGGCCTAAAAGATTGATATGCTCTGACTGGTTTTCAGAGGGGTTCAACTATATGGACGATATGAATGACTAGGTTGCAGCAGAGAGGGTAACTAGTATTTTGACACTAAACTAGTTTGATCGCCTTTTCCTTGTAAAATATCATAACCACCTTTGAATGAGTGACCGAGATTCCATAATGATTGGCTGGCCAAACTCTGCACGATGTTGTGATTTTTTTTTTGCCAATTATTCTGTTGAGATGTAATCCATCTATTATTATAGAGCAACACGTCTCTACCGTTTATCCTACAGTTATAGAGGCTAAAAGCATCAAATTATGTTAATGTTTTTTTCCTTCTTTTTTTGTCTTGCCTATTTTCCCCTAAGTTTGAAGCGCCTAATTTCGTTTTGAGACGAGCTTAAGTAGTTGTCGCGCTAGAAATGGGAGATTGAACTAGGAAATAAGACTTGATTGGATGGGTTTCTGTCGAAGTTGGATTCATCATGTGTTACTAGAAATAAGAGACTAAAATGGAACGAGGCTAGCCCGACCAAAACAATATAACTAGACTCCTTCCAAGGCACTTAACCGAAAAAAACAAGAAGACTCCTTCCAAGGCAAAGTAGGCCTGGTCTAATCCAATCAAACCAACCAACATCTGTGTATTAAACTCTTATTGAATGTTTTGTTGGTATATCACTTATTGCTCGCGTTCTGCCATTCATTGTTATATCAGCTACGCATTTGTTCCATTTCTAACTTTACCAGTCACCGAGCTGTGTGATGACAGAATAGACCACTTTTACTGTTCGACTGGAAAAAAAAAAAAAAAACTTTGCATGTTGCAGTGACCGGCGACATCAATAATTTAAGCCCACGCCTCATTTCCCCATCCACTCAGAAATGGCAGAGGCTCTAACTTCTTTGCATTCAAATATATGTAAATAAAGTGATCTCTTTGAATTTATAATCTCTTCATTTCTCAATTAGTTTTAAAAATACCGTATGTAAATCTAATTATTTGCCATTCAATTCAAGTAAACGTAGCGTTTGTGTTGGCGCCTTGACAAGACGGTCACGGGGGTCTTCACGTGGACATACACGTGAGATGGCATGGCTCACTTGGGTTGACCATGTCCATGTAGATGGAGATCACGTGTCAAGGTGTTGACATGAAATGACGTCTCATCAGCCTTCCCCAATTGTTAAACTCAAACCTAACCAATCTGTCAGATCATCACTTGCACTTCTCGTGCATGTTCTGTCGCACTCCTCATCTTTTATTGTTCTCACACATTATCTCACATAACTCCACGCACTTACCATCCAAAACTCACTTTTGTCATCTTAATCGTCTCCAGCCATATCCTCACACTCACAGCTACCGCCGACCAGAAGCAGTACCGAATTCTTGGTGCATCTACATTCAACATTATATCCTCTGTCACTTTAGATTGTCCTATGTCAAGCGTTTGAAGGTGCATGCCTCCGCATTATAATAATTCTTCTTCATTTCTTATTAGGAAATAATGCAAATTGACTCCCCCCTTTTTAATATAATTTTAATTTCTTCTAGCGAATGAGCTCCAGATCCATTTGAATGAAGAAAGAAAACCAATAAAAGCTATAGCAGTGGAACTTTGATTATTAATAGCAAAACTGAACATTCCAAAGAGGGGACCGAGTACAGGCTTACTGTGTATATAATAGATGAACAAAAATAGTCATGCATATATATAAGAATGAAGAGAAAAATTGGAAAACATATGTTTGAAGTTGTGCATCGATCTCAGCAGTAATGGTGTGGATTATGAGGAAGCTGGGGAGGTTTATGCAGATAAAGATAATTAGAGGATGGATTATTATTGGCGCCAGCTGAGGACATGAAGAGATCAGCGAGTGACGATGTTGGGGTATTATCTGAGGCTGCAGCTCGTTGGAGGGAGTGAACCTGGGACTGCAGGAATTTGAGGTAGTGAATAGCTTCATCTAACGTAGAGGCGGTGTCCATTTTAGTGCCACCTGGCACCAATCTCTGCAGTATCCTTATTCTCTCGCTGATTCTTTCTCTGCGATGCCGAGCCGCCACGCTCTGAGGGTCCTTCGATATCTTGACGTTCTTCCTCTTTGGAGGCTTCACTGATTCTGGATCTATGTGTATCGGTTGCATCGCCGCTATCCTAAATATCATCTCCCTCATCGAGTTAGCTTGCTCCTGTTGTTTTGACCTAGGGTTACCCAGAGACGACGACGTTGATGTACTTGTACTCGCGAGTGACCACCAATTAGGTTTTTTGATCGTCGGTGTTGTTCCACAGAGCTCAGGCGGTGGCAGAGGCAAGCCCGCCGTCTCTTCAACATGGTGAGTGTAAGCTCCTGAGAATTGCGGGGGCAGCGTCGTGAAGTCCATCTCATCATGCGACGCCCATGAGAATGACCACTTTGGCCCATCACTGGTGCCACAGTCCATCTATATATGTATGGTTACAAATACAAGGAATTAGAATATATCAGAAACAAACAAGGAGGAATCAGTCGGTTTTGATAGCTAGGAGCTGAGCTCTGTTAGAGAATGCAGGCTGAAGGCTTAGCAGGTAGCCGTACCGATGAGAAAAGGAGAAAAAAATGAATATAATAATGATTGATATAGGAACAGAGTGGCGAGTTTCTGAGGGTGTGACTTTATACAGTTGAATATCCTGTACAACAAGTGGCTTCACGTATACATTAAATAAATGATATGTAGCTATTCTATATATAATCATAAATGACGCTTTAATATCCTTATTCTTACAAATTTAGTTGTTGAGCGTCATCTTTCAATATTATTGATATATTTATGTTCTATTGGGGAAATAATCTTTCGTATCAAAATGACAAACGCAGGAGGGGGTTGCGTGTCAGTAATTGCGACATCGAACACCATTATCATACGGTCAGGGTCTCAGGCAGCTGGGATGCCATATGCGCCGTTGAACTTGACGGTCATGGCGGGGATAATCTAATCTGCTATGCAAATTACCGCACAATAATAATAATAATTATTATTATTATTGAAGGGTTAAGAGGAGCGAGTAGGGGAGTACGTAGTATAATTTAAAGTGTTGAGGTATGATGAATTATGCATGCAAGCACTATAAGAGGAATGAAAAGATAAGAGTGGAACGTGAGATGGCTAATCAACTTTGCCTGGACATTAAGCTTCTTTCTCTTCCCGTTGAAGGAGAAGACCCACGCACGTGCCAGGTGTCAGAGATGATCGGAGATCCTTATAAATGAGTGGGGTGGGGTGGGTGGCTGGGTTACCTTCCCGGTTGGCGGTGGGTGGTCTTCCGTCGTTAGATATGCCACTACACAAACACGTGGCAGCCATCCGATGGCGGATGGATGATTCAATGCATTGGATCATGGCTGATCATTTTGCCGCAGCTTGTCAATAATAATAAGGGTAGATGATGATGATGATCACGCCTTAAATCCAATATATTTCTCAGAAAAAATATTTGTATTGCGTGCTATATGTGCGTGTGTGGATTCATGAACCATTATATAGAGTTATTATTCCGCCTCGTTTTGCCCACTTGCTCCGTCAACTTTTTTGTTTTTCTTTTATATAAGATTTTTCAACTTGTAACAACAAAAAAAACAAAGAAAGAATAAATTTTGGAGTGACCTGGAATTTTTTTTAATAAAGAATTGCTCATGATCTAATAGGTACCGCCATTATATTCTATCTGATAAGAGCTAAAATAATGTGGGTGAACCCTACCAGCTGGCACATAATAAGTCGATGTAGACATTGACGAGCAAATTTTTTTAAAGAAAGAATTTGGATTTAATTTTACAAATTTTATATTAAAATTATTAAAAATAATCTTGTATTATTAAAATTATCAAATTTTTATTTATATCATAAAGATTTGAATTATTAGCGATCTGTATCTACTCCCTGGCTTGTCTTTATATGTAAGTTAGTTCCAAGTTGCTAGTATTTATACTAAAGCATTTCTTTATGTACTTGTGTGTACTTTTAACATATTTAAAGATAAAAATGATTAATTATTTAAAATAAAAATCTGGGTATGATCAATACCAAAAACAGATTTAAAAAAAGGATTATAAAAAAATCGAAAATAAAATAATACTTTCTTTGTCAAACTTGGGCAAACAACTAATCAAGTCCTGGGTACACGCTTCAACTTGGCACGAGTCATCTGTTTCCACTGGTACCCCTGAAACTGAAATACATTACAACTTTTTTCTCATGGCAGAGTTTCTTAATTATAATTTATATACCGACAAGAACCTCAATAAATGATCATGGCAGCGTAGGATTAATTGTGGTCATGCGTATATATGTTTAAAACGACATAAGGTGCATTCTAGATATGGTGTGATTCAAAACCAGCAGAAAAAAAGAGAAATGTCGTTGGCCACTTCTTTTCCTTCATCTTTAATTTGAACTCGTCTACAATATTCTTCTCTTTACAATGATTTTGTTGTACTGTTTTTGTTTATTGATACGAAGACATGAATGAAACATATATATTTTACTGAATATGTTTGCCACCTTTTTAATTATACATATTCGTTGGAAAAAAACGCATGCAGGAGCAGGCTCAGAGCATATAATTGAAGCTTTATATTAATTTAAAGGGGAACAAAGCCAACGATGTATTACAATCTGTAAATGGTCCCCAGGTGTGTGAAACAGAGTGCCTGCACCTGATTACGTGTTTGTATGTTTGCATGATTTTTCTTCTGTTTTACCAGTTGGGTCTCTTTAACTTTGTGTTTGGCCAGTTGCCCAAATCATTATGCTCTCCAATAATCTTACAACCATTTGTCAGCCTTCAATGTTCCGTCATTTCACTGTCACACTCCAATCTGGAGGAAGAAGAAGAAGAAAACGATCGAGAGTGTATGAATAAAATGGGGCAATGGGCGTAGCAGATCATATTGTTGCCAATATTACTACCTTCTTCGCTGTTTCCATGGTTCACTTCTCAATGTAAAACTCATAACAATGCACCTCTCTTAAAAGGGGATGTCCCAGCAGAGCTCTATAGTAAGGTACTCCACTGGGCCTTCCTGTCAATCACACTCCAAAAGTTAGCTATTGGAGTCAGAGAGCTCAATCCATACAAGGCCTCACTTAGGTAATCCCTCGGAATATGTAACTCATGACAAGTTTCTAACGTCATATTGCCGATCTTAATATACTGTAGGACGTGTTTCATGCATATATAACAATGCACCATAAAAACACTTGTTGATATTAAAAAAGAAATGAAAAGAAAAGAAACTTCATTACTCCCCAAGAATGAAACCAGGATACTTAAAATGACAGTTAAGGGATTATATTTGAGCTGAGTTGCGTACGATATAAAGGACCATCTCAGCAGTAATTTTTTCTTTCAAACAACACTCGTTAGTCACAACACGACATGGCCTGGCCTATTTTGTCTTGAGTTCCTTACTTGTGTTATTATGAAATATGTATTTTACTATTTTTGTCCTTTTATTTGGGTGATTCATCGGGGTCAAGCAAGGACCAATATAACGGAAAGTCTGAAACTACAGTACAAGGATAACAACAACGCAAACAACATAAAAGCAGCAAAAACCCGCCATTTCTCTTTTTCAGAAAAAGTCTAGGTAGTTTAATCACCGATTCTCTATCAAAATTAAGATACAGTCTCAATGTTCAAAGAGTGTTTATAGAAGACTTACGAGATTGTCTACTAAAGAAATTCTCATAACTATAGCAAAAATTGAACTCACAACCTTATCGAATATACTATCTGTGTTAATTCTCTTTGTTAAAACCCGCCATTTCTAAATTCAAGAGTGTTGTGTGCTGATTAAAAGAGGGTTTTGACATGTATTAGAGAGGTGGCAAAGGCCCAATGCGACACAACAATCTTAACAATTATTCTAAACTCCACGAGGAAAAAAACTTGATTGTTTAGGGCCCAAGAAGAAGATGTGGCTTGGGAACTTGCCTTATTTTCCTGCTTTCCCGAGTATTTGGTCGAGAAAAGTAAACGGCACGTAAAAAGAAGAGAAGAACGAGAATAAGCAGTAATAATAAATGATTTTAAAAAGATAAACAGTTTACAAGAATGCGTATGAAGAAAATACAAAGAATTGTTTCGGAATATAATATATATTAATATGACCAGTCAATGAATGAGGGGCAAGCACAAAAGAAATGAAAAAGAAACGCACTTCCTAAAGGGTCTTTTACCATCCACACACACAACGCTTTTGCTTTCACTTCTTCGTTCTTTACCTGCAAAACCCAGTTTTACTCTTTCCTCAATTCTTTCACTTAACACGTGCAACCTCTCCCCTACCCACAAAAAGACAAATCCTTCATTCTATAATTACATTTAATTACAGAATATTTTTATAATGCTATTTCCTGGTTAATCATTAATTCTTGACACAATTAATGTTATTTTAATTGAATTTTGAAGGATCATGAAGCTATATATTTGAACGGTGAGAGAGTCTTTTCTTTTGACCGGTTCATTAATTAGAAGCTGTATATATATATATACCTAGCTATGTATTCCACTTACTGCGGTGGGATAAAAAGTGCATCTGGAGACAGCAGGCCTTCTCCGTTTTAAAGTTCTCTTTTTTCTATTCTATTGTTAGTGACCAACAGTTTCAGACCAACTTAATTATCTTACTACTGCGCCACAAAAATTCCCAGCTTTATATTATTTTATTAATTTATACGCATTCATTCATTCGTCTTGAATCCATTTGAATCTTCTTTATGGATCGTCCCTGCTCTGGGCCCTAGTACCCAAAACGGATATTTCTTAACCTGCTTTCCCTCTCGCAGAGTTCGGTGTCTGTGGTATCTAATTTAATTTGATTTAATACCCCTCATTCATGAATGTGAACACATACTAAGATTAAAATAGCTAACCAGGAGAAGGTAGAAGAAAAGCATGTTCAAACTTTTATGAGAGACTTTACCCTTATAGGGATACATGTAGCACGACCGGACAAGTAAAACAAGACAAGAGTGTTGTTGGGCAAACTTGATGCAGCGCGTAAGCCCCACACTCTTATTAATAATGGCCAGTAAGTATTAGTGTTGTGGTCCGAGGAGGAAGAAGCCAAGAGAGACGACCAAGGGAGGGAATGGAGGGTAAAAGAGTGAGGAATCCAAAGGAGAATTGCGAAAACGATAATCAGATGACTACTTAAAGTAGGAAAAGGCAAATGTTTCTGGTCCTAAGAAGAAGAAGTATAGAAGCCTTGATAGAAACATCTCGACTAACATTTTTAGCCACATTTCGCTTTCATCGGATTATCCGTATCCTTGTATCTTCCTTCTCTTTCATTTCTCAGTTTTATTGTTTTGTTCCAATCCTCTGTAGTTCCCTTTGTTTTTTATTGGGGGAAGCTGCTTTTACTTTTTTACCCCACTGACAATTCATTAAAACATGAGGCAGAATCATTGTCCTTATGACTTAGGTATGATAACCTTCTTTTCCCCATAAAATCATAGTAATATATATATATATATATGCTCAATCTCTTCTGTTGAAATGATAATATAATTATATATGAATAATATGATGGGGGAGAAAACAATAACAAGCACAATCATTCTAAGTGGAATTTTTTCTTGAGCAAATAGATGTATTAGCTGTCAGCTACTTTATAGTATTATCACTCGTCTTTTCACGCGGTTTTTGAATTGTGATGCAAAGTATTCTGTGTTGCTTGCCGGTACATTCAAACCATTAATGGGGGCTGGGCAGAGAAAGCCCTAGAGTTTTTTTTTTTTTTTTGCCTGAGACAGCTAGCCTAGCCTAGCTTCTTATTCTCAGTTCTCAGCTTTTGACCCAATGGAACTGTAAGGAACTCGGCTCTCTCTCTCTCTCTCTCCCTCTGCCGCTGGCATTTATGTAACTGAAGCATGCAGAGAGCAAACACAGAAAAAGGAGGAGATATGAAACTGATGGAAGAAAAGATCCCAAGATCGAAAGCATTAAATTGCACCAATTGAAACGAAGAAAATATACGTTAACCAGAAAGAGCAGTTTGAACATTAAAAGTTTGGATCCATTTGATGATCTTCACTCAGACCACAACCACCCTCAATCAATGGGGGGAATCGGGGGGAGCGAAGATATAATATCGGGGCACTAAGTTATATGTACACAGAATCACAAACAGTCGCAGGCACGCACACAAATAAGTATCCATCAATATCATCTACCTTTGTCTGAGACTCAAAATTAAGGATGGAAAATAAATAGATTTGAAAAAAAGAAAAGAAAAATCAAACCAGTTAATCTAAAAGTAACTAACAAGTCGAAGGAGGCATGAGATTCAAGCCCAAGTCATCCTTTTCCAAAGCGAAACGAGCCTTGCTGGCATCCGAAGAATTGGAGGGATTAAAACCGTACTCAGGGTGCACTCTTTTCTTAGATTGAAGCGACACACCAAAGAGCTTGGTCTTACAGCTGTTATTGGTGGGCTCTTTAACTATGGTTATGGAGCTCTTCGATGTGTTGGTGGGTGAGTTCACAAGAGGCGGAGCTTGCTTATTGTTCATGGAATAATACCCCAAAAGCTGGTTCAGGGGCCTTTGCGCCATGGAACCATTAGTAGTGGCGGTGGTCATGGGCCGAGACAGCAAAGAGGAAGGGTAGGAACTGCTGGGAGGGACCGGTTTGACGTGGTTCTGAACGAAGTAGATGATGTCGTTATAAAGCTTCTTCATGTGTGCGAGCTCGGACATGAGCATGTTGTTGCTTCGTCTGAGCCTTTCGTTGTCCTCGGAAAGAGCGGTGAAGGAAGAGTTGTAGTTATCGCCGTTGATGAGGGAAGAAATGGGAGCCGGAGAAGTGAGCGGCGGTGAGTCACACCAATTGTGCTGGTCGTCGGAGTCACTGGGAGGAGAGATGCTGAGCCTGGAAGGAAAGGGAAAGAAACCAGGGACGCCAACGCCGTGGTGGTTCTGATGATGATGAGGCTGAGCCGTTTTCCTGCGGTGGATCTCGCACAGCAAGTGCTTCTCTCCCTTCTTAAAGAATTCATTGGCAAACTCCCATCTGTCCGGCACAATCTTTCTGAAACCCTAGTTCAGTTCACAAAAACACAAGATCACAGTCAATAATATATAACAACAACAAAAACTCAAACTTCGGGAAGAGAAGACAGTGAGAATAATACATAGGTGTTGAGCTGGCGAACGAAGCTGGAGAAATTGTTGTGCTTGAAGTAGTTGGGGAGGAGATCACGAGCAAACTCAGGGGGACGCCAGACGACGAAAGTGGTGTCGTCTTCACCCCAAGAGACGATGTGATCGGTGGCGGGATCATCGACGAGCTGGTAGGTCTTGGTGAGGAATGGAGCGGGCACCGACTTGTGAGAGTCAAGGGAGAGTAATATGGCATCGCAATTGTCCAGAAGAAGAGCCATGTCGCTCACAGCAGCAAGGGAGGTGGGAGTGTATGATATATATCAGAGAAAGCGAGTGAGGCGTGTGGCTACTTAAGGAGCGAGAATGTGAAAGGTGGAGAGGGGAGAGAGAGAGAGGGATGGAATTGGCGTCCTCGTATTCCTGTGTAATGCGATTTGGCGAAATGCTTTGTGTCTCTTTATTTATTACTCTGTGATTTTGCCGTATATATATATAATATGAAGGTGGGGTTAGAGAGCTTAGAAGAGAATTGGGGTATTAGGATTATATTATATAATAAGAATGAAGTTAATTAAAGATGGGCATATTTTGGGTTGAGGCACTCCTCGTGTATGTAGTGAGAGAGAATAAGTGTTTGTCTGTCTCTCTAGGACTGTGAAATAAGGGCCTTTCAAGACAAACCCGTGACTCTCTCTCTCTCTCTCTCTGACATGGATCCACTCACTCAAGCTCAAGAAGGCGCCCTGCAATGCAATTGCATTTCCCCCCTTTTGCCACTTCTCTTCATCTCCTAACTTTTTGGTTCCCTATTTCATTTTCAGAAACTTCTTTATTATTTTTTCCTTATTCGTTAGTCCCACCTATTAATTATATTCTCTTCTCCCATCATTCAAATATCTTTGTCTTGTGAACATTCATGATGATATCTTTAATCCAACAAATATTTTTTATATTATGTAGTTTTATCTAATCATATGAATCATTACACAAGATGTAGAGAGAGATTACGTGGATGTTAGTATGAGAACGGATAAGATGAATGGGGTGGCGTGTGAGAAGGAATTAAGGGGAATGAAAAGTGAAGGAAGCAGAGGGCTGGCGTTGAAGTTGGAATCCCAATCCAAATGGATGCAAAACATTTTGTAGAGAGCAGATATTTTAAGGTAAAGGCCGCATCGAACAACGTGATCCCTGCCAATTAATCACTCTCTCTCGGTATCTCTGTGACGACATTTCTTCCCTTCTGTTTCTTACACCATCCTATCTGCTCCTCTCTCTCCTTTTTCTCAAACTTCAATATATCGTTTGCGAGCATATGTGTGTGCGGTATTCTCTCTCTCTCTGCTCGTACCTTTTACTCACTAGCATACAATACCTATCTATCTACCTACCACTGTTTAGCTTTCCCCTTTACCTTTTTACATTGAGCCTCCAACTTTGGCTCTTCCCCCCCCCCCCCCAACCCAATTGCTGACGTGTCCAGGTGTTTGAATTATTTCTCCCAAAAGTTCCCCCTTCCTTCCATTTTCACCCTCCCTTGGAGAATCTGCCACAACGTGCATTGAAATGCCACTAATCACTGCTCAACATTTATTTTTTAGGGGATATTGATATTGGCATATTGAGAACTGCACATGTAACGAGTGAAAACAAAATGAGTAGGGACATGGAAGGATATGGAGGGCCAAAGCGGATCGGAGCAATGGGAAATGGATGGGTAATTATTTGGAGTTAGATACTAAGTTTGATAGTTTCTATGATTCTCAGTATGGGAATATCAAAGTTAAACTGTCCCGGGTCAGCCCCCCCCCCCCCCCCCCCCGCAATATAATGATTCCTCGCTTTACGATTTTCTTCACTTTCCTCCTACTCAATGCCATCCCCTTATATAATTATATAAACATTATATTATAATTATAATAATAGCCCTTCTCAAAAGTTCTTGAAACCCCAGGCTAATTAGCTTCCGAGCGAAGCCAACCACTTTTCGAAAAAAGATGTGCTCCAGTGTGAACACTAATACTAACGCGCCTACTACAAGAGATTAACCTAAACGACATCGAATTATTAGGTTGTTTGCAAATTAAAAGACCAGTTTGGTCCTATATATATGTTATCTAGTAGTTATTACGGTGCACGCGGGTATCACTAAACCCGCCTCTGATTGCTTATTATTAGTATTCTGATGTAGTCAACGATCGTACGTACGTATAGCATCTGTCAAATATTTCCCCAGCATTAATGCTGACCCATAAACTCCCTCAAAGATGTGCTGTAATTAATCCTCACATATCAGCTAATTTTGGCAAAAGAATCGGCTCGTGACTATCCTATTGACGTAGCCTGTACATGTATTAAGATGCATATATATATACACACACACAACAAATAATACTTATTATATTTCCTACTTTTGGCTATATTACAAATTTCATCAAGCCTAGGACAAAAACAGTTACATAAAATAACATATGCATGTGATCCGTCTCAAAAAGCGAGAGAACAAAAGCCCTCTTTTGAATGAAGATGAAGAAATTTGAAACTTGGACACCGGCTAGCAACAAGCCAACAATTATTCTTATCGTTAAAACATCATCACTGCCATCCATACATCCATATATATATATATATATATATATAATAATACGGAGAGTAATAAACTCATAATAATCTCTAAATGAACAAGTTAGAAACAGTATATAATACTAAGAGAAGAAGAGGGGAGTAAGGTATGAGAGAAGCAAAGCAAGATGAATAAGTTTGTGATTAACAGTAATTAACGGCAAAGTTGATATGGTTGTAGTTGTGTGTTGTGACATTTTCTTAATATGAAAATGGCAGTGCATGCACATCTGTACCGTGGTGGCAGCGGCTGACATGGAGACAGACATTGGTCCTTTTAATTTTTGATACATATATCTGTGCTGTGCTGAGCCCTATTCCCACTCTCGTGATCCCTCTCTTGTTGTTTTCCCCTTATCATCATATATTTATTGCCCCCACCTTATTCCCTTCTTCATGTTACATACTTATTTTTGGGAACTCTTCCCATTCCCCCTTTTCTCTCTTGTCCCCTTTTATTATTCACCCTCACACACATATATTTCATTATGAACTTCACACGCACGACCAAGTTAATTCCCATGCAACGCTTCTTCATTCTCAGTTATTAAATATTATCCACATACATTATTATTTTTCGAACTGGGTCACAGAATCGTTGTTCCAGGAATTATGGCTCCTTCATTGGCATAATAATGATCAGACCTAGTTATGTGATCATATCATCAGTGGTGGAATCATAAACCTGAGATTAAGTGGGGTTCATATATATAGAGTGAGAAGGCGGGCCCCTCATAATGGGTGAATGAATCATGCAAGATGATTTTACAGTGGTTTGAAATTGAATGAGAAACGAAGAGAGAAGGAGGAGGAGATGGTTTGAATGAGAATGGAGAGATGGCCCACGAGAGGAAGGGAAATCTAGACAACGAAGGCTGATTTTTCCCTCTCGAGTTGTCAGCAACTGAGAAAGATCCTAGCGAGCCCACCACCATATATGATATATCGCTACAGAAATTCACCAGCCAGATGAAAACACAATGCTTTCTTCTCTCTCTCTCTCTTTCTCTACACATTCAAGAAGAGAGCCAAGAAGATTCTATTCTAATTTCTAAAACGCAGTGAAAGTGAACCAACCCCACTTCCCATCACATGACCACCGCCGTTACCTTTCAAATAAAAATCATATTTGTTATTATTGGACAAAACTTCTCTCCGGGAATTCCAAGGAGCGACAACTTCGAACTCAGACCAAATACGGTTAAAAATACTCCCCCCCATAAAAACCCTTTCTTTAATTCCTCTGATATTCTAATTACACTGCTCCCCTCTTTATTATTATGTTATGTTAATTTGTTAATCACACTCACTACAGATCACGAACCCTCACCTTTTCTTTATTTCCTTTTCAAACCCTTCTGAAGCAAAGGAATCAAAATCTGTATTCTATACGACAAGTCACGCTACCGAGTTTCTTTCTTCTGTCTCTTTCTGCACTCTCTTTTGTCTCTTTTACTGACCCATCTTCGCCTTCCATATACAATAATATATTATTTCATGTATACCCATCCATAGATGTAAGCACATACATGCATGAATGAATGCTTAAATTTCAAAAGGGAATGGAAAAGACATTGTTGTGGACATGTGTCGCATAGAACTTTGTTAGTTTGCAGGAAATTAACGTGGTTCTAGAGAGTAAGACATGAGGAAGTTGTGGCAAACGAAGCTCATCAATATATTCATTGAGGAAGCTAAGGCAAAAGAATTGATAAAAGGAAGGAAGGGTCACGAGCGGCTATATGAATGAATCCCTGCAAAGGAAACGGCACTCTGATACATAAGGTTCCAGACAACAAGTCCGTGTTTGTCTTTATTCTTTTGCACTTAATTTTATAGCAAACACCCACTCCACTGTCTAAATACACAGGCTTTCTTGTCCTCTTTCCTCTCTTGATCTGATTGGCATGCATCTCGTTCCTTCCAGACTACTTACTTCTCTGCTTCCATCACATTATTAATTATTATTTTTATCATTATTATTATTATACTGACTTCTCAGAATCTTTGACAAACACTCATAAAATCTGCAGCACAATAATCAACGGTTGAGTTTTCTTTTAAATTTTGAGTCTTTTCATGTTCTGTATTCTTCTGCTGCTACGAGTTTGCTTGTAACTCGCCGGTGGGGTGGATAACAAATGAGACTCGTTCTTGCACTGGCATCTTATACATTGATTTCAAAGACAAAACAATTTTTTTATTTATTAATTCAAAGTCATGTTCGTGCATGTACCCGTTGTATCAATATGAAAAATCTCCAGTTGTCATGCTGCTCATTAGATCGGTTAACAATGTCAAGACATAATAGTGAGAGGAAATTTAATATGGCAAATAGTCAAAATTGTTTTGAATTCAAAATGTATACTGATCTGGTTGAATTCTTTTTTTTTAAAAAAAAGAAGATATTCGATAGTTGTTTCTGTTAGTTATGCAAAATTTACTTCAGACGACATGTTGGTCTACATTTATTCTGAATTCGAGGGAGATATTATATTTATATATATGATTCACGGCTTCAACGGGAACAAACGCATTAGTTTTATTACAACTTTAGGTTCTCTGAACTTTATTTTCTTTATTAAACAATTTTTATAGATTTCTTTTTAAAAAAGAAGAAATTAAAGAGATGAATAGTAATAGATTTAATTTGGAGTTTAAGGCATGTTTTCAGGTAACAATTGTTCTTCAATCATTCAGGGCATGCATGAGAAAAAAAGTATAAATGGGTTATAAAAAATGTTAATTATGTATGAAAATAAAGACATAATATATATATATATATATATATATATATATATAAAATACATAGTTGGTCATATGGAAAGTGATCTATGCTATAGTGAAGGCAATTAATACAACGGTTTTGCATGCAAAAGTTGAATTGGCCTTAAAAAAGAGGTTGAAAAGCAGCTTCATCTCAAAGAATATGACTGTCTTTAACATTAAAAAAATTACTTGCATGGCGTATTTTTTTTTAAATCAACGAAAGAAAGTTCATTTTAACACACTTTAGAGAGTTACATTAAAAGAAGAGAACAGCAAGAGTCTTTCCTCCTCTATCTTTCGTTTCCTTTTTTTCTCTTCTTTTCTCTCTCTTTTCCTTTCCGCTTTATTTGTTTTTTCCTTTCCATCTCACTTTCTTAAAGTCATCTATAGGACTTCTACGTGAAAAATAAAAAAGAGATCCTTCCATTTACGCGACAATAGATACTTTGCAATTCGCATCGTACCAAAGAATAGCTGGGAATAGAATGAATATATATAGTATATTCAAATTCTCTACCATATATCAAACTCTGCTACACACGCCAAGACGTACCATTTATCTTTTCATATATAATAAATTAAAAGAAAAGCAAAGAGAAGAGTTAGATAATCCATTTGATTTGACGCTGGGCGGGCCAAACACCTCCACTAATTAAAAACATGCTTTTAGATTAATCAATCAAGCACATGCGCTTGCATGCATGCATGGCCGACCTCGCATGTCGATTAGTAGGACCCAAATTATGTCTGCAGTGCAATCAAAGAAATAAACGAACGAGCATCGATCCTCTTGACCTCAACGTGATTAAGCAAAAAAGTGAGAGGGTCACCGAATGTCCAAAAGAAAAGGACAGTGGTTAATTTGGTTTTAGAAGTATAGAATTAGAAGAAGAATAATGGGGAAGAAGAAAGATATATAAAGATAGGTGAAGGATGGGAGGTAAAGGGGAACATAAAGGCTGTTGGATCACATGCGTATCACATTCTTTTTCTCTCCTTCGTCTTCTTCTTCTCTTCTTTTCATAACTGTGGCTGATTACTTCAAAGGAAAACTAAATAAAGGCGATTACTAACCAACAAAAAAATAAAGAGATATAGAGAGAGAGATAGAAGGATTAATAATATGGTTCCACAATCCAAATTTTCCACAGTTGAAGGTTTCAGTGGTGTGGTAGCTCCTCAATCCAAGGGATTTCATGAGATGATGAAGTGTCTTTCTGGGTCCCTACCTCATAATTTCACGCATATAGTTGAAAGACCCACCTCTCTCTTCCCCTCTCGTTCATCCATCACTTTAATTTTCTTAAAGTGGCATTTTCCCCTTTCTGATTCCTCCCAATAATGCATTGCTCAATGCTATGAAAATTCCCTTAACATCCATTCTCGGTAAATGTAAAAAAAATACAGAATCCTGAGTCGATATATCTGAATTGAGTTTTATTATTATTGTTCTGGGATCGGAAAAATCATTTGCTCTGTTCGATAGATCCCAACTGTCCAGTGTATATATGATGACACTTGTGCGTGTGAATACGCTGCCACAATCATGTAATGATAGAACCATAATTTCCACGTAATTATCCACCAAATAAGAATACTTTTGGTTGAGTCAATCATGCCTGGGGGAAAAGTTGTTTTTGCCAGTGATCTGCTAGTGATCCAGGTCATTCAAAATACAGTAAACGAACGAAATTAATGGTTTTACTGAAATGATATTACTCTTTTAATATTATTCTCTGATCCTCCTTATATTATATGACTGATTGATCAGTAGTAAAACATACATACACAGTATCATTGATTATTCTTATAGTAACAACTACTAGGTTTCACTTTTGTTTTTGTTACGACGTTGTTCATCAGTCTTATGATTAATTAATTATGTCGAAACGACAGTTGATGGCCTACAACAACTTGCACCCATATGTTGTTTTCAGCAAACACAGATAGACTTAAGTTTGCAATTAGCCCAAGCTGCTGAACTAATAATTGCACTAAAACACAATCAAGTTGATGTTTTGAGAGAGATTAATCTGGAGGATAAGGACAAGGGAACGAGAAATGGATCGAAGTGAAAGAATATGAAATGAGCAGGATTTGTAGGTAGTAGGTAGGTTCTCATTAATGGAAGGACCACCTCACTGTTGCCAAAAGAGGAAGCAACAACCTATTATGGAGCGGGGCTTCTTTGTTGTTGGCTTTATTACACAAACGAAGAGTGAAGCTGTTTTCACGTCCCACTCATAAAAGCATGGTTACGCACCAAACATTGATATATGTGTGTGTAACTCCTCAGATGCTTACAAGCATGTGAGACAAACCGTACCTTAATTCAAACTTTATGGTCGTGTTACATGCAACTTCTTGTTTAAAGGAGAAAAAAAATGAAGAAGTGAAGCATAAATTTGATTTCCCCTTAATTATCTTAAAGCTCTTGCTTTGACTATAACTACATTTCTACCTTGAGGATACCGGGGGGAAAAGGAAAAGGTTATTTATATACTTGGCACGTCCAAGGTAAAAATGGTGGCATGTGTACTCCAATAGGATGTATCATTAATTTATACAAAATATTGGACGAGGTACTGTAAAGGCACACATGTATCAAGTACTGTTATACGATGATAGGGTAAAGAATAGATTAGGTTTTACAAATATACTCTGACAAAAGAACAAATGTTCCATTTACGTGGGGATCAAAAGCTATGATGCATCAGAGAGCAATATCCATGAAAAGCAGAAGCTGTGGGCATAAGTAGATACATGGTTCAGCTTAAAGAAGGAATAACTTTGACTGCAAAACAATAGAGAGATATTGGAGTCCCAAAATGAAATTAACTGAGAGGGCATATGTGATATATCTGTGGAGAAAAAAGAAAGCATAGTGTGATACAAAGTGGAAGGAAGCAGGCCTAGAGAAGGCTGGCCACATACCCCACAAAAAAGAAAGAAGAAAAAAGAAGTGCAAAACAGCTTTATGGGGAATAAGGATGAGAATTGCATGATTGAACTCACTCCACTCAGCGCTCTCATCTTAGTCTACTGTATACTTTCCCATCTAATTTTTGCTACACAATTCTTTTAGTATGTAATTCCCTAAGTACAAAACCAGGATAAAGGAAAAGGGTTATATTAGATTGGGCTCTTGACAACCAACATAAAACTCAGCTGAATTTCTCAGTAGCTAGTCAGCCGGATCCCACATGGTTGAATAAGGCTTGTATCTTTTGTCATGTACACTTAATTACGGTTAATTTTCAATATGTAAGATTGACAGATGATTCTTTTTACGTGAGGGGGGGGGGGGGGAGATAAAGAAGAAAAAAAGAAAGGGAGGGGAATGAGTGTGATCGGACATGCATGGGCTGGATATAGCAGTGGAAGAGGTGGTGGAAATAATTATAGAAACAATAATAATAATGGATTGCAAGGATTGTTATAATGATGAGAAGCATATTCACTTTCCTCTTTGTCACCACTTTCTAAGGCATGATTAGAATAAAGCTCATCCATATTCAATCTTCTTTCCCTTCTCACCCTCGTGCATGTTAGCCAACGCTATCATTCCCCAATAGCTTTTTTTTTTTTCAAAAAATAAAAATAAAAAAAGGCTTCCCAATAGTAGATTTAAATCTTGGTTCCCAAGTATTCACCAGTACTATTTGTGATAGAAAAAGAGGAACAATTGAGTTCTAATAACCATTGCTTTAGATTGAGTACCAACCAGATGCATAACTAAGTATGCAAACATATTAATTCAATTGATTATTGTAAGTCTAGTTTGATTTAAAATAAGAACTGCAAATAACTGCCATGGATATTCCACGCTGCTTATAATTCAAAACGTCCTTCTATAAAATTAAAGAACAATGTTATATATCTTGCATCAAGTTAGGGTTCATGTGTGTGCTGTGTACTATTGTTGGTTTATTCTATATCGTGCTATCATAAATATAAGAGCTAAATAAAAAATTTATTTTAGTTCTAAATATAAAATCCAAATCTACTTTGTCTCCCCAAAATTATAATTTTACCCCTAAAATATTTCTATATAATTGCACATATTACTGGATTTATAACAAGGATAGTTCAAATGTATATGATTAAATAAGGTATTATAGAGAAATCAACACACAATCATGATAAATAATTAACTTCTTTAATCTACTCAAATTAATTAAGTAGATATTATATAGGTAACATTGTTTTTGTAAAATAAATTGGATATTTTGAATTGAGTCAAAGGCCTGCGTCCCACAAAAACATGTATACTTGATAGAGAGAATCGTGCTTCTGAAAACAAAATAAGATAAGCGTGGTGAGGCAGGAACAAAATAAAATAGTCTAAATTAAAGACGAGCCAAATTTCCACCTTGTTCAAAAGACATATGGGAAGAGATATTTTGGTCATAAAACTTTCATCTATATTAGTGGATTGTTCGGATACTTAATGATATGACCCAATGAAAGAGGTAGATATTGGGTGACCCAAAGTTATAAAAAAAGATAGACTAAATCTAGTTTTTTTTTGGTACAATAAATCTAGTTATTTAATGATACAATTTTATGCTTGATTAAGTTAGTCTATTACCTATCACCTATCGTCCGTGGGTTCAACTAGCGAAGGGGTAAAACATACGACAATTTGGAGCGTGTTCGATCTCTGGGGAGTATCACTTTCTTGTGGTTCTAGTCATAGCACTTTGAGAGACATCTTAGCTTCTAGGTGCCTATATTTACGGCTCGCTCTACCTGATATTGGTATCGCCTAAGAGGAAGAGAACTTCATCCTGTCTTTAGATCGAATTATGGATGAGCTCAACTTCTTTCTAAAAATTTTTGTACAAAAAAAAAAAGTTAGTCTATTCGTTGGGCTGAACCGCTGTTGAGACCACGATTTGGTTATATGGGCATCGAAATACCGACGGGCCACATTCTGCCTTAGCCATATGACAAGCTCAAGCCCATGTCACTGACTGGTCTCTCTCTGTCGGACAGTTTTACTTCACTCTTCCTATTTATGACGCCCCACTTGCTCCAAGGTCCAAAGCAAAGTTGGGTTATCAAATGAAAATTAAAACAAAAAAAAAATTATATCGTAATGGAGACGTGGGTGAATTCCACTCGAGGTTGGTCCGAGTGGTAAGCGACTCGATATCATTTAAGCGAGGTCTCGAGTTCGAGCCTTGACGTACGCAGAAAATCCCCGTTAGGAGACTCACCCACCATAGCCAGGTGTGCGACGTGGGTCGAATCCGGATGTAATCAGGGCAAAACTCCGGTGAACCGGGTGGACAAAAAAAAAATTTTGTATAAAAAAAATAAAACAAAAATAATAATTGTAGATTAAATATATTATAAATCAATAAATTTTATCGTGAGATTAAAAAGAACCGATGTCGATGCAGAGAAAAACAATATGAACCATTGATTCGACTCCTTTAAAAACGGGAATCCTGCAAACTGTACTAACGTAAAGAAATCTTCGTTCAAGAATATATAGTAAAGTTTTAAAGTATTTATGGAAGCCCTTAAGGAGTATTGCTCCGTAATAATTTCAACATCAATTATTTTTCTGTCTCGCTATTTCAAGAATAAAAGGTGAGCACTGTCCGCACAATGCATATTTTGCAGAGACTGCTACAAGGCAAGATAAATCTCTTAGAGATGATCGTTAGAGAAACGTGTTTAGGATTACAAGCACAGTAAAACACCAATCAGTAACAACACATAGGGCATACTTCCTTTGATATAAAATTAGGGATTCCAGATACTATTTATGCAGTCAAATATAGACCTCCATGCCGATAAATTTAGATGATTGACACAGGGGACACAAACTAAGCCTACTTTCACAATCTTTGCAGAGACACAGATGCTTGCATGGTAACAGAAGCATGTTCACTTCATTGACTCTACAAGCCTTGCATTTCATCCACTCACTGTTGTCCCTAGAGGGCAGCTGAAAATCGATCGATCCGCCATTGCAGCACGACGCCGTATCATCAACCTCACTGTCTCCACATCCTTCTTTACTATCTCTGCTTTGAAGTTGCACTTGTTGAAGATTATACTTGAGAGAAGCAACCATGTTCTCATTGTATTTGAATCGCTGTTGCCACGTGCCCGCTTCCACACTCAACCGCTCCATGCGCTCCTCAAGTCCTCTGTTCCTCTTATTCATGCTTTCCAACTTAGCTTCTCCCTCCCGGAGTTTGTCAAGTACTTTTCCTTCAACAATCGATATACTCTCAAGTTGTGTTGCCTCAACCTTCTCTAATATACTTTGCCGAATTTGCTCACCCTGTTGTAATGCACAAAATTCATTAAAAATGTCTCTAGGGCACATACAGTTCTGTACTCTTACAAAGACGCCAATGAATCTCAGGGCAGCAGGGCAAGGAAATTGATATACGGTTGCTGGAAATAAAAGCAGTTCCCTGACCATGCTTGATCAGATTTCTGAGGACTCGTCCAATTCCAGCATATGCCGTAATTGATGTCATGATCGCTAGCCTAGTAGTAATACGAGATGAGGAAAGTGGACTATATTCACAGGTACTCAAGTTAGAAATATAGAATCTTACATGTGCTAGAGATACTAGCTTTATTTTAAATCACAGATAAACCACACTTTATTCTTGCAGCCAAATGAATAAACCTCACTAATCATGAGACTTTCTACAGAACATTCACCATCCTTCCAAGTTCCAACCAAAGTTATAAACACAAAAATGGGAAGATTACGGTCTCGGTCCTAATTATGGGCATAAACTATGAAAAAGGTCGCCCATGGCTCAACATAGACAACTCATTTTAAAGATCTTGATGCCCAACCATGTGTTAGACATTTGGTTAAACCTTGGACATGTAAAACTAGATTGTGTTTACCGTGAACATCATACCAAATATCAAACAAATATAAACACATTTACAAACCAAGTAAAGTGATAAACTCATTTTAAAGGGAGACACGCAAGAACTCACCAAGAAATTATTGCACTTTATACCTTTCTTTTAGTTAAAACATACCTTGAGAACAACCCAACAGATACCGAAATGGAAGTATCTCAAACTATTCACAAAAAGTATGGTATGTAGACAGTGGACACAAAAAAGTATGCAGCGTGGGTGGAACTTTTAGTTTAACTGGAAATTCTGACCTTATAAAACAAGTAAAGATGAAAAGGCAAACTAACCACAAATTATACTAACCTTCACTTTGAGAAACCTATCAATCTCCACATCCTGTTGCAGTAACTCATGATCAAGGTCATCGCCAGCAAGTGACAATAAAGCCGAGTCTCCCGTGGAAGCCAAGCGGGCGTTATCAAATGACAAGCCCAATCCAGTGGAAACAGATGGTGGCTGCAGAAAATCTACTGAAGAAATCTGAGAATTATTCTCAAGAAAGTCCTGTTCTTTTAGTCTTTTCCTCTCGGGCTCCAAATCGTAATTCCATTGCACATCAGCTCCACGATCGCTGCCGTCAGCAGCAGGGACTGGTCCCGGTGCAAACCCAGCAACGTGAACTAAACGAGCACAACAACCCCATTACTTGCCGCATCAATTCAATAAATGAACCCAAGAATAAAGTAGCAACAAACAATTGGGGCTAACGGGACGCGCCAAAGTCGAAGCAACAAAAGAACGACATTCTGAACTTGAAGTTCAATTGCTCAAAATCACAACGAGTGTTGTGAAACCTAGTTGTGCTCATTTCTTAATTTCTTTCTTTTCATGGCAACGCATGTGCATGCGATGGTTCTTCCATCAGTCGGAGAAGCATATAAAACAAATTAAACAAAGGATTAAAATAAAAATGGAAAGCCATAGATGAATAATTTACATACAGGGAGGAATATAAGGTGGATGCTGAGCATGGAACTGATCCTGCACATGATTGGGGTCGTAGTAAGCCACCGGTCGCGACATCTGACCATCGAGTGTTTGCAGATTTCTTGTGAAAGGTTAGGGGGAACAATTAGACGAGACCAGAATAGTAACCAAAAAGAAAAAGAAAAGGTGAGGTAAAAGAGAGGAAGATAGGGAATTGCTTTGTTTAGATGCTTCGATTACCCGAAAGACTGTAACTGGTTAGAGAGAGCCATGGATGTGCGGAGAGGGAAGGAGGAGCCCCTCCTCTCTGAAAGACGAGTTGCCCCCCGGGGATAATTTCCCTTCGTAGTTATCTTCTAGCTGTCCCCTATATTTTCATAAATGGTCCAAATATGCATAAAAATAAGATCTCCTCGCCGGATTCAAAGAGAACACACAGAAGGATCTCAATGAAACTGGCGAATTTGGCACTCCTTGTTAAGACTAATGCTTCATGCTTACGTGGAGGTTTCAAGTTGGATTGCTGGTGCCGGAAAAAAATTTATAAAAAGAAGAGATCTTAATGGGAATATGCTTCGAGAAAATGGGACCAAGGAATTGTTTTGAAGTGCAACTTTAGAAAATGTACTAGTATTATTTTCCATAGTAATTTCATGGAAGGGAGATGAAACTTTGGATGCTGGTAACCTTTCCAAGAGTCATTTCAGGAAATTTTAAAACAATTTAAACTCATAAACCGTATTGATAGAGGAGGTTAAGAATTTCATTCCTTTCTTTTTTTATCACTCGGCCAATGCGCGCTAGCATTTGGTGGGATGAAGGCTGGCATATAATTGCGTGCCTCGATCTTCTTTTGTTGGCGCGTGTTCGTTGAAAATCCAAACCAATTCCACTCCTTCTCTCGTTTTCTTTGTAACAGAACAAGTTAATTGAATCTGGCCAAGGGATGCCCCCTTCAACATTTTCTGTCCCCGCCATCCTTACTTTAAAAAAAAAAACTAGGTGAGGCTTGCACTAGACCAGAACACGCTTATAGATTTAAAAAGCATTTATATAAATTTTTATAGATAATTTATTAATAAAACCTTTATATTAATTGTAGAATTTAAACTCGGTTATGAATCGATTTTACAAATCTGTCATTACCATCCAGTTCCAACATAGATGTTGAAGATCTTTGGTGGGCCTAATTACCCCCGAAAACATCAAATTCGGCGAGATGGAGGGAACCAGCGCAGCCCAATCCACTTTGGTCACCTCAGCCACTGGTGCGAAAGAGAGTCCCTGCCTCGCAACCAGTTGTGCAAACTGCAAATGATAAACTAATCTCCATGAATTTAAAGTACAGTCTTTTCTTATTTAAGGTGTCAAATTTTGATTGGACCAAAGTGTAGTCCAATTGGCCATTCGTACTACCAGATTTGAAATATCATTACATTCTCCTAGCTTATCTCATATTATTCACATTCTGCTTCATAAAAATAAAAAATAATAAACAGAACGTGAAAAGAAAAGCATCCAAATGAAAAGGGAAAATATATGCGGATTGGAAGAATTAAAAAATGACTAACTTATCTAATTCTATCACAATATATGACTCATGTCACGTTAATAATTTTATCATATGGGTTATACTTGGACGGAGTATTAGGCCCGTTTCATATTGCTCTGGTAATATCTAAATGTGCCCTTTTTCTGGGGCCCATTCACGTGACACGTGAGAGACGAAGTACATTGTTGTAAACTTTGCAAGAAATGGTTGCTCCATACACAATCCCAGCCTCGCAGGTTGTCTCATATTATATCGCTTTAATTAATGCAAATCACAGGAAATCCAAGGATTGATCTTCTATGTCCCCTTTGCTTTCCCAGTCCCCACCCCTCCCGGTGGATTTAGGAGTTTAAAGGCGAATGAATATATGATGGTTTACGTGTAACTTGGGAGTTCCCGATAAATAATATGGCACTGTTTATTATGTGCAAGCCTTTGGGAATGAAGTGAGTGCCGAGCAAGCATGGGTCATATTCGATCCTCCCAATCCCAACTAGACACCCCTAATCCAAATCTATCACTTAACCCTATACTCCTATCCATATTTACCATATCCTGCTTACCAAACTAATCCAACTTCTGCCAGCTTAGCCTGCCTGACCTCCCATCCTAGTGAAATTCAACAGCTG
Source organism: Leucaena leucocephala (assembly GCA_037074615.1). Lineage (NCBI taxonomy): Eukaryota > Viridiplantae > Streptophyta > Magnoliopsida > Fabales > Fabaceae > Leucaena > Leucaena leucocephala. The sequence continues at coordinate 4,924,173 of CM073517.1, read as the reverse complement.
TAATCGCTTGTCCTTTGGCTTGGCCGCACACTTTTCCAACTTACATAATATGTACATGGACTTCTTGGCTAAATGGTAAACACATCATTATTCCATTTTTACGCAATCAGCATTGACAAAAGCCGCAATAAAGCGTCTCGATAACGCTAAGATTGAATAAATTATTTCTTTCTTTCACATTACACAAACTCAAATCCAACGGGGTCTTCCTCCTCATTCTCGTCACTCACAGTAGATCCTCTTCTTTTTCGCTGGTGGGTTAAACCAAAAGAAAAAACAAAAAAGCCCAGAAACGTGTTATTATTCGCATCCTGGCCTAACGTTAGCTAGGCTGTATCCTCACTTCTCTTGATTCCTTGCTCAACTCGGGGATCGACAAATAATAACAAGAAAGAGATTTCGTGATTTTCCCGAGTCGTTCTGGTTCGGCTTCAATCGTATGTGCAGGATTTCTTCAGGGACACCGGCTTATTGATCTTCTTGGGATCCAAAGTTATGTAACAGGCTATCTTCTTGTAGAATTTGGGCTTCACCAATTTCCCCAGCACGTTGGCCCTCGATCGAACCACGAAGTTCAATGTCACTTGTACTGGCACCGAGGGCACGCCCGTTGAGCTGCTCAGGCTCGCGCCACTTCCATACAGAGGAATCTTGTTCCCCATCACCGTCACGCTCACCGTCCTTTGACTTTCTCTTGACTGATAAAACTTGTGCATCTGCAATATCCCCACAGTAAACTGAGTCAGAAAATAGAAGATTATGGGTAACATGACATGCTAATACAGCGATGACTCTGGGATGGGTTCTTACAATTCCGGAAGCGATCTTGATCTCCGAATAGGATAAATCTATAGGCGTCGATGTGACGTGGACCCCAAAAAATGTGCCGGTGTTGCGATACTTGAATTTGACGGTGGAGTTCATGGTGATCATATCGGTGGCAACTCCCGTGGAATCGGAACCAGCCTGAACCCTGACGTGATCAAATTTGATGCTCTGCAAAACGGATGAGAATGAATTACCCAATTCAAGATCAGGGAATGAGAAATGATGAGAAAGTGGAGTGAAGAGGAACCTTCATGGTGATTTGGGGCTTCATAGGCTTACTGGCACCCCAGAGAACCAGAGCGAAGAAAGAGAAGAGAAGGACGAAGCCGAGGAGGAAAGCGAGATAGTAACAGCGACGGGGAAGAGTGTTGTTGTGGTCGTCTTCAAGGTCAAGAAGGCCTTCTTCCTCGATGGCGTGGGGTTCCTTCCAGGGCTTGAGAGACTTACGATGGATCTTGCGGGATCCGGAGAATCTGCTGGAGGAAGACTGGCGAGAGTGACGATCAAGGGAGGAGTGGGAATGAGGGGGAGATCCGGAGGGACTGAGCACCGGGGTGGAATGAAAAGAGTTGGTGGTCTTCTCGCCGTCGTGGGAGTCCCTGGAAGGGCTCTGCACGTAGTAAACAGGGCGACGTGGGGATCTAGTCGGAGAAGAAGCCGATAGGCTCGTCACCTCCGAGTCGGTCTTGGCGTGCATTATATCTTTCAATTATGGAGCTCTCCAAACTGTAGCACAACTTGTTCCTCTATCAACTTTTGGGAACAGATCAAGCTACTGGCACTTGACACTAGCGGCGCAACAAGTCCTCCTGCAAGTGAAGTGCTTCGTCCTTCCCCAATTAGACTTAGTGTTTGTTAATGGGAAGAGGGCATATGTACTTTGCTAAAACGACACGACACAGACGCATGGGGCATGTTATGGAGGAGGATGGGGGAGTGCGTCGGGTGAGAAAAAAAAAAAATAATACCACTCAACTACTTAATTTTTTTAGATAAATTTAAAAAAATTAAAAAATAAATTATTATAATTAATATAAAAATTATATAATTAATCTAAATAAGTCAGAGTATATAATATAAATTTATTTTAAAAAATTAAATTTAATTATTATTAATTAATTTAATTAATTTTTTAATCTATTTAATAACATCAATTGACTTTTATAATTATAATATAATAAGTATTAATGAATTAAAAAATACAAAAAAAGTTACATTGGTAGCATTTTGAGTTAGAGGTGATAATGTCAACTCATCTATTAAAAATAAGTTGAGTTAGAGGTCGGCTTATCTAAAAAAATTTACCTCCAAACGAGTTAATATTTCAATAACTTGAGTTTGTCAATTTTTTTTTAAATTTTTTAACAATAGATTAAATTTAAAAATAAATAGAAATTTAAAATAATAATAAAATTAAAAAAATGAGTTAACTTATCAACCAGCGGATTAACCCATAGCAAGTGTTAGTAAAAAAAAACTCTAAAAAATAGTTTTATATTTTATCAATTTAACCCACCATTTTTTAGTGGGTTGGCGCTGGCTCAGCTCATACTTTAGTTGGAGCAAGTAGCTTTGGGAAGCAGGAAGAAACGGGGAAACCAATACGCATCGCCGACATTCAAATCACAGTTGTCACTCAACCCAAGGCCAATCTGATTGTACTATTGTCTCTACCAATTACCAAACCCCAATGAATATACAGTGAGTTGAGAACGCAAGCACGTGTAGAATGTCACGTGCTGTAGCCATTAATGTGAACTAGGGTCTGTGTTTAGAAAGTTGCTGCTTAATTAATCTTGATTGATCTTAATCTGATGGGCGCCATTTTTAATTCGGGGAGCTAATTACGCCGATGCGGGGTCCCATTGTAGGAGGAGAGTGCAGACAATGTTGAATTGAGCATGTCGGTCACACTGAGACCTATGATGGCAAATTTGTTTCTTAAACAACGTAGATATTAGTCAATTGCCACTTTATTACTGCAGCTGGGAATGCATCCAGAGCCAGATTAACCCGCTGAGAGTCAATATTTATACGAGGTGAGTTGGGCTAGCCTCACCACCTCTCTTTCCTTCTTTTTTTTTTTTTTTATTTCTTCAATCTACATAAATATAATGTACTTAATTTAACAGTGTAAAAGAACAAAAATGAAGTCAGTTGTTATGATTCAGCAATTGATGACGGCTTTACATTCCAATTGTCACGAACGATATTCTAAGAACAGCTAATCGGAGAGACGAAAAGTATCGCTATGGCAAGTTTTCTTTTGGTAGAGCCCGTTTAGTTTATGAGCTAGATTAGATGGGCCAATTTTGACCCACTTCTATTTGGGCTCTTTTTCTCATGAACTGGTATGCCACTACTTAAAACAAAAACATTGTATCAACCAACGGGGGTTGGTCCGAGTGGTAAGCGGCTCGGTATCGCTTAAGCGAGGTCTCGAGTTCGAGCCTTGGCGAATGCAGAAAATCCCCGTTGGGAGACTCACCCACCACAGCCAGGTGCGTGACGCGGGTCGGATCCGGATGTAGTCGGGGCAAAGCTCCGGTGAACCGGGTGGGCAACAAAAAAAAACATTGTATAAAAAAAAAAGATTACTAACAAAGTTGGTCCGAGTGGTAAACAACTCGTATCGCTTAAACGAGGTCTCGAGTTTGAGTCTTGGTGTACGCAAAAAATACCCATTGGGAGACTCACCCACTATTGCCAGGTGCGCAGAAAATTCCCGTTGGGCCAATTCTGAGAAATATCACTTTGTTGTAGTTTCAGTCGCGGCACTTAGAGAGGCATCCAAACTCTTGGGCGCCTAAGTTTACACATGAAGATAATAGACGACCCGCCCTACCCGTCATTGGTATCATATAGGAGAAAGAGAGATTTTACCCTGCCCTTGGATCGTAGGTAATCCCAACCTCTTTCTAACAATTTTTATACAAAACCAAAATATTGGGGACACGCAGCTTAATTGGTGGCATATGATTCAGTTTTTCGTAATACAGTACCTAGTTACATTTACATCCTGTCTCATTTGATTTGGGAGAAATATTTTAATACTCTATGAGTATTACATTATCTAAACTCTATTTAATTAAAATATAATAATTTATCTTATTTTAATTATAGTTAGCGATGACTCATAAAATAATTTAATTTTTAATTTATTTTAAGAAAAATAAACATATTAACTTGGTTCAGATGAATTTTTGTTTTTTTAAATTAAGTTTATTACAAAAATATAATATGAATTTTATCAAATTAGTCATTTGGATTATTATATTTTGATTGGATAAAGTTCAGATGACGTTATATTATTATATTATGTATTAATTTAACGCCTTACACCAATCATTAACGGACAGAATTTAGCAATTTTTAATAAAAATAAAGAAAATTGTAGTATGATCCCCAATTCTCCCCACTGAAGTTTAGGGGGACTACCACTCGATATTTGAAGTCTGCCACCCTTTATTCATGAACGATAAGCAAACAGTTGATCGATACTCAACCATTAGCCGTTCTGTTTCTTCAGCCTTCGCAAGAAACCACTTCTTTGAAATACAAGACATTTTTCCGTTGTTCCTGTGCAATGACGGCGACAGAGCCTTGCAATGCATGGGATTTCCCTGTAAGAGCCAACAATTTACTCTATGATTTGGACAAGCGGCTAATAAAAAGGAACGCTGGCAAAATGGGTACTACTCCACATTACTGATTTTAAGCAGAAAGCAGTATTCAGGATATATACATTGAATGAAGACTCCCATTAGAATGGAGGGGAAAAGTTGACGTTGGTACGTACATTATAATTAAAGGAATGGCAGACCATATATAGTGTAAAGTTGGGTGCTAATGATTTTGACGAGTCCTCTGAACTCATTAGCTATAGACAGTTCAAATTTAATCTGAACAGTTTAGATTTGTTTCTTTTGCCAACTGACATTTGTTAAATAGACAAATTATTTTCTAAAAAAATAATAGTTAAGAGATCATTTTTATATTAAATTTTATGTCTATCGATTTTTTTTTTTTAAATAAAGATAAGAAAAAAATCAAATCTAAATTATCCAGTCACAAACTCCTCCGTGCAAAGTGTCAACACTTGGCCCTTTCTTTTCCCAATTGAACACGTAAAGTAGGATGCAAGGATTGGTCTCGTAAATGGGCAATGTTTTATAACCCCATTCATGTAAAGCTAGCATGCATATGTTTTGCCAAAGGCTGCTCCTCTCCCACTCAGTTCCTCATGCTGGCATGCACCATTATTCTTCGTCCTTTCCGTACATGTATTCGGTTTCAATCTCACTTTCACGTGAGTACAGTGCTCATTCGCAGTCTAAACTACCTAAATTGATTTTAGACAATCTAGATTTAGTATATTTAATATTTTTATTTTAACAGATATAAAATTTAAAATAAAGATAATATTATAATTTTTATTTTGCTCAAAAATAAATTTATTATTGAAAAAAAATACCAATTAAAAATTGTAAATTCAAACTATTTAAATTAAATTTAAACGGCTCAAATATCATTACAATGCTTTTCACTGTAATGAGCATTGAGGACCCCGCTTTAACCTCTCAACTAATCATTCTCTAAAGTTACCGCTTTGTTATTCCAAGCTCTTTTACCCCCTTCATGAGCAAATGGGTCAAAGTCAGAGTCAAAACTCAAACCTCTTGAAGGCGACATTCAAATATAATATTTTGAAATTTTACCAAAGGATCGATATCCTCTTAATGAGTAAAATATAATCAAGAACAGAGAGATAGAGTGGATTAGCTATATATATATATATTCTTACATTTGGCTTCATTTTTCTCTTTTACCCGGGAGATCTGTAATTTTAAAATGTTTTAATGCGGGCATACACACACACACAACACAAGGTTAATTGAATTAAATTAAAATTTATGTACATTCTATGAATGCAGGCTCGCGACTTAATAATATTAGCAGCAGTACTGCAATGACTATTATTATTAATTATTAGTCATAAATCATAACACAAGCTGACTGACTTATACTCTTTACAAAGCAGTTCTAGCTGTGTGACAAACTCGGTATTGAGCCGACGAGACTTGTGATCACAATAGGGCTCCGAACCGAGTGCGACCTGTCCGACCAAACAAGCTGACCAAAAGCTACCTCCGCCTCCATGGCTCCATGGCCTTCTATTCTCAGCTTGTAGCTTAATTTCTCATTCTTCTTTGCGAAGACCAACAAGTTGGGGATGACGCTGACATTAAACCCTTGTATGGGTGTTATCAAAGGTTGGTAGACAGCCGGTCCCTCTCCAACGTTAGTGACAGTTCTGAGAAATTCTCTGACTGTCGACGCTGAAGAATCGTTGGAACTGAAGAATGCAATAAATGAGGGGTAGTTCAGGTCCACGGAAGGGCAGGAACATTCATGAGAAGAGGATCTGGTGATGGTCTTAATGTTCTGTTCAGTGTAGTTGAGCCCACACATTAGATTCACATAATCTTCAGTTCCTGCATCGTAAACGAGGCCAGGGTCAAGTGCTTTATCGGGGCTGATATGACCTGCTCCCATGGCCAAGGGAGAGGCTGTTTTGTATCCATCCCCACCGTCTCTGATTATTCCGAGGTTGTTGTCCACGAAGTCCGATGATGTCATTATGGCAGATCGAATGGCGGCGGGGCTCCAATCAGGATGTGCTCCTTTTATGAGAGCTGCTACTCCGGCCACATGAGGGCACGACATGGATGTTCCTGTCAACAAGTTGAAATCGCTGGACAATTTCTGTGAGTTCACTCTAGCTACCGGAATATTTGAAGGCCATGCGGCTAAGATTAAGGTTCCAGGAGCTGTGATATCAGGCTTTAGCACGTATGGGCAGCTTTGGGATGGCCCTCTTGAGCTGTAACCGTCCACATCCGGAGCTCGTGTCTTACCCACAGATGTGATCTTGAAAGCCAGGCTTACTTTCGGCGACTTACGACTCGTGTTGATATAGTCCTTCAAAATTTCTCCATTTTCTGGGCTCAAAAAGATTGACGGGAAATCGGTGAACTGGGGGATGAATCTTGCTTCTGTGTTATTGGTTATGAGGACACCCCCCAAAACTTTTGCTTTCTCTAGATTCATGACTTGATCGAATATGGTACTGTTCTCATAAGTGTCTTCACATACCACTATCTTGCTCCTAACTTGGGTCAGTTTCTTCAAATTGTCACAGTGTCCCATAAAAACCAGTGGGTGCTGGGTTGCAGAGGAGTTCCCTACGTAGAGGGATAAGCCAGCGACCTGAACTTGATTGCCAAGAGTTATAACGCCAATAAATTCACGGTCCAAAGTGGAAGCAGCCACAGTTATGATCCATGGCGTTCCGTTGTGCAGAGTTCGAAGTTGTGGTCCGTCGTTCCCGGCGGATGCAGACACAAAAACGCCCTTCTCCATGGCCGCAAATGTAGCTATGGCGACGGGGTCTTCGTACATAGGTTTCTCATTATCGAAGCCAAACGACAAGGAAAGAACATCTACCCCATCTGCTATTGCGCTATCAATGGCGGCTATGACATCAGATTCGCAGGTTCCTTCTTCCCAAAAGGCTTTGTACATGGCCACTCGAGCCCGTGGAGCCATGCCCGTCGCCAAACCAGTGGCATAACCAAAGTAAGATGCACCGTCAACTCTGCTGCCAGCCGCGGTGGTTGAGGTGTGAGTTCCGTGACCTTCAACATCACGAGCAGAATTCATGGATATGGTAACGTTGGGATTCTTGGCCAGCAGCCCTTTGTTGAAGAAACGAGCTCCAATGAGTTTCTTGTTGCACATGGAAGAATTGAACTGGGTGCCACTCTCACATTCGCCTTTCCATCGTGGAGGCACGTTGGGCATGCCCTCATCGTTAAAGCTCTGAGACTCAGGCCAAACCCCGGTGTCCACCAAGCCAACGATGACATCCTCGCCGAAGTCGGACGCAGGCCAGGCGCCGGCAAGAGGGCTGAGACGAAGGAACCGGGGCGAACGAGTGGTGTCAAGTTTGACGGGGGAATCAGGGAAGGAAGAAACATAACCGGGGGAGTTTTTGAGGGTATGAAGCTCAGAAGGGGACAACCTGGCACTGAAGCCATTCATGACATGGGAATAGGTGTAGATGAGCATGGAAGAAGGAGAAGAAGGGCGGGAAGCGGCTGACGCTAGTGTGGCCAAGTACCAGTTGTGTTGGGAGGAGAAGGCTTTGGGCATGGCGGATAAGTCCATATGGATGATATAATTATCGGACTGAGCCAGCGTGGTGATGGCCCTCAGGTGTGAGAATATAGCGATATAGAACATGCAAAGATAAGGACCTCCAGGCGAAGCCATGGCTAATTGAACAATTATGAATTATCTGACTACTCTCAAGTCTCGAGTGTGATTAATGTGGGGATCGACTCGAATATATAGAGGTAGCCGTCATACGTGGCTAGCGTGTGAGTGGAGCCCCAACGCAGTCCTTTGCATGCCCGCCACACATGTATTTCCCAGTGGGGGTGGGGCCACGCGACGCGAGCGAGGACGGTTGTATTACGGAGTGTGATGGTTCGCAATTAAAGACTTGGACCTAGAATTTAGGGAAAAGAGTAATAATCATAGGGATATAATGCAATTAAAATAGGATTAGTATGGTTAATGGAAGCAAATGAGGCAAAGTTCACGAACACAGCACGGCAAGTAATGACAGATTGAGAGGGGTTAGTGAGTGTGATGCCGGTGCAGAAATGGGTGAGCAACGCCCGGGAAAGGGGGAGCGAATTTGGGGTAATTATCACGTTAAGAATAGTAATAGTGACCAAATTGGACTGTACCCCACGGCTGAGGTGGCATGATTTCTCATGTGCCTTCTACCAGAATTATGTGCATTTTTCTCTTTTATGCCCTTCTGCTTCATAATGCCTCATATATCTGCCCGCAAATTAATCCCTATTTATCAACGTCTGTCCTCCGTTCTAAACCTTCTTTCACGTAATCCTCTAAGTAACTTAAACGGAAACGGGAAACCTCATGCTGCACTTGCGCAGGCTCGTGTTGAAATTATACATACGTCAAAGCCGCCATATAAATCAATTCTGGGCCAATAAATTTCACTTGTTGCTTCCTTTGGTTATATGGGCTTACACAAAATGCGGTCCAACAAGCCCACTTTAACCCGTTCTTCCCCATACCACCATATTCCACTTCCATTGCTACAGACATACTCGAGCGGATTCTCTTCTGGGCATTTTTTTTCATTCTCTTCATCTAATTTAGACTGTCCGATTCCTTGTTAATGATTCAGATCTAACTTTTGTTCTTTTTAAGTCGGAAAAGAAACCTTTTTTTACGGGTTAATGTTTTTCTTCTGATATATTAAATCTAAATCGCTCATTTCAAACGTAATGGCTCATATCTATATACTGAAGCAATGGAGAAAATTAGAAGAGTATAGCAGAGAGAACTACATCAACCCCCCCCCCCCCAAAACAAAAAAAGTGGACCTGGATTTATTTGAAAATAGAATAGAATAATTATAGTTTGCTGCGTATATGGCAGGAATCATTTTCGTTGAAGTGGAATGCCTGTAAGATTGAGATGGAATATTTAGTTTAACCAAATGGTCTGCTTAAATTCCCAAGGGGCATTTCAACCTGATGCTTGGTCTTCCGTTATGTTATAGCGCTTCCCAATAGTCACGTTGTTCTTCTCCTAACTCAATCATCACCTTATCAGATAGCTCCTTCCTCGGCTCCTCATCTTTCATGTCAATCATCCCCATTGGTTCAATGAACATCTGGTTTGTCTCCTGTTCGGCCTGAAGAACATTTGGTTGGTTTTTTGTTCCTTTCTGCCATTTTTAAGTGACAATCCAAAAAGGTCACATAATCCACTATTAATTTTGTCATGAGAAACTGTTACAAAAAAGTTAGGGTTAGGTAATGTGTCCATCCAAAACCTATTAGCAATAGCTTTTGGCATTTGCATATATTTTTTTATAAGCACAAGTAAATTTTTATTAGAATAATTTTGTTCGACACACTATCTAAAATTAAATATAATTTCAACAGAAATTTAAATATTGATTCACATGAAAGAATAGCTCTTCAGTTAAACCCAATTTCGATTGCTTTTAAAATAGAATTTTAATAAATCCACCAAATGGAAAGCTGCTTTATTCTGCGTCCATTAAGACTAAATTGACCATCACAGTTGAGCCTGGGGCCCTTGCAATTTCAGACTGTGAAGGTCTTTGCTGACAAAATCATGTTTATTGACCAAAAAGACAAAAGAGATAATCATGCTTGAGGCCCTTAAAGTGTGGGAAAACTTGACGATATGTCTTGAATAGGGGTGGGACCAAAGCTTTTATAAACATAACCACCCAACTAACAACACAAAGGGCATAGTGGTAGGGACTTCAATCAAGCGAATTTACTGTATAAAAATTAATACACGAGCATATCGCTTTTATGGGATATGATGTCCCTGCAGAATCATCAACTCCTTTCCTCTACTCCGCATTGTCAGAGGAAGAAAAACACCACAATTAATATCACAAGAAGCAGTTTACATGGCGCTGTACTTCTCTCTCAAGTCTCATAACCCATAATCATTCATTAATAATCAGACATGTATTTAAGAAACAGCACTGCACCTTACCATAAATAACCTCAGAATGAAAGATCTAGTAGATAATAATATCATGGAGCTTATCAAATCATTTCCAACAAATCATGAATTCTTATTTTTCTTTCTTGCAAGTGATTAAGTGATGATCTCCATTGAACATCAAGTAGCTGCATACATATCTTTAGAAGCTCATATTGCAAACACAAAAGCATACATTTCAAGCGAATGTTGGCTTTGATGACAAACTGGAAGCAATTAAATGAAATAACATGTCTAATAAGATGATAAAAGAACTTTATTTTCCTCTACAGTATTTAGACAACACATTAAAGGAACTGGAATGTCTTGAGATATAATTTAATACGTGAAGGCAAAGAAGCATTGCTGCAGAATCTACAAATAAAACCAGACAAGCATACACAAACAATATATACAGTAAAGTAAATGATGTTCATGTCTTCTCTATAAATGGCGTCAATTCACCTTGAAGTCTCGTAAATCAGCTCCAGTAAGGCTATTGGTCTTCGGTTTCTTGGTTTCTGCCCATGGACTTGCTAGTTTGGACACTACTTTCATATCCACTACTGTCACCTGATTCACATACTCGCTTATCCTTCAATTCATCTCTTGTGATCATCCGCTGGGAACGTCCATTTTCCCTTCCAGTTCTTCGGTCCTGAAAGAGTCACAATTCACAAGCAAAGTGAAGTCTGAACAGAGGAACACAGAATGGCGCACTGCAATAATTATCCAAATTTGTCTGTTTCTAGACTTAAGACACTGTTCTTTTTAAGGAAGAAAACAAACAAGATTCATAACTATGATGTAGCAGAGATGTGGAAGGAAATTAGAAATTTACACAAACTCACATCTCGAGAAGGGAACTCATCAGCTTCAAGCATATGTATAATATGCCCCATCTTTGGCCTTTTCTGGGCATTTGGATCCACACATCTCAAAGCTACTAATAAGGCACGCTTCAGTGCCCTTGAAGAAGGCTTCTCAGGTAGCCTAGGATCGAGCACAGCCTCTGCATTCCGGTTAGCAACCATGGACTTCAGCCACTCGACCAGGTTCACCTACAAAATCAAATCCTCAGTTATTACCAGAAATAGCACACATTTGGAGGGCGCAGTATGCTTGAGAAGATCTCCTGAAATGATACTCAAATAAAATCACCAAACAAACCTCTCTTGGAGGCCTGCTGTAATCTACCGGGTTTCTTCCAGAAATTATCTCCATGATAAGAACACCAAAGCTGTACACATCACTTCTTTCGTTTAACATGCCGGTACTTGCATATTCTGGAGCCACATACCTGTGAAACAGAGCAAGTCATCTGTCCAGTGAGGTCCAGGTCACCACTGTTAAAAACAAAGTTCTAATTTTTTTCCGAGGAGAGTCGAAACTGACCCGAATGTTCCCATAACACGGGTTGTCACGTAACTTCTCTCTGATCCCAAGAGCTTTGCAAGGCCAAAATCAGAGACTTTTGCATTCCATTGTTTATCGAGCAATATGTTGCTTGACTTGATATCACGGTGAACCACCTTAGGTTCAAGTCCCTCGTGAAGGTATGTCACCCTACATATTCTCCCGTTGTCAATTTTCAATCATGTAAAACAAGAAATAATCTAAAAAAAATATGAGAGTTGGAGCAAAAATGAATTTCACTGCAATGCATAATACCCTTTTGCTGTTCCAAGTATTATATTCATGCGAATCTCCCATGTCAGAGGACTAGAAGGCCCAACATCTCCGTGAAGCCACTGTTCTAGGTTTCCATTGTTAACATACTCGTACACAAGCATCCTGCAATATTTTTAGGACTTTCGGGTTAAATTGGCGCAAAATGTTTATACATCCAGAGCATTAGTTTGAAGTTTTAACAATTATAAAGGGAACTCAAAGATGTAAATAATGAACGATTAAAAGCATACCGATGAGCTCCTTCAACACAATATCCAAGTAACCTCACCAAATTCTTGTGCCGAACACGCCCAATTGCTTCAACTTCTACCTTAAATTCCTTCTCAGCTTGTCCCCTACAATATCAGTGTGCGAACCATTTAATGGAAGATGGAGAACAAATGTAGTCCATAACAAACAAACTTATACTATATGACAAAGAAGATCGTAATAAAGTACGGCTTACCTGTTATTCAGCAAATTTTTAATCGCAACTTCGGTATCATCTTGCAACACCCCGCGATAAACAATTCCGTAGCCACCTTCACCGATGACGTTCTCGTCGGCAAACCCGTTGGTAGAGACCTCAAGCTCTCTGAGAGTGTACCAATGGCCCCATCCCAAATGCGAAACCTCAGGCACAGAAATTGAACCCTGCTCACCACTTCCACCATGCGACGAACCACCAGCCTTCTCAGGATAAGAAATCCGGTGATCTTTACCGATCTCTATGTGAATTCTCTGGCTATCATTCCCCTGCTGCTGAACGAGGGCCCTATCCACCTCAGCCTCTGCTTCCGGATACGAGTCGGACCTTCCACGGGTTGGGTCACGCGAAGGGTCAATCCTGATTTCCTGGATCTCCTTGGAGACATTCGGAATGGTAAGATTTTGTGAAGAGTTGTGGTTGGAAGAATTGCTGTTGCGCTTGGTGAACCAGAGAGATATGAGAAACAGGAGAATAACTATGGCTGCTCCTACGCATATGCCCAACACAACCCACAGTCGTAACCCAAAAATTGAGGTGTGAGCCGAAAGCTGATCGTTCAGAAACGCATAGTTTGTCATTGCTCTCACCTCTTCCTTCCTCTCAACAGAGATTGAACTTAATTGGCGAACACAATTGCAGACATGTTGATGGAAGCAGGTGGCTGAAGAGGAGGAGGAAGAAGAAGAAGGTACAGCAAGAGGTTAGAAGGACGAAGAGAGAGTACGGCAGTGGAAGAATACATGGGGAGTGGGGTTTAGGAAGAGAAGGAATGGAGCTGGCATGATGGGACAAGCAAATTTCCCACTTGGGAGTGTTTTACTATTTTCTCTCTGAGGCACCTTCTCTTCTAGCGTCTCAGGAGCAACATAACGTTGTCTGCTTCTAATTTCATGTTTGGGTCATAATTCAGATAGATACGCCGTATTTAGGGGATTGTCTAAATGTTCATGAAATCTAGTTGTTTGTATTATCACTGGTACGAATCCTATTTGGATTATAATAATCTAAAAACATGGTCCTTTCTAGGAATCGACTTCATTTCATAATGCAGCGAGGTGCGAAAAGTCAAGAACCCGACCGGGTGACGCATTTATATTAATTTAATTAATGGAATTAATCATTTAGGAGGTTGACCCTTGTTCTGGACTTCTTAGTGCTGGTTCCTGGTTGTGATTAATGGATTCATGAATTTTAAGTTTGAGAATAAAATTTATAGCATCTCTTCAAAATAAATGTGTCATAAAGAATCAAACTGCTATACGTGAACTTTGTGAAGTTCACTTTATTTCCTTTTTCGGTTTGGCACTCGGGGGACCGGGAACTCAGATTTTTTAACTTGTAACTTCCAACATCTAAAATGGTTTTATTTTATTGGAAATTTACTCGATTTTTCTTTATATTCATTTTTTTAAAAAAATCATGAGAATGGACAATCCATAATAATCATTAGGAAAGATCCAACTTCTCATATCTTATAGACCAAAAAATGACTCATTTAAAATTAATGTTAGTGAATGGTGTGGATTTTTTTATATAAATTAAACTAAGTTATTTAAAGATTTATTTAAATAGGAGTGATAATATCTAATGTGAGAGGGATGTGGGACCTACATGATGCGTTGTAATAAAGGTGGATGGGTGTCAAACTCAAACCGGGCTGTCGGATTTGGGCTGATATCACGGGTGAATATGAACACCAACAAAATCTATCCTATGTTTACAGAGGTGGGCCCCACAACCCTTCCCCCGATAGAAAGCGAACAAAACAGGAAGATGGAGGTGGGCCCACCCTGCCCTACCTCCGCCTTTTCGCAACTTCATCTAATCACCTCAACTTTCTCCTTCTTACTGTCTTCGAACCCCAAACTCATATTCTTCAAAATATAACTATTGGGAATTTAGAAACTCTGTTGCTTTTTGAACACTTACTCCGACCCCAATGGAATCAACACTTAATTCAATATTGTACCAAAAAAAGAACACTTAATTCAATATTGTCTGAATCAATTCTATTATGGGATGTGACGTATTATCCATTATCCAAGGATCCCTTTTCATATATAACTATTGAACTTGAGTCTTTTGGTTATATTTAGTATCTAATGGAAAGACCTGGATATTAAATCTAAAATATTTTCTACGCTTTATACGCATAAGAAGTTTTAAAGTATTTGTTGGGCCAAAAAATGTTATTACACATCTTAAAGAATAAAAAGTGTAGATAAAAACCATTGATTGAAGTGGCCAATAGCCGAAGTTAGAAAAAGCAGCTTTTGATTTTTGATGCGTGCATTTTCTGTTGGAAGAGGGGAAAACCGTATTTACCATTACCAATAGTAGTAGTTCTGCAGACATCAAATTAAATGAGTGGGGTACTTATATCTGCACTACTGTACTACTGCACAGGTCCAATTTAATGAGGGCAAGATGTTACCTTCCCTTGTCATTTCGCAGAATGACATTCCATTTCATTTCCACCAAAGAAATGAAAATCATTGCCATCTCACCTGTTATTTCTCAGCTTTGAAACATCAACAGCGCATTTACAACCTCATTGTTAAATTTTAACCTCCTCCTTTTTTATTAATCTCGACTAAGTTCCATGAAAATTGTAAAACAACATAGCACAAAAGTATACAGTGTTTCTTAGACTGCAAAGAAATTCTGCTAGTTTTCCTCTTGACATTTAACCCCAAATATCCTATTGGACGCCCATGAACAATGTAACAATTTCTTTTATAAAAGATTGCAAACAGAGCCATGTCAACTAGAGATCAAGGTTAATAACATTTCCTTCAACACCAATCATCAGTCACATGTGGGGATCATTGGCTTTGGATAAATATAGAAACAAATATACTATAACAAGAAATCGAGGGATGGCTAAAGGGGCGGCTTTTGAAATTGAAAGCAGAATCGGTGCTACAGAGGTGCCATTTACTAGTCCACACATAGTAAACGAGGCAATTGAAGCACCGGATTCTCGTTTCAATTAACCAAAATTAATTGTGCTAGTTCACTTCATCTTCACCTTGCTTTTCATCTCCATCTTCGGAGGTAAAATTGTTGAGGATCAAGGAACAAATCTCACGTTGCCAAGCCTGTTGTCTTACAAATGGGACACAGATTCCTCTGCATTAGCCATTGTTTGATGCAGTTGGTATGGTAATCATGGCCACAATCAAGTGTTCCGACGTCATCTCCGTTATCAAACTCTTCCTGCACAAAATACCGGAAACATATGCTTCAGCATATTATACACGCATGTAAGAGGCAAAGCACAAGTCAGTGATTCAGATTCACCTGACACACACAGCAGGGTTCTGCCTCACATTGAGACCCTTCAACTGAATACTTCCTCTGTTTAAGTAGTTTCCATATAGTTTCCTCGCTCAATCCAGTACTCACATTTCCAATCCATTCTTCCAGAGCCAATAACTCCTACAATATTCGTTTTTAAGTTATATGACAACTTCCAAGATGATTTTCTTTTTTTCTTTTTTGGTGGTTGGGGGTGGAGCGGTTAAGGCAGTAAAGAAAGCAAGCATATGCATCAAAAATTGGAATTTTTTCCTACCTCGTAAGACATGTTATCGACATCAAGTCGCATGTCCCTGTGTCGGTCACGAATATCAGCCATTCCAGAAAATACTGAATGGTCAAAGATCATAAAATCCTGTCACAAAACGAAAGCATATCTTAGTTGACTAGCAAAGCGCACATATAGAGTCTGATCAGAGATAAAACTAAGTAAACGTATTTTTTAGGTCAGTTAAGGCCAAATTAACAATTCAATCAGAATTGAGGAAAAATCAAATCAATTTTGCATCCATTTGGTTAAACTTGACCAGAGAAAAACAAGAAAAAATTGCTCAACATCTGTGCCTTGTCCATGTATACCATTAACATAGGAAAACTAACCTCAAACCGAAGGTTCCCTCCCCTACGCAAGAGGCCCAAAACACTGCGGAGCTGTGCAACAAAAGAAAAATAAACGTGTCAAGGCTAACAGAACAGTTGATACAAACAAACAAAAAATTGCCAGAAGCAGGCAGAATATGGACATAATTGTCTTTCATTTCTCAGTGGGCCTGACAACAATACCACAACTTCAGTTATGTTAAAAATGCTGAGTTGGCAGTTTATTAAAATTCTGAAGTTATTATTAATTGTAAGCTTCACAACACACTCATTCATTTCAGAGATTACCTGATGTATAGTCCAAGATCCAAAAAAACTATTGACAGGTTTGAACTTTGAAATAATGAGAAAGCAAACTTAAACTAGCATGCGCAAGTACAAACTCATTGGTTAAATAAAAAGGAATGATATATATGGGCTAAATAATATATATATTTATGGTTAAATATAAGTTGATGGGATTAACCACCCAAATCAACCAGCATACACCCCAAGAACTTGTGTAGCAGGTAGCCAAGAAGTAAAAGTTCTGAGGAAGCTGTAACCACTGAACCAAGGGATATTACCAAGATATATAACCAGTAAGGCAACGGAATAGGGAGACAAGATGAGCGATTGGGGCTGTCATAGTAGCGAGTGGTTGGAAGGGGTTCAGTGAGTAATTCAGAATCAGAGAGAAGACATAGGGTAATTGGTGCTGGGTTTTCACTTATACCAGTGTCTGAACTTCTTGTAGAACTCATACCGTGCCATCTTATATTTGGAGTAATTCCAAACCAAAAATCCTTCCTCATTTAAATGTCCCTAGCTCTTGGTGATGTTTGTGTGTGTGGGTGTACAAGGCGTTTTAACAAAACTAATTAAAAGCAAGAAAACAGAGTCAAATACAGACCTCAGATACAAGTCTACTATTTCCTTCACTGGCGATAGCCAGAGTTTGCAATGAATAGGGAAGTCTGAAGTTACTATCAACTCGCCTCTCCATCCATGATGATCTTGAGTGTGACTGATGACGTCCTTGATTACCAGCTCGAGATGATGGTGCCCTCGCTTCAGATGAAGCAATAGGAGCAGAGTGAAAGAAAGAATCGCTATTGCTGAAACCTCCAGCAGCCCCGGAACTAGAAGACAACAATGTTCTACGAACATAACCAGGTAACCTCCGTGGATGATGTAGAGGATTGGGACGAGAAACCCAGGATGGAACAGATGGTGAATTGATGGCTGAACTTGACCCACTACGCAGCGAGGAAGTTACATTTCCTGATATATTTAAATTTGCACTACTTGAAGCCCTATTGGTTGGATTTCGAACCGAATTTCTTAAATCAGCCGCTTGCACAAACATTGGATGTTCGAATATGCTTCTAGACATGCTTCTTGAGCTTCCTTCTTCATGTAGTAGATTATCCCCGTCTGACCAAATAATTGAATTTGACAAATGGCTGTTTCTAGAGTTAGAGCTGCCACTCCATCTAAATGATGGCATATTCCTGTGTAAAGAAGGAGAACTAGTTCCAAGGGGCTGGCTTTGAGGAACCATATCATCTGCAGATGGTGCTGACCTCAAATCCAGAGGACAAAAACTTTGTGTCATGGGAGATGATGAAGGAATTGTAGAACGCCTAGTTACACTGCCATTTGAGAATGCAACATAAGGAATGGAATCCTGTTGGTTTGAAGGATTTATCCTCAAACGGGAATTCCTAAGGAAGCTATTTGAGCTTCCTGCAACATTCAAATTATTAAAGCCCTCTGACGATCCAACCCCAACTTCATTGCCCACACCCGGGGGAGGTCTTGAACTTATCTGAGCTGACGAAGCAGATCTGCTTAAACTGCTACAAGAATTACTCTGAGTAGGAAGTGTATGCCAAGCACTGCTTTCTGTACACTGATTGCCGGTAGAGCTTTCACCACCTGAAGATTGTCCAACATATCCTTCAACAGTCTTTCTTTTACAAGATACACGGGAATCAAGAGAACACCCGGGCCTACTACCACTATTATCTACCATATTACTTCCCGAAGGATGGGAAAAGGGCGCAGAACCAACATTAGGTGGGATATGCTCATTTACTGATCCACTTGATTTGTTCAAGCCAGGATGCTCAAGATGTTGCCCCATGCTACAGCCAGTGTCTACTGAACTGGCATTTAGGTCGATATTCTGTGTTACACAATGAATATTGGAGTTGTTCATACACATAGGACTTGTATTGACATTATCTAATGAAAGTAAACTGGTTGGTTCAAAGTGCTGCTCTAATCTTGAACCGGCAACAGCATTAGCACTTGTTGAAGATGACCATCCAAGATCTCTTTGCTGCTCGTCACTGTTAATTTCAATATGAGAACCACTGGAACTTGGGACACCAATTCTCCAATTATTCATGCTCTTCCATTGGTGGTTAATTGAATTTGCATACAATGGGTTCATATCACCAGGTGAAAGCATAAATTGAGGCATTTGATTTTCTACAGGGTTCCTCGTGCTATCCCAGCAAATCTGCTGATCCACAGTAGCATTACTTGAACTAGATCCACAATCAAATTCCAAGGTTTCAGCCAAGGAACCTATTCTACCACTTGTCCCTTGCATTGAGAGAATCTGTAAGTTTCCCTGTTCAATAGAGGTTAATAAATGTATAAAAAGAATTCCTCAATAGAGCGACACGTTACTCTATATTTCAAAAATCCCTGCAACAAAAGAAAGTGATCAGTAGGCATAAAAAAGTTTTATCAACAGTCTCCTGCACTAACACAACAAAAGAACAAAGATTTTATCAATCTGATCAAGTAGTATCTACTTTATCAAAGCAACTGCAGCAAGGCCATTACAACCTAAGATGGGGTATTCATCCATATCGGAATAAATTTGAGTCTGCTTCGGTAAAATGTTAAATATCAACTGCAAAGTTCCCCCAAAGTAGCTTACATGCTGCCAGAACACCATGCTACAAATTGATAAAGTGGAAATCTCTTAAATTACAAAACTCAGCCATATATAAAGCCAATATGATTAGGTCAGTGACGTTTATAGCCCCATGATGCAGAAATTGTAATGACATACAAGAAAGTTAACTCCTTTCCAAGGACGTGAAAAAGAGATTTGAGTTTCTTCCACAAACAACAGCTGAGTTTAATCCTTTCAAGACCAGGCTGAACAGACGATACTAGCCAGGAGCAAGACTAAAAATAAACCCCACATTAGTTCAATGTATAAAGCCGATTGTGGATGTGGCGTGAAAGACAAAATAGCAACCCGTACAGCCCCACAAAATTTGAAACACTAGATGGTCTAATTAAACCCTAAAACTACTGAAAACTACCGGAAGAATTAAACTTGATATTATTTGAACCCTACCAAATCACCGACCGACCGACCCATGAGGCGAAAACAAAAACAAGAACCTGGGAAATGCCTTGAAAACTTACCAGATGAAAACAGAAAATCCTGATCTATTGGAAAACCAGAGGACGAAAACTCAGGGAATAAAAGCAAGCAAGCGAAGGCCTATGCTCCCAGAGATAGCAAATTTCTATTGGTTTATTATTTGAGCGAACTAAAGAGGCAAAGAACAACCCCAGAGAAAAGGAAGGGGCAGAAGACAGCCTCTTGGTGAAAGGTATGAAAACAAAGATAGAAGAGGAACAAAAATAGGGGCAGTAATCTTTTAAGCCATGGTCAAAAAAATATTTTAAAGAAAGTGGGGAAATTATCATGAACTGATAATGATGAGCTCATTTAAATTTGTTTTATTTATTTTTGGTGACAAATCCTCGATCATTATCAATTAATTTAGATTTGACATGTTATTCATAGAATTTGTATTTGAGATCTTAAGAGGAGGAACGTACATGTTATTTAATTTAAACTATTCATTCATAATATTTAGATATAAAAAAGGGACTAGTTAAAAAATACTTTAAAATCTAATATGATCTAATTTTACTTAACTTTGTTCTGAGATGGTCAGAGTTGAAGAGAAAAAGCCACAGGTAGGCTGCTTCTGTTTGGCCGCTTCCCTCCGTATTCTTTCTTTCTCTCTCAAAGTAAACGCATTAACGAGACAGCTCAGAGAGAAAAGATCGTACACCCCGCTTTTTCATATTGTTCACGCCAACCACCTCTGACTTCCCTCTTCACATTTCCCATTGACATGCCTCTCTTTCGTGGTGGGTGGTGTGATCTTAGGTGGTATTTAATTTAATAAGGAAATATGAGCTTGCTTTGTGTGAATTTTGACCATATTTAAAGACTCATCCTTTGGATGAACCCCTCAATTTATCGGATGGGAAATAAGATGACAAAAACGTAAACATCATAGGAGGGCTATATTTCGTGTCAGTGAGTTGATAGGTGCAGCTTATAACCAAACGCTGAATATATTGCCTTGCCACTGTAACTTTCGGGGGAAGGCAAAACCCGGACGAGGCCACCTACTTTATACTTTAAATTCTCGTGTGAATAGAGAATCCAATGCAATAGGCCGACTTCTGATAGTTCAATATACAAAGTCATCTAGAAGTGGAGATGCAGTGAGGATTATAATATTCATATGAATAGCGGTCAACAATAAGCGCATAATATTTGAAAAAATAAGTGATCCTCTATATTTACTGTATGCCCTAGCTATAATATGACAAATGAGGATACTTTATATATAGTAAGAGATTATATATATGTAAAGTATATTTGATTGAAGCTATTAGCTCCACCACATATCTCAACTTTTTCAGTTACAACTCTTAATGACTACTTCGCTTTAAATCTAAAGAGATATTTAGATAATATAGGAAATAATTAGAATCTTTCGCTATTTGAAAACTATAACTATAAAAAAATATAATTGTATTTAACCCTGATACTACAAGATCAGAACAATCGAAGCTGGTTATTTTGTAAGTATAGAGAAAGTATATGCAGGTGAGTGATAATGATAATTTACACTAGTTATCCCTTACAGATAAGCTGAACTGGTAAATACTGCCTATGGGTGGGTTAAGCTTAATGTGGACAAAACTACGACAGTGTCCAATAATAGAACTAGATGTGATAGAGTGATAAAAGACCATCAAAGTAAGTAGATATATGGATTCACACATTTCATTAGAATTAGTAGTACAGCTGAGACAGAAAAATGGGCTGTTCTAAAAGGACTTCAAACTGTTTGGGACAAAAGGTATAAGAGAGTTATACTTGAATCAAATGCAAAACACCTCATTGATATGTTGGGAAAAAATAATACTAACAAAAAAATAACTCATTAGTTGAGCAGATTAAAGATTTTATGTGTAGACAATAGGAATTACAACTACATTTATCCCAAAAGAAACAAACTAAGCTACAGATACCCTCGAGAAAGAAAGTCTCTCTAAATCTGTCACATTTAAGATATGTCATGCATGTTACGGGGACTTGGTAGATTTAAAATATTTAGGACTAAATTTTTTAGTAAAGTAATTTATTTTATTTTCAGGCTATAATCTTTTATTGGATATATAAAAAAAACAAGAATCCAATGCAATAGTCTTCACCAACTGTCATTTCTGTTGTCTCCTTTTTATTGCCGCAACCCATTACACAAAAGAGAGCTTCTTCTTCAACTAAAGCTTCCAAATATCTTAAACGGCGCCACCTCACGTATGAACAGTCGCTAATTTATTCTTTCTGCAGAGAGAGAGAGAGGGGGGGGGGTCACAGACCAAGTTGGAAGGGTCAGATAAGTAATTGAGAAATCGCCCCCTTTGAAAACCAATAGGAGAGACGGTCCCCTTTGAAGAATATGAAATTAACTTTTTTTCAAAAAAATAAACGTAAGATTTAGCCGACACAAGAATAATCGGATCAATCGTTAACCTAATGAGATAGTGGTTCAAAATAAAGAAAATAGTTATCTATAATAATGATAATAAAATATTATCTAAATATAGTATATAATCAACGAAAAAAAGGAAATATATATCTACACTCCACGTTCTTTATCCAAAGTCATAATCATACAATTTTGAGGTCGGTTCGACCGATTCTCTAACCCTGTGGTTTTCCCGTGTTTAAACTAGACATTAGACTGCTTGTTGATTCCATCAGGCAACGAACGGCCCGGTTTATTCTAAAAAATATATTTCATCTACTCCTCACAATTATTTTGAAATTACAAAGCAGATGCATATTAATATGTATCCTTCTGGATCCACTGGCAGACATTGCCAAAATATAATAGTAACAGTAATAAAAATAATAAATAATTTTGCAGGTACTTTACGAAACCGATAAATTTTGCAGTTGGGGAAAGCATGGTAAGGCATTAAAGGAAGCAAATTTAATAAACGTTAGAAGTGGAAGTACGAGCAAAGCAGCGAAGGCATGTGTAGCAAAAGAGTATGCACATGCTTTGGGTGTAGAGTAGTCAGAGACACTGAGAAAGGGGATGGGGCAACAAGCTAACTTCTGCTCTATACCCACCACAAGCTGCATTAAATTGAAGCATATAATCGACCAATAGTGTTACGGGGCAGACTGATACGCGCGCGCGCGCACTGCTAGAGAAACAACGCACCCTGATCCACTTGTGAAATATGTTCACCCAGCTACCCACTAGTAACTAGTAGTGAGATTTAACTACCAGAAGTGCCCCTGCATTATATAATTCATAAATCATGAGGTAACAAGTGACTACAGAAGAGTAAGTACATATGATAAAGAATATACTCGTATTCCACAAGGACGCGAGTTCGATTCCCGTTGCTATTGTGATAACTCATTTGGTAAACAATCTTATAACTCCCCTGTAAACGCTCTTTTAGCCCATGGACTGTACCTTGACCTTGGTAAAAAACCGGTGTCAAACTCACCTAAACTTTTTTTCTACAAAAAAAAATGACCACACGTTGACACAGTAACATTGCAAAGCAAGGGTGAAAGAAAGGACAAATGCCATCCACCAAAATTAGCTGTAAAAGCCCTCAAATGTGCAGGAAAGTAGGGCTAGAGACAAATTATGGAGTGTAAAACACAACCACATCCAGACTCCTGAGAAGAAGAACTCTATCTTTTCAAGCCTTGTTACAGCACAAACCAGGTAATCAAGCTGGCACAAAAGTTGATTTTAGGCAAACTAAACTATGATAACATCGTCATTCTCTCTGAAGTCTAAACCCAGAAGACAAAACCGTCATCGAACAAAGTTGGGATTCCCATCAAATCAAACATCTTTATTCGAAAGTTGATATATCAATTTCAAACTTACACTTCAATGGAACAATAGACGAGTTAGCAAGTTTTTATTAGCCAGCATCACAAACACCAATCATATATCAGTCTATCATTAACCTATTCGATGATGCAGTCCGAAAAAAAGAGACACAATGCCAACTTAAATATACGTCTACACTCTATTAAGTTTTTTTCTTAATTTATTTGAGAAGAGGGAACTCCTGCAACTATCATAGCTGTCCAGCAACGAGGCATTAGCCATCCTAAATTCCTAATAGAATCATATTTAAGGAAGAGAAAAAATAGATGAGTCAACAATTGAACTTTCATAGCCAGTAAAACAACAATCTCATATAGCTTGTTTAACTCTGTCCAAAATATCGACATTTTCCCAAATTTTAAGCATAAAAGTAAACACAACTGTTCAAAAATAATTATTTAGAATTTCGATAACTCTACATGCAGACGGATCTCATGAAAAAATTTCTGAAAATGATGTCAATCACATATTGCAGTGAGCAGGCAAAAAACTTTACAGCACCTACTGTACAGAACATGACTCTGGTAACACCAAATAACAAAGCTAAGGTTGTGCAAAATAATTAGATATAAATAGTGTTTAAGGACGTCGTTAATCCTAAGAAAAACCAAATGTTGTCATCACACACCCAATATTACATAGCAATCAATGTATTCTGCATCAGGCTCCTTTAAAATGTAATTGAAGTACCCCAAGTAGCCATTGTGAAGCAAATAGAGAGAGTTGATTTTCATATATCCATATATTGCTATTAGGTTGCTCCTGATTTATAAAATTTGAAACCATTAGTTTTATCATCAACAATGATCAATTCTGTGCCTTTCAATCTAAGGCGCGCCCTGCTCTTTGGACGATCTTTTTCCGGTATTTTGTTTGGTTCAAGCTACCTAATTTATCATCTAGTATTATGAAGACCATAAAAGAACTCAGCCAATTTGAAGTAGTGAACAAATTTTCCGGCAGTTACTTAGATAATACATTTTAACACTTGTGGAGATCCATAACTGATAGTAACCTGATTTTGCCTCTGCACAAGAAAAGGTGTGAAACAGCAAACAGAATAAGCTAGAAGAAAAAAAGTCTTCTTACGAGACAATTTGTACATTGCACTCACTCTGCTTATATCAGTGTAGAATTTTGCAAGTTCCATTTGCCAAAGCCAAGTATATTAATCTCTAAGCACATGGCCTTTCCCTTGGCTTATGAGAAATAAGTCTTCCTATGAGGTAATTGGTAGATTGTCTTACATTTCTCCCCTACTTGTGTAAAATTTAGCATGTCTCATTAACCAAAGCTAAATATATCAAACTCTAACTGTAATCTTCCAGTGCAATTGCCTTTCATTAGATCTCCAGAAAACAAATAATTACATGCCCAAACTAAAGATCTGCTGAATAACTCCTCAAGAAGGGTTAAATTTTGTAATCTATTGATCTATCAAAAGGCTATCTTAACAGGTGAAGTGACCCTTCCACTTCATTTTCCGCAACCTCATTTGAAAGTATGTTTCTGCATTTTATAGGGAAAAAAGGGTTACTTAATATTCTAAACCCTTGTGTATTTGCAGGGTTGTTAACCCATTCTAAAAACAACTGTTTCAGATCATATGTATCATGAGATTAGGACTACTATTCACTTATCTTTCACAATCAGCCAATTCAAGCTAGATCATCCAACTCTATGAAATCCTCCTCTAGAATCGAAAATAAATGTTGCCGAGATGCCAAGTCTTCAACAAATGTTGCACCACCACCAGGAAGTCCAGAAAACTTTCCCTGATAACAAGCATAGGCAAAGAGAAAACATGAGGAAAAATAAATAAAAAATGACACTACTTTAGTTTTTACATTAAAGATCAAGAACTTTCATACAAAAGGTGTTTCGACATAATGGCAATCTACAGCCCAAAAACAGGGACATGATTCCACCAAGCTGCCACATCAACATGCTAAATATTCAACCAGTAGAGCAATATTCTAACCAGTAATCTTGATTTCCCCATTTAAAAGAGTACTTAACTATTAGTAAAAATATAAACTTGCGACAGGGGGAATATAATCAAATAAAATTGTACTGAATACACGATCAAGCCCGAAAAAAGGAGAAGGATTGTGTTAGGCCCCAACAACCAATTTAAAACCAGTCAAATCTTTATGGACACATTCATATATTTCCAATTTTCCACAGCATAATTTGGAACAGTTAAATTTTCAGTGGCATGCTTCAGCCAAAAATCATGCAATGCTAAGAAAGGCCGCCATGTTATATAACTTTTGTCCATTTCTTTCATAAAAATGCAACTTCATAGAAGTGATATAGAAAATCATTAACTGACTTCCAGAATCAATAGCCCCTAATTCTGACTAAACATTGCAGAACATATTGGTGCAGACATTTGTTACCGACAACTGGGAAAAATAACAACAAAGAAATAACTGCTAAGGAACTATATGAGTTCAAGTGAAAAGCTAACTACATAAAAATCCTTCACAGCGGTAAATCGAGTTTGTACGCCCACCTTGAGGATAAAAATTAAATATAATACAAGTACATATGCAATAAAGAGAATAGTTTTTTCCTATGTCACATATTAGAAATAGCATGAAGATAACGGAGCAAAAGTAAAGATGAATATATATTACCGTTTGACAGTCTTGAGGACCTGTACAATACTGGAAAGCAGCAATAGAAGCTGACGCAGCTGCAGTTTGATTCTCATCTAGTTCACTAGCAGGTGTCAAGGGAGACGCTGCAATCTTTCTATCAATGGAGCAGTCACCCCGCATTTGAGCCTCAATTATATCAGGTGAAACATATCCATCATGCTGAATGCCGATGTGACGTACAGCTGAGAAACTTTCCTCCGCATAGGGACACAGACCATTCTCTGACACACTATTCTTATAACATGCTTTAAAAAATACTCGACAAACAACAAAAGAAGCCTGCGTGAGAAATAAAGATATGAGGAAACTCTACAGAAAAATATTACTAAAGTAATAAAGGAAGTATCTCAATTCTTAACACTTAATGAGAATACACGGAAGCAATTTTGTCTCTTCCACAAGGTAATCATTAGAACATGAAGTAACTAAATTGCTTCAAGAAAGAAGGTGTAGAAAAAGAGAGTGCTAAACAAATGGAAGATAGTGTGATCACTACAAAATTAGGAACTTAGGAGTTCAACAAAGAACACAGACAGGCTTAAATTATGGGTTTATAGTCTGGGAACTGCTATCAAAGAAAAGAATTATAACTCAAAAAGCATACTAAGTAAGAATTATAACTCAAAAAGCATACTAAGTGTTTTCTAACAATACATATAGACAAGGAAGGGTAACTTAAGTACAATTTTCTCTTTTGTCCAGTGAATTACCGGAAAATTGGAGCTTTTGAAGTAGGCAATTTATCCCAGGAAGTCACAAGAAAATCCCAAATTTTTTACTTTTCAGAAAATAAAACGCGACAATTGAACTCAATTACTAACAGCAGCAAGAAATGCATTAAATAGTTTCACAGAACAAAAATACAAACAAGATTTCTTAAGTGCATATTCAAACAGGAATCCAATTCATAATTTCTCAAAGATCTTTCACATTACCCGCAACATTAGACAGGGATGTTATCAGAATAATTATTGGAAGAGAATAGAAAATTGACCACTCTCCTATCCAGGATCCTGCAAGAAAGTAACTGAGCGTCATAAACTCAAAACTAGATAACGTCTTAAGACGCGGCATTAAATCGAAGCTTTCCTATAATGAGTCCAAATCACGTACCTTAAGATGATCAACTAGTGCATACTCATGCAACATCCAATTCGTCCTGCTGGCTTTCTTGGGGGAATTCCCCAGATAGAAAACGAAAGTGGTCCTGGTGCCCAAGACGGCATTCCCACCACCATTCAAAACATTCCTAACCCCTCCCTTTCTCATCCAATGCCCGCTCTTGACCATCCTAGTCTTCTTCCTAGCATCCTTCAAAACCCTGGCAGTATAACAGTACCAATGCCTCCTCCTTCCGCGATAACCATAGGAAAAGCACGCAATTTCAGGCAATTGGAAAGGATCGTAATCGTACAGGTCAAGCTCCCTGATCAGATCACAACCATGGAAATTACCGCCGGCGTTCTTGTTGGTTAAATAGTAAAAGAGCAGCTGCTCTCCGGATGGATCGAAACCGCAACCAGGTGGGAGCGAGGCAGGCAAAGTGACTCTGGAGCATTGAGGCTCTTCCATGAATAGGAGAGATTATTAGGGTTTTGGGAATTAAACAACAGAGCGAGAGGATAAGAGGGTGAGGGCTGAGGAAGGGTTTTGTATGGAAATGCCGAGGAAAGAAGCGTGCCCACTAAGCTTCTCTGGGTCCGCCGTGGGAGGCGCGTGTTTGCGCTCGAGACCATGCTGCGTTTCGTAGGATCGGACCAAAGCCGTCAACAAAAGTGTTGGTAAAGCTCACACATCTCCATGCATACAATTTGCAGAGTTCTGATTGGCGGGATTACAAAAACTCCGTGGACTTCCCTTTTTAGCGAAACGCTTACAGGGATCTTCCGGTGCTGGCATGTCCTAATTGGCTGGGACAACCCAACCAGCCCAGCCAAAGCTAAGCAGTCAGAATTCATAATAAGAAGTTGTCTTTATTTCCATATTCAGCTGAAAGAGATTCTAGAATCTAACGTTAGTGATAATGTTAATTTCCCGTGAAATATTGTGTGCTTTGGGAAAAAAAATTGATATAAATCATAATTTAAGTTTAAAAACACCAAAATATCTATTTTTATATTAAAAATTATTATTCACAAAATTATAATTTTTCTCATTTAAAATTATAGTCTGTAAACAAATTTTAATAATTTTTATATATATTTTAAAAAAAATAATGATTTCGCCATTTTAATTTTTAGTTATTTTGTTGTCTCTTATTTTTTTCTTTTAATTATATAATTATTATTTTATTTTATAATTTTTTTAATAATTTATCTATTAAAAAGTTATTCGGATAATAATTATTAAAAAAATTTAAATTATTTTATATAAAAATTATTCTCGGACAAAAATTATATTCTCTAGATCTATTATTTAAAGCCAAACCAATACGCCCATAGCAGTGTGCATTTTACTGAACAATAGAAGAAGACCTTGCTATAGGGATATTAATAAAATTAAGATTTTGGACGGACACAGCCATCTCCAAACATTTAAAGAGATAATATGTATCCTATGTTACATTATCATGATGTAGCATTGAATATTAAATTATTGATTATACGGTCGTTGGACAATATTGGTTTTAATTATCATTGATCACAGCACTTCGTTCACGTTTGGAAATAATAGGGCATCTTACTCTCGCATAGAAATAGAAAGTTATTTTTCTATTGTGATGCCTGCAAACACATTTATCATTAGTTTCACGTGTAGATAAATTTCTTTGAGTACAAAAATTAAAAAATATGGTAACAATTTTCTTCTAAACAACTACTTCATGCATAGTACGGGATATACCGTCTAGTTAATCCTCATGAGTCTTCAAGGCCTCGGCGATTTTCTACTTTTGGGCTGGCCAGTATCTAGTTGGGCCCATAACTGGGCCTTCTGCTCAGCCTACTGAACATGTAAATATTGTTCGATCAGTATTCTGCATTGCTCAAATATTTTCTCCTTTTTTTGATGGGACGCGCAGTTAAAATATATTTAAAAAAAACAAAATAATAGATGTACTGGTAAAAATGGTATCTTCAAATTTTTAATATATACTACATATCTATTCTATTCGAGGGAACTACTTAATACTGAGTATTTAAGATTAATTTCCCTATTAGTATAATATATTTGTATTGGGCAACAGTCGTCACTTCTTATAAAAAAAAAAATCTGCTCTGTCCAATTAAGTGATGCATAATTAGGGCCCGGCTTGTTTGAGTTTTCTAGGTGAGAAACAATTTTTTAAAAAAACGATTTCAACAAAATTTAAGACAGTTTTTTTTTTTAATCCTCAGAGACAATGAGAATATAAAAATGCATCAAACAAGAATTTATAAAACAATCAAGTTTTCTAATTATTTTGATCAGCTTATGAGCAGCTAAGAATCACTTTTGAAGAAAAATGTAACAATAAGTAGATTTGCATTTTTCATAAAAGATTTCCAAACAATAAATGAACTTTTTTAAATACTATAACAATTTCATTCTTATTTAAGCCTAAACATACACGCCCTTAATTTATACAACATGTTAATGCATGCTAAACAACGAAATAACAGAACCACCACGCCATCACCAAAATGTCAAAATGATGTAAAATAATTTTCATAACAATTTTTTGTTTATAATCTTTCGAGCATTTTGAATCGAAACGATTGAGAAGTTATTTTCAAATTTCAACTGACCAAGGGAATTTGTTTTTTTTTTTACAATTTTCTCTTTACCCCATTAAGCGTACGTATTGAATTGGAGGACTTATGAGCGATATACAACGCATCAAAATCTGGCTGCTGGTTCACCCATGTTTTGAAACGATCGATTTTCCTTCCCCTCCCATTTCTGGTGGGGGTGGGGGTGCCCTACGAAGCAGCACAATGATAATTCGAAATTTTCTTCGTCAATGATGGAAAATAAGCAAATGCATGTACTCTTTGATTTATAGCCGACGATGCGCTCTGCTGTTTGAAAGACTTTTAAACGCATGTTGGGGCGAGTGAAATGAGTGTTTATGACTTATGATTATTTTTGAGTTTCGAGCTGGAGAACATTCACGCCCTTTTCAAATCGAGACTTACGATGTGAAAGTAAAGCGTAGGCTCAATAAGAAGAAGAAATAGGTGCGTGGACTTCAGTGTCCGTATTGCTTCTGCTTTTAACCTAAAACCTTTGATTCACAAGTCGTTACACTCCCCTACCGTATCATTATATTTATTTCTTAATGTTACTGCATACAATACATATTAAAAAAATATAATATATATTTTACTAAATTTATCTCTCATTTACTATCAACAATAAGAAACAATTCCACCCCCTCCCCTATAAAACCGATATCATGAAACGCGGGAGAATAGGCAAGATGGCTGGATTTCAATGTCACACACAGTCACCTACATGGAGCTGTAACCAACAAAATATAGAGACATAAACGGCGCTTCAATTTCAAAGTCAGGAATAGTGAGTGCAATACAGACAGGCAGCTTCTTATCTACTCTTAATTTTCCAACACAAAGAAAGGAGATGACGAAAGCAACTAAAGCAGTCGCTAGTTGATGAAATGAGTAAGGAAGACGAGGAATTAAATTAAGTATTAGGAACATAAATAACGCGAAACCCCTTCATCTGCCTTCCGGCTGCAATGGGAAAAGCTCCAGAGTTTTATATTCCTCATCTCTAGGTAACAACCTGCTTTCTTCTAATTGAAAACACTCAAACGCCAAGCTCCTACACTTCTTCCTCAGAGGGCTATCTTCCTCTCCTTCTCCTACTTGCCCCTGCAGAAAAAAACATAAACATATATGCACACCCATTAGTTTCTGAGCAACAAAAAGACGCATAATAATTGAGACTGATAACGTTGTATATGTACAACATACCCGTGTGTCTAAAGTTAAAGAAATCGAAGAAGTGGTACTATTAGTATTAGGGTTACGTTTCTGCTTTTGTCTTTCGCGGGCTTTGTGGTTTTGGAACCAATAGAAGACATTCTTGCCTTCGATCTTGCCGTATTTGCCAAGCTGAACAGTGATCTGCTCTATCTGCTCAGCATTTGGAGTTCGCATTCCACTTCTGTAGAGCATCTCCAATATACCTATCTGTTCCTGAGTGGGATTCCACCTCGTTCCTCCTGGCTGCGATTCCTCTTTGTGAAGGTGATGGTGAGGGGAAGGGAGTTTTCTGGGGCCACTGTCGGGTCTGATGAAGGTGTTGAGATCGAAAGAGGAAAGAGAGTTAGCAGTAGTGTTGTGGAGCCTGGGGGCAAGAGGGCGTAAGCGTTTGAAGCCAAGGGTGAGGGAGGGTTCGTGCTCCCACATGAGTCCACGTGCCAACTGATGCACCTTCATGCTTCCCATGGTGGAACTGCAGGATGACTGCACCATACCCCCTTCCCACCACCTCACTCATTATATAGACCACCACAGTTGACTTAGCAATTCCCTATTGCTAATTAAAAAGATATATTACATTACACAATCGCATATAGTGTAGGAAATGGTAGTGTACCGTGTGATCCTGTCAAATCGATCGGCTGCTTTTTAAGAAAGTTTAAGTGAATGAAATCTAAGGTAAGGATGGAGGATTATCTGGATGAGAGCATGTCTTAGATTTAAAAAATATGTATTGAAGTATTTATGATCATTCATCAACAAAATTTTCACATTAAAACTCATAATCTTTTAAATTATAATTTAATTCTTTACCTATTAGACTAATATTTATAGATAAATCGGGTGTTTTTTTTCCTTCCTCTCATGATAAGGTTTGCTGCTTTTCGGTGCGCCCCCCCCCCCCTTCTCTTTCTCATAGCTTTTGAGCAATATATATAATAAAGTGGAAAAAGAGGGGGGGAATGAAAGCTGAGAAAAGACTAATGAGGCCAAATCCAAATTAAAAAATTGAAAAGGGAACACCTGAGAGTATGTTTATTAATCAAAAGAGTGAGAATGAAGGTGTAAATTAGGGCTGGTAATTTGGGTTGGGCCCGCGGGCCCAACCCGCCAACCCGCCAAAAACTGGCGGGTTGGGTTGCAAAAATTGCAACCCACATTGATGCGGGTCTTTTTGACCCGCACCCGCCAAGCCCGCACCCGCGGCGGGCTAACCCGCCGGGTTGGCGGGTTAGCCCGCTTTTTTTTTTTTTTTTTTTTAATTTTTTTATTATTTATATTACACATTTATACCTTACTAATTTGAGAGCCTTAGTTAAACAAGAGACATTATACTTAATTTATATTAACTTTATCTCATTGAGTCATTTCTTTCTTTATATATATTTATTTTATTTTATTATAATTTTTTTTGTGATAGATTTATCTATAGATAGTAACAAAATTGACTAAATAAATATTTTGTCGACTTAAGACATGATTCGAATTTAATTAATATTGATATATGTAATTTTTTTTTAAAAAAAAGTTGAAAAAAAATTTAAAAATTATATATAAAAAATTAAAAAAAAAAAAAAAAAAAGCTGGCGGGTTGGCGGGCTAGCCCGCCAACCCGCCATGGCGGTCTCGGGTTGGGGTTTCCCCAACCCGCCTGGAGGCGGGCCGGTTTTAACCGGCCCGCCTCCCCCCAACCCGCGGCGGGCCAACCCGTTTTCGGTGGGTTGGCCCGCATCACCACCCCTAGTGTAAATGTCGTCTTGCGTATGTTCGGAGGGAGTAGAGAATGTTGGAACACAAACTGAACCATACGGAGCAAAATTTCCACGGTCCTATTCGGGAACTGTGCCGGCCTACAATTTCCAACGTAACATACTTTATACTACTCCTTTTCCTCATCTGTCACCAAATCAGCTAAGCTACGACCATGCTTGTCTCCACCCAAATTTTCATGTTTATGACCGTTACTTTCCTTTATTTTGTTGGATTCGAATATATATCTGTACATGATTGAGTATATTTAGTATGCATGTATATGTATCATGGCAATTTGTAATGACAGGAGGGTTATCATTTAAGAACCGAGGTAAATATTATTGCCGAGTGTATAAAGTTATGCACGTGCGATTCAAGGGCATAATAGAGTTACCCCCGCACACGTACGTGCCTGGTCAAGAAAAATTATGTACAATCATTAAAGTCCCCCAACTGCAAGCCAAGAAATTCTTTTACCCATTTTAACAATCACTGCCGTTCTCGAATTTCACAATATCACAACGATTGATTAGTTCTATTTGTGTGTGTGTGTGTCTAGTATTATTCATCGCCTAATCAGTAGAAGAAGATGTGTGCGTCTGTGTATCATCGGCTGGGTGATGAAAAGTCCAATTTATTAGCTGGAAGAGAGGCGATATTGTTAAGAAAACAAAAGGATAATCCAAAAGCATGATGTGAAAATAAATGTAATGTCATGTGTGAATCGACGTCCATCTCCGATAATAATATATGAAACCAGGGTCTTGTACATGAAAGAAGATGACGCACACGTTTGCTAGCTAGCCTGGCTTGGCCTGGCCTCCATGTCACCTCTAGAATCTCCTTTAGTAGACTTGCTGATCTTCCTCTTCATAATTCCTAGGATCTCGCCTGCTCACCAGCTCATTCTTATTTTTACAGCTTTGATTATACTCCGACTTTGCTGTAATCTAATCTCACTTTTAATTTCAGGTGGTTAGTTAAAAAAATGGTGGGGAACATGGCATGCCCTTGAAGTAATTGTAGGAAAATACAGCAGTCTCGTGTGTCTTACTGAAGGGAGTTACTTAGCTGATGAATGGTAAAACTCGGGGAGTTACTGGGGAAAGGCGAAATGAAAGAGAAAAGGTAGGGGACTTTTTTAATGTGAAATGGGATTGGGGGGTACGTCACTATTGTACATGTGGACGACGTCGGAAGAAATCGTGGGATAATCATGATATCAAAGTTGTCAAAGCTGGATAATGAGGCCAAGAGTGGGGCCCCTTGCTTTCTTCAAATTGGCTTCTCATTTAATATTCTGAGATCCCCCGTATCTGATTGCGCCACTTTTATACGCCCTCCCTTCAATCACGACAATCCAACCCCTTCTTCCCATCACTCCATGACACGTGGCCTTTTCACCTACTTCCACGTCGTCCATCTGCCATATTCCTTCTTATTGCTGATTGGATAACTAGTGAAGCAAAATTTTAAAAGTATTTCTAGTCTAAATTTTTATTTAAAAAAATTTTAAAATAAAATATTATATTTATTTATAAATTTTTTTATTAAATTATAAATTAAAACTATAGTTTCAGGTAAATTTTTAGGAATAATTTTTATAATAGAAAAATAGTTCATAGAATGCCTAATTATCATTTTATCTCTATTTTTTTTTCACCGTATTCTTTCTCTCCTCCCTTCATCCCTGGTCTTCTTTACTGCAATCTCCATCTGTCAACGCTGGCATCACTGGGTCACTGGTCCATCGTTGTCTAACTCTGTCATCATCCTCGATTCAGATCTTTTTTAGCTATGTCGTCGTCGAGTGGATCGTTGGGTCATGTGAACGCTAATCTTTATTTTCTTCCTCCATCGTTGCTTCTCATCTTCAACTCCTCCTCTGTCATATGCTAATGGGACCTGTATAATGATGATTATTTTTTTTTATCTTATACTCTTTCTAATAATTTACTAATCATAAAAATCATTCTGGTAATAACTATTAACCATTTTTTTCTATAAACTCTTCTCCATAAGAGTTTATACAAAAGTAATTTAAAAGTCTTTTTTTTATAAGTTATTTTTTAAAAATTTATCTAAACAAACTCATTATGTTAGGCAACTTCCAGACAACCCTTCACTCCTAGAGCATTAATATTTATGATTATTCTCCCTCCAACCCATCTCCTTCCATTTTTTACATTGGATAAATGACATAACAATATTCTACAAGATAGCAACTTTTAAGTCATATTTGGTATAAAAAATAAATTAACTGTTACTAACAATAAATTAAGTATTATCAACACAATGTCCTATTTTAGTATGTATTATTTTTCAGACTTTTTTTTATCATTTTTTCTTTTACATTTTTCCTAAATTTCTCATTATATTAGTATATCATCACTGTGTAATTTAAGTATCAAATTGTTTGTAAGATCTATAAGATTTAACACGTGGCAAAAGTTGTTTCTTAAAAAATTATTCTAGTTTTTATACGTGCACATAATGTATTCGATTGAGAAGCGCCCGTCGATATCATGATAAATTAATCATTCGAGGTTGCTAAGAAAGAGAAATTCAGTGTATATTAAAATAAACCAGTGAAAATCATCAAGTTCCACAGAGAGGAGATGTCATGATCGGATCAGTAAATAATTAAAAAGGAACGCGGTCTTACTCTCTGACAAAAGACTTGATTAAGAACTAATTAAGTAGGATAGCTTGGATACTAAGTACATGAGATTGTTGGCGCTTCATTTTAAAAAATTATTAGCAAAGTCACTAATACTTGAATTGAGCCGTATCACCACCCCTAATAATCAGGATGTAGTTTGCTAGGGGGAGTTGTCGTTTATGGAAAACACCGAGACTTCGAATTTAATTTCTTTTTTGAGTTGGCTGAGAAAGCATAATTACAATGATAATTAATGATATTTGATAAATTTTAAAAAAGGAGAGGGTGGGGAGTAAATATGTCGGTCAAAGATGAAGGGGGAGGAGCAGCGGGGAACTGGACCCCACACAGTGGAAGAATCGGTGGGAATTCATCATTAGGGGAAGACAGCGCCATCATTTGCACGTGTCTATGGATCATAATTTTCCGTCCTGTTATCAATCCTCAATTACAATCTAAACATTCATCTCCTCGCACATTTATAGTGTGCCTACGTAGGTACATGTGATTATTTATTTTCGTATTTACGCATATTAAGAATCAAACAGCATTATTATACTCATAACTTTAGGATTATATTAATAGCTGCTGCCTGCAGGAGATCGATATATGTATATATAAATAGTCCGTAGAAACTAGAAATGGCGCAATGAGAATCAGTTATGAACGATTCAAGTTTTCACAGCGATGCAGTTAGAAAAGACCGCGGTAGTAGAAGTTAAAGAGGAAAATAATAAAAAATGTAGCTTCAGTAGAGCTTGTAAATTGCAACGGCGGCAAGCTTAATTTCTCTGGGGAGGAGAGTACGTGATGTTCAGTCTATGAACTTTAGCGGTAGATTTCTTTAGATCCGAGCCTATGGAGTCATCGTTTTAAGACGGCGGTGCACTTTCTAAACACCATGCATCAATCAAGATAATAGTTCTATAAATTCTGTGGGCACGAGGTGCTCGAAGGTTGAAACCAGATAAAATACACGACTAAAAAACGGATAAAATTAACTATAGCTGGACAACCGATTATGTACGTACGTAGCTGTTGTGAGTGTTGATAATTCGTTGAAGCTGAAGCTGAACCTAAACCTAAACCTAAATTAGCTGTCGGAAGAGAAGTATTAAAACAAGGGGAGTGGCCCTGAGGGACAAAACATCAAATCGATCAACTAGGTCGAGAGAGAGGAGTGAGCAATGTGGCGTCGAGCTACTTTATTAAATGTGGCGGTGGGTAAGTGAGGCTTGTGATTTCTACACTTAGCTAGTAGTTGTCATTTAGCACGGAAACCTTTTGGCTGGGAAATCGATGGAAAAGGATAGGCCATGCCAATCACTACTGTGGCCGCGACTAAAGTGAAATCATTGTTTGAGTTTTAGCTAGGGCCAAGAAAGAGAAGAAGGGAAAGGGATTAAAAGGCGGAAATGTGAGCGGAGGAAAAGGGATTCTGGTTTTTGGATGACAGCGCACCCACCATTTAATAATAAGTGAATTGTACAAACTTTCCTCTTTTTATTCCTTCCCTCCCTTCTTCCTTTTCCTTTTTCCTACTTTTTCTCTTTTTACCTCCTCATGCTGTTGGCAAAAACTCCCCACGAGTAAAAAATTTTGACATTCTCTTCTCTTGTCCAAAGTATATAGCCTTTAATCATCATCTTTCCTTCCACTCCATAATTAAATCAGGGTCGCAACTTCTTAAAACTCGAGCCCCCACTTGTTTTTAATATAATAAAGTTTAATTTTCCAACCCCGTCTCAGTTGTTCATATTACGCAGCGAAATGCCCAGACGAAGGATTTTCCCGCCACTTCCTTTTCCCGTCCAAACGAAGACCGTACGGAGTGAGATGGAGTTTATCAATAGACTCAACAAGGAATGGGGCGAACGAGCCGAACTGAGTCGTTCTAGCATGCCCAAAAATAGTTGAAAAGCGAAGCCCGCCCATGGTTTAATGGGCTAACTCACAGGCTAAGTGGGTCGGGCCTAAATGAGCCCGTTTTAGCTGGTTAAGTAAATTAGGCTAACCATATTCATGATGGGGCATGCGTAGGCTGACCTATATTTATATTGTAGTTTTAATTATGATGTTTTAAAAAGTATCCTAACTTTTAGGTGTCTAAGTTTATGTTAGAGAATAATTAACAGCCCGCCCTACCCTATATTGGTATCGCTTAGAAAGAAGGAAAATTTTGCCCTGCCCTTGGATCATAGGTAAACCCAACATTTTCCCAAAAATTTGTATAAAAAAATAATAAAAATTGGCCAACCGCAAAAGAAAAAAAGTTGTTCCTATAATCAGTGTGTACTTGGGAAACTCTCAAACTACGATTTTAAAAGGATTTCTGACTTAAACTTTGATTTGATAAAATTTTAAAATAAACAATTATATTTGTCTAAAAAGACTTTTGGACTATTATTTAAAATAAAATTTTGGAATAAACTATTGAGACTAGCTTATGAAACAGTAAAATAGTTTATGAATTACTCAATTGCTATTTTACCCTTACTTTTTGTTACACACTATCTCCTCTCTCTTCTCCACTCCTCTCCACCATTTTTTCTTTCTCTTATTTTTAATAAAATCATACACTTTCTAGTAATTTAATAATCACAAAAATATTTCTACTAATAATTAACTAAACACTCATTTTTTTAGAATCATTATTTTTCTATAAACTATTTTCTATAAGTCATTTTCTAAAAGTTATCCAAAAATTTTTTTATAATTTTTTTAAAAAAATCTATCAAAAAGGCTCTCACTAACACCTTTTTTACTGTTTAGAGCCGCACATACCTCCTCGGAGTGTGCTTCAGATTTTTATGGGCCACAACATAATAACGATTTGTTTGAATAACGTTGGGGAAGATAGTTTCAAACATTGACATTACAACAGTGGCCCATGAACGCTCGCGCAGGCAATTAACAATATTGCATTGAGAATTGAGTTAACAAAAGAAGAAGAATT
Source organism: Leucaena leucocephala (assembly GCA_037074615.1). Lineage (NCBI taxonomy): Eukaryota > Viridiplantae > Streptophyta > Magnoliopsida > Fabales > Fabaceae > Leucaena > Leucaena leucocephala. Next base: position 4,885,407 of record CM073517.1, on the reverse strand, counting down.
TAATCTCATATTGGGAGAACTTGTGCCTTTCTTGTAGAGCAAGCCTCCACACTCTTCCAACACCATTATACATGACAATATCTAAATATAAACTATACAATAAATTTATTTTTAATTATCTCCTTCTTTTTTTTTTTGCCCACTTGATTCACTGGAGATTTGTTCCGACTACATCTGGATCCGACCCGCGTCGCATACTTGGCTATGGTAGATGAGTCTCCCAACAAAAATTTTCTGCATACGCTAAGGCTCGAATCTAAAATTTTATTTAGGGTGTGTTTGGATTAGCTTTTGGATAATAGATTCTGGGAAGAATAGATTTTGGAGAATAGATTTTGGGTAGAATAGATTTTAGGAATAATAGATTTTGGTAATAAAGATGTTTGGATGATTAGTAGTAGAATTACTTTTTATATTGGTAAATTACTAAAAAAGGTATGATATGATTAAAAGTAAGAGAGATAAAAGATGATAGAGAAGAAAGATGAGAGAGAAGAGAGTGTAGAGAGGAGAGAGGAGAGAGAAAAAGAGAGAAGAGAGAAGAGAGAGGAAAGATAAAAAGAGAAATAAGAGAAGAGAGAGGAGAGATGATAGAGAAAATAGAGGAGAGAGGGTATAAGAAAAAGTAAGGGTATAATAGTAATTGGATAATCCAAAACCTAGGTTTCAAACCAAAAGCTATTTTCAGTAGCTTATTCAAAACCGCGGTTTCAAACCGAGGTTTTGCCCAGAATCAATTCTCACCAAAAATAGCTGTTTGTGTAAAAATTTTCCAAACCGCGATTTTGGCCCAGAATCAATTCTGAAACGGGCTCCCAAACACACACTTAATTAATATTGAGTCGTCCCGTTAATTAATTATCCCCTATTTGATACGTCGATTCATCCCTGGTCCGATGAATCGTGTACTTCCAATACTTTAATTTAATGCTCTACGGTAACCCTGGAATCTGCTTCCATCGGCCCATTCCTTTTAAGTCGGGTGTTTTTTTTTTTTTTAAAAGGAAGGCTCTACATAGTTTATGGGATGATTGGAGATTAAAAAGAGGGGGCCGATGCTAGCTAGGAAAGACGATGGTGCAGTTTATGAGGTGGGTATTGATTCCGTGTTGGTACATAGTTAGCAATTCTCTTCTTAGTGACAGTATTGGATGCCCGCCCCATAATAATTGAAGACAACTTACGGCAGCCAGTAGCTGCATTCACGTGCAGCCTAATTGGTTTTTGGCTTTTAGCACAAACACCCTTAATACTTTTTTGATAATAATTAAATAAATAAAAAATAATTAAAATATCTTAAAAAAATATATCATAATAATTAGTTTAATTAATTTTTTAATTTAATTAAATAAGTTCTATAATAAAAAAAATAGAAATATATTGTTACCCCCGTATTTGATCGTCAATATCATCATGATCAAGTCCGTCCCATGCTAAATAATATGCACCATTTCCCATAGAATCAACTTCATTACGTTTGGTTTGACTAATCATAACAAGATTTATACCTTACTTGTATATGGGTCCCATATATCATTGCTTGTTTTCCACATTTTAAAAAGAGAGAATAATTCATTCTATTATATATTTATTTCCTTCATTTGGAAATCTCTTCAAGCATTTATATGTATAGCCCTTTTCCTTGCTATTATTTTGGGTTTAATATACAAGTACAAACTCAAGGCACTCTTGTATGTCATTAATTAATTAAATTTTTGAAAAATGATTCATTGTTTTCCTTGTTCAGAAGATCTCGGGTATAATATATGGTTGAAGTCAAAGGAAAACTGAAACACGCACAATAAAGGGAACTAACTTATAAGTTGATCAATAAGAAATTAATTTATTATCGTGACAGGAGAATGCGACAAAATGCTTCGACGAATGATCAGGGATTTAGGCAGCCAGCCGCGCAGTGGTACCGCCAAAATGGAAGGCCATGCAGCCTCGTATTCAGACATGTAACGTCCTTGGACAGATCATCCTCATGCTCTCCCATGATAACCATGAATCCTTTGACTCACCACCATCCGTATATATCTTCATCTTCAATCCCCAAATCCATAATATTCTTTTTATTCCCTACCACTTCTTGGCACCCATTTCATCTTCATCATCGATCGAATCCCCATCACTTAACTAGGTATATTATACCCGCAGAATATCTGGGTAAAAGCTAAGGAAGCTATTTTATTAAACTGTTCCTGTACTTGTAAGATTGATCATTAAGTCGAAATATACAAGTTCACGACCAATTGTTGTGATGATTGAGTTTCTTGTTGTTTGGGTGGTTTCGACGATTTCGTCGATCGTGACAGCTGCTTTTTTGGGTGCTCTTATCTCTTTATCCACTTGCGTTACTATGTACCGCAACATCTCCGCATTAGCATTTGCCATTAATAAATGTGGTTTGATTCATGATTACGCCACTCCCCACGGCTCACCTCATTTATTTAATTATTTAATTACCTTCGTACCGTCTCTTACCCACTAAATTCCATTGTCCATATATAATTAATGTATCGACCGTCACGAACATATGTAACACGGGCAATTTATATATGCTTGGTTCTTAATTAACGGTGCAAAAGAAAAAGTTGCTTCAGTAATTAAATAACGTGGTTCACTTCACCACTATATTCTGGCTTGCAAAACTCACCGACCAACATCAGAGCAAAAAAAAAAAAAAAAAAATACGCGGCCTCCTCTCAGATATACTGAACATGTTTGTTTCCATACCGACCTGCAACTAATGCCATCTAGATCTTGCTTACTATATCCCTTCTTTACAAATTATAAGTGGAAGAAGCTGAAAACGCCTAGAACTTAGGATTCAACATATATGACATCACAAGATAATTATCTGAGAGGAAACAAAAGGTAAAAGATGGGAAATTTAAGTGATCCGATCGAGGCTTGAATCAGTATAAGCATATCGTAATCTAATTGTAATCCTCGACAAGATCTTCGGGTCTTGGGAACTCATTCAAGTCGGGCTTGTCGGAGGGGGTTTGGGTATGAGAATTGGGGTGATGAAGAGAGGCCTGGAGAGCGTCAACTCTGGCGCCGACTTCGGTGGCCCTTTTGCGAATGGAATCCGGGGACATGTGGCCCTGGACGACGAGGCGGTGGTGGTGGTCGTCATCTTGGAATAACAATTCGGGGAAGTTGAGGCGAGCAGAAGGGCCTCTGAGGTAGAAAACGGCGGTGTCGTAAGCGCGAGCGGCGGCCACCGGGGTGGTGTAGGAGCCCAACCATAGCCTCGATCTCTTGTTGGGTTCTCTAATCTCCGCTACCCACTTGCCCCACTTCCTCATCCGAATCCCTCTGTAAGGTTTCTGCCTGGATTCATCTTGCTTTCGCTTCTCTGCCTTGCTTCTCATCATCGATCGTCTTCCTTCTGCAATACTCTCTCTCCTCCGCCTCGATCGCTCTCACTTTGCGGTGACAACTAATTAAGCTATATTTCTATGATAAGATATACCCACTCGTCCATATAAATATGTGAGCGGGTGTGTATATGGATTTTCTCTCCCGTCTCTGCGTGTGTGTGTGTGTGTATAAAATAAGATAAAAAGAGCGGCGAAATATAAGCAAAGACTTTGGAGTATTCTGTTTCTTGAGACTTGAGAGGCTGAAAGGACTTGCTCTTATACTGAATTTATACGGTTGAATATGAAAGCAGAAAAAAGGGATAATTATGGAGATCATGAGAAGAGGGGAGAGAGAGGGAATGAATTTCTGACTTGGCTGCTATCGTGTCGAGGCGAGAGGGGGCCGCGTAGGGTGTTGTTTATAAGATTCCAAAGATGGCCGACACAAACAATCAGAGCCATCTCTTTCCCTCTGGTGCACACTCCACGTAGCATGTTGTGCCCCGTTATGACCGCCGACGTGGACGGGATACGCTTCTACTCATTCCTATAACCTGTTACTATATTATTTTTAATTTTTAATTATTTTAAATTAAAAAAAAAAACAGTTTTTCCTGCTTTATTCCAAAAAAAAAATGGGCCTCCCAGTTCGGGATCTCAGTATATGGTTGTCACATTACACGTTTCAAATTGATCTTTGGCACTAGCCCCCAGGTTTGCAAACTCATCCTGTTTTTTTCATGTTGGTTGGGGTTATACGTTTGCTGCGACGTGTAACGCGTCAGCTTCATTGTTTCAGGGGGCTGACGCTTCATTTCTTCAATTCATACTTTTGAATCCAAGCAAGGAGTCTCTTATGTGTGCTAGTGTTTTAAATGGCGATCTTCCGTGTAATTAACATCCAAACAAAAGCCATATTTATATCACTCTTGTAAAGATTGTTCATTTATGAAGAAGCATTTATTCGGATGTCAGCAGAATGAAACCAAATAAAAAACTAAATAACGTGTGCTGTATGTTAGACGCATGACATTACTTGGACGCCTCATGTATATTGCGGGGCCCAATTTGCGTGTTGAGGAATTTTTAAATGCTGCAATAACTCAATGTTGCTGAGGTTCGTCAACGAGGATGGATTGAGCTAATATAAATATATAGGTGAATAGAATAAGGGAAGATAGCTCGGAATGAAGTGGCGAGGGATAATAAAAGAATTATTGAGGAGTGGACAAGTGGATGAAATGAGACAGACGGGGGCGGTGGGAGTGAGAGGATCACTTTCCGTCCACGCAACACCCAACCTTTTTATTATTCCCTTTTCTTCCTCCTTCATTCTCTTTTAACTTGCTTTTTTTTTCCCTCTTGAACAATCTCCAGCATGAAAGGAGTTTCAAAAATGTTCTGTCAATTTCCTGAAAACATGAACAAAAATTTACTAGAGTGAACATGGTGCACTTATATACAAACGAGGGAACCATGATCGGATGCAAGTACAGTTTATGCACGCAAGACTTTTGAATATGTTGTCGCCCAATCACAATAACGTTCATTCTAGTGTGGTGTCACTTGGAGATTGGGGTTGTAACTATTTATAGTTGATTATAAGGGAGACCGCCACCAGAGGCAAACATTCTCTTATACACTGTGCGATGATGCAGAAGAAAAATGATGAAACAAGGATTACGCCATATATTAGGCAATGGAGGATGCGGGGCCCCACTTACTGCCAAACATGTTAAGTCGGCAGTCCAATAAGATATGACGACTCATTTGACTTTAGTTACCATGTAGCTAGCGTCCTCACGTACCTTACCCACTTTGATGAATCACCTTAACTGTTCTGCTTCCTGAGCTGAGTCGCATTTTAAGCAGCACAGTAGAGATGCATGAATCGACCTTTTCCTTTGCCTCCCAACTTGCATTGCACCCACCTTCTTTCCCAGACAATTACGACCATTAAGAAACCGCATACTTTGTTGTGCCAATCATATAAACGTAATATCTCATCTCTTAACATTACGATTCTAAACATACCCTCTTGCACCATCCATGCATGCATTACCTCCTTCCCTATTCACACCTTCCAACACTGATCCAACACTATATTCATTATCATTACAATTTACATCTCATCTTATAATTATTATCTCCTTTGTTTTTCTCTCCCCTTCCTGCATTACATCCACAGGCGTTATTTTTTTTTTGTTATAAAAATTTTTAGAAAAAAAATTGAGTTCACCTACGATGACAAAATTTTAATATTGGGCAGCATCGTTCTCATTTTTGCATTGAGTAGGTCTGGATGTCCATTTTGGACACCGGATCCAGGTGATATTCGCCCTAGTCCATCTTAGTGCATTTTGTTTGTATATTTCACTCTTTTATATTATCTATGTTCCTTTTTTTTGTGAACATGGATTGCTTTTATAAGATTATAGCCTATCAAGACTTTTTTACCATGTCAATTTTTTTAATGTTAACTAGAATGTAAGCCCCATGTACGTTGAAACAACGTTACTATTAATTCCTACATTATTTTTCAAGAAATATATTTCAGATAAAATAATGTGATTTTAATTAATAAATCTAATTACTATCTCAATTCTTTAATATAAGAGTTATATAACTAATTTGAATGGATTAAGGTACTTAATTATATTAATTATTTAATAAATATAGTTTGACATTCCTAAAATACTATCTTCTATAATGATTCTCTTTAGATAGAAACCCCTTAATAATATGTACAATCAATATAGATACTTTAAGAAAAAATTATAAAGTTAGGAGACAGTGAATTGAAATCTTATATTTAAAACTAAATTTAATTACTAACTAAATTTTATATTAAAGATTGGAAGAAAATAATTTTTATTAATAACCAATTAACTCGGGGCCAATACCGAGTGATCAGGCCTGAAGTGATCCTGAGCAAAGCAAGACCCGGGTTGAGTTGTCATCCATTATCCATACCCCGGGGCTCAGCCCAGCATGCGTACAATTTCAGGAGTTACCAATTATTTCAAGACTACCCTGTCCAGCTCCAGCGCCATCAAACAAATTTGAAACGTGGAAAGGAAATCGACGATTACTACAACTCATTTAGAATCGAATATTGGAATCATCTTGAAATTCAAACTGTTCAGGCGGAGAAATCGATGAATCCAAGAAGGATTCAAGAGCGTGGCCTCGAACAGCAGTCACTATTTGTTGACGCCAGATGAGGAAATTAGAATCATCTAGCTTGACAGAGATGGCACAAGTGAAAGCAAGAACATAATTCTTGGTTGAATCAGAGAGGGAACAATGGGAAGACGAGATGGAGAAGCCATGGATGAGTCACTGGCTCATGATACCATGTAATTAGAGTAAGAAAATGAGAAGAAAGTGAATCTGATTCACATTAATAACTGAGGGCTACATATATTTATAAGGGCTCATGTCCCTTAACCAATACTTAGCAGAATGTACCACACAATAGTTCAGCTGCTAACTAACTCTTAATATCTCAATATATCCTAACACACTGTTTCTAAAAGTTCAAAATATAAATCAGATGGATAGATGTAGCCCAAAAAAACTAAATTCAGTTTATCTTACTCTGGTTTCCATGGTCTCTGAGTTGCTCCTGTCCTGAGGTTTCAGCCTGGTGGTACTCAATAGTCAATAGAAAAGCCACATGACTATGTCAACTTTTCCTTCTCTTCAATCACCTTGAATTATTGAATGAATTAATATCAATATAAACAGAAGGCAGCCCATCCATTGTTAGTTATGGAGGATATGATGCCTTTATTGTATCACAAATACTAGAGATCGTGAACAAGAAAACATTAAGTTTGGAAGCTTCAAAACTGTAGGCAGCCAGCAGCCAAGTATGGGTGAGGTCTCATTCTTTTCATAACTGGGTAATTCAAAACAAAAGGTACTTCAAGAGAATTGTGTCCAGTTATATGCTAAGACCAACAATGATATTATACAGCAAAACAGCAGCTCTTCCATGGTCCATGGAATAAGGAGAAAAAACATATTTCTAATATTTTTTTTTCTGGCTCAAAGACATTCTTCATGGATAGCGTGATTCCAATAATAATTTAAAGTGGCTAGCTTGATTGATATGGCGAACTAAATATGAAGAATTGACCGCATGATGCATATCATAAAGCACTAGAGAGAGAGAGAGAGAGAGAAACAGATGATTAATTTTACTCAACCAATTAAAGGAGCCACTTGAAATCCTAAACAGATAAGATGAAAGATGCCAAATACATGCTAGAGATATACTTTATTGAAGGCACCAAAAAAGAAGCCAGTATCATTTCTCTTCCCAAGCTGATTTCAAAAACCTTTAAACAAAATTCCAGATCAGAGATCATATACTGATACAATCAAGAAAGGAACTGGAAAGATTTATTATTGAGCAAGTGTAATCTTCAACCTAATTTTAGAAGTATTAATGGAATAGCCTGACCTAATTACCAAACCAAGACATGAGAAATTAGGCATTCCAGTCTGATAATTAATAAGCATGCTCAGCTGTCCCTTAGCTAAATCAACCTATACAAAAAAGGGGGGGGGGAATGGTACTATCAAATTACTAAATATGCTATAGAATACAGGAAGAACTACCACTTCATGCATTCAAAATAGTATAAATTAGAGGTAAAGCAAAATGTAATTTAAGTAGAAGAATTACGATACAATAGTCTTAAAGAAGTTAAAACATCAATGTGCCAGATTCCAGTGATTCTATTATGGTTGTTATATATTCAGGAATAATTTCAGTCTACCAACAAACTTTATATGGGACAATGAAATGGTCCATAATGAAGAACTAACATCACAAGCCTGAACAGCTGAACCTAATGCAGCTCGCCCATAAGAGCATGAGGAAGAAAATTGCAGGCAACATTGAAAGACGATATCAGCAAACAATACAAGCAACCCAACTTTGCGAAGCCAGAAACTCTACATACATGCAAAATGTGGTGTGTTCATTAAAGGATGGAACACTCCATAAGGCCACTGGTTCCATTATTTAATCCTTGATCGGCCTCGGTAAATGGTTCTGAAAGCAATCAAGCTCCATAAAAGAGAATCAATCAGCTCTCAATAGTGTGTGTAACCTCAGCAAAATATTTGCCTGAACCAATTGCAGTTGCTATTTCAATAAAACCCATCATCTGTTTCCTCATCCTCATCAATCACTAACATATAATTATCATCCAGTTCTTCCGAAACCTACCCTTGTTCCTCATCCTCATCCTCATCCGAAAATGTTGCATTTCTCAGATCATTAAACTCGGTTCTCATTGCAACAAGCTCGTCTACTATTCCATCCAAATCGCTCGTAACAACAGCATCTCCATCATGATGAGATATTGAAAAGAAACCATCATCTTCAGCAAAAGACCCTCTTCTGTTCTTGGGAATTAAATCTGTCTCTCCAAGCTCTCCATTCTCAACTCCAACCCAAGGAACCCATAAGTCGGCGTTTCGCCCTAATGCCCTGTCCCAGTCACCCACAACCACCGTTCCCAAATTTGCCTCTCTCGCCCTCCTCAACATCTCCGAAAAATCTGAATCGTCGGATACCAAAAACAGCCAATCTATCCCTCGGTTCATTGAGTGTTGCATCTGCCTCTTCAGTGCCCAATCAGCTGCTTGCTGTTTATCTTCTACCGTCTTCACAAATACTCCGGCACGCCTTAGCTCGGATGCGAGCCCATATCCCACTTTAGGGGTAATCAAAGACCTTGCCGCTTCATTGTACTTGTGATTCCCAGATATTAACCTCTCCTTATAACGCTGACGCCTTTTCCCCTTGAGGGCTTGTTTGGCACGGGGTATTTGGGGAGGGATGGGGGAGGGAGGGATTTTACTTCCCTCCCCTTATTTGGCTCATTACAAAATTTATTTAGGGGGGGAGGTAAAATTTTTTAAAATTTTCCCTTCCACTCTAACTTTACTTCCCCTCCAAAATTGGGGGAATTTGGAGGGGAAGTGTGATATTATTATTATATAATATTCATATACCCATAATTTTTTTAATATCATAATATTATTTTTATATTATATTTTATTAAAATATTATGTAAAATAATATAAGGTAAATTTGTCTATATAAAAGTATTTTCCCTCCTTTTCCTTCTTGAACCAAACAAGGTAATATGAAAATCCCTCCCCTCCCCTCCCTTAATGTTAATCCAAACAAGGTAATAATAAAATCCCTCTTTTTTTCTTCCTTTTCTTTCCTTTCCTTTCCCTCTATTAAAATCCCTCCCCTCCGTTGAGCCAAACATACCCTTAGTGATCTCATCCGATTCAGCTTTTTCTGACGCTCTCGCTCATGGAGCTGCTTGAAATGCTTCTTGAGGTCGATATTAGTTTTACACTTGCGGCCGCAAACCCCACAAACGTACGCCTCAGAAGGCGTGATCACTCCTTTACGCTCCATAATGTCTATTTCCTTCCGTTCACGGCGTTCGTGGAAAACCCATTGGGGTAAGTGGATAAATGCGTGACGATTAGCGTAGGCAGACATGTCGACAACGTCACCGAAGCGCTGAGCCACCTGTTTGAGTGCCATGGCAGCCTGATACGGCGGTCCGCGAGGGGGTTTGTTATCAAGGTCCCATAAGACTACGACTTTTTTCTGTTTGGGGGCATAAATACCTTCCTTATTCTTAACCATGTCGATTTCGGAAGTTGCGGCGGAGCAGGCTCTGGTAAGCCATCGGCGTGAAGGTAAACTTTGAAGTGGGGACTTTGATGAGATTGCCAGTAACACTGCATTTCTGAAATTGAAGGAGGGAGACGGGCAGAAATGGAGGCTGGTCGGTGAGCTGAGATTGCTAAGGAAAAGTGAAGGGGTGGGGTCCGTTGCGTAACAGAATGAAAGAGTATTCATGCTCTGGCTCCTCGCCAGCCGCACTTTATCGTTCATTCTCAGCGTTCGTACTTAGACTGGATGACATCTTCTGAACCAGAGCGACGAGGTGCTTTGGAGTGATTTATATCTTTATCTTTTTTGGGGGACGAATCGTGATAGAGTTCCAGTTGAGATTAAAATTCGGATTTTTTCATGTTGATCGTATTATATTTTACACAATGAGTTTTGTTCACTGAATGCCCCTCTCTATGTTGAGATTAGCCTACTTTTCTTTTATTGGCGCCCTCATGGGCGTCTAGGGTGTCACTGCCGTCCCTCCTTTTACTGAATGCCCTTTTCGGAGTCGTTGGTAGTTAACGTCCTCCTCTAGGATTTTTGGGATTTCTTCTGTCGTTTGCTTCATCCACCAACAGGTGGAGTCGCATCGTCTGGGTTCGATAGGGCAGGCCAAGGATGGGCTGGCGCGGATTGGGCTCGGGCGTGGACTAGGTCGTCTTGACGGATGATCTAACAACAAATAAAAAAAATTTCACACGCATAAAATCCCCGTTAAAAAACTCACCCACCATAGCCAGGTGCGTGACGCGGGTCAGATCCGGATGTAGTCGGGGTAAAGCTCCGGTGAACCGGATAGGCAACAAAAAAAAAAAAAATTCACCCTACCTTAGGGATGAGTCCAAACTCTTTCTAAAAATTCGTATACCAAAAATAAAAAAATATAAACTATTTTTTCCCTTGATATATTTTTATACTTTTTTAAACAATTTTATGTGAACAAAAATAAAATGAAATTAAGAATAAAGCGGTAGCCGATTTGATAAAATAAAATAAGAATAAGACAAGCGTATTTGATAATTATGAATAATACTTCTTTATATATATAATAGAAGTAAAATAATATTATTTAGACTTTCTGTATAAATTTGAAATTATTAATAATTTTTTTGAATAATTATTTAAAACAAAAACTAGACAACTTATTTGTAATTTTTTTGAATTATAATATTCATAATTTAAATGTTTAAAAATAATTAAGATTGCATTCTTTCAATTTTCAATTTTAAAAACCACCTGAATTTAATCCTTTCTATTTCGTTTTCAAAAAGCTTGTGACTGTTGTTGCTTGTTTCTAGGCTCCAATGACAAATTGTATTCCCTTCATCAACTATTCTTCTTTTATAGAAAAGGAACAAAAGAGAGGATTCCATATCATTGATGTGCGTAGCACAGCATCCCAACACGAATCATACAACAAGGACGGAAAATTTACAGCTCTATACTTTTCTCTCAAGAACAATAGAAGGTCTGAGCCAGATTAATCACCACACATAATTTAATGGATCATTAATCACTTGCTGTTCCTGATAATTTCCCTGAGTTTGGCTGCATCTTGGCCCTATTTAATTCGGTGAAATAAGACAAAATATACACCTGGAACTTTTCACATTTTTTATTCTCTAAAACCTCATGATTGATCGAATATATTAAAATATGAATTACTTCAATTTTCAGCTGATTCAGAGGCGACTACTTGAGTATTTTTTTAAGGTTAAGTTACACCCTTTATCACTCAAAGTTAACAAAGTAATAATGTTGTAGTTTACACATTTTGCAAACAGAGGCATAAAACAATGAATGAACCCAAATGTCATTAAACAGCTCAGTTTGCATGTGAGCTTTGCTTTAAAGCAGTGTTTGAAAATTATGCTGCCAATAGCAAGAGGATAAAGGAAGCATCCTTTTTTATTACATTAATTAATAATCAACATTCTGATTGCTATGTGGAAATCATCTCCACGAAGCACAGTCGAACCATTGAATTTGAGACCTGGTAATGGAAAGCACAACTTTTGGCGGTCCTTATTCGCTCCATTGGGAAACAGAACAAACCAACAAACAAACGTGTCATCGTTTACTAACGAGAGAGGAACATTGTCTGTTTCCTTATATTAAAGACTCAAATGAATCTGACAACAAAATCCCACTATCGGAGAAACGCAACTTTGCACTTCTGCGCATGCCTAATTAATTCAACCACGCTTTAGTCAACCCCCTTCGTAATCTTCTCTTCCTTCTTCTTTAATACTTTCTTCCTCCAAGTTCTTTAAGCCTCTTCCGTATGAGAGAACGGGTCCATGTTGCGGTGGTGGCAGGATCGTTGGGATGTGTTTCAACTCTGTTATTGGTTTGTATTTGGCGATGGTGTTTTCACAAACAACGTAAAACTTTCGCTGAACCAGTAAGTCTGCAATCAGGAATCACAAGACTCCATCAGGGGAATTATAATGAGTTTGGTGGTGGGGTTTCTGGAAAACCTCTGTTCAACTGGTCTGATCATCCCTCGTTAGCTTCTGATGCTGTAGAGAACGGATGGTCTCGATTTTCTTTGTTGGGCTCCAAGACCTGCGTGTCGTCGTCGTCTCCTTCGAAAAGAACAGGGCTCTTGGGATTGGGAGTGTGTGGTTCTGCTTCAGGGGATCAGGGAAGTGAAGAAACAGAGGCTGAGATAAGCTGGCAACTGTGTCAGGGATCGGTTGACTTCATGCAAAAGATAAGATTGAACCCTGGCCTCAAAAGGATTCATCCAAATAACAATCCTTCTTTGAGTGTTTTCTCCGTAGTAAGATCTGCTCTGCCTCTTCCCGGTCCTCCTTTGGGAAACCACTCTTTTTCGCAAGAAGCTTATTTTGAAATCACGGTTCTGTACTCTTCTGGTGCTGATGATTATGAATGGAAAAATGGTAAGAACAAAGAAGGAGAGAGGATTAAACTCACCCGAGACAATTCAAATTCTAAAGTAAACCACATTGAAGAAACGAGAGTCAAAGGTGAAGAGGAGGGTAAGCAAGAATCTGCAATATTCTCAGTGGGGTTGACATCAGGGGGCTCTTTTCCTCTGAAAGCTCCAGGAAGCTGCGCAGGAAGCATCGGGCTCAACTCAAACGGTTGTGTCTTTCTTGAAGGTAAAAATGTCAGGTCCTTCTGAGTGTTTTTTAAGGACAGATATCTTTTGTCTTATGTTGTCTATTGGGTATGTTGCTTGCAGGAATGAAACTGGTAATGGAATCAGAGAACGTGGAATGGGTAGGATGTAACAGAGTAATAGGTTGTGGATATGATCCAAGGCTGAAGAAGGTTTTCTTCACAGTGGGATCTGAGTTGGTGCATGTAATCCAGTGCTATTCAGAGGAATTTGGTGCACCACTGTATCCGACATTAGCTGCAAATATGGACATAACGGTATTCGTGAATTTTGGGCAATGTGAATTCAATTATGGGCCTGCAAATGCACAAAGAACCCCTAATCCATGCTTTATAGCGCCTCCAGCAAATCCTCCTTCTGCTACACTGGGCTACTATGACAGCAAAGAGCTCTTCTCTATGGGAAGAATTGATTCTCAGTGGCATCATGTGGCTACCCCAAAAGGAATAAACCACAATAATAATAATGGGGCCGTAGATTTTGATGACGAGTCTGAGGCTGATCTATTTGAAATCGTCTTGGATCGTTCCCAAAAAGTCCCAATCCCATCATTGTAGTTACCTTCAGTGGCTCAAGTTTCTCATCATCTTGGTGAGGTTTTAGTGCAGCCAGAAACTGGTTCATTTTCCTTCTTCTTCCTATCATTTTTTGGGCTGATCTGTGTATTGGAAGAGAACAATCCTTGCCTTTGAAATTTGTTCTCAGAGGTTATTTAGGAAACAAATGGATGCATTCCGTTTAATTTGGAAAGGAGAAATTGGGTTTCATCAATTTAATTGTTGCATATGTAAGGTGCAAGAATAAAACAAGATTATTCCATTATTCTAAAAATCTCCTCAACGTCATATGAAGGGCCGACCAAGTGGAAAACTTTCTATCCTATCTTCACAAATATATTTTGCGATACCGATGGGGCAACAAATTGAGGAAAAAAGAATTAGAGCCTTATCGCGTGTTGATTATGGTCAGAGAATAAACAAATGTTGACATGGTTATTGCCTGCATGTCACAAAATAATTAAAAAAAAAATACAAATAGAGGTCATTTTATTTCATTAACGTACAAATCTTAGGCGAACATTAGGCCACGTTTAATTCCTAGAAAGCAGACCTATGGGGGGGCCTGTTTGGTCGTTGACTATGTTCATTTTGGTGATGAAGATTAGGCCACGTTTAATCCGATGATTCCAAGGAAGGAGAAAACTGATGGAAGGTTGAAAAAATGCGGCCAAGGGCATTCTAATCTTTTTACTTAATTAAATTAAATATAAGAAAAATTCCTAATTGTTATCCATATACCGAATAAATTAACGATAATCATTATTTTCTATTTCAATATCCTACCATTTAGCCGTTAATCTTTAACCGATGAATATTTTAAGGCGACATTAGATAATTCTTCTTATTTTTATTATCATTTTTTTAACAAAAAATAATATCATTCGGAGAAGAAAGAGTGACATCATCTTGTGGATGTCATTCTTTCTTGGGCCTGTTAGCAAATGCTCATGAGTAGAAGCCATGCACCCCGTATTCGGTATTCTCCATCCGAAGTCATTAGGCAACGCATCTTCTTTTTTTTAAAAAAAAAAAACCATTAAAATGGCAATACCAACAACTTCAAGTTATAAACGGAATTGTAATGACCTCCCACTTAGTGAGAAAGTTCTATGTCACTAGGCTGCAAAGCCATTAACAGGCAACACAAATATTGATACCATGAAATGTCAACTTTTAAAAATTGAATAAATTATCAACAACCACATACCCTTTCTAAGTGGCCAGCATTTCAAAATTGCTCAACAAGCCATGGAAAAGGACAGGAGAATGCGCCACGTTCAACTACGATCACTCAGCAATAATGCTGCAACCCTTTTCAATGCTTCAGATGCCTTATGAAGATCGGATTCTGAATGCCCTGCAGAAACAAATAATCTAATTCCAACAGGCAATCGACATGTGTCCAACGTTGATCTCTTGGAAGTGATCACAAATACAGAATCTTCTTTCAAAACCTGAAAAATTCACATCCATTAGGCTACAAGCAAAACTGGTACTGAGGCATTGCATGGTCAGACAACATTCCTTACCCGGTCGGCAATATCTTCAAGCAAACACAGGTCGTCTTTCATAGAACCAGTTGACTTCTGTAATCTCAAATAAACAATTGGCGACTCTCGATTACTCGCTATTGTTAAGCCTTTTATCTTCGATAATGCTGCAGTAGTAGTCCAATGAGTCTCAAATACAAAAAATAAGATCATGGTCCACAGAGAGAGAGATAGCTTTAAACAGTAACAGTATGTTTGGTAGAATGAAATTTTTTTTTATGGAAGTGGAAGTGAAAATAGAAGTAGAATTAGGCAGGAAATGGGTTTTAAAAGTTTGTTTAGTAGGATGGAAATGAGTATAGAATTGATGTATTTTTTTTTTATATAACTTGGGGTAAAATGGTCCAAAATATTTTTTTATAACTTGGGAAAGGTTAAAGTTATCCAGAAATTTTATAATTAGGGTAAAATGGTCCAAAAAATTTCAGTTCCACTCCCATTTCTCACCTACCAAACATGCCCTAAGATGCTACGTAAAATCTAGAAGGTGGGCGCTATTCTATGATAAAAACTAATTGAAGAACTGACAGGGAGAGCGGGGATCACCTTTCCACAATATAGAAATATTTTTTTTCAACTTAGTAATCAGATTGGGATTTTCCTCCAAAATGTCAATAGCTGTGATTGCAGCACTAGCAAGATACGGGGGAAGTGAAGCAGAAAAGACATACCCAGAACTACTTAGTCGCTGCCAAGACAAGAAACATGTTAAAATATCAGTGCTTTAGTAAGGATGAATAAACTCTGGCATGGAATATATACTGCATGGTGGAAACTCAGATGACACATTACTTCATCATACAATTTTTACACTTCATAGGTAATATTCAGGAAGATAAAATGGAAGGAAAAAATTAATAAATAACAGCTTGGGAAATAAATCTTTGATTCTCTTCTAGTTTGTTGTCATAAATTAATCAAACCTATTGCTAATAGTGCTATAATCAAACAAGACACTTCCATACTTGGTGATCTATGACTCTTGCATTTCCAGTGCAGAATCCTCCTTCTGTGGCTAATGCATGTCCCATAGCAGCAGTTATAATATCTAACTTCTCAACCTGCGATGCATAACCATAAATCAACTGACATTGCAATTCAGAATATATGAACACTTGTATTAAGTGCACATACACCTGCACCTGGAGGGGGAGGGGGAGGGGAGAGAGAGAGAGAGAGAGAAGGAGGGAGGGGGGAAATGAGAGATTTTCGTCACATACTGGAACTTTATAAAATTCAGTGAGACCCCTTCCAGAGCTTCCAAGCACACCAATTGAGTTGCTCTCATCCAACAAAACACGAAAACGGTATTTCTCCTTCAATCTAATGATCTCATCTAAGGGTGCAATTTGGCCAGAATTCTGAAAGTTGCATAGAAAAGAAAAAGTTGTTGACAGTTATAGCGTCAAAGACTGATGCTAGTACAGCAACTGCTGTGAAAACACAAGTTAGAAGCGCACATCCTCTCTTTATGATGGCTGATTATGTAGGATGTATGGATAGAAAAACACAAGTTAGTAAAGCCAAGGTGTAATGCATAATAGACAAGATCTACCTGGTAGACAGCTTCAATAACAATATAGCGCCTCACTTTCTTGGCTCGCTTACTTCTTGTACTAATTTTCTCTAGAGTGTCTCTTAAAGAATTCATGTCATTGTGCTTGAAATACACCACTGTGCTTCTAGAAAGATAAAGCCCATTCTGTATCCCCCAGTGGACTCCTTCATCCCTGTAAAAGACCCCCTTATATGCAAAAGCTAAACCCTCAATACTATTTTAGAACTAGCTAAAAGAGTTTCAAATGAGTGCCAAAGGCTGCCTCAGATCATCAGAGTTTACTGTGTCAATTAGACTATCTCTGAATATCGGAGAGTTTATCACATTAATTCACATTTTAACTAGGGTTTTTAACTGTCACGTAGATAGACACTATCAAATTCAGCTCTTACTTTATTGTTATCAAATCAGCATAAAGAATCAGAGGAATTGAGAGATAAACCACTTTGGCCCAAAAAATTTAGATAAAATTGCTCAGCTAGCACATCAGCAATGTTTGGCTATCACTGCTCTCTATAATTGTCTGAAAAGGCAGAACAACGGGACAGAACCATATAGCCAATAGTCAAAGACAGTTTTTTCTTACACAACAATAATATCTCCTTTTTTAGAGAAAGCAGGAATTGCACTGAACATGGTGGAAAGTCCATAAGAGTAGAGAATTGAATCAGGGGTTCCCAAAAACTTTGCTATTCTGGCTTCACAGTCAAGGTGCACGTCTGGGAAAAGAAAAGTAACATAAGAGAACCATCATTTACCAGCAAAGAACTTTGTTTTAAAAAAATCTTTTTTATTTTGAATCTACTTTAACAATGAACCTTACCAATCGTTCCATAAAACCCACGAGGACCACAAGAACCAACGCCATATTTCTCAAGAGATGAAGAGCATGAGTCCTGAAATAGAAAATTACGATTAATGCACTATTTTATTGCAGTACTCAAAGCAGCAAATTTTATCAGTGACACAGAAAATTTTCTTACAAGTAGCTTCTTATGACCTATCAATCCAAGATAGTCTGCTGAAGCAAAATTCACAACCTCTTTACCATTAATTATGGCATGTGGCCCTGCAGCACTGCAAGAAACATAACTCATCTCACCAGCAGGAAGATACAGGTAGATAACTGCCTGTTTTTTTCCCTGATAACCCTATAAGTAAACTTAAATAATAAAATGGATGCAAATCATGACATTTATCTGTCACAACTTAAAATCATCTTATACATTCAATCACCAAAACAAACAAGAAATACAAATAAAATATAATATGTCCAAACATAAAAATCATTAACATAAATCAGATTTCCCACAAGAAAAATCAATCACCTCTCTAGCACTGGTGGTTCATACTGCATCTCTTTACTAAGATGAGGAATAAGGGGTTCTGGAACCCATTCGTCACACAGCTCATCTATTTCCTGCAGATATTGAGTAATAAAATGATAATGAGTAGAATTGTTAGACTTCCACCAGTTTTTTTGAAACATTATATTGAAATGCACAGTTTGAGGGATTCAAATCATAAATAGTCACTCAATAGATTAAGTTTATCCTAGAAAAACAATATAATTAGGAATTCCCTATGGACCCTAATAGCACAATCTACCAATGTCCATCTTAGCATTGCAGCATTTTCTTTCTAAAGAGTCAAGAGTACGAACCCATTCAGAAGCAGTAAGTGATGTACAGCAGTATGCAATAGAAAGAACATAAATATGAACAAGCACCTTCTACAAGATGCGAGAAGAAAAAATTACAAACTAGAAGCCCATATAAGGCACATTGAAACTATTGAAGGACTTGGCCAATGAAAGAAAAATGTGAATAGGCAGGAAAGTTTGAAACAAAATCCTATTCAATTCCCCCATCAAGCATTCAACATCTTCACCTTTACACAACTGAAACTTTCACTGGTAAGTAATAAACCCAGACAACACATCCACGAATTTCATAAATGCATGCACACACAAACACATGCAACATTTAATGAATTGAAACAACACTGTTGATCTACCTTTTCTGTTAAGGGCCGTTTAGGAGGCTTGTAACTTTTCTGGGAAAGCAGGAAAAGGATGACTACCAAAAGAAGACCTTCCACGAATAAATGTCCTTCAAAGAGAAGATAGTAATAAAGGTCAATCAATTGATCTTATAGTAATCAGCCATAGGGTGAGGATATTTCTGTCAAGGATATGAAAGATTACCGCCAATATGAAAACCAAAAACTACAGCTCGCGCAGAAGGAGCATCTAAAGCCAATGTCACCCAATCTAATGTAGTGTTTAAAAAATTTAGGACTGATGAGGCCATCGTATTCTCAATATCTCAAATATTTAAGGACGCCTTCAACGTCATTCTTAGATTTGACAGCAGTCCCGATAGTCAACTTCCCAAACACTCAAAGCACGGAACTTTGTGGATGCTGTAGCTATATGCTGCATACACCAAGACAATTACAAATCTATTAATTGATCATAACGCATTAAACAATCACAAATGCAGCAGTATAAAGAACAAACAGACGAGGAATTGAACATAAAGCATAGCCACTACTTCTTAAAAGAGCATAGGTTTTAAAAATACGGCCTAATTTGCTGGCGAAGTGATACAAATTCTTTATAGTTGAAAAGCACAACGACACGAATAAACCATCTGATACCCAGAGCATTTCAAATCAAAAGGATCCCTTGCCTCTCTAAAGGAAAGGAAGCCCAATCAGATAGAAGTTCATATATCCAGGTGAAAATTTGCGTTCAAACCATTCAGAATAATCGCTTAGATTTTCATCAATAGCCAGAATTAGAACTATATTATAAAAAGAAAATGCTTCGTTTGGGAATCACATCTAAGCAGGGTATGAGTGGACAAGGATAACCACCCCAAAATTTACAAAAACCGTATATGGCATAACGGCACATAAGTTCCTCCAAAAGTCTACATCTTTACTAGCGCTTCAAAGTAATACCACCAAAAACGAGAGCAATATGAGTATAGAAACAGCATTCCACAAATCGAAGGCCAGATAGCAGCCAGCCAAGAACCATCCACATTCATCGATATCGAGTTTATCTCCATAAAACTCGAAGCCCCTTTCCTTACTCAAATATAAACTACCCCAATTCAATCCATAACCATTTATCGCAATTTCCGTACACCCGAAAACGTAAGATTACGGATGTTCACGATAATCTCCCGAGTTTATGCATGCTATAAAAACAAGAAGGTTTAGAATTTTGGGGATCCGCGTGACGGAACTTAGAAGATACCAATAGCACGAAGCAAATGAAAACAACCCACAATAGATCCAGTCGAATGCCAGCACTTTTGTCGACAATGAACTTACCTGGTGATTGTCATGGGTAAAAACAGTGAAGGCAGCTGAGTTACGAGGACAAGTCTGAGTCTTCTCCTTCCTTCGATATTATCGCATTCAGATAACGAACGAGAGAGGAAGGGTCCAACGATTCTGATTTTGCATCCCCAGTATTTTTCCTCCATTAAATATGTTAAAATGTTGATGCTGATGAGGCCACATCGCCAATCACTCGATGGTTGTCGTCGTCAAGTCATCTTGCCTCTTTGTTCCCTTGAGCTTAGTGCATCTATTAGAAAGTTTGGTGAGAATTCTTTCTTTTGTTTGGTTGGAAAAGAATTGATACTATTTTATTTCAACTTATAGATAACTAAACATATTTTTCATGCGTTACATGAAATTCAAAATTATCAAATAATTCATGATTTATGAATAGAAAAATTTATATAGTAATATGAAATTATTCTCTTTAATTATAATTATAAGAGTTAGTTGACTTTTTTGATAGATTAAAAAAATTCGATAAATTAATTAATTATAACTAGATCAATTTTTTTTAAATAAATTCATATTATATATCCCTCAATTTATTTAAATTAATTAATTAGTTATTATATTAATTATAATTTATTTATTTAAAAAATTAATTTATTCTTATAATTAAGATATAATGTAGTAATTAATTAACAAAGAGTACGTGAAGTTAACGGCATTGTTTTTTGGAGTAATAAGCTCTAATGGTGTTTTTGGGGTCATCGACTTGTGACTTGTCAATTTAAGAGTGACTTTGGCCGGTACTTCGTACTGGCCTTCATTCTTGCGTCATCCATCCTTCTCTGATGGAGCTGTTGGGATTCAGTGAGAGTGTTATATGTGAAGGTTTTTAAAAGAATACTTGGTGACATTAATAATAAAAAGTTATTATAGATAATCCATGAAAATTTATTTATACTCTTGAAAGGATCGGTGAATGTAACCAACGAAGGGGTTTATTACTAGCTGTGTCTCCCTTAGCAGCTTACTCTCTTTTGTTAAGCATTAAGGGAATTCAAAGTTGGGTTATGACCTTCAGACCTCTCTTGCACCCATCTTAGCTAGGGATTCTTAAGCTTTCGTTTATTGTTTAGGGTCATGAATCACATTCTAAAGGCTGAATCAGGTTTTTAGAGATATAACAAGACAGCGCACAGCGACAGATCATATTCGGTATTCACTTTGTATTTTGTGGGCATCGATGTGTGATTTGGTCACATAGAAGTATAGAACCATCGTGTTATGGATTTATAATGCTCAATGAAACCATACATCCTTTTTGACGTACTTGAAATGAGTGCATGAGTCAATCACCTGCTCTAAAGATGATCCAAGCTAGTTCTGGTTCCAACTGTATTCATAATGATAATGATTTTGCTCATTTGCACGGTGAGAGATATGGCGGGAAAGGAACTGCCACTATGCCATTGCGATTGAAGATAAGTGCGGTATACAAAATATTGAAATTATTGTTATTTACAGTATAATACATATGAGCAATAGAAATTGAAGATACGATATAAAAATTATTTAAATGTATACGGGCCTACGATTCATACAAAATCCGCGACTGCCATGGCTTGAACCCTATCAATAGGATTGCCATTACTCTATTTGACCCTCTTGCAATCACTATGGTTTACAGGATTCAAGTCCCGTAAAGGGATAGAGAATGTCAAACCACTCCCCTAGCACCTCGGCAGTTCTAAAGACCAAGGCAACGGATAGTCAGAAGAACACTTGCAAGATGTTCCATAAATTCTTTAGCATATGCAATCATAAAAAAACTGAAACCTTCCCCGTATCAAGATGAAGAAACCAACTTTAGTATGATGACGATGCATAGAGAAACAGGGTATCCCCAAGGTACTCTTTGCCAAAGAGTTTAACAGCACCAGTAAGCATAGTGCTCGTCTTGGCGATGGATGCTAACAAGGCCCCCACACTTCAAACAGATGAAGCTACTACCGTCTGAAACAGCATCCAATACTACTTGCATCCTCCCAGTTTCCGCCAGTATAGATGTCTCATGAACATCTGGATTAAGCGATGGGCCAGAAATGCTATTTGCAGATGTTTCAATACTTACAGGCAAAGCTTCAGCAATGGCACACTCAGCAAACAAAGAAGCCAGTTGATCAACAACAGCATTCTCTCGCAGTTTACTTCTGTACAGCTCACGAGCTCGGTGTAAGAACTGAAATACGGCTTCATCCCCGCCTTTGGTCTTCATGGCAACTATCACCTGTTCCAAAATTAGGTAATTATCAGCTGACAAAAAAGACTTCCAGTTTTACAGCTTTAAAATAAGTTTTCTCCTTTGCCAAGCATTTTGCAATTTTTATAGTAGAGTTTTTTGTCTCACGAATTACAATAGATAACCTCCTTTATTCATTTGTTTGAGTAGCTGACTCATCGTCATTTAAATTCTAGAGCATAGGAGCCAAAATAAAATTGGCTCATTCCCCAAGGCATTTATTGACAATGTCAGGACTAAAGAAACAAACTCACAACTCATGTCCCCAAGGCATTAATTTTGTTCTGCTTGAAAGCATATCCATGTCTAACGGGTCTCACAGATATTTAATTAGTGCTATGTTGGAACTTTAGAACTTTTGTATCCGCTCTAAGGTGAAAACTTTTGGCTTTTGGCCCCTGAAAAAGATCAGACGTATACTTTACCTTTGTCATTCTTACAAGCATTTGGAATGATCATGCATATTGGTGGGTAAAATCTAGAATGTGCCGCTAAGTGAACTAGAATTTTCTTCCATCCCAAATTAGAGTTTTCAAGTGCTTAAAATCGAAGTCTTTTTAAGTCCTCATGACACTATTTACAAGGTAGTAAGGTTATCTAAGAATGTGATATTGGATTCGTAGTCACCGGTCATCCTAAATTTTCCATAAGGTTGGCATTCTAATGGTAGGCTTTCAAGATATTGTACCACATCACTTACCGCTGGCATAACACCACCGCATCAAACAGCCTCGGACTTCTCTTAATGAATTTTTGGCGACCCATAATCTAGTAATCATTTTCCACATTTTTTTTTATATAGTCGTCACTTTTGCCCTAAGTTTGTCTTGCCCAGGATATTGACCCATAACTCGCTTATGAAGTCCAATTATCCAGATCGAAGGCTCCAAAAGCGGTGTGCTTGTATGAAGGCTATCGAAATCGTAATGTTCAAACACTTAGATTGAAAAGAGAAAAAGAAATCAATTCGTTCTAACATGATAATCTACTTGAATGTTACAGCAATACAGCAACAAAAGCCTCGGGTGTATGAAAACCCTTTCAACCAATGACTCAAAACAAAATTCAAGAGCGCAATTCTTCAGCGCGAACAATAAAGATCGAATAAACAGAGGAAGGAAATTATCCACTCTTCTAATATATTGACATTGGAAGAGATGACAGAATTATAACTCCAAAAAAGCAATAGAAAATAAAGCTTAGAAACTGGACAAAAATTTAAAATAAAATGAGCAGAACCATCAATCGACAGCAAGACAAAAAAAAAAATAGTTAAGAAAAGGGTAGTTTGAAAGAATGTACAGAAAAGAATAAAGATTACCGCATGGAGGGCTTGGGAAGGCTTGCCCTGATCGATGAGCTGCCGTGCCAATGTGAGTAAATCTCGAACGAAGTCGTTCTGACCGGAATTAGAGGGCAACGCCACCTCCTGGGGCGACTCCTTCTCCGCCTCAATCATATCTGTGTCCATTTCTGGCTATCTAGGTTTCTCTTCAAATAATCTTGTTCCAAATGTGCGGCCTTGTCATTTAAGTTTCCGTAGAGGCTGAATCTAGTTGTGTCCGTTAAATATGGTATTTAATGATAAGTAAATAGAATCATCCAGCGCTTCGGACTAAGGAGGTCATTCTAGCAGATTCTGCGCTGCCATAGCAGTCGGCATCTTCATCCTTTTCCAGGGAAACGTGGACAATTGTGTATGGCTCCTTCCCTCTGGGCTAAGCCCATCTCTGGCCCAAAACTAAACCCATTTAACCCACAGTGTAGCCCATGACTACCCATTAAAGGAGCCCTCCGATGAATGGCCCGGTGTCCATCCTTGCGTGCGTTTGATGATACCGTAGCCAAAATATATTCTGATATTCCTCTTTCGGATTAGTTTGTTTTGAATTTGAAAAAACAACTGGGTAATATGGAGATTGATTAGAAGATAATCTGAGGAGTAGCTATTTAGAAATTTTGCTTATAAAGGAATGAGATTATCTTCAATTCATATGTTATAAGACCTGAACAACCTGAGATAGCCATCTTGCGCGAATGGAAGAAGTATGTACAGGTAAATGACTGTCCTAATCTATAGCATTTGTCATTTACAGAGAAACAATCTCTACCTCTTGGTTCGGTTAAGATCAATATAGATGGAGCTATGATTATATCTAATAATAAAGATGGATGTGGTGAGTTATAAAGAGATCATAATGATAACTGGATTTGTGGATTTACACACTATATTGGAGTATGTAGTGCGGTTGAATCTGAGGAGTGGGTTGTTTTTAAGGGATTCCAAATTACATGGGATAGAGAATTTAAGAAGATTATTTTTTAATCAGATGCCAAATACCTCATTGATCTGTTGGGGGAAAATAATGGCATGCGAAGAGGTAGTTTATTAATTGAGAAAATTGTGACATTCATAAACAAACAGTGGGAGTTGAGACTACAGTTTATACTGCGAGCAGCAAACAAAGTGGCAGATACTCTTATAAATGAAAGTCTATCAAGATCTGTTATGATTGAAACGTGTCAAATATAGATGTATCAATTAGTAATTTCAGAGAGTTTAGGATTAAATTTCTCAGTAGCTTAAATTTTTTTTATTTTTAGGTGTTAGCATAAATATATATATATTCTGAACACGGTAGTGTGAGAAAATTCTCTTGTATAAAAGAAAGAAGAAAAGAGAAGAAAATTCTCCAATTTGGAAAATTCTTTATTTCTTTTGCCCCCTAAGAGCGACAGCTGCGGCTAATAAATTTAAGAAACAAAATCCCAATCGCATTACAGTTTAAGGGCGGTGCTTTATGTCGAATCAATTTACCAAAAGAAAACCCATTGTGAATCCAGTTAGTGAGATGTTATTTAGAGTATATTTAATTTTTAGGAGGTATTATTTTATTATAATTTTAATCGTAATATTTAAAAAAATATTTTAACTCTTAAGTGTATAGATTTATACTTGAAGGTAATAAACAACTCGTCCTACTTGATATTAGTATTAAAAAAAAATTTACTTTACTTTTAGATCGTGGGTGAGCCTAATACCTTTTTAAAAATTTTAACAAACAAAAATTTACCAAAAGAAAAAAATGTTGGAGCAATTTATATATTCTCATGTTCATGGTTTCCTCGGATAATATTTATATTTATGGTGTGTCGCAACAAATACAAAGTTAGTATTGGCTTTGCATGGAGTAGCCATATTGCCCAAATAATTAATGAAACAATTTTCCAAGTCTTGTAACTATTTCAAATCCTACAATATTTATACCAAAAAAAATTCCTACAATATTATATAATTAAATAATGTCATTTAACAAGCTTGGTACGTAATTGGAATTAAAAATAACACGCCAATATAATTATTATATTTTTCTATATCCAAATGCAGATTATATTTCTTGTAGCCTGGGAAACAAACAAAAAGGCTCAACCAAGGGAGCAAAGGTGCATCCCGCAATCAAGAGTCACAAGGTATTAATATCGTTTAAAAAAAATAAAAAATTTATCTTATTTTTAAATTATAGATGAGCTTAATATTTTTTTTAAAATTTTTTTACAGAAAAAAAAGAGTCAAGGGCATAGGGCATAGAAAGTGGAATTGACGGAATCTGAGTATGACTCTGGATTTTTATGTTTATTTTCCCATTAAATCTAACCATCCGCTAATATTGATCTTTTTCTCTATCCAATATGGTCAATATATATCATGTTTAACTATGAGGCGATGGGGCGTAGGTCTAGTGCACCATCCTCCAATAAAACAATCTCTTTAATTTCCTGCAACATCTTTAAGACCTGCCACATAGTGGGCCTCTGCTCAGGAGAGGTCAAGCTACAGGTAGTAGCAACCTCAACAAGCAACTCCATTCTGTTGTCTTCTCCTCCATTATCTTCCCGCACCGATTTCACCCAACTCACCCTATCAGTCGGCACCAAGAATGGGTGTTCCGATGGAGGCTTCCTCGTCAGGAGTTCCAGCAACAACACGCCATAAGCGTAAACGTCAGATTTGGGGCTTGGCTGGTGATTCGGATTCCGTGTCTCTGGCGCTTTGTACGCAGCAGAATCCGGGTCATCATGGAAGCTGCTAGGGTTGGCCAACATGGAGAGACAGTAATCAGTGATGGACGCTTCAAAATCAGGGCCAAGCAAAACGTTGGAGGACTTTAGATTGCCATGCACTAGTCTCCAGGCCTGGTGGATGTAGGACAACCCTTGTGCTACGTCCTCCGCTATCTTCAAACACGATGTCCAATGCAACGGCCTTGCCCTGCTTGATCTTGAACCTGCGTCCACCACACTATTAATCAACACTTGCTATTTTCAATACAACATCCGGTCAACTACTAGTCACCGAGTTTTAGTACACATCCAAAAACCCTACACGTAAAACAGAGGTTTAAAGTAATGCAACGGATGAATAATTGAATATCATACACGAGGGAGGGACCCAGAAGGATAAGGGAAATAGGGAATCCATTCAATGCTTGCTTGAGCACGTTATAATAATAATAATAATAACTGGGTTCCAGCCCCTGCCACGAGGGTGCCGGTGAAGTAAAGCTCACCTCGTTGCACAGAGCTTGTCCAACGATAACACAATCGAACGGCTCCAGTCAATGTTCGTACAATGTAAATAATTTAGAAAGGTCATAGATCCTAATGCCATTTGTTAACATCATGCCCGTCAATAAGCATGCACAAATAACCGGGAGCCCTAAGACAGCTCACGCTGCTTGGAACTAGTAAGGATTAGAGGGAGAGAGAAACAGAGCAATCGACAGAACGCTAGGCGACAAGGAGCAGTCACGACTCAATCTCATCAAGACTAGGGTGCTGATTGATCAAAGTACTATTAGTCACCTAGCTTAAAATATTTTCAAAAAAGAAATTGTTATTAGAATGCAGCAAGATTCTCGGAGCTTTTTAAAAGCTCTGGTGCTATCAAATCCATGAAATGGATCACATCTGAAGAGAATTTCAAAAGATTTTCCACGAACACCACGTCATTACTCATTACATCTTTTGAATGACTCCGTTTTTTTTTGAAACATCAGAGGCACTTTTTTTTTTCAAAATTAAATCTAGCAACCCGCAAATCAAGGAAACAAGTATGCTCTACCCTTGTGAGAATCAGTTCAATGCCACTGGACCGAGTGAATGATTCAACTCACCCGCCGGAGAAGGATCCTCCGATAGATATTAACTAAAGCAAACAAGTCGGAAATGGAGAGACTTACCGTGTATGAGGGAGAAAAGACTACCATTGGGCTCGTAATCATAGATAAGAAGCCTCTCTTCCCTGGCGTGAAAATAGGCTCTGAGGGACACCAGATTGGGATGGCGAAGCCCACCTACTGATTCCATGTGACTATCAAAGATTTCCTTGGTTGAGTCCGACGCCATTTTAGCAGCATCAAGGCGCTTCACAGTGACAATCAAACGGTTATCCAACACTGCTTTGTACGTGATCCCTAACGATCCTCTCCCCAGAAGCTCCGCAGAGGCTCTCATCAGCTGATCCAGTGTATAAAGCTGCGCCTCCCCCGCACAGAACATTAAGCTCCCACTCTTCCCCACTTGCATCCCTTGCACCTGCTTCACCTTCTCCTCCAGCTCCTTCTCTTGCTCCATTTGCATCGCCGCTGCCGCTTCTGCCGTCGCTGCCCCATTGGAATCCATTAGAGTCCTCGAAGACTCCTTGTCTCCCTGTTTCCTGAAGGCCACCCCGAAACAGACAAGCGAGACGATGAGAATGCAAACCCCTGCGGAGAATCCAATAATAACTGCGTTTCTGTTGTGCTTTTTCTTGTACGGGGGACGAATTAGTCCGTCAACGCCGTGGACTTGGGCACTCTGACCAAGCTGCACAGCTGGCGGCGGAGCTGCCCTGAGTGGTGCCCCTGATGCAAAGAAAGGCGCACTTGGATGGCATTCTTTGTGGATGATTTCACCGCAGAGGCCTGGGTTGTGAGAGAAGGAGGGTGGTCCGAAATAGACTAAAGTGAGCGTGACAGGAATAGGGCCGGAAAAGTTGTTACCAGAGACGTCGAATGTTCGGAGAGCAGACTGATTGAAGGGAGGGATGGAGCCATTGAATCTATTCCAACTAAGACGGAGGTAGTAGAAACGATCTAGCTTGGTTAAGTTGGTAGGGATGGGCCCTGAAAGATTGTTGCAAGATAAATCCAACGTACGAAGCCTGTGAAGGGTGAGGATTGAAGGAGGAAAAGAACCCGTGAAGTGGTTGTTGTCAAGGAAGAGGCTCTTGAGGTTGTGGAGACCGGAGAGATCAGGGACGGGTCCGAAGAGAGAGTTGTTCTGCAAACTGAGCACTCGGAGCTGGTCAAGACGAGACAATGTATTGGGAGCGAAAATACCACCGAAATCTAAACCTTGAAGAACAAGACGCTCAACTTTCTGTTTTGCATTGCATTGAACACCCAGCCATTTGCAGAAAGCATCTCCGGAGGCGTTAGGAGAGAAAAGGAGGCGATTGTAGAGATCAGCTTTGAATTTAAATGACAGCAAGGCGTCAGCATCAGGAGGTAAGAACAGATGAAATGCAGGTTGAGGATGAGGCAAGAGAGGCCTGGAAAGAGCAACAAAGGAGCAGAGTAAAAATAACAGAAATGAAGAGAGAGAAAACAGCGAGTTTTGAACTTGAAGTAGAATGGAGAAATGATATTGTTGGAGCATTGCTGAAGATGGAGGGGGTAAAAAGAAGAGTAGATATCTCGAAGGAAGCAAGCTGAGGGAGTCAGTAAGCTCTGGGTTCAGTTGAGGAAGCAAGTGGGTATAGATGTAAGTCCAAAAATGTCATGGTCTAGGGAGGTAAAGGACTATAATCGGTTTTGTTGCTCTTGTTTTTTATTTGTTGAAGTTGTAAACTAAAAGACAATATTACAGAGACCGAATAGAAGAGGCTCGCAGGCACGGAAGAGAAGCGAGAGGTACGTGACAAAAGAATGGACATAGGAGCAGCTGTCTCCCTGCATTGCTCAGAAATCACGTGAAGCTCCGGTACCCACCATTCCCACAGTGATAATAGATTTCACAAATCACAGTACATGCCCACAAATATCATTTTTACCCCTATTTTTTTACCTTTCTATTATTCATCAGTCACTAATATATCTATAAAATTGTCACATGCCCCACCCAGCCAGTTACTGGGATTGGAAGTTATATATGGCTTGAAATATAAAAAGGCTTTTAAAAGAATTCACGCTTGCCGAGGCTATAAAGAATAGATCTAGTATTGAGGAGCGCCTCCTGGAACATTGAAACATATAAAACCATGGATGTGAATTGCACGCATTTAACTTTATAAAACTGACAAATAAAAACAATTTTCAAGAGATAAAATAACTAAATAAGCGTAAACAATGTGTATTTTAATGGGGGAAGACTCAAATTGGAACGCGACGGCAGCTTCAAGATGAAAAGCATTCGAAAATAGAATCAGGGATAAAAGATGAGTTGCATTGTTGATGCAAGGGTTGCTTTGGAAGGAAGAGTGCCGTTTTGCGTGAGATATATGGCTGGATTGGGAGCTTTCAACGGTATGGGCGGTGGCATGTGAGGTGCCATTCCCAGTGACTTTTCTAGGACGCAGTTTGCAGTAAATTTAATGGCAACCACAAAAATTACTGTATATTACATCCGTCTTAATTATAAAAATTAATTAATTTTTTAAATAGATTTATAAGACTAAATCAATTACTCCTGAATTTAATGATGTTGGCCACCTTGTTTCTAAAGGTGTACCAATCTACCTCTGGGACCTTTGTCCCAACCTTGTTGACTGGACGAGGGATTCGCTGGGCTTTTCCCCTCGTTTTTTATTTTACCTCCAGAAACAATAAGAAAGACTATGGATGTATACCAAAAAAAAAAGACTATGGATATCCATCCAACCCAGCCCAGCCCAGAATAAGAGTAGATAAAAAGAGAATTGTGGAGAAATTTAGGAGTCCCGGGTCAAAATGTGACGAAACCCGCTTGCTTTCCCAACCAACCAAAATCACGCATGTCTTGGAGCTTGAGCTAGAATAGCCCACACGTCACAAATTTGGGCTTCAAATAAAAAAGTTGACTGGACACGGTGCAGCCCATGGATATATGTTATGGGAGTATATTCTTTGTTTTTTTTTTATAAAAATTTTTAAAAAATAATTGGGCTCCCCTCGGATATAAGAGCAAGATAAAATCTCTTTTCTTTTTAAGCGATACTAATATTAGATAAGACAAGCTATCTATTATTCTCAAGTGTAAACTTAGGTACTTAAGAACTAAGATACTTCCCTAAATATTGCGATTAGGATTATAATAAAGTAGTACTCTTTAAAAATTAAACATATTTTAAATAATTTTATTTCTTACTATCTCGTTAGTTGAAGCAAGGTTATGGGAGTATATTCTAATCACTCGTCACTCCCATGTGCCCAGCACCTTTCGATCACAGACCTGGAGGAAGCGTTCATAGACGGTTCTGGTACTGCGGTGAAAAGGGAGAAATTTTGATTGGATCTCAATGCTTGCTTTGCTTTTATATTTCACTTCATTTTCTATCCACCAAAAGAGCAATGGAATTGGTGTCTCTATTTACTGGCTTTTTGCCCGGCAAAGCAGTCAGTTATTTAATATAAAAT
Organism: Leucaena leucocephala; assembly: GCA_037074615.1. Classification (NCBI taxonomy): domain Eukaryota; kingdom Viridiplantae; phylum Streptophyta; class Magnoliopsida; order Fabales; family Fabaceae; genus Leucaena; species Leucaena leucocephala. The sequence continues at coordinate 4,854,231 of CM073517.1, read as the reverse complement.
TTAATTAATTTTTTAGATAAATTAAATAGATTAAATAAATTATATTTAATACAAAAGTTATATAATTAATTTAGCTAAATTAATAAGTATATAATAAAAATTTATTTTTAATAATTTGATTTAATAATAGTTAACTAATTTATTTAATTTTATTAAATTATTAAAAAATTTAAATAAATATTATATTAAAAAATAGATGTAGTAATTTTTATTTTTTTCAGCCAATTTATTTTGTAATTATTTCATTTTGTTGTTGTTACTTTTAATTGCTCTCTCTTCTAGCTTCCTCATTTTTTATTGGTTTTAAATGTGTTTTCAAATCTACTGCAGCCAATCTTTCTCTCCAAATCTAATTGATGGCCTTGATGTTCTCGCTTGAGTAGCAATTAAAGAATCACGCAACTAGGGCACATTTCAGAAATGATTACCACGTAATAATAAGCATGTATATAATTAATTTTAAGGAAAATCCTGCTCTTTAAAATTTATTTTTGCCCATACGTCCATGGGTCACGCATCATTTAGAGATACTCATTTAATTTAACTAATTTTATTAATATAATCAAATTAATTTTAATATAATTAAATTAATTAATTATATATTGTGTTTATAATCAGAGGGCTAATATCAATTAAAAATAAACAGAAGTATGTGGGCAAGTGACCTACTTCCCGTGCATTAGCATCAAACTCCAATTAATATTTTCCCCTCTCCTCTCGTAAACCGACAGGACTAGAAACGTGTGGCAGACAAGAAAATCCCCCCTCAGATTTCAGAGTTCAGGCCGCAGTGCAGGGGCATTTTAAAATGATCAGTATTTCAAATTGGGAAAATAAGGTAAAAAGAAATGGCTGGCTCCTCAATAATGTGCACAGGGAACATATTCAAATTAGTTATGGGATAAATCGATACTCCTCACTTCTTATAATTTATTTCCCCCCTTAATAAAATATGTTCTGATATCTATGGTTCACAGTTTAGCGGGATTTAATTATATTCAAACATGCTCAAGCCTTCAGGAAGTGTGTGGCAAGGAAGCCATCCTCACTTCTCCCTTGATTTTGTAGTCAATATAATAACAACACAAGTAATATCCAATTCAATAACTCGATTGCTTCATTCGTGGGGATTCTTAATATCAAAGAAATTTGACCCTCCTCCATGAGATCCCCTTTCCTACTCCGACAAAGCACAACGTCCAATTCATTGGCTCAAAGTTTGAATCTTTTTTTTTTTGACGCCCTTGACTCTTTTTCTGTTATATGCCCAATAATACATGAAGATCTAGAGAACAAAAGGTTCGCCTCATAGTTGCACAACAAGGCAGCTGCTACCCCATAGGCTAGCCTTTTCTTAAACTATCATTCTTGTTTTTGGTCGAAGTGGGGTGACAAGGTAAAGGACAATATCCTCGGTTGGTAGCTGGGAAAAGCTTCACATGGCATCGGTCATTTAACGGGGACACGATGAATCGTTAAATATATATACGTATACACGTGTATGTGTGTGTGTTAAATCTTTATACGAAGTGACGTCATATTTAAAAAGTCATGAATGAACCACATGACTTATTCTACAATTTTTTGCATAACATGCAGAGGGGATGTATGATTTATGGGTCGAGGTGAATGGGAATCCATATGGTGGATTCATGGTAGTATTCTTTAATTTAAGCGAGTGAATCCATTTTAAATTATTTTATCGTTTTGATCGATATAATGGAAGTTAAGTGTGGGCATGTGGCGAGGATATGATGATGGCCAGAGGGGACGCATCCTTGATATCCATGAATTAAATTCCCTTAAGATCTCAGATTAATAAAATATTTTCAACATGTGAAACAATTGATACAAAATGCAATTTTCTTATATAATTGAACTCCTTTTTCAAAAAAGAAAAATTACACAATTTGTAAAATTCCTAACCTCATTTTTCGAAACCAATGTGTCCATTAGATAAAGTGTAAGCACAAGAAAGGCAACGGAAGCTCCGTGTGGGTCCCGGCCCCACGTTAAAGGCTTCGACTCCCCGATGGCCGAGGGGAATCTGCCAAAAGACCAAGTGGCCGTGGCATATTATCATTGGCGATTAACTTTCCATGGGACCGGAGCATCTGAGGATGATACGAAACTAGCTGTTCATGCTTTTTGTTACCTTGCTGTTTTTTCTAAGGCCAAAAATTAAAAAAGTTCTTACCCAGGTTGTTGAAACTTGAAAATAGTATACAAGATTTAATTTATAAATATAATGGAATGCATGGCCGGGGAGGCATTTAGCACAACAAACAATTTACTTTTCTGAAAGAATAGTCAATAGGAACTGATTAGTCTCTTATCAAATATGACCCTCTTGATATAACAAAACAGGAATATCTGAAAACCATCCGCGCTATTATTATCATGTATTTTTTTCGTATATAACATTTATCTCTAATATCTTAATTATAATATTAAAGATACAAATATCTGAATATTCAATTAATATGATAAGTAGTTAAGATTAAAGATAAGTCTTAAATTTTTTTTAAAAACAAATAATATTTCAAAAAATCATAAAATAGTGTATTAAATATTAACGGGGTAGGTCATTTACTTATTGTATTAGGCTAGATACAGATGTATTCTACATCAGAAAATTTCAAAATTATCCGTATATGTTTTTTGAAGGATAAATTATTTATATATTTATCGAGTACATTATTTGCTACCTATTTTAATATCCAATTGGTCGCCCCCTCTTGCCTTTAAAAAGGTCCACCTCCATCCCCTATTTTCCACGGCTGCTCTCTTGATCCTCTTCGTCCTTTTTCTCAAAAAATATCACTGCAGAATGGGGTTGTCTAGATCGTCGGGGGCCATGATCCTGCTGGTGTTCATGGTCTTCACCGTATCTTCGGCCCTGGACATGTCCATAATCTCCTACGACCGAACCCACCCCGATAAGTCAACCGGGAGGACGGATGACGAGGTCATGGCAATATACAAGCACTGGCTTGTAGAACATGGCAAGTTCTACAATGCTCTGGGCGAGGAGGAGAAGAGGTTCGAGATTTTCAAGGATAATCTCAGGTTCATCGATGAGCACAACGCTGAGAATCGGACCTACAAAGTCGGGTTGAACCGATTCGCCGATCTTACCAACGAGGAGTACAGGGCCAAATACCTGGGCACCACGATCGATCCCAAGAGGAGAATCGCGAAGACCAGGAGCAACCGTTACGCTCCACAGGTCGGCGACAAATTGCCGGAATCTGTTGATTGGCGAAAGGAAGGTGCGGTCGTCCAAGTCAAAGATCAAGGAAGTTGCGGTAAGTCCGTATTTATTTTCTTTTTGATTAAATTTAACTCTTCCTGATTAAATTTATTCGCTTTTTGTTTTTTTGTCTTTTCCTTTAAAATGAACTAGGGATCACTCCCAAATCTTGGATGCAATTAGAAATCAACACTTGCGATGTTAGGATCATTAATTCAATGATATCTTATAAAAGATTTCTTTCGGAACTGCCTGTTTGGTCCCAAACTGAAATAGTTATTGGTTGAAGAACAAGAAAAAAAATCCTACAAAAATTAAAAAGACGAGAGAATTTGTTACACGGGCAAGACTATATGATTTAGTCCTAAATGAATACTATTTCCTCAACTTAATCTTTCAGTAATGAAATATTTCATTTAAGTCTGTTAAATGATCGGTCTGTTGTCAAGCTGATCCTTCAAAATAAATCTGCTTCATTTACTCTGAAACATATTATAACCGTTCTTCTGTCAAAAAATAGAATTTCATATATTATAACTAGATTTCAGCTCTTTAAATATTTATTGGAGGAACCTTTCCTAGTTCTCTGTGCTAGCCTCTCTCACTCTCTGTAATCTTCAAAAAAGCTTACTTTTTGGCGTTCATGTTGGATATTCAGCAATTTTGTTCTCAAAGCATACCAGAAATTAGATAAAGATGGATTACATCGTGTAACAATTCAGTTTCGATCATTTTATACAGATTAGCCTTGCTACCTTCATGGAAGAAAAAAATCATTTGCCCTGTGGCCAATGTATGTCAATAATATGATTTCTATTTTCTTCTACTTGTAAATAACGACTGATGATTACTGCATTTTTGTTGCTATTCCAAAATGTGTTGAATTATCTTTTGTGTTGACATGTTAAAAGATTAAAAAAGACTGCTCAATCATGGGGCTCAAAGAATTGTTATGCACAATGAATTTTATATATGTGGAGGATTGCTAGTAACTCATTGACTTAATTTTGAATGAAGGGAGTTGCTGGGCATTCTCAACTGTAGCTGCAGTGGAAGGAATAAATAAGTTAGTTACAGGCGATCTAATTTCACTATCTGAGCAAGAACTGGTGGATTGTGATAGAGAATATAATGCAGGGTGCAATGGGGGATTAATGGACTATGGCTTTCAGTTCATCATCGACAACGGTGGCATTGACACCGAAGAGGATTATCCTTACCGTGCTGTTGATGGCCAGTGCGACCAATATAGGGTCAGTCTACATTCTGTTATTATTCATGATAGGAAATTGTTACCTCTCCGATACTTAATGTGTTGCTGATATTTCTACAGAAAAATGTAAAAGTTGTGACAATTGATGGCTATGAGGATGTTCCTGCCAATGATGAGAAAGCATTGCAAAAAGCTATTGCAAATCAACCAGTGAGCGTTGCAATTGAAGCAGGCGGCAGGGCATTTCAGTTATATGTATCTGTAAGTTTCTCAATGATTTTTTTCCTCAAGCTTTTAGGAATATTTCAGAGAATGCTTCATATATAGACGCATTGTCAATATGGTCACTCTAATTATGACGAATGATTTGATCTGCACATCCTTTGTGGAATTAGATCCGCCCATCATATGACATCACAAAAGTCATGCTGAAGCTATTTTAAAGAATCCTTTAATTAAGAGATTTTTTGGGATAATTGCTTGTTGCTGTCCAGTTAGAGCCTGCACATTCTTATTAGGCTTTGCTCCATTTGGTCAGGGTGTATTTACGGGAAGTTGTGGTGCAGCACTAGATCATGGTGTTACGGCTGTTGGTTATAGCACAGACAATGGTGTGGATTACTGGATTGTGAAGAACTCCTGGGGATCGAGCTGGGGAGAGGAAGGGTATATTAGAATTGAGCGTAATTTGGGCACAACCAATACGGGCAAGTGTGGCATTGCCATGGAAGCCTCCTATCCTACAAAGAAAGGCCTAAATCCCCCAAAGCCCGGACCATCTCCTCCTTCACCGGTGAAGCCACCGACTGTTTGTGACAATTACTACAGCTGTCCCGAGAGCACTACATGCTGCTGCGTCTATGAGTATGGAAAGTATTGCTATGCCTGGGGATGCTGTCCTCTTGAGGGTGCCACCTGCTGTGAAGACCACTACAGTTGCTGTCCTCACGACTATCCCGTCTGTAACATTGACGCCGGCACCTGTCTTATGGTAACAAAACCTAGATTTCTTCAGTTGTAATCAATTATTATCTACTATTGGATTATTTTCATTCATGTGGATGATATCTTAAATGAAATTCCCTGTATTGCAGAGCAAGGACAGCCCATTTGGAGTGAAGGCAATGAAGCGTACTCCAGCTAAACCCTATTGGGCATATATGGAGAGGAGAACAAGAGGATCAATGCTTGAGCCAACGGATGAATAATGAAGGAGTGGGATGACCCAGTCAAGGAGGATGGTGGAGCGTATTACATATTCTTTTCCTGGGGACACGTCGTACTGCCCATTAGACGGTCATCTCTGGCGTTAGATGCCGATTGATGAATGATTTATCAAATTTCAGGATGCACTTCCTAGTGTAAATAGTGTTCTATTTATGGGTTGCGTTGCTTTCGAACAAAAAGAGTTGCCGTCGTGATATTCGAACTGAAGTTAGATTCTGTAATCAATCCCCGATGGTGGATGAATTTCGTTTCCATGCATATGCTATTTTCTACTTGCTTATAGTGTCATCAACCTTATCAGGGTTAACTCAGTTGTGATGCCCCCCTTGACTCAATTCATTCATCAAGTGAAACTCATTTCTATCTCTCTCGTTGAATTATACGGCCAGAAACCCTTAAATATCTTTATTCCTAAAGACAAACAATACCAAGTCAGATTCTCAAGACAAATCTAATTAAAGAATAGATGAACGAAAACCACGTTGTTTCCTCCAAATGATGTCTTAATGAAGTTTGAAATTAAGGAAGTGGGCGCACATCTTTTGCCCCAGTTGTCCAAGAAACATAGTAGTTGTGTTGGGGGACCGGGGAGGGGCTGGAGTACTAATTGTCTCCCCAAACAACTTGATTCAGACTTCAATTATATTTCTTTCATTTCGTTTTCTTCCCCAAGCCCACATGATGGCTGCACGCATTTCAGAGTGATAAATCACGGTGTCCAGCCCCACCATTCCCGCCAGCGAACGAACGAAGATTTTCATTGAGGCAATATCTCTGCTTCGTCATCATAATTCATAGAGTCCATGATAATTAGCTTATTTAGGCATTACAATTTCTTTATGATTTTTGGATTTCACCAGTAAAACATCCAATCATTCGGCCCTCCTTCCTTTTTTTTTCAAAAAAAAAAAATCTGTTTCAAATGGTTAACTTGAAGGCAGTATGAAATATTTTCTCCGCAAAGAAAGATAGGCAAAAATTTGTGCACAGATTATATGGCAAAAAGCAACAGATAATACTAACATCGCATTCACATATAGAAGCTAACGAGGCATCTCTATGATAGAAAGTCTGAAACACGTAGATATACCACCCTAAACGAAAAAACCAGGTAGTAGGGGAAACATAATCTAACTTCTACTTCGATTAAGAGGCTTTTGATCAGATCCCGCTGCCACTTTGTCTTGTTACTCTATATCAGTATTGAAGTAACATTTCTGATCAGCTTCATTAGTGTGATGAAATGCGAACTCTTCAACCTTCACTCTATGGCTTGAGCTATTAATCCTAGCGTCATGAAGAAGTGTAATATAATTATAGGAAGGAACTAGAGAGGGGATCTTAGGCAGCAAGGGCAGGGAAGGAGGAACTGGCCAAATAGATGTCCCTGCTGTTCCATCCATTGGGGAATTCCAGCCCAAGTTAATAGATTTCCTTGAAGCATTGTTTGGTGTTTCCTCAATCATCCTTTTCAAACCACTCATTTGATTCATATTGTACACAGAGAGCACCGTTTCATTGCTTTTCATGATCGGGATGTTAGGTTTGAGCACGTAAGGATGTTGGATGGGTAGATATGGCCTTTGAATAGCGAAGACGCCTGGTACGCTCTGAAGGAAGCTGAATTTCCTCTGTATGTTGATCACTAGACTGAGATCTTCTGCAACCTGAAGAACCCCATGAATTAATGACCAAGTTTTTGAAGGAACTTAGGAAGGAGATAGGGCAAGACCTTGTTAAGCGAACCCAATTGAACTATGCCTTCTCTCACCGCAATGATGACAATGGTCTACCAAAAGAAGCAAAAAGTTTTGTTAGCATGCACCACTAGGAATAAATGAACTAACAATTGTGTTATCTACTTCAACCCCATATCCCCAAGGCGTTTCTTCTATGAATAGTTTGACCAACCTGAATTCCTGAATTGAACTGATATTCCCACGCACGTGGTCGCTGTAAGAACAAAGAAAATATCGAACTTTCTATATTCAAGAGAAAGAATAAGCTGGACTGAAAAAGAAGAGCCATCTGTAATCACTTCTGTTTAACGTTAAATTCCCTTACTGGCTCAACGGACTCATTCAACGAAGCGATATAGCTAGGTTCAGACTCATTTGGGCTGTCTCTGTACACCCATTTGTGACTGTTATCTGCAGCCACTTTCCCCAGTAATCTGCACATATATTACAGACATGCTAGATTAATTATGACAAGAGAATGTGATAGTGGAGCAAAGCCATGTATATTCAACACTTACCCTTCCCCATAACTGTAGACCTCATGTGACATTTTGAAGAACACGTGAGCTCCAAACTTCCCGTTGAGGTATCCGCTCCTTGCTCCTTCACATGCGTTAGAGTCACAGAATCCATCTTCCCAAACCAGGATCCTACAAAGAACACCTCCTAATAATTTAGAAACCATCATAACTTTTCTTGTCTGGTTGGATATGGTTTTGCCCTGTCAAAAGAAGTAAAACTAGTCCTTTGATTTTCATAATTACTTGACTATTACCAGTTTCTCTTATTTCCCTTGGAGCGATCAAGATCAGTCCCTCCAAATTCCCACCTGTAACAGAGCAAAGGGTCTACAAACGTCAAACACACTGCAATTTTTCATGAACTGAAGCATTCTTCTTTTTTATTCTGAATTTGTTTCTTACCTTGGGGGAGGATAGTTTCGCGGCAATATCCTCCAAAAGACAGCATATACCCACTTAGAAGAAGTAGTGGAAGAGTCAGAAGGTGAACAGAAGCTTCTCAGAGTATGCTGCAAGAGGCAATTAAGCAAGGGCAGTCCAGTTTCCATTTTCCCGAGGCAAGCACACACCCAAGAGTTACTGATGAAAAATGGGAGAGAAAAGAAAGAGCTTTGATTAAAAGGGCAAAATGTCTTCTCAGTGAGGGTACCCACTTGAAAGGCACCAAGTTAGGCGATCATGCTCCAACATTCAGAGTTGTCCAAGACAGTATGATATCATTGATATGAGTAGTTTTAAGTGGGGCCTCCATATTCGCATCTCAAAAATCGTAGATACGATTATATCTCCTCTGCTTTAGTCCTTAATCATGGGAGTTGATTCTGCTGAAGCCAGACAAAAACGGATTCTAGAAGTCTTGTTTGATCTGATAATCTCCTCAATCTAGTCAAAATACCATGAAGGGAACATCTGATTAGTGTGGTATTAGGAGAGCGGATTATATTCTTGTCTATTGTTGAGGTGGTCCTGTGGAAGGACCATCGACTTCATGACTAGTATCTGCTTGAATTGGCTTCTTTTTCCCTGCGGGGACCCAGAACACACCCACCGTTTCTCTGTTCTTAATCCAACGTTATTACAAGTTAAACGCTATAGTTGGACAAGACACAAGCGTGTCAATCCCAGCCAATTTCTGTTGAAGCAAACATCAGTCATGAACGAAAGTAGCATCTTGCAAATGATCATTGGTTGAGTTATTTGCAGTCATTTACTATCGTTGTTAGGTTGTTGGGGGCAACCCTAGTTGTCTAATGACAATGTTAGGGTAGAGATTTGATGATTAGATAACCATAATATATATAAAAGGCAAGAGCCCACAGAAATAATGAGAGCTGGATGACGTTGGAGTTTCATGAGCAGTGGCCATTAAAGTGAAGTACCATCTGTATCTCATTCACACCACAGGTACAGAACAATTAAAAGCGTGAAAAATAAACAGTAATGGAGGAAAATGGGCGTGTCAATTCTAGACAGGGACTTCAACTTTGCAGGTCTCACAATTTATTACAAGCTTAATGGATCAGAAAGAGAAATTCAATGAGAAATCATCGTGATATAAAAGTAACAATTACATCCGCCATTGATGTATGTGCTAACTAAGTTTGAAAATAGATAAATGCAGGGAATGTTTTTTTTTATACAAAAATTAAAAAAAAAAATGAGGTCCACTTACACTCCAAAGGCAGAGCGGAGTGTCCAAATGCAGAAAGTGTTCAGAAAGAAAAAAGAAAATGGGTTGAATTTTTTTTTTTGCCCATCCGATTTCCCGGAGCTTTATCCTGACTATATCCTGATCCGACCTGCGTCGCGCACCTGGCTGTGGTGGGTGAGTCTCTCAATAGAGATTTTCTGTATACGCCAAGGCTCGAACTCGAGACTTCGCTTAATCGATATCGAGTCGCTTATTACTAAGCCCGTTTATAAAATGGGTTGAAATTAAAAGAGGGGTAGTGGCCATGAAGATGCACCCTATGGGCTGGGCAACTAAATGGATTGACAGCTCGTTATGTGGGGCCCACAAGGCCCACCAGTACTGTATTGGGAAGTTTTTCAATTTCTTATCACAATTCTCAGACACCTTTCCAATAACATCAACTCCCTATTGGTCGAAACTTTTTTCTCAGAGGCTTCATTATTTCTAAACTTATCACGTCGACTCTTCCTTGGATTGTTATCCCAATGTGCTTTCACAGCTTTTTTTCCTCATTACTAATTATGGCATAAAACACATTTTTAAAATGAAATGGCTCTTCAACTCAGAAACAGCGTCCTAGTCCGGGGATTTTTCAGTTTGCTAATTAGAGTAAATCTTGGGATAAAAACGTAAATTCAACTTAAGGCGATGCTATAGAGTCTAGAGTGGGTTCCTCCGGGGGGACAAATTTCCTGAATGATCTTAAGCCGGGGGGTATTTTTGTTATGGGCTTAACGGCCCATCTCTCACCTAGCCCTTAGGGTGTGAACTCATAAAAGGCCATAATTTGGGCTTTGGCGATCGGACTTCTGTGTTCTTCGCTGTAAATTGCTTGCAATTTCTTAATTTACCTTTGTTTTGCTACGTTTTCTTTCTTATTTATGAGAGACCATGCCCATTGATCTTCATTCTTCAATACAAGATCATTTACATAATTTAATAATGAATTTAGTTTAAAAAAATAGTAATTTTGAAAATTTATAAAAATATTTGACATTCAACTATTTATAAGTAGTTTTCTTAATTTTAGAAAATTAGTTAATAAGACTTTCCAGAGTATTAAATTAGATGTGAGAGAAAATTCACTTGTGAGATTTGTGTAGCCTAAAGGATAAAAGTAAAAAGAACTACTTCCGAGCCATGAACATTTTTATAGAAATTGTTTTTTGTAAATAGGCTCGAGGCAATGTTATAATTTCTTAACCCTCTTCCTTTGTTTGTTAAACAAAATTTATATGTTGGGTCGGAGGGAGCATATGCCATTGTACCCAGTAAGAGTCAGGATTCTACTTGATATCAAGAATGGATTATCATTAATTAACATCACTAATATGAATGTTAATAATTAATTAAATTTTATAAGGGTCAACATTTACTTGTTAATCTCTTTATTTTGGGGGCCAAAAAATATTCTTCGCGAATGGATTTTCCGGCACTGGGCCCTGCGTCAGACGTTTGAGGATTTGAGAGTTGAGACTTTGATAACCGTAGTCCGAAGCAATTCACAGGCAAAGTAGGTGGCCATAGTGTCGGATTGTTCGGGGAATTGCGGGCGAGAGTATGGATTATCTGGGGATTGATGTGAGCTGTGCTGTGGGATCTCTTCGTGATGGCCACTTTCCAGACAAGGACTGCTTGCTCCCTCTCATTTCCAAGCTCCTCGGCTATGCGATCGTCGCCGCTTCCACTACCGTCAAACTTCCCCAGGTACGCCCGTCCTATTACTCTATCTCGTAGGATAAGACGAGCGTTAAAGAATAATAAAAAACAAAGATTGAACAACCGTACAGTTATTCTCAGTTGTCTATTTTCATAGTCATCAGAAACCCTAGAACCCACACTGATCCTCTTATTGGATCTCTTACCGATTTTCGCCGGTGATATTTGCCTATAACTTTCAATTGTGATTACTCGACGGTATGAACGGCATTGATGACTCTATTTCAGTACTTAGTATCGCGATCTGCTTTCCTGAACTATAAATCATTAGTGGTATAGTGGATGTGTCTGTTTGAAATTTCTGTACCGAGCAACTATTTAATTCATCGGATTAGTGCATCTTTGTCATTGTTTGTTGAAAATATTGCTTGGCGCTGCCGGTGTGGTCATTTGGTTTTGCCACTAAGAAGCTTAAACCAGTCTATTTTTTCCAGGCAAGATTTCCAACCATCTTCAATATTATTATGTTAATCTTATGAACTGCAGATCTTAAAAATTCTGAATCATAAAAGTGTCAGAGGCCTTAGCATGATATCTTTTGAGCTGGAAGTGGTTGGCTATACCATAGCGCTAGCTTACTGTCTTCACAAAGGGCTTCCGTTTTCAGCTTATGGGGAGCTATTGTTTCTTTTGATCCAAGGTGCAACTTTTTCTGCAATTTTACTTGCACATATTTGTTGTGTATCCTTGCTTCCATTGATCCTGCGCATTACTATATAATATTATTCACACACAACTTTGTCAAGTTATGATGTAATCTTAGAGACAGATCTGACGTTCTGAAATTAGTATATAATACCATACTAGTATTCTGGTCATGAATTAGTATATACACAACGTGTATATGTGGAAAGCTCTTCTTTGTCATGAATTGCTTTCTTGTGCCATGACATTGTTATGGAATCTGACATACTTCCTCCTATTATTGTCTGATACAGCTTTAGTTTTGGTTGCTATAATCTACTATTATTCTCAACCTGTGGGTACCAAAACATGGATTCGAGCGTTACTGTATCCTACTTGCCTTCAGAGGCACCGAGTTTTTATCTGCTCATTCTGCAAGATAAATAAATATGCTCAACATTGTCCTTGATACATGGTTTTCAGATATTGTGCTGTAGCACCCACTATCTTGTCTGGTCAAATCAATCCTCTTCTCTTTGAAGCTCTGTATGTGAGTAGTAAACACTTATGCACTGGAATTTCGATCACTTTAAAGTCCTCTGCTTATGTATTGTATAGTTCTCTACTTCTGTTTTAAATTTGTTATGCCCATATTTCCTGATGTGGATATGATTTTATCTGTTTCAGGCATCTCAGCATGCAATTTTTCTCTTTGCCAGGATCCCACAAATATGGAAAAACTTTTCGGTTAGTGGAGCCTTAAATTGGAGAAAAATTCCTAGTTTCCATAAATTAATTAAATCTGTTGTAGTAATTATGTGTTCTGACAACACAGCGTTCTCCACAGTTTCAATGACTACTAATTTATTTTGTGAAGTTTAACACATGAATCCCTTCATTGTAGAGTTATCTGTGTGTTAAGTATCTCTAAGACAAGTTTAACTAAGTCAAAGTTATTTACTTTCTTGAAGCCACTGTCTTCAATTTATATTACCGGTTTACAAGTTTTACGGTTCTTTTTGGGCCAATTACATACTGATCAAGTGTTATGATTTATGAATGGCTAGGATTCTTTGAGCACCACTGAAGTGTTTGTGCTAAGTTTTATATGATATGTACTTTTTTTTTCTTGAAATATTTATTTGCAGAGCAAAAGTACTGGGGAACTCAGTTTCTTAACATTATTCATGAATTTTGGAGGTTCAATGGGTAAGACTGTATGACTATTATGGGATTTGATTTGCTTCTTGGTTGTTTGCAAATTAAGGTTCTTATCCCTGTTTGTTGCAGTTAGAGTCTTTACCAGCGTGCAGGAAAATGCGCCAACTATTGGTATCCTTGCTTTGTCATAATCTTTATGTTCTTTCCTTGTTGTCATCATCAATGCATGTAAGATACGTTTTTTGGTGTTGATGATAGTGAGGTGAGATAGGTTTCATCGTATATAATTTTTGTATTTGTTGGCCTATAAATGTTGTTCCTTTTTTTACTGCCCTTTCGGACCAGCTAACCAGTGGCAAAAGCTTTCTTTCTAATTCACTTCATGTCAATTTCCTATTTTCCTTTCTGGTGAGCCATTTACATTTTTCATTCCATATTTTGCTAATTAAGTTGAACATTTTTTTTGGAACTTGGCTTTATGGTGGTTTCTGCCAAGTCTTTGATGTGCTCCAATGAAACAAATTTATTAGGTTTGTGTCTATTCAAGTCTCAGTTGAGCAAAACACACCACTAGTTTATGGAATTTTAAAACTTGTGTCCTCCCTTTCAACTTGCCTCCTTTTATTCCACACTTTAGCTGTAATTCGTATTGAAGTGACTGTCTTTTTACTTTTGTGATGTACACAAGTGATTCTTATTGTATTTTTCTTTTTAAATTATCTGGGGTAATTATGACCTATTCCTTAATTCTTCTGAAGTCGTAATGGGCTCTGTACTTGGTGTTGCAACCAATTTTACTATCTTAAGTCAGATAATGATATACCAGAAACCTCAGGCTGGGAAAGAGAAGAAGACGAAGTAGAAGAAATATGCCAGATTCTATATCATTTTATGCTGAGCTCTTAACTTTCGACAGTTAATAGGCAGGCTGTGACACTATTTTATTTTGGTTTTAAAGAGGCTATTTTCGATTCTATTGTATTGATTGTACAATATTGTTTCTCAGGCAGTAATTTAAAGGAATGATTTAGGTTGTTAGAGTTTCCTTCCTCATCATAGTGGATAATCATAGCTCTAGTTATCGTGTTTTTTTTTTTTATAATGAAATGACGCAAACAAAAGTTCTTGATGGCTGTCCATTCGTGTCCTATTACTGCATCAAGCAGTGTTTCCTTTGATGTTTTCCATCCACTGGGGTCCCATTACGGCTGTACCCATTCTTTCCCACCGGCCCCCCTCCCTCTCATACCCATTCTCGTTTAAGCTATCTAAAGCTAAGATTTGGATAGAGGTAGATAACTAAATTTGTGTTATTAGGCTAATTAAACAAAATCACTTATTTGTAAAATCCATAGTCTTGTCCTGATTTAATAAAAAGAATGGTGAGATATGAAGGATTTGCTGCATGATTTGTTTCTTGTATTTGCACAAGATATGGAGAGGCTGCCCGCTTGTACGCCATTATTAACTGTAGCGGAACATGTACTTTTGATGTTAGCTTAGACAAAAAGGAATGGTTATACTTACCCAATAATAATCGGTTTTTTATCCCTGGTATTATTGGCATCCATTTCAAGTGCCCATCAAAAATGAATATTTCAACTTCCAAGTAGGTTGAACATGTATTAGATCAATGATGCCAATGGAAGCCACGCCAAAAGGAACGGCTATAATATACATCAATTGGGTGATTAAACAAGTTTCCTTTCGCCAAACTAATTGGTCTGCTTATCGACACGACAATCGCAATTGCGAAGTTTGGAGGCATCGGCACCTTCCCAACAAGGGTCCGGTAGGTGAGAACTGAGAATCAAGCATGGAAATTACTGGCACGTCCAGGACAAGTTCCCCACAATGAAGACAGCTATATATATATATATATATATATATATATATATATATATATATATATAATTTGAGACAAACTGTTATAGTCCCTGTTAAAAATAATGTAATCTATCTCTGTAATATGACTCAATCAAAGTAAATGTTCAATTCAGAGAATCCTCAATAGCATAAATCATGAATTACTCGAATCAAATGCTGAAGCTACACAGATAGCAGAAAGAAAATAAGAAAAAAATCAGTAAAGGGAAAGAACTTCAGAGGCACAGAGAGAGAATAATCTTCTTAACAAAATTTGTTACGTTCCCCCGTCCCTTTTCTTCTCCTTCTTATGCTTATCCATCTCTTGTAATTTCCATGTGGTCCTGCGCAGGCGGTTGCTCCTACGTGTCCTTCCAGCCACTTCCTCCAGAATATTCTTCTTTTTAGTTGTATTTGCTGTATTGTAGATGTGTTCATTTGGGTTTGGTGTATTATGGGCAGTCTTAACCTTATTACCCAGCCCATTCATAACAATTCCTTCCCCATCAAGATTGACCTTGTCCCCAAGGTCAAAATGTGGGTATTGAAGCATGAAGGTGTCTAAATTTTCCCATAAAGCTGTAATATTGTCATCCCAGTGTACCAGCACCTGTGTGACCCAAGTATCTATAATCTTCACCTGTCTAACGTCTGAGACAACTTTAGGCAATACCATCGGCCCATCGGCATTAGTGTTAGGAGGTAACGGTTGATACTGCGCTAAAGGATCTCCAAAACAACGTTTCAGCAAGGAGACATGAAAAACTGGATGAATCCGAGCTTCACTAGGTAACTGCAGTTTATAAGCAACTTGTCATGGGTGACTGTTGGAGTCCCACATCGGATAGGTGTGGAGGGGTCCTGGGCTATATAAGCGTGGCGCTGCACACCCTGTACGAACCGATTTTATGGGGAGAGGGTAATGGCCACGTGACAAGTGGTATCAGAGCCGACCCGCTCCGACTCCGATGTCCCGCCAAGCGCCCCTCGAGGTGTGGGGACCCTCGAAGGTGTGGGGTAGGCAGGGGGCCCCACTATGACGAGGGCGTCACAGGATTGGGTGGGGGAGAATGTCATGGGTGACTGTTGGAGTCCCACATCGGATAGGTGTGGAGGGGTCCTGGGCTATATAAGCGTGGCGCTGCACACCCTGTACGAACCGGTTTTATGGGGAGAGGGTAATGGCCACGTGACAAACTGCTCCTAATTTCTCAATTATTAGGAATGGTCCATAATACTTTAAAGCAAGTTTTTGATGCCTAGAATTCTTCAAGGAATGTTGTCTGTATGGCTAAAGCTTAACAAACACATACTCCCCTACACATAGATCAATTTCAGTTCGCTTCCTATCTGCAAAAAACTTCATACGCTGTTGAGATTTCAGCAAATTATCCTTAAGGGTAATTATCAGAGCATCCCTGGCAGCAAGCTATGCTGTAACTTGCAACGGAGCATCCATAGAGTGATCAACCCTAAGCAATAGTGGCGGATCCCTACCAAACATAATATGAAAAGGTGTCATACCAGCAGCAGTGTGAAATGATGTGTTGTAGCAATATTGGGCCCAAGGTAAAAACTGCACCCACAACCGAGGTTGATGATGAACAAAGCACCTTAAATACATTTCCAAGCAACGATTCAGAGCCTCCGATTGACCATCACTCTGTGGATGATAAGCTGAACTCATACAAAGTGATGTACCTTGTGATTTAAATAGGTGTTTCCAAAAATTACTGGTAAAAACTTTGTCCCTATCTGAAACAATGGTTCTGGGAATCCCATGCATACTTACAATATATTTCACAAACTCATCAGCCACAAATTCCGCAGAAAAATTAGTTTTAAGAGGTAAAAAATGGGCAAATTTAGATAAGCGGTCCACCACCACAAAGATCACAGTAAACCCTTTGGACAAAGGTAAACCAGTTATAAAATCCATAGCAATGTCTTCCCAAACTTTTGATGGAATTGGTAGGGGTTGCAATAAACCATATGGAGTTGCTTGTCTAGTTTTAGCCTGTTGGCAAACCTGACATTGCTGAATAAACTTCTTAATATCAGCACGCATCCCTTGCCACCAAAATTCTGCCGCAATTCGTGCATGAGTACGGACCATACCAGAATGGCCCCCAATCTTGGAAGCATGAAATTCAGTAAGAAGTTGCCTAATGAGCCCCTTATCCTCATGTGGTATAACTATGCCCTGTTTATAGAATAATCTACCATTGATGATTTTATAAAAAGGGAAACTAGTTGGATTAGTCATTACCCTTTGCTGAAACTCTGTTAACGTAGAAGAGCCATCAATTGCAGTCTGAATCTGTGTAAATAATTCATTAGTAGAACAAGAAATAGCCATAAAAGAACGAGATAATGCATCAGCAGCTATGTTATTCTTCCCTGCTTTGTACTCAATTTTAAAATCATACCCAAGTAATTTAGGTAGAAATGCCTCCTGCTCAGGAGTTTGAATAACCTGATTTGATAAATGCCTTAGACTCTGCTGATCAATTTTAATAACAAAAGGATGACCGACCAAGTAATGCCTGAACTTAGCAACAGCCTCAGTTAATGCATACAGTTCCCGTACATAAGCTGACTTGGTTTTCATTCTAGCAGATAATTTCTTTGAAAAATAAGCAATAGGATGATTGTTCTGACTTAGTACTGCCCATATCCCTGAGCCAGAAGCATCAACCTCAATGATGAATGGTATAGCAAAATCAGGCAAAGATAGTTCTGGCGCAAAAATTAGAGCCTGTTTCAAATGTTTGAAAGCAAGCTGTGCATCATCAGACCAAATAAAAGCATCCTTTTGCAATAAATCAGTTAATGGAGCAGCAATATTCGCATAATGTCGGATAAAACGACGATAATATCCCATCAATCCCAAAAACCCTCGGAGTTGAGACACAGAATTAGGAATTGGCCACTGTTGGACAGCAGCTACTTTGACAGGATCCATTTCCACACCAGCGACTGTAATAACATGACCCAAATATTCAATTCTGTCACAACCAAATGAACATTTAGAAAGCTTGGCAAAAAGTTGATTCTGAACCAAGCACTCCAAAATTTGCTGCAGATGATATAGATGTAAATTCCAATCCATGCTATAGACAAGAATATCATCAAAGAAAACAAGCACAAACCGACGTAGGAAAGGCCTAAAAATGTCATTCATTAATGACTGGAAAGTAGCAGGAGCATTCGAAAGCCCAAATGGTATCACCAGCCATTCATATAACCCATGATGAGTTTGAAAAGTAGTCTTGTGGCGATCCTCCTCTTTTAGCAAAATCTGATGGTAGCCTGAGCGAAGATCCAATTTTGAAAAGAAGCGGGCACCCTTTAGTTCATCCAACAACTCATCCACCTTAGGCATAGGGTATGAGTCCTTAATAGTAACAGCATTCAAAGCACGGTAATCAGTGCAAAATCGCCAGGAACCATCTTTCTTTCTAACCAATAAAACAGGAGCAGAGAAAGAACTAGTACTTGGCTGAATAATACCTTGCTCCAGCATCTCAGTAACCATTTTCTCAATAATTGCTTTCTGGCTGAATGGATAACGATAGGGTCTAACTTTAACTGCTTGAATACCTTCCTTCAGCATAATACTATGATCCTGAGTACGGCATGGTGGTAGTCCTTGAGGCGTAGTAAAAACAACTGCAAATTATTGCAATAACTTCCTCAGTTCTCCAGTTATCGTTTCTGGAAAAAATACCCGATCATCATCATCAGTTGGTACGCAAACCAAAGAATATAATTCTAATACCGCATTAGTATCCTGAATTCTCCTCAGGTGATGATATTGTAATGGAGTCGGACTAGAAGACTGAGTGCCCTTAAGAGTGATAAAGGTATTATCCAAATAAAACTTAATGACAGCACAACTATAATCGCTATATGAGCGCCTAATGTTGCAAGCCATGAAGAACCCATGATTAAATCTGATCCAGCAATTGGTAAAACATAAGCAGTTAACACAATATTATGGCGCTGAATATGAACAATGAAATCCTTAACCACTCCTTCACCACGCATGTATTCTCCATTGCCCACCATTACTCTATCTGTAGCTGGGGACAAAGGCAGTTTAAGGTGTGAAACAATGCGAGGATGAATGAAATTATCTGAACTACCGCCGTCCAACAAAATTTGTACTGTAGTTCCATTAATCGATCCTGAAAATCGAATAGTGGAACGATGGGATGGCCCATGAAAAGCATGAAAAGATACATGAGGTACCAAGTCGTCAACGCTCTTCAACTCTGGCGCAGCTATCTCCTCAGTAACTGGCAACACTGTATCGGTGGTATCATCATCGTCATCCATTTGAATCAACAAATATTGACGATTCGGGCACTTATGATTCCATGAAAACTTCTCATCACAATTGTAACAGAGACCTTTCTCCCGTCTCAATTGCATTTCTGCAGCTGATAACTTCTTAATCGGTGTCGATGGCTTCATCAAAGGTTTAGGTAACAACCCTAGTGGCGATGGAGCAGATGATACTGAAGCATTCGATGTCACAGTAGAAGAAGGTCTGGAGGAAAAAGATCGACTAGTGCTCGAATGAAAAATGGGCTTGGTAGTTGAACCACGCAACATAGATCGCTCATCAAATAAGCGGGCTAATGATGCAGCCCTATTCAGCGTAAATGGTTCTTGGGCTAACACTTCAGTCAACAAGTCCGGTTTGAGCCCACTCAAAAAACAGTCACGTAAAGCCTCGTCTGATAAACCATCAACACTATTAGTTGTTGCCATGAAGAGCGTATGATAGTCTGCAGCTGAACCTGTCTGTAACAGCTTAAAGAGTTTAATCCGAGGATTATCAAACTGAGAAGGACCAAATTGCTTTTCGATTGCCAACGCCAACGACCGCCATGACGAAATCTGGTTTGTCTTCTGCAATAATTGAAACCACGGAACAACAGAGCCATCAAAATGAACCGAAGCGACTGTAAACCGTTGAGCATGCGACATTTGATAAAAAGAAAAATACTGCTCTGCTATGAATAACCAACTCATAGCATCGGAGCCATCAAAACGAGGTAAATCGAGCTTAATCTGCCGGCCATTCATCGGAAACCCAGTATTAGGACTGGATGAAATCATTGGCGTACCTGAAGATCCTGACATATTCCCCTGATGTTGCGTCCAGGAGTCGAAACCCCGCACCATGGTATCAACTGACCGAGATAATGAAGCCAAAGAATGTTCGAAACTCTCCAGCTTGGTGGTATTTGTCGATAATAATGTCTCAAACTCTGTCAGTTTGCTTGACTGAATGCGTTCCGATGTTGCCAAAGCCTTCGCCAGACTACGAATTTCAGCGTTCATAGTCTGTAATCGCGTGTTTTCAGCCATATGACGCAATGAGGAGAATGAAAGCACCAATTGTTATAGTCCCTGTTAAAAATAATGTAATCTATCTCTGTAATACGACTCAATCAAAGTAAATGTTCAATTCAGAGAATCCTCAATAGCATAAATCATGAATTACTCGAATCAAATGCTGAAGCTACACAGATAGCAGAAAGAAAATAAGAAAAAAAATCAGTAAAGGGAAAGAACTTCAGAGGCACAGAGAGAGAATAATCTTCTTAACAAAATTCGTTACGTTCCCCCGTCCCTTTTCTTCTCCTTCTTATGCTTATCCATCTCTTGTAATTTCCATGTGGTCCTGCGCAGGCGGTTGCTCCTACGTGTCCTTCCAGCCACTTCCTCCAGAATATTCTTCTTTTTAGTTGTATTTGCTGTATTGTAACTGTGTTCATTTGGGTTTGGTGTATTATGGGCCGTCTTAACCTTATTACCCAGCCCATTCATAACACAAACGTACAAGAGCATTTGATAGCTATGGATTTTCTTTTCACATTGCGACACATGGTTAACTTGATATTAACGGAACCACTAACCTGTGATCATAAGGTTTTCAAGTGACTTAAATACCAAGATTTAACAATCCTGCTTCTGATATTAAATTGGTCCTGAAATGAATAAATTTGCCACAAGCAAATTTACAAGTATAGAATCACAGTATTAAATTTAATACCGCATTTGCAATTGGAATTGCAAATGCGGTATTAAATTTGAGTCACGTCTCAAAGTAAGATCGGTTCCTTCAAATATTTTCAATCCAAAATATTGTGATTCTATTTTGCACCAAACAAGCCATAGAATTAAATGGGGCAACAAAATAAAAAGAAAAGAGAGGTAAACAATAATTGCAGTCCAGCTATATAGCCTTTCATCTGAACACGATTCTAATAAATGCCACCTTCCGCAGGGGGAGATAAGTGATGCCATACTCATGCAAAAACAGTCTATTAATCGTACAGGATATCAATTGCACTGAAAAATCATCGACTAAATTTGGACCTAAAGAAGAAACCAAAATAAACTATTCCAAAGAAAATAACACAAGAAACAAAATGGCCACATAATTGCTAGAACATCTAACCGCAACGGCAAGTGATAATTTTTTTACCAACCATTCTTCTCGCCCGTGAAAAAGCTGATGCAAAAAAGTATATCTTCTCACATTAGATACAAAACATTTAACAAATTGTAGTAATGTAACACTTTAAGACATCGATCAGCCTGAACCTCCTTGAGAAGGTGCAGCTTCCCATCTATCCAATTGATAAGACGCACTATACTTGGGCAGCACCAGCCACCAAAGAAATTTGGGAGTAAAAAATGTGATTGTCATTTCCAGCTGTGAAGACTCAAGTCAAAAAACAATCAACAGCACACAGTATGATTTAAATTTAAAATTTTAAATATAACAAAAGAGAAAATCAAGTGATACAACACAATGATGAAATTGAACAAAGGCTAGGATTGCTTGAGCTTTGACATGTCATTCAAGTTTCTGCGTTTAAACATGCCGGGAACTACTATTGCCACTTGCCCACCTTCTTAAAGTGCAAGCCACTAAACTCCTCCCAGAAAAAAGTCCTAACCTTGACTTGAATGAAGTAGATCGACCAGAACTGCTTGATACAATAGTGTCCGATGCTGCTCCTTGACTGGGGATTGATGGAAATTCTATGGCGTTATCCTGTGCTGCACCATCACTAGCACTAGCATCCTGATGTTCAGTCTCACCAGTATCTAAATTAACAGCAAGTGATGCCCTACTTAATCTCAACGAATCTGCACCTTCAACAGTTACACCCCTGCACTTCTTAACCTTCACTTTCACTAAATTTGGGCACCCACCAGCCAGTGCTTCCATGCCATGATCAGAGATGGGGCAGCTCTTAATACAGAGTTTCTTCAGGGCTATACATTTTGCAGCAATGCATGATATCTCATCATCACCAACTGTATCACTGCCACATAGTGCCAGTCTCTCTAGATTATGGCAATTGGATGCCAGCATTTCCAAGCTGGCTTTAGTGGGACTAACACCAATAAGGACCAGTTCTTGAAGATTAGGGCAACATCTAGCAACTTCCATCAAACCTTCGTCACCTACACGATTTGCCTTCCATCCATCAATATGAAGTTTACGTAGTAGCTTACACCGATCAGCAATGGCCGCAAGCCCTAAGTTTGTGCACTCAGGGGTCTTGACAAGATGCAAAATTTCTAGATTGGAACAGTTCGAGATTGCCACCAGGCCAATATCACTAATCTGGAGCCTCTCAAGGTGGACTTCGACCATGCTTGGTACTCCATCCGCTAGGAGTTGAAAAAGCTTATCCCAGTCACCAGAGCACCTGAAAAGCTTCAAAGTCCTTAGATTCTTTGAGCCGAGAATAAGAGATCCAAAACACTGTCCATTGTAAAGCTCCTTTAAGCAAATAGTTTTGAGGGATGACGCTGCAACACCGGATCCAATTGGCTCAGCAGCAGCTGAGTCGGTAATTCCGCGAAGACGCTTCACTGATAACTCTTCAAGAGCCGGACAATTATCGAGCACTGCGTTCATCCCTTTGGATCCGAAAGTGCAAGATCCGCAGGAAAGCTTCTTCAAACCCTTGCAGTTCTTGGCAAAGACCCCCATGCCAGCATTCGTCAGTTCACGGCAGGCACGGAGTTTTAAGCGAGTCAGATTAGGGCATCGTTCAGAAATGAGGAGAAGCGCCTCGTCCCCAATGCTCACAGATCTACGGTCGCATTTCAAACCGAGCTTCGTGACGGAATCGAAACGAGAGAAAAGCGAAGGAATAACCGGAAGGAGATCCGATGGTGCGTTAAGGGAGAGACGGTGACGGCTCTGGGCCTCGATCTTGAGCCACCGCCGGCATACCAGAGAGCAGCGGTTGCGGTCTGCGGAGCTAAGCGACTGAAAAATGCAAGCCAAGCACTCATCGGGAAGGACAGAGATGAAGTCGGGGACGGAATCGACGACCTCGTGACGGGAATCGTCACAGTCATCAGCGAGCATCGGAGAAACCAGGGCCGTTGATCTGGTCTTGGTGCGGGAGCTTTGGGAATTTTGGCGACGGCACGCAATTGCGGGCGCGGACGCTGCCTGGCCCATCCACGGCGATTTCTAGAACAGGCGGTCGAGATGAGCGAGCAGCCACAATCTCAGTGGAGCTCGACGGAGGGAAAGACAGAGGATAGCATGTTGTTGCGGAGCGCGTGTTCCAAAATTTCCGAGACGGACATGAAAGCAGGTTTCATTCCGCCTTTCTGGACGCTGTCTAGCTTTCGTCGTTCTTGAAAATTTTCAAACAAGTATTATCTGCGGAACAGCTCACGGGACTACCGTGGCCTCTCCTCACATTGGCTGACTTTTATATTTATTTAAACATAAGGATTCTTTTCTGGTGGGTACACGTGTAACTAATAAGCATGCATCAGGAGTTCTCCAATTATAATATCCATTCATCTTGTTTGGAACTACTGAACTAGAGTGCAGAGACAGCACTTTTTATTTATTTTTTATTGTTTAGTTGCCCATTTAATTTATCAAAATTTTATTCCAATTATATCCTGATTTAACTCGCGTTGCGCATCTAACTAAGTAGGTAAGTCTCTCAACAGGAATTTTTTATATACGCTAAGACTCGAACTCGAAACCTCGCTTAAACACTTTTTAATTAAATAAATAGTCACCAACAGGGGTTGATCTGAGTAGTAAGCTGCTCGTTATCGTTTAAGCGAGGTCTAGAGTTCGAGCTTTAGCTTATACAGAAAATTTCTGTTGAGAGACTCACCTACTATAGCTAGCTGCGCAGACGCGAGTCAGATTCGGACGTAGTTGGAGTAAAGCTCCGATAAATTAGGTGGGCAACAAAAAAAATTTATAGTCCAACTAAATGGGCCAGGCCCAAAATGTTTCGGTCCAATTTTTCAGAACCGAAAAGCCCATGAATATAAATTCAAAAAATATGAACAAAACAAGGAAGATAATATCGTAATATTGTGATCTATCCGATTCCTCAAAGAAAATAAATTGAAATGGCAGCTTGTCTTCTTCTCAGTGGAACTCGGGCGTTTAACTACCAAGGGATAACCGGCGGAATCGGTGCGACACCTCGTCCGGTACGACGGATCAAAGCATATTGGAGACAAGCAGAAGAGAAAGTAAGCGGTGTTGATCTGGGGAGCCTGAGACCTAACTCTCCGACGCCATGTCCGAGGGAGGCGACGTGGGATTATCGGAAATGGAGGAGTAGAGAAGCGGAGATCCTCAGGACATTGAGCCTATCCTTCTGCTGACGAAGCATATTCTTCACTCACCTAGGTGGCTACAACATTCCTCACGCTATGATGCTTCAATCATTCTGCTTTCTCAATTCCCTCTCCCTCACTTCTCAATTGATTTCCTTAGTTAGGTACATGGATGGGGAGACACTGACTGTAGAGGATCAGAAAGCTGTAGTTGATAACCTTCTTGCCTACCATCCGCGTTTCCAAGATAAAGTTGGATGTGGTATTCAATCCATCATGGTAAGCTTTTCATTTCCTTGTGTAAGCCACCAAGCTGTGATACATATGGTCTTTTCTTTTTTGATTTGGTTAATTGATTAATGCCATGTCACTGATTACTTTCCGATAGATTATAGAATATCTGTTTATTTGCAACCTAGTTGCTTGTATTTGGTTCAGAATATGCAAGCTACCACATGCCTACTACTTGTATAGGAACATCCACGGGATTAGCCATGCTATCTTCCTCTCTGAATATTTTCATCTTTATTTAATTCATGGGAAAACTTTGGTGGGATTTATAACATTCCCGTTATGGTGTGATTTCACTCTACATTCCGGTGCATTGGTTGAATTTTTTTTTTTGGGGGTCTTGAATTGGCCGGAGTATGGTTTTTTATTCGATAGTTTGAGAGATAAACATATAATCTGCTATAATGCTGATACCTAGTTTTACGTGTTCATGTTGCCAGAAAGTATTAGATGTACTTAGATGTAGGCCTTGTCTCTGCTTTTCTTTATTCTGGATGCTTCATTCCTTTTTGGATGAACCTTCAAAATGTTGCAAGGAAAAGGCGGAAAAAATGGCGACGCCTTGAAATTCATTTGCTGCAATTCTCAAAGAATGTCGTCAATCAAAACTACGATGTCTTATGATACTGTAATTGAGAAATTTCATTATATTACTGTCTAGGCATCACTTGCATTAGATTAAATGCATTGAAATACGCTGCTTATAGACGTATTGGGAGAGGAAAGTAATTGTGCATAAAAATACGTAGCTATACTTAATTGCATTAAGATTTAAGCCGTCTTTGATATATACATAACTCTCTCGGGCTATTCTAGGCGTTCTCTCATGCACTTTTTTCTTGTTAACCGTAATCCTTGTTTCCCAAATATCATTTCCTGTTCATGAGCTTGAGCTAATCCTTCTTACTCTTGTAAAAGAGTTGCTCTGTTTCTTTTCCAAAGTTGCCAGCAAGTGCAGTGGTATATATGACTTGTATGCTTGTAGGTTGATCGACATCCCCAATTTCAAAACTCAAGGTGTCTTTTTGTTGTAAGAACTGATGGTGGCTGGATAGACTTCTCCTACCAGAAGTGCCTTCGGGAATACATCAGAGATAAGTACCCAGCTCATGCCGAAAGATTTATTCGGGAACATTTTAAGCGTGAGAGTGGTTAATTATGTATGCATTGCAAGTTTGCAACTTGACTACAAACTTTGGTGTGTCCGTATGTTAATGGGGGGACTTTCTTTTTCCTTTTTTCCTTTCATTCTTTCTTCCAGTTTCCCCCATTTTGCAATTTTACCTACCCTGTTCTATAGATCGTTGTAGTTGTAGATAATCGTTGACTGGCATAACGAGCTTATTGTTGAAGGGGGAATAGAAAATGACGGAAGTGAACTTCCCTTTGGAGCGTATCAGAAATTGGTGAATTGTTGACTTGTAGTTTCAGACAAGGAAACCAGAAAATGATGTTTAACCGCCAATGTCATGTTTTATTCTGCGTTGCTCTTTCAGGTTCTCTTTCGCCATCTGGGGCCGTGAGGCTTCTGAGCTTTTTTTTTTTTTATGCAAAAATTTTTAGAAAGAGTTTGAGCTCACCCACGATTCAAGGATAAGGTGAAGTCTCATTTTTTCTTAAGCGATACTAATGTTGGGCAAAGTGAGCTGTCAATTATTTTCATGCGTAAATTTATACACCAAAAGTTAGGATACCTCCTAAGCGTCGCGACTAGAATTATAACAAAGTAGTACTTATTAAGAATTGAACATACTTTAAATAGTCGTATATTTTATCATTTCGTCAGCTGAACCACGGACTGATAGATGGGCTTCTGAGTTCTTTTTTGATACAAAAAATTTTGGAAAGGGGTTGGGCTCACCCACTATTTAGGGGTAGGGCAAAATCTTCTTTTCTCTTAGGCAATATCAATGTCAGGTAGGACGAGTTGTCTATTATTTTCAGACGTAAATTTAAATACTTATGAGTTAGGATGACTTAATTACATGCGTGATTGTTATCATGGCCAAGGACCATACCCATGTAAAATTTATAGTATGTTTCTTCAGAAAGAAAAAACTATGGACAGTTCTATTTTTTTTTTAGTTGCCCACCCGGTTCACCGGAGTTTTGCCCCGACTACATCCGGATCCGACCCGCGTCGCGTACATGGCTATGGTGGGTGAGTCTCCTAACGGAGATTTTCTGCGTACGCTAAGGCTCGAACTCGAGACCTCGCTTAAGCGATACTGAGCCGCTTATCACTCGGACTAACCCCCATTGGTACTATGGACACTTCTAGTTTGGGCATCTTGAGGCACAAAAAGAAAAATGTGTGGGTGTCTAGTTTACCAAGGGCCTGGGCTTTTGTGTCATGGGGTACCCACAGCACGTAATGACAAACTGGACTTGGGATATCTTTTTCCCTTCTTTGTTCTTTTTTTTGAGTTTAGGACTAGGGATTTAAGACCAGAAAAACTGGACCCGGAAAACACAGCATTTGTAACGTGGACAAAGCAAGAAACAACATGAGACATTTATTTGTTAAAAAAAAAATGAGATGGGAATGAGAGTTGATACAGATAATAAATAATAGGTTTGTATCTTATAAAGACGCGGGTTCAATTTTCACTGTCGTTGTGATGACTCATTTATTAGGTAATCTCGTAAATCCCCTGTATGCACTTTCTGAGTCATGGACCTGTATTTTAGTCTTAGTAAGAATCCGGTATTAAATCTACCTAAATTTTTTATTATAACAAAAATAAAACATGACATTTATGCTATAACGGAGACACTTATGTGGAGAATGGTAGTTATGAACTTGAAATTAAATATATGGTAATAGGATTTAATAAATAGTAAAGCATGCTACATTTGGAGAAGTTTTTTTGTTTTGTTTTTTTTGTTGCCCACCCGATTCACTGGAGCTTTGCCCCTACTATATCCGGATCCGACTCGCGTCGCGTACCTGGCTATGGTGGGTAAGTCTTCCAACGGAAATTTTTTGTATACGCTAAGGCTCAAACTCGATACCTCGCTTAAACAATATTAAGTCGCTTACTACTCGAATTACAACCCCCGGGTACATTTGGAGAAGTTGAATGCCCATGTTTACTTAGCATGGAAAGAATGCGGTAGAAGCCCGAATGAACATGTTTGACTGTCCAAAAGCAAAAGTTTGGAATGGGTAGGTCCGCATCAAAGCTGTTTCTCCGACTTTCAAATTTAACCCTAACATTTTTATAAAATATATGAAATTTAATTGTTATTCTAATAAAAATCATTTAATATTCACTTCGAAAATATGAAATTTTTGCGTCCGTTCAACTTTATTAGCATTGCGTTTGATTCGTGCTTCTTATATTGAAAGTTTTTCAGAATAAATATAAACAAGAGTTGTGGTTTTTATGTGGCAAAAGGTTTTTTTTTTGTTTTGGAAAAAAAAAAGAAGAGGAAGAAGAAGCATGCGTGTATATTCCCACACAAAATAATTTCGCGACATATATCGCCATATATGACAAAATCTGCGATTTGTGCAAAACGATTAGGAGCTGGAGATTTTAGAGAGAAATTCAAGTTATATTATGAGGGGGGAATAATCCACACCTTAGATTGTGCAGACAAAGCGATCAGTATCGTCCATCACTTCTGAAGACATTGTTCTGTTTCCGTGCGAAGCAATTGCTTCCAACTTAAATAAAGTTCCGGTAACCTGGTGATATTTGGTCTTGTCTTCCGGAATTTGTCAACAAGAAGTTGTCCTAGTGACAATACCATCTACTATGCTTGGATGAGGTCCCGAACTCAAACCTAGTATTCACATATCCATATGCATAAGAGTGTTTAGATTGTATAAAAAAAAATAAGCTAGTCTCTTTGTCAACAAGAAGTTGCCCTCGTGACAATGCCACCTACTATATTTGGATAAGATCCCGAACACAAACCTAGTGTTGACATGTCCGTTTGTACGAGTGTTTAGATTGTATAAAAAAAATAAGCTAGTCTCTTGGTCCCTAAAGCGTCACTCCCAAAGTAAGAAATTAAACACTAGTACGTGACTGTAGTCTTCTTTTGTGAAATATGGTTAAATGATGGGATTGGGATAAACTAATTACGGGTTCCAATTGAAGAACAAATTCTAAAGATATAATAATAAAACAAAATAAAATTGAGTGGAAAAAGGTGTATGTTAGTGTGAAGTTAATGGACCAAATTAAATAAACACGAAGGACAGATGTGACAATTGAAATAAAGCTGAGCATTTAAAAATACGTTTTGATTGATAAGCAAATTCAAATATCCATTTTTAATATTATTTAATTAACATTTTGAAATAATTAAGAAATCCGATATGAATTTTCCAATTTGCAGGACCATGACTCAAAAAATTAGGTACTGTGGGCTTACCGTGTGCATATGAAATTAAAAAAAAAAAACATTATTGGTGAGTGGTGACTCTTGAATAACACGACTTAGTATAAAAGAGATAACGCAGAAAGACAAAAATTTATCATATAAAAGAATTATTTAATCTCGCGATATATGAAAAAAGATGGACCATGTTAAAATAATTAAATTAGAATAATTGGTACCACGAAATCATGGTAGCCTACATAAAGACACCTTTTAGTTTGGGGTTGAGATTCTTTAAACGTGCGAAAACAAATTCGTGATAGTTACACATGAGGAAGGGAAAAAGGAAGTGAAGAAAAAAGGGTGATGAAGGGAAGTGAATATAGGAATCCATTGGATTTGGTCGGATTTACGGACAGCGGAAGGAATTAAGGACAATGGTCGTCGTTCTCAGAAAGGGGATGCTCTTGTTCAAGTGCAACACAACAACGTGTTAATTTTTCCTAGGCATATTCATTATAATGTTGAATTATTGATCATGCAGCATTGCGATTTCTGCGGTATATTCTTCGAATATTCATTTTACCGCGTTGGAAAGTAAATCTTTTTCTTTTTTTACCTGATAAAAGCAAAATCCTAATTCCTCATCTATATTGTTCCAGCTATTATGACATAGCTCGTTCTTGATATTTTCGGTAATCAATGTCCCAAAATACCACCCCAGTTTGTCTTTCTGGATCGGATCTAGGCAAATTGCGATCGAGCATGATTTATAGTATCGGTTGCACAAATTGAAGTTACAAAAATTTACTCCCAACGCAGTTTTGTCAATTTAGATTCGGGAGAAATTGTATTCTTATTTTAAATAAGTTAGAAATAAAAGGGGAAAATTAACCTGCGGATCCTTATAGTTTCATTTAATTTTGAATCAGATTCTCATAGTGATTGTTTGCACAGTTTTTATTACAATCCTTATGTTATAACACCATCAGATGAGGCGCTGGCACATTACCATGTCCCCCCTCAGCCACTCAGTCGAATAAGGACTCCATTATCTTTCTCAGAGTCACAGGTCATGTACTCCTTCTCACTCTCTCCACATCATCGTCTTTTATCTCCTCTTGTAATATTTATGCTTCGCCTCCTCATCTTCCATTCTTGCTAATCCTACATCCCATGGCCATCGATAAATCCCTCCATTCCTCCATTCTTGCAGAGCCAATGCTTTCAACTTTTCCTGTGATAAGTAGCGTCAGATTTATAGCTTGAGAGGCACAAAAAGAAGCAAAAGTTAGTCATAGATTCCAGAGCCTCTCAAGCCACTATGACCACAATTCTAGCAACAAGACAAATCATAACCCACCTAATTAACTTCTTAAACAAAGTCAACCCCACATTTAAAAAATTTCAATTCTTTCTCCTTCCATCTTCTCTCTGCAGCAGACTTAAATCCCCCCATTCCCTCCATCATTTTTGTTTCATTTCATCTCTTCCCTCTCTCTCTCTCAATCATGGCTGTTGTTTCATATGCTTCAGCGGCTACAGAACACGTAAAATGTAGAAGACTAAGAAGCCATTTTGTTCATCTCATTCGAGACGCATATTCGAACCCGGCAACCCCTTCGATATTTGAGTTCACTCTCTGCAAATCAACCATTTCATCTCTTCCCTTCGATAATTGTATGTTCGACTGTGTGAGGGGGGGGGGGGATTGAGAGAGGAGATGGCGGTGTGTCAGTGCTTCATCTAACATATTATAACGGAAGGACTGTGATAAAAACTGTGCAAACAATCAGGTAAAAAAGAAAATAACTATAGGGCCCTATTCAAAATTGAATGAAACTATAAATATCCGCAGATTTTTTTTTTAAATAGTTAAATAGATGAAAGGGATTTGAATAAAAAAGAATTAAGAGCTGTTTTGTGATTGAAGGAGGCTATGGAACTAATAAATTATTAGTTAAAATAATAAATATTATTTTATTCATAAAAAAAAATATGAAGTTAAATATTAAAAAATATAGGAGTTAAAATTTTTTACGTTCTAAATTGCTCTAAATTTTAAAAGAGATTAATCTTAAATTTAAAATTATCTTAGTCTTGATTAAATAAAAAAAAATTAAAAATCATAGGGTTTGATAAACTCCCCAGTCTACCCCTCCATCCCTTCTCTCTTTTCCTTTCTTCAAGTACCACCGTCGGCACTACCATTCTTTTTCTCAGACATTGGTGGCTGTGCTGGAAGGGGGAAATCCTTTTACGTATTTACAGTAACCATTTCTATATAATAATAAATACAATGAATTCTTCCCAAATCGTGCAAAAAGGTCCCCGTGCTATTGGCTTTTGGCTATCAGTTCTGTATAAGGAATCCAGGGAGATGATTCGCTCAAAAAATAAATTGTACAGGGTGAAGGAAGATGCCATAATAGTAGAAGAGTAAGAATGAGAAGAAAGTGGAGCGCAATACTTTCTTCCCCGGTGCCGTTGTTAACATCTTCACCACTGTCATCTACATTTGAGAAGAAAACAGGGATAATGGACGTCATAGGCTTCGATGGTGCTTCCTTCTATGGCGCGTTTTTAACTTATATCTACCACAGTCGTCGGCACCTAAAAACAAACTGGGGAGAGATTGAGGACGCACTTCAACATTTCTTGACGAATGGCCGCCGACGAAGGGTTAGAGTGAGGACGTATGAAACCTAACGAAGAGAGAAGGGAAATGGTCTGGGGAAGAGGATGAGATCGAGAAAGAGGGGTAGTTTGAGGAATTTACCAACTTCTAGGGATTTTTAATTTTTAAACAATAAAATAATGGAAAACAACTGGCTGACAATTGAGATTAAAATTGTTTGAGTTGGAGCATTTTCATTAGGTAGAGCATGGACGATTTCTCGGCCGGAGGAGGGAAAGTAAAAAAGTGTCCTGTGTGAAGTGGAGGGGAGTGAGAGGGGGCAGATATAGAAGAGGACAAAGAAAGAGAAAGGATGGATGACCACAGAAACAGAGGAAAGGGAGAACAAGAGACGAGAATCCATTGGAAGGCACAAAACAAATGTCCTTTAGCAGTGGTGGGCATTGAGCATGGCCGGAAACTCAAAGATTCTCTCATCTCTCCGACTTTTGTGGATGTCTGTGACTCACTCCCTCTTGATGCCACCTTCCCCAATCACATGCTTGTCCCCTACCACACCAAAACAAAAAACACAAAATCTCTTCTTTATTTCTAACTCAGTTTACAGAACGCATGCATATACTGCATACATACGTGCTACTGCTACTCTTGGCATCTGCCTTAGATTGCGCTCATCATGTAACACAAACCTACCTTTTAAGGTTCAAGGTATCATCACCAATTCTAGTACTCTACGTACACATGCATCATGAGCTGTGACTAAACTTGTCCGGGCCTTGAATGACTGATCATATAGCCTTTTGCATATGCATCAAGGAACTACTTACTTGTGCCTACTATACTTTAAAGTGCGATCGAGGCCACGAATGAATTAAGTATGTCTCCATTATTAGTATCTGTGGCAGCTGGAATGGGACAGGGATTATGGTACGTACATCGACAGTGGGTGCCAATAATGAAATCATATTCAGCGGTACCAAAATCTCATCAAATTTATGCATGTTTTTGTTATTGGAATATATATGGTCGACGATGGAGCAGAGAAAGTAGTAGTACTGTTTTAATCATCAAAGGTTTAGTTTGTGACGTGGAATACCAGAGAAGTGGGGGCTGTTGAAATTATAGAGAAGGGCCCTAGAGCGGAAACAGTGGAGAGTGCACGAGATAAAGTACTGTAGCATGTCCGCAGAGGAATCGCACGTTGAGTGCTGTCAATGACGTGTCACGGTCCCCTGAATCTCGGAACTGTGCGGTTGAACAATTTCACCCATATACATATGCGCATTCGTTATTCCTTTCAAAATCAGTCATTGGCCGATAAATAAGCTGATTATTAATATCATTACAAACACATAATGACTTCATTTAAGTATATACTTGTACGTGTTTCATCTGGTTCATATATAACGCATAAGTTGGAGCCAATCACAATCCTTATCTTTTCATTATAATCGGCGTGGTACGTAATTGCTGAATACATTAAGAAGGCGCGTCTGCTATTTTAAATAAGTAAGCCAAGTTTAGTCTAAAGCATGTAACAGGTGAGTCAATATATAAAAACATATCGCCTAATTGGCTGGTGATGGAGGCCTTTCGTGTCCATTAGTCACCAAACTCAGCCAATAAGCGTCCTTATCATCAGATGATTTGTATGGAAAGTCTTTTAAACTCTTGAAAACTTGCTAATTCTTCGCCGCCAACAACATGCATAAACCCCTTGGTCTGCATGAGGAACTCACCACGAAGAATACCTTGACCGTTTTAATCTAATTCTTCTGACCTACAACTACCTACCCTTTTCTCACCCCACCACGCAACTAGAATCAACAAATATCTCTCAAAAAAAAAAACACAGAAGAAGAAGAATCCACAAATATAACTAGAATCTCAAGATTCACGCATGTCACCGCATTGGAGTGAGAGACTGTACAGTGTATTTGTCTTGATTTCATGCCGGGTCTGTTTGGATAGGATTTTGAAAAAGGGCTTATGAAAAAAAAGGGCTTATGGATAACTTATGGAAAAGGACTTTTGGAGAAGAGTTTATGGAAAAAAAGTGGTTTTGAATAAATAGGTGTTTGGATAGTTATTTTTAGAATGACTTTTATGGTGATAAATTACAAAAAAGGGTATGATTTGATTTAAAGTAAGAGAGAGGAGGGAGTTAGAGAAAAGAGAAAAGAGAAGAAAGAGGAGAGAAGGAAGAGAGGAGAGAGGGTGTAAGAAAAAGTATGAGAGAGGAGAGAGGGTGTAAGAAAAAGTAGGAGAGAGGAGAGAGGGTGTAAGAAAAAGTAGGGGTAAGATAGTAATTGGATAGTCCATAAGTGCTTTTACTGTTGAAAAAGCTATTTTAAATAGCTTATTCAAAACTATGGTTTTGTCCAAAAGCACTTATGGACAAATAAGCCTGTTTGTTTTGAAATTTTCCCAAATTGAGGTTTGGGCCAAAAGCCCTTTTAAAATCGCGGTTTGGGTGTTTTCCAAACACACCCGCCATAACAAATGGATCGACCAAAGTCTATTAATTAGTAACGCACGTCCATCCCTGGTTTCTCACATATTCACAAGTTTTTTACTAATCAAAATATGGTACCGTTTTGAAGAAAGTAAATTATCGTGTACTAAGATATTGATCATAGTTAACCCTGGATTCTTCTTCAATTTAATACGCGATCGTCGCTCGAGGAGACGAATAGAAAATTATTAGGGAGAAGCGCGACCAATTCGGATATTTTCGCCTCTTTTATTTAAGAAATTAAAAATTAAGAATGGGCAGTATTACTTCCAGAAAAGAATAATAAAGAAAGTTATCTTATCACAGAAAAAAAAAAAGAAAGTAATGTATGCCGGGACATTGATGTTGCCTTGTGTGGTGATTAAATAAAATAAATAACTGAACGCCGCGAGAAGATTGGCAGAACCCTAAGATTCCCTAGCAATAGGAGTTTTGTTTGGACCAGAGCAGTGATGTCTGCTTTCAGAGCAGCGAGCGGTGTTTCTTTCCGAGGTAAATCTTTTCGTAGATTCCCAATATATGTCAAGAACATTGGGCACCGAACTGTCCACCATAAAATTTCCAATGTGAAAACTGGAAATGGAATACTACAATACTACTACAGTGATACATTTGGCCTGATGTGACAGATAAATATGGAATTTTCAAACGTAAGTTAATTCTCTTTCTCTGACTAAATACACTTGCTCTAAATTATCTTGGTCTATGAATACGCAATTGAACTCGTAGCTTCTCTCTCAAACATTAACCCCGTCAAATCTCTAGACGGGCTGAGACAACGGAATCCACCCGTCAAATCCACTTTTCTCTTATATCTTTTGTATGACTCATAATTTTCTGATAATCTTTATGTGGTGTGAAATGTATGATCAGTACATGACATCAATATATTCCAAAACGTAATTTTATTGTTATAACATGGCCTTTCACAATACTTTTACTATGATAATTGTAATTCATTTATTTAATTTCTTAATATAATATTACTTAGGCACATCTTTTTTATAGCATAAATAAATATTTGTTCCGTTTGAACATATTATTTATAAGAATATTTTGTATTATGAAATTTTCTACATAATTAAAATATGATAGTAGAACATATGACATATAGTCATTACAATAATTTCATCTAAAAATAAAAAGCTGACGCGCGGTAATAATATCAACCGTTCAATTATATAAATATAACTAGTATTTATACATATACTATAATAATACAATTTTAATAAATTTTATTAAAAATATTAAGAATAGGACAGTATGCCTATAGAGGAGCGTATGGCCTGGTCTAGTAACTAAATCTTGGAACCTGGCCTTTACACGTGTAACAAAAGCATCATACGTTTATAGTAATTAGCTAGATCTATTAATATAAATAGGTTTCATCTGTCTCGTTAAATCCTGAATTAATCTAGCCATTTCATTAATTAACACGAGAGAGGAGCCATGCCATGGCCAGCTAGCCTAGTCCGAATCCACCAGGTGGGGCAAAACAAAAACTAATTAATTGCAATCAAGAGCCCTTTCAAGTCCGAAAATGCCTATAAATAACCCCAGGGCGAATCTCTCATCGCCATAACCACACCCAAAAACGCTCGACACCTACGACGGCAGAGGGGGATCATATGGGGGCCTGGGCTATAGCCGTGCACGGTGGCGCTGGCGTCGACCCTAATCTCCCAGCCCACCGTCAAGAACAAGCCAAACAACTTCTTACTCGCTGTCTCCAACTCGGCATCTCTGCTCTTAATTCCAATCTACCCGCCATCGATGTCGTCGAACTTGTCGTACGTACATCTTTCTTTCTCTGCAATCCCATGTACGCTCTTTTACAGTTTGCTTAGTTGAATAAGACATTCCATTATATAAATACATTTGTTAGCCACCAGCGTACGTAGAAGGCATTACTGGTTGAATTTATTTATATTTATACGGCGGGTGGTGTGTGAATGTGATAGGTAAGAGAACTGGAAACAGATCCGCTGTTCAACTCGGGACGTGGATCTGCGCTGACAGAAAAAGGAACAGTGGAAATGGAGGCGAGCATCATGGACGGACCAAAGAGAAGATGCGGCGCCGTATCAGGCGTTACCACCGTCAAGAACCCGATATCGCTGGCCCGACTGGTCATGGACAGATCCCCTCATTCCTACATCGCTTTCTCCGGCGCTGAACAATTCGCCAGGCAGCAGGTTCGTCGGTCCTGCTTCCTCTCTCCACCCATTCCTCTGAGCTTTCATGGCCAGGAAAAAGGCTCCCACTTTGGCCATGTCACCCCCTTCATTTCATTTTCTAGCCATATACGACTATATTTACGTGCAACGTAACTCTCGGACGTTACCTCGTTGTATGCGCGGTGTAAATAAAAAAATAATTAGATCTCTGATTTTTTTTTATTAACATCAAAATAGGCTCGACTAATTTGGTATCGTGTAAAATGTGCAGGGTGTGGAAACGGTGGACAACGAGTATTTCATCACTCCTGAGAATGTTGGCATGCTGAAGCTGGCAAAGGAAGCGAATGCCATTCTGGTACTGCCCGTGAAAATAACAGAATCATGAAAAATTTCAAACGTGACTTAAAGTACTCATAGATATTTGTTGCAGTTTGATTACAGGATCCCAGCTGTAAAGGAAGCGTGCGGTGCAGGGATAGCGAGCCCACTGCAAATGAATGGACTGCCCATCAGCGTATACGCGCCGGAGACGGTGGGGTGCGTGGTGGTGGACAGCGAGGGACGGTGTGCGGCAGGGACGTCAACGGGAGGGTTGATGAACAAAATGGCCGGTAGGATCGGAGACTCGCCGTTGATCGGTGCCGGGACCTACGCGTGTGAGGTGTGCGGCGTGTCGTGCACGGGGGAGGGAGAGGCCATCATAAGAGGGACACTGGCGCGTGAGGTGGCGGCGGTTATGGAGTACAGAGGAATGAAACTGCAGGAAGCGGTTGACTTCGTGATAAAGGAAAGGCTGGACGAAGGGTATGCGGGTTTGATTGCAGTGTCGAAGACTGGTGAAGTAGCCTACGGCTTCAATTGTAATGGCATGTTCAGGGGCTGCGCCACTCAGGATGGCTTCATGGAAGTTGGAATCTGGGAATAGATTGTGTGCCGCGTCGCTATGAACTGTTACGTACTTTTCACCTTTGCTTTTAATTAATTAATTTCCTATCTCTCTGCAGCTCTTATCTTTTATTTCAAGCAGAGTCATTTGGTTAGTAGCGTTTTGTTCTCCGCAACACAAAACAATATCATGTTAGTTAAATAACAGCTGTTTCTCTTCCTTACAATAAACATCCGTTTTCGTTTCTCTAAATTTCGAACTTTGATTACGGAGGCTTTTATTAAGAAGTTCTTACTATATTCATCATCTATTAAAACAAGCAATATATATTTCTCAATATTTAAACTTATATTATTTTATTTATAAAATAAAACTACTTATTATATCAACTAATACTAGATATTAGTGGCTTAATTTGAAGAATTATTCTCGGTAATGCATATAACCAAAAAATGAAGTGGTTGGTAGGATATGTAGGCCTAAATTTTTAAAACAAATTATAGAAAAAATAGATTTTAGATAGTTTTTAAAAAAAAATTATAGAGAATAGTTTATGAAAAAAAATTATTCTAAATAAATGAGTGTTTGGACAGTTATTTCCATAAGGACTTTTGTTATTGACAAATTACTTAAAAATATTATGATTTTATTAAAAATATGAGAGAGGAGATAGGATATGAGATAAAATATGAGTAAAATAGTAAGTAGGTAGTACATAAGTTCTTTTACTATTTCATAAGTTATTCTTATTAGCTTATACAAAATTTTGATTTAAACTATAATTTAGTCCAAAAACTCTTTTAAATAAATATGATTTTTTGTTTTTAAATTTTTTTAAACTAAGATTTAGATTAGAAGAAAAAGAGGTTATCCAAACACCCGTTCAGTAGTCTAAAACAGTAAAACATGTCGGCCTAAATAAATGTTAGAATTTAGAAAGCAGAAGCACGCCCAAGGGCCATAATGTTTTTGGAATTTTGCGAGGGAGTTCTTAAGTCATTGTCTCGATCTCCCCCGGTTCTCCTATGTCCATGGAAAATGGTCTTATGGAGAATTACTGTCCACGGAAACAAGTTCTTCACTGGAAATGACCCACTAATTAAATGGTTCGTGTTCGCGTTGGTCATTTTGCTAATCACGTGACAATTATGTATAACTTTAGAGTGTGAAAATGTGTCATCATCAACACCATCAATCTATCTGCTTTTTAGATATCACAAAAAGAAAAACAAAGAGAGAGAAAATAAATGTATTCATCGTCAACTTCAACAACAAATTAAAAAGTTTTACTAGACTCACTAAATTGAATGAAGTCGAATGCACAACACCATTAATCTATATCTACTTTTTAGATATCAGTCTTATCTAGTCATATCAACTTTTATATATCAACCGAAAATATAAAACAATATAATTTAGAAACAGATTGAAAAAGATGAATTGCAGTGTATTTACTTGAAAAATTAAAATTAATATATCAATCGTCAATCAATATAAAATACAAAATTTATAATAAGTGCCTTCTAAAAGCGATTTTTAACAACAAATACCTTGTTTTATAATAAATTCTAATGAGCCCTTAGAATTTAATTAATATAAATTTTACCCTTAGAGTTTTAATTCATGTAATTCATTTTTCAAATTTCACATGTGCATGCGCACTCAATTTAAAAAAGGAAGAAAATCCGACATTATTTGTCAAAATTTTAAGCAGACGAACCAGAAATACTAGGTTATGAAACAGAGGTATTCATAGACGGCCGCATGAAACAGTTGACTTAATTAATGTGGTCTACCTTTCCCCTTTAGAGCATCCCCTCGACTTATATTTTTCTCAAAAGCTACTATATAAAAATAATGGCTGCAAGATATTCGGCGCCGTATCCATAAAATGATCCTTTCAATTATTTTTGATACACTGGATTTGCTTAAACTTGATTTAGCAGCAATGGATCGATGCGAAATACTGTAACATAAACTACAACAGAAGTTGGAAACTGATAGGAACTCATATTTATGAAGCTCAGTTTTAATTATAAAAGACTACAAATTCTCGTTCACTAGAATAAAGGAAGTTGCCTTTTTCTGATTTAAATTTGTTTGCACGGAGAGAATCTAACCCAGCTTCATTATTTTGTTTAGTGGGACCACTCTCATGAACCTCTTTCAGAGTCTCTCTTGGACTTTGGTAGCTCCTGATCTTTCTGGCTATTCTACGGAGGAGCCAGCATCAGCAATCTCAACTTCGATTTCTACAGAACCTCCCTTGTTTATGAATCAATTACCTGCACAAGTTGTACAAGACACACAAATTGACATGATCTTTCGAATAAACGAGGTTAGATTATTTAAGGCTGTTTGAAAATATTAGTACATTCGTCGTACCCATTTGACTGGGATTTGAAGATGTAGTTTATCAATTTTGCTCATATATATCTTGAACAATATTAATGAACACGAAACACCCATTTTGGTAAAGTCAATCTGGTGGCACCTGGTGGAGGTGGTTGGTGCTTCTTCCTCCAGCTATGATCAATCTCATCCTGAAATTTTAATATGTCGACACGTTTGCCCTTTCTGCGTATAAAATAATGCGACACTTATCTTGAAACGTAACATGTATGTGTAACATCTAGATTATACACTCATAAATCATATACGCACTTGACGAGGAGCCCATGAAAATTGAACTGACCGATATCTCTCATAAAAGGGGGGAATAGTTTCTTCAGCCTACGTTTCTTCTTAGCTTATAAATAATAAAAGGCACGGTAGCAAGTCTTAGAATCATGAGGGCCAGAGTTGATTTTTAGACTTCCAAGTGTTTTGCAAAATATATTAAACTATTAATATATTTTTCTCTTTAATTGAATATCTCCATTATTGTCAAGCTGTAATAGAAAATTATTGACAACTAAATTATTAACAACTTGATTAAGAGATGTAGGTTGGAGTCTCCATCCAAATGAACTTATGTATAATCCAATCTATTATATATAGAACGCACATAGAAATAATGCCCAATCTATTATGTACGTGCTTGATATTAAATAAGGACTAATTGCTTAAAAATAAATAAATATATTTACATTAATTAATAGTAATCCATTTAATTATTAAACAAATTTAATCTAACATGTGTATGCTGATCTTGAGCGGTCAAGCCTAGCTAGCTCGCCCAACTACGTTAATTGTTAGTTCATTCATTTGTGATTATCCGTACAGAGGCGTGCAATTATTTCTTACCCGTGTTCTTGATCATGGTTATGCCGATTGTGCGCAGTTTTTAAGGTTTAATTAATATAGGAAAATGAACTCTCTCTCTCTCTCTCTCACACGCACACACATTGATCAAGACATGGTAGTAAATATGTATATTATGGATTGGGTTCATAAATTAGTAAAGCACAAGGGAAAACAAAGGCAAATGCATCTATATATCTATATTCATTGTGATGGGAGGAAGAGGCTATATAGGCACGAGCCAACTTGATGCCCAAGTGAACCTGAGACGTAGTTGTGAGGTGAAGCTTGTCAGGCTGGAGGCGTAATCCCTTGGCATCAACGCACTTCACATGGGGCAGCTTCATCCCCATTTGGGCCTCTCTCACCCTCTCTATGTATTTGCCTTCCCCTGATGCTAGTGCCACCATCACTCACGGACCGATTGGCTCGTTCTATCAGCTGACTATACAAATGGGATCCTCGGCTCCACTGGGCAATTCGAGTCCCCCCCAGCGGCGCAAGGGACCAGACCCACCGTACAACCGGCGGATGGGGTTACGTCGTTGGCAAAAGCCATTCCGGGACCCACGCCGCAAGTGTTGCCCACGTCAATGCCGGCGTGGAGGAGGCTCAGGTGCTTGCTCCCATTGAAGTTGAGCGTTCAGTCTCAGAACGGATGGGTTGGAACCTTTCAAATTCCATGGGAACCTTCCTCACGGCAAACATACATTTGGGCTTTTTTATTGATAATTTTACCTCGAAACCATATAGCGTTGAAATTGAATTAAATAATATTTCTTAGTACTAAAACGATACTAAGATTCTAAGAAGAATAGAATTAATGTTTTTGAGAAATAGAATCATGCGACTCAACTTGCTTCCTGGGGTAGAATACTGGCTGGTCCATCTCCGTTGCAATTGGGTAAGTCCCACATCTCCCCGGGACCTCGCATCGCGATACGAAGAAGGCCATGTGGTCCTAAATTTATCCGATCACACTTGAGAATATTGATGAGTGGAGAAAACGAGCTTGTGTGTATTTAAGACATATAAACTAGCAAGCATGTAAATTTTTCCGAATCATAAGCAAGTCAAACAAGAGTAAGCACATTGGCATATGCATGCATATTTCATTTCTGAGGCATTCATAGTGGCTCTATTTTTCTTATTCAACACAAAATCCAACTAATCTCAAGTAACGTATAGATTCTGCCTTTATTTTCTTTTCACTGTGATTTGTCATCACGTTCTTCTACTTTGTTAGACCCTGACCAAAGTATGGATTAAAATGTTCCCACATCGGTAAATTCAGGTGACTAGCTCATACATTAAGATGTTGCTTCGTATCGAGATGTGGTGGCAACTACTGGCCCACGTGCCAGTATTAGCTTTAAGGGATTGTTTGGGCTTTGTCCCGTTCTGTTGAAAAACAATATCCTGCGACTCAACTTGCTTCTAGGGGACCAGTGCCTTAGGGTTAATGACTGTGCAGTCAGTGTCTATTGCAAGTGAGAAGTACCACATATGTAGGTCAGGTCCAGTAACTCAGGAATCTACACATATAGATATGGACAAGGACTTGAATGAAAGTGAGTGCTACTTTTCCTCTTTGGTTCAGATCCCCTCGCTGGGACCTTACATACGATACCAAAAACAAACAAGGCCATGTGGTCCTCACTTAATTACCTGTCTTCCTTATAATGTAATCTAACCCCAATGGCCCCCTCTGTCAGTAACGATAAGAGGAGGAGTGGGGAGAGGACTATAAGAAAACCGGGAACAAGAAAAGAATTAAAAAGGCAGCGGCAAAATTAGAAAGGCTCTGAGGAGGATGGGCCCTATTAGGCGACGGAGCTTGATCGTGCAACGGAGCGGGTAGGAAGTGGACGAATGAGTCGGCCATCTTGTGACCCAGATGGACTTGGGCCAGGCTGGACAGATGAAGCCCATCTGGCTGAAGGGGTAAGCCCTTGGCGTCCACGGCCCTCAGGTTCAGAAGGTCCATCCCTAATTGGGCCTCTCTCACAGTCTCCACGTACGGCCCCATTCCAGATGCCAAAGCCACCTGTACACAAAAAAACACCGTTATTGTTATTGTTATAGTTATCAGCTAACTACCCCCTGACAAATACGGGTAGCTTCGTTATTAATAAAACCTAAAGTTGGTGTTCCAAATTAGGAATGTTCAGCTCATCCTCCCTAAGCTTTTCTACACTAGGCCAGAATCTAGACGAATGGAGTAGCTTGCTATAATTTTCCTAATAGTTTTATGACAAAATAATAAATGTGAAAAAGTCAGTACAATTGGTATACTAATAAGAATCAGGAGCGGTGCCATTTAGGAATTCAATTGACAAGATTATTTCGAAGAAAATAATCAATTAAAAAGGCAGGGTCATCCAACACAGTTTATTCTTGATGTGCAATTTATTCGCAATCCAATAGGGTGAAATGTCGTCGATCAGATTATGTTACTATGTTTTATCTGACTTACGTCGTTGAGATTATATTGATTTTCCTAAAATTTCACACGTGCTTCATGTAAATAAAATAATAATTCAGTTAGTTGTAAGACAACAATTAGAATAAGATATTGGGGTGGGGTTAATTATAGCGTCAACTGGGGTGAAGAAAGACCCCATCGAGCGTGGGTGGGGTAGGGATGGGTGTTCCCAGTTCACACTTGGCCGGCGCAGTTTCATTATCAACATTATTATTATTATACGAAAAGTGGAAGATAAGTAAAACAAGTGTTGACAAAGGAAATTAAATTGAAGTGTGAAGCAACAAAGGAAGGTCAATCTTAATCTAAGCTATGTCTTCCCTATTTCATCAGGGTGAGGGGGGTTGGCGTGAAAATCCCTTCTCTCGGTTTGGGTGTCTTCTCTTCTGGGTTTAAGATAATGAGC
The DNA here is from genome assembly GCA_037074615.1 of Leucaena leucocephala. Classification (NCBI taxonomy): domain Eukaryota; kingdom Viridiplantae; phylum Streptophyta; class Magnoliopsida; order Fabales; family Fabaceae; genus Leucaena; species Leucaena leucocephala. Next base: position 4,810,585 of record CM073517.1, on the reverse strand, counting down.
AGCGCTTTGACGCTAACCATGTTAAAAGAATGAATAAACAAATGAAATAAAATAAAATAAAAAGGAAGACCTGGATGATAGGGAGCAACGGGGACTGGAGGTCAGCACGAACGTCTGAGAAAAACTTGCGGAGTCTGGAGGCGTATGCCTGAGCGTCGTCGAGGGTGATAGTATCAGATTCGCCTTGATACCAAAGCAACGCTGCTATGCTTCCACCGTCTCTCACCGACGCCTTAGCTCTCCTCATCATATGACTGTACAGCTCTCTTGCTCGTTCCCACTCGCTTATGTTAGTCCCTCCTATGGCACACGGCACCAGTCCCACCACACCCAGTCCGGGCTTCTTCTTCAAGATCCTATTCGCAAATGGTATTCCCGGCCCGATCCCGTTCGTCTTCGTCGCGTCTATGTCCTGATGCAGCGGCTCCTCCGCCTCCACCCACTCCAATCCCGCGCTCAACCGCAGGATGGACGGATTCCGATGACACTCCGTCGGCACCACCCCATCCCACGTCAAGGTCTCATTCGACACGCCTCCCCTTCCGGCCATGTTACTCTGTCCCGCCAGTATAAATATAGTTTTCTGCGCTTCAACTTGAGGCCTCACTACCCCTGCCTCCATTATCATTGTTACTACCAGTGAACACATAAAGAAGGAAGTCATCCTTGTGGCTCTATTCTGAACTATTGCCATTCCACAAATTTGAGACGCTGCTTCACTTGATGGGGACTATATCCTTCGTTTTTAGTTTTTTCACTGTTAATAAGTAATTGCGAGATGATTACGATTTCTTTGTTTGAAAAAAAAGATATTTGTTTTAGTTTAGTTCGCTCCTATTTTGTAAATGTTAGGTAGTATCGAATAGAAACAGGATTCCAACAGAATTAAGGCGGCATATTCATTATTTTATGCCAATCCTTAATATATCTTTGATTCCCTTTAAAATACATGATGAAGATCCCATCAAAAATTTCTATGGATGAGATTTGGGTTTGCGGTAATCGATTGAAAAACAATATCAGCGTCCCTTCTTATACTAAATACTTTTAATATTTTCAATATGACTGACTAAAAACATTTTATAAGAACTAAAAATATGAAAAATGATTTGGCGGAAATGTTTAGCTGGCTGTTATAACTTTAACTAACATATTATTAGATTTCAACAGATATTGGAGCAACAAGTGACATTTTACATTTTAATATTCACGTGCAGTAAGAATATCATGTCATTTGATTAATTTACGAGAAGTTTGATCATTAAAAATTTTTACATTTATAAACAATAAAAAAATATTTCACTAATTGTATCAGAATTCGAGATTATATTATGATTTTAACAATAAAAACATTATGATACTTGATTCGCTTTCTGGTGTGATTTTATAATATCCATCTGGGTAAACACGGTAAATGCATAAAATATATATTCCTTTGCAGACCATAGGAATCAAGTAATCGTAGTGGATCTAGAGTTTACTCTGAGAAAATATATATTCCATTTGAATTCCATAAAAAAATATTTACAATAAAATAAGAAGTGGGCCGATATTAATTAGGCCCGCATCCAAGTCTCCTAGTTTAACAGGCCTGCTCTTCCCACAATTATTCTTAGAGTTAACACAGATAATAAAAAATAAGTTCATATCTTATAAGGATGCGAGTTCGATTCTCATTGCTATTATGAGGGCTCATTTAGTAAGCGATCTCGTAAGTCTCCTCTTCTGTAAACGCTCTCTGAGTCTTAGGACCATGCCCTGACCTTGATAAGGAATCGGCATTAAATCTACCTCAACTTTATGGCAAAAACAAAACTACTCATTAACCAAATATTTTATAGATAATGCAGCCGCAAGCCAACAAAGTGAGCATATGGATTCCTGGCACAAGGAATTGCTTCCCGAGAGATATCGACAAATATTATATAACCGAAACTAAGCTATCAGTAAAACCAACTCAGATGAACACCAAGAATGTCGTGGTTATAACCCCATCCACTACTCAACCACTCCATTTCATACGTCTCTGTGAACATGCATATATGTCTAATGCATAGGCTAGTTTTATTTAAAAGCATACGCAACATAAAAAACCAACAGACGATTGACCGGAAATAACTACCATATTACCATAACACCTGAGAATCAGTTCATGGCCCCGAAGCATCTCCACTACTTGACTCATTGTTGGTCTTGCATCTCTCTCTTCCTCAACACAGTCCTGAGACAGCCTAGCCAAAATCTCCATCTTCTCAAACTCTTAATTTCCCTCAATCGTTGGATCAATGATTTGTTCTACCAACGATGTCGTTTCATTTCCTCTTTTCTTCTTCTCCCTCACCCATGTCACCAGCCCCCCGTGATGTTGGACCCTACTCCATCAACCGTGTGGGAACCCATTAGGCCTTTTCCTGTTATCATCTCCAACCATAGCTATAAACATCCACCTTCGACGTTATTGGTAAATTAAACACCCACTCAGGTGCCATGTACCCTCGAGTTCCTCTAATCCTTGAGAAGCCTGAGTTGTTGGTATCATTTCTATTCAGTAATTTAGACAAGCCAAAACCTGCCACCTTGGGTTGATAATCTGAATCCAGAAGTATGTTCTGAGGCTTTATATCGCAGTGCAAAATCCACTCCAAGCATTCTTCATGCAGATATGCTAGACCTCTGGCCGTACCAGAGCAATGTTGAACCGCTTTTTCCAGTTGAGTTTGAGGAGCTATTGGACACCAAATTTTCTGCCAGAGAACCATTCTCCATGTACTCATACACTAACAACCTGTGGTTTCCTTCTGCACAATCCCCCCACATGTCGATCAGGTTCATGTGATTAAGTCTTCCTATTATGTTTACTTCAGCCAGAATTTCACTCTCTCCTTGGCTGGCTTTGTTGAGCCTCTTGATTGCTTCAACTCGTTGATCCTTCAATACACCCTTGTATACGATTCCTCCAGCACCCCTCCCAATCTCTTCACTGAACCCTTTTGTTGCCTCTTTCAACTCAGAATAGCTATATTTTCTGAATCCAGTAGCAGTGAGATGATAGTCGTGTTGATCTCCACCGGACTTTCCTCGCGTCCTCACTAGACACCAAACCAGAAAGATGCCCACGACTTCAATGGACCCAATTGCCAGTACTAACCAGAAAAGCGCCTTCACTAAAAGTCTTTCAGGTCTTAAGGCATATAATCTTTCAAGCATTATATAGCCAACATGATTACACTTCTTCGGTTGAACTAAAATTACCGTATGAATTAAGAATTGCAATGCGACTGGCATTGTACGTGGACCATTTAGCTTCTCAGATGATGAGCCATGGATCTGGCCAGTAGATACTTGAACATCAGGACCATCATAGAGAAGACGAAGAACATTATCGTTGTCGAAAAACAACTTATAAAAACCAGAAGAGAAGTTAGTTTGACTTCTGGAGGGGACGAGCTTTGTGTATCTGATGTCCATCACTTCTATTATGATAATCTTGAGAGCGTCATTACTTTGGCTTAATCGTTACACATCTCGGTCTCTGGTATGGATTCATCTCATTTAAGCATTGGCTGTCTGAATCATTGTCTTGTAAAAGAAACGTCTATCCTTCAACAGGGCTATCTTACTGTCCTCAAGGATATCCAAGATCTATTGCTACCTCACAAGGACTGCTCCCTCCATTGGAACCCTTTCATGAAACTTTTATTTATAATTTTGCTTTGTGTAGTCCTGTTGCTTTCTTTTATTTCTAAGAACTTTGTAATTGCTTTTTCTTAATGAATCGTTTTGTCCCTCTTCCAAAAAAAAAACTTAAGTTGTTAATGCTTGTATTTTTAAATAACAAGAGAAATATTAAGAGAAAGCAGAGAATCCTCCTATTAGAAGGGCAGTCCTATTAGAGATACTATCGCCTACTATGGGCACATTTTTTATCGAGAATTTAAATTTAAATTTATCATTATGAGATATTATCCTATTTTTTTCTTGTACAAAATTTTTTGGAAAGAGGTTGGACTGCACTTAGGAGTTAAGATATCTCTCTAAACTCTATGACTGAAATTACAATAAAGTGATACTCTCTAGATATCAAACACGCTCTAAATAGTTTTATGTCTTATTCTTTTGTCAGTTGAACTTTTTTTTGTACAAAAATTTTTGAAAAGGGGTTAGACTCATCCACGATCTAAGGGCAGGACGAAGTCTTCCTTCCTCCTAGGCGATACCAATACCAGGCAGGATGAGCTGTCTATTACCCTCAAGTGTAAACCTAGGCACTTAGGAACTAGGATGTCTCCCCAAGCGCCGTGGCTGGAACCACAATAAAGTGGTACTCCCTAAAAATCAAACACATTCTAAACAGTCGTATATCTTACTCCTTCATTAGTTAAACTTATGGATAATAGATTTTGTCCGTTGAACTTATAGACTATAGGTGATATTATCCCATTTTACATGATTCTTTGTATCAGGCCCAAATCATATATCCCGAAAACTGCTTGCGTGAGTCAATCTATGAGTTTACAAAACGGGCCCATATCAATGTAGCTTAAGTATGTATTTTGGGCTCCTGGTGCTAGAAAACACGTTTTTTGGTACATAGAAAACACTTAATAAACAGCTCTGTGGCCCAAAAGATTTATACATCTCGTGATTCCCACTTTTGTTCTATAAACCCCTTCGCCTTAAAGCTGAGATAGAGGTAGTGCATATGGATCCTGCCCCGCACTGAACGAAATCTGTCTCTGAGGCTATTTGGTGGTATTTTCTTTCGCTGAGCTAACCAGTCGCTTTTTCAACAGAATTTCCTTAGTTGTTTCCGTCCATCTCGCCAACCTAATTTCCCCCATTCAAGAGAATCATATTCAATAGTTGTAAAACGTACGAGCTTTTAAACTAAACTTAGATAACTTTCGGGACAACATCTAATAAAAAAAATTTTAAATACCTAATAAAATTCATATTTTAACTAAAAATAAAAAATAATATAGATGTCACATAGTATGTCACTCAATATTTTGATCAACTAACAATTAAAATTAATTTTAATTAACAATCATAGTAATATTGTCACGATCTGACAACTTCTAAGGTAATATTACTTATAAAAAAATTTCTATATACCCTAACACTCATGAGTCAAAACTTATACTATTTTTTTTTTTAGTGATTGAAATTTATTCCAACATCCCTTCTTCATGTAATAACCAGCATTAAAACCACTCAATTAAATTATCCGTAGAATTCTATGATATGGAGATGGAAATTGAAAAACTGACAACTTTTTGTCACAGAATTCTATTGTTTTCCCATAATACATGTCATTTTAGAAGCATTGATCTCATTCATTTCTATTCCTTTTCTATTTTCTTCATACCAAGCATGATTTAGAGAATTATTCATCTTCCTTTGTAGGGCATACTGAACATTATTCTTTCCGTATTTATTTCCTTCATTTTTCTATTTCACTCCTCATTTTATTAAAAATAACAAACCTTTCCAACATGCCACCCAAGTATGCTATAAACAGAACATCAAACGTACTTGTTGCAAGGTATTTGTCATTTGATGCTACTACCTCTTGTAGTTAATATAAGGTCTCGTTAATTATTTTCAAATAGATTAAGCGAGTTAAATAAATTAATTATAATTAATATAATAATTAGTTGACTAATTTTAAATAAAATAATAAATATATAATATAAATTTATTTTAATTAATTAAATTTAATTATAATTAATTAATTTATTTTTTTAATTTTAAAAAAAATAATTAATTATTATATTAAAGAAAAGATAGAGTTATATTTAAACAATAGACAGTTGTTGTTGAAATATTAGATAGCTGGCGAGCAACCTTCACTGGCAACCTGGGTGGGAGGTAGTCATTGTATTTTGCCACAACAGATTAGGGAGAGAGAAGGAATATCCCAACATGGATCCATTCACATGGGGTCCAGATTAAACAATAGGAGTATCAATTTGAACCAATGGAATATAATTGAAATCAAGCGTGGCTAAATTTATTAAGTGCTCCTGGAATCTGATTCGCTTATGGAGGGCCCCTTGAGCAAAGTTAGGCTTTTTGAGGAGCCAATGGGAAGGAAGACCCAGCACGTCTCATCCATGTGCCTCTCTTTACTGTTGTGCCCTTTAGGCCGAAGCAACAGCCAGCCAGCAATATCGTACGCTCAACCACACATTTATTAACAAGCTTCGTTATTTACACATAAATCTTATAGCCACACTTGGTACATATAATTTTAATAGATTAACGTGCTGAAAAAAGATGATGATAGCAATATCGGAGTTACAAAGGAGGAATAACTCAACGGCTTTGCTGAAAAGACCCAACTTCTGTGTAGAGAAGGTAACAAGACACATGCTGGCTTGCTCCACTTTCTTGATCTCAATCCTAAACTAACCTTTGCTTAGGTTTTTTGTTGATTTTGTTTGCGAAGGTGTCTGTCTGATGAGATGAATGTTGAAGAAGAAGATGGGAGTTTCTTTTTGTAATTCATATTTGAAACAGATGAATGTCGAAAGGGAAGGTGGACGAGGAGTACAGAGGCAAAAGACAGTAAAAGAGTGGTGGGTGTTGGCGAACGATAGTAGAGGAGGTGGCGGGTGTTGCAGTGGAGGAGATGGGTAGAAGCAAATGACATTTTTATCTTAATTTTTTTTAATTATATGACTAAAAATATAATATTAAAGGATGTAGTATTACTAAATTTTAAAATTTCTCTAATATTACATATCAAACTACTCAATTTAACCTATTCTCTGTCTTTATATTAATCATAAACCTTTAATATTACGTATTAAATATGACTTATAAAATTTTAAATATCTTCTTGTTTTACTACCCAACATAATTTATAATATAAATTATATTATAAATTATTTCTTATATTCAGGACTTCCTTATAATAATAAAGCATGAAATTTTCAGGCCAAAAAAAAGCACTCGTGTTTGATGTGCCCTAATTTGTTTTACATTATAAATATATTATAAGAATTTATCTGTTAATTAGAAAAACTAAATACAACGCATCAGTATAACAGAAGGGGCCTCACAAAAAAATTGTGACCTTTATTTGTGGAAACCATTTCCCTGTCTAGTTGGGTTCATTCAGAAGGGACCTCACGGTGAGCGTTCATCAAGCAATTAGATGAAATCCGTCATAAACCAAAATCCAATTATTGGATTTACCATATTATAATATAATTCATCCATTAACCAGATTCCTGCTCAGTTAACTCAAATCCGTGTTAATAATACTGCAGCTCTGGTCACTCCAATCCAGAAATCCCAACCGTACAAATATAAATTAGAGCCAAGGCCATTGGCAGATTACACAGGCCAAATCAGAATTGCCGACATAATTAACTGTAAAAATCATCTGTTCCTCTTATTGAAATTCATCCTCTCGTAGCAACTGATCGACATCAGGGACAAGGATAGATGAACCTCGTCTTTCCCCATACGAGACTGTGGCTTCGATCGAATCACCTTCGGGACCGCAGGCCAAGACGACGACGACGCTGACGAGGACGTCGAACATGGCTGCGGCTTCGAGAGAGGCCCAAGGTACAGCGCGTGAAGGCGACGGAATCCACCGAGCGCAAGGACCACCGTACGCAGTTGTTGCTCGCTACAGCCGGTATTAGCCCACTGCTTGGAGCAGATCAACTCCCACAATCGCTCGTCCTGCGCCGTCTTGTACCACTGCTTGCTCACGCATCCCGCCATCGCCAGCGTCTTCGCGTCCACGTGCTTCAGCACCTCGAAAAGCAGATTCTCATCAAAATAAACAAACCCGCCGGAGTTCTCTGAGGGCCGATTGTCGGGTTCTTTATCACTCTCCGTCAGCTTAACCTTCTTCATCTTCTTATCATCGCCTGCAGCAGGGGCGACATCACCGGAAAGTGGCCTCTTCATCCCTAAGCGGCCAAGACAGAAGAATTTCACAAGCGGACTTTATTCGCTCCTCACCGTTCGAATGGGTTGAAGGAGGTTGCTGAACGAAGAAGAGGCGAAAAACTACGATGAGGAGGGTGTGAGAGAGAAGATAATGGAGCAAGGGTGGAGTAAAGGTGAGGGTTAGGGGGAGGCAAAGCAGAGGATCACTATCACACCTGTTTCGGACGGTTTTCGAAGACGACAACGAATGCAATGAATGCGTTTGGATTCCATTTTTGTGAATAGACCCACTTGTCCTGCGCCTAGTGGATCATGGCCTCATGCTCTTGTTGCTATTCACTTTTTCCCACATTCCTCCCGCTTTGTTTTTCTTTTTTTAAAGTATTCTCTACTACCGGACAAACACTAATACAACAAAACGTACAAAACAATTATATCAATAATAAAAAAAGAGAGTTGAACCTGAGAACCAAAAATATAATAAAATGAGAACAATCATCGAAATTTCCAAATGTCTTCCTTGCGAGCATAACTTCTAGATTCGTTATTACAGCCAAGGAGAATATGGTCGAAATACCTTGCTCATAGACGACGCTCTTTATATAACAGACTTGACTGCCAAAAATTAACAATTCTGCGCGTTCGGAGGATGTTTTATATCTTTTATCTGGAAAGGATACAAAAATTAATCTCCTTTAAGCACGACTCTGTAATTAGAATCATAATATTTCAAAATTAGATCTATTATGAGCAATGACAGAGTAGAACCCTATCCATCAATCTAGTGGGCGAGGGGGCGGGGGCAATTTTTCGATGCGAATAAAAAGCCTTGATGGCTTGATGGACCAGGGATCATTTTGGTATAAGAAATTTTAACATGAGATTTTTTTATTCTTATTCCTTCTAATTTTACAAAAAATTCTATAATTAAAAGCTGAAGGAAAATTTTATCCTCTTCAGTCTTGACCATCACCTGCCATGTGAGCATGTTTTCCTTCTCTATTTTTTTGCTTTAATTATAGGTATTTTTTTATCTCGAATAAATCATATTTGAAATATAATATTAAATATTAAATATTAATATATTTTATAATAAAAATTTAAATTTTAATTTATTACGTGGGAGAGATCAACTCTCCCATAAATCTAAACCCGTTAGTTCCTTCCTTTAAGTATGAATAGTCTCTCGAGGGACGAGGCAGAAGAATAGTCTCAAGGTAGAACGATTGGGCCGAATTCTGTATTTTGCTAATGAATTATCATGAGATTGAGAAATCCCTCGTGCATACCAAAAATAAAAATTCTGAGATTGAGAACGTGCGCAAGGCGCCACTAGATTTTTTTTTTTTTTATATAAATTTTAAAAAAAAATTAAGCTCACTCATAATTTAAGAATAAGGTAAAGTCTTATTTTCTTTTAGGCGATACTAATATTGAGTAAGGCGAGTCATCTATTACCCTCAAGCATAAATTTAGGCATCCAAGAGTTAAAAACTTATACTATATATATTTAATTTACCTAGATTAATTAATCAGTATTTATATTTATTATAATTAATTAATTAATTAATTTAGGGACATAATTAAATTAGTAATATATGTTGTTTCAATATACAAGAATTGCGTACAAGTAGAGATGAGGAGGATGAGGAGCAGCAAGGAATGCGAATCATTTAATCAACCAGTAAAACAATTGCAATAAATTATGTGACTTTTTTGTAATACGAAGGGTACACTAAAGAACTCTGTTATGGTATCCAAAAGTCATAAGATTAAGCCAGCATATGTATGAGGTGTCCAATTTCCCCTAAATGACCCCTTAATCCCTCACGTCCTACCAAAATGCAATCTAAATTTCGTTTTCAGTTGTCAAAATCGTGTTTGATCATATCATTCCTTAAACTAATGAAAGAACTCTTCCGATTTTTCGCTCCTTCCTAAACAAAAAAGTCGCAATGGGCACATAAAAATGATGACACCCTTTTGCGGGCATCCTGTTCAAAGTATGAAACACTGCGTATTTCAAGTTTTGCGGCACTTCGAATGTCAGATTTCTTATCAGATCCTTCCTCTTCTATCCCACCCATTGTTGCTGTAAATACTCCAAGCTGACTACCAGCATATCAGAAGACCGTTCCTCCAAATAAAGAAAGGCGAGTGTTGTTCACGATAGCTCCATGGAAAAATTGGTTCTTCACGTTTTTCTTACGATTTGACTGAGGGTGTGTTTGGATTAGCTTTTAGAAAATAGATTCTGGGAATAATAGATTTTGGGAAGAATAGATTTTGGGAATAAAAATGTTTGGATGATTAGTAGTAGAATCACTTTTTATATTAGTAAATTACTAAAAAGGGTATGATATGATTAAAAGTAAGAGAGATGAAAGATGATAGAGAAGAAAGAGGAGAGAGAAGAGAGTGTAGAGAGGAGAGAGGAGAGAGAAAAAGAGAGATAAGAGATGAGAGAGGAGAGATAATAAAGAAAAGAGAGGAGAGAGGAGAGAGGAGAGAGGGTATAAGAAAAAGTAAGGGTATAATAGTAATTGGATAATCCAAAACCTAGGTTTCAAAGAAAAAGCTATTTTCAGTAGCTTATTCAAAATCTAGGTTTCAAACCGAGGTTTTGTCCAAAATCAATTCTCAACAAAAATTACTGTTTGTGTAAAAATTTTCTAAATCGAGGTTTTGCCCCAGAATTCATTCTCAAACGTGGACCCAAACAGGCACTGAGATAGGAATCACTGAAATTTGGGGGAGTAAAACAAAACCCTCAATTTATATATTACGGAGAAACAAAGACTTCTTTTGTCAACAAGTAACATTTTTAACTGTGGGTATAAAAATCTTTCTTTCTTTCTTTCTTTGATTTGAGTACTATAAAGTCAAATTCTAACAGTTCCTCCACATTTTCAAAAGCAGGCTTCTTTCTTTCTTTCTATCTTTGCAAGTGAGAACCCAGAGAAGGGCCACTATCAAGTATCACCACAAATCTTCCAACGTCCTATTCCAAAGAAAAAGAACAGTAGAATTGCCAAAGTCAAATCGCTTGCAGCTTATCAAAGGACCCACGTGGAAAAGGTCTCTCACCGACCCCTTCCAAGCATTATTTCTCTATATAAACCATTGGCCAGTTGCTCGTCGTTGCATTCAAAGCAAGAATCTGATATACAGATATACTAGCTGACCTTTACAGAGGGAAAACGAATCGAAGGTGCAGAGTACAAAGAGAGAATTTTGAAAGACGACGAATATGGCGATGAAGAGGAGCACTCTATGGGGTGTGTTGTGTGTCAGTATCATTATGCTGCTTGTGTCATCGCATGTCAGCCATGTGCATTGCCGAGTTCTTCGATCGGAGAAGATAAGCACAGAGGAAGCTTCTCATGATTGCAGTGAAATGAGAGGATCATCAGAGACGCCTCTGGGAATGGCGTCTTTTGCTGTTTCTTCCAACAATTCCAGCACTCGCACTTCGATACGAAGCCTGACGTTCTTGCTTGCTTCTGGACCAAGTAAAAAGGGCCCTGGCCATTAGCTACGTACCACCAATCGAACTTCATCCTTTGCTCTTTCATTTTTTTCTATTCGTGGTTAATTTGAGGTAACCTACATGTATTGTTCTTTGTTTTCTTCGTTTTTACTGGAAGTTATGGTTAGGGTAGAGTCGACACAAACATGTAATTTCTCCCTCCGTGATTCTTTCATGGGTTCTGATACGTGTAGTCTGTAAATACGCGCTGTACAAACAATCACAACAATCACAATCTCTTGAATACGAATACAATCTATTTAATTTGCAAATGTCTTTATTGTTGGAAGCTATGCATTGTTGCGTTTTACAAAATTGTTCGATGCTCATATAATGAAGAAATCATGGCGATAAAATAAAGAAGTTTTCAAGTTGTTATTTGCTATGTTACATGAGAATCAATGGTAAGCAGTATGAACTCGAAAAAGATGGAGGTGGTGGATTACCAAACCTTGTGCTTTGAAGTCAAAGACAAGATCACGTTGCCAGAGATATTGACATTCCCCTGCCTAATAACGTTGACCCTTCAAATCGCACAATCCACGACACTGTTCTCCAATTTTTCCTTTGGCACGGTAACATAAAATTTTTTTATCCATCACTTTGATCGAGTTTGATCTACACGCCTTGTTAGTATAATATAGTACTACCGGTATTTAATATAAAATATATTTAATTAATTTAATTAGATTAAATAAATTAATTAATATGACATGTTATTTTTAAAATATTATATTTATTTTCTTTAATTTATTTTTTATTTAATTATTATTGAGAGAGTATCAATAGAGATAATTTAAAAAAAATTAATAAATATAGAAAGTAAATCTTAATTTAAAATCAAGATTAATGTCTTATTTAAGTCTTATATTAAAAATAATAGGAAATAAAATTTTATACAAGGAGCCTCATATTCTTAAGTATATAGAGGAGAAGAAGTAAATAGAAAATAACTTACATAATATGAAACAGCCATGTGAACTATTTACTTTTTGTTTGTGAATTATCCATTTTGCATGATCGCATAATTGAATTAAGATTGATATTGGATTCGTTTTAAATTTAAAATCATCAGGTCAGTTTATCTCTTTGTCTTGTGTTGATTTGATTCCAAGAAAAAAATTCTGAAAAGGCAAATTGAAGTATACAAGTTAGATAGAGGCACATGAAGGAAATGGTGGCAAACGTGCAAAGAAAAAAAGAGGCAGACAAGCAAGGAGCCTCCCATAAACATGACCACGGACAATCACTCTTGCATTCTTGGTCAATCTCACCCTGAGTTAAATAAGGTAGATCTTGACGAGGGAGGTCTACTTTTAATGCAATGATATCCGACGTATTATTCAAAAACATGACCAGTGATCACGCGCATTGACGACACAGACTCAGAGTGCAACCACCTTCACCTAACTGTCTTGCGCTAACCATACTTGGCTTTCTGAAAAATCCCGCTCCAAATTTTCAATGCCCATACTGTCCCCAATAAAGGGTGTTTACGATCTTCTGATAATGGTAGCCCTAAAATCAATTCTCAATGGCCCCATCACAAACATTTTTGCCCCCTTTAGGATCCTATTTACCATTGATCACTCTCTCCTATGCCTGAGCAAAGTGCCCGTCACCCGGTACACCCGCCCGGGCCCGGCTTCAATTTTTCCGGTTTGGGCCCGCCCAAATTATGCCCGTAACGAGCGGGCTTAAATGGGCGGGTTATATATATTATACGGGCGGGCGACAGGCACACTATCGGGCTGCCCGTGCCCGCCCGTATATGGGTATATATATTTTTTTTGCTGTGATGCTGCTGTGCAGGACTGCAGGTGATAGCAATAACTGAGGGTGAGCTGATGAAGAAGCCGAAGATAGATCCTTGGCGATACAGGGTTCTCTGCGTCTGCTCTGCAACCAGCGATAGAGAGAGACTTCACTTTCCATCCCTTGATTTGAATCTCCATGAAATCTTAATAACAATGGTGGGACCCAAAAGACATTTCCTCCCTCTCGTTCTCATCTCTCTCACTGCTTTCTTCTTTTACTCCTACTACCACTCTTCTCTCCCACCTTCAACCTCTGAACTTAACCTAAATTTCACTGTCTCTAACCGCATCCATGCCCAAAACTACAAGCCCAGTTTAACCCATTTTTCTTTCATAGTCAAAGTTCTTGCCTTTAACCGCCTCGATTCAATCTATCGGTGCCTCCGGTCCTTGGCCAATGCCGATTACGTCGGTGATCGTGTCCACCTCCATGTGTACATCGACCATTTCGTTCACCAAAATCGGTCGTCCACTACAGTGGATCAAAAATTAAGCGGATCGCGTAGGATTTTGGAATTTGTTGATGGGTTTGATTGGAAATTCGGTGAAGGACAATGCTTCGAATTATAGCCCATCAATTTATGGAGCTTCATTGCAGCGACCAAGGTTTGTTCCAAGTACTATTATCTCATATTTTTCACCTTAAGAAACATGCTTCACTTGTTCTGTTGAAAGTGATTGAAGTTAAAAATAAAATATGGCAGCTTAATAGATGGTGTTGCCTGTGTTAAAAGAATGGGAGCACATGCAGTGTGTTGTGTATCCTCAAGCAGGCTTAGTTTGGGTATTTAGTCAGATCATCAATGAAAGTTATTGTCATAGCATGAAAAGTTAAAACATGGTATAACGGGCATATGATTTGCTGAAAGGGAACTCATCTAGTTGGTGTGACTATGTCCTGCACGATTTATTCAGGATTTGTGGCTTAGTTGGTGTGAAGCAATCCCTAGAAGGGTTGTCACGAACATGGATGAACTTGGCCTTTTGCTTCCCTCTTTGAACAATCAGGACAGTGTCTTTTTGGTGAACCTTTTTGAGATATTAGATTCTGCAGGTAGAAATTTATTGTGCCATTTTGAAAGGTTAAATATCGGGAATTATATACTTTTGGTCCCTGAGTCTGACTTCTTATTCAAAAGCCTTGGATCGTATAAGCTTACTTCTCAACGTTCACGGTTTGAGGCCATCAAGAGCATTATGGCAAAGGCTTATGTAATTAAAAAGTGTTTGGAAAATGATTATAACTTGTGGGTGGTTGATGGGAACATGCTTTTTCTCAGTGTTGATCTTTTTTTAGAGTCCAAGGATCCCAATGATGATTTCTTTCTTGCAACAAGTGGTTGATAGCAGCTTCGTCTATAAATGAAGATGATGCATGATTATAGTTCAATTAAAGAATAATTATATTTTGTGTGCATTGTGGACTGTGTGGTTACAAATTTATATTTATGATTATGTTTTATTTTGAGATTTTATGATGAACAATCATATCATGTGTGCAATGTTATTTTATTCTGATTGTTATTAGAACTTCAAATTGGTTTAAATAGAAAAATTTCTCACCCTTCATAAACGGGCTGCCCATACCCATTTGAGCCCAAACGGGTTCAGCCCAGCCCATTTATTACGAGCTTAAACGGGCTGAGGTACGAGCATGGGCTAGCCCGTGCCCATTTAACATTTCATGGGCGGGCTACGGGCTGACCATCGGGCCAGTCCGTCCCGCCCGTTGCACACCCCTACTCTCTCCCCCAAAAATTGTTCTATGATCCCCCATATTGATTCGGGTTGGCAATATGAGAAGTCCCGATCATGAGCATGATGCAAGCATTCTAAACACTCACGAAAGATATTTTGAATCCTCTCAGTATTGAGCATGGAGAAGCCTCAACCCTCAAGTCTGAACATCCCAGCTCGCGCCGACAGAATCAACAGAGGATTGGCACGCCTATTCGTACGTCTCTGATATACAGAGGAATCAACATAATCGTCTCACTGTTCAAACAGCCAGGCACTGCTTGTAAACCGCGTACATAACTCCTCCTCCGGTCCACTCAACTGCCTCTCCCTCACCAATTCAACAAATTTGGGAAAAAATATTATCCAGTTTCAGAATGTCGCACGAACAAGTTACATTTTAGTTCACTGTCACAGCTTTGAATCACATACCTTGCGGCAGCTCATGTCCGTCGTTATCTCAGTCAAGTTAAAACTTTACATGACACTCAGCCCCGACGAACCGATGCTTCCCAAATCACAAATCCGTAATCGTAACACATGTTAAAAGGTTTAAACCCGTAGAGCAGGGGCCAATTCAATCGGAATGGCTGATCCTCCTCCTGTTTGTTACATTAACAAATACTAAAACTCAGTCGCACTAATTCAATCGAGTTCTACCACACATCAAACAAGGTTGTCTGCGTTACACAAGTCAATGCCCTAAACCAAGGAAGCAAGGCACACAAGTCAATGCCCTGTTCTGACCATTCCAAGTCCATAAGAGTAACAAACTGTTTTTGCTCTCTACAGGGTGCGCCCCATTGTCAATCAGCTCCAGAGGAGAAAAAATATTTTAAATGTCTTGCACACTAAATATGATAGGTTCCCGCACCAGAAACCATAATTTTTGTTTCTTTAAACCAAAATCTGTCCGATTTCGAACGGGTTGTCCTGATTTTTACCCATATCAAACTGTGTCAGTGGGTCAGTTTTCCTGTGGAAGAGATGAATCCAGTTCTGATAACCATGCCCAGAACTGATGGAATAGGTGCCTTCCCCACTACGTATGCGTAACAATTATAACTCAGGAATTCGGTATGCACGCTGAGAGATCGAGATGTCGAGTTGTTCAGTCACACACCAGATTGTTTTTTTCTACAATTTTTTTTTGAAAAGAATTAGGTTCATTCACGAGTAGGGTAAAATCTCACTTCTTCCTAAGCGATACTAATTTCAGACAAGGTGAACAGTTTATTACCCTCAGACGTAAACCTAAACATCAAGGAACTAAGATGCCTCCCCAAATACCGCAACTAGAACACACTCAAAATACTCCCTAGCTCAAAATACTCTTTAGATTCCTTAGATTGTTAGTTAGGATGTAAATATTACGGGGGTACAAAACTATACATGGTCATAAAAATATGGGGCCTGAGAATTTGATGGTTTAAGCCAGTTCAGCTAGATCGGGTCACTCTAAAAAAACATCCACATTGGGCCCAACATCGAAGTAGTATAAGAATAGTCCTACAAGAGTCCTCCCTTTCAAAAAATTTAGATTGTACCCAAAAGAGAAATTAGATTCTTGTGCCATGACAATTAATATATATAATAAAAAATATATTTATATCATATAAAGACACGAGTTCAATTTTCGTTACCGTTATGATAACTCTTTTGATAGATGATTTTATAAATCCCCTATAAATAATCTCTAAGCCTTAAAGTTCTACCCTGACCTTAAGAGGAATCAATAACGAACCTACCTAAACTTATTTGTATAAAAAAAATCTTGTCTTATAAAAATATATTATAAACATCAGGTGTTCTTCCCAGGGGAAGATGGGATTGACAGCTTAAAGCCTTAGGGGCTAGTACTAAATATCATATTACTGTAAAAAAATTATATTATGTGAACATCTGCAATCTTGAGAACCTGAGAACTTGTAAAGTATAGCAAAGCATTCAGATATCAATTTAAGATTGCAACGGTTGGCAGGGATAAACTGAGAGTAGTTCCATCTTAAAGAAACAGCCACCACTTCTGAACTCGTTAAAGTCACAAGTATAGCTAAGCATTCAGAGATCAATCCCAGGTTACAGTTGAGAGGAATGAAAGAAACAAAGGCTTCTCTTCCGGTATGAGTCGTCAGCCTTCCTAAGAGAGAAGATCCAAGGAACTGAGGAAGAATATCAACGATCCGTATGGCCAATGAAAAGGAACAAAAATTTACCAAGAAAAAGATCTACCTCGCCCTAGTTAAAACAGTTGCCGTAACATAATACATTCTCTGAGACAATAAACTCCATAGAGCTTGCAGAACAGAAGAATTACCATCAATTTGCAATTCATAAAATACATTTCAGAGCATGTAGCAATACCTTCCTATGGCAATTGATGGCAAGCCCAAAGAAACTGAAATTAGCAAGGGCTTGATGACATCAATAGAAAAGGGAAAAACATAAATAAAATTCTACATGCTTACAAGCATGTTAATTTCACATTACTGATAACTACAATTTTCACAAGATGTGAAAAACCCATCAAACGTTTCTCTAGGTAGCAAACCATTTTTCTAGTAATGATCATCATCACGACACTTCAACAAGAAGCTTGAGGTTTCAACAGCCTCTAGGCGAACGAAAGCAGTCAAGCTATGTTCATAAAACTCAGCAAGCGCAACATCACATATAAAGGTGCCTAGCACTCATATGTGATTGGATGTAACAAGATGTTAATCCGTTAAACACTAAATTACACGACACAGGCTTTGATTTTTATGGTAGAGTATATATGACGTGGTACTCCAAGAGTACCAAATAATTTGTCCAAGCAAAAGGGGCTTAGGAATTAGGATTCCTTAAGACTAGCCAGAACGAAATTCGAATGTCAAAAACAATTTTCACACATCGACAACCCCTAGTAACGCCATGACCATCTCCAATCTCTCTAATTCCACGCTTTTCAAATGAATGGATGGGAAAAAATCAATTGTAAAAATAAATAAGCTTCAGAAAATCCCAACTTAATGGAAGAATACTTTTGTTGTTGTAAGAAAATGAAGTGCCCCAAGAAACGGAGCAAAAACATTTGGATCGGCAAACCGTGATGTGAGGTGGATAACATATATAGAAGTTAATTGGTACATAATGGACGCAAATCCCAGGAAAAAAACAGGATGTTCAAGCGATAATATATAATCGCGACTGGCATATTTAAAAATAAGAAACGTGTACCGGTAGATCTAGGTATGAGATGTAATTCCTCATTGAGGGCACCGTAACATACCATTACCAGACACGCTAATATACTATCACGGGCATTCACGAATCGGACTCAGCCACGGAGGTCGCTTCGTTTGCTGGCGAAGGAGGAACTTCGGAGGAGGCGGTCTGAGAGGCAGAATTGTCGACAGGAGAGGCAGAAGTGGATCTGGCCTTAACAGTGTCGAGCATCCGCTTGCTGATCTCCTTGGAATAGACTTGGAGGATCTCGATGCCGTCGTCCTCAGCGGAAGCAGAACCACCAGCGGCGGTGAAAGCCTCCTCCTCGATCTGGCGGCCGACGGAAGAGGCCTCGTCAGGAAGCATAGTGCCGTAGCGCTTGGATAGTACAGAGGGCGTAGAGAGGGTTTCAATTAGTCGATTGACGACAGCATCACGGGTGCGCTGGGTGGGAGGCCATATGCTGAATGAGATTCCACCGGGTTTGTCAAGATTGCCCTGCGGCTGAGCCTCTGTGGGCGGTAGTGCAATGGAGTCTTGCTCCGGAGCGGGAGCTGAGTTGGTGATTTCCGAGTCGCTCATTTTTAAATCCCTGGATGGAGGAAATGAATTGAGTTCTCGCCAGTCGCCACCCAGACAAAAATGAAACAGCGGTGAGGAAAATACTAGATATCACTTTTTGATTATGGGAAGGGAGAGGGACCCCGAACCCTAAGTACAAGATATATATTTAATAGAGGGAAAGAGAAAGTGCGGGGGGGAAAGGATCGAGTGTGGCGAATTTCAATAGTCGTAACTTGTAGGTGGGGCCGTGGGGGGATAGAAAGCGACTTGGTGGCCTTGAAAGCAAGATGAACGGTGAGATTGGCAGCGACTGACAACCTACCTCTTTCTCTCTCCTGTCCTACAACGGATCAGCTCCCAGAAACTTGTCGAATTATAATTATTTATTCCGGAAACAACAAAGTGAAAATTTAGGGGTAATTGGGAATGGGGAGGCACGGGAATTTAATATGGGTTTAGTATCGATCGATTAAGAGGAGATTTAGCGATGGTTTTTCCAACCAGAGGAGACCTACCGATGTTAACTTCTGAGTTGATTTACATTATCGATGGGTAAAAATATGGACATAAGTTACCAATAGGTGCCAGTAAAGAATTTTAATAGTTTAAACACGAGTTTTATGTTTAATATGAGCTTATATAACAGTTAGTATTATTTTCTATGTTGAGCTATTGGTGTATACTTTTCTATAATGATGATCTTGTAATTTTATGTTAATCCTTTCATGAACAATACGATTTATCCTGAATCTCACACAAATTCTCAGAACCGGTGAATTAAAAATCCAAAAAGTCATGGTATTGCAAGCCCCAAAAACACCTGAATCATTTTGAAAACAACAGATAATTAAGAATACACAGAAGAGACAACGTAAGAGTTAATTGAGAAGAGGCCAAGCAAGACATTGAAATTAAATAGAATCTTAATACATTAATCACCTTGAATTTAGGATTGCATTCATGGAAAATTGAGCATTTTGAAACGGATGGGAAGGAGGTCGGACAAGCGAAGTTTTGTATCCTCGGGAGTTAGGAATCCAACTTCGAGGCCCAATATATGATATCCAATTATCCTCCTTAATTAAAACTTACAAAAACCTATTAATCAAATTAACGTTGTACTCATATTGTGGGTCTTGTATCACTTGCTCGTCCGACCCCCAAAAAAGAGGGAGGAAATCTTATGAATCCACAAAAATATTTTATTTTTTATATTATTTATTAGATTATATTATTAAATATTAAGTTTTGAGGTTAATGACGGTTCTTTATCTTATTTAAAAATTAAAATTAAAATTAAAAAAAAAAATACTACTTCACTAATTATATGTACGAAGGTTTTTTTATATGAATATGTACGATATATATATTTTTTATACTGAAATTTTTTAAAAGGATATGTACGACATTTAACAGGGAAGCATTGCTTAATATACCGAATAGAGCCCAATTTTGCTTTTGGGTAGGTAAAAGTAAAATAGAGCCCGGTCCATCACTATGTGTCGCATGTAGATCGATTGTCCCATCAAGGAGCGAAACGTTAATATGCTCACCTAGGGGAATAGGTTCCCAACCAGCGACCAGACCCGATCGGTTCGTCCCTGTGACATTATCTGTTAATGAGCCCAGCCCGATAGCTCTGTCTCTGTCTCTTCCGAGTCCCGAACGGCAAACGCTCTGCTTGGAATCTGTTTCCCGAAACAGAAGGCATAGCTTAAACCAGGGATTGACTGCGATGATCTCAATCACTTCCGCTGAGCTAAACTACCTTGTCTTCCGCTACCTTCACGAATCAGGTCGATGTTCTTCTTTCTATATCTTATTAAAAATTCCGTTTTTAATAATCCAAGAATGTGACAGCTTGTAACGAAGACGCCGGGAGTTTTTCCTACTCTTTTTATTTACCTTACTGTGTAAGCATTTTAGGGACAGAAAACTTATAAATAACTATAGCTCCAGATAAAGAAACAATCGATCTTCTGCTAAAATAAACATGTTGCCGGACTTGTTTCTGGATTCAGTCAATTTAATGAATATGCCTGGGACTATTTCTTTTGTTTTCTTCAACAACTTCTCCTGCTTGATTTGTTTATGCATGTAACGACTTAATCCTACTATGGTGAATGTTAATTCGTGCTGGCTCCCTCCTAGATTCTTACAAATCATAATATATGCAAGTTTAGAAAAGTAATATTTGTTCATTTCTTTTGATAGGAAGTGAAGTTTAACAACAGTGCGTTTTTTTGTAAAAAACACTAAATTATAGCTCTCTTTCATCTTTTTTAATGTTTGACCCGTTTCAGGTTTTACGCATTCAGCATTTGCTTTTGGGCATGAGGCAGGGATTGATAAAAGCAGAATTGATGGTAATTTAGTTCCACCAGGCGCTCTTGTAACATTCATACAGAAAGGAATTCAACATATTGAGCTGGAGGCGATGAGTGGTGTAAGACTTTTATTTCTGGTATATTTCGGTTGTGTATAACTTACTGATTATGTGCTTAAGGACCTTAAGCTGATTGGTGTCTGTGTTAGGTATATACAGAGTGATGCAGACCCAGATGACGATTTCTCATTTATACAACCTGTTGACCTTATTACAAAGGATCCTAATGAACTACACAATATGGTTAAAGCCAAAAGGGAAAATCTACGTCAACATAAGTTTGAAGCAAATAAAAAGGTGAATGATTTCAGTCAAGACACTGCTAGTGAACAAGCTCAAGAAATGGACGAAGAGGGTAAGGAAAGGGAAAATGAACATGAAATTGATAAAACAAACCTAGAGAAAGAAGCAGAACAAGAAAAGGTTGAATGTAAAGAAATACAGCATTCAGATCAAAATGATGCGGAGAGAGATGAGGATAAGATTTTAGCTGAAAATATAGAAAATGAAACTCGTGGAGGTGAATATACATAAAATGTTTTCTTTCCCTGTTTATAATTTTCTGTTAATTTTGACGGATAGCATCCTGGAAAGCAAGTAAGTTTTTTTATGGCATAGGACCTGAGCCAATGGAGATCTCCCCAAGTTCCTCGTTTTTGCCTATTGAGATTCCAACTTGTGACGTAAACATTTTGGAAGGTCACACCTCTGAGGTTTGAACTTATCTGTTTTATTTTCTAGTTGTTTCCCCACTATTGTATGGCATATTGAAAATCATTCTAGTGCTGACAGGTTTTCGCTTGTGCATGGAATCCATCAGGCTCGCTTCTTGCATCTGGGTGAGTACAAGAAAATTTATAAACGAGGCGTAGCTTTTTCAGAAATGCTTCCTTGCGAATGGCATTCATCCATTGATTAGATAATTCCATCATGCTTTTTGAATAATAGAGTAGTTGGTTTTCATAATTTTCTTTCTGTTAATATAAGGCATCTCTTATTTTTTTTTTCTAAGTTATCAAATTTAAACTGTGTCCGACTCTTTAAGCTCCTAACAGTTTGGTACGCATTCGAGAATAATTTTTAGCTATCGAGGACCTCAAATTTGTGTTTGTAGATCTGAGATAATGACATGACAATATTAATTGACATCGTGAACTGGTCATAACTCTCATTCTGGATTTTGTTCTGGAGTTTGTACTTGGTATTGATTGAAATCTTTCATTTATCTTTGTAACATCCACTTTGGTGTTGAATGCGAAGCATGTTTCTCTCTTCAATGCGTAAAAAAATTTATGGCCATCTTATCTCTATCTATTTTCATCTATATCTTTACGAGTGATAAGTAAAATTTGGTTTTAGAAATTAGATGATAGTATGATTGCAGAGAGCTGGTATAAGAGTAGAATTTTCGGTCATAATGTTGTATAAGAGATGTTCTGAATTAAAATAATTCAAACAAGTGGCTGAGATATTGGTGCCTCTGTCATAATTACTTAATTTATTTTCTTGGGAATGTTCATGTTAAGAAAATATTATGATGTTTTATTTACATTTAGATCTGGAGATTCAACAGCTCGGATTTGGAAAATTACAGAAGGAACTTTTAACACTAACATAAATGTTGTGGTGCTAAGGCACTTTAAAGGAAGAACTAGTGAGAAAAGCAAGGATGTGACAACACTTGACTGGAATGTAAGTACATTTAGCAATATAGTGGTTTACACACTCACAATTTACTTTTTACTTTTTTTATATCTTGCAGTGGTAATTCTAGTCTTGATTTGTCTTGAAATGCTAATTCCTCCTCCTCCTCTGTCTCCTTTTTTTAAACCCTGGATGAAATGTTTCTCCGATGCTTCTATTATGTAGGGGGATGGGACATTACTGGCAACTGGCTCTTATGATGGTCAAGCAAGAATATGGAGTAGTGATGGTAAGATTTTTCATATTATTCTACTGAAAATATGTATGTCTTTCATGAACTGCCCATCTTTTTTAAATTATGGATCTTGCAATTCTTGTCCTCTATGTTATAAGTCATGTCTTGCTTGTGATATTATTTAGGAGACTTGAAGAGCACATTAAACAAGCATAAAGGTCCAATCTTTTCTTTGAAATGGAATAAGAAGGGGGATTATCTTCTTAGTGGCAGCGTTGATAAAACTGCTATTGTATGGGATATAAAGACTGGGGAATGGAAACAACAATTTGAATTTCACTCTGGTAAATTGCCTTTTGCATGCTTTTTGATGAAAAAGCTCTTCTTCCCTATAGCTGCCCTTGTAGTAATAATTATTCTGGAACCTTTTCAGCACCGACTCTTGATGTAGATTGGCGAAACAATGTTTCATTTGCAACATGTTCCACAGATAACATGATATATGTGTGCAAAATTGGAGAGAATCGGCCAATCAAAACTTTCTCAGGGCATCAGGTATCTCCTTAGTCATTTAGTTCGCTCTGATATTCTTGTAATTTGAGTACAGTGACATGTTGACCTTCCATCTTGATATTTGTATTTATAATTGGTCATAAGGAAGGTTCTTTCTCTGCATTAATTTTATTGAGAAATTCCAAATCTCTGTTTCAGGGTGAAGTTAATGCTATCAAATGGGATCCAACAGGCTCTTTTCTGGCTTCTTGCTCAGATGATCACACTGCCAAAGTAATCAACATGAAATATTTAAATTGGTCTGCTTAGTTGTCATATCACAAACGCCCTAGGGTGGAGCATGCATACTTTATGAAAATTTGAGACCAGTGGAAATAGCTTGATCTGTTGGAAGATGATTGGATGTTGTCACCAGGCATTAATTAATTTTTTTTTTTCAATTGCGTTGATAGTCTCTTAAGTTTAGATTTGTAGAGCACGTTATGTGAGCGACTGTGAGAGAGAGAGAGAGAGCCTTTGTCATAAGTCGTTGGGACAAGGTATTATGCAGATGTCCATAGGAAAGGGTAAACCTGACATTTTGCTTTTCAGGGTTTTAATGGATTTAATTGACTAGTGAAATTACGGTGCAGATTTGGAGTCTGAAGGAGGACAAGTATTTACATGATTTGAAGGAACATGTTAAGGTATGCAAACATTTTGGCAGGCATGTAGTTTTTCATGTTTCCCCTCAAAACTCTTCTCAACAAAGTTATGGTCCTTTAGGAGATATATACCATTCGGTGGAGTCCTACTGGCCCCTGTACAAGCAACCCCAATCAGCCATTAGTTCTAGCAAGGTAAATATGGTTCTATTCTAGTACATGAGCTTGGCATTAAGGGTTTTGTGTGTGTGTGTGTGTGTGTAAGTAGTTTCTTGTGAATACTCTGTTCTTTAATAGCCAACTGAATTTATAGTTGTGACTATTTTCTTTTAAGCAGTGCCTCTTTCGACTCGACGATAAAGTTGTGGGATGTGGATCTAGGAAAAGTACTCTACAGCTTAAATGGTCATAGGTAAACTAGATCAAATTGCAACACACCCACTTGCCCTCATGCATATTTAAGAACAGATGCACGCATACATCTATGCCAATACATAACTAAAATGGAATAAAGTTTGTGCTGTTTTTACCTATTTTTATTTGGAGAATGAAGTGTTGTATTTATCATGCATGCAAGAAATCAGGATTTGTTTCTTCTCTTGAAAATGATCAAGGTGGGCATGCCGTATTTTTCACTTTGATATTTGCTTTATGTGGCCACTCAGGGATCCTGTATATTCCATTGCATTCAGCCCAAATGGTGAGTATCTGGCGAGTGGCTCCATGGATAAGTGCATGCATATATGGTCTGTGAAGGAGGGGAAAATTGTGAAGACATATACCGGAAATGGTGGGATCTTTGAAGTTAGTTGGAACAACGATGGCGATAAAGTCGCTGCTTGTTATTCAAACAATATTGTTTGTGTATTGGATGTCCGAATGTAGTGCCTGGCTATTTATCATTTAATCGTTATAACTTATAGCTTCTGCACAGCGCCACTGGCTACATTATTATTCCTGGCCTATGCCTTTCTGCTTGCGCTTGCCCAGTTCTTTGGCAAGATGAGATGGAAATGGAAGATGATGCCCTCCAGTAGTCGGCATCCGCATTTTTCCTCGGACGTGCATGCTAGACACAGCGCCTAGTGTGCTGAATGGTACGTGGTGAAGAGGCATATTTATTGTTCTAGGTTTGAGCTACATTGTGGAAAATTATTTTAGCTACCTTGTGGCTTGTGGGAACCTATCCGATGCCTGAAATTTCTTATTACTTGTTTTGCAACATATTCCCTATCAATATCATTCCAAATGTATAAGGAGGTGCACTTGTTTAGCCAAAATCATCCTTATCGATTGATAGTTGGCTATGCATATGCATGATATTGTTATTTAATTCCTTTGATTACTGTATTATCTTAAAATCACTAAGGCTTCTCAACAAGAGAACAATTTTAGATTTTGTTCGTAAAACTTATAATAATGAATTGGAGACTCATCTCTTTCATTTTACTTGGTTTGCCTTCTCTTAATCTTTGAATTTTCAATATAAAGAATAGATCACCTTGTAGAATTAGAGAAGAGAAGTTGCAACGCTGCAATTCAACCGAGCCAAGTTCATAAAACGCAAGAGGAACCACATGAAACTAATGAGTGGGAAAAGAAGAGAAAAATACAAAGCTACCAATCATTTCTACAGTCTACATGGGAAGGAAATGAGAGTAGAAGACAGTGTTCTGTACAAGTAAACATGGACAACTGATTGCATGGTAAATTATAAGACGTTTCGTTCATTGTAGTAAAGAGCAATCGAGGGAGAGAATAGGTACATAGCTTTCCCCTATACATACAAAATAACCAACACTCGACAGAATTCTCCCAAAGAATACTCCAAAACGCTACCCAAACTACAATCTAAGTCAGTTAGCATAATGGCTTGGCATTACCGCAACCACTCCAGTGATCATCATACACACACAAAAATCTTGTCTTCTGATATTTAAAACTTGCCCACTCAGCCTACGCTAACAGTTGAAACCTAGGTCATTATGGCCACAATTGCCTAATGATCTGTCTCTGTAACTTCAAAATAAGAAAGAGGTATCTCTGGAGGAGAAGGCGTTGTTGCAACACATTTGAACTGTTTTTGAAACAACCAATGCAGTTGGAATCAGAATAACTTTCCCCAACGCCAAAACGTGGGATGAAAAACTTCAAAACTTCATTGAAAAGGGGGTGGGAACTTGGAAGCGACGGTAGAAATTGGTTAAAATCGTACCTTATGCTGTTTATATTTATCTCTCACAGCTAGCAATGAGCCGCCTCGCCGACTGAGATACAAGTCATGAATGACCAATACACAGTCCTTCAAGTCAGATGATTTATACCCTGAGTGTTGATGAAGCGTGGAATTCTGTAAAAAATTATATCATTCAGTAATTGACTCCACAGTTGAAGTTAATGTTAGAAGACAAGGTTACAACACTGAGTTATTACCCAAGGATGAGTCTTTGGGCTTAACATGAATCTAGCAAGAAATAAGACAGAGGCGGCCACCAAAGAAGGCAAGAACTTTACACAACTATAATCCAACAAACTGAGCTCCGCAAGATAGTAAGTAAGGAATTCAAACTGGAGTTCAGAAGCCTATGTCATAAAAAAACGAATGTTTGTGAACTTTCCATACATGACATACCCAACAGTGACAAAGTGTGGCATAGTGGAAATGACAAGACTATCTTACCTCATAATTCTCCAGAGCAACTCTAGAGAATCTTCTGCAGACACAGTAAAAACATATGATGAGCAATTGTACAACTAAGGAAATATTATTCAAAATAATAGGAAACAGAAAAATAGTCAAGCATTTCATGCCTTAGAAATATCTTTACTGTAGGATATCCCATTTCATATTTCAATGACTTGAGTATTTCAGCCTCCATGGTCACAACCTTTAGAATCAATAAGGCTGTTAGGAGATAATAAAGATAAAATTAAAGTGAAATGTGAGAAGCAGAATGAATGGTGAAAATCACCTCTTCCTTGGTGTATGTGTTGTCCGTAATGTAACAAAACTCTTCCACCTCAGGAGGCTTGATCTCCTCATATTTTCTAGCGCACAATCAAAAGAAGAAGAAGAAAAATTAAGCAGTAAGACATGGGGATAGTAATAATGATAAACAGAACTGTATATGAGTATATCGATTTTAAGGAATGTAAAGTATTTAATCACTCACGAGGCAATTAGCATAGAAGAAACGCCCAACAACTGCAGCTTGTCCCTACTGAGAGCGTTTAAAGATAGATATTTGTCGACATAAGAAACGGTGAGATAAAGTGTGTCTGAAACAAGCTTGTATTCCTCTGCAACTTCCACCAACCAATCTACCAGAATGCCTCTCATATTAGTATTAATGTCCCTCTGGACTTTTTTTATGTAATCAGGTAAAGGTCTTCTTCTGGGATTCGCCTGACCCAAAAAGTTAAAATTAGTGAAGGTATGCCCTTTCAGAGAAATGGAAGTTCTTCACAGCCCGAGAACTTTATGGCAGAATTTTCCAGAAATCCCAATAACCATAACGGATAAAGAATCAAAGTCCAAGTCATGTGCTTCAACTCGCATAGTTTAACGTGGACTGAAACCCTAAGGCTGGTATAAATTCCAAAAGGTATCTAATTCACGAAACATTTATGGTTATAATCCATAAAGCAAAATAACAGCGAAGTGAAGATGCTAAATATACACATCAGACAATAAACCAGTAGATTCAACCATTCACGTGTTGAAGACCAGATAAAGAACTAGGTTAAAATATATCCTGATGTTGACTTCTACATTTGACATCGATCCCAGTGTTAAAATCAAAGTGAAATTAAAGCTTAACTTTTTAGCCTTCCCCTTATGAAGAAGAATAGTGACCCACAGGTATCACTTCTAAGATTGTGATAACAAGTTAATAAAGTGAATATACCAAATAAGGCGAGCGACAAATGAAGTCACACCCACTTACCTCCAATTTTCGGAGATACTCGAAAATATCAGAAGCATAAGGCACAGCCAATTGAGGGTCATCGGCACCATTGGGGTTGGACGGCGGCGACGCAGTTGTGGGTAGCACTTTTCCGAGTTTTCTCTCAATTCTGCTTCTTTTCTCCCTCTGAATCTCTTCCCCAGGGCATGGTTTCTCTGGCACGACAACATTTGACAAGTTGGTGAGCTCTCTCAACACCGCGCGCTTCTTGGTGGCAACATGCAGTTCAGCAATAGCGGTGGCGGCCCTCTTCTTGGCTGCTCGAGGGGCCCTCCCGCAATTCTCTTGATCGGACATGGCGGGAAGAATGAGTTTCAACGTTGAAGATAAAAAGAGAGAAAAATAAAGAGATAAATGTTGGGAGGACCAGCGAGAGAGTATGGCTTTTGAAAGTTTTGCAGGGATTTTCGGTTTTGTTCCCGCTTCCACAGTCATTTAAGATTTCAGCCGGGAACCAGAAAGCTTTTGACTTTCAACCAGAACAAAACTTTATTCAGTCCCGCTAGAACCAAATTCTCGGGTTTGCAAGAGACAGAAAAATGAAAAACCAAGAAAAATGAAAACAAAGTCAAAATAATTGATTACTGAGATTGCGTTCCAGATTCCCCCCGTTTTTTACTTCTTCCTGTCTCCACTTGTATATTCCCTTGATCCCTGCCCTCCTTTTCTTGGTTTTAATCTAAACACAATATTTCATTATTTACAGAACACGAGATTTCCAAAAAAATATAGATTTTAGAGAATAAACTTTATAAAAAATAGATTTTAAAAATAAAAATATTTAAATGATTAGTAGTATAATATTTTTTTATAATAATAAATTACTAATAAAAAAGATATAAACTAAATATGATAATTATATAAAGAATAAATTTTATTTATAAATTTTTTATTTAAATGATTAAAAATAATATATCTACATATATGTTTGAGCAAGATAAAAATTTTAAAAAATTTACGTGAATTTTAGTTTCTTCCTCACAATACTTTTTAATAATTTATGTGGATGTGTAAAGCGGTGAAGCACGAGAAGAAAAAAGGAAGTGCAGGATATGTGAAGTCAGGATAAAAAAAAAAAAGAGAACACTGGTAAAACAATGTGTAATGAATATAAAAGTTATCACATTTCTCATAGTAAAAACTGAAAAAATGTAGATTCTTACAAATTATAATTTTATCCTATAAAATTATGGTTTATATTGAGAAGTAATTTTTTAGATTTGAGGGACTGTTTAGTTGAAATAAAAAAAAGTCAGAAAAAAAATCTATTCTCTAACCTTGCCAAACACACACTAAGCGTACCAAATTTTTACACAACACTTTCCGCTTGCTGAAATTGCTTTTTTTTCTTGGTTTTGAATTTTTTTTATTCACCAAAAAAAGAAAGAAATTGCTTTATTTTTTGCATCACTTACTGAAATAATAAAATTGCGCCGTAACCATGACAGTGAAAGCGAGTCCTTCCCTGCACTAAACTAATTTAAAAGACAAACAGAAAATCTGATAAAATTCGTTATTTTTTCCAAGGAATTTCATTTCATTGGGGTGCTCTACCATGTAAGTTGTGACTAAACAATTTATTAGGAACAAATAGATGCTTCAACCTGTAAAGAATCGAGCTCTTGGTTTAAAGGTGTTTAGAAACATGGGAACTTTTTTCGATGGACTAATTACAGCTAAAAGTTAGGAATTTTATAATCTTCAATAATCATTATTCATTGATTAATAACTAATACTTTCTTGCAAATCATCTCATCTTCATTCTCCCAAAAATATGAATAAATTATTTTCAGGTTTTCCGAAACTACCTCACGCGTTAAAAATATTCATCTTATTTAATGGATATAGGGCTTATGGATTAGAGATAATAATACTCCATATGATATTAATATACTTAATAAATTTAGATAGATTAATAAAATCAAATGTATCAGTTAAATATAATAAATATGACATGATCTATCAAAAGTAAATATACATAACATCAGATGATTTATAAGTTAAATAAATTTATTTAAGAAAATTAATAAAATATAAGAAATAAAATAAATTAATATAGTATATTTATATTTAAATCTAACATCTAAACTAACTCATATTATTAAATGAGGTATTAATTTATTTTTTATTTATAAAGTATTGGGATTAAGCAGAATTTGAATTCAACGTTACGATTCTCTAAAATGCCCAATTTTAGGATTTTGGATTATTGCATGCCCAGACGAGATCGATGGGTTTGGAAAATTTAGAAAGGAAAGTCACTTGTTTTTACAATTGAAAACCTCAGTGTACAAAATAAAACGTTATAATCACAGAACACAGCAGAATACTCAACCAATATTTGTTTAATCCAAAATCGCGACTGGATAATGATCTATTCACCCAAAAGGAACCTATAGGCCCTCCAAAAGTCCATAAAACGAGCCCAACAATTTTCCACACATAAATCCAGTTGCATCTGATTTCATAGATGGCCCAACAAATCATTAAAATAAGAGTTTGGCGGATACGAGCAGGGTTTAAGACATTTCAAACCCACAAGAGCCGGCTGATAATATGTTATTGAATGATGTATCCACAAAGAAAAAATTTAACTTACGGCCGAAAATTGCAATCTTTAACCCATCATCGTCTGGGTTTAATTAATAAAAAGGTAAAATATGCGACTTACGTAAATGCGTACTTAGCCCTTAACTAAATTTAAATTTTCGTTCTTGCTTTGGAGATTAAATTTTCCATTACAAGTTTGTGATATCATTTGGTGAATTTCGTAAAAAGCATCAGTCCAAAGAACATAAAATAATTGAATGAGATAACCACATGAAAGATGGAAGGAAGTAACAGTGGCTATGAAGACCCTACTTATAAAAACTATTATTCGTTTAAATTGCCGGCTCTTTATTATTAACTTAAGGTATAAAAGTAAATGCGAGGAAATCCATCCATCAAACTACATATATATCAAAATTCTAGAGGTGAAGGGCTTCAATTTGCCGGACTGGGCTTGACAGTGTTCCATTTTACATGTTGAAAATCATCAAAGCAGATGGCACTCGGCATTCTATATTTGGAGACCAGTTCTTGACCACTGTACAGGATTAAGAATAAAGCCTCCTCCTGTATTGCACAAACGGAGATCCATGTCCTTCCTTGCAAAGATATCAACTTCTATTAATTTAATGGCGCTATAAGTCAGTTTAGTTAGACAACTCCCAACTGCGCAGAAACACACAAGATCATGTTAGTCAAAAATCATTGTCTCCGCTTAGTTGACGTTGAAGCAGATCCTAAAAGTGCTGTACCTTAAATTCGACATTTTCCATTATGCTTCTTCAAAGTAAGAAATTGGTATCTCCGGAGAAGAAGGCAGCATTGCCACGTATTTAAACTGTTCGTATAAATGGTGTTAGCTCACTCTTTTACGGCTGAAAGCAAAGTAATCCAATGAAAAAAGGGGGTAAAACCAAGGATTTACCTTGTGCTGTTTGTATTTCTCCCGTATAGCTTGCAAGGATCCTCCCCTTCTTGCCAAGTACAAGTCGTGCAAGAACAGCACACAATCCTTCAACTCGTCTGGCTTATATCCCGTGCATTCTTGCAGGGCTGAATCCTGTCACGTGTAATTTACTTGATGAGTGCCTCATGATAGAGTTTTTAAGTAACTTGGTTTTTTTAAAAGCTATGCTAAATTTTTGTCCTGAGGGTAAAATACTTACCCAGGGATGCACCTTAGGCCGAATGGTAAAGTTGGCTAGAAATATGACTGAAGCAGCCACCAGCGAAGGTAAAAATTTAATACAATTGTAATCCAACAAACTTAGCTCGGCAAGATAGTAGCAAAGGAACTCAAACTGCAGATTTGGGCTCTGAAACAAGAGTGGCAATGATCAGTAACTTCGCAAAGCTTTTCAAATGCGACAAAAGCAGAGGGATATTAGCTTAACTTACTTTCTGATTTTCGGAAGTAACACCAGTAAATCTCCTGTACCAACAATCATAGTCACAAATCACACAATCAGCTCAGTGTCATCCAATCGGAATTAAGAATTTACTTGAACAATACAAATCAGGAAATTTTCAGAGCGTTCTTGCCTTAGAAACGTCTTCACGGTGGGGCTACCCATTTCAAAATTTAGAGATTTGAGTATAGCAGCCTCCATTTCTACAACCTACATCGTTAACAGCGAGCAAGGAAACAAAGGTGAGGGTTCGATCTATAGGAATAAAAAATCGAACCACCAATTCGCAGAGGGCAACTAATGCTGACGGAAAACAAGCGTAGAATACCTCTGCCTTCCTGTATGTATTATCGGTTATGTAGCAAAACTCTTCCACATGCGGAGGGCTAATTTCTTCATACTTCCTACATATTAGAATGAGATGGAATTACAATGCTAATCCGGACTAAGAGAACAGCACTCTCAGAAATACAAGCAGTTTCTGAAGTCTTACGATGCGATGAACATAGATGAAACACCCAGCAACTGAAGCTTCTGCCTTGTGACTAGGTTGGTAGAGAGGAAGCGATCAATGTACGAAACAGAGAGGTAAAGAGTGTCAGAGAGAAGCTTGTACTCCTCTGCAACCTCTACTAACCAATCAACCAGTATTCCCCTCATGTTGGCGGTAACATCTTTCTGAACTTTCTCTAGGTAATCAGGCATTGGTCTTCTCTTTGGCTCCACCTGAGAAATAAGCAATCGGGAGAGCTGGTTAACATCGAAGCAGAATCATATGATCAAATAAAAATTGAGATGTCAAAGAAATATATACAAGTGAATCATATCCAGTTACGCCAATCTGTATCAGCAATGACCAGTTCTCATTAATCGTCTATTAGCAATGACTCAATCCTCGAATTGCAAGTAAGAAACTTCATTCCGCTTACGAAATCCAAGGCAACAAGGGGACCAAGAATTACCTCCATTTTGCGAAGATACTTATAGATGTCCGGAAAATAAGCCTCGCTACTTTGCAAATCATCCAAATTCGCATCGGTGCCTGACTTTGCATCAGTGCGAACTGGATTCGCGTCATCCGACTTGGGATCCCCCGAAGAGAAGCTACTCTTGGTTGTCGCGGCTTTCTTAACCCTCGTATTCCTTCTATATTTTGGTTTCTGTGGCTCCAACTCCGGATTCGAAGTCACAGTCTCAATAAGGTTGGATAAATTGGGCAGTTCCCCCAAGACCACACGCTTCCTCTTGGGTGAACGGTTCTGGGCCAAGGTGGCGGCCTCTGCTCTTCTCTTTGCGGCGCGAGTCTCCATCTCCTTATGCTTCTGCGCGTAGGTCTCAGTTGGAATAGAGAGGAGAGGGATGATGACGAGAGAGAATAGGCAGGTCTGGGGATGAGGATGGGAGGGAGCGAAATGAGTTTTATAGAATAAGATTTAGAAAGCAGGAAGAGCGCCATGTCTGGTTTGTGAATTTGTTTTGAAAGGAGAGAGGAAAACGAAATTGACTTTGGAATGCCGCTTTAGCGAGAGGGTCGAAATTTTGAGGATTTGGGTTTTGGCGAAATTGGCTACATTTCAAATTCGGAAGTTGTGTGCTTTTGTTTCCTTTCATGTTTTTCATGTGGCGGGCTCCATTTTCGCGCTCTATTATCCAATCATTTCACGCCCCAGCCAATTTTTCTCAAAACGCTGCGTTCAGGAAGCAGTCCTAAATAATACCCTCCACCAAGTCAGCGTACTCTACTGTGAATCTATGATGCCATGTTCAAGCTTCCATTTTTCAAAGTATTATATTTATACAAAATAAAATGTAGAATTTAAAAAATCAAACAAATAAAAAGTAAAAAACTCAATGTATGCTCGTGATTTTAATTTTATAAAAATAATATGTGTAGGATTTTCAAAATGATTGTTTAAAAATTTTATTGATTGAAAAATATGAATTCGAGTAATAATATTTTTTATATATAAATTTTTTAAATCACTGATATTTTTTATATGAGACAACCAATAAATTTTTTTACCAAACTTCCCTTTTCCAAAGGACCTTCGAGCTCAGTGGGAGATTGATTTCATGTCTACAAAGGAATTTGGACCACTCCTAACTTCATCTCCATTTTAAACGTTTTTACCAAATGTATTATTGAGGATCTATATTTAAAATTTGTAATTGATGATTTGTAAATAAAAAAATATTTTTTTTTTGAAAAAATGACAATTAGAAAACCAACTATATTTAAAATTCTTCACATATTAAGATCGTTTTAAAAAATAAATACAAACCATCCAGGTTTCGATCGAAAACCCTTCAGTTGTTCATGCACCTTACAGGGCCTAATAAAATCCATATTGCCCGAATTTGTGAATAGCACAATTTGACAAGGATTCACACTTACTGAATATATATTGATTGATTTAAGAATTAAACTATATCCACGTAAAAATAAAAAGTCCATAACAAATTACATCATTCATAGATTATTAACTCACAGCGTGGCTTATTTCAGTATACTATGATTGCAATGACTGCGGAGAACGGCATAGCTGACATTTAATCCTATGATACAACACATTCACACGCCATACTAGATACTTTCTCTCAATCCACCTCCTTATAATCTGTTGGTTTTCAAACTTAGAATTTAATTTATAAACCGCTGAAGAATCACAATATTCCTTGGATCACGAGTTTTATATCAGTGTAGCAGGAATAAAATTAAATGGCAAACTCTCAACTGGAAGACGAAATTAAATGGCAAATTGAGGAACAAAGCAATGCCATTGATTAACAAATAGCGACGTAAATTGGAATTCCAGATGTTATCCTGACTAACTATATCGTCAAAAAGTCCAGATGTACATGTATTCACGAGCCAAGGTTGAAGGCAACAACTTCGCATATATCATGCGTAATGGCGATCCGGCAATAAACTGTTTCAAGGGTTCAAATGAGAAAAGCAAAGTTCAAGAAATTGTCCTTCCCTAGTTCGTCCTGGAACGTCTGGAAAAGATCCACCTCCTGCTAACAGAGACGAGGGTTGGAATTTAACAGAGACGGTGAAACACAGTGTTCATGGATCTTAACATGAATATTATTTCGCACTATCGTAATTCGTTCTGATTAGGGCAGTAATTTGCTACGTACCTGGAGGTTGGAGTGGTCCCCAAGGGGTGGAATTGATATCAACTTGTCCAAAATCATCCTGGTTCAAACCGTCTACGGGACTCGAGTGACTTTGATCATGCATCAGAGTTGAAGCTGGCGACAACATATCAACCACATGTACAGCATTTCCTTGTGACTGTTGGTTATCTCTGAGAGTGAAATAAACAAGGCATCAAACGTTGTTATGCACACATCTAACTAGAAGTAGATGGATTGGCGAATCGATCCATGCTTCCTCTTCAAAATAATTAAAATACCCGAAATGGAGAAAACCGTCGGCATAATCCGTAAAGTTCAGGTTCTGAACCTGCGGAAGCCAATCCACCGTGTTCTTCAGGCTTCCGTTACCAAATCCATCTGCATCTACGGGTTTCTCAAGATGCACCTGATCATGAAATTATTTTCTAAATGAAATAACCATAACAAATAGCTGATTGGTTTTTGTCAGACGATAGAGGTTTCATCAGTTTGTATACCTGGGGAGCTGTAGCTGCATGTGAAATATACTCTTCCTCCAGAGCTCGCTGTTCAAACATACAAGTAGAAAATATCCCATTATTGTCACTGGTGATTTATTTAGGCTACAAAGAAAACTTACTTTTCGCAGCTGCACTTGTTTGAGAGTCTCCAGGAGGACGTTCTCGCGATATTCAGCCTCGTACAGTGTCGTGATTTCATAAGGGTCTCCTTCGAATATCCTACAAAATGAGGTAATAAGCGATCTAACTAATGATGATCGGAGGCAAATGGAGTGAAAGTTTAGGCTAGCTAGGGTACCTTAGCCTCTTCTCCATCTCTTTAAAACGAGACTTGCAAATAAAAAATTCCCTTTTAATGCCCTAAGTTTTAATAGAATTGATCAGTAAATTAGTCCGAACAATTGATACCCATGAAGGATAAGATACAATTAATATACGGAGATTAATATACCTCAATCTGGGAGTCTGTAATCATCGGGCTGCCTCGCAGTCATCAAAGTTCAGTTTAGATGACCAATATATATAATCGGAATTCTGTAATCGGTAGTTGAACACAAAATCGCTACTAAAGAGATTTTTATACAGACCTAGGGGCTCGGTATATTTCATCGGCTTCGGCTTTCAGCTTAGCAAGAACCTTGTGAATATGCTGCAGATCGACAGGATTAAAATTGATTATTTCAGAAGTAGCCAATAAAAAGTGGTGTGTCCAGTTCAACATGTATGCATGAGGGAGGGCCAAAGCAAAATTACCTCTTGATTTTGCACCCTTCAGAATCGCACGGTTCCAAGAAAACCCAGAAGAAAGCAAAGATCCATAAACGCCAGAAAAAGAAAATAAACTTGAAATTATATATACAGGACGCGGAAACACACAAGATTATCTCAGATAAATTATATGGATAAGCGCAGGAGCCAGATCAGAGTCATACCTAACCCGTTCTTGTTCAGGAAGATCAAGATATCGTTCAAAAATTTCTTCAATGCTTCAACATATGTACAAAGGAAAAATTATACGAGTTTATCAAATACATTTTCTGATAATTTAAGAACGTTGGGAATATGATTAACGAATGCACTGTAATTAAGTAGTGTTGCGGTTAATGTTGATGGATAGCTGGAGCAGGGCGGTACGATAAGGACCTTTTACCCCCAGAGAAGAGACTTGCTTTTCCGGACGGAGAAAACATGATGAGAGCCACATCAACGTCACAGAGTACAGAAAGTTCATAAGCTTTCTTGATGAGTCCATTTCTCCTCTTTGAGAAGGTGACCTGTCTATTTGTTGCGTTCTCGATCTTCTTGATCTGAAGCTTCACTCTTCCCATATTTCTCCTACTGAACTTTGAATCCCGGCCCTTCTCTCCCTTCTATGGAAAAATTGTATTTAAAAATCTTCTGTGAACTGTGAGAGAGAAGATGGACATACGGGGGCAAATATATCTACATAGGAAACTAAGTAGATATCATTACCCTCACGAGTCCCTCACAAAATCTACAGAAAGAGAGAAACGCAGCCGGAACTTTGGCGGCGACTAGAGAAGAAAATAAGGAAAAGGTAGGAAGGGCCTTTTGTCTGTGTCAGGCTATTTAGACAAGGTGACGACTGTTGAGGGAGAGGGAGGGAGAGATGGCGGTTTATGGAGATATATATATATAACTTGATAATTAATCCGGAAAAGGTGGGTTGGTCTCCACTATGCAGTAAAATGTTTTAACATGCATGGATTCCTGCATAAGACAGGGTTTACAATTACCACACTGTCAGCCCTCTGTGCACAAGTTTGTCATGCATATACTCAGCGCAAGCTCATTAAAAAACATTATAAATATACATATCCTGCATTTAGACCATGTATATGTATGGCCAGGCTCTGCATTCTTCATTTCGCGAGCTCCCCAAACGAAACATTATGGGATGATGAGATGATCAGCGGTGATCTGTGCCGATAAAACATGGAAAATATTACGAGATGTCAAGATCTAAGAAGAGTTGTTTGTAGTAATTATGGGTATTAGTTAAGAGGGGCGTGGTGGACGAGGACGATTTCACTGTCACACACAGGCGCTGAGTAGAAATAACAGTGTCAGAATGGGTTGCCACGTACTGTTCAGTTCATGTTTTCTTTGAATCTGACTGTGGTTAGCCTAGCCATCACCTTGCATGAGTCCCTGAACCTGTGACCTCATTCCCAATTTGTCATCTCCTTCTCCCCATGCGGCCCTACCTGCTTGTTTATTATTTTGTACGCTTCTCTCTCTTTCTTTTGTTTAATTTTGTATGCTTCTTGCTTTGTTCATTTCTCACGGCACTCGTTTTATTATTGTCAGGCCCCTTCCGTTAATGATTTAAATAGTATGATATGTGATTTATCGGTTTCCGTTCCTTTGCCAACTGGTCTGCTATGTGATAAATATTAAATCGAGTAATGCACATCGGAATGAAGCCATTTCCTTCATCTGCACAAAGCTCGGATTCAATGGCCGCCGAGCCATTGATGCCCAGACAGAGCTCGTTCTATCTTCTTAGCTTTCATACTGTCGATGTCGAAATTTTTGCATTGAACAAAACGAGAATCTAAAACGCCTTTGATTCTACCTCTTCTGGGGCTTAACAATTATGAGTGCTCAGTCGCCGGAAGACGATAGAAACCAGGAAGCGAGCCGTCTAGTCGTCTACTAGAGTCCGAAAAGGAGTCTCAGCCATCTTCATTGGACGACCAAGAGGTCGCATATGACGTAGGGGAGAAGATACGTGTATTCAATTTGGACTTATTCGGCGAGGATTCGGCGACGGAGCCTTCTTTCTCATGGAAAAAACTATGGTTGTTCCCTGGTCCTGGATTCTTGATGAGCGTAGCTTTTCTGGATCCGGGAAATCTCGAAGGGGATCTACAAGCTGGAGCCATCGCTGGCTACTCCCTGCTCTGGCTACTGATGTGGGCCACTATTATGGGTTTGTTGATACAGCTTTTATCAGCCAGGATTGGGGTGGCCAGGGGTCGGGACCTGGCGGAGTCGTGCAAGGAGGAATATCCCAATTGGGCTCGGCTGGTGCTCTGGCTCATGGAGGAGATTGCCTTGATCGGTGCTGATATTCAGGAGGTCATTGGCAGCGCAATCGCTATCCAAATTCTTAGCCACGGGGTGTTGCCGCTCTGGGCCGGGGTCTTAATTACTGCTTCGGACTGGTAAGCACTTCCTTCTCTTATTCCTGTTGCTTAGAATCTTATCTTTTCGTGTCTCCAACTCTCGAAATGCATCACTTTTTTTCTGCCCGCTTTCAATTTACTCATCTACCTCATTGCATTGCTAAGTTCATTGCTCTTTAATGATATATGTTTTAATGAAATGTCCGGCTTACAAGTTTTTGAAGAACCTTTCGACTCACATAAGGTTGCAACCGTTGTCCGAGTTTTAAATTAAAATGTTGATACGTTGATATTTTAAGTTATTATCACAAGGTGTAACGTGTTAATGGTTTGAACCTCACACCACTTGGTTCCAATTTTTAAAACAAGGTACCGAAGTGTAATTAGGCTCCACCACAAGGTAACAAACTGTATTTTGCCCTTAATGAGAAGTCAGACTTTGATTGAGGGGAAAGCATGAAGCTAGGAATATCACCAATACAGAGGAAGGATCCAAACTTAAACATCTTCGTCGAGGAGCTTAGAGTCATCATTGCAATTGGAAGTAACGAATTGGATTTCTCTTTGGATAGGGAATATTTCTTTAAGTTGGAGGATAGAGGCGCAGCATCATTGCCTATGTTAAGCACTTATTCACTAGGATGTAGCAGTTAAAGTTCAATAAATTTACTTAAAAAAGTAAAACTATTCCCCTAGCATCAGCAACACTCAATTCTTTTCCAAGGACAACATCCAGTTTCTATATATTCTCTTACAAAGAAAGGGAAAGTACTGGTTTAGGACAAATTTAGGGTGTGTTTGGAAAACACCCAAACCTCAGTTTTAAAAGGGTTTTTGGCCCAAACCTCGATTTGGGAAAATTTCAAAATAAACAGGCTTATTTGTCCATAAGTGCTTTTGGACAAAACCATGGTTTTGAATAAACTATTTAAAATAGCTTTTTCAACAGTAAAAGCACTTATGGACTATCCAATTACTATCTTACCCTTACTTTTTCTTACACCGTCTCTCCTCTCTCCTACTTTTTCTTATACCCTCTCTCCTCTCTCCTACTTTTTCTTACACCCTCTCTCATTTCTCCTCTCTTCCTTCTCTCCTCTCTCTTCTCTTTTCTCTAACTCCCTCATCTCTCTTACTTTAAATCAAATCATACCTTTTTTGGTAATTTACCACCATAAAAGTCATTCTAAAAATAACTATCCAAACACTTATTTATTCAAAACTATTTTTTTTCCATAAACTCTTCTCCAAAAGTCCTTTTCCATAAGTTGTTCATAAACCCTTTTTTTTCATAAGCCCTTTTTTAAAATCCTATCCAAACAAGCCCTTAGTTGAAGATCACAGGCACCATGTTTCGCGACCAAAACATTAAAAAGATATGGAAATGATAGACATCACATTTATGGCAAATTAAGCAACTGATTTTTACGTCTCTAGCTACTAGTCTTCAGTTCATAGTCCAAATACAAGCTTTTCTGCTCAAAACTGTATCTTTTTCCTATGATAGTGTCAAACTCCTAAAACATTTCTTTTTTTTGTTGGCAAAGAATTTTTTAGAAAAGGGTTGGGCTTAGCCACAATCTAAGGCTAGAGCGAAGTCTCCTTTCCTCCTAGGCGATACTAATATCAGACGGGGCGAACCGTCTATTACCTTTAAGTATAAACCTATGCAT
The DNA here is from genome assembly GCA_037074615.1 of Leucaena leucocephala. Taxonomy (NCBI): domain Eukaryota; kingdom Viridiplantae; phylum Streptophyta; class Magnoliopsida; order Fabales; family Fabaceae; genus Leucaena; species Leucaena leucocephala. Next base: position 4,769,999 of record CM073517.1, on the reverse strand, counting down.
TAAAGAATAAAGATACATCCTTAAATATCGTAACTAAAACTATAATAAAATAGTATCCATACCATCGACTCTAAAACATTTAGTTTACATTTGAAGTCTTACTGCTGGTTTTTTGTTATTTTTTAAAACCTCGAAGTATTTTTCCTCACTGTCGTTATTGGGCCTGTGCATAGTAACTTGAATGGAGCCAGCATATTCAGGGGATCCAGCAGTTTTCACGCCCCCCACCCCTTCTCCAATTTTCACCCTTCCAGTTGAAGATGTGGATGCAGCATCATTGCAGCTTGCGTTGTCCTTTCCTTCCCTTCCCTAACAAGACGATAACTGTACCATTGTTCGCACGCTTTCATAACTGTGTATAATTAACATCAGTAGAGATATGATATTTCTTATTTAGTTTAGGAAATAAGAGTTAATTAAAAGTTGACAAATATACTTTTATATATTTATTTAAATTTATTTATTCTTTATTTACGATATTCATATCAAAATTATTATTTTTTAATTTATGAATCTCAAATTTTTTTATCTATTTATATATATGATAAAACTAAAAAAAATAAAAAAATCTAATAAAATTTTAACATTATCTCTCGATAATTTTATAATTATTATATATATTAATATAATATATAATTCATTTACTATGATTATTAGGTTTCAACAATCAAAGTAAAAATTATACGTGAAGAGAACAAAAAAAAATATTAACTTAGGAGGGGTACAATAAAAATATTAAAAGAATATAATAGACAATTTTATCAATATTAGGTAAAAAAAATCTCTCTCCTCCAAAAACTCTCACATTTAGAAGAGAGGTGGAGGAGGGGAGGGGAGCACGTCTTTTATTTTTCTAAACCAAATATATATATATATATTTGTTATAAAAACATAACAAAGTGAAGTCTCACCCTTCTTTCTAAATCATCTCTAAAGTTTTACTGAAACCTAAAGTTGTGAGTTTGAAACCTATGAGTACGTGAGTTATAGCAAAAAAATCACCACATGCTTCGAGCAATCAAACAATACTTACGTGCGGTATAGGTCTAGGCATGGACAAATATATGGATTCAGTTAAAAAAATAAAAACAAAGCAATGTATGTGCGCGCGCCCGGGCATGCATGAATTCAACTGTGTTTTCATTTGACGGAAGGAAAAAAATATTACGCATATTTTTTAATATGAAAATTAATTAATTATTTTAATAGATTAAATAAACTAAATAAATCAGTTAATTATGATCAGATCAAACCCTTCAAAATAAATTCATATCATATATTTATTAATCTACTAAAATTAGCTAACTATTTTTTATATTATCTATAATTACTCGATTTATCTAACTTCAATAAACGGTCTAAAAAGTTAAATAATTTTTATATTAAAAAAATTAAAAAATAATGTTTGCTAATTGTATTTCTAATGGCATGTAAGAAGGTGGCGAACAGTCTTACAATCCCTATTAGTCATTTTGGTTTTGGTTAATATAATATTTACTTTCTCTAATTTATACGAATTCAACGATCAGTTTTAATTTTTAAATAGATAAAATAGTCTGTATATTTATTAAATTATATGAACTAATATTTTATATTAAAATAAATTTAAAAAATTAAAATAAAAATAAATTTAAGATATTAAATATTATATTAACATATTTCTTTTAATTCACTGCCTACAATAGTATGTGTGTAAAGTTAGACAGACGACTTTGACTTGGAACTCTATGCTTCAAGCCAGGGTAGCGAGTAAAGACGCTATAGAGACGGCCTCGATGGCAACAAGAATAATAACGTTACAATGCGAGTCAGAACATTGTTAATTAAGGAAGGGTGAAAGGAGCTATTCAATCTTGGGCGGATCCTGAAAATAGAAAGAGGGGATTACCTTGTAACCGAGTGAAGTGGATGCTTGTGGAGCAAGTCTTGTTCGTGTTTAAGGACAGGGGAAGACTCTACTTCACCACTGCTACAATTCTAAGCATTCATTTGTATCGCAATTAAATTCCTAAACTTTAAAACTTTCAGCGTCAAACCTGTTACGAGTTCACATCCTTGTACCCCATTTGGAATGACGCCCCTGGAAATTGATTCAAATTCATTTGCTAATCCTCTCATGTCTGATCATTACACTTCATAAGTTCAACTTCAACTTCCAAGATTTATTGAAGAACCAAGAGTGAATAAACAAAGCAGTGTTCATTAAGCAAACAAATAAATATATAATAACGAGTCTAGTCCCAACAAATTCTTAAGGCGTCAATCCACTCACGCTTTAATAAGATCACTTAGTAGCTAGGACGTGTAAATAACATAAATATAATGTAGGTGGTTTGACGCAGTAAATTAACATATCTCTAAACGAGTGGATAGGGGTAAAAATATACTAAACTTTTAATAGTCCCATACTGTCTAAAATATTTAGCCAAAAGGCAGGTTCAGGTTTGATGGTCTGCATTTCCCGCGCCCCCCCCCCCATAAACCTTAACCCATAAACTTCAATTAAATACTTAAACCAGCTTAGTTTTAATTCTGAACACAAATATTGATAATTTATATTAAAAAATAAAATAAAGAATAATACTTAAGCCCTTGATAGACTTAAGAGATATCTGTTACTTGTATTTAAAATTAAAACTGTATTATTTTATCTAAATTGAGAGGCATGGCGAGACCACTTGCCGCAAAATACGAGATATTTTTAAAAGCTTGTTAGTAGACATCTAAATAAATTTTAAATTTAACAGACTTTTTAAAGACTTAAATCTATTTTTTTTTTTTTTTAAAAAACAAAGCATGCATACATAATCAAGTGTAAGTTTCAGCTTCATATTTTTGTTACTTGCTAAAGCGGCTCGGCGTGGCCTATCTCCATGCCTATAGAGAATGGCTAAGAAGACGAGTTTCGGAAGGCAGAAATTAATAAATTATTCATTAAAGCGACGGTGGCGGTGCACAATAGACATAGAGAGCAAGAACGTACAGGAAGACCCAAGTCAACACGGGGACCTAAATTCCTATGCAAAATTATACATGCATATATAAGAGGGAAGAAATTAAATGAAGGGGGTAATCAACTTATAATAATCTCAACAGGAACAAGAGGTTCAAGGGCATTTGGACTTGCCCTTGCTGTTCTTGAGATCCCTGTAGCAAGGGCACTCGTGCTTGTTGCCATAAGTGCCAGAAGGCACACACTTGCACTTCTCGCAGCAGATCCCACAGAACTTCAAGCATCTGTCCTGAACTCCTGCCTTTGCACATCTCTCCCCACACTTGCCATCACAGAATGCTGCAATTTCACCAACAAGCATAATTAGTTCAAAATGCCCTCAACAAAAAACAAGTTCTTACTGAGAGTTAAGGAGATAGATTTGAGCTTACGAGAACCAGCCCCTGTGACCTCTAACAGAGACGAGCTCCAAAGGAAAAGGCACAGCACCAGCACAGTAGCAGAGATTGTCTTCATCCTGAAGGTAAGGACACAGGCTGTGTGTTGTGTGTTAGAGAGAGATCGAACGAGGAAGTGGAAGGGGTTATTTATAGCAAGAGGTGAGAAGGTTTGGTGAAAGTGTTCAGAGGATGTACGTTACTCTGAGAATTTATGGTATCCTTATCGACAAGTTTAACCCACGCACAGCTGGACACTGATTTTTTTGTTCTGGTTTTGTGCAGAAGCCGCGTTCTCGCTCTTGGATTTACCTACTCCTATCATCTCATGCCCCTTTGGATTCGCATTCCATTTAATCTAATGCAAGTGATTAAATTATGAATTACCCCTACGGGATGCCCATTTAATGGCGAGATTTTTAAAAAAGAATGGGAAGGCTGATAGGAAACTGGACCCTGCAGGGCCATCACACAGGACAAAACAGTCACAAGGTTGACAACTAATGGATTCTGCCACTGCCAAAAAAAAAAGAAAAAGGATTCTGACACTTCCAAAAGCTTGCCATTTCCGACAAAAAAAAAATGTTACATTTTGAATAAAAATACAAAATGAAATGGTTTAGAAGGATGGAGAGCGTGAGAGAAGGGAACGAGCTAAAAATAGGGACCTAATTAATACAGAAAACTGGAGTAAGGAAAGGACCACCAAGGTCGGAACATGAATCTGGGCAAGCGGCCACAGTCGTGTAATACCTTAAAGATATTTTTCATTTAGGTTGACACTATTAGATTATGTAGAGATTATTAAAATAGTTTAAACTAATTTAATAGGATATATCTTAAAATTATATACTTTTGATATTTTTTTTACAAAAATTATATTTAAATCTTATATAATGAATTTAATTACAAAAAGTATAAAAAATTATTAAATTACTTTGAAGTCTTACAAAATTTATGATTAATTTTTAAAATTATGAAATGATAAAATTGTCCATGTGAAAAAAATAACTCTAATAATAGGAATAATAATTTTATAGAAAAAAATAACAACTCAATCAGAAAAGGAAAACACAATAATAACTTAAATAATGAGAATAATAACTTTTAGATGATAGAATAATAATTGGGGGACAAAGAAATAATGACTGAGACAATTTTTTAGGGGTAATTCTGTCATTTCATAATACAAAAAAAATCATCTTAAATCTCTTAAGATTTCACAATAATTTAATGAATTTTTGAGTTTTTTCTTGTAATTAAATTCTTTATATAATGTTTTAATATAATTTTTTTAACTATTTAATGTGCAACTATTTTTATGTTATTGAGACTACTTTATATTCTAAAAGACCCTGAACTTGAGGTTTCGAAATTCCATAAAAAAATGAATGATTATAATGCACAGCTGATAGTTGCTTTGTGAGACAGGTAAGAGCTGGCTAAAGCACTTGCTTTTTCACTGGCAAAATAAAAAGGAAGTGGCATGCTCTTTTACATATTGTTTGGTATGGTTAATTTGGGAGGAGGGAGAAAGAGAAAGAGGGAAATGATTTTGCTCTCCTCCCTCCTTTTATTTAGTTAATTAAAATATTTAAGAATGAGAGGAAAATTTTCCCATTTCAACTTTACTTCCCATCCTAAATTAAGAAAATTTAGAGAAGAAGTATAATATTATTATTTTATAATATTAATATATCTATAATTTTTTTAATATCTTAATATTATCCCTATATTATATTTTATTAAAATATTTTATAAAATAATATAAGATAAATTTGTCTATATAAAAGTATTTTCCATCTCCTCTTTTTTTGAACTAAACAAGATAATATAAAAATTTCTCCCCCTCTCTTAATATTAATCCAAACAAATTAATAATAAAATCTCTCTTATTTTTTTTCTATTAAAATCTTTTCTCTTTTTTTTTTTTCTGTTGAGCCAAACACCCCACCAGGAGACTCTAGAGTGCCCGGGAAACACCTCCGAGGAGGATTCTAAGAAAGGGAGGAGACCCTCGTACGTTGTTCTGTCCATAAACGTCGGTCGGGCTCACGTGATGCGTCGGCATTATTTATCTATTTATAACGATATATATTACATAAAAGCCTCGATGGGAGTTGAGATTCATGCATCATAAATATATAGGCCATTTTTTTAATTGAACCAACACAAGGCTGTTCTTCATTATTAAAAGATATAGTAACTGTGAGGAACCTAGATTCACGTTCCTTTTCCTGCCTCGGTCCTCGCCCCCATCTTCCTCGTATTAATATTCAGCTTCGGCTTTTACTAGCTGCTTTCCTACGCTGCCCACTAACATTCCCCTCTCTTTCGTACTACACCTCACCCACTTCAAGTCTCCAACTCTACCCTTCCATCAACTGTTCTTTTAATAATACCTTTTCTATTAACCAAAAACAAAAGTCACGTGTTGTAACAAAAAAAAAAAAAGTCACGTAGACAAAACAAAACATTACATTTAGCCTTTTCTTTTTTTTATTATCTCCTTATTAATTGAATTGACTTTTATTACTAGCTGATTCAAACACTTTTGATTTCATTGTATGTGTTGAGGATGGGGGATGGACCAACCATAATGTCTGGAAACAGGACATTGTACACTGATATATTTCTCGGCGAAGATCCAAGTATAGCATTTGTCCAACTGATGTTATCGATTTACTTCGTGGCATTAAAGACGTATCATCCATGCGGATTTCTCTCTTTGCCTCTTCACTCCCTCAATTATTCCCCCCTTTCCTAGCCGTGGTCCCTCCCTCCTTCCTCTTCCCAACTCCTTGTCCTTTTCAACCCAGCCAAAACAAAAGTCGTCCCCTCTTCTTTTCTCCTAAAAATATCATTTTGCTTCTTCTTTTTTTCGAGAAATAATATTAAATTAGTTGTAAAACGATTTTTCCCAGGGACGAGTGGTACTTGCGAGTTGCGACATAGCCCTACCACCATAGCTGGCACCAGACTTCTGACAAATGTATTTACTCCCATTAATTACTATGCAGGTGTCATTATCAATTCTATCGGGCCGCCCAAAGCCCGAATCCGATCAACCCACGAGCCCTTGGCCCTAAGGCATGGACGAGACCAGATTTCATTTTAATAATAGATTGGGGCTCATCGGCCCAACTCTATCGAATCCATAGCAAACTCCTTTTTTAATCTATGGGTCGGAGTAAGTTCATTTTATGGGCTCCTGGCTGTCGTATTCTTGACGCTCCAAAAGTAGTTGGAGTTAGATGGGTAAACAAACTTGCTAAGCTTGTACCAAAAAAAAAAAACCCTCTGTAAGTCGGAGGAATCTACTTTCTTCCTTTATCTCTCCCTCTTTTTTTTTCCTGGAAAAAAATAGAAAAAGGAAGTTATTGTAGTTTGTATTTTGTAAAGGGAATAATAACTATATAAACATTGATGCTCAATTTCTTTTAAAAGAAAAAATCTAGGAGCATTATGAGTCGCGGGTTAGATATTTTCATTGAATAAATGGATGGTTAGTCTAGTTCTAACCCGTCACATGCTATTCTTAGCACTTAAACTTGTGTATTTATGGTTTAGGCATCATAAAATATGAGATTGAGTTTGAATACTGTGAAAATATAATGTGAGCATGGCCTCCGCGCGAGTGGGGGTTTCCCTAAAGAACTATGATATGAAGATTTGTTGTAGGGGGGCAATAAACAAATATAAGGGGAGAGAGAAAAGTAAAAGGAATGAGGCAGCATGAATCTTTGCCCAGGCGTAAAGTTGGGCAGAGTGAGATTCCATCCTGAACTTTTTTATTGTTAGTAAAGTGGGTGTTGTGAATTTGTGAATTCTGGGGGAGCTTGCATGGGAAGGAGAGCACCGAGTTGGGCAAAGGAATGAAGATGACGTGTGGAGACAATCAGATCTCAGCTTCCAACCAAATGAATTGATTTCATATATTCCAAAACTAACATTTTAAATGCTCCATCTGAACTCTCAACAAGGTCGCATGATTTAGTATAATGTTGGTGATATGTATTGAGTATGATTAGGAACAAAAAGGGGCATAGGGAGGGGGAGAGAGAGAGCACAAGTGAAGAAAAGGGTGGGAAAAAGGGGGGTCCCCGTGCTGGGCGTGGGAATCATGAAACATCCCCTTTAAGTTATAATCATAACTCTGCTCATCCCATATTATTGTCCCGTCCCTTTCATTCTCCCTACCCCTCCTTCGTCGTATTCCCTACACTAACTCCCTCGCTTCTCCATTAACATCTCCTGTCTTCATATGCTCATGTTGGCTGTTGCATACCCATACTTCATTAACTCCCTCACTTCACTTCTTCAGTCATGCACGCTCGACGTAACAAAATATACAGTAAAAAAGTGAAGCTTTTGTAGAAAATGAACCGGGCAATGCAAAGGAAGGTGGTCCGTATTATTGGTAAGTCGAAAAGAATGAGATTGTTATGTAGTAGCATAGGTAATATAAGAGTAGGCATGCACGCATAGAAAAAGAGGGGAAGAAGGGCCCGTGATTAGCGACGCAATCAAGAGGAGTGCTTGGAGTGGGGGTGGTGCCCACAGGGCGTCTTTTAGCCAAAATGCAGAGAGAATGGTCAAAAAGAAGAACCTCGAGTGGGGATTGGTTGCGTTGCGGCCACACACAAGAACCAAAGCACACCAACTCGCAGCCATGAATAATATAGTGGAAGCTATCTACAGACGGGATCCACCAGTCTTTCCTCGTTCTATCTTCAACTCAGAAATTTCCTCACAATATGACCTAACATTTGAACCCAGCCAGAATCAGGACAAACATGTCTGACTTCCATCGTGCTTCTTTTCTTCCCATACCTCACCCACTAAAGTAGTTGCTATGTGCCTCACTGCTGTTCCGTGTTCCCGTTCCTCCACTACATCACGCAAAAGCGGGGTACCTTAAACAGTTCCAACGAATTAAGTAATTGAAAACACTTCTTCTTAACGACGGCTTTAACCTCCTTTTCCATACAGTACGCCAGTGACTGCAACTTCTGATTCACCAACCTTTTGAAAAATTCACAGGACTAATAACAACAATTATGTCTAGCATGCATGCATGTTGATGTCAGAATCAACACTCGTGAGGTCAGAATCAAATAATCTCATTACGCGCATTCAATTCGGGAGTGGGAACAAGAGTGTGAGCAATAATGAACCAAAGAATGAGTGAAGGTCGGCGACAAATATATTTGTATTTGAAAGAAGTAGATGAACGACGGAAAGAATGTGTACAATTGGGGTAAGTGGTGGTTTTGAGCAGTACTCCATCCATAATTGATTGCATTGTGCCCTGTCAATAAAGTATTCCAACGGGTTCCAACATGATGGCGTTAGGCGTTAGGCGTTAGGCGTTAGGCGTTAGGCGTTAGCTTCTGAACCGTGAAGCGTGACATCGGTTTGACCGTACGAGGACATTGTTTGACCGTTAGTAACGGCGCTGCTTCGCCGTTTCATTTGATGGTCTCGGCTCTAATCTAATCTAATCTAATCCGATGTCAGGCATCTGAGGTACCAATTAGCCAGGTTTCGTCGTCTACTTGCTGTCGTATTCCCATCCTCCATACTCTAACAACCTCTACTCTTCAACGATTCGCACCCACCACACAACAAAACAATCTTCTGCAGCTCCCTCCTTCGTCTTTCCCTTTGTTTATGATTGTCTCCATTTGCTCTTTTTCACTTGCAGATCCGATACCCCTTATTTCCTTCTCCTTAAAGCGATTCTCTCTCGCTCTCTCCATATACTTTCATCTCACTTTCTCACTCTTTGCTTCTTCTGCTCTTTTTTCAGTTGGCTCTCTGCTCACTGTTTCCCTTCTTCTCGACTTTTTCCATTGCTCAGCCTCGCGACTCACGCGGCGATTTCGTATCTTCACCGCTCTCTACCTCTGGGTTTTTGAGCGCGAGCTTAAACGTCTCAGATGGAGAGGAAGCAGGGGTTCTTTTCGGCGCTTAAAGAAGAGGTGGTCAGAGGGTTGTCTCCCGGAAGGTCGAGGGCCAAGAGTCTGGCGAGGTCTGCCTCTCCGATGTCGAGCTTGCTTCGCCGCAGGAAGAAGCACCATGCCCCGCCGCCCGAGTTGTTCATTGCGAGATCGGGAAGCTTGAGGCCGGCGGAAGCATTGTCGCCGCTGAAGGAGGGTCCTGATGGCACTGATGCTGAAGATTCCAGAGGCGAAGGACGGTGGGGACACTGGATGAAGGGCCCACTCGCCAGGACACCCTCTGTTTCCTCCTCCTCAGCCTGCAAGAGGTCCGATCTGAGATTGTTGCTTGGCGTCCTGGGGGCCCCGCTCGCCCCCGTTCATGTTTCCACCACCGATCCTTTTCCTCACCTCAGCATCAAAGACATTCCCATTGTGAGTTTCTACTTTCTGTCCCTTTTACCCTTCCTTCATTATATTTTGTGAAATTGCATACGCATGTTACAGCTTATCGTAGCGTCTAATCCTCCCCATTCATGTCCTCGCTTTAGTATGTCTTACTGAATGGTTCGGTTGTAGTTTTCTTATGTTCTTGGATAATGGATATGAGAGGAACTCCTTCGGGTAGATTAAGCTATGTTGCACGAAGTTTCGAAATTTCATATTCTTTCCAGCTGGAGTTTTGATCGCTTTGATAGTGCTCTGGCTTGTGAGTTTGCGGGAAAGTCGACGGCTTGAATCTAGATCTATTGCTTCCCAAATTGACATGGCAGGATATAGTTGCAACGGGGTTACGAGCAGACTTTTAAGTTTGGATTTGTCTAAAAAAATTAGGGCAAGCGTGCATCTCCCACCCAAACTAATTTATTAACACTTAAAGTATTTAAGGTATAATTAAGGGATAATTAGCACCTATATATTTTTAGAGGGATAATTAACATTTTAAATTATTTAAATTGTTATAATTTTGCCTTTGCTAATAAAAACACAAGTTTTTATTTGATATATATTATATAAATATTTTATTTTAACATATTATTATTTAAAAAGCAACATGTGTATATTGTTTTAATAAATTGTACTAAATAAATCATAAAATTTCTTAATTTTTATATATAAATTCTATAAAATATCAATTTTAAAATTTATTTAGTATTTTTTTTAAATAATATGATATATATGATATTTTAAATAATAATGTATTAAAATAAAAAGTTTATATGACATGGATGGATATAATATAAATTTATATTTCTATTGTTATAAAAGTAGAATTATATCAATTTAAATATTTTAAAGTTGTTTGTACTTTTAAAATTAGTTTAGGATACTGTCGTGCTTTTAAACAAAAAAATTATATATTTAGTTACTTCATTGTTGTCGTTGATAAACACAAGTCAAAGACAATCCATCGGAATCAAAGTTATATAAATAAAGGCTTATTTCGTTTCTATTTCAAAAGTGCTTTCGCATCCGATGGAAAGATGAAGTGATGAATTTGAGTGCCGAATGAATCTAACAATTTTTGTTTATCATGTGTTTTATATACACAAGCTAGAAGGAATTGACTTTAAAAACACATTCTTTCTTCGGTTATCTTATTCTAGGTTCAGAATCGGAGAGGACATTACTGGACCTCTTCGTAGTTCATATATTTTGGGGACTAATTTGTGATAACAGTGTGCAGTAAGCTCTTACATAGGGTTAAAATCCTATCATATTAGGCATCTGACTGCTTGGTCTTCCGTTGGACATTATTTTGTCTATTTTGACTGAACTGGTATGCGACTGTGCCAATTGAAGGTAAATAGAAAGGAAAGAGGAAGGGGCGTGGATCTTCTGATTGTTTGTGTTCCTGCACTTTTAAAGGTCTTCAGGGTACGTTACAATCTAATTGAGTGTTCTTGCAGGAAACTTCTTCTGCCCAGTACATATTGCAGCAGTACACAGCTGCTTCTGGAGGGCAAAAGCTTCAAAATTCCATTACTAATGCTTATGCCATGGGAAAGGTGAGAATGATAGCCTGGGAGTTTGAGACAGCTAACAAAGTTATGAAGAGTCGGAATTCCTCCAAAGCTGCAGAATCGGGTGGGTTTGTCCTGTGGCAGATGAATCCAGATATGTGGTATGTGGAACTTGCTCTTGGTGGCAGCAAGGTTCATGCTGGTTGCAATGGGAAACTTGTGTGGCGGCACACACCATGGTTGGGTGCACATGCTGCAAAGGGACCAGTTAGGCCTCTACGAAGGGCTCTCCAGGTGAACCTACATATTGTGTCTCTTTCGCCCTACCTGTTGACCGCCTCTTTCACTGCCTTAATTTGGTAACCTTGATTTTCTTTCTGTCCACAGGGTCTTGACCCAAGAACAGCTGCAAGCATGTTTATCAATGCAAGATGCATTGGGGAGAAGAAAATTAATGGAGAGGACTGTTTCATCCTCAAACTCTGCGCAGATCCCTCCACTTTGAAAGCCAGGAGTGAAGGTCCAGCTGAAATCATAAGGCATGTTTTATTTGGGTACTTCAGTCAGAAAACAGGACTTCTTATTCACTTGGAGGACTCACACTTGACACGTATTCAAAACAATGGAGGGGATGCAGTTTATTGGGAGACCACGATAAATTCGTTTCTCGATGACTACAGGCCTGTTGAGGGGATCATGATTGCTCACTCAGGTCGTTCTGTAGTAACGCTTTTCAGATTTGGGGAAACAGCAATGAGCCACACTAAAACCAGGATGGAAGAGGCATGGACAATTGAGGAAGTGGCATTCAATGTCCCCGGCCTTTCACTGGACTGTTTCATTCCTCCAGCTGAGCTAAGGTTTGCATCTATGAGTGAAGCTTGTGAGCTACCCCAAGGTCAAAGGGTGAGAAGTGCTGTTCCAGCGGCCGCATACAATTCCAAAGTTGCACAACTACACAAATCTCATCATGAAAGCAATGCCCGCAACATTAACTGGACAGTGGATGTTTAGCAAAGCAGAAGTATGTACTCACACAGTGAACAGGTCTGGGTTAGCTTAGGTTCTAGTCTTAACACTTTTGAAGCTGGACTGACAAGTTTCTGGAGGTAAATGATCAGATAGCAGCGGTAGTGGAGTTTTCTGTTGAGGATCATTACCTCGTCAAATTTGTATATAGAAATGATCATCGATGGTTCCCAAAAAGTGAATTTTGGTACTCTGGGTTTTTGGTGGATATAATTAAGCAGAATAAGGCTTGTGTTTCCACTAGTTTTCCGTATATGTGAAATTGGGAATCTGTTGATCATTTATTAGACACTATTGCTGCAGATCTGTCAGTGAAAGCATTCATTCGTGATGCTGGAAAGATCAATTCCAGTTGTTATAACCTCTTCTTCATAGCTGACAATTTTTGACTAAGTTTCAAGGCGCTAATATGTAAGTTATATATGGTGGTGATACTTCCAAGGGAATTTTCTGCCATCTTTCGCGGAAATTGCCATAGCAAAGTAGAATTTGTCCTGCAATACTTCTGCTAGTCAGTTGTAACATATTCTACATTAGTAGAACTATGATTCTAATTAGGAAAAGAACAGTATATGTATCGTTTCAAAATTTCTTGGCCCTTTTCTTCTCTCCCTAGTATGATAGTGTAGTATAGTTATGTTCCTGTATACTTTTAAACAAGCAATTCATCAGAATGTGTCTGTACCATGTACCTGGCCCTAAGGTCATTTGCCGAATGTACCGAGGATCCAATGATTCCTATATTGCAGAACTGCAAACATAAGTTGCATGCTTGCGACTGAACTTACGAATTACGATAATTACATTGTTGTAATTTAGAGGTGGGACCAAATGCCAACGCAGCCTGTAGGCTGTAGCACGATGAAACACTCTGGAATTTATATTTTTTAATGGGATTATTTATCTTAGTTTTGTCTTTATCTGTGGAAGTTGAACATCTGAAGTATGAAGCAAAAGTAAAACAACGTAACTAACAAAGAATTCGCTTTTGGAAGAAACAAAAAAGGATAATGATCTGGCAAGAAGGAAAAACCTTTAAATGGAAATCTGGACAAAATGCAAAACGACTGCAATTTTTTGCAATTAATATGGCAGTGTTTTGTAGGTGATCACCCAGTTTCACATTACCACCAACCACCAGTTAAGGACCTGCTTATTTTTTTGGCAAGATCCCGAATTTCATATAAATTAAAAGAGAGAGAATGAAATAAAGCATTGTCAATCTTTTTTTTACGGTAAGCATATGTATCTTTCTATTAGAGATAATCATATTCAAGACAAGATACTAAATGGGTACTTCTCTTAGCTGAAATTCAAATTTTGGTTCCTCGCATTTTGAGCGACTATCCCCTTCCATTAGATTCAATCCTCGTTGATCTCTTGACTCCTTTTTATCTTATTTTAAATAAACTATATATACTCCTCTGATCTTAAATATAAGACCTATTTAATTAATTTGGTTATATTAAAAAAGTTAGTTAATATGAATTTTTTTAAAACACCATAATTATTTGTTTTTAATTATCATCATCCTTCTTTTATTTGATTATTGTTTAGTGAGTATCAATAGGGGTAATTTAGAAAAAAATTGATAAATATAATAAATATATCTTATATTTAAAATTAAAATTGACTTTTTAATTAAGTCATATATTAATTATAGGAGTATATAAATATTTCATCCAGGCCAGCATTCGCCACTGTGGATCATGGACATGAATAGTGTCAACATATTTAAGACCATAATACCAAGCAGCCCAACCCAAGCACTTTCAGTTTCTGCATGTGATCTGATCTGTCCAGATAACACATGCGAGCATGGATAACTTCCAGGCGAGTTAAGACTCGGGTAATAGACTAACGGGAGTTGGTCCGAGTGATAAGTGGTTCGGTATCGCTTAAGCGAGGTATCGAGTTCGAGCCTTGGCGTACGCAGAAAATCCCCGTTGGGAGACTCACCTACCATAGCCAGGTGCGCGACGCGGGTCAGATCCGGATGTAGTCAGGGCAAAGCTCCGGTGAACCAGGTGGGCAACAAAAAAAAAAAAAGACTCGGGTAATAGACAATTCATCCTGTTCGATATTAGTATCACCTAGGAGGAAGGAAGATTTTGTTATGCCCTTAGATTGTGGGTGAGCCCAACTCCTTTTTAAAAATTTAATAAAAAAAAAAAAGACTCACGAGGATATAGTGCTAATGGTCGTCTTAAGCTGAGCTGCCTTGTTTATGTCTTATGACTAATATAAAGAGTAAGTATTTAATAATGAATATTTATTTCTACAAAGTAATTTTTTTAAAAGAAAAAACTGTACCTAACACAGCCAAAAAGAAAACTAAAGTTTAAGTGATTAACTGGTTCTGCTTTCCACCTATGGCAACCACATATTCTTGAGACCAACACCATTTGTACTTAAATGTGTTTTTAATCTTATCATACTTATTTATTCGAAGGTGCTAAGTTTAACCATGCGCTGGGACCACGTTCTGCTTCTGATTTGAAGGAGCTTGTTCTCCATTTTGAAAATGTGGACATGTGGTCCCTCTTCGTCTTTTAGCAGCTTAGTGATTCATTCATCTCTCCCCACTTTACATTTCAAACTGCAGTCATTCATAACCTTTACTCGAGGAACCAGAGAATTGTGGGCTAAAGGTAAGGTAAAATCTTAGCAAACTTTCAAGATTAGCTGAATTTTCTACGCTTTTTGCTTAAACAAGTGCTTTACACCATAGGCATAGCTAGGAGTAGAATATTAGAGCCATTGACAAATGAACTCAACCCACAATCCAGATGCTGGACAGCATAATGACTATTTTGCATAGGAAATCAGAAAATTCTGATATAACTAGATCCCTTTGTCTCTCTCACATGAGGACAAAACAACTCTTGGACCAGAAAGGAAATGCAAAAGCATGGAACATCGTCAGACAAAATCTAAAGGCAGAAAAATGCTTTTTAACCCCCTTTATCTGATTTGTGAAGCACAGAAGAATATATAAACTGTCTGTTAAATAACGTACGTGTGTCACAGAAAGCATAGATCTGTTGAAGATTATGGATCATAAACTGCCTGTGCTGTAAATATTTTTCTTGTGACCAAGATTACATTTTGGTCTGCAATATATTTGTGAACATGAGCGTGTTTCATCATGCAGTGCATAAGTTTTTCACACACACATTAGTAAATTAGTGGCCGAAGCTTGCTGTGGCCACACATTGATATGCATGCCAAAGTTGTATATTTGAACGTGAATTGGATAAAACTTTACGAGATAAATACATTATTATGGAGACTGTTTTAATGGTATCGAATTACAAAATCCTGCTATTTAATTATATATCTACGCCGCTAGGTCTTTCCATGTCATCTGGCTTTTCCACTTATCAAAACTTAAACCCCGCTGGATCCTTCTTAAAAGTGCCTACACCCACTGTTTAAGAAAATCTCAAATCATTATGGGTGAGGCAACCATGAATTCCCTTATGAAGAAGAAAACAGCGATCGCTCCCATGCGCAAAACTCCGTATAACACCAGCCACAATATCTCCGACGAGTCTGACCGGGAAGAGTTTTGCACCAGGCCATGCTGTTTCTTTTGCTCCATGAAAGAAGCAGACACATCCCTCAAAAGAGCAGAACTAGGGAAGTTCTTCAGAGAGATGCCTCTTAGGGATAATCAGGAGCATGTTTTGGTGCTGAGTGGACTGTGGCATATTGCCATGAACCAACCCAATGACCCAGAGTTTCCATCCCTTGGCGTGTTCAAGTGCATGGCAAATCTCATCTACAAAGGCATAAAGGACAGAAACTGGCTTCTTGCGAATCAAAACATATACATACCCTATTATGCTGCCCATATCATTGGTTCTTACACCATAAATAAGGAGGCGTATGCTCAAATTGCTGTTCAGTCTGGCGTGATCCCACAACTAATGGAGCTTCTAAGAGGAAAGATGAGTTGGGTTGAGCAAAGAGTAGCTGTTCGAGCAATGGGACACTTGGCCAGTTATGAGAGTACTTTTGAGGCAGTAGCAGAATACGAACAAGAGTTGGTGAAATTGGCAAAAAACTTGGCTTCTACATGCTTAGAAGTGATCTTCGTTAAATTTGTAGGGTTGAAGGACGTAAACAAAAGACTTAAGTACCATAGGAAATTGCTGACAAGGGGAATTGGGGGTGAGGAGATGGAGAATCGCAAGGCTGAGGAATGGGCTAGCCAGCTTCAATGCTGGTCTCTTCAATTGTTAAATTGCTTTGCTTGCAAAGAGAGGTCTCTGAATCTCATGTCTGATGATATGGAGTTCCTGGAAGATTTGTGTGATATGTGGGGTGGATTAATGAATTACACGTCACCAGCTGGGGTTGGATTGATTAGAATCTTGTGCTATAGCAAAATAGGAAGGAAAAAGATTGCTGAATCACCTAAAGTTATCAACACTTTAGGTAACCTCTCTAGATCTTCGGACGATTGGCAATATTTGGGTATCGATTGCCTTCTACTGCTTCTCAAGGACCCACAAACGAGGTACAAAGTCATTGATCTCGCAGTTTCATTTCTCATTGATTTGATTGAACTCGGAAATCTCGGAGATAAATCCAACGTAGGTGAAACAATCATGAGGGTTCTCCTTCTGGAATATCAACTTGGTATTTCAAAACCATTGCCGGAACTGCTGCATTTGGAGGTGGACAAGAGGAACAAGGAGAAGCTCATGTGTGAAGAAAAATTAGAGAAAACAAAGGTTTCGATAAGTTCAATAAAGCAACGAGCAAAACACATGTTCTGGTTAGGGGAGGTAGAAGAAGCTGTATCGAAGTATAGTGAAGCAATAGATCTTTGCCCACTGAGTTACAGGAAAGAAAGAATGGTTCTGTATAGCAATAGGGCTCAATGTTATCTGGTGCTGAGAGATCCGGATTCAGCCATTCGAGACTCAACTCGAGCTCTGAACCTGTGTAATCCAGCGAACACACACGGCAAGAGCCTTTGGAGGAGGTCACAGGCTTATGACATGAAAGGGATGGCCAGAGAGAGCCTGATGGACTGCATAATGCTGATGAATGGGTGCATCAAGATTCCGTACCACGCTGCTCGCATGCTATGCAAACAAATGGATGCCACATGGCTTTTTGGTCCTGCTCTCTCAAAGGTAACGTTAACAAAAAAATCTAATGGTCATGAGAGCAACCATGAAGGGCGACCACATGTCCGTACGACGGTGCTGAAAAGCAGAGGTCTCATGATGCCCGGTAAGTTCAGATGACCCTGCAGGTTTTGTTGTATATTATAACTAAAAGAGTTAAAAGCTTAAAAGCGACGCATCGATCTCATCTGATTTTGAGCAGTTTGGCCTTGTTTACCCTAGCATGGCCCCCACAAAGTTGGAGCTCATAATCACTTTGTCTGAAAGTTGTTGGTAACATTTTGCAGGGCTGTCCACCATTGTTGAACAACCATTTATCGCAAAAGAAGGGAGAAGGAGAAAGACGGAAGCAGCAAGGACTGCGATGAAAGCTGGCGTGGCTGGGGCAGAAGTTAGGCGATCAAAGTGGGCGTGTTCCAGGTAGAATAGAAGCGTTCGATCAACGTACGTCTCTTCAATGTATAATGCATTATTCCACGAAACCCTGTGAAGTGGTACTGCAACAGAATCCAATTGCGAGTTACATATATTGTATAATGCCTGCACTACGCAGGGAATTATATGAATTAAGGAGGACCACGTTGCCATCTTTAACATAATGTCACTGTTTAAAAATAAGGCTCGCAAAAGGTGTCTGGTTTCTCATAGTTTTTAATTTTAAAATCCTGTATGGCAACTGAACTGCCTTGAACCAAAAGATGAACTGTAATATTCATGGTATATCTTTTATGTTTAGCACTGATACTGATAATTTGATGATCTTGATTCATAAGAGGCGCTTGGTAAGAAATAGAGAGATGAATAATATATAAATATTCCCTCGTCTTTAGAAAGAAAAGAAAGACACGCCTATAGCCAGCAAAACACTGTATGGAAAGATGAGAATGGATTCGTGGGATGAGGCCTAACCTTACAAACATCAATATAACGTATAAAAGCTTTAATAGTAATTTACAATATTCATAAATAATGGAACTTATTTTTTACACTTAGTGTAGAAGTGGTACCCATATTTAATTTTAACTAAAAATCAAGATTTTTAATAGTTTTTCTAATTGTTAAGTATTAATAATTCAAAAACCATTTGATTCATTAAATAAATTGATATTTTTTGAAGCACTCGTTTTTATAACATGCAAACGGATGACAAAGTGTGGAATAATACATTTCTTATACGATATTGTCTGTGTCGATCTGATATTTCTAATACCATATGTTATGGGCACTACATAAAAAAATTATTTCTTTTACTGAACTATTTTTTATTCTTTTATATGCTTGACATAAAATATATTTAAAAAATATTAGTATTTAATTAATATTATTTCTTGTATCGTGCGAAACATGAGATTGATGGCGCCCGTTGCCTGGTTGGGCATGATAATCGATTAGCGTGATTCATTTCTGATATTATGCGTGTTTGACAACAGCAGTATAGAATGTATTCTGGCTAAAATTGCGGTTTAAAAATTTTTTACACAAGCAATAATTTTAGTTGAGAATTGATTTTGGACAAAACCTCAGTTTGAAACCTAGGTTTTGAATAAGCTACTGAAAATAGCTTTTTCTTTGAAATCTAAGTTTTAGATTATCCAATTACTATTATACCCTTACTTTTTCTTACACCCTCTCTCCTCTCTCTTCTCTTATCTCTCTTTCCTCTCTCCTCTCTTATCTCTCTTTTTTTCTCTCCTCTCTCCTCTCTACACTCTCTTCTCTCTCATCTTTCTTCTCTATCATCTTTCATCTCTCTTACTTTTAATCATATCATACCCTTTTTAGTAATTTACCAATATAAAAAGTGATTCTACTACTAATCATCCAAATATCTTTATTCCTAAAATTTATTCTTCCCAACATCTATTATACCAAAAACCTATTCTCTAGAATCTATTATTGATCTAGGATTGAAAAGACGACAATACCCTCCGACTCTCCAGAGAAGTCCATGGCAAACACGCCATTCCAGGCTGGAGAATGGATATGCATATGGGTATGGCTCGTGTTAGAACTTGAATAAGTGGATCGTGCCTCAACAAAAAAGTAGCCTAAAGCTATAGATCCGCTTCCTCTCAGGTCTGAAAGATTTGATTTAACCACTACACTTATTTTGCATCTCGACAAAGATTGAAGACTGAACTATGAGCTGGTGGTGGTCTGGAGCAATCGGCGCTGCCAAGGCAAGTATCTTCCACCAATCCTATCGTTTTCTAATTTATCTGTCTTTCCACTTCTCTGATTCTTCCATTTCCCCCTTCAGAAGAAACTTGGTGAAGACGAACAGCCCCCAAGTTTCCAGAGCGTGGCTCTTGTCATTGGCGTTACCGGCATAGTTGGGAATAGCCTAGCCGAGATCTTACCTCTCGCCGACACACCCGGCGGACCATGGAAGGTATACGGCGTCGCTCGCCGCCCCCGACCCAGCTGGAACGCCGATCATCCCGTCGAATATATTCAATGCGATATCTCGGATCCAAGCGACACCGAAGCCAAGCTCTCCGGATTGGCCGACGTGACCCACATCTTCTACGTGTCCTGGACCAGTCGACCCACCGAGGCTGAGAATTGCAAGGTGAATGGGGGTATGCTCAGAAACGTCCTGCGCACCGTCATTCCCAATGCTCCAAATCTCCACCACATATGCCTTCAAACAGGCGGTAAACACTACGTTGGCCCGTTCGAGTTATTCGGTAAGATCAAACCCCATGACCCGCCTTTCACCGAGGACTTGCCACGACTCGACGCACCCAATTTCTACTACACCCAAGAGGACATTCTGTTTGAAGAGGTAGACAAAAAAGAGGGTTTGTCTTGGTCCGTTCACCGTCCTCAAGGAATATTCGGGTTTTCCCCTTATAGTTTGATGAACCTGATAGGCACGCTTTGTGTGTATGCGGCCATTTGCAAGCACGAGGGGGTTCCCTTGAAGTTTCCGGGCGCTAAAGAAGCGTGGGAGTGTTACTCTGTCGCTTCGGATGCTGATTTGATCGCAGAACAACACATATGGGCAGCGGTGGACCCTTATGCAAGGAACGAAGCCTTTAATTGCAACAACGGGGATGTATTCAAGTGGAAGCATTTGTGGAAGGTGTTGGCCGAACAGTTTGGGATTGAAGAATACGGGTTTGAAGAAGGTACTAATTTGAGGCTGTCGGAGATGATGAAGGACAAGGGCCCAATATGGGATGAGATCGTGAGAGAGAATAATTTGCAGCCTACCAAACTGGAAGAGGTCGGTGACTGGTGGTTTATAGATATTATGTTTGGTGGGGAGGCAATGTTAGATAGCATGAACAAGGCCAAAGAGCACGGCTTCTTGGGATTCAGGAACTCCAAGAATTCTTTTATTACTTGGATAGATAAAACGAAGGCCTACAAAATTGTTCCCTAATGTTGTGAATGGATGGTGCTAGTCTTGGTTGTTTCCGATTGCCCTTGAGAACGTTTCAATAATTTCTGTCAAATAAGACACATTGGAGATCATGTGTCATGTCTGTGCTCTATTAGCAGTACATTATTATCCGTTGATATGCCTGTTGCAGTTGGAGACGACTTTGTTGCTACAATTTACCTCAACCGAACTTGGAGTTGGTTATGTACTTGTGTTGGCTGAGAAATTGTATGAACACAACCTTTCTTGAGGTTAGGACTTCAACTTTCCACCGTTTGGCCCATATAAAGGTGTAGTTGATTATTAAATTTGAATACAGGTTATCTGTTTTGAATGAACTTTTTGAATAAAAACTATTGAGAATGATTCGTGTAATCTATCGAGATATAAGTTTGAAGTGCATTTCTAAATCTGTTTGTCAAATACTTTTAACCTCATGAAAAGTTACTTTCTATTATGTTTGTTTGTTCGATTTGACCGAGTTCTCTTTTCTTTGTGGCTACGTAGGTGCTAACTCTTCTGTATGACATGTGGTATATATGTTTCTCAGCAGTCCTATTTTATTTGTTTGAAATGGAGGAGACAAACCTTATCAGGCTTGATGCCTTAATAATTTAATGAATTTCTGTGATTCAACTCTTGCCTCAATAGTGTTTAAAATTAAAAGTATTGCACTTAGTCTGTTTGTTATATCTAGTCAGCATATATTCTTTCCTAATTTAATAGAATGCCGCTATCTTTCTAAATAAACTGATGGAACTTCTCTATAGCTTCCATTACTTTTTTGGCATCTATATGAACACAGCATAGAAGACGTAGTAGAGTACATTTTCTAGCATATGAACATTGCGTTTTAGCTAAAACAAAAAAAGATTTGAGTCAGGGGAAACCATTGCTGTCGCTGATTCCGCCTGATGTTGTTGTTCTGCATCCCAGTTTCTTGCCTTCATTAATCTCCTAGTTTTGGATTTCTCCTGTCCAGTATTTTCATGGTGTAGGTTTGATTCAGATCCCCTCTCGTTCTCTCGTGATGAGATATTTAGGACCTATCCGGATCTCTCCTATTTTTTGGTTCCGTATTTTGAACAGAGCCTTGCTTTTAATTCGATATTATATCCGTGTTAATAATAAAAATGATAGAGGAAATGATTGGGAAGAGAAGCGATTGGTTTTGAAACTTGATACAAAGCGACTGGAAACCTTTGCCCAAAGAGGATGCGGATCCACACACGCACGTTAGGTGGATGATTTCGAGCATATGAACATGAATTTTAATAGGTGTTGAAGGTGACAGAGTTCATGGATGAACACCCTAGAGGGGAAAAGGTGCTGATGGAAGTGGCAGCGAACGATGCAAGATAAGGAGTATGATGCTATTGGACCCAGCATAGGAGCTCAAAATTTACTGTTCAAGTATTATGTCTGCTCCGGGGTCGCTCTGAACAAGAACATAGAGCTGAGTATTGTCAAAAGAGGACGCTATGTCCAACTGGCTTTGCTGCAGCTATTTGTTCCATTTGTGCTTTCTAGGCTCTATTTTTGATACACATGCCTTCCGAGGGAAGAGCAGATTCTTGATCTGTCTGGTTTTGATATTTTTTTTTGGAGAAAGAGGATAATACCTCCAAAGTTTATTAGATACTCTTACTTAAAGTGGCCGAAGAATACTATAGTTACATAGGTAAATTAAATTATTATAGACTAACAAATAACTTAAACTATATAGACTATATGTGAATAAATTTTTTTTACAAAAACAATCTATATATGTTAAAATTATTTAAAATGTATCTAACAATAATTTTGATTTGTGCTAAAAAAATTTCACGAGTATATATTTTGTAAGCAAAAACTTGCTTATGTTTAGACTCTCATAGTTTTCAACATATAATGGTTATAGTTTTTAACATATAATGGTTATGCTAATCTTCTAAGAAACATGTAGTTATTTAGTTAGAATTATTTTTTTTAACTACTATACAGTATCTTGTCCAAAAAAATTACTGTAAAAATCCCAGGGAGGATTTTCATCCAAATACTAGAAGCAAATTTAAAAATATGATTAATATCCTCAATCCCCCAATAATAAAACTCCCAAGTGAAACGTCATCTCACTTTTATGCCTTTTTTTTGTTCGTAAAGAGTTTCTATTTAAATAAGAGTCCAAAAATATTTTGACAAGATGTGACGTTGTTAGCTTTGACATTTGTTTTTAAACTTTATCCATGAGAGATTCAAGAGACACGTTAGGTTTCGATATTAAACCTGCCTGAGCTTAATTTTGATATTAGTTATGATTAGAGTCGACCTGCAGTATAAGCAGTACATATATATATTGTCAGGCAATATTATTGATTTCATGACTTACTGTTGCAAATTTGCAAATGATGTGGTTTTTGTGTTCATTTGTATGAAAGTCAAGATGAACTGCAATATTCATGGTATATCTTTTATGTTTATCACTGATATTAATAATTTGATGATCTTGATTTATAAGAGGCGTTTGATAAGAAATAGAGAGCTGAATAATATATAAATACTCCCTCGTCTTTAGAAAGAAAAGAAAAACACGTCTATAACCAGCAAACACTGTATGAAAGGAGGATAATGGATTAGTTGGATGAGGCATAACCTTACCAAGGAGTTTTTTTTTTTAATAGAACGGGGTAATATCTTCTAACTGATAATTTAGAGATTAGTTTTCTCAAAACGTACAAATTATTTAAATAAATTTTATTTTTTTTAATAAAATTTTTTTTATACGTATAATCAAATATTGAAGTTCAAAGTTAAGAACTAATTATCTGCCAATGCTTTGTTGGCAATACATTCACTTTTATTTGTCTCTCTTCATTTTTCTTTTCTGACTAGCAGGAGCCTATACCTTTTTGGCCTTTTGTTTCCATGACATCGATCGAGGTCTTTTGATTTATTTACTAATGTCCATCCGTCAGGTAGGGATAAGATCATAAGAATTGACTTATTCCCCTTCTTTTACATTCCCCCAACCAATTTTCATTCTTTTGATTTTTCATCTTTAATCTCATATTATTCATACACAATTATAAAAACGTCTGGCGTACGTAAATAAACAAAATAGCTCCCACGGATTTCGTCACAATATGTTAGGCGCACCACACTTTTTAATTTGAAACGGCTCCTCAGAAGCCATTAGTCCTTGCCGAGAGATGTCATGGCTGGTGTCACTGGAGTATTTATTTTCAGAATCTGCATGATTCATTCCACATGTTCCTTCCCTCAGGGCGTCTGACCTATAATTATCATCATCTCGCTTCAGGCACTGAGGGACAGGTAAGTCCACGATGCCCACCTAAGACGATGCCCACCTGCTCTCCTTCAAAGATAAGTCCATGATTAACCGGTCAGTCACAACTGGTGACGGAATAGGTCGCCTTTGAGATTTATTTACCCATCTACTCTCAACAAGACAACGCTATAAATCCAGTTACTCTCAAAGATTGCATCCAACCATTACTTATTTTATTTGGCATCCTTCCTGCGACCTGTAACATACTGGAGCTTAAACTATGAGCTGGTGGTGGGCTGGAGCGATCGGCGCTGCCAAGGTAAGTATCTTCCTCCAGTTCTATCACTTTATCATTTATCTGTCTTTCCACTTGTCTGATTCTTCCATTTCCTTCTCCAGAAGAAACTTGGTGAAGACGAACAGCCACCGAGTTTCCAGAGCGTGGCTCTTGTCATTGGCGTTACCGGCATAGTTGGGAATAGCCTAGCCGAGATCCTACCTCTCGCCAACACACCCGGCGGACCATGGAAGGTCTACGGCGTCGCTCGCCGCCCCCGAACTACCTGGAACGCCGATCATCCCATCCAATATATTCAGTGCGATATCTCGGATACTAACGACAGCGAAGCCAAGCTCTCCGGATTGGCCGACGTGACCCACATCTTCTACGTGTCCTGGACCAGTCGACCCACCGAGGCCGAGAACTGCGAGGTGAACGGAGGCATGCTCAGGAACGTCCTCCGAGCCGTCATGCCAAATGCTCCGAATCTCCGTCATATATGCCTTCAAACCGGTGCTAAACACTACCTTGGTGCATTAGAGTTTTTTGGCAACGTACAAATCCATGATACACCTTTCACCGAGGACTTGCCCCGTCTCGACGCACCCAATTTCTACTACACCCAAGAGGACATTCTGTTTGCAGAGGCCAAAAAGAAAGGGGGCTTGTCTTGGTCCGTTCACCGTCCTCAAGTGATATTCGGGTTTTCGCCTTACAGTTTGATGAACGTAATAGGCTCGCTTTGTGTGTATGCGGCCATCTGCAAACACGACGGGGTTCCCCTGAAATTTCCCGGCTCTAAAGCAACGTGGGAGTGCTATTCCGTCGCTTCAGATGCTGATCTGATCGCAGAGCAGCAGATATGGGCGGCGGTGGATCCAAATGCAAGAAACGAAACCTTTAACTGCAACAATGGTGACGTGTTTAAGTGGAAGCATTTGTGGAAGGTGTTGGCTGAACAGTATGGGATTGAAGAATACGGGTTTGAAGAAGGTTCGAATTTGAAGTTGACGGAGATGATGAAGGACAAAGGCCCGATATGGGATGAGATAGTGAAAGAGAATCAGTTGCAGCCCACGAAGTTGGAGGAGGTGGGTGACTGGTGGTTTGTAGATTTAATAATGCGTGTTGAATCGGTGTTGGAGAGCATGAACAAGTCCAAGGAGCATGGCTTCTTGGGATTCAGGAACTCCAAGGATTCCTTTAAAACTTGGATAGATAAAACCAAGGCCTTCAAAATTGTTCCTTAGTGTTGTGAATGAATAGTGCCAGTCTTGGTTGCTTTCTGATTGTCCTTGAGAACGTTTTACATCATTTCGGTCAAATAAGATACAGTGGAAATCACGTATTGTGTCTATGCTCTATTTTTTTTTTTGACAATAATGTCTATGCTCTATGGTAGATATGAACTATGGCTTTTTATGCATTTATTTAATATATAGAATTACTCTTTAATTATTATTTTGTAAAGAAAATAATATAAGATGATAAATCTATAATTTGATTGGAAAATATAAAATTATTTTCCAAATAAAGTTCATTATTTTTTTCGTCATTGAAGAATAAAAATTATTATATTTTTTTAGTCATATTTTGATTAAAAATATTATAGAAATACAAATAATTTTTAATCATCCTTTAATATTCTTTTCTTCACAAACATCTAAAATAATATTTTATTTTGTGACCAATTTCACCTCATTTTAATTCTTCAACCATCTAATATTATAGGCTTTACATTGACACTCAAATTTTTAAATTAAAACTAAAAATAAAAATGGTTCCCATCTATATAAACAGCCAGACTCTTTTAATAAAAGATGGGTCTTCACAATTTATTGTCATTAAAGTCCTCTTGATCCTTCCGACTTAATTCACAATGTATCATTGTATTGGGACTGATGTGTTATTAAATTCTTTCTATGTGACTATAATGAAATTCTCCCAACTTAAGTATACTGTTACTCTAAAGACTTCAACGTATTGAAGATAAAATTGGAGGATGCCAGGTCAGAATAACAAAAAAAAGAACTACAATTGGAGGATGCAGATCGTCTCCTGCAAGAATTCCCTTATCATCCCTCCAACAGCATGTTGACCGTACATTACTATGCCTGCCAAGTTGACTTTTATGTCAGCCCTTGGATGAAATGCCCAGCCAAAGTGCTGCTGGAGGGATTAAGGATCTGTATCCGGGTCCGTGATGATTATTACTCCTCCTGTGATAATTTTCACCTTAATTTTTTTTTTCATTTTCAATTTGAAATTTTATAATCTGCTTATTCTATAACATATTTTAACATGGATATGTAGAGTACCTTTAGTTAGTTAGAAAAGGAAAAAATAAAAAAAAAAAGATCGTGAATATAAAATAATCATTGAAACAGATGCATATAGAAATATTATTAAATGCATATTTCTCTTGAAAAATATGAATGATAAATAATATATATAAAAGTATAAAAATATTTATCTTTCTCGAGATTCTGCAGATATTTGAAATGAAGCCATTTTTTAATTTGAATATTTCCTCCCAAAAACTTATACCGGGCTTTGATTGTCGGCCATGGCTTGTTTGCGTGGATCGTAACTATTGAGTTCCCATAATGGATCGGAGAGTATAAAAGAATATTGGAGCTTGTAAAATGGAAGAGGTCATTTTGAATTTCAACCCGTCTTCGGTACAAGGACGATATTTTGGCCCATATACAAAGACCTTTTTGATAACCAGGACAGAGAAAACCAAAGACTACAATATTAGTTATGATTAGAGTCGACCTGCAGTATAAACAGTATATATATTGTGGGGACATATTATTGATTTCATGACTTACTGTTGCAAATTTGCAAATGATGCTGTTTTTGTGTTCATTTGTATGAAAGTCAAAGTGAACTGCAATATTCATGGTATATTTTGTATGTTTAGCACTGATACTGATAATATGATGATCTTGATTCGTAAGAGGCGCTTGGTAAGAAATAGAGAGCTGAATAATATATAAATATTCCCTCGTCTTTAGAAAGAAAAGAAAGACACGCCTATAGCCAGCAAAACACTGTATGGAAAGATGAGAATGGATTAGTTGATGAGGCTTAACCTTACAAAAGAGTCTGTTTTTAATAGAATTGAATAATATCTCCTAATTAATAATACTAATTTTTTCAAAATATAAAAATTATTGAAATATATCTCGTCCCTCTTAATAATTTTTTTTTCATGCATATACCCTAGGTTCAAGTTCAGAAGCTAATTATCTGCCAATGCTTTGTTGGCAATACATTCACTTTTATTCGTCTCTCTTCATTTTTCTTTTCTGACTGGCACTAGCAGGAGCCTATACCTTTTCGGCCTTTTGTTTCAATGACATCGATCGAGGTCTTTTGACTTATTGACGTCCATCCGTCAGGTAGGGATAAGATCATCAGAATTGACTTGTTCCCCTTCTTTTACATTCCCCCAACCAATTTTCATTCATTTTTTCTCCTTTTCTTTTGATTTTTCATCGTTAATCTCATATTACTCATACACAATTATAAAAACGTCTGGCGTACGTAAATAAACAAAATAGCTCCCACGGATTTTGTCACAATATGTTAGGCGCACCACACTTTTTAATTTGAAACGGCTCCTCAGAGTCCCTTAGTCATTGCCGAGAGATGTCATGGCTGGTGTCACTGGAGTATTTATTTTCAGAATCTGCATGATTCATTCCACATGTTCCTTCCCTCAGGGCGTCTGACCTATAATTATCATCATCTCGCTTCAGGCACTGAGGGACAGGTAAGTCCACGATGCCCACCTGCTCTCCTTCGAAGATAAGTCCATGATTAACCGGCCAGTCACAACTGGTGACGGAATAGGTCGCCTTTGAGATTTATTTACCCATCTACTCTCAACAAGACAACGCTATAAATCCAGTTACTCTCAAAGATTGCATCCAACCATTACTTATTTTATTTGGCATCCTTCACTGCGACCTGTAACATACTGGAGCTTAAACTATGAGCTGGTGGTGGGCTGGAGCGATCGGCGCTGCCAAGGTAAGTATCTTCCTCCAGTTCTATCACTTTATCATTTATCTGTCTTTCCACTTGTCTGATTCTTCCATTTCCTTCTCCAGAAGAAACTTGGTGAAGACGAACAGCCGCCGAGTTTCCAGAGCGTGGCTCTTGTCATTGGCGTTACCGGCATAGTTGGGAATAGCCTAGCCGAGATCCTACCTCTCGCCGACACACCCGGCGGACCATGGAAGGTATACGGCGTCGCTCGCCGCCCCCGAACTACCTGGAACGCCGATCATCCCGTCGAATATATTCAATGCGATATCTCGGATCCAAACGACACCGAAGCCAAGCTCTCCGGATTGGCCGACGTGACCCACATCTTCTACGTGTCCTGGACCAGTCGACCCACCGAGGCTGAGAATTGCAAGGTGAATGGGGGTATGCTCAGAAACGTCCTGCGCACCGTCATTCCCAATGCTCCAAATCTCCACCACATATGCCTTCAAACAGGCGGTAAACACTACGTTGGCCCGTTCGAGTTATTCGGTAAGATCAAACCCCATGACCCGCCTTTCACCGAGGACTTGCCACGACTCGACGCACCCAATTTCTACTACACCCAAGAGGACATTCTGTTTGAAGAGGTAGACAAAAAAGAGGGTTTGTCTTGGTCCGTTCACCGTCCTCAAGGAATATTCGGGTTTTCCCCTTATAGTTTGATGAACCTGATAGGCACGCTTTGTGTGTATGCGGCCATTTGCAAGCACGAGGGGGTTCCCTTGAAGTTTCCGGGCGCTAAAGAAGCGTGGGAGTGTTACTCTGTCGCTTCGGATGCTGATTTGATCGCAGAACAACACATATGGGCAGCGGTGGACCCTTATGCAAGGAACGAAGCCTTTAATTGCAACAACGGGGATGTATTCAAGTGGAAGCATTTGTGGAAGGTGTTTGTGATGAATATTGTAAACACTGCAATCTATCTCTGTATTATTCAGTATATTGAAATATGATTCAGGTTACAGAGAATCCTAAATTGCTCAGATAAACATCATTCTGGAATGAAAATGACAAGAAAAGCGTAAATAACAGAATCGTAAGTAATTTCAGAGAGAAGGACAGCAAGGATCAGAGAGAAGATTGTACTGAAATCATCCTTGCCTTCCCTGGTTCTTCGCCTCCTTCTTATCCTTCTCCATTGCTTGCATTTTCCATGTGGTCCTGCGGAGACGGTTACTCCTACGTGGCTGTGCATCCCTCTCTTCCAGAATATTCATTTCCTTGCTTGGATCATCTGCATTATGGGCTACATTATGGGCCGTCTCACCCCTATTCCCTGGCCCATTCATGACAGTGTTGGCCGAACAGTTTGGGATTGAAGAATACGGTTTTGAAGAAGGTACTAATTTGAGGTTGTCGGAGATGATGAAGGACAAGGGCCCAATATGGGATGAGATCGTGAGAGAGAATAATTTGCAGCCTACCAAGCTGGAAGAGGTCGGTGACTGGTGGTTTATAGATATTATGTTTGGTGGGGAGGCAATGATAGATAGCATGAACAAGGCCAAAGAGCACGGGTTCTTGGGATTCAGGAGCTCCAAGAATTCTTTTATTACTTGGATAAATAAAACCAAGGCCTACAAAATTGTTCCCTAATGTTGCGAATTGATAGTGCCAGTCTTGGTTGTTTCTGATTGCCCTTGAGAACGTTTTTAATAATTTCTGTCAAATAAGACACATAGGAGATCATGTATCATGTCTGTGCTCTATTAGCAGTACATTATTACCCGTTGATATGCCTGTTGCAGTTGGAGACGAATTTGTTGTTACAATTTACCTCAACCGAACTTGGAGTTGGTTATGTACTTGTGTTGGCTGAGAAATGGAATGAACACAACCTTTCTTGAGGTTAGGACTTCAACTTTCCACCGTTTGGCCCATGTAAAGGTGTAGGTGATTATTAAATTTGAATACAGGTTATCTGTTTTAAATGAACTTTGAATGAAAACTATTGAGAATGATTCGTGTAATCTATCGAGATATAAGATTGAAGTGCATTTCTAAATCTGTTTTGTCAAATACTTTTTACCTCATGAAAAGTTGCTTTCTATTATATGTTTGTTTGTTCGATTTGACCGAGTTCTCTTTTCTTTTTGGCTACGTAGGTGCTAACTCTTCTGTATGATATGTGGTATATATGTTTCTCAGCAGTCCTATTTTATTTGTTTGAAATGGAGGAGACAAACCTTAACGGGCTTGATGCCTTAATAATTTAATGAATTTCTGTGATTCAACTATTGCCTCAAGAGCGTTTAAAATTAAAAGTATTGCACTTAGTCTGTTTGTTATATCTAGTCAGCATATATTCTTTCCTAATTTAATAGAATGCCGCTATCTTTCTAAATAAACTGATGGAACTTCTCTATAGCTTCCGTTACTTTTTTGGCACCTCTATGAACACAGCATAGAAGACGTAGTAGAATACGTTTTCTAGCATATGAACATTGCGTTTTAGCTAAAACAAAAAAAGATTGAGTCAGGGGAAACCATTGCGGTCGCTGATTCCGCCTCATGTTGTTGTTCTGCATCCCAGTTTCTTTCCTTCATTAATCTCCTAGTTTTGGATTTCTCCTGTCCAGTATTTTCATTGGGGTAGGATTGATTTAGATCCCCTCTCGTTCTCTCGTGATGATATATTTCGAACTTATCCGGATCTTTTGGTTCCATATTTTGAACAGAGCATTGCTTTTAATTCGATATTACATCCGTGTTAATCATAAAAATGATAGAGGAAATGAGTGGGAAGAGAAGCGATTGGTTTTGAAACTTGATACAAAGCGACTGGAAACCTTTGCCCAAAGAGGATGCGGATCCACACACGCACGTTAGGTGGATGATTTCGAGCATATGAACATGAATTTTAATAGGTGTTGAAGGTGACAGAGTTCATGGATGAACACCCTAGAGGGGAAGAGGTGCTGATGGAAGTGGCAGCGAACGATGGAAGATAGGTGTATGATGCTATTGGACACAGCATAGGAGGTCAAAATTTACTGTTCAAGTATTTTGTCTGCTCCAAGGTCGCTCTGAACAAGAACATAGAGCTGAGTATTGTCAAAAGAGGACGCTATGTCCAACTGGCTTTGCGGCAGCTATTTGTTGCATTTGTGCTTTCTACGCTCTATTTTTTATGCACATGCCTTCCGAGGGAAGACCAGATTCTTGATCTGTCTGCAGGTTTTGATATTTTTTTTCTTTGAGAAAAAAGATGGAAGTTTATTAGATGCTTTTATTTAAAATAACGGAAGAATATCTTAGTTATAAAAATAAATTAAATTATTATTGACTAACAAATAACTTAAACTATATAGACTATATATGAATAAAAAAATTCTACAAAATTAGTCTATATATGTTAAAACTATTTAAAATGTAATTAACGATAATTTTGATTTGTGCTAAATTTTTTTTATGAGCATATATTTTGTGAGCAAAAACCTGTTTATTCCTAGTTTCCCATAGTTTTCAACATATAATGTTTATGTTAATCTTCCAATAAATATATAGTTGTTTAGTTAGAATTATTTTCTTCAACTACTATACAATATATTGTCTAAAAATATCACTGCAAACATTTTGAGGGAGAATTTTTTTCTAAACACTAAAAGTCAAATAACAAAATTTAAAAATATGATCAACATACTTAATCCCCTAATAACAAAACTCACAATTCAAATGAGACATCTTCTCACTTATATATCTTTCTTTGTTTGTAAGGAGTTTTTATTTGTGGAAACATTTTAACACTATATGTTTCTTTATTTGTAAGGGGTTTTTATTTGTGTAAGAGCCGGGTACAAATTTTAACACAATGTGACATTGTTAGCTTTGACATTTATTTTTAAATTTTGTCCAATTTGTTCTAATTGAGAGATTTAAAGGAGACGTTAGGTTTTGATATTAAATCTGCCTGAGCTTAATTTTGATATTAGTTATGATTAGAGTCGAACTGCAGTATAAGCAGTATATATATTGTGAGGCACTGTTATTGATTTCATGACTTACTGTTGCAAATAATGCTGTTTTTGTGTTCATTTGTATGAAAGAACTGCAATATTTATGGTATATTTTTTATGTTTAGCACTGATACTAATAATTTGATGATCTTGATTCATAAGAGGCGCTTGATAAGAAATAGAGAGCTGAAAATATTCCCTCATGTTCAGAAAGGAAAGAAAAACATGTCTATAACCAGCAAAATACTCTATAGAAGAATGAGAATGGATTCGTTGGATGAGGCCTAACCTTACCAATGAGTGCATTGTTTAGGTAAATATCATCCCCTGCCAAACCCAATTTCTAGATCCATGCACTTTTTTTTAATAAAGCTGGACAATATCTCTTAGTCGATAATTTAAAGTATTAATAAAGATAATTTAAAAATAAATTAATAAATTTAAAAAATATATCTAATATTTATGGCCGATCGAAGGAGTACTACTTTATTTTCTTTGTTTATCAATTTTAGTTTCTCCAACAAAATATCTCACACACAATGAAAGTCTACATTTGAGTTGTTTTGATGGTATTAAGATTTATGCATTGTGAATGGGATCTTTTTTATTTACGGACTGATTCCAAATATAATCTAAACCGGGAACTTGTGGAACATTTGAAGTGTTTACGGAACCTTGTCATCAATATATCTTAAATGCATTCGGCCATTTATAATCTCCTCTTTTCACATAATTACTCCTTCTAGCCTAATATTTATTTTTTATACACTTATTCCTTCATCTTCATTTTTTGCTTTTATTGCTCTTTTTTAATTTCTAATTTTTAAATTTAAATTTAAATCCACTTGCAAATTATAAAATTTGAATTTATTGAGGCATGAATTTGGTGGACCATTTTATAATATTCTCTTATTAATATTTTGGAGGTGGGGAAATGATAGCATATATCAATGTGTTGTTAATACATAACAAATATTTTTGGTATGAAAAAAATTTGGATAGAAAATATTTTGATGGGAGAATTTTAAATTTTGGTATTAGTTAGAAATAAAGTGTTATTTCATATTAATAAGTATTTCTCAACCTAACGCTTGAGTGATTGCTTTGCTCAAGCAACCACCACCTTTCATTGCTTTTAAGATGCTTTTAGGTCGGTGTAAATAGTAAGGAATTATTTGTACTATATAATAAAAAGAACGTAGATTATAAAAAAAGACTGGGCTAATGGGCCTATCTATGTTGGCAAAAAAGATTGGGCCTTTTTATAAAACATAGCTCCCAGTTTTGGTCGCCATCATGTTTTGGGCCCAGGTCAAACTACAAGCGCGAAGCCTTAAATGGGATCGAGCTAGTATTGGAGCCAAGACTGTGCCATATTTAGTTATTTACCACCGCTTTAGTATGGATGTCTGTCTAAGTGGTACCTTTTCAGGAATTCAATTACATACTATATGGTTTCTGTGGACTATGGGGGCTTCGTCTGCCTTTGCCACAGCCGGATGACGAAGTGGTTGCGGTGGAGAGGTGTAATGGACCCAAATGAGATGGGACATGAGAACGCAAATGAGACTGTCATAGAGGATATTGGCATATGTAGGAGTAATTGTCAGAGGTGACCTACATGGAAAAGGAGAGGAAATTAGTTATTTAAGGAGGAAAATAGAATGAGGGGGGTGATTAGTGTGTATACTCTTTCTCCCTTTCTCTTTCTCTCTGTGGACCCTCTCTCTGAATTTCCCTATCTTCCCGTTATTGCTTTTCTGTACTGTTCTGACATTTATGTTATTGTGGCATTTTAGTATTGATTTCCAGTATATTGGTTGATATCAGGACTGTGAAGATATCAATCAATTTCAGAATTTCAGTACATCGACATCATATTGCTCTTGAGTTTTATATTTCAGAATTTTCATATCTGTGAACATTACATTTGGTGCTTTCATTGAGCTCCATGGCCGAGGCTACACGGTTCAAGGATTTACAGGTTGATGTCAAAAATATGACAGAATACGTATCACAGTTGGAGTCTTCAACAAACTCCAAATTTCAACAGATTCAGGAGCATAACAATGCTCGTTTTGATCAACTTCAAGCTGGGCTTGAGGCGCTTGTTCGGGCTCCTAACCCAAGGTTTGATCGATTGGAGGCAACACTTGAAAACTTATCCAGAAATATAGCTATTTCCCATCAGGGGACGGAACAGAGTGGTGGCTTCATGACAGCTGGACAACACCAACCCCATTTGAAAATGGATTTTCCTAAATTCAGTGGCATAGATCCAATGACTTGGATTTTTCGTGCGGAATAATATTTCGCGTATTATGGAACTCCTGATTTACAATGGGTCCTCATTGCATCTGTGAATTTGGAAGGCGATATGGTGACATGGTTTCAGTTACTACAGAAGTCACGAGTTATTACCGACTGGTCATCCCTTACAAAGGCCATCGAGAATGAGTATGGACCATCATTGTTTGATAAACCTCGGGTTTGGTTGTTCAAGCTAACTCAAAAGGGACTTGTTGAGGATTATTGCCGTGAGTTGATGGCTCTGGCAAATCGCATAGAAGGTGTCTCCAATGAGGCACTGCTTGACTGCTTCTTGGGTGGGTTGAAAACGGAAGTCCAACGTGATGTGATGGCCCAAAATCCTTCTTCTCTTTTAAGGGCCACTGAATTAGCCAAGTTGTTTGATATGGC
Source organism: Leucaena leucocephala (assembly GCA_037074615.1). Taxonomy (NCBI): domain Eukaryota; kingdom Viridiplantae; phylum Streptophyta; class Magnoliopsida; order Fabales; family Fabaceae; genus Leucaena; species Leucaena leucocephala. The sequence goes on along the minus strand of CM073517.1, from coordinate 4,734,873 downwards.
TGGGGGTTCTCATAGTAGGTCTCGTGGGTGGTCCAGGTCCACTACATTTAGCCCACTTCGTTCTACCATGCCAGTGAAAGGTGGTTCTTCTTCCTCCACACCGACAACTTCAACGAGGTCGGGTGCTCCGCCACTTCTTCCTACGCCACTGATGAAACCTTTTCCATCTGTCAAGAAAATGTCCCCTGCAGAAATGGCTCTTCGACGAGAAAAGGGTCTTTGTTATACTTGTGATGAGAAATTTTCGCCTACCCATCGCTGTGCCAATATACAGTATATGCTCTTGGAGTGGGAGGACATTTCCGATGGACTTCAAGCGGATCCTGTCGACGAGGAGCAGGGTACTAGTGACGATAATGAGAAACCTTCTCTGCATCATCTCTCATTACATGCGTTTCAGGGACACCAGGGGACAGCTACGATTCGTTTTGAAGGTTGCATCGCAGGTATCAAGGTGCAGGTGCTCCTGGATGGTGGCAATACTGATAGTTTTATTCACCCCCGAATTGTTAAACATCTTCACCTACCAGTAGAACCAGTGGGTCGCATACAGGTGATGATTGGTGATGGGTATTCAATGAAAGGGGAAGGCCTCGTTCATTCTTTACCCCTCCACATTCAAAACCATCCAATTCATATTCCTACATATGTATTACCTATAGCAGGATCTGATGTAGTTATTAGGGCTTCCTGGTTGGCAACTTTGGGTCCTCATGTTGCTAATTATACAGTGGGTAATTCTTAAATTAAGTTTTTACATGAAGGGAGATTTATAACATTGCAAGGGACTCTCAGCTCATCTATATCTAAGGCTGTGTTGCATCAATTTCAAAGATTGGTCAATACTTGAGCAATTACAGAGTTTGTTTTATATGCAATTGGATGCCCAGGTTTCTCCTGATCCTGGAGTAATGCAGTTACCTGCAGAGGTTCCTGAGGATATGCGACTGCTAGTGCACCAGTATAAATTGATATTTGAGAAGGCCACTGGATTACCTCCAAAGAGGACCCACGAACATCACATTTTATTATAACCAGATACAACCCCTGTTAAGGTTAGACCTTATCGATATCCTTTTAGTCAAAAGGATGTGATCGAACATATGACGGTTGAGCTGTTACAAGAAGGTTTAATTCAACCTAGTACTAGTCCTTTTTCTGCTCCTGTGATCCTCGTAAAGAAAAAAGATGGTACATGGCGTTTCTGTGTGGACTATAGGGCTTTAAACATGATGACAATTAAGGATTCTTTTCCTATACCTACTGTGGATGAACTTTTGGATGAATTAGGTGGCTCAGTGTATTATACAAAGCTTGACTTGCGTTCAGGTTATCATCAGATCCGCATGGCTCCAGGTGATAGGGACAAGACAGCTTTTCGAACTCATCAAGGATTGTATGAATGGCTGGTGATGCCCTTTGGGCTCACTAATGCTCCAGCCACCTTTCAAGCTCTTATGAATTCTGTGTTTCAACCTTTCCTAAGGAAATTTGTTTTAATATTCTTCGACGATATCCTAATTTATAGTGGGTCTTGGTCTCAGCACCTTTTTCATGTAGAAGAAGTGTTTAAGATTTTGGTTCAATATCGTCTCTTTGCCAAATTGTCCAAATGTTCTTTTGGCAGCACTATAGTGGAATACCTTGGCCATATTGTATCTGGCGCTGGGGTTGCCATGGATCCTTCTAAAGTTGAGGCAGTTCAACAATGGCCTACACCAAGATCTGTTTTGCAATTAAGGGGTTTCCTTGGGTTATCTAGTTATTATAGGCGTTTTATTAAACACTATGCCTTATTGGCCAGCCCATTAACGAAACTTTTACAGAAAGATTCTTTTCAGTGGTCTCCAGAAGCACAAATAGCTTTTGATCAACTCAAGTTGGCTCTTATCCAGGCTCCCACACTGGTTTTACCTGATTTTTCAGAATCTTTTGTGTTAGAGACAGATGCTTCGGGGCTGGGTATTGGTGCTGTTTTAAGTCAGCGTGGCCATCCAATTGCTTATTTTTCCAAGCAGTTATCACCTAGAATGCAATCTCAGTCGACTTATGTTCGGGAATTATATGCTATCACTCAGGCGGTAGCAAAATTTTGACATTACTTAGTTGGTCATCGTTTTGTCATACGTACTGATCAGGAAAGTCTGAAACATCTATGTAACCAAGCACTCCAGACACCGGAACAAGAAGCTTTTCTACCGAAATTGCTGGGTTATGATTATACAATTGAGTATAAACAAGGCAAGACAAATATGGCAGCGGATTCCTTATCCCGGGTCACTTGTATGGCACTCATTCAACTCAATTCTTCTATTATCGAAGATATAATTTCGTGTTTGAAAGCTTCTTCTTATATTCAGGATACTCTCGTTAATTTACAACAGAATCCTACATCATTACCAGGGTTTGAGAGTAAAGATGGCTTGTTGTATTGGAAAGGTCGTCTTGTTATTCCTACTGATCATTCAGAGCTGAAATGACGCATATTACTTGAATACCATTCTTCTCCAATTGGGGGGCATGCTGGTGTGCTGAGAATTTTTCATCGGTTGGCTGCTCTATTCTATTGGCCACATATGAGAAGAGATGTTAAGGATTTTATTTGTCAATGCATTATTTGTCAACGAGCCAAGTACCTATAAACACAGCCTGCAGGTCTGTTATCTCCTTTACCGATACCTTCTCAAATTTGGGAAGACATTGCTATGGATTTTATTACTGCCTTACCTCCTGTTCAGGGATATTCTGTCATTTTTGTAGTCATTGATCACCTATCTAAGTATGCTCACTTTATGCCCTTAAAAGCTTCTTATACCAGTGAGCAAGTTGCAGAAGTTTTTCTACATTCGGTGGTCAAACTTCATGGTTTCCCGAAGACAATAGTTTCTGATAGAGATAAGGTGTTTGTGAGTTCTTTTTGGAGACACTTAATTAAAGTACATGACAGTACCCTTCATATGACTTCTTCATATCATCCACAGTCGGATGGGCAATCTGAAATCTTAAATAAATGTCTAGAGATGTATTTACGCTGCTTTGTATTTGACAGTCCTCGTCATTGGCTTGACTATCTCTCTTGGGCTAAATTTTGGTATAACACATCTCATCATATAGCTATCGGCATGACCCCATTTCGTGCCGTTTATGGTCGTGATCCCCCATCCATTGATTTTTCTACAGATATGTCCACTGATTTAGCTAATCAATTGCAATACAGGGATCAATTACTGGTCTATTTGAAGAGGAATCTGTTGAAAGCACAACACAGAATGCAGAAGTACGCAGATTTAAGACGCACAGAAGTTCACTTCGATGTAGGTGACTTTGTTTTTGTAAAGTTACAGCCCTATCGCCAACATTCTGTTGCATTGCGGAAACATAGTAAGTTAGCTATGAAGTATTTTGGGCCTTTTCCAATCACTCATAAAATCGGGACTGTGGCTTACCGTTTACAACTTCCTGATCATGCGAGGATTCATCCGGTGTTTCATGTATCTTTATTAAAAAGATATCATGGGCTTGTGACAACTCCTTATGCGTCTTTACCATTATTATCTGAACCAGAGGGACCAATTTTACGCCCCATTGACATTGTGGAGTCTCTTGTTGTACAGCAAGGAAATGACTGGTTGCCACAGATTTTAGTTCAGTGGGAAGGTCTAGACAATCCTACCTGGGAATTTGTTTCGGAGTTTCAATCTTGGTATCCTTCATTTGACCTTGAGGACAAGGTCCCTCTCGCACAGGGGGTATTGTAATGGACCCAAATGAGACTGTCATAGAGGGTATTGGCATACGTAGGAGTAATCGTCAGAGGCGACCTACATGGAAAAGGAGAGGAAATTAGTTATTTAAGGAGGAAAATAGAATGAGGGGGGTGATTAGTGTGTGTACTCTTTCTCCCTTTCTCTTTCTCTCTGTAGATCCTCTCTCTGAATTTTCCTATCTTTCTGTTATTGCTTTTCTATACTGTTCTGATATTTCTGTTATTGTGACATTTTAGTATTGATTTTCAGTATATTGGTTGATATCAGGACTGTGAAGATATCAATCCATTTCAAAATTTCAGTACATCGACATCATATTGCTCTTGAGTTTTATATTTCAGAATTTTCATATCTGTGAACATTACAAGGGGCTTCTTTATCCACATGTTCCTACGCCATTCATGGGAGCATTTCCTTGTTTCCTTAGTTGCATTTGTGTCATATTCAAGAATCGTGTCCCAAGGGCCCGCATTTCACTGCAACTGCTAGCATTTACTCTTTCTCCAAGGGTCCGCATTTCACTACAACCTCTTCGTTCCCCTCTCCTGCTTCCTGCAACTAGCATTTACTCTTCCTGCATCGCTCACATCAACGGAAGACCATTAAAGCTCACATGCATCCCCTTTATTACTATTAATAATTAACAATAAATACTCACCACATTTAAATTTCACATCTGTATTTATTTCACGGACTCGCATTTTTTCGAAATCGTGGTCTCTTAGAACTCTTCTTCTTCCTCTTGAGCATCTGCCCTTTCCAGGTATTCTCTTCAACTTTGGTTCCCCCGACCTCAGTGATGACACCCCGCTAGTTACTTCTGACATTTTCTTTCCCTCTGTTTTGAATTCGAAATAAAATTGTAGCTTGAGTTGCTTGAAAGGATGGCTAAGTAGCTGGACTAGTGTCATATATATTGTTCCACTCTTATTGGTACTGTCATTTGACTGTGGCTTGATTCGAGGGCTGATATTGGCGTCAACAGTGAATATTGACATCATGAAGGTTCCTGGCTTTTGGGTTCTTTTCGCGGTGGTTGGGACTATTTTGATATGCTTTAACTTCTCGAGCTCCATTGCCGGCTCCTGTTTACCTGGTAAATCGTTCTATCCCTCCCTTATTTCCTGCTGCATGTTTTTTCTTTTCGCTATTCTGGAATGATATAAGATAAATCTTCTGGTAGTGGAAATATTTTGCTGTCAATAATGTTATTGTCTTTGAAGTGCAAGCTCGTCAGCTTTAAACATATCTTTTCCCTTATTTCATGCTGCATGTTTTTTCTTTTCGCTATTCTGGAATGATATAAGATAAATCTTCTGGTAGTGGAAATATTTTGCTGTCAATAATGTTATTGTCTTTGAAGAGCAAGCTCGTCAGCTTTAAACATGTCTTGCGGCCTCTTGATGATTTTTTCCTTATCATTTTTCACGAAGATTTTTTTTTCTCACCTCATGCAAAAGGAAATGGCACTTTCAGTGATGCTCAGAAAATTTCCACCGGCTTAGTTTCTACTCCTTTGGTTGAACGGCCACAACTTTTGTGCCAACCGATTATGAATCACTGAAGTTAACAATTTCTTCGGGTCATTGGGCACATTTCACACCGTCTAAAAACTTGTTTTACAATTTATTCATTCTAATATAAGGAGGAAAAAATTTAATTTAAGCCCTGCAAATTACCAAAAGGATCGTCTTTTCTATTATTTTTATTTAATAAGGGCATCCTTGGAGTCTTTGAAGCCTAAGGTTTTCACCTCTCCGAACTTGTGTTATCCTCCTTGCCGCATACCACCTTGATCAAAAGACTTGTTCTTTTTATTTTAGTATAACTATATTATAATTAAAAATGACGGTGGTGAGTACCTGAAAAGTTGAATCTTTTGATGAGTTTCAATTGCTTCATATGATGCCTAATGGGCCAGGCATGATGAATAATGCCTGAACCTGAGTTTTTCCAGTTTGCACCTTGTCTGGAATTCATAGTTTGGAGACTAAGTTTACACCACTTGATTGTATACAACTCCATACTTGATACAGTTGGTATTTCTATATCTTCTTTATATATTTTGCATTTTGCTTGAGATGTTTATATAATTGATTGAGATGTTCACAAAATAGAAGTTATCTATTGGCACTTTGGAACTTTCAGGTTTGCAAATATTAATTCCTAACAACGTGTTACTACTAGCTTCCTTGATCTGCTAGCACGATTTTGTAATGAGCTAAATTCACATGAGTGGTGGTATCTTTCATTTCAATACTAGCTGGTAAAACTAGGTGATGAATAAATTCCTCGTATCCTCATCTCTAGGGGATTTCATTGATGATAATGTAAGCCGGCATGGGCGGCCATTGTTCTATATATTGGATGTAATAATTGGATTAGCAAGCCACATGTCCCTTACACCTCTTTTTCTTAATGTCCTGCTAGATTCCACCAACTGTGGTGATAGCTCAATAATTACAATAAGCAGGAAGCTGAAGGTATGTGTTTTTAATTCATAGACTTTATGCTTCACCTACTAAGCAAGTTGCTTACAGAAATCAAAGACAGATCCTTAATGGAACTGTTTAGATGGGAATATCTTACTTTTGTTTTCCTTCTCTAAACTTTCAGGAAAACAGAACTGGTATGAGAAGCAACAAAAATGATGGTATGGGGGATGTAACTCTGGATGATTATCAACCCATTGATCCAGTACCAAGTTCAAAGGCGTCTGTAAAACCTGGACCTATTGAGCATGGCACTCCTCTGATCCCATTTATCCCAAAACCTTCGCCTTCTGTTCCTCCCATCGCTGAAGGTTCTCCTTAACCCGCACTTGTCATTCACAATGTTAGTACTATCTATGCTTAGTATCTCAACAATGCGGCCTTAAAATTTAACTTTTTTTGTACATTTTGTTATGCTAATTCTGCCTGCTTGGGTCTGTAATCCTTGTTTTTTCTCAATGTGTCTGTAGTGGAAAGAAGTTGCCTTTTGGCATCTTATGAAGTTTATTGTGTCTAACTAGTTAGGATGGATAGCGTTTGTAGACCCAACTTGATTAATGGATATGTTTCTGTTTTTTCTATGAAGAGATTTTGTGTTGATCATTTCAATCAACTCTACTTTAACAAGCTGGAGAAAAATTGTTTTTCAGATAAGAGGTTCTCTCTACAAAGCGTAACTCTTCTGGTGAATTTGCTGTAGTCAGCAGTGACCTTATATGACATTTTAATTTAACTGCATCAAAATATCTAGTAGATCTCACTGACTTGAACTTGAACCAGAAAATGAGTCAAAGGCCTTCAATGTCGTTCTGACTTTACTGGTAGGCTATCCTAATAACAAATTATTGGTAAAACTGAATATATATGACTTATTGGTAACTGTAACGCAATCATTTCTTAATCATTCATAATGGATTATGAAACTCCCCTTAAAGCATCTGGGGACGATATCTACCAGCAGGGGATAGTAGAGAAAGAATAGGAAGTCTCAAATGATGAACAAGAGGTTAAGATACAGACTAGACCCTGCTTAAGACTCTTGAAGCTGAAGCTAAAATTATTGCCACGTCCACGATTGTCTAAAATATCATGAGCCATTTCACTTTTATTACCAGAATGATTACAGGTAGAAGATAAGATGCCCTTCAATCCACATCTCATCTCACCGTGTGTCTCTTCTCATTTGCTTTTCTGTACCCTAATAATGCCTATTAGGTTTAGGTCTACTAAAGATGGAACAGCTGTGGGGAACTCTTCCTCCATTCCATTTGATCTTTCACCCTCACGAGTACACGATTGATAGCCAAGGCTGCAAGCAAAGCATCACTTCTTCAAACCCCTGCAACCTTTTTTATTTGAGTGAACATGCTTACGTTTGCTAGCATTATTTAACTACTCTAATTAATCATATTCACTTTAGAAGTATTTCTCAAGTGACGGTGCTTTCCATCTCCTAACCCCCGATTTGTAAGCAAGGTTTTGCTTTTAACTAACTAATCTCCTAGTCATGACACAAACTTCTTCAGTGGGCTTAACTTTTTCTTCCCTTCTGAATTCCTTTTCATTTTTTGGGTGATTCACATAATCACGTCATGCAGTTAAGCTCTAAATCATACACTAACCTCGCTTTGAAAGCAGGCTAACCCGTGCCAGGCTAAATTTAGGAAATTAGAAAATTACAAGCCATGCTTATATGAGATTACTTGCATGATTATCCGTGAGGGATGAAATTGAGTTACTTGATTCCGTGAGCGATGAGACAATTGGGACCCGTAAGTAAAGAAGTTCTGCTGTTACTTTAATGCTTACCGGGTAGTTAGCCACCTGCTTTTATTAAGTTACTAAATTATCGACAAATCCAGTGGCTTTTAAGAAATTTCCATGCAATAAAACCTCCTTTTGTGCTTAGTAGGGACATTCTTCTGTGATTAACGTGGTATGCAGAGCCGAAAACGTACGTGGGATCGTAAAAATCGAATAAAACTGTAGGCCAAGTTCTGATCACTTTACTTTTCCTCACTAAAATTTGTCGTTGGACTGGGACTAGTTGCTTTTATGGAAAACTTTTTGTTGATGAAATAGAAGGGCACATGGCAGAGCATCCTAGAAAGTTTCATACTTTTTTATTTAGCTCTGAAATCATAGCAACTAAGCGTTGCCCCTCCTTTTGTTAAGCGCTTAATCTAATTGCATGTGCAATAAAACAGTGATCTGATCATATGCTTTAGACAAAACACCCATGATTTCGCTGTTCGAATATCTTAGTAGGAGGAACCCGTATATGGGGCTTGTACCTATAGAATAAACCTCCACAGGCCATGATTGTATATTCTGAACTTTGTTTTCCCTGCTAAACTACATATGGCTCGACAATATGATGATTTTCAGCTAAATGTCTGAGAAAGCTGCATTTTAATCATAATCTCTTACTACTTTTTCTTAATTACTTTATAGAATCTCTCTCTCTCTCGCGTGAGATGGGGTTAGTCAAATTAGGTAGAATCATCTTGAAGAGTTTTATTTTCTTAGGATGTTTAGGGCTGTAGAAAGGAGTAAGGGGGTGGGGTTTATGTTTGCCGATAGCTTCAAGGAAAGAAGAAGGAATCGTGATGGAATTGAGTGCCCAAGAAGGAAGCTGGTAACTTCACCAAGTGGTCCTATAGATGGGCCTAGCGCGTTAAAAGCGCATGTTTGATGAGCTTATTTTGATATTATATCGTATCTTTTTGTGAATTTATGGCACATGATCCAGATAAGGGGATATGGATGTGTCTCTTCGTTTCACAGCAATAATAAAAGATTAAGCGAAGGGCCCAGAAAGTGAAGTATCACAGATTTGTGCTGTGTTGCTTAACTTGGAATGAGAGAGATGATAAAATGATTAGCTCATAAGAGGTGGTGAAGTTTGGTTAAGACATCACGTAGGACCGGAAAAGTCAGTAATTCAGTAGCTAACAAATTGGTAAATCATTGGCTTCATGTTGCAACTCCCTTAAACCAATTACTGTGTGCCAGGATTTCAAGGTTCCCTGTTAACTCTCCTTCTATGTACGCCGCCTTTGTTTTCTCTGTCCCTGTTTCTCAACTTCCTTATATGTAACTGCCTGCAAATCTATAGTTTATGGCATAAACTATTCTTCTCGCCACCCCCTATTGCCCAATTTACATTAAAATCTTGGAAGATGACAACATTCCTCAGCCCCCAAATCCCATAGATGAATGCTGCCTTATATTGAGCCAGTAAAAGCAACATATATTTTGTTCATGTATTTTTCGTATGTTATAATCTTGACTTGAGTGTTGCGTTGTTATTGGCCATTGGACTATAGGTTGTAATCGACATGTTCCGTTCTTGTAACACTAGGGTCATTAATTTGCTTAAAAGTATGCATTAAATTGTGCCTTCCACTTCCACCTGCCATTGCCCCTACTCCCTCCCCTCGCTATATAATTATCCCTTCTCCTTCTTCGCTCTGGGGAAAGATTAGTTAGTGACCCCATTATATATTAATAATGGCAAAAGTGGTGTTCAAACACGCTTACTCCCACTGAATGCCCAACACTCATTCTTCAATCGTCACTCATCCAATTTCAATAGTCCAGTTTCGGCTAGTCTCGACGTCGTCGTTTTACGCTCACCCCATGGGCCCATACGTTGCGGCGAGTGTATATATTCTTCCCAACCCCGCGCGTAGCAGTCAACCGTAGGGTGACCATTACGACAGTTAAATTCTCCCAATTTCCATTATTCTTTGTTCTCAGCCCAAAAATAAAAAAGAAGAAGAAAAGGACAGGTAGAGCTCGCTTAGTCGCCGGCGGAAACCAACGGTCATCTTGCGTATCATATCATATTACCGTTAAAATACGAACCATTTCGCCTCAGACTTCCTTACGTTCTTCTTCTATTCCTGGCTCTACTTAACCAATTCAGTTGGCTTTTCTTTTTATTTTCTTTCTCGTGTAATCGAACTTTGGGTTCCGAGAGTGAATTTCGAGGATAAACTCGAATTTATGTTGGATTACATTACCACACCATGGTAACTGCAGTTGCTACGACGATAAACCCCAAAACCACGACCAAAGGAGGTCCTGCTCATCCGTCTCACCGCCCAACAAGGACTCCTCTCTTAACCTCAGAATCCGACAATGCACTCACTCCTCGCAGACCCAAACTCCAGCGAGTTACGTATCGTTATATGTCTTCCTCCTCCTCCTCCTCATCTACTTCCTCGTCAAGTTTGAGACGATGTCAATCTCCCCTTCTGTCCACCGCCATGAATTCAGCATCTATGGGGACACCAACGCAGTCGCCATCACCGGCCAAGCGCTCACTCTCAGTAAACCGGAGTCGACCAGCCAATCCTCGGCTTAAACCTTCGTACGTGGGAGGTGGAAATGTTGGTGGCACTGGTACGCCTACGGCTCAGAAGATGCTTTTCACTTCAACCAGGAGTTTATCGGTTTCGTTTCAGGGTGAGTCATTCTCGATCCAGGTTAGCAAGGAGAAACCAGCCCCTTCGCCAAATTTAAGGAAAATTACGCCGGAGAGGAGGAAGGCCACAACCCCCGGCAAAGGAAGAAGCGGATGTTCCGGCCAGACTGATAATTCAAGGTCTACGGATCAGCAGAGATGGCCAGGAACAATGCGGCCCTCGAATTGTATGGCTAGAAGTGTGGATTACACGGACGATACGAAAAAATTGGGAGGACCCAGGGACGTGGTTAAGTCACTGCAAAATTTGATGGTAGATGTTCAAGATTCTTTTTATGAGACGATGAATTCTGAAGAGTGCAACGGAGAAGACAAGAAGACTTCTGAGGTCGTTATTGAAAGGAACAAAGTTGGTGGATCTGAGTTTATTACTTCTGATAATGAAAGTGTGTCTTCTGGTTGTTCTTCCTGCGGAGGGGAACAAGGGCGACGAGGTTCCCGTGGAATGGTGGCGCCAGCAAGTTTCTGGCAAGAAGCTAACAATCGGTTGCGGCAACAGACGGACCCTGCATCCCCATCGTCAAGGAATTCTGGAAATAAAGCAATTGTTCCGCCTAAGAATCTCAGTCCAAAAGATTCAGGTGTTGATAGTCCCATAACATCTCCCAGAAAAATTATAAATAGCAGGGGACAAGTATCTCCTATTCGTGCGGCGGTTCGTTCTGCCTCAACAAGTAAGCTTGCCACACCATCCATACGGTCCCCCTGGAGAGGGATGAGCCCATCTCGAGTAAGAAATGGAGTGGCAGGTGGCCTGAACGATAGGCCGGGCAATGTGCCTTCTATTTTAAGTTTTGTTGTTGATGTCCGAAGAGGAAAGATAGGGGAGAGCCGAATTGTTGACGCACATTTACTAAGACTCTTCTATAACAAACTCTTGCAATGGCGATTTGTAAATGCCAGGGCAGATGCCACCCTCTCTGTTCAGAGATTGAATGCAGAGGTATGGTTTCTAGATTAATTTTGCTTTGTCTTAAAGTCCCACTTTCACCATTTTGAAGCTACTTTTAAGTATAAACTGGTAGAAGAGTCATGAATGGGCAATTGTATCAATTTTGGTTTCATTCTCGCCCTCAATAACATTCGCGTCCATTTTTTAAGGTGTATTCAATACTAGTTAAGGGAGAGCGAGAGGATAATTAACTCTTACTTGCTGCCTGATATATATATATAGTCCCACATTGCATTACTTGTACGCTCTAGTCAAAATTATCATGTTTTGTAACAGAAAAGCCTCTATAATGCATGGATAGCTACCTCTGAGCTACGAGAATCTGCTAGAGCCAAAAGAGCAGAGTTAATATTGCTGAAGCAACATATCAAGCTAATTTCCATCCTCAAGGAACAGGTGAGATCCATGGAAACCCTCTGCACTTTAGTATTTCTGCCTTTATTTGACTTGGAGGTTCATCTATCTTTCTTGGAGAAAACGCGTTTCTTTGATGTCATTTTGTCTTCAACTTACAGAGTTTCTTTTCATTTCCGTTTTGTGGGAACCCACATGTCATTCGATTCTTTGTATAGTTGCTGGCATTTCAAGGAACCTGATTTCATGTTGCTGGTTTTATTACTATTATACGCACTTACAACCTATATCAGAAAAATGAAATCGCAATCGTTTTTGAGTAAACTGTACGTTACTCTTCTCTTTTGTGTGTTGTTTGTCAATAGAAATTGATAGCAATGCCACAAGCAAGCAAATTGAACTTGTGCCAAAGTATATTGAAAGGGTTTGATGACATTTGCTTTATGTTGAACTTACATCATATGTTCTTAGTGAAAGCTGTTTCGTGTAGATAACATATTTGGAAGAGTGGGCTCTTTTGGATCGGGGATACTCTAGTTCACTCTCAGGGGCTATTAAGGCCTTAAAGGCTAGCACTCTCCGCCTGCCTGTTGTTGGCGGGGCAAAGGTATTTTCTTTTAGCTTCTTGTTCATTCCTCTATTCCTTGAAAAATAATTGGTATACTAATGTTGTTAATAGCATATTTTGATATGCATTTTGCTTCAGGCGGATGTGCTGAATGTGAAGGATGCCATTTGTTCCGCAATGGATGTGATGCAGGCAATGGGGTCGTCTATATGTTTGTTGTCACCCAAGGTATGTGTATGTTAGTCTGGTTGATTTTAATTTTATAGATGTTGGATTACGATGTACACTTGCAAATTGTTAATCGACTCAAAGCATTTCCCATCCTATATTCTGATTAAGGTGGGAAAACATCCAAGTTTGCTGTCATAGCAACTCATGCTTGTGATGTAAACGGGCTGTAATTAGGGCATAGCATGATTCATCAATAACGCTACTAGTTTCTGGTTTCTCAAATAAATTAATTTGAAGTAAAGGCCATGCGTGTAGGAATATAGTACTATTCAGAGGGTTCTATACTGTTTATTCTCTTGCTTCCTGTACAAATCTTTGACCAGAAACACTCGGAATTTTAGTGTGCTTGCACTCTGCAATGGGCAGATGAGAGAGGAGACTTCAAATTGCTGACTCATGTGGCATAATGTAACACGCGTGAATTGTTTAAATATATTAATTAGCCCACCATGGACACTGACAAACGAGCAATGGTCAATTTAAAAATATGTGCCTCAAACTTTGTTGTAGTTAACCATTTGATGACCTCGAAGTTCACATGGGGTGAAGAATCATTCTTATCTCCTCTTTCCATTTGTCCATCCTGTCCTGCGAGCGAGAGGCTGAATGAAGAGTCCTTTTCAAGCGTGATCTTGAGAATTTTGACGCAGGCCTGCATTTAGTGTTATCGATGGTGCTTCCTGACACCCATAATTTGCATAACAAGAGAAGGGGAGAAAAAAAGAATGCTGTTTGTTGTGCTCCACAACTCATGTACCCACACTTAGAGGAATATCTTGTCATATCTACTAACTAAATCCCACTGATCTTGTCAGTAAGGCAGAGAAAAACAGAGGTGGATAGAGAATAATTTACTCGATAATTTCAGGATAGTTAACAAATGTTATAGTTATTTGTGGTGACTTGATTGCTTATACCAGGCAGGCGCTTTTGAATATGCTAAAAGTATTTGCATTTTACATTGTATAGGTTGGACACGTAAACTCGCTATTGTTTGAAGCTGCTAATTTGAGTTCAAAAGAGCTTGCTTTGCTGGAGGAGTGCAAAAAACTTTTGTCAATCATTGCAGCTCTGGAGGTAAATTTTCTGCATGGATCTCAAGCATAGAAACTTGCTATACACTGGGACGAATCTGGGATTCAATAAGTGGGGAGCCAAATTGAAAGTTATATTTAAGTTGGGGGGGGGGGGCAAAAATCTATTTTAGCATTTTTTTATAAGTAAAATTATTAACCCCCCTTGCATTCGTCTCTGGCCATACATCTGTTGATTTTCCTCAGATTATTATTCTACTCTATGAAGAACTTAATAGACTGTTACTCTGACTGGTGAATGAAACATTTTGGTGAGCAGGTTTCAGAGCGGAGTCTGAAAACACATATTTTACAGTTGAAAAGCTTGCCTCACCACGAATCCAAACAATGAAGTGGTAACAAAGTATATACTTGTATGTATTTGCTTACCATCGCTGACGTAAAAACATAAAAAGAGTGGCTGGTTGCATATAGAAGTATGGTTTATTCTTAAGTAGAGCCTTGAAGAATCTAACGCGTGGTCCATTTGGTGATGTATTTCATACTCACAATTTGAAGATTGAGGAGTGCATGCTGTATGTAGTTCACAAAATTCAACACGTATACTGTGTTTTTCCCTTTTTTTCTTTTTTCTTTTCTTTTTTTTGGTGTCAATTCCCTTTGGTGGTTTTCCTCGTCAGATATGTGCATATTTATAACGTTTAATATTTTATCTGATTTTTTTGTTTGTTCATAATAAATCTTTGTTTTTTTCCTACCTGAACTGACTGATTTTTATTTTAGAGGGAGAGGGAGAGACGAATGAGAACTGACTGATTTTGAAAAAAAAAATCATTGTGATGGAAAAATATATTAATTAATACGTAACTACATAAATATATTCAAAAAAGGTTCGGCCTGAGATAATATTGACTGAATCAATATATTTTTATATTATTATTAACAAATTTATATACTTCGGGCAGAGGGTTCAATTTGTAACTTTGGTCGATGCCCAATAAACCTCAAAATGTACAATACAAATCTTAATCAGACGTACCGTTGGATCATAGAAGTTGAATACAACCTATTTCACATTTGATGTTTGAAGCGAACAGCGATCATCAAGAATACTAACTCTTGACCGTAAGAAACAAATAAGGAAGTTATTTACTAAACCACCAAAGCTAAATATTTTTGTTTACAGAATGGTACGATATACTATGATTTAGGTAGATGTTTCAGAATGACATAAAATCAGTCATAGGAATTAAATGCACTCATGCTTGGTTAGAGCCGAGGAAGAATGGGAAAATAGTCAAAAATGGTGGTTTTGTTTACAAAATGCTTAGTTAGAACTTGGAATAGATTAGACACAAAGGAAGAGTGAACGTGGGGTGGGAATTAAAGTAAACGCATTTGATTGATTAAGTGGATGATAATAGAAGGTACTGCCCAAAGTGGAAGAGGATTGGGCAATTGGGTGATAAGATAGAGAGATAAAGAAGGGATGGGATCCACATCCACGTAGAGAGAGACGCGGCGAGGCGAAAGGAAAAGCGAGCAGCTGCGAGCCTTGACGGATTGTGATTTGTGCCATGATACCAAACAGAGTCTTTTTGAGGCTAATGCCGTGGAACCCACTTCCAATGGCACAACTCTTCCCTCTCCGTCTCACCCCTCCCTGACGTGTATTCCTCCTTTTCTTTCCTCTGTGAGAATGATAAAATAGAATAAGAAGCAACAGAGAGGCGAACTGGTACGGCAATCCTAGAAATGAGACGTGTGTGCAGCAGCAGCTGGCAAGCAGTATAGGGTTAAGACTTAGGACTCAGGACGAAGTGCTCGTGGACGTGTATTCCACCGACAAATTTTGCTTTGCACGCTGCCCATTCCTCGTTTCTTCTCCTCTCCTCCACACCTGCACAATCTTGCTGTTGCTGCCTCCTTCTACTCTAGTTTGGATTAAAACTCTTTCGTCAATTCCAATCAGCGAAGGAAGGAAACAAAAGCAACATATATTAATATATCACAAATTAAATAAAGCCACCGTATTTATATTATCATAAAATCCATACTATTAATTCGACCAAAACTTCACCGGAATCGATTCCCCCTTACAGTACCAAAATTCCCGATGCCCAAACCTGCCTTTCTCATCTTTGCACTATTATTCGCCTTGCCTTCTAAGTTTGTCATTTCCGGAGATGCTAATCTCCATCCCTTCCTCCCTCTCCATTTTCAATACATAGCATTCTTACACGAACAGATTCAAAAGCTTAGTATTCTTCTCGTCTCCGCAACCGCCACAGCTTCTCATTTCCGATTCACCGGAAACCAACTGCACCGCAGTCGGATTATTCTGCCTCCTCCCGGTTCCCGGCCTTATATTGTTGCAAGACTCCGGAAGCAGCGAGAGATCCAAGGCCAACTTCTGCTCACTCTCTTTGAGGTCATGCATGAATGGCCGGAACTGAGAGCGCCAACTTGTCCCAATGTCAGAAGAAGACTCGTCCAAGATCGGCCGCAGAACTCCATCGAAAGTCTCCGGTGACGGCCGAAGAACACCGCCGGCGAGGATCGTTTGCACGGCTGCTTCGCACACGTGCCAGTTACCACTCCACAGGAGCCCGACCGCGCCGTTCACGGGATTCACTGTTCGTCCGCACGCTTCGTACAGCAGAGACCGAAATAAGGCTGAAATTTTCCAAAAAAAGAAAACCAAGAGGTCAGAAAAGGAATCATAGTGAGCAATAAGATTAGGGATAGAGAAGAGAAGGGACCTGGTCTGGTAGATAGAGGAACGGATGAAATGAAGGACATGAGGTCGGTGCGGCCGAAGAATCTGGCGAGGAAGAGAGTGGCGTGGGCCTGGGAGTGAGGGGAATGGATCCACTGGAGGCAAGCCATGAGAGCGCAGTCATGGCTGCATCCCTTTCGGAGGGCTCGACAACCGTTGCAGCTCATCTAAGGGGTGGCCAGAGAATCGAGTCCTCCCGCAAGGCACGCCGGCGAATAGAGACGAGGGAGGTTGGGAGAGTTAAGAAATTGAGGCAGCGGTTAGAGTTTATGATATGAGAGAGGGAGAGAGTGACGATGGCTTTTTGTGGGTGGGGTCCACTGGCGGGAATATCTTCCCTCCTTCCAAACTCTGGGCAAGAGCGGCTCCGTGTTTCCGCGCCCCTTTCTTTTTTGCACGGTTGATTCTGTTCCAACTCTAACTTTTTTGTCTGTAACCACGCTCTAATTCAGTTTTTAAACGATATTAAAATCAATTATAATAAATTATTTATTATTTTTAAATATAAATTTAAATATTTAAAAATTATGATACATATATAAGTATAGGGACTAAAATTATAACAGAATAATACTCTTTAAAAATTGAACATATTTTTAAATAATCGTATATCTCATTTTTTTAATACATTTCAAATAGGTATACCGCTGCATTCTATCGTTTAGATTCATATTGAGACACGGCATATATTAAGACAACATGAATTTTCTGAAAATTAATGTCATGCTCTTTGGATGTTCGTGATGGAGGATGCTTTGCACGCACGAGAGAAACCTTGAGGGATTTCTCTGAAGGCGGTGTGCAGCACAAAATATTGATCCGCTGAGGCGGACATGTTTTTATGAGCACATGGAATAATTTAAACAATTAATATTTTTTTTATAAAAAAAATTAAATAAATTTAACACCAATTCTCTATTAAAAATATAACATAATTTTAAAATTGAAATAACGTTTGTAAGAGATTTATAATATCGTCTATTAAATTTTTTTTTATAATAATAATAATAAAAATTAAATTCATATTTTTAGAAAATATAAATTGGTTAGTTGTTATTAAGTGTGTCAATTTTTATTGGCGTTAATACTAATTATTCATATCCTGGCTCAGGATGTTTATCTCGTGTCTGTTCCCACGGGGCTCTTGTGGCTCGTATCGCTTTTGGGCCGTTCCTTGTCAACGGGATTTAACAAATCCTAGCTTCTGGTTCTGGACCGATGGAGATGAGATTGGGTTCGGCTATACAAGTTAATGGTCCGTTCAGGAGTAGGCTCATCTCTAGATTATACGGCCTATTTTATGGAATGGGCAAATTTGATTTGATTCCCTTACCATATTTGCGAGTCTTCACTCATCTGTATAGTACTACAGCCTCATATTTATACACCTCACTTTCAACTTTGATTATAAAATACGGACCTTGTATGGGCTAGATAACAAGAATTTTATACATGTCTTACTCTAAGTAGCTTGGTAATTCTTGTTTTTCTTTAAGAGGGAAGAACATGAGATTTATTCACGGTCATCAAAGATATTTTATCCATGTTTGTTTGTAATTTGTTTAATCACTTATACCGTAATTTTTACAATATTCAATACTCCCTTTTTTTTAATGCTGCTATGTGTATATTTTCTCATACTTACGAACTAATTATACTTAAAGCCTATTTGGGATCACGTTTGGGCCCTAACTCGTGCATCCCATGTTTGGTTCACGTTTTAAAAATCTAATTTTTGGATGTAGATGAGCTTTTAGAAAGAATCTAATTTTTGTAGCTTCTGGTTTATGACTTATTCGTCTTTTTCCCCCCTCCTGTTTTGAGTCTTTATCTAAATAATCTTTTTGTCAAACTGATTTGTTTACAAAAATTAATCTGAACATAAGTCACATTATACTATCAAATTTTTGCAAAAGTTAAATTTAAAAAAAAAAAATCACTTCAACAATAATCCAAACGCACCCTTACCCGTTAACAATGGCTAAGAAGTTCGGTTTCTACGATGATGTCTGGTTAGAGATGGTGTCTGGGAGTTGTGCGTAGTTACCTAAATCTGTGCCAAATTATCTCTTGGGAGTGTCGTGGATAGTTTCAAAGCTGGGGAGAACATTGGCGAAGATAAGGCCGTCGATTTTATCATTCTAACATTGACCGTGGTAGGCATAATTCATATTCAGAGGCAGAATAAGAAATTTCGAAGGAGATGATGGACTAATCCCCGTAGACTGCGGCAATAAGAACTGAAAATTTGTTCGGTTGATTTTTTACAAAGTGTGAATGTAGTAATGGTGTGTTCGATGAAATACTGAGGAATAAATACCGTCCATGTGGTTGATTACGTTTTCACCCTTTTGCTCTTTGGAAAACTATTTTCAGACCAAAAAATAAATAAAACATGTTTGATAGCATTAATCCGAGAACAACTTGTCACTGATGAGTGGTGCACAAGACAGAAGAAGTATAAGTAGATTTAAATATGATTCTCTATATCTCAACTTTCCCAAGCACTGTTTTAAATCATCAACTTATGTAGGAACATAAATTTGATTCGGTAAGAATATTTTTCATTTTGATAGTTTATGGGGAATAGAAAAGTCAGTTAAAATAATTGTTATGAGATGACAACGCGATTCCTACGATTCCCAAAGTTGAAAGACATCTGGGAAGACTTTTCAGAGCGTTCGCGTTCAGCGGCAGAGAGTAACAACTTTGTGTGTGGGGAGCAAAGACTAATGGATTTTGCAGGCAAACACGCAAAAGAGGGATGGCGGAAAGATGGATAAGGCTCAATTAATTAATATTAACGCGGAGTGGGTGGATATACACGAACGTTTCCACCGCAAGTTGTGCCTTCAATGGTTGAGTAGTACAAAGGTTGATGATGGCATCTTCATTCAAGCATTCCAAATAAATCACACGCAAAGTACGCCATCCTCAACAAGCATCCCTCTGGCATGGCATCTACCGTTCTTCGCGCCAGTCCCTCCCTCTTCGCTCCCTTATTGGGACTTTGTGACCTGTCACCCCTTACTATATACATTAACACTACCTTCTCCTTTTCTTTTGTTTAAATAATACTCTATTTTTTCTGTCCTAAATATAATATCTAGACGATGAATCACTCTATTTTAATTTTAAATATAAATTATTAATATTTTTTTAAAATTATATATTTTTTTAAATTATACATATTAAAAAATTTCTATTAAAAGTATTTTAAATTCCCACGGTTAAAAAAATATTTTAAAAAAATTAAAACACAATCTTTCTATAACACGTAAACAGCCAAATCATCTTGACTAAATATTATCTTTAAAATTAGTTAAGTTTGTTAAATATATTATCCATAAAGTTCATGTTAAATATCTGCTATACTGACTTATTAATGACACCAACTTAATTGTTCTCACTCTTCGCGCACCCAAAGTTTTCTAACCAGTTATAGAAATCAAATGTAAATTACTCTGCTTAACCTATATTTATATTAAATTAGGATATGTTCATAGGATAGATTATCCAACATGATAACAATTGAGATAAAAGGGCGTCATTGGATGTGGGACGAATATAAAACTTTCTGCTACGAAAAGCAGAAAATTGGGGGAGGGAATTGGAGGTAGAACGCACTTTCAAGGGGAGTGGGGCGGTGGACTTTAGCGTGCTCTTTTTTTAACAGTAAAAACCGACACCAACAAACAAAGACAGGAACATGTGCAAGTGGACTCAACAGCCACTGTCACCAGTCTTTGCCTCGCTGCTCACCTACACTTTTACGGTGTTCCGCCTCATCCCAACGGATTCAGTATTACGTGCAAATAATACAAATTCAGTCAAAAAAAATTAATAAATTGATCTGCCATAGTACAATAATTCTGAAACCGGTTCCTGTCCTATCATTATGTACAACAACAAATGAATCCCCGAATTTCCAAATATTTGAACAAAAAAAAAAAAGTTAAACCAAATGAAAAAGAGAAGACCCAGAGCGATCTGAGGATCGATGGCTTTGACTTTGAGTTTCTAATCAACCGACTGATCTAATTACTTCACGCGCGTTGAGGGATTTCGTCGGTGGTTGTCATGGAAAGGCGGGGCTTCTTCAGTGGGTGGGGGCTCTCCACCTCCTCGTCGGCCGTCAAGGAGAAGGCGGGGATGTTGAGATCGAAGCGGCGGTGGGCGGACCCCACACCTTCGGAGGTGGCAACGCTGCTGCTAGAGCCGCCCTCGTAGTGGCAACGCTTGTGTCCGCCCAAGGCCTGTCCGGTAGGGAAGGACTTGTGGCAGATTGAGCACTCGTGGAGCCTGCCTCCACCGTTGGATGCGGAGGTGGCGGTAGAAGCAGTACTGGTGACGTTGGAAGAAGTGCCGTGATCTTCACCGGCGAGTTTCCTGTGACTGGCCTTGTGTCCGCCAAGAGCCTGGTAGGAAGAAAAGGCTCTGTTGCAGACGGAGCAGTTATAAGCGAGCTTGGGAGCCGGCGAGGTGTGGCGGTCGCGTGAGGCGGCGGAACCGGTGGAGTCGCGAGCGAGCATGATGAGGCAGAGAGCGAGGTACTCTTCCTCGGAGCAGTCCGGGTGGTCGAGGCGGCTACGCTTGGAACGCTTTCGCTTGGTCCAGGGGCAGGGCTCCAGGTGGTGGAGGTCGGAGGGTTGGAAGGGGAAGGACGGGGCGGCGGCAGTGGGCGACTTCATAGCTTCGAGAGCCATGTGATTCTGATCTCGATCGCCAGGGAGTAGCAGTTGAAGACTGAAACAGAGGAAGATGGAATATGAGATTGTGGGGAGTGTGTTGGAGGAGGTAGGAGAGTTGGAGTGAAGAGTGAGGGTGGGACGGAGGGTTTATAAGGAAGTTAGAAAGAGAGAAGTGAGAGGGAAGTTGCGTGACAAGTGGTGGGAAAGTAAGCGAGGTGTGCGAGGCACATAATAAGAGATATTATTAAATAATAAATTAATTTTTAGAGTATAATGATAGGGTGTGGAAGGAAGGGAGAGTTATTGTTGGTGGGCAAGAGCGACTTTGAGTGGGTCAAACAAAGTGTCCCTCAGTTTTCTGTTTTTGTTTGGCTGGGGAGGGAGCGAGAGAGCGACGACCAACTGAACTCTGACTCGGGACTCTCAGATCAACATCCAAACGTAAAAGCCCGATTGAGCACAGTAATTGTAATTTTATTAGGAGTAATTACTATATCAGAGTGAACATGTAGGTTGATTATGAAGACAGGTGTGGGGAAGGAAATGGAACTGATGGAGGATGGAAAAAGTAGAAGAGCGGTAAAGTTAGTTAGGAGAAGGGGAGGGATCACATGGAGTAGACAGACTTTTCGTCTACTCGTGGGCAAAATTAGTCCTTGACTACTCGTTTTTAATGTGTCATCCGTCCGGTGGCGTGGTGGATGAGTTGTGGTGGTGGGGGCATTTCAGTTTAATATTTGAGCTTCCCAAGTGGACCAAATTCATCTTCTCTTATTCCTTCATATGTCTTATCTCTTTCCCCGCCTTTTCCTATTGCTACAAAGAAGTTAGATAATTATAAATTGAACAATATATGATCAACTTCCTCCTATATATTACTTTTATTTTTAATCCGTGTCTGCTATTTTGGCTCCTAACATGATGACCACCAAACCTCGTGGTTATTCTATCGAGGAATTCCAGTATGTCTTTCGTAGCCAAAGTGACAGATACCCGAAGGGGCGAAATCTTATCCTCAGGGAACTTAATAAACAAGGGAGCCCGATTTATTTTGTTCGTATCCATTTAATTAATTACCACTATGCAAAATTATGTGTGATGACTAACACGAGCTTGATGAGATATGGATATCCATGTCATGTTCCGCTCACGCTTTCCACAGTGTTACCCTAGAAACAGTGCTTCTCATCCTCAAAAAGTACTCTATCCTTTTGTTAAAACACGCACACAAATGGCATTCGTTATTGTTCTTTGGGGTATATAACATGATCTTTTGACAAAAAGAGAAGTATACACATGTTACACGTGTTTGATGAGACTGCGATGGTGATAATAAGGATAGTACAAGGAGATTAAGTCGAGGATAATGAGGTTAATCACGTGATCTAATTGTTTACTATCGTCAGTGATGTCATCCAATTGATTGAACCTGCAATGTTTAAAAAATCAAGGCGCTGCTAGCGTGTAGTGCCCTATCAGACGCTGAGCATATAGATATAAGGGGTTTTCGGTTTAGCAATAATAAAAAAATGATTTTAAATAATACATTTTATAAAAAAATTAATTTAAAAAAATACGTTTTAGATTGTTGCTATCGATCATTTTTTTATAAATAAATTATCAAAAATAAATTTTAGATTGTTAAAAAGTTGGTAATTTTTATTTATTTAAAATTATAATTTTAAATGACGGAAACCATGATTTTAATTAAAAATATTTTTAATATTAAAACAGGTGATTGGGTATTTTTAGTCTCAAACTTTGAGTCCAATAGCATTTTATTTTTTTAAATAAACAAGTCACTTAATCAAATAAATTGAATTTAAAGAGGCAACAGCTGAAGACACACAGGACACGAGAAGTTATTTATTTTGTGCATAAAATGAAGTCATCGCTTGCGTGGGAATTAGGATCAACTACTGCTCATCTCGTCGTTGAATTCCCCACACCCGATTCTGCGTCTCCTTTAACGAGACCCTCCCATCGTATATTTACCAAATTTTGTGCTCTTGTTAATTACTACTCGTACTTCCCATTCATAAAATTTGTCGTTTGGCAGTTTTTGTAATCTTTTAAAATAAGTGTCGTTTTGGTGGACATATGCTGTGCATGGTTGGAGAGATACAAAAGACTCTAATCCCATATAGATTTCTTTAGCTCGCAGGCTGTGCAATAAAGGTAATCGGATAATCTCAACATGAAATGCGTCGTATTCTACTATTACTAAACAAACAACAACGAAAAGCACGTGATTTTTTAAAGATAAATGTTGAGTTTCACAGTCCAGACGTGCGGTAATTCGAGCAGTTAATTAACGATATTAATATCTAATAAATGTTCGGCTACTGTAATTCAGGCAGTTAATTAAAAAAATGTTGGCAAGAAAAAAAGTACTCCAATAATTCAATCAATCAACAATAGTAAAATCAATAATAATTTCTTAATTTATGTATATAAAATGTTCCTTCTTTACCCATTTCTATTTCCTTTCATGGGGCAGCTCATTTAAAAATTATTCCGTCTCACCTAGATAACCTACAACATTAACTAAGGCTATCAATATTTGCGACAACAATTTGAAAATTACACTTATTTATATTTCTATTATATTATTAAATTTGAACACAAAAATTTTAACATTAACTATGTTAAGCTTCAAAATAGAATTTTATATACTTTCTTAATAAAAAAAAAATTAAAAACACACTCTTCTTGATGAGAAATTCTTGCATGAACATGGAGCACCACTTCATCTGTGGTCTGGCCAATTAAAACACCCCAAGTCACATCATTCTTATGCTAGCTGGCATCCACCTCATTTACATTTTATTTTATTATTTAAATAAAATGTTCACTGATTTTCTTTTCCTCGGCGTCTTCCTCTCCCTCCGTCGTTTACAGAACACAGCTCCCTCAACCCTTCTCACGCTTCATCCTTCATTTTCTTTATTCACGAACCAGACGCTGAGAGACTAGAGAAGTAGAGATTGGAAGAATAGTCGGTCGTCGCTCTTATCGTCGATTAGGCGAGGAGTAGCCGATTTCTCCTCTTAGGTGCGATTCAACCAAATCTTTTCCCTGCCCTAAGTTGCAACCGTTTTGCTCAATTTTCTTTTCCATTTAGAGTCAGAGGCATGCCCTAGATTTTCAAAGAAGATGGATGATTCTTCAAGAAAAACTGACTGAGACAAGCTAACCCCCTACAATGACTATCTCGTACGAGTCATCAACGGCATGACCTAATGCCTGAACATCCAAGTTCCTTTTTTTGCTTCCTGCAATGTCGATGAGGTGGCTTAGGAAGATAATAGTAGTTTATGGTATTCTTCGATCAATTGGGTTTATTTTTTTTGGTTGCCCACCCGGTTCACCGGCGCTTTGCCCCGACTACATCCGGATCTGACCTGCGTCACGCACCTGGCTATGGTGGGTGAGTCTCCCAACGGGAATTTTCTGCGTACGCCAAGGCTCGAACTCGAGACCTCGCTTAAGCGATACCGAGCCGCTTACCACTCGGACCAACCCCCGTTAGGTTTATTGTGTGAGGGTATTATTCAGATTGTATGATTGATATAGCTATATTTGCATATGGATTGTTGGATTAAAATATGCTGTGTAATATCTGGCTGCAAAATGATCGATATATTGAATGAAATGTATAAAAACACAGAACTTGAAAGTTTTTTCCAAATGCTCTTCTGAAAAATTTTAACTGCGGAGCTAGTGAGACAATGCAGAACAAATCTGGAAGTTGCAAATGTAGGAAAAAAATATAAATTTTTGTGTCTAGTTGGACGGGACAGGCTTCTCATTATCACTAGTTCTGAAAGGCAAGAAGAGGATCGCCTCTGGACAATAGACGCATCTTTGGACGTGGTGAGGAAGAGACAGTTTTGCATTAGCTCGTGCTTGTTTTAGTGGAAGCAATTCATCTGTCAACTGGTGGAATAATGAGGAGCATCAATATTATTAGATTATTGAAGACTTCTAGATATAGATTTGCTGGCTACGAGAGCTTGCTAGTCTGACTTTGGATTTTTCCATGTATTATTTAGTGCCCTAGGGAATGAATGACTCTGTTGTTAGAAGGCTAATTTTAAGCAGAGCCTGATTGTTAGTTATTAATAATCTTGTTTTTACAACCATTGCATTTAACTGTATTAGTCAATTACTTGCAAGGGATGAAGTTTTATTGTGCTGATCGTGTTGCTATATTTCCCAACTGCTTTGCGCTATTATATAGATTAGTTGATACGGTTTATGAGAAGTTTATTCCTTGGTGTAAGTATCAGTACTCCCTAAACTGAACTTTAGACTGTTTCTAGGTTTTTCAAAACCAGAGTGACAATTTGCATCAGTATGTACTCCATTTCATACACACACAAAGCAGTCATCTTATAAGTTTTCCGCTATATATACTGTTGAAGCTGCAAAAATCTGCACAGATGTAATCTAACAGACAAGAAAGTAGAGGTGGGAAAGCGGGCTGGCCCGCTCAAAACGGGCCAGCCCGCCCCAAAACGGGCTGACATTTTGCCAGCCCGAGCCCGCGGCCCGCCCACTTTTTTTTTTTAAATTTCAATATTTTTAAAAAATTATTTTTAAACTTTTAAAATAATAATAAAAAATTTCTAATGTTATATTAGTATAATAAAAAAATTATTTATATTATACTCTTAAAAATTCATATTTTTTATAAAAAATCTCAAATTTTATAACTATAAATCTAAATAAACATTAACAAAATATTAATCAATTATTATATATCAACAAATAAGTAATCATCTTTACTAGTAATTGATAATGAAAGTATTCAAAATAATATTTGAGTAAAATAAATAATATTATTAAAAATAAAAATAAAAATAAAATAAAAAACGGGCTGGCGGGCTGGCCCGCTTAAAAACGGGCCAGCCCGCCAGCATTGGCGGGCCAGGAGGGGGCTGGCTGTGCAGCCCGCCCCAAAACGGGCTGGCAAAATGCCAGCCCGTTTCTAGCCCGTTTTAAGGTAAAACGGGCCCAGCCCGCGGGCTGGGCCCGTTTTACCAGCTCTAGAAGAAAGGGTAAACAACTTATTCGATCTGATAGAGTTACCAAACTAAAATAACATGCTTTTACCAACAAAGCTACTTCAATATATAAAATACAAAGAGAAACGAAATACACCCTATTATGATCTTTCCAATAAAGTATTCAAAACTAAGCACAGACTTTTTTCCCATACTACAATCGCTAAGTAAACTGTTTAGCCCAATAAAACCCTCAAAATGAGACTTCAAAAAACACAATCATAGCTTCCGCGTTTGAGAGTTGCTCCTCACGTCCAAGAGAATCTCCTTAATGAGCTTTCATAATTCCACCAATATCACCTTTACCTGATGTCACCACTAGCTGCTGGCTTCAACAAATTTCTTAAATATGCACTTTGACGTTCAAAAATCAACTACTCCATATTTGTCTCCAAACCTTGTCAAAAACCTTTGTTAATGAAATTTCCTAAACCAAAATGTAAAATCAAAAGAATTCTTATACATTGACTGAAAAGCAACAAACCAGCACACTTGAAACAGAACTAGAACGCAAGATTTTAGCACAAATAAACATAATTTTTTACTATAAATATAATCCAAAACAAGAGCATAATTATACAGAAATATAACACAATAATCTTAGCCAGAAGATGGAATACCAATTTCATTTGTAGCGCCATGCCCTCCTACACTTAAGGAAAAATGAAATATCATTCACAGTGCATAGCTTGTCAGTATCATCAACACAAAACACTAGTTTCTTACATCATATACTAAAATGGAAATAAAAAGAAAGAAGAATACAAGTAAATGCAGAAAAGAATCAAGTAGCCATTATCGACATAGAAAGAGATCAAGCTAAAGGCTGGAACTGATAACCATGGCCAACTAATTAAACGCATGATTTCGCAGAGCAAAGAAAGAGAAGCCAAAATCATGAAGAAAAATCCTACCTTTAACAGCCAAATGAATGCGTCAGCTTCGCATACCTTCGAAAATCTATGGCTTGCCTCTGACTGTTAATCAAAAAGAAAATTGAACAAGGTTACAACTTAGGGCAGGGAAAAGATTTGGTGGAATCGCACCGAAGAGGAGAAATCGGCTACTCCCCGCATAATCGACTGCAAAAGCGAGGCCGACTATTCTTGCAATTTCGACTTCTCTACCCTCTCAGCGTCTGATTCGTGAATAAAGAAAATGAAGGACGAACGTGAGAAAGGGTTGAGGAAGCTAGGTTCTGTGAACGACGGTGGGGGACAAAGACGCCGGAGGAAAAGAAAATCATTGAAATTTTTATTAAAATAATAAAATATAAATGAAGTAGATGCCACTTAGGATAAAATGATGTGACTTGGGGTGTTTTAATTGGCCAGACCACAGAGGAGGTAGTGCTCCAGGTTCATGCAAGAATTTCTGATTATTATTATTTTCTTGGCTTTGAAGAACAATAACTTTTTGTTGATTTTGTCGCCCCGTCCTTTCTTTGTTCAACACGTCCCCATCGGCCTTAAACCCCTCCCGCGAGCGCGAACTCTCCAACAATCGCTGCTAGCCATGGCCACGGCTGAGCAGCCTCCGAAGAAGCGGAAGCTATACGAACCTCTACCAGAATCACCACCTTTGCCACCGCCAGGCACAGAATCAATAGCTTCAGGCTCACCCTCTCCCAAAACCCTAACCCCGCCCATCTCCTCTGTACCTCCGCCGGCAACTCCTCCGTTGTCCCAGGAGCAGATTAACATCAAGCGCAGGAACAGAGATGAAATTCAGAATGTTTACGAATGCTACAAGCGGATTAAATTCTGCTTGTCTCAAAAGGATGGCGCCTTCGTGTCTGAACTTGAACAAAGTTATCTCGCTCTCATTTCTGCTTCCAGAGGTCAGGACATTTACTTTTTGTTATATTTCTCTCCATTGGTCTTAATAATTTGTTTATCATTTCATTTACGTGACAATTAGGATATAATAATGCATCTGATGGTAATTGAAATATGATTTTGCTGAAGAGGATTGATGCCGAGGATTCTTTAGGAATATGATCTATTTAGTCATCCTTTAGAAGTGTTAGAATTTGGCCGGGTTGCTGTAATCCACATTAAATTGACTGCTCTCAAAACTCTATATAGATTGCTGGTAATAGTGAAATTTGCATAGATAAGTTAAAACATGCATTTATGGCTCGGGAATAATTTTTCCTTTCGAGGGTGATGAATAATTGAGAATGAATGTAGATGAGAAGTAGTTATAGGTGTAAGTAGTTATGTTTTGTTACGATGGTTAGTTAGTTAGAATCTTAGCTAAATAACCTATTTAGCTTGTAATCGGACTTAAGAGGAGGTACGTGAATTCATGATGAGGTTCTGAATTTCAAGACCCTTTTTGCTATCCTATTTGTTTTATTTCTATCCTTCCCCCCCCCCCCCTCTTATCATGTTTAGATAAATGGAAATGCCAAAATGCCAACTTCACTGAAGCATTAGCCATTATCAGGTGACCATGATGTTAATGTTGCGTTGTACATTAATTGAAGCATTAGAATTTAGTAGGTGATTTAAATAAAATTGCGCACTATGAACTATCTCTGACTCATGTTTGTTACTTTCGATGGGAATTCTTTCTGTTACAAACAGATAGATAATGGATTCCAGATCTTTAGTACTTTGTTCAGTGTCATATTACTTGAAGCCATTAAATGGAGAAACAGTGATGACAAATCACATAATTTCTGCCAGCAAACTGTATTTGATTACCAGTAATTAAAAAGAATGATTCACATAATTTCCCCGATGGAATTTACTTTTAATGGAAGTAAAACTCTGTTATTGTGACAGGTTGTATGAGTGTACAAAGAATTGTGGCTGATTTTATTCCTCGATATGCATGTCACTTTCCAACTGCCTTGGAGGATGCTGCTAAAGGTGTTATTAATATGCTTAATTGGAGTTTAACACTGATCAAGAGAGGGGAAGATTATGATGGTATTGCATTTGAAACTTCTAAAGCCTGTATTTTTGGTCTGGTTGATATATGTTCTTCTGCGTCTTCAGTGACTCCAACATCATCTGTAATTAGGGGAATATGCTCTGCAGTTTTTCAAAACGTGATAACCTTTTTTGTCGCCTTATTTGATGAAAAGGATATCTTTAGCATGGTTGACAAGAATTTCCTGAGGATGCAAGATTCTCCTGAGGTCTTTTCTGAGTTGAAACAAAAGATTTTCGATCAGGAAGACCCTTCATTGGCTAAACTGTCAAAGCTCTGTGCATTATCTGTGGTTTGGATATTCTTCTCCTGCCCAAAGTATTTTCTTGCAGCTTGTTTGGAGCTTTTAGGCTCCAATGCAATTGAGGGAGCTTCTAAAGGAGGGAAGTATTTTCTGAGCCAGGTGACTAGTAGGCTTGAAGATGATGTGGTTAACCTTTTGGATAGAGCAAATGATGCACCTGAATCATGTATAGGTTCTACTGGAACAAGTGTCAGAGGCAATGACGTAGCAGAGGAGCTTTCAACTGATAACTGTAATGTTTCAGAGGGCGGTGCATCTGTTCAAAATAGCTGCTTGCTCACTCTAGTAGTAACTCACCATTGTTGTCTTTGTGCATAGATATTATGCAATTTATTTTCAATGAACTATAATATTTTAGTGGCAGTATATATTTTATAGATTTGATACTGGTCAACAAGCTTCGTGCTGTAATCATATGCATGCCTTTAGACTATTGATCTATCTTGTCGTTATTTTGGCTGCTAGATATAGATTATGCTTTGCTTAACGCACATTTCCCATTTTCCCACTGGAGAGGTGCATTTAGACAATTAGATCTTGCTATGTTCACAGCTCAGATTTGAAAGTGCTTACCTTGAAGGAGTTTAATTGAGTTAAGCAAAGTCAACACTTAAAAGTTTGGGGTTGGCTTTATTGCACTGCTTTGTGGTGTACCTGCCTTTGAAAAGACATGATCTGCACATCATAGACCCGTTTGTGATATGTGTCAACTCTCTGGTTCTGGTGTTCAAGTAACTGTAACATGCAACTGGGCATTGTTCTCTGTAACATGTGGCTAGGCGTTGTTCCTCTACTTTTTTTTTCTCATCGAAATAACTTTTCATTTCTTTATGTTTGCCGCTAAAGTCACATAGAGCAGTGCTATTTTTTTTTGGTATAACACATGAATGGGCCTGTATCATTAATATTATGTTAATTGAAGCATTTTGATTTCTGTTGACACTATGAAGTTGATTGGTGACTTGGTACTTTTATTTGATTTTTAGTCAAGCGTATTGCTTTAGCCATCAGTTTTCCTTACAACTGAGCCCTTCTTTATGCAGGTTCTAGACAAGGATCCCTCGTTGAGGAGGTGGATGTTATCTAGGTGTAATAAGTTATCTAATTCACTTGGTAATGCTTCATTGGATATTACATCAGCACTGAATGGAATCCTTACAGTTCTTGGGCAAGAAACATGTATGGAAGATTGTTTACTTGACAGTGATGAAGATAAATCTGATTCTGTGAATTGCATCAATAGGAATCATGTGGTGCCTAAGATCTCTGAGGAACATGAAAGACTTGGTGAATCATCTAGAAAAGGCAGCAATTTAAGAGTTCTTGTAAGTTCATCTGATGATGGATTTACAGACAAGGTTTCAGATAAATATGTAAGTGTTAATAGCTCTGCAGTAAATCATGATTCTGAATCCATATCAAAAGTGGGCCCTCATTCTGATGATGGAGTCTCAAGGCCTATGTGCCTTGACACAGGGACACAAGGAGATATGGCCCAAGGTAGATTTTCTGCACTCAGGGAGTCAGTAAGCAACCAGATGCCCTCACCTGCAATAAGACCATCAGTAGAATTTAGGAGTAATGCTTTTGAAGGAAGAATTGATGCCCCAAATTTTGAGAAAAGTCATGTTTCAAATATGGATTTCAATTTACCCCCATTGAGATCTTCTAGTGGAGGTGTTTGTAATATTCAGGCATCTCCTAAGCATAATTTTCTGTCTCCAGTTGCTTCCACAAAAAGTCAAACTGTCTGGTGTTGTGATGGGGATCCTGCATCTATGGATATTGTCTCTGCTTCAAAACAGCTCTGGGTAGGTTATGCTGGGCTTGACATGTCTGAAAACCATATTAGGTTTCAACTTGAGAGGTTTGGTCCAATCGAACAATTCTTTTTCTTTCCTATAAAAGGGTTTGCCTTGGTTGAATACATAAACATCATTGATGCCATAAAAGCTCGTGACTATTTTCCTGGAAGTTTTCCTTGCCGAGTTAAATTCATGGATATAGGATTTGGAACTAGAGGTTCTATGAATGGCATTGCAGTTGGTTCTAGCTCACTGACCTATATTGGAAGTGTTTCCAGTCAGTGGGTCAAGGATGAGATCCTTGTGGTAATTATGTAAATAAGATATTTATATATTCAGTAATTTGTTTATTTGAATTCTTGAGAGATTGTAGGGAGATATTAGTTAGCATATCTTATCAGATATTAGTTAGGATATCTGATTAGAATTAATTAGCATATCATATCAGAATCATGAAGATTATGATTCTGATATGCCTTGTACTCTACATATACAGCTGTTCCCTTCTGAATAATATGCATCGGAATTTCATACTATTCTGTTTCTTCATGGTATCAAAGCAGGTTCCTTTCGCAACCAGAAAAACACTGATACATCGCTGTTAGTAGTCGATCACCATGGCAGCGTCTCACAGTTCCGACTCCGTGATGTCAAGTGGCTCTGGTTCTGTGTTCGATGGTTCAATTGGTGGAGCACCAGTCGCTATCGTGTCTGACAAATTAACACTCAGCAATTACCAAGATTGGGCCCAAGCAGTCGTGCTCGCTGTCGGAGGTCGAGGGAAGTTGGGTTTTCTGACCGGTGAAGCAAAGATGCCAACAGACCCAATGTCACCAGCGATGACCCAGTGGAAGATGGACAACTCTCTAGTCTCCTCTTGGCTCATTAACGCCATGATTCCTCAATTAAAACGAAGCTTTATGTACCTGCCAACTGCCAGGGATATCTGGGATGCTGTTCGAGCCTCGTATTCTATAGGCAAGGACCACACAAAACAGTTTGATCTCCGACGACGCACATGGCGATGTATACAAGGCCAGAGAAGTGTTCATGAGTATTGGCTGGAACTTGTAGCTTTATGGCAGGAACTTGACCTTCAAGTCGATGATGAATGGTCTTCTCCAGCAGATGTGGCTCATAATAAACAAAACATTGAGACTGAACGTATTCTCCTTTTCCTTGCTGGCCTTAATGATGACCTTGATGATGTTCGGGCTCGTATACTAAGCCAAACAAGACTTCCACCTATTCTGGAAGTATATTCTGCAATCCACAGTGAAGAATCCAGACGCCACATCATGCTTGTTAAACCAAAACACCTCACTCCTGCTGCACCTACGTTCCTCAGCAAAAGCACGGGTTCCTCACCTGGTCCAAGTTCAGTAAGCAGAGAACGACCCACCTGTGAGCACTGTAACAAGGTTGGTCACTCTAAAGACAAGTGCTGGGACATCCATGGAAAGCCTGCCGACTGGAAACCACGCAAAGGAAAACCAAAAGCACATCAAACTTCTCAGGAGAATGAATCATCTTCTCAAATTGAGTCTGGTGGAACCTTTAGCAAGGAGCAAATGCAGCAACTGTTACAGATGTTTGAAAACTTCCAGTCTAAGCAAAAACCATCCAGCTCTGCCTCGTTGGTTCATAAAGGTATTTCTCCCACTGCTCTAACTACATGCGTAGCTCCAACAAAATGGATTGTAGATACTGGTGCTTCTGACCATATGACCTCAAGCGCACAGATGTTTATTACATACCATCCCTTGGCTGGTGATAAGAAGATCACCACTGCTACTGGTTCTCCTTCTCCCATAGCTGGAATTGGTTCAGTTACTCTGTCAGAACATCTACACCTTGAATCTGTTCTTCATGTTCCTCATCTAGCTTGCAATCTACTTTCAATAAGTAAACTGACCAAACAAGCTGTATGTTCTGCTCACTTTTATTCTACTCATTGTGTTTTTCAGGATCTCTTATCGGGGAAGACGATTGGTACGGCGGAAGAATATGACGGCTTGTATTACCTGGACATTACTACCGTACATGCACTGTGTTCCAGAATCAACAGCCCAGCAGCACCATCATCTGGAGACAATGATTTGGTTTTATTGCATAAACGGATGGGTCATCCTAGTCTTTCTTATTTAAAAAAATTGTTCCCTGAATTATCAATAAAGAAAAGTTCAATTTTTCATTGTGACACTTGTGAGTTGTCTAAGCATCACCGTACTACTTTCTCTCCGTCGCCTTATAAACCCTCTCGTCCCTTTTCAATTATACACAGTGATGTGTGGGGTCCCTCACGGATACCCAATCGTACTCGGTCTAAATACTTTGTCACCTTTATTGATGATCACACACGAATGTGCTGGGTCTATCTCTTACAAGATAAAACAGATGTCTCCACTGCCTTCTTCGAGTTCCATACTTATGTTCGAAACCAGTTTGATACATCCATTCAAGTCCTTTACTCTGATAATGGAACTGAATACTTTAACCACAACCTTGGCACCTTTCTCTCCCAACACGGCATAGTTCACAAAAGTAGCTGCCCTCACACTCCACAACAAAACGGGGTGGCTGAAAGGAAAAATAGACATATCCTTGAGGTAGCCCGTGCCCTTCTCTTTACATGTCATGTCCCAAAACACTTTTGGGGTGATGCCATTCTTACCGCCACACATTTGATCAACCGTCTTCCAACCCGTGTTCTTGATTTTACCTCCCCACTTGATACACTCCGGAAGACTCACAGTCTTTCCCATCTTGAGTCCACCATTCCTCTCCGGGTCTTTGGGTGTGTCGTTTATGTTCACCTCCATCATCCACCCTCCAAATTTGATCCTCGGGCTTGGTTTGATAGATTCTCTACAGTACTTAAATCTGAAGGATACAAACAAAGTTTATCTGACCATACTATGTTTGTCTTAAGAAATGAGGATCTCATAACTATCATTATTGTATATGTAGATGATATTATAGTCACAGGAAATAATGAAAAGGAGGCCACCCGCATCAAAGCAGCTCTGAACAGAGAGTTTGAAGTCAAAGACTTAGGAAAATTAAGATATTTCCTAGGGATGGAAGTTGCAAGAACCAGGGAAGGAATTTATGTGTCCCAAAGAAAGTATATTCTGGATCTTCTCAAAGAAACTGGTATGCTTGGGTGTAGACCAAGCAGAGTTCCTATCAGTACTATGAAGAAGAAGCCTAAAACAAATGAGAAGATAGTAAGAACAGAACAAGAGATTACAAAGAAAAGACAAGAAGAACGAGATGAAGTCGCTGCAGACAAAGGCAGATATCAAAGACTTGTGGGAAAACTCATCTATCTTTCCCATACTCGTCCTGATATTGCATTTGCAGTCAGTGTAGCCAGTCAACATATGCACTCTCCAAGGCAGAAGCATATGGATGCTGCATATAAAATACTGAGATATCTCAAAGGCACACCAGGTCTCGGACTCTACTTCAGGAAGAATAGTTCAAGAACAGTTGAGGTCTATACTGATGCTGATTGGGCAGGTTCACTGGAAGACAGCAGATCCACATCAGGGTACTGCACCTTCTTTTGGGGAAATTTAGTCACCTGGCAAAGCAAGAAACAGAAAGTAGTTGCCAAGAGCAGTGCTGAATCAGAACTAAGGTCTTTAGCTCAAGGCCTTATGGAGGCATTATGGCTTGAAAGAGTAGCAGATGAAGCACACATTACAATCAAGGGTCCCCTAAAACTATACTGTGATAACAAAGCTGCATTGAATATGGCTTTGAATCCAATACAGCACAGCAGGACGAAACACGTTGATGTAGACCGTCACTTCATCCGAGAGAAGATTGAAGAAGGAACAATTTGCCTCTCATATGTTCCCACCAAGTTACAACTTGCTGATATTCTCACTAAGGGCCTACCGCAGGTTGTGTTTGAAAATTTAGTAAGCAAGTTGGCCATGATAAATATCTATGATCCAACTTGAGGGGGAGTGTGGTAATTATGTAAATAAGATATTTATATATTCAGTAATTTGTTTATTTGAATTCTTGAGAGATTGTAGGGAGATATTAGTTAGCATATCTTATCAGATATTAGTTAGGATATCTGATTAGAATTAATTAGCATATCATATCAGAATCATGAAGATTATGATTCTGATATGCCTTGTACTCTACATATACAGCTGTTCCCTTCTGAATAATATGCATCGGAATTTCATACTATTCTGTTTCTTCAATCCTACATGAAACAAGGAAAGTCATCCATAAGGGCCCCCTTATGGTTACTGATCTTGGCCAAGAGCGGGCATTACTCATGGAATTTGAAACTCCTGAAGAGGTTGCCTCAGTGATGTTGCATCTGAGACAATTCCGAAGGGATAGAAGCAATCATTACCAACCTTTTGGCCCAAGGCCAGGTTATCCTGCTATTGGAACTCCTCATATGGATGGTGCAAGACCTGTGCCCACACCTCCCCATCTAGACCTTAAAGCCAATATCCCAGCAAACTTGTCGAATGGTATTGCTGGATCTCCTCACTCTCGAATGTTGTGTGGGAGCCCTGCTGATAGCAGTCAAATGAGGTTGCTCACTTGTCTTCGTTACTAGCACCATGGCATGCAAAATACAATATGATCTATACAACGAGAAATTATCCAGCAATAGCTTTTTGAGGCACACATTTGGTAAAAGTTGCCAAATGTTGTAAAGTAAATTTGTTTCATGCAACTGTCAGTTGATCTTGCATTTTGTGTTGCGGCTGATGTTTCTTGCTCCTTCCAGTGGTTCTAAGATTTTCTAACGAGTATTTAGGATAATTTCACATAAAATATATTGAGAAGTAAAAATTTCTAACATGTTTGAATCAAAGTATGGTATGTCCTCATTATATCTTTGAGAAACTACAAAATTATCTTTTTATATTTACTCCGAGATAGAATCGTATATACATATACGTTATAATCATATTATAGATGTTTTTGGACAATGCAGAGCGACATGTCCCTTACTTTCCATATATTTACACTAATTGTAGCTTTTCAATAATCATCATCATTGACTTCCTACTTCCAGCTTTGTATAATTTCTGTTCCCCCTTTTTTTGTACAGCCAACATGGGATTCAGAATGCTGCACCATTTTCAATTAAACCTGAAACACACTCTTTGGAGCTTGTATCTCCTGGAGTAAAGTCAGAGAATCAAGGTAGTGGTGTATGTGCTGCACCTGTGTTTCAGTCAAACTGGAACTGCTCCTCTTCGAGAGAGATGCTGGAAGTTGGGGTGAGGAAGCTTGATGGTTATGACAACTTACCAGCTGATCCTCATCAAGGAGGTAATATATTATGAAGCTTCTGTCTGTATTTATTTGTTCTTTTATTTATTATCCTTTGAGTGCCTGCCACATTTGTGAAGGAACTATATATTATTGGAATAATTAACTCAATTATGAATATTATTTTTATGCACTGCTCAATGTATTTCTCTTATGAGATCTGGAACTGAGCTTGTCCTGCGCCAGGCAATGTTCCGCACATTCACTCTGCAACACAAGGGCCTCCTATTCCATCACCACAACAGTTTCAGTCATCTCCTTTCATTCGCCCTGTTTATGTTCCTCCAAATGGTCCATGGGAACCCCGGGGATTCAATAATCATTTACCCGCCGGCCAATACAAGACAGGATCATTGCCAAATGACTTTCATGGTAATGCTGTTGTAACACCTTTCATACCTGCTTCAGTCACTCCACTTGCTCAGATTCAGGGAACTCCAGTTCCTCCTTATAATCAGATGATCCCCCCACCAATTGTACCACTGCCTTCATCATCTTTGCCACCCCCACCCCCACCTCTACCCCAAACTCAACCGCCCTTGGTTCCTCCACCACCTGGTTCTCCCCCTCCACCCCCACCCCCACCACTGCCAGTTCAGGAATTACCCAATACTGAAAGTTCAGGAAAGTCTCTGCAATATCAATGGCAGGGAGGGCTTTGTAAAAGTGGGGTTAACTACTGTACAATATATGCATGTAGAGCAGATTCAAATATCTGCAGATATTCAAATGCCATTTCTGAGCCATCTGAGTAAGACTACATCTTTTACTTCCTTATTGATCTGAATACTCTTTTGTTCAAAATATGAGTTAAATTGCTCTTTCTGTGGTGTAGATGGCCTGCAAAATTAGACATGACTAAACGCACAGATCTTCGGCATGTGAAATCAACATTTGCCAGTACTCCGCAACACAGGGTAAGTTATGTTAAATATCTTTTGGTTGTGACCCCTTTCATGATATTTTGCTTATCATTGTAATGTTTTTCGATGTTTAGTTCCAAGCTATTGAATTATATATGCATTTAAAGAGTTCATTCTCAAGTTTATATATTGCTGTTTCTTATATGCATAAAACCATCACACTGCATGCCTTGGCCCCATGAATCATATCTATTATTTGTGATCTGCTCGCTTCAGCCATGTCTTCTCTCTGTTTGTTGTAAGCTTATGTAATGTGTAATTTGAGCATAAAGATAAAGTTGTCCTGCCTTGAAATCTGGTGTTCCTATTTAGCCATTCCCCTGCCCCACCAAACCTGTATTTATTCTCTCACTACCTAAAGCTAATTAATTTTGACTCTGGTCTTAATATTTGTTTCAGAGGGAAGTTTGTCGTTTAATCCCATCATCCTCGGGTGACTACAAAGGGGTATGTATTCTCTCGTTTTATGCACCTAATTGATAGTTGGAATGAATTTTACGCTGTATTAGAGTTGCAATCTCTTGACTTTATATCTGCCATTCAGTTTCAGGATTTTATATCTTACCTAAAGCAGAGGGATTGTGCGGGAGTTATTAAAATACCAGCTTCGAAATCCATATGGGCGAGGCTTCTTTTTATACTCCCTCACACGCCTGAAACATGCTCCATGCTGTCTATCGCACCAGACCCATCTGATTGCCTCATTGGTTTGGTGTTGCCGAAAGAAACAAACTTCGAGTGGTTATGATCGCTGTCCGTTGTCATTCATAGGAGCATCGAACAGAGTCATCATTGTATTTGTAATAATGTAAGGGGAAGGCACATAGTCCTGTGTGAAGAATGCAAATACGCATTGCTTAATCTCCTCTTTCTAATTCATATTTTTGTTTTGTGAGAAGGGGGATGGGTGTTAGAATTCACTTTATGCCCATTTTCCCTCCGCTTGGTCTGCTGTGTACAGGATTTTGTTTGAGGAAGGTATCAATCAAGGTAGTTAAGCTTGAGGCTGTATGTCCAGTATAAATTTAAACATCGTTTTTGCTGCATCGAGGAACCATTTGAGTTGCAACGCCGTTCCATTTCTGTGACTAGTCTGTAGGAGGTTTCGCGAACATGTTGTATTGGGGAAGAAGGGAAAAAGTAGAAAATAAGATGTTGCACCTTGAAACCACGATGGCAAAAGAAAAAATTGAAAAAAAAAAAAATAATAAGCATTATGTATCGAAAATTTGGAAAGCTGAATAAAAGTATCTTGAAAACTTGTAATCAGCGGGAGGTAAAATTGAGTGTACCAACCCGAAGTATGGACTATGGACGGCGATGTCTTTTTTTTTTTTTTATAATTTTTTTTAAAAAAGGGTTAATATTTTTATCTAAAGACAAGTTGAATTTTTTTTTTTTTAAACGATATCAATGTCAAACAGGATAAACTATTAATTATTTTTAGATATAAATTTAGGTACTCAAGAGCTAAGATATTTTTTTAAACACTACGACTAGAACTATAATAAAATAATATTTTTTAAAAATTAAATAAATTCTAAATAATGCATATTTACTGCCAAAGATGGGTTAGAGGGCAATGTCTTGAAGAAAAGCATTGATGCTTATGTCCAATGTTTCTGCGGGGAGCCGGTGTGACGCAAAACAGGGAGTAATAAAGACAAAAAAATGGAACTGCTCTCATTGAGAGTTGAACTCAAGACCTCCCGCTTACTAAACGGGTGCTCTAACCAACTGAGATACGAGAGCTTATTGCTCAAAGTAAAATACTGGGGTAAATAATAATTATATCTCTAATGGTGGGGTCAGAACTCTGACAAAACTATTTTTCCGAATAATCTTTTGACCAATCTACTTTTTCAATGTCATGTTTACTTATGTTTATAAAAACATCCCGTATTTTTCATGTCTGCTCCGATAATTATTATTGTAAATCTCCTCCACATGCATGCCAGATCGAATTTAATAAATATTTATAAAAATGAGATGGAAAAGGCTGAATTGGAGCATATATATGATCGTTAAACACGTGCTTTTGTGGCGTGGGATGTTATACCGTTCTTCTGCCATGCATTTGCAGCGTTGCATATATTCATTCCACAACATGACAACACTGACACTTGCTTGTATTTAATGATCGTTTCACTTATCGCAATACAATGAACACATAATTATAAAAGAATTAATATCGGATTCAAAATGATCTCATGCCCGTGTTTCTCATCATTGAGAACTTGTATATCACAAGAACAGATCATTATTGGAGTTTGTCACACTGAATATTGCATTATTGGCCGCAGATGACATGATTCTGGTGGAAAAAATCAGTTTAAGTGGAAATATAAGCAGGATTTAGATCTAGGATCTACTGAAAGTGTTGAAGGGAAATTTCTTGACTTGATTTAATTTATTTGTGCCCCTGCCCCAAATAAAAAGGGGAAGCTTGAATGATGATCCCTTCAGGGGCGTGGCCTGACCTGTACTGATTCCCTTGATTGATGGAGGCGTGTGGCCAAATGTGAAACCTAACAATTCCACAATTCCACGTGGCATGAAATACACGTCGCAAGTGTGACCCGGATGCCCCACGCCACAGTAGCGAATCCTTTTCGCTTTACCTGGTTAGCGCTGAGTCACCAGGCAATCAGCAGCTTCTAAAACTGGTTCCCTCCTCATGGAATGACGAACCTTCCACGCACGAGTTTAAAGAGAGCCCTCGCACGTGCTTGCCTTTGGATCCGGTCAATATTCAATGCGTGCACGTGTCACTCCACGCGACGCCTCAAAGCACGCAATTATGTTCATTTTATTCCTCAATTCTTATCCCAACAACACAACGCCTCTTCTTTCTTTCTCCTCTCTCTGACACTCGAATCTTGCCTGAACCACAACCTACCCTCCTCACCTCACAACGATTTGACTTTTTGGTCGCCAACCGTCGCCATGGGAACAGAGTCTCCGGCTAATTACACCTACATGGGACGGAGTCTCAGCGAATTGAGTATCAATGATAATTCTTCCTCTGCTTTCAGCGACTGTAACAGTGATAGATCTGGTGAATTCCCTGCTGCTTCTTCCCAGAGCCGCCGTCTTCTTATCGCTTGCGCTTCTGAGAATTCCGATGATCTTATTCGCCAGCTTGTCTCCGATCTCCATTCCACTTCTGTTGACGAGCAAAAGCAAGCCGCCTTGGAGATCAGATTGCTCGCCAAGAATAAACCAGAAAATCGCCTCAAAATCGCCGAAGCCGGAGCAATTAGGCCCTTAATCTCGCTTATATCTTCCGTTGACCTTCAGCTCCAAGAGTATGGGGTCACCGCTATTCTGAATCTTTCCTTGTGCGACGAGAACAAAGAGCTGATAGCTTCATCGGGAGCGATCAAACCTCTGGTTCGAGCTCTCAAGACAGGAACATCAACGGCTAGAGAGAACGCGGCGTGCGCTCTACTTCGTCTGTCGCAAATAGAGGAGGCTAAGATCGTCATTGGAAGGTCAGGAGCCATTCCAGCGCTGGTGAATCTTCTAGAGAACGGGGGGTTCAGAGGGAAGAAAGACGCATCGACGGCGCTGTATTCGTTGTGTTCGGTGAAGGAGAACAAGATAA
This sequence comes from Leucaena leucocephala, assembly GCA_037074615.1. Taxonomy (NCBI): domain Eukaryota; kingdom Viridiplantae; phylum Streptophyta; class Magnoliopsida; order Fabales; family Fabaceae; genus Leucaena; species Leucaena leucocephala. The sequence continues at coordinate 4,693,537 of CM073517.1, read as the reverse complement.
GAGCAGTACAAGCAGGAATCATGAGGGCGCTGGTGGAATTGATGGCCGATTTGGGATCAAACATGGTGGACAAGTCAGCGTACGTGTTGAGCGTGCTGGTATCGGTGCCGGAGGCGAGGACGGCATTAGTGGAAGAAGGAGGGATTCCGGTGCTGGTGGAAATAGTAGAGGTGGGCTCACAGAGGCAGAAGGAAATCGCAGTGGTGATACTGTTGCAGATTTGCGAGGACAGAGCGGCTTATCGAACAATGGTTGCACGAGAAGGAGCCATTCCTCCCTTGGTTGCATTGTCTCAGTCCGGCACCAATCGGGCCAAACAGAAGGTCAGAATCACAAACGTTACATATCATTCTCTGCTTTACCTTTCCTTGACGTGGCAAACCAATTTTCTTCCCATAAGAAATCGAGTTGGAACATCATCTTCTCCTACTTCCTTGCAGACTCCACCTTCCCACTTAAAAATTGAACTTTCATTATTAGATTGATTAGCCACTAGCAAGCAAATAGAGAAACACATGTTGATAAGAAGGGCCTTTCATTATTGTCATTGCATTAAAAGCTGGTCTATCTGCATACTAGATTTAGCAATGGCTCAGGACTTAGTTCATGTCAACGCATAGAGCATAGACCTTAATAGTCTTGAATAAAAGTAAAGAATTGTTTCTGCCTTTAAAAATGATAGTTTTCATTTTCTTCCGCTAATTGTTCGAGGAAATGGTAACAGGCGGAGACACTTATAGAGCTTCTGCGGCAACCGAGATCCGGCAACGTCGCTGCTTGCACCTCGGAAGTGTCGGCATAAATCTCTCACCCTCCATCATGCCCTGCCCAGCTCTGTGACTTTGTTGGACAACATTCCCCTGTCCCCCCACCCCCTCCAAAAAAGAAGAAAAGAAAAAAAGAAAAGGAACTCGAACAGAGGAATATTGTAAATATCGTTGCAACGGAGAAACGTTTGTAAAATTAGTGGTAGAACTTATATGAGATTGTCGGCCAAGGGCCAAGGCCAAAATCTTATACCGAGATAAGTTCTTCTTTTGTAGATTTTTGTTGGCTCTTTTTAAATCTAAATCTAAATATTGTTCATATCATAGTCCTTTTTTTTATTAAATTATGTCTAACAGTGATATTTCATTCATTTCAAACACCTAAAAGATCCATATGATAAGAAAATGTCATTATGAATTTTGAAAAAGATTCATTAGTTCTAGCAAAGAGGAATAAGTCATGTTTTAAAAGGGATAAAAAAAATCCGTTGAATGCTGAAGGAGGAAAAGAAGGCGCCGGAAGGAACGGCGGCAAAGAGAGAGTGATTAATGCTTTTGAGGTGGTGACGTTCAACAGTGGCCACATGGATGGAGTGGAAGAGTTGCATTTGAGAACAGAGGTAAGCAACCTATCGTTTCCTTTATAGATTTGAGTTATGAATTTTCTTCCTCATGGGCTGGAGACTGAAACAGCGAAAACGGCTATCCATTGGACACGTGTAGTAGATTCGGTTATCGATGATCAGTTAGTGGTTGGGTCGCATCATGATTAAGATCGTTGGCCGCTGCTCCGGGTCCATTGCTTGACGTCTGGTGGACCATCTTTATATGCTCCTCTAATTGGCACTATTTTACTCTCTGATTTCTTTATTGATTCTCTTCTTCAATGCCTTTCTTTGTCACTGGCATTATCAGGCGCCACTTCACTTTCACTAATCAAATCACTGTTTATTTCTTTCACAGTTCCAATCACTCTTAATAATTAATTATGGACCTTCATTGTGTCTATGGCATGGCATCCTTCATCACTTGTGCTGCGTAAAAAACTGCTCAGCGTAACGGTTTACACGAAATTTTTTCCACACTGCTTATGATCATCGACTTGGAATTGTTGGAATACGCATAACATGAAAGGCGAGGGATTATGAAAATTGTTATTATAAATGTTTAACGAATGTATAGCAACTTTTTTTATTGGGAAGTCCCTAAGCTGTGGTGAAGGTATCAAATCAATTGCTTTGGACCAGAAAAGCAGCCGTAGTTATTAATAGAACAATAAAATTGATTGGCGCAATATTATATTAATGATGGGTAGTCAGTCCCTTTCTTTATAGACAAGTAAACATATTTAGTTTTTCTAAGGCCAGTTGTGGTATAAGAAAGAAAATATCTTCAATTTTTATTGTAAATATCTTTTCCTGATTTGATTATAGCTTTTTTGGCGTTTATTCTCTTATATTTTCTCCTTGGATGTATTTTTTTTTTATAAATGAAAAACGCAAACTTCCCAAATATTCCACAGAAAATTAATTACTAGTTCTAATTTGGAAGTAAATTTGACAAGGGAAAAGTGGAAGTTCAGAAGTTGGCCAGTTGATTGCAGATTATATTTTTGTATAACATAATCACAGATCAGTCACAATTTCGGACAAATTTGGCATCATCAGTTGATTATGGATTTTATAAGGACCAAACAGGTAGGCAGAAGAAGCATCAGTGCCAAGTGGGCAGTGACCCTGCGAATGAAAACCCAAACAAACTAAAAGGAACCCAAACGAGAAGTGTTATGTCTTTGCTCGAAAAACGTAAGCAAAGTGATGAAAGGCCTGAAGAAGAAAAACTGAATGGGAAGTGTTTTATCAGTCCGATTCATGATGTACCAGAAACCGGTTTTTGAAGATGTGCGGTAGATAAGCCCAAAATGACTCGAGGCCTGGAAACTATGGCGCAAGTGGAGGTTGATAGACGAAGATTGCATATATTATGATGACCAAATCACAAGTCGGAAAGGCATCCAATACCAACCTAAAAAAGGCTTAACTTTTTGTCACTTCGTTAATCACTGATTAGTTCATGCATATTGAAGAGACGTGTCACACTAGTTGGTTAGATTAAAGTTAACTAGGCCTATCTCAGCATGGTTGATTCGTCTTGGTGCAGCTAAACCTCGTTTAATTATAAAAGGCAAAAGAGTGAAGAAGGCTGTGCTTAAGGAAAAGCTAGGTCGCCAGAGAACTAATCAGTGCTAGCTAGTCTTATCAAATATTCTAGTAAAGGGTTCACTTGCTCATGTATGCTAGTATTGACAGGCGCACAGTAAATACTATTTCTTTACTCCCTGCTTTTTAATCAATATTTTAACTATGGCTGGTTCTTTTGTAAGTGTCAAGAACTAGACTTTTTCATTGGTTGAAAGCTTCGGAAAGAAAAAAAACAAAGAAACAAACCAGTTTTTGAGGTGGACGCTGCAATATAATAGGATTATTTTCTTTGTCTCGTCTCTTTTAGTAATTAAAAATCTCAAGATATATGCTCAATCTGTCGTAGGTATGGTTTATTCAAGACCCTGTTTTCAATAGCAAATCAATTTTCATTTCAACAATCTTGTTGTCCTTTTCATATCCATAAAAATTTCTAGAGGCATAAGCATAAATATCTCACGGAGAGTCGACCGCAGCGTATGATTGAGCCGAGCAATGGACCAAGAATCTACACAAAGGCCAGGACCCATCATTAGTCGTGTGGGATGCGTCAGAGGCTCGGGGAGACATATGATGATTAAGAACAGAGGGAAATTAAATTAGATTCATTCAGAGTTTGATATGAAAATTAACACAGTAAAAGTGAGGAGAAGGAACAAATAAAATAGTTAACACTACTATCTAATTAATTAAGTGGCAAAAGCCAAAGCATTACAGCAGCAGTGCTGATGTTGGATAAGTAATGGATGACGGAAAGACAATCCATTAGATCTGGGGGAAGGACAGGACAAAGATAAACTGAGATTGCCGTACGAAAGTCATCTCACGTGATTAAAGTCATTTCCTTTTGCTTTTCTGTTGTCTACCGCCATTAGGATAAACTCCAGACATCGCAGATGCTACCTACTATAAATCACCATGACACACTAAAAAGCTAATCTTAACAGTCCAGAAGAAAAAACGGAAAGATAGTACGTTATATCATGTGATGATCACGTGCCCATCCTTATCCCTTCGAATTTGATAAAAATCCCACATCTTCGTACCAAAGCCCACATATTATTCGCCAGGTGTCCAGCCTTTTTACCATTTTTGTTACCCCTTCCTCCTGGACCTCTAGCTTCCATACAATTACCTACGCTATGAAAAAGCTAAGACTAAAGGCACGCGCATCCATGACCACGCGCTAATGCGAAAGGGCTAGCTCGAGCTGTCGAGCGAAGTAGGTGGGAGCACTCAGGTGGGGAATGTGTCCCTCCGTCTCCAACCACCGCACCGTGCTCCGATCACCTAGTTGTTCCTTCATATAAGTTGCCACTGATGACGGCACCGAGAGGTCCTTAGTTGTCTGCATAATACAACAAGGTACCTTCACCAACCCTAGAATTCCTCTCAAATCGCTGTTAAACACGGTTCGGGACACGAACAGTGATATATCGGGCCTCATGTTGAACAAAGTCCTGGTGAATTCTCTGACCGCCTCCGGAACGTCTGCTCCGACTGATAATGGAGCAAATCCGTTGACCCATGCTGCGTAGTTGGACTCCATCGCCAAGAACACCTGTTCAATTTCACCGTGCTCGAATCCTCCGTGATAATCGACGTCGTTCAAAAATCTGAAAGAAAAACGTGAAGTAGAAAGCGAGTTAGAGAGAGGCGGGTGAGAATCTGATTCGGAATTGAATTGATTTCACCTGGGAGAAGCGCCGATGAGGACGAGCTTGGTGAAGAGGTTAGGTCGGCGAATGGCGGCTAAGATTCCGATCATGGCGGAGATAGAGTGGCCGACATAAGCGCAGCGTTGAACGCGAAGGGCGTCGAGAATGTCAAGCAAGTCGTCGACGTAGGCGTCGAGAGTGGCATAGCGGCGGAAATCAAAGTAATCGGGATTAACGCTGCCGGCACAGACGAGGTCGTAGAGAATGACGGTGTAATGGCGAGTAAAGTAGGGGAGAATACGCTGCCAGGCGGATTGTTCGGTGCCGATGCCGTGAGCGAGGACTAGGACTTGGTCGCCGGAGCCTTCGACGCGGACATTGAGCGCTTCGAGGATGAAGGGGCCCATGAGCTCCTGCTTTCTTCCGGGAGTTGAGGTTGATATGTGCGTGTTTGAAGGGTAGAGGTGACTTATCTTGGGACTCAGTTGTCTGGGTTTGGCTTTTCCCCTCTCTGTTATCTTCGTTATACGGGCGGGTATTTATAGTTGCCAACTTGCCATCTAAGTAGTAAATCATGTGATTTTTTAACTGTATTTCTATTTAATTGATTTAATTATATTAAAAAATAATTAAATTATTTATTATAATATAATTTTTTAAATATTTTAATTAATTTTTTTATCTCATTTTCTCGCTATTTTATTTAATTATTATTGATAGAATATCAATAAAAATAATTTAGAGAAAAATTGATAAATTTAAAAAATAATTTTTATATATTTAAAAATAATATTAATTTATTGATTAGATATATCAACTTCCTAAGACGAGAGGAACAGTGTATATTTTTTATTTGGGGTTTATTAGAGATATGAGCTGATAAAAGGATAATGGGAAATTGCTTTCGAGTATGCGAGAGTAGCCCCGGAATAGGGGTTGGATTCATATGGGTGAGGTCGCGAGGAGAGAAGGTAGACCAATGATGTGACAGGGAACGTAGTGGCGGGTCAAGAGAGGGCTTTGGAGTTTTCCGATTGTAGATTGATTCCACTACCCACCCTGGCAAAAGGCATTGCTTAACTATGAGATGGATTCAATTCCATGTCCATAGTGCTCCCCGTAAACTTCTACCTTCTCCTAACATATCTGTTTTGTTTATGGAAATGTTTTCTTTCCTTTTTTTTTTTTTAATTAGAGGATCATGTATTAACAACAACAAATTTTTATATCACTAAACTATAAAATTATTAGATATGAAAAGGCTTTTAATCCTCATGATAATAGCATCATATCCATCATTGGCCATCTTTCCAAAATTAGTAAAACCTTTCTAAAAGAGCTACCTCGCATATTATATCTATTATGGGCACCGGCAGTGAATAGTAAATGCATACTTTATTCATATAAAATAATAAATTTATGATTAAGCTTGGACAGATACATAAAAGGCACATGAGCAGGGATCAAGAAAGGAGTAGTAACTTAAACAAGGGATTATTTTTATACTTTTATAAACTCGCAAATAAATACAAAATAAAAGGGATAACGTTGGGATCTTAATGGGAGGATATGTACTTCTTGAAAAGGAAAGGGGTGAAGGGGAATTGCATTCTACAACTCCGATGGTGATGCCCTATAGGATTAGGTTGCATAGCAGCCCCTTATTAGCCCACCAATGCATTAACAAGAATTTAAAATAGCACTATAGATGTGACTGTGCATTCAAATTATATTACTAGTATAATGGTATGTTAAAGCTTGACCCATAAAAAGGGTCCATGCCCAGGCCAAGGCGGATACAGCCCCTTCGGAGAGATTCTTATAAGCCTGGAATAAATTTTGGCCAAAACTCCCGATGAAAACACGGGCAAACTTGTACTAAAATGACTTTGCATGCCCAATTTTTAAAATTTTTTATTATGCACGAACAGTTGAATCTGATCTAACATATATTCATAACTTCAAAAAGAAAATACCTCACTTTTTGAGCATATAGTCCTGGTGGGAAGACTCAGGTTATCTCATTCAGCTATTATGTTCCCTACTTGGGCCAACCCTGGTAAGTTCCCCATGAGCACAATAAATGGCGCCAACAGATATTCGAGTACGACCCTGTGTTCAGCTCAATCCTTCTATTTGAGTTAAACTAGAGTCTTGTATATAAAACATAAATACTCAAATTTTATAGATTAAAATATTAGTTAAAGCTAATAAATGTATATAAATATATTTTACTTGTGAGAATAAGGGGCATAAGAGAGAGGCAGGAGGTGTAAAGCATGTAATTAATGAAGACAGCGACAAGAAAAATTAGTTAAAACTGCATTTAAATATATCCTATAAGTATAATCATGTCGGTTTAAAAAAACTATATCTCATATATAGGATTGAAATGAGTAATTTACATCTTATGCTCATAAAATAATATATAGTAAAAAATAATACAATAAACTAAAAATGAAGCACACGATCACAATTTGTTTGTAGGTCACGAATATTCAATTTAAATAAGTTGGAAGGGACGTTGATGAGTCATACCATGGTCATGGATATTCTCTCGATGAAACTAATGAAAGCGATTGAGGGGGGAAAATGATCCGGATTCATGAAGAAATGGGAATTTTGGAGGAGGGGGGGGGGGCGGGGTGGGGAAGGAAAGAAAAGAGAGAAGAAGACGATGGTACGGTAAAGCGGTTGAATTGGTGTTATTAGGCATGGGAAATAATTGGAGGGAATTTGGACATAATGATGGAATCCACTATAGAACGTTACATGTGCCCTGCTTTTTCAGTTTTCGTTAGTGTAGAATGCAGAATCATGGCATAGGCGTCAGTTTCTGGTGCTACTCCTTTTCCCTCGCAAACGTGCATTGAATGGGCCAAAATCACAAATACCAATTACTTTTGCGATATATCCACAAAACTCTCACTTCATATTAGGTAGCTGCCTTCTCCTCCAGCAGCACGCTTTGGATAAAATTGGGATGTGACTTTGGCGTGTTCACTTCACTTTTACTTGGTATGTACTTTCATCTCCCTGTACTTGTGATTAGGCTTCCTCCCTCTCTCCATGAAACATCACCACCATCTGCCTTCCACTAAGGCCATTCCAACACTGTTTGCCCTGCCTGGTGCCTACTTTCTCTCACCACTTTCCTATTTACTCTCATCACGCTCTCTATCTCACTTCGTCGTTCAAATACACTATTTTATCTTGGTACCAACAAAATGCACGGCTTGTCTTGCCTTATTCCCTTTTTTTTTTTGGTAAACTGTCTTGCCTTATTCAAATACAAAGTTTTATTATCTTGGGGGCTTGGATTTCTTCAATTAGGCAGGCCCGTTTGTATTTGGGCCTCTTTATGCCAGATCGAGCATAATAGCCCGGCCCGTTCTTTTGGGCCAAGAGGGAAATAGGGACCACAATAAGCATAGTTACCTACTCGCTTTAGAGGGGAGGCTTTCCATACTTGATTTCCAATTAAGCTCCCAGTTCCCGTTTTTAAAAGATCGCCATGTTTCTTGTTGAGTATAAATATTTTGATCCATATCATTTTCTTTTCAGAAAAATCAGCAGACCACCTTAGTTGTTAATTGACACTTCCAAATTTGAGAGCCCTTGATTATCATTATCTTTTAAAAAAGAAGCCTCAGTGTTACTTTAGTAGCCGTATATGATAAATAAAATAAAAATATTAGATAGTATATTTTTCTTATAAGAAAGAATATCTAGTGATTAGTCAATAAGAAATACGTACCGTCTCCAAAATAATAACAAAAGAAAGTCAAATTCAAAACCGTGATCGTGAGAAAGAAAAAGCAATTTTTATTTATTTATGCAAGTAACTTGCTTTCTTTTCTTTGGGCGATGCATGATATTTATTATTTTAAAGTCATACCTTTTCTTTTCATATTTAAAACTTGCTAAAATATATTTTAAAAAATTGACTGCACATAACTTAACAAAACGCAAAAAAAAAAACATTGCATAAAGTCTGGAAGCAGCCATTCATTCAGGTTACAGTGACGCGAGGACTCTTGGGCAATTAATTTAGGTGAAGCGATTTCTATCGACAGGTGGTGATTACTCATTCTTTTCGCACGTTCCTTTCCGTAAGGACTTACGTCTGAGCCTTGTAGCAATGAGTGGTAGTTTATTACAAGTTGCAAGTCTCCCCCAAACCCACGCTTTCCAGAAAGCTGTAGAAGGATGGAATAATCTTTGCATTGCGTCGAAACTGGAAACGGCAGAGGCTGCCTTCTGCTCACGTGTTCCATGCCCATCCATAAACGCGGCCGTGGATCCAAGCCACGTGTACGGCTCGTAACCCTCCAACTTGGATTCGCGCCCCGACAAAATCCAACGGGTTCTATACCTCACCCGCTCAACGCTCCACTTTGTGCCACGCAACCTTACAGCGCCAGCTTATACGCTCACCGAATATTCCGCACCACGTAAAATGAATAATTCCCTTTCCCTCCCATAGCCAAGAACCCCTGTAATTGTCCACCCAATCTCTCGCCTCACGGATGTGCTTCTGAATCTTGGCTTCTTAAAAAGCCTCTGTTTTCTGCCTCTGGTCCTATTACATATAATCCCGATTCCTCTCGGAGAGAGAACTCTTTCAATCTACCCTAGAACTTTAATGGATTGTTCACTATTCAAGTTGACCCCAGAGTTCTTGTTCATCTCTCCCTCCTCGATTCGATTTTACTCCATCGATCTCATACTCCTGCAGCTTTCTGGTTCTCAGATAGGGATTCAGTCTTGTAATTTTTTCTGACAAAACCTTGCAATTTAAGGAGCCGTCGCCATGGGAAAGCGTAAGACCCCCGAATTTTTCTTTCCGTTCCTAGGGTTTCTGCACATCTGGTCGTTGGGGGCTTAGAATTATCTTCTTTTTTGTAATATTTGTCTCTTGAAGGAATCTTTGGTGGTAATTATAGCTCTCGCAAGTACAATCTATTTTTGGGTTTGTTTCAGCGTTATGCACTGATTAAAGTTCTGCTGCTGCGTTCTTAATATCGTAGTACTGCAATTTTTCAGTTTCTTGGATGCCTTTTGAGTTTTTAGTACTTTGATTAAATGTGTGAAATGAATGATGATATTCTCGTTATCCCTTAGGTAATTCTCGACGTAAAAATGCTGCGATGATGGATAGCGATGATGAAAGTAGTAGCGTTAGTTCGTCGTCTACTATCCAGTCTGATCGCATGTCAGTGTCGGGTACTGAAGAAGTGCATGTTGATCAAGATACCTTGCTTGACAAAGCTCTCGATGCTTTAGATGAAAAGAGGTACTTTTCTGTTGGCATTTATGATGTCTACCTATGGAAATTGTATAACCTTTAAGTGATGAGCTTAGATTGACTTGTAGAATCCGATGGTCGGTTTTTGAAGTATGATATGGTGCTTGGCTAATTCCAGCATTCCAATTTTCCCATTCTTTTTGGGCCGAGATGTTGATAGTTTTAATTGGATATAGGGGTTCCACGAGGGAGAAAGCATTGTCATCGATCATTGACGCATTCAACAGCAATATGCAGCATCAGTTCGTTGAAAAGAAGTAAGCATTTCAGTCATTTGATTTTTAGCTTCTATTATACAACTGAATTCTTACGACCACTTATTATTCACATACAATCGCATCAAGGAAGATAGGTTGATATAAGCGTGCTTTATAAAATGCAACGATATATTTTGTAGGTGATGCCCCTAGTTGCTGGCCAGCTTTAATTGGCCTCTATCGGTTGAATTTGAGTTAGACTCTAATTAGTTTTGCTAAATAGAAATGATGGAATTAACTAGGCCCAAAATTCTGAGTTAAACACATTTGTGATCAATGTGTCTTCCTTTTCACTGTGTCTGCTCTTTTATCTTGCACTACTGTGGCCTCTTTAATAATTTATTGTGTTAACTGGAGAAGTTATCTGCATGCTGTGTATTAATAACGAGTAGAAGTTGAATGTTATAATTCGTCCAGTTATATATCTACCTATTTATTTATGGCATACATGATTTGTATCTTAAGTTGCTTATGTTTTTCAGATTTGCTACCTTGTTGCATCAGTGTCTTGGTGCCATTAAAAAAGGATCCAAAAAGACATCTGCAAACGAAATAGCCTTGGCATCTCGTGCCATTGGTAAGTTTTTATTAAATTAATTGTGTTCCATAGTTGTATGTTTTACCTTTCTTTTTTGGAGCCGTTTTACCTCTTTTTTTAATGAAAATTTTCACCTCAATTTTTTATGGTTCTTTTACAGGTTTATTGGCCTTGACAGTTGGATGTGGTGATAATGCACGTGAAATATATGAAGAATCTGTTCGTCCTCTTGATGAATCTCTGACATCTGGGTCCGATTCGTCAAAGATACCATCTGTACGTAAGATTTTGAAAATGATGCTGGGTCTAGTGCATGTGTTTGACTTTTCCATACTGATTCTTTGGAGTTTTTCATTCTGAATCTTATCTTCTTTGTTCAATCTATGTTTACAGTTGGTGCGATGCTTGGCTATTATCACTTTTGTTGGTGGAACTGATCAAGAGGAAACAGAGAAGTCAATGGACATGATGTGGCGATTGATTAATCCTAAATTGGGTTCCAATGTAGGTGTAAATTTCAAATATGTTTATGAGCATTTTAATTTTTTGTAGTTTTGTTCATATTTTTTCTGATAAAACCTTACGAGTCGAATTAGCTCAATAGTGTGATTTGTTTCTGATAATAATTTAGTTAATTCTTAGTTGCATTCAATGCTTCACAATGTTGAAACATGAATACAACAAGACTTTTTTATTTTGTTGTTATTATTGTCCTTTTCTTCTTAAAGTTGACTTCTATTATTTTGTTTAGGTTGTTTCAGTCAAACCTTCACCTTCATTAATAATAGCTGTGGTATCTGCTTGGTCCTTTCTACTCCCCACCATGGGCAAACTGAAACTAAACTCCAAAAGCTGGCAAAAGTAAGCAGAGTCTAGCGTTGTGTGCCCTGTTTCTGTTATCTTTCTGAATGAGTTTTTTTGATCTTGTTCATTTTTTATTTTAGTTAAAAAAAAGAACATAGATAGCCTGCCTATGCTTCTTTATGTGGCATGTTACTAATGAATCTGACCAATTGGTTTGTATATTATTATTCATGCAGTTCAATAACTTATTTATCTAGTCTTCTAGACAAGGAAGACAGGTCTGTGCGCATTGTGGCTGGTGAAGCTTTAGCTTTAATATTTGAGGTTGGAGTTATAGAGAAATCTTCTGCTGGTCCTAACAGTGCAAGCGACACTACTCAAGAAGAGAGCAAACCACATGAAAGTTATGTGCATATCCATGGATTAAAGGGGAAGGTCCTCAATCAAGTTAAAAACCTTGCTGTGGAGGCTGGTGGAAAAGGTTCTGCAAAAAAAGATCTTAACACTCAGAAGGACTTGTTTCGAGATATCTCAGATTTTTTTGAGGTACTTTAGTTGCCTTTCACTGTTATGATCTGGAAATGTTATTACTAGTTATTGTGCACATAAGGTTCTGTACTGACCTTACCTTTTGATACTATATTAGTATGGTTACTCTCCTGAAATTACAACAAAGATTGGCGGTGATTCACTGCAGACATCATCATGGTCTCAAATGATACAGGTTTTTCTTGTGTTTTTCAGTATTACCTATGGAGCTCTGTTTTTCTTTCTGTATTAGTGTTCTGATAATTGGAATTTTGCAGTTAAACTTTTTCAAGCACTTCTTAGGGGGAGGGTTCATTAAGCACATGCAGGTTGTCATTCTATGACTGTTCTTCTTTACCATGCTTCTTGCTTTTCCGGAAAGCTTATTTTTAGACAAAGTGGTTATTGCTTGCTTATACTTTTCCTCTTCTCCCTTTGCAATATAGGAAAATGAGTTCCTTCATGATGTTTTTGACTTCACACCAAAGAGAAGAAATCTTGTTGACAATGAACATCGGATGTCTGTTGGTGAAAAGGTAAGTTCTTGACAATTTGCCTGTACTTAACCATCACCTGTTGCATTTTGTTTTTAGTTTTCCTCTTACTATTTGAATGTTACATGTTATCCTCTGATCTGCATCATTCTTTCTTGCAGAGAATGTTTAAGTCTCCGAATTCAGTTCTGAACAAGGCAAGGACCCAACTACTTAACAAGCAGCGGTTACAATCTGAGGTTAATATCTTTCCCTTATAAAGAACTTCCACTCTTTGCCTACCTAGTTTCATATTGTGGGCTACTTTCATAGTTTCATATGCATTTTGCCTTGATCTTTAGTAGCGTTTTTCTTTTTTTAATTCATTTGTGCTTTCTGGCATGACAGGGCAGGAACTTTGGTCATTACGCAGTCAATGCGGTTGAAGAGGAGGAGTGAGCTTTTGGTTGGAACGTCAACATTTTACTGGAATCATATCAGATTGATGACATTACATGTAGATTGCCCCAAAATTACTATATAAATACGTTGTTTCATTTATTCCTAAAATCAATACACACAACGGATATGATTGAATTTGCTTTTGGTTGAGCGATGATATTCGTTTGCTTATTGTTGCATGGCTTTATAAACAAGGTCGTTAGCCGTCTGCCATTAAAAAAAAAAAAATTAGAGAGAGAAAGAGGAGGCAACGAATGAGACAGCTTTTCAGACGAGCGAGGGAACGATTGGCAGAGAATTATTTTGAGTCGATTTACTTTTCCATTATCACAAGATTATCTCATGATTGCAAGTACAACCTCTGCGGCTGGGGAGTAACATATAAGCTCTGGAGCGCTTTTTTTGTTTTTGATAAAATAACTGATTATATTAAATGAAAAAGAAGATAACTGAACATAGGATAACAGCACACTAGACAGTAGACACGAATTCTAAAGAAAGCTTTCAAACAGAAAATCTCAGATGCATTATAACAGCTACCCAACTTGATGGTTAAAGTTTTCCACAAAGTGAGGGATAAAATGATACTACAAGCAAGTGCTTACCCAAATGATTTGCTTGAAGTTGTACTCAGGTTTATTAATCTTTTTCATTTGTATGGGCTGAGGTTTATGATCTTTTTCATTGCATTCAACCAGATAGTTTCTAAATAATAAAATATAACCTTTAGTTAGGATTTATTGACATTCTATCTTTCTTCACTTATTAAGCAAAATGGCTATGAAGAAGCAATGCATTCAGATAGGAAAGTTGAACCAAAGTTGAGGCGTAGATTAATCTTCTCTCATGTTTGAATTGTGCGTCGATGCAAGGCTGAATTACTAGAAGTATAAAATCGTGTGGAATTAAATAGAACTTCGACAGATAGCACCGTTAGTTCGGTATAAAGGATGATTAATTATTTGGAACTCAAAGTATACGAAGAGTTTTTAATTTGGTGTCCAGTAAGTTAGTAGATTTACAAAATTATACGATTCTTTCCGGTTATCTTCATCGAGCTGAGGCATGTCACATCCTTGCCCTTTGTTATAATGCAGCAGCATTGAATCCTTCAAGAGGAAGCAATGTTGCAGATCGGTAGCATTGAATCCTTCCAAGAGGGAAAGTGAGCTGAAACTAGAGAGTGATAGAATTAATCGTATTCCGCCGTATGCTCGTCCCACTGTTACCATTGCTTGGTTATAAATTGTATAGCAGAAGGCAATATCTATACAGAATTACTACTTCATTCTGCTTCTATCACGTGTCCTTACCATTTTACCCGTTCAATTAAAGGTATGTCATTTGATTGGAGTCTTTCTTAATGGAATTTTCATATATGTTAATTCCAATCAAAGAAAACAAAGATGAAGCTGAAGTAACAGGAGAGAAAAGAGATAAAAAAGAACATCAGATTAAATCCTGAAATGATCGTTGTTTCCTTTCCACCACCAATTCTTTTCAAACAAACAAAAACAATCTTGGTCTGGAAAACAATATATTCGACTTAGAGGCAAGAGCGATGAAGACCATTTGCTCATCCTTGGAACAAGGGAAGATGGCAGCTCAGGGACTATGACTCGACCTATATTTTTACTGCAACACCAAGTTAAAAAACTGTAAGTGAAATATTCTCATTCTGTTCAATGTGCGGAAAAACGGCTGAAATTATAACTTGGCCTTGTTTCTGGCTCAGCCTTTGTTCAAAGAGTCACATAACCTGGCTCTAATGATAATGGCCATAAATGTGGCATGCCTTTAAATACCCTAATCTAATCTCGATAGATGAATGCAGCTTTTATTTTATCTTCTATGGTGTATTAGTCAAAGTCAATTGTCTTGAAATGAAGCATGAGGATGATAAAATCAGAAAACACAGGTTAGAAAATTGGTATGAAAATGCAGGACCAAAAATAAAAGACCGCCTAATTTATGTTAGATCATTCACCTTAATTAACAGTTGACTCCAACAGACAAGTTGTCAAACCTCAACCCATCTGCACTGAATCCACAAGAGAAGGAATCGAAATGTGTTACGAGAAAATACATGGGCAACGAAGCAGCACATAATTAAACGGAAATAGTTATGTAACGATCAAGGGTGTAGTACTCTTTGTAGTAGCGGTCCTTATATATCGTATTAACAATCGAAAGATGGTCGAAAGAAAAAATCTCTATTACGAATTAAATGAATTAATACTGGTCAGGAAACAAATGGAATATTGAATGACCAAACCTCTATTTATTGGAATTTTCAGCTGGTTCCCTTCCTGATCCTTGTTGCTGTGCAGATCCTGCTGCTGGAAAGTCTTCACTGTTTTCTTGCCTGCAACCGTCGAAGGCATTATAATATAAATTTTCTCCCCTGCTTCATTTCATAACTCATGGGTATGACCCCACGCAGGTGGTCATAACAAAAATCATCAATTTAGGTCACAATAAGCCCCCAAGTACCATAAAGAAGCCATCCATGATTCCTCTCGCCGGTAAAATATAATCCAGAACAGAACAGAGAATCATATCAAGATATTAACACGTGGTATTATATTAACATGAAAGCATATATGACCTTTAGAAACAAAGTAATACCCATTGGAACGTTAATGCAGGACATAAACCCCCAGTTCAACAACTAAAAGAAGTTGAATTAATATTCACACAGAAATTGGGGAAGGAAACATTCAAAGTATTTGGAGAAAAAAGGCTTATGAAACAGAGATTCCGACGAGCGGATGTGGGTTTGGTATGAAAGAAAGAAACCATGAAAGAGTAACACGAATTAATGCATATTGCAGATTATACAAGGCAGATGAGAAGAAGATGAAGGTGGAATGAGAAAGAGGGAAGAAGAGAATGCCTTTTCTGGGCGGCTTCAGCAGCTCTAGCGCGCGCTTCTTCAGAGGCCAATCTCTCCTCCTCCTTTGTCATACGCTTGTTGCCTCCGCTGAAGCAACCAAAGCACAGCCCCATGTTCCTGTCTCTCTCTCCCTCCTCCTCCTGTCTCTCTCTTCTCTTTGTCGCCTTGCCTTCCCCTACAAATCTGTCTTTTCCTTTCTTTTATTTTTTTTTCTATCCATTTTCAGTTTTGCTTCCCCTTGTTTTCTGTTTTCCCTTTTCTATATTCATTCCGCGTTACCTCTGTTTGTTACGTACGTACGATCTTTATCCCCTAAACGCCACTCTTCAGCCCCACTAACTTACCCGAACCCCGTTACGACGTCGTTTTCCAACCGGGTCTTATGCGACGCTGTTCCCCCCCTTCCTTCCTCCCTCCCGACCACCGCACTTCCTTCTAGGTTCTAGCGTCGTGGTGAATTCGGGAATATATACAGCGAATCTTTCAATCTCAAGTTCGCTAAAATAACAGAGTGGAGCGAGAAGACCGTAAGGCGGGGGAAAGATATGAGCATACAGCCGTTAAATTTGGTGCGTCCGACAACGACATTAGACATTGAGAACGGTCTCTCTCTTGTCCCGCGCATAAAGCTCAATCTTACTATCTATCCTTCTGGCTTCACTGTCACCAAACCCATCGATGAGTGGAAGATCAAGCGAGCTCTAGTTGACTTTCTCAAGACCTCGCTTTCTACCCCCATTACTGTTCCCCGAGGAAGATCTCCACATCAAACGCCTCAGAGACATCAAGAAGCGCAAGCGCGATGAACCCGTGGCCACAGGAACACTTCACATCTGGGACCTAGGGTTTCTTGACGATCGCAGTCGAAAGGATGCTGAGGAAGAGGACGTGAAGGATTTGGACAAGAAATTCTGGGAATGGAGAAAGTATCTCGTTGAGAAGATGGAAGGCATCGAGTTGAACCTGGAAGGAGTTAAGTTCCGGCTCTCTGTATCTGTTCCGGCTTCAGATGATTTTGAGGGTATGAAGAAATCGTGGGAAGACTTTTATGCATTTGGCAATCGAGGTATGTGTTGCTGATTCCGTTAAAATGTGCCTTCGAGGGAAAATAAATGGAATTTGTGTTTGAATGATTGAACTTTGGCAGGGTATTCCAGAGGGAGGCAAGAACCGGATACAATTACTCTTCGAGGTCTGCCATCGCGGTGGTTTTCGGAGCCGAGGGTTTCTTCCAAGCCTTCCATGCTGGTCACTCACACTATCTTCACGGCATTTGGCAAGATAAGGTTAGTTTTCCAATCGTCCATGGATTAATGCTCTCGTTATTGACTTGGTTTCATTGTTAATTTCTGTACTCTTGACATAAATATTTTCTTGTATAGAATTTTGGAGATGATTTAATGCAAAAAATCAGCATTCTAAAGACGTAACTGAGTTTTAGTTTGACTACGCAACCAAAAAAAAGGAGACAAGATTGAGTTTGAAGGTGATCAATAAATTTGATAAACTAATGGGAAGTTCTGGTGGAGCATATCGCTAAGGAATCTAGATTCTAGCGTGGTGAAGATTAGATTGAATATTTTGCTTCGAGTCTTTAATTTTATTTCCTTATCGTAAGAAGCAAACAGAAAAAGAAAAAAAAAAGCAACACCAACCTGGGTTGACTCAACTGATTGAAGGGCTGTATTGCGTCTGCACGAGCCATATTTTGAATCTCACCTTATATATAGTTTTCCTTGGTGGTCTGGTAGCCTCCTTGAGCGACCAAAGGTCTTCAGAGCTAATCCTTTAGTCGTGTCCTTACTTGTCCCTCTGAGATCCTCAGATCCAAAGTAAGCTACCAGCAGAAAAAGAAGTAAGAAAGAACTTCTTGTCCAAGACAAAGAACCAGATAAAATTACACACATAACTATATGCGTTATGAACCTTCGAAATCTGTAGTTCCTTTACCACACCAGCTTAAGACCATAAGTCCATAACCCACAGAACCTGTGACGGTTCATGAAAAGCCCAAGTTGCTTGTGTGTCAATTATTGTCTGCACTGTTATTTATCTCCTAACTGTAAATCCTTCGTTTGATCTATAATTTGAATGCAATAGGAATCTTACTGTTACTGAGGACGATGATCTAGGTAAGGATGCAAACGAAGAGAGTGAAGACCTAGTTCCAGGCCTCTATTGCAAGATTGTGGTTCAGTTTGACAAATACAGAGACTTCTACGATGCATTAAGGGTATTGTGTGGTCGGTCCTTACAAAAGGTATTAGCCTGGCTTCTGTGCATTTTTATTTGCTTTTATCTTCAGTTATTGTGAATTACACACATAACCAATTTATCACTTGACACATTAAAACTTCATATCATCATGTTCATGTGGTTGTTCTGCTCTGCTTTAGGTTAAGTCATATTGTATCACTGTCATTTTCACAGATAGCCAGTCCAATTCATCGTGCTGGCGCCTGGCACTAATAAGAAACAAAAAGAATGTTGCCAACCATAACTGAAACTAGAATAAGGAAGCATTTGGCATGAAGAATACTTGGCTAAAATGGTAGCTGTGGATACTTTACTAAATTGTGATGATTTATGAGTTGTTAATGAACAGCAAGGGTCACATTTGAAGGCTGATTATGAAGTTAGTTGGGAGAAAGATGCGCCTTTTCAGAATTCAAGGAATCAGATACAAGAGAAGGGTAACAGAAGTGAAGCTCCCAGACGCAACTACTACAGCTCCCGGCACAGTCGGAGATTTAAGGTTAGATTACTGTAAAATCGATTATAGTTTACAAGTATTGAATCAATTTGACCAAAAGCCCTTTATGTGATGCAGGAATAAGGGATCTTCATTTAATCGTGGACTGAGCTACCAAAGATTAGACTTTGGATTGTTGAAATATGAACTGCAGCCACTTTCTTTTGGAGAGAGACTTGGACTACTTGGGTCTAAGTCAAGGACGTGATTTTACTCAGTGCATTGTATGATGCTAAAAGGAAGCATTTTCTCCGGGGTTGGCCAATTTCCATGGCGCTGGTTGGTTGAAAGTTAAAGCAATTCAGATGTGAAGTAGATGATAGTTTGACCTTTTGTTCCCATCGATATATCTTGTCCTTATTCTAGATTGCAAGATCCAGGAACTTCTGTTTATGTATTCTCATTGGTCGCGAAATTTATAGATTTGAGTAGGACGACAGCTGATCCATATGAAATTACGCAAATTTGGCTAGGCCTAATCAACTAATCAGTTGGGAAGGAGTTGGACAATGTCTACTATACTGGAAATCTTACCCAATAAAACGGCACATTTAACTTGTTCATTGATGGAGAAGTTCGCAAGTATGCTTAGTATAGACAAGTTGATTAGTTGTAAATACACGTTTAAATGCGACTAAGATAACGTTCGTCAAAACGTGTATTTAACATGTTCATTATGCTCATCAAAATGTATATTTTCTTGATGTGCCAATGTTCAAGACTTCTAACGATGTTCTTTCAGAAACAAATTATGGGTTTGGCAGGATAGAGCCAATTAATTAGCCTGGTGAAGTATGAATGCCATTTTTATGGGGTTCATGAATCTTTCACTAAATGCTGCATCAAAAAAATGATTAATAGTGGTAATTTATATTAAGGATCATGGCTTTTTTAAAAAGTTGCCCAGTATAGGACCGAAGGGAGTATCTCCTAGGATAATTTAATAAACTAGTTTGGGTTAAGCTTAATTAATTGCTGAGTATTGACTATGTTTCTCATTGGCTTACCTGCCCCACTATTCCTTTGAAAATGAAATACACTAGATTAGACTGCGCAACCAGGGACTCCTAAACTAAGATGAAGCCCATGACTTGCGTCACGGAAAGATCATTGAAGCAGACAACTACTTGATTTTCAAGGTTGTTACAGAATAACCATAACCTGACACGGATTACCATAATTTACAAATTGGGAAGACAACGAATGAATTTTCAACCACGCCTTAAAGCACATCCCCAAGAAAACGTACACGTATTCACAGAAACAAAATCCTAACTCATGAAAGGAAATAAATAATAAAGGGAACAAAGGAGATCAGTTGAATTCACCAGCTTTTCTGACGGTCAAATTTTCTCTCAGATTTGTCCTCTGAAGCCGCAGCCTTCTCACTCAGCCCTCTTCTATAACGTTTCTTTTTCATTATTGACTTTCTTGACGATGATCTATCCTTCACTTTGGTGGCTGTATACCACAAAATACAAGTGCAAATAGTTGCAACCGATCGCCCAAACACCGTCAAGAGCCCCAAAATCACAATCAACATTACCGGTAGATAGGAAGAAGGGCGACTCCACATATTCCAACATAAATTCTTCTTCCCTTCCTTTTCATCAGATCCCAACTTGGATTGCTTTCTCTCTTCCTCCGCAGCAGGAGGCTCTTCCAGTATTGGCTGTGAGTCAGATGCGACGTCGTGTCGTGCTTTGAGTTCTTTACTCTTGTGCTTCTGAGGTTTGTCTTTCACTTTGATAACAATCGGGACGATATCATTGGACTTGGAGGGCACGAAGCGAATAAAAGAGATATCCTGAGGCCTTGTCTGGGAGTAAATATCCTGCCTTTTCCTGTCAAGATCAGCTAAAAGTGCAGAAAACTGGTCCAAGCCTCGCGTGGAATATGGGTTTCTATTCCTTCTCTTTCTGAATTTTCTTGGACTGTCCAAACAAGCTTCTTCATCTTCTTCTTGATGAAAGTTGCCGCACACCAAATGATTCAGCATGTGGAAGGAACTAGCAAGTACAGGTTTTGGAGAGCGGTGATGAGGGAAGGCATATATGGAATATGGTTAGATTATTGACAAAACAGAGGAGGGAAGACTTAGAATTAGCGTTATTACGCAAAGTCAACGGAGAAGATTGAATTTGAGGAATCAGGAACTTGGAGACGAGCTTTAATCCTATAGAAGTTTCCGATTTGATTTATTTGGAGAGGAGGAAACAAACAGTGCCTTGTGATAAGAAAATAATTCGAAATGTTACTTGTGGAGAATGGCGATGAACAAGTCTATGATTCATTGATATAAAAATTCCAAAATAATGCTATAGTCTCTGTTTATCCAATGCATCAGTTGTCTATATCCTCTAGAAGCAAGTTGAAATACATCTCGCTGCTTACTTGCCAACGAAATGCCCCTTCAGATCGGAAAAAACTATATGTAGACGATAATATCAACAATATATATATATATACACTCGTGTGTGTCTGTGTGTATTTATATTCTTTTCAGATGTACTGCTTTCAATCATTTGCGTGGAAAATGGGTTGCCAAAGCATTTGTTGACCATTCTGTGAGGAAATTATAATTTAAGACTAAATAAGGATAATCGTATTTTAAAATATGAATTTAAAGAGTTTGATCTCAAATGACATTTTAAAAAAAGTCAATTGACCAGAATATATTTATTTGATTATTAGAAGCATGTGGAGTAGCCCACCACCAAAGAGATTAAAATGAAAGCACATGACCTCTTTTTTATAGATAAAGAAACAGGAGTCTATTAAATTACATAAGCACGGCTGTGTGGGGATAAAAAATAATGGGCGACTTAACCATACTATATCAATTTCCACGACGAAGCTAGTATTAATTTTCCGTTAATCTCCCGATTTCCCGCTAATTAATGTTGTAGCTGCAACAACACCAAAATCATAAGCATAACGATAATGGTGATCGTTTTGATTGGGAAAACTGATGTAAAATACATCATTATTGTTATTATTATTTTATAATTGAATTTGTTATGCCAGTGCTTGATACCTTACTTGATAGTGAACAAACTGAATTTTTGTTTAATAAGAACTCATTCTTTCTATTTTATGGGGAAAAAGAAAAAGAAAATCATTCTTGTATTATCAACACCCACAGAAAAAAGAAAATTACATTTTTATTATAGTGAGGTTTGACTATGTATGTATTATATTATCGCCTATTGACCACAGCTGTGCCATGAAATATGAATGTTTTAAAATATCACCTATCTAATTTTTTTTTTAATATTAATTTACCCCACTTTTTTTAAAGCAATCGTCGTCATGACCACGGCAGCCATGATCTTATGAAAAATACAAACAACAGCTGATAATACTATCCCACTTTTTTTTAGTTGCCCACCCAATTCACCGAAATTTTACCCTAACTATATCAGGATCTAACCCGCATCGCACACCTGATTATGGTGAGTGAGTCTCCCACTTTTTTTTAATCTTCATGTCGCAATATTACGCCGACAAACTTAACTGTAAGCTTTTGATTTCTAATATTCTGATTCTTAATAAAAAGTTGACAGGTGACCTTATATATGAACATATATTTTTTTATACTAAAATTTTTAAAAAGAATTAGATTCACCCACGATTCAGAAGTAGGGCGAAATCTCCCTTTCTTTTAGGCGATATTAATGTTAGGCAAGGTAAACTGTCTATTATCCTCAAACATGAACTTAATTACTAAACAACTATACTGCCTCCTTAAACGCCGCGACTAAAATCACAATAAAATAATATTTCTCATAATTTAGATACACTCTAAATGATCATTTGTTTCATCCCTGTGCTAATTGAACTTATGAACATACATTTGAACATGATTGAATCATCCAAAAACATGGTCAACATTTCATTGAAGATTGGAGATTGTTTGGGCTTTGATGGATAATTATTGTCAACATGACCATAGTGTTAGAGCGTTAAGAGCCCAACGAGGGGGAAGCGAAAATAATTTGCGGTCATAACTTGCCGAGAAAAATGTGGAAATATACCAAACGGGGTTAGTCCGAATGGTAAGCGACTCGGTATCGCTTAAGCGAGGTCTCGAGTTCGAGCCTTGGCGTACGCAAAAAATCCCCGTTGGGAGACTCACCCACCATAGCCAGGTGCGCGACGCGGGTCGGATCCGGATGTAGTCGGGGCAAAACTCCGGTAAACCGGGTAGGCAACCAAAAAAAAAAATGTGGAAATACGCAGGTACACCACATTCTCAGCATATCATAATCTGGGAAATTAGAATCAGAATTTTCCACCGCCTCTTCAGCTATATTCCAACATAACCACAGAGACTTCACATTTTGCCATTAAGGAGAAATTATCTCTATCTGGATGCCATGAATAAATTAAATCGATTTTACAAAAACAATACAATTTCATTTCAATACCAACCAGATTCCACTAAGCAGTAAATATCATGAGAATACAAATTCGGCCGCCCCTTGGTGTCGGCCTGTTCCGGGTGATTCTGTGAAACTGTCAACTGTGCTTTTGATTGTATTCACAAGGACCTTCAATGCCTGCAATAGGAGTCAATACCAATTTGGTTGAGTCAAACGCTGTTCGACAATCCCCACAAGCACAACAGTAAAACAAGATTACAAGGATTGAAGCAAGCAAGAGACTCACTAGGGTGTCATTCTCCTTCCAAAAAGCTTGTTTCTCAACTTCCCCATCAATCATCGTCATCAATGTTTTCATCATCCTTCATGTACTTCTCTTGCACTGCTGCAACTGTGGATTGCTGAGTTAAGGGGAAACTAAGAATTGAATGCTCCGAATAAGGTTTTGATTGTCCATAGTCCACTTGTGTTAACCCCATTTCTTATTTGTAGCAATGGGAAAATACATAAGAAAAGGCTGAGAAGCCATTACATAGAACAACTTAAAAATGATAGGCAAGAACTCTCCCATTGTGTTATCCTTTATTTTTATTGTGCCATTACCTCATCATCATGATCATTCCAGAGGGCTACCCAACCGCAGAATAAATTTTAGTATAAAACAGTATATGACAGAAAAACATAAACAGTCAAGTGTGCAGAACAGAGGAAACTCTGTCATGCAACAATCCAAGGATATCTATAATAATCCCAATCAACAGGGCCAACAGCAATCTTGCTGAATTCAACTGCACTTGCTTCTATGTCAGCAAATATGTACCCATTGCTTTTGTCTATCAGCTTCACTAAATTCCCAACACTTTCTTTGTCCTGAAAAGGAGATACCACAAATAACCAAATTCTAAAATTTTGATACGCCCTTATCAAAGACCAGAAGATAGATTTGGAGTACCTGAATATCTAAGGTTGAAAAGTTTACAATACCGAAGTCTTCTATAACTTGACATAATTCCTTCGTTAGTTTTCTGTGCAGATATATTACATCAGGGTATTAACACACAACTCAGTTAAAACAAATGGCTATTTTATGGCTACAAATGAAAGCATAAGAAAATAATCACCTGAGACCTTAAGAGAGGACAAAAACATCAGACCCTTACCAGTTTGTTTCACATAGATGTGACCAAGTGTTCATAATCATAAAATATACGGACAACTAATTTAATCCAACTCATGCAAATCAACCGTTTTACACTTGCGCACATTAGTTTGCAGGTTAGCATTTTCGAAATTATGAAATCTAGAAGCTAAGCAATCACAGAATTTGGCATTGTCAAACATCTTGTGAGGAACGTGGATCCTATTCCATTCTTGCAGATCACTATTTATTGCTTTTCCACGCCCAAAGAACATTTCTCATTTTGAGCTCCCACAACCAAGGGCAAAGCCCGCACACCAAGAAATTACGGCATATAAAATTACAAGTGTAGTCAGCTAATATGTTCAAAGATATCATTTCCTGTATTTTATTAGTATCACTCAGTCTTCATTAAACTCTAAATGGAAGCACTCGTATACATGTTTCCACATCCTTCACCTACCCCGGGGTATAGAATTAATCAACAGCAAATCAATGAAGCTAAAAAATATATCAAGTTCAATATCCAGGGTAGACAAGCTAAAAAAATTAAATAAGAAATTGCTACATCATAAATAAGGAAGCAATCTAAAGTTGTGAACAGAAAACATATTCAATGCTATTTGAAACAAAGCACAGTTAAAGAGCAGAGATTCTCCACATCATTGAGGAATGCAAATTTTTCCACACATCAAACCTGTACTTAGAAGCGCGAGGATCCTGATCAAGATGGCATTGTAAATATGACAAGTCTTGCACATCTGTGTAGAAATCAAGGTTAAATGCTGCACCCATCAAAATAAAACGGTTAGAAAGGATCTGTGTCACCCACCAGAACTAAGAGTAACGCACATTCAACTCTAGGACCTAAAAGTAAGTAGCAGCGCACCTAGCTTTCCATAGCTCTCAATCAAGTCAATTTTTGACAAGACATTAATGTGAGGCAGCTCTAGATGTAGCATTGTTGATAAGGATAGAATCAATGCACTAATATACTTCCCAGGGTCACAGCAAAGATGAGCATCAACCAAATGCACTGCAGTCAACTGCATAAAATGAGCAAGCAAATAACAGTAAATAATCCGGCATAGAAAAAAGTATTGATAAAATATACAATCTCACAACCAATATGTAGAGATCAGAAGTATACCCTTAGGTTCAATTTTTTAATGAGTTTCATGATGACATTCTTGGCATTTGAATGAAGAAAAAATAGTTCAACTTGGCCAGGAAAATCAAACAGTAGATAGTGATCTGAAATTATCAATCCATTGTAAGAGCAAGAGAATAATGGTACTTGGCCTGCTTAAGATATTACTAGATTGTCTGTCAGTAAAGCAAATAAATCTAGTAATGGAGGCATATTGCACGAACCTTTCAGAAGGGGTTCCAACTTAGCTTGTAACCAGTCAATATTTTTCTCTAGATAGTCCATACAGTACACAAGGCCTGGTTAGAGGACAGAGGAAACTTTAGAAAACACACTGTTGGTTAGGTATGAGTAGCTTATGACAGTTTTTCATGCGGATTCAAGGTCTCATTGGCAAGAACCATTAATTTACATGCTCAATGACTCCTTAGAATTGTTATCAGAAAACCATTAGTCATTCATCTGCATAACCACTTATGCAAAAAGCATAACCCGAAAAACACATAAAATGAAGTTTTAGAAGGCTTACCCCCATTAGGACCTAGAGAATGTTCCGCCATTACATCACTTGATTTCACAACATCCTCGATGTTCACAGCGCATTCGTAGCTATCTTTTATATAAGGGTAAACATACAAATGAATTGTGCAAATAAAAATGAAACTCAGAAGAGTGACGAAGTTTCAAGTTAAAAGCGGAAAGGATACGGCAGTGAATCATTGGCAGGATCCAGATTAATTACAGCAACCTTCCTGCACATTAAAAATAAAGTTGACACTGGATTGAAGCATCTAGATTAGCAGCACCATAAATTTTCACTTATCTAACAAATTTATCCTATTTTAGGCTCTGTGTTCACAATTGGCCACATATATTATTACTGTCAACTGAAACTAGCAAGTCATAGGTAGTTTTAACTTCAGTCAAATGGCGCTTATAGCTATACTTGTCATATTTCCTCCGAAACAAAAGAAACCATCGTTTGAAGCAAAGATTTAATTTTTAGTGACCTTTTAATGGATGGATGCCGTAAAGAGTACTCGTTTACCTCCCAATAAGTTTCAGGAACTGAGACATGCCATTGCAGTAGGTTGTTTTGCCGGAGCCAGGAGGACCAATTACTACTTGCCCAAACACCATCTTCTTTCTCTCGCTCGCTGGAAATAAAATCACGAAGATTGGGAACAGCACCTGCGTCTGCGTTAGAAGTTGGCGGTAAACCGGCGAGACTTCGAGAATCGGAGGGAGTGGAGAGAGACTAGAAAGAAAAGAAGCAGTGGAATACAACTCCAGCAATTGGGCCAACATTAAATGGGAGAGGAAGTTTCGGGCTACTTGAGTTTCTCAGGCATCTCTAAGCCCATAAATAAAGAATCTGGATTATTAAAAGGGGCATTCCGAGAATAGAACTAGGGACCTCTCGCACCCAAAGCGAGAATCATACCACTAGACCAAATGCCCATTAGTGATAAAATCCAAAAATCAAAAATTGAGTAGAAAACATTCAAAGTCCAAACTACAAGATTTTTAGTGACCTGTTGCATTATACGGACCTCCGTGCTCCGCAGTCATCGCTAGGATTACGAAGTGACAAGTTACAGTATTTCACATAGAGGTGGGGACAATCATTCTTGTTTCTTTTCTTTTACTCACTCACATCCACAGTAAGAGACAGAGAGCAAAGACGGTAGATGGCAGTGGGTGCTTAAAATAATGACAAAAACTGGCTGTGGATGACGACTTTATGATCGTTGCCAAGTCTACTTTAACCTCTTGGTCTCCGCAATTTACTGAAGCTAACGTTCCTCCTCCCCCTTTTCCTTATCCTCTTTTCTCACTCTCTTCCTTTTCCTCCTCTTCTCAGATTGTCTGCTTCAGTATGGCATTCGCAGGAACAACCCAGAAATGCATGGCCTGTGAGAAAACTGTTTATCTGGTTGATAAGTTAACTGCAGATAACCGAGTGTACCACAAGGCTTGCTTCCGATGCCATCATTGTAAAGGAACCCTTAAGGTGTCTTTCTCTTATACATTTCTCCCAATTTTGTTATGCCATTCTCTATCTACGGCCTTCTAACCTTGGATCCAATGTTTGCAGTTTGTTAATTATTCTTTCATCTCGGGACGCTCTCTGTCAGGACTATTATGATTTATCTGTCCGTCTTACGTTTATGCTTTCTAGTTTTCCGGTCATTTCTGCTTTTGTATCTAGTCTTAATTTTTATTCCCAAAACTCACCATCATACGTATTTGCAATCTTAGTCTTTCTTCTTGGTTTGATCTTTCAAATTCTGACTCCAAAGGTAGATCAATTGACGTTGCTATCTCATTTTAGTTGATACGGCTTCTTTCATTGAAACCTCTTTGCCTGTTGTTGTAGTCAGGCATTATAATTTTCATTTTTTTTTAAGAAAAAGTTATTTATTGATCAATGATTCTGCAGCTTAGCAACTACAATTCTTTCGAGGGAGTTCTTTACTGCAAACCCCACTTCGACCAATTGTTCAAAAGAACCGGCAGCCTTGAGAAAAGCTTCGAAGGTAAGTTATAAGGATCAGGAATGGAATTATCATATGCCCCTCCATATGTTTCTTCTAGCCCTCTAAATTCTACTTCCTTTTCTGTGATTAGGGACACCAAAAATTGCTAAACCAGAAAAAAGCATTGATAATGAGGTACTTAACGATACATGTAGGTGTTTGCCGTGTGCTGCTGCACAAGAATTTCAGTTTCGTAAACCTTCATCTAACATTGAGTTGTTTATAAATCAGAAGCCTGCAGCGACCAAAGTGTCAAGTATGTTTGGTGGAACCAGGGATAAATGTGCTGGTTGTCAGAAAACAGCTTATCCAACGGAGAAGGTATCTTGTGAACAAAATGTTTAACAATGGCATTGATAATGAGTAATGACAAAGAACTTGTCATTCTGCATAAATAACACAGGCGTCTTAGCTTTTACTAGTACATGAAAAGTTGAGATCAATATTTTGCAATGATACAGGTTACTGTGAATGGAACTCCATACCACAAGAGTTGTTTCAAATGTTGCCATGGAGGGTGTGTTATAAGTCCTTCCAACTACATTGCACACGAGGGCAAACTCTACTGCAAACATCACCATATGCAGCTGATCAAGGAAAAGGGCAATTTAAGCCAGCTTGAAGGTGACCGCGACAAGAGTTCAGTGCATGATTAAATTACTGATGAACAACAGAAGAGTCAGAAAAGTCACGTTTCAACTTTCATATTCTCTGCCTTCTTTTTCTGCTACATGTTTTCCTTTACATTTTGCTAGTTGAAAAAAATGTGTGCATCTTCGTCATTTGTTTTTGAGTGAGATCTCAAGAGCAATAGACTCTAAAGATGCAGTCATATGAAAGCTCCCATTTACTTATTGATATCTAATAATTTAAAACTGCTTCACTATCCTCATTAAGCACTCATCGTCTGAAGGAGGAGTGCTGTAAATAATTAATGAAAATAATCAACCTGACATTGAATTCTCACCCGACATTTTTGGGATCAAAATCGAGCAAGTTAACAATGTTGATGCTATTATTTCCTCAAGCCACACTAGTTAAAATGGAACAGGAAATTTTATGCATTGGTTAAACTACATATTTTAATTCCATTTAGTATTTCAACTACCAGATTTTGTCCAACGAACTAAAGATCAATTCTCAAACATCGCTACTCTCTGATCTAGATAGTTGAAACTCACTTATCCCTCCCTCCAAAGATGTAGCGAGACGGCCGGCCATTCGATCTGTGAAACTCCGTCGCTTCAACTTCGCATCACCACCATGAAAAGCCTTAGCCACCAAACCTTGCAACCTCTCAGGAGTCGGATAAAATTTCCTTTGTAACAATCCCGAGTAGGAATCCAGAAATTCTCTGTAAGCTTCCACCACAAGCTTCAAGCTGGCTTCTTTTATTTGTTCCCTCAAATCTTCGTCTGGTATGTTGTAATACTCTTTGTGCTTCTGACAAGTATCATTCACATACTGTAGAAAGGTTTCGATTTTTCCTGTCACTATACCTCCAATGACGTCCTTCCCCTGTGTCTTCTCTTCCTCCATATCCAAGATGCTTACCAGAACTCCCCATGCTTGCATCTGATACATGTAGGCCGATTCCTCCGCCACTGCTTTGTACTTCCTTTTCATATACTGATCACCCAATAGCTCACCAAGCTCTGAGTTTTTGGCCCTCATATATATGTACCAGTACGTATTCATAGCGAATATATTGATCAAAGTTTTGTCCCTGCAACGAGAGCGCTTAGACTCTATGTTTCTTTGAAGGGCATCCATGATGTTGAAAATGGCTTCCTTTAGTAAATCCTCGCCAGCATCAGATTTTGATAAGATCCCAGCTTTCCATATCTGCTCAGTTTCGAGAACATTTCCCATGGCTTCTCTGTAATTCTTGGTGGCAAGGTATTTCAGGTAATTAATGGCATACCTTACTAGTTTGGGAACAGAGCCATCTTGTGGAGGTGGATTGCCATCTGTATTCCCTTCTATCTGCAGCCCAAATTCCCAAAATACTTTGCTTGACGCGTCGATTATAAGCTTCTCGAGCTCTCGGAACCGAGTGCAGAAATCTACTCCAGCTTCGCCGTTAAAGATTTCCGAGAATTCGGGTTTGAGTTTTTCTAAGGTCTCAAACATATCCAACAGCTTGAACAACTTCTGGGGCTCTTTACTGCTTCTGGCTACACCTTCTCCGAATCGAAAGAAAACGGCCAATATTTTGTCAGCTATTTTGGCGAAGCATTCAGGCCATACTATTCCAGCCATGATTTGACCCAGAACTCTGTAGCAGAGCTTCTTTTCAGAGAAGAGAACTTTCTTCAGGGCAACTTCAAAGTGTTGGATCCACAGGCTTATTGCCATTTCTAAGGTCTCCCATTCCATTTCATCGATTCCTTCTGGAGTATATGTTCTCAAGTAATCTGGGTTTAGCCTCATTAATGCCTTGGCAGCCCTTCTATATCTCACCTGTCAAACAATCCATAGAAATCGGAGAATAATGAGTGAAGTATTATTTATAACATTATGAATGATCATGATCAATATTACCTTGACGTAGATGTCAATGCATATATCCAAGCAATCATTGGCAGCTAAAGTATCTGAAATTCGTCTCAGCAAATCAATTTCCAGCTCTGAACCCAAGTCAGAGTCAACGGCGGTGTCATATTCTGCCGGTTGTTGTGAGAAATCTCCGACGTTGTGATGCCTTATTTGCAGTAATATGCTCTCGAACTCATCTTGCATGTGAAGTAACGCCTCGTCCAGTAAACCTTCAAACCTCATGGCATCGACCTCTGTCTCGTAGAGTGTCTTGAGAGCGATTAGAGTCTCTCTTAACCTCTGTGTCCTGAATTGATCCGCCGCCTTTGTTCGGCTTATAAACTCTACGACCTCTTGAAGCCTCTGAATGACTGGTTCACCCTCTTGGCTTATGGAATTGATGACCTCAGTAAGCTGATCAACACAATCCGTGTAATCGAGAAGATTTTGGAGACGTTTTTGCGGTGTCTTCTCCTCCGACAGTTTGGATGAGAGATTTAGAAGCTTCTGTTGGAGAGATTCGTAGAACTTGAAGCTGTCAAGGAGACCAAGTGCAGGAGAAACAGCTCTGTTGATTCTATTGTCGAGGGCCTTGTTGGACATGGCCAAAGATTGTAAAGGGGCCACGCTTCTGGATGCTGTGGACAGAGTTTCTTCTATACCATCGAACCTTGTGTCCATGTTTCCAAGGCAATCTTCAAGTTTCTTGGAAGCTCGAAGGAGGGACTTCAAATCGGAGCATGCTGACTTAAGATTGAGAAGCGTAGGGTCTTGTTCATTGGGAGCCATTGTGGTTGAGCGATTCAGATGCTGTCCGTCTGGTTTAAGAAATATGTGAGGGAGTGAGGACGAAGTAGGGAGTATTTTTAGACGCACAAGAAGACGTGTTTAAAAGGAACAAAGCGACAAGGATCGATGTAAACAGAGATACAAATGGCATTTGGTTGCGGGAAACAAACAAAACGACAACTGGGGAACCTTGGAAATGGATATTATAATGCAAAGCCGGTATTTCCTATCCCCAGGAGGTAATGAATTGGTCCCAACGCGGAGACCCTGACAGACATCTGATGGCCGAATCCTATTTGTAACACAATTGCCCCGGCTGAAACAGCGTTTATCTTTGCTCAAGCTATGCTTTCTCACTTTACTACTCTTGTCCGTCCGGGTCGTTGGAATTCGATTATGACTTAAATTATCTGATATTAGCATATGCTAAATATATAAAACTTAATTTATAATATAATTATAATATAAAATATATCTTATATTTATGATATATAAGTTTTAATTAAAAGAGTAGTTTTATTATTTTATATTTATGCATGTATTCAATAGTTGTTCAGTTACAAATTTTCTTAGAATAATCAAGATATAATCATATATATATCGTAATTGCGATTTTCTCATGCATAAATACAATATCACTATTCTTGTAGTAAACAGCTTTCCTTGTTACACAGACTGCTAACACTAGAAACATAAACCACTACATAATATCCCTAACATATTATAATCATATTCATTCATATACAATATATGCCGATAATTACAGAAGATGATCAAGGTGCTTGCCAAAAGTTTAGAACTATCGACTATGTATAGTAACATTTCAGAGTTCAGACATTACAACTAGACTGAGAACCTTCTCTTGTAGGAGTGCGAGTGTGAAACCTCCACTTAAAGAGGTAGTCTCTGGATTCACAGGATAATCTGATGACATCACAAAAAGCGTTAAGCGAGCTGATTTTTTCGTTAGTTTTCCATTCGATCCTCACCCAGCAAGTAAACCCACTTGATGAAACTGGTATACATGAATCACAAAGACGCAGCGTCACCTCCCCACTGATCCTCTTGCACGAGCGACATGGAAGTCTTCCGTCAGCGGTCACCATCGAGTCGAGCCAAGGGCATTCCGGTTGACCCACCATCTCCTTGTAAGCAGAATTCACCATTCTAACCTGGTTGTTTGAGTCCGATATAACAACAGGTAAGGCCTCAGACTCAACCTCCAGTTCAACCTCCTCTGGTGTTTTTGGGGCTCGAGCCGATGACGGGTGCAGGCTAGGGTCTTCATTGATGCAACCGACGCTTATGCTAGAACCACGAGGGCGAACTGGCCTAGGCGCTATAACAATGCTCACAGTTGGAGTCTGCAATTGCTGCAAGAGATCTTTTTCTTCCGGGATTTCTGCCGTAGTGTTCAAATCGATAATCTCTTCTCTTCCATTGACCGAGTCAGGTTCAGGTAGAGGAGAACACGGAAGAAGCGGAAGTGTCACTAAAGTTGGAGTATTATTGGCGGCAGGCCTTTCCCAGCCGGAGTTAAGCGGAGGAGGAAGAGGGAGCTGAGGCAGACTATGAGAGTCGTGAGCAAAGCTCTGTAAAGAAAGGTTCTTTGAGGGAGAAGTTACATGGCAAGGCGAACAAAAGCCGAAAACTTGGGTCTTGTGTCTCTTGAGAGAGGGAAGAAGCGGTATAGAAGCTCTGCCTCTCTTTCGGGTCCTGGTAGGGCGTGCCTGCAACTGTGGCCAGAGATTCCTAAGGTAAGGAGACTGCTTGATCTTTTGGCAAAGGGAGGAACCATCAGCGACAGAATTCCCCGGAGTCTCAGGCTTGGGAGCTATGGGCCTATACCTGGACATGATCTCAGCAGTTTTCGCAGTGTTGGAATAGGGATGTAAAGTCTTAATCATGGTGATAGATGATAGATTTGTTTAAGCCTGTGGGAGTATTTCGTTTGAGACGAGAGAAACAAAGTTGATGGTGAGGGGAGGGAGGAGAAGGAGGAGAGTTATAAGGTTGGGCATGAATAAGAAGTAAGAGAAAGGGGCGAATGAGGAGTGGGCACAATGAAGAGAAGGAGTATGAGAAAGTGACACTTGTAAAAGGAAGGTGGGGTACGTGTTGAAGGGGGCTCAAAGAGGGAATGGAGAAGGAGAGAGCAGAGTGATGAATCTCTCACGCCAATCAGGGACACTGCCTGGCTTCTAATTATACGAAAAGTGAGAAGGTGGGCTCGCATTATAACGCGTGGTGCTGATGGCCGCCATGCGTGAAAACACCTATCACCACTGGTTTGGTCGCCCCCTCATTTTCTATGCTTACACGAAACGCTCCCTCTCCAGTCGGTTGCATTCGTTCGCTTTCTACGTGTCACCCTCTCCTCTTCCCTTTACATGCAATGGATGACGTAGAATCTCATTGCTGCCTCTCTATTGGTCCTCTCTCCTCCTCACCATTTCCATTTAGCCCATCAGTTCTTGCAGCTCGCCATGGTTTTCTTCAAACTCTCCCAATGAGACAGTCCAAAACGCTGTTGATGAGTGCTCTCCCCAGTTCTACTCAACGAGGGAACATGTTTTGTTTAATAAAATAGTTAAAAGTTGATTTCTTGTAGGAGACGTTTTAATTTTTTGCGGCAATATCTGTCGTGAATTAGCTCCTAGGTGTGGCAATGAGTTGACAATTCATGTCGGGATACAATCATACAAATTAAAAGTTGATGATTTCAAAGAGGGCCTTGATCCACACTATTATGTATCTGTATTGGTTACAAACTTACCATCTTGAATGAACGAAATGTTCAAAAGGAAGACGTCGTCCGGAGGGAATGCTTTTGCGAACCATGCAAGAATCCTAGCGGTGCCTGGCTTTATATAGTATTTCTTAATTGGCGTTGGTTCTCTGACATTTTGGGACACTATGCGATTTCTGATTCGTCATGAGATGCAGCTACAGAAGCATCTAAAGTTAGATACTACTTCATATAGAAAAATTGATTGAAGTTCAACAAATATATATATCCCAACTACGCGAATATAACGTAGCTGAAAGTACTGCGGGCCCGGAGAGAACATTAGTTCTAAATGCAGCTATTAATCTGTAATGTAAGTTAAAACAAACACGCGTGTTATGTTTGCGGATAATTATGCATTATTTGTAATTTAATTTATTAATGAATTTTTAAAATTGTATATAATGACGATTTTATTCCAATTTCAGTAACAAAACTCATAATCAGATCGGACAAAATTGAAATATTGTTAGCTCGTACAATGCAACTCCCTGCCCTCTTGTTAAGGCTCAATGATTTCGTGTATGGTTCCTAGTTCCTACAGATCACAATGGGCTTGTGAGGCAGGTCTTCATTGGATTTTCATTATTCAAATGCGACGTACGTTGTCCCCAAGATAGTTGAACTCCATTATGTGGATTTTGGAGCCTTTTGATCAGCTTTCCTTCTTTGATAATTCGTGCTCCTTCAAATTTTATAAGCCGAGGTGTGACTACTTTTATTTTAGATTTTTTTTTATTTTTAGATGTTATGAATATTAAAATATAGATATTATGAATATTAGAATATAGATGTATATTTCTAATTTTTTTATCAATTTTTTTATATAAGATATTTTTTTTATTTTTTTATCTTTATCTTTTCTCTATTCCTAATTTTACTGTTAGTTTTATAATAGTGAATTTTTTTTTTTTAATTTGTGATTTCCTTGTAGCCTTTATTTTTCATACTTATGACTGGGCATTTCTAGCTATTAAATCAAGGGAAGGAGAGAAACTATATATATATATATATATATATGTGTGTGTGTGTGTGGGATTTGGATCTTCTCAGAATCATTTGCCTCCTCATCTATCAGGATCGTTGCTTTTGCCTTCTTGTTGCCTCTCTTTCTCCATAGTCCTCCTTTATCTATTAAAAAAAATTTATTTCTTTCAAAACGTTTTTTTTTAAGTTTTTTAAAAAACACTTTAAAAAAGCATTTTTTAAATTTTTTAAAAAAAACTTTTTTAAAGTGTTTTTTTTTAAATGTTTTAAAGAGGGGCCAGAGTTGGATAGATTTTTTTTGTTTTGTTTTATTTTTTAATGGATAAAGGAGGACCATGGAGAGAGAAAGGTAATAAGGCAAAAGCAGCGATTTTTTTTTTTTTTTTTGATATAAGAGAGAGCAAAAGCAGCGATTCTGATAGATGAGGAGGCAAATCATTATGAG
This sequence comes from Leucaena leucocephala, assembly GCA_037074615.1. Taxonomy (NCBI): domain Eukaryota; kingdom Viridiplantae; phylum Streptophyta; class Magnoliopsida; order Fabales; family Fabaceae; genus Leucaena; species Leucaena leucocephala. The sequence continues at coordinate 4,658,133 of CM073517.1, read as the reverse complement.
AGGAACCAAATCCATATATATGACACCTGGCCTTGGAGGTTGGATGATTGGCTGAGATTGGCTCTTCCTCCAGGTTCCCGTTCCTGTTCCTGTCTCATTCTTGCTTGCTATTGGGTTCGCAGTAATCGAGGGGAGCAATGATATCGCTGTTTTTTGAAACTCTTACGCCTTGTCACGTCGGATGACTTGAACATTTATGTCATAAGCTCCGAGTTATTTAAATTTTAAACATTAGCTTTGTTTTTATCCATTTAAACATCAATCAGCGTCAGGCTGTTTGAATAAAAAAAATAAAAAAAGGATTTATAAAAACAAAAAATTGAATAATTTTTAAAAAAAATTATAAAAAAAATAATTTTAAATAATTAAGTATTTAGATAATTATTATTAAAAAAATTTATAATTAAAAAATATTAGTAATTTTATTAGAAATAGAAAAAGAAAGAAAGAGAATAATAAGGATGAAAAAGAGAGATAAAAAATGATAGAGAAAAAATAGAAAAAAAAACGATTATATAAGAAAAAATAAAATAATAATTAAAAAGCTCATCAATTTTTTTATTGGTTTTAAAAATTAATTTTAATAATTTATCTAAAATTTTAATTTTAAATTATAATTTAGTCTAAATTTTTTAGATAAATATAACTCTTTATTTTTAAAAAAAATTAAATTATTTTTTTTTTAATTTCAATTTCAAAGTTTATCAAATTCACACTTAATAGCTGCCGTTTGTTTGATCATAATGCTATGGCCCCGATCAAAATTACTCTCACACGTGGTCTTATTTATAAAGGAGGAACTTATTTATTTATAAAATAAAAAAATTATATAAATGCATAATATTCTTAATTTAGTATTATATTAATTTTATTTTTATAATATAATATATATTAAATAATAATAAAAATATTAAATTATTAGATATTAAGGTATAGTTAATAAAATTTAATATTTTTTTACTAGTATAAAATATAATAAAAATAATTTTTTTTAAAAAAATAACTATTTAAATTTTAAAATTTCATATCAAAATTTATTATAAAAATAATCAATAACTTATAAAATATAATAAATAATTTAATTTAAAAATTTAAAAATTAAGTGATTGTTTTTTGGGATTTTTTTATAAAAATATCTTATAAATAAAAATAAATGAGTCACAAGCAACAACAGGGTGTTCGATCTTCGCACATCACCCATGAATGTCAAGCTCTATTTCCAGAACAGACTTCTTCTTTTTTTTATAAAGAAGAGAATTTGACGCCCAAAATAACTCAAAAAATAAATTATAAAAGATTAATTTTTAGTATTTTTTTTTGGTAAAGAAGATGGTTGACCCCGAAATAACTCAAAAAATTAAACTATAGGCCTATTTAGATAAAATTTTAAAAAAAAGTTTATAAAAAAAAGATTTGTGGATAACTTATGAAAAAGAGTTTTTAGAGAAGAGTTTATAGAAAAAAAGTAGTTTTGAATAAATAAGTGTTTGGATAGTTATTTTTAGAATAATTTTTTATATTGGTAAATTACTAAAAAAATTATGATTTGATTTAAAATAAGAGAGAGGAGAGAGTTAGAGAAAAGAGAAGAGAGAGGGTAGAAAGGAAAAATGAGAGAGAGTGTAAAAAAAAGTAAGAGAGAGAAGAGAGGGTGTAAGAAAAAGTAATAGAGAGGAGAGAGGGTGTAAAAAAAATAGGAGAGAAGGTATAAGAAAAAGTAGGGGTAAGATAGTAATTAGATAATTCATAAGTGCTTTTACTGTTAAAAAAACTAATTTTAATAACTTATTCAAAACTATAGTTTTAAACCATAGTTTTACCTAAAAATATTTATGGATAAATATAGTTGTGTGTTTTAAAATTTTTTTAAATTAAAATTTGAGTCAAAAAACCTTTTAAAACTATAGTTTATAATCTTAACAAACAGGCCCTATAACAACACAGACTTCTTGTTCTCATCTTCGCGTCGCCCACGATGGCCTTTGGATCTTGTGCTCCCATTTGCAGAACCCATGCTTATTTGATCCAGCAAAATCGACGACGAAGAGGACACAGGACTGGACCCAAAAGACGCTGAAAGCATCGGCATGGCTCATGGTAGTAACTCTTGAATTTGGACTCCTTAGGACGTAGAGGAAGAAAACCAATGGTTCATGAGCCCTACATCTGCAAGTCCAATAAGCTCTACCTGATTATAAAACCTAACTAGGTATGCTTCTTCTATGTGATATATGTATCAAGTTTGAAAAATGAATGGCTACTTAGGGATAGTATAGTTCATTATAATTGTCAATTTTTTGAGAAGACTGCGCGTGAGTTCCATTACAATTAGTAAGGGAGACCATGAGCTATGATATGGACGCTATTATTTGTCTTTGTTGAGAAAGAGGAAGGAGGTTGAAGGTAGAAAAGGGAGTGGGAATCTCTGTAAAAAAAACAAAACTTTGAAATTCCAAAGTCGGTGGTTGCGCACTAGTACTGTGACTGTGCCCTTGTTTCACTCGGCAATCTTTGACCTTTCGCATCCAAAGGGGACCATCCTACCAATTAGCAAACTCTGGTGCGGCAGCAAAACCTCATCCTTATGCATTCTCTATATATACTTACGACTCGAAAGGTCTTGGACATACTCTCCTCTTTGTCGTGTTATTATTTTTATGTCTTTTTCTTTCCTTTTCCATTTCTTTTTCTTTTAATAAATATAGCTCTGAGATAGCATGCATGATAATGACATCATCATCCCTGATTTCAATAGCTCATCTACATGGTTGCAACGTAACTGGTTGATCACTCACGTCTCTCCTCTGTTCTTATCCTTTTAACCTTCTTGGTATTTGTTCTTAAATTTAACGCATCACGCGCCTTTTCTTTTCTGAAAGTTCTTCAAAATATCAGTATGTTGACTATTTTCCATCCACCTCTTTTCCCTTTCAGCAAACCATCAAAACACTGATTTGCAATATATTAAGCAGAGGGGTGTTGAAGTAAGATTCCTCTGCAGTTCCAATTCTACGAACTTTAGAATTCATATGGGTAGCATTTGTTTGCTTTAGCAGAATAGAGGTGGATATGATTAAGAATAATAAGCCGAGCGCTTCAAAGAGCATAGATTATCAGAAAATAGCAAAGAGACAACCTATTAAAGGGAAGGGTCCAACTCAACTTTTATGAAAATCATAGTGGCCCACGATACTGACACAAAAGTCGCATTTCATTGCCATTTGGGTCAATTAATAAATTAAAAAAAAACAGGAGATAATAAATAAATTAAGAGTCACTGACCTCTTGGTAATAAGCAAGGGTTGAATTAATAGTCTTTATTGACAAACTAATTCAAAACCTAGATAGAAAACCAGGATAATTCAATATTACATTATTACCACGTTTCCCATCTCAACCCACAGATTAATTTCTAATGTTCTTGTTTTGCAATCCCACATTCGATATGCATACGCAGGATTAGATTCCAAATGTTACTCATAATCAGATGCTATTTACCCAGCACAATATCACAGATCCTATGCTATTTTACTGGGCCCTTGATGTGTTGGAAGTACTGTTTGGATTTTTAGCTTTTTGGATGAGGGGAATTTTGTCACTAAAGGAACAAACTGCACATGGGATATATTTTGATGGTACTCCAGTATCTTGCCTCAGCGGTTCACTTTGTAAATACAGTTAGAGGCCTACTTAAACTGATAGTATAAATTTAGGAAGGAGGTCGTGTGCAACTAAATTACAAATGGCAACGGCTGATGAGCATTTAAGGTTTGACAAACAGTAAACAGCAGCCTTTTCGCTTTTTAGCATAATTGCTTTACTTTGGCTTGCATTTAATTTTGCGCCTACTAGTGTTTTTACTTTATCAGACATATTGGTCTGTATAGTTCCCCTCTTAGTGTGCTAAAAAAGGACTTTGCTGCAGAAGACATAGATTATTTGGTTTGCAAACATTAAATTTTTTGTGGGTTGAAGAAAAGGAAGGGTAGGTGAGAAGGAGCATACCTTTTATATGTGCGTGTGTTTACTCCCTCTGTTTATGTGATGTTCATATTTGAAGAAGGTATTGCCTGGCTTTATTTTCTGTTTTGTCCTTTATTAGTAGTCAAAATAGCAGTGTTTAGTTAAAGAATAGTACTGACAGATGGAGTATTTGTTAGTCCCAAACGTTAATAGAAACAAAGTTAAAGCGTCATTAGTTGTGACTTTAGCTAACAGGGGTTAACTTTTTCTCTTGAAAGGACAGCACTATCTTTCTATGGGGGCATTGATAATGCCATAATTGTTAAGGTTGTGGTGACCGATGACCTCCAGTTCTCTATATTGTACGCAGAAAATACACTCCATACACACGCACACTAAGCCAACTGGCAGTATTGATCCATTCAAATAATGATAGCAAAATGAAGGCCCGAGGTTGAACCTAAGGACTTGCATAATTTAAAAGTTATATTGTGATTTGTTTGTTTCTCTCTCTGCCTCTTTTTGTTTTTTAATGAATTATTTGTTCCTCTTTCTTTTACTGTTTCTCCTCCTACTTATACTGAGAAGAACAGCATAGCAAGCACAAAGAGTGAGTGAGTGAGTGAGTGAGTGAGTGAGAGAGAGAGAGAGAGAGAGCAAAGTAGCACTTTCTCTGAACTCTTTTGCTCTGATAGCTGATATTGAGAATCCTGTTTGAGATAACCCGCCTTAGGGTGCTTACTGGAGGAAAAAAGAAGGGTTGAATGGATTTGTCAGCTTCACAGTACAATAGTGCGAGTGAATCCGGTTGGACCAATTACATAGACCAAACCTCTCTTTTGGAAAAATATTTCCAGGGACGTGGGAGTGTGGAATATGAGGGAAAAGGAGCAAGACTGAAGGAAGAGGAGGAGGAGGAAGAAGGTTTGTCCATGGTGTCTGATGCTTCTTCCGGGCCTCCACATTATCATGACGAGGTTGATAAATACTCTGGTCATTCTTCTACTTCCCTACCCAAAAAGAAGGTCAAAGAATGTGGTCGAAGAAATCTACAACAGGCTTCACATCTTGATGACACTGCCAGTTCCCCTGTTCACAGTTTTCCCCTGGCAAGTCTTGTAATTTAATTATAATATTTCCATTCTCTTTTGTTTAAGGTTTTAGAGAAGCGAAAAATATTTTGGTTGATGGGTTCTTTTATCATCGAACAGAAGAAAGTCAGTTTCTCAGGGAAAGGTGCGATGGAGAATCCAATGGCTCTCTCTCAAGGTTTCTCTGCAACAAGATTTAAGGTACGGTATTAGTCTCAGGTTTCATTACAGTATGCATGTCAGCCACCTTCACAGTTTATTATATTGAGTTAAATTCTGCAGGCAAAGCCTAAATTCCAGAAGCACTTCAACTTCTTAGAATGCTCGAGTGCTGGCAAACAATCCTCAGAAGATCAAGGTGATACGCTTTCATGGACATATTTTGTTTGTTTACCTTTTATCGAAGGCTGTCAGGGGAGAAATAAAAAAGCTAGCAAGCCCCTCATCTTCATTTGTTTGTTTGTTTATATCTAATGTTCAGGTGATTCCGAACAGAAAGATGAAAATCAAACGTAGCGTCTTTTGTCTCTGCTGTTGTTACTGGTTGGAGCATTGCTGTTCGAGGAGAGGCCATTCAATGTCAAAGAGGGAACTCCATTTCCTATTTCATTAACCTTTTCTCTTTTGGGCAGAAAAAACCTCTTTCGTTGTAATTTCACTATTTCAACCCCTCGAAAAAAAAAATGCTGTAATGCTACTGCCAATGCAGTTGGTGGCCCTCCTAAAAGAATATGAGGAATAAAATAAGGTCCCTCTGTTTTTAATTTCTTTCTTGCGATGATGCCATCAGCCATCAGGCCAGTATCCATGGGACATGTGGAGGTTCTTCAACGTCTATCTGGTAGCTCCCATTGGAATTTAAGATGTGAGGTCAGTTCGATCCTACTTATCACTTCAATCAATAAAAGAAAGGATTTAGGAGGTCTTCATCCCACCTTCCTCCTCTTAAGTAATTTATCCAACAATTTAATGAAAGATTGCCTGTACTGCACCGTTAGGTTAAAATTTCATTAAATTTCAAGGTCGGTTTAATGTAGAGACTTCCGTTAAAGCGGCTTGGAGGAGTTATTTCCAGTTAAAATTTCATGACATTAGCTAAATGGTAAAATTGAAAAAGAAGCGAGATTCTTGTGATGCAGACAAATTGGTAGTTGAGAGCTAAAACATAAATAATGGCGCTTTCAATCTTGAACAGCCAAATCCAAGAAATTCCCAGTTGTCAGCAAGCAGTGAGAAGGAGAGGTGGAGAGATGGCCTGTGAGGTGCTATAAGAGGCTGAGCTACTGCCAGGCTAGCTCCCCACAGGTATTTGCGTTTTGGTAGGTTATTTTGGTTTAACGTATTATAGGGGACACCGTTAATAGACAACATGTTCATATGTAACCAACAAGTAGGCTTCATTTCTCTGACAATAGTCCAGAAAGAGCAACCCCACCAACATCCCCCATTGGTACCCACTTAGGATGTGATCCATACCTTATCCCTTACCCCTGGTACAATTATTGCATTTGTTCTATTCCCAAATATCCAACCAAATCTGTGTTTCAATTCAAAGTGCTTGTTTATATCCTCAGACTCCGCCAACGCATGCATCTATATAAGCTAAATCACTACTAAGATATATCAGCAAACCGACAATAATACCACCATGCTTCTCACTTACAAATATTACTAAATGGATAGGGTGGTTACGTAACCTGCCCTGCAAATGCATGAATAAACATACAAAAACGTCAACAAAATATTGAGAGAAAAAAACAAACATCAATAATGAATATTATTGTACGATGTAAATTGAGATTGAAAAGAAGTGGAAGACATGTGTTGACCCCTTGAAAAGAAGGGAGCAATAATTGAAGAATTCCTTATACGTAGACGTTGCCTTTCGATGGCGAGCATCAGATGCCACGCCAAATGTGTATAAATGAGGCGCTTCAGAGAGCATCAACATTCCGTTGACCGCATGACCCCATCAATTAAAGAAAGGGTGGGCCCCTTTCCAGCTTTCTTCATAGTCACACGACCACACAACTCAGAATCCAGATAACATCCTAAGGATTATCGTCAAAAACCCTAGGGTATTGTATTCCCTGTTTAACAGGGTAACCTGTACCGCTGTACTTTTGAGGGAGATGACAGGGGTCTCCTCCAAAAGTGGAAGTCTTTTCTATTTCTGACTCAGTCCATTACATCAGTATTACACTACATGGATTTAACCAAACATCTGAATTAATCCATTCCATCAGGATTATAAGTAATCTCCTTAAAGTAATGGAACCAAACGTGTTCATTGATTCGGGCACTTTCAAATTAACTAAAAGACTCATATACTAGCAATGAATTTCATACTCCAAATGGGTTTGCTTGATTAAGATGGGGGCAGTATTATTACGCAGCTGTGAGAGATTGAGGAGCTTGAACTTTCAGCAGATCAATCCTTCAAAGATTACAATGGTTTTTGAGAAGCCCACCTCTCGAACATTGCAAAGCATTCTTCTGGTTTGTACTCAGCAGCAGTGTGCCCTCCACCCTGCAAGTCAATTCAAACACATAACACGAATCTGAATTTCCCAGCTCAGAACCATGAACGATTCTTTCAAGGGAAACTGAAAAGATGGTTCTTGCCTTAATAGTCGCATACGTCATCCCATTTGAATACGTCCTCGTGTAACTGCACAACAAGAAGCAGCTCCAAGTTATGCCCTTTTTGGCAAGTTTTGGATTCAGAATAAAAACAGAACGTTGCTTTTGCCTGAATGCTTACCCTGCGACTTGGCCTTGGACTAACCATGGCCTCCACTCATCAACAAAGGAGTAATTTAAAGATCTTATCCACGCTTGAGTTCCCCCAAACGGGACAACTAAGTCATGATCTCCACTGCCATGAAAAACCAAATGACAAAAATTGAATTTTTAGTAATCACCAATGATTTTCAAAGGCAGAACAAGTAATTCATGAATGGCCAACTGCCTCACCTGTATATCAGCGAACGGTAACCTTTAGCACTCAAGTTGGCATGAAATGGGACACTGCTTTCAATTTCATAAGTATAAGGTTTCCTAATGCATCGCACCCATTGCCCTATGCTTCCCTGTTTTTGCATCCAAATTACACTCTGAGATGATGACTGAGAAAATGTGAAGGTCAAGGAATATTATCATCCTCCTACCTGACGGATGCCAAGGGCCTCGCGAACAGCACCATCATTCGCCCAATACTGAGATAGCAAACTTCCGTAACTCTTCACGCAAATCAATGCATAATTCACGTCACTAAACAAGTGCTAAATCAGAAGCTGCAGCTTTTCTTGTCACGTTAATAAAAAATGATATAGAACCAGAAAAGGAATAACAAAGGAGCAGATCGTGGAATTACTCGACATGCTATGGGAGGGAGTGATGTTTGAGAGTCTGAGGCGAGTAAGGTTTCAGGCATCTCATCCAGAGATCTTCTGTTTGAGAACTTCTGTGGTTTTGGGGAAACAAGGGTACATTTGGGTTCCAAAATATGTCCGGAATTTATTCTTGAAACACACTGAAATTTAAAATTGGCAGATAAGTTTGACTACATAGATCACAAAGAGAAAAACGATTATCCAAGCATGCACCAACTTATTATGATTGCCTACCTTTTCATATGCTGCAATATATCCGGCACACATTTTATTACTAGGAGCTACATTTTGATACTCTCCCCCACAACTGCTTTTCAATGACTGTAAGCACATTTTGATTTATTTTGATCAGTAATAAACATTTCATCTTTAAATTCAGCCCATTGATGTCTTTAGAAAAAAAATTACCTCAGAGTTCATCAGAAATCAGCCCCATACCTTGAGCAAATGGGATCCTATGGTTCTTATCTATAGCATCGTTTGTACCAGGGTTTCCTAGCACGTATCCCTTAATTATATATAACCAGGTCATTATCAACTTAAAGTTGGATTCAGTGCAGGAGCGCTATGTAGAGGGAAGGAAATTTAGGAACATAAATAATTACCGACCTGCAAATTAATTGAAGGCTCTATACTCTTCTCATTTCCTGCAAAATCGCAAAATTAAAAAACTCAGCTATTACACATACAATCTTATATCTAACACAACGTTCTACACTTCACCCTCTGATCATGTGTAGAGTCTTAAGGAAAATGAACCGTGACTGTCTTCATGTTAATATGTATGAAAGATGAGAATCAGGCTTACCATTCGAGATTTCAAGGGCAATTGCGGGGACAATTTTGCCAGAATATGAGTCGCCGCCAATGTATATTGGGTTCGAGCGGAATTCCGGGTGAACAGTCAACCACTGCACAAGAAACAATAGTTAAAAATTCATAATAATAAGGATAACAGAGGTAGTTCTCTCTCTCTCTCTCTATACATATATATATATATATATATATATATTTGTGTGCGTGTGTGGTGGTGGTGGTGAAAAAGAAAAAGAAAAGGTTGTGCATGGTACATGTATATGGTACCTTCCTGAAAAATTGAAGGCCATGTTGGATTTGTTTGAAGTCACTGCGCTGAGGAGAAATGGGGGGTGTTGTGTAGGAGAATCCAGTATGAGCTGGTAAATCTATAAAAATTATGCTGGAAACCTGACATCAATCACCAGCAAGCAAAAATGCTATGAACCAGCATAGAAAATTCAAATTGAAGAGTTGCTACAAGTTAGTCAAAGTTTTGAAATAACCTGAGTCCATGAGTCTGGATTTAAAACAAGTGTAGGCAGAGTACCATTATATTCCTCCATCCGGAAATGAAGTGGGCCTTAAAGCCCAAAAGTTGGGGTTAGAAAAGTAAATAATCCTAAAATGATGACGTGCTGGAACAAAATAGAGAAGATCATTACGATCCCGTGTTACCTATTTCAAAGAGGAGGGAAGATAAAGCAGAGCAGCCAGGGCCCCCAGTGAGCCAGAGCATCATAGGGTCTTGTTTGGGATTTCGCACTGACTTGACGAAGTAGTAGAACAGCTGAACTTCCTCTGATTCTCCAACTCCCACATACCTTAAATGCCATTTACAGTTACAGTGAAAACGACAAACGTCACAAAGTATGGTTTCTACTTTCGAAAGAGAACATACCCAGTTTCAAGATGGAAAGGAAGAGGCCCCTGAAACCCAGGAAGATACTTAACAGTTGAGCGAGAGTCTGCAAAAGTGAAGCAGGCCTGTGAAGATAGAAGAAGAAGAAGCAGAGATACTGAAAAGGATGAAGAAGATGGGGAAGTTGAAGACGCAGCAGCCATTTGCGGGATTCGGAGCTTTGAAGAGCTGAACTTGGGGAAGGTAATGGTGAATGAATATGCATTGTTGCGAGGTGTAGAAAGGTTCGGTGATCATAATGGCTGAGAAGATGATCGTAGCTATCCCTGACATTTCCGAAGAGGTGATATTGTCAGAGCCGTAAATGAATAAGAGCCGTGCTTGATTTGCATTAAAATATGTACATGGGGGACCGTTGGAATTCTCCAGTTCAAGTGTTCAACTGTTGACTTGTGGTGTTAACTTTATCAAAATATGGATATACTCCTGACACTTAATAGTTAAAGTTAATTAATTAAAACTTTATTTTGTCGCTCAAATAATATTTTACTTTAAGTAAAATAAACAATGAGATAAAGATTTTTTTTAATCCCATCTTTGAGCACGAAGAATGATTTAAAAAACATTATTATGTCTATAGGCAATGTCGGTGTAAAATATAGGACGTTTTGTAAGGCAAACTACTTGTTTTCCGATTTTATACTTGGATCGTAATATAGAGTTAAATAGTTTGCTTTAATCAAGACGTTAAGGTATTTTTTTTTTTGAATAAAGACGTTAAGGTATTTAACGAGTGTGAAATTGCAACAATTGACTTCTTTTTTATAAGATTAAGGATAAAACTATCGTTTTTAAGAGGTCAAGTGAGTTAAAAAAAAAACTTTTTTTTCATTCATCGTTCATTCATTCTTCTGCTTCTATGCTCAAGTGAGTATAACTAAAAACTACGGCATGAAACATTCCCAAGACTGTCCTGCAAGAGAGGCTCAAGTTCCCCCGGAGCACTTTCCAACTAATCAATTTAAAGTTTAAACGATTAAATTTCACTTTTTTTAAAAAAAAATAAAAAATATTATCAGCTGAATTGAACGGTTTAATTTTACAAGTTCTATGGATTGATCAATCGTTAGTTACATCAGGGAGAGCTGCACTGTCGGCGACTTTGTCCACTTCCATTCTCATGGCCTCCTCATCTTTCCTTTCATCCTTGCTTTTCTCAACCTTCAATCTCTGTAATGCAGGAGCTTGTATTAAATATTCAATTTACACCACAGTGATATAGTTTGTAACCGAATCATGTCGCAACTCAGAAATGACAATTAACAGAACTTACTAACATAAAAATCGCAGGAAGTAAGTTAGTGTCATCATATTCACAGGTCCTAGCCTAAAATTGCGAGTTAAATGCGTACCTATTAAATGTGTACCTATTCCTCAAAATATTTCCCAAGTGGGGCTTAGGGGCTTAAGGAAAGACATAAAAAGCTTCCAACACACAAGCAGAAAAGAGAAACCAAGTTTTCGCACCGATCACCTTTGTTGCTACAGACGAGTCTTTCTCTTTATGTGCAAACATGTTTGCATAGAGTTTAGCATCTCTTTTGTCACTCTCAAGTTGGAGTTGCTTCAATTTCCTCTGAAGCAGCTTTACTTCCCTGGAAAATGAACAGACCAATTTCTTCCAATATTGAGAAACTCAAACAATCAACCTAATTAAGTAGTTCCCATTGCTTGAGGATTAAATTTATCATGCACCTGTCCTGTGGGTCTGCCTCAAGAGCTTGCTTTATGTCTACATCTGCCAAAATGTAGTCCCCAGTTTCTATATATGCTTGCGCTCTTCTGTACAATGCTTTTACATTGTGGAACTCAACATCAAGCACCTGGTGCAGAAAGTATGAAAATGTGTTGAATTGGCTGCTTTAAATCTCACGCAAGACTTGATGGACTATTTACCTGCGAGCATAACTTGATTGCTTCTGAAAAGTTATTAAGTTTGAGGCTACATGCTGCACCATTCAACCAGCATGACACTCTCAGTGCCTTAGCTAGCTTTTGCTCATCATCCCCAAAGGATCCATCTTCACTAACATAATCAACAGCCTAAGAGAAAACGGGAACATGGAATTAGCAACACGAGAAGTAACTTGATGAAATTTCAAAAACCCAAAGCCACTTCGAAACAAGACGTACCTTGTCATACTTTTCCCCTGCTCTCTGATACTTGCCATTTTTAAATAACAGATTTCCTTCTTCTTTCTTCTTCCCAGCTGCCTCAATTTTCTCACTATTATTTAATTCCCATGGTGCTTTCTCCTTTTAATGAAAAAAAAAACGTAAACATAAATGAATATGCGAGCAATCTATATTTCTGTTTTCCATTTCTCTAAGCAATAGCATGAAGCCAAAATGTACAATTCCTCAGTGAAAAATAAGCAAAGGTTACCTTAATAAAGTCCACCATCTCAACTTCATAGACTACATTGGACGCCGGGGGAACAGTAGCCAAATCAAATCTTGCTTCAACGTCTCCAAATGCATAATCAGGATGTATAGTTACAATGGCCTTCTCACCCTTCTTCATTGTAGCCACTGCTCGATCTAGACCGACAATGACTTGTTCTACAGGAAATAATGTACAAAAAATAGTATAATTGCTTCTTGGATGCCTCAAACTATAAATCAAAAAAGGAAAAAAGCAAAGTTAATCAACAGTAGGGATAAACATACCTTCATCAGTTATGAATTCCAAGGGCTTTGTTTCATCAATTCCTTTCTTCTCAAATATTATGACATCTTCTACCTTAGCTACATAACTAACTGCAAGTTAATCAAACCGTGAATCAAGAAATCATATGATTGAGATTTGTAATGAAAAATAGCTGGAATTATATCATATAACTAACATATACCATAAAAAGGATACAGGTAAGAGCAGATCTATCAGGTATCTTTTTAAAAGTCTTACATACTGATGCTATATAAGTCTTATTAATGTTATGTTATCAGGTAACATAACACATAAAATTAGCACTAGTTCAGTTTAAATAATGAATTAGTCATTATTTTCTTACTCGTAACAGTGGCACCCTCATTGGCTGTTAGGGAGCCTTCCCCTTCTCTCAGTATCTTCTTTAGAACTTTGGAGTCTCCAGTAACATTAATAACAGGCTTGAAGGACACCAATTCAATATTGACATGCAATACTGAATTTGGCGGGATTGAATGGACCCTGCTTTCTGTTTCTTCCCCCTTCTCTCCAAAGGCATCTGCAGTAAACAAAAATATCATAATTTCGAAGTTCAAAATAATTTCAGACATTGGAACATAGGATCCCAAAACTGAGGAAGAAAACAGAAATTAAAAGCAGGCATCCACATATAGAATAGCTGATGAAGCTGTAAATATAACTGAGATTAATAGGATTTGAAGTTTGAACCTTAACTCACAGACATAGCTATAACTAGATCAGTCTTAACTTTCATTTGTCATTTCATCATTTTGGCTTCTCATGTTAACTTTCATTTGTCATTTCATCATTTGGCTTCTCATGACTGATGCGTATTAATTCATGGTCCCATAAGTTAACTTCTTTTAGCAAGACCAATTACTTCACTATAATCAAAGTGCTACAAAAGTTAATACTGACTAACACTGAGCAAAAACATTTTTTTTGATACACCGGAAATTAAAAACACAAACAACTTAGCAAAAACATTTTAATAAAAATGATTTTATCATTCTCATTTCAGTCCAATTTATATTTTAAACGCCATCGATCTTCCGTCCCAACAAGACTCAGGACAGTAAATACATGAACATATAACACAGAAGGGGTTGGAGGACTAACAGAACAGAAGGCATACACTGAGGTTGAACAATTAATTTAGCCTTCTCTCCCGTCTCCATAGTCATAATTGCTTTTGGTAATCCTGGGAATAGATGACCTTCAAGAAGTATGGTAATTGGTCAGACACATGGTAAGAAGATAAACACAATTCTCTTCCTGTTAAGCGAAACAAGAGTACAGATACCATCTTTCACATGGAATTCAATGCCCTCTTCTGATGTCTCTGCAACAGTAGTGCCGTCAATTAGCGTCACCTGGTACTTCACTGCAACAGCAAAAGGATCAGAAATGATTGAGCCAGCCCAGAAAAAACAGTAAAACGCCCAAAGTGATACAGGAAGTCAGCAACAGAAAACATTGGATGGATATAAATCATCTGATTGACATGTTCAACAGTAAGGGAAGTAAAAAATATGTGTGGTGTCACAATACCTAGAACTTCATCTAGATCACTGGGTCGCCCATTCCTGTTTCCCTTCACCATAATTTTCTTGATAATCCCACCATCTTTGCAAACATCTACCACTTTTATCCACGAAATGAGTTCAACCTCAAACTGGACGACTGAGTTGGGTGGAATGCTTCTGGAATTCCCAACTTCATTGCCTGACTCATCAGGCAATGTGAATAATGCGACCTCCCCCATTTTCATTGTGATAATCCCGTGATCTAACCCGGCAACCACTTGAGCTGCCAAGCCCATCAAGGCATAGATATATGAGCCGAGTTTTATCAACCCAAGAATCAAACAGTTCCTTAAAAATTATATCATGAATTTCGAAAAGCAACTCTAGGACAAATGTCAACCAGAGATCTAGAAGTCACCTTTACCGACTGTAAATGTAACAGGTTCACCCCTATCTCGAGTGGAATCGAACTTCGTCCCGTCACGCAAAGTCCCCACATAGTGAACTGCATACAGTAACACCATCGTTGTCCTTATAATTTATTACGAGATGAACAGTGTCTACGTCTCATCTACTTTGACAAAAAACTGAATTTTGAGTTGTTTGTATCATTGTTTTTCATTAGAAACCAAAATGTCAGAGAGATGAGTACCGGTTACTTCGTCATTGAACTCAGGGGTCTCCCATCCAAGCCCGAGCTTGAGGAGCTTCTTCTTGATGCGAGAGTTATTGAGTTCCCTCTCTTCACCAACCTTTTGCGGAGGCGCCGATTCTATCACTTCTCCTGGTTCTTCGTCAAGGTCATCCTCGTCCTCAAAGTCTGACAAGTCCGAGGCTTTCTGACCCACCATGCCTTCACCCTCCGATCAGTCGCCCACGACGGGAAACGGCAGCTAACACAGCTCTTATTCTTTCACAATAATACTGGAACTAGGCCCAGAAGCGTCGTCTGTGTCCGAAGCAACGTGGCAGGACTGTACAAGATATATCGCGTTTTGGTGGAACACTCCGCATTTGTCACTGGGGCACTGGTGGAAGGAACCATCTGGTTGCCTTGTTGGTACTATTATCATTTTGTCATTGTCCGGTAACTAAGGATATTTAAGTAATTCCGTAGTCCCTTTTCTTTTAATTTCCATTAAATCATTAGATTTACAGTACCAAAATACGGGAACCGATGTTTTTTTTTTATATGAAAATATTTGAAAAGAAATTAGCCTCATTCATAGCCTACCCGTAAAATCTCCTTTTCCCTTAGTTTATATCAATATCAGGTAGGATGAGACATTTATTATCCTTAAATATAAATTTAAATACTCAATAATTAAAATACCTCTTTAAATATCGTGTTTATTTTCTAAGATGTTTTTTATGAAAGGCTTTCCTATTATTGTTGCTTGGTAGGAAATTTTTTTTTATATAAATTTTTTTAGAAGTGATTAGACTCACTCATAATCTAAAAGAAGAGTAAAATCTCTCTTTTTCCTAAACGATATCATATCAGATAGGGCAAGCTGTTTATTAGCCTCAGACGTAAATCCAGG
Source organism: Leucaena leucocephala (assembly GCA_037074615.1). NCBI lineage: Eukaryota > Viridiplantae > Streptophyta > Magnoliopsida > Fabales > Fabaceae > Leucaena > Leucaena leucocephala. Next base: position 4,642,226 of record CM073517.1, on the reverse strand, counting down.
CACTCAAAAGTTAAGATGTCTCTCCGAACGCCATGACTTTTTGTAGGAGATTCTCTATACATTTTTTTGCCTACTCGGTTCACCATAGCTTTGCCCCGACTACATCCGGATCTAACACGCGTCGCGCGTCTGACTATAGTGGGTGAGTCTCCTAACGAGAATTTTTTGCATACGCCAAAGCTCAAACTCAATACCTCGTTTAAGCGATATTAAATTGTATAGCACTCAGACTAATTCCGTTGATATTTTGTTTACATTTTATTTTCAAAGCTTTTTTTTATATATACAATATTCTCAAAGCTTTTATTATTGCGATTCGGGCCAATGAAAATGAAGGCTTCATGGTGTGGGCCTCGTTATATTTTGGAATTGATCCATCATAGACAATATGTGGAGCTACGCTGACTCCAAACGAAGGGAGTACCCACTTACTCTCATGGATTTTAGATTTGGTCTAAAATGGTGGGCAAATCATCAATTGTTTTTTATTTAATTTTTGTATTACTATATCATTTGGCGATGATTTGTAGACTCGCTCTCCACTGTCCTGTCATCTCCTTGTTAGAAAAGAAAACGTCCATTTTTACTCGTTCTCCGGCGTGTTATAGGCTGTTCATCTCCTTCAAATAAACTTCTTTAAATGAATTATAAACATTGTTCGTATTGAAATGTGATAAGTTTTCAACATAATGCAACTGTGTAGAGCTCAATGTCCATAACTCATAAGAAGTAAGAATACGGAGAGGGAGGGCAAAATGGAGAGAAGAATCCAAAATAATCTTTCGTGGCCGTAACATAATTGCAGCGTTCTGAAGAGAGATTAAAAGGTGATACAAGAATGAGATGCATGGCTTAATAAATGAGTAAATATTATTCCATGTGAAGTGCCTTTAATTTAAATTTGATTAGACTGCATTCTGAATTTGGTCAAAGCAGGTAGTGAATTTGGACCCACACGGCACCATCTCAAACATGTGGGGAGGGTGGGACCCAAGTTAAAAGGGTCATATCATAATGAAACTATACCGTACACGTGGCATCGAAAAGTAGATGATGCCTGAGGAGACAAGTTCACCTGCTCAAGCATGTGTTTTCTTGACTCACGGATATGGCCGACTCACACTCCCATTTAACATTATTATCACAATTTTTCATACAAAAAAGTAAGATACTTCCTAATTCAGCCTACATCATTAGTATTTGTTAATAATACGATCATCCAATAGCTTTCTATTCTCTTCTCTTTACAACAACTAGGATGAACTTGAAATTAAAGCAATCCATTTCGCCAGCATTTTGTTAATCTTTGTCCTCACCTACTTCTTAACCGGTTCACACATAGCACGGATTGAACTCGTGAGCACTCACTCGTCACTCCCCTCTTTCCTGCAAATGATCCATTCCCTAAATCTGATCAACAATTTTAAAATTTGCCCCTTGATCCCTATTTGTATTTGTAATTCGATCACTTGCATCAGTTAATTGACATTATTCCCAATTCTGGGCACGCATCGATCTAGTTCCACGTTTACTGAATTATAAATCGTCGAGAAAGAGAACGCAGTACCTAAAACAGAAACAGAAACTCATGAACAATCAATCCACTTAACGAAGGTAACCGCCATTAAAAAGGAACAAGCTGACACAGAACGGGGAATTTCAGATTTCAGAAGACAGCAACAGTTCTGCTTGTAACGGCATAGCTTCTACTTCTGGGGTACAAGTCAGGCGCCGGAGGAAGAGGAGTGACTCCAAAATCACAGGGACTGTCTTCGTCGATCCGACCCATCCCAGCACTCACAGACTTGGGCAACACTTTGGTCTCCTCCTCTGGCTTCACGACTGAATCCATGTCCAATTTCTCCATCAACCTCCGATCGGACGCCGCTCTCATCAGCTCTGTGAAATCCTCTCTGCTGTCCTCTTGCTTCGTCGTGGCCGCACTGTAGCTTCTGGGCAAAGCTTCGAATCGTCCGGCGAAATCCATGGGGTTGCTGTAGTTCATGCTGTTGCCGCATTTGGTGATGCTTCTGATGTAAAAGTCCTTCGCTTTCCCCAGAGCTCTCAACGGCGAAGTAATTATCCTCACCATCATGTTCTGGCTTTGTCCCTTGTTCCTCATCTCTCTCTCTCTCTCTCTCTCTCTCTGCCTTGTTATATACACTCGTTATATGTATATATATCGTCGCCCCAAGAAGATTAAGGAAAGAAAAACCCTAACAAAAGTTCACAGAAAATATCAAGGGCTAGATGATAAGGAAGGTGATTTTGACGCTAGTGGGTGTGGGAGATGAAGGAGGGGTATATAAAAGTGGAGCTCTTCATGGACTCTTTTAGACGCCATGATTAAATTAGTTAAGGAAATTAAAGATACGTAAGAACGGATACGCGGTTTTTTTTTTGAAAATAATTAATGGGTTGATTAAGTGGACTGTTTCACTACTCTTACAAGTCTCACAACTTCAGTTTGTGACTTGTTGTAATAGATGTATGACAATGATCCTCTCACTCTCGGTCGTCGCAACAGCTTTTTGTATTGTGGTTTCTACTTTTTGTTTCCCTTTCACGGCGAATGAAATATGATGTAACTACGTATGTATTGGTCAATCTCCTTCTTAACTAATTCTAATCTTAGATAACGTAGTTTAAAGTAGCAGCCATGTCCCACGTAATATTAGTCATACAGAAAATAGGAGGACCAATTATTACAGCGACGAAAAGATGAGACTAATAAAAGTTTGAGATGACATCTTTATAATTAAATATGCCCATTTGTAACTGATGATCGGGCGTGTATATATATATATATATTGTTGACTTTTCTACTTAGTCCGAAATTCAATTTGCAGAATATTTTTAATATGTAGATTTGAATCTGTTGTAGTCCAGAAAAAAAAGAAGAAGACTGACTGCGTCTTTTTCTTTTAAATTTAACTAATTAAATTGAAAGGATATAATAATGCTTCAAAATTATTTATACATCCGTATAAAATGATTGTTTATTATTGAATTGAATTTGGTTATATAAGACTAGTCTCAAATTTCACCTAAACAATTTGATTAAGGTGGTTTGGATCTAATAAAAAAGGCTAATCTCTTGTAAATGTAACAAATTAAAATTTAGATTCTTATTAAAAGAAGTGATTATGAACATGTTCGATATTGTCTAGAATATAGCTATGTCGAATAGAAAAGTATAATAGATATGTTTAGCTAAAAAATAGGTAGCAAGTTTGTCTTACGTAGAAACACCTGCGTGGCAAGGGGCAATTCGAACGCTACTTATCTTTTTCTTAAAAGAATAAAGATTATTAAGGGGTGATGTTGATGTCGGAATTGTAAATCTAACTAATTAATTTGTTATGGTGATTCCAAAGGTGGGTGTGATTGTGTTATTCCACCTACACATGGAGATTCTAGCATTATTTAAAGGAAATGAAGAAACTGATCCCATCGCCCTGATATAAAAGGCTCATCATTCAACGCTTAAGTAACGTGTTAATGCTGCTGTTAGAATGTTCCCATATAAATGGAGTATAATAATTGGTATGGATGTGGACGGCACCCATTCACTAGTGTAGCTAAAATAAACCAGCTGGAATTGCTTAAATCCCATCGCATCTTCTTCGAGGAGAGAAGATATTTGTGGTCTGACCATTGAAGAAATGCCATATCAATAATCTTAATTTATGTATGTGAGCTGATGTGTCAGTTTTTAAATTATATTAATTTCCAAATTATACTAATTTAATGTTCAGATCTCATTTTCCCTCTCATCCGATTCTCACTCCTCTCTCTCTCATTGCCATCGTCACTTTCTCCATCTCTCCACCTCTGCGTCTTCATCCTAGTCTCCCTCTTCTCCTTCCCTTCTCAAATACGTACCCCCGTCACCGGCAGTCGCTCTTTTCCATCCACCGTCTCTAAATTCTTCAAATTTAATCATAATGTGAGCATACTTTATGTTTTATATATATTTAGTACGATATAAAAATAAAGTTAGTGTAGGGATTTTTACTGTTTTTTTTACCATTACCTATTCTATTGTTGAATTCATATAAAGTTATAGGTTTCATATTTAGTGGATATGTATATGATTTTACGTCGATCGGAATGTGTCAAAATCATGGTTTTAGATTATTTTAATAGTTTCTAATGTGAAACCAAACACCCCTTAGTAAATAGTAATCTAGTAACCAGAAGAAGTAGTAGCTTAGTGAACATGAAGCGAACCAAATTGAATTGATTTGGATGAATTAATTGCATTAAATGTCAGCTGACAACTGCTTCTTGTTGGGAGCATTAGTAGTGTCGCTCACTTTTCGCTCAAAGCCAGCTGGCTCAGCTCCTCTGATATCATATCATAACCGACACAAACACAAAAGCATTCATACGTCGAAGATCCATACATACGAGAGCTCCTGTGTGTAAGGGGGAAATCGCTGTTTAATCCCAATTATAGTAATCTTGTTTTGCAGCGTAAAAGAAGCGGTTGCCTTTGAATTACTTCTTATCTGGAGCATAGCAAGGATTAAATTAAATCTGGAAAACACCGAATCAGTCGACGCTTTATTTTGAAGTCTCCGTTTACATTGACCAAGTATACATCATTACCATTATTTTGAGTCCCTGGTCTCCCTTTTAAAAATGATTTGCCATGTTCGTCGGGCCAATGATTAGACAATGAGGATAAAGGGGCCAACAAACTTGCAGCTTAATTGCCTTCATTCATGAATTGGTCTATATACTGATCTAATCAAGCCACGCGCTTCATATTTTACCTAAATGCTGGACCCAACAAAGAATTAGCTAAGCATGCAGGAATGAACATCAAGGGGAGAAAGGCCAATATGCATTGACCATGGTGAAAAATGGTTATGGTGCTTAAATAAAGAGCTGGGAGAGGTACTTCTTTCATAGGCAAGTTTAAATTAAACTTGAGTAATAATAGAGGTCGAATATTTGCGTAGAAAAAGGGAGAAGGAAAATAGGGAGGCGGTGTCATCTCCCACTCCCAACTGGTCGTAGCAGGGCAGAATGAAGAGTAAGATATATTCTGAGCTTGATGCGGAGAAATCAGCATCACACAAGAAAAAGGTTCATCTAGCGAATGTTGTTGCTCGTTGACTTGTAAAGTATATTTTCGCATGCCCTATTTTGGAGCAGTGGAGGTGGCCGACATACATTATTGATTCAAAAGATAGATCCAATTGAGCAGCCACCATGGGAAGCAACTACACTCAATCAATATAAATACGACCAGGATGACGTATCACGTATGGATTGGGGAATAGTTATAATGCAACGCATCTCATGTCTAATCACATTGTGATAGATCGGATAATTAAGTCTTTTTTTTAATACCCAACCTTTGTTGATTCTTATCCTTCATTGTTTTTTTTTTTTCTAAGTATAGATTTGCTCCAATTGAAGTTAATTTTTTTTGAAATACTGTTAAGACTATAACGTGAAAGACTAACTATTTTAAACTAAAATCGGTTGGCTTGTTATCCTTTTGTTTGTTTGTTTATTTATTTTTTTGTTGCCCACCCAGTTCATCGACTATATCCAGATTTGACCTACGTCGCGCACTTGACTATGGTGGGTGAGTCTCTTAACGAGAATTTTTTGCCTACGCTAAAAAATTGTTTGTTTTTTTTCGTGCGTGGAATCCAGTGTTAAGAATATGATCCAGTCATGGTTTGGCCCAAAGTAAAGTTAGGCCCAGACCGATTACAGCGTTGTCTGTATTTACGGATGTTGGGCCCTCTACGTCCAAAACCATTCAGTTTATGGAGTGGGGCTGCGTTAGTTGTGGAATTGGAGGGGCGAGTTGGCCTTCTCCCCACTTCTAACAGAAAAGACGGAGCAAGCCCTCGGGTACTCACCATCCCTTTTATAGGCGTAATAATTGCCCCGCACGACTGGATTCATCAATGAACTAGCGTTCATCAAAATAATAAGTACCATAAATTTATCATATTTAAACAGTTTAAATCTGATTTCAACAGTTCAAATCTGATATTTGTTTTATATTTATTTTTTAAATATTTTAATAGGTAAAAAATCTAAAGTAAAGATACTATTTCAACTATCAAGTTTAAAAAAAAATACTAGAAAAATGTTAGTTAAAAAAATTAAATATAAATAATTTAAATATATTGAATTTAGAATTTTTATATTTTTTTTATTATAAAAACATTTAGATAAATTTGATATCACTAAATCTAGATCCAGGACACCAAACATTTTCATTCAACACTTTTTATATCTCTAATTTTGTGCCTACCCCCTTTTCCCCCTCTACTATTTTACTCGCCTTCTCACATACTATTCCCGCACCCTCTCTGATCATTATTTTTGCTTCTCGTTAATCATTACCCTCCGCATTCAAAAGCGTTCTCTTATAACTTTTCCTTAAAAAATCGTTGTCCTTAGAAAAAATGTGATTATATCCTGAATTCCCCACAGGTTTTCATTCTAATTAGTCAACTATGAATAATTTGGACGTTTAACAATTAACATTATAAAGGACATGGGTCCTTAAAATGAATACAAATCCTTTAAATGGAGGACTTTTAAGTAATTTTCCCTAAATTCATTTATCTCAGAGGTAAAATAGGAAGGCGTTATTCTATTGCTGCTAGAGTTATTCAAATCACTACAGATCAATTACAGATTCCTCACAGCTAAAATTTTGGTTCTCAAGAAATGAAGGTGAGCTGTGAACTTGGGGGGTCTGGCGCGAGAAAACAGCAGCTTTACATGGAAACGACGCCCTTCAGAGGTGGTGTATTTAGTTACTTTAAGTTTGGTGGCATCTATTTCCCTTTTAGGCCATCTGTCCCAGGTTGCGTCTTCAACTTCAAGATGGTCCCTCCCCTGGGCCACAACCCCCCACATCCCATCCGTGCCCAATACAACTTTCCCCATTTTCTTTACCCTATCAACACTCTACGCCCTACTCCACATTTTAATAATATAAATTCATTCATTTAGGACTTTTATTTTCTTCTTCTATATTAATTATTTTTTCATAATATCCCTATTTATTAAGACATTTTTTTCTATGCATTAATTTATAATAGTTAAATGACAATAAATTTTTAAAAATTATAAAAAATTATCCTAAGTTCATTATTGTTTTTTCAAATTTTATGAGTTAATTAAACGAGTTTTAGAGTGTAAAGTAAAGAAAATCACTAATACCGCACACACAGTAGTTTGGCCACGGCCTAAAATTATGAGTGCACGTGTGGTACACGGTCGCCTCTGGAAGATGGAGGACGCTCCACGACGAGCAGGAGAACCCGGCTACTCTGATTAACTTAGTAGAATAATACTGCCAAGTTTTTCTTTTTTTATTAATCAAAAAGCAAGCGTTAGTGTATTTTCCCACTCAGACGAAGTGGGCTTTGGCATCAGGGAAGAAAATTATGGGTCAATCATATCGTGGATGACGACGAGGAATGAACAGGGGTAAAATACTTTTTTGACCATTGCAAGGGCTCAGTAAAAGAGGAAAAGAGACCAGTGTGGAGAAAAAGTTGTCTGTTTGACGGGCATTCAATTGTTGCTTAAGAGTTGAATCCCAACTTCCCTCCTGTCTGCCTTTGTCATTTCTTTCTCACACGCTTCGCGTCCTCCGGATTTGAGGGGCCTTCTCCTCCTATTTTATTTTCCGCTCTATTCCAAGTTCTATCTCAGTTTCTACCGAAACTCCCTCGAGATGCCTTCAGGTGGTGGCGCCGAGGTGCTCGAACTAGACCCTGCTGTGAAAGGCGAGGGTTTCGACAGCAAAGCTGCTCTACCTGGCGGTGGTTGCAGCGACGGTGACAAAATAGATCTGAAGACGTTGATTGAAGAGCTGGATTCGGTTCATGTGCCTTCCGTGTTCGTCTGTCCAATCTCGTTAGAGCCCATGCGAGAGCCTGTGACCCTTTGCACGGGTCAGACCTATGACAGATCCAACATTCTCAAATGGTTCGCTTTGGGTCATAACACCTGCCCCACAACGATGCAGGAGCTTTGGGACGATTCAGTGACGCTGAACAGAACTCTCAGTCAATTAATCCATAGTTGGTTCTCACAGGAGTACCTCTTATTGAAGAAGCAGTTCCAGGATGTGCAAGGAAGAACTCTGGAGCTCTTAGAGGCACTCAAGAAGATGAAGGGTCAAGCCAGAGTTCAAGCTCTTCGAGATCTCAGGCAGATTGTCACTGCCAATGCGTCCACAAGGAAGACAGTTGTAGAAAATGGAGGGCTTGATTTAATTTCTTCTTTACTGGGCCCTTTCACTTCCCACGCAGTTGGGTCGGAAGCAATTGGAATTCTAGCGAACTTGGATTTGAATTCAGAGTGGAAGAGAAATCTGATGCATCCGGCGAAGATATCATTGTTGGTCGATGTTATGAACGAAGGAACGATTGATACCAAGATGAACTGCGCTAAATTGATTGAAGCATTGTTGATGGAGGTGAATGAGTCAGAGACGGAGATTTTGTCAAGCTTGAGTCTTCTGGTCGGATTATTGAGGTTAGTGAGGGATAAGAAACACCCAACAGGGGTCATAACTGGACTCATGTTACTGAAGACAATCTGTTCCCACGAATCAGTGAGAAGCTCCATGGTAAGCGTAGGAGGAGTTTCTCAGTTGATTGAGCTTCTTCCAAGTTTAAACCATGAGTCCCTGGAGATAGCCCTGTACATTCTAGAGGTACTGTCAACACTTCCAGAGGGAAGACTGGCATTGAAAGAGTGCCCGAACATCATACCCAATGTGGTGAAGTTAATGATGAGGGTATCAGAGAGCAGCACTCAATTCGCATTGTCAATATTGTGGGCTATCTTCAAGCTTGCTCCTGAGGAATGTGCATCACAGGCCGTGGAGGCAGGTTTGGCACCCAAGTTGCTGCTTGTGATTCAGAGTGGTTGCAACCCAGTGTTGAAGCAGATGTCTACCGAGTTCTTGAAAATGTGCAGTCTCAATTACTCCACTAGTCTCTTGATCTCTAAATGTATGCTCACCAGAACAATACGATGAAAATATCAGAGCAGCTTGTTCATATTCCTTTCCAGTCATATTTTAGCTCAACCATACGTTTTCTCCGCGGCTACCCATGATTTGTGCATATTAAATTACATAACTTTCATACTTATTGAGTTCCAAATTGTTTCCCCCCTTTGCTTTACAAGTTATTGTTACTCTGCGGCATATTACTAGTTCTTCTTTCTTCCCCTTATTTGCGAGTTAAGATATGGTTCGGGTGATTTTCCTTTTCCATTTTATGATTCAAACTTGACTGGGGTCTGTCGTTTCAGCAGAGTCAAGATTGGGGTGATTGAAATTTGAAGAGTTGTGGACTGATTGACTATTTATGTGTTGCTTGAGGATGGGGGAGAAGTTAAGACTAGATAAATAGTGATGGTGACGTATTTGGCATCAATGAAATGAATAAGACAGAAGAGGAAGCAACACAGTGAGTATTATATATTAAATGATTGGATAGAAAAAACTAACGGGGGAGAGGAGGAGAAAGAATCTGAAACAGGTGAGCATTAAGTATGGTCAAGATTGGCACATTTGAAAACAGAAGAGAAGGGAATCACAAATTAACAATGCTAGTGTTTCAATTTCAAAAACAAATTAATAATGGTACTCCTGATAAGGCCCGCTCATTTTTTTAATTTAAAAAATTAAAAGCCATCTTGTCCTTGTCGGCTGTGCCCGCGGGCGGGCTGCTTAACGTTCTCAAAATTTTAAGCCAGTCCTCTCCCTCCCCGCCCTTTTCCATGTGTGCTTCGTGTCTGTTTTCCCCACTTATTTTTTTAAAACCTTGCTGCCTCCTATTTCAACATGTTCAAGTTCAGCTGAGCCCGAATCTTTCCCTCCGGCATTAAATATGGGAATTTGAAATTTCAGTCCTGTGCATGTAGCTTAACTTGAAAGTAAAGATTTCAGCAGTTGCAATTTTCAGAAGTTAGCTTCTTCAATGTGTTGGGGAGTCCTTAATTGGCCTTACCTTTCCTATCTATGATCTCTGCTGAGTTTCATTCAAGTCTAGGAGAGAAAGAACAAAAAGCTGATTATGCTCGAAACTTGATCCTATTTAGCCTTTTCCCAGTGCCTTTGGAGATGAACACGTGCACCTTGAATTTTGAAAATGCCAGTTTAGTTTGCTTAGTGCAGAGAAGTATGATTAAGGCATGTTCCCTGGGCTTTTGTGGAAGCTCAGAGCATCTAGTGGTCTAATGCGGCCGTGTGCAGACACGTACTGGGATTTCGCTACCCTAGTACTTTTGTTGACACTCTCACAGCCACCTTTGTTTGCCCTATTGGTTTATGCTCATTAATTTGGCTTTCATTAAATTAATAATTAATAATGCAGTGATTACCAGATTCCAGAGCACCCAGGATCAACAAGCTTGCAAATCCTTCCTCCTTTCTAACCATATCGGTTCCTGTGTGGCATAGGGTACTGTTTTTTAGAATGCGGGGGTAATAATAATCTCCCCTGCAACCTTAAACGTTGGGCCATCATTGGGCTTTTGTGCTTTTGGGTCCAATTTATCATTAGGGGGCCCAAGTTGTAATATTTGCATTTGTGCTTTTGATTTTTATTTTTTTTTTGAAAGGTGGCGCCTATGGTGATAGTAGGTAATTGTATGCGCCATCTCTTATTCTGAATTCTCGTTAGTGTTTACCTGTTCATCTCGTCAATCGTAAAGCGTTTCCCCTGTTTGGGACCCGAAAGCGAAATGGAAATGTCGGGGCTGACTCTCCCTCTCGCTAACTCCCTCCGACTCGATGAGGCCGTCGGCGACGATGATGATGAATGCGACGTCGTACCCAATCATCCATGCGACCCTCCTCCTACTTCACCTAAAAATCACGAACCTCATCACCTGCAACAACAACCACCGCAAGACAATGAGTTTGGATTAGAAGATGAAGCGCATGCTCGAGGAGTCCAAGAGGATCTTCATGTATTCAAGCAAACTCTGACCCGTCAATTCTGGGGAATGGCATCTTTCTTAGCTCCTCCCCCGCTAGATTCCCACCCTTCCTTTCCCTCTCATCGCCACACGCAATCTTTTCCCGCTGCATCCACTCGTAATCTATCAGAGCCCTCCGATTACTGTGTTTCTGAGAATGCTGAAGAATCAGAGGCTGGACGGATTCGGAGAGACTTTTCCCACGTCGAAGAAGCAAGTTTCCACCGGGATGCCCCTGGAACTTTCGATAAAAATCCGAATTTGATTTCATTTGGATCCGAGTCTCTACGAAACGAGGAATCCGAAATGGAGGAGTATGATTTTGAACGCGTGGTTGGAATTACGGATGAGGTATTGGCCTTCGCGAGAAATATCGCGATGCATCCCGAGACGTGGTTGGATTACCCTGTCGACGAAGAAGATGACACGGATGGTAAGCGGGATTTGCTATTGCTCATCTGGCTGTCTTATTCTTGAATGATGCTTATATTTCATTTCGATGCAAATTCTTTATGCCTTTGAGTTGTACGTGAGTCATAACCATGAAGATCGTGTCGTTTATGAAATTATTGAGTTTATCCGCACACTGCGTCCTTATCGGCAGTGAGCTTGACCTCCCATTTTATTCGATTCTTGTGGTCATTGGTTGCGTGCTCCAATTCTTCTAGTGATGAACTTGGCTGTCTGCCCACAATTAATTCTGCATATCTTCTTACTCGTAGATTTTGACATGTACGATGCCCAACAAGAGCATGCTATGGCCATTGAAAGACTTGATCCTAGATTAGCTGCGCTCAGAATTGAGCTGTGCCCTTGCCATATGAGTGAAAGTTACTTTTGGAAAGTCTATTTTGTACTTTTGCATTCCAGGCTTAATAAACAAGATGCTGAGGTTTTATCTACACCTCAGGTGAGTAACTGGGATTTCCCGCTGGTTTTCATATTGTTCTTGCAATTTGGAATGCATAAATTACCTCATTCTGGTGGTACCTCCCTTGGTTGATATGCTAATATGGCCATTTTATCTTAGGAGACTTATATTTGAGTGCAATTTTGATCCCTCTCAAGCGGATACCAAATTACAGAATAGTCAAGTCCTTTGCGTATAATTTAAATCTTTTTAATGCCAAATCTCATACTTGAACAATTGGCAAACAACAAAATTTGGTCATGAAGAAATATCGGCCATGTTATGTTTGATTAATAATTGGAATTTTCCAACCTTGAAATATTGTTGAAGTTTATTTTTGAAAATATGAAAGACCTCGCACCAAACTGTGTTGGCTCTGTTATAGCTCAGCTTGTTGGCTTTGGTTAATGATCACTTGCATTAGTTCCTTCATCTGTTTGCATTCTGTATTTGTTTTTTAAGCACTAACTCATTCAGCCTAACTGTGTCTTCATGATAATGTTTGCAGGTTTTGGCGGCCAGAGCACTGTGGATGGAGGAGTTACATAAGCAAGAGAAACTGGAATCTGAATGTTTTGGAAGGAGCATTTCCTACTCAAGAGACACAGCTCCGCATGAAGACTTTTCTCCCAGATTTTTCGATAATGCCAATTCTGTTGTCATGCCTCATGGAACATACAGATTTGAGGACGATTATGAGAGTGAGAAGCACATGGGTGATAGCTCTGAAGCACATGTCATCCATAAGGCAGTCATCGAGGAAAACTCAAAAACTAAAACTGAGGACAAGGACCTATCAAGGATCCGATCCTGTAAATTTGTTCTCGAGGACTATGAAGACGATGAGTATGAATGGCCAGAGGACGATATTGATGGAATTACGGTGCCCGAGGTAAATGAAGAAGACATATCTTTTAGTGATCTCGAGGATGATAATTATTCGTTGAAACCTTTTAAATCCAAAACAGAATCAAATGCTCCATGAATCTAGATTTCAAACTGCATGATAGTGGTGCCCTTACTGAGTAGATCTCTGATAGAAGGAAGAGAAAGTATAGAGTTTCCCAGCATTTTTCCTTTGTACATAAAGAAAAACAGACCCACACACACAAAAAGAAGTTTCAAGTAGTTGCATGGTGCTATATGTGGCTGTGAAGCAAGGTTGATTTCATCAGTTAATTTTTTGATTGGTAATGTACACGTTTTTTGGGTGGATGTACTTGGACAAGTGTCAGATGGAATAAGAAAGATGGGGGCTAATATTCGATACAAATGTAGGGTGAAATATACACATCAATTCCCAGTTTCTGAAGATATTCATGTGCTATGATTGTATATAATATCACAAAAACAAATGTAGCCAGTAGGAATGACTGTCTTTTCTGTTGTCAAATATTGAATATGAAGTTTCGCAAGATTGATGGCAACTGCTGGGTTTATGGTGCTCACCTGAATGAATGGTCCTGTAAATTATTCAATGATGTCTATCTAGCATCGGTTGGGTTTTTTTCTAGTTCCGAATTAAAGAAAATAGATTTGCCACTAAGATCCCTTAAGTCGGTGAAACAGTGAGGAAATTCCTTGTTAAGACAGGAGATTACTAGTTGTGTCCATAGGTAAAAATGAAGACCTACGTAGTTAATTAATCATTATTAATTAGAGAGATAAGTCAAATACCGAGGGGCGCAGGTGCAGCACATCACTGTCTCCGAACATGTAAAGAGGGGAAAAAACAGACAGGAGGTTGTCCATGCATGGAAATAAATGTTTGAACTTTGAAGGGAATTGAAAGAAGTTTATCAATTCAATTATGACTCGAGCTGGTGCCGCACTCTACATGCAAGAATGCAGCTCCACTTCAACAAAATGAAGACAAAAGCAGGCCAAGCGCTAAAGTTGCTTTATAGACCATTCGTTTATTAGCTTAGTATGGGACCCATATTGGTATTCTAGGTTCTATCTGCCTCCAAAGAATAGATACCCATTATTCTCCGAAATCTCAGTTCAAGTAAGCATTTTTCAAAAAAAAAGAAAGAAAGGATGGTTAAGAATTTTTAGTACTCTGTATCCCTTACCAATCATCCCACTTCTAATCTCTAAATCCTTATTATACCTTATTTTTGTAAAAATCTTTTCTATACATGGAAATTATATTACCTTTTAAAATGGGGTGCGTTCATTTTGTCTTTATTTTGTAAGTTCGAGATCAAGAAATTTATCTCATCAATATCAAACAATACTAAAAATGGTCTGATGTGGCCCTGACTATAATAAAGCAGGACCAAAAAAAGGGTTCAGTGATCGAACAGGCTTGAAGCTCGATCAGATTATATTGCCCCGAGTTGCAAATTTGCAATACGATGAGAAATTTTATTTTGTTTTTGGAGCGGTGATTCCAATTTAAAGAAAATTATTTCAAAAATTTATGCTATAGCGTGATATTTGATGATTTAATTCCAAAGCAGTATATATATATATATATATATAGTTTTTAGATGACAACCAAAGCAGTATATTTTATTTTAGTAGTAGTTCATCAAAATTTCAAAAGCGACGTGGATGAGTTAATGAGTGAATGGGGCGGACGAAAAGCTGCTTTAAGAAAATTCGGAAAAGTTCCATCGTTTGTGTATCATTGAAACCGAATGATGCTGTTGTTTGGTATCATGATCATCGCATTAGTTCAGGGCAAAAATTTGTTAATTTTCCTTTAACTTTTTTCTCCCAACGTCATCAACAAGGAAACCAAATATATATTGGACACAAAATTTTGCTTTCTCTGCAAAATTTAATTTACCCAAAGCGTTCTAAGATGGATATTTAAAAATGTTGATCCATTCCAAGTAGTTTGCAGCTCCACTAAATCTATCAAAGTGAAGTAGCCCTAGATGATCACCTCATCCACTGGTAAAGGCAGATAATGTGTCCCGTAGGATGAGACATCAGCTGAAAATCTCTGGATTCCACCTCTCACCTTGTCCCACCATAATCCAAGGCCATTGGATTCTTGAGGATCGGTGAAGTAACCAAGGAAAATAACTTCGGCTCATTGGTTTTACCTACAAGATTTGATGCCCAGAACGGGGTAAACCATCCGTCCTCTTGTCTCTCTATCTCTGTTACATAATGCGTTTGGCTATTCTTTTCTTTTCTATTTAATGAAGTTAACAAATCTAAATATGCAAATACATCTGAACAAGGCAAGCAGATGATAATTGTGAACAAGTCCAATGGACCAGAGTTTTAATGGCGGCTCCAAAAAAATGAAAGAAATAAAATAGAAAAACAGTCGGAAGGAATGCCTGAAAATTTATTCTTGTAATATCAAACTGGTCAAGAGTTTATCATTGAGAAACTATTGAAGCCACCTCGCGAAACTAACAACTTTTATAAACCAGTTGAATGAAACAACAGTAAATTGCTAATTGATTTCTTTGGTTTTTGTTCTTATATATGCTAATTGTTTATCACATCCCACCCTCTTCCTCCGTATCTTCTTTCTTTGCAGCCATTCCTTCAACTTGTGGTGCAAGGCCTCGGTCCTGATATCTTAAACCACGTCCATGAATGAATCTAGCATCCTCTTCTGTGTACACGTGAGTTTCATTCAGCAGCCTGAAAAGACAACGGCGTTGATGTTAAAATCTCCATTGAGGGTTATGTTTATCACAAAATTGTTCATATAACAATTTCTTAGAAGGTCCAGAAAAGGCCTTCAAGTTACTAGCTACTTTGTTTGTAAATTGAAAGTAACATCACGTCTCTAAAAGATATGGAACATGGAATTTTCAATCTCTGTAGAGAAATTGACGTTGAATGTGACTTCTCAGAAAAACTAACGATTGAAAGACGGTCTTATTCATGGTAGCAGAGGAGTGAAACCAGGCGCCATTTAGATAGAGCAGTTCCCCATCTATCCTTTCCTTAATTCTTTTGTCCATTTCCTCAGCGTCAATCATGAATGGATGGTCCGAAGCCTATAAGAGAAATAATAGGGATTCATATTAATATGAATAATCATAACTTAGCTTTAAACCTGTAATTAACTATTCCCAGCAGAACTATCCTTTTGCATACCACAACCCATCCCCAAGTATCAGCAAAAGATGGTACGTGAGCTGTGTATGCCATCACATCTGCAGAAAAGAAGCAGAAGAACATACACATAAGGCGAAAAAATATTGATATTAATTGAATGCTGGAAACTGAACAATCTATTCTTGCGTTCTGCGGACTTGGCTATTTATTGACTTCTCAGAATAGTCTTAACAGCTGAGCAACTTTCGAATTAGAGACTTACATTTAAAGACCTGTTTGAGTGTATTATAGATGGAGGTGAAGACCTCCTTGTGGGTGAAGACGCCAGCGGGTCCAGCCTGGAGAGACGAGAATTTGCTGAACGTTATCATTGGCTACATCTTCTCACCAAATAAAGGGTATTATTCTTAATAACCTACCTGAGTCACAAAAATGCCTCTCTCATTAAGCTTAGGCTTGAGTGTTTTCTCATAGAAGGATGTAGTATAGAGTTGGTAGCAAGGTCCTCCTTCGATAGGGTCTGCTAAGTCTCCGACAATGATATCAAACTTTTCGTTTCTCTTCTCTAACTCAGCCCTTCATCAATCCAGAGTTTACATAAATACTTTAGCCTCATGAATTTTGAAAATAAAGAACTATATGGATAATTGTAAATAATTCTTTTGAAGCAAAGGATAATACTTCGTAGCATATATTAAGTAATAGTAGGCAACAAAAAAGTATATATTAACTAATAAATAATGGTGATCAAACTAACATCCTGGTTTTAATTATCTCAAATAATGGTCAAGAATATATGTTCTAAATAAAGCAAAAGTAGAATTAGAGCATGCATGCAACAAAGGATATATTTACTTGGCATCATTGATGACAAGGTTAACCCTCGGCAGACAAAAGGGTTCATCATCTTTCGTTAAGTATATCTGGCAAAGAGCTACCACCTCCTGAAAAAATGAGATGTTGAATTTTGAACTCTTAAATGTCTCGATCCAAAAATTATTCAACAATTAATCGTAATAACACTTGTGATTAGATGGACGGCTGAGGAGCGAATGACGGGCAGTAGTAACCTGGTCTATATCACAGATGACCACTCTCTCTATTGACTTGTGTTTTAGCACTTCTCTCGCAGCAAACCCTTCGCCACCTCCCATTATAAAGACAGTTTTGGGCCTGCCACACCAAAAAATCATTAGCAATATTATATTTGGCTCTTCTTCTTAGTCAAAAAACTTCAAAGAGCCATTGAATACACGAAGAAGCGTAATCCTCCGTGAAATAAACTTGTAATATGGAGGCTAAATTGTGAAGATAATATCTGATAGCTCATACGTATTGATTATTGAACTCGTACCGATCGATCACAATATATATATATAATAACGTATACGAAAAAAAAATTGCGTGCGTGCGTGCGTGTGTGTGAGAGAGAGAGAGAGAGAAGAGCATGTACAGCTCGAAATTATGAGTACGGGACATTTTTCTCAAATATTTATCGGCTTTCCAGTCCTGTACGTGCTCATGTCAACTAGTTCATTCATTAATTTCTAATCAAACCAGATACATATCTGATGCTCAATACATGCACCTGCTGACGACTATATGCGTCTATCTATAAGATATAGGGAGGTTGCACAAAACGCATGGACATGCATAATTGATATATTGAAATCAATATATACATGAAACTTACTCGGAGTAACATAAGAGAGCGGGATGAATCAAGCATTCATGATAAATGAATTCATCCTTTTCAGCACTCTGCATCTTTCCATCAAGCAACAGCACCTAAATTTTGTTTACAACAACTGAGTTAATATTCTGTCCACTTGATGCTAAAGAGATATAAGTTTAGATGAAGATTGAAGGGAGCTACCAAACCTTTCCAAAATGCAGAGATATAAGTTTAGAAGAAGATTGAAGGGAGTTACCAAACCTTTCCAAAATGCTTGGTGTCTAAGACAGTTATATCCTGATACTTGCTAGTCGATAAACCGAGTATACTGAGAAAACGAAACGAATGATCGAAGGTAAGAGACAGATCGATGGGAAAGAGATAAAGATTGTTTGAACAATGATTGAAAAGAAGAGAGGATCGCAAAACCTATTGATAGCAAAAGACCATCTGAGATCATGGTCGAGGATTTCTTCAAACCAGTGGAGAGAATTAGGATTCATGTTGTGGGTGAGGTTTTGTTGAGTTTGAAAATGGAATTAACTTGGGCAAGCTAATGACGTAGAGAACCTGAGGAACCTCACCCATGCTTAAATAGTAAAGAGATGATCGAATAGAGTAGCGCGGGAAATGTGAGGCGTGCTCGATCCGTTTGAAAGGCCGTTGCTCGCACATGATCAGACGAACTAACACCATGCCATCCTCATGACCCTCAAGCGGTGGTGGGCCCCCAGCTTGTAGCTTATAAGAATCCGTATAGATGTTTAAATTCAAAAAAGAAAATTAAAGAGATTATGAGAACTACATTGAGCTTAAAAAAATGCATATTAATTAATTTATTTTCATGCCTTTATTTTCTCTTTGATGTTTGTGAGATGACTGAACTAGCCCAGAGAAAATCATAAACCAATTGTCTCTGAGTGAATAGGGATGAGCAGTTTAATATAAATAATAATTAAGGACGTATATGAATATTTGTTAAGATATAGAAATATCCAATGTTCTAAAACCCGAACCCAATCGGCCAAGTTGACCCAAAAATTAGAGACTCAATAACTAAGTTAATCCGGTCATGGCTCTAATTTAGAGGTGGGTCTGACTCCAGGTAACCCGGATAACTAGGTCATAACCCGGATAATCTGAGGCAACTAAGGTCAAACTTATTTTTAAAAACATCTAAACCTTTTATTTTTAGTTTTATTGGATTTATGCTACTATTAGCTAGATTTATTGTTTTAATTGACATCATTTTGTGGATTTCTTACTTTTGTTTTTTGGATTACTAAATCAAATTAATTACCATTAACTATTAGTGATGTTTTATTGTCTCGTTACTTTGTAGCTTTTAAAAGATTGTAAAGATAAATATATATATATATATATATATATTCTTATGTTATGTTTTGTTATTGTTACAATCAAACAGTTATGTATGATATACATGTATCAAAATATTATGGCTTGAGCGGTCCTTTTATTTAAATATTAACTTGTTTATAGTAAAATATGATTTTTTTTATTAAATTATAGTATTTTAATATGACCGATTTAATTTACAGGTTGATTCCAAATTGACCCAGTGCCTCGACTGGATCAACAGTTAGTCTAGATTTTAATACCTTGAAATATCTAGTTACCTATGTAATGGAGGAAGCGAACTGGTATTTTGACTATTTGACTAATAGTATTATACAAGCACTCAGATATTTAATTTGTATTTGTGGGATTTAATATTTGATCATGCATATAGTAAATAATGAAATACCACCCACAAACACATAATCAAACACTATGTATAGGGGATATTGGTATATATAAAGCGTGGGAGGAAATAAACATGCCCTCCCACTTATATCCTTTGTGATTCCTCTCCATTATAGTTATCTCCTCTTTTCACACTCATTTTATCGTAATTAAACTCAGCTCTCATGTACTCCGCATATTTACAACAACAACAAAAGGGAGCTTATTTGAGCTCGGCAAACCACTGGATTAATTTTCAACCCCTATTTTTCTCTGTAGATTAATAATAATATCTGGGAAGTTGTGAATTAGGCCGAAAGGCGAACGATCTAGGGTGGCGATTGCCGATTGGGGATAGTGAGCCTTCTACTACAAGTGAAATAGGCCCTATGTATAAGTCTTGAACCCATTAAACTTATCGGGCCGAATTCTTTAGGATAGAATAAAGGGAAAGTGCAAACAAAGGCCCTAGAGAATCATTTGTCAAATAGGCGCTTTCCGGCTTTGGTTTAAATTACGGCTTCGGACCCAAAAATTAAAATAACTCGCCGTTGCCGGGGATCGAACCCGGGTCACCCGCGTGACAGGCGGGAATACTCACCACTATACTACAACGACTCGGTTAAACTTTTTCGATCTTATCATATATTTTATCTTATAATCTAATTAAGATGCTTCTAGCGACATTGCATCGTTCCCTTTATTAATTTTCTGGTCCACATAACCATAAACCTTATCCCACTATACTCCGATGTGATATGCCCTCCAACCAAATCGGTGGGCGAATTAATTAAATAATAATATCAGTACCAGTCTTTAATAGTTAATTTTATCTAATTAGGTAGATTATATGTGCTTGATGGAAACAGAAAGACAGAGTCGGGAGAGTGGATATTTGAGTTTTGACAACCTATTCAAACTTGTCCCCCCCAAAAAAAAAGACAACGTATTCAGACCACACATTCACTCATTCTACTAATTAGAATCAAACTTTTTCTTTAATTAGTTCGATGGCTCAATCCCTCTTCAATCTTACTCGTTTATTTATGTTTTTAAGGGAAAAAATGTTTTCTTTTTTAGAAACATCAAGGGGCGCCGGATGTTTAACGCTTTGCCTAACATGAACATGGAAGGATGGCGTATGAGATGTGGCGGTAAATAACCAGTAAGTTTAACGCCATATCAAAAGGATTGTGAAGGTAAAAGCAAAGAGAAACACTACAGTTGCTAAAGCAACACAAGGTTACCAACAAAACCCTGCATAGTTGCTACTGACTAATAAGATTCTTTACATTTACAAGTAGAGAAAATTGAAGACGCAAATATTAATATTGCTCGGCAGTATAGTATTCTTCTTTCCTTGAAATTATGGAGGCAGCACATGGAAGCTACTTTGGCACGCTGATAAAAGTTAACAAAAATGGCAATGGCAGGATTTGCATGTTATGCTCCACTACTCACATTTGCTTTTTATCCTTACTATTATAATCATGCAGGTCCCGACCAACCAACTGCTTTCCCAACAATGCTCAACTAAGAAAACTACCCTCCCAAGAATATTCTGATCCTTTCTCTGTTCTTTACTAAGTATTTATAACATCTTAGCATATTAATTCTTATCTCTCTATGCCTTGTCTTTGCATCTGTTCACATTTTGGACCATAAAGCTAGTAACAAAAGCAACTGATCACTACTTATTAGCAATTATATTCTATATATAAGGTATAGGGATACACACACACTCATAGAAGGCAAAGAAAGAAAATATGTGTGCAATGCGTCTAGTTAAACGTCTCGCTCAGTTTATATATATTACGAACCCTGTTTTCCATTTCTCTAAAGTTCTTTACCATTTTCATCTTTACCAACTTCGAATTAGTTAGTCACTTTTGATTTTTACGAGTTCCTTTAATTTTAAGTGATCTTAATAATTTGAAGGGGCATATATATGTATAGTATCAAAATCTATCTATTTACCTGTATGGAAAGTTCAGTATCAAATTAGTATATATGGAAGTAAAGCATCATCTCTCAAGTCTTTCCCTTAGCTTGTAAGAAAAATGTAACGTGTTTCGAAATTATTTATGCAAATTCTTCAAGAATGTACGAAAAGGGAAAATAAAAATTGTATTATCAGCGTTGTGCAGTATATGAAAGCTTAAAGTATATTGCATCAGATGATTCGTCCTTCCATTTATCTCTCCTTTCATATATGTGCATCTCTATACACAAGAATTTAACGAGCATTATGCATTATATTGATCGATCTAATAATTTGGGCATCTCTGCAACACACACACGCATTTCCCAAAACTTATCAGGTTCACCAGAAACTCAAAATAAGAAAAATATATCCTCATGTATAGAAGCTAAAAAAAAAAAAAGCTGCTTATGGAAGAGTGTCAAGAAAACCTAACTAGTTTTCCCAATTTTTAATGAGGTTTTTCTTTGAACTTTGCAAAGTGATGGAAGGCTTTATGAATGATGAGGCGTGAAGTGACAGGAAATGGAAAGAATTTGGAGCAACAGATGGACGATTTTGCACGAGCTGAACGCTTATTACCCAACCTTTACCTTAGCAAATATAGATATAAATTTTTTCTTGCCTTTAACATGTGTGGGTGGCAACTTTAATTCCCTGCTTTTTTCTCACCTTTCTAATTTATGTGCGTATCCAAAATGGCTTGGCGACATATACAGTGTCCGGTTTCTGTAACTTTCTAATTCCATTAGTAGCTTACTTGTTTCTGTTAGATTCTTCGTCATTAAGCTAGAGCTAATCTCCCCAAGGAATCTGTGATCTCTTGTTCCTAATTAATAAAAAAAAGGCGAAATATTACTATAAAAATAAAAGATTATCACCATATCTTATTTCCCCACCACCACCACCACCATGCCACCTGACATTAAAGTTGCATGATAACTGTTGATCTGCAGCATTTGTTTTTGCTAAAACAATGACACCCATACGTACGTCTGAAACTTAATTAGTTCCTTGTTTCTACTTTTTTTTTTTTGGGGACCAATAAACCCTAGCTTTCCGAAAACTTTTGCTTTCATGGACCCCACGGCTCTCTCCTCTTCATCCTTAAATACCCAACTCTGGCCATCTGGTTCTTCCCTTTTCCCTTCCTTCCCTCTCTGTGGTTCACTCTTTGAATATAGTATAGTTGTTCAGCTGCCATAATGCTCTTCCACGAAGAAGAAGAAGCGGTCCACTTCCCATGTCCGCTTCTCACGGCTGGGGACATAGAGGAGTTGTTGTCCCTCATCCAATCAGGAGACGAAGAAGATCACACGACCAGCCCAAGCTCCGGTTCGCAAGGGTCGAGCCGGGAGGTATACTCGAATGACGAGAGAAAGCGCAGGCGGATGCAGTCGAACCGGGAGTCGGCCCGACGGTCCCGCTGGAGAAAGAAGAGACATTTAGAGGACCTCAACAGCCAAGTGAACCGCTTCTCAGTTGAAAACAAAGAGCTCAAAAACCGCCTAGGGCTCGCCATGCATCAACTCCGTCTAGTTTGCTTAGAGAATGAACTCCTGAGAACCGAATCCGTGGCCCTCTTGGCCAGAATTTCTGATCTACAATTGATTTTAGGTTCCATGCATTCCCAATAGGTGTTGAGCCATTATTAACCAGAGAGAATAGTAACAAAAGCTATATATATATATATATTATAATTACGTACGTGGTTGACGTTTTCCCTGTTATATATTGTAAAATGATCTGATTCACGTAGGAACTGATTGGAGAGTGCATGAAATGTGACTCGATAAATTAATTAATGAGAGCAGAATATGGGTGGCTAGCTAGCTTGCTACTTGTTTCCTTTCTTTCTTAGGAGGAGGAAATGTAGTGTGCTTCGAGAAGCCCCACGTTGTTGGAAGTAAATTAAATGTAAAGATTTATTAAGGGTCTACTTTTTAATCATGTTGTCCTGCATGCGCCTTTTCTTATTAATACTTTTTTTTTCTCTGTGATAAGCTTATCTTTGTATAAAAGAGGATATAATGCACTGCCTTGATAGTTGATGGTGAATAATGTTATTATTATTAATGAATGACGAAGAAGCTAATCATTCGTGGGTCGACGGAATCTTCTTGGAATCTTGTTGGCAATATGTGAGAAGAGTCTTATTCGATGTTTAATACGTGGCATCTTCTTATGTAAGGGCCAAACAAGGGACGCGCCATACATGCATTCTGTTTCTTCCTATTTCTTTGTCTTTACTTTTGATTTTAAAGTCTCCAAGCAAAGACTTGACTAAGACCTTAATTAGTGGAAGGGGATCGCTGCGCCCCCCCCCCCTCTCTCTATAAGAAAACATTAATGAACGTCCAGCCAAAAATATCAGCTAGCTAGGACCCACGCATGTGAGTGATTCTTTGCTAATCATGTGATGGAAATTACCTTTTTAGCTCATACCACCACTACTGCTCAGATTTAACTTTAATTTAACCTTTCACACATTTCGACAGTGTATGTGACATCTCATGTGGAAAAATATACAATAATGCTGGTAGATTTTCTTAAACTAGATTTTATATTGAAATAATATCCTTTTCAATACTTGGTGATCAAACATTTATTGTATTGTTTAATTATATAAAGTATTCATTATCCTGTCATCGTTAAAGTGGGTACCAGTTAGTTAATTCTGTTATCTAAAATACTTGACTATGTTCGAGAAACACGGTTAACAATTCAATTGTTTTTTTCTTGTTCGTAACTCTAAAGTATACATAAAAACAATAGTACGAGTCGAAATGTATACACGATATTATTATTTTTTTATTTTAGGGTTAGGGTTACTCTTATTCCTTTGGATTTGAGTATGCAGAATGAAATGAATCCTATCTAAAAGAGAGTCTCTGATTTTGCAAGTTGTTTTTTTCTCCTCTAGGAGACTCTATACCATGGGGCTTTGCATAATCCATTGAATTTTCCCATTCGAGGTTGCTATAATATTATTTCATTCGAAGGAAAAAAAAACTTCCCGCCTATTGCTTTTCTGATCTCTATGATTTCATATAGGTGTCATCATGTTCCACTAAAAGCATTGATACAACATGGCATTATCTTTGAAGCATGCTTCACGCTGCCCACGACACAATTTATGAAGAAACAACAGTAAAGATGATGAAAAGACAATCCCTTCGTGCATGGTGGCTCAAAACGATCCATCCCCTTTATTTGATGATTCCACTTTTTCTTTGATGGGGAAGCCCCCAGGTGAATTCCCCCACAGTGCATGGTTTCCTGTTTTTCTTTATAGTTAAGTTGCTTCCCTTTTCTCTCTTTATCTGTCTGCTTACCCACGACTAGCTTCTCACCAAAATATTATACATCCTATTAGTCCTCAAATATAAGAAATACATAACTAACCTTCTCAATATCATGAAAAATAAATGGGAAATATGTATTAAACACCACTAACATTGTCCCCCTCTCATATACGTTTAGACAAAATAAGATTTCAATAATTCTCTTACAAAAGGGGAAGGAAACACTATTCACACACGCTAGACATAATGTAAGGTCGAATAATTATTAATTATAATATTGAGTTACACGTGTCGTCTTGGCTTTAATTATACATAAGCTGTGGATCAAGAATATTTGGTGCCTATTACAATTGGGAAAGCCTATTTGATGAAATCTCTACATTGAGATTTCAGATTTCTATACAAAGGATCTCATGGGAAACTCCGACAATTTCCAAAGTATGGTCAAACATGAATGGTGTACATCTTGTGACTGTGATCATCATTTGACGAAACAAATTCATGAATGGGACCCTTCTAATCCAGATTCAAGGAATGCATTTGAATTTAATCAATATCTGACCTGTAGTCCCCATATGAAATCCCACGAAGAATCACTCTCGAAGGTTCGGAAAAGAAGATGAAATAAAGCAGAAAAGCGACAGGGTGTTATTGCTCGGTTGATTGATGCCTTTCCGTTGCCTGTGAATGTTGACCGGTGCATATACTTCATGCTTGTTTAATTTGTTGCCTTGAGATGTTTGAATGCGTCGACTTTCTTAGTAGGCAAGTTCTTAAGTACCAGAAATTTTGGTTGTTAGGAAAGCTCAAAGCTGGGAGAAAGACGGTGTTATCTTTTGACCAACCTACCCTAATAACGTGGATTAGACACGTGGGCAATGAATTGAAGGATCACTTAATTCTAGAGGAAAAAAAAAACAATGATGGCGATCGACAATGATTTCGGAGGTATGAATCATCCTCGATTCAGTATTCTTTGAGGGTATGGGTATGACCTTACTTTTCCTTTCCAATAGATAACGCAACTTTCGACATTGATTGATTCCCCCCCTTCAAGTCTTTTCCCCCCCCGACAAAAGTCTTTTTCTTTTCTCAGTCCACTCTACTCTCCCAGGTTTCGTCTTCATCTTTTTTCCTTCTTTCTTTCTTTAATTTTTTTTTTGCTGGGGTTTGAGAAAATAGAAAGTCTGTGTTTAAATGGGGAAGTCACTTTGGAGGGCCCAATAACAATGGGCTTAAGGCCCATAAATGCCATTGCAATCCATAGATGACAACCCATCGGTGAGTATAAATGCCCGGCTGAAGGGCCCAATTGATTCGTTGATTTGAATAAAACAAACACTACGAGAACAGCAGGAATCATATAGATTATTTAAAAAACAATCAATTCCTTCATGCACATAACCATGTTTTTGTGCTTCATAAAAAATATTATCAATATCAATGAAACGTGCTATAGGAGTGCGCCTGAAAAATATTATCAATACCAATGGAATTTAACTCTAGAAATGGTGTTTGAGAAGCTCTCATGTAGGAGTGAAATAAAATGTCATAACACAATGTGTTTTACCCGAATGCTCCCAAACATACAAAACAGAAAACGCCAACATGATCCAACAACTACCCGCCATGATACAGCAAAATCAATATAGGGTGGTATATTAAATAAATATATAATTGGGATTACTTTAATAATTTTAATGTCATCAAATCAAATCCTCTTTTGTCATACTTCAAGAGACGAAGCCCACGTTTTGTGGTGCTCACAACACTTTTCCTTTTTATTTTCCCTGCTCGTTCCCCACCCATAACCTCAGTGGCAGTGGCTCAACAAAAATGTCGTTTCCCTCTTGCTTGTCCCCAAACTCGCCTTTTCTCTACGCCATGTATCTTTCTCCCTCCTCAATTATGCACGATTATATCTCATCCTCATATATATCCAATTCAATCTACTAAAAAATTTATATCTATAAGAATGCTTTACAGGCATGATTATTTAAAAAAAAAAAAACAGAAAAAGTTCGCATGTCGATGTTAGATGAATCACGGGCCGCGAGACTTTGGAGTAATTTAGTAATTTCAATAGACTCTTTTGCATTTTGAATTGTTCTGTGGGAATTGAGAGTGATTTATTTTCCAAAAAGTTTGTCTTTAATAATATTTCTGTGTTTGAAAAGGGACTGCTTTTGATTTGGTGAGAGATTCGAACTTTAAAATAAGAGATTTGAAGACAAAAGAAAAAAAAAGGACGGAGGGGGCGTCTCTTTTTGAAGATGACACCAATTAATTATAGGATGGCCACAACATCAACATCATTTCAAATTGTGTCTGCGGCTACATTCCAATGAATCCGCAATATATTGTCAAATTTGACATTGTGGCGTTCTCTTCCCAAAATATGACAAATTTAATTACTGGGAAACTTATCATCAACACCATATCCAAAAAACCACATATGTATTCATGGGACCAATGTTTTGATGCTCATGAACACACATCTACGAGACTGCCACCAGCTGAACTCAAGAGTGTCCGAGTCATAAATTCCCCAATCTGACTCCCTAATTTATTCCTTTCTCTGCGCCTCTTCCCGCAGTCAATAAACTTCCTTCTACTTCAACCTACTCGATCTCCTTCCATGGCTTCTGCAACTTCCATGCCCCAGAGAACACTCCGAGAATTCCTCAAGGAGCAACAGGAACCTTTCGTCCTCAACAATTACCTCTCTGAAAGAGGATGCTCCGGAACTTGGAGCCTGCAAAGATCAGCCAATTCTTGCCTCAATATGAATGCAAAGCTTCTGTTTTCCGGAGTTCTAACACCTCTGTATAAGAAGCTTGCTTTACACACCGAAAGTGGCAACGTTATAGCTGAGAGGCCTGCGGTTAGAAATGAAGATCCTTTTGTTCGTGAAACTCCCACAAATATTGGTGAAATTGTCGTGGAAACAGAAAGGTTTTCATCCTCTAGCAGCTCAACTCTGTTCTACTCTTGCTCAGAGATTGATGATGAAGACGAGATTTCCTTTTCTTCAGATACCTTCCAAGCTTCAAATGCATGCCCTACTGGTATGCAGAGGTACAAATTAACTCAAATTTTGCGCAAACCTTTTCTGTTCTGTTTATTCATATATAAATTGAAACTTGAGCAGTAACCCAGGGAAAAAAATATGAATTAGTTTGATTACTCTTGCAAAGCCAACAGGGTACTAACAATGGAAAGCACCGCTGGAGATGCATGGGCCCTGCCTCACTCGGCAAAGTTCCTTCACGCAGAGCTTCAACATCTCAAAATGGCAAGTCTCACTGGCCTATTGCTATCATCAGATACTCAGCATATCTTTAGTCTTATTTTTCTCTTAACTTCGCGTCGGTTTGTTTTGGCAGAGGTAGCAGTGAATCAGGATGCCAGAAAAACACAGAAGAAAACGAGAGAAGATTCAAATTCATCAGCTGCTATCTGGGGATTGCTGATGCAGTCAGTTAGGAAAGAACGAGGTTCAAGGAAATTAAGAGATAATATTGCTCGAAGTGTTTCCCAAGGATTGAAATCTAAAAGGGTATTGCAGAAGACGAAACAAATGATATTTTATTGTGCGAGAGAAAAGCTTCCAAGGAAGGGCAAGGGAGAACAACGATGTCAGAATGAGGAAGTGGGGAAGTTCATTTGTAATTGTAAGAGAACGAATAAATGGGGTCAACGAAGCAGATATGGGAATGGGAGGGGCCTAAGCTGCTTGTTCTCTTTGGATGACTTGAATTCGGTCTACGAATGGAGTGATTTGGAGCCACATTTGAATGATATTATCCTACAAACTGCTGATGCCATTTTGGAATGCATCAGCAACGAAATTGTATCAGAATTTATTCAATAGTAACCACTAATTGCTCGGTTCGTCCGAGTCTGGTTTCTCAGTGAAGTTCTTTAAAGGGGGCAAAAAGGGAATATTAACAAATTGTAAATGCTCACAGTAGGTCAAGTATTCAATTAATCGTCCTTCATTTTCTCTATTCTTCCTTGTGCCTTTTACCTCCGCTAGAGACAACAAAGTCCAAGAAACCCTCAATTCAGAGAATTGAATCTTAAATATACTCTATCTTTGACTAAAAATTTTGAACTATTTTCCAGGAAAATGACCGCCATTAAAAGCAGAGCCAGCAGAGAAAGAAGCTATCAAAAAATCAACTAACGAATGAGTTGATGATAACGTTAACATGGGATGTTACTACTTTTCTGAGGCTTATGACTTCTTTCAACAACAATAATGAGCAAACCAACTGGTTAGTCCGAGTGGTAAGTAGCTCGATATCATTTAAGCGATGTCTCGAGTTCGAGCCTTAGCGTATGTAAAAAATCCCCGTTAAAAAACTCACCCACCATAATCAGGTACACGACGCGAGTCAGATCCGGATATAGTTGGAATAAAACTCCGATAAATCGGGTGGGCAACAAAAAAAAATAATGAACGAGCAATATTTAGTGTGTTCGGATAAAATTATAGAAAGTTTTAAATATAAACTTAAAGATTATGATCAATATATAGATATTTCAAAATAGAAAATTAAGCTGCAAAATATATTACTCTTAATTTTTTTATGCTAACAAATTATTTTACTGATTAATTAAACATAAAAATCGCAATTAAATTTTCTATTTCGTCTTGATTATTCTTCAATTTATAAAATTGATATTCTAACTGTTAAAATTTCAAATAATTGTAATTGATAAACTAAATTTCTATTATTAACTAACTAAATAATGATTAAAAGTTGTAATATATTTCATATTGCATTAAAATTTGTATGTTTGAGTTAGGGAGTTGTGTAATGAGAAGTTTTGAAGATTTTGACTTGTCACAGAGAAAGCATAAAATGAAATGAAAATATATCTTAACTATAAAATGAAAATTTCAAAAATTAAAATTCAAAAATATTAAATATAATTAGGTTAGATTTTTTATCAATGAACTGAATGAATCATAACTATTACTAATTTTGAGATAAAAAAGTATGAATGAATAAGGAATCTACATAGTATTTGATCGATGTTACAATTGTCTAGCACTCTTGACGCGGTGACAGTTAAAATGGCATGGGAAAGGAAAATATCTTTTTCTGTAGTTGAAGATAAAAGGGATGATCCATTCACCAATGTGTCACGGAAAAGAAAAAAAAAAAAAGGAGAGCATATATTGATGATGGAAGTTAAACATTCTCAAAGATGAAGATCAGTTTCATTAGCCTCACCTATGTATAAAGGATTAGCAACGCACTAATCGGACTCCACATCTTCACCGAGCTCACCATCTTCAAGTTCCACATGCCCACTAGTTTTCCGGTAACCATCCCGGTGATCCCTCTTGTGTCTTTTATGCCTAGTTTCATTTTCTGATTCAGGCGAGTTTGCATGCTACAAATCACAACGGCAAATATTTCCACACCATTTCAACTCATGTTCTCCATATATTAGGAACACAACGCAGCAAAAATCATTATATATGACATACCTTCCTGGACTTTTTGCGGTCACTGCCATGTCTTCGTGATTTCTTTGACTCTTCCTTGTCAGCCTTTTCAGAATCTGCATCCTCCGTGCTACTTTGATGCCTCTTTCGATGTTTCCTTTCTTTATCCTTTTCTTTTTTCTTGTCCTCCTTGTAACCATGACTGTCACTTATGTCTAGATTCTCGCTATCAGTTTCGTCCTTCTTATGTCGTTCCTTGTTCTCACGTTCCCTTTCCTTATCTTTCTTCTCCTTCTCCTTCTCCTTCCGTTTCTCTTTATCTTCTCTTTCTTTCTCTTTCTTGGCCTGCCGATAGTTAAGCCATTCATTAAAAATATGTTTAGACCCCGACACAACTATATTAATTAGTAAGGCAAAAGACACAGGTAAGTAAAGAAGGCTCCAATTCCTGCGCAACATTAAAAACCACCAATTTTTGGACCAATAATTATGATTATCAACGTGATAGCCCAAAAGCAGTTCTAAATAAAAATTTTAACAACCATAGCAGACGAGTAGATGATATGAAACCAAATGCATAGACAGATATAGAAAATTTATGCACCTTTTCCTCTTCACGCTTGCGTTCCTTCTCTTTAGCCTTTTCCTTTAAGTATGCAATATATTCCTCAAAAATTTCTCTACCGGAGCTCTCATCACCGATCGACCTACAGAAGGCAGTTTACACAAGAAAATTATCCCCTCATCACAGTTCACACAATACTTATGCCCCAACAAGTACTTGAAATAGATAAGTTACCTGTACTCTTGCGCCTCCTCAAAAAATGGCTTGCAATCCTCCCATTGGGAAGAAGCAGTAATATCCTACAAAAGATATGAGGCTCAATAGTGATCTCTTTATCAAATGGGCTCACAGAAAGACTTTTGGCTTACCTTGATTGTATATAACAGCTTTGTAAATTCATCAGCAAGGCGTTGACGCTTGTTAGCTTCTTTCTCCTCCTTTTCCTTAGCTCTCTCCAATAACTCTTCATATATAAGCTTCATATGGAAATAAAGAATCAAATTCCAATCAAAACGCGTTGGAGATTCAAAAAAATGTTTCATAGACGCATAGCTTGCATCAACATCCAGAACATGCACATAATGATGTAAAGTGAAACCGGATTTGAAATCAAAGCTACACAATTTACACGACAATACATTGTTTTGCGCCCCGCACCCCCCAACAGTCCCACACAAATCTGTGCATCCATGCGCTAGTCTGTAATTTGTATTTCACTATACTTAAGCAATTCAACATCTTTGATATGAGAAATATAAATCTGAAATCAAAACCTCAAGCTTGATAGTAAACTACTCCAATTTCATGAACAAACACTTCAGCCAAAAATATGTTTGTTCTCCATTTTTTACAGCTAAAGAGGTTCATTAGAGACCTCAAAACTGAAGAACATATCTTCAGTGACTGCCTTCCCGCAAGTTTAAGCAGGACATCAAGTTAAAGTTCACTAGTCAGGAGCAAAACATGAAATAAAAGAGTTAAAGTTAACAAAAAGTGAAATTACCTTCAGATTAATGTCAGACATTGATGGAGGATCAACCTCTTCCAAGACAGCAGCCTTAAAGTCCTCAAATACTGTTTTAGTATCAACGACAATCTGCTTAAAAGGGGCATGGCATCAGACACAAACCACTGGTAAAACACAAGTAAGAGTCCCGAAATATCTACCTTGCCTAACTTCACTGCATCTTTAACCCGTGACTTATCATCATGATACTGTCAACAAAATATATATAAATATATATTAGAAATAGAAACAAACTACCACTAGTGGTACTTTAGGTTTGAGTCATCCTTGGAAAATAAAGCATGTTAAAATTTCACAAACGAGATTAAGTGAGTCAAGTCAAAAAACAAGAAAGAAAGAAAGAAAGAACAGCCCGTTAATTAAGTTATTATAAACTTCAAATTTAGTACTTCATTATCTAATTCAAGATCACCTAAGAAACATTTAATCAAGAATGTAGAATATAAGAATGATCTTATTTTTTCAAACCTGGTTTTAAATCATTCCAGGGCTAAGCTAACATTCAACTCAAAAGATAAATGAACAGAATTTACTTCATTTGCTATCATCTGGTGTAAACCAACATGTAGCACGTAATTAAATTATTATTTCAATATGATGGATGGTTCCTTTGGATAAAGAAAGGTTACTGCAGCAAAGAACAAGACAGTATGAAATAGAGAACAGATTTAAAATGGTTACGACAACAATTTTCAAACAAATTTAAAATGGCAATTTTGTAACCTTTTGTGCAAGATCCTCAACAACATCTTCAAATAAATCTTTTGGAGTTGAGCCAGATGTGTTTGATGCAACAGCTTGATATTGAGGCAAATCCTTGACCTATGAAATAGAGAACAGAAGGGTATGACTACCATCATGTATTACTCTGGCTTTTTTATCATCGCATATAAAAGTTGCATTACCTTCATGCAATATTCTCGCCAATGTGTTTTAGCAGTAAGAGTTCCAGAAGAAACATGTTCTTCCAATAACTTCCGAAATGCATCACGGTTTTTCCTTTCAGACCGCCGGAGTTGATCCTATTTTAGGGCCATTAAAGAAATATAAGTATTGACAGAAATAAAATCAATAAACATCACTTAGATTTTACCTTTTGCGTTTTTTTTAGCTCCTCTTCTTCCTTTTCCAAATCACGAATATAGTCCTGCCACAACATATATCAGCATACAGATCCTGTAAACATGATCAAGAATAAAATAAGGAAATATACCTGGAAAACAAGCAAGCGGTCTATCTTTTCAAGACGCATGCATCTTTCATCATCCTCTAACCGATCTTGAACCTTCCGCCACTGACTATACACCTACAACAAAACATAAATCACAAGGTAAAGATTCAAGAATAAACCAATTGGGACGGGAAATGTTAACAACTTCAATGCGACAAATTTTAACTTCACATGTCCCCCCTTCCCAACAAAAAAAAAATACCTTCACAAAATCACAAGATTCCAGAAATTTTCTGAATTCTGCAATATTCCGTCTATGCTCCTCAGCAGCTTGTTCCTTTTCCTAAATTAATTAAATTAGATAAATAAGAGTTAGAATGGCCATGATTTGAAGAGTATAAAGAAGGACATCCAGCCAGCTTCTGAGTATTCCACATGGAAAATTAACAGTTACTCAGTCATATAACAAGCTAACGTGAAGAAAATAAGCTATATGTTGTTAAAAGCTAAATGATAGAGATATTAAATAGCAATTGCTCTGGTACCATTGAAAATCTAAATGTTACCAGGAAAGATCCAACACTGTAGCACGATGAGCAGGATGCCTAGATCTGTCTCTGCTCATAGCCACAGAGATCAGTAGTCTCCAAAATCCTCAGATAAAGCATAAGAGTATCAAGATCAACTACCCTTAAAAATTTTCTGAGTTTCCATTTTAATCAAAAACAACATTAACCCCTTCTCTTCCAGGAAAAAAATGTATCTGTTCAACTTCAATGAGTCCCATAAATTAGCTAAAACCATCTCCTACGAGCTAAGAACTATTTTCTCCATCCAAGAGAGCAATCATAACCACTATAAGCAATTCATGAAATACAAACGTGGCCCTGATGGAACTTTGATTTCTCTTTTGTCCATCTAGACGCCCTCAGGTGATAAGGGACGGCCAGTGATATTGACCTATCGTAGGAAAAACCAATGTGTTGGGGCTGACCTGGTCAACACAGAAGGCAAATAGGGCAGTTCACTCAATAACTCCCCATAATCAGTTAAGCTCTTCTATAATCAGTAACTTCCACACTAACAAACAGCATAAAGGATACACTTTCCCCCTTAAGTCAGTTATGTGGTTTGTCAAGTTCAGTTATGTAGGTCTTTTACAGTCATAGCCATTCTCTATTTTCAGTCTATATCAGTAGGAGTCTAGTACAGGGATCATTGAGTTCGCAACTTATACCTGGAGATTCTCATTGGCTTTATTAGTATGGGAGTTGAAGATTCTTTCTCATGTTCCGGTAAAGATTTACCTTATCTCACACATCATCTACTGCCCCTCTCATTTGGTTTCTACCTAACAAACTGTAGGTATAATCCCACCACCAACGATTACAAACAGGTGACAAGATTCTTTCAAAATAAATGGGCTAGTAAGCAAGTGAAAAATGTTTGTGCGACATCCTTGAATACAAGATCCAAACAAGCATGAAATTATCCACAAAAATTCATGTTTAAGCAGAAAGGGATATTCTTGCCTTCCTCTCCAGTTCCACCATGTAGCTTTCAAATAGATCTTCCCGGTCTCTAGCTCGTTCAACAGCCTTAAATCTTTCATCGTTCTCAAGCATCGTTACAGCTTTACTGATCACATAAAATGACTAATATGAACAAGATGCGCTTGCAGCTACATGGAGAAGTTTAGACAGAAGAGTAAATTGATCAACTAAAATTAAGCTCTAAATTGAACAGAGACATGCCTCCATCTAGTAGATGATGTAAGCTCCTTGCACTCCTGAAAAAAGAATATAGAGAATTAAATAATAGGAGCAAAAAGTAAACATGTATTTATTATGCAATAAGAACTGTTCAACATACTTCCAGCATCTTTGAAAACTCTTCTCGAGCCTTTTTCTGCCTCACACGCCTCTCTTCAGCCTCTAGCTTCTTCCTTTGGCCCAAGTACTAAATGAAAAGATCAAATCGATTCAAAATCAGAAAGCTGGATTGAGCCATCAATGCTCAAAATTGAAATTGAGTTGCTGCTGTATTGCAGCACAAAACCAATCCACTAGATACAAACTGAAAAACCCAGAAGTTAATGAATGCAATCTGCAATGGAGGGCTTGTTTCTCACCTCATTAAAAGCTTGCTTCCGCTCACCAAGTGTTTTTAGAGCATTATATCTTTTGTCATTGATGATCTCTCTCATTGTCTGAATCAAAATTCAAAAATGATGAGCATTGAAAGCACAAAAGACCGGGAGAAAATTTAGGTGCCAAACCTACCTGTTCCCATGTCCAATCAGACTGAACATTTGCAGATTCTAGAAGGGCTTTGAATGCATTTTTTGCTTCCTAAAAAGGAGTCAGACAAAAATAAGGATGCTATTTTTTTCCCAAATTTGATAAAAATTCAATCCATCCACAAGATACTGAATTCTTACCAACTTATTTGCATATACCAAGGGTTCTTCATCATTTGCTTTCTCCTCAGGCGGATTGACATTGACTTTTCCAGCTACAGCCATTCCTTTTTTGGCTTCCTGTAAGAGTTGTGAGATATTAAAATGTCTTGCAAATCTAATCTAGTAATAATCTGTCAAGCTACTCATGTATACTTTCTCAAAA
Source organism: Leucaena leucocephala (assembly GCA_037074615.1). NCBI lineage: Eukaryota > Viridiplantae > Streptophyta > Magnoliopsida > Fabales > Fabaceae > Leucaena > Leucaena leucocephala. The sequence continues at coordinate 4,606,728 of CM073517.1, read as the reverse complement.
TCATTAGCTTGTGTCCTCTTATTAGGGCATTTGCTATGGAATTTAGCTGAGAGAGAGAGAGGAGAAGAGAGATAATGAGAGCAAAGAGCAATCTGAATAGTGCAGATCTTATTGGAAATCAAAGTAAAAAATTAGGTGCACTATTGCCTCTTATTTTTAGGCATTATTCTCATCTGAATAAATATCCTAATCTATCCAAAACCTACTGATATAACTATAATTAAATATCAAATCCTATTTAAATCTAAATGTATCCTAATAATTAACGAATCTAATCTAAATCCATAACTACAAAACAGCATTTTAGTTTATGAATGTCTATACACACTAAGGGTGTCTCCAGAGTGTTCAAACTTTTTCGATGGTTAATAATCCAACAATTCTGAACAATACCTCCATATCTTGAAGAGAAGCCCCGTTTGCGGAATTGACAGCATCCTGAAATGCTTGGTTTTCAATACTGTTCAGTTAAAATTCAATGGGTAAATCAGCTTTGAAGCAATAATGAGATCATAGAAAGATTAGAATATCAGAAAAACTAAGATCACAGAGGATGTTGATACATGGATGAAGCATTAGAGTCATGTGGATTTGCAGCAGCTACTGATCTCCCTGCAACTGCTGTAGGTGCAGCATTCAAATCTGCCACCATAATTGGTTCAACCCCACTGGCACTTGAAGAAACTGCAGAGTGGGAAACAGAGATTGCAGCCAAATGGGAAGGATGAATTGTAGCAACCAATGGAGTGACAGGAACTGGGCTAGTAACAATCCCAGGTGACGTCAAAGTATTGGAGCCAGCAGCATTAGTGGCTGTGGCTGCTGCAGTTGCGGCCAAGGAGCCATCAGCAGTATTGGATGAATCATTTGTTTCTGACCTCACTCCTGAGTTACTAGCTTTTTGGGCCTGTTCACGAGCCATCTGGCAGGAAATTTTGCATTTCATAGTTAGATTCAAAGCAAACTGCTTCAAGTCTAGACATCAATCACAAGGATAATCAGTTAATAGCAAACCTTTAATTCCTCTGGTATGGTCCAAGTTGATTGCTGTGTAACCTTGTTGTAATAGTATCTACAAGTCAAGCCAAAAAATATGAGCCATGAGGTCAGCGATTACAAACAAATTGAAGAACATGAATATGTCTCACATAAATATAGAACAAAGGATTATAAAAGAAATGAGATGAAACGCACTTTCTTCCCTCAGGAGAAGTAAACTCTTTCCAAACGGTTGAAGCATCTGCCCTCTGTCAAATCAAGCAGATATTGAGGGAGGCAATATCACACAATTAAGAAAAAAGGATCGGACAAAAATAAAGTGTTATAATTATAGGTCAACTGCAACAGAAATAGAAAACAAATGTAAGCACAATGCTGCAAGAGAAAAGGGAACAAGTTGGCCGAACAAAGTTAGGAAGAAAAATGCCTGTAGAGTAAATTACTGTTAAATTATAATATTGCCAATACTAACAAGAACCATAATCTTTGCATGTCTATATATAAGAAAATCAATAAAGCACTGAATCTAAATAGAAATCATCACACAAGGAAAAAACAGTGAAATGAAGGAAGAAAACAAGATGAATGTACAGCCAAACACCAATTTCACATTTAATAAAAAAATTGGAGTGTAAATAGCAAACTGTTGCCTGCCTTGAGAAAGTGCAAACCTTCACAGTGACCATATAGAGCAGTTGTTAAAATTTCTCCTGACTTGCCATGATATCTACAAATCAGTGGAAGCACATGCATATAAAAGGAGAATTCATGTAAACTTCATTTGTTCATTCAAAGCATTGAAAAATTTGTCAACATCCATACTAGATACTAGATTGATAGACCACAAAACATTTAGACCGCATGTGGAACAATTTTTTTAAGAAAACAGTGTCAAATATCAGCGACAGTGACAAAGCATAAAATCCCACCTCAATAGGTGACATCAGTTCCAAGGGTTTCTCCCAACTAGACTGTCTTGTCCTCTTGTTGTAGTAATATCTGAAAATATTGAGAACAAAAATATTTATGATTACTTGCAATGACATGAAATACAAAAGCACCAGTTAATAAATAAATCCTAATGATCAAGAGTATGTAATAATAGAATGTAATGATATTGGACAATACCAAGATTTAAATAACAAACTAGTAGTAAAATACAAAAGATTATATTCGCTAATACCTTCTCCCATCAGCTGAAGTATGCTCTTGCCAATCAGAGGATAAATTCTGGCTAAGGCCATTTGTTGCCTAAAATTTGGCAGAACAAAAAAAACATCACACTCAAATTTTATCAAAGAAGTATTATCCTAAAAATCTGTTAGGAACCGAAATATATGGAGAGAAATAGAGAAGAGGAGTCTCTATTTATGAAATCAGAATCTAACTTCATAAATTAATAAAGATGGAAGGAAAATCTCTATTAGAGTATGAGCAAGGATCTTAAACTCATAACTAACAAAGCCTCTAATAAAGAAAAGAGAGAAAAGATCTCGCTCAACTTCCCTTTACTAGCCAATACTCAAGGAGAATCTACAAAAGTCCAAATAATAAAACTCAACTATTATTCACTCAATGACTAGCTTTAGAGGAGCCAGACTATTTGCACACAAAGGTCATAATAAAATAATCTAAAGGTAATCCTAATATCTCAGTTTAAGATAAACTAAGATAACTAAAAATAATCCTAATATCAAAATAAACTAAGGTGATCTAATTTAAAAAGCTTAACTAACATTGACTCAATAATAAACAAATCTTATCTGAGATATTTATAAATAATATCTCTTTATTATACGTAAAATAAAATAAACTAACAACTCTTAAACGTATGATAACAATATGATCATTAACTTCATCCACAATCCCATGATATCCGGTACTCTATCAAAATCAAGAGAAAAGCATCTCAAAGGCAGACAAGAAATGCAATTAGTTGAATTACATGTACACCCCATCATCTAAAACACCTTTATGTGTTATTGGGATTCTACTAACCCAATCTCAAGGGACCTGCCTCAAATGGTGTGATAACAAGAAGGCCAATATATCTATTGTAAAGCCATATCATGTAATTCTATGACACAAACGCATCGGTGTAAAGCCATATCATTAAAATATATTAATGCTGTTGCCATTCAAGTGACAAATATTCAAAAGCCGCATACAAAAAGGAAACAACCATGCATTTAAAAAACCATCGCATCAAAGAAACGCTAAAACCAAACACTATATTAACAAAGTGATGTTTTTAAAGGAGCAGTGTGCATAAAAAACTAATGAAGGCCACCAAAAGAAGAAACTTACAGTATCCATTGATGTAGTACCAGATAATTGTAGTCCAGTCTGCTGCACTGGTGGTACAGTTGCAGTGCTCTGAGATACAGAGAACATCCAAGTTTGTCCTCCAGCAGGTGCATTCATCTGATGAGGAGCCTGGTATGGAGCTACTGAATTAGTATTATCTTGCTGCTGGCCATAAGATGGCGTGAACTGAAAGGGAAAAACAATGTCAAATGAGTTAGGAATGCATTAATGTACTAAACAATTAAGATGAAAAAACTGAAATTAAAAAATTATATGGCAACCATACGGTATAGGAGGAATGCGGAGGTGCTCCAGAAACAGCCAACCCAGGCATATGATTGCCTAAATGGGGAACAGTTTGCTGCGATTGTGGTGGCACAGATGTCAGCAATCTGCTTGTCTGAATATATGGCGCAGGATGAGTAGGCTGAATTGGTCTAGGATTCAATTGTGGCATAGGTTGAGAATACTGCAAGTGCTGGCTTTGAACAACAGGCATCCCAACATTTGAAGAAGAAATACCTTGTCCTACAGATCCAAATTGTTGTGAAGATGGCGGTGCAAATTGTTGCACTTGCTGGGCTGGCATCACTGGCCGAAACTGCAGAAAGAGTTGTATGAGTGGTTGCAACAGATTCTTACAAGAGAACAACTAACAGAAGTTGGTAAAATGTACAGAAGAAGAAATTACATGAATAGATAAGGAAGAACCAAAACTTTGAGGACCAAAGGATCCAACTGCTGTAGGTGGAAGAGGCTAATCCAAAGATAGATTGATATGTAATAAGAAAGAAAGGGATAGATGCAGGGAGGAAGACACAAAGAGGAAATATATCGAGAGAACCATCATGTGCATTGTAAATTACAGAAACTAATATAGAAAAACAGAGAAACATCTTGCATAATTAGTATAGTATATAAAGCAAATATTGGAGAAGAAATTTGACCGCAGAATTTGAGTGCATATCCCAATGTCATCATTAATTGTATAAAATAGATATTAGATTTAAGAAAAGAACTTGATGGTTATATTATACGCTGACAAGAAAATCAACATGAACTGACTCAGCAAGACTCATCACTATGGGTTTATGACGCCATTGTGCATGGACAAAACTCAAAATATTCAAAATTACAAGTAAATACGGCAAAGGTCAGAAAGCCACATGTTACCTGCATACCGGGGGGCTGAGAATTATTGGCCATTTAACACAGATTACCCTGCAAAGTGCCAACAGCAGCATAAATCAACGTGCAGCCCATTCTCCTAACTTAAATGTTCTATGAGATTAAAAAAGTTAGAGTTAAATCTATTTTGAAATTTCTTTCCTTCCCTTGCCTTACTCTCCACTCTCCTCAATCCAAATACACCACAAAAGAATGTTTCAGCTTCTTCCATTATTATCGAAGCTGAAACGTGCCCCAGACCGCTTTATACAAATCTTACTCACTATACAATTCCTTTGGATAAGTTTTATTAATTTATTTATTTTAGGGGCCATCCAAATTAAATGACCTACGGCCCACGAATATGGGACGAAATGCTAAATTAAAACAGAGTCTCGGACAATGACTAATAGCAAATATTGAGGACTATCCTCTGCAAATAAAATAAAAGATCGAACAAAGCTCAAAATTCTCTCCGTCTTATACTCCTTTGAGGACCTGGACCTTGACCTTAGCCAGGAAACTCCCCAGACCATAATCCAAATCATCTTAATTTTATAGATACAAGAGAAACTTAATATTGATGCAATGAAAAGACGCCGAGTCCAGGGCGAATAAGTTAAATTAAATACTAGAACAGAAAAGGAGCCTGGATCAAGAGCCAAAAGGAGAATACATTTGTGACCTTGGCGAACTCACCTGTATTAGGGTTTTAAGAGGGTTTGAAGCGTCCAGACTCCAGCCGCGAAAGCAAGCGAAAATATTGAGAACCGACTCGCAGAGTAAAAACACAGAGAACGAGAACGGATGACTCGAATTAAAAAGCATTTATTTGAGAATGGCGCCTTGTTTTGTGGTATTTACATTGATGCCACGGTCATGCATGCGCTCTCGTCAACTGGTTAATGATTTTCTTTAACCGTAAAAAAAATATAATTTTTATTTAGTTTTATTTTTTTAAATTTTACTGTGGAACATAAAAATACTTTAAAAAATATTTTTTTAATTTATATTTCATTGTAACTATTTAAAAAAGTCATCACTGGAAACTGGTAGACTACACACAACACATTCTGGATGTATTTTTTTCCATGGTTATATGTATATTTGAACTGTATGAGCGTTGTTTAGCTTAGATCAATACTAGAAAGTTTAGCCAACTTGTATTTAATGCGTTATTTAAAAAATCAATAAATACCTCCTCTTGATATTAGCAAAAAATACAGAGAAATAGGAGGAGGATTAACGCTCAGGCGCCAATGTGCATACATAGTGCACCATCAAAGATGACAAGTATTTACAATTGCTCAAAAGGAAGTAGATTGTATATATTATAATGGCGTGAAAATGAGATTTTAGCATTACAAATCATACTTGGTAGCTGAACTCTGACACGTAGTGGAAGCTAATTAGAAGCACGAGCGTAAGTTACAGATATGTAAATTACGAAATTACCCATGGGATTGTTGCACTAGCATCAGACTACAGATTCAGGATTAATCAAACCATTCTGCTAATCTGAAGTCCTAATAACATGCATGGGCAGAGTAACAGGGAAGAAGATGCATATACTTGGTTGTGTTGGACCAATTGAAGCTTCTTTTACCAGCACTAGTTCCGGGCGTGGTTGATAGCTTTAAGGGGCTTTGAGTGCAATTCTTGTAGGCTTTAAGAAAAAGGGTCATCTTCCTTCCGATGATTCGCTTTTATCTGAACAGCACAGAGAATCACCGGTGGAGCCTCCTCCACTGCTCGTCCGCCGTAAGGCCCAGTTAACGAGCACGGAGGAGGCGATAACACAGATTGATCAGCGGTGTGCCTAACTGCTGCTTTTTTTGGATTGGGTTGACGACCAACCTTGGAGAGACCAGGCTTGTATTCCCATGAAAAGGGAACATTAACAGGAGAGTAGTTACCTCGTCACAGCCATAGCTTCCGATGCTGTACTTCCTCTGCCGCATCATCAATGTGGTCGGCAGCATCAGTACTTGCTCAATCTGCTTCAACTGATACAATTCTATCTACTTTAATACGAATAGGTCACGAGCTTCGCGATTTTATCTGGTAGATTGAGTTAGCTTGTAGAATAATCCATGGAAACATAACATCCTAGGGAGACGAGAATATATGCTACTGCGCAGATTGGCGTACGAAGTCGTGATTCATGCTAAATAAATGGAATTAAGGAAGCGTAGAAACTGGAACTATTGCTCGACTCACAGCACTAGCTAGTTAGCTTCCATCTGTTAGACTAAAACATAAAATATTGATTGGACTTGCCTCCTCTTCATCCTTCCGTCCTCCCTCATGTTAATACATAAATAGGTGGGTTGTTAAACAAGTTTAGTTTGATCGGTACGTAGTTGAACATTTACGGGAAGATTAATGCCGAAGAAAGGAACTGTAAATTGGGATGTATAACGATCTTTACATCAGACAACGCACTTTAATTCTTTCGTGGTTGAAAAATTAGTTTCGCTCAATATTAATTGGTTAGAAAAGAGTTTTCGCATTCAATGATCGATGTTGATCATCTTGTCTTGTGGCTGTAGTTGATTATTTCGTACACGAAGAAGTTTGTTTTGTGAAGAAACATCATGACAGTTATGTCACGTTTTACTTTGGGATTTTCTTCAAACATGCACAGTTGCAGGCTGTAACATTTGCGTAGGTATGGCCTCGTTGTCAAAGAGAGTCAAATAATCCGTTTGTCATTTCGATTCAGACAGAGAAAATTGGCGCGCCAGTTGCTAGCGGAAATATCTTGAGAGGTTTTTCGTCAACATTAATTCAGAGTAGGAGTTTGTTTGGGATTAGTCTTTACTGCGCAGTTATTGGGATTAGTTTCTTTGGGATTAAATCTGTGTCAACAGTTGACCGAGCCATGTGGGGCTAACTGAGTTATTGGGCCACATCACCATCCCTTTTTTAATAAAAGAATAAGTTTTTTAATCTTTTTTTTAATTAGTCTTTTGTTTTATTGGGTCTAACATAGGCCTAGTTTCTCGACAATATTTTCAATAAAAGGATATTTATATTTTAAAAAAATTATTAATGAAATGTTCAATTATAAAAAAAATGGAATGTGAACGGTTTGATCTAAATGTTAAAAAGAAGAGGAGGAAGGGAGAGAAAAAGGGATAATCATGATCATTTTCTAACTGTGGTCATCTTCAGTGTAATTATTCATGCGATAAAAGAAGTCCTTAGATTTTGGTCAAAACTGAAAAAACTGACAAATGTGTTTGTCCAATTTCGTGCCTGATACAAGATTAACCTGCACATGATCAATAACAACATGTGAGCGTGTTATGTCTCTTAAAAATTAGAGAAAACAATTGTCGCGGTCAAAACATGGCACCCGTAGTCCAACATGTCTCAAAGGAAGATCTTGATTAGTATTTTCTTTTAAGATAAATGTGTGTGTGTGCGTCACCATTAATGGAGCCAACTACTATTTCATACTATAATACAGTGGCCAGCTGGTTGGTTGTCACTTTTGTTTCTGCATCACACTTGTATTTGATTAATACGTTCAAATGATTGTCGTCATGGGTTTGATGAGGCGAATATCCAATAATAATCAAGCATAAAAAAAAAGGTCTTCAGAGATTTTAAATATTGAGCAACTTGATGATGAAGATGATGATCACTGATCTTCTCCCTTACACTTGTGTCCTGGTCTGCGCATGTATGCCCCCATCTTCTTTATAGGATCCACTGTATCCGTCCACCATTAAACAAACCTTATATGGTAGTAAACCCACTGTAAAGTTAATGAGCTGTAATTGCAGCATTACCATCTCCCCTTTCAGATTCTAATTAAGTAGAAGAGGGAGAGTAATATAACGAGGCACGGACCAAATCTTGAAAAGATTATTGTCTTAGCCATAAGCTCATAATTGCTAATGAAAACAGGACCACATATCTCGGAATGTGGACCGTATGAGGTTTTTTTCAGCTTCGCGCCTGTGATTAGCTTCTCTCTTTTGGTTGTCTTTTAATTAATGGATTAGCTTCACGTAATTTCAGAGATGAATGAATGAATGAACGAATGTATTATTCATTTATAATAATATATGGATCTCTCCCCATCTGCTTGCCTTACACGGCTCTCCGATTAAGGTGGGTCAATGGCTCTTAATCTAATAATGCCCCAAGCCACAAAACCTCAAGAATTTGGGATTCCATATCACCGCTCTGATTTAAGTCATAATATTGATCATGTCACTAATATAATAATTAATAAATTTTTTTAGATAAATTAAAAAAATAAATAAAATATGATAAAATTTAATATTCAACATGGATTCGTATTATATTCTTTTTAATTTATCTAAATTAATCAATTAACTTTTATATTATTTATAATTAAATAATTTATTTAATTTTTTAATATATCTACAAAAATTAATTAACTCTTATAATTATGACTAAAGATAAAAATATTCATCCATTTATCTATTAATCTTAACTTGATAGTTGTAATTGTTTTTCAACATATTTTTTTACTCACACACTTTCCATGGGCTTATTAGGTGTCGTTGATTTTCATATCTCTTCCATGTCAGAAATTTGTAGATACTCTTTTAGTTAAATTTAATTAAAAAATTAATATTAATCTTATATATAAAATATATTTTTTAAATTTATTAACTATATTTTAAATTATCTATAATGTTACTCTCTTACTAATAATTAAGTAAAAGAATAAGAATAAATTAAAAAAGATGATTATATTGTTTAAAAAAATATTATAATATTAACCTAATTTATCTATTTAATCCAATTAAGTTAATTAACTATTATGTGTGTGGGTGTGGGTGTGGGTGTAGCAGCGTGCGGAATATTTCGTTTTCCACGGCCAATTAAAGTATTGTTTAATAGCGGACAACAGAATTTACAGTTTCCTGAACACTTGCTTCATAATAATGTTGCTTTGATCAAGTGGAGCTAGTTGGGTTCTAATTCTAAAACACGGTACTTTGACCAGTAAGGAGTGTGAAACGTGAATATCATCAGTCACGAGGTAGGTAGGCGTATCATCTTAATCATCATATGCCCTATTTTTGTGGTCATATGCCCTTATTCTATTCCCCATCAAATCACAACCTCTTAACCACCACTCACTACCCTCATTTAATCTTAAACTAAGCCGTTAATTAAGGTTTTATCAGCAAGGAGATCCAAAGGAAAGGAGCACTACGTGGCATATGACTAGATTATGAGATAAATATGTGAGAGAGTTTTATCTTGACTTAAACAAAAGTGTTTATGTGAAGCCATTCTGAATAAGCACTAAGTAGTGATCAGTAATGGGATTTATTGAAAGCTAATTATGAATAAGCGTGTGATAATTTGGTTAGGAATAAATAGCAGAGGCATACAGCTGGAAACCGTATAGAGGAATAAGGTAAAAATGATGATTAGATTCCATTATTCCTTGCTCATGTTGCTCTCAAGCTCTCTGTTCTTCCTAGTTACTGCAAGATACAAAAAGCCTGCTGTCTCCTGCCTGCTGGTACCGAGATTATTACTTAAATAATTGTCAAAGCAAACTCCCAGGAAAGCATAGCCTGTTACTGCCAGCCTGCTTCCACACACTGCTCTATCTCTCACTCTGCATCACCGCCTTACACTTGTCCCCCCCACGGCCCACCCTCTGAATCAATTCAAATGGTTTTTGAAGAGAAGATTTAGTGGGGTCCTTCTTGGGACCAGCGTCTTCACTCAACAGGGTGGTTTTATCAAGTATATGATGCAGGTTGGGTTAAGAATTGTGGCTTCTTCTAAACAAATGGAAGAGGTTAGTTCATTCACAATGATTAGAATGAGTGTGTAACACGCTGCACAGAGAGAGATAGAGAGGGGAAAAGAAGAGATCTTTTTAAACAGTTGGCAAATGTGTCAGTGAAAAATCATGTTACATTAAAAGAAGTACGCCAAACGAAAATTGATTATTGAAGGAGCAAGCCCTCCCTTGAAGAGAAGAACTCTCTTAAAAGTTAAAAAGCAGAGGTGTAAATAAAATATTAATTAAACAAACCTAAAAATTACCACTAGTAAGGTGTAAAAGGCAAAAAAGATAGTATTAGGTTCTGCAATAATTCAGCAACAGGAGCAGTTGGCAGTGGTTAGTGTGTCCTTTAAATTCATGCATGTCACCTCTAAGCTTGGGCAGGTAGAAAACTCTCGAACTCTTGCTGCTCTGTTTTTCTAGCTTGGCACTAGTTCCTGGAGTTGTCTGCAATATATATATACAGAAGTTGGATTTTTATGCTACTCCCCTATTGGTGAGATTGGTTTGTGCTGTGGAATTTAATCAAGCATTTGATGCTTCTGATAATAAGTAGCCCTTTCATCGGTTATTGTATGGTTTAGTTAGAATTTGATGCTTTTGCTTGTTCCTGGATTCCCATCCGAGAATTCATTAGAGTTTCCGCTGCTTTTTCTCCTTTTTTGTCTGTCAATAACATACGCAATATCTATGTCAATTACTCGTTGGAGCTCATACTGAAATCAATCAGGTTCTGGTCGAAAAGACTATAGCTTGCTGGCATTTGGCATCAGTCACTTGGGTGTTCGATTAAATATAGCAATGAAACCTTTAGTTATTTCAGGTACAAAGGATAAAAGGGAATCTGCTTTAGTAGTTGTTTAACGAGATAGCTGTTGGCAAATCCCATGGTTTGTCTAGTCTGCTTTATGCTCCGAAAGGTTCACTTTCCTGTCTGAGCATTATAGCAGAATTGATCCTAGGGTTTTCTGAGGGACGAGGGAAGATTATTATTCCTTTTACTTTGGGTTTATGTTACAATAAGATGTTTCTTTTACTTTAACTTCCCCTCAGTCCTATAAAGCTGCCAAGCCTATTTGTTCCTTGTTGAGCCCTGCAAGACATCTCCATTCAACCAGGCTTAGTCAAAATTCGCTTTCCCTTTAATCATACAATTATTTATTTCTAGTGTATTGTAGGTTTATAGCTTTTCATGCAGCCCCAGTCTGGTCGAACTGTGGAATCACAAGTCCTCTAGTTATATTATATAGGTTAGTTTATTTATTAGTTCCAGGAGTCTCTGGGTATCGAATTCAGGATATGGGGGGCCATGAAAACACCATGGGGTTTCAACACAGAAACGAAAGTATTCTGAGTCGTCCAGTTTCTGGTCTGGGCACCACCAATGTTTCAGATTTAAGCAATCCTTTTCTTGGTTCATCTGCTTGGGATCCACTTTTTTCATTGAGTCAGACTCATCAAAGCTTTGGAGGCTCATCATTGGTTTCTCATAGTGACTTTGCCAACTCTTCATACCCAAGTGTCCTGGAAAATCAGGGAATGAGTGGCTCCTCTCACCTTGTTCACTATATGTCTGACTCAAATTTTGCTGATATGATCCCAAAGATCGCTTCCTGTGGAAATGTTGATATAGCTAATGCAACAGGATATGCGTCAATTTATGATCCAAATAAGGAAGAACAATTGCAGGGTGAGCATTCCACTCCTGAAGAAGAGGGAGCCACTTCTTCCCCTATTGGAAATAGGAGAAAACGAGGGCTTGATCAAAATCCTGCGTTCAATCCAAGTAAGGTAGGTCGAGTATAAAAATATCAGTCTCAGGTAAGAAGTAGAAATCTTCATTCTGTATTTTATTTCGTTTCGTGAGCTAATGAATGCATTTCTGCCACATAACTCTCCAATTAGAGCGCTGAAGGGGGAGCACTTAAGGGTTCATCAGGGAAAAGCTCAGATGGCGGGAAAGAACATGATGATAAGAAGCCAAAATTTGATCAAAATACAAGTGCAGATTTACGTGGTAAGCAATCAGTTAAGCAAGCTAAAGACAACTCTCAGAGTGGAGAAGCTCCCAAAGATAATAATTTCATCCATGTGAGAGCTCGAAGAGGTCAAGCTACAAATAGTCATAGCCTTGCAGAAAGGGTACCTTCTTATTATTACATATGTTTGCTATAAGTAACCCATTTATTTTGTTTGAAAGATGAATAATTGTCAAACGATTTCTTTTCTATTTTGAGGGAAGATAAGAAGAGAAAAGATAAGTGAGAGAATGAAGTTACTTCAAGAACTTGTTCCCGGATGCAACAAGGTTATTACAGATAATATTGTTCTTGTCCTGATTTATCATGTAGTTTAGTTAACCACGGTGATTTTCATACTGATTTTCTGCCTTCACTGACTTGGTTTAGATAACTGGCAAAGCAGTAATGCTTGATGAGATTATTAACTATGTGCAATCACTGCAACAACAGGTTGAGGTAAGCTATCTGAGAAATGACCAGTTTCTACATTGTTGAGAAATAAAAACATATCTAAGTATTCTATTCATGTTATTATCCATTCAAACTTGAATGATGATCTGACTTCCAAGATGTGCCAGAAAATTGAACTTTTTTTCTTCCATCTTGCATAATAACATGAAAGATTTAGACATTTCACCAAACTCGGACTGTTGCTTGGAAACTGAACCTTGTCTAAGTATTCTATTACAGTATCATCCATTCAAACTTGAATGATAATCTGATTTCCAATAGAATTAAAGTGTTGTATGCGATGAACCGAATGTAAGTACATGCTTCATTGATCATTTACCAGAAAATTGAATTTTCTTGCCATCTACGCATAATATCATGAAAGATTTAGACACTTCACCAAACAAAGTGTTGCTAAATACTAACAGTTTTTATGATAACTATCAATCATGCCTATGGTGCTTCTCAACTTAAGAAGCTATGTATTGCAGTTTTTGTCCATGAAACTTGCCACCGTGAACCCTGAACTGAATCTGGATGTAGAGCGGATCCTATCCAAAGATGTAAGTGAAGGCCATGACACGCTTGAATTTGAATAATTTATGTTACACAAATAATCTGGAGCTCTATTTTTTGTGCTTAGATTCTGCACTCACGCATTGGACATGGAGCTATTGGTGGATACGGAGGTGGTATGATAAACTCAAATCACCTCTTTGCCGGTGGAAGTTTTCAGGGGACCATTGGAAGCATACCAAGCACATCATCACCGAATATCCCTCCTTTGCCTCAGGTAACAACATCTCCAAAAACACCGTAATGCTGTCCTGTTTGTGAAAATGCTGATACTTGCTCATGCAGAGTGTTATGGATCATGAACTCCAGAGCATATATGGAATGGGATACGAGTCTAATTCAGCGCTTCAAAATTTGGGACCACAAACACGGCAGTAGGAATGATATGTGGCCTTGCTCGGTTGGATAAGAGTGTCGGAATGTTGCAGTTTAGCGCATCATTTTACTGAAGTTGAATCTAGGGAGGGAAAGTGTAAAATAATAATTTGGTTGTATAGCGTGCGCTAGTACCTAACCCCTGGCTCTTCGAATTTTTTGCAGAAGATGACTTGTTAGATCGAAGGAACCAGGTCATATGCTGTGACCGGTGAAATTGATCACAAAATGTGTGAACTTCTTCTGTAAGGGTATTTATAAAAATTGAAGCTTTGAAAACGAGAAATTGTAAGGAATGCAAATATGTGGAAGCATATATAAAAGAAATGAAAATTGAAAAGAGATTGTTTGAATTGAGTAAGCATCAATCCTTTGAAGAATGGCCACATACCATTGCTCTCGCGACTGTGACTGCGTTGTTTGTGAAACTGCAAGTTTCGCCTTTGTTTTAATCATAAGCAAATTTCCAACGGAGTACAATTTAATTAATTAAATGCTTACTAAATTTTGCTACCCTAAATTTGAATGTATATGGGGCAGCAAATAGAGCAACGACCTGGCGCTTTCGTTTATCCCCACCACTGGTGCCTCGTGAAGGAATCAGTCAACTTGCGTGAATGATCCGACGTTAGCCTCATTAAATAGCTTCACAAGTATTCCCACATACAGGGAACGGAATCTGTGGTGAACATCTGCGTTCTTTCCCAATTGTGATTGCTTCGTCTTCTGGTCTTTTAACTCTCAAAACATCAAGTTTTAATTACCACCTTCTGTGTCTCGTGCTAGCAAAACACATCCCCATAAATGAAAACATGCAAAACAAAAAACGATTCTTCTTGTAGGTAGAGTCTCCACATAAAGCGTACAAGCACCATTCACTCCCTAGCGATGGGAAATAAGAAAGAAACCATGCCTGCACTAATGGGATTTTATAAATACAGACTGTCGCTTTCTTTGTCTTTTAGGTACAAATAATTTCGCATCTTTCGCATTGGCAGTATTTTTCTGGAAATCAGTTCAAGTGATCTATGAAACATTCAATTTCGCTATTGGCACCACAATTTCAGCTTTGTTTATGACCAGATAGAGTAAATGGCTCCCACCAAGAGGCCAATAAGATATCTATATTTTTAGTTAGTAATATCCTGCTCCAGGCTGCAAAGCAGTGAATACTGCAAATAGCAAAGCCCCATCACAAATATAAAAATCAAGTGAGCAGAGGACCACTGAGCCACTAATATAACGGAATATAAATGTCACATTAGTCATCTCTTTTCTTGTTTTGGCCTGAATGTCTTATGTGTTGAATTCGTATTCTAGCATAAAGGACTTAGAAACAGGACAAGAATGATAATGCGGCTACTGATTTTCAGTGTAACTAAATGCCTCCGCTAACATTTGAAGCACAAATTTTCTTACAAAAGAATTGGTCCAGCAACAAAAGAATCGACAGTTTACAAGTGGTAAAAAAAAAAAAATAACAATAATAGTATTCTTACACAACGAAGAGGCGTAGCGTAACCATCTTCTGATTGACCCGGGCAAGTCTAGTCTTTTGTGTCCAAGAAAACACTGATATCTATTGTATCGTGGATGGACGTGGACAAGAAGCCTGAACAAAAGAGGATGGGTGTCCCCATAACTGTGACCATCGATTGATGGGCGTCCTCCCAGGTTTGCTTGCATGCATAAGCCGTGTATATTTACAGAGATATATCAGTCAACCTGTTCCCCGATCAAGTCTAGACCAACTAACAGGAAGGATATTCCTTGAAACAGCAAGAAGTAGAAGTGGATTCCCTGAGCAGACAGGAGACTCCTTGCTGACGCCGTCAAAAGAAGAAAGGCCAAAGAAAGCTCCTTCAAGTATATTCTGTTATGCTTCTTCTTAAATGTTTTTTCCTCCTCTCGTAGGATTACCTCCTTCATTTCCTGAAGATCAGGCACCGATGCCCCTCTCTGGTGCATGGGAGATTTCTCAATCAATGCAACAAGATCACCCTCAGAGGAACGACCAGATTTCTTAGTCACAATCCACTCATATGCACTACCGAGCTGCAGTAGGCCAGAGATCATGGCATTGAATTTAGTAACAGACATGGTGTTCTCAAAAAGAAGGTAGGGTACAATGAAGGGAAAGGATTTTGGGGCTGGAAGGATGTTAAGAAAAGACATGACTGCAGGGATATAACATACAACCCATTCAGGAAGCACAGCCTCTGGAACAAACATTGTCATGGGCAGAATTATGCAGAATAGGGTAAATGAATAGAAGGGCAATATCAGTTTTCTTAGTAGAAAGAAGAGAAAGATCAAGTTGAATTTCTTCCATATGCTTATCTGCAGAAGCAAAATTGGTTACAGAATCATAAGTACCAACATAACATAAAGCTGTCAAGATTAATGTATTGTAACATTGCCTTCAGAAATACATACATTAGACTGTACGATGTCAGGCAAACAAAGGCGGAATAGTTGCATTGGACCAGAATGCCACCTGTGTTGTTGTTTCCTGTAAGCTTCATAAGACTCTGGCACTTCACATTGGCACTGGAAGCATAAGCAACTAGTATTATATTAGTATGAGAATCAATAAGCAATCAAATCTAATGATAGGTTTGGATTTATGAGAGGAAGACCTCAACGTCATTGAGATAAATAAATTTCCAGCCATGGAGATGAGCTCGAACAGCAATGTCCATGTCCTCGACGGTGGTCCTCTCTAACCACCCACCAGATTCCTCTAAAGCCTTGATTCTCCACACTCCAGCAGTTCCATTGAACCCGAAGAAATTGATGAAAACACCATTTACCTGCTGTTCCACCTCAAAATGGAACGCCAAGTTTATGTTCTGCAACCTTGTTAGCAGGTTCTCATCCTTGTTCACGAAGGCCCATCTTGCTTGAACTAGGCCTAATTCCTCATTGTCCTATAGCATCATCAATTGGATTGTTTCACTATAACATAACATCTGAGTACTTATTCGACCAGGACAAAGACTGAACCCCATTTTGGAATAAATGATGAGGTACAAAATAAGACATTGAATTAAATCACCTTGAAATGAGGAATTGTTCTCTTCAGGAAATCCGGGGCAGGTTGAAAATCAGCATCAAAAATAGCAACGAATTCATAGTCTTTCACATAGCTACAATTCATGGCAGACTTGAGATTACCAGCCTTGTATCCATCCCTTGTCACACGATGGCGGTACAAAATGTGGGCACCCTCGTGCTGCCACTTTTGGACCTCTTCCTTGATCAGACATTGCGTGTTCGGGTCATCGGAATCATCAAGAACTTGTATGAGGAACTTGGGTTTTGGCCAATCCAAATTACAAGCAGCAGCAATTGATTGTTGATACACCTGAGCAAATTTAGCATGTTAGACCAACATAATTCGGTGTTCAATTCAACACAAATATAGAACAGAAGGGACTTAGATGTTTACCTCTCTCTCGTTACACATGGGGATCTGCACTAGCACCATGGGGAAGAAACCTTTCTCACCGGACTCAAGATCTACCGCGCCTTCTTTCGGAACAGGTTTGATCTTCTTAAACCGAATCCAGAAACATCCGAGACACAGAATTAATCTATCCAGACTCTGAATAAGGAATAGCACAATACATACATTGGCCAGGATTTGCAGAGGAGGAGCAAGATAGGCCACACGAAACAAAACCCACCGCGAATACAGCCAATCGAAAACATCCCTAACACCAAATGAGGCTACCCACGTATAATCAATTTGGAGATGAGGCGCGCGAAAATGCCAGCCTTTAAAGTAGGCAGCCACCTCGAAACACAGCAGAAGCACGGAGAGCCATAGGAACAATTTTATAAACGAATAAAACCTGCTCTTCACAGTGGGGTTCTCTTTTTCCCTGCCGCCACGGATTTCGCTTTCGTTGTCGGCATCGGCGTCTGTTCTTCCAGAAGCTACTCGGCGCTTCACAGCTGAGGCTAGGTCCAACAATGCGGACCCAACGGAGGTCAGGCAACCGGCGGCTCTGTGGGCTTTGAGGAGAAGAACCCATGTGAGTTGCTTCGCATTTCTGCCTCTGTCCTTATCTCTTGGATAACCCGATGGGTCGGCGACGAGGAGTTCTTCCTTTGAAGGACCTTCAAGCTCAACCATGGACCAATTGGGGTTCTCCATCTTCACCACCACAGGTGTCCCTCGGGGAGGTTCTTTCCCCGACCAATTGAACAAGGATTTCATTTCCGGGTCCGATCTCAGAAACCAAACTCAAAAGAGAAGCAAATAATATGGATACCTTTTTCAGTTTTCCAACAAGCCTTCGCTCTCTCAATATTTACCGCGAGTCGCTTGAAGACCAAAGGACCGGAAATGAGAAGCAGAATGATCTCATTGTCAGAGAAGAATAGGGAAAGGGGAAATGGTAATGGTAACAGCAATAGACGCGTGGAGAAGGAAGCAGAGCGAGGCGTCTTTAAACCACAATGACATTCGGAGGCAATCTATACGCGAAATGGTTCTCTGTGAGTTACCCAGAGACAATGGATGAGCGTAAAACACCTCGCATCCAATTACTGCTCGAAACAAAGCGGTTCTCAAACGTAATAAGGAATGAATGAGGTAGTGGGAAAAGAGAGGAAGATATTGGGAACGGAGGCCAGAGGGCAACAGCTCAGCAAGCTTTTGATTTTGATTCCAGGAATTTTCCTGTAAAAATTGGCTTACGTGAATTTAACAAGAATATTGCCCAGAAAGCCGTTCAGCAGTCAAAAGCGCCACCCTTGCCAATGGACCTCTGTAATCTATTCCCATGAACCAAAAAAAAGGGGGGTGGGGGGGCGAATGACTAATTTTATTGATAAATTTTGCCACCCCCAATATTGAAAGGGATCAACCACGGAGCCACACTAGCAGTACTTTAGGAGACAACTCATAAATCCGGACAAAGTCACGATATGAGACACGTATTTTCCGACAGACGCCTTCTTTTTATCTTAACCTCCACCAACCCCTTTTAAATTCCAATAAACATTCACCACAACCCCACTAGCAATTCAATTCAGGAAAATGCAAGAAACTCGTTTTTGTTTTTTTACAGCGGGAACAATTTAAAATGGCGGAGAAGTTCCGCGCGGGGGAAACTGAAAGGCATGATGATGGCGGTGGTTGCTTGCAAATTGGTTTCGGAAGCCCATTTGGCGGTTCGGGCGACCAAAGAAGGAGAAATTGAAAGATGGTGGCAATTATTTACAAATGGTGAAAAAGCTTGTGAATCACACAGAAAAGCAGAGGTGGAGAAATTTCGAGGCGCTATGAAGAGCTATATTTATTTAAAAAAAAACAAAAAATATGTATTAATATTCTTCATAAATATAAAACATATTTAATTATATTAAAATATTCTAATTAATATTCAGTTATTTTATTTTTATTATATTAAAATATCTTAATTAAGTCAATTATTATAATATATTTTTAAAAAATACTTTAATTATTTTTTAACTCTTTTTTATTTTTTATTTAATTATTAATAAAAAATTATCAATAGGTATAATAAAAAAATTAATAAATTTAAAAAATAAGTTTTATAAGAGTCTGATTTAATTATGGACGGATTAATCGTTGATTGATAAGGAATACTAAGCAATTGCATGCATACAGCAGGCGTCGTCGTAAGAGGAGATGACCGGGTCGTTCGTCAGCCAAGGCATACAGATAGTGCCGCTAAATCCAAGCTCTTGATCAGCGTATCTCGTTACTATTCCACTCGCCCTCCCAAGAGCGTGTCCAACACACTCCTTATGTGCTCTTTCTTCTGCCCATTTCTCTTTAAAATTGAAGCTATGCAATTTTTAAACAACTTGGACTGTTAATTTCAAAATCTTTTTACACTAATTTGATATATTAATTAATGAATAAATACAAATCATACGTGAATTTTAATTAACTTTAGTTTATTTCCCAGAGGCCAGATCCAACCAACACAATTCCTTCAAATAATTGTCAATCAATACGAACCCGTTCGATTGTGAATTTTGTTTGAAGCATATAATCTTCTTCATTGTGAAAAAAATCCGTATTGTTTTTGTTATTCATATAGATTTCTCATGCTATATACATAAACTTGATATATTTTTTGTACTTTATAAAAAATCAATACGAGTGAAGAGGGCTTCTCTGTTATTTCTATAAAGTTTATATTATATTAAATTATATTGTTAATAAGATGGAGGATGAATGAATCATATATTTAAAATCACATATTCCATCAAGTTAACATCATCGCAAAGTTACATATGCTTTTTAACAATTTCAAGCAAAAAATATATATATATTTGCAAATGTAAAAAATAAACGATCACTAATGACTGACGTAGACTATATCTTGTTTCAACATTTCTCTGTATACATCACAACATAACTCTGCATTTGTCCAATAGCTCTACCAAGGTGTCATTCCATGATGTAAATTATACTCTAAGGTATAAAAACTAACTACATATGCTGTTATCGACAAGACAGAAGACAAGGCCCAGCCAAGGCACCGAAGCGCTGTTTTTCTTTTTCCCCATTCTCCCTGCCAGCCGAGCCTTCTCGTTGGATTAAAATCCTGGTGGTTCCGTGAGAAACTACTTGAAAAAGTAGCAGATCAATTCTGAAATCAGGTGCCAACAGCTTCTTCTTCACCATTAAAGAAGCTGTACAAGTCACTGGATATGGCTACTGTGCTAGAAGAGACGGCCAAAAAAATCATCAGCCATGATAATAACTTGTCCTTCTTTGTTGCCACTCCATGCGTGTCCCTGCCAGACCAAGAGTTCATTTAACAAATGACAGAAAATTAATATATATATATTCGCAGCATGCTATAAGATTGAGCCAACCATTGTTACTTTACCACCTGAGAGCAATAGCAGCGGGAAATATGAACCCAGCACCAACAGCCGCGGTGGCACCGGTGAACTGGAAGGCATCCCAGATGCTGGGTACGAAATTGGCTCCCACGAAAATGAAAGACATGAGAAATAAAGTCACTAAATAGAATCTCCTGCTGTCAAAGGCAATGGGAATGGCATGTGGAAACAAAAGACCATCTAGGTTGAGGCGGAGGGAATAGAATACAATGGGGAACACTAGCATAAGGTGAATGCCATAGCTCACTCTAACCACATCATTAAGAAATGAGCCGAAAGGAACTCCAAGATCGCCATCAAAGTTAGCGAGAACATCATCCTGTGTTTTATCCCCAAACAACAAATATCCAAAGAGGCTGGTCGCCATATACACAGTCGAGCATAATGAGAGGGATGTCCGAACTATCAACTTCATATGGGTAGGGTCTTGAAGTTCATTCTCTATGGGGTGAACTGCGTTAAAAGAAAAAAGGTGAATCATATGACATTTCCGAATATACCAGAAAGACTCAATACCTCATTGGCAAGTGACAACGGTAATAGACACAAATCAATCTATTCAAATTTTGAGTTGTTGAAAACAAAATGAAGGATCTATCGCAGTACAGCACTTTGGTACTCACCATTATGATGGCAGATGTAAGCAGTGACTAGAATAGGGATAGTTGTAAAAAGCTTCCAAAAGGATTCATGGCCAGTGAATTTTGGCATCAGGCGTGGTGTCCCAATGCTTCCATTGATCAGCTTAACAATTACTACACCTGCTATTATCGCCACAAAAACAACAGCTAACCCCACTGACAATGCTGAGGTGTATCTCAATGAATCTGATACAATCACAGATATAGACAAGGCAAACAAATTTCAGTTCAAACAAAGTAATCAGTTATTCAACAAAACATAATGTTCAAGAAACAGGGTATAAGAATGTAAACAAACATAAGCTTGTAGATGCAGTGAGTCATAAAGGGTGCAACAAATATTTGGCAAAATTGGTGCATGAAAAGAAAACCACTTTAATATAATTGGGAGATGGTTTATAACCTTGATCTATCAGCAAGCAAAAATCTGATAAGCCCACATAAAATTTAGTGAGTATAATTTGTTTACCACAGAAAGCATAAGCACACGTATTTGGAGTCCCATAACATACATCACTTGAGTCCTTTCAATTCAAGTCAGAGATGAAGAAAAAATTTATCAATACTCAATTGTCAAAGCAATGAACATCAGGGCATATTCAAGGATCTTTACAAGTGTGCACGTCAGGGTCCAAATGCCAAATATGCAGAAGAAGGTTCTAGGAACAAGCCAACAAGGTATATTAGAAAGCAGTACATGCTGAAAGACCATATATCCACGAACAAGAAGTTTGAAAAAGAATGAAAGAATTAGAGGAAACGCACCCACGCGCTTGAATGATATAAGAGGGAGGAAGACCAAAAGGGTCGTGAGCAGCAGTAAGACGGAACGCGTGGACCACCAACGTTGACCAAACCGTTCTTCAATCACCCCCGAATAGTGGACCCCTTCCGACCAAGTTCCCGATAACACATCTCCTGCAACCACACAATCAATTTTCTTAGTTCTGAAGCTATTCTGAACCTGTAAACACAAAAACGCAGACCATACACACTTCTTCCTTGGTAAGCCAAAGACCAAAGACCAGAAATGAATAGGGTAGTCTTTTTTGCCCCGTTTTGGGGCAAACAATGAACAGAGTAATCCTAATACAGTTTAACCAAACTCAAATAAAAATTTGCAGGAAAAAAAACTCAAAAAAAATATTATAGAAAATTTTTTCCCTCCTCGATCTTGTCGGGACATAGACTATAGCTTGGCCGTTAAAGTGATGATCTAATTCCCTGGGAACCTCTCACATTTCCCGAGAAAGACTCCACCTTTAGCGTGGATTATTGCGAGGTCCCAAAAAATTATGTTTAAAGATTCTAGCATGAATCCAAAATCGATTTCAAAATGGAATTCCCCTACTCAGAAGAAAGGAATATTTAATTTTGTTGTAAATAACATAAAATTAGAAGAGAGAAATATTAATACCGATAATAATCATGTATACAATGAGCATTCCGGTGTTGTTAACGACAATGCAGAGTTGCAGAAGGATGCGGCCAAAGTCACCGAAAGCGTCGTGAACTACGCCGGAATAGGAAGAGGACTTGGAGACACGGGTGAACCTCAGGAGTATGTCAATGGAGGATTCAGTTAACATAGCACCGAGAAGAATCATGATGAGGCCCGGAATCAACCCCAATTGTTTGACGGCGGCGGGAAGAGCCATGATGCCGGCGCCGACGACGGTGGTAGAGAGGTTAAAAACAGCACCGGAGAAGGAAGCGCCATCAAAGCTAGTTTCGGATTGGAGGGGTTCGTAATAGTCGAGTTTATGAGTGGGAAGGAGAGAAAGGGTTTTAGGGCTGCGGCGATACTTGCGTTCGGAGATGAGTGACATTTTTGGGGTCAGGGAGAGAAATGCAAAGTTGGCAGGATTTGGAAATTGAAAGCTGAGAGGGGTGACAGAGGAGCCAAGCGGGAATCGGCCTCTTTCGGACTTTCGGACACCTAAACGTTACGTTGCTGGCGACAGTGACCTTTATATAATCTTATTTCACTCATTTTTTCCACACAAAAAAAAGTCCGGAGCTTTGTCATTTTTTTGAAAAAATAAATTGATAATCACAACGAATAATGATGTGCTTTTTTATTTTACAGATTTTTTGAAAATAAAAATTGTAATTTAACCTTTAATTAAAATGATGAATAAAAATATATGATACAAATAAAACCCACATTTTCTTTTTTAAATTTTTAAAAGGACATTTTTTGGTTTAATCTCACGAAATCCTGAATGACAATGTCATTTCTTTTCTTTGTTATCAATTGACTTCTTAAAAATTGAACAAAATGGTAACGTTTTGAAGGTCTAGAGTACCTGAACTAACTCATGATCTAGAATAACTAATCCAGTAGTTGAAGGGAAAAAATAATAAAAGCACAAACCCTGCTCAAGATGGATGGTATCTATACTTAATTTTCTTTAATATTCCAAAGAATGCATTTGGCAAAATTAGGTGTTGAAGCCAAAAAGTGAATAAGTGATACCAAGAGGGCCTGGGAAGTACACGATTATTCTTACAAGATAGTCTCCTCCGCCGTTTAATCTGTTTGCAAAAGTCAACAAAATTGCATCTCACCCCCTTGCTAGACGCCTAGATCAAACTTAGACCCTCGAAACTTTTAATTTCATTAATTAACCAAGTCAATTTTTCCTCTTTCTCTTGGAGCTTTTACTCGGATTGATCTTGGGATCCTGATTCAATTGTGGTGCTAGTGAGTTCCCCACAGCAGAACTCCATAACGCCCTTTCTACGTCTGATGGGGTAAAGGCGTCTCCTTCTGTGCTCAACTCCTGCGAACCATTTCCCATGGCATGTTAAAATAGACAGTCAAGCTTCCCCTAATGAAGCGTAGTTCTTCCCACAAAATATAATCATACTCGACAAGCATAATCGCTCCACCATCAAAACAAGAATCAAATTGAAATCGAGAGAGAGCAAGATTTGGATGTACTGGTTCGCGTCATACAAACCAGTGCTTCTTTAGTTTGATCAATATTCCTTTGTTGCTACTCGATAAAAACTAACAGGAAATGAATCGATAAGCTTGTATATCCAGGAATCGCAGTTTTGTGGTATTCCAACGAGTTTTTTTTTTTTGGCAGTAATATTATATAAGATATCATACAATAGTGGGATGTGAAAATGGAACTAGAACTAAACCTTATGGGTTGGCGATTTCAAAAATAATCCACGGAAGCAGTTCTTGCAGAAGATGATTAAAAAGGCATAGAGTTTATTCGAAGAAAATTTAGGAGATTAAATGCATCGGCGTGAAAAATCGGCAACTTCAACTGGACAAAATTACATTGAAAGGTGAAGGCATACCTTCGCTTTTGTCTGTAATTTGCTAGCGAACAGTAGATATTGCTTCAGTGAATAGTCTTTTGAATTGCCAAGAGCTGCCTCCATAGCCTGTGGACATAAAGAAAGTGAAAGAAAGAAAGAAAGCGTAGGGATTGGGAAAGGATAAAAGAGAACAGCTAATGGGGAGACCTCGTCGGACATGAAAGGGGTGATGTGCGGAGCGAAGGCAGCAAGAACGGCGGAGGCAGTTGCGGGACCAACGCCTTTAAGGACAGTAAGTTCAGAAACAGCTTTGTAGATATCAGGAAGACTCTGAAAGGCCTTCTGAGAAGCGGATTCCACTAAGGACTCGTCCAGAGACGAAACGAAATCCAAGAGACGAGGCCTGAAAATACAGGGCAACGTTAATCGTGAGATAATGAGACGAAGAAGAGGAGGGGAAGGGGTAAATAAGAAAAAGAGGAACCTCCATTTGCCACGGGTGAGCTTCCATTGCATGAGCTTGGAGAGCTCCGGAGTAGTGATATAAGGGTTAGGGTTTCGTTGGAGAAGGAGAGGAGGGAGTTGGTTGCAGTAGAAATCATCCAGCAAAACCAAATTTGGTTTGTTAAGAGATTGGATTCGATTCTGATACTTGCTCAAAGCTTCTTTCCAAACACTGGGATCCGAGCACTCAAAATCCATCTCGCTCACTTGTAAGTCTGTAACTGGCGGTTCCTCCAAAATTCCCCGTCTCACTTTCTTTCTTCGTCTGATAAAATTATTTTTGTTTGGATGCCCATCACCGAATTTTTGCTCTAATGATTCGATTAGTGTCGCGCACTTATAATGAGTGAATCTCTTAACTAAAATTTTTTATATACGCTAATGCTCAAATTCAAGACTTTACTTAAACGATACCGAACCGTTTATTATTCAGATTAACTCCATTGGTCTGATAAAATTATTATAACAAGGTAAGTTCGCAAATTTTCAGACGATCAGCTTGAACCTTGATTCTTGAATGGCCCAAAACCCTAAAACCCAAATACATTGTTGAACTAAAAAGTAGCAGCGATTATATTTAGTTTGCATTAGTTCCCGCCACACTCTGCAAATTGGTTCGTGCAATGAATCCACCAGGTCCCTTGTACATGTGTGGAGTTGGGAGTGATTGTGAAGAAGCAAATTTAGGAGTTGGGCCGAAACCTTAATCCCTAATGTTGTGCTTTGCGATGAGGAGTGGGCCATCTCTGCAATGTTGAACTTACGAGATGGGCGTATTGGGCCACTAATTCTGAGACTAAAACGTTACGTTAAAGGCCACGCTTGTGTGACCCAAAACAAAAAGGACAAGGCATGTGAAAGGCCTTAGTAGGGCAGAGGCCTGGTTTCTGACTTGTCCACCCTATTTTTATAGGATTTGCTGCTTCAACGGGAAAAACATTTCAAAAACTCTCTTTTTGGGGGTAGCTCACGGCACACAGGATCTCATATGTGTCTTTTCACCTTATCTAATACTCCTGCTCCTACTCTAATTTTTAATATAAAATTATTCAGCTAATTTTGTTAAATTAAAAAAAATAATTAAATTAGTTAATATAATATATTTTTTAAATATTCTAATTATTTTTTAACTCATCCTTTATTCTCTTATTTAATTATTATGGATAGAGTATCAATAAGGTAGTTTGAGAAAAAATTAATAAATATATAAAATAAAATTTTATATTTAAAAATAATATTAATTCTATAATTATGTTTTATATGAAGGAACAGAAGAGTATTAACTATTCAGATTATAATATATAGAAGTATTGAATGGTGTGTATTTTCGGGGTAAAAATCTGATGTGCCACATAGTCCAGGATTCTACTCCAATTAAAGTTATACTATAAACTCGAGCTAATTAATTAAGAGTGTAGTCGTGATCAATTTGAATGCCCCACTGACCAGACACGTGTTATATGAACAGGACCACTTGCATATTAACAGCAGAGAGAGAGAGAGAGAGAGAGAGTCTTTCTAATGAGCACGCAATCACGTCTCAACTGGTAATTGTCCCATGATCAATATTGATGATTGTTGTGAATGATGGATGGTTAGAGAAGGGGCTTTTAACAAAAGAGGATAAGGAGGGAATGGTGGAGCACGGGGATTTCCCCCATGTAAGTAAGCAGGAGAGAGTGGTGTGAGTTGCGATGAACAATTGTAAGCAAAGAACAACTCCATAATTGAGCCCTTTAGCTTTCCATTTTTGTTCTCAATCTCACAATGGCCAACATTTCCCAGTTCCCTCCCTGTTTCCCCTATACCACCAATCTATGTCCTCTTCTCCGCATGCTTCATGCTCCCCTCTCTATCCAATTTCCTGTGTCGACACTCCCGCCCCACTCATCACTAGTCACCTAACACTATTATTAGTTGTCTTGCCAATCCTAAATATAAGAGCTTATATATTCTGTCTTCCTTTGTCTCATTTACATATGCGTCGTCCCTAACAAAACAAATACTTTTTTAATCCTATTTATAAGTAAGAGAAGTCAAGTTCATTTTAGTCATATTAATAAGGTAAAGAGAATTTTTATATATGTATGTATTATTTTGTCTTTCATTTATTATCATAATAACTTTATTTCTATGGGATATAATATATATTAAATAGGGATAAAATTAAGAAGTTATTGAATTTTATGGTATTAACTAATGAGACTTGAAATTTTTTTTAGCATGTACGAAATATACTGAGAATGATTTATAGATAGAACTAAGAGAGTAATAATCCGAGGAGAGCAATCGTACCTAGTTAAACTAATGACATGGTGCACGAGGATTACCATAATATATGGCTGCTTTCTTATAATTAGATATGTTTTGTGGGGGCCGTGGAACGTATTATATAGATAGGCACGAATCCACGAACGGGATAGTCATGGGGAATAGAGGGCAAATATGGGGCAGCAACATTTATATATTTTAGAGAGAGACACGTTCTATTTTGGTTACTAGTCCAACTCTTTTTGTACGGTGGATAACGTATAGTTGTTGCTCTTTATCCCCACGGCGTTACGTTGTTATATATGCTTGGTGCATGTTCTTTATTGAGTTGCTGAGAAATTGATACTTCCTTGTATAAAAGAAGCTAAGCATGCCCCCTGGTTGATCAAATATATACACTTCCTACGCAGAGAACGTACAAAAGGGATTTATTGTTGATTTTATCATAAAAGTTATAGAACATTCTTAGTCTATCTTGTCCTCTGATCTATTGGTCCAAAGTATATAATTTATTGAAAGTACTATTATTTTATTTTAAAAAGGATCATGCATCCTGTGTACATGTTGTTTTTAACATGAAGGGTGTTCATGTATATATATATATGTATGTCACTTGGTGACTTTAACCCCTTCATCCCATTTCCTAATTGCTCCTTCCCAAACTTGTAATGGAAAATAAAATCATAATTTCTTCCCATCCACCAAACACTTTTTCGGCACAGGATCCATCTTTTCCCATAAAAGTAGTCGTATTTTCCCTCTTTTCCCATCTCCTTCCAAAATAATTCATTCCTGCCAATGCATGGGTCTATACATATATTTTGTGCATTACACCACTTTTCTCTTACACTATATTCCCATAATTAAATTATATATCTTGACTATATACCAAATTAATATAAATGTTGTTTCAAATTTCCAGGAACTAATCTCTAAAATTAGATAGAGAGTATAAATTAATTAACCGTGAAAATAATAGGAAATAATCATAAACGTAGGTAGGTAGAGTATAGAAGTAAGGATGGTGAGTCGGAATACGGATAGTAGGAGAGGGAGAGGCGTGAAACAAAGGTGTCGATGTTGGTACGTTGGTCAATAAAAAGAGCTCCACTCATTCCCTAAATAAAAATAAATTAATGTTGAACAAATATCTATGCTTTTTAGTGCTTGTATATCGATTCGCTACTTTCGTCATATTCTTAACATAAAAGAAACTAAATAATTTAAATATATTAAAAAAATTAAAAAAAAAATAATTAATTATAATAAATGTGATATACATAATCTTTCTAAAGTATCTATAAATAATATTAGATTATATATTAGTTTTTAAATTAGATAAACTAATATAAAAAATATAATAAATATTATATATAAAAATGATCAAGTACTTAGCATCAAATATAAAATCTCCAGGACGATGATTGGAGCTCCAATGGTGGAAGGATTTTTTCACACAAAGATAATTAAATTATTTCCCAAAAAGACTTAATTAATTTCGTAATAGTACATAAAAACTTTATAAATTAGCATTCTGATATTTCCATTCCATGTTTGAGTAGTGGTTTTTACTTTCTATACGTCTTTCACCTGAAATTGAACAGGGCATGTGAATGTTGTCCAGCAAATGATGGTACCGCTTTGTTCCCCCGTAGAGGAACCCGTTGATCAGAATTCCGTCCCTTGAAGCAAATGAATATGAATTCGCTTCGTTTTTATTTTAATGCCTTTCCCTATTCTGGCTCTCTGATTCCTGAATCACACCATCACTATACCTGGAAAAAACACCATTTCAAACAGAAATAATATAACGCGGAAAACCGAGTTTCTCACATATATATTTCTCCACCCATTCGATAAGTTCATCATGATAGTGCTTTAACTAATTACCCGTATATCTTATACTGTGCCTAACTATACATTTGTCGGAGAGAAAAAAGAAGGCCATTCAACCGCACATGACCAAATATGGATATTAATCTATATATGTCCACGTCCTCCAACCACCATGAAAATTGGAATCATTTTTTTTAACATTAACTTGATCATATTACTAAATATCATAATTTTAAGGTTTGTGGTTATCTTTCCCAACATAACATAGGTATCTCATATAAAAATTAAATTCGAGACCTAAAGATATATAACAAATCCTTATATTTCTATACTAATTATATGTTGATAAAACTAGAATCATTTTTATGGTGCGACTAATAAACCATACTTTAATAGCTTTCTAATTGCTCAATGAACTGTATCTCACGGGTTATTAATTTTGACAACAATTCATAGCTAGCCGCAAATCATCACCCGTTGTCGCAAATGGATCAACGCCATCTTCACATCAGAGTAGGTTATATATAACCAATCAATCAACTTAAAATTATAGAACACCATTTTCAGGCAAACATATACCCTTCGATCATTAATATATAATTTAATTGAAGAGTTAATTATAAATTTAAATATAAAATTTATTTATCTTATTTATATTTTTTTAAATTATCTCTATTAATATCTTATTATTATTTAGAATAAGAAATGCTCTAAGAGTAAGGGATTGGGAGTTTTAGTTAAAAGCAGTGCCAACTACATAAGCATGGTTGTTTAGGTTGCTAGCTAGAGAACAAGCGATAGTGGAGATGTAAACGTCAGTTGAGGTATATACTTTGCAGGACATGAATTATTAGGGCCTGTCAATCAAGCACGTTCTGTTCCAGGATAACACAGGAAAAGCGTAATGTCCCGAATATATAAGCAAACCCTTTTTGTCAAACTAAGTCACTAGCAAATAAGTGTGTTGTGTTTCCATAGAGAATTAATCAATCAGACTCGTCGCAACTTGCGACCGAGTCAAAACCGCCATCTCAGTGGTCCTCTCCATTACATGCTCGACATCTGTCATAACATGCATGCTTAATTATCGAGTTAATTTCCTCTTAAACCTGCTCTTAATCCACGATCAACATGTGTTGAAGCTCCGTATGTGATACATGTGCATTATGGACCCCGATAAAACGTTGGGTCGTGTGAAGAATTGTCAAGTTTCCGGAAATGTGGATGAAAATGAGGATAAATATGGGAGCAACTTTTTCCGAGAAGGTACTAAAACCCAAACCAGAAACCAGAAGAGAGGATCATTTGTCAAAATGGTGTTCGATTTGATGATTGACCATTATATAGGGGCCAAACAGAAATAAAGAAACAACAGGAACAAGGGGTCGTGGAAGAGGGTTTTGAGGTTAGGCATTTCTAGAGATGGTGGGGGTGACGTGGTGGGGGCCACGATTAAGATAGCTTTTAGGTGAAAAGAATTGAGATTAGGGCACAAATAGTACACTGTGAGTGCTTTGTGCTTTCTCTGAACGAGTCATGCTTGCTATTTCTGGCTCTGGGGGGGTCCACCCACTTCCCTTCCTCAATCCTCTTCACTCCCCACCCCTCTTTCAGACTTTCGGTTCCTGACAATTCTTCCCTCTTCCTCTCCTATATTATTTTATATTATAGTTTTTTAATATGTGTCATAGAAATAAATAATTTAATAAATTTTATAAAAATGTATCTATGAAAAGTCTGCTCTTTATAAATATTTGAAATTAAAGGAATGTTTTTGGGTGCCAAATTAATAAAAATAGGCAGGATTTTTTTTGGACACTAGGAAAAGCATGAATGCGTGATTAGATTTGACTAAATATAAAAAGGCCCGACAAAAAAATTTGAGTGGTAATAGATTTAAGTGAGAGTTTTTCATTTTTAAATTATGAATTTTTTAAATTACTAATGTTTACTGTCGTCTGGTAGTCTCAGCTAAAAGAAATTACTATACTCTGATTAATAATGACATATTTTTTGACCACGTGATGCATTGATAGTAATTTAAAAGTTCTCCTAATTAAGTACCCGCCTTCTTAACATTTTTTAACTAATATATTTTAAATTTGAACTTTCTAAAAAAATAGTTTATGAAAAATTATAAATATTTTTTCACATTGATGATGGTCTTTTAAGACCAACAATACTATATGTTAGTAAATGTTATATTTTAAAATGACAATATGAGCATAAAGTAGGGTTGAGATAAGAATATTAAGATAAACGAGTAGTCATAAAAAATGATATGATTTATAATAAATATATAGAAAAAAAGTTATAGAATGACACCTATTAAAAAAAACTTGTATAAATTATTTGAGACTCATAATTCGAACATGTATAAAAGAAGCTATTGAATGCGGGAGAGAATATATGGTAGGTTAAACAAAGAAGAAGATGAAGAAGAAGCTAACGAAGGGGAGATTTAATTTTATTTATTTTTTATTTTTTATTTTTTTTGTTATATAAATTTTTAGAAAGAGGTTTGGCTCACCCACGACAGAATAAAGTCTCCCTTTCTAGAACAAATTCAGAAAGCAAAGGAAGACTTATAAGCAAGTTGTCATCGGTATGAAGCCATGGGCTTTTGTATAGTCAAATTATGAATTAAAAAAATATTTATAAAGATACTGACAAAATGTTTATATCAATAATAAAATTTGAACATATAATCTTATAAATTATGGATTAACTTCTTATCAAGTTCACATTTTTCACTGGGTCTCCTCACGTGTTTTTTGCGTTGGTGCCCCCTCCCGTTTTTTAATTAATCTTCTTGTTTAAGGGCACGCATCCCACTCATCATCTCACCTAAATATCAAACCATATTTTATAAACCCCCCCCCCAAATACTCTTTTCTATCTCTGCATTCCCATCTTATTTTTCCATACATTTTGGTATCTCTTAACAATATAATTCATATTACTATGTGGAAACATTAATATTCCATTAAATAAGTGCTTATTGGCTAATAAATAATAATATCAACCTCGGATCTCGAATAAGTCCCCCTATATCCTCATATCTTAATATACTATTTTGACATTATTCTTTTGTGAAATTTAAAAAAAGAGAGAGCCATTAGCAGGAAAAGCAAAAAGTAGTGAGAGAAAACATGTGTATAGCTCACTCAGCTCATACGTATACATTCGCATACTTTTTTCTGATGATATGAAACTTTATAATAATGCATGGCATGTATGCAAGCATGCTACGTACGGATCAAAATGCCATATATAAATGTTGATATATTAGCTTTGGAAGATAATCCCTCTTTTTGAAATAACAAATCAAGGAAGCTAAGAAATTCTGGCCAGTGGTGTGTTGGTTGTATTCGTGAGGAATGTACGTGCCATGGAAGTTAATACGAAATTACATAAGGTAATATATACATATATATATTTATGTATCATCATATGGTTAGAGAAAATGAAGGGAGGTCCTCTGCGAATATTGGTCAAAAAAGAAATTTCAGTGTGGATATTCATATGTGTTTGTGTGTGTTGTCGGGTCTCTCTCACTCTCTCTCTCTCTCTCTCTCTCTCGCTCTCTCACATCCTATATCCTCCTTCACGCTCACTTTGATCCATCCCAGTCCTCCCTATAAATATGAAGCCCTAGGAAGCCCTTGTTTTCACCACAAACACCCTTCTCTCTCTAGATCTCTCTCTCTCTCTCTTATATCAGCCTGTGTTGTTTCAATTAATTAGTATTTGCCTGCGTAGGAATAGAAGCATGAAAATGGTTTCAAGGAAAGCTAGTCAAGAGTGTCACGGCCAAGACTCTCCTTACTTTCTGGGATGGCAGCAGTATGAGAAAAATCCTTATCATCCCATTGGAAATCCTTCTGGAATCATTCAGATGGGACTCGCAGAGAATCAGGTTTGCTCGTTTTTTAATCAACACAACAACAACAACAACAACACCTACGCCTATTATTCCCCCCCCCCCCATTATTATTAGCATTTTGTGTATACAATAATGCAAATGCCCGTTTTTCCTCTACTCTCCATTTTTGGGGGGCACATATATATAAAGGACTCATATTATGGACATTCTCAGAAACCAGACAATATATACTTTGTTTGAAGTGATCGCCAAGCACTATGTATATATAAATATATGTGTGCATGTGCTTGCTCTTCTTTTACCTAGCGAATGGATATAATCAATAAATGAAACCTGCGTACGTAAGGCCTTTGTTTGTTTGTAGCCCCACAAGCTGACATGTTTTATGATGATGGATCAGCTTTCATTTGATATTGCTGAGGCATGGCTTGAGAGAAATCCAGACATATTAGGGCTCAAGAAAGATGGTGTTTCTGTGTTCAGAGAACTTGCTCTCTTACAGGATTATCATGGCTTGCCCTCTTTCAAAGACGTAAGCACTAATTATACTAATAATACTCATATACACCAGTAATACACAAATATAATATATAGTAACTTGTCCACCATACAAGTAATTTTGTCCAGACAAAAAAGTAAATACTAAATAGGATCGTGATCAGCTGAATTTGTCATGTTTGGTTGTCTCCGTGTGCGTATACAGATATTTCATGCATGTGAATTTGCGCACATATTACGACCAAAAACGTCTTTAACGTACGATATGGTCGTTATACGCAGTGAAGTCTGACAAGTATCACACGTGATCAACGACAGGACAGATTAAGTTAATAAACAAGCTTATATTAAAAGTTTATGATGGTGATGAATTATTTTCTCTCGAATGATTTTTGTCAGAAGTTTAAAATTATTCTCAATTTTATCTGAAATATTTATTTATTTTATATGTTAATATCTTCTTGTTGCATGCATGTCATCAAAATCAAGAGTTATTATAGTATTTTAAAGTAATTAAATTGATTGATACCGAGTACGAACATCCCATTACGTAGTCTCATAATAACTTTAGTGCTATGACGCGGTTTTAAATTTTCTATCTCTGTTCTCTAACTAATTGTGGATCAAATACGCTCACGATCTCCTATACGCTGAGAACTAAAAGTAGAAAGATCCTAATTAATTTAGACTTTAGACTTGACCTATACTTGGATGCAGTACACTTCATCAACTTGTTTTGAGTTATCTGATTACTTGACAGAAACAAACATTCTAAAAACCTGAACAGAAGCTTCAAAGACTTGGAATAGAAAAGTGTTTTTGCCTTCTTTGTTTATGGCCAGGGTTCTTTTCCCATTATTTTTAATCCTCGGTATGTGTAAGCAGGCACTGGTGAAGTTCATGGCAAAAATAAGAGGGAACAGAGCAAACTTTGCTTCAGACAGCCTCGTTCTCACTGCCGGTGCTACATCCGCCAATGAGATTCTCATGTTCTGCCTTGCTGATCCAGGCGAAGCTTTCCTTCTTCCCGCTCCCTACTACCCTGCGTACGTTTCTCTTTAGATTAATGGGTTATTTATTTAATTCTTACTTTAAAATGAACCAGTAACTCATTAACTCGTGTGTTTTCCAGATTTGATAGAGATCTCAAGTGGAGGACTGGGATCGAAATAGTTCCCATACACTGCTCAAGCTCAAATGGTTTCAGAATAACTCCATCTGCTCTGGAACACGCCTATGAACAAGCTCGATCACTGAATCTAAACGTCAAAGGGGTCCTAGTGACTAACCCCTCCAATCCTCTAGGCATAAGCTTGAGCAAAACCGAGCTGAACCTTCTTCTCGATTTCTCCGTTGAGAAGAAGGTTCACATCATAAGTGACGAAATTTATTCAGGCACAGTCTTCGACTCACCCAGATTTGTCAGCATCATGGAAGTAGCAAATGAAAAGACCATGGACGACGCTGGGCTGTGGAGCCGCATTCACGTTGTTTATAGCCTCTCAAAGGACCTTGGCTTGCCTGGATTTCGAGTAGGCATGATCTACTCAAATAACGACGTGCTGGTGGAAGCCGCCACGAAAATGTCAAGCTTCGGACTGGTGTCCTCTCAAACTCAGTATTTGCTGGCGAACATACTCTCCGACGATAATTTCACGGAGGAGTACATGAAGGAGACTCAGATGAGGCTGAAAAAGCGAAGGGAAATGCTGGTTTCTGGGTTGAGAAGAGCAGGGATTAGGTGTCTGAAGAGCAACGCTGGGCTGTTCTGCTGGGTGGACATGAGGCACATGTTAAGGTCAGACAGTTTTGAAGAAGAGAAGGAGCTTTGGAAGAGGATTCTCATGGAGGTTGGTCTGAACATATCTCCGGGTTCATCATGCCACTGCTCTGAACCGGGGTGGTTCAGGGTCTGCTTCGCCGACATGTCTGAGAACACATTAGAAGTTGCAATGCGACGACTGAAGGGGTTTGCTGACTCCACCGTGTCTGCTTCTGGTGGTAGAATCAGTGATTCTGAGAGGTCATCACTTGGCCGGTGGGTTTCCCAGCTATCTCCATCCTGTGACTGGGAAACTGACACTTATTTCTGAATTCTGACTCTGCTGTTCTAGAAACAAAAAAGAGTGAAGCTTGTTGCCCTCTAACAAATTTGCAGTTTGCTTCATTGCTTCTGTAGTTCTGTGCAAGGGTTGTGCTGATTAGGTTTGGGCTTACTTATTAGGATTTATGATCGTTCACTATATATATATATATATATATATATATATATATATATATATATATATATAAAGACCGTGATCTAGGAATAACGGGATTCTTATAGATAGTTGACTACTTGTAATCTTTAAAATCAGTTATCGTATATTTTACGTAAGTTGAATTATGAACAATTCTTCGCCTGAAAAAAGAACCGGCTATGCCTAAGCAAATTCATGGGTGGAGATTGGGGAGGACGCAATTAGAGCATTTTCGGCCACTCCCCATGGTAGCTGTGTTCTGTTCTCCCGCAGATAAACTTTCCCCATATGTATAAATCACAATCAGCTTTCGCCAAAAGCATAAATAATTACTAAGCTACTGGAGTCGTTCCCTCCCGTTATTCCAAATAAAATCAGAGTTTTAATCTTGACATCCAATTTCGAATTAATTTAACCTCTCCATTTCTTAAATTGGAGTCAATTCAACTGTGAACATAGCCCAACAAAATGTAGCACTAATCTCCAACGTTGAAATCAGTGAATAAAACAGGGGAAGCTATCATTTCAGACTTTGAAAGAGCTAAAACACGCTGCACTATAATCCCCAACGTTGTCAATTCTGCAACTTTTCTTGATATCCATATGAACATTGTTAGATTACATTAACTACCAACTTAAGTTCACATCACTTTAACAAATACAATGGACTAGTTTCCTCAAGACACAGGAAAAAAAATCCACGGTCATTGTCACCTTTGACTTTGACTTTCCTTCCCCCCTACCTTTCATCAATCCGCTCAACTTCTACGTTAAAAGTAACATCAACTCGTGAGCGTGTTCCGTATACAAACATTTGCCAACCTGAACAAATGAGGCGGTTGAAGTGGTCAATCGTAAGGGGGTGAAATTCTGAGCTACTAGCAGGCAGGGCAGCTGAAACACGGGCAAATCTTGCCTTTATCACATAGGTAAGATCTAATGGAAAAGATAGTTTGTATTTGCATCATGGTGGTGCTGGCACCTAGGACGCAATCTGTACAAAGATGAACTCAAAAATTGAACTTTTCCATCTATATCCTATCATGCGATTCATGAAGCCTCCAAACCAGAGGATGAAAAACTACCCTCCTCTTGTTTCTTCGCCTCTTGCCTCGAATTTTTCCAATACCACAGTGCCTGCATCAGTCCACCATTTGCTACATGCAAAAGAAAAACCCGAGCTTGTATTCCAAAGTATGCAGAGATGATCTTCACAAACACAAAAAAGCAATAGATCCCCAAAACTTGTTGGTTCAAACCTTTGTCCTGTCAAGGCACAAGCCATAGAAAACACAATCACATAAATCAATTGTAAGAGGTAAAGCAACTGAACAACAATGGAAATTAACAACATGAAAAAGATTAAAGATATACCTCAGAGATATGAAACAATTCTTGCGAAGTCTCCTTCAAAAAGTCAGCCGTTAGGCAGCCAACCAAGAGGCCTATGGGAATCACTAGCTCACGATTTATAAATAATGTATATACAACGTCTGACATAGAGCTAAGGACAAAAAATAAAACAAGGGACCACTTCAACGCCTCTCTTGCAAGAGAGATCAACCTATCTACAAGTTTATGCTCTGCTTGAGTCCAAGGAAATTCCTGAACTGAGATTGGAAACATTTCTGTAAGCTTCTCCTTCATGTTTCCAATCTGCAACTTAACCTCATCAGGCTCATTATGGTCAGCCATTGAGATATTCATTAAACAAGTTCTGGCATGGAGTGTTTGCTGGGGAAGTTGTATTGCTGAATGCTTTGGGCGTTGACATGGTTGGCCAAGAAACAACTTAATCTATTCAAAGCACAAAGAGATATTGCTAAGAAATAATGAATAGTACGATTATCTCAATTTGACATTACGCCAACATCATTTTGGTTGACAGTTCACATGGTCTAAAATCATAATTATGGAAATTACAACTTAAAGTGGAATCCAATACACATACATCATGCATAGAAAAAAAAAATCAAAGAATTATGTAATAAACATGCAAAATACAAACCCGAACCTACTTTTCTTCAGTATGCAATGCAGTTTTAGAAAGTAATCTTACCAGGCATTGACAGAAACATAATCTCTTATTATCTTCCTCCCTCGACATTGTATCAAGTATGATATCAATTTATGCTTGTTATTAAAAGGGTCTAGCATGATTTGAAGTTACAAAAAGCGTGAAGAAACCAATGACGTTGAAGTTCCGGAGACGTTAAATCTAAATTCCACATCTTTTCGCCTTCCGAAGAAGATGCTTTGCGCACTTCATATTAGTGAAAGAAAAAAAGTACAAACGATGAAAACCACTGGAGAAAGAAAAGGGGACAGAAATTTGAAACCATACCCGAAACTTTGGAGTTGAAGAAATTGGAAGCGAAGGCAGAAGTGCCATCGACACGAAGGATTCAACAGTAGACTCGCGACTGGCAATATCTTCAACCTCTCTCACCTATCCATACTTCCTTTCTCTAGGGTTTAGCAGACAGACAATGGTGGGCCCGATCAAATGGGCCTGTACTTTCATGACAGGCCTAATGTGGCCCAATAAAATAACAGGCCAAGAAATAGAGCGAGTGAGACGCTGTTTTTTTCTAGCCCAGGGGCTTTGGCATCAGGGATTTAAGAGGTAGACAATGGAAAAATTTTTTGAGTTGGGTTTTAAAAAATTGAAAAAATGGGGTTATAAAATTTTAATAAAAAATATATTAAATAAAAGAGTAAAATTAATTAGAAAATGTTAACTCGATTTCTCTAATTTTTTTAAATTTAATTCAAAAGAATTTTCTCTTTCGTCAAAATCACACGTAACAAACAGCCAACAAGGAGAGACATTACATTGGGAAAAGGAATAATTAGAATGGGTGTTGTGGGGTCATGAATTGTGAAGCAATTAACAATTAAAACAAATTAGTCAGAGGATGTCTGAAGAATATTTGATGTTAGTGAGTATCATAATAATCAGTTCATAAACAAATAGCGCTATTCCAATTAGCTAATGCATAAGGATTGGGTGATAGAGAGAGGGATTATTATTAAAATTAACAAAAACAACACAAGTCGTCGTTTGGCTATTTGTCAGGATTAAGGCGTGCCCTGGCTATAGGGCCTTCAATCACGGACATGGGTTGGTTCTTATTATTAATATTATCCATCGACCATTCATTTGACAATTGACAGGATTCTATAAATTGTTAAGTTTCAAATATATATTGGTTCTACCTCTCAGGATTCTTCTTCTGCGTTTTTTTCTGTGCTTGGGATATTCCCTTGCACTTTACAGGGCGATATCAGGCTTAAATGTCATCTGATCTGGCCCTGCTAATTATTAAATTTTGTAACTCGGTTTTTTTAACTAATTTAAATTACTGTTACTAATGGCGCTAAACCTTATCAACACTGAACCGAGTTGTGAACCCATGTTGTTTAAAATGCCTTGCTTCATATGAAACACACACCCAGTTTAGTGTCCTTAAGATTAAGTCTGATACAGACCCCAAAATCAGAGAGCAGCAGATTTGAATAAAAGATAGTGACATCCTTGGCGCAGTTATTATGTATTTGAAAGATTTGCAAAAGAATAAGCTAATGGGCCCCTAAGTTTGAAACTGTTATTACATATATATACAACTACTATAGTTTCAGTCTGTGTCAAGTGTCAATCAGTTTTAACAAATCATATGACCATGGCTTACCGCGCAGAATCTAGAGTCAACAAATATTCATATCTAAAATAGTGGTATATACAACTGTAATCAACTACTTATACAATGCAAGACAAATCAATTATTTGACCGTTTGAGCAAATTAACCAAGTAAGAATTGCGGATGTGGAGAATTCATGATGATGTAAATTAAAGCTAATGCATCCCTACTTTATCACTTCTTCTTGTCTTTGTTTTTCTCCCTATCTACAGACTAACTGGACGGCCACATCAGACTTTCCTAGTCATACATAGGACGGCTAGTGACAAGAAACTATATACTTGGACAATATAATTAACACTCTAATTGATTTCTACCAAACGGCTTATACAAGCAATCCACTAGCTAGCACACAATTTTAAGGTAACCTATGATGAGGCAAGCATTTTTCAAACAGTTGGTTTTCGATCAATATCACAGACGAAAAGAAGGCGTTTGTGGTCCACAAAGTATGGTTGTTTAATTACTAATCCTTTGACCTTTTAACCAATTACATATAACGCCCTGAACTTACATATATCCTTCCATCTTTTATAACAAAGCTAAAATATTTCGTCAGATGGTGGATATTTCAATCCTTGAATTGTTTAGAGATGTGAATATACCAGTTCTGGGTCAAATATAGTAGGCATGCATCTTAACAGCAAAGTTGATTAAGTGTCAGATACATCCAATAAATGACATGTCCAGCTGCTAATTGTTTCAAGGAAAAAGTGGACCAGAGTCTTCTTACTACTCTTCTTAGTCAGCACCATCAATTTCGTAGACTTCTAAATAATAGGATTGGAATCCAATGAGAAATAGTTCAGTATATTTAAAACAAGTATTGCAGTTCCATGTTGGTGGGGCTGTTACTAAACATGTACAATAATTATATATATGGAGAGCGTACAATCAAAGATTACTACTCTAAACTAGCAAAGATTTAGAATCCCTTACAAATACATATCAACTAATTAATAATAAATTGTATTCCTCGATTTGTCCACATTTGTAAGCATATGCATTTCAATTTTGTCAACAACCTTTAGCTAGGCGAGCTCCTTGAACATTCCCTACCTAGCTAGCAAAAGCAATTACCTCA
Organism: Leucaena leucocephala; assembly: GCA_037074615.1. NCBI lineage: Eukaryota > Viridiplantae > Streptophyta > Magnoliopsida > Fabales > Fabaceae > Leucaena > Leucaena leucocephala. The sequence continues at coordinate 4,566,195 of CM073517.1, read as the reverse complement.
CATTATTTCCAGCTAGCGATACTTAAAGAGAAGTAACATTAATCATACCATGTGATACTCGTGCTTTAGATCTCTCGTAGGTAATTGTGGTTTACTGACCTCTAATCATATTGGATCATTGAGATTATGAAATGCAGGATTAAATACTCTTTGACCTCGGGACCATCCATGTTCACTGTTTGACGAAACCCTCTAATAGGATTCAACTATATAATAATTAATATATATAGGGCCTTCTCTAGGGAGTGGAAAAATTGAAACGAAGAACAGTCTTAAATCTAATCTATGGAGTCTGGTCTCCTATGCGTTCTCCATGATGAAATCTTATATATTTTGCACTATAGTAAAGAAAGTCGTGATGATGTTGATCCCTCGATCTAAGAATCAACTAGCTAATTGTGATGATGCATATGTTAGAAGGTTGAATTAATTAGGTGATTAATATTAATCACTTAGTTACTAGATGACCCTAAGTCTATATAAAGGGTCCTAGTCTATTGGTTAAGTGTGTGAGATTGTGTAATCCTCACCATAGTGAGGGAGAGAGTAACTTGGGTCTCCCCTCAAGGTCCCAAAGTGGGGTTAGTTTATCTCCCTCAAGTGAGGGTAGATTAGTGAGAAAACCCAAGTGGGTTACCATAGTTGTAAGAGCATGTTGCTCTTAATAATACATATGATTTTTCAACTATCTTCTCATTATTTCTCTCTAACAAAGTTAACATGGTATCAAAGCAGGCTGTATTGGTTCTGTTGTGTGCAATTCTTGATTCTCCACCATAGCCCAAGAAGTCCAGTCTTGAAGCAAGAGCTGCCCCAGCAACACCAGCACCCACAATGATTATTTCTGCATCTCCCGCATCCTTGGATTTGCATTTTCCATTTTCTGTAACCTCAGCAAATCCACCGCAGTTTACCCTTCTTGATTTTGAGAATTTCTTCCTCTTCACGTGCTCGTACCACTTGATTTCCCATTGCATCTTTATGGCAGAGCCATGAGTTTGCCAAGGATCAGCCACGGTATCGTCATACTTTGCTGCTAAGTGTAATATAGTGTTGTCTTCAGTATCCCTCGCTCGAATGAGATCTTGCCAGAGCAACCAGCGCAGCCATCACCTGGCAAGATTTAGACGTATCCTTAAGCCATTCGCTGCTGTTCTTGACAAGCTCTTGATGAGGCAGTGATCCTTCTTCAAGGACGCTATGCTGGTCGCAAGGGCGTGATTGTTGGCACTTTCGACGATGGTACGCGCGACCGCGCATACGGCCACTGCTTGGTCGCTGGAATCAAGAAGTATCCCAGTAAAGTCATCAAGAAGGATTCCGCCAAGAAGACGGCGAAGAAGTCTCGGGTTAAGGCCTTCTTCAAGCTTGTGAACTCCGGCAACCAGCGCAGTTCTTGATCTTTTCTAAATGAGTTTCTTACTTTCGCTGCCAATGAATTCGCCTCCTTCTTCCATATGAAAAATCGCCATGCTGGAAGTTTAAAGCATAATGGTGTTGTTTCAAGAAAGGATTCTATGAACAATGGAATCTTATCTTCTTTGGATTCTGCTGGCATTCAAAATGAGATGGAACCTAAACATTTTGATTTTCAAGGAAACGACAAGGTGTCAGAGTTGGTGGATGGAAGAAATGGCTCAACACTAGCAGCATAACATACTTCTGAGGTTAGAAAATTGAAGACAGAACTGGAGCAAGAACGTGATAAATTGGGAAAAATTCAGCTACAATTCCAAGAGGAAGTGACATTAAACAAGACTCTTCAGGAGGAGCTTAAAGTATCGAAGCTGGAAATAGACAAAGAGATGAGCAAAATACGTGATGAATTGAATGAGAAAGAGACTTCCACTGCGTCTTACAACTGAGTATTATTCATTGAATTCTTCTCAGCAAGAGTTTCCAAATCAAGAGAAGTTAGAAGACGCAGATACCTTAATGTTTTGTAAAATGAAAATGATTTGGTTTAATTCACCTTACTCCCTTGTGTGTTGTGTTGGCAAGTTGAACACCTAGAGTTAAGGGGTGTCAACTTGAGCGGGGGTGTTAGAAGGTTGAATTAATTAGGTGATTAATATTAATCACTTAGTTACTAGATGACCCTAAGTCTATATAAAGGGTCCTAGTCTATTGGTTAAGTGTGTGAGATTGTGTAATCCTCACCATAGTGAGGAAGAGAGTAACTTGGGTCTCCCCTCAAGGTCCCAAAGTGGGGTTAGTTTATCTCCCTCAAGTGAGGGTAGATTAGTGAGAAAACCCAAGTGGGTTACCATAGTTGTAAGAGCATGTTGCTCTTAATAATACATATGATTTTTCAACTATCTTCTCATTATTTCTCTCTAACAAAGTTAACAGCATATGAAGCCGAACTTCAAGTTAAATTAATGTGTAGGCCAAAGATCAACAAGGTTACGTTATACCTTATTAAAGCCTACACGTATAGTGAATTTTTAGTGACAGATCGTCAAATAATAAATTTAGTTCAGTTTCCTCCTGAAGACTAGTCACCGGTGCATAAATAGAATAGAGAGTCTTTTCACGTATAAATTCTACTTATTTAATTATAGCTATGCACAGAAATGACTCAAAGGTAGGTGATGGAGATTTAAATTGAAATACGATCATATATAATCTTCCCATTCGTGCTATACCAAACTACAAAGGGAAAATAGATAGCTGACACACGAAAGAGTCTTTGCCGACAGTACTCTTGCTTGCATTTAAGATGTATGCATGAGAAAAATGAGTACACTTTTTTTTTTTTATCATGTAAGGCACATTGAATTTATAATTTATATAGTTTCCAGTTTTGTTTAATTCAAAAATTACAAATATTTTTTTGAACAACTTTATAACAAAAATTTAAGTAATTGATCCCCAAAAAACTACTGTACTATCCGGCCAGTTTAGGATGAGGCCACCCCTAGTACTCTCTTCTTTGAATTCCTATCCAGAATTTACCCATCTATGAGCATAATCATGCATTATTTAATCGTGTGAAAGACAACACATACCAGTAGTTCCAATTAATGAGGGGGTTGATATGAATGTTATCTCCGGTGGCCCATTCACTAAGATGAACTAAATTTGTATTTGAGAACTTAGGTCTCATTCATAATAATGCTGCTAAAATTATAGTTAGAAGATGAACAATATTTCCATGATTTAACTCAAAAATACAGACAGATACACGAGGTAGTCAGATAAACTGAAGTGTCAGTAAATTAAAGGAAACAATCATGCATGGAAAAGCTAGAGAGCAGATCAAAAAGGAAACCAGTAGAAGATTCCCTCTAATTTGCTACGTACAAATCGCTAATCAAAGCACTGAACAATAATGTACATGATGATACTAGTGGTCGCCTGGATACCTCAACTCCTGAAAAGCAAATTCCTGATATGGTGGCATACATTCATAATCGGAAGAAATTAGAGGACAAACTACGGTGTTGTTGTCACACGAGCTGGTAAGGTCTATCTTATGATCATGATTGATCAAGTATTCCAGCCCATCTAGGTTATTAGGTGGATAAGATACCGACATTTCCTCATGTGCTTGGGTGAAAGCGCTGCTTCCCTGCACCAAGTTGTTAAGTCCAGAGTGGTAATGGAGTTGAGGGAATTGTAGTTGGTTATTGTTCATAGCGCTTGCAGAAGCAGAAGAAGAAACTTGATAAATTGGTGACTGTACAGAGGGAGTCGCATCTGGTAATTGAAAATTGAACTCTTCAGGCTGGTCGGAAAACGTTCCTCCGAGCTTGATAAGCAGTTTTCTAATGGAATCTTGGTCGTTGAAACCTGGGACTTGGTAGTATGGCAAGGGTGGTAGCAGAGACATCATCTTGTGGTGAGTCCAATACGGGTGCTGTTGAGCCTGAAGCTGACCAGTACTAATATTTTCGGGAAGGAACCATGAATTCCCAACAATACTCTTATCCGCTCCTTGCTTACTCTTGTCCCTACCACGTGCCTGTTGTTCTTTACGGTGTTTTCCCAGAAGCTTCTTCTTCAACCTCGTGTTCCAGTAGTTCTTTATATCGTTATCTGTTCTTCCTGGCAATTGAGCAGCAATCACCGACCACCTGCGGCCAGTTTTCACCCAACCAAAATCATTAGTTAGTGAAAAGAGACACGAGAGTAGGTAATTAAGCTTAGTATAATTGTGGGTTAGACATGATTGAACCTGCTTCCAATGCTAACGTAGAGGCTGCATATGATATTGTCTTCTTCTTCGGAGAAACCCCCGTGCTTGATATTGGGGCGAAGATAGTTCAACCACCTTAGACGGCAACTCTTGCCGCATCTCTTTAGCCCTGATTCCCAATAATAATCAAAGAAAATTGCTACAATTTTCTTTCAAACATTTCTAGGCTAATAACTAAATACAAAACCTACACAAATTGGCTTGCGTAATTAATTGATCGTTACCGTACCGATCTTTTGGGGCAAAGCGATCCAGTTACCGCCGGTGCCGTGTTGTTCGATATAGGACTTGAGCTTGGCATCTTCTTCTGGGGACCAAGGGCCTCTCTTCACGTTCGCTTTGTCGCAGCAAGGAGCTCTCCCCATGTTGATGACTCGAAGTATAACAGTGTTGCTCAGAGCTTGTGTTTGGACTTTGGAGTTCTTCTCTCTCTTTTTACAACCCCGAGTCAGAACGACAAAGAGATTTATTAATAATAAAAGTAGGAGAAGATAAACATCATTTTTATACAGAACATATCCCTCTATTATTATATATAGGGAAGGGTGGCGCACACAGCGCCTAATGGTATTGAAAATTCTTGAAATTTAGAACTGCCAGAACAGAAGAATAAGCCTTGTTCTCTTGTCTTTCTTAATACCCGGAATCAAGATATATTAAATACCTATTTGATAGATATAATTTTTAGATGAATCAGAATATATAATTAAAATGATTTTTATTATTATTTTTATATATTCTTCAGCAGTACAAACGACTGAACGAGTCCAATATCTAACACCATTAATCAGTATCATTTTATTGCGCAGCTCTAGCATATATTTAATTTATTTACACTACTTTTGAGTTTTAAAAGCTTTTTCTAGCAACTTAATAGTACATATCAATTATTATCTCAGATTTATTCTAAGCACCTGCATTAAGCTTCTCAAATGACATGCTTTTACTTTTAATATTCCTTTTAGATTTATTGCATGTATTAAGGATTTGCATTATTTCCATTCTCAATCATCATTTGAACTACAAACCCTAATTTAGTTCACAATGGCGATTGGCGAATGCAGATATATAGTCCATCGAGTGCATATATTGCTAACCCTAATTGACCCTCCCTTTCAGTACTCTTGCTTGGACTAACTCTGAAATATTTGTCAATGTGCTCATCGTTGGTACCACTGCTGCCTTAATTAGTAGGCCGTTTAAAGTTTCTTTCTTTCCATTTTCAAATCACATCTTTTTGAACTTCGGATCGACTAGCTATCAATAATAGAGGAGAAATAGAAAAACAAAAAATCAATGAGGAGCGTGATAATATGAAAATAAAAAAAATATGATAAATGCACTGTTTCAACAGTAGAAGGATCGAAAATAAGATAAGGCATGTAGTCTAAGAAGTTGAGAGACAGAGAGATAATTTGATGGTAAACTTGGTGGGGTCATTAATCCACCAATCAAACGACATCCAAGGGGAAGAAAAACCCAACGATGTTGAAATTAAGAATCAACAGAAGTCAAATCCATCTCATTATACATTGAAAACACTTGGCATCAAATTGAAAGGGTTACAAACTTTCTAGAAGCAAGAAAGGAAGGAAACCAATCTAATGAGATGTGGATTATATATATATTTTTTCCTTTTTGGTTGGTGAACAAACGAGAAACAAGATAATTATTCATGGCCAGTGAGCCAGCACTACTAATATACTCTATATATGTAAAAGCAGAACAATGAGTAATCAGATTTCACATCTGCTTCATAAAGGAGAGCTTCCAAGTCTAAGACAGGTTGAATCAAAAAGTCACAAGAAGGTGTGCCAGAAAAGGGGAAATTTCGTTACCACATTAGAAGTGGACAACGTTAGTGTCGCATCAGCGTCGTCATCTGTTTTGACCTTAATAAGGCCTTTGGTCACTCGTTAGCGCTTCACAGACCTCATCTAGTGCCCTAGAGCCATGTGTTAATTTTGATAGTATGCTAGGTATATAGCAACTCAACGAACATTAGTACTACGCCAGCTTTTTTCACTCCATTGACTTCTCGCATAATACATATCGAATCTTCACTCAGATTACTTCCTTAATCTCTAGTTCAAACTTCAAAATCAAAGTCTTCACGAGTTCAATATCATCGATTAGTTAGAAGGTTCTCTATTCTCATTACGAACCCCACAAATTTGGCTGTTGTCTGGCTGATCTCACCCTTTTTCTATTTACAATCTTGCCATGTAAAATTTAAACGGGAAAGGCTAATTAATTAATTCTTTGTTTGGATCAGATGCTTCTCCCTGTGGCCCAAGTCATAATGATAATAATAATTTTGATTGATTGGGATAACTAATAAATATCAGCTGATTTTACGTTCTCTAAATAGTATGTTGACTACAATGCATATGAAATCTGCCACAAAACGATACGTTTAAAGTCAATGAGGCGACTGTTCACTATACTAACCTATTACTTAAATCAGGCCTAGAGTCTTTAGGCCTAGAGTCCTACTAAACAAACTTTGTGTTCTGTTATTTACCAAAAAATTGAGAGAGAGATTTTCTATTCTGTTGCGGAAAAAAGAGTCAAAGCCAGCCCTATTTACCTTTTTTCTGGCCAACCATGTTAATTACCTTGTTTCTGAGATCTGAATGCCAGCTTCTTGACCACCAACCATATTCTCAAACAAATAACAGAAATGCAATCTCAAAAGATTTGTGTACGAAGAAAGGATAACAAGGGAGGGGCAAAACGACGATTGAGTGAAAAGATATGAGAATTCCCAAAAAAAGGTTTAGCGGAGAATGGAAGCAAGCAAAAACTAACTGTATAAGCCAGCCCCAAATTAATTAGTGATATAAAATAATAAAGGGAAGGACAAATGAAGGTCTTGTTAGTAGGGCGACGCAGCATATTAGACGCATATAATTTCCAAGCATGATTTGACTCCATGTTTGAAAAATCAATCATTGTCGACGATCTGATTTAATTTCTCAGCACAGCTGAAGCCAACTTCATCTCTAGGTTTTATTATCTTTTAACTTGTTAGCCTAAAAAGTGTTCTTCGTCCATTAACAACTGATAAAAAAGAAAAAGAGCGAGCCTGCAGTGACTCTTGTGTTTATTAATTTGGCGGGCAGTTTATCATGGTGACTATATCTCATCAGCAATTTGCATTCTCTGTGCGTGAAATATAAAAAACACTGATTTGGAAGGGGATACAAACGCACAAGATTCAATCAACTATAGTGAACGCAGATATGCTTTTTATATTCGACAGCCAAAGGGAAAAACCACCGCTTTCCGGTAAAACTTGCTTGTCATGAGAGTGACTGCATGGTTTCGATTAATCCTTAGCGAATAGGACACTGGACATTATAAAACGTTAAAAAACTTGGGGGCATCAGTTAAATATCGATGATCCAATTATAGTCATGAAAGCTTTGGGACTAGACCAATTATTCGTGCCTTTCGTGGCCATTGGAGTACGTAGCTATGACTATGGGGGATTAATAAAGTGGGTCCCGTAACCAGCTGAGGGGCGGTGGGGGTGGCCGCCCCTCCATTTCGCTGGAATTGCATTATAAATATTTATAATATTATATTCATTTAGTATTTGATATAAAAATTAACTAATTTTTTAGATAAATTAAATAAACTAAATAAATTAATTAATTATAATTAAATTTAAATTTTTAAAACGAATTTATATTATATATTTTTAATTAGTCTAAATCAATTAACTAATTTTTATATTAATTATAATTTATTTATTTAATTTTTAATCTATATAAATTAATTTTTATATTAAAGATAAAAAAATAATTTATTTATTAATAAAAAAATTGTTAAAAATTTGCCCAGTCATAAATTTTTAGTTCCACCACTGTTGGGTCCCACTTATTTTCCGAATAAGGTTTCTATTAAGTTAGGTTGTCTCTGTGTGTGTATATGGGCCTGTTTGATTGGCCTGCAAATCGTGATTTTAAAAAAAATTTTGGTCCAAACCTCGATTTAGGGAAATTTTAAAATAAACAGGCTTATTTGTCCATAAGTATTTTTGGACAAAACCATGGTTTAAAAATATGGTTTTGAATAAGCTATTTAAAATAGTTTTTTCAACAGTAAAAGCACTTATGGACTATCCAATTACTATCTTACCCCTACTTTTTCTTACACCCTCTCTCCTCTCTCCTACTTTTTCTTACACCCTCTCTCCTCTCTCTTACTTTTTCTTACACCCTCTCTCCTTTCTCCTTTCTTCCCTCTCTCCTTTCTCTTCTCTTTTCTCTAACTCCCTCCTCTCTCTTACTTTAAATCAAATCATACCCTTTTTGGTAATTTACCACTATAAAAAGTTATTCTAAAAATAACTATCCAAACACCTATTTATTTAAAATCACTTTTTTTTCATAAACTCTTCTCCAAAAGTTCTTTTTCATAAGTTGTCTATAAACCCTTTTTTTTCATAAGTCTTTTTTAAAATCCTATCTAAACAGTCCTATATTTATATATATGATTGAAATCTACTGATCTTGGACCCTGTGAAAGTCTGAGTCACGACGGGATCTTGATTCCATGTGTATAGCACAGATCCACGCACTTGGTGCTTGTCGATCTGAGCCATCCGTTTTGTTTAAATGTTTATTTTATATTAATTAAGAATTAATAAAAAGCCATTCATTAAATCAAATGTGGCCCTTGTTGCTTTTATTTATTCTAAGTGAGATGATAAGAGCAATCAGCTCCATGGGGCGGAGCAACCAAGAGAGATCAGAAAGTGGCAGGTATACGTAAATATCGGTGATTAATTTGAGAAATTATTGCGTGCAGCACGTCATATGTGCTTTAACAAATGAGAACATGACATCTCACACTATTTTTAATCATTCAAACTTTTAATTTCTATTTTGATTATTTAAAAAATTAAACAGATCTTAGGGTTTGGTCGCTGCCTCCTCTTTCTCTCTCTTTTTCCCTCCATCTTCATCAAGAAACCACCGTCTTCTCCCGACATTCCCTTCCCTCTCAGCAGTGGGTTGAAGAGCTCGGCATAAGATGACTTTCTCGCAAGGCGTCATCATCTTCTTATCTTCTTCAAGGTCACCGTTTCCATTGCCATCGTTGTCATCGGAACTTCAAAAATTCCAGATCTGGGAGACCGAAAGTTGCAGATTTCAATGGCTATCTATGGAAACTTTGGTAGATGGACCATAAGCTTGATAATAGCTTCACTGACCAGATGGAACATTTTGTTAACGGATTCAAAATCTATATAAATATTTTGGTTTTTAAATCTCTTCTTTTGACTTTTTTATTCTTACTTTCATCTTTCTCTAATTTTTCTGGTTGCTAAAATAAGAAGCTGTGGGTCAGGGGATGGAATTCCTAAAGGAAGAAGATGGGAGGGAAGAAATCCGAGAAAGAAAATATTAGAGAAAGATTACAACATTTGGAGGAAGGAGGATTGGATAAAGAACAGAAGGAGGGGGAGTGCCGGAGGAGGACGGTGTTCTTGATAAAAAGATGAAGGGAGTGAGACGGAAGGGGTGAGGCAGCGACTGAAGGTAAAAGATAATATTTCTCATTTTCTAACATTTTTAGGACGAAATTAATTAAAAAAAGAAACTTTTAGACGGGATAGATCTAAAAGAAATAATATAAGAAAGTATTAATTATTGATTAATATTTATTTATCCACAGAAGTCAGAAGGCTTTTATATTCCCGGGCTCTGTTTCTTGTCGGGGGGTCACCAGCTTGCAGTATGATGGATCTCCCCAGAATATAATTACACTTTATCAACTGGATTAGTGTTCACACGTGTCAAATATATCACCTTCATTACCATTAATAATCTTCTTTTCCCACAAACTAACCAATTTCTCAAGTAATATTCCTCGCACAACTAATTAATTTGATTCTGATACGCGTACGTAAAACTCTCCCAGTGGCACACATTAGCAATTAAATTCTCCCATGGCCTTGATATAAGTCTCATTGAAATTCACAGCAAACGTCCAAAACGTACGTTTCCTCACCAGTAGTCGTATTTAATTTTCATTATACTGCCCAAATAAAACAATATTTACAAGATCACCCAGTAATAACTAGACATCGTGACTGAACAATTCTCTTTATTCTGGCATGGTACACGATCGATCTACAATTTTTTTTTTTTTTACAACACATTTGTATAAGTGAATTAGTAAATCTCATGGACCCAGCCTCTGCTATCTTCCATCGTACCAGTTTGCACACCCGTGAGGGTTAAGCCCAGCTTCTGACAAATGGTGCCTTTACCTGTTTTGTACTCCATCCTGTAAAATACAACCCCACGTTTCAGCAATTATGGAGCAGTAAAAGGACTCTGTTTTTGTTTTCTTTTTTTGGTACAAGATTCATTTTTTTATATGGGGCTACTATGGCAAGATTCATAGTGGACCAATATGAATTATGGAGACCTCTTGTTCAGCTCATACTTAGAATTTCGAAGTGATTTATGAGTGCTTTAATTACCTTTTATCTCTGTAAGTGATGGAGCCTACAGGGGCAACACCAACAGCAGTACCAGTGCAGAAAACTTCATCAGCTTCTGCTAATTCATCCACTCCTACAACACGCTCCTCCACCTGATCACATTTTGCAGGATTTATCATTATAATTCAGCACAAATCGATCACATTTCTCCTGAGAAATGTTAGTTGATGATACTCTGCTTTGAAGCAAACAGAGAAGAGATGTGGATTGAACACCAAGTTTCTAGTCAAATATATAGTTACTATAAAAGAAGGGCACCTGGTAGCCAAGATCACGAGCAATCTCAATTACACTTTTTCTGGTGATTCCAGCCAGAATGGTTCCGTTGGTGGCCGGTGTTGATATGTTTTTGCCCTTTACAAATCCCAAAAACCAATGAGACGGGGTACTTTTAACAATATGCTCGTACAAGCAAAAATGTGCAACAGAGGCAAATACCTTTGCAATAAAAACGTTACAAGAAGACACTTCCTCTAGATTTTTCCTAGACTGCGAGTCCAAGTACAGCACATCAGAAAATCCTCTGTTTTTTGCCCTCGTTTGTGCCATCAGCACCTACATTTCATCACAAACAACACTTTATGAATCAATAACTCGATCACCCATATCAACCTTCTCAATAATATTTCTGTCAAAGGACTCGAGGAAAATTTGCACCGCAAAGGAGAAAACCAGCTTTGAGAGATTTAATTACTGGAGCATAATTTGAAATGGTTTTCACGCTTCCAGTGCCTCGACTTGAAGCACGATCAAAGTCCTCTTCCACGTACAAGTTAAGTGGTGCCGTACCCTCCTGCGAATGGTCTCATGCAGTAAGTAAGACGTGTTTATTTGTTTTGACACAAGCTTTAGATATTTATGTTCTTCCATAAAAGAAAAAGAAGTCACGGACTTTGAAATAGTTGCCGACAGGAGAAGCATAAATGAGGAAGTTATACTCAGGTGCTGGTGCCAAACCCAAGACAGGACCCGTCCCTATGAGCAGAGGCCTAAGGTACAACGATCCCTTCGTCGGTGGAGGAACCTGCTTTGCCCTTCCACGTAATTAGTCCAAACTTGAACTCGCGATAATAATAATAATATATCAAAACACAGTCGCATAAATGGAAATACCCAGCGCCTATTAGCCAAGGCAGTTTGCTTTAGAGCATTCACAAATTCATCCACGGAAGGTGCAGGCATGCACATTCTTTCTGCACCCATTTGCATGCGTATAGCATTTTGTTCAGGACGAAACAGAAGTAAGTTCCCATTTTCCTTTCTGTATGCTTTTGTGCCTTCAAATAGTCCCTTTTTTTCAGATAGGTATGAGAAATAATCCTCGTAAATTGTAAATAAGTTGAAGTTGTCTTAAAATCTATCATTGAGAGAGAGTGAACTCACTTGACCGTAGTTTAGAACTCCGGCGGCGGGGTTCACTTGAAAGTTCCCGAAAAGACTAAGTTGTCCTCGTCCGAAGTTGTGGTCCTCACTACGGCTCTTGGCTACGTACATGAAATCTGTCGGCGTCAGTCCAAATCCTAGGCCATGCCACTGCACTTCAGCTTCCTCATCCTCCCTGCAGATTCCATAAAGAGATAATTTAAAAAAGAGGGACAAGGGGACCAAATTAAAGACTCCCACTTTTATTTGATCTTCATGTTTATTTTTTATTTCATTTTCCTACCTAGAAAGTGTTATATAATATTAAATAACAGCAAACTACCGTGTTGATGATAAGTCATGATGGACAGTACAGAGAAGAAGCTAGAAAGTGTCATATGATTAAGTTGCGGGTTGTTTAATGAAATTCGAAGTGGGGAAGACAAAAGAGTAGTGGTGTTGTAAGGGGATTGATTGTTACCTGTGAGGGGACGATGGTTCGGCCACTCGTTGAAGCGAGGAGACTTGAGAAGCAAAGCTACGGCAATTGCGTCCTATCTACAATAACAAGAAGCGCTTTTTTTTGTTTGAAGGATTTGATTTTTTTTTCTTAAATTTATCCCAAAAAAATCAACTAAAGAAACACAGGACAAACTTACGGCTTTCATGTACGATAATGACTAAAGGCAAAGGAGAAAAGTTCGATAAATACCCATCGATCAAGTCACAACACACCAATTAAGAGTCGACAATTCAAAAGGCAACTCGGGCCCGAAATTTGGTATCATTCTAGAGTATATCTTTTAACTTTCTCACCGAAAATCATTCAAGAGTACCTAATAATTTTATGATAAGTGAAGTAATCTTCTGTGAGTAGCTCATCTATCCCGTAATTATGCAGGCACTACCATTTAATACCCGTTGACAGGCTCAAAAAACTGATGCAGAATCAATCGTTAATATTATATTTATACGTATAGCTGGTGCACAAGCCTACGCTAGCCCACTCGATCCTTGAACAAAGCATGGAGATTTTGTTGTGGGGATGAATGAATTACGAGAGAGAGATGAAGTCGATGCCCATATATATAAACAATACAATTGTTACAAAATGTACAGAACAGAATTAAAAAATGATAGAGAGAGAGAGAGTAAGAAGAATGAAGACCTTGAAGAGAGGGGAATAAGAGGGATGAGAGGGGAGAAGCAATCGAGCAAAGTAACGGAGATTCCTGTGAACCATGGTGGAGGGAGGGATGGAGGAGGCTATACCAGTTGTGAGGAACAAGAATGGCGAGAGAGATCATATATATAAGGGGAGATGAGATGGGAGGAGGAGGAGGGGATAAGTACGCCAACACTATATAAAGAGGGAATTTAATTCGGACGTAATTGGGCAGAAAGTGGTAAATTTTAGTTAGGTGAATTCTCATGGATAGCGACTCCACCCTTTCACACATTGCACGTTATTAATTAACTAAACAATTTAGGTATGTTTGAATAGGAGTTTAATTACCTATGTTCGATCATGTTAATCTACTAATGGCTACGGCTGCCTTTATTTTTTTTTCTTGTTTCACCACGTTCCCTATATCTTATTAAGGGTTTATTGATAGTATTATAATCTTCCACTCAGCGTTCCTGAAAAGAATGTTTAATATGGGCCACAAAAGCATTACACGTGGACAATCCTTACCAAAGGAAGCCAACCATAATGACGCAGAGTTGTTGTGAAGTCATGAAATTAATGCTTAATTGAGATTAGCCAGAACCTAATAATAATACTCCCTTGTTTTATTTTTATAAATTCCTTGCGCAATTCAAGTTAAAATCAGTTAAAAATAATAAATATGTAAAAATATAATTTATTTTTCAAAACATTTTTATTTATGAAGAATGTGAATAAAACAAAGATATGATAGAGAATGAATAGGAAAAAAATATAAAAGAAACATATAACTAATTAAATAAAAAAATACATTAAATACTCACACCCCTAAAAAAATATAACTTATGAGAAATAACAAAACCATTAAAAAATTTGAAGGTTATAAAAAGCATCATAGGAGTGATAATTAAAGTAATTATAGCGATATGAATAAAGCGTTGTGATGAATATAGTTTGATGCAAAAATTATTTTAGATAAATATAATTATTTATTTTAAAATTTTTTGAAACTAAAAATTTGAGCTAAAAATTTGTTTACAACTATAATTTTTTATCTTTCTAAACGCCACGCACATAGTAAGCGATAAGTGAGAGAGGGAAGAACCGGCTCATCATATCCACGTCAGCGCACATCCCCTATACTAATCCGCCAATGGGCCTCACTCCCCAATGGGCAAATTGTTCAGTTGTGCATTTAATAAAGTAGATTATGGTTAACTCTGGGCCTGACCCAACTAGTTTAGCAATCTCATAATTAAAAAAAAAAAAAAGATGACGAAATCTGTATTCTATTTGTGGACCGTGGGGAAGGGAAACCTCGTTGTGTTTCTAACTATATTTTCGAACAACTAACTGGGGTTGGTCCGAGTAGTAAGCGGCTCAATATTGTTTAAACGAGGTCTCGAGTTTGAGCCTTGGCGAATGCAGAAAATTTCCGTTGGGAGACTCACCCACCATAGCCGAGTGCGCGACGCGGTCAGATCTGGATGTAGTCGGGGCAAAGCTCCGGTGAATCGGGTGAGCAACAAAAATAAATAAATATTCCCGAACAAATAAATTTGTCGAGAATGATTTAAAAGTTAACATGGAATCTTAAGCTTCGCGATGAATATGTTCTCTTTATATACACTTAGATAGTTAAGAAGCTAGTCAGATAGCAGCTATAGAGCAGAACTTACAGATTAATCTCCAACTCACGAATTTCGCCTTCTGCTCACAACAAATCAAACGAAGGAATTGCATTAGTTAGATATGAAAGGAAAAAATGACAGTAATCTCCTGCAATATTCCTCCTTCGCATGGGACTAATTAAGGTCCGACGACATCTGAACAAATTGTTCATATATACCCGATACTCAAAATAGCAGACACAACCATTGGAAAATATATCTATTACAAGATTAATATAATGCTCTATTGTATATATTCTCACACTGCACGACAAACGAAGACTTGTGTTTCAATAAATATACATACATATATATTGTAAGGAAACGCAGAGGGAATCATGGTCCTAGACGATAGTGAGCATCAGCCATGTAGTGAGCGTCCATATAGAGAGCCGGATTCTGTTGGTGAAGGCCTTCCATCACCATAAATTGCATGTCTTCTGATGGCTTCCAGTGCCGTTTCCTTTGATTTATGAACCAGTTGTTTATTTGCTTCTGGTCCAACCCTGTTGATTCTGCCAATGCCACCTTCTCTGATTCCTACGATCAATTTATTGTTGCAAAACAAAGTGATTAATTAATGCCAATGCACTCTTATTAAATCAACCAAGCGTTTCTTAGAGAGTGTTATGCGTATACGTACCGAAGGATAGGGCCATTTATAGTGTAATTCCCACCAGTTAAGAAGCTTTTGCCTTGCATCTTTAGGCAGTTTTCCTTTCTTCTTTTTCTTTGAAAGTTCTTGCTTCAGGCTACCTAAGTATCCACTATACTTTCTAAGCAAGTAGCTCTTAAGCTCGCGATCTTCGGCTCGAGGATCAATTCCGGCCATTTCTGCTTCTCCTCCACTGTTATCTTGATCTTCTTCAGATGAATCCACGCCATCGCCCTTATCTTCTGCACAATGGCTCAACATTTGGCCATTCACAACTAATTTAGCGACAGAATAGTAACTAGTGAAAAAATGATCACATCAGAAATGACATAAAAGAACAGATAAGACTGTCTATGCAGACCACATTATAGAGTTGTAGTTACAAACCAAACCTAAGATTAGTATCTTATTCGCATATCGTTGTTTGAGGGTAAATAAACCGTAGCTGTAAGTGACATTTATAGCAACAATATTAATATGGTGCAGCACTATCAAAGATGGCTATACATATGCTCATGTGATAAGGAGCCAAGGTACGACCCAGGCAAAAACATGTCTAGAATAAAGAATTAGGATGGCAAAAACAAATACACAGAAATTTATACGGATTATATATTTTATTAAACATATACTAGAACAGCACTCAATGAGTGCAGGAAAAGTTATTTTTTTATTGTCATGTCAAATCGTTTTGCCATTGTTCAATTCAATGCCCAATTTTCTAGTCCCCGACAGATTCCATTTAGTCTATAGATGACTAAAAGCTAATTATGCAGTAGTCGCAATTAATCACACTGTTAATATTTTTTTATTAGTTACTACCGTTTCCACCCCATGGCTTTGCACGTTAGAGTTATGAATTTAATAAATAATTACGATGACTTGTTGGGAGGCCCTAGGCCATATCAGCTTCGACACTACAATGATGACGGGGAGGTGTGTACAGGAATGCCATCGCAAAACCCCCCAACAAATCGTGGAAAAGTAGATTCATTATGGTTTATAGGCACCGATTAACGTAATATTTTGGTTTGTCATAGCTAGCCAGGAAGCCCTAGAAGAATAATTTTGTCAGAATTCAGAAGTTCGGGAAAGGTAAGAGGGTGACAGAGAATAATGGAACGTGTAAATTTGGGTTTTAGCCAGAAAAGAAAATTTCTTGTGAACATTTAACTGGATTATTCTCTTTACCAAAAAAAAAAAAACTGGATTATTCTCGGAAACTTAACACCTGGTACATATATAGGCTGCTTGTTAGGGTTCTGCGCTCAAAATCATCTTTCTTTCTGGGTCCATTCCCCCCGCATAGAATGCGTAAAATTTGGTCAAAGTTTCCGATAATTAATGTCAAAGTTGCAGACAACCGTAGCCCATAACTGTTTGTACTGCTAAAACAAATATATGGATCCAAGTATAAACCATATCCAGAACATCCTTCAGTTCAGCATTTGTTTGGTTTGAATGATTATAGGAAACGATTAATGATTAAGGAACAGAAAAAATTGACAAAGTCAAGAGAAGTAGAGAGATAAGAATACCAGGGAAGATGCGCACAGGTCCGTTACAAAGCATGTTGAGCTGAGCTTCGATGTTGTGTATGAAATCCATTGCCTCTTGAACTGGCCTTGTTAATTCCTCCCCGTATTTCACGAGCATGTCATAGTAAGCTTCCTGTCATCACCGTACCAACACAAACTCGTGTATCAAATTATATTCTTCTAGTATAATTACCAAGAGCAAGCCAAACAAATCTTTAAAAAGGAAAGAAAAAACAAACACCCACCATAAATCGGTCAAGTTCTGGGTCCTTGCAAGTTTCCCTGGATCTGACCGAAGATCGCTGTCGGGCCTCGAACTCTTGCCTTGCCGTTGTCAGACGCGCCACCACTTCCGGCGGAGCTCCTACCTACAGTCGCATCATCATTAACTATCTATCTACGGATATAAAAAGCTCAGGGAAAAAAAAGAGGCTAGGAAACTAATTCTTCATTCCGACCTTGTGGCAGTTCATGTAAGCTTCCAAGAGGTTGGAATAGTGAGGATGAGCAATGATTTTAGCTTTAAGAGATTCAACTTCGTCAGAGGTTTGGCTTCCTTCACGAGTCTGAATGCTTTGCCTGGTCAAAGGATAGTGGAAAATCTGAGAGTGATTAATGGAGGTGTTGGCTTCAGTTTTCACAGATTGATAGAACTCCGATCCACCTGATTGAAGATGAAAGTTAGTGCTCGGCGATTGATGATGGTTTCCCACACTTGAACCTCCAACTGTAGCGAACGAGTTCAAGAAATTAGGCCTTGAACCTGTGCTTTCGCTCGCCTGGTTACTATATTCCTCCATTAAATTATAACTCCGGCTCTATAAGCTCACTCAGACAAATACAAGAGCTTGAACAGCTCCAAGATGTGAGGGGGAAACGAAGACCAGCTCAAAAGCCCTACTTTAAAACCATTCGTCTCGATGTATAGATCAAAAAAGGTCGAGACTCGAGGTTAACAAAACCCTAAAATCCAAAACTGCTAATTTAAGTGGGAATGGCCTGCCATGGAGGATAGATGGTAGACCAAGAACGCAAGGTTTAGAAAATAATAATAATGTTGTATTGAGTTGAAGGGATGATTTAATTAAGTGATTGCACCAGCAGATATAATGGCGTGTGTTGTACGGAGGTGAGGAGTAGTACGAGAGAAGAGGAGCGAAGGAGTGACGGCTGAGAAGCGGAGGTTAACGGCTATACCTCCGTCCTGAGGGGTGGGGGTCGTTGACAAGACTTTCTCACGCTTTAGAGCAGAAAAGTCTTTGATTAAAAAGAAAATGAAAGAAAAAAAATGAATGGTGCTTAATTTGTATGGAGGGTAGGCTCAACCTGCACTCTGTTCATGGTTCTTTCTTTAATTCTGTGTTCCCCAATTATTTTACACATTCATTTGCTGTAATATTTTAAAACTATTATCAGTTGGTGGTCTTTGTTGTTGTCCAACTTCAGTTGATTGTTTAATAACTGTTACTTTATATAAAGCTTGAGACTCCAATAAGTCATGGCTTATATATAGTAGTATTTTAATATGTTTAGCTTCTATTTAACTAATTTTTATCATTTTTTTATATGTACAAATTTGAATAACATCTAAATGTTTCAATATATGTATATAATTAGTATAGATGTTGTGTTTTACAGAAAGCTTAAGAGATACGTTGTTTCCAAGTAATGAATAATGTAATTATTTTTAAATTTTAATTTTTTTTCATAATATATAAAAATACTATATGAGTTGCAAAAGACGATACCATTGGCAAGAATGATAAGGAATAATTATATCAAATTTTTTATTTTCATTATGTCGATTTAATTATCCAATCACACATAATTATATATTATATTTTTTAATTAAAATTTATAATTAAATGTAATATTTAAAAATAGGATATATGTCTATATGTATGTAATAAGAGAATTTGATGTAATAATGTATAAGAGAGTTGACGTTAGTTTTATTGGAATAATAATAGTTTGAGATTGATGAAATATGTATACACCCACCAGCGTGAGTATAGTATGATTATGATGATTTAGTGTTGAATCAAAGTAGGAAAATGACAGAGGTATTGGACAATTGCTACTTTTGTCCAGATGAAGAGTGAAGTAGTAAAAATCACCTTTTTCAAGAAAATACCCCCCGAGAGAGCCGCGCTCTTGGCCCCTGCCCTGTGGGGCCCATAACCCTTTCTTCCTTTTCTCTTTCCCCTCTTCGCTTTTCCTTTTTCTCTGATTCGCCCCACTCTCCTCTTCCCCATCTTTCATAACGCCCGTTTACATTAGCTCTGTGTTTTGGATAAAATTAAAAAAAAAATTATAAAAAAACTAGATTTTTAGACCATAGAAAATGATTTTTAAAAAAAATTGTAGAAAAAAATAGTTTTAGAGAAATAAATATTTAGATAGTTGTTATAAAAAAAATTGTAATTGAAAAATTACTAAAAAAGATATATATGAGAGAGGAGAGAGGATAAAAAATATAGAGGACAGAGGAGAGAGAATGGAGAAGATAGATGAGAGATTGTGCAAGAAAAAATAAGGGTAAAATAGTAATTGAGTAGTTGAAAGTGATTTTTACTGTTCCAAAAGTTACTGTGACTAACTTATCTGAAACCATGGTTTGGTCTAGGGATGGAAATAGGCCAGGCGGCCTGTCAGAGGCCTATAGTTTGGCCTGTATTCAGCTTGGCCTGGCCTGACCTATTTAAAAAAATATACAGGCTCAGGCCTGTATTAAAGCATATTTTCTTTAATATGTCAGGCTCAAATTTCTTGAAAAACCTATTAGGCCTGTCAAGCTGCATGAACCTATTATCAAAATATATTTAATATAGATATGTAATAAGTGGGTGTTGAACCCACTACCTATTGAACACAATGTAATAATTAAACCACTGAACTAACTCATTTTACTATTATTTTTATTGTTGCTCTATATATTATAACTTATATTTTATTGCTATGGTGTAGTAAGTATTAACAGACATTTTTAACAGGCTTCAAGCCAAGCCAGATATTTATACAGGCTAAGCTTATGCAAAAAAAAATAGCCTATAACAGGCTACAGGCCAGGCTAAGGCCAAATTGTCATTTAACAGGCCTAGCCTGTTAAGGCCAAGGCCTAACCTGTTTCTATGCCTAGTTTGGTCCAAACTGAGATTTTGACAAATATGACTGTTTGTTTTAAAATTTTTTCAAACCAAGGTTAGGGCTATAAGCCCTTTTAAAACAATGATTTTGGCTTTTGCCAAACAGGCCAATTGTGTGTTTAAAAAAAAATTAAAAAAATAGTTTATGGAAAAAATAGATTTTTGAACAGTTTATAGAAAAAGGGCTTTTAGATAAGAGCTTATAAAAAAAATAATTCTGAATAAATAAGTGTTTGGATAGTTATTTTTAGAATTACTTTTTATATTGGTAAATTATTAAAAAGGGTATGATTTGATTAAAAGTATGAGAGAGAAAATTGGGTAGAGAAGATAAAGGAGAGAGGAGAGAGGAGAGAGGGTATAAGAAAAAATAGGGGTAATATAGTAATTAGATAGTCTATAAACTATTTTACTGTTCTAAAAGCTAGTTTCAGTAACTTATTCAAAATCATGGTTTTAAACACATAGTTTAGCCAAAAAACACTTATGGACAAATATGACTGTTTGTTTTAAAAGTTTTCTAAATCAAGGTTTTGCCCAAAAGAGCTTATAAAACTATGGTTTTCACCCAATCAAAACAGGCCCTTAGTGTCTGTTTGGCAGCATAGTTTGAAACCATAGTTTTAGGCAAAACTTTTGTTTTGAGAAATTTTAAACAAATAGTCATATTTGTCTATAAATAATTTTGGGCAAAACTATAGTTTGAAACCATATTTTTTAATAAGCTACTGAAAATAGCTTTTGGAACATTAAAATA
Organism: Leucaena leucocephala; assembly: GCA_037074615.1. Classification (NCBI taxonomy): domain Eukaryota; kingdom Viridiplantae; phylum Streptophyta; class Magnoliopsida; order Fabales; family Fabaceae; genus Leucaena; species Leucaena leucocephala. Next base: position 4,545,175 of record CM073517.1, on the reverse strand, counting down.
GCTTATGAACTATCTAATTACTATCTTATCCCTATTTTTTTTACACCCTCTCTCCTCTCTTTTATATACCCTATCTCATCTCTCTTCTCCACCCTATCTTATATCTATTCTCCACACTCTTCTCTCTCCTCTTTTTTCTTTACCATAAATCCCCTCTCTTACTTTTAATCAAATCATACAATTTTTTAGTAATTTACTAATATAAAAAAGTAATTCTGCTACTAATCATCCAAACATCTTCATTTTTAAAATCTATTATTTTCAGAATCTATTCTAAAAAAAATTAATCCAAACATGCTCTTAGATAAGGGTGTATAGAAAAAAGTAGTTTGGAACGACTTTTAGATAAATTTGTTTAGAAAAAAAATTATAAAAAATAATTATAAATAAACGAGTGTTTAAATAATTATTATAATAATTTTTATTATTGATAAATTACTAAAAAGAGTATGAGATAGAAAAAAATATTATTATTTTTTCTTCCTTTTTTTCCCTTATTTTTCATGTTGTCTCCAGTGGCGCTACTCCTAGTGCTGCTTCTTTCTCATGTTCTCTCTGGTGATACTGTTCCCACCGTTGCCAACAAATCTAGCGACGATGGAGAAGATGGAGCAACCCCAGATCTAATGATGCTGCTGCTCCCACTGCTACTGCTTATATTTCGAAGAGATATGAAGAAGACAGAGAAGAAGAAGCAACCACAATCATCTCCACAGTGATAGCACATGGTTGAGAGCTTCAACACAGTGACTCTAGAAAAGCCCCCAATCCTCTGACGATGATGACGACAGTCAAGATAAACATAACCATGGAGAAAAACATGACAGAGAATAAGCAGCAATACAACAGCGACAACGGTGATGGTGAAGATCAGTGATGAAGACAACAAAGAAGACTAGCAACGGTGACGATGGAGAAGAAGACCGACGACGTCGGTGACAACAAAAGAGGAAAGCAACGAAGAAGAAGAACACGTGATGCGACGGAATAGAGGATATATGAGAAATAATGTCAGAAAAGTAGAGGTGAAATCATGTTTTTATGCCCATAAACCATTTTTTTCACTTATAAACTTATCTAAAACTATAGTTTAGCCTATAAGTACTTATGAACTAAAATTGCTATTTGTTTAAAAAATTTGCAAAATCATATTTTTGGCTAATAATTTGTTTAAAACTATAATTTTGCTTGAATCCAAACACCTATATGGTTTAGCATCATGGTTAATTTTTGCGTCAAAAATTTTCATATAGAAACTATAGGTATTTATAACTTTTTGTCAGATTAATTTTACTTCATTAAAGGAGAAGTAAAATAGTTCACGTTGATTGTTAAAATTAATATTATTAATGATTAACATTTTTTACTATCAAGTATGATATTGCTCATTTTTAATATTTCTATAACAAAACTGATCCAACAAAATCTTTTTGAATACTCACAGCATTGGAGAAAATCCACATGTCGTGCCAACTGTGCTAAAATGAATACATCTGAACTAATCATCTAGTTAAACTAACTGAACTAAATAATGGCATATGTCACTAGGTATATATTTTCTCCAATACACAACTTCTACACACAAAAATTTATGACAAAATTAGATCTAACCTTGTTATTTTAATTGCTTTATTTCTAGTCTCTTATACTTACACTTCCCTCCACCCCCCACTAATTCTTCCTGCGTCACCTTCACATGCTCAATTCTCTACAGTTTTCCCATACACATACATAAATTTACACCGTATGATCCATATTAAGCATTCTGAATAAATCCAAGTCGTGTATGCATGTTTTCAACGCTAGAAATGGGGCTAAAACCAATATTACTGGATTGAGCATGTGAATCAAGGGGCCAAGTACCTACTTTACATTCGATTTATATTATTATAAATTTATTAATAATATAGTAAATATAACAGTAAAAAACAAATTTGTATTATAATTTATTCTTTTAATAATAAATACATGATATATTTAATTAATTTAATTATATTAAAAACTAGTTAAATTAATTAGTATAGTATATTTTTTTAAAATATTATAACTATATTTATTAAACTCTCATATATTTTTTATTTGATTATTATTAAAAAAATATTGATAAAGATAATTTGATATAGAATTAGTAAATTTAAAAAATAAATTTTTTATTTATAATTAATATTCATTTATTAATTATGCTGTGTATTTATGATCAGAATAATAAAGAATGATATCTATAAAAAAAGAAAGTAGAATAGAAAAAATACGGGACATATGCGGTCGGTGGTTAAGGTGAAAGCGGGGTTAACCCTCCAAACACCGAGATTTCACATGAAGGAACAGTGTGTGGAGATTATAAAGGGAGTTGAGGTCTGATGCCAATCACATCACCAGCTGAATGAGCTGTTCCTGTCATTTCATTGCTTTAAAACCCCTAAATCATTATTATTTTCTTTTACGACCCAATCTCTGCGGTGGGGATCACAGTTTTGCCTCCATTATTTCCAAGCTTTACTCTTGCATCATCATTCTTTTAACTCTGCATACCATCATACGCGTATGTGTGTGATCCAGTAACTCTTGGAGAGAACATATATCCTTGTTTGGATAGTGTTAACAAGTTTTAGAAATCAGTTGAAAAAAAAAGGCTAGTTAAATTAAATAAGTTCACAAAAGTCAAACCAAATTTTGTTCAACTGATTTCTTTTATAAAAATTTATATAAAATATAAATTATATCACATTTACTAACTTTTATCTTTAACTTTAATTTATAAAAAATATTTTTACAGCGTTTAAACAAGGCTCTAGAAGTTGCATATCAGTTAAATTAGTATACGGAGGATGGTATAATAAAAATATATAATTTTTACTTACAAGGATTAAATTTAATAAAATTAGCTAATATCTTATAATATAATAAATTAAGATATGAATCGATTTTTTATTATAAACAAAATTTATATTTAATACATGTCTTGAATTAAACACGATTCATTTTAATTAGAAGATATATGTGCCTAAAAATACATATAAAATAACTACCTTGTACAGCAGCCAATCAGAGTTCGCGTAGCGAGAATCCGAGGAGATCATGTTTAACTTTTGATTAGCAAAATGAGGTGGAACAATATCCTCCACGTATGCATAACTAATTCCCCCCTCCTAGTTCTCCTTTATATTCCTAGTTAATTGTGAATTGTAATTATTGCAGGGGAAATAAAAAAGGAAAAAGCGATTCTTGCCAGTTGCTTTATATATCTTGTTAGGGAAGATAACATGGTCTAAGTATTTTGTTATTATTGACGAATTAACAAGCAGGAGAATCAAAGCGTTCTAAGTAAGCAACTTAACTAGCTAATTAAACAAGGCTTGCGTTATAATATCATTAATTAGTTGACCTTGTAGAAAGGAAACAAAGGAGGACGAATCGCAGGAGCTGAAGTGTCAGGAACAGTAACAAGCAGGGTCTATTGGATTTGGAAGAAATAATTGAAGTATACTATTTATATTTTTGTTTTAAATTTTAAATATAGAGTAATCGAACAGAATTTTTGTGTGCCCAAATATGACTCGCGGCAAACGCATACATTTTTTTTTTTTAAATTTAGAAAAAGATTAACATCACTTACGACTTAGAAGCAGAAAAAAATCTCATTTTTTCTTGGACGATATCAATATCAAGTAGAACGAGTCGTCAATTATCCTCAGACGTAAATTTAATCACCTAGAAGTTAGGATACCTCCCTAAACGCTGTGATTAGAACTATAATAAAATAATACATCATAAATATTAAATACGCTCTAAATAATTATATATTTTATTTTTTTTTTAAATTAAACCTACAAATAATAGCTAACAAACACATACATATTAGGATGAAGAGCATTTATAAGACATCATATCATAACAAAAAAAAAACTTATAGCGGTAAGGAAAGGCCACGTATTACTACTAACAGGATTTATTTTCAAAAACAAAAAATTATGACCGAAACAAAAACATTATCAGTTGATCAGTGTAGTGGGCCATGCATCTGTTCGTTAACAACTCATGGATGTCTATTGGTATTAAGAAATTAATCCCTGCTGGATGAATGATTTGCATGCAAATTGATTGCTGTAGTATGTCACGTGGCCATTACTCTCTCCCCATAAAATCGGTTCGTACAGGGTATGCAGCGCCACGTTTATATAGCCAGGACCCACCCCGCACCTATCCGATGTGGGACTTTTTTGAGTCGTCACACTCCCCTCCCCACCCAATCCTGTGACGCCCTCGTCACAGTGGGGCCCCCTGCCTACCCCGCACCCCGAGGGCGCTTGGCGAGACATCGGAGTCGGAGTCCGGGTCGGCTCTGATACCACTTGTCACGTGACCATTACCCTCTCCCCATAAAACCGGTTCGTACAGGGTGTACAGCGCCACGTTTATATAGCCAGGATCCACCCCGCATTTATCCGATGTGGGACTTTTTTGAGTCGTCACAAGTAGCTGTCTTTTCTCAACTTTCGCAACTATCTGTTTTTGGTTGAAAGCTTTAATTGCAAACTGGTCATCATCTCTTTATATATATAATATAATGCAACGTAAAGTATGCGGACGCTTAAAGAGTTATGACTCATTAATGAAAAAGGGAGTTCTCCATCATATCAGTTTCTAGAACATTTTTAATTACCAGAATCGTAATGCCATTCTGCCCATTAAGCCGGGTAGAGTTGAAATTGGTCAAATGACTTCATGGGTCATAAGTAAATTGATGATACATGATGATTAAGGAAAGTATTGACACAAGTTTTAAATAGCGTAGCTCGTGGCAATGTCTCCGAACATTAACAACAAGGATATCGTAATAATTCGAACAGGTTTTATGGATAGCGAGATTGAACGGGTTGAATGATGCTGGATCCGAATTTGATTCGCAGCTAATATGCCTGCATGTCTGCCGCTCGTCACTTGAAACTTGATCCCCAATTTTGGTGATCCCATCAGTTTGCCCAGGGACACCAATCACCAGACATGAGAATCCTTTTGCTTGCTACACTTGATTTTCATGCCACAACGTTTGGATTCCATCGAGTTTACAATTACAATGACCATTATATATATAATTTTCCACACAAGGCAATACTCTTGTTTCTCGATAAAAGTGATGGAGCCATCCATGTGATGTCGGTTGGAGGGTAGACAAAAGGTGTACTGTAGAAGTAGCGAAGAGTATTAAATGTTATATGAAGTATTTGGTTGTCACGGTTCAGTGACAAGGTTGAGTTTCATAAAGGGTGAGGAAGGAGGAACAGAAGCATGGAACAGGGAAAGAGAGACCAATTCTGAAAGTCTGAGCTGCTGAAGTGAGAGTTTGGATGTATGGATATGGTCTTTACTATGAGTAATCAGCCTTCTCTGAATTTTTTTGTGTCTCTGGGCCCCTGATGAGACTGCTTGTGGACCCCGCCGTCATCTCCCATTAGCACATGCCACGTTGTCCGACTATTCCCTACTATTGTCTCATGAATTCATATCTGCTCTTCTGCAAGTCCAAGTCCAAGTCCAATCGCGGTTCAACTCAGATGAGCTTGCATTCTTTCAATTTTTTTTACAGAACAAAAAATTAAATAGATTTAACAGCGATCTTTCATTAAAATCAAAACTTATAAAACTACCTGCTAAATAAGGCCTTATAATAAGACTTAGAATTAAACTCGTACCTTTATACGAATATATTTTTTATCCTATATGTCAACTTTTATTTCCTATCCATTCTTTCTTTTAAGGGTGTGCATGGGCAGGGCTAAGCAAGGTAGACCCCGTGCCTGGTGCCCTGCCCAAAAAAAATATGGGCTGCATTTTGCAGCCAGATGCCCTACCCTGCTCGGTAAAAACCCTAACCATTTTATGCTGGGTATGGGTGGGCTGGGCATGCCCAAATTTTGATGTCATGCTCATATTGTGAAAAAAATCTGCAATTATAAACTTATAAAATTATATCATATTCATATGTCTTTAAGACTTAAATAATATCAATAATTCACTAAGAATAAAGAAACAAAAAGATAATAATTAAATTTTTGAAATTCATTATATGTAAAAAAAAAGTCTTGAAGTCTAAGTAATTTGTAATTGTAACTTTGTATCAATCTCCCTAATATTGACAAAGATTAAATATCTGAAAAAAAATAAACAATTATAATGTATAATGTAATTATACAATGATTAGCAAAATTAAAAAAAAGAAAAAATTAATATAGTTATAAATATTAAAAGATACAACTTACATACTTAACTACTTATATTTTTAAAATGAACCTCTAGTCACCAGTAACTATCATATTCTCTCTTTTAAGTGTAGCATTTAGGGAAAAAAGTAAAAAAAAATAAAAGAAGTGGTGCTCATGGGCAGGGCAAGGCAACCCCCTGCCCGGTGCCCAGCCCGAAAAAAGTATAGGTTAGATTTTGTAACCCGATGCCTAACCCTGCCCTATATTTATCGGGCTGGGCAGGGTTATTTTATTGCGGACTGGGCTAGATATACTGGGTTATAGATATTATGCACAGCCCTACTTTCTTTATTCCGAACGGGACAGTTTTTTTTTTATATACAAAGAACGGGACAGTTACTTCCTTGACACTTGTTCCATTTTGGGGCCAGATATCATACATAAGGCCCGTAAATGGAGGACCAACAACTGAACCGGCCTCAATCTACAAGAACCCAAAAGAAGAGCCGTAGATCCGGCCCAATAGACTCCACACTTTTTATCATTTGGTGGACTGATCTGACCTCACTCGAGTCGACTCCCACTCCATTTTTTACTCCTTTTACTTGTTCGTCCATTCCTTTTCTTCTTCCCCCTACCGCAAACTCTTGTTGCGCTGAAGAAAACAGTGGCACCTTAATTTAATATTATTATTGTTTGTACATTGTCATTTATATTTATGTGATTCTTATTTAAGAAGAAGTTTAAAAAAAGGTTTGCATGATGGAGCCTCAAAAGACGAAGAGTTGGTCAGAATGCAGTGTAAGTAAAGACATAAGTTCAAACCCGAGATATAATAATGACAACAACGTTGATTATTTGCACAATTCCCATGCACACGATCCCGGGTTGGGAGCCTGATATTAAGATTGTCTGGTACACGTGTCTAATATCCGCGCTCTAGATATTTTAACTCACGACGCTGATCGCCCAGATGGTCCAACACTCCTCCTCACGACACAGTACTGATCCGTTTATATTCGAGCTTCAGTTTCAGAGTTCACATCTCCCATTTTCTACGGCCATCTCCAACACCAAACGTATTTTCCTTCTCTGGATTATATTCAGAGACAGTGATCATGATCCGAGAACCAACCCCCTTCGTCCTCCCTCATCTTCAACTTCCTCCTTGGCTATCTGATAATTCCCCCGTAGCCGCCCCACCTTCCCCCTCCTCATTCCCCGTCCCAATCAACACCGATGCCGGCGCCGGAGACTCCTCCGTCCTACTCCTCCACCCTCTTCTTTCCAACGATTGTACCCTCCAGGAACTGCACTCTCTCGCTCGCGACTTCGACGTGCCCGTTGATGCTTTCTCCAACGATCAGTTCCGCATGTTCGAGTTCAAGATCCGCAAGTGTCCACGTGGCGGCAGGTCTCATGACTGGACGCGCTGTCCCTTTGCCCATCCCGGCGAGAAGGCTCGCCGCAGGGACCCTCGAAAATTCCCCTACTCCGCCAACCCTTGCCCTGACTTCCGCCATGCAAATTGCAACAGAGGTGACTCCTGCGATTTCGCTCACGGAGTCTTCGAATGCTGGCTCCATCCTTCTCGCTATAGAACTCAGCTCTGCAAAGATGGCACCAATTGTCGCCGTCGAGTCTGTTTCTTTGCCCACACTCCCGATCAATTGCGTGTCCTCACTCGCGGCTCCACCGAAGCATCAGTCAGGTCGCCGATTCGTCGCTCTCTGGATTCATCGAGGAGCAGCTCTTCATTTATCTCGTCGCCAACTTCAGTCCTCACATCATCGCTACCTGACGGCTCACCCGTGTCGCCAAGCAATTCCCAATATGGCGGTAACACTTACAATGCGATGAGTGAAATAGTAACTTCAATGCACAATATTCAGCTTGATTCAAACCGGATGGTTTCTGGTTTTGGTTCTTCCCGTGGATCGATTCTCCGACCTGGGTTTTCCAGCCTTCAGTCGACAACAACGTCGGCAAGAACTGATAAGTCCGGACCCGGTTCAGCGGACCTCTGGGATAGTAGCCACGAAGAAGAGACTCCCATGGAGAGGGTGGAATCAGGAAGAGACCTCAGGGCCAAAATCTATGCCAAATTCAGCAATGGAAACTCATACGGGCGAAGCGACGCCCCACTATCGGCTCCTGATTTTGGATGGGTCTCCGAACTGGTGAAGTGAAGCTCGATCTTGGAAATACTTGTTATATATGTGCCCAGAAAAATGTTACTTCCTTCCCCGGTGAGCATTCGGAGTCGGCGACGATAGAGTTTTCTGATCTGTGAATATGTAAGTTGATTATAAGTATAATAAAAGTCTCTGTGTATGTACATTCTCGAGAAAGAAGAGATTGTTGACATCTGTTTCATGATTGATATATGTATACGTACGACATTAAACTCTCGCTCTCTATTCCTGAGTTGGCATATGATTGCAACGTTATACGTTGCTCTTGATGTAATTTGCACGTTCTGTCTATAAATTTATGTGATAAGTTCACTACTCTTGATAAAATGCCATTTTAGTTTTACCCTCGAATCGCTCGTGTTCTTCACATGAACCCGCTGCAAGATTTAGTGTTTGATAAATCGTTATCTGTTGGGGGAAAGCGAGCCTCTGTCTGCAAGCTCAGATCTTCGGTGGTTCCAATGTTTTTCAGACTGGGAACGCCTTATCCATTTCATTTGGTTATTAATTAGGTTATCCACTTGTTAGGATGTCGGGCCACTCTTATCCTCCTTCTCAGGCAAGATAATTACTATAATAGGCATTCTATTTGAACTTTGAAGTGTCTGTCGAAGCAACAAGGAATTCATTCAATTGTTTATGTCAAAGCAAACAACCATTAGTAATTTCTATACCACAAATTATTCTTTCCCGCCTTCTTTATATATGAGGGAAAGAGGAACAACCACCACCTTGAAGAAATATAACAATAAACAGACAAGGAAATATTAATAATGCAGGCCAGGGATGAATAAGAATGAAAATGATTCGATCAGGTTTCTATCCGAAACGTGGCGGGCGAAGAGGAGAAGGGCTTGCTTATCTGGAGGTACATAAGAAATCCAGGGAAGTTGACTGTCGAGTTGCCACGTGGGGGTCACATGAGACCAAGATGGAAGGGGATAATATCTTGGAGAGATTGGGCTAAAACGTGGAAAGGAACAACTTGTGGGGGAGGATGCAGCGCATCTATGGTGGGGCTCACGGGAAGAAAGCAAATGCCTAATATCAAGGGTTGCATGACAAAAGTAAAAGTAAAGTGAGGGCATTAATTGGTGGTAAGGATAAGTATCATACTAAAGTAAACAATGAGACAACTAAAAACCCGACACTTGTCCCTTCCTTACATTGATCTTTCCAAAATTATTTAAATTACGAATTTTTGAATAATTATTTTTTTACGTAAAAAAATTGAGGTGGATTAGGACCAATTTCCTACTAAAATCAGGAAATAGTCTTAAGGCTCAAATAGTGTTTACATAAAATTTATTAAATCACCTATTAAATAAGTTCTTGTAACAGTAACGATAATCAAATATATATTCTTATAGAATATAAACTTATTACCTATTATATGTATCAAGTTGACAATAATTGTTTTATTTATTTTGTTTATAACAAATTTAAAAAATGAGTTAGATTCACCTATAATCTAAAAGTAAGATAAAATTTTTATTTATTTTAAACGATGGGCCTGTTTGGATAGGATTTTAAAAAAGGACTTATGAAAAAAAAGGCTTATAGATAGCTTATGAAAAATGGCTTTTAGAAAAGAGTTTATGGAAAAAAATAGTTTTGAATAAATAAGTGTTTGGATAATTTTTTTAGAATGAGTTTTTATATTGGTAAATTACTAAAAAGAGTATGATTTGATTTAAAGTAAGAGAGAGGAGAGAGACAGAGAAAAGAGAAGAGAGAGGAGAGAGGGTAGAGAGGAGAGATGAAATAGGGTGTAAGAAAAAGTAGGAGAGAGGAGAGAGGGTGTAAGAAAAAGTAAGGGTAAGATAGTAATTGGATAGTCCATAAGCTCTTTTACTGTTGAAAAAGCTAGTTTTAATAGCTTATTCAAAACTATAGTTTTAAACCATAGTTTTGCCCAAAAGTACTTATGGACACATATGTCTGTTTGTTTTAAAATTCCTCCAAACTAAAATTTTGCTCAAAAAAAAAATTTAAAAAATTATGGTTCAAAGGAGAACCAAATAGGTCCGATATCAGGCAAATATTTTTTTTTATATATAAATTTTTTTGAAAAAAATGATAACAATTATGTAAAACTAAGTTTGGGGTCAGCTTTCTCATCTATAGCATGGTGAGTGTAAACGAGGCTTGTCGCAATACCTGGAGCCATTGTCAAGAATGGGCCAATGGGGCTTTTCCATTATGCCCAATTAATCCCTTGTTAGGCTTGATGCATATTGGGCCTTGAGCCCTTGTTCGTGACCGGCCCACTGATCCAGGATAAAGAGGAATAGTAAGGATCTGTTTGGTATGATGAAATTGGGGAACACGGAAATGGACCTGCAGGGCTCCGTGTTAAACATGGAGGGACCGCTGGGCCTCTAGATCAATTGGTATAAATTAACCAACGGAGGTTGATCCGAGTAACAAGTAGCTCGGTATCGTTTAAGCGAAGTCTCAAATTTAAGCCTTGATGATGTATACAGAAAATTTTCGTTGAAAAACTTATCAACCATAGCCACATGCACTACGCAGGCCGAATCCGGATTAATAGGGCAAAACTCTGGTAAATTAAGTGGAAAAAAATTAATATAAATTATTTTAATTTAACTATAAATTTTAAATTTAAACATGTGAATGCAGCAACATAAAGTGATAGGGTTATCACTCAAATGAGTCCTATCATGACTTAATTCTGATTAATTTGAACCTATTAATAGTTAGTCCCTGTTCCAAATTTCTCATCTTGAAATTTGTTTGCTAGCTCAAATGCTCTGCCATAGCATCTAGGCTTTCTGGAAGAACAGGCTACAGCGTGAAAAAGGACAAAAGCTACATAAACACCAAATTAAGGAGGAAACTAATGGCAGCAAAAGTGAGGCTCAACACTGACCCGTTACCAATTCAGACGATAAGATTCAAATTTAATCCATGCTCCTCACAGTTGCAGAATAAAAAGTTGCGACAAAAATTATAGTCACTGTTTGAGCATTTTAAATAATTTGAGTTCTCATGATATTCTTATATAATTTCTCAAACACTGCTGGTGCCTTGATACAAATTTCTGTCCTTCTGTGTGAAGACAAATAATCCTTCACAATGATTCAGCGTTCAAGAAGACCCACCTACAAGAGATATGGTAAAATAAGTATTTAGCGAATAATATGCTCCGTTATGTCACATTGGAATGTGACTTCTCCATCCGTGCTATACCATCAATAGTCAACCAATGGTGAGGTCAAGTGTAATTCATCTTATAAACAACATGTTTGAAAAACTACTTACAATTATATTACTTTCACTCTTTAAAAATATTAAATAATAAAAATAAATTATGTAATTATAACTAATATAAAAATTAATTAATTAATTTAAGTAGATTAATAAAAATATAAAATAATTTTATTTTAAATAATTAATTAATTTAATTTTTTAAATCCTCTAAAAAATTTAACTATATTAAATATAGGAGGGAGTATCATGTTTGCTACCTAAGTTTAAAGCACTCTCGTCCTTCTCACAGAATGGAAGCTCAAATTCTGGATGCATCCATCATACTGATAATAGAAGGTTCCCTCCAATTCAGTATGCACACACCTTATTTTTTAAAGTATTTATTTATTTTGCAAATTAGAGATAATTATAGTAACTAATAAGCTGTTAAGTACTGGATAAACCAAAGATTACCAGGCAAATTGTTAAAAATAAGTAAAAAAAAAAAAAATGGCGGGGAAAAACGAAGGGCAGAACTTTGATGAATGGACGATGGCTCAAGGTCCCATACACGAAATACAACCTGGCCTTCTTTCTCCCTTCTCCTTCGCACTCGAATTGAAAACCGCTAACGCTTTCCTCCCGATCCAATCCGGCTTCAACTTCTATTGTCCCTACTCGAAGGGCATATAATTTCTTTCAATTGTACGCTCACTCTTCTGAACCTTCTCAGATCTACGACATCCTGGTCTCTTTGATCTGCTTCTTTTCGAAATAATCTCTTCGGATCCACCATGGATTTCATGAAGGTCTTCGATCAAACTGTTCGAGAAATGTGAGCTCCTATTCTCCTTGGGTGGTTGGTTGGTTTTTTATTCTCCCTTTTTGGTATGCTGCTATTTTTAATCTCTTTATTTCAATTAACTTTGCAACAGAAAGAGAGAGGTGAATCTGAAGGTGCTCAAAGTTCCCGAAATCGAACAGAAGGTGAAAAAAAAAAAAAACTAATCGTCAAGTTTTCAAATCTACCTTTTAATTGTAAATTTTGCATATCCCAGTCCATAGAGCGCTGGTGGATTGTTTCCCCACCATTTTAATCTTAAAAAAATCACATTTTATCTTACCGTATACTTCCTCAATTTTATTAATACCGGTTTTAGGATGGAATGCTTGTGAAATTTGCTTCTCTTCCCGTCCCTCCGTCAGGGAAAGCGGGAAGATTGATGAACTTACGCGATTTGTTGCGAGTACCGGTCTATCATCACGGAATTGGAAAATAGTTGCTCTCATGTTAATGGTGAATTACTAATGCAGTCTTAGTTTCACAGTTTGCCGCAATGTTATAACCTCAAAAACGAAAATCCTCTAATTTATATCCCCTTCCGATATTATTATACCTATGGGCCATGTCCAGCTTGGGTAATCATTATTCTTTGATGGAGATGTAAGAGTATGATGATTAGATTTGGAGCATCGCGTGTAACATAATATTGTTCATTATGAAGTAACTAAATCATGGCTTTCTCTCATTTCTGAGATCAGGCATTGATTTTGAAGTTTGCTAATCAAACTTTTGCCTCATATGTAACTTGGTATTGCAAGTAGAGTTATCAAAGGATAAATGGCGGGTTTTGGCCCTCAATTTCTGTCCCTAGACTCAGAATGAAGCAGTACTCAGAATTTTCCAAGTATATGGATGATAAATTTGTCCTTATTATTTCAGTTTTATTTGTGTTCTTAGTTGATTTTTTTTCACTATTTATAATTTAGGTTTTGGATGCTACTGATAATGAACCCTGGGGTCCTCATGGTTCTGCGCTGGCTGAGATTGCACAGGCTACCAAAAAATTGTACGCTTTAGAATTTTTTATACTTATATTACTTTTCAAACGAGTATTTCTTTTTTGGTGAAAGTTGCTTGATATCTTGTTGATTTTTCTGCTATACTTTCCAGTACCGAATGTCAAATGGTCATGAACGTCCTCTGGACAAGATTGGGTGAGACTGGAAAGGATTGGCGTTATGTATATAAGGTAACATTTACCACCTAATTGTGCTATTGCTTGAAATTATATAGTACTGGGGGGAACCCTTTATTTCCCAAGTCTGGTCAGATTACATGCTACTTTTCTATTTTTCAATTCCTGAAGCTAATTCTGTTTTAGGCACTAGCTGTTATAGAGTATTTGGTAGCACATGGATCTGAACGTGCTGTTGATGACATTGTGGAACATACTTTTCAGATCTCCGTAAGGACCGTCCTCTAGACTTCAGCCAATTTTCCCTGTAATTTTCAGCGACATTGATTATAGATCATTATCTCACATAATCACACATTTACTTTGTGTTGGTAAAGGCACTTTCTAGTTTTGAGTATGTCGAACCCAGTGGAAAGGATGTGGGACTCAATGTCAGGAAGAAGGCAGAAAACATTGTGGCCCTTCTGAATAGTAGAGAAAAGATACAAGAAGTCAGAAATAAGGCTACTGCAAACCGTGACAAGTAAATTAAATTTGCCAGTAGTTTAATTTCATAGATAATGAGGTTATGTATGTCAGTATTCTATTGTAAGTTTCATTGTCAGTAAAGTAAATTGTCTATGTTGCTTAATTAGGTACTTTGGACTTTCTTCTACTGGAATTACATACAAGTCTGGGTCAGCCTCGTTTAGCACTGGTAGCTATCAAAGCCATAGCAGTGATAAATATGGAGGTTCTGGTTCTAATGACAGTAACAGGTATAGGGATAGTTATAAAGACAAGGCTTACCCTGAAGAAGAAAAAATTGAGAAATACTACCCTGCAAAATCAAGCCATGGGTCATCAAGTGACAAACAAGAAAGCTCCTTCAAGAAGGGTACACGCTCTGTCAGGTGGGGCATAACCTGCATATTTTATGCTTTGTAAATAATTAATGTGTTTAGCTTTTATCCCTTGCCAGACCTTGTGTCCTGTCATCTAGGTAATTTTAGTTTCTGAGCATGTGGTGTTTAAATTGTTCCCTTTTTTAAGTCTTAATAGATTTTTTTGAACTTGAGTAGTGCAGATTATCTTTTATTAATAGCTTATGAATGGCGTGATTTATGTGAATGGTTAATTTTGCCATTTAGCACCTCTCACCTAAGGTGTTTTACGGGCCTGGTGCCTTAGGGCGCCTTTCACCGTTGATTGCTCGTACTAGTTTAATACATGCTATTTTGGTTTATGTTATTTTCTGGTGCCAATTATCATTTTATCTTTTGTCAAATTGTGGCTTCAATTTTGCCTTATAAGGAAAGACCAATTTGGTGTTTGACCAAAATTTTTCACAAAAATTGACTTGTTTTAGCACACAGCTCTTACAAAATTTTGCAAGGGACATCCACTTTAAAGCCTTTGATCATTATTCTTTTTTTCCTTTATCAACGAGCTGCGTTTTGCTTTCTCAAAACTTATTCTTTCAGAATGTTTGCCTCGCAGCCAAAATAAGGATAGCGTGCCATCAAGAGTATCAAAGTCAGCTCACTCTCAAAGTTCAGGTGTAGCTGCAAATGACGATGACGATTTTGATGATTTTGATCCAAGAGGAACATCTACTGCTAGTAAGTATTCTGAAGTGTTGCCTTCTATGTTGTGGTTTCTGATTTTCTTAAATTACTTTATAGACAAATGTTTCTTGTGATTCAAATTTTATTGGAATTCACTGAAGGTCACATTTTTGTTATTATTTCTGGTGCATCTTAAACACATTTCTTCCAACTATCCAGGCAGACATGGTTGCTTGTGCTATAATTGCAATGTTTGTATATCTGTTTGCAGGATTGATTTACCTTTTCCTGTGTTTGTTTATTTATGTGTTATTTTATTTCATTTTTCCCCAACAGAGGTTTCAGCTGGAAGCTCTAATCAGGTCGATCTATTTGGACAAGATTTGATTGGTGACCTCATGGATGCTCCAACTTCTGTTCCCACTGAAAAGTCTGCAACAAGCAGTGTGTCAGAAGTTGATCTCTTTGCAGATGCAGCATTTGTACCAGCAGAGCCTCATGTGGACCAAGGAGCTAGTTCTCAATCACAAGTTAGATGTTATTCCTCTAATTTTAGTGTTGCAGTTCAATGTCTTTGTCCAATGGCCTACTGTTTTAGTGGCTCAAAGATCTACTAATAACAGGGATAGGCCTTGAGCCCTACACCCTTCCCTTCCATAATCATTGATGGACCAAAAGGGGAAAGTGTTGCCATTTGCTCTACTAGACAGATTACCCAATTGCATTGTATTCTGTCATGTCAGTTTCTTGGTATAAATAATGTTGTTGGTTTCATTTACATATTATTTCTGTTAGAAACATGTAAAAGTATGCTAGAATGGTCAGGGAGGGGGCCTAACGGTTGGAGTGAGGCACAGTGCTTACAGTTAATAGAGTGATGTGCAATTTATCATAAGCAGAGTGCAAGTTTGTGTTGAAATTGATTATTGCAATTGGTAGTCTAGTTTTAAAATTGTAATTATTCATGGGATTGCTTTCTTTCTTCATGTTTATTCCTTCAGTGTTAAGTTTTTCAGATCAGTATTAAGGAAATTTTTTCTCTTTATTTATTGGTGATTGTTTGTCCAGAATGAGGTTGATCTGTTTGCTTCCCAACCGGCCATTCCATCCTCAGTTACTGCAACAGTTGACTTGCTTTCTGTTTCTGACCCAGTTGTGCAACCAGACAGCAAGTTAGAAAGCTCTGGTCTTAAAAATAATAGCTCTGTTGATCCCTTCGCTGCTGTTCCTCTTAATAATTTTGATGGATCTGATCTTTTTGGCGAATTTACTTCTTCTTCTGATTCAGTATCTGAACAGCCCTCAAAAGTTCCTGGCAGTGATGGCAGGCAAGATAAAATGAATGGGAACCCTTTACCAGAGTCTAAAATTCCGCCTAAAAAGGATCCTTTGCAGGTGAAGTCTGGTATTTGGGCTGATTCGCTGAGCCGTGGGTTGATTGATCTCAATATATCTGCTCGTAAGTTTATCATCTTGACTTCCTTAACAGGTTCTTAATGGAATATTATCTGATAAGTTGCTATACAATACATTTGTCATATCTATATACTTCAGATATTTTAAAAGTCTATGATCTTTTGCTTGTTAGAGTACTTCCATTATGCATGCACTATCTATTCCACTATCCCCTTGCCCCCATCTGTTTGTGTGGACTTATTTAATTATGCTTTCACGAATGACATGTAATCTAAAAGCCTTTTCTTCTGTCTTCCTTTTATTATTACTGCATAAGCACGTTATGTTCTTTTTCCCTTTTCCCCCTCTGTGGAATGAGAATGGAATATGTACAACCAAGGAGGTATTGTAATCACCTGCTTATCACGTTCAGTCCACTCCGTTTTCCTTGTATGTCAATGACGCAAGTTTTGTGTTGTTTTGCAGCCAAGAAAGTGGATCTAACTGATGTTGGGATCGTAGGCGGATTGAGTGATGGATCAGATGAGAAGGAGAAAGGTCATCCGCAATCATATTACATGGGGAGAGCTATGGGATTGGGATCCGGTCTTGGTAGGTCTGGATTCACTCCTTCACAGCCCGCAGGTGGGGACGACATATTTGCAAGTTTGAGCGGGCAACAATATCAGTTTAGTGGGTTTCAGAAGTGAACTTTCTAGATATTAATCTCTTACCATTTATTACATATTATGTGTGTTGGCATTACAGAAGCTGTTGAGCTCTTTACCATGCTGTGTTTTGTTCGTACAAAGATTAGTCACAATTTGATTCTGCATTGTTTATGTTATTGATCCCAAATTCCTGTGCAGTGGCTGAAGTTGTGACACTGCTCCGAGTTGTAAGATATCCATTTGCTGTTTGCGTGCGTTTGTAAAAGTCATTAAATACTGAAAATAAGAATACCCTGTTAAGGCCTCGTTTCTCTCCCATTTCCCAGTATTCTATTGTGAGGACAGTTTTTCTGCCGCCATCGCACCTTCTGTAGCTGTGACACACACATATAAAGGGTGGGAGGTTTCGCTCCAATTTATTTGGAATGCCGTAAAGAATTTTTTACAATGTTGCTGTCTTATTATTTGGAACAACGGGGATATCTTTAGTGAAGGCCACATTGGGGAGAAGCGTTTTGTCATTGGCGGATTTACAATTTTTGGCCCTTTTTTTCAAAGATAAGCTAAGCTTGATACATATAACATGCTATCTGTTTCTTTAATTATCAATTGGAAATTTCTTTCTCTCTCTTTTTAATAAGATCACGTGGTAATCTCCGTTAATAAGGCAATAGAAAAATTAATAACACGGGATTCATGGTAAAAAAACAAAGGTGTAAAGTTTCAAATTTTGAAATGTGAGGGGAGTGTTTTATTTGTCCAGAAATATGAGAGGTGTTATATGCATCAATTTTAATTTAGAATATTGGGAGAATGGCATACATTCTAGCCATATACATTATTTGTTACAAATTTGAAAATAATTACAAAAGCTTTAAAATTAGATAATTGAAAAGTCAATCTTCTCACATAAGGAAGAAAGCTTACGACTTAGAGGCCAGTAACAGTAAATAATAATAATCCATTCCTTTTAAATAATATATATCCATCCCTTCTCCATCTTAATTTTATTTAACTTTTTCTGATTTTCAGGAAAAAAAAACTTCTTAATATGCGATGAAGATATTTCTACCGTACTGGTAAAAACGTTGGCCAGTGCTTGGCGAAAAAACACTGGACAGTGACCGTAACTGGAAACTCTTGTCGGACATCTGACAAATAGATTCTTAAATAATGTTTGCATGCCAAATTTGACGCTTAACCTTTTAAAAAGAGCTTTGGACCGGAAAAAAACAAACTCTTAAAAAAGCTATAAGTGTAAAGTATGATTATGTATTTATCCAGAAATATATATATATATATATAATCTAAAACTGAGAAGCATATTTGGATAACAAAATCCATCCCGTTAAATTAGTCTAAAAGAAAGCATCTTCTGGTTCTGTCCAAACGGGGCCCACGTTTCCTAACTTTTCTCTTTGCCTTTTCAAAGATGGTGCTGGGGTGATCCTATCAGGAATCCCAAAATTAGCCTGCCTCCGCTTCTTTACTTTTACTTCTCGAATAAGTTCGACTCCTTATTCCCGTCCTCTGGGGCCTCTATCTTCATAATATCTTCATAATCATTCCCTCATATATTCCTACCGTTTTCCCAAGTCCTTCACTAAGTACCCTCATCTCTCCCTCTGAGTTCTACAGATATTGCCTGATTTCTCCATTTCAAGGGAACGAAGGAGTCCATATTTGGCATCTGAGCGTAGAGAATTCTCTTCGGATTCCGGGGCTGGGGTAATTCTCCGAGTTTTTTATGAATCCCTTTTATACCCAGGAAATTGTTGCAATCTGTATTTCGGTTCTCATAGCTTTCAGTTCTCGCCAGCAAGATTGAATTTCATAGGTCCTCTCGGTGCGCCGTTGGCGAATTATTGTTCTCTTCTCGAGAAGTTGAGTTGATTTAATAATCTAGGTTTCGACAATTTCTCTGTCTGCAGCATGATATTTTGTTAGAGAACTGGTTTTGTTGTCGGGTTTAAATAATTCGGCCTTCTACATCTGGATATATTTGGATTGGAGACCATGCATTTTTTGCTTGTGTGCATCGGAACATAAAGGGGATTTTTCGTCCACTAGAAAGAGTGAAGATGAAAAGAGGGAAAGATGATGAGAAGCTCGTGAGGCCTATGTTCCCTAGACTGCATGTCAATGATACGGAAAAGGGTGATCCAAGAGCACCGCCGAGGAATAAGATGGCCCTCTATGAACAGTTTAGTATTCCAACTCAAAGGTTCAACCCGGCCTTTCAGCCACTTAACCCAGTTAGTTCTAGCAATACAGTCTCTCTGGCATTCTCAAGCCAGGTAAGTTCTTGATTTTGTGGCGTTGCCTGTATTCTTAATTACTTTTTCCTCCTGTTCCATAAATATTCCTGCTATTTATGACCTTGTTTTATGCAAATTCATCTTCTGGTGCACTGGCTTCATATACATGTCAGCCGGTGTTGGAAGACTTCTCCAGTCATGTCCAATACTTGGATACCCGGAACTAGAAGTCAGTTTATACTTTATATGCTAGCTATATTTGAAGAAACACTTAATCATGGGGATTTTTCTTTTAGTTCCTAACTAGAAAGAATGGAAAGTGACACATGACATGACAAAGCTGAAGTGTTTGTAAGTAATTTGAGCATCATGTCTCCGATATGTGTTGGACATGGACTTGGACGTCACTTTTTTTTTTTTTTTTAGGTTTTCTGCTTCATTGGTTTATATGCTTGGAATTCTTGTGCATGTTTAGTTCATTGGGCATAAGAGTATATGCATTTCATGAATTAGCGATTCTTATTTTCTAAGTTATACCTTGGCGTTTGTTGTATTATGGGATTTGTGTTTGTGTGTGTGCCTTTTCCATGTGCAGTGAGAAATAACTTTTCCCCCCTGAATTTTTGGATCTACATGTTTGCAGAGGACTGTTCCTGAGAGAAACTATATACTTCCAGTTCATTTACCTCCACAAACGCATACTTATCAAGTTGAAAATAATATTTCTCACCAATCTGATGCTGCGAATATGAACCCTTCTATGGCAAAACCTGAGCAAAGAAAGAAGGTAGATGAAGATGACTTTAGCGTTCCTATGTACGTGAATTCAAGAGTCGGCCAATCTAACAATAAAACTCAGAAGACTTTTGATGGTAAAAAATTCACCACCATGGGCGCTCGATATTTTGGTTCTGCAGAAGTGCAAAATGCTTGTGACAGGGATCCCAAACAGTATGGCTCCCCATATGTCAATATAAGAAAAGACATGAGATGTGAGAGTAATGTTCTTCCAAATGGAAGTCCAAGTAGGGACCAGCCAGGAAAATCTGCCAGGAACATTTTAAATGGAGAAAATATTGACGGTCTTGCAAGGCAAGACAATGCGACTCCAAATCAAGAGTACCAGGATCAGAATTGTCCTGGATCAAGGCTTGGCATATTACATCAGGCGGATGCTTGCTTGCAAAAGGATCATGAAGCTGGACCACTTTGTAATAACACCAGAAACCTTGTCTACCCTTCAAGTGATACAGAAAAGGGAGATGTTCCTTTACCCAGAGGCTGCTTTCATTCTACTGCTGATCAAAATAGTCCAGTTGAGGCTATTGATGACGCAGAGTGTCATGATACCAGGAGTACAGGTCCAATAAAGAAAAATTGTGACAAAAGTGACGATGTTTCCAAGATCTCAATGATAGATAATTTGTTAAGCCAAAAAATTTCTCCTAATGATGTTGTGGAGATAATAGGTCAAAAACATTTCTGGAAAGCAAGAAGAGCTATTGCCAAGTAAGTCTTGTTACCAAATTACATAGCACCTGTTCTGGGTAGTCCTACTAAACTTTAAATCTTCCCTTGTGAATCATTTTTTGCATATATGATAACTGAACTCTTATGACATGCTTTTGTGCGACGGCATTTTTTCTCATTCTTCTTTCTTACTTCTTTATAAATAATTTTTTTTTTTCATTTTTTTATGTATGATTAGTTTGAGGTCTTTATTGAGAAAATGAAAAACATTAGAGAAGTCTAGAGGACCGGAAATGGGGAGTTATGTGAAAACATTTTGCTGTATAATTGAATTTTGAAGCACAGTTGTTAGTATATGCACCTCTAATTATAGTGCAGTCGGGCTATTGAGCCAGAGGTTTTTACCTTTTTGCTTAATAAGTTGTACATATTCCTTTGAATAAAAGAAATTTGTCTAGAAGACTTGCCATCCCTTCTAAATTGGATTTGGATTTTTTGTTCATCTGAAGTCAATAATATACATACATACATACACAAAGACATATATAGGTATGCATGTATTTAATGGTGAGTAGCAGTTCACCTTACAGAAGGGTGATTAGAAGTCTTAATATTATGCTATGTTGGAAAGAAAATGCTATGACAGCATATTATCTCATTCTTCACTGACCTTTAGCAACTGGGCTTGGGATATTTTCCTGTCCTGGCCTTCTCTTGCTTGGTTTTCCTTGTGACCGCTGGCAAGTTTCTTTGCATTGCGTTGAAATGATGGCAACCAGGCAAAGCAGGATGATTCCAGGAAATATGGACATATGAAGAGTTTTTGACAAGTACTTATTACTTGAATTTTCCGCCACTTATCTGGTGTCTTGGTTCTGTGTTGAAGACACACTCGAAATGTGAATTTCTTTTCCTGTACATGTTCAAAATTTATCTAGTAAAGGCGTCTTTTCTCGTTTTGTTTTCCTCTTTTTTTTTGGCAAACAAATGATGGGCTAGGCCCAATCAAGATTCTACATCAGCAGGGGCTCGAGTCTCCAGAAGATCCTTTGTAACAAGACCCCCCAAAAAGTTGGGAGCTTCCCTAAGATTGCCCATGCTCTGTTTACATTTGACTGCATAAGGGGCTAATCAATCCGCTGGCCCAGTAACCTTTTCCTAATGTGATTTACTGTAACTGTCCATTGCCTCTGCATTATCTCCTTAATAAACACCACTGTGGAGCTGTCTGGCTTGAGTTGTTCAGCATTGCCATTGATGGTTTGAATTTGGTTCAGCAAGTCAGATTGCATTTCTACTTGCCTGAAACCAAAGTCTTGGGCTAGTTTTAGGCCTTCCTCAATTCCCCAAGCTTCTGCCTCAGATGCTACACAATTTTGGGGACTTGTAAAATCCTCCTTGCCATTGCCCTCCTCCATGCCTAGTAATACCTCCAGAGTCAGTAATACCACCATTCTCCCTCACCAACCCATCCATGTTCACCATCATCCTTCCTCATTTTGGTTTTGTCCAAGTGCATCCATGTTACCTCCCGGTGTTCCTAGTCTTCATTCTCCTGAAGCAAAATTTCTGTACATACTTAACAGACTTGCTGCTGGGTTTTGCTCTGACACAAACAACTCATTAAAAGTGCTCCAGCATCTTTAATTCATAGTTTTCATATTATATAGATATATCTTTAGTTCATAGTTTTACCCTAAAAAGTGGAAATTCGTATTGTTCTACATATTTTCCATGGTAATTGATCCAATTGAGAGTGCTGAGTGTATCTAGAATTCAATGTATGTCACAAAGTTCCTTATTGAGTTTGATCTTAATTAAATAAATCAGAGAATACATATTGCTCAAATGCTTCTTTTTGAATTATATAACGTGTTTTCCTGCCTTGAAAAGGAATTTTTTGTGTCTTCCTTATGCGTTTTTGTTTTTAACCCCATGAGATCTTGTTGGAATTGTACTGATCTAGGTCCAAGGGATTTGTGTTTTATCAAGCTAGTGTTGTGATGAGTATATTTATGCTTAGTTAATATGCGCCTGCTGACAGAGTCCTGTATTCTATCATGATATGATGTGCAGTATGCGTTTGAGATTGTTCTATGTCCCACTTAACCAGATACCAAGTATGATTTAAGATCCTGTGATTTGGAGTGTTATTAATTTATATAATGGTCCCTCCTGTTTGATCATATCTAGTTCCAAGCCTTCTGTCTGATTGATTTTGATTATATGTACCCCAAAGATTCACTGGGATATTTCTTGATTCAACTTCTGTTCCTCTCCGCAGTCAACAGAGAGTTTTTGCTATCCAAGTGTTTGAGTTGCACAGAGTCATAAAGGTAAAATGGTCTCTAGCACTAAGTGACTTGTGGTAGTCCAAAATGAGAAAATGCTAACTTTTCTCCCGTATAAACATTCTTCCTTGGAGTTTATATAGATTATTTTTTAAATTAAGCAGGTCCAACAGTTGATTGCTGGAGCACCGGATATTTTGCTTGAGGATGGTGCTTTTCTGGGAAAATCTCCTTTAGAGGGATCTGCTCCCAAGAAGCACACATTGGAATATGTTATAAAACCTCCGCAACAGAATCTCAAGTGCAAAGATGACTCTGAAAAGCGTAACCATAAAATGGAATGTTCTGCAGAGAATGCAGTTGGGAAAACATCTCTTTCATCCATGAAAAATGGTAGCCAACTTTCAAATTACACCCCCTTTTTGGGAAACTCTCACCAGGTAAACAATCCCTGGTATGTACACCAGTCACCTGGGCATCAGTGGTTAATTCCTGTGATGTCTCCTTCTGAGGGACTTGTCTATAAGCCGTATCCTGGGCCTGGATTTACGGGAACAACTTGTGGAGGATATGGGCCTTTTGGGCCAGGGCCTCTGGGAGGTGCATTTATGAATCCTGCCTATGGAGTCCCAGCTTCTCAACAAGGCTTCGGGGTTCCGACAGACACACCTCCAAGCAGTCATGGTTACTTTCCTCGTTATGGTATGCCAGTTATGGCTCCAGCAATGTCTGGTTCAGCTGTTGATCAGAAGAACCAGTTTGCTGGGCCAGATCCTCATGGTAAAATTGGTCATTTGTCTGGTAAAGAAGCTAACTGCAACAGCAATGCTCATAATCAAAGCTCTTGTAATTTGCCCCCAGTTCAGAAGAGTAGAACTATATCAGAGTCGCAGGTCAAGAAATTTCAGGCATCTAAGGCTAGTGAGTTACAAGGAAGCACAGCAAGCAGTACTGGTGAAATGGCACAAAAAATCAGAAGCACGAGTCAAATTGTTGGAGGAAGGGATGCATTTCCTCTTTTTCCAATGGCTTCTCCAGTGTTTCCAGAGGCAGAGGCAGAGGCAGAGGCAGAGAGAGCCCCCCGGTCGCCCCTAGAAACCAGACAGCGAAGGCGAGTGATCAAGGTTGTGCCACACAACCCCAGATCTGCAACGGAATCAGCTGCTAGAATTTTCAGGACAATTCAAGAAGAGAGAGGACAGTAGGACTCTGGATAGCGCCCTTCATCTAAGTTGGTATGCCGCAGTGGATTGAGTCCCTGTATTCTCAAGGGCCATTTGGTATATGAGAATGGATTTGGGAAAAGGGAAAATGTGAGGTAAAGTATTTTTTATTATGTATGATAGATGACAAAATGGCTTTCTTGGGGGAAAACTTCCCATATTTGTAGCAGAGAATTTTCCCATTCTCATTTTCTCTCTCATTTCATTTTGTACTGAATGGGCCCTTGGAGTATCATGACATCTTATAACGGGTTATTTCCTTTCTTTTTTTTTTGTTTAGGTCACACTACAATATATTTGTATGTAGATATCTTTGGAACATTAAAACTAGTGAAATGTAATATTATTAGCATATTGTGTCTTCATACATATTTACTTATTTAAGTAGGCGATTTTGTAAGTTTTTAGTAATTGTTCTCTGAATTTTGAGGCTGGATTTTAATTTTAGTGGGAGATTGGTGTTAAATTTATTTAATTTTTTTTATATAAAAAAAAGCGTAGGACAAGTGACTCTCAATAGAGTTCTCAAGTTCATTACGATGATACTTTCTGTTAGCAGGAACAGAAGCTTTACGTTGTTTCTTAACATAATTATGATCTTTACTATAGCATTGAATTTAATGACATGGCTAACAGGAGAAAATAGTGCAGGCTCTCCAAATCTCTCTCGCTCATTTTAATATACGTATAAGAATATATGTTAGGTACAATATCCCAAGTTAATGAACGAAAGTCTCCCACATATCGAACTCGACAAGAATTTTGAATGGGGAGGGGCATCAATTCATTGTGGGAACTTGAAGTTCGCCGTGTCAGAATTCAGATTAATCCTTGTCAGTTGGCAATATCCTTCTGGCGGTATAACTTGTACGTGTATCCCACCAGGGGCAAAATTGAAAATTCAAGTTGATGCCAGTTACTGAGGGATATAAGATCCCGGAAAAGTCCGAATCGGAGGTGAAGGGAGGAGCGAAGCGCGAGTCTCGATTGAGGATTGCTTGAAGTTGCAGCGCCCAGCGAAGAACAATGGTGAACTACATGCTGATGATCGCCGCTGATCTTGAGAACCTCACCAATCTTGAACCCCAAGGTGGCTGCGACGACCCCAACTTCTCCTACCTCTTCAAGGTCTCTCTCTCTCCCGCCCCCATCCTCTAGGGCTTTGGGTTCATCCTTCTTCTCCTTATTCTTTCCTCTAATTCTTCAATATTCATTATCGCTCCCTATTCCATTACCCTAGTGACTTTGATTCTGACGCACGACTAATCAGTTCATTATCTGCCAACTCTTTCCCGAAACTGTTTCCTACTTTATATGCCAAGTTGTCTTGCGCCATGCTCACAGCATAATATATGAAATTCACAAAGCTGAAATAGCATAATAATCTCGTAGAGGATCTTCACGTTCCTTTTTTATGTATTCTGCTCTCTTTTACTGAGGCTTAATGATTGGTTTCAATCTTATCTCCGAATTTCCTTGATGTTTTCTTTTTTTAAAAAAAAAAAAATCATACGTTCATGCTTAATATTAAGTACTCTATAGTGTGTGCTGGTATTTGACTTGCTTGTTCTTTTCAAAACAAAATGTGAATGAAATGCTGGATAATATTATTAGCGCTAGCTTTACGTATATCCTGTTTTCTTCTTGTAATTTGGATAAACTCCTGTTTAGATATTCTGATTTTACTTTACTCGTCCTTGTTATATTTTCTTATAGGTAAAATGTGGGAGATGTGGAGAGCTGAGCCAAAAGGAAACTTGCGTGGCCTTGAATGAAACTGTTCCTCTCCCAGTTGGTAAGGGGACAACTAATCTCATTCAGAAGGTACTCTCAGTCTATCCATTTACCAGTATCCATAGAGGGAAC
Organism: Leucaena leucocephala; assembly: GCA_037074615.1. Taxonomy (NCBI): domain Eukaryota; kingdom Viridiplantae; phylum Streptophyta; class Magnoliopsida; order Fabales; family Fabaceae; genus Leucaena; species Leucaena leucocephala. Next base: position 4,518,864 of record CM073517.1, on the reverse strand, counting down.
AACGTTTGGAAAATTAACTAATTGTTAACTGTCTTGCGGTTACTGAATAATTAGCTCAATTCTACTGGTTCGTGATGATTCTGAGATTTCTTTCCTCTATTTATTGGTATTTTACATGGACCATTTAGCATCCTGAGCACTGAGAGCTCCTCATTCACAAATGAGTGCTAGTTACTATCAGCTTCTTCTAGCATTTTAAGATCAGTCTGGAAGTATTTTAATTTTTAAGGTCTTGAGATTTCTGACAGGAACCATATTTATGAATATACAGAAAAAGACAAAGGCACCATTATCCAATACTTTGTTTGAATTTTGTATGCTTTGGCACCCATTAAATTGCTTTTCCACTATGTATGGATGTACACATGACAAAGGAGATGCAACCCATCCCCCTTGTGCTGGTTTCTGACTGAAATCATTTCTCGTACACAGATAAGGTGATCATAACTAGTCTCTTGCTATCTGATCTGACTTGTCGATTTGTGAGCTTCTTTACGTCTAATTATAATGAGAATTTTATTAATTTAGCAAGATTGACCGCCTGCTCTTTTCTCTGACATAGGAGTAAAGATCCTGTCTGTGTTTAGTGTCTGTTGCTTAACATCAACTTCGACAATAATTTGTCCATGTGAGATTCTTCTAAATGTTTCTCACAGCTGGTGATTTCTTGATGCTTCTTCTTTGGTCTGCAGTGCAAGCTTTGTGGCAGGGATGGCATGGTGACAATGATTCCAGGACAAGGTAAACCGCTAACCCAGGAAACAAGTGAATCTGGGAAGTATGCTCCATTAATGTTGTTTGACTGCAGAGGCTATGAGCCAGTGGGTTTCATATTTAGCGGTGGATGGAAAGTCGAATCTGTGAGTGTTTTTATTTCTGTAGTTATCATTACAATGTACTGTTTATACAGTCTTCAATGATTCTTCAATGCCACTGGCACTTGATTGTAATTTAAGTTCCTCCCCATATCACCCCATTTTAAGTGAAGCAGCAATAATAAATATTAAGAAAACAAATCATTAGGTACTCTCTGTCTTTTTTTAAATAACTCCTTACTTCTTGCTGTTGAATATCACATATTAGTTGAGTTGGTGGTTTCTTTTGAGAGCTAAACGTAGTCTTATATCCTGTTGAAGAAGATTTGCCAAATATGCACTGGCCCGTTCCTCCTTACAAAACTCCTTGTTAATTTGTGCTCGTTGTGCATTTTTTCATGGAATCCCCTTATATTATTTGATTTCCTTCTTTCCTCCGTTCTTTCTTGCACTGAAATCTTGTTAATCAACTCCTGCATCTTGTTTTCCCCTCCTTTCAACCAAGGTATTTCTTCTGTAAATAACACGTATGAGCTGCATCTTGAGTCTGTTGCCTGCTTGGTATTGTCTGATGCTCACTACATTTGCTGTATATTATAAAATTAGGCTGAGGAGATTGAGGTGAGTTACGCTATTTATAATTTATAAAAGGCGTGACTTCCTATAGGTTATAGTTTTATCTTATACATAGATTTACTTCATAACTTTGTTTTTATTACTTTCTTTTTAATGTTTTCCTAGTTAACTAATTATTGCAAGTTTTACTTGTGTAGCTAGAGGGAACTAAATTTGAAGATGTGGACTTGTCAAGTGGAGAGTTTGCTGAGTATGATGAGAAGGGAGAGTGCCCGGTCATGATATCTAACGTCCGTGCTACTTTTGATGTGGTAAAGTAGAGTACACGTCACAAACATGGACGGGCATCATGGAACACATCTATTGACATGGTGAACTGGCAAAATCATTATGTTGATGTTATTTGATGAACTGGGTATTATATTATAAATGTTCTTGCTTGACATGCTGTATGTAGTTTCCTGCTGGCCAGTTTTCTGGGTGTATAAAACTAACTAATTCTGTTGTGAATGAGCTTCGGAGCTGGGATATATCATATCATATATTTGTGGGATATGTTGGAGCTTAACTTCATTTGCAGCCCTGATATCTCCTTGATGAAATGGACCTGATATTTTAGTAAGTAATAACAGTTTCCAACCGATTGACGAACTACACGTAAAACGCAGATGGCGCCAAAGGACAAGTCGAGTTCTCCCGATTAGAATGGATCTCTGTGTTCACAAAGAGGGGAACGTCAGTTAATTTAAAGCCCAAGTCTTAAATGGTGGCTGGAGACTAAATTTAAAAAATCTAATGTTGATTGGCCCTTACAATTGTTACAGGGCGTCAAAGAAGCTGAGTTACATGTCTTCCTCGAGTGTTTCCCCTTGATTTTTTTTTTGGTGATAAAAAATGCTATGCCCCGTACATTAACATGTTATTATACGAGAAGTTACTAACATTTCCACTTTCCTTAGAGGGGTACACCACACAACGTCGCTCCACTTGCTCACATTTCGGCTTTTAGGACGTGAAGTTAGGTGCTAACAGCCATAGAATCCAGTAAATATTAGTACTTCCTTGTCCCCCGAAATATCCTTCTGCCGATTATGGGCCCTTCCGTCCGTGATTTTAAGTAGGTTTTACAAAAGCAGAAAAAAATGAGAGAAAACAAACAGAATTAGCGTGGAAGAAGGGCGCAGAGAAAGCAATTTGCATTTTATTTCATGGCACGCTCAAAAAGCCATTGCAACATTTTCACGTTCTTATCCCACACGTGCATTCATTTTCAACTTCATCTTATCATTTTATCATCAACACAGTCCTCTTCCAAGCTCCAAGCTCCAAGCTGACTGATAGTCTGATACCCCTGCCTGCCTCTTCCCTTGGCTTTCCCCTATTCTGAATCTGAGTCTATGGTGCCCATTGCTTTAAGCCCTCTTGGTCTCTGCATATACCAGCCATTATTATTACATCAAGACGAGATATAAGTACATGCAATTTTTTTACTAAAATTGAGGATATAAATATACCTTTTTTGATATCTTCTTCTCCCTAACCTCGTATCGGTCCAAGGTAAGATCGCACAGCCAAGCACCCGGACTCACGAGCTGCACAGAAACATACAGCTCAATACCATCATTCATGTCTCGCAATTGCAATCAATTAAAGATTCCATTTCAGTGAATTTCACTAATTGAATATGAATAAAGCCAAAACTACTGACGGAAAAACTTTTTTAAAAGAAAATGCAGAGGAGGAGAAGTCGAATATGCCCCCCACTAATACACACAAAGGAGATGTGAGAGAAAGACTGGCCATTCTTCTTTTTCATGTTGTCGGTTACTTCAAGCATCTGACATTTTGGTTTTCATAACAACTATATCACAACCATCCACGTGCCCCCCTGGCCCCTCGTCCCAATCTAGCGGATTTGAACGGTCCAAATTTATAATTTTTTCAAATGACATTTTTTGGTTAAAAAAATCATCTTTTCGAAAAATTAATAACAAAAAAATTATCTTTATTTTATATTCTCTACCCATTAAAATAATTATTTTAAAAAAATAAACATATTAAAAAAATTAGATCTCAACTGTTCACATCAAATCTGGACAGTCCAGATTAGATTAGTTTATGGTGATCAAGTTTTTTTTTTTGGGTAAAGATCATCAAGCTTGTTCAGCAGTGCCCTGCCTCCATCCCATGACTACCCATATGTTTTTTTTAAGACGTGATCTTTCAGGCCCCCCCCCCCCCCAAAAAAAAAGATGCGATTTTATTAATAAAAAATACTATAATAATAATTTTATCGGTGGGTTTTCAATAAAATCAAAGGAAGAAAAAGACAAAGTGCCAGGACGCATAAGGTTATATTAAACAGCTGTCTGTCCTCAACTCCATCAAGTGACTTTGTGAGACCAGATCAGCCACACCATAAAGCACAACAAAGCAACTATTGAGTTCCATGGCCCCACTTTACTCCCAATTATACTCATTATAAAAAGTCATCTAGAAAAAAATATTAATTTTAAATATGAGAGGTTAATATAATTATTAATAAATATTTTTTTATTTTATTCTCATATTTTAAAAAACTAGTTTATAAATAGAAGCAAGAGATTTATAATTTACAAAAACAAGAGATAGAGAAAGAGATGAGAGAAAAGATAAGATAATAAAAATATATTAAAAAAATAATTTAATTATTTATTGGTCACATTATTTAATAAGAATAAAATAAATAAACCTTATACACAAATAATGATATACCTACCAATAATTAATAAACTCACCCAGAAGCAAACGATTTTTCAGTACTAGCCTACGACAAAATAAAGAATTTAATAAACTCACCCAGGTCACAGAAATAAATAAATAAATAAATAAGCTCCATCCCTATCTCCAGTCTAGTCCATAGGTTTTGCTGGGCAATCTGGGGGAGGGAGAGAGTAGAGACAGACAATCAATGAACCCCTACGACAAAGCTAATTTTATTTCTTAGGTTGAGCAGATTGCCTTCTTGCCCTCTCCCGAACCTCGTCAATTTTCGTTGTGGAAAACCAAAGGCGTGGTGCCCTAGTTTTTCACTGAACATTAGGTCACTGTTCGGCACTATTGACAAGTGTAAATCTGTGCACAAGTACCTACCTAACCTAACCCCCTTTCGTAAATACGAAATGCAACATTCCTCTAATTAAGCCTATTCAAGTTGGGGTAATAATGGTTTGATTTCCGCACCTTTTTTTTTTTTGAAGTGTTAAAAACTAGTTAGGTTCAAGTCCTGAGAAAGCATGAGATCCAAATTCTAAAATGAAATCCATCGATGAGAATATGTCATTTTTTAAATTCATCCATGGAGAAGATATTAAACTGGACATAAAAAAGGAGGACAAGAAAGGGCAGGTGGAAAAAGTAGGAGGAGCTTGCTTACATTGAGAGTGCGTTGGATGAATTTGGCCCTCTTTTTGGGTCTCTGAGGGAGCTTTGAACCCTTGATTGCCAGAAAATCTTCTTCCTTCTCCTTGTTAGTGAGGGCTATCACGAACTTGGGGGGCCAAACCGGCGGAGCAGCATCTCCGCTGCCGGACGGCGAGCCACCCTTCTTGCCATCATGCGCGGTGTCGGAGGAGGCGGCGGACTTGTTATTGTCGTGGTGGTGGTGGTGGTGGTGAGACCCTCTCTTATCGTGCGCACCCCTGTCCGGTGAGGCAATTCCCCTAACGCCCCCGTTGCTTTGGCCTCTCATAGCACCCGAACTCTCCGAGTTCCTAAATTAGAAAACACCAGATATTATGTATCAATATAATCAACAACGATATACGCGAATCATCATAAATTCACAAGACAATTCTGGATTCAACATTCTCTTCGGAAGAGTATAGAAGGGCAAGAGGTGAAAAGGAATATTTTTTTTAAAAAAAAAAAGTAAAAGGAGGAGGAAAACTAACTGGGGAGTGGTAAAGTTACGAAATTGACCTCGGGGATGGTATAGATCGCAGGATGGGAGAGACTGGAATCTCGACGAGTTTTGCGTAGAAAATGGTGTTGGTCTTTTGGTTTCTTGGGGGACTTTCTAATTTCTACTGCGTTTTTAACAAGGGGATCGTTTCGTTCCTTTCCTTCCCTATGTATCTCTCCATGTTTTATCCTTTTAATAATGAATGAATAGAGAGGTTTATGCATACATGGGCAGAAGATATTTGAGAGAGAGAAGAAAAGAAATGGGATTCCTGGAAGGGGATCAGGGCCGTTGGATGTAGTGCCTTTAGGATAAATCAAGGTTACGTGTCGAGAGAGATGAGGAAGCCCACCAAAGATCGGACGGCCATAAAGGGGGGTGTTGCAGAAAGGACATGGAGGGGAACAAGGGGAAGGAGAAACTCCATTCCATGTTCCCAACGATGCTGATGATAATTGATTTGATCCGGCGAGAAAGAATAGCAGAGTTTTCTCAAGTGGGGAGGCCTGTTTGAGAATAAAACCGGTGTCATGTTCTTTCCAAGATCATGTTTGGATCTGTACACTGTAACGTAAAAAGTATATAGAGTAAGGATTTCAATTCCGTCCCAAATCAAATCCCATACAGAAACATGAGGACAAGAATTAAGATGAGTTCAATTTACCAAGAAATTGCAGGGGGCAAATTCTGAGATTGATTTTAATGGGTGAATTGGGGAAGTTGACATGTGAGAGGTGGAAGAAAGGAAAAAGGTGGCAGACAACGTAGACAGCAGCATTATTCAAGTCATCTGCCCCCATCCCCCACCACTTCCTTCACTTTTCTTTTCCCCCTTCATCTTATCTTCATTACTAATTATTAACATCGCATATTATACAACTAATCTACATCTCCGTCCATCACTTCATTATTCCCACCTATTTCTACCCATATTTTAACAAACATCCTACGTTCCCCCCCAAACACAAAATACTATCGCTTACATTAATATATATATATATATATATATATATATATATAAAAAGAACGAGACAAATCAAACACTGGAGCAGAACCCCTCTCGTGGAATGGACTCCCAATGCAAACCCTAAATACTCCGCTTCTCATGAATCCTTTTTCTTCACGCCACCTATTAAATGCTCCACACATATACCGGTAGATCACGCCGTCTACTTACACCCCCAACCAACGTCGTTACTGACCTCACAAACGCAAGATGATATAAATATATCTCTGTATTTTTTTTCCCTTTCTCCTTCGTCAACTGTGGAGGGAATCGAATATAATACCTGAGAATTCGGGGAGGAGGCTGTTGCGGCGACGATGACCGTTGTCGGAGATTGGGATGGCGGTTACTGTGATTATGAGTGGTGGCGCTACTAGGGATGGAGTGATTTGGAGGATCCTTGACGACCCGGCGGTCCACTCGAACCGTCGTCCGCTGAGCCGTGGCGGAAGAGTCGTCTTTCACCTGAATCTTCATGCACCTCAGCCGCTTCCGGTTCCCCCACTTCAACAAAAAATCAGACGTGGTGTTCGCGGCCGCCTGTCTGATGGTATCGGAGCTTCCCCTCAATAACAAGGACGAACCATCAGCTCCCGCAGGGCCGCTTTTGTCTTTGGAATGGTTGTTAACGTTATTATTGCTCCTAAGTGACTCTTTATCCATCTCCTTCCGGCACCTGTCATCATTAATAGGCAGAGTTAATGGGGTTAATTTTGGAATTACACATCTATTATTTGCATCAACTTCCATTTCCCACCACCACTCTCCGCCTTCAAGCGATCACATTTATCCATCTATGAACTCTAAACACCGCATGCTACTTTACCCTGCCAGTACCACACCAAAAAAACAAAAACAACGACGATGGGAATCATGTGCACCGGAAGCATCTTCTGCGTCCCTGACAAGATGGATGATCAAATTTATGGGACGGAGAACCTGAGATTATGAAAATCTTTTCCCATCCAAAACAATTCAGAATCCAATTTCACATTTTGACAGGAAAAACAATGTAGAGAATAACGAATTGCAAGAGTTAATGAATTCAACGCTCCTCTCGGAACTAGAAACGCCCCAGAATCAGCCCTCCCTTCTGAGTCAATCATTGCGTCGGCTCTTCAAACCTTGAATTCTGAAGATTCAGAAAGAGAGGTTCTTCTCTAAGGACAGAAACCACATCAAGAGCCATTGATAAAGGACATGAATTTAGGGCCAAGCCTCAATCAACCATTTTAGCCCTTTAGGCCACCACGGAGAAAAACCATAAACAAATCGATAGTGTGAGAGATGGAAAATTGAACTCGCTCTCCATCACTCCAGAAATTTAAAGACGAGAGGCAAACTTATAACCGAACAAAAATTGGGAAAAGTAATGTGAGCGCGCTCGAGAAACAGGAGATTAGCGGCCGAGCCAAAGAGCCGGCGGTGGAGGGAGGACCCAAATTGTTAGAGGAGGTAGGAGATCAGGAAAGCAAGTATAAGACGAGACACAGCCAAAGAATTAATGCATTACCAGAAAATTTCAACTCTGCTAGTAATCGAATTTCTTCTTAAACAATCAAACGCAGAAGAAAAGGAGCCGATTTTCGATATCCTGCGAAAAATCAACGAGAAGAAAGAATTCAGAGCAGCGTAAAAGGTATAAAACGTAGCAGAATGGGATCAACTTCTGCGGCTAGGAGTAGCAAATCAACAGCCAGATGTCCATTAAATCAATTCCTGAGTTCTGATTTTTAAGGAAGTGTGTTATTCCCTCACCTCAATCAATCTGATTCAGCTAAAATCCGCTTCCCAGGATGCACCAAAAAGTTCGCCGCTTTCAGTTCTCAGGCCTTGATTCATGCAAACCTATTGCGAAAATCCAACTAATGATGACATTCTTAGTTTGAATCCGCGACTCAGGTTAAACTTAGCAAGCGACTATCGTTCCCGTAATCTGCCGGAAAGTTTACAGTTCCAGACTCCGCCTAGATTTCCAGGAAAATGAGTCTGTAAATGACAGGCACACAGAAATAACTGAGTTTAGATGCCGAATAACAAAAACAGAGAGAGAATGAAGCTCTGGCTTGATTGATTCCCAACCTCCAGAATAGGTGATTCTCCAGAACCCCTATGTATCACAATGAACAAATGGAATCTCAAGAACAGCTAGAGGAATAAATAAAATAAAATTCTGGCAAATTCGCCAATTCCAAATGCTCTTGGCATGCACCTGTTGACAAAAAATGAGCCAAATACATATTTCAGTCAATAATTCGAATTGGCCACCAATTGGAGCTTCTGCTCCATGAAAGACAGGGAAGAAAAACAGAACTAGAAATTGAGCTCATCGCTAAATATCGAACCTTTTTCTACCATTACATAAATATATCTTCAAAGGAGTCCCAGATCCTTGACATTCACCGTTCAGTTATCAAAATTTGTATCCAAAATCCTCCTGTTTGATTAGACGGATAATGGGGAACAGAACAAGAAAATTGTCGGAGATGATAGAAGGACGGAAGAAGAGTACAGGGAGCTTCTTCTTCTTCTGATAAAACGAAATGCAGAGATTTTCTTGTAGAGGCTTTTTAATATACATGGTGTGCTCCTCTCCTTCACACCAACCGTCCCCTCCGAGAATTGATGGCCGTTCATCAAGAATCATATGGCATTCGTTTATCCTCCCTTAAACTATACAAAGGTCACCACCCACAACGTGTTAACCCCGTTACGAGTTCTTTGCGTTGCCCATTCGCCGTTAACTCTTATCACGGCGTGAACTCGGTTAGCGACATGAGATTTAGATATCAATTATCCTGAATATAAATGCTTTTTCTTTCTTTCTTTCTTATTTTGCCCCCTGTGAGAATATAATGGCTTGCTTAATATCACATCAATTTTTTTATAAAAGAAATATATTACTCTAATTTCTTAACTAAACTTTGAAAAGGCAGCTTTAATTTTTTATTGCCTCTTCAACACAACAAATTCATAGGATCATTTTTTAAATAAAAATTTAAATGAATTATATTTTGGAGACGGGAGAAGAGATTTTAAGGTTTAAAAGGTATTTGTAAAATAAACCTTATATTAATTATACCACACCATATCATTGGTTAAAACAACTATACAATTTCCATTTTTTTTAGTACAATTTTTTAAAAAAAAGATTAGACTTACCAACAATTTAAGGTCATAATTTAAGGTCAGGATAAAATTTTCTTTTCTTTTAGGTTATACTAATATCGGCCAAGATGATTTGTTTATTACTCTCAGTTATAAACCTAAGCACCTAAGAGCTATAATATCTCTCTAAATATCACGAATAGAATTATAATAAAATAATAATTTTTATAGATCAAACATGCTCTACAAGTATATTTCATTCTTTTGTGAGTTACACAATTTCTATTTTGTTTATTATTACTATTGTTATTTGAATTGAGCAGTGAATTAGTGATGGTCAGAATAAAAGTTGAACAGTTATAAACGCTAAACTTAAATCTAGTAACCACATATTGACGAAATCACTAAATAATGGCCATCTGCAATTCCAGGCGACTTTCATGACAATGACGATGACGACGACGATGACGATGATGAGATAAATAAATTAAGAATATTTATTCTTTTTTTTCTTTTGCCAACTAAATTAAGAATATAAAAGATATCCGACAAAATTATTAAATTATTTTGATATTTTTAGAAATGTATAGGGTAACTTCTATCTATAAAAAATATAAATTAAAAATTTATTTTATTTAAAACTCGAGTGACATTTCATATTAATCAATTATATATTTAGCATTCTTCCTGATATATTACTAATAATTACATGTATCTATGGACTAAACGTCTCTTAGTTTTAAAGGAAAAGAATACTAGTATTAAAAAAATGTATAGAAGTCATGCAATTTGAAACTTTGGACTCTTGGAAAAAAATTATTAAAAAATATTAAATACCCTAAAAATCTGACTTTTTATTTCCTGTTGAGCAGATTCAAATTAAAGTTAGGTGGTCCATGGAAGCTTGATACACGTATTATGTCATTTTAAACACATAATTTTGGTTCATTGTCATGATGGAATTTTTAACGCCATATATGTATAATGGATTGCATGATGCCAACGATATATAAAATAGTTACATATTTTATGCTCTTAGTAAATATGCAATTTTTTTGTTGTTACATAAATCTTTAGAAAGGGTTTAAGTTTACTCATGATCTAAGAGTAGGACGGAGTTTTTCTTCTTCCTAAGTGATACTAATATCGGGCAAGACGAGTAGTCTATTACCCTTAGACGTAAACTTAGGCACCTAAGAGTTAGGATACTTCCCTAAACGCCGCGACTGTAACCACAACAAAATAGTACTCCCTAAGGATCGAACAAACTCCAAATAATCATATGTCTCACCTCTTCATCAGTTGAACTCACAGATGATAGGTAAATATGCAATTTTGACAACATATTGATGTCGGGGGATCAATATTTCTACAATCAACCATCTAGAAGAGAAATTACTTTTTGTAAATTGTTATAGAATCAAGAATTAGAAAAAAAAATCATCTCTCATTTTACTATAGTATTAATATTTAATATGCGTGTGAAAAGAAAAAACATTTTACTAAATAATATTTAGTAGAATTAAAATAAATATAAATAGTGGGTAAAAACCCCTCAGATTAAATATGTAAAAGAAACTTGTTCTCGATGCTGGGAGCAGTTTTGTAATATAACAATGCTTTTCATAAAGCAGTTATATTTCGTTGATGAATCATGAAACAAACAAATGGAGAAATTTAATTGTATGGCCTTCCTAAAGGAATTGGCTTGGGGGTCCAACTATTGCATTCCAAACAAATTGTCATTAGAATATGACTCTTTCCATTTCCATTGGTCATGTTTCCGTTCGAACAAACGCAGTCTTACTATTACCACACACCTTCGAAGGAGGAAGGACCCTATCCCTTGATTCAGATGCAAAATACACGATTCCATAGAATTTAATGACTTTTCTTGCAATGGTAGAAACAAATATAGCACATTCACAATCCATATAAATATAATAGCAGCGACAGTTCACAATTACAATACCAGATATCTCCCAGTGATCAATTATATTTACAGAGATTGCATAAGTAACACCATATATAGATATATACAGCTATGAAACATATAAACAACAGTTATGCATTCATCTTCCAGGGCGCTGCTCATTCTCATACCATTATGCACTGAAACCCCTGTGCAGAGAACTCCATGGACTGGAGGGAACACTGACGCATGCCTGTGATGAGGCCTCCGCCATTTGCTCATTCTGTATTCCTGCGTTGCAGATGTTTGCAAAAGACCTCATGTGCTTCATCCCATACTGGGACAAGGATCCACAATATGTCTCAAATGTCCTGACCTGCACCCAGAATGGATTAAGTTCTCTCTTGAATCAAAGTGGAAACAGGATTAGTTACTGTAATCAAGAAACGTAAGCTCTCGGTCTGTTCAACAATATTTATGGGTAAACAAAACTGTTGGAATCCCTCTAAGGTCTAATATTGCACATTATACCATCATTTTCAAGCAGTCCCAGTCATCAACGAGTGGTTGCCCAACAGATCGAACAGTGTTGAGAACTTCGGGACCCTTTTCAATGCCAAATAACAGCTTTCCAACAAGTTTTACGCTGTTGTCTAAATGCATTCTGTGAGACATAGCTTCCAAAACTTGTTTCTGAGCTTCAACTTTTCAATGCCAAATAACAGCTTTCCAACAAGTTTTACGCTGTTGTCTAAATGCATTCTGTGAGACATAGCTTCCAAAACTTGTTTCTGAGCTTCAACTTTCCTAGGAGAACCCTCAGCAGCTTTACGGTACTGGCACAATACAGAGAAGATAAAGTTCACCGAAATAAAATGTGAGAAAAGGGGGAGGAGTTGGCAAGTCTGTTTTAACAACCTCTGTTTTAAGCTTCTCCTTGCTTTAGGTTAATTACTAACATCAATTTCATTTTACTCATGTTTATCTTTACCAGGTATTCACTTCATGAATCAGAAGTTTTCACCCACTTCGGTTGGCGTTGAGGCTTATGAATTTAATCTGATATCTTTTTTGTAACTGTTTGTAGGAAGATACACTTAATGACTTGTGCACATTCACTTGAAAATAGTCTCTTCTTTATCAATATAATAATTTTATTCTGTCCAGCTTGAATTGTTATATACCCTTCATCATGCGAGGAGGAATTCCTAGTTTAAATCAAATAATGTAGCCAGTATACCTTATCCCAAAAATGGATGAGATCAGCATCACGTTGGTTGACTGCTTTTGTAGGTGGCCTCAAGGAGTTTTCCTCCACGTAAGTGAAATTATCATTAGCAGGATTAGTTCCCAAATATAGTACAAGATTATTCTTACTAATCCCTATAGCACCATATTGCATCACGTGAGAGCCATAGACGGAATTTCCATTAATTGTCCTGCTTTTAACCTGCAAGTACAGTGGAATATAAAAGGCATCCATCCCATAAAGTAACACAGTCAACATGTCTTTAACCCATAAAATTAGAACATAAATTTGAAAATACTATATATAAACTTTCTATGTTAGCAACTGAACCTTACCAGTTCATATTGTTGATGCAATGTTTCTGTTCGCAAATTGTGAATGTCACTGCTCAAGAGTTTAGAAAACCAAAATTAGCATACAAACACTTCAAATTCAAATTACACGGTGATTGCCTTAGTATAATATATAGCCCTAAATTGGCATGATATATGATCTAGTTATGCATTTAATATATTCATAGTTATTTGAAGCACCCCATAATTCTACATAGCCAATGTTTCCTAATCATGTCACATAAAATTAAAAAAGAAACCCACACACACACACACACAATGCTTACAGTAGAAAGTGTGAACCTACCTGTCTTCCATCCAGGCAACACTGTACAGGTCACCTAAGCAAGTTTCATATTCTGAGGGAGGACTAGGATACTCCCCAGGGCAATAAGTTCCCCAACTGCTTTCATCTGCATTTGAAGCTGTTGTAGCATAAATATTCAAACCTTCAGGAAGAAGACCTTCAAAGATGCTCCCAGATTCACAAGCCTCAAGGTAAAATACCTGCATCACCATCACATAAATACGAAGCGTAAGTCCTTAGCTTGGATAAGTTATGGTAAAATAGTAGCAAATGATTGTTTACCAGTAACTTACCAGGCTTTTATACGTTCCAGAAGCATGCTTCTTTTTCAAAACTTCAATGAGATCATTTGCATATAAGTAAGGACTAGTAGGCATCCCTGAAATCCAACCCCCAAAAAATTAATAAAGAAGATGTAAAAAGCCTCCAGCAAAATGGTGAACATATATATAATAATGAACAAAGATTAAAAAGTAAAGTAACTACTGAGCATGATTACCATTTTAATACTTAGCAATATAAACGTTATAAAATAGTGCATTAGATATGATGAGTGTAATCTTTGCTGGTTAGAGAATTATTTTAAATTACATGTCTTAAAATCAATAAATTTATTGCTGCAAAAGGATTATGATGTCCGGTTATGATGTATTATACTAAGTTACTCAATTTATTTCCCCCTCTGTTCTTAAGGAATAACAGCAATGCGATACAATTTATATTGAGAAAACAGGAAGTCTTAGAGATCCAAAAATCTTCTCCAACATACTGAAATCAAGTTGTGAAATATTTCATCATTAACATAAATTCATCAAGATACATCATTTATCTGTTGACATTTTTGGTTGATTTGGCACATTCAAACAAACTTTATACAGTTTTGCTTGTAAGGTGGTGCTACGAAACATAAGTTCCTGTTGAAAACAACCATTAGCAATGCTTAAGTTTACAGGTTTCATCATCATACTCAGGCAAAATTAAACAAAACAAACAATCAGACAGACAAAGTTGAGTAGTACAATTTGTCAGTAAAAACCTGAAATACAAGGGCTGTGTCATGTTGAAATGCTAATAAGTTATACGTGGTTCAAGATTTTCATTAAAAGTTTCCATGAAAAGATTCAGAGCCACTAACCAAGCACTCCTGGGCCACCATGATCAGTGTAGTATATAAATATATGGTCATTGGGACCACTATCCACAACCTTCCCACTGCCGCCAGTAAGAGCTGTCTTGTTTCCAAGTATAACAGCGAAAAAATTATTAACAGTAACATCTTCACCAGTGTAATCCTGCAATAATAAACTCCAATATCATATTTCAAGATCATCAAGTTTATTATAGAGTATAGACAGAGGATACTGGAATGAAAGATAACAGACCTTCGGAACTCCTTTATAAACATCATCCCCATGTGGACTGTTAATGATAATTCCAGGCCTCGGGTTCTCTTTGTTGAAAGCAATATCATCGTACATAAACACAACAATATTTTCTTCTTTCAGGCCACCTTTCCTCAGAAGTTGATACGCGTGACAAACATCCGACTGATACAAAAGGTGAAGACCAAAGTTAGTATCAATCAAACAACAGAGCTACATACGTAATTTAGCCAATCCTCAAGAGAACAGATTTGTAAGTGCCCTTTACCATTTTATATGGCCAAGGGCATGTTAACTTTTCTAATTTTCTCTCCACGAAAATTTCATGCAAGATCTGTTGTCGAGAATACTGAGAAATAAGAGTGTTTCAGTTCTCAGGATGATACAATTGTTTCTCCGTACAAGATGGCCATCAACTTTAGAGCAAACATATTTCGTGTAGTTTTATGCATACAAACATGTTTCGTACAGTTTTATGCATACAAACATATTTCGTATAGTTTTATGCGTACACTCTGCAGAGAAGGAACAGGGCTTTAAACAGAATATGAACAAAGTGCACTAATAAGTTCATCGCCCATCTTGATTTCCCAGTTAAGATATACTCGGAAATAAACCGCAGCTTAAAAATAAAATTTGTTGGACCAAAAGAAATACAGGGGAAAAAACTGGAAGCGCGAACGAAGAAAGTAATTACAGAAGCAACAAAAAAATCGAAGGCAGGAGGTATAACCTGGTGTCTGTAATTCCAGTAGCCGCTGGAACCAGCGATCAAAACAGCCCACCTCGTTCCCTCTGCATCAGCGTCTTGGTTCTCCTCCTCCGTGCGACCTCCGTGGAAGAACCTCGTAACTTCGGAGGGCAACCGGATGATACCTCCATCGAGGTCTCGGGCAGCAAAAGCCGCGCAGGAGAGGGTTGCGACGAGGAAGACGATGAGTGCAGGTGAGAAGGGATTCATGGCAAGAGAGTCAAGAAGGAATGCAAGGGAAGGAAGGTTTGGTGAAGACAATAAATAGTATCCTAGTGATCTAATCTAACAAGGAGAGTGCATTGTGGGTTGGGCTTAGAGCCTTAGAGGCTAACACATTATATAATTAGTCACAATTTGGGACTTTCCGGCAACTTGAGTGGGCCCACGTCGGCTTGATTTGACGACGAAGTTGCCTCTGATGCTTACTCCACATCGTTAGTGATAGCTATTTCAGGCTTGGAAGTTTGAAATTAGTTGGGTACAGACCCCAATCGCCGAAATTATTGGATAAGTATTGGTTCCACATGCACTTTCTGAGGAAGGAATCTTTATTTCTGTGAGAAAACAATTTAAGTAATAATGGAATCTAGTTTTTGTCCGTTTACATGAATCTTCTTGATAAACGAAATTCTTCCTTACGCAATCGACCTGGTCCCTCTTTGGCCATTAACATAAGGATATCTGGATCTATTTTCGTTGATCTTGACAGGCACGGGGACCCGGGAACACCGCCCTCTTTCCTTATAATTTCCCATAACGGCCAACCATACTGGCACTGGCACCCAACCGCAAGCCCTCCTCCTTTCCATGAGGTGTGTGTTTGTTTTTCCATCTTATCATTATTATCGCCCCCATGCACCACACAACAGCATCCAATAACGCACTGTCTGTGTTATATTTTTTGTTTGCTTATAGAAATCTTTGTAAAAATAAAAGAAACTATTTATATATCAAATATAGAATCTTCTCTTAGTAAATATTTAAATATTAATTTATTATTTGACAAGTTGATGACTAATTAGTAGTATGTATTTTTTTATAAAAATGGATAAAACAAAATTTTACAAACTCTCACCCTTACATTATGATTTTTTTTTATCATGGCCCTAAGAGGCCCCATGTGGATTTGAGATAACGTGCACAACTTGGTCACCCACTTGGATTACACTCAACAAAGACGGACTTCTTGTTGCGCGAGAAAAGAGATAGGATGGAACATGGATTCAACATCAGTCATGGGAGGGACAGAACTAATGATATATTTGAGGGAATTATTATAAGGTGCAGAGACTTAATTAATAAAAAATTAAAATAATAAATAAATAGTATAAATTTATTATATTTTTTGTATTAAAATTTATTATTTTACACTTATTTAGTGTTATTTTGTTTTTTTTTGGATAATTAATTTTTTTAACACTTTATAATAATTCTCCTAAATTTTACATGGCGGGAGAATAAGAGGAGAGATTTTTGACAGACACTAATAATATGGTATAGTGTAGTAGGTAATTGATGCGTGCTGGGATCTTTTTGACATTGACAACTGACAAGTGGCATGGAGGGTGACATACGGTCTTGGGAGTCAAGATAGGATAAAGAACAAAGCTTTCGGCTGGCCTTTAATGGGTATCGGGCTTCCTTTAATGTAGGGTGACATACAGTCTTGACAAGTGGCATGGAGATGTTGGGTTGGGCCGAGTGGTCCGGAACTGGCGACGACTGATTCTTGCTTTAATGGATATCGGGCTTGCAATATCACTCCTTGCCCTTTTCCTAACATTGGTTTTTTTTGCTAATGAGTTAACACAAATAGGCTTACGAACATGAGGCAATAGATATCTCGTCTTGTTTGATATTAATATTATTTAAAAAAAATATTTTTTTTAAATCGTAAGTGAGACTAATTTTTTTTTAAAAATTTTGTATAAAAAAAATTAACACAAATAATAAAGAGTAAATTTATATTTTATAAAAAAACGAATTCGATTTTCACTATCGTTATGAGGATTTTTTTAATATGTGATCCCGTAAATCTCTTGTAAATATTATACGAGCCATAAGATTATGCCTTAATTTTAGTGAATGACCGGTGCTAAACTCATCTAAATTTTTATTTATAAAAAAACATTTGTTTCTCTTTTTTTGTAACAGCATCTGTTCTTTTCTTAGTTGGGCACATCTTTTTTTTTCATTTAATAAAAAACAAAAGATTCCATCCTTCACTTTTTTTGGACTAAAAATGATATTTTTATATTCCTTAATATAATTCATAATTTATAATACAAATTATATATATTTTCGATGCAAGTACATGGCACTACAAATTTATAATCTGAGTATTATATTAAGTTTGAACGAATGCGACTGTCCTAACATAAATCAATAATGAAAACCTAATATAAGTCATGAACAATCTCAAAATTATAGGGCCAGACGCACATTCAGAAATAAGTATTTTTTTTTAGATCTAAAATTAAATGATACTTTGATCCGTTATAGTTATTGTATAATAGGAGTATGTTCATATATAAAAATCCAAAAATTTGATAAATTGTGAAGAATACTGCTTATTTGGAAACATAGCATAATTTAAACAACAAAAAATCCAAAACATAGGTACATTCTTTTTTAAACCACTAGACAAAACCTTAGCTTAGGCCTTAGAGACCATCGTTAGGCCAAAAGTTAAACGCACCGCATCTCTCTTGTCGTGTGGCACGCTAGCAATTAAAGAAGAGAAATCGGATTCATCATCGGTGGTTCGTCTATAGTTCAACCAGTACATACTATTATTTAAAATATATTTATTTTTTTATAAAATATTATTTTATTATAATTTTAGTTACAGACATATAATGTTTTTAAAATATTTAAAGAGAAGAAGAGACTTAAATAATAAACCCTACCCTCCTGAAAATTTGTGTATGAAAAAAAAAACAAACAAAGAAAAATCAGGATATACACCGCGTTTGCCTGTTTTCCTTCTGGCAGCTTCGCATCCCCTTCGCCTTGCTGAAATTTTTCGGGGTGAAGCTAAAAATGGCGTGCTTACATGACCACAGTTGTGAAGATCATAATTGTTCCTCTGATTGGTCCCTCTACAAACACATAGATCTTTCCAAGGTTTGTTGCCGTCGTCTTTGTTTGCCCGTGTACTCCTTTGCCTTCTAATGATTCTACCGTGACAATTCGCTGCAATCAAATTCGATCTTCAATCTTGGATGAACAATCGATATTCAATAGATTTTCCACATGTTAACTAGACATCATCTGTGAAGGAACATGCTTTTATAAATGGAGTGTTTGAAATTATCTGTTCTTTGCAGCTCTGAACTCCCACTGTTCACAATTATATAATATAAAGAGGATATTTAAGCATTCAGAAAGATTTCATCTTAAACAGAAGCGCTTGTCCATTGTACATGATGCTTCTGCTAGGCGAACATCACTCTCTGGGGTGGGGCAGTTTTTTTTTTTTTTTTGGTTTGGGCGGGGGGGATGGAGCCATCAACCTCTCCAAACTTCAGCCCTCTTATATAACTACTGTGTTTATAATTATCAGACAAATTTGATCAAATTGGGGCATGGAAGGTCATTGATGAATTTGACGTAGAAAGGAGGATTCCCCCCTGCTTGATACTTTATTTAGAGAAGATAGCAGAATTTCAAATTTTAAATCACCATAAAATCCATATCAATATGCACTATTCTTAAGTTATGATCTCTGTCTATCACCTCATACATGTAATCTGTTCTGTTCCTTAGCAGTTGGGATTATACTATGCATATTGTACAGTTCTGTGTTCTTGGCAATGAATATTAATGCAGGCTCTCTTATATTGACAAACACAAATTCTAAGATATTATTTTAGCTTTCTTCAATTGGTATGTTTCAAGAATCAATCATGTTCAACGTACTTCTTCTGCTTGTAACTTTTTTACCCAGGTATCTGCCCTAAATGAGGCAACTCCAGGAAGTGTTAAGTCGGTTTTTAAAGCTTGGGAACAGCGCTTAGATTCTTCTGGGGTAATTCTTCATATCAACTTAGATTGGTTTTAATGAATCAGCTGACCTGATTCCCATTTTTACGCTCAATATACTTATATTGGGATAATCTCCAATATATGATGTGTCTTTTCTGGTCCTCTTGGGTGTGACAGGATTACTTGGAAAGCAATGAAGGTGACCCTGAATTACTTGTTTTCATTCCGTAAGTTGTTATTTCTAAGTTTTTTATCCTGACTACGTGGAAATTCATCTTGAAGTTTGAACTTTACAGTTTATACCAGTACAGAGAAAGTGTTCCTTTTTCTATTTTTGCCTACTGCTCTTCTTTAATGCCGGCAGCACAAAGATTGAGATACTTATTGCATCTGAGTGAAATAGGTTTACTTCAGATGTAAAGATCAAGAGTATATGCATAATTGGTGGAGCTGATGGCACAAGTCCTTCCAAGATGAGAGCGTAAGTGTTTATACTAAGCAGATAGTTCTACTTGATTCATTCTTCATTCCTCTTGTTCAGCTTGTGAAATTTGTTAGATTTTTTGGAATTTAATTATGTCAAGTGGTTTCTACATGTTTTATATTTCCACCTCATCTTTCTATCCCATCCCGTTACTTCATTTCTGTTGTTCATTGCTCATTTATTTCTTCCCTCTTAATACTTCTTTGCTTGTAGTGTGGTAGAGTCACTTACATTTTCAATTGGATTATCAAGGCCTTTGTATCTTTTTTGTTGCCATGCCTAATAATGGTCAATACCACCTATATTTAACATCTTTTGGAAATATTATAATATACAGTTGATGTAGGACCTATCTGAAAAGTCCCTGACTCAATTCAGCGTTGAAAATGGAAGTTTCAGCACTAAAATGATTTACCAGTATTTGTCGTGTGCCTGATTTTTCATCAGAAGTTCAGTTTCAATTCTAATCCCGCCACCCCCACCAAACACACCTTCACCCTTCATTAAATATATCTTTTCATTAATTTATCTGAAGGTTGAACACTTCACTTCAACTTGAATAGGTTCATCAATCGAGAGGGTATTGACTTTTCAGATGCTCAAAGCATGCAAGTCGTTCAGGTATATCCTTATTACTGGTTGCTTTTGATTAATTGACAGTTAGACTGAGCAACTAATATGATAATTGCATTTTTGTTTCTTTAAGGAATGGGATTTGGTTGAGAATACACAGGGAGTACTGGAATACCAGACAAGGTAATTGTTATCCATTTCTTTTATTTTTCTTTCTTCTTTTTTTCTTTTGTTTTTTGGGGGTGGGGCGGAGATTTGGATAGCGTTATCAGATAAACTTGTAGAAATATACTAAATGAACATTATACATGTATGCAATATCTTTTTCGAGTGGAAACTAGTGATGAAGTATGTTAAAATTTTATTGTATCAGTAATCCCTTAACTTGTGCTTTGCATCCTTTGAGTTTTCTTGTGTCACCGCAATCATGCATTAGTTCTTTTTATTAGATATTCTAAATTCCAAAGTGTGGGAAACATTACATTGCACTTTCCCGACAATTTTGGTGGCGACACGTCTCAAATACAATATATTGGCTTCAAAGGCGAAGCCACCCAGGTACATCTTAACAGCTAATTTGAAGGTTTTAAGATTGTTTATATTCTATCACGAAATTTAACTTTCTTGTTTGTTGTGCAGTTAAAAAGGGACGTTGTTGCCACTATTGTTTATGAGCTTAGGCCTAATCCTTCTGATCACAAGTAAGTATTTATCATTGAAGCTTCTGCTATTTATGTTTTTAAATTCTGAAAGAATTCAGTTTCTAGAACTAGTAGAAGAGTCTGATTTGGAGAGTGTTTATCATGGCTTAAAGCCTTAAATCCTTAACGTGCCTGTAAAAGTCCACCATATTAAAACCATGTTTCACGTGCTTTACTTTGTCATAATGTTTCTTGGCTCCAATACTGAGGATTTCCTTTTGTAGGGCGCGAGCTGAAGGGGGTGGCGGTCTTTCTCATGTTGAATGAAAGAAAACCATGTTATCTCTGACCGGATTGCCATCAGAACCCAATCTCTCTCTCTCTCTGTTAACACATTTAAGGTCCAGAAAGAGTTAACAACTGGATTATACGATCCTGTACAATGAAGAATTTCTTTGTGCCATTGTAAATGGCAGATGAAATTCTGCGTTAACTATTCTGCACTCTGGTCCATCCAATTGCATGTGGATAATAATAATCAGAATCAGAACTGTTGTAATTTAAATATATGACCGTATCCTATGCTGGTTTTTGAGGTTTCCCTGGCCCTATCTTATTTGGAAATAATATTATATAAGAGTCAGTTAATTTTTTTAGATAGATATAAGAAATAAAATAAATCAGTTAATTATAACTAATATAAGAATTAATTGATTAATTTGGGTAGATTGAAATATATATAATATAAATTTATCTTGAGAGTTAGATTTAGTCATAATTAATTTATTTAATTATTTAAAAAATTTTAAAAAAATTAATTGATTTTTATAATTATGATAGGAGATAGTAATTAGTAGCAATGACCTCTTGTATTAAAAAAATGAAATTAAATCATCTGGAAAATAGTTTAAATATAATAATTTGGATTTTTTTCATATGGCTGTACTATCTCATAATAGACAACGTTATTTTAGTTTGGAATTGCATTTCTTTTATCATTCTCGGACGTTTTATTTAAAAATTATTTAATTAGTTTCATTCTCAATTTCCCGCAACGGGAGCGTATTTGCTTTCGGCAAAATGGAATTAGGTGCAATTTTCTTTAGAAGGTCATTGATGCGATCGGGAATGTTTCATATGTGATGACTTTTCTTAAAGGGGCAGAATCTGATTCAACTTTGTAATGGGCTTATCCATTTACGATATCAACGTGCGCAATCTTATTATAATTCTAGTTTTGAGAAGATATACTAACCAGGGTTAGTTCGAGTAGTAACTAATTTGATATCGTTTAAGCGAGGTTTTGAGTTTGAGCCTTGGCGTATGTAAAAAATTTCCGTTGGGAGACTCACCTACTATAGCCAGGTGCGCAACGCGGATCGGATCCGGATGTAGTCGGGGCAAAGTTCCGGTGAACCGGGTGGACAAAAAAAAATAATTTTGAGAAGATATTTTAACTTTTGAGTATTTAAATTTATGATAGTTTATCTTATTTAATATTAATATCACTTAACAAAAAATAGAGATTTTATTTTATTTTTAAATTGCGTGAGTTTAAGATTTTATAAAAAAAAGGCCTTTGTTATAGAATTGTACATTTTTCTATTTCTTGATGCAAAGAATTACGTAATGTGCTAGGCGCTCCGTTTTCCGCTCTTGTTCTTTCTTCGCTCCCCCTCTCTGCTTTGCGCTGCTTCCTCTTTGCCCGACGCAGTTTCCTGGGTGCGTGCTAGCTGCTCATTTGCTTTTCCTGAGGCAAGTTTTTAGTTCCGCCTTTTTGGGTAAAACAAGCAGCTTTTCTCGTCTCCTTTTGTCTCTAAACCTGTTGTCGTCGTCTTCTCCCTTCGCTGCTCATTTCGCCTGGTTGTCTTTTCTTTTGGTGAGTCCCATCTACCCCGCTATGTTGGGTGAAGGAGTAACATTAAAAAAAAAAATCTTTAGTCTGTTGTTGATGGTTATTATTTTATATCTGGTGATTTTAGAGTATAGTTTGGCGAACGATGTGTATGTTGAGTTTTATGTTTGTGCCCCCATATGATTTGTGTTTGGTGGAAGTGGGAGGGAGGGGTATTGTTGAATATTTGAGGATGCTTTTAAGTTTGACTCCTTGTTTTATTGTTGGTTAGAGTTCCTGAAAATGGCATTGTTACTGTCATTATATGAATTCTGGACAAACTGTTTACTACTAGATTGATATTTGAAAATAAGGATGAAATAACTCCTCTAACGTTGCAGAATTTCATGCATGAAATTTGCATCCATATTTAGATGCCAACATGCCTAAATAATTTACTCTGAACATTTTCATTTGAAAAATTGTTCTGAATAGCTTGAGAGTAGGAAATATGTTTGCTTAAAATATCTTCCCCTATAGAGAGAAAGATGTTGCGATTATTGTACCATTGTCATCTCAACTACGCTGTACAATGTATCATGAACCAGGCAGGACTCTTCATTACAGAATCGTAGACGAAGATGCAAGTCTGTGGTACAGCTGCACTGATGGGTTCGTGGCAACAATCTGCCTGGACCAAGGTGCTGAATTTTCCTGCTAATGGGTGTGACAGTTATGGGTTTACCCCTCAAGTAAAGCTCAATAATGTGAAGGCTTGTAAAGCATCTTATGTTGAAGGAATTTTGGTGGGTGGGAGACCATCTACTCTCTCAGTCTCTATGCCTAAAATTGGAGGTAACTACGCCATTTAATTGGTAGGAGGACTTCATGTGACTCACTAGTATTTACTTATAAAGACCAAACGAATATCTAAGGATTGGACACTTCAATGCATAATGAGTTGTATATTCTTTCCTCTTGTTTGTCATTCAAGGTATTTGGTCTACTGAATATTTGAGACCAATAAACAAATCATTAATTTTTTTGGTATTTCCAGGTGATGGTAGCAACTTCCTGGATTACAGCTTGAGTGAAGCTGATCCTGAGGTTTATGATATTATTGGCAAGGAAAAAAGTCGGCAGTATAAAAGCCTTGAGCTTATCGCCTCAGAAAATTTTACATCAAAGGCAGTGATGTATGCAGTTGGCTCATGCCTCACGAACAAGTACTCAGAAGGACTACCTGGCAAAAGGTAAATTTTATTCCTCTGTTTTTTCCTACTTAGGTAATACTAATAATGAGTTCTTTTTTCGTATCACTGTTGAATTTTACGTTGACTGTGATATACAGAACTGTATTTGGGACTTATCACCCAAAAAAAACAAAAGAACTGTATTTGGGACTGGATGTTTGACAATTCTGACAAAGAATTATCGAATAATGACATATACCCTGATAGTTAACTCACTAATGCCATTTATTCATCAACCTTAGGTTTAAAATACTTCAAAAATAAATTAGAAATAAATAATTACAAATTACGACCCTGATTTTCATACATTTTATTGACTCCGATACCATATATATCTTAAGGTTAATGAGATAATTCTTGGTTGTTCAAAACCTAAAATTAGAGTTGGTCTGATCTGACCTCAGTTGCAATTAGGCTTTCATAAAACCTAATCGAGATTTCCAGATATGGTTTTCCAAATTGAATGGATATCATGTAAGTTGAGCTGCAATTTATTGTTTGTAGCCATATGTTTATCGTTTAAGATTAAGAAAAAATGCTTTTGGTAAGCTAAACATGAAGGAATCATAACTTGGATTAGTTTAAAAAAAAACTGTTTTTAACTTATTTGGTAAGCTCTTTGAAGTAATTTTTTTTAAAAGAAGTGATTATTTTTAAAAGCTAATCCAATTAACCCATCAAAATAAGTTTTCATCATGTTTACGTTGCCAAAATCACTTTTCTTAACCATAAATAAAGAGGCTCTTAAGTCCTTTAAAAAAACAACAATTATATGCTTGAATATATGTGCTAAAACTTAGACAAGACTTGTATGAAGAATCAGAATAGTAAGATGACAACTAATCGCCAGCCTTAAGATCTGAATGCTCCATCTTAATTTGGTAAATTCTATGTAATTTCCTTGATCTTATAAGCCTTTTGTTATTAATTCACCGTTATCTTTTTGACAAAATTTACCACGTCAAATAAAAAAAAATAACTTGCAAAATAATTTTACAGTAATTATATCAGTTTTATGTAAGGATAGAAAATGTCATAAGAAAAACCCTCATTCTACTCCCTACCTTGAGCAACGACCCCTTCTTTTCAACTTTTAGGAAGAGATTAAAAATTGGCAGTCTACCAGCGTAAGAATAAATGACCAAACAAATAGATATGAGGATGTTGGATGGCACGGCCAATAGGAGAGATCAGATCCGAGCCGCATAACTGTACAGAGGTGGGAATATAGGGTCACCGGCGGAGAAGGAAGGATCTAGATGGAGGTGTCAGCCGATGTAAATATGAATGGGAAGAGCCAATAGAAGGATGACGTACAGAGCCAAGAAGATGAGGGTGTGAATGAACATGGCTTAGCCGCTGGGCTTCATGCCTCCGAATCCGAACAACTATATAATATAATCCCATTCATATGCTAAATTGGCTTGTGTTTTCAGTTCTTGAAGGCTAGCTTTTTACATGCCCTCTTCGACTCTTTCTAAGAATTGAAAGAAAGCTGCGCTGCAGAAAGCAGGGATGCGGGGAGACTCAGTTTTTTTTCTCTAAATATAAAATGGCATTTTTACCCCATTGTAAAAATGATATAATTCCTATCAATTTTATTATGTTATAGAGGATGCAAAGGGTCTTCTATTGATTTAAGATATAAGATCAGGAGGGAAGTTATTTAAACTTCAAAATATTGAGAGTTATATTCCACCACCCAAAATTCAGGGCATTTTATATATTTTAACAAAACAATATAAATCTTTCCACTACAATACTCATCCTGCGATAGATAAACATAAAATTAATTGAGAAATTTATTTTAATTATAAACATAAAACTTCAACCATTTTATCTACTAAATTTATAAATTATATTATCTTTATTAATTGCACGTTAAAAATATTTCATCTATAAAATAATTTTAATACAAATAATTAAAAAAATATCTTAAAATCATACATTATATATAAATAACTATCTAGATTCTTTTAATATCTATAAATAATTATATAAGACATTACAATTTCCTCTAATTCTAATCATTAGCATATATCTGGCACATTACAAGCAAACAAGGGAAATATCACTCCAAAAAATGACAAACCAACAACAATCCCAATAATTGAAGTATTGAGTGATCTAGTTATAGGATCTGTTTAAAAAATAATAAAACTATAGTTTTAAAAATATTTCTGCCCCAAACTTTAGTTTGAAATTTTTTTAAAACAAATAACTATATTTGTCCAAATCTCAATTTGGATCAAACTATGATTTCAAACTATGGTTTCAAATAAACTGGTCAGAGTAACTTTTAGAACAGTAAAAACTTTTGAACTACTCAATTACTATTTTACTCTTATTTTTTTACACCTTATCTCCTCTCTCCTTTTCATTATCTCTCATCTCTCGTCTATCTTTTCCAACCTCTCTCTTCTATCTTCTTCATCTTCAATCTTATATCTTTTTTACCCTCTCTCATCTCTCATACATACCCTTTTTTAATAATTTTTTAATTATAAAATTCCTTTTAGTAATAATTATCCAAACACTCGTTTATTCAGAACTATTTTTTTTTTCTATAAACTCTTCTCTAAGAACTCTTTTTCATAAGCTATCCAAAACCCATTTTTTTAATAAGCTCTTTTTTTAAATTTTATCCAAACAAGGAGTCGGAATTTCAAAATATTCAAGTCTGGACCAAAGGCCCAACATCGAGTAGAGAATACAAAGTATTAATTCCTAATAACCCATACAAAACATATAGACCGTCAGAGCATCAATGTTCCACCTAAATACTACAAACCTATATAGTCACTATTACAATAGAGAACAATAAAGCCCATCAATTTTAAAAATGCAAGATCACACTACTTAAATCAACTTTGAGGCGATGCTTTAGCGACACCACCTTGTTGGGCAGCCTGTGCTGGTGTACCATCAGCAGAATATGCTGGAGGTTGAGTGTAACCAGCACCATAAGAACCACTGTTGTATGATGGAGGTGCCTGACCATAACCAGGCTGACCGCCAGGATGAGCACCATATGGTGGGGGACCATAACCTGGCTGCGCTGCAGAACCATATGGGGGTGGAGCTCTTTGTGGACCAGATTCCGATTGAGCATAGCCAGAAGGGGGCTGAGCAGGAGGATACCCTGGTTGACCATATCCTCCTGCTGTGCTGGGTGATTGAGCTGACTGCCCATAAGCAGGAGTGCCGCTAGGCTTTTGAGGCGGAGGGGCCCCGTAAGCAGCTCCATATCCAGACTGTGCTTGGGGTTGGCTGCCATAAGCTGCTTGAGAAGTTGGAGGCATCCCATAACCTGGCTGCACAGTTCCTTGAGCTGGATAGGTAGCAGGGTTTGGGCTTGGCTGCTGGTTAGTACCATAACCTTGCTGGGGCATTGAAGTTGGGACAGCTGGAGGAGGCTGGGTTGTGTCCCCTCCTTGAGACCCATAGCTGGGAGCATGGCCCTCCTGTGTTGGGTTGCTGCCACCACCATAGTTGGAGGCTGAGCCATAGCCTTGCTGCTGATCATATGTAGGTGGCTGCCCATACCCTGATTGTGGTGGTGCGCTGTACCCACCATAGCTGTCCTGAGAATAACCCTGGCCAGGATGGTTATAACCAGATGAAGGTGGCTGACCATAATTATAAGCAGTACCATCCGCTGCAGCTGGAGGACCCCCAGAATTTTGCTGTTGCTGTTGACCATAGTAATCATAACCACCACCATGAGTTGACTGTTGAGGTGGTACAGAGGACTGGTCCCAATTGGAGGAATATCCACCAGATGACTGGGGAGGATATCCGGGATATGGTTGCTGAGACATGTTATACTGGGGTGATGGGCCAGAGTATCCTCCAGGCTGCACATAGCCATAACCAGATTGTTGCATAGGAGCACCAGGAGGAACCCAGCTAGTAGGTGGTCGGGCTTGGTAACCTTGTTGGGGATAACCACCAGACATTGATGGATTTCTAAGACGATTCTGCAGAAGAAGAAATTGTAATAACAAATTAAAAAAATACAAAGTGAACTTGTCCAAGGTAACATGAAATTCTAAAATAGAGTGAACAATGCATGCAAATAACCATGTATACACCACCAAAAATCAACATATAAGATACACAAGATATAGGACATTGTCTTAGATTGACTAATTCCATACAGCATTAAAAGGGGGTATAAAGGCCTACATACCGTACCGGTTCGTGATATAACTGAGTTACTCCAGCAGAAGCAGACCCTCTCCCTATTTCAAATGAATGGGTACAAAGGAAAGCACAAAGCATAGAAGCAGACAAACACAATCTTTGCTTCCTCAAAAGGCATGCCATGGTGTAGCATCAAGTATCCCAAATAATAGTGTTTAATTTCAATTTATGCATTACTAATTGTTCAGAGATGTTAAAATAGCTCATTGTTTGAGCCGCTAAATAAAAAAAAACAAAATTAGAGAGATAGTATGCACTACAGCATCTGTGAGGTAGAAGCAAACATGCATACAACTACAGAAATAGTCCTATCAACCTTCCCACAAGTATGCACTACAGCATCTGTGAGGTAGAAGCAAACATGCACAGAAATAGTCCTATCAACCTTCCCACATTATCAACCTAATAGCTCACACTGTGTTAGCACTCATTATCAAATCAAATAAAAATATAATATGAATATTATCATTTGAACTAAAAAAAATAATTCTCAGACTCGAACTTCATTGAACATTATAAGATGAACGATTTTTCAGGGGTGGGGAAGATATATAAAAAGCACCGAGAGTGAAGACCAAAAGTTCAGCAGCACATCCCATATTAAGGCTCACATTTTAAAATCAAATATCACTTGGCATAAGAAATAAATGAGAAATAATACTGTCAAATTAACAGGTTGATCTTAATTAAAGACCAAACACTAATTGTTGCCCAAGAAAATTACAAGGTTGAAATAAGGGGGAAATAAAAGAATATAGAACTATTGAGCAAGAGTTCCATAATTGATGTATATAAGGTTATTATGCCCAGTGTTAACAGATAAATAAAGCCATAGTTGGTTCAATTGTTATTTCAAGAAATTGAGTGCAAAAGATATAATTGTCTTAAAAAACTCAATAGTTTAATACCCAATTTCATGGCACTTTATAGACAATATGGGAGACTAAAAGCCCTCGATAATGAATATCAAATTTGAGATTTAGAATCATACCGGGGGCACGCTGAGGGAACACCAACAAAGGGGTTAAATGTTGGTGTCACTATTGATCCAATACACACTAACCCTACAATAGTCCCAATAACAAGATCAGTCATAGGATACACAATTAATAAGCACATAAGGCGCCGTAATCCCAATGTTTATTCATTTGGACCAAAATACGATGGCACAAATAAAGGAGCCTTGAACTCCTCTACATCCCACACCATAAATTATATGGACAAACCACCTCAAAATAGCAGGGATCCAAGAGAAAAACCAAACCACAGTTAAGAATCAAGCTTTGCTAGAGCTTGGCATCTTGTACAACAAAGTCCATAAATCCAATTCTCAGAAATCCATACATAAAATCCTGCTTGATCGATTTATGAACATATATATACATGAATACACACTGAATATCTATTTTGTTTTTGCAGAGGACTACATATTACACACATAAGATATAAGACAGAGTTAGCAAGTCAACTTGGAAGACCCTGCAAAGTTCCCGTCCATCTGGGCAGAGACAATACCAATTTACTTTTGCTGCATGTTAATATCATTATCCTATTCAAACTAGATAGATCATAAACTTCAACTGAAACCAGACCTTCTCACAAATGAAACTACAGCAGAAGCTCATATCCTTACTCAAAATTCCACTTGACAAGCTAATGCAACTACATCTTGGATATTTTCAGTAAAACACCCGACATATATCAGTTTAAGAATTAAGAGTATCATCTCTGTATATGAAAGTATCCAATGAGGATCCCGATATCAACCAGCATAGCAACAAGGATGAAGCCAGCATATTGAAAAAAAGGAACCTGACATCACTGCTCTTCTGCTTCTGACAAGAAGATAATAACAATAATACAACACAAATATGTCTCAAAAAGACTATTGCCGCAATGTCTGGACTATAAATTCTGAACTCCTAAATATCAAACAGAAAATAATACAAGATTGCTAAATAACACAGCCAATCATGCTCAAAATTGCTAGTTACTATTACTAAAGATTAAAAAAATGCAGACAAATGAAGAGCATTTTTGCAAATAACGTCAAACATACATTAAACTTCAGCTAAGTGGACATCAATATTACTAAGCCTCTGCAAGTTATTTTTTTATAACAATATCACCAAAATAGAACAGATTACAGCAATCCAGCAGAAAAATTGAAATAACCCTGCGTAATTAGAATTATGTGCACAGTTCAGCATAATGTCAAAAGGAACCAGGCTTATCTTTGCATAATAACAAGGGTAATGACATAAACAAACACAAGCATCAAACAGTATGAATGGAAATGCAAAATGCAACAGAAAACATGTAGTTCTGAACAAATAGGTTTGGCAGGTGGCACATGGCAAACATGCTAACCAATGCCAAATCAAACTCAAAGATCCATGTGAAAATACCTCACTAATGACTTGATTAACCAACTGTTTTGCAGACTCAATTTGTTCACTGGTTCCATCAATTTGTAATGTTCGTTCCGTTGATGTGTCACCTGGGGGAAGATGCAATGGTATCACCTGAAAAAAAAAAGGATACAATAGTTATAAAATAAAAATTAGCACAGATACTCCATAACTTTGGGACCTAAAGTTGTTATAATAGCAACGATTACAGAGCTACAATAGAGAACACCAAAGTGGAGCAACATATTACATATGACCAAAAACAAACCTGAATTCTTGCTCCAGTCTGAGCTTGCATATTCTTTATTGTTTCTCCTCCTTTTCCAATCACAAGTCCAACCTGAAGATGAGTACCATTCCAACCCAAACAAATAAGAAAAAATACAACAGAAAATTGCACAATTTCAATGTGTGCGCGTGTTTGCATATATATGCATATAGATCCTCAGCATACTTTATTATTTGGAATTTTCATCACAAATTGCTCAGACCCAGCTTGTCCAGTCAGTCGCCTAGCAACAATACCGGAACCTCCAGCTTCAGCCTGCCACATACATGAATTGTTAGTGAGTTGCCACTAACTCCATACTGTTCTCATGCACATAATCATTATACACAATTTATTAGAAAATACTGGGTATTGTAGTGGGAAATAACCTACAAAAGATCCAAGCCTCAAATAATTTATCAGTCGTTATTCTAACTGGGCAGGAAGGAACTTTAGACCGAGGCCTTATTAGTTTACATATAATAGTTTTTGAAATATATTAGAACAAGGCCGTGATATATCACGACACCAAACATGCCAAGTCAACCAATTTTCCAAGATCGAAAATAGATTCAACATTTCGGTCAGCAATGACTGAACCATAAATAAGCACTTTGCAATACCTCAGCAAGAACTTCGTTAATCAATTTCTCAGCAGTAGCAATTTGATCGGGAGTGCCCATAAGTTCCACCGTCCTTGTTAGAGAATTTGGGTCTGAATCCATATCACGGGTAACTTGGATCTTCGCTCCAGACTGAGTTTGAAGATACTTGATTGTCTCCCCACCTTTACCAATAATAACGCCGACCCTTCCATTCGGAATGTCTATCTTTTTGCTAGAACCCTGATAGGCATAAGAAATGGGAGCTGCTGATGGGACTGAGTACTGGGGCTTCGCATCTGTTTTCAGAGGGATCAATCAAGACGGTGCAATAATACTGAGGAAGATATGCGCTTCCAGGACAAGAAATACGACTAGATAAATACCAATAATACCGGAGTAACGTGACATAATAAGAGCAATCAAGAAACACGACTTCGGAATGATTTAAGAAACAAAAACCCTAGCTGAAAAAAAATATCGGACAGCGCAAAGGAAGTCAAGCTGGGTAGCAGTAAAACCCTTACCGTTGGAATCAAATCCTGAAGCACCGTTCTCGAACTTGGAACGCTTGGCATCCAACCCAGTTGCTCCACTGCTGTTTAAGAGGCGAGCAGCAACCTCCTGAGCTCGTTGCTTGGCCAGCTCGATACCAGTTGCCGCCGGAGGCGGGACGCTGTTATAGGAGGGAGGCGGAGCGTGAGAACTATCGGGAGATGTAGACGCGATAGGCGCAGAGAATCCAGTAGGCCTGTGAGTTGATTGAGAAAGTGGTGGTTCTTCATACTTGCGCTTGTGGGACGTGTTATCTGCGCTCGATGAATATTGTGCTTCGTCGGCCATTAGGTTTCTTGGAAGATTGAGTGGAAGAAACCCTAGAGAACCAGATTACGATCTGGACTGGCAGTGCTGTTTTATATATAGTGGTGGCTGGAGAGATACTATTGGCGCTTCGCTTGGGAAAATATCGTCTGCCCCTTCGTGTTGTGAAAATTTTCTTTGCCCATTACAATTCCGCTGATTTTTTCATACAAAAATAAATATAATAATAATAATGTAGAATCTGGATGAATAAATAAATAGTTAAAAATTATTTTTATTAAAATATTATAATATTCAATTTTATGTTGGTTGATAATATGAAATATTAGATAGATACGTAAATGGTTGATTGTCCGTTGACATTCAGCCTGTGCAAAATGCTGCACATAGTAAGAATTATTATAAAAAATAACGCACAGCACTCATGAAAAACAGTAAATACTCTTTAATATATAATATATTTAATTTAATTTAATTAATAATTAATTAATATGATATTTTTTTTAAATATCATAATCAAATTTTTAACTCTATCCCTCCCCTCTCTTTTATTTAATTATTATTAAAGGTATTAATAAAAACAATTTTAAAAAATAATAAATAGATAAAATAGATTTTATATTTATAATTAAAAATAATTATTTAATTAATTATATAAAATAAATAGATGATTATTTATTTTTTATTATCATTTATCCACGGTTGATTAAATTTTTTTTATACACGCAAGCGAAGTAAAAAAATTAACACAGTGAGAAGGTTCGTTTAGAGTTTAGAAATAGTCGGGCCATGGAGAGTGTGATAAAAATAGTTAAAATTTACTTCAATTTTACCCTATTTAGTATTATAAATCATTAATATTATTTGTTAAATAGAAGGTAAAAAACGTTGACATACTCTTAGGAGCATTTCATGTAAAAATTTATTAATTGCTCTTGGAATTCATGGAACGACTTATGCATTGAAACAGATGATTTTACAAAACATGATACTCGTATTATATAAATTTGTAAATTTGGGAATCTCTACCCATCCTTTAGCTAGAAGCTTAGCCCCATGATCACGATATTAAGTTAAATTTGACTAAAAATAGCATATTAAAAGGATCAATTATACAGATTATACAATATTCAAATTGTCACGACTATGCGTAATGAGCGAATCGATCAATAGATCTATTTACTTATTTTAGGGGTGTGCAACGGGCGGGACGGGCTGGCCCGATGGTCAGCCCGTGAAACATTAAATGGGCACGGGCTAGCCCATGCCCGTGCCCCAGCCCGTATTAAACGGGCTGGGCTGAACCCGTTTGGGCTGAAACGGGCATGGGCAGCCCGTTTGGCAAAAGTGAAAAAATTTTCTTTTGAAGTTCGAATAATAATGAGAATAAAATAATAGTGTACACATGATATTATTTTTCATCATAAAATCACTACAGAAAACACCATAATCATAACTTCAAGTTTATAATCACATAATCCACAATGCACACATAATATGATTATTCAATTGGATTATGATAATGCACCATCTTCTGGAACTATATGATGTAAACCGATCTACAATCTCATCATCTGCAGCAAAATCATCTAAACTAGATTCTTCATCAGACTTTGTAGTTTGCAGTGTGCCTCGGTGTTCATTGCTGCTGACTGTAGAGCCTTTGGCAATCTGCAACAGACCAAATATAGCCTTCATTTCTGACAGTTTTAGTGGTCCTTCTGTTATTTCTATGTTGGTTACTTTCAGCAGCAAAATATGCTACCAAAAATTGAGAAAGTTCTTGGATATAAAGTTCCATTATCAATGTGATTAAACTTTAATGTTTTGAGATTTGAAAAGAGACGGCCTAATTTAAGTTCAAATCCGTTAATCAGAGTATAAACATACCATCTCCGGGAGTAACAAGTCTGGCTCTATGAATAGTATATTTGATAAGTCAACTTTTGCAAGATTTTCAACTATGGCGTGCAGGTTCAAGGAAAGAAATGATGCCTGCAGGACAACAGACACTTGGTCAATAAAGGTCACAACTATAAGTTAGGCAACAATTTGTAGGAAAATGAATTAAGAAGACGACAAAGTGTTGCATAATGAGTATAACCATTAATTCAATTAACATGGCAAAGCTATTACACCCAATTATAATCTTATGCAGGCAAAACCAATTCATTATTCCTCAATTTATTATTTTTTTAAGAAAAAGGGGCTCTGAACATCCCAGTGAACCTTTCCTGAGCTGGTCATGTGTACTCAAAACTTAAAATTTCCTTAATAGTATCAGAGATACTGCAACATGTTTCATGTTATCAAATATTGAGAAAGTTCTTGCAAAGGAATGGTAGAAGCAAATATAACAGATTTGGCTTATGGATGCATCAACGCATGTGAATCTAAGGATATGTCAGACCAAAAGGAGTAAACGGACACACAAACAGAAAGATTGTAACTGATCCTAAATTCACAAAGGTCAAGAAGATAGATCTAAACAAACCTTGATCTTTGAGTCAATTGCCTAAACCACAATTCTTAAACAGATACCACAGTCACAAGCGTTAGATGGTGCTACAAATCTAACAATTCATACATCCACTCAAACAATTCAAACATTACATTATTAATGGTCCACTTGTCTTATCCTCCAGTACAAAATCATCATCCCCAACCCATGAAAGAATGCCCTGTCCTCTGACTACAAGCATAGCACGTATGCCCTCGTTGAACTCCCCTGCAAAAAATATTGCTTCAAGATGTTAAAAATCTAAACACCATTCTTGCAATGCTCTAACAATGAATAATGGTCCAACAGAGCAACAAAATGGTATTTGATTCCCGTTGCTGAGTATCTGAGTGATGAAGCAAAAGACATACCAAAAAGAACGCCATCCAAACTGGCATTTTCTTGAGACTGAGCCTCAGCAAGCAGATGGCGATAATCCGCCCCTTTACTTTTCGGCACAATAACATCAGATGTTTTACTGGAACTATCAAGAGAGACCCCTGCAGACTCAGCATCCAATTCTTCAGCATCATAACGGTCCCAAGTGAACGAGAAATACATGGCAGCACAACATGGCGATTAGGTTCAAAACATGGCAGCAAACCAATAGAAGCAAGATTAAAAGTAAAGCTTATCTAACCCGCATCAGAAGATTAGAGGAACAGAGAAAGACCTGTCACCGTTGGCGTTCTGAGATTCTGAGATTCTCTGAAGTCTGAAGAAGAGAAGAAGGCAGTTGTCTACAGTCGCCTCGCCCGTCTCTCTATTTGACTCTCGTCTTTCAAGCCTTCAACTGAACTCGCCAGTCGCCAAGCACCAACTCGGGTCTCAGGGACCGTTCACCTTTACTGTTGTCCGCTGCCGCGCCGCGCCGCTTTGACCGTGAGAGTGAATGAGAAAAGTGCAGAAGTAAAAATTGAACACGAAACCCTTGACCTATCTAAAGACAAAGCAATTAAGCAAATATATTTAATTAATAAAAATATATATATATACGGGCGGGCTACTGGCTGCCCGATGGTTAGCCCGTAGCCCGCCCGTATATTTCACTGTTTAAGCCCGTTTGAACCCGCCCGTTACGGGCCTATTTTGGGCGGGCTCAATATAAGTACATCGATACCGGGTTCGGGCGGGTGCACCGGGTTGCGGGTATCTTGCTCACCCCTACTTTCTATACCCTCCTGCCATATTGCTGGCCTTTCCACGTGTACACTAGGACCGTCATCACTAAACCCCTACGCATCATGACCTACGTGTAAATCCATTGCCTCCACGCTCCTCTTCAATGATGTAGAGTCACGCGCCGTCCCCATTGCATAGAATCACACTCACTATCACGAATCATGATCACCGGCGCCACCGCTCTTACCGGATTAGTTCTAAGCTCTGCAGTTTACTTCGGTTCGAAAGGATTCTCTTCAGACATAATTCTCTCATATTCATAGATCCGATGCTCATGGCCAACTCTCCCACAGTTGTAGCAGAAATTCTGCAGCTTCTCAAATCGTGTATATGCCCAGGACTTAGGCATCTCAAGACGAATCAATCAAAACCCAGCAACCAGAGGCTTGTTCAGATCAACTTCAATACGAACTCGAATAAAACTACGAACATGACAATCCTCCAGTTTTGGATCCTCAAAGCAGACAACCTCCCAACTTTGCTTCCCATAGTAACAATGTTCTTAGTCATAGCAGCCTTCGGTATATGATGAATTTGAACCCAATATAAGCACCTGCTCATGAGCACTTCCTCAATCGTCAGTAATGGAGCCCATGGACGAAGATTAAGCAAGCAACCATTAAACGCCCAAGGGCTATCACGCAGGACACGATCATACTCTTCCTTAACCCCAAAATGAAACACAAACGCATTCTCTTTAGAGTCACTAATTTCAACCTTGCCTTTCAGTCTCCATATGCGTTGAATCATCTTCCTAAACGGTGGAACATTGACTTGCTTCGGTGAAACCAACTTCTCAACTAGCAAAACGCCACTCTTCTTCCGGCCTTCACTCTTGTTAGATATATGGGTAGAAATTGAAAAATTGTCAGTTAGGGTATTTGTGAAATTCTCTTAAAATAAAATCATTGTGGTCCTTCCAAAGTTAGGGCTGATAGGTTTACACATCACTTATTTTTTTCATCTATTTTTAAATTTCTCTGAGAATTATTAAATTAGCGCGAAGTCTCGTAAAATTTACTTGTAAATAAATTAAAAATCAATAAAATAGTCTATATATAAAAATATTTTAGTTAGAATGATCTTATATAATTTTATGCATAAAAAATAATGATATATTTAATAATTTTTATATAAAGTATCCATACTTAAATTTAATTGTTTTTTATTGATAAAATTTTTAAACACGACTCTGCACTTATTTTTATCTAAATAAATTTTGGTGTCCATTTATCAAAATATCATTAATTTAAATGTAAATAAAATAGTAGCAAAGTGTAGACAAAAATGGTAGGAGGGGGCGGAAATCACGTGGAGGGAGAGGCAAGGATTTCATGGGATAGGTTTCAGCAACATTCCCGTTCACGCCTTTCAACTCTCAGTCTTTCTCTCTTCTTTATTGCCTTTTTTCATATTCCTTTTTGTTAGTACTATTTTTTCGGAATTAGAAATTATAAACTGCTATGCAAAAATTCACATATTTTACACTACAACTCTTAATTCATTCAAATTCGGGTATATTTAGATTTAAATGCACTATCAAGAGTTATGACATTTAGTTTAGTTTAAAAATAATAAAATTTGTACAGATTATACGATTCACCCCTTGCAATTCTTCTAAAGATTCCTTAAAAACCTTGTATTGCATTGAAGTGAAAAAAAATAACAATAAGAGAGGAACATATATATATATATATATATATATTATGATAGAAAGACATATGAAGAACATCTAAATAACTTTACTTAAATAAAAAAAATAATAACTTCATCAATGATAGCTATTTTCTTAAAATTTAGCTTCTAGAATTTTAAGTGCTAGTAGATCAATGACTGTCTTATTTCAAGAACTAACAAATTCAATTATATGATATGATAACAAGTGTAAAATTCTTGAAAATAATTAAATGCTTGGAGTCTTTTTATATTTATTTATTTTATTTGAAATTTATGAATAATTTTTGAAGAAACAAATTGTAAGAAAGAAGGAAGAATGATGGTAGTAATTGATTGCAATCAAAGTTGCCAAAAAAGAGAGACCACAAATATCTCTGAGGCATCATTTCCACCGAAAGCTAGGGCTGAGCAACGGGCGGGGCGGACTGGCCCGATGGTCAGCCCGTACCCCGCCCGTTTAATCTTAATTGGGCACGGGCTAGCCCATACCCGTGCTACAGCC
The DNA here is from genome assembly GCA_037074615.1 of Leucaena leucocephala. Classification (NCBI taxonomy): domain Eukaryota; kingdom Viridiplantae; phylum Streptophyta; class Magnoliopsida; order Fabales; family Fabaceae; genus Leucaena; species Leucaena leucocephala. Next base: position 4,480,538 of record CM073517.1, on the reverse strand, counting down.
CCTTTAAGCCCGTATTAAACGGGCTGGGCTGAACCCGTTTGGGTCAAAACGGGCATGGGAAGCCCGTTTACTAAAAATATATAAAAAAAAATCTGATTTACCCTATTTGAAATTCACAGTGAATACATAATATGATTATTTATCATAAAATTATTAAAAGAAAATATCATAATCATAATTTTATCAATTATCACTATAAGTTTATAAACACAAAATCCATAATGCATACATAATATGATCATTCATAATTTTTATTTTTATTTTAAAATATTTAATTAATTAAAAAAATAAACGGGCGGGCTACGGGCTGCCCGATGGTTAGCCCGTAGCCCGCCCGTTTATTTTACTATTTTAGCCCGTTTAAGCCCGCCCGTTACGGGCCCATTTTGGGCTGGCTCAAAACGGACAAATTGACACCGGGCAGGGCGAGTATACCGGGTTACGGGTACTTTGCTCACCCCTAACTTATTTGAAAGTGTATACAAGGCAACAATCTAATTAGAAAGAGTATATCTTAAATTTTTTAATTGCGTTAGAAGGAGAATAATTACGACGAGTCAACTTGTTTCAATTAAAAAAAATATAAAATTAAAGGATGAAAATGAAATTTAATGTGAAGATAGAGTAACAAAATGCACTCACAGCTAGCAGTTATTAAAAGACAAGGGAATTCAGATATGCATGTTTAAAAAATTAATCATCCTTTAATCCAAGTTGACTTGACTCGACTCGATTCCTCGCAAGCGGCAACAATACGCATGTAAATAACGACATTAACTAAATACGAGACACAGGTTGGAATTCAAAAGGTCGCCCGTTGCAAAAGTGCCCCATATTCCCTCCCGTTTTCTTCACCAGCAAGCCTAGGGTTTTCATACTGCTTCCCCTCTTCCCCTATTTCAAATTTCAGTTTTCCTCCGACCCACCAACTCCTCGCTTTACAAAATTAGAGCCCGATCAAAGGCTCTCAGAGCTTCGAGTTGGCTACAGTATTGCCCTTTCCTAAGGGCACTGGAGACCCCTCGAACCCCATAACAACTTCTCGCCATACTCAAGATGACCACAATCCCATTGATCCCTCCCCAAGATCCCAACACCGTTCCCTTACCACCTCATTTTTCCATGCTTAAAGAATCAGTTGAGCATTTCCTAACGAAATACAGGAATGGGGTCACCGATTTCTGTGATTTCGATTCCATATTTTCTCGAATGCTGCAGAACATGCCCGACCCGCCCTTGGGAATGGTCTGGTTTTATTCGGCCCTCGGATTTCATACGACGAAACTGGCAGTTCGTAGAGAATCTTCAGGAAGAGCAGCAGTAGCCAAAGATTTGTTTCAGTTGCTAGTCTCTTGTTCAGATCATTGTGGTTCGATGAAAAGGATTGCTATTCTAGCTCCTTTTGTTTTTGAGTTGCACCGTTTGGTGCTGGAGGAGACAGACTTGAAGAGCGAGGTCCAGAGCTTATTGGAAGGACTGATTAGTTATTGTAGCATTTTCTGTGGCCAGGAGCTTCAAAAAGACCGCGATGGGATGACTAGTCTGGACCCGAGCTTCTTGGATGTAATTCCCGTGTGGATAGTTGATCAATCTGGGGTTCGGGATCACTCGAAAGAATTTTTCCCCATTATCAGCGACCAACTTCGCAAGGGAATTAAATCGGGATGTGATATTGGGTTCTTAGCTGGAATCGTGATGTGTGAAGCTCTCTTGTTGAAGTTGTGCCTGAAGTTCGAATCAGGGATTGCGAAAGCGGAGCAGGAGAAGAAGTTGCACGGTCTAGCAGTTCAGACCATTACTGGGTTTCGCAATTTTTATTTTTTAGGTGAACTTATTCCTCCATACGTAAATTTTAATTGAAACACTATTACTTGCGTTCTTTTTAACTTGTAATTTAATTTTGTCACGTTATTTTATTAGTCTGGAATCTGGATTCTTGGGTTTTAGGGAGCTGAACCTTTGACGAAATGCACGTTTATATGTTTAGTTATATTGCCATTCTAATAGTCAAGGCTGTTGTGTTATTGTCGGGATCAGTCCCCTGTTTTACACGGACCAAACTAATCAGATGACTGCGAACTATGTACGTCTCCCTGTTGGTTTTCTTTTCAACTTATTTTTTGTTGAACCTATTGAGCTTCATGGGGTGACCCTATTCTAGTTTTCATGTTTGTAGTTCCTGATTTCTTATTTTTGGGTATCAGATATCCTTTCCAAGATGATGCTGGAGCCAGTTTTGCCAGTGGTCAACTTACTGGTCAGTATGATGCCTTATTTTAATTTTCTTTGGACATATCAGTTTGCAATTATTGGCTTTTACATTTAGGCAAAGCACGTACTTCCCCTGAGGGTGATGTGTGAGTCTCAAAGCTTAAGGCGCCATAACATTAACCTTGAATAATTTCAAGCTCTCACAAGAGAATTGAGGAGGCTTCTGTGCCTTTGCGCACAATGCATAAGTTTAATATATGCCAGTGCCACTGCCCCCCTGGTTGGCACGCTGAAACATATTTTACAGATGAGGATATGGATGGGGTGAGCTATTGTGTCGCACGTTGTTCACGTCAGTTTACCTTAAGTTATATTCTTCATTTGATATTTGAGGTAAGGCCTGGAGTTATAGTAATGAACAAGATTCGCAGTAATGAAAAAGATTAGTAGGTATAGTTTGATTTTGTTACTTTATAACTTGCTTGTGTTAGACCTTTTTCATTAAGATGATTTAGTTCACTGCTTTTTCATAAATAAATACTGAGTTGTGATTTTCAGTATTTTACCCTTGAAAAGGATTGGTGGATTAGCTATTTGTGGCGTTTATTAGCCTATCTTCTTGAACACTGAAATTAGGAGTTATATGAAACGAATTATGTCCTTACCCTTCAATATATACTTACATATATAGATAGCTAGGATAGATATATTATTATTGTTTGGTTCAACAACTAATTACTTGATTTACCATATAGGGTTCTGAAAATGAAGTTCTTCTTAAAGAAGTCATGTTCAATGCTGTTATGATGGTAGAGTACTCCTTCCCTGACCCTCAAACAGGAATTTCACCATGTCCCAAAAGCTTGAAAGATTTTGCTTTAACGTGGTTGTTTGTCTCTGAGTTCGCAATCCAGTCTGCTAGGTATGATGGACGACTTTTGTTGTTGTGATGGAGCAACGGTTCCTAAAATTATTGGCTTATGAGTCTCATGATCTGGTTAATCACAGGTGCAAAGGCGATCAAGAGAAAGCCGTTTCTTATTGACGCCTTCTCTAGATCATGCATACCTATTCGATTGATTAACTGGGTTATTAGTCAGAGTAGTGTTGGCGGGATGATTAGCCAATCAAATGTTTCCACTCCCATAGCTCTTATAAGTGAGTTCTTGGATAATATTCAGATACTCTCACAAATTTTGTCTCTTAGACTGTTACTTTTGCAGCTTCAAATGGTTGTCACCAAATCTTTTAAAAGTCTAGTAGGCTATTTCAGTGAATATGGCTATATTCTAAAATCCATTTTTATTTCATTGTCGTTGCCTTGGTGATAGAACTCAGATAACAGTTAACCGAGACAAAGCTTTCCATGTTCTGGTCTTTCTTTCTTCTTGGTAGTCTATAAGACCTTTTCTTCTTCAAATATCTAACAAATGGTTTAATGATCAGAGTGGCTTCTAGTTGTTGAGAGTCAAGGATTGACCATCTTCGACAGTGATAGTGCCAAGCTACGTGGAAAAGCTGAGAATTTTATATCAAGAACTGAATACGGTCTCCCAATCATAAAAAATTCCTATTACAATGGGACCAAGAATCTCTTTCTACATTCTCATCGCGGAGGGACAGAGGAAGATAAACTTGACACCTGTGATGTAGAGATGGTTGATCCTATGGACGCCGCCATGGTTTTCTCTGCGGACGATAGAATGAACAATAGCAGCACTGATGGAACAAGAAAACGCAAAGAAGGTATTGTGCATGAGACTCAAGCGCAGGTAAAGTTTACGAGGTGCCAGTTTCAGGAGAACTCAATGAGGGAAAACTCAATCGTATTCCAACAGCAGTGACGCTTTGGATGGTGGTGGGAGGGAGCTGGATTTTGAAACTAACGGACGGGGCAACAACAGGCAGGTCGGTCATTTTGTGCTAGTAAACCGGAAACATTGAGAAGCTGGTCCGGTCCTGTCCTGTCCTTTGATAGGAACCTTGCGTGTTTTGGAAATGGAAGCTAGCTTAAGCAGAGCTTTCATGGTTGGAATTTGTAGTTCAATCCTGAAGAGTTGCCTTTTGGGAGTAACCGTAGCTTTCATTGCCTGCTTCTCTTTTCCTTTGTTTATGTGTATACGAGAAGTTACACGCGAACGCAATACTTCCAAGGGAAAAGGAAAACATGGGTCTTCTCAAATGATACCGAACATGGATCTGTCATTTGATTGTTCCCCCGTTGATGCATAAATCTAAAAGCTCTTTTTATTTTTTTTATTCTTTTTAATGACCAAGATAGCAGAAAACTGAGATAGCTCAAGCGCCTATCCGGATTCCGGATGCAGTATTTCTTCTATTTTAAAAATATATACATTCATTTTGGGAAACCAAAAATATATAGCCAACATACTTCGAAAGATATCATTATTTATTAGAAAATACACTAATAAATTAACTTATTTCTATGTCATTTATTTTAGACCCTTTCTTCTGGAGATTAAATTATCACGTACTATAAATTAAAACATTTATTTTTTGGATATGATTTGTTTTTAACAACTTTTGTGCCAAATAATCTTGCAAGCTGCCAAGTTTACAAGATTAAACTATTTTACGTTAATAAAAAATATATTTGCTATATCATACACATCACATATGTGAAAAGTTACCCCTCTCAAGTCTCAAGGATAAAAGAATAATCTACCAACTCATGATCATTGACTTGATATACTGGAACTAAATCGATAAAACAAGCTTAGCTTAAGCTAAATGATACTGAGATGAGAACGAGTAGTACAATAGTACTATTCTTAAATCCTTGGATAATTAAGCATCACCTTTTTTGTTGAACTATCACTGAAAGCAGATTCCCTATTAGTACTGTACCCCCCTGCAATATCATCCCACTATGCTGGGAACATTATGTAATTTGTTTTCAGTCTTTGACTTGATCCACAAAAGCAAATGTTCCCTCACTTATATTTTGTCGGCACTTGCTTCCCCTTCATCTTTCTCAAAGTTGATTTATTTTTTTTATAGCCCAAGCTTTTTTCCATGGCTGCTCTCTGTTCTTCCTTCATTTCGACTAGCCTTTCTTTTACTATCCAGTTCAGCGTACATTTCCTCAATCATGGGTTTCCATAGCCGAACACGAGCATTTATAAACCAGTTAGATACCTGTTGTTCACATAGTCATACCATGAAAAAGCATAATCAAGATTAAAACAACACAATTTGCAAACGTACCTGGCTTCTCGTCAACCCTGTTCTTAATGCAAGTAAATGTTTCTCTGAATCTTTAGGATACCTGAAAATCCATCAAATCATATCAGATAAAAATATGTGTGAGAATGTGGAGCTTAATCTTTGTGGGGTTCGTAAAAAAAACATATTTTTAGTAAGAAAAACTCACGGATGGAGAAAGTTCTGAAACATCCAGGCTCGTAAGACTGAAACAGAGTTCTCTGGCAAGCCCCTTTGGGGCCTCCATAATTGATGATCCCTTCGTTTCAACTGTTGCAGAGACAATTGCTCATGGATGAGTGAAGTTTCAATAGATCTTTCCTTGCCCACTGTGCATAAACTATCAAAATCAGGCCCCATGGCAAGAATGTGATTGCTAATTCTCTCTCGCAAGTTCTTGTATAAGAGAGAGATTGTTTGAAGAGCAAAATGAGCATGAACGCGTGGGTCCAACTCTGTAGACGCATGGAATGCAGACACAACAGTATGAATCTCATCCAAACACTGATTATATCGGTTGTCCACCTGAGTCAAAAGAAGAAGATAGCTTCATTTGAATCATTTTCCATCCATCAATTATTGAAACATGAAAAACAAAAAGTGAACATAATTACATCTCCGAATCAACAACCAGTGGATATAATAATTGATACCATACCAGTTCTAAGAGTGCCAGAAGCTGGGATTTGTTTGATTCAGCTGCATGTCTTTGCAATGGAGCTTCCATGTGGGGTTTGAACATAGAATTTGCTTGTGAATATCTCATCTGTTCAAGATTCTCAAGTGAAAACCTTGCAAGTTGAGCGAGTATCTCTTGAACTCCAGTGAGATATCTTGACCCTAACATTGCTTGCGAGAAATGAAAGTGTCTGCCAGAGTTCAAACTCATGGCAAGCTCCCTGTTGCTGCAAGAGGCATGTTCCAAGCTTGAACTTGTTTTACTGAAGCAACGGACAACTTCATCAGAACAACTCACCTCTGAGAACTGGCCTGTGGTTGGACATGTTGCAAGACTCAATACAGGTTCATTACTAAAATTAGACGAACCATAAACATTTGATGAAGCCCATCCATTTGAATCCAAGTTTGCATCAGGCATATGATTGTTGCAGCTATGGTCTCCGGAAGTTAAATGCAACTGGCTTGGGGTATAAGGCCAATTGTTTAACATATAAGGTCCCAATGAGTCCAATGAACTGAATGAAGGAGATAAAACTTGTGATTTCTCTAAATTTTCTTGAAGACCAATTCTAGCAGCAAGAATGCCAGCAAGTGAAACAGGGGTAGCTGTTTGCTCTAGAAACTCACCGTTATTTATGGGACATGAAGTTCCAAATGAGGCATATCCAAAAATGTTCTTTCCTTGCGATGAAAGAAATGCATTAGAACCAATACTTTCAGGATTTATCACATTGATTACAGATGGGCCATGAACTTCAGAACCAGAAAGCATTGATATTCCATCTATCATACGGGTTTGGTCATTGAGGTTCAATGCATAGCCCTGAATGAGTGAGTTGGGCATTGGATTTTGTGGAGTTTCATTAATGCCCCTTGAACCTTGACCAGCCATCTCCTCTGGAGCAATCAACATATCTTTTCCCATCCACATAATGATTAAGTTAACTTTCTTCCACACAAGAACTCTCTTTGCTCATTTATAGCTACATATTAAGCTGCACTCAAGCTCCAGAACAAGAAAATAGAAACAGGGAATAAGAGAGATGAAGAGACGATTCTGTGACATCTTAATTGATAAATCCTGGCCTCAAATTTGAAGTTTTATAGTAGACAATGCATCAAAAGGTGAAAATATGGTATCAGCTAACAATAAGCTTGGAATTTAACAAACAGGCTTTTACTCTTCAAAGGGAGTTCTCAGCCACCAGAAAGCAAGGGAAGTCACTGTATAGGACTTTACTTGAAGAACCAGAAATGGTCCAAACACTTGACAGCTGATAGCCCGTCTATGTGTACTTTCCCTCCGGTTATCTGTAGAAGAACCAAAAAAAAAAACACGAGAAGAAGATGGTTGTTTAATAGGAAAGAGGCCAACAAGAAGCCAGTAGTCTGTGTAGTCCCCAGATTACCTTGCTCAAAGTTTAAACCAAACCAGAAACCCCCGACCAAAAAAAAAAAGGAGTTCTACTCTTGTCTTCTCTTAACAGTTTGCCCTCAAACTAAAAACATACAGAGAGACGATGGAATAGAAAGAAAAAGAAAGGCAGTGTGCGCGTGTTTGAATGGTGAGAGACAAAAGGGGCTCTTTAATTGAGGCGGAGAGAGAGGATGAAGAAGCTCTGCTACAAAGGAGGGAGGGAGAGAGAGAGAGAGAGAGAGAGGAGAAGTGTTAGGGGCACTCAATTCTGAAGCAGGCTTTAAGGGCCCCATTCTTGCCCCTCACTCTGATCTCTTTTGTCCTCCTCACTCTCACTCACCCCATCTTATTATCTGCTTCTCTGCAACCATCACAATCAAAATATATGGATTCTCCCTGTTCAAGCTTCTGTTCATGGCAGGTGCTACTCGACGAAAGGCCTTTGCTTTTTAGCTATTTTAAAAAACCAAAGAAAGGTACTGTGACGAGAAAGATCAGTAGATGGAGTAAAAAAGTCTCTTACTTTCCCTCAAGGCTGAGACAACTAGGGGGGAATGGAAATAAAAACCACTGTTTTAGCAAAGTGCTTTCTTGGTGGAGTGGCCAGAAACACAGATAAAAAATGAGGTAAGCAAAGCCAAAAACAAATGATGAATTAAAAACAGAGCTGTGCAAATCTTTGACGAATTTATTATAGCTCTTAATGAACTGAACCTATCAATCCCATGTCGTTGATTGTGTGGGCCAATCGTACGAGTATGAGTTCTAAGAGGAACATTATGAGAGCATAGGCTATAATAATAATTAAATATAATATAATATAACTCATCAGTACGAAGAAGAAGCACGGCCTTCTCTGTATTCATTGCAATGACAATTTATCTTCGAAGGGCCACATCATAGTCTTGCTTCGAGGTGGATGCTTGATGTCTTTTTCCTTTTGAGGTTTTCATCATCTACGAAGTTTTATCAATGCTCAAATGATTTTGGGCAGAAGAACAATAGTATAAAATTTCAAGCTGTGATTGATTATATTTTCAGCTTGGAAACGTTTGATTACAGTGAAGTTGGTAGGTAAACAGAATAAGCGCATGTTGGTGACGGAAGCTAAAGAACAAAGAAAGAGAAGTGGGACGTGTGGGGGCAGGGGCAAGGGCAAGGGTAAGTGTAAGCTTTAGGGATAATAGGGACGAGTGAGTGTCTGCAGATGAGGGCCCATTCTTCCTCATAAATGACAAAACCAGCTATGCCATGCAAGTGGGCCTTAGCCTCCTAACCTTTAGCAAAAACCTCCCTCACTTTATTTTTATGTACATATACAGTGTATTTGGTTTCATTCTAAAAGGGTTTCCAGAAGTCATTACCCTGGAAGGACGGTGACATTTGTAGCAACGTTCAAAGTTTCTTGACTATTGTATGCTTCTTATACAGTTACAGCGGGATAAAATTTAAAAAAGAAATTATAAAAAAAAATGAGTTTTTTGATAACTTATAAAAAAAATTAAAATAAATGAGTGTTTAGATAGTTATTATAAAAAAGAGTTTTGTAATTGGATAATTATTAAAAAAAATATATATGAGAGAGGATAAAAAATATAGAGGAGAGAAGGTGAAAAAGATAGAGGAGAGATAGTGAAAATGATAGAAAATATATAGTAGAGAAGATAAAAGAGAGAGGAAAGATGGTGTAAAAAAAGTAAGGATAAAATAGTAATTGAGTAATTAAAAATAATTTTTACTATTCTAAAAGTTACTCTTACCAGCTTATTTGAATCTATGGTTTGGTCCAAATTAAAATTTTTATAAATATAATTGTTTGTTTTAAAATTTATCTAAACTAAAATTTAAGCCAATTTTTTTTTTAAATCATGATTTTAACTTTTGTCAATCAATTCGATAGTTTCATGACTATTTTATACGGTGACATTTGTAGCAACGTTCAAAAATACAATATTCTTACAAAAATGAATGAAAACAATTATAATTTATATAAAATGATGTCTTTTGTTTTCCTTTTTTGTCTGTTTTTTATTTTTTCTAGAATAACCCACCCATGACTTAAATCGCAAAGTGAATGCAGGGAGGTACCATGGCTGCAGCGTGCTATTTATGGCGTGACAAGAACTTTCATTCTCAATTTATAAAGGATAAATCTTAAACTAACATTCTTAATTTCAGTAAAGTGATTAATATTTCCGTGTAATAGAGATCTGGAGACCTATCGAATGAACAGTTGCATTTTTAAAACTAGGACTTACCCGTGGGATGTGAAAATAATTTTCATAATATATATTAGAAATGATTATTAGTATATGAGATGTTTTTTTTTAAAGAAGTCAAAATTTATATATGATATAATCTAATAATTTAACACTAACAAAGATTAATCTTTTAAAATTATGGGTATATTTATTTTACATTCAGTGAGATCATTTTTATGTTTTATCAGGTTTAATAAATCTTTTATAAATTTGTAAAGTGAGTAATTTTTAAACTTTTATTTTTAAATTTGATAACTTGTCTTTCACCCTTGGCGATGACCCCTTCCCCTTGTGTGATAGCGACTCTGGATGCCAAAGACAATTACTTTGACAGCCGAACATTTTATTAATAATAACCCACCTTGGATCTAACATCTAGATAGATACAAGATAATAATAACGACAATCCACGTAAATGAAATTATCAAGAGAAATAAAGAAAAAAATAAATTTTATTATTTAAAAAAACTCTTAACTCATCTACTTATATTAAATACTATGCATACTTATTTTAGTTAAATTTTAGCCAATTTAGTATTTTAATAGTTAAAATTAAGTGTTATTATTAGTTTGGACGAGATTGTATCATTTTAAATATTTTATTGATAAAATTTATGACATTGAACACATAAATAAATATTTTAAAATATTAGTTTCCCCTTAACCCTGTATATTATATATAAAATGGACATGTACTTTTTCTCAAAGTACTCAAATGCCCTCGTACAACTAAGCTTGCCAGTTACAAACCAACTCCCTTGTTGGGTCATAAGCCTTCGGCTAAGAGTCAACAACTAGTCCAATGAGCTGAGGCCCAATCTTAGGCCCAGTAAACAAATGAGGCCCATTTTTTATGTGCAGCCCATCCTCTATTTTTTATTAAACATATGTATTCTCATATATCGGGTATTAAATATAGATACCCTTTCTAATAAGAATCATTATAACTTATTTTTAAGGCCACACAAATAACTAGGTACTCCCTTCAAACTTTAATATCACAGTTAATTGATTAATCTGGATAGATTAACGAAGTTAAAAAACTAGTTAATTAAAATATAAATTTAACTGGCTATTATTTTGTAATTCAATGCCATTTCATGTTCAGCAAGGATAATAAAAAGATATAAAATTTAACATAATTAACCTGTTCAAAACTTCTAATATAAAATTTAACATAATTAACCTGTTTAAAACTTCTTACCTGGTTCATTATGAGGAGACTATTTATTTTACTAAACACAACTATTCTTCTATTGAAGATATTTTTGTTTGAGATTTTATTATGTATTAAATATGAGTAGCTCTTTCAACAGATGTTCAAATTTTAATTTATTATATATGTTATAAAATATTAGTGTCTTTTGTTAGATCCAATCCTTGTTGGGAGGAGGGAGGAGCACGTTGATTTATCAGTCAATGTGAGTAACCAATGCAAACCCACGTTGGGTTTTAATGGTTGATAATCATGGTCACGGCTCAGACACTCACGAGTTGGTTGGGGAAAGTGGGATCACAAGTAAGCACAAGATTCTCTCACTTTTTTGGCCCATGCCGTCGATATGAGGGTTGACATTTAATTCATAAGCCGCAGGAAGAACCGGTAAATTTAACCAAGGAAGAGGTAAGATGTATTATTATTTAAAGTGCTACTTTCATGTAATTTTAATTATAGTACTTAAAGAGGTATTATAATTTTTAGGTATCTAAATTTATATTTGAGGATAATAAACGGCTCGCCTTGCCTGACATTGGTATCGCCTATGAGAAAAAAAGATTTTACTTTACTATTGGATCGTCAGTAAGTTCAACTATTTTCTAAAATTTGTTGTAAAAATACAAATAAAAAAATAAGCCGCACGAAGAAGTTTCTAAACTACCCCACCTATCATCCCTCCCTTTACTTTCTCCCATGTATCTCCCTCTTCTTTCCATCTTTGATTCAATAATGCCGCTTCTGCATCTCCCAATAATTTTCTTGCTTTTATCCACCCCAATTCAATCACTATCCATTCATTTGGGTTAGCCAGAAACTGGATCAATCATTAACCCTCTAAACATGGAAGCTTTAAAACCATTTTTTAACGCAGCATTACCTCAGTACGAAACTTAATATAATTAGTTATGATATCAGTATAACTGTATTCGTCTCATAGATTTTGAACCAGTTTTCTAATGAATAATAATAAAATAAATGAGGGAGACCGCCCTAATTAAGTCTTGATTACAAATCAGACAACATAAAATTTACAACCGCGAAACCTCGATCAGCTAGTGATGAGAAACGCCGATTCTTTTTATTAATAAATTAGATAGAGATTAAACAACCAAAGTAGCATCTAGCAGACATCATTAGCACCAAATCCTCAATATAGTATTCATTACAAGTTAACTAATGTTGTGCATGGAGGGTTGAGATGGCAAGGAGGTCAAGTTTCTGAAGGTTGAGGTTCACCACAGTGTCCACGAACATCTTCGTATCTTCTGCAGTATTCCCCGGCGGTATGTCCACGATAGATGACTCCACCACCATCGTGTAAACCTTACCGTCTTCCGTTTGAAACTCATTCGCCGACGTGACGGAGCAATAATCTCTGAGTCGGTGCTGGCCACCCACAACCCTAAAGCTGAGTATGTGGTTGTCATCGTCTAAGATCTCGAGCCTCTCGGTGCTGGTGGAAGCTGGGAGGCCGGAAACCACAGTGACTTCTCGGATGATGCCAACGCCGCCGTCACCTTTCATGTTGCAGCTCTTGACGAAGTGCTTGTATTTCTGAGGATTCTCGAAGCTCCGAATGAAACCCCACACAGTTTTAGCCGGAGCCTGGATTCGGTGTGTTATGATGGAAGTGCATGTATTGGGAAGAGCTTCGAATTTGTGATATTTGTTGATGATGGGCTCAAGTACTGCAAATTCTGCTTCAGTTAGACCATGAAAGCTGTGCTTCCCAGGCCATTGGAAGAGCTAGGAGAGTAGAAAAAAGGTGGGCTCTCACACGAGGATCAATATCTGTTAGACAGTTCAGTTATATATATATATATATATATATATATATACCAGCGAGATCAGGACTATATATGTATGGATAATTCTTCGTGTAATCCAAAACTATATTTTGCTTGTAAACCAAGTGAATGAGGGGGGGGGGGTCCAAAATCTAGCGATGTGAGGAAAGATTGGGTGATTTATTCCGTTGTTCTTTTGAGGCTTCTTTTTTCATATTATCAAATTAAAACAAGAAAACTCAAGTTTGGTATTGTTTACCATATATAGAACTGGTTCACGCATGCCCGCAATGGGACAATCTTAATTTATTAAAGCTACCTATTGAGTATGCTGTTGACTACAGGCTTCAACACATATATGTAAGATACATAGACCAATTATGGTGTATATATAGTTGTCTTGAATAGTAATACCGTTTTTTAAGGTATACATAGTATCATAACCATCCAAATCCAATGGATTGATCATATTCATATTGAATACTAAATATCTCCAACAAAAAATTGGTAAATACTCTTCCTTATATTACACTATGGGAGAAGAAATCAAGAATTGGGTATCAGTTAAATTTTTTATGATAATCTTCTCTAAGCGTGAAAAGCAAGAGGGCAGTCGCCTTATTAAAGGAAAAGTAATAATTTTTCTATAAGCACAACATCCTCACCTTGAAGATAATTATGTTCAAATTATTGTTAAACACTAAATATAAATATTTCTATTAGCATGTATTTGAATTTTAATTTATTATGTTAGGAGAAATTACTCCCTTTCGTTAGACCCAACTCAATTGATTAGAGGAAGGGTAATTAGTTAGAAGGAAGCAAAATATACTGGTGGATCATGTGAGAAGTGGAACAGAACAAGCTCTTTAATTTGTTCGCGTCATGCCAAGTCCACCTTGCAGCCTCGTGGACGTGGGCCCACCATTTTGCCCCTCCTATGACACTCTCTAAAGAGTGACTCCTCTCTAAAGAGTGACTCCTCGCTTGTAAGTTTAACTGATAAAAAAGTGAGATATACGACTATTTAAAGTGTGTTCGATCTTTAAAGAGTACTATTTTATTGTAGTTCTAGTCATAGAGTTGATGAGACATTTTAATTTATGAATAAAATTTTACCGTTTCACTCTATTCTCTCCCTTGACAAGATTCAGCAGTAAGATCCTACTTTAGAATTTAGATAAGTCAAACAGACTTCAAAAACTGTTACTTCGCCTGCTTTCGAAAAGGCCAAAGAACTTTCTGTTACACAAGACAATTAGGAAGTAATGACGCAGGAGGGACCAGTATAGAAACCACTAAGTAAAAAGTCAATTGAAAGTATGCTGTTATAGAGAACAAGAAAAGCAGGCTTTCTTTCTCATCATATCGGTTTCTTTCACTCTACCATATCAAGATAGAATTTTATATTAATTTAGAAGACACAACATTCACAATAAGTTAGAAAAGGAGCTCCGCAGTTAGGGAAAAGAGAGCATTGGTAAGAATATCGCAACAAAAAGCAAATGTTTCAAACCGCCGCTTGCAACCCAGAGGAACATACCTCAACTATCTTAGCAACATTTGAACTTTCCTTCAGGCTATTCAAGTATGATTCTGAATGTACCTATGAAGGAAAGAAAAATGGATTCAGCAGCACTATATAATTTGCTTAAATCATTTTACTTTAAGAAAGATTGTCATTTATCTTCATGAATTATGCCAACTGCAGACAAAAAGAGCGGTCCAGTATTTTCAATGAACAAAATTCAAAATATTTACCTCCAAAGAAACATGAAAAGTCTTTCCTCTTTTTGGGGCGGCATGGTGCCTAGAATTCTCGTCCACCATATTTAAAACACGTGCATATAATGTAACTTAATACCAATACATTTATGTGCAGCAGTAATTTTGAAACATAATTATTTACTAGTGATTACCACTAGAAGATCATCCTTGGAAGCCTCCAGAGGCTCAACAATGCATCTTTTATCCAAAATACCAGAAGAGATGAGGAATTGACAAATGCGTCCCCATTTAGACGAATCAAACGGGTGCCTGCATCAACAAATGAGTAGTTCAAGGGCATCAAATCAACAAGTCAGGATTCAGCCAAGGTGCTCAGATCACTGCTATAGCAAGGCCATAAAGAAAGAAGACAAAGAAAACAGTATAGTAGAATCATCTTCTCGGCCCATTTTAGTGCCACATATACTTCAAAAATATTGTATTATTCAATAATATTAATCATTAAATTTCCGTATATTCCTCCACCAGTTTCAAGAATTAACTTGAAATATACCAAACTGAAGATTTCAACTTATCATATGTAAGATGAGCTGATGGGCCCAACAACTTCTCGAAATTTTCTTAAGCATAGCAGCATCTCGCTGTGACTCCCGTAACTTTGCCTTTGGGAATTGTGATCCATAAAGAGCTACTAAAATATGATACTCCCCCAAAAAATTAATGGCATCGAGATGTTATGCTGATACCTTAACCAGCATAAGCTTTCGGTGTAAGTCTTATCTCGCCCCCTCCCAAGAACAAAAGGGAAAAAGGGACGATGTGAGCTTAGTAAAAGACATATAGAATTATCATCACCCAGGAACTTCAACAATAAAACATGACAGAAGAAGTCTGAATTAAGGAGTGCATGATTTCTTACAATTTCTCAATGCCGAGAAACGCTATATAGTACGAGTTCGAGTTGATAAGTGGAACCTGATTTATTAAAGTTGAGTCCAAAAATCCACATAATTCAAAGAGCAAACAAAGATTCAAGCATAAGTAGTTTACCTTTGCTGGGGCACATCGAAGTAGAGCTTACTCGAAAGGATACGGCTGCGAAGTCAGCATCGTGCAATGAAGAAGACGACATCGATAGTTCAGAGAAAATGTTAAACAACATCAACGATATTGTCCCTGCTTGAACACCATGACAGGTGCAGGGTTTTGTTCTTCGGGGCACTTGCTCACCGAAAAGGCCTCGTTATGTGGGAGGAGTCTCCACACCCTTATATAGGGTTGCTTCGTCTCAACCTCCCCCGATGTGGGACTATACTTTTACATTCCATCCACTTTCCGGATCCGGCAACGTGCCGGCACATCGGTGCCACCTGGCTCTGATACCATGTTAAACAACATCAACGATATTGTCCCTGCTTGAACACCATAACAGGTGCAGGGTTTTGTTCTTCGGGGCACTTGCTCCCGAAAAGGCCTATATAAGGGTGTGGAGACTCCTCCCACATAACGAGGCCTTTTCGGGAGCAAGTGCCCCGAAGAACAAAACCCTGCACCTGTTATGGTGTTCAAGCAGGGACAATATCGTTGATGTTGTTTAACATGGTATCAGAGCCAGGTGGCACCGATGTGCCGGCACGTTGCCGGATCCGGAAAGTGGATGGAATGTAAAAGTATAGTCCCACATCGGGGGAGGTTGAGACGAAGCAACCCTATATAAGGGTGTGGAGACTCCTCCCACATAACGAGGCCTTTTCGGTGAGCAAGTGCCCCGAAGAACAAAACCCTGCACCTGTCATGGTGTTCAAGCAGGGACAATATCGTTGATGTTGTTTAACAGAAAAGTCTAGAATTTCGGTGAAGATAATCGTATATAATGGGAAGGTTTCGAGGGTGGCAACGGAAGAAGGTAATGAACACAGAATATTATTTTTTCGGGCGAAGAACAGAGACGAGACGGTGGCTTCCTTTCTGTTTTTTTTTAAAAGAGTGGGTAAACAGTAAAGTGTCCCTTTTTTTCGCTAAAAAGAAAAAAAAGAAAATGGATGAAATCAGTCCAGAGTTATTTTTTGTTTTAGTTTTTAAAGTTAAATTATCTTTAGAAATTATATTATTTAGCGACGTATGCAATACTCCCCGATCAAAGAATACGCAACACCGAATCCAGTTCATTTTTTTCTAGCAGCGTCGCTCCTTTCCCTCGTTTCCTTCTGTCTTCTCTCCGCTGTATCTGAAACCAGGAAGGATAATACGAAGAGACAATTGAATGGCAGACAAGCCGAGCCGAGCCCTAGTCCTGTTTGGAGACGGGTTGGCCCGTTTTATCGATTCGTCGCACATTCATCTTCATTCTCTCGCGTCCGCAGGTTTCTGTGGTTTTTTTAGCCTTCCCAACTCTCCTCCCTCAGGTGAGCCCTCTCTTCTTTTTGCAATTGGAGTAATTTTATTGATCACACGGGAAGAATTAACTGAGGCCTTTTTAAATACGATAAAGTACATGGAAGCACTTGATCTTTCTGCTTGAAATCCCATCGTGCAACAAGCTGTGGCTTGGATTTGCAATCTTTTGCGCATTAGGCTCAAATTTATTTGGCTCTCCACTGTCAAAGCAGATCATTTTCGAAAGTGTGTGAAAATATTTGATTTTAAATTATATTTCACCTTCTCTTTAGGTATCCAAAACAGTAACCATACTTACTTTCCTCGTTTACTCTTCCGAAATCTTGTGTAATAGTGTCGAGATGCCAGAAAATGATGGGCTTTTCTTCTCATGATTATGGTTCGACGTTGGGCTGATATAGAATTTAATCTGTTCTCAAGTCCAACCGACAGTCCTTTCGGGGTTCATTGTCAGGAGTTACCACATTTGGGCTAAAAGCAATTTTAGGAGTCGTATGACAACATCTTGCAGTGTAAACTGATGTTTGTAGAATATAGCAGATTCCATATGTCTATCTCAAATATTACCAACTAATGATTGTCAGATATGTAAATAAAATTCTAAGCTTTTTCGTCACATTTTAAACTTTTGGGGTTAATTCGTTCTCAAGAATGGTGATGTGTATAGAGTTACCTATGTAGTAAATGTATGGTGCATTTCTGCAACTATCTGGGGTGGTTGTTTGTTTGAGCTCACTTTTCAGTAACTTCTGCTTGCAAATATAATGTCATTGTTCAGATGAAATGAGCAATGCGCAACTATTATGAGTAAAAGCTAAAATTCTGCATGTCACGCTAATTCTTTTGGTGAAAATATCATAGCACGTGAATGAGAAAATTGAAATTTGTCCAAAGTCTGTTTATTTGGAAGAAAAGAAACCATAATTTGGAAAGACTGTTATTGCATTGGGTGTCCACGTCAATGGTGCAGAATAATGGCGAGCAATCCGAGTTTCATGGGCGATTGATTCATGTCACAGTATTTCTACCAATTTGCTTATCTTATTTTTGCCATTTGTTGCCTCTGTAACATTGAGATTCACTTGAATTTAGTTTTCAGAAATCGAGGATGAGAGGATTGTAAGGGAGTTTGCGGTACTGCTGGATGCATATGAGACGTATTTAAATACGGTGAGGTCCATTTGTGCTTGACTGCCTTTCTTTGGAGAAGTTCATGATGACATATTACTGATCAATTTAAATTCATTCCTAGAGTGAGCAAACCACTGATAAAGATGGTCAAAGGAATTTAGTGAAGCAGTCCTTACCTGATAGGTACTTCTCTTTACCTGTTTCCTATGCTTATCATCATGATGATGCATAGCAAATTATCTCAACCAAAGCACTTCCTTTGACATCAGGTTCATGGGAATGAAAGCTGCCGTACTGACTAACAAATCAAGTTTGAAATCTTTTAGTGCCAAACTTGGCTTCCATATACTCCAATTAGATGAGTTAATGAGAGCTCATGATGCTGATTTGCAAGTTAATTTAGAAGCCCTTGAGCTACTTAAGTTGTTGGGCTTTCAAGAAGGAAAGGTGGTAGACAATAATCAGTTCGATGTTGTTTTCCTTCACATTGGAGCTGGTGAGAAGGTGAACAGTAATGAATCAAAAGTGATTGCAGCTGATGTGGAGTACGCTGATGCCTTAGTTGCAGGGATTATGTGCCAAGCCCAACCTGGATCTGACATCAGCTCCCGTCTTCACTTGTCCGTTGTTATGAGCTTTGGGAATGTGTTGAAGGATGATGATTCCAAGTTTTCAGTTTCAAAAAGTTTTGATGAGAAGAAATCATGTCTTTCAACACTCTTTCCTTCACAAAGCTACACCATGAAAGGAGAAACTCCTCGGAAGGATGTTAGGTAAACAAATAAATTAATCAAGCTCTTTGTAAATTATCTTGCGTTTTCTTGTGACAAATTTGCTTATTCACATCATTTTTATGATGCAGGCATCATTCTCCTATGTTGATCGCTCAATGGCAGCATGGTGTGACTCGCAAGGATAATGCAGAGAAATTTTCATTCGAAGAATTCAAAGAGGTATACTTTTGAGACACTAGATTCTTTTATTAAGTTAAAAAAATTAAAAAAGCTTATATCTAATTAGTGATACTGTATTTGATTTTCATGTGTTGCATGATTTACTTCAAGCCCATGCTCCATATCTTGCTTCTTCCATGTTTGCATCATTTGTAGTTAAACTGATTAATTTATTGACTTTTTTTTATTTGTTTTTAAATTTTCTACATGCAGCATGGTGGCAATCTCACTATACCGGCAGATAGGTTCTTGCATGAGTTAGCCTTTAAGCTTTGGAAAGCTCCCAAGTATGGAGCATGAGCATGACTTTCATTTCAATTTTATTCATGTTTCTGAGCTCAGTCTGCATGGCTTCCTATTGAAATTGCCCCACGCTTTTGACTTATTTGGTCTATACTCTACTTTTATCAATCATGTAATAAAGTTATTTTGTCATGTTTAAGTGATACATTTTTTCCTCTAAAGACGGTGAGAATCTGATGCGAGGTTGAAAGTTTGATACGTCTTCTAAAAGATTAAAATGTAGCATTTCGTACAATGCTAAACCCGGAAGAACCGCGTTTGAGAAATCAAACAAGCTAGTTTTGTAGCCGCGTGCATTGCAGGGGCACCAACCCATTCTTTCATGTATTGTAAAAAAAAAACACTACTTTCAAGTAAAAAATTTAGAAATATCATTTATTTTACTCTTCTCTTTTCTCTCCCCTTTCCTTCATTGCTTGTTTAGAAAAGATAATTAAAGAATAATTTGGCAAAATAGAACAATTTTTCTATAGTCATATGCCAGAGAATTTCTGAAGATGCAACATGTTATTTTAAGAAAAAAATTAAGGCAAGCAAAGATTGAAAAAGGGTGTATCGTTGGGCCTGGCTCGGGCAGCCATCCCTGCCCGTACTATATATATTTATTTTAAAATTAAATAATTTATAGTTTACTCCCATAAGAAAAACCTAGTCCCACCTAAATTATCCAAGCCACTGTGCACGCGCGCCCGCCTCCCTTTGATCTTCCTCTTCTTCGCCGCCTTCGCCCCGCCTCCACCTCCACCTTCTCGCCTCTTTTCTCCTCCAAGCTCGCCTCCGCCTTTTGGCATAATCTTTCTTCTTCCATCCTCGTTCTCTTTTCATCCGTCATCATCCTCACTTCTTCAGACTTCATCATCGCTTATCCCCGAGGATTTTTTTCTGCTTCAGATTGTTTGTTGTTTCGGCTTGTGCTCTCCTTTGATCTGGAAGTTGTATTTTTGGCGACTTAATTTAATTTAGTGTATTGATCTGGCAATAAACCATGGTTTTGGTCCAATTTGTTTTCCCTCATGTCTGACACCCAATTTGTTATCAGTCTTTTTACAAAATGTTGTAGTTCTCTAAAAGATATGCATTGTTGCTCAGATCGTCTTTAGAATACAAATTTGCTCACTTCAAAGTACAGATGATATGTGCACAGATGGAATGATAATATACTCTTGAAGCTCTAATTCGCCGTTATTGGAAGAAAATTAACACTAAGAAGATATTTCACCAGAAATCTGTGTTCTCTCCTTTGATTAGGTAACATAGTTTCAGCAACCCCATCTATCCTGTGAGACAAATTAAGAGCGCTTCTAGCACTCGAATAGATTTTTGACGAGGTAAGAACCCAAAAGAAACCACCCCAATAAAAGGAGAGAGAATGACAGTAAGCCAAGCAAGAATGGCCAGCCAACAACGAGAACACCCATGGTAACAACCAGAACAAATGGCAGGAAAGCCCTCACAATTGACCAGAGGTCGACCCAATGCCCCTTAAATAAAATCAGAGCTGCTACATTTACCATGTTCCAATTCATGGATCCACTGTAACACAGCCGATTGAGACAGTTGGCAGCAAATGAGTGGCTGCTGCACGTGAAAAGGTTGTAAGTTTTATTCTCAAAATACCGCACGCTTGATCGTAAGGCATCATCCCATGTTAATGCAGTCCCATTCTCTGAATGTCTGTACGCATTCTTGCATGTATGTGCAGCCATGTTTGGCGGGAAGCAACACTGCAACATCTCAGATTCCAGATCAAGCTTGTCAAATAAGAGTTGAAACTTTCAAACAGTTTTATGACATTTTAATGGGAAGAGGGAGGGAGAGGGAAAGGCCTAAATAGGGTGTAGAATTCTTCATTTCAAGCTTTAAATCCCACAGTAAAATCCTCCTACTCTTCATACAAGAAATGTCCTGTAGGTTCTTACTTTCCAAGAGACCATTCCCAACTAGGACGTTGCTATTATTATTACCAAAATTACTTCTGTAGGTTATTTTTCTTAAAACATAGATGTGAGAAAGTGAGTCGAGAAACATTACCTGATTACGATCAAGTTGCAAGTATCTTGCTACTGCACCAAATGCAAAATCGTCAACATTCACAAAATTAGATCCTGAAAAATCTAAAACAACACCATCCTCCCTGCAAATTCCAACATGACCAATGAAGGGTGCCAACCACGAGACAACAGGAAGTGGAGTCCAGACTATACAACATGGAAACTTTGAATTATTTGGATCCACGGGCTCTAGTGGCCACGGCTCATGCTGGATTCTTTGCATAGAACTTGAGTATTCAATGTCATAACTTGCATTTAACTCCATTATAAAAGTAGACAGCACAGCATACAGCCTTTCTCCTATTTAGGTACCGACGCATCACTTCATCAAACTACAAGCCCCAGGCATTCCAAACCTATTTCCAATAAAGGATATAAATTAAGGGAGTTGTTTTTTCGCAATAACGAAATTTACAACACAACTGAGCATGCAAGGAAAATAAAATATGGTCTGTTACAGCAGTAAAATATTTTTGATCCTGCATAGCAAAGGTGAAATAAGTGATCATAACCAATTTGTCCGACAAGCTAAAATGATCAATCTGGCCATCAATCCGCAAATTTGGCGATCCTAATTGAATTAATCAATTCAAAGCTGAAATATGTGCTCCCCACAATAGACTCACTTTCTTTCAAGACACTTGCAATACGACTTCAACCAGTGCGATAGATGAGAAGAACGCCAGAGGTTAAAAAAGGGGGGGTGGGGAGACTCCATTTATAAACTTGGATCATTAAAATTTATTATACACGAGTTCATATTTCTGTAGCTAGCTAGACGAGAGAGACGAGAGAGAGAGAGAGAGATATGCAATAGCATCGCCGAGTATCTCAGAGAGACGACTTTCTTAAAGGATATACGTCTTTCAAATATAGAAGAAATAACCTAAAGTGTCCCAAAAAATGCTGGATGGATAAGCAACTAAAGGTCAAACAAAATATTCCGATACCAGCGATCGGAGCAGGCAGGCAGCCGAATACTCAAATGTCTGAAGTTAACAAACACGTGGTAAATTAGAAAACAGCCCGCATAGGATACTTAAATTTGAATAATGAGTAGCAAAAATTTCGCTCATCGCCATTATTCCTTACCTGAAGTAAGAAGAAAGAATATATGAAGTAAGCGAAATGCCACAGAAATATGGAAGCACTCTGGAGAAGCCTTACATGTTGAGATTGTAGGATATGAACTGGGAGCAAGAGCGATGTCGTCGGAGAGAAAAACGAAGAACTCTATGATTTATTATTCTGAGGGAAAATCAATTTAATAGAGGAGGAGAAGAAGAAAAGGTTTGGAGTCACAATCTATTCTTTTTCAACAACATATAATTTAGATGAGATCCATAATTTATATATTCCGTGATGGAATTATCCGTTTTCTGAAAAAAAAAAGAAGGAAAAGTAGGGAAGTGGGAAAGATGCATGAACCTGAGTGATATTTCTGAGGCAGGTTCAGGGGTGGGCCCCTACCCCACTTGTATAATTTGAAATATTAATTTATGGGAAGTTGTGTGGAAATATTCAAAATAAGGAAATATGGGGGGTGACAGTAAAAAGGGCAATTACTTGGGGGGCCTTTGGGACAAAACATCACGGGGGTCATGTGGAGGAGTAGGGTTTTCAACTCTTGTTAAGGAAATATTGGGGGGGGGGGGGGGGGGGTCACAGTAAAAAGGGCAATTACTTGGGGGGCCTTCGGGGGTCATGTGAAGGAGTAGGGTTTTCAACTGTTGTTTTGGTGTGTGTTTGGATAAAATTAAAAAAAAATAGATTTTTCGACAGTTTATAGAAAATAATTTTTAGAGAAGAGATTATAGAAAAAAAATAATTTTGGATAAATGAGTATTTAGATAGTTGTTGTAAAAAGAGATTTTGTAATTAGAAAATTACTAAAAAATATATGCATGAGAGATAAGAGAGGAGAGGGTAAAAAAACTAGAGGAAAGAGGATAGAGAAGATAGAGGAGAGAAGAGAGATAGTGAAAAAGATAGACAAGAGAGGAGAGAGGGTAGAAAAGATAGAGGAGAGAGGGTGAAAAAGATAGAGAAGAGAGGAGAGAGGAGAGAGAGTGTAAAAAAAATAAGGGTAAAATAATAATTGAATAGTTAAAAGTAGTTTTTACTATTCTAAAATCTATTATGACCAGTTTATCTAAAACTATAGTTTTAAACCATAGTTTAGTCTAAATTGAAGTTTTAATAAATATAGCTATTTATTTTAAAAAAATTTCAAACTGAAATTTAGGCCAGAATTTTTTTTTTAAAACTATGATCTTGACTTTTGACAAACATGCCCTTTGTTTTTTGGTAAATAGGGTTTTCAACTCTTAATTACACGCGTTGACTGCGTTGGGAGGTTCATGCATCCAGTGGTTGCTTTGTTCCCTCCGGTTTTTACTTTTTTTTTTTTAACAATTGTTGCTTGCTTCTAGAGAATCAAGACTTCCGAGGACTGGACTGTACCTGATTTTTGAAAACTCTTCATATGAAATGAAACTTAAGATTAAAAATTATCCACTTATTTTGTATTTCTTGAATGTTAGAATTTTAATTAATAATTGGTTGCAAATATTATTTTAAAAAAATTTCATGTTTTCACTTAATTTTAATTATTAATTGGTTGCAAATATTATTTTAAATTTTTTTCATGTTTTCACCTATTTTTTTCTGGTTTTAAAACCACTTATTTTTAACAAATTGATGCCCAAGAAAATAGAAAAATTTCTCGAAAAGAAAAAAACGGCATGCTTATTTTAAATAATATATTAAAATGCCACAAGACGAAGGCACTAGACAACAAAAATATGTAAAAGAAGTAAATACTATGCTACAGTATATTCGATGTACCTCTTCCCTTAGATTAATATTATACATGGAGGAGGGTCAAGGATTTATAATTTAATGAGCTTTAGCTGAAGGTCATCACTGAAGATCAGGTTCACCACAGAAGGCATCTGGTTCAAACGATTTTGCAGAATCATCATTGTAAACTCCAGGTATCACTCGAACTCCAGCTTCTTTCGATGATAGATACGAGTTATTTTGGTTCCCATCAATGTTGACGAGGACAACAACAAATGCAAATAATAATGTAGCCACGCTCACCAAAGTAAGTTTCAATCTGCCAAGTACAGGCTTGACCTTCCCACACAAACAGAATATGACGACTTACAGTCAGTCACAAGCATCATGCAGCAAAAGATCATCGTTTTAATAATAAAGATGGTTACTTTCTAATCTCTCCAAAAGAACTGAAATAATAACAGTAACAATAATAATACCGCAATACCATTGCTCCAAGTTAAATCGTGTTCTATGATTTCAGAAGGAACGCAATATACCAAGAGATTACTAAGAATCAAAGTTCCAGGTCAGAGAATGAACTCTGCAGTCTGCCTGAATTCAGCACTGCCTTGTTGATTGTTACTTTTGGTTTTTGTTTTGTTTTATTTTGTTTGTTTGTTTTACAAAGAAGAACATAACAGGATAAGGATCGCAAAAAGGCACAACAAATCCTCCTGACACTTGACACCAAAGGAGCTTAAACTAGGACTGTTGGCTGTTAGTTGTTGCTTTAACAGAAGACAGCAGTAACATGAAACTACAAATATTGCAGTTATATGGAATTCACAATCTTCTGCAGTTTGAAGGAAAAAAGATACCTAAGTCCTGATTAAGAAATCTTAATGAAAGTTATGGTTCCACTTGAAAAATACTACTAATACACTATCACTCGTAACAAATCTATACAGTGTATAAAACTACTCACAGTGTATGATCCTAGGAGGCGGTCACGTGCCAAAACTTTTTCCGTCTTGACCCATATCTGTTGAGAAAAACTTGCTTTAAAGCATAAGTCATATTAAACTGGATAAAGAATTAGAACTTACAGCCTGAAGAATTCATACTTTTCACTAGCAGCATATTCAATAGGGTATAACTGGAAGAAAATGGTGGGGTTAAAAGGGGACAAAGATGCAGGGGCTATTGCAACTGACTCGCATTCATGCAATGGCTGATTGATTATGGCTACCTGTACCATGCTTAAAGTTGTATAAAAGACTCAGTATTGAGCTTGTATAGAAAGTGTGAATTTCAGATCTACCAGAGATGATGAACAAGCACTCAATAGGGTTAAGGACATGATGAGGTTTGCTTATTCCCATCAATCTAATCAAGCTTGCAGTATTTTGAAACTATTCCTAAGCACATCAGTTAAGGCACCAACAATAATCTTAAAACTGGAGTTTCTAAGAAGAATTCAATGGAATGATCCAGGGAAGAGCCGAAAATCTTATTTATCATATCTTTGAGATTAATTGCCCACGCCAAGAAATCATAACATTGAATTCTGATTCATTAAGATTTTCAGTTTTTTCCAAGAGAATGCTAAAACATTTACAAAGAATAAAATGTACCTGGCCATCATACCACCCCGTCTCCTCATCTGCAAAATTAAGAGATGTTATGAGAGGAGAGCTATATTTTCTTCAATATACTTGGGGTCATTTATTCCTTTACCCTACCCTTCTTTACATAAACCGGCAATTTTTTTTTTTTGGATGTGTAGACAAAGAACAAAGAGTATACATTCGACGGTGGCGCTGAGCAAGCGATTGCCGACATAAGCCCAGCCAAGATACATTCTGACGACGGCAAGAATCACCGCAAAGACCCCACTAGAAGCGGCATATAAAATTCGCTTCAAGGGCTCCGATTCAGCCCCAACGGAACCAAACCATGAAACTGGGAGTCCGATGAAGAGCGCAAAAGAAGCGCCGGTGACGAATAGACGAGAAGCGTATTCAATAATATCGCCAGCAGCCCATGAAAAGGGGAAGGAAGTCGATAGGGACTGGTACTCATTTATGGGCTGCTGGTCTTGTGGAACAGGGCACTCTGTTTCAGACGGGGTGTTACTTCCGTTCAAAGACAACCGTCTGCGAATCAAACCTTTGTTGTGATACCTATGGGAGTGAAGAAGCTGAAACCGGTGATTTGTGAATGGAATTGGCGAAAGGAATTTAGATGCCAAGGCAATTATGGGTCTTGGCAGATGGGAAGGTCGTGTTATAAGACTCGGTGATATACGAAAGATTGTGCCCATTGCTGTGGAGAGAACTTTGCAGTCTGCCATGCCAACAACTCCGTCACTTGCTCCTCGCCAATATCCAGATTTTTTTTTTCAATATTCTATTCTGTTTGTGTTAATTATGACTAATAAAATATGAAATTTGATTGACTGGGATATATTTTTTGCGCTGTACCGTGTTAAAGGATGTTTTTATTCTAAAAGTTTTATACAAGTCCAACTAATATCTTAAAATTTTAGTTAGAGCCATGTAATCCTTAATAAGGATTACATGACTCCAACTGAAAGTTTAGAATATCAATTACTTCTTAAAAAGTCTCTGGAACAAATTTACTTTTGAGTTTAACTGTCAAACTGTGCAACATTTTTCGTCATTGGAACATTCATATTAACTATTCCTTTCTTAATATCATTTTGGCACGTGATTAAGAAAACAAAAGAAAAATGTTAGGAAAACCGATTAAGGGCAGATTGCTTGTCATTTTTCAACTTATATAATACCTTCGATACTTGGATGCTCCAAACTATAAATCTCCAAGTAATTAATAAACATAAAACAGAAAGAACGGGCGACCATGGCGACCAATTAACTTCTAACTGATTTGAATGGTAACTTCTAACTACCAGCTTCGGAGTAATATAAATAAAAAGGAATAATTTCCTAAGCAACTCCAGCTGAGCAAATATGCAGAATATACAGAGATACCTTTTCTTCATTCTGAAATTTCTGTTTACATTTCGACTTGAACCGCAGAGATCATTTGTTAACAATTCCAACTTCCAAATAAGTCTCCTACATACAAGTTATAACGAACAATTTTGTAATTTTTGTTTCTTTTGCCTATTTCTTTCTTCACCCCTCTTTTTTTGCTTTCTGGTGATTATTCAGCTGTCCCTATTCTTTTTTTTTTTGGACAACTAGTTGGCCCTACTCTATGTCATGCTTAAATAAAACTGACTAGACTTTAGATACAATTGCTGTCAAGTTCTCCACGGAAAATATAAAATAAGATTTTTTTTAAATAAAATTTTTTATACTGAACTGTAAAAAACCAAACCTCAACCGCACTGATGCAGGTACATGGAACGGTTTTTACTCTGTTCTGATGGTTGCGGGCGCCCACCGCTTTGAATGAGCCTTACGCTTCCCAGTTCAGCAATCTTTAGCTGCTCTCCATGTTGGCATGCCAGCTAGAGGCAGGCTGATATAAGCTCTTACTCTGTTTTTCTTGTTTTAATTTTGAAAGCACAAAAAGTCAAAAACTTTAGCTGCTCTGGCTCTTCGAACCAAGCAACAACTATCATCTCAATAGCTCTCCACTATGGACAACATTTAATTTTCAGTTGGTTCTGTTGTTCTGACAACCAGGCAGCGAAGGTGGCGGAGACGAGACATGATCTGTGAGAATGATGGTCGCAAGTGTGGCTCCCTGCATGACAAGCAACCGAGATATAATGAAAAAAGCAGAATCCACTATCGACACATCAATATATGTATGTAAATCAATATACAATCCTGAACTACAATAACACATCTGTGACTTATTATTCAGACTTGATTTGGAAAAGAACACTAATTAAGGAACACATGACTCCCTCCGTCCCTTTTTATAAGCAACATTCTCTCTAAGGGTAGTCCTATATATAAATAACAATTTAGGTTTGTCTAAAAATTTAATACACTTTTTCCATCTTTACCCCCAATTAATTGCACTTCTCTCTCATCTCTTTCTCTACTCTCTCTCTCTCAACCATCATCCTCATAAATAAAAGTATATTTTGAAAAACAATTACATCTCTGACATATTTATTATTTTTAACTAATTTTAAACAACACTTTAATCTGCGTGATTTTAGTAGTTGTTGCTTATAACAAGGACTAGAGAGAGTAATAATCACACTAGTGCAAGCCAGCCCTCAATTTTTCCAACATCAGAAGAGTGCCTAGAATATATATATATATATATATATATATATATATATATATAAACACACACTCTCATGCTTTCAGGTTTAAGTATTATGAGTCCTATGGTCACCATTCAGATATCATGAAAGAAAAAGGGAGAGCGGATGCTAGCTCAAGGTTGACGAGTTTTAACTCAAGCTCGAATGAAATGTTCTGCATTGACAATAAATAAGCCTATAATCAATGTGATGCTATCAGAAAGCATACGCTGAAGTACTAACGTTTGCCAGCAATCACATATAATTTGTGCCACTACTGGATCAATATCTTCTGGAATTTCAAGCCGTCTATTTTGAAACCCAACAGCTCCAACAACCTGCATTGGGTTCAACCCCTTCCATGGGATCTTTGTGGTAACCAACTCCCACAAAATCACACCAAAACTATATACATCACACCTGCAAGGCATCAAAGTAAACTTCTAAGTCCGGCATATGGACAGAGGTTGTCATGAAGGAGCACACACAGAGGCACATCTAACTTACTTCTCATTGGCTGGCTCATTTCTTAAGACTTCTGGAGCCATCCACTCAGGCTGCAGTCAAATAAGATTTTAGTTCCATTTTATAATAAAACAAAAACAGGTCAGAGATGCATGAACTAGAAGGGTATTCGTAGAATTTATTAAAAACCATTTAACCATCAAAATTTACCGTTCCAGCAGTAGACTTTGAAGACAAAAAGGTATGGTGCTTCATGCGTGACAAGCCAAAATCACAGACCTGTTAAGAGCAAAAACAAGATATACTATACTAGCAGATAAGAAGAAAAACAAAATACCATGACAGTTCATATTTTTAACAAAATAGTAAGCATAAGGGGGGAAATGTTCGTCCCCATGTCACACCTAACAGTTCATCTATTTACAAAAGTAAATGTCTCAAGGAAAAATAAGAGTACCTTAACAACCCAATGTTTGTCAACAAGAAGATTCGGAGACTTTAAATCTCGATGGACAATGGGAGGATGGCTCGTGTGCAAGTAATTCATTCCCTTAGCCTAAAAGATACAGTAAAGATTTTTCACAAAAAAAAAAAAAAAGACGTATATAAATAAAATGATAATAGGTTAAATTTTTTATACCCATACCACATCAAAAGCCATACGCAACCGCCTCTTTTCTTCAAGTTGAAAATTGGGTCGATGTAATAGCCTATATAAACTTCCTCTGTACACCATGTCATAAATGTGCTTTAGGGAACAAAATATAGAGAAATCAATCAACCACTTCACATCACTCAACTTGTCTACCCACAATAATGTCATTTAAAGCATAACACAAAAATTAACCTAGGAAGAAACTCCGTCAAGATAGAGAAATGTGGGGGACGAGTAATTGCTCCCATGAAGAGCACAACATTAGGATGCCGCAGTCTCAACATTATCTCAACCTGAAGGGAAAAAATGCAACGCATGGGTATAAATTTGTGTGTGTGTGTATGAACACATTGACGATATGCACATAAAGTCAGTTGCTCACTTCAGATTTAAACTGAGTCAATGCATCGCCAGAGAAATCTTGGTCTAGAAACTTCTTCACAGCAACTTCCTGTAATATTAAAGCATTCAGACAAA
Source organism: Leucaena leucocephala (assembly GCA_037074615.1). Taxonomy (NCBI): domain Eukaryota; kingdom Viridiplantae; phylum Streptophyta; class Magnoliopsida; order Fabales; family Fabaceae; genus Leucaena; species Leucaena leucocephala. The sequence continues at coordinate 4,450,538 of CM073517.1, read as the reverse complement.
AGTACGCAAGATCAGTGCACAGTGGTAACAAGTGTAGTACCATCAGTGCTTCACAGGGACATAGAAAAAACTGATTCCGACACAAGCAAGATAACATAGAGAGCATACACAAAAGAAAGAAGATAGCTAAAACCTGTCCAATTGTGTTTGTTGGATGAAAATATAAAAGTAATAAAACATATTCTTTAATTTTGCTGTCTATGACAACATACAACCACTAATAAATATAAGGGCTACCCATTCACCTTTACCATGCCATAGTTGAATGCTACAACCTCTGCAAACCCCACCCAAAAATAAAATGAAATATAAGATAAAATTTCCTGTAGCATAAGATAAAGGAATTTTATCATCCATATTCAACTTATATTTCTCATTTTACAAGTTTCTAGCCAGTTAACAATCCATTGCAAATTCTGAATTTTAATAACGACTAACAGGAAAAGAATTAATAATTCACAAGATTTCGTAATTCTTACACTTATCTAACCCCTTTTTTGAGCAAGGCAGACTAAGTCAGAGCATGCACCAAAAAAATTCAGCAGAAGCATTCATTCCATTGAAATAATGAAGTAAATTCTTTCTTCACAAAAGAAATCTTGGAGTGAGAGTAATTGATAACTATGCAAGTTTAAGCATCAATCTCTTGATATGGCATGAAACAAGATAGGCAACAAATTAGAAAAGAACCCAAAAAAAAATGATCCTGTTAAGTCTAGCCAATAATATATGTTGCATGACCAAAGTATTATGCAGTAATTGAGGAATTATTCCAAAATGTTTAAGAAAGAAACTGATCTACTGAAGATGGAAGATAAGGGTGAGGGAGGACTTACAGTGCCTTTCAAGTCAGCATGATAGACCTCACCATAAGAACCTAAATTCATGATACTTGCATAAGTTTAAAGAAGTAAACTTACAGACTTGGGAAAAGGACACAAATTTCCAGCTAGCCAGTATAGGATCGTCATAAAACAATGCCTAAATTCTAAGGTTCATTGATCAAACTAAAACCAGACAGTAACACTTTAGCAATTGGCTGCTTATCTCATTAGAAACAATGTAGGGTATAGGCAGGAGTTCATCATCTAAAGACATAAAATCCACAGTTTTAGGGTGAAATAAAAATTGAAAGACCGTTTATAAGGCAGAGGAAGATACAACACAAATCTAGCATATTTCAGTAATGAGAAACTTACCAATACCAATGCGCTCACCAATTTGAAGATCCTCCCATTGAATCTCCCATTCTGTACCTTCCCCTAGAACTGCAGTAACTTTCTCACTTGGACCATCATATTTAGTGTGATCTCCATTAGCTGTTTCATTTAATTGAACTACAGTAGAATCCTTATCCAATTCAGCGTTATTAAAAGCCCCTTCAACCTTATTATTAAGAAAATTTTCATCATCATCATCCTCAGAAACAAAGTTAACCCCACTTTGTCTTTGTCTTTTGCAAGACACGGCTGCTTTGGGCAAGGACGACTCAAAAAATTGCTCTTCATGCTTCTGATGAGGATTGGATGGAGCTCTATCTATATTTAATGCTGCTAGGTTCTCCAATCCTTCAATTCCATTAAAAAAAGCAACAGATACCTTCCATGTATTATCACTGGCAGAGCAAACCCCTTGAGGGGATTTGACAGACTTATCATAGCTTGATAACAAGTTACCTGGATCAGCTTGAACAGAATTTTCAACAATTTTTTCACTAACCTGAGGAAAATCTTCAAATACTTTATCTTGAGCTGTATTTTGAGTATTTATATGTGAAAAGAGCTCAGACGAAGGTAGTGCGCAATTTTCTAATTGAACAGTGGGTAATTTTTGAGCGAAATCCGGGCCTTTTGATACATCTGTCACTTGCGTTTTTTCTGCAGGTGATGCTTTTGCATGTGAAGAGCTTTCACCTGATTTATGCAGTGACTGAAAACGATTCCCAAATTCATGTTCAAACCCCTCTGTTCGATTTATTCCAACAGAATTCCTTTCAACTGGTATTTTTTTACTGTCAACATTTATTAATTCTTCTGGCCAAGTGTTGCCTACGGTTGAACATCTTCCCAGATCAGATGAAACTGCCAGCATTCTACTTCCATCATCTAACATCAAATGTGTTTTTTTTGGTACCTCCACAATATCTGCAATTCCCCTTACAGGAAAACTGTAGTTTTGGAGCTGACTGCTGGGCACTTCGACAGGAATAAGAGTACCAGGAGCACCCATCAGATCAATGATGAATTCACTGCATCAGTTTAACAAACAAATAACACTAAGTACTTTTCCAATGTACATGCAAGACCAGTAGACTTGCTTTAACTTTGTGCCTCATAGGGTAGGAACAAAAAGACAAGATATGTAAGACGCATGGTTTGTGATCCAATTTATTCTCTTAAAAGTTAAGTTTACATAAAGCACCTTCTAGAAATAAGAGCATCCAAAAGGCATAGAGTGCTATTGATGTACTTTTATACAATATCCACCAGTTTGCAATAAATAATTTATCTCTCACAAGTCACAACATAAACCAAATTCACCACGAGTGCTATCCATGCCTTTCAACAATGTTATGTTCTTCTGAACTAAATAAGGGAGAACCAAATTTTCTTCCTCAAACAAGGCAGCTTTTTTGGAGTGTAATAAGACGACAAAATTAAAGAGTATGAGATAAACTTTATTAAAGAAGCCCTGTCTCTAGCATACCATGATGATTAAGTTTGATAATGGATTTTTAACTCAACAACAAATCCAGATAGGCGTCGCTTAAACTAGTGGCTTGCATGTCTATTCTCTCTATAATATGTTTTATAAATAAACCTTTCAGATAAAAATTACATTATAATTACTTTACTTTGCTAAAAAATAATAAATCATTTTTATTAGAAAATGAAATAAAGTAGCAGGAAGTCATATAGCCCTTTTTTTCATACAAAAAACTATTATTTGTATCACTTCAAATATATATAGAGGGAGGTGGGGAGATTGTATCAGATAAGACCCAGACACCAAAGATCCCAAAACAAATATTAATATAGAAGATGGGCGGCAGACCAAGCTGTAGGGAACTAAAACTTTACCAAAAGAACATTACCTTCCATCATCAGCTTTGATCAAATTCACGGCTCCATCATCAGTTCCAGTGTAATAACTCCCTTTGATCAGCATACAGGGAACATTAATTCTATCTGCAAGTACCTAAGCACCCAGAAGAATGACATGAATAGCTTCAGAAGAATCTCAATATTGAGGATAACATGGTAACTAGTGCTTTCTTAAAATACAGACAGGGAAAATTCATTATAGCTTTCTGTATATAGCCCACATAATAAAGTCGGAAATGCAAATGCTACGCTCAAGGTTGCTTCATTATTTTCCATCAGGTTAAAAGAAAATCATCACCATCTTCGGAGCCCAGATATAATAATAACACGACCAGTATACTCACAACTTGTCACTTTACAGACAGATTAAGCTAAATGGACCACCATACCACTCCATATTGAATGAATGCATCCAAAGACAATGGAATGATGATTAGAAGACACGAAAGAATCTATCTTGCCACAAGAAAATAAAGGAAAGAAAATGAGTCATGTGTGTAAATTTGGAAAGCCATTTAAATGAGAAATTACAACATATTACAACCTTGAAAAGTAGGGCACGGTGACGTGAAAGTCCTACATCAAGACAGCCAATGGGAAGAATAATGGTTCTTAAGGAATTTCTTAACTCACAGCTCCTCACGGTCCACCTTTTCAAAATTTCATCAGCATCACCAACCGGCCCCCCCATTCTATTAACGACAATGTCAGAAAGTTTCTGAAGTAGGCCGCTTAAGATTAGTCCTTGTTCAGAAAAGTGGGAGTTCTTGGATAATATATAGGCCTTTTTCTCAAGCTGCTTCAGCTCACTATCAACCATGCGGTTCACCAAGATCACTTCATAATCAAGATTTCCTGAGATGGATGTAGTTTGCAGATCAACCAACAATGGCATCCTTCCTCGTTCAGCTGAATTTGAGGTGATGCCATAAACATCATAAAACCCATCCATCACTTTCTCTTCGTGATCAATGACACTGTAGTTCTGTGAGTGATAAATTGAATACTAGTTAGAAATCCTAGCATCATGAACAAGATTTGACCTTTAAATGATCACAAAATGTTGATTGTCTATAATTAGCAATTTACTCGAGTGGATTGAATGTTGATTAGTTATTGTTTTTTGTTACTATAGGTCTCGCTGGAAATTATTTATTTGATGATGAATGGCGACAAGATTTCATTTATCAGAAAACCAATATAGTTCCTACATTATCGAGAAACAACCACCATGAGAAAATCAAGATTTTCAACATTCAGAAGATAAACCCATTATTAGCGTCGGTGCAGTACGTACTTAGGCCAATCATCATCCCCCAAACAGCAAATGGCCCTAGCCCTAATCCTCACTCCAGAGCTCTAAATTTTAAGGCCACAACAATCGTAACTGAAGGCATGCCAAGTCAATTATATATGAAAACAAAAATACCCAATAACGAAGAGATTGAAACTGGACAAGGGCGTCAGTGTCAGTGACGGGAGTTTGACACCCGAGGCTCATCTGCTTCGCAGCATCGATCTGAACATAATCGGGATCCTTGCGGACATCAGAATCAGAAGCACTAATTGCCAAAGCCAACTGCATCTGAAACTCCTCCTCCATGAGATTGAAATCCCCTCCCTTGTTGCCACCAACACCAGCGGTAACATCATCAGCCGTCCGATCAGCAACCGATTCAGTTGCAGTGACGGTAGGCATTGTAGGGGAGGACAAAGCAGAAGAGGATAAAGTAAGATTGGGAGTGGGGCTGAGCACTGGGCGAGACTCAGGCGATAATCTCTGGTGATCATTTATACCACCACCGATATGAAGTTTTCTGAGTAGATGCCTCATTCGGGGCATGGATCATGAAGAAGCACAAATTCACCTTTTTCTTTTCCCTGAATTGGGTGAATCACCTGTTCGTTCCTCGGCAATGTGACTTAACCTACCACATCTGCAAACAAAAAAGCATATTCCTTTAACTAGCGCAGCCTTGTTCGCCAAGCTTCCCCCAATTGAAAGACTTCAATTAACCGCTCACCCATACCTATTCCCTCCAATGCACTTTTATGACCCCAAAGATAAACAATTCGTGCTTCGCTCTGACCTCATGGTTTGTCCACATTCTACATCGCTTTTTATATACTCCATTTTCATCTTCAGCATCTGCCTATGGTTGACCCCTTAGTTTGATGATTGGACGCTTATTAATATGCCAGGAATTATGCACCGTGTTTTGAAGAAAAATTATTTTGATTTTATGTTTCCATGCTTGTAATGTTTTTCTAAACACTCAAAAAATCTTGGTTTTTTTTTCTAAATGAGCTTAAATTAGCTCTATGTTTGATTATCAATATTCCATATATAATGTAAAGTTTATAGCAAAACAGACTGGTGCAAGTCGTTTTTCAAATTTTAAAAAACTAAAAATAAAAACATGACTAATTATATTTTAAAAATTAAAATATTCTAATAACTCTTTTGTTTTATTTTAATTGTTACACGGTCTTTATTTTTATTTTTAAAATATATATATTTTAATACAAATCATTAATACATGTTAATTTTTTTAAAAAATTATTTTTAATTAAAAACTATATTAAAATAAATCTTATCAACATATTTACCCCTCACCATGCTAAAACTGTAATTTATCTTTTAAATGTTTGTTTCATATTTTTAATATGTTTAGACAAATTTATAAGATTGCATTCCTTATTCAGTTAAAAAAAGAAAAGAAAAATATTGCATTCCTTATTGGGAGCAACATCTATCCATATTCTAAAAACGGCAATAATTTGTCCCTTTCTGGCCCAATATCACGGATATTTCCTTTACTAATTACATACACTAAATACGCCGCATTTACTCACCACATAAAAAACGAATAAATTCATTCAAACAAACAAAGAGAATAGTTATTTCTTTATCAAACAGTTATTTAATTAATTAATTTTTTTTTTTTTGTTGCAAAATATACTAGTGCCCAATCTAATCCAGTTACTTATTATGTCAGGGATTAGGAATCTCAGGCGGTTGGTTTGACGGAACGGGAAAGGGGACCCGAGGATTCCCTGCAGTTGATGTTTTTAGTGAGAGAGAACGAAGTCGAGGGCCTTTTATGGCTAAGTACAAGGAATCATTTTTACACCTCTTTCCATATCTATTTATCTATCTTATGGTTTGCCTATTCACGAATTTTACCATTACAGACAAATTTCCCAGTTCATGCACCCAACGATAGTACCTTCATTTGTCACTATTTCATTTTTTTTTTTTACTAACGTAACAAAATAGGACTTGTAATAATTTATACAGCGGTTAATCAGAATTTGGTCCCAAGGCCCAATCTGTTTGGGCCTTAAAAGTTAGGACTTTCAATTACTGGCCCAACTACAATAATCCATACATTGTGTTTCTCACGAGTGAAAACCCACACGGTTACAGCCTCTATTTAACCCAACAATTTTTAGAAAGAGGTTAAACTCCCCCATAATTTAAGAATAGGGTAAAGTTTCTATTTAAATAAAAGTGCGCTCATACTACTTAATATATTGTTGATGATAGACTTGATTTATAATTTATCGTTTTGTAGAATTTTTTTCTGTCATTTCCCATTTTTTTTTACAGGGGTTAGGTCTTCATGTTAATCTTTTATAATATAACAAATCAATATTCTAATTCTCATTAAAAGATTTGTCTACATTTAGGTTATATTCAGATGGAGAAAAAAATGAGGGGAAAATATAGGGATGGAATACTAGGAAAGAGAATTTCCTAAAATGATAAAAAAAAATTACTATTTTTGATAATTTTTTCTCCTAGTTCCTCTATAATTTTCTTCTTTACTGTTCAATGGTACCTCGTTCCTAGCGGAAAAAATCATTTTCAGGTAAAACTAAAACTATAATCTAAAATATAAAAAAAAACTCCTAAAATTTTTAAATCATATAAAAACAGCTGTATAGCTTTTGAAGCTTCACAAATAAATGCCCTAAACTTTTAGATTTATGCATATAACCTTGTGGATAATGTCTTTAAATTTTGGGTTATATGCAAACAATTATTATAAACCAAACGTCATCATGTGCAAATAAATCTTCGGTCATTTTACTTTTTAAAAAAAAAAAAGTTGCCAACCCAAGCATTTTATATTACATAATTGAAATAATGAATAAAGTAGCGATAAAATAACTATTTACAAGTTTTAAAGTGTTTCTTTTTTTTTTACCGAAAATAGATTACAAAAGTGGTTTGCACATTACCTAAGGTAAGGTTATATATAACTTAGTCTATGAAATTGTATTATTTATTTGCTATTGTTTATCCATTCGAGGGAAGGCCGACTCTTTCACATTATGAGTATTCATGAGTTCAGTAAGAAAGCTCACTTCATTGATTGTTATAGAAGTATATCTGGGTTTTACTGCACTAATACAAGCCCTAAATAGATATAGAATCTGCTCAATGGATTTCACATTTTAGAGAAAAAAATGATGACGATGAAGAAGAAGACGATGACGAAAAAGAAGCAAACATTATCTAAAAGGGGAAAAAGCCACAAGATAAATCCATGAGAAGCATCGCCCCCTCGAGAACTTCATCCCGTGGGAACACTGGTTCCTGAAAAACTGAATTCCTCCTGAAACTGAATTCAAATTCCTGGAAACCCACTTTCCTTTTCCCTCGAGACTCAGACTGTCCACCCTTCCACTTGTTCTTTATTACCTGGCTCTTCTTCTCCTTGTTCTGCCCTATTCTGGTCTTTTCACACCACTCAGCTTCTTCCATGGCTTTCCTTGCTTTTCTCTGCCTAATCCCACAGGCATTGCAGAGTGACTGCACCTCCACATCCATATTACAGAACCATTGTTAGTCAATAATTACATTAACACTAATTGAGTGAATGAACTAGATTGGGGAAGATGATGATATATATATATATATGGAAGATTCACGACCTTGGGACCATTAGGGCCACTCCTCCAAAGTGGAGTGCTGGTTGTGCTGCAATCTGAACAAACCCTATTGATGTTATTGCCGTTGTTATACTTGTAATTAGAGCCACGTCTTTGGTTTTGCCATGTTGGATTATAACTTGATGATGCCTTGTGATTAGACTCCGTACTGCTGCTAGGTTTGGTTTTTTGCATTAACCACATCTCTGAACACATCCATTTTGCTGATGAATCCTTGTGACCGCTGCTGCTTCTTCTGTTGATTCCTTCCTTGTCCTTTTCATCATATTTAGGGCCACAACCGCTGCTCCAATAATCATCCATATCTGCCTGAAATAATAATGAGACATGCGTTAATTAAGAAAGTTGCTACCGGCTTATCATCCAAAAGCCAAGGAATCAACACCTGATCCGTGCCAAATATTTACTCGAGAAATGTTTAATCAAGCCGATTATTATCAGAAGCCAAGAATATAATTCAGACATGTTTAATGAAAAAGACGAATAGCATACACATAAAGGCCGAGTTTATCATAAAATCAGGCTTAGAAATCTGATAAAAAACGTTTCTTGCTATTATAACATAAATACTAGTTAACTGAGAGGGGGCGATCAAACAACCAAAGATCAAGCATGAGAACGACAAAGATATATAGCCAAGTAATGAACGTGAAAAAGAAGATGATCCTGCCTCTTGATCATGCCGTTGTTTTCCGTTATCCCTAGCTTGTGAGTCTTCAAATATGCAGGAAGTAGGACATGAGACAGAACTGGTTGGATCCTGGGTAGTAGGAGAACTGATGAAGAGATGGTTTTTATCTTCTTCTTGTTGGTGATCGGCGAGAGGGAGAGAACGAGCTGGTTGGTTCAGATAAACAGGCGTCATGGATCGCTCAGGGGGAAAGAGAGAGAGAGAGAGAGAGATATCAAGATGAAAGAGCTAAAAAGGGGGCGATTACACAAGTTGGTAGGGTTGTAGAAACGAGAGAATGGGAGGGTAAAAGAGAAAGGAAGATGTGTGTCTGAGACATTCACGTGGTTTCACATAAACAAAGACAATTTTCTTAAAAGAAAAAAGACAATAGCAAAGGACGCGTTGAATGTTACTGCTCGACCTCCCCTGACATTACCCCCTTCTGCTGTACTTCATACACTTGAGGATAAGATGACATATCAATCAATCTAACTCCAAACGAGAAGCATTTAATTAAGTTTAATATCTTGTCTTTCATATATATTTGATATTTGCTTTGACTAACTTCGTATTAATATATAGTATCATTTTAGAGTGGTGAATGAAAATGGGTGGAGTTAAAGATAATGAGGATAGTTTAAGATCTGAAAAGAGAAAAAGAGACAAAGTGGAGAGGAGGTAGGGACCTTAGTATTGGCAAAAGACAACAAATGGTGCCACAGTGTCGTGACAGAGGCAGCCTCTGAATTAGTCCCCACACCTTCTGTCCTTCAATCATATACCACCTTTTCTCATTCTATCATTGTTTTACCTTTTCTACTCCTACTAGACTCTACTTTTGAATTTTACTCTTTCCTTAGTAAGTATACTCACATAAACAATTTAGGCATTCTTCAAAAATAGCTTCTCAGTGTCTGCATTTAGGACAGGTTGATCTTTAAAATAACCCCAACTCTACTCTCGTTTTCAATATGATTACGTATATGTTCCCCAGATATAATGATTTCTTGGTACTTATGGGGAACTTCCATGCTGCTTATGCTTGAGCTGTTTTCAACAAAATAATGGATAAATTTTAAGGTTGGAGCTAACCTGATATCCAACTCCATTCTCTCAAGAAGGATATGGTTAATTGGTTGACTTTGAAAGAAGCAGTACAGTGTAGTGTGCAGTAACATTATGCTCCCTCCTCCGGGCATTAAAATAAAATAAAGTTAGTTGACTAATATAGGTATATTAAAAAAATTAACTAAATCAATTAATTATAACAAATTTTAAAATACTTATGTACAACATTAAATTATATATCAGTTTATTAGTTAGATAAATTAATTTAGATAAAAATAATAAATATTATACATAAAATATATTAAAATTTTATATTTATAATTAAATATAATCTTTAATTAGCTCTTATATTAAATATAAGATAGAGCAAGTATAACGTATTTGTCTCTTAGATTGATCTAAGTGACTGAGAAATTAATCACTAAGAAGTGGATGTGAAAGAAAACAACGGGTTAGTTATTAAGTAACGAGAATCACAAAGTAGTAGGAGATAGATAATTAAAATAAATGTGGTGAAGAGGGAAGACCAATGCCTAATCTCCCAACATAATAATTATATGACGAAGAAGGAAGCTACGTATGAGTCATATGAATCACTTGTTTGTTGCCAGGATTAGGTGTATGTGCTGTTGATGGTGAGTCCCTTGTCTTTTAACTATAAACTGCCAATATAATCTAATTGGTAGTCTTCAACAGGAGGGGCCAGCTACATAGTGGGTGGTATACAATCCATGCCGCTTCATTATCGCCTTTCCATTTTTTGGTTTAATTTGGGCCCAATGGGCTTTCAAAATAATGTTTCTTTATGGGCTCAGTAATATTTGAGGCCCGTTAAGCCCTCCATTTTATCAATTCATTTTATACGCAGCCCCATATATAATATAGTTTTGGCCAAAAATATTTAAATTAAAGCAAATAAAGCGACAGTCGATATTCGATAAGATGAGGAATATATATTCAAATTGATAAGAAGAGGAATTTAAAGCGACAGACGTTCAAAGAGAGAAAATTAAACGACTTTAACAGACCGTTCATTTTAAGATGATGGCATTTTTTTATATATGGAAAAATTCAGGATAAATCCCTTTCACAAATTAATTGGTAAATGGGACTGAAATATCTCCTAGGCTGGATGTCCTTAAAGTATTGTTTGATTTAGGATTTTTAGAGGGGTATGGGAGGAAATATGGTACGAGTGTTTAGTTTAAAAAGTAGAAGAAAAAGGAAAAGAACTTTTTTTCCTCCCTTCCTGCCCATTCGAAATTAAGAGTTTTTAGAAGAGCTTAGAAATTTTATTTTTTTTATGATAAAATTATTCATGATATTTTTTTAATATTCTAGTACTACTCTTACCTCCAACAACGCTCCTCCACTCTTACTTGGCTCCTCCTTCTCCCCAGCCTCCACTATTGTCAACTTTTTTTTCCTTGACTGATGACCTCTCCTTGATAGATCTAGAGGAGTATGCGATGCTGAGAATGGAGATCTATAAGTTTCGATCTCTTCTAGAGAAGATCTCAAAAGTGACTACTTCGTCTCTTTCTCTTCAAGCTTTGATATCATTCGATAAAGGCTTTAACGGTGACAACTCTCTCTCTTTCTCCCACTCTTCGGGAAATTGGGAAGCTTCTAAGATAAAAAAAATTCAATAAAAATAAAATAAAAAAAAATTAAATAAAATAATAAAAATATATTTATTAATGTATAATAAATTCTCTTATTTTTTTATTAAATTAAATAAAAAATATCTCCTCTATTTATTCTCTCTTCAATTAACTTAATATACTTTTTATTTTGTTAAACTAAACAAGCTTAAATAACCTAAACTTTGAGGTCCCATCTACCAATTAAATTTTTATATTTTTATAATAGTAGTAATAATAATAATAACAACAATAGATTAAAATAATCTAGGGAAGATTTTGAATTTCAACCTATAGGCTATAGGCATCTTCTTCATGGAACAAACATGTTGAGATCTTCATCACGAACTATGGAACTTTCTCTGAATTAGTTGCTTTCCCTTCAATATGCCGTGTAGTTTGTTTCCTTATTTTGAATGGATGGAGAAGGGAGCGTAAACAAACAGACGCGAAAAGCCGCATCTGCAAAAGGGATTGAGGAGAGAGATAGTGATGGCCTCATCATGTCGTGGATCACGAGTCACGACGAAAAAAGAAGTCTTTGATCCTGGTTTGGTAGTGCAACAGTCCCACCCGAATCAAAGCACACGGCGACGATTGATTTTGTCGACAAACGAGGTTTGTGCACTAAATGCTTCGAATTTCAATCAAACCAGGTGCTTTTGTATTCCTGGCTACCAACTTGTGAACGGACTCATATCAAAATCAAAATCCCAAAGGCGGTCACTCTTTTGCGTGCTCTTGTGAGGAGACTGAAAGAGACACTTCTCCCCCAACATATTCGAAGCAGTCTTACATTTGAAGACTCTGCGCTGAAGTGCACAGAGTAAGGAGCGATGAGTTGGGTGGCAAATCAACAGTTGAGAAGGTGGAAGAGAACTCGTATATGGGCAGGAATTCTTGTTGGTTGCATCATCTCCCTATTCCTCACTCCCGAGATCCCTCGCTCTCCCAACCACCACCATTTCCTTGACATGCGCAATCTTCTCGGTAACTGACAGCTCTCTAGAAATTTCTCCTCTCTCTTTTTTTTTCTTCAATTTTTGGTTGATTGATCGTTTAATAAGTATGATAATTTTTGTTTCTGGGTATTTACAGGTGTGCCCAGCACTTTGAATGTGATCACAAATTTCCCATTTTTGGTTGTTGGTGTTCTGGGCTTAGTTTTCACTCTTGAAGGCGGTGTTTATAACATAAGGTATTGCTTTCTATGAGGTTATTACCATTCGAACAAAAATTGGTAGTTGAAGTTCCTCATGTTGATAAAGTCCGGAATTTTTTTTTTTGGCTTGGCAATGGTTTTTTTCAGTTCTCAGGGAGAGGCTTTTGCTTGGGCGCTGTATTATGCTGGAAGATTAGGGATTGCTTTCGGCTCTGCCTATTACCATCTGAAGCCAGACAATAGTCGAGTTTTATGGGACACTTTACCGGTAAGTATTATTCGCCTACTTGATTCCACTCTGTAACTGCTAATTATTATTTCTGAGAGGCAAGAAAAGTTTCAAAAACTAAAGAGGTGTACATTTTTATAGTAAATGGGAGTCATAACCATGCGCATGATTTGAAAGTTTGTGGTCAAATTGGTATTGGATGCGAGGTTATCTCAATTTTCCGACTAAACTAAATTGCTTGGATTTGTCAACTGCAGATGATGGTGGTTTACGCCTCACTTTTCTCTTGTCTTGTTATTGAAAGAATTGGTCAGAGGATTGGGTTATGTTGTTTGTTTACACTTCTCTTTGCTTCCTTTCTTAGTGTAGCTTATGAACGGTTAGTTATTTGTTTTTACTATATTCCTCACTCAGATTTCATTTATCTCAAAATGCTAAAATTGTTATTGAGCTTTTTGCTGAATTCTGTCCGCTAGTTGGTTGCAGGATTTATAGTGATATTATGTTCTGCGTGATATTCCAGTTGATTCTTTCTTTCGCTATTCCAGGAACATATTGGTTTTGGGCAACGTGTAAACTTTGGACTCATTTGTTCGATTTCCTGCCTAATTCTATTGGTTGCCTGTTCCTGTTGTTAATCTGGAAACCAGCTTCTTATAATTTCAAACTGTGACTGAATAAAATTATTTGTAGTAATTGAAGTTTTGAGATTCATTCGCTGCTTACGGAGTTGGGTTAATTTTCTTTGGCCTGATAATTTGATAAGTGTGATATGAAAAAGAAACTGTTTGTAACTTTGGCCATTGCCCATTATGCTGATTCTTAATGGTAGATAGTGGATTGTTCGGGGAGTTGTATCCCTGAATTGAAACTTCTACAGTTTTACCTATGAACGGGTTGGATATTTGACAAGGGAAAAAATAGAAAAATCGCGCTAAGTTTTAAGGTTAGCTGGCTTATGAAAACAAGGAAAAAAAAATAGAAAAATGGCATCTAAGTTTTGTGGCTGTTTTCTGCTTGCTAGTTGGCTTTATCACTCAGAAATATCGATCAAGTTCACTCATTCATTTTCTGTATCCACTGGAGCTTTTTAGCCAGCCAAAAACGTATTCTGATAGAACAATTCAGCTCTGAAGGTAGGGTTTTAGCCAATGAATTTTCAAGGGATCTAACTCCTACATTTAGTGCAAACCTCAGTATTGTTCTGTTTACTATGATTTTATCTGTGGTCTTGAGTTGTTTTTGGCAATGGACCATTCTGAATGATTTATCTTCCACCTTTTCTCCTAACCATTACCTATAATTGTGTGGCCTTAAAAATAAGTATATTGTTACTACTTTTTACCTTCTCTTCTGCCGTTATTTTAAAGCCCTCTATTCCCTTGTTTTGAATGCTCATGAGTGATGTACATTTTTAAGAGTTACTAAACCAGGTAATATTTGAACCTAGGAAGCATATCACACGTTGAGAAACATCCAGATTCTTCTGACTTTTGCAGGCATTTATTTTGTGGCAAAATTTGAAGCTGCTGCTGACAAGAAAATATATTGTGTAAATAACTACATTATCAGTGGGCATTCTTTGGAACACTTGTGCTTGGCACTGATCCCAACTTTACTTAGTGTAATGCTCTTCTACAGGGAGCTCAAGTTTCAAAGGTACTCTTACATATTCTCAGATAAAACATGCTGTACCTCTTTGATTCCTTTTTTATATTGGAATAGCAAATTGTCCCTTCAATTCTGGTTTTTATGCACTAACCTTTTAGTCTTCAACTGCTGTACTTGGAGAAGATTGTGGACATTTCGTATAACATATTTGTTGGATTCGTTATAGATTGGGTGCCCTCAAAGATCGACCTTTATGAGGTGGATAGAATGAAAGAAGGCATTTATGTGTGATTGCTCCTTACTCCTCAGAGTCTGCAAATTAGAAGTGTCTTCTGAAGCCAGGGAATTTGGCTTAAGACTTGAACCAAAAAGTTCTCCTCGGCGTCTTCTCAAACCAGGGAATTTGGCTGAAGACTTGAACCATATTCCCTTTAATATTTCCCTTGAATGCTGGGACACGGGAGCTTATGAATTTTCTGTTGCTAAGAAATTTTGGTCAGAAGACCTTGGGTGATTTGGCAAGAGGTTTCGAACCAGAATTTGTGTTCTTTGTTAATTGAGCATTGCCTTGTCTTAGTAGTGTTACCTCAGACCTAGAGTGTCACAGATTAGTGCTAGGGAATTTTCGTGTTGAGCGATTATTGGTTTCCAAGTTTGGTATGCGTGTTGGATATGTGAATGAGTAATATTGCAGAGCTGGGCTGTGATTCGTTGATAAGTGTAGATTGGTATATTTCCTTTGTTTGTTGTCTTGAATTATGGAGATTTTGCATCAATCAGGTTTATGACTTCTGTTTGACGGTGGGGTTGAATTGCGTGGGAAAGATATTCTCCCTTCACATGCTCTTTCTTTGTCTTTCTGAGCAACTGTATCATAGCTGCACACATGTATTGTTATATTTAGAGAGATCCAGATCCATGTGGAGGGCATTTTCCTTTTATGTAATCCTTAGATTTTGGGATGAATTCTCATTCAAATGGACAAGTGAATTGGGGTTTTCCTAAGAAATATTACTCAAGAAACCAAGCTTCCCAGCAGGCTGGAATTTTTTCCTTTTACCTGGGAAAGGACCCCGTTCCATGAAAGCAAACGGACCCTTCAGGTTTCAAACAAACCTTGAGTAATAGGAAAGGTATAGAGTAGGACAGGCGCAGGCTGGAGGGTGAGGAGTACAAAATGTGTCAGTCAGCAGATACTGACAGTGATTAATTAAATATTTTAAAATATATTTGCGAGGATTAATTAAAGCGGGAGAGAAGGGGGAAGCAAGGTATCCAATCCAAGAGGGAATAATAATTTTGGAATAATAAAGTAATAACGAACGGATAAATAAAGAAAGGACGGAACACGTAAAATTAAGAAATAATAATAATGGTGAGCGAGTATGGGAATCTAACCTCGAGAGGGGGAAGTGTGCAAGTGGGGTGTGGGCTAATTAAGAAATTATTGACTTTAATTGAATTGACCCATCATTATGCCCTAACTAATCCAACCTTGAGGGTCAACCTCCGCATAATTAAATAATTGCTCCTTCTGCTCCCACATGCATTATCATTGCTCCTTCCTGAATTTCTCTCTCCACAAATTCTCTTTCCATTTCCACCTGGAAAACAAAAGGATAAGACTTTAATTGTTTAAGTCCGATGTAATATAAAAATTATTTTTAATTATACTCAATACTATTTAATCTTAATAAATACGATAGAATTAAGTGGAAGGGCAGTCCCAGTTCCCAAAAAATCGACTAGTATTGCTGATAAAATATTAAATGTTTTAATTTTTTTAATTAATATTTTAAAATTTAGATAAAAAGTTTGCTTGCCACTGTTTTAATGCCAAATTCAATCTAAGACAAAATATTTCTCAAAACAGTAGGACACGTTGACTGGGACACCACCAAATAGTACCAATAGATGATAGCCATTTATGAGGTATAAGATCCATGATTGCGAATTGTGACTATTATTACTTTAATAATTCGCGAGTTAGACATTGCCCATTTTGTCTTTACCCCCAGCTTATTAATGTCCGAATTTGGTTCTCACTTGTCCGAATTATAAGAAAAGACGACGTGTTCCTGAGCTGGGCAATATTCTGAGGAGCCGTATTTCAAATTTTATAAATTTTAATTAATAGGGCCATTAAGTTGACCATGAAGTCAACTCGTTTGTTGGCGCTTTTTATGGGTATAAGTAAATTCAACTTGCTGATTACGCCGGAAGATGACATTAAAATACTGTTTTTAACTGGACTTGGCAAACACGACAAGCATAAATGACTCCAAAAACGGATAGAATTATGCACTATCGAATTTTTGTGTGTTTTTCCTTTATTCTTGATTTTTTTTTTAAAAAAGTCAAGTGAGGAAATGTGAAAATGAACTGTGGAGGCTGACGATATATAACAGGTGGCATGTAAATCTGAGTTTCACATCAGCGTCTCCGCGTTCAATCGTAATGGGTTCCAAATAAAATAAACAGAAGGAAAAATCTTAGTAATAAAAAAAACAATTAAGTGGATGGTGGACCCCATTGTTCCGGGAACTCCACTCGTATCACGTGCTTTCAAAGCACAGGAATGAAAAACGGATCCGGTGTTGTCGACACAGATTTTCACCCCTTTACAATATATTATTGTTGTTGTTATAATAAAATATAACTAACTTTTTTCTCAAACTATATCTTGATATTAGTAAAATTCGTAATTTTTAGCGAAAATTATAAAAAAAATCACTTAAATTTTAACTTATTATAAAAACATATTATTATTTATTTTATAAAAGTAATCAATAGAGTATAATAAATAAATTTTTTAAAAATTTTAAAATTTAAGTAATACTTTTTGAGATTTTCTAATTTTTTTAATGTGTATTGTTGGGTTGAATGAAATTCGAGCTTGAAATCTCCACGGTGTGACGTTTATGGATTTTCAAGGAAAAATATGAATTTATAAACCCGAATCTTTACTCATATTTCATTTGTTATTACTTGGACTAGTTTTATGTGGCAATTGATGATTTGATTTTCAATTATCATGTTATCCTTTTCTTATTTTTAAAATAAATTTCTCGATCAAGAAAAATATTTGTTGGTACTCCCAAAGTAGTGAACAAATAACAAGGTTTCCTCGTAACAAGGATGAGATCCAATTCATGACATATAACTAGGAATGCATATAAAACAAGGATGGTTTTATCACTGTTTTGTGTATATGGATGATCATGAGTGCCAATACTCTTATTTTTAAAATAAGATTTAATTTTGTTCTGCTCTCTTTAAATTTCCAATTTCGCCTCTTAGAATTATGTTTTGGTCGTGTATTGATGTCGTCTTATGATGAATAAGATCCTATGCGCAATTAATAGATTGCACGCAATAAAGATTCACATTTTGTTAGGAGGATTTTGCTCAGGAATTTGTAATGAAAAGATTGTAGAGAATGTAAATGACAAGAAGGTTTTTTCTTAGCAAGCATATTCAACTGCATAAATGGATCAAGAGCAGCGCAATAGACTAGGATGATTACTCAATTGCAGGCAAGATCTCTATCTAAATTTGGGCTTATGATCTAATACTTACGGGGTTAGAGGGAAGAGCTTCTGGAGGTAGCTGGTAATTCTCAACAAGTGTAACGCTGACGTAAAGATCAGCTCTTTTGGCACCCTATTAAAAGGGAAAGCTATAGGAAATATTATTTAAACAAACAACTACTTAGAGTATCAATTCTTGGGCTGAGGACGGTGGATTCTGGTTAGAAAGAGACGGAGGCAAAGGAAAGACCGGCTGCTGTGGGTTGAAGAAGAAAAGACGAATAACTGTGAGTGTTGTTGAAATCACAGTCACATGTGCCGCCGATCGTCATAAACATTAGACCATTTCCCCCTCAATTATGTAAACCTTCGAATCTCAACTACGAAGAATAAACAGCGATGAAAAACGGCAATTTGGAATCGGATGTAGAACCCGAATCAGAAAACCATTGGCTAGATAAGATAGAAAACCTTCTTTCAGTAGCAACTAAACCGTTGAATCTTGCACAAAACCCCAGCAAAAGCTAATTAATCACCAATAAACTACAACCTAATATGAGATTGGAGAAAGCCACATCGAAATCGAAGAGAAAAGACGCAGATTCACGGAAAAATCAAGCAGCAAAAGGCACCATTAAGGGAGATAGAACTCTCCCATGAGAATCCTGATGAGAGTGATTCTCCGTCTGATATGCACTGGCCTCTTTCTCCTTCAGTTTTTTTAATGAATAAGGGCAATCTAGTAATTACACATTTAGAATCTCGCACTATGAGGTCCCTTAGGACTTTTTAATTATTTGAGCATTATCTGGGACCTTTCAGTAGTTAATTATCTTACACAGACCCTACAAGAATTCTCCCAACAAATAAATAAGAATAGCGAGGTGGAAGCTTCCCTTTTGATTTTGGGGCTGCCTAAAAAGCCTCTCGTTTCGTCAAAGCTCATCCTCCTACCTCTATACCCTACTTCCTGCTATCCTCTCTCTGTATATTTAACCTTCCCCCTCCTCTGGATCCCACTCTCTGGTGCCTTTCCATACCCCTCCCTCCATGGCTGACCAACCGTCCTTCCCTTCTTCCAAACCCACCAATCCCAACGGCACCGCCGCCGCCCCCAATGGCTCCGCCAATCCCGGCCCTGTCAAATCCCAGCTC
This sequence comes from Leucaena leucocephala, assembly GCA_037074615.1. Lineage (NCBI taxonomy): Eukaryota > Viridiplantae > Streptophyta > Magnoliopsida > Fabales > Fabaceae > Leucaena > Leucaena leucocephala. The sequence goes on along the minus strand of CM073517.1, from coordinate 4,431,401 downwards.
TACAACCCCAATCGCCAAGTCTACCGCCCACAATCTTATCACCACCGCCGGCAACGCTCGGGATGCCGCTTTTCCTGCTGTTGTTGCTGTTTCTGGTCCATACTTGTCTTTCTCGCCCTCCTTCTCCTCGCTGCCATTGTTGGTGCTGCTCTCTATGTTCTTTATCGCCCTCACCGTCCTCAATTCTCCATCACCAATCTTCGCATTGCCAAGATGAACCTCACTACTTCCCCTGATTCCCCTCCTCATCTCACTACCCTCCTCAATCTCACTCTCATAGCCAAAAACCCGAACAACCATCTCATTTTCTCCTATGACCCTTTCTCCGTGACTGCCTACTCTGATGACGTCCCCATCGGGAATGGGTCTCTGCCGTCGTTTACATCCGACAAGAACAACCAGACCAGCCTCCGAGCCGTCCTTTCCGATGGTCAAGATCTGGAGACTGTTCAGCTGACTAGTCTGAGATCGAATCTGAAGAAGAAGAGGGGGTTCCCGGTGATGATTCAGATGGACACCATGGTGAAATTGAGGATGGAGTGGCTCAAGAGCAAGAAAGTGGGGATTAGGGTTGAGTGCGACGGAATCAGGGGGACGGTTCCCAGAGGGAAGACTCCGTCGGTGGCTTCGGTCACGGGCTCCGAGTGTAAAGTGGATCTCCGAATCAAGATCTGGAAGTTTTCTTTTTAGATTTTGTTCGATTATGGATATCGATTCATTACCCCTGTAATGACCAATCTAATCAATTATATTGCTTCTTCTTGTTTAAACAATTTTTTTAAGATTCGATTTCATTTCTTGATCTTCTCAAAAGGGAATTTATCAGCTGTGAAAGAGCATTAAATTAGAGTGCATGAAAATTGTGTTCAGGAGGAGGTGAGTTTAGAGTTCAGAAAAGAAAAACTTTGATTTGAGCTTGTTATAGTGTATATGTGAGTTCCTAAATTTAAAACTTTTTTTGTCAAACCATCGTAGTTTTCTTGCTGGAAGTGGTTTCTTAATATTTATAGCAATGCAGCTTTACCATTGTCTTTCTTTTCAAAATCAAAGCCCGCGAATGAAGCAGTGCTCTGTTTTTCTTCAGATCACTATTTGCCAGTTAATTCCCTCCCTGGATGATAATGTTTTGGATGAGTCATGATGAGAAACACTGTGCAAGGAGTAAAAACCAAAGACAAACGAGACAAAGACTGGAGATGAAAGGATTGCGATTCAGTTGTTGCTTGTAGCTTTAGCAAAGGATATTTGTTTGCTTTCGACGGAGGAAAAAGAAGAAGAAAGAGAGACCAACGAAAACAGGGTAAAAACCAGAGGGCGACTTTAAGAAAAGTGTGTCATTTATGTGGTAAGAGTCTGAGATTTGAAGTCTCAACTAATTAATTTTGAGTACCGGAAAAAGATACGAAATGCAGAGAGTATCAGGTGCTGAATCGTATATGTTTCAGAATACTGTCCCCATTAAAAGTTCAAGTCGGTGTTCTGAACCTTCTGGTAAGTGTAAATACCCTGATGATCCCTCTGCCATTCTCAATAGTCACAGAAATCAAGATCTAGGCCGTCCAGAGGAACAAACAAACAGTAGGAGTGGGGTTGGGTATTATTCATTGCCACATTCAATTGCAGGTGACAAGAAAACTAGGAGCCACAAAAGTTTTGCCAGGTGGATGGAGGTGGCATCCCCACAGAGAGCACTTAAGGCACTAATCCTTAGGCTTTCGTGTTGGCGACGGGTCATGGGTACGGTACCTTTTACAGCTTTCTACGCTTCATGGCCATGCCTGATATACGTACCTCTTGACCGGTAATAGTAAAATATGGAGTATAAAAGTGAAGTTATTTTGTTTTAAAAAAATATTTGAAGTAGAAAAGATATTTAATTGATCACCGTCAAGTGAAGGACAAGTACAGATTTGAATACACGAGGTTTCCATGGAGTGTTGATCTGGTCGGCAGAGTTGTTGGATCTTCACACTCACACACACGGTTCCAAATATAATATCCTAAGTTTTATGTCCGTTAAACCCAAGAAATAAAAAAGAAAAAAGTTACTGCTATGATATTCCACGTGTGATAAGACAGGTCATTGAGAAACGCGACTTTTGAGTTAAACTGGGGAGGCTTCCTCGGCAACAAATGGTTGGATTTGGGTGGGTTAACGGATTTTGATGCTGGAGAGAATAAGAATAGCTTTTTGTGGGAAGAATGGCCCAGGCACGTGATATGATGTATGTGTGTTAAGACAAATGATGGGACTAGTTTTGAAAATTAGGGAATGTTGTGATTGTAGAGATAGGGGGTAGGCTTCTTTGACTATCTCGATCAATCAGCTGACAGTGATCTGAATCAAGCTTTTGAGCTTTGAGGCGCATCTTTAATGTGTTGCGTAATCAGGACGAGAGGAACAGAGAATTTGGTGAGATTGAGTTGGATGGAATACACGAACAAGTCGGTGGCTGTGACCTGATCTCCAAACAAGTCCCAAACGTGGCCGTTTCAGCATTATTTGGTCGGTCACCTTCCCCACCCCCTTGCTTTGCAACTAATGCAACCCCACAGTACTACACTGACAAGAGTTTGTTTTGGTGAGATCATAACCTTCCAAATTAAGATGCTCTGTTCATAACGTTCTTGTCAACAAAAAGAAGAAGGGGGGCAAAATCACGAGGGCCGCGTGAAGTAAAGGACTTGATCCTGAATACGAGATTTACAAACCATATACGAAGATGGTGTCATATTTGTGACGTTGGTGTCAAGCTGTTCTCTTTTGGTTCTTATGCCTTTTTTTTATTTACAGAAAAGTACAGCTAGTTCAAGAGAAGCTTCCTCCAATGCCCCATCCGTATCATGGTTTGAACTTGTAGCCTAAAAATCGGATGCATAATGCGAGAGTATTGACTATTGTCGGAACAAAATACAAAAACAAAGTATCGAGACAACTACAACCTTGGATTCATCATATGTTGACTCTCTCTTAATGAATGGCGATATTGCTTTGTTAGTACGAGAAACAACGTCCCGGCCACGGTGATCAGCAGCACAGTTTGACTGCAATTGATCCTAGTCCACCTTGTTTCTTCTTGCGAAGGTTTCTCAGATTCTTTTTCGGGGTTAATATTTTTGGTAAAATGAAAGTATATAGCAATTCGGTCCGTTTAATAAGCTAGAAATTAGGATTTCATGTTTATCCAGACAAGTAGATGGTTAAACTAGCTTCAGTCTCGGCGCCTTCACTCATGATTCAATCAATGCCCCTTCAACTTTGACGGTGATCCGCAAGACCTGATCCGGTGGAAAACAGGACGAAAAGTCTTTTCTCATTGCTACAGGCTTGGGCTAGGTTGAGCGTTTTAACTTTAATTATTAATTTAAAATTTATAATATGTTGGATCCTTCCCAATTTTCTCATTTTAAACCTCAACCCACTAGCTGATGAATTTATGTTATGATAATAATTATAATGTATACTAGTATTCCCCCCCCCCCCCTCTAAACCACTCCATTGACAATATTCAAAATCCAAAAAGAATTACCTAGGGTTAATCATGCTATATCATTAGCAAGAATATGTAATCACCTATTAGCCTCAAACAGCGAGTCACACCAATTTCTTAACTTGTTCCCGTCAGTAGCGGAATTAAGCGTTCAACGTTCTTAATTGCTTCCACACGATTTGGATAATCCAGTTCAATATATATACACACACATCCTGACGAAAGCGAGCTAAATGCTTTGAAATATTTTCGAAACATGCATATGTCTGTTGTGGAAGAGCAATTCTAGGATCTATCTTATAAAGAGAAAAGTACATGACAAATTCAATTTGCCACCTTATCATTCACCTGCAATGCAATCTCAGCAAACAAAATATGAAAATCCCATACATCACAAACTCAATCTTGCAAACCTTAAGCTGTAACAACTAACCAGCAAATAGAATATCCTTCAGTGAATTTGAATAGAAAAGATATTACATTCCTTCTTGGTGTCTAATTCAAAACCAAATGAACCCTTGGACCCCAAACATATCGCAGTTGCTTATTCAGACAGATCCACGTTCGCATGATGACATGAACACACCAAAACTGACAATGAAAGAAGCATAAATAAAAGTGGAGAAGCAAATTACAATACTACTTATTACTACTACCTGCAGATGATTTGTTTTGCAGTGATTCCCTATGATTCATCCGTGCGTGTTGATAGCTTCCCAAACTAAATTTTTCGGAATGGGGTTCGAGAGATTGCGAGCCTCCAAGGCTGCGTTCTTGAGAGTCTGAATTGTTAGTGCATTGGCTTTCCAGAAGGAGACACAGTTGTAAGGCAAATTATGCCTCTTGCAAAGTTCCTTAACCAAAGGCGAGATTTTCCTCAGTTGACATCTAGGCAACCTCGGAAACAGATGATGTTCCACCTGAAACTGTAATCCACCATGAAACCAGTCCATCCAAGGTGAACACTTCACATCCAGCGTCCCACCGGTCTGCTTCTCAAACCAGTCTTTGGAACTTGGTGGCCCCATATACACATTGGACGAGAAATGATTCAAACAGAACTGGACATGTTGTATTCCAGAGACACAGAAACTAGAAACGACAAACATTATTCTCTCACCCCAATTGGGCAAGAAGGAAACCAATAGGGGATACCATATCCAGAAAACAAGCAGCCCCAGAATCTCCTGCACTCTGTTGGGTACCTTCCTATTGGATAAGAGTAAGAAGAATGATTGAGCGAATAAGTTTAATCTGGCAAAGCACATTACAGGATAAAATGTCCAATGCTGATGGCTAACCAAGAATCTAGCCACAAAATCAAAGTTCAACTTTCTCCCGTAGAAATGGGAAGTAAGCGAATCGAAAAATTTGGAAGACACTGCAAACATTGGTATATGCTGAAGGTCAGGATCAAAATCAAGACTGTTACAGGCAATGTGATGGGCATTATGGTCCCACTTCCACCACGCAATACTGATCCCTGCGAGGCAATTCCCAGTAAGGATCTGAGCAATACGATTGAAACCCTTACTTGTCATTACCTGGTAATGCCCTGAGTCATGTCCAATCCATCCACTCTGAATCCACAGGAACCCCATTAACCCACCACAACCCAAATGAACCCATGGGCAAGTACAGAACAATACACCATAAACGCTCACGGAGAACAGAAATGCTATGAAACAGAGTGCGAAAAACACACCGTGTCCTTTGCTTTCGAATAGACCCATTTTGGAGAACTCCGACACAAGCCTCCGGTAATCCTTGGATGCCTCGGAGACAGAGTAGTCCTGGAGGTAATATCCGGTGAACAAGGTGTCCAGGTTTTTCCATGCAGTGGAGGGATGGTAAGCTACGAAAGCGTCAGTGACGTCTTGGCCTGCGAGATTGAAGAGAGGAAGCTCACCTCCGGGGTGGTGATTTGCCCAATCGGAGACGTCGTACACCTTGCCCTGTATAGAGATCCATAGATCTCCTCTTTTGTTATGCTTTCTGAGCTCTTGCTCTGAAATGTACTTCCTTGTGTCCCCCATTGCGGCTGAAATGAAGAAATAAGAAAGATCTAGCAGTATCAAGAAAGAAGCTTTTCGTGTTAGAAAGAAACCTACTCGTGATGAGTGTATGATAGCATAACTCGAAAAAGGTTTTCCTTTGCAGAGAGTTATGGAAGAGGAACAAATATCTGGGAACTGAAATCCCAGTGAGTGGCTGCTTTTATTTTGCAGTGATATGAGGATTGGAGGGACAAAGCTGTGTGCTTGTACGCTTGTTTGTGAGGCATATTCCGACGAAGATTCAATAAACGCCACAGAAATGAATGCCCCAAGGTTTAAACGCTCCCGGATGGTTTAATCATAAAGGGACTCGGGAAATTAAAATAAAAAGTTTTTATATAAAATAAATTAATATATTTATATGATGAGAATCATGGGGCTGGCGACATGGCCAAGCTGACCTATCATGGGGTCAAGGGACCACAAGATTTGCAGTAAAAAGGGTTAACTTTGACAAACTTGCGAGGGGTAAGATTAGGCCTGTGATTGCTTCAGATATACCTTCGACAATGATGACAAACATTAATCCCAAAAAGGAAATTATTATTTATTTTGTGAGCTGTATCTGGCTGTCGCCTAAAATATAGGATATTGTGTCCACGAGGAAAGTAGATTGAAGGGCTATACCATTTTCAATTGAGAATCTAACACTTTTTTTTTTAAGATAGTACTCTCCCCTGTCTAATATATAAAAAATCTTTTAAAACAACATTTTAATCTAAAAGGTAAAAAATTAACAGAATAATTAATAATTATTTTTATTTCTCATAAAAGAGAGATATGTGATAGATAACAAATACATATTTAAAAATCTTACACTTTAATAAAAATAAAATAAATAATTTTTTTTATCAATTTATAATATGATTTAACTAATATTACTGGATTCGATTTGTATGAATCAGTTAGCAAAGGGAGAATGAAATAAATGAATTTAAACACATGAACAGCTTAAACTTGCACTTCCAAATACTCTCACACTGAGATGAATGATGATCATGATTCAGGAAAATAAAAGACCAAGAGTGCCAACCCTTCACCAATAAAAATTTACAATTGGCTCAGCTGTCAGCACAACAACTTTTGCAGCGATGAAACATCAACCTTGAACGACAGGTGCAGATATTGAAGGAGTGCTAATAATGGTGCAAAATTCTCCTACCCCCTATAGCAAGCTAGTTTTAATGGCCACTACAGCACAATCGTGAAGGAAGAGGTTTATCTACTGTTCCAAGTTGTGTCTGCCACGACGATCATTGATGATAACCTTTGGTCTCACCTGCAAGTTTGAGGAATTAATAGACATGAAGTATGTTTAATCGTAGATAGACGGTCCATCAAACTTTCCTCGGAGGCACGATGACTAATCTTCCCCATTAGAAGACAAAGGAGTGTTATGACAAGGCTATTCCACATTGACAGACAATAGAAAAATAAAACTCCAAGTAATGGCTAAATACAGAATGCTTTCAGTATTCTTTACTACACGACATAAAAAGCTAGCACAAAATATCCATGGCATTGACAATGATAAGGCAATAAGTTGACCAAGAGATGTCAACATATTAATTATACCAAGAGAGCGTTGACAAAGACATGCTACCATTACAATAGCACTTACAGATAGATAGTATTCAGAGATTAATTGCTTTGAAAAGCTCACCTTTTGAATGCTTAACATCAATAAATCCATCTTGCTTGATCCTTTGCATGAATTTTTTTCCCCAAGCGACCTTCTATGCCTTTCACTAGATTAAACCGGCTAGAAATGTTGAAAATAATATCAACATCCTTATATTTTGAGGCATATAAAAGTGCCACGTTTCCCCCTTCAAACGCCAAATTGCAAAGGTCTTGTTTAGCTTTCTCAAAAAGATCTTAAGGTTCAGCTACTGTTACAGTTAATCCAAGATTGTATTCTCAGCTAAAATTGCAAAAAGTTATCTCATCAGTTCAAACAGGTGACATGTAACCCAGCTATTTATTCTCTTCGATTATCCCACTCTTTTCCATAAAATACTTGTATCTCTAGGATTTACAAATGAAAAACATCTCAGACAACTTGTGTTCATCTTTACCTACATTTGAAATTCCCAAGAACCCCATCATATGACTTAGAACATGGGTTTCATAAAAGATTATCTAGGAACAGAATTAATTATATCGATTACAAAGGACTTTGTACTTTTAGGTCTAACTTATATATTTAAACATCCTTTTTTCATGGGAGTATTTGTTATGTCATTGCCTGATGTTCCAGAAGTATGACCCCAGTTTCAGAATTGAGCATATTTGCAATCTGACCTTTACTGTGACCAATAATTGTGATAATTATGTATTTATCCTCCCTGAAGTGTTGAACTACAGCTCGCAGGTCATCAGCTTCCCTATAGTAATTGCCAAACCGAAACAAACCTTCACTTTCCCTGTAAGTCAGCATTGGTCACCTCTGTTAGGAATCAAATTATTATCGTTCAATGATCAGTATCTTATCATGAGGTACACCTTTAAGTCACCAGATAAGAAGAATCCACTTCATTTAATTTTATAACAGAACCAGTCCCATCCCTTTCTATTTTGAATCCACTGCTTTCAATGCTAGTTATATTAATAAAACATTTGCATAACAATTACTTACTCTTAAGGTACATTTTTTTTTGTAGTATGGGAGAATTTTTTATAGAAGCAGAAGTGATAAAAATATTAGGCTAAAAATTGACTTTAAAAGTTTGTTTGGTATGTTAAAAATGAATATGAAATTGATGTATATTTTTTTTAAAAAAAGAAAAAGAAAAAATGGATGAAAGTAGAATAAAAAGACTTATTTGCCCTCATTTTTGCTTGTCTCTCTTCCTTCTCTTTTGTGTCTCTTTCTTCCTATTCGTTACCCCACGCCACAAGAGACGCTGGAGGAATAGTCGCCCGCACCATGGGGGATGCTGAATTGAGCCAGAGACACAGGAGCTGCACCTGTTACACTTGAGGCAGTTGCTATAGTCATCGTTGGTATAGAGGAACTGGTTACCGAAGCAGCCACAGCCTAGTTGAGCCCAAGCATGACCAAAGCAGTGTTTGTGAAGTACGGGGATGGAAGTGTGAGTGAGGGAAAGGAGAGCAAAGCCACCGCGAGCGAGGACGAGGTGACCAGATTTGGGTTGGATGGTCAGCCAGACGGTGAATTTGTAGTTGTTGACAAAGGTTAAGATGGTGGCGTCAGTGAGAATGGCAAGGGAAATGGGGCAAAATGGTTCAAAACATTTCACTTTTATATAACTCATCTCAGTTCTCAACTTTCTAGATGGAACTGAAATGGGGCAAAATATTGGAAGTGGAACCGGGTTCCATGATAGGAAAATACTTGATTCTACTTCCACTTCCATTTCTACTTTCCAGCTCCCAATTCCATTATATCAAACATGCCATTAGAGTTCATGTTACCATGACATTCTAAAATCTACTTCTGAATAACCCCAAAAGAAAAGGTCAAGGTTAAACAATCCAAAGCATCAAACTAGCAACAAAAATATATTCCATCCTTCAAGAAAATATTAATTCATTCATATAATATACTTGCGTTTTCTGAAGATCATACCCATTTCCAGCAAAGTGAAAGCGGAAAGCACTAATTCCTTTGTTTTCCAGAGCAGCAGCAAGGTTCCCCATGGGAATTCTTTCCTAGAAGTTATGTCACCTGACCCTTTAGTCCAAAATAACCAGTACTTTCAAGTTTTCAACATGTTACATGCTAGTGAAAATATATGAATAAATACTAAATACAGCAGATCCATATGTTCAAATGTATATTGCTGAAGTGTCAGTAGTTAGTCTGTGGTGTATTATTTGTCAAGACCAACCGCCTTGGAAGATTGCAATCCATGGCACAAAATGACAAGCTCTGTTGAACCTGCATCATGTAAACTCCCCACAAACTTTTCCCCATGGTAGTTTTCAACTATAACTCTTTGGTTCTGCTTCTGCCTTCCTGCAGCGAGGGTAGCACCACGATAGTTTCAATAAAACGTCTTTAACATATATTGATCAATCAAGTCAATTTGTTGCAGCATGTCTAATATAATTTTATATCCTCTGACCACCATTCGTAAAAGAATAGACTTGTAAAATACGTTTGTCAACACCAGCAATGATTTAAAGTAAGAAAGCTGAATTTCATATAAAACAAGCTTAAGAAAATATCTGCTGCAAACATAGACGCGTGGGTTATGAGGGGATTGTAAATTCTTGGGCTCGCTTTTGGCTCAGACAAATTCTAAAGAACTTTAATTTTGATGGGTTCTCGCATGAACTTCATTTTCTGCTCCCTCCTCCCCACATTTATCCTTTCCCCAATTGTTCTTATTTCCTTTAGATGAGAAAAAAAACATTGGGCTTCAGTTTTCATGCCAGACTTCACATAAACATATTTTCTTTACTAGCTTTCTAACATAAAATGAGATAACCAATTCCACAATAGCCCCAATCAATTCACAATATATAAGTTTCAGAGGAGTCATCTTCACTGGTTTCGACGACATGAAAACGATCAACGATGCATCATGCATGCAACAACATACGATAACCTAGAGGTTGGAAAGCTATGCAGTATACGACGTAAATGATAAAAATGGCTCACCAGGAGCGCGAAAGCGTTCATCTGCAGCTGGAATCGGACGAGTCATCTGGGATCACCTCCGCTTCAATATTTCTCCCGCTGAGTGTTGCTCAGGTTGGCAAATATGGGTGTTTATGCGTAGAGCTAGACAAGGTAATTTTGGCCAGTGCACTTCCCGAAAAAAGCATGAACTGTATTTTGTAGCCCTATATCTGGCTTTACTCAGTAAAAGCTCTAATCATTTTGGGCTGGGTGTGAACGGGTTGAGCATGCCCAAGTTAAGACGCCATGCTAATATTGTGGAAAAAAATCTGCAATTATAAATTTCTAAAATAATACCATATTCATATGTTTTCAAGAGTTAAATAATATCTATAATCCACTAAAAATAAGATAACAAAAAGATAATAATTAAAGTTTTGAGATTCATTGCATATAAAAAAAAGTCTTGAAGTCTAAGTAGTTTGTAATTACAACTTTACATTAATTTCTTAAATATTGACAAAGATGAAGTATCTAAAAAAATAAAATAAATAATTATAATTTGTAATGTAATCATATTATGATTAGTAAAGTTAAAAAAAATCAATATAGTTATAAATATTAAAAGATGCAACTTACGTACTTAACTACTTATATTTCTAAAATGATCTTTTAGTCCCTAGTAACTATTATATTCTCCTTTTTAAGTGTAGCATCTAGGGAGAAAAGTAAAAAAATAAAAAAAGGGGTGCTCATAGGCAGGGCAGGGCAACCCTCTGTCCGGTGCCCAGCCCGAAAAAAGTATAAGCTACATTTTGCAGCTCAATGCCCAGCCCTGCCCTATATTTATCGAGTTGGACAAGGCTTTCTTTTCGCGAGTTTAGGTAGGCATAGCGGACCGCGGGCTTTATGAACAACCTGTTGGCAAATAGTATTATGTATTATTCATCAATAAATTTATAATATTAATGATAAAAATACATTAAAAAAATTCATGATAAAATCATATAATGCTATTTGATAGGTATTGAAATTTTTAATTTCTTTCCATTCATCAACTAATAATTACAGAAAAAAAACTATTTTTTTTCACTCATTCTAAGGGGATCTGCTCATTATAACTTGTCAACTTTCCAGGAATAAAAAATAATTAACCAAAAATTGTATATTCTATAATAACAGAATGCAATCAATTTTTTTTCACGAAACACAAGTAACTTCATGTACTTCAAAAATTAACTCTTGTGGCCATTAATATAAACGAAGTAAATGGAAGACAACCTTTTATAATGGGTCCAAGATTAGATATTTTGATCTTTGTAAACATATTAAGTTTTCATGATCTTATAATGTAAAATGGAATATATGTGTGTGTGTTTTTCTTTTTACCAAGAGCAGAGGAGATATTTCAAAGCACAGGGAGATGATCCGAGCACGGCGCTTGTCATAACCAAAATTTACCACCGAGTTCTTCAGATGTAATATTTCTCTCACTATTTTAGTTGAGTTATTGAATTCAACGAACATTTTTGCGTGTACTTCACTCAAATAACAAAGGTTAAGAACTTCAATTTTGAGCCAACTTTGAATCTGCCATAATCAAATTAATATTCACTCACATCAACTATCTGCACAGTTCGCTCTCCATAATTAATAAACAACCTCTTGCAAGCTGCATTGCTAAGATCCAACAGGAGGCCTTGGCCGTCGCAGTGGCCGGGCGGCAGATGCTGACGGGTTGGGTTTTGACTGTGAACTATTCTGCACTTCAAATTGTTTGCGGCTACGGTTGCTGCTGAGATTTTACTTTAGCAAGCAAGGCCTTTATTTGACTTCCGGTAAGGGTCTCATGTTCCAGAAGAGCATTTGCAAGGGTGTGAAGCTCCTTGTTGTGAGTGGTTAGAATATTTTTTGCATTGTTGTAAGCTCTCTCCAGAAGTAGCTTCACCTCTTTCTCAATAAGAAGCCTAGTTTCTGAGCTCATGCTTCTCCCATCGTCATTATAATCGTGAGTGACAAGTCCCACTTCATTGCCCATACCATATTCAGTAACCATAGCCCTGGCCAGAGTAGTTGCTTGTTCGAGATCATCCGAAGCACCAGAAGTAACCTCATTTTCTCCAAAAATCAGCTCTTCTGCAACACGACCACCCATGCAAACATCAAGGTAGGCGAGCATCTGCTTGCGGGAGAATTTAGTCTCGTCCTTAAGTTCAGGCAATTGAGTAACCATGCCAAGAGACATTCCTCTTGGGACAATTGTTGCCTTGTGAACTGGAAGAGCCCCATCAGTGTGAATAGCCACAAGTGCATGACCACCCTCGTGGAAAGCAGCCATCTTTCTTGATTCCTCATGTATCACAGCTGACTTGCGCTCACTTCCCATCAAAATTTTATCCTTCGCATACTCTAAATCAGTCATGCTCACAGCTTTAGCACCATCCATCGCAGCCTTGAGAGCAGCAACATTCACCAAGTTTGCAAGGTCAGCACCAGAAAACCCAGGTGTTCCTCTAGCAATGATCATTAAATCGACATCATCAGTCTTCAGAACCTGTTCAGGCGTTACAATTGCATATAGAAAATCAGCAAGAGTTTGAATTTTACATAAAAAGTGAAGCAAATAACTATACTAACACCTTTGAGATTGACAAAGCCCTAAGGATTACCTTGGACATGTGGAATTCAAGAATCTGCCTTCTTCCTTCAACATCTGGATCGAGAACAACAACATGGCGATCAAACCTCCCAGGTCTCACCAAAGCCTTATCCAATGACTCAGGAAAATTAGTAGCTGCAATCACAATAATGCCTTCGTTTTGCTTGAAACCATCTAGTTCAACCAACAACTGATTTAATGTCATCCTCATGTACATCTGATCCTTTGGGTTTCTTCTTCCTCCAATAGCATCTAATTCATCAATGAAAACTATACAGGGCGATCGCTTCTTTGCAGCGGCGAAAAGATCCCTAATCCTTCGTGCCCCAACGCCAACATACATCTCTTCAAATTCACTCCCACTGCAGTAGAAGAAAGGCACCCCAGCCTCTCCAGCAATAGCTTTTGCCAACATTGTTTTTCCATTCCCAGGAGGGCCGACAAGCAAAGCACCTTTTGGTAGCTTACCTCCAAGACGGGTAAAGCGCTGACACAATGAAACAGAGTCATTTAAATGTAGTGTGATGAGATGCATGGGTATGTTCATACACATGATTAGGAAAACAACATATAAAATAAAACAACAAAAAATTAAATCCACGTAACAGGACATGAATCAATGCAAGTTAAGCAACACAGTCTCAGTAGAACATGTGACAATGAATACATATAAAAGACTTATACTAGAGTTGTCTACCTTAGGATCTCGGAGGTAGTGAACAATTTCTTCCAGCTCTGCTTTTGCCTCATCAACGCCTTGTACATCACAAAATTTTGTACTTGAATCCAAGCTAGGTTTGACTTCTTCATTCATGCCAAGTCCTGTGAAAAGGAGCGAGCAAACCGAACATTGTTTACAAATTCAGATTCCATACTCAGGATCTGAAAAGTTACCATGACAAGGTATTACCTTTGGTGGTTTCCTTATCTTCAACGAGTGCTCCTACACCAGAAATCAGGACAAAGGCGACAGCAATGGAACGAAATGTGCGCCACAGCCGCTCTTTTAATTTTCCACCTTTTAAAGCCACCATATGGATCGGAGCACTTGCAGTTCCAAGAATTCCTTTTTTAGTGAGCTTTCCTACATTTTTTAAAGCGGCAAGGCCACCAATACTATCTTCCTCCCTCACTGAATTAGAAATACCTGCAAATCCACAGACATGTGACTATAACCTCTACTTCACAGACATTTTACAATCTTGCAGCGTTCTATTAACTTGTCTAAACCATGCACTCTTAGGCAAAATGATCCTGGTACAACACATTATAGTTAGTTTCTATGTGCTTTATCCCATTAAGAAAAGTGGTTCTGACCAATACGCTACCTCTGGGCAATGTCTTAAACAATTCACTTTCATCCAGCCGATCAACTCTCACTAATGCTTTAATATATTCAGAAATTGCTGATTGATTGGTATGAAGCGATGGCTGCCTTTCAAACAGTCTAATAACTGCTTCAGGGTCATTTCGATGGTAGAGTTCTTTAAGATGAGCAACATCACTGGCTTCATCTGCAATACGTGCTCGACGAGCCAGATTGCTGACATAGCTGGATTGGAATCTCTCCTGAGTGCACAGAAACCTCTTCCCTGCAAAAATTTTGAAGTCAGTGTGGACATAATATATATTCCCATACATCCAGAAAAAACTGGTCCAATTAATCTTACATCTTAAAACAAACAGCTACAGAATTATACATAAAAAAGAACTTTCAAAGTATATTCTCCAAACCAGTATAATTTGCCAAAATGCCACATTATAAAGAAGGACCAATGCGCACGGAGACAAGTAACATATATAAATTACTTTTTGGTGAATTAATTACTTAGTTATAATAAGACTTGTTGTATGCACAACAGCAGGGACATAATAATAGTATATTACATACCTGCCCGATCTTCAAACTTACAAACAGATAAATAGGTTCTAACAAACAAACTTTTAATCTGCACTCCATATTCTGATTGATATCGTGAAACCTGTAAAGATAAATTATAAAGTCAACTTAAAAAATGAACACTGCCTATAGAACAGATAATCTCGCAAAAAGTCATTAATCCATGCGCTAGTCTTCTGGTTTCATCGCTCGACGGACTAAGCGAGGGAAAAGAAACCCAATGCTTCTTGACGATTCTATTTTCTTTCCTTATCCTTTTCTTCCACCGCACCGAATTCAATTTTTCACCCATTATCCATTTTAGTTCGAAATAAACGACGGATAAAATATAAAGAAAAGAACATGCTGGAAATAACAAAACTAGGGTTTTCCAATAGTACGGAGAACTCGAAGGTATGGAGATTAATGGGGTGTGGACATTAAAGATGAATAGAGTAACCTGCGAAATCAAATGTCTCCAAACCATATCTGCGCTCGGTTGCTCCTAAATCACGCCTATGGTGATGAGAGCACAAGATTGAAGAAGGGCAGAAGGGGAAGAAGAAGGAAACAGAAGGTGTAGAAGAGAAGAGGATCAGAGAAAGAGAAGTATTCTGAAAATACTCATATCATAACTGTCCGACGTGATACTAGGACTACGTAGATAAAATACATGCACCATAAAATAAAAGAACCAACCACGTGGAGAAGACAAAGTAGTACACAAAATGACTCCCTTGCCCTTATACAGATCTCTTTAGCATATCATATGGGTTGGGTTGACTATCTATCACGAGTCATATGAAACAAGGGATGAAAGAGCTGAGGATAATGAAATATCTTGATCCCGAAATTAGCACGACGTTTTTTTTCCCGGAAATCCCACTCAGGTGGCATAAAAGAGAATTTCTCTCTCTAAGATTACAAAAAATCATCAATTGACAAATTTTATAGAAATTTTATACTCGTTAATTAAAAATAATAAGTGATATGATACAAATAATAATTGTGTTATAATTAACAAATTAAGGAGTAACGAATAATAACTCATCTATAGTTTTTAATTATATATTCAGAATTTTGATTAATGATTAAATAAGAAGTATTACTTTTCCTCTCAATTTTCTCCCTCTTTTTCCTCCCATTTTCACATCATAGCCTCTCGAGAATATTCTTCAAAACAACCCCCTCGAGCAAAAGAAGTGATGCGATTAGGATTATATAGAATGACGTGGTCATTATCTAATTATTAAATGCTTGATAGGTTAGTTGATTTTATTAACATTAACACTTAAGAAATATTAATACACGTCATAAATGTAGAGGACAAATTCAACTCGTGAAGAAATACATGAAACAGAATAAAAAGGATCACACACATGCGAAATAATTGGACTCAAATTTGTTCCTGTAAAAAAAAATGTTCACCAAACCTTTACTTACGTACTTTTTGTTACCTACCGCAAAGTTATGATAAATTGGGTGGGAGAAGAAGAGAAGCTCCGATGGACACAGCATGGTCCTAATAGCTTTGTGAGCTTATGTGTCTCGTTGGATTGTTACCCACACACACACGTGTTATTTAGATAAGATTTAAAAAACGAGCTTATAAAAAAAATAGCTTATAGACAGCTTATAGAAAAGGGCTTTTAGAGAAGAGATTATAGAAAAAAAATAGTTTTGAATAAATGAGTGTTTAGATAGTTATTACAAAAAGGATTTTTGTAATTAGAAATTTACTAAAAATAATATGTATGAGAGATGAGAGAGAGTAAAAAGATAGAGGAGAGAATCAGAGAAGAGAGAGGAGAGAAGGTGTAAGAAAAAGTAGGAATAAAATAGTAATTGAGTAGTTAAAAAGTGTTTTACTGTTTCAAAAGCTACTCTAACCAGCTTATCTGAAACCATGATTTTAAACCATAATTTAGTCTAGAAACCCGTTTGAATAAATATGACTGTTTATTTTAAAATTTTTCCAAACCGAAATTTAGACCAGAAGCCCTTTTAAAATCGCGATTTTTGCGGTATAAAAACTGAAATACATAGATGACTGAGAGCAATGAGCAGGGTACAGGAATGAACTTCGTTGGGAAATCCTGGTTCAGTTTTCTGATCCATGTCTAGTCTCCTTGAAAATTCCAAGAATTTTTTTCAACATAATTAACCTATCCCTGCAGTTTTTACCGTGAAATACAATCAAAAGCAGGAACTTTAGTGGGGGAAAATGTCCATCGTATAACTCCCACAACACTTCATATAATTCTATCTTATTTTCAATAGGAAATCAGGTCTCAACATTTCAATGTTATTATAATTCTCATGTACCGTTCAGGATTATGACCAAAATTCAAACCATTAAATTACAAGTCAAAAAATATTAATATGAGCAAATTATTATATCTAATCATTAATTTTTTTTTAAGAGGGATCCAAAACTTTATAAACACTAAATCTAAGCAAATCATAAACGAGGAAATGCAATATTAACGGTACTTCTCTCACTATTTTGGTTGACTTATTCACTTGAACGTACATTTCTAATTGTACTTCACTCAAATAACAAAGGCTAAGAGCTACTATTTTGAGCCAGCTTTGAATCCGCCTTCATGAAATTAATATTCACTCACGGGCAGAATCACATCCACTATCTGCACAGTTCATTCTCCATTATTGAAAAAAAAAACCTCTTACAAGCTGCCATGCTAAGATCCAACAGGAGCAACACCTTGAGCCTTTGCTGTAGCAGTAGCCGCCGCAGCTGCAGCAGCTGCCGCAGCAGATGCTGCTGGGTTGGGTTTTGACGGTGAACTATTCTGCACTTCAATTGTTTGTGGCTGCGGTTGTTGCTGAGACTTTACTTTAGTAAGCACGGCCTTTATTTGACTTCCGGTAAGAGTCTCATGTTCCAGAAGAGCATTTGCAAGGGCATGAAGCTCCTTGTTGTGAGTGGTTAGAATAGTTTTTGCATTGTTGTAAGCTCTCTCAAGAAAGAGCTTCACCTCTTTCTCAATAAGAAGCCTAGTTTCTGAGCTCATGCTTCTCCCATCGTCATTATAATTGTGAGTGACAAGACCCACTTCATTGCTCATACCATATTTAGTAACCATAGCCCTGGCCAGAGTAGTTGCTTGTTTGAGATCATCCGAGGCACCAGAAGTAACCTCATTTTCTCCAAAAATCAGCTCTTCTGCAACCCGGCCCCCCATGCACACATCAAGGCGGGCAAGCATCTGTTTGCGTGAGATACTAGTCTCGTCCTTGTCAGGCAATTGACTAACCATGCCAAGAGACATTCCTCTTGGGACAATTGTTGCCTTGTGAACTGGAAGCGCCCCATCAGTGTGAATAGCCACAAGTGCATGACCACCCTCGTGGAAAGCAGTCATCTTTCTTGATTCCTCATGTATCACAGCTGACTTGCGCTCACTTCCCATCAAAATTTTATCCTTCGCATACTCTAAATCAGTCATGCTCACAGCTTTAGCACCATCCATCGCAGCCTTGAGAGCAGCAACATTCACCAAGTTTGCAAGGTCAGCACCAGAAAACCCAGGTGTTCCTCTAGCAATGATCATTAAATCGACATCATCAGTCTTCAGAACCTGTTCAGGCGTTACAATTGCATATGGAAAATCAGCAAGAGTTTGAATTTTACATAAAAAGTGAAGCAAATAACTATACTAACAACTTTGAGATTGACAAAGCCCTAAGGATTACCTTGGACATGTGGAATTCAAGAATCTGCCTTCTTCCTTCAACATCTGGATTGGGAACAACAACATGGCGATCAAACCTCCCAGGTCTCACCAAAGCCTTATCCAATGACTCAGGAAAATTAGTAGCTGCAATCACAATAATGCCTTCGTTTTGCTTGAAACCATCTAGTTCAACCAGCAACTGATTTAATGTCATCTTCATGTACATCTGATCCTTTGGGTTTCTGCTTCCTCCAATAGCATCTATTTCATCAATGAAAACTATACAGGGCGATCGCTTCTTTGCAGCTGCGAAAAGATCCCTAACCCTTCGTGCTCCAACACCAACAAACATCTCTTCAAATTCACTTCCACTGCAAGAGAAGAAAGGAACCCCAGCCTCTCCAGCTATAGCTCTTGCCAACATTGTTTTTCCAGTCCCAGGAGGGCCAACAAGCAAAACACCTTTTGGCAACTTACCTCCAAGACGGGTAAAGCGCTGACACGATGAAACAGAGTCATTTAAATGTTGTGATGAAATGCATGGGTATGTTCATACACATAATTAGGAAAAGAAAAAAAAATTTAATGCACAAAACAGGACACCAATCATAAGGAGTCAAACAGTAATATGGTTCAAGAAATTGGGCCAAAACAGACAACAAAACATCCAAAGTCACATAATTGATTATAATTTTTAATTATTTTCTGCATGATTGAACAGAAAATTTCATCTTAGTACATCACTTTATCAGTGACATCTAGAGAATAATTTTTGCCAATTAGCATTCGGATCCCCATGTGCGGTAGGTTGAATGCAAGTTAACCAACACAGTCTCAGTAGAATTTCAGTTAAAGAAGTATCCTACAGATACAAGTTTAAGAAGCCCGAGTATGGGGCATTTATGAGAGAAAAGACTTATACTAGAGTTGTCTACCTTAGGATCTCGAAGGTAGTGAACAATTTCTTCCAGCTCTGCTTTTGCCTCATCAACACCTTTTACATCACTAAATTTTGTACTTGAATCCAAGCTAGGTTGCACTTCTTCATTCATGCCAAGTCCTGAGAAAATGAGCGAGCCAAAGAACAGTGTTTACAAACTCAGATTCCATACAGAATGATCCTCAGGATCTGAAAAGTTAACGAGACAAGTTATTACCTTTACTGATTCCCTTATCTTCAATGAGTGCTCCTACACCAGAAATCAGGAGAAAGACCAAAGCAATGGAACGAAATGTGCGCCACAGCTGCTCTTTTAAATTTCCACCTTCTGCAGCCACCATATGGATCGGAGCACTTGCAGTTCCAAGAATTCCTCCTTTAGTGGGCTTTCCTACATTTTTTAAAGCGGCAAGGCCACCAATACTATCTTCCTCCCTCACTGAATTAGAAATACCTGCAAATCCACAGACGTGTGACAAGTAGCATATGTCAATAAGAACAAGCAAAAGAATACGGAGATAAGGCATAAAAAAGAACACAAGTGGTTCTGGCCAAAAAGCTACCTCTCCTCAATGTCTTCAATAATTCACTTTCATCCAGCCGATCAACTCTCACTAATGCTTTAATATATTCAGAAAGCGCTGATTGATTGGTATGAAGCGTTGGCTGACTCTCAAACAGTCTAATCACAGCTTCAGAGTCATTTCGATGGTAGAGTTCTTTAAGACGAGCAACATCACTGGCTTCATCTGCATCACGTACTCGGCGAGCCAGATTGCTGACATAGCTGGATCGGAATCTCTCCTGAGTGCACAGAAACCTATTCCCTGAAAAAATTTGAAGTCAGTGAGACATAATATATATTCCCATACATTCAGAAAAAAACTGGTTCAATTAGTTTTACATCTTAAAACAAACTGCTACAGAATTATACATAAAACAGAACCTTCAAAGGATATTCCACAAATCAAGATAATTTGCCAAAAATGCCACATTATGAAGATGGATCAATGCACGTGATGACAAATAACCTAATTACTTTTTGGTGAATTAATCACTTAATTACCAGACTTGTATGCACAACAGAGACGTAATAGTACATACCTGCTCGACCTTCAAACTTACTAACAGTTAAATAGGTTCTAACAAACAAACTTTTAATCTGTCCATATTCTGATTGATCTCGTGAAACCTGTAAAGATAAATTATAAAGTCAACTTAAAAAAAGAACACTGCCAGTTAGCTTTAAAAAATATAAACCATCAATCTCACAAGAGCTCTAACAAAAATTGAATAATCCACTCTTATATCCAAAAATATTCGGCACTACATAAACTTATAGATGGAGCAGTTAACTTGGCATCCAGTCTCAGATACAGGGAAAGAAAATACTTCTGCAACTGCTCAACATTTTAATACAAGAACTTTAGGCCCTTTGATATTATCGGGGTGTCACTTCAAAGGTAATACTTCCTAACTCAGACAAATCATATTTCAATTGACGTCCATCACTTTCCTGACAGATTCTCCCTTAATAACTGCCCTAACACTCTGTCCCCATACAGCTCATCAAGAGGGGGGAAATCTAAGAAAACAGTCAGCAGCCAAAAACTCTTTGACCTTAAAAAAACTTCATTTTTAATTTCTAAGTCAAGTAGTACAGAACAGGTAATCTCGCAAAAAGTCATTAATACATGCGCTAGTCTTTGTGTTTCATCGCTAGACGGGCTAAGCGAGGAAAAGAAACCCAATTATCTAAATATTGCTTCCTGATATATCTATTTTCTTTTCTTATCCTTTTCTTCCACCATTTTCCTCCCCAGCGCCGAATTTCGTTTTTCACCCATTATCCATTTAAGTTCGAAATAAACACAGAACAAATGACAGATAAAAAATAAACACAAAAGAACATGCTGGAAATAACAAAATAGGGTTTTTCCAATAGTACGGAGAACTCGAAATCCATGTAAAACATTGGAGGTAACAAGATTAATGGGTTGCGGGCATGACAGATAAATAGACTGACCTGCGAAATCAAATTTCTCCAAGCCATATCTCAGCGAGACACCAAGAGAGGTCGGTTGCTACAAAATCACGCCGTACGGGTTGACTATCTATGACGAGTCGCATGAAACAAGAGAGGAAGTAGCTGAGGAGAATGAGATATCTTGATTCCGCAATTAGCACAAGGTTTCAGCGCGAAAGTTTGTGGTCTCTGGTCGTCCTACTCCGCTCTGATTTGTGAATGCTGATGCTGCCTTGGCCTTTTGGGGTTCATTCACCAGGAAACGCTTTCATGCCCTCATATGTCATCCTTACCCTCGCCCTTTCTTGATTTTATTTTCCACAAGTGCGCGGGTGAAAATATCGTAACCAATTAAAATTATTGCGGCCGATCTCAAATTGCAAAATAGCTCTTCCTCATGAGCTCTATTTTTGAAATTGTGAGTGTGAGGTAGACCTGTGATTTGATGCAAAATAGCTCACGAACAAGCGTTGATCTGTTGCAAGCAAAAACTCCCTCCATTGTATAAAACCTTAGTCAATTTTTTTAATTAAATTAAAAAATTAAATAAATTAATTAATTATAAATAAATTTAATATTTATATTATATACTTTTTATTTAAATATATTTAAACTAGTTAATTAATTCTCATATTAATTATAATTTATTTATTTAATTTTTTTAATCTATTAAAAAAATATTAGTAATAAAGATATAGGGTTTCTTTATGAATGCTGAATCCTTCCAATGCTTTAAGAAGAAAGAATATCAGACGTCTTTTAATGTATTGTATCGACATCTTTTGCCATCAAATATTCCACATCACTCAGTAAAAATACACGCATGGCATTTATCAGTAAAATATTCATAGATATGCATTAGAGATATTAACTAATTAAAAGAAATTGCCTTCTAATCCTTTGAGATGAAAGAATTCTTTACATCAGCCATAGCAAGAACAAGACCTTGTTTGCCCTTGTAGACATAACGATTGCAAAGCATTGTATGCTGGGCTGTGAGCATGTCAGTAGTCCACAATTCAAATCCTAATGGCTTCCCCAAGACATTGCTAATTGGCATATGAAACATATTTAAAAACCATTCGAAGCTTCCAATGACTGGCTTAGAATTTTGATCTCATATGTTAGAGAATTACCATGGAGACTTGACAAATATCAGGTATCACTAACCATCATCATTAACAAAAACAAGCAAAAATAGTAATAACACAGAATATCTGAAAGAAGGAATGTTTGTAGCATCTTATTTATTGTCAGAAGGGTGATCTTAGGAGAGTTATTTTAGAAAAAGCTTAAATTAGGTTCCTAAAAATCATAGGCTGCAATAAACCAGTTCTTGAACTCAAAATATAATAATGAGAAGAAGAAAAAAGCAATAAAATGAATGGATTTCCTCGTAAGGACTATCATCAGCTGTGCAAATGACTACAATCTGCGTATAGGCTTGATCAAACGATTTCTTTATATCATCAAGAAGCTGGCAGACATCATCCCTTGTAAACTGCCTAATACCCAGGAAAATCAACCCATGAGCTTGCAGTTTAGAACATGAAGGACTCATTGTCATTTCCAATATCAAGCTATATATAGAAACAAAAGGATGTTAAACGGCAATATCATTTGAAGCAGCTAACCAAATTCCAGCAGAAAAATTTCATATGCATCTGTCAAGAACCATTTCTCCCAAAGCCTGTTGCTTTTAGGCAAATGGCCAGGAATAAGTTTGTTATTGATTGGAAAAATTGCAGCAAGTATGATATTCCTACAACTTCCATATAAAATAAAAATCCGCCAAAACCCACAAAGAAAGTCATTGAAATAACTTATCAAACCTATTATGGTGAAAGTCCTCCAGAATCGTTGAAGGGGGAATGTGAAACAAATTTGGGAACCCATTTACTAAAGTCAAGCGGCAGACACCCGTAGAAGGATCTGAAAGAGAAACCATTGAGTTCCTGCAATAAAAATAACAGACAAAAAAATCTGAAAGAGAAACCATTGAGTTCCTGCAATAAAAATAACAGACAAAAAACATACTGCCAAAACTAACGACTGAATAGAAAATGAATGGGCCAAACTTCAGAGGAAAAAACATGTCAAGGAATCGCGATCTCAATGAATATTCTCAGTCCCCAAAGCCATTGGCTACTGCTGCTGTCGCTAGACAAACACAGAAGCCAACAGTAGGGAGACAGAGAGATGACGATGAGCCAAGCAACTGGAAACTGCCTTCCACAATCAGTTGCATCAAATGAACCCCGAATCTCCCTCGCTTGATCGGCGGAGATGTCCATTGGGTAGTTATTACTTTTCATAATTTACTTAATAAATGCATTTTTTTAATCTTTTATTTTCTACATTTAAAATAATACATACATAGGATAAGAAGAAAGGAAGAGATAACCACAAAAGATTTAAATATTTTTAATATAATAGTTAAGAATTGTATTTAAAGATGTGTAGTTACTAAATATATAGGTATATAGTTAAGAATTGAGAGGTAGTTATTAAAAAAATTTATTTACTATTTTACTACAAATAGGTATGTAAGGAGTTATTTAAAATAACTCAAATGAGTTTCTATATCTATAAATAGATATTAGTTTACTAATTTAGTATGATATTCAAGTCTATTTTACAAATTGCTTATTTAACAGCCCACTTGTAATAAGAGCAAACAAAAGTAATTAAAATAAAAAAAATCTAAAATATATAGGGCATATTTCTCCAAATGTTATTCTTCTTCATGTTCATGCTTCTCATATCGCTTTAATGTGAACATTGAAGGTTGACCTCTTTTGATTATTTTCAACGTCTTCTTCTTTTTAGCATGACATTGCATTGATAAGCAGGGATCAAGCATTGCAACTAACACTGAATTTAAGCAGTTAAAAATGTTCAGGGGTCATTTCTTGAATTCGTGGAACCAACTCAGCAACATCGTTTTCTCCAGGGAAAATATAAAATAAACAGAAAAGAAAGTATGAAATTCTAATAGAGGTGGATTAAATAAGCCAATTAATATTCACCCAACCCAAGCCAGTCTCTCTTTTGCGTCTTAAACATGACAAACGACAATTCAAAATATACAAATGATATCAGTGTCTCTGGAAATTTTCTAAAAACTGATTGGGATTGCTTCTAAAAACCGAAATATCGTGTGATTTTCCCACCAAATGACAAACACATTATCCATATATAAAATCAGAGGATGATCAAAGCCCAAGGCACAAACAAAGCTCATCTGCTTATTTAGTGTTATCCTAAACTATTGAATCAATAAGATGGAAGAATCTTCCCAAACCAGTTCAAACCAAGAAACGCAACCTTACCGAACTTCTTATCACTTCCAGCCTCCCATAATTGGATGAACGGTATCACCTTAACCAATACTAGTATTACTTTTAACATGTTGCTGTTTGTTCTCTCTGTTCTATTCATATTCATTGAGATCGTCTCTTTTATTTCCTACTACGTTTGACATGTTTTGCTGGGGAAACCTCAATTTTATTGTTCAGATCCAAATGGTAAGTTCTTATCAGCACGCAATATTTTCTGTTCCATTTGAAACTACTCTTGTCTCAAGTCAACTTGAAATTATTGCAGGGCCGATTTACTACAAAGGAGGGTATCACATATTCTACCAACACAACCCTTATGCTGCAACATTTGGGGACAGAATAGTATGGGGACATTCTGTATCCTATGATCTTATGAAATGGATTCATTTGAATGACGCTATCGAACCGAGCCAGCCGTCTGACATTAACAGCTGCTTTTCTGGTTCAGCTACTATCCTCCCAGGAGAAAAACCCGTCATGTTGTACACAGGGATTGATTGATTGTAACAAGCATCAAGTTCAGAACTTGGCTACTCCAAGGGATCTATCAGACCTTTTCTCGAGGGAATGGATCAAAGATCCTCGCAATCCTATCATGACTCCACCGAATGGAGTTGAACTCCAGAATTTCAGAGACCCATCTACTGCTTGGCTGGGAAATATTGCAAAATGGAGAGTACTAATTGGTGCTCAGAACGGTAATGAAGGGAAGGTGATTCTGGGGGAAACTGAGGATTTTGTTAATTGGACTGTAGATTCTAATCCCTTCTATGCGTCTGATAATACTGGAGTAATTGAATGCCCAGAATTGTTTCCAGTGTCCATCGATAGCGCCAATGGGGTCGATACATCTTCAGAAAATCTTCCCAACGCTAGGCATGTACTGAAGATAGGCTACTGGCGTACGCAGTGTATCAGAACAGCTTCATTCCTGATACTAAGTTCACTGGAACTATCTTGGATTTGAGGTACGATTATGGTAATTTCTATGCTTCGAAGTCGTTCTTTGACGATACCAAGAACAGGAGGATCCTCTGGGGATGGGTGAAAGAGTCAGACACCAGACAAGATGATATAGACAAAGGATGGGCTGGTCTCCAGATACCTTAAAATTGGCTATACTTACATTTGAAGACTATGTTTCATGTCTTGTGTCATATTGATAATGTTGTTTGGATATGAAGTCCATTCACAGGCAAGTTTGGCTTGATCATAAAAGTGGGAAGCAACTGGTACAGTGGCCAAGGAAGAGGTAGAAAAACTACGTAAGAATCAAGTTAGTATTACTGGAGAGAAACTCGGGAGTAAATCATTCCTTGAAGTTTCAGGAACCACAGCTTCACAGCTATGCCAAAAGGGTACTCTGTTTTTTTTCCCCATGGCCAGATCAATTTTTGACGTTTGTTTTGATGTTGAAGGCGGAAGTGGAGGTGTTGTTTGAGCTACCTGAACTAAAAAATGCAGAGGAGACAGATCCCACAGGGATTGCTCTCCAAGTATAGTGCAGTGAAGAATATGCATCTCAGAGTGGGATGATAGGGCCATTCTGTTTAGTAACATTGGTTTCAGAGGACCGAACAGAGCGAACTGCTATATCCTTCCGAATATATAAGACTTCCAACAAATATATAGGCCTCATGTGCAGTGATCAAAGCAGGTTCCTTTAAAATTTCCCAATTGTCATTTTTCTTTTTTACTTTGGCTCGATGTTGATCCTCCTTGATTGTGGTTGAGAGTTGACTACAGGTCTTCATTGAGAAAGGACCTCGACAAGACAACATACGTCTCATTCTTTGACCTAGATCCTAACATCAAAACCATTTCACTTAGAAGCCTGGTACGTGAATTAGTAGAGATACTGATAATTCTTCTAGATCGTGTTCTTGTGTGGAAGTGTACTATGTGGTTTGTTTGGCGATTAATGCAGATTGATCACTCCATAATTGAGAGTTTTGGGGAAGGAGGAAGAGTTTGTATAACCTCAAGAGTGTAACCGACCTTGGCAATACATGAGAATGCTCATCTTTATGTTTTCACCAACGGATATGAGAGCGTAACAGTTTCCAAGTTGAATGCTTGGAGCATGAACAAAGCAGAGATCGGCCATCAAGACACAATAAGCTGCATTTAGAAATCAATGTTTTTTTTTCTGGATGGGGCTGGTTTCTTCATGGTTGTTGTCTCAAGGAAATAAATGTTGTTGAATTTGGCTCTCTGCATATCAATGCATTTCATTTAAATTAAATTATTAGAAGATCCTAGTTCTTCATCTTACTTTTTTGTTTCAGAAAAAAAGTAGCGTCAACTAAAAAATAGTAATAACAAACCGGCATCCAATTTAATTTTCAATATTCCGCAAAAAAATTCAATTTTTAATAATGAATAATGTTTTCAGCCTTTTTTTCTTGTTCATTCTCACCCCTTTTTTAATAAATTTAATAGTTGAATTTTATTAGTATATAAGGAAAGTACTGCTATTTTATTTTGTAAGTTAGCCGTTTGTTCTATCCAAGTAAACGGTTTGGGTAATATTTTTTCCCCAGCTCATTTAAAAATACTATATTCTATTATAATTATAAGAATTATAATAGTCAATTGATTTTTATAAATAAATTTAAAAATTTAAATAAATCAGTTAATTATAAATAATATAAAAATTAATTATTAATTTAAATAGATTAAAGTGTATATAATATAAATTTTTTTTAAAGGACTGAATTTAGTTATAATTAATATATTTATTTAATTTTTTAATATTTTTAAAAAAAATTACTAAATTGACTCTTAATTAATACTAGGTATAGTATTAAAATAGATTTTTATATATTTTATAATGATTTTTTAATATTAAAATTATATATTCCAATGAAAATAGCTTTATGTTTTATATCCCAAAACGACCACGGGAAACGAAGGGGAAAACACCAGAAGCGAGCGCCGACGAGTGGGGTATGGAATAATGGGAACTGGGAAGATAAAAACAGCAACTTCAGAAAAGGATAATTACTACACGTGGAATTATCCATATTCCAGAGATTGGGTCGAACGAGAGGGATGATTGGGTTAACATCTTTATCCATCGCAGCCCCGACCGGCGCTTCAAACCAAGACTTTCATCAGGTTTGAAATTAAATACCTGGGAGTCGCCTGCTTTCTTAACTTTGGGATTAAATATCAGAAACCCCATTTGACCAAAGAATCAGTAGCCTTCCTCTTTAAGTAAGTGGTGGATTGGGGAAGAAGGAGGAGCATCACGGGATCAAAGAATCGAACGATGACTTCAGACGATGGCGACCCAGAAAAAAGAAGATCAAAATCAAGGCAAGAATCAGGGAATCTAAATTCTTTGTTGATGAACTTTAACCGTGATCTGATGGCTGCAGCGGTGGTGGGTGGGGTGGTCCACACCATCGTGGCTCCAATTGAGAGGGCGAAACTTTTGTTGCAGACCCAAGAAAGCAATATGGCCATTGTTGCCCATGGGCGTCTAAAATTCAAGGGCATGTTGGATTGTATAGTACGTACCGTCAGAGAAGAAGGCTTTCTCTCTTTGTGGAGAGGTAATGGCAGCAGCGTTCTTCGCTATTATCCTTCTGTAGCGCTCAATTTCTCACTCAAGGTCTGCTTCGAATTGTTCCTCTTTTTTTTAATATTCTTTACCGCTTCTTTACCACCTGTGAGAAAACCTGTCTGGGGCTTTCTTACATTTCTTGTAATTCATTGGTTGGCTTCCTCTTGTTGTCTTACTCATTAATATGTAGCGGATTATCAGGTTCTTCTTGCATTTCTTGTTTAGTGGTGAGTTTTATTAATTTGATAACCTTTAACTGCATTTGGGTCTTAGCTACGATTTGAGAGTTGGACTGATGATGTTAGAATTGGAGGAGGGGCCATGTTGCTGAACAAACTTTGGGGGAATGGGCTACCATTTCTTGTTCATTGCTTACTCTCGTCTGGGATTAATATTATAGCCAATGAGCCAAGAAACTTTTATAGACATATATTTTGCCTTCAATATTTTCTTTTGGTGCTTTCAAGGAGGGGATTTCTTGAACCATTGGGGGCATGCTCATCCTGTAAATGTCCTGTCTCTGGATAACTCACCCATCTAGGGCTTTAGTTTCATGATGGTGTTTCTTGCAGCCCTTATGTGTGGCTTTAGTCTTGAATGGCCTTTTTTGGCTTGTTTCAATGTCAGTTTTGGTCAGTTATGCCAAATTTTGAATATAATTCACTCTAGTAAGACATTTTTCATTTGTTGTGACGTTGGAAGGGGTATGAAAGAAATTGGATACTTGGTTTGTTCATTAAGATGGCATCATTTTCTCACATCTCCAGACTTCGGCTGTGGGAGGAAGAGAAAAAAATTCATGCTTTCACTGAATTGCCCCCACTTAAGCACTGTTTCTTTTTAGGTGCTTGGCCTCAAAGATGAAACCTCAACCGTATCTGGGCTTTGATGCTTGTAATAACCAAAATTACCTTCCACAATCTTATTCCAGTAGATGACATATTTCTCACTGGTTTGGTTAGTTCATTCAATTCTTTCTCTACCTAATCTCAGTTTCTGTTTTCATATCTCTACGGATCTCTTTTGTTCTATCCCTTATAGCCATTTGCCCCTATTTCTTGGGAAAATTTCAGCCAATCCTATGATTTTTTATTTGTAAATTTAGCGCAAATGGCAACTTCAGGGAAGATTTCCTTGCGCAGATGCCAATCCTACAAATTTTGATTTGTAAATTTTACTGCGATAAGGGTCTTCTCATTCTTGTTTTAAATTTTTGTGTTTTCTTCTCTGTTTTTTATTTTCTTGATCTTACTTATCTAGAGCTCTTTGTATTTGTGAGCTGTTGTTTTGCTCGTCTGTCCTTCTTTTGCCCCTTCTGATTTTTTAACATGTCAAATACGTTTGGTCCAGAAGATCTCGAGTGCAGCTAGTTAACTCCCCACTCCATTTTATGCTATAACATCAGATTTCATTTTTCATATAAAAGTTTGACACACAGCATGCAAATTTCAGAAGAAAATTATATTTCCAAAACTGAGATATTGTTTCAGTCTATTATATATTTATACATAATCTTGGGGTTGTTCTGTCATGTTATAGTTGATACATAGTGTTGATAGATTTGTTTTCGTTTACAGGATCTTTACAGAAACATATTGAGAAGTGGAGACTCGTGTGAGAACATTTTTTTGTCGGGAGCATCAGCTAATTTTGTTGCTGGAGCTGGAGCCGGCTGTACGGCACTGATTGCGGTATATCCACTTGATATTGCACACACCCGCCTTGCTGCGGACGTCGGACGAACAGAGAAGCGTCAATTTCAAGGCATATACCATTTCTTGGCCACCATATTGAGAAAGGATGGGATCAGAGGGATTTACAGGGGCCTCCCAGCCTCCCTGCAAGGAATGGTGGTTCACCGGGGACTTTACTTCGGAGGCTTTGACACGATAAAAGAGATGCTATCTGAAGAATCAGAAGGCAAGTTAGCTTTGTGGAAACGTTGGGTGGTGGCTCAAGCAGTGACATCATCAGCTGGGTTGATATCATATCCATTAGACACGGTTCGAAGGAGGATGATGATGCAGTCCGGCATGGATCACCCGGTGTACCGTAACACCCTCGACTGTTGGAGGAAAATATATAGGACAGAAGGTTTCGTTTCGTTTTACCGCGGGGCTGTCTCCAACATGTTTAGGAGCACCGGAGCTGCCGCAGTATTAGTGTTGTACGATGAGGTTAGGAAATTCATGAATTTGGGTGCATTGTGACACCAGCCATGCGTATATTCTTTCATTTCATTTTAACACGCATTCACAGAATTAGGATTGACTTCGGGCTTTCTACTGTACAAATGAGCGTCATTATGGTTCACTGCTTCACTTAGTATCTACTATACTCGGATGTTCCGAATTTTCATTGTAATGACAAATTGTGTATGTGTTTGTTTTACGTACAGTTACTGTTAGTGGAGGTTCCCTTAGTTGATTGCTGCTTACGTAACTTAGTCCCTTTTGGTGCCTATTGAGATGAGGTACTGTGGGTAAAAAATATTTTTATTAAGTACTATTCTTTAAGCTGAAGGCTTGTTTTAATTTTACTTTATATCTTTTTTTAATCAATCCCTTCCTCTATCTTTATAAAAATTTTAATATCTTTCTAATTTTTAAATTGGTAATATTCACTGGCGATGATAATTAATTAAAATAATAATAATAATAATATGGAGTCCTTAAAAGAAAATAAAAAAAAATACATTGATGAGGCAAACCCTACCTAGCGTTGATATATAGGAGAGGAAAGGTAGTGGGGAGACACCTAGTGTACCGTAATGTAACATCCTCGATTGTTGGAAGAAAATATATATATATATATATATATACAGGACACCAACCATTGATGTGTTCATTCATTACATCCTAACACACACCAACCACATTCATGATAGTTCCCTACTTCACTTAGTATCTACTAACTACTACTATACAGAAATTTCTTTTCAAATTTTCCTCTGACGTTCCGAATTGTCATGGTAAAGACAAATGGTGTGCTCGTTTTTGTTTACTGTTAGTGGGGATTCACTTTGCTGTAATGTACATAATCTAGCCCCTTTTGGTGCATATGGACTTGACGTCATGTAGGGAAAAATTAGGACAAAAGTGATGTAAGGCGTTGAGTAGTAGTGTGTGGGTGAGAGGGAATCATGAGGAGGTAGGTTCTCTTCCGTCATGCTATGATGATCTTACCTCAGATGGGGCCCGCCAGTGCGCGTTACTCACAAATCAAAGGGATGGCATGCATGCCACCTCCCATATTGCAAATTTATTTCTTCTTTTTTCCCTTAAACGGGAGAGAAATGGAAAGTGCAAGAGCGCGCCCTCATTCACTGTTAAGCTGTAGGAGGAACTGTGAAGAGTAATTGAGTAGGATGAGCAACATGTCTTTTCCCACCCCCGAGGGAAATGAAAGGGTCCCATCGGCGACGTGTGGTGTTCCGACTCTTCCCCCATCAATCCATTCATCCTACTCTCTTTCTTTCTCTCTATTACGGAAAAAGATCTTTCCTCCCTCCCTTCCTCCAAAAAATTTTCAATGGTTTTTAAACTTCTCTAAATTTTTTCTACTCTACTACGTATGAGAGACAATCCCATCAATTTTATTTCATCTATTTTTATTAGGATTTAGCTTTGCAAATTCATTATTTAGATTAAACTTGGGATGACCTAATTGCAAATAATAAATTCATTCAACAAAAAGCAGCAATCATTTTTTATAGCATAGGATACAAATATGGATATAGATATATTCCCCGTTGCTCGATCGGTGCAAAGCGAGAATTTAACGAAAGTGTGAAGCCGATACGATATATCATCATCGAGGTGCAATTAAAAACAAGACGAAACCTGCTTTTTAAAATTTTAAGGGGACAATATGTTATCATATTCATAACTCGTGTCTCAAGGATGCTCTCCTGTCTTGACAAAGAGGACAATTAGTTTTTAGATTATATACTAAATACTATTTTAATTTTATTTATGATATAATTTTATACATAATTTTTTTAATTTAATATAATTTTATTCATAATCTTTTTATTTTAATATAATTTTACACATAATTTTATTTTTTAAGTATTAAGAATTATATCAAATTAAAAATATTATAAATAAAATTATATTAAATTAAAAAAATTATAAGTACAATTATATCATACATAAAATTAAAATATTAGACGTATAAAATAAATAAGATCAAAGATATTAAGTGTTATATAATTTTTAATTTTTTAATGATTAAATTAAAAACAGCTTTTCGGCGATAATTAAAGGTCCATAGGAAAATATGAATTTTTCATATATATATATCTGTGTTTGGCCTATTTAGAATGATTTAAAATTATAATTTTATAAGCTATTTTAGATAAAATTTTATAAAAAATTTTAAAATAAACAGCCATATTTATTTATAAATACTTTTGGGCCAAACTCTAATTTTAAATAAATTACTAAAATCAGCTTATACACTATCTAATTACTATATTTTTCCTAATTTTTCTTATACCCTCTCTCCCCTCTCTTATCTCTTCTCCACCCTCTATCCTCTATCCTCTCTCATCTTTTTTCTCCACCATATTTACTCTTTTCTACCTTTAATTAAATCATAATTATTTTTTTCTATAAACTCTTCTTTAAAAACTATTTTTCATACATTGTCCAAAAGCCTATTTTTTCATAATTTTTTTTTAAATCTTATCCAAACCCATAGTATATAACCTTCAATCAGATTCTTCTTGTTCATGAGCGGCTTAGCCCTGAAGGGCCAAAGTTTTTGTGGCTATTTGGTTGTCTGATTCGTCACTGTAAACGGTGAGCATAACGTGTGGTCCCACCCAACATTGGAAACCAGATAGCAACCCCACATTAGGCTTCCATAAACGGAGAAAGTCAGGAAACACCAAACAAGGAAGAAGCCAGAAATATCCCAGTTTTCCAGATTTTAAAATCCAACATAACCCTAAGAAATTTACAAAAGATATAATAGAGATAGATAAGGTTAGGAGGGAGAGTAGTGAAGCTATTGGGCTATGAGCCCCCATCTACGACTCTGATTGCTCAATAATTGTAAATGGGACCCAATCCACGGTGAGTTCTGAGTCTGACTACAACTACCAACTATCTATTCTGGTTTTGGAGGTTTAACGTGGAATCCGTTTCTCGACTCCCTATCCACGGTTTCCCTCTCAAAACGGCGACCATGCCCAGAACCTTTCTCTGGTTCATGCTCTCGATCTCTCCTATGGATTGGATTCAACGCCTTTTTGGACAATGAAACCCTTCCCCTAAATTCCCATACACTTGTGTTAATATCATTATCAAATACCTCGTACCTAATATTTTTTTAGATTTCAGATTTCGTGGACAGTCGACACCAACCTAGGTCATACATTTCCAAGTTTTGATTTTAATTTACAGTACATATGGAGGTAGGAGGATGAGGGTGTGAATGAAATCATACCCAGAGAGCACCGACTTGGACGAGCTTGGGGACGAGGTTGCCACTGACGTGGAGGGCAACGAGGGACTCCAAGCCGCCGATGCAGGTTCCACCTATGAAGACGGCGGGGGCGCGATTATTATTAGGGAGGACTTGGCTGTCGTTGTTGTCGGAGAGGGGTAGAGCGGCGATCTCATGGTCATCGAGTTCGATGACGGCGGGGTGGACGCCGATGGTGGCGAGGAGGTTCTTCATGACGTGGCACATGCAGCAGGAAGATCGGGTGAAGATGACGACGGGATGCTCGGATATAAATCGCCGGATTCGAGTCTCGGCGGACTCGTCGACATCGATGGATAAGGAGGGGGCCGAAGAAGACGAGGAGGGGTGGGTCATGGGGATGAGGTCCAGGGGTACGACGTCGTTTGAGCATGGGCTTAGGCCTTGCATCCTGTAAATTACTATAGAGGTGCAGAGAGAGTACCCATATGTCAACGAGAGAAGCCTCAGTGGGTATTTTAGAGTGCGGAGTGGTGAAAGCCTTATAAAAGAAAATCGGCGACCATGAGGGGAGAAGAGCGAGTAATCCACGAGGACTGAGCGCGCGTGGGTGAGGGATTCAGATGGTCGTAAATAAGGGTGACGTCATGTTGACTTAGAAGGTGGAACCGTAAATTTTTAACCATGAGGTAACCAAGAGTGAAAAACTTGGAGGCATGGGGTAACAGTGGTCAGTGGGAAGGAGTACTGAGGTGGAGTGGGTGCAGGGAGTGGGGTGTTCCTCGTCAGTGCTCACGCCCATGACATAATCATCGGAAGGGCCTTATACTTTCCTCGTCATCGTGACGTTCCCCGTCAGACACGTGGCCTGATATTTTTATTTTCCCTCAGCCGAGGAGCATTGTGAGCTGGGATGGTGGCACCCAATTACGTATGCCCACGTGTCATCCGTTTGCTTGCACAAACTGCGGGGTGGCGTGGGGATGGGCCTTACCCTACCCTTTGGTCAGACAAAGCATTCAGACTCGTGGAGGAAGCCAAACATCTGACCAAGTTTAATCTCTTAAAGCTAAAATCATTGCGCATCCTCACTATTCCAACCTTTTGGAAGCTTACATGAACGGACAAGGTTGGAATACTTAGTTTCTCAGCTTTTTTTGTTTTCTGGGCTTATATCCGTAGATAGATAGTTAATGATGATGCGACTGTAGGTAGGAGCTCCGCGGGAAGTGGTGGCGCGTCTGACAACGGCAAGGCAAGATTTCGAGGCAGGACAGCGATCTCCGGTCAGATCGAGGGAAACTTGCAAGGACCCATAACTCGACCGATTTATGGTGGATCTTTGTTTTGTTTCTATTTGAAGGATTTGTTTGGCTTGCTCTTGGTGATTATTGAAAGAATAGAATTTGATAAACTAGACGGTGTTGGTGCGTTGATAACAGGAAGCTTACTATGACATGCTCATGAAGTATGGGAAAAACTTGCATGGAATGTGGTCATCAATCAAGATTGATTCACAACGACGCTTATGCAGAAATCACCACGACACAAAACTTTAATGTTCTTTTTTTATTTTGGGCTTTAGGGGATTGGAAGGTGAACCGTATGTAGAAGGTGATTGATATATATATATATATATATATTCAAGGGAGATAAAAAAAAAATATGTATCCAATATCCATAAGGAGATGATGAGGGGCGATGTATGGACCAAACAGCTTTAAATCTGAGCTTCTTTTTTGGCTGGTAGATGGATGATGACATCATCACTTTGCGGGTGGTAAAATCTTGTGGTTGTGTATGCCAAAAGCTCTTGGCGATCCTCGTCCGTTTATGTGTGTGTGTATAGAATCTGTCTTTAACAGTGAGGCGGATGACGATTGCTTGTAATGTAGAAAAAAAGGAACCATGTGGGAGAGTAGATGGTAGTAGTTAGGAAATCAAAGAAGGCGATATATTAATGGCAAAGCTGAGGGAGGTGAGGTGACTATAATAATAATAAATGAAGGAGAGAATATATAGGAATACAAATAGTAGAATAACATGAATGAATATAGTAACTTAGAAGCCAAGTTGAGGAGGGTGGGCACTTTAAGACGTAGCAAGTGCCGGGACTTTCTTTTGTGGAAAACTTGGGAATTGATTGGATGAGGGAATTCCAAGTTTGTGATTGCATCCACTGTATATCCCCGCCATTCCTCTATCTCGTCATCTTCCCCTTTTTCCCATTGCCCCTTCTATATCTCGTCTCTCCCTCACCCTTCCATCCAATAACCCAAAAACAACAACTGACCTTTTATATATAACTACTCTAAATTCAATAACATGTAAACCAATATTATTGGAATATACACAATAGATTCTATCGAGGGCTTATACTACCTTAACTTCGGATCTCTCTTATGTATCACGTGATCTCCCATGAACAGCCACTAATTAAGCCTTTCTTTTTACACACACACACACACACAACGAATCTCTATTGCACACATATATTCATCATCCTCTTCCTATTAAGTGCCGCCAAATTAGTCGGCAGGCTCCACATGGGCTATATACCATTTACACCAGACATATATCTCTTTCTTCCCCGACCACATAATTAAGTTTTTTTAAATATAATATCACAGGTTTAAATTAACTGTGCATATAAAAAAATATTTTATTGGGAGAAATAAAACACACTTTGATAATCTTTATGTCTCGGAAAGATTAATATCTAAACTATTAGTTAGGGAATATCTTATAGTTTCTACCAAAAAAAAAGTCCTACCTCTAATTTTTAATATAAGAGTTAGCTAATTTGTTGGATAAATTAATAGAACCAAATAAACTAGTTAATTATAATTAATATAACAGCTAGTTAACTAATTAATTTAAATAAATTAAGAAGTATATAATATGAATTTATTTTAAAAAATTGTATTTAATAATATTTAATTGATTTGTTTAATTTTTTTAATATATCTAAAAAATAATTAAATTTTATATTAAAGATAACAGAGTAATTATAAAAAGGAATAGAGATCCAAAAGCTCCAAAGAGGTTGACATATGTATGGTGGTGGCTTGAGCTGCAAGGTCCTTATTACCGTCAGTATCCGTAGCCGTAGCCGTAGCCAAGCCAAGCCACGCCATGTTGGTTAATGCATGCACTGTGTTTCGTTTATGTAGAGACATGGCGAGAGGTCGTTTTCTCAAAATTTATGGAAGAAATTAACAAATCCGGGGCATCTCAGGTCGACTTTTCATGACTCGTGGAATCAGCGTCCACGTGTCACGAGTCCCGACCGCATTAACTCACTCACATTCCTGGCTATTATTGTTTCCCATGGAGCCCACTCCCACGCTTTAATTAATTAACTCTTTAAAAATGAATTAGACCGGCTGATGCTCTGTGCCTGTCCTTGTCACTTAAAGTCTTGAACCCACTTACCCACGTAAAAATAATTTGTGGTGCTCATCATTAAGCTTAGGATAGAAATTAGAATTTAATTCCAGTGTTGGGGGCGGGCGTAATTAAGTTGGATGAACGCGTTAATTATATAGGCGGTGGGGCATGCATGCAGTGCATGGAGGGTTATGGTAATTAAGGAGCCGGCCGCACGTGAGTGGCCACATGTCAGTACCTTCCAGAAGCTACGAACAAGGCCATTGCCCCATTTTTTTTCTTTTTTTGCTTAAAAGCCTCCGGTGTCCCATCTCCCGAGGAGAACAGACTAATTCGGAGTGCTCCCCGATCTAGAGGGACTTATTAGGATTCGAGCCCATACATAGTAGGTACGAGGCGCTTTGTTTCCCCCATTTTCGACCAGCGAACTAAGCCCTCTTTAATACTTCTGCTCACACGCTCATGGCAATCTGTGCGCCTCTGCTTTTCAACTACCATAATTATATTGTTAGCATTATCAATTATCAAAACTCAAATCTAAGTATTATCCCACTCAGTTAAAACAAGCTGACCCGCTCTTATGTGACTGGGAAATTTATAGACTTTAGAGATCCAACACATTGATTCTCTGGGAAGGGGACGTTAGTTTATTGAGATAGCGACGAATCATGTTTTGTTTTTAGCAAACATGAAAGGCAACTCACAGGAGCTAATTAAGTAACTTATATAAATTAAAAAAACTAATTAAATTAGTTATTTATAGAATCCTTTGTGCTCGTGTCCCGGGGTATTAACTTTATGAATCAAATGTAAATAATTAATGGAAAGCCATCCCTTGCGCTCAAACGTTTCGTATTTTGAGCTCAAGCGTGTGCTCCATAATTGTTGTTCAAGAATAGTTTAATATCACATGCATAATGATGCATTCATTCTTAATGAATAAACCTGATTGCGTGAATTAGGCCTGAAAAAGAACTTTTTTTTTTTGGTTGCCCACCCGGTTCACCGAAACTTTGCCCCGACTACATCCGGATCCGACCCGCGTCGCGCACCTGGCTATGGTGGGTGAGTCTTCCAATGGGGATTTTCTGCGTACGCTAAGGCTCAAACTCGAGACCTCGCTTAAGCGATACCGAGCCGCTTACCACTCAGACCAACCCCCGTTGGTGCCTGAAAAAGAACTAGTTCTCATGAAATTTCCCAGTTAATTAATTAGCGCCTGAGTTGGTGACTTGGGCTTTCATAAGCCCCATTCTCAAACGGCCTTGTGGGCCCAGACAAGTTGTAGGGGGAGTTCTGGAAGGAAGCCCATAATTGGAGAAGTTTCCAGAACTTTTCCTAAAATATCTGAGGCCACACCAGAGGGACACATGGCGGAATTTGGGATTGATAACGAACACCTCCCAGACCTCTCTCTCGCTTTTCCCGTCTCCAGAATCTTCTTTTCCACCGCCCTAAAACACTTCATCTTCTCTACTAATTCCCCAAGTTTAATTAACCTCGTAAGATCATAAAATTAGGGACACAACAAAACTGCTTAACTGACTGCAAACCCCCTTCAGCTCCTGTCTTCACCAGTGAAATTTACATCTTTCTGGTTCTCTGCAAGCCGTGGTATGGAGGGAGTGGGAGTAAAAGTGGAAGAAACGGTGGTATGTGGAGCTGGTTCATCGTCTTCTCCTTCATCTTCTGCTTCAAGTCTTTCTCCCCGCCCCATGGAAGGGCTGCACGAGATGGGTCCTCCTCCATTTCTTATCAAGACCTTTGAAATGGTGGAAGACCCATCCACCGACTCTGTTGTTTCTTGGAGCCTTGCTCGTAACAGCTTCATTGTCTGGGACTCTCACAAGTTCTCCACCACCATTCTTCCTCGCTACTTCAAGCACAGTAACTTCTCCAGCTTCATTCGCCAGCTCAACACGTATGTAAGTATCTGCTTCTCTCTATTTCGACTTCAATTCTAGAATTAACATCCTCCTCTGTTTTGGAATTTGATTGCTACCATTACTTTATGGACTATGGCTTTTGTTCTGATTCTGACAGAAATTTTTAGTGATAAAGTTAACTCCTAGTTGAGTCAGTTAGCTTAGACAACGAACGGACGACTAGATTATACAACTGAGTCATTTATATGCATCTGTATCGGAATGTTGGGAAAAGCAATGCAACCTCCCAGTTTATTGTCATACTCTGTTTCTTGTCAATATGGATTTCGACATGTGGATGAATTTATAGAATTTTTAGAATAATGGACCTTAAGTCCTTAACTTGGGAAATGGATGCAGGGATTTAGAAAAGTTGATACTGATCGATGGGAATTTGCAAACGAAGGGTTTTTGGGTGGACAGAAGCACTTATTGAAGACAATCAAGAGAAGAAGAAATGTGCCGCAGAGTGTGAAGCAAGAACGAGGGGTCGCTTGTGTTGAACTGGGCCAATACGGATTTGAAGGTGAGCCCAACAGGTTGAGAAGAGACAGGACGGTTATCATGGCTGAAATCGTGAAATTGAGACAGCAACAGCTGAATTCACGGGCACAACTGATTGCGATGGAGGAAAGATTACAGTCTACAGAGAAGAAACAGCAACAGATTCTCACTTTCCTCGCCAAATCACTGAACAACCCCACTTTCATCCAACAGTTTGGCCAGAGAAACTCCCAAAACAGAGAATTACTCGGAGTTGATATCAGGCGAAAGAGGAGACTAACTGCTAGCGCAAGTTTGGAGAATTTACAGGATGATACTGTGACGGTGGCAGTGCCCAGTGAACCATTGGTGGACTATTCAACAAATGAACAAGAAGAATTGGCAACAATAGAATCTGAGATAGAGACATTTTTCTCAGCTCCTTATGATAATGAATCAAGCAGTGACAAGAAAGAGCCAGCATCAAGTTCAATTCCTACAGCTAGCGGCAGCAATCTGGGTTCAGTGAGTGACGCAATATGGGAGGATTTGCTGAACGAAGACTTAGTTCATGGGAATCCAGAGGAGGAAATTATATTTATTGAGCAGTCCCAAACCGATTCTCCAGTGGAAGATTGGGTAGCAAAGTCTGATGAGTGGGCTGAAGGTTTGGAGGACTTGGTAGATCAGTTGGGTTATCTTGGGTCCAAAACCCGTTGAATATATGAATTGGTTCATTTAATTTTTATCAGTTCGGCCTCGGCAACTCCATTTGTCCATTCCCTGCTTCTTACTAGTGGTACGATTTCATGTTCTCTATAAATGTTTATGATTTCAGAAATTTCAATGGTGGTAATTGATTTACTATATGAATGGTTTTGCATGCAGCAGGGAAAGGTGGTCGTTGCTGCAGAGGCCATCACATACTGCTGTTTTATCTGTATCCTTTATGAATCAACCTAGGCGTTCGAATATTTGTTGTGATTAACTGCTTATCATGATTGATTATTATTCACTTGCCCTTGTTGTTAACTAGATGGTGAATTTCGCAGGCTTGTGTCCACAAGGAGACGAAGTTGTGTAAAGCTGCTAGAGGATCATTGCCTGGATTCTTTTCTGGGATTTACCGTTTTGGCCTAAGGGAATTGAAAGATGTACAGAAAAATAATCTGGCACATTCTTTTGCCTGCGACATGCATTGCATATTGTATTATATGGTCATTATTTGTACAGAAATGGATGGATAATCTTACGATATTCACTCCTATCATGTTGATCAATAAAGATTTCTTGAAAACAAAGCTGATGAATCGATTTTGATATCGAACCAAGTTGGGCATACCATGTTGGGACAACTAATATTAAGTTCCATGATACAACTAATGATAATAATACAACATTGGGATGGTTGACGAATGACGAGGATACAGGAGCTACAGGATGTTATACAAGGGTTTGAAAGCTATGCTAATACGGAAGTTTCAATCCCCATCTTTCTGTGCTAGTTCTGTTCCTTGACTTGTCAAAGTCATGGAGTTGCCAGAGCCCTGGTAATGCCTCTTTGATGTTATGGATGCTTTCTAACGAAAAATCCACGCCATCTGACTGTAAAGAAGAGCCCACCTGCACCAATTAATGAAAAACGCGTAAGCACCATCATCATCGTAGGAATAAATGGTTGTTCATTTTCCGTCAACCAGTATTTTTTTTATAAAAAAATTTTGAGAAAGAGATTAAAAAAATTGAGTAAAATTTTCTAGGTAAGACAAACTATTAATTATTTTTAAGTATAAATTTAGATATTCAGAAGTTAAAATATTTTTTTAAATATTATAACTAGAATTATAATATAATAATATTTTTTAAAAATTGAATACATATGTCTTATATATTTTTATTAATAGTTAAGTAGTATTTAAGCAATCAAAAGTCTTCATACCAACAAAGTATGGAGGCCCGCGCGCTTTGCAGCCAGAAGAGTGCGAATGCTGTCGTCGAAGAATAGCTGCATATGGGATTTTTTTTTCCGTTAAGCATGTGTGCTTATTCAGTTATTCTATAATGATAAGGGGTACTGCAATAGATTAAAAGCTAACCGTTTTTGTGGGGTCGAGGTCAGCTATTTTGAGAGCAACTTCAAAAGCAAATATCTTGGGGTTTGCAAACGATAGGAGTCGCATTATTGGGAGGGGGATTCAGAGTCTCAAAGCAAATGGTTTCATCAAAACAGCCCTCCGACACAAGCCTCTTTATAACTTCTGCTACATGAGCCTTATCCCCGTGCCGAATATCTGTTTCATGATGTTGAGACGAGATGAGAAAATGGTGTGTGAAAAAATACTAATAATGATGACACAGCAACAGAGCAACTTACAACTTTTCGAACAGGAAGGCTAAGAAGAAGAGTCCTGAGATGATAGTCAGCAAGCAGTTTATCATAGGATAATCTCCCATGAACAAAGCTGTGATAGTCATCATAATTAAAATCGTAGCCAACGGCCTGAACAACATATATTAATTAGTGACACTCGTTAATATATATTCTGAAATAAGGTTGAGTGCAAGAGAGAAAAAACCTACCCTAAGACCGGCCATGGAAGTGCCATAATTTCTTGTACAAAGTTTGATTTATCATAGTAAAAATAAATTTTATTACTTTTGTCAAAAAAAACCTATAACTCATCTATTTATGTCAGATGTTATATATAAAATTATTTTAGTCAAAATCTATATGACTCAGCATTTTAACAGTCAAAGTTAAATATTCTTGTTAGATTGGATGAGATTGCCCTATTTTAAATATTTTATAGGTAAAATTGTATAACAAATTACTTTATAATATTATGCGCATCTGAGAAAATATTTTAAGGTATTAGGCGTAGCTTAACCCTCATAAAAAATAGAAAAAGATAACACATTTATCTATTGCCCTTTAATTAAATTCAAATATTGGATATTGAAGAATTATCTTCATAACATAATACTAATATAATGTAATATTTTATTAAAGGAATAAATTAAAATAATACAATATAATATTATATTAATGGAAGTATTTTAATTTTTTCTAATTAGATATTATAATTTTATCCTTTAATTAGACAATTTCTCAATTAATCTTTCTCATATAATATAATTTTATAGTAGTTG
Source organism: Leucaena leucocephala (assembly GCA_037074615.1). Taxonomy (NCBI): domain Eukaryota; kingdom Viridiplantae; phylum Streptophyta; class Magnoliopsida; order Fabales; family Fabaceae; genus Leucaena; species Leucaena leucocephala. The sequence goes on along the minus strand of CM073517.1, from coordinate 4,388,767 downwards.
ATATGAGTCTTAATCATCATTTATTTATTTAAAATACAAAAAAATAAAATACTTTCATACAAATCAATTTAATAAAGAAAAATAATAAAATCAATAAAAATATAAGAAAATAATATTTTTAATAAATTAATTCACATAATCAATTACCCCCTTTTTTTTTGTGATAACCTCTTTTTTTATTTTAAAAAAATGGGTTTGTTGTCCAATAAAAAATAATTTAGAATAGAATTTGAATATTGAATATGTATCCCCAGGGATCCCAGATGAGGAAACCCTAAGGGAGCCACTGACTCCAACTACCGTCCATATACGATCCATACTAGATCTAACCCTCCGCTTGAATCAAAATGATTTATTTTTTAGAAAGTCTTTCATTTGTCTATCGGTATAGACAATACCTTCTATATTATCTATGGAATTTGAACCTGAACTTTATTTATGATTTTGTTTTTCTATTTCAAGAGTTTGTTGAGCTTCTTGTGGATCAATGTCACTACCCTTCTCTTGCATCATTTACTAAAATAGTGATCTCATTATTGCCTATTCTAGCAAAACCTCCCATCAGAGCCATCGTTACCCATTGGCTGTTAAGGTGTATTCTCAAAATACCGATATCTACATCCTTTTTAAAATGAGAAATTGAATGGATTCTGGAATCAAAGAATTAGTGGATCTGTTCCGCCCAAAATGGCAATGGGCTAGGGTTATGTACTATAATAATGTCTATTATTAAACTTGATAAAATTTTTAAAATAAATATAAAATAATATGATAAAATAAAATTTATCAATTATCAACGGCTATAATAATGCTCACTAAAATCTTATCAACCGTGTATTTCTCATTTGCAAAACTTCTGCGAACTTACCAAAGTTTCCATAAGGTTATGCAAAATCCGATTTTCCAAGAATTGTCAAGGCTAGAGTTTCCAAGCTGAGGATTTATCCAAGAAGCCAAATCTTTCCCAAAGAAATCAGAACACGTCTTGTGGGAGTATCTTTTTCCAAACAGCAGAGCAATTGGGCAGCCCTTACAAACATGATCAATATCTTCCAAAGGCTCATCGCAAAGGGGGCATCGACAGGTTTGTGCCATACCTCTTCTTTGTCTCTCAACATTTGTCATAAACTTTCCTTTAAGAAGTGTAGAAAGTAGGATAAATAAGGCCTCGTATAGGAACATTTGTTTCCGTATTAGATGGGCCTGGCCCAGTAGTATTATGCCAACGGTATGTTATCAGTAGTATTCCATTTAACTGAGCTAATTATGCCAACAATGGTTGATCTAAAGTGGTAAGTGATTCGATATCGTTTAAACGAGGTCTCGAGTTCGAGCCTTGACGTATGCAGAAAATCTCCGTTAGGAGACTCATCCACCATAGCCAGGTGTATGACGCGGGTAGGATCTGGATGTAGTCGTGACAAAACTCCGGTGAATTGAGTAGAAAAAAAAAACTAAGCTAATCCCTCGGTGGTCTTCAGAATATCCCCATACAAATTTCCTAACAAGTCTCTCAATTGCCTTACAGTAAGAACTGGGAACCAAAGTACTCTGCATAGTGTAAAGGGGAACAGAGGATAATACAGACTTGGCCAAAGTAATGCGCCTGTCAAGGGAGAGAGTCCGACACTTCCATCCAGCAAGCTTGGATTGTAGTAATTCAAGAATATAATTATAAGTGCTGGAGGCCACATGCCCACTAATGAGAGGAACTCCAAAATATTTCCCAAGTGCATTAGTTTGTTTGTAACTCAGATGGTTACAAATACTTCTTTTCAGAGTTGGCGAAATTTTTTTAGAATAATAAACTTTGGTCTTGGACTAACTGATCTTGTGACCGGAAGACCATCAGAATTCATGAAGTACTTTCTTCAAGAAGTACATTTGTTGAGGACTGCCATAAATGGGGGGTGAACAGAAATTTAAAATTCTCAGCAAGGTAATGGACCCTGCATGAATAAACTGGAGATGATTAACTAGGATCTTCACTACAACTTTGTTTGAGCAAAGAATCCAAATCCCCTAGCTTCAATGAGGTGGGAATTTTGGAAACCAAGTCTCTTAATAGATTTAAAAAAAGAGGGAAACCTTTTATCATTGGCTCCCTGACAATTCCAAATGATAATAGACATAAAAAATTAATGGAAAGAAGGAGAGTTAAAATCAACTCCATCAACAAGCATGGAGATATCATCTTGACCAATAGCAGCCTGCTGGGCATCGTGTGAACTGTGAAGTCCGAACCATCTCTTTCAATAATCTATCTGATGGGCCAGAGGAATATTCATTGGGTTTAACCCCCAACTTATGGATATTGAGCCCAGATGAGAGTGAAGTTGGGCCAGGTGGTTTGAGGCCCATGTCTAAAGGAGTTTGACCCAACGAGTGGGGAGGAGTGGGCCCCTGGTTGTGATGTAGGACTCTGTCATCATTAATGACCATGACATTGTTCCGATCACCGTCCAATGAACTAGGAACTCGCATGGCTTTAATATAGTACGGGGAATTGAAAACGCAATCACCCACTAGTGCGTGACATGGGTCAGATCCGGATATAATTGTGATAAAATTCTGGTGAAAGGACAAAAAAAAAAAATTGGGGTCCTTTGGGGAATTGTCCTTGGGTCTGGTGCTTGTCTCAACTTTTTTGGCAGCCTTCTGATCCTCAACTTTTCGCCTAGTGAGAGGGCTCGACATTCGTATTTTGCTTGACAGCGTCGTACATCATATCTTGCTCTTCCTCCATAATCGTTGCACCATGAAGGGCATCAAAACTGTCGTCTTTTCTGCCTCCTCTGTCTGTCGTCTTCGAACTTGCATCCACTCGCCCAATTGGCAAGACTCACGCGCATCAGGCTCTGGGATAAGCACACGCTCCAGCAGTAATGATGTTTGCTCAGTGGGAATTCCGGCAACCGCTGCTAATTTCTCTGGGCATGAGATCTCTAGGTGGCCTAATCTTCCGCAATGAAAGCATATTTTAGGGAGTCCCTCATACTCAAACATAGTCTCTCCATCAACCTGAATCTTCCGCTGCATTTTTTTTCGTTGCTTACTTCATTTGCTGCTAACTCGAATCATTTAATTTAATTGTATGGCTCTAAATTTGCAAAAGGAGAGTATAAATTTGTAGGGCAACCATCCATCTAAACACAGTACTTTGCTTACATATACACACAAATGATAAAGAGTTTGACTTCTACAAGGCGCGTTAGGATCTAGATATACACAAATTATTACTCTTTTTCTTCTATTATTGTTGACAATTTGACACAACTTGATACCCCAATTGGAAATTGTATTCTGAAAGTTAATGCAAACTGTTTTAAGTAGCATTTGTAAAATGTAAAGAAAGGTTCATTGGGAAGTTGTTGATATGATAATGATGCACGTAGTGTAACTGTGTTTGCTTAATTACATTCCCACGGAGTTAGCAGCTTGGTTTCCGTTTTTACTTCCAACGAAGGATCATCTTCTTGCTCATGCTATTCAAATTGCAGAGAGAATTCAATGACCAACACAGAAGATCAACTGAAAACACCTAAACTATTATATCAATGGCTTCCCTGTTCGGCATTATAGCATTCGCACACTAACTATCTATCTAATCTATCTATCCATCTATCTCAACGTAGCAGGAGAAAATATTTATGAATAAAGAAAAAAAAAAAAGTAAGAAACGGTTATTAAATTATAGATCGTTTTGATTGGTATGTTGTTTTTGATCTGTGTTAGGATCAGAATGGATATTCTGATTGATTGAAGACATTTGTTTAGAAATGGAGAAGGAGGTACTTTTTCTAGGATGGTAGGCTGAGATTTTCTTCCCTTTTCCCTCGTAAATCACGGCACTCTCTTCCTCGTCGGGAACACATTTGTCCCCCAGGATTATTGTCTTCATCCATACAGATTCCTCTGGTTTCAATTTCTCTTTCTTTCGTCCATCCTCTTTTCGATCACTGCTTTTGGCCAAGGACATACTTCTAGGCACCTTCTTCAAGCTTAAGCTAAACGATAATCTGCGTTCCGAACTAGCTTTCTTCATATTACTACTAGATCTAGTCTCCTTGGATTGCTGCATTCCCGGTGGACGAGGGAATTCCTCACTCTGCGATTCATCGCTCTGGTTTTCCGCTCCATTAGTGAGAGGTAATTCGGCATCCAAGTCGTTGGTTGTGTGTAGATGATCGGACGGAGAAGGAGACGACGAGGGTTTCTTTTTAGATCGAACACCGCACAGTGCGGTAATAATTACAATGCTCGCAGCCAAGGTCGCTGCGAGGAACGAGAAATACAGAAGTGGATGTATCAACAAGGGATCGTGATTATTATCAGCAGGGATTCTTCTTCCCATCACAGCATTTAAGTCGTCCGATGGTATGTGGGCGATTCCTAGCGTCTCTTGCTTTGTTTCTGGGAGGGGAAAATCAAGAGACGGGTGTTTTGCGTTGGTTAGAGTCGTCCCAAACCGATTGCTTCAAAATAGAAAACGAGAGAGTGGTCTACGTTTTCCATTATTGCCGCATCAAGGTAGCCTTTGATGCAAGAAACCCTACAAATTCGTAAACATACTCTCTGCTTTAACACATAACAAATTACAGTTGGCTCAGTCCTAGTTACCATTTTGGATCGTTTTCATGCATTCATCTATAGGAATAATGTTATTGATTTTTTCCTCTGGAAAAAGAAAACTTTTTTTTATGTTCATACAAATGCATACCATTATGAAAGAATATAGTCATATCATATGTCATATTTCACATTAAAAAGAACTCATGCATGTGCGTGTGTAGATGTGTATATATTATTTAGGTATTCTTGCATGAATAGGAAGACGACACGTTGAATTGGGAAAGAAATAGAACACGTGGGGCTTTTTCCTTTGCTATATATATCTATTCGATTATTGTTCCTGCTTAGTGCTTCCATAGTCCATCAGTTAGAATGAATCGTAAATGCCCGTGGGGGAGAATTTTGCTAGCTTTTGGTTGTTTGCTTAGGAAGACATTCGAATAAAAGTATAAAGAAAGTGATATCATCTGTTCAAAGGCAACCTATTTTCTTGTTTTCTTGTTGAAGATAAGCGGCAAAGAGAGCACTAACTCTGAATGGAGGACGGCTTCCATAGGAGCAAGTTCAAGAAGGTCTGTGTCTACTGCGGCAGCAACTCCGGCAACAGACAAGTCTTCAGCGATGCTACGATTGATTTGGGCCATGAACTTGTCAGTTATTTTGCATCATACTCGTTTATTTTATTATGGTCGCCGGGCACGTACTGTCTATGTTACAGGTTGTTAGCCGTTTTATAACGGTGTTTAATGCGTAGATGGTGATGATAGTTAAACTTGTTTCGTTTAGTAGATACCATTAAATTACCTTGTAGTAAGAATGCTGAACAGGTTCACATAAATGCTTCTATTGTTCTAGATATATGAATTCTGATACTCTGGGCAGAACTTGGGGAGTTCTTCGGGTCTGGTGTTAATGTACAGCACAACACAACAGAGTGCATTATTCTGGGTTTTGTGGTTTTACTTTGTGTTGTGTATTACAGGTTAAGAGAAAGATAGATTTGGTTTATGGTGGGGCTAATGTTGGACTGATGGGCATAATTTCTCAGAGAGTGCATGATGGAGGCTGCCGCGTTCTTGGGTATGCCTAAAACGAGTGCTATATTATTTTCTTCTGTAAGCGGGGTGGCATGGATCACATTTTGTCATCTATATTGCTCATTTCTCGCATTGTTTCTCTCTTAACATGCAGGATCATTCCAAAAGCTCTCATACCTGTTGAGGTATTTGTGCTACTATATCTGTGTAACTATTGCCGCCTCTAGCGATCCGTCTGGTTTTATTAATTCCTCTTTCCTGACACAGTTAAATGAATCATTTACAAATAAACTGGTTCTTGTTCTGTACGTTAGCCTACTTTATGGATTCATATTATATACGATGATATGATTCGCTGAGATAATCTGCACAAATTATGGGAGCTAATTATCGTGTGAATATGGAAAATTTAGCCAGATATCTGGAGAATCAGTCGGTGCAGTGAGAATAGTTTCAGATATGCATGAGCGTAAAGCTGCAATGGCTCGTGAGGCTGAAGCATTTATTGCTCTCCCCGGTAGTTATCTGAACAATCCTCGTCAATATTCTTCTTGAATACCACCAGAAATTTTCTTTTGACGGGCTGAATTTTGTTCTTCTCATCTTGTTGATGTTTTTGGATCGATTTGCTGAACATATAATAAGGAGGATATGGAACCATTGAAGAGCTGTTGGAGATAATAACTTGGGCCCAACTTGGAATTCATAAAAAGCCGGTAACTTGGTGTTCTAACCATTAAAATTAGCATCTTTGGTATAGCATCAATGTTGACTAAATATGATTCTGCGCAGGTTGGTCTACTGAATGTTGATGGTTACTATAATTGTCTGCTTGCATTATTTGACAATGGTGTTCAAGAAGGCTTCATTAGGCCTTGTGCTCGGAATATAGTTGTTTCAGCTTCAACGGCCAAAGAACTTTTGATGAAGATGGAGGTGTAATCTAGCATTATATTTGTAGGCTTTATTAGATATTGTGATAAGTTTCACATTCTTTTACCCAAAACACTAAAATGTTGAATTCTTCTGGTGCAGCATTACACTTCGCATGAACAAGTTGCTCCTTATGAGAGCTGGCAAAATAATGCCAAGGACAAGAAAATGGAGAAAGAGACTTTTATTGCTTACATGCCCTTCTGCTGAATTGATTCCTGATGATGTGATTCGCGTGCTAGAGCCTGAGTAGATGGGGTCCTTTTATGTTTGTCCGCAACTGTATACCATATGGTTGCTCTCTGTGAGTGGAGTGTGCTAGCGCGCACACACACACATATATATATGTATGTATGTGCTTTGTTGCTTTGCGCCATTTGTAGTTTTTGAATAAAATGGACAGTCGAATCACTGTTTGGGAGTCATATATGTGGTTGTTTCCACTTATTTACTACCAAAATGAAAAGAGATGACAAGCACTTTCTCAGCAGAATCTATCTTACTTGTTCGTAGTGGGGTGGCCATGGCTCCGCCATTATATATGTAGTGGCTTACTTGGATAACATGGGATAGTCCAGGACAACCTAGACTTTTGGTGAACATGAAGACTTTCATGAGACTCACTAATTCACCACTTATGATGCTATTATCAAAACTTCAAAACGAAAGAAAACAAAGACAGATGGATTTGCTATATACTACCACTATTCCTTTAATCTAAGAGTTAATTATCTAATTTAGATAAATTAAAGAGTATATAATATAAATTTATTTTGAATGGTATAATTTGATCATAATTAACTGATTTATTTAGCTTTTTTAATCTATCTAAAAATTAACTATATCTTATATTAAGGACGAAGGGAAGAGAGTATATAATAATAACAAAAAAATGATGCATAGATAATTTCCCCTGATTTCGACTATGGAAGCAACTCCAAATGCATAAAACAACGATTCCACAACGTTCACACCCAATACATCGACTATTCTCACTATCTAAAGTGAATTATTAGCATAAATGTAAACAGAACAGAATTGTTGTGCAAGTGACACCTGTGTTCCCCCTCCCCGAAAAAAGAAAGTTAATCCCATCAATTTCAACGGCTTGAAAAGATGCTTTAATTTTATGAGAAACCAATTCCGTGAAGTTTTTGTATTCTTCCATGGCTGAGTTCCCTGCTGTTAAAACATGTGTTCGGACATGAGATGTTGAAAATGATTTACGCATACTGTTTTAGTTAGCTGAACAAAGGCTTCCTTTCTCTCCATTTCTTCTCTGCCAGGTAAGCTGTTTCTTCTTCTTGATATCAAGATCAACATTTGAGAGGATCAGAGGGTACTTTCAGAAACTTCAATAAATATAGTTGCCCAAGTTTAGAGGTCATTTTTGATGCAGATTAAGGCTTGATATTGGTGTTCGGGAGGTTTCCTACATTAGACATCCTCAGGAAACAGTGAAAAGATGGTGCAAACTAGTACTTGTTGGCATATATGTGGTTTGTGGGGAGCCACAACAGCCCAGAGAGAATCTCCATTACTGTTGGTAAGTTTTCTGATCCAATAATTTATAGATAATGTTTTAAACCAATCTGGCAATGGGAACTTGATACTTGCAGTGTTTTCTGGTACAAGGTTGGCCATGTTAGGAGGTGCTAACTGCTAAGTGCGTTTAACATGAGTTTCTTAAGAAGCTACTGTCCCCAGGATAGGACCTATATCAGTGTCCTATTTTCCCTTTGATTAGTCCCTTGTTGTCTCTTATGGTCTCTTTTCACTGCAGGAATAGGCTGCCTTCATGTCTCTTCCCTTAGAGGATATGGCCCCTTACGATTTCGCCGGGGAGACGACACGAGTCTCAGGTTTCATGACGCTTCTCTGGGATTTTTCAATAAAGTATTTGTCTTTCTTGCATCATGGAATCTTCCACTACTGGTACCATAATTGTTGTCCTTGTCGTTTAGTCAAATCATCAGGCAGAGAGAGAGTAAATGGCTATTACTTCTCCTAGAGTGGGGCCTCTTCGTCCTTTCTCTCTTCTTTTCCAGACCAAGCCATGAAGGTTCTGCAGAAGTATTCATTCTCTTCCCTTTATTATATCTCCATTAGCTTTTCAGACAGAGACTTCATCTCTGCTTTTTTGCATATGCATCCTTCCTTGACTTTTAGCATTTCTAAGATGCCATTTCTTACTGAAGCTGCTTTTCGCTTTAATTTACGTGTCTTTTAAGTCTCTATAATACCGACATCGCCATCTATAATGATTTCAGGTTCAAATGTTGAAACTACTCATGTTATCTGGTAGCTATTAAAAAATTTAAAGTGTATCAGTTCGTTTTCTTGCTTGTGGTCCACGTCACCTGCCATTTTATGCTTCTGATCAACAGGCTAAAGCCTAACTGCTAGAGTAGCTGAGGGATTGAAATGATATAATTAGTTCATAGTAAGCAAAAGAGACATGCAACAGTAAGTGTGAGAAAGTGGGAAGGGGGAAGGAAGCACCCAAACGTAGCATTTATTAGATAATTACACCACGGAATATTAAAGAAAGTGGAATCAATTAGAAGCAGTATGTTTTGTACGTGTTGTCTCTGCTTTTTATATTGAAAGTTTATAACCAATTCCTTGGCATAACCTGTCTTCTCTAGTCTTTATTATGCTAAAGTTTGGGTTTTGTTTTGTTTTAGGATTAACTTTTGAAAACAGAATATTTTTTAAAATACAGAGTGATTCTATCAGAGGATTTACCTCCATTTTGGGCTTCTTTTGTCTTTTTTAAATGCTTTGAATGCTATATTATTATGATGTCTTTTATATTGTTTCCTGCAATAAAATATTATGTAATGAGAGAAACAAAAGTGATAAAACACAGAGGAAATATGGAATAAGAAAAACAGTTAAAAACCCAATTGACTGCTTCAACAGGAATGGAGTATGTGTCGATCAAATCTAAAATAACTTGAATCACAACCACTCCCCTTACGAAATCTGCATTCTACAGGCATGGAATTTAGATGATGGGTAATTTTTATTTATTGTTAGGTAAATCCTGCATTCTAAAGATCCTTCGCAAAAAGAATTCAGAAGCCAATTGAAATGAAACATCCATGCAAGAAGAGCCTTGATATCACTATGGGGTTCGATTAACACAAGACACAATTGCAATTACTTGTAACAGACGTTTACTTATAAAGCTATTTGGTGCAAACCTAATCTCTATATTAACAGAAGCTCTTAGTAAATCACCTGGAAAGAGGAAACTGCCATATAGTTTGAACATGATATACGTATAGTTTGAAAAAATTGAAAAATTATATACGTATAGTTTGAACATGATACAAGGCCTTACACGACCAGTAAACCGACGGGAACCCATTTAATTCACAGTTCTGATGATGAGCACGGAAATTAAAGACAAAACAGAGTAATTGTAGGGAAGCCAGCGAATCACCATGAGCCATAGATTGCCTGGGAATACTTATCCTTGAGCCACTTGAAGCCCTTCCTCAAGGACCCTTTGGCCTTACCCTCCACACAGTACATTTTATAGGAAGCAACCCTTTTCTTCCTCTGAAACTCAGGATGATCAGTGAAGCTCCATGACTTGTAAATGCTCTTCTCTTCCTTCAAGTCCTTGGGACCTGTTTGTGTTTGTGCATATGAGGCACTGTAGCACCTGAGGTCGTAAGGCCTTGAAGCTCCGTTGTAGCTCTCCATCTGCATCATCATCATCACTTGCCCATTTTCAGAACCCGTTGATCTGTTGTGGTGGTCCTCCATGGAAATTGCCGGATTGGATAAAGTTACAACTTTCAAGGCTTCGTTTTTCTTCTTCAATGTTGAAGCACTTTCTTTCTTTCTCTATCAAACGGGTGAACAGGATTTGAGGAACAATGGTAATGTGGGGTCCAACTGAGACCATAAGAGCTGTTTCTCGACCAATTCATTAATACTTACATGTAGTGGGGAATCACATTGTCTGAGGCAACTCTTTAAAATTTGCAAAGATTTTGCCGTTGAACAAGGGAAGGTTCCAGAAACATAATTTGTTTTCCTTTTAAGTTCAAATTCAACATTTTTGAGTCTGGAGGATATCGAACTGAAAAATAGATGAAATTTAATTTCGTAAATGTTCCCCTTGGCTTCTAGCTCCTGGGCAAATCGGAGAAAATCTGCTGAAACACTTGCCATGTGACCAACACGAAAATTTACCAAAGTCCGAATATGTTGCGTGCGCAAGAAAACTTTTCATTATGCGTGCAGAACACTATTGCTCACATCAAATTATTTTTCATTCATGTTATTTTTTAATTTTCACCCAATTTGACGTATCAAAAACCAACAATTTTGCACTGAATCGGTCTGCCAGACAAATCAGCAAGCAGGTAAGGGTCAGACCACAACGCCAAGTTTCAAGCTTTAGACATTAAAACACTCTGAAAAAGGAGGATTTTAGATAAAAATCTAACATTAGCAATCTTTCTCCAGACACTAGAAATACAAGCAGATTCAGCAAAATTTGCAACACTTTCCTGCTAGACTCAACGTTACACAGAAAGGCCAACCTCAAGATGCACGACACCCTGATTCAGGGTATCCTTCAATTCATACTAAAAATGGGGCCAGCTACCATGGAAATTAACTAAAAATTGCCGCCTCAATAATAAAGGCATCTAAAGAAGATCTGCAACATTGGCTGGGAGCTCCTCAATCACCACGTTGTAAAACCTCTGGATGTCAAACAGCATCCTTTCATCATCCCTCGTCACGAAATTGATAGCAACACCTTTTCTTCCAAACCGACCACTACGACCGATACGATGGAGATAGTTCTCTGGTTGAGTTGGCAGATCGTAATTGATCACAAGTGAGACTTGCTGGACATCAATACCACGGGCCAAAAGGTCTGTGGTGATTAGCACACGGGAGGAACCGGAACGGAATTCACGCATAATGATATCCCTTGTGTTCTGGTCCATATCCCCATGGGTGGCTGAAACCGTGTGGTCTCGGCTTCGCATCTTGTCTGTCAGCCAGTCTACCTTGCGCCTAGTGTTCACAAAGATAACACTTTGGGTGATTGCAAGGGTCTCATAAAGATCACAAAGGGTCTCAAGCTTCCATTCCTCCTTATCAACATTGACATGAAATTGCTTGATCCCCTCTAGGGTAAGCTCATCACGTTTTACCAGAATCCTCACAGGTTTGTTCATGAACTTCCTTGTGATCTCCAAGGCCTCAGGAGGCATAGTGGCAGAGAAAACGCCAACCTGAATTTTTGGTGGCAGCAGCTGAAAAATATCATAGATCTGGAAGGGAGTTAATAAAGGAAGGAACACATCAGTAGGATAAATAATAAACCCAAAAGGAATTGAAATTACATGTACCTTAAATTATCCTGCATTCCTATCAATATATCAATATAAGGATAAAATCTATAGCATAATGAGAGAAAGTCAGGTCATGAAGTTACTACTGAATAGCAACACACAACCAACCAAATGACAGCATTTTAAAGAGAAACCATTCCATAGGGGATGTCTTAAACACCAGCAAAGCAGCAGAAAGAAGCAGATTAATTAAAGAGAAGTAGAAACCGGAAAAAGATGATACCTGATCCTTGAAACCCCGAGAAAGCATCTCATCAGCCTCATCCAACACAAACATTTTAATATAATCAGGGCGCAGAGATTGTCTCCGCAGCATGTCAAAAACACGACCAGGGGTACCAACAACAACATGGACCCCACTTGAGAGGATGCGTTGATCTTCACGAACACTGGTCCCACCCACACAAGCGTGAACCTTAACTCCAAGATAATCACCTAGTGCTCGCATGACCTTCTCAATTTGTTGAGCAAGTTCACGAGTGGGAGCAAGTACCAGTGCCTGGCATTCAACTAAGCTATAATCAAGCTGCTGCAACACACCAGAGCAGAAAGTTGCAGTTTTTCCCGTCCCAGATTGGGCTTGCTGAATTACATCAAGACCCTTGCAGAAAGGTACAATTCCCCTTTGCTGGATTGCAGAAGGCTTCTCAAAACCTTATTAGAAGTTACATAATGTCATTGTCCAAATTTGTCATGCTGGAAAGTTAAGAGGCATGTAACTTAACTGTACATTAATATCCAATTTGATGCAATTAGAAACAACCTTAGAGGAGCTCTTCAAAGGCCTTTCAATTTTTTTTATTAAACGATTACACAAAACAACTCAATTAAAAAGTATATATTGAATTTTCATGCATTAATGTACATACCATATGCATAAATACCCCTAAGAAGGTTCTCCTGCAATCCCATAGCATCAAAGCTTTCATAAACTTCATCATAACTAGTAAAGAAGTCTTCACCATCGGTTCCAAGCCTGCTCCGTTCAACACATCAAACCAAGAATGAGCATATAACTATAGGCATCAGATATATGGATTATGCGTCAAAGAAACTATAAGCATGTGTGCACGGGTGCACCCCTACAGACCATCCAGCAGTAACTAAGAAAAGGAAAACATACAACTCATTCATCTTAGAATCAAATTGACGAGCATCAAATTGTGATCCCTCCGGTGCCACTCCAGCCATGACTGCAAACTGTGAATGAAATCAAACATCAATTCACTCTATATCTTGCAAATCAAACTTGAAACATTTTATGATGCATCACAAGAAATCTGAATTCACACATTTTATGTAGTCTCATTGTGAATCTGTGTCAGGATTCAGTTTTTTCTTTTTCTTTTTTCTTTTTAGTTTTAGATAAAACCGTTTTAGAGTTCAACAATAGTACCTGATAGGTACAAATGAAAGATAAAGACATCAACCAGCGATTTTTTACAGCATAATATGCATTACTTACTCCAATTGACGGTGTAAAGCATGCATCCATAACATTCAATGAGCCATTTTCCAAGGCGCGCCAAAATAAATATTTATACATCAAATATATCACGGAGATAATAGCATAGATTGGAATAGGATGCCATCAGCACAACTAAAAAGAACTGGCAACACATGTATGAAACATTCAAATATACAAAAAAGTCTTATTTCAAGATAAAAACCCGATGCTTATGAATTAAAAAAAAATAAAGGCAACTAAGCAAATACTGTGGCAAAAAATTAACAGGCTTATTAAGCTGGAAAATAAAAGATCCCGGAGCCATTACTGTTTCCCTTGTCCTCAAAATATACAGCGCCAAACTGGAACACCCCAAATAGCTCTATTAGTCACACTTCACTTCTCCAAGGTGTTGAAGGTTTATAATGGGTTCTTCAAATAAAATTTCTTACTAAGCTCAGAAATTAGACAACACCACCAAAAATATCGATCTATGAAACAAGCAACCAATCTGAACCAAAAATTAGAAATTAAGGATATTTAAAGACCGGCGCTTCATAAAATCAACAAAGGGGAAAAAGAAAAAAAAATCACATGAATGAGACACTGGAAAGAAGGATGAAAAAATTAAAAAAGCAGCAAGTTCAAACCTTTGACAGATGAGAGTAGGAAGTTAGAAAGTGCAGGTTGTGGGTTTAGGGTTTCCCAAACTCCTCGGATCTTCGATGTTGGAGGAGTTGAGGAAGGCGACGTAGCAGAGAAGATTCCTCGGGAGGGTAAATGAAGAGACTGAGATTGGTCGATGCCTTGGGAATTTTGTTGCTTTTAATGTCGTTTCTCGGTTTTGCCCCTGGGGTTTCCTTGTTATCTTAAGACGTGAGCTACGACGTCGTCTTCAGGCCGCGAACCTCTCTCTTTAGGAATGACATGTCACTTTCAAATGCTGTCACGCCTGTTTAATATTTCTAATGAACAAAGAAATGAAGTTTAATTTAACTTAAAATATATCATGTTCCTTATATTATAATTATTAATTAATACTCCTTGATTGTGTTATTTTTATTGTTTTTAATTTAAAAATAAAAGACATATTATCATACACCTGTATTAGTCAACAGATATATTTGGGGTAAGAAAATAAAAAAGACTAGTTGATTCAATTCCTTCCTTATTGGCTGTTCATGGGATGGGTTTGTTAGATGCCTCTTGTGCATGGAAAATAGATCTGAGAGGAAAAAAAAGGTATGAGAAGGCAATTTTTATTATGTTTTGGTTGATGGTGAAGTTTTTTTTTTCTTTGTTTTTTTTTAAATAGAGATCTTCCCATGTCTGAGACTATTTGTTTTTCCATTTCCATGTTAGGAGTAAGTTTTTCTTTCTCATTTTCTTTTTCATACTCGTCTTCCACAAAATATACTCTTATTTATCTTTTACTTATTAAATTTTATGACAAAATATCTGTATTATATAGGGCCGTTTAGTTTAATTTTTAAAAAATAATTTATAAAGAAAAGTTAAGCGATTCTAAAGAATATTTTTTTTAAAAAAATAATTATAATTAAATAAGGGTTAAATAATTATTATCACAATGATTTTTATGATAGGTAAATAGTAATAAATGACATAGAGTATAATGATAGAGAAAAAAGATAAAGTAAAATAATAATTATATAACCCAATATTATTTTTGTTCACTTATAAATTAGTCCTATAAATTTATTTAAAATTATAATTTTAAATTTAAAAATATTATGTAGTCTAAAAATATTTTTAAATATTTTTTTCCTATTTGGTAGCTTTTTGTCCAAACAGGCAGGCAGGCAGAGAGAGTTTATCGGAGCGTTACATTCTCATGTTTTCACTCTATTGTCCTTCTAAAAAAGATCGATAATTACACCCTATAAAGGTTCATTGTGAGTTTGTAGTGGGCGAGTTTAAGTTATTGTTCTTTCATGACCAATGAATATGGTTTCAAATTACCCCTCATGCCCCATTTAGTCGCACAGGCATTTATTTGGGTTGGAACAAGCTTTATTTGGTAGTTATTATAACAACTAACTTTTTAGATGCAATTTTTCTAGAGCTTTGTGTTGGGTTCCCGTTGAACGAATAAAATCCCAATTGAAAAGGAGGCAAGACTTTTAAATGAGTGAAGAGGATATGTATGGACGCGCTGCATGGTTTGAGGGTGCGGTCCATGTCAGAAGCGCGTGGGATAGGATGTGTGCTTGATGTTGGTGGAGTACCGTCAAACGACACTTCTCTAATAAAAAATCCGTAAATTGGTCTCACTCACTAATAATAGGTAAACGACGCGTTAGATGTGTGCAAGTTGGTTCTCTTCGTATCAAGTACTTGTTCCGGCATGATTGGCTACCGTGGTTTCTCTTTCCTATCATGCTTCCATATTCCTTTCTTAATGTGAAAGCTTCCCCCTCATTTCTTGCCCTATTCATCCTCATCCGTTGAATAAGGGCAACAACGTACGAGCCCTTCTTTCCTTTGAGCAAAAGTAGGAACCTTTTATCCTACATTGTGTACAAATAACTAAATTCGTGTATTATTTCAAGATACACGTTATCATCCGGATACACCTCATTACTGCACACCACCTACTCGTTTTTTTTGTTTTTTTAGATACAGTGTTAATAGTATTTAATGAAATGATTGAAATTTACATTGATATTATATTAATAAATAATATATAAGATACGCCTCATTTTACATAATATATCGATTATAAAAAAAATGTAACTTAAAGATCATTTTTTTTATACAAATTTTTGAAAAAAAGCTGAGCTCACCTATGATCTAAGGGCATGGCAAAATCTCTCTTCTTTCTTAACGATACCAATGTCAGGTAGACGAGCCGTCTATTACCCTCAGACGTAAATCTAGTTACCTAGGAATTAGGATGCCTCTCTAAGCGTCGCGACTGGAACTATAATAAAGTGGTATTCCCTAAGATTCAAACATACTTTAAATAATCGTATATCTTACCCCTTCGTTAGTTGAACCCACGTAGTAAGTAACTTAAGGTCTTGGGTAATCGAAATATCAAGTAAAGTCGGTAATGGCAGTGCCATATGGGCCTCGCCATAGGCCCAAAGTTGAGAATCCATTAGCTGGTTAACTAAACATACATATAAGCCCATTGGGCCAGTTGGAATATCGTAGCATAATAGAGCGAATATGAATATTGAGCGGCAACCACCCAATACGGCATTAATGGGAAAGCTCGAATATTAATATTTATTCCCACAATTATAATTGTTTTTGATGTGTTGGCCAATCATCAAATCCAATCTCAATGATCAGCTCCCTCCTCAACTTTGACTCAGCGTCTATATTTCACTGTATCGTGCCCCAGGATTCGCTTTCGGATAACATTTTCAACCCACACTCTCTCCAAACACCCAAATGCATGAATGAAAATATCCTTCAGAGCATCTTAATCTTTCAGTCAAGCTAGCAATCAAAAGTTTGAATCGAACTTGCTTGATGTAGATCTTTTTAAAAATCTTAATTTTATTTTTTTTTATCTTAAATGATAAAAAAAAGTTGAAAATAAATAATGTCAATACTATTAATTAATAAAATAAATAACATATACTAAAATACAAAAAACAATGATAATTCGAGCACCAATTTAGAGTGGTGTACATGGCTTTGTTGATAAAATAATGTATAAAACTATAAATATTTCTGTTGATATTTTTCCGTATTAATGTTTTAATGAATTAAATCAAACAAATAAAAAAAAATCAATTAAATGGATCAATCATATAAATTGCCTCGACATGTATGCTAGACCAAGGACAGGATATCCAGTTTCGTACATGATTCAAGTAAAGCTTTAACCAATTACGTGTGCCTGTGTCTTTTTTTTTTGTTACCCACTTAATTTATCATAATTTTATTTTGACTATATTTAGATTAGACTCGTATCGTGTATTTGGTTATGGTGAGTGAGTCTTCTAACAGAAATTTTCTGTATATGCTAATATTTAAACTCGATACCTCACTTAAACGATAGTAACGCGTGCCGAAATCCAAGGTTTAAATTTGAAACCACAGGGGGAAGATGAAGGCGCAGGTATTCCCACGACTGGTGCCGAGATCCAACATCGAGCAAACACATCTTTAATTATAAGATCTTCAATGTTCCTAATGGAAAGATAAAATAACTGGGAAATATTTTTTAAAAAGGAATAAAGTTAGAGTTCTTTTTAGGAATAATAAAATAGATAAAGTATAGAGAGAAAGAATTAAGATGGGAAATATATAAATAAGTGAAAGAGAGGGCCAAAGTAATAATATATTCTATAATATCCTAATTATAAGAGTTATAAGAGGGGTTTGATTTGATTCTAATTATAATATCTTAATTCAATTTGTTTCCTAAAATTATTATTTTTTTAAAATATTCTTATATAATTATACATATTAAATGTATTTCTATAAAAGATAATTCAAAATATACATGATTAAAATGGATATTTTTAAAAAAATCAACGCGCAATTATTATAAATAAATAATTTAATTAATTTTTTTAATTTATCTAAATTAGTTAAATAAATTTTATATTAAAGATTGAAATTATGACTTTAAAATATACAGCCGGCCACGTACACCACCAACAAAAAGAAAAGAAAAAGAAATCGTAATGCAAAGCATATGCCTTCTATATCTCATCACATGCTTAGTCGCCCATTCCTTTTCAAACCCAGCTCATAGGTTCAATTGGTTCATAACATATA
This sequence comes from Leucaena leucocephala, assembly GCA_037074615.1. Classification (NCBI taxonomy): domain Eukaryota; kingdom Viridiplantae; phylum Streptophyta; class Magnoliopsida; order Fabales; family Fabaceae; genus Leucaena; species Leucaena leucocephala. Next base: position 4,370,627 of record CM073517.1, on the reverse strand, counting down.
AAAATATAAATTTAAATTATGAGAATTTTATTAATAGATGAAATATAAATATTTTTATAAATACTCTTTAAATTTAAAATATACCTTAACTTTAATAAATTATAAAGACCTAACTCACCTACTAAATTTTTTTATATATAAAAAAGATCCATGTCCATGTACTTCCTTAAATCCCCCTCTCTACATGCATTAGCATTCTTATAGCCAGATCAAATGAAAAATTTAAAAAGGGAATAATCCTACAAGAAGCCAAGTTTTACATGTAAAGAACAGTCGTGATAAATAAAATTGAAATGTTTAGAGAAACTTTTCTTCATTGTCAATGAAATTGTCATGAGTCCAGGGATCAGAAGTAGAGTTTATTATGAATTTTCTTATCTATCATACCAATAATCTCTTAGGGTACATATGTTCTCCTTTTAAATTACATATATGAGTAAAGTAGCATCTGCCACATTGATGTTATGTCACAGTATTATCTAGTACTCCAATTTTATTCATAATACTTCCAACACATTTTGATATTATTTTCCAATTATATACAGTATCATAATTTTATTTATGATTTATGGTATTGGATATATTATAAATATAATTAAGATACTCAATACAACTAAAAAATAATATCAAAGATACGCTAGTTGAACCTATCTACCTCTATATATATATATGAGGACAGAAGGATTAGGTTTTTATCAAGACACAAGAAAAAACTGGAATAAGTATGACAGGATATAAAGAGGATCGCATTCGTGCACAGTAAAATGTATGAGAGAGAAGGATTAGGTTTTTATAGTCTATCTATATCCATACATGGAATAATCAGCAGCACCCACCCACTTGATGACACGATGGATCCAAGCTTGGGCAACTCCCCGACCATTCGATGTGGGGCTGCGAGAACCAGAATGTCATCTTCATCCATGAACGAATATATAATGAATTATATTTGACCATATTCTTTCTTTTAGATGCCTTCATCGATGCATCCAGGCCCATGTGGGCGCCCATTTATTAAAGCTAAGCCATATATATGGTTGGTACCAGTATATCTGATCCTCTTTGGAGCATGCCTTACCCTAGCACGCCACGTTCCCTCACTTGTCCCTAATCTTTGGCTCCCCTCTCATGTCTGATGTGCACCTCCCCACCACCATCTCATCAGTTGGCCGACAACGTGCTTCTCTCTAAAGCCCCATCTCTTTATCTGCCTTACCCTAAAAGTAAAAGAACTCATATTTATCATCCTTCCAACAGCACAAGATGCTTATCATCATCATCATCATGCTCGTTGGTCGTCTCTCGCAAGTGGCCCTTTAATTTCTTTATTCAGCTAAATTTAGTCCTACATGTTTTCCCCTTTTCTCTCTGCCATCACACTCACACACTTGAAAGAATCAGCGTGATACATACAATATTCATCCTCTCCCCAAAATGGGCAAGTCTAGAAACTCCCACCCTCACATGCCTCTTCCTTATTGGGAAAGCCCTTCCACTTTCCCTTTGCCTTTATATGCAATCAAACATTAATATACTTAATATAGCTGTGAGCATCTAAACGGTGACCACTAGGCTCTTACACATGGCAATGATCTCAATACTTGTACTTTGCCTTCTCTCTCTCTCTGTGATGGGGTTATATATATATATATATATGCTGAGTATCTAAAGCAGAGGGGATAGATTTTGCAAGGTGTCCAGTGGCCAATGAAAGCGGTTCAGGTTAGAGTAAATTAAGTAAAGTATCTACTGGATGGGGAATGGATGAGGCATGACGTCCCGCAAACTAGGCACTTGTTGCGATAGATTCGAACATTAACGTCAATGACCTACTTTTGCATCAATAATATGGGTTTAATTAAGATAAAGCAGAAGCATATTTACTTTAAACTGCTCGGCTGTGTGGTCCGCGTTGTGTTGATCATCACTAATTGGCTGATTAGCCCTTTTATTAAAGGAAGGGGACCTGCTGCCACTATGGTTCCACGCGTCGCCCTTCCATTCGATATCCAGCTCATTACGAGAGAATTACAAGGGAGCCTTGAATAGTCCTTTAAGATGGAGGGGTCATTGCATTAATAATGTTTTCTCTGTCACATTCTTCGTTTTTGACAATTCCGAGCAACAAAGAACCTTCCCTTTCTCATTCATTACCAATCCCTCCTTCGTTCAACTTATTCCATTACTGACGAAAATGCTGCAAACCACTTACTGCTTAATATATATACTCCTCCTACCACCATTAGTATAAGATCTATTTAACTAATTTGATTATATTAAGAAAATTAGGTAATTTATTTAATATGATATCTTTTATCTAAAATATTCTAATCATCTTTCTTAACTTCATCCCTACCTCCATTGATTATTGTTAATAAAGTATTAATAAGGATAATTTAAAAAAAATTATAAATATAAGGACTTAATTAAAAACTTAATATTAGTCTATTTCTTATATTTATGATCAATATTAACTCTATGAAATATGAAGGAGTACTACATATACAATATCATCATGTATAATAGTTAGCAATAGCTTTTAATTAGCACATATGTGATGTGGCTACCACTTTAGAAGCGCTCTAGCTAGGGCTCAAGATGATCAGATTTTTATCTATATCTTTAGATTTCGTTGTGCAAAAAAAAGAAGGGGAAAACATAAACTGATCGATTAATTAGTTGTTAGTTTTAATTTAAAGACCTATATGAGTAGTATAATCTTCGAAGAAGACATATAAATATACTGAAATACATCAATGACTACATAACATTTTATGAGAGAGCAAGTGGAAAGGAGAATATAGACTTATTACAATTTACTACCTCCTGTGCTTATAACTAATTTATGGATATTAAATAAATTAATTAAGTTAATTATTTATAATAAATTTGTATTGATTTTCATAAACTATTATATTTAATTATGTGTATTAGAAATACTCATTGATTGAAAGTCACCTTAATTGTGTAATCAATAATAATACTTTGAATAAAATATTATGCAAAATAAATTGAGATTTTAAATTTATGATTAAATTAAACCTCTTGTCTGAGTCTTAGGATAGGATTAAAAATAGCATTTTCACTTGAAAACTATTAACTTGATGCAAATAATTAGTTTCTATTCGCTAAATATTTCCTTGCCATTCGGAACTTGACTTTCTCGATGACGTTTTCTAATTAAAGCACCGAGTTTCTCTATACTCATCACTTTAACAAAATAGGATAGAAGAAAATCAATCTACTGTATATTAATTTGTTGTATATGGTTTTGCAAAACGATGAGATTGAGCACTCAGGCATTCATCCGCCATATAAGTTTGGATGAAGTTTAAATATGGTAATGACTGGACAGTTAATAACACAGATTTAGGGGTTCGATTTCCCATTGAATCTGCACAAAACAAAGGATCGTGTTTTTCCAGAGTCCAAAGGAAGCAAGAGAATAAATATTGACAGTGATAAAGAAGAAAAAGAAGTAGCAGAGATGCCTTGGCTATAGTAACATCAACATATAAGGACAAGTTTTGTGGCCGGTTTATTGTATATGGGTATAGATGATAGACAAAATAATTATTATAAGTTTTTCCACACTTCTCTTTTGGTTTGTGCTTTCTCTTTTTCTCCTTCTGCAAAATGTTTAAAATAATAAGGAATGACCAATGGGATAAACCCCACATATTCCTTCCAAACACGATGATAGCAAACTGTCACTGGGGCTACCTCTATATAAACCCGGCATCCCTCATGTCCTCTTCTCACAGAAACATTCTATGCAAGTGTTCCATATAAATAATGCAAAATTTATTTTGGCTTTAAGGGATTCAACCCTTGAACTCTTTTTCCGCAGAAATGATTTCATCGGAGGTTTCTGCAGGTGGATCGATCAGCTAGCCGCAAATGATGAATGAAATTTCAAATGGAGACTTTGATGGGTAAGGGAAGTGACAGAAGAGAGTGAGCACACATGGTACTTTCTTGCATGGTTTATGCTTGAAACTATGCGTGCTCACTCTCTATCTGTCACACCCACCACCTCTCTCTCTCTCTCTCTCTCTCTCTCTCTCTCCACTTTCTCTAATATGGGTATAGAACACCATCACTATATACCTAACCCTAACTTTGCTGCACATGATATATGTTGTATGTATGTGAAATTAATTTGTATATACTCCATATATGTGCGGTGGTTTAATGACTAATTACACCATATAGCTTATCATGGTTATGTGTGTTTTTGCTTCTGATCTTAATAATTAGGTTCTTATTGGTTCTTGCTGTATATAGAAGCGTGTTTAATTTCTAACCCAGGCAGATTTACTGGATGTGCAGGACCTAATAAGTGCCAATGATTTGTTGATCTCTTGCTGTAATTGATGGAGTTTGATCTTATTATGTTCTCGCTGATCACTCATAGCTTACATTTCATCTTTAACTTTTGGATATGTGCAGTCATGTCAGATACATATGAATCTTTATTTTCCTTACTGGTGTTAATAACTATTTGAGTTTCATGCCCTCAAGAAGACAAAATTGATCAGGATGGTAGGCTTTTTTAATTAGCTACTTTTCTTACTGCTTCCACTGTTAATTTCCATGATTGAGATTGAATTACTGTATTGGATAAAACTAATCTGGTAGCTAGAATATGATCAACATGGCTTTCACCCGCAGTTGGAGACAGCAAGTGACAAATATATGAAGGGTCTTTTTGGAGCAAGCCATGGCCGATATATATAAAATTGTATATTCTTCTTCCTTCTTCTGGTTGGATCTGTCTTGTGGCCTGTTTGACTGAGACAGAAAGCTTCCATTAATGGTGGAAACACAAAGCCTGTTCCTGATCTTTGCCTGGCCGTGTTGTCGAATAATGTCCATCACGTTGGATTGTTCCTCTTTAAAATTAGTGAAAGTTAAAGCGTATTAAAGGCCTAAGCTTTTACAATTAGTCAGTCTTGACAGATACATATGAGGATTTTGACTTCTTTTACTTTCATTGATTTCATTATTTATTAAAGCTCTATATATTTATATGTAATATATATTTCCCACAGATTTCCAAGCTCCCATTACATAAAACAAAAACACTATCACATAAGATATATAGCAACATGCAAGTCTCAGGCCAATAATCTTAATTTTGCATCTCATGAGATCATTTCTGCAGTATTTTCATTTAGTTCATAAAGAGGCAAATTGCTCTACCTTTCAGAATTCTCCAAAATACGCAAAGAAACCCATCTTTTGATAAATATATCTTTTAAAATACAATGACTTTTTTTACTACATTTTTTAAGGCTTATATTTTAATGCTATTTAACAATTGGAGTGGATCCCATGCATTTACACATAGTTCAAGATAAAGTTATATATATATATGTATATGTATATGTATATGTATATGTATATGTATATGTATATGTATATGTATATGTATATGTATATGTATATGTATATGTATATGTATATGTATATGTATATGTATATGTATATATACTGCTCACATGACATGCTTGTCATATATTACATTGATCCAAGCTTAACTAATTATAAAGCTTTTTTTGTATATTTACATTTATAATTATAATATTCCCTATGTTGATTAATTAGATTCATACGTTGTATTTGTGTGAGAGGAGGTGTCAATTGGCCAAATAAATTAAAATCAACTTTATAACATTTAATAATATTTTGTGTGTGTGTGTGTTGGGGGAGGGGGTTTGAATATTTTAGAAAACTGACTTCAATCAATTCATGGGACTCGTTGATATTTATTTATATATACTCTAACGCCTTATTTAAATTTTATTAACGACTAATATACTTGAAATATAATTTTTTAACTTTTTAATAGCACATATTAATAGTTATTTAACTTTTTATAAAACTTAACATGAAATACTGAGTTATCTCTAATCTCATCGTTAAATAAGCACAAAAACACATTATCCCAGTGAAATATGGAGCAATGTCGTCAATTTCCCCCGTTTTACGTACATTAGTATGTTTTGAATCTTAAATGTTTACTAATATTACGATTCACCTTTAATTTGCCATATGAATTAGCCATCTCTCTCTCTCTCTCTCTCTCTTGTTTCTTATTTGGTTTGAAAAGCTCCAAAACAGCTTTAAAAGCTCAATTCTTTAGTTGATCTTGAATATTTTTACATCACTTTTAGAGTAATTATTTAAAATTAAATAAATTTCATATTTTTTATAAGTTAATTTGCTAAATATATAAATATTTGAATATGTACATGCTTTTCATACCCATATATTAAATTTCCCCTGTCTAATATATTGTATCATGTAGTGCCAGTGCACATTTATTTGTGCAAACATAACATTATCGTTTGTTTGTTTTCCAAAAATTAATGAGTATATTTGCTAAACTAATTTTTGAAATGGTAAAAGCAACTCTCTTTTGCCTTTGGCAAATTGAATTTCTATGTATTTTAAGCTTCATAGAAACATTATACACTTTTTCAAACAGTTTTCCTACTCACACAAGAAGCGTTAGAAATGATATTCAAACATTGCATAAATTTATAACCAACGGGGTTGGTCCGAATGGTAAACAGTTCGGTATCGTTTAAGCGAGTTCTCGAGTTTGAGCCTTGACGTATACAAAAAATTCCTATTAGGAGACTCACCCACCATAGCCAGGTGTACGACGCTGGTCAGATTCGAATATAGTCGGGGTAAAGTTTCGATGAACTAAGTAGGCAACAAAATAAATAAATAAATTTATATAAAAGATAACCGAGATCAACATAAATAGTAATAAACTCTCACTAATCATCACTTGAACAAGTGGTTGGAGGTTCGAATCTCAACTTTTATATATATATATATATATATATATGTATGTATGTAACAAGGTAATTAAAAGTAACCTATTAATTGCCCTCAGGGTCCCGAGGGAGATTAGACTCTATTCTCTACAACTTATGCTTAATTTCTATAGGTATTGAATTTCATTTTTCATTTATTTATCCCTCTTAAGGAAGCGGAGTATATGGGGGAATAAACAGAAATGACGTCGTACGTCTTGAACATTTCCAAACGGGATCGCTGAACGAACGTCAGATAGATATTTCCAAATGGTATAAACCGTAACTATCAAAGTATAGCCATTTTATGCTCAAATACGCATGTTATCTTGTTATAGGCGAGGTCAACCTTCAAACAAGATCATTTTTATACCATTTTGTGTTGCAACCCAGTAAGAAACTGCTTGGAATGAACGCTTTTATGTTTTATTTCTCAACAACAAAAATGAATTCAGGGCCTACTTTTGATCAAGAGAAACTACTCTGCTCTGCAGGCCAGCTTCTGTCCTTCAGATCCCTTTATCCACCAAAATATAAATTTATAACTGAAATATTATCTGTGGTAGCTACATAACGGTCTTCCAAAAATGGGCCCAAACAAATTGCTACTAGCCTTTTGCTGCACCGAATTACATTTTACTTCTCGCATTTTAGGGAAGGAGAGAATGAAAGAAACCAACTTGAATTGAAGAAAGGATACCGGCTTTAATTTCAATCTTTGTGGAAGAGCAGGACATGTAATGCCGTACTTGGAAGATCATCCTTTAAACCATTATCCAGGAGCCAATTGCTGATAATGCTCTGGGAAGTTGAATCTCTAGCAGGCCACCTGTCCACTAATCTGAAACCATATTGCCCTGCAGCTGAGAGTAGCGATGGTTCATCTACTAGTCGGAAAATATGGCAAAGAATTAGTGCAGGCTTCATGTTATCTTTACTGCTTCCACTGGAAGCAATCAACTCGCTCGCGGTTGCAAACAAAGGTGATATAGCTTCAGGAATGTATGTCACATCCGTCCCCAGAATGTATTACTCACTTTCTTCATTTCCTCAATATGATCCACAGGTTCCCCACTCGAGTCTCTTGGTGATCAGTTTAGTAAGCAGCAGTGGCGGAAGATTAGACGCAACACTTTTGGCAAGGAGTTCGAGAGCAAAAGCATCTCCATCGGTGGCGACTACAAGCCGAGCATATCTAGCAGAAACCATCGAGCAGATACCTCCACAGCCACACCCAAGCTCCAAGACTCGCTTCCCTTCAACAATATAGGAATTTTCTGCCAGGATGGAAGCCATCAATCAAGCTGATTCCCATAGCATCAACCCTGTTGATTTGCAGGTATGCTGGTACTCCTTTGAAAGCACATTGATATGAAAATTCCACCCTCTGACGTTGAACTCAATAGTCTAACAAGAAAATTTTAAAGAGGGCTAAAAATCATGTGTGCATATCAGGAAACAGCACTGGCAGCTAGGCTTCTAGTCCTAAATATAAGAGCTAGATAGGGAGTTTACTTTGATCCTACTTATAATAACCCCAAAATTATAATCTTCCTCCCAAAGTATCTCTATATGATTGCACATATTAAGGTGGTTTCTATCAAAGGTAGTTTAAATGCACATGACTGAAGGGGGACATTTTAAGAAAACCAACACACAATCATTACAATTAACTAACCTAGCTACTTTCCTTAATCTACGCAAATTAGTTAAGTAAATCTTATATTTAGGACCGGAGGTAGTAGTAATTATATAGAGCCAATGGGTAAGCTGTATTCGGATGAGAACAGAGGAAAAATTGCCATATGCTTCTAAGTTCCGACAGATTTTTTTTTTGAGTGTGGACCCTGACAATGTTTCTTATAGGACTTGGGAGAAATAGCATACACATAGCAAATGTAAGAACCTTGAAGCTTAAAACCCATACCTCCTTCTCATTTGAAGGTGAGACTCCAAACATATCCACTGCCAAACCCTCAGACAAGTCATGGAAGTGTCATTCACGAGCCCCTTTACATTATCTTCCTTGACTTCCTCGGAATCAAGACCACCATTGGCCTTTGGTCCAGCTTCTGTACTAGAAGAGTTAGAACTGTCTGAGATCCGGAATATAGCTTGCACCCAACGCCTAGACCTAAAAAAGAAGGAAAGAAAAGTAAAGGAAGATGCAGAAGAAAAAAGAGTGAGCGCAGTCACTATTTAAGAAGATGAACAGGAAAGCACTTTTTCTTCTAAATAGCAGATGGTAGGAGACCATTCATACATTGGAAAGCAGAAGTTCAGGCAAGCAAAAATCACCAATCTTTTAATTTTGGCAAACTACTACAAAAAAATGCAGAATGAATAGAAGGAATGAGACACATTACCGATTCATCACCAACTCCCTTGAGCGGTTCTCCACTTATTTACAGCATACAGCAAGTTCTTCAACATCAAAACCATTTTCTTCGAATAAATTTGTCAACATTTGAAAAATAGTAAGCACGCTGAAACAAGAGGAGAGTATTACATTAAAAAAACAAAAAAGAAGAGCTTCATATGTGAACTTAACTACTAAAGAGCATGGCAAAAATTGATTACTTACAGTGCTGTCACCTCTAACATAGAAATTATCACTAATCTTTCGATCCTTGCCAAAGAATCTTTCCTATAGAATAGAACAAATGGAGATATCAAACATCAGTTACTGAAAAAAATGGATCAATCAAAATTTGATAGTCAAACAGTCACCCGACCAGGGAAAAGATATTATCAAAATGTTAAGTTGCTGACAGTACTCGTAGCAATTGAAAGAGGACAAATCACCTAAATTAATGTTAACATGTTTTAATTTCAGTTCAAATCAAAGAACAATAAATGTTGAGTGGGATTGCCAAACTGTCTCTCCTTAGTCTAATCACAGGTAAGAATACTCAAAGGAAATTTCAAATAGTTCATATGAACTACAATGAGAAAGCAAATTTAATTTTTTCTAGCTATCACGGTGAATTATCTATCAAAAGAAAAACATGTGGACAACAATTTTGGGGGCTTATAAATTTTCTAGCAGAAGACTTAAATAGGAAATGTAGAAATTCAACCTAAGCAAGGTCTCCAGTAGCATAGTCTCGAAACAGCACATAACTATTTGGCTGAACACCAGGAAAATGGGAATGAATTCATAGTCCAAAACAAGTTATCCAGAAATATGAATGAAAAGCACAACCTATTGAGACTAATAAGTTTCTTACCTTGATAACCTTTCTAATGTTCTGCAATACTTGATGCATCTTTTCTGGTGAAACTACAGACAACATAAATATCTGCTTAACATGTCAGCTACTAAAACAACAGAGTCATAGTTAATTAAAAGACAAAAGTATATAACCAACTAATAAAAGAAAATGTAATCCCAAATCACTCTACTAAAGCTTCAAATACCATGGTAACAATATCAACTGAAGATGGAGAAATCTGCTTGCACAGGTCATCAGCTGTCAAATCAGAGACAAAAGCACTAACACGCGACTCCTCAAACTCTTTGTGTCTGCAATAAGCAAAATGGGTTCGTTCTTGTTACATCTATATGATTAGTAATATAAATTCAATCTTGTTTAACCTAGAAAAAGTGCATAGTTTTTATCATAATATGAACTACTAAAGCTAGTTTCAATGAAGTAAACTACCAAAATGAGCTTCCACTAAAAAATACCATATACTAAATATCCTATACGTATAAAACTATGACAACTACAACACAAGACCACCAATATGCTGTGTGCATTTATATCTAACGCATATGTGGTTACAAGACATGGCTGCACCAATAAATTGACTCAAAAAAGGCCTACAGCCAACAGAACTGGCTATACGTGCATACATAAGTGTGGTTGATGATCAGATACATTATATAAAAGAAAATTTTCCAAACTTAACCAGATCAATAGCTCGCGGTGAGAAATCAAATGCATAAACAAAAGCATCTGGGTATGAAGCAATCACAGGAAATATAGTATTGCCTGCTCCACAACCAACCTGCTCAGGAAACAGCATTACTTATTAAACATCTTCATAGACCAAAAACCTTCCGGAGAGAAGCATAAACAGCAAGTAAATTTTAGTGATCAATTGGCCCACCACAGATCTCAAAAATAATGAATAGCTAAGGAGGAAAACCAATATGGAATTGTTCTCACTCCATGACTATAGTATGAATTGAATAAAAGACTGATTTCCTTTTCATATAAATCCAATCGTTATGCTATGGCATGCAGATACACTCAAACTAATTCAATGGCGGACCCAGACACTACGTTAGGGAAGGGGGAAGAGCAAAATATTAGAGTTTGGACTTAGTGCGGCCAAAAAAAGTAAAATTTAAGTCTTGCATGCAATTTTAGCAAAAGTTTTTTTTTTTGTTTGGTGGTGGGGTTAAGCATTTAAGTTCGCTAGTGAACTAATTGAGTCGTCACATGATAATTAAAAAACCAATGTGTTCAGAAAGGGGCAAGCTATATTGCATAAAAAACGGGGAGATAGGAAGAGAATAGCACAGATATGTGCGTATATACCTCCAAAATCAGTTTCCTTCCAGCTCCCTGGAGTTGAAAGTAACTTAGGCAATTAGAATCTTGAGCAACACTTCAGAAAATCAAATCAAATTACAAATTAAGAAATCATTTCCTTCCACTCACAGAAAAATAACTGCCCCATTCCTTGTCCAAGTAGTGCCTATCTTTGAAAAACTGAGCCAGTAGAAAATAGAGAAAGCAGCAACATCACTTGGGTTAATAGAGAATAGAAAAATGAAGACCTTGCGGATTTGCGCGGGCATCTAACAAAAACAAAAGAGATGCCTTGTCCTGGTGCCGCTTGTAGAACGCATCCCAATACTTTTTGGCTTCTCTTTCATACTTCTCTGTAAATAAACAATTTGAACGCTTGGGAATTGCAAGCAGAATTATGAGACAGAGAGAAAGAGAATAGGAAGACCTCTCCAGAAGGGGGACACTCCAGTATTTGTAGTCGAGTAAATTTGTAACCTTTGAACTGGTATTTGTTGCTGCTCAGAATCTTGTCCACCTGACGCCATTACCCTGCCTCTTTCTCGGGGTTTATACACGAAGGAGTCTCTCAGTCTCGTAACTTGTAAGTTAATTTAGATCAAAGCATTCATCAAAACTACACGGGGATATCCGTATAAGACTATTTTGGTCAACCCCCAACACAACTAGGGGGAAGATTCGGGGTTTTTACACACCTACATAATAGTACATCAAAAGCCCTCCGCCTAATTTCCCTTTGTTCCCGTATTTTTCTTTGACTTTTAAAATCTCTTTCTATTTAATTATTTTACATGAGATTATGGATAACTGTTTCTTAATATTTTTTTTACCAAAAGAACTTATTTAGACTCTAGAAGACTCTAACCTTGTAAATGCCAAAAAACGCGTGAGTACCCAATCTGGTATTTTAATGTTCTGAGTCAAATGACCATTTTACCCTGATATATTTTATCAATTGACGTCTTTGCCCCAAGCCCTACTGCGTCTTTCATTTTCTCATGATCGACTGCCTCCCTCCCCCTGGCCCAGGGCTCCACTCCTCCGGCAACGAGGACGACGGAAGACAGTGAAAACTCCGGCAAGGACGAAGACGACGGAGGACGGTAGACGTCGTTGCGAGCTCTTCTTCCACAGATCTCCCAAACTCCGGCAAGCTTGGATCTGAGAGAATGAGGAAGGAGACGGCAGAGGAGAGTAGAGAGAAAGAGAAATACTTTTGGGGGCTTTCTGATGATGGAGGAGACGGTGGAGGTAGCTTCAGAGAAGATGGGATCGGTGTCGATGCCGTCTAAGTTGACAATGGTGGAGACATATGGCAAGGCATCGTTATCTTCTTCTAATTGGGGTTATTGTGTAATGAAGTCGAAGGCGACAGAGGACGTCCATTGCGAGCTCTTCTTTCAGATCCTTTGCCGTCGACGTCTCCCTTCAACCTCTTCGTCCGTCGCACATATCTCGCGAACTCCGGCGAGCTTGGATCTCGCGAACTTGCCCCTCCGTTGCCTCTCTCTCTCATGGATCTGGGTTTTTTATTTTTCTTTGTATGAAATTTTTTCATGGATCTGGGTTGATTGGTTGTTAAATTTGTTCTTCTTCATTGTTGGTTGTTCTTCAGATGGGTTTTAATATTTGTTCTTTCTCTCCTCCATCTTTGCGTTGGACAGATTAGGGTTGAAGATGATTTTTTTGTTTTGAATGTTTGTTTTAAGATTGATTTACTGAGATTGATTGTTTTTGGATTTGATTACATTGTACTTGAATATGTTTTCTGGTTTTTCGACGATAGTTGCCATTAACTCCAGAGAGGGTTGGGGATGGTGAATAGTAGTTCTGACGGCAACCAGTGGTTGGCCTTTTTTTTTTAAATAAAAAAGGACATTTTGATCATTTGCCTAACTTCAAAATGCGAGATTGGTTACTCAGACTTCTCTGATATTTGCAAATATTAGAGTCTCTATTTCGCATATAACAATTTGCAGAGTCTTTGGGGGATTTTCCCATTGATATTACAGACTAAGATTTACTTTTAAAAATATTATATAAATTTATTAGTATTGATAAAAATAAATTAAAGAGAAAATAGTAAATAATTAAAAAAAAATTAAATTTATTTTAGTCATTTTTTTATAAAAAAGATAAATTTATTATTTCTGATGTCATTTTTACCTTCTACTCCTACGCTTTGGCTTAAGCATGAAATATACGTAATCCTTTTAAAAACAACTGAAACTCGAAACTTATTTATTACACCAAACTCGAATTTCATATTAAATTTAATTTGTATGAAATAAGAAAATGGGAAGTTCCAATTTCGTCATCTGGCATGACAAAACCAGACTTGAGTCCCTGGAACGAGAAATTCTGAGCGGATCCAGGTCCGATTCCCAGAAGTCGAAGCACTGCCACTCCAAAGCCAAATGAAGAAGACGAAGCTCGGCAGTTGTTAATTTCTCATCCACAGCTGCATTCTTCGTCTCCTTGCGCAACAGATCTGTGTCTCCTTCACTTGTTCAAATTGCAGCTGAACAGCCAATTAGGACATCAATTAGTTCGGAGCTCCGACGATGGAGTCTGAAGGTACAGTGGAGGGGACGTCGCCCGTCCCTAGCCTTCTTCCTCTCGCCTCTGACTCCCAGCAGCCCTATGTCTCTGAACTCCTCTCCTTCACTCTCGATCGTCTTCATAAGGTCCCTCATCCCTCTCCTCCTTTAATTTTATTGCATGAATTATTCAATCTCATCAATAAATTGTACTTTTCATATCGATCATATTGCTTTGATATTTCCTGCCTCCGTCGGTAATAAACTTAATTTTAGGAACCAGAGTTACTTCGGGTTGATGCGGAGCGGATTCGGAGGCAAATGCAAGAGGTGGCAGTGGGTAATTACCGAGCGTTCATATCTGCTGCCGACGCCTTGCTTGCTATTCGTGAGGAAGTCTCTTCTATCGACAAGCATCTTGAATCTCTGGTATTTATTTCAAATTTCTAGCGTTGTTTATCTGCTTCATGTATTATGTGTCCTCTATATGTATGGTGACTTTTTGCTTTTAAAATGCTATGTCTTAGAGTTTAACAAACATAAATAGGAATGAGGGGGAGTAGCAAGTTTACTTAATGGTTAAAAGGGGAAGCACACGTCATAATAATGATGTATGGTTCCATGTAGTTATCGAGCTTTTGTTGCATTTAACTATAATAATTTGGACAGAGATTATTCTGTGTTTTACTTTTACGTGCCATAATGCAGGCCAACACATGAGTTTGTTTTCAAGGAGTTCTTAAGTTCTACAACTTTTCCCTGGAGTGTATTTTTTTTGCTAGCTTGGGGATTAAGTGGTAAAATTGGTGATGCTGAGATAATTTCTTCATTATTCTTGTCTTCATTGTAGTTCTTCTGAAGCTATTTATTCAGGATGTTGTCTAATATTATTTGCCTTGGAGTTTTACATATGTACATAGGCATGCAAATCCATGAAGGTGCACTTAGATGCAATGACACCATAGTTAAGATCGCAAAAGCACCTCATGTTAGTCATCTTGGAAGATTTTCTTAAAAAACTGGGGGTCATCCTGGTATCTTTTCCTGTCTCACAGATTAATGAGGTTCCAAAACTGACATCTGGATGCACTGAGTATATGGAATCTGCAGAGCAAATTTTGGAGAAGAGGAAGATGAATCAAACAATGCTAGCCAATCAAAGTACTTTGCTTGATTTGCTGGAAATTCCTCAATTGATGGACACGTAAGGGTTTTTCTTTCTCATTTCTTCTCTTTTTATTTAAAAAATACATCTGTGGTATTTGAATTGCCCAGATGGTCTTACTTGACTTGCTTTAGGATAAACACATTAATCCCTTTTTGAAAAGTCATATAATTTTTTTTGTGTCTGCAGATGTGTAAGGAATGGGAATTATGACGAAGCTTTAGATTTGGAAGCATTTGTTTGTAAACTCTCAACGATGCATCCAAAGTAAGTTTATGATTCATCTCTCACAATTTTAACATGTAGTGCTGTTTCATTCGGGGGGGGGGGGGAATCTGTAGAATTTTCTGCTTAACTTTTATTCCCCCTTGCACAGGTTGCCTGTTATTCAAGCATTGGCTGCAGAAGTTAGGCAGATCACCCAATCTCTTCTTTCTCAACTTCTTCAAAAACTTCGTTCTAATATTCAGGTTCTTATATTTGCTATCAAATTTATCAATAAGTGATGCTTGATTCATCTGTGAAAATGGTTAGAAATGTTAGTGTCTTATTAGTATATTTTCTTTACCTCAGTTACCTGAATGCCTCCGCATTATTGGATATTTGCGCCGGATAGGAGTATTTAGTGAGTATGAAATGCGATTGCAGGTGATGTTCAACTTTTCTGCACACTTCCTCTATCTTTATTGCTTGTATTTTATCTGGAGGTTTTCAGATTTACTAGGTACATTCTTTTATTTTACCTGCTTGTTTATAACTAGGCAATTATCTGTTTTCAGTTCTTGAGATGCCGAGAGGCATGGCTTACAGGTATACTTGAGGATCTGGATCAGACAAATCCATATGAATACTTGAAGGGGATGATTAACTGTCACCGAATGCATCTATTTGATGTTGTTAATCAATATCGAGCAATATTTGCTGATGACACATCAGGAAGTGAGGAAAATTATGATGGTGGGCTTCTGTTTAGTTGGGCAATGCACCAAATTACCTCACACCTCCATACTCTGAAAATTATGCTTCCTAAGATAACTGAAGGTGGATCACTATCAAATATTTTGGATCAGTGCATGGTGAGCGTATTCCCTCACACATCCTTTGTGCTAATAAAGTGGTTTTGAAAAGCAAGGAATCTCTTTATTTATTTTCCCCCTTCAAATTAACCATTCAGAAATGCAAAGGGAAAATAAAAACTTAAAATTGGCATGCTTCCTTGTCCATATTAGTATTTTGGGAAAAGACATCCACACACACATATATATAGTTTATACTTATACTGTGACACCAACTTATGTTCTCTTCATTCAATTTCTTTTCAGTACTGTGCTATGGGACTTGGTTGGGTTGGACTGGATTTTCGGGGCTTACTTCCATCACTTTTTGAAGAGTAAAGCATATTACCTTTTGTAACCTTTTCATGTTATAACATTTGTAATTCTTTCTTGACATGTAGGTTGGTTGCATTACAGGGCAGTTCTTAACTTATTCTCAAAAAATATGCGTACAGCAGTAGAGAATTTTCAGGTGAACGAACATGTAGTGAAGTTATAATATTTCAATATCAGTTTCCTGCATCTGATGTTATGCATGAATCTGTGTCAGTTGAACAATTAGTCAGCCCCGGGGCTCTCATTTCTTTCTTCTCCTTTGCAACTAACTAGTAGCTTACATTCATTTGATAATTAATCATCTAACCTCATGCTCTTAGTTGGTCTTGGATTCACATCGATGGGTTCCCCTGCCAGCAGTTGGCTTTCCTGCAACTACTGTTGGTGAAGAAACTCAGGAGGACGTCACTCCACCCTCTTATTTGATGGAACATCCACCTCTTGCTGTTTTTATTAATGGTAAATGCTTTCTTCTTTATTTCAATTAAAATGATGGGTTTCTGTAGCCTTAATCAAATGAAGATAACGATGCTGCTGTTTTGATTAATTAGTTAGGGAGGCCATGTTTTGTTTTTTATAAATGGTGCACTAAGTGCTGTACTGGAAAAAAATATATTTATTTCAGAGGACTAGATAAAAAGACCAGATTCAAGATAGGAATAAAGAGAAAGCTTTCATTGACACGGAGTCATTTATAGCCTATAGGAACCCTGTTTTTATCATGGTGCCAGAAAGTTCTGTATTATATGTTACATAGTTTTCTCCTTCTTGTCTATTCCAAACTGATTATGCTTTTATCTCTCTGGTGTCTGCAGGTGTATCAGCGGCAATGAATGAGCTGCGTCCCTGTGCCCCTCTAAGTTTGAATCATGTCCTTGCCCAAGAGTTGATTAAGGGATTACAAGTTGTTTCTGAGTCTCTGCTGAGATACAATACGACTCGGGTACTCAGAGAAAATGAGTCAGGACTTTTCCTCTCACTCTGTCGGGCATTTATAGAGGTATTGGATTTTGTAATTTTTGTTGTTTATTGCAACTAGTCTCAATAAACGACTCACTCTAGAATTCCTTCAAACTTATTTTATAGGTTGCTTTTCCTCATTGTGCTACTTGTTTTGGGCGTTGTTATCCTGGTGGAGCTGCTCTTATCATGGACGCAAAGAATGTCTACGACGGAATTAGCCGTCTATTAGCTACCTCTTCCGCAAGGGAACTTCCAAAACCAGTGAATAATGGGGAACTGAGGAGCGTAACTGAGAATGGGAACCTGCAAGCGGTGGAAAATGGAGAAGCACCCGAAGCTAAACAAATTGAAGGCACCAATGCCGATGAGGAGATCAAAAGCTCTGCTTCGTAGACAGAGATGACAGACATTAACATTGAAAAGACGACATGAATTGCAACAATTTTAGTAGATTAGGTGTATTTTTGCCCCAGCTACCTATTGGGTTATTTCTTTGTTTTTGTCCCAATACTCATTTAAAATGGGTCTGTATCTATGGTGTTGAATAATCTCATACGAATAGTTTATATACAAAGGATTGAGTCTGTTAGAAGAAAGAGGAAGACGATTGAGGCACATTCTTTTTTTTTTACCCCCTCAAAGGAAAGAAAGGTTTTTGGCTGGTTAATTTGCCTGATAATGGACGCTCTTATTGAAGTGCCACTGGTTCTGAACTATTCATTGTTTTACGAAGTTTCTGCACTGTATATGTCCAGACCCTTATGGGCCCGTGCCCTCGGATCCGATTCAGAACGCGTAACTCATTCCTTGTTGGGCCTACGGATACATGGGCCTAGACTAGACAAGAAAAATAAATAGCATTTCTTTACTCATGTAATTCATCTCCTACTACTCATGGCGTTTATTCTTCACTATTTATCATTTAGTATGGAGGAAGCGCTATGCCCATAAATAAAGTATATCATATGTAACGGGTTATTAAAAAATATAAAAAAATTCTCTCTCTTGTCTCTGTTCTCTTTTTTCTATATCTCTATTATTTTCCAAATTAGTTTTTCTTTTTTTAGTAGAGTCATGATAATTAAATACTAATCTTCCCTATGGATACAAATTATCAAAGAAAGTTGTAACATTTTAATGAGATTGTCTTTTTATTAAAAAAATTTTTTTAATTGATTATTAATTGAGAGATATTAATCATTGATGTGATGTAATAAAATTTAAAAAAATTACAAATTTTATTTTGTCATCTCCATAACTCCATTCCCGTAACTTTTTTATTGGCGTCATCCGTCTGGGAAAAAAAAAAAAAACCGGGAACCCTATGAACTGATTTTACTCAGATCAGGTCCCGGTCTTGGCCTTTGTGAGCAGTCATTTTTGTCAAATCCAAAACTCCTCCTTCTCGAAGTTGCTGGTCCAGGTTCCATTCCGGTGGAGTGAAGCATTAGCCACTGGAGAAAGATGTCGACGGTATACGTGTTAGAACCGCCGACGAAAGGGAAGGTGGTGGTGAAAACAACCCATGGTCCGCTCGACATTGAGCTATGGCCCAAGGAAGCCCCCAAGGCTGTCAGGAACTTCGTGCAGCTCTGCCTTGAAGGTTACTACGTTAACACCATCTTTCATCGAATCATCAAGGACTTTCTTATCCAGGGTGGCGATCCCACTGCCACCGGCACAGGTTCTTTTCTTTCCCAATCAAACCGACTATACCTATTGCCTGCCTGCCCAAATTGAATATTTACCCAGTTGTTGATGACAGTGCATCTACACTGGTGCCCGAAGTTTGTTTTTGGCTGGTTATCAAATATCTTCTTCAAAATGAGAATTGGGTAGCTCGGGATTTCGGTTCGAAAATATAATAGAAGAATTGCTGAAAATTTTACAAAATTCTCTCTCTGTTTTTCTTCCCGCACAATCAACTCAAATAGTGACTTGAGGGATTTATTCATTCACCAAATGGTCAGCTCATTTAATAGTTAGTGGTTGGAATTCGAAACTACACTCACCCCTATAAAATGATGTCCGCTTCTAAATGATGGTCGGGGAAATTGTCCTTAGCCTCTAGTTCATGATTTTCTGTTTACCGGCTAGTTTGTTACTTATCCTAAATATTGCAGGGGGTGAAAGTATTTATGGCGGTGTCTTCTCTGATGAATTTCATTCACGTTTAAGATTTAAGCATAGAGGATTAGTTGCAATGGCAAATTCTGGGTCACCACACTCCAATGGGAGTCAGTTTTTCATAACTCTGGATCGTTGCGATTGGCTTGATCGGAAGCATACAATTTTTGGAAAGGTAATTGATGGAATGTTGTTGTTGCAAAAGCTTTTTACCACTTGTGTCAATTTTATGGATCCATTGAATTCAGTACTTGTTTTTAGGTGACGGGAGACACTGTATACAATCTTTTGAGATTGGGTGAACTTGAAACTGATAAGAATGATCGGCCTCTAGATCCCCCCAAAATAGTATCAATTGAGGTAGGTTGTGATTTTGATTAATTTTCAAGCAAGAATCATAAAGTTTATGTCCAGGAATAAGTTAACAACCAAGTTTCTTCTTGAAATGCTTCATTATAGGTATTATGGAACCCATTTGATGATATTGTTCCAAGAACAACTCAACCTCAGATCCAAACTAGTACTGATACAGACAATAAAGATTCAAAGAAAAAAGCTGTAAAGTAATTATTTTCACCTACAAAATTGTATCTTGTTAGAACTTAAAATAATGATTTATGTTAGTGAAATTTCCCTCAGTATTTTATTGCTTGTTTTTATAATGCAGAAAACTGAACTTACTTTCATTTGGAGAAGAAGCTGAAGAAGGGGAAAAGGAGCTGGCATCTGTAAAACAAAAGATTAAGAGCAGTCATGATGTATTGAATGATCCTCGTCTTCTGAAGGAAGCAATTCCTAATAATGAACTGGTAACAAGGACACTCGCATCATCCTGATTCTTGTGTAGGACTCTTTCTTAGAACATTACTTATATTGATTGAGTAATTCTTGGAAGCAGTAATCATTCTCATGTTATCTCAAACAATCACAATTTAATGATAACCTATTGCTGTAAATGATGCATCATATGCCCACTCATAAGTTCTCTCGCATTATATGATATTGATACTTTTCTCAGGGCTCAAAGTCGACAAGAGATGTGCAGTTATCTGTAAGGGATGCATTGAGCTCAAAGAAAGAAGAGTCTGAGAAAAAATCAGAAGATAATGACTTGGTCAACCTTGATGACAGTGATGATGATGATGAGGCAGAATTTGATGCTAGAATGCGCGGTCAAATACTTAAAAAACGCCAAGAGTTAGGGTATTTACCACCCAAGCCAAAGTTGCGAAATGGTATTTCATTCATCTTCCTTATATTTCATAAAATTTTCAAACTCAGATTTAAGGAGCACTTCTGGTTCTGCCCATGGAAGCTTTAACTGGGTCATATTATTGACAAGATGCTCTTAGAGTAGTCCTTAGACTAGGTAGTGACCTTTTGAATTCTCTAGGAGATTCTGCCAAATAAAAAGGAAAATAAGGGCATCATAAAGCTCCCGAGTTTCTTGGGTCATTTGCAAGCATTAAGCATAAAGAAAATCAAAGGAATTGAGGAGCTTTTGAACCATCATTGAATCAGAGGCAATGAATGCTTGAATTTGATATATACTATTGAGGTATTTGGTACGCATTTATTTAGATATTCTGGTATCCTGTATATTGCAGTATGAGATGCCAGGGTATAAGATACCTTGCTTGGTGTGGCAGTTGATGGTATTGTGCATTTTGGGAATGTAAGATAACTCTAGAAACTCTTAAAAATAAAAAAGAAATATTATTCGTAATTTATTCTCACTTTATCCTTACAAAAATAAAGCTCAACATCATTGTTTCAAAATGTGTCCTATATTAAACACGCTTCTGATTTTTTTAAAACAAAAGGCTGTCCTGGGGTTAATAATCATATACAGATGAGGATAGAATTGGTAACATAAACATATTTAACACACTGTGACATGACAAGGTAATATGTTGGCTGTCAATAAATAACACTTTTTGTTCGCTGATATATGATGTATTATATAACATATGATCTCAAGTGCCACCCAATTATCACATAACAGCGCATCAATGACTGATATCCGAATGGTATCCAAGATATCATGGTATGCGAGATGACTGGTCAAGATCACTATAACCCTATAACCCTTAAATTTGTCCAAAATTGAACTTCTGATTCCTTGAACAGCTTGATGAAACTGTTTCTTCTTATTCAAAATGATTGTTTGATTGTTAAGGCTCACCGCCTTCTTGTGTTTTCAAGCAGGAAGCTCAAGTCCAAAGAGCCACAATTCATCAGCAATCAGGTAAGGATGTTAATCATCGGCAATCATGAATTGTTTTGGGGCTTTTATGATTATCTAAATGGTTTATTGTCAGCGTTCAAGCTAAAGCAAATGGTCTAATTATGATCCACGCTTGACAGGTCGAATGCTGCAAGTGTTGATGATGATCAGCGTAGGATGGAAAAATTGTCCGTGAAGAAAAAGGGAATAGGATCTGAAGCAAGGGCTGAACGAATGGCAAATGCAGATGTAGATTTACAGTTGTTCAATGAATCTGAGAAAAATAGACAGTTGCAGAAGCAGAAGAAACGCAGAGTTCAAGGACGTGAAGATGAGGTGTGCCATGACTTTGATTTCTACTATTTATCTTCCTTTTCCTTATTCTCTGTGTTCCATCTTCTGGCTCATGTGCTAAACATTCATCTTTCTATGCTATCAAGAAATATTGTGAATAGGGCATATTGCTTGAGGCTTGTATCATTGTATATTTTGCTGTCTGTTTAGAAATGTTTTTTTTCTTTTGGGTAAAATAATGTGTGGAAAGGGAACATGTATTTTGTGGTGAAAAAGTAGCTGCAAGGCAAAGCTTAAGACTTTCAGACTGTAGTATCCAGCTTTTCTTGCAATCATCCATGAGATTCTTTCTATCACTTCTGATAATGACCTTATTCTGTCCCTCTCCACTTTTGGGTTGGATTATGACCAGGTTCTAGCAAAAGTAGAGAAATTTAAGAAGGGTATATCAGAAAAGATCACATCCTCAACAGATGGATCTGGAGATGCGAAAGAGGAGGACTTGTCGAACTGGAAAGGAGGTAGCTTAAAATTTGCACCTGAATCCGGCAAGGTGAGTATTCGGTGGTGCATGTTTTAAATCAATCTGTTCGAATGGACTGGTTCAATTTTGGGGGTAACGTATTTGTGAATGTGCAGGATCGGATGTCACGTAACGATGACCCGAACGACTATGTTGTGGTAGACCCCCTTTTGGAGAAAGGTAAAGAGAAGTTCAATAGGATGCAAGCCAAACAGAAGAGACGAGAGCGAGAGTGGGCTGGCAAATCCCTTACTTGATCTGTGTACGTACCCAGATGACTGTATCATATTCATATTATGTAACTTCTGGGAGATCGGGTCAAGAGGCAGCTCTTGCACAATAGTTTAATTGAATACCTCTTGAAAACGGCGAGGGAGCTATTGGAGATTTTGGTTAGTGTAGGTGTAGACTTAGAAATGTCAATCTGTATACAATAGTTCGTATTCAAACTCTTGACAACCTGTTTACGTGACGAAATAGCGGAAGCGCCTAGGCGCCTACCACATATCCCAACCTTTTTTTTTAGTTGATTAGCGGATTTACTAGAGTTTTATCTCGACTATATTTAGATCTGATCCGCTATAGTAGGTGAGTCTTTTAACAGAAATTTTCTGCATACACCAAAGCTCGAACTCGAGATCTCGGTTAAATGATACCGAGTTGCTTATTACTCAGACTAACTCACGTTGGTACATTTTCTAACCTATATTATTTATAAAAAATCTTTCTCTTTTGTTGATCTAATTGATTAATTTTTTTTAAATTATCCTTATTTATCTAATAATTTTCCCTACAAAATATGAAGCCAAATTATTAAGAAGTAATTTTAGAAAAATTATTATATAAATAATTAATTTAACTGATTTTTTTAATGTAAGTTGAATAATTAATAAGAAAATTATCGTAAGGTCTTTCATCGAAAGAAGGGAAGTATTTCATTAATCCGTGTTATTAAATTGAATAGAAAGAAGGGAAGTATTTCTTTAATCCGTGTTATTAAATTGAACTTATATTCTTAAAGAAAAAAGAAAAAAATTATTCGGTAATATTGTAAATAGGAGGGAGTGGATCTCACTAAAAAGGAATAGGGCGAGGCCATTTCCATTTCGGTCTCCACGCAAGCTTGATGTCGACGGGACCGGGGACCCACAATAATCAAAACATTTAATTAAGTTTTTTGGGAAGAATAAAACGGCGGGCCAGGCCACCAAGAGGAGGCTTGCATGAAATCCTGTGGGAACTGAAATGTCACATGCATGACTGAGCTCCCGTGTCTTTGACGTACATCTCCCAGTTTTCCTTTCACACTTCCCTCTAATCAGCCCAATCAATTTCTTCTATCCCCTAATCACTTCCATGCAAAGAGCATCAAGCTGAACTACCATTAGAGTTAAATCTATCAGAAAATTAATCTCTCGTAATATAATAAATTAAAATTAAAATTTTAAATATCTATATTTAGTATTGTTAGTACCCAACAAAACTCAAATATAATTACTTGATTTATTTCTAATAAAAATAATCTTTTATTAAATTTATAAATTAATTATTTAAAAATCTCTTAAGTTTATAATTTATATAATGTATCAGTTAAATTTTAAGTATTTATCATTCATATAATACAAATTTATAACTGAAAAAAAGAAGATATGTAACAGGATTCAACGCTTAAATAACACAAATTTGTAAGAAGAAAAGGAATAAAGGAGAGGCTATTCTGAGCCAACGAAATAAAAAGGCAGAAACTTCCACAAGACGCCGCCCCACCGTTTGGTAGGGGAATGCTATTGTTGACTTATGGTCCCATCCCTCGTACTCTTCACTTTCTCAATGCAACCTTCCTTTCACACTAATTTCAAAATTTTTATTGATTAGAAAAATATAATATATCACATAAAATATTTATATAAAAAAATACCAGTAAAAAAGTGGTAGCGTTATTATTTGGATGACTATTTGTTTATTATATTTTAATTTAAAAACTTTAATTACAAAAATAATATTAAAACTATAAATTTGATCCTGCTTTGTAAACGGGATTAGCCAGGTTTGCGTAATCATTTTTTATAGAAATTAAAATGTAATGAATATTTTTAACAGAATTTTCTCGATTTTTTCATCCGCTTGTTTATTATTACTACTACTACTAAAAATCAATTGTTATTCTTTCTTTTGCTGCCTATGACTATTCATTCGCACACATAATGAAAACGTTTCTTTGTAAGGTTCCAATTCCAAATAATGGATAAGCAGCGGCCACAGCATACGAGAGAAGAGAGAGAGAGAGAGAGAGAGAGGAGTGGGGACGTTATCTGGAATACGTACGTAAAGAATTCATTCCAACTTCAGAATTATATGATATTTTTAAAAAATTTAATAAACGACCTTATAAAAAAAATCATTAGAAATACAATATACAATGTTGAGAGGGGGAATTTGTAACGTGAAATATCCTGTTATTTTAGTTAAATTAAATGACTTATTGTCCGTAGACTCAGTTGATGAAGAGATAAGACATATGACTATTTAGATCAATTTTTTTTTTAATTTTATAAAAAAAATTAAATTAAATAATTATGAATACAATAAATAGGGATATTTGATGGGTAGATAGATAGATAGCTTAATCAATTACCAAATTTTTCCACGTATATTATACGTGTAGGCCTTTATTTTATTTATTATATAGCCAAAGTCGTTACTTTTTGATAACTTAACCGCATAAATTAAGCTGTCTACATGTCAAAGTCAAATCAAATAAAGGATTAATAAACATTGCCCTGTGCCTGTGTTCACATTATTGGCAAAACACTCCCTTCTACCTTCCGGACAAAATCATTTTCCTGTTCTCATGTTTTTTGATATGGTCAATTAGTTCTATTTGAACTCGACCTTGCCCTTGAGTAGCTGTATTCTCCGCCATTAGAACCCAGGCTAGTGGGCAATTTGAGAGATAATTCTACGTAATATATATATATATATAATCATTAATATATCAATATATAAAATATGAAACATTAAATAACGCAGCCTGGCTGGCTCACTTCAGACTCGTAAAAGGTGGCTGCATGTTTTTGTTTTTGGGCTAACTACGGTCTACAGACACAGACACATTTAGTTATTATATTTTCTTGTAGGTACACATCTAATTATTATATATTTATTATGATATTAATTAAAATCCAAAGGATTCGTCGTTTGCTGAATTTAGAACTGGCGTTCACACTATGGTTTCACACCTTATAATCATGAGCTTGGAAGCTCAAACTGAAGACGACCCTTCTTGTGTTTTCAGTGAGCTGTTTCCCAACTTGCTTCTTCGTTCTCCGTCTCTCCCTCTCTTTCTATGTATGAAGCTCCAAACTTTTGCCGACCCATCACAATCCATCTCTTACATTCATCGCCCTTCTTTCCATCAAATGAATAATGCGGACACCTCCGGAAAACGACGCCGGAACGCCGAGGACGGGCCTTCGATTCGAAGCGAAGGAACTCAGGAGAACGAATTGAGGGGTATTCTCACTTTGCTGCTATTGCCGGACGATCATGAAAAGATGCAGCATCATGATGACGATGACCTCGACCAGGTCTCCTCCACCGAGGATGATCACAAACCGAGCCTCAAGAAGAACGCTAAATCCATGCCAGAATGTAACTCCCATCTTCACGACGATCACGATGAAATAGAAAGAACAGGGCCAATTCGCAAGAGAAAGAAATCCCGTGGGGCAGCTTCTGATGAACCAGAGCTCAAATCCGGAGAAGCAGATAATGGCCCTCGTCCCCACCAACGTAGGCTATGGGTGAAAGATCGTTCAGGGGCTTGGTGGGAACAATGCAACCACCCTGATTTTCCTGAACAAGAGTTCAAGAAAGCGTTTAGAATGGGAAAAGCTACTTTCGATATGATCTGCGAGGAGCTCAATCCCTCGATCGCGAAAGGAGACACAACGCTCCGAAATGCAATTCCGGTGAGGCAAAGAGTGGCTGTTTGTATATGGAGGTTAGCCACCGGAGATCCTCTCCGTCTTGTATCACAGAAATTTGGTTTAGGCATATCAACATGCCATAAGCTGATTCTTGAGGTTTGCACGGCCATAAGGTCTTTGCTTATGCGCAAGTACTTGCAATGGCCAGATGAATCTACAATAAGGAACTTCAAAGCTGAATTTGAATCCATCTCAGGAATACCCAACGTGGTGGGATCCATGGTCACCTCACATGTCCCAATAGCAGCTCCTAAGGTTAATGTCACAGCTTATTACAATAAGAATCACACACAGAGGGATCAGAAAACTTCGTACTCAGTTACAGTTCAAGGTGTCGTTGATCCAAGAGGAATGTTTACAGATGTTTCAATTGGTTGGCCTGGTTCTATGTCTGATGATGAAGTGTTACAGAAATCTGCACTTTATGAGAAGGCTAATAATGGAGGACTTATGAATGGCATGTGGGTTGTTGGGAGTTCAGGGTATCCTCTAATGGATTGGGTTCTAGTGCCTTACACTCAGCAGAATCTGACATGGACACAGCATGCTTTTAATGAGAAGATTCAAGAGATTCAAAGAGTTTCAAAAGATGCTTTTGCCAGATTGAAAGGAAGGTGGGGTTGTCTGCAAAAGAGAACAGAAGGGAAACTACAAGATTTGCCTCTTATCCTTGGGGCCTGCTGTGTTCTGCATAATATATGTGAATTTAAGAATGAAGAAATGGATCCTGAGCTTAAGTTTGAGCTTGTAGATGATGATATTGTGCCAGAAGTTGCTTTGAGATCATTAAACTCCATGAAGGCTAGGGACCTAATTGCTCACAATCTTCTACACCATGGCTTCGCTGGCACTTCTTCTCTGTAGTTTCGTTTTCTTTATTTGGTCAAAGTTCATATATGATTATTAGAAGGGGCTTTGTGAAAGACTTATTCGCCCCTCCACCAACTGTATGTTTCTTAGTGGAGTTCTGCTAATGTGTAAAATTCGCAGACTAGAATCCTGTAGTTCCTCATTTATAGCGACAGATAAGGATGATAAGATATGTTGAGTTATGTAGAATATTCTCTTGTAGCATTCTTTTGCAGTATAATGAAATCTTATAAGCAAAGATAACTACAGACATGCTTCTTCTGTTTTATATTGGCTTGAAATTGCAGAGTTTTACCAGCTTGCTGGTTAAGGAAAACATAAGTTTGAACCCGAAAAATATATTTATTAGGGGAAAAAATTAAATTTTTTTTATGTTGAAAACCTCAAAAGATTATACCTATTAAATCAAACAAAAAAAGAAAAGAAAATGCAGAGGTTTTATTTATGAGAGTTCACTGATTTGGTATCGTTTCATAGGTCGGATCTGTTTTGAACCAGAAAGTGAGAAACACGCATACGCTTGATCTTAAATTCTTAATTCATAGTTCTCTTTGACCTTAGCAATAACAAGATCGACCTTATGCAATGACAATCAATGCTTTTGTTGGATGAAACACGACGGGGCAGCAATTCAAAAATTAAAGATTTTCTGCCTGCCACGTATATGATTATTCTTTATTAATAAATTATAATAATTGACTTTAAAAAACAAATATTTAAATGTAGAGAGTGGATATCAATGATAGATAGTTTATAAAAATATTTAAATAAGATTTTCAATTATATAAAAATAAATGCAGTTAAAATAACTCTGCACAAATGGACATGGCCTAACCCAACTTTATAATATCGCATATGTGAAACATTTAATCATATGATTTGATAAAGGAGAATTAGTACACATAATAAAAAATAAACTCATATTTTATAAAGACGCGAGTTCGATTCCTATTACTATTGTGATGACTCCTTTAATAAGTAATCTTATAAATTTCTTGTAAGCATTCTATGAGTCATTGGGTTATATTCTAACCTTGATAAGGTATTGGTGTCAAACTCACTTAAACGTTTTTATCTAAAAAAATAAAAATTTAATCATATGATTTAATAAGGCTGTCCAAAATAATGATTTTAAAGGGAGATTTAATCTAACACCCTTATCAAATCTCCTAATTAAAGGTAGCGTACATAATCTTTTGGGGAAAATGATTAATATTACAAAATACAAAGTGCCCTCTGAAATAGCTTATAGAAATAATCGCATGCTTTAGGTAATATAGAATGTTGATAAAAATACAAAAAGAAAAATATAAATTCAATAAAATTATGAACTATATGTCAGGGGAAAAAAAAGACCGAACATTAAATATTTTTTATGATCGTAACCTCAAACCCATAAACTTAATTGTTCAGGAAATTTTTAAAATAACTTGTTTTTCTTTTTCAAATTGAAATTTGTTTCGTAAAATTATTTCTTACTCCTTTCAGTTCTAAATTAAATATAGAAATTGATTAATTAATTCACATAAATCCTTAATTAATTCCTACATTTAATACCAAAATGAGTATAAAACCAAAACAAATAATAAAGCATCTAAAAATAACTACGGTTCAAAAACATACAATGTTTGGATGAAAGTTTTCTGAAACTTTTTTTTTTTTTATAACGCGTAAGCTTGGATGCATGTATCCATTTGTGTTAGTTTGCAAGTAACTATTATATTCTTATTATCATTATTCAATAATAACTGACTTTTATATTATTCTTCATTTATAAAACGTCATTTTTTTATTCAAAAAACTTCTCTTTTCATATTATTATTTCATTGGTAAACTGTTCCACTTTCCAAATATGTAATTTGAATTTGCGACCCAAAAGAGCCATTGTGGAAGGAAAGAAAACTGACATGGCCGTTTTAGCCATGTTCGCCCAACATCATTAAGAACGTGCCAGAAGAACGTTAGATTACAATATAAAAAAAGATGACATTAGATTATGCCAGTCACATCAGTGAAGCTGGCTAGGGGGATCACAACTAAGCAAGTCCCTACAAGTGTCGAGGAATTCGAGACTGGTCACCAATCATCTAGCTCTGCATCAGCAATCCACTTAATACCCAACTATAAAGCTAGAATAATGAGGGATTAGCAAGTTGCTTTGGGGCTAATTATCTGCATACAATGGAACAAAACCCTTTTAATCTGTCATTTACTATTCAAATTACCCCTTGGCCTGGGAGTGAGATGAGAGCACCATAGTAATAAATTAGATTAACATATACTGAAGACCATAATGCAAAAGTGCAACTCCTCAAATTGTGAACAAGGTAAATATCCATCCTGAATTACATGGACTAAAAACTACATGATAATGCCAATTGATCGTCAAGAGATTCAGCCTATGAACAGATGCTACACCTACCATCCATATATTTCTGTTTTTACCACCCAAGCAAGTGATCTAATTCTGGAATCTAAGAGCAAATTTGTCAAACTAATATAGTTCATCTTGACAATATCAAACATGTTTTCATCCTATAATAGCCATCCCAATCAGCGTGGCATAATAATGAGCTGCTTACCTTGATCAGGTGGTGGACGGAAAGGAAACTGAGCAAATTGGATTTTTAAGGCCTGTGATTCAGGTTTTTTATCATCAAACTTGTAGCCTGCAGAAAATATCACATTTAAGCAAATGAGTTATTTGTCGCACAAACATTACATGATTAAGTATCTTTAAATTTAAACATCATACATGAAGAACGGTGCTGCCGATGGATTCCAGGCATCAAGAGAATTTTCATTCTCAGATTCACTTTCAAATAATGTCAGAGAAATAACCATAACAAAAACAATATTTAACTCTCCAAAGGACAGATCTCAAATTACAATTACAACACAGAAAGAGCTTACCTTGCAGAGCTTCCATAGCAGTGAGAGCACATTTGGAGTCAATGAACTCTACAAAGCACAACACCGAAGCCTTGTCTCCACTCTGCAGTATGGTTGATCATTTCAAAAATATTATGGATTAACACCACATTATAATATAATTAAAACCTATAGCTATGCCATGAAACAGGGTAGAGGCAAAAGTCTATAGCTCAAAGCACATAATAATCATTGGGATTGTAATGTGTAATTCGTTTGACTTGAGTTATAATAACATGCGCTGAACAAAAAGATAGAGAAGAGAAATAATTATTTTGTAAGAGAAACTGCCGTGTCCCATTACATTAAAGGCATTCTTTTAGAAAATATAATATTGGAAATCCAATAATTTAACCACATTTCACACATATATAACTTGAATTAAATTTTTGCAGAGAACTCAAGGCACATGAGTCGTGATCTGCAACATTATTATATCTCCAAGTAAACCAGAAATAGCTACAAGCCAATGGTTGATGAAAATGCAGATAATAGACATTTCAATCTCAGAGAATTATTTGAGCCTCTTATTCAACAGAAAAACCTTAATTAGTACACTTACACGTCTGGGTTCCTTGTGAACAACTCTGATATCCTTATAGCCAATAAAGGGGCGGAAAAGATCTATAGATATGAGTCAAGGCTAATAAAGAACAACGAAAGAAAATTAGTGAAATTTCAGTAACTTCCACTTTCATTTCCATAACTAAGAAATGGCACACCATTTGTCTACGAAATGTTTGTTATACCATAACTTAAAAATCATGGCGAGAAAAATAACATAGATCCAAACAGAATCCAATTTCTAAGAACTTCCTATCTATTCACTATCAATACTCCAAGGAGGCAAGTAATAGGAATAAATAGGAGGTACACATGTATATATGCAGCATAGGATACGGCCAACTTCCCTTCTAGTACAGTCACTCGGAAGTCCACCAACAAACAAAATGTTTGAATCCCCTGCTGAATTTGGTAGAGCATTGTATGTATTTTTAAACGCTAAACTTCCATCAGTTATATCAGGATTTCCTGGGCCGATCCCTTGTGAGAGATCTCTTTTTTTCCTTATTAGATCGGAATATTCATGAGATGCATAGCCCTCTGTGTGATCTCCTGTTGCAGTAAGTTCGGAATGAAGTCTAGTTCCCACACCATCATCAATAGCATATGACCCAGTGTGAAACAAGCTTGACTGCAGGTAGTCCAAGAGAAAAGTTATAAAGCACGTTAATTTCACATGAAATACATATTAAACAGTCTTCAGGTTTTACATTTTCATGCAGGTAATCTGATCCAATGCCCCCAAAATCTGTCAAGCTTGATGCACGGGGAGAAGCCAATGATGGTGCTTCAGATGGGATATAACCAGCAAAGCCACTCCTTGGAATGCTTGCTGAAACAACCAATGATACCAGACAAAACATTACTTTTGTGACCAACAGTAAAATACGGTACAAAATGAAAGGCAGCTATAAGTCATAAGGTCAGCGTCCGGTGAATTTCAGCATTCATAGTCTTCTGTACGTTGAGAGAGTATGCATAGAGTACTTGCCAACTAATATGAACATAGTGGAAAGAACTTGCTTAGGAGGGAAGGTGGATATAATTACCCTTGAGCAGCAGAATAAATTTTGGACGTTAGACTCTATAATCGGTGATTAATTCCTTGTAAAACTGTAATATTACATTAAGGATTTAGTTTGGCTTTGAACCTATATTAGAAACAACCCCTTCCGCAACCAAAAAAATCCATTGCAGATTTCCAGTTAAGAAAAATACGTAACTATTTTCAGGTAGAAAAAAATATGTAACTTTCCTCAGTTTTTCTTTTGACTCAATCCAAGCTTTTCTATGATAAGACAACCGTCAAGATTAACAAATAACACTGCTTTACCAAGGGGGTTAGTCCGAGTGATAAGCAGCTCGGTATCGCTTAAGCGAGGTTTCGAGTTCGAGCCTTAGCGTACGCAGAAAATCCCCGTTGGGATGCGCGACGCGGGTCGGATCCAGATATAGTCGGGACAAAGCTCCGTTGAACCGGGTGGGCAACTAAAAAAAACACTGCTTCTCAGAGTTTGCTTCAGATATGCGTGATTGTTTTGAAAGGAATTGCGAGCCCTCAGACTTCAGTTGCACAAATAAATAAATAAAAAAAAAAGACATCGAATAAGAGTCTTGCTATTCAAGATTAAAAATAGAGCAACTTGAATATTAACCTACTAGGATCCTAACGGTAAGGCTTCCGACGAACGAGCAACAGCAAGAATTTCTCATACCCACAGCCACAATTTAAAAAATTACGCCAGGAGAAAAAAGTAATACTCAAGTACATGCATAACTAACAAAATGGTGCTTCCAGAATCATGTTGACCGTGCCTTTAAAATTTCAATTAGAAAAGCCAGGTAGTACAAGCAGGAAATAGCCTTGTTCAGGGGTAATAGGTAGAGAAAAATATAGATTCTGGTGAATTCAGAACTACAGGTCGGAACGACTAATAAACTCCACCAGCCACGTGACCGTGGAAGGCGAACTAAAGACTCTGTCAAGCTTCTTGTATGATTTCTAGTTTCCCTCACCAAGTGACACTGATTAAGAACTTGAAGATTTTATTTACTGATGCCACCGATTTCCTATTGATATCAACAGAACCGTATCTGAGTTATGGAATTATTAGTAATACCTGTGTCTGCCCGAGTGCCGTATCTGCTATAGAAGGGATCGGCCATAGACGATATCTTCGCGTACTTCCCTCGCTCTATTGGCCTATATTCCCTAATTGGCTTCGATGTTCCTCCTTTTCGCTTTCTTCACTGCTTCGCGCTCTGAACTCGGGGGCTTCTGGCGCCAACTCCGGAGGAAACCGTGAAACTCGGTTCAGAGTGCTTTTGCCTCTCATCGTATCATTAATTTACCCTAAACTAATGTTTATAGCCTCACTTCTTTTTTTTTTCTTTTTGCTGGGCTCAGTGGATCAGGTAGTGGAATTGTTAGTTCATAGATTAAAAAAAAATCTCTATAATGTTTTTCATTAGATTCAAAAAATTGTTAAAAAAAAAAAGATAAAAATGTTTACAACGGGATCTAATTGGCCCACCAACGGGGTGTCATACAATTATGTTATTGCTATGATAAAGTTATAATTTGTCATCCTTATTATGGTGAAAATTATAGAGGTCTCATTTAAGAGACTTAATTACTAATAACTTTCTTAAATTAAATTATTGATTATTACACTAAGGTCTTAGACAATGGTGTGAAAAGACAATTGTATCATTCGGCCATTGTTGACCCTCCCTTTCTTTCTAAATATTTGGACTGTTGTTAGTATAGTTTTTAAAATTTAAATTAAATTGTGTATACACCAAAATTTATTATAAAAGATAAAATATATTTTGACAATTTTTATGTTTGAATTAGTCTTTAATTATTAGTTAAAAAAATCGCTTATATTCTAAAAAATATATATGTAGTAACTATTGGATGGTTGCTGGATCACCGTGGGTTTCATCGGCAACAATGATATGGGGACACGTTATAAAATTGATCAGTATTTTAATTAAAATAGCTCTATGCTATCATCATTTTTATTTTATAATTTTTTCTCTATAAATATATTTTGTTATGATACAGCATCAATTACAAACAAGTTTTATTTTATCATCTTCATATTGTAAAATGTTATTGTTTGATAATTTTATTGAGTTTTTTTTTATACAATTTCTTAAAATGTTTCATATTATTTAATATATTTTTTTATTGGTGTCTCAGTTAACTTTTTTTTTTATATGCTCCAGTCACTTTATACGATTTCTGCCACTTCGTTTTCAATAAATAAGTGTCACTTCTGTTTTTATGATATTCCTCTTGTGTGTGTGTGGGTGTATATGTTCCTTTATGATAATTTAAGAAAATAATGGAATTCTAGAGTTTAAAGTTTAAACTATTTCCAAATTATATTTAGAGCAGTAGAAATCTTATAATGTAATAACTCGACTTTAAGAGACTTATAAGTGGCAATTACTTTTCTTAGGTAATATTCCTCTATAGTTTTGCCTTCCTCGTAGGTAAATGTTGTCAGGAAGTTGAATGGCCACAGGAAAATTTTGTAACAAGTCGAATAATAAGTAAACCTACTCTGAAGTACGTTGGAACACATAGTTAATACTCTCCGTGGGATTTAGTTCAATGGAAGGGCAAAAAATCCAACGTTCTCAACACGAGCTAAATAAATATAATACAGTATATATTTTTCACTTCTAAATCTTAAATACCTGCTTGTATATGAACCGATTATTGACATTTTCCTCGGTTTTTTCCCCATAAGCTTCCGTTTAAAAAATACACCAAATATCTACAAAGAAAGAGTCCCTTCTCAATGTTACGTTTTACATTTACGTTCTAAAGGCAAAAGAAGACACAACTTCTAGTTTTACAAACAGACCCCAATCCAAGTAATCCAAGCAAAAAGTGAGATATAATTTATGATTTTATCATAGTGGAAAATCTCAATGAAAAGCAGAAAAAGAGAGGGTTTGGCAAAAACATGGAAAAGGGCATGTGGAGTGGAACTTGCTTTTTAGAAGCATATCTTGCTTACTAACCACCACCAGTGATTTTTAAAAGGTTTATAGTTTAAATTTCGATTTATTTTTTTAAAATAAATAATTATATTTGTTTAAAAAATTTTTAGATTAAATTATAGTTTAAAAATTAAAATTTTGAATAAACTATTAATACTAACTTTTAGAATAATAAAAAAATTTATAAACTACTTAATTACTATCTTACCTTTATTTTTTTTTACACCATCTCCTCTCTCATCTATTATCTCTCATATTTTTAATAAAATTATATATTTTATAATAATTTTTTAATTATAAAAGTCTTCTAATAATAACTATCCATACTCATTTATTTTAACTATTTTTTTTTCATAAATTTTTCTCTAAAAATTATTTCAAAACTCTCTTTTTAATAATTTTTTTTAAACTTTTATCCAAAATTAAATGGGAAAACGGCGAGGATAAAATGGGTAGACTCCAGATATAGAAAAGAAAAAAAATACATGCAAATACGACGACAGCTAGCTCAGCATATCACTGGAACTTAACCCACAAAGCAAGGGTGTCTGAGCCGTGACAGCCAATCACAAGCCACAAAAATTTAACAAGACCAAACACCTAAGCAAGGAGGGTGGGCAGCACGGTCCAATCAGACCAAACAATGTGGGTCTTTCCTCGTTGTTTTCGTGTCCTAAATTGCTAAAATGTCATTTATGATCTGACAACGCCACTTTCTCCTACCGCAATGTGGCGCGTGAAGCCGTCACTCCGTCGCCAGATGCATCCCTGATTAATCTATTCTCAGTTTTTTCTATCCTACTGGATCATCCACCACTATCCGTAGGACCTCAGGCCACATCTCGCCACGTGCGTACACAGTGAAACTCCCAAAGCGGCATCATGTACTTGGCCCCCGGCTCGCTGCTCAGCAGGACGCACGAGAATGGTGGCAGCTGCATCGGATAGCATGGCGTGCTACATTTGGGCTAAATCTTTTCCATTTTTAATGCTTCTTCCCTCGCATTATCCCCTCGTTGTAGCAATAAGAGCTCCAGAGTGTGTTTAGAGTGAGAGCGTTAAGCTGTCTGTGGGTGGGGATAGGGAGAGAAAAAAGCGGAGGCTTTTGGGTGCGTATAGATACACCTGCAGTGTATCACTCACGTTCAGAGTCGCTGAACCTGAGAGCGAGACGCACAGAAGATGGAGGATCTCGAGGAGGAAGAGAAAATAGAAGAGGAGGTGCTCGGCTCCAGCTTGACCATGGAGAAGGTTGCGGCGGCGAAGAAGTTCATAGAGAATCACTACAAAAATCAGATGAAGAACATCCAAGAGCGCAAGGAGAGGTACTTGTGGGGAATTATTTATCGATTTTCTGTTGATTGCTGAGTAACTGTAGCTCTGGGTCTGGGAATTTTCGGTATCCGGAACTAAAAGCGCCCCTTAGTCGTGCCCAAAGCAAATTGACTGGCAGATCTTTCTATTTAATTACTTACTTTCCCAGCAGTGGTAGCTGAAGTAATCTAGGTGTAGGAAACAGTGAGTAGTTGTTGGACACTGATAACTGAGAGCTTTTCACTTCAATTGATCCCAGTATTGTTATTAGGTTTAATGTCTCGAAGTGTCAATGCACTGTTTTAAGGCCGAGAGGTTCTAGTACACATAAATACATATGATCCTCGAGATGCGATGAAAAAATTTCATCCCCATAAATGGCGAGAATCAATCAGAGGGATTAACGTACATTTCTCTGTTTGAATTCCCGGCATCATGAACTATCGTTTCTTCTCTTTTAGTGCCTTATTTAAATGATCCATCGCATATGATCCATGTTCTTTTGATGGTTTATTTTAAGGCATGTAGTCCATAAGATAGGAGGAAAAATTCCATCTCTAGAGATTGAGAAACTCAGCAGCAGGGACTAACTTAAATGTCCCTGTTTGAATTTAAGGCATCTATACCATCATGTCTCCTCTTTCAAGGTTTGTTTTATGATCCATCTGGTATAACCCAGATTTTAAGGATTATCCCCGACCTGATTCTTTTCTTCGTAAGGCGTAATGGGCACATGAATCACATTGTCAATTAGATCAGCGAGGTGATGCACTTTTGCCGCTGTTAGCATGATTACAATCCCTGGCCCAATCTCCATCCTCTTTTGCTAAACAGGTTTTCCTTGCTAAACGTGGCGGAGGGGGTGGCTGGACATTTTGATCAGTGGTGCAATCGATCTTGATCTAGTAAACGTCCAAGCTAATCTAGATTGCATTAGTTAGATGCCTTAATTATAATTTACTCCTTGTAAATTTACAGCATCTTCATTTCATTCCCCATATTCTTGATGGACTTACTTTTGGACTGTTGTCATTCTAAAGAGTTTGACATTTCCATTGAACCATAAGATGCTGTATTTTTAAAGAATCTTTTCAAAATTTCTAGTTAAACACCTTAATTACTCCAATCATGTGGTACTCTCTTGGTTACCTGATATTGTACACAGAGGATTACACACTTAAATAAACATCCTGTAGTTTTACATCTATGTTATATAATATGTAATGTGCAGTCTCATGAGCACGTAATGTGCTTATTTGATTGCAAGGACTGAATTGGCTGGGATTTAAAATTTGAAGGACAATGGCTAGTGGAACTAAATATGTATTTAAGCCAAGCAAAACCAGAGACAAGGCCATGCTTGTTAATTAGACCAAGCATTTCCTTCTATGTTATAAATTTAAAAATAAAAACTATCTATCATCTACAGCTGGAAACAAGTTCCATTTATTTGAATTTCTAGTAGTATTAATTGGTAACAAACACAATATGATGCTTTTATTGAAAAGAAACGAGATCATGGTATTAATGGACGTGCTCATTCAAGCTCTTCAGATAGACATTTTCTGTTTAAAAAAAGCAGTAATAAGCATTATAGTTAAGTTAGGTCTTATCCTAATAGGGTGAAACCACCTAATTCATCGTCTTATGTTTTTTAGCTTCACTAGAAATGGAAAAGATAAAAGCATAAAGCCACATATTTTCCCCTCTCTGATAGTTGACATTCATTGGCGAGCTGTGGAAGATACATTTTCATTTGCAAACCTG
Source organism: Leucaena leucocephala (assembly GCA_037074615.1). Lineage (NCBI taxonomy): Eukaryota > Viridiplantae > Streptophyta > Magnoliopsida > Fabales > Fabaceae > Leucaena > Leucaena leucocephala. Next base: position 4,332,565 of record CM073517.1, on the reverse strand, counting down.
TAACATGTGAATCATGCTTGTGCAGAAAATTATTTTAGACAATCTCTTGTGTGATGCAGATCACCATGAGTTTTGGAGTTCCTGACACAATTTCCTTTAATTTTAGACGTTGGATTTTGGAAAGGAAGTTAGCTTCCTCAGATGTGCCAACTGAGGAAAGAATCAACCTCATCAAAGATTTAGAGAGAAAGGAGACAGAATATATGCGATTGAAAAGACACAAGATATGTGTTAATGATTTTGAGCTTTTAACCATAATAGGAAGAGGGGCCTTTGGGGAGGTAAGAACTATTCCTGTCATATGTATACATGCAATATTTTTTGTTGGACACACAATTTTATCTCTGTGTTGTTCAGAAGTGGACAATTTTTTGCGTCCTTGTTGTAGCAGTTATTTCAAGTATATTTTCAGCTAACTTATTAGTTTACAGGTTAGATTGTGTCGGGAGAAGAAATCTGGAAACATCTATGCCATGAAAAAGCTGAAGAAAACTGAAATGCTCAAGAGAGGCCAGGTCAAATCTATAATAGATTGTATATACTTGAACTTAGAAATTATGATGGATGTACGATATGGTCTTCAATTATAGATATGAATAGAATTTGATATTCTACATAGTAATGTCAACCATGTTGCATCAATGTATTTGTCTATGTAAAATCTGTTGTTAGGTGATGATGTCTTCATTTTTATTTTTATTTTGTATTTTTGGTTGCATCACAATGATTTGAACCTTAAATCTCTACTTACACCCCACCCCATCTTTACCACCTTAGCCCAGCTCAAGTGGATTTTGTTAGATATTTATATCATAGGATGTCTTGCAAAACTCCTCGTTGCTGTTTTATATACAAGACATCTTTTTTTTGCAGGTGGAACATGTTAGAGCTGAGAGGAACTTGCTGGCTGAAGTTGCCAGCCATTGCATAGTGAAACTTTACTACTCGTTTCAGGACGCTGAGTACTTATATTTAATTATGGAATATCTGCCTGGGGGTGACATGATGACTCTGCTGATGAGAGAAGACACTTTAAGTGAGAATGTTGCTAGATTTTACATTGCACAAAGTGTTCTGGCCATAGAGTCTATTCATAAACACAATTACATCCACAGGTTGACTTTTACGGTGCTTCTGTCTTTTTATCATTGATATAATTTGATTGATTGGATTGGGTTCAGGGTCACTATTTATGGTGCTAAACTATCATGTAAATTTTTATTGTCTGCTTTCAGGGATATTAAACCAGATAATCTACTTCTAGATAAAAATGGTCATATGAAGCTATCAGATTTCGGCCTTTGTAAGCCTCTTGAATTTACTACCCTGTCTACACTTCATGAGAATCAGACCATGGATGATGAAAATTTATCAGAGCCAATGGACATTGATGGGTGCTTTCCTGATACGGACAATCAGAGCAACTGGAGAAGTCCACGTGAGCAACTCCAGCATTGGCAGATGAACAGGAGGAAGTTGGTATGTCGTAAAATGTATTAGTATATGATAGTTGAGGTGTGGCAGATAATATGTTCTAAATTATGTTTCTGAGTAGAATGCTGCTTATGTCTCAAAGATATAGTAATCCATCTGTGCAACAGGTTGTGTTTTTTAATTTATGAAGATGGTGAAAAAAGGTCTTTTCTCATCTTGCTGACTGTTTATATTGCTTGCAAAATGCAAGCCATTGCTAGTTGATCTTGTCATAATCTACTAGGTGAAAATCATAGACATGCGTTAATATTGTGATAAGATTCCTGGCATTCTAATTATATGACATGGTGTTATTAGTATGTCATGGTAGAACTAGGATCAGAGAATCGGAGGGCCAAATCATCAATGATGAATTGATAAAGGGTATTTAATTTGAGAAAAAAAGTTTTTTTTTTTGGGAAGGCGAATGCATATATATATTAGGAATATAAAGAACTAAAAGGTAAAGGGAACTTTTGAATTCTGGAAACTGTGGATCCCTCATTTGGTAGTGTAGCTCTGCCTGTATCCGCTGAACGGCGTAACTTGGTTTGTATTAACATAATTCTTTATATAATATTTGAAAGTAACTGTTAATACTGCACATATATATTATAATATACCCTAATGACTGTTGGGCATATATTATTTTATAATACTTGCTGATGTTACTTTCTTTTCCTCATATAGCTGTTAAGAAAAGGCCCTTCTGTTCTCACATCCTTTACTGTTTATAAGGCATTTTCTACTGTGGGAACGCCAGACTACATTGCTCCTGAAGTGCTGCTGAAAAAAGGATATGGGATGGAATGTGACTGGTTAGTTTTTAACTATACATGTTAGCCTTGTGATCTGTTAGTCTTGAAGCTCCATGATAGGGCACATTTTTTTGCTTTATAAGGCGCAACTCTTCTTTGACTGGATACTTTATGTTTAACAGTTAAATCTTGTAAAGCTTTAAATGAGTATGATAATTATACAAAACCAAATCTGCCTTCTTACTTTTCAAATACTTTATAGTCAAAGAGTTTTTATATTCTTTTGTTTCATGTGCGCTTGCTTGCATATGGACAGGTGGTCGCTGGGGGCAATAATGTATGAAATGCTGGTTGGTTACCCTCCATTTTACTCAGATGACCCAATAACCACATGCAGAAAGGTAACAGTCCATGATAATTTTGAAATCAGTATGCTTGCGTTTCATTCATTGTTTAAGCAGCTTTAAAGCTTGGCACAATTTCCATTATAATGGATGTTGAGTAAGGATAACAAGATTCCCTATGGTTCCTATGGTTGAGGTTGACATCCTATTGAAATCTATCTTGTGCAACTAATGAGATAAATAGAGAAGCAAATTTGAACTAATGATAAAATGGGCCGCACTGTACTAGACATGTTTTGACCTACTTTGCCTCATTTTCTTGCTACAGCTACTACATTCCTTCGTAATCATGATATTTGAAAGCTCTTCTCGTGATGTTTATGTCAGTATCCATAAATTCTTTTGTATACTTGTTTCATTGACTGCTACCAGATTGTTCATTGGAGAAATCATTTAAAATTTCCGGAAGATGCAAAGTTGACACATGAGGCCAAGGATCTAATATGCAAACTTCTGTGTGATGTTGACCATAGGTTTGGTACTCATGGAGCTAATGAAATCAAGGTAAGTTATTCAATTTATTCAAGTTATTCAATTTATTTGTCAACTACTTATACAAATTTGCATCTATCAGGCTCATCCTTGGTTTAAGGGTGTGGAGTGGGATAAACTGTATGAAATGGAGGCAGCATTTAAACCACAAGTCAACGGGGAGCTGGACACCCAAAATTTCATGAAATTTGATGAAGTAGTATGTTAAATCACCTCTTTCCCCACTTTTACTGTCCTTTTTAATATGTTTTCCTTATTGTTTTCCCCTCGATATCTAATGTGTCTGCAAACTACTACCAAATTGCTGGAACTGAATTTATCCCACTTTTTTAAATCACTTGAAGAGAGTTGCTTAAAAATTATTAGTAGAATATATGCTTTTGCTTGATATCACTGTTTTCCATCTATCTCTATATTTAGGCTTTTCTCGGTTATATGAAATTTTCCTTTTCACTGAACTAAAGGGATTTGTAACGTAAAAAAGGGTGTTCTCATGCATGTTTTTATTCTGATAAGGTCAATGGCTATGCTTTTATGATACATGGCAGCCAGTGGAAACTAGGATTTTTTCCCCTCTCTTTCCATCTCTCGTGATATCCTTGCATGCCTTTATTCTGTTAATATGTACTCAATAATGTCGTGTGCTGGATTGTCTAAACAAGACTTACGTTCCTTTTCGTTTCTCTTTTTTAATAGGTAGATCCACCAACATCAGCAATAACTGGTTCGGGTCCCTCACGAAAGGTACTCATGCTTGTGTTGATTTGCATGTTGTATTTTCTTTCATTATTTAGAGCACCACTGTGCAACCTGTTCTGTTCTATTGAATGAAAAAAAGCTCAATAACTTTATTTCAAATTATGAGGAACAAAAAAACTACAATAAACAAATTTGCTACTCTGTTGTTAAGGATGCATGCTTATTGGTGACCACATTTTGATTTCATAATTGGTTCGGTAAAACAATTATTGGCTTATAACTCTGATGAGTCAATATTGTTTTTCTTTGTATTAGGAGGTTGGACAGGGAAAGATTTGAATCTGCTTGTCCCCTTGAACTTTAACACATCTATGTTGCTGATGTTATGACTTCTTGTAATACATAGAAAGTTTCTGGTATATTTATGATGTCCCACGTACCTCGTGCAGATGCTACTAACACCCAAAGACCTAAATTTTGTTGGCTACACCTACAAGAACTTTGATGCTGTGAAAGGGCTTCGCCAGTCTTTTGGTACTGAACTTCTTTCTTTTGAGGAATAATTTCATACTGAAACCCAATATACTGATAGTCGCTCTAAAAATCTGCAGCTGATTCCATGCAAGAATTCTCTGCTAAACTGGCAGCTGAGGAAACAAGTTTACAAATGCTTGCTTCGTCTGGGGATCCCATGTTACCATGAAATGAGTCGTGTAATATAAAGAATGAAGCACATCACTTTATAATTTTGGTGCACCCGCTTTGGCTCTTTATCTTTGATAAAAAAAGCCCATAGCCATATTTTACTAGCACCTGAGCTCCCAGCAATTGGCAGGAACTATGTGTACAGCAAGTAGTTGAACATCATTTTCAAAGCTTGTAGGGCAACGCCATGTGTGTGTATTTGAATTTGCAAATTAGGAACGAGAGTTGTGCAACTGAGAGCACCTGGCTGCCCAGGTTGGCCTGAGGAAGACTTGCCTTCTCTAGTGGCAGTGTTTAGTTGTGGACAACTTATTGAGGAACTACTAAAACAGAAGCATCTAGCATTAATTATTTGATGATACCAAGTACACATTTATTGGACGAAAGCAGAATGAGCTAGCTATAAAGAAATGAAATGATGCTTGGGGATAAATTCAGGAGTGTTACGTTTGGCTGTTTATTAGTTTCTTTGTCTATGGAAACCCATTTTGAGTCTTTCCTTTTCCCGATGATAAATTAAGGATTTCAAGGAGCCAGTTTCATTTTTCCTATGTTTCCTGTTTTCTTACGCCCCTTGAGATTTGAGCATGATGCAGGCAGCCCTCTATTTTGTCGTAGGTTCATGTGTTGTGATCAGGGGCGCCCAAAAAATATCCTATGATTTCTCTTTTAAGATTTTCTCGTCCTAGTTTCGAGTTTTGTGTGTGGTTAAGAATAGATATGAAGTCTTCAGTGCAGATAAATGGTCCCATCATCAAGAGTACCAATTATATCTTATCCTATATTAGCGACTACATGAGTGCTTGCTCAGTTGCTTCATATTCCGGGTTAATTTCAGTTTTCACTACCTCCAAAAACACGCCGTTTTGCCACACTTTTTTTGTAAAAAAAATTATATTTAAGCGACTCAATAAAAATAAATAAATAAGTTTTCCTTCTATAAAGTTTGAACCATTTTATTTAAGGATATCGATTTTCTTTCACTTTGACTAGTTTTTCTTAAATTATTTGTTTTATATATTTTCTGTTTTTTCCCCAATTTATAAGAAATTTCTTTTCCCACCAAAAGGGTTGTTGCCTGATGCTGATAGCAAATAACAACGCATCCTCTTTTATAGTTATTTGCCGTGTAGTGCCGGGTCCCTCATTGGATAGGTGGACCATCCCTTTTTCATAAAGTATACGGTACTCTCTAATCGTATTTACAAAATATTTTTAATATATTTAATACATATAAAAAAATTAAATTTTATTAATTACGTTATAAAATTTAATAATTTTTTAATTTTATTCCTATTTAATATATATTATATCAAATAGAAATAAAATTAATATCAATAAATAAAAGTATAAAATAGTATATTTATATTACAAAAATATTTTATAAATATGATTAAAATAAAATTTTTCTCTATTTTATAAGAGAATTATGTATTTGAAGATAACAACGAAAATTAATACATGAAATTCTAGAATTTCATGTACATGTGTCCTGTTCTTAAATATGATTACAGTAGATTGAAAAAAGCAACGACACATTATAGGTTTTTTCTTCTCAGATCACTATTTTATCATTTTGTGATACGTTTAGCTCGCGACGCCAACTTCCGCAGTTCAGGAAAATGACCACTTGTCCAAGGCCTAAATTTACGAGAACTTGAAATACTAGAAAAAAATAAATTAATAACAGAAATCAATGCGCAAACTTTAAAATATTTCTTTCGTTTCATGAATTTCAGCACATGTAAATCATAAACTCGCTCTTACACTCTCCTAAATTTCTGGAACCGTAAACCTCAGCAAGTAACCACAAAAAAATTACGCCGTAAAATTACCAAGTGTCGCAAAATCATTTTGCAGTCGTCGATTCCTGAACAGATGAAGATTGGATTGGTGAATGAAAAGCGAAGGTACCATGGGATGGGTGGAGATGCTTTAATATGCTCTTCAAGATTTGACATGTGTCCTCCTTCTCTCTCTCTCCCCTTCTCTGTCACAGCCAAGACTCTTTTTCTATGGTCCCTTTCTCTTTTGGAAGCATTTTCTAATGTATAATTTTTATTTTATTTTTTATATTTTCCTTCTCTTTCTTCTCCACTCCATTTCTTGCGCTTCCACTGGCAAGTCTCAGCACCCACTCACCCTCCCAGCTACGGATATAAAAGAGAATATCAAAGATAAAAGAACATAGCTGAGCTGTTATTTTTTAATGGTAGGCAAAAACCCATATCTTGTTTCTTGATGCTTTGTTATCTTCCAAGGGTTTCAGGTGTCACAGTGAGATATAAGAGGAGAGAGAGGATATAAGAGAGTTGGAAGAGGGGAAAGGGAAGAAGGAACAGGGGAAAGACAAGACCCTACAGTTGACAAAATAAGGTGGTGACTCCTTTTCTCTTTTCCTTCTTTCATTGATTTATAGTAATAATTATCAGAGCGCGCGCGGTAAAACTAGATGAGGCTTAGATGCGTTGCCGCAGATCCAGGAAACTCAAGTGGTATGTGAGAAAAGGATGTCATCTTTTTAGGGTTTCCTTGTGATTCTTGAGACCTGGCCTTTCATTTGTTCTTTCTCGTGACCTCCTTTTGCAATCTCTTTCTTGTGTTTACCGATAAGGAGTGTCTTTTATTTTCTATTAATGTTTTCACTTCAATCCATTTTTTGCTGATAACTCATCTTCTTTTTCAGGCCGTTTCTCTTTCACTTGAGTTGTGGGGGTATATAGAGAAGAGTCCAGAGAAGTTTTGTTAATGCCTGATAAGGCCTAGACAAGCTATTTATGGATAGTATTTCCGCAAATGGAAGTTCGGATCCATTGTTGTTGACCAGATCTGACTACCCCATTTCACTTTCGCGACCTTTTAACTAGACCATACGTTGCATCGCCTCAATTTGCTTCCTCTTTTGGTCATATCAGCTTCCTTAGGCATGGAAAATGATCTTTTAAAATCCACCGTTCGCATTCTGATATTATTTTCAATCTTAAAAGGAGGTGATCAATTAGTGGAAATATGACAAGCTGCGTGATACCAGAGGGGTGGGAGGGTAACTTTTTATGCAGCCTAGACAGGGATTTTGATGGGGGAGATGTCTTCTGCGATTGCGGTGCCGTTGAGAGTAGGTAATTCAGTTTGTGATAACTCGACCATAGCTACCCATATGGATGTGTCCAGACTTAAGCTGATGGCAGATGCTGGATTGTTAGCTAATTCAATATCTAAGGTTTCAACTGAGACAGTTGCAGAATCTGATGAGGATCGTAATGGGGGGATTCTGGAGAACCAAGTTAGCATTACTGCAGTCTCATCACCAAAACTTGACAGGGAAGAAGAAATTCCTTTGTTGGATACGATATCCCAAAATAAAAGCACATCAGTTGCCGGTGGTGAAGTTTTAACCCCAGAACTTGAGGATGATGATACAATATCATTGGAGGGTGATCAGATCATTGACAGCTCCTGTTCTCTTACGGTGGTCAGTGAGAACAGTAGCATATGTGGAGAGGAGTCGGTCGGTCTTGAGGCTACTTCTGAGATAAAGACACCAAGTGCCATTGACATGGAGAAGAGCATATGTGCCCAGCCTGCTGATTTAGAGGAGTCTAACGTTGAGCCAGAAAGTGTTGGTGAACCCCTTGCTGTGGCAGTGAGCCTTGAAGAAGAGTCTAGAGTTGGATCTGGCTCACAGCCTTCTGCGGTAGTTCTTCAGCTGCCTCTAGAAAAAGTGGTGAGTGGAACAGTTGGTCGTAGTGTTTTCGAATTAGATTATGCCCCACTTTGGGGATTCATTTCTGTGTGTGGAAGAAGACCTGAGATGGAAGATGCAGTTGCAACTGTGCCACGATTTATGAAAATTCCTATTCAAATGCTAATCAGTGACAGGGTAATTGATGGAATGAGCAAGTGCTTGAGTCAGCAGACAATTCATTTCTTTGGAGTTTATGATGGCCATGGTGGCTCTCAGGTAAAGCCATTTTGTTGTCCTTTCTTACCTTCTTGTTTAATTCTTGTCATTCTGTCCACTCATTTGTGTTTTTTATGTGCAACCTTTCTCGCTGGGTTTGCTTTCATCATATAGGTGGCAAATTATTGTCGTGACCGTGTCCATTTAGCTTTGACTGAGGAAATAGAATTTGTGAGAGAAGGTCTAATAAATGGAAGTATCAAGGATAGCCTTCAAGATCAGTGGAAAAAAGCCTTCACCAATTGTTTCCTAAAGGTTGATGCCGAAGTTGGAGGAAAAGCTAACTGTGAACCTGTTGCCCCAGAAACCGTTGGTTCGACTGCTGTTGTTGCTATTATTTGTGCATCTCATATCATTGTTGCAAACTGTGGTGATTCAAGAGCAGTTCTGTGCCGTGGCAAAGAACCCATGGCATTGTCAGTGGATCATAAAGTGAGCTATCTCTATCAATAGTTTTGCATCTTTGAAATTTTAACTGCTTAGAGGAAAATTGATGTCTGTTTCTTATGTGGTAGCCTAACCGAGATGATGAATATGCAAGAATTGAAGCAGCTGGAGGCAAGGTGATACAATGGAACGGTCATCGTGTGTTTGGTGTTCTTGCGATGTCAAGGTCTATAGGTATGTGCATCTTAATCATAATTTTTTTAGTTTGTACTGGTCGTCTTTATCACGCCCTAGTGTGGCTGTCATGCAAGTCCTTTTGGTGAGTGTAGCTGATAAATTGGGTCTCAGTGCACTTGTAGTGATTTTCTTAGTTTATGAATGTAAACTAGACACTGGTGGCATTATCTTTTTAGGGAGTCTGTTTTTTGCTAGATTTTATAGTCTCTCATTATCCAAAACATATTACTTAACCACACACACGAGATTGATGGTTTTCATCTAAGTAGCGACACAATTGGCCAGCAAAGAAGTAATGACACGAGAACGCAGAATTCCTCAAATACTTGTTCATTTTTGCCGGAAAGATGGAGGGGTTACTGTTATTGAGCATATCAAACTTATTTCCTTCAAAGCCTTTTAGACGTAAAGAACTCTTATTGACAATCATATGTGTACTAATAACCAATTATGCTTCACTCTCGTTTTGTGTTATTTAGTTGTTTTAACCTCACATGAAAGTATTTGTTATGTCTTGAGTTCTTCAACAAATTCATTTGAACAGGTTTTAGTCTGCCCTCCCTCTCTTCCCAACCTCCCACAGACACAAAAAAGTAAATGAAAGACGCCAAAATAAAAATTGTGGCTTGGGCAATAGTATTACTTGAATGAAGCTTGAAGTCAAGCATGTTTTCATGAAAATAAGTAGACCTAGGAGGTCTTGATGTGACTTCAAAATGTCTTAATCCTTTTTCTATCAATGGCCTCCTTCCAAATAGATTCCTAATTTCTTACTATTTACCTCCATGAATCTTTAGATTGAGTATACTTAACATACAAAATTCTGCTGTTTGCAATCTCTGTATTTTCAGTTTATATATCATATCACTTAATTTTTACTGCTTTGAATAGTGACTTATGATCTTCCTACATCTCATGACATGAGGAAATAACTTATCTTTTCTTTTCTGTGGAAGATAATAACTTTTGTCTGATTTGCTACTTCCATATTTTTCGGTATTGATGCTTCCAACTTCGTTTTACTTCTGGAACGTGAGAAAGTGGGTGGATATATTTAGTTCCCAGAAAATTAAATTTGTTTAAGTTCAGTTCGGCTAACCTGAATCTGGGGCCAATGCTAATGAAATTCTCATTTAGATATCAGATTGATCTAGCTGCTTTGGATGTGTGTAGCTGCAATAACAAAACAAGTATTTGCTATTGACAAGAGGCTATGATTCTTTTTCTCGTCGAGGTTGTAAGTTTGTGAAACATACATCAGTATAGAGGAGAAATTGGCTCTCTTTGCTTTATCATCTTTCTGCAGCTGTTTGGGCTCCTATTTTCATATTATAGTTGGACAATGTCAAAATTTAGGAGCCTATATCAGAGCAAAGCTCAAGAGAGATCCATTTCTTCATCTTAGTTTTGACTTGAATCAAAAGTTCTGGAAATTATTTTGTCATTCCTGTGGATGTTTGTTTTGTTTATACAACTCATGGTAAAATACTGGAACGATGGTTTCCTTTTAGCCTGTGCATGGAATTGAAACTTCAGGGATAATCATGCAGTTGTCTGTTAAGCTGAAAGTGTCTTCACTTTCTAATTACCCTTGCTATGACATTTTAGGTGATAGATATTTGAAGCCATGGATTATTCCCGAACCAGAAGTTATGTTTCTTCCTCGTGCGAAAGATGACGAATGCCTCATTCTGGCCAGTGATGGTCTGTGGGATGTCATGTCAAATGAAGAGGCATGTGACCTAGCTCGACGACGAATACTTCTGTGGCACAAGAAAAATGGTGTCGCGCTAGCCTCAGAGAGAGGAGAGGGTGCTGACCCTGCTGCACAAGCGGCAGCGGAGTACCTATCAAACCGTGCTCTTCAGAAAGGAAGCAAAGACAACATCACCGTAATTGTGGTGGATTTGAAAGCTCAAAGAAAATTTAAGAGCAAGACATGATTGAAGGATTTCTTCTTGAATTGCAACTTAAGTAGTTGATGATGATTGTTACAATAGAAGAGCTTAGTATAAAATGAAAACTGGTTTTGCCCACTAATTTTTCATCCGGGCATGTTGGCTTTAATTAAGGAGAAAATAGCAGTCTTGTGTACTATACATTGACCATTCCATGATGGAACTCCAAAAGAGTCTCCGTGTACCCACTGTGCCACATTGGGGCTATGTAAATCTTAGCTGCTTATTGTAAGGATAGGAGACCATTTCCACGCCTTTGACATCTATCATCACCATATATTGTATTCATTATTATGCCTCCGAGTACAAGGGCTCTGTGAGGGATTCACTTGATATTATTTTAGCTGTGTGTTTGTTGTTTATAAAATGCAGTAGTTAATTCTCTTTCTGATATTGGCTTTATGGCTTACAAGTTGTGTGAGATTTTGTCTTTTATTATTATTATTATTATTTGGAATATATTTTGCTTTTGGTGCTCTGTCCAGTTGCTGTCGTTGTTGGAAGTCAGAACCATTACAAAATGATAGCACTGAAGCGTTGCTGGTGGGGACAATGTAAGACATTTGTAACCCCATTTACTCTTTTTTCAGCTGACCCCTTCTATTTTAAGTTAGACATTCGTAAATGATAGCACTGATTTACGTCTGAGGGTAATAGACGGCTCGTCCTGCCCGACATTGGTATTGCCTAGGAGTAAGGGAGATTTCGTCCTGCCTTTGGATCATGGGTGAGCCCGATTCCTTTCTAAAAAATTTTGTATAAAAAAAAAAAGTTAGACATTTCTAATAATGTGACTGAGACAAGTCCTTTTGTCATGTGTTGCCAATAATTCATTCTGTTGGCTCACCCCAATTATTTAGCAGCACAAGTTAAAGCTTTAATATTTAACGATTTTGAGATAATCGAAAAGTTGTAACTCACGAGTCAACCAAGTTTTTCCGGGAACAGAACCTCGTATGCTTCAACCCTGTGTGTTGTGGGGCTTGAAATTAGTCTGTGGCGTCAGCTTATGGACGTCCCAATGTTTATTTTATTTTGGTTTAATCATATTCGACTCTCTGTATTCTTCTGTTACCTCTCAGTTCATCTCCCTATCTTCAATTTAACCTGGATGTATTTGTCATACCTCTCAGTTCATCCTCACCTTCCTAAGAACCATGATGGGAAGCTTCAAGGCTAATGCGCAAGTATCCAATATCAGTGAAAATGGAAAGATAAATAATTACGACAATTCACTTAGAGATGATTGTGGGACCTGCCAAAGCATGACTAGGGGGAAGACTTCGAAGATTGATGTACGGAATTGTGCAAAGGGTCCCACCACGAGTCAAAAGTGTTGTTACTATTTGATTCCTCGTGCGAAGTCTTCTTTTTAAGTCTGTGCATGCGGATATGTCAGTTATGACAAGCTGGATTTATTGAAGATGGTAAAACAGAAGAGTTTTAGTCAGCCAGAACAAGTGCATATTTTTCCAGTGTGCGATAAAAGCAGAGTCAACCAGGTTTAGTGGATTGGTATTAGATTTGACAGGACCGGAAACGGTACCCACTAAGAGAATCTAATCTATGAATGAGTTGATCCAAATAGCAGAGAATGAGAGAAATTAATTAAGCACTTTTTAAGCATCTTCCTGGGGCTTTCTTTTTGAGTTGGTGCTACCTTCACTCGCAGAAATCAAACTTTGATACGTTATTTGTGATAGTAGACCAGACAGATAAGGTCAAAACTGATTTAAGATTCAGTCTCGTATAATTTTCTCACCGTAATAATAATGTCAAATTGAAACAAAAAGCAGCAGATAATTGGAAAAGTAATAGGGTTTTAAGAAAAGTTTATAAAAATAAAAGGATTTTTAAACAGTTTTTAAAAAAAGATCATGGAGAAAAACTTGTTAGAAAAAAATATTTCTAAATAAACGAGTATTTAGATGCTTATTATTAGAATGACTTTTGTGATTAGTAAATTATCAGAAATGATATAAGATTAAAAAAATAATTCTCTCTTCTTCCTTTCCCCCCCCCTCTTTCCTCCTGTTCTTTCCGGCGATGAGGGAGCATTTTTTCATGTTCTTTCCAGCGACGTCTGCTTCCATCATCAGCGACTATCGCCGCTGGAAGAAGAAGTAGCAGTAGTAACGGACAACCGCGAAGGCCTAGCAACGACGCTCCACTCAGCGACCTACATGCCTCGACCTGGAGACGAAGCTCTGTAGTGGAAGAAGAAAAAGAAGACGGAAGAATAGCTCGACGCGACGCCACCTTCCTCCCTCTCAGCGACATGACGATGACTGTAAAAATAGCAACGAAAAAGGAGATAAAAGAAGAAGAAAAAAGAGAGAATATAAAAAAAAATATAAGAGTAAAATAATTTAATCTAAAAACTTTTTTGATTAAATATAATTATTTATTTTAAATTTTTTCTAAATCATAATTTAGATTAATTTTTTTTTTTTAAATTATAGTTTGAAGTTACCCAAATATACACATTATTAGGGGAGTGTCAAATCAAGCATTCCCCATCTCTGCCTTCTGGGAAGGCACATGCTCCAAATTCTGAAATCTCATTTTGGTTTCAGGGACTTTTCTGGCATTTTGTAATTTTAGGGGACTGATTTGGGTTTTGACTGATTAGGGGCATTTATTTTTTACAAGTAAACGACGTCGTTTGGTACAGGGCATGACCCCATGTTAAACCCCTACTCCCCTTCATCACGGACTCTTCCTCCTTTGGGTGCTAGAGGAAGAAATGGTGCGTCATGCCAAGAAAACGACCAAGAGACCGTCATCTAGAGATAAAGCCGCCGATAAAGAGGATGAAAAGCGGCGCATGAGTGGAGTGGAGTGGCGAGATCGGCGTACTTCGCAAGAAGAGAGGCAGCGAAGGTGTTGTGAATGGTTCTTCAGGGTGACGCTAAATGGCAAGCCGTTGCTTCCATCAAGTCGCTAATATATAGGGCTTCCGTCAGAAACAAGAAGGGAACCTTTGCTCTCGTTTGTCAGACGCTTAAACGTAAGCTTTTAGTTCCATTCCTGCTCTATTCCTTCATTTGGCCCTGTATCTTCAGGGAGGTTCCCCGTTCTTCATTAAAAAAAAAAAAAGCAAATTCACGTCATTACCACAAGAATGCAGGCGGAGAAGTAACTTACTTCTGTAATTCTATGCTTACGGTGTTCAAAGTTTTTCCTTTCCTAAGTTCACATCTTAAGGTGGTTTAAAGTAATATAATGTGTCACTTAAAAAGGAAAAAATGACGATAACATTACTGCAGTCGTCATTGAGGGTAAAATTGCCACCTTTATGGTGGTTGTGAAGAGTCATTCTAGACTTGAGTTACATAAATCCGGCGTCATAACTTTTTATTTCATACAAATAGTGTAGTTCAATAGTTCAACTGAACTATATGGTATGTTTTTACATGTTGCTAGATCTACCTGTCATCAAAGAAATTTTGGACGCTTCTTCTATCTTGAACAGCGAGTGGAAGGTATAAGCATATCAACATTGCGCTTGTTCTCTCTTTGGGGATGAAATTCTGGCATGCTCATTATTGTTGATGTTATTCTTATTTCTGCCGGAGTCACTGGTGCGAGGTTTATAAATGTGATTCATTTTTCAGTTGATACATTCTCTAACACAAGATTCACCATTCTCTTAACAGAGGCAAGAAGAATTGATATACATTGTTGTTTACGATATTCTTTTTGGTCAGGTAATGTGTTTAAGCGCGGGCATATTTATACTTCCTCTAATTGCACCCTGTCCTTTTCTCTTTTTTTTCTTATGAGAAATTACTTCTTTACGTGATAACTGTCAGCTTTTTGCAAGGTAGGATGGGAAGAGTAGCTTTCTTTTAGGGTGAGATACTAGTGCAAGTGATGCATCTGAATTATCTGTAGTCTTAGACAATACTGGCTTAGAGCGTTGATACGTGTAATGTTTTCTGATTTTATTTAACTTTTAGTAAATTTCCAGGCAGTTTCACTGGTGGGTAACGTAGAGAAGTTTCTCTCGCGTCACAAAGGTGTCCTACAGGCAACTCTTAAACAGCTTCTGTTACAGAGAAAAGTGACGAGCATTAAACAATTGGTTGCCCAGTATGAAGTACCGGGTCAGTTTCATATCTTTCCCTTTCACAGAACATTTGAGCTTTTATATTTTTAAGGTTATAGTTATTTGCGGATTATTTTCTATTTACAGTTGATGCTTGGCAAATTAATGTATTCTCGATTGAAGCTTCCTTGGGAGCTATCTTTCATTTGATAACGATTTAGAGTTAAAATGTTCTGATCCAAATATTTCTATACCTCGTTACGTTCGTGTCGTTACACTTAAACTGGATGTTGATTCTGCCTTGCTCGAACTGAGCAAAAACTACACGGTACTTTCTTTCCCAATGTTCCCGATCATATCTAAGTGATATTGATCCTTTCCCTTGATGAAAATGATATAAACGAATTGATCCCAAAAAAAGAAAAAGTAAAAGAAAGAAAGGAACATTTGAGCATAGTTCCTTTATTTACATGGTTATTTTATTTCTTAATGGTAAAGGCTTATTTTGCTTAATAATTTTTGCATTGCACGTCATATTGGTCAAAAAGGATGAATCGCTGCCTGACTTGCTCGTACTCCCATCGGGCACTGATTTGCACGACCATCCTCTTGTCAAGAAATGGAGGAATCTTTTTGCAGTTAGGAATTATAAACTATTATAAATTTTTTTACAAGTTTATAGATGCATATTATTACCTGCATGCAGTTAATGAAAAGTGGATTTTTGTGATATGAGGAACAGGAAAAGCTGTTTTCCCCCCCATTTTTCTTTATTTTTTTTTTGTTATTCATTCTTGGTGATCCTTTTGTTGATATTTTGGTCGAATATGCATAGGGTAAGGCCAGTTCCATGGTAGCACCAACCCTTGGCTCTGAACCAGGTTGGGAGGTGAGCTATGCGGCCTTGAATATGTTGTATGTACAGAGGTTTTTTTTTTCGTTTTTTTTAAAGATAGAAGTTCATTATCTTTCTAATATGCACTTTGTCTATTGCATACTCGTCTAATTTTTGTTTTTAATATCATCTAGTAAACTTATTTTTGAAGAGTCTTAATGTCTGGCTTGGTACTCTCAAATGAAAAGCAACTGAAAAATGTCAACTTTTGTCTTTGGCAATAACCTGTTATGAGTATCTTATGTTCATTAATTAAGTTATATGGGCTAAACACTTGGAAAGCTCTGCTGGGGTGATTTCAAGAGCAACATGCATTCCTAGAATTTTCATGTTATGTAACTTGATATCATGATTTTGAAGTGAAAATGCTCTTCGAATAAACTAGAAATGAAAAATTATTGCCCATTCACAGTAGAAGAGCACTGTTCATCACAGACAATTCTTTTCTGATTGCTGATCATGAGATTGGGAGTTTGGAATATCACGTCAAGCATAACAGGGTTGAATTTATATAATCTAAAATTTTTTAATATGAGAACTGTCACACATTGCCATATAGCTACATTGTTTTTGCCTCCCTCTTTTGCATTTGGAATCTTCCATTTTTTCTATATTAAAACATTTTCAGAGGGGGGGAAAATGCATGTCACTTCCATGATATTTTTATTATTTTATCCAACCCTTAAGAGTTGTACCTCTTGAAATATATGTGAAGGTTCTTGATGCGTGTGCAGCTCCTGGGAACAACACAGTCCACCTTGCTGCACTTTTGAGGAGAAAGAATAGGGTTATCGCATGTGAACTGAGTAAAGACAGGATGAAACGTTTGAAATAGACCATAAACTCTCTGGTGCTTCTAGTATCCTTTAATGATTTTCTGATGTATGGCTTTTCATATTGCAGCTGCATAGTACAATAATCTTTGACCACATGTTGTTTGATCTTATCATCAATATATACAGCTGCATAGTACAATAATCTTTGACCACATGTTGTTTGATCTTATCATCAATATATATAGTCATTATATATACTAACATCTATAAGAAACCACACTATCCATAAACCACGAACAATATGACTCATCTCAGATTCCATACGAAATATAGGATCCACAGTCTAGTTTACTCATACATGACAGATAATTGTCTGATGTACTTATCCTAATACTGGACCACAATGAAAGATGCAATTTGAGAATAATGCATTCTGTAAGAATATTTGTGATCCGTCATGTTTTGGTAGTTTTCAGTTTCTCATGCTGCCTTTCAAACTTAACCAAAGTTCAGATATTGAAGTTCTTAATGAAGATTTCTTGAACACAAATCCCAAGGCTCCTTCGTATTCTAAGGTAAAATATATTTCCATATTCCTAGAGGTGATTCCATGGGACATTTGGTCAAGGGAGCCTATCATGCTCAGAATTTAATATTTCAAATTTTCCCTCAAGATTATAATTACTCTCTCTATTTTTCTCCCAAAAGGATAGAAAATTGTATTTGTTGATCATTTATATAACAAGGTTTACAATCTCTTGAATGCTCTCGGGTGATTTGATTCCTGTCAAAAGCATCTTGTACAAGGATATGAAGTCAAGGAAAAATATTTTTTCCCTTTGATATTTCTCGGCTTGGAGAAGTCATAAATAAACGGCTAATTCTAGTTCTTTCAGGAAGGGAAGTATGACAACGTAGGCTACTAGTCTCTGTTCTTGTCTGTCTTCAAGACTGCAGTGTCTCTTTGCTTATTTATTTCCTTCTGTGTATGTGTATGTCTACCATCATATTCATCATTGCAGGTGCGTGCTATTCGTTTGGATCCCTCATGCTCTGGTTCTGGAACTGCTTCTTCAAGACTAGACCATTTGCTCCCTTCAAAAGCAGCAGGTTGCATTTAGCTCCTACGCTTCAGGTATCTTCTTGTAATTATATCTACTGAATAAATTAAGAGATTTCATGCTCTGATTCATATCATTCCAAATCTTCTAGTTGTACCTACTCTGTAGCTTTTGACACGAGTCCTGCCGATTTTTACTTGGAAGACAATTCTTCTTTTTAACTGTCTATTTTGACTATACAGGCCAGGATTTTGATATGGAAAGATTGAACAAGCTTGCCACTTTTCAGAGAGAGGCTCTTCAGCATGCATTCTCCTGTAAGTGAGTTCATTTATTCGTGTCAATTGGTCCCGGCCACCCCCAAAATACCCCTCACCCCTTCCCCCCAAATCTTTACATTGCTTCTAATCTTAACAGGAAATGTAATATTGTTCTCCTTGGGCAGTTTTGAAAATTTCTGAAGGCATTGCATGTATTATTTCCTTTGGCAGTTCCTGCAGTTGAGAGAATCGTTTATAGTACATGTTCTACCAATCAAATCGAGAATGAAGATGTCATCATGTCTGTTCAATCCATGGCTGGATCATATGGGTTTCAACTGGTGACCCCGTTTCCCCAATGGGAGAGCCGTAGGCTTCCAGGGTTTGAAGGCTGTAAGTTTTATTTTTGGTTCCCCCAAATGAGGCACGCATTGTTAGCTTTTGACACTAAATTCTGCCTGCTGCTTCTTATGTTGCAGCTGAACATCTGCTTCGGACACAGCCGGCTGGGGATGTGAAGGCTTCTTCATTGCTTTGTTTGCCAGAAGGGCCCGACCTTGAATTAAAAAGAGACACGAGTTAATCACACTGGAACACAAAACCTTCGCAAGAGGAAACATAGGTTGCCTTTTATCCATACTAACATGTTTAGGATGCGTGTATACCATCAACTCAACCAGCGGGGATAAGATACAAGCGAACCGAGATTTTGGCATGAAGAGCGGCTTAACGCCATAAATTTTCCTCTTCATCTGATTGAGGTTTTTGTAACGCATTGATTGCCTTGTAATTATTTTAACGCTCAAGCAGATGCTATTGGGATGCCCTCAATTTAATGTTTATATAGCGAGTATCCAGACAAATCTTAACAAAAAGCAAGAAAAAACATTTTTAAGACGACAATTTTTTTTTTTGGTTACAATAAGACAACTTTATTTAATCAACAGAAAGGCACTATCAAGAGACACGCGAAGCCCCCACTACAAGCACTGATCAAGCCACAAAAATAAAAGAGCAAACAACGAAGCCGGCTCTAATCACCCATAAACTCAGCAGTTGTAAGAGCCACACTTTTTTAAGTTTTTTTTTTTTTTTTATAAGCACACGGTCTTTTAAGTTTCTTCACTCACGGAGAAGGATCTCCAGTGAATGTCCAAACCCGAAAGACGAAAGGAGTTAAAAAGCAGAGGAAAAGTCTCTAGGCAATCTTGACCTCAATAGTCTTGAGCTTCTTAGGCTCTGGAGGAGGCAATTTGTCAACGGTTACGGTGAGCACTCCATCCTGGCATACGGCAGAGATGGCATCAGTATTAGCATTCTCAGGCAACACAAACTTGCGCATAAACTTGCCAACCCTCCTCTCCATCCTCACGTACTTGGCTCCTTCTTTCTCTTCCTCCTGCTTCCTCTCCCCACTAATCTGGAGCACATTGTCGTCCTCCACCTGAACCTTGATGTCGCCAGATTTCAGGCCGGGCATGTCGATGATGAACACGTACGAGTTGGGATACTCCTTGATGTCCGCCGGAGTGGCAGCCATCGCCTTCGCATCCCGCACATATGTCCGGCTAGGAGCGCTGCCGGACTTATCGCCAGCGTCGTCCGTCACGTCCATCATGTGCTGGAGAGCGTTGAATAATGGCGAATCGAGAGCCGAGAATCTAATATCCATGATCTTCCTCTACTTTGTTGCTTAAGTTTTCTTTCACCTTGTGGTGTAAGAGCGGTGGAACCAGGAATTTATAGAGGTCGAGAGAGTGATTGATGGAAGAAAAAGGAAGTTTCTGGATGAATAAAGAGAACGGATCATGTTTCCAGGACGTTCAGTTGCTAAGGCTATTACAGGTTCTAGAAGATTGTGGATATATTTTGCCACAGGCCCACAAGTCCTTCGGTTTGAAGGGATATGTCGTACGCTTCCATATTTTGACAAAACCATTTTAAGCCGGTGCTCATAGTCTCATACCAATCCAAATCAAAATAAAAAATTTGGAAAGAATATATGAAAGCAGGAATATTATGGAAAATGAAAATATTGATATTAAAAAAAACAAAAGAAACGATTATGTCTTATATGAATATCGGGATTGGGAAGGGTGAGCCAGATGGTGATGTGGAGGATTGTGTCCGCATGACTGCCACGTGTTTGTACATAAAAAAATTGACTCCCTTCACCGACGTGGCAATCCTTCGCTCATGTTGGTCAAATGTCATAAAATATTAAAATTAAAACCCTTTAAATTTAATCCCCGTACAGGTCCCAAATGAGAACTGGAGGGACCATTCGGTTCATCGAATCAATCATTATTGTAAAGATATTTTTTATTAAAATTATATAACACTTTGATATCTTAAATTTATTTTATATATATATAATATTTAATTTTATTTATAATATAATTTTACGTATAATTTTTTTAATTTAATATATTTTTATCTATAATCTTTTTAATTTAGTATAATTTTACACATAATCTTATTTTTTAAGTATTAAAAATTATACTAAATTAAAAAAATTATAGATAAAATTATAATATTGAATAATATAAAAAAATTAAAATATCATGGGATATATAACCTTTTTTTATTATTTTAAACGGTCATGATCAGGATTGCCTATCATCCCACCCACTAAGCGGGCCAGCATCAGCTCACCAAACGACATCGTTACAAACGGATCTAAACAAGCAGCATACAAATTGGTAAAGGATAATCACGAATCAGGGTAATGAGATTGAGATGACGATGGGAACTTTTTCAGGAGGCGTTGAACAGTGCAGACATGTAAAGTTATCCGGGGACGTGGCAGAAGACGAAATGCTGTTGGCACACTTTTCATGGAACCATTCTTCACAGATTCGACCCGAAACCCACCACTTTTTCTTCTCCCTACATATCTTGCACTCTCTATCTTCATCCACCTCCTTTGCTTTAGCCTCTTCTGACTTTTTTGCCTCCACTCTGTCAATATTATTTTTATGCAATTAAGAACAAAAAACGAAGCAAGTTGAAAGGGGGAAGAAACCGTTTATCAATTCATTCCAAATAAACAACGGTGAGAACTGGGCATGCAGATTCCCCACTGTTACTCTGCCGAATTTAAGTATGAACCCTCAGTTAACAGTAAAACCATTTTGTATGCATCTGCGTCTGCTTCAGGTACAGGGCATCTCCTAAGCATCTCTTCATATATCATCTCAGCCTCTTTGGTATATCCCTTCCCCCGCAACACCGCGACAACATTAGAGAAGGTATCTAAGCTAACTACATAGTTATTACTAATCATTTCATAAACCGTCTGCTTTGCCATTTGCTCATTGCCCTCTTCACAGTACCCTCTCACCAAGCAGTTGTACGTGCTAGCATCCAGGTCATGCCCATTCTGAAGCATGTCCCTAACCAGCTCTTCAACTTCTTGCATCCTACACTTCACTTTACAAAGGCTACTTATTACTACGTTATATGATAAGAAATTAGGCGAGCAGCCAAATTCTGGCATCTTTCTTAAAAGAAGAATGGCTTCTTGCAGCCTCCCTATGTCCACAAGAACTCTGAACACTGCATTGAAAATTGAGGCGCT
The DNA here is from genome assembly GCA_037074615.1 of Leucaena leucocephala. NCBI lineage: Eukaryota > Viridiplantae > Streptophyta > Magnoliopsida > Fabales > Fabaceae > Leucaena > Leucaena leucocephala. The sequence goes on along the minus strand of CM073517.1, from coordinate 4,310,868 downwards.
TGGCTTAATGCCCCTCGCCCTCATTTCCCTTAGAAGTAAGATTGCTTCATCTGGTTTGCTAATTTTGCAACACTGGTTAACAATAATGCTATATGACTTCACATCTGGATTCATCCCAAGACTAACCATTTCCTTCATGTGCTTGACAGCTTCATCAGGCTTGCCCACCACGCAAAATCCCTTCATTATGCTCGTATGTGTGACAATATCGTCTTTTAAACCATTTAATCGCATCCTGGTCATCATCCTCTTCCCTTCATCTACCTTCCCGCTCAAACAGAGACCTTCTATAAGTGCATTGTAGGTCAAGACATTAGGCTCACAGCCATGCTTCGCCATCTCCACCATACAATCCATTGCCTCGTGCAGTTCACCTTTCTTAGAGTAACCATCAATCAAAGTAGTGTAAGTTACCACATCTGGTTCACATTTCTTACCTTCAATCATTTGATGAAGAATCCTCTTGGCAGTCTCCATATCACCTTTCTTACAAAATGCGTTCATCATCGTGTTGTAAGTGACCAAGTTCGGGTCACACTTCATTTCATCGAACACCTTCCTCGCATGCTCCACCATACCCATTTTATAGAAGCCCCTAATCATCGTGGTATAAGTATAGACATCGGGAATCCCCACACCTTCCTTCACAAGCTGATCGTAGAAATCCTTGGCCAAATTGACTCGATTTGCTCTCACCAACACCCCTAAAACCGAATTATAGGAGCGCAAACAACGGCCTCTTTCAAACGATTTAACGTAGTGGAACCAATGAATGGCACCCCTAATATCGCCACGATCACCGAGGGCTTTGATGAATCTGGCGATGATAAAGTCAGAGACATTGTGAGAGTGGTGAAGGAGGGAGAAGGCCGTGGAGAAAAGGGCGTGAGAAAGTAAGACGTACGTCGGTGATGGCAACGTAACAGGAGCGAGTGTGGAAGTAGTTGTTAGGGTTAGGTTGAGGGTTGGAAGCCCAATTGAAGAAGAAGAGAGCCCGGAAGGGGTTGCCCTGGTTCTTAATTACTTGGATGACTAAGTCTGGATTGAGATAAGAAGCGAATTGATTAAGGGGTTGGGAACTGACGTTAGAGTTCTGGGGATTTAGGGTTTGAAGGAGTGAAGTTATGGAGGTTACAAGGGAGGGGTTTGGAGGCGCCCGCCAAGGCTTGGCTGCAGCCATTCCTTCACAAGCACAAGATGGTCAATGCTCTGTTGCGCCTACATTGATCAAAAGCACATGAAATCTCACATCTTCATAACAGAAATGCCCTGATTTTTCAGACCAAAGACGGAGCCAGGGTGTTACAGCGACGAATCAAAAGGAAAAGCACTCTTCCACTCGAAGCCAGAGTGTCACACACTCATCTTACCTAATGAAAGAGGTGCCTAGTGTCATCATACCTAATGGCTAATGAAAGTGAACTCACAAACTCATAACTAAAACGACTTAAACAAAGAGGTGCTTAGTGTCATTGTGTCTAAAAACCCTGATATCATTATTGTTATTAATTGTAGTAAATATTAATATATTATCATAAATAGATATAATAATCTATAGAAAATCATGCTATTACAAATTTATTATGAAAATCCAAAGACAAATCTTCTCAAACTCTGCTCAACATGCAACCACATACCCCTAATTATAGTATAAATTGTTTTTCTTTTTTCAAGTTTTAATATAAGAGTTAGTTGACTAATTTAGATAAAATAAAAAATATATAATATAAATTTATTTTAAAAATTTAGATTTAATTATAATTAATTTATCTATTTCATTTTTTTAATTTATATAAATTAATTAATTGAATAACATTGACATGGGTTTTCTCACAGCTTTCAATCGTAGTGTTGGGGTGATGGGGAAAACCGAGGGGGAGGCAACAGAGCCTGAGAGGCAAGAGGTTGAAGAGGAGTGAGACGAGTTTGATTCTGCCATGCCATTATATGCATCTCAATACTATCGTTTCAGTCAATGGCCTTCAGAATGGATTCTAAGTCCAAGGTTAGTTTAGAAATTTTTTACATAAACAGTAATTTTTGTTGAGAATTGTTTTTAGACAAAATCTCAGTTTGAAATATAGATTTTGAATAAGCTACTGAAAATAACTTTTGGTTTGAAACTTAGGTTATGGATTATCCAATTATTATTCTACTCCTATTTTTTCTTACACCCTCTCTCCTCTCTTTTCTCTATCATTTCTCCTCTCTCTTCTCTTATCTCTCTTTTTCTCTTTCCTCTCTCTTATCTTATCTCTCTTTTTCTCTCTCCTCTCTACACTCTCTTCTCTCTCCTCTTTCTTCTCTATCATCTTTCATCTCTCTTACTTTTAATCATATCATACCCTTTTTAATAATTTACCAATATAAAAAGTAATTCTACTACTAATCATCCAAACATCTCTATTCCTAAAATCTATTCTTCCCAGAATCTATTCTCCAAAATCTATTTTTCCCAAAATTTATTGTCCAAAAGCTAATCCAACACACCGTCAGTCAATGGCCAAACTGGGAGCGTCCTTTACGTGAGAGAGATCACAACAATGGACCAAACCCTCCGAGCAAACATTGGATGGCATCATACTCTTTCCATGCAACCAAGAGATCACCAGAAGAAACCCTCTACCCATCGTTTCTTCAGACAGTTCTCTCAACCCTGCTCTCTCTGCTGCTGAACCTTCTATTACTGAGTATATGCACACAAAACCCTGCACTTTTTAAGTATTTTAGAGTCGCACTATAATAATAAAACAATAAAAATCCAAGCAAATCAGTTTGGTTAGAAATATATACCTCTTATGTCCGTTTAATTTCCATTCCAAAGCGCAATTCCTTGGGTCGAGGGATCAATTCTATCGATATTTCTGCTACTCCTGGTAGATGCCACAATCTTATGCCCTGCACAATCTGGCTATTGGCTCTGTTTTCTTCTTGTTTCCTCCTACTTCTTGTTTCCCTTCCAGGAACGATGCTTTTCTCCTTTTTACATAAAAATTGAGTCGTTTTTAGTGTTTATCTCATTCACACATTTCTAATACATGATCAAAATTGTGGATTTTTGTCTAGATTCTTACGAGGAGGATGTTTTGTATTGTTTCAAGGATTATGATGAAGAAGTATATTGCCGAGTGGGCAATCTGTTCTGTCTGGATATTAACAAAAGTAAGAGGAACTCCTGAGGAAACTGCTGCACAGAACCATGACATGCACCTTCCAGTGGTAGTATGGACGCAGTTCTCTCCCTCTAAGGGCATGAATAGTATGGAGCTCACCACTGAACACCCTCTGTCAGGTAGATGCATCCCTGCTTTCATCTTCCATTCATACTGTATCCCACTTCTGCGAAATCCCCTGTTCTCAAAGTCCATAACTTTTCTGCTCATTTCTTCACACCCAAAATCACAAGATTCTCGTCTCAGATTCTTTATAACGCAAAATAACTTTCTCAATAAATGGATGACTATGTACCCTGCAGTTTAGTACATTGGTCCAATGTCAATTCGTCTAACTCTGCAATATGCCTGGGATCTGTGGCTGCTTGGATAGTGTACTTCTTTTGAATTATTGAGCTTTTATGTTGCACGATACGTGCCTGCACTTTCAAATTGCTATAACCCCTTCTAACTTTCAACCATATGGACTCATCTTGAGAGTTGATCTTGCCAAGATTGGAGCTAAACTCGGACTTGTCCTTCGCTGGCACGAAAGAATCATCACTATCGTCCTCTGCAAATCCCTCAATGATGTCTCCTGGTAACGGCATGCTCTCGTCCCACTCATCGGCTCCCTCTTGCTTCACACAAACAAGCTTCTGATCAGGTTCCATGTCCTCCTTGAAAATTATGCAAGCCTACTAGACCTTGAAGCTGGATCAGCTTCAATTCAAGAAAAGCAGAGATTCCTTTTATACTCACGCTATAACCATGGACAAGAAAGCATTTCAAGTGGGCAAAATATGTTGTATCTTTACCGTCAGATCCTAGTGACTAACGTTTATATGCCATACGAATGTTATTTTCCTGGCTTTACATAAATGCCATAGGCTATCGCCACGATGTCTTGCGGGCTCCACATTGTCTTTGTAACTCTTTGGTTTAATTTAAAACTATTGTGTTTAAAAAGTAATTTTAGGCCAAATTAGATTTAAATAAAAAATTAAATAAATAGCTATGAAATTTTTTTGAAATAAACTATAATTTTAAAAATTTAAAATTATAATTTTAGATAAGTTTATGAAACTAATTTTTTAGATAAATAAAAAAAGTTTTGAATATATAATTATTATTTTATTTTTATTTTTTCTTATATTTTAACACGTGTTTTTTTTATAATTTATTTATAAAAAATTATATTCGAATAATAATTATCTAAATATTTATTTTTTAAAAAATTATTTTTCTTTTAAAAAGATATTCACAATCTATTTTCCATGAGTTCTCTTCTCTCTTGCTCAATGCTTAACGTTCCATCCAAATAAAGCCAAAAATTAGACCTTGCCATGTTTTGCTTTTAGCTTTCCATCTGTGCCAAAGACGCAACAAGTGTTGTATAATCGGCCTTCATAACGTTCTGGTATGGAGCCTCCAACTATCGTGATCTTCAAGAGACGAGAGTCTTCAGAGAGCATGGCAGTTGAAGGAGATGGATCGCCACCTGCTTCAATATCCTAAGCGTAGAGGGGGAAGCTATCATTTGAATAGGGACTATTCCATATTTCCTGACAAGTTATAACTACACTTACTGGAATGCATATTTCGTACAGTTAATACAGAAGAAGCAAATTTCAGAGAACGCACCTTTTATCAAGTTTAACATACATACATTTCAACAGGACAACTAATAAAAGGGAAAGTATGCCGAGTAAGTAACTAAACGAGTGAAAAATGCCAAGAGCTTACAGGCAAGAGAAAAAGCTGGGCACCCTTTTCTGCAGCCTCCTCAATGGCTTTCCGAACATGAGCAATGTTCCTCTCCTTATCGGGGATTACTGATAGTGGACAAAGCCCAATCTTAAACTGAAATCACAGAAGATGGATTCCGGCAGTCACCTACAGTAGCTCCGAAGAGCGAAATTCGTATATTCATATACAAAAAAAGAGAAGAACTTGACTTGGTACCAGGAGGAGTAGGCATGGCAATGGCAGGTGGGGCACGGCTCTTTCTGGGTGAGGCAGTGTGAAATTGGAGCTTGCGGGTCAGATGGATCCGATTGTGATAGCGAGTTGCGGGAGAGAAGCAAGGGAGAGGGGTGAAGAAGAATTTAGAGGATTGAAAGGAACGAGGATGATAAGAGGAAGGGTGGAAGAGATTCACAGCCTTGGAGCTAAGCAGAGATGATAATGTCGACGCTTTCATTTCCTCGTCCGAAACTATGGAATTGGAATCTCCATCTGGGACCCGCGCTCTTGACGCCCCTAACCCGCGACGTCATTTGTGGTTACAGCGTCATGATTCAAATTTTTTATTAAAACTTTATTTTTTTTCCACATTGAGAATGATTCTCTTAAATTTAGTCCAGCTTTTATCCTAGACACTCTAGAGGACTTGGGGGATATATTATTGTTTGGATAAATGTTTTTTTTTCCCGGGGGTCAAATGAATTAACAGCATTTGATTTGAACAGATTAAATCAAAACTTGGCTAGTAGTTTGTAGAAAGCACATTCTGAACGAGATGACTGATCATCGCTAGTCTCACCATCCTGCTACAACAGTCATTAAGGGTGTGTTTGGCTCAACGGAGGGGAGGGATTTTAATAGAGGGAAAAAAAAAGAAGGAAAAAAGAGGGATTTTATTATTACATTGTTTGGATTAACATTAAGGGAGAGAAGGGGAGGGATTTTCATATTACCTTGTTTAGTTCAAGAAGGAAAGGGAGGGAAAATACTTTTATATAGACAAATTTACCTTATATTATTTTACATAATATTTTAATAAAATATAATATAAGAGTAATATTAGGATATTAAAAAAATTATGGGTATATGAATATTATATAATAATAATATCACACTTCCCCTCCAAATTCCCTCAATTTTGGAGGGGAAGTAAAGTTGGAGGGGGGAGGGAAAATTTTAAAAAATTTTACCTCCCCTCCTAAATTTTGTAATGAGCCAAACAAGGGGAGGGAAGTAAAATCCCTCCCTCCCCCATCCCTCCCCCCAAATACCCCGTGCCAAACAAGTCCTAACTGTCTCTGGCGCCATTTGTAGCCCACATTCAGAAGTACCGTTGCTTAATTTCTTTCGAATATCACCAACGAAACCGACTTTCTCATTCCCAAAAACAAAACAACATGGGAGATCCCATGACCATTGTTCTTTATGTCGACCCACACGATGACAATAACAGCATGATTCTTAATTTCGAAGGCGATCTTAATCCCTCGCTTCTTGATTCATCCAACCACCCACAGTCGTTTGCCGACTCTTCCTTCTCGGCGTTCCCCGAAATGGTGGATGACGATGCAGTAGCAGCCTTAATTGCCGACATTGGTCCATTATTAGATCATCTTATGATGTTTTCTGTTGGATCATCAGACAACAACGTTGAAGCGGGCCCTTCTGAGTTCCACCAGAAGGAAAATCTTTCAGTTCCTCATCAGAATCTGAGTGCAGCATCGTGGCCAGACTTCCCAATCCCGTTTTCTTGCACTTTCTGAAAAGTTCTTCGTGAAATAGTTCATTCTGATGGTGTCCTTCACTTTTCTAAACTTCAAATTCACGGTACACTCGGCCTCATCTCTCATGAAGTTCTTTATCAGAATACCGGTGTCGGTTCTTCAGCCCATCAACCATTTCAAATATTCGAGTAAGTCACCAGCTTTAAGTTTTTAACTACCTCTATTATTGTTGCTCGAGTATCCGTAGGCCGTTATTTATTATTGCTTTTCTGTTGGACCAGTTTTTCCGATAAAAGCATACACTGCTTCAAGAGTTTCCTAGTCCGACACTGCTTGAACCAAAATTCAATGGGCTACTCCATGATGCAAGATCCACTTTCTCCCTATTATGAAGCCCTCTGCTGTGGATTGGATTGGGCTGAAGACTCCAAGGAGGACTTCAGTGACTAAAAATCTGACCCTTCAGGTTTCTTATTTCTGCCTTGTGTTCTCTTGAATCCACCATAATACATGATTGATTATTAATCAACTGAATCTGTTTTCATGAGTTTGAATGGTTTTGTAAATCTGTTTAGGAGAAAAATCTGGTTCGGAACAAGAAGTGGAGGCCGGGGATGCCGTGGAAAGGACTTCAAACACTTGCCCTGCGGAACGGGTTATTCATCAGAAGCCTCCTTTATTTGTTACATTGTTAGCAGTATTCTAATTTTAGTTGGTTGGTATAGGGGAATGAAATGCAGAGGGAGGGGATCGAGAAGATGAAATTGAGCAATATGAGAGATTTATTTAGTCTACCAATTCATAAAGCAGCCAAGAAGTTGAAGTTATGTCCCACAGAAATGAAGAAAATATGTCGTAAACAAGGACTACAACGATGGCCTCACAGAAAGGTTCGGTTCTATGCAGCAATCTCATTTTATTTGTTTTATGAGTACTCGTCAACATTAACGTATAGCCTCTGATGAAGATGATGATGCGTGCAGGTGAAAAGCATAGTGAGGCAAATATCGATATTGAGAAGGGCTTTAGAATCAGAAGATGGTGCCTCAACAAGGTCACAAACTGAAGCAGAAATTGAAAGACTTGAACAGGAAATGATTCGTCAGTGTGGTGGATTCCCCCCAACTTCATCCAATTTCGAATGAAATGGATTGTAAACATACTTGTTCTTGTTTCCATATGCATGTGTATATATATAGAGGAGGCTTTTTCCCTTTGGAAATTACCAGAGTTGTTGAGGAGACTTCTTTCATTGAATGATATTTAAATTCTCTTTCCCAACATGTTTGCATGGATCACCAAGTAGGCTTATCGTGAGGTGTTTAATGAAGCTAGGTATGTGTGTAGGGTCCACTTGAGGGATGGACATTAGCTTACAAGCACGTGGGTACACTCGAAAATAATGAAGAAAATGAAGCCTCGGAACTTAGAGTAGGATTCCCATACTGGTATGAAGGATTAATCGAAGTAATATCAGGTGCATGGCACGTGCTACCCTCCCAAGAGGCCCCACCTCTGGGTCCCACAAGCTGCATTAATTAGAAACACCAGTATGAGAACAGTCCTCGATTACGTGTTCCAATTTGGCAAAACAAGTTGGTGGCTTGGGTAATGAAAACATCTCAGCTTTAAATCCACACATTAATGCAGAGCTTTGACCCCTGTTTTAAATATGATATCTATGTCTGTTTGGTGGAAGCCAGACTCAGATTAGTTAGCTAAATAGTAATGGCTGATTACTCAAAAGAGCCATATATCAGAAAGCAGATTATAGAAGGGTTATTGTGAAGAAGGGGACCCCCATGTATTTATTGATGCAAAATGAACAGAGACAAGACCAAATACTGGAGGACATGTGATGCTGACAAGTATAATGGGAACAAATCCAAAACAAAGCTGATGGACTGAGGCAATGGATTTGTTGCTTCTTTCCTTTTCAACAGAGTCAATGATTTTGTTTGCTTTCCATATCTAATTTAGTATACACCCATATCTACTATCTTGCAACTTTGAGTGCATGGGATGAGAGAGTCGTCAAGTGATTGATGGATTGGGCGCTTCATAATCAGTTTCAGAAACAAGAGGCTCCTTGGAGTGGTTATAATTCATGATTAAACAGTCTGATTTATTTACAGGCTCCTCCTCAGTTATTTCTCGTGGTTAAAGGCATAATTGATAAAGCACACATGTTTCTCTTTTTCACCTTTTAACCCTCTACTACGTCACTTACCATTTTGTTTGGGTGGAACAGATCACTTTCAAATGGGCCCCAGAAATCCCTGAGCATAGGCATTAACCAAGTGGTTTTGGATTGCATGATTATTCATCTCCCAACCATAAGCTGTAAACTTTTAGTTGTTAAATCTTTTTTGTTGGTAAAAAGCCTAGCAAATTGTGCTTAGCAGCATCCATTTCCAATAATAACAAGTCCCAACCCCAGAGCGTAACATGTTCTTTTCACTCGTTATCCACAGTAAACTAAAAACTCTCTGTTTCATTTTTGGCCTAACCAAACACTCAAACAAAGCCATAAGAGTAGCCTTTTCTCCCCATATGAGCTCAAAGTGGTATGGTGTTGAATGAGCATAGGGTATAATTTCCCTGTCTCTTCAACATGATCAACGGCTAAAAATTCGAATTTGGGGAGCACCAGAGAGAAGTTTATAAAAGTAGGGGCCAAGGTTTGATTTGTTTGACACGTAAGCGGATGGGAAATGGAGGCGCGTGACGAGCCTTTATAAAGTGTTCCCTCTATTCCTGTTCCCTTGGCCTTCAAAGCGTGCCCTTGTGTTCTCATTGCTTCTCTCAAACACTTTCTCCTACCTTCTTCCTCTTCTCTTAGACAGCCATCAATTACCTCTGTTCACGTTTTCTTCTACCATTCCCAACAACCACTTCTCTATCTATCCTTCTCTTCAATTATTCCTCGCAGCTTCTGAATCTTCCTCTCCCTAAAAAGCTCACACTTGACCTCTTTTTTCTTCCCCCTGTTCGTGCTTGTCCTTGTTCATCATTCTCCTTTTACCCGTGCTGATCATTCCTTTTGGCCGATTTATTACCAATTACCAAGTAGGCAAGTACCAACCAGGCATGTACATATTGCAGAAGACACTCAGGGAAACCACATTTCCTAACCACCCTGAAAACCCCTCTTTCTCTTCCACTCTGCTCGACAAGATTTACCGTTCCATCGAAGAAGGCGAGAGGGAGAACTCCGGCGATATGAAGTTCCACAGAGAAACAATGGCGAGGAAACTACACAGCAGAAGCAGTGAGAAATGTAACAGAACTGCTGAAGAGGAAGAAATAGCGAAAGCGAATCTTCGCAGAGCTTGTTTGATAGAGAAATGGATGGACAAGAAGGTGGCGATGGAAAAGGTCGGCGGCAAGAAGACGCCACACCACCAGCCGATCCACCTGGACACAAAACTTCATCTTGAGCATGATCACGACCAAGATGTTCTGTTTTTCAGTTCCGCTTCGAGTTCTTCCGATTCCAGTTCTGGAGGATTCTCTTCATCTGACACCGACTACATGTACGGAGTGAGATCCCATTCCTCGTGCTTCGCGCCGCCGAGGCCAAAGCCAGTGAAGACCAGCGTGTCAGTCAGGTCTGAGAGATCAGAGAAGAAAGACAGAGGACAAAAACAGAGGGAAGCGCGTGCGTATGATGTTCATGACGAAGGATTAATAAAGAGTAAATCCAGGGCTGTCAAGATTTACGAGAACATTAAGAAAGTCAAGCAACCAATTTCTCCAGGTGGAAAGCTCACGAATTTTCTCAACGCTCTGTTTACACCAGGGAATACAAAGAATAGCAAGAGCTCGAGCATATGCTCTGTTGGAGGGTGCGAAGACGTGAACGCTGAGAGGAAATCCAAGTCAGGTCAAGCTTCAACATGTTCGTCGGCGTCTTCGTTCTCACGGTCTTGCCTGAGCAAAACATCGCCTTCTTCGCGTAAAGATGATAAGAGAACCGTGCGATTTTACCCAGTTAGCGTGATCGTGGATGAAGACAGTCGACCTTGTGGGCATAAATGCTTGTACAAAGAAGAAGACACCAGTCTAATGCCTGTGTCAGTGCCTACCGCCTGGAAAATCGGAGGGTCACCAGGTTGTAAGAAGAACGTTGATGAAGAACTCAAAGTCACAGTCATGGAGAAGAGCAGGCGAGTGGAAGAAGCTGCCAGGGAGTTCCTGAGAGAGTACCATCAAAACCGGAGGAAAAGCGATTTGGTTTTGAGGGATTTTCCCATTAGGAGAAACGTGGATGATGATGAAGAAGACGACGACGACGATGCAGCAAGCTACGCAAGTTCGGATCTTTTCGAGCTTGATCACTTGGCGGTCATGGGAGACGCTAGGTACAGTGAGGAGCTTCCGGTGTATGAGACAACTCATGTTAGTACAAATCGCGCCATTGCTAATGGCCTCATAATGTAGTTATGTTCAGCAGAGGCTTATTATTATATAAACTATACACGACCATTTTAAATTTTGTTTCTAAGTGTTCTTGTGAAGTGTGAATTCTAATTAAAGGTTTGATTCTGATGATGATGATCCATAAAAAATATACCGTGTTTAATGAGCTTGATAAATGTATGTTCTGTATATGAGTTATTCCAACCTTTCTGAGTCCATGTGCATATAAGTAGCGAACTGTGAACCGTACGTGGAATCTTCAAATTTCTCGAACGACGACGAAGCCATGTGTTTAAGAAAACAGTAAATGTGATATTTTTTTTTCTTTATAAAGAAGAGATAAAAGTGAACAAGGTATAGTTGATTTTTTTTAGAAGAGAGAGCAAGTGGTGGTGGTGGGATGCGTTCATTGTGGATCGCGATCATGTAACGTTGAGATTGATGGATACTGAGAAAGTAAGAGAGATCGAAGTTTGAAGGAGAAGAGAGAGAGAGGGAGGGAGGGAGGGAGGGAGGGAGGGAGATTCGAGATCGAAATCACAAGCAAAATGAGGTTGTGGGTGTGATGGTAAAGGCAAAGGCAGATCTTCGTCCATGGGAATAGAGAAAGTGAACATATTACTAAAGTCTTTCGCTTTCCTTCCTTATTCCTCAGCCCTTTCTTTATAGTATTTTGTTCTGGCCCATTACTTGCAGACCGTGCTGATCCCATTAACTAATTAAGAAGGCATTAACGTAGAGTACATAGTTCTCTGATAATAAATATATGGGAGGATTAATTAAGAATTAAATGATAAAATATATATAGTATTTTTAAACGATGAACGATGATTGAAAAGATACCGGGCTAGTAGGGTTGATTTGTGAGTAGAGGGTAATAATGGGCTACTCAGATAAAGTAATATATATAACGAAGATTATTACTACGTGACAATGAGCATGCATAAGGGGGTTATGAGAAATAAGGCAGACCCACTCAAAAAAAGAACCACTCACCAGTCAAAAGTATATATAAAAAGAACTAGGGATCATATCATTGGAAATCTATTGTAGTTATAAGTTCATTTTTGTTGGGTGGGGTGTGGTGCACCCGTAACTGGGTCTATATAGATATGGAGGTAGGGAACCCTAGGTTGCCAAGTTTTCAAGATTTTGATGCACTTACTTTAAGGTATGTTTAAGGTGAAAGTGAGTGCAGAAATTAAAGCCGCGTTTCTATAGAGAGAGAGGGAGAAAGGGAGGGAGAAACAAATATGGGAAATGAGAGAATGGGATTAAAATTTGTAGGGAGGGATATATGAGTGAGCTCCATCCATGTATGGCGGGTGTACGTGGAACTGTGGATGATGAATAATTTTGCAGTCTAAATAAGCATGCTATAAACTTCATATATAATATTGGCCATTGGGTAAGCCTAGATTCCAATGGAGGCCTTGTGGTGAAAGGCTGGTCAATGAAGGAGGGAGAAGTAAAGTTGGAGAGAAGCGTCTTTTGCTTTAAGAACTAAAAGAGAAAGGGAGTGGCGATCCCGAGAGAGGAGTTTCTAAATTCTAATGCCACTGACTTTATCACTTTCCCTTTTTCCTCACAAGTACATCTCACTCTCTCCTCTTGTTCTCTTCCTCCCCACCTCCCCATACATGTGTTTCATTCCCGCCTTTCACACTCACCTTATTCTCTCTACTTCAGTGTTGGAGGGAAAAAAATCATGACATGATCCATGGCCTTGGAGATGGGTCATGGGCCTTGATCCAACAATTCCGCATTTAGGCCTGAGTTGGGCCAGAGCTCTCGGCTGGTGTGGGCCGCAGAATTGAAGAGCTAGCTCCCAACACGCAACGTTGCCTAAACGAGGTTCCTCCTCCCGTTCCCACTGCGCTGCCCCAATCAGTTAATCAATGGAATCATGGAATCTTTAATTAATGCCTCTGAACCAATTATTATACATCACGCTCTTCCCTCTAATCATATATTACTATAAAACTATACCCTCTTATTATAACTCAACAAGCTAAGATACCTCCCAACATATTAATATTTGGATTCTATTCTTTTCATTTCTACCTCGAAATCTTTATTTGTCGCTTTCTAATAATATTATATGTATTACTAACAATCATAATGCATTGCCAAAGTTAGAGATCCAGATTTCGAATAAAGATACACCTTTTTTTTCCTAAATGTTTTCTATCAGGAGCTTGAACCCTAAATGTCTAGCATATACACCTTTGCTTTGACGTGTGACTCAATATTAATTGCGGCCCTCCAATTTATATATTGTTCCGGTAATCAACTGCTCCGCTAGCTCGCTTATCTACTAACAGATCACACTTTCATGACGTCCAGCTACGTGATTTATATATTTAATACATGCAAGTTGATTGCTTTATGAGTTTTCTCAATGGAATCATGTGGACCTGTTAATAATGGAGTGGCAGCTATTTAGGATTTAAGTTCTAATTTGTCAAATAAAAATACGATTTTTTTCTTCTGTCAAACGTAATCTGACCCATGTCATTCCGTTCGAACCAATGCCTATATTTTTAATAAATCGGAGCACCCAATCAGAGTTCAAACGATCAGAAGTCCAAGTATTCCGTACAATCCTGGTGCAGTGATTAAGGTAAGAAAGAAGAAAAAAGATAAACTTAGTTTTTCCAGCAATTCCCGTAATAACACTAATTAACTTTGGTATGTTAGCTCCGGGGAAAGTAAACTAATCATGATTGTTTAATAAATCTGAGTCTGCCCTTCTCGGGTTGCGAAACCACTGTCATCTACCCGCTTCCCCTGGCAGATTTCACGTTCAAGCATAATATAGTATCCAAGGCACAACAAAATGGAGCTTCTGAAATTCAAATCCACCGTCAACTATTTCATTTGACATTTTCGCAGCTACATCAACTACTTCGCTGGTAAATTTCTGGAATTCTAGAATTCTCTGTTTTCATTTTCATTTCCCATTGCAACTAGAAAGCAAAGTTTATTCCTAAGAAGGCTTGATTTTTTTATCAATTCACTATGCGCAGAGATCTCCATGGATGGCGATAATAGGAATCGAGTTCCAAAACCCGGCGAAGCAGCCACGACGGAGAAGAAAACAGCTAATGCAGGCGAAGTGATGGTAGCGATCTCTGTGCAAGACTCCAAAGTGGCTGAATGCAATGACGTCAATACTGGGTATGCTGCATCGAAGTCTCCACGTTTAAACGGTGCTTCCCCTGAAATACGGTTCAGTCCCAGCCCAAGGAAGCCACCCAAGCATCCTCTTGGCAACGAACACCCTGTTCTAAGAAAGTCTTTGTCGAGGTCAGTGTATTCAAAACCCAAATCAAGATTTGGTGAACAACCTTATCCTGTTGATGCCACATTGTTCGAGGATAACATTGATTTCACATTGCAAGAACAGTTGGCTGTTCATTCACCATATAGAAACTCCTTCAACAAGGGTTCACCAAATAACAAATCCAGGATTGTTAATAGAACAGCTTCCATAACTTCTTCCACCATCACTCCCAAGACTCCCTTCATGGCATCTCCAGGGCCTGCTGGGGAGGATGAGGACGAAATATTTTATAGGAAAGTTGAATTGTGTAAAGGGAAGCGCAGGAGAGTAACCACTAAGGTTTTGATCGAATGGATTGTATTTGTATGCATCATGGGTTGTCTAGTGGTTAGCTTGGCTGTTGATAAACTGAAAAACACAATCATTTGGAGTTTGGAGTTTTGGAAATGGTGTGTGCTTGTGTTGGTGATCTTCTGTGGCATGTTAGTCACAAACTGGATAATGCACATCATCGTGTTCTTGATTGAACTGAACTTTTTGCTGAGGAAAAAGGTGCTATATTTTGTTCATGGACTGAAGAAGAGTGTTCAGGTCTTTATTTGGCTGGGTTTGATTCTTATTGCTTGGGTTCTGTTAATCAATCAAAGGGCCCAGCAATCTGAACTCACCACCAAAATTTTGAACGGTGTAACACACTCTTATTTCTCTTCTCATTGGAGTATTCTTATGGTTCTTTAAGACATTGTCTCTAAAGATATTAGCATCAAAATTCCACGTCAGATCTTTCTTTGATAGAATTCAGGAATCAATCTTTTATCAGTATGTTCTGCAGACACTGTCAGGGCCTCCACTTATGGAGGAGGCAGAGAAGGTAGGGAGATCACCTAGTATTGGTCAATTTAGTTTTAGGAGTACAAAAGGCAAAGGAGGCGTAAAGAAAGAGGTCATTGATGTAGCAAAGCTTCACCGGATGAAACAAGAGAAGGTTTCTGCTTCCACCATGAAGATTTTGGTTGATGCGGTGACCAATTCAAGGTTGTCCACTATCTCCAATGCACTAGATGAAACTTTTGAACAAACTGATAAAGAGATTACCAATGAGATGGAAGCAACTGCTGCTGCCTATCACATTTTCAGAAATGTTGCAAGCCCTGGTTCCTTGTAAGAAAACTTCCATTCTTCTTGAAACAAGATCGTTTGTCTTTTTCATTGCCTCACCCTTATAAACTACTTTGATTATGAATAGGTACATTGATGAAGATGACCTTCGGAGGTTCATGATTAAGGAAGAAGTGAATCTGGTGTTTCCCCTGTTTGATGGAGCAGAAACTGGACGAATTGACAGAAAGGCCTTAACAAGATGGGTGGTAAGTTTGTTGAATTAGTTTATGATGAATTGAGATCCTGTTTTCTTAGGAAATTTCCATTCATTAATGATTGTATATGTTATGTTCTTTAGTTGAAGGTTTATCAGGAGCGCAAAGCATTGGCACATGCCTTGAGTGACACCAAAACAGCAGTGAGACAGCTAAGTAAGCTTGTGTCAGGGATTCTGGTGGTTGTGACCATAGTTGTGTGGCTTCTACTGATGGAGATTGCCACTACAAAAGTACTTTTGTTCTTCTCATCACAGCTAGTACTCGTTGCTTTCATGTTTGGAAACACATGCAAGAACATATTCGAAGCTATTATCTTTGTGTTTGTGATGCATCCCTTTGATGTTGGTGATCGATGTGTTGTTGATGGTGTTCAGGTAATTTACACCAAGCAATTTTTATTTCTTTTTTCTCGGGGAGTTTATGTATTAACAAATTCTGATAATCTGGCAGCTACTGGTTGAAGAAATGAACATATTGACAATGGTCTTCTTGAAGCTTGATAATGAAAAGGTGTATTATCCAAACTCAGTTCTAGCCACGAAACCCATTAGCAATTATTACAGAAGTCCAGATATGGGAGACACTGTAGAGTTCTGTGTTGATTTCATGACACCATTGGAGAAGATTGGGGCTCTGAGAGAAAAAATAAAGAGGTAAAAGCCCACCGTAACTTAATGGATTCACTCATACTTTTGCAAGCAATCGGAGCAACTTATTTCTGTTGCTTCTGTTTGTAATGCATGGCGGTGTTGAAAGCAGGTACTTGGAGAGAAATCCACAACATTGGCATCCTAGTCACAATGTTGTAGTAAAGGAGATTGAAAATGTGAACAAGATAAAGATGGCTCTGTATGTAACCCACACAATGAACTTCCAAGAGTGGGTGGTGAAGAACAAGCGAAGAACTGAACTGGTGATGGAAATAAAGAAAATATTTGAAGAGCTCAATATCAGATACAATCTTCTTCCCCAAGCGGTTCATCTCAGCAATACATCTCATTTGTCTGATCACTCAATCTTGTGACCCTTTAGGATAGTTGAGTCTTGAGTGTGGTCACTTTAGTCCATGTTATGGGAGTATATATGATTTTTCATAAATTTGTGGCGTGAGAGGCATGAGTTTGATTTTTCCCTACAAAGAACTAGTAGTTAAAATTAAGGAAGAGGATAGAGAAACAGAAAGCCAGAGAAAATAAAAATGGCGTTACACACATCGTCATTCTTTGTCAATCATATGTCACTTTATTAGTAGATCCCCTAAGTTCCAAGTTCGTCTAAAATTACAATTTTCAATATAAAAATAGACTTACTTTACATTATATATAAATTTAGTCTTGTAAATATTAAAAAACATAGACATAAAGTAGGTTTGCTTTATTTTTACATAATAAAGTTGACAAATCTATATGCAAATGCATGTGAACGAGGCAAGTGGATGACAATTGTCAAGAAGTCCAAAGAACCAGAGCCTGAATTGCGCCCACAAAAAAATAAAATAGAAAAGAAGAACAGTATGCGAAGGAATGCCAGAAAATTTATTCATGTAATATCAAAATGGTCAAGAGTTTATCATTGAGAAACCATCGAAGCAAGCTCGCGAAACTAATGACAACTTTTATAAACCAGTTGAATGAAACAACAGTAAATTTCTAATCGATATCTTCCATATCCTCTTTCTGTGCGGCTGTTCCTTCAACTTGTGGTGTAAGACCTCCGTCCCTCTTCGCTACACCAAGTCCATGAATGAATCTAGCATTTTCTTCTGTGTACACGTGAGTTTCATTCAGCAGCCTGAAAACACAACGACGTTGATGTTGAAATCTCCATTGACTTACATGATGGTGAGGTTTATCACCAAATTGTTGATATAACAATTTGTCAGAAAAACTAACTCACGATTGAGAGACAGTCTTATTCATGGCAGTAGAGGAGTGAAACCAGGCGCCATTTAGATAGACCAGTTCCCCATCTATCCTTTCCTTAATTCTTTTGTCCATTTCCTCGGCGTCAATCATGAATGGATGGTCCGAAGCCTAAGAGAAAGTATATAGGGATTCATATTAATATGAATAATCATAGCTTAGCTTTAAACCTGTAACTATTCCCAGCAAAACTATCTTTTTGCTTACCACAACCCATCCCCAAGTATCAGCAAAAGATGGTACATGAGCTGTGTATGCCACCACATCTGCAGAAAAGAAGCAGAAGAACACATAAAGCG
The DNA here is from genome assembly GCA_037074615.1 of Leucaena leucocephala. Taxonomy (NCBI): domain Eukaryota; kingdom Viridiplantae; phylum Streptophyta; class Magnoliopsida; order Fabales; family Fabaceae; genus Leucaena; species Leucaena leucocephala. The sequence continues at coordinate 4,292,938 of CM073517.1, read as the reverse complement.
AGAAAATATTGATATTAATTGAATGCTGGAAACTGAACAATCTATTCTTGCGTTCTGTTGACATAGCTGTTTATTGACTTCTCAGAATAATCTTAACAGCTGAGCAAGAGGTTCGAATTAGAGTCTTACATTTAAAGACCTGTTTGAGTGTATTATAGATGGAGGTGAAGACCTCCTTGTGGGTGAGGATGCCAGCGGGTCCAGCCTGGAGAGACGAGAATTTGCTGAACGTTATCATTGGCTACGTCTTCTCAACATATAAAGGGTCTTATTCTTAATAACCTACCTGAGTCACAAAAATGCCTTTGTCATTAAGCTTAGGCTTGAGTGTTTTCTCATAGAAGGATTTAGTATAGAGTTGGTAGCAAGGTCCTCCTTCGATAGGGTCTGCTAAGTCTCCGACAATGATATCAAACTTCTCGTTTCTCTTCTCTAACTCAGCCCTTCATCAATGCAGAGTTTATATAAATATTTTAGCCTCGTGAATTTTGAAAATAAAGGACTATATGGATAAGTGTAAATAATTCTTTGGAAGCAATGGATAATACTTTGTAGTACATATACTAACTATTAATAGTTTGCAAAAAAATGTATATAGTAACTAATAAATATATAATGGTGATCAAACTAACATCATCACTTTAATTATTTCAAAGAATGGTCAAGAATATATGTTCTAAATAAAGCAAAGTAGAATTAGAAGCATGCATGCAATGATATATTTACTTGGCATCATTGATGACAAGGTGAACCCTCGGCAGACAAAAGGGTTCATCATCTTCCGCCAAGTGTAGCCGGCAAAAACCTACCACGTCCTGAAAAAATGAGACGTTCAATTTTGAACTCTTAAATGCCTCGATCCAAAAATTATTGAACAATCGTAATAACACTTGCGATTAGATGGACGGCTGAGGAGCGAATAACATGCAGTAGTAACCTGGTCTATATCACATATGACCACACTCTCTATTGACTGGTGTTTTAGTACTTCTCTTGCAGCAAACCCTTCGCCACCTCCCATTATAAAGACAGTTTCGGGTCTGATGCCACACCAAAAAAACAGTAGCATTATATTAATATATTTGGCTCTTCGTACTAGTCAAAAAAATTCAAAGAGCCATTCAATACACGAAGAAGCGTGATCCTCCGTCAAATAAACTTGTAATATGGACGCTAAATTGTGAAGATAATATCAGATAGCGCATACGTATTGATTAACGTACACGAAAAATAAAATTGCATGTGAGAGTGAGAGAGAGAGAGAGGAGCATGTACAACTCGAAATTATGAATACGGGACATTTTTCAGAAATATTTATTGGCTTTCCAGTCATCTACGTGCTCATGTCGACTAGTTCAATCATTAATTTCTGATCAAACCAGATACATAGCTGATGCTCAATACATGCACCTGCTGACGACTACATGCACCTATTTGTAAGATAGGGAGGTTGCACAAAAAGCACATGCATAATTGATATATTGAGATCAATATATAAATGAAACTTACTCGGAGTGGCATAAGAGAGCGGGATGAATCAAGCATTCATGATAGACGAATTCATCCTTTTCAGCACTCTGCATCTTCCCATCAAGCAGCAGCACCTAAATTTTGGTTTACAACAACTGAGTTAATAATTCTGCCATCCTTCCTCTTAATCCGAAAGAGATATAAGTTTAGAAGAAGATTGAAGGAAGCTACCAAACCTTTCCAAAACGCTCGGTGTCCAAGACATTTATCTTCTGATACTTGCTTGTCGCAGAACCGAGCTCACTGAGAAAATAAAACGAATGATCGAAGGTAAGAGACAGATTGATGTGACAGGGATAAAGATTGTTTGAAGAATGATTGAAAAGAAGGGAGGATCACAAAACCTATTGATAGCAAAAGACCATGTGAGATCATGGTCGAGGATTTCTTCAAACCAGAGGGGAGAATCAGGATCCATATTGTTGGTGAGATTTTGTTGAGTTTGAAAATGGAATTAACTTGGGCAAGCTAATGACATAGAGAACCTGAGGAGGCTCACCCATGCTTAAATAGTGAGGAGATGATCGAACAGAGTAGCGCGGGAAATGTGATTCGTGCTCGATCCGTTTGAAAGGCCGTTACTCGCACATGATCAGACGAACTAACCCCATTCCATCCGCATGCCACTCAAGCGGCGGTGGGCCATGGCCAGCTTGTAGCTTATAAGAATCTGTATAGATATTTAAATTCAAAAAAGAAAATTACAAAAAAAAAAAATATGAGAGCTACATTGAGCTTTAAAAAGATGCCCTATTTAATATTTAAGGATAAGAAGTTTAATATGGATAATAATGACGTGGATGAATAAATGTTAGGACATAGAAATATCTAGTTACGTTAACCGTATCAGTTATGACAGAGAGTATAGACGCCAGTTATATAACAGAAGAAGCTCAGTTGAAAGTGAAACAGTTTAGCACGCGCGATAGCAAGGGTGACCCTTACACAGTGCATTTACTACTACTATTTGACTGACAGTATCATGCATGCACTGGGATATTTAATTTGTATTTGTAGGATTTAATATTTGGTGATATATATTAAATAATACACATAATCAAACAGTGCGCATATGGTATATATAAAGTGTGGGTGGAAATAATGGTGGAGAGTGCTATTGCTGTTAGTGTACTCCACTCACACTCTAACACGCCCTCCCATTTATCTCCTATATTATTCCTCTTCATTATATTTATCTCCTCTTTTCATCTTCGTGCACTCGTTTTTCTTTTTTTGATATTGAAAAGTTTATATACGTTTAACACCAATTTCTCTTCAAAGTTAAGATATAGCCCTAAAATTCAGATAATAATTATAAGAGACTTATAAAATTATTTACTAAAATAACTCTCATGACATCATGGTGCACTTATTTTATTATAATTAAAATCAGCTTTCACATCATATTTACAAAAAAAAAAAAAGTTGTGAATTAGGCTGAAAGATACGCGGTGATTTTTTTTTTTTTTTTTTTTGGTACATTAGGCGGTGATTATTGGGGATAGGGAGCCTTCTACTACAAGGGAAATAGGCCTATAAGTCTTGAAACTTATCATTTGTCAAATAGGCCCTCTCCAACTTTGGTTTAAAATTACAGCTTCGTACCCAAAATAAAATAAAAGCGCCGTTGCCGGGGCTCGAACTGGCATGGCCCGCGCAAAAGGCTGGCACTCCCACCACTATACTACAAAGACTTGGTTGCTAACTTGGGGTGTTTGATTTTATGAATATGACTAGTACTTTATGACGCTAGTCTAATTGTGGCCAGAAGGGCGTTGCAGTTGGGTATGGTGACCCATGGCAGATAAATGATGAAGGGCGTGGAATAGAAGTTTGCTTAGTTGGCTGAGGCTGAGAGAGGCAATGGCTGTGTCGTCCACCACCGCCACGGTGTCCATTGCCGGCAACAATGTTCACTCGACTCAGTCACCCAAGTTCGGATTCTCAAATTTTGTCGGCTTCAGCGCCAAGCCCCGTAGAATTTGTATCAGATGCTCCACGGCTAATGATTCCTCCTCGACTGACACCACTGCCACTCAAGACGATTCTGAGACCGCCATTGAAGTTCCAGAAGAATCTTCCTCCCTGATTTCTGCCCTTAACGTCGAAAGGGCTCTCCGTGGCATACGTAATTCCTTCTTCCACTTAATTGAATTCCATTCTCTCTTCTTCTTCGTCTGCCCGTTAGAAATGCATTCCATTGATTAGTTTTAGTTTAGGAGTGCAGCAATTACAGATATTGACCATTATGGTAGACTCGGCATTACCAGAGGAAGTTCATTCGAAAAGGTAGTGATAAGTTAGGAGGACCATTCTTTAATTGCTCTGCTTTGATTTTCTCTGTTGGAGTTCTCGACTCATGAATGTTCGACAGGTGGCAGTAGCATATAACAATAAGGTTGAAGAGTTGAAGAAGCAAGAATTGGAGGAAGACGAGCTGAACAAGAAACTGGAACATCTCAAAGTCAGTAAGTAGTGTGTGTATATATTCATAGAAATTTAAACCTAGCTAGATAGATTCCAATGATCATCAATGATTTGGTATGTTGTCTTCGACGAATAACAGGAATCATATTCAATTTTATCGTCCAAACAAGAGAGAAGAATTTATGACTGGAGTTTGGCTAGGACAGAGAATTCAGAACAATACGTTTGGCCCTTTGAGGTTGACACATTACAAACTCCTCAAGGCACTCCTCCCCCACAGGTATTTCTTCCTCTCTCTGTCCCTTCAGCATAATGTTGAATATGTGTAATATACCAGAATAAGTACTGCATGTGGGATCAGATTATCATGCATATAAATATATGTAAAATAGGATGTAAATTACAATGAACTAGAATGTAATGATGTTTGGTTTCATGACAGGAGCCAGAGGACGAGGGACCAACCAGAGTCGTTGGGTACTTCCTATTGGGATGGATATTAATATCATTTCTGCTATCAATCGCACTAAGTTAATGAACAGAAAGTTTGTGGATTTATGGTTCAGACACGATCCCCTCCATTTGAGAGTACTTGTATAAATACTTTGATCTTATATCAGTTTAAACTCGTGGATTTATTGTTCATAGCTCTAAAATACAACGTGTACTGGTACACTTGGTGCATATATGAATGTGATATTCTATTCACTGTTTTTGTCATCGTAGATATTAATTCCTCACAGGAATGAATGAAAGAGAAGGAAAGTTATGATGAATGCCACGAGAATCTAGAACTTAGCTAATTGTCCTCTCTATGAAGAGAGATAGCTGAATCCCCTGCCTGTGTATTCTGTCAACAAGCTGGGATTCTTCACGTTTCCAATTTCTTCCATTCTTCTGTTCAATCATTGTAATACATGAAATCGCGATTTTGGTACACCAGCTTAACTGAATATCAGAGAGGGTGAATTAAATTTTTTAAAATCTATAAACAGATGCTTTTGCAATGAAGTTACGGGGTGTGTGAACGGAGGAAACAAGAAGGAAAAACCTAAAAATAATACTACCCCTATACTTAATTATTAAAACTAGTTGACTCTTTAGATAGATCTAATAAATTAAATAAATAAGTTAATTGTAATTAATTTAAAAATTAATTGACTAATTTGAGTAGATTGAATAGTGTATAATATGAATTCATTTTGAGGATTATATTTGATTATAATTAGTTAATTTATTTTGTTTCATAAATCTTTCCAAAAAAATTAACTAGCTCTTATAATTATGATCCACTTGAGTATTTTGGAAGAACCATGCAGTAAACTCAAGGAATATGTAATTTATAAGATGTGGAGGAGTACGAAGAATGAATTGCACAATTCACAGTCTATGAATAACGTGATAATATTTATAGTTTATTTATATCAAGTTGTCATGTCATAATGTAATGTTGAACATTAAAATGTATTTTATAATTATTGAAATATATGCAATAATTGTCATGTGACAGTGCACTTACTTTCCTTTTACATGCATGTTAGGAGCTCTCAGCTTTTTTCAGGGTCAAAATGCATTTATTCACACTGCTGCATTTCAATTCAAATATGATCATTATATGTGTACTCGAGATTGCAGCAATGAAGGAGTGGAAGGACCATAGCAATTCTCTCACTTGATAACCTTTTCATGTTCCGGAATTATGTCTCTTTCTCAGAAGATAACCCAACCAGCTAGGAATTAAAACCCTAGTACGTAGTAGCTAGTAGTGATCATGATGAAGCCCACCATATATAAGCGACGTCGTTTCCCAGTGGATATTCAATACGCGTTAAGAGGTAACAATGGGGGGTTGGGTTTCAATATAATCCAAAATTAACCAGTTGGTCAAGTGCAGTATGTGTTGTGCAAGAATAATAAAGAGTTAAATAGAAAATAACAGTATATTGGATTTGAATATTGATTATCCAATAAATGATATAGTAACAATTAAATAACACTGTTAGTGAATGCCAGGTGCTGCCATTATAGAGCGTCGCTTCCAAGTTTCACCTACAAAAGCATTTCTTTACTAATCATTTGCCAAATAAAATATTCAAACGATCCATTAATATTAAACGGTTACTTTCAGAGTCATTTGCTACTTTTCATTAGGGGTGTGCAACGGGCGGGACGGGCTAGCCCGATGGTCAGCCCGTAGCCCGCCCGTGAAACATTAAATGGGCACGGGCTAGCCCATGCCCGTGCCCCAGCCCGTTTAAGCCCGTATTAAACGGGCTGGGCTGAACCCGTTTGGGCTGAAATGGGCATGGGCAGCCCGTTTGGTAAAAGTGAAAAAATTTCCTTTTGAAATTCGAATAATAATGAGAATAAAATAATAGTGTACACATGATATTATTTTTCATCCTAAAATCACTACAGAAAACACCATAATCATAACTTCAAGTTTATAATCACATAATCCACAATGCACACATAATATGATTATTCAATTGGATTATGATCATGCATCATCTTCTGGAACTATATGATGTAAACCGATCTACAATCTCATCATCTGCAGCAAAATCATCTAAACTAGATTCTTCATCAGACTTTATAGTTTGCAGTGTGCCCCGGTGTTCATTGCTGCTGACTGTAGAGCCTTTGGCAATCTGCAACAGACCAAATATAGCCTTCATTTCTGACAGTTTTAGTGGTCCTTCTGTTATTTCTATGTTGGTTACTTTCAGCAGCAAAATATGCTACCAAAATTTGAGAAAGTTCTTGGATATAAAGTTCCATTATCAATGTGATTGAACTTTAATGTTTTGAGATTTGAAAAGAGACGGCCTAATTTAAGTTCAAATCCGTTAATCAGAGTATAAACATACCATCTCCGGGGGTAACAAGTCTGGCTCGATGAATAGTATCTTTGATAAGTCAACTTTTGCAAGATTTTCAGCTATGGCGTGCAGGTTCAAGGAAAGAAATGATGCCTACAGGACAACAGACACTTGGTCAATAAAGGTCACAACTACAAGTTAGGCAACAATTTGTAGAAAAATGAATTAAGAAGACGACAAAGTGTTGCATAATGAGTATAACCATTAATTCAATTAACATGGCAAAGCTATTACACCCAATTATAATCTTATGCAGGCAAAACCAATTCATTATTCCTCAATTTATTATTTTTTTAAGAAAAAAGGGGCTCTGAACATCCCAGTGAACCTTTCCTGAGCTGGTCATGTGTACTCAAAACTTAAAATTTCCTTAATAGTATCAGAGATACTGCAACATGTTTCATGTTATCAAATATTGAGAAAGTTCTTGCAAAGGAATGGTAGAAGCAAATATAACAGATTTGGCTTATAGATGCATCAACGCATGTGAATCTGAGGATATGTCAGACCAAAAGGAGTAAACGGACACACAAACAAAAAGATTGTATATGATCCTAAATTCACAAAGGTCAAGAAGATAGATCTAAACAAACCTTGATCTTTGAGTCAATTGCCTAGACCACAATTCTTAAACAGATACCACAGTCACAAGCGTTAGATGGTGCTACAAATCTAACAATTCATACATCCACTCAAACAATTCAAACATTACATTATTAATGGTCCCCTTGTCTTATCCTCCAGTACAAAATCATCATCCCCAACCCATGAAAGAATGCCCTGTCCTCTGACTACAAGCATAGCATGTATGCCCTCGTTGAACTCCCCTGCAAAAAATATTGCTTCAAGATGTTAAAAATCTAAACACCATTCTTGCAATGCTCTAACAATGAATAATGGTCCAACAGAGCAACAAAATGGTATTTGATTCCCGTTGCTGAGTATCTGAGTGATGAAGCAAAAGACATACCAAAAAGAACGCCATCCAAACTGGCATTTTCTTGAGACTGAGCCTCAGCAAGCAGATGGCGATAATCCGCCCCTTTACTTTTCGGCACAATAACATCAGATGTTTTACTGGAACTATCAAGAGAGACCCCTGCAGACTCAGCATCCAATTCTTCAGCATCATAACGGTCCCAAGTGAACGAGAAATACATGGCAGCACAACATGGTGATTAGGTTCAAAACATGGCAGCAAACCAATAGAAGCAAGATTAAAAGTAAAGCTTATCTAACCCGCATCAGAAGATTAGAGGAACAGAGAAAGACCTGTCACCGTTGGCGTTCTGAGATTCTGAGATTCTCTGAAGTCTGAAGAAGAGAAGAAGGCAGTTGTCTACAGTCGCCTCGCCCGTCTCTTTATTTGACTCTCGTCTTTCAAGCCTTCAACTGAACTCGCCAGTCGCCAAGCACCAACTCGGGTCTCAGGGACCGTTCACCTTCACTGTTGTCCGCTGCCGCGCCGCGCCACTTTGACCGTGAGAGTGAATGAGAAAAGCGCAGAAGTAAAAACTGAACACGAAACCCTTGACCTATTTGAAGACAAAGCAATTAAGCAAATATATTTAATTAATAAAAATAAATAAATATATATACGGGCGGGCTACGGGCTGCCCGATGGTTAGCCCGTAGCCCGCCCGTATATTTTACTGTTTAAGCCCGTTTGAACCCGCCCGTTACGGGCCTAGTTTGGGCGGGCTCGATATAAGTACATCGATGCCGGGTCCGAGTGGGTGCACCGGGTTGCGGGCATCTTGCTCACCCCTACTTTTCATGGGGTCTCTCTTGTTTATGGGGGGTCCTCCTCCTTCACGAGATACATGACAGAGGCAAACCCTTATCAGAATTTTCCCATATAATATATATATATATATATATATATATATATATATATATATATATATATCCACACAGTACACATACCTCTCTTTTGTCCTTTCCCTTCTCAGAAATTCACGAGAACCTGTTATCATTAAGTATTTGTATCCTTCTGTCTTGTAAGCGGCTTGGCATTTTCAAGGTTTTACCTTTCTACGTTCTCAAATTAATTCCAACTATTTGACTACAAGGCTTTTCTTCTTTAATATTACAAGACACGCACACACAGAAGCTAATGAGATATCAATTATGCAGCAATGATAGTTGCTTGTAAACCAAGGAATAATCCCCGAATTAAACCAGACATCAAACACTGAAACATAAACTTTGACAGATACAAGAAGGAAAACTAGGAAAGTTGATGGAGTTCACGGATCTGCAAATCCAAACCAAGTTTCTTCCATTTCAAGAAACTTGCTCACCCATTCCAAATTTAGCGGTCCTTCGCTGCTACAAGGAATGAACAGTCTATGGTCTTCAACAAAGTCGGGCTTCGAGTTCTCCGCCACCTTATGCCCGTCCTGTTCTTCAGTAGTACTAATTACTGCAGCTTTCTTGGGTGCTGTAGTTATCTCCACCGTGGAATCTTTTTTGAAACCCGGGTTTTGTTCTGGGACTTATCTTCTTGTTCAAATGAGAGTTCCAGTAATTCTTAATCTCATTATCAGTTCGACCTGGGAGTCGTCCAGCTATCAAAGACCACCTAGTACATATATACGAATAACCATGATATATATATATTATATAGTAAGAGCAAAAAGAAAATGGGTTCGATTGTTATGTAATTAATACCTGTTACCTAGGAGTTTGTGAAGCCTGAGTATTAAGTCTTCCTCTTGGTCTGATATATTGCCTCTCTTGATATTGGGTCTAAGGTAATTTAACCGCCACATCGATTTAGACCTGTACGTTATCGTATGTGTATATATATATATGCATGACAGTGTTCTCATCAAGCAAAACAATAAATATGATCATGAAGAACAATACTGTACTGTGAGCAGAATAGAGAGAGAGAGAGAGAGAGAGAGAGAGAACAAACATATATATATATGACGATTCAGTTTTTGGAATATATATGGAGATAGGCACCTGAATTGGCTGCGAGAAACTTCCACCTCTTAGGGCCACGTAATTCAATGACTTGAACCAATTTCTTGTCTTCCTCAGGTGTCCAGGCTTCTCTGCAAGGTTCCTTCTTCCGCCCCTGACTGCTCTGACTCCGAGGATCGTCCATTGACGTTTCTTGATCTCATTGTTCAAATCAGAACGTACAGCTTATGTGTGCATATATAGACACACACACACACACACACACACATAACCCGAGCCCTAAGGTTAGCTAGTGAAGTGGAGGAGGCAAATGGGCACGTGACGCCGTACGTACGTGGAGATAATTAATCATGTATGGGATCAAAGTTGAGAGCTAGACCAATAAGCGAAAACAAAATACAGGATGGTGATGATGATGAAACCACGCTTCGGATTTGATCCTATATATCGTCAAGAATAAATGGTGGTAATATATAAGAAGAGAGAATTATGGTACGAAGGTTGATATATATATATGTGTGTGTGTGTGTGTGTGTGTGTGTGGCAATTCAAAGTGCTCAGTGTTTGCCGAGGGACAGGATGTGATGAGAACAAGGAATAAGACGAAACATCCAATTCCAAATATTACAATTCCCGTTAGCAGTCAGACGCGAAGTATATCATTTCTGTAAGTCTCATGGAAAAAAGTACACTCGAATTCTAAGTAATAATATCATTTATAGATGCACACAGCACAAGCACTTTTGGTTTTTGATAACGTATGTAAATGCTTAATTAATTTGAATCTTTTACAAGTGTTTTATATATATATTACATCATTTGAGAGAGAGATAATATAATATGCATAATCAATATTGGTTGAATTTGGTGTGAGTGCAATATATACCCTCCTTATATTGGTGAGTGGTGTTTATGAGTAACGATTACTATATACGGATAGGAGATAGTTACAACAACAACAACAAAGCCTTTTCCCATTAAATGGGGTCGGCTACATGGATCATACGACGTCATTGTGCTCTGTCAAAAACTAAATCCTTGGATAGGTTATTGACCAGGAGATCCCGCTCAATGACCCCGTTGAGCGTTCTCTTTGGCCTTCCTCTACTCCTTTTAACCGGACTCCATACTATTTGATCCACCCTCCTCACCGGCGCATCCCTTTGCCTTCTTTGTACGTGTCCAAACCACCTAAGACGGTTCTCCACTATTTTCTCCGCAATAGGTGCCACTCCAACTCTTCCCCGTATTTGTTCATTACGAATCTTATCTTTTCTTGTATGCCCACACATCCATCTCAACATCCTCATTTCGGCTACCCCAACTTTATGCTCTTGTTGTCCTTTTAAAGCCCAAATAGTATGCTCTGTCAACTTTATGCTCTTGTTGTCCTATTAACTATCTCCTACCTCATTTCGGATAGGAGATAGTTAATAGCTAATTAATCTAATTAACTGTATAGTGAATAAGTCATGATTGAGATTAGTTGCTCGCCCAAATCTTGTTCATAAATTGGCGCCTCGATCATCATTTACGTGTGACCATAGAGATCTCAAATCTCTTTTTTATAATAAATTAAAGCCTGAAAGTTGAAACTCACTTTTTAACCACTGCACTTATATTAAAAACTAAATAAATTAGTTAATTATTATTAAATCTAATTATTTAAAATGAATTCGCACTATATACTTTTTAATATATTTAAAAATAACTGATTTATTTTATTTTATATATCTATTTTAAAAAATCAATTAAGGGAGGTAGTATTTCAGAATAAGCATGATTTAAAACGGTCGTTGTATTATTCACGAGGCTCAAAGTCTTCTGCGACGAGCCTGGGAGGTGATTGTGAAGTGGATCAGTCGACGAGGAAACTCTGCGGCGGATCTGCTTGCTAAACAAGGGCTTTCAGCAATGTTGGGTTTCCATGTCTCTACTCATGTTTCCCCTAAGCTAGATCTTATCTTACGAAGGGAACGGGGTAGCTAAGTGGTTGGGTTTCCCTTTGTTAAAAAAAAAAAAAAAGATCGTAATGTTGCTGCGGTGTAAAGAAGCCTCGCTTTTCAGACAGTTTTTGGACATTTATGGGCTGCGGAATTTAAGGGTCAACATCTACATGAGCACTTCAACCTCAGTCGAATGAAAGCATGCCCGCCCGCTTAAACCACCTAATAGACCTCTCCTATTGATTGAAACTTTAATGGTCCAAACTATCACTTGTAGTTAAATAACGAGTTCACATCTACTATATATATATATATATATATATATCCCAATATTTCATCAACGCTTCGTCAAATTGCTATTATTGCCGAGGCAGCTTTCTTCCCATCATAATTTCTTGATATCTCTTGGCACTAAATTCCATGCTCATTTTGTTTGTTCGTGTGGAAGACACCATATTGGAATATTATTGCCAAAGCAAGCTCAGTGCAGCTGAGGCAATCATATATGGTTTAATGGTGTTGCTGCAATGATTTGGCTTCAAATCGAGCATTGTTGCTTGAGAGCTACGGAAAGTCGGGATATAATATATATAATTAATATTTCAGTTTACGTGCATGTTTCCGTACATAAAACTGACAAAATTACCACGTCACGTTGAAGAATTTATGTGTTCTAATATCATGGGTCCACGAGATGCAGGAATTGCAGAGAGTAGTGAAAGTTGTGGTTTGTAAATTGTAAGCTTATCAGAGGCCCCTGAAGAGGCTCACATTTGTTTGAATGAAGCAGGGACGACTTAGTTTTATACTAACATGTGAGAGAAAACATGCATCTATTTTGTTTAGCACCACAATTTGGGTATGCACAAAGAAGAACAAATTTGGACTCACTCTTCCAAGTGGACGATGAACTTTAAGATGTTGTTAACTGACCAAAAATAAAGTAAAATCTAGATCATTGACAAGATGATTACAAGCCATGGTGGTATTGGAAACATTATTGGTATTGTGTAAAGGTAAGTCTATCTTAGCTTATTATCAGTGTCACATTGAGTTGTGTCAATTAAAATGCATTGACTTGTTTGTGATATCGTGACTTGTTATGCCTAACCTATTAATTAAGGTATTTTTGTTTGTTATTAGTAATATATTGACCTGTTATTGGTAGCACCTTAATCTTATCTTAACCTGACCAGTTATTAGTAGTATATTGATTGTCAATTGATATGCTTTAACTTGTCATTGGTAATATTCTAATTTATCTTTTCATAATTTCGATAAATCGTCCATCGGTCTTTCGAGACTTCGTATCAATTTGATCATTTCATAAGGCTAGACAATAATAATTTGTCCTAGGGACGTCAATTTAATTTCTCCTTCTCCTCCTTCTCATTGTCATAATCATTATATTGAATTTCATTGGTAGCACATTGACCTTATCTTGACTTGACTTATTATTAGTGGTATATTGATTATTAATTGATATGCTATGACTTATCATTAGTAGTATTTTAATTTGTCTTTTCATAATTACAATAAATCAACTACAGGTCCTTCGGAACTTCGTATCAATATGACGATTTCATATGACCTTACAACAATAATTTGTCCTAGGCAAGTCAATTTGTTTTTTGTTTGTTTGTATAACTAGGTATATCCATTTAATTTATCCTCCTCCTCCTCCTCACTGTCATCATTATATATGGGCTTCAATTGATATGGGTTGGAGGGATATGCTCACTGGGCTTACACAACCCACTTGCTCCTGCTTGTGTGGGCTTGGATTGCTGCGGCCTGCCCTCCCTTCTTCCTTTCCACTACAATCCCCCCTGGTCGCTCCTGAACGCGTGGCTGCTAGTGATAGGCTCTGTAGCCTTTCTCTCCCTCTCTAACATTTCGTTTCTTTTCCACAAGCTTAGCTTACAGTTTATACTTTCAAAAGAAGTAACACTACAGTCCCTCAGCTCTACTCATTCCAATCTCAAATAATCAAACTAGGTACTTTATTTTCGCCCACTCTAGTTCTAAACCTGAGCCTCCTTTCGCGGGCCCTACCTGCTTCCTCCCCTCTCTTTAATTTCCCTAATTAATTTCTCATCATCACTCCCCCTCCCTCTTTCCCACGATTCATTTAAAAATTCCCCTATTATTGCTTTTTCTTCCTTTCGAACAACCCACAATTGTAACTCAGACGACCCCACATTAAAAAACTAAATCCTTTCGCTTCATCCTTTGTTTCTTTCTCATCTCGTATTAAGGTTTCTGTCACCGTTTCTTTTGTCTCTCTTAAAAACGGGGCTGTTGTTCGCTTGCGGCGGTGGGCTGGTCCTGTCAGACTCCTTGTTTATTGGGCCTGAATGGGCTTTTCGAGCATGACAGAGTGCTGTAATATGAGGAAGCCACGTGTACGGGGGAGATTGAAACGGGCGCATGATGAGCTTGTCTGCAAAGCGAATAAAATTGTTGGCGATGTCCAATACATAGCAAGCACACGGGCAAAGGGCAAGAAAGAGACCTGCCACCTCTCTGCTGCGCAATCCACTGCTCCCTCTGCACAGTTTTGTCCGCCTCTGATCCTGCACGCCACCATTTTCTAAATCCCAACTCCAAAATATTAGCGTCATCTTAAATCTTAATTCTTAACTTCCCGTCACTCATGACTTCACACTTTACTCTGTCCGCCGCCAGATACCAGTCTCATTTTTATTAATATTAATATTAATATTAATATTAATATTCATATTCTTTGTTACGCAGAAAAATAAATTAATTTTTGAACTTTTTGGCAAGTTTCTTTGATGTACTATATATAAAAAATTGGGCATTGATTTCGGGGCAACGCTTGAAGCTCGTAATGATAACGGCTGCCTGATTTGGTCTGGACATGTCCGTAAGTTTTTCAGTGAGTTCGGAAAAATAATAAAGGTTGTCTTCTTACTAATTCTGTAATAATTTGACGTAATTGCCCATGTCTTAAGGATAAATATAACTTTTATATCAATATTGACTTAGAAATATCCAGGATTTTTACCTGAGAAAATCCTGTTCTTCGCAACGCTCATTTAAGACATCATCTTTAAAAAGGGACAGGAGAGTTAGGAAACCCAGTCGGGTAGCTTCAACGTGCACACGAGAGCATAACAATAACTTCAAAAATTGATAATAATAAATTTAAAAATTACCGCCCGAAACGTCGTCGTTATTGTCTCGGAACCCTTCCCCTCCTACAATTTCCATAAGAGTACGAATTTCCATTCCTCATAGATATCCAGCAACCAGGAAAAACATCCAAAGAAAGCAGCTCCCAAGATCCGATCAGATCCATTCAAGCTACTCTCTCTCTCTCTCTATAAACAGTCTCCCATCCCTCTCTTCTGCACCCTTCCTACACCTCTGAAATTTGATCTCTGCATCTCTATTTCGGGTTTCGAAAATCGCCTTTGGCATTAGGGTTTCCAGAGAACGGGTCTCAGTGCTTGAAATTCTACTAGAAATGTGTTGGATCGATCCGTGGAGTCCTTGAAGTTCTCGGTTCCGGACGCCAAGTGCATGAAGTTTTGGTGCAATTTACACTTTAACGAAGGAGAAGACGAGGTGATGAGAGAGGGAGATAATCGTCCAAACTCAATGGAGGAGGAGCGCGCATTCGCAAATGATGGTCTATCTGATGACGATGTTGGAAATGATGAGCAGTCTTTAGTCGGCAGTGATGCGTCTTTAGCTGTCGAATTGATTGACAGTGAGGCCGACAAGCAATTCAGGGTGTTTGAGGAGATGGTTAGAGCTGTGGGGGTTGGTGGCTTTGCTTCCTGGTCCAACACGGCGCTGTCCGAGGGTGAGGGTAGTTCGGCGGCGGCTGTTGTTGCCGCTGGTTTGGAGAATGGTGCGGAAGATAGTCGCGATTATCACCACAAGCGCGCCAAATTTCACTCCGATTTCTTGTGAGTTTCAAAGTTCAAACACGCATATATCACCCAAACTTTACTTTGAATATGCAACATTGGCTTTCACTATCGTTTTTATTTGAAATAACTTGAAAGTAGTTTCCTTTTACGACAATGCTCTATACCGAGATTCAAAAACATCTTCGCGCTTATAGTTGTTTGTTTTACACACTAATGTTTATTTTCGCGCGTTTAATCCGGTTACAATTGAGGGGTTCTAGTATGCTATAGGATCAGCAAAGTTAAATTGCCTTGGTTCTAGTATGCTATGGTAATTTTTTTAGCTTAGGATCGTAAAGTGTTGTTGTTCTCTAGTTCTTTTAGGTTTGTTACTGGTATAATAAAAAGAACCAACAAGAAGAAGAAGAAGACTTTTGGTGCGACAGTTTTGGTTTAGAGTTCCTTTTTTTTTTGGTCTATTAATTTCGCATAAAGGATTATTTTGCTTGTGATCACTTAGCATGTACTTATCATTTGATTTAAAAAAAAAAAAATTGGGGGAGTATCATGTGATTTATAATATATGGCAATTGTGGAAACCAAGTCCTCTATGACCACTTTAGCGGTGTTAAAGGGAGTGTCTGAAATTACATAAATACATGCATATATATACATATTATTTAATTGTTGAATACTTTGTTTCTCCCATCTTTTGCAACTCTCTGTCTCCTTAATGCAATTTCCTCATGTCTTTATTATTTGTACTTGACATCAGAAGAATCCTCATGCAATATACTCTGGCTAGGCAACTTTAGCTGGGAATTTACCATATTCTTTTGGAGATATTTGGGGGGAGTAATATTTAATTAGAAATGCTATTCGTGTCTGACATGGAAACTAGCACCGTGATATATCCTGTAACTGATGATAATGACGGTGTTTTGCAATTTGCAGTAAATGTCAATTTGCAACTTCAACATCTTCAAATACTGGGAAATCAAATACATCTATTGACTATGGAGATTTTGATGATATCCCAGGATCATCTCTTCGATATAATGATGACTCATGTTATGATGCTTTTGCATTGATGAATACCAGTCAGGAGAATAACTTGGATTCTAGCCTTGTGAATGACAGTGAAGGAAATGATAATGACATCTCAAAAGGAGAAGATTTAGTGGTCAGAATGGATCTTACGGATGACTTACTGCATATGGTATGCTTGAGGAAAAGAATTACCTTTGTGTTGTTATTTCTAGTTTAAAAGGAATTGATATTCTTTTAATATGGAATAATGGAATCTAAACCTACATTGTTCCCCCTGTTTAATCTATCTTTCTACTCAGGTTTTTTCATTCTTGGATCATCCCAATCTCTGCAAAGCTGCTAGAGTTTGTAGGCAATGGCGTGCTGCTAGTGCTCATGAAGACTTCTGGAAGTTTTTGAATTTTGAAGACCGGAATATATCCACACAGCAATGTGAGCCTGAATACACCTATGTTGTGATAATTTTTTTATTGAAATTTTATTTTATGAAAGCCTTTTAACATTCAACTAATAAGATTTTTATTCCTAAAGAAATTCTGTATGGTGTGCATGCTTTGGATGTACCTTTTTTTGGGTCAGTGTGCTTATTCGAAGCTTTATATGGATTTACAGTCGAGGACATGTGTAGGCGTTATCCAAATGCCACAGCATTGAGCATTTCTGGTTCTGCTATGCACATTCTTGTTATGAAGGCTATCTCTTCATTAAGGTAAGTAATTTTCTGTGTTATTTATTTGGTCAAAGTTAATCAACTGATCTGGGACTGGCTGATTTGTAATCATTATTTTCAGAAATCTTGAGGTTGTAACGCTGGGAAGAGGACAAATATTGGATAACTTTTTCCATGCTTTAGCTGACTGTACTATGGTGAAAAAATTAATCATCAATGATGCTACACTTGGCAATGGGGTACAAGAAATCTCTATTTACCATGATAGATTGTGTCATCTTCAATTAACAAAATGCCGTGTAATGCGTATATCAGTCAGGTGAGAAGATTTGAAGTGTGACTTAAACTTAGTCAAGTGCTTGCCAATGGGCTAACTTTTGATAATCTATCTTTCCTAGGTGCCCTCTGCTGGAAACTATGTCATTGAAGCGCAGCACCATGGCACATGCTGTGGTTAATTGCCCCTTGTTGCGTGAGCTTGACATAGGCTCTTGCCACAAACTTCCAGATGCTGTTATTCGCTCAGCTGCAACTTCATGTCCTCAGTTAGTGTCTCTGGATATGTCGAACTGTTCATGTGTCAGTGATGAAACACTGAGGGAAATAGCCCAGAATTGTGCTAATCTTAGTTTTCTTGATGCGTCCTACTGTCCAAACATATCTTTGGAGGTAGGTTTAGACTATGTAATAATCGTAGGCTGTATATAGTTTGGATTTGTCTTTGCCCTTGTTTGACGTGCTTATTTGTTTCTCTTTGAAGTCTGTTAGACTGCCAATGTTGACAGTTCTCAAGATTCACAGCTGCGAGGGCATCACTTCTGCCTCAATGGCTGCAATAGCTCACAGTTACATTTTGGAGGTATGGAATACGAGTTGGATATTGATGTTATCTGTGCGATACATGGTGAATGTATTTCTCGAATTTCAACTATAGAACCAACTACTGTGTGAATCCATATCAAACCTTTTTCTCTTATCGTCCCCTCTTAATTTGCATAGTTCCTCAACGAACGCATTCCTAATTTCCCATGGGACAATACTCCCTCCCTCAAATTGATCCTTGTCCTCAAGGATCATTACAAATAGATCTATTAGCAATTTTGGAAGGCCTATTTCCACTAGCCTTCACCACTTCATTGCTGCACTCAGGTTGTCCAGTCAACCAAAGTACATCTAAGTTATGGTTGCTGTGGTACGACTTATAGAAGAACTTGCACATCCTTAGTACTCACTCATGATTGCATTAAGGTCCATCTTGAGTTGCTTGTCTCGTTCCTTGGCCAAAATCATTGGGAAAGCTAACCGCTCCTAAATATAATGTTTGATTGTCTTCGTAGATGGGTAAGAGATGAGGAACATGAGAAAGGGAGAGATAAATATTGACAAAGGAGGCCCCAACTCCTCGTAACTCAAGGAGACCCATGACTCTAAGGTTTTGTATAGAAGACTCAACTGATTCAACGATTTTTAACAACCAAGCCCTAGACTTGCAAAACTTCCAAATTGCCTAGGAAAGTAATTTCTAGTTTGTGCGACCTTGACAACATGGACAACATAATAGCAGCCGAGCCTAGGTTAGGGTGGGGGATGAAATATAGTGACTATGGCTTGGAGGAGATCAACCTGGCCGTCTTATGGGTGCGGATTGGCCCTGCTTTTGTGAAGTTATCTTTGATCTTGTCAACTATTGCTCCCAAAGTCACAGTTTCTTTCTCTTTGTTTTGCCTCTTCACACAATCTTCATCTTGCCCCTTTCTCTTTGGTTGAAGTTATATTTGATCTGGCTTTGGTACTATTTGTTAGATGCTAAATGCATTTATTGATTTTAGGCTTTAGAATTAGTACTGAATCTATCTCACACCTCTTACACTTTTGTTTATGCTAATTATTCCATATGTGACAATATGTCTGAACTCTTGGGCATTGATTTCACTGGCATTGCAGGTTTTGGAGCTTGACAATTGCAGCCTATTGACTTCCGTGTCTTTGAATCTTCCTCGTTTGCAGAACATCAGACTGGTTCATTGTCGCAAGTATGCTTCTGCCCCATTTTTCCTTCGTCTCCAGGAAATTGTTCTGTTCTTTTTTTCGTCTATCCCCTTGGTTAACTGGATGCTTCTTATCATGTGCTTACCTGTTTTTGGATTTTATATTTTCTCATATCTTTTGTTGAATTGTCTTCCTCTACAGATTTGCTGATTTGGACTTGAGAACCATGATGCTATCTTCTATACAAGTCTCTAATTGCCCTTTGCTCCACCGCATCAACATAACATCGAATTCACTTCGAGTATGTCATTTATTCTGTCCTTTTCTTTTGCCATGCTGATGCAGATATGGTTGAAGTTTGATGGGCTGATTGTTTCAATGCAGAAATTAGCACTACAAAAGCAGGACAGCTTAACCACACTAGCTCTGCAATGCCAATCTTTACAAGAGGTGGACCTCTCCGAGTGCGAATCTTTGACAAACTCTATATGCAAAGTTTTTAGTGACGGTGGAGGATGCCCTATGTTGAACTCACTGGTTCTTGATAACTGTGAGGTATGTGAATAAGTCTATTTGACCTTATTTGCTTTATCGCTTACGCAAAATTTCCTTATGCTTGAGCTGTGCTAGCTTTATGTAGTATTATCATGATCCTTTCACTAGATAGTAGATTTTAACTTTCAAAAAATTCTCCTCGTGTTAGTCAGCTTATCAAGTAATGGTGCCATTTGTATTTTTTTTTAACAATTTGACATTTTGAGTTTCCCCTTCGGATTTTTTAATCATTAATATTTATCTTGGGTAGTTTTAAGTTTAACTGGGCTGGGGCTATCAACATCCACCAAATTGAGCTGATGTTTGAGATCCTGTCAGAAAATCCGTTAATTGTGTGCCAGCATTAAGAGTCAGAGTGTTATGTAGTACATTTTAGAGGGTTCTTACTGAAAAATAGCGGGAATTTTTCTCTGTTAAAGCTCTTAATTTTCTCAAGGTTGGCCTTTTTTGTTCCCTAGTTATGAGTTGATTTGGATCTGTTTTTGGATTTATGTAATTGTTATCTATTCATGGAAAGTGCTTACGATAGATTTTGTTTCTCAACTTTTTTCACTACCGTGCTTGTGAGACATTCGGTTTCGATTGATGATTTTATTATTGAAATGTCTAAAGTAATATTATTGTTGTTGTTGTTGTTGTATTTTTGTCTCAAACTTTGTGTTTTAATGGATTTAGAGCTTGACATCAGTGACATTCGTCAGTACCTCTTTGGCCAGTCTTTCCCTTGTTGGTTGCCGGGCAATCAGTACCCTTGAACTCTCTTGCCCTAATCTTGAGAAAGTC
This sequence comes from Leucaena leucocephala, assembly GCA_037074615.1. Classification (NCBI taxonomy): domain Eukaryota; kingdom Viridiplantae; phylum Streptophyta; class Magnoliopsida; order Fabales; family Fabaceae; genus Leucaena; species Leucaena leucocephala. The sequence continues at coordinate 4,272,288 of CM073517.1, read as the reverse complement.
AATTTGGATGGCTGTGATCATTTGGAAAGAGCATCGTTTAGTCCTGTAAGTGATATTTTTTCATGAATTGCTTTAAATTCTACTTTATATAACAAGCTATTGCGTTCTTTGTCTGTTTGATTTGATTGTCTATTAGAAAAGGAGGATAAATGTATAATTTGCATGTCTGAACTTTAGCTTGTACGAAGCTCCCTGCTTGTTTGGTTTATTGCCTACAGTGTTTCAACGCAAGTTTATAATGTGGTACGGGAGATATCTGATGTTCGTTTCTAAAAGGCTTGGGATGGGGAATAGAGCGCTACTATTGTATAACAATCAATTAATATATGGTAGTCTAATCTACAGTAGCTAAAGACTAACTGCATTTTTTTTCTCCTGCTTCCCAGGTTGGTCTTCGATCTCTTAATTTAGGAATATGTCCGAAATTAAACACACTCGACATTGAGGCACTGAGTATGATCTCACTTGAATTGAAAGGATGTGGCGTACTTTCTGAAGCATCTATTAATTGTCCCCTGTTGATATCTCTAGATGCTTCCTTTTGCAGGTTATGTAGCACTTGTTTTTACTTTGGTTATCCTCCTTGTATGCAAACTAACATTTGCTGTTTGGTTGTACAGCCAACTAACGGACGAGTGCTTATCTGCAACAACTGCCTCATGCCCCCTTATAGAGTCATTGATATTGATGTCATGCCCATCAGTTGGTTCAGATGGACTTTGTTCTCTGCATTGGCTTCCAAATCTTACTGTGCTCGATTTGTCTTATACTTTCTTGACGAACTTGGAGCCTGTTTTTGAGTCTTGTGCACAATTAAAGGCAAGAACTACCATATATATTCATGTGCTTACCGCTGAAACCCCCCTTTCTTTTAGGGGAAGAAAAGACGAAAGAAAGAAAAAGAAGAGAAAAAAAAGGAAAGGAAAACAAAAACACCCAAAAGAAAAGCCATTCTAGAGTAAAAATAATTCAGCTGAACTGGCTTTATTTTGAGAAATCTATATACCTATTTGTAAATGTAAAATCAATAGAAAGCCACATTATTCATGAGTCATGAAGGCTTCCACTTACCTTAAACTCTAAACAAAGTGTAAATTTCTTTTTGGCGTTAAAAGAAAATTTGTTTGTTTTTTATTCTTCCTGCCAGCTTATACTTTTGTGTGTTATAGTTGAATATGTTATGCATATTTTACAGCTCTTCACTTGTCCCCAAACCATGGAACATGCAATGATTTATGGCTTTTGTCACTTTGTGTTCCACTTCATCTTTTCTGACAATATTAATGTTTGTTATTTCTTGAAGGTATTAAAGTTACAGGCATGCAAGTATCTCACTAACTCGTCACTTGAACCTCTTTACAAGGGAGGTGCTTTACCAGCACTTCAGGAGTTGGACTTGTCATATGGAACTTTATGTCAGTCTGCCATAGAGGAGCTTCTTGCATGCTGCACGCACCTCACACATGTGAGCCTGAATGGCTGTGTGAATATGCATGATTTGAATTGGGGTTATAGTCGTGGACAGATCACCGAGTTGCCTGCTGTAAAAATCTCTAGTATGATCTCACATGAGGATGTCGTTGAACCAAGTGAGCAACCTAGCCGTTTACTGCAGAACCTCAATTGCGTGGGATGTCCAAATATTAGGAAAGTTCTCATTCCACCTTTGGCACATTGTTACCATTTATTATATTTAAACCTTTCTTTGTCGGTTAACTTGAAGGAGGTTGATATTGTTTGTCTCAACCTATGTTTTCTTAATTTTAGGTATGGCTGTCTTTCTAAATAATATTGAATGGTCGTATTCTTCTCATGTCACATGCAATGACTTTTAACTTCTCTATTCAGCAATTGTTCGTCTTTGGAAACTTTGAAGCTAGAGTGTCCAAGGTTAAGCAGTCTATTTCTTCAGGTTACTTGCTTTCCCATGTTAATATATTGATGCATACATTATTTTATATTTTATTTGAATGGCCACATAAAATTTGTTGCTTTTTAGTTTCATATCTTATTATTCTATATTGAAGCCTGACATTTTTCCCCTTCAATTTTTTTCTGCCGTGGGGTTTTCAGTCCTGCAACATTGACGAGGAAGCTGTTGAAGCTGCTATATCCAAATGCAGCATGCTGGAGACTCTTGATGTTCGGTTTTGTCCGAGGGTGAGAATTAACTGCCTCTTTCATTATATTCCATCAGTACTGATGCCAAGTAATTTTGGGCGACTAACGAACCTTTTGTTCCACGACACTGGATTTGATCCTCAAATTAATTTGTGGTTTGCTTTACGATGGCCGCAGATAAGTTCAATGAACATGGGTAGATTACGAGCATCTTGTTCCAGTTTGAGGCGTATATTTAGCAGCTTGTCGACTTCATGATTTCGATCTTGCATGAAAAATGTTTGCCGTGTCAACTTGCTTTGAGTTAAAGGCACCCTAGGTAGTTTTGGTGATGCCCATGTATTGTAAATTGTAAACGACTCGATTGTTTAATGTTTGGCATATAAGTTAGTAGCTATATTTAGGTATTGCGCCATCATTCTTCCAGAGTTCTAGACTTCTAGTAATTATCCATGTAAATCCCAGCTTCGTCAATTTTGATCATCCTTGTGATATCCTCAACCTCAAGCAGCCTGCCTATTCTCTCGTAGCCTATACGGTATGAGATTGAAATAATATATATAATGTTTTGGTAAAACAAAAATAATATATAATTTGTGTCGTAAAATATTAACTGGGATCTGCGTTAGAATACATAATTGGGTCTTGTTCAGTGGCGCCACTAATATTTGAATAAACTACGTGCTGTTTGGCTCCATGAGATGCGGTGCAATGTCCTGTAACACAAGCTTGATGACAGGGTATATTTGTTATGTTACATTCAATTGATACAATGAAATGGTGAGAACTATTTTGCCCCTCGTTAAAAAAATTCCCCTTCCCCCTCTTCTTCCCCGGCAATGGTATCTGTGTCAAAACATCACCGATTAAGCACAAATGTATACAAACAACATAAATCAAGACAAAATCAAAGATGAGTGGGTCGTGGAGTCGCATGGTTGCTAGCTGTTCACTGAGGAGGCCCTGCCGACAGTCCGACCCGACTTTCTCTATGATGTCAGTGAGGTTGTAGGGGCCCTTCACTTATCGCTGGCCCCGCATTTGGTCAGGAACTTCTCGTCGAGGCGGTAAAGGATGAGAGGAAAAAATCCAAGCGACTGATAATTTGTTAATTTCGTTTTAATTAGCTCTAGTTAAGGATAGATCATTATAATACTAGTAAGAAAGAGAAAATTAAAAGGAAAGTTATCACGTTATTTTCATTCACTTTAATGCTGTGTACTCATTATAAAATCTTCATCTTCAATTATATTATATGTCTTTCATCGTGAAGATAAATGTATAAATGCTGCTAACATATTATGGATGACCCGTCAGTACGGCCACTAAGTCGACCCGGACCCGGTTGGTGCCTCTTCCGTGTACTTTATAGTATAAGACAACCCGATTGAGGTGGACGTATTACTGGCTCGCTCCTCTCTCCATTCTCTTTTCTCTCTTCCCCTGCTCCTCTCTCTGTTCTCAGTCTACACTCTTCACAATGGCGATAACTGTTTGGTCTCTATTAGCCATCCTTCTCTTCCTTCATGCAGTTGCTACTGGTGCTGTTAACTCTCAAAGTAAGTCAACAATTACTTTCCATATAAAGAACTATCTCCCAATCGGTACTACTTACTTGTTTGTTTTGCTTCTGCTTCCAAACGCCTCAACATCCTTTCTTGTTTTCTTGGATTTGTCCTTTTTAATAGTTTCCTCACTCAGGGTTGCGTGTATCAATGGTTAGTGAAATTAGACTTCATCATTTTAGTGTTTGATGTTGAAGATGTTCTCTTGCTAGATCTCCATTAGATAGAGTTCTTGTGTGCGGCTGATCTCCCAGAGAAAGTTCTTTCTTTCAAGATGTTTTATTATTCCTGTTGAATGCTCTTTGTTCCTGAAGAAATTGATCCTAGAGAAAACCATCCGCATTGGATCTTAAACTTATAGTGTCGAGGTGGAAAAGCGAGCGAAGTAAAAACAAGTAGACTTCTTTGGATCTTTTCCCTTTCTGGTTTTTTTCTGTGAACTTGTCTCCAAACCGAATATAGTTCAGATCTTTTTCATTCTTAATCAGACAACAAACGATATCAGCTTAAAAATCATTAGCTCTCTATGTCTTTGGAGTTGGTAAGGCGATATTTAGGTATTGCCCAGGATCTGCTTGGTGGCCATTCTCTTATTTGAACATGGATTTAAGTGAATTTTATGGGCTTTGTTTTGGATCTTGTCTGCACTTTCATATAGTATCCAATCTAAGTATCGGCGGTCGTATGCATGAGAGTTGAAAACGTCAAGTAGACATTGAACTGGTGGCCTTTTTACTAGTATCTATGAGCTCGTACGATTTAATGTAGGTTTTGGGAACTAGACGAATTAACTTCATTTCAAATTTTGACTTTCCTGTAAGTAAGATAACTAAGATTCCTGTACTTCCTTCTAATCCTGCCCTTCAAATCCTCCTATTTTCCTGCATAGATCTATTTTGCTTCTACAACATGGACTATATCTGCTTTTGGACAGCAATGCTTGAGCAAATATCGTAATTTTATTTGTAGTGACTAGTTGAGTGACTGAAAGTTACATGATGTAAAGTTCAAGCTACTTTAAATCCCTAAAATAGTAAAATTGACAGATCTCGTCTGTGTAAGGTCACTCTACTTAGTGAGCTGAAATCCAAGCGCTTGTTTCGGCTCCTTTAATCAGCGACCCAAGCTTGAGTGCAATTTCAGCTCGTTTAATAAATTAGCCAAGCCCGGCTCAATATGTTCGTATTAGATCAGCTTGGCTTGTTTATTGCTTTACAGAGATTATAGTGGAGAAATAAGAAAGGAAAGGAACATTTCTTGGAAACTTTTTCCTTAGTCTCTTCAGAGTTAAACCAATGTTAATCAAGTAACATATTTTGTTAATTGAAGTCATTCAGTAATTTTTTTTGCCTTTGAACTGGGCATAAATACCACTAGAATTACACGTTTCATTACTTGCTTGTTTGTGGTTGTGGTTGTATGTCAAACACATTCTTGTCATATGATCTTTTAACCGTATATTCTCATTCCAAAAGCTAATTCGTTATCTCCATGAGCTGTATGATTCCATTATGGCCTTCTGGGCGCTCGGAATTGTGATGTATATAAAGATCATTTCCGTTTATAAGTCCTTTCTTTGTTTTCTCAAGTCTCCAATTTGACATAAAAAACTGAACTTTGCAGCTAAAGTAACTGATAACCCAGCGGACAAGTTGGTAGCCGCAATCAATGAAAACAGAACTGCTCACAAGGTCTCAAGCTTGTATGACAACCCGGGGCTTGCCTGTCTTGCTTTACAATACATAAAGGCATACGAAGGGGATTGTGGTGCTGTGGGAGGAGCTGACGCCAAGAAGCCTCCTGAATCTCAATTTGCTGAAACTTTTGCCCCTAATTGCGGGGTTAAGGCATCGACGCTTGGCACTATAACTGGTCGTTTCCTAGGCTGCCAGACTAAATATGTGCATGCACCAGAGGCATTTTCAGAAGTCCTGATAAAAAACCAGAGGAGCTTGGATATACTTTACAGTAAGAATCACACTCAAGTGGGAGCTGCTGTGACTGGTAGTGATGGAGGATCTCCGTACTTCTGGTGTGTGTTGTTCAGCAATGGTAAACCAAACAGCACCTTTGTGTTTGAAGATGGTGTGGCTAAAATAACAAAACCTGGCTGCTTCAGTGGTGCTAATGACGAGTGTAGTGGGGCTTTTGGTTGGTCTCAACTTGGTGGTATATGGCTACTTGCCACTACGACTCTGGCTGCTTTGAGTTTTGCTTTGGTTTTGTGATTACACTGTTACTGAAATTTGATTGATTTTATCTCCTAAAAATTTTACTTTGATTCAGTTTTTCTCTTCTGTAGATTCCCTATTTGGACTTTCTATTTGTTGTACTTGGACTTGTATTTGAATGATGATCACCAGGAAAGGGGAGACCGGTACAAATTGCCTTACATTATCTCTTGATTACATATGAAAATGAAATTTGCACTTGCCGTGTCATTCACTTGTTTGCATATCTCCCCCTCTCTACATTCTGTATTCTCTCTTTCTTTTTAATAACAAATATCCATTATCCACTATTACCGATTAATTTGGATTTGAATCGTTCGCACATTTTTTTTATAAAAAAAAATAATCTCAAATTTTTTTGGGTTATATAATACCCAATATCCTGATTTTATTTTTCACATGTGTCCAGTATTTTAATTTTATTTGTAGTATAATTTTATCCATAATTTTTTTAATTTGGTGTAATTTTATATATAATCATTTTAATTTAGTATAATTTTATATATAATTTTATTTTTTTAGGACTAAGAATTATACTAAATTAAAATAATTATAGATGAAATTGTACTAAAAAAAATAAAATTATAATATTATGTGGTAGATAACCCACTTTTCTTTATGGATGGATTTTGATCGATAGCCATCTGTCAGATGAATTCTGGCAACCACCAAAACTTAGCCAAACAGAGGTGAATCTCAGGAAAAATAATTTATCTGCAGCTTGGAAGATCTATTTTGGGAAATGTGAGGCTGCTGAGTCTTGAAGCATGAAATATACACATTTAATGGGAAGGGGTGGGAACACTTGTGGATCAGCAATTCCTGCCACATAACTACAATGGGGACCGTCAACAAGGTTTTCTCAGCTTGTTGACCTACCCATATCATGGAGGTAATTTCTCAGAATAGGAAATAAGGATTTTGATAGAATTGAGGAACCAACCATGTATATAACTCTAATCCAAATGAAAAGAAAATAAGAGAGTGGCGGGAAAGTAGAAAATTTGTACGAGAATTCCAGTATCAGCTGCTATGTGTAAACTTGGAGCTATGCAGAATTTATCTTCTTGTACATACGAGTTGTTGCTTGCATGTAAATTTCGTGATTGAACTCCTGAAAAGGCAAGGTATTAGAAAGCAGACACGAACCGTGAAATGAAATTTACGAAATTGCGGAAATTGAACTCCAAAATGATGAAGTGACGTAGTTCTTCGTATGTTCTCAAAGTATGAACTCCACGAGGCCGTCCAAGACGTAAGGGAGACGCTGATTATAGCGTCCTTTGCCTCCTGCTGTATTCGTCCATATCTGCATGCCTTTATGCCTAATTAATTAATTGCTATTATTGTATTCTAATTATTTATTTATTTTGAACATGTGGTCCGTTAACCCCATCATACGACTAAACAGAATAAACATGGACCAAAGTGCAATTTCATCTCGCACGTCTTAAACCGGGCAAATAAATACGCAGTGTAGTGGTCTCGCTGTAATTTTAATTAACGCAAATCTCAAAACATGTTAGGCACTTGTTAACCAGCGTGAACATTAGCTGGTATTAGATGTGTTGCGTACTTTTACTCCCAATCAGAGATTTAATTAGATCTTGTTTTCCCCATCAGAGATTCTAATTGGATTCTAATTTAATGCGTTCAGTAAATAAAATAAAATAAATAGTAGTAATAATTGGCGTCCGTTACGCCGTTGTAACGTTCATTTTGGGGGAGCGGGGGTAAGAGAGTCGGTTCAGCTGCTAAACTTGTCAAACAAAAGGCTGAAAATGGAGTAACATTTGCGGACATCTGTGAAAAAGGTGAAAAGGTTGCACTCCAAGGCCAATCCCACCGTGAGTACGGTGGTGACGTGTCCACAACGAAATAAATACTCGTCTCTTTCGCCATTTTTGATTCTTACACTACCCTCTCGTAGGGCGGGAACCCAGAGTCTCACATCAACTCATCCTCTCTCTCTCTCTCTCTCTCTAGGGTTTTTTCAATTTTGAATTCCTCACTCCTCCTCTCTGTTACTAGCTACCCAATACCTAAATTGTTTTGGCCCCCGCTCTTGTTTTTTTTGGTTACGGGAACACAAGATGAATTTCCGTCATGGCTCCAAAGTTTGGGTTGAAGACAGGGATTTGGCATGGGTGGCCGCAGATGTCACCGGCTTTGCTGGAAAGCAACTCCAACTTGTCACTGCTTCTGGGAAGAAGGTGAGGAGTTTGTATTTCCCCCCTGCGTTTCATGCCTGGTGAATGTGATATTTACATTATAATGAATAGTTACGGATATATTTTCAACTTTCTGGTTCTGGGAGGTGTGGTGTGTAGGTTTCTGCACTACCAGAGAAACTCTTTCCCAGGGATGCAGATGAAGAGGAGCATGGGGGAGTGGAAGATATGACGAGGCTGGCTTACTTGAATGAGCCCGGAGTTTTGTATAATCTTCAAAGAAGATATGCCCTGAATGATATATATGTGAGTCTGCTTATCTGCTACATGATGATTGATCCCTGCTGTTAGTTACTTGTAGTGGTTTATTGCTTTAACACTGGTCAACCAAGCTTAGCCATAGGCATTATCATGATGACGATGTTTTTTTTTCTGTAAGAAGATACACAGGACTGAAAAAACTAAAAAAAATGGCTGTAAACTTGAAATTGGAGTATTATTGCTTGGGAACCGAGCGGGTATTTGGGATTGGTGAACTATATATGCTGTTTTATGATTTTCTCCTGAAATGCTTGTCTTTGGTAGACATATACAGGGAGCATTCTGATAGCTGTAAATCCATTCACAAAGCTTCCTCATCTGTATGATATCCACATGATGGAGCAGTATAAAGGAGCTCCATTTGGTGAACTCAGTCCACATGCATTTGCTGTTGCTGATGCTTCTTATAGGTTAGTGTGCACTTACGTGTTTATATTATATGCTTATTGTGACGTATTTATTTATTTTTATTATTCTTTCCACGCCCTATTTCATGTTGTGAAATGTGAATTAGCGAGCTTCTGTTGGTCATGATCTAGAGCAATGATGGATGAAGGTCAAAGCCAGTCTATTTTGGTCAGTGGTGAAAGCGGTGCAGGGAAAACTGAGACAACAAAATTGATTATGCAGTATCTTACCTACGTTGGTGGACGTGCTGCTGGTGATGATAGGACGGTTGAGCAACAAGTTCTTGAAGTATGACAGTAATGAATCCAATCAATTATGAGTTGGCAATCAAATTACTTTTTATCTTTTAATCTGGGTATACTGGATACTAATTCCACTTTCTGATGCATTCAGTCCAATCCCCTCTTGGAGGCTTTTGGTAATGCAAGGACTGTCAGGAATGACAATTCAAGGTGAATTCGGCTCCTTTGCTTGCTTGGCTGTTTATTTCTAGCCTACTTGTTCCCTTTTATGCAAGTTTTCATTTTTTGTTACTTAAATAGGTTATTGGTTTTTCCCCATAGAATTTGAGGAAAAAATTGTGTTATAATTTTTGGCCATCTTATGGTGTTATCTCCTATTATCTAAAACATGCCATGCATAGTAATGACGTACTTTAGTCATGTCTGTAATACTCTCCACTGAAACTGTCATTGCTATAGTACATATTTGAATTAGATGTCAGCCGCAAACTCTAGGTTTGGTGTTGCGCTCACCAGAAACAAATTGATGTTGCAGTGTCAAGCATTTCCATTGAAACTATCATTGTGATGTTCCTCTCCTAGGCTTAAACTATTACTGTGTTTTTTCCATTGCAGTCGCTTTGGGAAATTTGTTGAAATTCAGTTCGATTCAAATGGTAGAATATCTGGTGCTGCTATTCGAACTTACTTACTGGAGAGGTCACGAGTTGTGCAGATAACTGATCCTGAAAGAAACTATCACTGCTTTTATCAGTTGTGTTCATCGGAAAGGGTATTCAAAGTCTCATGTTGTATCTATCTGTTTTCTTTAATTGGTTCTTCAGTTCTTGTGTTTCTTGTGTTTTTTTTAATGGGGGGTCACAGTTGAGAACCATTAAGAGTTATACCTTATGATTGTAATGCACTGTTTTTCAGGATGCTGAGAAATATAAGTTAGGACATCGAAGCCACTTTCACTATTTAAATCAAAGTAAAACATATGAATTGGAAGGAGTAAGCAGTGCTGAAGAATACATGAAGACAAGGAGGGCAATGGATATAGTTGGTATAAGCCATGAGGATCAGGTGTAATACGATTATCCGTTATTACCCATTTGTGTTGCTTTTGCTTTACAGGATAAAATTGACAATGTGTGTTTTACTTATGATTATCCTACATTCCTATTATCAGGAAGCCGTATTTCGCACATTGGCTGGAATTTTACATTTGGGGAACATTGAATTTTCTCCTGGAAAAGAACATGACTCATCGGTGATAAAGGACGAGAAGTCAAGGTTTCATTTGCAAATGACAGCAGATCTCTTCATGTGGGTAATTTTTATGAATTCTTGTTTTCTTCATATAAAAACTTAGGCTGGCTGAATTATATTTCATTTCCCTCATTCACATACGTGTATGTAAAAATTTAATATATATTTATTAACTTTTCCTGCACACAATCTTGATACCAGTATATTATGATGAAGATCATTATCAACGGTATCATTGATTGTCATCTTCTGTTGGAAATACCAATGAAATAAACATGTATTGTTTCTTCAACAAAGAAACGGATTAGTATCCAAATTGAAGATCTGGGAGCTATGTAATTCTGTAGAAATGAAAGTATAAAGTTTTTTGTTCTCTAGTGAGATGGTTAATAATTAACATTTCATATGGTTCTTAAACTATTGAGTGATGAGATCAATGCTGGGCCATATCTCCTTTAAGATGTAATGACAGGTAATCATTTTTATATTTTAGTTTTTGTCTGCTTACCTCAATGGCTATACTTTTTTCCTTCTATAGGTGTGATGTGAATCTACTGTTAGCAACATTGTGCTCTCGATCAATACAAACCCGTGAAGGAAGTATTGTGAAAGCTCTTGATTGCAATGCTGCTGTTGCTGGTCGGGATGCTTTGGCTAAAACTGTTTATGCCCGCTTATTCGACTGGTATTTTTTATGGTCAATGGAGAATCAGTGGTCGTATTTGATCTGCATTAATTAAGGTGGCTATATTACTTTTTGATTTATCAGGTTAGTTGAAAAAATCAACAAGTCTGTCGGACAAGATAACAATTCCCAGATACAAATTGGAGTTTTGGATATATATGGTTTTGAGTGCTTTAAGGATAACAGGTAAGTCATCAATTATATGTGACTTTGAGCAGGAGTGGTTTAAATCTGCATCTGTCTTTATGGGACATTCTAATGCATGGGTTAAGATTAGTCATTGTATGTTGAAAATTCTGCTTAGTGCTATTGCTCAGACTTTGTTTACTATCATCTGTTTTTGTTGATTCCTTTTCATGATATAGACAATTTAGATTTTTATTTTTATGCTTCTCCTGTTGAGGGAAATTGTTAATTTTTTCCATATGATCTCAATTTAATCCCTGAACATTTTTTCCAACAGTTTTGAGCAATTCTGCATCAACTTTGCAAATGAAAAGCTGCAGCAACATTTTAATGAGGTATGGAAGTGTTATTCATTATTCTGTCTTTAAGTATCTGTTAGTGTTATTTTATTTAGCTGCGTAAAGCAATTTCAGTTTGTATTATGTGTCTATAATTGTTTGTCACTCTATTTGTTTCAGCATGTATTCAAGATGGAGCAGGAGGAGTACAGTAAAGAAGAAATTAACTGGAGTTACATTGAGTTTATTGACAACCAAGATGTTTTAGACTTGATTGAAAAGGTTTTTGGTTTTATTTATTCTTATTCTTTTTTAGGTCGATATATTTATGAGCTGTACTTCTATGTTCCATATAGTTTAATGCATGACTGGCTTCCTGTTTGTGCATATTGGTGAGAGGAGAATACGTAGGTCTCAAATTATTGTGCCTGAAAAATATTGTAAAAGCTATGGTTGTGTTGATTATTAAAGCAGGCCCAAAATATTGAAATTTGTAAACGAGGATTTCTTTTAGGGAAGCCTTCTAGTCATGTAGTCTACAATTTATCAAAACCCTGTTATTGTCTTATCCTGCTTTCTGGGCCCTATGTCATGAATCATATCTCTGCTATCATGTCAAAATAAAGTAATATAATATCTTAAGAATGTATTCTGTTTATATGTTTGCCATTAATTTGGTTTCTTTTGGACTGATCTTTGCTGTCATTTGCAGAAGCCCATTGGTATCATTGCACTGTTGGATGAAGCTTGGTACAATTTTAGTTCTTTTATATGAAATTATGAATATGAATATGAATTGTTTTCTTCATTTCTAAACCCTAATGCACTCTAGCAAATTAACAATAAGGTTGAATTTCCTGTCTTTGCAGCATGTTTCCAAAATCAACTCATCAGACATTCTCAACCAAGTTGTTTCAGCATTTCCGGTCCCACCGAAGGTTGGCAAAAGAAAAGTTCTCAGAAACTGATTTTACCATCTCTCATTATGCTGGAAAGGTGAGTTTGTGCTACGGTATTTTTGCTTGTTTAATACATGAAGACTTTACACGCAACAAAATTTTCAGTGATCTGCTACCTTTATGCAGGTCACCTACCATACAGATAGCTTTTTGGACAAAAATCGTGATTATGTTGTTGTTGAACATTGCAACCTATTGTCTTCTTCCAAATGCCGCTTTATGTGTGATATTTTCCCTCTGCTTCCAGAGGAATCTTCTTCTAGATCATCATACAAATTTTCTTCAGTAGCCTCCAGATTTAAGGTGTGAGGATCTATGCCTATTCTTCTTTTGATATTCTTTCTCTCTCCCCCCCTCTCATCCCCTGCCTTCTTTTTGTAACTGAGGATCAGTTCAGTTGATTCTGCTGAAATCACAATCAATTCCAAATAAATTAATAATATTAATTATGAGAGTAGTTTTATAGGTTCTGTTTCTTTCATTAGAAAATGTTCCCTCAATATAAATTTTATTTCAACTGTTAAAAGAGTTTTTTCCCTTAAGATTGATTGAGGAAAGCATTTCCACTTGTACTTTAGCCTATTGCCATGTGCTTACTTTGTTGTGGTCAACTATTATGGGCCAGCATCATCATCAAAGTTTACCATGGACTATGTTTGCGCCCAAATCACGGTGTTTTTCTCTAGAGAAATTTTCTTACACAACAAACAGTCTAATGTTTTTCTATTGTAGAATATTTTTCATGATTTGTTTTTTATTTTCCTCACAAATCCAACAGAGCCTGGTGAGTTTGGCTTTAAAATACTTTTCATTTTTATTCTTGGGTACCTTCTTGCTGGAGGATGAATGGCAATAGCTACAAATGGTAGCTATTATAGTTGTTGAACCTTTTTTATGTTCTTTTAAAGAGGAAAGGAGCTATAGACTGTGCTATTTCTCTCTTGTTATTATACTACTTAAAGGATATCATGGGGTTATATAAGATGGCCCATTATTATGTTAAAATTTTATAGTGGAATCAACCCAGAAAAAAAGTATTTGGTATTTGATCACTATTTCTCTGTTTCTGACCTATTCTTTTTGTTTTTCATTGGAACCTCAGCAACAACTTCAAGCATTGATGGAGACTCTTAACACAACAGAGCCTCATTACATACGATGTGTGAAGCCAAATTCTTTGAATCGGCCACAAAGGTTTGAGAATTCAAGTGTGATACATCAATTACGCTGTGGGGTCAGTAGCTCAAATATTCCAGCTTCTCTTTGTCAGAGTTGTTATCACAGAGATATTTCTTGAATGTCATTTATTAAACTTTGACTTCATTGATTGCTGTCTTATTGCTTTTATTTTTGTTTGTCAGTGATTGCAATTGTTGTTACACCATGTTCTTTATTGTTACACATCTTTTAGTTGATTTCCTAAGAGTTGCATCTTACAAGGTACAAGCAGCTAATGAGGCATGATCAGTTTCTTGTCTCGGTGATGTTGCATTGGATTGTGATAAATAGTTCTAAATACCCTTGCATAATATGTTTTCTTATACTTTTGCCCATGACAAAAAACTTGTTCCTATAAACTCCAAGTATTTGCTTAGTTGAACGAATGTTTTGCAAAATTTGGTGGACCATATGGAGCTGTGGTTGATCTTTTGGATATTTTCAAATCAAAATGAGGATTTAGAGGGTTTGAAATAGCGCAAATTATATATTTTTTAGTACTATTGTGTATATTTGCAGAAGAGAATATACATCATTTAGAAGGTAGGTTCATGCTGTCAAGGAGATTTTTCCAACAAGGCTGTTTGTTTTTTAGCAATGGTATCACACTTTGCTGAAAAGAAAAAGTGAAATGACTTACATCTAAATCCATTCATGTATACTCAGTTGTTGTGGCATTCACTTGAATTTTCCTGCAAATAAGTTGCCATAATGCAACATGTATGCTAGGTTTGCTTCCTAAAAGGATTCAGCTCCAGTAAGCACTTCTATATCATTTTTTTTCCAGGGTGTCCTCGAGGCTGTTCGAATTAGTCTTGCAGGTTACCCCACACGTAGGACTTACTCAGAGTTTGTTGATCGCTTTGGGTTGATAGCTCCTGAATTTATGGATGGCAGGTCAGTTTACTAAAGGTTCAGATATGCAGTTTGTTAACTCTTGTATTCCTTTTATTGAAAAAAATTCTGTTAGGATTATTGTTTTCAAAATAAAACTGATAAAAGGTGAGGGTCAGGGTGGAAGTTTTGATTGAGGTTGAAGAAGTCGGCTTAACCAGAATGTAAATATTCACAGCTTCAATTAAAATTTTATGAAATTTATCGAACTAGATCAATATAAGATTATACTTTAGTAGCATTACAGTTCAAACCTTTAATTATTTTTATACAGTAATAATATTATTTAGATTTTGAAAATAATAGCTCAAAATATAAGCATATAAATTAATATTTCGATCTTAATGATAGGAATGGCTGCGTTATTCCATAAGGTTGATGGATGGAGTCTCCACCCTGCCCTCCTACTTTATTCTTAATGAGTTCATTGGCTGTCTTTGAGCTTCTTTTTAGAAAACCTATTACTGTCTTTGGGCTTGTGTGTTATGATGTCTTGTTATCAATAAGCATAAAAAAGGTCCTAATTAGTAGACATAATTGTCTTTATTTTTCAGCATTTAATTCATATACTATGGTCATAATTAGTTTGTGAATGTGTAAGTACAGTCATGCACTAATTCAAGTATTTTTATTTCCTAAAGGCGTGTGTTGGGGGGTGGGGGGCTCTGCTTTCAGTACTGTTCAAATTTTCATACTTACCTCATTTGTAATGTATCAGTTATGATGAAAAGACCACCACTGAAAAAATTTTGCAGAAGCTAAAGCTGGAGAAGTTTCAGGTATGCTTTTGGGGAATGTTGCACTGCGCCGATGTTCATTAACAAACTTGGGATGTATAAACATGACTAAGTCTCTAATGATTAATTTTATTTTGCTTTTCTCTTTTTCTGATTCAGTTGGGCAGGACCAAAGTATTTCTCAGGGCTGGTCAAATTGGCATTTTAGATTCCCAGCGTGCTGAAGTGTTGGACAATGCTGCAAAGTGTATTCAGCGTCGACTGAGAACATTTATCACGCACAGGGAATTTATCTCCATCAGAGCTGCTGCATTGTCTATTCAGGCATACTGCAGAGGTTAGTTCTTTTCATCTGTTTTCTCCCCCTTAAGTTGATTATTGTGTTAAATAATTTTTCATCATTGGGTTTCTTTTTTCCCCATCAAATCCTTTGTTTCTTCAATCTAATGTCATATCTCACTACTTCCCTCGTATCTTTCTGTAAATCTGGCACCCTACTTTCAACTGCTCTTGCACAAAACGAGGACTTGTAACTTTGAGGATGTGAAACGTTGTGCAAGTTTTTCTAAGCCCAGCCAGAATTAATGAAAGATTGGGTGGGGTGTGCCTCGCTAGTGATTTATGTTTGTTATGATAAGCATATGACATTCAGGGTTCTCATCTTGTAGTTGCATTGGCTTGGTGCTCATTAATATTGTTGTAGGATGTCTTGCTCGAAAGATGTATGCTGCTAAAAGGGAGGCAGCTGCTGCTGTTTTCAGTCAGAAATATATTCGTATGTGGTTAATGAAGCAATCATACCTGAAACTATATTCTTCTTCTATAACCATACAATCCTTTATTCGTGGTTTCACAACTCGCCAAAGATTCTTTCATGAAAAAGAACATAGAGCTGCTACTGTTATTCAGGTGATTTTTAACTACAAGATGGTTTTTTTTTTTAATCTCTTCTGGGATTTCTAATTTGTAGAAACCATGACTTCATCATATTTTTCAATAAACTTGATTAAATTTTGTGTAGAACCATAACTTGATTTCTAATTTAACATTGTGTTTTGTGTTTTCTATGCAATTACTTTCAAATCCTCGTCATTTTTATTTGATTTTTTGTGTGTATGAATTACATAAATGAAATTATTTTATAGGCTTGTTGGAAGATGTACAAAATTCAGTCAGTTTTCCAACATCGTCAAGCTTCAATTGTGGCAATACAATGTCTTTGGCGGTGTAAGCAAGCAAAAAGAGAGCTTCGTAGATTGAAAAAAGTGAGGACTTTGTTTCTCCTGCTGTCCTAGTATTAAGATTTTGGTGTTTAAACTTATTGGTTACGCATTTGCAGGAGGCTAGTGAAGCTGGTGCCTTGCGTCTGGCTAAGAATAAACTTGAGAAGCAATTGGAAGATCTCACATGGCGATTGCATCTTGAAAAAAGATTAAGGGTATTTCTGAATAATGATATTTTGATGGAAACTCTGCTTATTTCAATTTGGGGTTGTTTAGAGAATTAGTGGTAATAATTTCTTCTATTACATAGATCAAAATGTTCAGATGTCAAGATTATCATATTTTACATTGCTATTAGTTGTCAGCACTCCTTGTGTGCAATTGCGGTGTCATTGTTTATTGTTGATTATATTTTTTAATCTAGTTCCCTGTCTGCAAAATTTGTATATTCTGACTTGTCACTCAGTTCATTTCATCCTGTGCTGTGCACTGTTTTGCAGGTTTCTAATGAAGAGGCTAAGTTAGTGGAGGTGTCAAAACTTCAAAAGATGCTAGAAGCTCTAAATCTTGAATTGGATGCAGCTAAATTGGCTACAATTAATGAGTGTAACAAGAATGCTATGCTTCAAAATCAATTGGAATTGTCAGTAAAGGAGAAATCAGCTTTAGAAAGGGAGCTGGTTGCAATGGGTGAACTGCGGAAAGAAAATGCTGCGCTAAAGGTGTTACGCATAATGTATAGGATTATTATAGTAATTTATGTTGGTTATTCATGCCATAGAAATCACATGCATTATTTCAGATGTTGCTCATGTGAACGATTGAACAATTCCTACTTATATGCAACATAGCAGGCGTTATCATAACAGTTGCATTTGCTCCTTTGTGTAAAGAAGCCCATCATGAATCATGATGCTATCTGGTTCTGTCTATAGCTCTTTAGGTTGCCAGGAAATTTAAACAGTTTATCTTTGGGAATACGAGTGTTGTGTTTACACAGTAGTCATGATTGCCTTAGAAGCAATATTCAAGTGGGGAAGTGTTTCTTCAATTACTAAGTTGTTTGCCTGTTTGTCTTCTCATTAATTAAATTGGATTCCTTGTTTTATTTTTTTAGAGTTCTTTGCATGCCTTCGAAAAGAAGAATGCAGCTTTAGAGCTTGAGCTTATGAATGCTCAAAAAGTTAGTAATGAAACCATTGAGAAATTGAGGGAGGTTGAACAGAGATGTTCTCAATTCCAGCAAAAATTGAAAAGGTGCAATTTATTTTCATTCTACTGGTGTGTCTTGTTTGCATTTGTTAGAATTTGAACGAGTGTTATAGGATTTTATTATTTTGCAGCATTATACTTAACTAATGACTCATTTTTTTCCCTTGTATTTGAATGCAGTCTTGAGGAGCAGTTATCAACTTTAGAGGATGAAAATCATGTCCTCCGCCAAAAAGCCTTGAATCCATCTCCTAAGAGTAGCCGACCAGCTATCGCAAAGTCATTTTCAGAAGTAAGTTGTATTATAATGAATATATCCGTGCACAACTCTAGACATTTTTGTAGATTTAATTTAGCTTAATTCACTACGACTTTATCTGTGTTCCTAATTTTTTCTTGTCAGACAGATGGTTTTATTTATTTTTTTAAGTCTATGCACTGGATGTGTTATGAATTGTTGTATAGAAGCATAGTTAATCGCCTCTCTTTACCTTTTGAAACAGAAATACTCAAATTCAATGGCTTCCCGTACAGAACGAAAGCCTATATTTGTAAGCTACCTACCACTTTTTTTTAGCTCTGTTCAAAATAATGGTCATATGTAATTGTGATTGTCTTCTTGTGCTCTAATTTGATGCAGGAGTCACCCACACCCACAAAACTTATTGCCCCATTTCCACTTGGCTTGTCAGACTCTCGTAGATCTAAGTTAACTGCAGAGAGACACCAGGTAGCTCCCTTGTTTCATTGTGGTTACCTACGATGACATTCATCAGTTTCATGACTTTTAAAGTCTGGGGTAGCTATTACTTTTGTACGTTAGGAATATACTGGGTTAGCAGTTAATTCTGCAGTTTAGGAGTTACTTGGGTAGCGATTAATTTGCTGATTAGGAATATAACTATTTGGGAAAATATTAGAAGGGTTTTCCTGATCGATGCCCTTTCTATGTGAAGGGTATTTGTTTCATTTCTATGTTAAGTGGGAAGAAATTATTGTTGAAGTGTTTGATGCAAAATATTACTTAACTACAGGAGATGAGAGGGGGGAAATCTCTTTTATTGTTTAGTTTATCCAGATTTATAATTTGTGGATTTCATTTGATCATGAGCTATGTTTGAGCCAAAATAAAATTTTCTATGAGAATAATTTTCAAGAAATTTTTATTTTATAAAAGATTTTTTTTTTCTACAAAACAAATAAAGCTGGCATTCACCCTTTTTTTCCCCCTAGCATGCCTGGCTGTTCACTATGCATGGCTGTTCCTGTTACATAACATAGGATGCCGAGACCTGAGTATGACGAGAATATCTATGTAAAAAATTATAAGGAAAAGGTTTTAGTTTTTTATTTGACTACAGTAGCACAATCATAAACTAGTGGAAAACCAAGATGAAATATCTGTATCGTTAAATTTATTCTTGACTGTCCAAGATTACCTGAAGGTTTTTTTCTGCCACATGATTTGTGCACTTCATGTTAACACGTACATACGTTTTGCAGGATAACTATGAATTCCTCTCTAAATGTATCAAGGAATATTTGGGGTTCAAAAATGGTAAACCATTGGCAGCATGCATCATATACAAGTGTCTTCTTCATTGGCATGCCTTTGAATCCGAGCGAACAGCCATTTTTGATTACATAATTGAGGGAATTAATGAAGCCTTAAAGGTAAATCATATATTGTTATTTATTTTCAAAGTTTCCTTTCTTCTTAATGTAACGTATCTCATACTTATCATTATGACAAGTGCTTTGGCATAGTAAATAATATATATAGTTTATGGTCCTTTACATTGGACTCTTTTGTTATCATTTTTAGAGTTTTATTCATTGGATATGCACCACCTTCAGGCTAGAGATGATGACTCTCTCTTACCATATTGGCTGTCCAATACATCCGCACTTTTGTGCCTCCTACAGAGGAACCTACGTTCAAATGGCTTTCTAGCTACTACTGCCCAGCGTTATACCGGATCTGCTGGCTTGGCCAGCCGAATTGGGCATGTGAGTTATCAAGTTAAACTTTGCCATATAATGTGTCTTCTCTACAATGACAATATTTTTTTCTATGACTACATGGGTCACTTCTGACCTAATTTATGCAGTATTATTATTCTGGCTTCTGCATCATAACTTTTCAATTGAGATCAAAATTGCCTTTCCATTTACTATAGTGCTGGAGCTGTCATTTTTTAGATTTATTGGCAGAAACATGAAAAATCAAATAGTATCTCCATAATTAGAGAGCAAAAAATGGTTTTAGTTTTCGTGCAAAATCAATGTGTTTCAGCCAATATTGATTGAAACTTGTTTCAGCCAACAAAGGTTTCTGAAGGGTAGATCAAAGAATAATGTGTAAATCAATGTGTTTTTCTATATTTTTTAGATTTTGCATTGTACTTGGTGGTTTTTGAAAATCCTCACCCCTCTCTGGGCTACTCTCCTTTTTGTCTCTTATTGTTTATTTTAATTTTAATGGTTTTATCAGGGACTGAAATCTCCAATAAAATTCATTGGATATGATGATGGTATGTCACATGTAGAGGCAAGATATCCAGCTATACTTTTCAAACAACAATTAACGGCTTGTGTAGAGAAGGTTTTTGGCCTTATACGTGATAATTTGAAAAAGGAGCTTTCTCCACTTTTGAGCTCGTGCATTCAGGTGACTGTTCTTACTCTTGGCAAACTTTGACCAGTTCTAAATTACATATGTGGAGACTGATGAATCATTCGTTCTCCATTCTTAGTTAGTTTGACCTCCACTGATGAATCATTCGTTCTCCATTCTTAGTTAGTTTGATCATATGTGGTCATAATGATCATAGGAGGGTGGCGGTCGGCAATCAAATTATTCCTTTTGACATTGCTATATGTCAGCTGTTCAAATATTGCATTGTATTTTTTTCTTAACCTTTCCAGATTGTTTGTGAGAGGATTATCATTTTTCAGATATGTAGATTGGCCTTTATTACATTATCTATTCATTTGTCCATGTAATCTATTGGAGAATTTGAAAGTTTTAGACTCAATTTTTAATTACCTAATTGAAAGATTACTGTTACTTGGTTTCTCACTCTTTATAAATTTATATTATAATTTGACATGATGTTCCCCTGGACCCCATGGGGGCACTTGATAGGCACCAAAAACTGCACGAGTGCATGGGGGAAAATCATCCCGGTCTCCTAGTGGACTTCCTCAGCAATCTCCTGGTGGTCAGTGGGACAACATCATTAAATTTTTGGATTCACTTATGAGCCGACTACGTGAAAATCATGTATGTTTTTCAAGGATATATTTCTTTCTATACTGGTCTATTTATTATGTTTTTGTTGGTCTTCCCACCTCTATTTGTTTTTGCATGCTTCATTTTGTCTCAAAAGACTTTCATTTCGACCTTTTTTCTCAGTATGTCGTGCTACATCAAGAAGGCAGTTTAGTTATCCCCAATCTCACCTCATCTGATCATGTTTTTCTGACTGGTGAAACTTGTTAGCTTGCTGTGCAATGCACTAAACTTGACAATGGCTTGAAATTTTACATTTTCATACAATGAAAACAGATGGAGTTTAAGTAAAAGATGAAACCACTAGTTCATATTTTTTGAAATTTCCCTTTATTGAAATTATGTGATCTTAGTTATTCTGAAATTAATGTAGTTGAAATTATCATTATTGCTATTGTAAATCATAAATTTAAGATCATATTTTTTTATGCCGATTTAATTGTTATACTTTGAAATTGTGCGCTCAGGTACCATCCTTCTTCATACGTAAACTAGTTACTCAAGTTTTCTCTTTCATCAATATTACACTCTTCAACAGGTAAAAACTTGGTTACTTGAAATTGTTTTCTATTCCATCGAATTGCTAATTTGATTGCTTGGTTAATTGATTTGAAGATATTAAGAAATGATATTGAAGGTAGGAAGAAGTAGAGAGAGAGAGATGGGATGTTTAGAACCTGGCATTGACTAAACTCCCCAATGCAATCTCCCTGATACAAGCTATTATAAGTTAAAACTCTTGGCTCAGTATACTCCAAAACAGAACTACAAGCCCATAATAGAATTAGCAACTATTCTGTGATCTTAACTACTTCCTAACACTCTTCCATTACCCCTGACATTTGACTTTCTTTAGATAAGTATTATAATCCTATCCATTATTCTACCTATCTTTTACAGTCTTCTCTTGCGGCGTGAATGCTGTACATTCTCAAATGGAGAATATGTGAAATCTGGTCTAGCCGAACTCGAGAAGTGGATAGCTAATGCAAAGGAGGAGGTATATTGAGTTTAGTGGTCCATAATATTTCACGGGTCGGGTTTATTATGTGACTAATGTTTTTAGTTAAATACAGTATGCAGGAACATCCTGGCATGAGCTAAATTATATAAGACAAGCTGTTGGGTTTCTGGTATAAGCAATACCTTAATTTGTTGGGATACCTGAAACTGTCAAATAGAACTGCATGTCTTATTTATGCTCTTCTCTGTTTGAATTGCACAGGTAATTCATCAGAAGAGGAAGAAATCCTTGGAAGAGATTCGACAGGATCTTTGTCCGGTATGATTATCGTATTTATTGATCACAATCTCAAGCCAACACTAATTGATCCTAAAGATTAGCCCATGGCAATTTTTTCAGGTTCCATCATTCGCAAAGATTCTAGGATGATATTTAATTATATATTTGTGGTTTAAACGATAACAATGGGTCATGATTTTACTTTTCTTTCTAACTGATTTAAAATATGGGGAACATCCGTCCTCGAGATTTGTGTGGGGGAGGTGTGATATTTACAACGCTTGTTGTATTTGAATTTCAATATTTACTTCAACATATTTGATATTTGATATTTATTTGCTGGTGAGATTAATAGTTTTCTTTGAAAACATGAGAAGGTTATTCAATTGGCAGCATGCTTAGCTGTTTTGAGGATAGAGGAGGAATAGTACTGATGTAGTGGGAACATGCTTGTTCCCTTGTTCCTAAGTCATAAGATATTCGGACTCCGTTAAATTTGTCATCCTTTTATTGTGTTTGATTGTTCTGTACATACTATGCAAGCAATTTAACTATTTTAGGGATATGAGGAACAGTAAAGAAAGACCTTTATGGTTATTATTTTAGTAGGAAAATGCTTGTTCCTCAGTCATAAGATCTTTATCTTGCCCCTCGAGTGGAATTTGTCTGAAAATATTTGAATGAAAAAGGAAGCTTGAGTTATAATTTCAATGCACTTCTTTAACAGGCATTGACTGTGAGGCAAATATATCGTATCAGTACTATGTACTGGGATGACAAGTATGGAACGCAGAGTGTGTCCAACGAGGCAAGTAGTGTTTTTAATTGTTATTTTTTTCTGAGAAAGTATGACGCCAGTTTGCTCAACTCTCCAAGCCATTCATGGTGAACAGGTAGTTAGTGAAATGAGGGAAATTGTGAGCAAGGACAATCAAAATCTGACTTCAAATTCATTCTTGTTGGATGATGATCTGAGGTAATCTGATTTCTCTCTTGCATATGTAATTTATTTGTAGATTTAAGACCTGATTGTTGAACGAACCTATAGGACGACTAGTTGTTCTTGTTTGCTGATGGCAATGACTAGTCTTTTTGGCAAGTTTTACTTTAAAAAAGCTCTTATTCTATTTATAATGTTGGTTGTAATGTGTTATTTAACAAAATTCTCGTTCTTGTTATGAACCATAAGAGAACTGTGTTTGCCACATAGATGCTTAGAATTTCTGTGCTACCTATTGAAACTGCAACTCTCCTACACGAATCCTAGCCTGAAATGGTTTCTTTTTTCATCAGCATATTTGTGTGGAAAAAGGATGTAATGTCCGTTCCTACTCCCCTGATATTTCTTATTAGAATCAACCAAAAATGGAATCGATGGATCTAAATGATGATAATACCCCTTTTAACATATGCTTTGTCCGGTCAATAAAATTGCAACCTAAATGTAATTCCGAGTCCCAATTTTAATGAGTTCGTGATATAATGATTACCGAATGCAGAGGTCTACCCTGAGAAAATGAAATAAAAATCCTATAGTAATGACGGAATTAAAACAGGGAAGCATCAAAATCTAAATGCAAATTAAACGAAAAGGGTTCAAAATTCTAGACAAGGCAGCTAGCTGTTGGGGTGATTGCCTAGGAATTTCAAGGAGATTTGCAGTGATTTCCAATATTCCCCCTCAAACTGACGAGTAGAGCTTTAACGCTTATTTTTGTTAGAGCCTTTAGCACAGTGACGTGTTTAGTTGACGCACAGTATAGGACAGCTCAGGAGTTTCATGATACACTTTCTTTGACGAAATGATGGCCAATACATGGAGAACGAAATAAGTATTGGATTCAATTTTAGTTGCAATGATGCTATTGGCATGTCTTAATCTTATTTTTTTTATTGCAGCATTCCATTTTCTGCTGAAGACATAGATATGGCAATATCTGCAATAGATCCTGATGATATTAATCACCCTCCATTTTTGTCGGAATATCCTTGCGCCCAGTTTCTTGTTGCGCATTATAAGTGATTGATCGATTACGGTTTCAAGATTGTTTCTAAAGCTTAAGGCAGCTTAATGTGTTGCATCTCTATGTCTTGACCTCAGTGCTCAGAACGTTGGAAACACAAGTTTCCTCTCACATGGATGGCGAGCCTAGCTGTCATCAGATATTGTTGATAATCCCAACACATTTGCCAATCAAGATATCTACCAATCAATTCGGGTAAAGAAGTTTCATAGGTTCAGTCCACAATTTGTCATAGTAGTTTATCCATAAAGTTGTAATTATGGTAGATGGCAGTTTAGGAATTAAAGCTTCCTTGTATCATTATGTCGCACCTCCTCTTAGCTATGCTTATTAGGGAGTTAGAATGTAATGATGTAAATGTATTTGTTAACCGACCTAGGGCTAGGCAAAAGGAATGAAGTATTATTTCATTCATTGATGTAAATACTGATCTTGCTAGTATTATCCTGCCACATT
Source organism: Leucaena leucocephala (assembly GCA_037074615.1). Taxonomy (NCBI): domain Eukaryota; kingdom Viridiplantae; phylum Streptophyta; class Magnoliopsida; order Fabales; family Fabaceae; genus Leucaena; species Leucaena leucocephala. The sequence continues at coordinate 4,247,568 of CM073517.1, read as the reverse complement.
GTAGTCTTTTGGCACCTTGCCATTTGGTGGGGTTGCTCCAAGTACGTTGAATCTTTGTTATAATGAATAGCAGTTCTTCATGTATTCCCTCGATCGCTCAATTGGGCAATGGTCGCGCCCGTTTGTTTGGATCAATGCATATTAACGAAACACTTTATTTGAATCCATTAATGCATGAAGAGATAGCGGAAACATCATATGCTCAGTTTAAGATTTCGCGAGAACGTTCACATTTTATTAACGTCTTCTCATCGATCAAGTTTTGGTTTTACGAAGCGAGTCAGTAAAGTTTCACCGTTTTATAATAACCTTGAGCAAAGATAAAATTGAACGAACTCATATCCTGCAATAATTGTGAGAACTTATTTAATAATTAATTTTATAAATCCCTTATAATTATTATCTGAACTCTAAATTTATACTCTAAAGCTAAAAATATCAGTATTAAATTGATCTAAGTTTTTTTATACAAAAAAAATATCAGTAAATGGTATAGCAAACTGACAGGGAAGGTCCCCGAATATCCATACAATCAAATTCAATTCAAATTTTCAAGTAAAAGCTCTTTACCTATGGTTGTGATCTAACACCAGATTGCAAAGGCCATGGGTAAATGACTTCTAAAGTATCAACATATTACTTTTACAATTCAAGATTAATGATGAAAGGGAAGGGGTTAGTGCACACAAAGTCACAGGCCTTCCATGTCGGTCAGAAGCGATAATCTTTGGATGGTTCCTCTACAAACATTGCGTGGAATCAACTAGCACCCAAGTAAGAATCAGAAGCTATCATCTTTGTGTGGTTCCTCTAAAATTGCATAGAATCAACTAGCACCGAAGTTATTCGTTCTGCAAACTTCATTTGTCAGACTAGTTTAGTAAGAGCTGTTTCATAAACGAGGGTCGAACTCGACATATCCCTTTTCGCAGCAGTCGCGCAATGATGTAGATCAGCCAAGGAGAATGATCGAGAAGCTGAGAAGTTCTGCTCAATCGAAGGAGATGCACTTGCCCTAGTAGATGAAGGTATCCTACTTGTTGGATGCAGGGGTGGAAGAAGTGGTGGAGGCGACCTTGAATTTGAATCCTCGCTTGTACAACTACTGCTGTCACAGTTGTTCATGGAGACTGCAAGAGCCAGAGTGCTTCGACTATTGCTGATTGATCTCTTATAAATTCCCCCACTATTGCTTCTTAAAGGGAAACTTCGATTCTTGTCCCAAACGTGATTGAAGGCCATCAAGTTTCTGCGTCTCCTAGTGTAGGCATTCTCTGGTTTAGTGATGTCTTTGACAGATGATGAAAAGGAAGCTTCTGCCAGGCTCGTGAAGGACTTGGATTTGCCATTGTAAAACTTTGAGATCCCTCCCCTGTTAACAATTTATTCAATACATGAGACAATTGGTCGAGCTCAAACCGAATATACATCTCACTATTTTACCAAACTATTGAATATGAATATCATCATCTCGAGAACCTTCTCTTCAGATTTTAAATAACATACAAATGTTTATCTAGCGACAACCAACTTCATCTCATGAGGAAACCTGCCTAAAATCTAAGAAATCATTGTACAACCTGGCAACCTTGATCAAATTTACAAAAACTGTTCCTTGCTTCAAGTAACAATCGAATGAACGTTTTTTTGTACTAAATTAAATTGGAATCTGTGTTTACAAGTTTAAAAGAAATAATTACGTCTAACTTGAACCTTGAACTATAGGGTATATGGATTTTTTTTTTCCAAAATAAAGGCACAAATTAGTAAGTCAATAGGGATCTAAGAAGGATAAGTTGGAAACGCATGATACCTGATTGGCAACATCTCTTCTAACGACTCCATCATATCCAAAGGTCCATTATACGCACTCTGAGCCTCATTTTCAACGCAATCCTCATCCACTGTTGACCTTTCCAAGGACAAATCGCTGTTTCTCCCGATCGAAGAAGTTGAAGACGACGACGTACTGCACAGATCATCCGAAAACTCAGCTGGCACCGCGGTATTCCCACCGATCCTTGTACACAGCTTTTGATCCTCCGGCGACTGGAAGAACGCCGGTTCGCATGTGACCACGCGCTTCAATCCAGAAGGTTCGATCCGCATGTTTGGCAAACAAAATTCACCGGCACTGATGTTGTAGAATATTTCCAGAAATGCGAAACTCAAACGACTTAAATAGAGACCAAAGGGATAACACACAGCGCACAATGGATGAAGATGAAACGTTGTGATAAAGCAGAAAGAGAGAATGAAGAAGAAGGCAGACAAGTGTGAGAAACAATGGATTTGGGGGAAGCACACAGAATCAAAGGACAGGAAATGGTGGCCTTTATTTGTTTGTTTCGTTGTTTATTTGTTTTAATTAATTTATTATTTATTATTATTTGTATTGAATGGGATATGGATGAAAGAGTGGAACAGGATAATAGCAATGAATTTATATTTATCGTTTGTCTTCGGAAATATGTGGAAGGTCTTATCCTCATCCACTGGACGTTATAAAATACGTGTGCATGAGCCATGATCGCCTGCTCCGGGTTCTGTCATACAACCACTTGGTCAGCCAATCTGCCTTGACTTTATTTGTCAACTGAACTTTTTGTTTTGACTTTGTTGGTTCAGTTTTTTTATTGAAATAATTTTGATTAATGCAAACATATCCAGTACGTTTTTTATTTGACAAAAAGTACAGATTGTGTTTTTCTTTAACTAAGTATTTTTATTTATACTTTTTTTCTATATTTGTTGATCTTAAATGTATTTATCAATGTATATGGAATGAGTTTTTTATTAAAAAAAATTGTAAAGAATATAATTTAGTTCAAATAATATATTTTTTTAAGATATTTTGACAGAAATTTATATATTAAAATATAACATGATACTCCCTCCACTCATAAATATAAAAGTTAAATAAAGAATCTACTTTAATCATAAATATAAGAACATAATCTATTTTATTTTTTAAAAATATTTTTTAAAGTATTCTTATATAATTATATATATTAAAGAGGTTTATATTAAAAAAGATTTAAATATATATGATTAAAAGTTATTTTAAAAAAATCAACATATGTTTATTTTAAATAATTAATTTATCTAATTTTTTTAATTATTATATATTAATTAAATATATTTTATGGTAAGGTAGTACTTCACTATTTTTAAAGAAAGGAGTATGTGAAGGTGATGAACTAGTGAGTACTGATTTTTGTTTTTGTATGGGGCGAGCAGGGAAGGAAACATGGGGTTGAGAGCAGGTGATGGTGGGGGGAGCCACGTGGAGACGATGACCGGAGGAAATGAAGCTTATCGGGAAATAGGGGGTGGGTGGTGGGGCCCACGGAGGCAAACGTTGAAGGCTTTTGTTGCGGAGCACGGGCTCCTACTAGTAGGGCTGTACATAATACCCATGGCCCGGTATGCCCAGCCCAACCCGTAATAAAATAGTCCTGCTCAACCCGATAAATATAGGGCAGGGCTGGGCATCGGGCTACAAAATTCAGCCCATATTTTTTTAGGGCTGGGCACCGGGCAAGGGGGTTGCCCTACCCTTCCCTGCCCATGAGCACCACTTCTTTTATTTTTTTTACTTTTTTCCCTAAATGCTACACTTAAAAGGGAGAATATGATAGTTACTGGTGACTAGAGGTTCATTTTAAAAATATGAGTAGTTAAGTATGTAAGTTGTATCTTTTAATATTTATAACTATATTAATTTTTTCTTTTTTTTTTTTAACTTTGCTAATCATCATATAATTACATTATAAATTATAATTTTTTTTTTCAGATACTTAATCTTTGTCAAATATTAGGGAGATTGATACAAAGTTACAATTACAAATTACTTAGACTTCAAGACTTTTTTTTACATGCAATGGATTTCAAAAATTTAATTATTATCTTTTTGTTGCTTTATTCTTAGTGAATTATGGATATTATTTAAGTCTTAAAGACATATGAATATGGTATTATTTTATAAGTTTATAATTGCAGATTTTTTTCATAACATGAGCATGACATCAAAACTTGGACATGCCCAGCCCACCCATGCCCAGCCCAAAATAGTTAGGGCTTTTATCGGGTAGGGCCGGGCATCGGGCTGCAAAATGCAGCCCATACTTTTTTTAGGCAGGGCACCAAGCATGGGGTCTACCCTGCCCAACCCTGCCCATGCACACCCCTACCTACTAGTCTCTTTCGTTTCTTTTGGGGAACAGACGCAAGCGGATGGTGCAACCTCCACCTTATCCCATTACGCGTCTTTTCAATCACGTGCTCTCCACTCCCTCCCTATCGCTAAAGCAAACCCAACCACAATATGCCTTTAATTTCCTTCATATTCAATCAAAACATGGCAATATTATATTTAATTTGTACAGTTAAAATGATAACGTTGGACGCTGTTGGATCATTTATGTTGGCGTTATCCTCTCATGCGCCAATTCTCCGGACATTGACTGGGCCTTAATTCTCCTTGAGATAGAATTATACAAAATGAATATTGAAATTGCTATATATATTTATATTATATATAATATCCATTCTCCATACACAAATCACATAAATCTCCCCAAGCCAAAGCTAATAAATTTCAGGGGCTCACCGAAAACAATACAATGAAGAAGCTATGAAAATAAAACTACGTACGTACATGAGATTTCAATTGCGTGTAAATGTATAATGTAAATATATATATGAGCATGATCTTCAAAACTTCCTGGGCTGTACGTGAAGTCATGAAGGTAAATATAACTGTCTCATTACCCAATTTGAGCCAAACAGCGAGACCCACCAAACACGTAATGAACAAATGCTTTTTACATGATGCATTGTTCTGTGTTCTTTTTCTTTTGGGAAATGAATTATTTATTGTAGTTTGTAGATAGATGCGAGCTTCGCGAGAGGACCGACGGCGAGAGAGTTGACATACGTGCATGGTTCGGTGGCTGCGGAATCGGTGCGTTTGTCGTCGAAGTGATCGTTTTTGTCGGGTCCTCCCAGAATGGCCCCGGTGAGCTCGTTAGGGTTTGGTCCTTCGTGTTGTAACCATTTGATGAAGCTCGTCGGACAGTTCACCTCCTCGTTCGCCGACGTCATCGGCACCGATGCTCCTCTGTGGTGGGCCTGCAATGGTGGCTTGTTCCCGAATCCTACCATTATAGATCTGCCTTCTGGGTTCTTCCCCAGAATGTAATCCATCTGATGCATCCAAAATTTATAATTAGTATCTTTATTAATTTACTAACTAAAATTTTTTAATTTTCCGGCTGGGTGATTCATTAATTACTTGGCTTTTGGCGAAGTTGTAGAGGTCGGCTGCGGTGAATTTTTTAGTTCCACAGGTGATTGTTTGTTTGTGTTCTTCAAGAACATCGCCGTAGAAGGTGAACACCATTGCCGTGCCGGTCACATATTGCGTGTTGGCTCCGTCCCTCAAGTGAATGACGCCACCTATATGTAAATAATAAAGGTGGTAAATCACATTAATTAATTATGATGACAACATTATTAATTAATGAATTAATGCATTAAGAAAGAGTTAGGGAGATATATATATATTAACCAGGAGTTAATTTAATCTGACTGTAGGGACTCTCGGGATGGACGGAGCATATGAAACTATCTGCTTGATATTTGAATGTCTCCAATTTCGGTACTCCTTCATAAAGTAACTGGACAACATACACACATATATATACAGAAATTAGTCAGTCAGTTAGTTAGTTAGTTATAATATGTGAGAAACTAATTAAAGAGGAAGAGTTTTGAGTTATAAGAACTAAACCCTGGTGAGAATCACTTGAGCTCCAGCGTATTTAAGATCCCAACTAAACTCATTCACGTAAGCGCTTATGGCTTCCTCTTGAACGTACTTCAAATACATTGGCTTCTTGGTCGCAACATATAGCCATGTTGCTGCCCACAACAACTCATCCTGCGTCGACCCTCAAAAGATTCACGTCTAATTTCATGTGACGTAAATCATATATAAATGAAACCGAGTTTGAAAGGTAATTAAATTAATTACGTACATTGTAGCCAGAGAAAGAGCAGTAGAAGGGACATTCTCCGTCATAAGTTCCCTTGTGTTCTTTTGCCATTTTGAAAAGCTGCGCATATCAGAAAAAGGGTCAAAGAAATTAATTAATTACCAAAGTTACCAAAATGACATATGTTTGATGAATAATTGAATTTAATTACCAGTTTGGCTTTGTTGAGGAGATGACGAGCGTAAGCAGGATCGACAGTCCTGAAAACAACAGAAGAAGAAGCGAATGCTGCTGCAGTTTCAGCTGCAATCTCAGTACCGGGCGTGCCATCACCAATATGCAAAACTGTTCTTTTTGTCTTCATTTTCTCTGGTCGAACCCAACAATGGTGATCCTCCTCTGGGTCCCCCACCTTCATCAGAAACATACAAGCATACTTTATTTATCACCAAGTAGAGACAAATCCTATGTGGTAGCGACAGGAAATTCTTTGGCGCTGAATTTCGGTTCCATTAGTAACGAGGATTCGGAATATCACACATTGATCAGTCAAAGAGAGATTTAACAACTAAAAGAAAGATCTATTCTTTATTGGGATATGTGCAGAAACATATATATAACTATATATATATATATATATATATATAATCGAACACCTGCACATATAATCGATCGCGTCGGGAAGCACATTTGAGAAGATAATCGGTGCCCCATTTAATGGCGTCTTGAACATTGCCCATTTCCTTGGCAGCTTCAATCTCGTCCTTGAAATAAACTGCAGCCCATGAAAGAGTAGTGACTGTGAAAGCCAACGGGAAACCGTATTTGACATTATCTCCAGCATCATAATATCCTCCAGAAAGATCCACCTAAAACAATATTAATTACGAGGAAATTAATTAATTAACTAGCTGATATATAATCGAGTTTTCTTAAAATTAAGAAGAAACGCATGCATGCATATATATATATATACATTAGCGAGTTTTCCGTCGTCGAGTGCTGAATCTCCTCTCCAGGGAACTCTGTTATTAGGAGGGAGCTTCCCAGAGCGTTGAGCCTCAAGGAATACGAGGGACTTGGTGAGAGCTTCTCTATAATTAATCTCGCCATTGACGACTACGTTTGAACATCCTTCAAACACAGCGAGCCATGTCAAGAATATGGCCAACATTTCTCTACGAATACCCATTATTAATTAATAATTAATTAACCTAAAACACAATGTAAGATAAGAAGAATAAATGAAGGTTTCATTCATAGAACAAAGGGAAGGGTTTTCATTTGGTTGTGGAGAATCTCTGGTATAAAAAGGAAGGAAGAGATGATTGTGAGGTGGAGAAGAATGGCTTTAATTGGAGAATGAGATTTTTTGTCAGAGCCAAATTACCGATAAACATGCGGTGGCAAATGAGGGAAGCTATATTTTTGCCGATTTTGAGGAAAACAAGGATACACCACACGTCTTCTCTTCTCACCAGCAATATTATTTCACTATGGATTTAGATTTCACTGTCTATTATCAGCAAATTGGCATCCAAATATGTTGCATTAACCGTCTTTCTTTTCTATATGTATTGAACACTCCTCCGATCTTTAATATAAAATTTATTTAACTAATTTAATTAGATTAAATAAATAAATTAATATAAGATATATTTTTTTCTAAAATACCCTAATCATCTTCTTTAACCCACTCCCTCCCTCTCTTAGTTGATTATTTTTAAGAGAGTATAAATAAGATAATTTAAAAAAATTGATAAATATAAAAAATAAATTTTATATTTAAGATTAACTCTTAAATTAATTTAAGAGAGGAGTATAGTAATCAAGATACGTGTTTTGTCCATTGGGTTGTTTATCATCCAAAATTAACCTGCATGGTTTCTAATCACAATGCATTTATTTGCCATTTTAAGTTAATACAACGCATTTATTCGGCCGGCAACCTATCTTGACAAAACAAGAGACCATCACGCAGGGAAATGTTCATTGGGTTGTGCCATTCACATGCCTTTCAAGTTGCGCTTGTCATGACTTTCAAATAACGTTGCATAACCAACGGGGTTGATCCGAGTATTAAGCGGTTCAGTATCGCTTAAACGAGGTCTCGAGTTCGAGTCTTGGCGTACGCAAAAAATTCCCGTTGGGAGACTCACCCACCATAGCCAGGTGCGCGACGCTGGTCGAATCCAGATGTAGTCGGGGCAAAACTCCGGTGAACCGGATGAGCAACCAAACAAAAAAAAAATAACGTAGCATATGATATATTGATTGAAATTTATAATTAAATTCACATCAATTAAAAATGTTCTAAACTAACACCCTTTATACTTTCTCATTAAATTTTTGTTAGCGTGCCTGTCAAGCATCATAACGTGCATTTTTTTTCAATGACAAACATGCACATTTGAATTGGCTCGCCTGGATAAAAACTAAAAGTAACCATTCATGGGATCAAGAACCAGGGTAACCTCAAAACAAGCCTAATCAAGAAACAAGTGAAGTGAGTGGTTTGAATTAGTAAAGTTCAGAACCAGAAGCAGCAAGCATATAAATAGAAACTTGAAAGGCCTTTTATATATTGGAATCCAAGCAATGGTACAAAGGCTGCAATAAACAAACAATTTAGAACGTTGTTGGCCGTGGGACATGTGTACCCAACATGAATGAACTGGGGCATTCTCATTAATCCCTTTCATTCCCACACATGTTCCTGCCCATATCTCTCACCTTGTTTCTTTACCTTTTTAGCAGGGAAAAATACTCAATAGATGTTCTGGTCAAGCATGTGAATATATTGTACCCAACCATAAAATTTCAGACACAAGGCAATTCTCTAAATTAATGGGGGGGAAAAGAACATTAACAGGCATGGAATTTGAAATACATCATTAGTTGGTTTCGATCGAAAGATAATCACAATTCACAAATCATGATGTCGTTTCTGATCAGCTTCAAAGTCGACTAATTTGACCTTCAAATATACCCCCACCATTCAACAACATTAATTACCTGCGCTTAAAAATCAACAAATTGGATTAAATATTTAGTATACCTCTCCCCAAATGTACCCAAAATCAGACCACCTCTTCCACCGTAAGGATTTTACTTTGTTTCTCGGTCATAATAGCCCCGCTTCAAAGAGATTCCTCCGCCTCAATGATTCATCCACAAGCTTGAATGTCTTCTTCACAAGCTTCTGATCCAGGGCAGTGGTCCGATATATTTTAAAGACACGATCCACGCGATCAGGTGCTGTTCTCTGAAAATACAATTCCTCGAATTTTTTCTTCACAAACCTGCAACCATAATATATTATCCGGTTTGTTCAGTTCTATAACGATGAAATCATGCAACACCAAGCATATTGTTTCCTCTACTCTAAATTTCTATGAAGTTACTTCAACATAATAGATAGACTTCAGGCTTTCAGCATCAACTCAACGTACAAAATTGAGGAAAATATGACGTCTAGAGTTTGGAAGGCTTCCAATAGCCAGAGTTAACTATTTGCTTTTAACTGACATCACTGAAAAAAAGTTGCTTACTCATATGCATGCTCGATCTCTTGTTTCCCAGAGGAAACTGGCTGGTAACCTTTGAACCATTCGCATACATTAAGCGGGACCTGCACAGTGCAAGACTTGAATCAGTAGACAGAAATGATTATAGCTTCCACCAATGGCAGAGTACAATGTTCAGACTAGACTTACTTTTAGGATCTTCTTCTCGAATATGTCAAACTTATTTAAAAATAACATGAAGGATGTTTTCTGCACAGGAGCAAAAAGGACATCATTATTAAGATGGGTACCAACTTTATGAATACTAGTTGTCAAAAGATATAAAGCTCTCAACAGCAAGTATCATATAAAGGAAAGAAGGCAGGAAAAAAGTTAAATAAGAGTTCCCCACAGACATTAAAAATAAAGCATGAAAAAGACCTCAAAACACGGCTGCTTTAGGACCCACTCGAAAAGTTCCTTAGTCTCCATCATTCTGTTCTTGTTTTCATCCTCAAAAAGTGCTTGATCATACCTGGAAAGGTCAACACTTCAACTTTACACAAACCATAATGATAATTGCCAGTAAGATCGAAAGGATAGGTGGACTATTAACCCACTCATTGCTTAACGTGGTACACATCATCCTATTACTAATAATATTCACAGCTGCCGGACTAGTACAAGCTTAGCCTTCAACTATACTATAAATGTCCCCAAAACCAACAGATTTTAAACAGCCAACAAGTGTCAAGCAATTCATAATAAATACATAATCAAATGAAAGGTCAGCTTACTCGCTTATAGCAGCGCAGAATATTACAGCAGTAACTCCTTCAAACAAATGAATCCATTTTCTCCTCTCATTTCTCTGGCCTCCAACATCAAATAGCCTATATACCTCACCACTTTTCTTGTTTTCTCCAACTGGGCTGTCAGAAATCAAAGATATCATCTAGTCAGTATATTCTGGGTAGCAAATCATGATGAATAAGTCAGGAAACTGTTAATGTTCCGTAACATGACAGAAGGCAGCTTGATAGAGAAATACACTCAGTAACAAGAATAATTTATCCCTGCTACCTGGATATATATATCTTGAGTTTAGAGTGAGATGGTTGAAATGGTTGACAGACAAGAAGATTAATAACAGAATATAAATGAAATGCATGCATAACTACAAGCAACAAGGACCAACTACAGCGATAAAATATGAAGCAATGATAAAACATACAGATGGATAGAGGAAAGGTGCCAGTTACATTCACTGGATCAGATGGGGACACAACCATTCTAGAGCATATACTTGGGAGCAAGATTTTTAAGCTCAATTATAGAACCAAACTATCCTCCGTGTGATAATCCACAAAGCAATTGTGTTTAGCACGTAAATACAGATAAAGCTCGTTTCTCATACCCTTCAGAGGGCTATTGTAAAATGTACACCTCAAGAAAAAGCAGTACCCAATGGTGTTACTAAGTTTCTGCTCGGACTAGAAAGACTTTTAATCCTTAACCCCGATGTCATATAAGCCCCCATTCTGAAAAGGCAAAGTATGAATTCATGAACACTGCTACTTGCCACTCAATATATTTTCACTCAGTAAATTCAGAACAGGAATATAAAGCAGGAACATTCATATGCATCTTTACGTGTCAGTTCAGACTTTCATAATGCAACTCATGTCAGGTGAAGCATATTCACCTGAACTGAATCTCTACAACGCCAGTGGTACGAACTCTTGCATACAGAACATCCTCCTGTAGTTGTAAATAATACAGCAATCAGAAATTTACTCTCAAACATGCATTCAAACAAAGGAGAAAAAATAAAGAAAGTTTGGATACCTTTGTTGGAACATAATCAGCATCAGACAGTCTCTGCAAATTTTCCATGAAATAATTGGCACAATCTGGAACTTGGAGCTCATTACCACGGACATATGTTTCCTAAGTTACAAGTAAAATGCATGGAACATAAATACTGAGCAACTGATACCAACACAAACAACCCCCCTCCCCCAAAGCAAAAAAAAAACAAAAAAAGGTAGGAAGCAAGAAAGGATAAAGAAAGTAGAGAAAGGCAACCAAATAATGCCATCCAGCCACCTGAATTGCAGCATCTTCCCATAAAGTTTCTATTTCCTGTGCTAGTTCCTTGGTGAGACGTGGGTAATCCAGCCTGCCACCTATTTCTGATAGTTTCTCTCCAATATCCTGCCAGAAATATCAAGCTATCAGAAATTAGAAGGAATGGTCTTCACAATATCAAGCTCGATGAATATAGAAGAAGAATCTTCAGCATAAAAGTTTGAAAAGGCAAGTGAACTGCATAGTAAAAAGGATTCGTGGTCAATTACTGATTAGTTTTTCTTTTCTCATTATATATTTGCATGACAAGATAACACACCATGATATTATCAAAGGTTTTCAGTCCAGCAGATGACTAAACCATATTAGAGCATAAATTATTTAGAGTAACCTACCTTGTTTTCATTGGATATCGCATACTTTGAAGACTCAGTTTCATTCAGAGCCAATTCCTTTGATCCATCATGCAGTATCTGTTCAATCACATCAAATTATAATCAGAATGGCAGTTTTCTCAGCTAGTCCATTAAAACTCATCTCACATACATTCTAATGCCAAACAATAGACATTTGACTCTATGAACTATGCATATTGTCAAAGAAAAATAATCAACACACCCTTTCAAATATTGCGTACTTTTATTGTCTGATACACATTAGCATGAATGACGGGTGTGTAGCTCTTGAGCTCTGCCTCATCAAAACCAGTTTGAAACAAGAGTTTTATCTGCATATCATAAACAGATAACAAATATTAACAAATCCCCAAATAGATATTATGCTAAGGCACAGAATCCTGCAATTTCTTGCCTGTTTAAAGATTGTAGACTTCCCTGACTCACCAGCACCTAAACCACAGAGGTGCCAAATTGATTTAAATCGGTTTAGAAGAGAAACAACAAAAGAAAGCCAGCTGTCAAGCGACAATAAAATATGAGATTCATTCAAGGGAGTATAGCAATGATGCCTAGGAATAGATCACTTATCTAGAACAGCAGAGATTGATTTTTTTTATCAACAAAGGAGACAATTTTATTTTAGAAAAAACTCAACTATGTCAGGATCACATCAAGGTAATCACCCTTTTTTTTGGAAGCATTTTACTAGCCAGCAGACAGCCAGACACTACCAACAAATGATATGTGCCATTCCATCAAACCATGAAAACCATCACCCCTCATATGATACCTGATTTTAAAATTTTCATAAATGCTAAAATTAACAAAGTTCCAACTTTAGAAATGCACATGAAGTACACACAACAAAAAGAAAAGAAGGCACTGTCCAATTAACATGTACCAAGTAGTAGAAGTTTCTGAATATGCTTTTCAGCCTTCGTTTCTTGCTCTATTCTCTTTTCAATTTCAGCAGCCTGCGAATGAATGTCATATTTACCAAATTAGGCACATGCAGCCCTTAAGGGTTAATAAAAAAAGAAGTAGGAACACTACAAGCATCAGCTAACAAGTAAACTCATGCCAGAACCCTAGAATAGCATATCAACTCAAGCATTATGAACCTGTGCGTTTTCTTCAGCGTCAGCATCATTATATCGACGGTTTCTGCTGCAGAGTAAGCCCATATTTTCTGTTACAAAAGAAAGCATAGAAGAAGCACAAGTCAAGCTCCACCAGAAATCAGACTGTGTTTCTTGCTTCCAGTTTCAGTAGTTTGCACCTTGCATCATTATGCATGGCTAATATACTAAGTCCACAGACAGACAGCTAAATAAAACGAAAGAGACTTAGGAGCAGAGAGGAGCGGGGTATGTTAAAACTAATATCCACGTAGCTTTAGCCAAAATATCTTTTTCCCTTTAAATTTAAAATGAAGATCTTACTGAAAATCCCGAGTAAGCTTAATAACCAAAATGCAAGACTGAATGGACAATCGGAGAAAATTTACTCTTTGACCACCAGAGAACCATTTGGGATCACAAGAACAAACGGAATGGACGTCTAAGGTTAGGATGCCATGTAGACATCAACACGTTGTTCTAGTCTGATTATTTGATCTTGCCATATCAAGCGACTTCAATCATAGACAGTTGATGAGGATTATTTTAAAAATAAATAAATAAAAAATAAAAGGCACAGAACTCTGCTATGTATCTACACGGACCATTGTTTCGCAGAGTCATTGTGTGCCCGCGCATGCTATTTTTCGTTTTCTCTAGAATAATCAAGTTATGAATCTCTTAGGCGTCAAACAGTAATCAATACAAGCGGGCAATACTCTGTTTTTCACTGTTTAGCTTGGCGTTACAATCGACACAGAAACCACACACTAGAAGCTATTTCACGTTGGTCTCTGCAGTAGAAAGCAAGAAATTTCGACATACGGACAATCAAGGGCATGCAGAGTACAATCAGCCCATCAAATATTTAAAGCCGTCGGGGAAAAGAGTCGAAAATGCTACACGAATCAAACCCAAAAACCCAAAAAGCAGAAAGGATAGAAGCAGTAGCTAGCATCTTGATCTGCATATACAGTCTCAATTGCGGAGATCTCCACAACAAAAGAAAAGGAAGAGAGAGAAAACAAAGCAGCAGAAATAATAAAGGAATGAAAACGATCCAGAAAGAAAGAGGAGAAGGAATGCAACAAAAACAGAAGATACCTGAGAAAAGGAGACGGAAAGCAGCGAAGGGGAACCTTTTCAGAGGTGCGGAGAGGGATATAGGGCGCTAGATTTGGCGGATTGGCGAAGGGGGAAGGCAGAAAGCAAGTTCAGGTGTTGGGTGTAGAGGAAGATATAGTATTCTAATAGCAAAACAAACCAAAAAAGAAAAAACAAAAAATATTATATGTATATATATAAGAGAGAGTTGGATTTGGCAAGCAGGAGTGGAAGGAGAAGGACAGAGAAAGAGAGAGGATGAAGAAGGGGGGAGGAGGGGGCAAGAGAAAGAAAGAAGGATTAAAGAAAAGAGCGCGCCGAAAGCTGGCGAGGCTTCTTCATCCACAGTGGGCTTCGGTCAAAGTTGGAAAAGACAGAGGCAGAAGAATACTACTTTTATAATAATATTATATTGTCGTCTTGAGAAAATACACACTTAACGCCCTTCCTTACGTTTACATACCTTTGTGTATATATATATATATATGTATATGCATCATAATCCCCCCGATGGCACTGCCACTCGCTCTCTATCAAATATCTTGTCACGCTTTAGGACCACATTTGGACTGTCGTCAGCCATAGTTGAATATCACCAGAAATGCTACCAGTTTCGGTAATTACTGGATCCGACCAGCGTTTAATATCAATTAGGCCCCTGTATTTCCATTTATTCCTTATCAATCCCTTTTTATTCTTATGAGCATGTTTGGATAGTTTATACACTTAGCTTCTAAAATAGCTTATTGACTTAAATTTTTATTTAAAAAAAATTAAAATAAATAATTATATTTATTCAAAAAAGTTTTTAGACCAAACCATAATTTTAAATAAGTTATTAGAAATAGTTTCTAAAATAGTAAAAGAGTTTATAGACTACATAATTATTATTTTTTCTTATTTTTTTATCACTCTCTCTCCTCTTCTCCCTCTTCGTTATGCCTTTGCTACTAGGGCTCGCTGTCAGGGTGGGTAGCTGGGTTGTCGTTCGACATCGTGGCATGGGTTTTCATCTTCCTTTGCTTCCGTGGGTCTTCATTTTCTCGTTCAAGTAGCGTCTTCGTCGTTGTTGCAGAGATGAATAGTAAAAAAAGAGAAAAATAAAATACATAGGCATGGGTTGACGTCTATTTTTTTTTAGTTTATCTCATATATTTTTTAATAATTTATTAATTACAACAGTCCTTTTAGTAATAACCATACAAACATTCATTTATTGAGAACAACTTTTTTTTTCATAAGCTCTTCTCCATAAACCCTTTTATAAAATCTGTCTAAATTTTTTTTTCATAAACCCTTTTCTAAAATTTTATCCAAATGAGCACTATGTGGGGTCATTCCTCATATCCTAAATATAAAATTTAATTAACTAATTTAATTATATTAAAAAATTAATTAAATTAATTATTATAATATATTTTTTTAAAGTACTCTAATTATTTTTCAACTCATTTATTTTTTTATTTGATTATTATTAGAGAGTGTCATTAGATGTAATTTTAAAAAATAGTTAATAAATTTAAAAAATATTTTATATTTATGATTAAGATTAATTTGTTAATTAAATTTTATATTTAAGAATGAAGACCTATTATGAATTAAGATTAATACAATAGGTGAAGGGAAGGGAAAGATGAAAATAAAATGAATTATATTATCTGTACTTTTGTAAATAATGCAACTTATTGTAAGATTATGTTATAGTGTTTTTATAATACCTAAATTAAGTTATACGATATCTATTACACCATGTGGTCTCTTCTTGTTTGTCTACAATCTAGAGAAGAAATGGTTTACATCCACAAAATTATTTTTTGCATTTTTTTGGGCTCCAAATTTTATTATATGTTTTTTATAAAAAAGAATATTCAGCTGAAGTGGGCCAGGACATGAATTTGGGCCACTCTAACTCAAAAAGAAAAAGTGAACGTGGATCAACCAACAAAAAGAACACAGTAACACACATGGGCCAGCCAGTTCTCCCATGCACTCCCGTTGATTACGCTTACACTCAATAAGACACCCCTTACCAACGGGAGTTGGTCCGAGTGGTAAGAGGCTCGGTATCGCTTAAGCGAGGTCTCGAGTTTGAGTCTTGGCGAATGCAGAAAATCTCCGTTGGGAGACTCACCCACCATTGCCAGGTACGCGACGCGGGTCGGATCCGGATGTAGTCGGGGCAAAACTCCGGTGAACCGGGTGGGCAACAAAAAAATAATAATAATAAGACACCCCTTTTTGTATAAAAAAAAATAAGACACCCCTTTAACCAACAAGAGTTGATCCGAGTTATAAGCGACTTGATATCGCTTAAGCAAAGTCTCGAGTTCGAGTCTTGGCGTATACAGAAAATCCCCGTTAGGAGACTCACCCACCATAGCCAGGTACGTGACGCTGGTCAGATCCGGATGTAGTCGGGGTAAAACTCCGGTAAATCGGGCGGGCAACTAAAAAAAATAAGACATCCGTGACTAGATTAGGTCTAGTTCGAATCCTAACTAAAATGGTACCCATATTTAATGCCCACAGCATTTTAAACAATATTTTCTAATAAAATTAGACTTGTACTTAGCAAAAAAAAAAAAGACACCCGTGACTACCTCCTTTGGTCCTTATTATAAGTATTATGAGGGTCATATGCTGAGTCAATGGGGTAAGGATCATGAATAGATTTTGACCAAGAGAGTGAGAGCATCTTGTTGAGTTGGCGTATCAGCAACGCCACTCCTTCAATGACAAGTACCAATCTAATCATTCATTCATTGACGCTCCACACATCCCTTCTGTTTTGCTTTGTTGCTACTATAGGCAAGCCACGCCCAATTCTTGTATGCTTTTTTGGTTGCAGTAATCAAAATTTTAATCCACCTCTTTCTCAAATTCCAAATCGGGTTTCTGTCAAAGCTCAATACAATCTTCTGCATAACTCATTTTCCAAATGATCACCTGTGTTGTGTGACAAAGAAGCTTCAAAGTTCGGCATATTTTCATGAGGGGTCAGTGTAGTTGTGGGGTAGATTGATTAGTTGATTAGTTCGCCCTTTTTATTTGACTTTCTCAACAAACCCACTCTTTCTTTCTTTTTTCTTCTTATATTACTAATTACGTCAATGCATATTTTCCACAACTTCTCATTGGAAAACTCAGTTGTTTTTGTTGTTTCTTGTATTCACTATGATATATATATTACATGGGGAAATTAAAAAAGTGTCAGCAGAGAAGTCTCATTCTGATCAGCCTTGGGTAGAAGTTCTAGAAGCAGGGTCTTTGAAGTTTGATCACCACCAATTTGAAAACAAGAATTTGGTTGTCCTGTTGTTATTGTGATATATTATCTGATCTTGACATGCCGACAGCAATGATTCCGAGGAACATTACCAACCAAAAACAAGCAG
Source organism: Leucaena leucocephala (assembly GCA_037074615.1). Classification (NCBI taxonomy): domain Eukaryota; kingdom Viridiplantae; phylum Streptophyta; class Magnoliopsida; order Fabales; family Fabaceae; genus Leucaena; species Leucaena leucocephala. The sequence continues at coordinate 4,229,957 of CM073517.1, read as the reverse complement.
ATATTCAAAATCAATCGTACCTTCCCAGCAATCACATAATTTTATTTTGTTGGAATAAGGAAGATGTATCAAAGACAACAAGGGAATATTGAATTATTCGATAGCAATTGAGATGTTATACCAGACAGCTTTATTACTTTATTTTGCGGCCTTCACGGCGAATGCACATCAACTTACAAACAAACAGAGATAAAATGCACATACAAAAGGGTGGGCAAGTTGATTGACTTATAATTAACTAATGACTCGATAATTAGATTGTTAATATAAAAATCATGCGACTGCGAATAAAGTAGAACAGATGATTTCTGCATATGTTTGAACTCATGTATCCACGATCAAGTGTCTAGAAGTCAAGGAATCTCTTAGAGGGTAGTTTGGCGAAAGTGGGGCTATAAAATTCTCTCCTTCCACTCATTCTACATTGTCATTTTTGTCGTCTTCCTCATTCAAATTCAAAACCAGAGTTTTTGTCTGTAAACGGTGCATCATATCATGATTCATAAGAAGATAACATAGAGATCTATCATCTTGATGTTCAGTTGTTACAAGACTAAATGCCCCCTGAAGGAATCCAAAAGGAAGAAGATCACCAAACAAAGTTCTTTTCAGAGATTAATCCTATCTGTTATCAGCATTTCAAGCTCTGGTCAGGCCATTGAAGATCTTTCAATCTCCCTTGCTGGCCAAAAGCTTTATCCATTTACACTTGAAGAGCTAAGAGAAGTGACACATAATTTCTCTTGGAGTAATATGATAGGTGAAGGTGGATTTGGACCTGTGTACAAGGGATTTGTTGATGATAAGCTTAGACCTGGTGGTTTGAAAGCTCAATCTGTGGCTGTGAAACGACTGAACTTGGAGGGTATGCAAGGTCATAGGGAATGACTGGTTAGTTTTCTGAAATGAAAAAGCTTTACTTTTTTCCTTTCCATTTCTTTATCAGTCACAAATCAATTTCAATGAACATATATATATTTGGTTTTCTAGGGAGAGATAATCTTTCTAGGACAGCTAAAGCATCCGAATCTGGTTAACTTACTTGGGTACTGTTATGAGGAGGAACACAGACTTTTAGTGCATGAATACATCCCAAGAGGCAGCTTGGAGTGCCAACTTTTCAGAAGTATGTTACTTTTCTTAATATCTTCATTCTTCATAGTCACTCTAACAGAGTCCTGAGGGCTAACTTCTTTGGCTATATTTACGAGTAGGATACGCTGCAGCCTTGCCATGGTCAACCAGGATAAAAATTGCCCTGGGAGAAGTCAATGGCTTAGCCTTCCTTCATGAAGCAGACAAACCTGTGATATATAGAGATTTCAAAACATCAAATATCTTACTAGACTCGGTATGCTGTCTGTAATTGCATGCTACTCAATTGCTGTAGAACTTTTTAGTAATTAGATTGTTTACGTGGGACCGCATAGTAATTCTCTCTTTTTTTTCATTGAGTCCAGGATTATACAGCTAAATTGTCAGACTTTGGGTTTGCAAAAGATGGACCTGAAGGGAAAAACACACATGTAACAACACGAGTAATAGGAACACAGGGCTATGCAGCACCAGAGTACATCATGACAGGCTATCTTACAACGAAGAGCGGTGTGTATAGTTATGGAGTGGTGCTATTAGAATTGATAACAGGAAGAAGGATAATGGATAAGAGAAGGCCAAATAGAGAGAAGAGTCTAATGGAATGGGCGAGGCCTCTATTGAGGGATAAGAGATAGCTTCATCAGTTCATAGACCCCCCCGACTTGAAGCACAATTTCCTACCAAAGGAGCTCATAAAGTCGCAGCCTTGGCTTACAAGTGCTTGAGCCACCACCCACACCCTGGACCCACAATGAGCGAGTGGTCAACATATTGGGGCCACTTTAGCACTTTGATGATGCATTCATAGAACCCTTTGTGTACGTAGCCAACTAACAGCATGACTCAATATTGTTCATATGTGTTAGAATTAGAGAGATAGCAACTTTTTTTATGCTTGTCTATCAACTCAATAGTTATTAAGCAGCATGTAAAGTACAGATGTTCAGCTGGACCAAAACGTCCACATATACACAAAGCAAATGTTAAGGAAATTTACATTTCTCGCAGTAAATGGTAAGGAAAAGCTTGTGAAAGGTATCCTACTTTGTCTTAGCGTGACAAGAGAGCAGGGGACTTGTAACTCCATAGAAGTCATCTGCATTTGCATCACAGAACAACTACAAGGAACAGTAGGCAATAGGCCACTAACATTTTTAAGTCATGTTAGTTGATTGATTATTGAGATAAACCTACCGCATGCCTTTGGTCAAGGCCGGTGGTTCATCATGAAATATATTCCTATACGATACACACACACACACACACACATATATAACCAGCATGCTCCCAAAAATATATGATGTAAGAAGAATTAGTTGATTTGAGAATATTAGCGTTGTCAACAACTACTCAATCACTAGTTGATGTTTATCCGTGAGAGAAAACCATCACTCAGTGTCCCATGTGTATTTCTGTCAGTGCTAAATAAATAACAAAACCTGGATCCTGTCTACATTCCATTCTCTTCACAAGATCGAGTTTAATTTGATTATCTGTTATGAAGTAATCGTATTTGTAGTGTGCAGGTGATTATACGAATTACGAATTTAGGTTTGCTGGGATGAGAGACGAAAACAAGCTCTAGTTAAGTTTCTTATCTCTTATTGTTCGAAAATTTCAATAGATAAATTGAAAGTCAATGCTTTATATGGGGTACTTAGGCTTTTAGATGCCCAAGGTTCAAATTTCCTGGGGTCAAAAGTTTGATCCCTCCAGTAACGAATACAGGATATGATGAATTGGGGGCGCCAAAATCCATTTTATATTTTTTTACAAGTAAAATCTATAATTTTTCCAAAGAGCCATTGACATAGATTCGTCCCTGGATTCATCTGAATTATAGTTTGAAGTTGTTGAATACAGTTGAAACTTCTACTTGGACTACAGGGGTGCCCTCTCTGATTTCTCCCAACCTAGACAATGTAAAGAATTGAGGCCATGCCTACCCTACAAGAAAAGCCAAATTGTTTCAACTTATGCATCTTTTGGCGAAATAACACATTTACCTTAGTGCATTCTGCAGCTTGCAGGTTGCAGCATTGGCCTTGTCCCATCCTTACCTCGATTGTACATGAGACAATGTCTGGCCTATGTGTCCCTCAAGAATATGAAGTTTAATGATTCAAGTTCCATGATATTTTTCTGTGGGCAAAGAGTCTTAATGCTTCAGTACCTATTTCCTGCTTAAAGGATTCTGACATAGACCATTCCAGTCCCATAGAACTTGTGGCTTGTGGGTTTCTTCATTAAACGCCAAGTAAGAACTACAAGTTAAAATTGCTCATCTTTTTCGACAGTCTTGTCAGTTGACACCATGGGAACTTCTGATCTCCTTGGAAACAGACCCTCTTATGGCGCATTCATTATTTGGAGGATTGCATAACAGTGCATTTGTGGCATCTTTGCCAAATAGGTCAAGGCATTTTTACTGCCACCACTATAAAGCCCCCAAGCAATAGAAACAAAACGCCAGTAAAAAAACAAACATAACTTCAGATTAAACAGTTCAGTATAAAACAGATATGATGCATACAGAAATATACAGCACAAAAGCCATCCTACCAAATCCACAATTCCCAAAAACAAAAGATAATATAATAACACAATTAATCATTCTGTACGAGGAAATTCAAAACACAGTCAATTTTCCTCAAGTATTGGTATTTTCAAACTAAGAACAGGCACAAGAATTGTCAACAACAAGTGAAGCATCCTCTACCTCCCCCTCACTCCTGAAAAAGAAGTAGCCAATGGAAAGGCCCACCACGATCGCAATAAAGACCCCTCCGTTGAACGACATGATGGCCAACATCAGCAAATACCCGATGCCCGAGTTCACGCCAAACAGAATCGCTCCAGCGAGCTTCACTCCCAACCAGGCGTTTTCTCCTATGAGATTCGATCGCAGAAGAGGGGTCCGGATCTGCGGCGTCTGAGACAGCCTCCGGGATAAGATGAGCTTTAGGCGAATTCGGCGATTCTCCAGGTACTGGTAGAAAGCAGAGACGATCAGGCAGGCAAGTAAACTCAGGGCGTAACTCGTCCATGAACGAGTCCTCCAGGAGTCGACCAGGAGGGTGACTCTGTAGCTCCAATAGAAGGTCATGTGCATCATTTTCGGTGGAGATTTCTGATCTGTTTTGAAACTTAGGTGTTGTAGGCAATTACAAAGGCAAATTCAAGACCAAGTGGGGATTTTGGGTTTCAAGGATCAAGAAGATCATCGACGCGAATCACACGAACGAAATGGTCATTTTGACCTTTTTCCCCTGTTGGAGAGAAGATTCGTTTAACTATCTTATCTGGCTTTTTACTATTGGGGACGTTATCTCCACGGGAACTAGTTTGGGAAATGCCCTCAGGGAATGTCCTAATTCTGAGTTGTTTTCAATCCACTTGTGACCACCTTGCTCATATTCTGGGCTTGATTATTGCCTTTGCTTCAAGGTTATTTAGGGAATTCAAAAACGGACAAACCTCGTAGTAGTGGCGTAATTTCTCAACTGTTGTTATATTAGTTTATTTTAAATAATTTTACATTGTACTAACAGATAGATTAAAGAAAACTTTTTTTAAATTGAATCTTTTATTTCCCAAACAGGTGACATGTTTATTTTATTGATTAAATGAGTAAATTAGATAAAAAAATTATATTTAAGTCTCATACAAAAAAAAATAATTATAGATAAATTTTAAAAAATTATCAAATTATTATAAAATTCACGAAATATAAGATTAATTTTTTTAATTGTAAAATGACAGAACTACATATAAAAAAAATGTCTCAATTATTATTCTTTTATTCTTCTTTTGAGTTGTTTTTAATAGAATTATTATTTATATTATTTAAGTTTTTATTTTTTGTTGGCAATTCTATTATTTTATAATTCAACAAAATTAATCTTAAATTTTTTAAAATTTTATAATTATTTGATAAATTTATATAATTTTTCTATAATTATATTCATTAGGTAAGATTTAAATACAATTTTCTCAGTTAGATATTATGCTCCCCTTTTTTGGGCCAACATTATGCTCTCCTAGTACCAATGATTTGCGCCGAAAAACACATATTAAAATATCTAGTTTTTACTATTCATGTGATGAGTGGAAAGACTAATTAATCGTGTATAATTAACTTATATGAGATATATAACTATTTAAAATATATTTAAATTTTGAGAAGTATTATTTTATTATAATTTTAATCACAACATTTAGAGAAGTATTTTAATTTTTAAATGTCTAGATTTATGCCTGAAAGTAATAAATAATTCGCCCTACTTGATATTAATATCGTAGATAAGTCAAATTTTTTTATAAAAATTTCAATATAAAAAAAATTATAAAATTATAAAAATGTTCGTTCTATAAAGAAATCACATCGTATTATAATTTCTTTTTCTTTTTTTCTCTGTGAAACACTTCCAATTCCACTGAGATATAGTGTATTATAACAGAAATGTGAGGTTCATAAAATAGCTTTTAAAATTCTCCCTTTTTTATACCAGAATTCGGTATTCGGCGTTTTTTTATCCTATTATACCAGAGATCCGAAAAACCGAGGAATACAGTTTTGGAGTTAGTGATATAAACAAAACAGGGCAGTCAAACGTGAAGGGCAGGAATCTTCTGGTTGCATCAAGCGATTCAGACGAAACAGGAATGGATTAGCTTTTAGAAAATATATTTTGGGAGAATAAATTTTAAGAAGAATAGATTTTAGAAATAGAGATATTTGAATGATTAGTAGCAGAATCACTTTTTATATTGGTAAATTATCAAAAAGGGTATGATTCGATTAAAAGTAAGAGAGATAAAAGATGATAGAAAAGAAAAAGTGAGAGAAGAAAGTGTAGAGAGGAGAGAGGAGAGAGGTAAAAGAAGAGAGAGGAAAGAAAAAAAGAGAGATGAGAGAGGAGAGAGAGTGTAAGAAAAAATAAGGATAAAATAATAATTGGATAATTTATAACCTAGATTTCAAATCAAAAACTATTTTCAATGGTTTATTCAAAACTTAAGTTTTAAACCGAGATTTTACCTAAAATCAATTCTCAACTAAAATGACTGTTTGTGTAAAAAAAATTTAAATCGCGATTTTAACCAAAATTAATTTTTAGAATCGATATCCAAACATATACTTAATTTGTTAGAACAGTTAGCCAACAGTTCACACTTGTCAGTTGCAATTACGATGGTTGCTGTGAGCACAAATAGTACAGAATGAAATTGCTAATCAGAACGATAAATGCTAATTAGTAAGACATGTATAGTTCTTACTGAGACATCCGGGGCAAACAGAAAGATAAACCATCAAATCAAAGAGTAGCAAGATAAACACACGCGTCAGAGATTAGTGCTAAGTACATTCCTTTATCCTCCGCATGCTTAAAGCTTATTCCATCTACGTCAGAACGGTTTTCCCCCTCCTGCAATACATATACACAACAGAAAGTTTCACCCTCTGAAATTCTGACCACAAACCAAATTAGCCAAATTGCAAAACATCATCATGTTCCTGTGACTTAATGCGAGAACAACATATGAAAATCAAATAATCATGTTTAGGATGCATCCTAGGGAGTTATCAATAGAACACGGATCATAAATCGAATCAAGGCAAAGGATAAGATTTCGCGGACAGGGTATCCCTATCAGGAGAGGGTCTAGCACTTTCCAAATTGCAGACAGTGGGACCATAAAGTCCTCGTCTTTTTATGAAAATTCATTGATACTTATGGACCCCATCTTCCAATTCCCTATTAAAACAAAACTCCCCACACACCTCGTGTTTCAGATATTTTTTCACGAGCCTTCCCCTTCGTCATATATATATCGTACTCACTTTTATTGGTATATATAATCTAATCAGCGTCTTTTTAGGATCCATATATATAACGATCCACTTCAACAAGGTTTAAAACTGCAAGAATGACAAAAAGACGAGAGGAACGATATTTATTTATTATTGATTATTGATAAACAAATTAACACAGAGAACCAAACTTTGCTTGAAGTCATGGAAGGAGGACTTATCCAACCGTCATCGTCCAATCGTAGATTTCCGATGAAAAACGACCAAATCCTAGAAAACCAGCCACTAAGCCAAGTAAAGACTAGAGACACCTAAACGACAACATGACCCTACTGTGAAAACTACGTTTAATTTGATTATGCAGAGTCACTAAACCGCTAATTACCTCCATCGTCATCATATTAATGGCCATCACTCAGTGTGGGCCTCTGGGTGAGTGCCCGGCATGGATGAGAAGCAACTCTGAGATCTACCCAAGGGACGACACGTCAGCCCCTCCTTCCTCGGAGAATCCAAAGTCCGAAGCAGGAGCTGTTTCATTGCCAGAATCAAATCCTCTGTGGGATTGTTGGGAGGGTTCGAAGATCTGAATTGCTGGCAAAACTTCATGTGTCGCTTGAGCGCTTCATCGACGGTGATATCCATTTCTGATCTCAGGGACTCGTCTTTCACAGCCTCGACGCACAGCCCGCAAATCCAACGGCCTTGATATCTTTCTCGCACACGGCTAATATACGCCTGCGTGCATTCCTCCACTAATCCACAACAATAACACTTCACAGACACAGCTTCCGACACTTCTCCGACGAATGCCTTCGTCGTCGTTTGCGTCTCCACTGAGGATAACGACTTTGATTCCTTCAAAACCGTAGTAGCCATGTCGCTCTCTTTTTCTCGCTCACGACGGCGCCTCGCAAACCGACCTTTTATGTTGAGAGGTGGTGAATTCAAACTTGGAAGTAAATTAATTGCGATGAAATTTCTAATAACGTTCTAGAAAGGGGAAGAACTGAATTTGAAAATAGGGAGGGAACTGATTAAAATCTTTCTTTAACAGAATCGCTGAAATCACCCTTATTAGAATCAATAGAATTCAATTCGGAGGATCCGAGAAATATTTCCGGAGAGATTATCTCTCCTTTTCCCACTCAATCTGTTCTGCTTTTTCGCCGCCAAAAAGCAGGAATCCAGACAGCATACAGAACATCTCAGAGCCTTAATCGGCTCTCTGCGATTCTGCGAGTCGATTTCTACGGCAATAAAAGCTCCTTTATTTGCTCTACTTCCTCACGACCAGGTTCTGATTCTCTCTCACGCACATAAGTAGTGCCCAACGCGGAAGAGAGCCAGATGAGAATCAGATGTATCAGTGGCAGATATTTGTCCCTCGTTTTATTAGTGGAAAATTGCTACTACAGTAAGTATCTCCAATCATTGGCGGTAGGCATCTGTTTTACTGCGCCAGTCTCAACATTGGGATTTCTGCACCTGCAATCATTACCGTTGATCTAGTGATTTAAAGCGTATCCAGCATTTGCTTGCGGATATTCGAGATTTTACTGCGGGTAGAGAAGTACTAGATTTATGCACCTTGCCAGCTACCACAGATAACACCCCTTTTTGAGGAGAGGCCATCGATCCAAGCCCAACGTGCAAGTTAGGGAGTTCTCCTCAACGTCTCATCAGATCAGAATATATGTGTGTATATATAAAAGTTAAATTATACTGTAACAAAAAAAAGAAGAGTTAAATTATATATGAACGAATTAAAATTATATTTATTAGAAAATATGTTAGATTAGATCATTGAGTCTTCCATTTAATTATTCCTAAAATTAGATGATGTCATAAAAGTATAAGGACGACGTATTAAATAGTTGGAATAATAGAATTTGAGAAATGAGCTGGAACAAATTAAATTCTAATAGATTATGTTCTAATTGAGTCAATATTACAATAATGAAGTAATTAGTTTTTTCCTCTTAAAATTTCAAGTCTCGTCTTTCACACAATAAGCTATACTGTTTAATTTTTTTTTTTGTCACCATTCAATATCCATATCTTATAAAAAAAATATTACTAAAATTCTTAATCATAAGCGGTATAAAATATTTAAAATTAAAATTAGATAATACTCTGTTGAAATACACGAGTTTATAAAAAATAATGATAAAATATGAAAAAAATAAACTTAAATTGTGAAATTAAAAAATACGAAGCTCCAAAAAAAGTAAATCTGTTATTTGTATCTATACAAAAAGAAGAAGAAGAAATAAACATGTCACCTTAAGGATAATGAAATACTTTATAGAGTAGAAGATAGTATATTAGATTGAATCATACTACTGTAACCAAAATATTGAAGTTTCGATTGAAACAAGCCATTACACTGCGTTTTACTCATTAAAAAAACTAAACCGAACAATTGGTGCGCTGTGTCTATATACGGAGTTTAAGTTGGGGCATGGCGGGGTACTGAATGCCTTTAGTAGCGTCCCGTCTTCGTTTTTTCTTTTTATAATTTGCGGGGTTATCATTTTCTACAAATATTTAAAATCAGTTTTATGAAGATAATATTCGAGTTTAATCTTTCTTTTAGAGAAAATACGTGGAACATTGTATTGTATTGGAAAATATGAAAACAAATGCCATATGACAAACTTTGACTCTTTGTACGTATTGCGCGGCAAGTCAAGCGCGTGAGGGAAGAAGGAGCGAAATGGAGTTTGAAGAGGACAGGTGCACATTGCTGTTGGATTCGTATGGTGACAGGGAAGGGTGGGTAAGTGGTGTACAAGCGTGTCGGCATTCGATTGTGATCACGCGCGGTTAATTGCACACGAGATGAAACGACAAAATAAGCCAGCTGGATGGGTATAACGACAAAGAGGGGCTTGGCCAGGGTGTTCCATGTATAGATGGAATAAGGTTATTACCCTAAATTCGAATAAAAAAATAAGTAAATAAAGCGCCGCCTTACAAATTCTCGACTTTTCAGCGGTTTTCCGTACTCTTCGTCTTTTATTACGTATACGCGTGGATTTGTGCCCAATTTGTGCTGCTCTCGTGGTAGCGTCGTACGTGCACACGCTATCACGCGTTCCGAAGCTTTTCCTCTGCTATTAAAAAATGAAACTACACTATTTTTTAGAAGATAAATGGTGGAGTAAATATTTTCTTTCTGTTTTAAATACGGAGCCGCTAGGAGGAGCCATGTAAAAGGAAGAAAGATCAAGTGACATCGCCAACAAAATATTTCTACCTCGTAAAATACTCTATTTTATCCATGCATTCTAATAGAAAACTATTTTTTTATCATATTAACGATAATAAGTTAACTATAAAATTATGTCATTTCAATACGAAATAAATATAAATTGATAATATAGAGTTGATCTAATAATATAAAATTATATTGATTTTTTTAAATCTCTAATTTTGATTTTATAAGAGAAGCAAATACTAACAAAAATAAAGATAAATTTAAAAATTTAATTAATTAATTATTTAAATATTTAATAATGAGATGTAGAAAAATTGTAAAATATCAATTGATAGTATAAGAGAAATAATAAGAAGCTAGGTGTAAGTTACGTAGGAGGAACAAATTAGAGAAATGTCGTGTTCGAGGTCGTGGCCCATTGCGAGGAGCATTTGTTAGCTTGTGGCTAGTGAATCCAGGGGCAAGGGGCCGAGAACAAGAGTTTGAATTAGTACTATGTAGTAGAGGGGTCAGATTTGTAAGGATAGGAATAGGATGCATTATAATGGGGATTTTAACTAATGTTAGATTAATATGATTAATGTATAAGATCAAAATACGCACATACGTATCAGGTCAACAAAAAGTGTACACACGTACACAACCCCTCTTGAGATTTGCAAAGTCACGACTCATGATGAGTACGGCGTAAACAGATAGTTAATGATATTTTAATTTTTAACTGACACGTATATGTATGTATGCATGTATAAAAAAAGACTTATAGTTTAATTTTAAGAGATTTGTAGATAAATTTTAAAAAATTATTAAACGACTGTAAAATCTTACTAGACATAAAATTATTTTTTTAATTTTTTTGAATGATAAAATTATCCCTAAAAAAACATCTCAATTGTCATATGAGAATTGTCGTTCTGATTATTTAAATTGTTAATTTTTTCATGAAGGTATCATTTATATTATTTGAACTGTTTATTTTTAAAGATAATTCTATCATTTCACAATTTAAAAATATTAATTTAATTTTTAACTGATATGTATATATATATATATGTACCTAAAATTAATTATTTAAACTTTTGAAATGACAGAACCACCCTTAAAAAATTTTTCAATTGTCATATAGGAATTGTCGTTCATATTATTTGAATTGTTATTTTTATTCATGGAGTTGTCATTTATATTGTTTGAGTTATTTCTTGCCATGGATAATTCTGTCATTTTATAATTTAAAAAGATTAATTTAATTTTTAACTGATAATATGTATAAAAAAAGACTTATCGTTTAATTTTAAGAAAATTGTATTTAAATTTTATATAAATAATTTAATTGTAGAGAAGTATTAAGAAATTATTAAACGACTATAAAGTTTTACATAATTTAAAATTAATTTTTTAAATTGTGAAGTAATGAAACTGCCTTTAACAAAAATTGACTCGGTTGTTATGTTTTGCCTATAGTTATTATTATTTTATCTAAGAGTTATCATTCTTATTATTTGAATTGTTATTTTTTTTATTTGAATAGTTTTTTTTCCCCATGAAATCATCATGTATATTATTTGAGTTATTTATTATTGAGGATAATTTTATTATTTTATAATTTAAAAAATTAATCTCAAATTATATAAAATTTTGTAATCATTTGATCAATTTATAATATTTTTTTTATAATTAGATTAATTTAATAGGACTTAAATGTAATTTTATTAGAGAAATTATTAAAAAGTGGGAGTGATGAAAAGATGGAGAAGCAGAAACCGAAGAAAGAATGTGGTCGTGGGGGCACATGAGCCACCCTCCCCTGTTTTCTCGTAATTATAATGTGAGGTCAAAGAGGTGCTGAGCTGGAGCGTCGTGGATCACCGGCTCGTTGGTGCTGCCCCCTTTTAGGACACGTGGATGTACCTCCCTCCCCTCAACCTGCATTTTCCATCTCTTCTCCACTTCTAATAGTTACTCCCGTCTGCCACTCCGCCGTGGGTCTTAAGACTCTTAACGAAGGGATTTTTAAGTCTTGCCTTCAAATCTATGTGCATGTAGAAGACATGTCTGAAAAAATTACCCTGATAAAATACTTAAATCCAACTTAAATTACATATCACTCCATTAAGACACATTGATTTTTTTAAATAGGATAAATAAATTAAATATATTAATTATAATTAATATAAAATTTGATTGACTATTTTTAATATATTAAGGAGTATATTATATGAATTTATCTCAAATAATTTAATTTAATAATAATTAATTAAATTTATTTATTTAATATATTTAAAAAATTAAGTGAATTTTATATTTAAAAAACGAAAGGGATTAGTTATATAAAGAAATTGCCTCCCTCTCACTTTTGTTATGAATATCTATATTTTTATTTAAGTTAATTATGTTTAACACACTATTAAATATTAAATATAAATATATATTTTTAATAAAAAATTAAATTTAAATTTATTTATGTTGCGAGGGATTATCATTGTCTCTTTCTTTCTGCTAAATCTAATGTTGCTGGTACTTCCCTCTTGTTCTCTATTGATGTGTGTACCCACGTACCCCGCGCTGCTGCCAAGCCCGCCCGCACTTGGAATTTGATTCTTTGATGTTGTGACTTGTGGTCATGACCACGATGTGGGAGTAACTAGTTCCCTTGTTTATTACCATTATACCCTAGCACTTCTCTTGGGAACGTCTTCAAAATGCACGATGTCCCCGTTCATTTTGATTCATTACAATTCACAACATAATCAGGGTTTTATCACAAATCATGCCCTCCCCAGCCTCCCACAAACATATTTTAACGTGCTAGGATTGATCCACTGCTTCCCACTCGGTGGGGTCGCGCGACGTGACTCTATCGACATAATTAGATTAAACAATCACCCAATTAAAAAAACCAGTTAGAACCAGATAAGACATTCCTGTTAAAAAAATAAATACATCAATATTATCCGAATATATGAGCAAGAAGATTTTTTTTTACAAATAAATTTCATGTAAATTTTGTATAAGCCCTTTTACTAAGATTATGGTACATTCTTATCACTCAGATAGTGTTTATAAAAAATTTGTAAGACTAATTATTAATTTTTTTTATAACAATAATAAAAATTAAACTAAATTTATAAAAGATATCAGCTCGTTATTTATAATACCTGGCAACTCTATTGGGGAGTGACACCTGTGATGTGTTTAGCCCATTTGGGCTTTGGCACGTAGAAGGGATGGGTATGGAAATTTCTTCTTTATTTTTGATATTGTCAGAAAACGAATCGGGCCCCACCCAAAAAAGAGGAGACACTAATTTTTATTTATTTTTAGATAACACCTTAAATTAAGTTAAAAAAAATAATCAACATTTAAAATATTTAAAAATATAATTAATAATCTAAATTAATTTTATAAATATAATTAATATCCTTAAGTATTTAAATTACTATAATTTTATCTATTTACTAATAAAAATATAAATTTTTATTTAATACATGTCACATAAATTTTTTATTTTGACATATTATTATTTAAAATGTCACATGCATAATATTATTTTAATAAATTACACTAGATAAACTATAAATTTTGTAATATTTATTTATAAATTCTATATAATATCAATTTTATAATTTATTCAGTACTATCTTTTAAATAATATCACACATGTAACATTTTAAATAATAATATGTTGAAATAAAAAGGTTACGTGACGTGGATTGAATATAAATTTATATTTTTGTTAGTAAAAATATAAAATTATACTAATTTAAATATTTTAAGGTGTTAGTCGTAAATTTAAAATTAGTTTAATACCCTTAAATATTTTAGGATATTAATTATTCATCTAAAATTAATTTAGAATATTAGATATATTTTTAGTTGTTTTTTTCCACTCATCAATAAAAAATATTGCAACATTCGTGTTTATTTACACGAGCATAACATACATCAAATGTTCACACTTATTTTTATTTCATTATTATCTTCATTTTATTAAAAAAAACTTCTTCTAAACCTGACGGGACTTTAGGAAAAGGAGGGGAAAACGTGACATTATTTTGGTCAACTAAACCATGGATAGTTAAATATGACCTTACTTCACACATTAATTCCACTTTCTTCTCTCGTTTTTACCCCCACTAAACACCATTAGAGGGGAAAAGATCACCAAATTGCAGTGATCTGAAAAGTACAGTTTCTCTCTTATAAACACGAAGAATTAAAAAAAAAAAGAGTGACGTGAAATCAGAAACGAAAAAAATCGATAACAAATTGGATGGGAAACAATAAATATTATATTATAATATCATAATTTATTTATAATTTTATAAAATTGGTCATAGCCAACTCGGGTTCAGTCTTGTATTCTGGGCCTAAAGCGTGGATCTTAAATTTTGTTTATAAAAAAGGTCTAGCAGCAGCCGAAGGAGAATATAATAATATAATAAAAGAATAATGACAGGAAGAAAATAATAAAAAAAATACAAAGTGATATTTAAGAAAAGATAAGAGTTTGTGGAGGGGTGACATTTTTCTTCCCAAATCCCAATTATGCAGAATAATCAATTATAAGTACTGTACAGTTTAAGAGGGTGAAACTCAAGATACCGATAGAGAGAGAAAGTTGTAGAGAGAGAGAGGGAGTTTACAGAGCGAGGTTAAATCGAGTGGCGAAAGTTGGGTGTCTTGTTTAGTATTTTTGTGGTGGGGGTGTTGGTATTAGCTAAAAAGGGTTTCCACCAAAAACCATAGAGAAAAAGAAAGACTGAGGGGGAGGGAGGGAAGAGAAACAGATAGAAGAACTAGCAGGCCCTGGTAATTGAGATAATTATACTGGAGTGGGAGTTCGTAGCTCGATTTCCAAGAAAAGAAGTAAACCAGCTTCACTTTATCTCATCTTCTCCCCCTCTCGCACCTTCTGATCTCAGGCAATCCTGCAGATGGATCCCTTTGATTTGATTCGGAGAGGTGTACCTCCGTAAATTTTAGATCTTTCTTTTGCCTTGGTCGATTTCTCTTTGATTATGGGTTTTTATTCTGTTTGATTATTTTTTACTGGGTTTCTTTCATTTGTTCTGTCAAATATTATTAGGCGTTGAATTGTACAAGATCTCTCAGTTTACGGCTATGGTAATGGGAGGTTCTGTTTAGTTGTGATTGTGCTTTCACTGATTGCTATTTTTGTCTTTCTTGGTTCGAATCTATCGTGTTTTTATATGTTAGATATTTGTGGAATCTGGGGTTGAATTTTACGGATATCCTTTCGGTTTTGATGGGCTTTCTTTGTACCATACAGGAAATCCCGTTATTGTTTAATTCATCTTGGAAAAAAGAATCCTGCTTTGAAGATTTTAAATCATCCAGAAATTTTTAGGGTTTTCACCATTTCCTACATGTTTGTCTAGTACTAGAATTGGTCAATATTTTTGAAAGCTTTTTTGCATTCGTTTTACTAAAAATTCTGTACAACTCATCTATGGTGCATCTTTTGTTCAAAGTTACTCATAGGAGTATATAAGGTCGAAGAAGTTACAGTATTGAAAACTAATATAGAGTTGATTACTGTGATAATCAACCTAACTTGGCGTCTTTTTATATCCTCACCTACCATGCTATTTTGTCAATGTGGGGGACCTTTTTATGATTGTTTTGTTGTAACTGAAATTAAATTCGCTTTTCCAGTACACACTTGAGAAACTTGTACTGCAATTGTTTGCTTCCCCTTTTCTCATGGCAGCCGGGTTGATCAATGAGTGTGATCAAATTGAACCATTTTGCAGGATTTGGTTGAAGCTGACTGCACTTGTGGGGTTACTATTTAGATTCTATCTTTGTTGTTGTAATTTTGTTCATATTATAGTTAATGATGAGCTTAATCCAGAAAGGATCCCAATCAGAAACAAAGCTAAGCTCCCCAAACAAGGCAACTACTTTGAATCCAAATGCTGCCGAATTTGTTCCTTATTCCCTCAGATCATTGCCATCTGGAAGTACCAGCTCCGTAGATGCAACAGCAAGGTTTCCTACTGCTGGAGCTCTTGGGAAAGCAGTTTTAGATCGATCAGAGTCATCCATTTCAAATAATTCTGATGATGAGGTCCACCAATACTGGCGTTGTCAGCTCCCTGATGATATCACCCCTGACTTCAAGGTCATGGGAGAGGATGAACCCCAAGGTCTTAACAATCTCTCTTTAGTGGGCTTGTCTATACATGATGATCATGAAGCACCAAGGTTTCCTTCTTCTAATGGAAGTAGATATCTATTAAATGAGCAGCAGGAACTGTCTCAATTTCACCTTAATGGCAATAGCTTTGCTGATAAATTAAGATTTTCCAATTCAGCAGCCTCTAGGGAGGACCCATCTTCAGCAAATTTTCTGAACTCATCAACGAAGCCTTGGGATATGCGAATTGGGAGTACCAACCAGCACTTTGGCAGTGGTCGAGATGGGCTTACTTATGATGATAACTCTGGACATGGATTCTTAAATGATCTTTTGAGTGAACAAGCTATAATGGATGATACTGATATGAACCCTCTGGAGTTTTTGGCTGCTCAATTCCCTGGTTTTGCTTCAGAAAGCCTTGTGGAAGTTTACTTTGCGAATGGATGTGATTTAAATCTGACCATCGAGATGCTCACTCAGTTGGAGGTAAGACTGACCTTTTACTGGTAATCTAATTTGGGTCTGACGGGGGTTTTCCCATGAACCGCTTTTTATGTGATGAACTTTGAAAATTTACTTTTGTTTTTTAATTATATTTTCAAGCACAACACCTGTCTTCTAGCATTGACTTGTAATTTTGGTTGGAAATGCATGCCGTTAATATAGTATGTGCAATATTAAGTTTTATGGGATGTGGATTGTAACCTTGTAGAGCAATTACTAACTTTCAGCAAGGAAGAGCTAGTTTCCGGAAAGTGAGATGACTCGTGATTTTAGGCACACTCTTATTTCTTGTTTTCAATTCTAAATATCAGTTTTTGACCAATTCTCTCCATAACTTAGTTCTGTGCTTCATGTTATCAATGGAAATTGATTTTCTTTTTGGTTCTATGTCATTGTTTCATGGTGGGTGATCAAGTTTTGCGAACATTCCTATGTTTTGATTCTTCTTTCTGTGGATATCCTTTCCATTTTCATTGTATTAATTTCATTGATATTCTTCTTGAGGCAAAAACTTATCAATATAATTTGCCTTTGTAGCTTCAAGTTGATGGCAATTTCAATCAGAATCTGAATTCAAAGACTGTTTCAGCTCCCAATCTGAGTGCAATGGACTTCCCTGCACTTACTTCACCTGATGGCCACACTACTTCTGTTAAATATGCAGCCGATAATGTTCAACAAAGCGGCAATCCTTTTGGATCATCCGACAAGGACATGCTTCTTTTTAAGTCTAGTTCTTCAATTCCATCTAGAGGTGCTATTGACTTTGCTTCTGCTGTCAGGAAATTGGCTTCCCAGGACTCTGGTATATGGAAGTATGATAAAAATGGTTCTGGTGATGCCACTATTGGCTCAAGTAGAAGTTCTCATGCTGCTCATGCGTATAATGGTGGTCAGGGAAGAGCGAATTTCAGTGATAGGTTGACAAACCGTGGTTCAGCTCGAGCAGCTCCTGTTTGGCTTGAAACTGGTGATGCAGTTGGTAAATATTTATGTTCTATGCTTCTATTCTGCAATGAATTCCTTTTACACTCTACATTTGATTATACATTGAATGGCAGCAAATATGTATTCTGAGCTGCGTGAGGAGGCTCGTGATCATGCACGGTTGCGTAATGCATATTTTGAGCAGGTGGGTCTCAAAGTCTAATGTGGATTTAAATGGTAGTTTATGATATCTTATAATGTGATGCTTTTGGCTATGATCTTCATGGGTTGCTTAATACACATTCCCCAAATTTCTCTCCCATCTCTCCCTCTATTGACTAAGTCAATAATATTATTCAGCTTTTATTATTTTTTTTTGGCAATCAAGTTCGAATGAGAACTAAAGGGAGGGTAGGTTTACTCTCAAAGCTGTTTCGTGGAATAACAAAGTTAGAAAGTCAAGGAACAATTGCTCAAAGGCTGGCACGGTCCTATCAGAACCATCTGTTCTTGAGTCTGCTTTCATATGCAGCTGGAGAATTTTCTGCAACTGTCAATTGGAGGATTTGTCTAACAGATATTTTTTTAATGTGGGCTAATTACTGATAATTTAAATTCAGGCACGGCAAGCATACCTCATTGGAAATAAGGCCTTAGCAAAGGAACTGAGTGTTAAAGGGCAACTGCACAACATGCACATGAAAGCAGCTCATGGAAAAGCTCAAGAATCTATTTACCGGCAGAGGTTTGTCGTTTTTCAGTGCTCTCACTTAGCTCTTTTTTCTGAGTTAAAATAAAGAACTTGTCTAGGGCCTTGTTGATACAACATCTTTTGCTGCTCCCTCACTAGCTGTATATAAATTGGCATGATGGTTTTCTATTGACAAGTTGGCTTTTCCATTTAAACATGCCTTTACCTTTTGCTTGTTTCTTTTTGCCATCGATAAATTTTTTACTATACTGAGTACTGACAACCAGCTTTCAAGAACATGTGCTGCTATACTTCTGCTTCTCTTTTTTTTCCTTTTCCCCACTTTATACAGCTTGTACAATCTGCTGAATAGTTGCTGTCTGGAATGATTACATGGACAAGAGTGAATAATCATTGTATGAGCTAGCGTGTTCCACATTACCAGGGTGTTATTTTAAGGGATGGGTTCTGTCTGACCTGCAAATGTTCAATGTTCAGGAATCCAGTTTCTCCAGAGATGATGGGCAACGGAAGAGCACATGAAAGAATGATAGACCTACATGGGCTGCACGTTAGTGAAGCCATTCATGTGCTAAAACATGAACTGAGCGTGCTAAGAAGCACTGCCAGAGCTGCCGACCAACGCTTGCAGGTCTATATTTGTGTCGGTACCGGTCATCACACCCGGGGTTCCCGCACTCCTGCAAGACTTCCAGTAGCTGTACAGCGTTATCTACTTGAAGAAGAGGGTCTAGAGTACAAGGAACCACAGCCAGGCCTGCTTCGAGTAGTGATATATTGAACAAAAATGACGAGGTATACAAGTTTTTGACACAGTAAAAAAATCCATGAAGTCGTAGACATTGTAGTCATTCTTGTATCTGTACATTGGGAAGAAATGGCGATGTTCAAGCCTGAAGAAAAATGGGAGGAAAAAAAAGGTTCAGAGAGTAGGGAAAAGGAACGTGGAAACTTTAGAAGGAAAGACTGGTTTATAGTAGCAGAAAGTTGTATCATTAAGGTTTTAACCACGGCATCTGGTTACATTAGTCAGCACGGACTATACGTCAGTGCATGTCATATGATCATTGCCCTTCTGTTAATTTTGTACCCTAATTTTCTTTTCTTTCTTCCTTTTTTTTTTTAAATCTCTTGTTTCTTATTTTTTCTGATGTAACTGATAGAATTCAATTACATGATAGAACGATTCACTTTTCCTAATTTTCAATGTGCCCTGCAAATCCTCGTTCATATGAGTGCAGAAGAATAAAGGTTGCGTTTTTCGTTTCAAAATGCTTCAATTTAATGCTATACAGGTTGGTTGGTAAAGAATTGCTGCGCCCCCAGTTAATCAAAATAATGTATCCACAAGTCATGTTTGGACTCATCTTAGTTGCTTTTACATGCATTAAATTGTGATTTAATGACATGTAAATGCGAGGTGGTGAGTTTAATTTTGCTTCTAAGCTCAGGACTTGGTGTTTTTACCTATAAAATAAATAAATAAGAAGTGTGTCATAAGCAATGAATATAATTCATTTTGTTTCATTTTCATCCTAGTTGCTTCTACTTGTATAAGAAACGTGTTTGGAAAGCAAGTGCAACTGTTACTTACATATTCAAGCATCACAGTTGTGGACTATGACTCTGGTAACTTTTCACCAGAAATGGCATACCATGCCTTTTTGCGACCTTGTCGCTATTTTCCTTTTGATTAGATCAGTTTATTCGCTCACATATGCAGCAGAGAACACCACTCAAGAATTAGATGCTGGCAATAAAAGTCCAAGTTGGAGTTGAATGGTGTTAGGCTCTGAGTAATAGTTCGTAGACGTTAGAGTTGTTGTCACCAGTCACACGTTTCAACATTTCAAAACTCGTACGAATACCCAAGAAATCAATCTTTTTGAACATCACAAACCCACGTTCTGCTGTTTCTTTACTCGAGTACACTGATCGCAGCCTATCAGCATGTCTTGAATCTGTATGGATTGCAGCTTCTATTTCATGGGCCAACAGATTCTCCTACCGCAGCATACAATACCTCATAACTACTCGGATCGATCAAAGGATAAAAAAGAGCCTCAAGACCATAAGTAAGGCAAGAGAAGTTCCAAAAGAATAGATCTTGTACCTGATAAAATGCATATATATGATCCAACACCTGCAGGCATGTAAAGCCGTTGGGGCTGAAAAATGTTCTTGAAGAAGGCCCCATCTCAGCAAATCGATCAATTGGAAAGAGAATCGTAAGAAAATGGTTTTTAAATATCAGTTCAGATTTCTCACTGCAAAAGACAGAAAATTCATGAGATATGGCAAAACAATGGAAAAATTCATGTACTTGTCATCTTAATAAGAGCAAACAATAGTCAACCACCTTTCTGATAGAGGTCGAGTAGAGTTTGAAAATGAAGCTTCTAAATCGTTGACGACCCCCTTCACATCGCTAAAGGTTGAAAAATTATTCTCACTAGGATCTTCACTGAAAGAGTCAGTGTAAATGGAAGCTGTTGAAGTTGGTTCAGATATTGACCAGCAGATAGAATCCAGAAGGTTGGTAGGTGTTATAGGACGCACTGGAGTCTGACAAGTCTGGAAGAAGGAAAACTCTAATATTAATAAAAAGAAGCAGCCAGAATCTCCCATAGCCCACTACCTTCTCCCAAATTACAGTAGGGACTGGAAATAAAAGGGTAAAGGCATTTGTACTTTCAGAGACCATAGCTGGTAAGTGTTAATTTACCCCTCAGAAAAGAAAAAAGTAACAAAAGACTTGCCTGCATTCTACGACCACGGCGATTTCTGACACCTATTTTTGCAGAGTTAACAATTTGCTGTCTTTCTTTGTAACTTCCTTTACTTTGAAAGCACCGAAGATCTTCAGAGAGATTATGCTTAAGTGATTCCTAATATGTCAGTAAAATACATGTCAAATTTCTGCGGAATTAGAAAAAGCATAGGCTGTAGGTATACTTCTGCAGTTGCACCATGCTATGAAATTTATAAGAAAAAAAACAAAACAAAACGATATTCAAACTAGTAAAAGGTAAAGAGCGACGAATTACCTCCCCTATAATGCCATTATGAATGTCCTCAAGCATCAAACCGACTTGTCTGGCCAAATCGGAAGACATGTGAACAAGCCTTTGCACTTGTTTCTCCTTAGCTGTTTTTAGAATCCACAGTGGCTGAGACATATCATGTATCAAGAATTTCATTGTGAATATAAATAATAATACCATAGAGACCTCTATATAACAACACAACAATGGCATCCATACAGTTAGATACGCAATATATCTGGACAACCGCAGGGTCCGAGGCGTCAAAAGGTTTTATGCCCCCATAATATGTCTCAATGTTCAAATAATAAGCATAAATATGCAGCACTTACTGTAACAAAGTTACTAGAATATCCAAGATATCTTTGAATTGATGCGCCTTCAGTGACTACATGGCTAGCATTACAACCAACAAAAAACTGTTCCATCAAACTGGCACCTTCTCTGGAAGCAGTCTCAACAACCTATCAAACATGCAAAGCATCTGAATCAATTAATCTAGAGCGCTGACGTAATTCAAGCAGAGTCAATCCAATGAAAGCTGACTTGTTCGCATGAACCTAGTACAATGACAACTGCATGCAAAAGAATTTCAAAAGAATGCAAATATTTCCTGTTGGAGCACATGTATACCTTTGTTCGCAATTCAGGTGAGATGTCTGGATCAACATATATAGAGCAACCAGATAAAGGCAAATCCGCATTCTTCCTAGACTCGCGCCCAGGAAATCTTTGGAATTCATCAGCTCTATCATTTTGCTTAGTTTCGTGAAAACTTACAGGAAGACAAGAATTTTCAGCATTTGTATACCCCGAAAGCAGTTTATAATCATCCAAGTTTGTATTGTTATTGCCATAGTTCTTCACACTGTAAAGTGATTCACTCAACCTCACTGCAGCAGATGAAAGAAAAGAAATTCGGGTCATAAGCATTACTGATAAGTATCAATCAAATTCTTAAAGCTTCCTCATTAAATCAGTACTATTTGGTTATTGACATCTGTTAAAAAAAATTACAAGAAACAAAGTCATCATTCTTCAAAATTTGGTGAAGTTCCTATCTTGCTCGGTACCATAGAACAGGGAATGTTTAACAAAAAAAAAAATTACTAAGCAAAATACAAAACGTGCTCTACTGACCATTTTTTCTAACACTATCGACAAACCAACCCAGTGTGACAATAAAAAGACCATTTCTTGCGCCGTGCTTCAGTGCATGCTCAAACTTACGCCCACCAAAGCTGTAACAAGTGTTAAAGATTTCATGCCAGGATTGGATCGATCAAGAAACACAGAATACTAGAGGAAGCTCAGTGCTGGGGACAAATGAAGCAAGAGACCGTAAAAGATGAGCTCAAAGCATAACATCAGATCTTTCTTAACACAAAACAATCAAATTTAAACAAAGTTGCAGCTGAAGCACTGGGAAGGGGGTTTTGTCACTCCTATTATTATGTAAGAAAATTCAAATAATTTCACGAATAAGAAAGGATATCTGAACCACCAAATGGGTACATTGAGGATGCAAATGGGGGCTATATTGGCCACCTAATCTCTCCGTCGCCTCCATGACCTGTTTCCTTGCTTCTGTCACAACAAAATTTCAGAGAACAATAAAATAAAGAATAATCCTTCAAACTTTCACAGACACCGGGTGGCAGATGGAAAATATGTACTAACAACTCAA
The DNA here is from genome assembly GCA_037074615.1 of Leucaena leucocephala. Classification (NCBI taxonomy): domain Eukaryota; kingdom Viridiplantae; phylum Streptophyta; class Magnoliopsida; order Fabales; family Fabaceae; genus Leucaena; species Leucaena leucocephala. Next base: position 4,206,784 of record CM073517.1, on the reverse strand, counting down.
GTAGACCCTCTTGATCTCTCTTTTATATGCAGGTCTTAATGCAAAAAACAAAACAGTAGGAGAGCAAAGAATGCCATGACACACTGAACATATATCATCAACTATTGAGATAATTATGAGCGTACTCCTCTCAACTTCTTTTGACTTCTACACTCACGTGTTCATGCGAATTAAACATAGAAGATCGAAGAAATTAAACCACAAACACATATATGGTAGATAGTTATAGAGATTTCCGATGTATATAAATAGGCAATGGGTATTTTCATATGGATGAAAGCAACTCAGATTTTTCTCCCATCCCCATATCCTTACTAATCCCTCTTTTCATCTCCTCTGCCATGAACCAAGGGGAAAAGTGAGGAGCAGTACAAAGCAAAAATGACACTGAAAGTAAAAAACATAATCAGATTTTTGCTAATGATTGCCTACTACATTCTTCTATATGAAACACTATCCCAAGAGCAGAAAATAATTGCCTACAAGGCGCCATCGAGATATCAACATAGGAAAAGCAATAAATAAACTGGAAGCATAGATGTTAAAAAACAAGCATACCTTTAGATAGACCGGTTACGCATATACTGAGGCCAGCAAAAGGAGCACTTGATCGCCCTTCCACTGATTCAGAACCGTGAAAAGATGAAACAGGAGTCATTGGCTCCAAAGGTTGCAGATGCAAACCCCTGAATAAAGCGAATGAAGGTGAAAACAGTCCAGAGCATCCCTTGCTACTTACAACTTCAACTCTACCACCACCCATAACCGCCACTAAAATGGTGAAATTTTTAATTACGCGGCAGCAGAATTAAAACGAGAAAATAATTAACACAGCGAATAATATTTAAATTTGAAGTCGAAAAAAGCAGATAGAAATCATGAATCGAGTTGCCGATCATTCGCAGGCAATGACAGATTAAAAGATTTGATAATTAAATACATGATTGGGCGGGAAATTTTTCTTGAGAAGAACACACAAATGATTGGACAGACACAGGATCACGTAATGTAATCAAAACAACCCCGAAAACGAAAAGGAAGACGAAAGAGACAATAAGGAAGGGGTAAAAAGAATCTGGAGTGAAAGGGAGAAAGAATCGAAACAGCGAAGAAATATAATTCAAAGGCTTGAAGACAACGAATGGATTTTGAAGGTGCTAGGTTTGTACATGGTAAAAGACAATAGAAAAGCGAATTTTTTAGAATGTTGTGCTCTGACTCTGCGATTTCTGTGTATGTACGCGAAAGACTGCTTCTTTGGTAACTTTTACTACTTTATATCTCTGCTTTTGCAACGCATGTGAGAGAAGAGTGGGCTTCACCACCATAAAAGGAATTAGCTGGTTAGTCGCAAGTCTACACCGCAATGAAATTGGAAGTTGGTGAGAGCCAAGGGTTTCAAAAGTTCCCAATTTGGAGTGAATTCTTAAAGTAAGGGCAATCTAATGTACCAGTATCACGATTTTCTGAGACTATAGAGCTAAGCTAACCTGGCTCTGGTGAGTGATTCAGCAAGGGCATCGTCGGTTAGGTTCATGGTGGCCTGATGAAGAACACTTGATTTTGAATTGGATCAGTGAATCACACTTGGCTGTTGCAGGGTAATTTCAAATTTGTCAGGACCAATGGAGCCTTCCCACTTCTTCTCTTTACTCTAGAATTTTAACAGAAAAATGGTTTTAAAATAAAGGGATAAATATTAAATTTCCCCTGCTACAATGAGCCAGACTCAAGCACGTTCAAATGACAGGAAAAAGCAATCTCACATTGCGAGGAATTTTTTTGTCTGTGATCACGATCAAAACTTCATTAACAGAAGGAAAAACAATCTCATATTGCGAGTAATCATTATCTAATTAGTTGAACAACACTATTGCTTGTTCCCCACAAGATTGCTGCAGTTCATTGAAGGCACTGACTCCTACATTTACAGCTTTAAAAACTTGGTGAATCCACGGAAATAATTTAAGAGAAGATGGATTGGTGTCCCTTTCATCATTAAATTTTGATTGTTCTGCACGGTGAAGAAGCTAATCCTTGCTCACACGCTCCAAGTGGAACTTGGGAAGTTTCCTATTTGGAAGTGTACCCTGTTAAGCTGTGCCATGTGGCTAATAAACCCGCTGGCTAAGCCTATATTCAACTTCATTACCTTAGTGGGGGAAAAGAGATAAAAGATGAGATCAACATGCCGTGCCAAATTTTTATATATTTCCTATATGGGTCACGAGTCACGCCTTGTTTCACATTCATTTGTAGTGTCATAAAAATTCTTCCTGTAAAGAGTTGCGTCTTTATCAAGTTTATACAGTCCATGAGGCTGTAGAGATAGATGAGTAACGGGAACAGGACCACACTTCACAGCGAAAGATGCAAATATGGAGAAATATGAAAGCAGTTGGCAATTCAGTTGTCCCTCGTGTTCCGAGTCACAAATGCTCTAGTCCCTTTCCTAGCTAACCCCTTACCCCTTTGCCTCCTCTCAAAAATCAAAACTTTGTATGTGATTGATATTGCTGGTGATGGTGATTTTTAGATGGCGATATTTCTTAAGATTTATCGTTTTAGCTTCTGTCATAGATTTATAATATTACTTATTGAAACAGTCATATATAATCCAAAGGATGAGCCTTTCAGCTGACAGAACTTAGACTTAATAATTACTTAATGTGTGACGTCTAACAGTTTCCAAAACCAGGAAGATAAAGAAACCAGTTGGCTTCATTGAATGATTTCATAGTTGGAAACATATGAGGATTGGCCAATTCCTGGAAAGTAATGGACGGATGGACGGTTCAGAACTCAAGCATAGGCAAAAAAGAAATAAAAGTAAAGGGAGGGACAGTCAACGAAGCTGTCAAATGCCACAGGAAAATAAAGAAATTTTTAGCGGAGACCAAAACAGGTCCATTACTTTGCAAGCATGTGCAATTATTGCACAAAACTCAGTCCAAATTTGTAATTTGAAATTGACATAAACACTCAACTTGCAAGTGTGATAATAAGCATGATGGAGAGATGGAACTAGAAAATGAAGATAAATATGGACAAAACGTTGGAATATGGTGTCCACCTACAAAGGCTGTCGTACAAAGGATCAGTCAAATCACAACATGGGGAGTATCACAAGTGTTGTATGATTTATAACTCAAGAAACTCTTCATTTCAATAGATAAGTCTTTTGAAATTAAGCTTTTGCTTTAGATAGTTGTTCATAACAAAAGTGTTTTAATTGAGAGCTCGATGTTTATGGAAAAAATTATTTACAGAGAACGTTGGATCTTGAAAGAGGTGTATTGTTATGATTTCTACATTGAGAGTCTTGTGGTATTTTTTTTTGTTACAAGAGAGGGATATACCCATATTACATTAAAGCTAACTATGGGGAAACAATTCCCAAACTCTCTTTAGCCACCAACACCTCCAAATAAGGTGGACAAGTTCTCAACACTAAAGACTTTGATAAAGCTTGTTTAGCCAATAGATCAGCGACTTGATTGTGTTTCCTTGGAATAAAACTAATTTGAATATCCCATTGACGCTTTAAAAAAGCGTGGATTTGTACCATCAAAAGACTATGAGTATGATTATCCTTCATTTGCCGAATACTTTCAACTACATTTTTGGCATCTGACTCCAGCATAATTTTCTTAAAACCCATGTCCCATATTAGCGATAACCTCTTATAAATTGTCCATTGTTCAGCTTCAATGATACTACAAGGACCTATGGTATGCATGAAGCCCATAATCCAATTTCCATTATGGTTCCTAATAAGCCCATAACCCATGATTTCTACATTGAGAGTCTTGTGGTATTTTGTTTATAAGTCAAGGGTTTCTCCTTGGACTTCTGTTCATAATAGGTTTGGGCTTAAATGAAGAGAAGGTCCATAAATACATCAAATGCAAAAAAAGAAGAGATGAATCACATGATTCATAAAGCCCAGCGAGATTCAAAATATGTTTCTGAGGCCCAAAAGATATAATCGCACCCATCCTTGGATTGGACTGCTCATTTGTAATTGCGAGAAGCTTTCTAACCCAATTTGATCAGCGCAGGACAGTCATTTTTTAATTATAAATGTTACAAATATGAAAAAGATTAAATTAACGTTATAATCTTGAAAGCTGTTCTCATTATTTCCCTCCATTTTTTCACGCGCGCCGCCATAAAAAATTTGAAAAATGAAAGGGGCTCCGCTCCACCTCGCCTGAAGTTGAAGGCGTTAGATCTACCACACTGCTGCACTCAACCACATCCCTCCAGTGATTCGCCAAACGATGAGTCAGAGGCAGGCTCAGCTGGATTCTCCTCTTCAATCTCAGTTCGACTCTCCCATCTTCTCGCTGTTGGACGAAGTTTTTGATGATTTCCCGATCTCTCTCACCCAGACAACAGTTTCCCACAACTCATTTTGCTCCCAAGGACCCCTTATTCCTTCCGATCTGAATCGCCCCCAACCCAAGAGGCCCAAACGCTCTGTTGCTTCCAGCTACCTCGGTAAGGAAAATGAGGTCCCTTCACCCTTTCAAAATTCCGGCTTTGAGGGCAATTCGTCGTCATCTAAACTAAACACCACTCACGAATCCGATGACAGATTGAGTTTCACTTGCGATATTCCTTTACTTGATGGAGGGGTTTGTAGAAGCGATGAAAACTGTAGTTTGGGTTTTGTTCCTTCAACCATAGATTGCGGCCAAAACGAGGGCGACCCTGAACCAGAAGATTGGGCAGAGGGCTCAGTTTCCGACGGGTGCGGGGTTTGTTCTTCTCAACCTGACGAGAAGAAGAAATGGAAATTAAAGGAGGGTTACTTTGGCAATTCAATAGAGTCAAAGTTGTTGGCATCTCGAATGGAAAGCTTCTACGGCGGGCATGGAAAATCTTCCAACGCAAATGTCAATAACGATTCTGAGACTGCTTCGGAGCTTGATTTGTTGATGAATGTTGGTTCTGAATTAGACGAAGTTGATAGCTCTGGGGCTGTGGCATTTCCTCATCAGGAGAGGGATGGTTTACATGCTAATAGCGTCGGAGGACTGGTTCAATGTCCTCTCTGTGGAATTGACATTTCCGACTTGACCAACGAACAGCGAAATATTCATACTAATGATTGTATTGAAGAAGGGGAAAGTAAAGCTCAAGAAGTACGTTCCTTATTATTTTTTTTCTGCTACGCATTTCCTCTCTTCTTCATAATTCGTCAATGGTAATTTCGACTTCGAAGCATGCTGGATTACAGTATGGCCGAATTAGACTATTAATCCATTCCAACGTCCGATAATGTAATCTTCTTACAATTTTGTGCGGTTTAGGATCGCTTTCCATTGATTGAGAAGTATGTAAGCGTTTTATATTTTTGCTATATATCTTCCCTTGGGGGTCAAAAACTTCCCAGGAGCTTAGTTAATACTTTATTTGGCTGCATAGACATGTGATGAGTAACAATGCCACGGTAATCTAATGCAGATTACCTTTCCGGAGGATGAGATGGGTCCTCAACATGTGCCAAAAACTGCCGTTATCTCTCCTGTTGTTGATTGGCTACGTAATATGGGTTTATCAAAATATGAATATGTTTTCGTGAAGGAAGAAGTTGATTGGGACACTTTGCAGTGGCTGACAGAAGAGGTGAGCTATGTTTTGTAGCATGATCTCGTATCATCAGCTTATTTTTATCACTTATGTCACACTTGCTCCTTGAGTTTCTGTGTATGTGCTATTTTCTTTTTTGGAGTTTTATGTGTTTGAAAAGTGGGTTTTACTTTGCTTTATGAAAAAATAGCATCCCGATATTGTATTATATTTATAAATCTATTCGCCGATGAGAAATTGGAATTTGACCCGAGACTTGAGAGAATCACACAAAGACCAATCCTTCAGAGAAAGAAACATAAAATTTGTCTTTCTCACTCCACACTCCAGGTAGAAAGATCAATCTTTTGATGTCCAACTCCTTGAGACATGCAATTTGTTAGTACTTTAATTTAGAATGACATTCAGTCGGTACTCATCCGACAATTTCCCGTTAGAAACCTAAAAAGTATGTTTGGTAATAAGAAATTGTTCAATTCAGGTTTTCTATCTCCAGAAAGAAGTGGTATGAAACACTACTTTACCACTTTCTGTTACTCTGTTTAATTACTTTTATTGTCCAAATATGTTTTATAATAACTTGGTTATCTCTCTTTTTTCTATATCTGAAGGATCTCTTAAGCATAGGCATTACAGCACTTGGTCCCAGGAAAAAAATTGTGCATGCTTTGAGCGAACTTAGAAAAGGAATTGCCTCTTCTGATGAAAAACATGACGAAGGCCCTGTAGAGCCTAGAAGGATTAGAACCCAGAGAGTTAAAAATGATCAATCAGAAAGGAAAGTTGATGAAATTAGCAAAGCAGCTGCAAACAAGTTAATTACTCATTATTTCCCAGGCTCTGCTACCAATAGGAAGAAAGTTACTGCCACTCCTGGTGAACAGCATGGAAGAAAAAACAACAGTTTGGATTCAGTTCGCAAGCACAAGGCGAAAAAGCCATCAACAAATAAAAAGTCTCGTGATATTCCCTCATGGTGTTGCATACCAGGAACGCCTTTCCGGGTGGTAAATACTGAATATCACTCTAAATGATAAGCATATATTTGTTTTGTGTTACATTCTATTTCCTTGTTGAAAGCCTTTAGGACTTAGATATATGCTGGCTGTCAACGGAGCTTCAACTTATTTTTTCTGTTGTTAAGTTCTGTTTTAGAAATTTGACTGACTGAAAAATGAGGAGTTCTCCATTATGGCACATGGCAATGCATTTGCCATTTCCTGTCAAGCAAATGCTCCTTAATTACAGGGCTGACAAAACCAAGTACTGTAAATACATGCCAATCCTATTGCACTTTTATGATTCTGCTCCCTCCTTCGCTGAATTATCACCAATTTAGAGGAAGGAAAACTGTGTTGATGAATGCAGGCATCTAAATTAAAAAAAGACAAGTAAAGGATAAAAAGAGAACATAGTATGAATTCATGGACAAATACCTATGATGAGTGTTCAAATCTGGAACTTCTGATTTTTCATTAAAATGCTAAGCTTTTCCCAGCAATTTCATGATAAGGTTCTGAGTGCCTCGCAACTTCATTTGGATATTTACAGGATGCTTTCAAATATCTCAGAGGAGACTGTTGTCATTGGTTTCTCACACACTTCCACCTGGACCGTAAGTTTGCGTCTGCTTGTTAGCATTCATTTTCAGTTGTCATCTACAAATTTTCCATTGCAGCTTTCCATTTCCATATTATTTTCTCCATATGTTAGTTTCTGACAAAATTTGTTAGCATTCACCCTCACTCTAGTACATTTTTTTTAACAAGGTATTTTAACACATATCTTAACCATATTTACCACAGATCTCCATAGAATAGGCTAGCACAATAGTGGCTTTGGTATGTTAAATTCACATGGTACCTGGCTTTGCTAGAAAATGGTATATCCATATTGATGGAGTATATGTTCATGAAATGGTTACTGCACCACGACAGACATTTGTTTGGTATGAACAAAGTAAACGTAGTTTTCATGCTTCTGTGAAATATGGAAGCACGTTTGATACTTGTATGCGTGCATTATGTTTACTGCCGACTTTTTTATGTACTGGCCCCTCGGTGAGAAAAAAATTGTGATGGGTGAGATCACTTGTCATTGTAGCTGCATGTTCCTGATTTGAGATTGCAGAAAAAGAATAAATAGGGAGTTCCTTGTGTTGAGCTTCTACCCACCTAGGCTTCCCAAAAAGCTACGTATTGTCAGTCTTATCAATCCATTTTACGCCCTGGTTGTTGCTCTACATTTTTGTGTGCAGATTATCAAGGTCTCACCAAGTCCTTCAATCATGGAAAGATTTATTGCTCCTCCATCACAGCTAGACTTGTAAATATGAACATTGGGATTCCATTTGAGAAATTACATGTTTTACCTCTAGATGAAAAAAGTAACATATATGGTATTGGCGTGACTTTTTTGGATGCCAATCACTGCCCGGGTTCTGTAATCATACTTTTTCAACCTCCCAATGGTAAGGTCTGGCCTGGATTGACTTCCTAGTGAACTTATTTTTGCCGGTTGCCCCATTGTTATTTTTTCTTTGACTGGATATTATTCTTGCATTTAGGCTGTGCTCCATACAGGGGACTTTCGTTTTTGTCAAGAAATGGTAACCGGTTCTTTTCTGCAGATGTGTCCTATTCACACGTTAATTCTTGATATCCACAGGTAATTCTATATCCGAATAGTGGAATCTTCTCTTTCAAATAACTTGGCCGACTGATCATGGAAACGATTTTGGTTTAAGACAACTTATGCCGAATCTTAATTAGAATCTTATTTATGAAATTAAATTTGTTCCTTAAATAAGACCAAGGTGCAATTGCCAAGCCATTCAACAGTTCTGTATCTTATGTTTTATTCACGTAGTTTGTTTACATCTCTGCTCTGTACGTATCAAATATAAATACTAATCATTTTGTATCCCATGTTGTTTCATTGCAGTATGACTTTCCCAAACAAGAGACTGTACTACAATTTGTTATTGATGCCATTCAGGCAGAGGCGTTTAATCCTCGGACTCTGTTTCTGATTGGGAGCTATACAATTGGTAGAGTTTACCTCTCAGCGCTCTATCTGAATATGAACACTACATATAACATACTTCACATCAGCAATTTTTGCTATTTTATAGTTGTTTGACATAAGATGCAGTTTGAACTTGGAATTGAAATGAAATGAAATGCATTTTTCCCCTTAGGGAAAGAAAGGCTTTTCTTGGAGGTTGCTCGGGTGTTTCGCAAAAAGGTATACGTGAATGCTGCAAAGTTGCGGCTTTTGAAATGTTTGGGATTGGAGGAGGAGGACATGCAGTGGTTTACTTCAAATGAACATGAGAGCAACGTTCATGTCGCCCCTATGTGGACGCTTGCAAGTTTCAAAAGACTTAAGCACCTATCGAGTCAATATGAGGCGAGGGCTGCTTTTTTGTTGTAGCGTACTTATCTGGCATGTCTGGATTCTAGATGCATGCATGCAATCATCTGGGTTTATTTGTTTTTGTAGGAGATATTAGGAGTAAATGAGATAAATCATAGGAATTAAATGAGAGAGATTATAGGAGATTATGGGCTGATTACATTGTAATTTATTATCTGATTTTATGTCTGATTCTATCCCATGATATTTAGGAGACCGTTATATGTATACGTGTATATATGTGCTTTGCTATAGATCAATAGTGAGAAACAGAAGAATTGTTGTTACCTTCCCTGTTGCTAAGTACTTGTTTCTGGCTTTATCTCTGAAGAATGCGGTCACACATGGTATCAGAGCAGGAAGAGAGATCTTCTGTCGCTGGGTCCAATGCCACCTACCACACTGACGGAGGTTCGCGAGTCAATCCAGCCAAAGTAGTTGGACTTGAAGGATCCACAATTATGATTATACCAGATCGCTTTACCGGAGATAATTATATCGAATGGAGTCAATCGATGCTCCTTGCACTCGACGGAAGGGATAAACTGGATCTACTCCACAATGACCAACCACCTACTGACGATGACGGTGTCCGCCGTCGGTGGAAATTTGACAATTCTCTAGTCGCCTCCTGGCTTCTAAATTCAATGCTCCCCTCTGTCAGGAAAAGCTTCATGTTTCTTACTTCTGCAAAGGCAATCTGGCTCGCTGTGAAAGAAGCCTATGGGAAGAGACCGAATGCCTCGTTGCTGTTTGACCTGCGCGCTCGTCTCTGGGGCATCAAACAGGGACACACAAAGGACAGGTGCTGGGATCTTCATGGCAAGCCGCCAGACTGGAAACCTCACCAAAGAAAACCTAGGGGTCACATGGCGGACGCTCACGGTGCAGAGGAAATGGGTTTCACGACTGCTGGCCAAATGGGCTCTCACGGTGTTGCCTCTCCAGTGGGCTTGGGTGTGATAGGCCCACAACACAGCTTCCCTCAAATGGGCTCTACTATTGCAGGAGCAGGCCCAGTGCATGGCTTCTCTCAAATGGGCTCAAGTTCTGCAGGCCCAGTCCATGGCTCCTCAACTCTAGACCCATTAACCCACATCCTGGAGCGCCTAATTGCCCTTGAAAATCAATCTCGCAAACAACCCACTACTAGTGTAGTCCAGAAAGGTAACTTCTTTAAAGCCCTTGCTACTATTAGAGGAAGGAGTACAGGGTCGTGTTGGATAGTAGACTCGGGTGCTTCTGATCATATGACTGATGATTTCTCCTTATTTACAACTATACTCCTGCTACCTCTCCTCTCACGGTTAAAATTGTCGATGCTTCTGATTCCTTAGTAGCTGGTAGTGGTACTATTAAAGTTTCCGCCACAAACGCTTCATGATGTATTACATGTTCCCAAATTAAAATGCAATTTATTATCTGTGAGCCAACTGAATAAATAGGAGAACTGTCATGCTGATTTCTTTGCTACTCATTGCATTTTTCAGGACCTGTTTACGAGAACGACGATTGGTGTTGCTAAGGAGTTTGATGGATTGTATTACCTGAATGACTGTCATCAAACAACATCTTATTCATGTAATAAAGTATCTCACCCCCAAGCTAGTGAGCTGGAATTATGGCACAAAAGATTAGGGCATCCAAATTTTCATTATATGTGTAAGATGTTTCCCTCAATCTTTTCAAATAAAGAATCTGAATTTCATTGTGATTCATGTGAACTTGCTAAACACCATCGCGCATCTTTTCCGCGTAACACCTATCGCCCATCCAATCCTTTTGCAGTTATTCATAGTGACGTATGGGGCCCATCTCGCATCCCAAATCGTACTTGTTCTAAATGGTTTATGACCCTTATTGATGATTACACCCGTGTCTGCTAGGTTTTTCTCTTAAAGGATAAATCCGAGGTCTGTCAAACCTTTATTGACTTTTATCATATGATCCACACCCAATTCCACACCAAAATTCAAACTCTTCACACCGATAATGGTACAGAATATTTTAATCACCAATTATTAATGTTCCTTAAACAAAATGGTGTGACTCATAGGAGTTCTTGTCCCCATAGTCCTCAACAAAATGGCATTGTTGAACGCAAAAATAGACACCTCCTTGAAATAGCTAGGGCACTTCTCTTTAGAAGCACTGTTCCCACCTACTATTGGGATGATGCAGTTCTAACCGTTACTTTTCTGATCAACCGAATGCCCAGTAAACCATTATCCTTCCGGACACCCCTCCAGGTCCTTCATAGTCACTTTAACCGACCTTATCTTGAAAATACTTTACCACTTCGGGTATTTGGACGTACTGCCTTTGTCCACCTCCACCACGCTCACAAACTCGATCCCAAAGCCGTCAAATATGTTTACCTAGGGCCAGCTGGAAACCAAAAGGGGTACAAATGCTTTGATCCTATATCTAAACGTCTCTATGTCACTTGTGACGTCACCTTTCATGAGAATGTTCCCTTTTATCCCTCGTCCTCAGTTCAGTGGGAGTGTTGGAATGAACTTCAGTCTCCTACTCACCATGAACCTGAACCTGAACTCACGTACCCTCACCATGAACCCGATCGAATCTATGTTCTTGAGGAATCCACACATGAGATGCCTAGAGAAAGTGAACAAAACACTAGCTCAGGGGGAGATACTAACAGATGGGGTCAAGTCTATACCCGTCGTAACATAGACATGACAGGCAATACATCTCAAACATCCGACACACACCAAGAATCTGAACTGAGAACAAGTCCTGACCCTGAAGAGCAAGCTACTGATGATCTTGATCTCCTAATAGCTGTACGAAGGCAACGCAGAACATGTACAAGATACCCTATAGAGAGGTTTGTCTCTTATCAAACTCTATCATCACAACACTTTGCTTTCATGTCTCACCTTGATCAGATCAAGATACCAGAAAATATAAATGAAGCCCTTGCCAGTTCTGAATGGAGACTGGCAGTGAAAGAAGAAATGAAGGCCCTTGAAGATAACAAAACGTGGGAGATAGTTGAGCTACCCAAAGGCAAGAAAGCAATAGGCTGTAAATGGGTATTCACCCCTAAGTATCGTGCTGATGGAAGTCTTGACAAATATAAAGCCAGGTTAGTGGCAAAAGGCTTTACTCAAGTATATGGGACGGACTACACAGAAACGTTTGCTCCAGTTGCCAAACTTAACACCATCAGAATTCTGTTTTCTCTTGCCGCAAACCAAGACTGGCCACTACACCAGATGGATGTTAAAAATGTATTTTTGAATGGTGAACTAAAGGAAGAAGTGTACATGAAGATGCCTCCAGGATTTCCCGGAAGGAAAGCCAATCAAGTGTGCAAACTAAAGAAGTCACTATATGGACTGAAACAATCTCCTCGAGCATGGTTTGAGAGATTTACCAAGGTGTTAAAGGTTCAAGGGTACTTACAGGGTCAAAGTGATCACACTCTATTCTTCAGACATCAAAAGGGGAAGAGTGTGATCTTGGCGGTATATGTGGACGACATTGTTCTCACAGGTGATGATCCAATAGAGATAGTTAGAATAAAATGAGCACTAAACAAAGAATTCTAGGTTAAAGATCTCGGTGAAATGAAGTACTTCCTGGGCATGGAAGTTGCTAGATCTACAAAAGGCATCAATATCTCGCAAAAGAAATATATACTAAACCTCTTAGAGGAAATAGGTATGCTGGGGCCAAGCGATATCCCTATAAAGACAGATAAAATCAGGGATGATGAAGACATGGGGAAGGTTGTTGATATGGGAAGGTACCAGCTTATGGTTGGGAAATTAATTTACTTGTCACACACTAGACCAGACATTGCCTATGTCGTCGGTGTGGTAAGCCAGCATTCCCATAATCCTAGGCAAAAACACTTGAATGAAGTTTACAGGATCCTTAGATATTTGAAAGGTTCTCCTGGGTTAGGTCTCTTATTCAAGAAAACCAACAAGAGAAATGTGGAGATACTAACCGATGCTGATTGGGTCGGAGATTAGGATGATAGGAGATCCACCTCAGGATATGTTACCTACGTCTGGGAAAATCTAGTGACATGGCGTAGTAAAAAACAAAGTGTGGTGGCCAGAAGCAGTGCTGAAGCTGAATTCAGAGCTATAGCTCTTAGAATTTGTGAAGGTCTGTGGATAAAGCGAGTTTTGGAAGAACTAAGAATGACAATAGGATTGCCCATCAAACTATACTCCGATAATATGGCAGCAATTAATATGTCACATAATCCAGTCCAATATGACAGAACAAAGCATGTTGAAATAGATAGACATTTCATACGAGAAAAGATTGATGCGAGAATCATTGATCTCAGGCATATTCCCTCAAAGGAACATATCGCAGATGTACTTACAAAGGGCCTGACTCGGGATAAATTTGAATACCTGATTGGCAAGTTGGACATGATAAACACATGCTCCAACTTGAGGGGGAGTGTAGGAGATATTAGGAGTAAATGAGATAAATCACAAGAATTAAATGAGAGATCATAGGAGATTATGGGCTGATTACATTGTAATTTATTATCTGATTTTATGCCTGATTCTATCCCATGATATTTGGAAGACCGTTATATGTATACGTGTATATATGTGCTTCGCTATAGATCAATAGAGAGAAACAGAAGAATTGTTGTTACCTTCCCTGTTGCTAAGTACTTGTTTCTGGCTTTATCTCTGAAGAATGCCGTCACACAGTTTTATTATACAATCTGCGGTTTATTTTGGAATACGTACTCATACACTTTGCATGGTTACCAAAAGCTATTTTTCTCTTGAAGACTGAAATCAAAGTTGTGGTTTTAAGTGTTACACTGGTATTTTGATTAGGGGCGGTTCAGTCTGATTGTGGCTTCCTCTCCCACGGGTTGGACATTCGGCAAAGGTAAAAAGAAGTCTCCAGGGAGGAGGTGGCAGCAGGGTACCATTATAATGTGATGTTTTATTGACTGCTTTAATCTCCCTCCCTTATTGTTTCTTTTCTTTTTTTTTTTTCATATATACCGCTTCATTTAACTTTTAAAGGGAAACTTGCACTTCACCTTAATTTTCGTCTCTAGTTGTCACTGAACTTTAGTTGGTAGTTGGAGACTGACTTGAGATGATTGTTGAATGATTATTAGATTCGAAGTGCCGTACAGTGAGCATAGCAGCTTCACAGAATTGAAAGAGTTTGTTAAACTGATATCTGCTGACACCATCATACCCAGTGTGAATAATGATGGGCCAGACTCTGCCAATGCAATGATTTCCCTCTTGTCATCATGATCATTTCCTGACAACATCGTACCCAATTGGAATCTACGACATCTCCTATGTTATTAGTGAATATTGTTCAATTATTCAATACATCTTGCTCTCTACTTTATTTATTAATCAACGCCCGCTTTTTGTTACAATTTTGAAATGTGAGTCTAGTATGGAAAGTGATGATAACCGGACAGATCAAAGAATCGGTCAAAGGTTTGTATCGCTGCTAAAAAACGCGCTAATTCAGTTAAAGCCTAACTAGCTTTTTAAAAAGACCGATTATAAAAAATTATAGGATTTGTTATAATCCAGCCATGCAACTTGCAATTAAATATATCAAGGCCATATTATAAAAAATGTATCGTATTATTTAACCCACGGATTAAACGATAACTTATCCCATTGCAGCGCAAATTCTAGGATCTTCTTTGAATCCACATCTCTTTATGTATCCATAATAAAAACCGTAAAAATTTATAAATATTACATTTGATGATTTTGACTGTTCATTTTGAAAACAATAATATAATCCCCTTCTGTCTTTGCACCATTCTTTTTATTTTTTTCATATAACATGTGGATATATAAAATCAAGATTGTAATATCTAATATAATTATAGTATTGAATATCAGTCAAGTAATTGTTAACCTATTCATATTTGTTTAAGAGATCAATTGCTAATCAATATCATCTTATTGAAGATAACCAAGGAGGATTGTGTTTGAGACAAGATATTAGTCTTTGATAATGTGGTGAACAAGGATTCAACATATCATTAGAAGATATATTTATATTTAATACCTAATAATATCTCAAATATATGATTGCTTCAAATAAGAAAATGTTTATGCTAAGAAAAAAAAAACTCATTCATACAGACTCACAAAAAGCATACATATTAACACAGGCACCGCTATGTACTACAAAGCAACGTCTCGGAGAGACGCTACTAATATGCGTGCAATATATACTAAAGATATGTGTGTGTGTGTGTGTATTTATATTTTCTGTATATTGCATCGACTCTAGGCTGTGAAAGTTCAGCCACCTTAGCAATGTTCACGAGGGAGATCTTTGTTTTTTGCCCGCGAAACAAGCTATGAACCCTCGTATCCGAAGTTCCAAAGGAACGATGATGAATTGTGAGAATAAGCATCTGCGTATTGATTTTCTTGGGCATTGTAGTCGAAAGGCACAGCTGGGGATATGAGAGATAACTCGGACGTCGACTCACCAAACTGGAAGTAATCTAACTCGGAATAGAGTCCACAGTCGATGGCACCAAGGTCATTGTAATAATCAAGCGAGTTCAAAAATGACCAATCCATGCTGCTGTCATCGCCGTGGTCCACTTCCACTTGCACACAAGAAGGCGAAGAAGTACACGTACTGGAACCTGTCTCGGACACTGATCCAGGACTAGAATGAAATTCTGCGGATGATGGTTCTTCATGATGATGGGGTGGCTCCGGCGGCGGCTGCTCGTGGTGGTGGAACTGTTTGGCAAAGGAAGAAGCAAGAAGCTTAATCTGGTGATGGGTAAGAGATTGATGATGATCACGAGGAAGATGAAAGAGAAAAGGGGTGTCAGGGAAGTTGAAATTGGCTCGCTCACCACGTAGACAGAAGAGTGCAGCATCAAAGGCTCGAGCAGCCTTTTCTGCAGAATCATAAGAGCCGAGCCAAATGCGTTCACGGCTGTTGGGAAGTCTGACTTCAGATACCCATTTGCCCCATTTTCGCTTCCTCACGCCTTTGTACCTTAAACACTCATGATCACTCACATTCGCAGAACTCGGAGAAGCCATTAATGGCTTCACCATGCAAGCGAATGGATTATATGCTTGGCTGACGACTGAAGAGGGTGAATTGTTATGCGTATTTATATACAAGTTGATGCGACGATGATGGAATGGTTGCTAAGGATTTTCAATTCGCGTAAACGTGCCGATTATTATGAGGATGAGGGTGAAGTAGTGGACACGTGTCATGACATGGGGCGATCACGTTTTTAAATAAACGAGGTAGGGCCCACTTTAAGCGTCACGTTGGATATTGGGCTTACTCGCGTTTTTCGGCTCGCTTCCTAGGATAGCAACTAGCCAGCACCCATTTATCCTAGAATTTTCTTCTCCTCTCTCTCTCTCTCTCTCTCTCTCTCTCTCTCACTCTTTGTTATTTCTATTTTCCTCTCTTAAAATTGTCTTTTAGTTCTGTTGGTTGGTTACGCTCATGATGGAGGCTATGACCTTCTTTTCTGACTTTTTTTGTTGGCTCATAAGTAGAAAGCATCTCATATTCTCATGAATCAAGAATAATATCACATAATTAGTTAAGGTCATCATCAATAATTTTATTATTTTTGTAAAAAAAAAATATAACTTTAAATACTGAGAAACACGTTTATTAATAGATATAAAAATACTTTACGTAAAAGGATAAAGACACATTTCACTAAAAAGAAAAAAGGAACAAGATTTCATGCTATAGTGGGGAGAGGATATCCCAAGAAGGTGAAAAAGCACCACACAGCACAACTCATGAAACTCTTGAGGCATAGAATATTAACACAGCTATTCAATTTGCTACGTGAAGTTTTTAAACGAGCAACCAAGTTCCTAACAAGGAGGTCGTGGGGTTGTGCAAGCAAGAAGTAAGATTTGAAAATAATAAAGGAGATCTTTTAATACTGCAGGTAATAATAATATAATATTATTTGCTGACAGTGGTTATGTAAGTATCAGATAAATTCAAGTACAGATCTAATCTCGTGATTATAGTAATATTTAGAGATAGCGTCTGAGTGGCTAATTGCTAGGGCGTGAACAATAATATAATGCGTTTGAAGCTGTCGCCCTCAGGTCTTACCATAATAACATGAACAAGACAAACAGGGTTTCACGTCAGACTCATAGAAGCTAAAACTTATCCATCATTACTTATATTTTTTTCGGCATCATGATCCGTCATATGATTCTCTCGTTTTGTCGTAGGGATGTAAAAAAGAAAATATTGTGAGAGTGGCCGCAATCGGTACAGTTTTTGTCACTCATTTTACATTGGGAATTTGCTAAGTAATTTGATCATGTGGGCATATTTGAGTGGAGATTAATTATTAATTCCAATATTCAAAGCAGTGTTGACTCGATTGGACAAAAGAGTGATCTTCTTCAGTCCTCAGCCTCACCCTCGGCTCTCCTGAGGGGTCCAGTTTAAGCCAAACCATATCCCAAATCCTGGTACAAGTTGCTTTCAACTGTCGCCATTTCAATACATATATACAGCCAGTCAAACACCCCTTGCATCAATGACAACAACACATCCTTAGTCCATTATGGGACTCGATCTCAATTACAAACAATTAATTAGTGATGAAGATCGATAAATACATATTCATATATTTTTATCAGAAAGAGCAACAGAGAGAGACAGACAGACGACATGTATATATATGGAATCAAGAACTGACATTCTAAGTATTTAACTGTATGTATACTAGTATCAAGGGAGATGGGAATGATAGTTATTTAATTAAGAGTGTGAAATAGTACCGACCAAATTATGGGGAGATAGAAGCATCTAGCACATGATTGGGAGCTGGAAGTCATTTTCATTCAATATCCTCAAGATGAATACTGCTTATAGATCATATACCTTATTCAAACCTTTCTCCATCGATCTTATTCATCGTTCTAATATATATTTTGCATCTTTCATTTTCATCACCACTTCCCCACCTGGGAACGATGAGTGTCTGCATGCGCGTGGCTTAAATTTAGTAAGCAACGATGACAATACACACCAAATACACGTGTTCATACAAAAATGTGCCACATTGCCTGGAAAACACGTTAGTCTCAACTATATATTTTGAGTTTTAATTATATATTTTGTCCAATAAATATGACATAGTTACATAATGCTATATAGACTTGAAAATTATATTATATGACTATTTGCCTATTTGATATGGCACAAAATCGTAGTTTTAAAAAGATTTTTAGCCTAAATTTTAGTTTTAAAATTTTTTAAAATAAACAATAATATTTATCTAAAATGATTTTTGTATCAAACTAAGGTTTTGGATAAATTATTGAGAATAGTTTTTGGAATAGTAAAAGAGCTCATGAACTATCCAATTACTATTTTATCCTTATTTTTTCTTACACTATCTCTCCTCTCTTCTCTACCTTCTCTCCTCTCTCTTTTTCACCCTCTCTCTTCTCTTCTTTCTCTTACTTTTAATAAAGTCATACCCTTTCTAGTAATTTTTTAATTACAAAAATCCTTGTAACAATAACTATCCAAACACTCATTTATTCAAAATCACTTTTTTTTTCACAAGCTCTTTTCTAAAAGCTGTTCAAAAGCTATTTTTTTCATAAGCCATTTTCTAAACTCTTATCTAAATAGGGCCGGAGAGAAAAAAAACTAATCCTACGAGATTTTTACATGCCTAACTGAATTCAAATCCATGGCTGGATTTTAGACACACACAAACTCATACCCTTTCTGACATGTGGATAAAATTTTTGAACTTGTTCATACCTTATGATTAGATATGGGGATCATCAGTGAGTGTTCTGAAATAGTTTTCAGCTACAGGGATAAATTATAATGATTCAAAGTTTCATTTTCCCATAAAGAAGGGAAAGTTAGAAGCGTGATTTTGATTTTCCTTGTCTTCCTTTTGACATCAGTCATCCCAACAGCGAACCATGTGTTTTCCCCCCTTCCCTTCTAGAATGTGTAATGCATATATAACTTTTTATCATTATTTATTTAATCAAACTATATCCCTTTCGAGGTTTATAGCACAAATTTTCATCCAATCAACGATTTATTAGTAGAGATAAACCTTTTAAGCGGTTTAATTAAAAATGAATAACGCGTTTTGACACGAGACATATCCAACAACTTGCATGATTTTGTTTTCATCCAAACTAGATAATTTTCTTCTTGTTTAAATATGGGATAAATAATAATTTAATTCAAATTTTTCTATATGGATGTGAACAAAATTTAAGTTGAAATTCAAAATCCAAGTCTCAATAGTAAAAATAGCAAATAGAAGGAATGAACAGAATTTAATCCAAGTCTTTTCTTCATATCTTTTGTTAGAGTTTTTGCATTTTAGGTTTAAAATTCCCCAATATTTCAAGTTAATCGATAGAAGTAAACTAATATAAGGCCTAGGCCCAAAAGTACCATAAAAAATACAAAAAATAAAAAATGGTAGGCCCAATTATCCATAAAAGAGTATCGAAACTGGGTCCATTGTCACCGTTGAAAGCCCATTGCATGGAGATTACAAAACGGAGTTCCTCGCATTTCCACTGGCTCCTCACTTCTCAGTCGCATTTCCACGAGCACTTCGAATTCAACGTTTAATGGCGCGCTCGCTCCGTTACTGGGACTTTGATACTTCTCATTCCTCAAAGGTTCCATTTGATTTCATTCTCATGATTCCTCTTATAAAGCTTTCCCTGATTCCATTTGACGTTTTTCATTCCTCAAACGGCTGTTACACTTCCTGTAGTTTTTCTGACGAATCAGTTAAATGTAGCTAGAAGCCTTCATCCTGTTCCGATCTTTGGTGATGGTTCATGCTTTTGTTGGGGAATAACAGGGAATTATTATCCTTTCGGTTTTGGTTGTCGCCGCATCCGATTCGATGTATGACGACCAGCAAACGGGTACAAGACAGAAGCCGTCTGAAGAGGGTTCATGAACTTGAAATTGTAACCGAGAAGTGGAAGATGGCGTCGAAGGTGCTCTTTTTAATGGAGACTCTTAAAAAAGAGCCCGAGATGATCATTCCCGTTCGGTCGCTTGAACAATACCGGAAACAGATTAATTAACCCAAGCCCCACAGGATTTCGGATTTCATTCGTAAATCACCCAAGCTTTTTGAGCTGTACAAGGATCATAAGGGGGTATTATGGTGTGGAATGACTGAGAAAGCCGAAGATTTAATAAAAGAGGAAGAGAAGATTCTTGGGCAGCAAGCGGATAAAGCAGCGGAGTACGTTACGAGGATGCTGATGATGTCTGTTGATAAACGTTTTCCATTGGACAAGATCGCTCATTTCAGGCGAGATTTAGGCTTGCCGCTGGATTTCACGACCAATTGGGTACACAAGTATCCTCAGCATTTTAGGTTGGTGAAGTCTGCTGATGAAATAGAGTTTTTGGAGCTTGTGTCTTGGAACCCTTATTGGGAAATTACAGAGTTGGAGAAGAAGGTAACAGGAATAACTGAGAACGATTCTCATAAACCGATTATGCTCTCACTCGCATTCCCCTTGAAATTCCCTCCAGAGTTCAAAACGTTGTATAGATATGGTGGGAAAATCGATCATTTTCAGAAAAGGTCTTATTTATCTCCCTATGCGGATGCTCGAGGCCTGAAAGCTGGGTCGCTAGAATTCGATAAGAGGGCCGTTGCCATTATGAACGAACTACTTAGTTTTACTTATGAGAAGAGGCTATTAACTGATCACGTCACTCACTTCCGACGAGAACTAGTAATGCCTCAAAAGCTTATGAGACTTCTTATGAAACACTTATGGCATCTTCTATGTCTCGGAGAGGGGTAAGAGGTGTATTGTTTGGTTGGGGGGTTTTTAGAGGATAGGGGAGGGTAGTTCAAAAAATAGAAGGGATGGGAGGGGTATTTTTTTATCTTTTTCTGCTTCCCTTCTCCACTCTTTCACCCCTCCTAAATCGGGGGTTTTTAGAGGGGGGAAAGACTTTTGCCTCTCTTTTACAAAATTGCCTATGGCAATCTTTATATATTCTAGTACTACCTTCCAATATTCTGACTATCTTCATTTTTTGTCATCTCGTTGGACGTTCTGCTACTTGCACCGTTCGTTGTCAAGATCCCTGTCGCTGTGAAAATTGCCATCCAGACCCATCATCTTCTTGCCAAAATTTTGCTAAACCCACCATCCAGACTGCTGATGAAGACTATTGGAGAAGGACATGCCAGTGCGACTCTGGAGCGGAATGATGTGGAGGTGATGACGCGTGAGGGTGATGGATGATGATAGCCTATGGATGATGTGGTGAATGGGTGAGGAATGGAGAAGGTGAGGTAAAGATGATGATGATGGCGGCGGCAAAGACTCCATGGCCGAATAAGAAAAAAATAAAAGAAGAGAAATTAATGGGGCCACCTGAATGATGAAAAATTAAAAAAAAATCAATAAATTATACAAATAAAATAATAAGAAAAAAATTTAAACAAAATAATAAATGTATATTTGTCAATTTATAATAAAACTAGCATCCTCTCTTAAACCAAACAAAAAATATCCCCTCCCTTATTTATTTCTCTAACCTTTTCCTACCCTACCTCTCTTAAATTAACCTAACTTATTGATTCAACCAAACATAGCCTAGTGTATTCTTAACTGAAGCTTATCAAGGTTCGGACCTGATTGAGAAATGCCTTTTGGTCCTTTGGAAGGAAAAAATCCAAAGTCTTATTGGTTACAGAGGAAGGAAGAAGAAAATAGCGACATTCAGTGACATGTGTGATATTGAAGGTGATAGTTTGCTACAGAGTGATTCTGAGGAGGAGAACTTGCATGTAGAATTAGAGGAACGGGAAACCATGGATTATGAGGATGCTTTACTTGCAGACAACCCTGATATGGATGTTGTTGAGGTTTCCAGTGTATACCAAAATTCTTAAAAACTTTCCGTTGTCACTTATTATGGGCATGTTTAGATAGAATTTTAAAAAAGGACTTATAAAAAAAGAGAGTTTATAGACAGCTTATAAAAAATGGCTTTTAGAGAAAAGTTTATGGAAAAAAAGTGGTTTTGAATAAATAAGTGTTTCGATAGTTATTTTTAGAATGATTTTTTATATTGGTAAATTAGTATGATTTGATTTAAAGTAAGAGAGAGGAGAGAGGTAGAGAAAAGAGAAGAGAGAGGAGAGAGGGTAGAGAGGAGACAGGAGAGAGGGTGTAAGAAAAAGTAGGAGAAAAGAGAAAGTGTAAGAAAAATTAGGGGTAAGATGGTAATTTGATAGTCCATAAGCTCTTTTACTGTTAAAAAGCTAGTTTTAATAGCTTATTCAAAACCATGATTTTGCCCAAAAGCACTTATGGACAAATATGACTGTTTATTTTAAAATTTTTCTAAACCAAAGTTTTGCCCAAAAGAACTTCTAAAATCATAGTTTGGGGTGTATCCAAACACACTATATTATCTAATTCATTTGGCTCGAGAATGTAAATTTATATTTGCGGATGTATTCATTGGCCTTTTGTTTTGTCCGGTTAGTTATGTAGTGAATAACCTTATATTCACTTTTTAAGTGTTTCTTCTTCAGTTGGCATGTAAGTTTGATAAGATTTCTTGGGATTGACTTCGTAAAATTTGTGATATTTCAACTTGGGGTAATTATAGCTAGAAATGTGGTCCATATATCAGAAGATAAAGAAACCACTGTAATTACGAGTGTGGTTGAAGATTTAATTGGAGATCAAAAAGCAGAAAAGCCAGAAAATTTGAGGTATTCTAGAATGTCAAGAGTGGGGTGAAGAAACCATGATATTAGCAAGAGAATGGTTCTATTATCATCATAAATCACCATTAATATGTATGGTATTGTACCAGCTTTATTTATATTTCATGAGACTTGGTAATTTGGTATAGATGGGACCTATAATAATTTGTACGCGGATATAACTATTTTAAACTCATTTATATTGTCCGTTGTTGAGTTTGTGTTTCAAGTAATGATATCTAACTTAATTTAAAGGGTCACAATTTGTCGGGGACAACCGCTTTCAATGTTGTACGATTGTACGTGGCCAAGCAACAAACTTTTTTGTGGTTCTGTGAAGTCCTTGAAAAATGTTAAGTGGGATTAGTGTGCTTTAATCAGAATATAAACAACATACATTAGTACAACTAGAAGCGAAAGATATTGAATGTCAAAGCTGGAATGTAGCTTTTGTTATTAAACTGCATTTTTGCTGTCCTCAATGTCAATGAGATTCCTCAGCCTTCTTTCTTAAACTCTTCAATGTCATAGTAAAGAAGATAGTGTACCTTAAATCAGATTGTCTCAAGATATCCCTGTCTGAGATCATAATTTGAAGCAATGAGCAAATTTCTGTCTAGAGCAGCAGACTTATCCCTTTGTTCAACTTGAAACCTTGTAATTGGTGTTACAGATAATTCTTTTTTAGCAGACAATCCCACATTACAGGCTACCAACATCTACGTTAGGAGGGAGAGCCACAAACTCTAAAACAAGATATTTAATAATAGGATTTAGTAAAAGTATAAAAAAAATATTACAGGCTAGTAACTATCACTGAGATGCCATAGTACTTTTACTTCCACCCTTTTATGTATGTTGCTTTCGTTTCCTGAATGTCTTTATTTTATGGTTAGACCTGAGAAATTAGAGTTGTTCATGTTTGAGATGGCCTTGAAATATTTGCTTCAAAAACTGATATTATTATTATGGGTTTAATTAGATGTTTGTGCTTCACTTCTGACAAGTTGATTCATATATGCATCTGCCACCAACTTCATTATTGAACACATTTACTTTCCTCACCTTCAGGCTGTATGTCACTGTCAAAGTAGAGCCCGGAATCAATATCTTCTCACCCGCCTAGCCCTCTCCTATTAATAAGTTAAGTGCTGGTTTCAACTTCCTTTTCATAGATTAGACACTCATATACCGCATCGGCAAATTGCATGCCAGAATAATATCCGCGTCACTCGCTTTTGGCCAAATCGTTGTTTAAAACTTGCTTTGGTTTGACAAAATAATCAATAACAGGCTTATAATTAAGTGGGGGTTGTATCAGTATGATAGAATATGTGATACTAAATCTCATATATGAGATACTCAATTAGACAGTTAAATGGTTTGGTTATCACACTTTAATAGCTAAATTTTAGGTAGATTTTTCTATCCTATTTAAGCTCCCATCAATTATTATTAGAGCTAAGTAATCGTTGGTTCATATTACAAAACATCTCTCTCTATATATCTCTATAGACTATATAACTTGAACTTCTGGCTACAAGTTATTGCGGATTTTTTGTTGTCAATTTTTAAATTGATTGATGTCTGAGGTTGAATCTTGGGGGTGTATATGTATTTCCATTTTTCATAGAGAAATCTTCTGGACACTTCTATTGCTTTCGGCTCTAGGTGATGTTCCCTTTAGATAAACAGAGGAGAACGGGTTGTTCTAGATGGCTCACGTGTGTCTCTTTCCTTTTCCATGAGACGTGTAAATGGACTGTTAACTATGTAGAGAGAAGAAGCTTTATGTGAATTGCTACTCATATGAACCTTCTTTTGTTGGCTTGTGAACATGGAACTTGCCATCAACAATTTACTATATCGGGGAAATCTGGTTGTGGAGATTTGTATTCTGCTCTTATGCTTGCTTAATTTGGTCTCTTATAAAGTGAAGTAACCATAAAAAAATCTTAAAAATAATTCAAGATAGGGTAGCTTGCGGATACAAACTTACACAAAAGAGAAATCTGCACAGCGAGAGGAGTAATGGAGAGGGAAGTGTTGTGTCGTGACAAATTTTGGAAGATCTCTCGACCAACATTTATACTCTTTTATTCTTGTTTTCCCATTAGAATCATGAATTAGGATATTTTCCCCCCTTATATTACTAATTAGATCCTATTATCATCAGATATCTAGTTTTAGAATTTATAGTTAATTTTTTTAATATAAATGTCGCTCCTAATAATCATGAAAGAGGATCTTTCGAGTATCAAAGAGTAAGCAATACAAATGGTCAACATCGTTATATTTGTTCAGATATAGGATGGAAGAAGTTAGTTGATAAGCAGTAAAAGATGATGGGAAAGAAGTATGGAGCACAACAGATAAAAAGATTAAAGAGAGATGGTAGCCTAACCCTAACCGTATCTATAACCAAGAAAGCCAGCTGGGGGTCCCTAAACGTGGGACCATTCATTATTCACAAGAGACACAGCTGGGTCGATATAAATGTCCCCAAAGATTTTTTCTTTTTAAAAAATTATTATTACAAAAAAAAAAAAAAAGAAATATCAAAGGAAAGAGACCATACTGTGCAGTGCACTCTTCATCTCCCTCTCCTCTTTCTTTTGAACTTCAGACTGAGTCACCCACTTACATTCAATGGAGGAATTAAATGTCGTTGAAAAGCCTCAACTACGCTCAACTTCAGTTAGGTGACAGCATTAACTACCTCCAACCCCCTACTCTCTATATACGCACGCACATTGATCTGCATTATCCCTCAAACCTCTCTCTTTTCAGTGATTGTTTGTGGTGATTCTACTACAGCAATCACTTCGATCCCCCTCATCATGGCCAATAATGAACGTGATCATTTTTCCACGGAGATTGTGAACCGTGGGATTGAATCCTCCGGCCCCAACGCCGGCTCCTTGACCTTCTCCGTCAGGGTGAGAAGGCGGCTGCCGGACTTTCTTCAGTCCGTCAACCTCAAGTACGTCAAGTTGGGTTACCATTATCTCATCAACCATGGCATTTACTTGGTCACCATACCCGTGCTTCTTCTGGTGTTCAGTGCTGAGGTTGGCAGCCTCAGCAAAGAAGAGCTATGGAAGAAGCTCTGGCAAGATGCCTGCTACGACCTCGCCACCGTCCTCGCTTTCTTCGGCGTCTTCGTCTTCACCTTGTCTGTTTACTTCATGTCAAAGCCTCGCTCCATTTACCTCATCGATTTTGCATGCTTTCAGCCCAACGAAGACCTCAAGGTTTCAACTTTTAACTCAAAACTGTATAATTACCGCATAGTTAATTATATGCCACATGGAGTCTGTTGAAATATTATTGTATTATATATATATGTAGGTTTCAAGAGAGCAGTTCATTGAGCTAGCGAGAAAATCAGGCAAGTTCAATGAAGATAGCTTAGCGTTCCAGAAGAGGATATTAATGTCGTCGGGCATAGGGGACGAGACATACATCCCAAAGGCAGTGATAGCATCGAGTGAAAACTGCGCAACAATGAAAGAAGGTCGAGCAGAGGCATCCATGGTTATGTTCGGAGCACTTGACGAACTGTTTGAGAAAACCAAGGTTCGTCCCAAGGATGTCGGTGTTTTAGTAGTTAACTGCAGCATCTTCAACCCCACACCATCGCTTTCAGCCATGATCATAAACCACTACAAGATGAGAGGAAATATTCTGAGTTATAACCTTGGTGGAATGGGCTGTAGTGCTGGAATCATTGCCGTAGACTTAGCAAGAGACATGCTTCAATCGAATCCCAACAATTATGCAGTGGTCGTGAGCACTGAAATGGTAGGATTCAATTGGTATCAGGGCAAGGAAAGATCTATGCTCATTCCAAACTGTTTCTTTCGTATGGGTTGCTCCGCTGTTCTTCTCTCCAACCGCCGTCGTGACTATCGGCGTGCCAAGTACAGTCTTGAACATATTGTTCGCACCCATAAAGGTGCCGATGACCGCAGCTTCAGGTTAGCTTTAATCTTTAATATTAATGGATATTGCAAATATCTATAATCTGGTAATGGTTAACGTCAAATTTATATTTGTCACCCATCCCTTTCCAGCTTCGTGAAGGAAATTTATTTCAATGTGACACTTAGAGTATGGGAAATGAGAAGCTAAATAAGAGGTCATAACTCATAATACGCAAGTTGGTTGAGTAGTAGCTAGCAAATCAAGGGTAGAGAACATGATGCTTAAGATGGATACAGTTAAACTAAATATAAAGTTGAAAATTTTGATCCCTTGTTAGCCAAGAAACAAGGGCACACATCAGAAGAAAAAACGCTTAATTTTTTCTTTTCCTCGTTTGTCTTTATGTGCCATGTTAAGTTATTAGCTTCTAATTGGTCGTACCATGGTTGGTGGGCTCCTGAACTTGTTGTACCGTGTAATAGGTCCCTCTGGTGATAAGGTTAAAAAAACAAAATGAATAGATTCAGCAAATTTCCTCTAGGATGTCTCATGTCTGGGCAAAAACAGATGGTCTAGTTAATGATAGTAAGTATGGTAGTTTCGTGTGGGCTTGCCAACGTAAATGCCCTACAAGTCAAGAGCTAGATTTGGATCTTCTCCGTTTCTTAATTTTTTTTCAATTCAATTTTCTTGCCAAATTTCAAAAAGAAACAAACAAAAGCACGTGGAATCCAATTCACAACTCAACTGGTTTTCATACATTCAAATAGAACCTATCATTAATATCCAAGTAGCTGTTTTCAAATCAGATAGTTCTTTGTTGTGTCATTGATTGAATTGCAAACTCATTTTCCACAAACAGATGTGTGTACCAAGAGGAAGATGAACAAAAATTCAAGGGGCTGAAAGTGAGCAAGGACCTGATCGAAATTGGTGGTGAAGCTCTTAAAACCAACATCACCACACTAGGACCTCTGGTTCTACCATTTTCAGAGCAGCTTCTCTTCTTCGCCACACTGGTATGGAGGCACCTATTTGGTGGAAAATCTGCAGGAGGAAGAGGAAGCAATTCACCATCTCCACAGAAACCTTACATCCCAGACTACAAACTTGCCTTTGAACATTTCTGCGTTCATGCTGCGAGCAAAACCATTCTTGACGAGCTTCAGAGGAACCTTGAACTGAGTGACAAGAACATGGAGGCCTCAAGGATGTCTCTGCACCGTTTTGGAAACACTTCTAGCAGCAGCATATGGTATGAACTTGCTTATTTGGAAGCTAAAGAGAGGGTTAGAAGAGGAGACCGTGTTTGGCAATTGGCTTTTGGGTCTGGTTTCAAGTGCAACAGTATAGTTTGGCGTTCCATGCGTCGTCAAAAGAGGCCTTCGACCAACCCATGGCTTAACTGCATTGACAGGTACCCTTTGTCTCTTTCTCAGCTCCTCGAATGAGATGATGCAAAGAAAGTTCAAAAGATTTGTATGATCAGTGATGATTGATTAAGAAAGTTGCGTTGATGATGATGATCAGTAATGGGTTATTCTTAATTAGTGGGGTCTTTTACTCTTTAAATCTTATTTTGCCGTCTTGAAATTGTTCGCTGCTATTATAGAAGGCTTATAGCTAGTGTGCTTTTACTTGTGTTTATTTCTTTCTCTGTCTCTTTGTTGCATAAGATTTTCAAAGTTAATCAAAAACTGGTTACATCAATAACTAAATGACTCCAATACAAATTTGTATATTTACTTGTGATGGATGTTTGAAAAAAGAGTGATCAAACGTAAATGAACCTAGTAACTGTTAGTGAGTTCAAAGGTTGCCGGCTTGAGAAGATGATTAAGAATCTCAATCCAGTTGAAATTAAATGCATCTCAACATGACCGATTTGTTAGTCCATCCCAATAGATGGTACTCATTTCTTAATATAGGATATAGGATATAATCAGAAATTTTTAAATATAATATTTATTTATTATTTTTATCGATTTTTTAAATTATCTTTATTAATATTCTTTCAAAAAAAAGAGTTAGAAAAGATTATTAAAATATTTTAATAAAAATATATTATATTAAATAATTTAATTTAATTTTTATTAATTTAATTAAATTAATTAAATATATTTTATATTAAAGAGTAATAACAATACAAACTTAAATAAGCAATACTGTTATCAGTTGGTAGGTTAGGTGTTCCTAAAGAGAATTATCATCTTCAATATTCTTTTATCAGAGAAAAAAATTTAGAATGAACATTTAATAATACATCTAATTATAGTGTTTGAGCTAATTTTGAGTTAATTTTAACTACTTGAAGTCATGCTCTATTTTACAAGGAGCTAAGTTTTTATATTCCTTTAGTCTAGTCTATAAGTAAGAGAGGAGAATTTTATTTTATTTATAAGTTATATTATTAATTTTTTTATATGAATATATAAATTTATCTTTAAGTTATTATTGTGTTGACTTTATATTCTTAAAGTTTAACATATATTAAATAAAAATAAAAATAAAAAGTTATATTGCTAAATTTTAAGGCATAAATAATAAAATTTAAAATATTTTTTAGTTTAATAAAATATGTTAAAAATAATTTATAAATAGGATTATAAGAATGCATTTAATCATGTTTGCCTCATTTCATTTCCCCCTATTTTAGCTTTATTTACTTATTTATTTTAAAAAAATATTAAGTTTGAAGAATAATTTTATAAAAAAAATTTAATCTAAATCATTAAAGAGTGGAAAAAGAAAAAGAAGGGAACAAGATCGATTGTGATTGAACAAACCCACACGCATCCGAGAACCAACCCTGATAATTATAATTTTCCTGCGTTGAAATTCTCTTTAGCTTTTGCTACGTGTGATTAAATTAGTTTAGTTATACAAGTCGTAAGCTGGTTAAATTCTATTAAATTTTTTTTTAAGAAATCATAAAATGAGGAGGAGTCAGTTTTTTATTTTATTTTTTTGGTACTGAAGTTTGATTTGATTTTAGAAAGAGAAAGATGATGACTGAAAGAGTGTAACTTGGTTCGGCTTAAACTAATTCAGTTGAGACAGAGTCAAACCTTTTATATAATGATTAAAATAAAATAAAATAACACTCAATGATATTATTTTTTTATATATAACTAATATTTTAATTTTATTTATAATATAATTTTATTCATAATTTTTTTAATTTTATATAATTTTACTTATAATTTTATTTCTCAAATACTAATAATTATATTAAATTAAAAAAATTATAAATAACATTATATTAAATTAAAATATTCTAGATAAAATTATATCAACATTAAGATATTGATCATATTTAAAAAAATAAAATTATAATATTAGTGTTATTTTATAAACAAAAAGTTGAGAAATTTAAAAGTCAGAATCTGACAGTTCTGACTTTTGGCTTCAACGATAAAGTAAATGAAAAAGCTGGAGTCAACTTGGCCTTATTCATGTCAACCCTTTAATAATGATGGATGAGTAGGAGAAAAACAACGTGGAATATTAAAACTTTAATTACCACTTGCATCAAATGATTTTCACTTTAATATTTGAATTTAAGAAAGAAAATGTCAACACTGAAAACGAACTTCAATAAGCACTCAAGTTGATATTTTTTACAGTCATAAATTAATTTTCAGCTCTAAATCAATCTCAACACAACTCCTTTTATTAAAGAGTCATAAATGAAATTTCAGGGTTAAATGATATTTTACTGTACATTCCTTTTTTCTGACTTCCCCCCCTCATCTTATATACTACAATATTCTGATAGACCTATAAGCCATTTACAATATGGTTCATATAGATTAAAAAAAACTTAAATTTTATTAACTTTATATTAAAATTTAATAATTTTTTAATTTTATCTCTATTTAGTATTATTATATTATATACTATAAGAATAAAATTAATAAATAAAATTATATATTCATATAAAAAATTTTACAATGTAACTTATAAATAAAATTTAAAAATTCTTTCAGTATCTGTCCTATAAATAAATAGGATTATCAGGGAAGTACTCCTTTTGTCTCTACATATAATAAGCAGTGGTAAGCGAAAGACGCTGACTATTTATATATTTTTTAAAATTTATCCCTAATCAGATAGGGGCATTTTGGGAAAGATAATTTTATTAAAAGATGGAGGAAAACTCAATAAATAGAGATATTTCTTTTTAAAAAACTTTTAAAACACAAACTTTTGAATTATACAATCAGAAATATAAATAAATTAAAAATTATTGATTGAGATGGTACGTGGTCTCATATCTATAAACTAGAAAATATAAATTTAAATGCTGTGAACTATATTTATTGAACGAAATAAAAATATTTTATATTCTAAATTTTAAAAGAAATTATCCCCTCAATTAAATAAAAAAGAGAGACATAAATTTAAAAAAATTATATATTATATTTAAAGAGGCATTAACTATCTAGTGATCATAAACATCTCTTATGAAGCCTATACCAAGCCGAATACTGAAGGCTGAAGTTTTTTTTTTTTTTTTTAAAACAACAGAAGATATTTCCATACTCTTCCAATCCTTAATATATTAAGGAGTTAATTTTAATCCTAAATATATGATATATTTTTTATATTTATTAATTTTTTTAAAATTATCTCTATTGATACTCCCTCAATAATAATCAAATAAGAGAGAGAGAGAAGGAGTTAAAAATATAATTATAATATTTTAAAAAAATATATTATATTAACTAATTTTTTAATTTAATTAAATTAGTTAAATATACTATATATTAAATATAGCGAGGAGTATAAGTATTTTGTTATCATAAATAGCCTTTCAATTAAGGTTAATAATATGTAATTTACATGCTGCCCAACAAACTTTTGTAGAGTCAATAGATTTGGCCAAGTGGCATTATTGGGCAATTATTTGTCTGCATAATGCATGTATCTATCTATTTACGTATCTTCTTGTTAAATACGCTATATATATATATATATATATATATATATATATAATCTATTAGGTCTGGGTTTAGATGATATCCATGTGACCCCTTTGCCAAACTGATCATTAAAATGTTTATATATTGTTTGGCAGTGTGAAATGTTTGATTTTTTAGACGAGGTCCTGAGAAACCAACTGGTATTTTCAGGATCTCAAAAGTCGTTAGCATTATATATTTTCTATGAATAATCTAGTTTCTTCCCAAATACTCTTTTAGTTTTTAATATAAGACCTATTTAATTAATTTAATTAAATTAATTAAATTAGTTAATATGGTATATATTTCTTAAAATATCATAATCATCTTTCTTAATTTTTTAATTCCCTCTCTTACTTGATTATTGTTTAGTGAGTATTAATAAGGATAATTTAGGAAAGAGTTGATAAATATATGAAATATATCGTATATTTAGAATTAAGATCAACTCCTTAATTAGGTCTTATATTTAGGACGAAGGAATAATTTATTGTGCTTTAGACATCCAAAACCTAGATTATGCCCTTCATTAGCTTCTTCGTTGTTATTATTTATTTGTCCTTTACAAATGAAATAGGTTTGACCCAGAGAAAAATACCAGGAAATTTCATATAGACAGAAAAATGGCATATATATCACTGATTGCTCGTTAGTATATATCTCCCATTAGCAAAATATAATAATTAAGACTCTTCTTAATGACTTGTATAGATATCATATGATTGAATCAACCCAATTAGCAATAATATTAACTTAACCCGACTTTAACCTTATAATTAACTTTAGGTTACCCAATATATCATGTGCATATCCCTGATTAAGGGAGGTTAAGCCTTTGAATAACGATCCCATGCATGTCCGTTGACCCTGACTCACCAGTTTTAAAGCCTCGAAGGACCGTACCAGCTTCGGAGATGATCCATGTATATATATAAATTAATTACAACGTACGTGTATGTGAACACTGCTTATTTAAACATGTCCTATTCTGATTGACCCATATTAAATATTTTCTCTTTCATGTTTGTTTATCATATTCTAGAAGACCTATGAAATTATGAAGAACGATCGAGTTTTAAGAAAGAAATATTAAAACACGTACGTGAAACTTGCGGGGACGGATCCACAGAAACTCGGAAAACCATCCATATCACTAACTCCCATATATACCACTTGCTCAATCCACGAACTTAGAAAGAAATGGTCTTATAAATATATATTAAATATACCCAAACGCGCATATGAGTTCTGACGTACGTCGTTAATTATAACTTAATTATAGGAAGAACAGTGGATAAACCTTTAAAAACTAAACCTACCACACCAGCTCTTTTAATTTTATTCTGATCATTATAATTAATGAAATTAATTAAAAAAATAATGGTTCATGAAAGATGAAGTTATACGTAGTCGTGCTCTATAAATGGCACCATGAAACTGTCATATTTCTTACCACAAACCCTCATCATCGCTAAGTTATTATTGTGTTGTGTGCGCACGTAGCCTCTAGAGTGTTTGTGACTTTGTGAGTTGATATAACCAAAACCCACCATGGCCATGCAGCTAAACCAGCATGCTATCGTTGAATCCAAAGTTGGGATCATTGGGGCTGGAATTAGTGGGATTGCTGCAGCCAAACAGCTATCTCATTACAATCCAGTGGTGTTTGAAGCCACTGATTGTATTGGTGGTGTTTGGAAACACTGTTCTTACAGTTCCACAAAGCTTCAAACCCCTCGCTGTGACTTTGAATTCTCTGACTTCCCTTGGCCTCAAAGAGATAACTCCTCTTTCCCTTCCCACCTTGAGGTTCTTGAATACCTTCACAGCTACGCTTCACACTTCGATGTGTTGAAGCTGGTCGAGTTCAATTCTAGGGTGGTCGAAATTCGCTATGTTGGTGACTACACCAACAAATCTGAACATGGCAGGCTCCTCACTGGCCGTCCCGTCTGGGAGATCGCTGTCCAAAATACTCAGCTTAACACACTTCAGGTCCTTTATCATTTTCCTCTTCTAACATAATTCACTTCAGTATAATTTCATGTGATTTTACTGTGTATATTGATATTATTGAATTGGTGTTATTGGGAACATGCAGTGGTATGCGTTCGAGTTTGTGGTTGTGTGCATTGGAAAATACGGAGACGTACCAAGGATGCCAGAGTACCCACCAAACAAAGGCGAAGAAGTATTCAAGGGCAGAGTTTTACATACTATGGATTATTCTAAGCTTGACAAAGAAGAAGCTCGAGAACTTCTACGAGGAAAGAAAGTTGTAGTTGTTGGCTACAAGAAATCTGCTATTGATTTAACTATGGAGTGCGCAGAGGCAAATGCAGGTAATATATATTCCACGTAATATGAATAGAAACATATCAAATATTGACTCCAATAAAACATACATATTTATTAAGATTCCATATCCGATGGTTGTTACATAGTCAGAAACCAGAGTGGTCAAACTAAGCAAATGTCAAGATGCATGTTTACAGAATCACGCATGCTTTCATGTCATCAGCTATCTTGTTGACCTTCTGTAAACCTAATTTTTAATTTTAATATCATGAGTATTTATATGTACTATAATGGAATGGCTGTTCTTTTTGTAAAAAATATAATTGGTTGGATCCGTTTGAAGGATGCGAAGGGAAGCCTTGCACGATGGTGATAAGGACTCTGCACTGGACGGTTCCATCTTACTGGATATGGGGATTACCGTTTTTTCTGTTTTATTCAACAAGGTCTTCTCAGTTTCTCCATGGAAGGCCTAATGAAGGCTTGTTCAGAGCCCTTCTCTGTCTCCTCTCATCCCCAATGGTATTTACACTTCACTTTCAAATAATCCTCTCCGTTTACTTCCATCATAATATTATTACAGAGCAGCCTAACATAGTTCAAAATTGATAGAGAAAAGCCATTTCCAAGTTCATAGAATCATACTTGAGTTGGAAGCTTCCTTTAGAAAAATATGGGCTCAAACCGGAGCACCCATTTGTGGAGGACTACGCTTCATGCCAAATGGCCATCTTGCCTGAGAACTTCTTCTCTGAAGCAGACAAAGGAAACATACAATTCAAGAAAGCTTCCAAATGGTGTTTCTGGAATGGAGGACTCGAATTCGAAGACAACACCAGATTGGAAGCTGACGTGGTGGTTCTTGCCACTGGTTTTGACAGCAAGAAGAAGCTCCAATCTCTTCTTCCAGATCCATTTCGAAGCTTAATCGTGGACTCTTCAGGGATCATGCCCTTGTATAGGCAAGTAACTAACCCAGATTAGAAAGCTACAAACTTGTGAATTTGTCACATATATATATATTTGTTAACTGGATTGTGATACGTTGAACAGAGGAACTATCCACCCGTTGATTCCAAACATGGCGTTTGTGGGGTATGTTGAGAGTGTTTCAAATCTTCAGACGGCAGAGTTAAGATGCAAGTGGCTGGGGAGACTAGCGGATGAGCAATTTAAGCTTCCAAGTGTGAAGAAGATGATAGAGCAGACGTCAGAAGAAATAAAAGTGATGAAAAGAACGACTCGGTTCTATAAAAGACACTGCATTTCAACATTCAGCATCAACCACTGTGACGAGATTTGCCAAGAGATGGGTTTGAGCCATTTGAGGAAGACCAACTGGTTCTCTGAAGCTTTCAGTCCCTATACCAGCCAAGACTATCTATGAATATAATAATAACACAAGTTTCAATCCCGTTCATCGATACTTAACGAGAGAAATAAATAAATGTTAATTTGTACTTTTGAGATTGTGGATTATATTCTGTAATAAAATATTGAGTGTTGTTTCCTCAAAATTTCCATTTACTTTCACTTAATAGGTTTGACTTCATAATAGTGTCTTATAATTTATTGCAATTTCGTCATCAATGTTGTTGTCCCTGTGGATGCTTTGATGCTTAGCTCGCTTCACGATTTCAACTTAGGCGGCTCATGAAAACGAATAATCAGTAGAGTAATGTGAATTTTTCAAGTTTTAAGACAATTATTACTCAGCCAATACTTATTATAAAAACTAATTAATTTTTTATATAGATTAAAAAAATTAAATAAATCAGTTAATTATAAATAATATAATAACTAGTTAACTAATTTGAGTAGATCAAAAGGTAAATAATATAAATTCGTCTTGAGGAGTCAGATTTTATCATAATTAACTGATTAATTCGATTTCATTAATTTATCTAAAAAAATTAACTAACTCTAGTAAAAAAAAAGTATTACATTTAAAACTAATATTTCTAAAATCTTAATGATATTTTTTAAAAATTTTTAATAAATCCCATAAAATTCAATAAGAACTGACTTTAATCTTCAAAAGTAATAATTGCAGCTTTATAGATATTTTCCGTCTATTTTAGAAAATTCGAATATTAAATGAAAATTTTATTCCCTAGCATTTGTCTCTCTTGTATTTTCCTTCTCACCGTCTACTTTTGTCTCTGGTTATGATGATTTAATGGGGTGGTCCTGAGGGAGTGATAAAGTAAGGTCTGTAATGAGACGACCGATCAGAACAGCAACCTCCATACTTATCTCTTCTTTCATTTCTCTCTCCCTCTCCTTTTCTTTTCGTTTTAATTTTCCCAATACTTTTAGCATAAAAAGTGAGAGAAAAAGAAAGGAAGAGGGATAACAATGAAAAAACAAAATTCGTCTCATTTATTTGTGGCCTGCCCTTTTAGATATATTGCAAGCCTTATTTGATCATAAAGAAGATGAAAATGGGATTACATTAAAATGGAGGAAAAAGCAAAACGATAGCAAAGGTTTGATTTTTATCAAAAAATATCAAATCCTTGTCACGCTAACCACTCCTCATCCATATCTTCAATGTCTCCAATGTCCATGCTGTTTATTGCGTCATCAAAAATACGGAGAACAGGGATTATGAAGAGACAAAAGGATTAGTGTGTGAATTAAACAAGTTTAAGTAAAACCAAAAAGGCATGCACAATTACTGTCGTCAAGTTAAATATTTTAGTTATCAATTTCCCCACAAAGTTGCAATATGTTTTCTTCGTTATGCATGTGCTGTAAAATATTAGAACAAATGTAAGAAAATGCGGACCTCACTTGGTCTGATTAGGGATCTATTTATTGGCTAGTGCATAATCTTGGAGTTGGCGAGAATTTCTCCCAAGATGGACTCGTCCAGTCCAGGGAAGTTCACAAAGAAAAGCAATTTCAGAAAG
Organism: Leucaena leucocephala; assembly: GCA_037074615.1. Lineage (NCBI taxonomy): Eukaryota > Viridiplantae > Streptophyta > Magnoliopsida > Fabales > Fabaceae > Leucaena > Leucaena leucocephala. The sequence continues at coordinate 4,169,870 of CM073517.1, read as the reverse complement.
TAGAGGAATTGTGTTGTGGCCGTGTGGGTTTGTCAAGATGATGCAGCTTTAACAAGAAAAGCCCAAAGTGGTCAGACACAGAAATACTGTACACACCATCATCAAAATTTAACAGGGCCAAACATCACCGTTTAAGTGTAGATAGAGAACCATTAAAGAATTGCTTGAGTTACACTGAATAAAGAATTATTTGACCATGATAAGATATGATTCAAGGATGATTAGATGAATAGTAATTGGACCAAGTGAAAGAACCTATGCTATGACTTGACTGCTCACTTGAGCTAAAAAACAAATAGAAACTATTTCCACTTGAAACTGATAAAAGAAATTCTCATTTAATCATGTTCCTACCAAAGTCAGACTCAATAATCAGACTGTTCAGACAAGACGAGTTTCTAATTGAATAAGATCTTTTTTTTTTCAAATGTGTCTGTTAAAAAATGCTAAATACAATAGCATTCATAGATCACTTATCAAATGCATTTACCGGGGACAAACTACGTTTTTCAAACAGCTTTTTAAAGCGTTTGAACATAGACAGAGACCCCCAACAATCCCAAACATACTTTCATGATATTGATACCTGATAACTTAAGAACATTGGCCAATAACCCGGTAGAATAGCCTAAAGGAGACGCATGTGTAAGATTTTCGTTTGGAAAGGCGAGGGGTAGACACCAAATATCCCAAGAAGAAAAATAAAATTCACAGCAAATTATTAGCCAGGCAAATATTATACAGAAAAAAACGAGAGTTGAGGCCCAGTATAATGTCTCTTGCTATGATACAAAAATACTAGAACAAACTACCAACTTTCTTCTTCCTTTTCCATAGCACGTGAAAACAAAAGAAAAAAGAAAGACCAACGGGGGTTAGTCCGAGTGGTAAGCGGCTCGGTATCGCTTAAGCGAGGTCTCAAGTTCGAGCCTTGGCGTACGCAGAAAATCCCCGTTGGGAGACTCACCCACCATAGCCAAGTGCGCGACGCGGGTCGGATCCGGATGTAGTCGGGGCAAAGTTCCGGTGAACCGGGTGGGCAAAAAAGAAAAAAGAAAGACTTCCTAATGAAATTTATTTATAAAATTCTAAAACTTGTGATCAGACTTACCAAGGTAAGGTGGGATCTTGGAAGTAGTCCAGTGAGCACTGTTCTAAGCAGCTTTCGTTTGCATTCAACCATGCTGGGAAGTCCATGACTTCCTCAAAAATATGGTATGCATCATCTTCAGGCTTATCATCAGTTGCTCCATGTTCCATGCTCTTCAAAAACTGAAACCACCATGCTGATGTGACCAAATTCATAGTGTCATTCCATTCCATTTGATATTGCTCTCCTACTGATCTGATCTCAGCCATCCCCTCATCATCCATGGCTGTATGCAGGCCCCCGGTAGCCTGGACTACAGCACTGGAATCAATTGTATGGACCACTGCAGCCGTCTCCTCTCCCTGTCTTGTGGCCAAAGGAGTTTCCTGATCAGTTGCAATAGATGGTGATGGAGAAGATGATGATGGAGACGAATATAAGTGCGATGACGTGTTGATGTTGTTGTCAAGGTAAAGGGTAGCAGTTAAATTGGTGAAATCATGAACATTGAGATTCAAGCCCAAAGTCTGATTTGGAAGCATGATATTGGGGGTTTCGGGCACAAGGGATGGATCAATTGGAGAAGCACCAGGGCAGGTATAAGAATTTGAAAGTGATGGAAGAGGATGAGACAACGATGAACAAGAAAAAGCATCCATGTAATTTGAGAAATTAGTCGTGCATGATGGGTATGATGCAGGATTTCTCCTATACTTGACTCTTCCATCTTGCTCAAAACTTGGGTGCTGCAGAGGTTGGAGGGATACTGATGGCTGTGGCTGAGCTTCTTGATGTTGCTGCTGTTCATTGGCTTGTTTCATAGCAGCTCTGTGAAATTTCAGGGCGGTGACAATCTCCCTCCTAGCCTCTGCCATATTCAGAAGCCTTTCCTGGTAAGGCCTACTTGTGTGCAGTCTCCTCCTGACTTGTTTTTTATGTTGTTGTTGGGGTTGCGTGGGTTGCTTTGGCTGATGGCCATCAAAAACTCTGCCTTGTTTGGTTAACTTTCGAGCTTGGGAAGCATCACCAGCAACACAATCTGGGTTTCTAGGGTTCATAGAGTCTTTTGTTCTTGAGGTTGTTAGCTGCTTCACTAGGTTACGGATGTAAGCACCAGATAGATGAGGCTCTTCTTCAAGGTTACAGAGTTTATCAAATTCCATTCCCTCTGTTTCTTTCCTTAAAACGATGGATTCCTCAACTCTATTATATGGTTCTTTTATCAGCTTTGGTGTAAACAGAATTGAGAGAGGAGATGAAGGGTTGGTGGAATCATGGGTTTTCTCCTATAATTCTGAGAGACAAAGTACACAAAGCAGAGGCAGAGGCAGATACTGATACAGAGAAGTCCTGGTCTTCTTGGATGGCCTCATGGGTGTTATAAATAGTTGGGGACAGCCTAGGGCTCTCAAAATATTTGTTTTTTTTCCTTGTTTTGGCAAACTACTTTTGTTACCGTTTTTATTACCCGCTTTAAATGGATTCTTCTAAGCAATGGCCTTATATGGCGTCACCTTCTTACATCTATAACACAAATCTTGCCTCTTCAGTGAAAAACCTTATCGGTTCATTTCTTCAACAAGAAGCAGTATTGTTTTCAGCATAGCAAGTTGTAATTTTCAACCACTCATTGGAAAGGGAATATATATATATATATATATATATATATATATATATATGAACTATCAACTATCAAAGAGAAAATCAAAATCACACAAACATAATCAGTAAGAAATCAAACATTATTGACTGAGTGGCAAGAATATCATAGGACTAATCAACAACTGAGAAAATATGAAATGTAAAAGCAAGGGAATCGATCTATAGTTTCTAAGGGGTTCAATAGCCAATAATTAAGGATGGAATTATAGGCAGAATAGGCCATAGTAATAAGTAATAACCTTTATATAAGACACGTCACACAACAGCGACCAAACAAAAATCACTGTGCCCATATTAAGGGACATTATGATGCAGGATAACAATTATCCTTTCCAGGTTTTGATATATCTAAGAAGCTGAAAGGTGCAGGTGTAAGGATTTTCATTCACTAATTTCTTAATATGTTTTATACACTTTCTTCTTTCTATTTTTGTACATAATCATATGTCTTCCATGTATGTATATAACAGTATCATGTCTACAGGAGATAAATGTATTCATGGAAGAAAAGCAAAAACCACAAAGAGATCTTGCACGAAACAACTTGAATTTGTGACTTGCCTATTCATTAACTAAAATCATGAATTTTCCAGTCTGTCGCTCTGCTCTGAAAAATTAACACTCACGTAGTCAATTAAAAAATGCCATAACCCAAGACAAAATTGTGCTCAGTTTCCTTACTGAATCAATGAAGATGGGAACACAACCTATAATTGTTATAACATAAAGATATAACAGGAGAGACGATAAGGAAAAAAAGAGGGTATTTATGGCATTGAACAATTATTGGCATTTCAATTCAGTGGCACCTTGCCTGCAAGTACTATGGGACCAAAACCTCCTAGACGTCAGCAAGAGCCTATAGAGAATGACAGAAGAATCTCCATGACTGTTAAACCTTGTCTTTTTTATTAAGTAAGATAGTAAAACACCATTTTCCTTGTTTTAACAAGTTGAATGGTATTAGGATCGGTTCAGGGAACAGAGAAATTGGACCCTTTGAAATACATGACAGAAACACTCCATACCCTCCTTGCCCTGCCTCTCCTGTGTCTCTCTAATCCATGCGCTAGCTCCTGCTTTCTTTTGTATGACTTTCAAGTTCCATTATTTACATTGCAATGGCAGAGACATGGATTTTAAACTTTTAACCATAATCTTCAGCCAGCAAAAATGGTCTAAAAGACAGGATGATCCCATAGAGACATATGAAAGAGCCGTTATTACTACTATATGTATTATGGGAAAGGAAGGGATAATATACATATATTGAAACATAATTGCATTTAGTGTTAACAATAGAAAAACTTCTTCTAAACATAGCTATCTGGCACAGAGTGTCTCAAGGTTACATACTCATTACCAAAACATGTGAAGAGAGATGAAGCATCAAAAGACAACGTAAAGTTATTCTGTCCCTAAGCTAAACCTAGAACTAAAAATGAAAAGCATTAGCATTTCTCCCTCCCCACTTTAAAGTTCAAGTGCATGACTGCAGGAGGAACACACACACAAGAAGGATATTATGATTAGCCATGGATTAACAGGAGAATTAGTTAAGACGTTGAACCATATAAACCCGAATATTTAAATAGCACACCAATTATTTAAATGTTTTTATTTCAATACCACTGATGCAAACTGAAACCACACCACCACCACCACTCCTTTCAGATTAATAATTTATGACATTAGTTTTTTTTTTCTTCAGACAGCGCTATTGGTCCAATCACCTGAAAGACGACTTCAAAATGTTTCTGTCCTCTTAGTGTAGCTTCTGAACTCCATTACATTTCGAAGCCATGACATATGACTTATGAGTTTGACTACGAGACAGTGCAAGTTCAACCTCTTCCATCCTACATGATATCCTTGTATATAATATAGCTTCCCGATCAAAAGATTTGTTCTTTTACTAAATTAGGGTGTTTGTTTACTTTAATATCTATATACTTCATAGGATCCAAAAATACACATATAGAATTTGACTAGCAGTCTAGCAGTAAATATCATCATATTTGGAGGAAAATCTTATGAGAGGTGGAGATTAAATCATTGATAAACCAAAAAAACTATCTTTAGCCTAAAACTAAAATTATATCAAAGAATAGCCAATAAGCTTAGCCAAACTTCCGTTGTTCATTTCTTTATATTTCCCTACAAGATGTGCATATTGGTATCCTCCAAAATTTACCGCGGAAAGTCTTCAACCAAAGACGTGATTACGCCAACAATCCTTTTTGACAAGATAAAGTTCAAAAGGAGAATAATAAAACCGAAGCAAAATAAGTAAAAATAAAAGACAGAGAGAGAGAGAGATAAGAAGGAAAAGGAAGTGGAGAGAGGAAGAGAAACAGGCCTCTTGTGGTTGAGTAAGCAGTGGATAACATCAAAGATGGATGGAAATTATGGGCTTTCTCCTTCTCTCTGTGGTGTGAGAAAAAACCAAAGCAAAGCAGCCAAGTTGAGCCAATGGGAGAAGCAGCAGGTGCAGTTGCTCCTTTCAGATAAAATTTTAATTAAAGGAAGAAAAGAAGCCGCTTTTGGCGAATCGCAGACGCACACATTCATCCACTTGTGTTTTGATTGCTTCTCGTCCCTGTTTCGGTCTAAACCAAAGGATGAATCCATCCCCTTTTCATGCACCCAAAGATAACCCTAATTATCCCTCCCACCATTTACTTGGACCCGATTTCTCCGTCTCTGTCACTAGCCATCCGCTTCATTGCCAGATATCAGCGCAGTGACAGTGATTATTGAATAACCTCATTAATTAGCATTCACATATGAAGAAGCCTCTCAGATGCTGTGAAGGGAACCCCACTCCCATGGAGCAACAACCTCCCTGCAACTTGTGTCCTTTTCGTAGGGTAACAGGGCGGTAAATTATAATTATATTATAAATTTTCTCAACTGTTTTTTGTCCCCTTGCCGCCTTTTTAAACTGTTTAACTAAATTGGATATTGAACGTTTCAGAATAGGCTATACTGTTTATGGCTAGAAAAGTCTTTAAACCCTTTAACTTGTTTTAAAATTTAATAATTTTTTAATTTTATATTTATTTAATTTAAAAAATAGAGAGAATTGAAAAGTCTAACCATAATAAATTAAAAATACAATTAGACAGTGATCAATTTAATAGCATGGCTTATATTAAAAGAAAAAATATATTATCACTATCTTATGAATAAAATTAAAAATATATATAATAAATCAAAACTCTTATTTTTTATTTTCAGGTGTTAATAATACCCATATTAATATAAATAAAATATATATTTATGTTGTATGTCTTATTTTTAATATAAGATCTGATAAAAAAATTAAACTATAAAATATATCTCATATTAATCACATGTCATTATATAATTAGAATGCCAACTTATACATTGTATAAATACATGTTAAATTACTAGCTTATATAATCTCACAGACATAAAACCTACTCACATCTAGCTAAAAAAAAAATTAAACGAAAATATTTTAAAAGATTAATATAAGCAAATAGTGCATACAACATAAATAAACCAGATACGTCAAATCTTGTCATGAAAACTATATAATGATTAATTTATGATTTCTATATAATATAAAGATTTTTAACAACCCACTATTCTCTGACCAAAAGAACACTATGCCTTTTTTTGCCTGCCACGCCTATTATTTTTTTTTTAATCTCCGATATGTTTTATACTTTTATAGATATTATGACAAAGAGATATAAATTTAATATGTGTATATATAGGTATTTTATAGCGATGTATTAAATATTACAACTTCCCGTCTTTTCTATATTAACAATTTTTTAAACATTAAAAAAATTAGTTTAAAATAATAGTTAATTAAATATAAAAAAATTTGAACGACTTTCTAAAATAAATCTCTAATCTAATTGGCATAATTAATTGCGGGAGAGGATGGAAAATTTAAGAGTAAAAGAGCAAAGATATTTTTAAAACGACATCATAAATATTTTATTGGATTTTATTTAAAAATCCAGTTCAAAGATTAATAGGTAAGGTCTTATAAATATGAATAATATATAAAAAAAATTAAAAGGGAGAGGAGGCATATTCCGTGGATCCACCGCCTACAAGGTAAGGGAGGGACGGACATGATGTGACCACTCATAGACGGCTAATCTTGTTTCAACCGCAACTGAGAAACCTGACCCTGCCACGTGGCTTCAGCTTCAACCCTCCAATCACATCGCGGTGTCCACGTGGGACGCAGCCATGTGACGATCGTTAAGCAGAACGCTCACTCGCCCTCTCACCGCGGCATCAAGATGCCCCATTTATGTGGGTTTTTCGTAAGAGCCAAAATTTGATTGATTTAGATGCGTGCGGGGAAGGGAGGTGGGGGAGATGAAAAATTAATGAAAGGAAAAGGGGTGGTGCGACACACTTGGCCTGCCTACAAAATGTAGGTCACTTTCGGCATAATAAAAATGGGGCATGGGCCCAAGTGGACCATCTTCCACGTTTTAATCTGCCACCAACACTACCAACTTTTCTCTGCTTCTGCTCTGCAGTAATTCCAGACAACGACACCTTCAAAACTGGTGACTCCAATTTCTCAAGAGAAACAAAGTTTCTAGAATCCGATCCAAACCACACCCACCTTCTTTCTTTAACGTAACTATGGGGTTGGTCGAAGGCCAACTTGCCACCAATCAAAACCAATCCTCCATGTGAAATTTCAGAACCAGCACTATATCTAATATCTACCTCCTCCTTTTCCATTATCTCCGTTCTACGTTATGGTTCGTTGAATCCCCTTCAACGCCACTTTTTCTGTCACCGTTATTCTACTAGTCACAAATTACACTATCCACCACAATTAAACGACAATACATAACTACATACACACACGCATGCATGCATATGTGTATGTGAAGGGTTTAGCTTAAGGGTGGTCCAAGGAACATGTCTTCAAGTTTGACTTTCTTATTACTCGTACGTTTATATTAATGTGTTGAGGGTTCACCAGGTTTTCGTTTATTCGTTGAAGTTGTTTGTTTCAGCAAAGGTAGGTTGTCTTTTTTCATAAACCTGCATCCTCTTCGCCCACTTTCTTCATTGCTACGCCTAGCTACCCGCCCTCCTCCTCTTCAACATCAATGTTGCTTTCAGCGTTGAATTTTCCAGCATAAATTATTCATTAAAAATACCACAAAAATCCTACAATATGTAATAATGCGCAACTAGTATTACACTTTATCAATTCAACTTGGCATGCAGTGACTAATGAACAGGATACATGAATCATCCACAGAAGTCTCATTCCTTTTACTTTTTCTCTTTCTTTCTAATCATCTTTAGTGCGCTCACTTGAGACTGCAAATAATCTGATTTGAGAAGACTAATAAGAACAACGCCAATAAGCTTACAAAAAGTTAAAATTTTTAATTTCAGATAACCATGAACTTGCTGAAATTTTCTTTTCAAGCAAAGATTAAAAAATAAATAAATACAATTTGCCCTAAGTTTACATAATTATGAGACAGATTATCTCCGAAGCTACATATTGCATTATATTCACGCGTCGAGAATCAATAAGTCCGGAATTAGGTGGTCTTGCAATCATCAAGAAGACATTCAACCTATGACCATGTCGTGCATGTATATAATTTGAGTATGGACTCGAGAAATAATTTGAGAAGGAATCCTAATGTATCAACCCAATGCAATGGGACTATATATAAGCACTATGAGTGCAAATTTGATGCTCGTTTTAATCTTAAAATTTGTATACAAAACATGGAAACCTCTAATATTTGGATATTAGTTTCCTATGAATGCTATCCCGTTGCTGAAGTATACGAGTCTTCCCTGTCACTTCAACTCTCGAAACGCCTGAACCAGTCACTTATAGTTCTAGCGAGGATTTTAGTTTCATTCAAAGAAAGAGACTTGAGGCCTTGAGCAATGGCATCTGCTGGAGTATACAAGTCACCCACTTGCCATTTTGGATCCTGATCACCCAGCGCAACCAGAGGCAGTCATGGAACAATGAAGCAAGAGAACAAAACTTTTGTTGTCTAAATAAAAGAACTATAATAAAAGGAAAGAAACTCCTAAAAGTTGTGTTTTATTCTTCCATAAAAATAAAAAGTAAATCGATAAAACTTTTTTTTTCTTTTGATTCTACTCTTTTCAGACAACTTATTCTTAACGCTTCCTTTACAAAAATCTATAGAGATGCTTCAATGTTAAGAAAGTGTCTGTTATGAAAACCCAAAAGGATGTAGAACCCACCAAAAAGGAAGAGTATCACCGCAATGGAACAAAATTTTGTCTTGGGAGGAGGACATAACGGACTTTTACCTGTATGCAGGGTGTGATGTGGTTACCACTTAATTGTACTTTTTCTAGTGTACCACCCAGAGAATCCACACGGGGCCTCAATGTTTCTTCAAGTACATCTGTCTCATCAATTGTGTCAGAACTGAATTTCACCTGGAGAGATTAATAGATACGCATTAAATATCTTATAAATGACATTTAACCTTCAACAATGTCCTAAAATACAAGGCAACATACACACCAGCAGTGTGTGTTCAACATTGTATGAGCACTTGAAGCAATCACGGTTTTCAGATGGAGATGGCTTAAACTCTGATACCCCTTGCGTTACCTGACAAAGATATATAGCATACTCAAGTTGAAATCAATAGCACAACGTTAACATGATCTCCAAGATCCGCAATTAACACACACCTCATTCATTACTGACGGCAACTGATCAACAAATTTAGTCAATGAAGTTAAAACCTCCCGCTCAGTTTCCTGTACAAATGATCCAACAGTGTCCATCATGGTCTTCCATGCATCTCCTGCATATATGTTGTCGAGGGTGACAAGTACAATTATCAAACACACACAAGTCCAATACACATGCGTATATATATGCACCAAATTATTACAAAAGATGGACAACAATTTTGGGTTTAACGTAGTGCTGATGACTTTTGCCCTAATCAGGGAACTGAGATGGAATGACTTGACCAGGTAAAATGACTTATGCGTGTGTATATATGAAGTAAGAATGACTTTTGGGTTTACCTTCAGTGAGTAGTAAAATGACAAATTAGTGGGATCATAAGGTAATAAAGGTAATCTGTATAGTATATATACTTTTTGTCAGACCAGGTAAAGAGGGTTTTTTCTGGTGTTAAATTTTAGTACTCAAAGGAGTAAGATATAAGCTTTCAAGTTGAGAAATATAAAGCTTACACAAATACACTATATATCTGCCATGCAAATCATCATAAGCAAGCTAAGGAGCTACCTGTTGCAGTTCTAGCCATTGCATACACAGGAGTTGCTTCCACGGCCGGCATCATCTGACTGACTACAGGACCCAACTGCAGAACAGTTCAAGCAAACCTTCACACAATTTAGACAAGCAACTCAACATAAAAAAGCCCAATTTTATCAGAAATTTGATTTTGAACATTAGAAGGCCTATGCACCACAGCTTCTATATCAAACAGCCATATGAAGTGAGTGCATGAAGCAATTCAGTCCAGTACATCTAATGCTGTACGGAACAGGGTATATACAGGGAAACTATCAACTCAATTACCATTATCGACATCATTGATTGTCCTTGACCAACTATATATTCTATCCAGATTGCTTGTAAGTTCTTGGTATGTTAACTGAACTTTATGACGAGTACAAATGTTACACTTGTCGGTCTTCAAATGGGAAATTATACATATATTGTATTTACATGCCAATGTTCATATATGGCATTAGAAAAGATAGATGGAATTGGATAGACAGTAATTTCTGAAAGTCAAACATATCTTAGTAAAACAAAATTGCGTAAAATCTGAAGGAAAAGAGCAGAATCTCATAAGCCAGTCCAAACCAAGAAATATTTCTAAAGAAAACAGTAAGTTCAGAAGACAAATGTGAATCCAGGAGCAGAATTTTATTTATGTTTAATGACGTAGACAGAGTTTATGTCTTGTAAACCAATCACCTACAATATCTAACATTCAATAGAACTAATTCATTACAACAGCAATAATTCGTTAAAAAGGTAGCAAACAAAAACTCTTTTGGTAAAGTCAGCATTCAATAAGTTTTGGTGTTATACCTGCTCAAAGTAAGGAACTGCCTCTGTGGCTGGCCTGTTGTTGTATGAGATTATGACATTAGCCTTCCACAAAAGACATATATCTTTCCGTCAAACTCTTTGAATTGCTATTAACTCTATAAGTTATTTTGAAATCCATAAAACTTCACAATTTACGTTATGCTTCCACAAAATAAAACATATGTAGTAGAATACATATATCATACTATTATTCAGACGAAGCATGGAAATCATTTTGTGTACAAAAGGAGATAAAACTCTTGGTGCTGCAGAAGAGGGGGGAAACACCTTGGGTATCTTCTCAGAAAAATAGCTTCCAATGAGTAGCTGAAGAAGCGCACCATTGCTACAGATTCAAGACAAGAAATGAATTATTTTATTGCCACAGATTCTAATAAGATTGTTGCTCAATAACTCACTCACTTACCTGTGGCCAACAGAGAAAACCGGAAGGTCTCCGAGTTGGGCAGGTGACAAATTGGCTTCAGGCAAACCAGAAGTCAGGATTGTATCCAAGCAAGCCTGGAACCTTTCATGTACTTGTTTGGTAGCTTGTGCATGGTCAAATGTCACATTATAAGGCACCAAAACAACAAGAAAACCTTCCTTTGCCAGATACTCGATTAAATAACTGCAATAAGCAAATTAAACGACAAAATTGCCACGCCAATGTCAGAATTGCAGCTAGTAATAGCAATGGATCTACGGTATAATGGGCAAAAGAATATACCCGTAGGTTACTTCAGGAACAGCGCCAATGAAAGCACCACCCAAGAATTTGATAATAGCGCGAGGCTTGCCACGATTAGGTGTGGGCGGAATCACCAAGCAGGAATCCCGCTTTAGAATCTTGTTATCGAATCTGATATTGCTGTCTCTGCCTCTATACGTACCGGAAACCATCTTTGTCGCCGATGCCACCATCTTAGGAGTCGGGGTGTGGAAGTGTACGTATTTATCCGAAATCCCATGTGGATATCTTAATCTACTAAAGCTCGATAGATTCTTGGTCTTCTTCGAAGAGAATATGCATCTGATATCTGAGCCTGAGCCTGCGACGGAGAAAGAGGAGATGGCGAGCTCCATGGCCGGGTGACCACTGGCTAGTTAACTAATTTGAATGTTTGAAAACGCCGTCCAGAAAATACAAGTCAATCTATTCTCGTATTTTCCTCATATTTTGATTTGTGATGAGATGGAGGGGTGGTAACTACGAATTTTCATGGTGGCCAGAAAACGGATTACGAATTTCCATGGAAGTTGTACGAGACAGACACAAACAAATGTTGAAGATTTTGCCACGATGTGTTTTTGTGTGGCTATTTTAACTTAATTTTGGGAAAAACTTGTGGATGGTTGTTTATCTCCTTTTTGGGCTGCTTTCTAATCAATACTTGCCATCTGTATTTTTTAATCCAACTCATCACATATTTCACGTTCTTACCTTTTTTTTTTATTAGAAGGGTATATATATATATATATTAGTAACATAAAATTATAAATAAAATTAAACTCATAATTTATATAGGATATTATATGCTAATCCGCTATAAGACATTAACCTTCTCACTTTTGACATAGATGGTTGGTATTTTCCTTTAAGTATTTTTGCTTATTTGCAATAGTGCTCTCTCCTTCAAGTATTTTTTTGGGAACTTTTAAAGACATGGTTCGATTTATAAAATAAATTATTAATTATTAACATTCATTATGTATAGTATAATAAGATCTATATGCTATATAAATTATTAAAAAATCATATTATATGAGATATATTAAATTAATTTGATTAAATAAATTAAATTAGTTAAATTAATATAACATATTTTTTAAAAATATTTTAATTATTTTCTTAACTCTATTTTTTTATTTAATTATTATTAAAAGAATATTAATAAAAATAATTTTAAAAAAGTGTTAAATATAAAAATGAGTTTTATATTTAAATTAATATTAGCTCTTTCATATATTTAAAATTAGAGAATTATATTTTATTTCAAATCCAACAAATACATTATTTAACAAAGAGGCAGAACGTTTGTAACTTTTGTGCAAAAGTCGTCTTGGTGCTACGCCTCAAAAATCTTCCCCGGATTTCTTCAAACCTCAACGGAGGAAAGCATCCTCTAAGATGGGAAAGAGGATTTTGATGTAATGAGAAATCCAAAACGTAAAAGAGCATCGATAATAGCCATCAAGAATGGTCATATAATCAAATAATCAACAATCAATGTAATGGAGTCAATTTAATTCAAATATAATAAAAAAGTACAACTGAATAGGAAACTCACCTTATTCAATAGAATAGGAAACTCACCTTATTCAATAGAATAATAAACTATATTAAATGTGGAATTCAAATTACTCCAAATCAACCTTAACCATAGTCAAAATTCCATCTAGTCGCGCAAGCAATTCTGACTAACCGTAATATGAACAATGAATTCAGTATCTATTGATGATTCGAGTATTCTAAGATGGTAGTTTGAAAACCTACGTCACGATTCTAATTATCATTTTATAAAAAATTAAATATAGTCTAATTATGAGCTATAATGTATAGCGTAATTTTTTTATCTTAACATATTAAATTTATATTTGATACTCTATAAATTATTAATATTAATAATATTAACGTTGATTGGGATGATATGTTCATCTCATCCCACCCCTCATTGCACTGTTATAAAGATATAAAATAATCAAACTGTTTTTTAACGATTAAAACTAGAAGTACTGCTGGTAACTAGTAGGGTTATTGTTTAATAATTAAAGGTAATATCTTAAATTAATTTAGAGGAGTAATTAACATTTTAAAATATTTAAGAATATAATTAATATTTTAAATTAATTTTAAAAATATAACTAATACCCTAAAATATTTAAATTGATATAATTTTATCTTTTCACTAATAGAAATATAAATTTATATCCGATCTATGTCACTTAAACTTTTTATTTTAACATATTATTATTTAAAATATCGCATGTGTTATATTATTTAAAAAAAAGTATTGAATAAACTTTAAAATTGATATTATATAGAATTCATAAATAAATATTAAAAAATTTTATAATTTATTTAGTATAATTTATTAAAATAATATTATACATATAGTATTTTAAATAATAATGTGTTTAAATAAAAATTTATGTAGTATATATCAAATAAAAATTAATATTTTTATTAGTAAATAGGTAAAATTATAATAATTTAAATACTTTAAATATTAATTAAATTTTTAAAATATTAATTATATTTTTAAATATTTACTAATTATTTTTATAAAATTAATTTAAGATATTAAACTATCCTTATTTAATTTGTAGAAATTTGGTATTCTACCAAAGGAATCCTGAGAAGAGGAGGATAACTTCGATGGAAAAAAAAATCCCTACATCTCCCTCTCTCCATTAATATAACCAAACATTAATTAGAATTAACTTGAAAAAGTATAGAACTGGAACTGGAAAGCGGAGTGATTTGGGCGTGGTGTCCTTCTTTCCACCGTACCAGGAGCAGAATCCGGTTCCAGCATCTGAGTCGACGACTCGGCCATGGACGGGCAGCGTTCCAGATCCGACGACCCATTCCTTAACAATTATCAGCCTTCTGAGCTCCGAATCGCCTCCGAGTTCTTCTCAACCTGGCTTCCCTTCCTCTCCAAAGATCTCTGCCGTCACTGCTCTGTAATTCTTTCTGATCGCATCCGTTCCATTGACCCCGGTAAACTGCTTTCCTTTTCTTTTTCGTCTTGTATCGTCTCTTTGGCCTCTTATCGTGGGGTTTTTTGTCATATTTGAGCGCAATAACTGAAAAGCAACTATGAATCTTGGCAGATTCTTTGCCTGTTATTCTTTGGTAATTATATGCTGCATGCGCTATAAATAATCGATAATTTACTGATAGGAACATTTCTCCTTTTGTAATTTTGTAGAGCCTCATGGTGATGCTCCAAGAGAGCAATTTGATGACGATTCGAATGCTTCTGTTGCTAATAATATGCAATCACATGAGACGCGTGACAATCATGACGATAATTGTGAGACGAATTCTCTTGGGAGTTGGAAAGATGGGGCAGAAGCAAGTTATTCGGTTGAAGCATCTGGGTGGTCTGAACCAGTGACCGAAATTTCTTTAAGTGAAGTCAATTATGAATCTCCTCTATTGGAGACTCCGAGCCCTCGCATGTCTTGGGCGGACATGGCGCAGGAGGATGAGTTTGGTGAAGAAGAGCATGACAAGCTGCCGGTTAATGCAAGTTCTTCGGATGGAACGATAACAAAGGTTCCCGAGAAGCCTAAGTTGTCTTGGGAGCAGCGAGAGTACATTAGGTTCATGAATGTCTGGCGTAAGAAAGATTACTTGTGCTTTGAGAGGGTTAATGGAAAACTTGTCAACATCCTTGAAGGGCTTGAACTCCATACGGGTATTTTTAGTGCTGCTGAACAGAAAAGGATAGTTAATTATGTTGCTTCACTGCAAGAGATGGGAAAAAAGGGAGAACTGAAAGGTTTGTTGTCTCACCATGCTAATACATTGCACCGTTTATTTTGTTAGCATGAGTTAATGAAATTTATGGCAATAGATGTTGTCTAAAATGTCTAATGCATAGATAAATGTTTGTTGAACAATTAGCGTTAATTACACAGGTCATTATTAAAAAAACAGCAATAGCAGAAAACCATTTCAATATGGATGACAACGCCTTGATTTGATTATACCGGCTATATTGTTCTTCTCCTGGCGATAGTGTTGGCTCTGTATTCTAAATTGACATAGAAGCACTTCCCTATATTCAGTTGTTTTCTACCTTGCTAACTGCAAGAATTACTGCTGCCTTTATCATCTGATTTTAAATATGTGAAAGGAAACGGATGGATGCATTACAAGATTAACTGCAATCACTTCTCTTGTCTTCCAACATATTTGAAACTTTATAGTCGGTGGTTTTCAACTTGTTTAATGTTAAATTGTAGGGTATAATCAAATCGCTCTTAGTGTTATACTGCATAGTGGCTGAGTAGAAGATTATGCAGATTAACTATCAGATGGAACGGAATGCTATTAGATGACTAAAAGTACTTGCATGAGTTTGATGATCTATCGTCATAGCTGTATTTCCCATTGTATATTATTAGTATTGATGTGTTTAAGACTGCATATTATTAACCGCATCCGTATTTTGTTTTGCCTTTTATTCTATTGTCATGTCTGAGGCATGATTATTACTCTACTACTAATTGGCTCAGATCCTATAAGATCACGAGGTAGCAATTCACGAACATGACATCACAAACAAATCACAAATAAGGACTTAAAAATCCTCTAGATTCTGGTAGGACTTAGTTGGTTCATAAAGGTATTTCTGGGAGGTGAACTGACATGTTCATTTAAGGTTTAAAGATCATACTTTTGTACTCTAAGATTGCAGTGGTTATGAATCCAATTAGGCTAAATATTTATACGTTCTGGGAAATAATTTTGTTATTGTAAAGGAGTGTGGATCTTGTCAAAATACATTCCTTGTCCTATGAATGTATCTTTTGCAGTCTTTTCTAGCTATAACTAAAGTAAAAACTCCCTACTTGCTATCTGATAATTCTGTAATGAGAGGAAAATACTGATTATTGAAATATGTGCTCAGACTGAGGCAAAGAATGGTGAGGAAACCGGCATACAATTTTCAGTTGTAGATAATATCTATTATCTCCATGATAAGTAGTAAATCATGTAGATGTAATTCTTTTTTCTGGAATTTTAGGGGTACCAACAACTAAGTGTGATCAAGGAGTTGGGAACTAATCAATGATCCTTTGTCTGGAGTTATGGATATATTGAGTTTTTGGATCACGGGTTGCCTGTGCTAACTACGATCCAGAAGACTGAAAAGAAAAGCAATTCTCCTTTTTGTCTATACCGCATTGATAATTATTTAAGTATAATGGGAGGTGTTATTGCTGAGGGACTGTATGATGTTCATTCTTTTAAACTCTTGCAGATCGGACATATACAGCTCCTCAAAAGTGGATGAGAGGCAAGGGACGCCAAACTATCCAATTTGGGTGCTGTTACAATTATGCACCAGTTAGTATATTTCTTACACCGCCTTTACAAATCTTTTACACGTGTTCTTTTTTGGGAAATAGAGTGATTTTAATACCTGAGTGGTCCCATTATGATCGCTGAGGAGTTTGATAGGGGGATGGAACTCTTACTTTCTCACATTCTGCTTACAGGATAAAGATGGTAACCCACCTGGCATTCTTCAGAATGTGATGGTAGACCCTATTCCTGACCTGTTCAAGGTCATCATCCGAAGGCTCATAAGGTGGCATGTACTTCCTCCTACTTGTGTACCAGATAGTTGCATCGTTAATATTTATGAAGAAGGCGACTGTATACCTCCACACATAGACAATCATGATTTTGTTCGACCATTTTGCACCGTATCATTTCTTAGTGAGTGCAATATAGTCTTTGGATCCAACTTAAAGGTTGTAGGTGCTGGGGAATTTGATGGTTCAGTTGCCATTCCCCTGCCTGTGGGGTAAGCATTCAGTCTGTATTTATTTCTTGCTCTTTATATAAATAATTTTTCAATTATATTAGCTTGGCAAGAGATTTTGCATTGATTTTTCAATCAACTGATGACTAGAATGGAGAAGTGAAAATCTTATAGTAGCATTTTCCTTCCAGATCTGTACTTGTGTTGAATGGAAATGGAGCTGATGTAGCTAAGCATTGTGTGCCTGCAGTTTCTTCGAAAAGGTACTTAAAGAAATTGTATTTCTCCCACTGCTCCCCCTCTATGATTTTGATGTTGATCTGACTCAAATTCAATTTTCTTCCAATATCTATTAGGATATCTATCACATTTAGAAGGATGGATGTTTCCAAACGGCCAATAGGATATGTTCCAGAGCCTGATCTGCAGGGGATCCAGCCGTTGGTCTTGGAGGAAAAGAGGTCAAATGGATCAAGACCTAACCGTCATAATATGAGGAGACAGAACCGAAGAGGTCGTAGGAATGATGCAATGGGACCTGCGATTGGAAGGGATAGAAATTTGGAGCCTCATGAATTTACTCAAAGTGCACAAGGGCCTTCAAACAGGCAGAGTAGAGGAAGGATGGGTAGCTGATGGATACTCCAATATTGGGATAAAGGTTCCTGTTGGCTCAGGGTTCACTTTCTGGCATTCACAGCAAAGTGTTGGTTGTGTTCATGTGATTTTCTATCTGGGAACAGGACTGTCATGCAGGCCTGATCACTTTGGTTTCTGAGAGGAGACATAGAGAACATCCAATTTTATACAATCAGCTTGCACACTCAAGTTGGTCAGTTGGGAACTGCTTTAGTATTTTTCTCAAGCAATGTGAACGTGGATGTCAAGAATGGTTGCCATTTGGTAATTTAAGTTGTGGTTTGTATCTTCTTTAGTATCGAGATTAAAGACAGTGGGGGTCTTTATTAGATTGAAATTATTCTTTATTGAAGCAATGTTTGTGTTAAGAAGGCAGCGTCGCTGGATTTGATGGGTTGGAATTTAATCGTCCGATCAGCTACACTTGCTTGTTTGTATAAAGATGGCGTTAGGTACATCAAATTAACCCAGTTGTTCTATGAAGGATTGTGCTTGTATTTCCCCCCCACGTGATTTGTATTATTCTGAGAAAACGACTAATTTTATTTTTAAGTGTAGTTGTTCAATCTGAGATGTGCCCGAACTTGTGCCCGAACATTATTAGAATATTTGATATTTGATTCGATTCTGTGTTATTTTTTATTGCCAGCATCCTTGATTCCTATGTGACTTAGCCATGTTCTACGAATTATAAATTGAAAATTGTTATTATTTTGAAAAGTCGTAATCTAACTCAACCAAATCTTAAACGAAAGAGGATAACCATAATCTATATGTTTTTTTTGTTAAAAATTTTTTTTGGAAGGAGGTTAGCCCATCGACAATCTAAAGGTAGGGTAAAATTTTTCTTTCTCTTGATATCAATATTAGACAAGGTGAGCTGTCAATTACTTTCATATATAAATTTAGGTACACAGGAGCTAAGATGTCTCTCTAAACACCGTGACTGGAACCACAATAAAGTGATACTCTCTAAGAATCGAATGCGTTCTAAATAATCACACGTTTTATCTATTCACTAGCTGAACTCATATACGATGGTCCATCATCTATATGCTATATGAAGAGAGAATTACTTAGCCTCTAAGTGCCTCAAAGTGGGTTCAGTTTAAAAGAGATTATTACTTAGCCTCTAAGTGCCTCAAAGTGGATTCAGTTTAAAAGAGACACTCGAAATACAATTAAATGGACACAGAATATCAAGAAAAAGCCAACAGAGTAGACATCTGCGAAACTTGAATGGGTGTGACTCTACCTTCAATAGTGAACAATTCACATGTAGCAGTTCGTAGAAATTGCTGATCATACATGGTAACCATCTAAACATACATATATTCGCCACCACGAATGGCATTTTCGGCACCCTTTCTCTCTTCTTCTGCTTCCTTCTCACGTTCCTTCCAGCTCTCATAGGCATGGTCATCAGTCTGCAGCTCATAACGACAAATAGGACATGAATTATGCTCGTCCTGCAACATAGAGACGATGATTTTAAAAAAAGGGGAGACCAAAAATTGCATGATCTTCCAAATTGTTTCCAACATATCAGGGCAAGTTCCCGAATATACCAGCCATGGCTTTAGACAAGGTGGGTGGAATGTGTGCTTGCATGGCAACTCCTGCATTTTATCATTTAGAGCCAAGTTTTCCTTGCAAATTGCACAATCTGCATCTTTCCCCAGCTTAGCTAGGATTTCCTCTGTAAGAGTAATGACCGGAAGCTTTGCCACAACTTCTTTGCTAGCAGGAGGGACTTTTGGAGGTGCTGGACCATCACTCAGCATCTAAACAGGAAGAAATTACAGTGATGTTTACCAATGCAAAGTGTAACAATAGAACTGCCTTCCATTGGTAATAGGAAAACTGACAGGTAACATAAACCAAGTGATTTAAATTGAGTAATAGGTTAATTGGGTTTTTTCAAAAATAACATGACAAGTGTATGGTTTTTACAGACAAGTGTTTGATTCCCTAATTAAACTATATGCTTGACATGCTTTACTTAGAAAATCATAAAACACTAGTTATCTTTTGATTGAAAACTTAATAGTAAACATATAAGGGACCATATCTAACCTATTGTTTGACTTAAATGCTCTAAAAGGACAGCGACAATAAGCAACAATATGAATAGGGTAAAATGACATTAGCAGATACGTAGGTTGCTCATGGTGGTCCCTTAATTAATCTGGAAGAAATACTTGAGTGAACAAATCTCAAGTGTAGGTTGGCTTACTCAGGAACAAGTAAAATGGAATTATGGCGGCTGTGATAGGCAACCTGTTCATAGTCAACTCAAAGCACTTATTTTCCGAGTTGAGCTATAAATTACTTCTCATTGATCTTAAATCAAGGCAGAATGGTTTGGCTTGCTTTAGCTCCAAATCTGAACAATGAATAGGCCCCACAACATACAATTTATTTGACGAAGGAAACTGAATCTAGAAATTGAAAGCCACGTTGATATCTGAGTATAGAATTGGAGCTAAGTAACCAACAGTTAACAGAAACAGATGAGAAGATTTGGGATGAATACCAGTGGCACGGCATCTTCTAATCTATTCAGAAGATCCTGAAGCATATTTGCAGCATTTTCCCGTGAAGTATCGTCTGCCGCTAAACTTTGAGATGATTCAGCAGCAAATAGCGTAGCAGCTGTTGTCAAGAGGTTTGACTCTACCAGCCATTGAGGCTGAGGTGGCTCTGGATCCACAGTAAGGTGTCCCTCAAAAAGATATCCTAAATCCACACAAAACATGATACCAGGTCATAGGGGAAGAAAAATTATTTCAAATCGTTATAGAATGTAGAAGATCACCTCCATTCCCAGGATTTTGAGTTGGTTGTGAAGCTTGTGGCGGATTATCCTCTAGATGCAACTCTTCCCTCGCCTGAGAAATGCAACCCTTCAAGTGTTCCTTCTCAGATGGATCAGATACAAGCAATTCAGCCAGCTCAAAAAGCCCCAGCCCAGCATTCCAGAAACCCGGTGCCGTATACCTGGTCTTCAATACAGTAGCAACTCGGCATACAGCCATATAAAACTGCCCACATCAAAGTTAATTACTCGGTTAAATTCTTCAACAATGGTGTCCATGTGACTCGCTAATATACATCAATAATAGTAATGAATCCAAACAAACAGGAAATCAGGTATTGCTAACAAAAACAAGAGAACTTGAAAAACAAGAACCGAAAACAGAAACGGTGTTAAAATTAAATTGGTGAACGTACTAGGGATAGAAATCGAATAGAATAACATAAACGGAAGAAAAAACAAAGAACAAAAGCAAATGAAAGAGAAAGTAAGCATACGGATTTGCGGAGAGAGGGAGAAGCGGATGGATATTTCTGTTGAAGGAGGGATTTGAGAGAGAAGACGGCGTCCTCGAACTTCAGCTTCTTCACCAAATGTTTCTGCAATTCCTCCAATTGCAGTTTCACCGAATTCTCCGATTCCATTTTCTTCTTCTGGTCTCAAACAAGAAATCTGGGAAGCGTTGTTGATTGGGTTGGTTTATATAGCCTTCGGAAAACGATTTTTCTTGTCGAGGGGGAAACCAAGCCGGTCTAACAGGCAGAGAGGAAGCGGAATTATACTTTCAAACACGTCTTAATTTGCTGAGCAACTCCCTAATTAATTCCGCCCACGCCGTTGCGGGATTTTTTTTTTTGTCAACAGGATATTTATTTTAATTATGAATATTTTCTTAGCCTTTTATTTTATTTTCCTATTTCCAAATAACCTTGATATTAGGCCCGTGTTTATTATTTATACATGATGCCTGATACGTCTTCATTTTAATGTTTTATATATTAAATATTGATATTGATCCATTCGTGATCTGATTAATTCTTTTAAATACACACACAAAGTATAACTCCTCCTTTTAAAAATAAATTGTTAAAATATAAACTAAGAGATAAAGTTTACATCCCACTTAATATAGCTCCAATTCATTGATATAATTTGGATAAATATATAAAATTATATGTTTTTTAAAAGTACGCCCAACACGATAAATATTTTAAAGATATAAAAATATCTATAAATATTTAAAATAAGAGCAAAAAATAATAGTATTGTTATATGTATGTAAAGATCTCTGACAGAGGTATGAATCGAATAATTAACGTTATGTTAAATCATTAAATGGATTAATAGATAATCCAATTAGTAAAAATTATGCATAAAATCCCAAGCTCAATCAATTTATTGGGGCTGTTCACCAAAGAAATATCTCCGACCAGGAAAATCTGTTTATGCCATACTCATTATTAATTTAACTATTTCATATCATCAAATAGTAAAATCACTGTAGTAATTAGTCAATTATTTTGATGCATCCTGACTTTACCCTTTTCAGACCAATTCACCTTCAAGTTTCAAAAAATACTAACGTGTGAAAGTCCCGGCCTCAACGTTCCAATCCAAACGAATATTAGAAGCTGACTTGGAATGAAAGGAAAAGATTGAGATCTATCGTCTTCACTTGTTCCCAGAAGAAAACCAACCCCAGAAAAATAAAGGAGAAAGAATTCTCAAGGCCATCATTCATTAATAATTTTGACAATAATAATCACAGAAACAACTTACATCTAACAATCAATCAAGATAATCGCAATAAATATCTCAGTTACCTATCAGTCACTGGGTTAGTTTCATACAAATCTCAGCTGCTATTTGCTTCAATCTTAATGGGAAAAAAATGAGGTAACACAACAACAGAGGGGTAGTTCTAATCAAAGACTCTCGCTGTCATACGGAAGCCTCTATCCTGGGCTCGAACGAGAAGGCTGACATGAACTCCATGACTTGGCCTTTAATGCAGCATTTTGGCAATTTAATCCATTCTTTAGTTCTCAAATAACACGCAACATAAGTGCATAGCTCAGGCGAATTCAAGCAAATGAATATCTCATCATTCACCCCCACGCAGTTGATATCTGCCTTCTTACCATACCACTCATGAGACATTGCTGCAGGCATGGCAGCAATCTGGTGCCAGCAGCACCCGACCTCATCGTATTTCCACACCCGAAGACTCGCGCTTTCCAAGAACTCCGACAACAGGACCACTAGCATCTCACCGTTACACTCCACAACATCGATGGAGTACTCACAGAATGCAGGCAACAACCTTGGATACTCGGAGAAGCTCTTGCTTGTCAAATTGCAAGCTACTACTGTCCCTGAGGAGCTTAGGAAGTAGATTACATCCTCACCGCCTTTGTTAGTAATAACCGACGAGTACTGCTTAGAAGGGCTTCTCTGCATGTTACTTGCCACCACATTTCCAGCCTTACTTAGGAAGTACACAACATTATCATCGCTTGAATCATATTCCATATAATTGTCATCAACCTTTCTCCTCAGCGCAGTCTCATCTTCCCAGTAACCGGTGTTTGAGTCGTAGGATATGATAGACAGAAATGGAAGTTCACCGAAGACTAACACTATCTTGTAGGTGGAGATAGATGAACTCATCACAATGGCATTAAGGGGTTGATTTTGTTGTTGGGCCAAAAGCAGTGGAGGGAGATGCTTGCAACATCCGGTCACCGGATTGGATACGATGAAGTTTCCAGATGATTCGCGGTAACAAATCAAGCCTCCAGAGGCAGCCACTGGCATGCAACTTTGTTTGGAATCTTCCTGAAGAGGAGGAGCATTGTTGAGTCTTTTCCAAGAGGATTCAGCAGCGTCAAAGACAATAGATTGGCTGAGATTGGGGGCCACCATCAAGAACCAAGGATCCCGAGAAGGAATCTGAGAGCAGGCGAGCTTGAAACTCGCAGAAGCCGCGGCTGACTTCCATCTTTTGCACACAGTGCTGAGGCGAAAGAATGTAGAAGTTGGCAGCCATGAGAGAACTCTCTCAAAGAGGTCTTCATTAAGGTCATCTAGAGAAGAGCAGTTGGAGAGTAGACCATCTCCACTTTCTGGTGACTTTCTCTTCAAGCTTGTCCTTTTACTTTGCCAATTGTTAAGTTCCATTGACAAGAATTTTGCCAGAGACAACTGCAAAAACGAAGTAACCGAGACGTTAGCAAATTTTCATCTTCATCAATTAGAGGGACGGAAAGGGGGGGGGTAGATGGAAGAGAAGTAATGCTTCCAATTGAACCCAAAAGAAAGCTGCAGATTTAGGGAAGTGACACAGACCAGAAAGGAGAAAACCCTTGGAGAAAACATTTCTATTCTTCAAAAACAGTTAAGCTTGGGACTTTAGATACGAACAAAATTGCTAAACCTCCTCAAACCCCAAAGAAGACTTGAATCGGAGGCCAGAAAACGGCAAGGAACTAAACACAAATCAAACCCCTCTCTTACAAAGGATCCGATTGCAGTCAAATCAAACACCCTCGCACCACATCTAACAGAAAGAACGATCGGATTTTACAATGGTAAAGTCAAAGTAACCCACCCACCCAACCACACACACACGCAAAAACGTGATCGGAAGGTTTAAAGCTTACAACAGGAAAACCCAGAAACAAGCATAGAAAATGAAGAGAAATGTACCTGAGATAGAAGTGAAGCAGCCGATTTGAGAGAAGTAGAAGGCGTCAACGAATAAGGCTAGGGGATGTATGGTAAGTATGGAATATGAAGAGGTCGTATTTAGAAGGGGTGGGAAAAAAGGGAAAAAGAGAAAGGGAGCTGGAGGAGGAGGAGGAGGAGTGATGGGAAACTTCGTGGGTAGCTCCCTCTAGGTACACGGGTGGGTGCATATAGGAAAAGAAATGGTTGACACTGGAGACTCGGCTCAAAGATTGGGGCTTTGGATTCGGGTTTGACACCAAAGAGAGAAGTGCTGGCACATGTAATCGCTTTAATCGTCGCAAAACTGCATAAAGAAAGAGAAAGTAACAGGGTTTCAAAGTCGCTGGCCTATGTCAAGGGTGGTTTGTCATTTGTGTGAGTGTGTGCGGGTTAGCTGACCCTCCCAAAGCAAAAGCAAAACTCTTCCTCGTTGAGGAATCTTGGTCTTTTGCTTCTGCAACACAGAGAGCTTCACCAACTGAAAGTCAATACTCTCCAAAGTCCCATCCACAAGCCAAGCATAAACCGATTTGGATTAGATTAAAAATATTGGAGAAGAGCAAAAAGCCGCTAATTAAACTCGTTTCATCTTCTTCTTTTTAGTTTTACTCGTGTTTACTTTGTGGATGATGCTCACAAGTCAAACGCCTTAAACTCAGCCAGGTTCAACTCCTACCCAATTCGCAAATGATTCAGCCTAGCTTTTCATACACTGCGAATCCGAATAATCCCTTCTTTTATGTGACTGTCTAATTCACTTCTTTAATTACTCAATGCGAGTTAATTACCATTATGAAGCTAGGTAATTATGGCTAGAGCTTAGAACTATTGTTCTAGCATTGATATGGGTTAGTTCACCCGCCAATCGGACTAGAGATTTGGGGCTTAACCTAATTTTTTGCATTTGTATGTTATAATATATAATGCACATAGTTTTTTTCCATAGTTTTCCCCCCTAATAAACAGTTACACCAAAGCCCCTTTAATTTTATGGAATTGGGGTTAAAATATTTTGTTGTGAATATCAACATCACTGTGCACGCAGTCATCTCGTCCTGTAAGCCCATATTTTGTGGTTTCATATCAGTTGCTCAAACTTTTTTAATTTTTTTTTTTTAAATGCATTTGAATGCTCATGTCACGCCGCCGTGTTTCCATTGTAATTTATTTATTTATTTATTTAAATGTGTACTAATTTTTTTACCCCTGAATGTGTATGCTATTTGACTTGCTTTTCTTCTGCCTGATATACAGCAGCAACTCCAACGTAACAGAGTGGTATAACTTCTCTCAAGTTTTGTCCCCTTTTTTTTTAATTTATTTTATTCTTTGAATTTTTTTACCCATTTTTATCATGGTTTAATTGTTAGGAAAATAATAACTAAAAAATATAATTTAAAATAAAATAGGATAGGGGGTGTTTCACCAAAAAGAAGATAAGAGGTACGCTGGCGTCCTTTGTTAGTCTGTCTTCTGTAGAATGAAGAGAGACAAATAATGAGACATGTTGTGTAACAAAAACCGTGAAAAAGAAAGGAGCTTTTTATTACAAAATTAGAGTAAGCAGCACTTTGCGGATATGAGAAAGTTCTATTCGGTCACTATATGCAAATTAGAGAGAGTCCATCTAAAATTGTTGCAATAGGATCCAAGGTTCCTGCAAATAATGAAACCCCAGATAAAAATAATTTCACAACTCATCAACTCTTTCCGATGATGGATTAATCAAATGATATAAACAAATAACAAATTTAACTATACCTACGTTACTGTTAATTTATTCCCTCCTGATTTTTGCAGTTTAAGAACTGCACAGTGGCGATCCTCTCTTCATCTGATGCATCTTAGCCGACGATGTTTCAGTGGGCAATGAACTAATGCCATAAAATTTTGTACGAGCTTCCTCAACTGGGATCCCATTCTCGCTTGCACTGGAATATCCATTCCCATAATTTGACTTGAATTTAACATCCTCCAACCCTCCCGAGTCTTCCCCATTTCGATGATCCGGTAAAGCACGAGAATTCTTATCAAAGCAAGAAAAGCCGTTTGGTAAACCTGGAGAGGGATCAGAATTGCCAGTATGAATATCATCTTGCTCTTCCATGCAGCCTGAAGTCTCTTTTAAGGCAGATGAACATGGGTTTGTTTGGACCATATCTGTATTCTCCAAATCTTTGACAGCTTGAGAAGCAAGCACAGGCAGTGATTCAACAGCACTTCGAGAAGCATCACTAACAAAATCAGAAGTTGACTCAACATCAATTGTGTCCATATCCATAGAATTCTTTCCAGTCAATGAATCATTATCGGAGCCAGAAGCCTTCAAATCTGGACTAATATCTGATGGCAAAACCTTCAAACTGCTACTGCAATTCACAGCCCCCATACTTGGGATGCGTTCTGGTTGCTCAGTTAAGCCAAGCTTCAATTCCACTTCGTCTCTTTGCTCTTCTGGCATCCGTAGAGACTCAGTAGTTTGAAGGCCAGAAGGTCGGGCGTTGATCCTGTCCAAATAAAAATCAAAACTTGTAGCTTCAATCAGAGAATTTTTTACCCAATATAAGTGAGCCTGTGACAATATGCGAGAGAGAGAGAGAGAGAGAGAGGGAGGGAGAGCCTTAGCCTACACACAATCACATGAATACCTGCTGTATAACAGCATGTATGCTGCCTGAGAAAGTACCTCCTCCAATTCTACACTCACAACCTGACAAAATGGCAAACCGAATGAGGATGCTGAAACTTTAAAGGTATGCATTGTACTTGGTGAATAAAGATGAAAATATGAAGTTGCATGGGAAGACAGAGAAGTCTTACTTTGCAATCATCAATCCTATACCATTTTCCCCGAAAATCCTTGATGTAGCAGATATAATGACCAAAAAACGAGGCATTCAGCATATCAAGATGAACTACAACAGCATATAGCTTATAGACATCAGATCCATCTCCTGCTTCACTCATGTAAGGACTAAGGTTTAAAGTCTCAGGGAAGGTTATTCTCTTGTTGAGTTTTCCAAATCTCCCGGTCTGCGCATGCAAAACAGTAAATAATAACCTCATTTCTTTTTTCTTTTTTTTCTTTTTTTCTTTTTTGGGGTTGGGGGAGGGGGGGAGAGCAATGATGGGGAAAGTACACGGTAAAGTTCAAAGCATATTCAAACTCTCTTATTTCTCTAGAAAAAGAATAATGTATTTGGCTATTTGCATAACATTAAATATTAAGATTGTCACAAGACTAACCCCATACATCCAGACATTGCAAAGCATGTGTTGGCAAGGGACAAAAGTACCACTAATCTTAATAACTGATCTCTAACTAATTTAGATAAGACATCCAAAACAAATTGCTCAAACCTGAAATCTTTTCAAGGCAATTGTGAGAATATTTGGAGCACTTTTCACTGTAAGACGTTTCCATGCCTTAACATAGTCATTACACCTGCAAAAAGCGGCAAGACTTGTAAGCGATAGGACCATATGCCAAGTTCCAAAGAGTCTCAAGGTCCAATAACATCAGTAACCTCAGTTATTTGATAAATGAACTACACTACCTGTGCCACTGCTTCTGTTTATTAGGCCTCTCTTTTGGTATTCAGTCCATGGCCTCTTTTAAAGCAGCCACCCAACAGATATAGAAAGGAATTAATGAGAATAATATTTTGATGTTGTTTGCCTTTGTTATGTTATTTCTTGCATCTTCGCTTATGAAAGTATCCTCATCTTTTTAGTAATTAGCATTTCCTCCCTCTAAAAAAATTTCTTCTTTTATCCAAAAAACAAACATTTTTGAGTTGAAAATGGAATGTAGTGTTTTAACCTTTTTGATGCAAGGTAAGTTTCAAATATATAGTGTTACTGTTATTCTTCTTAGAGACCTCCCAAAACTACTGTCTCAGCAAGCAGTAATTACATTCAACAATATATAGCCCCAGTAACATCTAAACATATATCAACTTAAAGCAAAGGAGGGAATGGCTTCCATGTTGCTGATGTCATCAACAACAGTTGAAACAAAGTAAACATTTTATGCAAGATAGCCAACCATTTTATGGCATCGGTATCTTCTCAAAAGGAAGGCAACCTTACCCATCGCATTTATACTTATTTTCCCCATGAAGACACTCCTTGACAGTAAACTGGTCTAAACATTCCTCCAAGGAGGCAGCATCACCGTGAATTTCAACTGTTAAGTCCATCATATTTTCATATTGATTTGAAACCTTGTCACATTTTGTGCAAATAACCTGTTTTAAAAGAAAGTAAAGAGTTGAAATCCACAGTTACATCCATGTCAGAAGCAAAATAACAGAAATGATTTTGACAGCAAAGAAAAAGGAATGAAAGATTTAGGCAGTCCAAAAGGCAAAATCATAACTCGGAAAGCTCACAAAGGCAGATTCCATGACAGCTTGTATTTTAACCAGATGGCAACCCAGCCAGAATGCAGTAAAACATTTCCAGGCCAATGTTAGCTTAAAAGCTAAGTAGAGTGACTTCTAACTCCTTTATGAAGTTTGTCATAGAATGTATTCCTGGCTAAGTAGAAGAGAATACCACCTTATTCCATTAAACAAGTGAAACTGAGTGCTTTAATGAAACTATCTGTCAAGAGCTTAGGGATGATCTGTTGATCACATTTGGAAAAAAATGGAGAGAATAAAAACTAAAAAGGATTGGAAAGAGCAGTAACAATTGTGTTGATATACTTAAGAAACAACAATCGCACAAAGAACATTAAGCTCAAGAAGTTTTTAACTCAAGGAAGAATGATATAAGCCCACAATTTAACCACCATGCTGACTGTGCTATATTCAGACTCTGAGCCAATTTCTCTCACCAAGGACCATTTCAACATAAACAAAATTCGTTCTCATCTAAAGGGAATCAAGATATCTGAAACTACATATATGTCAACCTCAAGCTAGGCTACAGAGAATTCTACTGGAATATTGAGTCTCTGATTCTCTTCTCAACTCCGTCATGTGCATGAGAGAGTTCAGAGTGAATCAGAGCATCTTCAATTTAATCAATTAACTATCAAAGTGATCATTCAGTCTCTAATTCTCATTGAGCACACAAAAAGCAATAACAAGGTATTCACTCAACATAATAATGCTGATTTTCTTACTGATCAGAAGTATAACCTGAGATTGAAGGTGACCACCAAAAATGTGTTGAATCAGGGTAGTCTCTTGAAGGTTGGAAGGGACAGCTCCTTCTCCACCAAATTCATCAAGGCAAACAGATTGCATTGTATCAATGGCAAACCTACAAGAATATTAGAAACCTTTACTGTCTTAAATCATTAACTATATAGAGTCCTTCTAAACACAGTCAATGCGCAGTTAACTACAGAATATCAAGAGATAGCTGCAGTAGCAAATAAACCTCATGAACTCATGAGCATCCTCTTGTCTTCCATAACCAAAATCGCCACCAATATTATGCAAGCCCGAAAGAATATGCATTGGAGAGAAGGCCATTGAACTTTGCCTTACTCGTTCAAGGTGGGCTTGAAACTCACATAGAAAGCACCAATCATTAAAACTGCCTGAAAAAGTAGTAAGAAATATGTGCATGAGGAAAAGTCACAGAACCAATAAGAAGCAAAAAGTCTTGTTAATGGCATTACATTCTTGGCGGTGTCCTCTTTCCAAGAAGTAGGAAACGAGTGGCTTTGTGAATGAGAGACATTGGAGAACCACGTTAGCAAAGCAGCTGCACAGATTCACGACAAATATAATTTTGTAACTGAATGTTCTTATGGCAATCAAATGATCGCATATAGTAAAGCTTGGTTGTGACAAATAAGAACCTATTTCCACAATTCAAAAGTCCGCAAGGAGAAAATCCCGGTTTGTCCAAATTAAAATATTTAACAAATTCATCATACGGAAAGAGAACCTGAAAAGGGAAAAAAGGGTCAGACACTCAAATTTCAGTATGCCAAAAAACGCACAAGACTCAACACGGTAAGCAGAATGCAGTGTATTTTTCATCAAGGTATATAAAGAAAATTACACTTTTGGGCTGCTTGATAGGCCTGGAACTGGAAGTGCCGGAAGCAGGTACCAGTGCTATTGGAGATAAATTTTTACCGCCAGCCGCAGACGCTTTAGACCCTCGATTAGTTGCCCCAGTTTGAGGTGAATTATTTCCACCGTATAACTGAACATCCTTGCATTTTGACTTATGTCCAGATTTCCAGTGTGACTGTTGGCATGTCTGTGAGCTGATAAACACATCAAAAATTCAACTTGTCAGATTAAAGACCAATATAACGCGTCAACTTCACGGGTCAACGTGAAGTTGCGGCATCAAATTGACAGAAATCAATAACAAGGAAAAACCCTCTGAATTACCAAGACCCTAGAAATCAAAATCCCGTGATCATATTGGAAACAATAATAAAAAGGAACCAATAATAATTCACAATGACTATTTGTTCGACGCACCAGTATCTTACGGCTTTACAGCGGGAGCACTTTTTTGTGCCAGAGTTGCCGCAGACAGCACAAAGATCGTCCTTGAGAGTGCCCGGCATTGAAATTCGATCAGTGGGTCGTTCCCCCTCGAAATTGGCGTCGACCTCAAAGTACTTCGAGGCCGTCTTCTTGACTAATTTATGCAATCCAACAGCTACAACAAAAGCCGAGAATATTAATTGCAGGAACCAATTCAGATCCCACGATACTCCAGAAACAAGCATCTACACCACCCCCGCTTTGATGATCGATGATAGTCCTTCGATCCTACGGGTGTTCATCGATTAAATTACATGCACGACAACATGAGCTTCACACAGCAAAAATTAGGGTTTTTGTTTTTAATTCTTTGTCATGTGATCAACTTCGAGGAGACAGAGCTGCCACTATCTCTTAAAAAGTTCTCCGTTCCTTCGTGACTTCACCTATATAAAAAGGAATAAATAATCTCCGAGTTCCTTGCGCTTTCTTGTTTTCCTTTTCCTTTCCAAATCAAAACAACGAGCAGAAGAAAGTGCGATATTAATTAGAGTAAATCAAAAAAGGGTTTATCTACTATATCTTTTTTAATCCATAAATCAGAAGGACGATAATGGATTGATGGTAATAAAAGTTGTTTTCTTAAGAGAGAGAGGGAGGGAGGGAGAGAGAGGGAGGTTGTTTTCTTGCGCAGGGAAGTTTGTCGCGTGGGTCCTGTTCAGTACTGGGGAGTGTTCTCTCACGTATGTGAAACTAACACGTGTATCGATCGATCCAAAGATGGAATCGTCAAAGAGAAAAACGTGCAGATTACTCCAGTTATCTTGAGGAGACTCCACGGGATTCTCTTTGTTTCCATATGATTCCGAGATTGAAAAAGTTAAAAGTATGTTATAATATCTTTTTCATTGTCTTTTAAATTAGATTATGATGGCTATTAATTCAATTTTACTCGAGTAACCCTATTTGTTTCCATTGGGATCTTTCGTAGTCATAAAATTATGTGTTGAGACTTGAGAGATAATAAAAAGAGCAAGATTATGTATAAGATTTATAGCCCCTCCCCATGTTGTGTTTTGCTTTTTATCTAGTTGTGTTTTTTTAATTAACTTGTGAATTTTAAAATCGGATATTCATGTTTTAAATTTGCTATTCTTGTTTTAAATGCATTGGAATTTAATTATTTTATAATTCTTAGGACCTTTTAAATGACGAGATAAATATTTTGGTGCCTACAGGGATGGTACTTTATCGATCACCAATTAGTAATTACAATCATATAACGAATTCAAATCATTAACAGCTGCTGTTACTATATTTGTTCCTTGGTTTTAATTTAAATAAATTGAGACAAATGATTTTAAAAACATTAAATAAGACCCGAGTTAATGGCGCCGACGGAATGTGCCTCTGGCAGTGAAGTTATTCTCTTTCCGGAGAGAATATTCTCTAAGAATGATGCTTCCTCTTGTCTTAATTCCTTTCTCTCGTATTCTAATTTGTAATCATGCGATCATCAGGCTTAAGTGTTATTGCGAATCTGGGATTGCGCAATTTCTCGTGCTTGCTCACTATAGTAGTCCGTTGGGGTTATCTGGTGCGATTTTTGATCTCAATATATTTTTAAAAGCCTTTAAAAAGAGGAAAATTCTAACATAATCTTTTAAAATCAGGGTAGTTGCCTTTTTTGTTTATCAGAAAAGCACAACAACTGCATTATTTATAAGCTAAGGTAGTACCAAACTAACATTCGACCCTAAGCCAGCACAGTGGAACACTGCAGTGCGCCATTTTTTAACCGGTGAACATTGAAAAAAAAAGAGTCTCCCGACTCATACTAATAAGTGACTTAATAGTGAGTATAAAAAATAATAACATTATTACAGTTTTTAAATATCCCGTGTTATATATTGCTTCACAATATTTTGGCCCAGTTTCGCTTGGGCCCAAAAAGGGGAAGTGAGACTAGGGCCTTTTGGGCCCTGATTCCACTTGGGCCCAATATGTGGCCGCCCTTCATTCCTCCACCGCCTTGTTTCCCAAAGAATGAGCAGATCCAAACTCAAGAGAGTAAAAGGTTAAAAAAATGATTGGAGGAAGCGAGTTGTCGTTTTAGAGGAAAGATGGGAAAAAGATACGAGAGATAAGTGGAGGAAGCAGGACAATTTAAACAGCAGCGGGGCCCACATGATGAAGCAGCAAAACGAGGATTAAGCTTAATGAGGGGCAAGCCTTTGCCTTTTTGGGAGGTTAATACATACATAATGGATGGTCAAGTTGGAAAGGGAAGTGCTAGCCAATGAAAGAAACAGAGAAGAGGACGTAAATAGTGAAGGATGAAAACCCGGAGTGGTGTCGTCCACTGATATGTCCCTTCATAGGTGGACTACACGTGTTTGTGGTAGTGACGATAAATTAGTATTGGCGAATGAATCTCAGCGACATTATTATTAGCATAAGTCCAAACAATATATATCATGTCACGCTTCTAAATTCTAACCACGTTACCCTCACAAGATTCATCAATGTGTTTCTCATAATTCCACAGCACGACACTTCACTTAACCTTTGGACAGTTATAACCCTTCGTTGTTAATTAGCCTTCTCTATGCACCGGCTCCTCAATGGAAACATGAATCCGTTATGATATTTTGGTAATTTTAAATATCCCAGATTCTGTTGTTAATTGCATGGAGGTGGAAGAAAGAATAAGTTGTTGGCGGGGTTCACGGATTCTGTTTCCCTTCCCCTTCATCTTTTCTCTCTTGCCCTTCGTTTCCCCTACAACCCCTCCCCCACCCTCTACTGCTTCCTTTTATATATATCTTTTTTCCTTTTTGGGTTTTGGATATAGCTGGGCAGTTTTGTCTTTTTGCGTCGACACACGGTAATATTAAATATGTTCTAAACCCCATTGTTGCATTGAAATCACGCATCATCAACGCACTGTGATCAACTTGAACTTGTTTTTAACGTTCTCATCATACTGAAACGCTGGATTCCTCTTGTGTCACACCTAATCTACCTTTAAATTGCATCATTCCTTTTTTTTATTATTATATTATAGTAATATTTCTCTATTCCCTGTTTTCGTCTTAAATAATTCTTCCACTTTTCTACCAAAACGGGACCATCTGAGCCCCCGGCATTTTAAATTCGTTCCTCAATAAAGAGCATAACTGGCAGTTGCATGGATAAGCACCTTGAAATGGCATGCTCCATGATTTGAGATGCGAAGATAATTATGTAGCTGAACAGTTAAATATATAACGACAATAATAATGGGCACAAAATGGTAAAATCATCAATCGTTACGTGCCCGCCATTTTTCAATGATTATAGAAATAAAAATACACCCACTAGCAGCAGTTTAGTAAATTATTTAGTAGCATTGCTTAGCTTGCACAGGAAATTACTAATAACATATTTAACCAACTAAAAGCCTGTTTAATTTTCTCCAAAGCCATAGTATAAAAAGTATTGTTGGGGCAAACTATGATTTTGGCCAAAAAAATAAATAAATGGCTATCAAATGCCTAGAAAAATTTATGGACTAAATTATGGTTCTAGAGATCCAAAATTATAGTTTCAGATAAATTTATGCAATTAGTTTCTGTGGGGACAAAAATACTTTTGAATTGTATAATGACCATTTTATCTATATTTTTTTTAATTATTTTGTCACATGCCCTTCTTGATAATTTATTTATAAAAAAATTTATTATAATAATAATTATTAAAATACATATTTTTTAGAATGATTTTTCTTCTAAAAATTATTATCTATAAGCTAAACTAAACTGACCTAAAACTTTATTCAAAACATAACGATCAAATCACATGCAATGCAGATCAGAAAGAGATCGCAGCATACTTCCGAGAGCTGATTATTAGCGTTAGCGGTAGCATAAGTTATGTTATAATCCAATACATATGAATAACTTTTTTCTTTGTAAATTAATACTTGAACCTTTATATTTAAGATAGGAAAAAAATACTAATTAATTAAATAATGAGAGTAAGCATTTTTAAAACAATTAATAAATCTCAAGTCCTAGGAATTCCATGGAGTGTTGCACGGCTCACAACTTTGTAAATAGCATGGTTTTAATAGTTTGCAAAGTAGTCAAATTTTAATATGTACAGTACTATTCCATGTTTCCCCTCTCCAATAATATTCGTTGATGAAGTCTTTAAGGGGAAAAAAATTAACGAAGAGACCTTTCATGATCGCATTACTCGAGCAATATGTCCCCTAATTAATTACCGAATATGCTGTGTCATGGTCAATGAAGGACCAGTTAAGAAATAGAGTAAGGTGAAGCTCTATAGATTGATCTTATTATATTTTATCATCTTCCTCACGGTTCCTCCGTATTACCGTCAACGAGGTTGACTTGCAGTACGCGTAAGATAGTAGACAAGGGAGAAGAAGGATACGTGGTATTATATTGCTTCACGTAGAACGGGGTAAACTAAACTTATTAATCAAACCAAGTTTTGATTAACCTGTTAATAAGAAACACGATGGAATAAACTGATGTTTAAAAACTACTTATCTGCATAAATCCGTATGGAATACGTTAGGCATTATTATTATTACTATTGTTTTTGTTGGTGTTAGAACATCAAGTTCAAGCCTAATTTTGGATATTTTTATTAATAAAGTGGAAAATTAATTTACCAACAACAAAGTAGTTTTACCATGTTAATCCCCCCCAAACCAAAAAAATGCACTATTCGGTTCGATCAATAGTCTTAGGCCTAAGCGAATTATATCAGGTGCACATTAAAAAATAAAAAAAAAAATGAGAAATCAAGATAAATTCATAATTTTTTCAAATGAAAAACAGTACAATGAATAAAGATATACATAAATTTTTATATATCTTAGTTATTTAAATAAAATTATATAAATTTGTATTATTCATAATGCTTAAATATACAAATTTGGGCTGTTTGGATAGGATTTTAAAAAAGTGCTTATGAAAAAAAAGGATTTATGGACAGCTTATGGAAAAGGGCTTTTAGAGAAGAGTTTATGGGAAAAAAATGATTTTGAATAAATAAGTGTTTGTATAGTTATTTTTAGAATGACTTTTTATATTGGTAAATTACTAAAAATTGTATGATTTGATTAAAAGTAAGAGAGAGGTAGAAAGGAGAGAGGAGAGAGGGTGTAAAAAAAAGTAGGAGAAATGAGAGAGGAGAGAGGGTGTAAGAAAAAGTAGGGGTAAGATAATAATTAGATAATCCATAAACTCTTTTACTGTTAAAAAAGCTAGTTTTAGGGTGTGTTTGGATTAGTTTTTGGAAAATAGATTATGGGAATAAAGATGTTTAGATGATTAGTAGCAGAATCACTTTTTATATTGGTAAATTACCAAAAAGGGTATGATTTGATTAAAAGTAAGAGACAGGAAAGATGATAGAGAATAAATGGGAGATAGAAGAGAGTGTAGAGAGGATAGAGAAAAATAGAGATAAGATAAGAGAGAGAAAAGAGAAAAAGAGAGATAAGAGAGGAGATAGGAGAAAGAGTGTAAGAAAAAGAAGGGGTAGAATAGTAATTAGATAATCCATAACCTAGGTTTCAAACCAAAAGCTATTTTCAGTGGCTTATTCAAAATATAGGTTTCAAACTGAGGTTTTGCCTAAAATTAATTCTCAACAAAAATGACTGTTTGTGTAAAAAATTTTCAAACCGCGGTTTTGGCTAAAATCAATTCTTAGAATTGATATCCAAACACACACTTAATAGCTTATTCAAAACTATGGTTTTGTCTAAAAGCACTTATGGATAAATATGGCTGTTTATTTTAAAATTTTTTTAAACCAAGATTTTATCCAAAAAGACTTTTAAAACTATGGTTTGAGCTATAACTAAACAGACCTGTTATCTTCTGGGAAAGAAAAAACTACAAATTATCTGAAATTTTATTATTTAAATCTTTAATATATGAACTAATTAAAAAATTAATTTTAATTATAAATATAATATTTATCTTTTATATTTTTGAATTATTTATATTAATATTATATAAAAAATAATCAAGTCAAGGATATAGTTAAAAAAGATTATTAAAATATTTAAAAAATATATCATATTAATTAATTTAATAATTTTTTTAATTTAATTAAATTATTTAAAATATTTTTGAAAACCGAGTATTTTCGACAAAGATACAATAGACGTTATACATAGTTTTGTCATTATCATTATTTTAATCCTAAGATTGAAACCTTTAATTAAGAATGAGGGCAACCTCCCCAATCACACCTTATCTGAGAATTTTTTATTAATCCTTATTCTGAAGGTCATGGTAGTCAATAAATGCATCACTAAATAAAATATAGTTAAAAGCTTAAAACATACACGCTTCAGAAATGAGGGATCTGTCCTGTGGGTTGTTTCGTTAAAGACACAGACTCGCTAGCCTGTAGCGCGTCATTGAACGCGCCTCATCAACACGTCAACCTCGGTAAGCGCGGGGATTTTAAAATTCCATTTCCCCATAAAAATCCATTTTCCTCTTTCTACAATCCTAATTTATGATTGAGAGAGAGAGAGACAACAATGCAAGGAAACATTATAAGATGATGGCTCGATCGAAATATAGTAAGGCTTCGCAGAGGAGGAAGGTAGCTCTAAATATTGCGGTCTCTGAAAAAAACAAAAGCTCACAACGAAGGAAGATGGCTTAAATTAAGAGAGCCAAAACAAAATGGCGCAGATTAATTTTCTATGGTTTGATTGGTTTCTGACCTCCTAATGCCCATGGCTTCTACCTTCTTGGGTTTCTTATTCTTGTTTTCTTTTTTCCTTCCCTGGCACATGCGGTCATCTACTTAAGCGGACCGTCTCTCTCTCTCCTCTCTCTCCTCAAGTGTCTAGCTACGTTTTATGATGTATCATTGAAGGCTTTTGAGTTTTGACTCTTGAAGAGATTCCTCAGAAGTCAGATCTGCAACAAAATCTTTTTGGACATTGTCAACCTCAATTCTCCTTCTTTCTGGGCCTTTTCCTCGTCTCTCCTTGGCTTTCATTGAATCCAGAAAAGGTTAGCTTACTTTTGAGCTCTTCATTTTGTTGCTATAGATTTTTGGCAATTGGGATTCTTATGAAAACGTTTTCCAACTTGGTTTTCCCACTTTCCAAGTGTTTGTTCAAATATCAAATTCGTTTCTGTGTCAGCTCTGGAAGTCCTGAAGTTATTCGATACTGATGTTTAATTTCTGTTGAAAAGCTCAACAATTCTGGAAAATGGCCGAGGGACTCCAGTTAATACCTTTTATAGTCTACTTTTAATGTCCTGTTGAAACTTGTTCCTGAAAATTGGTCATCTTGGCATGTCTAAACTCTAAAGGGCAACAATTTACCAATTCCTGAGCTTTGTCATCTCTTGCCTCCTAGAGCTAGTGATCTTCAAGCTCCTCTTCTTTGCTCTCTGTGTTCTCCAAATTATGCATTTACTTCTGTATCAGTTTCATATTTTTTTGCTTGCTAGTATCTATTACATATTTGTCTATATATTTGTTACACTAATTACAAAATACAATACGTATGAAATTATTTTTTGATGCAGTGCCTAACTTGACTAATCATGGCCAAACAGATTGCAACAGGCAGCAGTGCTTTGACTTCTCTCCTAGTGTTCATTCAGAGCCATCGTGTAGATGTAAAAGGCCTTGAGCTAAGCCAGAGATCTAGAAATGCTGTTGTAATGGCAAAGAGGGAAGAATTAACTGAAATTTCAAGCTGCATATTATAAAAAAACAGATTGGCTTGGGAATTGGATGCTACCATGGTTTGTGAGATGGAGAATGACTATATCGATGACATGGACATCGAAGCCCTGCATTCGTTGTGGCCTGAAGATATTGGAACTGATGTTGGAAAAAAATTTAATATGGAAAAACCTGGAAAGGACCAAGATATGTTGGAAGAGATTATAATGATGGGGGAGTCAACTGTAGTTGATTTCACTCATCTAATGGAGCTCACAAATTATACAGATAAGGGATCTTCTCAACTCTCCCACCTTATGAAACACTTGGAGTATAAGCATGCCAATGCCGTGCGTCTTCTAAGAGAAGAACTTGACAACCTAAGCAAACAGCGGAGCGAGGTTGAGCTGAGGAAGTTGGAGATATTGAAGGAGCATCGATTTGAAGAAGAAACAACATATGGGGACAAACGTTCAGTTTCTATTTTGGATGAAATATATGATTTATGGCAAGATGTACCACGCAGGAAATGCAATGTTGTTGTTCAAAACAATAGAATTGAAATAGATGCCGAGTATGATACGACTGTATATTGGAAACAGCGGGCGCTGCATTTGGAAAAGATGTTGGAGGCAAGTATTCAAAGAGAGCAGATACTTGCAGAGAAGTTGCAAGAAAGTATAAAGAATCTTGAAAAGCAGTCCTCACCTGTAGAAGAACTGTCCCAGATTCTGAAGAGGGCTGATAATTTCTTGCATTTTGTACTCCAGAATGCACCTGTGGTTATGGGTCATCAGGTAAATTACAATTAGTACTAAGTTGGCACAAGTATACTAAACAACTTATAGAATGATCATTACTTAGCATGTGACATCAAAATTCATGAGGATGTTGATTTTTTTGTGAGTTTTTCCAGGACAAAGAGTTGCGATATCGATTTATCTATAATCATTTTCCAAGTTTGCACGAGGAGGTAATGAATTGCTGTTGAAGATCTTATTTCAAGGTTATATGAGAAATGTTTTTAGTTATTGCATTGTATTTGTTTTCTTTCAAAATGTTGTTCTTCAAAATGAAAATTTGTGTCCTCTTTTTGATGCCTTTTCCTTCTTGCAACAAGTTAGCTTAAATATCTGACCTTTTAAATTTACTCATATTTTCCAGGACATCATTGGAAAAACAGATGTTGAAATTTTTACAGGATCTGGTGTTAAAGAATCTCAAGATTTTAAGAGAGAAGTTCTAGAAAAAGGCTTGCCTGCGAAAAGGGAAATTACTTTTGAGACAGAATTATTTGGGTCAAAGACATTCCTGATTTATGTAGAACCTGTCTTCAGCAAGACAGGGGAGACGCTAGGAATAAACTATATGGGAATGGATGTCACAGATCAGGTAAATGAATTTTGCATTTAGTCACACTTTCATCCTTTTGGATGTAAAGAGGAAATTAATTTTACAGCCAAACTACAGGTGAGAAAAAGAGAAAGGATCATGAAAATCCGGGAAGAAATCGCGGTTCAGAAAGCCAAGGAAACAGAACTGAATAAAACTATCCACATTACAGGTATAACCACTTTCAAGCATTAGTTGTGAATTCCTTTCTGTTCTGCTATGGCAGCAAGAAATCTTATCCCTTTCTCTTCCTTTTTCTTAAACCTTCTAACAGAGGAGACTATGAGAGCAAAACAAATGTTGGCAACCATGTCTCATGAGATAAGATCCCCATTGTCTGGGGTTGTTAGCATGGCTGAAATTCTTTCTAGGACAAAACTCGATCGCGAGCAAAGACAACTCTTGGGTGTCATGCTATCTTCAGGAGATTTGGTTCTTCAACTTATAAATGACATCCTTGATCTTTCCAAGGTTGAGTCAGGTTTAAACACTATCCTTTATCCATGGCTCTTATCTGATATCTAAACCTTACAATCAAGTAAATACCAATTTTAATCAGCGATAAACTAATAAGTTAGGTACTGATCATTTAATCTTCTCTATGTAGGAGTTATGAAGTTAGAAGCAACCAAGTTCCGTCCAAGGGAGGTAGTAAAGCATGTACTCCAGACTGCTGCTGCTTCACTGCAGAAAATGTTAACCTTAGAAGGACATGTAGCAGATGATGTACCAACTGAGGTGAGAAGATATTTATAACTTCAATGCTTTTCTGTCAAATATTTCCTTCTAGCTTTGGTGCTAAACTACTGGTTATTGCAGGTCATTGGAGATGTTTTAAGGATTCGGCAAATCCTCACAAATTTAGTCAGGTATTAAAGCTTTGTGAGCTTGTCAGAACTAATGGTTTGCTAGGGGCAATGTATCTCTGCTACTTTGCGTTCACAGTTTTTATTGTTTGCAGCAACGCTATCAAGTTTACTCATAAAGGCAAGGTTGGTATAAATCTTTACGTTGTACCAGAGCCAGCTTTTGCTAAAGCAGAAGTAAGCCTCCTGAAGATTAGTGCAGACCACTCTAGTATTTCAGGGAATGGAGTAGAAGAGAAGTATCATTCAACATCTCAAAATAGGAGCAACCAAAATCATGCATCGAGTGATGAAGATAGATCTCCAGTTAAAAGCAAATGCTTAATGAATGGAGGTACTGAGGAGCAACCTCATTCAACTGAAACAACAGTGTGGATACGTTGTGATGTCTATGACACAGGAATTGGAATACCAGGTATCTTTTGAATCTTCTCTACATAAGTATGATACAGAATGGTTATCATGAGACATGTATAATTTTTTGCTTCAATTTATAATGTCACAGAGAAGGCTATACCTACGTTATTTAAAAGGTACATGCAAGTTAGTGCAGACCATGCAAGAAAGTATGGTGGGAC
Organism: Leucaena leucocephala; assembly: GCA_037074615.1. Lineage (NCBI taxonomy): Eukaryota > Viridiplantae > Streptophyta > Magnoliopsida > Fabales > Fabaceae > Leucaena > Leucaena leucocephala. The sequence continues at coordinate 4,128,276 of CM073517.1, read as the reverse complement.
AGGGCTGGGACTAGCAATATGCAAACAACTGGTAAGCTTTGTGTTGTTCCTTCTATCAATGGAAGTTGTGTTTCATTTGATCTTCACAGTGTTCTTTTCATTGCACTTGTGATAATAGGTCGAGTTAATGGGCGGTCGTCTTACTGTGACTAGCAAAGAACACAGTGGTTCTACTTTTACCTTCATATTACCGTACAAGGTTCCAACTCTTTGTGATCATTCTGATGAGTCCTCAGATACAGAGGATGATGATGATGATGCATCTGATGATACCACGGAGGGCTTCTTCAAATTTCAAGCACCCAATTTGGGCTCTTTGTTCTCCTCCCATGGATCTAGCAGGATCCAAAAGTTATTACCTCAAAAAATTGGGTGTGCAGCCTCGCATAAATTCAATGGGTTTTCAGAGAATTCCTACTCAATTTCCCATAATAATGACAGATCGAAAGAAATAACTTCAGTTGAGGATGCATCCTTGATAACTGATGGCCCGGATATATCTGAATGTGCATGTTCATCGAGTCACAGCCCAGAGATGGTGAATGAAAATGTAGATTCAAGAAGCAAATTACGAATTGGCAGTGCAGATTCTTCATACGACACGGAGGTAGATCAAGATCGGGAAGCAATAGCAACAATGTCAAGAGAACAAGCACGTCAGAGTCAAGAAAGAGCAGAGATTTCCTCGCAATGCGTCACTAGCAGCAGTACTTCAGAAGTAGCAAAACCAAATTCAAAGCCCAAGATCCTTCTCGTTGAGGATAACAAGATCAATGTCATGGTGACACAGTCAATGATGAAGCAATTAGGTCATAGCATAGATGTTGTGAATAATGGAGTGGAAGCTGTACGTGCCGTTCAGCGCCAGAGTTTTGACCTAATTCTTATGGTACAATCTCCTGCTCCCTTCTTGAACATTTTCACCTATTCAATTCTTTCACTGTTAAGAAAGTCGCTTGCCCCTTACATGTTTGTGTTATTGCTTAGTCCTAAAGTTAATCTATTTCACTTTTTCTTCGCATTTTTGTTGCATGCAACGCAAATAAGTCACGCAGACATGTCTATTACTACATTTGTCCATTCCAGTACGTAATTTATGGACATGCAAACAATTGATTCCAATTATTTTCTTTTCTAGTTTGTATATAATATCTTGACAAAAGAGTTAAGAATTGATCTTCACGTTCATAGTCTTTTGGGTCAAGTTCTGCATAATTTTGTTATTTTCTGTCAATAATGCTTACTTGCTCGCACTTTGCAGGATGTGTGCATGCCAGTTATGAATGGTCTGCAAGCAACAAAACTGATTCGTTCTTTTGAAGAAACGGGTAACTGGGATGCTGCAAGAGAAGCTGGAATTGAGATAAATCTACCAGCTTCATGTTTGCATAATGGTGAATTTTGTTTACTTGCCACCGAGTCGAACCACATCCCCATTATTGCGGTAAGCAGTTTTTCGTACAAAGTGATTTTTATGATTGAAAGGATTTGCCTCTTGTGGTAACGGAATCTTTGAAATGGTAAATGATCGCTGACTTCATTTTTGCATATTAATGCAGATGACAGCAAATGCTTTGTCAGAGAGTGCTGAAGAGTGTGTTGCAAATGGTATGGACTCATTTGTATCAAAACCTGTGACTTTCCAAAAATTGAAGGACTGTCTTGAACAGTACTTACAGTGACATCCTTGTAAATTTTTGCCTGTGTATAAAAAGAACGAGAGCCTAGGAAAGTTTTGCTACGAATACATCAAGTTCTACAGTGTCATGAATGTCTGCAGAAAAGTGTATAGAAGTGCAATATTTTCTCTTATCACTTCATAGTCTAAATAATTCTGATGGAAGAACAGGAGACTCTGCATTATAGTTAGGAATAGGCGCAATTGGAACGGGAATGTAAGGTTACTGAATCATTTCCTTTCAAGTGTCGATACGCTAAGGGGCTAGGCACCGGAAAGGAACCTTCAAAAGATATCCTTCTAGAAGACAATCATATTTTTAAGTATAGATATTTTTAGAGAAGTTAATTATATTTAAAATATTATTAAATATTAATTGAGAGTATTTTTTTAATAAATTTTATTTTATCATATTAGAAGAAATTAACTTTTTCTACTACCAACCGACAATTGATGGTGATAGTTTTCTCAATTCTAGACCATCTGACAAGGAACAAAAACCATGAACATAATGTGATTTTGACTCCATTAAATTTACTAGTTAAATGACGACTAGTTTGATCTAGTCACGAGTCATCTGGGTTTTGTATAACAAGCTGGTCTTCTGTCTTATCATGACTCTGATGGGAAGTTTAGTGAAAGTACAGAAAATTTGTGGATAATATATTTGTTTTTTGTGCGTGTATAATCGATGAAAGAAGCAGAGCCCAATTTGTCCTCATATCCCCCAAATTCTACGTACGGGCAGTCGGTCAAATCTCAGCCCATTGCTCTCTGTCTTCCAGACAGCCTGCATTATTTTGGGAGTGAGGTGATTTCGTTCATATAAAAATTATTTTATCACGACAAAGAATTAATTGTGTGCAATAACGTATTATTTAGGTTTAACCTTCGAGTTTATCATCGAAAAGAAATAATTAAACCCAAAAAATGAATAACTAAACATTCTGCTAAGACATTTTGACAATAAAATGAAAAACATTGAAACGTAACACGATTGTTACACGTAATCCTTATTCAGTCGATAATAACATACGTGGGCTAATATTCTTCGGTTCAATTAATTACGGTCAATAACTCGAAGGGGAATTTCCCCGTATTATATTCACCGAGAAAAAAAAAACAAAAAAGATGATTCACTCCGAAAATAGGTAGAAAACAAGACAATTTTACTTAGATTTATGTTGACTATAACGTTGGATTCCATGAACATCAATGATCCCTGGGGGGAAAACAGGGTCAGTAGCAGCTCTTACAGCCACGTTCGCCACCGCAGTAACATTGACAGGAGGAGTGAACAGAGGCCCCACAAGTGGGATCCGATTCAACGGCCCCGCATGTTGCAGAATCTACAGTAGTTTCAGTTAAGCGTTAAGCTACCAAAAACATATCATGTTACGAACAACTAATAAAACAAGAAGAAATGAAGGGGGTTGGAGAACAACTATGTTTGGATATAATACTATGAAAGAAATTTTTTTAAAATAGTAAAAAAAATTATTATTTTAAAAATTTTCTTTTCTAATATTATTTCCTCCCTAATTTTCTTCCATCTAAATATAGGGTTAATTGGTAAAAACACGAATAAAGAATGACTGAAGGCAGCTACATAGGATTGAACGGAGAAAGGAAAAAAGATTAAGCACATGAAATTACCATCTCCAATGGCGAACCAATCGCACCTAAGGGTATCTTCATACTCCCAACACTTCGGGTACCATAAATGAATCCCGGTCTCAGAATGACCCCTGTAAAGGTTATAAACATCGCACATAAACACGGAACCGCACTAGGAACATACCAGTAGCTTTCCTCTACGATTCTCAGCTAGATGAAAATTTAACTTTCATGTCCTACGCAAACATCTTTGCTAATGTCAAACAAGAAGGGAAAACAAGGAGTGGGGGAAGGTTTAGAATAAAAAGTGCCCCTATTATCAAGTTATGGATAATTTAGGTAGAACTAGGTTTTTTAAGTCTACGTATGTCATGTCCACTGCATTGATCATTGATCATTGATCATTGATCATTAATAGTATTGGCCACCCGAAGAATAGTTTAAGCAGACAGAACACTAACCTCCATACGGGAATCTAGTCAGAATCTCTGTTTCAGCAGCTCTCTATGCCAATATAAGACACAGTAAAAAATGTTGAAAATATAAGAATTGAAAAAGTTGAGCATCACGTGTGTGTGTGGTAAATTTTTTCATCCCATGTAAAGAAAGAGTACTTGAAACATTTTAATCGAAAAAATCAACGATAATTATATGCGTCAATGCAGAAAAAAGGCCAACCACAGATATATGCATATTTCGAAACTGAAAATTCTAATAGACTTGCATTCAAAACCACAGGAACAAAAAACAATACTTCTCTATTGCGTACTCTAGGAATCTTACAGAGAGTCTCAGTACTTTGCAATAGGGTTCTGCAGTAAAACCCATACTGATGATTCATTACTCTCGAGATGTTCTCAATATTTACAAATTAGAAAAATTACCTTTCCTTCATAATAACCCTGCAGTAAGAAATTTGCTACACCAAAGTCAGCAGCAGAGATATAGACAAATCTTTTGACACCTGCAGCAGACAACAGCATGACATAGTACATCTGAAGGGGATTTGCATTTAATTCATTATATCTATATAAAATAGCAGGAGCAAGAATGTCCACAGCTGGAAATTAAGTATATAGAAATCAAGCCCGACATACTATTCGAATCAACAAAAACAAGCAAACAGTATAACACTATAAAGCATGGCAAGAGTACAAGAAATCTAACAGGGTAGGAAAAGCATGGTTAGCAAAGACCACCTATGTACTAAAACAGTTAAAAGAAAATAATCTTCTCCAAACGAAGCATAACAGGCATATATTTCTAACATCTAATCTACCATGACCATCCAAGCAGAGTGCAATATGTCCAATAAGTTAAATAGAAGACAACAGTCCATCTTTCACATCATTCAAGTTGAAAGGCAAAAACTTAAGCGAGACCCATCTGAGAAAACATAAGGGGACGAAAATGTCCTCGATATTTAATTACCTTGTTCTGAAGCTGCTCTAACTGCATTGATGTTAGCTGTTCCGTTAATCTTGTACATGTATGAGTTGGAGCCAAAGCCACCGACACAGGAAATCTTAGAAAATACACAAAATTTGGAGGAATACATTAATGGGGATTCTTACCAAACCAATTGAGTGAAAAACCAAAGGCAACAACACACAATAACAAAAGAAAACATATATACCGTGATGAACCTCAGAGAGAGAAGTGGGAGGGATGGCAAGAGTTTAAATAATTGAAAGAAGAAAATAAATGAATAATGAATTTTAAAATGATAATAGATTAGTAGGAATCTTTCTTATTATCCCCTGGATTCCATCCAGCCAAATATATGCCAAACATTATTTCAAACAAATGTAACTTACAACAGCAGTGACCCCACTTAGAGCTTCCTTCCAGGAATCAGTTGAAAGAAGGTTCCCTGGTTATAGCATGACAGAATTATTTAGAGACATCACAGAATCCCCCATTAATACCGTCTTCAAGGAAAATTGTCATACAAGAAAGCAGACCTTGATACCAGGTGACATTGTTAGCCCAGGAATCATGCAGAGATGACCTACCAGACCTGGAGTAATAGACAGAATGAAGCATCTGGTGGACATTCTCCAAAGAAAATGTTGAAATATAATAACTATATAAAGGAGGCATCAAAACCTACACAGATGGTTCAAAAACAACAGGTTTTTTTTTGGGGGTACTACTAACACGAATTTTGAACCCACATTCTCCTGCATACTACTCAAAACTCTCGTTACTAGCATTAGCATACTCCTAGAGTCCTGGTAGCTTACCACAAACTATAGCATCATCTACAACTTCGCACCAATATCCCCTCATCATTAGATGTCCATAGTGCAGCAATTAAAAACTACCAAATGCCAATACTTAAAGTTTCATAGATTGATAGTCATGAAATATATATATATATATATATATATATATATATATATATAAAGAAGTGTTGAACCTGCTAAGACTTGCAACAGGCAAACCACGATTTAAGGCTTCTCTGCAAATGTGCGAGCCGACAAACCCATTGCCACCCAACACAAGCAACTAGAATATGCATACAGGTTAAAATGCAATGTTAATAAGTGCATACAGAATGAGTACAAAAGAAAATATTTAGATATCTAAATATCATTACCATTGTAGCGTACCTTCTCTGTTGGAGGTGGGGGAGTATTTATGGTCTCAGCTTCCTCGACTTTGAAGGGCTCGTCAACCTTATTAGGGTCTGTGCAGAGATATCTCCCCTTCTTGGCTATAGTAATCGCACTTCATCATAATTCCAGGTAAAGACAGTTTAATGGTTTATTACAAAGGGAAAAAAACATGGGTATAGTTCTTTGTATCTTTCCCATAACATAAGATTCTTCGACCAAAATATGATAAGAATATGATTGGATCTTTTAATGAATAACTTGATTGCAAATATATAAAGAAATATAAGTATTGTCCAGACACAAATCATGAAAGTAGCGAACCAATAACCCAATTGAGCATAACACTCCCACCACATTAGCTTTAGTTTCCATTCCATGTAATCCATTGATAGGTTCAGAATACACTTAATTAGCACCAACAAAACTCTGTCCACTCAACGTAGATTTGTAAATAGCACAAACAATTTCAATTTCATATAATGTCCAGTTTCATGCCAGTATAGTCAGAAATGCAGGATGCAGTCATAGCTTCAATTTCATATACAAGGTCGAACAATACAACAGTGCGCAAGTGATCAAATTCCTTTGGTATATCCAGTCATTCCCTAAACCGAAATGGTATTGAGCCACCAAAATAACCCGAAAATAGAATGCGATGAAAATTATATAGCCAGGTGCTCGAAATTTCTGCAGAACACGAGGAGGGAGAATACTTACTTGAGTTTGGAAATGGAAATTCTGGAATGGATCAATCGCGAGACGACTGTCCTCATTTGATAGTTGGCTTCCTTCGATCCCTCTTCAGCTGTGGCCTGGCACGACGATCACTGAATTTTCAACAAATGAGCAGCGAACCGAGCACTGGGGACGTATGATTCTCTGCGGGAACGAAGCCTTGGAGTGTTGGTTGGGTATGTGCATTGAGGAGGCAGAATAAGAAAAGGAGGCTGAACACATGGCGCCTAAACCTGCTGACTCCTTGCCTAGCGTATGCGGCTCAATGCAGACCTAGAGAAAGCTCCGGTCCAGGAAATTCTACGCTGCTATGCGGACTCAAAGTAACAACTGTATTCCCCTTTTTGTAAAAAAAAAAAAAAATAAACTACGTCTACGTGGATGTTAATTTCGGCCGGCCTAGTTTGGACATTTTGGCCCAAATTTCTAAATTGTGGGCTAGTTCTTTTTCAGATGTCCATAACCAATTATCTAATCTTTACAACTTTGGGCATAGAAGTCCCCAACCCTTTTTAAAAAAATTTATATCAAAAAAAAAAAAAATAAAGCTTTTGCTGTTTTCATTCTGTTTTGCCAGTTTTACCCTTTTTGCTCTTCCTTATCCACACAAAGTGCCACTCATGGAACCTTGACTTTTCACTCTGGTTACCTAATAAATGATATATCATACATATTCTGGCTATTTCGGTGCCTTTGCTTCGTATCTAAGGTATTAAAAGAGAAAAAGAATATTCAGGGAGCTTTTTGGTGGGGAAGAAGATTGTTAAAAGCATGTGCTATATTCTTGAAGATGACGATGGAACGTTATGAACATCTGGTGCTCAAACGACCAACCGTTCTAAGAATAGTTAAATTATCAAAAATTGGAAATTATCAACTAGAAAGAAAGAGCTTCATATATATATATGACCATCTAATACTGAAAACGGAGAAAGAAATGAATTCATCACGTTTCTATTATGAGAGTTTAAAGCAGGCAAAACTTTGCATCTACATTTGGGAGTGGCCCTACCCAGTAGTTTTCCTTCCATGGTGAAGGAGATGCGATGCCATTCCATGTTATGAAAAGTAAGAGAGAGGCTCAGAATCTCATTAGAACCAATGACTTTTGGCAAATTCTGAAACAGCTAGCAGTATTATATATATGCTCTGATAGCGACAGTTCAGTAGGCTGTAGTTAAAGTTTGAAACATGCCATGTATATATGTATATATAAAAAATCCTTCAGGTGTGGCTTTTTGCTTAGAGGTCACGTCCTTGATGCATATATTTTATAGCAGATACCATGCTCTTTAACTGAGTTTTATTAGAGGAGACCAGAGAAAGAGAAACCTCTTCCCGATGATAAAATCTAACGATCTAATAGAATGATTTATATAAATGTGCAATAAAGAGAAGCGCCCTTGAAAAATCGAAGAATCAAAAGTTACGAGGAAGAGAATACATATTGATATTAACGTAGTGCAGCACCAAGTTGGACATTTACGCACTTGATGCCAATTAAGGCCGAGAGTGGACGGCATTTTTATCCCAAAATATTTATTATATCACTCATTGAATAGAGGTGGAGGGATATGGAGATGTGAAGTGGGAAAAGGGTGGCGGGTGCATGGCGTCAATAAGTGAGGGGACAACCGAATTTCACGAGTTGCAGGTGAGAGCCGCTGTGGTTTCTGAGTTCTGACTACCTTTTAGTTACCTCCAAATAAAAGTTGTCACCTACTGCCACGTCACATCACGCACACAGGAGCAGAAGAAATATAAATCCAAGTAACTGAGTTGAAAGGGATTCTGATAATGATGATGATTAAGGAATGAGGATCATGTTGTAAACACAATTTGGCGGAATATATGATGGGAGGTTAGATATTCTCAATTACATCTCATCACCCAGACCACGATTCATTTGGCAACGAGGAAATTAGAGTGAAAATTGAAATAAGCCATACAAATTAAACAAATCTAAGTTTTTCATATACAAAAAGTAGGATTTATGTACCCATTAATGAATTTAAAGAATTGATTTGTAATTTGCAAAGTCACGATTTAAAATCACGTTGTTGTCGATGTGAGAATTTTACCTGCGAGTTATTGTAAGTGTGTGGGAGACGTGTTCTAGTTCTGATAAGTATCGGGAGCACGGCTTGTCTAAAACTCTTCCTTGTAAAAAAAGAAAAAGGGAGTAATCCAAACTATGAAACAAAAGGGAAGGCCGTGGCTGTGGTGTTTCCACTTTGGTCACATTTGTGATTCGCTCTTATCTCGTGTTGTTTGGTGATTGTGGCTTCTTCCACCATATATATAAATATCTACTCCCCCTGCAGTCTTCGCCTTTGCAGTGGCCTCGGGTGTGGACTCCAGAATCCACACTTACACTTTTGCTCTTCATATAGTTTACAAATAAAATCACAACTGCTTTTTTCCTTATATTGTACTGTATTGTTTTTTATTCAATATTTAATGTCGAAAAACATCTTCCTGCCGGAATAATTTATCCCTTGCTGATAATAATAAAGTCTTTCCAGGAATATCTTCAAGATGCAGCATAATCGTTGTAAGGTCAAGGAAAGAACCAGCTGCGTTACACTTAGCCCACAAGCAATACAACAGGACCAAGTCCGTGATCATCTTTCCACTACCTTTACTTGTAATATTTGTTTACCTTTCAATTAATAATCATAAATAATTTAAATTCTATAATAAACTACATTATTCATGCATTTATCAATTATAGCTCACCTCAAAAAGTAGTAAAAAAAGCTACATTTAAATCATCCAAATATTTAACAAACAGAAACACGTTCGTGTTTTCTATAAATAGCGTTTTCCTCGCTATCGTTCTTGCAAGTTCACATTGCTCATTGTTGGCGTCCTTATACCTCTGAAGCAAGCAAAATGGGAAGCGTCTCCGGCTCAGATAACGCCACCGCAAGTTCATCAACTGTATTTTCTCCTAGTTCTCAGCCTCATACATCTCCCTGGCAATCTCCCGTCCCTTATTTATTCGGAGGACTCGCCGCCGTCCTATGCATCATCATATTCTCGCTTCTCATGTTAGCCTTCTCTTACAGAAGGCACTCCGGCCGACAAGGGGGTATCGCACAAAGGGAACTCAGCATTGGAGATCATAAACAGAGTGAATCTAGTGTGGCAGAACCAGTTAACGATTACGAGCACAAGATTCTGGTCATCATGGCCGGCGACGAGCATCCCACGTATTTAGCCACTCCTGTCTGCGCCAAGTGCTCGTCTCTTGCGGAAGGATTTGAGGAGGATTTTGAGAAAGGAGTAGGCGAGAATCATAAGAGTTCCCACAAAACTGACAAGCAGATGTTCGACCACGTCGCAACTTCGAGCAGAACTCCACCGGAAAATGGAGGTGCTCAGGCAAGCCATCAAAACAACCTGTGAGAAAGCTGGCTGGGTATTTTCAAAACGCTTCTTTTTTCTTACTTAGCTTATTAATCGCCCTGTTTTTGGGTTCTCTTGATCTTATTCATGGTTTCTAACGATGATTCGACAAGTGTAAGTTGAACCCAAGATTAATTAGAATCTGAGGAAGTTTATATTCAAGTCAACATCAGCTAGGTACAGTGATATATATATATATACACGTATATAATCGAGTAACGCCATCGGTATAGAAATATTACGGTGCTACTCAACACTTATTCTGAGTTTCAATGGAGGAAATGGAGGAAAGAGCGATTTGCCGATAAAAAAGAAGTGTGATGCGGCGGAGGCGTGGCGTTTGGGGCACGACAAAAACCGACAAATGTGAGAAGCGCGAGATTTTTGGGGGGAGAGATGACGTGGATCAATATTGGTGACACATGTCTTCTTTTCCTTCATTGCTTTCTCGCTTGACCCCTCACGGCTACATAACGCGGCTACTCAAGGCCGCATCCCCTCCCATATTTACGCCCTCTTTTATCTTTTTCCTTTTAACTTTTCCCTTTCTCAAGGCCAGAAATATAATCTACTCCCTCCGAATAACTTCACCTCAAACAAAATTTAAAATGAAGTTATATTATCTCTAGTTTATAAATAATAAGAAGTTTTTATGAATTATATTTTTTTTATAAATAATATTCTTTCTTATATCACAGTCTTATGTATAAATAACAATTTATATTTATTTAAAAATTTAATATATTTTTTATTTTTATCTTTTAATTAATTATGTCTTTTTTTTTATTTTTTTACTCATTATCTCCCGTTTGTAATTTATATATATATTTAAAAAATAAATTACATTTTTTAGATATCTGTTTTTCTAACTAATATTCTCATCCCTTAATTTAGATAATTATTACTTATAAAAAAAATTGAGAAAAGAATATTATTTAGGAGGAATAAATTAAGATTATATATTACTCGATATTTTGATCTTATTTTTTATATAGGTTTAATATCTTAATTTTATTTATAATTTTTTAAATTTTATATAATTTTATTTATAATCTTTTTAATTTACTATAATATTTAATATTTAAAAAATTATATTATATAAAAAATTATATTAAATTAAAAAAATTATAAATAAAATTAATATATTAAATATATATATAAAATAAAATTAAAATATTGGTTAGACAAGCCCCCATCATAGGATTGATATGATGTTTGTGACGGCGGTCGGCGGGAAGAATACCACTGCAAATGAGCTGTCATTGTATGAATGTTCTTGGTAATAAACAAAGAGTGGTACGATCGTGTTATATCTGAGGTCATCCTAAATTGTGATTTGAGAGCTGGTAGTTTAATTGTAATAACATGAATTAAAGGTTTTAAGTCACTATCTTTTGATCTAATTATAAAATCATATTAATCTTTTAAAAAAATTAAAAAATATAAATAAATTATTTAATCATAATATATACTATGTATATTTTTTAAAATATGTAGTTTATAAATTAAATAAATTAATTTTACAAAAAAGATAAATAATAATTTATTTAATTTTTTTATAAAAAATAAATAAAATCTTATATTAAGATGAGAAGAGAAAAACATTTCTCCCACAAGTAAATTAAATGCTAATATTGGCTGGACGCAGGTTACGACAAGCGGGCGGAATATGTGTAAGGATTATCCGATTATGCGAAACAGCTAAAATCTGACGAGGAAAGCAAGTTTATCATATTTCTATGATGATGTCTGGGCGTGTGGGAAAAGCAAAAGATCTAAATCATTAGTGTTTGTGGCAGAGGGCATTAGAACGACCTTCATTAGTTGCCTTCCCTCCATGAATGAATTTTGGTTAAGAATTCAAGATAACTGCTCACCAGCTGTTCTCGTGGGGCTCAAGCCTGCTCCCGTGCTCCGTATGGCCTTCCCATCGGATACGGACCAAATCCATGTTGGCAGCAGAATAAAATCTCTCGATGTGTTTTCAGTTCTCACAGTTTGAATTTCAAATCAACTAAAATAAAAACAATTTCCTTTTTTTTTAAACAAAAAAGATAAGTTTATTATTATATAAGATAAAAGTTAACCCATTGAAAGATGTCCAAATACAAGTTTATAATGTTAAATTAAACAACAAGAATGGAAGAAAAACAATTGAAACATAAAGCTTCAACCAACGAGCCCAAAAAATAATAAGCATTTCAGAGACCAACAAACCTCAAGTCAAGACCTCCAAATGGGACAGCGTGTAAGTCCGAAAGAGCAGGTGCCAGGGGTAGAAACTACTCAGCAATGATAGAGCAGGGAACGTGGAAGAACTACACAACGGTCCACCAACTCATATCGGTGACCCACGACGCTAGCTCTTGAGCTTTTGATAAAGGTCTCTGAAGAACCCTGTTGAGAAGATGAAGTGGCCTTAGAAGCCACATAACCAGCGTGTTGACAACCTTGAAGGAGCGATGCTGACTAGACTGGCCTGAGCATCCAAACGTAAACCTTGCAAACAGACACACCAAAATATAGGAAAGGCATAAACAAAATAAAAAAGAAAGCCAAAGCAACTAAGGAATCGAACAAAAGTAGCAAAAGGTTTAGGTTACCACACCAACATCCAGAAATCAGATATCCCAAATAAGAGGGATAAGAGTAAAAATAAACAGGAGGCATAAGGAAAGGTAGAAGAGACGCAACCATAGGGAGAGGAAAAGGAAAAGGCGGTGAAAGTAAAAGCGGTGGGGAAAGATAAGAGAGGAGAAGAAGCAAAAGTGGCGAGTTAGTGGAGGTGACGGTGTGAAAGGCGGTGGCTGTGGCAGGAGAAAAAATAGAGGATGACAGAGGAGGAAAACCAAAAAGGCGGGGGAAGAAGAAAAAATAAGGCGGTAGGAGAATGACTATGGCGGTGGAAGAAAGCAGCAACGATGGAAAGACCAACGGTGGTAAAGGTGAAGAGGGAGACCAAAACTGATGGGAGGGAACGAATTGAAAAGAGAGGTGAACCAGAGGAAAGGAAAGGTGGTGGGGAGGGTGTAAGGGAGAAAAAACAGAGCAAGGTGGGAAAGCGTCAACTGAACCACAAACGATGGGGCAAGCGTTACAAGAACGTCCGGAAAGCGTCACAGAGGAGGCCGGAAAGCTTGGCATTTGGGCATTTGTTTCTTCTCCTTTATTCTCTCTCATGTGCAAAGTTTTCCAGAAAACTTCTACACCCTCTCTCTCGATTACCATCACTCTCTCTCCAACCACACCTCTCTCCCTCTACTATAATCATTTTAGTTTTTTTTTTATTGGGTAGAGAACAGATTACTTGGTGCACAGTGTGCTCAAGAATTTCTGCCAAATGATTTCCATTACTTTATAAGAGTAAAGATTCATTTTTATTAAAAAAAAAAGGTTTATGTGAGGCAAATACACACACACTATATATGCTCACAAATATGTATATATAGAAGGATAAAAATTAGGTAAAATTCTTTTATCATATTTTGATATATGTTCTATTTTTTTTTACATATCATCATTTAAGGTTTTTAAACTCACATTAGAATATAATATGTAATTATAATAATTTTGAAAAACTTTATCTAAGTTATGTCTTTTTTTTAACATAAATATACTATTGAGTACTAAATGTAAATATTTCTATTAGTAAAATTAAAAATTAATATATAAATAATAAAAATATAATTTATATATACATATGCAAATAAAATGAAATTATTTTGTGCCAAGGAGGCTTATCTAGTGTAAATAATCTATAGGCAGTTTAATGACTTTATCATGTAGAGTAAATAAATAAATTTAAAAAGTAAAATTGATTTGAGTAAATTGTTTTATAATGTTGGAATAAAAATATAATTCATGAATACATTTAAAAAATAAACCACTCTTTGATCACTATATGTACTGGTTAATTGTTTCAAGCTTGGCCACCTTCCGCTTTAGGTCTCAACATATTTAGTGAAAAAATCAGTAGCTTTGTTAAAAAGTTTGTTATATATTTTGTTGAAATATCGTATTCTTGTTGGAAAAAAAAAAAACAAAGAAATATCATTTTCTGTTTCCTTTTTTTATTACATATGGTGTCAACTGGGTTAAATCTAAGGTCGTGGTGAATAAATATTCAATTTTTCTATAAGAAAAGTATTAATATCTAATACTCAACATTATTTTAAACAAATTTGTTTTTAATAAGAACGTGCCATGTGATTATTTTCTAAATCGACATTAAAAGAAATCGTGGGTATCATTTGTGATTAGGAGTGCGTTTATATTTAAGCTTCTTTGTTTTTTTTGAGACCAGTAATATTTTCTGCCTACTACAAAACTAATTTCCCAAGGTTTCTTTGACCTGTTTCATATACAAAGGTTAGAAATCACACCCCATCCATTTACTCATATGGATAAGAACATTCGTTCTACTTAATCCGTATAGGCAAAGTGGATGTAGGGCTTGTGAAGAAGTTGGGTTGTTTAGTTGAGCCCATATTTGAGTTTGACCCCTTTATAGTTCCGAACTGGGCTTCACAGAAATTCTTATTCAAGTGAGTCCAAACTTACTCGTCAAAACCATGGATCTTCTGTAACAAAAAAAAAACAAAAAAAACATGGATCTTTTTCTTCTTTATTTTTCATTCGCTGTCCAAGAAAATGACCATTTTCACCTGTTGTGGCCAGCTTCGTCTGAGATTGCGGTTCTAGACTTAACCTACCTTATAGTATTATATTTCACCTAAACAGGACCAAGCAAAAACCAACCTGGCCATTATTTTATGGACTGTAATTTAATGTTCTCAAATAGGCAAAATCAATTACAGTCCACACACCCATCCTAGGCATTCAATTAACAGAGAGGCTGAGACATATAATTATTTAGAATGTATTTAAATTTTAGGAAGTATTAATTTATTGTGATTACAATAACGACGTTTAGAGAGACATCATAGCTCTTGGGTGCCTAGGTTTACGTAGGAAGATAATAGACGACTCGCCCTGCCCGATATTAGTATCGTTTAAGATGAAGAAAGATTTTGCCCTGCCCTTAAATCGTGGGTGAGCCCAACCCCTTTCTAAAATTTTTTGTACAAACAAAAATTACAGTCCACAAAAAAATTAGAAATTACTAGTGCCCTAACAGGCTATCACTTCTGTTAGGGATAGAAACATGTTAGGCTAAACTAAATCCATTAAATGATAATTTAGCCTGAGTTTCATCTGTAGTATGTTATAGGCTAATTTTTTTGCTTAAGCCTAGCTTGTAAACATGTTTGGCCTGACCTGAAATTTGTTAAAAGAGCTCATTTTTTAATTATACTGACAGACCTTCATAACAGGCCTTTGTAACAGGCCCTCTAACAGTCTTTTTTTTTTAATTACATGTTAAAAAACTACTAATAAACTTTTTATAATATTAATCAGTTAAAAACATATCTAATGAACTAATTAAGATAATACCAAACAAATAAAATAATGGTCATTACAATAATACAAGTATAACAATTTATACCAAATCAAAATAAATCTTTAACATAATTTCTTCCTCTTGCTCTAACACCTTAAAAAGAAGAAATTACATATATATTATTAGATCATGATACAATTGAATAAGTAATAACTAAAAAAAATAGTATTATTTTTACAATACAAATTTTGTACCTTTGAAGCGGGGTTTAGTGTATCAGTTTCCTATGAAAAAAATCACAAATTAGCACCAAATATAAATCTAGATAATAATAGGAAATTATTGAAAATCTCACCTTGTAGAAGTCTACAAGCTTCTTTTTGATCATATTCACATTCCCTTCGCTCCAAATATTGCATCAAATGACAGAAGTAAGAGGGAAAATGATGTTAAATGAATAAACAACTGAACTAGGTAATTGAAAAATACTGAGATTGCATCAATGAACCCAAATACTTGTATAGCCAATTTTTCCTTTTCAGAGCCCCCTCAAATACAATAAGCAGCACCCGACTGTGATGAGATAAAGGAAGTCATTAAAAAGGCAAGGGAAAACTAATCTGGACTCTTGAGCAATAAAATATATCCTTACGCAAAGGGTCCCTTCTTTCTCTTCTAACGTGCAAGTCCTTGCGGTGTTTTCAGGTGTACCTCAGTGGTCAATGCATGCTGCAACAAGCAAATGACATGCTTGAGCAATGGTAAAAGCTGAATAAGATTATTACGGTATGGACATGAATACCTTAAGAGCCTTACATAGATCAAAGACACGTCCGTAGCAATTTATGAAGCCAATGACTTTCTCATCGTATTCAAATCCTGGGTTCCACACGAGTGAACCATAGCCAAAAACCTAAAACACCATGGCTGTAAACTTCTGAGGAAGAATACACTATCAATGAAAATAATTTACCAAGATGAATGGGGGAAAATTTTAAGCAGGTAATAAGAGCATTTGATATTTCCCAAGAAATAATTTAATATAAATGTAAATTGAATAAAAAAAAACAGGGAAGCCTCAACATTTATAATCATATTCCCCATTCGTACTTTTAACGTAAAAAGTCATGACTTTTGAAATAGATTCCGCTCTCTACCCAAGAAGCGTTCAAACCAAAAATACAGATTTTCTATAAACCCTGAATTCAGTTTCTAATTTCTATGGCACTTCCATTGAAATCCTTCCCTTAGCCACCAAAAGTAAAAGCATGTGCAATTGGGGCATATACAACAAAATAAAATGTGAAGCAAATTGATATTGTTCACAAGAGCGCCTAAACAAACAATTCCATAGCTTAATAGGCTGGCCATATAAAAAAGGTCGGTGAAGAAGTGGAGTTTCAATGACGATAGTTCCAATAACAGATGGGATAGGGATTTGGTTGAAACTAGCGATGAAGAAGTAGACGGTGCTTCTAAAGACGACAACGGCGTTGAAGAGGGAGAAGAAGAGTTGGAAGAAGATTCAGAGGAAGAGTTTCAAATAATGCAGACAAACCTGGATGTGACGGAGAGTGGGGATGCAACGGCCAACTGGTGAAGGTAGAGAAGCGACAGCAACATGGCGAAGGCAGAAATGTAACACGACGACGAGTGAACTGAGTGACAGTGGAGGCGCGATCTGGTTTGGAGAAAATTGAAGGTGCCACAATGAGAAGGAGCACGATCTAGACAGATTATGAGAAGGTGTCGTAAGTAAGGAGTGTGATTAAGGATTTAAGGTTAACCAATAACTGTTAAAATTTATTTTTCATTCTTATTAAAATAAAAGTAAGAATAAATTTATAACAATATACCTCAGTCTTATAGTCTGATTAGTTAGTGAGGTTCAACACCACCTATTATATTTTCATATAAAATAAGTTTAATAAATTTTTTAAAGAATTTGAACATAATCTTTTAAATAAAATAGACTTACATATCAGTTTAAACTTGTATATTTTTTAAAATCGAAGTTAAATTAAATATAGACTAAGTTATAGGTCCTTAACATACCGCTGGGGTTGTTTTCATCCCTAGCTTCTGTATTGTGATATGAAAGTGACAAAGGGACATAAGATGCCAAAAGCCTGCGGACCGCACCGTAACACCACACCTCACCTCTATTGAAGCCAAGTGGGGTCCACTTTCTACTACGAGGCTACGACGACCATTTTCTTCTGGTTCATCCTCACCCCCATATTTTGTTCCGTATTTTTTTTTGGCTAAGGCTTGCCCACGCGTCGTTCCCCAATTGGCGATTCCCCAGATTTCTCTGGCCCCACCAGATAGATAAACAGACTTGTTCCGAATAATCACGCTTCCTCCTCAAGACCTCAACCACCCATGCTCAACATTTCCTCGTTGAGCTCATACATTGCTCTCAGAGAGGGTTTTGGACCCTACCTTCTTCACTGCAACTTAATATCCTCCCATGGCTTCCAAGCTCTGTGACTCCTGCAAGTCCGCCACCGCCACCCTCTTCTGCCGCGCCGACTCCGCCTTCCTCTGCCTCGGCTGCGACGCCAAGGTCCATGCCGCCAACAAGCTCGCTTCTCGCCACGCGCGGGTATGGGTCTGCGAGGTCTGCGAGCAAGCCCCTGCTCACGTCACCTGCAAGGCTGACGCTGCTGCTCTCTGCATCACCTGCGACCGTGACATCCATTCTGCCAACCCACTCGCTCGCCGTCACGAGCGCGTCCCCGTAACTCCCTTTTATGATCCCGTCCACTCTGTTGGTGCTCCGTCCGGCGCTGCCATCAACTTCCTCAACGACCGTTACTTCTCCGACGCTGAGGCTGATGCTGATGTCAGCAGGGAAGAGGCCGAAGCGGCTTCCTGGTTGCTGCCTAACCCTTCAAATCCGAAGGCCGTGGAGAGCCCAGATCTGAACTCCGGTGAGTACGTGTTTCCTGAAATGGAGCCATGCCTAGATCTGGATTTCGGGCCGGTGGATCCGAAGGCGGAAGCTCAGGAGCAGAACAGTTCCGGCAGCGACGGTGTTGTGCCGGTACAGAGCAAAAGTGCACAGATTCCATCCCTCAACGACCACTACTATGACATGGAATTGACTGGGTCCAAGAATTTCAGCTATGGTTACAACGGCAGCCAGGGCCTGAGCCAGAGTGTAAGACCTTGTTCCTGAAATTTTACAATTCATTACATTTGAACCTTGATTTTTTAGCTAACATGAAAGAGTTCAGGTGTCCTCGTCTTCCATGGAGGTCGGGGTGGTTCCAGATGGGAATGCGATATCGAACAGTTACAGCAAGACGGTGATGGGGAGTGAGAATCAGACGATGCAGATATCAGCCGCAGACAGGGAAGCGAGGGTATTGAGGTACAGGGAGAAGAGGAAGAACCGAAAGTTCGAGAAGACCATTCGGTATGCTTCCAGAAAAGCGTATGCAGAAACGAGACCCAGGATCAAAGGCAGATTCGCAAAACGATCGGAGGTGGACCGCTTCGGAGGATACGGCGTCGTACCGAGCTGCTGAGCACACCGGTGACCGCATATCAAGTGGTTAATCACTTAATCGTGTATATATTTTTTGTTGCGGTTGTTCTTCTTCTTGTTGAATTTGAACTCGTCTGTGAGTGTAATAAATATGTAGCTATGAATTTTGGTGGTTGATGATAATATATAGTATTGGAATCACCGAATCAATAGCTCCTCCTTTGGCTTTTGATTTGAGGAAGCATGAACTTGGATATTATAATAAACTTGAAAAGCAAAGCAAAGCATATTAAAATCTGGGATCTTATTGGCTTCTGTAGTGATTTAATTATTAAGTTCAACAACTGAGATTATAATAATAAATTTGTAGCTAAACAGTGGGGACGAGGAAGGGATGGTTGTCTGGAGATTTTGCTTTGTCTGCGTATGGAAAATATTAAATAATCCAAGCTTGTATCCTAGTCTGCGTCAAGGTCTTCTTTCTTTTCTCTTACTGTGCGCAGTGATAAAGTACAAAATCTTTTTTGGTCATCATTTTGTAAGTAGGGTCTCGAGGGAACGATGCCATTAAATTATCACATATAACAAAGTCAATATTTAGTTGGCACGTTCTTATCCTTTCCAATAGAAATTGTATTTTATATTCATATTAATTAGCTAACTATTTTTACCATTATTATTGTTAATTATTAATTATGAGTGCATGTATTCATGTTTGCAGGAAGTAAATTGTTTGACCCAAAAAGTGAAAAAAAAGCAGACAAACCAGTATATCAGAAATATATGGAAAGCCAAATATAATTAAAAAATTGTTGTCAAGAGTAATTTAATGTAATTGATTCAGTTCATTTTCATAGAGGTGAGTTTTTTATTTTACTTTGTGGGGATGAGATTGAATTCATGTAAGTATCAGGTTCCACCTCCTTAGCAATAAGAGCAAATTGATTGCCGAAGGGGCGGAAAAAAAAAATCTTTTCCAAAAGCATACCATTGGTAAGAATAACTATCCCTCTAAAAAAATGTGATATAAATTTAAATTCGAGATCTCATATTTTATTTGTTAAGCATGAGTTAAGTAATTTTGGGATACTCTTACAAATATTTTAGGTAAAAAGTTATCAACTACTCTTAAAAACTGTGTAAAATAAATTTTATATAGAAATATATAAAACATAACTTATATTTAAAATGAAGGGAGTAGCTAGTTATTTAGGTCGAAATGGCATTGTCAAGAATTCATGATATTTGCTATGAATATTAATATCCCATGTCTCAAACGTCCAATGGTCCCAAGGCATAAATATGAATTAGATGCTTCTGGAACGTCGATAGGAACCAGCATTAGGGAATTAATTAGTTCACCAGTTTTCCATTTTGAGAACCTAACAAACATCCTGCTCAGGGCATTTTTTTTTATTTTAGCTATCCATCTAATTCACTAAAATTTTACCCTGACTACATCCGAATTCAACCCGCATCGCGCACCTTACTATAGTATATGAGTCTTCCAACAGAGATTTTCTACATACGCTAAAACTTAAACTCGAAATTTTACTTAAACAATACCAAACTATTTATTACTAAGACTAACCTATGTTATTCACTTCAGGGCATTTTATTGGCCATTATCGTCGTGGAATGTAGATCAAGCGCATTTTCTCTCACATTTTCCACACTGAGCTCGCATCGTCACGATCTGAGGTTGAATGAATCGTTGACTATAGCTACCATCACACCACGTCTTTTATAAGATTATAATAATTAATTAATACTACACTTGATATTAAGCCATAAACAAAAAAGAAAAAAGTTACAAGCGCAAATTATAAGAGAACTTCAACAACAACAAAGGCTCGAGACTTTCTTGCGGGGAAACTTTGGCCACAAACTCTTTATACATATTCCCCCTCGCTACGCACGCACAGCCCTATTCTACATGATGACCATTATCAGTTTTTGTTATTGTTTTTTCTAATCTTGCAACATAATACAGCACTATATCATTATGAAATGCCTATCATGAACTATATATCAAGCATAATTAGACACAAACCACCACCAAGCTGGGATTTCGCTCCCTTCTATCCTTCTACCGAAGGACGCGAGCTACTTCGAGAAGCGCCGCTGCTCTGGTTCGTCAAGAAACGAACGACGACACAAGTGATGTTGTCAGAACTACCTCTTTGATATGCTTCAGTCATCAGCCTCTTTGCAGCCTCCTCTGCATCCGCAATCGGTTTTATCATAGCAACAGCTTCCTGAGGACAATACCAAGAGTTAGCAAGAGTTTGCTTGTAGCTGCTAACGGCCATTTAGTTTAGTTTCTGAAGAAGAGGTTATAGAAAAAAAATAATTTAAAAATAATTCTAGAGAATAACTTCTAAAAAAGAATTTTTGGAAGAAAAGTGATTATGAAGAAATAAGTATTTGGATAGTTATTACTATATTAACTTTTTGATAAATAAATTACTAGAAAGAGCATTAAGATAAAATGATAGAAAAAGAAGACAGGGACAAAGTGGTCATTACATAGCCAAAAAAAACTCTTGCCACCCAGAAACTATTCCCACAAGTGTATCCGAAACCATGGTAGCTCTTTTAGATATTTGATGGCTGTTTGTTTAATTTTTAGCCCAAACTAAAACACTTGAAATCATGGTTTCTTTTGAAACCAAACAGGCAGTAAGTGTTTTTACAGAAAATGAGTTCTCTACCAAACAAAACACGTGATTGTTGAAACCAACATCATGAATATCTGCCCTTGGCTTGTTTCCAAGAAGGATAAATCCCCCCTCTCTCAATATGTTAGTGCAAGGCCTGCATGCAGGCAATATTTCACTCGTACTTTCCAGAAACTAGTTTATCGGCTCTGCCTAACTAACGCGTTATTCTATGCAACTAAATATAGGTAAGAAAATAGTAACATTCCAACTCTTTTCAGCAGAACCTTATTCATTTCAACGTGCTCATAATGATGGAGATGCAGAATAGTTATGAAAGAAAAGAAAGGGGAAGAAGTTATAAAAGAAAAAATTTGCAGACCTCATTAGTGACAACATCCCATAGCCCATCGCTGGCCAATATGAGAAACTCAAGAGAGCTGTCAACTTTTTCTTCCTGCAAGACCAAATGCATTCTTGTAAATACAATACACAGGGGAGGCAAAGGAGGCAAAACACATACACACAAATAGCATAAGTTAGGCAGTTTATAAAACTCGTCATTGTTTTCCATCTTGTCTATCTTCGACTCACTAATAGAATGCTTTTCAACGTAGACTTTATATTATCCACTGTTTGTGATAAATCTATAAATAAGTCAAAAAAATTGATGTCACCATTACAGAAACACACCTGGATTTCTGGATCAGCAACAACATACTGCTTCAGGAGTCTATCACCAAATGCCCGAGAAACAGCAAGAACACCACCAACTCTCCAAGTTCCTGTGAGTATAATTTTAAGTTTTTGAATGGCCATAAGCCAGACAGATTACAAAATTAAACCAAGAAAGATAACTAGGAGATTAGCTTACCAGCCCACATGACAAAGCCCCCAGCATCTTCAATCCTTTGCCTCTCATCAGTCTGGTCTGGCTTATGATCTCGAGAGACAGCAATGGCTGGAGGAAACCACAAAAGGAAGTATTTTAAATGGGGAAGGTTGAACCAATTCAATTATCTATAAATGAACGCATAAGGAACATTCAGAAATATCTGTAGACACTCACTCTTATGCACTAAGAATACAATATTAAAACCTAATTTATCCTAGGTATCGTATCTTATCAATAAAGGCATCTCAGAAGTAAAAGTGGAGCTTCCACATAAATGCCTTTCATCAGACACTAGGTTGAAGGACAAATTTCCCAAAACTGGTACATGATAAAAATTGTGAATGTATCAGCTAGAGTTTGCAAATGTGACAATATCAGCAGATCAACTCAAAATAAATGGTCAGCAGACTATTTCATGTTATATATATTTGGTTTTCTCCCAAATTTAATGTGTCCTCACACTAGGGTGTCTGTATCTTCGTGTGCTTATAAATCAGAAATGAAAGGAATTGGTAAACAAGGGAATAAATTATGACATACGTAACATATACAAGGTAGAAAAAGACAGTAAATTTGATCTCTTAAGACAATAATTAAACATTACTATGCTATTCATGAGTCTAGAACTTAACAAGCAGCAGCAACCATAATAGGAACCAGACAGAAAAGGAACTTCTGACATAATGAATTGTTATTAGCCTGATATATTACAAAAATAAAATTCATGTGAAAACTTAGTGATCATATCATATGCATATTTGATATTTCTAAGAATGTACATAACTGCAGATAAAGCCACTAGACTTACCATTACCACCCCTGCATATAACAGCTCTGGAGTCCCCAACATTTGCAACAAGCAAACGGTCACCAACCAGAATTGCAGTGGAAGCAGTCGATCCAGCATCTCTGTTTTGAGTGTTTTCTGATTTGAGAAATTCAGAATCGGTATGATTATATGTATCAGCTGTAGACAAGAAAAGTTTGGCACGAAAAACAACGTTATCTTCTGGACTTAGCATATCAGAGAGTATCAAACAAAAGGATCGTAAAGCTGCAGGTAGGAGATGGCAAACCAATAGCTGATTTGGTGTCAGAAATAAACTTTGGATGTCTGATCAAATTACTGAAGAGGTTTTGCTTAACATACTCAGCAGCCCGTGCGCCCCCATGACCTGAAAGAGTTCAAATCTTATAACCAATGTACCTACAGCTACATTACACATTTGGGAGTGGACCGAAAAAACAGAAGAAGCATTTGCATATGGCATTATTGATTACATGGAGAATTATTTTCTCATTATCCTTAAAAGGGAAATGGATAGGAATATATTGATAAAGATGACAAAAATATCACGTTTTGCCATTCTGTAAGTGTAAGCAACATGTTCACATGTTCTTCTAACAAAGGTACAAGGAGGGGAAAAGGAAAGAAATTTGTAAATATACCATCAAAAACTCCAAAAAGGCCAACGATTTCACCATCAACACCATCAATTCTTGTCTCATAAAAATCTTCCATTGAAGATCTCTTGCCAGGAGAGCTAGCATATCCATAACTGAACTTTCCGTTCTGACTGTTGACACAAAATGGAAGAGAAAGTGTCAAAATTATCTCATAAAGTCTCATTCTTGAACATTGCAATAAGAAAATCCAGACAATTTTAAATTTCATCATGCCAACCAATTTTAAAGCAGTATAAAATATACATGATTACTTGTTCTGATCAATAAGTGAATCATAGAAGTCACCAACCATGTGCAACAAGGTAAGACCCAACTCACACAGATTTGGCACATTCCATTCGATATTATGACAACCTCCTCTATATTCGTCTAATAATAGGGGAGAATAACACAGGGAATAGTTAGGAAAAACAAGGAAAATAGCATGGTGGAATTTGTATCACACGGGGAACTTGCTATATTGGCAACCTAACCACATATTTCAGGTATTTTTAATGCAGATCCAATGTCCTCCGATAAATCCTCTCTCAGACACTGATTAATAATGACTCCAATTCTGAAGCTTATCAGTAGGGGCAGTGCAGAAACTATATGTTGCCAATTAATTACATTTATTAGCATAATCTATATTAGAGTGAAAAGCTACAATAATTATCAGCAAAATTATGTCAGGTAGTATTTCATCATAATATACTCGGCTTGTAATCATGTATGGTTCGATGATTTAGTTTGGGCTACTTTCTCTTGCTCTAGCTCTTGGCAAGGGTGGAAAGAACAATGTCCAGGAAACAAGCAAGAAAGGCAATGAACTCAACCAGATATAAGAAATATCGAGTCAAAACATGACAAATGCAAAAACAAAAACTGCCACGAAACATGAGAGGCACTTTGGCCCTCTTAGCTGACATTATTCATCAACCCTCGCCTACATTTACTTTTCATGGACACTACACTTTAGCTGCTTTCTATGATAGATCAACTGAAACCTGACCAAAGGAGAGAATATCCAAAAGGAACACATGTTAAAGCCTTCTAACCTAGCAACATGCAAATAGATAAACAAAATCTCACAGGAAAAGGGAGTGACACGGAAAAGTTTAACGAAGCCAAGAGATTCCTGCAATTTTTGTACCCATTTCCTTTTTCCTTTAACTATTAGTTTGGTGACTTTGGGTTAATTAACCAACAAGACTGAATCTAACTAACAAGGCCTTAAGGAGAACGAATGAATCACTTGAAAAGTTCCCTTATTTTCATAGGAACATAGCTTGTATTTTCTCCACTCATTCCTTTACAAGGAAGAACCTAAAAGGGTATATGAACCATAGAAAAATATACATCCCAACTGAACAGGAATACAAGTTATGCGAACTACAATTGTACAGAGAGGAATCCTTATAGTAGTATAAGCCAATTTTCCAACTTTCCTCCACAGATTATCAAGTAGCCATAGTAGAGATATAGCAAATGGACAAGCCACAATCCAGAACCATTATTTAGCAGTAAACACTTCAAAGGCTTAATAGGATCTATAGATGCCTAGTCGGAAATTTCATTAATGATAAATACATTATAATCCCAAAATATCCGCTCCGTGATTTTCAAGCCCATTCATGAATCGCACAGTTAACGCAAAAAGGAGTAATATAACGGCGCCGATATAAATGACGAAGATTTAATACAACCACCAACAATGATGAAATCAATCTGCAACATTGACTATTAAACGCACAGATAAAGCTACCATTTAATCCTATTCTGGATCTAAAAAAGGATCGATTGCTAAAAGAAGTTAACCTGAGTCCTCCGCCGCTCACAGGGGAATCTTCAGCAGCATGAACCTGGCTTGAAGATGACAAAACTGAATTGAGATAACCCATATTATAGCTTGAATATTCTGGGTACCCGGATACTCTTCCCTTGACAAATATGAGAAAGTGAAGAAACGAAAGCTGTATTGCGTATGTATAGCTGATTCTTGCGTGCCAATGATTCCAAGTTATCATGACATGAGTGGGGTCACTCAAAATTAATAGCTGTCAAGTTTAACCTTCACAGAAAACCCACAAGGAAGAAATTGTAACTAATTTCACAAGACGCGATAAATTGCGCAAAGATGCGAACTTGATGCATTGATCTTGTATTTACAGCTACCAAGCAAAATATGCTAAATCTAAAATAGGAAGATTAGTAAGTGGTAGGAATTATTGCACAAGGAAAGAGGGTAATCATTTATTAGGAACAGAAGGTACCTGAGGAAGAAGAATAGAGCCGAAATGCCATGACAAGGAGAGACAAAAAGTTTAAGACGATACAGGAGAAAAAGGCGAAAGAGGAAGAATAAAACCAGAGGTAATATATTTTATCCGGGTTCAAATTAGCTTATTGTTTGTTCAACTATAGAGTTCGAGAATTAGGAAACAACAAATCCAATCATTTTTTAGGGGAAAAAAAACAGTGGCATCATCCGAAAATAAGAAAAAAAAAAAGATTTACTTTAACGATTATTATTACTATTATTCTTTTATTAATTTTGTCATATTATTTCCTGATCATTGTTCTTTAATTGAACTCAATGGCAGTTTCTTCATATGCTGAAAATAGTGTGGGGCCTCGCATACGCGTCGCCGGAGGATGTGGTGGCTAAAAGTGGGACAGAGTCAAGGCGAAAACAGAATTGTGTATCCATCCATTAAAAGAAGCATCAAATTCGGAGGTGCTGACACATGTAGCTTGCATGCCGAAGGAGACAGGTCTCTTCCTGATGATGATTCACATTTTAACTGCCCCTTCAGCAGTTACTAAAATTTTCTCATTGTCCTCTTAAGAAAAACAAAACAGAAGAAGAAACAGTGACATATGTCGACATTACGTAGATTTTATATCATTGAAGCTTGACAAGTCATCGTTGTTGGACTCTATCGACATTCGTCAACGTTGCCCTATGTGGGAACGATTTATGGTGTACGACAAATGATTCACCTTTCCCTGCTAATAGCTTCAAAGATGAATTTTTTTGGCCTTTTGGTTAATAAGAAAAGAATCCGCCGACCAACTCCATTGGAACCTACGAGTACAACTAGAACTAATAAAAAATGCGCCTAGCGAAAATAGTGTTAAGCATTAAGCAGACTCGTTAAGGAATTAATTGTCGGTACCTTGAAATCAGCTGCGAACAAAGATCCGTTTTTCCGCGATCCATAATATAATGAAATGGAAACTATAATAAACTTTTGGGTTGTCCAACCGCTAAATAGTAATTTTAAGAAACATTGGGTAATTATTATTCTTTCAATCTCTAATGGCACTTTTGATTTTCATTACATAGTGACCCGTTTGCTTGCTAGTTGCCACCAACTTTGTTTTGAAACCACTTGTATCTAATTATAATTACATCAGAGTTGGATATTGGGGCTTGCAAAAGCCAATAAGAGTAGACTGCTCGATTTAGAGAGTGCAATTAGATATCAAGATAGGTGCGTGAAGCTAGAGAGTTAGTACAAATAATAAAAAACGATTTTATATCTCATAAGGATATAAATTCGATTCTCTCTACTATTATGAAGATTAATTTAATAGATAATTTTATAAATTTTTTATAAATACTTTTTAATCCCTAGAGTCATATCCTAATTTTAAAAAGTAATTAGTGTTAAATTTAACTAAATTTTTTTTATTAACAAAAAAAAAGACAGGTACGTGAAAGCATCAATTGAGACCTATTCGCTTGGCTTTTCTGGCGTCAATTCAATTGTGGAGGCGTCAACCTTTTTTTTTTTATTGTTTCTATATTCCTCACACAAAATCGTGGCGCTTGTTGATTGCCTGTACTCAACGAAATTATCCCCACACTTGAAGTATACCATCCATGACCGCCCCTGTGTACGACTGATATATCATTATTGAGCAGCTATGTTATATTAATTATCTAATCTTTAATATAAAATTTATTTTATATACAAATTAAATTTTATATTAAAGATAAAAAATAATAATTTTTTTTGTGCTATCAAGGGCATGTGATACGATTGTAACTAGCTACATCGCGGGACAACTAAATTTTTTTTCCCACAATGCTGAATAAATCGAATCTCAACCAAACCGAAGGAAAATGAGAGCAGTGGGCCAATGAATCCCATAGAATGATTGTCACCTAAGCGTGTGTTTGGATACCATGTTTAGGAATGAATTCTGGTCAAAACCGCGGTTTGAAATTTTTTTACACAAACAACCATTTTTGTTGAGAATTGATTCTGGGCAAAACCTCGGTTTGAAACCTAGGTTTTGAATAAGCTACTGAAAATAGTTTTTTCTTTGAAACCTAGGTTTTGGATTATCCAATTACTATTATACCCTTACTTTTTCTTACACCCTCTCTCCTCTCTCCTCTCTATTATCTCTCCCCTCTCTTCTCTTATCTCTCTTTTTCTCTTTCCTCTCTCCTCTCTTATCTCTCTTTTTCTCTCTCCTCTCTACACTCTCTTCTCTCTCCTCTTTTTTCTCTATCATTTTTTATCTCTCTTACTTTTAATCATATCATACCCTTTTTAGTAATTTACCAATATAAAAAGTGATTCTACTACTAATCATCCAAACATCTCTATTCCTAAAATCTATTCTTCTCAAAATCTATTCTCCCTAAAATCTATTCTCCAAAATCTATTCTTCCCAAAATCTATTCTCCAAAAGCTAATCCAAACACACCCTAAGTATATATTTGGATATCAATTCTAAGAATTGATTTTGGCCAAAATCGCGGTTTAAAATTTTTTTACACAAACAATTATTTTTGTTAAGAATTAATTTTAAGTAAAACCTCGGTTTGAAACAAGTCACTGAAAATAGCTTTTGGTTTGAAATTTAGGTTATAGATTATCCAATTACTATTCTACCCCTACTTTTTCTTAAACCCTATCTCCTCTCTTATCTTTCTTTTTCTCTTTCCTCTCTCTTCTCTTATCTCTTATCTCTCTCCTCTTTCTTCTCTATCATCTTTCTTCTCTCTTACTTTTAATCAAATCATACCCTTTTTAATAATTTACCAATATAAAAAGTGATTCTGCTACTAATCATCCAAACATCTCTATTCTCAAAATCTATTCTCCAAAATCTATTCTTCCCAGAATCTATTCTCCAAAAGTTAATCTAAATACACCCTAAATAAATAAAGAAATATGTAATCGACCTATTGCAAATTCTTAAATTTGTCTGGTTGGCGTTTGGTGCCCTTCCAAGACGGGAACAAATGCCATGGCAGCCCAGTGGAAAGCAATGAGAGAGGCATATAAAAGAAATTATATAAAATAAACCTACCAGAACTCTATTTAGGAAACCATCTTGTTCAACGTGTTTATCCAAAATGAATCTAATGAAAAATTAATCAACTTTCATTTATAAATTAATAAACTCAACATCTCTACCAATCCATTCTTTCCCGAAAAACTATCATTAAATTTCAACAACACCATACATCAAAATATTAAAAAAATACATATTCGAAAAAGAATCCAATAGATACAAAAGAATGACCCCCCTTCACAAGCCCTATATCACTTTTAATTCCTACATGCTAACAGCTGTAACCCTACTTCCATTTGTGGAGAAGTTTTGAGAAATAAAGCCAAGACGCATCTTGGAGTCTGTGGTTAAAATGATAAACAAGAGCTGCAATAATGTCTACAGTAAATTTGTGGACATCAGGTTTCACTGCCATCCGTAGAAGCATGGCGGTCCACTCCTCTGGCGCCAACTTAATCACATCATTAAAGTACTGAAAGCCTTTTCCAATCCTATTGAGAACAGCACGCTCCTCCTGCATGCACAAGAACGTTATATTTCAGCATATTGACACCTCCAAGTGGCACAGGGACCCACAAAGGCAGATAAACATAAGGGCCATCATAGTCTCGTTCTTCCTTTCAAGAATTTCTCTACCATAAAAGCCTTTACCCCTCTATAAGATATTGATTAACGTATTCATAGATTTACATGTGTTTCATAACTAGCAGCGTATAACTCCACATTTAAAGCTTATGCCAGAAGCCTTCCTTTAAGTGAATTCTACTATACATGTCATTTTAAGCAGGGCACCAAGCAATGTTGTTGTTATTAAAAAAAACCCAAAATGACTTGCGTGTTCAGTGAGACAAACTTCAAGATTACCTCAAATAGCAATCTGCTTTGGCCCAGAGGCCTCTCCTTTAACAAATTATCGATGATTTCATCTTGCAGGAATAAATCAGCCGCTTCAATTATATCCCGAAGAAGGAAAAGGCGCACTCTCAGACCCTTGTCTGATAGAAGGAACAATAAAAGATCTTCAGTGGCATCAACAACAGAATGCATGTCAAAGTACTTCCAACCCAAAGGACTTGAAGACTTCTCAGAACTAGGGTCTTCAGTTGACTCAGAAGCCTGCTCAGATATTGCTGCTATCTGAAAATTGAACCCGTACAGAATTTAGACTAAAATTACATATAACATGAAAACAATCTCATAGTTTATCCGAGAGTATTTAAAATTGAGTGGAGCAATAATGGGTGCAACACTTGCAATCCCCTCAAAACATTACTAGCATGGGCCTGTGGGTGAAGCCTCAATAGACATACCGAGGGAGCATGACATAATCAACTTGCAAATTTATGATCTGATTTTAACTAGTCCGTAATATGAGATGATTAAAATATGATGAAGAGTTGTCCGTAATATGAGATGATTAGATTATGATGAAGCAAACTGTAAAAATATTCCAACTATGTAAATTTCTATAATAGAGATCAGCCAACCCACACAAAAATAGCATTGGATGCCATAGTGCAATGTACAGAGATAGGCATAGATAGATGGATATATATATATATATAGAGAGAGAGAGAGATCTACCAAGCGCTCTAGTCGATTCCACCTAATAGCACCATTGTTACAAATGAGAAGTTGCCTCAAAATTCTTCTCATATCAGGACTCGGGTCTGCAATCAGTCTCCCAATGACAAATGGATATGCGCTCTCAATGACTTTAAAATCAGGATCCAGAATTTTTGCTGTGCCCTCAAGTGATCCCAATGCTCTTATCACTAGAGCATAGTCTGGTGGGAGGGAGAAGTTAAATTCATACATAACATCGTAGAGTTGGTTCATAACTCCCTGAAATCCAAGGTAAGAATGAAAATTATGAAATTGAGTGCTACGATTCCCATACTTGAGCTTCCTAGAGGAATTAAACCAAAAAAATGATCCCAGTCTGAAGCATTATCAGAAACAAATCTGAAAAATTTATTTTATGAAACTCTAAGGCTTTGGAGCCCAAAATAGAATAAAAGCATTTTTGACTCTAGCCGTCCAGTAGGTTGGAGATACCTGCCACTATTAGATTCTAAGTGCCAAAATAATAAATATGTGATAGTTACATTATTATAACTTATCAAAAGAAATGAAATGACAAGGCTAAGGTTACATTTTGCATTTTCACAAATCACCACAAACCCTAGAAGGATGAGGATGAGGATGATGATAAGCCCAAGGAAGAACCTGGAAATCTCGTGATTGACCGGTTCGATCAGCAAAAGATGCTTTCAAAGCATCAGAAACTGCATATACATCAGCTCCTTCCGGAATAAATCCCAAAGAAAGAAAGTCATTTGCCAAACCCAGAGAATCACGATTAACAAAGTGCACAAGCTGAAAGAAAGAAAATCTTATTAATTCAGGAAATTGCCAAAAAATTCTCTCGTCTGTTAGAAAAAAGCAAAATAAAGATGAGAAACTGAAGAAAAAACAAATCTTATTCCACTAATGATAAAAAAATGCATACAAAACAAATGGCAGGGGAAGAATATTAAAAAATATGAAGAAAATGCATACACAAGAAGATTCAATCCAAGAGAATATGATTTATCATTAAAAATCTTATTTCAGAAAGTAAAACTTCTGTGACCATACTAAAAATTTCCAGTATGTGTGCAATATAACTCCTTATAATTTGTAAAATAAATAATCAAGCGCTAAATTGAGCAAGTATGACTCAGAAATAAGAGACTGATATCTTCCATGAAAAAGAGATGCCACATAAGCAGTTTTTCAATCATACATGAGAACTCACAAAACAGTGAACGTCTATCTCGTTCTTCTGAGTCTTCTTGATCACCATCAAATACATCAAGACATAGTTGAAATCTCACATAAACCATCCACATTAAAGCATAAAAGGCTAAAAATCCAGAATGACATAATTTAACAAATCTTACAGAGAGAGAATAGAAAGCTGCGTCAATTGAACATGCCTAATATGAATGCAATTGAATTTCTTCAACCATATTATTGGAAAGAATGAAGTAAAATTTATTAGGGACCATTCTTCACAAAATAAATATTATCCATCAATTAATAATCATTCTAATATTTCTCACCATTTGAATAAGTCCAATCTGGTAATGCCGAGGAATATCCCCCATCATTCCAAAGTCAAAATATGCCAGTGATCCATCGTCAGTTGCCACCAGGTTTCCTGGATGTGGATCAGCATGGAAATATCCAACCTCAAGCAGTTGCATCAAAGAGCAGGACAATCCCTACAAAACCCCATGAAAGAGGGAAGGAATATCAATTGGCAATCTTTAGTTTTGAGTTATTAAAGGACCCTATGTTGAAGGTTGAAGCAAATAAGTGCATTTGACGCTTACTCAAGACAATAAAGCATACAAGTTTAACGACACGTGTGTTTACATAAAGAAATGGCATGTCATAGATATATCACGTGTAAACAGACAAAGCATGTGACCAAGATCGATATTGTCCTTTACACCTGGTCAATGAGTTCTCTTTTGTTCAAAGAAGCATTCTTCAGGCGTGTTTCATCAGTAAGCTTAATTCCATCTAGCCACTCCATAGTCAGCACAGTGGTACGTGTATAGTCCCAATATATTTTTGGAACTTTGATGCGTTTCATTCCTTTGAGTCCACTTTTGTTTATTCCTCCAGCTCTGTAACCATGTTCATTACCACCTGTTGATAAGAGTTACCAATCTATATCCCATGCTAGATCTCGAATAAAGGCATAAAGAACCCCCATTAAGCTTAAAATCATTTGACCAAAATATAAAGCTTAATTCATAGGTCAATATTTAAGGAACATACTTGAAATTCAAAATTAATAATTATCAGCCAACCATATAAGCAGATACCTTCATGTGTATATTGCCCACAAGCATTTGCTTTTCTGTGGGAAATGGGCCCCCAAAATTGAGCAACAACGAAAGCATACCATTCAGTATTATGTGAAATTAGAATTTTGGACTCAAACTTCTGGTTGAATAATACAACGCTGGAGTGATCATTGTAGAAAGTAGTGATCAGCACCTTTAGAACCTAAGTGTTAACTTACTTGCTTGGAGGCTGTAAAGAGAAGCAAAACGCTCAGCATTTTTTCCTTCTAGGACATAATCAATTTCATCAAACATGTGCCTGACCTGTTGCAATGGTTTTCAGTGATTGATGTATAAAAGAAATTCAATTTAAACAAACAAATGAGGGTCTAGAAAGGAGTTAGCTAATAATAAGTTATATTTTTTTGGCCAAAAAAAAAAGTTATTTTAGAAGTGGAATTTTAATGTTGGTTTTGATAAGTGAAAAACAGGGCATACATAAAGCAATCAAGATGTCCATGCACTCTGGAATGAAGGTACTCACTATCTCATTCACTGCTACAATAAGATCTCTACGAGCCTTGGCAAATCGCTTTAGTTGGCCACCAATCATATGGAACAACAAGGCATCGAGGGTCAGTGAAAGTGACATACCAGGCCTCTGTACTTTTACAGCTACCAGCTCTCCAGAATGCAGGTGAGCTGCAACACTTGAAAGCAACAACAGTAAACACTTAATTTTCCTCAAGCATGTAAAACCTTCTCTAGATTCTGAAACGTAATATCAAGGAGCAAAGGAAGTATTAACTATTATCAGAACAAAATCCAAAGTCATTTCACAATAAAGCTAACCTTTATAAACTTGCCCTAAGGATGCTGCTGCAATAGGCTCTGGGCTAATGTCACTAAATATCTCAGAAACAGGGGCACCTAGCTGGGTTTCTATAGATCTAATGGCAACTTTAGTTGAAAATGGGGGTATTTGATCCTAACATGAAAAAAAAAATTAAAAGGCTTCGTCAGTACCAGAGAAGTTGACAGAATAGAGTGGCATGAAAAAAAGGATGCGCAACAATCAATTACATTCTTTCAAGTGTAAACGAAGAGGCCTGTGTACCTGTAGCTTAGCAAGTTCTTGGCAGTATACTGTTGGTAGTATATCAGGCCTAGTGCTCAAAGCCTGGCCAAGCTGTAATAATAAAAAGATTCTAAATAAAGGACTGTCCTCATTACTGAAATCTTAACAGAATTGTTTATCCTGGTTTCATTCAAAATAAAGAACTTTCCTTAGAGTATACTGAAATCTCAAAGCCACTGACTCTCATTGTTCACAAAACAAACTTGTCCTCACATACACAATTGCCTTTCAATCCTAGGCCTCCACAAATATTTTATCCTCAAACCCTCCAAGAAAAACCCTACTTTACGAATTTCTAAGCCTTCTTCTGCGCAGCATGAATTGGATAGAAGATTGCTACATAGATGTTGAGTTCAGAGAAAAGAAATTGCAATCAAATTGAAATGCAATATTTCTTCCGACTAGGAAACAGCATGTAAAAGAAACTTACCTTAACATAGAAGGGACCCAAGCGTATTAGAGTTTTGCGAAACTGCAAAAAATTTTACAGAAATCACTGTTCATCCCAACCAGTCATTTCTCCCCCTAACAGATATAAACCAATGAGTCCCTACACTGTTGCTGGGGGAAAGATCAATGGAATACAACTGAAAATCTAAGTAATATTTTTCTGCCATCTCCCAAAGCCAAAAGTATAAGTAAATATATCAGTGGTTTGATAACTCATGTGAATGTGATGCCAAGATCCATAATTATATTAGACAGCACAATATCAAGTATGTCTCATAGGGTTTTCATTAATTTACATTGCTGATAAGGATACGGGGTTATTGTATAAATGCTCCTGCGTAGCAATGTATTTGTGTCAAAATCAGTGCAGAACCAAGCAAATTTATAGTCCTGGATTTGACAAACCCCAAGAGTATTGAAAGAGTGAAAAGGTTAGATAGATTTAAAAAATGCCTCAAATGCGAAACAGAAGAACTGTCTAAAGGAAGAGAATATATAGGAAAACACATCACCAAGTAAGAGCAAGTATGCAAGCATACATACACAAGAAGCATGCCGATTATCTCAGAACAAATGTTACTGCCTTCATTTTATAGAAAAATATTTTTATTTTTGAGACAGACTCAGTAATCCACAGGCATCATATTATTACATTTATGTTGTCTAATCAAATGTGATAAGATACGTACTAAAAACAAAGACATAAAACCTAATCAAACATAACTTGGATTAAACAAGAGTAAAGTTGTTCAACCATTCTTGGCTTGAACTGTATCTCAGAAGCAGTGCGTTCCACAAGTGCCAACGCACAAATGCAATGCAAAGTTTTGATGTAGAAAATAAATTACCTCAATTGCACGCTTTTCTATGTCTTGAACAAAGAGCTGCCAAAATGTTAGCCTGAACACATGAAATGAAATAATTGCTGCCCTGTACAAAGCCAAAAATGGGCCAAACCGATAGACAGTGGAGAAAGTTTTGGAGCCATAAGTTCCAAGAGCAAGCCCAAATTCACTTTCTAAGGATTCTCTCCTAAGCTTTGCATACTCAGCAGATGGCTTGTCCCCGTGCACACTGGTGAAGCCAGTTGAATACCTGCATCAATATCCCCAAGCTCAGGTACAACAAGCCCGGAAGAAGACTCCAAAGAACAAAAAATTGAAACCATAATATACGAGGGACAAAAGAATTTTGCACTAATCTGATACAAGGTAGCAATCCACTCACAAATGTTGATGCAGCAAGCAAGCTGGCAACCAGCCAACATCTGATCTCTTGGCAACCTCAATGTGTTTAAGATATCCCAGTGGCATGCATTTGCGTAAGATGACTTCATTTGCACCCTCGTGCTGTAACTCTGCAAGATATGTACTCTCATAGTGAGACAACCGTACAAACAAACAGTTTAGATGGAGAAACAATAGCTACACAACAGCTAAGGTCACAATTAACGCAGTCCTCCAAAAGATGAAAAACTCAGCTAGCAAATTCGTCAGACCACCAAAACAATATCTTCCCCTATTAGTTGGCAAATAAATAGCCGAAAGTATCACTACTCTTGAATATGTCCATTGAAACACCTCTTTAAATCGCATAAACATAAAATTAACGTAAACTAGAGCCAATGGCAAGACAGGACATTCCAATTGCAGAAAAATGCAGACAAAATCTAGTTTATAAAATTTAGTGATCAATGGAAAGTAAATAATAAACAAGCAACTAGGTTAGCAAATCAAACCTAACCTAAAAATCAGCTACGTTAAGACGTGACAATGCAAGGTAAACATGAAAACCCTGATCAACCGATCAGCTTTTACACTAAATTCACACAGAATGGGGAACATTAGACGAAGCTACAGTCGTCAGGAAAGTATCTAGTGGTATATACTTCTGGAGAAGACCAAGGCGCCACGGTGTCGGTAGATAGCCGCAAAAGCGAAGGCATTCCTCATTGACCGATGATAAAATCTTCGACAGAAGTTCAGTTAGAGCAGATTTCGCAGAAGTAAAGCGTGGAAGAAATCTGAACATGAACCGTTTGAAACAATGCGCAGCACAAACCAGTGAGCCAACACTACTAGGAAACCCGGGCGGCCTGACATTGATATGGCGCGAGCAGCGATATGCGCGCGCGCGCGGCGAGAGAGAGGTAGTTGCTTGCGAAGTTGTGACTTGAGCGCTCGTCAAACTGACACGTCAGGCACTTGGCAGCATTGACGGGCACAAACCGCCCCGGACGAATGACATATGGTCGAGCCTTGGCTCTGATTAGTGTTTAGGGATTTATAAGACTTGCCAGATAGAGCCCATTAAAAATGTAAAACTTCTCAAATAAGAAAAAAACAGATCGAATACAGGAGAAATTGCATTATCAGTTCTAAGCTGGGGAGGGCTTCTCGTGAAATTGGCAAGCTTTCATTTGGTAAATAGGTAGATGAGAAAGAGAAAATGATGAAATTGTTGCCAATGAGAATTAATTTAGTCGGTAATAGATAGAAAAATACCAGTTACAAAGGAACATATGAAACATGTATTGGATCGTTTTAGTTATCTAAAATTTGTTGAAAATTGACACGTGGACATTTCAATCTATATTCTGCGATTTTGAGAATCCAAGAAGATGGGGTAATTAAAAATATAAATTTATTAGGAAAATTGAACCGCAATGATTTTTTTCTTTTTAGAAAAAAATGTCCCTTTTTTTTTTTTACAAAGAGAAAAGGAATGCAATTTTATTTCAACATAAACACGACGCAAGTAATGTAACTAATATGCTCTCTTTTGCCGCCGATTTAACACGTAATCGATAATCTATAATAGCAGAAACCCGGGGTAAAAATTTTGCAGTCGCACTTTTACTTGGCGGGGTTCAGTTGGGGCCTTGGGTTTTTGAGTTTTGTGGTTTTAAGAAGAAATTTCCAAAAATGTAAAAGGTAAGAAATTGAAACCAGTATTGAAAGTAACATACGAAACTGACCGTGGTTTCGTCTTGATAGAGCATTAGAGCTTCTTCCTGCGTCCTATTTCTGTCTGTGACGGCTACAACTTTCTTCAATAATGGCCAACGAGCCTCAGTCATTGCGACCATGGTTCCTCGACCTGGTACCTTTTTTTGTGGTTCTGTTAATTGCAGCCCATGTCCTCGCTTTGGTACTTTTTCCCTCGTCGATCTTCTCCCGTTAATGTTATCTTTCGCGTTTCGTTATCTTCTTGTATTGCCAGAAAGTAATGAACTTCTTTATATACTCGTACGATTTTAGGTATACTGGATTTACAGATTAGCAACTGAGAGACAACCGCTGCGGAGAAAGGCTCACTAGGAACAGATTGATCTGTTGAACATTGAAGTCGAAGGTTGGTGAACCCTAATTGATCTGCTGGAAATTTTATTCAATGATCGAGCTATGATCCTTGTTGCCGTTGTCAATAGATAGCAAAATTACCTATGATTCTGTAATCATTGCTCAAAGCACATGTGGCTTGAAGTGCTGGAATTGGACTGGTTTGAAGTTTAAATCGATACTGACAAATTTGTGTTGGTTTCATCAAATGGTTATGCACTCCTCGTATTATCGGTATTTTGATTTATAGTTCATGTGGATAAAAGTTTGAATTGAGTAATTCATTGATTTTAACTTATCTTAAGTTTGTGACTATAGTTATTCGCCAAATTTAAACTAATATAATGCTCTGCAAAGGTTTATCTAGGTATATTTCTCTGTC
Source organism: Leucaena leucocephala (assembly GCA_037074615.1). Lineage (NCBI taxonomy): Eukaryota > Viridiplantae > Streptophyta > Magnoliopsida > Fabales > Fabaceae > Leucaena > Leucaena leucocephala. The sequence continues at coordinate 4,089,844 of CM073517.1, read as the reverse complement.
ATTATAATTCCATTAATGCCATATAGCCATTGCTGATTCATAGGGACATTGTGTGAAATTGCTCGGAATTATGTTCTATTGTCCGCATAACCATATTGGGAGCAGTTGGAATTTATTATTCCAACATTAGGAACCATCGGTTGCCTATGTGCGTAATGGTTTTAGTTTTCGCTAGAATCTAATGATACAGCTCTAATGTCGATGAGATAGTAAGTTCGTAACTCCACCCTCTAAGATATGTTACATTGGGCTGTCACTGTCAGACAAAAAGATGAATGTGTTTATGTGAAATGTAATGGGACATGCATGAGTGAAAATCCCCAAACCAATATGTAGGGTGAAAGATATAAACAATTTTGAAATATGATTGAATATTACTGAATACTCTTTAGAGTTATTTTAACTCTGGGTAATATTTGCTGGTTGGATGCTGAACAAAATTCTTAAGTTGTCTCTGCATCACTATTTTGCCAAAAGGAAACATTTTCCCTGGAAAAATAGGTTAAGCCATAATCAACTTGATTTTTTGTGCTGCCTCGTTGCTGTTATATTACTTTTTATTTTTTCTGAACCTGGGCAGATTGTCAACAGTTTTTGAAATATGGGTGTTTATAAGTTAATGCGAACTGGAAACTCTTAAATTTCATTTGAAACCCAATAAACTTCAGGGAGTCTCCATCCTTCTTTATACAGTTTCTGCAGTGATGGAGCGCCCGTATCAAATATTATGTTTTGTCTTCACTTCATTTACATATTTGTTGTTCATTTCTTTATATCCTCGTTTACAAATACCCATACTGAATGCAAAGTAAATCCAGCAGAATGTGAAAAGAGGTACTTCAAATGTAAGAAAGTAGAACAGAAACTTCTTCCAAAATGACTTCTTTCTTCTGTCTGCGTATGAAACTGATGGAAAGGATAAAGAAATGAGCAAACTCTTTTCGTTTCTTCTCTCAAAACTTGCTCATTGCCCTGTTTCCTCCGTCTTTATCAGGGTCCATGAAAGCACCTTTTCTTCTCATACTGTCTTTTTCATTTTTCCCAGAAAAGGAAAGTGAGGAATAGCTGCTGGTTCTAAGATGAAAACCCACTCAGTATACATTAATATACATTCCACCACGTTGTTCAATTGTGCCATTTCTATTATCCAATCATCTTCCATACTAGCTTTTAAAAAGCTTCTCTTTTATCACACTGAACTCTTACATTCATGATCTGCAGGCTTGGCCTCAGCAAGTCGTTCTCTTTTTTCTTCATGCTCCATTGAAAGTAATTGAACTTCTGAGTTCCAAGGCAGTGATGGTTTCTTTCTTTCTGCAGTCCTCTCTTTGGATTTTTCTCTTCTTGCCCTGAGATCCTCTCCATCTCATTTGTTTCCATGGTGGCAATGGAAACAAAATCAAGTGGAGAATTGTTTAGGAATTAATGAGCGGAGTAGTTAGCCCATTTGTTTCTATTGTGGTGTGTCTAGGATTCAGTTTTGGATCCGAGTTTGGTGTATGTGGACGCTCGAGTTAGTTGTCTGTTTGCTGTCATATAATGAAACATTGTCTAGGCGGTAAAGTTTTCTTTTGTTTGGCCGCGAAAAAGTACATCAATGGATTCAGTTGTCAGGCAATTGCAACAGTGACATCACTGACATATAGAAACAGAGACAAAAAGATCCCAGAAAGATTCGTCAATGCGGTACTTTTTTCTAGGGACTTGCATGGTGCAAGTTCCCGTATTCGTAAGAGATAACGAATCTCCTGTAAAATAAGCAGGCTTGGATTGTACTCCGAGTTGACTCTTTCCTTCTTACTGAGAAAAACTGTATCGAGACACCAGAGTGAGATATCGTTGTTCCACTTCCAAGTTCCATTCAGGTGCATGCTGGTGCACACAATACTTCCTTGGACTTCGAGTTGCATTATTGGATTGGGATGCACGTGCCCAGGCCTTTCCTTTTCTTTAAAATATGCCAAAACATATGCATAAGTAGTCGAGAGGAGCCGTTAATGGGGTAGGGGTAAGGATACAGAGGAGCCGTTAATGGGGTAGGACAAGGATACAGAGGAACGAGAAAGACAAAGGGAGGCGAAAATAAGGAAGGAACATTGTGGAGCTGACTGGAGAGCTTTTTAGGAACTTTTTATGGTCCCCTCTTGTGGATATTTTTTATCCTTGCCTTTGGGCGTCGTTGTCGGAATCGGGAACGGTGACATCTATAAAAGTCCAGCATAGCGTCATATCAATGTAATGGTTAATTAACGTAGCTATCGCAGGACTTGAGAAAACAACATGCTGCCTATTTTAACTTGCCTTTGCCGATATGATTGCGTCAAAAAATCTCCAGCTTCCTCTGGTCTTCTTCTCCTCCCTTTTTCTGGGCCAAGGCACCCGAACGGATGCTTCTTCTTGATGTGTGGGATTCGTAATATTTCAATTAAAAGTGTGGATAGTAAGGGGAGAAGTGTCTTAGTGTCTAATATTATTTTAAGTACGATTGTCTTTAATAAGATAATAAATATGCTTGGAAAAAATAAAAGTGTGGATAGTATTCGCTGGCCAAGTTAGCGCTGAACGGTGCAATTGGACTGCAAATCCTAAGTGCAGACTCGGTTAAGGGGGTTCTCACACCCTTCTGCAACTCTCGTTGATTGTTTTAGGTTATGTTTTGTTTATTTTTTGCTATATCAAAAAAAAAAATTGTGGACCAACGGGGGTTAGTCGGAGTGGTAAGTGGCTCGGTATCGCTTAAGCGAGGTCTCGAGTTCGAGCCTTGACGAATGCAGAAAATCCCCGTTGGGAGACTCACCCACCATAGCCAGGTGCGCGACGCGGGTCGGATCCGGATGTAGTCGGGGCAAAGCTCTGATAAACAGGGTGGGCAACCAAAAAAAAATTGTGGATAGTACGCTCTCAATTGAGCCTTAATTGAGAGGAACATCATGATTTAAAGGTGTTGATGGAAAAGTTACAAAATTAATTTTTAAAAAACAATAATTAAAGTATTTATCTCAATGCCACTAGATCATGATATAATGGTTAATGACTCTCATTTGGGACTCAATTGAAGAGATCTAAATCCATGGCCAGGCACTATCATAGGGGAAAAAAGCTCAGCTCACGTGAAATTAGAAATGGTGTGTATAGTGGTACATGTTCAAATTATTCTAATGTGAACAAAATGTGGACGACTTTTATTAACATAGTGATTGATAGTGATTATATATATGCACCCTGAAATTTAAATAAAAAAATAACACCTTCGTGAGTAATATTGAAAACTTTCATCCAACAGTTTAGTTGTTCAAAATTTAATGTTAATGCCATTTTTACCTGTAGGATTGGAATTAGTTTCCCCCCTTTTTTGGTGGGGCAGGGGGGACAAAGTCGACTTTGCATTAGTATTAATTCCAATTTCCCCAATTTGGTTTCAGGGATAGGAAGATATTTGGATTGATTAAAATTTTGGGGAAAAACAAATTGTTTTGGCCTGAAAAGGTTGGACGATAAATGAGGATAACGATGATTATACCAAAAAGTAGGCAAAATATTTGTTATGAATTTTCTGCTCATTGCTAGTAGGGGTGTGCATGGGCAGGGTTATCCCCGTGCCCGGTGCCCTACCCGAAAAAAATATGGGCTGTATTTTATAGCCCGATACCCTACCCTGCCCGGTAAAAGCCCTAACCATTTTGGGCTGGGCATGGGCGGGTTGGGCATACCCAAGTTTTGATGTCATGCTCATGTTGTAAAAAAAAATCTGCAATTATGAACTTATAAAATAATATCATATTCATATGTCTTTAAGACTTAAATAATATCCATAATTCACTAAGAATAAAGCAACAAAAATATAATAATTAAATTCTTGAAATACATTGTATGTAAAAAAAAGCCTTGAAGTCTAAGTAATTTGCAATTGTAACTTTGCATCAATCTCCCTAATGTTGACAAATATTAAGCATATAAAAAAAATAAAATAAACAATTATAATTTGTAATGTAATCATATGATGATTAATAAAGTTAAAAAAAAAAAATTAATATAGTTATAAATATTAAAAGATACAACTTACCTACTTAACTACTCATATTTTTAAAATAACCCTCTAGTCACCAGTAACTATCATATTCTTCCTTTTAAGTGTAGCATTTAGGGAAAAAAGTAAAAAATATAAAAGAAGTGGTGCTCATGGGCAGGGCAGGGTAACCCCCCTGCCCGGTGCCCAGCCCGAAAAAAGTATGGGCTGAATTTTGTAGCCCAATGCCTAGCCCTGTCCTATATTTATCGGGCTGGGTAGGGTTATTTTAGTGCGGATTGGGCTGGGCATACCAAATTATGGGCTTTATGTATAACCCTAATTGCTAGGATAAGCATGTGGTGGTTATCCTATGCGAAATGTTTGGCTTTAATGTGGAAGGTCTATTTTTGTATTTTTATTTAAACGATTTTTGAAAAAAAACTGAAAATTAGGAACAAATTATTATATGTAGAGGGGCATAAATATGTTAAAAATCGTATAAATAATTAAATATCTTTAAAAATATATGGCGCCACGCGTTTCTTTCTTGGGTAAAAATAAGTAAACGTTATCAGAGTGTTGAAAAAAATATAACAAAGAGGATCATGCTAACTAGATATAATATTTTCAGGCTGAGGATATAGCTGATAAGTAACTATTAATTGAATAGAGCATTCAGCCATATAAATTTGGATTTCATTTTCTTTCCCTAATCAGATTTTTATTTGTTTATAGCCAAAACCATTAACGTAAGCCGACTCCTATTTGTCGCCTTCCAAGCGTGCCTGGTTAGTAGAGAGGACAAAGAGAGCGATGGGGCTTTCTTCTTCTTCTTTTTTAAAAATTATTTTATTAACTTTTGTCCTTTTTGTCAAAGACAGGCATGGGGTCATCATCCATATTTCTTTTTATCTAATATTAAATATATTATGGAGGCGATTGAATCAGTTCATTATCATCATCATCTATATTTTTTGGTCACCACAGATATTCAGTTATTTAATCAAGCAGCGTTGGATTTTCAAGCTGTTAAGCCGCACCCAATATTCTAAAATTCAATATTTAATCAATAAAGCAACCATTATTACTCCGTAATCAGGATCCTGCCAGCGCGTTTCAGCGGTACAAAAAATACCTGGCGGCCTCAGGCGGCATAATAGAGGGCCTTCTTTTCCTTTTAGAAAAAAAAACAAAGAAAAGGAAGAAAGAGAAAGAAAAAGCAAGATGCGTACTTGGAAGGGCATTTTGGTAGTTTTACGGAAGCGCGAGGGTACCTTTATTCTCATGTTTCCTGCTTCAATATGAAACACATCTCTCCCACGCACACACTCCTATCTTAAAAGGGAGTTCTGTGTGGAGTGGAGACCAGTGCAAGCATTCTCGTTCCCGGATTGAAGACTCTCTCTATCAAAAATTCATCCATGTGTCCAAAGAAGAAGAATTGCCAGAGCTCCGATCCCGATTCCGCCCCCGCGGTTGACTGGATTTCCGAGGCAATCGCTGGCGGATCTCTACGCCGCGTCGACATGCACCATGGAACTAACGGCTGGGCATCACCTCCCGGCGACCTTTTCTTTCTCCGTTCCAAAAACTATCTAACAAAACGACAGAAGGCTCCTGCCGGAGACTATCTGCTTTCTCCTGCAGGTATGGATTGGCTCAAATCTAATACTAAGCTCGATAATGTGCTCGGCCGTCCCGATAACCGTGTGTCACATGCACTCAGGAAGGCCCAAGATCAAGGCAGATCGTTGAAGAGCTTTATCTTTGCTGTGAATCTCCAAGTACCTGGTAAGGATTTTCACAGCGCAGTGTTCTATTTCGCCACGGAAGATCCAGTTCCTTCCGGCTCACTTCTTTATCGATTTATCAATGGCGACGACGCCTTTAGAAATCAGCGGTTTAAATTGGTGAACCGGATCGTGAAGGGACCGTGGATTGTGAAGAAGGCGGTTGGAAATTATAGTGCCTGTTTGTTAGGTAAGGCTTTAACATGCAACTATCACAGAGGGCCAAATTATCTAGAAATCGACATCGATATTGGAAGCTCGGCAATCGCGAACGCTATTTTGCATCTTGCATTGGGATATGTAACGAGTGTCACTATCGACATGGGCTTTTTGGTGGAATCGCAAACGGAGGATGAGTTGCCGGAGAGATTAATAGGTGCCGTCAGAGTTTGTCAGATGGAGATGTCGTCGGCCAAGGTCGTTAGGGATAATACTCCGCCGTTAGCGCGTGGGATAGGGTTGTCGAAGGTGAATCACGATAAATCAGCTGACGCTGAGGAAGGGGTAAAAGTCTAGTTAGGGGCAAAATAATTTATTTAACTCAAAAGCTTTTTTTTTTAATTAATTTTTGTTGTTACTGTAATTTTTTTTTTTTTTGGGTCTCTCTTTCCGGGACTCGTCACTTGGGAATATCAGATAATAACCGAATTTCGGTGTTCATAAAATTTTATTTTACAATCTTCATGTGAAAGCGTAGCATTCCACAGAATCAGCATCTTATAGTGATCCATGAAAAAGATTGAGAATGGAGTTAGTTGAAACTGAATTATTATAGAAAAGTTAGACTGAAAACAGAACAAGGCAGGGAAAAGGAATCTGATCATCTGTGTCTTCTCCGTTTGCTTTTTAGCTGAGCTTAGTGGGGAACTTTGGTGTGTAATCTTTTGTTTAGAGAAATCTTTTCCGTTGATGGGGTTAGAGAGGACCGTGTCCTTTGTTGGGCGCTGAAACGTGGTCGGCGTCAAATAAAATTATTCTGCTCCTGTGTTAGTGTAGTTTTTTCCTTAAAAAAAAGAGAGGGTAGAGAGTTATCCGTAATAAAATTAAAATTAAAGAGCTTACGAGTATTTTAGCCTAAATTCATTTATCTTTGCTCACTCTCTCTTTTCTTTTGTTTTTAAATTTTAACTCTGAATTATGAGCTGTTACATTGGGGTTTGGCATTAGTAAATGGGCCTATCTACGATCCTGTGGTGACAGGTGGCGGCTACCTTTTGAGTAGGGCAAACATTCGAATTTGGAAGTCAAAACAGCCGACAGAAGGGAAGAGTAAAACAAACACACACACCCCCGGGCCCCCCCCCCCCCGGCAAAAACACCAGGGCAACCAGCCAACAACCACCACCCCAAGCCCTTCTCTTTTGGATTTAAATTTAAATAAATACATAAATAACAGAAGCGCACGTAATCTTATTCCTACAACAAATAACGAAATTCTTGGCCCTCTCGGGCTGTTAATTTTGTTTAAGAACTCCTCCCCGGATGGGGGATAAGGCGCAATACAAGAAATCCTGTTAACAAAGAACCGATTAGGCCCTAATATTTAAGTAATCTTGATATATATTGTCTCCAATGATATATCAACACAATATTCACATTTAAAAAAATAAATTATGAAGAATCTCTCTCTTGATAAACCATTCATAGAACATTTAAACTTCAACTTTTCATGCATACAATTATATATGGATTGTTTTTTATAATTTTGTCTTCTCTTAAATATTAAATTTAAAGCAGTCCCTAATGGGGACAAATTATGTTATATACAAAAGTAACATAATAGAGAATTAGTTTTTTTAATTAAATCGTGCTCCTAATATTTTTCTTTTTATAAAAAAATTAGATAAATTGAGTAATTAGGTAAGTTAAGTTCAGAGACTCATCAAGATAAGGTATGCCATGTTCCTAGTGTTTTTTATACAAGTATGGGGGCATTTTTTTGGCTAAGAAAAAGTATGTAGAGACAATTTTTTGTGAGGCATAAATCAAGATGATTTGATCCACTTATTGTTCAATTATGAAGCCACATGCATATTGAAATTGTCCTATATTCCTATATTCTCCACAGACTTGCATGATTTGAGAGGAAGAAGAAAAGGGCAAAAACGAACAGAAAGGAGCTTATTTCGCAGTCACTTGGTCGAAGAATGGTGCAATTTGGTTAAGGAGGAGCCTCTTCCAGCGATTCCCTTCATCATTTGCATTCACACCCCTTTTCTGCCAACCTCATATTTCCTCCCAATCTTTTTGAATGATTCAACCCTTTTATAATCATCATAGTTGGTTTAAGAAAAAAAAACATTCAGGTTATGAATGAACATTTGAATGTCGAACATTTACGTTGGACAAGATGACTGATGAGCATTTTAGATTTTTTTTGTCGCGTGTCTGTCATGATAAGTACTAATTCGAATTATCTCGGGTCTGTATTTTGAGTCCTGCTCAGGTGGGCATGCTTAAAATGATATGGATATCATTCCTACACATTAGTACCCTAATTTTGGATAGTATTTATTTGGCTGCTATGGAAACAATATTCATTGCCCTTTTCAATGTTTATCAGAACAAACAAAGCTTGTTAAAGGGGGTGTCATTGAAGGTACATTAAAAATCAAATTTGTAGGATCAAATTCGTTTAAGATTGACCCGGTAGTAGTTTGGTCTAGTTGGGAAGCACGTGGCAGTAAGCAAAACAAGTAGAGCATTATTCACATTATCAATTACTATTAATTAATCAGCCTAATTGATGACCATCAGCAGCTTAATAGTCAGCAATGAATTTCTACCAAACTAAATAAATGCAGCCCATACAGATTTCTTCCCCCAACTTCGATCTAACAGACAGACAATAGACGCTGGTCAATTGCCCAGAACTTAAAGCCTGCCAATTAAATGAACTCAAGTGTCCGGCAACGGGTCCTCTAAGGGAAGTTACAATACCAGTTTCCATGGGAGTTAGAAACTTACAAACATCTTTCTTTTAATTTTTTTTTTTTTAAAAAATCAACCGGAAAAGCTCGCTGATTTGGGTAGTGGAGGAGATTCTACAAAATTAAAATGAATACAAGTTTTGAAACTCTCAGCAATTCATTCACTGATCACCATAGTCGAATGGGAGGACCTCCTCTGAGACATCAACCACTTCTTCGATTTCAATTTCCTTGGCCTCGTACTCCTCCTCTTCATCACTGGCCTCTCCATCCCTAAGTTTCTGCCTCTCTAACTTCTCTTCTTCATTCAATCTCTTCCATTCATTTACCCATATGTCCCATTCTTCTTTCAACATCCTCCTCTTCTCACGGTCCTGCTCACTTAACAGCATTGATACATCTTGGTCTTCTGCCTCGTACTTCTTGCTATACTTCTTCAAGTTCTTAGCTATCTCTTCCTCTTTCTCAGGGCTCAAGAAAGTTGGTGGCCTTGGCCGCCACAAGAACTGTGATCAACAACCGTCAAGAAACCATGTGATTGATGGACAATTTTTGGAATACAAAATGAACAATATAGGCAGGGATCTTGCGCACGAAAGTTTCTTTAAAAATAGAATCGACAGATAAAAGCAAGGCTGATAGAGTAATTACCTGAAAGAAATGATCCTTGAGTATCCGGTAGAGGAGCTTGCCATGGAAAGACCATATATTGAAACCATTTTCCATTTCATGAACAGAGGTCACAGAAGTTGCAACATATCTACACAAAAAAGCGAGGTCAATACAGATACCAGAGCCAACTCAAAACAGAAGTTTTTTTTTTTTAATTAACAGTGAGGTAAAATTTCATTCAAATAGCTTGAATTGAAAAACGTTTCATCCCACAGCCAATTGCATTTAGGCCTTCTTCATAAGCAAACAGTGAGAGCAAATACAGTAAGCCATATGATGCTTTCTGTACAAATTGCGAGTATCTACCTTAAAAGAAACATACTTTACAAGTTTAAAGCACAAAGGCCATTATTATTGAATTAATCAGTAGCAATAGAAAAGCACAGCCTAATTAATTAAAACGAAACATTTATTTAATGTATGCACAGGCTAATTTAACTTATTCACCTTCCAGTCGGATCCCATTCAATATCTGTAGCCATAAAATGCTCCGCTGTTGCCATGGTTTCAAGCTCATCCACATTAAAAAATTCAAGCTGTCCATTAAAGCCCTTTAATCCTGCAAGTATTACGTAATGACCAGCAGGTGACCAGAAAAGAGCATTTGCCTGCTTTCCTTTCAGAGTTGTGAGCTTTGAAACCCGGCCAGTATGCTGAGCAGTTCGCATAGAGTAAAAACTAATATCAGGCCTTGGGTTATCACCATGAATAACAGCGAACCTATGGCCTTTTGGCTCCCAGGCAAAGGCAATGATCTTGTCATTTTTATTTTCAAGCTCCAAAACTTCAATAGGTATGTCTCTTTCTTTTATACGGAAGAGTTCAAAGCCTGTGTATGTGCTTTTCTTGGTTTTTGTATAACGATCAACCTTAACAGCCAGGTAGTCCCCATTGCTTTGCCAGTACATATTGCAATCACTTACACTAAAAAGATTCTTCTGCCTAAGTTCCTCTTTGCTGGGAATTTGAACCAAACTCACCTGTAAAATGTGCAAGCACACAGATTAACTCATCTAATTTCACACCCAAAGCAATCCTTTGCTCATGAATAATAAAGAGGTCGATCCATAAAAATGGACTCACCCTAGCAGGCTGGTTCCCACCACCTAACTCTGGAACAAAAAGTGCGAGGATTGGATCCGTTGGTGACCAGATGAAATCCATTACATTTTCAACCTTCATGGACTTCTTGTCAATGAGGGAAAATGTCTCTGTCTCATAGACGGAGATCATATTTTTTCCCAGTCTTGCAAAATACTTGTCATCCTTTCCTCCGCCCCATCTAGAAAAACAATATCCCTCCATTATGCCAATGAGTCATAAGCAAAAATGACTAAAATCGGGCCAAAGAAGATCAAATACCTGAATATGGGCCACGACACCCCCGTGATACCCCCAGTACCTCCAGTTGCAAAATCATCTGCACTTCCCTTAAAATCTCTCATCACTTTTCCAGTCCTCACATCAAATATATTTATGACCACCCTCTGAATAAAATAACTTAATTAGAAATAGCACCAAGATATAAATAATGAAGTAAGAATTCAATATAGCAAATACTTACATTTGCATCTCGAGGATTGCTAGGTTCGTGGCTGCTATAGGTTACTAAATACTTCTCACCAGGTGAAAAATCAATAAGTTTAACCTGCAGTTATATATGTTCAATACTAAGTAATAAAGACAATGTGCAGACTAAATTATGCATAAACAAAATCCAAAATTAACCTGGGGATGAGCATAACGCATGAGACGGTTGAATGTTGTTGCACCTCCCCAAACCGCTGCTCCTTGTCTGTGAACTGTTGCCAAGTATGTTCCCAGTGGAGACCATTGCACAAAGCTTTCAGTCCAAAACTGCAAAGTAAACATATTTAAACACTCAGCATCTTCATACACAAATACTAGGTTGATATTGGGAGATATTCGAGGGAAAAAGACTCCGCTCACAGTTCGCTTATAAACAGGATCAGGCTTCAAATGCCTAGCATCATTCCACAACACCTCGGTATCTGAACCTGCGCGAATTACAAACTGATCACGGGCTTTTGAATCAGTCAGCCACTGCTGAAGATTTTCCTGCAAGAGTATTTGACCAGACAAAATAGTAAAGATCACAGAGCAGCTGCATCTATTTGTCTCGATAAACTCATCAGTAATTGAGAATGATGCAAAAACCTTATGATCTCCACCAAATTAGACAAAAATAATTATGTCGGGAAAATGATATGGCATAAAAGAGTAAGGGGAAAAATCAATTCAACATTTTAAGAATGCAGACCAAGGAGAAAACAAGTAATACATCAAACTAATAAATTTATCATTGAATACAGAAAATTCATGTGAATTAGGATTCCAGCCTTAACATACCAAATGAAATATAAATTAGAATGTACTGACTCGTAGATTAGAATTTGGGCTTAACATATGCCTTATTAACATTGATTAAAACATGAAATTCTAAATCACTTTATACTACATTTTTATGATTGAGCCCAAATAAAAAATTGACTTAACCCTTATAGGTACCACAGCTTCAGCCAAAAACACAATTTGCATCAACATTTATTGGCAGCATCTGCAGTCCATCTTATTGCACAATGCATGTCTAAAACCACGAAAAGGTACCCAAATCCTACAAGAACAGAACTGTTGTAGCATCTTACCCCTGGTGTGTATGGCTTGGTTTCAGGGGGAGCCCATTCATCTGGTACTTTCATGAACCTCTCAAAGTCATCAAACATATTCACAGAAAAGATATGGAACCGGTCCAACTTGTATCCATGTGTCTTCTCTTTAGCAAGCTCAGCTTCCTACAATGCCACAGAATGAAATAGAAAGTGATGAAAAGACACTTTATTTTGCAGGTCGTATAACAGAATGAGCCAACCTATGAAAGCATGCAAAAATTTTGTTATAGCACAAAAGCCTCCCTCAGGTGCAAGCTTTTGTGATGCACCCGAGGCATATTATGCACAAATAAATCAGTGTGGTTAACAGACTTGTCTATACGCGTGAACAAGTAATAGTAGGGGGTAATGACGCACCTGAGGCGTATTATACTCAATAAAGCAATAACCCAAAGTTTTTTCCGTATCTGGATCCACAGGCATCCACAGACCATCTTCCTTTATCACGCCAATCTGGCTATAGATCTTTCGTATCACGCCTTCAAGCTTCTCAAACTTCTCCCGAGGAACTACAGGAAGGTTGTCCACAACTATAATGTTGCCAAATCCAGTTTCAAACTCCTGGCTATCCTCTTGGTAAATATCTTCATCATCACTGTCATTCAAAAGTAATGAATGATGATTGAAATTGGTCCCGCGTGGTATTCAGAGTGCAAAATAGCGGCGACTTCAAACATTAAACATTTTTAGATATATAAGAACCCAAAAGAACAAAGGAAAAAAATAAAGTTTTGGCCAGCAAGATCATCTTTCTTGATATAACAAACCAATCATGCATGGGCACAAAGCGCAGGTAGCCAAAATCAACAAAAAATGACAAGCTACCTCTCCGTAATACTTGGGTAACGCCACTTCCAAGTTGCAGGTACAACAGAAATAGGATGCAGACACGCAGCTATCATAATTAATCCAGGTAATTTGAAAACAATCGGCATATGAAAGACGTACCTTACTATGCCTAAGTCATCGCCAGGAGGGAGGCGAATAGAGTCGAGATCGATGGCCGAGAGATCGATGCCGAGACGGGACGCCGTCGCTTCAATCTCTGTCATCACTGCCACATCTGCCATGGCTGATTTCTGCTACTTCAACCAGTAACAATTATTATGGCTTCCCGATTCAGATTCTTCAGAGATAACTCTCCGCGAAAATCTATGATAGGAAATGAAGCAGCCGAACCACACTAGCTGGAGGCTTGCGTCTTCCTTGGGTTTCTGGAGAGGTTTTTGTTTTTGTTTTTATTTTTATTTTTGCCCCTTCCCCACTCATGATTTTTTCTCCAGCCTTGGTTATTTATTTATTAATTTATTTTTGGTTAGTAGCATATTTTTTTTGTTAACACTCTAGCGGGCCAGAGGGCCGGAAGGTTTTTGATTGTTGACGGTTGATGGCTTGATAATTATTTGTTCTCTCTTTTCATTTCTATTGTTAAGTTATTTTTAATTCATCCACATAAATTTAAAAAAAAATATTTATAAAATTACCTAATCCTTCTGAAAATATTATTAATTAAAGACAATAAATTATTTTTTATTTAATCAAGGCCCAAGCCACTTTAGATTTGAAAGTAATCCTTTTTAAATCTTAAAACGTAAAATTTTTTTATCTCTCTTAATAGATAAATTTCTTAAGATTTAGATTTATATTTTTCTCCTTGAGGTGGCTTAACTAACAAACTATTAGTTGATAATAAATTCTTACTCAATTTACTCATGCTTCTTTCTATTATAGTTATAATTACTTCAAAAATACCCATATCAAAGTATTACTTAAAAAACATAATAATTGTTTCATAAGTTTTTTTCAAAAACAATCTAAAAAATTATCACTTGAATTTCAAAATCTCAAATCAAGAATTCTTACAAAAATATGTTGTTATTGCTTTGCAAGAGTAGTAAATAATTTAAGAAGTATAATGAATAAATTGATTTAGAATTTTAAAATTTAAGTAGTATTTTTGAGAATTTTCTTTTTTTTTTATACAAAAAATTTTAGGTAGATTCGACATCATTCTTTATTAAGGTCAAGGCACACCCAAAGCTTAAAAAATACTTATAAGAAACTTACGATATTACCTATCAAAAGAACCTTCACAATAACAAAGGGAATCAAACTTGAGTCGTCGTAAGATACAAGCTCGTTTCTTATCATTGTGACACTCTCATTGCCTTTAAAATGACTTCTAAAAATAAAGATAGGAACATAAAAAACTTAGAACATCCAAGAACGAGAACAAGTCAGCACCATTCCAATGTAACATCTACAGAGGCTGTCGTTTTAACACGATACAAAAATGATACAAAGTTGGTGTGACTATGATGATGAACATCGTTTGAATTAATCTAATGAATAATTCAAAATCTATTATTCCGCTAATCCAAACACACACTATGCAATTCAGCATATTTGGAATGAAGCTTCACATATTTACATCAACTCCTCAGAGTTATTCATCATCATCGACATCATCAATTGGTTCGCTGTCATAACCAATGGGACCTAGAAAAATATACAAGATGCAGCTCTGAGAAATGGAAAATATACAAATTACACAAGGTTAATGCAACTGGCTTAAAAGTTAAAAACACATTTGCCCACCACTTCATCTATAAGAGGTCCCCATCGATGCAAATGTGATGTTAATGTTGCATAATTAACATGTTTCTAAATTCCTAGTTAACAGCGTCAAGAATTTGGTCAATCTCTAATAGAACCTCAAATGGTCAAACCTACTGGATATATCGTTCCTTCAATAAATCCTGCTAGGCACGGCATTATTGAAATATAAAAACCAGCTACTCGAAAAGATATAGCTCAAACTCCAAGACCAGACGACCAACCAAGAGAAGGAGAGGGTAGAAAATGCTGATTCCATACAAAAAAGTCATTCAGGTGAAAACCTATAGATATCGTATCTAGTTCTCCACCCCATCTCGTGTTTCATACAAAATGGATTCATTTCTCATCTATAACCAATGTGGAAAAGAAAGTGGCTGAACTTTACCTCTCTGAATTGAAGGAGAAGGATAAGGTGATAAGCCCTGCGGTTCAGGAATGCTATCAAGAAGATACGGAAGTCCTAGGAGCTGCAAAAGACACTCTGTCTGTGGATTTCGAGGACTCACTGCAAAGAATCAAGGGGGATAAAAAAGAACTAAATCATCTAAACTTTTTAAATCATGGCAAGAACCAGTAGAAGAGAGTTAAGCTTTATTTTAATGATTTTGCCCAAGCAAAATATATCAAACTCAGTAAAATCAATCAAATAGAGGCGTGAATTGTGGTTATAAAAGAAATAGAGGCGGTAGACTAAAAAGTAACTAAATGTCAACTAGCAAGTAGAAGTATCATATACTACTGCAAAAGGCTCAATTACAGCGTCTCCCCCCCCCCCCCAAAAAAAACATATATTCTACACAAACAAACCAAAAAAAAAAAAAAGCGCAACCTCGCGACTTGACATCCCTACATGGTGCTAACTCTCAATTTATGACTAATGTAAGATTTTTATACAATCAAATGAAAGGAGTACTTTGAACCACATGTCTTTAGTGAACTATTGAGCCACAGAATACTAGCATCCAGCTTTCAAAATCAATAAATCAGCAATAATAAAAGACAGACAGATGCGATGTGACTTGAGCAAGCATGTTAGGAAAAAATGCATACAAATAAGATCAGAGAGCTGCAAATTAGCCCAGATACTCTAAGAGAAGTGAATATGAAAATATGAATTTCATTAACCAAAAAACAAGCTGAAGGAAACTAAATATGTTGGATAATATGTGAAATCAATTATGTGTGATGAAGAATTACCAGCAAAGGTACCCTCAATATTGGATTGAGAAGGATTGTGACATGAAGCCGTTCTAACAAATTCAAAAGGCTTGTACCCTCTCTCTTGCAGCCTGCTTCTAACCCATTGACGACAGTCCTCCATCTCAAGATCTATAACTCTATCAGAAAGCATACACATCATCATTTTATTTGTGAGGGGGAAAAGGGAGCACAAAAACAGAAGATTTTATAGACATTTCAAATTTTAATTGTTAAGGTATTGTCACATCACATGCAAACTCACTTGAACTCCGCAGCTTTGGCAGTTAGAGGGAAGACAGAGTTGAACCTCCGTGTTATAGCTAACCATTCTTCATCATACTGAATTTCATAAGGTCCGGCCTCTGATTCAATTTCCACAATCTAATGACACAGAACATGCCAAAATTTTAGTCACTAGCTCAACAATAATTGCAAGAAACGCCCCGACACTATTGATATCGAATTCAAATACAATACCTGTAAGAAATCCCGACCAGCAATGCACTTATCAAGTGCAAGAAATTTTGTCTGAGGACCACCGTCCCCATGTTGAACAAGAGCAGCAAACTTGCAGTGTAAGTGAGCTGAAAACCAAAACGGTGGTTTCAATTTTTCCAGGAGTTGCGCAGCAGCTTTACTCCCAAGTCTTCTTTCCTCTATCTAGCACATGTTTAATTAGGTAACTCAAGTGAGGATATCATACTTTTTTGGATCTTTAAGTGCTGAACAATTAAACATTACATGAAAAGGGGGTGGTTGGTTACAAAACATGATGACTATTAAACAAGCAAATGCCTCATACACATTTCCACAGTTATTGCATACTGTCAAGTGTCAAAGCTAATGCCCATTACTTCTGTTTTTTTGGCCAAAACGCTATATCCTTGACAAATTACTAACAAAAAAACACCAAGAACCACCGACCTGGTTTGCATAAGATAAAAAATAAGAGCCACCAAACTCGTCATTTAACAATCAACTAAACAATCACCTCTTGCTTAAAAAAATGTTTGCGCTGAATCAGATCCTTCCAATTCCCGCAATCAGTGATTCCCACTGGCCAATCATGCGAAAGAAATATATCAATTGGTTCCTCAACTTGACTGAACTTGTGAACATCATATTCACGGACATGATACACAGACCTGATTGTATTTTGATCATAAGGAGGCCTCTCAAAATGTCCTGCTCAAAGAAAAGACTTTCGTCACCGCTCTTGCAGGACAAATGCCACATGCAAAGCTATAGCTTATGGTACTTTTGCATATAACTCATGATGTTATCAATCAAATGAAAACAACATATGAGCAGCAGTGGTTGAGAAGGTATCAACAAGAATCCATAATTCGTGTCATGATCAAAGATGCAAAACAAATAAACAACCTGATTTATAATGACGAGCATTATAAATCCCAGACACTCCACCAATTCGGATATTCCCAAACCTGATCACCCCTGCAACTCCCAAGAAATATATATTAGGCGCAGCCCATCCTCCATAGTACCTAGAAGAAATAACCAACAAATATCAAGGGACTAGGCTGCCAAAGCCATGCGGCAATGAACTTTTAAGGCATACTGAAGCAAATAATAGGTAATTCAGAAAATAACATACACTTCGGCAAGGATAAAATTAGTTAAATGCAAGCTAAGTAAGAAATGGAGAATAAAGCCATATATACTGCATCAGATTGAAGTACCCCGACTCACAATTCCCACAAATAATTAGATGCTTCGTGGTTTCCACCAATGAATATTGTCGGATACGGGGCAACCTCCATTCCCGAATAGTACTTCCAGAATGACTTCATAGAGCGATAGCGCGGCGGCACATTCAAGCTCTTCAAATCTTCTTCGTTTCGGACAGCCTGAACCCGGAAGAGAACTATGATCGTGGAAGAAATTGGAGTTTAATGGAATTGAGGAAATGAGAACTATGGTTCAGGTTCAGAAATGGGCCTACCTGAAAATCGCCGCAGCAGATGAGGAGGTCGATTTTGGTGTTTTGTACTTTTTCAAGATGTTGAATAGTTTTGTAGACAATGTCGAGGTCGCCATGCATGCAACCCTCCACTGCTATCTTCATCTTTCAAACTTTCGGAGGCAAAAGAGGCTCTGGAGGGAAATACTAGGGTTTAAGCAATCCCGGGTTTTTGAGTGATCAGGGTCCTCAGTGACGTTGGGACGCCTTCGCTTTGGACTGCCCCAAGACAAAAATTAATTAACTATTAGATATTATATATATATGTATATATAAACTTTGGGGGGGGGTCAAAGTAGAGACTCGAGAGTTAATTTTGATCGTGAAACAGGAAAAAATGTTTAAGAAAAATATAAGTGAAATATAGATTTGTATGAAAGAAAAATCTGTTTGGAAAAATAAACAATAAATGAATTCATTTTTTGGTCCAAAACGAAAAGAAAAGTAGGAAATATTCCGAATTTATATGCAAATTAATGATATCACGGATTATTCTGTAGCCAAATTGACAAAAAAACATAAAAAGAATACTGTTGTGCGAAATAATTGACTGATTTTTTTTTCGCCAGCGCTGATTAGCGATTGAGTAATTGAACATACTAATAATAAAGAGCGAAATTCAAATATAGTTTTTGATTAAAAAAATTCAAATATAGTTTTGGAGGTCCTGTATTTTTAAAAGATAAATACGAGTATTTTAGTTTTGAATTTTGATTCGTTCGCTCCTTTTTTATGATGCAGGGTGCTAGGTTTGGGTCTCGGGGCATTCAAAATTCGAGGACGAAAGGGAGAGGGAAGAGAAAATGGGGCATAATTATCAGCACCGCCATCAAGCAACCGACGGACTTCTCAGCTTATTCACAAGAGCGAATCATGATCTTGCTTTAGTCCATCTCAGGCTCGAGAAGGAGTTTCAACAGATTTACCCCGACAATGTACGTAAACTCATTGAGTATCATGATCTTTCTTCAATCTTTTCCCTGATTTTAGTTTTACCTTAATCTTTGGTTCTCTAATTTATCGGAATTCCTTAAATATTGAGCATCTCAAGCCATTATAATGGTTTTTGCGGCTTATTCGATTTGGATTCACTCCCCATTTCATTGGGTGGTGTGGTGTGTCCACAGGCAAACCCTATGAAGCTGGTTTATAGGATAAAAAAGATCCAAGAAGATATAACAACCTTGAAAGAGCAGTGCCACGAGCTATTGGCAGCTAAGCAGGTATGCGATTTATGCTTTTTAAACTGTGCGCAGAAGAAAAGGAATTTCCTTAGCGGACCGAAATCGATGTATGCGGAATGGTTCCTTGCTCGTATTTTGAAGTTGTTGCTGCCTATTGATTATGCAGGACTTGATCGATAAGGCTCAGAGAACTCTGGTTGAGAACAGAGATTTGGTGCAGCGCATGCAAGCATCCATGGGCACCTCTCTCACTGATGAAGATGATTCTGCATTCACTAACTTAAAGCAGGTAATTGGTTGTTTTAAAAATGAACTGAAAAAAGACTAGCTCCTTACATATATAAGATGATTCTACATATATATTGGTCGTGAGTAGCTCAAAAAATAAAGATTGCCATCGGATAATGAAATTATTCAATTTCTACAGTTGGATATGTTCTTTCATTCAATTATTATTGCAAGGTCCACTATGCTTCCCAATTCCCATGAATGTAGTCAAAAAGTGAAGGACGCTCTCGTGCCGTTAGACTTGTAAAATGCCTAGGGCAAGAGGTGCTTGAAAGACATTCCCCTGAGTGAAGTGTAAATTGAGGAGTCTCTCGAATATTTGTGCGTGGTTTTGTTGCAAAGCAGAATAAATTTCACATCCTGTAAATTGAGAACATCATAGCTCATGAATGGCCTTATTGAGCAGTCCTTCAAATATTTGTACTGGGGTTTTTGCATAGGAGAATAGAAGTGTAGTGCATTATCTTCCATTTTGGGCATATTAAAGTGGAGCATGAATGTGATGATAATTTATCCACGTATCTCTTGCCATCTTAAAGGGTTGCCTATTTTCCAAATGGTGTTTAAAGTTTTTGCACCATTTGCCAGCAAGCAACCAAGATTGAAATATACGGCCTTTGCTTAGCATTCATCCAAGCAAACATTCCTTGGGTGACTTTCCTTTTGCTCAGCCTACATAACTATTTCTTTTTTCTTTTCTTTTTTTTTGGGGGTGGGGGGCGGTTTGGTTGGCAACTCTTGATAACTAATTTTTGCTGCCATAATTTTCACTGACCATGTAGATTATTGAAGAATGGACTGCACAAGTAAGATCAAGAACAGGTAAAAAAACTTTTCACTCAATTAATATGTTTGTTATTAGATATTGATTTGGGTGTCATTATTCAGGAGTATTGGTAGCAAATTTACTAGTTTCAAAATAGAGTTTCAAATGAAATGATAGTTTCATGCAAGACAAATATACAGATGTCAGGAATTCTGTTCTGCATAAATTTCATATCTTGGAAAGTGAGGGTGTTATTTATGACTTTAGTCGTCGCCTTGTTTATCATTTATCTTGTTTTTTTACCTTTCTGCTTCATTTATTTGTATTATTCTCGAAACTAATGTATCAGTGCCTGGGGACTTCGGATGGTAAAGAGATGGAAAGGGCGTTGAGATTGAGGTCTGCTGTGAGGGAATGAAAGAGGAGGGGAATATTGAGTTGGGGGCTTGAAGTGAATTAATTGGGATTTGAGAGCATCGCATTTGATATCATAAAGAGATCGATTTTTCAGTGTAGGAATGTTTAGAAGCAATGTTTAGAAAATTGGACTGGATCAGTGAGTTAGACTAGAAAAACTACTAGTGAATTAGCGCCTAAAAAACCTAACTAAAAATTGGTGAAACTGATCAAAATTAGATTGATCAGGTGGGTTAGCCATTTAAAAACAAGTCTTGCTTTCTTCCCCCCTCAAAAGTGGGCACATCATGTTTCCATCTCTTCTAAAGACTGAAAAACTATTAGAAGGAACGGGAAGTTGTTGCAGAGGAAAAAAAATTAAGGGAAGTTAGGGGAGGATTAATTACCATGATTGTGTGTTGTTGCAGGGGACGAAACACATGATTCCGACTCAACGGATGTCAACAAATTGCTCTTCTCAGCTATTGTTCAAAGCAATTGAACTGCTCTAGTAAAGATTATAGATGCCCCCGTTACATTGTAGAACTCTGCTTCATTTAGGTGCTTTTCTCTCTATGTCTCGGTTTTTTTTAAGCAGCTCTGTTTGTACGTAAACCTCTCAGTTCTCATTATTCAATCTCGAATCTCTGTTCATTAAAAAAATTCTGTTTATATCGTCCTTAAGGTTGCATTTGCGGTTTTGGAAGATAATCTCTTGAGCCATATTCACTGTGGCTATCAAGTCGGAAACTAGCATTTGCTTTAAAATATAGCACACAGAGATCAAGTCAATGAGATATTATATTCCAATTACCCAGAGGGCAGCATAGAAATAACAAGGTGAACAAATTTTGAAACCATCTGATGACGCTGTGGCATCAGTTGGACCCAAGTGCATGCTTTGCAGCTTTAGAATTCAATATTGCAGTCACTAGTAAATATTTTCTGAGAGCTCTATATCTCTTCATACAAGATGCGGGTTCTTCAGCCATTTCCATTTCCATTTCCATTTCCATTTCAATATTTGGATGGCGTTACCATCTGAAAATAATGCTATAGCATGGTGTGTTTCCTGCGATTCTTTTCAGTACGCTTCTTGGTCATGTAACCATTGATAGTTCTGTGGCCATAGTATACAATCGAAAACCGGAGAGAAACTTGGGTGCTGATTTCTTTTCACGAATTAACCTTTCTTGCACTTCCAAGACGTGAATATTGGTTTGACTAAATTTGTTTATTTTTTTTTATTGATGATTCATGTTTTTTCTTCTAATAGAAGGGCGTGAGGAAACGTGTAGAGATTAATTAGAAAAAAGAAAGGGACATAAATCTTTCAAGAGAGTGACTATATTTTATAAGAGGAATATTCATAATGAAAACTTTAACCTTTAATTGGTGATCTTGATGGGCTAAAAAATCAATAAAACGGTTAGTTTTCTTTAACATGAGATCAAAAATAACAAACTAATCCTAACATGTGTTGATTTAAGTAATTTTTTTTTTAACAATTTAAATATGAGATATCGAGTCTAGATTTATATTAATATAAAAAATATCTAAGAGAATTAATTTTAAATAGATTCGATAATATTTAAATATAATTAGTTAAATAGCTATATAAAAAAATAACAGTCCAATTACACTACGCATGAGACATGTTTTTGTCAGAATAAAGTCCTTTCATAGATTCCAATTTAGATAAAGCCCTTCATAGATCCCATAATCTCCGCCCAGTAGGATGAGACATGTATTGGTCAAAGCGCAAATGTACGTGTTTTCCTCAACATCAAAACAAGGGGTGTCGGAATAAGAAATATCTTAGGGTTTCGTTGCTCCTTTCTTTTTCAGGCTGTCTAAAGCCTGTTTTTTTCCCTCTAACGTAAGTTGGCCTCAAGTTTAATAGTATAACTGACAGGATACAGTGAGCGTGGCACTGAATAGATCCGACTATTTTATTAATTTTCGAGGGTGCCATTGTTAACTGTTAAAAAAATAAATCCAACCAGAAAATGAGATTCAATTCATGGTTGGTTAAATATTAATTAATTAATATTAACTATTAACTAATAACATCATTAGGTAGGAAAAATTAAGGGCATGTTTGTAAAGTGGAAGTAGAATCTTCTACTCCCTTTATTTAGTATAATAAAAATTGTTTTTATTTATAATATTTTTTATCATTTCAGTTTAATAAAAAAAGTTAAAAAATAAGATAGTAGAAATATAAGTGAAATATTTTAGATCATTTTATTCTAAATTATAAAATTTTTAGACAACTTTAACCCTTCCTAAGTTAAAAAAATATTTTAAACTATTGTACTCCTAATTATTAAAAAATATATACAAATTCTATACTCATTTCTATCTTACCAAAAAAAAATTAAAATTTATTTTCAACTTAATTTTATTTTTATTTTTATTTTCATCCCTTTGAAAAAATTCTTCCATTCTGGTAACAGCATCGGGGGACTCTGGGAATGAGCAATTTGTCAGTATGTAATATGTATAGCATCTCCTCAATGTATCCCGTGCCATCTGACCACTTCAATTTTTTCTTAAATATGATAGTATTATATTAAAATAAACGTGGCAAGATCCTTGGAATCCACGAGGTAATGTGCTTATGGCTGCCACACTAGTTTATAATTAATTTGGCAGGTGTCACAGGTCTCCGCTATTTAATGACGATAACGCCCCCAGACAACTACAAGAGTGACAACAAACGTCACCTCTTTGCGCTGATTTACTCTTTCCCCTTCCATGCAAACAGACAACATAAGCTCTATGCTGAACTGAAAGTGAAATCCCAGAATCCCTCCTCCCATTCTGTTTATACCTTCTCAATCATACAAGGATCACGCTCATTTTATAGCAAAAACAGAGCTCATCTCTGCAACTTCTACGTTGTTAAATCACAACACCAGAGAATAGACGAATCTGATGGGTCTGAGGTACTTGGTTGGCTTAGGGCTCCTTGGAGCATTTGTGGTAATATGGGTTGCTTCTGCAGAAATAACTCAGGTTTGGGTATTCTTCTTGATTTTTTGGGTTTTCCGTTTTCTTCTTGTTCTTGTTTTGTTTGACTTAATGACACTTTTAACGTGCTCTTTGGATCGGTTTAACTTCCTTTTTAGATGTTACTTTGTGCGAGAACAATATCAGAACTTAACAAATTAGCTGTGATGAAACTGAAAATGTGTCGGTTAAGAAAAGTATAATTTGGATTGGTAGTTGGGTGCTGTACGGAGCTATGATCAGACCTGTGTTTCTAATTGTTTTCCTTATAATCTGTTATTACTTTACAATTAACATCTGGAAATTTCCGTTATATATGCTGAAGATTGATGTGCTTTGTTCCTGCAGAGAATTTTTACAGAGTATAAACAGCCATTTGCACTCTGTTACATTTGGATATCTTTGATGGCGATTCATTTACCTATTTCAGTCCTCAGAGAGAAGATCTGCAAATTATTGAAAAAGTTATATAGAAACCTTCACAAGGATTACTCTTCTGGATTTAGTGCCACTCTTGGAATTGATGAGACTCGCCAAGCGGCAGAACAAACATGTCTAAAAAACTGTTTAATTGTTGACAAGGAAATTAGTGAAAGAGAAGAGGGAAGACCCTTTGTCAAGAAAGATGAACCGCACTTGCTCCCAGAAAATTGTAAATATGGTTCCTGGGAAATTGCTAAGTGTGCCTTATATCTCTGTCCAGTATGGTTTGCATCAGAGGTAACAAGATTGCTGTGAATATTCTATTCTTTAATTTAAAGATTCGGCCCTCTATGAACAACTGAACAATTGGGATAATCTGAGACATGCCTTTTATAATGACAACTAAAACTGCCGAGATGTTTTTTAACTCAAACATTTTACCCTTGATTGGAGTTGCAGTATATGTCAAACCTGGCACTTGCAAATACAAGTGTTGCGAGTACAACGGTTCTGAGTTCCACGTCAGGCCTCTTTACCCTTTTCTTCGGAGTAATTCTTGGTCAGGACTCAGTAAACATCACTAAGGTGGTCGCTGTGCTGATCAGCATGGCCGGGGTTGCAATGACAACGTTGGGCAAAACCTGGGCAGCAGATGACAGGAAGTGAGTTTAATGTTGCTAAAAACTTCGTCCACCGTGTTCATTTTCTAAGTTATATATATATATATATATATATATATATATATATATATATAACTTGTTAACTTTTATTTTATAGATAAAAAAAACTAAATAAATAAAGAGAAATACTTACATACTTCAATAGTGTCACATCGTTTAAACTTTGTTTAATTAAAATACAACAACTCCACATTTTAATCCTAGTTAGCCAATAAATTATACGCAACAATTTATATTTTTTTTAAAAAGATAAACCTCTTAATTTAGTTTAAATGAGTTTTTATTCTTTTTAAATTAAAATATTTACTTGTCTTAAAAATAAAAAATTGTGAATTTTTTTAGATGAACTATCAACTGAGTTGTTATATTTTGATTGGATAGAGTTCAGATGACGTGATACTCCTAAAGTATATAAGTATTTCTCATAAATCTGTTAATTATAACAAAATCTAATCTATCAAAATGAATTCATATGATATATTCTTTAATCTATCCAAATTAGTCAACTAAATCTTATATTAGTTATAATTAATCGATGTATTTAATTTTTTAATTTATCAAAAAAAATTAATTAATTTTTAGAATTAGGATTGGAGGTGGTATATGTATATATTTCTGTTGTGATTATTCTTTCAAATTCTGAAATTGGGAACTGTTGCTCTTGGTGAGGACTAGAAATCATTCTATTGCTGGGGACACCTTCGGTCTACTCTCAGCAATATTTTATGGCTTATTCACTGGTATGACTATCAAACTTGCTGTCCATTGTAAAGTCGGATTGACTTGTGACTCTTCATATTTTAATTAGGGAAACCAAAAAGTTTCGAAATAATCTGTTATCACTTTTTATACTAAAACTTGTTATTGTATGTTGTTTATTTATTGTCAGACTTTTTAATGATTATATTTTTGTTGTTGACACTTTATAGTAATTTTTCACTTCTAATTAACGAAAGGGCCATTCATGTAACTGCAGTGCTTCTCAAGAAATCTGCCGGATCCGAAGGAGACACGGTTGACATGCAAAAGGTTTTTGGCTACATTGGTCTCTACTGTCTCCTTGGCTTTTGGTGGCTAGGTGAGTAGATTACCCTCTACTGTTCATTGATTGGGGATTGTTCTGTTGTTTTAAGAATTCAGACCTGGAGTGCTTTCTCCTGTTACAATAGAGGATTCAAAATTCAGAACTTTGCTGATTTGAGTTCTTTGATGCAGCATGGCCACTAAGTGCTGTGGGTATTGAGCCTCCATTCGAACTTCCGAGTTCTTGGTCTACAAAGGAGATTGTGATTGCAAATGGCTGTTTTTCCAGCATAATTTCAGATTATTTTTGGTGTGTTGAGCAACCCCTATTACTATTAAGCTTGATTCGCGAAGAATTGAAGTTCACACTCTTGTTTATTGACTCCAATGAATAATGTGACAGGGCCCTTTCCATAGTTTGGACGACTCCTCTGGTTGCAACATTAGGCATGTCCCTAACAATTCCTCTTGCAATGATTGCTGACATGGCAATACATGGCCGACAATACTCCGCAATCTACATCCTCGGATGCTTTCAGGTATCCCTCAGAGCTCATCTCCTGCATTTATTATACCAAGTAATTTAATTTATGACTTGCAAATCTCACTAATTCACACGCAAACACAGGTTTTTGTAGGATTTGTTCTGGCAAACCTTTCCGATAAGTTCTCAAGAAAGAAGCCAGAGATTACTACGTGACCTTCTGTGAAGCTAATTTGTATATCAAACTGGACAAAAACTCGATTATATGGTAATTGCCCTCTTTTAATTGTGAAATAGGGCTCTTTAATAGAATCTCCCAATAATGGTTTATTTTAGACCCAATTAGACGTCGGCTTCATGTAAGGATTCATTATAAATTATATATCTTGTATTGATAACATTGATGATTGATTTAAGCTTTTTTTTCCACTTTAATCCGTATTTCTCCAGCCTTATCATTGAATTTAGGCATATGCAAGATTATATAAAATGACATAAACTTGTCATTATGCTAATATAGTTACAGAAGACATGCTGTCATTGAGCTTTGACTGCTCGAGTGGAAATTTTATAGTTAGGATTTAAAAGAATTTTTTAATTGCGTGGAATTGTTTTCCTTTTTCTAGCCAATTATAGTTAATTATTAGCTTAATAAATATTTTAATAAAAAAATGTACAAATATTTAGACAAATACATTAAAAACAGGAATAAGTCGGAACATTCGATTTAATATTAGTACCAGAAAAAATCGGCATTACTTTGATGAATTTAATTTTAATTAATATGAAAGTTAGTCTTGACTCAAGAAATGTTGTATTTTGCTTCTATTGCTTTTCCATACCACGCTCCTGCCAACTTTTGGTTAAATTATTATTACATAGTTATTTCATTGAACTAATTTAATAACAAAAATAATTGAGGAGGAACCATACATCAGAAAATTACTAGGCCTTAGTCAAAATTCGAAATAAAAAAAATTGAGAATTCAGCAGCATTAGGCCGGTCAAGCAAAGTCGTGCTTCATTGATTCGCATTAGAAAGTATTAACCTTTATCAATATAATATCCTACACACGGCATGTGGTTGTAAGTAACTAAGTATAAGTGTAACTGCAGTATGTTTAATATTTTAAAGTACAGCTTTTTCATTGAACGTGGTTGGGACAAGTTCCAAGCTCTTTTCATCCACATTCTCACTCATTTTCTTACCCAAAACCTCAGAAGGAAGCAATGCCTCAGATTGATCAGTCTTCGGGACAAGGAAGATCAAAGAAAGTGGGGCAAATCTGAGAATATTCCGAAGAAAAACAGCTAACCAGAGGTTAGTGAAGTCAGACCTAGTGACGTGGAAGAGATGAAGAACCACTCCTCCCATGGTTCTTGACAAGAGCAAACCAATGCTATCAATACACATTAACAGAGCAAAGAAAGTGCCCTCAATGCCTAAAGGACATAACTGAGTGCTCAATACAATCATGGGCATCCATCTGATTTTGCTTGAGATTCGAGTAGCAGATTCTTCTATGACGACGAAGAAGTAGTCAGGGATTCCAAGGATCAAATTCCAGCGAAGGACGAAGAAGAGATCCAGCACACCAGATATGGCATACAAGAGCTGTGCATAGAATAGTAGTATCCTAAATGGGAAGTCTTTCAAAGTCTTGTGGTAAATCAGAACACCTATTATTGAAGCTACAGCACCAATGGCATAGATCATACCAACGAACTCCTGCATTTATATATTTAGAGGTATAAAAGTAAGAAACAGTGTTGAGTTAAAAATATGTTCTTGTTGGTCAGTAAAACAACAACTTCAGAATATAGAAGAGAGACCTGAGAGAAGGCAGGGCCAGCTTTTGGATCTGTGTACCAATAGAAATGGCCTTCGTGAGTGCTTATGCTTAAAGCCAGAGACAGGAACATGTAAAGAGAAGGTTTCCACACTTGAGGATACATTATTGTCTGCCACATGCTCCTAATAGTCGTTCCTACATTTTCCATCATCTGCCAAAACGCGTATAATACTTGATGAATTTCATGCAGTTATGATTATTAAACATGTTGGAAATATGCAGAAGGAAGATGTCTTAATTTTAGTTATCTCCTTGCTTTCTCTGTATAAGCTGGTGGTGCTTTTTTTGGACTCAGACCAAAGAAAAATCTACAGAATATCATATTCCATGCTTCATTTCTCGTCAAATAGATACTTTCATGTCAAACAACAACATGCCTTTTCTGAATGAAAGAATCTATCGCTAACTTTTAGGTAAAATCACAAAAAGTAGAAAGTGGCTAACCTGTTTCTTTCCATGATGGGAGCCGGTTAATTTATGTTCATGGATCACAAAACCCAGCACAACAAGCAAAGCCGGTGGCATTGCCAAAAGACCCAGTGACCCCTGCAAAAAACCTTGAGTCAAATAAAATAAACTATATAGCGAAGATTACTGGAGGATATAATGCGAAAATTATCATGATATAAATATAAAACTAAGTGCTATCTTTAGTAATAATCTGGCAAATAAAGTAGTATATTAATCTATTATGCAAAACCAGTAGAAATACAAAAAATATAGTCATAAACTGAGCGTAGACCTGAGGACCAAGATGATGAACGAAAAACCCACTAGTGGAAAACCCAATCAGAGCTCCAGTAGATGAGCAAAATCCGCAAAGACTCTGCAAATCAGGGGCCAATGACCGAACCTCGATGCTATTCCTCGCAATACAGGCGTCAATGGTGACATCAGCAATGGCCATCGACGCCGAAACGCCAATCAAACAAAGCAGAGCCATCACAACAGGCAAATTCGCCTGCACAGCGATCGTCAATCCCGAGACGAGGCCCAGAACTCCGGCAAGCACGAAGTAGGGGCGTCGCCGGTACCCTCGAACCGGGAACGTATCGGTGAGGATACCCCAAACCGGTTTCATGACCCAGGGAATGAAGTAGAGACCGGCATAAAGCTGAACCACAGAGGGCTGGACCTTCTGTACGTCCTTCCAATAATAGTCGGAAACCACCTTGAAGAAAGATCCGGAAAAGCCCTGACCCAGACCGTAGACGAGGAATACACCGGCGATGAAGGTTGGGTTCAGCTGAGAAGATAGCATTGTTAGCCATTGAAAGGGTTCGAGGATGATGGAAAGAAGGCTGGTAGTTCTTGGAGCTGGACTAAAAGGGCTTTTCAATCGATGAGAATCTTCGTTTCGGTCATCTGGAGGTGACATGGTTCAATGGGTTATAGGGGATTGAGGGAACTGTGAGAGGGAATCGTGCTCTGGATTCAGAGGGCATGAAGGTTGGATCTGGGTTGAATGGGAACGGAAGTGGCAGACAATCTATGACAGAAATTGAATATTGCGTAATTCTTGACTCTAACTCTGACTCTGAGATAGCGGTGAGGTGATTTTGTGGTCAACTTTTGATCAGTGAACCCAAGAAGGGGGAAAAATCCGTGAGACCTTAATCAACTCAACTATAATCAAATTTATTATATTTTTCAACTCTAATGCGGCCCCATGATCTCTTAATTTAATTTCCATATCCATCAAAGTTTTCTTTTAACATTTTATTTTTCTCCCGGTCTCAACCATCCTGTCCCTTCTATTAGCCATTAATTAGCTTAAAAAAACAGAGAGAAGGTGGGAAAATTACTTTGATTCAATTAGAAGCATTTTATGCGACTAGTCCTGTAAAAGAAATCAATTTGGTACCAACTAAATCAATAAATAAATATTTTTGTCCTATTTTTTTTTTATAAAGATTTTTGTCCTCTTTCTTTGTCTTCGATATGGAACATAACTACTAGAACAGGCAACGTTTAGTTGAGTAGGCTATTGGATTGGATGGAGTATGGACCATTACAATAGGCCGAGCCCAGTAAACAGGAAATAATTAAAACGGTCCATTAGAATTTTTATATTATATGTAAAATGTCAAATACAAAATTTATAATATTATGTAAAAAAAATTATAATATTAAATTATACAATTCACATATCATATTCAATACATTTCATATACTCATTCTCTCTTTTTAGTTCTCTCCATTCAACTAGAGTGTGGGTCGAATAATATATAACATGCGCCCCCCCCCCCCCAAAAAAAAAAAAAAACTGAAACTCTCACTATCAGGAAAACAAGGTAAAAATAAAAGCTAATACTGGTATTATTAAAAGCGAGAAAGAGAATCGTACACAAAGTGACACAAATTATTACAGGCTACTCGTGGCAGCATGACTGAAGATTCTGCTTCTTATTACAGTTACAACTTCCATCTTCTCGACCTCACGCTGCTGCAAGTAATCTCTGGATATCCTTCTGCAAATAGGAAATACCATAGTGAGCATAAACTATTCTTAGAGCTCTTCAACTTCATATCTGATGATTATCACAAACTATGGTCTGTGAAGATTGGAGGCCATCAACATTTAATAACAAATTGCTGGCATGGAATCTCCCTCGTAAATTTGCGGGTCTGATCCTACTTTTAGAATTGCCCATGGCCATATGTGCTCAAAATTTTCTCTATCAAGAATATTCCATCATTAAGCAATAGAACCAATTTTACTCATCTGATTCAATACTCTTATCCTAGACTCGCAGATTATTCTCTGCTAAAACTAGGAAGGAAAGATTAACATACCTCTATTTGAAACGGTGAGGTTGTTGGTGGGTATCTGTTAACAACTTTACCATTTTTATCAACCAAGAATTTCTCAAAATTCCACTTCACAAGATCACCCAGAAAGCCTCCAGCGTTGGATTTCAGGAACTGGTATACTGGAGCTGTGTTTGGTCCATTCACATCAACCTGTTACAGAACTTTGACATCATTGACCGATATTAACTGAGCTACAGTTAATAAATGAAAGAACAATTATACAAATTTAAACCTTATCGAAGATTGGAAATTCTGCCTTGAACCGAGTACAGGCAAAATTTTTAATTTCAGGATTTGATCCAGGCTCTTGCCCACCAAACTGATTGCAGGGGAAAGCTAAGATCTCAAATCCTGGAAAGTGGAAAAAAATCGCACAGCGCACTTAGAATCATAAGGATAATAAAACAAATCACATCCTTGGCTAGAAGTCTCAGTGTCATGTTTCAAATCAACAATAAACTTCGATGATTCACTAGAATGGACTTAAGTCACAAAAGGCATGAAATTGAGAATATATAGTAAAACCCACAGATAACCAATAGTTAGCCACATAAACATGTTATATCCTGTGAAGAAAGACCTAAAATGGAAGTTCCTAATAACAAACATAATTCTAGTCAGTATCTACATATAAGAATACCAAAAAAGGGGACCTGAAATCAACAGCAGAATATATTTAAAACATCCACGCTACAGCATACCTTGAGGTTTGTATTTTTCGTATATGTGTGACAATTCTGAGTAGTTTGATGATGTTAACCCACTGTCATTCAAAGAAAAATTATTCCAGTTAATCAAAATTTGCATAAACTTCGACATAACTGTATAATTCCGCATGTCCCTGAAGCTAATTTTATTTTTGCAGTAAAAGAGGGCAAGTTTGGCTATAAAAAAATTCTATTAGGCACATAGCCTCCTCGTGGATTCAGTACCATTTCGAAGCAACGTTGACAATCAAAAGAACCTTCCCCTTGAACTTGCTCAGAAAAACATCCTTCCCATCAATATCCTGCGTCATATAATAACCATGAGCGCATTATCCCTGCTTGAAATTACGGTTATAGCAAAATCAATTACCGATTCCGTCAAGCCATATATCCTATATACAACAGCTTAAACCAAATTGAAATTCCAAGGACATCGTGCTTCGAAAAGCAGGGAAACAGAAACGCGAGACTAACCAAGAAGGAGAAAAATGGAATCATAAACTAAGGACGACTAGAGAGCATATACTGTAGGAGAAACTTCTATGACAAATTAAGAGGAAAAAAAGAATAGAAAATTCGGCCGATACCTTGACAGTAAAATCATGAATGCTTTTCTCTGTGGCTGCTCTAGCATGAACACCAGAAGATCGAGACTTAGAAGTGAACTCGGGAAAATCGGATGAAATTTTAGCAAACCCATGTTGAAAGAAAGCTGACTTGGAGGAACCGAATGGGGTTTTAATGGATGGAACGAAGAAGGCCATACAGGGCCATGAAGATGAAGAATTTGGGTTCAGTTTAGCTTGACAGAAATTGTGAAGAGGAGTAATGAAGCTGGACGCAGCCGCGAAAGCCATGGAAGCCGAATAACTGCTTGAATTGCGAAGCTTGCGAGTACGAATCAGAGGTATATGCGCAGTGTGTATTGGGGGAAGAAATGTGGGGACTTTACGTCTCTCTCTTTATGAAAGCGGTGCTTACACGTAGCTACGTGGGTTTTTGGACCCATTTCTTTATTCGATAAAACTTAACTAGCATGGATCAGATGTCTTCTGCGGCCTAAAAAAGATCCAAAGTCTTCAAGAGCTGGGCCAAGACTGTTCACGAGGAATAATCAAACGGAATAGATTGAAGTTTTCGTTTCATCAAATCGACTAAGCTTATAAATTTATTAGTCATGTTTGAACTACTTTTAGAATATATGCATTAATAAGTATGCTGTATATTGTGGTGTAGAGGGAAAATGATGATTTTAATGTATGTGAAGAGCAAGAACGATGCAAATTAATTTATATACATTTAAGTAAAAATGTGGGCTAATCAATAGTAATCGATTTGAACCTTGCGATTGTGATAATGTTCCAGATAGACGACAAGTACTCCTCTAACGAACTGTCAATCAGGATAAACCAAGCGATTCTTAAGAGTTCGACCTTGTATTACAATGTCTATAAAATCTTAAAATAATACAGTATTTGATTTGTTTGGTGTGATGAATGAAAGATCCGATTCCATAAATATTCAGAAGAAGAGGTGGTCCTTGAACGGCAGAATCTGCGTTATTGAGAATGGAAAGCAATATGGGTTGGTTGCAGCAGAATTAGAATCATTGTATAAAGCTCTGAGTAAAAGGAAATTATACGGCCAGTGACATTGTGCTTTGTTGGGAGACACGTGTAGTATATATGTACGACGTCTTGGCCATGTGAGCTCCCGGATTTGAATCCATAGCTGATCCCATGCCTTAATTTAATATCATTCTTACCCTCAGATTTCATTCTCTGCGTCATCAAAATAAGTGAGGGCCAAGTACAAGGCAGATCTTCACATTTAAAAATTATGATAATTCAGGGCACCGTATATTACTACTCTTAAAACCTGTTCTCTTCCAAAGCCAAATGCCTTCGCTTTCCACACCTTGCTTTGTTC
The DNA here is from genome assembly GCA_037074615.1 of Leucaena leucocephala. NCBI lineage: Eukaryota > Viridiplantae > Streptophyta > Magnoliopsida > Fabales > Fabaceae > Leucaena > Leucaena leucocephala. The sequence continues at coordinate 4,056,391 of CM073517.1, read as the reverse complement.
TATACATGTTACAAGACTGATGCTTTGTTTGGATTGAGGGAAAAATAGGGAGGAAGGAAAAGTAAGGAGAAAGGTAGGGGGAAAGATCAGTCTTCCTCTGTTTAGATTAGGAAAAAAATGGGAGGAAGGAAAAGTGGGGGAGAGAAATAGAGTGGGAAACCCACCCCATTTTTCTCCCAAATCGTCTCTCCGAAGTTGGAGAGATTCTACATTTCTACCCCTGAGCGAGTGTCTGGACGTGCACACCACAACTAATTCTAACCAATTAACATTTTTTGAGTTGTGTATGCTAATTACTTGGAATTCCTTCGACTATTCTCTTTCTTTTATTCATGGTGATAGTCGCCACAAACAAAGCGCTCACAAATACGAGCCGGAGCCAGAGCGTTATTAACTTTCATTTATTAATTTATTTTTTACTACATTTAATTTTTAAAAATTATCTTATTTTGTTAATTCTAAAAATATTTTTCTTAAATTATTTAGTTTTAGAATATAATAACACAAAAGTATATTTTTACCAAATAATTGTTAATATTATATTAATATAATCTTTTTATCGTGGTATTTAACATGATTTTAAACAAAATATATATTTTAATATAAAAATAAAAATATTTTAATCATTTAGATATTTATTTATTTTCTTTGTCCATCCAATTTTTTTTTCTTCGCTCCATTTTCTTTTCCCCTATTTTTTTTTTAATTTTTCTCCTCATCTAAATAAGGGTTAGACTCATTAATTTGTTATTAAACCATATTAAGTAAAGTTAGTATATGCTTCACAAATCACATAATAAATTAGTATTTAAATTTTTATTAAAAAAATATTTATATACGATAAAACATCTATATTTTGAAAAAAAAAACATTGTTATTAAGCCCCAAAAACTCTAGATTAAACTAACATACCTGACACAACTGGGCGTTTCTGCTCCATGTGGATTTTGGCTGTGTGATTTGACAAGTGATGTTCTCTTCCATTTGCACGTAACAGCAAATTAAGTGTTGCCGTCTGGTATCTTGTGGCAAAGCAGGAGTATTTTCTCTCCATTAATTATAAGAAGACAAAATATTTATTGTATTTTTTATTATCTAAAAAATTATTTTGTTTTATTAAGAATAATAAATTCTCTATCTCGAATCCTGGCCATGGATATGGATAATGCTTCGCGCTCTGAGCCGCCTTAGATATTAAAAATTGGCCTCAGCGTCTTTGACTTTGCGAGTGGGTGCAATCGGATGGATCACAAGTTCTTTTCTTTCTCTAATATTTTTTTTCTGAAACGAAATCAATCGCACGTCCCACTCTCCAAGGATGAGAAAAGCTTAAATAAAATAAAATAAAAACGGGAAATCAAGAACAGCGATTAGCTAATCTTTTTCTCCTTTTTCCAGAAAATAGACAGGTAATAATATCAGGAAATGCTGTCATAGTTCCGTGATGAGGCGCTCAGAAGTTCAGTCCTTGATTAAATGATTGTCCTTGGAAAATTCGTCTCTTTCTCTCATCAGCTTATGCTGTGCCCTCTTCTTCCTTCCCATCTCTTCCTTCCCATCTCTTCCTTCTCCCTTCAGCTCCAAAGCCGTCGCTTTCCTCGGTTCTTTCACCTCCTTGAAGCTTTCCCATCCTTCCCTATTCTCCCAGAAAACAATAAAATATTCTTCTAGGTCTCGTCTTCCTGAATCGCTGAGTTACTTTCAAGTCACTCTCACTCACTTGCCATTGCTTTCAGTTTATCTCTGATATCCAACTCTGCAGTACGGGAGGGGCCTTTGCTGGCCAGGTGAGTATGCTCAGACTATGGATTCTAGTTGTGAATTGTAATTTCTTTTTAATTCCTTTTTTAATCCATTTTCTACCTCTTTCATCATCTGGGTCTTCCTTTTGGTCTGCGATCCGGCTGATCTTGAATTTCTTCTGTTCCGGCACATTTCTCATCAGCCATCATGGAGCTTCAGATTACTTTTTGTTATATCTAAACTGTAACTTCGTTGAAACTTATAATTGAAATCCAAAATTCTTAAAACTTATGAATTTGTTTGGAATACGTTTGCGAATGAAGTTACATCAATTTTTAACCGATTTACTTCTTTTGATATATATATTGGCTGGCACTTGGTTGATTTTGCCCATTCTGGTGTTGTATACATTGACTCATTCGTGAGTTTACTCTACCTACCTTAAAGCATTCTGGTCATCATAGTCATCCTCCGAGTTTATTTATAAAATATTTCAAAACAAAATTTTTTATTATCTCTCTAACGCGAGTGCTTGTTAAATTATTGGAAACTTATGGTTTGATCAGCTACCATTATTTCGTTTTTTATAACGACTTTTCTGCTTTATGATGTGCCTGCCTAACCTGCGCTTCCTGCTGAACCTTGTGTTTACTCCAATGTGCACTTCCCCATCATTATCAACAATACAATCAATTATCCAATCTCCCATGTTTCTTCTTGTTTTTCCCACTTCTTGGTGTTTCTCATCTCAAATTATTTCATGCAACACTTCTATTTCCTTTTATTTTTATTCTGTTGTTCATCTTCCAACACGAATAATGACTTCTCCTCCAGTATGTGGTACAGTTTAAGATCATTCCATAGTCAATGTCAGTTTTATTAAACTGTGTCAGTGAGAGAAAAGAGCCTACAATTTTATTGGTTTGAGCCTTCTCCCTAGTTCCAAACTTTGAAGTCTTTTCGTGATCAATTAGTTTCTCCTTAACTGTGATTGTGGTGCAGAATCGTATAATTCTTCATATTTCTGCTGCATTTACTTTTAAGTCTTATTTCATTGGGATATTCTCTCTATCTGCGTATCCGCTCACAATGTCGCTGGATTTCTCTCAATTGTTTACTGTGGTTCTTTCAGGAAGAGAACTATATAATGTGAATTGTGGAATAAGGAATTTTATTTTTGTTGCTGAAAAAATGATTCGCTCATTGAGATCTGATGTACATTTCTATATATCTGCAACATTTGAAATTACAGGATCCAGCTTCAAATGAACTTTGGATTTTCTTGTCTGTAACTTGTTTTGGTCGAAGTTTTACTTCAGTTGCCCCAAATATATTAAAGTAGCGCCTCTCTGTTTGAGTTTAGAGAAGAATGGGGGTTTACCTCAGCACTCCTAAAACTGAAAAGTTTTCCGAAGATGGTGAGAATGACCATCTTAGATATGGTCTATCGTCCATGCAAGGGTGGCGTGCAACAATGGAAGATGCTGTGAGTATTTATTGAAATATTTTCTAATTATTAGATTGCTCTTAGTCTTAGATATACTATTAATATTAATATGTTATTGATTTTATAATTCTTTTCTCTTTTCTTAGCATGCTGCATATCCTGATCTGGATGCGTCCACTTCGTTTTTCGGTGTTTATGATGGACATGGAGGTCAGGTTTAAAAATGTTTGGCTACTTGGGTTGATGAAAGTCTTTATCTCAACTCTAAAGTTGATGGCTTCATATGTTGCATCGATCTTGATTACTTTTTTTTTGTCTTATTTATCTTTTAATATGCAAAATGAGAATCAAATTATGTTATATTTAAAAAGTAAAGTGAGAGAGAAGTTCTCAGTGCGGGAAAACTAAAAAGAAGAGAGGCTTTTCTAATCTCTGAATATATGAGGGGTTGGTACTGCAGAGGAAATACAGGTTGAGTAATCAATAGTATGTTCTGTCACGGTCGCTAACTGTACCATTGTACTTTTCAGGGAAGGTGGTTGCAAAGTTTTGTGCTAAGTTTCTTCACCAACAGGTGCTTGCAAACGAATCATATCAAGCTGGAGATATAGGAACCTCCCTTCAGATAGCCTTTTTAAGGTTAGTGGAAAAGGGGACCTCCTCTTTTTTAGTCACTTAAGGTCTAAAATCAATGCTAACTACCAAATATATTTTCAACATGTAAGTCCTATAGTTGACATTGGCCTCATTCTTTAGTCCTATAGATACATTCCACGAATCTGAGTAATTGGAAGACTATGATAATCAAGTATCTAGCTTTTCTTGATGGTCAACCATCTTTTCAGTTTATGGCTATGCAGATGGTATAGCATATGTTTCAGTGCTATATCTCAATTTATTTCATTTTCTTTAAACTTATATGAAGCTGGAAAACGAAGCGTGACATTACCTACTCTCTCTCTCTCTCCCCCCTTGGAAAAGAAGAGACAAAAAGAGAAGTGTTTTGCTATTTCCTCGTGTACAAGTCAATATCTTTTTACACTCCTTCCCATGGAAGGACAGAAAGTTTTAAACTGGCCATTTTACTTTTATGCAGAATGGATGAGATGATGCGTGGCCAAAGGGGTTGGAGGGAATTAGCAGTCTTGGGGGATAAGGTGAACAAATTTTCTGGAATGATAGAAGGGTTGATATGGTCTCCAAGAAACAGTGATAATAATGATCAGGTTGATGATTGGGCTTTTGAGGAGGTAGGTGTAACAATTTAGGAGGGTTACCATAAAGGCATAAACTCTGTTCTGAACATCGCAGCCATCATTGCTTATACTTCGTATTTCATTCCAATTTCTTCCGTGCTTTATTTTAATTTGCTTATTTCCTTTTGTGGAAATTTGATAATTACAACTTAATTGGTGTAATTAGGGCCCCCATTCTGATTTTGCTGGACCAACTTCAGGAAGTACAGCATGTGTTGCAGTTATTAGAAACAATCGATTAATTGTTGCGAATGCTGGCGATTCACGTTGTGTGATATCTAGAAATGGTCAGGTAATTTTTATGGAACAGAAATTCTTGGAACATTTTTATTGTTCTAACTGCTTACATGCTTTATTATTGTATTCTTTTTAGGTACATAAGCATGTTAATATATATACTGGTTGAAGCAGATAATTGTGGTTATTGATTGTTCTGACTCGGGTTTTTCCTACAGGCGTACAACTTGTCTAGAGATCACAAACCTGATCTTGAGGCTGAGAAGGAAAGAATTTTAAAAGCTGGTGGTTTTATTCATTCTGGACGAGTTAATGGCAGTTTAAATCTTGCAAGAGCTATAGGTAAACCTTGTGATATTTAATTTTATTCCAAATCCCACCCCAACCCTCCAAGTGCATTAATAACAGAAGCATAAATGGAAGGCGACTTTCTAGAATAAGCGAAGATTTCAAGTTCTTTTTCAGTTTCTCGTACATGACATTCTCTTGTTTGCTCTGGACACAGATTCCCTTTAGATTTCCTTCTTTTAGAATGGCAGAATGTTGATATTTTTATAATTTCTGTTTTATTGCAGGCGACATGGAATTTAAGCAGAATAAATTTCTGCCTGCTGAAAAACAAATTGTGACTGCCAATCCTGACATAAACACTGTTAAGTGTTCTTCTCTGTTCATCTACTTAATTGGCTGGCAACTTGTTCCAAGTATTTTCCTTTAAATATTCGTTTGTTCTGAACCCCACATTTTCTCATCATCTACATTTTATAGGTTGAGCTTTGCGAAGAGGACGAATTTATGGTGCTAGCATGTGATGGCATATGGTATGCACCTTATATTCTTGAATTCCAGTTTTAATTCCGATTTCATGAGACATTTGGAGGGGGGGAAATGGTGACTGAGATCATTAAAATGTACTATGCAATTGGGTTCTCATCTTAGACACTCAAGGCAGATGAATGTTTTGAGAGTCATTGTGATTGATGTTGTGCTTTTCTTTATCTTGATTGCGTTCAGGGATTGCATGTCAAGCCAGCAGTTGGTAGATTTTGTGCATGAACAACTGCGTTCGGTGAGCTTGAACTTGTTTCCTGATAAAATGATTAAACAAGTGTAGTAGTAGAGGATTACTGATGATGACGATGACGATGATTGTAGGAAAGTAAACTTTCTGTGGTGTGTGAAAGAGTACTCGATCGGTGTTTGGCACCGTCGACTGGGGGTGGCGAGGGATGTGATAACATGACGATGATATTGGTGCAGTTCAAGAAACCCAGCCAGTTCAAAGCAGCAGAAGCAGAGGAGCCATCTTCTGAAGCTGAAGCTGAAGCTAATACAGAGGAGAGGAGTCAGAGTGAGTAGGTTGTGTTTTTTATTGTATAGAGTGTGCCACTGACCACTGCTTAGAATAAGTGATGATATTGGATGATCTTTGGATATCATAAATCTATCTATCTATCTATCTATCTATTAATCCCTCTCACGAGACGTTATTACAAGTTTTTAGCAATCTAATGGCTTATAATTTTTTACCTCATAAAATCCTTACGGGACATTTTAGTTGTTGCATTACCTAATTTCAAAATGAAATAAAACGAATGCAATAGAAAAAGAATTACATTTAACTTATCAGACTAATTCATTATACTAGCAAAATTAAAGCCGGCTCTTATTTTACAATTCGTTAGTATAAAAAATAGAAAAAATATTTATATATTCTGAGTTTTATGTTATTTAAATTTTATCTAATTAAAATATAATTTAATATATTTTAATATTAGTTAACGGATAATTTATTTGAAGTAAATAATATTTTATTTTATTTTTTTAAAAAAAATTAAATCATGATTTTATTTAGATGAGTTTTTATTTTAGTTTTCAAATTAAAATATATTTATTTTTTAAAAAAATAAAATAAATTGTGAATTTTGTATATATGGACAGAGTTCTGATATTTTTAGATTTTTGGAGTATGTAAGCATTTTGCATGAAAAATTTTCCCTGAGTTTTGATTGGCTTATGTCTTAAGACTTTAACATAACATAAGATTATTTAAAAATAAAAAATGGATGGGCAGAATAAAGATTGTAGGAGGGTGTTATAGTAATAGCAGTAGTCCTAGTCAGAGTCAGCTGACATGGTTACAAACAAAACTGCAATCTGGAGCCATTTATCTTGCTACCGCGCTCATCCACCATTTTTCTTTCTTTATGTGTTTCTGCGCCATGACCACATCTCCTTGATAAAATATAGGATAAGGGATAATTAGAATTTAATTAAGTTATACATATAGGGTTATCTATTAAGAAAATTAAATAAGGATATATATATCTATTAAAATTAGAATTTATTAGTTTATTTACCTTTTAATATTTTATATTATCTCAATAAAATATAATATCTAAGTTATCTTATAATTAAGATTTTATTTATTATCTTTATTTTTTAATATTAGAAATTTATTTAGATTTAGATTTAGATTTAATTAGAATTATTATCATCTTATTATTTGTAGCGCTCTAGATTCATTAATTGTATTGAGACTTGTATTAAATAAGAATCCTATTTTTCGTAGCTCTCCTTTTCTCTCCTACCCTGCGGCCTTCGTTCCCTTCAAAATTTAAAATTGAAGGATAAGATGAAAAGGGGTTTGCCTGTTAATTCTCATCAATCCAACGCTAGCTGCAAATTCAACAGTTTAATACAAGATTATTTGGACCTGCAAAAGGTCGGAGCTCTCTCTCTCACACGGTTATAATGCAATTGTAATACTAATAATTCGAAAATTGATGAAATATTTGATCTACTGTACTTGATGATATGACTATCTCTTTTAAAAGCCCGAAGGCTCTCTCTCCTCCTAACCATAGAACAAGGGGAAAATGATTCTTGTGTTGCAGGAGAATGTCAGAAAGAAAAGGAAAATTCAATCGGTCAAACAAAAGATAGAAACACTGGCGCGTGAAGTCAGGTACAAAACAAGCAGATTTCGCCCATGGTTATTATCTTTTCATTGAATAACTCTGTGACTCAGTATTTTCTCCTTAATTAGGTTCCTGAGGCAACGCTATGAATACCTAATAAATTCACACTCGGTTGCCAATGAGGTATTGACTTTGCCAGGAAAAACTTATTTGTGTTTTTCACCTTTTAAAGTGATTTTTTTTTTTGGCATAGCACCCAAAAAAAAATACATAACTCTGTTTCCTTTAATGCAGAATGGCATGGGGCAAGAAGGGAAAGGGAAGGTGACACCCACAAATCGGCTGATGAAAATAAAAGTAGAGAAAGTGGACTGCAGAAAAAGATTCTCTTCATAATGATCAACTAGTGTCACTCTTTTTTTTTTCTAATTATTTCATGCTCCCGTTAGCTTTTCTCACTGAATTCTGTGGTTCAGAAGCTGGCTTCTTTAATTAATAATTAAAATGTGATTTGCTATAGCAAAACTTGATTTCGCTGATACTTAGGAAACTATCATTGGATGGGGATAGTGAATCAGAAAACCTGTCAAAATCTGACATTGGGAAGACAAAACAACACGTCAATGTACCTAACATATAGGTATCGCTAACCCCTAGTGTGTGAAATCAGATACTAAATTTTTACATATGATAATAATAATTGGAAAAGAATCATATAATCCCCCCAAAAAGAATAAAGCCACTACTCTCTGTTCTAACACCTGAGAAAACGGAGCCATTCGCATCAGAAAAACCACAAACCCGATACTCCTACAAGAGCCGCCATTAGGCCACCCTGCAGTGCGGTGGCGCTGCTAGTGGGGGCTACAGCAGGACCTTCGAACTCCGCCGGAGAAGGTGCCGGAGAAAAACCCACGTGCCGGTTTCTCGGAGTGAGAACAACAACAACGAGCTTTTGGCCCTTCTCGCAGTGCCCATTTGCTCCGCTAATGAAGTAGAATGGCCCAGGACGGTCAAGCTTCACCTTGGTGTTGCCATCACTGTATTCTCCGATAGGGTTGGAGGCATTGCAATTAGCATAATTTTCCTTGCTTACTTGCAAAACAGAGTCTCTCCCACCTTCATACTTCCACACTAATCAACAAAAACAGAGATTCTGTAATCTCACCATAAAGCAGAAATGTGCCAGAAGAAGAGTAAAGCAATTAGAATTACCAAGATGGTCACCGACTTGGAAGCGGGACCTTTCAGCCCATTGATTGAGAGGATCAGATTGAGAAGAAGGGATTTTCCATGCATCAGTCTTGCCTCCCACCAAGATTTCCCTAGCTGCAGATAGGCCAAAGAGAAGGAATAAAAGGACAACAGAAGAAGCTGATGAAGAAGTAGCCATGGATTCTGATAACTGCAGGGAGCTTGTGAGAGCGTTAGACGATGGTGGAGATAGAGATGTTTTGTATTGCAACAGCTGAGGAGGGGTTTGGAGTATTTATGGAGGAAGAAGGAAGAAACTAGCCGTTAAAGAGTTAAGAGAGAGCACGGAGTGGGGGCCTATATAGTCTATAGGAACGGTTTGCAACAAATCACGCAACAGTGGTCCCACTTGCGTTGGGGATATTTAAGAGGATCATCGTTATGTATCACTGAAAGCGGATTCTGCTCAGGTATGTGATCATTTTAGGAACAGACAAACTGCGCAGCTGTCAGTTGAAACGGAATATTCACGTTTTTCGCTTCAAGTTCCATCTTTTTTCTTGGGACCTGAAAGCTTCTAGTAATTTCCCTTTAAGACTTGATTATAACTGCCAGTGCGTTATTGGAATCAACTATTATTATCCTGCCGGTTCCATTTTCTTCGTTCAATTATTCCCCCCCCCCCCCCACCCCACAAATTTTGTATTTATTCGCTTTTGGTCAAGAGAACAGCTGCGAAAGTTACATGCAGAGGCTGTCCTGGCTGGGTATTGCCTAATTTGTGAGCAGTGCCGTTTTATCAAGATACCGCTGAGCTATTTCTAGAACATTGTGCAAAGTGCAGACTTAGGCTTAAGGCAGAGCCCCTCCCCGCGCCTACTCATGTAGTTTGGGTAAACAATATTTCCTTACCCATTACACAACAGTGCCGGGTACCTCATCTTCTAGGTGACTACCAAGAAGAAATTTTTTGTGTTGTCATTCCATGGATGTCTCCCACATCCTACTAGAACGCCCTTAGCTCTATGACCATAATAACACTATTCATAGTCGAGCAAACACCCATATATTTAAGTATAGGGGCAAGGCTATATCGTATTGTGCCCTACAAAATTTGAGCTAAAGGAAAATAGCCCTAAGAACCTAAAGGGCTTACAACCAAAGTCTCAAAACATCCAACTTTTGGAGGGTAACAATTTGCTCAATAATCCAAAGCCACTGACCTTGCACTTGTCGTGGTCTATAAGTTTTCTAGTAGGATACTTATGATAACTAGCACTGAGCTACAGAAGGAAGTCTCCCAACTCTTTAAAGAATTTAAGGACATTACGCCCGATGAGCTCCTCTCTTATTTGCCTCCCATGAGAGACATCCAGCATGCTATTGACCTCATCCCTAGGTTAAAACTTCCTAACTTGCCACACTATATGATGAATCCTAAAGATTCAGAAGAGCTTAATAGGCAAATCAATGGTTTGTTAGAGAATGGCTATATCCAACATAGTCTTAGCCCATGTGTTGTACCTACTTTATTGACACCTAAGAAAGATAGTACTTGGAGAATGTGTGTGGATAGTAGAGTCATTAACAAGATCACCATTAAGTATATGTTTCCCATTTCTAGACTTGAGAATATGTTTGATCTAGTTTGAAGCTCTTGTTGGTTTTTCAAAATTGACATTCGTAGAGGGTATCACCATATTAGGATCAGCCCAAAGATAAATAGAAGACTACATTTAAGACACATGATAGGCTTTACGAATAGTTAGTCATGCCTTTCATCCTCACCAATGCCCCTAGTACTTTCATGCGATTTATGACCACCTCCTCTTACCTTAATTAGGGAAGTTTTTAGTTGTCTACTTTGATGATATCTTAATCTTCAATAAATCTAAAGTTGAGCATATGACATAGCTTTGTCAAGTGTTCCTTGGCCTTTGGCAGGAGAAGTTCTATGTCAATCTTGACAAGCGCTCCTTCTTCTAGAAGCAAGTTTTTTTCTTTGAGTTCATTCTTTCTGAAAGAGCTTTAGCTACTGATCCTAAAAAGGTCAAAGCCATCTGCGGTTGGCCTGGACCCAAATCCCTTCAAGAAGTACATAGCTCCCATGACCTAGTGTCTTTTCATTGGCATTTCATCGAAGACTTTAACACCATTGTGAGCCCTATCCCAATTATTAACTTTGAGGATCTTGTTTCTTACCAAGGTACGTACTTATGAGCCTCCCCCACTGTTTAGTGATGATTCTGTAGGTTTAATGCAACACATTGCTCCGCTTTCACCACTATCGACCACTCCACCAACTAAAGAGATGATTGATGCTATCATGAATGAACAGACTATTTTCGCCTTAAATGTCCTTGTCGCTATTAATTTTGGAATTTTAGAATATTCTCCTAGGGTTAGGTTGGGGCCTATAAATAGGATCCCGACACATTGTTGTGTTACGCTTTTAAATGATTAAATAAGAATTGCCTTGCCTTCTCCTATGAATTTATCTCTTATTCGCTGAATCTCTCTCTATTTCCTTATTTCCCATTACCCGTCGTACGTTTTGGACATTCAAAACACAAAACACCACTAGTTGTCCACGATTCCCCCCCCCCCCCATTTTTCTCAATCAAGATCAGTACAAAATTTTAATGTATAATAGTACAAGTCTAAGGAGAATTGATTTTTCAGATATGGTGTCCATTATTTTTTTTGTTTAATTTGAGTGGAGTAAAGAGATAGGATGAGAAATGTTGGATGGGACTACACTTTTCTTTAAAAAAGGGCAAAATTCATAGAAATAAAACGAGAAATACAGAAGTCTTAAAAGGAAACAAAAGAAACAGCAGAACAAAAGGTGAGAATAGAGAGTACAAAGGCATTCAAAATAGAACAATTTTGATGAGATTGAAGTAAGTTCCTGATATCCTTGATCACCATAATTTCGGCATGATGAGAGATGGTAATCCTCTTGATAAGGCACTGTTTCACACACCCTCTTTGAAGAGGCAAATTATACTTGCTTATTACAGAACACAGAAGTATCAGATTGGGCTTAATCTCATACATCTGTTACATCTTTGGGTTGATGTTCAAGCCGAGAAATGCAAAGCCAGGCCCAATTACGAATAATGTATTTTTAAGATAAAGGGCCTGTTTGGGAACTAGGTTTTAAAATAGCTTATAACCCAAATCTCGATTTAGAAAAATTTTAAAACAAACAACCATATTTATCTATAAGTGCTTTTGTGCTAAACTATAGTTTTGAATAAGCTACTAAAACTAGCTTTTGAAACAGTAAAATAGTTTATGGACTATCCAATTACTATATTACCCTTACTTTTTTTTATATCCTCTCTCATCTTTCATCTCTACTCTCTCTCCTCTCTCCTCTCTCCTCTCTCTTCTCCATTATCTCTTCTCTCTTTTTTTTACCATCCCTTCTCTTTTCTCTCTCTCCTCTCTTATCTCTACTTTCTTTATTTCCTTATCTCTTTTACTTTTAATTAAATCGTACCCTTTTTAATAATTTATTAATATAAAAATTTATTTTAAAAATAATTATCTAAATATTTATTTATTTAATTTTGTTTTTTCTTTTTAAACTTCCTGTAAAAAAAATTTTTATAAACTGTTCCAAAATTCTTTTTTTTTTCTAAACCTTTTTTAAAATTTATGCTCAATTCCTGCCTGAGGAGTGGGGCATGCCTGAGGACACGTAGAACAACGTGTCAGGAAGATGTCATGCGGCAGCAGACGTGGCAAACAATGTGGGTTCTTCTTGTAGTGGGTTGGAAGCGGAGCGGAAACAGTAGTGGAAGAGAGAGAATGGCAGGAGAAGAAGAATGGAGGAAGAATGCGGACACACACAAGATGACTGCGGAGGAAGTGAAGGCGGCCGGAGCGGAAGCCTCCAAGAGACCCCCTGGCACTGGCCGCCATCCTGGAGGAACCCTTCACCAGACAAGAGCCCTTCCCTTCAGTTTCACCACCATCACTCTCACTGGTTTAGTCCTCTCCGCCGCCATCGGGTATTTCGTCTTATACGCCCACAAGAAGCCAGACGCCACCGCCTCTGATGTTGCTAAGGTTACTGTTGGCGTTGCTGACCCCCACGATACTCGTCCCAGCAAATAGTTCCTGGCACAACAACTAACACCTTGTTTGTTCTGGTCACCCATCTCAAAATTTCCCGTCTAATAGGATCTATTTCTTGGCATTCTCTGTTGTGATTTTGACCGCGTTCACGTGTTATCATCCTTTCTCAAGTACACAATAAATATAACTCTAAAAATGAAGTACATCAGAAATAATCATTGAAATTATTCTTGTTTTATACTTTAATTGCCTTAGTCCCCACCACCACCAATATTCTCTTTCTAATATCCTACATGATGCCACATTTTTCATCTTAATTATTTCTCAATATAATTGCATTATTGCCAGTAGATCGATCATATGTGCAATGCAATGACAGTTTCTCCAAATAAATGCGCATAATGCAGTGGAGGTTACCCAGTAATCTCTCCCCGAACGCACTGCAAAAATTACATTCAAGGCACTGAAACGAAAGAATCACGGCGCTTTGCAATTCAAAATTGTATAGAATAGGTTACATCTGAACATGACATGAAATGCCCGAATTTCAAAATCTTACACAAATATTCCTCCTTCTTAAACAAATATAGTAGATAAATCATAACACCTAACTACTTGTATCGGGAAAGAAAAAAAAAAGAACAGCTAATTACTATAACATTTAATCAATTTTCACGGACGAGTAGATGAGTCTTGTGAACCAGAAGCATGCATAGAATCCGATGGTACCGGTCACCACAAAAAATGCATACGAAGCTATAAGCATGTAGCCGAAGTACAAGATTCCAGATACCATCTTTGTGATCTCAAGCTTGGTGAAGAAGTAAAATGTCGCGTAAAGGAATAGGTAAAATGCGGAAGAGCCGGCTGTGAGGTATGACCGCCACCACCACAAGTAATCCTCACTGCACAACTGGAAGTAGCAGAGCACAATGGTTATCTCTGCACAAGTGATGACCAGGATCACGAAGACCAAAAAGAGGAAGCCGAAGATGTAATAAAACTGATTCAACCAAATTGAGGTGAGGATGAAAAACAGCTCGATGAAAACAGCTCCAAATGGGAGTACTCCCCCGATCAAAACTGAGAAAACCGGGTTCATGTACCAGGCCAGCTCGGGGATCTGCCTCGGGATTTTGTTAGTCTTCACGGGATTCTCAATCGCAGGCTTCTTGAATCCAACATAGCCACCCACAAAAACCAGTGGAACCGAGATCCCAAACCATAAAAAGATCAGTGCAAACATAGTACCAAAAGGCACAGCTCCAGATGATTTCTCGCCCCATATGAGAGCATTTAGTACAAAGAAAATGGAGGAGACGATTGCAGGAAACATGACTGCAGTCCTGAAGGCGATTTTCTTCCACTCGGTTCCTTTAAACATTTTATACAAGCGGGAAGAGGAGTACCCTGCAAAAAGCCCCATGAAGACCCAAAGCAAGAGCATGGCTGTCATTAGCCCACCTCGGTTTGAAGGAGAAAGGAACCCAAGGATGGCAAATATCATGGTGACCAGGATCATTCCAAAAAACTGAACTCCTGTTCCAACATAAACACACAGCAAGTCCGAGTTGTTAGGGGGCCTAAAGACATCTCCATGGACAAGCTTCCAGCCAGTCTCTTCTTGGGCTTCTTCTTGCGTCTCAAGCTCGTTGTACTTCGAGATATCACGGTAAAGTGTGCGCAGCATTATCATTGCCACCATGCCCGAGAGGAAGAGAACAATCATCAATGAGTTTACAATTGAGAACCAGTGAATTTGGTCATCACTCATCAGCAAATAAGCATCCCATCTGGAAGCCCACTTTACATCGCTGGCCTGCAGCCAAAGGTTAAAGCAGCTCTTATGACTAAGACAACACCAACACAATAATAATAGCAGCAGCAATAAAACTAATGATATCAGGAGTCAAATTTATGATAGGAAAAATAGAAAGGCAAAACTAATAAATAACCCATAATTAATGCGAGAGATAATAGCCATTTAGAATAGCTATGGCAACCGGAAACTTCTTCCATTACTCCTAACCAATAAAGTATATATGTAACATGATATCATGTCCATAAATAATCTCACCTGGAACTCAACATCATATGTGAATATTATCTCATTGTTCTCTTCAATCTCTTGAGGAGTGTTGGAATTAACAACTGTGCGTTTCGTATGAGGGTCACATGTTGTCAATCGGGTCTTGTCCTCCCATTTCCCTTCGTAATCATGTTTAACACTGCACAATAACAATCGAGTAAAGAAAATAAATTCTACATACCATAGATGAACTAATCAGTAGAAGAGATGGGGGTCAAATTTAGTGACCTGAATGGCTTAACCTCAAAACCCACAATTCTAGCCGCTTCAGTTACATCGTCTTTATGGTACTTGACAATAAACGACAAATGGTTGTGGATAAAATACTTCTCCTCTTTGCTCTGAGCAATTAGACAAAGTCAGCACAACGAAATGACATTCACAACAAAAAGGCCCATGCTAGAAAATAACGCGTATACCCCGCTATATTGCCCCTTAAGCCCAACATGGAAACCAAGCTGGTAAACAGTCGACTCCTGATCCATCCGCTTTAGAGGAACAACAAGAGGAAGGTTATCAAGGATCCTGCACATAAAATGTAGCGACATAACAAGATATGTCAAAACAGTTGATGGAATAAACTGGCAGAAAAATATAGGTCAGTCGCTAGCATGCTTACATGTTCACACGGTACTCATCATCAATCTTCTCTTTAAACTCCTTTGCAGTTTTGGCATCAAGTTTAAGCCTACACGCAACATTGCACATTTGTGGCTCACGCATTTTGAACTGAAAAATATCCCAAACATAGAATCAGACGCAAAACATCATAATAAACAGGCTCACTGTAATGCTCAAAATAAACCTAACCACATATAGAGAATTTTCAATGCGGTCACCGCGGAGCACTTCACCAAGATTTTCCGCACTATCAAGTATTTTTCTAGGTCTACAATAAGGGAGCGAATAATAAGAGTAAGGCAGCTGAGTCTTTATCGATGTTAATTTGTTCACTTTAACTTGCAATGTGTCTCCCTGCACCAAAGAAAATATGATATACATCAGGTTTATCAAATTCAAATAGTAGCCATGAAAATGAAAGCCAACTTTTAGAGCGGTTTCATTGAAAACAAGATACATTTTCTACGCTCAACACACCCCATGAGTCGTTATGAAATCATAGTGATGTTAAAGAATAGTTCAGCCATGCCCAGACGCGTAACGTAGAAAACTGTAGACCCTAACTGGCCATTCCAGACAACCATTATCTTCAAGAACTGGCTAATTCTGTAGAAATCTTACATCTAAAGCTCCAAAACCCACATGACTCCTCAGCAAGATCCCAATTCTCTTTACAGTTCAGAAGATACTGACGACAATACTATGATCCAAAAGACCCTCAACAACTAAACATTCGCATAGAAACAACAATGTTCAGTTATAAATTGTAATGCAATGTTGGATAATTGCAGGGGGGAAATGGAGAACGACTATCTGATGGCAGCATTTCGATTTCTCCAATCCTCGGGATCTCAGGAAGCATAAATGAACACAAAGAAAAAAGAAGGTACACCAAATTACGGACTACGCAGCGAACGTTCTTCAATGAGGTGATCTACTAGAGTTAAATTTCGAACATTCAATACACTCCCCAGGCCCCCATTTTTCAATAGCAAAAGGGGGTGAAAAACCTAGAATCTATTTGGATCCGAAATTTGAAGATAAATCAAGAAGTTTATACGAATCCAAGAAGAAGTGAATATGTGAGGGAGAAATGGAGCTGACCTTATGAAAATCCTGCGGAGCAACGCCAGGCAGATAGAAACAGTGAGCACCATGAAGGAGAAACAGAAGAGTAGCAGCGAAAGTCAGAGTTCGGAAGGCGTGAGATCTCCAAGACGCCATGGCGCTAGAGATCGCAAGGGAGAGCGATGTAGATCTCAACAGAGGAGGTGCTTCTTCAAATGGTTATTCCGTCCGGCGTGAGTTATAAAGGGAGAAGAACGAGAACACAAAAGATCAGTGGCGACTAGATGGAAAACGACTAGGTGTTTTTCTCCGGTTACAAGTTGGGTACTGTTACACCATCCACTTATCAGATAGTGCCACGTAATTGCTTCGAGTTGGATCTGACCAAAACGATAGCTGGTTCTCCATAGAAGCAAGGGCATTATCGGGCATTCATAAAATGAGATTAGGAAGGAACCTGCCAAGGCTTCTTATTTTCTACGCCATTACTCACTACCCCGATCCGCGACTACGGCAGAGAAACCATGGAAACATGACCAGAAGGTAAATAAATATTATAAAAACCATTTTTATGGCTCGGATCTGGAATTTTCCTGTAGTAGTGACGTCGATTTTCATTTATACCGCTTGAACACGATGAACGTATCAAAAGATACTGATATTTAAGATAAATAAAATCAGTGTTTAGAAAAAATGTTGAACTTTTTTGGCTGGTAATTGAGATTGTATGATGGAGAGGGCGTTTACTGCTTTTGGGATTTTCATTGCGTCACAGTAAACGCAACGAATCATTATCGAAAAATAAATAAATAAACAACGAATTGCTGCCGAAAAAATTCCACCGACAATAACAAGGTGGTTTCTTCTGGGAGAGGAGGAGACAATTAGATGAGTATTGGGCCACTTGGGACAAGGCCCAATGAGGAGTTTTGTTTTTGTCTTTAGTTGCCATGTGAATTTGGGCCTGGCCTTCTATTAAAACAAATAATGGAATAAGTCATCATTTTCGTCAGATAGCAAAAGAATATGAGATGTGATTATTTAGAGGGTGTTTGATTTCTATAAAATATTATGTTGTTATAGTTCCAGTCGCGACTCTTGAAAAGACATCTTAGATCATGAGTGCCTAGATTTACGCCTGAGGATAATAGACGGCTCGCCCTACCTGACATTAGTATAGACTAGAAGAAAGGAAGAGTTCGCTCTACCCTTAGATTATGGGTGAGCCTAACTCCTTTAAAAAAATATTTTCCAAACAAACAAAATCGTATCACCGTCTCATGCCTTTTCCAAGCATAATTTTGACCTTATCATAAGATTATTTGGTTTTCCGTGTGCATTGACCTTCTCATGGGATTTCACGTTGGGACATTTAATTGTTTCTGACTGAGGAGGAGCCCGTAGAATTGATGTCTGGCATCATAAATAAATAAATAAATTAAGCTCCTTGAGATACCCACTTGGCTGGTTTTGGGAGTAGTTTTTAATCTTATCCTAAGTATAAAATTTAGTTAATTAATTTATTAAAATTAAATATTTGACATGACGACTATTAATGACACTGGCTTAACTATTTCGTTTAATTAATAGGGGCACAATGAAAACTTGTCTAATGTTTCTTAAATATATTTAATAAAAAAAATAGTCCCATTTAATTCTGATAAAAAGGAAACAGAAGAAATATTACTCTTCTAATTTTTAATTGGGGGTTAATTTTAGTTATAAATATAAAATATATTTTATATATTTATAATTTTATTTTAAATCGTTCCTATTAATACTCCATCAATAAATAAGAGAATGAATGACAGGATTAAAAAGTAAAATTATAATATTTTTAAAAAATATATGATATTTTTTAATTTAATTAATTTTTATAATTTAATTTAATTAAATAAATATATTTGATAAGAGCAGGAAGAGTGTTATTTATCCCAAAACGTGTAGCTAATAATGTAACTGAGCGACCGGCCGGTCAATAATTTGTATCAAGGGAGCATCATTGCGAGAGCTAATAATGGGACGATAATGATTTCGTTTTACTTTACTTCGCAATCAAATAAAGTTGTTCATGACGTGAAAATCAATTATACTCGTCACAGTTTGAGCCTCTGATTTAAAAAACAAATAAACAAACGTATACTATGTGATTCGAGCAAAAATTGACTTATGTTCACACGTGTACGGATGAAATATAAAAGGAAAAGGCCGCCTCCAGTATATATACATATTAATGCATTCATTCATTCATTGTAAATATATACAGTATTTTATTTGTGTATAAATAATTTTAGAAAAGAGTTAAATTCACTCCCAATTAAATAGTAAGGTAAAATATCTCTTTCTCTTAGGCGTTATTAATGTCAGGCATGACAAGTTGTTTATTACTCTCAAGTATAAATCTATACACTCAAGAGTTATGATATCTCCCTAAATACTATGATTAGAACTATAATAAAGTGGTCATCTCTAAAATTTGAATACGTTTTAAATAGTCGGATGTCTTATTGTTTTACTAATTAAACTCACGAATGATAGGTAAATATATATGTAGTGGTGATTATGATAATCACAGTTCTAAAAAACGGGTCAACCAGTTTTTAAACGCGCATGCTAATTATCCCAGTAATGCTTTGGGTTGCGACCATAATGCCAAATGTAACATGGAAGAAAATAAAAGAAAGCAAATGCGTATAACATAATGGGAATGCATGCATCATGTTAAAACGTTTTGTCATGCAACATATCTTGAAGGAAGATGGTCACAAGATCTCATGCCTTGACGCGTGAGATTCGTAATAATGCATAATCATGAGAGGATATTTTAACTCCACACTACAAGGTTAAGCCCAGCTTAGATTTATAGGAAAAACCTCGATATCATCAAAAAGTGTGCACACGGAGTGTTGGTATGTGAATGTGTGCCTGTATGCCATTGTCCGAATGGTCCACATTACCCAAATTACTATAGAGATGTTGATTGGAATTTTTGAAAAGGGGCTGAAAGAAGACGCGAATACGGGGGCATGCCTGATTAAGGATAATGATTCTGAGGCATAACTAGCACACATGCGCAAATGATTTGACTCCAGTTTCGCCACCCGCTTCTTTAATCTGAGATTAAAACTGTGGTTGGCCGTAATTAACCACCGCTCCTCCCTTCTAATTATGTTATAGCATCATGCTCTTCTTTTAATCGTGCTTCCTAAAGGGCCCCAATGGAATTAACCACGACGGCAACAACAATGATACTAGGAGAAAAAGGGTTTGGAGGATGGCGTTGTGGGCCAGTTCACCCTTCTCGTCATTAGGAGATCTCGTGGGGCCCACATTCCATCCCGTCGTGGGTGGCTTCATTCGCGGCATCCTCTCCATATCGTCCTTTTTTCATATATAAAACAACTGCTATTATTAACTAATTTTGTTAGATACTTTGAAATGTCAGTATAGTTATACTGTGCCCAATAAAATTATTTAGAGCTAATAAGACTAATAATAATTATTTTCCTTCCCAACTGAAGTATGTTTTTTTCCGTATCATAAATTCCCCCCTCGCATTATTTCTTCATACTCAAGTATACTTTTATTGAAGAAAATACAGAGGTTTGGCATTTACCAAACTAAAATCTAGGATTCATCGTGAGGGATGGCAAGGAGTGATTTAGTCAATGTAGTTCCATTTAGGAATGGAAATAGTTGCTGAGAGCCATGCATGCAAGAGTATAAGGCCTACGATGTATAACAAATCCAACTATTTCGAGAAAAAATGGAACGTGAACCCCACGAAACAACGAAGGTAACATGCCTCGCATCGCAGCAAACATACAACGCCCGCCAACATAGGAAAAGTGAAACGAGGCTAAGTGGCACAAAATCATAAACAAATACGCGCCTCTATTAACATACCCTATAAATCCAAGAACATTATTACCGGATATCTCTCGTACGGCCACACCAATCGATAATTCAGAGTGCTGATCAAGTTGCGTGGTGTACACTCCTATTTTTAATGTGTTTGTTTGATATGGTCAATAAATGGACCATTTAGATGGCCTGCTTCGTGTACACGTAGCACTTGGAATTTAATTGTGTTTGTACACAGGTCGCCCCAACACCTACCCCTGTAATCCTTCCTCGAAGCAGCCATAGGTAATTATTCACGCCCTTTTCTTTAATTTTTAGATTTTTGGTAAATGCGTGTTACTATTTACCCATTTAAAATAAAAAAAAGAGGCGTGTTATTTTTTAAATCAGACATTATTCGTTCGTTCGTACATGAACATAATTAAATAACACGCACAGCTACTTGATATGAAATGGCAAAGACGGTAAGTTGAATAAGAAATCGATGAGCGCTGGTTCTTGAATGAGTACTCTTTGATGCTGATTAAAGTAAACAGACATGATAATCTAGTTAGGATATTCAAATTAATTAATTAATATACGAAAGTACAAGAGTGCTGGCGCCTGGCTTCTTGGGATCAGAAAAACAGCCATTCACTTTTATTCCAACACGCATTTACACTATCAATTTCTCCTTCGGGGACTTGTCATCAGACGTCTTCAATCAAATTTAATCCCTCCTAACATTCTTATAGTCTAGTCTATTCTCATTCAATGGGCGGTACCCTCCCTTTACGCGCATATCTAATTAACTAACTGCGGATTTATTTTTTCCTTTCGCCATCTAATTAACGACAGATTTACTCCTAACCCTATCACACCCCATAATTTGAGGGAAAAGACTTTTTTAGATTATATCATATATATTTTTTAATTCCTTTTTATAAAAATTAATGGCCAACGATTTGCAATTAAATATATTAACAACATTAATATAAATATAATGAACGCGTTTGGCCACGGAAGTTTCTTAGGAGGGAAAACAAAAATGGACTGAGTCAAAAAAGAAAGAAGAGAAAACAGCATGTGAGGAGCAAGAGGGGAGAGACCGTGAAGCGGTCTAACGGTTGGTGGTGGAGGGAAAATGAGAGGAGGCGTGGCGGGCATTGTGGAGAATAAAGAGACAGGCTAGGGACAAAATGGTAAAAGAGGGAGTTTGGCGTGCTTTAAAGGCATAAATACCCCATTGAAAGTCATCTGAACCACCCTGTAACACAGTCCCCTGCTCCTTATACACACTTCTGTACACTTCCCTGCCTTCCCTTTACATTACCCTCTTCTCTCTCCACTCTCCTTCGTTCTCTTTTGCTGCCATGTTCAGAGGTTGGCGAGACAACTCTATCAGAGCCCTGCTGTAACCATCATCATCCATATCCCTGACCAGTTTGAGGATTGTGTGTCCATCTACATTCTGATTTCTGACCCAAGCAGAAGCCTCCCCCTTTATTATTTGCGCCAGACAGCGCCGAGAAGATCTTCAGCGGATCAGGATGATTTTTAAAGCAAAGTCGGCGGGCGAAGATTTTATTATGCGTCTCATTTCACAGTGAGCCACACTACCTACTGTCTTCTCTCCCTTCCTTTCTTAATTTCCTTCTATAATAATTTATATTTCTGACGCCATTTTTGCTTTTCCCCATATCAACTCCCTCTATCTTCTGATGTCATTTTTTATTTTGCTCACAGAGCTTTGTGATCTATCCTTGAGCGGTTGAGCCACTGATCAAACTATATTCGTAAACAAATATACCTTTTCTTCCATTCCCAAAACAAAGTCATTAGTGCTCTGAGTCTTTAGACCACCTTCTCTTTCCAACCTCGAGGTTGAATACGGCTTGATTCCCAGTACATTAGCTTTTTCTCCCTTTTGAACCTGCTTTACAGCTATTTCCTCCTTCTAGCGTCATCAATGTCATCATAAGCATGTTGTTTATTATTGCAGGGCCGACTAGCGTGTTTCAGAGTGCATTCTTCTGCGGAACGCCTTTTCTGTCCTACTGTTTGGTGAACTGAGTCGAGTCGAGCTTGTCTCCGTTTCTTAACTTGGTCGCCAGAGGTTAGCAGAGGCATCGCCAGGCGCGGTTAGAGAGAGGCATTGTTCTGTTTGTATGGCCGACTTCTGCTGCAACGGAGAAGTAACAGTTTGTCGTCTAGTCTGAAGGTACTTCAGTGGTTATACTTATATGTGATTTTTTGTTCGAGAGAAAATGAAGTTTATGAAGTTGGGTTCCAAGCCTGATGCCTTTCAAGCTGATGGAAAGTCTATCAGGTGAGACTTGAGAAGCCTTCTTTTCTTTCTTTCCTTAAGTTGTCTTTGAACATGAAGTCATTATGAGAATGCTCTTTTCTTTTTTCTGACATTTGGTGTAGTCGGACTTGCAGAGTCCGGAGTCTTGATTTTTGTTTCAATTTGTTGCTGTGAAGTGTTCGAGAATCTTCTGCATTTTTGGATATTATAGTTGTAGTATTTGTCCGAGTCATATTAATTCATGTTAGTACTGTGTGTGGTTTTGCATTGGTTCGAACTAAAATTATAACCGGAGTGAGGCTCTATTACTGGGGGTCCCGGGTTCGTTCCTGAATGAGTTGAGAACCGAGATGAATATGGTCTCCTGCATAATCATTCCGTTCTATTTCATAATTTGATGAGCAACGTGAAAACACAACATGGAAAAGAGAATAAACTTCATGAATAGACTAAATTGATAGAGACGTTAATATTTAATTGCCGGTGACCAAAAAAAGCAGGGACACCGTGAAAAAGTAGGAGGTGGTCATATATATATATACATATTCGAGTATGTGGTCCAACCATGGCAAAGTTACATGGATTACCCAACATCTTTGTTAGGATGTCCCGTTCCGTTTCTTCATAACTGGACGAGAAGCCTCTTTAAACAATACTATCAGTTCCCTCACTAATCCGGTCTCTTTACTCTTTTTCTCTACAGTACTCGCATATATTTCTTCCTCCTCTCATAGCTGACTATCTTGGCTTGTGATTCACTAATGTATGCAGTTTAATCATATTTTGAGAGTAGATGTTAAGAAATCAATTGATAATTGTCGATGGTTTTTTTTTTCAAGAATAAGTCGAATTGGTAGTTTTCTACCCTCTTATTATGTTTGACAGTGAAACATCGTTTGTGTCTTGGGAGCGAGGGTTCATTCATGAGTGATGCAAACACGAATTCTGCAAAAAATGAAAAGAAAGGGAAACTAGGTACCAAGTTTTTTGGATGGGATCGAGCCTGGGGTTTGGCCTTAAAGCCGTTTTTCCTAGTAAAAAGAGTTGGCTGAAATATCCTGGCATCATGTTGATCTCTTATTCTAACATAATCTTTGAATGCAATGTGAATCCTGTATGTATTGCATGAGGCCAGTTTATATATACTTTTTTTGGGGATCTTTTCTTGAAAATTGTTACCAGCTTGGTATGCCCATTTCAATTTATGCAGGTATACGTCATCTGAATTGACTACAGATACTGTCATAAATGTTGGCGACGTCAAGTTTTACCTCCACAAGGTACAGATAATTTCTGAATGTTTGATTTGTCCTGTTTTGCAAATGATTTAGGTAGGATTGGCAAGTGATAGTTATATTGGAACTGTTTCATCATTTGATCTTGTCATGAGTTGCAGTTCCCTCTACTGTCCAAGAGCAATCGATTACAAAAGCTAGTGTCAAAAGCTAATGAAGAGGATTCCGACGAAATTTTCTTGAACGAGTTCCCTGGAGGGGCCAAGGCATTTGAATTATGTGCAAAATTCTGCTATGGGGTGACTGTTACTCTTAATGCTTACAACGTTGTGGCTGCTCGCTGTGCAGCTGAGTATCTTGAAATGGCTGAGGATACTGATAAGGGAAACTTAATTTTTAAAATTGAGGTATTTCTTAACTCAAGCATCTTTCGGAGCTGGAAAGATTCCATAATTGTTCTACAAACTACTAAATCTCTTCTCCCATGGTCTGAGGATCTGAAGATCATTGATAGATGTATAGATTCTATAGCTTCTAAAACTTTTGTGAACCCAGCTAACATCACATGGTCCTACACATATAACCGGAAACTAACCGAGCCTGATAGAATTACTGAGCACAAGATGACGTATGAAGAAAAAGTTGAGTCTGTTCCTAAGGATTGGTGGGTTGAAGATATTTGTGAGCTGGACATTGATCTTTACAAACGAGTAATGATTACTGTGAAGTTAAAGGGAAGAATGGATGGTCTTGTGATTGGGGAGGCGCTGAAAACGTATGCAATTAAGTGGTTGCCTGATTCTATTGAGGCATTGGTTTCTGAAGCTCATGCTCGGAGAAACAAATTTCTGGTGGAAACATTTGTCTGTTTATTGCCATCTGACAATGCCGTGTGTTGTTCTTGTAGTTTCCTTCTGAAGCTATTGAAAGTGGCCATGCTAGTAGGTGTAGATGAGTTGGCAAAAGAGGAATTAATGAAGAGCACCTGCCTTAAATTGCATGAAGCTTCCATCAAAGATCTACTGATACCTGCAAGGCCTCCTCAGAATACCATATATGATGTTCAGTTGGTACAATGTCTTTTGAATCGATATATGAATGAAAAGGGCATCAGCTGCAATATGGAAGTTGCAGAGAAGAAAGATAAAGGAAATGATAAAGCTAGTTTTGCATATATGTTATTTGTGAATATTGGCCAATTGGTGGACAACTTTCTTGCAGAAATTGCACATGATCTGAATCTCAGCCTTTCTAGTTTTGTTGACTTGTCACAAACAGTTCCAGTGTTCGCTAGACCTAATCATGATGCTCTGTACAGGGCTATTGACGTATACTTGAAGGTATGCTTAATGTACTCCTTGACGTTGTTTATAATTTTTTAACGTTACTTATGGAGCTTTTATGTTTGAGTGATGCTTGTAGAAGTAGAATACTAGTCGGGCACTGTTTGGAATTTGTTATCAGTTCTTTCATATTACGCTAATCTGCTACTGGTTAATAGAATGAACAGTACTCATTCCTTGTTTCTTATTTGGCGGATCTGATATTAAAGTTCACTGTCCATAACCAAGAATAGAACGTTAAGTTGTGCCAGTTTGTTCATTATTGCTTACAATAATCAGCTGTCAATAGGGGAACAGCCTAATTGGTGACAGGTTTTTTTGTTTAGGAGCACCCAGACATGACAAAAGCTGAGAGGAAGAAGCTATGTGGACTGATGGATGTGAAGAAACTGTCTGTGGATACATCTATGCATGCTGCACAGAATGAGCGGCTTCCACTTCGGGTTGTAGTGCAGGTTCTCTTTTTTGAGCAGGTCAGAGCTTCTGCCAGCGTCCAAACTCTTGGTAATAAGAAATCATGTAAGCGTTTGTCGTACACAGTTAGCACGGATGAAGAGTGTGAGCAAATAGTTGGTGAGAAGCGCCAATCCCTCGAGAACCAGATTTGTGATTTGAAGATCAAGGGAGAAGAATTTCCCAAGAACGGGAACCTGAACAAGAATAATAGCAAAAGCAGCAGAAGTGGAATGCAATTACTTCCTTCACGTTCAAGGAGAATCTTTGACAAGTTATGGATCGGGGGTAGTAAAGGACACGGGGAGAACAGGAGCTCGGAGACATCGGGAAGTTCAAATAGCCCAACATCTGTTGTCCCAGGATACACCAAATCTGGTTCGTCTTCTAGACACTAGAGGCATTCTATCTCTTGAGGAGGATTATCTGCTGTGAAGTTTAAAGTGCTGGTGTTTGTAGTTACTGTTATATCTGCAGTGCATGTAATCGGGAGTAGAGGCTACAAATACCGCAGAAAATTAGTGATTTTTTGCTCTGTCTGATCTGGATATCTTTTCCTCGTGTGTATGATAGATAATCCTTCCGATCATTAGGCTTATTCAGTGTTTTTCACTTTTGTTGTATAGAATCATGATCCTGTAATTTTTTTTTTGATGACCAATTACCGGGGAGAATGCCAATGATCTGGTATCTGAAGTTTTACCTCATATGAGTTCACTGTTGAACTTCTGAAGGATAAAATAACAGGACCATCAGAAGGCAGAGTTATCTGTCAATTAAATCTTGTGCTGATTCTATATTTCATTTCTAATTAGTTTTGGTTAGACTAGTTCATGGTCAATCAAGATAGAACACAACACCACTCTTCAAGATCATTATCTGAATTTCTAATTAACCTTGAAGTTTTTTAACAATAGACCGGCCTTGGCATTGCTGCAAAATCGAATATGCCCGGAAGATTCTTATGAGCATCTGATCCCCGCTGTAAAGATGATGCTAGAATGAAACATTATTCATCCTATTTATATTATATTTTAATATCATTTATAAAACTTGCTGATATTAAGCATCAGTAGATTCAGTACATTGTAAAGCAATCATTGAATATTTTTATATTCGTTGGCAGCACATTGTGATATCGTTATTGATACGATAACTAATTTCGTCAAGGACTGGATTCCTGGACGTAACGGAGTGTTCGTCCGAATGATTGTTAGTATAGAATGTAGTCAGTGTTTTTGCCTCGAAAATCACGCTGATCTCTCTTCTTTTCTAGCACAAAATTCTCAATACCAAAATTTAAAAGGGTCATTCTCTTACCCAAAATAACAAATAAAGTGGCTTTTAGGCTTTTAGGCTTTTAGTACTAAATATGTAGTAACTTAACTACATTTAAGGGTGTTCATGATGCCCGGAAATCCGGTTTGCCTGGAAAAAAATAGCCCTACCCTGCCCAAAAAAATTGGCCCGAGATATAAATGGTCTGTTTCGGGCCGGGCTAAACGTCGGGCAAGGCAGGGCATCGGGCAAAATATGCTGCCCTGCCCATTTGGCCTGGCCCTATATATATTATATATAATTTTTTTAACTGTGTTTTTCTTAAGTAACCTAATCGAGTGTGAGAGTTGTTTTGCCCCAAGATATGCTGAGAAGCTGCTCTTTTATCCAGGGTCATATTCAATCTTCAGAGTGTTACGCGGCGTGTGACTCTCCGCCTCCGACACCCACCAAACACCAGTCGACGGTTCCACACCAGTCCATAAGTTATTTTCAATAGCGATCCAGGTCTGAAGAGGGTAAAGGCTTCTTTGCTCTTTTTCAGCTTTGAGCTCGAGTGCGTCGTCTTCGTTTGGAAACACCTAGACCAAGTCATCGCACTAAGTCCCTTAACCATGAGTCGAGGGAGTGGAGGAGGATACGATCGTTATATTACTACTTTCTCACCGAAAGGTCATCTCTTTCAAGTAGGTATGCGACTTCTTCTGCCTCCAACTCATATTGCAATTTTATTCTGATTTGGGGCTTCATATTTCAAATTTTCAATCCAAAGGAAAAGGTTTTACGATTTAGAATTTCTTCATATTAGCTCAATCTTATTTTTCGAATTTCTGTTATTGATTTTTTATCTAGTTTTAGTCTGAAGGGTTTTTTATTCATGCTGTGGGTTTTCTTAATGCCAAAATAGAGTATGCTTTTAAGGCTGTTAAGTCTACTGAGATCACCTCAATTGACGTCCGAGGGAAGGATTCCGTCTATGTTGTTACCTAGAAAAAGGTTCCGATGAGTGCATTCTATCATTTGTGCTTTCTTTCAGTATTTGTGCAAGCTGTAAGTCTTAAGTTGCTTCAAATTAATAATTTGCTGCAGGATAAGCTCTTGGATCAAACAAGTGTTACACATCTATTTCCCATAACAGAGTACCTTGGTTTATTGGCAACTGGGATAACATGTCAGCATCAGAATGTGTTTGTTGTGTGTATTCTGGAAAATGTTATTGGAAACATTGCATTTGGAGCAGACTTGACTAAAATTGCTTTAGAGATGTTGATTCTCTGTTGTATAATAGAACTCTAATATGCACATTTACACTATATATCTTGAATGAAAAGAAATTTTGGCATTCAGAGCTCATATTTACTTGATAAGAGACACAACCAATTGGATTGGGAAGGAAATTTCCCAACTTCCATTAAAGATCCTCAACCAATAGGGAAAGTTGAAATGTGTTTCCATCCTGATCAAGACAGGATCCTTTCAAGAGTGTGCTCGATGTCAAGTAAGTATATTTACTTGTTAACTATTGCCTCTAATGCCCCCACATGTATCTGTTGACTTTATAATGTGCAAATGAAAATTCCACAAGGTAAATGTTAAGTATAGGCTACTAACATTAACTGTAGGCAGTAATAAACTACTTTTTGCATGAAAAAACAAAAAATGATGGATATTTTTTAAATCTTTAAAACATAAATATGGTATTATTTTAGAAATTTATGATTGCAAATTTTTTTCCCACAATATAAGTAGGACATCACTATTTAGGCATACCTAGCTCACCTATGCCCAGCCCGCTCATACCCAACCCGAAATAGTTATGACTTTTATCTAGTATGGCCGAGCATCGGGTTGCAACCGTACTTTTTTTGAGTAGAGTACTGGGTAGGAGGCTGTACTGCCCAGCCCTTGCACATCCCTACATTTAAGTTACCAAAAAATTTAAAAATTAAAACTAAAATAGGCTGGCCCGTATTTTAGTTATCTAAAGATGGAGGTGGTTTTGTGCTACGAAGTCAACGGGAAGCATTTCAATCTAGCTAGCACGTGCTTCACTGCTTCCCAATTTCAACCCCTCGGGCGGCCTCAACATCGTCAGCGGCATCATCGTTTCATGATCACTTCACCCATCTCCAAGTCCTAGCGCACTCTCTGTTCCACGTCTACAGAACAAGAACAATCACTGTTTATCGCTGCAGCTTGTATATAATTGTATAGCTCTGTGGTAGGACCCCTCGCAACAAAATGAGTCCCTTTCCCAAACAAACAATCATAGTACTTGCTTTCTTCATCTTCTTCACCCATCTTTTCCACTCACGTGCCTCTGAAGTCCCCCACCTTCACTGCAAAGCATGGCTCGTGCAATCAATTCCCACTGACATGCCCTACCTCTCCCGCGTTCCCGGCGCTCTCTCTACTGGTTTAATGCCTGTTTACATATGCCTCCTTTATGCTTTTCGCTTTTATAATTTTTGGATTAGGATTTTCTAGAACGAAGTGTGATGTGATTTAGGGGATGTGCTCCGGTGGCTCGCGGCGAACTCTACTCGGCGACTCGACATAATTGCTCAGTACTGGCAGCTGGTGGCTTCTCCCAATGATCCTCGTTCCGGAGATTATGGCTACTCCGAAAGTGATATGCGTAAATTCGGTGCCCATGAAGGTGCTGCCGTTTATAAAGCCATAGATGCTGCTGCTGATCGTAATGTTAGAATCAGGTGTGATTTATTAATGTGTGTGACCAAATAGTGGCTTTGACACTAAGGCATGTTTGAGAATCACAAATCCACAAACTTTGATTTAATTGTTTCTCAGAGAAGGTAATCTGTTGGCATTTCAAATTGAAATTACTCTAGGTTACTGTCTCACTCGGGAGTATATCCAGACTACACCACAGAACCATCTAAACTTGCTTCAGGAAGACCAAATGTTAAGAATGTGACCTTGTTACTGGAAGATTGGTGGGGTTCGGGCATTGTTCATGCCAAAGTCTGGATATCAGATAAACGGGACGTATATATTGGATCCGCAAACAATGACTGGAAATCTCTTACTCAGGTGATTATTGTTTTTTGCCTGTCTCTGTGAATGATAAATATTTGTCTTATTATTAGTCGAAGTCTTTTTTAGAGGCTAATCAATTTTAGGATATTTTGTTAACGTAATTCTTTTATTCTTTGGGATAGCCATTTGTTATCCGTTGGATCTATGATGCCTGTTCTGATCACTATTATTGACTGCTTTAGGTTAAGGAAGTTGGAATCTATCTTACTGGTTGCCCAATAATAGCTGAAAGTGTTGAAGTCTACTTCAACAATTTATGGAAACTCGCATCTCTTAATTCCTTAGCTTATACAAAAACAGTATTTGATCAACAGTGGCAAGTTGAAAGAAAGGTTCCTTGCTGGTCTCATTTCATTGCCCGAAAAAAGAGATGCGAGTAAGTTAGGTTCTTGTTATAGAACACGAGTGTACCTAGAGTTTTTGCTGAAGTTTTTCTGATGTGTTTTCTCTTCAGAGACTTGTTAACTGGCACGGTTATATATCTGCCTTGATGCATCTTTTATATATTGTTAGGCTTTCTGGTTTTCATATAGTGTGGTGCAGTTTTATGCTCTATTCAAATTTTCTTCCCTATTTGGAATTTCATGTTTATGGGACCATTAGAATTTGAAATTAGTTTTTATGTTATAGATCAACGTTAAAAGGTTGATTAAGGATTCAATATCATTTACATTACAAGTAGTGTCTGGCATGGTTGCAGACATGAGAGACTATAAAGCATGGTAACTTCTTAAATGAGGTTTAAATTACTTATACAAACGGTTGAAGATTGATGAAAATGAATGTAGAGTGAGGTAGAAATACTCTTCATGTTTTTGACATATTAACGTATTAAATCATGTTATCACAGGTCTCCTCTTCCTGGGTATGTAAAGACTCCCCATGTTGCAGGATATCCTGTTCTTTCTGATCCCTATTTGTTTAAAGTTTCAATTGAGACTCCTGGAAGTAACCGTTCAACAGAGCTTCCCCAAGCTAGCTATCTCTCCTTTGCTCCTCCTGAGGTAAGGAGCTTGGCTTTTAACAATCTGCTTGGTGATATGCATCCTCAACTCTAGGCATCAGAATTGATTTTATTATTTGTTTGTTTTCGATGTCATTGTTGGGGGACAAACTTAATGTTTAAGATGAGACCATACTTTGCGTTAATGAGGAATAAGTGACATCCTTGCTCATGGTTCTACTATCATACAGAATTTTACTCTGGCATTGAATTTTTCTTGCTCTTCTCTCTATTATTTTTCTTCTCTTTCTTCCTCATTGTTGTCTGGGTTACAAGTCAGGGTTAAAGGAAATATGATGGCCAGAGAGAGCTAGGACTGGCATTCTTGAAGTATTGATAAAACCATCCAATGCCTTGCATAGGATTCAGGAGCTCTTAGACACTTAGCACTTGCAAGCGTTGCTAGATACTTTTAGTTTAGTTTCTCAGCAATTCAGAAATGTCTTTATTGCATTTCTGTTGAAGATTTTGTAGTATTATGGCACATGGTAAACCTCAAATAACATGAAAACTCTAGACTACAATTTCATTCCTCACCATTACATCTATTATTCCTCTTTTTATACTAACACAGGTTGGATCGGTTCCTACCAAATTAATCAACTACCCTCAGTTCCTAACAATTCCTTAACTGTCTTCCTATGTATCATGCTAAATCCGTTTGAAAGAAAGTAGAGAAATTTCCCGAAGCTCATATTTGACTTTTAATGTTATACTGACCATCTTCATTTGTTCACCATGAATGGTGGTTGCAGCTGTCATTTGGCAAGTATCAGGCTGATGAGCAGGCTTGGGTTGATACTATCAAATCTGTTGGAATGAACGAGACAGTTAGAATCAACACCATGGACTGGTTGGGCCAGTCACAATTTACTGACCAAACTGTTTACTGGTCATCCCTGTCCTCTGCGATATCAGAGGTAAATTTATTTCTTGAAGTGGTTATTTTATACTAGATTCGCCAAAATACTTCAAATTTTTGTCTCACAGAATTAGTTGGGCAATTTTTTCTGGAAAAGAAATAAATTAATGCATTTCATATCAAATTTTTGGTGCCAAGAGCTCTTTAGTAATATATTCTTTCTAGCAGGTTGTGTTTTCCAAGCATGCAACAGTAAAAATATTGGTGGCATATTGGAGTCACTTCATCAATAGCACAGATGTGTACCTGAAGTCTCTCCTCTTCTCCAACAATCTCTGCTCATCTTCAAAGTACAATGAGTGCTCTGGAAAAGTTGAGATCAAGTACTATGTGGTTCCAGGTTTCAATTCGACTGGGCCAGCCGTTAAGGACGGAGCCAGTACAGGAAATTCATATCCTGGTTTTACGAGGGTCAATCATGGAAAATATGCAGTTTCTGACGTACGAGCTCACATTGGAACTAGCAATCTCGTATGGGACTACTTTTATACCACATCAGGAGTCAGCTTTGGAGCACACAACCCTGCCATTGTTTCACAACTTCAGCAGATTTTTGATGCTGACTGGCATTCACCTTACTGTCTCCCTGTTGAAAAACTGGAACAACGCCTTTCTTCTTCATTCTAGAAGTTTGCTTGTTTTCATTTGTATTTTCAAAGTGTTCCGAATTTGTGATTTGATTCGTGGGTAATTTAATATATATCTTCATGAAATCATCAGAGTTAGTTTATTGGAACTATGTTCAGGATTAAAATGACTTTCAAGAGTAACGGTTTCAGGGTCTGGTCGTTATTTTAAGATCGAAAACTTAGATATCCTGTGTGTGGATTCCTTAACCTTTATAAACTGGATGCTCGCTGGAAAAAGTAGTTTTGAATAGCCTCACTTGATCATTTGCCTTCCAACAATTTTTTTATATCCATTAATAACAAGAATCAGATAAATTAATACGTACGTGGTCTACAAAGCTGGCTTTCTCGCGCTTGCACGAATTAATAATTATACAGAGCTGACTTTTGCAGGTAAAGCGGGAGGAAGTTGACAATGCACGATCACTCTGTTGAAGCATGATTCAAAAAGCTCACGTGATGTCAATTTGTTAGGAGTCATATTCTTTTGTGTCAGTATTTTTCGCAAGTCAGTTTGTTAGTGCTAAGTAGTGGGTTATTTTTATTAAATATTTATTATTAGTTGAAGCAAATAACTTGGGCTGTTCTAGATTCCTTTTACCCAGTCAAACAAGTTATATAGAGTCAGTTGTAGTGGCATTAGTGGAGTCCGAATTTCCTGCTATTTAACTTCTTTGTAAGCCTATAAATGTAGGCACCTTCATTTACTCCAATGCATTGAAAATTTTCCACCAAATATATTTTAGAGTGGGGCCTTGTTGTCTTTGCTTTTTCAACCTCTTTCACGTGACTTTTCCAACAAATTTGGTATCAGAGCCAAGTTTGATCCTGTGGTTACAAGAGTGAATTGTAAGGCTTGGGTTAAAGGGAAACACCTTTTCGGGTTCTTGGGAAACACGAGAGCAAGAGAGAGAGAGTGCATTATATTATTTTTCACTCTGCAAATTCAACAGGAATGACGACTTTAACTGGGTTCTCCTCTTCTCAACCTCTTTTACCCATTTTTAATGGAGAGAAATATGAGTGGTGGAGCATCAAGGTGAAGACCTTACTCAAATCGCAGGACTTATGGGATCTGGTGGAATATGGGTTCGTTGACATATTAGAACCCACTGAATCTGAAGAGGAGAGACTGAAAGCAACTAAGCAGAGAGATGCCAAGGCACTGTTCATTCTTCAACAAGCAGTCCATGAGACTATCTTCTCACGGATTGCAGCAGCTGCCACATCAAAGGAAGCATGGTCAATTCTACAGAAGGAGTTCCAAGGTGATTCAAAGGTTATTGTTGTGAAACTGCAATCATTGAGACGTGACTTTGAAACCTTATTAATGAAGAACGGAGAATCGATTGCTGAGTTTTTGTCAAGAACAATGGCAATAGTTGGTCAGATACGGTCTTATGGTGAACAGATTTCAGACGAGACGATTGTTGCCAAAGTTCTGAGGAGCTTGACTGCAAAGTTTGATCATGTTGTAGCTGCCATAGAAGAGGCTAAGGATCTGTCGGTTCTTGCCGTAGATGAACTGATGGGTTCTCTTCAAGCTCATGAGGCTAGAATCAACCGATCGGTGGACAAGAATGAAGAGAAAGCATTTCAAGTGAAAGAGACAGCCATTGAACATAGAGAAAATGACCGTCCAGCAAGCAGAGGTCGTGGTAGAGGAGGATTCCGTGGTGGCCAAAATCATGGTCGTGGTAACGGTAGGGGCAGAGGAAGGCAATCCTATGAGCAAGGTAGCACAAAAAATGGCGTTCAATGTTATCATTGCAATAGATATGGGCATATACAAGCTGATTGTTGGTTCAAAGATCAGAATATGAACTTTGCAGTAGAAGATGAGGAGGACAACAAGCTTTTTATGGCGTGTGTTGATACTAATCATAAACCAAGTGATTTGTGGTTTGTTGACAGCGGCTGTTCGAACCACATGACAGGCACCAGATCTGTATTTAAAGAGCTTGATGAGTCACAAAGGCAAAAAGTACAGCTTGGCAATAAAAGGGAGATGCAAGTTGAAGGAAAAGGCACTGTGGGTGTCGACACTAGCCATGGCAAAGTAAAAATGTTAGACAATGTTCAATTTGTACCTGATTTAGGATACAATTTGCTAAGCGTTGGACAACTAATGGCAGATGGATGTTCTGTTCTGTTCGATGATGATGCATGTGTTATTACAAATAAAAAATCAGGCAAAAAGATTCATGTCAGCATGACTCCAAACAAGATGTTTCCATTAGATGTTGCTAATATGGAGAACTTTGCTCTTGCTACAAGTGCAAAGGATGGCTCAAAATTGTGGCACTTGAGGTACGGGCATCTCAACACAAAGGGGTTAAAACTGCTGAGTGATAAAGGTATGGTTCTTGGATTGCCAGAAATTAGTTCTATTGATATTTGTGAAGGGTGCATTTATGGGAAACAAACTAGGAAGTCTTTTCCTATTGGAAAAGCATGGAGAGCTTCTGAATGCTTAGAATTAATTCATGCTGATTTATGTGGGCCTATGCAAACCAAGTCCTTGGGTAGGAGTCGTTACTTCTTGCTGTTTATTGATGATTACAGTCGTATGAGTTGGGTGTATTTTTTGGAAAATAAATCAGAAACTTTTGACAAGTTCCAGAAGTTTAAGGCCTTGGCAGAGAATCAAAGTGGCAGTCATATCAAAGTTCTTCGCACAGATAGAGGAGGTGAGTTCATGTCCAATGAATTCAATTTGTTCTGTGAAGAGAATGGCATCCACAGGGAGTTAACAACTCCTTATACTCCAGAGCAAAATGGTGTTGCTGAACGAAAGAACCGAACCATTGTGGAGATGGCACGAAGCATGCTGCAAGCAAAAGGACTTTCAAATCTATTTTGGGCAGAAGCTGTAGCAACATCCGTCTATTTGTTGAATCTCTCACCAACAAGAGCTGTCATGAATAAGACTCCATATGAAGCGTGGTATGGAAGGAAGCCAAATGTAAGCCACTTACGAATTTTTGGGTGTATTTCTTATGCTCTAATAAATTCTCAAGCTAGACAAAAGCTTGATGAAAAATCTGAAAAATGTATTTTTATTGGTTATTGTGCTCATTCCAAAGCATATAGATTGTATAACCCTCTTAGTGCCAAGATCTTAATTAGAAGGGATGTAACATTTGATGAAAATGCAAGCTGGAATTGGAGTGAAGAGCAGATACAAGAAGAGACTCATGACCCAATTGAGGTCTTTTCAGATGATAAAGAAAAACAAATTTCAAGTTCCCCTATTAGCTCAACACTAAGCAGTAACTCTTCATCTACAGCTCTTGGAGAGGATTCAGCCGAGCCAATTCCATTGAGAAGATCAACAAGAGCCAAAAAGTCAAATCCCAAATATTCTGACGACATATATACTTGTCAATTTGCTCTTACTGTTTCAGATCCTCTATACTATGAAGAAGCAGCTGAAAAGGAAGAATGGCAAATAGCAATGATGGAGGAAATGAAATCCATTGAAAAGAATAGAACTTGGGAGATGGTGGAATTACCAGAAGGTAAAAATGTAATTGGCTTGAAGTGGGTGTATAAGACAAAATTCGCTGCAGATGGAAGCCTTCAAAAGTACAAAGCTCGTCTTGTGGCAAAAGGCTATGCACAACAATATGGTATTGACTTTCAGGAAACTTTCTCACCAGTGGCTCGGTTTGAGACAGTGAGACTTGTTCTTGCTTTGGCTGCACAATTACAATGGCCAGTTTATCAATTTGATGTCAAATCAGCTTTCCTTAATGGAGACTTGCAAGAAGAAGTTTATGTGGCACAACCAGAAGGTTTCATAAAAGAGGGCAATGAAACAAAAGTATACAAGCTGAAAAAGGCATTGTATGGTTTGAAACAAGCCCCACGAGCTTGGTACAGCAGGATTGATGGATATTTTCAGAAGAAGGGATATATGAGAAGTGAAAATGAGCCTACCTTGTATGTAAAGAAGGAAGGTAATGATTTCATCATTGTTTGCCTTTATGTTGATGATATCATTTACACTAGTTCCTCAATTACTCTTGTGGATGAATTTAAATCACAAATGATGAATGAGTTTGAGATGTCAGATATGGGTGTATTACATTATTTTCTTGGCCTTGAAGTTCATCAAGCTAAAGATGGAATATTTCTTTCACAAAAGAAATATGCTAGAGATCTTCTCAATAAGTTTGGCATGCTTAATTGCAAGCCTGCAGCTACACCCATGAATATCAATGAAAAATTACAGCAAGAAGATGGAGAAGAGATGGCAGATGCAAAGAGGTTTAGAAGTTTAGTTGGAGGCTTGATTTATCTTACTCACACTAGACCTGATATTGCTTTCCCAGTTGGTGTAATTTCCAGGTTTATGCAGCATCCTTCAAAAACTCATTTTGGAGCAGCAAAAAGGGTCCTACGCTACATCGTTGGAACCTTGGAGTATGGCATTTGGTACTCTAAAGTCTCCAATCCCAGATTATGTGGGTACACAGACAGTGATTGGGGGAGCTCATTGGATGATAGACGAAGTGTTTCAGCAAATGTGTTCACTCTTGGTTCAGGGGTGATTACTTGGAGTGTAAAAAAACAAGCTACGGTTGCATTATCAACCTCAGAAGCTGAGTTTATTGCAGCAACTTCAGCAGCTTGTCAAGCAATTTGGCTCAGAAGAATATTAGCAGATCTTCAGCAAGAACAGAAGGGACCAACAGAGATATTTTGTGACAACAAATCAACTATCTCCATGACAAAGAACCCAACATTTCATAACAGAACCAAACATATTGATATTCGCTATCATTTCATTCGTGATCTAGTAGCAAAAGAGGAGATAACATTGAAATATTGTAGCACGCAGGAACAGCTGGCTGATATTCTGACAAAGGCCTTATCAACAGAAAAGTTCTGCTATCTTAGAGGATTGCTTGGTGTGTGTGTTTTTGAATCAAGGGGGAATGTTGAAGCATGATTCAAAAAGCTCACGTGATGTCAATTTGTTAGGAGTCATATTCTTTTGTGTCAGTATTTTTCGCAAGTCAGTTTGTTAGTGCTAAGTAGTGGGTTATTTTTATTAAATATTTATTATTAGTTGAAGCAAATAACTTGGGCTGTTCTAGATTCCTTTTACCCAGTCAAACAAGTTATATAGAGTCAGTTGTAGTGGCATTAGTGGAGTCCGAATTTCCTGCTATTTAACTTCTTTGTAAGCCTATAAATGTAGGCACCTTCATTTACTCCAATGCATTGAAAATTTTCCACCAAATATATTTTAGAGTGGGGCCTTGTTGTCTTTGCTTTTTCAACCTCTTTCACGTGACTTTTCCAACACACTCAAGACTTTGCATGATCCAGCGAACAAGGACGTTACTTTTTTCAGTTCAATCGAGACGGCGTAGAAGGTAGTCGACCTCAACATCCTTGGAAAGAGGGATAATCCATTTCTGGTAGAGGCTCGAAACTAGGGAAGGGTTGACCTTGTAGTTTGG
This sequence comes from Leucaena leucocephala, assembly GCA_037074615.1. Lineage (NCBI taxonomy): Eukaryota > Viridiplantae > Streptophyta > Magnoliopsida > Fabales > Fabaceae > Leucaena > Leucaena leucocephala. The sequence goes on along the minus strand of CM073517.1, from coordinate 4,018,178 downwards.
CTTGTCATCATCATCGTCACGCTCAAGGCCCACGTCTTGCCCGAACACCATTGCCTTCTTTTCAACCCTCTTCCTCACCATCTCTTCTACTCTCTCCGCTGTCAACAATTTCATCAATCCTTCTTTGTGCTGCATTAGCCAAACCCCAAATCTTTCAATGAAGCTAACCAATACATTTTTCATCGCCTGCGGATGCAAGCATTGTTAACTAAAATATATACCTGAGCACGAATTAAAGGCTCATACTCCTGAGGGGATTCCCTGAATTTAACCTCTGCCACAAACTTTCCGTAGTGAATCCTTCTAGAGATGGCCTGCATAAATTCCAATCTCAAAGAGTTGCTAAAGATGCCTGATCTCTATAACTTTAAGATTATATACTAGTCATAGAAATCCAGATGAAAATATTACCTGCAACAAGGAAAGATCACTAGCTGCGGTTTGTGCGTAGTTACCATCATCACCGGAAACAACGAGCAGCGGAAGCACCTCATGAAAATAAACATTCCAGATAGACTTGTTTATGTTGACTGAAGCGGCTCCAGGATGCAAAATCTATAGAAGTCAAGTTTAGTTTTCCTTTAATCGGAATGAACTGAGAGGAAAAGGACAGCAGAGTCATGGGGTATCACCTTTGAGAAGGGGTAATCAGGCAAGAGTGAGTGTGGTAAATATTCTGGGAAGAAGGGATTCTCTTCGGGGCTTTGGTATCTACCTGCCTGTAGAATACCACAATATATATGTCATGTACCATGCATTCACTTACTAAAGCAATACCAATATATATCATAAATAAGTTTGAATTTGTTTTCTGTGACAATGGAAGGGAGGAATAAAGTGATAGATAGTACCTTTGCCTGAATGGCCTCGGTGTTCTTAACGAGGAAGTCGAGAATGGTGAAGTAATGTTGATCGTAAGTGTTAGAATTGAGAGGGAACTTAGCTCTGTCGATGAGATTGAAAATGATGGTATCCTCTTGTCTTTCCAAAGCCTTCCTCACTGAATCCAAAGTGTACTCAGAATTATTCGCATCTCCTGCTACCGCTTCCATTCTGGGCGTCGTCGCAGGAGAAGTCACCAACACAAGAAGCAACATTCCAAATCGAAACATCATATGGTTAGCTAGTTCAGAATGCTTTTAGCGTCTTCGATAATGAAGAAAGCGGAATCTGGGGACATGTGATGGAACACAGAGATGCCAATATTATATGTGTGTGTGTAGGAATTCAAGGGTCAACTCAGCGTCATTCTGACATATATAATACATGTAGATGTAGTAGACTGTTAAGAAAAGGAAATGTTCGTTTACTTTTGTAACTATGTGGAACTCCGAGAAGGGATTGACGAGGAGATTATATGGAAAAGAGAAACAGAAAGTGGGAGGGTGGAGGTGGCGGCCGGCGATGGATATACATACAACAGAGAAATCTTAGTGAGAAAGAGTCAGTGGATGATAATATATATATATATATATATGTTGAGTGAGGACGCGTAGAAGAAGTGGGACAAAGACAACAACAATTGTGTCTACCTGGTTAAGGAAGCCGTTATTGTGGGCCCCCTTCCCGCGCTTTTCTTCCTTCTAACGCAACCCTAACACTGTCTCCACGCGAACTCTCGAGCCACCTTAGAAGCTACTACTTGGTTTCCAAGAGAAAGCTCGCGAGTACTATTTTCTTTTACCTTATTTTACATATCCTTCTTCAATAATATTTAATTTTTATACTCTTCCGGCCATAAATATATGATATAATTAGTAAATTAATTTTAATTTTAAATATAAAATATATTTTTTATATTTATTAATTCTTTTTTAAATTACTCTTATTGATATACTCTCTCAACAACAATCAAATAAGAGAATGAGAGAATGAGTTAATGAAGATGATTATGGTATTTTAAGAAAAATATGTTATAATAATTAACATAATAATTTTTTTAATTTAATCAAATTAGTTAAATATGTCATATGTTTAATACTATATGAGTAATTTTTATTGACATATTAATATTAATATTCGTCCATATAAAATTTGTTTGTAAGTCATACTATTTGTATGAGGGTAACTATTTTTCAATCTTTTTTTGCTTTAAAGTCTAGGAGACTGTCGAATATATTAAAGCAAAAAAAAACTATTTGAGCACTTTGCTTTGAATTAAGAAGATATAGGGTATCCACAATCGATAGCGCTAGGTGCTTTGCGGAATGAAAAAAGAGTTTCTGTTATTCCCAATTTTGATGCTCGTTTTCTTTTCATGTTCCCGCAAGGTCACATGACTTCATATTCTTACCTTTGAAAATGATGTAATACTACTTCTCTTAACCTGCAAAAGATTAGCTCCAATTCTTCTTCTTCTTTTTCGCTTTTATACCTCTTTAATTTAGTTTTACTTACCGAATATGAGCCCCTTTTCTTTGCCAATTCTTCACTTGTATTAGTTACAGAGTATGTTTGGATTAGATTCTTAGTAGAATAAATTCTAGATGATAAATTTTGAGTATGATAGATTTCAATTAGATTTTGAATAGAATAAAGTTTTGTGAAAAAATTATTTTTTAATTCAAACCATAGTTCTGGTCCTGGATCAAATAATCCAAACACCTCATTTTTTATAATTAATTTTTTACAAAAATCAATAAATTATCTAAACACTTCTTTTTTCTATAATATATTTTTCTATCAAAACAAGTTTTAGAAAAGTTAAGGGAACAACTTCTAACAATCATTTTTTTTAAAAAAAATCTATTTTTTAAAAGCTAATTCAAACACATTAATTAATAAAAAATAGATTTTTTACAAAATTTATTTTACTTAATATTTTCTCCGCTCAAAAGTCTATTCTCTAAAAATTAATTTAAGCACACTATTGTTAGAAGTTGTTCTCCCTAGGGAAAAAAAAAACTAGATCATAGATAAAAATTAGTGTTTGGATGTGTTATAATAGTCTATTAGTTTTTGTAAAACAATTATTATAAAAAAATTAGTATTAATATAATTTATTAGTTTTTGTAAAAAATTGATTATGAAAAATATCAAGTGTTTGGATTATTTTATCTATGGTTTTCTCCAAAACACTCGCATACATTGATAACTCCATTTGTTTAAACTTCGGCTATTTGAAGATAACATATCATTTTCCTATTCCTCTAGTCTTGCAACACCGCTGTGTATAGTATTAAGATTTGAATTAAAAAAAATACTGAACACATGTATATGAAACATAACTATTTATTATAGGCATAATTATCCAAAATATAGCCAACTCGTCAAGGAATGTGGATAGTTGGTTTGGAATTCAAACCCCTTCCAAGGGATTTGTTTAAAATATTCTATATAAAAAATTGAAGATATATAAAATTGTTAGTGATGACTGACCCAAAAAAAAAAAGTCAACGATGGACACAGAGAAATTTGAAAAGGGAATTCCTAAACAAAGAAACATAAGAGTCTATAAGTTAGTTAGTAGTCATGATACCGTTGAGAAGCACACCTATTTAATATCAATCTCTGTCGAAAATGGATGGTCAACCCCCGTGGAGGTCTTGGCGACGTACGTTGCCAATTTCACTTAGTCAATATAAACAGCTGCGACGATGCCCATATTATTATTGTCTGTTTTCTTGTCACTGTCTCTTCCATGTTTTGACCATGCCTCAAAGTTAAAAGCCTCTTTTGACATCTCACATTAAAGTTACACCTAACTTTTTTTTATTGACCATAACAAACAAAGCCCTCCCCAGCAGTCTCTCTAAACTTAGTAATAACCATAAAAACTTCCCCTCGCTAGCTAGTTTATTTTACTACTGCCCTCCAGTTTTCTGCTCTGTTAATGAGTTGTTTGTTTGAAGCACGCGAGAGAGTTCAGTGATGGATTTATATACGATGACGAATGAAGGACTTTAACAGATAGAAACGATCATCTTTTTAGCTTGCACGCATGATCTCATCCAAAATGACATGAGTTAATTATCTCCGTACGTGTAGAAATCAATTTAACAACTGAATTTCTGTTCTTTTCATCATATGCATATATATCCAGAATGCAAGGTGTTTCAGGCTTGAGAGAAGATTTATCAAATTAAGTTTCGAGTCTTTTGAGAAATTATGGACCTCAATATTCATATTAAAAAATTACAAAACATGCACATCCTTTGACTCGGGCCCCAACCTCCATTCCCAACAAGTGGACCAATTTGAATTCTACTGTGGCCATCATTAAACGTTGAAGTTCAATTCTATAATGCCCTTCCAAGCTGGCAGAAGGTATTTTGGTTTGATAAGGTAAATTACTAGGTAAACGTTGACTACGTATATGAATGTTGGTCAAATATTTACGGCGCATGTGATTCCTTTTTTTTGGCTGCCTCTCTCGCTGATTATGAATCTAAACATCTTTCCCATCTCTCTCTCAAACTAGACATCTTTTATGTATCACTGTTTACAGCATGATTATAGTATTCGTAAGAAAGAACAACGAAGAAAAAAAATGGTTGAAGAGTATATACAGAACACAAGAATGTTTGCTATCTTAAGTAATAGTAATTATTTATACATCCCTACTCTCCGCAGTGTCTGAAACATTGTGATGAACCAATACACATGATTTTCAATAATGATATTAATTAGAAGCAAGGTTTAAAATTCTTCCGGAGATGGCGGTGGCGAGTGCTGCGGTAAAGTTGGGATCTCTGGTCAAAGAAGTGGCCATTTGTTGAACCAAACACAGCTGCATTGACTTTCCACCATTTTCAGACATTATTAATCCTGAATCACTTTGGCTCTGGTTATTCGAGGTTAGTGATGGTAATTCAGATCCATGTCGTCCATGGTTGTGCTCTCCTTCGTAGGTTGCCACCAACACTGTCGGGTCTTCTGCACTTCTTTGCACCTATATCAGTCATCATCGTCGAGATCATCATTTTGTGGAATTAGAAAGAGGCTTAATCAGTTTTAGTCTGAATCAATCGATTACCTTCTTCTTCACAGGGCAGCTTGGCGCAAAGGAGCACCTGAAGTAAGCTCTCGGAGAAGGGTTATCTCGAGTCACCTTCTGACCATATTTCCTCCATTGATATCCATCCCTCACATACTGTACATTTAATTTATACATCTTAGCCATACTTATTTAGTTATTGCAAGCTACCAAATTTACTGACGCGCTAAGACAAATTAAACTGATTTACAGCAAGGCAGTCCACGGATTAAACACAAGCTAGCCTATGATGAAACTAGAAGAAAAATCAAGAGTCTAAGAACTGGTTTAGCTAGCTAGCTAAAAGTGAAAGCAGAGATTGATGGTAATGATTAGCTTTTTGAAGACTAAATTGATGATTAATTACAGTATGTTACGGAATACGGAGTATGACACAGGACATTGAAGAACTTACCAAGCCAGTATCTGATGCTTGGGTGCGCACCAGAACTCTGGAAACCTTATCGGCTGGCCTTCTGAATGATGAATCTTCGTCGCTGCACTGGGTGTTGCCGCTAATACTAATCACGTTATCGATGCAGGCATCAGTCTCAGCCTTTCTCTTCTTTGATTGATTAGTTTTTGGCGGATCCCTTTCAGGACTATTATTGATGGTGTTCTTGATCATCACTTGGCTCAATTGCTTTTTCAAAAGATTGCAGTTCTCACGCATGTGAGTAAGTCTCTCTGTTAGCTTCTGATTCTCACTGCTTAAACGATGCAACTCTTGCACCAAATCCTCAGCCTGCAGCGATCAGCACGAAACTCACTTGGCGGATCCATTACCAGACAAGAAAGAACTACTTTTGAAATAAGAGCAAGAAGAAGGATAAATGAGTTTATTAGTGAGTTAATTTTACGAACCGTGATAACTTGCGCGTCTCGAGGGCCAACGTTGAGGTTGAGAGAGGTATCCAAGCATGTTGATTCCATATCAGAATTAATTTGCTTCTCTGCTAAGGAAAATTAAGAAGAATACAGATCTGAGAGGTTTAAAAGTAAAATGAAACACTTCGTAAATCCGAGCCAACTAGATGGCAATATATATATAGATATAGAAGAGAAGGGAAGACTTTTGATTTTGAATACTATTCGTGATGCAAGGAAAGTTGCTGGAAATGACGAAGGTTATATAAGGAACCTTGTTTTACAGTTTCTTCCATTGACGCAAGTTTCCCATCCTCTCTCTCTCTCCACCTCTCTATTATAGTATATAATATAAATATATAATGACGCGCTCTAATATGTCGGCTTGCAGGGGAAGAGAGTGTAGTAAATTAGAAGGACGTGAGGGTTGAAACGAAGAGAAAGATAAAATGATTTTGGCGATTTTGATGGGTTACGTTCTCGAGGATTGACCGACGCCTTAACATTATTATCTCATAGACTTTGAGGTGCCCGGTTCTCTACGTTTTTCAATATTTTAAAGTTTTGTGAAATCCTTCTTGGCAAGTAAAAGCAAAATAATGGTTATTTATTAGTCTAACGAAGAGAAGAAGAAGGGGAAATTATATAAAGCTTGGGGTGGAATAAACACGTACTAGATATATGGATGACAATAATCTTAACATAGGAACATATATAGTGGGAAAAGCATATATGTATGAGGAATTAGTAATACCAAGTGGAATATAATGAAAAAGACTGCGTAGAAGAGGACGAAAATATGGGGGAGATGAATATACAAGAGTATACAAATTCGAAAGACTTGTAGGAAGAGGAAGAGGAAAAGGTAACGCGTAAAAAAGGGAAAGATTCAAAGGGACCTTGACTTGAACGTGTAAACGCAGTCGTATGATATCCAACTTATTATCAATATATACCTACCTGATCATTTCGCAATTAGTCGATATACGTAGTTTGATGTGTGGAATTGGTTTATAGAACCAAGTCGTGTGGTTGAAACCATAAAACGGGACTTAGTTCATACCAAATCATGCTGCTCGGCCATCCTTCTAGACTCACTTCATTCTCAAGTCACACGCAGCTTTAATTTGATACATTCCCTGACATTTTCATGCACACAAATTAAATTTCAAAAACAAAAAAAAAACATTCTATTTTATAGTTCATTTTTTTCTCTCGAATATTCTTCTTCTTTCCATATAGGCCGACGGTTCCAACTTTGTATTGGCTAAATAAAGAACTGTTCTTGACAATATATTTAAATTTATTAAATTTTAAGCGTATGTTCAAAAAAGTTAGAAAAAGTTGATAAAAAATATATCTTTACAAATTTTACTAATCAGAATGATCTGAGAAGTTTTCATAAAGTATTGTCATTTTAAAAGATTATAATCAATGAAATTAAAAAAAAAATCACCGATTTTTCCAAACAATTATTCCATCTTGGAATAACCTAACCGGCCGGTGGCTGAGTCACTACGTTTCATTCGTCACTAGCTCCCATTGTCGTCTATCTAGTCATCACCGACATTCAAGCTCCATGTCCCAGGTAACCGATAACTGTGTCTCTTTTACCATGGGAATCGGTAAGGTCTTCATGTCAGGTGGGAATAAAACTGCGTGGAAGACAAATTAAATTGGGCTGTGTCCAGCAAAAACCATTTTTTTTTCTTACAACGTCTCGATTAAAGTTTATTTATTTGCTACGTCAAGCCATGGAAACTACTGCTTCATTTGTACGCGAAGATATATCCATGAGGTCACCATGCATGCCGACGTACGTTATCTTTGATATATATATTTGCTGCATATTTTCCAGCCAAACTAATTCTTAACTTAATTACCATTAAGCTGATTATGGTATATATATCTCCAATGTTGTTCCCTGCGAGGACATCAACTTAAATCTTTTCTGGTCAATGCAATATATATTGAGAGGGAATTATGGGAGCAGGTGTCTTGAAATTTGACCGCTAGCGGTCTTATAGGAGTAATAAACCTATTTATATTTCTGTTTATGCGGATGATTATGAAGCACCCGGCCTTCCTTCCCAAATAAACAATATAATTTTAATTAGTCTATCGTTCATTTTCTTCGGTCTTAATTTAATTTCTTTCATTGACTGAAGCCCTGGGTCTTTCTAATTTATATATGAATAAAGTAACATATGTAATTATGTGGCTCACTTGCATGCGTCATCGTTACATACGTGGCGAGAGTAGATAGGTATAGGACTACGTAGCTCTTAATTAACCTGTTAGGTTAATTAATTAAGGGTGGTCAGCCAGGTCATTAAAGTTAATTACTACCCCTTAATTTATGGGAATATACGCAATATATGACGTCAAGGAGATGGCATCACATCCCTCTTCTTTTCAGTTGACGAAACAACTTGAAACTTCTATCGCCATATAGAAATGGGGCGCTCGTTGATTTGGCAGTAGATTCCAAGGGGCTAGGTGATATAATAGTGCAATTTGTTAGGATGTTACTGTTGCTGCTGATTAATTAATTGGATTCCCTCCGAGATTTCTATATTTACATCCAAGTTTTAAAGTCAACTTAAACATTGGAGTCAATTTTAAGTACTTTAGTTTAGTGCTGGGGGATCAAGATGGTTGTTGTGCACGAGCCCTACAAATCCACCATAGTCACATGTTTTTAAATTTGGGTATTATCACCAACATAGTGTCTAGTATAATAGATTAATCTATCCGCATTTAGTATATAACAATATCTCGAATAAAATTATCTCTAATATAAATAAATTTATATATAGGGCTTGTTTGGAAACTTATAAAACAAAAATTTGAAAATGGCTTATAACCCAAATCTTAGTTTAAATAAATTTTAAAATAAACAGTCATATTTGTCCAAAAATCTTTTTGGACTAAACTATGGTTTAAAATCAAGAATTTAGATAAGCTACTGATACTAGTTTATGGAACAGTAAAATAGTTTATAAACTATCCAATTACTATTTTACCCTTACTTTTTTTTACACCTTCTCTCATCTCTCCTCTTCACCCTCTCTCATATTTTTAATAAAATTATACCATTTATGATAATTTTTCAATCACAAAAGTCATTCGGTAATAACTATCTAAACACTCATTTATTCAAAATCATTTTTTTATAAGATCTTTAAAAGCCATTTTTTCAAAAACTATCTAAAAATCCTTTTTTTTTATAAACTATTTTCAAAAATCCTATCTAAACACACATATAGAAAAAAAATACTATCATGTCCTTGATTAGTGTGTACACATATTATTTTTCATAATGAATTTAGTTCATCAATTTTGTAATCTTCCCAATAATTTCCTCCTAGAACATTGTGTGGTGGCGTGGGGACAAGTATGAAGGGAATCGTCTGAACAGTTCTCTTAAGCAACATGTCCTTAGCCTTGTTATTGAATTTGAAACAGGCGCACAAGCCATGCCTTAATCTATATATATTGTACACACGCGCGTTATGTGGGTACATAAAGAAACGTTTGGGTAGATTAATTAATAAGCACTTGTCAACGTGTGGATCAAGAGCAATGAAATTCATGAACACGTCAGTTTCTCTTGAAAATTTATATTTTTATTCAATTTATTATCCGTACGATCATGCATAGCTAACTTTATATTGATTTAGGCCACTGGGCCGGATTTGAAGTGTTTGGGCTTTAGGCCCATGTAAAATTTGCAATGGATAAAATCGTAGGTTGAGCGCAATGGCCAACGGTTATTAAAATAGGTTTGATCCATCATCAGTGGGTTTAGTTGGCGAAAGAGTGAGATATGAGATCATTTAGAGCGTATTCGATCTTTTGGGAATACCATTTTGTTGTGGTTCCAGTCACGGCGTTTGGGGAGGCATCATAGCTCATAGGTTCCTAGATCTACACTTAAAAATAATTGACGGCTCGCCTTATCTAATATTGGTATCGCCTAGGAGGAAGAGAGACTTTGTTCTACCCTTGGATCGCGGATAAGTTTAACCCATTTTTAAAAAATTATTTATCAAAAGAAAAAATGGATTTGTCCACCTCTATTGATGAGAGTGAAACTTACTTCGGCTGAATTTTTGTTTACTAAATATAGTTATCGAAAGCTATCCTATTCGAGATGTTGTTTGCCGCGTTTTGAGAAATTAACTCGTTCCTCTATACCCAAGCCCGTTAGTTTTTTTTTGTTTTTTTTGTACAATAAAAATTTAAGTGAGTTTGTCACCAATTCCCACTAAGATCAAAACAAATCCTAAAATTTAGTGAGTATTTATAGAAAATTTATAATATCGTTTACTAAAAAAGTCCTTATAATAACAATAAGAATCGAACTTGCGTCTTTATAAAATACAAACTCGTTATTTATCATCTATAATAACTCTTATTGCTAATTTTTTTCCTGAATATCTATATAAGTAGTGGGGGAAAAGGATAGGGCCCTATCTTATAATGAGTCCCTCACTGTGAGCAATGCGACGTATCATTCAAATATCGATGGATGGTTATAAAGAAACTTTCTTTTCACGGCAAAATAACAAGAATCAGACTTTCATGTGAAGATGAAGCAAACAGGCACCAACGGCTGTCGGAGGCAGGAGTGAGTGAGTGTGCGGTGTTTGGGCGGCTGGTGGTCCGATCGTTAGGAATTTGTTTCTTGCGGTGTGGTTGTTCTCTCCTTCGGGTGCCACCTGCCCCCCTTCACCTTCCTGAAAATGACACACTCATCCTTCCCCATGGCCCATTCAGGCATTATTCTTCCAAATCAATCTTTTTGGCTCCTCTCTTCCATTCACGCGCCATTCCCTATCTCTTTATTATCGTATACCTTTTATCTTTAATATGCCAAATTAACACATGCATTTAATTACTTCTCCCTGCTTCCGGCGTCCATGCCATAAACTCCTCATCCCGTATCTTTCCCCGTGAACACAAACGACGCACAAAGAGGATTTGTACATGAAACTTCCTTATTGTCCCCAAAAAACACGGGCACTTTAATACCTTCGAATTGTCCATGGAGTTTACATTAAAAATTATGATAAAAGCTGTAGGCGCAGGCTAATCAACAATATTTACTTTACCTATTTACATTTATATACAATCTAACCAAAACCCATTTCACTCTTTGTTCACGATAAAACGAACAAATCAAGCCGGACACAAGAGACGGAAACGGAAAAAGAAAACACACCAACAGAAAAATTTGTTAGAACGAACGGTTCCTATACTGCATGTTCCCGACATTCTTCTCCGTAGCCGCCTCCCATGTTACCCTCGCACGTGCTGTCACCTTGCCACGTCCATACTATGTCTTTCAGCGCCGGCCTTACGTCTTCCTCGCAAAACTTTGCATATTCCATGGTATCGCCGGAGCTCTTTGAAAACTCCACTACGGCTACCTCTGGTGCCACCTCAAACACCTCCGCCGTCACGGTCAGCTTCCCTTTCCTTCCCTCTGATGGCCCTTGCAGCCGGATCTTGAATCCCTTCTCATTCCTTACCTTGTAACTCAGCCCTTTCGCCACCGTCTCAATCTTCGATACGATCGCCGTGGCCGAGCATTTGGATGTGAACATCGACCTTGTTTTCCTCTTGCTCTCGAACATCCCGGACAAATCAAACCCAGAAGACATGGACGAAATGAATTCGAACGCGTTGAAAAACTTGGGTGATGAAGGTTTCAATTTTGGGTTCGCGAGTTCTGCTTGCTGCAGCTGCTTATCATCATCGGCTTTCTCCAAAACGGGTTCCTCTAGTTGAAAAGCGAACGGCCTCGACAAACCTTTCATAAACCATGGGACCCGCATTATTGCGGGGATCGCAGCCCGTCTTTCCGGGTCAGCCACGAGGATTTTCGAAATCAATAGCCTTGATTCCGCAGAAAACCAACGAGGATATTGGAATTCTGCTCTTAAAACCTTGCTATACATGCTGATGAGGTTCTCGTTCTGGAATGGAAGAAAACCGGCGAGCAACGCATACAGAATGACACCGCACGACCATATATCAGCCTTGGACCCATCATAGCCTTTCTTTCTCAACACTTCGGGGGCGACATATGCCGGAGTACCACACTGGGTGTGGAGGAGGCCGTCTTGACGGAGCTGTTCCGGCAGCGCCGAGAGGCCAAAGTCGGAGATTTTGAGATTCTCGTTCTCGTCCAGCAATAAATTTTCGGGCTTGAGATCAAGTGCGATACTCCTCTGCTGTGACAGAAATCGACGGCGCTGATTAACTGTTGGAAGTACTTGCGAGCGACATCTTCCTTGAGTTTGCCTCTGGCGACCTTGACGAAGAGCTCGCCGCCGCGGACATACTCCATGACGAAAAAAATTTTGGTCTTGGTGGCCATCACTTCCTTGAGCTTAACCACGTTGGGGTGACGAACCAATGGCATAACGGAAATCTCGCGCTTGATCTGCTCCATCATGCCCTCCTTCCTTACCTGCTCCTTGCTGACGATCTTGATGGCCACGCTCTCGCCGGTGGCTATCTGTTTGCCGTGATACACCTTGGCGAAAGTCCCTTTCCCCAGAAGCCTACCTATTTCATACTTGCCGAACATTGTATTTTTCTCCTCCTCCATTGATTCTGAATCTCAAACACGGTCGGTTGGGTTTACTGACAAATACTGTTACGTAATAGGAAGTTTGAGAATCAAAGAAGATTGAGTAGTGTGGGTTATATTGATTGCATGGGGGGAGATGATGAAGGAAGGGATTAGAGGGAGGTTGGTTGAGAGTGATGTGATGAAAAGGGAGAGGAAGGGGGTGGCTCGTTACCATTGGAGCTGGTGGTATATGGCTATTCCTTGATCTTGAAATCCCACAGAATGAAAATATCCTCCATAAATCCGGAGCGAGACACGTTATGCGCTGGGGTTTCCTGATTTCAATCATGGTCCTGGTTCCACTTATTTAGCACATATAATTAATTAACATGTTCTATTTAAAATTAAAAAAATAGTATGATTTTGAGAAAATACTTCTAATGATAATAATAATACATTCATAGTTATAAGATACTACAATAACATTTCCCCCAGAGTTCAGATATCCCACAAACCTTGTGTATCGGATTTTTCTTAATTTTATCTTGGGAGGCAGGACGCCATGTGATGATCAGTAATTAACAAAAAATTGTTTCTCTAGGCTAGAACAAACATGCTCATTTTACAAGAGGTATACATATATAGACTTAGATGTGTTTTTTTTTTTCAAAATTAAAAAGGATATTCCAACGTAGTTTCCCTAAATTACAAGCAACATTGGTCCATAGAAATTTTCTGGATAAGAAATGGCAGGGTTCTTAAATCCAAGATCCGTATATGGGAGCAGGATGAGATATTGAGGGGACCAGGGGAATTATTATTTTGGCTGAGAACATGACTGATTTGGCATGAAGCCATAGCATCTGTCTGGATATGAAAACATGGGCTTGTGGAGGTACAAACGCATCTAGGGTCACGTTAATCTTTAAAATTAGAGTCAACTTTGATCAAAATTCTTACTAAAATTGATTATAATTATAAGAATCAACTACTTAATAAAAAATTATATAGAGGCAGACCAAAATTTACTGCAATTCTAAAAACCAAATCTTGTATATTCACTTCAATATACAAGGAGTTGGAATATGGAGCTTTTGCCAATTACCATCCTCGGCCTCACCTCGTCATCATCCCAAGCACAAATACAAATCTAGATTTCAAACTGGGGTGATGGTTTTGTGGGTGAGAAGTCAGCATCTGAGCACTGATGTGCTGTTGATCTTTCCCGCAAGAAGTAAGGATTGGAATATTTGGTGACTTGTTGATGCTTGACACGTGTACACTCCATGAATTGCTTAATGGTAAAGTGGTGATTATGATGGCGTCCCTTTCCGCGATCTTGCCAAGTGCCAATTAGTAATATTTGACCCTCACAAGTACGATCATGATGTAGACAACCACGTAAAATAAATGGATAAGCACATCATCAGATGAGGCGGCCAACTCCAAATGACCATCAATTCTCATTCTTTTGGAGCCCATTTGGTTCCATTATATAAAACGATATTAGATATTACATATAATATTGATATAATTTATCGATTTTAATCCATCGTTTGGACTTATATCATATAAAAAAAATTATATTTTATAATTTTGATCATCTTAAATAATACAAAGGGAATTATATATATTACCTAGACATATAAATGAGGATTACAATGTATAAGAATTTTAAAAAAATAATATTTATTCTCTCCTCCTCTATAGTCTTTTTCACTTTACCACGTATCCACCATTTCCTTTTGACATCTTTTAACAATGTTCTAACGTCAACGAATCTCTTTAGCCATCGTCTTCTTCTAATGACACAATATTATCACATAAATATATTTAAAGTAACATTTCTTGTGTTATAATATATATAGACAATTTTATTTAAAAAATATATATTATATTTTACTTTATTGTATAATAGACCCATCGTTTTAATAAAAAACATATGGATTATACTTTAATTTATTATTATATATAAGATTCAACTTATTAGTTATCAGGTACAAATTTATATTAGATATATTCGCTCATCTTTAGATGCATATAGAAATTATACTCATTATTATAATTATATATAAACACAGTTTTAATTAATAAAAATTTTAAATTTTTATTAACTAACTAGGATAATTCAGTCTATTTTTTTATTGTGTATACATATTTATAGACAAAATTATTGCATATTCTGATAAAAAATATATAATTTCAATTTATTATACATATATATTAATAGAGATAATTTTATCTTTAAATTTATTATTATAATATATTCTCATGTTCGTGTAATCTAACAAGATATTTCTATATCCATGGATTAGTTTTCTTTAACGGCGTATCAAACAAAATCATATAATTATCATTATATTATATTTTATTACATTACATTTATTCACATCTAATGAATCAAACGGCACATTAAATATTATTCGGACGATCAACAGATTAAACGTGTATCCACTGTAGTGATAACTTTCATTGTACTTTTTAACCTTTTGTCATGTGAATTTATCATCCGTTACTGTTACATTCTTATTTGTTAAATTACGTACACAAGGAGACACGTGTCAGTTATTGAGCGCTTGGTGGACAGAATCAGTTAAACAGGTTTAAAAGCCGTCAAATTCCAGTTATCATCGTTACATTAGCATATCCTCGTTCTAGGTTCCAGCAACAAATGTGACTCACACGTCCCTGCTCCCATTCGTAGCCGTTTATAAATTTCCCAAAATGCCCTCAGCAGCCCTCGGCCCGTCCCCCGTAGTCCCCAATTCCCCATGCTTGTTGCATTGTTATTGTCCCCTCCAATCTCACTAATTAATTCCCTATTCTTTAAAACCAACCCCCCCCCCCAAAAAAAAACAAAGAGTAACATGGCCAATTTGGACATTTTGAACACACATCCATCAGAGCATAATTAGCTGCTCAAATAATATAAGTTTTGTAGGTGAAACTAGGAGTGTTTTACAATTACATGTTATTAGAGAGAGAGATAATCAGATATTGTTCTTTCCTGTTCGTATTGATGAGGCAAGAGAAGGATGTTAGGGAGATCAAAGCAGCTGGCATCAATTTCATAAAGCCACCAATAATTGAACTTTTAATTGAGAAGGAACGCGACGAAGTTGGGGCACAATGCCTACCACTCTTGCCCTTCTCCCTTTGCTCTTCTCTAAGGTTTTTTAAAAAGAGCACCGCAGTTTTACAATTCAACGCCAGATAGAAACAATGAAAATAGTAAAATATAATATATATTAAATAGAGACAAAATTATAAAATTATTAAATTTTAAGTCATAATAATAAATGAGGCTCAAAGTTTTTGTCGATCAGGATAAAATATGTTATAAGTGAAATTATAGAAAAAAGTATCATCATAATCGACCTCTTTGATTGCCGAGAGATTCCATTGACCCTTCACGAAACCACAGAAGCTCCAAGATTTTAGCTTTTGACACCGGCCTCTATATATTACTCGCACAATATAGATGCAGATTATTTATACTATCCAATTTAATGACATTTAAAAAAAAATAAAGGCCACGATAAGGCATCCATTATGAAGCAAGTAAACTACGGCATCGGCCCTCAATAATAATTTGGACCCCATGTCGAGTGTTTTTTTTTTAATAATTTTTTTTGAAAAGTAGTTAAACTCAAATATAATTTAAGATCAATGTAAAGTCTTACTTCCTCTTAAACAATACTAATATTAGGCAGGACGAGCCATTTATTACCTTCAAATATAAACCTAGGCACTTAGGAGCTAGGATGTATTCTCAAGCGTCGCGACTGAAACCACAATAAAGTAATACTCCGTAGGGATTGAATACACTCTAAATATTTATATATCTCACACATTTACTAGTTAAACACACGGACAATGAGTCGTGTTAAAAGATCACATAACAAGTTGAAGAGTTTAGCCCTTTCTTTCCCTGTTTATTATGGGCTTTGGCCCAACCCGATAAGCAACCTAGAGCTTTTATTTGGGTGGGCCTTGGCCCAAAACAAGAGACTACGGGTTCGACCTCCTTAACCAATAAGCCCAAAATAAAAGCATACAGATGTGAAGGTTCTCTTTGTGGAGTGCGCTGAATTTCATTATGAACCTCCAAAATAAGCTAATTCATGTGATAGACTAATATTCGAATATCTGTTAAAAAATAATAGTTTCTCTAATAAAATTGCCACCAGTGCATACCTATGTTTAAAAAATATATATATCAATCTCCTTAAACGCCACGCACACAGTCAGGAGACGCGTTTTATGAACTTGATCAACTTGGCTTATAATTGGGCATAGCTTTTAATCACCAAAAATTAGACATAGCTGTTCATCTTCACAAATGCCAAGCAAATTTGCAAAGGCGCCAACTCTCTTCAGTCCAGTTGTGCTGAGTGCTGACTGAAACTCTCTCTCTCTCTCTCTGTCAAATAACTGGCCACTTCATCAACTCCATCGCAGGTGCAAAGCCGAACCAGACTCTCTCTATCTCTCTCCTGCATCATTTTGACTCTGCAACCTGTGTCAATAAAAAACAATAATTCATCTAGTCATATTAACCAAATCATCATAGACCAGCTTCCGTCTTCGCTCATGTGTTTTCTAAAGTTACACCCATATATTAACGAATGCTTAGTTAAATTCTCCCATTACAATTGCAGTCAACAACCAATTAAAAGGCACACGCTGCTTGTGAGAGACTACCATTTTGTTCCCGGAAATGGCCTGACCAAATTCTTTCTTTGTAATGCCCAACGTAACACCAAATGTTACGTTGTTGCCTTTCACCATAACAATAACAAGTTCTATTCCGTTGGTTATATATCACCAGCTATTGATATATATATATATATATATATATATATATATATATAATCTCAAAACCATTGAACCATCAACATTTGGATATATAATCTTAAGCCAGTCGTTCAAACTACTAAGGGTTAATCACTAAGAACACTATATGCAATGGTATATAATCTTTTTTTTTTTTGCCTTCCCCATACCTGGGTGTAATTTTACCGCAAACTAGCAAGGTTATGGATCCATTGTTTCTAACTTTGTCTTCTCTTCATTTCCAAATTCCAATCACGTAGACATTTTCGTCTGTGGTGATCTGCACCCGTCACCTTCAGTTTTCTGCAATCATAAAATTAAAAAAAAGAACAAAACAGTAAACTGAATACTAGACAAGTTTATATCCTGTTACTGACATTGATAGAAAGGTGATAATAATGACGCAGAGAATTATTTGTGAACAAAAATATTAACCATTACAGCCATGGTAAATCTGATGACAAATGATGGTGATAGCTTGATCATATCAGCATAAGGAGCCCAAAAATATCTTCAACATCGTCTCCAATTCTACATATAACTACTGTTTTTCTTGCAATCATTTGATCAGTTATCCATTTCGGTGAATTCCCATTTACTGTGTCAATTCTCCAACTTATGGTTGGAAAAGGTCGATTTTAACATTTAGCACACAGGACTCCTATAACTGGTCCAAATAGTGGCTGTAAATGCCCAAAGGCATATAATATAAGCATTTGCAATATCGCCATTGAAGCATCACAAGGCATATAGATCCATCGTATATCTAGCTGGGTAAAACTTCTCAAATGTTCCTTGTTGAGGTGAAGACTGAGAACTTAAGAAGCCCAACATTTGATACATCGTGCATGATTCACAGTTATAATGCTACATAGCACAGGTTAATATAATTAAAATGTTTTCAACCGTGTTCTTATACTACTTCAGTAAAAAAATTAATGGAAAAACAAACCAATCGTTGAATTTAACCTTTTCTACTTAACCGAACTGTTAATCATCTCAATAGATACACTTAGTTCTAATAGAGTCCACGAAGTTAGGGTTGGGAATTAGGATATGGTATAATTCAAGGTATGGAGCTTCAGAATTTCTCCAAATTAGTTTCTTATTTGACTTCAGTGAGATTGCCTCCATGCATGTATTAACTACCAAGTGTACTACATATATATATGTCTGTGTGTGGAGGAATTTCTGCTAGTTTTATGGTACTCCTCTAATATTTAATTAAATTAAAAATGTTAGTTAATTTAGTTAATATTATATATTTTTTTAAAATACCCTAATTATCTTCTTCAACTCCCTACTTCCTTCATTTACTTTATTATTGTTGAGAAATATAAAAAGGGTAATTTAAAAAAAATAATAATAAATATAAAAAATAAATTTTATATATAGGATCAAGATCATCTCCCCAACTAAGTCATATATTTAGGACTTGAGTAATAATTTATATAGACAAAAATACGGACAAAAAAAGTAATGAACGAGGGATAAAATAACTTTAAACAACATTTACAAATGACCAAATTAAAATTAGAAGTGTACTAAAATTTCTGAAAAAATTCCGCAATTTCGATAAGAACAGCAATTTCAAAAACCAGAATAATATTCTTAATCATAAACCAATTGACATTTCGAGCAAAGAAGCATGCAATCCATGACAAAAATCACCAATTCTTTCAAATAACAGAAAAGCCATCATTTCCAAGATAGAAAGAGGAAGATAGAGCTAGCATTAAACCGTTAGTATTTTTTCTGCCTTGCATTAAAGCACCAAGTTTCGAAAAGAGGTGTTTGTGTATAAATATTTTGATTTAGTATTTTTTTAATTAAACAGTCGTTGAAAAGATGCCGATGCAGGAGCACATCCATGTGTGGTTTAATAGAAGCCAAGCCAGCTAATCTTGCTTAGATTTATTTAAAGTATAAAAGATTCCACTTATTAGAGCAAGCATCATAGGAAATCAGAAGTAAAGTCACCCTGAAAGGGGATTCAAACCATTAATATGGAATGAAATAGATTTTCATAAAAATATGCTAATTAACTGGCCGCCTTATCCATATCGAATCCACACAAACAATTACCTAGTGGATGTTTAGGTTACATAAATTTTTTCCAAGCTAAAATATGAGGAGTTTCAGATAGAGATGGAGTGTGTGAGTGTGCTTTTGGGGGCGGGAGCATTTTAATCATCAGCAAAAACTCTTTTAAGTATACTATCGCATCAAAATGATATGCCATGAACAAGACTACACAGACTTGAAAGGTACTTAAATGCCAAATCAATCCCTACCTTACTGCAACAGTGGAAGACACCATGAACTCTACTCCCATAACTGAAAGTCAGTATATGATTTTTGACATACACTGTTTACATAAAATGAATGTTGATGATAATAGAAGAGGAAAACGATAATAGAAGCAGAATTCACAACCACCGATGATTTGGAAATCACAATCACTGACTTGGAAATCTGAAGAGAGTACGTATAAGTATAATAAAACTATCAAATTACTAGTTTGTGAAAATGATTGCTTTGATGGGTTAAAGCACTCAGATTTTTTTAAAAAAATATAAACGAGCAAACATTGCAAGCATATGCTGTAATAATAAATAAGATATAAAATAAACTATATAATAGTTCGTGAGTTAATATAGGGTTATTATTGAGAGAAAAAATGAGTATAAAATCTTATCATAAATAAATACTCAACAAAAATAAAAACAAATTAAAAACAAATAGGACTAATCCATCAAACCAAAAAGCATATTAGAAACATTAGCTAATTTAAATACCACGACTTCCTATTCTTAATATAAAATACATTTAGCTAATTTAAATAAATTAAAAAAATTAGTTAAATTAATTATTTAAATGATCGTGTGTTGATTTTTTGAAAACTACCATGAATACAATCTGTTTAATATATATAATCATATCGAGATATTTTGGGGGAACAATTAGAATCTTGGGAGAGAAAGTAGATTGGGATTTTATAATTAGGATCAAAGTAGACTCTTTATCTAACTCTTATATTTAAGACAAAAAAAATATTACCTCTAGCACTAATTATAAGAGTCATTTGACTTTTTTTGGATATCTATGAAGCTAAATAAATCAGTTAATTATAATTAAATCTAATTTTTCAAGATAAATTAACATTATATATACTTCAATCTATCTAAATTAATCAATTGATTCTTATACTAGCTTCTTAAATCTATCTAAAATAGTCAATATGCTCTTATAATTATAATTAAAATAAAAGGTAGTATATTCTAATAAGGATTTTACAACATAAAACCAATCCCCAAAACTCACTCAACATACAATCAAGGGGAAAGAAAGTTAAATTTAAGTGAAATATTTTTCTGTAAATGTTGAAAGCTGTAGGAAAAGGTATAGCTAGAAGCAAATTAAGTCACGGTAAGAGATAGGAAATTATAGATATTTTAAGACATCTACCGTCCGACTCTGTACAGCGGCAAAAAGTATTCCAAATTGCGATTTGAACTACTATAGTAGGCACACCAGGCTTTGGAATGAGAGATAAAGGTGTTTAAAAAAAAGGAACAAGCTAAATTAGTAAACCTTTCAACGACACGGTGCTGCAGGCTGCATGATCCATAGAAACTTGTCAATTCGCATCCTGACAATTTAAAATCAAACATGATTTTTCAAGAAACTGAAAAATCAAGAGCAATTATAATTATCAGAAAGGAGTAGTGCCAATATTATAATTGTCCTGAGAATTGATGAATATATTTGACGGTTAATATGTTCCAACGATTGGAGATGAGAAGAGGTAACAGTGATAACGTAAAAAAAGAAAAAAATGTCAAGTTACCAACAATCCTTAATCAGATCACACGCTTTCAGGGTCTATGAAAGCACGCATGATGCCTTCCAAGAACGATCCATTCTACGTTTACCTGCATATATATGAATCAGGAAAAAGAGGGAGGCTCGGTATATCATCAGTTCATGCACAGGCCAGATCTACTCAATTTTCCGCCTATCTATTCACAGATTAGATATCGCATCATGAGGAAAACTGGTGTGATTTCTCTAGTGAATCTCTAAAATATTACGTTCTATATTTTGAAAAACCAGATCCAAGTGATAGCAATTGAAAAATATTAGGGGGGAGGCAGAAAAAATAAAGCTCAACATAACTCAAACAAACACAGACGACTTTAATTGGTAATCTGAGCAAAAGGAACCTACAGTGTAATGATAAGGTTTACTGAATAAAAATGAAAGAATCCATTTGAAATAAAAGTGTGGAAGAAGTCAGAATGTAGACATAGATTCTGCGAAAACAAACATCCAAAGCGAACCAGTTACCGAGTGAGCATCGCATGCGTAGGAATTATATAAAACATGGAAAGGAATGAAATAAGGAAGGTGATTACATGTGAGCGACGAAAGAAAGACGTAGTAAATATTTGTGAAGAGCGAGGACCATACTATGTGACGTGAATGGTCCCATGCTAGTATCTTTGCCGCTTAATCTGTACAGAACTTAGGGGTAGCTAGCTACTGCGGGAACCATCAAAAGTCACGCTTTCAGGTTTCCACCGATAATATATAATAATAAATTAAAATTGCTGCTATTAAATAATAAATAATATAATCCATCTGAGTAAAACAGAATAAAATCCAATAGTTGGGAGAAAAAGTTGGAAAGGCAAACAAACGCCGAAGGCATAATGCCTTCCACTGTCGGATAATGAACGATACGAACTTCTTCAGTGGTATACCGGCTTCATTGCACACCGAGAGAGAGTGAGAGAGAAGAATGGTTAGGTTTGGGAATGGGAACAAAGCAGAGCCAGATATCAACAGAATTAATTTCCGGCACTGGAAGCTGACAGAAAGAGATGTGAGCACGCAAGAGCAATAGTATACAGCTATACCAAGTGCCTCTGTGTGCTCACTCTCTTCTGTCAATTTCTATGTCCCAAGAAAGCAGCAACATGAGTGGGAGTAAATACAAAAGGGCATGACCAAATATGGAAACCTCGAGAAGCAAAAGCGCTTTTGATGAATCAACGGAACAAATGCCTCTATAATTGACCCAGATCTGATGAAAATAGCGATACCTATTCCAGGAAAAACAAGGAAATGTGCAAAAAGAAGAAAAATCTGGTGGATCCTTAATTTCCTTCCCCAGTGCTTTAAAACGGCGTATATTTGGACATTTTAGGGTTTGTTACCAACAACCCAGTAAAAGGGGGCGGGGCGGAGAGAGTAAAACAGATGAGAAGGACTGCTGAAAGAGAACAGATGAAAAGTAGAACAGAAAAAAATAAAAAGGAGAATGACGAAAAATTCACAACCACGAAAAGGAATGGGAAAGGCTCAGAGATATTTGCAGACTCTCTCTCTTCCCCTCACTTCTGATGCATCTAGGTATGGCCAATACAGGCCGGGGTGAGTCAAAAGCATGCAAAACGTAGGTGGGAAGGCCGATGACACGTAACCAGATCCCCTGACGTGTTGGGGAATAAGAAAGCGGAAACGTCCGAGAGCGCCAAAACTGCGGGCATCAGAGGCATCGAAATGACAAAAAATTAGATAAGACAGTGCCGTCGGAGAGAGGTTTTGCAAAGCATCAGGAGAATCTCAGAGGACACAGGGAGGAGGGAAGATGGGAAGAAGATGATGATGACGGCGACGGCGAGGGAAATTGGAATGAGAATGAGGAGGGGATCTCATATCTCAGTCTTATCTCATCTCAATGGAGAGGGGGCGGGAGGTATTTTGGTGAGGCAGAGGCATATGCAGGGCGCATAAAAGGAGGAAGGAAGTCGTAGGTGTGAGGTGTTGTGAGGGACTGAGAGCCGTTGATGTGACTGACCACTGCCTGCCGTCAGATCACCCAAGTGGGGTTACCTTTCCTCTGCCTCTTTGTTGCGCCCTTATTATGACTGCGACGTCTTGGAGCGCCCACGATTATCATTTTTGAGTGCCCTATTTATTCATATCATAACCCTCACTCCCTCCTCTCTTCTCTCAAATGGACCCGATCTTTTTTATTTTTAGCACAAAGATAATAAAAAAAAATTAAAATTTAAAAGGGTAAAAATTATCTCTAAATTTAAAAAAATAGATTAATTTTTTGTTCAATCTATCATTTATAAATTTAAAATAAAAAATAAAATTATCTTTTAGTCATTTACTACTTCTATAATAATTTTGTTAACATGAGCAATATGATTTACTACTCATCGTCACCTCAAATTATCATCATTCATCTCCTGTTTACCTATCCTCCAACCCTCTCTTTTGTCAAAGACAAGCACATAAGTAGCAAGAAGAAGGGCCGACAGAGCAGGACAACGATGACACTAAGGCAATAAGGCACATCAACAGACAAAGACAACAATAATGCAGTGAGCTAGGACCAATAACGATGTCCACGCATAGTAGTAGCAGCAACAGACAGCACCAACACGAGACAAATGCAAAAAGAATGTGAACCAAAACGATTGCACAATTCAACCATGAATGGCCGTGAAATTGTTTATTCTTACTCGCTGCACTGTTGATTGTCTTACTTAATTAACTAATGCTCCTTTCTGTTGCTTTTGTGCTCTCTATTGATAGAAGAGAGGGGTGGAGGACGGGTTAATAGAATATGAATGATGATGGCTTGAGATGATGATGAATAGTAAATCATATTGTTCAAATTACTAAAATTATCATTCAAGCTGTAAATCTTATTGTAGGAGTTGCAGATACGAAAATAACTACTTGCAAGTATATTGTTACATATAGTTGTAAATATTTTGAAAAAATTATCAAAATTATTACTCATATTATTAATATTATTGTAAAAGTTATAAATCTCAAAGCAACATACAACTACATTATTACGTAATAGTAAATGTCTTAAATAAAATTATCAAAACTATTACTCAGGTCGTAAATCACATTATAAGAGTAATAAATGACCAAATGACACAATTTTATCTTGTACCCGAAATTTATAAATGATAAAGTAGGCAGGAGATTCAATCTATCTTTTTTTTAAAATTAAAAAGGTATTTTGATCCTTTTGAATTTCAAAAGTCTTTTATCTTTTATCTTTTATTTTTTTAAATATTAATTAAATTAATTTTATATATTACATTTTTTTTATATCACAAGCGTTTAAACTCTTGATCCCTAACACTGAGTTTTTTTTTTGTTAATGTAATTTTTTTAAATTTTTAAAAATTTAATAAAAATTTAGATTATTTTACTCTTTAAAAAACTAAAATTTGAGAGACTAAATATTAAATTAACTTAAATTTTTTTATATTTTTTAACACAAGATGAAGTTATTTGATTTGCTACTATGAATTTTTATGTTTTCCTTTTAATGCTATTATTTTCCGAGAGGAGTAATTAATATCAGCGAATAAATATCACTTTGGCCTGACTTGATAATGAATAATTGAATATTAACTCCACGATATTGCAATGAATCAAAATTCCGTGTTTGCATGTGCACCACCGACTTCTATGCATGGAAGTAGTAAAGTAACCCGTGGAATAAAATATGGCTCTATTCATATGAACTCTCTAAATATTCCCCTCTAGAAAAAGGATAAAAAAACTAAAACAATTGTCCACTTTTTTTTGGCACGTATAAAATGGGGGGGGGGGGGAGATATCACATGGCGTCTCGTTCGAAGGCAATGGATTCAATAATAAATAATAACATCAGAAAATGGTTTAAGGAGTATATCGCCATAAATGTATTATGAGACAAACGACCTAACTAACACATCAATAATAATTAAATAAAAAATAGAAAAATATCGAATAAAATAATTAAAATATTTTAAAACAAATATATTAGACTAATCAATTTAATTAATTTTTTTAATTTAATTAAATAGATTATATATTAAAAATATAAAAAATATTAATTAATTTTGAGAGATCGGGGTATGTTTCATACTAACTTTTTGCAGGGTGCGGAAAGAAAAAGCTTTGAATCCGGACAAACACCCAGAATGAAGAGGATACAAAACCTTATTATTGACTATGAACGCCACAAAGCTAACAATCTTCTTAAAAAATTCTATAAGAAATGGGAAGGGGCATTTTTCATCCTGCTTATGATTATTTCAAGTTTCTGCTTGTCGGCTCTTTAATTAAAATAAAACTAAGATAATTTTTTTTAACACACGCACACGTATATATAGGGAAATCGAAGTCACGAGATCGAGAAGATATCAAGAGAGGGGGCGACGACTATTGCAGGGGCCTTGTTATAAAATAGGAAGTTAAATCTGAAGGGTCTGTATTTATCACAATCTACTTTGTGGGGTGAAGATGAAAACACATGGAAAGTGACAGAAAAGTACCATCTGTATAACAGTGAAAAAGGGGGAAACAAAAAGGAGGGGGCGAGCGGGGTGCAGATGTGACATGGGGTCGTTAAGCTCAGGAATTAATATATCACTGTTTCGATATTCGACTGATCATTCACCCACCCAAGTAACAGTAGTTTTTTTTTTTAAAAAAAATCTGCCTGTAGTCAGATTTAAGCAATAATACAATCACTTAGAGATATCTCTTTTCCGAATAAAATATGATATAGTTAATAGATAATTGAATTCTTTAAATATAATATTTTAAATTTAAATTAAACAGTATATATAAAAAATATTTTATTAAAAAAATAAAATTTATTTTGATAATCTTATATTTTGAGAGAATATTAAGGATATTATTTAAACTCTAAGAAAATAGAGATACTTTTTTTAAAGTATTTTTTTTAGCATTTATATGAATTTAAATTAGAAATATAAGTGAGGACACTTTTCATTAAGATCAACGTGTTTGGTGTGAAGTATATAATATGGGTGCTCATGAGATGGGTCGAGACTGGGATAACCCTGTCCTGTGTCTTATCCCAATATAGTACATGAGATATAAAATGTGTCCCGTATCATATCCTATTTCAAATTTATCTCGTTCCCGTCGGGACCAGGACGGGAATTCCCGATCATAATTTTTTTAAAAAAATTATTATAATAAAATTATCTTAATAAATCATTCCATATAAAATATCACAGTAACTTCCTCTAAATATCAACATTTTTTCTAGTATAAAATGATAACTTACCTATGTAAAGGGAAAAAATAACAGTAAGGAAAAATAAAAATATCTGTATAAGAATATTTGTAAGTAAAAATATTTGTATGAGAGTGGTGACTGACGAGACCTATGACCGTGAGAGAGACGAAGAGCCTGAGACAAGTGGACAGAGTAAAAAATATGGGAGAATATGATATATTTTTTTATTAAAAAAATTAGGGTCGGGACGGGACGGGAGTCCCGAGGGTCAGGCCGAGACCCGTCCCGTCCCAACCCTTCACTCTGTCCCGTCCCGATAGTTTTTCGTCCTAGTCCTTCTCGGGAAAGGACGGATCCGCTCTAAAATTATCGAAATTGAGTCAGGATATTTGGAACGGGATAATTTAGATACCCCTAGTATATAGTGTTCTATTAAGCGTGTGATTTCTATTTTTTTTTTATATAATACTCATATTTACGTATTTAAATACAGGACAATATGAATTTGTAAAACATGAGAATGATATTTAAAAATACATGGACACGCGTGGGCTTTATAACTAAATCATTTAGAGCTAGCCTTCACAGTACAGCTATTGATCAGGTAGCCGCCAGACCAATAATCTCGTGGCTTTTTCAATCATTTAGCGCTGGCGCAAAGGGATCTTCCATTAACTAACACATTCACTGTAAGTTTGATGGGATAAAAGAATTGGTTAATAAAAGTAGATATCAAAATAGTAAAAATAAAATTAGAATTAGGTTAAAATTAAATTTTAAAAATTTATTTAATAAAATAAAAATAAGTATAAAATTGATGCATATTTTTTTTTATAATTTGAGATAAAATACTTTAACATATTTTTTTAAACTTGATAATAGTTAAAATTATCTAGTAATTTTATAACTTAGGATAAAATAATATAAAATATTTTACTTTTACTTCTATTTCTATTATTTTATTTTTTAATTTTTTTATAGAATTAAAATAATTTAAAATATTAAAAATAAATTTAAATGACTTGTACTATATAAGTGAAGGAAAATATTTTATTTTTATTTCTATTTCCTTTATACCAAACGTGCCGTAAATGCTCTCATTACACAATCACGGACACATGATCGCCTAAGGAGTACAATAACAAGCATATTTCTTTCCCAGAAATATTTATTAACTTGTGCTCGATCGTTTGCAAATTCGTAATTTTACAAGCAACACGTACATATTTATGGTATTTGCAGGACTGTATATCTTATTTTATTTATAATGGATTCATTTTCATCGTAATGGCATATCCCTCAGTTGAATGAGTCAGACCAATCAAACGATAAGATCAGTGGGGTGGGGTGGGGATGAGGATAGAGATGTGATATGGTA
This sequence comes from Leucaena leucocephala, assembly GCA_037074615.1. NCBI lineage: Eukaryota > Viridiplantae > Streptophyta > Magnoliopsida > Fabales > Fabaceae > Leucaena > Leucaena leucocephala. The sequence continues at coordinate 3,990,454 of CM073517.1, read as the reverse complement.
AAAATGAAGTAACAAAGACTCCCTATTATTTTATGTTTTTACTAAACAGCCACTTATGAAAATTAAATATAAGAGTAAGTAATTATGAGACGCAGAAAGGTAATGGAATCATATTTAGAAACAGATCATGAGAATGAGTTAAAAAAAACAATAACTTTGAAGAGAATTATGATTGAGTTTGACAAATTTTGCTTTTAAATAACTCTGTAATATTTTTTTAAGTCATAATATGTAACTTCGTAAAAAATAAGAAAATCAGTATCTGAAATCAAATATATATATATGATGTTTGAAATATGTAAATGTAATTTCTTGAAGGGAAAATAATGAGGAAAAGGAGATGGGGGTGAAAGGGAAAGATGGGTATAGGAGAGAGGGTGGGCAGGGGGGAGGGGGAGGGCAGGAAGCGGATAAGAGGGACGTACTACTTGAAAAAGTTTTAGATTTATGAAAACCATATTCAAATGTTTGAATAAGATATTTGTTTATCATATTTAAAATAATATTTAAAAAAATTAAAATTATTGGAGAGATTGTTTTAAAGCAATCATCATATTTATGTCTAGTGGAAAGTGGAACTCCGTATCCCTCGATCTCACAGGTCCTCGTACACCAATTTGTATTTTGCACCGTGAGAGAAAATGATAAAAAAATATCATTTAAAATTTAAAAAGGATATAAAAGCTTATAAATTAAAAAAAAATAGATTAAACAGGATGTCTAATTTATCATTTTTAAATTATTGTGTAGAGTTACCAATAATATTATAAGAGTTGCAAATAGTCATTTGCAAATTTAAGGTAAAAAATAAAATTATAATTTTTATAACTCTATCAATAGTATTTATAACTCTTGTAATGGTATTTGTAACTCTGTCAATGATATTTACAACTCTTGCTAATTATATTTGAGCTCCTATAATAGTATTTGCAATTCTCATAATAGTATTTATAACTCTGCACAGTAGTTTAGAAATAATAGATTGAGCCTCCTACATAATTTATATTTTTTAAAATTTATAGACCTTTTTTACCTTTTTAAATTTTAAATAATCTTTTTTTATCATTTTCCCTTTATAAAACGTGTAGCTTAGTATTACTTTATACAATATATAAATACATGATCTTTTCATTTTTTCTTATTATAATATAATATCTATTTGAGAGTTTTGATTTTATCTTATAAGATTATGTCCCTTCTTGTTTTTTATATTAAAATTTTCTCTGTCGTGATACCCCTTTTATTGGGACATTAAATTTTTAAAAATTGCAGGGGTGTTTTTGGAAAATTGCTATAACTCTATTTTTTTTTCTATAAATTTTTAGAAAATAATAAGGCTCATTCACTATTTAAGAGTATGATGAAGTCTCATTTTATCTTAAATGATACTAATATCAGGTAGAATAAGTCGTCTATTACTTTCAAAAATAAATCTAAATATCAAAAAATTAAATACCTCTCAAAATATAGTGATTGAAACTATAACAAATATTATAACTCTATCAATTACAAACACTCGTCCTATTCACAACATAAGTGTAAGTCCAATTTATGATGTACGAATCATTTAATATTATTTTATCTTTCTATACAATCAAACTTTATAAATAATTAATTAATCACAATTAATACAGCATTGATAATGACATGTTTTAAAAAATTTACGATTTTGTACATATTTAATAATATAACTTCTTTTAAATTACTATTTTCAGTGCGTAAGTCTCTGGAGCTCCGATGTGGCCGATTATGATCATGGTCAATATGAAGTTTGATCCCACCACTCTTTTGGTATCAATTTTTTTTTATGAGCGCCAAACGTATTTGTTAAAATAGTACAAAATAATTATCAAAGTAAAAGATACTATTTGAGAATTTACTATATATTACAGACGGAATTTATTATACTCGAAGTGAATTTTACTTTTATATTTGCCATTTACAACATCTTTTTACAAATTCTACGCTTAGAGATATCAAAGTGAAAAGCTTCGAAAATTTACTACACCAGAGACTGAATTTACAACATCTGAAAGAAGCAAATTTTACCATTTTACATTGGCTATTTATATGGTAAATATGATGGCGGAGGGACGTAATAATGACCAAGGGGCAGCTACTTTGGGGAGTGTGGCGGTACCTCCCTCCTTTGCTCATCCCGAAAGGACACCCCCTCCCTCCTTTTTTGGACTCACCCTTCGTACTTCCTTTAATTCTCTCCTCCTCCGCAGACCTCCATTTGCATATAAGCCTCTCGTTGTTATTACTATGACTCCAAAGCTAGCGTAAAGGCGCTGGTCACGGTGCGCCCACTTGTGCACTCCTTCACTGGGGCGATCCTCGTGGACCACTACGTACCCACTTGACGCCACCACCCCTTCTCTCTAATTATATTTATTACTCTCTCTTCAACGTCTCTATGCTATTTGGGCTTCAGTGCCTCCTCAGCTTCATAGTTTGCTTTCTTCCTATCAATACACGCGCCATTTAAGAATATATTATAATTTCTAAGTGTCTAGATTTATAATTGATAATAATAGACGGTTTAATCTATCTGATATTGATATTGTTTAAGAGAAAAAGAGATTTTGTCCTACTTTTAAATTGTGGGTGAACCTAATTTTTTTCTAAAATTTTTTTTACCAAAAAAAAATACGGAAGATTTGATGTAATATGAAACTAAAATTTTAATAATAATATTTATTAAAAAGAAATACCACTAAAATTAAACTAGTTAAGCATGTTAGTACTTATCTGGGTAATAGGTGACATTGGGGTATAGGTAGCGTTTAAAAAATGCTACCAACCAACTGAAAATTTTAAGCCCTACTGCTACCTCTTCTATAGTACGTAGCTAGTGTGCATTACTTTTTCTTCTTCTTATTTATTGCATATGTAAAGATACTTTATAACTTTAGATTCTTTAATATCCATATATATATATATATATATATATGCAAATGTCAATTGCCTTATAATAATTTAATCAACACATTATCTTTAATTCGGACGTAACCCATTAAATCCAATTGGATTAGTTTTGGGATATCCGTTGTAACTTTGCAAGGCTTTGTCGTCTCTATTATTATCTATGCATATTAGCTCGGGAAAGCTGATTACATGTATGGGCGATTTTATGTGTACATGACATGTAATCCATCAATGTAATCTTAATAAAAAGCAAATGAGAATGAACGAGTTGAGAGTAACCCAATTAGTAGGGGAGTTAATTAGGAGATTATTAGGGTCATTATTCCTTCACTCATCCCTTAGAATATATAACGGACATCATGCCTAGCTGTCTATCCCTTTCTTATAATTATGATTACAAATCCCTAATATGTACGTTAGGAACGTTCTCTCCCCCACGAAGGCCTTCTTTCAATTCGAACAAGAAGCTCTGCGACCCCAAACCAAACAGGGTCCCGCAGGCTCATCATATTTCGCTACAACTAAGCTCTATAAAAAGTGGCCATTTTGTATGAAAATCTTAATAGATCCGCTCATATATTTACTCATCCAATCCTAAATATAAAATTTAATTAAAAACTTAATATTAATTTTAAATATAATATCTATTTCTTAAATTTATCAATTATTTATCAAATTATTTCTATTGATACTCTCTCAACAATAATCAAGTAAATGGGAGGAGGGGAGAGTTAAAAAATATGATTATGACTCTCTAAGCAAATTATACTATAATCATTAACTTATTGAATATAATTAAATTAATTAAATATATCATATATTTAAGATCGAATGAGTACTTGATTCTTAACTCTCCCAATTCATCGTAGAATGACAATTCTGACCATTCATTACATAGATGATAATAGCCATATATCATACCCGCATTCCTTTTCAATTTCTCATGGTTGACAATCTGAAATAAAGAGTATACACTATTGATTCGCATAAGAAGATAAATTACAACAAACACATTGATGCATGTCAACCCACTTGGATGAAATATTAGGTTAACCTCCCGTCGCTTGCTGTATATATACATATTCACCTTATCACCTGTAAATCAAATAAGAAGCTCTAAACATATGCGTTGAAAAGCTTATACAAAAGCTTTTTGGGAGGGCGTGGGTGAGTTGTCGAGATGGTGATTGCTTCATTGCCTTCTGAGGAATCCATTGAATGAGGAATCTTCGCAAGTGGGATCGTTGCAACTCCATGTGAGCATTGTCCACTCACACACACAAACTAATGTCTGGTGTTTTCCTCACTTTATCTTCTTGGTTTTCAAAAATCGACGTGTCAAATTATAAATATTATTTTTATCGTATATGTCAGTTATTTATACCTCATGCGTGTATATGATTCCCCTTATTAAAGACAATATATTGAAAGATAGGTCATTAATTATATTATAAGTAACTTATATTCAATAAGAATAAAATTGAAAAAAATTATTAATTATATTATAAATGACTTATATCTAGAACTATTTTTTTTTTCTATAAATAACTTATATATAGATCAGATCGAGTAATATCCCCTAATTCGAGTAAGATAAAATAAGAGTACATAGTTTTTCTACTATATATATATATATATATCCAGCAATGTATAATTAATATATAGACAAGACTTAGTATAATAATTAATGTGAACTAAACTCACGCCATTATAACGTACGATTTTGTGAAAGGTTACCGAGAAGTTGAGCTAATTAATTTGTCTCTCTCGAGAAATAGTTTGCTTGTGTGTGCACTCTCCGAAATTAAAATTCATAGTTTGATTTACAGCTGAAAATGAAATAAGTGAACAGGGTTTAGGGCATGTATAGGATGTCCAATGTGGGCGAGGTACTATGGAGAGCAAATTAGGAAAGTAAAAGAATTGGAGAAAGAAGTCAAAGGAATGAGCAAGGTATTGAGAATTAGACTGTTAATTCAACCAATTAAACCAGTCAAGAGGATGGTTTAATTATAATTGAATTAAGGACAAGTTAATTGGAACTAAAATACTATAATTTAATTTAAATATATAAAAATATCCATATATAACTCTGAGGAAAAATATTTCAATAAATAAAAAATTAGTATATAAATCACACATAATCTAATAAAATAGTTACTAAAATATAAATATAATAAATTGTTTTTTTTTATTTATTGAAGAAATTAAAATAATACCATTTCATATTTAGTAAGGTAAAAATATAAATCTTACTTGGCTAGATTGTCCAAAACTTTTGAATGGATTGGCCAAGGGATTGATTTCCAATTTACTGGTGTGACCGGTGGACCTAAATTAAATTTTAATACCATGAAAATGGGATGAAATTAAGGGGGAAAAACTAAATTTGAAAAGAAAAAGGGGAAAGGATAAGCATGTGAGGGATGAATTCTGGGAAAAATGACAAGACTGACACAGCATTATCTACCATAGATGCTGCACGTACCGTAGTCTGCGCTGCAGTCTCACTCAACATGATCCCCACAAATTTATTACTAGAAAAAAATAATTCAACGTTTGTCCCCTTATGTTCTCTGTATATTGTCCCTACCTACTCTCTTCATTTCTTCCTATATTTTTATATATTCCCCAAAGGGACCATCCCAAAATTAAAAGTAAGTATATATATATATATATATATTATATTAAACCTAGGAAACTTGAGACCTACCATCATTTTAATGCTAAAACGATGCTACATATGTTCTCCTAAATTAATATTAATTAATTATCGTATAAGTAATTTATATTTTAAGCTAAATTATTTTTCTATAAATAATTTATATTGTAGATCGGATGGAATATTATAATTTAAATTTGGATTCTTGATGTTTTTCAATACTTAAAAAATAGAAGCTCATACTTGTGATGTCAAGATGAGTTGAATATATATCTCTCTAATTTATAATCAAATATAAGTCAAACAAATTGATTTTTATTGTTATATATATATACATATACACACACACACGTAATGTGTGCAGTTGGTAAAAATAAACAAGAAGGTTATTATTGGGTGTATTGGAGAGATGTGAGTCAAAGGAGGATGAGAATTAATTAAGTTGCAAATTAAATTGGGGAAAAAAGTAAGAGAATACGGGACAGCGCAGCTTTAGGTATGGAGAAAAGCAAAGTCACTTTTGCTCCACGAACCATATCTTCACTTTCTTTCTCTCTCTATTTTATTTTGTTATCGGTCTGGTAAGTGACCAACACACAAAGGGAACCTATGACCTTAAGGAACCACCATGACTATGAATGAACATGAAAAGGCAAGAGAAATAAATAAGCCCCCTTTCATCCTCAACCAACCAATAAACCAAATTATCTAATAATGTGGGGCGAGGCCTTTATCTTTTATATATCCTCAACCAACCACAATTAAATCTATATATATATACTTATGTGTTACTCTTCCTCCGGTTGTCGAATTTAATTGATTTTTTTAAATATATTAAAAAAATCAGGTGGATCAATTAATTAAGATTAATATTATAAAAGTATATTAATTAATTTTAAATAAATTACTAAATATATTATATAATTTTATTTTGATTGGTTATATTTAGTTATAATTAACTGATTTATTTTTTTTAATCTATCTATAAAAATTAACTAATTCTTATATTAATTAAATAATTGCTCGTGGGATCTAATTTGTAAAGCAATATCGCATCACAAACGATACAACTTTCTTATATTCTACTCTTGCATAGAGGGAAATGAGGTACTTTTGATAACCACATCATAGTTTGTAACCAACGATGACTATAAATGGCAGAGTCTCACTGTTCCAAGTAACATATATATATATAACATGAAATTGTACTCTCTTTAAAAGAAGATTGTGAAATACGTTACACCGTCTATAATTCATATTCATAATCTTATATAAATCTCAAGATGGGCACCGCTCGCAGCTAATTTACCTTTCTGAGTGCAAGAATCGAAGCAGCTTTCATAACAACACGGTCAAATCCCAGAAAGCAACCTGCTTGATGTTGATTCTTGAGTAAATTGTCCATAAAGCAGTCACTCGACCTAACCTAGAAAGAGTATAAATTACAAACAATAAAATGAATTGAATTTTAATTTGAAGTACGGAAATAATGGACCTTGTCCAAAAAGCCGGCCTCCCATTCATATCAGAATCGCTCAGTTCAAGGAGGTTACCATGAACCACACCTTTTGTTTCGGGGCCAACAGTAGTGTAGCTTACCTTAATTAGTAATTTAAGTTAAAAAAAAAAAGACTAGTTCGAAGTTCGAACTGTATGTGAGTTTTTAAAGGAAAAAAACCACTATTTGGAAGAAAAAACTTCTTTGTATAGTAATTTACTAATTCTTTTTTGATTTTTTTATATCGCCATATGACTCTGTCAGATTGGACTATTATTGGGCCCAAATTGAGATAACTCTTCCAAAGTTATTGGTAATTTACTAATTCTATATTACAGCAGTTTTTTCGGTGTCCACAGCAGGTTCTACTACAACGCTTTTAAGTCACTCGCCCCAGTCAATAGCCTGTAAGGAAAAGGGACCGATAAGGGCCGCTCACCAATTAACTCCCCTCCTTAAATTTAAGTACTCCATCTGAACCAACAGAAGTTAATCTGAGTTGTAAGCGGCTCAGTATCGCTTAGGTGAGGTCTCGAGTTCGAGCCTTAACGAATGCAGAAAATCCCCGTTGGGAGACTCACCCACCATAGCCAGGTGCGCGACGCGGGTCGGATCTGAATGTAGTCGGGGCAAAGCTCCGATGAATCAGGTAGGCAACAAAAAAAAAGTACTCCATCTGATCTTGTATATAAAGCCTCATTTATATTGTATATTATACAACGAACCACGTCTTATATTATATAACTAAAGAATAACTTATTACGAATCTGAGAAGTACTACTTTGTTATGATTCTAGTCAGGACACTTGGAGAGACATCCTAACTCATAGATGCCTAAGTTTATGTATAAAGATAATAGACGGCTTGCCCTGTCCGATATTAATATAGCCTAAGAGGAAGGAAGACTTTATCCTACCTTTAAATCGTGAGTAAATTCAACCCCTTTCTAAAAAAATTTTATATTAAAAAAAAGTCATTTTTCCACATCTAGGTGACAAACCATATATAAATAGCCGGACCTAAGCAACCAGACATCTCGGTAATTCAGTGCAGCTCATGATATCATTATGATAATAACCGCCGACCCTCCACACTCCACACTAAACCACAACGGTCAGAGGCATGTGGAGCTGCTCACTCAAATATAGTCGCCATGTTTCGGTCAACTTATCATATATGAAAAAGCACTAGTTAGTTTATTTGCAACACAGCGGAAAATTGCTTCCAAATTACGTCTTCCTAGAAACAACGTGACCAATATGAATAGATACTATTATACTAACTCCTAACTACATGTAACAATGCTAGCAACATCGTGGGGATCAGTGATTTACCACTGATAAATAATGCCTAATGGAGAGTAGTACACGGCCTAGATTGAACTACATAGCCCAAACCAGGAGGAAATACCGAAAATGATGCATGGAATATTACAGAGCAAACAGCTTTGAAGAAATGCACAATGAGTAGATATTCACTTCTAGCCTCTTTGACGCTTCTTTCCAGGTTTGGCAGCAGAACTTCCTTGTGCCTTGGATGAACTTGATGCTTTACCCTTCGTGTCTTTTGCCTTTTCTGTTGAATCTCCCGAGAACTCATTCTTAGCATCTTTTGTCTTTGATGAAGAACCAGATTTGACCTTGCTAGAGGCATTAACATTAGACTTTCCCCCACTTTTGGGGGGTCTACCCTTAGAAGCAGTACTTGAGGTTTCTTTCTTGGGTTTTTTAGAGGTTTCTTGCTTGGTCTTGGAAGAAAATTTTGGTTGGCTAATATCATCGTTCTTTGATTTATTGGTCTTGGGAGCATCAATGTCATCATCATCGGATTCAGTCATTACTGGTACAGCATCAGCAGATTTATTGGAACCACTTTTCGAAGCATGATCCTTTGATTTTCTACTAATCCCATCCTCCGATTTGCCAATACTCTTGGAATCTTTGGATTTGCTATTAACTTTGCCGCCATCTTTCGTCTTATGGCCAGACTTCGTGGGTGCACCCTTCGATTTGCTGGATGCGGCTCCTACACTGTCAACATTTAGAATTCAAAATTTAAATATCAAATAATGGACGACAAAGAAATTAATTTATGATTTCCACACCTCTTGGTAGGAGTATCCGTGTTTCTTCCCTTAGTTGACTGACCAGCACTTTTCCTTTTCTTATTTGAGGGCCTATATATAATCATAGAAAGAGAGAGAGAATGAGGCCCCAGAAAAAAGAGATCAGCACAACGCGAGAGATAAATCAACATTTGCAAACATTAAGATGCTTTAATAAAACAACAACAATTAACATAAAACATACATATCAGCTGAAACATCAGGGCCTGCATGATCGTCTCCTTCCTGTTAATGGAAATAACTGGCATCAAGTTAGATATCGAAAAAGTTTAAACAACACAAGGCAGACACCAACATAAGATTCAGAGTCAACCTGAACAAGCTCCCATTGTTCCTTTCTAAGATTTAATATTTCTATATCACCATCATCGTATGCAACCTAATTTAGAAAGCAAACCACTGTCAGAAAAGTAAATAAAAGAAAAACCACCATGGGTTTTACTTTCCATAGTCAACATTGAAGAAAAGGCCATATTATTCTTAGTGAAAAAAAGGAAAAAAACTATTTTTCTGTAAGAAAAAAGGGTGGGTGGGAGGAGCTTTGTAACTTGCAAATCACCTTGTGCTTCCCTTTGGCAGAATCAAAGGACTCAATGGTACCATTGTAAAACCTACAAAAGGTCATATTTCTGTCAATATAAATAGGTTTGTGATATGTAAATATAATAAATAAGAGAAGTCAGTTGTGGGTAAGTAGGAGATATTACTGTTAGTAGCTAAAGGCTATAAATAGGTGGCTTAGGGCTAATTGTATCAAGTTTTGGAATAATAGCGTTGAGTCTCTCTCTGGTTCTCCCTTTCTTTCTCTGTCCCCTCTATTCTCTCTCTTTCCTCTCTTCTCTTCCTTTTCCCCTTATTATCATGCAACATTTAATATTTTTTATTGAAACAAAATGAAGGCATATCAAGAGTGAAACCAGGATACGCATACAATTTAACTGAACCCACCAAAAAGGACTGTGCTTCAATTTAAATTCATATTCTCTCCCTCCTCACTCCAAAGAATACAGTGCATGGAAGGCCAAAACAATTCTAATACATTAAAATGCAACCAGGTGTACTTACAATAAGGCATATTCCAACTTTGTATATGAGCCTTTTAAGGAAAGGCAAGCAAAATAAACTAGAAAGAAAAATCTTTGAGCAGAACATGTCCCTTGAAAAAACTGGTTTATCACAATAACAACCTACAACGCTTGTGATCTACGTAATGCAAATAGAATATAGAAATACAAATACATGATTGGTAGAGGAGGCAAAATTAAAAGGTCATCCATAGGTGATTAATCCAGCAATAATACAGACATATACAAACAACTATTTATGCAAACTAGGAGACTATAATTCAATGGAAAGTAGCATACAACACACTTTGCCTTATCAAAACTTTCATTGCTATAAAAGAATAGTGTACTTACTCACGATCTTCTGGCCACCAAACTTTAACCCGTGCACCAACAAGATTTTCACCATATACCTTGATATCAGACTTCTGAGAAAACATTTAGATAATTATCAATCAAGATGGGAAGAAAATTAAACTTCTGAATTGAGCATAAATAGAAGGAATTACACATGCTTTGAACTAAAAAACATTATTAACATACAACAAGATAAGTCAACATACATAAAGACTTACAGAAAATCACTTGTTCCAATATATAACTGTTATGTAATGAATAATTGAAGTGTTAGTAAGTTACAGCTACTGATATTACTGATAGGTAAATGGTAGTTACAGTTAGTGGATATTAGAATATAGCCGTTAGGAATAGATAGACATGATGATCCATAGGCTATATATAGGACTCTATACAACAATTGTAGTCAGCCCATGATGTGATAAGGAATATACAGCGCACCATTCAGTCATCTCTCTACTCTCTTTCTCTGTTTTCTCCTCTCTCATCCCTCTGTTCTTCTAAGATCCTTTCTGTTTCTCTCTTTCTCTCTCATTCTTAGGCTCTTAATATACCAATAACTTAAAAATATTTGACCTCAAAAAAATTAAACATATCATAAAAGAGGAGAAGAAATACAAGAGACAGAGCATCAAATATTGATACTTCACCACATTAGCTCGTGATTAATTGCAAAGGTCTAGCTTACAAATAAGATAGCTGCAGAACAGGTGTTTCCATAGCTAAAGTACCCAAATGAATACATCATGATATTATGCAGTTAACATTTTGTAATTGAAAGATTAAAAAAATGTAACAGGGAGTCATACATTTTCTTTTCCTGGACCTGGAGTAGGTTTCCTCTTCAAATTGGTCTTGGACGTTTCCCCTAAACATTGTTCATCTTTAGTCAATCTCGTACCTGACTTTGGTGAAGATACTGTTTCCTAGATAATTTCATGACAATTTCATTAATAAGGGCCAACCCAGTTCGAGTCCCCACTTGGTGGGGGTGCTGGGGAAGGGAATAAACCTAGGCAGCCTTACCCCTGCTTTGCAGAGAGGTTGATTCGAACCCGCGACCTCAGACCCCACGGCAAGCAAGCCTACCGCTGAGCCAAGCCGGCCCTTCAGACAATTTCATTAATCAATTGACTAAAAAAGAGCAAAATATAGATTATACTGTGATAAGAGGCTATCAACAGCAAGCCCTAGAGTTACCTTTTCTTCATCTTTAGCAGATTTTGCTACATCCAAAACCAAGACTTTGCCCTGCTTCTGCCTTTTATTTTCCTTCAGGTGCTTCAAAGAGGATCCAGCTAACCGCCTTTTGTCCTCTGGATCACTTATACTCCCACTTGTTTTTTCAACTGAATCTACCACATTAGCTTTTTTCCCATCAGAGCTCCCACCAGGCGCCTTCTTGGCAGACCGATTGGTAGGTTTTGCATCTGAATCACTTGTTACTTCTGACACTTTTTTGGTAACATCCTCAGAGGAAATTACCGCTTCTTTGGCAGGCCTTCCTTTCGTATTTGGTCTTCCAGTTTTTTTGGAACGAATTTCATCAGGATGGCTTTCCCTGGGAGGAGAAGCCGCAGCTTCAGACTCATTAATTCCTACCTTTCCTGATGAAGTCTTAGCATGACTCTCCTTGTCATTCTCTGAAGGTCCTGCTACCTCAGTAGAATGGTTTTCATGTAGTGAACTACAAAGGTCCTTCTTGTTACTTTTTAAGTCAAGCATTTTCTCAGCATCCCTGCCATGAGCAACAGCTGAACCCTCAGAAGGTTCTGCCAATTTAGTAGAATGATATTGTTTTCTTCTCCTCTTGGTGGCTTGTTCTGGCTTTTGTTCTGTGTTGTCAACTTTTTTAGTGCTGACATTATCGGGATCCTCATTACTTGATATATTGATACCTTTAGAGTGATCAGAATTATTTACATCTTCTTGCTTCTTTAAGGACTTTGGATCTTCCAACAAGTCACCTTCACTGAACTGTACAATGCCATTGCTCGTGACAGACTTAGAAGACCTGCCATCAACAACAGTGACTTGTTGAGGAGGGGTAGCTTTTTCAGCATCCTCTTCAATCACCTGATCAAAATAAAGTTAACACAATGCAATACTCAGTCATAATTGAAAATATGCTAACGGATGAAATATAGAACCAAAAAGAAAAAAAAGCAGATGTATATATAAGTACCTGTGTTGACTCATTCAACGTTGCTTTTGCTGACTTTCCCTCATCTTCCTGGAGAGTCAATATAATAAAACGAGAAGGAAATCACAAAAGCTTTCATCATGGAAAAGAAATTACTGTCCATGCTAAGTTAACTCAAGACTGATGAAAGCTTACCGCATTTTCACTGGAAGCACATGCATCATTTTGCTCCAAGCTGCCAGAAGTCTCTTGACATATAGAAGCAAGTACCTTACTATAATCATCTAAAGAAATGCCCAAGGTGGTCACTGCTTGCACTAAGTATGGTTTAAGCTTTGTTGCACAACATTCCAGGACTCTCCCCCCCAAATTTTGAGCATTTGGTGAAAAATCCTAAATCATAACGATAATGGTTTAAATATTAGCAAGGCAAGGTTCGTTGAATAATCATAATACGAGAGAATCAATAAAATCAAAATGATCAAACTTAAACCTCATTGTCTTTCTTCAAACTGGCTAAGATTGGAGAAAGCAGGTCCATAGATATCTCTTCACTTTCTTCTATGACAAGGATCATAATAGTCTCAATGGATGATAAAACATTTTCTGGATGATGTCCCCTGAAGTTTCAAATGGAGCTCGTTAGTACCATGTCCATATATATATGGTATTTGTAACCAGATAAAGAAATATGGAGATAAGAACAGAAACTGCTGAATGCTTATAAGGCCTTTTCAGCAGGAAAAAAAAAACTACAACCATATGAAATCTGTTAGTGAAGACACAAATATTAAAAAGAATATGAGCACCTGTATAACCTAATTAAACTTTTCACCTTATTTCATCTACTAATACGAACAAATTTAAACAAAAAACAAAGAAAGTAAGCCTTCTTCAGAACTGGAAATTTATATGCCCTTCCAAAATTAACATAGTATACTGATAAATCAGTGGGCTTTTAGTTCAAATGTTCTACTACTCAAACAATACAACTACCAATAGTCAATGCCTGCCAACAAGGAGTTTAAGGAAAGATAAAAAGCATCAGAAGCTAGAGGAACTCAAAGTGACACAACAGTCATCAGAACTAAATGAAGCATCACCTTGATACTAGTTGGATTTCATTTTCTGGCACAATATTGTGTTTCTTTAGTTGTTCATTCATAAGGAAGAGGAGATTCAGTGATTTACAGCTTTATCATTACATAAATGGATTAGTCAAAATCCATAGATAACATTCAAGGGACAATGATTAATCAAGTACAAGGATCTTCATCGACCATTCATATTTGATCACCTAGAAATTTGCCAAAGCATCCATCTTAATATAGCAGACCCCCAAAATCTTTGCCTATTATACAGGACAGCTCAACGGAACATACAAAATTACATTATAATTGCAAGAAATTCTAGTACATCAATATTCACAGACTTCTCAAACTAAAGTTTAGTATAATATGATAAAGTGCAATGCATAAACATACAATGGCAAGCATAAGATGCTGGATTCTGCTCAACAGATCTTACCTAACAGCCTTAAAGAAATGCTGAAACATCTCTACAATCAGCCCGTCACACTCAAGATCTAGCATTACCACACACGATCTGACCTTTGCAACAGTTTCAATAATGGATGTTCTCTTAGCATATGATCGGCTTGATGTATCATATAGATTTTCAAATGAAGATACAATTAATTGAAACACCTCCTGCAAGCAATTACAGTACAAAAACTTTCTTAGTTAAAATGATTAACACATAATAAAGGACAGATCAATTAAATTTAAAGGGGAGAAAATATTGAGCACACCTTCATTGGATCATCGTCATAAGGAGCATCAGGAGCAGTTATCCTTGTTATTTCGCTGATGCAAGAGGCTACCGCAACTTTCACATCATCATCTGAATGCCTCAAAAGTTCATAAGCAATTAATGCCTTCAGTGATGGTGAGAGTGCGTTTTGCATAGATTTTGTTGGAGACTGTTCAACCCTTGATAGGTAACTCTCAATTTGCTACATTTCAAAGCAAAAACAATAATCATACACGAGCTCGTGGAAATGTCTACTCTAGCATGCCCCCTCATGCAAATTACTTTTGGGAGTGAAGGCATAACAATAAATAGGACATAGCGTACTAGTAGCAACAACAGTTCTCAAATGCTTTAGTATGCAGCACAATCACATATGCCTGCACAACCTACTTTGCAATGTAATGCATATGAAAAAACATATCAATAAACTTAATAGAATTAATCTAGACAGCAATATACCAATAAAATAAAAATATGTGTACATATGATAACCTAAGCATACTGTTAAAAGTTAGAGCATAAGTCATGCCAGCTTAATAACTTAGTATGTCTAATTGTGTAATTGAATTTGATAATCAAATTTAAAATAGCATTAGAAAATTTAGGAGTCTTAGCATCATCGCAAGAGATCGCACTCTTTTTTCCTACAAGCAATATCATCCTAGTGATCATTGTCAGCGACCCCTTAATTTCAAAACCTTCAGTGTCTTAATAAGTTTGGCTGCTCTTTGTCGATACAAACAAGAGGATGACGCCCATTACATATACTGGTTATTAGGAGTTTGGCAATCTATTAAAAAAACTGAACAAACTCAATATCAGCACCCAGTTCGATTTGATCATCTTACACTACTCACCTAGTCAATAAATGCTCGCATTGGCGATATTTGTAATTAGTTAAATTCCCCTTGATCCTAAGATAGATTAACAAAAACACCGGAACCCTGCTATTAAAAACACCCAGTATCCCCAGAAAAGGACGGGATAACGAAAACAAGAGCCCCAGAACGTGAGTAAGACTTCACCTAGCAGGGAAAAATCCAAGAAAACAGAAATTGAAAGGAGAGAAGTGCTTACATCAAGAAGGGACAGGAGCTCGTCGACAGAAGACGGAGGATCTACGAGCTTATTTCCAGCTTCGAGGAGCTGCTCTTCGAGCTCTTTGTCCGCAGATGCCATCGGTACTGAACGTGGGTCCGTTTCGCTGGATCTTCGACGGCCCTCCACCGGTCTCCGCTGCTTCACTCCATCGAAGCCCTCGAAATAGCCAAATTGACGCGACACGGAGCAGGTTTATGACAGTTATTGGGTGGTTCTCTGGGATAACAGAATAAGTTAGGGTTTTTCTAATTTTTTTTTCGTACGAGAGAGGAGATAATGTGGATTTTGCCGAGAGTGTCTTCCGTAAAATACTAACGACACTGTACCATCGATCTCCTCAGCCAGTTCTGATTCGGTTGCTATTTTGTGTTGTGTGATTTATGGGAGACTAACTTGGATTTGGCGGGTGTCTGAATTTGGGTATTTGACAGATAGAATCCGCCTTTGAATTTTCAGTTTCAATCAGGCACGTGACTGTCGCCTGCTGGTAACCTAAATAAACACTTGGATGATCCATTCGCACGAATTATTATAACTTCAGTTCATAATCGGAGCATGCCATCTAATCAATTTTCTGGTTATGCTTCAATTTCATCACAATGCATTTTCTCAGATTTGGTAAAAGATTTCAAGTTGGATCTATGTTGTGAATCAATTTTTTTTTAGGTTGTTGCTGGCTGTTGTGATAACCAGGAGGGAAGATATCAAGAAAATGAGTTCTCAATGATTTTAAGGGTAATTAAAAAAAAATCAGACAATGTGTTCTCTGCTAAAACCTTCCATCTTCATAGCTGGTCCTAATCATGAGATATCTTTCTTCATATGATACGTTAGATCTATTATTTATTTCCACTCTTGATTGCTGATGAAAGGTTCCATCGGTGAACATTTGCAATGAAATTTCAGGAGATCATAGCAAGTTGGTTACTTATTGGTATACTTGACAGGATTATAGTTCTTCTTGTGGTTCTGATGGAGATATGAATCATATGACACGTTCTTTTGCAGATTAATTGTTAGATCTCTGCCGGGATCTTCTGCCAAATTAAACAAGCTGACACCATTAAAAGTGGAAAAATTATTAGACAAGGATCTGCGCAGCCATTTATGTTTATGTTTTGTGAGCATTTAAATCCTTCTAAGTGGACTTTAAGATATAGAGAAATGAAGTAGTTATGAGGACTTTTTTTTTGCTATCTGTTCTCATTTATACAATATTCCAAATACCGCCTTTTGCACTCTTGTCTTTGCATGTTCCTAAAATACTTGGCAAGATCTGAGATTGCACATGCTCGCCAGATACTGTAAGCCACATTCTTCAAGTGAATGAATCCCTGCATAACTATTTATTTGTTTAATCGATCTCCTTTGGTGAGTTTTTGGCATTGCAAATGAACTGTGTATGGTTGGATGATGTTTAAGGCTTTAGCATATTTACTTTTTCCATGCTTATCCTGCCTCTGACGGGTAACAAGACATTTAACTACTCTAGTCCATAGTATCTTGTGATTGATTTATTAACCTAGGATGTCTATAATGTCTACATTCTGAATCTGATCCTCGTTGTGTGTTTGATATATACACTTCATCTTTCCCCAGATTTTGGTAATCTCACTCTAATTCTTGCATTTTCTAAAATTAGTTATATTTTAATGTGCTCCACCACTTTCAAGGTTTTTGTACACAAGCATAGATCAACTTCCCCACAATGAATCGTCGAATTTGAGGCGTCTGTGTTCTGATGGTTTTGGATTCCCATTCATATATCCAAGTTAAAGTACTTGTATACGATGTGATATAATTAACTGGAATAGATTATAGGTGAGTTGCAATAGAGAAGAGTCTGAATCAGATACCGGAACGTGAGACCTGACTTCAACATGTGGATGCAGGATTACATGGTTTAAGATTAAACGTGATAAAAGACAATTGAATAATATTTTTAAACTAAACACGATAAGGGCGAATTGTGTAATACTTTTACACAATTCGATGTTAAGTGTATCACTATCATACGTAGGGCTGAATTACACTATGCAATCCTAAGTTTAGTGTTTGACTTTGTAAGCATACATGATAAAATAAAAATATCATACTAACACACCTGTTAAAGTACAATCATATTTTTATAAAAAACGATAAATACTTAAAATCTGATTCTCATGATCTCTTTTCAGAGACGTATCTCTATACATTTGTTGATAATATCAATATTCGAGTAATATACTGGTTATGAGATTTAAAGTCCTCCCACATGTTAAATGTTCGAGTCGACGTTGAGAAAGGAGATATTTGTCGATAATCGGAGAAAATCACATTCCACTTGGTGGAGAGAGATGGGACCAACGTAAGTATGGGTGGAAGCACTTTCTAATAATTTGATCAACTACCATATCAGGATCAAGATTGTAATAATATTTTGGGTATCAGTGAGATAACAGAGCAGGCTTGTGCCACACCTGATGTGGGGTTACAACTGTAGAGTAACGGAAGCACATTTTCGAGTTATAAATAGATCTTTTAAAGAGACATGGACATTAGAAATGGATCCACGTATGAGTTCTACCCTGGACCTTACTTTCACATCTTAGTGCCTCTCTTGCTACTAGATTCTCTCCTACATCAAAGTATCCTGAGATATCTCTGCGTGGTGATCCTTCACAAGCTTTTTTCCATTAAAAGGCGTGCTTTTCTTTTTGCTAGTTGCTCAATCTACGGTTTTGCAATCATTCTATCAATTTCCTCCTATGATCTTTAACTTAATATATTCAAAGGGTAACAACCATCTGCATAAAAAGAGCTGAAATAATACCTACTCTCCCCCTTTAGTCCTGAAAAGCAACAAAAATGGAACCATGTAGCCCCCACAAGACATTTTACAGTTGAAGGCATTGAATTCAAGGTAATTGCAGTAACCGGGACAGCTCTGCACAGGATATAGACAATAAGGGTTTTGTGATGATAATAAGTCTAGGGTTGTTGAAAACTAAGTTGTTTTGGCAATCTTCTTTCAATGCATGTGGACTTCCTATTTACCTTAGATGCTTATTTACCATTCCACTCACATTTTGTGGATCTCATATGATGTCCTTGTCTATTGTACAAATGAAGTAGCACCATGTGCGATACTTAAAGAATTTCCCACTCTTTTATTCTTGTATTTGATGTCACGTAGCATCAGAAACCATAAATTCGGTTTTCTCATTTAGCTAAACACCGTGAAATTCACTCGTGTGTTGCACTGTACAAGACTGGCAATTACATACTCTTTTGGTGTTCAAGTTTTTACCCTTCATGAAGCTTCAGAACCATTTTCTGATTTTTGTACCTTGTCTGTGAAACAATTTGTCAACTTTCCCTTTTCAACCAACCAACTAGGAAAAGCATTACCTTCAATAATAATTGATGACTCTGTGTCTTTCACAGCAAAACAATAAACTAAAAATTACTGTAGCGTTGGAATGTTTAACAAAAAGTCAACAAAAAAAATAAAAGCAGCCATCAGAAAGTTACAGGTTACTGCACCCCACAAACACATAACATAGTTAAGACGAAATGCCATTGATTTTTTATTTGCGAGGAACAGGTCAGCTCTCGATAACCAGATCCCATATGGGATCCTTCCATTCCCCTTGAGATCTGTGAGTGGTTGCTGTAAGTAAATGGTTTGGTGAATTAGGTTTTGGCATTAAACAAATGCACAGTATTTAATATACTTAAACTAATAGAAGTAAGGGGTTTAACAGCTAACAAATCTCACTGCGAGTACCTAATAAATTCCATGAACTCTGATTATTTGAAGATTCCTGAAGACTTAGACACATGGAGTTGACAAAACCATAAAGGGAAATAATTGCAGTAAGAGTCCATGCCAACGTGGGAGATGAAAGCGACCGACACCCTTTCATAGTCTATAGCGTCAATTAGAAATAGTAAAATGCCATTCACAGAAAAAAAAATTGGAAAAGTAAAATGCCCATTATGTCTCTAAGTAAGGACACTGGGAAGAAATAAATGTTCCGATGACTTGAAAGTGACTCCTTCCTTGAAGGGAAGATTCTCTCAAGCAGAGAATGAGACCCATATATTTATCAAGTTATTTTGAAATATTTAAAAAAAAATAACTTGAGAATAATTTTGAGGCAAAAAATTTTCGTACAAGTATCATGAATTTGGAGTTGTCATCAGTTGTGGTTTTATCCTCCAGTCATGTCATACCACCGACAGAAGAGAATCCCTCCAAGATGATCACAAAAAATTCGATCGTGCCACTGTGATTGTGATCACAAAAGCTCATGTCTGAAACAGAAAGCTTTCGTGTTTGTGGATTGGCAACCATACCAAATACATAGAATCTGCCACTGAGACCCACCCAAAAAGAAAAGCAAGCAAGCAGAGGAACCGATAAAGAAAATCGAAAAAGCACTTGGATTATTATATGTTATTAATAATTAATTATTAATATTTTACATGTGCTTGCAAATAGCTACAGGACCAAAAGCTAAATAAGATTATGATATGAAGAAGATCAACTAATTGATTCATTCTCTTCAAATTCGACTTCCCCAGTCTTCAAAACGGCAGGCTCTTTGAAGTCGAACTTGAAGTGAGTGACTTAAAATGTTCTGATGGAACGAACTGCTGATGGATGTTAGCCCTCTTCACAATTTTCCTCATGTTATTCTGCAAACTCTGTCGAACCAATTGCTTCACTGCTTTCTTCTCCTCGCTCATCATATCTTCCTCTCCCTCCACAGACCTTCTCCCACCTCCATGTGGCTTTGTACAAGATGACGAAGAGCCACCAAACATAGGAGCAGAGACATTTGCATGCAAGTTTCCACTGCAACTCCCAGAAACCTGCTTGCCTTTGTCTACTCTCAGAAACTGCAATATCCTTGAGGCTCGTTTTTGTGCCAATGGGGTACCCAGAAGTGTCAGCTCAAGCAATGATGATATAATCCCAGCTTCAATCATGGCTTGCCTGTCACCATAATAAGCTTTGTGTGCCATAATCATCAAAATGTAGGATGCCTTCTCTTGGCATCCAGGTGAATCTGTCCAGTTTAATACATCAACCAGAATTGGGAATGCGTCTGGCACAGCACTGATAGCTTTTCGGCCTTCTGGTGTTGATGCCAGATTGCTCAAAATGGGAAGGACTCTTTCACTCAGCTCCATGTCTCCTATTGTGTTTATCAGATGTGGAGCCAAATCGGTTTCCAAAATGAGTGAGATATTGGTTGGGAGGATTGAAAGATTGTACAGTGCTCGCAGAGCATCTTGCTTAGCTTGAGGGCTACATGTGTTATCTAAATTTTTAAGGGCTCTAACCAGGAAAGGGATTGCACCAGAGGATCCAATAATTGGTTTATTTGAATCTAAAGCACTCAAGCTAAGGAAATTTGCAACAATCGCTTCAGAGACTGATGAATCCAGAGCAGTAGGAGATTCAATGAGCTTTAGCATCTTGTGAACAGCGCCAACTTTGACAATGGCTGCTTTATTTCTGTACAAGAAACGGTCCAAACAAACGTAGTCAGAACAAAAGTTAAGAGCCTGAAATCAACCAGGAAGCCAGAAAGGTCTATCAAAATGAAAATGGCAGGCTTGTTATTGGGAAAAAACTAGTTACAGGCGTGCACAATTGATCATCAAGGAGAAAAAACAGTAAAATCTAACATGTGAAGAGAAGCCGACATGCAATGAACAAAGAAAAGCATGATAAACACAAATGACACCTAAATGCTAAATGGACCAAGGGGAGAAAATGACGTAACACAATTTAAGAAAACTGGGAACTAAAACCGTTAGATGGAACCCGAAACCCACGCATCGTTGCCGATCCCAAGATTGAGCAATGCATACAGAGAAGCGATTTGAGAGTTAGCGTCTTCTAAGTCAAGCATTCCAACCAGAGGAAGAATGACTCCGAGCATTGCCAGAGTCCCTCTGACTTGCAAGTTTTCCTTGGCGAGCAATCTAACATTTGATGCTGCCGCTTGCCGCTTCGTCAAGTCCTCTCCTTGCAACTCCTGCACAATTTGCTTCAGCTCGTCCGACGCCTCTTCCTTCTTTTTCGTTTCGGCACGATTCTCGGAAGCTGCTATAAGCAGAAGATCCGATAGTTTCTCGGACCTCCCTTTGGAGCTACGCCTAGACTCAGATGGTCCCTGCCTCTGTTCTCGGTGCTTCTCCTTAGAGTTTCCAGAGGTTGATGTCGTGGTTGAGGCGGTGGAGCTGAAGTCGTCACAGTGGGAGTGTTGATAACGGGAGCTGCCGCCGCAGCTCACGGCGTCAAAAATGATACGACGGAATGAGGAGGCCGAGAGCGCATTCCATAGGCGGAAGTGGCCACCGACAGCTGCATTCGTATTAGGATTGTGGCGATCGAGAATCAAGGGTCCAACGTTGTTCCGGTGACACTTTGCCATTCTCCGGCTGCCTACATTGGGGGGGGGGGGGGGGGGAGGGGTGCTCTGAAGGGGGAGTAGCGAGACAGAGGTCTGACCAATGATCTCAGTTCACTTAAGCCGACTATCATTTTGCCATTTATAGTGTGTTTTCCGAATAAGCCCGCTTCCTTGCGTTTTCCTCCTCAAAAAATGGGATCTGAACCGTCTTTTGCCTCTGAAACGGTCCTTAGGAAAAAAAACAATTATTGATCTTTCCACACCATTCATAATGTATAATTTATATTCATCGTCAATGGGTAGTATATCATCTACAAATTATTGATTAGTCGTATTACACATAAACAGTTGAGTTAATGATTTTATAACCACTGGACATGGAAGCTTATCAGTAAATAAGTGAAAAGTTGTAAGTTGAGATTCAATCTCGCTTGTAACTAACTATAACCATATCGATGATTATTATTTTACCCTGTAGAATAAGGGAAAATATTTGGATCCGGAAGGCTTCACTTTCCCCCCTCCTTCTTTATTCAATACTCATCTGTGCGCGCTGTTTGGACGTTGGGTTAACAATAATGCATGAGGGCATTAATACTGCAGTTACAGTGATTGTACCGTAAAATTACTTCTCTTTTTTTAAACAGTAACACTACTAGTAATTTCCCACTGTTTCTAATCATTGCAACCAAACGAAGATCGAGAAGACTGTGGAGAGGAGATTGCCTCGGGATCCGGGAAACCGAGTGTTAATGTGCTGATGTAGTGTATAAAAGGAATGAGAGCCAGCTAATGAGCGTCTAAACAAGGGAAGCTTCGCGTAGGCCGCTCATGTTTTTAGTATTCTGGGTCCCATAATCCCCTGGGTTTTATTATCACCTCATTTTTGTTTTCATTTTGGAGATGGAAGACGCCAAGTAACACAAGTACCAGTACACTGTACTACAAGCCGTGGATACTAATCTGGGAACTGCAACTCCATTAAACTTATACTATGAGTAATATTAATAATAATCTCAGAATTCTTGTATACCCTGATATTGGCATAATAAGCCGAAGTGCCACTCATTCTGCACTCGTCTCATTATTCTTTGAATTTAAATGGCCGTCTTTGTTTGTGTGTGTCTGTTAATTTTTATATTATACTACGGTGAGGATCTCGGGGATCGTATAAATCTTAACTGCAGCCATGTTCCCTGGTCTGGACTCATTTGTTTTTCATTCAGATCTTGTCTACGCCCATGAATCTCACATGTTTCTGCTTAGACAACTTCTGCAACCATCGATCAAGCTTCGTACTCAAAGGGTAAAAAACAGAGTGGGGAGGGGGGGTGAGAGAGGAGAGGAAGAAATAGGTTAACATTAAACTTCACAAAACAAAAACACGGACTAAATTAGGTGGGCGACAACACCCATGTCTCCCTCCATATATACTACAAATAAATATGTTGTCAGGATCAAAGAATTCTCTTGTTACAAACTTCATTCACGCATGTTTAGCTGAGGCTGGCTTGTGATCCCTCCATGCCCTCTCTCGCAAGATACACTATACATAATATGTATATGATCTACTCTCTGATGTTACCGAAACGAAAGAGAAACTAATCGTAACATAGGAGAGGATAACATATGGAGTCTTCTGGGAATAGAATGAAGAAGATTTCGATGGATGTGTGTGTGATGTCCGCTTAGGACACCGGAATCGGGAAACGTCCGTAACTCGTCCTATGTTATTGAAAGCAAACAAATGGGCGTTGGTTCCAAAGGTTCAAATTCCCATGTTATGCGTGGCGAAAGGAGATGAAACCCCTTTTGTTCTACTATTCATGCACTAATACTGACGCTGATGCTGTCAGAATGTTTGGTTTTTTTGGCCATTTCTTCATCCGAGGTTCTTGTATGATTTTTATTCTACCGGCCTCACAATAACCAAGTACATGGAGTACGTATTCAACAACCTCGACCTTCACGCCTCTACCCTCGTAAGTTGCATATAGTTGCTGTGAACAACATTATGTGAAATTTAAAAAGTAAATCACAGCATTCATGCATGGCATGTAAACAGCTTAACTTGCTATAAATTTGCTGTAACTATTGATTTTAAAGGTGCATTATCAACCTAGCAAATTTAAGAATCTATTTCCAAATAGTGACTGAAAAAATAAAACAAAATCATACAAATAAGCAGACCTTTAATAAACTTGAAAAGTGAAATTATTAACTTCCTACACCTCAACCTTTGCGCTGATTCCAGTCCCTAACATTTCTTGATCACATTTTGTTAGTCATAAACAGGGGAGCAAGGAGCTCAAAGATAAAAAAAGATACCTAACTCTAGGTTGTGAGAGAACAAAAAAAAAAACCTCTAGGTTGTGAGAGAACCATGGTTGACCTAAGAATTTCTTAATTGCTAATATCAGGTATAAACTTAAAAAGGCAACATTAATCATTTGCAACCATAGCATCTGCGGCAGGGTTCTCCAATTTCTTGACAAGCAGTTTCTTTTGGGGTGGAAGGTCGTTGGCAGCTGGAGTCACATCAGCATCGACAACAATTGAGTCCTCTTCTTTAAAATCTCCCCTTAGTACTCCCATTGCAATTTCATTCTCAACCAATTGCTGTATAACTCTTTTGACTGGTCTTGCCCCGAAATTTGGATCAAAACCCAATACACTCAGAAGTTCCATGGCTTCTTTTGTGTCATGAAGATCTATTTTCTTTTGCTTGAGCCTTTCCTTGACCCGTTCCATCTGTCACAGATAAGAACATGTATCAATTTATAACTCTAGCAATAAAAAAAATTGGGATGGAAATTATTGTTACACTCTATGAGGCGATCAAAAACAGTTAACATTCCCAATCAAGCCTTTAGTACTGTCAGGAAAGTTCCATGAATGCCAAAAGAAAAGGAAAAGGATAAATAATAAATACAAGTAATATGTGCACAGGAAAATTACCTGAAGCTCAACTATTTTGCTGATCTGCTTGGAATCCAGAGGCTGGAAAACAATATATTCATCAATACGATTCATGAACTCAGGACGGAATGTTTGCCGAGCCAACTCAATTACTTGCCTTTTCATTTGATCGTAAAAGGCATTTCTGTCACCCTGTGTACTCCGAAGAGTTTCAAGTATATAATGAGATCCAATGTTTGAAGTCATTATCACAACACAATTTGTAAAGCTAACAGTCCTTCCTTGTGAATCAGTAATCCTTCCATCATCCAACAATTGCAACAAAATGTTGAAGACATCGTGATGAGCCTTCTCTATTTCATCAAAAAGTACCACCGAGTAAGGTCTTCTACGAACAACTTCAGTTAGTTGTCCACCTTCTTCATAACCAACATAACCAGGGGGAGCCCCAACCAAACGTGAAACTGCATGTTTCTCCATATACTCGCTCATATCAATCCTAACAAGAGCATTTTCTGTGTTAAACAGGTAACCAGCCAAAGCCTTTGCAAGCTCAGTTTTGCCAACACCAGTTGGGCCCATGAACATGAAGCTTGCAATAGGACGATTTGGGTCGGACAATCCTGCCCTTGAACGCCTGATGGCATCAGCCACAGATTTTACAGCAATATCCTGTCCAACTACCCTCTTATGAAGAACTTCTTCCAGAGAGACCAACTTTTCTCTCTCTGTTTGTTGGAGGTTTGATAATGGTATGCCAGTCCATTTGCTTACAATCTCTGCAATGTCAAGATCAGTGACCTCTTCTCGAAGCAAGGATTGTCCAGAATTTTGAAAGTCGGCTAGGCTATTTTCAGCTTGCTCTAATTGGCGCTGAAGAGTTACTAGAGTTCCATACTTAAGCTCTGCAGCTCGATTAAGGTCTTGCTCACGCCAAGCAGCTTCCATCTCTAGGTTAACTCTATCAATCTACGGATACTTTAAACATTATGACCCACAATTATAAGTAAAAATATTTTAGCTGATAATGTCAAATGAACTGAATATTACCTCTTCTTTAATTGATCTGATCCTACTCATTAGGGCCTTTTCACGATCCCATTGTTCAGCTAATTCTCTTTGTTTCAGTTTAAGAGAACTCAAATCATTTTCAAGCTTACCCAATCTTTCTTTGGATGCTTTATCAGTGTCATTTTTCAGAGACAGTTTTTCCATCTCCAACTTAAGGATAGCTCTATCTATTTCATCCAACTCAATTGGCTTCGAAGTAATCTCCATCTTTAGCTTTGCAGCAGCTTCATCAACAAGATCAATAGCTGAAAGCAAGAAACTAAATTATTTATTATAAACCTTAAAGAAAACAAAAAAAAGTTAGCATCAACTGAAAGTGGTTTCAAAATAGAGAATAAAAACTTTCAAAATCTAAACCTTTTCTTTCAATCAATAGTATCACAACTGACCTTTGTCAGGCAGAAAACGTTCTGTTATATATCGATCTGCAAGAATCGCCGCTGAAACAAGTGCACTATCTGATATTTTCACTCCATGATGCAACTCATACCGTTCACGTAAACCACGAAGAATAGATATGGTGTCTCCAACAGAGGGTTGGCCACAAAACACTTGTTGAAACCTGCGCTCGAGTGCAGGATCCTTCTCAATATACTTTCTATACTCATTCAGTGTAGTTGCTCCAATACATCGAAGTTCACCTCGCCCAAGCATCGGCTTCAATAAGTTCCCAGCATCCATTGCACCAGTTGTAGCCCCTATTAGTAAACCAATGGCCAAAAAGAAAAATATAGATGTGCTAAAAGTATACGATGGAAACATAACTGGGGTAAACAACATATTACCATCACAAAACAAAGAAAACCATATAAGAACTATTGTTTTAGACTAAAATGCTTTGCAGGAAAAAATCAAAACCTGAATTAGTTTGAGACTATAACAAACAACTATAATTATAGGACATGAGGATGAGAGGGGCATGAGATCTGTGCATAAGAAGTATAGCATATTCCTGGGGAAATAATCATAAGCATTATAAGAGCAAAGCAACCAACCTGCACCAACAACAGTATGAATCTCATCAATAAATAAAATTATCTGCCCATTTGAAGCCGTAACTTCCTTCAAAACAGCTTTCAACCTTTCCTCAAAGTCTCCACGAAACTTAGCACCAGCAACCAATGAACCCATATCGAGGGAGATCAACTGTGCAACATCAAATATAAAAGAAAACGTTCAAAACAAATTCAAACAAAATAACATAGATTTGCATTCCAAACCATAAACTCACAGGAAAACAAGCAATGATGTGATCTACCTCATGCCATGAGGCATCATCAGTACATAGAAAAAGTCTCAATGATTAGAAGGGCCAAAAATTTAAAAAAATTTCAATCATAGGAGGCCATTTTCAAAAGCAAAAACATTCAAGGATTGTATATTCAATTGAATACTCTAAAAAGGAAGCATATTTTCACCCAAAAAAAAACAAAGAAAAGGAAGCATGATCGTACTATATGTCTTGTTATCAACTAAGTCAAGCTTGCTGAAGCATATTCTAGAACTAGGAAATTCCCCCGTTCATCCCTTTGGCCCTAATTTTAAGGCAAAGTCTGAGGGAGTACTTCTATATATTTCCAAACCTAGGTATCCCGCTCAAGCTTATAATCATAACTCAGAAAGTCAGGGGCCAGTGTTACAGCAAGTGATTTGAAATATTTTTCAAATTTTGAATTGTACAAAAAAAATCAATGAGGAGAATATGATGCTACAACACGGTGTTACAGCTAAAACAACTGCTTGATGTGATTTAGTAATCAAGGCCTAGACGGAGAATCAACAACATGTAAAGCAATCATTGCAGGCCCAATTCCATTATATTCTTTTCAGCCAGAATTCCATTATTGGTTAATAGCTAGGGGAAGAAAACGAAATTCAACCTTTCGATTCAACAATGGTTCAGGAACATCACCACGCACTATCCTTTGAGCTAATCTGTAACAAGATATAAAAGTTTAACTGCTTTAGTCCAATAAAATTTAGAAAATGAGTATGTAACTAATTCATTAAAAGTCACAAAGCCAACAATTACACATAAAATCAAAAAAATCCCAATAAAATTTAGAAAATGAGTATGTAACTAATTCATTAAAAGTCACAAAGCCAACAATTACACATAAAATAAAAAATATCAGAAAAACATTAAACTATTAAACGGCTAGAAAGCATACATAAAATAGAAATATGAAGTTTTGTTTCAACAAAAATGAAAAATGACTACTTATAACAAAAGAAATATCGATAACAAAGGATCTTGTATTTTATGGTGAACATATAAAGTCTAAATAAAAGTAAATTAGACAAACCCTTCCGCAATTGCAGTTTTCCCAACACCAGGTTCACCAATAATTACAGGATTATTTTTTGTTCTTCTTGACAATATTTGAATACAACGCCGCATTTCATCATCTCGACCTATGACAGGATCAAGTTTGCCACGCCTAGCAAGTTCAGTCAAGTCATTTCCATATTTGTCTAGCGCCTCATATTTGCCCTCAGGATCTGCATAAAGTTGACAAACAGAAATAAAGAGGCTGTTACAGACAAACAAAAAGAATGGATAGCATCTCCAAATAGAGTTCCTATTCGTATACTAACTAAATTTGGCTGTGGCTTAGTGTCATAAAACGATTATTTTCAATTAATAGAACATATCCTACTTTGATCAGTCACTCTGTGACTACCACGAACAGCCTGGATAGCATCTTTCAAAATTTTCTCACTGATGTTAAGGTTCTTGAATAACCGTTGCCCAAACCTCTTATCTGATAGAAACGCCAGCAAAAAATGCTCAACAGAAACATATTCATCCCTCATTTCTTTCTTGTGCTTTCGAGCATTGTCCAAGAGAGAAACAAGGTGTGAACCCATCACAGGTCCCCTCGTGTCACCTGTTACCTGTAAAATAAAATTCAAGATTTATAAGGAGAGGTTTCTGCAATAGCTGCAAATATCCATCCCCAGAAACACACCTTCGGTTGCTGCGATATGAAATCATCTGTAGCCTGCAAAACTGATGTGTTGTCCAGTTCTGCCTTGGTAAATATTCGTCGAGCTAGACCATCTTTTTGCTCCAATAAGGCTTTCATTAAATGCTCGGACTCCACAACTTGTTGCTTGCTAGCTCGTGCTGCATCGATAGCACCAATAATACCCTCCCATGCCAGCTCCGTGAACTCTGTTGGAGTAATCTGAACAAAAGATAGAAAGCACGTTAACTTGCAAAATGAGCAAAATCACACGCATATGCTTAGCTTCATTTTTCCTTCCAAAACCTTTAAGTCTGTCAGAAGAAATCCCTCCAACGTCCAAATATACACCAACAGTTCAATGAAGACTACCAACAACTTATTCCTTCAATTGAAGGAAAATTACCAAGTTTAATATAACTTAAATGAATACAAGGAACATAGATATAGAAACCTGAGTAGTGCCAGCGGAGCGGTACAAGGGACTAGAAGAGTGGAAGTGGCGAGTGAAAGAGTAAGATAGAAACTGAGCGGAGGCTGCATTACTCTGTGCAACTCTATTGATGATCTGAGCCTGAGACAATAAATTTTGAGCATTTGGCTTTGCTGAAGTAGAAGGGATGCCAGATAAGACCCGTTCACGGGGACCGAGTGCGGAGCGAGAGTGATATGGAGATTTGTGAGAGGTCCTAGAAACTCTTATGGCAGCAAAAGCGGGTTTGGTTAGTCTTAAATTTCTTCGGGTTGCCATTAACGAAGAGACGAAGTGAGGGCAAATAGTATAACACTATAGCGATCGAGGATTATTCTGCTGCGAATATCACATTCGGCTTCTGAAACGAAACCGCAAAAGGGAGCTGGTAGAATGCTCCCGGGGATTTTCGGCCTTTCTTCCCGGCATTTTTTTTCATTGAAAGAATAATTATACTATTAGGATTGTAATATGTTAATTTATAATGTTATTAATTAAATAATATTTATAATATTTTATTAATAATTATTTGGTTTCAATCTATCATTAACTTTAATTTTAAAATCTTATAATTCCAGTTTAATATTTTAATTCTTTTATTTATAAACTATAGTAAATGATCTTAACTAATAATTTTATTTTAGCTTTTGAAAAATTTTAAACCCATAATAATAATTAATTAATAATTATATTAATTATTCTAAATATTTTAAATTTTTAACTATAATATCCAATTGAAATTTTTAACTATATTAATTATATTAATAATATCCAATTGAATTTTTTAATATATTTAATAAATAAGATAAATTAATTAATTATAATAAAATATAATTTTTTTATTTTATATATAGTTTAATTTATCAAAATGAATCAATTAATTTTTATATTAATTATAAATATTTAATTTAATTTATTTATAATATATCTAAAAAAATTAATTAAATTTTATAATCAATATTGGAGCTAGAAATTGATAGTAATCAATAGATTATAACATATTTCTTCTATGCAGCGCACTCTCTAGTTTTCATCTCACAGTTATATTTAGATTTAGAACTTTGAAGGTCCGTAAAGATTTAAAAAAATATATAATATGTGCCTAAGCCCAGCCATACGGATAATGTCTTGTCGCGGCCTAGCTTATTAATTATTATTATAGACTGATCTTTCAAATATTAACTTTAAATTATTAATTGTAATTTATAAATAAAAAATAAATAAATTGAATTGACTCATATCTATTTTTATGTGTTATTTTATTTTTTTGTTTTATCAAGATACAAAGTGACTCTAAAATTGGGCCAACTGAAAATACGGTAACAAATTCTTAAGTTTTAGCTTTTTTTTTAAATATATATATTTTTTTATTAAAAATTATCTTATTCAAAATATTATTGATTATTAAATATAAATATTTCTTTTGTTAGGATTCGAATATTAATTTATTATATTATAAATGATTAAATTTAAGCTTTGAAAATGTAGCATTGTTACATTTTTTGTGGTTAAGTTTACCCATAAATGTTGATCTATTTAACAATGAATTAATTTATAACTCGTTAAATCATAAATTTAAATTTTATTATTAATATAAAAACTTTAATAATAAAAATATTAATAGATAATTTATAAATATTTTTATGAATACTATTTAACAAAAAAATAACATAAAATCCAAAACATATACTATCTAGTGAGGTTAAGACCTCCCAACCCCTCACTATTGAAGGGGTGTACAGCCATAATAGCCGGATGCATTAGGGAGAATACGTAAAATCACACTTCATTATCCGTAAATACAGAATAATTGTCATAAAATCGCCATATATATCAAAATTATAAGAAGTTGCATAGGTCACCTCGGGGTTCATGGCACTACTTTTAATCTCGAATCCCTTGTAAGGGGTATGGTCAGAGATCAAGTTGATTCAATTCATTTTTATCAAGAAAAAAAGTAAAGTATGTTCTTATGATTAAAAAGATGAGCCATTTCTCAACTTTATGCGATTATTTAGC
The DNA here is from genome assembly GCA_037074615.1 of Leucaena leucocephala. NCBI lineage: Eukaryota > Viridiplantae > Streptophyta > Magnoliopsida > Fabales > Fabaceae > Leucaena > Leucaena leucocephala. The sequence continues at coordinate 3,958,898 of CM073517.1, read as the reverse complement.
TGTCGTGTGTCAGAAATTTGAAGGACAGAGGCTAACGAAACCCGAACAAAAAGAACCCCTTCAGTTATTCGACGTACAGCACCCTTGGCCACATTTTTTAAAATATTCCAATTTACAACTCCATTCAATTTTTTGTTTGCCCATCAACGGCGTCCAACGATTCAAATCCTATTATTTTAAAATTGAGATGATTTAAAAAAAAAAAAAATAGCAGAAGAATATGACAAGCCTGCATCAGGCGGGCAGAGCCAGATGAAATTATTAAAAGACTTAATTAAAATTAAATATGAAATGAAAGTGAAGTCTGAGTAATGACTACTATTCATTTACCCTTTGATTTGGCTCCTTACAAGCGGACAAAATGATGAGCATATACGTCTTGGATAATGCGGTGAAGGAAATTATTTGAATTGGAATTTACGTTCTGAAGTGGAGGCTGTGGAGCCCCTCATTTTGGACCATGACATCAATATTGAATTCTGATGGGGACGCAAGTGATTGCCCTTTTCCCCCAAAGTTTATATTTTTATACTCAATACCATTATTGCTCCACATTATCTTCACTTGGTCATTGATTAAGACTCCATTAAATACACATTATCAATATCTTTTTAGTTTTTCTCCTTAAAAAAATAGCAGCCCTTCAATACTTTCATTCAAAATACAATTATATAATTATTAATTAATTGTTATAAAAATATAATTATTAATTAGTAAATATTAACCCAAGTAAGCATGATAAATCTCAGGATTTTTTATTACTTGATTATACATTTTATACTAAGGTTCGGAGGAGGGAGTAATATTTTTAAAACTCGGTTTAGACGAAGGCTTAAACTTGAATTTGACATTCTAAAATCAAAGAATAAAGGGGTGACTTGTTCAGAACTAAAAACTAAGAAGCCAACGGCTGGTATCACGTCGTCGCATCCCAAATTTCCTGTAATAAACGTCTTCCTAACTACCATCGTGGCGAGACCTTTTCAGTCGAGCAGCCGCCCTGCCCTTGAAGTTGGTAATTCAGGGCACTCCGCTCACGCGTTTTTCTCTCTCTCATATCTCTAGTCAATTCTTCGATCTTTTTCTTCGCATAGTAAAATCTTCGATTCTAAGTGTGAGATCTGCGAAATCCAAGCCTTGCCTGATCCAGTTCAAGGTCAGACTTCTCACTCTTCACTTGCTCTCGCACCAACTAAAATTATACTTCCGTTCGAAATCTTGACTCCTCGTTCATTAGTTGATTTATTGTACTGCGCTGTGGGCAGATCTCGCCGAATCTCGAAGATTACTCTGTGATTCGAAGCTTTATTCTCCGAAATCTACTCCATGTTCCTAGTTTCTGTATGCTTGAAGATTTTTTGTTGCCTGTGAAGAGATCGGTTTGAAATCTATTTGAGATTTGAACGCTTAGGTGTCTTTTTGCAGGTCTGGGTCTGGGTGCATTTTCCGCTCTGGTGTTTGGATTTGTGTATCGGAAATGTCAATACTGCAGAAAGGCGATTCGGTTCAAATCAGGGAGGTTTGGAAGGACAATCTTGAAGAAGAGTTTGCATTGATCCGTGAAATTGTCGACGAATATAATTACATCGCCATGGACACGGAGTTCCCCGGAGTGGTTCTTCGCCCGGTGGGTAATTTTAAAAACATCAATGAATATAACTACCAAACACTGAAGGACAACGTTGATATGTTGAAGTTGATCCAATTGGGACTCACTTTCTCCGATGAGCGTGGAAATCTTCCTACTTGCGGCACTGACAAATGTTGGATTTGGCAATTTAACTTCCGCGAGTTTAACGTTAGCGAAGACATCTTTGCGAGTGATTCAATTCAACTACTGCGCCAATGTGGAATTGATTTTAAGAAGAACAACGAGAAGGGCATTGACGTGAACCGATTTGGGGAGCTTCTTATGTCTTCAGGGGTGGTGTTGAACAATGAAGTCCATTGGGTCACATTTCATAGCGGGTATGATTTTGGTTACCTCCTTAAGTTATTGACGTGCCGTAGCTTGCCTGATACACAGTCGGGATTCTTTACTTTGATCAACGTGTACTTCCCTACGGTGTATGATATCAAGCATCTGATGAAGTTCTGCAACAACCTCCATGGTGGATTGAACAAACTTGCAGAACTGTTGGAAGTTGAGAGGATTGGTGCTTGCCATCAAGCCGGGTCCGATAGCTTACTCACATCTTGTACATTTAGAAAGTTAAGGGATGTGTTCTTCAATGGTTCCACGGAGAAATATTCAGGTGTCTTGTACGGGTTAGGTGTCGAAAACGGACAGGGCTAATTGAAACAAATATAATTGGTTGTAGGGTAACAAGTGTGAGCTTTTTGCTCGTGTGCACCCCTGCCAAAAAGGTTGTCATTTTCTTGTAACATTTGGTCTTTGCTTGATCTGCCACTGAAACCTTGGTGGTTTTTTAGCTTGAGTTCTTTGTAAATCACTGCAGTTAGTGTTTCAATAATAACTTATGAAGATTTCTTAAGATTGCAGCTATTTTTCGTGGTCATGCTGTGTATCGCGCCTGGTGCTTAGTTTGAGGACTCTAATCTAGCTCCATAATATCGTTTTGAACAAATCTTATATTATAAACTCGCAGAAACAGGGCATGAGTTAGGCTTATATGCCAAATGGAAAGAATTTCTTCTTGTATGATTTGATCAAGCAACTCTAAGCAAGATACGGGGCGAGTCCATAATACGTTTTTTTTTTTTTCACTTGGTGCTTTCTTGTTTAATTTAATTTCAATTTTTCTATAAAAATAATAACAAGCCACATCCATTTATATTAGTCAACCTCAGTCATTCCTTGATTTAATGATATTAGAAATTTGTCACGTGAATAAACTAAATGTATATTTTATGTTTTATTGACGGCAATACATAAATAAAACTAAAATTTTGAAAACAAAACCAATCTTGTATTATGAGATTTAAATAACATAGGATTAAAATTTATACAACAGGTAAATAAAGTTTCATTTTGTATTTGAACGTTAAAAAAGAAGAAGAAGAAGAAGAATCAATAAAAAAAAAAGGAAAGGAGGAAAAAGCACTTTGTGCCTTATTTATACAAGCATTGAATCGCAGTTTATGATGCTGTTATGCTTTCTAACTGAGCATTGGATAATAACAATTTGTAGTCCATTACTTGCTAACTCATAATCCTAATCCATATAATCATGGAGCATTTTCATGATAGAGATGTGATTATAGCATCCCATTCGGCAGGCGACATTTTAAAATTTGCCACATTCTCACTTTTCTCCCTGGACACACTTTCCTTAATAATATAATTCTCTAAAGTAAGTGCTCTATAAATAATAAACAGTACAAATTATTATGTATATTAATAACAATTACAGTATATAAAAGATTGTATCAAGTGACCAAGTCATAATACTCACAAAGTCACAAACGATCAATAAAAATATAATTTATTTTTTATTTTTCCATTTTACTAAATAACACGCAGGATCCAACTTGTTTCAAACAGAATTATATATATATATATAGGTTTTAATTTATACATTACACCATAACTGTGTGTATATATATATTGATCGGTCAATAAATTGGTTTTTGGAGGTAAAGACAGCATCTACATGTTTCATATGTTTCATCACCAACCGCCAATTCTTAATTTGTCATTGTCCCTATTCCGAGGAATTCCGGGAACCCTGCCGCCAAGATCCGGCGGCGACTGGCAATTTTTGCACACTGCGGTTCATGCCACTCTAAATTTTCAAGTTCACTTTAGTTTGGTGACTAATTGCTACTCTAAACAGCTGACCAGCTTTCAAATTTCTGTCTCGCCCTTTCTGAAAATGTTGGACGAGTATTGGATAATTTTGGGTTTCTGACAGGGTTGTTAATTGTTAAGAATTAGAAAGTCTTCTTGCTCACTCCAGAATTTGTTTTTTCTCTAGCAGATCATGAGGAGCCTGGTTGAGAGGCTTCGAGCAAGATCAGATCTCAGGCCCATCTACAGCATTGGTGAATCAGACGATGAAGCTGATATTTTGCCCGGAATACACGAGCCAACTCAGGAAAAGTTTGAGAGGATAGTCAGAAGTGATACGGTATATTTATTGAGTTTTTTTTTTTTTTATTTCAATGCTTTTCATTGTTAATTTGTTCACTCCCATCTAAAATGTTGTTTACTTCTTAGAAATATTGTAGGGCTCAGTGGGTGACTGAAAATCTGCATTAGCGCAGAAAAATACTTTTACTTCCCTATTTCATCTTGTTCCTACACAATAAGATATTTAGTAGAACTTGAGATGCCATTGATTAGAGATATGAATCTTGACATTTCTTTGATCGGTGAATCGTAGGGTAGAGGATAACTGCATGAGTCTTCTAAAATTTGGTTTGTAGGCCCTTCCATTGCCACTTTGGATAGAATCTGATACTAAAAATGTGATATAACATTTTTGCTTTGAAATGTAGACTTCAACTGTTAAGAAACTAGATGGAGGATTTTTTTTTAAAATTTTTTTAACATACGTACTAGGAATATTATATTTGTTGTTGTTCATTTAACCATTCTTACATATTCTGCTAATAGATTGAGATTTCGAGATGAAATGGTTATTGACTGGATGTCAGATCCTTCCTGACCAATCTCGATCAGGAGTTTGATTCTTGTTGTCTCTATTCCGCATATTAAATTATACTTCACCACTAGATATGGTAAGGCTTATTCCACACTGTAAGCTGAAAGAACATTTGGATGAAGCTAGCATGTTAGGGTTAATAATAAAACCATTTACGAGCCTCTTCCCTAATTTATTGAGGGTGAAATAGTCCTTGACAATCCTCATAAAATTTAACAGTTGAAACACTTTACCATTTCTTTCACTCAAACTTTTGGCATTTTCATTGTTTATAGTAGTATCTTTTCATCTTTGGTGTTCTTGATTTGGATTGTAAATGACTTTTCCCACCTTGTTTTGATGTTTATGCCCTATGACTACAGAAAGAAAATTGTTGTCAAGCTTGTGGAGAAAATGGAGATCTTTTGAACTGTGAAACATGCACTTATGCCTATCATCCTAGGTGTTTACTTCCACCACTTAGAGCTCCTGTTCCAGGCAACTGGAGGTGCCCTGAATGTGTAAGCCTTATTGTTTAATACCCATACTAGCAGTATCTATAATATACATTATACTTTGGTGGAAGCCTAGAGTTATAATGCTTGTTGGGGTGCAGGTAAGCCCACTTGATGATATTGATAAGATATTAGACTCTGAGATGCGACCTACTGTAGCTGACGACAGTGATACCACAAAACTGGGGTCAAAACAAATTTTTGTCAAACAATATCTTGTTAAGTGGAAGCGACTATCATATCTCCATTGCATATGGTAAATTTGTTGGAACTCATCTCCCTTCAAGTTTTAGATAGTTTCTTGTGTTTTGGCATTTTAGAATCTTCTGAACTCCTATAATGCTTGTTATATTTTGCGTTCGATTTCTCATTCCCAATCTATTTATTTCCTTATTACTCCTAGTTTATACTGAGTTTAATTATATTTCTATTTTACTTTAGAAGCCTGACTTTGAAAGGCATTTAATTTGCTCTGAATCTTTGTATCATTTTTGGTATTGTATATTTACTAGCTATGGTTCTTTTGAACTTAGGGTGCCAGAAAAGGAGTTTCTGAAGGCTTTCAAGTTACATCCCCGCCTAAAGACAAAAGTAAATAACTTTGACCGTCAAATGTCATCAGTTAATACTTCTGATGAAGACTCTGTTGCCATTCGACCTGAATGGACCACTATTGATCGGATTATTGCTTGCAGGTTCAATTTTTTCGAGCTCTATCTTCTCCCTTCTGCATACACAAAATAATGAGCCTGTTCTGTTTGTATATTATGTTTCTTCTCCTCTACTACATCAATAGCTTTCTTATTTGTCACTCAGCCTTTCTCCCTTGCCTCCTCTTTCCTCGACAAATTTGAAGGGAACCTAATGAAATTACTGTTTGTTATGTGAGATTCATGATTGTAACTTGTACAAGGTTTAATCTAATGGTTTTGAAAGCTTTCCAAATTATACTTTATAGTTGTTTTATTTTGATAGTATTTAGGTTATTATAATGCATATGATTTGTTATGATTTCTTCTTTATAAAAGTTACTGAATGCTTATGTTTTCATCAAAGGTTCTATTTAAATATTTCAGGGGTGATGATGATAAGGAATATATTGTGAAATTGAGAGAGCTTTCATATGATGAATGCTATTGGGAGTTCGAGTCTGATATTTCCGAGTTTCAGGCAGAAATTGAAAGATTCAACAGATTTCAGTCTAGGTCTAGGAAACTTGTTATTTCGAATAAGCAGAAAGGCAGTGTTAAGGATGGAGCTGAATTGATGAGGCATCTGAAAGAATTTTTTCAGTATGAACATAGCCCTGAATTTCTTTCAGGGGGTTTGTTATTATGACAAACCTCTCATGATAATGATGTGCTTTATAATTATTTTCTCATATTTGTAGTGTGGGGATCACGCGATTTCCTTTTTCATGTGTATGAAGGTACACTACATCCATATCAGCTTGAAGGTCTAAACTTTTTACGTTTCTCATGGTCTAAGCAAACTCATGTTATACTCGCTGATGAAATGGGACTTGGTATTTAGTCTCTGTTTCTCTTTTGTCCACCTTTTGTCTATTTTCTCCTTTTATTACTGGTCTTAACCCCCCCCCCCCTCTCTGGGAGTTTTCAACAGGTTCTGCTATTTCACTTTGATGACCGTCATTTTTTACTGCAGGCAAAACCATACAAAGTATTGCTTTCTTGACATCACTTTTTGAAGAGAACATTTCTCCACATTTGGTGGTTGCTCCACTTTCTACACTGCGAAATGGGGAACGTGAATTTGCAACATGGGCACCACAAATGAATGTTGTATGTATATGGAATCTGAAAGCTGTATTGTCACAAAATCATTCTTTTCTTTTGATTATATGCTTGTTTCTGTAGGTTATGTATGTTGGATCTTCTCAAGCCCGTGCTGTTATACGTGAGTATGAATTTTACTTTCCCAAGAACCAGAAGAAGTTAAAGAAAAAGAAATCTGGTCAAATAGTCAGTGAAAGCAAGCAAGATAGGATCAAATTTGATGTCCTCTTGACATCATATGAGATTATCAACCTTGACACAGCATCATTGAAACCTATAAAGTGGGAGTGCATGGTAACATTCCATTTGCCATTCTAATGTTGGAACTGGAAAAATTAGCTTCCACCATGATTTACCTTCTGATCTTTTTTGTATTTTCTACATTCTGCTAATGTCTTGATATCTTTATCTATCTATAGATAGTTGACGAAGGTCACCGTCTCAAAAATAAGGATTCAAAATTATTTTCTTCATCGAAGCAATATTCTAGCAGACATCGTGTGCATTTGACTGGGACTCCTCTGCAGGTTTACTTTAGATTCTGTCATTGCCCCATATCTTGTTTAATGTACTATCATGTCCTAATTTTCTAGCATCAATTAACTAACATCAATCTAGTAGTTAATTTTCATGTCATGTATTTATGTCTTGAAAGTTGAAGCAACTCATGGGTGTCTGGTGTATTTCAGAATAACTTGGATGAACTTTTTATGCTTATGCACTTCCTTGACGCTGGGAAGGTTAGTATGACAATATTACTATGAACAGAATGTGAGTTTTTATCGAAACAACTCACAAATCTCAAGAATATCTTACAAACTTTCTATTTGGCTGCTGGTAGTTTGGAAGTTTGGAGGAATTTCAGGAAGAGTTCAAGGATATCAATCAAGAGGAGCAGATTTCAAGGCTTCACAAAATGCTGGCCCCCCATCTTCTTAGAAGTATACATCTTAAACTTTAAGAAATTGACATAGGTACATTAGATGTAGAGTTATTAGTTTGGCATTGATGGACCATACTGAGGGATACCAAATGCTTCATTCGTTTGAAGTTCTTAATATGAGCTAGGGAGTTGGTAGTTTGTTAATAAACTTGTACTGCTGAAACAGAATTTAAAATATTTGAGGTCAATGCAGGGGTCAAGAAAGACGTCATGAAGGAGTTACCTCCTAAAAAGGAACTTATTTTACGTGTTGAATTAAGCAGCGAACAGAAAGAATATTATAAGGCAATTTTGACCCGTAATTATCAGATATTAACTCGTCATGGCGGAGCGCAGGTATTTTCAGGCTTTGATGGACTGAACCTTTGGGCGTTCCATTATTAATTTTATCTATATTAGAAATAGAAATGTGAAAAAAAAAACAATTTTAAGCTTAATATACTGTATTGATAATTTTGTTGTTTTGATCAATGTTGTTATGGAGTTGCGAAAGCTCTGTTGTCATCCTTACATGTTAGAAGGAGTTGAGCCAGATATTCAAGATGCAAAAGAATCTTACAAGTAAGCTCTTAGGTCATTAATGTGCTGGGAAAAAACTCAAAAGTCACATTGATGTGTGCTGATAGTGTTACATCATATATACAGCAGAATAACATTACAGGAGTATTGAACTTTTATGCAGTACAATGATCGGTATTTCTTAAATTCTTCATGACCTCTGTTTGCAGGGTGAAGTAAAAGTAAATGAAGTAACAAACAATGGACTTAATTGTGCACCCAAGGCTGCAAGTAGACCTAGTAATAAATCAGGGGAGACAGACACCCAAATGTCTGATCAACTGCCTCAAGTAGAAGCAATAGGTGCGACCTTTTTATTTCTTTTCCTGTGTGAATTGATAGATGCCTCTCATGATCAGACAATAGCAATCTCCTAGTTTGAATAATTTGAATTCGTTGTGTTTATAATTTTTTCCCTTTCTGCTTTGTTATCATTATACTTCGTTATAATTTTGCCAATCATTAGTTCATTGCAATTTTGAGTACAACAAATATCTGTTCTGAGATTTAATTGTAGCGGTTTGATTTTCTGCAGCTTCAGACAAGATTTCCGTTGCTGATAGTGACCCAAATCGTTTGGAATTGATTCGGCTTTACAATGCGGTCATAAATGATCTCCATGAGCTGTTTTTTCCCTTATAAATAATCACTTCACGTCTTGATGTTTATAACTTTCGCGGGAAATTGCTGTATGGATTATTATAGGTAATAACTGTTTCCCCCTCTGCTAGCAGATGTGTAAAGTCATGGACGAAAACAACGATGCAAGAAAACCAGCAGAAGTAGACGTGAAGAGCTTGCAGGCAATTGAGCCCATTTGTGAAGACATCAATATAATTCTAACACCCTCACAGCAAAGTCACCCTTCTGAAGAAAAGCCGTCATTGATTCCAGAGAATAAATCAGAGGTTTCGCTACAAAATGAAATTGTGGTTTCTCAAGACGGCAAACCTGAATCAGTAGGTGACGAGAGAACAGACATGGTAACGGAGTGTCAACTTACAAAAGAAAACAGCGAGGGCCCTGTCGAAGAGAAGGAAACACCAAGTTTTTTAGAAACAAGCGGACGTGATGTAGAAATGGTTGAAGCTGAGAATGATGCTGAACTGAATGAAAAGAAAGAAAAATCTGACGCAGAGGCCATCATGTTGGATGATTAAAAGCAATACCTAGTAGACAAGTACTTCATATACCTTAGCTTAATTAGTTCAAAGAAACTTTTATCATCCACTAATTTGTTGTTGGAGGGAGGAATAAGGAGCTACAGCATAGGCACTGGTCAAGAAATATTTTGCTTAAAAATTCAGTTGAAACTGTACATAAAAGTTAGCGTGTAGCTTTTATAGGGCATTAAACAGCCTCTGATTCATTGTATATACTCGATACCCATTGTTCGCTGTCCCAGGTAGGACTCGGAAGCACATCGGCCTTAACAGCTAGATGCCTGAGTACTGAGGAAACTTAGCTCACTAGAGCTATTGGGAAGAAGTCCTGATGTCGCGGTATTTTTGTTCATGGAACTATATTATTTGGGCCATGTACATACGTATCTATAAATTAAATGGATTAATATTATATTCGGGCAATTTCAATACCCATTTCTTCTTTGGGCTACTGCCTAATGGTTGTTTCTGTTCAGGTTGAAATTTGAATTTAGTGTTAAAAAAAAAGTCATGGGTAAGTCTAATCTCTTTCTAAAAAATTTTGTGAAAAAAAATTTGAATTTAGTACTAAAAAAAAAATTCTCTATGGGTAAGTCTAATCTCTTTTTACAAGTTTTTGTAAAAAAAAAAATTGAATTTAGTGTGAACACGCTATGAGAACTTTCCTGGCTCCTGGCTGCCGAGGGCAAGAGCACGAAAGCATCAATTTGTATGTGCCAGGGATTGCATTAACATATATATTTAGTCGGCTAGTACAAATGGTAGAAATAACCCCTTTTAAATTAAGACATAACGATATTCTATGAAAATGATAGAGCGCTGTTAGAGAAGATGTAGAGATTGCATTGTAGATGAAGAAACGACGGTATTCCGTCAACGAAGAAATACTTGACGAAACTATTAAACGGAATATAATTGGGTAATTGGGTGTCATTCCAATTTTCTGCTACTGGCGACACCTAGCTCTATTCTCAACCGAATTGTGAAGATAATTGGGTAATGATTTCACTATTATAAGAAATTATTATACAGGTTGAAGCTGCCGTGATGGTTTTATCACTTCGAAAGTAATAAAAAAAATAATCTACGCTGATTTGGCAACTATTACTTTGGAATCATAACTAAACCTGCGCACGGGAAGTCTCAAGTTCACTCCACATTGACGAATCGATCAAGCACGCACAGCTACAGAGTCTTAGTTGGTAGATTCCACCTAGCTAGCTGCTGCATGATACAAGGGTACGGGTCAAAGTGTTCCTTTTTATGTATTTTTAGAACACAAACATGGAAAAGGAAAGAAAGATAGTTCACATGAGATCGTTGGTTAGTGGTCATCAAACGGAGTCTCTTTAATCTCAGTTGAATCTATTCAAACCACAACATGTCTTCCTCTTCTCCCTTATTCTATTCTTACATTCTCCTTTTCTCTCTCCACTCAAGGAATGATAAAACTGTTAAAATATTACTACCTCATGCTCATGCGTGGACTATCCTTTACATCACGCGTAAACACGGACAGAACTGCGCCTACAAATATATTTTTTGTTCCTGTTGCAGATATACAAATGGGATTCGATATTTACATGAACAGTTCCACATGCATTCGTATATATGTTGGCGCGCATGATGTACATGAGATTTGATACACACACCTCCCTGCAAAAGATGAAGAGAATAAGTTCGTGGTATTCAATTCGAGCATATCTTTTTTGGTTAAATAAGATGGCAGAATAAGAATAGTCGTCCTTCTGACGAAACATACGAATGAAGAACTTTTTCCGTTATAGCGTGGCGTTTTTAGGAAATACTCACACATGGCTTACGAGAGCCACTGATTATTTAATTCGTTAATTAATCAAATAAATGAAGAATGACAGAATAGAATCAGTTTTGGCTTAATTAAAACCCGTACGCTTTTATTCGACGAAACTCTCTCTCTCTCTGGGCGGACAATTAATAATTCATTTGTCATGTTATATATGATGTGCATGATCATGACTCCATCATATTCCTAGTTTATTATTCTCTAATGAATTCTTTCACCAATTTTGTTTCCTCTTTCCTCTCTGCTTATCTGGTTTCTAGCAGTTGGCTTTCACTTAGCAGACAGCTGGGCAAGAGATATATATACATATATACACACGTAACCACCGAATTTTGAGTTGTCTCATAATATATGACAAGAACTTTCAAGTATTTGCTATTTAGATAGACATGCTTGAGGATGTATACGAACGTACATACCAAAAGCTGCAAGCACAAGAGCCAGTATTGCAAAAGGAATACATTATATTCCCTTGAGAGTGCAGAGTTTGAACAATAATGGCCACTAGAAGCTGAAGGCGGTGCCAAAAGGAAGGTTGGCGTTTGAGACATAATATATAAAACAATATAGAAAGAAAAGAGAAAGCCAGAAAAAAGAAAGTGATGAAAAGCTAGAAACCTGAAAATGAGGCCAATGCTGGTAAAGTTGGGGACAAGAAGAGACAACACTGGGCTTCAAATGCACGCATGCTTTTCCTTATACTTCAACTTATCTCTCTCTATTCTCTAACACGCCAACCTGTTCATCCAACAAACTTCATCCCCACTTCTCTTTATTTACTTCTTTTCATTCCCAAAGCTAGCAAACAAAACTAAAGTGTATGTATGCCTAGCTTTCTTGTTATTGTTTTCTGTGAGCTTTATTAAGGTTGGTGCACGCATTACATATATATATATATATAATCTTATTATTTTTGCAACGACCAAACAAAAGCAATCTCATCTTTATTTCTGGGTCTATTTCCCGTGTTTCCCGAAAAATAATAACCAACTTTCTCCCACATATAGAATATATTGCGCATAATATGCTATACTTGGTCTTTACTATGCTGTGTTTGGACAATTCTTGATGATTAAAATCTTAAACTGGACAACTTCAATCGTACTTATAATAGTACCATATAATATATGATCATATCTCTACTGAAATAATCTCAAGATAAAAATAAAGTCATAGTGTGTATACGCGCATATATACCAAATTGTAAGAGACAACATCAATGTACATAATAAAATGGCTTTCAAAATTTTATTAACTAATAATATCCAAACATTTGACTTGTGTAACAATGCATGACTTGTCTTGCAAAGTAGGAAAATTACTTGATGACAAGAGTTTCCTTTAAAGCTCTAGTTTTTTTATTCATATATTTTTAATTTACCCCAACAAAGGGTACAAATGTCTCTGGCCAAATTAAAACCATGTCTGAATAATATCACTGGAAGGTCCACTAATTAAGAAGATAGATAATGGTGATGGTATCATGATAGAGAAGGTAGCTAGTAGGTTGTTTCCTCTAATCTCCAAGTGCGAGCCAGATAATACAGTCGGCGACTTAACGGAAACTCCTTTTGCTCCTAACACAGTACCATGCAGAATATATATTTATTTTACCAAAAAGAAGATGCATTACTAATAAACATTCTTCATCTTATTATATAAACCCCCCTTCATCAACAACTTCACCGTGTACAATGCTTGCCTCCTACTATAGCTAATAACATTATCATCCACCTTTAATTTGCCCACTGCTCACCCATATATCTGTGTCAGTACGCTGACCTAATCATCAGAAACTAAGCCGAATTCAAGCATGACCACAACCAGGCATGGAAATAATGTTAGCCCTAGCAGTAGTAGTGCCCTAGTTTCAATTTCAAGGGTTGTGCCTGTGTATCCAAAGCATGTTGTGCAGCCCACTGGGAGGGTTTTGAACCTCTCCAATTTAGATAGGCAGTGTCCTATTCTGATGTATGGGGTGTCTTTCTATAACCCCTCTCAGACTTTCAAAGGTCTGAGCCTTAGTTCAGTTTTCAGCAGCTTGAAATCAGGGTTGGAAGAAACCCTAAACGTGTGGTACCCGGCTGCAGGTAGACTAAGGGTGAACCAAAGCGATGGGAAGCTGAACCTGTGGTGCAACAACGAGGGTGCAATTATAGTGGAAGCACACACTCCTCTTAGAGTCTCACAACTTGGGGACTTGTCTCAGTACAACGAGTTCTTTGAGAAGCTGGTTTATAAGCCAACTTTTCATGCCAATTTCTCAAACATGCCTCTAGTTGTTGCTCAGGTGAGATATGTGAATACATATAGATACGTATTACAACCTAGCTGCACACGCATAAAATCTCTTCAAATTTTGTATTGTCAGACAAGTCTTTCAGAATTACACTATATATATATATGGATCTCTTACATGCCTGTGAGTAACTCTTTTCCCTGAAGTAATTTATCAAGTAAACCATGGGAGAATTAATGTTTGTTAATTTGTACTATATAAAAATGAAAGAAACTAGGGTTGTACCCATGTGATCATTGAATACACATACTTGTAAATGTGCATGAGATTATTCGAGGACATGCTGCCTTTCACAGTAGACAAGGGTTATAGCAAGTTCTTCCTACTTTCTTTAATTTGATGCTTATTCATATATAAGAGCCTGGATTTTTATCTTTTTCACGGTTTTTGGTACAATTTCTTTACCTTAAAATATTTTTCTTTTGTTTTTTTTGGTGTGTGAAATCCGTTTCTCGTACTGAATTAGCCAGACACACAAGTTTTTGAAATATAAGAAAATAGCGATTTTGATATGTATGTATTATACAGGTGACAAAATTTGGATGCGGAGGGTACTCAATTGGGCTTGGGACAAGCCATTCGCTATTTGACGGAGTAGCAACTTATGAATTCTTGAGTGCATGGGCTTCTAATTCTGAAATTTTGAAAGGAATCATCAGGCATGGTGGTGGCGAGGTGGCAAAACCAGTGCATGAGAGAGGGATACTTCTCAGTGAAAGTCTCGAAACCCCAAAAGGGACTATGTCTATTAACATGCCTTCAAACTCAAGAACCTCTAATCATGATCATCAGCAGACAAAGGCCGTGGCAATAGAACATCTATATCACTTGATAATGCAAGAAGCTTCTGAATACAAAGGCCTTCACCCGCAAAATATCGGAGCCTCCGAACAAAACAACTATGTGCTTATGACCTATCACGTAAGCAGTTCACTCATAGATTACCTAAAACGGAAACACTTCTCTGCGAGCACAGATCACTCCCCTATATTCTCAACCTTCGAGGTTCTTGCATCTCACCTTTGGAAGGTAACTAACATAATTCCTCGCTTCCTCTTGATCATGTGCACCAAGGTTGTTTGGTTACAACAAGATTTGAACAAGTATAAGTTGAGCTACCTAATATGCAAGTTTCGTTAACAAATCGCCAATGAATACAGATAAACTTGTATTATAACAAGTTATCACAAACTTGAACTTGTATTTCTCTTAAGTTTTAGGCCGGTGAACTATTTGTTTGACTATTTGATAGGGAAGGACCAGAGCATTGGGATTGGGAATGAGGAAAGAGAAGAAGGTATGCTTGCAGTTCGCGGTGGATACGAGAAACAAGATGGTGCCTCCATTACCAAAAGGTTTCAGCGGGAACGCGTATGTTCTTGCGTCGGTGATGATGTCAGTGAGAGAAGTGGAAGAGGCAAGCTATGGAAGGATCGTGGAGAAGATAAGAGAGGCCAAGAACAGAGTGAACCACTCCTATGTGAAAGCCTACGTGGAGGCATTGGAATCAGGAGGAGCACAACAGCAGGGAAGCCTCCCTCCTTTGAAGGAGCTAACTTTGGTTTCTGATTGGACGAGGATGCCATTCCATAATGTTGGATTCTTTCATGGAAAAGCAGCCTGTGTTTCTCCTCTCGCATCTCCAGTTCCACAGGCTGCTTACTTCATGCCCAATCCTTCTGACAATGGTGGTGTCGATGTCAGAATTGGCTTGCACCCCCAAACCATTACTGCTTTCGACGACTACTTCTTATCCCGAGGCCAATAGAAAGCCTTCAGTTTGATTCTTCAAAGTGTGAGCATCTTAATTCCGCTTCCCCGTAAATTCAATCTCTCTGTTCTTTGACTGACCTTATGATTTGGCCTAACAGAATTCGTGTGGTATAAGTGGCCATGCTTAGCGTTCAGAAAAGCAGCAACGTCCGTGAATTTATAGCTTTTGTGGACACTAAATATGGCAACTTTATCGGTCTGAGAGAGATTAAATTGGCTAGAAAAATAAAATCACGGGGAAAGAAATCAAGAATTTTACAGTTTGAAGGACAAAAAATGTGTTGTACTCTGAAAGTAAAGTGATAGGACATAGAGTACTATTTTAACTTTGTCGTATAGGGTTTGCTCGAAAAGGCTGTCTCCGGGGCCGGAGATGTGTCGTTCCGTAAGCGAACGAGGAGATAAAAATAATGTAATAATAAAAGGAATGCCCTTTTGTTGTATGCTTAAGCATTCGCATTCTTTATTGGAATCCCATGTTCAGTGTTAGCATAATCATTAACTTAATCTAGATTTTGAAACACTAAACATATTTGCTAGCAAAGCATGTCTACTAAAACAACTTAATCAATTGCATAAATGCCCTGTCCGACCCATGGACAAGACAACAACGCAATTTCATAAAGTAGGAGAAAGCCCTTATGTTACATGTCAGAAAGTAATCTGAAAGAGGCTACGGACTACAGAAAACTAGAACTCCGAGAGAATATATCTCAGACTACAAAATTCTTCAACAAGCACGATGCTTATATATATAGGCCAAAATGTTGTTACATAAATGTACCCGCGGAGTAATTATTACATATGAAGTCTCCGTCCAATGATTTCACTTTGTCTTCATCCTGCATCAGATGATAATGTCATTAGGAGAACAAGCAGATACCAAACCAAGGCTAAAATTCAAGTTGTTATGCAAATTCTGTGTACAAATTTAACACTGAGGCAACCTATTCTGAAATGTGTGAACCTCAGAAAGGCCAGAAAAGATAACTTCACAAAATTGATAAAACTTGAATTATGTAGATCTACTAGACTACTGCAATGTAGATCAATAAATTTTTACAAGCAAAAAATGGAATAAAAAAAACTAGACAGAACAAATGAAACCCCTCCCTTTTTAACATATAAAATAGCACTGGTGTTGCTGATATCAGTAAATCTCCCATTCAAAGCTGATAAACTACTAGGTTCTAAGACGAGTGAACGTGAAAACAATATTCTACAGTGAAACTGTAATATAAATTTTTAACTGTAATATACACCCAATTCAAAATTCAAAATCTGTAATGGTGTCTACGCAGTAATCAGAAGTCACAGATAGATGCATCAACAAGTCACAATGCAGAAACACCTGTGGGAAGACCCAAGTACCATTGATTAAATGTTGTTACCTGTTTCATCACTGAACCGACCAAGTCATCCAGTGAACCAATATTGTTAGAGATGCAACTCTGTTGCGCCTTCTGCTGGTCTATGATATACACTTGACCTTGTCTCAACGGGATCTCTTCAGCTAGTTTTGCAACCCCATCATGCTTAGTTTGTATGGGATTACGACAATTGAAGTCCAAGTTTCTGTAGAAGGCCGGGTCGGTTGGAGAAGGACTAGCTGGTCCCCTAACACCACCATTTACAGGAATCAGAGGATTTACAGAGCTACAAATAACATTTGAACGGTAAGCAGCATCCTGATTTCGGTCATCCCACACTTGAAAGGGTACATTACCGCTTATGTGACCGGGTGTATTAGCAAAAATGTCTCCTTGGGAATTCACACTTGGATTCCCAACACGCAAGGGTGTGGAAGTCAAGTTCTCAGTTGGAGATACAACTATTCGTCTAGAACACCCGGTTGGTGGGTAAGAATTTGGAAGGATTTGAGAAGACTGCACACAATCGGACCAATTATCACCACAACTACCATGATCCAGCAAAGAGCAAGAAATTTCTGAAGGTTGAATATCTACTGAAGATAAATTCTCATATGCTCTGCCCCCTTGTGTGTTTTGAGGATGTGCTACTACCATAAAGGAATTGTTTTTTACACTTGGAAGTGGAGTGAGTGAGCAGCTAGCAGTTGCTCTTTGTGATGGATCAAGTGATTCACTAGAGATGGGTAACGTTATTTTATCATCAATAACATTGGTCATGTCTAGAGCAGAACTAAGGCTTGTATGCTTATGGTGTTGTAATTGATCGCGCTCAGTGTACCCTATTATTCCCGGAACTGTATTTCCATTTTGGTTACCATGAACAATGGTTGACTGGAACTTGAGTGGGTCATTCATAGAATTGTTTAAATTCTGTGCACAACTAAACTGAATATTTCTTGAAGAAGGCAGTCCATGCACACCCAGGCCAGCAGGAGTGTTCAATCTACCGATTACCCCACCAAATGGGAGGGATCTGAAAACATTCTTCTGAAACTGTCCAGGAGCACTCAATGTTTGCAAATGGCTAAGCCCACTCAAAGAACCCATTCTCCAATAGGATTGATCTGCAGTACCTAAGGCTGCCACCAGATTAGCCTGTTGGTTCGCCACACAACTGATTCTTTTAAGATAAAGCCTATATTTCTGCAACCATCAGAAAATCCAACAATAAGGCTCCCTAGAAGAGAGGTTTAGGTCATATTAAGATAAAGCAGGAAGGTTTAGAAAAGTGCCTGGAGATGGCTAGCCACATTCTCCCTAGTAAGCTTTTCAACATTCATCAAATCAAGAATCTTTTTGGGTACAGCCTCTGCCACCAAAACAACATTATTATGAGGTGCAAACTTGTTTTGGAAACAGATAATTTTATGCCACTAAAAAGAAATATATGAACTAAAACATAACATGATATTTACCCCCCAGGGGCACTTATGATTAGAAAGGAGAATCAATATCGTCTCCATGATATTAATTCTGAATAGAACCATTATATGGTATAATATTATAGTTTCAGTTGTTTTGGTTACAGGTAATGGGCAAGGAGAACTTACTGTCAATGCCTAACTGATTAACAGCAGCAACAAACTTGCGGTGCAGCTCCACTGTCCAGACAACCCGAGGCTTCTTCTGGGTCGACGGGTCCTCATCATGGTCCTCATCTTCATCATTCTGATCCTTCCTTTTCTTGGTTATCTTCTGATCTATGTTGCTTGTTCCTGCTGAAGCAAGAACGCTGCCACTACCAGCATGAGGCTCTTCTTGGTTGTGGGGGTTGTTCTGCTCCCTAGAGTCAAACTTCTTCCTCCTGATCACATGCTGCCAAATGTTCTTTAGCTCTTCCATTCGAACAGGTTTCAACAGATAATCACAAGCTCCATGAGTAATTCCCTTCATCACTAGCTTTGGGTCACCATATGCTGACAACACTGAAATCAGACACTTTATAACATATTAGCTTCAGAGGATCATTAGCAAGCATTCTTAAATCAGTCTACCCCAAACGTTCAAGGTTCTGTATTTACAAAGAGAAAACAGCTATGAAACTTCATTTTTTTTTAATTTAAAAATCCCAAGTTTCAACCATCTAGTTGGTATCTACCTTCATTAAAAGCCTAAATTTGAAGAGGAAACACAAGAAACAGAAAGAGATGAACTGACAAAGACTTGCGTGCTTACTTATGACTGGTAAGTCCATCTCAAGTCCTACAAGCTCGAGTAGCTTAAATCCATCCATGTCTGGCATATTAACATCACTGATAATCAGGTCAAACTTGTTTTTGTTTTCTCTCAACCACTTCAATGCTGTTATTGCCTGACTAGTTGTCGTCACTGCAAAATCATCATCCGAGACCAAAATAAACATCATTATAAAACAGTTCATTCGCAAATTTCAGATGTATATATAGAACACAAAACAATTGTCACATATTCTGTAGACGAGAACTCCAATCAGTAAAACAGCACAAACCATCCCCTTGGTATCCGATTGAAATCGGATTCCATGTATGAAACTCAAGCAAGAGTCACGAGAGAGAGAGAAATAGGTAGTCAAGGAGAAATGGTCAAGAAAAGTGAGGCTAAAGGAGGAGCGGCAGAGAGATTGAAAATAGGAAATGGTGAACTGTGAAATGCAACAGGTTAGTGAACTAATTTATGTTTAGAAAAGCCAACAATAAGATTAGATTGTATATTGGCTACAATATCCCGCATGCAAGTAATTAATACAAGTCTTTGCAGTTCCAATATTACATAGCCAAACGAACTAACAGAATCAGCATAGAAATACCAGCTGAAATCAAAATCTATATGATAAGATAAAGCCCGTATAGAAATCCCGAACCCGCAAAGGGGAAATAGAATAATGAAGAATGAGCGAACCGTTATATTGGCATCTTCGAAGAAGAGTTTCCAACACGAAGAGGCAAGTTGGGTCATCGTCAACAGCAAGAACACGCATTCCTACAGGAAACTGGACTCTGGGATCATCCATTCTGGTCTCCACCATCATTTGCTCGACACGAGTACTCACAAACTCAATCAGTGGACGTTGGAAGAGATGTTGAGCCTTAGAAGGATTTAACTTTCAACTATGATCACCGATTCACAGTTATATGGCCAATGGGTATGAAACCAAGAATCATATGAAAAAGAAGATATGCCAAGAAAAGGATTCGCACAAGTCTAACGAATATAATCTTTAGCAGAAAGAGGGAGGGATAAGGGGAATGTGATGATGCAGGGGAATTAAAAACCTTAAATTTGAAAGGAATTTCGCTCTTTTTTTCCTTTTTCTCTCTTATTTGTCCTGTAACAGATGAGTTAAAAAATAGAATCTACGACAACCTATAGACAGGGAAAGGGGGACTGAATAACGTAGACTTGGACCCAAATGGACCTTAATTTCTCGTTTTAGATTCCAGGAATCCGCCGAAAACCAATGCGGCATTACCACGCGCTTCGAGGATAAGAAAGAAACATCGGATGGACGGTGCTTAGATGGATACTATGATGACGGATTCACTTAAATGAGATTAAGGTGGCATTAATCATCCCTATTTTGCAGTATCTGTAATAAATGCTTTTCCTGATTCGATATTCAGCTTTCAAATCAAGCCTTTAATTTTGTGAAACATATAAATTGAAGGCCTTTTGTTTGTTTATGTGGAGCTGGACAGCTGAAATCTGCGTACAGATTTTATTTCATGTATTATTAAATTATATAAGATTTGAAGTTTGTCTTTTTAGGAGCTACAATCATTCAGTCAAAGTGAAAAATTCTCGGCACTCACCAATAATCACCAAGCCAAAATAAGGGCCATTATTTATGGATAATTCAATTCAGGAAGCAAGGAATACGAGACATTAATACATCATAGGTCAACGATAAAACTAACTGACTATATTAAAATCTTGGTTTTTGTATATTTGGCAGTGTTATAATTTAAAAATAAGTTTTTATTTAATTATCTAAAATTGAAATACTGTTAGAAACAGTTTCATGATATTTTTTCATAAGATTATTTAATATAAAAATTTAAAATATACCATTTTAATTAATAAATGACAACAACAACAGCTGTACAAGAACAAATTAAGCCCAAAACTACGAAAAAAGACGAGTAGAATAGGAGAACAAAGGGGGGAGGGGACCACAGCAGAGAATAGTTCAGAAAGGGGAGAGAGAATAAAAGGTGTGAGCGTGCTTGAAGACAGGAACGAACACTCTCGAGTCTGAGTCCCCATTATTTGCACACGGAAAAACCCACTGACTGGTAAAGTTGGCTTCGTTTTTTGCATAATTTGATCATAGAACCCTCTTCACCCCTATCCCCTTCTGCTTTCTCCTTTTGCCTTTAGTGCTTTCTGCAATCGTTCACCTTTGGAACCTTATTCTCTTCCCTCCCCCTTCCCCCCCTCTGTGCGTCTCTTCTACGTACCCCTCTCTGCTTTCTTCTTCAACATCCATCAGGCATGCTCTCTCATCTCCCTCAAATCACCTCATCAAATAATATTAGCTAGCTAGGTTCCTAGAAAAAACCAGATAATATATATATAATCTGAAGAATGCTACCTAATTAATCGTGCATGTTTTAACGTTGTTGGTTGAAAGCCCACTAATTAAGCAGATTGAAGCCTGTCGGGTTCCTATGGCACCGCCCCGCAAAGAAAATCCATACATAATTTACACGGAGAGTAAAGTAAAATCATTACTGCACAAGACAAGGACGATTTTTAGTGAGCTAATCAATGATTATCCCAGATAATAAACCTGCCTTTTAGTTCATGCCTTTGTATCATCACATCAACCATCCATATGCCAATGGCTTTCTTTCGTGGCAAGGATTCTTGATATATATGTATATATATACACACACACGCACGTACGAACAATTATTTCAAGGAGAATTGATTCTGAATATCGCAGAACAGTTTATTAGGTTATACATTTCTAGGGATCAACTGTGACAGAGAGATAGCAGCTGCAAGCCTGCAAGTGAAATTCCGAGCAACTAGAAATTTTAGGAAGACAAGGTTGCTTCCTCGGAGTTGGCTCCTAAGATCACGTGTTGGAAGATCCGCACACAATTCACTATAACCTATCCAAAAGTAGAGTGAATTAGTATTCATGATTAACCAAATCCAAAGCACATCATGAAGCGTCCACCAATGAGATTTAGCAATGGATATGATGATCACTTTGCAGCATGAGGCGTCCATGTTATTTAATAAGATTATCTCAAAAGGCTCATTATTGGAACAAGATCTCGGGATATACCTTCCTTTCTGAAGGCACATGGCTTCCTCTAGGGGTGAACAGTAGTTCATGCGTTGATGATCCATACTAGGTGGACGTGCTTTACAACCATGTACTTTCTTTTTCTCTTGAGATACGTATCTATGCTTACTTTCACTATAATGGTGAAGCTTGCCTCAGATCTCGAAACGTGTGAATAAAGAACAGGGGACATTTCTATTTTAGAGTCCACCAATTCTCATACAGTGTCCACCAACTCTCATATGCCCAATCCTACCCTCGCTACTTGGTCATTACAAACCAAGCTACCATGTCGAGCTAGGGCTACAAACAAGGCGCGCGTGTGTTCTCTCTTCTTAGTTCTCATAAGTATAGATTTGTGTTTATTTTGTCTTGATATGTCTTTTATAATGAATTTTATTAGGTTTATGATATAAGAAACATCAATACGAATATGATACAGCATGATACAATATATACGATGATTTTTGTTGGATTCTAAACAAGCTAGTATTACTAACGTGATATATACGATAATTCTTTCCTAAGTTTTTAAGTAATACACAAGCATTTTGTTGGAAAAAATTAATATAAATGTTAGAATATGTGATACATATCATGAAGTACAACATGTGTCTTGCAACCGACATGTGTATTAAATAAGGGTGTGTTTCACTTTTTATTGAGACATTTTTATTTAATATGTTGATCTTTTAAACACTAGGCCAAGACTCAGCGTCGAGCCGTCGACCTTGGATGGCCCTTTCATCAGATCGGGCAGTGGCACTAAGCAAAAGGTCAAAGGTGAACAAGGAATAGAGATTCCAACACATAATTTATCAAGGAACTTGTACATTAGCGAATAAACTACCGTAATCCATAACATGTGGCAAACTATTATTTTTATCGACTACTAAGGTCAGGTGAATCCGTGTTTGGATTAAAGTCTGTAGTCGGTCCAATTCCAACGCTGTGTTTATGCATCAAGCTTGAACGACACATATACTAGTCAGCAACTTAGTACCCTCTCCGCCATGTATCCGAAGCTGCCATAACACAACAACCACAAAATGTCAGGTAATTGTTCATTTAAAATATTCAGTGCACAATAACACATTTGTAAGAAATTATATATTTATCACGCTCTCATTAAAAAGAATCATGTTTGGTATATCTGAATAGAAAAATCTAATAACAAAAACATGAATATAAATAGTAAGGGCACCTTGTCTCGAGATGGACCAATCCTTGTCCTTATCAACGGCCCAAAAGAAATAGCCATGTAGGCCCACTGTTCGAGCGAACCGGACTTTCACTTTAATGGACCACACGTCATCATATGTGATCCAGGAAGTGCCGGCGTAAGAGTAGTAAGACACACTAATCCGATCATAAACAACGGTTGCCACATTCTTCTTATTGAATTCCAAAATCTTATCGTAATCCATGGTCCCATCGGTATCAGTTGCGGGCCCAACCGCCTGAGCCCCGATCCCATGAACATTCGGATCCTCAAGCTTCCACGTCCGACCATACAACGGTAAACCCATCACGAGCTTAGAACGTGGTACTCCTGCCCGGATCCATGACCCGATCCCGTAGCGGGTGCTTATGTTGCTTTTGGGATCGAAGAGAGCGCCGTTGACCCCAGTGAAGTTTGACCAGGCCCCGTGATAATCGAAGTTCATGGGACTGGCCCAGTCCAAGTATTTGCCGATTGCTTCCGCCGGATACGACCTCGGTTCGTTGCCGATGAGCAGTATTGTATTGGCGTAGTACACTGCGGCTGTTAAAAGCAAGCGTGGCTTGCGTTGAATTCTGGATTCCGAAACCAGAGCTTGGTACCATTCCTGGAACAAGAGAGCGAGGTTGGACATGTCTTGTCGGGTGTCCGGGAACTCCCAGTCGAGGTCGAGACCATCGAAGCCGTATTGGCGAGCCACTTGGATGGTGGAGTTGATGAAGACGGAGCGACTCTGAGAGGTGCCGGCCATGGCGGCGAACGCGGAGGAGTTGCTGCCTCCTCCTCCGATGGACAAGAGAGTCTTGACGGGAGGGCTGCGGTGACGGAGGCCGTTGATGAAGTTGTGGATCTCAGTTTGGGTAGATTGGGTGACTCTGATCTTGAAGGAGTCAGCCGGGTCGGGCTCCACGAAGGCATAGTAAATGTGGGTGAAGTAGTTTGTGTTCATGGAAGAGGTGGCGAAGTCAGTGCCCGAAGGCCAATAAGCAGCTCTGACAGATGAAGATGGTGTTGGGTAAAGAGAAGAAGAAGGATTGGACTCAACAGATGATTGGTGCATTGTGAGCAATAGCAGAAGGAGCATGAAGCCGTGGACGGCCATGGAGGTCATCTTGTTGTTTTGGAGTTGCAAGAGACGAGACGACAAGTTTAATATATGTGTGTGTGTGTGTGTGTACATATGTATATGTATGTATGTATACGGGGATGGAGGAAGCAATCAAACACGTGAAAGAAAATTGAACAACGGTAACAACTAGAATACAAGTCAAAAGGGACAAGGTCGTCGCTTACCAATAATTTTCAATTATATGTGCTTGTCGATGTTGTTGCTCAACTCATTTATTGAATTAGCCATTGGCGACTTCTCTCAACGCTCCTTTGACAAAAAAAAATGTTTGAATATGTATGACGTAGTGCACAGGACCACGCAGATTAAATGAATAGGGGCCACTATGAATGGTCGATAGCACTTGATGATGATTAGAACGAAGCACTACTTCGGAGAATGCAGCTTAGTGCAATCGCTGTAATATACCACCGATGAGGTTAATGCATCAGGATATTTTATTGGAAGGAATCTACAATATAATCTGCAACCAAACAAATGAAGAGCCAGACACTTTCAATTCTTTGTTTTGCCCTCTCTTCTTCTCCCACGGGGTTACAGAACAAATGAGGACCAATATAAGTAATTAACAGCTCACGTCATCTTTTATACAACCGAGTTTTTTTTTTTTTGAAAAAACAAAATATATTCACGGACTTTGATTTGATGCAGAATGTTAATGTATTCAGTCTAACGGCAATGGATCTATGACCGAGTCAAATATCATTGAGCTTAGGCTATTGGGTCCCAAATGACACATAGGGGCTCGATAATTTTTTTAAAATATAATACTATCAATTTAAATAACTGTAAACTAATGATTTTTAAATATAAATGAAATCTCAATTCTGTTTGTAGGTATTTGAATTGCTACTTATAATTCAGTTTTTTTTTTTAAACGATAACCTAACTATGATTACTTCAACTTTGGAGACTAAAATCTTAGAATATTTGCCTTAATCCTAAATGGAAGTGTTCCTATCTGTATGGTAGCTTTTGTTGACCTCAATGGGCTGACTTGGGTGGCATTAAAGTGGGAGATGACTTTGGGGACGAATGGATTCAATCACAGCGACTGATTGCTTCTAGGTGCATATTATTACGCTGTTCATAGTGCCATTTCTCTTTCACTCTGTACCATGTTTCAGCCTCTCATCCTTAATAATTCCTTATGTTTGACTTTATAATTTAATTACAACAAGTCGTAATACAGAATATAACTGACCAAATTAAATGCATTATTATAAGAAACATCCTTTAGCATTACTATTATTTAAAAATCACATATACTGTCGCATGTTAGAATTATATGACGGCAAATGGTTGAATTTGAACAGGAAAAACCCAACCTTGTGCTTGTTCCAAGCGATTAAAAGTACAAGAAATCGCACTGTTTTAGTGAAAAATGGATTTAAAAATCTTTAAATAAAACCCCACACATTGTTTTATGTATACGCAAGTAGATGGCATATATAAACAGACAGACATGGCTTATGTTGTAGCTTGGAAACGTATGAAAAGGAATGTCAGCTAAACCAGATCAAGGGTATGACAAATTCGGCAAGAACGGATTAGGCTTGAAATCACATTTTTGACCTGGAGGTTTAAATGACTTAGATCAAGGGCATCACAAATTCATCATTGTTTTCAAGTTAACAATTTGAATTTAATCTGATTAATGGGCAGAAAAAATAAATATGATAATCGTCCAATGAAGGCGAAGACTAATTACATTCAAGTGGCAGACACGCATCACCACCGACTAATAAGAACAAAAATTTGTGATCGCTGATAATTATTAATTCAATCTAATTATGGATGGTGGTGAGGCAATAGGGTAGATCGTAACGTAACAATCATCATATGTTAAAAAAAACAATGTGATTAATTATCGTACAGTGAAAGACGTTAACAATGAGAGGTTTGGTTAGAGTCCATATTAGAACCACAATATATGTGTGTGTATATATATATATATACACACGCCGCCGCAGTCACTCTTACGCATGCATATACGCTCCTGCCTTTTATTAACCAAGTTGGCAACTTGCCCTTTCTATAAAAATTAAAGTAACAGACACCACTTGAAAAATAGACCTTTGAATGTTTGAATATGGGAGCTCCGAGTTTAAGATAGTGACAAAAGGTTAATGGGAAAGAAAGCAGAATGAACTGAGATTATATCAACAGAACCAGCAAGTTTTATCTATATATATCTATCTATCTATCTGTCTGTATACCATTGAGGATATATAGTTATGTTGAGGGTTCTGATATGATTTGGTTCCATGAATTCATTAATTACGTCCTACGAGAGTTGTATGTTTGCCTTATGGGATTTGTTCATATTCCATATAACTCACTCATCCCACTTACGACTTTGCCATTCAAGTTGGCTCATATATCCACTTGTGATGGTGCTAACAATCATTATTTATACCAGAAGGCCAATTTATTCCTAAGCCAGGATATTATCAGCTTCCTTATATGCTTCTCTCACTCCACATTTTAATAGTGTAAGTTAACCCAAAATTAATACGCAATTCCGCTGTCAAGGGCAACTAGAACGACTCCACGTCAGCCTCCCCTTTTAACTGCCGGCACTTTGTCCTTTCTCTTTCTTCCTTTATTTTCTTTTCTCTCCCTCTTTTAAATAAGCTAATTAAATTAAGACCTTTGTAGGTAGAATGTTAAAAGCATATTAAGGAGCAAGGAAATTGAGTTGATCTATTCCCTTACGAAGTATAAAAAATGAGAGAATGCGGTAATGATCAATTATAAAATGTAAAAATTAATTAAAAAAAAAAGAAAAACGCATTTATTTAATATTACTCCACATATCCTTAATAAAAGAATTAATTGAATTTTTTAGAATAGATTAAAAAATTAGATAAATAAATTATTATAAATAATATAAGAGTTAGCTGACTAATTTAAGTAAATTAATAAATATATAATATGAATCTATTTTTAAAGATTAAATTTGGTTATAATTAACTAATTTATTTAATTTTAAAAAAATTAACTAATTCTTATATTAAAAGAAAAATATGATAATTCAGTTATATACCTAATGGATGTGGACTAAAATATAAAGTCGAGATTTAAGACACAGAAAGTAGTAGGAAATGGGTGCGAGACGAATATGAACAGTTAAGAAAGTTGAGACGAACACAAGTGGCTCCAAAACTAGATATGCAAAGGGAGAGCCTTAGGATTTATAAATGGGAACATGGTAGCCCCGCTGGATGGAGTTTCAAGTACAGAGAAAGTTGTTTGCCCTACATGACCATGTTTGGCTCTGTCTCCTTCATGATTACCTTACTTTCGATACCACGCGTGATCGCATCACTTGATAATATTATTGTGGTCTTTCCCATGTCCATTCCAGGCAATTGGCCGACGCCGTGTCCCTTCATTAGCCTATAACAGGGACAGCAACTCAGTTTGCCATCTTCTTTAGGGAAAGCCTCAGAATCATCCAGTTCATGCAGTTTTCCTGATCTTAATCATGACTTATCATTGCTTGCTATAGCTTAGTATATTTGGGTGCTCAAAATTCTCCGTGGGTCTCTATTTGGAAGTGCAACTAAATTACAGCTGTGTCCAATAAGTTTATGCAGCCACATGGTTTAATATATAACGGTTTTCCGTCCAATTGTCAAAAGTACACTAGAAGCTGTGTTACTGTTTCTTGAACCTATTCCATGTATAGGAATCCGATAAATCATAAAACTCCTACCCCAGACGCTTTTTTCAATCCATTTTACGGTCTCAAGAATCCGCAAAATAATATTTGTGAAACTACCGACAAGGGGACGAGAAAGTTAGTACCATCTACCATGGAACGAGGTTGTAATAACCCCGGCCTACCCTCCGCTGGAGAGGTTCCTCCCGGTCCAAGTAC
Source organism: Leucaena leucocephala (assembly GCA_037074615.1). Lineage (NCBI taxonomy): Eukaryota > Viridiplantae > Streptophyta > Magnoliopsida > Fabales > Fabaceae > Leucaena > Leucaena leucocephala. Next base: position 3,930,474 of record CM073517.1, on the reverse strand, counting down.
ACCATTGCAGAGCCCACAGGAAAAGAAACACCTATCTGTTGAGGAGGAGAAAGAAGAAGAGGAGGAGGAGGCAAAGACGGATTCTTTAATAGATCTGAACATGAGCGCCGATGATTCTGCTGTCGGGTGCAATCAAGAACTCCAACTCATCGCCAATTTGGATGTAGATATGGAAAAGTCTACAACTCCAGAGAATTCTGGTGCTTTAGAGGCAGAGCCACGCGTATTCTCTTGCAAGTACTGTCAGAGGAAGCTTTACAGTTCACAAGCGCTTGGAGGACACCAGAATGCGCACAAGAGGGAGAGGTTAATAGCGAAAAGAGGACAGAGGGAGATAATGGCCTCAGTTACAGAATTTGGGTTTCCTTTTCTGCATCATAATCACAGGTATACAAGCATGGCGTCTCTACCCCTCCACGGTGCTGCCGGTAATAAACCTCTTGGGATTCAGGCACACTCCATGATTCACAAGCCTTCTCATATTTCTTCTAATTACGGGTTCGGAAACAGCCATGGACATCATGGCTGGTCAAGACCCCCGATTGATCAGAAACCCAGAGTAGGGAAGCTAGAGATGGCTAATTTTCAGAGGACAGCAACATTAGGTTTGTCATCACGAGGTAGTGTAGGTAGGTTTGAAACGGTAATGACGATGGTGGGTTCTCCAGTCAGTGAAGAAATCACTGGGTATTTGGCAAGTGGAACTCTATTGAAGACTGATCGAGAAGATACAAAGCACCTTGATTTATCCCTCAAGCTCTGAGAAGGGCTTATTTGTATAGGATAATAGGATATTCAGTAAGTACTAGCTAGAGCCGAGCGTCTTCGCAAGTTTCTTCTCCCATTGTCTGGAAAATACTGGTGCAGATTTGTTTATGGAGGATCAAACTTGTTTACTCTGAGGTGCAGTGATCTGATATTTTCTAGTCCGACGAGTTGTTTTCTTTCCGAGACTTTGATGTGTTTAAGCGTTCTGCCGATTTAGGAGGGTTTTTTAGTTCTGATAGCTCTTGTTAAGTTTCAAAACTGGCCTAGAATTTGTTCCAATATCATTGTAAATGCTGGAATTCTTGAACTTAATTTCTACATTCAGCTGTTAAACGGTTTATCAATTATCATCTCATATACAAAAGTTCATGTCTTGACCCATTCTGAATGATACGTACATGTTGGATTAATTAGCACAATTAAACCCAATTCATCAGTCAAGGAATATTCCGTCAAATGAGCGACAGTACAGATTCAAACAGATAAGTTCCTTTGTAATCGTAGCATCGTGCCGGATTTATATTTTCGAGTGAAGAAAAAGAGAAATGATGCCTGAGAATTCTCTAAAAATTAGATTCAGTGTTACTTCTCAATTATTATTGCTCAATAAGATTCTCAGTCAATGTTTGAAAAAAAAAAGAACACGGACAATAAGGATGACGGCAAAAAGTGGGCACACGAATGAACAAATGATCTTTTTGGGGGGCACCTGGATGAAAAACATACGAGTCTACGGTTATACGAAAAACAAATAGAAATTCGATAAACAGACATGATGTTATATGAAGAATTAGAATTCTGATTCTTTGTCCATAAGTGGATCAGAACACCAGATATAGACTTGTAGGATGGGAGATCATGCTTGTCCGATACGTGCGGATGCGCCTACTAGGTATGTGTCATCTGGGGGCCTCAAATCTGGGAAAGATTCGGAGATGTTGATATTTAAATTAGAATAATAACGTAGCTAACGTGGACGCTAGTCATCAAAACCAGCCGTGTATGCCAAGGGTTTCGCAATTCGCACACCTCAAAAAACAAAATTCCCGGGGCGTTGCCTAGCTACTACTTCCAGAGTCTCATGTCACTCCCTATCTTTATTCTATTCACTGTACCCACCACTACTGCTTCAATATTTAATTGTAATTCATTGCTCACAGGTTGATATTTTCTGTGAATGAATAGAACCTGGCCATTGCTCGCATAATTTGTAGACTTTGATGGGAGGAAAAGGAAACAGGGTCGCGAGTGTAGTGAGAATTAATCCGAGAAAGAGATATGTCATTATAAAATAAGTAAGTAACATGTAATATATTCATGTTGAGTGTTGAGTCATGAGTGGAGAACAGGGCCGAGGTAGAATTCACCTGAGGAAGAGGTACTCCCTTCTATTTTTAATAGCAGAGAGTTAGTTACTTTTTTTTATTTAAATTAAAAAAAATAAATTAATTAATTATAATTAATAATAGACTAGAAGTAGTAACTTTTTTTGGTACAACCCGAAGTAGTAGCTTTATTTTTTAGTATAAAAATTTTTACAAAGAGGTTAGACTCACCCACAATCTAAGGGCAGGGTAAAATCTTATTTCTTCTTATGTGATACTAATATCGGGCAGGCCCAGCAGTCTATTACCTTCAGACGTAAACTTAGACACCCAGAAGTTAAGATGTCTTCCCAAGCGTTGAGATTAAAACTACAATAAAATAATATTCTCTATAATCAAATATACTCTAAATAATCGTCCAAAGTAACTTAGAATTTTTTTTTGCCCACCCGGTTCACCGGAGCTTTGCCCCGACTATATCCGGATCCGACCCGCGTCGCGCACCTGGCTATGGTGGGTGAGTCTCCTAACAGAGATTTTCTGCATACGCCAAGACTCGAACTCGAGACCTCGTTTAAACGATATCGAACCACTTATTACTCGGACTAACCTCCGTTAGTAGTAGCTTAGAACTTAGAAGCATTGCCGGTGAGCAACTGTGAGTAATGGACGTTTTTGTGTCGTGGAGGGCATTCGGATTTAAGGGAATGGGCCGAAGAAATGACCTCATAATAGAGAGGTCTATTGGGCCCAATAAGGTAGAAAATTTTGGTTGAAATGTTTTGTCCGTGCCCTTTGTACAAAAACTAACGAAAGGTTAATTTGAGTGGTAAATAGTTCGATATCGTTTAAGCAAGCTCTTAAATTTAAGTCTTGGCATAAATAAAAAATTCCTGTTAAGAGATTCACCTTCTATAGCTAGATGTGTGACATGAATCGGATCTAGATACAATCGAGGTAAAATTAAGATAAATTGGGTGAGAAAAAAAAAAAGGAGACAAAACACTGAAGAAGTCAGAGGGTGGGGGCGCGGGAGAATGTGCGAGGAAGCGAAATCAGAATTAGGGTGGCAGTAGGCTGTTCCCTTATTGTTAAACAAAGCAGGGTCTATTCCTTGTGGACATCAACAGCAGCATTCACCCGCCTTTCTCCGTTTTCAGTCCTCCCCCATTGATATCTGTGTATTCTTGTCCCTTTTGCTTCTTTCAATAAACACTTCAACACAGGGGCCCCAAGGATCATCATGTACCTGCGGACGACAAGTAGAAAAGGGTAAAAGGAGAAGCTCTGAACTACAAGTCGGCAGCAAAGTAGCAACTGGTCTGAGAGACAGAGTATGGGAGGCAAAATGTTGATAACGTCCCCTAAGAAGAAGCTAGGAGGCTTTCCCGTTTACCTTAACGTATATGATCTCACCCCCATTAATGGCTGTGTTTACCATTCTGGTGTTCAAGGTACGTTTTCGCGCTCCCCCTTCTTCTTTTCTTGAAGGCATTTTCACAGTATCCCTTGAATAATGGCGTTTTGTTGTAGCAGTTCATGGGGTTGAATATGGATTTGGAGCGCATGAACACGACACCGCCGGCATTTTTGTGGTGTAACCCAGACATTGTCATGGTTTCACATTCCAGAAAATCTATCCTCATCGGAACCACGGGTTTGGGCCCTAAAGATGTTTCGGCATTAATGGACAAGCTAGCTCACCGCTACTCTGGCAACACCTACCATCTTATCACTAAAAGCTGCAACCACTTCCTCTGACGATGTTTCCTCTCTTGTCGGTTGTGATAAGCTGTTATTTTGAATGTGTAGGATATCTCTGCAACTGTGTGCTTCCGCCCTATCTGCAAGAAGCAAAGATTGACAATTCTCGAGGACGGGTAGGATCCAAGAAGAATAAAATGAACAAGAAACTGAGACAGCATGCCGACGATTACGAGGCTCCCCAGATTCAAATAGAAGTTTCTGATTATTTAACCATTGTGTTTTAAGCGAGCGAGTTGCCATAGCTGGCCGCTAGGGAGGGAATCGATGCAGTGTCTCCCATCTCTATTGTAATGAACGGTTCCTTCGTTTACTAGCTCATGATTGTTGTGTAAAAACATATGTACAGCGGTTCAAAGTATGTACAACGCATGGCTAAGTTATTGAGAGGGGATGGTCCAAGTGAACAAGGATCTAATTTGGGGCCCCACCCAACATTTAATCTTACTAGAAGAGTGAAATGAGAGAGATATGAAGAGAATCAGAGGGTAACAAATTAAAGAATCCAAACTAGCACGATGAACATATATAGATCAGTGGGACCCATTTATACTACATAATCGTAAAAGTCCAGGGTTTGCTTCTCAAGCTTTTAATTTCGAGTGCAGACTAATCAATAATGTAACTTAAAAGCATCGGGTCCTGCCATCTTTCCCTCTGTTCGGCTTTTGCCTTTATCCTCGTTCACCCAGACAAATTGTGTTTCATTAGAATAAAAAAAAAATGAAGGGGGCTCTTGGCTCCATTCCTGTTCAATTAATGAGTGAAGAGGAAGCCACCCGTGTAGATTTCCCGCAACTTAGGAGACAAGTCTCGACTTTCCTCACCAGCTACAGGACCCTATATTCTCTTCTGTTTTGTGCTAACCAACTTCAACTATACGATACCGCTTGTTTCTCTTGCTTGTTTTATGCTTTAACTTCCTAACCCGTGGCCATAGGAGCTAATAAATAATAAACCAAAAATTCATGATTGGTGATCCTTGATTTATTATATTATATTATATGAGCCCCCAATTGGGTTGTTCCCCAGCCACCTAAACTCGACCAACAAATTCAATAATATCGAGTTTTATTTTGGCTTCCTGCCCGTGGCTTCACCAGCGATCTGGCATCAAATCCAAGCCTAGATCCTGTCTCCCGTGCAAGCGCCTAATATGATATGGCGTGCTTCCTGTTAAATTTAATATCTTTTTATTAGTAGGGTTTAACTTGTTAAAATCTTCATTTTAAACTTTTAAAGATAACTAGGGTTATATGCCCCCGAACTAAAATAAAGAAGGATCACATGTATTTTAAAAGGGAAGGCCTACGGTATACCATTAAATTACACGGGCCTAAATTAATATTATTGGAATAATCGGAAGCACACGAAATCTAAAGAACCAGCAATTTAAGAAAAAAGAAGAGAGAGAGAGAGAGGGAGAGCATAGTAGTGGGCTTAGATTAAATCGTAAGAAGCGATGTGGGTATGATGGGGAGGGAAACCCAGGTTGAAAAGTTGGGACTGCAAAGCAACCGACACCCCACATCCACAACGTTTGAATGAAACGTCGGCTGAGGAGATGAAAGTGCCTACTTATTAGACATTTTATTACTTTTAAACTCATGTCCACATGCCATGGATCCTTTTTCTTGTTGAAATAACAATCTACACGCGACCCATCCTCACTTTTTACACTCTTTTAACAATAAATACGTGGGTGTCGCCAATAATAATTGTTATTGATGATAAAAAATAAACTCATATCTTATAAAAATATTAATTGAGAGTTCTTTTAATAGATAATTTTATAAATTTTTTATAAATATTTTTCAGCCATAAAATTATACTATAACTTTAACAGAGATTAGTGTCAAATTTACTTAAATTTATTTATATAAAAAAAATACATGGTGTTGTTCCAGCTACCTCTACAGGGACCCACATCATTCGTTTATAAAGCTTTCAAAACAAAAACTTATATTAAATTCACAATCCCCATAAAATCCTTTGAAAATTGACTAAATCATTTTTTTTATTTTCAAAAATTGCAACCAATTTTCCTTAATTTTTGTGCAATTAGAAAAAGGATGTAAAACATATCACTCACCCAAATTGGTTAATATATTATTATTATTATTATTATTCTTGTACCGGAGAGAAAAAAATGCCAAAGGACCACTGGAGCAGTCGTGTAGTCAGGAGTCAAAAGTGATAAATGAACAGGGGAGCGAATATGAAACGCGGAGGATTTATAAAGCAGAGAAGGGACAGAGAGGGGATATTTCGCAGCCAACCACCATGCATCAGCCATCTCTTTCTGCAGCGTCCGCCAAAAACAAAAGCATGTGAATTGCATACCAAATGACAACTAACATCCCACCCTTGAGCTAACGGAACTATCAACTGTTCGCTCTTTTGCACCATTTTCCTCAACCACCACTGTTCATTTCCCTTCATTTCTATTTCCCATCATTTGGTTCCCTACTCTGCTTTGCTTTCCCTTCTTCCTTTCCTTTTAAATCTATTACAGTACTATAAAATCCTTCAATCGCTTAGTCGATCGTTGGTGTACAGTACAAGGCCAACCAATAACGGTAACAGCAAGCGAGCAAAACCACCAAAGAGATCAAAGGCCAAATTTTTGTTCATAACCAAGGAGAAAAGGCCCTCCTCCCTTGATTAAAATTCCACAAAATACAGATCTACACAGTTGGCAACGGAACATTTTCGAGGATTATGCCTCTCACGCAAAATAATTCTCCTATTACATAAAATTTACATTACAATACAGTATATTTCACGACTATATGATACAAATCAGGAAAGAGGTAGATTGAGTGCTATCTAATTGTTATCTCGCTCGCAAGGAAGAAACTGTAATACCTATCAACTATGAAATACGAATCTGCGTATTGAATTCTACAGGGCCGTAACTAGATGTATTCAATCACTAATTATGTTCACAAAACAAATGGGTTAGTGTGGTTCAATCTATCTAACCAGTTAGCACCTAGAAGTACTGAATTTCACTAATCAGGGATCGGGGGGAGAGAGGGAGCACCAAATGTTCACCTTTTCCAGGCATAAACAAGCAAGGAAAATCCGATGGGCACCCCCAACTCGTTCTCCTCCACGCTGGACCATTCCATCACGGAGGAGCTTCCCCCAAAAGATCCCGCCGACGAAGACACTGAAACCGACGACGACGAGAAACTCTTGCCTATTCTACCCCATTCATTCGGCCCCGAATGCCAGTTTTGCTGCGTCCACAGATTCACCAGATTTCTGTCCCCTGCTACTCCCTTACCTCCTTCTTCAGCTTCTTCCTCGATTTTGAACATAAAAATGGCGTGCCCATCGCCGTTCTCTCTCTCAAATAGCCAATTGTAGACGTCCCACGAGATCTGAACCGGTACCCCGTCCACTTCTACTCTCTCATTCCCTCTAAATTTCCATTTCAGTCGCTTGATCTGAAGCACAACTTTCCCATCCACGCTGAAGCAGAGCCTGGAGTCGTCCCTGTACTCGCAATCTATCTGCATCTCTCTCATTTTGCCCCCGAACCTGGCTCTTGTAGTGTAGATTTTGTTGGCCACCACATGCTCCCTCTTGAGAACCAGAAGCTGGGAATTCTTGGGCTCGAGAGCTTTAGTCTTGGCGTACGCATCCTTATTGAGATCGCCGACCAGAAGAATCATCTCCTTGTCCACAACCAGGGCAACGTAGAAACCAGAGTGGGGCTCAGGTCCAGACCCAAATTTAGCTCTGGTGAGATTCCAGGAGATGAGAGTGTTGTCGGAAAGCTTCTTCGTTCCATGCTTTTTCCAGAAAACGAAGGGCTTGATGTGGAGGTGAAAGGAAGCGGAAGTGGGAGAAGTAGAAGGAGGGAGAGGGGAATCGTCAGGGGGGTGGTGGAGGTGAAGATGGAGGGAGCGACCGAGAATGGAGCGTGACCAAGTGAAGCAGACGACGCCGGCTTCGGTGTGGTAGAGATAGGTGGTGAGGTTGGAATTGGTGGAGTGTGGCGGCGGCGGAGGAGGAGCGTCGTCATTGGCGGTAGGGGAGGGGCGAAAGCAAGAAGACATTGAAGATTGATGTGATTGAGCTGAATAAAGGGGTTTTTGGGGGAATCTGATGATCTGTGCGGTGGCAGAAGAAATAGGTTTCAATTCGAGGAGGTGATTATGAAGGGAAGGGAAAGAGAGGGGGTTTTATGGGAGAGGGAGAACCGTGACTGAGAAGACGAGAGAAGCCTCTGACCCTGTTGGCAACAACCTGTGAAACAAAGCCAAAGAAGAGGGCCCCACCTTTGCCAACTACTCAATATTTTCTCTGGCTGCGACCATTTTTTTAATTCATAATTTATATAGGGTATAATATTTTAATGTTAATTTATATATATTTAATATTATAATTTTATTTATAATATTTTTAATTTAGTATAATTTTTTATATTTGAGAAATAAAATTATACTAAATTAAAAAAATTATAGATAAAATTATACTAAATTAAAAAAATTATATTATAAATAAAAATACGATATTATATACGTATAAAAGATAAAATTAAAATATCATCTCTTATATAAACTAAAAAAAGAATTTAGAAATATAGTAATGTGTACTATCCCTCAAGAAACATGGTTCGGGTATGCCCGGAAAGCTTAGCCCGAAGAAGGTATGACCCTACAGATAATTGATATTCGGTGAATATTAAGATTCAACGGTCTTCATATGTGTAATTTCATTGTGACCATTGGAACTTAAAACTTGATGTTGGATTTCCTGTAAATTAAAGAATGGTCGTTATTGGATAACAAAAGTGCGAATTTGAGATATGGGCAGATCAAGGTCAAAGTGTTGTTTTGTTTGGGGGGGGGGGGTCAAAACTGTTTCTTATTTTTAACGCGAGATAAAAATAGATGTATAAGCTAAGCCAGCCTATTTTAACATCAATTCTCGTATTGAAGAGCGAATGAAAATTTACATGAAATATTACCAATAATTGTACTTATTTTGGAAGGTCTCATCATTGCACAATGGGAATGAAACTAAAGTGGATCAAATCAAATTAATGCTATAAAAAGCGGACTTGTAAATTGAACCGAGCCAACATTGGCAGGAATCGAATAAGCGAGTTTTGACTAGCTAAACAATCTGTTTTAATACCATTTCTATTCAAACCCAGACCAAGCCAAACACTTGAGCATCCCAACTATATATTGGCAATTCGTCGTTACGACGTTCCTTTTCGTCTTCTTCTTCATGGTTTTTTAATTCTCCAGGCCCTCCTCACAGGCATCTTTTATGAGTCTGAGATGTCATTGACGCGCGGTGAAATTATGTAGCCAATGCCTAAGAAAACCGAAATTACCGATGTGAAGGATTAAACTTCCGATACTTTTGCGATTGACCAACGATCATAAAATGGCAGCAAAGCAATTTTCGCATCAACGCCTTCATGATCTTGCACCTTATATCGCATTGAAAACTGAAAGGGGAAAGAACAAGCTAAGCGCAATGTTTGCCCATATTTGCCCATTGAATCACCTAACTTATTATTAGTCAGCTCATATATTTCTATCAAACAATAAACCTATCGCGTCGATCAGGACGACAAATAATAATGGTTTTTCTTTGAATTTTCAACTCCGCTTTAAAAGATTAAAACATGAACAAAAAGACTGAAAACATTCTTTCTTGTGATATACGAGGGTGTGAACAATCTAATAAACATATATGCCATATAATCAACCGTTTAAGAAACTGCCAACTCTCGTTTTTTTTGTTAAAAAAAAAGGAAGGGTAAAACTTTACAGGAAAATCATGTTGAGAGATCTGTTTTGTGTGTGCGTGTGAGAGAGAGTGAGTGATAGATTGGAATTTAGTGTTTTCCTACATGAAACAGCCCCCCAAACCGTTGATATACGTTACTTTTTTGTAAGATCCCCGAGTGGTTTGATTGATACTGGCATTAAAACGCCAGCGAGAACCGAGAACGAAACCAATACAGGAGTAAACTCTGTTAAAATCAAGCCACTCTCGAAAATAAAATAAAAGATTGATATACTTAAGTCAAATAAATTAAACAAAACAATAGAGATCAGATACCGATATATAGAACAAAGTTTACTACAAAAATAATATGACAATTTTTTTTATATTTAATGTATATTGCGTGAAAACAATATTGATTAAAATGGAAAAGTGCAGCATTGATGATCAGAAAGATAAAAAGGAGGATTGAAAAGCAAGATCAGACGATAAATAATGGAAGGGTATCAGACTTAAGACTTGTGATCCAGTTCATGGCAGCAATTAATTAAATATTTAAATATAATATGATAGATATATACTGGGTAATATACGAAAAGTCAAACTAAAGTTGGAATCCTAAAACAAAAGGAAGCATGTCACATGATTATACGGTACCCATACTTTTGGATGACGGGGACTGTATTTGAAGCATATGTGATCTAACAAGATTAAAATTAAATTGGATGATATATATATATAAGAGAAGTCGAAGAATGAGAAGTGGGTTGGAGCTGTTTGAAACGGGAACGCGTGTGAGAAGCAAGGGCCAATTGGACGTACGTTGTATGTTGCTTAGACTGCTGCCCTCATCATTCATCGATCACCCCAATCGGGTCTTGTTTTATTTGTCTGCGATTAAGCCCCTAATATTAAATCCCCGCCTAAAACTTCTTCATCTCATGTATGGACAAAAAAGAAAGAGATTAAACATCTGATATAAATTAACATTCGTGAAAACTGATTCGTGTGTATTAAATCCATCTAGTCTTAAAAAATCATGCTAGATGAGATGATGTGTGCGGGGAGTACTCGGCCTAGGAGGCAAGCATGAATAGCCGAGTAGCAACGATGGAGTTAATAATGTGAGGTTAGAGGAACACGTGTGTGATTAGTGGCCACAAAGGACGAGTGGCACCCTGGTACTCACGGGCTGTACTTGGATCCAACCCCATTCATATTAAATAAAGGCCAACGCCATTGTTTTAACGCCACACACCACCACTTTAGTTTGGACCACCGCATAAAACGGGCACTTGATTAACACAAGTTCTTAATCAATGTAGACGATGCAGGTGAGAGGAGCAAAGACAAGTAAATAGGGTGCTTGCCTTTGCCCCGTGGAGACGGAGGGAGTGATGGAAATGACGATGCATGGATGATACTAATATATGAGTTGGAATAAGAGCAAGTGAGTCGTGTGGAGGGGGCAACTAGCAGGGCTGAAGCTGAAGGCTTTTGATCTGGAAGCGTGTCGTGTAGTACGGAGAAACAGAGACGACATGTAATAATTAAAGGAACGAGACCCGGTCGGGTGGCCCAGTTATGTTGAAATCGCCATATCTCAGTCTCAGATGAAGCTTACGAATTCAAAACGGAACGACGCAAGCCACGTGCACTATTATGAAGGGAATAGATAGGGAAACTTCAAAGGCTTAAAAGAGTGTCAAAATCGCCAGCTGGTTCTGTGGGAGCAACATAATCCGAATCAACATCCTCATACGTAGATTTCATTCATCGCTGCTCCCCTCTGTTTCCTTCCCGCCCTCCCTATTTAATAACCTTCGTTAACCGTCCCCTTCCTTCTTCTCCCACCTAACACTAAACTAATACTAAACATTTTAGAATAAAAAATTAAATTTAAGGAATTAATTTTCTTTTTATATTACATATAAATTAGAAAAAAAATTAATTAATATATGACTTACTTTTATCTAATGCCTCTAAGACAGTTAATTTATAATTAACAAGCTGTTAGTTAGTTTGAGTAATAAATAGTATTATCCTATATAAAAGAAAATAGAAATTTGAATTTTTAAAAATATACTCACTATAATAGATGAAAATACTTTATGTTTAATTAAATAAACAAGCTGGCGACACCACCCACGAAGCAAAGACCAATGCCGCCCTCTTTGGTTGTCGCATCCATCTTTGGAAGCGTTCGTCATGAGTGTACGCGTGGCAATTTTTTTCTTTTCTTTTGGGCGATACTGTATTTGATTCATAATACTGCCTCCACAAAATATCTTTCGGACTTTATCCTAACACGTCAGCTTTATCACTGCTTCTTTGTTAAGCCAACGTTGCTCGGTTACTAGGAATCTGCATGTTTTATATATCTTCCGTGGTATTCTTACCAATGCATATATTCAAATCTTAATTGATGAATCATTCGTAAATATTTTTAAGCTGATGTATGCCCTAATTATATATGATAGATGTTTGGACTATAGTTCACCTGGATTTTTTCCCCTAAAATCTTTTTATTGGATATAATGTACCTCGTTTGTTTGTGTGTGTATATATATATAAAGAGAAACTTTATGCTCTTAAACCAGACAAAAAAATACTAATCCATTTGGTTAGATCTGTCAGAGAAGTCCGTCGAGTTAATTAATTATTGAGATATATGTTCATGTAATATTAACTTATACAGTAATACGTACCACCACATGCATCCCCCGTGACCCTACCCGGGAACTCAGAAAGGAGGGTTCAAATTAAGAACATGTTTGTATCTTCCACCTCCAATTTCTAAAGTAGTGTTTCTTTGTTACGACTCTAGCTGGATATATATATATATATTAGAAAGAAAGGTCTTGCACGTCCGCCTATACAATTAGTTAAGAGGGAGGATTTGGTTTCTATTTAGGTTTTAATAATTTCAGGAACAAGTCAGTCGCATAATTGTGAATTCATGTCATCCAGATTCCTGTAATCGTATGAGTGAGATGGGGAGCAGGGTGGCCCCTAAGCCCAAACATAGCAGAAACCATAATTGAAAGTGGAAACGACAGCAAAGGAATACTGGAATAGGACATGAAGGCAACAAACGAAAACGACAACATCAAACAGAGATGGACTCATCAAAACGCCGGGGGTAAGAATACCTTACTATTAAAAAACCGAGTGAAAATGCACCACAATTACCAGATGTTGAAGCGAACGGAAAGCTGACGTTTGACCTGCGTGTGTGCGTGCGTGTAAAATGGGCATACACAGGGATTAAAAACTAGAGGTACATGCATGGGGGCACGGGTTGAAGAAGAAATACTATTCCCTTGAGTCATCGTACCTGGTTCAAGGTCCACCATGTGCTCCGTTACTGTCATCGTCATCAAGTTTGATCGCTGACTCCATTTTTAGCCCAATCTCAACGTTGACCGATGACCTCGTCAAAACCTAAACTAGGACTATTCATTCATGCAACTCCAACCTGTTCAGTTAATTTAGCCCCCACGGAGTTTCTTTCTTATTCGGGGTGTTGCTTTTAGTGAGCTACTTTGTCCAACAAAACCCCTTTTAATTAATTATATATATATATATTCCATTGCCAATGGAACTAATGCCCCGACCCACTATTGAAATTTCCCTATATATGATGCTGAACACACCTAATTTCATTAATTATATTATTGCGACGGGGCCATGTTCATTTCATTTCGATCTTACCAGATTCACCGTCTGCGACTTTAATTTCTTTTAAAGTGAAAATTTTGTGGTTTAATGTAACCAATCACTGCCGTATAATGGGATTATATAACATTTAATACTTGTGGGGTAAACAAAAAGTGACATGTACGTCAGAATAGAAAAATAAAAATTACTTATTATTTGGCTTTTAATTATTATATTAACCATGAAATATAGAGGATGTTTTTTACTGTTCATCTAATATAATATGGCCTTCGGGATTGAAAAAGTGATCCATCTTCATGCATCCGTCAAAATTATCTAAACCCCAGCCTTTGCTCCAATTTGGCGTTTTGTAGTGATATGAAGTTCGATCGAAGACTAAGATGGGTCAAAGTAAACGCACGTGCCAGAGGACCCAGTAAAACTTGTTAGAGGTTCTTGCTACCCCTCTCGCCCTACTCTTCATTTTGGAAAATACAAACGAATGAATATTGACCAGAAATATAAACTAGCAGAGTGAATTGAATCTACTTCTCGTTTGAATGTCCTTAGAATAAAAAATGAACTAGAAAATCCCAAAAATGACTAATTATGGGAGAGAATGGGAGATTGGTAATATAAATATATGATGTGGAGATGAAAGTATAAATATCTGTAGAGAGAGGCACACGGGGAGAAGTTGCAGCTCTTGGACTGGAAGCATGGGTGAAGATTTTATGCAAGTCCAAATCCTACTAATCAGAACACGCTCGAGTACACCATGGAAAAATAATCCCTCATAAGCGTCTTGAATCTAAAAATGTACGACAACCAATGAAGGAAGAGCTCGAATTATCAAGTTCCGTAGAATACACGAACAAACATATCTAATATACATTTGAATAGATTGTATTCTTACTTCTTAATTTTTTTTTATTACCCAATAACTGGATACTGTCACCTCTGGACAAAGATGATTCATCCATAATAAGATATGGCCTTCTCTTAAATGGGCTTGTTAGCAGTAATAAAGCCCAACACAATCTTGCAGGCACGGAGGGGAGGGATCCGGATTGTTCTATTAAGCCCAACACACCCGGTGTCAATTCTGTTAATTAAATCAGTTGATTCCACCAACGAGGTTTGGTCGTAAGCAGCTTGGTATCACTTAAGCGAAGTCTCAAGTTCGAGCCTTGGCGTACGTAGAAAATTTCTGTTGGGAGACTCACCTACCATAGCCAGGTGTGCGACGCAGGTCAGATTCGGATATAGTTGGGGTAAAACTCCGGTGAACCGGATGGACAACTAAATAAAAAAAATCAGTTTATTCCGATCGGGAACTCAACGAGGGGGTCAAAGTGATAGATAACTGTGCCTATGTCCTCCACCTGAAGGGACTGCGAACTACTATAGACACCTCCCATAGGTATCTCGACCTTTTTCGACTACTATAGACACCTCCATAGGTACCTCTACCTTTTTTACTTTTTAGCACGTAAAGAATTTTTATATTTTTTAATAAATATATTTTTTTAAATTTAAATTTAAATTTTTATTTTTATAAAAATAAGACTGTTTTTCATTTTAACTAAATAAATATTAATTTCATATATGTCACCAAAATAATGTTTCCCCTATAACCGGGTCGACCATTTAGGTACGATAACTGTTAAAATTGAGTTTGGGATTTAGATATTCAAACAAGAAAACAAGATTATATAGGTCAGCTTTAATATTATATAATATAAATCTAATAAAAATTGTATAAAATATCTACCAACATATCAAACTTATTTTTGAACTTACTGTTCACTCCTATAAAAAAAAATTAGGATACCAAACGCCCTCAAAGTATTTTGGCTTTTGAGCCGAGTAGGCCCCCAACCCCAACCTTTTACTTTTAATTTATTTATTTCTCTTCCAACGTACCTTTCTCTGTTTTGGACTTAAGAATGACTCTCCCTCGCCTGATCCAAGACAGGTTCATCAACCACAAATGATACCCTTCTTCTCATATTAAAATAAGCTTTGTCAGTTCGGTGGCTTGTTACCTCACAAAACAAAAGGTTTCAATCCTTTCACGTTTGTCTCTCTCCTACCTAAATCATCATTCCCTTTGACCGCTTTTCCTCCTCACACACAAACTAAAAAAAAAAAAATCTCACCTTTCACCCCAATCCGTTTATCTTCCTTTTCTTCCCTCTGTGAAATGCCTTCTGATGAAAATTTCTACCACAAAATTAAAGAGAGAGAGCCATTTTCTGTCTACCTCTTAGCGCTGATTACGGTACACCCTTGTTCATATCTATTTCTATGGAGTATATCAAATATCCCATCTTTAAATTTGCTCTTATGATCCTTCTTTTAAGTTGTATTGAATTCTTAAATATGAGTAAACAAGAAAGTAGAGATAATGATGAAAAGTCAGAATACCAAAAACGGGCCCAATATATAACTTATTAATCCATCTAATCATTCACTAATCCTTATTGATTAACCCACCCTAACTAAAAGGAACTGTTGCACCAGGAAGATGCTGCATAAAAGCATTTCCCTCTCTCCCCTTCTTTGTCCGTGTGACAGGGCATGAGTAAATTTGACCCGATTCAGCAACTGTTGGAGTTTCCATCAGGCGAACCTTAAAAGCATCTGGCTCACAAGATTCAAACTGTGGGATGATGAGAGAGACTCACTATAACCTGCCATGATTTCAAAACAAAATAGTGAGAGTAAGCAACTTTAGTATATGATACTTGTGGGGAACAAAATCAATTCCAACTCACAGCAGAATAATCATGAAGTTTCACTGATAGAGATGTGACACCAGAACGCAAACTCCAACATACTAATTCTAAAGCAGTTCAAGCCTGCGGGGCCTCAATAATAAGAAATCAAATTGAATGCACTCAGCTGCTACAATATACAAGACAAGTAACTGATTGGATTCTGTATTCATGATAACTAGGTAGAGTAGAAGCAATCATATGAACTTCACTGCAGATACATATAATGAGCGAGCAATTTTTGAAAAATGATATAATTATTGTTTTGAGAAGTGCAGAATCGCCTAATTATTGTGAAACTGAATAGGATTTTGGAGTTAATGAAGATGACATGAGACCATCAAAGATGATTTCGGAAAAAATCAGCCTTTAATGGAAGTTTGAAGAACGGGATTAATGAACAGAAATGGTAAAGATAAAATCTGAAAGTTACAGCTGATTGAAGTTCCAATAGTAGCAGGGGTGGCAAGAAAACGACATATTCGCTTTTGAAATCCTCAGCAATCAGACCGATATTATATATTCATCCGTTTTCCACGCACTGATGATGACGACGACTCCCTTTCTGGATTACCAAATTTGATTTAGTGATTTTGATGACACCATCATTTTCATGTTTGTGTTCCAACAGTTTCAAAGATTCTGCTTTAGACTTTAGATTCTTTTACTGAAAACACAAGCACTTCTCTCTCTTTTTCTCCACGTAAAAATCATCTCCATACAGGTCACAGGCAGTGAACAAGAACCCAAGTAGTAATTTTCTACAACAAGTTACGAGTACACGGGGGGAAATTGGGATCAGAGACGGGTCGGATCCGGAGAGGAGAGGAGCCATATGGGACCCTTGGACATAAATAATCAATCCCCCACTCGATCTCATTTAGGGTTATTCTCTTCAACAGAAAGTTATCAAATTTAAAAAGGTCATCAATTTCTTCTCCAAAATGCTATCCCATACAGCAACAATAAATATTTCTTTCCCGCAGCATATCGAAACCTTCTTGTTTCATGTGAATACCAATAAATACTTAATAGAAAAATCTCCCTTACGCTTTTCACTTCGGTCTCAGCAGATGGTACAACTCTTTACGTTCAAAATTTTAGATATTAAATCATTTGTACTGTGTTTGAAAGTGACGCAAGTGACACTTTTGCTAAAGAGGTAAAATGGTTGTTTTCACCGTGAGTGCATGGAGGTATTATTATCTGATATCCGTTGAAAGGACCAAGTCGCTGTGTCTTAAAAAAGACAGGGGTCAGGGGATATCGTATAGTGAGGGAGGATCAGATATAATTATCTGTTATTTAGTTTACAACACTATTAATTAAGTTTTGTGATGGACACAATTGAATCATATTAGTTTGGGAAACCAAGAAAATCCAATTATTGAGTTAGAGTGAAGAGAAGCATATGGGTGCATAAAATTCTACATTGTTTGAAATAGAGGGATACGGCCACTTTCCAAAAAGCTGTGCCCTTTGACAAACCTTCCCTTACATTTCAGAGTAATTAACTCTGCAATCTGCTACTACAAACGCTGATTGCAGAGGCTATGATCTAAGAACAAGGCCATACATGAAACATTAAACAACAACTTCATGGGTCACAACATAATTGGCTGTACATATAGCAATATCTAATGGGTCACTTGAAGGTTTCCTGGAGAATCTAGAGTAGGTGAACTAATTGCACTTCAATAGGCTGGGAATTTAGAAGAATAGGTTAATTAGTAGAATAAGCGGCTTTTTGCCTAGAAGAATTTGAAGCAGCAAAATGTTGAAACTGTAGAAGAACATTACTGAGGTGGCATGACAGAGCAGAGCTCAATAGACCCATAATCAAGAAGCTCCTCAATCATTTGCTCTATATGATCCTCTTCAAGTGGCTTGAATTGCTCATCACTTTCCACCTTCACCTTCTTCACACCCCATTTTGCCTCTGATTCTTCAGCCTCCTCCTCCTCCTCCTTTGCTCTCTTCCCTCCCAACATTGTAATACTGGTTTCTCTGCTTTTCACAGTGGACGAGTTGCTGGTGCTCGTGGAC
This sequence comes from Leucaena leucocephala, assembly GCA_037074615.1. NCBI lineage: Eukaryota > Viridiplantae > Streptophyta > Magnoliopsida > Fabales > Fabaceae > Leucaena > Leucaena leucocephala. The sequence goes on along the minus strand of CM073517.1, from coordinate 3,912,371 downwards.
ACAACATTCGGCGAAGTTACTCGTACAGGTTCCGATACTGTAGGTCTCGTCATTTGAAGCGAAGCCATATAACATCTATGCAGTTTAGCCGTCAGAGTTGCAGAGAGAAGCTTAGAAGATGATGATTGAGACGCATTGGGGTTGTAAGGGAAATTGGTTCTTGCTCTCGTTCCACACATCAGCCTCGCTGCTTCATCATACGCTCTGGCTGCATCTTCTGCAGTTTCAAATGTACCGAGCCATATCCTCGTCTTCCTGCACAAAACAGATACTTGTAATTTAGTATGCGACTGAGACGCATATGAAAAGTGCATGGACGTGAGAACTAAGGTGAGCTTACAATAGAGGGTGGCGAATTTCAGAGACCCAAGAGCCCCAATGCCTTTGTCGGACGCCTCGATATCGCTGTTGTGGTCTTGCCATGCTAGGGAAAAAAGGAAACGTATTCTTTTTCGCGTAGTGTTTGTGGAAATGTCTGTGTGTGGTTTTCCAACCCCAGAAGGAGGAGAGGAGGGTTTTTGTAGTTGAGTTCTTTCAGAGTCACACGCACCTTTTTTTCCCTTCCATTCTGGCACCCAATAATGCCCGGTGGGCCCAACTTGGATTTTGATTTTTGAGCTCTTACCTTGTTTTTTCTTTTCTTTTTTAACCGGCAAATGACTCATATTGTAATTTGAAACTCATGATTATTGAACAAGTATTTCCCAATCTTCAAGCAGGCAAGTTGAAATCACATGCCTCTCCGTCTCTGATTAAGATATAAATTGGAAACAGCATCGCCCTGTTATCTAAGGTCTCAATCTCATAGATTCTTCTCATGTGTGACTAGGCGGGTAAGGGGCAATTGTAGATAACGACTAGTTTGTGATGTTTGACTGCAGTATCTTTTAACATATATATCCTTCTCAAATATATAAATAAAACACCCATTGCCTTACCATTTGCAGCCAAAGAATGCAAACCCTATAATTGAAGCTTCTGCATCATCTTGTCTGGTTATATGACAGTCAAAGACCCTGGTCTGGGCCTTCTCATGGAGACCAAGATAAGGATCAAAATCTGCAACTTGCTAGCTAGTAGGATCAGTTCAAGGCAACAGTTTAACATTACTGTTGCCGAAGTAGTGCATTATATATAGTCAATTATTATGATTTGGTCAAACTCAAGTTGAGACTCATCAATTAAAGACTAAATATTCTTGAACCGTCATAATTAGCCTAACATACAGATCAAATCATCTCCAGTATTATCATCAGCCAAATTTGATGCCTGTGACGTTAGCAGCAGCAACTTCTTTTTCTCAATTCCTTTATGTCTTCATAAAAGATTTACAAGTGCAAATTTTTTAAACAAGATGGCTGTACATGCGTTCATAGAGCAATCCTTCTATGTCGCAGGCAAATTGTCGAGAAATAATATGTATAGTTGATCAGAAGACTTTTCTTTGTTTCGATTATTCTTTATGACGTTATATGGGGTTAAATGCTCAGTGCCCATGACAGGTCCATCTAGAGATTAAGCTTCTTGACTAGTTTCTGTGACCTCAGATAAAACAGAATAAAAAATGATTAATAATTAATCAAAAGTCCAGAAAAATATTAGTTAACATCGATGAAGTGCAATATTAACAAAGCCTTGTTACTTGTTTCTTAATGCTGCAAATTAAGAAGCATTCTTCTTTCAGGAATTACAGACATGAACGCTGTAATATGCTGAACAATTCTCAACTACGTACAGTGATCTGTGTGTCCCACGGGCCAAACTCGTGATGGCAAAATACCTTCTCATTTGAATAGAACAATGATGGGGTCAGGGCATGAAGTCATGCCTCCCGCCACGTGTCACCAACATAATCAGATGATGACCAATATTTTGCTGTTCATTTTCTCGGTGAACGAGATCACTTTTACGGCATATTATATAACTGTTCGGACTTTTTTTTTTTGGTTACAACTGTTCGGACTTTTAGGAGAAGGAAAAGAGAGAATATTTGGTCCTTGGTCCTCGCATCTTTCTAGCTCAACGTTGCTGTTGGATTGCCTAATTACCCAAAAGAAAGAGTCAGAGGTAAAACTGTTTTACTTTTTGTTTCTTTGTTGAGTATCTGAAACAAAATAGCACAGTGATGAATGCGAGAAAAAAGACAGGAATAATAATAATAATAATAATAATAATAATAGAAGAAGGGAGACCAGAGAAACAAGCAGCATGTATGTCAAGAAGTGATAGATTTGGAGCTTTACCGATATCCCTATCTATGTCTCTCTCAGTCTTAGCCTCTCTGTACCTTCTTTATTTGTTATTTTGATTAATTCTAACATATTTTATTTGTTTTAAAAAAATATTTTGGACGGGTTTACAGCTAGCATCAAACCCATATGCACAAAAGGTCAAGAAAGTAAGATATATATAAGCTGATTGGGACCCACGAATACATACGCGTGAAGTGGGTCCAGACTCGAAAAACATAACATGGGTGATAAGAACAATAACCTAGTTAGGTGCCCAAACCTTCCACGGCTGGTTGCCCTTGAGTACATGAAGATCCATTGAATTGAGCTATTCAACTATAACATGGGATGCGTGGGGTGGGGATGGCTAGAACTTGACGAGAAGCTAGCTCGTGTCTTTTTTCTTTGCGTTGAGTCCTAACTTGAACGCCCACATGCATGCACATATTACATCCTCGGGTTTCATTTGTCTCTGTCCGTCTTTGATTTATTTTTTCTCGTGTAGATGTCATGGTTGAATGAATATGGCAGAGCAGCTGGAGATGATGAAGTTCACAGACTGACTTTCTCATTCGCTAATTTCTGGGAGAGGAATAGTGTCTGGAAATTGATCATATAACGCGGTTTCGTTACGAAGCAAGTAAAGTTATATAAAAACACCAAGAGTAATTCAAGGTGATATGACAGTGATGTGTGGTTCTTCACATGGGGATTGGGATTCTGTCCTTCCTCTATATGCCATCGCTCTTGGCTCATTTAATTCCCTTTTAATTTATACCACTCATAGCCAACAACTTATCTTTAGGAGTGAACGTCGTGAACAAGATATATGCAACTTCCATCCCCATGTGCACCTTCCTATTTTGTCTCCACCGGTAACGTGTGTTCCCAATTGAACGTATACATTATATGCTGCTCAATATATATGTATATATTCCGGAACGCTTCTTAGTGAATGTAACATACAAGTCTATGGATCACCTACGATGCGTATCCCGTAGATTATCATGGTTCTGGATCAAGTATTGAGAACCTTGTTAAGGAGTTTATTTGGCTGAAATCTCTTGTTTTATTAGTGTTTCCCCCCCCTAAAAGAAGGGGTACAGGAATATATGTAAATGTAAGTGTCTCCCCTCTACAGGATAAAATAAAATCCCCATGAACGTGGCAGAGAAGAGAGTCAGCGAACAGAGTTTGTCCCCATTGAAGTTAGTCAAGGGGAGGCACGTGCTTGGTGTACTGCGTGAACCAAAAACATGGTTGTGTCTGTGGCATGGCACCATCTCCTTCGTGCCCTCGAAGGAGGGATGGGAGATTAAGTAGAGGTGCTTTATTAAGACGAAGGAATGAAATTAACAAGACATGTAATTGTCAAATGAAGTGGTCTATTCAATGGTTGTCGTGACTATAATTTCAAGTAATATATATATATATATAGAAGCTATCAAGTGGGTTCAAATTAAATGGAGAGCATGGGAGATGACAGCTAGTGAATGGCTTTCAATAACGGACTCATAATTCAAAATTAGGAGAGATTTTGCGTTGATTAAGGAAGGAAGGCCAAGACAAGATCAACGAGCCATTGCCATGTGACTTCATTCATTCCTCACTCCAGATATTGCCTCACCCCAAGCTTTCTGATTGTACGCAACCATCTAATAAATTTTCCCTAATAAAACCGCCTTCCTTGAAAACTATCTTGGATGTGACGAAAATTAGAGAGAAAAAAAACTTTAAAGAAGGGAAACTCCAACAACTAGTAATTTTATTTTTATCATTTTAATTTTTTTCCCAAGTATTCTCTCCCCCTATTTTCCTCCCACTTTTATCTCTTTCCAAACATACCCATCATTCTTATAACGCAGCATCATATCATTGAATTCAAGTTTTTTATAATATAACATGTTTTCTGAAGGATATGAAATAAAAATATAAAAGGTTGTATTTAAGTTTAATTTCGTTCTTCTTCCAAAATAGAACGGAGTTTCCTATTTTTTTTTTTTTAATTCCGTACGTGGCATTCTGGCTTCTTTCTGAATGGAGCTCTGATCTTGTATTGGTTTAGTTGTATTTATTGGTGGTTGTGGACCTCGCTAAACATTCGAATGTGGAATGCGATCAAAGGGCCCACTAGTGTTATTGCTCTTATTGTTGGGCCTTTGAATAAGTACGGCTTCTTAAAACTAGTGTAAGCCCAATGCTGGACCTTAACCCAATCACGTCTCAATTTTGGTATGCGTGGCCCAAGATATGCGTTAAACTGAAAGCTCAAAGTCGATTCCATTACCAGAGTTAATTTGAGTGATAAACAGTTCAGTATCGTTTAAGTGAGGTCTCGAGTTCAAGTTTTACCGTATGTAAAAAATTTTTATTGGGAGACTCACCCACTATAGTCAGATACGCAACGCGAGTCGAATCTGAATGTAGTCGGGGCAAACTCTGATGATCCAGGTGACAATAAAAAAAAAAACTTCGACTCCGTTGACCCAATAAAGTCGATGCTTCGTTGGTCGTGTATCTGGGACCGGTGACTAGGGTTTGTCGTGACTGGAGGAGTGACGCGCAGTTGAAAGTGAGAATGGTAGGCATCAGTGATCGGAAGAAGCTCGAAGTAATGGTATTTTCATGACTTGTTAAGTATGATTATGTGATTGAGGTGTGTTCATTTGATTGCAGCCGTCCCACAAGACGTTCAGAGTGAAGAAGAAGCTGGCCAAGAAGATGAGGCAGAACAGGCCTATCCCCTACTGGATACGCATGAGGACTGACAACACCATCAGGTTCTTCCCTCTTTCTTCTCCCCCCTTTTACCCTCTCCTCAGTTTTCTCTAATTCTTTCTCCTTCCTGTTTCAGGTACAACGCCAAGCGCCGCCACTGGCGTCGAACCAAGCTCGGATTTTGAGGCGCTTGCTTCCATTTTCCCCTTCGTCTTGCCTCTATTGGGATGATGTCTACTGTTTTTTAACATTTAAGAACCAATTTGTGGGGAACACGTTGTATTCCATGAATGTGTCTCAACGCCTCTTGCACATTGAAGTAATTTTCTTTCTTCTCATAAGAACACGATACATTCAGATAGACCCCCGGATACTTTTCGGAAGAGTTGCTTGATAAACTTTTACAAGAGAGTTGGGCGTAGAATGCGTGTCGGTTGAACCCGCGCCCATTCAATTTCGGTTTATTCACTTATTTAATTCATATATTCACTCTCAAGTCTCCATCTTTTACTTACCGGATTGAATTGATTATATGTGTTTTGATTTATCTGGAATGATTGATGAAATGGTTTTTGATGGCCACGCGATCTAGATACAGATGGGGTGGGGAAAGGCGATTCTTTCCTGACTTGTTTTTTAAACCACCTAGCGGCGCATCCGGGCGTTTAAGTGAAAAGCACCTGCAGATAGGAGGCTGTTGTTTGGTTTGATTTTTGTGTGTGTGTTTTCCATTCAGTGTCACATGAATCAAACATATCCATGCAACCAGTTGATGGCGGCCCACATCGTTCCATGTGAATTAGCGTAATCCCTATTAATTGTGCGTTGTGATGTTTTGAATTGAAAAGGAAGCCGTATTATTAAACCAACAGCTTACAAATCAAAGGTACGGGGCGGGGGGCCCAATCAAATGACTAACTTTTGTGATCATCAGTGGAGAGAGCACAAATTCTATTTCGGTGGGGGGCTATACATACGCTGGAAAGCGGTGGCCCAAGTTGTTGTGGAATACCATTGATGTGCCAGTTTGCCTATTCTTCGTTCAATTACGAAAAGATAAAATATATGATTATTTAAAATATATTTAATTTTTATAAAATATTATTTAGTTAGTCGCAATATTTAAAGAGATATCATAATTTTTAGTTATCTAAGTTTACGTTTGAATATAATAGATAGTTCATTTTGTCTGATATTAGTATCGTTTAAAAAAAAAAATTATCTTATATTTAAATTTTATAAAAAAAAGTTTGCAGTTATGCTAGAAGGAATATTGAATGAATAAAAAATGTTGTGCATAAGGAGTAAATGAAATCACGAGTTATTCACCGCTCGGGAACATGGCAGTTTCTATAAATCTATATTTAATTTACCCAAATTAAAATGACTCGTGGCCATGATGAAGGGGCGTTATACACACACGACTTGTCTAATTGATGGTTCAGCTGGTTTTTATGCTTTCGTCCATCGATTTAGTTCCGAGTTATCGAGTGACATCAGGAGTAACGTCCCCAACAGTTGAATATCTGAACTCTGCAATTAATAAACAAAGAAAATGCCACATGGCGGGGACCTGCTAGCCACTACCAGCGGAGCAATCTCAAAACGATAATTTTACCCTTATATATCCCCCCACATTTGCACAACACTCTCCCTTCGTCATTTTCATTCCCTTCCATGTATCCTTAGCATTTCTCATAAATCTCCTTAGCTACTTCGGGCTCTTCGCCCTTCTCCCCTTCTCCCCGTCGCTTCTTCTCTTCTACCTTTGATCTCGTCGCCCAGACGCATACCAATTCGGTTTGTGTAACTTATTAAACTCTGTGATTAGATCCATTTTTACTATTCTCTACTTCGCGACTTCAGATCGCTGTAGCCTAATTATCTGATTCATTCTTTTGCCATATGCTTTCTAATTCACAGACGATGGCTTCCGCAATGCTTTCGCTAACTTCGTCCTCAACCTCCGCCTCACTGTCGATGCATGACTCTCACAAGGTATCCCAACTTGATTCTGTAAATTTTCATTCCATTCCCTCTCCTTCCTGGGCTTTAGTTTGCTTGCTAGAAATGCTCCGAAAGCCTGATTTTTCTTGCTGCTTTCATGTTTTATGTATTGCACCCCGTGGTTTCGGCATAAGACTTCACTGTATAATTGTGATTGTAATTTGACACTTCATATTAGTTCTCCCCGTCATAATTTTTTACTTCGCAATTTCAATAGGGAAAGCCGAACCTTGGAGGTAGTAGTCTGAGATTTAGCAAGGGAAAAGGCAACCCCTTCTCGTCTGCCAGGGTATAGTATCAGGAACCAAAGTTTTACTTCTGTTCTAGTCAATTTATTAGACCTGCTATTCTTATTTTCCATTTCTATGATCATTTTTCTGCTTCCTGATCCAATTTCTGCCAATTTTGGTTCAGTCTCCTGGCCGGATATCTATGGCTGTTGCCGTTAATGTGTCTCGATTTGAGGGCATTCCAATGGCTCCTCCTGATCCAATTCTTGGAGTTTCTGAAGCATTTAGAGCAGACACGAACGAAGTCAAGCTCAATCTCGGAGTTGGGGCCTACAGAACTGAAGATCTACAGCCTTATGTGCTTAATGTTGTCAAGAAGGTCAGTGTTCCATTTTTTATGCATAAGCAATGGACATCCCCCTTTTTTTAAAAATTACCATTTCACTTCTCATATATCTATTCCCTACTTTACTTATTGCTGAGTATCCCGAAACATTGATTTAAATAGGACTTTTTTCTTTTATTTTATAGGCAGAGAATCTTATGCTGGAACGAGGAGAAAACAAAGAGGTATTTTGCTTTACATTATTAGCCTTTCTTTATGGTCTGAAGCTATTGTCGTTTGGATTATTGACTATAATCCAATTTTTCTTTGTAGTACCTACCCATTGAGGGTTTAGCTGCATTTAATAAGGCAACTGCAGAGTTATTACTTGGAGCGGACAACCCTGTAATCAAACAGCAAAGGGTATGCGATGGATTCAGAAAATATAATGTCTTAATGATATTATATTTATTGGGTGTAATTTATGAGTAACAAATAATCACCTTGGCTTTTATTTATATTTTACAAATACACCCAGGTTGCAACTGTCCAAGGTCTTTCTGGAACTGGTTCTCTGCGATTAGCTGCAGCTCTGATAGAACGATACTTTCCTGGAGCAAAAGTTCTGATATCATCTCCGACATGGGGTGAGTACATATTTCTTCCTCTGTTCAACATTGATGCAGCATTCGTTTTCAAGGATTATAATTCATGGATAACAATCTGGTCTCCTGCAGGTAATCACAAGAATATTTTCAATGATGCTAGAGTTCCATGGTCTGAGTATAGATATTACGATCCTAAGACGGTTGGTTTGGATTTTGAGGGGATGATAGCAGATATTAAGGTAATGTCTTGATGCAGATTCTACTTTGTATGAAGTAATAATAGTTTTGTTGGCTGAAAAAACTATTGACAGTTTTTATTAAGCTATCTCAGATGGGAAATTGATGCTCAACGAAACTTAATTTCTCTCTCTCTCTCAACAGATATTAAGGTTACCTCCTGATGCAGAGTTCACTATATATGCTAAGAACAGTTTTCAATAGATTATCTTGGATGAGAAATTGATTTCATTGATGTTTTATTGGATGCTTCTTTTCTCTTTAGTATAATCTTGGGTATTGACAACCATTATGTTGTTATGCCATATCAATGTAACAGTATAAATATATTCTTTTCATGATTTAGTATCAGCAGCTTGGGCATTCTGTTGTCAAAGCCAGCATAGGCATTGTGACACATACGTATTCATTATTTTATAAGGTTGATTCAATTCAAGGGGAAAAAATCCACCTAATTGGCTGATCTCTATTTTCATAGGAAGCTCCTGAAGGATCTTTTGTCTTACTTCATGGATGTGCTCATAACCCTACTGGTATTGATCCAACACCTGAACAGTGGGAAAAAATAGCTGATGTTATTCAGGAAAAGAACCACATTCCATTTTTTGACGTGGCCTACCAGGTACTGATGTTTTAGAGAATATAAACTATTTAAGTATATTTCTGGAAACTGGAAAGCATGTATATGATACCTTCGTCATATGTGAAATGGTGAAATTAGTCTAATATAGTGAATGATACAGATTTGTTTAGATAATAAAGATAAATTTTAAACAGTCTGGTATTGTTGAAGCCCTGACATACTTATTGATATAAAACTCGTTCAATTTCAGGGTTTTGCTAGTGGAAGCCTTGATGAAGATGCAGCATCTGTGAGATTGTTTGTAGCACGTGGCATGGAAGTTCTGGTTGCTCAGTCGTACAGTAAGAATCTGGGTCTTTACGCTGAAAGGATTGGAGCAATGAATGTCGTATCCTCATCACCAGAAGCTGCAGCAAGGTATGAGAAATTTAAATTCCTTCCTTGCTCATATCTGATGCTGCCCTTGTATGAACTATGTGCATGCCTAAGGAAGGGGGAATATATGAAAACTACCTCAGCAGGTGATCCTGTCTTGGTCAACAATGTGCTAACTAAATTATATATTTCAGGGTAAAAAGTCAATTGAAAAGGCTTGCCCGACCAATGTACTCTAATCCCCCTGTTCATGGAGCTAGGATTGTCGCCAATGTTGTTGGAGACCCAATTCTCTTCAATGAATGGAAAGCAGAGATGGAAATGATGGCCGGAAGGATCAAGAATGTGAGACAAAAGCTATTTGATAACATTTCTTCAAAGGACAAGAGTGGAAAGGATTGGTCATTTATCCTTAATCAAATAGGCATGTTTTCGTACACAGGCTTGAACAAAACCCAGGTAACACTTATTGTCACACGTATGCATTATCTCTTTCGTCCTTGTATCTTTTTTGTTCTCGTTAGTAGTTACGTGTGATAGCCAATGCTATGTTGCTAACTCGTGAACTTCTCTGTGATAATGTTCCCCGATTCTCAACTCTAATAGCGTAGTGACATGTATTTAGTCTGCATTCTTGAACAACCCCTCTATTATTAACTCCCTGTTTTTTTACCCTTACAATTTCCTTCCAAAGTTGTGATACCTTAAACTATGAATCTTTATAACAATCATGTATCTGTTATTTGTTTTTGCTGCATTACAATTATGACTGTGCCATCCCAGATTTACAATGCATGTTTTGCTCGTGTCTGACAGAGTGACAATATGACAAATAAGTGGCATGTATACATGACAAAGGATGGAAGGATTTCCTTGGCGGGATTGTCGCTGGCCAAATGTGAATACCTTGCGGATGCTATTATTGATTCCTTCCACAATGTCAGCTGAAACTCGGTGAAATTTGCCGAAGAACCTCACTTTACTTTTTTTGTTCCCTTTGACCAGTAATACATCTAGCCATGGGTTTTAGACATACATGAAAATAATACATGTATTGCCATGATTGGCGTACATTGGTGTACTTGAAAGTTCCATTGGAAATTTTGTAGCCTCAAACTTGAAACGAGTTGAATCAAAAGTATTTATGGTTGATGATCTGTTGTCCGTGTGATTAAGGATTACTAGTTACTAGAACATTAAAAATAGTTGGACAATAGGACTAAACAAGTGAATTTTCCCCCCTCGAGGCTTTAATAAACACATTTATTTCTTTTCTTATTTTTTTAAATTCCAGTAATGAGGTATTGGATGTTCAAAAAATAATTCACTTGCTAGTTTTAATGAAATCTTTGTAGCAAACAATTAAAATACTTGGGACATGTTTGGTAAAAAAGGAAACGCGTCTCAAGAAATGGAGGGAGAGAGGGAGAGAGAATCTTAGTATATTTGATAAACCACGATAACTCTTCCATTGGTAAGTTCACTTCCATCAATTCACATCATTTGCTCCTTTTTTCCAATCATACCAAGCATGAAAATCTGTTATGTGGAGGGCCCATTTTTCTTTTTCGTTCCACTTTTTTTTTTTTATTGCCCACCCGGTTCACCGGAGCTTTGCCCCGACTACATCCGGATCCGACCCGCGTCGCACACCTGGCTATGGTGGGTGAATCTCCCAACGGGGATTTTCTGCGTACGCTAAGGCTCGAACTCGAGATCTCGCTTAAGCGATACCGAGCCGCTTACCACTCGGACCAACCCCCGTTGGTTCCACTTTTCGTTCCACTTTTTCGTTCCACTTTTTTTTTTTTTTTCGTTCCACTTTTCATTCCCTTAAAAACCTTTTCATACAATATACGATTTCCCATAGCATCAGGATCTTCTGGATAGTAAATAATGTGGGAATTCTCTGAAGTTTGAAGCAGATCGTAACTCGTCAAACGGGTAAAGGAAGACAAAATTAGATTTTTTCTGAACGGTTCAATTCAACGTTCTACAAAATCAATTTTCCTCTGTATATACTGTCACGTTCTTCGTTGAAGCAAACTTTACATGCCGCACCATCATTAGCAATTTCCCTCTCTTCAACCTCGAACTGGGCTTACATTCCCTGACGAACGCTGCGGGTATTACAGAAGACGTGTGAGTGATCATCTGAGTCCATAAACCCAAACGATTGGGCAGCATCACAAGTTAACAGTGACTATAATTATGTTGAAGAAGGAGGCTGTGACGCTTGCGGAACTCTGAGTGTTCATCCAAGCTCTACAGGAACAAGAGGGATGAGAGAGTGCAGAACATCTGTAATCAGCGGACGATAACTCGGTTCTGGTTGCACGCACAGCGCCGCCACCGCGGCAACCTACAACATCAGCGCATGTACCATTGATTTCTGTGTTCACTGAATCAATCACAAGCTTTTTTTGAATTCCTAGGTTTATCAGGAACCTGATATAAATGCTTCGGATTCATTGTATTCTTGATCATGGGATCCACAATGTTGGGAAGCTTGGATCTGTCGGTGAGCTGTGGCATCGCCTGCAATCATAAAAAACGCCTGTTATTTCCACATGCAACCTTGTGGGTTTTCAGCTTATAAAACGCATCAAAAGCAATTTCCTACTCATGTGACAATAGACTGGCACTGTGTTAGTGTAAGCTTTTCCACTGGCTTCCTCCCTAACACAAGTTTTAGAAGCACAACTCCGAATGCATACACATCGCTGTTTTCAGTTAATTTGCCTGTAAATATATGAACACTTCAATCTCATTATTAAATGCACTGGAATTGGAGCATACGAAAAACATATGCCATTCAACACTAAAAACATAAAAAAAATTATCAACTCGTATAGCTTATTTTATCATTGAAAATGAGCAACTTGAGCAGCTGGACTCGAGATCTTGAAGTGGGAGTCACATCACATTCAAATTTAATAATCTAATAAATAAATGGCCAGCCTTATGTCAATTGGGGAAGACAAGCCCCAGATGCACACAGATCATAAGTTTCGAGCCTCATGACATCATTACAGGCCTCGTGTGTCCAAAAGAAACAATATATTGGATCCGGTTTTCTGGTAGCTCATCAATATATGTGAAGCATGCAGCAAAAGTGTCAGAACAACGCATATGCTGGGAAATGATAACAAAGTTTGATTGGCTTACCATCTTATATAAACTCCGTAGCTACATATCCTAATGTGCCTGAGAGTCTTTTGTCATTCTTGTCTTGGGACCCATCAGCTATGGCAAGACCGAAATCACACAGCTGAAACCACCAATACGCACATAAGCTCACCCAGATACAAGCTTTGGTGAATGCAATAAGAGAGAGAAAAAAAACGGGCAGTAACTTCAACAACATGTTACCTTGGCATTGAAAATTGCGTCTAAAAGGCATCAAGCACAAGAACAACATGTTACCCAGATACAAATTTAGATGATTTCAGATCTCTATGGATCACTGGGGGGTTACAGACTTCATGCAGATATTCTAATCCTCTGGTTGACAGCAAACGTAATTCAATATGTTAATAAAGGCATCAAGCACAAGAACAGTCGAAGTTTGATTAAGGAAGCTAACCTTACTGTGTCAAGAGCAATCTTCATCCTCATGTGCCAAGTCAACGCCGAGCCATGAGAGGGTCCTTTGAAATTAATAATTTACAAAATGAGGGAGATGAAATTGGTATCAATAAATAACCTCATGATCTTCAAACTTCATTTTCTATTGGGTCAATAAGGCACTAGATAAATTGTTTTTACCATGTAATTGAGTCTCCAATGATCCATTTTGCATCAATTCGTAGACAATAAACCTCGTGTCGCCATTACTGCTAAACCCCAGCAAAGAGATTATATTTGGATGCTGAATTTTACTTAAGAAGACCACCTCGTTCTGCAGTTTCGGGTAATCACATAGCCGAGTTTAAAAACAGAGAAGCAAAATGAATTAATTATTATTTATTAGCAGATATAACCTGAAACTCTCTCTGAGAGTCCTAACTTTCACACTGCAATTTCTTGACGGCGACATCCAAGTTATTATATAATCGAGCCTTGTAGAAGCATCCAAATCCTCCCTCAGCCAATATGTTACTTTCCAGAAAATTGTTCGTCGCTTTCTCTATTGCCTTATGATCAAATATTGAAATAGACCCCATCTTACCATCTACCTTTGAGTGAACTAAATTTCCTCATAAATGGGGTTCTCGCAAGCCCCATCTCCGCATCTTGGACGCCAACACCAGACCAGGGAAAAGAATCTCAAAAAATAATGATGAAGCAATGAAGTTGCTTTACTTATGGAATTGCGGAGCATAACAAAGGCAGAATAATGAGATACCTGAGCTTTGGACATTGTTGCTGTTGAATTTGGATGGAGACTTCTTGTAACAAACGCAGAAGCAGAAGAAAGAAAAAATGACTGCACCAAGTGCAAGGCCGGCTACGATGAGAGCTATTACCTCTTTCATGTCTGAATCTGTTCCGTTCCATTCATTCTCCACCCGAATATCTGATTAGCATGGGACGTGACGTGAGCGAACATCAACAACACGGAAAGGTTTGAACCGTTTCAAGATTCAATAAACAGAGAGAGCATGGGCAAAAATGAATATGGTCCAAATCAGAGAGAGGGAAAGAAATACAATAAATGTCGGTGGCAAGTTTTGAATTCAAATTTGAAATGACATGTAACGCATTCGCAGAGACAGGTAGAAGATAGAGACAGCGAACAAAACAAAGAGAAAGGTAGCTGAAAATAGAATGGAGTAACTGGAGAAGATGCCGCCATGGAAGATGGGGACACGGGTGGGACTCTAGGTGACAAGAGGGGGGGGAGGGGTTCCGCCGCAAAAGTAACCCAAAAGGAAACAACAAAAGAAGCTTCATTGAACGCGTGGTCAGAGTAGGTGGAGGCCCTTGAAATTGATACTGAAAGGCGTTTGAATCATGCAAATGATCAGGCCGTTTTCATAATCTTCAGAATCTGTGATTGCAGGGTTGTTCTTAACTGTCTTTCTCACTCGTCCTGTGTGTGCGCAGAGGGACAGAATTGAGGAGAGAGGGGACTGAGTAAGCGCGCTACAACCATGTGGACTTGTGCGTTGGTGCAGCATCCACGTTCATATTTTCTTGTCTGCTTTTAAGACAATACATGCCATGCTTCTTATTCCTGCAACATTCAGATAATGCAATTTCCAACGAATGTTATATCGTATATATGAGTTGATATATCGGCTAAACAAAAACCGATATATAGATCGCGGGCAACGACACCGTTTCTGAATTAAGTCTCGTGCGTCTTTTTCGCATAATGCTAACTTGTGGCCATAATATATGCGATTGAATTAATAAAATCAAATTGCAGGAGTGGGAATTTCGATTCTTTTATAAGGCTAAGGCGTATTAAGAAAAGAATTAAACAAGAGAAAAGGAGGGAATGAAGCCACACATTGGAGTGTTGTTTAGCGAAGCCATTAGTCTTGCACGTGACGTGAGTGGCCCAGAAAGACACACATAAATCACACATACCAGAATACATTAACCTTCCATATATCTATCTCATGCAGTTGTACCAAGCATTACCGCATTCAACATGCGTGCCTTTCTTGGGGCCTCAGGAACTCGCCCACCTGTGGGCCTTTCCTGATTGTAAGGCCCATACCACTTATTCAATTGAAGCCCGCGTAAAACCCGCAATTGCGTCTACTATTGTTATTCCACTTTAAATAAATCTTGCCTGATTTAATAATATTAGTTTTGTTTATCCTCTGGATGTAATCAATCCTCGTCATCATTCAGTCAACTATATTCTTAAAATTTTATAATACTCAATTTAATTAAAGATGGTTTATGTCAAACCAACTCAATATTTTAAATTTATTTATCTACAAACCGTAATCAATAATCTTAGTCAATAATCCTATTTTGATCTTTAAAATATTTTTAATTATATGATAGTAATTAATTATTAATTATATTAAGTGAGTACATGACATTTAAAATTTCCAACGATAGACTCCACACTCTGACTTTCATACAAGGCACTGGAAAAAATCTCTAGCTGTGTTTATATTGTATGCCAATTGATGTTTTACAATAATGACTTTCAAATATTTGGAATAAATTGTGAAATGAAATGAAATAGAAGCAAGTGAGCCGTAAAGGGTAAAATTAAGATGTGGGAAAGTAAAAGGTAGGTCCAAGCAGGCTTGTGGGGAAAGGTTGAATTGGACGATAGAAGTTTGAATAAGAGGGACAGACTTGGAAGAATAGAGTATCATAAATTTTAAATTCATAATACGAACTTGGTCTCTTCTGTGGGGCAAACAAAAGAAAGAAATGGATACACATACGCGCTGTTTCAGTGATGAGCTGGCAGTAACCAATAAGAAATTGAAAACGCAAAGGAACGACTGAATGAATGAATAAATTTTAAAAAAAAGAAAAGAAAATAGAGAAATGTGGGGGAGGTGGCAGGTAACTTTCGGGCCTCAACGACCGGAAGCTGAGAGCGCCTTCTAACAAGGTCGGTTCCCTGTTCATGCCACGTCATCCAATTATTACTTCCCACTTTTCTTCCCCCCATCTCGACTCCTCTTTTCTCCCCCATTATTTTATGAGATTACTTGCCCGTCCCAATATCATATACTAATTCAAACTTCACGCCTGGTCCCTCCCTCTTCTTGGCTTATTCATTCATTGAGTTGGTAGTGGGATGTCAGCCTGCGTAATTAGTGCTAGAAACGAGGGGTAAGTGCGGAGTTTGGCGATAAGCACGTCACCGGATGTTACGAACCGACGTCGGATGACCCCTCTTCCTATTTCCACCTACGACTGCGTTTTAGGCTTCTTTTTTCCAATTCCCACAATTTCACGCGCTCTTCCTCTACCGCGTACCCTCCTCCATCGCCACCTAACCCTTCGTGAGGGAGTTTGTCCGCGCGTGGCTAGCACGCCTTCGTGTTCGGAGTGCCTGAGACTCCGTCTCTTTTTGTGGACTCCTATGCTCTCCCCTTACAAATTGAACTCCAACTTTCCCTTCTCTTTGCTCCTTGTATAAGTAATCTTCTTCTGTATCAAATCTGCTCCACAATCCCTTTTGATTCTTCCCTTTCTTCTTAATCCCTTCTTTCCGATATTTGATTTTCGTACCAGATGGGTGTTGCCGTCATCAATCCGCGAGATTGCCTGAATAATTCGTCTTTTCCCCAACCACTTCCCTCTTCTCTCCCCAAAAGGAAAGTTTTGACGGCCCATCCGACTCCAAACCCTAAAGCTAACCGGAGCAGCCACGGCCGCCCCAACAACCGTCCAAAGCGGAGCCCTCTACATCCTCACGATGATTCACGCCCGACCCTCTCCACATCCCCGTCCACGGTCAAACCGCAGCTCAATAAACCCGTCATGGGTCAAATAAAAATACTCAAACGTGGTGAACTTCTAACCGTCGCTCAGAGTCCGGCTCCGGCTTCCGTCGTCGAGCAGGCAGATCTGGCAAAGCCAGATCTGGGATCGATGGACAGGATGGGTCCGGATCCTGAGCCAGTTCCTGTGGAAGGACTTGCCGGATTCTATGCCGGTTCCTCCATGTTTGTAGCCTCGCCGCCGCCCAGTTCAGTTCCGCTGCCGGCTTTTTGCACTAAGAAGGCAGTCAGTGACGCGACGAGCGACCTGCGGAGGATTCTGCGCTTGGATCTGCAATAACGTTCCTTATTCTGTGATTGGAAGGATTTGGACACTGGTCTTGGGTGATTGGGGCTTGATACCCTGGATCTTCTCTTATTTTTTCAGCGGGAAGATGGGGTGGGCGGACCTAATTATTTTGACGCTTTGTTCAGACGACCACTGTACATAGGATTATTAGGGTTTAACCTTTGGTAGATGCTTAAGCTTTTCTTGTTTGATATTTTGTTGAATCTGGTGGTAGGATTAAATTAGGTTTTGCTTTGTCTACAGTTGTATGAAAGTAGATCGTCTTCTATTGTGTAGTCGTCCGTAGCAGCAAGTATCCAGCGTATAATTATATTACTTACCTAGGTCTGTCATACGTATTTTGTTTAGTGAAATGGTAATCTCTTTCTTATCGTAATAAAAAGTTGTGTGCTTTCTCCGATTTCGACGCCCTTTACAGCGATATCACAGTTTATAGGAGTTTATAGGGTTTGTGTGCGATTCCGGAATGCTTTGCTTCTTATGTATGAATATTATAAAAGATGAATTGATTGATATATTGGGAGGTGAGAGGGCAGCTTGCTCCTGACAAGTCACGAGATCCCCATAAAATAAAGAACAAGCCTTTGGCATGATGAATTGATATTTCTGGGAGATCACGCATGCTTTCTCACCACAAGTGAAGACATCACCTATGATCCATAAAATAATGAAATGCAGGCAGGAGAGAAGGGAATTAGTCATTTCATTGTTGCCAACTAATTAGTGACTGGCCATCGGTTTTGAAAAACACCCTTTTCCTATTTACGGTGTATTTATCTGTTTGAATAGATTTTTAAAAAAAAATAGATAATTTAAAAAAAATTTATAAAAAAAATAATTCTGGATATACGAATATTTTGATAGTTATTATAAAAAAAATTATAATTAAAAAATTATTAAAAAGAGTATAATTTTATTAAAAGTATTATAGAAAAGAGAAGGTAAAAAATATAGATGAGATATGAGAGATAGTGAAAAATATAGAAGAGAGATAATAGAAAATATAGAAAAGGAAATGAGAGAGAGTGTAAAAAAAAATAAAAATAAAATAATAATTAAATAATTTATAAATTTTTCTACTATATAAAAGTTACTTATTTAAAATTATAGTTTTAAACTATAGTTTAGTTTAAATTTTTTTTAATAAATATAATTATTTATTTTAAAAAAAATTAAACTAAGATTTTACTTAAATTTTTTTTAAAATTATAGTTTATATAGAAACCAAACAGGCCTTTATGTCTTGGAGCGTTCAGAAACCGACATGGTCAACTTCAGTGGCTCCTGCTCTATGTTTTTCTTAGAGCCCATAGGAGATATTTAATAGACCTAATTATCTACTGCACGTTTTATATTTTCAAATTAGTTGATAAAAGGTTAGATCTTGTAGTTTTTTTGTTTGTTCCCTTTTCATCGTATATATTAAAAAAAGGTTTGATCTTTTCGGCTGAATGCACAAAAAATACAAAATATATGAATAGGAAACTCTAACGAATGATGCTACATAGCAATGTATAATTTATAAGTAATTATAATAATTGTAAGGAAAACTTCAATAAAATAAGATATTATTCTAAATAGGAAGCACCAAATCAATCGCAATGAGATTATATTCAATTGCGTTATCATCGCCGTCGAATTCAAAATTGTTGGAATAGAGATTTACTCGAGTCTTTGTGGCCACGGTATGAAATCTACTAATCTGCCAGATTTTGTGACTCGGTAAATAACAGAGAATTAATCATTTATGGGTGTGACTGGGATGCTTATTAATTTTAATGCCATAAAATATTAGTATAATAAAGGTTTAGGGGAGGGAAGATGTTTCAAATCTTCGGCCTACTAGCACTCATGTAAGTAAGTAAAAGTCGATTCAGATTTTAATATTCTTTACTATAGCCACGTTTTTATTGGTACATTCGTTAAACCTGAATGATCAACTTTTTCCTCACGGGCAAAATCGGATTAATTGGTTGCTTGACTTGGCGCTTGTGTCTTGTTTATAAACATCAATAGACCCCATGCTCTCTCAGAAAATAATTTTTTCCTAAAGGCTGAATCATTTTATATATACAGTGCATTCCTCTGTTCTTTTGGAGATGGAGAACCGTTATTGTTCATTTCCCTGCGTTCGAAAAGAAAGGGTGAAAAAAGGAAGGGAGAGAGAGAGATAATTTCATATCTGTGATTTGGCCGTTTACATTTTAATCGGGCAATTTCATGGTTGGTAGCGTCTGTTGTCGTGCAGAGACATGGTAGGTGTTAGAATCAACATGTTTACGGGCAATTGAATGATAAGATTCTTCCGATAGCTTCTATAATTAAATTGAATAAATTGCCTGCCCTCACTTGACTTGCTTCTTGACCATGGGAAAATGGATCTTCTGGGCAAAAGGGTTTTCTGGTTATTGTTAATATTTTTAGATAAAAAAAAAGTAGAGATAAATTGATTGGCGTTTCTGTTGAAGAGAGGGAGACGTGAGAGCGCCGAAAGGCTGCTTTTGCCAATCGCTTTTTATAACTCTCCTTTAGGACGGTAGGACCACTCCTACTTGCGAATGGCACATTATTACAACTTATGTACAGCGTGGTAGCGTACAGTAAATGTGCTCATGCCTTGTGTAAAAATAAAAAATGCATGCACCTCCCAAAATAAGACTTGAATATCTTTTTATGAATGTTATTTAAAGTTTCAATGGTTAATACAATATTTATTTCTTTAAATTTATCCTAATTTTAGCTCCTTAAGGTTTAAATTATATGTTTTGATCTCTCTTATTTTTTTCTCTTCTAAAACATTAATCTCCATAATTTAAGAAAGCCCATACAATTTTATTTTTTAAGGAACAAAAACCTATATTTTAAAATTTGATAGATCAAAACTAAAATAAGAGTAAATTTAACAAATAAAAAAATATATTAACCCAAATTTTAAAGTAAAAAAAATAAGTAAAAAATTACTATTTAAAAATTTTATCAGTAGTAAAGACTTAATCTATTTTTATATAAAAAAAATACTAATATAAAAAAATTATATATATAATACTAATATTCAAACTCATGTTTAGGGGTGGATATAATTTTTAAATGAGAAGTTTCTATTGATTTTTTTATAAAGTATTAGAACGTTTTATTTTGGCTGTGCAGAGTAATAAAACTAATATCCAATGATAAAAATTTAAATGAACGGGGTCCTATGGAATTTATGGTCAAAATTAGGTTCTCAAAACCCAACTGGAAAATAATGAAAGAATATAAATCTCTAACTACTAAAGTACTCACGCCAGCGCTTTAAACTGGGGTGTACTTGATTCGCCCAGAGACCAGATGAAGAAATTTTTAAAGGGCCGGGGTTAAAGCTAAAAGGATTCGTAACCGGACTCGATTGAAATTTAATTTGGGAAAAATTGTGAGCCAGGCACGTTAGGGACTGTGGCACTGGGGGCACACAAACATGTTCCTTCAAAGTGTTAGTGTAATGATAATCACCCATATAGTACCATACAAGAATATTACAAATGAATACAAAATTTAGGGAGGGTGTTGCTCACTGTCCTCATATGCTAGGTTCATCCCTGAATTTGTCATTCCAAAACCTTAACTCAGATTTATAAGTCTTAACCAAAATTCTATAAAAAACCAAGCCTCTTTCTTTACCTTCCTTTTTATGGACCATGTATGTTGTTATTTTTTTCATCTGTTGTGTTAATTTTTGACCTCTGTATTACTGCGATCATGGTCTTATAAATGGTTTTTTTTAACCGTCAGTAGTCGGGAAAAAATAGCTTCTAGCTACTAATATTGGTGGAGTACATCCTGTCATTCATACAAAAACAAAACACTTGTTCCTGCTGTTCTTGTTGGAGCTTTTGGAATTTCTCCACCCGCTTCGGCCACTAGGAATACAGAATACAGGAGCAACGTGATAAATTATCAGGAGTCAAAAAACAAATGTCTTCTCAAGATTAGTCTCTTAGGCAACTCATGAAGGAATGCCTTCTTTGCAATGTTGGAATCACAAGACACAGACAAATGTTAAACAAACAAACAAACAACGCTGTAAAAAATGTTTTATTTGTCGAAATCCTGCAAAGCAGGTAAAAGAATCCACAGAAACAGGATGTCAATGAACACTTAAACGTAAAAATAGCAGAAGAAGAAAGGAAACCGAATATAATAAAAATTAATTAAAAAGAAGAAGGAGATAAATAATGAGAGAACTGAAAATAAGGAAGGTGCCACCCCAACCGTACTATCGAAGAAGAGACGAGTGAGACCCACAGGGGAGTGCCACCCCAACCTTACTATCGAAGACCAACTGCGCAAAAAACGAATAACTGGAATCTACTCCATCCTCTCCACTACACAAGATCCAACCCCCCCCCCCCCCCCCAAAAAAAACTCTCCCTCCCTCCCTCTCTCTCTATATATGCCCATGCCTTTCCCTGTCATTCTCTTACTCTTCTTCTCTCCCTCTCTACTGCCCTCAACCCTCCCTCCGTCTCTCTCTCTCTCTCACTCTCGCCACACCGCCACGCCATGGTGAACGACGAGTGGGTAGGAGCGGCCATGACTAATGACATGGTGGTGGTCGAGCTCCTGATTCATCTCCGCCAGTCCCAAACAGCTCCCAAATCTCGCCCTCTGACCACCGCAGCGGCCGTCCCCCTCTCTTGGGGCCTCAAGCAGCCGCGCTCCAGGCTCACGCCCAGATGGAAGGACGCCGATTCTACCAGATGTAGCCCCAACACGCCCCTCTCTTGGAGTGGCGCCGCCTCCCCCTCCGTCACTGCCGATGGTTGCGAAGAATCTAGCCGCCCCTCCCCTGTTTATCATCAAGCACCCAGATCCAAGGTGGGTCCTATCTCTTTTCCGTATTTCTTCACTCGTCCATCTCCGTCTCACGTTCTGCGAATCTCACCTCCTCCTCCGTCTCACCCGATCTCTGTCCGAATTTGCCTTGTTTGACCTGGATATCATCCCCATACACTGTACGTAATTCCGCTGATGGTGTCGCGTCATCTTGCGATTTTGGGCGGATTAATGTGTCGATGACGCATTATCGTCTTACGGTCCTCTAATCCTCCTATCTTTCTGGTTCATCACATGACCACACCAGCAGGGACAAATCTGTCCTGTTAGAATTTTCGGTTTTGCATTTTATTGTTTCTAATTTCGTTGCATCGATCAAATTGATATCGGTCGATGCATATTACCGTGACAGTTCTTGTTTAAATAATCAAGATTAAGTCTTTGTGGGGCGAGGGAAGGGGGGATTTGAGATATTTGGGGGTAGATGTGAGGTGATGAGTAGAAGCATCGTGAAAGAAGAAAGATGACGTTTTCATCTCGCCTCTTTTAATGGGAAAATGACAAAAACACCCTGGGAAATGCTAGGTGTTTGCCTCTGATTACGAAGTGGGAAGGAGGAGGGGGATGGATGAAAGTGATGGAAAGATGCGTTTGGGTTTAGAGTAGAGAAGTGAGGAGTGGAGGGCGTAGTCGGATATTCATGTGTAGATCTGGATCCATTGTTAGGGTTTGGGCCTGAAAGAGGTAGGGGAAGTCGGGAAGAGATGGGTGGCTCTGGGCGACGATGCGGTTGTAAACACCGCCTTCACAGGGGGCATAGTTCATGTTCATGTCTCTTAATTACCAGCTACCCTCTTCTATCCTCGTAAAAATTACTAATTACGCAACCTTCCCTACTTCGGGGTGGGCCCTCCCTTAAGCTATGTTTGGTTCAATAGAAGGGAGGGTAGGTTAAGTTAATTTAAGAGAGAGTAGGGGAGGGTAAGAGACATAAATAAGGGAGAGTAGGGGATGTTTCTTGTTTGGTTCAAGAGGGGGGAGTTTATTATAAATTGATAAATATACCTTTATTCTTTTTTTAAATTTTTTTATTAATTTATCTTGAATATTTTATTAAGCTTCAAATTGTAAGGCGCAGGGAGAGAGAGAATGAGGAAAACAGAACAACAAGAAACGAACAAGAAGCAATTCACCTGCGATCAGAAACAATAAGACAAAGAGAGAGAGAGAGAGAGTGAGGAAATCAAGAAGGCACAAATCTGAGGTTGAGAATTTGGAGCTCAATTTTAGAGCCATCCGCTTGCAGAACCAAGTGACCTATTTTTCTTGCAAAACGTAGGATCCTTGCAGCTCACCTTCTTTTACTTATCTCCTCTAGTCCTGAGTTTTTAACCCTATCTAATTGTAAGACCCAAAGTTGAGGAGGTGGAGGCGTGCAGCGGCGACAGCGTTGTCTTCTTCTCTTTCTAAGTTGTGATCACCGTGTGCGAAGAACGGAGGGTGGCTCTGGAATTTTTGAAAATTACCATGATTAATTTTGTCCAAAAATGAAATAAAATCTCTCCCTCCTCCGAAAACCTCCGATTTTAGAGGGTTGAGATTGGGGGGGTAGGGGAGCAAATGAGGACAAAAAAATTCCCCTCCCCTCCCCTCCATTTTCTGAACCAAACACCATATCCCCTTCACTACCCTACCCTCCCCTCCCCTCCCTTCCAAAAACTTCCAACCAAACAATACCTTAAAGAATAGGCATGTGATTATGTCACGTGACCTCACCATCACGTGCCCGCTTCCCGCCGCTCCTAAACGCCGCTTTCGGCCAGCGCCACCCCTGGTTGCCGACTGTTTCTGCAGATGTGAATGCTTTGTTGATCCCTATCCCGTAATTTGTTTGGCTAGTTAATTTATTGTTTATTAATCATTCCCAAAGTCAACATTTGATTTCTTCTGGGCTTCCTGTCTTTCCCATGCCCTCCCCTCAACCTCTTTTTTTTCCTTTTTTAGTATTATGATTTCCCGCCTATTTTCCCTTTTCCTTTTTTCATTGGACTCTTTTTTCGGTTGTGATTTCCCACCTATGGTTATTTTCAGGTTGCAGCTACTGCAACGAGTGAATGTACTGCGAACTCTGCCTCCACCAAGAGTTGTAGGAAAAACAAGGTAAAGCTGCCCGTTCTTTTTCCTCATAAATTTATCTGTGTGCCATTCACTGTGGTCCATGATATCTGAGTTGGCAAGCCAACTTCCTGTGATTGGCTGTGCATTATGTCATAAGTAAGTGCGTTCATCTGGGTTCTTTTTGGCCATCTTATAGACCCTTGCTGAATTGAAGGAGGAGAAGAGCTCCCTGCTGAAGGAAAGGATGTATTTAGAAAAGGTATCCATGGGGGGGTTGTCTTCCTTGGATATTTTTTCCAAAAGAATATATCTTTGCCCTTCCCCCACTTGTTTTTCCTGCTTACGCCTGTTTACTAATATTATATTCCTCTTCATCTGCCAGGAGATAGCAACTCTAAGTGCAACTTTTAAGGAGCAGAGGGCTAGAAACGAGAGCTTGAAGAGGATTAAGGTAAATTTAAGTGTTCTTGATCCATCTCTCTGTACACCCCCCATGAGTTTCTGCATGACATTATGAGGACACTTACGTTGCTTGATACCTTGTTTTGTTATCATTCGCAGCTTGATTTAGGTCCAACATCTAAGAAGCGTGCGAGTCCAACATCTGGTGAAAATACGCTTTCTAAGGTCCAAACACAAGCCGCAGAACCAGAATCAGATTCTAAGCCGGGTAGGACCGAGTCATCCGGGGAAAGTGGTTTCTTGATACCAGATCTTAATATGATGCCATCGGAGGGTGATTCGTCTTATGTGGAATGATGAGTGGAAGCATGGCGCTTCTTGCTTTCGTTGTCCGATGTCCCGCAGAAAAGACACCTCGAGCCAGCTAGGAAGAGTTATCATGGAAGACCACAAATCGATAAACAATGTACAGAGGCCCATGGGAAAGGCAGAAATTCAATGCAGATAATGGGGCAACTTGGACGCCAATTTGCCCATTCTTGTTCATGGTTTAGTGTAGTGATCCTACTGGCCAATAATTAAAGGCTGTGGAGATTTTTCATGTTGCAGGTGTCCCAAATTTTCTCGTGGGGCAGAAGTAAAACCTCTTTACTTTTCTTGATGTAAAACGGAGAGATGGATTCGATCAAATTGGGAGAAATTCATTTATCACTTAATTCAAAGTTCTTGCTATTTGCTCAATTTTACACTCTTTTTGACGTAGCGAGTTTCCATGTCTGCCAAATTTTAATATAATAATCTTCAAAGCATGAAGGATGTGACGCTGACCCCCCTCAACGCTTCTTGTGTGGCTGTTGAACAAAAATTACATTGATCGGTTACTGAGAAACAAGAGGGACCCTGCTACACGCAAATCTGCAGACGAACAAGGGAACTCGCTGCTGGGTGTAAATTAGCAGCTTCATTAACCCAACATTGTGCTCGACTATTAGTGAGCTGATGGCAATAGAAGGAAGCCGAGACCAAGTGGTCATTTTATAGGCTTATCATGTAATGTCAGTGACTCCGTGCCACGTTGTCAACTTAACTTATTTCGCCAGTTCAGTCTTATCTCCATTCTATATCGCTACTGGACCATGACAACTTTTTCAATCACTGATAATTTCTTGTCTCTATTTGCTTGATGAGCTTTTGTGAGTCTCTCACTTGGAGTATTTTTCTGGTAGAAGAAATTGAACATTCATTCTGCAGATGACAGACAGTGGTTTTCTTTAAGCGGATTTATAATCCTAGGAGTCTCTTGATTGAACATCTTTAAAAAAGAAGAAGAAGAAGAAGAAAAAAGAACTTAGCTGAAGGCGTTGCGTGGATATGTGGCGTCAATCAAGTTCAATATAAAAAGAAGCGATCCAAATATTGAAATTGTTGTTTACTCTTCTTGCTAATGCAGATGCTTGTTCCTATCCACGCATTTGATGATTGATTATTCTATTAGTTTAAAACAGACTTGCAGTGAGAATTGCGCCACCTTGCAGAATGTGCTAGTCATCATCATCGACAAACTCTTAATCCATAACTTGCATTCATCTCCCTAATTCGCCTCTTTTGTCAACGAAAACATGCCACAGGAAACATCAACTATAGTACTAAGCAAGAGATTCAGAATGCAATCATTTAGCATGTACACTGATTGATTTTTCTTTCCCAGTTGTTTTTCAATACGTGCAAGTTATATAATAATCATCACGCTGTCGCCTTCCCGAGGTTCAAACAACATAGGCGACCTACCAGAGACGCTGTGTCCCTTTCATCACTCAGCCTGCAACTTAGAAACATTGTAATTTTGCAGGCTCTGTCAGATTCTACCATTCGATAAAGTGATTTTATAATTACCGAAGGAATTCTGCTGCGTCTCCAATCTCCATCTTCATAAACCTGTATCGGTTCCAGGTTATGGACTTGTTTAACGTAAACAATTCTTCAGAAAGCAAACATTACCCTTTCAACTTATGGAATTCCACTCTTTTATACTAACAGAAGACGTCTTTCCTATTCCTACAAGTCACAGACAAGCACCTAACATGACATACTCCTATGCGATACCATAGGAACATAATTGAATCACTGTTTTTAATCAATCTGCTTATGTTTTTTTACTTGCTTCTCCAACAATGACAAAGGTCAGGCACAATTTGTTCATTATCATCTCGGTAATATATTTATTATGAGTATACGCTCGTGTTGAAATGGATGGTCAATCATATTAAATTGTTAATCATGAAATTCAATCTTGTTTACATCTTAAAGTGTAAATTACATTAATGAAAATGTGAAAATGCTGTTATGGGCTGGACTAACAGATGTGGGCCTTGTTTTGTTTCTTGTTAAGGGGGAGGGAATTATTCAGTTAGCGAAACGGTGAGACATGCAACTATTTAGAGCGTATTTGATCTCTGGGAAGTACTACTTTATTATGGTTTCAGTCGCAGTGTTTGAGAGGCATCCTAACTCCTAGGTATCTAGGTTTACGCCTGAGGGTAATAGTGAAGGGAATTGGAAGACACGCAGCGGAAATTAACTTTAAAAATTTTTCCATTCCCAGCCAGGATCTACCGAATGTGTTTAAGTCAAGGAGAAAGAAGTGTTACCTTCGGTTTCAAGCTTTGGTCGCGACCTCAGTGTCCACTAGTCGCGACTCCTCGCCTCTGGAACTTTCAGTCGCGACCTCCTCAGCTTCTAGTCGCGACCTGTCGCCTCTGGAGTTTGTAGTCGCGACCTACTCTGCTTCTAGTCGCGACCTGTCGCCTCTGGAGCTTTTAGTCGCGACCTCTTCAACTTTACGTCGCGACCTGTCTCCTCTTTTCGGATTTCTGACGTTCAGATGCCCGTTTGGTCGCGACCTAAGTGTGTTCTGGTCGCGACCTTTCTTCGTGTCTGGCCGTATCGTAGAAGTCGACAGCTCAGATCGGCTTCCTCTACCGGTATCCACACGAACAGCGTTCCAATTGCGAACGACGTGCTAGCGCCTCTTGTCCCTCTAAGGCTTTCTGGAGATTCCGTCCTCACCGTCTCTATTTCGGCAGTTTCTTATATGCAAACCTTTTGCACTCTCCCTGCCCCCTTTTCTCACGACTGAATGTGTGTGAAGAGATCTATTGTTGTGTAGAACCCTAGCTCCTAATGTCAAATATATAGGAAGCTATCGGGCTTCTAATAGGGCCGGGCTTCAGAATTAATCTTATATTAATTCTGAATTAATACAATATCATATATTGCATAATTTAATAAGAAACTGATTAAATAAATATGGTTTATATTAAATCCGTCCCACAGATTTAATTCACCTATTTATTTAATTTAAAATAAAGATAAGACAGAATTATATTTGATTTATTCTCATAAATCAAATTTGAGATATCTTATCAATTTGAATTTCAAATTCAAATAGATCATATCCATCTAAATTCAAATTCAAAAATGATAGAGATTTAATTTATCCTTATAAATTAAATCTTACAAATATCTCTTATATTATATATATAATATATATATAAACTAATTTATATATATATATAAAATATATATCCACCCTAGATTATTCATTGAATCTAGACATCTCTTAGATTCAATGAATCTGGACATCATAGCTCGCATTGGGCTGTTTTGTGTGCGACCCTGTAGGCCCATATGAAGTTGGCAGTGGCCCAGTTACTATACTGACCCACAAGTCGTAAGCGGTCTCTAGCAAGGCATTACGACTACCCAAAACATATGAGGATCGATAAACGATGTAACCTTTCATACAACCATATCACGTCCCTTTTGTCACACGATATTTCGATCAAGGATGAGGCATGGTGAACATCATCCTCCTGTTCCTGACCGTTACTTTCTCGATCCCTGAGTAGTCTGAATATAGAAATGGAACTACCCTTCCATTCCAGTATGGCCATACATTTCTCAGACTCACTCATCGAGGGGCCCAGTAATATATCTCTACGAATGTGAGGGACAAATTCCATCTTGACCATTCACATTCCTCCGCATGAAAAACCACTAAGCCCGAGCATAGCCTTTATGATCACTCGGTCAAAAGTGACTTTTGACTAGGTCAAAGCTGAGCGTTTGTCATGTAGGAATCTATGATGATCTCAGGTCAAAGGGCATAGTGACATGGCTTGTATATGAGAGAAGCTTATGACTTGACCCATGCAGCTCTCTCATTGCGGGTCGGTCCAACACCCTGTACTCTTACATGTGCTTATGACTTTGATTTATATCTCTATATATCTTCAAAGTCATACTGGTCTTATTTCATCTCTGCTCCCACATAGATGACCGACCAGGGACATTTAGGATAAGATCATTAGTTATCCAAGGATTGTCATCATAGTAAACATGCAAATAATATGATAACATGATACAATGATTGGCCCCTAGGGCACAATTTCCAACAAATAGATGACTCGCTTTACCCGACATTGGTATCGCCTAAGAAGAATGGAGACTTCGCCATGCCCTTAGATCGTGAGCGAGCCTAACCTTCTCCAAAAATCGTTGTACAATACAAAAAAACATTCATGCACCGAAGGGGTTGGTTGTGGTTGATATGCCCATAAAAATACTGATTCATACAAAAAATAGCGACGCATCACGTTGAGAAATAGGTCAATTTCTTGGTGTTACGGGTAGAGAGAATAGAAACAGGGCATTGTACTACAAGGGCAGGAGAGAAAAGGACCCAAAAGAACGTTGGAAATATGGTTACTCTGTCACGCCTCTGAAATTAACACGGAGCAGAGAGAAATGAAACAGCCTCCTCAAAATTCAGATTTCATATAGATCCATTTCGTTTATAGCTAAAGATTACTTCATATATGTCGTTTACGATTATTATTATTACATGAGATGGCCCTCTGTTTTGCCCTGTTCTTGCTTTGACATATATATGAGAATATTGAAAAGCCCATTATGGTTTTCAACTTTAAATCAGAGCCGCATGCATAAATCCCTCCAACAAGGCCTAAATTGTTGCCAGAATCATATGTTTGCCACCTCTTTTTCTTTTTCCTTCTTTTGGTTTAGAAATTCGAGCCAATAGCTACTGTGCAAATATTCTTAACTACATCTCTGGTTCCATGTATAACAGAACTACAGAGCAACAAATTACGAAACCATGGATCTTTATGACAAGCCATTGCTGTTTTCGTGGCATTGAATTGTCATAAAGAAAAACCCTTCATTTACTGCAAGAGCTATCGTTGCTAATATTTTATCACTGCCTTGATTCAGCCAATAGCCACCCCAAGTTTGCATTTTCACCTCCATCTCCATCGATCAGCATGTAGAACTGTGTGTGTGTATTTGTCCGCCTAAGCATGCAAAAAATTACACCCTTCTAACGTTCACTGTATTTGATTCCGACTTCTTCTGAGATTCGTTGTAATCAAGCACAAACGAGAGAGCAGAGAAAAAGAGAAAGGGGAAAAAAGGAGAGAGTAAAGAGATTGGTTTGACAAGACACAAAAGAAGAGCCATGATCAATAAGGGCTACAGTTTCAGAGGAAACAGAACACACATGGGAATAAATTTGGAATATCTCGTTAATTAGGCTTCATTATTCATCTATTCTGTCATGCTTGTTAGCTTGCTGTTTAGAGTCAATTAATTGTACTTTGTTCCATGAGAGCGCTAAATCCTGTTATCTGCTTCATAACTGTTATCTGCTTCGTCATTAATAATGGGAGGAGATGCATTGGAAATTAATGATGGGGGAAGAAGGTGGAGCCCAAGATGGGAACAAGTGAGGAAGAAGGAACATGTGGATAGAGATGCAATATAATGAGATTGAGAGAGGAGTTTGTAAAAAATATAAGGCAATCACATCGACGGAGGGGTGGGGGCAACACACCATTATCACGCGTAGCCTTGAAATTAGACACGTTCCATGTCTGACGTTAGCCTTTTCTTTGGGGAGACTAATATTAATTCAACTTTGTCATTGCAGCTACTGTTTCTGTGTGTCTGTTTTTGGTTATGGCGGGTTCAAATCTCAGTAGCCCCTTGGACTTTATCTTCTTTTCCATTGTTGTTATCCTTTAATTAACCTGGCCCCTCTGTGTCAAATTAGGTTTTGATCTTGTCCTGAATTTTCTACGTTAGTTGAGGCTTTTGAACTTCTAAATATCAAATCAAATTAAAGATATTGCTAGCTATGGTTACCACTTTATTAGGGTTTTTTTGGGATTAGTTTTAGAATTACTCTAAATAAATTAAAAATATTAAATAAATTAATCTATTATGATTAAATTTAACAACTCAAAATAAATTTATATTATATATTTTTTAATTTATCTAAATTAATCAACTTAACTTTTATATTAATTATAATTAATTATTTTTTTTAATTTATTTTAAAAAAATTAACCAACTCTCTAAGAACGGAGTTAGTATTTACTCTTAACGGATTCATGTTTACATGATCATAGAGTAATGTCTCAAGACTATAGAGACACGTGGTGTTTTTTATTCAGTGGACCTCGGGATATCATACTATAATTTTTAATTATCAGATCAATTCCTTATAAACAGGGAGGGAAAAAAGATAATATTGCATTCTCCCACCAAGAAAATAAAATAATAATTCATACATCAATCCAGGAATTACGTAATAGAATAAAGCAAATGGGATGGATTATAGAGGTCACGGATCCAGATTCCATCTATTCCTTTGTTCCACGTATATTTCTAACCATTTCATTAATATTTTAATTTCTCCCTGTCACTTCACAGCTTTGAACGCCTATGTCGCCATGGATAAAATAATAATAATAATAATAAGTCTTTTTTTAACCAGAGATATTGTGTACCACAAAGTGAACTCTCTCAAATTGATATTATTTGGTTAATTTTTTGTATGCACAAAAATTTAGGGAGTTCCACGTCAATTTTTTATTAAGGTTATAGCATAATTTTAAAATTTAGATAATATTTATAAAAAAAAATTAAGAGATTATCTATTAAATAAACTCTAATGATAATAGCAGGACTTATAATATTATCTAGTTAATGAATCTTTTTGTTATCTCTCAATAAGTAGCTTGCTGGATTTACCTTGAAATTAATGGATCACATGTTGTATCTTGTCTCCTCTAAAATTGCTTTAATAGTCCGTAAACAAAAATATTGGAGTACAGAGGCACTCTGTTGTGTTTTTCGTGTTGATTAAGATTTAAGAGGACATTAGCGGCTTAATGGCGACAAAATGTGAACGCATGTGTGTTTTTTAGGCATTATACCGCGTAGCGACAGTGGTTTAGCAGATAAAGGTCAAGTGATTTAGGAAAGCCTGCTTTGACTTCTTCACTTTATATACTTTTTCCTTCCCCCAAACCTCAATCAAATGCCATGGAAGCTCAAATTATTTTTCGTGTTTCATATCTGTCCATATTTTGATTATTTTTTTAGCTTTGTTTAAAAAATATTATTGTTTTATACTTTTATAACTCCAATATTATAGCAATAAACTTGTTATTTGAATTATTAGGTGAAAAAAAAAACCACCCATATGTATTACTCAAGAATAAATCTTTGGTAGTGAAGTTAGAAGCGTGAAAGACATAAAAGCAATCGAGAAATTTTGGCGCGTGAGCAACTTTTTGTCCTCCCTCCCTCCCTGTCCCTCTCTGCGCGCTTCTTTTTCCCGTTGGTTCTCTCGCCATAAGAAGTCCTAGCAACCAAACGTCGAGTTTCTCGTGGTGTCCAAGGTTGCTTCTTCCTCTTGAATGGCCTCCCATAATCAACACCACCTATCACCCCACCATTTCTCCGACTCCGATCAACCCAATTGCCTCCCCCACCCCCTCCTCCATTCCAACTATTCCCACCACCCTCACACTCACAACAATTCCTCCGACGTTTCCAACAATATCGACGCCAACAATTTCCTCCACCTCTACGCTACGGCCCCCTCTGACTCTACCGCAGCTGCTTCCCTCCGCCCTGACCACACTCACGTCATTGACGACGTCGCTGCCGGGAACTCCCTCATCGACGGCGCTGCCTTGTCCCACGAGTCCGCCGATTTGAATATGGCTTCGGGCGACAACCCCAATGCCAAGAGCGAGGTGGTTGTGGAGGACGGGGAGGCGAGGTTGGCCAAGTGGGAGAATGCGAGGTCCAAGGCGGAGATTCTAGCGCATCCTCTGTACGAACAGCTGCTGTCCGCACACGTGGCGTGTTTGCGGATCGCCACGCCTGTTGACCAGTTGCCCAGGATTGACGCTCAACTAGCGCAGTCAGAGAATGTGGTGGCCAAATACTCAGCTTTGGGACATGGAGCACACAGCTTGGTTGGGGATGAGAAGGGACTCGATCAATTCATGGTATCTTCCAAAATTCTGTCATTTATTCTTTAAGAATTCGCCGTTGTTTATGGAAAAATTTCTGAGGTATCAATTGGCGCCGAAGGAAAAGACTCTGGCTTTATGGATGTAGTATGGCTGGAATTATAAGGCTCTCTATATCAAATCTTAGCTTCTATTTGCTTTTAGGGCCTTTCAATTCGATTCTTGTTCCAGTTAGATGAGTTAATTAGATACCTGATTGGCTGATAAAGTGGTCACTGGAAAAGAAAACAGAGGAGAAACGAAAGGAAGAAAGCATGTTTTCAATACTGTTTGGGCTAGGGGATGGAATGAGAAGCAGGGTTTTTTGGAATGGAATATATGAGAAGAAATTAACTCTGAATGATAAAATCCTGGAGAAACAAGGAACGATGTGAATTGGAAGCAAACATTTAGAAATTAACTTGTTCAAGCTGAATTAGATATTCGGGATTTCATTTGTCGCAGGGTAGATTTCTTTCTGTTCCGGGCAGTATATCAATCATATCTTGTGACACAATAGATGTGAAAATGGTCTTGACCCTTTTTTTTCAAATTCATTTTCCCTTGCAGTTTCTTCTTTTACCCACATCCTTAGTTATTATTTTCAGTCATCATTCATTTGGTAATACTTTCTTTCTACGTAAGCCTTTCATGGTTTGTACTACGAGCTTCACTCTAGAAGTCCTAGAGACTGATCTTTAGTGAAGCACGTCTTTAGGAATATAAAGTCTTCTTACTGCGATGAACAAGTATGGGTTAGCACATATAACCTGCCTGCATGATTGTGGATTATATTATAGAGTTCCATTCTTTGGTCTGTGCATGCACGTAATTCTAGCCATGGATTTTGGTAAAAAAAAAAAAAAAAAGCTATGGATATTTGTATTTACTGTGGTGCAGTTCAGTTTTGATCTGTCTTTGGTTGATGTTTCAGTCGCATTATGTTCTGTTGCTCTGTTCCTTCAAAGAACAACTCCAACAACATGTCCGGGTTCATGCAATGGAAGCAGTCATGGCATGTTGGGAGATAGAACAATCCTTACAAAGTCTAACAGGTGCACAGAGTGATTACTTTTAAGTTTTAATGATTGTTGCATCTTAGAATAAAAATAACGTTATGCAACTTCCAATGTTGTTTTCTAATCAGCTTGCCAAATTAAATATTGTATTCGGATGTTCCCTAAGTTATATTGCCTCTGATATATAGAAAGAAAATTATTTGAGTTTTTACAAGAACATGACAGTGCATTTGTATATCCGAACATATCTGCATTATTTAGATGCGTATAACTCAAATTTTTAATTTTCTTCCTCCTTATATCTTAACATGTTATTCATAGGTTTCCAAATGCTGAAATATTTAAAATTTTCATGTATTAAACTGGACCTAAAGCCTTGGATGGATACCTAATTTCGTGGGCAAAAGTTAGGCTGCAAAAGCCCAGCCCTTGTTTTTAAGTTGCTGAGTGATGAAGCTATAATTTTACCCAACAGGAGTTTCACCTGGAGAAGGTACAGGGGCTACCATGTCTGATGACGAAGAAGACCACATAAACAGTGATGTAAATCTTTTCGATGGTACTTTGGATGGTTCAGACAGCATGGGATTTGGCCCTCTTGTTCCAACAGAGAATGAGAGATCCCTCATGGAGCGAGTTCGGCAAGAGTTGAGACATGAACTTAAACAGGTTAACAGATCTGGAACGACGATATATATAGCCTTTTGTTTCCTCCCCTTTTAAGATGTAATTTCATATTCATCGGTTTTCTCGAGTGTAGGGCTATAAGGATAAAATTGTGGACATAAGAGAAGAAATTTTGCGCAAGAGACGAGCTGGTAAACTTCCCGGTGATACCACCTCTGTCCTTAAAGCTTGGTGGCAAGCCCATTTCAAGTGGCCTTACCCTACTGTAAGTTGTGCCAATCGTAATATTTTCTCTTACTTTGAATCTGGCTCATGACAAATTCGCAAATAATCATGTGATTTACAGGAGGAAGATAAGGCAAAGTTGGTGCAGGAAACTGGTTTGCAATTAAAGCAGATTAACAATTGGTTCATTAATCAAAGGAAGAGGAACTGGCACAGCAATGCTTTAACTTCTACCGTCTCGAAGAGCAAGAGGAAAAGGTATAACTAGTTTCTAAAAAAGAAAAATAATGAGACCATTTTTCTCAACTAAGATTTTCATAGGAAATAAATGATATTGCAGGGGATAACAGCACTCGTCAAAAACAGTAAAAGTAGGAAGAACATTTTGCTTGTGGAAG
Organism: Leucaena leucocephala; assembly: GCA_037074615.1. Classification (NCBI taxonomy): domain Eukaryota; kingdom Viridiplantae; phylum Streptophyta; class Magnoliopsida; order Fabales; family Fabaceae; genus Leucaena; species Leucaena leucocephala. The sequence goes on along the minus strand of CM073517.1, from coordinate 3,877,347 downwards.
AAGAGGGATACTTAGTACTTAATACAGATGAGGAACAGAGGAAGGTAATATGGTGGAAAGCCTGCGCATAGTTTTATTAATTCTTAGATGCATCACGACGAACAAATCGGCACCGAAACGAATATGAGGGCTTATATGATGTGTTCACATTCAAATGCATGAGAGGTATATGGAAAAGAATAATGAGGGGTTGTGGGTGTACAGTAATGATCTGTACATTTTTGTTGTAATTTTCTTTGAACTTTGGGATTTGGCGTATAAAAGAGTTGTCTCGTGTAGTCAAGAGTTAAAATAGTAGAATCTCACTGCCTAAAATTTCTTTCTAGTAATGTTTTTCTCTCGCCTATTATAGAAAACGTTGTTTTTTTTTATACAAATAGAAAACGTTGTTGTACGAGAGTTAGGGTGACATTGTGGTCTTTTTTATTTGGGCTATGGCATGGTGGTCCATTGGATTGATTGAACTGGAGAGAAAGTAGAAGCCGAAAGCAGGGCCTTCGAGAATCGAGAGTTGTTGAGTTGAAAGCCAACAGAAGAAGGTTTAAATAATCAAGTGGATGGCGGCAATCCACATGGCTCCAAGCCGACACTATATCCTGGGCAATATTGGTTATCTTTTGTGTTGAATTTCTTATTTTTCCTTTTACGTTGTACCTTTTTTTAAGGCTCTTGGACGACTTTTCCAGATAAATTTCAAATCTACGTCTCTTTCTATGGCTTATCAAAGCGTTCGACTCACAGTTTATTCAGTATACTCAGTATCATTAAAGCAGAACGTATTCAATCCTGTCATATGAATAGCCTCAACTTAGCTTGAAGTGGGAGTGACACGATGCCCAAATAATGTCACGTAGCTTGGATGAGTAGTAGCGTAATGTTATCACTCGTGAAAGAAAAACAGAGTTGCTACGCTATCTCATCCTGAGTTTATTAAAACCACACGTATCATCCAGCCCATGTTATTGTCTTCTTGTGAAGCTCACTCTGAAGCCAAAAATGGATGTTTCCGAAAACATGGAGTTGACTAAATTCAACCACTTTAAATGGGAGGTGAACGCTGTTATATTTAGTATATAGAGTATCCACATGAATTACACTAGTAATTTGGAGACACACACGGTTTACACACAAAACAACCACGACCACGCATCACCCATTTCCATCGCCTTCCTTCTGACTTATATATGTCACCACTCAAACCACCTTCTTCTCCATCTCCATCTCTCCCCTCTCTTCACAATCCTCAACCCTAGTCATTTCCACCTATCTGCTCCATCATGCCTACCGAATCCTCCCTCAGGCACAGATTGAAATCTTCTTTCCTCTGCTTCTCCGGCGACCATCGATCCCATGCCCCTTCCCAATCCTCCTACAATACCCTGCATGCGCCCAAGTCCCCGACCACGCCTTGCTCGCCCTCCTCTTCTTTCTCCTGGATTAAGAAATCCTCCTCCTGCGACTTCGCCGACCACCACCGTGGGAGGAGTCGCTACCTCTTGTCCAGGATCGGGTGGAAGCACAACCGTCCCGCCCAATCTTCGGACTTCAGCTACGACCCTGCCAGTTACGCCCTCAATTTCGAGGATGATAGCCGCATAGAGGCAGAGGACTTCCCCTTCAGGGGTTTCGCCTCCAGGCTCAGGCATTCGCCTCAGCCGTCGGCCAACTTAACGGAGGAAATACTCGTGACCATGCCCAGACCGATTGTTGGGTTTAGCTGAAATGCCAGGAATTAAAAACCATACGAGTATGGCTTCGATTCAATTTAGCTGTTTATTATGCGTACAAAATATGCAGGCCCCAGTGTGCAATCTGGTAGCCATTTGCCTCTTGGGGAGTTTCATTTTCAATTCAACCCCCCAAATACAAATACTGTAGCATGACAATCAGTAATCTATTTCCGATTCTAATGTTCGTTTATATGCTCAACAAAATTGGGCCCCGTTGACGTCAACATTCTAATCTACTATCTAACCTTGTGTATTTGAAGGTCAAGCAATTTCTCTCTCCCTCTGTTCTCCATGATAAGACATTGAACTTTAAGTATTCTGCATTTAATAACCAAATACACATGACATAATCACAGGGGAAAAAAATGACTGAATATGAAATAAAGGTTCATGATCCTTTGTTAAAACAAAAATGAACAGAAATAAAGTATAATTGATTCCAAATAAAAAACGAGAAGATATTGAGAGCGATGTGTTAAAGCGAACACCGAAGAAAGAAGCATCCTAGGAAACTTTGCTGGCCAATGAGCCCATCCAGGCAGGTGGCTGCATTCCCGTTTGCTCTTGCACTGTGCTGAACAGAGGAGGCAACATCTTGTACACGCCGCAACCTCCTTCATGGCAGCAGCGCCATCGTGGTGGCCGTGGTCGCCTTCCGCCTCAGCCCTGTTGGCCCAAATACTGATCTTGGGCTGAAGCACACGAACTGCTTCGCCGTTGATCTGGCCATCTCTTGAAACATGCCACCCTTTATCATCAGGTAGTCCCTGAGAGCCGCGTAATTACCGCCCAGTGAATCAACAAAGTTCGCAAAGCGGCTCGGTATCGCTTAAGCGAGGTCTCGAATTCGAGCCTTGGCGAATGCAGAAAATTTTTGTTAGGAGACTCACCCACTATAGCCAGGTGCGCGACGCGGGTCAGATCCGGATATAGTCGGAATAAAACTCCAGTGAACCGGTGACAACTAAAAAAAACAAGAGTTCTCAGATACCTCCCTTGGGCTTGCCCCAGCGCCACAATTCCCTCTGCCTCCTTGACCTTTGCGTATAATTCTGCATCTGCCGCTTGCTTTCGAGCGAAATGAGACGCCTCCCCCAACGCTTTCTGTGCCTCTGCTTCTTTCTCTTTGTCGAAAAGGATAGCTTCTGCAGCTTTTTGTTTCTGTTACAACTCCCAGTTTGCTTCTTGTACCTATTCCATTCCATGTTCACCCAATTCAATTAAGTGATAATGTCAATAGAAAATTAAAATTTAAGAATGTATCCTGCTATCAAACAAATCCAATTCCAACTTCACATTCTACATTGGGCAACATCAAGAAGTTGTGAACTCGACAGCATATAGAAGGACCCAACAAACCAGTTTCAGTTCAACTGTCCAAGTAAATTTTTAACAGGACAGAACTACAGATTTGAAATTGAGCATCGATACCACACTTAACAGTCTTTTAAAAAAATGATTTTTTATTTAAAAATTACTATCATTTAAAAATTTTAAATCTGTAACATCGAAAATGGTTGCATTGAGAGACTGTTGTCGTGAGAGTACGAGACCAAAAAAACAAGACGAACACACATAAATTGCGGTCATTAGACATGAGACATAAACAAGATGAACACAAAATCTAGTGCGGATTTATAAAGTCAAGAGTCTTGAAGGGACTTCAACATCGTTATTTTTTTATCAGAGACTTCAGCCTCGTTTTTGAAGGCCAAATATTTTAATGTCTTAAACCTATGATTAATATGGATTAAGGCTTCAACTAGTATAGATTAACTGATTAAGGATGATAAATAATAAATACATAAATAGATAAACTAACCTTGGTTTCGTACTCAACGCTTGCTTTGGAGGGGATCTCGGCTTTAAGCTTCTCGGTCCTGGTCAAGGCGTTCATGGTCTCCACCTCCTTCTGCATCTGGGCTTCCTTCAGGGCGACGGCCTTGGCTGCCTCCACCTCCGCCACCTGAGCACGTCCACCAGTTGCTTCACGTTGGCATTGTAGATCAAGAGACCGAACTGGTTGAGTTCAAGCTGAAAACTTTTTCAAACACTTCTTTCTTGAACTCTTTGGTGCCTTTGAATATCTCTTTCATGGTCATGGAAGTGGCGAGGACACGCGTCTCTCCCTCGATGACCCCCTGCACGAGATCGTTGAAGTGGTTGGAGTGCCGATCGTGGGCAGAGAGGAGCCTGGCGTATTTGAGGAGGCTTTCAGGGTCGTCAGCCTTTGGGACGATGGTGAAGAAGGCGGGCAACAGGAAAGGGAGCTTCTCGGCGCTCATGGCCTGAACTTCGAAGGTGTAGTTGACCGGAGAAACATCCAAGACGGTGCAAGATTGCCCTGGGAAAAACCATGATTTTTGGCGATCTTTATGTCTTTGATGCCAAGGCCAGTGAAGCCAAGGTACTGTGATGCGTTAGCTAATCTGTGCATGGCTTTGATTGACTTGGAGGAGATAGATAAAATGAAGGGCTTTCGAGAATGAATGAAGGATCGGAGGGGATCACTATGCCAGATCGTTGATAATGACATTGATATGCCTTTTTCTCCGATGACTGATGATTTATATAGTAATGCCTTCTCTTTGGAATGAGAAGTCAGAGAACTGTATCAACCAACTTATAAAAAAACAAATCAAGGAACTCTTGGTTAATTTATTGGGATATTTCTGAATTATTATCCATGATTCCATTATATTATGGTTTGATTTTATTATCTAGAATTTTTAAACAAACAGATTTTTTTTAAAAAAAATAAAATAAGTTTACAAGAAACCGACTAAAAAATTCTTCTGGTTTAGACAAGCTTCGCCAAACCTATACAAGGTGCTGCTTGCTCGAGTAGGGCATAAATAGGCATTTCTTTCTTCTCAATTAGAGGAAGAGCGTGTAACTGTCACGTCTATCTCAAGCTGAAAAAGCCATAGCTCAGATTACCATTTGGCTTAAAGCTTGATTCGGTCTAGCTATCAGATGAGAAAAGGATGCCGTGTGCATCAATCTTGCAGTGGTCCATGTCCTTTAAGCCGAGTTTGTGATCGCTTTAAAACTGAATTTAGATTAAATATGGTTTATTTAAAACAAATTTAATTTCCAAGTTGGTTCCTTGAGGAATCCGTTTGGAGATTTATAAAGTTTAGAAAAAATCAATCTTTTATATAGAATGAATTGCTAAAATTCTTTCTTTTCTATTTCTTCAATGTAATTACTGATTAGATTAAAGAGAATGAATTAACAAACTAATGTAGGATTCCCCGCAATTCATTCGGAAGTCAACATGATTAAAATATTGGATTGTGGACCAAGACACAAGACTGTTGTATAATAAATCAGTGGATCCTCTCAATCGTCTCCCCAACAAAATCATAGCCGTACAATAAGTATAATGGTCCAAAAAGATCCCATTCTGCAGATATTGTATTGTTTTTATTTTGCAGGAGAAATGATGGATAGAGTCCTTAATTGAGAGTATCAAAATCTGCTACGGTACAATTGAATGCAGAAGATGCACAATTTATTGTTAAACCTAGCAAATCCAAATTAAAAATAAATGCTTTTGTGATGCTGGTAATTAAAAAACATGTGATCATTTAAAAGAATCCAGAGGCAAGTCTATCAATGGAGGCAAAATCAGTTACATCGTAGCTTCCACATTGAAATTCACGATTAAGTGCTGATAAAAAAACTAAATTATGATCAAAGGAATAGATTGTTAATGTAGCAATTGTCGTAGATGTATCTTCCTTGCATGAATGAGCTACTAATGGTGATCATTCTATTTTCTCATTCATTTTTATCTTATTATAATAAAACAATGTGCTCTTCATATTTATAAAAAAAACTTATTTATATAATATCTATTTAACTAATTTAATTTATATAAATTAAATAAATTAATTAAATAATTTTTTTAAAATACTCTTTAAATATGTATATTTAAACTGCCTTTTGATTAAAATCATTTTAATATATACAATCATATAAAAATACTTCGAAGAGATATTTATAATTTTGAAAGATAATATAGAATGAGCTATTATAATTAAAAATAAAATAAATTTTCTATAGAACTCTTATATTTTTTATTCTTTAAGAATAGATTACTTGCCCTAACTGAATTGATATTATTTTCGCATGAGGAACGTATATACTTCTATGCTGCAATGGACGAGAATTCGCGCTTCGCCAGGGATGCAATGGAGAATCAAGCTTCCGTGGCAAAGTTTTCGTTCAGAATGGCTGCATGTTTTAGAGGGAGAGCTTGAGGGAATTCAATTTTCATAAGGAAATCAAGCTTCCCTAATTGGTGGCAAAAAAAGCACCTGAAAAACATACGGGAATCTTACAGAAAGGAACAAGGCAGGCTAAAAAGAAACAGTGCCGCGCAATAGTAGAACTCAGAATCATTGAGGAAACTTGCGATCCATATCTGATAAAATAGTAACAATCAGAATATCGACTAAAGCAAAACTCGTACAAAATTTTTTCCCTTTGGAAGCAAATTATGAGTGGATGTGAACGTGTATATATTTAGAGCTGCTATATCTAACGCCGCCCACTAACAGCATACAGACTTGGGGTGTGTTTGGATTAACTTTTGGAGAATAGATTCTGGGAAGAATAGATTCTGGAGAATAGATTTTGGGTAGAATATATTTTGGGAATAAAGATGTTTGGATGATTAGTAGTAGAATCACTTTTTATATTGGTAAATTACTAAAAAGGGTATGATATGATTAAAAGTAAGAGAGATGAAAGATGATAGAGATGAAAGAAAAGAGAGAATAGAGTGTAGATAGGAGAGAGGAGAGAGAAAAAGAGAGATAAGAGAGGAGAGAGGAAAGAGAAAAAGAGAGATAAGAGAAGAAAGATGTGAGATAATAGAGAAAAGAGAGGAGAGAGGAGAGAGGGTATAAGAAAAAGTAAGGATATAATAGTAATTGGATAATCCAAAACCTAGGTTTCAAAGAAAAAGCTATTTTTAGTAACTTATTCAAAACCTAGGTTTCAAACCGAGGTTTTGTCCAAAATCAATTCTCAACAAAAATTGCTGTTTGTGTAAAAATTTTCCAAACCGCGGTTTTGCGCCAAAATTGATTCTGCACCGCTCACCCAAACACACACTTGGATTACGCTCCAGTAAAAGCCTTCTTCACACCTCCAGAAGACCCAGCTGGAATCACTTTCAGCACATTAAACCTTACAGTCTTTGAAAGAGGCCTGTCATGAGGGGAAAAAATAATATCAAAACCGGAGAAACGAGCAACAGCAAACAATGCATTTCTGGATACAACTTAACAGTTGGCCCTTAAGACAACAAAAGGCAAAAATGTAATAGGATCAAGTGTCATGTAACAACCTGCATTGCCCAGTGATAACATGGTCTCCCTCCTTCACACGGAAACATGGTGATATATGTGCTGCAATGTTTGAATGTCTTTTTTCATACCTGTGTGAATCAAACCTATAGTAAGCTTACAAGGAAAAAGTTTAGAAAAGAAAAACAAAACTTAGGTTGCTGAGTTAAATGAGCCTCACCTTTGGTATTTTTTCACAAAATGAAGGTAGTTGCGGCGAACAGTGATAGTCCTTGTCATCTTGGCACTATGGCAGGTACCAGCAAGAATGCGGCCCCGGATGGACACAGTACCAGTGAATGGGCATTTTTTATCAATGTACGTCCCTAAAAAGACAATCCATGCTAGTCAGTATTAAGAGCAATTAATCAGACAAATCAAAGTTTTATCTAATCTTGTTGCAATAATTCAATGCTAGAAGAATCCTCTGTGGAGGCAACGGAGCTAAATATCCATTCAATAGTTATTGTTCCAAGCAAATTAGAAACCAACACAAAAAAAAAAAAATTGTCATTTTCATAACAAAATACATTACAGAATATAGCTATTTAAATTTTGTACTCCGTAAACTGAAAAATTATGAGTCAAACAAGTCAAGCTTTAAACTTATTTCCACCACTCGATACTCCACCTTCCCCATATCTCAATTACATCAAATTTGCAGATGTAAAATAACGGTTATATGGAAAATGATTTGAAGTAAAACTGAAAAATGGAAATTACAAATTCAGTATCCGTGATAAAGTCAACAACAGATGATTATAATTAGCCCAGGAAACTTAATCTAGAGGGAAAATTTTAAATATAATATCTCCCAGTATACCCTAATCTCGACCAGAGAGATTCGAGCAAGTTTAACAAATGACACAGAAACCCTCCGAATATTTACCTTGAACATATCACATTATGCTAAAATGTCAGGAGCAAAACCTTCAATAGCTTCTCTTGGAGTCTTGAAACCCAACCCAATGCTTTTCCAGAATCTGTTCCCTCCTTTTCCGGGCCTCTTACCCTTTCCGGATTTCTTCGAACTGCAAAAATTTGCAGCTCAAGCGTGAAGATTAATACTTAATAGAAAAGGGTAGATGCTCTTGATAAACCAGCAGATAAATTGATACGAAACACGCTTAAGTTTGCATATAAGAAAAGAGTCGATTTGATATATGAATGATGCAAGATAAAGAGTTAAAAAAACTGAATGCAAAAGAGATAATCTTACCAGAGGAACACTTTAGGTTGCTTCAAGAAAGCCTTCTCGGTCTGTAAAGCACGCAACAAGATGACCATTTAGAAGCCAGTGAAACGATCACTTAAAGAAGTAAAAGTTCGAAAGGGAGATCCAAACCTGTTCCGCCATTGCTACGGGTTCGAGGTGACTGATCCAAGCCTCAATAACGCTGCCCACCAAACCCTAATCCAGGCTCCGAACATACGAGGGAAAAAGGCGGGTCTCGAACTTTAATAGGGGAGGCGAGACATGGTATTTCGAAATTACCCCTTCTTTCGTAGAACAGATCGATCAATCAATTTTAAGGCCTTCAGTAACATTTGTTAGTTTCCTGGCAGAAAACTTAATTTTAGGAGAAACTAATATTAAAAGTTAGAGTTGGTTAAAAAATTTGTTTCAATTTTAAATGAAATATCCCAATCGATTTTTTTAAAACAACTATTATTAGGAGCACATATCAATTTGTGTACTTAATAGAAATAGTTTTTAATATAAATTATTAAAATAATGGTTATTTTAAAAGAATAGTACACATTCTTATAAGCATATAAATTAACTAAATTTTTTAGTTTATATGAAATATTTATATAAACTATTGGGAGAATTATTCAGAGGTCTCATAAAAGTAATTTAATCCTAACAAAATTCAATAATAAGTGGACAGTATAAATATATTATTATTTTTAAATATGTGATTCCTAATTATAAATTATTTGATTATTATTAAATTTTAAATTTTAAAGTAATTAATTATTTTTTATACCACCCTTATTTAATTCTCTCAAAATCCTTAGGTTAAGATTGATAATATTTTTTATTTTATTTTTTTACAAAATTTGTTGGGAGGGGTTCTTTCAAGGCAAAATGATATACTTATTTTATTTTATTTTTGATAAATAGTGAGGGCTATAACCCAATAAAAAAAATTATACGAATGGGAATTTAATTCCAAACATTCATAAGCTAATATCTTTCTCAAATTAAACGGATAAGTAGTATAGATTAACGATCTAGATAGTCTTTCATTTGCCAAAGCATCTGCTATCTAGTTTCTCTCTCTCATAATGTATTTTAAAAGCACCTCCTATAATCTACTTATCAACTTCTTGATCTGTAGAATCAGTAAGCTGTCAAACTGAATATTGTTCTCTTTTTCCAAGGTGTGAATGAGTTACTTTGAGTCTAACTCAAGGATGAGCTTCTTGCAACAATAGTCTCATGTAATTAAGAGTCTTTTGAAAATAGCCCACTGTTCTACTTCAAATGTACTACATGATCTAATAAAATAAATAAATTATATCACCCATTTTCCTGTATAATCACTTATTTGGGCATGATATGAGGCAACAACAGCACTGCGTTAAAAAGTATGCGTTGGGCTTTTCTGCCTATGTCTATGTTGAAAGTGCAGGGAACCAATATGAGTTTGGCTTGGACGAAAATAAAATATGCATTTGGGCTTTTAGGCCTGATTGGATAATGTGTAGCAGGCTGGGCCATAACCTTGAGGAATTCAAATACGGGGCGTTGTTGGTCGATGATGGAAGGGATGAATATGTTGCGTATTTTGTTGTTTTTGAAAGGGAAAGAAAAATGTCGGATTGAAGCTCAACAGTGTTGAAAAGGACATATAAAAATTAAAAATTGCTTGAAAGTCTAAATTCATGTTTCTTAAATAACCACCATGTGTCTTAATAGTTGTGGAAAAAATCCTAGTTTAAAATTTTGTTAACGATGGGGATATAATAAAGTTTTATATAGACAGAGTTTTAATATTTTATAAATTATATATATATAAAGTACCGCCAATACTTAGATTTAGGCTATCATTACCTATAAAATCTTGAATAGGGAATTTCCCCCCCTAATTTTTCCAATAAACTATCCCAAATTATTGAAGGATCTAAATTTAAGATATAAAGGAAGATTAATAATTGTGAGATGGCAAGGTGGAGGGGGGTTGATAGCCTAAAAGAGGGGTGCCTTGGAGTTGGAGGCAAAGAATTAGAAGGCGTCACCATATTGCTTTTCCTTACTTTAAAGCCTCTGATCTAGGGGTGTTCATAAAGTCCGCGGCCCGGTATGTCTATCCGAGTCCGCGAAAAAATAGCCCTGCCCAGCCCGATAAATATAGGGCAGGGCTAGGCATCGGACTGCAAAATGCAGCCCATGCTTTTTTCGGGCTGGGCACCGGGCAGGGGGGTTACCCTGCCCTACCCTACCCATGATCACCCCTTTTTTTATTTTTTTTATTTTTTCCGTAGATGCTACATTTAGAAGGGAGAATATGATAGTTACTAGTAACTAAAGGGTCATTTTAGAAATATAAGTAGTTAAGTACGTAAGTTATATTTTTTAATATTTATAACTATATTAATTTTTTTAACTTTATTAATCATAATATGAATACATTACAAATTATAATTATTTATGTAAAGTTGGGAAATTGATGTAAAGTTGTAATTATAAACTACTTAGACTTCAAGATTTTTTTATAGGCAATGAATTTTAAGACTTTAATTATTATCTTTTTGTTACCTTATTTTTAGTGGATTATAGATATTATTTAACTCTTGAAGACATATGAATATGATATTATTTTAGAAGTTTATAATTGCAGATTTTTTCCACAACATGAGCATGGCATCACAATTTGGGCATGCCCAGCCCGCCCACGCCCAGCCCGCCCATGCCCAGCCCAAAATGGTTAGGGCTTTTACCGGGCAGGGCCGGGCATCGGGCTGCAAAATGCAGCCCATACTTTTTCTGGGCAGGGCACCGAGCAGGGGGGTCGCCCTGCCCATGAACACCCCTACTCTGATCATCATCAACGCCTTCTCCTTTGGCGTCCATGTTGTTGTTATTGGAGCCCCTAACCCGCTCAAGTGGATCACGAATAAACTATGGATCTCTCCATAATAAAATCACACTGAAGCGAGTGAAGGGAGTTAATTGATATTATTTTCTTAATGGAACGAATTAATACCATAATTTAGTTGTGGTTGTTTGGGAAGATGGGAGGTCAGCGAGAAGGCAGACAACTAAGAGGTCTCAATAATTGCAAGACCCACCAACTTGAACAAATCCGACAATCACGCAAGTTCCATTAACTTGATTTGGTCTCCGAAACACGCTTGAGGTCCCTCTCTATTAGAAGGTTCTTCCAGTATGGTGGAGTAGATCATCTTTCATTGCTTTGAGTGCGTTTTTTCAGGCAAAAGAAAAAAACAACACACCCGGGACGCTTTATCTATCACACACGAGGCTTTTAATCTTAAAAATCTATCCACAACTTATTTTACACTCATCGCCCAAGTTATTGTCAATTGACAAAACTATTTACAAATTATCTTCCCATGTGCCTACTACATACGATATCCTGTCTATTAGTCTGTAATACAAGGGTTTTCTTTCAACAAATTTAATAAAATATCAATGATTCGTTTGGTAAAACATGGCCTTTTCATCCCCTCCCCTCTCTAATAGATCATGCCCGCCCAAGGAAAGGTTTAAAAAGTTGCACGAATTTTGAATATTTAACTAATTAATTTTAACTAAATTTTTAATCTTATAAAAATAATTAATATTGCTTAAAAAAAATACTAGAATAAGTATTTACTGTATTGATGATGTGTTAAACTACACAAATTCGGGGCTGTACATGACTCGAAGTTATAGAAAAATGATGTTTAATTTAGTCACTACCATATTATAATTAATATCATAATTCCAATGAAAATGGCTGCATTTTTTTCTTCTGATTTTTGTTGGGTCAACTTCAATTGCCACATTATAATTGTGCGCTGATCCCGACCGTTAAACTCGCTGACTTAGCCTCCGTTTTGAACCCATGATCGAAGGCTGCGCATTAAGAAAGTCGATGTCTATATAAAATTCAAATCATCCTTGTTTGATATATTTACCCCGTATAATATAATAGCTGCAATTTTAATTTTTCCTTCAATAAAGGACAGCTGCGTTTTTCCTTTTTTCTGAGCGGGTGAAAAGAATATTGTAGGTGAACAACCAGATCAAAATGAAATTATATACTATAAAAAATGAAATTGTATAATAACCAAAATAAATGATTATTTATTTAAATAAAGATGCAGGTCATCCCCCGAATGAGTCTGCATTTTATTAGGCTCCATCAACGATGATAGGCCTACAGCCCGCGAGGAAGGTCAAGGGAAAGCTTTCGGGGTTAGGAAACGCATCCTGTCAAACTGTCACTACCGACAAACAGTGATTTTCTCCGACACCCTCATAGGCCCGTTTCCCTAATTATTATACGTGGCACGCCTTCGAGGCTGTAAGACGAAACCCACCCAGCTTTTCATCGGGTTCAGGAGTCCGCATCACACCAGCCGTTGGATTCGAATCGAAACGCCCATCCCGGCTTTTTCTTCAAGGCTCAAGGCTTCAAGCAATGCTAACCTAACCCCTCACTCAACCATGGTTAACTTAACCAACCTTATTCCTTCCAACCATCTATAAAACCCGCCTCCAAGACTCGCTAGGTTTGCCAAACCTACTCCCCAAGGGGGTCCTGTGAGGAACAAGAAAAGCAAAGCCCTCTTCTCCTCTCCTCATCCTTCACTATCTCCATCTTCTCTCTGTCATCTCCCTCCGTTAATGGCTACATCTTCCAGAACAAAAGCAAGCGGACCTGTGCTTCGCTCTGTCTCACCCTCGAGCGGATTTTGCTCATATTCCACGTCCAACTCACGTTTTTCTTCGCCCTCGTCCGCTTTCGCTTCCTCTACCAGTTCTAGCTTTTCATCCCCATCTTCCTCCTTTTTCAACCAAACCCGTCGTCATCAGCATCGATCGACTTCTCCTACTCGTGTCAATCTTTATACCTCTACCCCTCCGTCGTCCGCTGTCCGATTCTCTATTGACCACCGTTCCATCTCTCCCAACAGATCTTTCTCCAGTCATGTCATCAGTAAGAAGAATCACCCCATCTCGGTCCAGAAGAAAACTTGTATGTGCTCGCCGACCAACCATCCCGGTTCGTTCCGTTGTAGCCTTCACAAGGGCATAGCCAGTCATAGCGGGAGCCATCCCGCAGATTCGTACTCACCCAATCGGCTAAATATGCGCAGATCAGCGATGAAGAACTCTCTCGTGAGAATCGGAGGAGTAGAAGGCGAGTGGGTCAAAAGGGCGCTGACCGCTCTGATCCGTCCTTCTTCACATCAGCAGAGGAGGAGAGCGGCGTTTGAGCCCAGACCGAGTCGTCTCTCGATAATGTCCAAGGCTGAGGATCTCTGATTCTAATTTTTTTACAGGTTCTTTCTTTCCTTTGCCAGGGTTGTGGTATTTTCTGGCTTCGCGATACGCGATCTGAGCCAGGATCCGTCGAGGCTGTTAGATCGCGAGAGCTGTTTGCGTGTCGTCTCCCGCGAGTTTTGATTTCATCGAATGGAGTCGTTGTGGGTCAATCGGCTTAAATTGCAGCACACCTTTGGAGTCGGGAGCCGATGAAGAGTTGTCACCGGGAACCATGAAAGATTCCGGCACGGATCTATGAGACTGGATCCGGAGAATTCCGTATTGTACATGCCATTTGCTAAGGAAGTCGAGTTTGGGACATTATTTTTCACCAAAATCAAATCTAAATACTTCAAATAACGTCTCAGGCTAAACTTGAATTTTAATCCAATCTTATTAAAATTAAAACTATGATCTCTAGAGATTGCTTAATTGCGAAAACCGTATCGACTAACTGCGTAAACCATCCCGTTCTATGCAGCGTTGTGCATCCATTATGCTTGCCGTCACTGGCCCGTTTCGTGTGATGGTTCCGTTGTTTAAGTCCTAACCCAAAGGGCGGTTCCGTAACCTGTTCTGCCGTTGACTCCGTTATGCCTCGTCCTGTTGGTTTGCGTTGCATCCGGTGCTAGGTATATTATTTTCCCCGTTTCTTCTGTATGTTGGTATATTCTATTCTATTTAATTTGATTTGTTTATTTGTTTATTTTGTTTAAATGTGGTTCGGTTTTGCAGCTTGGATTAGCAGGTACGACTTTGTGAGGGGACTCCAACTGTGTGTCTGTGTGACGGAGCTGACTGGGAAAAAACAATACCTATGGAAAATGACACTCTGCTACCTGCATCGGAATTGATAATTGAGAATTACCTTCTTTTGTGAAAATTTAAGGAATATAAATATATAATAGAAGAGTGAACTGAAACTTCATATTAAAATATGCAAGAATAATTCATATCAAAACAATAAACAAATGGGTTGGGGCTTCTGCCAAAATGGAAAGAAAAAAAATTCAGGAAGAACAAAATGACAGCTGGAAGTTTGAAGAATCTGCCCCTTAAAGAAGTTTATTGATTATTGGCGAGACAAAGCCAGCTGGCCGGCCAAGTGGTTTGTGACTCATCATTGTTAAAGAACATTATATGAAAAGGGCCCCTGCTGATGCTAGGCTGCACCTCTCATGCAGTAATTTTTTTAAAAAAATGAGAATTTTAAAATAGAGTTTAAATTCCAAAATTCAAGAATAGCGATATATGTGATAAAACTTGTGATACAATAATGGTTTATTTCTCTTATTCAGTCTGGTTGGAAACGTCATGGAAACTTGAAGTAATAAATTAATAACGACTAAATTGGTGACTTGGCTCAACAAAATAACATTAAGTTTTCAGCTTTATATGTAAAACACAATAAATTCTTACCAACAGGATCAAACAATGAATTCCTGCGGCCACTTGCCAAATGAAAACCCGTTTATTGAGAAAGTATTACTGTGGTACTAATCTTTTAGTGGAGCAAATGGTGACAACGTGTTTAAGTAATGAAGAAATAGATTAAAAAAGAGGAGAAGGGAAGAAGGCGTGAGAAGCTAGTGAAGCCGAGACTAGGGGTGTGTAAGATATCCATAGCTTAGTGAGTCCGCCCGAGCCCACATAAAAAATGCCCTGCCTAACCCAGTGTAAAATGGGCAATTTCAAGCAGGGCCAATATTCGGGCAGGGGTTGCTGTCCTGCCCATTTGGCTCTGCCCAGTTAGTTACCTTTTTATATATCAAAATTTGTAGATTACATTATTTCACATAGAACGAATATGATAGATACTAGTGATTAAAGGGTAATTTTACAAATATGAGTAGTCAAGTAGGTAATTGCATCGTTTAAAAGTTATAACTAAATTGATTTCTTTCTTTATTTTTTTTAAAATTTGCTAACCGTGATATTTTTTTTCTAGATGCTTTATCTTTCTCAATTTTAGAGAGATTTATGCAAAGTTACAATTGCAAACTACTTAAACTTCAAGGCTTTTTTTTTATATGCAATAGATTTCAAAACTTTAATTACTATCTTTTTGTTACTTTATTTTTAGTGGATTATAGATATTATTTAACTCTTGAAGACATATGAATATGGTATTATTTTAGAAATTCATAATTGTAGATTTTTTCTCACGATATGAGCAATGTATCATAATTTGGGCGTGCCCAGTCCGTCCATGCCTAGCTTAAAATAGTTAGGGCTTTTACGGGGCAGAGCTGAACATCGAGCTGTAAAATATAGCATATATTTTTTTCGGACAGGATACTGGGCAGGAGATTGTCCCGCCCATGCACACCCCTAGCCGAGACGTATGATAGAAGGAGCAAGTATCCCGCGTGTAGTGGCTACTTCAGGCCGACCGTGGATAAGTGCCGTGAAATGACCGATAACTGTAAAATAACAGAGATGCTACAAATCTCAAGTTGTAAAATTTATAGAATATGTTAAACAGAAATCATGTAAATAAATGTTGCTAGTCTTTTTAGCTGAGAGTTGGTTAATTTTGTAAAGAGATTAAAAAAACTCAATAAATCAGTTAATTATGATAAAATCTAATCTTTAAAAAAATTATATTATATAATATTTAATCTACTTAAATTAATTAATTATATCTTATATTAGTTATAATCTATCTAATATTTATTTAAATTATATAATCTATCTAAAAAAATTAACTAATTATTATATTAAAAATTAGAAATAACACATACAAATTTATTTTGTCATTTTCGTGGTCTATGTATTTTTGCCCCACGATCCGGGTATAGCCAGTGACGAGATTGAGGTTCTTTACGAGGTTAGTTTGAGTAACTGTATGAAGCTGTCATGTTTCAAATGAAATTGACATCTATCAACATACATAAGCATTAAAGAGAGGAAAAAGGATCCGTGTCACTGACATAAAAGGCGGGTTGAATTAGTATAAATTATTTAGCCGAGAAGCACATGGCGACGAGTTGACATGGTTGTGCGGTTGCAACTTGCAATCATAATGAAACAAAGAAAAGGGAGAATGGACAGGTTGCCCCTTTAAAGCAGCGCCTCATTTAGTGCACGGTTCCACTCTTCGAATTGATATTCTACCACCGCCCTAAAATGAAAAATCCCATCTCCATATTGTTATCTTCTTCCCACTCCATTCAAAATCAATGACCAAAGAGTTGACCACTTCTTCTTGTTTTTTTTCGGCTCAGAGTCGACCGCTTCTTTTTTTTTTTTTTGTTGCCCACCCGGTTCACCGGAGCTTTGCCCCGACTACATCCGGATCCGAGCCGCGTCGCGCACCTGGCTATGGTGGGTGAGTCTCCCAATGGGGATTTTCTGCGTACGCCAAGGCTCGAACTCGAGACCTCGCTTAAGCGATACCGAACCGCTTACCACTCGGACCAACCCCCGTTAGTGACCGCTTCTTTATTTACCACAAAAGGTCCATTAGCTTTTCCCTTATTTTCAAAACGACCCACTCGCAAGTGGGCCTAAACATGGAGAACCCCACTTCCATTTACACTAGTTTGGGCCATTACATTTCTCACCCCATTCAATCGATTAGGGCTGTCCTTTCTTTATGGCAGCGACGTCGTTACCCTGTGATTCCCTACACCTACCCCCACGTTATTCCTCCTCCCTTTGCCATCTTCATTTTCCTCACCCCCGGTTTTTCTCCTCTGCATCTTGCTATTGTCGGTAACACGGTATGCCTTCCTTCTCCTCTCTTCGCACTTCCTTTTCATCTACCCGCCAAATCCTAATCCAACGGCCCCTCCTCCGCCTGTCTTCAACCGTACCATCTCCTTCTAATCCTTCCTCTTCTTCCTCTTTACCCTTGCTGATTCATGCACGCAGCTATGGCTCTGGTCAGCAACGCGTTCTAACTTCTGGGTCCTTTCTGAAGTGGGTTTCGGCCATTGTATCGGGCTCAGGTCTCGGGATTCTATGTTGGTTTTCTGCCCCCAATTTCGAGCTCGATTCTGATTTCCCGAGGAGATCATTTTCTTTTGCGGAATGTTCGACGGCGAGTACTGAGAGCGATGCTAATGTTCGGTGGCATAGAACACGCTCCTTGTTTAGAAAATTATCCTTGCCGGAAAGCACTGATAATTTGCTATTTGGAGGTACGTATCCAATTTCTAGTATCGCACTCTGTCCTTCATCATTTTACCCTGAAGTTAACTGTTGCAGTGGATCAAATTTTGGAGCAAGTGTATTAAGGTTTGGTTTTTTAGCCTTTTAGCTCATGCTTGTAAAGTCATGCAATAAAAACGTGTTTCTTGCAGATGCATACAGAAGAAAGGTTTTCTTCAATTATGAGAAGCGCATTCGGCTGCGAAGTCCTCCGGAAAAGGTATTTTGTGCTGGTATCCTATCATATCATCTTGTGTTTACTCAATAAAGTCGCAACACTGCACAAATCTTTCGTCCCCCCCCCCCCCCCAAATCTTACATTTAGATAGCTCATGGTAACTTACCTAACGAGCATTATTTTCTGAGAATATGTAAATCGAGCACCCCCTTACCTCTCTCTGAGGAGACTATAACTTTGTTGGATTTCTTTAGCCCCACTTCGTTCGTCCTTTTGTAACTTTCCCGCTGACTCATCGGAATTTAAAAGGTGCTTCGAACTGTGGATTACCATATGTAATTCTTCTCCCTTTTTCTGTTCCATTTTTTGTGACATTAAATCTCAAGCGATCTTATGATCGTTCTGATATTTTCTACATTTCAGCATGATCTCTGAACACACAGTTGTATCCCCCTTTGTTTACTTTAGGTTGATTGAGAGGTTACCCTAATTGATTAAGATTTCACTTTCTGAAGAGTACTCACTTCATCTGCAATCTCTACCGTTTGTATTAAGGTTTTTGAGTACTTTGCGTCTTATCGCACACCAGAAGGAGAGTTACTCATGAAACCATCAGACCTAATGCGAGCAGTTGTGCCTGTCTTCCCTCCATCTGAATCCAAACTTGTAAGAGATGGATACTTGAGAGGAGAAAGAAGTCCTGGCCAGTTACGCTGTCCTCCTTCAGATTTTTTTATGCTTTTTGATGTAAACAATGACGGGCTTATATCTTTTAAGGAGTGAGTGGTTTTTAGTCATGCATTTTAGGTTTTTTTTGTTGGTAAATATCTTTCTCATTTTCCCTACGCTGTTGTGTTTAAATGCCGTCATGTTTCTTAAACAGGTATATTTTTTTCGTAACGCTACTCAGCATCCCAGAATCAAGCTTCTCAGTGGCATTTAAAATGTTTGACGTGGACAATAATGGGTCAGTCATCAGTGTTTGTCCTAGCTTCGTTGAATTTGTATTATATATATTTAACTTCGTTGATGTGATGTGGTAGCAGCCTCAGTTAG
Organism: Leucaena leucocephala; assembly: GCA_037074615.1. Taxonomy (NCBI): domain Eukaryota; kingdom Viridiplantae; phylum Streptophyta; class Magnoliopsida; order Fabales; family Fabaceae; genus Leucaena; species Leucaena leucocephala. The sequence continues at coordinate 3,858,363 of CM073517.1, read as the reverse complement.
TATAATGTTTATCGCAATGATTTATTTCTTGCGTCAAGACCTCTACAGCTTACTCGAGCATCACCCTATATTCTGATTCTGATTTTACTGAGGACATTGCTCTGTCTTTTTACATTGGCATCAAAGTTAATGCTACAGTGATGTTTCTTAATCTACAGGGAGATAGATAAGGAAGAATTCAAGAAAGTGATGGCATTGATGCGATCTCATAATAGGCAAGGTGCTAACCACAAGGATGGGCTGCGAACTGGCCTCAAGTTCAATGATTCTGTAGAAAATGGAGGATTGGTGGAATACTTTTTTGGCAAAGATGGAAAGGAACGTCTCCAACATGATAGATTCATACAATTTATGAGAGAATTGCATAATGAAGTAGGTCTTTAGTTTCTGCGTTCTTTCAAGTCGTTACAGGGTTTGGTTTATTTAAATTTAGTAAGGAGTGAGTGACAGTATAATAATTCTGATTGCTGATTGCTGGAACAAAGAAAATGAATATAATTCTGTTTCAATGCTTGTTAACTTATGATTTACTAGGATTACAGATAACTTGAAATGCATGATTCAACAGGACTTCTATTGTGTGGATTCGAACTCCTATAAAAAACTCGCACATTGAGCAATAATTATAAAATTTTCTGTAGATTGTGAGGCTCGAGTTTGCCCATTACGACTACAAATCACGGAAAACCATATCAGCCAAGGACTTTGCACTCTCCATGGTTGCTTCTGCTGACATGAATCACCTAGGCAGGTTGCTTGATCGGGTTGAAGAGTTAAGTGATGACCCACGTTTTAGAGAAGAACGAATTACATTTGAGGAGTTCAAAAGTTTTGCAGAGCTTAGAAGAAGATTGATACCTTTTTCATTGGCCCTCTTCAGTTTTGGGAAAGCAAATGGCCTGCTAACAAGAGATGATTTTCAACGAGCTGCATCACATGTAGGATTAGCATCTTTGATAACCAGATTTCCTTTAAAACAAAGCTTTCGTTTTTCTCAAATGACCAATTACCAACTCATTGTTGTAATTGCAGGTGTGCGGCATATCTGTGTCTGAGAAAGTGGTAGACATTGTTTTCCGTTTGTTTGATACTAATCGGGATGGGAACCTGAGCTCGGAGGAGTTTCTGAGAGTGTTGCACAAGCGAGAAAGAGACATCGCTCAACCCGTGGAGGCTGGAGTACCGGGTTTCTTATCTTGCTGCCGGAACTGTGTAGATCACTTGTCACTTTCTCGGTTGCTTCCCTAATGCTACCTTGGTTTGTATCTAACGATGTATGACGGCTCGTGTTAAGTGTTAGCTTATCTCCCCAGAATTTCCCCCCTCTTACATCTTCATCCTTTCACCTTGTAAATACTAACCTGGAACTTGGTAACAGTGAAATCGAAACTGTACCTCAGACTTGCAAGTCTATCTGTTGTGGAGCTACTATTTTTCCCGTTTGCGGAAATACTAATTTGTTTTAATCTCATGCAGTACGACCCTTTTTCTAAGTTCTTGCAATGTACCTTTTTTTTTTTACATTGTAATGCTATCAACTTATCACGTTTTTATTATACCAAACATAAAACTTTTCACGTTTTATAAAACATTAACCAAGCAACGGTGATTTAGCCACCTGCACAAGACAACTTCATAACTTGTTTTTTACCCGGCCAAGAAATTTCAAATCTTTGTTGAACTTCAAGGGCAAAATATGCGATAGAATATGGTCCCATTTATAAGATGAAGAGAGGGCACGTGAGCGTGAAACTCGTCGGAAAGAATATCGCACTCCGAGCTCCGAAGACAGCAGGACAACAAAGAAGGTCAATATCAGAGACAAGGGAGATGCCCTTTCAGATATGGATATTGAGGGACATGTCACCACTGGGGGCGATAACCAGGACTGGACGTCCGTCTAGAAGCAACTATTCCAAGATGACTCAACTGAAGCTATGGACGATGATGCTGTAGGAGGCAATGACGCGATGGTCAAGGATCATGAGGCCAAAAACTGAGATGGCAGAGAAGAAACCAGCAGAGCTACCTGCACCTACTTTCAAGGAAACGCTTGTTGGAGGGAACAACAATCATCCTTCAGCCAAACCACAGGAGGAGATGGTTATCGAGCAAGGCAATGTCACAGTTAACATGGAGGGACTGATCCCCACTATTTCCTTTTCCCAACGGGTGAAGGATATCATGACCAAAAGCATGGGATTTACTGTAGTGGTTAAAATCTTGGTTCGTTTAGTTCGGTAGGATACACTCTATGGGAAGATTGTCACCATGTGGAAGCCTAAGGGAAAATTCAGACTCACTGAGTTGGAGGGAGGATGTTTCATGGTGAAATTTGAAAACGAGACTTATTATCAACATGCGATGTTAGGAGGTCCATGGGTTGTTCTCGGCCACTATCTAATGGTACACCCATGGGAGCCAATTTTCTCCCCACAAAACCTTGAGATCAAGCATGTGTTTGCTTGTGTTCGGTTACCTGGCCTCCCCTACCACTACTATCATAAGAATGTACTCCGAACAATAGGTGAAGCCCAGTCCTCATAATCGAATATAGCACTGAAGAAGTAGATAAGGCGCGTTTCGCTCGTCTCGCCGTGAAGACTGATCTTGCGAAGGCACTGGTGTCAATGATAAAGCTAGATGGCACCACTCAGTTCGTGGAATATGAGGGCCTCCCCACGATCAGCTATCACTGTGGTAGATATGGCCACCTTGAAGCTTCGTGTCCTCTTAAGATTCAACAGCAACACAAGTCAGCCCCGTCGACGAGCACGCCGGCGAGTACGCAAGCAGCCACGGAGCCACGACCGTCGGCCTCAGAAGCTCGATCGCGTGAGGCAAAGGAGAGTGATGAACAAATGTTTGGGGCTTGAAGGTCCCTTCTCGGGCATGGCACTACAGCAGGGGTAGCAGAAAGGAACCTGACGCCAATGTTCCTAACAATGAAAGTGGCGGCAATCGATTCGGCTACTTAGCAACCTCGAACGAAGGAGACAATCACCAAGCAGGTAACCCAAATGCTGAAACAGGTCAGGATACCCCCAGACGCACCTACAAGAAAGCAGAACAAGGAAGGATCTAGGAAGTCAACGATGGCAAACGGAAAAAGGTCTGACAAGGGCACAAGCCCGAAAAAGCTGATAACCCCAGACTCTCCCACGACTCTATCTTTGTTTCATCAGCCTACCAAGAAACCCGCTTCCAAACAAACCTAGATGCAACCAAGAACACCGTGGTCTCCGTCTCAGAAGGCCGAACAGCCTTGGGCCCAGATGCTGAACAAGTGCAGAATAGTGCTGGGCTCACCTCGTCTCCATCCAGCTCTCTCTCAAGGTCTGGTAAGGAAAATTTCCTTCCTAAACCCCAGATCGCAGCCCCTTTAAAGGAGGTTTCAGAATACAGCCTACTGTCAAAATAAAAAGTTATGGTAGCCGAAAATTAGGTGGTTCCAATATCCTTTAAATAAAATTTTGAATTTAAATTTTGGCGTGTAAAAAATTGTTGTTAAGAGACTCATCCATCCTAATTAGGTACGCGACACGGGTTAGATCCAGATATAGTTTTTTTTTGATATACAAGAAGGCTAAACGTCCGAAAATAAGACTAACTCAATTGGGATTAAATTCCAAACATTCAATGTGAACTATGGCCTCCAAATATAGTTAGGGTAAAATTCTGGTGAACAGGTGATAAAAAATAAATAAATTTACGGCCCACTTTCAGGGGGGCCATAGGTACGCCGTCAGAAGAATTGACGAAGGCCTTAGCAGCGGCGCTTGGTTCCTCAATCGCCTCTGATGATGACACAAGCTTTGCTGAAGCAACGGAAGCTGCTTTTTATGATGACACCGCTTCTGAACGCTTCGACATGGAGCACTAAATCAAAGGTTCCTGGTCGAGTGAAACCGAATCCTGATGCTCCAAAGAGATGATGGCACATGGGAATCAGATCAGATCAAGCTGAGTGTGATGGCGTGCGAATATTTCCAGAATTTATGCACCCCTCAGCTGGCACCAACGATACCCTACAAATTTATAGGTCTTTTTCCCTCCTTCCCTGACCCTCTTTATTCACTACTTGATTGCTCTGTAACTAAGGAGGAAACTAAAAAAGCTCTTTTTGATATGCATCCTCTTAAATCACCCGGAGCTGATGGACTCCATGCAATGTTTTTCCAAACCCAATGGGGGACTCTGGGCGATTTCATTTTCAACGAAGTCAGGGTTGTATTTGAAGGCGCGCACATTGATCCAAGTTTCAATCGTACCACATTGATCCAAGTTTCAATCGTACTCTCATTGCCCTCATCCCAAAGACTGAAAGTCCACAGACACTAAAGGAATTCAGACCCATAAGCTTGTGCACGACAATATACAAAATAATCACTAAGATTATAGCAAACCTTCTCAAGTCTGTTATGCGGATTCTATCACTCCTCAACCAGTCCAGCTTCATCAAAGGCCGAAACATCACCGATAACATCATTAAGCTTCATCAAAGGCCGAAACATCTCCGATAACATCATTATAGCTCAAGGGGCCATTCACTCTGAGGAGAAAGACGGCAAAATTGGTTGGATGGCCATCAAAGTTGACCTTGAGAAAGCTTTTGATAGATTACTATGGGACTTTATTGAAACCACACTCAGAAGCTCGGCTTCCTGAGAAGCTTGTCAAGCTTACATGCCGCGCATCGCAACCCCAACTATGCAGGTTTTATGGAATGGTACAGTCTCGGAGTCCTTTCAACCCCAACGTGGGATTCGGCAGGGAGACCCCTTGTCGCCATATATATTCGTCCTGTGTATGGAACGGTTATCTTAAGCAATCAAAGCAGAAGTCCGAACAGGAGCTTGGCAACCCATTCGAATGGGTAAAAGTGGCCCACCACTTTCACATTTATTTTTTGCGGACGACTTAATACTCGATCAGCACGACCTCGCCATCGCAGGTCACATTAGTGCAGCAGATGCTTGATGATTTTTGCATGTCCTCAGGGCACAAGGTTAGCCGAGCTAAAACCAGGGCTTACTTGTCAAAGAATGTAAATTCCCATCAAGCCACTGCCATATGCAGCAAGCTTGGATTTCAAAACAGACAATCTTGGGCGCTACTTGGGAGTTCCACTTCTCCACAGTAGAGTTACTAGGGACACCTATCGCTATATTGAGGACCGAGTTCATCATAAACTCTCAGGGTGGAAAGCAAGATCGCTTTCCCTTGCAGGAAGGATCACACTTGCCCAATCCGTGCTCTCATCTTTGCCTATGTATGCTATGCAGTCCACGCGCTTACCAACGTCAACTTGTGATAAGCTGCAAGCACTCATTCGAAACTTCATATGGGGAGATTCTGACCACCAGCGCAGAGCAGTGCACCTCATGAAATGGAACGCCACTTGTCAACCAAAAAAGAGGGGAGGCTGCGGACTCAAAGACATAGAAGGGCAGAACTCAGCCTTTCTCATGAAGATAGCATATGCAGTACTAACTCAACCCGATCTATATGGGGTCCAACTTTTACGAGCAAAATACGGTTGGAAAGGCGGGGGAAAGCCGACCTCCAAGAAGCGCAACGCCTCTCACCTTTGGCGAAGTTTGGCACCAATTTGGGAAGAAACAAACCTTGGCATCAAATGGAAGGTCGGAAACGGGCAACGTATTCGATCGCTTTTGGTCTGATCATTGGGTAGGAGATCTTGGCCCTCTATGTAATTTATCATTCGCTCCTTTGGATGAAACAGCACTCCAAGCCCCACTGAACCATTTTGTCACATCTGATGCCTTTGGAAATGGAATGACTTCCAAGACTTGCTTCCCCAGCTTATCTTGGAGGAGATTGCTGAACTCAAGCCACCCGACGATACAAATGAACTGGACCAGTGCAGTTGACAACCCAAAAAGAAAGGCAATTTCATCTTCAAGTCAGCATACACTCTTTTCATGGGGGACAAACTAAATGAAGAGAGCACTCATTGGGACCTTGCCTGGAAATGGCCAGGTTCACAAAGAGTTGGAACGTTTTTATGGTTGGCCATGAACAACAAGCTGCTTACCAACAGTGAACGTACTAGAAGATACATGGCTCTTGATGCTCGCTGCGAGCTCTGCGAGAGTGATGTTGAGGACCTGAATCATGTACTCCGACACTTCAAATTGGCTTCCTCATGCTGGCGCTCTATAATCAGCGTAGATAATTTTGCCCAGTTTAATTCATCCCCCTTCAAGGAGGGGTTCCAAGACAATCTAAGGCGTCACAGCAGCAACTGCTCTTGGTGCATTATTTTTGGACTTCTGTGTTGGAAACTTTGGCACTCACGCAACTGTCAGCTTTTCAATAATGATACCATCATATAGATTGCTAAATGAAGTTTTCGCGCTGGCAGATCACACGATCGAGCTTCGGAATTTAACAAGAATATGTATTTATGTTAGTTTGCTTTGTTTTCTGTTTTAACCTCTCGCTGTGCACTTTGTAAATATTTGAGGTTTCAATCAATATAGCTTTCCACTCAAAAAAACTTATATTTATAATTATAAAGTAATACATATACCGATGGAAGTACCAATAGTACTAAAAGATATATGATATATCCAACTCTCAATGATATACCGAAGCCTTGGATGATGCTAATTTTTGGGAATAGTGTTTTAAATGTCAGTAATACTAAAAAAGAAATGTTACATGTCGTTAGAACGAGGTACAGTGGAGGCATATCCTATATATAGGACCGTTATTTCCGTTTTGGGGGAGGAAATTCGGAGTTTTCTTGCCACTCTCATTAAGGCGCGTAAGAAGGGAGTCCCCCAACCGCGAGTCAGCGACTAGGTCGACGTTAGAGCGTAAAAATTTACGCGCCATATTGGGGAGTAGCTTTCTCCAACTTCTTGAGGCATCGTTAACTTATGCGAAAGCTTAGACATTGTCCTTGCCATTCCTCAGCAACCTCGGACGCCTCTCTGTCTCTCCTTTCTCCTCTCTCGATTCCCATTCGAGAGGGAGCATTCGCCTCTGCAAATCTGCGTTTCTTCCTCTTCACTCTACCTTCATCCTCATCCCAAACAGCTTCCAAGGTGTTAATATCGTGATTGCATCGGAATTGGAAAATCATATCATTGCTTTTAATCTTGTTTTCCTTAATTCTTATTTTGATCATTTTCGTATCCTATATTTCTCTTGAGCTGTGTGGTAAAGTTTGATCTTGAAGGTAGCTAGCCATCCTTCCTTATTTCGGACCGACTGTTAAATCATAACAACATGGGGAAGCCGCCCGCCGGGAAGAAGAAGGATCTCTCAGATCGCAAGGCTGCAAATGCAACCAGCAGGAGCAGCAGGCTCTCTGAGAGAACCAGCAAAGCTATTGTTGATGAAGACACGACCATGTTCGTCAACATGTCTCATGAGCTCAAGGAAGAAGGTAACAAACTCTCTCAAAAGAAGGATCACGAAGGCGCTATATTGAAATATGAGAAGGCCCTCAAGCTCCTTCCGAAAAACCACAGAGAAATTGCACTCCTACGAAACAGTATGGCTTGGTGTTATATGCAAATGGGTCTTGGCGAATACCCAAAAGCAATCAATGAATGTAACTTAGCCCTAGAAGTATCACCCAGATACAGCAAGGCTCTGGTGAGACGAGCAAAGTGCTATGAAGAATTGAACCGTTTGGATTTGGCTTTGAGAGATGTTCATATTGTTTTGAGTTGGGAACCCAATAACCTTCATGCATTGGAGATCCTGGAGAGTTTGAAAACGATAATGGAGGAGAAGGGCATCACCGTTGATGAACAAAAGATTGGTTTGATTAGTCCCGGTGCTCGCTTGCGTAACGTGGTCAGAGAGAAACTAAAGAAGAAGAAAGGCAAAAAGAGAGAGACAGACAAGGCAGAGGATAAGGTTGTTGTTGAGGAGAATCTGAACGCTGCAAAAACTGAACAAGTGGTGACAAAAACAATTGATCAGGAAAAACTGATTGTGGAACCTCTTAAGGAAGAAACAAAGGTAACGAGGACGGCCAAGTTGGTATTTGGAGAGGATATAAGGTGGGCACAGTTACCTGTGAATTGTAGTCTGAAATTGGTAAGAGATATTATTAGGGATCGTTTCCCAGGCTTGAAAGGTGTTCTTGTGAAATATAAAGATCCAGATGGTGACTTGGTCACAATCACCACCACTGAGGAACTAAGGTTAGCTGAATCTTCAGGTCGCGTGCTGGGCTCGGTTCGACTCCATATCACAGAAGTTGATCCAAGCCAGGAACCATCTTATGAAGAAACAACCAGTGAACAAAAACAGGCGCGAACGGATGATGATGCTATCAAGCAAAATGGTCCTACGGAAGAAGAAGGGAAAGATATTGCAACAAAAAGGACGACCACTGTGGAGGAGTGGATTGTTCAATTTGCAAGGCTGTTTAAGAACCATGTTGGGTTTGATTCTGATGTATATTTGGATCTTCATGAGATAGGAATGACGCTGTATACAGAAGCAATGGAGGACACAGTAACAAGCGATCAAGCTCAAGAACTTTTTGATATTTCTGTAGATAAATTTCAGGAGATGGCAGCTTTAGCAATGTTTAACTGGGGGAATGTTCACATGTCCAAGGCGAGGAAGCGACCTTCCATTTCAGACGACGCGTCAAGAGAATCTTCTTTGGAGAATATTAAAGTTGCATACGTGTGGGCACAGAAGCAGTACAAGCTCGCGGAAAGGAGATACGAAGAAGCAGTGAAAATCAAGCCAGACTTCTATGAAGGTTTTCTCGCTTTAGGGCATCAACAATTTGAACAGGCAAAGCTGTGCTGGTTCTATGCAATCGCAAGCAAGGAGGATCTTGAATCAGGGTCTTCTTCTGATGAGGTTTTACAACTCTATAACAAAGCAGAGGACAGCATGGAGAAAGGCATGTTGATGTGGGAGGAGATGGAGGAACAACGCTTGAATGGATTGTCTAAATCAGAAAAATACAAAGCTCAGTTGGAGAAAATGGGTTTGGATAGCATTTTCAAGGATGTTTCTTTTGATGAAGCTACAGAGCACGCTGACAACATGAGATCACAGATAAACCTTTTATGGGGTACTCTGTTGTATGAACGTTCTGTTGTAGAATACAAGTTAGGCCTACCAACATGGGAGGAATGTTTGGAGGTTTCAGTTGAAAAGTTTGAACTCGCTGGAGCTTCTCAAACTGATATTGCTGTCATGATCAAAAATCATTGTTCCAATGTAACAGCACTTGAAGGTATAGAATATGGGAAGTAATTCATTATGTTTTATTTTTCATGATGAGAGATGGCTAACGAAAAAACTGACATAATTACAGGTTGGGGGTTCAAAATTGATGAGATAGTGCAGGCGTGGAATGAGATGTACGATGCCCAGAGGTGGCAATTTGGAGTTCCATCGTTTCGACTTGAACCGTTGTTTCGTCGGCGAGCCCCGAAACTTCATTACATGTTGGAGCAAATTTGAGCTTTTTATGTGTTCTTCTTGTGTTTGGGATTGTCCTGAGGCATATCAGTAATTGCTTCTAGTTTTTTGTCACTCATCCTATTTTACCACAGGTAAGTAACGTAAAACCTGTACTGCTGCATTATGCCGTATTCTTATGAGTTTGACAGAAGATCCTCCAAACAAGATTCGGTGCCATCTTTGTCCAGCTCATTCATTGATGGGATTGGATTTTTTGTCCGTTGTGTGTGAGATTCATAAATAAGCAGCTGAGATCATCCTCCACATTCGCAAAATGAATGTAAACAATGCATTCAGAGAGATATAAAAATGCAAAAAACAGCCTTTATCTAATCATGAGACATGAGTTTTATATATAATCATACTCTTTTCTAAATATACTTTCTACATTAACTCTGTAATTGTCGTTCGATTTGTTCAGTTTGCAGGCTGCTTGTTTCATTGTGTTAATGGCATGTTGCAGATCATGCTTTTCTGGTTCAAGACATGTTCCACTTAACTTATTTTTGGTGTCTTCCAATTTCAGGGTTGCAATTTTTTGCGTTAGGTGACGCTGAAGATTAGTGGGATTTGGCCACCGCTCCTTGAATGAATTATGTCTAAATCTTCTGGTTTCCTTAGGCAGGTTCCGTATCAGATATCACTGAACATTGGTTGATGAACCTTGAGAGTTCACTATGTAATTGTTAGAATAAAAAAAAAAAAAGCAGTAATTTTCACTTTTTGCACAAATTTTACACTTTACATGATTGTGTTCAACCACCTTCACGCTCATCCTGTACACTGCAGAAAATCAATATAAAATAGCTTTTCGTTCTTTTATTTTTATACAATTCTATCTAATATCTAATTGATGTTCGTTAATCTCCAACAAAGTAAAAATTTATGATGACATAAAACCCTTTAGAGGGAAAGCATTTTTATGCCACTCATCATATGTTCTTAAATTAACAATTAATTAAATGTGTAATTGAGTTTATCCAACCTTAAATTCAGTCAACTGACCTGAGTATCCTTAGAAAGATATATTTTAATTATCTAATATTCAAAAATCTTATCAGAATATTTAATTTAATCCTTATTCAAATATTCTAATAATTTAAATGTAATAAAATATAAAGTGCTGCATAAAGTAAGTACTCAATTTCTAATGTGTTGAATGCACACACGTATGACCAAACATAATTAGAATATTTGAAGGTGAAAATTACCTTAACAATACCAATAAATGCTTAGTTAGATTGGTAAAGACATTCAACTAGTATAAGATCCAAGAAAAATATCAGATATTAGATAGTCAAAGGCATATTAAAAAGATAAGAAAGAAAAGTACCTTAACAATAAAAATACTGAATTATTTGATGACCACTTCACCCAAGTTATATATATTGTTTTAATTAAAAGATATCTATTATTTTAATAATTTTATATTCTTAATGTAGCCTACTCTTTTTTTTACCTTTAATATAACCTAATTTTAGAAGCTGCATTTATATATATATATATATATATTAAATATTAACCTATCTAACTTGACAGGGTATGTTTGGTTTCACTTATTCTAAATGATTTTGCCATATGTAGCAGGTAAATCGTAAATATGTCAGAGGTAGATATATTTCGTTGCGGATAGACGTTATACATTTCATATAGCTAATCCAATCTAATAAAATTTTTTGATTCTAAATCTAAAGACTATTTAATTAATTTAAAAAATTAATTAAATTAATATATATATTTTGAAAATATTATAATTATCAATTATAATTATCTCTCATCTTTTCTAATTAATTATTGTTAAGAGAATATTAATAAAAATAATTAAAAAAATATTAATAAATATAAAAAATAAATATTATATTTAAAAATAATATTAAATTTTTAATTACATCCTATATTTAAATTAGAACCATCAATAGATTCTTTTAATTTTTGGATTGCTTTAAATATACCTACGTGGCAGAATTCAGAAGCCAACTAAGGAAAGTGAACTATTCTACTCTTTTCTCAGAGAATCCGAGCTTTGCACCGTCTGGGAGGGAGACCTTGGAGGGACTCAATTATTAGGCCCTTTAGGGTTTTTTCGCTTCTCTCAAATTTCTTTCCTAAACTAAAATCTCCAATCATGGAGAAGGTCAGGAGAGCGTCTCATGCCGGTTCTTGGTACACTGATAATCGTAAGTTTCCGAGTTTTAACACGATCCTTAGCCCCGTCTCTCTTCATCACATGCATCGGAGGGACCAGAATACTAGTGACCAAAAAAGGAAAAAAACATAAGTTTGACGGTCGCAGATGAGCCGTTGTTCTGTCAATTTTTTTATTTTTAATGAAAGACTGATGCTTTAACCTCTTGCGATAGAATTGGTCATATGGAACTCGATGAATTTGCTGAGGCTGATACTGATCATGTTGGAAAGTTTGCTGCCCTTTGAATTATTGTCTTGGTTCATCTAGTTGATTAAATGTAACATAACCTGATTGAGGTCTGAGAATGCTTGGTTGATTATTTGCAATTTCTGTAAACGTCCATGATGCAAATTAAACCGATTTTAGAATTCCATCGGTGAAGTATATTTATCTGTCAGCAACATTTGTTCGCACATTTGTTTTGACTTTATCTGTCTTTATTCATCACTTGTTCAGCTAAGCAGCTATCGGATGAGCTCGATGGATGGCTGAGATCATCTGGCCTGACCAAGTCTCCTGATGTACGAGGAGTGATAGCACCGTAAGTTTCTAAGCTTTAGGCATTTTCTCGTTTATGATATGAATTGATTCTAATTGATTTCCTATTCAACCTCTTGGTGCTCCCAAATTTTAGACATGCAGGGTATTCTTATTCGGGACGAGCTGCTGCTTATGCCTTTGGAAACATAGATCCATCTAACATGTGCGTTTTGTTTTTCTTTGCCCCTTTGCCTTCATTTGATACGCTCTTTGTCCCTGTTGAAGGACATTCCTCCCTTTCACAGCATAAATTTCTATTTTAAAATTTCAGCACTCGGGTGTTCCTTCTTGGTCCTTCTCACCACTATTACACTCCAAAATGTGCTCTTTCTGTTGCAACGGTATACAAGACCCCCATAGGGGATCTGCCTATAGATTTGGAAGGTAATTTGAAATTCTTATTTTTCGATGATTGGTAATTCTTCTCTATATGTTTTATGAAAATTTTGACTTCTTTAAGAAGGTTGGAAAAATTAATGTTAATGAAAACGTCTCGATGTTTATTAAGGTGTTTGTATGATTGAATTTCTATAATTACAGAAATAGAGAAGGTGATTTGAACAGAACAAGTTAATTCAGATTGTGGGAATAATAGTTTTTTATCCACGGATTATGAAGATGTGAGGAATAATTGAATTAGCTTACTGATAGTGAGGAAGTTGTCCAAATTTTAACTTTAATTTTGACTTTGTCTACATGTTGCTCAAGTTAATCTTGTACTATTTTACCAGTAAATGAGGAGCTTAAAGCAACGGGGAAATTTGAACTGATGGATATTCGTGTTGATGAGGCTGAACATAGCATGGAAATGCATTTGCCATATCTTGTCAAAGTATTTGAGGGGTAAGCTTTTTCACATACATGTTTCTGTTCTGAAACTTAGCAACAAAAATTGAATTTGTCATATTGATGCAGGCATCAAGTAAAAGTAGTACCCATTCTAGTTGGTGCTCTTAGTGCTGACAGTGAAGCGTTTTGTGGGCAAATGCTTGCCAAATATGTGGATGATCCACATAATTTCTTTTCCGTGTCATCAGATTTTTGTCATTGGGGATCACGGTATGTACTGCTTACACATTCAATTCCCTTTTTGTTTCCGTAGGTCTTAGTACTAGGGTGAGTTTGTCGTTAGGCCTACTATGATGCATAGCAGTAGTCACCAAGCTGAGGCAGGGGTTGATCATTGTTTAATCTTAACCTAGCTGGTTCATATAGTTGTAATGAATTTGACCCCTGGTATGCTTACTGTTATTTTGATCAGATTCAATTACATGTATCATGACAAGAAACATGGGCCTATATACAAATCTATTGAGGCCTTGGACAAGATGGGTATGGACATTATAGAAACAGGAGATCCAGATGCATTCAAGAAATATCTTTCCGAGTATGACAACACAATCTGTGGACGCCATCCAATTAGTGTTTTTCTCCATGTAAGTGTATTCTTATTTGCTGCAATAACTCAAGAGCTCTTAGCAAAGAACAATATTATTATTGCATTACCCTTGACAATTACTCACTTACTCCAAATTTACACCTTCCAAATGATTCTTGTATTGGGCACTATTAGCAGCAAAAACCATGTACGAATTTAAGTTTTATTCGTCTCAAAATGAGTTTCTCGATGCTAATATCGTCTTTCTTGCTAACGTCTTGCAATTGAATCAGATGCTTAGGAATTGCTCAACAAGCATAAAAATCAAATTCCTTCGCTACGAACAGTCCAGTCAGTGCAAAACTACGAGGGACAGCAGCGTTAGTTATGCATCTGCAGCAGCAAAAGTCGATGGTTCAAGCTCTAGTTGAACATCTCCATTGTCCTCTAATTGTCATTCAGCATTTAATTTCCTGAATTGACTATTTATACTTTTGTTCAAAACAACTGGATATTTGGTTTCTTCATAAATTACTAGCACTAACATACATTGCCAACGCTGTTAAATCTAAAATAATCAATTTCCTTGGTTTACCATCCTTGTTGGCATTTCCTCTAGCTTTTAAGGGTACAATGGATTAATTCACCTCTTAGAAAACAAATATGTCTATGCCCTGCAACTTATGGCACTGTTTGCTGCTGCTTCATTAGAGATATTAATGTTGATAAGCATGGCAGTACCGCTTAAAGAATGGTGACTTCAATGTGGCAATTTTAGTGTAATTAAATCGCGCTCCAATTCTTTGCCCCATGCGGGCTATGATAATAGCTCAACATGTTTCTTAAATTGTAACTCATTTAATTGTTCAACAAGAAAACTGCCCCAAGCTCACGACGCTTGACGTATGTATCTATAAACCGCAGTGAGCAGTTGATATACCCATGCCATTGCCAACCTTGTTGCTTCTTGACCCTTAGTGTGTATTTAGAAGTTAGGTTGGATAATTGATTTTGGGTAAAATTTAACGTTGGTGAAATTTTATACAAACAATCATTTTTGTTCAAAATTTCGGTTTGGGGTCTCAGAAAAATTGGTCAAAATAGCTTTTAAAACAGTAAAAGAACTTATGAATTACTTAATTATTATTTTACTCTTACTTTTTTTTACACTATCTCTCCTCTCCCTTCTATCTTTTTTACTATTTCTCATATTTTCTCTCTATCTTCTTTCCTCTCTCCTCTCTTCTCTACACCCTCTCTCATCTCTCTTCTCCACCCACTCTCCTCTCTTCTCTATTCTTCACCCTCTCTCCTCCTTTTAATAAAATCATATATTTTTTTAGTAATTTACCGATACAAAAAATTATTTTGAAAATAACTATCTAAACACTTATATTTTTTAATTTTTTTTTTAAATTTATTCAGAATATATTCTTTTTATAATTTATTCTCTAAACGGCCTTAATGGCTCTTCAAAATCACAACTTCCATTTCTCCATTTCTGTTGTAGATGTAGATGTTAAATAAATGGATGCGAATCTTGACCCTTAATGGCTCTTCAAGGTGCAGTGGCCTGCTGTTCTTGAAGTGAAAGAGGAATGGCGGTCCTCCACGTTGTACTGTTCGGACTGTCCTTCAGAGCAATACCTAAAAACTGCCAAATCATTCCTAATTGCATCTGATTTTTCATACTCCTTGTTCATTCTAGCAGCATCCCATTCTTTAATTTTCTGTAGGACGACTTCTTCTGTCAAGTTTGCACGCTTTAAAGCCTTTTCATTGAGCTGCTGCAAAACCTGCAGGGACATGCATTCGAAACAGAAACTGAGTATGAGATCTCAAAATCGTACAGGGGAATAACAGGGATTTCGTTATTTCCTTCCACTTTAGGTTTAAACAGCTCTCTCTCTTTACTCATCGTGTTATAAAGCCACAGCTCTGGCGATGGATTCCTAAGCCTCTCCCCGTCGGATTTGCCGAAGCTCTGTTCAGTACCCGATGGCTGGGACGATGGCAAAGAACTGGCAGTAAAACAACGAGTAACCGGACCCAGCTTCTGCCTCCTGAAAATGCCGGCGGGACTGAATTGGTTGGTTCTGATTTGAATCGTTCGAGCCGGATAAGGAAGCATCAAGATGAACGGTATGTAGCATTTCAGAAGAGTACCCATTAACGGAGATGCCGGTGCTATCTCCAGCCGTCGTTCGTCTCCTTGTTTGGGTCCTCACAAATGACACGTTATCAACGAGTGAGTTCACTCGTTCTCATACGCATATACATTGAACTTCGGAGTCTAGGGCTTAGTTTGGTATGGGGTATTTGGAGGGAAGGTAGGAGGAGGGGAGGGATTTTGCTTCCCTCCCCTTGTTTGGCTCATTGGAGGGGAGGGAAATTTTTTTAAAATTTTCCCTCCCCCTCCAACTTTACTTCCCCTCTAAAATTGGGGGAATTTGGAGGGGAAATGATATATTATTATTTTATAATATTAATATACCCATAATTTTTTTAATATCCTAATATTACCACTATATTATATTTTATTAAAATATTATATAAAATAATATAAAGTAAATTTGTCTATTTTCCTTCCCCTCCCTCCTTAAACCAAACAAGGTAATATGAAAATCCCTCCCCTTCTCTTCCTTTATGTTAATCCAAACAAGGTAATAATAAAACTCTTCTTTTTCCCTCCCCTTACTTTCCCTCTATTAAAATCCCTCCCCTCCGTTGAGCCAAACACACCCTAGGTGTCCATCTTCATTCGAAATTCCGAATCGAATCCCTTATTTTTTTTTAAAAAAAAAAATAACATATGAAGCGACCACGTCACTGGTCACGTTTGAGAAAATCTCTCTTCTTTTTAAACGATATTAATATCAGATAAAATGAGTCGTTTATTATTTTTAAACGTAAATTTAGATATCTAAAAGTCAAGATGTCTTCCTAAATACTACGACTATAACGATAAAAAAATACTTTAAATCGTGTTAATTGCAAGAGGTAGATACCAACCAATAAAAGATTCTTATAATGGAAGAGGAATACATCAAAAGAAGTAATCTGATATGAGCATGGTAAGAAAGTCTATTTGTATGGATGGATGCTGACTTCTCTGAAAACACGCTGATAATTTTTTTGTTTGTTATTTTTAACAAGTGAGAACATCGCAACTAGCGAGATGTTTTATATATGTTTGGCAAAGAAAAGATAAATTAATTTATGGACATCCGTATATAAAATTAAAGCGAGCGAGAACAAGGAAGGATGCTTTAAAGAAATTAATTTACAAATAATATTACCAGTGTGATTTGCACGAGGGTGAATAGGCACGACGACAGAGTTATAAACGGAACGGCAGATCCTACACATTTTATAAAATAAAAATGTATATAATTTTATATTATACATAAAATATAAATATATAATATATAAATAATACAAGTTCCGACACACATCACGAGGCCGGCGGCTTACATACTAAAACTAGACTGGTCACTGCAAAACTGCGATATGTGATGAATGAGAAATCAAGTGTACATGAATGTTTTGGTTAACGAAATCAAGTGCTCTCTCAGATCAGATGGTTTAACAGGTGGGGGAGTAAAGGGCCAAAAATAATAACAGGTTATAGAATGGATGATTAAGGTCCATCAATCTGTAGCTGCACTTTCACTGTCGCTGTGCACCTCAAAGAGTTATCACGTCACCCGATTTTGATGCATCTCAAAACAAGAGACTGTACACAATCTTCCACAGGTGGTGACACTGATACTCAGGCAACAGTTTTCAAATTCACTTCACACTAGCCGTTCTCCTCCAATCAAGCCAAGGAACAAACCTTGTCTGGATAATGAAAACCACTAGTCGTAAGACAATTTGCTTCATGATAAGCCAAACAGAGAAGCTAATAAACACTAAACTATATATGCAGAAATTTCACCTTGTCTGATGCTACTGCAACAAAGGCGACTGTCATCTATATACGTTGCCTGGACACCCATCATCCATGAGCCCACTGATGTATCGTCATGAGCGTAAGCCTTGAGAGACGCGCTACATATAACGTAACTGAGTCAGTCTGCAATTCAGACTGGGGGAAATCTGGAACATATTTTTCTTACTACAGTTGAATATATCCACTATTATCATGAAAGTCTGACTACATTAGCATCTCACAAGTTAAAAGGAATAATTTTTCATCTGTTAAAACTTCCACCAAACCAGATCTTCCAAGACCGCAATAGACTAAAAACTAACCTGTTTATGTTAATATACTGTGCCAAATTCTTCGAAAGTATAAAAAGTGAACCAGCTGCATGTCGGAAGTACCTAAAGATCAAAAAACAGCTCAGAATTTATACGATAGGAATAACCCACTGTCAATAAAATGTATATATGTTAGCCATCAGGAAGAGGTAAAGGCGAATAGCTATCTAATCACCATAGTACCAATAAAATTAAGGGAAAACAGAAACATGAAGAACCAGACCATTACAGATGTGCTGAATACAAGAGACAATTGCACAGACCAAAGACTTCTCCCTACGCTCCTTTTGGTATGCAGTTAAGCATAGTACAAACAAAATGTTCATAAAAGTAACGTCTACGATGTGTTAAGAGCATATTGAAGTATTGATAAAGCTCACTAGCTGCTGGGTTCCCACAGACTAAAACTAGTGAAAAGAGATAAAATTCTGTGGCAAAGAAGAAAAAGTGAGATACAATTCCAAAGACTGAGGATAATTTGGGGCGCGCGCACACATTGAAGACAATCTATGCCAATAAAATAAATAACAAATACAAAGGAAAGTTTCATATAATCTTCCCATCCAAAAGGTAGGCCATTTACGTTTTCTCATCCCCAAATTTCCACCATTCAGGTTCATACCATGGCTTTCCCCTGAAAATCAATGAAAAAGATGCTCATAAGTAGAATTGGGAAGCTCTCAGTTGAAATATCTTAGTTAAAGGATAGATCTTGCAATAGTGTAATGATACGATCGCATCTAACATAACAGAAAGATAAAACAGGAATGTACTCTTCTGTTACAACGTCTCCTGACTTCATGCATCCAACATATGCCCCATCTTGACCACGACGACGGTCAAGAACTCCAATTAAAGCCTCTGTTAAACCAGAAAACAGCAACAAGAATGCCTCTGTTAAGCACATGATTAGATGTAAACAAGATCTCCTAAGCAAAGATATTAATATTTAAAGGGTCTTATACCCAGATCAAGGTCGATATTGTCATCAACTTTCACATAAAAGTCAGCATCCCAGTTCTGAACAGCAGCACTGAAGAAGAAATTTACTTTTTTAGGCAACTCTTCTTGAGCTTCTTCATGACCTCCCTGATACATTAACAAAAATAGTCAAGCTCCAGACAGAACACCAAAAAATCATCAATCAATATATTTTATCAAATGAAAAGAACAGAGGATGACCATTGGAGGCTAATTCAAGTGGTAAAGATGAGGCCAGGTGTAGGTAAAGTTCAAAGATTCAAACACTCCTAATGTTACCAAAAAAAAAGCATTAATTAATATGATCTCATAAGGGTCAAGAGTTGTCCTTTGCACTAGGCATACATGCGCGCGCGCACATGAGAAAACAGTACCTGCTTGCAAATAAATGTAAAAGCCAAACAAGGTCCGAATTTCTATCTATTCTAGAGGCTCTCCTCACACAAAATACAACATAGAAGAATGAGGCATTAGCTAATTTAAATTACAGCAACATGGCAACTGGATTGCTTACAAGAATCAAGAAATCCTTTGTCAAACTGTGTTCCTCATCAATATGGCGATCTAAGCTATCACCTCGGTTAGCGCTGCCAATAGCAATTAAATCATAAGAGGAGTTGGACTCACCACCATATATAGCAAACTATTAATCATAAAAAAATCAAACAGGTAATGTAACAGCGAAACGGATAAGTGTGAGGAGAAACCTCCGACCAATAACGAAGCGTATGACCACTCCTCTTTCTTCAAGTTTTTTTAAGGCATCGCCTGCAAAGATGAGAATTGTCAATGCTATATAATGGAACCGGTAGCACAAAGATATGATCTACATAATGTTAAAACCCATACTACAAGATGAGAAGTATAACAATCAAAATACATATAAAACAAAGACCTCTAGGCATCCAAGACCCTCTGAACTTCTTTCTTTGCAAATGACTCCCAAATCCAGTATAAACTCCGATGACAGCTAGAAGCCTCTTGTCAGAAGAGCTACTTTGCTGCAAATGGCCTTTGAGATACCCTTGGCTCTTTGCCAATGTAAGTTCCATCTCAGCTTCAACAATCCTCCTCTCTAGGTCCCTAATAATTAGACAGATGTCATAAACATTGACAAAGACTAATCCAAGGAAAGGGAAGAAAAAACAGGGTGACTTCACCTGCATCCGAGGACCATTAGCTTATCTTCAACTGTAAGAAACTTGGGCCTCTGGCAATGGGATCACAGTTATTTAAGGCAAGAGAACCGATAGGCAACTAAAATCGAAAGGAAGAGACTTCAAACTAATTAACACCTGAGCTGAGTTCTTCTTCAGAAGACTGGTGAGTAAATTTCGGTTTTCTGCGTCTTGCCATAACCTATCATTCCAAAAAATTAATAAAAATAAAATAAAACTCATTAGAATGCATACAACCTGATAGCAAGTAATTTATGTTCAGAAGTTTGAAAGTAACAACGAAAATTGAGAAATTATGAAGATAAGGACAATCGCATTATCCCGATAAAACAGGGCTATAAAATCGAGTCCAGATGCAATTTCAACCATTTGACTCGTGCTTTTTTGAGAAAAAAAAAAGCTCGGAATTGTATACAAATCTGGCAGACCTCACGTCCAGGAAAGATGAAGAAAAAGACAAAGGTAGAAATCTCCAATTCCAGGCACCGCAATAGAGATCTCAAAATAACCATATTGGTTAAATCGACACGGATGCGATCGAGACTAAACGAAAGTTCGCCTCCAATCATTTTAGGAAAATCAAGTGTAGAACCAAAAATTCACAGAAAGGGAAGCATACCGGCCAGCGACGTAAAGCCAAGCAACGCAGGAGAAGAAGGCCATCACGAGCGACGGTTTTGAGGTCTGAGGAGACTTTGATCTCCCTCGCCTATCGGTTTTCGATGAGGTGGTCGGTAAAGTCTCCATCTTGAGCAAACGGATTTGAATCTGCTGCTCACTTCAAACCGTATTTCAGCGTTTTTTGTTCCGATTCATGCCAATTTCAAGGTGGAAATATGCACAACTAAGTCGTAGGAAAAACGAAACGGACTGATTTACTCGTAAGTTGTAACTGATAGACTAGTAGCGTGCCTACTCGTTTCCTTCTTTTTCCCTCCCCTTTCCAACCAATATTAATTGAGCGGAGAAAATGAGCGGCCAAACGGCCAAACCCAAAAAAATTCAATATTTTACCTTCCTAGAAAAGGTATTAGCAAAAGGCCAATTAAAGAGTGACCGAGAAAATCAACGCAAGAGATGGAGTATTAAATGAAAATAGATCATAGACGGAAAAAAAAAATTCATATTCATACTGCATGTTTGGAAAAGTTTAAATCAAATGCAATGAATGAAATCGTTAGATTTTTGTTTCCTATTACCAGAAATAGAGGATCATATAGCAATTTTCAATTTATATGTGGATCTGAAAGCCTTGAGATTTATAATGACTTATGACCCATCCATGTTTGCTTTTCCATGCTAACAAACAGGTGAAAAATACATCTTTAGTTTGCTTTTCAACATCATGGATGGGAAGTTTCATTTTTTATTTTATATGAAATTTTTTTATGAGAAAACATGGATGGGAAGCCTTCACCAATATTTTGTGTAGAGAAAATGAGCAAGCAAATATAAGTGAAGGCTTGTTGAGAAATTTAGTTTAGGCGTTAATTGATTGATTATAGACCCCAAAAACCCATCAAAATTTACATGTTTATTTACGCAACTAGAGGATAGGAATATGACTCCCTATCAAAATTTACATGTCTAACTTTCTGATTCAAGGAAACCTGAATTTGGTAGCGTTGCTTACGTCTGTATTTCTAACATCTTACCTATCAAAAACACAGCTTGAACAAGACATGCTAACTGGTGCAGTGACTTGTTTTCCCGGAGCAATACAGGAACATAACTATGCATTTGATAATAAACAAACCCGCCTTGGGTGGCTTCAGGTATAGTAAATCTTTAATGTTTACCATATTAAGTTAATTAAACACAAAGCATCAATTACCTAGGTATTTAGTTTTTTTTTTAAAAAAATGTTTGAAAGTCTCAATTCGGCTTATACTTGGCTCTTAAGCTTTGCAACGGATTCAGATCCCAACCACTTCAGTAACTGCTGCGAAGAGCTTATAAGGGAGATTAGGTGGGTGAAGTATATTTAGGACTTAGCTACCCTAACATATTTTTATATATAACCAAAACCTATGGAAAATTGAAATTCCCTAGAACATTTCATTCACGTTGCAGCAGTTGGTCTGGCTGGTTGATTGGCCGAGACCTCTTTTAGTCGAAGAGACAACTGAAGATTGACGAATCTATTTTACTAGTCTAAAACATTACATACATTCCCTGGATAAAAGTTCAACCTGATCTTGATTACAAAAAAGACCTCACTCTGGAATCATGTTCATGAAAGATCTCACTCTAGAATCAGTTCATTCCGTAGAGATGCCAAAAAAAAAAAACAGACGGCATGTGGCTTTGGTTTTCAACATGCAGATTCAAGGAATAGCACCCCAATATAAATAGTGGAAGGAGAATCACCACAATAAAGGAACGGTTTTGGCCATATTAAGCTACATAACTATATGTCATACTCCCAACTCGTTCGTGCACCAACCTGCCATATTAGCTATCACAAAGCCTGCAAACACCTGCATAAAAGTGGCAAGAGAATTCTCCTATTGGTACGTGAATAAAGGGGTCGAATGAATCTATCGGATGTCCCATAAAAGATGAAGGCATGGTTCAAACCCTCTTGTATTTATACCTGAACCGAGCCAAGAATGTATATTCCTGAATAATGGTGTCTGCCAACATAGCAAGAGGAATAGTAAGGGACATGCCCAAAGTGGCCACAATGGGAGTTGTCCATACAATAGAGACTGCCCTGAGTAGATGAGAAAACCTCTAATATAAGATTTTTGAGTGGATCATGAATGTGTAAATTAACAAGTTTGATTTCACGTACCACACGAAATCTGACAGTACGCTACCAATAAATCCATTGGCAAGAACCACTTCATCCATGCTAGCAGAGTGGGGAATCTTAAACTCAGGTTCAATTCCTATGGCCATCAAGGGCCAGACTGAAAGAAAGATGACAGAATTAGCCACGATTTTATAAAGTTGAATATATTTTTTTTCATCGCGGAAAGATAAATTATAACAGCCACCATAAAAACCCAAAAGGAGGGGAAATGGAAACTGGAAAGTGCGTGAATGTGCATGAAAGATTAGTGTATTGTCAGAGAACCTAATAAGTTTGTATTGATGAGTAAATTTAGAAGCATTGCTCTGGTAAAGACTTACCAAGCCACCATAGCGCTACTAGCGTAAACAATCCAATATATCCAAACAGCTTTTGCCCTTCAACACTTACCTGAAAGAGACCATATGTCATGGCTGATAGAAGGCCGAAAAGATCCCCAACAAGAGAGCGTTTTCCATTACTGAATACAAATACCAGCTGTTAGCGCCTAAAAAGAATTATAAATAGCAAGCTGCTATTTCGGTATTTTTGTTAGCCAACTTAAAGCATAGAGAATGAAAAAGGATTACATCCTACAACAGCACACATTACTTTTGATCAATCTTTAAGAAGTCAGTTAAAACAAGAAAATCAAATATATGAAATGTGGTAAACAAAAGATAGAGTTTAGGCTTACTCCGTAATTGCTTGTGACTCATCTGTAGCCCAGGTTTTCCCCATTGTTGTCATGGCAACACCAGCCATACTGACGAAGACAGAAACCACTTTTGCTACATTTAAGGAATCTTGGTCCATACTTACACAAATGAAAAGAGTAAAAAGTCCAGAAGTGTTGTACTAGCGACGCTAGTGCGTGCAAGGGCAGCATTTGATAGATACTGAAAGAAACAAAAATCAAATGAATAAAACTCCAATGCTACCCTTCCTAAATGTTCTTATAGAACAGAGTAAACATCAAAATCAAGTATGTATGAAGCCAGAGAATTTGATGAAAATCTTCAAACATGAGACAAGGAAACATGACATTGGTCATTGCACCAATATGATCAATATTTGACTACCTTAACAGCAAGCAAATTTTAGCTTCAAAATTTTTAAATCTTCAAAATACAGAGCTTCCGTATTTAACTATGCAGCGATGAGTGATCCAACCATTTCAGAAAGAACTTCATACACATAACATTATAGTGCAACAAAGGGGTCATACATCTCTTGCACTGCATGCTTTGGTCCTTCCTAATTGCAAAATGTAGATATCATTTTGAAGTTACTTACCTCAGTAATAAACCAGATAGGTGCAATGGAAAACCCATACAAAGCAATCTGCCTAGTCGTGGGTTCTTTCTGTACATTTACCAAATTAGCATCATCATAATTCGCCACCAATGGCTCTCCTTCTGCAAGATTTGAGAGGTCTAAATTTCCATCTTTTCGATCTATACCGACCAGTTCTAGTTCAGAGTCTTTCTGCCTTCCACTGCTCTTGAGAGAAGAGCTACTTCTGGAAGAAGACTTATCCACAGTTTCTGCATTGTTACCCCTTTTATAAGAGTGGCTAAGTAAGTTACATAACCAGTCCTTAATGAATGCTACTGGGAGGAAAACTACCATAAGTGAAGCCCCAAGGTATGTCACTGCAAATGGCTGCTTATAATCCGAAAAAATATCCTGTTAAGGAAAATATTATTCAGAAAACCATTCATAGATAGAAAGCTTTGATGCTGGCATACTACATGATAATGCATCACAAAATGATAACCCTCGAGAAGAACTGCAAAATGTGAAGATGCGTTAACAAAACAGTTTCTTGCCATGTTGGATAGGGATTAGTGGGTGGAATAGCATGAATCTGAAGCGAAACACCATTTTTCTAGAGATTCCGATAACTTGACCATAAAATTTCCCTTAGCTAAACATGAACCTGAATACACCTGTCTGAGGCGCAGCAGCATCCTATTTGATTTTTCCATCAAGAGAGATTTCTATACGAGGGCACAAGCCCCAGAAAATTTAATTGTCTTCAATTGTATCATAGAAGACTGACGATCACAAAGAGGTTTCAAAGAAAAATAAAACAAGTAATTAGGGAATAGAATTGAAATAAGAAAACAAACAGAAACGTATACATAAGAAACTTCAAGAAATGGATTCACCCAAACTCGCGGCGAATTTGATTTATTCGGGCAACAAAACAAATAAGTGCATTTAAACGCACACAATGCACAAAAGCTTACCTGCGTGACTTCGGCCGAGGTAAAACCATATAATTACAACAGCCGCTATAAGAAATAATCCAGCCTTGTATCTCCAACCCAACACAAATCAAACAATGTGCAGTTGAAGAAACTAAAGGAACTGCAAACATCTGCACGATTCTTCCACATCTTTGTATCCGCCTTCAATGTGAAAGATTGCCAACGGAATCTAAGAATGAGGTCTAAGGAAAGAAAAGCTTCAATCCTGCGTACCAACTCGAAACAGCGGAATGGGGAAGGGAATGATTGTGAAATAACGGAGAGGAAGTCGGAGGATTCTTGCGAAGGAGAAAAGCGAAAGACCCCGGACAGAATGATTGTTTAAAGCGAGGGAATCATTTACATTGGACTGAAACTGAAGACGGACGATTTGCTCCAAATGTCTCATGCATCGATCTCACCAGAATAAGTCCAAATGTAAATATATTTCTCACACGTGATCGCCAAAATAAGTCAACCTTCAAACGCGCAATATTTTTTATTTTTAATTTTACTTATTGGCAAATTTTAATTTTAAACGCGCAATACATAGCAATGAGCCAAAAAGGTAATTAAAAGTATCAAGTGATGTTTAATCATGCATACATTGTATGAAAAATGTACTTAACCATCATAAATTTCAAAATTTTCAAGAGCTAGGAATGGAATTTCAACGCCTTCAGATATCGTTCTTTCCTGCCTCGCCGAAAATTCCCTCTTAATTTCAGTCATTAAAAGGTCATGGCTTCTAAAAGGGACCATAATTATTCAATCTTAACACCATCCACGGCAATAATCGTTTTTCTTTAATAAAGCTAATAAATCAGGGTCAATTAGTGTAAGTGAAACAAAATGTACGTTTAACCATACAAAATCGACGTGACAAGTCATGACTCATGGCTAGCGAATGACAAGCTCTGAAGCAAACCATGCAAAAGATTCTTTTACCCTTTTAGCAACGCTTTTCGGCGACTGTAGAGTTTTTTGCTTTTCGGCCTAGCCAAGGCCCCCAAGCTATAACCGGTGCTAAAAGCATCTATTATTAGAATTAGACTTTAAATCGTGGGTGAGTATATCATTTTTTTAAAAATTATTTATTAAAAAAAATCACCAAATTGGGCGTAAAGACCAGAAGATCCCTTTTGCTGCTACACAGGACTCTTATGAAGGCTCTGGACATTTATGTATTTTAGTATCTGAGGGTTAAACATGCTTGTCATGACTAATGAGAGTATTAATACAAATAGCAAGAAGATACGGATAAGTTTAAGATGGCAAGGCCCCAAAAGTCTCAACGAAAGCATCTACAAAAAGTTTAATGAACTTGGTTCGTACACAGTATGCTATCCCCCCTACACAAATAAAAACAAAACTTATGAGAAAAATAAGGCTGAGTAAAAAAATTTCTAAGACATTGTTGCCAACAATGCAGGTAACCTTTTTGGGCTGCCATATGTGCGCGTTTGCTCTTGTAGGGAACAATATTGTAGTAATGGCCTAATGGGACAGGACACCTTACTCCTCCTTTCTCTTCCCACCATAACAATAATGAATTCCTTCATGACTTTCTTTAAAGGTGTGTTTGGCTCCTGAGGAGAAGAGAGGGGGAGAAAACAAATAAATAAATTTTAATATTATCTCATTTAAATTAATAGAAAAAATATTTTTATATAGATAAGTATAAGATTAAGATTATAGATATAATAGTTAAAATAAAATAAAATTTTAATTTTCCACTAAATCCCCCAATTCTTTAGGGAAAAGGAGGGTCCTCCTAAAAACAAATGTCTCCATTTCTCTCGTACCAAACATACCCTAAGGTAAAATAAAGTAAGACGACCGTTCTGCCAAGAGCGTTACCGCTAGAAAACGCTGGTACATGGAAACAAACAAATTGTATAAACGTAAAAGAGGGGCCAATGGACTGCAATAAGTATTCCATTTATTTCTTTGCTTTTCAAGTTATATAAGTACATGACCCAAGTCCAAATCTATCCAAGTCAGCAATAAATATTTTGATCCAAGAGAGAAGTCAGCAATAAATTAAATTGTTTTGTACACCGCAGGTTTACACAATGGTTAGTTAAGCCCAATCCTATTGCATCTTCATTCTCAGCGCTCAGCAACATGCACTCGGCCCTTATAAGGACATTTCATCATTATTCTCATCACCAACACAATCGAACACTTTGTGGGGTGCCCCAGTTGCTGGATTAATGAACCCTTTGAGCCGAGTTTATGAAGAAACTGACCTATATATGTTGGAACCTAGTTTCAAGGGGAAGAACCCCACAGTACCTCAGCGATTATGGTGGCAACCTCTGCATCTGATTGAGCAGCCTCCTTCACCGTCTTCAGGATCTGTAACTTAAACTCTTTTTTCTCTTCCTTGATCAATCCTTCCCCCACTTCTAATTGGATAGCGAACCTTGCAACACAACTTGCAAATGGAAAATCCTTCAATTGGGATTCTGACTCTGTTCCTGTACAAACCTCTCTCTCATTCTCGTCACGCCAATCCATTCTTTGCAAGTCCATGAGCTTTTTAATCAGGTCTTGTTCCAGCATCGCTTCAATTACTTCATCCCTCCCGATATAAGCAAGTTCAATGACACAATCCAAGGCAGCAACTTGAACCGACAAATCGTCCGAACATAGAAGGTTGATAATTCTTGGGATTTCTCCAATTGCCAGAAGTTCATCCACCAACGGGGTTCTAATGAACCTTATCAGAGATGACAGGACTTGTATGGAACAGCCTGAAGCCATTGCTATTAGGGACTTAATCGTTGGACCCATTAGCACCAATCCGACAAATACATTCTTGTTGAACCCTACTAAAGCGTCTATAGCCATGGCCGCTCGTTCCCGAACCCGTTTTGAACTGGACGGATCACTGAGTATATTCTCAAGAATATTGAATACCTTGGCCTTTAAAACCAAATCTTGAAAATCTATATCAAAACCCCGCGACAATCTTTTCTCAAAACCAATCAAAGCCTTCACCTTGATGTCCTCGTTCGCCGATTCTACCAGGGTTTTGACGAGTCCTCCAATGGTTAATCGATCAACGTACGCTTGAATTTCGGACTCAATATCACATGCAACACGGGAAATCTTGTAATTAGTGATTTGGCGGTTGAGGAGCGATCGGAGCCCAAAACCTTCATATTTCTGAAGCTTCTCGATTAAGGCTCTGAGGGAACGGAGCAACTCAGAGAGCTTTTGAAGATCTGGATTGGCAGAGAAAACGGCGAGTGCCTTGCTCTCGAGCTCCAGAATAGCTTCAATGGCGACCTTGGAGTCATTCTTAAAGAGGAAGGGGATGGAATTGGCCTGAAGATCTTTGGAAGCTTCTTTGAGAGCTTCTAACAGAGTTAGGAGACGTTGGGTATCTGTATTTGGGGTCTGAGGCGGATCCATAAAAGCTGAAAATGAGGATCTGAAGTGAGTTGATTTGGGAGTGAGTTAGAGAACAGGTCGGGGGAGGTAGATGGTGACCCTCCGAGAAACCGCGAACCCCAACTCAACTACCAGTAAATAGGTTGGAGTACGTGTGTGCGCCAAATACTGGGCTCAGCTTGTAACTAAAAGACAAAATTAATGCTTCTCGTCTTTTCCATATTTTTTCACCTGCTTTTCAGTTGAACCAAATGAAAAATCTCACCACTGTGATGACCATGGATTCCGCTTCTCACTTATTATATCATATCCATGAAAAATTTTCCCATTGAGAAAGCTTGGCCATCTTTGTATCCCAACTCCATACAAATCCAAATTAGTTAGGGTTACATGGTTTTCGGATATTGGTGACTTGACGATTATATATATATATATATATCTTTTATTTTTATTTTTTTAATATTTTATCCATATAAATAGTGAAGAAGGATCAAAATATGCGATGGCCACCAGAAACTAATGTTACTGTATTTTCTGAATAAAATCATCAATATAACATGCCGCTCTATTTATTCGTTATCATTTATCAAGGATCTCGATACATGAGTTGTGGAGTCCAGCGAAGATGCAGGTTTAATTTTCCAGATTTAGTTCCATCTAACGCAAAACTATCCTGAACTTCCTTTTCTAGGATTACCCTCGTCAGTGTCATCGTGACCCTTCCAATTTTATCCTGAAACACTCAAAGCACAACAACTCTCAGATAAATACATATAGTAAACTAACGAAGCAGGTTGGTTCCAGAAATTAAAATCACCTTCCCGATGAGATCTTGATCCCAGACTTCAAGAATTAGCATTTCATGTAACGCATCCTCCACGACAAAGTCAAATGTTTGATTCCAAACAGGGTTTACTCCTGAAGTTGCAACCTGACAGACAATTCGAGAGCTTTACAGTATCAAGAACGCAGAAACCAATAATGGAAAGTGGGAGAGACTCATAGAAGGAACAGAGCTGTTACCCTGGTCCTGTGTTTTTGGTCTGCTTTCTTCAACATGAGCTCTACATAAGCGTTAGTTTTTCCCAGTAAGTCCATATCTGGTAAGTCTTCAGCTGATATCACTGTCACAGATAGAACTCCTCTTACTATCACATATTTTTTGTTTGATTTGTTAACATCACCATCCTGTGTCTGATCAGATGAACTCTTAATCGTCTTCTCGAAAGTGGTCAGCCCAAAGCTACCACTAAACAGGTTTGTGAAGTTGCTTTGAACACCAAATGGACAGTACAATAACTCCAAGTGAACCTACGTTCCAGAAACCTCAACATCAGATACAGGACAACAGAGAAATAAGATGTTTCTGATACTATCATTATTATTACCTCACCCCTGTATTTTTGGTCTCTTTGGACCTCCAAATCCTTGACCAGTTTCAACCAGAAGATCTCAACTTTTCCAGGTTGAAGGTCCTTTAATGGCACTTGGGCGCACCCAATGAGCTGATCAGCCCCAACGCCTTCATCATCAAAAATTCTCACAGTCAAGTGCTGAGTTGATGCATCTTCCACGGTGAACTCGAAGTTCTCGTTCCATACTGGATTCAGCTCGTTGTTCTGAAGTTTCCAATACAATTAACACAACATGGGATGAAGAAATCATACGTAGAAAGGATTGTGTGATGTGGTCTTACGATTGTTTTGCTGTTTTGGACTGTGTCACGAAGAGGGCGTACGAATAAAGTAGCAAAAGGATCGGATTTGCCAATCAGATCTTTATTTGCCAAGTCCTTTGCTTGCACTAGTTTTACTTCTAGTATTCCAACTGGTTTTAGCTCAAGGAAGCTGTGAAACCAGAAACAATTAAAACAGTGACTATTAGATCCTAGAAAAATGAGTTTAATTTAATATGTATTTACCTGTAATCCCCTGGTATAATTGGTATAATTTTGCGTACTGGCCAGGTTATAGAATCCTCAATAGCATCTCGAATTGTTTCCTATATAAAAAAGAGAAGTTTATCTGTTGGTGATTCAACTGCAAATAGTACTATAGAATCAAGGCATAATAGGAATAACAGAAATACTTGCTCTGTTCATACCTCTATAGCATCAGATACGCCTGGGAGAGTTGAAATATCACCACCAGAAACCTTAAGAGTAAAGTCCAGATGTTTCTGTTGGCAAAACCAAAATGAAAAAGTATGTCAGATGAAATTTGAATTAGTTTTATCCATTTTCCTACTAAAAGCATGAAGTTTAAAAAAACAAAAAAAGAACAGAGCTCACCTTTTCTCTCAAGGAATAACAGACAGCTCCAAAAGAAGGGAACTCATCTACTAATGGTTTGAAGATGAGCCTGAAAACGCCAGTGAATCCAATATCTTTTACCTATTTAAGTTGCAAACCGACAAGTATGAATGTGTAGTCGATATAAAGACAACGGAAACCTATATGAAAATGTTTATCTAATGTTTCCATCATGATTATGATGGAAAATGTGTTGCTACCTTAACAGGTATTACAACGCCAACTCGAGTTTTAACATCAAATGCAATAGTGGGGTTACCATCCCACTGCATGTCCAATTCCATAGTCACTCCATCAGCGCCACTTTCTTCTTCAACAATGGCCACTCCTACGTATATTTCGACCAACATTCATCATCATTATAGGCAAAACCAACATGTTGTTCACAAATAATAGATTATAGAATGAAAAGTCTACCATTAACTAGGAAAACAACCTGTGAATTGAGGTGCTACAGTACCAAGAGTCAACTTGGAGAAGGTGATTGAAGACAGGATTTTGGGTGTGTATTGATCAAGAATGGGTTCCACATTGCTTCTTATCAACTCTGATGCCGCCTACGCATGCCAAATTATCTATAAACTCGTTAAATATGATGAATCCTAATACAAGAAAATTGGAACCAAAGTACCTCGTTAACATAAGGCCAGATTTTCTGGAGATGCGTATTGAGCCAATTTAACTGCAGATGATAAAACAAGTAACACCAGAAATATGAGAAGCCACATCTCACCAAAAGCATGATGAAGATGAAGTTGAAAACTTAACTTCTGTCTGCGAGTGAAGACTACCCAGGGGGGACACGACTCGGGGGGGACAATTCTTCTGCAATCTTCCATCGTCTTCATCCTGGCAAAAGCTGCGATGGCTTCCGCCTTCAACATCATCAACAACAGTCAAATATCGTTCATAGACAATGGAAGAAATTAAATGAAAGAATGTTGTATACCAAATCGGAACGACGTTTGGATCGGTAACTTTGGAAACTAGCAAAAGCGAAGATCAAAGAGAGGCCAAGGGCGATGCCCATGATCATGCCACTGATGAAGCCCATCTTCTAACAGGTGAAGTAATGTGATTCAGATATGAATTTGTGATTTGGGACTGCTAATTTAAAATTGATTACGGTGGAAGTAATAGATATGGTTTGTTGCTAGGAAGTCACTGTAAGGAAGAAAGTAATATGTGCTTTTCTTTCCATTTCGTCCTCCTCTGTCTCTCTCCCTTTTGCAAAACTTGTCTCAGAATGATAATCTCCGTTGGATTCGAAGTTTAAGCAAAACATAGCTTTTGAAGTGTGTACAGTTGTGTGCGATTCTGGTTAATTCTAGCAAAGCAATATTCGATTGATCGAAAGGCGTTTGCGATCAGAAGGATGCTTTGCAGAATTCCAATTCTACTTATGTTTTTCTACAAAGCAATATTCGATTTAAATGGAATGTATTAGACTTAAGTATAGTTATTTATATTTTTTAATAATATTATAATATAATGAATAATGGGATAAATCTTGTAGGACTGAGGTGCCTCTCATAAGCTTCATCGTTTAGGGGAAAGTCAATTATGCAATAACATAATAGGAGAAAAAAAAAAGAAATATGGAATTCCATTATCTATAATTCATATATTATTTTTATTTTTTAATTTGAGAAAATATAAATGATCCGTGATTTTTAAAATATCAAAACAAAATTCTTATAAAGATTATTTTAATTTTACACCACGGAGAAAAATTCAATTTTCAATATATTTAATCTTAATTAGTTAATAGTTAATATTGTAATGAATGTAGCAGGAATATGAAATTTATAAGAAAGCAGAAATTCAGATTACATTACATGCACGAAATATTAATCACTTAGGAGAAGTGTCAATGTGCCATGAATCATGGGTGCAAGTTTCGTGAGAAATAATAAATATATTATCGTACATATATATTTTGCCATTCGTGTGTATATAATTGAATAAAAAGAACTAAACGGCTAGTAATATATAGCCAGAACCTCCCACGATGGTCCTCCATATTGTGCATGGGGAAAAGCTTAGAGAACTAAAAGTAGACATCCCCTACTAACCACTCTACTTTCCTCTCTTTGTGCCCTTCCTTTTGGAACTCTTCTCTCTCTATGTTGGTGACTCTGCTTACATATAAGCTTATACACACACAGTTCATTCTACGAGAGAAAGTTATTTAACTTTCAAACATTCGAACTGGTTTGAGGCTGAGGATCTCCATGGAAGGACGGTTCTACTTGTTCCACTGCTACGCTTCATTTGTTGTGTACACTTGTCTCTTTCTCTTGCTTCTCTTCCCTTACATCACTCTTAATAATCTCCATTTTCCTCACGATACACCTTCCTCCCTTGTGCATTCTTCCCAAGATTTCTCCATTCCAAATACAACGACCACTGTTAACAATACTGTAAGCTTGCAAGTTATATATTATCGATCAAGAACCCTTTTGTTTTGTTTTGTTTTTCTTTTTAATGATCGTATATTGATGTTTCTGTTTATTTATTTATGCTGGCTGGTGGTATATGGTATAGAGGCCGCGAAGAGCGAGTCATTTGCAGAGAGTAGAAAATGGGTTGGCAAGGGCTCGTTGGGCAATAAGAGAAGCAGCTCGAACGCGAACGTATGGTTCTTTCAAAGATGGCGACTTTCTTCCCTCTGGATCTATCTACCTAAACCCTTTTGCCTTTCACCAGTAAGTAATTAATTAAGATCTTCCCACTCTTTGGATGTTTTAGTTTCAAACTATTATTGCATTATCGTACTAAAACATACATATAGAAAAGTTGAAAATGAAAAGGGTAATCTGTAGCCAGTAAGTTGCTATATATATGTATGGTAATATTTTGCAGTTTTAAGTTGTATAGAGTACTTTTGTGCAGTTTTCGACGTGTTTAATTTGTTATGCTTGGTGTTAGGGGTTTTAAGAGGTTAATTGTTTTAGAAATAGCCAAGGAACTTCATATTTAACCTTTTCCTCTTTAAATATATGTAGGATAAAATGTCATTACGTACTCAACACTTGAGTTTTGCATAAAAATAAGAAAAGAACAAAATGGAAGTCGAGGGTAGCTCATTAATATAATAGTGTTTGTCTCACCCCATTGAAGACGGAACTTGACAATGAAACGATATAGTAAAGACACAAGGAGAGAAAAGAGGAAGCTCGTTAAAATCTTTGCAAGTTGAAAGGAAAAATAAGAGTATGGGTAGCCTCAGAATTTGAACCAGAATGATATGGAAGGGTACATGAGCCTAATTCTTCCATTTACTAAGCATCGCCAACCTTAGTTCGTGCGTAGCCTGCAAACTCGTGCATGCTCCATTAACATATTTTCACCGAAAAATTTAGTAATGCAGTATTTCTGATATTCCCCTCTGCGTACAACCCTATGAGCATACTCTAGCTAGCCCAACTTCCACACGGTCCCCTCCCACCATTTAATACTTAGCAGACCTATCATGCTATAACCAAAATTAATTTTGTATCTTTCTAAGGGATAAGACTTAATTATGTCCTCATTAGAGCTGTCTTAAAGGTTAGATAACATGGGTAAAAAGTTTTTATTTAAAAATTTTATTAATAAAAAATATCTAATATATTATTATACACAAAAAATATCAATATTCTAAAAAATTTGTACACGTACCAATACTCAAGCTAGCAATAAAATTTTAAAATAAGGGCCCTTTATTGATTTTTCTTACAAAAAATACTCCCTCCAGTCCTTATACATAGAAGCTAATTTAGGGATTAGATTTAATTATAAATATAATACCTTAATACACTCTATCCCCCATATTTATTTTTTTTTTCTCCAAACTAATTTTATAACTTATAAACTGATACTTTAAATCATAGATACTATATCACATTTATTATAATTAACTAATTTATCTCATTTCTTAAAAAAAGTAAATTAACATGAGAAAGTATAAGTAGATACTACCTCCGGTTCTAATTATAAGAGTTAGTTAACTTTTTTGTATAGATTAAAGAAACTAAATAAAATAGTTAATTATAATTAATATAAGAATTAATTGACTAATTTAGGTAAATTGATAAATATATAATATGAATTAATCTTGAGTGGTTGAATTTAATAAAAATTAACTTATTTATTTATATTTTTTAATCTAAAAGTTAACTATCTCTTTTTAATTAGATAAGAGTATAAATATATGGTGTTTGATATATATGGATGAAATGAAACAGGAGTCACAGAGAAATGGAGAAGCGATTCCGAATATGGGTGTACAAGGAAGGAGATGCACCCATATTTCACAACGGACCATTGAATGATATATATGCGATTGAAGGCCAATTCATGCACGAACTTGAAAGTGGTTTGAGTCCTTTTCTAGCCAAACACCCCACACCCGCCATCTCTTTCTTCTTACCACTTAGCGTCGTCAATATCGTCCTCTACGTCTACCGACCTTACACCGATTACTCTCGCCTCCGTCTTCAGAATATCTTCCAAGATTACATCCATTTAATCTCTCACAGATACCCTTTCTGGAACCAAACCAGCGGCAACGACCATTTCATGCTCTCTTGCCACGACTGGGTACATACAAATAAAACTACACTTACTTTTGCTGATATATATAATATAAAGTGTTTGTTAATGTGTTTCTGATCAGGCACCGGATGTTTCAGCGGCCAATCCGAAGCTTTTCAAGCATTTGATTAGGATTCTTTGCAATGCAAACACTTCAGAAGGGTTTCGGCCAACGAGAGATGTGTCGTTGCCTGAAATAAAGATCCCATACGGAGGACTGGGTCCTCCTTACATGAACAAACCTCCAAGCAACCGGACTATTTTGGCTTTCTTCGCCGGGGCGGCTCACGGCGCCGTGAGAGAAACACTCTTCAGGCACTGGAAAGACAAAGACGAGGATGTTCAAGTTCATGAGTATCTTCCTAAGACAGCGAACTACAGTGAATTGATGGGAGAGAGTAGGTACTGTTTGTGCCCTAGTGGATACGAAGTGGCGAGCCCTAGAGTTGTTGAAGCTATATACGTGGGTTGTGTGCCGGTGATCATATCGGATAATTATGTGTTGCCGTTCAGCGAGGTTCTGAACTGGAGTGAATTTTCGGTTCAGATTCCGAGTTCAAAGATAGGGAATATAAAAGAGATATTGGAAGGGATTTCAATGGAGGAGTATTTGCAGAAGCAGAAGAAGGTGATACAAGTGCGGCGACATTTTGTGGTTCATCGGCCGGCCAAGCCCTATGATCTTATGTACATGGTGATGCACTCGCTTTGGCTCAGGAGGCTTAATATGAGACTCCCACTCTCGTAAGTCCATCTCAATTAAACTTGGTTCCTAGAGTACTATGTTAAATATTCTCAGATAACCTTCACGCTGGGTTGTAACTTGCAAGTGTTTTTTTTCACTTTTTTTTCTAATATAGTTTGAAATCTCATTTTTGCCATTCATAGATAATAATTCTTACTGTCCTAAATATAAGAACTAGATAAAAAATCTACTTTAATCCTAATTATAATATCTTAATCTACTTTCTCTCTGAAGATTATATTTTTTTCTCAAAGTACCATTATATGATTACATATATTAAAGAAGTTTTTATTAAAGGTAATTCAAATAGACATAATTAAATGATATATTTTAGAAAAATTAACATATAATCATTATAATTAATTAATTTAATTAATTATTTTAATATATCTAAATTAATTAAGTGGATATTTTATTAAGGAGTGACGCCATCTCAAACTCCATATAAATACAACAAATCCACGCAATCTCATACGATCACAAAGTACAAATAAAATATGATCAATGTACATTGGAAACACGATGAGTAATATTATTATTATTGAGAAGAAAAAAGAAAAAGACTGAAACTTTCTTCTCCATCACATTTAATCATGATTACAATATAAATATATTAATATATTTAATCATGACAGGGATCGGATTATGAGACTGCGGGAGATTAACGCGGTGATGAGTGTGAATATGAATAGAGAAGCAGCTGCACTCTTCGCCATGTCCGGGTGTGAAGAAGAACAAGAAGAAAGAAAGTGAGTGTTTTCCAAAGCAGAGAGAGAGAGAGAGTAGACAGGAAGCACAAGATGTAAAGATAAAAGAGGAGTGAAGGAGGAGGGTTTAAGAGGTGAGAAAATTACTGCACATTGGGAGAAACAAAACGATCTGAAAAGCAAGACAATAATAAAATGAAAAAAACACAGAAAAAATCAAATCATTTTTTGAGCCTTGGTAGCAAGTGTTGGGGGGGGGGTGAAATTGCAACTTCCTTATCCTCGTTTTTTGTGCATTTCCTATTTGAGATTAGTGCTGTATTGAACTACTTAAGTTAATATTTTCTACATCCTTAAATCAAGTTAACCTTGTCATATGCAAGAAAAAATTGCCCAATAGCCTCTTCTTCCGCACGCACTTTGAAAAAATTATTCATTTGCTGCTTCGCTCTTCGTCTCTTCGCCTCTCATTTGTTCATTTGTCTCTATTTGTCTCTCTCTCTCTCTCTCTCTCTTTCAACTAAGGTCTTTCATGTCACATGCTAGCTTACACGGACGAGGCCCTTTGAATTTATCCTCATTTCCCACTTCAATGCATCGTTTTCCTCTCTCTCTCAACTATATGAATATGATGTTCCCTCATGCACCCTTTATTCTTTTCACATTATGAATCATATTATTCATTATTAAATATATCTTCGTCCTCATAACAGTTATCTAAATACATCTTTGTTCTTCAATTAGTATCTTTTTTTGTCAACTAATATACTCATGAAGGGTAGTTGGAAATCACAATTTTAACATTGCTAAATAATATAACCCATATCAGACATATTATAAATCAATAAAAGCACTCCCATTTCATATAACCACACACATAGCACTAATAAAATATAATCAATGTGCATTTGCATTTGGGACACAAGAAGAAAAAGACTGAAACTGGTAAACTATAAATTATAAATAGTGACTCTCACTTCATGCAGAATAACTAAGAACTGATGATGTTATGGCTCGATCCC
The DNA here is from genome assembly GCA_037074615.1 of Leucaena leucocephala. Classification (NCBI taxonomy): domain Eukaryota; kingdom Viridiplantae; phylum Streptophyta; class Magnoliopsida; order Fabales; family Fabaceae; genus Leucaena; species Leucaena leucocephala. The sequence goes on along the minus strand of CM073517.1, from coordinate 3,820,538 downwards.
AACATGAGACTTACTACCAATATAAAATATAACATATTTCAAATTTCATGCGATAAATAAAAGGCGTCTAGTTGGCTAATATAGCGATGTACTAATATTGATAATACGTTGATATGAATAAATTTATATATCCATATATGATATTATATTATTATTATTTATAAATTATAAATAGTGGCTCTCACTTCATGTAAAATAACTAAGAACTAATGTTAAGGCTCGATCACAGCATGAGCCATGCGAGCAGAGGAACAATTTGACGCGAATTCCTGATGACTAGAAGTCTAGAACCGCACAAAAGGACCAGCCAAGTCGTTTCGGTGTTGAATATTGCCCCTATGATATTCCCCTGAGCTTAATAGAAAAAAATGGGAAATGCCAATGCCATCAAAGGCTATCATTCAAAGAAATTAATTACTTCACCTGGGAAAGCCATGACATAAGAATCTAGCAAGAGATCACTTTTGGAAAACTGGGTATCGAAACTATAAAAAACCCTGTAATTTTTTTCCTAAAAAAGAAAAAAATGAAGAAGCAAGTGAGAAAGGTATTTGCAACCTCCAGTTCTATTGGACTCACTTGCTCACCTTTATAGGCATAATTTCACCAATCCACTTCATCTTCTCTATTCAACCATACCCAACACCCTGCCCTTAACTTTTCAACCAGCTATAATGTTAAATGATCGATTTTCTGCACGATAACCCTAAGCAATAGTCAAGTGTGCTTAAACCAGGGCCCCACAGCGCCATTGACGTGGCCATTGCTGTGGATGCCTACCCCATTTGGAATGAGTGATGGAGGGAGCCCCACAGGCAATGGGGGGGAGGCAGAGGGATATAATCCATGATGGTGATTGTGAGGAAGGGCGTGTGGACTCACAAGAGGACTGCCAGCTGGAGTCCCCTTACGCTGTTGAAGGGCATGGATCTGCCTTAGCCCTTCCTCGTGGATACGTGACAGTGTTTCCAACTCTTTCATTGAAAGAGCCTCCAGACCAGCACCGTATAGAGGAGCATGACGTGACATTTCCTCCTGAAGCGAAGCTTCCAGTGTGTGAATATATTGCTGCAAAAGGGAAATATTAAAAAGTTATTAACAATCATGAAAACACAATCTACTTTTTTGGGTATCAAATAAACCCTACTTCAAAGTCGATTCTAAACTTAGATTAAATTTTTCAACCAGAGGACTTCAGGCACTAAAAAATGAAGTATACATGAATACTGGCTGGTACAAATACAACGTTGAACAAACCTGGCAGGCCTGCAATTTTGATTCCATGCCATCAATATATGCTTCACACCTAGCAACCTGCTCTTCCTTCTCTCTCTTTTCTCCCTCAGTTTGCCCAACCGTTTGTGTCAATCTACGAACTTCATCCTCAAGAGATTTCCGTACTTCTTCCCTAGAGACATTTTCTGTGGCATATCTTTTCACTTCTTCATCACATCTCTTCCGTGCAGCTTCAGCACTCTTCAATCTTTCGGCAAGTGCATTTTTTTCCTTGACTACTTTCTGTGCATAATGCAATTAACATCAATTTAAGGCATAACCACACTAACACGCAGTTATCAATGCAGAACCACAAGCCAGATTCCCTATCCCAAGGCCAACATTACTTAAGCCCACAAATCAAGAAAAAAATATATTTTTTCCGAACCAGTATTTCAACTTCCAAGTAATTATAGTCCATTGATTCTCCAGATCCTCCAACGTGATTGATCATTACCATCAAGATAAGATTTTAAGAAGCCAATTCTGCTTGTATTGGAAATAAAAAGCACGCCATACAACTTGATGACAAACTCATAAATGATAACAAAATAAATTACTTTGTCCCATGACTTTCTTAATATTGATTAGTAACATAAAGTAAATGCTGTTATAAAAGAGAGGGGACAGATAAAGCATATGCTGAGTGAAGTAGATGCCTTTATAAACTAAAATAAGATTACCATGGTAACAAGAAACTTTAGATAGAAATATACCAAAACTCGCCACATTTTTAAAGTCGGAAATCTATAATTTCCCTTTTATAGACTTTAGGCTGACCAATCAATAAAAGCTTGAATTTAAGAATCAATCCTGAAGCCACTGAAACACGACTCAAGGAAGGAAAATCTATCGACTCATCATTACTGCAAACAGGTAGGAGTGGAGGCTGCAATAGTAGTAAATCTGATCACAAACACTAATCTGAATGCTCTTGATCCCATGGTTAAAGCATCAACCACGGATGCATATATATATAATTATATATCAATCATAGCTTACATTTGCCAGGACATTACTCATCATAGCACAACTTCCTACAAAAGGTGCGGGTTCATGAAAGATGAAAGCATGACAAGTCTTCAATAGAAAAGTATACCAAACATGATTTAACATTTTAGCATCATTGGTTTCTCTAGCACATCCAATGATTCAGAAATAGAAATTTTTATTGCAATACCTTTAATTCATCGCGTTTCCGGGACTTCAATTGTGAGAGTTGTGCCTCAGCATCATGGACACGATCCTGAAGAGATTTCTTTTCTGCAGAGAGCCTTGCTATTTCATCATCCCGCTCTGAACGAAGCCACTCAAGCTGACTTTCAACTTCTTGTATTTGTTCAACTAGCTCCTTCTTCTCCCGAGCCCACCGATCCATCTCAGCCCTCATCTCAGACTGTCAAATCATGAAACTCATCAGATCCAAAATTTCCAACTAGTAATTAACTACAAGAGATAGCGCCAAGTATATTATCAAATAATACATATATAACCTTGAGACGAATACTTGTGGCCTCGGATTCACTCAGTTTTTTTGTATCAACAGCTTTTTCCTTAGCCATATTGGAAATCTCGGCTTTCTTTTCTTCACGAAGACGAATGATTTCGTCTTCGCTAGCACATAACTGGTGCCATAGAGCAGACCGATCAACATATGCAAGTTCAGCAACTTCACGCATCATATTCAACACAGATCTAGCCATTTCCTGCTCCTCGCAGGCCAAAGCAACTAAAATATCCAAATCTAAATCTTCTTCATGTCCATTATCTGTAGTGCTGGTGGCCCGGTCAACAAGCCTCTTGAGCATTGTCCCTCGATAAGATTCATCGACATACCATCTAAACAATATCATATAGAGTAACTTTACAAATTCTTTCACACATGGGTCGCTGGACAGTGCTAATGTTTCAGCAAGACCAAGAACTGAAGTAAAATCATCTCTTTGAACTCCAAGGGGTTCATTGGCATTTCCCTCTGCAACAACATCTGAACATGGAAAACTTTCAGCTGCATTTCTGGAATTATTAGTCAATCTTTGGGAGGCACGGTTCTCCAAAACCAAGGCTACAGACTGAGCACCAATTGCCCCTCGAGCTACAGTTCTCTCAAAGGTTTGCGAAGCTTCAACAGCAAGACAAGGAATTGATAGCATCTCGATCAGTACGTAAATATCAGAAAAATTACAACTAGCTCGGAAAGCCTGTTCATCAACCACATTCAATCCAGTAGGAGCTACGCCATGTTCACCAAATAAGAAAAGTCCACATGACAGCGCTGCTGAGCAACTGTCACCAAAGTCATCATCACAATCAATGTCCCTCAGCATAGTTTCAGCAACATCCCCCCAACTATTAATAGTCTTACTCAAAAAGGCAAGGACACAAGGTGAAACCTGAAGACCTAGATTTTTGAGTCTGAGACGAACAGATCTAACCTATATAAAGGTGAAAATAAGGTCAGAAAATATTCAAAAGATATTCTAGAAAGACGGAAGAAGCTATTAAAGGAACATGATGGAATTTCAAACTATTTTTAAGCTTACTGCTTCAGGAAGATGTTGACACTGAGATGCTGCTTTGAATATAAAATCTATAGTTGCAGCCAGGGGTTTGCCATTTGAGTCGGCCAAAAGCTCAATTGATTGGAATAGAACACGTTCCCACACTTCACTACCACACTCCAGTTGACTAAGAGCCTCAAAAACCTAACAAACAAAAATACCATCAATTGGAGAGAAATACGATGTGGCCTTACACAGCATCATTTCAACATTTAAAAATTGCTCTCCCAGGATATTAGATGTATATGATATGATAGAATAGCATCTTAGACAGGGTATTGAGGAAAAAAAATAATGCCTATCTTACAGGCATTCGCAAGGCAGGTTCTGCATCTGGCTTTTGAAGTCGCTCAAGAAGTGCAAAGGCAGCTAGTGGATGTTCAGAGCGCTCAACCAATTTGGGAACCAGTGCTACTAGGTCAGCTTGCAGATGCTTGGGAGCTTTGTCCAACACAATAGAAATTTTGCGTGCAGACTGAGGACGCTGTCGTGGCTCAGGGAAGCCTTGCGAAACAGCCCCATCAAGGGTTCTTAGTGAGTTTACAATCAAACCTAAGAGCTCCTCAGACTGTTCTGGCCACTTGGTCTAAAATTCCAAGTTCACAAAATCAATACTATAGATATATTAAACAAAACCACCTTTAATGAATAAAAATTGTACCTTTGACCGAAAGGATAGATTTTCTGAAACAACAGCAGATGTTTCAGGTGGAAAAATAGGTTGTCCAGGAAGAGCTTTCTCCTGAATAACACTACCGTTTGAGTCAGAGCTTTGTACAGCAGATGTACTACTACTTTCTTCATCAGCAGAATCCAACCTCTCATAAACAGGAAACTGAGTAGATTCTGCTACCCCATTTTCTCTATCACATTCAATAGGACTAGCAGCTCCCCTGCTATCAGGAGATGTTTTCGAGCAAGCTTCAGGAGAATCAGCAGCAAAGGACCCTTCGGAAGGTTGGCAGCATTCCACCATTATATCCAAAAGTAAATCAATCATTGCCTGCTGCAAGTTCTTAACCCCCATCAGCAAGTTCATCAAACTGGGGGAAGATTCATCGGCCTTAGCAACCTTCTTCCCATCACAACTACCAGAGAGCTTGGTTGGAAGAAGCATACGCTTTACTTTCACAGGATCATCACCGAGATAAACTCGCAGCCTAGTCAGAAATCCAGCAATTGCACCAGCATCCATTAAAAGCTTGTCTCTTAAAGTAACTTGCGGCTGTGAAGGATTGTCCCCATATGTTAGGTGAAATCCAGCTCGAGAAAGAAGATTCCTAAAAATGTCTTCTTCGTCTCCACTTATTCCTTCACTGTCTTCAGAGTCAACAAGCTCATCAGGATCAGTTGTCAAAGCATCCTGATCATCATCTGAAGCTAAAACCTGGTGTAACAAAAGCTAGATTAGAAAGGGAAAAAACAACAGTGGCAATAAAAAAATAAAACAACTGTGGTAAACTATATAATGACAGGTTTGCTTAAACTAACTCATACTATGGCCCAGGTAGCAGGTAAAAATGTTCAGTGAGTGCAAGATACCATTGTATCAGAAACGTATGGTCCAAAATATAAGCCACTTGTAGAATGGGTAAGACAGAAAGAGGTAAGAATGATTTGTAAATGTAGAGAGAGAGAAATTTAATAAGGGCAAACTTGGAAAATCTTATCAATTTAAGACATTTAATATAGGGACTGGAGTGGTAATGAACAACAGTGTCAACCAACTTCTTTAACACAGCCACAGCAGAACAGAGGGAAAGATTTGTTTTTATGGAGAGGAGGGAAACAGGCCCCTCTAATTCATTACAAAGATGAGGAGGGGATACCGTCCTAATCGCATCATTTGCAACAAGATTCCTTATAGACGGTTGAATGTCCTCATGGATCACGGTATCAATAGAAGATAGTATGCTCAATTTAGCAAGGCTGTCCGAAGGGCCATTCAGAGCCCTAGCAATATAGGAAAATACACCTTCCCATTAGAGGGAAAGAATAATTTTGTTCCAACAAATAATGAGTAATGAGAAGAAACTCTTCCATAGTTTCTGCTGAGAAATGCAAACAAGAATATCATATTTGAGGGTGATGTAGGTTTGTAATCGTGACATGAGAGCATGAGCCATCCTACAGACAGTAGGAGAACAGAAAAATGGAAAGACAGCAAAGAGGAGACAGAGAAGAAACTCTAAAGGCAATACCAAAAACAGTTACCTCTAAGTCTGAAAAATCAAACCAAGGGCAGCAATCCAATATTTCACAGACAAAAACAACAGTGTCACGGACAAGAAACCCTGCATCTGCTTCCAATATATCAGACACCTTCATGAATTGCAAAACAGAATTATTCCATGTCTTTGTACAAATAGAGGATTCCTTCCACACTGTCTTGGCTGGATTCTTTTGATTCACAACAGCCATCCTGTATTTAACCCAAAAGTTTTTATCTGGATCACTCCCAACAGCCTGGTCGCTCTCTAGATAAATACATATGGTGTCAAAGGACTCATACACACCTGGGTCACAGAAACAAGAGCTCAGAATATCAGAACGAGAATACAAAAATTGTATTAGCAAGAAAAAATTCTACCTACCAATCCGGAGTTCACATCCACCCGCCTGAAAAAATTTACTGAAGATCTTTCGAGTCTCCATTATTTCCTTAAACGACAGGAAATTCTCCACTTTCCATGTAAATGTCCTTTTCTTTACATAACTATCAGTAAGGGAACTACTACTCAACTCAGAATTGTAATCAATCAAATCCTGCATTATTGACGTCTCTTTCAATATAAGAACTTCTGCTGAGAATACAACAGTATCCTGGACAAGAAAACCCGAATCTTGATCAAAGAGGCTAGTGAGGGTCACAAATTCACGCCAGCCCCAATCTTTTGCAGCCTTGGAGTAGCGGTTCTGAGATTCCTTGCTAACAGACTTCTCCTCCATCTTCTGGTTCACAACTGACAACCGATGACTAACAAAACAACTCCAATCACTGGAAGTATTTCTTGAATCTGTAACTTCAAGAAACACTGAAAGGTGGCATGGAGGCTGAGACTGCCCTGACAATATTAAAAGCAGGTGAAGAAAATTAGCAGGATCCTTCTATTAAAAATTTATCTGGAATTTATGGATCATACCCATGTCATTAAAAAAAAATCACAATTACAAGCCATTATTCGCAGTGGTTTTAACGAACTTGATCTCATCATAAGCATAATTACGCAGTATCAATGAGTTAAATTGATTTTGCAAAAAACAGCCTCTCAAATCAAACAATACAAACGATTCTTATTCGAGTTACAAATATACATCAGCTGCTAAATTCACTGTAGTATTAATTCTGATGGCTATAAACCTATCACCAGGAAAGTGAAAAGCAAAGGAAAAAGGATTTAGGGTAAAGAAAATGACAGACCTCGGGGATATACAATGAGACGACAATCCCGATTACCAATTTGAAACCTCCGACTCTTGATGCAAAGACCCGTGATTTTTCTCTTCTTCAATAAATCCTTTAACCTTGTGAAGTTTTCAATCCTCCAAGTAAACTTGCCCATATGACCATCTGATTTCCTTGCGCCATTCCCACTTCTTCCTGCAATTAAAGCCCCATTCTTAAAGAAGCTACTAAACTCTTTAATCACATGAAATGACGTACTAAAAACTGCAGTGTCATCCACCAGAAACCCCGAATCAGTCCCAATAAAATCTGACATCTTCATATAATCATTCCATCCCAAGCTCGTATTATCACCACTTTTATTATCAGCTGCAAACCGCCCATACGAATCCCTATGCATGTGATTCGAACCTGGCCTCTGGTTCAAGACAGACGTTCGAAATAAACACCAGCAACTCTTATCAGACAACATCACAGTCTTGTCTGTGTCCTTGCTTTCCAAGCACATTGACAGATATTCGACCCCATTAACCGAGCTCTGATAGACACTAATCCTCAAATTACACTCCCCAGCTGGAAAAACAGGGCTCATTATCTTCTGTGTTTTTATCATCTCCTTGAATAAACTGAAATTATGCACTTTCCAAGTGAATTTTCCACTCAACACGTCGGACACAGGGCCCGCAACAACAGAGGAAGATATCATGGATGAAGAAGAAGACGCCCATGATTGCAGCTCATTGTTGTCTCGAGTAAAATTAATGGACTCATTAAGAATAAGAATATCGGCGGTTATCAATACCGAATCACCATTAAACAAGTAGCCCAATTTTGGATCCAGTACTGTTGTAGAAGGCGTGAAATCGCACCACCCGTGTGATTTCTTCTTACTTGAGAACCGATGCCACGAATCCCGATGAATGGTCTTAGAATCGTCGGCGACGTTCGCGATTGTCAAACGGTAGCTAGCAAAGCAGTCCCATTTGGACGAGGAAGTGCCCCGAGGGTCCATGATTTGGAGGTAGATGGAGATATAGCCTGGCAAGGCTTGAGAGTCACCCTTGGGGTATATCAAGAGGCGGCAATCATAACCTCCGACCTCAAAATACTTGCTCCATAGCGCCCTAGCTTTTATTCGTGTAAAATTATGAACCGTCCATCGGCAAACGGCCGAGTAGTCGCCCCGGCGTTCGACAGTCACGGACTCCTGGGCGCCGCCACCATCCCTTGACCCTATAGCCAAGTCCTCCGGAGCAGCGGCGGACGAAACTAAAACAGGTTTGTCCGGCGAAGCCAGCGACGACGATGGAGTGGCAACGTGTGATTGGTCTGTTGAAGAGGGTGCAGAAGATAAAGATGGAGCTGCCTCAGACGAGGTATGCTTCATTGTTGTTTTGGCGTTGGTTCGCTTGTTCCTTTGTCTGGTATGTGTTCTTAATATGGACCAATATTGAAGCAGGAGAACAGAGAAGAAAGGAAGGGGAGGGGGAGTTTAGGGGCAGCGACGACACACGGACGCAGTGAGAGAGGGGAGAGCAGAGGAGTCAGGGAAGGGCGCAGGATAGCAACCGTGCGCTTTGTTTGGGAGGCGCGAGTTCGGATCTCTAGGGAACTAGGAGGCGCATGATAGCATCATGGGTTTTTTATTTTCCAACAATAGCTTTTCAAGTTTTCAGTAATGGTGAAATTGGCTGATACACCGTGATAAGATGGATAGATAATTGATATACGACGGAGTGGTGACCTTACTTACAACAGGGCACGTCGCAGGCGTTCGTTGTGGGAGATGGATGCAGGGCGTAGAGAGAGTAATGGGGGTTTAGGACCCGACTGCATTGCTTCTGCCTTCTGGGAACTCATTATACATTTCTCCTTCCACAATTCTGTTCCCACGTTTCAATAGGGCCACGTCAGCAATTCGGGGAACTTTAGGGTTGTGTTTTTACTTTGGGCGGTGTGTTGTGGTACGTTGCATTGGAATATTGGATGGAATTGATTCTCACAGTACTTTTTACCCTGCCGGGCACTCTCTCCTGCTCCAGTATCCTCCCCGTCCTTCATGGATATGCCCCCAAAAACAATGGCGACGTCTGTTGCTTCATTTCTCTTGACAGATTATTGAAAATGCCATTTCAGATTTATCTCTGCAGAAAAACTGAATTATTAACTCTTTTCACAAAACTATATTTTTTTAAAATATAGTTTTTTAAAAATTGGACAACATCGCTATGTTTAGAAGAGGTCATAATAAGATCATTTTTTTTAAAATACCTTTGACAACATCGTTATGTTTAGAAGAGGTCATAATAAAATCAATTTTTTTAAGATATAGTTTTGTGAAATTACTGAAGACTTATTAAGTGGATTATATCATCAAAGTAAACATATTATAATCCACTAAATAAATCTTCCGTAGTTTCACACTCTGAAGCATTAAATAAATTACACAAGATCATTACTTGCCAAAGAGAACCACCATAACTGATTTTTTTTGTTTGATTAAAAAAAAACTCTTTCCGGTCAATACTAGAATTGAATGATTTACTGCGACAATAAATGAAAATTAAAAATGTCTAAACTATTTTAGCAGCTATGCGGACAGCATAGCACTCTGAATGGGAGTGTCAATAGTCCCCATGAAGACGACCAGAAATAACGAGAGAACGTTACAGCGGAGGATGTCAACGAAGCTGAAAACTGCAAATGGCGTTAAAATAATAGCTACTACGAGTATCATGTAACTTAAGTTCTGAGAGTTAAAACTCACAACAGAGTTGTTTACATTTATAACAACAACAACAAAAACACAGTTGTTTACATTAATCTCCATGGCCCTCAAAAAAAAAGTTGACTGCTTATCGTTTATTTAATTATTTATAATATCAAGGGTTATAGAACACTAAATATCATGATCTTATTGTTCATATGCGTCCAATATTTTAATCTTATTTATAATACAATTTCATTTATAATCTTTTTAATTTGATATATTTTATATATAATTTTATTTCTCAAATATTAAGAATTATACTAAATTAAAAAAATTATGGATAAAATTATACCAAATTAAAAAAAATTATGAATAAAATTTTATCATAAATAAAATCAAAATATTAAAAACAAATAAAAAATAAAATCAAAATATTAAGTATGATATAACCTAATGTAAAATCTATAGGAACTCACACTATCCAAAACCTATAGACAACGTGACTGAACTCTGAAGCCCGCACAAAACACGGGACCATAAGATTTAATAGCATTAGCAATCACTAAGGTCCCTGTAAATCTCCCCCGTTTCTAAAACAAACGAATGAATCTCCACAAACATCCAAAATGCGGAAAAAGAAAAAGCTACGCAAACTTATATTTTTATTTTAGTTTCATATATTGCTGCATGCGTAAATCAAACATACAACAAGGTCAAACAACAAAATCCTATCCTTCCCCCTTAGTGGAAGGAAAATTACTTGACACCAACAACAAGAAGTTGCAGTGCCATAACTCAAATAAATAAAACTTGTGAATCAATGCCCTGTTCAATCCAAATTTTATAAGGATACAGATACAATATATTATCAAACACATTTTCTGAAGATTGAACAATATTTGTAAAAAGCCCAGTCAAGCCTCCGCATCAAAACTACAACCCAAAACACTTCGATTGTATGTCAATAAAGACACTATTAACCAAGCGCAAATGGAGCTGAACCAGTAGAAATTGACAGAACGATGAAGGGTAAGGAAGAAACCTCTGCAAGCGGATTTGTGAAGGACAAGAAAGCACACTTTAACTCACTTGACAATCCCTTCACTTCAGGCAAGATGGTAGTGCAAGCCCATGGCAAACGAAAGCCAATACAACATAAACAATCACTATCAGGAGAATGATAAGCGCAACCCTGCAACATGACACTTTGTCAGTAGAATGAAACCCCAAATATAGAGCCTTCTAAAAAAAAAATCAACCATGTCAGGGAATTGAAAATACAGTTATTGTAACAGAAATGAAAAATCAGTTAATCGTGCCAAAGGACGGTAAGACAGTAACAACTTCCCTCTAAACAATTCTACAAGCTAGAGGAGTTAATCACTCTCAGTCAGCAGTTCAGAATAAACTAATTGTACTCTCACAAAACAAGGGGGAGATGAAGTTACAGTTATTTTGACATAACTAGTTTGTATTCCTTACGCAAGTGAAAAAACTTTATCATTGTGTCAGTGTCACCCATAACTCGTAAAATTTTATGGGGGGAAATATTCTAAATCATTTAAGAGATAGAAGCTTTATCATTAAAAATCTAAACCATATTCACTGTTTATGGACGCAAAACGAAAAAATAAATAAATCAACCTTGTACTAATCTTATGTCAGCAGCTTCATCATTAACAATTCAACTCAGAGTTAATGGATTACGAGAAAGAATCCCCCTTCTCTCAATGTAATGTGAGTAGAAAAGTCCACAGAAGTAAATTCGAGTTTTAGGCAGAAAACATACATAAGCTTGACGTTTCTCCACCACACCGTGCTTCTAAAGCGGCGAGCTTGCTTCCTAAAGCGAAAGGTGTTTCCTTGCATATTAGCAGTCTTATCCACCAGCAATTCCAATCGATCACCTCTATCAAGAACTTTGTCAATATTTTCGATCATGACATTTCTTACCTAATAAAGCATTCAAAGGAAATATCAGCGATGCCGAAAATGTCAAAGCAACAAGTTCCTGACACCAACAATGAAGGCGAACCAGTATATCCAACTTAAAGATATTGAACATCCAAATTCTTAAAAGATATCCTTCAGAAAATGTTGCCAAATGTCAACACTTCAAGTTTTACATGGAAAAATTATGAAATTATGAAAATTGTTTAAAACGCAGAAGCATTATGTCCTTATAAAGGCAATAAGGATCAAGTGACCAACAAATTCAAATAACATTCTTTCAACATTTTGATTGTGTTGTAAGATTATATCAGAACTGCCTTTTGGAGAAAGAATTTAGAGACGTTTAATGACATATATCAATTAACCATATAAATGGTCAACAAATAATTAAGGAAACAAGCAACATTTTTTGTACAAGAGGAAACATACACAACGTATTACTACTACGGTGGAAACAAATTGTAGCCTCTATGTAATATTCTTATGAAGCTTGATTTTATAGTCATCCTAAACAAAGTAGACAGCATCGTAAATTCCAAATCAACATCCATTTCTGTTGTCATTTTTTTCAGTTTGGGCGTTAAATTCTGTGCAAACAGAATTTACACAGATCTAATGAAGAATGATTTCTCTCATTCTTGATACAAACAAACTAGTGCAATACTGGCCTATTGTTATATTTTTTCCTTTTGGGGTCAAAGAGCCCAATGTTATGTTATATCACATGATCATGTCGCGTCATTTTCTCCCTGATATTCAGCTAAAAGGTGTTCACAAAGAAGCAAATGGCCAACATTGAACTTCTAACTGATCAAAGTAACTACAAAGCAGATAAACCTGCTCATAGATTAGAAGAAAGAAAGCTGATAAGTCAAACAGAGAAGCGTGTGCTGGCCCCAAAAAAAATCAGAGCAGTGTGAAACCATACAGTCTCAACCAAATTGAATTTGCTCCTTTCAATGACTGATTTACTAAATGAGTTCAATGATTACCTGGCTCATTTCACCTTTTAGTCGATTTATCCTATCAGCATTAGGATCATTAGAGTAATATTCCATTTGCTGGCTTAAAATTCTTGAGAACTCCTCATTCATCCCATAAGCTTGAGCGGAATGAACTGCACGTCCATAAGTCCTCACAAATTTCTGATGAATGTCCTCAAGAAATGCAAAAGGAATTCTCCCTACAAAAGGAAGTAAAGAATGTATGGTGACTACACATTTGCAAGATCAGGTCAAAATATATATGCACAGACATTTGCAGGACAAGAATAATGGGGAAAAAGGGATTCAATACACGAACAAAATTACAAGGTAATTCTTGTTTCTACAGGATTCATTTTCCAATAAACTTAAAAGCAACAGTATCTGTGTAGGTCTCAAATATTGTGTAGAGGCGTAGCCTATACAATTTATTACAAGAGGCCAAATCTGTAGGGATGGTCCGTCTAAATTGTCGGAGACATCCAAATTTCGATATCCCAAAATTGAACCAAACATGATGGAAGATAAATAAGTTCCACTAAGTTTTCATTTACGAATGCACATGACTGACCAGTAGAATTCCACCAGTACAGTACTTGTCAAGATCGACAGCTTCTCAGATTCATCCAAGACAACTTTGCAAGCGAAGCAAAACCAGAAGGAAGCCCCAATCAAAGGAAGCAGAAACGCAGGAAGAGTACCAGTGGCGGTGCACATGGAATGATACCAGAAAATTAAAAAAAAAATGTTTACAGCTTCATCAAAAAAGAATAGTGATTGACCATATTCATCAAAGATACAGGAAGAATGGACAATTATTGGGGCTCCAGCTGGGAATCGAATTTCAACACGAAATTTCGCCGTTAGGGGATAACACATCCATACCGTGTATAAGTGGTTCATAAAGATAATAAACCAATAAAAAGCATGATTAATATAAAATAAACAAGCATAGAACTCACTGCCAGCGGTTTCGTCGGCCATACAGAGAACAGTGAGACCATCGGTGCGCTTGACGTGAAAAATGTAACGATCCTGAGAATAAGAGACATGCGAATCATTGTTGCCCGGTATCTTCTCCAATATCTGGCGCGCGATGGCGCTGGCGTTTGTCGACGTGGCGCTGAATTCCGCCAGAACCACCGATCCCCTCGCCACCAGCGCGTAGAGTATGGCCATATCCTCTCCTGTCTATATTCCTCGCGATAACAGATTTGATTATTAGGAGAGAACTCCTCCTGAGAGAATTATCGGTGAAATCAGATATTGATACAGCTAGATCAACTTCGATGTCCAGATGAAAAAGATACCTTGCTGTTTTCCCTCTGCCGGAACTGGACCTGGCAAGTCCTTCTCTGGGCTGTGCAGCTATTTAATTGATGGAATATTATATTGAAACTTGTGATTTTCTGATCCGTGTGGTGCCTTTCGGCGCAAATCGATGAGGGAAATTCAATTTTTTAGGGCCTGGGCTCTTTCGAACGAAATTATGAATCGAAATAGGCGCCGTTTGGCCGGCATTCCACACGTCCCCTTTGCTGTCCGGCTTTGGTTAAGAAGATATGGCTTTTTAGTATATATTTCATAATATAATATTATAATGTACTGACTCAACTTTTAAAATTTGTTACGTGAAATACATAGTCAGTGTTTATTTTAATTTATTTTCGCTAACACTAGACCACTTCAAATACTTTAAAAAAAGGGGGGTGTATTGAATAGTATGCACAGAGAGAGTCTCTCGTCATGCTCTAGAAAATGACTAGTTGCTAGTCACTGTTAGTTACTTACCCCACGATTTTATTTTTAAAGTTATCCGAATATATAAAATCATTTCCTGCATTCGTCAAAAAACAGAAAAACAAAAATCCTTTCATGGATCAGACCTTACCCCAGATGATTCAGATAAGGGTAACACGGGTATAAGAAATGTCCAGACCCTGATAAAGAACGTTGGGCCATAATTGGAAAAAGAAACCCGCATGTCACTGGATCAATGTTAATCCGGCAAGCTCAGACGGTCAGACCCAGTTCGAAAATGGTCTCCTGACTCATCCCAACCAAAGGGGCCTGGGTTTAGTTCGCTATTTTCCACTTTTTGGCAATAAGCTTGCTTGTGTCGTTTGCTCATCACTCAATATTTTAATTTTATTTTGTATATATATTTAATATTTTAATTTTATTTATGATATAAATTTACCTATAATTTTACACAATCTTATTTTTTAAATATCAAGAATTACACCTAATTAAAAAGATCATGTATAAGATTACATCATAAATAAAATTATAAAAATTAACGTATATGAAAAATAATATTAATATTATGTGCTATATAATCATATTTTTTATTTACATAAAATGTTAATGATTTATGAGTTGTGAAATAAAATTAACGTGCTTTTCTCATCGCATCGCTAAAATGTCTTTTATGCCGTCAACTCCTTGAGCGGAGGAAGCTGATGTGTACAAGTAGAACTCCCACGAGAATAAATCGCAGAACATTATAAGAAAAAAACGAAATATTGAATTAAAAAGAATCACAAATTGTTGATATTCTATGGTGTATCTTAAATTAAAAATTAGCTTCACGATATGTGTTCGCCTTTATTGAGACAGCGAGGAATGTGTAGGGCTTCCAACCACGTAGGGGCGAGGTTAATAAAGATTATCACAGAACATAATTGATTAGAAAATTAAATAAACGATAAAAAAACTAAATTAAAAGAATATTGATGCATGGCCTTCGCTTGCTTTTTCCCCTCCTTGTCTACGAAATATGAACGCTTGCTTTGCTTTGCCTTGCTGGCCCGACATGCAACGTCCATTCACGTGCTTCTCCTTCTATGCTTATTTCCGTTTTAATTTTTTTTGTTTGGACCATTCCGTTTTAATTTGATTAGACTTATCACATCCTCTCCAAACCTTCAATAATATATCTCATTATTATATAAATAAATAAAATGGGTGAATTTTTTTGTTTAAAAATTGTATATGATATATTCTCACATACTAAAATATTAGTATTATAAATAATCTATACATAAAAAGTACCCATTTTTTACTAATTTTTTTATATAAATATTTTTCATATCAGAATTATTAAAAATGGAATTGATGTCAGTATATAAAATATGTCAATTTTAAATATTAATAGTACATAACACTAAATATATTTCTGATGCATTATATAAAATTTACAAAAATAAATATATTAATTCAATGCGCTGGTTGTTAACATAGTTAGACTCCTATAATGTTATTACTTTCTTATGTAATTAATATAAAAATTATTTATTTTTTTAATAAATAAAAATAATAATTAATTAATTATTGGCATATCTAGGATTAGTCGTGACACGTCTAGATAGATTTTTTAGCCAACTAACTATTATATTAGTTATAATTAATTTATTTATTTAATTTTATTAATCTATCTAAAAAATTTAATTAACTCTTATAATTTAGATTAGAGATAATGTATTTTATTTTAGAAAAATAATTATAGCAAGTCTAGTGTTAACAATTGAAGATTGATAATACCGACGAATCCCTTGCTATATGAAGACAGCATATAGGCTGGAATCCACTTTTTAAAAATAGAAATCAGCTTCTGCCGGCTCGACTCACTTTTTTGCTTTCAACTGTTATTTTCCAGTATTGAAATGAAAAAAACAATTCCTACATTAAAATTATCCACCCTATTATTCAGCACCAGCTCAGTACAAAATTTAAATTGATTTTCTGTTCATTTTTACCTTTTACCATTATTATTAATAATTTAATATTAATTTTCCCAGCTGGAGCCGAAATTTTCCCATTTGCAGGCTTTTCTCAGTATATGTGTCAGGACTCTGGAACGTGAAAAGTTAAATTAAAATATAATCTAAATTCATACATAGTTATGCTTTTGTTTAATCTTGCCATAGGGGTCAATGCTATCTATTAATGGGGTACCCCTGGTAGAAGTTTATCATTTATAATTTTTAGTTCATGATGTTAAAATATTGGAATGTTTACTAACAAAACTACCCCTCAATAATTTAAATATATATACATATGTATGCTCTCTATTGAAAGAAAGAAAGACGATATATTCTTAACTGAATATGATTAATTACAACTACGTGTGTATTTATATAAAAGGAAGGTCTATGGAGAGGGATCCTTACAAGTTACAATGCATCGATACTCATGAAGTCATATAAGGTAATAGTGCCTATTAAATGATTAGGATTAGCCCCCCCCCCCCCCACAATGCAGACAGATTAAGCCACATGATTAATTAAATTGCGGATAAGCTGGCCGTTTTGTTTAAAATTTAATTATGATATTGTCAAGAACATTATATATGCATTCCGTCGGTCAGCCTTTAACATATGACTTAATTTAAAAATTAATATTATCTTAAATATTAGATATATTTTTTATATTTAATTAATTTTTTTAAATTATTGATATTCTATTAAGAATAATTATGTAAAAGAGAGAGTGAGGGATTGAGAAATATGATGATTACGGTATTTTAAAAAAAATTAAATTAACTAACTAAATTAACTTTTTTTAATATGATCAAATTAGTTAACTATATTATATGTTAAATACTGGATGTGTATATAGATATAGATATTTTTTTTATATTTATTTTAATCTAATGCACATATTTTTAAAATTTTAAATGCCTCAAGAGGCAACCTATTACTGCATGATAAAAAATATGTGTTGATGTCTTAAAATATTCTCTTTAACAATTTTTTTATCAAAATTCTATTTAATTTTTTATATTTCAACTATTTCTTAATATAAACCTCCTAACTAAATAAATAGGAATAACGGGGGTAGTACAGAATAGCATGGGATTTACCGAATTAGGCACTTATTCTTTTTCTAGAACTTAGAGGGATTTTTACTCTAAGTGGAGATCAAAAACCTTTTTTTAAAAGAAGGGATGCAAACAATTAAAGTTGAAAATGACTTAAAATAATTCTTATAAAAAAATAAAGTAAAGAAAGAAAATGACTGATAATAATGCGTTTCATGAAATGAAGCTTCCCAGGTAAGGGAGAGGGAGAGAGGTCACGAGTAGGGCAAAGCCATGACAGTGCAAAAAACGAGACATTATACAAGTGTGATTCAGAAGCATACAAAAAATACAAGTATGGTTATCAGTCTCTTCCACATAATCAGATTTTCCTGCAACTTGCACCTCACCATTCTGCCTTTAAAACCCCGCCTTCTCCCCACTGTCCTTCCCATTCACTCTCCGCCATGGCTGCTTCCACCAAGCTCTCTGCCACTGCCACCATTCTGGCGCTCTTTCTCCTCGCTTCCTCGACCTTCACGGAAGCCTGCGGGTCATGCAAGCCTCCTAAGCCCAAGCCCAAGCCCTGCCCGACTCCGGCGCCGGCTAAGTGCCCACTAGACACACTGAAGCTAGGAGTATGCGCCGACGTGCTGGGCGTTGTAAACGTCGTCGCTGGGTCTCCTCCTACCAGTAAGTGTTGCCCATTGCTGGAGGGTTTGGCAGATTTAGAGGCAGCTCTCTGTCTCTGCACTGCCATTAACGCTAACGTGCTTGGCATCAACTTGAACGTACCTCTCAGCCTCAGCTTGATCCTTAGCTCCTGTCAAAAATCTGTTCCTCCTGGTTTCCAATGTCCCTAGAGAGAGACTCAGGGTCAGATCCATCTCTTCCACATGCTTATTCGGCTTCTTCTTTGTGTCTTGTTGTTTGGCTTTCATACTTATTATTATTGCCATGGGTGGGGTGATACTGTGACAGTGATGATTATTAACCGGTTTAAGTTTGCCTATTTCGAGTCTTATTTTCGTTCTTGTGATATTGCTATGTGCTCTGATTAATAATAACAAGGCAAAGCCCCTTTGCCTTTATTTATTGTAAGTTTTGTAACCCTTGCTCATTTTCTAGTGATTACTGTGGTACTTTTCATTTTATCAATATCATCCGTGGGTTGAGAATTTGTTGTGACTTGGCTGATTGACAGCAACCAATTGTTGATCCAATCCTGAATATGCTTAGAATAATTTTATTTTTATTTAATTTAAACGTGTATTAAAAATAATATTTTCACCTTATTCAATATTCAAGTGCTCCAGGATAATTTGTTTCTTTTTTTTAAAAAAAAAACAAAGGTGAGAGGACAAGAAACACTAGGCATCATCCTCACTGCATCACCAGAAACTGGTTTGTCTGTTAAATATATTCGTCATTGAAGCTTTTATATCATCGGTGGTGGGAGTCAAAGTCACATCTTTAGAAAAAGCATGAGTTGTGTTCTTATATCAACCCCATCAATATCTGTTATTATATTGGTTAATTTAATTTAATTACTAAAATGTAAAACATTCAAATTATTCATTTTACTCCCGTATATGGTACCTTTCGCTCATTGGCTTCGTGATTACGAGAGGGAATGGATTTGATGGGCTTATACGTTTTGGGTGCATTTTTTTGTACATAGATTTCTTGTTTAATTACTCTTCTAGTCATTAATATAAGATATATGTAATTAATTTAATTATATTATAAAAATTAGTTAAATTAATTAGTATAATATAATTTTTTAAAATACTCTAATTATCTTATTTAATTATTTAGTGATGGAGTGTCAATAAGAATGATTTAAATAAATAATAAATATAAAAAATAAATCTTATATTTTAGAATTAACGTCAATTTTTTAACTAAATTTTATATTATAAGAACAAGAGGAGTAATACTTAATACATCCGTAGGCATCTTTCATTGTCTTCTACGTCTCCTGTTTATCAATAAAACAAACAAAAGATGCATAAGGGAAAACTCCAAAAAGATGTGCTAAATGTTGTAGGATGCACAGTTCTTATTGTCTCCCTGAAAACAAAATGGACTGCTTATGTACCTCTGGACGATATGAGCCACGTATTAACATGTGCATCGATGAAGTATGGTTTATAAATTTGTGAAGTGTCATGGGAGATGTCACTCTTAGAACGGGGACTAGTGTTATAAACGAAACCACGCTTTACTTATAAAAATCTTATTTTAGATTTTACGAAAAAATTTCTTATTAATTTTAATATAGGATCTATTTAATTAAATTAATTATGTTAATATAGTTAATATGGGATATTTTTTATATATTCTAAAACACTATATTTATCTTCCATAACCTCTTCCCTCCCTCACTTAATTATTTTTAAAGAAGTATCAATAGGGGTAACTTATAAAAAATTTATAAATATAATTACTAAATCCTATATTTATGACCTATATCAACTATCCAATTAGGTCATGTATTAATAATGATTAGAGAAATATTTTTTTTAAAATACCACAATAATTCTCATTAACTATTTTTTTATTTGATTATTATTGAGGGAATATCAATACAGATAATTTGAATAAAAATTAATAAATATAAAAATATATTTTATATTTATAACCGTTATCAATTTCTTAATCAAATCATATATTAAATATTAGAGAATAAGTTTTTGGTTCTAAGGGCTGTAATCGATTTGGGTCATGGTCTTTATAATTTCGTCATTAAGAAATTACCATGTGGAATCATCTTGGGTTAAAAGCTTCTAACATATTACTATTACTAATATTGGAATAACATTATAGCAATAATTTTATGTAGCAGTGAGAACTCTGATTAAGATTGACAGAAACTTCATGGACACTGTTTTTCATAGGTTTCATCACATATTTTTCAATAATACTGAGTATTAATTAGGGGTTTAAAAAAAAAAAAGAAGAAAAACTTATTTCAGGTCACTGAACAAATGTTCAAATAATATAAAAAATACTTTTAAAGATCTGTTAAAAAAAAAAAAACAGTCGAGTGTTAAGATGATGAGAGCAGGTGGAGGTTAATTTAGACAAAGCGCCTTTATAGTCCCAATTTGACCCTACATGCTTTGGCATTTCATGAGTGGCTATACATACGGAATTGACATCTTCACCCAAGGCAGGCATTTAAAGAAGTGAGAAACGGCCAGTTTGCATATTGCACAACTCACAGGTTAAATAGAGTCAGGTTAACATTTTATCAACTCGAACCCACTCTATTTTGATGGCCCAGCTAGCTCATTATTTTTTAAAAATATTTTTAAAATTTTAGAATATTAATAAATTCTACTTAATATCATATTAGTATGATTAAAAAATTATTAATATTATACTCTTAAAATTTTTATTTTTTATAAAAAATCTCAAATTTTATAACTATAAATCTAAATAAATATTCACATAATATTAATAAACTATAATGTGTCAATACATATTAATAAATAAGTGATCATATTTATTAATATTTAATAATAATAATATTTAAAATAGTATTTAAATAAAATAAATAATAATATTAATAATTAAAAAAATGAGTTAAGTCAATTAATAAATTCTTCTTAATATCATATTAGTATGATTAAAAAATTATTAATATTATACTCTTAAAATTCTTATTTTTTATAAAAAATATCAAATTTTATAACTATAAATCTAAATAAATATTCACATAATTTTAATAAATTATAATGTGTCAATACATATTAATAAATAAGTAATCATATTTATTAATATTTAATAATAATATTTAAAATAATAAATAATAATATTAATAATTAAAAAAAATAAGTTAAGTCAATTTAAATCCATCCCGTTTTCCAAGCTCTACATTTAACTTTGCTTGTTTTTTTTTGTTTTTTGTTCAGATGTCAAATCTGTAAATCTGAATCTTCCTTCGGATATTTCTTCATAATTCATTGTTTCCTTATAATGTATAAATACAAATGACCCTTTGGTATTGTTTTCCAGCCAGATTTTTTTTTATTTTACTTTTTTTATGTTTGCCCATGGTATGAGGACCACCAACTAACCCAGAACTAAAAGTTATCACAGAAGAAATAAATCAGTTTATTTGAAGCATTGGATATGAATTATAGAATGAAGGCATTTTTATATTTGATAATTTTTAACAATATACCATGGGTAATATTTTCTAAGCGTTGAAATATTGATGGATTTTATCGAAATTGTTATTCCATACCCACGAAATTTGAACCCCTAACTGATTTATTTCAAAAGGATCGAGTCCACTTATTAGTTATTTAAATAATTCCTTTGCATACTTTAAAGGACACAAACTTATTTAGCGAATCTGTAACTAATTTAGATAAAAGTACGTTTGAAAATTTCTTTGATTATTAATTGATATTTTTTATGTATAATTTTTTTATGGTATTCATTGAATATGAAAATATATATCATATTATTTTTATCAATAAAATTTTTAAATACGATTTTTTTTCTACTTTCCTTCCATGATATGAAATCCAAATTAAAAAAAAAAGAATTTAAAGCTAAGAGATCTTCTTTAATCATAAAATTGAATCCATATATAATCCTTTTAAATTGGACGATATTTCATTATTTGATACAATATTTTCCATATCGCTAAACATTAAATCAAATTAAAAGAAAAGATTTAAAGTCGAGAGATCTATGGAATCAATATATTATATCGCTAAATCGGATTGATACAATATTTTAGATCACTAATCACGAAATCAATTAATATTTTAGATAATGCGTAAAAAGAGAGGAGGAATTAAGAAATAGCAGGATGACTTCTATTTTTGAGGTACATGGTAAAATTATTAGGATTTAAAAAAAATACTATTTAAATTTTAAATTTGTAAATTAAGTTATTTATTATACTTTATAAATTATTGGCTATTCTTATAAAATAACTAATAATATATTTTTATAGTAATTATTAATTTAGGATTTTAAAATTTAAATTGGTTATTCTTATAAAATAAATAATATATTTTTATAGTAATTATTAATTTAGGATTTTAAAATCTAACTGTTATTTTTTTAGAAAATTTCTAAATTGTTACCATTAATATTATTATTTTTCTTTTTCCATTACTACATATTTATTTAAGAGGTCCAACAATCCAAACCCACGCTCCATGGTCCTAATCCTTCGCTCACTTCTTCTCTCTCTACTACTGTTCATGAATGGTCTTCTTCGTGATCTTCCACAGCTTTCTTGAACTGTGCGTGTAAAGGCTTCATGCAAATAGAATTTCCACCAACACAATTCAAGAAAGCTGTGGAAAATCACTGAGATGATCTGCGTCGTCACCTGTACTACTCTTTCCCAGTACAATCCACCAATACATCAGGTTTTATGAACTTTTCCAGTCTCTGGTTTAATTCCTTGTCCAGATATGACAGTTGATTTGTCTCAATCTTCTCTTCTCTTTTTTATTCTTGTTGCGGTAGAATTTTCATACTGGAGCTCTTATTGCAGCCACACACCGAGCTAAAGAGGTTACTGCCATTTGGTTTCTTTCTAGAAAAGTTTCACAGCACATTTTTCATGCAGGTTCCGGTGACGAAATATCAGATCTCTTCCGTTTGCTCCAATCTAGAAACCGAGCAAACCGACGCTTACGGTTACATTTCGCTTTCGTTTCTAGATGCGTCATCGAACAACTTCAACAAATCTGATATATAATTTCTGATGCGATTTATTTTTCTATTTTTTACCCCCGTTGTGGCCCCTTAATTCTCAATTTCACCCGGTTTCCGCTTTTTTTCGCGCATTTGGTGTTTTCGGTTCTTCTGAGCAGCATCCTTGAACTGCCCAGTTTGTTAAAAGAGACACGCAGGCGTGACGCGCAAGATGGTGAAAATTGTCGAAATTAGTTGAAGTGGAGGCTTAGTTTTCCCTCTGAAGCAAAAAAGAAATTGTACGTTGCCATTGTCACTCATTGTCAATACGTACAAGCAAGCTTCCCCCTCACCCTCTTCTCCCTTTTTTTTTTGTGTTTCTTTTAAATTCTTCTGTTTTCTACTTTTTCTTCCTCTTCAACATATATTACAGCTTCTTAATTATCTTGACCCAAATATATGGGATTTTGTTATCACAATTCACAATGCGGGAATAAAGCAGGTATTCGAGAATCATTTGAATTACCGGGCATGAATAATTTCTATATGCTGTGAGATTGATGTTTTTTTTTTGTTCTGCAGACAATCATTAGCCCATCCCTTCATAGCAGAAAGGCGCACAACTTGTTTCCTTTTTTCTTCAACGGCGGTTGCTAGTGACAGGCCACCACTGTCCACTGTGGCGTGAGGTACTTTGGCTCAAGTGCGCAGGAGACATGTGGCCTTGTCTACAGACGCTCCTGTTAATTCTCACATCTTTACAACTTTCTATGACTTAACCCAAAGTTCTTTTAAATAAACGTATGTATACGATTTGATTTGGAATTTTGTGATTCCATTATTCCATAGTTATCTCACAAGTTTCTTCTATGTGTTCATCTGAAAATTGAATCTATAAGATCTCAGTCTTTCAAGTTTCAAGCTCCTCCCCACAAGTCTAATAATTAAATGCTCCATAGATTGCAGAAAGCAACAAAATAATAGTAAAGTCTGACAACGATGAAGCATAGCGTAACAATTAATAACTTGCAGTGACCATATAGTCTGGACCCTGGACCCTGGACCTGGACCTGGACCATCTCTTCCTTGTAGAGCCATAAGGGGGAATGCTTCATTCCTTTCGACCCCCACTATTTTTCCCTTTTAGCCTAATGGAAAAGAAAAGCAAGAACAAAAAAATCAAGTTATATTACGCGTTAATAGTTGAAGTTGAAACGGAATACAGAAAAAAGGAACTTTAGGACTGTTAGTGGAAGGTGACTCCGCAAGTCGATGTGACTTCATGAATGAGATTCTACCTGTAAAATTCGGATGCCATTGATCCAAAAACAACAACACTTAAACCAATTATTTTTCACTTTGTTGGACCACCTGAGCAGTTTGCTGAATGTTTTTTTTTTAATACAAAGTTTGCTGAATATTGTTCGAGTGCTTGCCTGTTTTCTCCACTCTTTTTTTTTTTATAGTGGTTACCAATTGGACCCCAAAATTAGGCCCATTTTTTTGCTACAGGACCATTAAAGTTGTTAAAAGTAGTGGGCCCATAACATGCTTGCCGTCCTTTAGTGAAGCCCAGGTCTATCCCCAAACGACACCAAAATGGTCGTAAAACGATACATACTACAATGGAAAAAGGGCAAAGCAAAAAAAAAATAAAAAAATTTGCGGGACTGCAACGTGGGAATGGCTCGCTGTCGTTGATTCTGGGTCGTCCTTTGCTAAAGGTGAAGCTCAATGTGCTTGCAGAAGAAGACAGGTAGGTGTGACTGTTTTTCCTGCAATAGCATCAAAACAGAGCATAGAATCCATAGTGCTCCTAGGATTTTCACGCGCGCTAAGCTCTGGTGACTTCTCCTAGTTATTGCTGTCTGTTTAATCACCTTGCGCGGTCCCCTGTGGTTGACGTTGCGGATGCCACCTGGCTCCGCTGGGTCTCCGATCCGATCGCTTAAACTCTAGCTTGTAGTGCAGCTTTCACTCACATCCCAATTCCGTCCGGGGAGCTATTGTGCGTCTTTGATGTTACGATTATGAAATCATAAGAGAACGCAAACTCTGGCGGCAAGGGAACAATATGCTGCGACAGAGTCCTCCCAAGCACAGGCACGATGGGACTTCGCCGCTGCCTCTCGGGATGGACTGGAGTCCTCCACCACGAAATTGGGTTAGTTCTATTTTGTTTCGCACTTATCTTAATCATATCTTGATTCCGATGATTACACGAAATCGGATGTCTCAGTTCCTTAATTCACCCATCATATTTGTGCGCGATGTAATTTGATCCATTTCATTACTTTCTAGTCAACCTGCGTTCTTTATTGATGACAATCAGGTCTCTTTTAGAATTCTGGTCAATGTTCTCTCTTTATTGAAGCCGGCCGGGCCTCTTTCGGAATTAGTGACTTGAACTTGAGTTACTTAATCGCTTCCTGAGTCTCTATTAGCATGATTCAATTGCAACTTCTCTTCTTCCTTCCACCTGATTCATGAATTTTAAATACGCGGGACACGTGTGATCTTACTAAATTGTGTCTCTTGAGCATATTTGGTATGGATATAATTGCTTCTTTATCATTCGGAGTCCTTATTGTTTCTCACAGAAGCTGTTGTGTTAAATTTGCTACCTCTTGTTCTTCTTCAATAAGGTGTTTAGACTTGCAATAATGCCACTCTTCATTTACTCGTTAAGGGAGGAGGCACGCGGAAGGCTTATTGCAGCTATTTCTTATTTACTCTTCGTGCCATTTGAACTCAACTTGTAGTTTTCTTCTTTTCTTCAATTCAAATTGAAGGCGGTACTCTATTTTGGGGAAACATAAGTATATTTCTATTACTATAGGCGCTGGCTTCTTATCACATTACTTTTTTTTTGTTTTTTGCAATTTTGTAATGTGCCTTTTTTGTTCACTATTGGTATGTCCTCTCTGGGTTCTTAAGCTAATCCTATGCTTGCTTTTCCTTTTATAGTTGTTGTCTGGTAGCTTATATGTCTGTGACTGTCTTTAGAAATCTGTTTACATGTTGTCATTTTACCATCTTTTTTATCCACAAACTTCTTTTCATGCAGAATGGACGGGATACAGTATGGCCACACAGTCATCGTACAGGTTGGAGTTATTGTGTCACAATACCTTCTTGGGTCTTTCTTCCTAAAACAAGAAATTCAGATCCCATCGTGGTACTTAGGCTGATCAATGTCCCTTTTTTATTCATGACCAATGTTAATGATATTTACTACCTCTAGTCCTAATCATAAGAGCTAGTTGATTTTTTTGAATAGATTAATGAAACCAAATAAATCAATTAATTATAACTAATATAAGAGGTATTTGACTAATTAGGGTAGATTGGGGAGTATATAATATGAATTCATTTTGAAGGGTTGGATTTGGCTATAATTAATTGATTCATTTGGCTTCTTTAATCTACTAAAAAAAGTCATCTAGTTCTTATAATTATGATCGGAAAGGAGTAATATTTTGCCTATTCATGGATATTATCATCTTTGTGAGTATGCACTTTTAACATCATTAGGGGCAGTTTTACAGGGTTCAAGTTAGTCTACAATCACCAGAAGGCATCACAACGCTACATGGAGTACTGAGAAGGTTCAACGATTTTTTAAAGTTGTTTGCAGATGTAAGGTTTTGACTTTTCAACTGCATCTTAGGATATTAGTTTTTTCATTAACTGAATGAGTTAGTACTTAACTTGACCCTGATTCTGACAACTTAGCTGTCAAAGAAACATTACTACATATGAAGACTTTTATACTTGTTGGTGTCTGTTTAAGTTATACTGATTTGTAGACATCTGGTATGTTATTATCGATTTTTGTAGCTTAAAAGGGAGTTTCCCAGGAAAAGCATTCCTTCAGCTCCACCTAAAGGACTTGTACGATTGAAAAGCCGAGCATTGTTGGAAGAGGTAATGTAATAGTTTAGGTTATTTTTTGGTATATATAATGGTTTAGTTTATTTCAATACCACTTGCTGCATCATGGGTATGCAAGTGGCAGTCTTGAATTGTCTTAAATGTCTAAAATTTTTAAATAGGAAATAAGAAAGAACGTCATACTGGTAATTAGTCTTATTAAAGTTGAAATTTATGGACTATTAAAAGGTGTGAATATGGTGTTTCTGAGGTGTCTGCTCTTTCAAGTTTTAAGCTGTCCAGTTTCTAATGGTGTATCTGTGTTTATTGGAATTAATTATTGCAATCAATACAAGGCACTATAGCTTTCTCTGTTCATCTGAATGCTTCCTGGTTCTTTGATTTTGCCATCTTCACTATCTCGGAATCGATATTAATGGCAAGGTTCTTTGATTGAATCCTATATAGCATTGTTTCTACTTTAGAAAGTAATATCTAATCTTGTGCAGGTGGTTCCATCTAATTTCAGTGACCCCATTCATATTCATATTTTTTCTATTAATCTCATGTTGAGTTTGACGGTTGATTGTGGATGCAAGAGTTATGTGGGTAGTATTATTATTGTTATTTTTTATCATGTACATGACTAACACATTGCATTGCATTCACTACAGAGAAGGTGCTCTTTGGAGGAGTGGATCACCAAACTTTTGTCAGACATTGATGTATCTAGATGTGCTGCAGTGGCATCCTTTCTTGAATTAGAGGCTGCAGCTAGAGCTTGTATGCACCTTCCTATTGCATCTTGCGTTTATTGTGCCTAATACATGTAATGTTTGCTTATTTTATACCAACTTTAGTGAATGGACAGTATATTTGAACCTCAAGAATTGTAGATGTAGGTTTTTTCCTGGTTCATTTCTTCTTAGTTATGTCCAATTTTTGATGTGTTTTACCTCGTTAAAACATTTTTCAGCTTTTCGAGATTCAAATAAGCAGAATTCAGAATCATATCCCGCTTCCAATGACACAGCTTTTTCTGTGCAATCACCTCTCCATTCAAACTTATCATTAGGTGCTGGCAGTTCATCTATTGCATCAGATTATGGTAGTGATACTGCATATGAGCCATCTGAACTTGGAACACCAAGAGTTGGGCTGGATGATCATTCTGAAGTTGACACAGATGATTTAACATTAGATGAAGATGTGACAAGTCCGATGGAAAATCTTGTCAAGTATGGTATATCAAATATTGATGAGGGTTTGTTTATGGGTCAGACTATTTTAGAACAGCTGGAAGGCCTTCCTAAGCATAAAGTAAATGCCAGACATTTCAGTTATGCTGCAGAGAACAAAAATAATGGAAATGCTTTTAATGCTTCACACATGGCTAAAAGCCCGATGGAGCTTTTCTCTGAACCTGAGCATGCTAAGGTTATTGGTCGTGTTCGCAAGCTTTCAAATGAGAGTGTGGGAAGTGATGGAAGCTCTTTGAGGGGTAGTGACTTTTCTGCCACCGGAATTCCAAATGGCTCTATTGACCTTCCTGGAAATAACACGGTATCCAGAACACCAGATATAGGTCATGCGGAGACGCAGTCTACTGGTGATACTCAAGTAGTCTTTCCACTAGATCAGCGCCATAAATTAAATAGGATTCTTTTAACCATGCAGCGAAGGCTAGTTACTGCAAAAACTGATATGGAGGACCTTATAGTTAGATTAAATCAAGAAATAGCTGCCAAGGATTTTCTTGCAACCAAGGTTTGTACTTTGTATCTTATTCGTTTCCTCGTACCATGACTTATCATCTACTATCAGTTTACCAAAGATGAGAATAGTCAAATTGCATTTGCTGTAATTTCTAAATAAATGCATCTACAATTCTTACAGCCCTACAAATTGTTTTGAGTTCCACTACATGTAAAATCTCAAACGTGACTGATTGGAATTTTCAGGTCAAGGATTTGGAAGTAGAACTTGATACTACTAAACAGAAGAGTAAAGAAAACTTGCAACAGGCTATTCTGATTGAGAGGGAAAGGTTTACCCAAATGCAGTGGGATATGGAGGAGCTTCGTCGAAAGTCATTGGAAATGGAGATGAAACTAAAATCTGAAGTGGTATGTATTGGAATTTGTTTTATGGATATGAAACCTTTCTTTTAGTCACATTTTATGCTTTTTATAACAAATAATATTTTGTACAAAACCCAGGGTGACAATTCATGTCAGAATTCAACCAATGAATCAGTTGTTCAGGAGAAAGAACTGTTTCAGACTTTGAATGCTACTAAAGATCAGCTGGAAATTTTGTCAAAACAGTATAATGAGCTAGAAGCAAAATCTAAAGCTGATGTTAAGGTCCTGGTTAAAGAGGTCAAATCTCTCCGAAATTCCCAATCAGAATTGAAGAGGGAGCTTAGTGAATCAATAAAGGAAAAGTGTGAAGCTGAGGTATGCTATCATCTGCACAAGTACGGTTTGTGGGACGCTTCGTCTCTATGTCATATTCTCTGCGAACTTAGTTGTTTCAATGTTCAAGATTACAGGGCAAAATATTAGTCATCCTTCTTGAGTTTCTCTATTTTCCCCCTCTTTAGTCAAGCCTTGACAAATTTTACCCTTTATTTATGTATTTGTTGTGTTTAATCTTCCAAGAGAAGCACATCATCTTTCAAGCTTGAGTTTTCCTGCATTTTCCCACATTCCACTCTGTCATAAAATCCCTTGTGTTTTACATGAATCCATTTTGAACGACATATATGATGATGATTTGTGTTTGTGTATTTAGAAACTTCTTCAACATGAAAGAGAGAAGAGGGAACATGCTGAATCTGCTTCAAGAAATCAGATGCAGAAATGCAGGCTTCTGTTCGACCGGCTTCAGCAGTGCAACATCACTTTATCGACAGATGATCAAGATAACACAATAACAAACTCGTCGTCTTTAGAAGAGACCGCGAACCAGTTAGCAGTATCTGACGATCAAATCGGCGTCCTACTAGCAGAGGTAGTTGTTATTTTCCATTAGCCACACTCTGGTCCTTCACCAGTTAAACAAGAGTTGGGCTGTGATGATTTTATAGTGCAACGTGCTTAGAGATGCAATCTCTTATTTCATGCACTTTATTTCCCACGGTAACTATGGACTTTTCATTTAAATTTGATCAGGTAGAAAACTTAGGGAAGGACAGTGGAATGCCTGCATCTGAAGTAGATAAAATCAATGACATAAAAGATGGTGGTATCTATGATGATGAATTGCAAAACATGATGGCAGATCTGTTCATCGACAATGCTAGATTGAGAAAAAAGATGAACAGTGTCACGAGGTATGCTCTCAGATTGGAGACGTCAGCAATTGATCGTCCTCCAGTGGACACTGTAACAAGTGATAGTATGAACTGAACTGATGTATATTATTATTATTTTTAGCCTCATTTGACGAAGATCTCACTGAGTCCGTTTCTCATCCCGGTCTATCACCATATTTAAGTCAATCTTGCTGAATGCTGGCGTACTCAAAGGTACAGGCGTTTGATCCTTTAAGTAAACTTCACACCTCAAAATAACAGAACTAGAACTCGATTGAGATTAACGTTCTATTGCATCTTCTGCTCTCTATCTCCACTTGTCGTCATCTGCCATTTTATTGAGCGTAGAACTGGACAAAAAGTAGCTTCTCCTTTTTCCCATGGGTTTTAGGTGCAATTGCATTTTAGTCCGTTGTTTTCAGGCACTGGCGCGTTCACTGGATTCAGAACTGCTTGATAAATCTGACTTTACGTGTAAGGGATAAAACACAAGTGTACGAAAAGAAAACGAGCAAATATTTTTAGGTGCGTTCATATTTTGTACCTACTTAAAGGTCAACTTTTTTGTTTGGTATTCTCTTATTTCACTTTGTGGACTGCTCATGCGAACATCTGTGAACATTCAACGCGTGTTTATCTATAATTTATTTAGTAACGGCATTGCCAAACAACATTGTCGTGTGCATACTTGGTCCTCTTTGCATGCGCATTGTCAACAAGTGTCTATTTTCGTTCATTTTAATGATAAGTTGAACCAAATCTTCTGGTCCAGACCAATTGAGTCGGGTGTCATCAATTCATCATTGGTGGCTATATTTAACTCCATATCCAGTTCAGAGATTGTAAAATTCTCCTACTTATTTGAATAATCATATTCATCAATTTTCGGGAAATGGCTTCTTTCCAATGGGACAAACATGTGGCCTCTTTTCTTTTTCTCTTTTAAAACAAAAAGTGCATGTCTCATACCCCCACCCTTTCTCTCCATTTTTTTGCGTCCGAGATTGACATATGAGAAGAGATGTAATATATGCGATACGAAAGTTGGATAAAAAAAAAATCAACGCTGGATTAATGGTTTGTACGATGGTGGATACATGACATGATAACTAACAATAAAGAAAATAATGAAGCATAGCATTACAATTTTCATTTGGGAGCCCATTCAGGTGAGAACTGGTATGAGGAGCACATCATCATTACCTTTCTCCTCAAACACTCCTCCTTTTTTACGTCAGCTGAAACAGAACTGCAATCACATCTGCGTCCGCAAAACAAACAAACAAAAAAGCACTCAAAAACTCTACAACTTTAATTAATTGTTCATTCTTTCTGGAAAGATTGGCGTACCTCAGAATACTATCTACTTCACGTGGCTCCACTAGCACATATAATGGTTTCCCATTAAGCCTGCAATGTCCCTGTGACAAAAAAAACCCTCAATTAATTCAAAACCTCTGTTGGCTCCATTGACAAGAAGTAATTGAAACAACAGACATGAGTTCAGAGGTAGGTTTGGCTTTTACCTTAACCTCGGCCACACCAATGACACAAGCACACTCAACCACTTCAGCGCCAACACGTTCTACAGTATACACACCATAACAAGTTGAACAAAAAAGAACAGTTCAAAATGTAATTGAAAGAACATACACAGAGGATGTTATATTTAGAACTGAAAACAGGAAATCTTGCCCAGAAGTCTTATTGCCGCCGACAGAGTTCCACCGGTGGCCACCATGTCATCAATAATCAAGGCCCGTTCACCAGGCTGAACAGCCCCAACATGCAACTCCAAACAATCAGTTCCATATTCTAGCTCGTATTTCTCTGCTATCACTTCACCTAAATCCCAATCATACATCAACCTTGTGTTAATTTGACACGTGTCTCTGAAGAGAAACTTGAGATAAACAATGCTTTGAGATAATCTCAGGGACCAAAAAGTATAGTTTCTTTGAAGTTTAGTAGTAATGTGTAAATTAATTTTGTAGGTGAAGCAAGCAGGGCTTACCGGGAAGTTTTCGAGGTTTGCGTAAAGGAACAAACTTTGCGCCAATGCCTAGAGCAATTGGTGGACCAAACATGAATCCTCTTGCTTCCACTCCTAAGTGGAATCCAATCGCATTTTATACAAGGTAACCCAATTAAAGGCAAAGACATTTATCTTCTATGCAATTATAATTAAAAACTTGTATCATGATGAACAACCAGAATGAATCTATTATGTTAAAAACATGAACAACATACATCGGATCTTGGTGCAAATGTTGTAAAATCCCAGTCTAAAACTTAACGGTATGTAATTGAGGAAGTTAAAAGGAATGAATATGTATATATATAGTGGCGAAGGGTGAGCAAAGAGAAGAAGAGTACCGGCAACAACAGAAATGTGCATGTCTCTGTAACGATCGACAAAAATGTCGATCGTGTCTTTGAAGGCCTTGTGATCCAACAACAATGTCGTAATGTCTTGAAACATTATACCTGCGAAAACGCCATTTTTTTAGTTTTTCAAGAGGGAAGAAACAACAAGACACACATACAGAACAGTTTCAGATCTGTTGGATTTGGAGCTCAAAAAGACACTGCAACAAGAATATAAAAAACCAGGCAAGACCAGCAGACACAAGAACTCCACAAACCACCCCAAAGGAAAAAAAAAAAAAGAAAGGAAAAGTATTGCAGCCTGCGAGACCAAAACCTTGAAGGACAGAAATAGAAGTTAAAGGGAAAAAATAAGAAAAGAAAAGAAAAACCTTGTTTGGGGAAGTGAGGCACCACCCGAATGGCTTGAGATATAGCTTGCAGCCTTGGGTCTCCTTTAAGACCGTTCTCTTCGGCAAACATACTGCAGCCTCTGCGTCTGTGTGTGTGTTGAAAAGAAAAGGTGGAAGCTTTTGGGTTTTGGCTCTTAAATTGGGACGAGTTTGGCGTGCTTCCTTTATTTCTAACTGTGATGGAGCAAATTTATGTGCAGAGCAGAGAGACTTTGTGGGAATGGCGACGCCATTATAGACCACGTGGACCTCACGGGTACGTTTCGATTACGTTGTTTTGAACGAAAAGAAAAACATAAAACTGAAAGATTACAATACGGTACATGATATTATTTGTTGACTTGGGAATAAAGCAGGAAATTGACAAAAATCTGTTTGGTACTTAAACAAGTTAGTAATATTTAAAAAAATGGATTAAAATAACAGTCAAATGATTGAGAGTTGAGAGAAAAACGGCAGGGGGAACAGTGAACTGAGCGTGGGGGACGCGCGCCGAGAGGGGAGAGTGGGGGTGATAGGGAATGGGAAAAGGGGGGAAGGAAGAGGAAAGAAGTACTGTAGAAGAGCACGCGAGAGATGTACAAAACACAAACAAAGAAAGAAATGATGACATTATCATTAAAATCTCTCTGAGTTTCTCTCTCTAAAAATGGAGAGATGACGAAAGTGGGACCACTTCCCCAATTGACTTGATCATTCCATATCTTTGCCTGTCACTTCACTCTCCGCTATGTCCCACCCACTACCTTCGCTTTTCCCCCATCTCCACAGTGTTTAACCATAATAAACAAAAGATTTTAGACAAAAAAAAAAGTGCAAATAATTAGTCACCATATAAATGCTTCATTACACATACACATATATATATTAATACATAATTAATTTAACGGTATAAAACTCATTGATTTTTTTAAATTTTAAATTTAAATTTTAAAATATATATATTAAGAGAGATAACTATAAATTATAAAACTAAAATAGAAGGTTATTTGAATATTAAATGATAAAATTTGAAAAAAAAATTAAATATTAGTAGATTATATATATTTTAATATTATACAAGCGGGCTAGAGGGCTTTTTGAATGATATGGGATTAAGATCCTGCCCTCATGGTGCGAGGTATTAATGGTCAAGCTTTTGAGAAAATGGTACAGAAGTGACCAATTTAAAAAAGAGGATAATGACATATGGGTCAAATGAATTTGCAAAATATAATACAAGTCTTGAGCATTTTTCAACTGTAAGGGCAAAAAAGAAGGAAGGAAGAAAAATGTGATAGGCTAGTGCTATAATTTTATTAAAACATTTGGTTATAAATACTTTTATTATTGCCACAATATCTGCATATAAGAAAGACGAGGATCTAAACGCAGATCTGCTGTCAACGCATTTCCAGAACTTTACAAGTTTAATAACGTTAACATGCTCTTGTTTACTTGTCCTTTTATTCTTAGTCTTCGTAACATTGTCCTTTTTATTGTCGATCGGTCGTGGGAGATATCTATTACACTTCTCGTAATATAAAATAAAAGCAAAAGAACATTGTCATTATCGTCTTTAAAATTGTGGATAGATTGACCTGTTCGGCTTTCCCTTTATGCTTTCATATCTCTATCTCTATCTCCCTCTCCCGAAGGGATAACGCTAATTCTGGTGTAAAATATTGATTAATGTTCGTGGTTGGGTTTGATGTGCGAATTGAAGATTATTAGGTATGGCGAACGAATTAAATTATAATTTATTAAGATCAGTTTGATTCCGTATCTTCTGAAAGGGATGGATAATATTTGAGAGAGACAAAAGGTGGGCTACTCCGTATGAGTGTGCGTGTTGTATAATCTTAATCCAATCATGTTTTATAAGTTTAAGTTTGATTAGCACTTTGCGATGATGATTAGCAGCCAACAACTACGAGGTATGATAATATATATTTTTTTGGCCAACAGGTATAATAATACATGAAATTCGAATGTACAGTGAGTTATCAACTTCCCATTATATATATATACACACATATATATATTATTTTTAAACATAAGAATTATTAGTTGACGAGTTTGTTTCGGTCCTAAAAGTAAAATTTTATACTACTTTACTTTTAAAATTTATAACTTTTTTTATAAATTCTTCATATTGAATATACATATTAAAGATATATTTTATGGAGATGATAATTTTCTATGCAAATTATTAAAATAGGCAATTTAAGAAAATAAATATATTTGTATAAGTGATTAATTTAAATAATTTTTAATTTATGTAAATTTGTTATTTAACTCGTTTATGACCAGATTAATTACATCAAGTTTGGTATATTTAAAAGAATCTAATTAGTCAGCATGACTTACGATTTAGGGACAATTATGTTGACGGACTTCGATTGACTCGTTATATGCTCGCCGCGATTGAAGGAGTTAACTTAAATCTTATTATTCTTTTTCTTGGTTTTATTTCTGGGTGAGTTTTTTTTATAAAAATTTTTAAAATTGTGCTAGGCTCACTCAAGATTTATGGGCAGGACGAAGTTTTCCTTCTTCCTAGGCGATACCAATATCAGGTAGGGCGAACTGTCTATTACCCTCAGGAGTAAACCTAGGCATTTAGGAGTTAGGATGTCTTTCCAAGTGTCGCGATTAAAACTATAACAAAATAGTACTCCCTAAGAATCGAATATTGGCCGAGTTGCTAGGTGGTTGTTTCCTCATGCCATTACCAATATTGGGCCTAATATGGCCCAAAGAGATTGGTTAGAAGTTCCCAAGAAAGGCCAGAAAAGTAGAAAGTATTTTTATTTTGGGCCGTAGGCCTAGAGGCATTCTCCCAAAATTAAATGAAAAGGTTAGGTATACCAAAAAAAAATAAAAAAAAATGAAAAGGTTAGCACTGTTTGAAGTATTTGATAGGTCCAAGGTCATTTTCATGTGATGCACTAAAGAGAAGATAAGATCAAAAGGATGAGTTTGACGCTTGACAGAACAAAACACGGAAACATGGTAAGGTCATGTTCCTCCCATGAAAGCTCTTCAACTTAGGTCCAACATTGAATCATTGATCAACCTCTCGTGAAAATGAAGGTGTAAATTATGACTAATGGATCTTAGTCTGAATAATAAGCGGTTCGGTATTACTTAAATGAGGTATCGAATTCGATCATAGACGTATATAGAAAATTTCCGTTGGGAGATTCACCTACTATAGCCATGTGTGTGACGCGGGCCAGATTCAAATATAATCGAGGCAAAATTTCAGTAAATTACGTGGATCAAAAAAAAAGAAAGAAAGAAAGTGTGAGTTATGAAAAAAAAACTTAGACAAATTTAAAAAAAAAATTATAGAAAAAAGTGATTATGAATAGATGAGTGTTTGGATAGTTATTATTAGAAGGATTTTTGTAATTGAAAAATTATTAGAAAATATATGATTTTATTAAAAATATAAGAGAGGAGAGAAGAGAGGGGTGGAGAAAAGAGAGGAGAGAGAAAATATGGTGTAAAAAAAGGGTAAAATAATAATTTAGTAGTTCATAAACTCTTTTAATGTTATAGAAGCTAGCCTCAGTAGCTTATCTAAAACTTTATTTTAAACTATAATTTAGCCTAATTTTTTTTAAAATAAATGTTACTATTTATTTTAAAATTTTTATAAACTAAAATTTAGATTGAAAGTCATTTTAAAATTTTAATTTTACTATTTCCCAAAAATACGGTATAACGGGATTCAAAATATTATTAACTATTAATGATATTATGTTTGAAAATGTCGAGGGTAAAGTGGTAATTTGACATGCATAGAGCGAGGGCAAAACGCAGCCCTGAATGTGAAATGGAGTTGAGGCAGCGTGGGAGGACTCTCTACGTGTCTCATGCAACCGCCACATCCTCCAAAACGCCGCCTCATTAAACCCTAGTCACCATCTTTTTGTAATCATCCTTCCTCTAATACTGTATTGTTATTGTTGTTGTTGTTATTATTATGAGCGTACGGCTCTTATTATTTTAATTGACCCACAAAAAATTGTTTATTTAAAATTTTTAGAAAAATGAATGACTCGAATAGTGTTATTTGTTGTAGTTTAATACTATGTATATAAATTTTAGGCAAAAAAATCATATATAAATACAAAAATATTTTATCAATATTTTAAAACTGAATTTGAAATACCCAAACTAAATAGTTTGTTTATTTATTTATTATTGGAAGCGGCGAATCTTACATGTATGAACAAGTCACTTTCTTATCCGTTTCCATTTTTATTTCCAGTATGTTCGCTCCTCATGCCACGTAAGAACCAGGTTCGTTATGTTCACGTGTGCTTAACGGCTTAACCTATTTCTGGCGGCTCACGTTAGCATTCTGCATCGCCCGTTTTCCCTCCATTTCTTACCTCTCTTTTCAGTCCTCTCAGATTCTCCCTTTCTCTCTCATCCTTCTCCAAAACCGAAGATTCTGTTTCTCTCTGTGCCCTGGACGAACGCTTATGGTTCACTCTTCGATTGGTGATTAACCAGAATGTATGGCTTTCTCTTCCTATATTCGCCTCCGTTTCCCGGCCAGTTCTTCTCAACGTCACTCCCAGGTTATCTCTCTTCTACTTCCATCATTATTTGTAGCTGTTTCAGTTTTCAAATCTTCACTCTGTATGCTCTTGATGTTTGTCGGTGCCGCTTTAGATATTCCACAATAACTCAGAGCTATCCGTCCCATTGATTAACTCTTAACCATTTCAAAGACTGATCTACTCTTAAATCTTGTCTTATCCATTTCGATGTTTTAACTTCACATCCCTGTGGCTGCGATTTGCGACCAACGAAATTTTGTTGTTAATCCGTTGCGGTTTTAAATCTTACTAGAAATAGGAAAAAGTATTAATACTTATTGGCATCTCCTTTGCTTTGCCCATGGCTAAACTACACGCACCTCTGCTTTTGTTTTGGGAAATCTACTTAATCCTCCATCTGTAGGCTCTGTAACAATCACTTTCACTTTTTAACATGTAAGAGCATGTGCTAAATTTCATTGTCGACTTCAACTTTGTCAACGTTTGAATGGTGATTTGAGTTGGTTTCATTTAATGGCCAATACATACAGATCGTCAAGCATGCATATGTAGGTTTAATTGGTAGTAGTTTCAACTTTCATTCAGTTATGAACTGTCAAAGAATGTTTTATCGAATTTGTTTAACGAGGATGAGAATACATGCGATCTTCCGGTACCCTGGGTAAATTAGTCTCCCGTAGTTGGCAGATTCTAGCCCAATTTTTGAATCTTTTTGTTCTGGACTTGATAAACTCTGATTGTTCTATTTTTTGTCCAAATTTTTTTGTCGGTTGCTTTCTTTAATACCTATGGAACTTCTCTGAAAGTAGACTTTGGATTTTTTTTTGTCTACAATGTTTTACTCAACAAACTATAAATTTCATTATAGCAAACGCTAACTGAAAATATCTTTTGAGAATTCATAACAAATAACAAATAAGATATTAAAAGAAGCTTAGTCATCTAATTCTATGGTGATTGGTTTCCCATACGAATCTTTGTCTCCAACGGTTTAATGTTCTGTGCAGTTATGCTCTCTTAGGTTCAATTGGAAGCACGGCCCAATAGTTCTGGTGTCAATTAGAAATAAAAAAGGCTATTTATCGAGGCCTATTAAATCAGTCTTAAATGACAAAAGGTCGGGCATCGACGATTATGAAGCAGCTGAATCTGCAAGGATCCTTCTTGAAAGGCTGTTTGAGCAGACACAGAAGCTGGAAGAACAGATGACTAGCGAATTTCATCTTGATCAAGATGTTCAGCTTGGGCTTAACCTTCAGGTCCTGGAGTCAGATCTTCAGGCTGCGCTGACAGCTTTGAAGAAAAAAGAAGAACGTCTGCAGGAGGCAGAGAGGGTAGTTTGGTCAGAGAACAACAAATTGAACCGTACAAAGGAGGAATTGGAGCTACGGGAGAGAGAAATTGTAGCTGCACGTTCAAAATATGATAAACTGGAAGAAGAGCTGAAGGAGGCTAATCATAAATTTGCTTCTCAAGCCAGCCAGATAGAGGATCTAAAGCTCCAGGTTAAAGAGAGAGATCAAGAGATTTCTGCTGTCCAGAATGGACTTTATCTGAAAGAAGAAGAAATGGAGAGAATGAAGAAGGATTTGGAAAAGAAGATTCAAGAAGCTTCTTATAGTGATTCTGAACTTAAATTGAAAGCTCAGCTTCTAAATGAAGCGAATGATATTATGAGGAAGCAAGAAATTGAACTTCAAGAGCTCCGGGAAGCTGTCCGAGAAAAAGAAGTTCAACTACAAGATTCTCATGCTCTCAAGAAACTTGAAGAAGAAAAGCTGAAGGCTGCAGAGGCCGCCTTGGAAAAGCAGGCAAGGGAGTGGTTGTTAGCACAGGAAGAACTTAAAAAACTTGGTGAAGAAGCTGCAATACGGGTACAGGAGAGTAATGAAACAGTGGAAGATTTCAAAAGGGTGAAGCTTCTTCTTGATGCTGTTAGGTCTGAACTAGTTTCTTCTCAGCAATCACTGGCATCTTCTAGAAAGAAAATGGAAGAACAAGAGCAACTGTTGGCGCAGCAGCTGGCTGAACTTTCAGAACAGAGGGAAAGTCTCGTTTCATACATGGGAAGTTTAAAGCTTGCGGAAATAGAAGTGGATAGTGAGAGAGTGAAACTTAGGGTTGCAGAGGCAGAGAAAAAAGAAATCGAAAGGGATTTAGCCACGGAAAAAGAGGTTGTGAAGGAGTTACAGGAAGATCTGAAGAAAGAGAGAGCTTCCCTGAAGCAGGCAGTTCAAGATAAGTCTTTTCTTCAAGAGAGATTGGATCAAAAGAGTACTGAATTCAGAGAAACAACTGCCCTTCTTTGTGTAAAAGAGTCAGAGCTCGTGGATGCTAAGCTAGAAATCCAACATTTGAAATCGGAGAAGGCTTCGCTTCAGGTTACCTTGAAGGAGAAAGACTTGGAGCTTTCTAATGCAAGGAAGATGTTGGAAGATGTAAACCAGGAAATTGCTGATCTAAAGATGCTTCTGGACAGTAAAGAAACACAACTTGTTCAAACAACCAATATGCTAAGGGATAAAGATGAGAACGTGCTAACTATGCAGAACGAGTTAAATAATACTAAGTTGAAGGCTTCTGAGGCTGAAACTGTGGTAGAGCGAATCCTTGAACTGACAAAAACACTGGTTAGTTCCATCAGGGTTGAAGACATCAACTCTTTGAGATTACCGGATGAAATGGGCAATGAACTAATGCAGCTATTAGTGGAGACGCCTGATGAATTCAGGTGGCGTCAAAAACAGCTCCAGGAAGAGCTTGAATTGACAAAAGAGAGCTTGAAAACAAAGGAAATGGAAGTTCTTGCTGCGCAGAGAGCTCTAACAATAAAAGACGAGGAACTCAAAATGACTCTTGCAAGATTGGATGCAAAAGACCAAGAGTTAAAGAAAGTGAGGGAAGAGCTGAGTGATGATGCTAATGACCTGAAACGGCTTTATGCTTTGGCTCAGGAGAGAATTGGTGACAAAAGCATCGGAGACTTAGCTATTGAGAAGCTTCAGCTTGAGGCAGCACAACTTGAAGTAGAAGCTGCCACCAATGCTCTCTATAAACTCGCAGAAATGAGTAGGAAACTCTTGAATAAGGCTGGCCTAAGTCTTGAGGTCGATAATCACACCCCCGGGTTACCAAATAACTTTGCGATTGATGACACTGAAGGTTTTAGGGAGGTGAAAACGGGAATTGCTCGACTCTCAGCTTTGACCGAGGAGTTTGTGAGGGACGCTGGCATTGTTCCTGTAAACTAGCTTAGTGTATAAACTACACACTTCCCTTATTTTTCTCGGCATAAAGTCACACTATAAGCTCAACCTCTATATTGTCTGAGATACCTTTAGTGACATCCAGTTCAGGTTCAGTTACTGCATTTTGCCGTCTGTTGTTGTGTACATTGTATCGGATAATGTAGAATACGTGTGTTCAATTAGAGTCAGTTTCCTTTTCCAGATTTCCAGAGTAGCACAATTTCATTTTTGGCAGCCTCGCAAGCCTAACTCTTTGGAGCAACTGTTGGCATGTCATCAATGAGCTACGTCATGAGAGCATCCTATAACGACGATGGATATGAAACTTTGTAAACAGATCGATTATCTCATGCTAAAGAACAGTACTCTAGATCATCAGCTTCTCATCTATGTTATGTCCTGGAGCTTCCTATGGAATACACACAGAACGAACATGAGATAAATAGGGAAGTTGGCCTAATCCTCTTCCTCAACCTCGTCTTGCGGTAATCCTCTTCCCTCAACTGAATTAACAGTTCTAGCGTGTTACATGTATGACATGGCAAGTAGGCATAGAAATAGGTCAGGCCTTGGTCTTAACAGGCTAGGCCTGTTAAATGATAATTTGGCCTGAGCCTGGCCTGTAGCCTATTATAGGCTATTTTTTTTGCATAAACCTGGCCTGTATAAATATCTGGCCTGGCCTGAAGCCTATGAAAAAAGCCTATTAATACTTACTACAACATAGCAATAAAATATAAGCTATAATATATAGAACAACAATAAAAATAACAATAAAATGAGTTAGTTCAGTGGTTTAATTATTACATTGTGTTCAATAGGTAGTGGATTCAACACCCACTTATTACATATCTATATTAAATATATTTTGATAATAGGCTCAAGCCGCTTGACAGGCCTAACAGGCTTTTTAAAAAATTTAGTATATTATTTTTAACAGGCCAGGCCATAGGCCCCTGACAGGCCGTCTGACCTGTTTCTATCCCTAATGATAAGTTAGCATTGCAAAGATAAAAAACATGTATACAAAATGGTGGCCACACTACTAGCAAAACGACAGCAGGTCTTGATCCAACACGAAAATTGTTGGCCAGCCAAATTCTCTCTATGCAAAGTTTCCTAAGAATTCGGATTAGCCTGATTTTGCATTTTTGACAGATCTGAGTTCGATTCAGATTCTTCAACTTTCTAAAGGCCTGCCTTCACGGTAAAAGAGATCCACTGTACGGTAATTGAGCATGTTATTTGCCAATTAGCTTGTAGTAAGCGTATAATCCAGAACCAGCAAAACCAAGAAGTTGTCCAACAACATTCCACTGCAACCAAACGGAACATAAACTATCATATGACAGAACAGAAAAAAATATAACAGCAGAATACACCCAGCTAGCAAGAGAATTTTGATCAGAAAAGAGCACTCACGGCATCGAATGGTAGCCCACCAAAAAGTATCCAGCCAAGGCCAATGGTAAACAAATCCTGGACAGCAATATAGCATAAATAAGAATTCACGACAATTCACTGAGACTGGGGGAAAATTATTTGATTCTGAACATGCATAGGATAGTTTTGTGGATAAGAGATGAGTTTGCACTATAAATTCAATTAAAACCACCAATCATGATAAATCACAAAGTCGCTAAGTGTCGCAACTAAGGCATTTATATTAAAATATTGTTATACTTTTTCTTCAATTATTCGTTTTTTGCATCATCATTAAAAAAACAAAATTGACTATGTAATACAGATGAACCAAGAAATTCACTAATTTAAGTCAATTTCTTCACTTAAAAAATCCTAACAAATCAAACTGTTGCCCTTAATATTTAGATTTCCCTCTCACTGAGCGCTGTAAAGTTCCTGCATCATGAATAGCAACCTGGAAGAATTGAAGTATCATGCATGGAAGGAAAAGCAGTTAAATTAGCAAACAAACCTTCAGATTACCACAAATTGTCTGTGTCAGGGCTGAATTTAGAGTTGTGTTCAAAAAAATACTGTAATTCAAGAAGAAAGCCAATATACAGGAAAAAACCTACACGACCTGCCCAGACAAAAGAAGCATATTAAAATCACAACTTGCCATGTATAAAGAGGAAAGTAGCCATAAAACATGAAACCGGTTAATAATACAGAAGGGCATTGCCCTTTATGATTAAGAATGCGGACCTTTC
The DNA here is from genome assembly GCA_037074615.1 of Leucaena leucocephala. NCBI lineage: Eukaryota > Viridiplantae > Streptophyta > Magnoliopsida > Fabales > Fabaceae > Leucaena > Leucaena leucocephala. The sequence goes on along the minus strand of CM073517.1, from coordinate 3,777,223 downwards.
TAGTGGCTGAAAACATACTTGCCCAGGATAAGAGCAAAAAATTCTCGCCTTATTTAAGAATTTAAGATGACGATATAGTGGTATAGACAGTTAAGAGAGGAGCCCCCACTCCCCCCCAAAAAAAACACCAAAACAAAAGGGGAAGCTCTACAGATGATACAAAACTAAATAAAATTTATGGTGAAAAGAGAAACTGTGAAGTTTCACTAGAAAATTATTATTAATGATCAACCAAGTGTGAAAAGGCATGAGTACTTAGCCAAACATAGCTTATTCTGTGAGCAATATCATGCTACCTTTCTGTTATAATATTTTTGGAAAATCACTCAAGGTGGGCAATCTGCAAATGGAACAAACCATGGGAAGGCAAAGTGCAAACTGCCAAATTACATGAGGTGTGATTTGATTTGGTTTGACACATTATTTACTGTAGACAGAGGGTACCAAACTCCTGGTTAGCTTTCTAGCATTGTCTATGTTCATCTGGCCAATAACTAAGGGTGACTGATACCATGAAATCAAATGAGGAAAAATCTAATAGGAAGCAGAACATACAATGAATCCAGGTGAAAACAGATAGGGGAAATGGATTGCCATCTTCATGTCACCCCGAATTAATGTCCAAATAAGCAAAACTGGTCCACATATTATGCCTATAATACAATAGAAGTATCGCAAATCAGAAAAAGAAAATAAATGAACCACACTTTGCATAAAGCAGAAAGTATAATGAAGGTCTAAAGGCCATTTCATACAATCAACCAGCTTACCATTGCACCACATAAGGCCAAAGCTATTAAGACCACTGGTTTTTCCTGAGAAAAAGAATAATAACAAACGAATATGGGACTGTCAAAATAACTAAAACGAAACGATATAAATTCCCACTTTATGAGGGAGAGTGAAAGTAAAGGAATACAACCCACACGGGCTATGGTTGCGAGATATATTGCTGTGCTAATGTTTGACATAAAAACAACGGCATAGCCATTAGCATCGAAAGACAAGTCCCGTGCTCCAGCAACAAATGCACCAAAGACAATCAGGCCAACACTGATAACAACCTTAAAAATTTCAGTCAAATGAGGAAATCAGGGAGATCAACATTCAAAATTTAGTCTTGATTTTATTGTTTTACAACAAAAATGGGGGGAAATAAGAAAAATAAAAATAAAAAGCAATTAATCAATGGTGTTATTTTTCATGGGATGCTTATCCATGAATATACTAAGTCTACTGGCGAGCATGCATTTCATGTATTGAGCCTAAAATGCCACATATAAAATTCATATGCTAAGAACTTAAATAAATTATATAGCTCAGGTATGTCACACAAATTTCAGAGTAAAAGATTCATTGGAATGAGGTATGACAGACTGTAAGTCACATCATATGTTGGAGAGAAAGTACTTTACCTTAAAACAACAGAGGATGTGTACCTCTGCCCTGCCAGGATATACTCCATAAGCATCATAAACACCACTGTGGTTCTCCGAAGGGTGGTATACATTGGAACATTTACCCCACGAGCAGACTCCATGGTGACTATCTTTCAAGGAGAAATACATAATTCAATTAAATAAAAACTAATCAAAAAGTAGAAAATGAACAACGATCAAGGATTTGTCCTCTAAACAAAGGGAAGGAAGAAAATACCATGTAAAATAAATATGTCCCAGCCAAAGGAAGAGTGTGCCTCAAAGTCTTCAGTGATACAAATTTTGTTGTTGTATCAGATGAAGTCAAAGATTCACCTGCTCTGAAGGAAATTATCTTCCAGCGCTTTAACACATAGAGCAAGCAACAAGAGCATACCATCTGCAGCAGGAGGAAGCAAAGATTAAGTTTAGAATTTTAAAAAGTGCCAATTCAATTCAAAATGAAAGGCCAACAAGGGAAATAGAAGCGTTGGTGCTGCATAGAGTCCAAACCATTTCAGAATCATAAGTCATATCCATTTCTTTCTACCTCTACCTAAAGATATGGATGCAGAACACTAGCATTTTTGCTTAACTGAGTTGAATAATCCCTCAAAACTTAGTTTAAGGAACTCCAACTCTTATAATATAGACTCTGATTAACAATAAGGGGCACAAAAGTTTTAGATGAGCAACAGAGACAAGAGAAGAAATAGAAGACCAAAAAGGGAGGAGGAGGAGATCAAGCAAACCAACAGGAAAAATAGAAAAAGAATAGATGACAATACTCAAGAATGCAATTTTGAAGCAGCAGAATTAATTTATATGGCATTCTATCTTCAAGGAACGAGAAGTTAGGAATAAGGACCACGAATGGAGTCCTTTACCAACCTAGAATTATTGTTGAAATTGAGTGTTCTACATTGTTTATATTTTATACAGAACAACATATAAAGAGCAGAATATTGCAAGTTTTTTGTGAAGGTTTGCTTGGTTTTGAAGACAGATAGCAATAGAAAGGGATGGTTGGGGTTTTTATGCATCACTTTGAGGAAAAACTAGACATAATTATCACTCAAGTCTCAAGGACAGACTGAAGTATTGTAATTTGCCTTAGGAATATTATAAAATGCATTCGCTTACAAAAAAAAAAAGATAAAAGAGAAAATTCTGTAAAGATCAACCTGAAGAAGCGTGATGAAACTAGCAGATGGGAAGGCATAAGATGAGAGAGCTGCCTTATTGAACAACACCAAAAGCACTATAACAAAAACAGAAATGGATAAGCAACTGAGAAAAATGCCGTGTTCTCCTGGATGGAAAGCCGTACATGTCACAACTCACAAGTGGCACATTTCAAAAGTAGGACCCACCAATACCGGCACCATCCTCAGCCACGTGTCCGCTCCCGCTTCCACTAATCAATCACATCCCGGATATCCATGCGCCGTATGGCAATTAAGTGAGTCCCGACCGCATAGGATCATAGCCTCCTTAGTATAAGTTAGCTCTTTCCCAAAACATCGCGAAACAGAACAATTTGGTGTTCCGGAGGGTGGAGCTTCCTCTCCTCTTCGTTCAGATCTCACATTACTGGCTTCTCGATTCAAATCATTCCACCTTCCTTCATCGCTCACAGCTGCGAATCCACAAACAAGAGCTAATTGGAGCATTCGTGCCCGTTTTATTCCGACCGCGGATCTAGGAGAATAAAAAGTAAGGTCAGTTCCGGGAATTTATAGTTTCTAGTTTTGGAAAATTGTTTTCTCAACAATTTCACCTAAAATTTGACGAAGATGAGCTCTTTCAAATTTCAAAAAACGAACTTTGCGATGATGGTTTTTAACTTAGAGTTTTGAGCTTGGCGAGCTGGTGACTGAAAGGGAGTAGGACTGTTAGATCCGGGTCTTAGGAAGAGGAAGAGCATCTGGCCTAGGAATCATCTTTGAGAGATGGCGCCGAGCACGATCCGGAAGGCGATTGGGGCGGTTAAGGACCAGACAAGTATTGGGATTGCGATGGTGTCAAGCAATTTGGCGCCGGAGCTCGAGGTGGCGATCGTGAAGGCGACGAGTCATGACGATGACCCAGCAAGCGAGAAATACGTACGGGAGATCTTGAGCTTGATGTCTTTTTCTCGGGGCTATGTTAATGCCTGCGTTTCAGCGGTGTCCAAGCGCCTGGGGAAGACCCGGGACTGGATTGTGGCGCTCAAAGCACTTATGCTTGTGCACAGGTTGATGAATGAGGGCCCCCCCTTGTTTCAAGAGGAGATCTTATATGCCACGAGGAGGGGAACTAGGCTTCTCAACATGTCCGATTTCAGGGATGAGGCTCACTCTAGCTCCTGGGATAACTCGACTTTCGTCAGGACCTATGCTATTTATCTGGATCAACGGCTCGAGTTGATGCTGTTCGATAGAAAAAGTGGGAGTGTTGGGGGTGGTAGTGGCGGGGGTAGCGTGGACGACAAATTTGGGGGTAGAGATAATTTTAGGTCACCCCCACCGAGACCGTATGAGAATGAATATGGATATGGAGATTTTCCGGGGGAAAGTGGGTATGGAGGTGGGATGCGACGGACAAGATCGTTTGGGGATATGAGCGAAACGGCGGGCCGAGAAGGTAGAGAGGAGAAAAAGGTCAATACTCCGTTGAGGGATATGAAGCCTGAGCGCCTTTTTGGCAAGATGGCTCATCTGCAGAGGTTGTTGGATAGATTCTTGTCTTGTAGGCCTACGGGATTGGCTAAGAATAGTAGGATGATTTTGATTGCATTGTATCCTGTTGTCAGGGAGAGCTTTCAGCTGTATGCGGATATTTGTGAAGTTTTGGCGGTTCTACTTGACAAATTCTTTGATATGGAATACCCGGATTGTGTTAAGGCATTTGATGCCTATGCCAGTGCAGCAAAGCAGATTGATGAGCTTGTTGCCTTCTACAATTGGTGCAAGGATACAGGGGTGGCAAGATCGTCAGAGTATCCTGAAGTTCAGAAGATTACTAGTAAGTTATTGGAGACACTGGAGGAATTTGTGAGGGACAGGGCAAAGAGACCTAAAAGTCCAGAGAGGAAGGAGGAACCTCAGCCTGTTGCTAAAGAAGAGGAGCCAGAACCTGATATGAATGAAATAAAGGCATTACCTCCGCCTGAGAATTACACTCCACCTCCTCCACAAGAGCCAGAGCCAGAGCCGGAGCCACCAAAGCAACAAGTTACAGAGGACTTGGTGAATCTGAGAGATGATGCGGTCACTGCAGATGATCAAGGCAATAGATTGGCTTTAGCACTCTTCAACGGTGCACCGGTTAACAATGCAAATGCATCATGGGAAGCATTCCCATCAAACGGACAGCCAGAAGGGACTTCTGCTTGGCAAACCCCTGCTGCTGAACCTGGCAAGGCTGATTGGGAATTGGCATTGGTTGAGAATGCTAGCAATTTATCTAGGCAGAAACAAGCTTTAGGCGGTGGGCTTGATCCGTTATTATTGAATGGCATGTATGATCAAGGAATGGTGAGACAGCATGTCAGCACGGCCCAACTGAGTGGAGGGAGTGCAAGCAGTGTTGCATTGCCAGGACCAGGGAAGAGCACGACCCCTGTTTTAGCTCTCCCAGCCCCAGATGGATCTGTGCAGGCAGTTAATCAGGATCCATTTGCGGCATCATTAACCATTCCGCCACCATCATATGTGCAAATGGCCGATATGGAGAAGAAGCAGCATTTGCTTGTACATGAGCAGCAGATCTGGCAGCAATATGCGAGGGAAGGGATGCAAGGTCAAACTAGCTTGGCCAAAATCAATGGAAATGGATATTATGCTGGGGCTCCTATGCCGGCGGCGATGCCTTATGGAATGCCCCCAGTCAATGGAATGGGACCTCCTCCCTCTGGGTATTACTATACACCTTACTGATTTTCCCCACAACTTTATAGATGACTCCGACAATTTCTTACGGTGACTTGTTGATTTGTTTTTTGAACGGTCATATTATTCTTGTGATTTGCACATTATATGAGGAGGATTTTGGGGGAGACTGAGTTGGAGAGACAAATTTCTTGACGTGGGTTTGATGGAGGGAAATGTGTAATTCAATTGTGATGTCTCTATGTTTTATAATTGTAGAAATTTCTTCTCGGTTTTGTACTTAATTCTTCTTGCTCTTCAGAGACAAACTTGGCTACTGTAATTTTAACTTAATATTTGCTGCTGATTGAGTGGTATGCCTAATGCCGTTTCTAATTGTGGGAAATAAACCATAAAGGCCCATTATTCGGAACCACACACTTTTTCTCCATTTGTGTAGATAGCTCAAGTAGAGATATTTTGTGTCTGTCAGTGGATATAGCTTGAGATTCAAGAATGATCAGAACAATAGGATGTTTATAAAGGGCTAAAAATAGTTTGAGTTAGGAATTAAGAAGATTATTCTTAAATTTGATGTAAAGAATGTTGTTAATATGTTATTAAGTTTGAACGGAGACAGATGCAGTATATTGTTATTACAGATACATAGTTTATTCAATTTTTATGAGAATTAAAAATTCAACATATACTTAAGGATCAAGATAGATTGGCAGATGTTCTTGCAAATAAAAGTTTGATGACTACGATAATGTTATATTCTTGTCTTTCACAATTGAGATATTTTGTTGTTACTGAGAGTTTGGGAGGTAATCCCATGTAGATTGGTTTTCGTAATTTATTTTTGAGCATTTAGTCATCTTTTGTAAAAAAAAAAAAGCTTGAGATCGATTGAATGTGCCTATTTCTGTGGGATACTTGAAAATTTAAGTAAATAATTTTTTTAGTGTGTTTGCATTGTACGTTGTAAATTGTGGGAAAAAATATCAGGGCGATCGTCACATTATATAGTATACTTATTTTGATTTGATATTTCTGATATGAAATGCTTCGTGATGGGGTATGAATGAGTGGGGCTGGAACGGTCAAATATATCTACAATTTTCATTGGGAAGCCGGTGAGGGTATAAGCTGTTCTTTGCCGTTTAGCAACAAAACGGGTCCATTTATTTGAAAGGGGAATCGAATGCATATTGAAAACCCGTTGTCAAAGTGGTGATTGCGCTATACATAAAGTCATGGTTGAATGCGTAAAAAATTGAGAACGGTGGAAAAATAATGAGGTTGACCGAATCAAAGAATAATGATGGAGTCCACCAGGCACTAAGGATGACTGCCTGTTTGGTTTCTAGAATTACGGAGGGGCAGAAAAACATCGGGCCTGATATTCATACTGTTATACTCATTGTGAATCCATATTTATAATTTATTTTATCCAAAAATTAACTATCCTAAATTATTTCATCCAATGTGAATGAAATCAAAAGACAATTTAACTCTTATATTTATATCTAAATTAACTAAATTATATTCAATGGGAACTGTTTTTTGTTAGACAACATAGGAAGCTTCGACACTTGTTTATTTCTTACATTAAGGTCTCGACCGTTGGAGGCAGAGGTAGTAATAATGAAAGGAGCAATAATCGCACGATAGTTGCTATAGTCGTTGTCTTATCCACATTGCTTGTAATATTGATTGTCGCTTACGTGGGATTTAGATACTACAGAAGAAGGTTAAAATTGGATGATTCTTCTGGGGAGAATTGTACAGAAGAAGACATTTTCTTGGAGAATTTAACTGGCATGCCAACTCGTTTCAGCTACAAAGATCTTGAAAGAGCAACAAGTAACTTCTCAGTGAAGTTGGGACGAGGGGGTTTTGGTTCAGTTTATAAAGGGGTTTTACCAGATGGGACTCATATAGCTTTGAAGAAATTGGAAGCCATTGTACAAGGAAAGAAGGAGTTCAGAGCAGAAGTTAGCATCATTGGGAGCATTCATCATCATCATTTGATGAAACTTAAAGGGTTTTGTGCAGAAAAATCTCATAAGCTTCTTGCTTATGAATATATGCCAAATGGTTCATTGGACCAATGGCTATTCAAGAAAACGAAGGAGATCAGTTCATGTTGGATTGAAATACGAGGTTTAATATAGCACTAGTAACAGCAAAAGGACTAGCTTACCTCCATGAAGATTGTGATTCCAAGATTGTTCATTGTGACATAAAAGCAGAGAATGTTCTTCTTGATGACAAGTTCATGGCTAAAGCTTCAGACTTTGGTTTGGCCAAGCTAAGGACTCGTGAACAGAGCCATGTTTTCACTACACTTTGATGAACCAGGGGATATCTGGCACCAGAATGGATCACAAACACTGCTATATCATAGAAAAATGATGTTTATAGCTATGGGATGATGTTGCTGGAGATCATTGGAGGGATGAAGAATTACGATCCTAATGAAACTTCAGAGAAATCATTTCTCATCTCTGGCTTTTAAGATGATGGAACAAGGGAAGCTGAGAGATATTGCTGATTCAAAGTTGCAAATTGATGAAAACGATGAAAGATTTCGTAATGCTGTTAAGGGTTCATTTTGGTGCTTACAGGATGAAATGTCTCGGAGGCCTTACATGTCCCAAGTTGTTCAAATGCTTGAGGGTCTCTGTGTTGTTCCTGAGTCTCCAACATGTTCCCCATTGGGTTTTCGCCTTTACTCATCTCTGTTTCAACCCAACCCAGACGAAGTAAAACCATCAAACCCTAGTCAAGATTCTTATATCTCTGCAGTTCAGCTTTGAGGACCAAGATAACAATGTAATAGTTAGATATCTGTAATGTAAATTTTGCTGAGTTTTTTGAAGGATATATAGTTATTAGGTATCATGTTCAGATTTTTTCCAGCATTACATAGTGAAAGCAATTTGACTAATATCTGTAACATACCATGAGAATATTAATATTAACTCGTACAAAAACAAGCAAAGTGTCTGAATTCCAGAGATTTCAGAGCAGATTGAATCTGAAACCTGAATGATTTACTTGCAAAAGAACCTATAACTATAAGGGTTAAATTTGGAACTTTATCCAGAGCCCACACTGTTGCAAGTAAGGGTTTAATTGGTGGCCTAACTTTTGCTCTTCAAATTATAGTAAAAGGATATCAGCCCAAATAGTTCAATTACCTCTCAGGAGAATTAGTCTCTGACTATAGGTTGAGGGATACTGTATAGACTCTTATTTGATGGTTTGTTTATTATTTGTGTTATAAATTCATTTGTTGAACAGATACACCGAATACTTGTGAGAAGCTATGAGAATTTGGAGTTTGAAGAGACTGGAATGGTTTGATTTAATAAACTTGTTGCTCCATAAGCGATCCCTCAATGAGTTTGGTTCAGTTTTCTCTTTTCTAAAAATATCCACATACATAACAAAAGGGTAAGCTTATATGGCAGAAGCAACTTCTCTTGTGTTCAATTCCAAAAGGAAAGTTAGGTGCAAATGAACTTTTTCTCCTTTGAGGCTTAAATTTATTTGCCATCAGCTTTTGAGCTTCTGACTTCAAAAGAAAGCTCCGTTATTTTCAGAGGAACTAATCTACTGATCTGCCTCAGACGTAACATGTAAAAGTAAGAAAATAGAGAATGGCTATTTAAGGTATAAAACTTATTGTTGCATCCAGTCACTTGGTGTTTCACAACTTCACCACTTGAAATGCAGCATGACAACGTGACAGTTTGTTGGTTGACTCTTAGAATAACATAATGAAGAAGTAAAAGTCACACTGTGGCAAGATCAAAGACAAGAATTTAGACCCTTGTTTCTCATGCACAGTAAACTAATACACTTGATAATTGTATAATGATGATAATAGTTGAGTCTATAAAAGGTGACCCGCCAGAATGTTTAGCGGGACAAATTACTATAAGGTCCAAAATAAGATATTAAATTACCCAAAAATCTTAATAACAATTAAGGAGTTAACAATTACAAGTTCTAGAATAGGAATTAACAATGGATTTATGCTATTTATGACTTTTTGGTAATTAAATATCTTATTAGAGACCTCGTAGTAATTCCCCCTTAAATCAACCTGTCTAGAGAGATAGAGACTAGAGAGAGGGATTGACATATTTAAGATGAGATGAGCTGAGAAGCCCCAGTATCAAACTCATGGAGCATGAAAGAAAGGCTAATTTTGTGATTGTGGGACAAAGCTAATTAAGGCAAATGAAAAAGTTAAAAAATGTTGTGTCTTTGTGTTTGGCTGGCATCTTAGTTGTTTTTTTAATAAAGCAAGCAAGAGATGTTTTTGATTAGCTCCACACTTTGGAAGTCATAATAGATTTGAAAAATGGGATATTATTAAGAATCTTATCATCATCATTATCTTTTTATAAAAGAAGTGGGACATGTCTATGGTTGCGCTCTCAATCTCACCTTCTGTGTTCTCTGTTCCTTTCCCTATTATGATGGATGATTGATTCAACCAGTACCCAATCAGCAATTACCCACAAACCCACGGAATTAACAGTAACCTAACTTTTGCAAGGCCTTTCATAAATGTCATAAATAAATACGAGATTAAATCAGTAAATTATCTTCCATGATCAGATAAGATTATATATACATGTCTGTACTGAATCTAATGAGTATTTTTTTTATAAGCACGTAGAAGATTGAATTTGAGAAATACTGGGCTTGGTTATATGGAGGGCGGCAGAAGAAAATGAAGGAAGGACCAGATCATATGTATTTATAGTTAAAGTGGAATGTTGTTGGGGAAAGGGGCAATTGGCGGAGGCTGTCTTTTTCGTTACCACATGAAACGAGTGATACAAACAAAAACTACAAAGGTGTTACAATCTTGATGATGATGACGACGACGATGATGAGTACATTACAGAATAAATCATGCTTAGCCATAAACTCTCACTTCCTTAATGCAAGCGTCTCAGTGCGTGTTTCCCACTAGATAATAATTTACCTTCACTGATTATCATGCATGCCTGTCTTGTTTTTTTCATGCGGATTAGTTTATCAGCATGTACTCTGTTTTCTTTAGTAAAATTCCAAATGATATTAAGGTAGTAAAAACACCTATAAAGATCCAATACAACTATACAAACATATCTACACCTATTAAAATAACTAACATCTTCAACCTACATGAGAAAGAGGCAAGAGAACTTAAGAAAGAAACTAATATCCTCATTGATAACAATGGGGCATTCATAAAAGTAACATTTGGATCAAATGGTAGACGTTGGAAGCCAACAATTTTCAGTACTGTTGATTTAGAGTGTGTTTGGGAGAGCTTTTTTTCCCCAAACGTGCAGCCCCACTGATAAAAAACACTTTTTGAGCAGAAGTTATTTTTTGTAGCTTGTTGTTTATGACTTTTGATTTCTTTATCTTCATTTATTTTTTCCTATGTTTTGAGTATTAATTCAAATAAATTTTTGTACATCAAAATATAAATCACATTACACTATCTGACTTTTATTTAATCTATCTAATACAGAAGTTAGATTAAAAAATAAAAGATACTTCTTCATCACTAATCCACAACCTAGAGTACATATGTGTGGTTGGTTCATACTCTCAATACTATCTCTCTTAATTTCTAGACATATTTTATTATAGTAATTAATATCAGCGAAGACAAAATTTTAAAAACACACATCATTTACAAATGTAAGTATATTAACTACCATTCCTTATGAATGGTAAAGTTAGTTAACTTTATCATATAATAATTAAAATGGTAAGAGGTACGTTTTTTTTACACAACTTCCCCCTTGTTTTTTTATAATAAACGAATACCTACTTTCTCAATATAAGTGAAAATAGATAAATTCAATTATAAGTTTTAAATATGCGATAAATAGTGGTTTTTTAACTAGTAATGTCCTTACTTAGGAAAATTGATTTAGTTGACTTAATTACTAGTAAGACTATATCCCTCCTCTTTAATAAAATTCTCTTGTAAATAATAAGAGAGGGAGTATTTTGCACAAAATATGTAAAAATTTAAAAATTATTTTATTTACTTTTTTAATATCCCTCTCCCTTAATGGCTATTTTAAATTTTTGTGGTTTTATATAGAAATTTCAGATATTATCTCTGGGCAACAACTCGGATTAAAAGCATAACGCCACCCATTTAAAAGATAATGACCCATTTACTTGCTCTCTGCGACTAATGTGGATGTTTAATCATTATAGGCTAGAATTATGAATTTTTATATTATAATTATTTTTCTAAAATCTGCATGACAAATTTGCCCTCAATAAACATATAAGTTGATGTTAAAATTAATTTTCATTAATTATAACTTTTTCAAACAAAAGTCCAAGGTCTAAAAAAAAATACTAAATATATAAATTATCGAGAAATTAAGAAATAATTTAGGGATATGTGCGAAAAATGAATTACTACATATTTACATCAATTAAAGAGCTTGTGCCAAAAGCGTCTAATTAAATGAAGCTTTTTTATCTTAATTGAGTTGTAAAAGTGGTCTGACTTTAGTTCATTGAAACCCTTAATTTGCTTTTGAATTATAGGCACCACCATCCAAGCTTCCTTTCCATTCGTCACCCGCATAAAATGGTTAATTTAATTACATCATCAGCAACAAAAATTGGCATTTACGTCACTATTAATACAATAATAAAATGTAGGTATTTCCTAAATTATTTTTTTAATTGTATATATTCAGTATTATAAATTTAACATGTGATTTATTTAATATCTTAAAATATTTTTTAATAAAAACAAATATCCTAAATTAATTTTTTTATAATTTTGCTCTTAATATATTTTTCGTAGTAACAATTAAAACTTTAAATTTAAAATACTAGGTGCTACTAATAAAATATTTTAAGATATTAGACACATAAAAAATTGCTAAAAATTATTTTTAAATATTAAATATTATTAAAAAATATTTTAAAGAATGAGATGAATCATAGCATTTCAGCATTTCGTTGCACATGCATATATGTATTTTATAAATAATTAAATATATATTTTTTCACGAGTTGCGCATGGTTTTGAAATTAACTTATGAATAAAATGATTTCCACTAATTTTATATATTCGCGTATCTAACTTTGTTTTTTGCCAACATATTGGTGTATTTATCTTATTAATTAATTAAAAATAAATCTTTGTATGATTGCCAAAGTAAGGAGCATACTTAAAAGAACAGTAATCACTTAATTAGTTATTCTCCTCCAACATAATTACCATGGATGGATTAACTAATTGTCTACTTATTTTTATCTGGATTATTACGTTTTAATTAATTGTTACCAACCCTTTTGATATGACTCGTTACTCGTTGTGATCTAACCTCCTAATAAAACGCTGAGCATTTATACATTAATGAACTCACCTAAACTTCTGTGGCGTGATTCTAATCAAATTTAAATTAGATTACACATTAATTTTTTTAAAAAAACAAAGGATGGCAATAATTATACAAATAAAACCAACATGATTGGTTGATTTGGCCAACCATTCATCAATAGAAGAAAAGGCAATAATTAATTTACGGGTCATGTTTGTTTTGAATGCAAGTGCGATTAATTATCTAATCAAAGGTCAGAAAATTAATTATCTGATCAAGGTGCTAATTATGGGAGCAAATGGGAAAATAGGAATGATGTTTTGGTGTCATGAATGGCACATCCCCTGCCCCCACGCCATATCCTTATTGGTTGCCTTGTCATCTTCAATAATTCATTATTAGCTATTACTATTACTAACACTAATTATTAATAAAATAAATTGCGTTAACCCTTGACTCTCTACGGTTGTTTACTTGTTTGAATATATTTGATTTTTAAACTACAACACGTATTTTTATGTAAGAAATCCTATTATAATTTCATTTTCACATGATCAGCGAAAAATATTAAATTAATATTAAGTTCTCAAACAATATTTGGTTGGTCCTACTAAAATAAATATTTATGTTTAGTATAGATAATGTTTCTAATAAAATTATCTCTAATAAAAATATATGTATTTATAAAAAATTAGAAAGAATGATTAGAACATTTTATTAAAATGAAGAGCAAATTACATTAATTCATTTTAAACTTTAGTTAAATTATATTTGATTTTAGAATTTTTATTATATTATAATTATTATTATAATAGTAGTAATTAAAAAAAAAAAAGCATGGGCGGGTTTAGACTGTTATTAGTTGCAAGTTATTTAGTGGAGCGCGTATTTTTCGTGAAAACCGTATGTACAATTACTATACAGCTCTCTGTAACCGTATATTCTCACTCTTCCTCGATCTTATTGACTCTTCTCCGTCTTGCGGACAGCTACTCCAGTCATCCCCAAGTTGGATTTGGAGGCTCCTGCTTTAAAACTCTTCCACCGCTTCATTTTTTGAATTCCAAAATCCAATCGCCAAAAAATATCATAAATAAATCTCCAGAACCATGCGCACTTACTCAGTTTGAATATTTCGGATCTTTCAGCCTCCGATCCTCTGATCGTCAAATCCATCCCCATTGCCACTTTTGCATTGCTTTCTCGGCAAGATCTCTCGGGTCCTCCTCGAATCCCTGGTTTTAACCAAGTATCAGAGCTATTTGCGGTTTCATGGCATTTTGACTGTTGTTCTATTTTACGAGGTAGCATTAGCAAGGACTGTGGAATTTCACTTGTCAACTGTTCAGTTTGTGGGCAAACTTTTTGCAACAGACAAATATGGAAGAAAGTCTTTTCTTCTTCTTCTTCTTTCCATTCCAGTTATAAGAAATTATCGACTTGACTGTAGTCGATTTAGTTATGTGTATATCCCATATTGCTTGTCTGTAGACTTGTAATCATCATATGTTGACACTATCAGTGGCTATCCAAGTGTTTCTTTTGATTTGATTACTTGACTACTTGTTCTTCATTTGATTCCTGTGAAAATGCTGCACAAGCTAGTTTATTCAGAGCTATAAGTTTGTTCTCGGTCGATTGAAGACTGGTAGACGTCTTTCTTCCTTTTATTAGATTCCCGCTAGCTTAATTCGTCTTTCTTTTTGCCTTTGGCAACCAAGCTGACATTCGATACTTCTTTTTATTCAACACAATATGTGCCCTTGACTGATTAATTTCCATGCCTTTGAAACGCCAGGTTTATATTCTCATTATTTATTGAAATATCTAAATGCTGATAATTGTGTCGTATTTCTTTCTCCCTTTTTATCCTGTAAATAACTTTTGTTGTTATACTCCCGCATGGCAGGTCTATTATTCTTGATCTCGCTCCTATCTTTCTCCTTCTAGCGGGTAAGTAGCCACTAGACCTAAAGGCTTATGACTCTCTTTTCTGAAAAATGGCATTCTGTTTTTGTTCTTTTGTGTCGTATAACAAAATTCAGTGTGGAAACGATAAGTTTAAAATGTTCACAAATTTGAAAGTAGTCTAGTTACTCTTTTAAAACCATCCTGGCAAAGAAAGCCAAGATAAATCTTCTGGATAAAAACCATACAAGTGGTGAAACTTTTTCTGCGAGAATATATGTTCTCTCGCTGTGGTTTTCTTGTCTTGAATCATCTCTAAGTTTTAGTTCACTGTCTGTATGTAACTTGCAGGTTATTGTGAATAATGGATTCAAGTAAACTTTCACCTGCTGGTGGACTTGAAGCAGTCCATCAAAATGGTGTTCATGAAGAACTTGCAGACTCTGGAAAGCATGTTGTTGTTTCAAACGTGGCTGACCCCAGTTTGGCTGAAATTGCAGAAACTGTAGCTCAAAATGGTAATTTAGGGAATGATGGTCTGCTGGATAACACTGCAACTGATATATCTGTGGCAGAAAGTAAAGAGAAATCAAATGATAGCACAGTCAGCAATAATGTAGCCATTACTAAGGCAAGTGATGCTTTTTCCCCTTGAGTTGGTTTCATTAAGATATTTTACATTTTTTTCAAATCTCATTTATGTTTTTTTCTTCTAGCAAGAGGAGGTGAAAATTACTGATCAATCAGAGCAATTAAGAACATCAAAGGGTCATGTCAAGACCAAGGCTGTGAAGCCGGCTAATCCTAAAGGTGTTCATACAATTGGGGTGAAGAAAAGCAAGGATAGAAAGGATGAGGAGGCTCAACCCACTGTGTTAAATGGCTCTTTGACTTTGAACTCTCGGCAGCCTATTAAAATCAGATCGTTCAATGATCGCAAGACTCAAATTTCCAAGGTACTATTTGTTGTTGTCTTTGCCTGCTTCACCGAATTTAATATTGAAGCACTCATTATAGCTATATGATCTTGGCAATCCCTAATATTTTTTTGCACCTTGTTTGTCTCAGCACTCTGAGAAGACTGATGCGGCATCCTCAGGTTCACCCACGTATGTTCCTTGTATTGATATTTGTATAAGTACTTTGAGGAAAGAAAATTTTGATATAAAGAACTGATAGTGGTAATTGTTCTACTCGTGACCGTGATTTATTGGACTCAGAGAGACTAAAATACCAAAAGCATTGAAGAAAGGAACTCTTGATAAAGTACAAGGAGAAGCACAATCTTCTTCGTATCCTTTTCTTTGTAGGGAAGCCATCAAGGTCTTTATACATATATTTTGTGTGTGATGACATGTGTGGTTATTGCTTATCCTTAATCCACTCTGTAGAAATATCACTGCAGAAGATGCCAAACCTCCCAAGGCGGGGATGCTTCCAAATTATGGATTTAGTTTCAAGTGTGGTGAACGGGCTGAGAGAAGAAAAGCGGTAAATTCCACTTTTCACCTATTATTTATGTTGCAGATTTACTTTGCAATAAGTTTGTAGCTTCAAATTGAATTCATATTTTGCTTGACAGTTCTACTCTAAGCTTGACAGTTCATGCAAAGGAAGTGGAGAAGAGTAACTTGCAAGAGAAAACCAAGGTGATAATATTTTATATTTTAGGTTGAAATGTGAATGTTACATGCTCCCTTAATCACATTAATTGCACAACTCTTCTATAGGAGACCCAAGAAGCTGAAATTAAGATGCTCAGGAAGAGTCTAGGATTTAAAGCGACTCCAATGCCGAGCTTTTACCAGGAGCCTCCTCCTCCAAAGGTGGAGTTAAAGAAGGTGGGTCTCTCTCTTTGTGTGTGCACTAGCACGGGTGGAAGGGGACAAAGGTTGTTATTTGCTTTCATGCTGTATGTGATGTGGGTTGGCATGTATTTGTATGTTTTTGCTACCGTGTGAATCGCAACTACACAGACACATATAGCTTCGGAGAATAGTCAGATGATACAAGAATGTCTTGTAATTAGTCAGAAGAGTCTTCTTTGGTGGTGGAAGCTTTCTTCTCAATGTACCATTGTTTCCATACATCTGTCCAAGTCAATATGCCTTGCTTGCTATTTCATACCCTGTGATCCATGCGTGATTTTCTCTTTCAACTTCTTAGAAAATTTACACAGTTAGAGTACTTATTGATTGCTCTGTGTGTGGATTTTATGGCAATGCTTATAAAATTTAATTTAGTTGACAACCAGAAAATTTAGATATCATAGAGATGATGATGGATGAAAATGTTCTAAATTATGAAGTGTATGTTGGTTATATGCCATATAATAATGTCTTTGCTATGGAAAGCCGTATTTTCTGAGGTTGTTGGAGCAACTTTCGCATGAGGTTGACACACAGTGTTTTATGCATATGATAATTTAAAAGTTCTGTGTATTGAAGTTGATTAATCTTGATTTCAATTTGTGAATTCGACTCTTTTTTACAAATTTAAAGACTATCTATCAGTTGTTGTATTGGCTCAACTGTTTCAGCTGGCTACTTTCATCAGTCTTTATAAGGAAAATATTTGGATTGTGATATTTTGAGTTACACATTTGATGTTAAGTTGTTTTGTCTAAGTTCTGATTAATGGGACTGAACCTTGCTCACAAACTTTCTAGGTTCTGCTGTTTTGTTATAAACATTTTATAGCTTTCGATTTGTTGTCATAGAAGGCATTTCGCTTATCTCTATCTCTCGGTGAATTAGTTGACTGGATGCAGGTAAACTGATATCACTTAGACTCGAATGGATTTTGATAACTTGCCCTCATATTAATAGATGGTTTTGTGGTGGTATTCTATTTGTTGACTCAAATATCATCTGGCAGTTGCGCAAGTTCTTTCTGTATCTACTTTTATTGCAACCTAAATTTGTATGTTCCATTTTTAAAACTGCAAGATAGTCATGCTCCTTGCTGCTATCTAGATTTGGCCGTGCCGATGAAACATTAGACACTTCATAAATGAGCCATATCCATGTTACCTGCTTGTGGTCTTGCATATTAGTAATGATAAGTCAGTGCGGATTTTATCATATTGCAGCGTCAATGTCATGATTCTTTAGAGATGTAGGTAATTATGCACAAAACAAGATCCTGTTTGAGAGCTTCTGCCTGTTATCTGAACTACAGACACCTTTATATTTATTTTTGGCTTTGTCATTTGAAATAAATTTTTTTAGCACTTGGACATTACCAATGTAGATGCCAACTACAAGAGCAAAATCTCCTAAGCTTGGACGAAGGAAGAATTTAACCGGATCCGAGTTAGATGGAAGTCCTAGTAGCAGTGCTCAATTGGGTCGGCTAAGTCTGGATGAGAAAGTGTCTAAGAGTAACCCCATCAAGAAAATGACTCATGCCAATCCAAAGAAGCCGCAACGGAGATCTCTTCCTTCTAAACTGCCTTCTGAAAAGACCAGTTCATCTAAGGCACTGAATGATAATAAAGATACCACCTTATCTGACACAAGTGAGAAAGAGAAATGTCAAGTGGATGCAGCCAATGAAGAGAATGGTGCCTTGTCATGTAATACAAGTGAAGCTCCTTCGCTGAATATAGATCAAGATGCAGCTCTCTCAGACAAGCCAATTGAAACAGAGCCTCAAGTGAATGGTGACATTGTGGTTGATGAAGAGACATGAACCAGTGGCGGCAGAGCATTAAGTGAACAGCAGGGACATAAACATGTGTTAAACTTTTCAGAGTTTGTGGAGTCATGGCGTGAATATTAAGGCAAATAGCTGACATTATTTGACAGTGATGGGTTGAAGATTTGCATTATATGGTTTGTGATGTCATCTTGTCCATAGCAGTGTTGTTTCGTTAATGTGCTTACTCTTCAAGGTTGCTGGTTTTGTCCTTATTAATATCTTGCTTGCAAAAATGTAACCATTCGCCAAGTAACTGTAGCATTCATGGTTTTAGCATGCAGCAAATTGCCTGTGTTGTTTAGTGTATATCTGGGAAAGTTTGGAGGAAGCTTGGGAATAGATGCTTGAAGTGGCAGACGTTACTTTGTTGAACAGTTAGACAAGCTGGTTGTGTTTCAGGCACCCTTTTATCGAATCATATATACTTGTCTTCACAACATCACTTTCCTTGTTATAATCACCAAGTACCAGGTCGATTTGCTCTAGTACCTTAGATAAAGAATAGGATTTGGATATGGAGAGATTATTGTTTCTTTTATCTTGTATATGAGAATTTTATTTGAGATCATCTTGAAAGTAAATTATACTTATATCCAGCACCGAACATGATATAATTTTCGTTAATATTTATTAATCAGATGCCCTTGGCCTGGAATTTTGTATATTTTTTAGTTAAGTGTGTTATCCTTCTATCAGAAATAATTATATTCAAAATATTGTTAGATAATAAATGTGCATATCTTTCATAACAAGGATTAGAATATTTTATCATGTGAGGGATTATAGTCTCTTTCACTAAATTTAACTCCCTTGATTGGAATTATGTATATTAAGTTATAACTTTTACTCTGATATCCTCCTTTAATTTTTTGTTGGTGGTGGCGCCAATGCTTAAATGCTTAAACCAGAGCAGAACAAAATCGGCTGAAGCGTCATTTTCATGTTTTGATGGAGTCTGTTTTCATTTCGTCATAGAAATTTCTTCTTTTAATTTTGTCACGCCCTTTTCTGTAGAATCCCTAATGTCTTTCGATCTACTATTATCATCAAAAGACACAAATATAGACATTAGACTATTACATCACGTGACCTGAGATCCACCATATACAAGAGTTATATGGTAATTTTCGTGAGATTCAAGCTTCAAGCTAGAGAATTCGGTACGATGGGATCTTCAATTTGTCATCTTTATGAGAGAGAGAGAGAGAGAGAAGAGCATTTTATAAAATTTGTTTATGGGGTTTTTTTTGTCCTTTAGAAAGAGTAAATTGTTGCTTTCTTTGACAATACCATCTAGTCTAATACTCTGTCCACAATCTCAATGTTTTTTCTTCGTCCTCCTCTGTCCACAATCTCTATTTAATAACAACGGACTTGTATTTAAGACTAAATTTTTTTTTTCAATAGACTTATAATAAGGACAAGAGTGTGGTATTCCTTGTTATCATCCCATATGCCATTGGATTTTCTGAACTCATCTTTTCTTAACAATTCCCCAATCACTATACCAAAACCTATAATAATCTCTACTAGTATCTGGTGGTTCTATCATCTTTCAACTAAGATTTTTCAAATAGATTTATTATTGCCTTGACAATTGAAACATAAGTCATAAGTGGAAGCTTTATCCACTGCATAATTTTGATTTGCTGACAATGAAGTGAGTGCCTTTCTCATGCATTATGGATTAAGTTTGAGACATTTCACTTTAATGCATATTGAAAAGCGCAAATTTACCAGAGAAATCTTGAAGATAAAGTGGGGATTCCAGCAAACTTTATATTTGCGGTCCAACATAAAGTGCTTCACGTTCAGTGAAAAGAGTTATTTTCATGGCCCATGCCCCATTCATTCACAGAAGTGATAAATGCTGCAACCAGAATGGCCAATTTCTAAGCCCCACTGATTAACCATGAGGGATAAGGATTAAATGCTTGTTACGTGGATATGGAAAAAGGGAAGGAACCTTTTTAATTACTGACAGCATGCCATATGCAGAAGGATCAAAGGAAGAAAAAAGGACCAAGAGTAGGTAACAAGGCAATTTCTTGTCCTCTTGTTTGCTTCAATTATGAATCACAGATCTTCAACAAGTGAACCCAATTATGAAAAATAGCCTCTGAACTGTCCTCAACTATGAGGACTATTATGGCTACAGAAAATAGTGCCCGAGGCTTGTGTTATTTCCAGATATGTCAGAACTAGTCTATACCAGAACTGCCATTAAAAGACTCAAAAGAAGACTAGAGTAACAGAAACAGGACATTCTAATTCAAGAATTCTGAGATGATAAGGTTATCTTTTTTCTTCCTGAGGTATACTGGAGGAATCACAAGGATAGTTCCAATCAAGAAGCTCATCGATCATCTGCATTGCCTCTTCATCTTCAACCTCGCTTGCAGCTTCACTGCTAATGGCGTCTGCAGAAGAATAAGCTTTATCATCTTGCTGCTCTGCTTGTTGTTTCTTGCCAAGCTCGACCCGAATGATCCAATTGGAATCAGAGCGAGGTCCAGGTCTCTTCTGCCACACACCAATGTGAGAATTATCAGAATCTAGCCTGAGACAAGTGAGTGAAGGAGATGGATCCTTGCAGCATTTCTTAAGCTTTGTTGATAACAGCTCTGAGAGTGCCTTGGGAGACAAGAAAGCCCCTCCTCCTCCTCCTCCATCTTCAGCTTCTTCTTCATTCAATGGTGCTGGGAAATTGGTCTTTGCATTTCTTCCATTCATCAAAATGGCTGCTTGATCGTACGCCGTCGCTGCGGCCTCTGCTGTCTCAAATGTCCCTAGCCACACCCTTCTTTTTCTGCAACACACACACACACATAAGAACCCAGAAAGTTAATGAGTAAATGTACATGAAATGAATGTAAGAGAATCATAAATGGAGATTACAGAAGAGGATGGCGAATTTCTGACACCCAAGAGCCCCACTGGCGTTGCCTGACTCCTCTGAACTTCTTTGATTGTACCATGCTGACGCGTGGAGATTTAAGAAAGAGAGAGAGAGAAAGAGAAGGTTTTTTAAGTTTTAATGGAGATGGAGGGATATATATTAATACTGGGGATGATGATGATGATGAAAGTCAAGAAGGTGGGGGTTTTGTGATTTTATATTGATTGTCGGTGGATTGGTCGGAAAGTGGGATTGGGAACAGGACAAATTGCAATAAAAGTTTCACCTGCACTGGTTTGATAATTCCATAGTTTCTTAACAACTCAATTAAATGTTTTCCTCTCTTCAACTTCCATCCACATTTTCAAGGCAACTTGTTGTTACACTCTGGGTGGGGTTTTTGTGAACCCAAAAGGAAGACACTTTCCCCTGTTGAATTATGAATCCACTCAGATCCCTCTCGTGATATAATTTGAAAATGTTTACCATTTTTTCCAAATTCTCAAGCCTTCTTGCTTGAAACGACGGTTTAAAGCTAAAACTTAGGACTTCCCCTCACGTAGGTTTGTTTCGGAAAATCGTCAATGTGAAATTGTATGGACACAGGAACTTCTCGTTGACTTCGCATTGGGTGATGTCTCAGAGAAGACGAGTCGAAGGTTGTTGTGGATTTGTCCGTATATTCTTTGGACCACTACAACTCCGCTACATGTTTCTTCGTTATTGGGGCTTTTGCTTCCTTCATTTATTGGCGGGGCATGGATATGCGCAAAATTGTATTGAATATATATAAAATTTGATTAATCCTCAAATAAACAGAATATAATTATTGTTACTGTATTTCTTTAGGATCGCACAATTTCGGTTGAGAGCGAAAATCAATGAAAACTGAGATAAAGAGAACATGATTTGGTTTTAAAAATAAAAGTTCAAAACAATCCTTTTAATATACAAATTATAATTAATTATATACTACATATCAAACTAACCTGCAAGTATAATTGATAATTCACATGTATTAATAAGTGTGGATTACGATCTCTCTATCATAAGGCATTCCTATTAATTTCTTTAGAATCAAAGAAACGTGGTGGTTAAGGCATTAATTTTATAGAATAAATTTTTGATTTTGCCTTTATTGAAATGAAAATTTTTCATATTTATATTAAGTTATATCTTATAATTAATGACTTTAAATAATGATAATATTAGAAAAATTTAATCAATATTCAATTTTATGCTTTATGATGAAGAACATCTATTTCTTCTAGAAGATGTAAGAAAACAAGAGTACAAATTTTGGCAAACAAAAATAAAAACAAACTTGAAATCATCAAATCTGACTTGAATTTTCAGAAAAAAGAGAAACATAAACAACCAATGTGCGCATTAGATTAATATGAGATTCTGCCACTGGGTTTGCTTCCCTGAGAATCTATAAATATACGTAGGTGCTGCTTTCTTGGATCATACAGATAAGTGGATAAGGTATGTATTTTTTTTTTGGTACAATGGATAAGGTAGTGAATTGAGGCAAGAAACGAAGACAAAGAGGCAAGGCCAATGGGTAAGTAACTCAAATTTGGGCTAAAATGCTCAAAAAGCACAACTTGGTAAAATGGGTTTCTACTTTCTAGTCTTATAACAACGTGCTCGTAAAGTCATGGAGAGAATCGATTCTAGCTTTACATTCTCTGGATACGCATCTCTTTCTTCAAACCAAATATTCATCATATTCTCTTTCTCTCTCCATATATATATACACACAAGCACACAAAACTGTAAATGTTGGCTCTATTAAAGGAATGGTGCTTTCGTCAAAAAATATTCTACCAGTGCCTCGATCACCCGCAACCTTATAAGTTTTCGTGTTAGTTTCCCTGTCTGCTACATGTTTGTTAAAATTCTCTCTATATTTCTCTAACTTACTTTCACAGTTTTGGTTGTGATATAGAAATATAAACATATAATGGCGGGTTTGTTACATAGGACGCTTAGTGTAATCATATATGATGTTGATAAGCTGCACAATAGATGTAATTTAGATTTCTGCAACAAGGTACCTTCTCCATTTTCTTTATTCAATGAAAAGATTAATAGTTTTTCAATGTCTGCTATAAAGGATCCATTATTTAGTTTGAGCTTTGACAGTCTAGTCTAGCTATTTAGTGCAACGACCTTATAACAACATAAGAAGTTTTTCTTTTAAGATAATGCAGCCAGGATGATCTTGTTTTAAGAAAGTTTCATGGAAAAAACTTGTTTATCTCAAATATTCCCTTTGATGTTCTGGACTATTTTTCCTTGAAACTGTGAAATTAAAGATGTTCCTCCCCGAGGGAAGAGATTTCTAGCCCAAGTCAACGGTTGTTTGCTGTGTCGACCAGAGGTAAAGTTAAACATTAACCAGTTCAATCCTCTGTTTTTCTCTACTCATGAAACTAATTTTGTTTTTATGTATAAACGGCATCATGAAAATTAAGCTTGCTGGGACTAGATTGTATGCAACAGTTGATTTAGATAAAGCCAGAGTTTCAAGAACCAGAATGATACGACACCAAACCTCCAACCCCAATTGGAATGAGACATTTCACATATATTGTGCCCACAAGGTTTCAAACATCGTATTCACTGTCAAAGATGGAAATCCAATTGGAGCAACACTAATTGGAAGAGCTTACGTCCCTGTGGGTCAAGTCCTGAAGGGGGCCCCACTAAACAGACAAGTTGAGATTTATGATGAAGACCTTGGTCCAATACGAGGTGGCTCTAAAATACACGTCAAAATACAATTCGATCATGCGGTCACTGATCCATACTGGTCTAGAGGGATAAAGACTGCAGATTTTGCTGGAGTTCCTCATGTGTTCTTCAAACAGAGAGAAAATTGCAAAGTCAATCTGTACCAAGGTGCCCATGTCCTTAGTGATTTTATTAAGGTGTCTATCCCACTGTCCGGGCGCCAATCAGATATTATAATCCAGGAAGATGTTGGGAGGATATTTTCAGTGCCATTTATAATGCTAAGTATCTGATTTACATAACTTGTTGGTCTGTTTAAACTGAAATACCCTTAACTAGGAACTCTGATAAGCCATCCATGACTCAGTTTATGATGCTCCTGATGAAACCGATGAAGGAATGAAAGTTCTTATGCTTGTTTGGGATGACAGAACTTCTGAGGAACTCAGAAAAGAGGGGTTAATGGCAACTCATGATCAAGAAACAGCCCAGTACTTTAGGAATACTAAAGTACAATGTGTTTTGTATCCCAGAAATCCTGATGTTGGAAGGAGCATAATTCAAGGGCTTCAAACTTCAACTATGTTCACTCCCCACCAAAAGGCAGTAGTTGTTGACTGTGACTTATCTGACATTAATCAAGACTCCAATAATTCTTCAAGCTTTCTTTCTCAATTCCCATGTACGTACCTACATTTTAGTGACCATAAATCTATCAGTGTGAATGATCTCTTCCCATATTCACATTAATTTCTGTATACTGATTTTCACAGCTCGGTCAGGAGAATCACAAAGTATAATTAAACGCACGAGATGTTGCATTTGCTGCACGGGACGCTTCATGTACCGTATGAGGTCGACAAGCTACATTCTGGACTCAACAACCATGTTCTTTCATGTGGTCATATAAATAATTTTTTTCTGGAAAAAAAAATATCTGAACTTATCTTACAATTTTTTTTTTGGGTCTTATTTTTCCTATTTTCAATCTGAAAAATAAGGGTCCGAGAAGAAAGTTATTACCCGACTTAGAGTGTTTTGCGATTCAAGCCTCAGGTATTTTAATTCCTGGCCTCTTCCTTTCAATTACAAGTATACAACAATCTTTTTCCTTATTATTGGAAGTTGGCAGAATGATATATGGGGACTAGTGAAATAGGATATTGACATATAACTCAAATAAAATTACACTGTAGTAACTAGTTCCTAGAGACTTGTTTGGCATTAATTTTTTTTGTCAAATTACCATACTAACTCTTTGAAAAATAGTCATCATTGCTAAACTGGTATTTGTCATTAATTATAATCAAAGTTGTTACTTGTTATATTGGACATATCATTAAGCTCTAGGTAACTATTAATCATTTAAATCCATAAGTTCATTTTAAAAAAAAAAGTAGCTGTTATTGCTAAACTTTTAGCTGTCATTATTCATAATCAAAGTTGTTAATCGTTATATATGGTACTTGTTGTTAAGCTTTTAGTTTAATTTCAAATTATGGACAATATGCTAATTTGATAAGGAAGGTTAATAATGTTAAAAAAGAACTTAGGGACTCTAGTGTAATTAGCTGATTTCATAGGATTTATGAATCAATATCCTATTTAGTTTTGATATGTCATCCTTCCTTGAAAGTCTAACGTTGTCAAGTAAGAAATATTTGCATAAGCTATATATTGAAATCTATGCAACTGCACGAATATACGAGGTTGAATTTACCATCTATATTACAAATTACCTGTAGAATTTATCATCTATATTAATGTATTGATATTGATTGATAAACACTTGTGAACAATCACTAAACAATTATCCATATAATTTAATTAGATATGGTTTAAACAAATCCTGACCTTTTTCAATATCACTAGAATGCTAGAGAAGAAAGTTTACACACATCTAACATGATAAATGTCTATGTAGATTGGTGGGACTGGAATGTATGCCACTGATGATTTAGACAAAGCAAGAGTTGGGCGAACAAGAATGATACGCCAAGCCTCTAAACCCAAATGGAATGAGACATTTCATATATACTGTGCCCATTCCATTTCTGAGATTATATTCTCTCTCAAATACGATAATCCGATTGGAACAACTCTCATTGGAAGAGCTCATGTACCTGTTGAGCAAGTCCTCAAGGGCAAAATAGTAGATACTTGGGTTTCTATATTGGATGAGGATCGTCGTCCCATACAAGGAGGCTCTAAAATCCATGTCAGCGTTATCTTCGATGTTACTAAGGATGTAACCTGATCTCAAGGAATCAAGAGCCCGCGAAATGTCGGCGTTCCTCATACTTTCTTTACTCAAAAAGTTGGCTGCAAAGTTACTTTGTACCAAGATGCTCGTGTCCCAAATGGTTATCTTCCTAGGATTCCTTTGTCTGAAGGAAGATATTATGAGCCTAGCAGATGTTGGGAGGACATTTTCAATGCAATCACAAATGCTAGGCACTTGATTTACATAACTGGGTGGCCTGTGTATACTGAAATAACCTTAGTAAGAGACCTAAGGAGGCCAATTTCTGATGGAAACATGACACTTGGGGAACTTCTCAAGAAGAAAGCTGATGAAGGTGTTAATGTTCTCATGCTTGTGTGGGATGATAGAACTTCTGTTACAGAGCTGAAGAAAGATGGGTTGATGGCAACCCATGATGAAGAAACACACGGGTATTTCAAGAACACAAAAGTGAAGTGGGTGTTGTGTCCACGTAACCCAGATGATGGACGTAGCATAATCCAAGGTTTTGAGATTTCAACAATGTTCACTCATTATCAGAAGACAATGGTCGTTGACGGTGAAATTCCTGGTGGAGAATCTCATAGGCGAAGGATTGTAAGTTTTATTGGTGGGATTGGTCTGTGTGATGGGAGATATGACACACAAGAAACATACTCTGTTTTCAACTCTGAGCACAACCCATTATAATGATTTCCTCAGCTAAATTTCCCAGGAGCTTCAATCAATAAAGGAGGCCGAAGAGAGCCATGGCATGATATTCATTGCAGATTAGAAGGACGAGTGGCTTGGGATGTGTTGTTCAACTTTCAACAAAGGTGGGAGAAGCAAGTTGGGAAGCAATTCTTACTCCCAACTAGATTGCTTGATCAGATTCTCGTACCTCAATCTTATCCGACAACATCGAATGACAGAGATTCATGGACTGTTCAGTTGTTCGGATCCATTGATGGTGGTGCAGCTTCTGGCTTCCCTCAAGACCCATCTAAAGCATCTGAATTAGGCGAGCCATCTAAAGCATCTTGTTAGTGGGAAAGATAACATCATTGACAGAAGTGTTCAAGATGCTTACGTAAATGCTATTAGAAGAGCCAAGAACTTCATCTACATTAAAAACCAGTATTTTCTGGGCAGCTCATATGGTTGGAAAGATTCTGACATAAAAGTTGAAGATATTGGGGCTCTGCATATTATACCAAAGGAGCTGTCCCTGAAGATTGTGAGCAAGATCGAAGCAGGAGAAAGATTTGCAGTGTACATTTTGATCCCAATGTGGCCAGAAGGCATCCCTGAGAATGGTTCAGTTCGAGCAATATTGGATTGGCAAAGAAGAACAATGGAGATGATGTATACTGAAGCCATTCAGAGAAAAGGAATCAGATCAGCCCACCCTAGAGATTACTTGACATTTTTCTGCCTCAGGAATCGAGAAATTAAGAAAACTGGAGAATATGTTCCTCCAGAGAAGCCAGATCCTGATACTGATTATAGCAGAGCACAAAATGCCAGGCGTTTCATGATCTATGTTCATGCCAAGATGATTACAGGTGAGAGAAATCAGATTCAGAACTCCCTAATATATCAACTAGTCCAACATATACTAACTAACTTGGATGATTTCTGCTTTGTTTTCAGTTGATGAAGAATACATAATCATTGGTTCTGCAAACATAAACCAGAGATCAATGAATGGTGCAAGAGAGTGAGAATGCAATGGGTGCGTTCCAACCATATCATCTAGATATTGGGTTTAGACGAGCTTTATGGTATGAACATCTTGGAGATCCTGATGAAGGTGATCGAGCCTTTGATCATCCAGAAAGTGAATATTATGTGAAGCTTGTGAATTATCTTTCAGACCAGAACTGGGAAAAATATTCAAATCGAACATTTGATCCACGAAGTTCATTCAACCACCTCATGCGTTACCCTATAGATATAAACAGGGAAGGGAATGTAACAAAACTACAACAGTTTTAATTCTTTCCTGACACTAACGCTTCTGTTCTTGGCTCCAAATCAAGCCTTCCTCCAATACTCACCACCTAGCTTCGTGCATGATGATCATGGTAAGCAATACCCATCTTTTCCTTATGATAATTATTTGACCCGAAAGTTATTATGCTCTAATAATTCAAGTGTCTATATTGGTTTCTTTATTATTATGTTTTCCTTTTTGGAAGGATTAGTTGCTTCAGCTGCTACAAGCGACGAAGTGGGGTATATATGGAGGTAGAGATAAGGCATATTGCACGGGTGGCAAAACAAGTGGATGCTTTCTCCATTATAAGAATCTTCTTTGATTAATGAAAATGATTATGCAAAACTGTTCGAAGTTTCATTACCAAGAAGAAGGTTGAAATTATTGTAAAAGCTTTAGGCGTGTTGTATTGGCATGTGTTAATGGGTTGTTTTATGCTTTTTCATCACGAAACAAAAAATATGCCCTTTGCAAAATCACTTATGCAATTCTATGTTCCATTAATTTCAGTACACTAAAGAGACAAGAAGACAACTACACTGCACAGAAAACTGGCTAACTAATCACATATATCTTAAATTTCAAAACTTTTGGTGGAAAAAATTATACATGCGTGATTAAAATAACCGAAGCTTAGTTAAGAAATGGAAGTTTTAAACATATATATATATATATATATGTGATATTTTAGGTTAGAGATTCAAGAGAAGCTAGCTAGATAGGAAAAAAAGATCATCCTACGTAAAGTGGTTTAAAAAAAAAAAAGGAGACGAAGAACTCGGGCGACCTTGTTCATCTACATGAAATTTAATATGAATTGTGATGTTTATGTATTTATAGTTTGTAAAATATTGTGATTTCTCGTAATTTTCATCTCGAGGGTCAGGACCTATATACATAGTTGCTACATAAGATAATGAAGCGGGTGAGGTATCCAAAGTTGCAGAAGACGGCTTAAGGTGGCGCAAGGAACCGGATGCTCAATTTATACTAAGAATAATATGGGGTTAATGAAAACGATAATTAGAAACTTAATGGTTAAATGATTCCTCCGTAGAAAAGGTTAGAATTTTTGTAATTACTTTATGGATTACAAATCCGTTGTATTTTATTAGCGTAGTGCCGTGTAATGTTCGAAAGTAAAATACCAATTTCCCTCCAACGAATATAAAATTGCTCGCGGCTGTTTGTAGCATGTTGATTTGGTACTCCTGTAAAAGAAGCACACTTATTTCTCTGAATAATTTATCGCTCAATTTGGGGTAGCATCTGAATAACATCAGTGGTTATGTTCCCAACCAAATTACCATAGGGCCAACCTTTCAGAGAATTTGAGCATTTCAACTTTCAGGTTTTTCTTTTTTAATTTCTTTTCATCAGCATATATTCGGTGGAAGTCATAGAAAATTTCGCTTTTTATTTCTGGGAGTCACAAGCAAGCACGATCTTTCAATCTTCTTCCCTGTGTTTCCCCCCTTCTTCTTCTTCTTCTTCTTCTTCTCTAGGGTTTTGGAAGACGGGCACTTGGGCAGCTTAGATTAGAGGTAGACTGTTGAATTTATATAGTATATATTAAATTAAATTCTGAGGGTTTCCCCTACCTTCTGTTGTATATGCAGGGTATTGAATTCTCTCCTTCCTGGATTTTGGAATTTGTATTAGGACAGATCTCTGCTGCGATTTGCGTAAATGCAATTCTGTAGATACGTTCCCCCTTGGGTCTGTGGAATTCTGGCATCGATGGGGTGAGTTTACTGGTCTTGTCTTTATTTGCGTTGTTTGGTAGCAGACAAAAAACAAGATGGATTTTACCCTTTGAATTTATCTTCCACCTTATCTGGTTAAACCGGACAGGATTACTTTACCTGAGAGCAGATATTATTTAGTTTAGTCAGCTTTCTGGGATAGTGAAAAAACAAGCCACGTTGAGTTTCTTGTTTAGCTACAAGGTCGTGGAAGAAAACGATCTGAGATTCGTTTTGTCGGAGATTCAAACACTGGGCTCAAAGAAAACCGCATACATGTTGCTGACTTATCGTTCTGAAACCTTGATAAGCTAAAGATTGGGTTTTTATTATATTTTTTAATTTTTTTAATTTTAATATTGCCTCTTTCTGAGCTCTCTGGAAAAGTTAATGTCATCCTCTGTAGTCATTAGTACTCTTCTAATCTTATTTGGAATCTCATGCTTATTCCTGCTTCTTTTCTAAGCAAGCATAAGATCTGGTGACCAGGGGAATTTGCTGGGGCTTTATTGTTTCACATTCCTTCCTTGGATTCTTGGGGAGTTGGTAATTAGATGCATACAATATTTTCCCCACATTAGGATTTCCTTGTAGGTATGCATTATGGGTGTTGCTTGTTACCACCATGGGAGAGATGCTCGGGCAAGAAACCCTGCTGTTCATTTTTACTATTTTGTGGTTCTTGTGGTCGTGTGCTGGTGTATTCTGCCATGGAAAAGATAAGGTTTAAGTGCAAGGAGCTTTTTAGTGTAAGGAAGAATTTTTTCCCTACTGAATTTAGTTTCAGGAATTATATTGTTTTTGTTGTCGTTACACTAGTTGTGGACATATCTGTTCTATACGGCAAGAGGCATCTTATTCAACTATTGTGAGTTCAATTCAGAGCGGGAAAAAAAGAAGGAAAATAATAAAGGATAAAGAAGTCGTTCTAGTCTGTTAAGCCTTGCACAGCCTTTCTAGTGCTTCTCTAATGCCATTAAGATACATCTTCTAAATCCCCAACATATTTCCCGGGTCCAGTGATGTTATTTGACATGAAAATGTCAGATGATATTGTTTTTTCTGTTTTTATATGTATTTTTTTAAAAAAAAGGAGTATTTGTTTTAGAAAGAAAAAAATACTGTCATGTGGCTTGTACGAATTGAGGAGGAAGAACATGTAATGTGAAAGGGCAAGATAAGCCTGGATTATTTAGTGGCTTACTAGAAATGTGAAAGGTTGTCATGGAGTGAAATTACAGATTCTTTATTTCACCCTAGGGAATGTTAAAAGATTATCAATTCAATAAAAGTGCTAGCATTCTTATTCTGTAGTGCATTTAGTTTTCTATCTTACCTGGGAGGGAGATACAATCTTGTTTGCAATGATTAATTATTATGTAACTGTTGAGGAAGCTCTAAGCAATAGAATGTTATTAGGTCTCTGATGTGTCCTGCACTAGAAACAGAAAATACACAGAAAGCTAGCAACTTCTGGATGAATACGAAGGTTTATATTAATAGTTTCAGCAGAATCAAGGTTACAGAAGGAATACACTGATTCTGAATAAACCCCTCTTGCCCAAAATATAGAACATAAGCTAACTGAATTCTCACTCACTCGCTGGCCCTCATCTGGAGATTTGAGAGTCCAGCCTCTCCTATCCTATTCTTATCCCTATTTCCCCTTCCCTCCACATTCTTCTGCCTCCTATATTCTCCCCCAACCGTTGGCACTCCTTTCTAGAATAAAGTCAAAAGGTAAGGCAGCAATATCAAAAAGGTAGCAGCTACTCAAAAGTCTATGGCCCCCTAGTCTTATGTTTCTTTCTCCAATTCATCATTAACATTTAGGTCAACCCGCTGAATCCCAAAAGATACCTTGCCTTTCTCCTGTTTTCCGTGTCTCCTCCTCCTGTAAGTATTTGCAGCAAAGGTAATTGTATCATTACCCACCCCTAAAAGATTCACCTTGTCCTCAAGGGGAAAAGAGGGAAACTGTGATGCAATGGTAGACATTTCTTCCCATGAATTTTCAAACCCATGCATATCCCTCCATTTGACCAGTACCTCGAGCTGACCATTCAAAAGTCTACGGACCTTGCGGATGTCTTCTGGTTGCACTTGTAGTTCCAATTCACTAGATAGTGCTGCAGGGATAGTAGACGCTGCAGTAGCCTTGTGAACAGATCGTTTAAGATTGGATACATGAAATACTGGGTGGATTCGGGCGGTAGGCGGTAATTCTAGTCGATATGCCACTGGTCCCAACCTCTCTATGATTTTGAAAGGGCCATAGAAACGTGGGCACAGTTTTTCATTGACTCTTCGAGCTAAAGTGCGCAATCGGTAGGGTATAATCTTCACATAAACTTGTTCACCAATCTCATATTGGACATCCCGTCGGTGTTTGTCAGCTTGAGCCTTCATTTGTTGCTGTGCTCTAATTAAATTCTCCCGTAGTGAAGAAATGATCAGGTTGCGATCACTAATCTGTTGGTTGACTTCTTCAACAGCAGATGGCTCGTTCGGCAAAGTCACAAAGGAAGGGGGATCCCTACCATAAACCGCCTTAAAAGGAGTCATACCAGCAGCACTGTGATATGAGGTGTTATACCAGTATTCTGCCCAAGAAAGCCACTGTGCCCATTGAGTTGGTTTCTCACTAGTGAAGCAACGAAGATATGTTTCCAGACCTCTGTTCATAACTTCAGTCTGCGCATCGGTTTCCGGATGATAAGCAGAGCTAAGACACAATTTGGTGCCAGCTTGGTTGAAGAGCTCTTTCCAGAATTGACTAATAAAAACTCTATCCCGATCAGAAACTATGGTTTTGGGAAAACCATGCAACTTAATGATATCCCGCGCAAACAAATCAGCGACATCCTTGGCTGTAAACGGATGGGACAGCGGTAAAAAATGAGCATACTTGGTGAATCTGTCAATGACCACCAGAATGGTGTCATATCGCCTAGATTTTGGAAGCCCAGAAATGAAGTCCATGCTAATATCTTCCCAGATTTGTTGAGGAATAGGAAGTGGCTGTAATAGTCCTGCGGGTGACAGTGTTTGGTATTTGTTTTTTTGACAGACATCACATTGAGCCACATAGTCCTGAATCGTTCGTTTCATCCCTTCCCAATACACCACTTGAGCCAGACGTTTATAGGTACGAAGGTACGTACCCTGCATGCCCTCCCATGGGAGAGTCATGGTACTCCTTGAGTAGTAAAGGAACCCTAGTTGAATTCTTGGGTAAAACCATTCTGCCCTTGTAATGCAGAACCCCTTTTTCCAAGCTGTACCCTTTTTCGCTGCCAGGTTGAGCAATGAGCTGTTGTATGATCTGGTTCAGTTTCGTATCAGATTGTACCTCCCTTTCCCACTCCTCTATCTCATCATGCTGCCATAGGGAAAACCCTTTCAATTCAAGGGAGTTTTCCTGCCGTGAAAGGGCATCTGCAGCTCGATTTTCCCTTCCCGGTTTGTAGCAGATTTCAAACTTGAATCCCATCAATTTTGAGACCCATTTCTGTTGATTTTCTTCCACTATGCGCTGCTCCAGTAAGTATTTCAGGGCCTTTTGATCTGTTCTGATGACAAAATTCTGTCCCCATAAGTAATGCCTCCACTTCTTGACCGCCATCACAATAGCTATAAGCTCCCTCTCATACACCGACCCTTGTTGTGCCCTATTAGATAGTTTCTGGCTGAAGTAAGATACTGGTCTGCCCTTCTGCATCAGAACAGCGCCCACTCCTGTACCAGAAGCATCAGTCTCTACTTCAAAAGGGATGTTAAAGTCTGGTACAGCAAGTACTGGTAGGGTTGTCATCGCGATTTTGAGCTCGGTGAAAGCCTTCTCAGCTTCCGTGGTCCATCTAAAAGCATCCTTCTTGAGCAAATCAGTGAGTGGGCTAGCTATCTTGCCATAGTTTTTCACAAAGCGCCGATAGTACCCTGTGAGCCCTAGGAATCCCCGCAGGGATTTTACATTCTTAGGCTTAGGCCATTTCAACATGCTGTCTACCTTTGCGGGATCTGCTTGGACTCCTTCCTTTGAAATAATATGGCCAAGATACTCAAGCCTTGGTTGAGCAAAGCTACACTTTTTTTTAGGTTAATCACCAATTGGTTGTCTTTCAAGAGGGTTAACACCGCACGTAAGTGGACCAAATGAGAATCAACATCATTGCTGTATATAAGTATATCATAAAAAAAAACCAGCACAAACTTACGCAAGTATTGTCGAAATACCTCATTCATCAACGACTGAAAAGTAGAGGGCGCGTTGGTTAACCCGAAAGGCATGACTTTGAACTCATAGTGCCCCTCATGTGTCCTGAACGCAGTTTTATGCTCATCTCCCGCTCGGATTCTAATTTGGTGATAACCTGATTTGAGGTCTAATTTAGAAAACACGGTGGCTCCCTTCAATTCATCTAATAGCTCATCAATGGCTGGAATGGGAAACTTGTCCGGTATTGTAATTTTATTAAGAGCTCTATAATCCACACAAAACCGCCAGCTTCCATCTTTTTTCTTGACCAACAGAACCGGACTTGAATATGGACTGGTGCTGGGTTGGATGATTCCACTGTCCAGCATATCTTTTACCATGTTTTCAATCTCATTTTTCTGCAGATGGGGATAACGGTATGGTCTGATATTTGGCGGTTGTTCCCCCGGTTTAATTGGTATAGCATGATCTTGAACTCGGACAGGAGGTAGGCTCGTGGAGGTTTTGTGTACTTCTGAAAATTCTTCCAGCACTTTCTGAATTTCTGGTGCCACAGCCTCCCCATCTTCTCCGCAGGTTTCCAATCCTCTATATTCCACCAAATAACCCTCTCCCTGTTTCTGTACAGACTTAACCAGCGATTTGAATGTTACTTGAGTTCTGGTTAGAGAAGGGTCCCCGCGTAAGCAAACCTGGTTTGGCTTCTTGCCCACCTTCATAGTAAGTTGACTCCAATTTGTCTTGACTTCGCCCAGTGATTTCAGCCACTCCATCCCCAATACCGCATCTACTCCGTTTAGAGGGAATAGATAAAATATTTGGTTGATGTCTAACCCTTGTACCTGAATGTGTAGGTTCTTACATCTATGTCTGCGTCGCAGGGAATATCCGTCACCTACCGTGA
Source organism: Leucaena leucocephala (assembly GCA_037074615.1). NCBI lineage: Eukaryota > Viridiplantae > Streptophyta > Magnoliopsida > Fabales > Fabaceae > Leucaena > Leucaena leucocephala. The sequence goes on along the minus strand of CM073517.1, from coordinate 3,742,227 downwards.
CTGTGTAGTCGGTAGTCTCCTCCACTGGTAGTGCCCATTTCCTCTGTAAGTCCTCCGATACAAAGTTGTGGGATGCTCCACTGTCAATAAGCAACACAACATCCTTTCCTCCCATCGTCCCGCGGATTTTCATGGTATGGTTATTCCCAAAGCCTGCCATGGAATTTAATGACAGTTCCATATAAGGGCTGTCTTCGGTATTCTCCAAGGCTTCCTCTTCTTCACCTCCTGCTACATCTTCATCCCTTGTATCTCCTCTGTCATCTTTCTCCATAATCATCACCTGTAGGTTTTTATTTTTGCATATGTGGCTGGGGTTGTATTTATCGCCACATTTGAAGCATAACCCAAGTTCCCTTCTGCGGTTCAGCTCTGCTTCAGGAAGCCGTTGAGCCTTCCACCCGGGTTTGATGGCAGTGTTACTCGTTGAATGGGTAGCGGATCTTGTTTTCGGTACTTTGGTTTCGGTTTTGCGCTGTGGACTGGAATAGACATTGATTCCCGTATAGCTTCTGATGGGCTCCGCGTTGCTAATAACTCGAATGGGCTGCGTGTTGACCCATTCCGTTCGAGGCCCAATGGCATAACGTTGGACCCTGGTCACCCTTCCCTCCCTTGCTTTTTCCATCATCTGATTCCTTTCGTCAATGCGCATGGCCGTCCTGATCAACTCACTCAGAGAAGTCGCGTTGGTCAGCCGAAGTTCGGCTTTTATCTCTGGCTTGAGAGCGTTTTTGAAAGCTCCCACCAAGCATTCCTCTGGTACATCCTTGAGAGAGGCTGATAGTCTCTCAAACTCTTCAACAAGCTCCATGACCGACTGCTCCTGTTTCAATGCCAGAAGCATCTCATACTCATCCCCTAACTGAGATGGGTGGAATCTGTACAACAGCTCCTGTTTAAACTCCACCCAGCTTCGCATTGGAGTCCGGTTTTCAGCCCAATGATACCAATTGAGAGCCTTGCCTTCCAGGCAGATCACAGCTGCCCCAAGTTTCTCTGTTTCGCTGATGGAGTTCAGGGTAAAATAGCGTTCCACCCGTGAGAACCAACCTAATGGATCCTCCCCTTCAAACACAGGTAACTCCAATTTTCTGAACTTCCCCCTCCCTTCACTGTGATTTTCGGGTGTCTCAGATGTCTCTTCCCCTTCTTGAGCCCCCATTTGGGTGCCTCGTGTGTCTTCCTGATGTCTCTGTTTTTCGACTAGCTGCAACAAGGTCTCTTGCATTTTCTGCATCATCTCCTTAACGCCATTCATCTCTGTTGTTAGTCGTGTATTCACCTCCGTCATGCCTCGGTTCAGTCCTCCTATGGCTTCCTTCAGTTCTTGCACTTCCTCCGTCATTCTTCGCTCCATCGCCTTTTCCACAGAGCCCCGAATACTACCGCTCTGATACCAAATGATGTGTCCTGCACTAGAAACAGAAAATACACAGAAAGCTAGCAACTTCTGGATGAATACGAAGGTTTATATTAATAGTTTCAGCAGAATCAAGGTTACAGAAGGAATACAATGATTCTGAATAAACCCCTCTTGCCCAAAATATAGAACATAAGCTAACTGAATTCTCACTCACTCGCTGGCCCTCATCTGGAGATTTGAGAGTCCAGCCTCTCCTATCCTATTCTTATCCCCATTTCCCCTTCCCTCCACATTCTTCTGCCTCCTATATTCTCCCCCAACCGTTGGCACTCCTTTCTAGAATAAAGTCAAAAGGTAAGGCAGCAATATCAAAAAGGTAGCAGCTACTCAAAAGTCTATGGCCCCCTAATCTTATGTTTCTTTCTCCAATTCATCATTAACATTTAGGTCAACCCCCGCTGAATCCCAAAAGATACCTTGCCTTTCTCCTGTTTTCCGTGTCTCCTCCTCCTGTAAGTATTTGCAGCAAAGGTAATTGTATCAGTCTCTCAGTGTTTTGTTGGCTGTTTGCGTACTAATTTGGTCTCATGAAAAGTATAAAACGGGAAATACAGGAACACCCTCAGTAACTCACACTAGGCTGTGCTGCGTGAATTAAGTTAAATATGACAGATATCTGCTATTCTTCATCATCATCTTCTTTAAATTCGAGCTATACGAAATGAGTCAGTAGCAGCTGCTAATCATGCTTCAGGTTGAACCTGCTTTATAACAGAGCAGAGGCTGCCTAGGATGCTGCACAAAACCTCCAATAATTGCTTCAATGGACGATCCATCCAAGAAACTAGGGAATCCAAGTGCAACGGGGACGAAAGATAACATATCAGAGGACTTCTGGATTAGCAGCCCTATAGCAATGGATCACAGTGCTGGTCACTCCCAGAGAAGCATCTCTTCAATTGGCATATCTAACCATACCTCTGATCCCCAGAGTAGTTCCAGTAATCAGATTGATCCTCCTGAGTTTATCAATCATGGCAAGTTTGCTGTTACATATCTATCTATTTTGAGTTGCTTCATGTGTTTGTCTAAGATTTTATCAAAGAGTACTTGTAATTTTGTGCCTTCTTGGGAGTCATTTGATGTCTTCTGTGTTAAACTCAGAATCATGTAATTATCTATCATGGCATTACTTTTAATTGCAGAAGAGTTTGATGAATGCAGGTCTTCTTCTCTGGAACCAGATAAGGCAGCAATGGATTGGAAACAAGTCTGAGAAGCAGACACAAGCTAGAGAACCCAGAATAAGGTAAAGGAATACATAAGCTTTCTTCAATGAAGCGTTGGGTGTTCATTTGTGGTATAAACATAAGCTTCCTGCAATACTAATTGAGGTTATGTTTGGCTCAGTGGGAATGCCACCTACGAGAACCTACTTGGGACCAACAAGCCCTTTCCTCAGCCCATACCTCTGGGAGTGAGTGCTTCTGAACTTACTTCTTCATTCATTCATAGAATGGACCCTGTAATTGATTTTTTCGAATGATTCATGTGGCAGGAAATGTTTGACTTTCTTCTTGATGTTTGGGAGCAAGATGGTCTGTATGATTGATATATCAACCAAACTAGGCTTTATTTTCTTGGATTCTGCTGAGGAAGAGAGCTGATGTGGAATTTGTTCATTATCCTGCTCATTGCTCAAGAGTCGAGTCGTGAATGGTGTACTTGATTATATTCTCTTTCTCACTTTCAGGCTGTATCAATTTGATTATTTGTGTAAAGGAATCTTCTGCTCATGTCTTGCCTGTGTTGCAAGTATGTGTACCATGCAAATGCTTAAAATATCGTGGAGGATTTATTTTTACTTAGCTTGTAATAGGTTTTTTATGACATCAGAAAAGTTTAAACCCCAATCAATATATACCCTTTATCCCAGTTTTTACCTTCGTTTTATGGTTAAGGGATTTTGTTGCTGTCGATTTCCTAATAATATCATATGGACTGTAATAATTCAAGATATTTGACACATGAACCACCCATTACAGAACAACACACTTTATTCAATTTAGCAGCAGTAGCTAATTTCCCCTAATTTCTCCAGTAGTAAGTAGAGAGTTGTAGGTTCAATCTTTTTTTAACTCAAAAAAAATAAAAAATTGTAGCAGCAACTTAAGCTAGTTCTGTTTTTCCTTTAAAAACAGAAAAAAGAAAACAAAAAACTCTTGGCGAGAGACCTGGTGAACAAACGAGTGAAAATTAACGAGGGTTAGTCTGACTAGAAAGCGGTTTGGTATCGCTTAAACGAAGTCTCGAGTTCGAGCCTTGGCGTATACAGAAAATTTTCGTTGGAAGACTCACCCACCATAACCAGGTGCGCGACGCAGGTGAGATCTGGATATAGTCTTGGGTGGGCACTTAAAATAAAAAAAAAACAAAAAAAAAGTGAGAACCAAAAAGTAATATCCAAACCAGAACCAGCCCCAAGTGAAGAAGGCCCATTTTCTCTTAGAAGCAGACTTTCTGGTGTTGACCATGGAATCATCGTAGTACTTTTTATATGACTCTGTTTTACAGTCTCCTCTGATTCAGTTCCAAATCCTTGTTCCTCGTTTTGGGTTGATCTTGTGAGTATCTTTTACTTTGATGTTGTGCCTCAAAACTCCAATGACAATAGATGCTGGCTGCTGAATGCTGATATCAGTTATGTGTTGGTTTATTCACGGGCAGCAAAGCCAAGGGAGAAAACTGAGAAACTAGTAATGTCATGTTCATTACCAAAAATATTATATAGCACCAATATTCTAATCTTATTTTTTATACATATTTAATATTTTAATATTATTTGTGATATAATTTTACCTATAATTTTTTTAATTTGTTATAATTTTACCTATAATCTTTTTAATTTAGTACAATTCTTAGTACTTGAAAAATAAGATTATGTATAAAATTATACTAAATTATAAAAATTATAGATAAAATTACATCAAATTAAAAAGATTATTAGTAAAATTATACTATAAATAGTATTATGATATTAAATCAATATATTATGTATTATATAACCCTTACCAAAAATGGAAACAATGAAGAAAAGATAAAGTGGGAATTGGTATAGTTGATGTTTAATCCAAAGTAGTAAACAAATTAAAATAATCGAAAAGGACAGAGGCAAAATGTAGGTGTCGTTGTCTACCATTGAGTGTCACAGGAGAACATGGCATAATGGGATGTGCCTTTCCCTCCAGAGAAACTAAATGCTGCGTGGGCCATTCCCCAGTATATTTGTTTATTGGGATAAGATGCGCCCAACCCACGTCCCCATTGCCATGTATACGTCCTCTGAAAAAACAGGAAAAACACCCGTAATTTAAATATAATATAAAAGATTAATTTTAAATATAAATTAATTAGATATTTATGAATAGAGAAAATATATGTAAAGAGCGTGGGCTGATTTAGTGTAATAATTTTTGTTGCTGTTATTGCTCAGAATAAAAAAATTGTAAAAACATTAGGGGAAAAACTCATGTTTGTTATGAATAAACCAAAACACGTTGACAAAAGTTGAGAAATTGAAAACACGAGTATATAAATCTCAAAAAAATTAAAATTAAGAAAATTTGTTACTGCATTGTGTGTGCGTGTGTTGGGGGTTGCAATGACTTTATGGAGTCACATCCTCCCTCCTCGTCCCTCATCATCATCTCTCTCATTTCTTTTGCGCCTGGTCTCCATTGCCCCTCTTTAGACACTTTTTTTTTTTTACTACACAAAATTTTTAAAATAAGTTAAATGTATATACGAGCAAAAGGTAAGATAAATTTTTTTTTTCTAAACAATATTAATATCAGATATAGTGAGCTATCTATTATCCTCAAAAATAAAATTATGTATTTAAAAATTAGGATACATTCTTAAATATTACGATTGAAATTATAATAAAATAATATTTTTTAAAACTCGATTAGAACCACCAAAAAACTGTTCATGAATGTTGAGACTTAGAGAGTGACTTCTCGCTATATCTATATCAAGAATGACATAAATTTTAATTTTTAAAAATTGTAGTTGTTGGAAGAAATAATTTTTTTTTACATTTTAAGTTTAAAAAAAATTATACCCTTAATCGAAAAAAATAAAGCTAGACTACGATTGTGTCTAAGTTGAGATAATTTTGAATGGAGGGTTTAGCCTGAAAAGGAGAGAGACGGAGGGTAAGAAGAACGATTGATTCAAAAAGAGAGAAAATGATGAGTTGGGGTTGGAGACATGAATAGTAATAATTATAATAATCCGAGGTCTGAGGTTACAAGTTGACTAATATAAGAGAGAGAAGGGGAAGAAGGAAGAAGAAGATACTGCATATCCATGGCAGACCCAGCACATATCTGTTGTGGGATTAGAACAGCCTATGGCAAGTGAAGCATTATATGCTTTCACCAAAAGCGAATCTCTCGCTTTCTCCAATGTCCTTTTTTTAAAATAATAATAACGGATTATAAAGCTAATTCGGTGCAGGTTTATATACTTATTTATATTAAAAAAACAAGAGGAGGGTGGCGGATATTTGACTTGAACCATTGAACCTGAGGACCAAAAACATGAGTGCCTGTGGATCTACCGGGAAACGACAAACACTTAAGAATATTTTTTTCCATCAAATAAAATATCATAAATTGATTATTAAAAGAAAAATTTGCTGAAAATCCTGTCTAACAAATTTTATTATTTAAAATTCTAAATACAATATATTTTATAGCGAGTACAAATTTTTTTAATTATATACATCTCGCCTAATTATATATAAAATAAAAGATATTTATATATGACTAAAAATATGAAAGAAAAACAACATGAGTTAGTTGGTATTATTATTAGTATTTTTAGACAATAAATTTTATAATAGAGTATTTTTTTATCATAAAAAAAATAATATCAAAAAATACTTTTACTTTTTACAAAAGTGTGACCGTATTACCTTTTAATTTTATTGCACACATTTACTCTTGTTGTCCAAAAACAAATAATAACTGAGAGATACAATGGATTTTCTTTTGATTTGCAGATATATACAGCATGGGAACATTTCAACGTGATGTGGGATATCCTTTAATACATCGTGTTTGTATAAAAAAAAACAAGAAAGGAAAAAAATAATCCAGCATGGGAGGCCGTTCAGGCAATAATAGGTAAGTGCAGGGTTGGCTTCTGCCGCATTTACAACATGTTATTAACATATAATAATATATCATGTGTCTTTTATTATCTCCATTTTATATTAAATTAAACGAACTGCATGAACCTGAAAGCATTATTCACTGAGCCATGTGATTTTGTTTTGGAAGGAATCAAACGAACTTCTGTACAAGTGGGTACGATTTCCCAGTTTCGTTCCTTTGGGGTTTTGACCAATTTGAAACAGCCCATTCTCCAATATCGAAGGTAAGAAAAGAAAACGCGACGGCTTGGCAAAAGGTGACGTTCAATTTAATAAACATTATAATTACTTTACCATCATGATGGGTACTTTGAACTTTGAAGAAAGATCCAACCTCATTTCGAAAACTTCAGATATAAATATATATATTATTTCCAGAAAATCTTAAAAATAACTGTACTAAATATGATGCTTGTGAAAAAAGAATCCCCCATGTAAAAAAGGTTTTCATGTATGCATTCAATAGGAGAGGATTCTTTTTAATTATTATAAAATCAATCAAAATCTTCTCTCCAACTCAGAATATTCGATTCAAAGTTAGTTACTCGCAAAGAATAGAATAAAAATAATTCTCTATAATAACGAAAATAAGTTAGGTATGAATTTAAATATTTATTTTCTACCAATAGTTCTTTTTTACCTATACATATATATTACCATCCGCAAATAATCAAACAAAGGCCAACCATCTGAGATTAAAAAATAGGTCGGAAAATCAAAACCAGATCCCCATATATCTGGTTTCTGGTTTTTGAGTATGGAAGAATATTGCAAAGAATCCCCACTTTCTTTGCCCAGATACATTGCATGTGGGTACCATTTAGTGTATTGTCGCGTACCGGAATGGTTCTATTTCCACTCGCCATAATAAAAGCTTCCCTTTGACAAACATCATCCCTTCACTTCTCTTCTCCCCAATTCCTCTCTCTCGTTGTCCTTTTTGCCCTATCTAATAGGGTTTTTATGATCTTCTAGATCCACTTTCTCTCATGCATTATCGCAATTAACGCCACAATCTTCTTCCGCTCTATAGTTTTTGCTTTCTTTCGAGGGTTCTTTGGTGGAAATCGGTGCAGATTTGACCTCCCTGGGTTTATTAAGCTTTACCCATGTCTAAAGTCATCGGCTTCACTGGTATGTTCATGGATTAATCCTATCATGTTCGATCATTTGGTTTGTTTTGTTATGCTTATCCTGAAATCTTCTGATCGTGTAAATAGTTTGTTCCCGGCGATGCTTTTAGTTGTATACTGTGTTTTTCCCAGTTGCTTTAGGCTTAAGTTTTATTCGATGACTGATTGGTATGTTGAGGATAGGAATATAACTACTTTGTAATCGGGGTTTAGGTGTTATTTTAATTCTTTCACGAAAGATCTCTTGTTCCCTAGACGATGCCTGAGGGATATTCAGGGTTTCAGATTCTAGTATATATTGTGAGCTTGGTTTATATTTGTAAGATAGCTAATCCAGTATGAAATTATGTTATGAATCTTTTTGTTTGATGAACAGAGAAAAAGTCGGTTTGAGTACGTATTTGAGATTGATATTTTCTGTTGAAAGGTAGTCCGAATCTTGATCCTTTGTCAGTTTAGGAGAGCCTAATGAATTTAACTAATATATGCGGTTGTTTGTATTTTGTTCCATGGTTTCATTCACAGACTTGATAGTTCATATTCTGCATGTACTGGTAAAATCAATTTGTGTAGTCAATTTTTGTTTGCACAAAGTTAATTTTCCTGACTTAGCATGTGTTTACGATTACCAGGAGGTGACGATTTTTGCCCTGGGGGATCAATGTACACTAATCCCAAGGAATCTAATCTATTATTGTCTCTTGGCAACCATGTTGATGTTTACTTTCCTCTTCGGAAGAGATCTCGCGTCAAAGCACCTTTTGTTTTTGACGGAGAATGGTTTGAACAGAAGAAGACATCTATCGAAGCTTTGCCAGATGAATGCCTCTTTGAGATCTTTAGAAGGCTGCCTGTAGGCCAAGAAAGGAGTGCATGTGCCTGTGTTTCTAAGCGTTGGCTTATGCTTTTAAGCAGTATTTGTAAGGATGAAATCTGCAGCAGCAAAATTACCAGACATGAGAACGAGCTTTGTGAAACGGAGGCTGATGATGTGGAATTTGGGGGTGATGGTTACCTGTCCCGGAGCTTAGTAGGTAAGAAGGCAACAGATGTTAGACTTGCTGCCGTAGCTGTTGGTACTGCTTCTCGTGGCGGTCTGGGAAAACTTTCAATCCATGGGAGCAATTCAGATCGTGGGGTGACCAATCTAGGTCTCAAGTCTGTTGCCCATGGATGCCCTTCATTGAAGGGGCTTTCACTATGGGACATCACTACCATCGGTGATGAAGGCTTAGTTGATATCGCTGATAGATGTCGTCAGCTAGAGAAGCTGGACCTTTGCAAGTGCCCAACAATTTCTGACAAGGCTTTGGTTGCAATTGCAAAGAACTGCCCTAATTTGACTGAGTTATCCATAGAATCATGTCCTAAAATTGGTAATGAAGGTCTACAAGCTATTGGGCAGATGTGCCCCAATCTGAGGTCTATGTCGATCAAGAACTGTGCCTCTGTTGGTGATCAGGGAATTGCAAGCCTGCTCTCTTCACGTTCTTTTGATTTGGCAAAGGTGAAGCTTCAGGGTCTGGCCATTTCTGACCTCTCTCTCGCTGTTATTGGACACTATGGAAAGGCAGTTACTGATCTTGTGCTATCCTGCCTCCCAAATGTTGGTGAGAAGGGGTTCTGGGTCATGGGCATTGGCCATGGGTTGCAGAAGCTAAAGTCACTCACAATTGCATCCTGCCCTGGAATTACAGATATTGGGATTGAATCTGTAGGGAAGGGCTGTCCAAATCTCAAACACTTTCACCTTCGTAAATGCTCATTTCTATCGGACAATGGATTGTTATCATTTGCCAAAGCTGCTCTATCACTTGAGAGCCTACAATTGGAGGAGTGCCACAGGATCACCCAACTTGGGTTTTTTGGTGTTATTAACTGCAGTGCAAGATTGAAGGCTCTTGCACTCGTGAGCTGCTTTGGATTTAAGGATCTGAATTTGAGATTGCCTCAGGTGTCTCCTTGCAAGTCGCTCCAGTCACTAACAATCTGTAACTGCCCTGGATTTGGTGATTCTACCTTGGCTGTGCTAGGAAAGTTGTGCCCTCAGCTGCAGCATATTGAATTAAGTCGCCTGGAGGGTGTGACAGATGCGGGGTTGCTTCTACTGATTGAATGCTCTGAGGCTGGTCTGGTTAAGGTTAATCTTAGTGGTTGTGTAAATCTGACTGACAAAGTGGTCTTATCGATGACCAATAGGCATGGTTGGACACTTGAGATGCTAAATCTTGATGGCTGTAAAAGGATCAGTGATGCTAGCTTGATAGCAATTGCCGGAAATTGCCCTTTGCTATCTGATCTTGACATTTCCAAGTGCGCAATCACTGATGCTGGAATCGCGGCCCTGGGAAGTGCTGACCAACTCAACTTGCAGGTCCTTTCTTTGGCAGGTTGCTCTTTGGTTTCAGATGGGAGCTTGTCTAGTTTGACGAAATTGGGCCAGACCCTTTTGGGATTGAATATCCAGCAATGCAAAGAAATCAGCAGCAGATCTGTTGACGTGCTTGTGGAACTTCTTTGGAGGTGTGACTTCCTCTTCTGAGCAGAACAACTTAATCTCACAGCAAATTATGACAGCCAGCTAGTGCCAGGAATTGGAACAGGCAGGATGTTTTTCAGACAACTTTTATGATTAGCGTTGCACAGTAGTTTTTGGGTCCATTATCTGTGGATCTTTAGTCATCCAGCGGCTCGGTTCCCTTTTTCCAGAGCATACAGTCACTTAATTTTTATTTTTTTGCGGGTTTCCTTCAATCGGAAATCTGTTCAAAGTTTTTGGCTCCGATTCATGGTATGCCGTCTTTTTAAGTGACCGTAAACCTCTGAACATAGATGCCGAGTTCTGGAGTTAGGATTCTTTGTTAGTGGGGTGTTGGCACCCGATAGATTCAGCCCAGCTTTGCGTTGGTTTTGCCACCATGTGTGTCCCTAGTTCTCCTTTTCAAGTCTTTTACTCAAAGGGCAGGTTCAAGTTAAAGAATATGTGGTCTTGTAATCCTAGATGCAGTTGGTAGTTGAGTTATGATGATGTCTTGTGTTCTAGGGCTTTGGCCATGGCAGCAAGTTATACAGGTCTGCCATGACAATCCTCTCGGATTGTTTTTTTTTACCAAGCCCTTGTTTTTTTAGGCATCATTTTTCTGGAACTGTAAACTGCAACATCTGGTTGTGTAATTTACTGATGCCTGCCCTTTGTAATGTATGATGTATGTCATGTTATGAAAAGTAATGAATAAAAATTTGCAATCTTCTGCTATGATCTCATTTCTGGCTTTTGCAGTTAGTAATGTGTGATTGTGACCTGAGTGTTGGTTCCGTCCAGAGGGATGATTGTGTGGGCTGAATTCCACCCGTTGTATGATATCATACGAGACCCGATGGCTATGAAATACAAAAGTGGCTTTAGCTGTTTTAATGACAAGATTACCCCTGAATTTAGAAAACTCGGTTGTTGGATACGAACGGGTTTCCTTGAAACTGCCAAAAGATAGCTAGGTTGGGTTGGATTACTATTCACCACTAGAGGTGGGAGTCTCCGTCACTTTTTTTTTTAATTTTTTTAATATTTTTTAAAAATTATTTTTAAAATTTTAAAATATTAATAAATTTTTTTAATATTATATTAGTATAATTAAAAAATTATTAATATTATACTCTTATAAATTTTTATTTTTTATAAAAAAAATAAATTTTATAACTATAAATTTAAATAAATATTAATATAATATTAATCAATAACACATTTCAATAAATAAATAATTATTTTAATTAATATTTGATAAGAAAGATATTTAAAAAATATTTAAATAAAATAAATAATAATATTAATAATTTTAAAAAAATAAATTGAATAAAATGAGTGTGCAATCTACTATAAAACCGGTTGATTTTTAACAAACCAAATCACATGCTTTTTTTGTTTTGGTACAACAAATCACATGCACCTAAATAATAATATTAATAAATTTAAAAAAATAAATTGAAGAAAATGACCGTGCAATTTACTATAAAACCGGTTGATTTTTAACAAACCAAATCACATGCTCTTTTTGTTTTGGTACAACAAATCACATGCATTTGTCATATAAAGTAATCCTTAGTGCTCAGTCACTCAGAAACCCCATTTACGTTTTGGGCCCACCCCTTTATTTGCTCGAGATAGTGACTGGATTCCATGGAGGCCAACAGGCAAAATACTATTATTTGATTTGTCTGTATCTTCTATATTTCACAGATAAAATATTGAGTAAATTATGGACGTTGGTGACTCCAGGGACAATATCTCTGGCCGTGTGATATTCTGTAGAAGCATTATTGAAGCACCCTACTGTACAAAAAGACTGGTGAATCATGGGAGCTTCACTGGGAAATCTGTGTGGTGGTTAGAAACGATACCTTCCACTAGGGGCAAGCTTTCATCTTCGGCGATCTTTGCACTGTGTCAATTATCATGGATCCATCATTATCTTTCTTTCTTCTTTGCAGAAGAGGTCCTTTCTTCGATATACTGTCTTCTCAAAAATGATACCCTAAGAAAGGATGAATCGAGGTCCTTGCTTGAAGATTACTGACATATAAAGAACAAGGACAAAGAATGAAGACCAAGCTGGTTAAGTTTCTAATACATGTATGAGCAGAACACAAGCTTATGAACCAAGAGAGGGGCTTGGAAATTGACAGGTGTTCTCACATGGTAGGTACGTTGTTTTCAAAAGATGTTATGACGGCGGCAATTTAAATTTAAAAAAAAAAATCACAAATGCACCAACTAAAAAAGGAAACGGCTGTGTAGAGCCTTACATGGTGGAAAGCGAATGAAGGTTGCCCAGTGTCTAGATTTTCTCTAGCGAATGAATGATTAAGAAGAAGTAGAAAGTAGAAGATTTCATACAAACTTGGACTCTCTCTTGATAACGCATAGCAGTACTGCTACAAATGATACAAAGGCAGCTGTTAGTTTTTGAGCACCATAGTGGTCTGCATTTATTATAGTCTTGTTAACTTCGACAAAACCATAAAGCAGCAATTGACATGAAAAGAGTGATAAGCCTTGCAGTTGGGTTTCAATAAATGCTCTGCTTCAAGCATCAAGAGGAACAGTACAATCAGGACAAGGACTTATTATTATTATCATTATTATTATTTGGTCTGAATTTTGCAGTGCAAAAACAATAGCAAAGGATTAGTGTGGGTGTGGGTGTCCGTTATATGCAGACCCTCACGTCCATTCTTTATAACGGGGAGAATGAGACAAGGCTTCTCATCAATGTCTCTCTCCAATTTGTACTTTGGTGGGGAAACCCTTTCTTCCAAATATTGTTGAAGAACTAATCTAACACATCAACTCAATTGGTTGCCGTACATTAATAGTTTTCCTAATGATTGACTGTGATATTTGTTCAGAAATGCTGATAATTCACTCGCTCTTGCTGATTGATTAAACTGCCCTTGATTGCTTTCTGATATGTATTTAATGAATTCATCCGCATAATTGGTTGACTAAAGATATTATTTACATATTAATTCATAGATGGAATAGAGCAGGGTCCACACTACCCACTGCCACACTATTGCAGAAGAAATCTGTCAAGGAGCGTGTCACAGTAATAGTATAAATTACAAAGCCAAGCAGTCAAATAAATAAATTATGAAAGGAGATCTAAGACAGCGCCTGTAGCTCAGTGGATAGAGCGTCTGTTTCCTAAGCAGAAAGTCGTAGGTTCGACCCCTACCTGGCGCGAAATTTCTATTTTCATTTTCTTTTTTTTTTGTCTTTTTTTTTTACTATATGCGCCTATCGAGACTGAGATTGTCGTATTTTGTCAAAGCAAATTCTAGTTTATTTCAAGGGGAGTAAAAGGACAGAGGGCAAACTGTTGTGAACTTGTGATCTTTCGTCTATGCAAGAACAAAAGTAGAAGATTATTTGCAACAAGGCCAGGCCAAAACAAGATTTACGTGACGAACCAAACAACATCTTATGACTGATATATAATCCCCTCATGAGATCCAGGGAACCTCATCTTCCTGATTCAATCTCTGCATCTCTGAACTCGTTCCTAATCTCACATAATGTCTTTAATAGCAAAATGCCCAGGATTCCTTTAGGTCTACTCCGATGGTCCTGTCAAGCGCTTTGCCCGCCGCCGTCTGCAAAATGGTCCGACTCCTGCAAATCCAAGGACGCCCTCAAAACCCATCACCGGAAGGCTCTTTGTCCCTCGTTCTCCTTCCCCTTCCTACAAGCTTCCAGTCTTGGTTTACTTCCACGGCGGCGGTTTCTGCATCGGCTCCTCCACGTGGCTCGGCTACCACCAATTCCTATCCGACTTCTCAGTCGCCTCTCAGGCCATCGTTCTTTCCGTCGATTACCGTTTGGCTCCGGAGCATCGGCTTCCTACGGCTTACGAAGATTGCTACAGCTCGCTCGAATGGCTTCACGATCAAGCCATCAGCTCTGAGCCTTGGCTTCAGCAAGCTGATCTCTCTCGGGTGTTTGTCTCCGGCGACAGCGCCGGTGGAAACATCGCGCACCACGTGGCCGTGATGGCGATTCAGAACAATAATCCACGTGACTTGAAAATCAAAGGGATATTACCGATACACCCATATTTTGGAAGCGAGAAGAGGACGGAGAAAGAGAAAGCAGATGAAGTGGGAGAAGTGAGATCGAATGACATGTTTTGGAGGCTAAGTATACCAGAAGGCTCAGACAGAGACTACTATGGGTGCAATTTTGAGAAAGCAGAGATGTGTGAAAGTGAATGGTCTGGTGTCCCAGCAATTCAAGGGCACGTGGCTGGGAAGGATTTTCTGAAGGAAAGAGGAGAGATGTATGCAGAGTTCATGAAGAAGGAAGGAGCCAGAGGTGGAGATGGTGGATGCTGAAGAAGAGAAACATGTCTTTCATGTGTTCTATCCTCAGTCTGAAGCAACTCGCTTGCTTCAAGCCCGGATGACCCACTTCTTCAACACACATTAATTTCAATCTCAAGTTTCAGATATATATATGTGTGCTGAACTAGATGTTCCTATTCTGTTATGTTTTGTTAATGCTAAGCATATTCTAGAGTGATGGAATAAAGTTATTTCCTGTGATATTCTGAGCATTACCAGAATGATCCCACGCCCATCTCACATAAATTTCCAACACATATAATCATCAATTCATAAAACAATAAGAGTAGTAAAATATGAACAGTATTGGGAAAATTGCTTTAAAGGGAGTGTTCTATGGGGTGAGTTGATGATCATCGTTTAAATAAATCAATTTTCATATTGAATGCTTGAATGCAAGACATTTTTTTGTTATATTTTCCAATTACCTTATACAGAGGCTATAATTTATATGAGTGTCTTGACTTAACGTTTGATAAGAGGGAATAATTAGGCTAAAAATTTATTTAGTAAATTAAAAATGAGTATATAATTTATATATAATTTTTTTTATAATTTAGATTAAAATAGTTGAAAATATTTGTTATAATTTAGTAAGGATTAAAATTGTTCAAAAATTTTATAACTTGAAGTAAAATGATTTAAAATATTTTATTTTCATTTCTTCTATCTTATTTATTAGTTTTTTTTATGAAACTAAAATTACCTAAAATGTTAAAAGTGTAGCTAAAAATAGAAGTGACTTCTATTGTACTGAATAAGAAAAATATTTGATTCCACTTTCACTTCCACGCTACCAAATATACTTTTAAAAAGCCTCCCAACATGATCTGTATATATAGACTTACTTTTTTTTACCCATATAGTTTTTAATATATGATATATTAAGAAGTTAATTTTAATTATAAATATAAAGTATATTTTTTAATTTTTTAATTTATTTTTAAATTATTCATATTGATACTTTTTTAACAATAAAGAGGGAGAGAGTTAAGAAAAATAATTAACGTGTTACTTATATTAATTAATTTTATTAATTTAAATAACATTTATATTAACAAAGGAAATGAATATATAACATTATTGCATGAAAACGATAGATGCATGGAAGTTCACATGGTATCATTGTGGTGTGGCATGTAGATAATAAAATTTGCTGGGATGCATGGCATGACTTTTGTCACGCATGCTGCCTCAATACTTGTTAGTTCCAATTCAATATAATCTGGACTATTTAATATAGTCTCTCGTGTACTAGATTACTTTGATTTTGACGGGTTATAGTAGGAGTGATGTATTTTAACTCCATGATAAATATTTTTTAAGTTAATATCAACTTTTTATGTTTGGGGGGTTAATTTTTAAATCATCGTCTAAGAGATATCATTTAGTTTTTTTTAAATAAAATATAATACATAATACTAGTCAAGATATTAATTTAAGAAATATTTAATTATAAATTACAATGGGTGAAGTCGGCATCGGTTGGGGAACATGGGATTTTAGCAACGACATTTGGGCCTTTGCCCTTAGTCGAAAGGTGTTTTTTCCCCTTAAAATTCAGTTTAGGAGATTTCGCCCAGGCCTTTTATGACCAACTCATTTCTAAAAAAAATCGTTTGTATTAAAAAATTGTTATAGCGCCTAGCTATAAAAATGCCTCCATTCTCAATCGTAGAACCCTATCTTCACGAGTCCGTGACGCTGCCCGATTTTAACATCCTTGAAGGGGTTCCGCTATCTGAAGCTTCTTTTACCCCAATTGTATTTCAGCTAACAAATTTCATTTGCAGACTCTTCGAACCCCAAGCTAATCTTCTCATCCAATTCTTCGCGCAGGTATTTTCTCATATTCTAAAACCCTAGATTCTTTTTCTCCCCATAGCTCTAGTTTTAAACCCTAGTCGTAGTCCTGGGTCCGTTTCTGAGAATTCAATGCTCCGGGCTGATTAACTAGGTCTACCGTGGTTGGATTTGTAGAATATGGGAGAAACAAAGGATGAAGGATATGAGGAAGAGCTCCTTGACTATGAAGAGGAAGAAGACAAAGCCCCTGATTCCGTCGGAACCAAAGTCAATGGTGAAGCTGTCAAGAAGTAAGTTTTCTGTTATTTATCGTAGCCTATCGGGGTCGGGTGTCTGCTTTCCGAATTGTCTGGTCCTCAGATCTGTTTGCATAGACTGATTAGATGGGAGAATTGATCGGGCCAGGGCTTGGGGTTTCATGGTAAATCGTACCCTAGAAATGTTGGGAAAGACACGAGATCTCGATCTTTTTGTGATAAATGATGTATTTGACCACAACGTCCGGTTAATATATAAATTCACGTTCTCCGATATTATATTTAAATCTTACTAGGATGCTGTTTTTCCTCCCTATTTTTGATTGTATGAGAAGTGTAAATTGAAATAGTATTAATCTATAGGAACGGGTATATCGACATATGTTTTCAGAGAGCAGTATCTTGAAAATAAATACGGGGGATTTTACTGTTTTTCTCCTTTAAGTTAATAGTTTCAATTAATATGCAAACAATATCTGTTGCCCATGATTTTCTCTTTACCTGATTATTTATGTAACCTCTGTTACTTTTCTGTCGGCAGGGGCTACGTTGGGATTCACAGTTCGGGATTCAGAGACTTTCTTCTGAAGCCAGAGCTTCTTCGTGCCATTGTAGACTCGGGATTTGAGCATCCTTCTGAAGGCAAATCACCGAAACTCCCAAACTCGTTACCTTAGTCGTTCTTGTTGTATCTATTTTGATGATTTTTTGCTTTGTGGATGCATGTGATATTCGTGACAATGTGACAATGTCACCACTCTTATGCAATTGTTTAATTTGCATTTTGCAGGTAATTCTTCTATCATAATCTTGTATTGGAGACTTAATATGGTTTGGTAAAGCTATCAAATTAAGGGGGTCTGAGAGGTTTTTTTGTTTACAACTGGTTCCTTCGGTCCATTTTCTGTGGTTCATCATCAGTACAACATGAGTGCATTCCTCAAGCAATCCTTGGAATGGATGTGCTTTGCCAAGCTAAATCTGGAATGGGAAAAACTGCTGTCTTTGTTCTCTCAACCTTGCAGCAGATTGATCCTGTTGCAGGCCAAGTTGCTGCCCTTGGTCTATGTCATACAAGGGAATTAGCATACCAGGTATTTTTTGGGGTGTTTAATCTGAGTAAAAAAGAACTTACAGTACTCGATACTATTTTGTAGTGTATCAGATATTTATGTGTACTTACCAGTTAGTCATGCCAACAATCTGTCTCATGTAGATATGCCATGAGTTCGAGAGGTTCAGTACATACTTGCCTGATCTCAAGGTTGCTGTCTTCTATGGCGGTGTCAACATTAAAGTTCACAAGGACCTGTTGAAAAATGAATGCCCTCATATTGTTGTTGGAACACCTGGAAGAATACTAGCGTTGGCCAGGGATAAGGATCTTTCATTAAAGAATGTCAGGCATTTTATTTTGGACGAGTGTGATAAGATGCTGGAATCACTGGGTATGTTCGACCGCTCTGTCTTAAATCCTACTTGCACGCTTCATCTGAATTTAACATGGTTTTTAATAATATCCATTGTGCTTTCCTAGACATGAGGAGAGATGTGCAAGAGATCTTCAAGATGACTCCTCATGATAAGCAAGTTATGATGTTTTCTGCAACACTGAGCAAGGAAATTCGCCCAGTCTGCAAGAAGTTTATGCAAGATGTAATGTCCTATGGCCAGTACTACTTGAATTAGAAGTCTCTTTTTGATATTGCCCTCATTCTCTAAGAGCCTTATTAGACATTTAGGACATAGGATGCTGTGGTTCTGCCCATATTTACTTTTAGTTGGGGGGTCTATCTGTACTGTGCTTCATACCAGCCAAATTTTACGATGTCCAGCTTGTTGGGTGAAGTGTGTGATTTGGCGGCTGCAAATGGGGCTTGGAGATCATGACAAGAATGTTTAGTAGTTCAACTGCCGTCACTGTGTTTAGTCTTTTTTTCCTTTTTGTCTGCATTTAAACTTTTCTTGGGGTCTCTCAAAGCCTGTGCCTGTAAAGTGAGGTCTTTCACAACTTGGGCTGTTCCTTTTTTTCCCCTCCTTATGAGAGTTGGATTGGGTGCTAGTGTATTCTGGGGTTCTTGCTAGTTGCTGACAATGTACTTAAGTGTGTCAAAGAGTCAGTGGCGCTTGCTTGGCATTGAATTAAATAAAGGTATCTTCAAGGAGATTAAACAGTTGGACCAGAACTGTGATACAAGGGATCTGCATCCATCATTCATTTCCTTCTGGATTCCATTAGCTTGAGGAACGCCCCTAATATGATTTACTGTGACATTTGTTCCTTACAGCCTATGGAAATTTATGTTGATGACGAGGCCAAGCTGACCCTACATGGACTTGTGCAGGTGGGCTATTTAAATGAAAGATACATTATTTCCCTTTTCTTAGAAATTTCGTATGAGCTGTAGATGGCTTACATGGATGTTTTAAATGGCAGCACTACATCAAATTGAAAGAGGAAGAGAAGAACCGGAAGTTGAATGATCTTCTTGATGCATTAGACTTCAACCAAGTTGTTATCTTTGTGAAGAGTGTCAGTAGAGCAGCTGAGCTTGACAGACTACTTGTGGAGTGCAACTTCCCATCTATATGTATCCACTCTGGCATGTCACAGGAAGAAAGGTTTGTCTTGATTTCTCATGATAGTCTTGTATTTATTACTTCATAAGGAGGTTCAATTTTTTACTTAGATGGCTTATTAATTATGCACTTGTAGCGAAAGTGGTTCTGTGCAGCATGTACCGGTAGTTTGTGAGACTAATCTATTTTATGGTTTTGTAGATTAAAGCGTTATAAAGGTTTCAAGGAGGGACATACCAGGATTCTTGTTGCAACAGACTTGGTTGGGAGGGGAATTGACATTGAACGTGTTAACATTGTAATAAACTATGACATGCCTGATTCTGCAGACACTTACTTGCACAGGGTATGACTGTAAAATCTTGCCTGTTTAAATTTTATTTTGGGGCAATATTTTTTCAGATAATAAATTTCTCTGCTCTTATCTTTCTTTGGTGGGACATTGGTCAGGTTGGCAGAGCTGGGAGGTTTGGAACCAAAGGTCTTGCAATTACATTTGTTTCATGTGCTGCTGATGTCGATGTTCTTAACAATGTAAGGGTCTTTTTTG
Source organism: Leucaena leucocephala (assembly GCA_037074615.1). NCBI lineage: Eukaryota > Viridiplantae > Streptophyta > Magnoliopsida > Fabales > Fabaceae > Leucaena > Leucaena leucocephala. The sequence goes on along the minus strand of CM073517.1, from coordinate 3,722,417 downwards.
AATCATTTCATTGATGATGGGCTCATTGGCGGTTCTAAATTTTTATTATTCTGTATTTCAGGTTCAGTCAAGGTTTGAAGTTGATATAAAGCAGCTTCCGGAGCAGATTGATACCTCTACATACAGTATGTTCTCTCATATCTGGAACTTGATTCACATGATGGGCCGTTCGGATTGTACTGTATTATGATGTTCTTATAATGCTTTGTATACCTGCGCATACTTATTTGCTGACCCCATCCTGTTGTTATGGCATGCATCCTTATAATAAGTATATCGTTACCATTATTAATATATCAATATGCTATTACTACAACATAAACCACAAGCCTTATTTCGTCAGGTGAGGATGACTATTGTATAAAATTTATAAGGAGTTGCATCATTCGCAAGTCATGAATAGAGCATTTCATCCCTCAATTTCGATGCAATACGTGGGGTTTCGCATCTAGTATTATTGATATTATGGGCATCAACTGCTTATAAAAGGATATCATAACCTTATTTTAGGGCTTGTTTGGATAAGCTTTTGGGAAGAGGCTTGTGGAAAAAAAGGGCTTTTAGATAGTTTTTAAAAAAGGGCTTCTGGATTGAATAAATGAGTGTTTGGATAGTTATTTCCAGAAGGACTTTTGTTATTGAAAAATTACTAAAATGGTATGATTTTATTAAAAGTAGAAGAGGAGAGAAGGTGGAAAAGAGAGAGGGTGTGAGAAAAAGTAGGGGTGAAATAGTAATTGGATAGTCCATAAGCTCTTTTACTGTTCTATAAGCTATTTTCAGTAACTTATGCAAAATTTTAGTTTTAAACTATGGTTTGACCTAAAAGCCCGTTTAAACAAATATGGAGGTTTGTTTTAAAATTTCTCTAAACTAAAGTTTGGGCCAGATGTTTTTTTAAAACCCAAATTTCTAGCAAATCCAAACAGGCACTTAGTTACTGTTTGACTTGGGCTTTCTAAAGTTAAGGATTCATTGTTCTTGAAATTTCAACTTTTGTTCCATTTAGGCATTTTTTTCTTGTGTATTCTTTAAGTGGTTTATTGCGCAAAGGAAGATAGCATTTCATTCTTGAACTGCATTCACGTAAATTGCTTTGTGCCCCTGTTTCTCTCTCTAAAACTTTAAACAAGAACTATGTGTATGGAAGGTGGTTTCAAATAAATCTAGTAAAATATAATTTTCCCTTTCTGTAAGAAGGTATTTCTTTTCTTTCCTCATTTGGCAGTTGTTCCGTTGCTATTTTGAGATGCTCAAAATTCTTGCTTGGTTTGCTTGACATTTTATGCAGTGCCGTCATAGTGGTATGGGGACAAAACATCATTTGCTTGGATGTCACGAGTGGCTGTTGGAGGCTGTTTCCATCTCACATGAGTGACCGCCATTTGAGCAGCGGATGATCCACCTTGATTGATATCTTGAGTCCTTTGTAGTTTGGTAGACAATCAAGGCATTCTACTTTAGAGGCTTATCAGCATAAAGACTTTGCAGTAATATAAGGCTTATACATTTATGGGGTTTCATTTGCTGTATTGTGTATTGTGTAGATATTCTCGTATGAGCTACACTTTTACTCATAACTTGTTGCCTTCGAAAGAATTTAGTTTGCAAGTTGATATGGTGTGGCTTATTGAGATACCACATTGCTGTTTTTGTGTTGTACTTTTAAGTGTTGTTCGTGCCTGGGACTCGATAAGGAGTTCTGAGTACAAGTTTCTGAGGCAAGCCATTCATTGTTGGACAAAGCTCTGTGCGGAAGCAGGATATAAGGTTCGTTGCCATTTAATTTGACTTCTGGTTGATTCTGATGAGGATCGTCAAGCATTTTGTACCATAGATTTTTTGGCAAGTTGTTCCGTCATTGTAGTTTGATGTATAAATTGTGCCATAAGATGCTGGCTACCCGATAGTCCATGTCTCCTTTGACCCTAATAATTATTACCACGTTCAGATTAGGTCCGTGACATTTTTCGTTCAAGTGCAAGTATAACGAGTGTTTTAGAGATGAAAACGAGATTCGTTTCTGTTGACTTTTGGATTTAAAATTTTAGTCAATTTTGGTTGAGGTCTCTCAAAATATGTTGTTGATGAGGTAATGACTTGCTGAAGGGTTGGTCTTGTTTAGTAAGAAGGGTTTTGATCAAAGGTGATCGCAATTTCAAAAGCTAATTTCTCTATTAAAAAAATTAGAGGCTTTGATATGATTCGAGTTGACTGATTTATCGGGAAAAAATGTTCTCTAAATGATCTAATGTTTGATTCAAATTTGCCTAGGACAAAAAATTATGTTGTGTAAAAATAATTTAGTAAATTTTCACGGAATTAAAGAGAAGGACCAGAGCGTAATTTTATAGTAAAACCAGTAAACAGAAACTCCGTTGTGCTCTTGGAAAGGTTAATGGGGTGGTAATCTCGTACCTAAGGCCTAAGGTACTTGTAAATATCCGGATGTAGTTGAAATAAATATCCGATGAATTAGGTGGGTAACAAAAAAAAAATATTTAGCGTTAACTTTGAATGATATTACGAACTTGTGAGAGCTATTGTTGTTACTTGTTATTATTATTCTAGATAAACTGGGAATTATTAGTCTGGATCCCCTCAGTTAATTTATCATCTTTATAGGCATGTGATTTGATTAGAACAGGAAAACAAATAAATATTGCATCCTCTTTAGTGTTTAGGAAGGAAAAAATAAATAATAATCCAAATTTATGATCTATATATATAAGTAGAAAAAGATACATGTTGCATTCTCTAATTTAGGAAGAACAGAACTTTGTAATGATTTAGACCAATCCAACAATTAAAATAAGGTAAGAAAATTATAAATTGAGTTAATCCAAATTCATCTATCTTCTTTCCTTCTTCGGTATCCTGAGTTCAATTAACTGAGGAGATTCGAACCATGGGATCCTAACCATGCTTGTCAAAGATTTTTTTTTTTTAATTTAAAAGAGAATAGTATTTTAATTTTTTAATTGATAATATTATAATCAAACCATCAGCTACATTTGACTCGTTTAGGCAGGCAATAAACTTTCTGCTTTTTTAATTCTAAAATTAATGAGTTTAGCATATTCACAGAGAGAGAGAGAGAGATTCATGCACAATAATATTTGAACAGGTGATGGTAATAAAAGTTATTATTAGTTAATTTCTCATATCATTAAAACAATAAAAAAATAAAAGCTACCATTATTTTCTTATTTCCAAGAATAGGCTAGCTAGCATTACTTTCTTATTTTGCAGGGGACGTAATAAACCATATACCATATACACACTGTGGTTAAGTCATAAGTGGGATTTTGTGTTCATGACAGAATTTTTTTTTTGGTAAAGATAAGTTTAAGTATATTCGGTATCGGTCTCTCACTAAAGTTAAGGCACAGTCCCAGGGCTCAGAGAACGCTTACAGGGAACTTACGAGATCACCTATCAAATGAATCCTCACAATGATAGCGAGAATCGAACTCACATCCTTATGGGATATGAACCTGTTTCTGATCATATGTGTCAACTCTCATTTAAATCCATCTCCAAAACAATCAATGAAAGAGTGCTGGATTAAAACCACAATTATTCTCTGAACAATCTAAATTTCCTTTTGCTGTTTTCGTGGATTGAACAGTCTAAATTTCTTCTTTTGTTAAAGTTGACAGATTATTTGATCAAAAAAGTAAAAGGATTATTCTAACCAATACACATGAGTATTAAAATTAATTAGACTATTACATTTTTACTAAAAATAGTAATAAAATTTTTCTTATAAATTTTAAAATTAAATTCCGAAGCCACATGTAACATGAATTTCATATCCTATAATTGTTAATAATATAACCGTCAGTTATATTTGACTTATAAGTAGGCGGGCAACGAACTCCCTGCTCTTGACTAATGAAATACTGATGTCTTGAATTCTGCAATTAATGAGTTTTAAATATTCGGATACATTCAGACAGAAAAGAAGTTCATGCACACTATTTAAATTCCCACACAAATCCCCAGTAACTAATCATGCTAATCATAGAGTTATTATTGGTTAATTATTCATAGCTGAAGTAAAGAGACTTAAGCAAAAGCTTTTTTTTATTTTTTTTTTATTTAAAGTATGTTCAACTTAAGTAGATTTATTTGCAGAAAAGTGGAGTCTATTATTTTGTTTAATTTCTTTCTTTTTATACTTTACAATGGTAAAATACTTCAGCAGATCACTCATGAAAACAATAAAAATATATGCTATAGCACTATTATATGATTAAAAAATAATTTTTTTATTTGATCAAAGGTATTATCCTTTTCGAGACTTGAAGCTCAAAAAATTTTCGTCTTTTCTAAAGAGTGTATTTCTTGATATTTGAACTTGTATTATCTCTTTTACGAAGATGTCAGGTCTCAATCAACAATTTATTGGTATTATATTTTTTGGGTACAATTGTTAGTATTATTTTAATTATACATACTTTGGCAAAAAAAAAATATCATATCTGAAACAATAAATAGGAAAATCCGAGGTGTTACTGGATTTTAGATGCAAATGGATTTAAAGCCAGGCATTGAGGGTAATAGATAGTTCATCCTGCCTGACATTGGTATTGCCTAGAAAGAAGGGAGACTTCACCTAGCCCTTGGATCGTGGGTGAGCCAAACCCCTTTCCAAAAATTTATTTATAAAAAAAATAATGAAAAAAAAGCTCAAATGCATGATCTATGCAGGGAAACACATTCAAGTCATTCCCAATAAAATCAAAGGAGATGCATTAATGGCATTAACCACGTTAATTAATTACCATAAAATCTCAAATATACAAATTAAAATCAGATTCTCACATTTTCAATTCATGTCCATATAGGAGGAATGTGTGTGTCCAAAGTCAAAGACAACACTCACAAAACACACACAGAGACACAACCCTGAGGAAAACACACAATGATGCCCATAACTGAAAGTCAGATACAACTCTTCCACAAGGTAGACCGCGAGGTCTTCTGCTGCTTGCTTCTGAAACTATCTCTGGAACCCTCTCAATGCCTTCTCATACTGTCCCTCTGGCTCTGGCTTGAAAACGTAGGGTACCCTAACGTTGTCCCTCAGCTCGTAGGGCTCTCTAACCCTCTGCTCAACGTCATGGCCAAAGAAGCTCAAGCATGCCTCAAGTGTCTCGAAGACGATAACCCTCGCATCCCTAAAGGTGGTGGCCTTCCTCTTACCTCCACACTCCTCGAAAAGGACATTTCTCTTCAACTCTTTCACCTCAAAAGATTCACCGCCATCGCCGGAATCAAAAGCGTCCTCAACAACGTCTCCGTCAGAATCTTCTCTGATATATTACACAACGTTCTGAGTATGAATAACGGTAGCAGGTCCGGGGGCGGAGGGTTTGTCCCGAACGGATCGTTGCCGATTCCGGGTTTTCCGCACCCGGTGTTCGGGAACGTGACGGTGCCGCAGTTGAGCCAGGAGTTGCCGGCGGAGTTGTGGTGGTATGATGACTTTGATCAGGACAACGTGTCATGGAGCAACAGGCCGTCGGACGACGTGAGGGACGAGGATAAGACGATGTTTCTGACGTTTTCGAGGGGGTTTCCGGTGTCGGAGGAGGAGGTGTTGCAGCTTTTTACGACCAACTTCGGGGAATCGAGCGTGCGGGTGATAAACATGGGAGAAACAGACGGTGCGAACGAGCAGCCTCTGTTTGCGACGATGGTGCTTGATAGTGTGGCAACCGTGGACGAAATTCTGATGGGGAAACGCATCGCCAAGTTCAAGGTTAACGGCAAACATATCTGGGCTCGCAAGTACGAGAATCGTGACTGAAGAGTGAAGAAGAACCACATAACATTAATTAACGCTAAAACAAAACCCGCCAAAAAACTATATATATATGAGCATATATAAAAATAAATATATATATCTGGTACGTGATGCCAAAGGCCGCACAAAACTAGACAACAAATTAACGTGTATGTCACTTTCCTCGTCGCGGATATCGTGATGCTCTATCTGAAACGTACGAATAATTAAGTGCAGTGACTCTCAGAAAATAATATGGCTCTAGGGGAGGTTTTTGCTCAATGCATATTGCTGTGTGTGTTGATTTTTTACTCTCTTAAATCCGATCTCTGTCTGTCATTGTACTTCTCTGTCATATATAATGGAATGAAAAAGTTATAACACATACTGTTCTCCATCGCCATTATTCCCCTTTCTGCACTAGCCTCTGAATCATGCACTTGCTATCGTTAATCAATTATTAAGGGCATTATATAATTCGTTGTGCCGTTAAGAACTGCAATTAATTATTGACAGTAATTACTGACGATTATTAAATAGGAGGATTACCAGTAACTTAGATATGGAGCTACGTACTCACCGTTAATACACATGCTGGATTTCTGCCCACAAAAAAACCAAAATGTACTCGGGGGTTTTCATCAGAAATGCTTTATTATAGAAAATAACAAAAATCGACCGCATGCGTTTGCCGGGAGTCGAACCCGGGTCTATTGCTTGGAAGGCAATTATCCTAACCGTTGGACTACAAACGCTTGATGAAAGGTGGTCTCTGCGTGTAAATTAAAGTAAAGGAAGAAAGTTCTCACCCTCAATTTAGGTTTTTTATTGATCTAGGTTATTTATATGAACAAAAGAAAAAAAAAAACTCATGAATGAATATAGAACTCCATATCTCTTAATAGTTTGGAATTGGGCCTCGTATGAGAACATATTGACCCAAGTTAACATTGGGGATATGAAAACTACTATGTTTGGATTGGGAAAATACATAGGAGAGGATATTACAAGGGAAGACTTCTAAAAATAATAAAAAAATTATTATTTTTAAGACTTTTTCTTTCTAATATTATTTTCTCTATAATATTTTTTTTTCCTTATCCAAATCTTCCCAAATTGAAGTGTTGAGAACGGAATTAAATTAATATAGGTCTTTGACATATTGAAAACTCATCCAGACCTCACAATCTGAGGAAACAAAAAGGGGCTTTTTGTGGGGGAGAGGGGAGGGTTGGGTCACCTACTACAATGATCTATGTGCATTAAATTAGTTGGTGGCTGTGGGGCCCATGTTATCTCAACAACGACCATGTGCTTTACGTCACACATTTTAGTTGGTATCGTATTTTCCTTAACTTTGTCTTAGCAACTCTCTCATATCTAATTAGTCAAAAATATTTTTTCCTTAATCAATGAATTACTTTGAGTTAGAGATTCTTATTCATGTTTCCCTTGATACCTTACAAGTGAACAGCAACAGACGCAGTTCTTGTTTTTTTTTTTAAATACGGGAGTTTACTATTTCTTTTTTTAATATAAGTTTATTCTCTAAAAATTAAATTTAAAATTTAGAGAGACCTAATAAAATATTATATTATTAGATTAACTCTATGTTAGTATAGCCGTAAATTTTTTTTGTCAAAACTATACATAGAGTTGTATTTACATTTTTATGCAATCATCTTATTTAAATTTGACCAAATTACATGACTTTATGGATAAGAAAAAGGAGATGAGATATTCCCCCTAATAAGTTATTATTATAATTAAATTCCAAGCATAGGGATATCCTAAAAATTCATATTTTATATAGCAATGTTTTGTAAAACTGTGGTATATGGTATGAAAAAGAGGGGACGATTATCTAAATTGTACCTAATCATATAATTATATAAAGAGATATCCATCTTTAATAATTTATTATTATAATAAATTCACTTATAAGTATATACACAATCCAAAGAATTGAACATGCATGATTCCGTATCCAAATATAGATATTGGTCAAACCATCGTATTTTTTGTTTGTTGTCGTGGTCTTGTGGAGGCACATTCTAGTTTTAAAAATTGTCCTAACTTTCATTTCATCACATGGGAAAGAATCCACCCGTATTTATATTTCATTCATGCATTTATTATTAGAGATTTTTTTTTAAAATATCATTTAAATTTTAAATTTTTAAATAAAAAATTATTCTAAAAATATATTGTTATTTATTTTATCAGAGCAGTAAATAATTTAAAAAATATAATAAATAAATTAATTTAAAATTTTAAATGGCATTGTTTTAATTTTTTTATTATTATATTGAAAAAATAGCTTTCTAGTTTCCTTTTTTCCGCTCCAACACATGAACTGTTGAAGAAGCTGTTATAGTAGTTTGTTTCATTTCATTCATTTCACCGCGTGAAAGCTGAAACCGCTCACTCACTAACTACAATCCAGCGCTCTCACCGTTCTGATCCAGACCCTTTCTTCTTCTTCTTCTTCTTCCCTTTCCTCTTCCTTCTTCGTCCCTTTCCTTCATCAGTTTCTGCCTTCAATTCTTCCACAATGGGTAAGGGAGGCTCTTTGAGCGAGGGCGTTCTCAAGAAGATCATCATCTCCTACACCTACGTCGCCATATGGATCTTCCTCAGTTTCACCGTCATCGTCTACAACAAGTATATCCTCGACAGGAAGATGTACAATTGGACTTACCCTATTTCACTCACCATGATCCATATGGCTTTCTGTGCCTCCCTCGCATTCCTCCTCGTTCGCGTCTTCAAGGTCGTCGAACCCATCTCCATGTCCCGCGACGTTTACCTCTCCTCCGTCGTCCCCATCGGAGCACTCTACTCTCTTTCTCTCTGGCTCTCTAATTCCGCTTACATCTACCTCTCCGTCTCCTTCATCCAGATGCTCAAGGCCCTCATGCCCGTCGCTGTTTATTCCATGGGGGTCCTCTTCAAGAAAGAATCATTCAAGAACGAAACCATGGCCAACATGGTCTCGATCTCGCTCGGAGTTGGCATTGCCGCCTATGGAGAAGCCAGATTTGATACTTGGGGTGTGATTCTTCAATTGGGTGCCGTCTGTTTTGAAGCCACCAGGTTGGTAATGATCCAAATCTTGCTTACCTCTAAAGGAATCTCTCTGAATCCCATTACTTCTCTCTACTATGTTGCGCCTTGTTGCTTGGTCTTCTTGTCTGTGCCTTGGATCGTCGTGGAGTACCCTGTCTTGAAGTCGACTTCTACCTTCAATTTCGATTTTGTGATATTTGGGACCAATTCTCTGTGTGCATTCGCTTTGAATCTTGCCGTTTTCTTGCTCGTCGGCAAAACCTCTGCTTTGACGATGAATGTGGCCGGCGTGGTGAAGGACTGGCTTTTGATTACTTTCTCGTGGTCGGTTATTAAGGACATAGTTACATCCATTAATTTGTTTGGTTATGGGCTTGCCTTTTTGGGTGTTGTCTATTACAACCATTCAAAGTTGAAGGCCCTTAAAGCGAAAGAGACGCAGAGGAAGACGACACAGACTGATGAGGAGCAAGGGAGGTTGCTGGAGGAGAGAGAAGGCGATGGAATAGGGAAGAGGAACGAACAGCAGAACTAGTTTTATGGTTATCTTAGACAGATTGAGAACGTAGAAGAGTATAGAAATAAAATGAGGAGGAAGAGCAATCTTGAGATTTTGAATATTGGAAGCGAAAAAGAATTTACGTACTACTCTGTTTTCTTTCACATGTTAATCTGTTGCTTAGATGTGTCATAGACTAAGAGTTTCAAATCCTGTTTGGTTTTTGTTTCTTGATATTTTGCCCTGTAGTTTTATGTTACGCTCTTGTAGAAACTCGATTTCTGGAGTTATTTTTACTAGATTTTTGGCCAATCCTGTTAAATGTTGTTTTATAATTCATTTCTGTTTACTTGAAAATTTTGAACTGGGTTTAATTACTCCCTACATGCCGCTAAATCTGAGTAATATTTTGGCTCAATTTGACATGCATCCGTAAGTCAAAACTGTGGATAGATTATAATGAGAAATTAATTGCTACGTTCCAAGTTTCAAATGGATAAGGGCATAACGTGCCCGTTCCTATTTTGACTGCGAAAGAGGTAAGGATTCTTCCTCCATGGCTGAAAATCCAGTACATCACCAAAGATTGTGACCATATGAAATGGACTGCTTTCTTGTCTTTAGTGACGGAACTGCTGAAATATCGAGTAATATATTGTCTGCCTTAGGTCATAAGGATCAGCCAGTTTGCACCATACCCTAAAGATTTTATTTGAAACGGAGCTCCATTTTAGTATTAGAACTGGAATCACATGGAGACGTAGTTCTCGCTTCTTCAGCATCTTCATGTACTTGAATAAAGCCATGATATCCTTTTTTATGAATCAGCACTAAGCGTATTGATGCTTTTAGCCTTTAGCTTATCATGGTCCATGCTCCTGCCACTTTAAATTGACTTTCGTTTCATTAACGCTAAGCGCTGAGTACTCACGTTTATGTCTCTACATATAGTAAAAGAATGGGGTTGGTAGGCATCAAATTCCTCAACACACAAAATGAATGTGGACCGCATCAATTATTTATGGGACCTTTCACTACCCTTCCAACGAACCCAGGATCTTAATCAATTCATAAATAAATTCATTCTATAGGGCATTTGGGCCGTCATTAATCCATTTGTGAAAGACTAGCTTAGGTTTTGGTTCATCAAAAGGGATACAATCGCCAACAACTAATTGGAATCCAGTCACGGAAAATAACTCTATGTAGCTTTCTCGACTTTCCCAGCTGTAATCTAAGACCAATTAAAAGAAGAATAATGAGTTATTAGTGTTCCTGGTATATGAACCTGACTGGATAGTATTGAAATGATCGACCGCTTCTAATCTGGAAATGCCATCAGGACAAGAAAGTTTGATGTTTTCAGTGTGACTCGTACCTTTTGATGCTTGATGGATTTGTCCCCAGAAGTCTCCACATGAACACGAACCATTCTTGAAGTGGTGGAAGCGCACCACAATCTCTCGGTTATATATCTTTGATATGAACTTCGTGGCTGAGTGGCAAGCTTCACAAACACGCAAGTTCTTCACAAATCTAATCGGTGTTCCAGGGGGTGTATTTATAAGAGCAAAAGCTATAGCAAGCTTTTCACTGTGTCTGAATAAAGAATCCTATTTGTCTTCATCAATGTCAAGCAACACCTGTGATGTTGAAGGCACATACCCTGCCCTCTTCATCTCCCTTCCCAACTCATCCACCATTTCATATATTTCTTTGTACTGGTGGTGCGATTTATCTCCAGCCACAAACTCGTACATTTAATTATTTAGCTCAATCATAGTGCTCCCCGAATCTTTTCCATCCCTTTCATATCCATCATTTCCCTAATCTCGGTTTTCTTCTCTCAGTACAGCAACTTTGCATAAATGTTTGAAAGTAGCACGTAGTTAGATTCATGCATGGGCTCGTTTTCTATTAGCTGTTTTGTGATGCTCTCTCCAAGCTTGAGCTCCCGTCGGGCGTGACAGGCAGTGATTATGCTTCTCCATATGATTTGGTTTGGTTCAATGGGCATTTGTTGTACGAAATCCAGAGCTTCTTTCACAAGTCCGGCTTTGCTCAATAGATCTACCATGCAGCCATAATGTTCTATCTTGGGCTCAATGCCGAATTTCTCCACCATTGAATTGAAATAGTGACGTTCTGTTTCAACTAACCCTGAGTGGCTACAAGCAGAAAGCAATCCAATAAAAGCAACGTTGTCAGGGGCTGCCCCTGCTTCTATCATCTCTTCAAATACAGAAGCAGCTTCTCCTCCACGACCATGCATTGCGAGACCAACAATAACAGGACTGCAGACTCAACCCCTTCGTTACAACAATATATGGGAATCATTGTATTCTGGACATGAAGATCGTCATCAAATCCGAACTTCACGACCAACCCATGAAGAGATTTGCCTAAATTCAAATGTGCAAGGCCTGCACAGGACTTGAGCACGAATGGGAAAGTGAATTTATTAGGCAAAACTCCATAATCGAGCATAGTTCGGTAGAAATACATAGCCTTTTCCATCGAGTTAGCCGTTTAAGCATAAGCCCTAATGACAGTATTGAACAACAACGTATCGAGTATCGGCTTCGGAAGAGAATACAAATGACGAGGCATAGTGAATGGCATCAAGCTCGGAGGAAGTGGAGGCGAACTTGGTGAGGACTGATGGGTTGTTTCGAAGACCCAATTTGAGAATAAGGGTTTGAACTTGGGTGAGCTTCTGGAAAGTATTGCAGGATTGAAGAAGAGCTAAGCAGCTCTGCTCGGCAACTCTTCATTTTGTGCTATCGGGTGGAAGTTGGAGATTGTTCGAGAGACTAAAGGTGGTGATCGGACGATACAGCTTGGTCGGAAGTCGCATAGGTTCGTTTCAGAACCCTCGACGGCCAAAACCTGAACTTGAAGCAAACCCAGTTCATACTTCATCGTTCTCTTCCCTCCTTTGACCGAGAAGATGAAGGCTTAAAAAAAATTATTAGTGAATTAAAATACTCCACGTTACCCTATTCAAAGCTGGGTAGTTATAACTAAAATTAGCTCAATTTAATCAATTTCTTTAATTTTTAATCAGTAAATTAATTAATCAGAGGATTAATTTTGAGATATAATTTATATAATTAAAATAAGATCTTAACAATTTAAATAGAGAAAATTACTGCCATAGTTATATAGTTTAGGATTCTGAAAGCCAATGAGTTATTCCTTGTTACCCGTATTTTATTCTACTCGATCCTTGAAGACACTCCCCCAAAAACATTGCATCGCCTGGACCCTTTCATTTCGCATATGCTGTTTAATTTATTGCTCTCACGTGGCTGGTGACCGGTGAGAATAGCGGCCACGTCAGTCTCCATCATCCGATCGACTACGATATGAATACGATTGAGTCCGCGCCATGAGGCGCAATAAGGTTGATTGCTCAAGCGTCTGAGAATGATTAGAAGGGTTTCAATTTGGTATCACCTTTCTGAGAGACTTCTTGCTAGAGGAATTTCGAAGTTTGGCTTCAATGTGATTCGGTCTTATTGTGATGGCTCCCAATCACACCTTCGCCATCAAAAGATTCCTGGTACCTCCCACTCTTCGTCAATATTGTATTTGTTTATTTGCTTTCGTCGTGAAACTTAATATAGTGATTAAATGTTGAGACTTTCAACCGTTCAGCTGATTCACTTATTTGGTTTAAATTTTACATTTCTTTTTCCTGTAACTGTGATACCCCAGGGCCGCTGGTCCAGTATAGAAGTCTGGTTGAGCAAGGGAAGCTGCAACATGATCCTTATCAAGAAAGTGTTGCTTCAGAGTTAGAGAATTTGCTTGCAAGGTTGGAGCAGTATGACAAAGAAATGGAGGAATATCATGTAAGTAATACTGCGATATTATACTCACTGCATGCATCAGCTAACAATTTTCTTCTATATAAAATATATGAATGCTTATCTTGTGGCTCATAGATACTTGTTAATCTTAACTCTTCGCAGGCAAAACTGTCCAACTGGGAGAAGAATCGGGAAAATGAACGCCGTAGACTCATGATGCAGGAAGTCGAGCTACAGCAACAGCAAGGGGACTGGTGGACGCGATTAACCAAGCGTCGGAATAAACTTGTTGAAAGATGGACCTCTCGGTAAATTTTGACCGAATTTTATATGGTCTGATTCAACTTGGCGTTGATGTATCACTTCTGATTTGGACTATTTTACTGCTTATGCTTAAAATGAATCCGAACTCAAAATTTAGTATTAGCTAATGTGTTATTATTCCAATGTATGCCTTAACGACTCAGGAACAGACCAAAAAATATGGAGCCAGGAGTGGGAAAATGGGTTTCCTATCTTAATCGTCAGAAGAAATTAGATTCACTGGTCGGTCCCCGTCCAAAAGCTCCACCAGCCCCAAAAGGACTTTACATTTATGGCAATGTTGGCAGTGGTATGCTACTAGACACTGTTTTGTTAGCAAACCTGTACGGTTATGCCTGCTTAGTTTGGTTTCTTTTTTTAGTTAATCGTATTGCTTGAAGTTCCTGGCTGCATCATTTATGTCATCCACTATACATTAGATATATATTCTTTCCTCAGTTCACTTGGTAGCATTGTGCTGTTCAATTCTTTCTATGTTAATTTGTTAACATTGTGAGCAATGAAGGGAAGACAATGCTGATGGATATGTTTTATATTGCCACTGAACGAATTGTTAAACATCGAAGAAGGTACCACTTTCATGAGGTGAGTCTTATATAATATGTTTGGGCATTACTTGGATCCTAAGGTTAACTTTGAGTTGGATGTCATTTATGCTCTTTCTGAAATATATGCTTTGTTTGTCTCTCGTTAGAGTGGGACGATTGACAAATTGTGCGGCTGTTCACCATTCATTTGCAGGCCATGCTAAAAATAAATGAACAAATGCACAGTATATGGAAGAACCAAACAGAGGAGAAGTCTTTGCAATCAAACATTTCTAGTTGGATCATTAATCTTCCCTTTGACACAAAAGCTAAGGAGTGGCTAGTTGCAGAAGAAAGGTACAAAGAAGAAGTGCAGATGAAAAACATTCTCCTTGCTGTAGCAGACTTTTTTGTGGATCAAGCAGATAATGAAAGGGGAGCTAGTATTCTGTGCTTTGATGAAATACAAGTAAGCAAAGCATTTAACTCGATACTTGGTATTGTCATTCTTACGTGGAGGCTACCATGTTCTAGGACCATATTGAGAATGTTGAGGGATAACAAGAGACTGTTGCCTGTTGATGTTATAGCTGAGTAAGGGTTGAGAGAAAATAATTTGTCCACAGAATATTTCTAGTGGGAGAGAGGGAATTAAAGAAGCCTAATTCACTTTTAATCATCATGATGTATTGAACGAGAATACTATTATTGCTTCAACACCTTGCTCAAAAAGTTCATGTTTAGAATGAATTCCTTAATAAGTATGAAGTTATATTAGTTTATCTCCTTCTTGAGAGATGGAGTAACTCCCAAACCTCAATTATCTTACATAGAAGTACCTTGTGAAGATCATAATCACTGGAAAAGGAGTTCCAGTGGGCACTAAATTTTTACGAGTAAGGCTGGCGATAGCTCTGACATTACAAATAGGAACAGTATCCTAAGGTTATTTTGTCCAATCCATACATAAGTTTAGTGTCAGATCATGTTACCAAGTGGAAACCCAATTTAGCTTGTATAGCTGTGCTGATATGAGATTAAATTGCATCTTTTGTCATCCCTCCTTGACTATGAATGCTATTACAATCTGAGTTCCCTTTATATTGGAGTGCTTACAGTTATTTTCTCCATTGGCTGGCTTGGAACTTTTTCCATGACCAAATATTGCTGCTCTTTATTTCAGACAGTTGATGTATTTGCTATTGTGGCTTTATCCGGAATTCTAAGCAGATTGCTGAGTACTGGAACTATAATTGTGGCTACCAGTAATCGAGCACCAAAGGACTTAAATGAGGTGCGCTATTTACTAATCAATCATTCATGGTTGGTGATAGTGTTTTCACCTGCCAATCAATATTGTGTAGCCCTGATTATTTTTTGGCGGACTCAGAATCCGGACAAACTGAAACAAGTTGCTCACTTATTAATTATTTATTTTCTGGACAATCATTGTTCGTGCAGGCTGGTATGCAAAAAGAAATCTTCCAAAAACTCGTCTCCAAATTGGAACAACATTGCAATAATGTGTTAATTGGGTGTGAAATTGATTACCGTCGTTTTATAGCACAAAGATCAGTAAACCAGGTTAGATTGTATTATTTCTCCCTTCCTCTGTTTTATCTATGTGCAGATTTTGCATCAATTCAATTTTAAAATCCAAAGCAAAAAGAGTGGTAGTGCAACGATTTCCTTTTGAAATTTGACGGAGATTTGCACATATAGCTGCTGTATATGCGTGATTATTGTGCTTATATTATTTATAATCAGTTAGTATCAAGTGGAAACAGCAGTGTCATCTGAGTTAATTTAGTGACTTAAGTTGTTATAAAATCTACAAATTTTTGTCATTGATTCTTTTTGAACTCCTTTAAGTTCTTTTTTTCTTTTGTGTAGGGGAGGGGGAGTCTCCCGCACTTACATTGAGAAAGTCTTTTCTTCCCAGTTACTTTGCTAAGCATGTGTGATCAACTAAGGCTGTTGTTTGATCTTCCTATGGTTGATTTTGCTTGCTAGATCAATGTTAGCTATATATCTCTTAAATATTCTCACCGAGAAGGCTTTTAGGCAAAGTCATATTGACTTGCAGTAAAAAGCTTCAATTTCAAACATATTATGATCTCAACTGGTATACAAATGTAGGTACATTATTTCTCGCCCCTTTCAAGAGATGCTGTGAATGAATTTGAGAGAATGTGGCATGATATAACAGGAAGAATGGGAAGAAAAATAGTCTCTAACACTATCTCGGTGATGTTTGGAAGGTAGTTCACTTAAACTGATAGCTTTCAAACTTAAAAATTGTATGATAGTATTAATCATTTACTTGCTTCTGTCAGGACACTAGAGGTTCACGAAAGCTGTGATGGAGTTGCACGCTTCACATTTGAGCATCTTTGTGGGCGTCCGGTACAATAATTTTCTTTTTGTTTTTATTGCAAGTTGATCTATTGTCATGGAACCTCGTTCTCTGACTTTTATTCTTAATCTTTTTCTTTTGCAATGTTAATCGGAAGTTAAGCCTATGCATTTATTTAATCTTTCCGGGGCTGGGTAATAACTACTCCCAAGAGTTAGGATGTCAACAGGATAAAACCTGTGGACATATAAATTCTGTTGTCTTTGTTTTGGAGCCTCAACTCTGTGCCCCTACAACTAGCCAACGCAGTACCTCCCAAGGAACTTTTTCGCTACTAAAATAAGGTTTATGATATAATTGGAAATGTTGAGCTTCTAGGTATGAGCTGGGGTTGGAGAATAGTTGAGCAGAAGGAACAAAAGATCAGAAGAATGAAGGCAGCCATGTAGTATGAAAGTAGGACAGAGAGAAATGTTAGCCATGAAAACTGAGAAAACCATGTCCATGTGCCTTCTTGTAGAGGACATTGTGATATTACAAATGCCATGCTCTGTTCCTATTCTCTTGTTCTGTCAGGGTTACTTGCATTCTTAATAGTTCTTCATTCGTTAAGTAAATTTGCTTTTGTTTGTATGTGTGCGTGAATATTTAGGCAATTACACAAGATGACTCACAATTCCCCCCCCCCCCCAAACTTCCAGCTGGGTGCAGCTGATTATATTGCAGTAGCTGAAAACTATCACACTGTTTTCATACGTGACATTCCAGTGATGAGTATGCGTATTCGTGACAAGGTATGATTTTTTTTCTTTACTGTGTCAAACATTTATAATTGATACGACATTTCAGTTACACAACATGTGATATCATGTCTTATGCTTTCGAGGTCAAAAGGTATTCTTGTCTGATTTTGCAAATTACATGAGTTCTGATCTGTTTCTAAAATACAATGCTTTAGTCTTTATGTGCTTGCTATATCGTTGAAGTTTTGCAATTTAGTGTATTTGGTATAACTACATATCATTATCCAATTTTATGCAAACACATGCTACTTGGCAGGCACGGAGATTCATCACCCTTATTGATGAATTATACAATCATCATTGCCGCTTGTGTTGTTTGACGGCCTCTTCCATTGATGAACTGTTTCAAGGAACTGAGGAGGGAACACTCTTTGACTTGGAGAGGTAATTTTAGCAATTTGTACCAGCTATATAGTAAATCAATACCGATTCAATAGATCTTATCAGTATACATTGTGTGTTTTAACTGTTTGTGTCCTGAAACTTGATGGCTGTTTAAGTGTTATTTCTGCATTTCTTGGCAATTTTAGAAAAATATAATAGAAAACACGTTACACATTTGATAAGGAAGCCAGAATTGATTAAATCAGGAACTTGGTCAATAAGTCAATATGGTTTGTGTGCCATCTTTTGTAAACTCTTTCAATTGATTGCTACTGTTTTACTTGAGTTCTATCCTTGAGGCTTGTATTTCTTGTCTGTTAGAAGCTAGTTTTGAGTAAGCGATGCGGGCTGGATGTTTGTCAACTTCCTTTTTGTTTGGTTGTATGGCGGTTGTAATTAAAAGATGCCATGGTGACTGAATCCCTATGCCCTCTTGGTTTGTTTCCAGCTTCCAATTTGAATCAGAGACTGAAGGTGGGAAACTTCGACGAAATGTCTTGGCAGAAGGTAATGTGGGATCAGGAGGGGCCCCTTCTGGTATCACATCCATTCTATCTGGTCAGGAAGAGATGTTTGCTTTTCAGCGAGCTGTAAGTATTGACCCTTCCTTCAGTCTCTCCCATGCTTGCTGTTGCAATAGAATCTCTATTTAGCATGAAGTTGATTAATAAACCCATTCAGTGGACCCTGTTCCTGACTTAAGTATTTTCCGTTTTTAATGACAACATGCTTTGATGTTTTTCTTGTACTTGGTTGTCTGTTGGTGATCATAACATGTGCTAGGTTCTCATCTGCTTTCTTCTGCATCCCAACAGAGCAAGAACTCTTCATCCTTTTACATGTAACTAAATTTGAGGAACGAAGGCTTATCACTTGATAATATAATTAGAATACTACTATACGAAGTTGTTGCTTCCGTCATCTGTCCCAACTTCCTCATAGATTTTGATAGAATAGATTTCATCCATGTAGCTCCAATACACGTATTAGTGAAAACTGTCAGAATATAATTAGTTTAAAATATGAATTGATTCGTTTATAAATATATTTCGTTTTTTGTTTAAAAAAAATGTGAACACAAGACCTTTCTTTGTAGGTGTCACGCTTGATTGAAATGCAAACGCCACTGTACTTGGATGGAGTCAGTAATTTCCACCCTTACTTCCAGAGGCAACGTCAAGAATCTCTTAAAATATCAGTCTGAACAGTAAGCATTCTTTCTGCCAGCTAATCAATTGTTTAAGATGCAGTTACACTTGGCTGCTCTTCAGTAATAAGCATCCGTAGAGGAGTGATTAACTAGGTGATAATATCGATTCTTTATTACATAAATGGCGCTGCAATGTATAATTAATATTCATTTTTGAGTTGTTCTAAATATATAAATTCCGAATGGTCAAGGGTATCAGCCTTGTTAGTAAGTAGAGTCGTGAATCATGATTGATCTAGTTCAATGGTAATTCCTGTTTTCTTTTCAAACTTGATAAACTGATCCATAAATTGTGGGCGGATATAGTACTACCCTCTGCTTACATGTTTGAGCTTTGGTCTGCTTATATATGTTGCTTTATCTCTTACAGTCATCCATTTTATATAGTAAAATAGCTCATTGTGCAAAATTATGTTTCTGCTGAAAGGTTTATTCCCTCTTAGTAACGTGAGAAGATGGGAGCAAAGGGTCACAAAAATCCCAATTCAGAGTCATTGACGACGCTTTATGTAAGCTAAAGGAGTTACGAAACCTTGAAGACATGTTGAAAATATGATGCGTGATGCTTATTTATGAAGTAAAATGATTGGGAAAAAGAAATGGCATTACTTGGAGTTTAGTCATCTTTAGCAAAAACGATTTCGTTGAAGATACGCGCGTGGGGTGCGAGGATTATGCTCCACGCACTGAATCCGAACGCATGATTTGATTATATAAGGGATAAGCATTAAATTGATTAAATGTAAACTTTTAAATCACAAGCGTGAAAGTAACATTGAGCTAGCCGCCCACAGGATAATGCACTTGAATTTATTTATTGTTATCAAGTAACCGAGCGAGCGAGCGTGCGTGCGTGCGTTGTTACTTGCTAATTAGTTATGAATAATGTATTTCTCTCCTTTTTCATGCGAATGCAAAACACGTGGGCAAATTGATCGCTGCCTCACCTGCCACTGAGTAAAATATCTCTAGAAAGAATTATGTAGTGCTGATGGCAGGGTACTACGAATCGATCTGATTGTGCTCTCACCATTAAAAGCTTAACATTTCCCCACCACCTAGTATAAGATATTGTTACACGAGTCCGCAGCTTCTTTTCTAATGACTTACCTACCACTTTCCCCACTCTGTATGCCAAGTGAGATATTATGCATCCATCCATTTTGAATAGATAAATCCTGACTCATACTGAAAACATATCAATAAAGGATGATAAGTTTGTTTGAGAATTTGGCAAGTTTTCGTTAAAGGGATTGTTCCTTAATTTTTGATACTATTTACTCTATCCTATTATTAGATATCTAATTTTAGGATTTGTAATTGTCTCTCTAAATATAGTTATCTTATCTAAGAATCGACTCGAACTAGAGACCTAAAAGGATCTAGTGGAAAACTCTATGTTGGTAGAGAGTATTCTTTATTCTTAGTCCCTTTCAATGGTCATTCTTTTATTCAGTGGAGACTTATGCCTTATCTTCATGTTCAAAACCTCTTAGCTAGATTCTATATACTGGGGTGTTTAGTTGCAAAGCTCACTGCTTTGTATTCGAGCATCCGATTACAGAGACAGTCTTCGAATATCCCTTTTCCCTCTTCAAATGTTCTCTTTTCGTACTCATGAATGACTCATTAGTTTATTTATAATGCTATATTAGTGACTTGGATCTCGCTTTTAAAGAGACACGAATAGGAATTAGAATTGGAAGGCCTTGCTTGCGGCACGAAACAGATTCTCATCACTTTGCTTATAGAGAACGGAGTAATGTTGGTTCTGCAGTGTTGGCTTTCTTGTTATGTAAATGTTTCAAATCATAAGCATAATTTCTTGTAACTTGTATATTTAACATTCTGGCGCATTACAAAACATATCAAAATAACAAATTCTGCTTGTAAGCAGTGTTCTGCCTTATTGCTTGAGCTGTATATTTTCCTGTGAGACGACTCAGTATTATTTAGATCCTGCACGCATGAACACCCATGGAATCAGTCAATTAAGAGTTCAGAAGTCGGACGGGTGAGAAGGATTAAATTAAAATAAATGAAAGCACTAACTGGACATATTCAATGTTGATGTCAGCATTATGGAAGCGTGAGATGATAGCAAAAGCACTTTTGGACAAGAGAATTGTGTTTGGACATGGCGATTTGTTGCAGAGATCCACCACCTTGACGTCAACGCTGGCAGATTTGCAGGGCCTTTTGTTTCCACTCACACACCTTATTCTGTATCTTCTTCCACATGCCGCTCCGTTATCCCACAGCCCTTCGCTCACCGCCACGAAAAGATTCCCCGGCGGAAACTGCTCTCTCTTACTCCCATCACAAGCAGTCGCTGCCACACACACACACATAACCAAATGAATTAATTAAATTTTGCATTTGCATTAATTTTAAGGACTCACGTATGTATGGAGGTCCGTAAGAATTGGCTGTGCCAACGTCCCCAACAACGGAGCTTGCTTCTTCTTGCACCAATAGGCTTGACAGTAGTAATATTGCAGTACCAATTAGGAGCCTCGTGATGATGAAGGAGAGGAAACCACGCTTACACTTTGATTCTGCTTAATGCTTCATCTTCCTCTCAATTTATAGACATGGAAGATGTGCGTGATACATCATACATTCTTTGAAACTCTGACTCACCAATAAGCCATACACTTTGTCTATCAGACATTATTTTTTTTTTTTTATACTAATGGGCTTATTCTAGTAGAGGGATTAGTTCTTTAGAACCTTAATTCTAATCTCGTTAAAAAAGATACTAATACTTAGTACTTGTCAGTATTGATCAGGCCTTTCTAAAAGGAATATATTTTTACTTTAAAAAATTAGGTTTTCCATCGTGCCATTGGTAAAAAAAATGAGCATTTCTATTAAATTCTCGCTTTTTAATAGCGTTGAGTCATTCACCACTTCAAATTCATCACATGTGTAAATAAGTACTTCTAAATCGTATTTTTTTTAATGATAAAAACAAGGTGGTGTACGTAAATATAGATTTAGAGTTCAAAACTTACTTAAAAAAACAGAGAGACTTTGAAATCAAAATTTGAAATTCTAGAGGAAGGGAGAGGCTAAATATATTGGATAATGCTTAATTAATTTCCTTGGTAAAAAACATAATATAATATTTATAGTTTTGACTTTTGACAGTATAACTGAAATTAACTTCTAATCCCTAAAATATGAAACTAATAGTAACTTGCAATAACTAACACTCACACCTTGCTAACTTTATACAGATCGCAAGGGAAAATATGAGGCACTTGAACTTGTGAAATTAAGGATGGTATGGTAACATGAAGCTCATTGAAAATAAATTTAGATGAATAATTGTTCATAAACCATTTCACATTTTATTGTGTCTCATGTCTAAATAATTTTCCACTAAAAACTAAGTCAAGCTTCTGGTTAAAGGATTTTGATTATGTTTTTCTCATTATAGTGGTATTAGAGAACCACTATAATAAGAAAAACACAACTCACACCTAATGAGTTATTCGCCACATGAATAATTTCTCATGACTTTGTAAGAATATTTAATAGAATTTATCTCTCATTTTTATTTATACTTAGATTTTCCAAACATGTTTCAGGTATCTTTAATCTATTTAGTAGATGACATATTTAAATATTTAATTAATTTAATTAAATTAATTGATATAATATATTTTTTTAAAATATCATAATTATATTTTTTAATTCTATCGTTTATTTAATTATTATTCATCAACATATCAATTAATTTTTATATTTTTCATATTAACCAATGAATGAGTATTTATGATTATTACTAATTCATATGGATAAATGCATACGAAATAAGAAACGGGCGGAGGAGTCGGGGGAAAAGGTGAAGAAGCCAAACGACGAAAAAATCTCATCACTCTCCGATGTCGCTTATGCACACTCGATTCGATATCACGATTGGGAAATCAAATGCCAAGAAAACAGGGAAGCAAGAAAACCTACTATATTTATACATATTCTCGTACGTTTCATTCCATGTAACATCAGAGAGAGGGAATAACAGTTGCTGCGAGGGAGGGAGGCACACCGATTCACTTACCCGGCAACCTTCCTTTTACTGTCTGTACCTTCAAGCGTCTCTTTCTTCTGCCTTACTTTTGTTTTTCACCACCATCGGAGACGGATTATTCAACAAACCAGTGCTGTTTTTTCACGCATTGAGTTGCTCTCACTCCAAACGTAAATCAGAGTATTGGTTTTTCGCTTTCTCTTATCCCCTTTGGTTTACAACGATTTCTTTGTATGCCTATCTAGCCAGGAACCAATCTCCCTCCCCATTATATCCTCAACACGTCCGAAGAATATGAACTCTATGGATTTACATTAAACCCTAGCAGATACCTTATCCCAAGGCTTGAATCGATGGGGAGGGGAGGAATTCCGTCAATTGATGACAAAAGCGATAGTTTTTTCTCAATCTCTGATTTGGTGTCTCCATGGAGCATTCAAGAGGGCTATTATCCTCCCGGAGGCTTATTTGCCAGCGTGAATCAAATGGGAATGGGCATTGGCGCTCAACCCAACGATTCTGAGTCCCGCAACAATGGCGACGAAAAACTTCCCTATACTGAATTGTTCCTGAAGTATGTGCAATCACTGGGCAGAGTTGAGAATGATGGAGTAAAGGAAGAGGAAGAGAATAAAAGCAGGAAGAAGGGTGGTCTTAAACTGAAAATTAAAATCAGAAATCCTTCACTGAGGAGGTTAATCAGTGGCGCCATAGCTGGGGCGGTGTCCCGAACCGCAGTGGCACCTTTGGAGACTATAAGGACTCATTTAATGGTTGGAAGCAGTGGCCATTCTTCTACTGAGGTTTTCAGCAATATTATGAAGACTGATGGTTGGAAGGGATTGTTTAGGGGTAATCTCGTTAATGTCATTCGCGTTGCTCCTAGCAAGGCCATAGAGGTAATATACTGTTACTGGGTATATCTATAATTCTATATCCTACGTGTTTTTTAGACTTGTTCTTTATCTATCCTGCATTAATTGTGAATTAGCTGATAGCTTACTTGGTTGATTTTGAATGATTTCTTTGGTTTACTTGATTGCTTCCTGGCCATTACTTTATTGGCCTTTTGCTATGGGGAAAACCTGTCCTAGTTTTTGGTGTTTATTATAACGTTTTTGTGAGATTTATGACATGTAAAACAACCTTTTATTTAGGAGTTAATAATGTGGCATTGAGTGAATGAGAAAAATTATAATATCCCTTAAGAACCTAGTAGCAGCAACACTTGCAGAACTTTACCCATTCTTTTACAGAATCTAGTAGCTACCAGTTTTCTAGTATTGTCTGGAAATAGTTTCTTCTAGAATATCACTTTTTCCCAGGTTAACCTAGCAGAATGATTTTCTTCTAGAATACCAAACCACACATTTAATGCAAAATGTCATAGTTTTCGTTGAGAAGTATATTTAAACGTTTGTTATCAGATTAGAGAAAACATGATAAGTGGTTTATCTTTAGTCTTGCTTGCCTTGCATATGCTTCCTTAAGATACATGATAATTCTTTATAGAAAGAAAAGAAGAGGGGGGGCGTCTATTTGATCTTGTACTTGGTAATGAGTTGTTGGAAATGCAGGCTTCAAATTGTGAAAAAGTTTTTACTCATCTTTCATTAAAGGATCAAATCTACTCATTCATGGCATCTTTTTTTTTTAATCTAAACTTATTTTCACTTGTTCCTACAGCTATTTGTTTATGATACAGTCAACAAGAATCTATCCCCAAAGCCCGGGGAACAACCAAAACTCCCTGTATCCCCATCGTTGCTTGCTGGCGCCTGTGCAGGAGTTAGTTCTACTATATGCACATACCCGCTTGAGTTAGTCAAAACTCGACTTACTATTCAGGTATCCATGTGGGGGGAAATATAGTTGACTTTCCTCTACTTAAATAGAAAAGAGAAAACTTACACTGAATAGTAATTCTGCTGCAGAGAGGTGTTTATGATGGTTTGCTTGATGCATTCTTAAAGATAATTCGTGAGGAGGGCCCTGCAGAACTTTATAGAGGCCTCACTCCCAGCCTTATCGGAGTGATTCCATATTCTGCCACCAATTACTTTGCTTATGACACTCTGCGGAAAGCATACCGAAAAATTTTTAAGCAAGAGAAGATTGGCAACATTGAAACACTCTTGATTGGATCAGCAGCCGGCGCTATCTCAAGCAGTGCTACTTATCCTCTAGAGGTGGCTCGCAAGCATATGCAAGTAGGAGCTCTGAGCGGAAGGCAGGTTTACAAAAATGTGATTCATGCTCTTGCAAGCATACTCGAGCAAGAAGGAATTCCGGGTTTATATAGAGGGTTGGGACCAAGCTGTATGAAGTTAGTACCAGCCGCTGGAATTTCTTTCATGTGCTATGAAGCCTGCAAGAGAATACTGGTTGAGATAGAAGGCGAGGAATAGCCATGAGAGAGGCAGAATTGCTTACTTCTATTTTTGGTCCCAGGTGAATTGCATACTCCACACGTTCGGGTCATTTATTTTGCATCTTCTTTTAATAAAATTTCTGAATCTTTTTCCCCAACTTATTTTCTTGAAGCAAATGAGGGTGGATTATTGGTTTTTTTTACCTCTTGACACTTTAGTTGTTACTTGTCATCTATTCTTATTTTCTTACATGCACAGTGACTAATCAGTTTTGGTAGGGTATTTATTACCTTTGTGCTAAATTCTAGACTTCGTTGGTAACTGCTGAGGAAATTCTTCAATTTGTCATATTCAGCAGTTTAGCCCATAATTTTGAATCATTTTCAGTTTGGTCGGATGTATAGAATGAATAATTTTCGAAGGATTTTTTTTTGGGGAAAAAATATTATATTTAAACGAATAATCATAATATTTCTAGTGGATTTCTTTCCCATATTTCCAGTTTCTGCAAACCATAGAATCCAGATATTTTAAGTGTAAATCAGGTTTCAAGAAACACCACAAGATTCTTGAAATCATCCTTCAATCCCACAGACAAGGGTAAATGCTTCTACAATGACAGCAACACAGGCACAAAATAGCAACTTGTTTCCTTTCATTAAATAAATTATTGTGATAAATAACTTGTATCATTTGGACAAAAAATATCACACCCACATAGAGCTCTACACAAGTAATTTAAACAACATATAAATAAATAGTAGAACAAGTAAACCATAAGGGTTTTCCCATCTTTCTCTGGGACAAATCCCCCCTACAACTTAAAGATCCTCCACAGACAACTTAAATAAGACTGATGATTGACTCTTGCTATGCCTATATACATGAAAACAAAAGGGGGGGGGGGAATCTCAACACATCCCATCAAGAGAACTAGCAGTTGATGCCGCATTGGCCATTGCTTGAAGCTTTCGAGGTGTCGGTAGTGAAGGGATCGATCCTCACCCACAGCAAGGAGAATATGGAAGCAAGAAGAATAGACCAGACAATAACAATGGTTGGGGTACGATTTTGCCTTCCAAGAAGACCCTTCAAGAATGGGTATAGATGGGCAACCACCCATATAGCAAAGAACAGCTTCCCAAATAGAGGACCCCACGATTGGTATCCGCTGTTAATGGCGTAGGATACGCCGGCAACAATCCCTATTATGTTAACTATAAGGACTGTTGTAGGAGGGATCAGAAGTGATGTCCATTTGAACACATAAAGCTCCTCAAAGTCCCCATCATCGTCTGATGCCTTCGACGTAACAGTGAAGTTTGTATCAATTCCGGCAAGCACTTTTAGAAGCCCTTGGAATACGGCAAAGAGATGTGCAGATGTACCACCAATAACCCAGAACTGCTCATTCCTCCACCAGTCTTCTATACCGACGCCACTCCACCTGAGCTCAAGAATCGAGGTAGCGAAAATGGAGACGAAGAGGAGAATAAACCACATGCTAGCAAAGTTGCTTATCTGCAAAAAAATTAAATGTTGCAAGTCCATGTAATTTCAAATGGAACTCGAGACACACAATATATATAAATGATCACCTACCTCTGGAATAATAAATTTATTTGTGAGAAGGCAAAATGCAGGGAGCACACAGTAAGCAATCAGTGGGATTGAGGTAAAGGGGTAGACAATTGTGTTAATATAAGCCAGCCTCTGTAGGGGCTTCAATCTTCCATTGTAGCCATACCATAGGGGACAATGCCTGCTAAGGAAAATTTCAATGGACCCCAAGGCCCACCGAAGCACCTGATTAAGACGGTCGGAAAGATTGATGGGAGCGGAACCCTTGAATGCAGGTCTAAGTGGCATGCAATAGACAGAGATCCAACCACGTGCATGCATCTTGAACCCAGTCAAGATATCTTCAGTCACAGAACCATAGATCCATCCAATCTGGTGAAATCAGAACAGGGGTGATTAAGAATTCAAACCATTAATTAATGTCACTTAAGTGTTTCTTTATGTTAATGGACATTAAATCAGAAGCTGACCGATAAATTTCCAGTCTCACCTCTTTGCCCCATTCTGTCTTGTCTTCGTAACCACAGCTGATGACATGGATTGCTTCCTTGAGAAGAGTCGCAGGGTTAGTTGAAGGAGGAATGCCGCCCTGCTCCATGAACGTGGCGGCAATGAAAACCGGGGACTGACCAAAACGCTTCTCTAAGCTCTTCTGTGACATCAGAAGTGACCTCTCATCATCATATCCTGCAAAAGAAAAAAAAAAAAAGAATACATCAAATATTACATAGAATGTAGACTTGAAGACACGATGTCATCTCATTTTTCCAAAGATTCTGCCAACAAATCAACACATGGAAGTACAACGGGAAGATTCTCATAATAGCAACATACCTTCAACACCCTCATCTATGTCTTCCATATTGAAGATGGGAATGGTGGATTCAGTTCTTTTTGCAGCCCTCTTCTTGTCAATGTACTTCTTATCCTTTCCCTTCTTCCTAGAACCCCAACAACTCTTCACAATAATATTGGGCTCCAAATCTTCCTCAGTCAAAACAGGATCATAGCCATATAGAGCCTGTCTATTGAAACAACAACCAGTTCCGACATAGACTGGGCCCTGGACACCATCTTGCCCTTTCATGTTGATCTGAAAGGTAAAGAAAGAAATGAAATTCAGCCAATGCATGAAAAAAAAACAAATATTTTCTAATACTTAAAAAAGTTAAAATACGGGGGGAACTTACATCAAAGAACACAATATTACGATTGGCATATCGATCGTGCAAATCAATGCCATCAAACCGCTGAGGGAATTGTACATAGCAGGTCTTCTTCCCCAGAACAGGATCCATCATGAAACACATGGCTTCCTTAAGAGCCTTGCTATTATTGAAATAGTGATCACAATCGACGTTCAATAGATATGCGCCATTGGTCAAGACAGCCGAAACTCGAATCTGTATCATATAAGATAAAAACCATGTTAATACGCATGCTTTGTTCTCAATATACCTTTATAGTAAAGCACAGCCCAGAAAATTGCGAAATAGCCAACTACAACATAGTAAGAAACTGCTAAAAGTTTTGCTGGAAGGAATGACAATTGAGATTTCCTTCAAAGTCCTAAATCACATTCAGATGATTCATTATTCACAGTTTATCAACGAGCACCAGTGAATGAGATTAGCACCAATTTGTAGTTAGTGCTTAATAAGTGCACTGTTATATACAACTACTAATGAATAGATGTGCAGATCACTTGAACGCAAGAATTGAATTGAAAGAGATACTTCGGCGTCACATACCAAAGCATTCATAGCTCCAGCCTTCTTGTGATGCTGAAAGCCCGGTCGCTTCTCACGAGAAACGTAAACAAGTCTGGGTAGCTCATTTCCATCAGTATCAAGGCCTCCACTATGACCTAAGAACACCTGTACACGATATAAATTTTACTCTTAACTTGAATGCACAATTTAAGGGGAGAGGACACATCCACAAGTGCACTTGGAGGGGGACATATACCTGAATCATTCCAGGATGATCCCTTGGATTATTTCCAGGCCATGGAGTTCCATCCTGCATTGTCCAACCTTCTTCTGGCATCTTTTGAGCTTTAGCTACCAGGGCATTGATCCTTACTTTGAATTCTTCATATTCTCTCTGTTAAGCAAAATGATCAACGTTTAGAATATCTGAATTTCAAAAAAAAAACTTATCACATTCTCCATTGTAAAGAACAACCTTCATTGCTCGGCGCTCCTTCACAAATGAAGGTTGGATCTTGTCCTTCAAGTAATCTATCTTCTGAGCAAAATAAAACTCGGGGGCTCTTGGCTCAATATTGTGCTTCTTGCAGAAGGGAACCCACTTCTTTGCAAACTCAGCGGTTTCTGAAAGGGCTTCAAAAGTCAACATAGCCGAACCATCATCTGATACATAGCAAGAAACCTTGTCCACGGGGTAATCGACAGCAAGTATTGACAAAACGGTGTTTGCAGTTACAAGAGGAGGCTCTTTTAGGGGATCCACCGTACTAACAAAGACATCCACAGGAACCAACTGAGATAGTTCTCCATCACGGTCATATCTGAACAAAAATTAAGGGTTAATAAAATGGCAAACCCTGTAATAATTATCAAAAAGTTCACAACCCTGAGAAATAGACGTATAAAGAATCCTCACCTTAAAGCCAGCCTGTCAAGATAAGTCTCCCGATTAATTGGATACCATTTTGGAAACTGATCCAGAATCCAAGACATGGCAAACCAAATCTCACAGATAACTGATGTCAGCCACAGAGGGTATGCATCTTTCACAGGATGAGTTGCACGGTATTGTAAGAAGAAGCCCAGAATAATAAGCCGGAGAATAATAACAACACGATAAGGGGTCAAGTGAGAAGAAGAAATAGGCACCACACGACTCAAAGGCTGTCGAGCATCATCAACCCTATAAGGAACAAATTCCATTAGCTTTAAGAAAATAAAATACAAATATTTAAGAGGATGAATGTTTGTAGGCATCAAGCAGACAAATATTGGAAAATGATTATTAATGTAATTACTTTCCAAGTTCGATCAACTGAAAACTAAACACTAAGGCAAGTGACTTACATTTGCAGTTCTTCTCCATTGGAACCTGTCCCTTCCATGTCACCCTTTCCTTCATTGTATCTATTACCAGTCATTTGCACCATGTTTTTCTCCTGCTTGAGCTTCCAACCTTCAACCCTTTCTTTCCAGTCAACATTGGGCAGACCATAAGAATTCAAGTCCTTTGAAGGGTCCACAATTCTCACTGGAACTGCAACAAAAAAAATAATTATCTTAAATCAACGATTCATAATAACCATGAAATATCATATGGTAGCATACATTAGCTAAACTTAATACCTGGTTGCCTTGGATCAATATAGGGAAGTGAGTGAACCTTCTCAGATGGACCCAAAGGACCAGATGTAGTTCGCACAGATTGCGTGTCAGGTGTTGGAATCTCACCGGACATCTGATCATATGAAGAAACAATTGGTGAACTACCAAAAATATAAACTAAAGATCACTAGGCAACTACAGAATTAACATGTAATATTATTTTACGATACTGTCAAATACATACTGCATATAATGCTTCCATACTTGAAATAAATAGCAATCACGGCAAAGATGACAAACTGAACAAGTCCAAAATATCTGTGTTCTTCGCTCTCAGATTGCAGTTCATAAATAAAGACAATTCAACGCATATAACGCTTCTATATGTGAAATAAATAACGATTACAGCAAAGAAGACAAGAAGTCCAAAATATCCGTTGACGGTTATTCTTCAGTCTTAGATTGCAGTTCAATAACAAGGACGAGTTGACACATTTGATGAGTACGAAAGAGAGAGGGAGAGGTAGAAGCAAGAAGGAAAAAATCCAAAATATGATCCACGGGAAGCAAAAACCGTGAAAAGCTACAAGTCTTTTGAACCAATACCGGCTGTCCACTGGTGAGGAGAGGAATTGGCTGTTGAGAATGATATCTAGCAGACGAAGAGAGGCCAGTATCTTCTCCTTCCCACTGCCGCCTAGGTTTGGTATTTCCTTGGTCATAATCTAACTCATTCTCTATATCATCATCATCATCCTCATCCTCATCTCCCTCCACCCTTGGACTCCCTGAAATATATAGATTCATTTTCTTTATTCCAAAAATAAAATACAGGATCAGACCCAAAAAGAGAATATTGTCTGAAGGGGCTAACCTTTGTGCCTCTTGTACCTAGTTTTGCACTGGGGGCAAGACTTGTTCCCATCTTTTCGCTCATATTCATAACAAGGACGACAAACTGGGAAGGCGCACTCATTGCAAGCAACAAAAACATCACCAGTTGCTGTTAATCCCACAGTATCACCACAAATTTGACAGATTTGACCATTCAAATTCTTTAAGGGTTTGGGCTGCAGTGTGTAGACATTTTATGAGTTAGAACTGCAAAATTCGAATTAACCGGTTTCACCAAGAAAACATAAGTACATGACAGAAGAATTATCCTTTTCTTAGGAGATGCAAAACACAGATGGCATGCCCCATCCACAGGGATATTTATACTTGATAAAACAGAATAGAGAACAAGTTCGATGCCATCATATCATTGATGTTTAACAAAGTTGATAACGGGATGGAATAGGATCAGAGAAAGATTTACAGCAATTAAGTAAATCCCATTAATATTACCAGAGTACTGTGCTTACTACAACCACAGATCAGACTGCAGTCAGATCAAATGGCATCCTATCTGACCGACAATTTCGACATTCTAACCTTACTATGAATAAATTCAGTAGATGAAACTATCCAAATCTCACGACACAAAACTAAAACATAAAGTTCCGCAATTGAATGCATCATTAAGAGAAACCTCAAATTCAGAATTTGATAGCAGTAATCAACTTCTTTATACACAACCATCATTTTCTTCAACCACCCTAAAACCGAAGTGCAAGCATTTCCCATAAATTAATTGATCAAGGAAAGAAAAGCATATCGGTGTCTGGATAAATTAGGGGGGAAAAGAGACCAAATAAAAGAGAAGAGGGGAGAAGGAGAAAGAAAGCGGGGGATCAGGACTAATAGAGACTTCATTTCAAGAAATCTCAAGCATCTATATCTGTAGTCTCTCGGATAACTAGATCTGAACCGCAAAAGGCAATATTATGAAGGTAGCCAAGAAGTAAAATAAAGTTGGAGAGCGCCGATAGAATCTGATGCAGCGTATTAAATCTGATCACGTCCCATTGCCACGTAAAGAGAGGGGATAAAACAATTTTTTCAATCCACACAGAGCCTCTCACAGAAGATATACATTCAGTTTTTAGACAACAACATTGTTCCGGAAAGACGAAAAAACAGAAATCTTAAAAGGGATTTATAAGAACACTAACCCCACTATCTGAATCGTGACGAATTCGGACAAGCTCGTTCCTTTTATACGACCCAGCCACCATTCCCGCAGTGGCTTCCATCGTCCTGCAACTGCGTTTCCGTGATCTCCCAAAAAATGTGCAGATCAGTGAAGCTTACGATCGAAAGAGATAATGAGAGAGATTTGGAAGCACCGAGATCAGGCAGAGCTTGAAAATCTTCGCCCACTCAACACGCCATCTATCTCCCTCTCCTGTTCCAGCTGCCGATTAGTGTGTCTCCATCTGTTTTATTATAACTCTTTGGCTTATTTTATTGTCGTAAGGTATTTCTACTGGCTAGATCGGTTGCCAGCACACTCGCTTCAGTCCTGCCTGTTTACCTCAGTTGAGTTTCTTCCCAAATTTACTGGCGAGCACTTTCGATTTCGCGCAGTGGGTTAGGATTTGACTGGCCCCACTGAAGTTGTTGACTTTATTAACCAATCAAATTGAGACGCGTGCTGGGACCAGCCGTTATTCATAAAAGAGATGTGAAACAAGGTAAGCATTTTCGATGCCAAGTGTTTCGCGAACTGGTACCAGGCTGTCCTCTCCGTCACCGGTTACATCCGGTGTCCCCGGTGTGCAACTCCAACGGCTGTCGGTGCCACATGCCTTAATTAAAAAGATTTTAAAAAATGGAAAATAATTGAAAGAAAACAACGTTCCTAACCTCCTAGCGGACTTTTTCAGCTTTTCCTCTTCTGATAGTGGGCCGTTCAGACGTCCTTATAATTTATACGAATTAGTTACATATTCCATTCCATTAATTATTCAATCGTCCATCTAATTTTTATTGTTTTTTTGTCGATGGGCATTTTTATTGTTTTTATCGTAATAATAATTGCTAGTATTATTATTGTTTTAACAATTTGCTACGCGGGACAGTAGAACTCAGAAGTTAGAAATACTTACTAGAAGTGCCTCGTCATCCCAACTCTATATAATCAAAATACAATATTACAATATTTTGATTAATGGCTCTTCTAAAATAATTTATATTTTATTTTTTAAAAAATAAATCTTTTAATTTAAAAAAATAAAAATTCAACTAAACTAAATTAATTAGTTTATTTTTTTAAAAATAAAATAAAATATAAATTATTCCATATGAGTTATCTAATTAAAATATGAGAATTATTTATATATTTCAATGTCATGTCATCTAAATTTTATCTAATTAAAATATAACAACTTAACTGATGACTCATAAAAGAATTTATGATTTATTTTATTTTTAAGAAAAATAAATATTTTCATTTGAAAAAAATAAAATGACATTGTAACCAAATTAAAATGTTTATTTTTTAAAAAAATATGATATAATATAAATTGTTTAAGATGAGTCATTAGTTAATTATGATTAAAATTGAGTTGTATTTTAATTGGGCAGAATTCAGATAACATGACACTCTTTGAATATATAAATATTTATCTTAAAATATAATAAATTATTATATTTTGTTTTAATAGAGTTAGGATGATACGACACTTTTAAATATCCAAGTATATCTCTTCAATAGTTCACCCCTCAATTTTACATGTAACACATCTTGGACAAGAGAATTCCATGCAATAAAAATCATCTACTTCCGATAATAATTTGTTATTTTTTTATACAAAAAAAAATTAAATGGGTTAGGTAACTATGCCTTACTAAGGTCGGGTATAATCCAAAGACTCAGATAGTATTTATAAGGAACTCATGAGATTACCTACTAAATGAGTTTTTATAATGATAGCAAGAATCAAACTTATATTTTAATATGATATAAATTCATTTATTACCAGCAATTCAGTACAATTATTTTTTCATTAGCATGGGGCCCACGAGATTCCTTTTTTTTTTTTTGGGCTTTTCATGGCTCTATCATGCAGCTAGTCAGCTACCGGGAATATCTGACACTCCATCCATATCCGCAGACCATTTAGGCTTGCAAACCTGTTGTGATTTTTATTATAGAACCAATGTACCCAAAAAAAATCAATTAGTATGGGCTCATTCACGTAAATAGATGTGATTTTAACACCGACTGATTTCGTAGTTTTGACCAACGTAGCTTCTTATTTAAGTTAGATTTGATTTAATTTGCATTATTTGGTAGTATTACAAAGACTGACTATAGAAATTGATTTACATTTGATATGAAGATGTATGAATAATTTATTTAAGTCATGTGAAGATTGCCGGCTTTATTTTCTCCCCTTTTTTGTTGGCTGTTTCTACCGTCTTACAGGCTTGAAATTGAGAACTCTTCCCCAGCCGACAAAGTTTGTATTCTCTGCCATTTTCAACGTTCATAGTTACTTTATGTTTCTAACTATAGATCTATGAATATTATTTAATCCGTCTTGTCTTCTAATTTAAGAATCACGTTTTATTTAATCACGTTTTGTTAAAATATCTTCATACTTTGCAGAATAGCGGGCCAGAATCAGATAGGTGGGCTCTGCTCAGCAATACACGAGTACAATCATTCTCCCAGTTACCAAAACCACTTGAGTGATACCAACAGGGGTTAATCCGAGTGGTAAGCGGCTCAGTATCGCTTAAACAAGATCTCGAGTGCGAGCCTTACCGAATGCAGAAAATTCCCGTTGGGAAACTCACCCACCATAACCAAGTGCGCGACGCGAGTCGAATCCGGATGTAGTCGGAGTAAAATTCCGATAAACCAGGTGGGCAACCAAAAAAAAAAATCACTTGAGTGATCTCTATGCCTCTCTAATAACACCTCTCTAAAAAGAAAGAAACGTACACAAACACTACTCCTTCATGTCATAAGGCTCGAGCAACATCAATATTGGATTAATGGCTTCGTAAATTATCAAAACTTGGTGTCTTATTTTCGTGGGCCCCCAACACATTCGTTTGATGGGAGACAACCAAAGATACTTGGGGACTGAACATCCAACAACACCACCGACAGATCACAGTGCCATGACTATTACCTTAATTTGCAAAAATCGTTGAGGTTAGTCAAGACTCAATAATAGGGGGGAAAAGGTCAGCCGTATCTGAAATTGCAAAGGTGAAAGAAGTGGGTGAGAACTTAAAACGTATACGATGAAACTCCCACCAGAGATCAGACTCTAAACAATCAATCGAGGATCGTGACATTCCAACGCACACCTAGTTTTCTTTCAGCTGCCTTTTTCACTTATACTATATCTTTTGTCTTTCAAGTTTCCTATCTCTTCCTTTCATCTTCCTCTCTGAACCTTCCTTTATATATATATATAGTATCTCACATGGTTCCCTCAGCACCAGTGCCTCCTCTTCTGCTTGCTGTTGTGTTCTTCAGTATCTGTAAAAGTGCAACCACACGAGCAACAATGAATGAGAAAGGGATTTTGATGCAAATACACATTACATAGAGAAAAAAGTACAGGCATTGAAGCCTAGGATGGTTGCTGATAATTCTGAATCATTAATCTCAAACTAAAGTGCATTTCTGATTATGTAACTGAGTGCTTTTCCCAATCCGCCACGGTGAAACATGTTCCAACTTAAAATTCTCAAGAGAAATTCAACTCAATGAAAATTAATAGATCCAGACAAGGAGAAAGTTGCGTGGAATAATCAGAGATTGAGAAAATCACAAGTGGCCTACATGTCTCTGCACTCTATCATAGGTATTTCTTATTAGTTTGCCTAAGTAAGTAAGATTGAATCACCCTATAATTTCTTGCTCAAATCGACAAAGATGAGGACAAGTCAGGGACTTGGTTGCTTTCTAATATAGAAACCTTAAAAGCTAATAGTATCAATTCAGCAAAAACTTCTCAAATAACAGCCTCTAAAACACGTTCATTCTCTCAAATCTGGTCTGTATGCTAACTTAACTGAAAGATGAAAGCCTGAAATCATTCGTGAAATGGTTCAAATTCAAAAAGACGTGCAGACAAGAACACAAATTGATCAATATCAACACCACCGATAGCCATGATATATAGGAAAAGAGGAAGGATTAATGGTCTATTGGTCTATATCAACAAAGCCAGCACTACTAATGGTGATCAAATGGCTTTGCACAAATTCCATTTGGGTTTTTAGTTCTACATTGTTTTTGTTCAACCAAATCAAATCATATGGAATGGCCATTGCATATGCAAACCTTCTTATCGAAACCGCTAATTTGTTCTAAACCAGTGATAACATATAACGCATAACTATCACCTCTTATGTTTAAAAAGTGATTTTTATGGCACGAGTTATGAAAGCAATGGTATATTATAGCTGTTCTTGATGCCATTAGAAAAGGATTTGGTGCGTGAATCGTATCAAAAGCTAAGTGGCTCATAATGCTCATTGAAGAAGAAAAGGAAGTCGAGATGGTAACTAAGATATAGCATACATGTCTTAGCATCTGATTCTCGTTCTGTAAAGTGGACAGCCTCTCTTCAAGCTCTGAATTCTTCTTCTCCAAGTCTTTAACCCTAGTTTCCAAATCAATCAAGTATGCCTTCTTCCTCTCCCTAGCTTGCTGCGCTGAAACTCTGTTCCTCAGTAACCTATCCCATTATCACACCCTCAACATTAGGAAATCACAGTTTACAAGATGCAATGAATGAATGAGCTGATCACAAGGAAGGGGGCACAAAGTAAATTCAACTACTCATATTGGTCCAAAACCTCTCACACGTACCTCTTTAGCCGCTTGCTTTCTTTGTCAGCTGAGTTTCTCCCTCTTTTCCTTTGACCCTCCCCTGTCCCTTGAACCCGGCCTGTAGCAGCACCTGAACCGGAGTCTGGACGAGATGCTGACGGTCCAGCGGTCTCAACGCCGATCTCCGGCACCCGTCTGATCTCCTCGTCACTCTCAATACCTAGATTGAGACAAATTTCGAGAAGAAATTCAAATAACCATCTTTAGCTTGTACGGTAAATAAACACCAATGCAACAGGAAGGGTAACTATGGCTATGCAAATTCTATATGCCAATGATTTTTTTGGGACAAATACAGAAGCCTGGTAACGAAAATCTCAGATACCACAAATTTCAAAGGGTAAATATGGAAATTCTAAATATATCATGGAATATTAATCAGATTTGTTTAGCGGAACTAGCTTCTTCTACATTAGGGGCAATACTACTGACGGCCTCTGAACCGATACCCATAGCTCTCTAAAAGATTTTATTCCTGGCCAATAGAAATGTTACCAGGGATTAACATATCCAATTGATGAACTAATCTGAAGTAACAAGAGCAAATAGCCATTCATGAAAGAATTGACCTTCTTTTACTTCAACTTGGAGAGCAGAGCTTGAAGATTTTTCACTGCTCGAAGGCAGAGAGCTTGCAGCAATAGAACTTGTAGCTTGCTCCTGCATTTTCGTCCCTCGAGACGACAAAACCAGAACGAAACAGAAATGGCCGAGTGGATTTCAACAAAAAGAGAAAAGAACTTGGGGATTGTAATTTGAGTAAGAGGAAAAATAGCGGGACGTTAGATGTTGCCGAGAGACTTGAGTAATTAACAAGGAAATGTTGACAGTGTGATTATGACCGTTGGATGCAACTGAAATCGACGGTAATAAAGGGACAATCGTGGACAGATATAAGCCATAGGAATCTGCACAATCAAAGGCTGCTTCACGAGATTATTGGCCAAAAAAACAAAGGGGAGTTACGTGAGATCGTGGAGGAACGCGGATTGTTGGATTCGTGTTGCATCCAACGGAAGAAAAATGCGATGTAAAACATTGAATGTAGACCGAACCATTGCACGTGTTAGAGATTATGCCCTAAAGGCTAATTATTACTTTATTAATATTGTTGATTTATAAATTTTTTAATTATGTTATTATATTATTTGCATGTTTATTATGATGACAATCCTTGGATAACTCGTAATCTTATCCTAAATATCCCTGATCGGTCATCTATGCGGAAGTAGAGATGAAATAAGACCAGTATGACTTTGAAGATATATAGAGATATAAATCAAAGTCATAGGTACATGTAAGAGTACAGGGTGCTGGAACGACCCGCTATGAGAGAGCAGCATGGGTTAAGTCATAAGTTTCTCTCATATACAAGCCATGTCACTATGCCCTTTGACCTGAGATCATCATGGATTCCTACATGACGAACGCTCAACTTTGACCTAGTCAAAAGTCACTTTTGACCTAGTGATCATAAAGGCTATGTTCGGGCTTAGTGATTTTTCATGCGGAGGAATGTGAATGGTCAAGATGGAATTTGTCCCCTACATTCGTAGAGAGATATTACTGGGCCCCTTGATGAGTGAGTCTGAGAAATATATGGCCATACTAAAATTGAAAGGTAGTTCCATTTCTATATCCAGACTACTCAGGGATCGAGAAAATAACGGTCAAGTATAAGGGGATGACGTTCACCATGCCTCATCCATGACCGAAATATCGTGTGACAAAAGGGACGTGATATGGTTGTATGAAAAGTTACATCGTTTATCGATCTTCATATGATTTGGGTAGTCGTAATGCCTTGCTAGAGACCGCTTACGACTTGCGGGTCAGTATAATAACTGGCCCACTGCCAACTTCATATGGGCCTACAGGGTCGCACACAAAATAGCCCAACTCGAACTGTGATGTACAGATTCATTGAATATAAAAGATGTCTAGATTCAATGAATAGTCTATGGTGGATGTATATATTTTATATATATAAATTCATATATATATTATATATATAATATAAGAGATATTTGCAATATTTAATTTATAAGGATAAATTAAATTTCTATCACTTTTGAATTTGAATTTAAATGGATATGATCTATTTAAATTTGAAATTCAAATTGATAAGACATCTCAAATTTGATTTATGAGAATAAATCAAATATAATTTCGTCTTATCTTTATTTTAAATTAAATAAATAGGTTGAGACGGATTTAATAAAAATTATATTTATTTAATTAGTTTCTTATCAAATTTGTAATATATGATATTGTATTAATTTCAGAATTAATATAAGATTAATTCTGAAGCCCGGCCTAATTAGAAGCCCGATAGCATCCTATATATTTGACATTAGGAGTTAGGGTTCTACACACAATATACAACATAACTCACAAGAGAAAAAGGGGCAGGAGAGTGCAAAAGGTTTGCAGATAAGAAACTGTCAGAATAGAGACGGTGAGGACGAAATCTTGAGAAAACCCTAGAGGGACAAGAGGCGCTAGCACGTTGTTCGTGGTTGGAACGCTGTTCGTGTGGATACCTGTAGAGGAAGCCGATCTGAGCTGTCGACTTCTTGCGATCGAGAAAAGAAACCAGACACGAAGACAGGTCGCGACCTATTGACACTGAGGTCGCGACCATATGGGCATCTGAACGTCAGAAATCCGAAAAAAAAGAGACAGGTCGCGACTTGAAGCTGAAGAGGTTGCGACTACAAACTCCAGAGACGTCCGGTCGCGACAAGTAGAAGATGAGGTCGCGACTAACAACTCCAGAGACGACAGGTCGCGACGTGAAGCTGAGTAGGTCGCGACTGAAAGTTCCAGAGGCGAGGAGTCTCGACTAGTGGATACGGAGGTCGCGACTAAAACTTGAATACGAAGATAACACTTATTTCTCCTTGACTTAAACACATTCAGTAGATCCTGACTGGGAATGGAAAAAAAATTTAAAATTAATTTCCGCTGCGTGTCTTCCAATTCCCTTCAGCATGTGCTCACTGGATTCCATGGTGGCACCGTTAAGCTTGAGTGGGCAAATATTATCCCAAACCTTTCTTTTTTTTCCATAAAAAATTAATTTTTATTCATGAGAAATAGTTGTCTAACACTATTTATTTTCTTTTTATGCTCATTACTATTCTATTTGTATTTTTTAATAAAAACAGGGTGGATGTGAATTAACTGTTTCCTTATTTGAAATAGCAATATTAAAAAAAATTAAACCAAGTGTAAATGACTTTTTTAGACTGATTTTGAAAATAAAGGCAGTAGAATTTATGGTTTAAAAAGTCAATTAATACACCAAATGTAATTAAACAGGTCTATAAAGTGGATTTTTCACACCTCTACTGTTTTATAACAGGTGTAAAAAGTCTAGTGGTATGGATAATTGATTTAAAAAATATATTTATAAAAATTTCACCTATCATATTTTTTAAATTTTGTTCTCATGAGATATTTAAAAAATACGGTTTAAATAACATATTTTGTACTTTGTGGACAGTATCCATATTTCCATTAAAAATTTGTTTGCTATAAATGTCGATTCCATATCCTTGCATTTGATGTGGTTGCCCAACTCGAACATTCGATACCACGTTTTTCTTTACACGATGATCAATACCTGACATGATTTTTTTGGGGGAAAAAACATTATTTCATGGGGAAAATATACCATGATACTCTACTTTTTTTCGACAGTACCATGATACCCTACTGTCACGTAGGGGTGTTCATGGGCAGGGCTGGACAGGGCGACCCCCCTGCCCAGAAAAAGTATGGGCTATATTTTACAGTCCGATGCCCGGCCCTGCCCGATAAAAGCCCTAACCATTTTGGGTTGGGCATGGGCGGACTGGGCGTGGGCGGGCTGGGCATGCCCAAATTGTGATGCCATGCTCATGTTGTGGAAAAAATCTGTAATTATAAACTTCTAAAATAATATCATATTCATATGTCTTAAAGAGTTAAATAATATCTATAATCCACTAAAAATAAAGTAACAAAAAGATAATAATTAAAGTCTTAAAATTCATTGCCTATAAAAAAATCTTGAAATCTAAGTAGTTTATAATTATAACTTTACATCAATTTCCCAAATGTTAACAAGAATGGAATATCTAAAAAAGTAAAATAAATAATTATAATTTGTAATGTAATCATATTATGGTTAATAAAGTTAAAAAAATTAATATAGTTATAAATATTAAAAGATGTAACTTACGTACTTAACTACTTATATTTATAAAATGACCATTTAGTCACTAGTAACTATCATATTATCCCTTCTAAGTGTATCATCTATAGAAAAAATAAAAAAAAAATAAAAAAGGGGTGATCATGGGCTGGGCAGGGCAGGGCAACCCCCTGTCCGGTGCCCAGCCCGAAAAAAGCATGGGCTGTATTTTACAGCCCGATACCCAACCCTGCCCTATATTTATCGGGTTGGACAGGACTATTTTTTCGCGGGCTCGAGTGGGCATACCAGATCGCGGGTCTTATGAACACTCCTACTGTCACACGGTAGTTCAGGACTTTAGCTCGTGAAAGTTGTTTGCCTATTTCTATGGTTTATCTCACCAAGTTAATCATCTTTGTGAAACTGGCTCATCATTATTCCCGAAAAGACAATAACCTTAACCAGTGAAGACAGTTATAGCTGATTACTATTTTTTATCTACGCTCCTCATTCTAATATTTGTTAGTTAATTATAAAATTAAATAAATTATTTTTAGTTAATTAATTTAAATATATTAATTAATATATAATATAAATTCATCTTAAAAATTAAATTAAATTAAATTATAATTTATTTATTTATTTAAAATTTTTAATCTATTAAAAAATTAACAATCATAGTATTAAAGACTAGAAGGAGTAATTGGTTTTTTTTGTTACAAGTAAAAATCAGGACGGATAACTTAGAAAACACGTAATTAATTTTATCTACCGTTGGCGGTAGTCCTTATTATTATAAAAAAGACTATTATTTGAGCACATGCTCATATTTAAGCAATTGTAAATGTAATTTTTTTTTAATTAGAAACAATAATATTGGAATCTAGCTAAAAATAAATTTTCTTTTGGCTTGAGAATCACTTGGTGAAAACTGAAAAGCTCTCCAAAGGTTGAGGGTACTTGAAACAGTGTGAACATATGATTAGAAGTTGCTACATACGCCATTGCTGAATGTAATAGTACTCGACTCCCGCTTTATTAGGGAGTAACGCCCTATATATGACAAAGCATTATAAGCAACTATATCCGCTTCAGGGAATACTGATACATAACAAAGAGAAACAATAAGCAGTCTGCATTAATCAGCAAAATCAACCATATACCATAGCATAATTCGTCAACACCCGCCACGGCCTCCGCCTCCACCATGCGTCCCAGAAGCTGCAACACCAGTCGTGAGAAAAATGTCACCGTTGTCTTCAGCTTAGAAACATACATTGGAATGTGATTTTTTGGAAGCAACGAAACCCAAGAATCTTCAAGTCAAACGTTAGTTGATTTTTTGTTTAAGAGATTAATAAAATTAAATATATTATTTAATTATAATTAATTTAAACTATTTAAAATAAATTAATATTATATATTAATTAACTATTATATATTAGTTATAATTAATTAATTTATTTTTTTTAAAAGTTAAATAATTCTTATATTTAAGATGGGATGAGTATTTCATTTACCGGTTAACATGAGATACTGTGCCTGTTTAGGAGAAACAAAAATCTTAGTTTTAAAAGAGTCTATGGCCTAAATTTTGATTTGGAGAAATTTTAAAACAAATAGTTATATTTGTTCAAAATAACTTTGGAACAAACCATTGTTTTAGATAAGCTACTGGGAGTAGTTTGAAACAATAAAAGAATTTATGGACTACACAATTACTATTTTACCCTTATTTTTTTCCTCCTCTATCCCTCTTCTCTTTTCCAGCTCGCTCGCTCTTCACTGTCGCCAGAGCTTATGCCTTCGCCGTTGCTGTTGAAGATCGTTGTCATCATCTCTGTGCCTTCGCCGCTGGAGCTAGCCATCATGGCGAGTTGATGGGTCATTGATCTCCTCCGTTGTCCAACTCTGTCGACGTTTGGGTGGCTGGGTCATCAAATTTCCTCCATCGTGTAGCTCCTTCGTCATCTAGCTCTTCTGTGTTAAGCTGTCGCCGTCTCTGTGAGCTTGCCATTGTCGTCGTCGTTGATGGAGGAGATCAGATGAGAAATATGAATAGTAGATTTTTTTTATCTTATACCTTTTTTGATAATTTATTAATTATAAAAGCTATTATGATAATAACCATCTAACATTTATTTATTCAATTTTTTTTTTTGTAAATTTTTTTTTTAAAATTTATTGATTTTTTTTTTTAGAAATCCGTTTCTAAAACCTATCCAAAGGTATCTAGATAATTTGTTGTGCAAAAAACTGAAGTGCGGCGATACCATGCATAATAAATTCTGATAAACAAATGGGAGCCCAACCAAAAAACTAATAATAGTTTTAGCTTGGTTATGTGAAGCCCATAACAAAGTTTATGGGCTGAGTCATTATTCATTCTTGTATCGAAGTCTTGGAGGAGGGGGGACAGCTGGAGGTTCCACCAGTGCAGAAGCAGCAGATCCTCTCTCTCCCTCGTCCGCGATTCCATCACGGCGACCATGGCAACTTCAGCAGCTTCTAGAGTACCGTCGTCTGCAACATCTGCATCCGCCTCATCTTTTTCTAAGCGATGGCTCAAGAATATTTCTTCCATAGCAGCTCGCATCTACTTCGTCCTCATCTTTTTCCAGATCCCTCTCTTCAGGCAATTCAAATTCAAATTTCCTTTTCGTCTTGTCTCTGGCGCTGATAGAATCGAAATAGTTCAT
The DNA here is from genome assembly GCA_037074615.1 of Leucaena leucocephala. NCBI lineage: Eukaryota > Viridiplantae > Streptophyta > Magnoliopsida > Fabales > Fabaceae > Leucaena > Leucaena leucocephala. Next base: position 3,678,700 of record CM073517.1, on the reverse strand, counting down.
CATAACAACTGATGTACTCGTCTTATGAATTTAAGTCGGGGAAGGAAATTTTACTCGCACTTTTTTTGAACTCTATCACTGTGTTTGATTCCTTTTCATCGTCTCTCAGGGAAAATATTGTTTAATTTGTGTTTATTAACTTCATTAGTTGGTGGCTTTCACGTTTAAGCATTCCTGGCTCTGCTATTTAGAACATCTCAGTGCGATTTAGATCCATAGGTGTTTCAATTATTGAATTGCCGCGAAGAGTGAAAAACAAATGCAATTGTGTTCCAGCAGACGTTTGTTTGCCGTTGACTTTTTTCTTAGAAGATATATATTATATAATCCTCTTTGATACGTTATTAAACAAAATCTTAGTTTTATCAAATTCCAAACTGAAGTTTTATCGCAATCTGAAACCCTTTCAATTAATGAAGCAGGGTCACGTCATTTAGCATTTTAACAGTTTAGTGTACTCCTTACATGCCAGAATTGCGAGATTGGCAACCTTCCTGACATCGTTGATTATCAAAGCTTGTCACAGCAAAGTTGATCTTGTAGTGTTAAATCTCATCATTGGCAACAAATCTGAGTTATCCTTAATAAGGCTTTAAAGTTAAAGCGATATGTCTTCTCTAACCATGCACTATCAAAAGGAAACTTAATCAGTTGATTGCATGCTCGTTGTGCTATTGTTTTAGAGTGGTTCGATTTCAAGTGTTGTTGATCCGGAATCTTTCTTTGAAATTTATTTTAAGATGCAAGTTTTATGCCAGGCACCTTCTATTGAATTTAGATACTAGTTCATCAATGAGCTTGCGCTATGTTGATAGATTACATTTATAGCCTAATCGCTTAAAGTTGTTGATGGTCTCTCAAGGGTAAAAATGAGAAGTTATTAAGATCTGTCTGATTGAGGCAGTCCCGGTAGCAACTTACCTATAATGAGGCAATTATGTTTGTGTCTATGGATTATGTTGTTATAGGAAGATCAATTGTGTACTTTAAGATTGATGCCCGACTGCTTAAAATGACTGTTGTATCGCCATGTTTTTGTTTTCACTTCAAACATGTCTTGTGTTTGCTGCGGTAAAAGAACATGCAATAAACTTGTTTAGTTTCTAATTTCTAACATGTGTATACTAATATATCTTACTTCCTTTCCCCCATTATCTATATTCTTATATTATGTTTAGAAACTATACATTTTAGCATCCAACACGTCTGCAATTTGCCCGTCTTTTCTACAGGGTTACTTGTAGATCTGGTGTTTGCACAACTCCATTGCACGTCACATCGTCCCAGTTGGTCGCAAGTGAAGTATTTCCTGTTCCTGTTACTAAGGCTCTCCTATATCCCGGAGCTGCTATAAATGGTCTTATCCAAAACAAGACTGTTCCAAGCTGGAATGATTTGTTGGACATATATAACTTGACTAGTATAAAGGAAGCTTCTGCAGTAACTGATCTCCAACGCTTAGAGGTTAGGCAACTCTATTGGTCACATGTTATTCTCTGCATTAAGTGGGCTTCAATCCATTCTTTTTTGTTATTATTGCGTCTCATACTGGTCTTCAATTCCATTTTATGATTTGTTTGCTGATTGATGGCTTGATGCTAAGTAATTGAGCAGCTAACCCTAAAATATTTTTAGCCGTTAAAATCACGTAAAATTTCTTGTATATTATAATTAACAGTTGATTTGTATCATTGTCGATATTACTGTGAAGTAACAATTTTTCATTACTTCACAGGTTCTTGCTGGTAGCTATTTCTCTGTGGCAGGAGCACTTGTGGGCCTTTTAAAACCAGGGAGAATGAGCATGTTTGGGTCACTTCTTATAATTTGGGGACTTGTGAAGGAAGGTATATTAGGAAAACCAGTAAATACTGACCCTTCTAAAGCTGTGTACGTGTACCCGACAATGGTGATTGCCTTGATATGCTCCTTCTCATCAGTGAAATATGATGTGAAAAAAGTTGCTAGATCAGCCCCTGCTCGACCCACTGCTAAACCACTTCAAAACTCATCCAAGTCTAAGCTTAAATAGGTGTTTTTCACGTTCACTGTTTTTTTAAGTTCAATTGTTTATGAGGACAGTTGTATGCGTATCTCTTATTTATCGTGGATTATAAAGCTTATTTTTCAAAGACTTAGTCTTTCACATAATTTTGGTACCTCAGCAACTTGAGTTTCTTAGTAGGAAAAATCATTGAGGGCATTTGGCTGTGGTTTAAGAATGTTTGTTTATTTTGTACAAAAAAAAAAAGAATGTTTATTGCTTTTATATTTTTTAACAATTAATAAAATATTCTTTCTCTATCATTTTTGTTATTTTAGTCATAGTTGATTTAATAATCCCGTGATAACAAATGGAAAAGTTTTTTCCCCTTCGTTATTATGATGAAATTCAAGTTGCACATAGTATATTACCAGGTGTGCCGACGTTTAACGCTAACGTTAATCGCTTTATCTATAAAAAGACGATAAGATGAGTGTGAAAAAAGTTGACGATGACGATGACGATGATATAAGCCTTTATGTCAAAGAGGCTTTTCATCACATGTGCATGTTTTGAAATCCCAAACAACTAAACAAGAGATAATTCTGGTTTCCAGGATCGCAATCTTTTGCTAGTCAAGTTTCAAATATGATATTTCCTATATCTTTAATATATAAGAGATAGTTAAATTTATAGATAGATTAAAAAAATAAATTAATTAAATAATTATAATTAATATAAAAATTAATTAATGTAGGTAGATTAAAAAATATATAATATAAATTATTTTGAGAGATTAGATAAAAAATATTTTATTTAGTTTACATGTAATTTTAAATATTATACAGCTACTTATAAATATAAAGCACATGAACAAAAAAATGTAATTATAGATAAAAAATTATTGAGTTAATACAATCTTAATTTTATTAAATTTATACAAATTTTAATTTTTATTTTTCAAATATTAAATCACATGTTTCGATACTTCAAGATTTTGTTTCAACTATAATGTTGGTTCTTATGATATAATAAAAATTATAATTTAAAATTTAAAAGACTAAAATTAAAATTTATAAAAATTTGATGAACTAAAAATTATATTAACTGAAAATTATTTTACAAAAAGTTTAGTATTGATTTTTTTAACTAGTTTTATAATTATAACTATAATATTATAACAATGCAGATCCAGATAAAAATTAATTAACAAATTATATATTTTTTTAAATTTCTTCTACAGTAGCCACGGTCGCGCCAACACAAAGAAGGTTGGCGCCGTGGGGATGAGTATACACGTTGTCGTTTTTGTTCTGCAGCTCAGGGCTATATGCTCCTCGGCCATCCGGATCCGGATTCTGGAAAGCGAAGATTAACGGAGTCACCGGAATGGCAAAGGCCTCCCCTGGCGTTGGAAATGGGCCCCGGAGAGTCCTTGAATTTTACAGTGGGATAGGCGGCATGGTACGCTCCGAAACCCTAATTATTTATTTAATCTATTTGTTCATCTTCGAATTTTTTCTTTCCGAATGAATGTTTGTGTGTGTACTGTTTAGAGGTATTCGCTGATGAAATCAGGCGTGAACGCGGAAGTTGTGGAAGCATTTGAAATTAATGACAGAGCCAATGATGTTTACCAACATAATTTTGGTCATCGTCCTTTTCAGGTTTGTTGCCTTAGCTTTGAGTCCAGGAACGCTGGCCTGTTTTTAGAAACTCTAGTTCACTAGTATGCTTTACCCCTGTTTTGTGTTTCTGTTGGACTTAGTTCCTGTGTTGGGATATTTGGTTAGTTGTAAGCTTTATTTAAGCTAGGCAGGAGCTGCTAAAAGCTGCAAAGATTTGCCAATGGGTCTTTTTTCACGTTATTTTTTTTTTATGGAAGCGTGGCTTTGATCTGCTTGGCGTCATTGTTGTCAAGCTACACGAGTCTGGACTTAAGACTGCTGAGCCATGTAGTTGATATAAAAATGACCGCGTTGATAATGATTTGTTTTTCGCGGCTGATAGGGAAATATTCAAAGCCTGACTGCTACCGATCTTGATGGTTATGGAGCAGATGCATGGCTTCTTTCTCCTCCTTGCCAACCTTACACTAGACAAGGTGGGATTTTTTTTCTGTCTTATTTTAGGGATTATTTTGTTGTACATCGAAGAATTCCTCAAGCATCTTGAAATTAGGTCTCCAGAAGGACACTGGTGATGCTCGGGCATTTTCCTTTCTCCAGATTCTGGAACTTATGCCATTATTAAAGCATTCTCCAAGCATGTTATTTGTGGAAAATGTTGTTGGATTTGAGGTCTGTTCATTAGATTCAACTAGTTGTCTGAATGAATTTCTTTAAATATTTCTTTCACTCATTCTTTCTCTTTCTTGTTCTTTTGATTTTTTTTGCCACCTCCTTTTCACCCTTGGTTTCAGACATCTGATACGCATGCAACATTGATTGAAATACTGGAGAAGACAAATTTTATCACTCAAGAGTTCATCTTGAGCCCATTACAATTTGGAATCCCATATTCGAGGCCACGATATTTTTGTCTGGTAGGCTCTCTGATGTCTGTTTTGAAAGATTTAGGATGTCTTTTATATTATTGAGCCGTCAACTGGCAAAGGGTTATAAATTTTTGGATATGATTACATATTTGTGATCTTTTCCAATTGTGCCTACTTTTTTTGATGAATAGACATTTAAATTGTGATACTGTCTCTGAAACATTATCTTTTTAACTTCATCTAAAAGAGAAGTGGAAAAAAGAAAAAAGAAACTGTTGTGGCAGTCACTGCATCTGTTGCAACTTGCAAGGGTTTCCATTGCGATTCATATTGAGCCAAATTAAGTTGAGCTTTATACGGTAGTCTGCCATCCAAATAATTAACAGTACCGTTTGATTTATCGTGGAATTTGGAGTGCACAATTTGGAGCATGGAAGTTGGCATATTCCACTACGTTTGTCCAACTACATATATAGGGAATAAGAATAGAAAATGAATCCTGCTAACATTATCTTATTTAGTTTACGGTCAAGGATCTGTTTTGAAGAAACTATTGTACTTTTGAAAATTGCATATGCAACTATCTTAAACAAATGTCTGATCTTGTAAAGCAGAATGTTTTGGTGCCATTTAAGAATGGGACTGAACACCTTATTTGTTGGGGCAAGTGGGCAACAATCGTGTAAATTGGCAGTGCTCTCATGAGGTGGCTGATATTGATGTTGTTTATGCATGCTTTTCCGTACTTTAATGTGATGGTGGAAGTTCTTGTTTATGCGTTCTTTTTTTCCTTTAGGTTTCTTGTATTTGAATTTCTAGGCATTTGTCATAAATCTTTTTTCATAATCATTGGCCCTGTTCAAATAATTTTGAAGGCGAAAAGAAGGCCTTCTTCTTTTGTCAAAGAACGTTGGAACAACATTCTGATTCAATCTCCGAGACCATTATGTGAGCATGAAGATACAGTGCCTGATGAAGATGTTTCCTCACAAAAGGACTGGGATAAGTTGTTGCAATCTTGTCAGCCAATCGAACAATTTCTTGAATTAAAGAATCCTAGCAATGATACAGGTGTTGAATCTGCATCACTGGACGCTGATTTACCCAGAGATTTGAAACATGATGTACGTGAATATGATGGGGAAGTGCTCAATAAAGCATCTTTAGACCAGTATTCTGTTCCTTTAAGCTTGATAGAGCGGTGGGGAAGTGCTATGGGTATCCTTGGCCTCAGTAATTAGTCGTAGCATATAAATTCACTGTTATAACCTGACCATTATGCATTTTATGTTTTTAAAAAATTAATATTAGTCAATATCAAGTCTTGACGTCCTTTTCCTTAAATGGGTTAGATATTGTCTATTCTGATTCAAAGCGCTGCTGCTGCTTTACAAAAAGTTATTACAGATATGTGAAGGGAACTGGATCACTTTTGGCAACTGTCCAGGTATTGCTTCTACTTTGGCTAAAATACATGTTTTAGTCCTTAAGTTTGCCAACATTTCATTCTTATTCCATATGGTATAAGCTATATTGGTTTCATTTTGTTCTCGATGTATTAAATTTGTTCAAAACCTTTACTATTTACCTATAATGTTTACGTCCCTATTAAAAAATTTCTGATTTGGATATGATCTATAGTAGCTAATTGAATTGATCGATGACAGATACTTAGCACACATGGCACTAAGCTCACATGGCACTAAGTATTCTATGCTGTCATACAACCAAAAGGGCAAAAAAAAATTACAGCTTTTTATCAGTAAAGTACCAAAAACAATTTCAAATCAAACCAGATTTGATATTGACATATGGTCGAGTATGAGGTCTAATATCAACATAATGCGGCAAGCTATTGTATTTCTTCTCACTCACGTTTTCACCCTCCACTAGATATGGTTTTCCATGCATTGTATGTAGTTTTGAAGAACGAGTCACTTAAATAGTGTAACTTGTTATAGTTTTTACTATATGTATTGTTTATGTTTAATTATTTTATTGGGAATGATTATTTCAAAAATCAAAAGCACGTTATCCTATGCTAGGAGGAAACTCGTTTGGAAATAAATATATTACAAACAAGCAAACAGTTAGTCTTTTTTTTTATTCAACTGGAACAAAATTTTCATACACCCCTCAAACCTTGAATATATTATCTACTCTCCTTTCATGATATTATTACTTTTTGTTATCGGTTCTGTGGATATGAGAATCACACTTACTTTCCACTACCGTTACTAAAAATTTTCTAATATGCAGCTGGAGAAGAGGGACAAAACGTCACTGAGGGAGCTGGGCCTTAGATATTTTACCCCAAGAGAGGTGAATGAGTATATTTTTGTCACGTCATTTATCTAGAATTTCAAGATAGGCCTTAATTTACTTGTGTCTATACCCATGTGTGCACATGCGTGGATGTTTTTTTTTTTGGTGGTAAACTTAGCTTCATTTCAGTGCATAATTCTAATATGCAAGTCGTTGTAATTCTATAACCAGGTTGCAAATCTACATTGTTTTCCCGAAGACTTTCAATTTCCAGAGCACATAAATCTCAGGCAGAGGTATCCCATTTTATGTGTTTAAACTCTTATTTTTCATATTCTATATGGAAGAACCTTAATGTTGTTGTTATTGAGACTGCTGTGCCAATGGCCAATGGACTTGTTTGTTTTGCACAGGTATGCTTTGCTGGGGAACAGTTTAAGTATAGCGGTTGTTGCTCCCTTACTACGGTATCTTTTCACTGATCCTTCGTGATATTCGACCACACCGTCTGCTTAGCAGATTCGGATATCACACAAAATTTTGCATGGTAATGTGATTGTGTGACCAAGTCATAATGAGAATGAAGTCTTAGGTGTGGTTGGCCCTCTTTCCCTACAAAATTCAATTTATAATGTAGTTCTTGTGACCGTTCTAGTCTATCAGGTTAGTGTATTGTAGTATTTTGTGAATACACGGTCCGATAACAAGAAATTTACTAATATTATTTCATATCATTTGTTTTTTTTGGGCTCGAGTACTCTATCATTTATAATCGATAATTAGTTGAATAATGCGATGATTATAATAAATATTGTACATTTTATTTTATTTTAATTAAATTATATATTTCTCGTGTTATAACCATGTGGTGGCGGGAAATTGTGAATGGATCAACCAAACGGTTTGATTTGGCTTGTCCAAATATCGACATTGTATTTAATTTATAATTAGCCGCAGTATTTATAGTTATAAAATGGTATAGTTTTAACCCTTTTCAGTTTGAAGGTGAACAAAAAAACCTCTTTCCGTTTTACGGAACTGGAGGGTAGGGTTTGATAAATGGAGGTAGCTCAAGAAAACGGGAAAAAAAGTAAAAAATTGACTCTAACGTGTCAGATGCACGTTGACAGAATAAAATGTAGTTTCTTTGACTAAAAATTGAGAATGGAAGATAATTTTACTTTTTTCGGCCAACACCCATTTTCTCTTTCATTCCAGCAGCACTTTCATTAGGTGTACGGTCCTTCTCCTCATATTATCATCTATTCCAAGTTACAACGTCAAATTTTTCAGTCAAATGTACAAATAAAACAGTGCTTCCTTTTATTTCAATCAAATTGTTCTCTTTCATCTACATGCTTTTCTTTATTTTTTAAGATAATTTTTACCATAAAACATTCTAGTGATAAGGTTTAGAAATTAGAATAAAATTAAAAGATCAAACTATATTTCCACCTGAAATATTCTTTTATGTATTATATTAATATTTATTAATACATAATATGAAATTTATGAAAAAATTTCAGTTCACACATGCGACTTGCGAGCTTACATGCATTTATATTATTTCCAGAGCTGTAACAGTTTTTTTTGTCAGTCACAGCAGGAGTTAAACATTGTTGTGATGCATAACTCAGTTTTATTGATCTCATAAGAGCTACTGATACTTATAATTAGTATTACTGGATTTTAAAAAAAAGGATTAAGGACTGTGTATTTAATATTTTTATTAATAAAAAACACTAATTTTATTTAAAAAAGACCACTTGAGAAAATTTATAGCATTTGCTGAAATTTTTTAAAATAATTAAAATATGAAAAAAATAATTTCTTGTATTTTAAAAATATATTATTTTTAAGTAGCTTTTACGAATAAAAAGATACGATGCATCAGATCAAAGATAATAATTATAAATTATTGTATAATTGAAGATATCATAAAGTTTGAAAAAAAAATCAAATAAAAACGTTAAATATGCATAAGAATATGCTAAGAAAAAGAACAGTATATACAGCGGCTTTCTTGGAAATATAAACGTTGACCTAATATTCAAATCCGCAAAATGGGCCCAGTAAGGTGTGGGTACAGTATTTCTGCGGCCCATCCGCCCATATATCTCACTGTTTCAGAAAAATTATAAAAAGTTTTTACTTTACTTTTTAATTACAGAAACCCTAATCTTTCTGGCATTCATCCCATTCCCAATCGAATTTCTTTCCCTTGAGGAATATTGTCGTAGGAGGAATCTATTTTTGATATTACGATCAAGAGTTCAAGCGATCTGATACTGTCAATAATCGAGGAAGGTCGGCATCCATGTTTTTAATTTTATTTTCATGTTATTATTCAGATCGTTTTCTGATTTTGCATTTTTATTTTATTTTTGATCAATTTGTTGATATTTCAATCCTCTTGTTTGCATTTTTGTGTTAATTAATTTATGTTTTTACATTCTCTATACGATCTTCTCATGAGTTTTTAATCTGTTTACTTGTTTATTCTGATCGTTATGGATTCTGGAAATTTTTTAGGGCATTGTTTCCTTGATATTGGCCTAAGGTTTATTACCCCCTGCCCATGTGTAATTTTTCTATGATTGATTATAGTGTATTTCTAGGGTTTTTGGTTGTTTGATGTTTATTTATTTATCTATTTATGGTTATGATGAACCAATGAAAACGATTATGGAAATAGCAATTAAGGCGTTCTACTCATGTTTTTGTGTCAACATTATTAAGGTAATTTTTATGATCATATCATCGCGAAATTTACTGGATACACTTTCAATTAGATAAGTTTTTGGGTAGTAACGAACTCATCCCCCTTCCCCGGGGGACGTGTCTTGTCTGACTATTATTTAGTAAAAGAGTTGTTTAATTTTTTTGAATTATTTGCTATTGATTCTCCAAAGAAAATATTATATATGAGCGGTTTTTTTCTGTTAGCACCACTGTAATGATTCAATACATGTTCCTCTTCATATCATTTTCTTGGGTAAATTGATTACAGAAAGTTAAAAAATGCTTCTAAATTATTTCTTGTTATTTGTTGTTATTTTCTACTAGGCAAATTTTCTTTATACTTTTTTGGAGCCAAACATGCCATCTTCTTAGTCCTTGAATGTCGTCCATGATTGTAAGATTTAGTCTTTGCAGCTAATATATATTATTGATCGTTACAGGTTTCAGGTTGATTTAAAGTTGTCATTATGAGATTCAAGAAAGGAGCCAAAGTGGAGGTCCTGAGTTATAGTGTGGCGCCTTATGGGGAATGGCGTTGTGCTGAGATTATCTCTGGTAATGGGCACACTTACAGTGTCCAGTATAACTGTTCTAGCATAACTAATGAGGCCATAGTGGAGAAGGTTCCAAAGAAATCCATCAGGCCTTCTCCCCCTCTTGTAAATTGCATTGATAGTTGGTCGGCTGATGATGTTGTGGAGGTCAGTCATGCTGGTTACTGGAAAGTGGGTTTTGTTTCAAGGTTTCTCGGTGAAGACATTTATTTGGTGAGGCTGCTTGGATCTTGCAAGGAGTTAAGAGTTCACAGGCTTAACATAAGGGCACGCCAATGTTGGCAAGACAACCAATGGATTATGATGCGGAAGGTAGATTTCTGTCTGACTAATTTGCTTGTGTTTTTTTTTTTAAATTAACGAGCATTATCCCATGGATTTTCTCTAAACTCTGCATTTATCTATTTGAATATTGCAAACTTCTGGCAGTTTTATTCTGTTTGAATTTATCTAATTCGTAATGAAATTTAGGCGTTGATTGTAGTATTATTATTTACATGTGGTTGCTGCTTTAAATGGAAATCACATTCATTCCATTTTACTGAGAGGAGCAATTTTTTTAAAAATATCGTTGTTATCTTTGCTTGAGTCAGTGTAAATTCTAAATATTTCTTGAGTGCTCTGAAATTTGATGCTATGCCTTGTTCTGATGATTTGTGTCTTTACTTTCACTGCAGGGCAATTCTAGAGTTGGGAAGTCTGGCAAGAATTTGAGCTTTAACAGTTATAAGATGAAACCTGAAGTTCCGCAGCCTAGAAATGATCGTTTTCCCATAGTGGATGGAAGTGGACTACGGGAGTCTCATGTAGTGTCATCCACATCATTGAAGAGAGTGTCTCCTTATTGCTTCTCCCTCATTGATACATACCCAAGAAAAATGAGAGCTGTTATGAATGAGGAAGTGCTTGAAAAGGTAGATGCTGTTGCTTACCCAAGTGAACATATGGGTGAAAAATGCATGCTTGCTTCCTTTAATAATGGAACAAATCAATATAATAAAATGGCGATGGTGAACCCTAATAATGGTATCCCACATTGTCTTGAAAGAATCAATGATTCTAATGATTCTTGTAGTGATATGTGTTCAGTTGGAAGTTGTAGTGTGATAAGTAGTGGCCCAAACAAATTCTCTAGGGATATGTTAGCGGGTCCTTGCCAAGATGCAGATAGTCTTTGTAGCGATGCAGAGTCTTTAGATGTTGGAGGTGAGGAAGAAAGATGTTCCCTTTATCCAAAAGACGATATAGCAGCAAGAATTCATAGGTTAGAGTTGCATGCTTATCGCAGTACTCTAAAAGCTATGGATGCTTCTGGTCCCCTAACTTGGGACCAAGAAGCACTATTGACTAATCTTCGTATTTCACTTCATATTTCAAATGATGAACACTTGTTGGAGATAAGGAACTTAGTTTCTTCTGGTCAGCGTTTTCAATAGTTTACACGAGCAATGTTAGCGTAGGATATTTTATTTTATGTTCTGATATATGTACAGCCTTGTAAGGTTCAAATAAGAAAACTCTGCTTTTGGTATTCATCTTGTAATTGTTACTAGAATTATTGTGAATTATTACAAGCTGTGAAGTTCGTTCCCTACTTTTTTTATTTGATATTCAAGTGATACTTTTCATTATTTAAATTATAATATAGTTGTGAACTGCTACATCTGCAATGATTTGCTGCAGTTACGATGGATTCATCTAATTGTTTCTTTGATAGCTGTTTGATGCTATGACAATAATTTTATCACAATGCTGAAAAGCTTTTCTTTGCTCTGTGAATCGTCACCGCTGGAATTGGACTGTGGTTCTGTAAACACATCAAATGTGTTTAATCCTTGTTGGTTTCTTTGCTTAACTTGTACATCATTCTATGATAGTTAAACTCTGTATGACCAGTCAATGATCAAGGACTGGTGACTAGTCTATGTAGTGAAACTCAAAATATGGCATCTTACATAATGTGGGTAAACTTGATTTGCTGTCTATTTGATAGCGCCAGAAGTTTTACTTTTTAACTATTGATGAATCAACTACATTTTCCAGGGCCAGTGTTGGAGGCCTGCATGGCTTGCTTCCAAAGGCTAAACATGATGCTAGGTTTGCCACTTATCTCCTGGCAAATTAGTTGATGACATCTGTTACTAATTTTATTACGAATGACAGATTTCTGACCAGTGTGTACTATCCCGGTTTCTGTTTGGAATATATAGTCTATTTCAGGTATGGTTAGAAAGGACACTTGCTGTGTCAAAATCAGAACATGAACTTCCTAACAGCCGCCGTGATATAACCGTGACATGGAAGTCTAGTTCTCGTCTGTCAGGTGGATTATGTTCCTGGAAATGGCATACTCTATCCTGATAATTGAAAAGCCTTGATGTTGGGTAATACTAATGTCTTAGGTGTAGGCTTGATATGCTAAGTTTTTCATATGCTTAGCAATGGGCTGATTCTAATCTTCGAATAGAATCTGATTTGCTTTTATTACTGTCAGAAATTTAGAATGTCAATTTTTTTTTTGTTGGGTATGCGAAAAATTATGAATGGCTTGGCTTTTGAAGCTCTAATCCCAACATGTTAGAAATATATATTCCAACATAGGTCATACTAATGTTTTGTTTTGTTTTTTTTGGTTGAAAATTGGTCAAGTGAGGGAATGTTAGTGTGAAATGCGAGCTGGAACATCCATTATCTGTAATGTTGTTAGCAGACATGTAGATAAGAATTTACGCATATATGATAAATGATTAAATGCTATATGCTTATTATGTACTCTTTCGGAATAATGTGCCACACGTGGATTTGAAAATTCGGCAACACCGATCGTGGCTTTGGTAACACGCGACGAAAGAATCCATCAAGAGGAATCTTCGTGGCGTGGCTTGAAGACTCCCACAAAAGTACATTTGGCGGTTCCATTTCGGCATTTATCAAAATGATTTGGATTGGTGGCTGTGGATATGACAGAGGAGTCAGATCACATTACGTAATTGTCGTTTCTCCCCCGGTTCTTATCGTGAAACTTTTCCATTCAAGTATATTGATGGTTATACAATTTTCTTAATAATACAAGTTACCAGTTTTAATTGAGTTGTTTTGCTTTTGTCGTATTATGTTTGAAAGTCAATACAATTATTATAATGCGTGTAAAAATAATACTAAATATATTAAATTATGTGACTTTTAATGGCTGATTCCCATTTGTTGAGATACTGCCATAGATACAGGGATGGTGATGGGGCGTCGTGCTAGTTCTGTTGGAGAATATGGCTGAGGGCGTGAAGGATATGTGATTTTAATTTATTTTTATTTTATTAGATATTTTAATTCAAACTTGGTATCTTGGTCCGTTTTGCAGATTCTAAATCATATTCTGCTTTTACGTTTTTTTTAATGGTTTCTCAAGCATCGCTTAAATTGCTTGGGACTCCGATTGTTTTCGTTTAATTAATTATACTTTATCCGTGTATCTAATTTAAACCTTTCGGTTTCGGCAACACAGTAGATATTGAAACTCATGCTTGAACTGTTTTTTTTGGCTTCTAAAACTGATCCTTGAAGGACGTTGATGAGGTGGATGGTGGGTGGAGCATACTGCTACGGACAACCTTCGAAGAACATGCAATGTATCTTATCTTGTAATTATTATGAGATGTAAATTTCACGCACAATCGTATTTTCTTATGTCAGTCTTTCTCTCAAGATGAACTTATAAAAAAAAAAAGTTTATAAACAGAGAAAAGAGTTTTTAGAAAAGAGTTTTTAGAAAAGAATTTATGTGAAAATAGTTTTAAATAAATAAGTGTTTGGATAGTTATTTTTAGAAGGGTATGATTTGATTTAAAATAAGAGAGAGGAGAGAGGTAGAGAAAAGATAAGAGAGAGAAGAGAGGGTAGAAAATAGAGATAAAAGAAGAGAGAGGAGAGAGGGTAAAAAATAGAGATAAAAGAAGAGAGAGGAGAGATGGGAGAGGTAGAGATGAGAGAGGAGAGAGAGTGTAAGAAAAAGTAGGGGTAAGATAGTAATTTGATAGTTTATAAACTCTTTTTACTGTTAAAAAAGTTATTTTTAATAGTTTATTCAAAACCATGATTTTAAATTATGATTTTGTCCAAAAGATAAATGACTGTTTGTTTTAAAAATTTTTTAAATTAAGATTTTGCCCAATAGGGCATCTAAAACCATAATTTTAAACATATCCAAACACACCCATAAAGAGATCCAAATTGCTAGGCGTGCACACATTTGCAAGGCTACGGTTGTGCAAACTTTCAAGGAGCCATCAGAAATAATTTGAGACCTTCTTACCCTTCACCTTCACGTCGTAATTTTCTATTCCTTTTCGAGAGAACTCGTACTTTTCAACTGGACATCATCACGTAACTTAATTTGTTCGATATCACGCTGAAACGAATTACGTTGTTTTTTCAGATGTCTAACTCGAAACTGGGCATCCGTATGGATAGAGAACACCCACCGTATGCTGACTCTAGTGACAGAATAATTATATAGAAATATTCAACGCACTTTCGCCGGCCATTGATCACTAAATTGCATGCGATCTTGAATATTCTATCCTTGCCAACCTTTAGTATATCATTTTGGGGAACGCCATGTCAGCTAACCTAAGCTAAGTCCACACACCATGATGTACTCGCACAAATATCATGGCCCGTGTACCCCACACAACAGAACAAGGGTTTGGCTTTACATCCGACCAAAAGATAGCGAGATCTAGCATAATAAACGACCGTTGATGTTAAATTTTGTTGAGGGGAAAAATTCAAACGATCAATGATCGTCCTCAAATATCAAATTATCAATGGTTACAAACCCAAAAAAGCATATATCTTAGAATACACAAATAGCAGAATGTATGGATAAGTTCCACACGTTAATATGCTCTGCACTCTGCAGTATTGAACGTAATTCTACTCGAATGCATCGTCATCGTCGTCCGGAAGGGGTTGAATAGCAGCTTGAACAAGCTCTGCCTCGTGCCTGCAAAGCCACCAACGCAGAAATTCAGGAAACTACCAAGAACAGAGCATTATAAAGAGGAAAAAAGAATTCAATAAACACAATGAGGCTAGTTGAGATTTTGGTGGATTAATTTCTCTTTTAGCTCCATATATAAATCTACCCACTGTAATTCCAGCTTGTTTGTGAGACCCAATCGGCCAGATATTTTTTTAGAAAAATTGCAACTTTACCATTAAATTAAGTGAACAAAATCATAGCATAGCTTAAAATTTTCATAATCATAGGCTTGCACGAGAACTTACTGTTGTTGTGCAGCTAAATCAATCTGAACGTCAGGTGGAGCCAAGGCAGGAGATTCTACAAAGTGCAAGTTAGGATCACTGCAAAACACACACACACACACACACACACACACAACAGCAACATATTAAGTTTCATACATTCTGGACAAAATAAATGGAAGTTGATGCCCGCATTAGAAGACAGTGGTAACTAACCCAGCAAGTTTCCTGGCAAGGTACAAGAAAGGCTTCTCAAAGTTGTAGTTACTCTTAGCTGAAATCTCGTAGTACTGCAAATTCTTCTTCCGGTGGAAAGTAACTTGCTTTGCCTTCACCTGCCTGTTCTTTACATCAACCTTGTTACCACAAAGAACAATTGGGATGTTTTCACAGACCCTGAAATTGCATGCAGACTATCCATAAGATATCATTGATGTAGATGTTATGACTGGAAGCTAAAAGGTTTACAGGTTTCAATTACCGACCGGCAAAGATCACGATGCCAAGTTGGAACATTTTTGTATGTCAGCCGTGCAGTAACATCAAACATGATAATTGCACATTGACCATGGATACTGCATAATGTAACATCAAGTTGAAAAGAGATGAACGGGACAAAGCAAATATACAATAAAAAATATGCCAACGCATTTTTTCTCATGCATGTCATTGCACAATTAGAACCTGCAAATGAAAAATTGTGCTAGAAACACTAGCAGCAATAACAAATAAAGATTAATTATCTTCAAAAATTGAGATGATGGTCCCGGTGAAGTAGAACTTTCATTCAAGAAATGGAATCGCCAAAACAGTGGGTACCAAATCAGTGACGCCGTGCACAGTTGTCATAGGACATAAAAGCCAAAATCAAGCTATTACAATCAATCATACATGAATAAAATTCGCGTGTTTGGAGCAAACAGAAGAACTCAATCTACGCATCATTAGAGAGAAATTCATATCTTCAATACAAAATTACATAATCTATATGCATTCATATTGCCACAGCACACCAGGTGAACATATCAAATGAAGAAAAGTTTCAAACAAAACTGAAATAAGCTTTATGGATAAACTCACTAATATCCATCTCTGAGGCCACCAAATTTCTCTTGCCCAGCCGTATCCCAGCAGTAAAATCGAATTTTCCCACAGTTTGTGAAAAAATCCAAGGGATGGACTTCAACCCCAATGGTAGCTGTGAGCAGAATACAAAAATGAGCCAAAACCAATATTGACGAGAACCACGAGTGCCCGTAGTTAACATATGAAATGATAAATCTTACGCTCATATTTCTTCTCAAATTCTCCTGTTAGATGCCTCTTCACGAATGTCGTCTTGCCTGCATTATTCAAAACAAATTCAATAAAAACAAAAGCTAATCGCCTCATGAACGACTAGGAGTTTTAAAGCAATTGTAAATGCATTCATCAATTCCCAACCTAGAAACGTATACAACTGTCACAGATACGAAGGCACACAAAGTACTAAACTTCTTAGCAAATTGATCAGTACGCGTAGGTTAACCCAAAAAAACAACAACATGACTTGTGCGGAGAAAGAGATTCATCCGGACCCTAACCACCAAAGTGTTGTGCTACGAAAAATTTTGAAGCTCAACGCGTACGCTAGATGACAACACGAAGATGTAGGGTATATTTTACCAGAATCGATTCAAAATATGAGTACACCTAGAAGCCCTAATAAACCACATAGATGAATGTAAGAAAAATGATATGTACAGATATCAAACGCACCGGTTCCACCATCACCAACGATTACGAGCTTGAAGCTGGGATAATCAACGGTTTGCTGATTCGGCAAAGCCTGCATCAAGGTAGCAGAAGACAAAAACAAACCTCGTTACAGAACGATTGCGGATTCAATTGCCACATCGGTTGGGGGAAAATCATAACGAACGAGAACACAGAGAGATTTTGGAGTGAAGCGAGAAAACGTAGAAAGACACGTACCATGATGGGAGAGGAATGCAGTAAAGCAAGCAGAGCAGGGACAAATTTTGAACTTGGAAGAGTGTAGAATTCTTCGGGGGTGTTTATAAGGGAGATTTTCAAGTATGGAGAGCCCTAGTCAAGCGTCAAGCTGACGCAGCAATCTCCACCGTTCGATTAAATCTCCTGCGTGAATTTGAATTGTACACTTTGGAGCATGAAAATAGGCTTGCCGCTACCCCCATTCGCCGACGTGTCCGTCGATTATTCAATATTCAATTAAACCCACCCACCTTGATTTCGATTTTTTTTTAATTATTGATAATTTTTTATTCGCTTCAGATGCTATTATACGATTATTTATAATTATTCACCTTGATTTTATACTTTTTCCCAAAAAAAAAAGTTACTTTTAAAAAAAAACTATTATACAATCATTTATAATAATTCACTACCTTATAATTATTATAAATCATCATTATAGTTATAAATTTTAAAATATCATAAGATTAATTAATAAAATTATTAATTAATTATTATTATGAGTTCAAAATTTTTCAAAAATTAAAGTCTTATTATTGATTAAAAATATTAATTGGTAATAAATTGAAATTGTTAAAAATTGAATATTATAAAATTTTTAGAATATAATTGATAATAGTTTATATTTTAATAAATATAGTGAGAGATATTTTGATACGTGGCAATTATGAAATGATGTATCTTTTGTGAGTTTTGAAAAAAAATATTACAAAATTCTGCGATTTTATCTTTTAAATAAACCATACAAACTAAAAAAATATATATATTATATTTCTACAGAATACCAATATGTTTTTCATTTTATCTGAAAGGTAACAGTTAAAAGACAAAAAGAGTATAGATTAAAAGATCCGAGTCTTGTTTCGGAGCATGGCAGCTATCTTCATCTGGTTTCTTACGCGATCCTGTTATACATGATTAGATTGCTTAAGCATTCTTAAATTGAGAGGCTCAATTGTTTTTTAAAACAAAACATAACTAATCATACGCCGTAACAAAAGGCTCATGGCTACTAGCATATTATGATAACTGCATCCATTGATTTCTTATGGTTTACGGACACTCAGGAGCTTAACATCATCAATGACTGGCCCACACAATGAAGAGTAGTCATCGCTTCTCATAGTGTAGAATGTGCTGAGGAACATGATGCGGCTTCTGGGGCTAACTGCCACAAATTTAAGGGCTGCTCTCTTAAACCCTCCTTTTCCTTTGGACTCGTACGGCACTTTTATGGTGTATTTGCCTGCAAATGCCTCCACTATCAGAGACCCTTCACATGAATTCTTAGCGTCTCCTACTGCAAATGAAAGCACGTAGCTCCTGCCGGGCACGGTTCTGACCACTTGGGCAATCGCACTCTCTTTTCCGGCGACTAGCTCCACCGCTCTTCTCCCCTGAGGAACCGAGAAGTGATCGGAGTCTATGTATTTCACCGCTTTCAGAGACTCCACCATCCATCCAGGCAACGGCGAATGGTCGTCTTCAATGTTCGGTGGGATCAGCACACCCCATGATGTGTTGGGGAACACATAAGGTCCTTCTTCAAACCCACCATTCTTCAGCATGTTCTCTGCACAATATTAAAATCGATCTCCCATTCATCAACTACTTCACTGACATCAATGAATAAACAAGTTCATCTATCCTATATAGCATTTTCTTGACATCTATCAGATTCTAACTTCAAAGGGAAAGTGAAATTCAAACCTTCACCTAACATTTAATGCTCAACTGTAAAGAGTGATATCCCTACACAGTTAAACTGGAATCAGATTGCCATTAGGAAGCCAGACATCATTTAAAGCCACTCTGTTCGTATCAGTAATGCTTACAGAACACAGTATTCATTATTGGGTTACATAAATATCATTCAACGGCCCACCCACCTACCTCTGTGGAGCCATTAAAGCCCATTTGGACCACAGAACAATGGCAGCCAATAAAAAATTGCCAATATTTACGACGAACATGAAGAAATCAAAGGACGCTGAGATTTGAGAGAAGATTAACTGAAGAACTCACTGTTAGTAGGTCTTGGAGGGTATAAAGCTTTAACAGCAACTGAATCAATAAGTGGGCCACAGGCCGGGTCCTCCTCAATTCCCGGGTTGTGAATGAGCATGTCGACCCATGGGTATTGGGC
The DNA here is from genome assembly GCA_037074615.1 of Leucaena leucocephala. Classification (NCBI taxonomy): domain Eukaryota; kingdom Viridiplantae; phylum Streptophyta; class Magnoliopsida; order Fabales; family Fabaceae; genus Leucaena; species Leucaena leucocephala. Next base: position 3,659,252 of record CM073517.1, on the reverse strand, counting down.
CTTGAAGGCCCAAGCATAGGCGTCCCAGCCATTACTGCTATACAGAGTTTGCATTGGGAGAACACCAGAGTGAGGAGAAACAGAGACGTTTAATTGTTCTTCTTGAGCACAGGTACGTGCAGCTACAAAGGAAATGGAATAGTACATCCCTTTTACTACTTTTATCTTTTGCTTAATGGAGGCTTCATTGCCTAGCCTCACTGCAAAGCCACCCTCTGGGACCACCAGCAACATATCGCCCTGCTTCTGTCCCGATTTTATGTACTCCACGAAGCCTGATATCTCCCACTCCGGTATGGCCCTGCTGCCGCCGATCACCGCCGTGCCGTTCATGTCCGAAGGCTTTGGGCCCAGCTCAAAGTTCCCATTTGCCACTAATCCTGCATCATTGGAGAGAAATTAAGTGTTTGGAATGAAAAAGCCCAGATGAAGCTAGCTAGCTAGCTAGCAGCTGATGATTAATTAATGACCGGCTTACCGTCGGAGAAGGAGGAGGAGACATGGAAGGAGGAGAAGAACAAAAGAAGAGACAGAAAGATAAGGCACGCCATGTTGGGAGAAATGGTAGTATATCAGAAAAGAAGCATATTGCTTTGGTGTAATGCAGGGCGGAGCATGGGCTTATATGCATGACCACTCGCCAGAAAGCACTCGGATTTTATGTGAAATTGCAATCATGCCATTTATCTTGTGCATGAATTTATACTTAAAATATAAAATCACTCGGTACGGTACTACGGTTAAGGTAACTCCCCATTAAATGAAACTTGTCTCTCCTGTTGTAACTGGTGAGTTTGAAAACTAAACAGCTAAAAGCGGTTTAATCTCACATTATCTTTCCTCCATCGCTCTTACATTTGCTTAACTTAAAGGGTTTGTTTCTGTCATTTCAAGTGTAATGATTTTGATGTCTCCCATCCTTTTTTTGTTGTTTATTTCCTTGCCTGCCTTATCTCCCCCACCATTACATTTGCATAATTCAAAGGGTGTTTTTGTCATTTCAAGTAGTAATGATTTTGATGTTGATGTGCGATCTCCAAGCGGTAGACATGCATGACCAAGTGGTTGTATTAGACGTACAGATATTATAAATATATTATAAAGGTCAGAGAAATTAATATTATATGAACTATTATTATATATATATAAGATTTCAAAAAAAATTATAAGCTTTTACAAGTTTTATGTACTTTTTCTTTCTTAAAATTTGATTACAAATAGTTTCAGAGGGTGGACTCTGGATCATATTGTAGGCAGAATGTAGAACATAATGCCGGTTTGGGCAGTTCGATTGTTTGTAAAATGTATTTAAAAAGAGGTAAAAAGGAGTTTTAATCATTCTTAATCTTTATATGATTAATGGAAAAAAGTGTATTCATACCAACAAGTGATGCTAGTTAATAGAGCTGTTGTGATATGTCATTGATCTCAACACGTATGATGCAGGGAAGGGACATAACATGTGCTGTCCATCATCCTATGTTTGAAAACTTAAGTACTGAATCTTATCCTGAATCATTAAACCATGAAGGGATTGGATTTCTTAAATACAAAAGTTGTTAATAATTACCAATAGGATTAAGTCTAGTAAAAGAAGTTAAATTTTCACAAAGTGACAACCCAATATTTAAATTTTTATTGAGAGAAATATCTACATTTAGTACTCAATAGTATTTTAAATAGGATTGCTCGGTCTAAAAAAAATAAAGTTGTTAATAATAATAATAATTAAAACACTTCACTCTCTAGTATCTTCTCTGCTTCATTCATGTCAGCTTGTGAATTTTCCAAGTATAAATTTTAACATGGGATTAAGTTGAGTTTTAATCTCACCGTCCTTATATATAATGAAATTAACACTGGCAAGGAAAGAAGGTATAGGAACAAACAATGTCAGCTGATATTGAATTGCCGACAATCACTTTTAGAAATAAAATACTATTCTCTTTTGAATTGGTTGTTGAAGTGTCTTGCGTATACATATCCACTTTCCAATGGGAAGGAAAAAACATTTAGGTCCTAGAATATGAATTTAATTATAGTTAGGTCCTCAATAAAAATTTCTGCAAAATCAAGTTGGACAAGGCTATTTTAGGAGTAATCTATATGATTGAAGTAAGAAGCATGTGAAGTAAAAATGGAAGAAGTCAAGAGTGGGGTCAGGTAAGCACGTGCTATTGGAATAGGGGAAGGGGTAAAGCTGTGTGTGTGATTTGACGGACAACCCTTGAGATCATATGAGCTCATATGGTTGTGTCTGAGAAGGAGAAGGGGACCACCATGAATCTCTCCCCAAATTCAGTTCAGTTCAGTACTCTTCATCTTGTTCAACAATTATGCTTTGAGCTCACACCGACATCAATTAAATGTGCTTTTCCTCTCTCAATTGATTCCCACCGACGATATGATTTTTTTGTCCTTTTTGCGAAAAACTTGGAAGCTCGTGGAATGAAAATCACCATCATCGCCATTCACCTCTGTCCATGTCCACTCCCTCGCCCATCCCCACTTCTTACCTCATTCTCCCATATATTTAGTCATTAGCATGAATAGTTTTTGTTTCTCTTTTAATTTTAATTAAAGGAGCAGATACTAATGAGTTACAAGATCATTAACCCAAATTAAGACGAATGCGTGAAATGCTTTCACCACAAGATAAGCATGTATAGAATTCAACAAAATCAATTGAATCCAACTGAACCAATTTTCTTTTTGCTTCTCTTTTTTGAAAAAAAGAATAAATACATTTATAAGAGAGGTTTGAGTCGATCATGCGTTTTGAATTATCAGACACATCTGTCATATTCAGCATTTCCAGGTAGTGAGGTACCCAATGCACATATGATATGCATGTATCGGTACCTCACTGGTATAAGTTAAAATTTCACGGCAATGAAAATCTCAAGAGGTAAACGCCACACATAAGTTCAATTATCAAGTTTTACTAGGCACCATCTGACCATATACCAATAGACTATAAGAGGGTTGATTTCCTGATTGCATGCATAGCTCAACTCGAACTGAAACATTACTCCGAAAATAGTATTTGGAACGTCCCCTTCTGCCAAGCATGCAACTGACATATGAAAGGTTTTATATATATTTATTAGATACGTTTGAGGAACGGTCCTGCCTTTAAAAAATGCGGTTCATGAACTTGGAAAAGGCAAACAGGTTGTCCATCTTTCTTTTCCAGTGAAAAAATAAAATAAAAAGAAACTACCAAACAACAATACAAATTCAAACAAGATCCCGCTCTACTCCAAGCAGTTTCAAGCAAGATAAGACGCTCTTAAGGAATGGTTCTTTGGTAAAGAGGCATGGCCCCCAATTCCTTACGCTCTTCACTCTCCCTCTTTACCTGCAAAACGTGGGCGGCAAAGCATTTAGGGGCAGTTACCACAATGTTTGAGCATTAATACTTATTCATGTTCATGCAACTCTGCACAATACTGATATCAAGTGACAGCAATAGTCTTGAGACAATTCTCCAAAAAAAAAAAACAAAGAAAGAAAGAAAAGGTAACACAAATATAAATAGTCTTTTGTTGATCATCATCCTTAAAACAATTACATGAACACGTATTTGGAGCTCTGGGTGCAGCCCAGCCTCGACAATTACTCCGGGGACAATTATTCTCCATGTTTTTTCTTCCATAGGAAAGTAAATTTTTTAGCATAAAACATTGTTTTGGCTCATTATCGACATATGCCAAATGCCAATATAATTATCTAGCAAATAATAGATTCATTCATTCTAACCTTAACAATTATGCCTAGTCAAGAGTGATTCAGGAAAAAGAAAATCTCAGATATGGCAGAATATTGTCATCAAGTCATGAAGCACTCGACAATAAGACAGTCAGGTACATTGGGGCAACAGAGATCAGCCCAAAAAGATCCATGCCATGAAAAACAAAATTATAATTAACGTTCTCATGTTATGTCCTCTGGTAAGCACAGAAAAACAGGACCAAAAGGCAATGGATATATATAATGATAACATGTGAAATCAGCTGAGGAATTTTACAATGGAACACCCACCACCGTCACCACATATCTAGTTATCAAAATTCGGAAGTACTTACAAGGGTCAGCATCTCTTGGAGGTAGCTTCTGAATGGTGTCTGCATCGCCTGTCATAAACAAGTAAGATTATTAAATGTAGTCAATGCAATTTAAACTTAGGATTTGAATGATAGTGGGGATATCATTCATCGAAGTGTCCCTTTTCATACATGCAAGAGAAATGCATAATCCAAGGTTTCAACTTCCGATATGCCACCCTAGTCTATTTGTTCAAAATATTATCATTTCTGTCATATATATATATATTCAGCATTTCCAAGTTCAATTGCTAACAAAACTAAGACCCGCTCCCACCTTGCTATCTAATTCAAGGCCAGACCAGTTATCAATTTCTCATCAAGTATAATTATTAGAAATTCAATAGAATTTTTTTCTTTCAAAAATCTCTTTTTCGCAATTTTTTTTTTTGAAAAAAAAAGCTTCAAAACTAAGTTCTTGGTATCCACGTGAGCACAACTCTATGCGAGGACCAGTTACGGAAATACTAGCCACAAGGCACAAAGGAGGAAGAACAAAGAACAGGAGATGAACCTGAAGATCCTCAGGGAGGTACTCGTGCTTCATGGAAAGGTCCATGGCGCGCTTAAGACGCTGATTGCGTGCGTCAACAATCTCCCTAGGCAGCCGATTCAGGGCTTCCTTCACATCCAGATCGTAATACGGATCGTAGAGATCATCATATCGGAGCCCTATTTCCCAAAATTAACATTAATAACAAGAAAAAGAATTCCATAAAACAGTGACACAGGAGATGGTCTGAAAATAAAAAGGGGATTAGGGAATCGAGAAGATAGATAATAGAGAACAAGGAGAAGGAGCAACCGTATTTGCGAAGGCGATTGGACAATGATTTCATGTGCTGAGCAGCCAACCAGTTCTTCCTTGGATCCACAAATGACTGCAAGAACAAAGCCATTGATCCCTCTCGCCGATTCACTACGCGAATGCACTTCCCTCTTGTGGCTGTGGCTGATTTATTTGACCTCTCTCGATGAATCTGGGAGCAAGGGCTTTTGTTGTCTCCTCGTAATGACTTCTTCTCGACGTCGTTTTCCTCAATCTTTTTCCCTTCTTTTTTTTTAATAAGCATATGCATAAACTTCTTTTTTTATTGTGTGCTTTTTTCGTGATAATATGAAAAACAAAATCAAGTTTCACAATAAGAAATATATATATTTATTTTTATTGAGTAATAACTTAAGGATTAAAAATAATAAATATATCAGTATACATAGTAAAAAAATCTATAGCTATAAAAAAATATAAGCACCATTTAATGAAAATGTTTCATTCATATACAATACTTTTAAATAAAGGATGGCTCGTTTAAAATTGATGGCCAGAAAAAATATATTTCTTTTGATCATTCAAGCTTAATGTGAGACTATGACCATATGGCCAAAAAAATGTCAAACTGTTAGTATAATTTAAATTTTTTTACCACAATATATTTAGATTAACTAGTTAGGGGTTAGTCTAACTTAACTAAGAGTTTTGAGTTTGATACTTAGATTTATAATAATATAGGTGGTAAGATAGACGTCCTTTAATTTTTGATCCGGATTATCTGGAGCTGTTTGTCATGCTTGAAAGATGGTTTATCCTATAATACCGGAAGAGAAATCTAAAAAAAATTTAAATTTTTTTAGTAAAAAGTATAATTAATATTTAAAAGAGACATATTTATCAAAACCTTTTAGACTCAATAGTGTGTGTTTGGAAAGTATCTAAATTACGATTTTAAAAGAATTTTTGGCCTAAATTTTAGTTTAAAATTTTTTTAAAACAAATAATAATATTTATTCAAAAGGACTTTTGGATCAAACCATGATTTAAAACTAAAATTTTAGATAAACTACTGACACTAACTTTTGAAACAGTAAAAAAGTTTATGAACTATCCAATTACTATTTTACCCTTATTTTTTCTTATATTATCTCTCCTCTCTCTTCTTTAACCCCTCTCCTCTCTCTTTTTCACTTTCTCTCTCCTTTTCTATCTCATATTTTTAATAAAATCATATTATTTCTAATAATTTTTTAATTATAATATTTTTTTAATAATAACTATCTAAATATTTATTTTAAACTATTTTTTTCATAAACTCTTTTTTAAATATATTTTTTTAAAATTATCTAATTTTTTTTAAACTCATATATAAACAAAGATCAATATCACTGTCTCTTGTCTGCTATGAAAAAGTCAAATTATATATGTTTTTCATGTATGACACGTAGCTCCTCTCTCCTTTTTTCGGACCAGCACACGTAGCTTCTTAAACTATTACTATAATTTAAGATTGTTGAAAATAGTAAAATTTGTTATATGCTATTCATGCTTGTCCTATAAAACTTGTTGCGATCCCGGTCGCACCAATTATATATTTTTTTTCTGGGGAATTAATTGATTACACATTCAGTTGTAAAAAAAAAAAAGTCCAAATCCATAGAAAAGACTAAACATCACTTTAATTGACTGAATATTAATTTAGTCAGTGTTACCGATGACACGTAATATTAATGCGTTGGGTGGGTATGGGTTGGACACGTCAATTAAAGGAGGGCTTGCTTTAATGAAGAAGAAGCACTACCTTACACTCTTTCTTGCAAACTTATTCTTATATTTTTGGGTTTTTCCCTGGTAGAAAATGAGTGAAAATTTGACCATATCAATTCGACTAATACACATGTGTGTGAGTTTATATTATTATATATATACATATAAAGATATTTGTCTGTATTAAAAAAAATTGATTTATTCATTAGTACATAACAGAAGTCATCCAATTAATGCAATGGCCATACAATAAATAAATTGTAATCCTATCTATCATCCTAAGGGATATATATCAAGAATAGTGGAAGATGAATGAATCTTTCGTTTCATTGATCTTGCTTCCCTCTTTCTCGTAAAAAAAACTCTCCCACGTAACCCCTTTTGATGAATTTCGCAAAGGGGGGAAGCAAAAGAAATTAAAATAAATCTTGATAACATCAATTCTAAGTTGTTTTTCATGATAAAATTGATCAGCGTCCATTTCAGGGTTCAAACGATTCCTTCCCTTGCTCCACCGAATGAATCCTTGCAGACTCCTGAGAAGATGGATATTGATCTTCAACCTAATTGACTATACAAAGAATCATCATGAGCACAAACTCTCCCGAGGATCGCTCTTTAATATGGGAACCCAATCTCTCTCTCTCTCTCTCTCTATATATATATATATGTTATAACCAACAACCAAATTCATCACCATGCAAAAAGATATATTGAAAGATAGCTGTGAATGATGACGAAGTGTTCTGTATAGGTTTTAGTTGTTTTACCTGTTTAGTATTTGTCTTCACTTGTGAAACTCATTCTATGTTTCATCTCTCCCCTGTGGGTTGTCATCTCATCCAATAACTCTGCATCAAAGAAATCGTCTGATTCCTCATTCGTCTCTGCAGGGATATCGGTGGGATCCTTAGGGGCACCAGCAATTTCATCGTACTCTGAAGAATCCAGTTCCTGGAGATCGCCATTGCTGAATATCTTGGGAAGCACATGTTCCCTTATCACTATGAGAAGGAAGAATGGTATTGGAAACAGCACTCCACCAATTCGTATCCATGTCACTCCGAACCAGAACAGGAAATACAGAGTCTGCATCACTGTGAAGAGAGCTATGGTTTTGAACGGCACTGATTCCACGAATGACGCATGATCACCTTCCAACACCCTGCCCAAAACATGCTCAAAGAACATCAGAACACGCAGCAAGGGGTTAAATTACTTAAAATATACAAAGCTAGGGGACTTACTTGTGGCGCCTTCTTGGGGTGACGAAGAGAGGCAATATCCTTTCCAGAACGGATTCCCTGGGAGACTGTCAATGGCCATATTAGCGAAATATCCCCATAGAACTGAGGTAGGTATCATTTTATAACTGGGATGTCAAACACGGCCGCGCCCACCATGAACGACTGCAAAGAGTTGCTTACTCTTTGCTCGTTCACCCGGACTGGCAAATAAGCATCAATGTGTTTCTCAGGATCAAATGTCTGTTTTACACCGTCTTTCTCATGGGGTTTCATCACAGCCCCCTTCAAAGTCGCCAACTCTTGTTTCTGTTCATTATTCCACATACAAAATTTCAAACATGGTCGATTCATCAGATGCTAGCTCTTCAAATGCCTTCATTTGTACGTACGTACACACAGCTTCCAAATTATAACAAGAAAACCATACTTACCGTCGGGGCTGTGTCCATTTCTATCAACACATCGTGCATCTTTCCGGATATTTCAGAGTTGCTCCTTTGTTCTTGAATGCATTCCTTGGCTTTTTTTACCACTTTTTTTTGAATCAACTGTCAAATATACAGTCAAGTTATATAGGTGAGAATCGGTTCGATTTTAAATTGAAGAACCCATTAGCACTGATTAAACTATTAATGCAAATTAAAGAGGATATTCATTACCTGCCTCTTAAGAACTGCCAAACTCTTGGTATGCATTGGGGATTGTGGAAGGACACCATTTGATGGAGGAAGCCCAAGAAGACCGCAAATCACAGCCTGAAAATGCATACAGATACTATAAATATGAAATTAAGAGACATCATCAGAAACATCTACTCTCCATATGTGAAGGAACTTGTTAAATTTTGGAGGCAAAAACAACAAACCATGATTCCAAAGAGGAACATACCGTGGTGGTAAGCATCTGGTTTTTGAAGGTTGAATTCCTTTTGTTGAGCCAACTGGGAAGCTACATTGTGATGGAAGAAGTATAAATCCGCGACCATCAGGGCAGGAACAATTGCAACCTTAGCCATGTCCTGCAGTTCGTAGTTCTTCGTCAAATAGATTTCGTGGCTTGCGTTGCACTAAGTAATAAATCGTCACTTGCACTTCACAAATTTGACCAGAGAATCCATTTTTCATTGAAGCAATGTAAGTGCATAGCATGGCGAGATCATTATATGGAAGAAGCAGAAAAGCATGCCGTGGCATAACATAATACGTACCTTGACTACTGTCCAGTGGTACAAAGACGCAGGTTCCCAAGGAAGAGGACAAACCAGCCTTCTGGGAACACGGTGTGGGACTTTGGCTGGTGTCATATAAGAGAGCGCAGGCCAAAGCAAGACCACAGCTGGAACCCCATAATCTGCGATGAAAGATCGCATCCACCCTGTGAATCCCATAGAGAAGACCAGAGTAGTTAAGAGATGAATCACTCCTAACATGCATGATCGAGAACATAATATAAAAAGCTTCTTTAATTTCAGAGTATGATTTCATTTACCTGTTCCGTAACGCCATGATCTTGCAGTTCTGCTTTTGTGGGCAGTGATAAGTACCCCGAAAGAGAAAATAATAGCAAGTAAGCCATTTGTATACAGCTATTGGAATTGAAATTCCTCCAAATTTGGATTCTCGTTCTTAGGTACTTGGAACTCGGCTACCAGTCCCTGCGATTTGTGGTTTCCTTAATTGTAGTTTCCTATTTTATTTAGTCTGACTTTAACCCTTTCAAGGTAATTATTATAATTGATTGTGTATAATAATTCATATCTATTAGATTCGTTAGGACTTCCTGTTATATATACAATCCACAATAAATATGATAATAGGATTATAATCTGAATAAAATGGGAAACTACAACCAATAATCAATGGTAATTAGATTACGTTAATTGAATTAGAGTAATAATTTGCCATCAACTTGGTTCGAAAAGAGGAAGCAATACCTTTATAGCTTCTTGAATGAAAAAGAACAGTAATCAACTTGCCGAGAATAAGGGCGCGCGGAGGATGCAGAAGAGACGTAAGTGGGTGGGTGGGGACCCTAATTTCTGGTATTATTTCCTTTTCTCTCTCTAATGCTGGAAGCCAGAAAGAGAGAGAGGCTGGAGGGAGAGGGTGGCAATTGACGTGTAAAAATTAGAAGGTTCAGACGTGCAAAATTTAGAATAAACGCATAAAATGGGAAAATATGCCGAAAATATGCTAACATAAGGAGTCACATGTTAGGTGAACAACTATAGTTTTTAGCGAGAAATGGCAACAGTTTGTAAATCGGGTCTCACTTTACATCACATTCTTTCACGTTAACCATGGATGCCATTCTAATCTTACGTTAACGAGAAAGAAGCAAGAAGTAGAGAACAAGGCAAAAGATGCATTGTGCTGGAGCAACCTCAATTGTGTATATAACGAATTGATATATTTCGATTTGACTATTTGAACTGTACTATTAACATAGCATTCAAGATATCACATTATATACAAAAATCAAGGGATCAGTAAAATGAACATAATATAGGGCTTTGTAGATTGATCTATGAACACATGAAATGAAGGGCTTCACGGGTACGACCCAGCAAACTCAAAGCTGTGGCAGCAATGTGGTGTCCAGTCAGTCCTGCCTCATCAAGCTGCTCATTTGGGGATGCATGCTCTATGTAATTGTCCGGTAACACAATTGGTCGCCACTGCCACAGTTGGTTACCAAAATGAATCAGTATCATTATATATTGCAAAATCTATAAGAAATCTTACTATTCATAAGCTACTATAGACAATGCGAGTTAACTCAAATTTTGTCTGAAAACGGGACCCACAATCTATTTTGTAACAAAATTATACTAACTTCCTTTGAGTTTTTATTAAAATTAACCATATTTTTCTATTTTCCAAACTTACATGGACTTCTTTAAAACAAATCTACCTACTATAAATAAGAGATTTATGTAATTTTTTTAACCAAATTCAAAAGATGCTCATATTAATGTTGAAGATGGAGAGGAAGTATTCATAATTTCAACAAATTCATGAGAGATCTATGTAATCTATTACTCCTCTGATTCTAATTATAAGAGTAAGTTGACTTTTTTTAATAGATCTAAGAGGCCAAATAAATCAGTTAATTATAATCAAATCTAACTCCTCAAAATGAACTTTATATTATATACTCTTCAATCTACCTAAATTAGTCAATTAGCCTTTATATTAGTTACAATTAACTCATTTATTTAGTTTCTTAGATCTATCTAAAAAACTCAACTAGATTTTATAATTAGGCCCGGTGGTAGTATAAAATTTATCATAGCTTTCTAGACCATACATGCACGCATATAATTCTTATCTTTAATTAACAGATGCACTTTCCTAATGCACATTGCATGAAGTAATTACCTTAACTTTTCCATCAAGCCGTCCATCAAGAGCAAAAAACTGAGCAACATGAGAACCAAATCCCCCGATAGATCCCTCCTCGACAGTAATCAGGAAGGAATGATTTTCACAAAGCTTCCTGAGAAGGTTGATGTCCAGGGGCTTGCAGAACCTTGCATCAGCAACTGTGACCTGGATCCCTAGTTCTGAAAGAAGTGAGTAAGCTTTTAGGCAGTTTGGAACCATTGATCCATATCCCAGTAGAGCAACTTCCTTTCCTTCAACAAGAACTCTCCCTTTTCCAATCTGTGAGTATAATAAATATAAAAGAGTGAAAAACAAACGTCATAATATCTTGTATTATGAGAATTCTAGGGGAAGTGGAGATCTCAGGTTAAGTTTGGTCTGGACAAACTATCAATTAGTTTACCCCTTTCAAATTTATATAGGCTTTTGTCAACCTGTAATGTAACCTGAAAATAGGGTGCCAAGAAATTACCTCAATGGGTACGCCATTGCATGCAGTGTAGTTGCTCCTAACTAAAGCACCTCTCGGATACCGGAAGCAAATTGGCCGATCATTGACATGACTAGCAGTAGCCACCATATGCGCAAGCTCAACCTCATCAGATGGTGCCATGACCATCATATTTGGCAAGCATGACATGAACGTTATATCGAATGCTCCACATTGGAGGGGACCATCAGAACCTACCAATCCTGCACTTGAAATGACAAAGCGCACTGGAATTTTCTGTTGATCAACATCATGGATCACCTGCATATATGCCCAAGATAACAAGTTAAAAATCCTACTCACAATATCTAATCACTCATTGATAATACCTTCCACATATGAGTGGGTGCCCTCCCAAGGGAACATGCCCAGAGAGAGTGAGAGAGAGAGAGACATAGACAATTATGCATATAATAATAGAAGTAATAGTAATAGTCCATTTCTTTCTGCTTCACATTAAAATCATTGCTGATTTCAACTATAACTACACTTCCCTTCACAATCCTGATTATCTGTGAAGAACAGATGGCTGTTGGCCTGTTGTTATGATAATGTATTTAGAAATAAGGGTCATAAATAACCTGGTCATAAGCTCTCTGAAGGAAGGAAGAAGATATTATGCAAAACGGCTTCAATCCCCCACATGCCAAACCGGATGCAAATGTAACTGCATGTTGCTCAGCCATACCCACATCAAAAAACTTATCTGGCATTTTTTCTCGAAACAGTTTAAGTGATGTTTCCATCCACATTCCCGCATGAACTACCACAATATCTTTATCTTTCTCTGCTTCCATGACCAAAGTTTCCGCCAAGCAATCACTATATGTTCGAGGTTGACTAGCTTGATGAAATGAATCGAAGTTGCTAGAACCTGAAAAATTAGAATAGATAACTTGTGAGAACTGTCAAGACCTAATTGACCATCAATGGTAGTTGGCAAATATGTTATAAGTGAGGCCATAAAGAAACTGAGCCGTCATCCTTTGACATGCAAAATGAACTGAAGACATGGCTTTGCACTCATTAAAAATTAATGGAATCCACTTGAACCCAAAGATGAAGGCCAAATCCAAGCAATGCGTGTTTTAGCTCAAAATCAAAAACAGCTTGGAAAGAAATATTTTTTTACCATATATGGAGTATTACATGCTTTATACATCAGTAACTCAGTCATTAGAAGCCACAAGATTTTTACATCATTTAAGTCCATAAATAGATGAAGAAAGTTTGGCCAAAAAGAGAAACAACAACAAAACAAAATGAAAGATCAAGTTATTCAATTTCCTCCCAGTATTAGTGTCCCTCTGTGTGTGTGCATGTATATTGTGTTTCCAACCTAAGCAAAGGCGATTTTATTTTCTGAAACTCTAGGTAAATAAAGCAGAGAAATACAACTAAATATGACAAAATAATAGAATAAGAGACGGAATAGAAAAAAGGATTACCATCTTGCTGCTTATCTGCTAAATTACTCGGTTTATATTCCACTCCTTGGTTTTCACCAGTTATTACATGAATCAGGACAGGGCCCATTGTATCAAGAGAAGCCACCTCTTCTAGAACACAAATTAGCTCCTCAATGTTGTGTCCATCCACAGGGCCAATGTAGTACAGTCCAAGCTCTTCAAAAAGAGTGGACCCCAGAGGACCCATCATACCACGTGCAAATTCATCAACTTTAGCTGCCAGTTCATGCATACCTCCACCAATTCGCTTTGTAACACCCTGACAAAAACACAAACAATCACTTCAATGTAATGCGAGTACTAAGCATAGGAGAAAACGCTTTAATTGTGTTGTCTTCAATGAAATCTTGCAAGGGCACCATAAAGCTCAGTGCCCACAACAAAATAAATAAAATTCATCTTTTGAATTGAATTCATCTGATTAAACATGTTAAAGTAAATCTCAACAGAATGACTATTATTATTGAAAACACAAATTAGTCAACAATACAAAATGAAAATGGAGTTTCAAAGGAAGGATAGTAAATAATAAAAACATAATCTGTTTTGTAATGAAATAACTGCTCCAGTATGTAACAATGAGAAGAAGATATGCACATAAAAGGAAGAAAGATAATTGAACTTGAACAAACATATCTTCCCTAGTACACGGATAGAAAGAGACAACTTCAACCAGGTGTGTGTGTGTAGAGAGAGGGAGAGATACAGGGCATACCACCATTCATACCATGATATTCTAAATAGTATTTCATTACTCAGAAAAATGCATTTTGTACTAATATTTCCCACATATGAAGCATGACAACATGATTTTTGAAGACCAGTATATTAAATATAAATGTCACAATTTCAGCATATGGAACACGACTTATTTAACATTCATTTACAATATGTAGGTTTTTCTCAACAAACAAGGAGAATAATCATACTTTAGCAACTTCTCTAAACCTTCGGAAGGATTTACTGGACTGGATCCTGGTTATGGTACCAGATAATGAATTGATTGATGCCTTTGGGCCCTCCTCGCCTTTTGGATGAAAAGAGTGACGGCAGTCATTCAGAATCACAATCATATCTGAGTCCAAATATCCTGCATTGCCCATGGCTTCATAAACTTGACCAGCCATAGTTGTCCAATTGCTGATAATTGAAACTACACGTTCTCGCCTCCCCTTCAGATCCCGTGCAACTGCCATGCCTGAAATTAAATATATAGATATGACTTCAAGATTCATTTGAAACATTATATATAGGAACTCGCTAATTAATGACACACAAAAACTGATATGGCCTTTTCAATGCAGGAAAAAAAATATCTCACCAATCCGATGAATTTTCTCATAATGGTATATAACAGCAAGGAAACAAATTAACCTCAACATTTTGCCAAGTATAATCAATAATATCGGATCCACAAATTACCAAGTCCAGCAGAAATGCTGTTGCATCCATGACCTGCACCAAATGCATCATATTCACTCTCAGATCGGGATGTAAATCCAGAAAGACCATTCTTTTGTCTCACTGTCTTCATGAGGGATCTCCTTCCTGTAAGAATCTTATGGGCATATGTCTGCCAACAACATATTGATTAGACTACATTATCCAAGTAAGTTCATTCAACAGTTCATTAGAAAATGAAATCCAAGAAAGGGGTGTCATTCATAAGATTGTTACAAACTGAACTCATTGACAGGTATGGTATATCAACCTTTAAACTGCACCTCTCCTTTATTCCCCCCAAAGGAGAGAAAGAATTATAAAAGAACAAAGGAAAAAAGAAAAGAAAAAAGGGCACAAGCATTTATGATAAAATCTTACTTGATCTCCAACATCCCACAAGATCTTGTCCACTGGAGCATGAAATACACGGTGTACTGCAATTGTCAGTTCCACCACTGCCAAACCTGCTTCAAATGAAATGCGTGCATCTGACGTCATCAAAGACAATTCCATACGGATTTCACCAGCCAGTTGCTTGAGTTCCTACAGATTATGATATAGGAAATAAGATGCCGGAGCTTGCAAATAAAAATTGTGTAACACTAACACCAAGAGGGAAAAAGATAGAAATGCTTTTGAGCTTATAACTGACCTTAAGAGATAAGTTCTTCAAACAAAGAGGATTATCGATTGCATCAAGGATGGGTGTTGGCAATTTCTCCCAGCTAAAATCATCAATATTAGGAAGAGCACATATACGGTCTACAAAACCCTGCATCCAGATCATATAAGATATAATCCAATTAGGAAAATACTGAGAAATTATGAAGTTTGAGTAAAGTTCAATAAAATAAAGCAATAGAAAAACGAATTGAATATGATCGCACGTTGTGGAATTTTCTGTTCCAATCATCCAATGCATTTGCAACTTAAGTATGTGACTTAGATGAAATTCATAGTTGCGTCTTCCTTTAGAATGATGATAGCATTATAACATGAAGTGACAGACAGTAAATGCTTGCCTGCAAACTGATTTGTTTGGAGAAGTAAAGGAAAACTAAGAACCCTCTAAAGTAAAGTGACAACTAAAATACCTTTGAAGCTGTGGAGGACACAGAGCTTGGGCACAAACTAAGTCTCGAAACCTCCACATTAAGAGGAAACTCGGAACTTGAGCTGCCCACTTTCCGGTTGGAGTGAACGGCAAAACCGAATGAGTATCTAGCAGATGCGGCACCCATCACAAAAATTGACCGAATTCTCCAAAATTTATTGAAATTCGCCGGTAAGCATGATTCCAGAGATGGAGCTCTTGAGCAGAGCATGAACAAAAAATGGAGAAAAAAAATTGATATAAACTGAGAGCGAATTGTAGATGAAGTTTACAAAACGACAGAAGCGCGGGGAAGAGCCTCGTAGAAAACGAATACGCGAATCACACCCCAAAACGCTTAGGGCCAAGTGTTGTTATCAACCGACTAAGCGAACAGCTTATTGGTCACAAAGGATTTACTGGCCTCGAGTACAAGGCCCCGTTTGATTTTGCTAGATATATATATACACCTCGTAATGGCTACAAAACTAAAACCGTTAAACGTGATTCCGTTGCATTGCTTATTGTAGATGTTATATTATATTTTTTATATAATTAATAGATTTTTAGAAGCCTATTTAATTGGAGAATTGAACTTAATATATACAGGCAAATGAATCTAATGAATCATGAATGTAAGGTTTATCTCTCTTGTTATTACCTAATTATGAGCAATAAAATGTGGAAAATCTTCATTGCCAAATAAAAACAATATCCTAAGTTTTAATAAATTTCTAACGTGATGTTCACCGGATACATCTTGCAATTATCCATTCAATTATTCATTTACTACCCAACAATTTTATATTACACTCATTTATGGCAGGCAAAATAGGAAAGACCATTTTTTCAGACAAAACTATCTCTTAATATGAGGGACTGGTCTTATCCAAGTTTATCAAACTTAAGAATTTAAACAAACACATATCAAAAATATAAATTCAAATTATAAACTCGTATGAGTTTATCAATAAATAACTATTAAAAATATATCAGTAAATAGTTAAAATGAAAAAAAATAACAATTCAGTTTTAATTTATTTAAAAATTAAATAATTGAAAATAAATTTATCAGTATTTATAATTTATCATATTTAATAATTTTTTTATAAAATTTATATATAAAGTTATTGAGCATAATTAAATAAAAAAATTAGCATAGAGTTTAAAAACAAGACAAACAAAGTTTAGAAGTTTTAAGAGTTTAAACAAAATTAATACGATTTTATAAACTAAAACTGAAAAATTATAAACTTAATAAATTAACTTACGAGTTTGACAATAATAATCACATCCATTATTTGTACTGCAAAACTAAAAGAGTAATATCAATGAATTATTTATTTTTTTGTCATTTGTATTAAAAAAATATGTCTCTCCGATCTTAAATATAAAATTTAATTTATAATATAATTTATATTATAAATTAAATTTTATATTTATTATCGGAGGAGTACGCATCAATATGAATTATAATTTTTTTTGCTATAAAAATTTTTAGAAGAGTTTGGGCTCACCTATAGTCAAAGATAAAGTCTCATTTTCTCTTAAATAATATTAATGTTAGATAGAATAAATCGTTAATTACCCTCATACTTCAATTTTAATTGATATGGATGTTTTGGTCCTGTATTATTATTATTATTATTTATACAAGGTCCTGTATTATTGGTATGGATGGTTTGTTTTTCAAACGAGGAGTCTCGGACTATTGGGCTTTATAGGCCCAAGACCAGGCCCAATCCACTTGCGAATTCGTGCATCAAAATGGGATCTCCGTCCAGAAGCAAAACTGTTCTATATCGTAAATACATTAAAAGATTAGGGGTAATTTAGTAAAGAAAATCGTAATAAATAGGCGATGTTTCGTATCATTTTGGTGTCTGTTGGGTTCGTTCCTTGTAGATTCAGCAAATTGCAGTGAAAGATGTCGGGAAAAGGAGCGAAAGGGTTGATAATGGGCAAAACCCCAGCTGCTAACAAAGACAAGGACAAGAAGAAACCCGTTTCTCGCTCCTCTCGCGCTGGTCTTCAGGTCTTTCATTCAATCCTTCTCATTGATTTTCGTCGTTTTCTTGCTCTCTCGTTTACTTTTCATAATTCACATTCCCTGGTCTCAAAGCCTTCGCTAATTCGTTGATGTTGAATCAATTGCGTGTTTGTGGTTCCGTCCTTTATTTTTTGTGCGGATACCATTCATGTCAGCTGGCAGATGATTAAAGTTGTAGGTCGCAAATCTCTGTTCATGGTCTTTTCTGTTCCTTTTACTTTAAGAAGAATTATTAGTTGGATGCTTTGGGTGATTGGCTCATCGGTTACTTGTTTGCTGAGAACCGTATCATATTGAAGCGCATATGAGATGAAATGGACTTGTTTAAGGTGTGCATATAGCTGTTCAAGTTGTAATAACTCCTCTGAATGGGACTGAAGCTCGTGTGCATGACATGTAGCTTAGTGGAGTAACCAATTACAGATGTAGTTGTAGTGCTTGGTAACTCTAACAGGATGGATTTGATTTAGTGATCTTGGGTTCTCTTGCATTGAAGTTCTCGCGCCTACGTGCATGGTTGGAAGTAGCTGGAGGTCCGCAGGTTTTATTTATGTAGTCCTTGAGAAATATGACTTCTAGGGATTAACAATCGTCTTATTTCCTATGCTATGATTAGTTTAATGGTTCTTTCCTTTTAAACTGTTGAATGCATTCACCTTTAATTTCTTCAATCGCCTGGCATTGTTCATTGGGACTTGGCTTCGACATGAATCCTCGTTCTTGTTAACTCAAGAGAAGGAATGGTATAATTATCTTCATGTTTAGACCTCATTGCCCCAATATGTTCAATGTATTTTTCATTATAATTGCCAATATCCTCTCTCTTCCCTTCCCCCCTTCAGTGTGGATTTGTAGTGTGTTTCCCTTCTATGGTTACTTCCTAGCATCGGTTACTTGTACGATGTATTCTGAGAGCAGGCAGCCTAAAACAAATGACTGTGTGGCATGTGTTGAGATTGATTGAGATGACAAATGGTGCAAAAGAGGAGGGGAATGTGGTAGAAGCAATATCTGGCGGCGACAGAGGGGTTGTTGTTTGGTATGTTAGAACTGTTATTGCAAGCAGTTGATTAATATTTGCATTTGGTTCTTCAAATCTATTATTATACTGGGTCCAAGTTCTGGATATACAGAAATTTGTGGGGTATGGTTTTAGTTGTGACGAACTTCTAGGAATATCTTTCATCATTGCCAACTTGGTATAATTGTGATTTTGATAATTCCTCAAGGTAACTGATGCATCATCGTCTTGTATGATTAGTCAAGAGTGACAGCCAATGGACGAGTAGGTGCAACTGCTGCAGTATATTCTACGGCTATCCTCGAGTATCTAACAGCCGAGGTTTTGGAGTTGGCCGGAAATGCAAGCAAGGATCTGAAAGTGAAGCGCATTACACCAAGACATCTGCAGCTTGCAATCCGTGGGGAGTCCAAGGGGTGGTAATGCGGGTCAACCCGCCGAATACGGGTTGGCCCGTCGCGGGTTGAGTTAAAGGCGGGTTAGTATTATACCAACTTACACCCGCCATGGTGGGTTGGCGGGCTAGCCTGCCTACCCACTAGCTTTTTTTTTTTAAGTTTTCACGTGTATATGTCAACTTTTATTTAAAAAAAAAAATTCATATGTATCAATATTAATTGGATTCGAATCATGTCTAAAGTTGTCAAAATATTTATTTAGTCAACTTTGTCATCATCTATGGATAAATCTATCGCAAATAAAATAATAATAAAATAAAATGAATATATATAAAGAAATGACTCAATGAGATAAAATTAATATAAATTAAGTGTAATGTCCTTTGTTTGGCTAAGACTCTCAAATTAGTAAAGTATAAATTTGCAAGTTAAATAATAAACAAAATAAAGCAAGAAAAAAGGGGGGCTAATCCATCAACCTAGTGGGTTAGCCTGTCGCGGGTGTGGGTCTTTTATGGGTTGCAATATTTGCAACCCAACCCGCTATTTTTTGGTGGGTTGTGAGCCCAACCCAAATTAACAGTTTATTGGGACGAAAAACTTGACACCCCCATTAGAGGAACTATAACAGGTGGTGGTGTGATTCCTCACATTCACAAGTCTCTTGTTAACAAGTCGTCCAAGGAGTAATGTTTCTTGTGTTATAGAATCGACCATGGAAAAAGTGGAACTTCACCGTAAATTTGAGGATATTTTATTTTGTGGATAACTGAGCAGTTGCTCTAGTTTGATGCAAGCAACCTTGTGTGATCATTTTAGAAGTGATTCTCTTCTGCTCTATGAATGGATGAAACCAATATATTTATTTAAGCTGACACTTTCCATGCTGATAACGTAAACATAAGAATTGGGACTTGTCCCAACGTACCAATTCAAACCAAAGCGAATGAAGTTGGATTTGCTCAAACAAGTTTCTTTCATCACGTAGTGCGTTAGAGAAGTTAAACTTGAGTATCTCCCGCTCAGAAGTCAGAATCACGCGCACACGCCCATCATGAGTCCAGACCAGACAAGTACGGATAAGTAAAATACTAAAATGCGCATCCCCCTTACATTGAACGCATCAAAATGGGGGTCGTAACTAATATGGATCCTTCATATTCACAAATGAGGATGTGTATATGATGGATTAAGAGAGTAGAGAGGAGAAATGACTATGACTCTGAGGCAAGATTTAAAAAAACAGAGGGGACTCTGACATAATGCACATGAAGCAACTCTTACGGGATTCAGTTAATTAGGCATCAAGTTTTTTCAAATATGATAGCAGGATATGACTGAAGATGCTGGATAAAGACGTGTCAGCAAAAGATGCTATAATCCAGAACTATTAATTTGTGGATAATCATGAAGCTATTCATCAGCAAACAATGAGCAGAAAGAAGAACGGTCTTTACAAGAATTATTTCAGAATGCCAAAAGTTAGTGTCAATAGCCATTCGATTCTTGGTGCATTACCTACAAAAGTTTTTCCACACATATGTAATATAGTATTATAAGCAGCTAAACATGAAGCAGTTCGCATAAATCGGCGAAATCAACAGTTGCCGCAACTTCCACCACAGCATCCACCGGAACTGCCCCCTCCCCCGCAGCTCCCAGAAGCTGCATCACCCGCAATTATAGAGTATGCTATTGAACGTGGAGACGACGTTGATGGATTGGTTTGAGCTTGATGCATTCAGGATTCAGGAGCTTGCTTCTTTTAGATGCAGAAGAAGATCGGGAGCTAGGAAACTTCCATGATATTTCAGAGTGCTAGCAAATAACTTCAAGGATATCTCTCTTCGGTCTTTCGTTAGCCGTGAACCTAAAGGACGAAGCATTCACGCATTTGCCATTTTAGTTTCAGCAAAGAGACTGTGTCAGGTGGCAAAACAGGGAGAAAGAGAGACGAGATGATGGTTTTGAAGTCTGAACGCGCTGGAGAGGGAAAAAAAGAAAGGATACCATAAGACGGAAGCTACGACGGAACCGACGGAGCACTTTTGTAATTTATTTATATTGATTAACATTATATTAAAAAAATAAAAGATAAATTATAACATATAAAATATATGATTTTTTTAAAATTACTTGTTTAAAAATTAAGCTTAAAAATTAACATTATAAGCAAATTAAATTGTAAAAAATAAATATGTAATTATCCAATTAAATAGATATATAGACGGATGGGAGCAGCTCACAAAAATCTCATTGCTGCTCTTTTTCTTTTTCTTTTTTTCAAAATACTGTTTTCATCGATCCAAACGGAACCTAAATTCTCGAGATTTTTTTTTTGAGAAAAATTGATGTACAACCTTGTTATATTCATCTGTGCCAGTTAACATGATTTTTATTCGCTTCAATTTCAGTTATTTATTTATTACTCAACTGCTCTATATTACACCTATTTATTGAAAGCATAATAGGAAAAACGCGTTTTTCGCAGACACAATTATTTCTTAATACATGTAGCATGTAGTTAGTCCCGTCCATTACTTTGTTAGGAAACCAGAGGAGTAACATCAATGAATTATTGAATTTTTTTGGTCCTATGTATTAAATAATACACACAACCTAAACCAGAGGAGTAACACTTTCTCAATTTAGACCTCTCTCTCAACCTAAAGCATTTCCTCCGAACTACATTTAGCGATTTTTAAATTGACAAAGTTACATTCTATCCCCCAAAAAAAAAAACAGAGAAGAAAAGTGTCACAGAGATCATTAATTACTACGTAAATTGCTATTGAACGCCCCCGCTGACATTGGTAACACCTTTCCCAATCGCCAATTCGGAAACTAAGGCAATGTGATCACTACCCCACTTCTGTAGACATACAGAAAAAGCGTTAATAAAACTCGATCAACAGTCCATTAAAAAGCAAAGCACTAATCTTTCAAACAAAAAACTACACATTTAACCATACCTTTGTTGGGAATCCTGCAGTGAACTCCATAACATGTTTGGGTATCGGAGCAAGCACCCCAATCGTCTGGAGACCATCAGATCGCCTATATCCCAGATCAAACAGAAAGGTATTTTATCAACCTCTAGTAAAATCAGTTTTTGGAATATTAATTAATAATGAAAATCAGTTATATCACAACGCTACTTGGAAAAACCATAATGCATATCCTAGAAAATCAGAAATAGCATCTATGATTTCAATCCAGAATCAAGCAGGCAGCAGGGGGTAGTAAAACAGCAACCCATAAACTTTTAGAGTCTTAGCACCTACCAAATGTAGTCAACAGTACCCGAGAAGCGTCGATGATAACTGGTCACCAAGGGTTCTCCATTAGGGTCCCTAGTGCCAGGACAACTCTGCAGGGACGCAAAAGGCACTAGGTAACCGAAGAATAATAGAAGAGCAGAAGTTTTAAAATAGCAACGATGCAACATATCTCAATTTGCAGTTTTTAGGACCACACAAGCAAGAAATGTGACAATTTGTCCCATAAAAAAATGGGGCAAACAAATTTGAGATCTACCATAACTTCAACATAAGTGCTCCTTAGAGGCAGAGAGTGCTCCAAGAAGGTGCAATCTGCGTTGCCTGTTGCAATCTCTATCTCCATAGGAGTCCACACGGATGGATTATAAGTGGTACTCTCTGCATCAAAAGATATGGATGTTGGACGTGAAGGTTAGTCACCCTCCACTACATCACTTTGTGCAGGGAGTAGCAAATTGTCAGAAGCAGACTTCAGTTTGTCAGACTTACCTGGCTTTTCAAGATCTGTCCCAAATGATGACAGGAAGCCTTCTTCAGCATTATGTAGTGCAGATGTAAAAGCACCAATATCTTCACCACTATTTTCACTGCCTAATATATCTTTATCCATCTCATCAAGGGACAGTTTCTTTAGTTTCTCATCTAATGGAAGGTCAATGTCCGTGGATTGCCATGATTCGTCAGCTTGATACGAGGTTAAAGTGCTACTCATTTGGACATAAGTCAGCTCAAATGATGGGCTTTTTCCATGTGTCAAATGAGGGGTTTTAATAGAATCAGCAACTGACATCTGACTGGATGGGTTAGTTGAAGAAATTTCTACACCAGGAAGCTCTGATGACTCAGGATTTAATTTGATCCTGAAAGATTCACTGTCTTCGCCAAGGGAGATTGAACAATTGCCAAACTCAGTGTGTTTATTTCCTTTAGGAATATCCAATTTGAATTTTTCACTTGATGATTCTGGATTTGAAGAGACAGCATCAGATGTTCGTTGTGCGCATGCCATCCCAGCTTTATCAGGGGAAACAACTTTAAGAGCCGAATGTCATAAGTGTAAAGTCCTGAATGTCATTATTTACAAGATCAGCGAGTAACCTACCTTCATTAACAGATACAGTGGACTCTTCTTTTATGCTTTCAACTTCATTGATAGCCATATAATTGTCTACAGTAGTATGCTGAATAACCTCCTCTGCACTACGTGAAGCACTGCTCCCATTTTCACTTTGCACATCTGTTGAAGACTTAGTAGACATATCCAATGCAATCTGATTATACTGACTTGTCACCATGTTACCTTGATCATCCGATTTTTGCATGTCTGACGAACAAATATTTTGTTCAACATCAACTTCCTTGCTACCCACAATGGATGTGTCTTGAACGTAACCATTTGCGGATCTTTCACTGCATTATTTTGCCAGATGTTATCAGATAAATTAATTTAATAGCATAGACACAGCATGCACAGATTATACCTAGAATTACGACCATTATGCCTTGGTTTCCGAATCTCAGCAGAAGCTTGTCCTGATAATTTATCCCTATCTAATCCAGACAAATTTAACTGTAAAAAAATGAAATAACTATTTTTGTAGCTTAATCTCTGTCAAGCATAAAACCTGAAGAAAGAGAGTAAAGGACCACAAATATACCTTTTGTTCTGAAATAAAGTTGTATAATGGACTCTGACACAAGATTTAAAAAAATGTTAACATCATAATAGTGGAAGCAGCAGTTCGCAAACGTCTGCACGCCCAAAGAAAGAGCAGAAAAGATAACCTTTGGAGTACAATTAAAATCCCCACAGATAACAACTGGAGCATCATCCCATATTTTAGAAACAGCTTTAGCTCTGTCCAGTAGCACTCTAACCTGCTTAACGTAAATATAAGCAATTACAAGAAGAATGGCAGCAGCTAATGGAGTAGTCGGTCAGAATAAAATGATATGAGATATACTGTCCAGCGTTTGCAGAGGTAAGAATCTGACAGTCTGACATGATTCATATTCATTCTTGCATTTCTCTACCAAATTGGCAAGTTAACAGACTGACATAATGCACTTCAAGCAACTCTTACTGGATTCAGTTAATTAGGCATCAAGGTTTTTCAAAGATGATAGCACTCCGTGATGAAGACACGACTGAGAAAATGTCAGAGAACTATAAAGGGTCACATAGAGCCTGCTACAAAGACCATGCATACCTGGCCAAGCTTTATTTCTCCTCTCTTGGGATTGTAAAGAACATGTATGTTACAAATCACAACTTTATTAGAGCCTGTTGAGCTGCAGATACCTTGCAACAATGTTAGATTGAGCATAAAAATATCCAATAGTACAGATGTATAATAACTAAAGAAATATATGTGCAAAGAAAATCATAACACCCTGGATGCCTCAAGCACGAGAAGAAAAAGCACAGCCATTCTAATACAATTTAAGCCCAAGTCAAATAAACCTTGGCCTCATACATGATCCACCATTATAAAGCTTTATGTCAATGTAAGAAAATCCTGTTGAATTTATAGAAGAATTCACGTCTTCTGAAAATTTTAATGATAAACCTTCCAGGCTTTTCAGAAAAGATATAAGTCATGTTGACTTTATTTGGAAAATTGGAACACACACTCTAGTGGTTCATTTTGCTTCTTGTCTCTATTTCAAAATTACTATGATGTACTTTCTCTTTCTAACATCTCATGGGAGAAGCACACTGCTAAACAAAATAGATTTTTCATGAAAGTACTTTATGTGGAAATTGAAAATTTCTTACTCTTGAACCAAGCAGGAGCATTGCTTTAGCATGTCAGATCAATGCATTTATGAAGTGGACTGCATACACTTTTTAGAAATATCTTTTTAACCGAGAATACACTATTCATATTGCTTATAATCCAAATTACAGAAGGATGGGTAAATACCTTGATGGGGCAAATCCATCTTGATTCATTAACTGTTCAAGGTAGAAAATTATGTAAAGGGAGTGCATGCGCATCAAGGAAGAGAAAAATTGGCTAAAAGATATACAAATACAAAACTAAAACGAAAGAATTATCACGTACCTCTAGCACACATATCTGAGCGACATTGTCCCTAAGTCCCAACTTATTAAACTCAATGCATTCTTCATACCGCAAAGTGAACCTACCAGATATAAGCATGCATAAGATTATTTTCATTGTTCTGTGAATAAAATTACAAACTAAAGTTGCAAGCTAGCACCAGCAAGGTCAAAATAATGGTTAACCTCCATTTCATGCCAAAATAACAATAATTTATACATAGATGCTGCCAAGAAAAGGTTAGGGGTATTAAAATGATTACAAAGCCAGAGTATTTGAGGCATGCCAAAAGAGCACTTGCATTGATTTATTATTATCTTTTTTATTTTTTCTTATTATGTTCAGGGCCATGAGTATCATTTATACTTTTTGTGAAACAGAACCTCCTCCCAAGGAAATTTTAAAGGTGCCCCTCGCCTAACATTGGCCTACAGCATCTATGATTTTAATCATAGAGTGCTCTCTTGAGGAATTGAACTCAAGTTGATAAAGAGAGATAATGAGATATTATCACCCCATCAATTGATCAAACCCCTTTGGATTTTAATAATCTCACTCAATGCTACTTTCCAATCATATAGCCATCACGCGATGGATTCTTATAAATACAATCTTGCCTTGGAAAATATTTAGCACAAGACTCTTGATTATACATTATCTTTAAACATGAATTACTTTTTAGACAATTAAACTCTGTTAGCATCATATTAAGGTATTGAAGTTACATTAAGCAAATAGAAAGCAGCATTTAGGCTTCAAAATCAGCATGGTTCACAATAAAGCTGTAGAGGACCTTGATGTTCGCCAAAAAATTGCACAGCCGTCGACTGGATTACCCGTACGCATCTATATGTTAAATGAAATAAAATTAGACTTAAACACACAGTTCAAGCTTTTTGGTTGCAACAACCAGAGAGAGTATTAGATGATTAGCCAACAAGTGGACAAATATATTGGAAGATAAAAAGGAACACTGTTGAAAAGCGATGATACTGAAGATAGTACATTTCACATGACTAAGTTATAACTTCGCTTATAACATTGGGGAGAAGTGACAAAGCACCCAGTCCGTCAAGTAAATGATACGGCACAATTGTCCAACATGACCACCAAGTGAAACACAACTTTTTCTCCGTTTGACTCAATGTAGCATTCTCCAAAAAAGATGATGGGTTAAAGAGGCTAATCAAACTTAACAGCAACAAACTCCTAACAGCCTTAATTGAGTGGGACAATTAAATCTTTCAAATTCATAATGATTAATGACATATCTTGTTACATCGAATCACTAAATAAGTATGAAGAACATTGTCTCTTGATAATACTTACAGAAATTCATTCCAAAAATGAAACCTCTATCAATGCAATGGTCATAAAAAGTTGCATAGTGAGGATTGAAGAAGCTAACGCACCTTCCAGATGCCACTGTATCCTTGGTGCTTCAACTCCTCCTCCAAATCATCAAATCTATCAACCTCCTGGAAGTGATAATATATTAAAAAGTAATACTCTTTTGATCGTCAATCAAACATTTTAAGTGTAGCTAATACAAGCACAAATAAGAACTAAGGGTAATGTGATCAGCACGAGACCCTGAGGAAAATTTCAAAAGCCAAAATGCAACTTCAATTTTTGTTTTGAACTAAGAATAAGCAATGCGATATTAAATTGAAGAGACTCCCCTTCAATATATCATTCTTATAGAAGCTAAGTTCAACATTTGCAGTTCATAATGTCTTATAGAAGCTAAATTCAATCTTGAAAAGCACCCAACAGAATTTGAAGATAAAGACAGCTAAATGAAGTTATTTGTGCTAGGACTAATCATTGCGGTGTAATATATTGCAGATAGATAACCTGTAAACACATGATATCAGCCGACCACAATCCAAGTTCAAAAAGTATATTTCTCTTTCTCCATTGCCAGTCCAACATCCTAGTAGGTATGTGAGAGTAAAGGTTGCTCCGGTGATCAATAGCAAGGTAGTCAGCCAATATATTATATGAAAGAATTTTAAACCGTTCTGTGAAGAATAAGAAACAAAATATTAAAGTAAAACCAACACAAATATATTATACGAAATAATTAAATTTCTCAATAAACTTTCGTAGAGAGATTCTTAATAATAGGATGTTTGCGGACCCTTTCTCATCATAAAAGTAACGACAAAACATTATACTATCATGAATTAAAATGTAGACCAGTTTAATATTACTTCACCAGAAACTCAAGCTTAGTCATGAGATGCTGTGCTCAATCAAAAAACACAATTCATTAGCAAAAAGAAAAACTTTACTGATAGACATCTTCCTATGGCTAAATTTGAAGACTATCCTGGATAAGCCAACAATACTATAATTACATAGGAGGCTACCGCAATGAGGGGGAGGTGGCGCAGCAGCATGCTCCCAATCTCGGTAATCCGGAGGTCGCGATCGAACCTTTTGAGCTCTATTGTAAAGAGGAGGGTGACGAAACTGTTGAGCATGATTGTGAGGAGAAGGATAACGAAACTGTTGAGCATGATTGTGAGGAGAAGGATGACTAAACTGTTGAGCATGATTATAAGGAGAAGGGTTACGAAACTGTGGGCTCCGATGGTAAGGTGGGGACGGTCTAGGATTAAAAGGTGAATTCCGGTCTCGCCTTTGGTTCGCGAAGCTTCCGCTTTCATCTCGCCGGAACGCCGAATTGACATCATGGACCGCCTGGAAGTGCTCGTCGCCAGTCACGAGCTGTTGCCTCCCACCGGAATAGGGACGATTGAAGAATCCTCTTCCACGTCCACGACGCTACAAAAAGGAGTAAAGTGCACATTAAACTTTCAGGCACACAAATTTGTGCTTGCAACAGTACATGTAGGTAATCGACAGTGAGAGAATACAGGCTTATTCTGAAACATAATAACGGCGTTAGCGTCAGAAGAGGCGGCGGCGGCGGCAAGCAGATGGAACGGCGGAGAAGCACGTCTCATTGTAGGGGAAAGCGAGGGGGAGAGTGGGCGTGGAGCTCCTGATGGACCAACTGCGCGTGAGGCGGAGACCTGGCGAGTCTACACACGCACGCTCATTAATGTGACGCGTGGCACATTTTGGCCCCCATTTGTGCTTTGGCGTGGTGTTTCGACCTTTAAATCCCTAGTTCGAACCTTAAGTAGTCAAATTTGTTTGCAACGATTTTTCAGAAGAAGAAGAAAACTTTGGAGTATTTTTGTTTGGTATAAAAATTTTTAAAAATAGGTAGAGTAATACTAATATTATAAGATAAATTGTTAATTATTTTTAAATATAAATTTAAATACCTAAAATTTAAAATATCTCTTTAAATATTATAATTAAAATTATTATAAAATAATATATTTTAATAATCAAATATTACTTCCACTAATTACATAACTCACATATTCGCTGAACATGGAGGATGAGTAAAACTTTGGAGTATTGGCTGGGAATGTTGTTATTTCCAAAACCAACTGATATAAAACATAAGCTTGTTGTGAACTAATAAAACGTACAAAACACGGCCAAACAGGGGGCCCAGATCGAATTGGTCCGTCCGTCATCGAAACACCAACGTGCACGACAGAACGATCAAGCACCTCATCTTCAGAAGACGATTATGGCAACCGTCAACAACTAAGTAAGCAGAGAGATTAGGAAAGTAGAAGGAAACGACGATGTCGTTTGGTTCATCTCTATTGTGTCCTCAGTCTAGTTCATTCTTCTCCAAGGCTAAATCTTTCAACACCCAAAATAGAACTTGTTTAACTTCTCGCTTCAAGGCTTCTGCTGACGTTCCCGATTTTCTATCTGCTAACTGGTATGCTTCGTCATCTTCACTCCCATACTTCTAACGCTGTCGCAGTGCTTGCTCTTGATAGGATTTTGATTGTTCTCTTTTTTCAGCTTGTTCCCATCGGACGTAGTAAAATGAAATTCAGCATTTTCGTTTCTGTAATTTGTGAGTAGAAACAGTATATAATATTCATAATCGATGTAGTAAGGATGATAATGCTTTATTTAAGGTATGGAACTGAGAGAGCATGTTAATTTTGTTATCATGTGCTGCCGTTGTTAATGAATTTAGATGCGAACATATTAATCTAGATAGCTACTTTATGTCGTAGATAGGCTACCCCCTGCATATGCCTTGCGAATCCGACACAAAACATGAAATTGGCAGGATTCCTCATTCCTCAGAACAGTACAGTAAAAATTGCAATGCCAAAAGATATTTTTGGGAAAAGAAAATTGTTAGTTTTACCATCAGTAGCCTGCCCGTCTATGGTATGGATTATGGAAATCCCATTCGTTGACATTCTTATCCCATTTTTTTTTTGTTGCCCACCCGATTTACCGAAACTTTGCCCCGACTACATTCGGATCCGACCCACGTCGCGCACCTGGCTATGGTGAGTGAGTCTCCCAACGGAGATTTTCTACATACGCTAAGACTCGAATTCGAGATCTCGCTTAAGCAATACCGAGCCACTTACCACTCGGACCAACCCGTTAGTCATTCTTATCCCATTTGATCATATAGTAATTTTGCAATTTCTTGGTTTTCTGTTCTGCAGGCTTGAATCTCGCAAGAAAAGGCCTTTTGGCCCAAGATTAGATGTAATTCTCTGTCTATATGCTTGATGTTACCATGCGCTCCTTTATATTTTAGCCATTAACTCTTTTAATAGTTTAATGCAGAAGAAGCAGTCCATTATCAGCTTGAAGCATTGAAATACAATGACCAGCCCCGTCAAGATTATGGGATTGAGGTTATGTATAGGGTAATCGTCTTACTTAAAATTTTCTTACAGCTTTTGTGCCATCCTGGAAACAGCTTGTTCAGTAATTCTATTCTTCTGCTATCACAGTTTGCTGGATTTGATCCTTTTGAAAGATCAACCTATTTTGGACCATTTTTTGATTTGGGCCAGGTTAGTAATGTTAACTTTTTCTTACATTATACGGCCGATAATGTTGATGTTGATAGTGTTCACATTTGTCAAGTGCAGTTTGAAAGGTTTAGGCGTATTTTTCACCATTCAACCTATCGAGTGCTACTAGGTCACAAGGAAAGAAAGATCTTGAGCAGTTTGTTTGTGGAGGAGGTATCACTCTTACATTTCTAGTAACAAGTATGTTTGTTTCTAAATCTATGGCTTTGTACATTCAGGTCATTTCATGTAAGAGAAATATGTATTTCTGCCTCTGTGGATGTATCATTCCCAATAATCTGATTGATGAACTTTAAACAGAACCGATATAAGCAGCGTGTTTGGATCCGAGGGAATAGACCAGAGGAAGAGGAGATATTTCAATTTACCATGGTGCAGGTCCGATCATTCTTGCGAGGCATTTCATATTCCATTTCAAACAAAAGGCATTTAGAAGCTTGCTTCTCATAGGCATTATCCTTTTAGTATCACATTTTGTGGATGTTTGGAATCACGTTGGTTAGTAAGAGTTGAAACGTATTTGGGTTGCTTTTGCCAAAACGTGGTTTTGACTTTTCCTCCAACGTCATTACAAACACCAGCTTTGTCTGTCCAGAGTGCACTTTACATAGCAGTAGTAATTATATGATGTATATGTTTGATGCATTCATTCCTGTGATTAGTTCTGAGTTTTGCCGATCTCAATGGACAAATGGCTAATCACCAATGATGTATTTTGGCAGCCATTTTCTTACTCAATAATCTCAACTTTTGTATCTATGAAATATGAATCTAATATAATTGACCTCTGTTACGATGCAATATAGCTGAAGTATTTATACGTTTCTTGTAATTGGCAGAGAGTTGGCGGTTGCTGGGATGGTTATTGGTTGACAGAGTCTCTACTTAATGATAGCGATTCTTTTGCTGGTGGTTTGGCGTATTGAAAAAATTGCATGAGGATCACATTTTCATTAAGCCTGCTGACTGCTATCCAAGCAAAGACCAAATCTGCTATGAGTCTGTAAAATTTGTACATATGTAATATATTCAACAAAAATTTGGCTGTTGCAGGAGCTTCATGTATCTATGGCTTCTACGGCGAATGTATATATTTATGCCCAACCCTTTTATTCTATGTCTTCTCCGTCTCATTCCTGTGCCATGCTTCAACAAAAAATTGTTTTGGTTTCATACAAGATCAATGCCATGCCTTCAACACATTACTTTTCTGGATTGCATAGGATTCTCATGGCCTGAGACTTGAGAGTGTAAGAAAATAGCAGGCAATAGAATTACGTAAAATTCTCGTAAATCTGAAAGAAAGAAAGTGGATTGGTTTGATTTAGAAGTTATTTCCTCTTAATGTCTAGCAAGTAAGAGTTGAGCGAAACGTCACCTTTTGCCAATACGAAATCATCTGTCTCCTCTCAGTTGCTCTCGTGGTGAATCGCGTGATGATAATTGATATCGGAAAGTGACAGCGAAAATTTGGAGAATAAAAAGGTAAAAAAAGCAGCACTATGTCTTGGTAAATTACCAGATACTTCTATTGCTGCTAATGTTAATAAAGTCAATTCTATCAAAAACGATGGTTGTTCTGCTTGTGTGGCTAAGTTTTGCTTGGAAGAGAAAACAGAAAATATGGCCGGCGATCGAAAGCCGAAGGCGGTGATTGTGGGGGGAAGTATAGCTGGGGTATCAACCGCACATGCACTCTGTTCCGCTGGCTGGGACGTGGTGGTGCTTGAGAAAACCACCTCACCTTCCACCGGAAGTCCCACCGGAGCTGGTCTCGGCCTCGATTTTCTCGCTCAAAGGATCATTGGTTCATGGCTTTCTCGACCGGATCTCCTCAACGAATCTACCGTACCACTTACCATTGATCAGGTCCCGCTTTGAAAATCTCAGTTGCTTCACCCTTTCTCATCCAGATATTCATTTCTCTGAGTTTTTGTTTTAAAAAAAAAAAAAATTGTTACGACTATGCATTTATGCTTTGAGTCTTCTTGGTTGATCCAGGCATTGTGAACTAAAAACTGTGCATCTCTGAATTATTTCCCCTATTGGTTAACCTTAAGTGAATAAACGAACTTAATGTATTTTTTTGAATGTAGGAGCTAAAAGTTGTAATTGGGAAAATTCTAGCGATAATCTTAATCTTTGGTTGAAGCAGGAATCTCTTGAGAAAATGTAGTCTTTCTCAATTAAATAAAACAACGACTTCATTGATTTATGGTTTGTTGAGCAGAACCAGGTGACTGATAGTGAAAAGAAAGTGAGCCGGACATTGACAAGAGACGAGAGTTTCAACTTCAGAGCAGCACATTGGGGTGATCTTCATGGCCTTGTGTACAATGCGTGGCCACCAAATGTATTTTTGTGGGGTCACCTATTTCTCTCATTTCATATTGCGGATGATAAAGCCTCTGTTGCAGTAAAGGCTAAAGTTCTGAAAACGGGTGAGATCATCGAGATAGTAGGGCATCTGCTTGTTGCAGCAGATGGATGTCTCTCTTCCATCCGCCAGAGATTCCTCCCTCATTATAAATTGAGGTATCTATCTCGAATCTGATTCTAACACAAACAAAATTACATTAGCATGTGTAGAAATCCTCAAGGACTGATTTTGCAGATATTCAGGCTATTGGGCTTGGAGAGGGGTTCTTGATTTTTCAAAAGCTGAGAATTCAGAAACCATTACTAGCATCCGAAAGGCATACCCAGATCTTGGAAAATGCTTGTACTTTGACTTGGGATCAGGCACGCACAGTGTGTTCTATGAGCTCCTAAATAAAAGGCTTAATTGGATTTGGTATGTGAATCAACCAGAGCCTGAAGTGCAGGTGATTGTCCCTCTTTATCCTCTTCTGATAATAACCATCAGCTTTCCTCTAACAAAGTTTGGCGGCTATTTGCTTTCTACATTTGTAGGGAACGTCGGTGACCATGAAAGTGAGTAGAGACATGATCCAGAAGATGCTCCAAGAGGCAGAGAAAGTTTGGATTCCTGAGTTAGTAAATGTGATGAAGAAAACAGAGGATCCGTTTTTGAATTTCATATATGATGGTGATCCCTTGGAGAGAATATCCTGGGACAACGTGGTGTTAGTAGGAGAGGCAGCTCACCCCACAACTCCTCACTGCTTGAGGAGCACAAACATGTCAATACTAGACGCAGCAGTGCTGGGAAAATGCATAGACAAGTGGGGACATGAAAAGCTACCATCAGCTTTGGAGGAATATGAATCCATTAGGCTACCTGTCAGCTCGAAGCAAGTTCTGCATGCGAGGCGATTGGGACGCATGAAGCAAGGTTTAGTTCTGCCTGATCGGGAGCCGTTCGACCCCAAGTCACCCACGCCGGAGGACTGCCGGGAGCTTCAGCAGAAGAACATACCCTTCTTCAACCAGGTTCCTTCCGTACTTGATTCCATTTGATTGCCAATAGCTGTAGAGATAGAAAAAATGTGATAGGATTCTCCCGCTTATCATGAGAACACCAATTTGTGTATTACAGTGATACCAACGAGTGATATCACCATTATTGTTTCTCTTATACCTCTATCTAATTTCTCTGTTTTCATTGCTCTACTTATCCCAACTTGAAGCTAAAAAGTCTCACTTTCAACGCACAAATATGTAATGTTTCAATTATTAATGTATCAATTTTCTTCTGAAGGGACAATCGGCTTTAGAGAAACTCAAAATCACCCATCGCTTGTTAATACATCAATTTGCATACAAATGTGATCCCCTTGAGTGTTGTAACGATTATGACTTCTCTCATGCGGAACTTTGAACCTAATCTCCTGCAATTGCTACAGTTTTTCATTATTCAAGCCTTACTGACGCTGAATGACAATAGTCCCCGTTAATCAGAAACAGTTCGGTATTAAGCATCATCTGTATTAAAGCCATGAGTTAAACACGAATTTTCTAAAAATCACAGTGATGACGGGGAACTCAAGAAGGACCTTGGAATTCATGAGAACTGCTTCTTATCATTATTTGAAGCCCAAATAATTTCACATTATTCATTAATGAATTAATACTAAAAATGTAGTACAGGAAGTTGAAACTCATTCACTAAATAACATTAACTGATATTGCACAAGCTCTCTAAGACCTCTCTAGTAAACGATACGGCATATAATAACAATCGAGGCAAACTATTCGGCTAGATTTCCCATTCCTAGTAAAAAGGGTAAACAGGAAAGGGCATTCATCTCCAGCACTAGAAACACATGGTGCTCCACGATAGCTGCATTCCCACGTTCTGATAAACAGCAAACTAAACTGTCGTAGGCCATGTTGCTTGAGCTGACATGATAATTCCCACAATGACTCCAAATAGCCCAAGCGCACTACCAAAGATCTCAATCACAAGAATTTTCACAAAAAGTGAGGAGTTCTGAGCGTCAGACAACGCACAGCTACTTCCAATTATTCCAACACATAACCTGACACCCCAGAAATCAAAATAATTAAAAGAAAGCATGAAGAATATAATCTGAATTCAATTCATCGAGAAAATTTTATCAGGTTCCAAGAAGATAACGTACCCGCAAACAAGATTTGCAAAGCCCACAATTATACCAGAGGCAAAAATTGCATATCCAGCTCTAAGAGACTCAGGTGCATAAATACTCGCCTTTGGAACACTCTCTAATTTGGTTTGCAGAATGATAGCCACAATAACACCATAAATAGCAACAGCTTCACAGAAGATCACACTGAAACACCAAGGCAATAAAAAATAATACATCAAGTGGAGCACATTATTGTATTTAAATCTATAACGGGAGCATCAGTATGCTTTATTCAGACAATATAAGAAGGAACTTAATTTGCACAAGATTCAATTCAAACTTTCTTCTGTCTAGATAATCCAAATACCAGAATGATAGCTCCAAATATTTGAATTTTTAAACAACTTAATTTATCATTAACCACAATAATTTGAATAAATTGATCCTCATCGTAATACAGCATAAACATTTACAGGCAATTAAGGGGTAACGGGAACGAGCAAATGACCCTCTCCCACAAAATAAAATAAAAGTTGGCAAAAGAATTGAACCCACAAAGCCACAGATTAGTGAAGGCTGTACATAAGATGCAACAGAACTAACTAAACAAAAGTAGTTCTACATCAATTCCTCAATGTACAGAAGATTTTATTCTACCCTATCTTCCACCTATTGGCTAAAATTACACATACTCCTTTCTATCCAAAATATATAGGAGACTAAAGAAAATCCAGATGTACACTAAAAAATATACGACAAACACAGGAAGGGAAGCGTGTCAAGTCTATGCTATTAGCACCTAAACTGTCGAATAGAAACAAATATGTAACAAGCTCCATGGCTCTACCATTCTCCTTTTCCTTTTGCAATCAACATAGAACAGCTCGAAATTCAAATGCTCAGTCAAAGCTAAAATTAGAATATATATCTAAATAAAATCAAACATAGAATGGAAAATCCTGCTTAATCAACAGAAGCAAACCTACTTGTCCGGCCATTCAACATTGGTTGATAGCAATCAAATTTGGAAATTCTTAGTAATATTATCAACAACCATAAATACAAAAAACTTTTTCTTCCAAAATGAATTGAGCGAACTCCCCAAAAAAGTGACCAATTAAAGGATTAAAGTAGCAATTTCAAGGTTTCCAGAAGCAAATAATATAAGCAGAAAGTAACATGAATCAGCGAAAGGAAAATCATACTAAACAACTTAAAACAACAATTCAGCAAAAGGATAGAAATATAAGTCGTACTGAGGCCAATTACCTTATAAGGTTCTTGGAGGTGATTCGGGGCGCCTTAATTGCGGCACCGATCAAGCTACTTCCAGTAATATAAATCCCCCTGGAACCAAGAAAAGGAATAATACAGAATCCCAAATTACAAGAAAAGAGACGAAAAATCGCGAATGAGAAAAAGAAAGAGTACCAGGCGGCACCGAGGACAGAGACGCCGATGGAGATGGCGATTCCAACGGCGGCGAACGTATAAGGAGAGATATTCACCAGCGCCCTAGACCACGAGCTCGCATCACCCAGCATCGCAGAGCTAGACATTGCGTTCGTAATCCGCCGTGATCGTCCGAGGGAAGCTCAACTTCCGTGATTGGATCTGATATTATGATTGGCAGAAATCGCCGTGTCGTTTTACATCTGATATTATGATTGGCAGAAATCGCCGTGTCGTTTTACGTTGTGAAGGTGCGTGGAGACGAAATACCCAGTCTGGGCCGTTCTATAAAATCAAATAAAAACAATTGCACATTCCCTAGTCGGGCACAAGAGGTGTTTATATAGGCCGAAAATAATTGGCCATGTGGCCCAAAATATATAATGATAATAAAAAGAATAATAAATAGAGGAAAAAAATAATTAGGCTTACATATGCAACTTAGGCCCACCCCTTGTGTAATGTGTATGGCTTAGGCCTGTTTACTGTGTTCACCACAAAAAAGAAAACATGGAGAAGTGGGGAAACAAATTTTTGTTTCCTAAAAAATCTTACTTACAAAAATAAAAAGAGGAAGAGTTCATAGATGATCTAGTTTTTACCTATCATTCGTGGGTTCAACTTATAGTCGTAGCGCTTAAGGAGGCATCCTAGCTCTGGGTACTTAGATTTACGCCTGAGAGTAATAGACGGCTTGTCTTGCCTGACATGTTTCACCACTGGTTGAAACATGTCAACTGAGAAAAGGAACTCCAACTCGTTCACTACTGGTTGAACCGTAATGCCGCGATAGGGCTAAGTTTCAGTCATCTCTTGGCAGATACAACTTGTGGGACGAGGTTTATTAATGCTTGGGCTGATATTTCATCGTTGACTAAAATGAGTGCTCCTCCTTTGTTTCACCCACTTCCTCCACGAAGACTTGGGAACAGAAACCCTAACCACTAAACATACTTAGTCTTGATCAACTATTACAGATCTTCATCTATTTTGAAACCCATTAATATTACTGTCAGATAAGCAAAATACACTACAATCAGTTTTGGGTTCTCAGATGAAATGGTTCAAACCTGCATGAGCATGGTTCCAGCGCCCAATGGAGCCGTTCCCTCCCCGTTTGAGGCCCTAGCTGGGCTTTTATGGGTTTGTCTGAGCAAGATTAAAGGGATGAATAATAATGGGCTTGAGGATATGTCTATATGCTTGGATGTGAGGAAACAACATGGTTTATAATAAGCAACGAGGGTTGGTCCGAGTGATAAGCGGTTTGGTATCGCTTAAGCGAGGTCTCAAGTTCGAGCCTTGGCGTACGCAGAAAATCCCCGTTGGGAAACTCACCCACCATAGCCAGGTGCGCGACGCGAGTCGGATCCGGATGTAGTCGGGGCAAAACTCCAGTGAATCGGGTGGGCAACCCAAAAAAAAAACATGGTTTATAATAAGGTTCATGCACCCATCGTTCGTTTGTAGTAGGTTCAACTGATAAAAGGGTGAGATATGAGACTATTTAGAATATGTTCGAATCCTGAGTAGTACCATTTTGTTGTGGTTCTAGTCGCGGCGCTTGGGAAGACATCATAACTCCTTAGTGCTTAAGTTTATACCTGATAATAATAGACGACTCGCCCTGCCAGATATTGATATCACCTAATAGGAAGGGAGATTTCGCCCTATCCTTGGATCGTAGATGAACTTAATCCCTTTGCAAAAATTTTTGTATAAAAAAATAATAATAAGGTTCATGCAAGTGATTTAAGAAATAATAATAATAATAATAGGTTGGCACAAGCGGCAAGTTCCATAAGAGAAGTAGCGTCAAAGATGAACAGGGAGGGAATAATGGATTTGATCGAGTGGTTTGAAGATAATAATGATTTGAATAGTCCAGCGTAATGAATGGTCACGATGTGATCTGTGAATCCTTATTCAACGAGGTTTGAAGCCATTCGTGTGAGTTATTATGTTTTAGGAGAAGGGCAAGTCTTGATTATGCCAGCGCCAACTGAGAAATGTCCGTTAAGCCGCGTGGTGATGGTGACCATTCGAGAGATTAAGCTTTGTGAAGATGATCTTATTTCACACTTATCTCCAACTACTTCCATGAAAAGCCAACGAGTTTTTATGGTTTTTATGAAAGGGAAGCTTCATCAAATTAAGTAGGATAGATTTGGTGTCATGTCATACCTAAACTTGGTGGATGATCTTTTGTTTTCATGCTAGAAAAATATGTATATGACGGAGAAGATGCGTCAGCCGGGAGTCGAACCCGGATCTATTGCTTGGAAGGCAATTATGATTGCCGTTGGACTACGGACGCCGGCGGTTGCTGCTTATCCGTTAGTAAACTATAGAAATATCAATGAGAATTGGAGACTGTATCGCTGGCTTTGGAAGGAAATAAATGATGTTATCTTCTGTGTGTGTATTTTATTCAAAATTTGATCTCAAATTAGACAATTTCTTCACATGAATATATTACAAATTGTCGCGGGGAACAGTTGATCATGGTAAAAATAATCAACTTTGTATGAAATTCAAATAAATCATATATGTGTTAGAAAAGAGAAACCACAATTTATAGAAAATAAACGGGTAAAAGTCCAAAGTAATACCTGCATGAAATTTAACAAAAGTGAATTCAAATACCAACGGGTTCATATCTAAATGGAGGGCTTAATTTTTTATAATATGATAAATTAAAATTAAAATTTTATTAAAACAAATGTCCATATTTAGTATCAACAGAATTTAAAACATAATTGTGTCTAATAAAAATATATTATTTTTTTTTTTAATTCAAATCCTATTAGAACCGAAGAAATGATCTGTCCTTCAGTATTTTTGGTAAAAACCAGGAGGTGGCGGGGTGGGTTTGGAATCCTTGAGTGCTGAGTAGATGAACTCATGAAAGCTGCTCACTTTTGCATGGTTTAAAAGTCACAATCTACTTTACCCAAAAAAAAAAAAAAAAGTCACAATCTAAGGGCTTTTCAACGACAGTGACAAAACGAACATCAAAATCAAGCAGACGCAAATATGAAGTCAGGTTTGAGACCATAGAAGGAGTTTTTTTTTCTAGCTTACATTCACATCCTATGTGGAAAATTAACAGACCCAATAATTTAATTCTCTTTAGAAATTCCGAAGCCTCAGGTTCGTTGCGTGTCGCAATGAAAGTTTAAAAATTCCATAATTCAAATGTACCATTCTGTATCAATCATAACCCCTCCAAAACAAGTCACTCATATCTCATAGACACTAAGTTCACGTTTAGGACCTAGTATTGACTACCTGGGATTAACAAAAGGATATAGAATATGTTAAATTAGACAATTGAATATATAATATTAGAAAAATTTTAGGATTAGATAATATCACACAGATAAAATTAGACAATATCACTTCTCTTAGTATTATATTTTTAGTCCTAGGATTGATAATTTTAAATATTAAATTACTGTCAACACATCCCTCTCCCATATCTCTTTCTTCCATTGCGTCTTCACTATTCTGTCATTCACTTATCCCCGCGGATGTATCTAAATTCAGCTTTGTCTCCTCCTCCGTTCATTTTGATCTCCTTTGGCTCTCATTCTTGCCCTCTAACTACTCTGAGGGTGATGGCACTGTAGAAGGACATCTTTTACGCTTTGAGCGGCTATAGTGCTGTAGAAGGAGAAACATATGGAAAAGGAAGATGCATCTCTGTAAGATGACCCCGCTGGAGAAGAACGGGAAGTCTGAGAGGCGACTACATTCGGAGGACCTAAAGTCTGAGACGACGGTGAGCAGTGCAGTGCGAGAGACTGTGCGAGGGAGAAGGTGAGCGATGAATTCTTGGCTCAATTTTAGGGTTTATAGCAAGGGTAATTTATAACTAATTATAAAATAAAATTAATAAAATTATTTTTTTCAAATATTACTTCATACTAAATATAATTTTAAATGCATATTCCTACTTCTAATTTCAATCTCTAAAAATTCAGTAACATGTAGCAAACGTGGCCAAAAGACTTATTTAGGGTCTATTTGGTTTGTTCGTAAACCATGGTTTTAAAAGTCCTTCTTAGTAAAATATCGGTTTGGAGAAATTTTAAAATAAACAATCATATTTGCTCAAACGGGCTTCTGGACCAAACCATGGTTTCAGATAAGCTGATCAGAGTAACTTTTGGAACAGTAAAAGCACTTTTTAACTACTCAATTACTATTTCACCCTTATTTTTTCTTACACCCTCTCTTCTCTCTCCTCTATCTTTTCCACCCTCTCTCCTCTATCTTTTTCACCCTCTCTCCTCTCTCCTCTCTCCTCTCTCATACATACCCTTTTTAGTAATTTTTCAATTACAAAACCCCTTTTTATAATAACTATCCAAACACTTATTTATCCAAAACAACTTTTTTTTCATAATCTCTTCTCTAAAAGTCTTTTCCATAAGTTGTCTAAAAACTCATTTTTTTCATAAGCATCTTTTTTTAAATCTTATCCAAACATAAAGTGCTATGTGGGGCGAAATCCCCTTTATTTCCTAATATCGTCTTTCTTCATTCATTGGCTTCCCCGATTTCATAACCTCAAACTTGAAGTAAATAAGCTACTAACTTGGCTCTTTAATATAATTATTGAAGTTAAAAATACGAGTAATTAGATTTCTTGAGTTTATTAAATGGCTTATATTTATTACCAGAAACAATCCCTTGCTTCATAAGGACGCGATTCTCGCGGGGAGATAAGCATTCTTTTTAGCAATCACTAGCATATTTCCCTTTTGATTTATTTATTCTATCTTGATTTCTCTCCCTCCTAATCTTCCTGCTTTGCGGGGGCACCAACATGAAATAATCATGTTTGTCCTTTTCCTTTCTTAAGGGACGACATGTTCCACGCTTTTCTCTTTTTCTAAAAAATTAACAAAGTGGAAGTATGATTTGCTTCTTTAATTTTAATTAAAAAAAACAGAGAAATACATTTAATGAGTTAATCAAATCCGAATCTTCACGTGTGAAGAGATTCTTTAGTCAAGGTGGGGAAAAAAAACAGAACAAACTACCCCTATTAAAGATAAACCGGTTGAAGAATTTCTTTTGTTTTGTGGACTCCATTGAAGCTCATCTTCTAGGTGAAGAATATCCAAGTGCCTGTCTAATCAGCGCTTGTTATCCCCTGACCAGTTGTTACCTGTTAATGCAATACGAATCGAAATCTTACTTACTTCCATTACTTTTCTCATTCCTTCTGCATCAGAGAGTTAGTTCATCGAGAGAAAAATGGAGAGTAGCAAGGATGAGTTCTCCACGTCTGAACGTGAAGATGACGAGGAAGCTCTGAAATGGGAAGCAATAGAGAGACTCCCTACGTATTCGCGCATGAGGAGGAGCATACTTGTTGATGCAGAAGGCAAAGCAAGTGAGGTAGATATCAAGAAATTGAATTCAACAGAAAGAAAGATTCTCTTAGAGAGACTCGTGAAGATAGCAGCAGAAGATAACGAGAAGTTCTTGCTGAAACTCAAGGAACGGATTAATCGGTGAGTCATACTTAGGATTGCAGAAAGAGTTCATGAATGAATGATTATGATGTAGTAATGAAATAACTTTTACGGACGTTCGATATGATGTAACTTCTGCATCTTTGGTGCTTTGATTGAAACTGTTTTCGTGATGCACACTAACTGTTTCTACAGAGTTGGGCTTGATATTCCAACAGTTGAAGTTAGGTTTGAGCATATAAACGTGGAGGCTCAAGTATACGTTGGAAGCAGAGCATTGCCTTCATTACTTAACTTCTTTGGCAATGTATTAGAGGTAACTCAGAAAAACAGAGACTGTGTTCCTCTCTAGTTTTGTTGTATTATCGTCCATTACTAATCACACTGTTTCGTTTCTTATTTAATCTCCAGGGGTTCTTAAATTATATTCACGTTATGCCAAGTCCCAAGAAACCATTACATATTCTTCAGAATGTTTGTGGAATCATAAAGCCCAGAAGGTGAATTCAAGGAAAAATCACAACACCAGGAATCAGGCAAATTACAGAATAAGAAGAATTAGATCCTTTTCTTTTCGTTCTAATGATGACATATTTTGCAGAATGGCGTTGCTTTTAGGGCCCCCAGGTTCTGGAAAGACCACTTTGCTGTTGGCTTTGGCTGGAAAACTGGGTAACGATTTAAAAGTAAAAATACCAAAACTTGGTGTGAATGAAATTTTTTATAGTTAAGAGTCTAATTCTATTCTTGACAAAACCTCAGTATTCTGGGAAAGTGACATACAATGGGTACGGACTTGAAGAGTTTGTACCACAGAGGACATCAGCTTATATAAATCAGAATGATGTCCACATTGGAGAAATGACTGTGAGAGAAACACTGGCCTTCTCTGCAAGATGTCAAGGAGTTGGGCACAATTATGGTTAGTAATTGAATCACTTGAACCGAATCCCAATATTCCAAAGGGCTCTAATTAATAATGGTTTTGAAATTCACTTTATTTGCAGAGATGTTGGCAGAACTGCTAAGAAGAGAAAAGGAAGCAAAGATTAGACCAGATCCTGATATTGATGCATACATGAAAGTGAGCCTTATCTCTGCAATGTTAAAGTCATTGTTTTTCATCATACCGATGAATGTCTCTTAAACCTTGCAGGCAGCAGCACTAGAAGGACAAGAGACAAGCATGGTCACTGACTACATTCTAAAGGTAACAATTCAGGTTCACTAAATATGGCACGTAGTGAAACTTCAGATGTCGATGTTTTGCCTTCTATATAATGCAGATTTTGGGACTAGAAGTGTGTGCTGACATTATGGTAGGAGATGAAATGATAAGAGGTATATCAGGGGGGCAGAAAAAGCGTGTCACAACAGGTATTCCCTAGTTGACAAGAACGGCTTGACATATGAAATTAAAACCTTTTAATTGATAAAAACTTTCTGGCATGAAGGGGAGATGCTCGTTGGGCCTGTGAAAGTGTTGCTCATGGATGAAATATCATCTGGTTTGGACAGTTCAACAACTTTTCAAATAATCAATTCAATCCGACAATCCATCCATATTCTCAATGGAACTGCACTTGTCTCTCTCCTGCAACCTGCACCAGAAACTTATGAGCTATTTGATGATATCATACTTCTCACAGATGGCCAAACTGTGTACCAAGGTCCCAAAGAAAATGTGCTTGAGTTCTTTGAATCCATGGGCTTCAAGTGTCCTGATAGAAAAGGAGTTGCTGACTTCCTACAAGAAGTATATATATGAGTGCAAATCACTTAATCAAATTGAAAACAAGCTTGATTTTAATTTTGCTTCGTGTATATGTTTATATAATATTAATTATTATCACCTCATGCGAGATATAATAGGTGACATCAAGAAAAGATCAATGGCAGTACTGGGCACGTGAAGATGAACCTTACAGTTTTGTTACTGTGAAGGACTTTGTTGAAGCCTTCCAATCATTTCATATAGGGCAAAAACTTGGAGATGAATTGGCCAATCCTTTTGACAAATCTAAATGTCATCCAGCTGCCTTGACCACTAAGAAATATGGTGTTAGCAAGAAAGAGCTGTTGAGAGCTTGTTTTAGCAGAGAATTTTTGCTTATGAAGAGAAATTCCTTTGTCTACATATTCAAAGCAACCCAAGTGAGTTGATATGCTAATGCTATTCATTTGACTGAATTTGAAATTCAAACTTCAATTAAGCACGAACGTTGACGCTAAATACCCAATCATGTGATGACAAAAGATTAGGAGATAGATAGGTAGTTCCATTCCATCTTCAGAGATGCATTGTATGCTTCTTTTCCCCTTACATGTGTCATCTTCCTCCCTTTCAGCTTACTTATTTAGCTGTCATGACTGCAACATTGTTTCTAAGAACAAACATGCATCGGGATACCGTGGCGGATGGAGGAACTTACATGGGTGCTCTGTTCTTTGCTGTCATTGTAGCTTTGTTCAATGGAATATCAGAGTTAAACATGACCATCATGAAACTTCCCATCTTTTACAAGCAAAGAGACTCTATATTTTATCCTTCATGGGCCTATTCTCTACCACCATGGATACTCAAAATACCA
The DNA here is from genome assembly GCA_037074615.1 of Leucaena leucocephala. Lineage (NCBI taxonomy): Eukaryota > Viridiplantae > Streptophyta > Magnoliopsida > Fabales > Fabaceae > Leucaena > Leucaena leucocephala. The sequence goes on along the minus strand of CM073517.1, from coordinate 3,614,663 downwards.
ATAACCCTTGTCGAAGTAGCTATTTGGGAAGGCATCACTTATTATGGTATCGGTTTTGATCCAAATATTGGAAGGTGAAAATCTGATAAAAAGAAGATCTTCAAAGCCAAATTACTTTGATAATAACAAATTTAATGAACTAATGAGAATTCCCACTGGCAGACTCTTCAAACAATACTTCCTTATTTTGTGCATTAATCAGATGGCATCTGCGCTATTCCGGTTGATGGCAGCATTAGGAAGGGATGTTATTGTTGCAAATACTGTTGGATCATTCGCTTTATTTATAGTTATGGTTTTCGGTGGATTTGTGATTTCACGAGGTAAAAAGATAAATTAATAATAATCATGAGTAGGATGAGGCTGACGTCATGAATGTTTTTATAACAATTGATAAATCTGTTATTTTGTGCTAGAGAATATACACAAATGGTTCCTGTGGGGTTATTGGTCATCACCATTGATGTACGGACAGACTGCTATTGCTGTGAACGAATTTCTGGGGCATAGTTGGAGAAAGGTGACCTTTTCCTTCTCTGTCAATCATCAGTGTGGTCAAGAAAGTAAAAAGTTCAAAAGAAAAATGAGATATAGTTGGGTGAATGTCTTGCAGGCTGTTCCTAATTCCAATGAGTCATTGGGAGTTATGGTATTGAAATCTCGTGGGTTTTTCCCAGCAGCTTATTGGTATTGGATTGGAGCAGGAGCTTTGATTGGTTATACCTTTCTTTTTAATTTCCTTTTCACCTTGGCTTTGCAATATCTCAAACGTAAGCAACATATTGTGGCTATTCCTTTTTAACTTTATTTCCATAATTCACAAAACCTCTCTTTTGATAATTGTTCATATTGCTGCTGCAGCATTCAGAAGGGCTCAACCAGGGCTGTCAAAAGAGAAACTGCTCGAGAGAAATTCTTCCAAAACTGGAGAGTTCATTGACCATCCACTAGCAGAATTGAGTGCTTTTGGTGAGTCCTTGACCTTCTATCTCTAGTTTCTCTTTATGTAATTGGAATCTGATATTGAAGCCTATCACAAACAAGATGACAAGTCAGAAGCAAAAATCGAAGAAGAAGCGGGTTTATCATCTAGACCATTTCCTGGACTTGGTAGTCATAAGGGTATGGTGCTTCCTTTTCAACCTCTATCCCTCACCTTTGATGAGATCAGATATTCTGTTGACATGCCACAGGTATTTTGTGATCGATCTCGTCTGCTCATTTTTTATACAACAGTTGTATTTAAATATACTAATGGGTGCAAACTCATATTGTTGTGACTGAAGGAAATGAAAAACCAAGGTGTTGTTGAGGACCGTCTTGAACTCTTAAGGGGTGTGAGTGGTGCTTTTAGGCCCGGAGTACTAACAGCTTTAATGGGAGTAAGCGGTGCTGGCAAGACTACTCTAATGGATGTTTTGGCTGGTAGGAAAACTAGTGGTTATATCGAAGGAAACATCACAATTTCTGGGTATCCTAAAAAGCAAGAAACTTTTACTCGTATATCAGGGTATTGTGAACAATTCGATATTCACTCTCCCTATGTTACAGTCTCTGAGTCTCTATTGTTCTCTGCATGGCTTCGGTTGTCCCCTGAAATTGATGATGCCACTAAAAAGGTATTATGAACAATCTTCTTTCAGATCAAGTACAAGAAAGTCAAAAGCTTAAACAATCTTAGCTTTCTAATAATTAACTAGAATGTTAAATTATGAGATGCAGATGTTCATAGAGGAAGTCATGGAGCTTGTGGAGCTTAACTCATTAAGGGAAGCATTAGTTGGGTTACCGGGTGAGACTGGACTTTCAACTGAACAGCGCAAGAGGCTTACGATTGCAGTTGAACTTGTAGCAAACCCATCAATAATATTCATGGATGAGCCAACCTCGGGTCTTGATGCAAGAGCAGCTGCAATTGTGATGAGAACCGTGAGGAACACTGTAGACACAGGACGAACTGTGGTTTGCACCATTCACCAGCCAAGCATTGATATATTTGATGCCTTTGATGAGGTGAAAATTAATGTCTTTGTCGTTTTGATAGAACCTGATTTTAGTACTACGTTGTACATTTGAACTTAGTACTTATATCTAAACACTTCAATAGTTGCTACTTCTGAAATTGGGAGGAGAGCAGATATACGCTGGTCCATTAGGCCACCATTGTTCCCAGCTGATTCAGTACTTTGAGGTGAGTCTTATTTTGATGAGATTGATGAACAAATTAGTTTCTGCCACAACATTTGCACACTTATTCAGTATTGTATGGTTCCTAAAGGCTATTCAAGGAGTTCCTAAAATCAAAGATGGTTATAATCCAGCAACTTGGATGCTGGAAGTGACATCACCAGGGATAGAAGCAAGCCTCAATGTTAACTTTACTAATGTGTATAGAAACTCAGAACTCCACCGGTTAGTATCTTATCTAATAACCTCATTACGTTAATTATTAACAAATTCAAGAAATGCATTTTGTGTGTGTCTGTGGTTGCATGACTTACTTATTCTTCCTAATGGCTAGGAGAAATAAACAACTGATCCAAGAGCTTAGTACACCTCGTCAAAACTCAAACGATATCTACTTTGCAAGTCAATATTCAGAGTCTTTCTTTGCACAATGCATAACTTGCCTATGGAAACAACATTTATCATATTGGCGCAACACGTCATATGGTGCAGTGAGGCTACTATTCACAACAATTATAGCTTTGCTGTTCGGGATGATTTTTTGGGACGTTGGCTCGAACAGGTGGGTGGAAAAGCCAAGATAACAACTAAAAGTATGAAAAGAAAATTTAAATATAACTCTTATCACTAGATGCCTATAATAAACTGTGAAAGTTATACAGGAGAAGGGCGCAAGATCTTTTAAATTCTATGGGTTCAATGTATGCTGCTGCTGTTTTCATTGGAGTACAAAACGGCTGCTCAGTGCAGCCCATAGTGGCCGTTGAGAGAACAGTCTTCTACAGAGAAAGAGCTGCTGGAATGTATTCAGCTTTGCCTTACGCTGTAGCGCAGGTAAAGAACTTCATATTTATAGAATAATTTATATTGTGTGGTGAACTCGGGATTAATAAGCTTTGGTGTAGGTTATTGTTGAGCTACCTCACATCTTGATCCAGACTCTAATATATGGGGTTATAGTGTATGCGATGATGGGATATGAGTGGACATTAGCCAAGTTCTTGTGGTATCTCTTCTTCATGTACTTCACATTTTCATACTTCACATTCTATGGCATGATGACAATGGCTCTCTCTCCCAATCCCCACGTTGCGATGGTATTCTCAAGTGCCTTCTATGCAATATGGAACCTCTTCTCAGGCTTTATCATCCCCTTATCGGTAATTCCAAACACTCTTGCATGTACGTACTTTTCAGGCTTAAGCTATGGAGTGATTAAGGCTAACCCAAAAAGAAAAACAAATATATTGTGGTGTGATGACAGAGAATACCAGTGTGGTGGAAATGGTACTATTGGCTTTGCCCTGTTGCTTGGACTTTGAATGGATTGATTACCTCCCAATACGGAGACCAAACAGAGAAACTAGAGTCAGGCCAAACAGTCAAAGAATTCGTGAGAAGTTATTTCGGATTCAAATATGACTTCTTGGAAATTGTAGCTGTTGTGGTGGCTGGTTTCACGGTGCTCTTCGCTCTCATTTTCGCCTTTGGCATCAAGGCATTTAACTTCCAAAAGCGATGAGTCCACGAGAACAAACTCCATGCGAGGCATATTGTGAAACTATACATATGGATTGGCATTCCCCTGCAACTTAGGATTATTTTGGAGACATGGAGCTTGGTTCAACTCTTCTTATTTGTTCAAATAATTGTAACAAATTGATATTGCACGTTCTGTTTATTTATTTATGTAAGAAACTACGCGATGGTAGCAAGAATTCCCATATAGCCAGCTCATTAGGTAACCAGCATAGCAAGAATATTCTTGATGTTGCAATGCAAATGGCCCATCGCTCATGAGTAAGTTCAGCTAAACTTGAGACTCTATAGGCTTAAGGAACAAACATTGGACTAGGCCTTAGTTTGTTAGGCCAGGGTGGAGTGATTCACCTTGTAGTTGGCGTAATCACACAAATCTTTCTGCAATCACTCCCCATTCCCCTACTCCTCAAAGCATGCTTTTGCGTGTGACGTCATCATCCCAACTTGAGACAAATCTTTCTATTCCTGCCACCTCAGCGTACCATTTGGCTACACTTACCCTCCCCTCTTAATGACCAAACTGTCCTCTATTGTCATTTCCTTATTTTCGTGGTTTTCCCGGAGGGGTGTCCAACCTTGTCCCGTCCCGAGTGTCCCGACTCGGTCCCAGGAATTTTGGGACGGGTCCGTCCCGTCTCGAAATGGACCGGGACGGGTCCATCCCGGGACAGAACAAGATTGGTATTCGGGACGGGACGGGTTTCGGCCCGTCCCTCGGGAATCTCGTCCCGTCCCGATTTTTTTTTTTTAAAAAAATTTACATTATCCTATCTTTCCCACTCTTATATAGATATTTTTATTCTTATACAGATATTTTTATATTGATATTTCTATTCTTTTTTACTATTACTTTTTTTTCCCTTATATGGGTAAGTTATTATATTATATCAAGGAGAAATGTTGGTATTTCGAGTAAGTTGCTGGGGCATTTTATATGGAATAATTTATTGAGATGATTTTATTATAATATATTTAAAAAAAAAATAATTTCGGGTCCGTCCCGTCCCGTCCCGGTTCCGTCGGGACCGGGACAAATTCTGGACGGGACAGGACACGGGATGCATTTTGCGTCCCGTGTACTGTATCGGGACGGGACACGGGATGGGGTTGTCCCGGTTCCGACCCGTCCTGTGAACACCCCTTTCTTTTCCGTCACCTCATCGTTAACGTGTTTTCTGTGGGATTGCATCAAGCTCCTTGTTCTTTATTCTATCGCCTACGCGCGTCTCCACTCCTTCTTAACTCTTGGGTCACGTGACATCATCCTCTCCTTCCGTGTCCTCGACGCAAACTGGACTCTGCCCTATTTTCATGTAAATATCTAAATATCCCTCATGGGTCGGTCTTTCTTGATCCGGAGTCTCAACTTGAGCGGAGAGGCTAATTAGTAAATACTAAATGACAATACCTATCAATCAATAGATTCAACTAATAAATGGATAAAATATATAATCATTTAGAGCGTATTTAAATTTTGAGAAGTATTATTTTGTTGTGATTCCAATCGCGGACTTAAGGAGACATCGTAATTTTTAGTTGCCTAAATTTACGTCAGAAGATAATAGACATCTCGTCATGTCTAATATTGATATTGTTTAAGAGAAAGGTAGATTTTACTCTTTAAAAAAAATACTAAATAGCAATCATCTTTAACGGTGATGGTGGGGACCTCTTTGGTTTTTTCATGCTGAGGAATTGTTGGTGTCAATGCAAGACACCCAACTGTGCCATGCATATCAGAGCTCTTATTCCGATTGTATCCCTCCTTCAATAAATGTTGTTTTTATTATTTTATTCCCTCGTACTTGTTACGGTCGCATGTTTTCCTGTTCAATAAATGTTGTTTTTATTATTTTATTCCCTCGTACTTGTTAAGGTCGCATGTTTTCCTGTAATCTTCTCCGCGACAATGATCGGAAATTATAGTGTTATTAGAGCCACCATGAAGCTATCAGTTGTGTGTGGGTGGGTGTTGGTAAGAAAGAATATGCCGTACGTAGATTAGTAGGTAGGTTAGTTTCTGAGTTTCTGGAAGATCTTACGGCATTTGTAAACTGACTCAATTGTACGTATAGTGCAAACGTTTCAAATTGTTGCCTTAATTTAAGCAAACAGATCAAAACCGGCCGCCACGTTTTCTTCTGTCAGATCCTGCTTTCTTCAAAGCCTCTTTTGGGTTGAGCTGAGATCAGAGATTCTTTTCGCGTAACTTGTCCTTTACAATGGAGCTTGAGAATACTTAAGCAAGATAATGTGTCTAATATATGTTATTTCAATCTGTGCTGTGTGTTGTGGATTACATCATGGAGCTTTTTATCTTCAAATAATATTTATATACGAGCATTATATTCCTCGTACAACAGACATCAAGGCTAGATAGAGGATTTTTTACATTAAAAGTACAGTCATCCAAGTCAATATCAATATTTAACATTTTAATCTATATATATTATTGGAAATCATATTATTTATAAATTCCAGTATTTGGAATGAAAAAATCCATCCAGTTGGAAGGTTATAGACAGTTAGCAATACTGCCCCACCGCCCCAAGCATGCATGCATCCAGTTAATAACGATTTTTTTATTAATATAATATATTATCCTACCTACTTTTTTTCTAACTTATTAATTCAATTTTCATCAACAATGGGTTGTCGTTTGTTTGATACGTGCACAGCAAATATTTTTATCTGCACGCGCCATTCTATTATACCTACCCACCTTTGATCTGGCTACCCTACCAAGCTCTTGTTTGTCACTTCCCGAAGATTATCCAAAAAAAAAAATCATATATTTGTCAACCATGCCAAACCCTGAAGTTTAGAGTAAAATTGAAGTCTGGACGAAGATTATCCAAAAATATCGAAAACTCGTTTTTTTTTTGTTTTTTTAACTGAATATTTCACTCATATTTACATTTAAAATATTGTCAACCTATTATAAGCTCTCAGACTATTAGGTTTGCTTGGTTGGGACTCGGGAACCACTTATTTAATTTTAATATTTTCTTAAAAATTATTTTATGAATGGCTAGACTTAAAATACCAAGAAATCACTTGATCAAATTGAAATTAAATATAAAGTTAAATGAAAAGAGGGAAATTTTATCTAAATTTAAATATTACGCTGGGTATGCCCCGAAATTCTTAGTTCTGTTCTTTATTATTAACATCGGTGTCATGTAAGTAGGAAGTAGAAGTAAAAGTTTCTATATTCACTTCCTCTTTTAGTATGATAAAAATTATTTTTATTTGTACTTTTATTTCTAATATTTTGGATTATTTTAATTTTATTAAAAAAATTAGGAATTGAGATAGTAAAAGTATAAGTAAAATTTTTTAAATTATTTTACCATATTTATAAAATTTCTGGATAACTTTAACCCTTCATAAGTTATAAAAAAATATTTTAGACTATTTGATTCTAAGTTATAAAAAATATATATATGAATTATATACTTATTTTTATTATATTAAATAATTTTTTTTACTTATATTTCTATTTCTATTTATCTTCCATTTTTGTTTTAATATAAAACTCTTCTATCATAGTAAACGGAGATGTTAGCTATATTGGGTGTGTTTGGAACGCACCCAAACCTTAGTTTTATAAGTCATTTTAGGCAAAACTTTGGTTTGGAAAATTTTTAAAACAAACAGCCATATTTGTCCATAAGTACTTTTGGGCAAAACCATCGTTTAAAATCATGGTTTTGAATAAGCTATTAAAACTAACTTTTTCAACAGTAAAAGAGCTTATGGACTATCTAATTACTATTTTACCCCTACTTATTCTTACACCCTCTCTCATCTCTCATACTTTTTTTTACACCCTCTCTCCTTTATACTCTCTACCCTCTCTCCTCTCTCTTCTATTTTCTCTACCTCTCTCCTCTCCCTTACTTTAAATCAAATCATACTCTTTTTAGTAATTTACCAATATAAAAAGTTATTCTAAAAATAACTATCCAAATACTTATTTATTTAAAATCATTTTTTTTTCCATAAATTTTTCTCTAAAAACCCTTTTTTATAAGCTGTTCATAAATTATTTTATTTTATAATTTTTTTTTAAAATTTTATTCAAACAAGCCCATTAAGATAAATCCATGCGAGGGTATACTAAAAAATACAATAGTTTTGTCGAGCGCTAAATTACCGAAATGCCGCCACACACGTGACCTTAGTATAGTAAAAGGAGCCGCCAGGTGCCTTATTTTTATTTGATCCCGAATACTCCCCACAAATATGTCTATTATTAGGTATTAACCTGTATGGTTCGTTTTCATTAATAAATTGTGGATCCCATAGCAATATGAATAGTCTAATTTTTACTACTTATGATCCTATATTATAATAAAAAAATAAATATTTAGATAGTTATTTTTAAAATAATTTTTAAAAAAATAAATTATTAAAAAATATATAATTTTATTAAAAAAAGGAGAAATAAGAGAGGGTGAAAATAAAAAAAAAGGGTAATGAGTGTAGAAGAGAGAGGAAAAAGGGTAGGGAATAGAGAAGAGAGGAAAGTTAGTAGAGAAGAGAGAGGAGAGATGAGAGAGGGTAGAGAGGAAAGATGAGAGATAGTATATAGAAGAGAGGAGAGAGGGTAGAGAGGAGAGATAGAAGATAGTAGAAAACATAAAAGAGAGAGAAGAGATAGTATAAAAAAATAAGAATAAAATAATAATTAAATAGTTCATAAGCTGTTTTACTATTTCAAAAATTATTTAAAAATTATTCTGACCATTTTTTCTGAAACTATCGATTTAAAACTATAGTTTGACTAAAATTAAAATTTTAAATAAAAATAATTATTTATATAAAATTTCTTAAAATTTAAATTTTATCTAAAATTAATTCTCAAACCTAAATGCCAAAACACAAGAACGATTTTTTAACAAGATTTTTACATTTGCTTTCTTATTGGTCTGGTGTGATTTCTAAGGCTTAAATCAATAATAAAAAAAATCAGAAAAATCAATTATCAGTTAATTATTGATTAATTAAACGGAAACCATGAGGAAATTTTTTGGGAGAATGAATGAATCGCGATTAATGGAGGCCTCGCTTCGGTTGATCCGTTGGATTTTCGTTTTCTACAGCGGTTCTGCCCCTTCCCCTCTGTTATCCCCTCTACATCTACAGTGTATTCTCTTTGTCGTTTCCTTCTGTCTTCTGTGGCAACACAATTGAAGTCCTTCTCTTTGGCGGTTTCCACATCGTTGAGAGCCGAGCAAGTCATAGCCTGAGAGTATCCCTCCCTATTGTCTTCCACCGAGTCACGCTTTGGTTTCAACGGCATGTCTCAGACTAACTGGGAAGCTGATAAGATGTGAGTTCCTTTTCTTCATATTCGCTTATACTCTTCCCTTGCTGTATCATTTTGCAACCTGGGTGATGTTTCACTGACTCACTCTCAATTAGTTTCCCATCTTCATTTCTGTTTCCTTGTTGATTTGGGTCCATGATTTTCTTGGAGCCACTGTCTTTGGATTTTCGATTGGGGCCAGGTTGATTTCCGCTGGTTCAACATGCTTTGTATCCTGTAAGTGGTTCGGAATATTATATTGGGTATCTTAGGGTTTGTGGTCTCTGCAAGTTTAAGGGACATTCAATGGAATTGTCACCTCTGGCTGCTGAACTTTGGTTTTAGCATGTGGGTTGCCGATAATTGACATTAGCGTCTACTTACTGACACTGTAGTAGCTTAATAGCTTTTGTCGTCCGTTGCGTGTTACTGGATGTGAGAATTTACCCCTCCCTTTTCCAATCCTCATGACTGATCCAACGCTTTCTTGGAAAAAAAAAAAATGAAATTTCAGGTTAGATGTTTATATCCATGATTACCTAGTTAAGAGGGATTTGAAGGCTTCTGCCCAGGCTTTTCAAGCTGAAGGAAAAGTATCCTCGGATCCCGTTGGTAAGCTACTGAGAAATAGTATATAATAATAAATAAGAAACTGAATATGCCTGTAACATATATGGATTCTCTGGTTATAGTCATCTCTCTTTGCTTTTAGTTAATTTGATTTTTTTCCCCTCGTGGTGGAGCTATTGATGCCCCGGGAGGATTTCTGTTCGAGTGGTGGTCAGTTTTCTGGGATATATTTATCTCCAGGACTAATGAGAAGCACTCAGAAGTTGCTGCATCTTATATTGAGGTTTGTTTAGAATACATTTCATTGTTTTTCTTACTATATATAGCATTAGTAACGAGAAGCACTCAGAAATAAAAATTAAAGTCTTTCATTAGTTTGGTCAATGGTTTCGTAATATCCTTCTGTTTGTTGTATGAAAAAAATGGAAATGCCTTTCAACATTGCTTTGATGTCTGTGAAAGTGCAGACTTTATAGATGTATTTGAGTTTGGCCAATGGATAAAAACTAAGTAATTTTAAATGGACAATTAGTTTAGTTATCAACAGTTAACACTGTTCTCAAAACTAAAATTAAAGTGTAGTAAGACAAATGCATACTGGTTTGTGGAATCTAGTATAATTCTTTACAAGAGAAGAAAGAAAGAAAATCCTACATTCCTTTCAAAGCTTATGAAGTGTGAAACTACGATTGCAGACACAGGTAATTAAGGCTAGGGAACAACAGCAGCCGCAACAGCCGCATCCACAACCCCAGCAATCACAACTTCAGCAACAGCAGCAGCAGCAGATGCAGCAATTCCTGTTACAGAGGCATGCACAGCAGCAGCAGCTGTCACAACCACAGCAACAGCAGCAGAGAGGGGATGGGGCTCATCTCTTAAATGGCAGTACAAATGGGTTAGTTGGAAACCCTAGCACTGCAAATGCCATGGCAACAAAGATGTATGAAGAGAGGTTAAAACCTCCTCTTCAGAGGGATTCTTTGGATGATGCAGCCATGAAGGTAAGGGCATGTTCAATCTTCTAATTATCTTATGAACTGCTGTTCTTATGATACATGTTCACCGTAAATATCTGTGGGTGTTTTTTACAGCAAAAATTTGGTGACAACATGGGCCAACTCCTGGACCCAAATCATGCCTCAATAATGAAGTCAGCTGCAGCTTCTGGCCAGTCGTCAGGGTGATTTTTCCCCCTTAAATTATTATAATTTTTTTATTATTTCATGTTTTCAAATTAGTATATTTGTTTTGGAAGAAGTGACCCTTCATTAGTCTATAGCTGGTGGTAGAGTCAGTTTAAGTTTGGTTATAGATTGATAAGTTGAATCTCACTTCATTAGGGTAATACAAAAATTGGATCTTTCATGGTAAATTTTGTCATAGTGATCTCTTAGTGTGTTTTGGGGATGGGTTAGTGGAGGTAAAGTTATTTTTGTAAGATGCGACTGCCCTTTTATGCCTCAATTCATAGTGATGTGCTGTTCATAAAAATAAGTGTTCGCATTTTTAGCATAAAAATTTCATCATTTCAGACAAGTTTTGCATGGTGCTGCTGGTGGGATGTCTCAACAAGTTCAAGCTCGTAGTCAGCAATTGCCAGGGTCTACTCCAGTATGCTTTTGTTCTTGAAGTGATATTATTTCCTTATATCTTCTTCTTTAGTGGTTGTTCCCTGACATGTTGCTTGGAATCCAGGATATAAAGAGTGAGATTAATCCTGTTTTGAATTCAAGAGCTGCAGGTCCTGAAGGATCTTTAATGGGAATTCCTGGTATTTTCCTCTCTCATTCTTTCTATATTGTAACCAATTCGTATTCCTTTAGAAACTGCTTAGCTGGCATGTGATGGGAGTTGAGTTTCATCTGTTCTGATTCATCGCTATTTATGATACCATGACTGAGGATAATTTGGGATTTAACATTAAAATTTTATGATGCTGCTTGCTATTCTAGTGTTCTTACACATATACTAAGTTAACAGAAGGTTTTCTTGCTCCAGGATCAAATCAGGGCAGCAACAACTTGACTCTGAAAGGATGGCCACTCACAGTGAGTCATTTTCAAATAGTTTATATTAAATGTTATTCTTTTGGGGAATATGCTATGTCTTCCTAAACTCACGGATCACTCTGAAACAGAAAAATATATCATCCATATGAAGTGGTTGTAAATGTCCTTTCTCTACTTACTATTAAACGTACTGAACATCTCACTGTTTAGAAACAATGGCATGTCATGGGAAGCATTTAGCAATCTCCATCATGATGAGTTTTGTACCAGCTGAGCACCATTTGTCAGTGAAATTGGGCAAGGGAGTAATTAATTTCCCTATGTTTGTCCTTTTCCCTTGCTTATTAGGACTTGGAACAACTGCGCTCTGGTATTCTTCATCAACAAAAGCCTTTTATACAGGCTCCTCAACCCCTTCATCAATTACAAATGTTGACACCTCACCATCAACAGCAGCTTATGCTTGCCCAGCAAAATTTGTCATCCCCATCTGCCAGTGATGAGAATAGAAAACTGAGAATGCTACTGAGTCAGAGGAATATGGGCCTAAATAAGGACGGCCTTCCAAATCCTGTTGATGTGGTTCCAAATGTTGGATCACCTCTTCAAGCTGATGGCCCTCTTTTGCCTCGTGGGGATACAGATACGCTAATGAAGGTGCTATTTTCTTATTGAGCACCATTCACACCATTTTTTGTGGCCGTTTATTTTGTTCACTTGTTCTATTTATATATCTTGCTGATGTAACACAAGTCTTGTGACTGGCATCTTCTGAAAGATTCTATCATTTGTAGTTAAAATTGGCTCAAATTCAGCAACAACAAAATCAACAACAGCAGAGCAACAATCCACAGCCGAGCAACTTCAACAGCGTGTTCTAACAAATCATCAGCCTCAGACTTCAAACCATAATATGCATCAGCTAGATAAAATGGGGGGTGGTGGCAGTGTCACTATGGATGGTAGCATGTCAAACTCCTTTAGAGGAAATGATCAGGTCAGTTCTTCACTTGTCGCTCCTATCTCTACTTTGTGGTGTGACTGGGCTAATATGTTTTTCATGTCCTATGAAGGAAAATGCATAGTTCTAAATGTGGCTGGTGATTTTTTTAATGCACACTATTTTCATTTGTTAGATGTAGAACAACCCATCATCTTCTGAAAATCATACGGCATTGATAGAGTTGTATGATAGAAGTTCACCATACCTTTGGCTCTGCTATGTTGAGGCCCAAAGCTCACAGTCATATGAAGCTCCCTCTTATATTATCCTCATTCTCTGGCTTTCTACACGCTGTCTTCAAATATGTGTTCCCTTTCACGGTTAGCCTCTTGGCAGAAATAGATTGGAGATCCTTGGGGGGGTATTGGGTCGGGATGTGTTTGCTTGCTCATTTTTTAATTAAATGATCACAAATTAATTTCCTGAGCATGAAGTTTTCACAACTGAGTAGTTGGAAATGGATTTTACTTCTCAACAAAGCCCTTTAGCACATGTATGGAATCAGTCATTTGCAGCAGCCACAATTAAAGGGACCAATCTTTTTTTTCTTTTTCCCTTGCTTGTCAGTGAATCACAATTTAAACCCATCTAAAATTGGTTCCTAACATGGTTTTCCTGAATGCGCTTTAAGGTTTCCAAAATCCAGACTGGGAGAAATAGAAAGCAGGCTGTATCTTCTTCAGGTCCTGCAAATAGTTCTGGAACAGCAAATACAGCAGGTCCATCTCCAAGTTCTGCACCCTCAACTCCCTCGACTCATACACCTGGAGATGTGATATCAATGCCTGCTTTGCCTCATAGTGGTAGTTCTTCAAAGCCTTTAATGATGTTCAGCACTGATGGTACTGGAACTCTTACATCACCTTCAAACCAGTTGGTGAGTGGCTAGTTCTGTGCAGTTCCATAGAAGGAAGGAATGATATGTTCCTTGCATGTAGACTCATTGCCATTCCATTTTGGCGGTGGGATGATAAGGATCTTGAATTGCAGGCTGATATGGATCGTTTTGTGGAGGATGGATCACTTGATGACAATGTTGAGTCTTTTTTGTCACATGATGATAAGCAAAGGTGCAGTATGCTGAAGTAGTTGTCGATCTGAAAATACTTCAGCATTGTCCCCTTTCTTTACCAACCAGCATCATCCTTGCAATAGAGTTTCTTGTATATGCCTGCTTTTGATCTTGTTTGTTAGTAATTTAATTTGGAAGGGGCGTGCTTCTTTATTCTCTATTCTTGTTTGCCCCTTTTAACCCCTCTTGTCAGCTTAGAAACTGATATAAATTCTATCTTACTGTAAAGATCTTCATTATTTTTCTATTCTATATATTGTGATTTCTTTTCAAGGGTACTAATTTGCTTCTGTTTCAGGCTTCACATTTTCTGAAGTAAATTCTGTACAATCAAGCACAAGCAAAGTTGTTTGCTGCCACTTTTCATCTGATGGGAAATTGCTTGCAAGTGGTGGCCATGACAAGAAGGTTGGTAGAAGTATTAATCTAGAAAAGCTTATCTGGTTTAGCACTTCCAATTATTTAACTGATTTCCTAACATTAGTTGCAAATTTGTGCCTTTGACTTGAAGAAACAGGGGGAAACGATTGGAACCTCTATTATTCATTCTACTTAATATGCAATATGACATCCCCACCCCACCCCCAAAAAAGAGGTTTTTTAAAGCAGGCTGTGTTATGGCACACAGATTCCTTAAAGCAAAAGTCCACTCTAGAAGAACGTTCATCTATGATCACTGACGTCCGTTTCAGTCCAAGCATGCCTCGTCTTGCAACATCTTCATTCGATAAAACTGTCAGAGTTTGGGATGTTGACAATGTTAGTACTTCTTTCCCATTTTACTCAACTAGTGTTATTTTGATGAGATTTTTTTTTTTGAAAAAAATACGCAATGAAATCTAATTTATGGAGGATAATGGTCTAAATGATTGTTTCATTTATACACAATGTTTATAAAGAGTTCTTTCTTTTTTTACACGTAGTTTGAGTCTTAGGTCTGATGTACCTTTGAATGTATAAGAATGGGTGGCATGATTGTGTTCAACGTTGGTACTTATAGAATTACATAAACTATCAGCCAAATTTCTATGACTGGCTTATTGTTCTTTTTTGTCTAGTTGTAGTGGCATTGTGCTTCTATTTTACATTGCTATCCTGCTTGAGCTGAATATATTAATTGGCCCATAATGCAGCCTGGATATACAATTCGCACATTTACTGGACATTCTGGATCTGTTATGTCAGATTTTCACCCGAATAAGGATGGTGATGGTGAGATACGATATTGGAGTATAACCAATGGTAGCTGTGCTAGGATCGCGAAGGTAGAATCTGAGTTATTCTATTACATATGCATCCCATTTTTGTATCATTGTTTATTGTTTACCAAATTTTTCTGCACTAATAACTATCTTGCTGAATAGGGTGTTACTGCCCAGATGAGATTTCAACCTCGTATGGGGAGGTACCTTGCTGCAGCTGCAGAAAATGTTGTCTCTACTTGATGTGGAGACACAACAATGCAGATATTCATTACAGGTTTCATTTTCATGATATAAGATACATTTCTTTATCATATGTAGAAAAAAATGTTATCAATCAGATGTGTGCATTTGTGCTTGAGTCGTTCTAAGAGTTATGGAGTTGATGTTTTCTGTCCTGTCTAGCTTTTTTTTTTTTTTTGAATGAAAGCTGAGGGTCCTGTCTAGTTATCGTTACAGAATATAGAGCAAGAGTTCCTCTCCATGGGAAAAAATTGTTTACTGCCAAATTCTTTCTTCTTTACAAGCTAGAACATTGCAAGATTGACTAGTTTTTTGTTTGGGAGGTGGGGGATAAGGCATTTCACTTACATAAGATCTCCTATATAATGCATTTTGATGTGTCTGAAAGCATATCAATTGGTAAAAGATTTAAAATGAGTTGAAACATTTGAGACCAGCCGAAGATATATTGATGTGGTAAAGGATTTAAAATGGTGGTTTGGATGGAGTTGAACTAGCACTGCTCTAAGTAAACTACCAACTAAAAGCTGTCTTTGCTGGAGGGAGATCTAGGAAAGGGACATTATTCTAGTTTTTGTCGGAACCTCGTACTTTGCAGTTTGTCTACTGATGACGATGTGTTGTCGACGTTGACTTTATATTTTCCTCATCTGGGAAATGAATTGTTTTCTATTGCTCTGTCACATCCCAGGATCACGAACTCTCTTTCAGAATATGATGATACTATGATTGTAGGGACATACAAAGCCAATACATTCTGTCTGCTGGGACCCTACAGGGGAATTACTGGCATATGTGAGTGAGGACTTCGTCAGGGTTTGGACTCTTGGGACAGGGAGTGAAGGAAAATGTGTTCATGAGCTAAGCTGTAACCGCAATAAGTTCCAGTCCTGTGTTTTCCATCCGACTTATTCCTCCTTGCTGGTCATTGGCTGTTACCAGGCAAGTTACATTCTGTTTTTGGTCTTTTCGTTTTGGTGCTATGCTTTCTTGACATCCATGAGTTTGGGTATCTATGTTCATGTAATTGAAGTGCCTTGTTCATTTTATTCACCCCCTTCCTGAACCTCCTTTGAGAATCTGTAAATGACTGTGGTCAACAATAAGAGTGTAATTCTGACATGGTACTGTTGGTGAATGGTGTGAATGAGCAGTATTTAGAGCTATGGAATATGGCGGAGAACAAGACAATGACTCTCTGCTCATGAAGGTCTCATTGCTGCCTTGGCAGTGTCTCCATTGACTGGTTTGGTTGCTTCAGCTAGTCACAAGTTCGTCAAGCTATGGAAATAACCTTGCCGTAGGTCTTACCACTGTTGACCACACGTGTCTCAATTACCCATCACCCACTTTTCCATGAAATTTTAGATGCTGAGGTTTTTCTAATGTTGTATTTGTCGTCGTGGTTGAATGCCTGTTCCAATTATTAGTTTTTAATATATGCGTTGGGGATTTCTACAACATTTGATATTTTCAGCACTTTTTTGTCTTCACGAAAGGAGGTTTGGCATTATTTTATATTTAATATCAAATAAAAATACAAATTTCTCAGATCTGTCATGCATTTTATTACGGAAACTAAGAGACGAAGGGAAATATAGGCTAAATAAATACGGTGTCGCCAGAACCTAACGAGGAGGAGAATCGATGTGGAAATAGGGTTTCAGAAACTAGAAAAGGAATATTGACGAGTTCACCAACGAGGACCACGAGGGCATGTGGGTTTGGGTTACGTTAAAATCAGGCTTTGACATGCGTTTCGTTAAAATCTGCGAAAACCTAAAGCCTTCTACAACAGTACAAGTATCTTCATAGGATGGAATGCGCTATATATATTGTTTTCTAATGTTTGTGTGCGTTCTGTTTCAGAAGTTGCTGGTTCTTAAGTGATGGGTTCACAGGTTGCTATCCCAGTTGCTTTTGTTCACAGGTTGCGGCATTCAGAGATGGCAATCCATGGATTCATTTAATGAATTTTTGTAATTCTTTATGTTTAAGTTTTAAGGAAGATGTAACGTAATCCTGCCTCTGTTGTTTAATATAAAATATAATTAATTTAGATAAATTAAAAATTAATTAAATTAATTATTTATAATGATTGTATATTAGTTTCTCTAAAATATCCTCTATTTGAACTAATATTGTTAAAAATTTCTTTAATATGTGCAATTATATAAGGAATGAGAAAAATTATAATTTTAAGAGATAGTAGATTAAAGTTTTATATTTATAATTAAAATAAATTTTATATCTAATTCTTATATTTAACAATTAAGATCCATAGTTCTTTACTTATCAGTTCTATTACGAAGTGAAGTGTCAGACTATTATTTATTGTCACGTGGTGATTTTCACACCTAATACATAGTACTATTTTCTGGGGAGAGATGGACACCCTTGCCCACCTGCTGTTGCTTTTCTTCACACCATCTGAAGAATTTTTTTTCGTTTCTTTCTTCTACTTTCTTTTTTTCCTTCTCATTTTTCTTCACACTGAATTACCTCTCTCTACGATCAGCTAGAAGTAACAGCTGTAAATTAAACCACTCAAATGCCGTGTTGAAGAGAGTGAGAGACTTGAATCTTCCATGATCCCTTCCTCGTTCACACCACTCTTTGCTATATATAAACTCACCCTGCGACAAGGAGAAAGCCTCACCATTGCTTGCTGCTTCATTCTCTCTGCACTCTCTTTCTCTTTGCTTTCAAATATCATAAAAATTATCGACGGAATTAGCGATAAAAATTTCGTCAATTACTAAATGTACACACACACAAAATAATCCGACTTTTTGTAATCAATAATGAGTATATATATAAAATTTAGTTGTAAAAAATAACTCTGTTAAATATATATATATATATATACTATTTTATATTTAATAGTATTAAAGAAAACATTTATTTCTGAGAGCCGTCCTGGGAACCTTGACACCTCGAGCTCGAGCGTATGGATATAAGCAAAGTCAAAGGAATGTCCACACGAAGTCTTACTCTTATTCATACGACATACATATTTCTAGAGACCCTATGAATTAAATGAGACCCCGGTTCGGTCCGTGTGGAGCCAATTAAACCCATGGTTTGGTATGGGTTGGCACAACCATGTTTTTAGATTTATCTATTAGTATTAAGCGCTATTAATAATTAATTAGTCTAATTTATAAGAATATATACTCATAATAAAAGAATTTTATTATTTTTAAATAATTATCGCTATTACATATTTAGAGTTTGAACATGATATTATTAGTTAAGATGACATAACCCACGGCGATCTAAGCATTTGGTGGTATGACTAGTCCTTTTTGGGGAAGGAGTTAACCAACTCCTTTTATTCTTCATTCTTTCTTCAAATTAATTAAAGCAAGTCGAATCAAGAGGTCTACTGTGCGACTGATAATAACTCGTTTAATTATTATTATTTTGTTGTAATTATAAAGCATATCATTATGATAATACGTCTATTATCATCGCCATAACTCACTAAGAGAGTTTATATCACTCTTTATCACTGAAACAGAACATTGATAATTTGACAGTTTTACGCTCTAAATGGAGATAGAAGCCAATGCATTGGGTCGATCCTTAGCCTTGAGAGCGTCATATTCCCTCAAAGTGAGAGCACGAAAACGAGGAGGAGACTCAAAAGGAGAAATAAGGGTTTCAAACGAGGGCCTATGGAAAAACGCATACGAGTAGCGATTAGCAGTTCCACTAACTGTGACCCGATGCAGCACCGAAGTGAACCTTCCATTGGACAGTATCTCAAGTATGTCACCAAGCTGCACCACAAACGCATCTGGATCCGGGCGAACCGGAACCCACCCGATTCCTTCTTTGAAAATCTGAAGCCCACTGGCCTGGTCCTGGGTTTTGATCTCGCTCAGGGTCTTGGCTTCCACTTGGGTTTGGTGCAGGAATGTGACTACGGAGGTGTCTTTGTGTTGAGCGAAACCTATGGCTCGATTCGGATCTGGACAACTCGGATACAAGTTCATTTGAAACGCGGCCATCATGTTATCACTCTTAACCCATTTCTTCTCTTCATCACGTACCCCCAATAACTCCAGCATTACTCCTGTCACCTTCTCTGTTACTACCTTCAATTGGTTTTGAATTTCTTCTATTGTTTCACTGCATGTGACCACAAAAACAATCACTTGTATACTTAGCACAACAATATAATATATATGTGTCTATGAGTATGTCACACGCAAAGAGCTGTGTCCTCCGATGTTATGAGAGATATGGAGATAATATCTACAGTATCAACAAACTAAAACACAAACGTACCGAAAACGTGCAAGATCATGATCAGGCAAGACTTTTTTAGCTTCATCGTAGGAAGAACCGATGATGGTGAAGCCTTCGTGCCACATGACCTTGGGGAAGAATGATGAGATGTAAGGTGAACCGTAGCCAGCGGTGGCGCCGGGAAGCCTTAAGGCTTTTTCCTTTTGCTCGGTTGGGAGAGCGAAGAAGCGCTTGATCTCCTCGTCCACCTCCTTCAATAGAGATAAGGGTATTCCATGGTTCTTCAGTTGAAAAACACCCCACTCCTCACATGCAAGCTTCAATGTATCCATGGCATTCGGATCCTTGAGGTCCACCACGGGTATGGATAGCGACCCGTCAATGATGTCGGAGCATCCATGTGACCACCATGTGTGAGAATCAGGTAAGCTCTCGGCTGAAGAAAAGTCTATGGGAATGTTTTTGGGTGCTTCCCCAGAGTGAGCTCCAGCCATGGTCAAGAACCTTCAGTTTTATGTGTTTCAGTACTATTGGAACAAATGCTATCGGCTGTTGGAATAGTGAGAAAACTTTTGGGGTATTTATACACTAAGAAGAGCCATTGGATTCATCGCTCCATTAAATACTTCCCTAATAGACATTCATTACAAGTACATGGGTACCTCACAAATGTAATTAATTACATACATGCACCATATCATTCAGGTACATTTGACTCCTATGCCTTTTTCAACTTACCTTTTTCCTCAACATTAATGATTCAGTTACCTTGTCGTTCCACCGCGTTTTCCCTATTTAAATTTGTATTGTTCTCAACTAGATAATTATAATTATAGACATTATATTTATCAGCCCCGTAATTTAAAAAAAAAAAAAAAAAACTCTACGCATTTTTTTGTTGTTGCCTTTTTAAAGCTTTATTCACATCTCATATTATCCTTTTTATCTGTATTTTGAATTTCTATATTTTACAAAAATAAAAAATCACTCGACAATGAAGAGTGGGATTTATTCTATTTTTTTTAAAAAAAATATTTAATCTATTCAAATCTAAGAAGTTAAACTTTTACACAAGTAGTAAAATTCGTACGGCTTGATTCACTAAAAGACACTCTTCCCTCGTAAAGTAATTTACTAAGCAAAACCTAAGTAAGTTCCATTTCCTCTGTATTTATTGTATATTTTCAAATTAACCCTTAAAATTTATAAAATAATTTTAATCGAAAGTCTTTAACACTAAAAAATACTCTATTATATTTATTTAAAGAATATTTTTCTAATCCTATTTATAAGGCAAAAAAATAAATTTTTTTATCCTATTTGTAAGTCACTATATTAAATTTTTTATATAAATATATATTTTATTTTTTATTTATTATTATATTAACTTTATTCTTATTAAGTATAATATATATTAAATAGAAATAAAATTAAAAAAATATTAAATTTAAAAATATAATTAATAAAATTTTAAATTTTTATTCGTGTAAAATATATTAAAAGTTATTTATAAATAGAAATAGTGAGATTTGGAAATTATAAAAATGAAACAAACAATCACTTGTGAACTTCTGTGCAAGTTAACGCAATCACGTATGAACTTCCGAGTAAATTAACTCTACGAAAATTACGCTTTTCGAATAACTTCCCGAAAATTTAGGAAATTGAACTAAACTGCCCCTAAACTTTTAAAAAAATCTCTCAATGTTGGGTTTCTAAATCTTTTTCGTAAAATAATTTTTCATTCTTATACAACTAAATTTAGGAAATTGAACTAAACTGCCCTAAACTTTATTCTTACTAATGAGGTTGGTCTGAGTGGTAAGCAGCTCAGTATCGCTTAAGCGAGGTTTTAAATTCGAGTCTTAGCGAATATAGAAAATCTATGTTGAGAGACTCACCCACCATAGCCAGGTGTGCGACGTGGGTCGAATCCGGATGTAGTCGGGACAAAACTCCGGTGAACCGGGTGAGCAACCAAACTAAAAAAACTAAATTTTAAGACTATGCAATTATAACAAAATTGACCTTAAAAAAATCTGCTTCCCAACAAAAATAGTCGCCTCTCACAAATCGAACACCCGAGATTCAATTTTTATTTCTTCCCTTAATTAGTTAAAAGTAAGATGCTAAAAAAATTAACTTTTCAAAACAACCCCTTTTTATTGGTATTAGTAATTGGGGGAGAACGACTGGGAGAATTGGAAAAACCAAAAGTGAAAGAGACAAATGTATTTTTAAAAATGTTTCACAAGCAATCGTACAAGCATAGTAGAAAGTACAATTCTTAAAAGAGATAAAAAAATTTGTTCTAAAACTTAAAAGGATAAAATACCCTTAACTAAAAAAGAATGTATCACAAGCCTTTCCTTAATTTTTGTAAAGAGTATTGCATTACATGCCAATGGATAAAGACTTATAAATAGAACCTGATGGCTTCTCATTAAATTTTTAAACTTATAAACAATATGTGCCAATCTCCATTGCCATGGACAACATTTTTCTTCAGACTAAAATTTTATTATAATTTCAATTGTAGCGTTTAAAAGAATATCTTAACTTTTAAAGTATTTAAATTTACATTTAAAGATAATTATTAGCTCGTTCTACTTAACATTAGTATCGTTTAAAAAAAAAAAAAAGATTTTAGCCTATCTTTAAGCTATAGGTAAAACTAATCTTTTTTTTTAAATTTTTATAAAAAAAAAACATAATTTCTTTTGTTAGATACGTAAATTCTTTCCTTTGGGCCTCACAAATCTTAATAGTTATTAGCCTTATGATCCAATGAAAAGCGCAAATTCAATCCATGAATCCTAAGGCACTTCACACATTCATTTAAAAGTTAATATTTAACTCCCAACGACCGTTAGTCCGAGTAGTAAATGGTTTGATATGACTTAAACGATGTCTCGAGTTTGAGCCTTAGCGTATGCAAAAAAATTTCGTTAGGAAACTCACCCCCCATAGCCAGGTGCGCAACGCGGGTCGGATCCGGATTTAATTGGGGCAAAACCTCGGTAAACCGGGTGGGCAACAAAAAAAATTAATATTTACCTGGATTCAACTGCCGAAAGGGTGAGACATGCGACCATTTAGAGTGTGTTGAATCCTTAAGAAGTACCACTTTGTTGTAGATCCAATCGGGCGCTTAAGGAGGCATCCTAGCTCCTGGATGCCTAGGTTTACGCCTGAGGGTAATATATTGCTCGCCCTGCCCGATATTGGTAACACCTAAGAGGAAGGGAGACTTCACCCTACCTTTAGATCATGAGTGAGCCTAATCTCTTCTAAAAAAAATTTGTATAAAAAAACAGTTAATATTTCTCTGTACCAAAAAAAAAATTAATATTTCTGATGGCCTTGTTTTAACATTTGATAGGATGAGGATGAGGATGAAGCTGATGATAGGAATAATTATGACAATGAGAGAAGAAACTTGTTTTTAATCAGACATCCAAAATCAATCCTCAATCAATGAATCCATCATTGGGCTCTCTTCTCTTGAGAAATGGCATCTAGCTCGGCTACTTCAACAGGGTTTCTTCTACCATGTTCTTTAGCAGCAACAATTGCTTGAAGTCGCCCTGCAATCAAT
Organism: Leucaena leucocephala; assembly: GCA_037074615.1. Classification (NCBI taxonomy): domain Eukaryota; kingdom Viridiplantae; phylum Streptophyta; class Magnoliopsida; order Fabales; family Fabaceae; genus Leucaena; species Leucaena leucocephala. The sequence goes on along the minus strand of CM073517.1, from coordinate 3,591,663 downwards.
CAATCAATTCAAGAAAAGAAATTATGGATCATAACAGATTTATATTTGTAGTTGAGGAATACCTGATGGCGGTGGTGGTGGTGGAGTCGTGATGTGATCGTCAGAGGGAATGACGTGAAGCTTCCCAGTTTGAGTTTCTGCAGAATCATGAAGCAGCGGCTTCAATGGAGGCTTCGCCGAGCAAGTGCTTGTGGACCAACTTCCTCCATTTGACCCTGCTAAGCTCATTATAACATCTGCCTGCATACAAAATCCCTCCACATCAGTTGCTATAGCTATATCCGCGTGTGAAAGTCCGCGCGCACCCTCATGCAAATGAATAATATATATACATAGTCCTTCTGATCTTTATTATAAGACATTTCTAACTATCTCATCAAAATTAAATAGAGATAATTAAGTCATTAACTTTATTTGAAAATAGAAAAATACTTCTAGATTTACCCATATCTAATACCATGAATTACATCTAAGAATTCATAGAAGTTGCAATTAATGCGATTTTAAATAGAAGTAATCTCAAAAAAATGTAATTAATACGCAACTCTAGAAAGAAGCAGCACATTATCACGCAAAACATCATTATCATCTTTGAACGCAACATATATGGCCAGATTGTCTGATATTGATGTTGCAGAAAAGTTCAGGATGATGAGATAGGTCCAGGAACAAAAAGAAGAGTAAACAAAATAAAGGAACAAAACTATGCTCAACACCAAGCCATCTTGATTCTTGACAGAGAACACAGCAGTTACGGTTAACTTGTAGTTTGTCCTGTATAATTCTAAACCACATGTGCTGTATAGCCTATGTCATTTTTTGCTCTAGCCCTTTGATGAATGCCAAAAACATGGTTAAACATGTGAATGCAAGCAGGTAGAACATAAACATCAAGACATGGTGTTCCGGGACACTAGCTACTACCAAATCAGTAAATAGATTGAAGTTGACAGCAAATATGTGAATCCTTCTAAGGAAAAGCTGGTGGAAGAGAAAAAAACATTCTTGATACCATAAACCCTTCTTTTTTGAAGTTGACACTCAAAAAGACAAAGGCACATAAACATTCTTGATACTATAAATCCTTCTAAGGAAAAGCTGGTGGAAGAGAAGTGATGCAAACCAACATGGAATGCCAAAAAATACAGAAACTCAAAGCAGTAAAACACGATTCCAAACCGCTTTGTCAGGCACCAACCAACTTGAAATATAGAAAGTTAGAAACTCAAACTATTAGGATAAAGAGTATACAGCATGCTCATCAATCATTTGTACTGAGTATTACCATCAAAATATAGAAATGCAGACCATCAAAGCACAACTAAAGCTTTAATTGCTTTCCACCAAAAAAAAAAAAAAGCTTTAATTCCTCCTTGGAATGCGAGTGGCGGTCTAGCATAATATATCACTGCCAATGCCCAGACGCCACCCATTTTGAAGTAAGATCTTTTCAGAAGTTGAATCAAGTAAGTGACAGACAGTTTTAGCAATTACTTCCATGCACAAAAGCGCCACTAGGCGCTTAACACTAAGAAACCACTTACTTACAGAAGGCCATTAAATAAAAACAAAACTTACCAAGCATATATTACTTTCTATATAAAAATTAAAGTATATATTCTTGTTACCTACGCTAGATATAAACATGGATAAAATAAGAAAGTAATAGGTAATCTTCAACAGTGACTTTCACCTTGTCAATGAGCATTTTATGCGAATAGTTACCCAGTTTTTTTTTTCAGTAGCAATTACAGATTCAGCATACACGCCAGATTGTGCAGGAAGTAGCTGAGTAAATTATTGCAACAATAACATCAACGCAGCTACAGAAAGAACTTAAAATATCAAGACCAGACATCTTTTCCAATTAAATCAGAATCAATGAACAAATTCCTCTGAGTTTAAACGTTTCATGCAAAGGGGATCCGCAGAAGTTGTTGCCTCAACAGTTTCATCATAAAACGTACAACAATCATGGAAATAAATTCGAGAGTAAACCATTTAAAACAGAAATACTTGCCTGCAACAGTTCACATATAGAAACCAATTTCAGGCCTAAGAACACTAAATGCAATAGAATAATACCAGCACTAATAACCAAAGATCAGACCTTATTCGGGTGGACACTATCAAACACGTGAGCTTGACCTCCATAGAATATGGTCATCTGGCAGCTGGCAGATCTCGACTCATGTTGGCTGTAGTCAATAACAAATGCAGATAATCACTCTTCTTTTCATGCAGCCAAGAAGTTGAAAATAAATAGCATCATGGAGCACAAACTGGACAAGTGTATTAACAAAATTTACCTCGAAGGAGTGTATGATTCTAAATCTATTACATTCATCACAGGCTTTGGCCTGCCTCCACCAAGCACCACTGCAGATGGAGTTTTCTCAGTGGCAGCAGTTGTGATGTTTATAGAGCTCAAAATTCCAGCGCCTTTCATTCCAGTTCTAGATCCCTCATCAGCAGCTGACTGAGAGATAAATGAAGGACCAATATTGGTCTCCCTGACCTTGTTTGAAGCCATCTGGTGTACAAAAGGTGTTAATTGAGCCCCACGTGGTGGATGCTGCATCGAAGGGCCAACATTCATAACAACAGACCGTTCCCATCTATTGGCATCAAACTTAGTTCCAGTAAGAGGCTGAAATATCTGAGAAGCCGAAGTTGGCTTCAGTGACTGCATGCCAAGAAAAACTTCATCATCATTAGACCTTCTACGATGCTCTCCTCCCGCTGTACTCCGGAACATCTAAACATAAACACGGCTCAGTATCAAGGAATAAAAAACAGAAAAATTATTGGCGGCCATTGTGAATATAGGGAAAGAAAAATTGTCCTAATTCATACTTTCATCAAATGTGAGTTTTGAATGGAGTCAGGGACCATTTGGAAGGCATCTCTGGAGGATCCCATGAAACCGGACTCAGAAGTACTTCTCTTGTTTCCAATTAGTCTGTTGCTTAGCCCAGTGTCAGAAAAATCACTCCTAGGTCCATAAAATGGAACTCCCTCGAGATGATTTCCTACCTGTCTTTCTATCAAATCGATGTGGAGAAAACATCATACTCTTTTAGAACTAAAATACCCAAAAAAGGCCACAGAAACTTTCCATATTATCGATATATATTTATATATCGATAAAAAAACAATGAGATTGAGGACTAAGAATCCCCCACTTTCATTTATGAAATACCAAAATAAATAATAACAACAATACGATAATTATGTGAGGAATAATAATAAATATCATCATCAACCAATTCACAGGTGTTGACAAACACGGTACTATGCAGAATAATTTTTACTGTTCAAATTTCAAAATTTGGTATTGTCTCAGCACGCATTCAGCTCTTTTCTCCACCTGTACTTGAAAGCAGAAAACCAAAACAAACAAGATATTGCAAAGTTGAAATTATGAACAAAGAAACCTTGAATTTACAAAACTTCCCAGAAAATGCTCTTACTGTCACTGGACAAATGCTTGAGGGAATAAAAAAGTTAAAACAAATTAAAGCATGCAAATATACTGTGTACAGGAAAGGATGACACAACATATTACCTAACCAATCCACTACAATTCTGACCTCACTAAGATCAGTCCATCAGAAAGATTCCACGCTATGAATGAGTAAGAGAGAGAGAAGAAACGGATGGCTAGAACACATAGTGAATGAAAATCAACACAGACACAAAAAATCAGGTCTTCCTATAAAAATATCTGAACCCAACCCACCAAAATGCTAGGAGGATAGTATATGGTACAAAAGAAATTTACTTTTTTCCCCTTTAAACTGCAATAACTGAAAATTTAAAACCACATGGGGGACTCCCTCACCAGAGCCGATGTCGGATGTGGTTGAGAAGGGACCACGCCCACCGCCAGAAGAGGCGGCAACGGACACCGATGCGGAGGACGGGGAGGCCTCAGAGAGCCTCATGTTGGCGGTTTTGGGGGCCAAAACGATAAGGGAATCATTGGGCTTCGAGCCCAGAAAATCATGGAAGACAGGCTTCACTAACTGTTGGCTCGCACTGTTGTTGCCATTGTTATGCTGAGCCATTACCAGCGGCACGACTGTAGCACAGCCTTCTCGCCCTCCATTGCTGTTTCTGCTTCCGCTCCACACGCAGAGAAATAGAGATGTAAGCAGAGAAGAGCACGATCTCCAGAAAAGATAGAGGGAATCAGAATCCTTTTATGAGAGAGAGAGAGCAATAAAAAGCAAAAGGTTCTCTAAGGCTACTGAGCTCCTCTGCTCAACTAAATAGGTGCATGTCTGTCTCTCTCTTCCCCCCTCCCCCTCTCCTTCCTCGTTGTCTTTTTCCTCATTTTTTTATTAAGTTACAAGCAGAAGATCAATCATTAAAATTGCGGGTCAAGAACATCATTGATATTGATGTAATATTATATTATAATAAATACACGATATAAAAACAAGAAACCACACTATTTAATTTACTACTATTTGCAGGTTTTAAATCATTACAAATCCACCGTCCACCAATAATGTTAATCTATGCTCATTTTCTGATAATATGTTAATATTGTAAATTCTATTAACTAATTGAAATTCTAATTAGACTGTAGGATAAAATTTTCCATTTATTTAATAACCAAATTTATTTCATTTAATTAAATTTTCGTTAACTTTGTGTCAGATATTTCGGCTATCTTTTTTTTTGGCCTTTTTGCATGATAAGAGTTAAAAACTAATTTGAAATATAAAAACTAAATACTCTAAATTAATTTTAAAAAAATAATTAACATATTAAAATATTTAAAAATATAATTAGTATTATAAACTAATTTTAGAGATACAATTAATATCATAAAATATTTAAATTATTATAATTTTACCCTTTCATTAATAAAAACATAAATTTTTATTTAAAATATATCATATAAATTTTTTATTTTGACATATTATTATTTAAAATATTATATGTGTAATATTTTTTTAATAAATTATACTAAATAAATTATAAAATTTATCAATATTTATACATGAATTATATATAATAAAAAATTTAAAATTTATTCAATACTTTTTTTAAACAATATGGTATCGTGTGACATTTTAAATAATAATATATAAAAATAAAAAAATTTATGTAACATTGATCGCACTTAAATTTATATTTCTGTCAATAAAATAATAAAATTGTACTAATTTAAATATTTTAAGATATTAGTTGTACTTCCAAAATTAGTTTAAGGTATTGATTACACCTTAAATATTTATAGTGTTAATTATTCTTCTAAAATTAGTTTAAAATATTAGATACACAATTAATCTAATAAAATAGAAAAGAATGACATGATAATCTACTATTCCTTTTAAACTTAGAGGTGAGAAATAGATAGGTACGAGCCTGTATATAAGCTTAGCCCATACGGCTATTTTTTTCTTACATTAAACATTAGTGCTAAATAAATATTTTTTATTAATAATTCTCTCACCTTTTGAAATATGAAATTACCTGACGTTTAAATTCAAATATGGAATAAAATTGAAACACACGAATAAATAACATAACAAATTGCCACAAATAGTTGTACTTTCTTATAGTTAAAAAACATAGTTGCAGTTTTTTAAACTTTAAATATATTAATTATCACTTAAAATCTTAAATTTCAAAAAGGGAAATGTGCTTACAGGCCTACCCATATTTAAAGGGACCAAGCAAGCCCATTTATAAGCTATGCTAAAAGCCTGAATCCCCCTAATATTCCCTTATGTGTATTTGGATTAGACAGATATTCCTTTGGTTTTTACATAAATTATTTAATTAATTTAATTATATTAAAAATTAATTAAAATAATTAATATAATATTTTTTAATATTCAAAATATATTTTTTTAATTTTTTTTATTTAATTATTGTTAAAAGAGTATTAAAAGATAATTTAAAAATATAATAAAATAAACTCTTAAATTAATTTTTATACTAAAGATAGGAGGAATATAATAAATTTATCTTTAGTTTTGATCAAAATCTAAATAATTTTATTACTATAATTCTTTAAAATTAGAACACTCTCTCTGTCCCTCTTGGCCTTTCTTGCTCGCATATGCTTAGAGCTTAAACTCAATCTTTCTCACGAATTGCTTACTGCTTAATTAAAAATGTCTTTAACATCTCTAAATAAAAAATAATCATCGACTAATTTTATCGGCTGAAAGTGAAAACACTGTAAAAGAGCCCAATATATTTCTAAGTCGTTACTTTTTTTTTACGCGGACGGCTCTACTATCGCCACGACACGTCGTTTTGGTATTTTCTGGAAGAGTGTATCTAGGGAGCGAAGCTTCCAGCCAAACTGGAGAAACGGGATAAGAATGCGGGATACAAACAAGTCGACGCGGGACGGGATCGAGAGTCTTAAATCATAAGGGTAAAGCGTGGGCTCGAAGCAACTGAAACATAACAACAATGGGTTCCATCAACATATTCTCAACCCTTTCGCATCGTTCACCTGAATTATCTGCAGGTGTCCGTACCTCTCAGAATCCTATAGGCTATTATCCCCGCCGGCGACCCCGCTCAGTCCTATTAGCTGGCAATTCCTCTGAAATGCCGACCGAGAAGCCTGAAATTGATCTCCAATTCATTGGGGTACTAATTTATATATATTATCTAGAAATTTATGCGTCTGTATTGTTCTACAATAATGCTGAATTGTATTTAGATACTTTGAGAATAAGCAAGTGAAGATTAAATTTGGCAGCCGAAGCCGGGAAGTGATGGATCGTATCCTGTAGAGGAAGCTAAAGCAATTAGTGGAGAGAAGCTGCTGAGGAACATCATGTTGGATAACAAGATCGAGCTTTATGCCACGTATGTAAGTATCAAGAAGATGTTATGGCTGTGCGACGTCGTTTTAGTGTTTTTTAATCATTTCTACATTCCTCATATGGCAATGCAATTTTGCATTTCGAAAAATTCTTGAATAAACGTGGTTTAGTTTACACTTTACAAATCAAAACTCGTAAAATTTACAGCTGGAATAAGCTTTTATGAGTGCACTGTCTTGTCAGATCGATCACATGCTTCAATGATTCTTCTTCCTTTTTCGCTGAATCACAGCTTATCATGCTTCCTTAAAGAATGGGTGCTCTTCAATAGGTTTATGTATTTTTGGTGTTTTTCATGATTGCGAACCGGTTTTTACTGTTTCAACAGGGGAAGGTGATGAACTGCGGGGGAGGTGGGAGCTGCGGAACTTGCATAGTAGAGGTACATAACTAGCGCTCTTATTGGAGCCACATTGTGGATGCTTATAATAATTAAAAAAGGGTGAAGGTTATTGATATTGCGAATTCATTTCCACTTGAAAATTAGATTATGTGGATCTGAACCCTGGAGCTCGCAAAATTGACAATATTTTATCTACATCTTTTTGAAAAAGCAAGAAGGCATGTCGTTGTGCGCCTCTTGCGTCTTATTATATATACTTGCTTTCTTCTATTTGATTGACTGACAGTGCAATAAAAAAAAATTGGAATCTCTGAGATTGATTTTTTATTTTATGAATTCATATATGTTGCTTGTTTGAAATGATATCAATAGAAGAAGTTCATTCATACCCGTAATATCCTAGGTGTGTAGGATGATTTCTAAATTTTATTTTATTTTGGAAATAGGTTCGGTATTCGTATTTACGTTGAGCTTTTCAATCCTATGAGCAGTGTTCAAATTTTACTGAACTATCTATCCATACGATGTCTCCATCAAACGAGCATTAAAAATAAAATATTCGTTAGTATCTTCTTGTAAGCAACATTATTATGTCTTGTATTGCAGATTATTGATGGAACGGATCTTTTAAATGAAAGAACAAATACTGAACTTCGGTATCTTAAAAAGGCACGCTCTGTCTCTTCCCCCGTCTCTTGCACACGCATAGACAGTCATTTCTATGGTTTAACCTAATAGTATGATTTATTTGTTAAAATCGGCTACTTATTTTACTTGTGGCTACAGAAACCCGAATCTTGGAGGCTGGCTTGTCAAACAATTGTTGGAAACAATGAGAATTCCGGCAAGGTAGTTCTTAAAAAATGATGGTTCTTTGTGTATAGTTTACTTTAACGTTTGTGCCGTAGTGAGTGTTCTCCGGAGGATGTGTTTTGCTTGAAGTATTAGTAGTGCAGAGCATTCCAGGATTGTGATCTTCTATGATAAAAGTAGTGTTTTTTATCCTTTTTGATTATTTAATAAGTCTGCCTGATTGGATATCATATTTAGAAAGTCACGTAATGCTGTCTTATTTTTTTGGTAGACTAATACTATATCATATTCGACTAATATCAACCGTAACATCTTTATCACTACGTTAAGTCTGTAAGTGGACACATAATATGCCAGAAGTCAATTTGCTACTCTTTGTCGTCTTAAAAGGCAAACAAATCTAATTAACGACTGGGGAAACCCCTACTACTTTTTGTGGCTGTCCTAAACAATGAGGTATAACGATATTGAAAGCCTGGTTATGTCGTAATTGATTTATGTCTTTGCAATGAGTTTTCAGGTGGTTGTTCAAAGGATTCCACAGCGGAAGAAGTAATAAGCTAGGCCAAGCCAGAAAAATTCCAAGCAGCACCTCTTGATCCTTTGTCTCAAAAGCACCATATGTTTAGTTGATGAGAAGTAGGTTATTTGACTTGGAGGCGACATGGAAATAGTTATGTAAGCGCTTGATCGCCTGAAGCATCACCACAAGTCATTTGTCATACTAAATTGTACGATGATTTAGAATGTAAATGGCTAAATGCGCAGATATTTGTAATTTATTTATTTTATTTCTTTCCATGTTATGAACGACTGTATAATACTCCTTGGTTTATCTGTCATATACAAAACTCCTAATGCTATAATTCCATGTGTAAACTACTTGATCCCAAGAGCAATGTTGCGGAAGTTTGGAATTATGTTACAATTAATGTTTTTCATTGTTATTCTCTGTTGTCAAGATGGGGAAGACAATCAAAATAATGCAAACTCCAGAGGCATTAGTTTGCTTCACGTGCTTCTTTCCTGCATCAAAGTGACAGTGCCGTACTCTTAAATGCCTGCTTGTCTAATTTGTCGAATAGGACAGTATTGATGAGCAGTGGGGAGAATGAGAAAGTATATGTTCAGAGCCGACGTTTGGTTCAACTGGATTGGAGCAATGGGTCGGACCTTGACTCTGATGCACATAGCTGAGCTGCAGAAACTTTCTGTGCCCCCTTGTGAACTCGTCTTTCCAACCAGTGATTCTGATATTTTCTTTGCTGCTTTGTGTACAGATTTGAAGGTCCCACGTGCATCCACCGCACGCTGACATCCGTTTTCACGAGCAATGCTAATGGCCGCTGGAGCGCTGAATGCCTGGAAGAGTTGTGTCCGGTGTAGTAAATGTTTGCTTTTATCTTTTATATGTAGAAAAGTAAAAGAGCAGTGCTACAGTAAATTGGATCCTCCTGCGCCTAAGGTAGGTATTCTTCGTCTCAATTCTCAGTCAAGCAAGCAGCAATTGTTTAAAAGGAGCTTAATGAATCTTTACCCTTGTTAGTCATTACATGCTGTTTAAGAAATTTCAAATTTACAGAGATGTTACTTTCTCTATCCGGGACTGGAAAGATACGTCTCAGGAGCTGCTTTTACTCAAAAAAAGAAAAGGAGCAGACGACGGGTTGCTTTCAAATCTCCCCCACTTTGTTTTTAGATGTGGAGAGAGCGTTTTGGAGCTTTTCTTTGGCTTTAACTCTTGAAGCAGAAAATCCCTGTTGGGAGACTCACCCACCATAGCCAGGTGTGCGACGCGGGTCGGATCCGGATGTAGTCGGGGCAAAACTCCGATGAACTAAGTGGACAAAAAAAAAACTCTTGAAGCAAAGAAGCCACCTATCCTGGGCTTTTTTGTAGAGGTTTGCACTTTGCACCCGCGCTTAATCTGAGATTCCTGGAAAGCTAGATTGCCAAGCCACAAAAGGTTTTATTGTGGTGGGATCTCTGGGCCAACTAAGATTTTTTAAACTTTGAAAAGGTGGGAATGAGATATCTTGTCCATGAATGGTTGCCCCCACACTTAGTCCCTTCAACTTTTTAATATTTCACAAATAGCGTCTCGTCCCTTTGCCATCCATTTCATTATCCTTCTATTATTATATACATGGGGGAGCGGGGAAGTGAGACAAGACTAGACCGTTGTGTTGGGTTCTTGTGAACTTTCCATTATGCTGGCTCTGTCCCTAGCTAATGTCTACATTATGGTTCTTTGAAACATGTTTTTTTTATTTTATGATCTCACCTGTTAGTGAATTCTGAATTAAACTATTTGTCGCTTTTGGAGGGGCTGAACCTGGTGCATTTTGTTGGGACCCTTGCAAGTTGTGAGCACAGAATTATATGTGGATTCCACTTCTTCGGTTTTCAAGTCTTCAGCCCCATTCATTCATTACCTGTGCCTATGGTGGTTACATTTATCAATGGCTTTGGTGGGCCAATCTCTTAGTATTAGGCCCCAAAATGTAGTGTAGTGCACCAACCCTCTTTCTCCAATGGCAAGGGGCTAGCATTTGAATTATAAATATACCTATGACAATAGATTCAACTGGTAAAAGAATAAAACATACAATTATTTAGAACATATTAAATCTCTGGGAAGTACCATTTTATTGTGGGTTCAGTCGTGAAACTTAGAGAAACATCTTAGCTTTTGGGTGGCTAAATTTATATTTAAAAATAATATACGGTTCGGTCTACTCGATATTAGTATCGCCTAGAAAGAAAAGAGACTTCGTCTTGGCTTTAGATCATTGGTGAGCCCAACCCTTCTCCAAAAAAGAAATTGTACAAAAAAAAAGAATTATAAACATTAACTAAAACCTTAAATTATAGTTTATTTTGTTTGTTCTGATGGTGGGTGTGAGTGAAGCTAAAATTACGAATCCAATGAACTCTTCTATATGAACTTAACATATTGCTTGTGACGTGTCATGTTCATCAATTCAAAATTCATTACTTTCTTTGTACTTTTCCCACTCATTGGTTAATCATATTGTTATACACACACACACATACAAGTGAGTTTTCAATTTTTAGTGGTTGAATTTGAATCTTTTCCTTAGATCTGTTGCCCGGTTTACCAAGAGGTAAAAAGTTTTTGGTAATTTGGCCTTTTCTTGTGAGGTGTCGGGATCATTATTATCATGATAATGAGTGTTTTGATTGAATATAATTCCCCCTTTGGGCCTTATTGTGTTAGCATACTAGAAAAAGTTTACTGAATCTTTGTTCCTCTAAATAGCCACGAAATTGCACTAAGTGGAAACAAATGCATGGTTGTCAAAAAGTTAGTCATCAAGTTTTGAATAGAATTTAATGATATTCAATTCAAATTTAGAATAAAAATAATATAGAAATAATTTTTTTCACGAGTAGTATCATTTTATAAATTATAAAATGTCACTAAAAGACAAACTTACAAAAATCGAGTAACATAAAAAGACCTGTGAAGAAAAAAGCCCCGTTGACCTCTTACGGATAATTCAATTCTTTTTACATATTTATTACAATAATTAATACTATCTGTTTTTGAAAAATAAATAACAAATAGATTACCATATCTATAACCATCTCAGGCATGGTCCCTTCCACGAATCAAGCAGTTTTCCGCAGTACATGGAAAATTTCGAATCCTGTCCACTTTCCAGTTATATGGAATCTCTTTGACATTCGTCGTTTCAGCGTTTCATTGAAGCCTATCGAGATAATACATTTTCGATGTTTTCCGTAGGGATGGTCTGATCTTAATTTATTATTATTTTTATAAATGGTCTGAATTTATGAAAGGATGACCATTGACCATTGTCAGAGTAATATCGTTGTTATTTCGAATCTGAAAAAAAAATCCACGCTGGTATCTTAATATATATCAAATTAAATTCTTAGCGTTTCAGTAAAAATCTCAATTTTACTAATTGGGACAGATTTATCTGCAAGATTTTTTGACCGAGTCATTCCATTTTAAAGTGGTACTTATTATCCATATTCTATATAAATTAAGAAAAAAAATGCGTGCTCAAAGTTCAAACCATTCTATAAGAATACGGTAAAAATAGTTCAATCATTTATAATTTTAACCGAAGTCGAAAATGCTGTGGCATGCTAATTAATGTGGGTAATTCCTGCAACTAATCCTTTCCATTTCTTTATACAAGGAAGGTAATAATAATATTTCAATCATAAAGTCTTGCCTGTGAAAATATTTTTAGAAAGTACAACCTGATACGGTGTTCTATCTCATATATAACCTTTTTATATGCAAAAAAATTCGAATGTCTGAGGAACGGGAAATTCAAATTAATTTTTATTTCGTTTTTTTCATTAGAAGCGTCCAGCTAACGAAGGTGGTGAGGAGAAAAGTCAGAAGGGACATAGCGGAAACAGCAGATTCGAGAGCGTAAGAGAAAACAGATTATTTCATTTCATTTGTTTCCCATTCGCAATTTTGAAGTTTGAACTGTTTCTCTTACGTCCCGCCTCCGCTCTGCTTATATCAATATCCATGTCCTCTCACTCTCACTCTAGCTCTCTCTTTCCCGCCGCTCTTCAATTCATTTCTTACGCTCTCTCCTACTGCTTCTTTCTCCTCCTTCTATCCCTCTTCATTTTAGCTCTCACACACCGTCATTGATAGCTCCCAACAACTTAGTAAGTTCAGCTCCCACTCTTCTGTCTCCCTCTTTTTTTTCTTCTCATTTTTTCCTTTTTGAAACAAAAAAGAAAATTTCTTTCTGGAAATTTTTCTTCTGGGATGTAGTTTATCGTTTCTGGAGAAGTGGAGCTTGATTGGGGGCTGTTGTTATTACCGAAAATGTTGGTAGTTTTTTAGTTCTGGCCTGTGGATCTGGGTTTGAGCTGCATTGCTTCGTATTTTCAGGAATCCTGTCCTCTTTTTGTCTCCTTTGAGAGGGAACAGAGAATCCGTGTCTTGTGGTTAATTTTTGGAGAATTTTCTACCTGCCTTCTAACTTACAGCTGCACTTGATCGGAGTTAATGCTTAAGAGTCTTTCTCATTTTCGTTTGTGTTTGATGATAAAACTTTTAAGTAGTTTGAATATGCTTGGAGCTGAAATAACATTTGTTATTAAATTAGGGCTCTTGATTTGGTTTTGGAGGATATACTCAGAAAACCACCACAGCTAATAAAATTATTGTGATATGCAACATTCTCTTAGGTTGAGTACTGAAGAAAAGTGCGAACTAAGCAAAGAAAAACTAGACTTTGAGCATTGTGCGCTGTCTTATTTCTTTCCATGAATCGCATTCTTTGATTTTTATTTATGGTCGCAAGTTTCCTGGGTTCCAGCTACCAGGCAGGAGATATGTAACCCTGGTTCAGATTCTAACTATTACGCTGACTTATAATATTATCTTCTTAACCCATTCTCTTTTGTTCGTAAATGTATTATTCAAATTATTTCAGTGCATCCCGGAACGAGTTAGTTACAAGGGTTGCATTTAGGAAAAAAATAATAATTTGTGCAGAATGTATCTGTGTCATTGATACAATGTTTCTGCCAGCGCACTTGTATATAAAATTAATTGCATTTTATAATCTGTGATCAAACAACAAGGTGGTAAAAACAAAGATATCATATCTGATAAGCAAGATAAATGGGAAAAAACAAGAATTTCCACTAATAGCATTCGCCTAATATACCTTTAAATAAATGCATAAATATCAGATTGGTCTATTAGATCATTTTGAATTGATATTTACAGCTCTTATTTTTCCTGGAAACAAGACTTTGTTTTTGTGAAATTTTCTAATATACCTCTTCTTTGTGTTTATTGCTGTTATCTCGTTGTGTTTTGATATTTGAAGAGCAGGCATGAACAAAATTATCGTCTGAAGCAACTGGGTTGCTTTCCTTCAAGGCACACAAAAATGAACAAGGAAAGTGCTGTTTATGCTGAACATGAAAATTTTCCAGTCCGAATCACTAGAGCAAGGGCCAGAGGCTTGGGATCATTGGGAGGAATGCCTCCTTCCTCAAGGCTATCCTTTAAACAAGAACAGAAGCGTGCCCATCCAACAAAGTCCAAAAGAGCAGCATCTGATGAGAACAAAGCTTCGGTCGTTACTATGGACGGTCTTCAGAATAAGAGGAGGGCAGTGCTCAGAGATGTAACCAACATCTGTGAAAATTCATATGGTCAAAGTAACGATGCTTCAAGTTTTCAGGTATGCTTGAAATAACTCATGCATTGCAAAGGCAAATGCCAAATTATCAATATTTTGTGGATCTACTGTTTTGTCTAATGAACTATTCTCACTGAGTATTTGTCACTGTTTTACTGAGCAAACAATCTTCTCTACTTTCTCTTACTTGGTCACTGAGTATTCGTCATTGTTTTACTGGGTTGCAATATTCATATATTATTATAAGATATTTTAGTGTCAGTTGATGATGCCACTTGAATGTCCATTACATAGGCAAAAGGAGGTAAACACACAAAGTCTGCTTCAGTTGTATCTACAGAAGTTTCATCAACACAAAAAGACGTTAAAACAAAGTTAGCTGAAGAATTATCCAAAATAAGGATGGTAGAATCACGTAAAACCACTGATGCGTCAAAATTAGAAGACCAAATGCCACCACAACGATGCATGTCCAATGGTATAGGAGATTGTCTTTCGGCAGACCCCATGCTTTCAACGCAGGATTCTGTGATGTCTGATGAAATCCTGACCGCTCCAGATAAAGGTCTTCTAATAATTTTATGGGTCACCAGTCATCTCTATTTTGCCTTGATGCATTATAATAGATGTCTATGATATGACTTAATAATTATATAAATGACATTTTCCTAGACGTCTCAATATGTGAAGGTTATTATTTATGGTCCAAGCTTGCAGCTTTTCTTCTGCATGTTTTTTCCTTGATTTTTTTTTTTTATTTACTTGTTTCAGCAGATCAAAGATCATTTATATTTATCCGTCACCTAACCACTAAATGTTATTTTCTTTTTTTAAGAAAACTTTGTATGGTTCCCCTTTTTCTAAAGCATAAGAAGTTACAAGGAGCAACTCACTAATTGCCTGCATCCAAATCTAATACGTTGTCACCCCCTAATCAACGAAGTCCGAATGTGTCTTAATTGGTTAATGCAGAAATAGAGACACCAAGAGCCTCAGATGGCTTGGGCATTGTAGACATCGATTCAGAGTTAAAGGATTCTCAAGTTTGGAGTTTATATGCCCCAGATATATACGATAACATACGGGTCACACAGGTTTGTGTTGTAGCGTTGTCATTTTCTTTTGATTATTGCTGCTATGCTCTTCTGTATATGTGACAAGTAATAAATGTTCCTTTCCTTGTGTTGCCTAAAAAATCTTTATATAACAGAATTTTTTCAGTAGTATGAGAAAAGTAATAAGTTTCAGTAAAAATAGTTTGATGTTAATTGTTGGCAATCCAGCTTGAAAGAAGACCATCAACTGATTACATGGAGAAGTTGCAGCAGGATATCAATCCAAACATGCGGGGAATTCTGATTAATTGGCTTGTGGAGGTTAGTTCCTCAGTATTCTTCCCATGTTATGCATCAAAATCTTATGAACATTTTCATTTTCTCCGCTAGAACATAGTTGAACTAATATTTTCTCGTTAGAGTTTAAAAAACATTCAGATTACTGTCCAACTGACTTTAGCCATCAAACTTCATTGCTTAATATTCTCTATGTTTCTTTCAGGTTTCTGAGGAATATAAGCTTGTTCCAGATACTCTTTACCTCACTGTAAATCTCATTGACCGGTTTCTCTCTATAAGTTTAACAACGAAACAAAAGCTTCAGCTTGTCGGTGTCGCTTGCATGCTGATTGCATCGTGAGTTCCCTTCCTTGTGATGGTCCTGATTCTTTACCTTTCAGGGACTTCTAACGTTTTCTTTTCTTTCTTGGCTTGAAGAAAGTATGAAGAGATTTGTGCTCCTCGAGTGGAAGACTTCTGCTTCATCACAGATAATACATACACGAGAGATGCGGTATTTACTTCTGAGATATTTAAACTTTATGGCATTTATATTTGTTTGAATCAATTACCTAGCAATCAAATTTCAAACATTGATCATCAAAAGTGGTATATATACAAGACACCTAAATCACTGGCACTTGACAGGTATTGCAAATGGAGAGTGAGGTTTTAAATCTTCTGAATTTTCAATTATCTGTTCCCACCACCAAAACATTTCTCAGGTATGTATTATAAATCTAGGTTTGATTCCTGGTAAATGCCATTCAGTTAAACTGAAGCTTCTGTAATTTTTCAGGAGATACATCCAAGTAGCACAATGTTCTTACAAGGTACTAGAGTTTTTTTGCCATTGCTATTACGCTGACCACAAAATAAAGAAAACCAATAAGCTAATGCTTATCTGTTCGTCTTGTATAGGTTCCCTGTATTGAACTGGAACTCCTGGCAAATTATTTAGCAGAGCTTACACTCGTTGAATACAGCTTCCTCAAGTTCCTACCTTCCCTTGTTGCTGCATCTGCTATCTTCCTTGCCAGATGGACGCTCAACCAGTCAGAACACCCATGGGTCTGAACTTTTTCTGCCTCTCCACCTTAATTTTGTGTTTTTCTTGTTTTTGCGTGTCACTGTCAACTATTCTAAGAGGATTTCCACTATACGTGTACTATGTGGACTCTGCAGAATCCAACTCTAGAGCATTACACGAGTTACAAAGCCCCAGAACTTAAAGCTAGTGTTCTTGCCCTGGAAGATTTACAGCTCAATACCAAGTCATGTTCCCTGAATGCGATACTTGAAAAATATAGACTTCAGAAGGTAAGAATCACGCAAAATATAGGATGAGATCACGAGACCGACTCGTTCTCTCTCTTTATATATGTTGTAAAGTTCCCTTTCCCCCACGTTAAAGGTTATCTTCCTTGAAAGCTTTTCTTACGATAGTTTCGTGGTCCTAGTATATGGCGTCCTTCATTAATTAATTGTAGGAGGTTGGAATTAATGCGGTTACTTTGAGATGGTGACATGACGGTGGATTTTGCTTCTCTTTTGACAGTTCAAGCGCGTGGTAACATTGTCTGCAAAACTAGTGCTATCTCTTTTCGAGACTACAGAGCTCTGAAGAAGGATTACTTCAAAGTTCAAACTCAATCAATTGACGGGACTTGGGGGACTCATTGTGACGTGATTGGGTGAAATTGGTACAGCCAGATAGTTTTTGAGCCAGTAGGTCTGTATGTAATGCCCTTAGAGCTAATATTTTTTGGTAACTGGCTAGCCTCCTACCTAATAGTAGTAATTGCTAACATCAACATCAACATCAACATCAACTACACCAATCGGGTTGCTTTCTTGCAACAAGCCTCGTTGCTCTGTCGAGATTTCTCTGGATCCCATACAACTTCTGTAATGAAAAATGCCCAAAAATATATTTACATTTTTTTCGCTGCTTTCTTTCATTTTTATGGTACAAAATACTTATTTCCCAAATTAATTAATAATTAATTACTAGGACCCATTAGGTTTCGGAAAAAATGGGGTGGAAATTCACACAAACAAAAAATTGTTGTTAGAATATTGAATTGATTAAGCGATTAATATTAATTATTTGTGTCTAGATAATCTTAAAATTTTATATAAAAAAGTTTAGCCCTCACTATAATATAAAAGAAGGTAATTTTAGTCTTCTATTAAAGACTGTAAGTGAGATTAGTTCATCTTTCTTAAAAGAAGGCAGACTAATGTGTAAATTTATGAGTTATAATGATTGTATAAGTACGTTATTTTTTAATAATATATATAATTTTTTTATTTTTTTTATTATTACTCTCTAAAGTTAACAATTTGAATAAATTTTTTAACTAAAATCCTATCAAAATAAAGCTCACATTAAACGCAAAAGATCAATACCGTATATATATCTGTATCCTCATGTTTGTGTCCCGTCTTGGATTTGCCGAATTCCATTACCCTGTCCCTGTATAAGTTCATCTAAATTTTTCATTTGCTTCAGTCGTCGAAGCATGAACATCAACCCACGAGATGTATTAGAGCCTCCCTCAAAATATGACGAGTTATTTTCTTCCATGATTAACTGATTTTTTTCTTGTTATTCATATTATTATAAATGAGCGCATTGCGGTACTAAAATGGCCCCAAAGGGCCAGATCAGAGTGAAATAGATATGATTTGTCCCTCTGTTTTCTTTTTAAGAAACGCATATCAGGAAGAGGAGATTCTTAAAACATAATCTACTTTAAATATCCGCATAACTATTTCTCGTTGTCCTTTGCAAATCACGTCTATTCAGTAGATAGTCTACCTAAGAATAGTATATTATATATTGTTTGTTAATAAAGCTAAAGCAGAGAATCGATTGATCTACTGCATGGTTCTTCTCATAACTTACATGAGTTACCTAGAATTCTTCCACAGTCGCAATCAAAACCATGATATACAACATCAGGCTGGCAGAAGCATATAGATATCACCAAAAGTAAAATACCTTAACGCCCCCATTAACCGCCATTCATCTAAAATGTCAGTCAGGTTGTCAAGGGACACACTAAAACAGCCGTATTTCCGATCACAGGCTTGAGACTGGCCGCGTGCTCTAGTCGTTGCCATGCTTGTTTTCGCTTCTCAGCTGCTGAGATTAAAAGGGCTTCTTCCTCCTTGAAGTGAGAATGGCATGACAGAAAGAGATTCTCATCCATCTCTATGAACATCTTTCTAATATTAAGAGTTAAGTTGAGCACAGCTTGGCTCCAGTGGCCCTGACAGTTTCTCTCTAGTGCTGGAAATATGATGGGCATGATCACCTGACAGTTATGTGCGATCAAGTTCACAATATGGTCAATGTTCCATAAGAAAAGGGCCCTTTCAGCTACCTGAAACAATCCCAGTTGAATAGAGTTGTAATCCTTCAGTCAACCAGCAAAAGGAACACTTAAAAAGTGATTTGCTTTAATATCATGGATGAACCCAAGGTATGAAAATAAACTACTACTTCAGAACCTACTGGGTACCCAAAAATCTAACAAAGCACCTTCACAGAAGAATTGCCCAACATAAGGTTCATTGCAGTTGATAATTATGAATAATTATCGCATTCCACAAAAGTGAAGACATCACAGGCGATCCAACTTAAATCATAGCCATTGCAGGTAAGCAAAACTATCTGACGGAAATGGGAGGCCCAAGAATATTATGAATAATTATCACATTTCACAAACGTAAGTACACAATGGGGCATATAACTTAACTATCGTCTCCCCTGTAGCAATCTTATTATAACTGTCACGGTAACATAAGAAACAACAATTTACCGCCTATCTTAGAGAGCAGAAGATCAACCCAAAACATGCTATAGCAGAAATTAGTAACCAATCTACAGATGAGCCAAGAGAAACTAGAAAAACAACTGGAAAAGGAAGCATTTTGATGAGATGAAACTCCAATGTAAAAATGGTAATGCCACAACATAACTATAAAAGCAAAATAGATTATCAATCTTGGAAGTAACGATGCAGCTCATTTAAAGTGGACAGATAAACAGGAATAAGCTCATGACGAGAATTCAGCAAACAAATGAAGTATATAACGATTTACCTGAAAGTGTAAGCTGTTAATGCAGCAACCAATCCGCCAAAACAACGGGACCATGACCCTCTGGAACTCTACCGTGGTGATTACTTCCAAAATCTCTTCCACTTCGCCCAAGAACATGACCTCCTTCTGACTATTTGTTATTGGCCAATATTTTAACAAACCCCTTATAACAGTGCTGGCTAGCTTCGGCTCCTTCTCTACAAACTGTATAACGCAATAAGACAATTGCTGGAAATAAACGCCCGTAGATTTTGGCTTGTGCAAGGGTATCAAAACTCTCCATAAAAAGATCTTGTGCTCCTCTTTCAGAGGCAAGGCAAACCCACAAATTATGCTCCCAAAAATCTCCAATAACTCAGCGATGCCATTGTGTTTCTCAGACTCATACACAAATCGGTAAAATATGTTGTTAATAGATTTTCGAATATAGGGCCTATGCACCATGAACTTTCCATAAACCCTGTGCATAATAGTCTTCAAGCAGTCTCTTTCTCTTGGATCTTCTGAATCAAACAATTCAAGTAATCTCGAGATAAATGAATGATCGATATACTTTTTCGCCACCTTCGCATCAAGAGATGGAGAATTAATAAAATTAAGCAGCAATTCATACACAAACTGTAAATGTGGCCAAGCATGGTCAAATAATGGTTCATCATCATCAACCTCGCCACCAGCACCACTCCCATTAGACCGATACGGTGGCGGGAAAGCCCTGAAGAGATTAATAGCACACATTCTACTCATAGCAAGGATAGCAGGTTCACTGAATTTAATCGACCCAGAAGCGACAAAATCGACGAGTTCAAGCAATGTTCGCTTTTTGACATCTTTTTCCACGACATTCTTACCGGGGTCGGTGAAATCGAAAGTCACGCAACAAAGGCTCAACTTGCTCACAAACAGGTTCATCTTCTCCGCATGGGGCAAGTCTTTGAATGGCACCAAGGGTTCAATCCCAGACACGATGCTCGCGGGAAAAACCGCCGACGAAGAAGTGCGTTTCGCAGAATTGGATCGAGTGGAAGAGCTCCCACCGTTCGACCGATTAGCACTGCCGGTGACGCGCGGTGAAGCGGCCACTGGGTCCCGGTATGACTCCTCCCCATCAGATTTGGGTGACTTGCGAGGAATCTTACTGAAGAATTGCTTGAGCATGGCGATATGAAGCTAATTCCAATGGACTACTAAAGCTTCAGATGGAACCCATGAAAAACCAATCTGGCCACAAATGAGAAAATTCTAGACGAGCCTGTAAAGCGAATGCATGAGGCAGGATGTTATACCCTAGATCTCGCTCATGGAAGCAAGAAAAAGCTATAAGTACAATGCGAGCGCTTGCATGAAACTGAGATCCACATACCAGTGTATGGATGGAATTCTAGAAACAATGGTGATGCTGCACGACACCTTGGCTTAAAATTTAAAAGGAAAAAAAATGAAAACTTGAAAATTTCTGGGGGCCAAACTACGACAACCGAAGGAGGATACTGAGAGAGAGCGAAGATTAACAGTTAAATCTCCTACTCCTAGCAACCACTTCGAACTTTCCCCTCCCGAATAAAAGGGAAAGTAGAGAGGAAACGTGTGGTGGAGTTAAGAAAATGAGGCTTCGGAGCACAAAATCAGAAGAGGGAAGTTCAGAGGATGATGAAGATCACGGAGCTACTGTTAAAGATTTTGGTTAATGGAACATCGCAGCTGTTCCTTTATGTTGACAGTGACCGATCTTGACGAAATTGGAAACCGAACAATATAAACCAGTACTAACATCCTTAATATCATCAACAGCATATCAATAATATATATATATATATACATATATAAAAGTCAATATCGATATATAAAATTCGGAATCATACTGTAGATGACCATGAGTGGCAATAATGTGGAGGAAACTGGAGATAGCATTTGATGATTCATCCTCGTGTGTCTGGGGTGGCCTCGTACAATTCCCAAATCAAATGGAACCTGCTCTTTCTGTGTAAAATATAGCATCAATTTAGTTTCAGGCGCGGCACCATAATCACTATCACTGGCAGATTTTCACAGGACTCATTACTTCTATTCTGCTCGTGAGAATTAAAAGCCATTTAATCTCATTAATCCCACGCTTGTTCCCCACATCAATCATGCCCTTTCCTTAAAGCCTTCCCACACTATTTGATTTCATGTCTAATCATACTCGTCGTCTGAAAAAGTCGGAATCATAGGCACGCTTCACAAGTTCTGAACCTCGATTTTCCTGGCAGATTCCATACCAAACTCAGGGGATGTTTGGTTTAATTATTTTTTAAGTATTTCAAGGTAAATTAAATATACGAAGAGAAATTTTATTTTATATAACTTGAAGGCCATTTGAATTTTAGATTCCATGTAAAGTGTTTGGACTCGTCGGTAAAATTTCTTTCACTTACGTAAAAACGCTTAAAATGAGTAAAAGAAAAAAACTAATCCAAACAAGTACTAACATAGCCTATTTTAACAGTTTTTAATAACACATATTTATCAATAAATATTAGTAAAAATAAAATAAATTTTAACAGTTTAAACATAATATTTTAACTTTAAATTTTTATAAATATAAAAATACTTTTAAGATAAATCCTTTAATTAGATTCGATAATATTTAAATATTATCAAATTAAATAGCTATATAAAAAAGATAACTTAATTTTTATTTCACTCTAATTATATTACTCAATTCTAAATATAATAGTTAAATAATTAATTGATATATATTAATTAAAAATATTTATAATAGGGTTGATTCCTCTAAAATATATACTTCAATTATTATTCTCCTTGATAAAAATCTCTTTTAGCATTTATAATTAATAAAGATAAATTAAGATTTTACACTAAATAAACCTATCAATTAACTCTAATGTTTAGAACATAATGAACATATAATTAGGATAATAATTTGTTTCTTTTGCAAACTATGATTAGGATAATCTACAGAGCATGGAGAAGCAGATTCAAAACTATATTTCCCTCTTTAGCTTGATTCCAAAATTTCTACTCTTAACGGTACGTCTAGTAAGATAAAATAATTTTTTTATATAAATATAAATATAAATATAAATATAAATATAAATATAAATTAAATTAGGTTAAAAATTAATTTTAAAAATTTATTTGGTATAATAGAAATGAGTTTTAAAAAATTATAGAATTAATTAATTTTTTTTTATAATTTAAAATAAAATAATCTAAAATATTTTATTTTCTCTCTTTTTTTAACTTTTTTATAGAATTAAAATGATAAAAAATATTAAAAATAAAGATAGAAATATTTTCTATTGTATTAAACTTCCATTTTCACTCTTTTTCTTTTTGTTGCCCTCTCAGTTCCTTAGAGATTTGCCTTAACTACATCCGAATCCGACTCGCGTAGCGTACCTGGCTATAGTGGGTGAGTCTCCTAATAGGAATTTTTTACATACTCTAAGACTCAAACTCGAGACCTCGCTTAAACGATACTGAGTCGTTTACCATTCGAATTGACTCCCGTTAATCATTTTCACTCCTTTTTATTATACCAAATATACTCTAAAAGCTCAGTTGGACCCACTAGAGATTTTAATTTCTTGATGGCTTGTTAAGTTTCTCAAGTTTGGTATTATACGTTCCTAAACACATGGTTCAGCCACGACAGATTCCCATTTTCGAACTTTAAAATTTAAGCTTTATATAATTATTCACCGTTGAACCATTGTTTATTACTACTTCGTTTGCACATTCATTATTAACCACTTTGTTGCCTACCCCGTCCACGTGTCATTTATATTTACCCGTAATAGTAACTCCTCTCCTGCTTCTGTAGCTACTTTCCCCTCATGATTTTAGAAAACAAGATATTTCATGTAAACTTTTTTTTGTTTGAAATACTTTGTTTTACTTCTAATTATATTTATAAGGTAGAGTAATAAAATTTATTTTAATTATATTTATAGGATAGAGAATTTTTTTTATATAAATATATCATTTTACTCTTTATTTATGTTGAATTTATTTTTATTGGGTGTGATATATATTAAGTAGTAATAAAGTTAAAAATTTATTGAATTTTATGGTATAGGTAATATTTTTTTTTATTTATATAAAATATACTAAAAATAACTTATAAATAAAACTAAAGACATATGTAGTAAGTTGAAAGATAGGATGAAATGTACATTGGATTCTAGAAAAATATTACATATCTAGATATTTATACAAATTTATATAAATACAAGAATTTCACTCATATTATTTTAATTGATTAATTTATTTATTAGTGACTGTAGGAACACTCTCTGCCTATTATAAATAATTTTTCTATTTTACTAAAAGACTACCGAGATTTTTTTCCCACCCCAACTAGACGAGTTGCTAGTACTGCGTCACAAGTTGGGGGAGCAAAGCCATTTGTTTATCTTGTTGAAAATATAATAATCTAATCAATGTCCTTTGAGTCATCGATATCATTGTAAAAATCTCGTTGTACAAATATATAATAATACTAAAATTTGAAAAAAAAATGACACTTGTTTAAATTAATAAATAAAACTAATTATTTATTAGATAATTAAAATTTAAATTCTATTAAAAGAAGCATATATTTAGAACTCGACAGTTTTTTATTAAGATTTACTTCTAAGAGGAAAACTATATTTACAAAAAATTAATAAGTAAATGTTAAATAATCAGCAATGAAATAAGTTTATATTATATATTTTAATTTCATAAGTTCATATCCCATAAACATGAGGCTTCTCACAGCCCATTATCCACAGGGGTCATTGGATTGACTAAAATGTGATCTCGGTGCAATCACGGTCGTCGGTATTACCAATGACGCTCCTTCTTTAAATGTTTCTTGCTTTCCTATTTTAACCTCAGAAAACAACGCTTATGGCGATAAAGCCCACCGTAATCCACGCTCCTTGCATTACAGTGACGTGTGTGAAGCGGGAACCGGAAGAGGCAAAGATCAGGGAGGGCAAAAAGGTCAGAGCATAAATAACACGAAAAAGCAAAAGATATTCTCAGGCGACTCGGTGAAGCAAAGGAGGTGGGACTGAGATTTTAAGCGGTTTGACGCCATTCCCTTTTCCCTCCGTCACCGAAGCGGGCCCCATCCACAACGTCAAGCAACTTACGGAACTCATATCCGAACCAAGCTAGGATCGTCTCTCTCTCCACGGCGCTGCTCCATCTTCTCCGTCGCTGAGCCCAGCCGCAGCTCCTCTCCGGTTTCTCTCTGCTTCTTTTCTGGTTTAGTTGCTTCCCATTTCTCATTTTAATCGAGATTCTTGCGCTTTTTGCGTCTTTAGTGGATTATGATTTTGTTTATCTTGCCGTTGGGTTTGGATTCTTTCAGTGCGGGATCTTTTTTGAACGTGAGTCAACGCGTGGATTCTTTGGTTTGATTTCTTTCCCGTGTTTTAATTGGGGGAAGGACAGAATTGACGTCATTTATCCACTGATAAATCGGGCGTTATCTTGAATTCATTAATTTGATTTATTTGTGAAGAGAAACTGAGATAGAGTCAGTAGATTATTGATCCTAGGGTAAACTGAATGTCTAATGCTCTAGAGTCGCAAGAATTACTTTCGTCTCTGTTAGTCGTGTTTTTTGTTTAACATATTCAAGAGTCAAGAGCACACATAAAATCTATTTAATTGTGCCCGATCAATCTTTAATATATGTAGAGCTGCAATATGACTGGAATAAAGATAAGATGCTCTAGATGCCCCCTGCGCGCGGGGGCGGGGAGTGATATCTTCATCATAATTTTCCAGACCAACAATTGTTTATTTGGTTTCTTCTTTGCAGAACGGGGATACTTGTGAACTTTATCAGTGGCATCTAGTTGATTAAGTCATATACGAACAGCTAAGTAGAATTTTTATTTTCTCAAGCTGATGTACCTGAGCGGAAGAAGCAACAGTTGCTTTGAATAAGTTCAGAAGACAAAGGTTATTTATAGATGGTATACTTTTTCTGTAATTCTATGCTTCTTTGGTGGCGAGTTGTGTTGGTGGACTTAGAAGAACGTTCCCTCTCCAAAACTATATCTTGAAGGTTTATACGACACTTGCGCATTGTTGATGGAGCATTCTGAGCCCTTGAACGGCACTCAGTTCATTGTTGACATAGCGGGGAGTAGTGAAGCTTCCACGTCTACCTCCCCACATGATAGACATTTGAATGGCGGAGGTACATCACAACATGAAGACAGACCTAGTAGTGCAAGATTACCTGTTTCTGTTGTATCTAATGGTACAAATTCTAGGAATTCTTCAGTTGTAAGACGAGGGGATACCCGTCGGCACAGGAGTCCATTGAATTCTGGGTTATGGATATCTATTGAGCTAGTCCTCACAGTAAGCCAGATTATTGCATCTATTATTGTTTTGTCTCTGTCAAGGCATGAGCATCCACGCACTCCTTTGTTTGCATGGATTGTTGGTTATGCATCTGGATGCGTTGCTACTATCCCCCTGCTTGGTTGGAGGTATTATCATCATAACCAGAGTAGAGAGCAAAATTCATCTCAACCACGTCAAGCTTCCCCTCGAGTTAATGTTTCTTCAAGGACTCTTCTTTCTGTTTCAAGAACTAATGGGGGAGAAGACAATCAGGCTGTTGTTTCATCCTCTAGAAGCAGTCAAGTTCCAGTAATGATGAATCCAAGGTACTGGTTTATTATATTGTGATTAACTAAGTATGTTTTAATCAATATTAATTATTTTTTCATTATGATGGAATTACAGCCCCTCTGTGTCTATTAAAAATTATGTGCAGGATATTTGATTCCATCTAATATCTTGCATGAAGACTTAATTTGGTGCTCTTTTTTAATTATCATTTGATACTGTATTTTGGTTAGAACATCAGCTTTGGTTAAAAGAAAGATAGATTTCTTGCTCTAAATTTGGAGGTCATGAGCTGAACAAATGATATCAAGGGCATTTGGAGTTTTTTGTGTTTCATCACAACCTTTTGATTATTTGTTCCCACAAGTTTTGAAGTTTTTGATTGCTTTTTTTCCTTTATCATATCACCTTGAGTTGTAAATGACCATGATTGTGCTTGACCTTTCAAGATCAGTTGATCAATCTTTCCACGGTCTTCAAATATGATAATCACTGGTCAGTGTAACACATGGCGTAGATATTCCTCTTCCCAAGGATTGGTGTTGGCCCCTTAATAGGCAGAAACCAGATATGATGATCCATGTGTAACTTACTAACTTGATGGAGGTGGTTTATATGATGATCCCTCTTGTATCCATAATTTGAACATGTGATCTGATTTCAATATATAGAGCTTGGTAGTTTGTGGCCCATTTAGTAAAATTACCAAAATTCAATTATGAGATCTTGATTTATTTTTCAATGATTATATAAGTTGTGATCTTTGAGTAATTTAAGAAACTGCTAAGTGCCTAACTAGTTGGTCTTACCTGCTCAGCAGACTGAAGTCTCTAGTGGAATATTTCAAAATGGCCTTAGATTGCTTTTTTGCTGTATGGTTCGTTGTTGGCAATGTGTGGATCTTTGGGGGAAACTCATCTGCTAATGATGCTCCTAATATGTATAGGTATTGCCTCCGATCAGATCTTAAACCCGTTGCTTTCTTATAGAATCTGAATCTGTCTGCTTGCTTTTGTTTTGCAGGTTATGTATTGTGTTTCTGACATTCAGCTGTATTGGCTATGCTATGCCCTTCATTCTATGTGCAACAATCTGCTGTTGCCTGCCTTGTATAATTTCCATCCTTGGGGTTAGAGAGGATCTGACACAAACAAGAGGGGCAACCCCTGTATCTATTAATGCACTGCCAACGTACAAGTTCAAGGTGAAGAAACGTAAAAACAGTGATGAAAGCAACTCAAATGTTTTTGAAGGTGGAATTGTGGCCGCTGGAACTGAAAAGGAGCGTGTGATCTCTGGAGAAGATGCAGTAAGTAGGCCAATCTGATCGGTTGGTAGGCAGAATGCCTTATTTTGTGCTTGTTCCATTTTATCATTTGTTTGCTATAATGAAAGTGATTATATTTTTGACTTTTTGGCCGATGGTCAACTTATTATCACGAATCCCTCACTGATAGTGTTAGACTCTCTCGGAACCCTGGACTTTGATTGTTATTATTTTTGTTCAATGGGGTTTGTCCTGCTGGAAGGGCCGGCTTGGCTCAGCGGTAAGGTCGCTTGCCGTGGGGTCTGAGGTCGCGGGTTCGAACCAGCCTCCCTGCAAAGCAGGGGTAAGGCTGCTTAGATTATTCCCTTCCCCAGCACCCCCACCAAGTGGGGACTCGAACTGGGTTGGCCCTTTTTTTTTGGGGTTTGTCCTGCTGGCCTTGACTCTGGTTCTGTACTTTTCTGTGGTTTTCTACAGGTTTGCTGCATCTGCCTGGCAAAGTATGAAAATAACGATGAGCTGAGAGAGTTGGCATGTTCTCATCTTTTTCACAAAGACTGTGTAGACAAGTGGCTGAAGATTAATGCATTATGCCCTCTTTGCAAAAGTGAGGTTGGTGGGAACCTAATAGGACCAGTCTCTGGTGAAGGTTCCAACCAACAAAGGGGTGAGAGTAGAGTTGGAGTTAGCCCAATCAATAGCATAGTATAGTTTCCCTATATGCGTAGGCAGTATAGGTTCTGTAAAGTTTTTCATATTTTTTTTATTTTTGGCTTGGATGGATAGTTAATTCTCAGTTTATCCATTCCATTTCATTTTTTTATGATATTTTCCTATCTTCTTGTTGACAATTGCCTTCTCTAGTCCTCTTTTGATGCTGCTGGTTGTTCAGGGCCGGCTGTGGTGTGGGAATTCAAATGTCTCGAGTAAAATCTTGTGTCCCAGCATAGTTTTAAATAAAATAGGCAATCAATCACACAGAATACTGCTCGTAAGCTGTACTTTATGCAATGTTTTTAATACGATAATTTTTGTTTTTCAAATACCATGTCCTAGAATCTGGTCAGGATACTTACACATGTGATAATTAAATAGACACAAGCATGGATAATTTAGCACATTACAGTAGGATGGGCCAAGTTACCCAAAATTAAACAAAAGAACGTTAAATATCACAGAAAACAAACGGGGACAGGTAATTTTGTCTCCCCACCATTCCCAGCGTGCATACATCAGAATTGTGGAATACAAGGCATGACTTCAACTGTGTCAGTGAATCCAAGGCAGTCAAAAAGCTGCAGATATGAAGAAAGAGGATTCTCAAGCCCCCAATGCTCGTTTGAGGCCTGCTTGTTGCACTGGTGTCAACCTTGTAGGGAACTTAACTTCAAATCTGATCTTCAAATCACCCCTATTCCCAGGCTCCTTTGTTATTGGCATTCCTTCCTTTGGAACAAGAAGCTCATAACCAGGGCTTACAATGTCAGTCACTGGTATTGATAGGCTCCGTCCATCGAGTGTGGTGAGATTCACTGTTGTTCCTCCTATTGCCTCTGCTAGTGACACCCTTTGGCTCACAATCAGGTCATTCCCATCTCTCGTGAACAAATCATGAGGCTTTTCATCAATCACAAACACAAGGTCAGCCGGCAGTTGATTTGATTGTTGATTCCCTTTATCTGGGAAAGTGATCTTGGTACCTTTCTTCCACCCGGGTTTTACAACAATGCTTAATATCTCTGTTTCTGTAATTGGCCGTCTTCAGTTTTTTTCAGGCACAGAAGAGGGATGTTAGCGGACCTTCACTATGTTTTGCAACAATTTTCTAATGACGTTGGTCTAAAAGGGGCATGTCCACACAGAGAGGGCAATGGCTTAGGCAATTATAGCTGAATAAATGCACATAAAACATAAATTTTCCCAACTCCTTTTTTCTTGGCCAATATTCTTATCAACTCCTTGCAACACATTACTTGCGCAATGAGTCTATTTATGAAGCTTTTTATGAAATCAGAATGTCTCTCCCCATAATGTCGCAAATCATGCATTCAACTCTTTAGCCTATGCTGAGTAAGATAAAAGCAAGCTCCCTCACCACTTATGCAGCTTTAAGTGTTGAGACATGAAGGGCATGCCATATTCTAGTAGTATATTATATAAAGTTTATTTATAGCCTAGACATGCGTGTCAACGTGGAGACATTTGAGGTCAATTATCACACCCCTTTCCCCCATTTGAGGTCGACCACGACCTTGAGCTTGGTTGACAAAAGAATGCTTTAAGGTCAATTATAACTTCGAAGGAGTATAAACGACAAAAAGTAAAGGTTAATTAAACTGAGGATAAATGAATACAATCAACATCTCAAGCCTAAACTGACTAAGAGCAATCTATTACCTAACCAGCCAAGAACTTCATATGATGTAACTCGACAATGCAAATGATTGAAAATGCTATAAACACCACAAACCATTCAGGATACCAAGGAAAAGAAGATTCAAGTCATAAAACTTGAACATGAAAATATTGAATGAGACCGTTACGCATACCCATTGGCATCGATAGTCCTTGAGATCTTCATTTTCCTTGTGGATCCAGAGTATAACTCCTCCAGGCTGCAAGGCAATTTGCTCTCCACAGCTGGTGGCTTTTTTGGCATTTGCTTGCCGTCATTGTATGTACGAAAAACGTTGTCGCCTCGACCAAAACCACCGTATATTCCAGGTCCTTCCGACATGGACTTGCCTGGTCCAGATGATCCAAATCCAACAGGGCTACTCCCAAAGAATTCTGCAAAAATGTCCTCAGCGCTTCTGGGATTAAACCCACTTGATGGTCCAGTCCCTGGCGGTGGCACATCTTTCAACCCTTCCTCTCCGTGCTGATCATAAATCATCCTCTTCTGAGGGTCGCTTAGTACCTGAACGGAACAAAACAACTTTGTACATTTTCAGAAATTGTCTCCACATTCAACTTCCCTAAAATCTCAAACTTGTCATATTTCTATATATATTCTCAAATAATGTTCATGGAGAAGCTGGGTGTTGCTGTTGTGGATTCCCCATTCTTTCATAAACTTTCTCATATACCAGAGCCCTTTCGTGATTTATCCGTAGGAAGTTGGTTGTTATCATTCAATTTAATTATCAGATTTTATGATACTGGAGGCACCTAGAAAGATGATCAAATGGACCCAAATACTGTTAATAATTTCCCTTTTGTTTTCTTAATTCTAGCGCACATTCATAAAACATAAGGGCAAAAGAAATTGATAAGAAGAAATTCTTGCCTCATAGGCTTCTGAGATCTGCTTGAATTTGGCTTCAGCTTCTTTTTTGTCGTTAGGATTCTTGTCAGGATGCCATTTCATGGCTAACTTTCTATATGACTTCTTCAGATCATCGTCTGTAGCATTTTTATCAATCTTCAATATATTGTAGTAATCTATCCCCATTTTATTTGTTCTCAGAGAAACTCTCTAAATTTTACTATCTGATCCTAAAACACCACTTGTTGGAATCCAATCCTTCTTCTATATTCCTAGCTTACAAAATCACTGCTTCATCCCGCTAAGAACCTCATCCAACCGTTCTTTGGAGTTGACGTTCCATGAAGATTGTAAAGGATGAAGGAAACGACGCGATCAAAATATAACCAGAATCAAAGAATCCGATCAAATTACAATTTAGTAGCTGGAGAAGGAACGCAGCACATATAATTTGGAAATTGAGCAAAAAAATGGATTGCAGTGCTTTGATGAATATTCAGACAAGGGAGAAGAAATATATATTCCAACAGATCAAGAAAGAAAGGATTAAATATAAATTGACCGAATGCTTCTGGTGAAGGTGAACGATGGAATATATATTATTTAAGCGGGAGTTACGGAAACTTTCATATTTCGTGTACGAGTACCGGAAGCTTTCACTTCCGCTCAAATTTACATTTTTCTTTCTTTTTGTTCGTTTGGGGTTCACCGGTTTAGAGCCCAAAGGGCCAAATAAAAGAAATTTCATATGTCATGGAATCCGAGACTGATAGTTACGCATGATCCCCTAGCTATAGACTCGTTGATAATGCCCTCCTAACATTATAATTTTGGAGAAATTAAGACATAATTATTATATAACTTCAAAGAAAATTGATAATTAAAGATCATGATATGACATGGTGATCTCCATTGCACGCCAAAGAGACCAGAGACGAAACACTCATTGTCATTGACTTGAATAGCGTGTATATTGCAGTTTAGTTTTCAATTCGTTCAGAGTCATACTATATTTATGACAAAAAAATCGGGTTACCCACGGACAAAAAGGAAAAGAAGAGAAAAAGACAAAAAATTATGCGTACGAGTCCCGAGTCGTGTTCTAGCAAGCTATCATATAGCTCTAGTTTACTACTGGAAGAATATGTGATCTGATATTCCCATTAACGAGGAATACCAGCTTAAACTAAACTGGTTAATAATTTTCTAGCCATTTCGCTTATCATAAGTAGTCTTCGGAATTTATGTCCTTGGACTTAGCGAAAGAAAGGAAACAAAGGTGAATTAAAGATGTTGTATGAATCTATTGCATAAAGATCACAAAGTTACTGACCACGGTACAATGTACAGGCAGTCAAATCCATCCCCAACAAAGATCATCGTCTCAGATGAATTTGAATCCCCTTTTTGACCGTCCATTTCAAAATGGAAAAGCTGCACAATTTCACACCGCACCTTGCACAAGCAAACCCAGAGAGACAATTCATATCTGATCTCCACAGCAAAATAAGAAGCTGAGAACCATACAAAACCATGAAACTTAACCATGTATGAGAGATGCCTCCCACCACCTCAGTAGCCCTCCCTAACTATACACTTCTTAAAACACCATGGGAGTATGAATATCTGAACAATTTACGACACAGTGGCTGGTGCTGAGGGACTAGAAGTGCTGGCTTCGGCTGCTGCATTCTTCAGCTTTAGTGAAGCAGAATCACCAAAATTTCCAAATTCTGAAATGTCACCGATATCCAGTGTCTCTGGAAGACTTTCAGAAGACTGGACACCATCAAACTGTAAGCAGACAACACTTCTCAAAAAAAGAACAAAATGAGAAAAAACACCACAGGCATCATCAGATTAGCTAATTCAGAAGTGGCATCAACTCAGAAAACTTAATGTGAGTTTAGACTTGAGCCAATGTTGAAAATTGATCAAAATATTGTGTTAAATCGAAAAAAATCAAACCCCTATAAACAAATAAATCTTAAGTGAAAAGGTAAAAGAAATTTGTTTTCACCTATTATCTTCGAATATAACACAGGACAATTTAGTAGATAGTTGATTATAATCAATAATCTGACTTATGGCTTCCAGACAGGGGTATGCAGTGATAAATTTAGCATTATCTTATATTAAGAAATCCAGCAGACAGCCGGAACCAAATCTAGTAACCATAGAAAAATATTTTGAGTCACCTAACAAGCTGGTGGCAGAGGAAGCAACTGTTATGCTATATATCAAAGGCATGGACGAGAGGAAGAAAAAAGTAAAGAATCCATAAGCAACTAATTATAATATTACCTCAAGCTGGCTCAGCATGTCAATAGCAGCTTCCAGATCACCCCCGTTGACCATGTAGACATCAGTAAGGGATTGATCAGACATACCAGGAAACGTCATCCTAAGGTATTCCAGATCCATATCAGATTCTTCATCCAGCATCTGTTGATCTGCCATCTGAAACGCACCCTGCGCTGCTGAACCGGAAGAACTAGATTCAGGTTGGCTCTTCACATGATATGCCCGGGAAGTAGAGAGCTTTTGAGAAGCAAGAGTGTTAGGGTGAAGACGGTGCTGATCTTGTGTTGTATGCTGAGGAGTCTGAAACCCGACAGCCCCCTCATAGCTCTTATAAGCATTGCCTGCTTCACAGGTTCCACCATCTGCCTCCCTTTTAGAAAGTGGAATATAGGAGGCCGCGTATGGATTCAAAGAAGACGCTCCTGGCCTCATTGACTTTGTTCAGATAGACAATGCAATTTTCTTCTTTCTTTTCGATTGTGGAGCCCCAAAATTCAAAGAACGAACTAGACAACATGCCATACAAAAAACCGTGTTAAGACTAAAGAATTCACAAATACAACAAAAAGTAGTGTGTGATTAAGTAGTCTGCATTAGTGATCAAAACAAAAGGTATTATGGAATTTTCTTGGTAACCATTTCAAAGATAATAACTTGGCGCATATTGAAGTAGCTTGTGGATGTGGTATCCAGGGCATCTCTACTCATCATATATTATACCAGCTATGATGGGCCACGATTGGCGCGGCGATTGTAGAACAAACTATCCACAAGTCACAACGACATAAGCACAGATTTTAGAAGTTGATCGATGGAGAAAGAATCAAAACAAGCCTCAAGATAGTAGTTTGTAATTCATTCATATATCTTCTACTTAGTAAAAATCCCAACATCCAAAAAAAATATATACAAGTTAAAGTAAGAAAAACAAGGACAGGTACTGAGACACCGATCAGGAACATGGTGGATTCCAATTCGATTACTTTTTCGATGGCTACGATTACGGAAAAAATAACAGTGATACGAATATAGAATAGCTATGATCAGAAAAGTAGAAGCATAACGCAAAGAAAATAAAGAATTGCCCAGAGTGATGATGAAGAATCGGAACAAACCAACTGGATCGGAACACCGATGTGCAAAAAAAAGCCTAATCTTTCAGATCGCTCGAAGTGCAAATGAATGATTGAAACGCAAAACTTCTTGAGGAGGAAAAAAAAGTCTTTTCCCTCTTTATTTATTTGGTGGGAGATCCCTATTTATTCATCAGTGCTTGTTTGGATTGGAAACTCGATTATCGTACGCCGGGTTACGCTTAACGGAGATAAGGCCAAAAACAACTTAATTAGTCAGCAATTTTCAATCCAAATCAACTGGATAATGCATGCCTGCGTGGAAATACTCTTTATTTTTTAGTTAATTGTTTTTTGAATGATAAAACCATAAATTAAGTACTTCGTGTATCAATATCAGAGATATAATAAAAACATATATATATATTTTATTACCAGGAGAACGATAGAGTATCTATTATTCTATTACCAAACAAAGGCAAATATAAAAATTAAGAACTTTGCATGTACTAATATAAATTTATAAATTAAGATATATGATCATTTATAAATCCAAAATTAGATATTCATAAGTAATTTTTTATGGTAATATAATCAACTACATATCATTTTAAAACCAGTTTTTTTTTTAATAAAAACTAATATTTGTAATAAAATAGAGGATATGGGAGGGTAACACAAAAGTGGGCACTCGATAATGAGGGGAGACTAAAAAGAAGCAAAGCTAGCAGCAGCAGCACGGCAGGCAATGGCTTTAGCTATACACCCAGCGAGCCTTTGTCCCTTTTCGCCCACTGGTAATGGTAATAGCGATCTCTTCTTTTTCAGGTACTTGTATTGTTTATCCCATCCTTCTCTGTTATATCTTTATGCTCTCTGCTTCCTCTCTGAAATCCTTGTGCTCTTGGTCCTCAGAAACCGCAGCAGGATAATTCTAACCCCGAAGAAATGCAGAGTAGGAGTATCTCAGCATAAACGAGAAATTTCATGTTGTTCTCTAGAATCCTTTCCACAACGGAGGATTTGCAGAAGGGATTTGGCTTTGGTGGTGTTGGGCCTCTCTTCGGTGTCCATAACTTTGCCATTTTCTGGTATGCTTATCCTGCGCCAGGAGCTGTTTCTGTTGAATTTGAATTTACATTCTTCTTGAGAAAGCCATCCCGATGAAAATTAATTATGCTTCTAAGACTAAACAGTGCGGTGCATAGTTATATACATGTAGATGAAAACAGATACGTTAGTTTTGTCATTACTCTTAACCTTGAATCTATCTACTCTTAATCCCCCCTCCCCCTTTTCAGCGACGCTTGCTGATGAAGAGCTGAAAATGGCTTCGTTCATGGATGAAATAAATGCTTATTCTTATTTGTACCCTGTGGAATTGCCATCTAAGAAGTTTCTCTTCAAATGGTACGCCATTGACACAAATTTTCGTTATTTATTATGCACGTTATTTGGCTTATATGAGCATTATTTTTATTTTAGATAGTTCATTCAATTAGTATGGGCTTGATTGCACATTGAGCTCTAAGACTTGCACTCTTTGCATTTTTTATGTTACCTATACTGATATTCCCTGGTGCATGTCATGAAACTTTCATCTATAATTGGCTAAATCACTTCCTTTTTCCCTGGCAATTTTCCTGGTCATTTGCTTTCTTGCAATTTTATTTAAATTATACATCCTTCTGGAAGTCTAATTTTTGTTTTTTTTCAAAATATATTTAAAGGGTAGAATCCAGAAAGCCAGAACGATATTCATCAGCTGCACCACTTTCTCGTAAGTTGCGTTGTCTTTCTTTGTATAAGGTCAAAAGTTAATCCAATTAAAAGTCCGGATAAAGATAGAGGTTTATTCCACTTTGAACTTCCTACCACCAGCGTTTGAATTTTATTTTAATCAGTGAACTCTGTTGTGCTTCAACATATCCGAATGACAAGACTTTTTCAATAGCAGCCTTGGAAATAATGATTATGATTGCTTTGTAAATTGTATGCAGCTGATGCTCGCCTGCGTATTGTGTCTGAGCGTGTTGATATTATCGATAATCTCATAATCTCTGTTACAGTATGATCTCAATCACATACTTACTTTTGGTTTTAAAAACAACACTTTCCAATTATTTTTTTATTTTGGCCGCATCAATTATTCTTGACTTATTCAGATAGGTCCACCAAATTCAAAGTTTATAAAATCAAGTGACAAGAGTACGTGGACTGCAAAAGATGTTGCTGACTCAGTATTGTCTGACAAGTCCGCTCTGGTAACAAATGTCGCTTGATTATTACTTATAGCTTTTTGGCTCTTGCTATTCTTACTTATGCAGTTTAGAGCTTTCTATGTACAAGTGCAATTTACTTATTAAAGCTAATACTAATTACAAATAGCAGCTATTTGCACTGAACCATTTGCATCACGAAAGTGCTTTTCCTACAATCTGTGGTGGAAATTTTGAAAATTTTAAGTGATAGCTATAACATTTTGCAGCGGGTCACCTCAAGCCAGCGCTTAGCTGAGAGTTCAGTTCTTGATACACATTCTAGCGAAGTAAGCTCTATGACTCATCTCTATCTCTCTTCTACAATGTCATTAGGGGGAAACATTTATTAGCATCTTGCAATAAATATATTTCTGTTGATTGAGGACGTTTATTATAAGTAGATATTTCCAAATGGAAAATTAGCAAATTTGTATAGGTTTATGAATACTTCGGAGCTTAAGAAAAAGGAAGGAAAGAACTATGCGTCCATACTTAAATGAAAGTTAATTTGCATGGTGAGCTTATCTTTTGTCACTTCACAGATTGATGGTGAGCGTTACTGGTATTATGAATACCTTGTTCGGAAATCACCAACAAGGCTAGTAAGTAATTTCTTGTCTTGATTGTACATTAATTTGCTCTCACTAATTTGTTTAGTAGAGCAATTAGCCTTTAAGAGCTTCAACTTAGGCGACCTTATCTCTTTATTTTTCTTGTTTGAACATTTTAGTCCCTTTAGTTTTAAATAAGTAGTGCTATCTTATCCTTTAATAAGTGAGTGAAAAAGGATTTGAAAATAGTTTAAGTTATTTTTCTGAGGTAATGGAAGGTAATCAATTGTCTCTGTCTCAATTATTGTTTCTAATTGATTCAATTCAGTAATCAGAGGTCGATATTATTCTAAAACTGGAAGGACTAAGTTGCTTTTTATGAACAAACTAGAGGGAGAACGTTAGTCATATTTAATAGAGGGCCTAAATGTTTTTAGTGAGCAAACAATAAAAATTGAAAGTGCAACTAACCCTATTTTCTTCTTGTTTTGAAATGTTATTTGATTAATGATTTGTGATCATATAGGACCAAGAATCAAATATATATCGTCACTATCTTTCTTCAACAGCCGAGAGAGATGGTAAATCCTCTTATCTGCACTACTTTTTTAATTTTGGACGTCTGGATTATTCCTACCTTCGTAGATTGTCTTTTGCATATTCATACAAAGCACATGGAAGAAGTTGATGGCAATGCTTTTCTTTTCTCGTTCCTGCTTCTCCTATTCAATGAGGATGGTGATTGAAAAATGAAGAAAATATCTCAGTTTTAATCCCATCCTTTCATATTTGTGGGACACATCAATGATGTTGACATACCTTGGTTTCTTCTCATACAACTCCTGACTTCAATTTATATCTTCTTGCCTGGTATTTCAGTTTTAAAACTTATCTTCTGCTGGTACAGGTTATCTGTATTCTTTGAGTGCTTCAACCCTCAGCCCAAAGTGGAAACAAGTAACTCTTTCCCTCTCTTTTATGGGATGCACATTTTTACATTCATGTAATTTATTGGATATAAACCTTGACCACTACTCCACTAGCATTAAAGCCTAACCTTTCTAAATGACGGAGGGAATATAAAATGTCCCACACTTTCTCCTCTCATTTACCAGGAGAAACATGAGTAACTCTTTAGTTGACATGACATAGTTAGGCTGACTGGAGACAGTCATAGCTGTTCCTTTATTTATTTACTGAAAGATATATATCAACCAAAAGGGACTATGGCTGAAAACTGATACGCTCTTATGATGATAAATGTGAACTTGCTGATGTCCATGCTTAATAAGCCTTCCTGACCTTGGCGTTAAGTATATGGTATATCCCGTTATCTTCAGCCTCCATGCATATTGGCAATATGAAGTATTGTGTCATTAAATGCTTTGTAATGCTTGTGCGCAAGAAGAGTTTTTGTTGCAAAACTAGTTTGACATGTTTTGTTGAGTTATTGAAAGTACATAATTCCATGGGTGCTGAATTTCCTGAATAAATTGAAGTCCTAGTAAATCAAATGTATATATATAGTCACCTGAAATCTTATTTAAGCTATTTCCGTTATGAATTTTTACCTTACTGAATGTTACTGTGAACGAAGATCTGATATGATGTCAGAATAGTTTATATATATCGCTTCGTTTTCATATCTAATTAATTTTGGCTCTCGGATGTTGACATCATTGATGCAGATGGGACCTTTCCTTGAAAAAGCGGTGAATTCTTTCCGTCTAGCCAGTCCAACAGAAGATTATGTTCCTCCATACAAAGATCCATGGAGATTTTGGTGAACACCCCAAATTTTGTTTATTTTATTAGGCTATCATAGTCATTTATTATTCTTCTGATTAATGCAAAAATGAGCATTGTATCGTATTCTTTGGGTTGTCATTTGTAAAAATTCTTCAGTTTGATTGTTCCCATTCAATATCCTCGCTCTCGGCTACACTTCTGCACCAAAATGCTTCCTCGCGCGGAAGCTAACTGTAATAATTTTGAACTAGTCAATTACACGTTGAAATGGTCTTGTGACGTACCCAAGCACTCATTGTAAATGATTTTGGTGCAATTAATCCCAACGAATCATGTATGGCGGAACAAATCCTTTAATTTCACAGTTATTAAGATACCAAAAAGTCTTCGCCATGATGGGAATCGAGTAGTCAAAATGAGACGTCAGGAGACGAAGTTAATGGATTATCTTACACAAAATTACAAGGCTAGGGCCCTATATATAATCGATTTCCAAAGTTGATGGGAATAAATTATATTTGGGCCTAAATTGATGCATTTCCTTTTAATAGAAATTGAATATTCTGTACAAATAGAAAAGCTCAATCCGAGCAAAAGAACAATGCGCGTGCACACTGCGGCACGTCTAGAAAGCATTCCATTGTACAAAATCATTGTGGAACAAGTCCAACTAATCCTGGGATGCAGTAGAATACTCAAAAAGAAGGCGTTTGGATGCAGCTGATTGTAAGAGAACTCGCAAGCGACTTGTAAGCTGGTAGCTCAATGTCCACTGCATTGCCATCTCTGATTCCTTCATCTGCCTCACAATTGTTGCCTGGTACAACAAAATCATTTGCTTTAGATAACAATAATATTAATAATAAACGAATACAAGCGAATGAATTGGCATAATTGGATAACAAGTACTTCATCAAACAATCAAGTTGATAGCTTAATAAACAATGAGTCTTGGGGACAAAATTTGACAGATTTACGATCTTCTTCATGCTTACCTGAAGACGTTTCCCTAGCTGGACTTCAACCTCCGTACCAAACGATATATTACTGGCAAGTGACTTGAAAGGATCCACTGTCGGATCAAAGGAAACGAAATTAGGTATCTGTGGTGCATATACTAGTTTCCACCTCGCCTGTCCAAACTCTCCCTTCACTTCAATTCTTGGCATTAATTTTTCAAGAGTTGCAGTTGCAAGTTTTTCAAATGCCAGCTGACCATTCCCTTCCAAAATGGATTCAGCCAACTGACTCTCAAACCTTCTAGCAGCCTGCGCATACGGAAACAATTATAGGACCATGATGCCTGGAGTTCTAATCATGAACATCCTAGTTTCCCAGATGAAATTATTAATGGACTTAACAGATTAAGTTTAGACAGTACAAATTTTAAAGCCAGCAGCAAATATGGATTTTGGGTAACCAGACCGGTGTGAATCTAGTAAAATCAACTAAGACGATCCAGTTACTGTTTTCATCACGTTGTTTTATTTTGGCTTCAAATATATTCCCATTTTACCTTTTCTTCCTCTGATTCTCTTCACTGAATCATCTCTTATTTTAAAGCACACAATGGGTTTGTCTTTCGACAATGGAGGGTTTTATTGGGTTTATAAAGGCTTTAGAAGGATGGCGGTTTTCTTTTACCTCAGTGGGTGATAATGCATCCTGTTCCACAGAACGTGTTGAGGTCACCACAAGTTTGTCCTGCCAATTGCTTGCTCGACCTTGAATCCTAAACTGCCATTCAGATCCAACCTAGGCTATATCCAGCATGGGGTCTAGTCCACATTCAGGCTCAAATTTGGCAACATTTAGATGCTCTCGTTTTAATCTCACCTGCATTTGAAATGAATACGAAGGACTTGAAATCCAAGTCGATACGGAAATAGCCAAAAAGACTCCCAAGGGTTACCGTTTATGTACAAGAGCTACGAAATAAAAGATTGGACAAACCTGCGTTGCAACTAGATCCACTTCACCATTCTCAAATGTCAGTATGCCTCTGGGTTTTATCCATTTGGGGTCAGCAAGACCATTCAATTCAAGCTCTCCACCAACACCAAAATTAAGAATCAAAGGACAAACTATCTTCAACTCGGGTCCAAGCACAAGTTTCAAATCACTAAGACGGACTTCTAAATTTGGTTAATTCTGCACTTGCTCCATGTCCTTTTCAACTTGAGTTGACTTAACTGCATTGTGAGATTTCTAAAGAATTGTCATGATATGCAGAAAAAAGACATTCTAAAGTATAGAAGTATAACAATAATCCCAAATAGTTAATTAACTAAATAGACAAGTGTCAAAGATTAAGAAAATTAAATTGGATTTGGCAGCACCTACAGTTTGTGAACTGTACTATGCAGATAAAAGTAGCGTAAACTGTTTTTTTTTTAAATGCATAAAAACAAAAAACATGCACGGGAGAAGTACATGAGCAGCTCCTACAGTTTATTGAAGACTGGGACATATAACACAATCGGATCAGCTACTTACACTCCCAAGGGACCTTATAAGATTACATGCTAAATAATGGACCTTTCACCATTTTCACAACATTTATGGATAAGATAACTATCGAGCCTCTTAACTTTTAAAGGATGTCACAAGCAAGGTGGTAAAAACAAAAGGCCCTTAAAGCTCCAGATGTCTAACACACCTTTGAGAGTGGCACTAAAAAGCAGTGAGCCCAACGCAAAAAAATAACTGAGAAATTAAAATGTGGCTGTAGTCCACCTATAATCAACAATTTCTTCTTCATTCTGTAGATCATGTGCTTTATATAGTGTGCCCAAGGTCCCTGCTGCGTCTGTCTACAAAACCCTAAACATATAATTGCCTAAATAATGTTTCAAAATAAGAATAACTATTTCACCCCATTCTCCTAAATCTCGACGCCTAGGTTAGATTTTTTGTGACTAGCTATTTTATCCTATGACTATTTGTTTATTTATTTATTGAGTTTGTGTTTATAAGATGGCCCTTCTCTTTTCAAAGAGAGGCACCTAAGGCAGCCGGGGAACTCGCTAAAGGCACTAACTATCGCCTCCCATGGTGTGAGAGGTCATGAATAACAACTCATCTCAACACCTTATGGGCTGAGGCAAACGACACTAACATCACCATATACAAGTATGACAATACGAGCTTTAGCGTACGCAGAAAATTCTCGTTGAGAGACTTACCTACTATAGTTAGATGCGCGACGCGGGTCAAATTCGGATGTAGTCGAGACAAAGCTCCACTGAACCGGGCATGGGCAACTAAAAAAAGTATGACAATACGATAATCACTGCACACATATTATATCGATTCAATTTAAAAAATAGGCTTCGATCGTATCAATGAACAGAATATAAAAACAATTATCCCCACCACTACATAACTCCGCTTCTCCTTAATCGGCTCCGGCTCGGAACCGCCCCAGACAGACTGAGGCGGGGCAGTGGTCGCAAAATAGTCGTCATCATCTTCGTCATCAACGTCGGCCCAAGATTTAGCATTCAAGGGAGTCGGAGCCCAAAACACCTGGGGCTCAGGTTCCTTCGACTGAACCTGTGATTTAGACCCCTTGCTCTTGCGCTCCTTATCGGACTTCTTCTTCTTCTTGAGAGCATCAAGCGCAGCAAAAACGTTCGTGTTGTTAATCATCAACGAACCCTTCGTCTCTCCTGCTTCCACCCCCGACCATTTCTTTGTATGCCCAGATCAACCAAAAGCACCAGATGTCGAGTGATTCGTATGATTTTTATCAATCGGATGTCCGGAATGTAATTTATCTTGGTAATTTAAATACCATTACTCAGATTGCCAAATGGCGATCCCTCCTATTCCGTATAATTAACCTATAATACCAATTAACAAAGGACTCCTGGGGATCTGATATTCGGCCAATTCTATTAAATTATCGATATAAAAAGCAATACAAGCAGGGTTTCAATATGATTTTCTAGGGGTTATAATGAATAAGATAGAGAAAGAAAATTAGGGTTTGATAGCCTCGAATAGACGAAGAGGAGGAGCGGAAGGAAACTCGGTAAGAGCAAAGATCGAAAGAGATGGCCCAATTTATCCGGTTAAATGATAACTAGGGTTTCAACGGAGAAAATATCGCAAAGAAAGGACAATGGAAGGGAGTTTTTATAGGTAGTGTGGAATTCTCAGAAAGGTTTTAAATTTCCAAATTAGGAATAAAAACTGTTCTCGTTTTAAAATCTTTTTTAATTTTGATTAAAAAAGAAAGAAAGCGACATAATAAATTAGCAAGTGCGAATGCTGTAATGAGTGCTGAATAAAGCCATGAGTATGACAAAAAGAAAATGATTAAATGGGTGATTGTTAATGCAGTTTATTTGTTAAATTACTTTATCAATATGCAAAAGTTTTATTTAAAAAATAAATGCATAATAAATAAGTAAACTTAAATATAGTGAATTGTCATTTTAGCTAATGATTTTGTGCCAATATATTCTATCCTTAATTCTTTTAAAGTTGAATGAAAATTTAATTGGTAAGACATCAATCCACCTACGTTACAAACACTGTCTCACTTGGTAATAATAAAATTAAAATTAAATACATTTGAGGAATTAAAATAAAATTAAGATAAAATAAAAAATCGACTATAAATTATACTACCATATCCAGCGTAATGCATCCCTAGAAAAGAAATGTCATAGCCGCCACCAATTTTTAAGGTGTTCCCTTATATCGCATTTTCTTACAAAAGTGGCTTCTGTCCACTTACTAAGCTCATTAAATATAAAAGTGATATAAGCCATAAAATATTAGCCCACTTTATTTAATGGCTTAGATTTAATAATATTTTAAGGTAAAGAAAAAATTGATAATTTTTAAAACACGTTAATTTGTATCAATAAAATTTGATCAGAATAGTATAATTAATACATAATAAACGTGCCAGCCTACCCGTTCGCATTTGATTCCCCATTAGGTAATGGCACGAGTGTGATTTAATGCGAAACAATGAATAATTCTTTACAAATAATGAATCTGCAACTTGAGAATCCTAAACAATACTATTTTTGAAAGGAATCGTGAAGTACAACCAATTGGTTATCCTCAGATGGCGCCTCTCTTCACATTTAACTACAAATAGAGACAGTTATAAAATGGATTCATTCCGCAGTTCTATGGTAAACATAACAGGTTGCGAATGAAAAATATATCTCTCATTC
This sequence comes from Leucaena leucocephala, assembly GCA_037074615.1. Classification (NCBI taxonomy): domain Eukaryota; kingdom Viridiplantae; phylum Streptophyta; class Magnoliopsida; order Fabales; family Fabaceae; genus Leucaena; species Leucaena leucocephala. The sequence continues at coordinate 3,547,690 of CM073517.1, read as the reverse complement.
AACTATATGATCCACCAAAAGAACAAAAAAAACACAATGCCGAGATATGTTGTTTGTCTATCATTAAACTTCTAAAATTCTCTGGCGCAAAAAGACATGACCATAACAATTGAGAAACAACTAAGCTCCAATTGGGGGGGGAAAGAAAAGGAAAGGAAAAGAAAATTTCTCAGGTCCATGATAATACAACCAGAGTCCTCAGAGCCCACTGTTTATTCTGCACCATGATATGAACAAGACATACATATTCCTAAATGAACGTTAGCAGACCGATACTTCTACCGATTGCCCAAAAAAAAAAGGGGCAGGAGCTTTTACCGCACAGGCTGCTGGTTATAATGATTCTTCTCTTTCTTCTTTGCTGCCGCAAGTCTAGCACTTCTGGCAGCAGCCTCTTGAGCAGCAGCCCTTGCAGCAGCATCCATTTCTTTACTTGATTTCTTCTTCTTCGTGGATGCAACTTTCTTAAGACGCTCTTTAACATCAACAGTGGACGTATCTTCATCCACATTTTCTGTGGCAGTAACCTCATCATCACCCACATTGCTTGTATCTGCAACGTTGGGCTGATCCTGAGATTCTTTCACCTCCTTGGATGCTTTATCCTTCTTTTTCTTCTTCTTGGCACTTCTAGACTCTGCGGTGAAGTTTTCTCTCTTTTCTCCATCAGCCTCATTCTTATCCTGGGGTGCACCTGAAATGCATTATGAAAAAAAATTGTTTAAGCAAAATTCAACAATAAGTAACCTATAATAATTGCAACCTCACCCTCCACACAGAAGTTTACTTTTCCAACCAAAGATAAAGTTTAAGCAAAAACTGAAACTTTTTCCAAGGGATTAAGTATGATGAGGAAAAAAACGCATGCCATGGAACTCAATGTAACTTACAAAACAGAGTAAAAAATATCTAGATCATGAAGCATATAATAATGCATAATTACCTCCTGACTCATCTTGACCATTACGCTCTTTCTGTGTAACACCAAAATCAGCCAGAAGAGCCTCAAGCTCTGCAAGTTCTTTCTTCTTCCTTTCTTTTTTGGAGAGTTGCCGTTCTGCCTCCTTTGGTGCCACAGATACTTCAGCAGGCTTCTTAACCTCATGCTCAGGATTTACAGAGAGCTCAGGTTCATGATCATGCTCTTCCTCAACATCATCATCCCCTTCATCTAAGATATCCTCCTCACTCTCACTATCCTGTAATCAGAGAAATGATCAATTATGATATGTCAAATCCAGAACACCATCACACTCCTGATATACAAGAGATCATGATAACAAAAAATGACATGGAGACAATTGCAAAATTATTATCATGAGAAGATAAAATGTTTAAGCTTATTAATATAAGTTGAAGAATCTCTCTTCAGCCTTCATATCCAACTAGAACAGACCAAATGTTAACTAGAATGAAATTATCCACTCGTTCCAAAAATAGAACCCTAATACATCACATAACATGCAAGAAAAACATGGAGATTTTATTCTTTCTTTCTTTACCTTTTCTTTTATCAACGTTTGCCTTATTTTACAGAGGAAGAATATACCATCATTCATCAAGAATCAGACCTATTGTCCCATGGACAGGGATGTCTAGCAATAAAGACGTGGGTCATATGACACTTCTAGAATTCAGTCACAAGCAAAGTGGAAAAAAAACGCCCTTAAAGCTCAAGATTAGAAACACCTTCAAGAGAGGCACTAAAAAGCAGCATGCCCAATGTACGAAAATAACTAAAACTCAAAATGTGGTTGTTGTCCACCTATAATCATCAATTTCTTCTCCGTTTTGATGATCATGAACTTTATAGTGTGGCTATGGCCCCTGCTGGCTTTGCATTTTTGTGTTTGTCCACAATACCCAAAACATATTATAAATAATGTTTCAGAATAAGAACTATAACGTATTGTTGAATTTTTGTAAATCTAAGGCTAGGTTAGATTTTTGTAACTATTTATCTTACCCTATAACTTTTCCTTTAGTTTGTGTTTATAAGATGACCCTTCTCTTTTCGGCCAAAAAATTGGCCTAAGGCACCCCCCTATTGCCCATGGTGTGAGAGATGCTAGCCACTCCACTTGTATTATAATGATTTGATTTCAAAAATGGGCACCGGTCACATCAATGAACAGAATAATATAAAAACCAATAATCCCCACCTCTACGTAGCTCGGCTTCTCCTTACTCTGTTCCGGCTCGGATACACCCCAGACAGACTGAGGCGGTTCAGTGGTCGCAAAATAGTCGTCGTCATCATCAACATCAGCCCAAGATTTAGCATTTAAGGGAGTGGGGGCCCAAAACACCTGGGGTTCAGGTTCCTTCGACTGAGCCTGTGATTTAGACGACCCCTTGTTCTTGCGCTCCTTATCGGACTTCTTCTTCTTCTTGAGAGCATCAAGCGCGGCAAAAACGTTCGTGTTGTTAACCATCAGCGAACCTTCGTCTCTCCTGCTTCCACCCCCTACCATTTCGTTGAATTCCCAGATCAACCAAAAGCCCCCGATGTCGAGCGATGCGAATAATTGTTATCAATCGGATGTCCGAAATGTTAAACTATCTCGATAATTTAAATGCAGCTACTCAGAATAAAGCCTTTGGCAAATTAAGATCACTCCTATTGCGTATAATTAACTTATAATACCAGTTACCCAAGGACTCTAGGAGATCCGATATTCGGCAAGACTATTAAATTCTCGATAAAAAAAAAATCAATACCAGCAGGGATAAATTTCAAATTATTACAATGAATGAGATAGATAAAGAAAATTAGGGTTTGATAGCCTCGTAAAAGGAATAGGGAGAGCGGAAGGGAACCCGGTAAGAAACGAAAATCAGAAGCGAGGTGCCACGTTATCCGGTTAATGATAACTAGGGTTTCAGAGGAGAAGAGAAGATAACGTAAGGAAAGGAGCATGGAAGACCGCTTTTATAGGTAGGGTGGAATTTACAAAATATTGCTTTTAAATATTTTACTTGTGTGCGAGTTGATTTTCTGATATTTCCAGATTCGGAGGGAATAAACTGATCTCGTTTTAAAAACTTATATTTTTAATTAAAAAAGTGACATAATAAATTAGCAAGTGGCAATGAATGATATTGTCATGACAAAAAGAAAATGAGTGATAAATACCACAGTTTATTTCTTAAATTAGTTTATCAATATGTACAAGTTTTATATTAGGAAAAAAATCATAGCATAATAAATAAGTAAAGTTAAATAGCGAGTGCAAAATAATTATGATTTTAGTTTACTTCTATTAATGATTAATGATTTTGTGCCAATATATTTTATCCTTGTTTCTAATGAAAATGTGATTGGGAAAACATGAGCCTATGCTACAACATCGTCTCAGTAAAAATTAAAATTAACAAATCGAATTAAAATGAGATAAATTATGAAATTAAAAGGAGAATTAATTAATAATAAAAAATAAATATTTATTGTTTCTATACTACCATGTGCAATGAGTCAGATGTGATGCGCCTTTATTCTTTCAGAAGCCGGAATCAAATCATCGTATCATGCTGCCAAATGAAAACAACAGAACCCTTTATTCTTTCTTACAACAGCAACCTCGGTTCCAATGTAGCCTTGAAAATACAGATTTGGGGTTGAAAACACATCCAAGTCCATGATTCTTGGAGGAGGTCCCTGTGGGCCAAGTAAAGACAAGATGCCCCTTCTAAATCGAACCCCTTTCAGTAAAACAAATTATGAGCCGGAAAACTTATTCTACAGCAGCTTTAACTGAAAACGACGATATCAGAGACGTATTTACAGCATTACATATAGTAGATTGGATAAAATATTACAGTTTGCTCAAAGTAATTGGAATCGATATTGTAGAATAGCAGCCAGCATTCTCTGATATGATAAACAGCCGTCTTGCCTAGCCATTAAAAATGATATCATAAAACCCAATTCTCATGGTTCGTAAACATGTTACATTAATCATTAAACACTAGTATCGTAACTGTCATACAGGATGCTATATAAATTATAATCACCACAGAAAATAGGAAAGACATAAGGAAAATTATCTTAAGACTGCATATAGGCATAGCTGAAGAACTCTATAAACGGCTTATCAGTTATCGTCAGGAAAGGGACAGTCACTTTTGTCTTCATATTCATTAGATTGTCTTTTAATAATGACTATGCCACAAAAAATAGGAAAACCATAAGGAAAAATATTAGTACAAAAAATATCTTGATCATCAACCACCTATTAAAAGATATGCCGTTCAGATACTTTAATAAAGCCCCCTGTGCTCCCTCTACGTTTGCTAATGTATCATCCATGTTCTCGTCAATCCTGTGAGAAGAAAACTTCCTCAATCTCAATGTCTTAAATTCAATAGCCAGTGCCAGATAGAAAACGAGGAAACAATTATCAAATACCAAGAAAATGAAAGTCAATCCACCTGGTCAGCAATCAAAGCATATTTATGCAATTTTCAGGTGTTTTACTATGACAATTTTTAATAATTACAGGATTTTCCCCCATATTCACTTTTCTATTCATCAAATTGCCTTCACTTGGAACACATTGTGGTGATGAAAAGACAGTTGTAGTTGTGCTTTCTTTCACAATCAGAAGAATGCGCAAAAGATATAAATCAAGCATTAGCTGGGAGAAACAAGAATCCAAAACCGAAACCATCACTGCCTCTAGTGCTTCTGCAAAATATGAACTACAAGCCAGTCCTCATCAAAGATTCATTTAGGACCTCAAGCAATAAGAGGAAGACTAAAGCATGGGTTTCGTGCATGTTATCAGACTCCTTTCAAGTGTATGGTGCATTTTAGAGATAGAGTGCAGAGAGAGTGAGCACAATAACCATCAATGAAGGAATGAAAGGTGTTGAACCTGTTTTTTTCAAATGCAAGCACTAGGGGTGGATAAAGTTATGAAGATTCAAAACATTGACGAAAATGTTTTAGTAGTTATGTTGAGCACAAGTGAAGAATTAGAAGAAGAAGCTGACAGCAATCTCTCCTTGTTGGGAAACAAGTGTGGCCAATTGATTAAAGATGTTGCTTAGCTCATGAATAGTGGACTCGACATTCTGAAGAGCTTCAGCTCTACTTTGAATGTAGCTATCTTGCAATGGAACAAACTGCTGTTGCTGCTGCAGCAAAGGTTGACGGTCCCTATCCTCCTGCTTCCTGTGACTTTGAAAGCCCAAAAAGCGAAAGAACAAAGTTTAATGAAGATGAAGCTAGAGTTTTATGTGTTGAAGGAATGATCAAACTTGACCATTGTTTGGGAGTTGTTATAAAATGGATATGGAATGGATTATAATTTTCCTAATATTTCCTTATGAGATAATTCATATGGAAAAGTGGAAAATAAATTCTTACTGTTTTGATTTATCATACTATCCGATAATTTGATAAGAACAGTTCATCCTTAACCCCATCCCCCAATCTGGGGGGACAGAAAAAATTGGATTTGGGCAACCCATTGCCAGCCATTATTTCCTAAAAATTGCTTCCAAATAATGGCTTGAGTTCTTTAGCCATGCCACTCTATTCCATTTCATCCAAAACAAAACTCCCAAACATGCACTTATTTATCGAAGAAAATGCCTCAGATCATGGAGAATAACCATACAAGTAATTGAAGGCAAGAAATTAAATTAAGTCAATGAAGATCTCACTGAAATAAAAGGCTGTGAATTTCTGCTTCTGTAGTAATGAGAACTCAGAAATCATCTCATCAGAGAGAAAGAGATGGTTCAAGATATAGCGGTTATACTAATTCATAGGATAGGAACATTGATGCTGGGGCCGTCAATCCTTAACCTTAACTAAAACCATAACTTCCATTGTCGGATCATCAAAAACCGAAGTCCTTTTTTCCACTGTGAATCAAAATGAGCACAACATAATTTGGCAACATCTGCTTGGTTTGATTGTAATTGCTACACAGACAGCATTCACCACCTATGAGAGAAAAGCCCACTTTACCTTTATTTTAGCAGAAGTTAGCAATCAAGCACACAGATCTTACAATACATTATTATTCTTTTTTGGTTTGTGGGGGGATTCAACTTGTTTAACTTGCAATTTATTGATTATGAGGCCTCAGTCTAGTGAGCTCGTTATGATAGAGGGAGGAGGGTGCGCGGGAAGGTCTAATCAGATTACGATATACATATTCTGAGAATTCAATTTAATACATACACTTCGCTAGCTTAGCGAGCTTCTGAGACGTCTGGTGTATTCCATATCCAATCTTGAAAGCCCTCCTATTGAACTCTGACTGAATTGCAACATTAGATCGCACTTCATCCGATTCGAACTGTTGCTTGGCCCGTTTAGCCCCCGATCCTGAAGTTAATGATTTCTTACCCTCTCCGCAATACTCTGAAATTCTTGTGTCCGATCCCGAAATGAAGATTAAGCTGATTTCGCAGACATGTTCGATTGCCGCCGTTCAACTTCAGAAATCAGGCTAAAAGTTTCGAATATCAATTACCCAAAAAAATGTGAATTCATAACCTCAGTACTGGAAATCCGATTTTCGCTCCGGCGGGAACCGAAGAATAGAGGCGAAGGGGGCCCTAAATCCAATCTGAAACTGATGCTAGTACAACAACAATCTCAAATTGGAATCCTGTTGTGCATGGCAAGGGGCGAGATGCATACATCTGACAAGGTATAAAGAACGCACCGAAGCTGATTTGTTACCGATATTTACCTAAGTTTTTTAATTAAATTAAATTAATTAAATAATTTTTAAACTTAGGGTTGGATGGAGAAATATTTTATTTAAAAAAATGTGATTCAATTTTGGATAGGTGTTTGAAACAGTTTAAAAAAAATGAAGAGTTTATAGAAAAAAATTATTATGAATAAATAAATATTTAGATAGTTATTACTAAAAAAAATTGTGTGATTGATAAATTATCAGAAAGGATATAAGAAAAAAAAATCACGACATGTCCCTCTGCGTTTTTTGTTCATCTTCTTATCTATTCTTTCTCTCTCATTCTGACGACTGACTAGCCACGATGAAGCGAGAGGCGACGAGCCAACTAGGCGTGATGGCGAGACGACGAGAAGCGATGAGATGCGACCCATTGTGATGGACTAAGGTGAGGACCATGACAAACTGGATAGGTCACGGTGACAAAGAAAGAAAGAGGAGGAGATGGAGATAGAGATGAAAGAGCAGGAAAAAATAAAAACAAAATAATAATTAGATAGCTCATAAGTTATTTTATTATTCTAAAAATTATTCTTACTAGTTTATCTCTAAAAATTATCTTTACTAACTTATCTAAAATTATAATTTTAAACTATAATTTGATTCAGAAGTTTTTTTAAATAAATATGATAATTTATTTTAAAATTTTCTTAAATAAAAATTTAAATTAAAAATAATTTTAAAATTTTATTTTTGATGGAAGCAAACCGGCTCTATATTTAAGTTTTAATGATGATTATAACGCATGGTTTGGTTTAGGAGAAATGAAACGAAGGGGAGGAGAGAGGAGAATTTTTTCTCCCCTTCCCTTATTTGGCAATATAAAAAATTTAGGAAGAGAGGGGAAGTTTTCTAAAATTTCCCCTCCCCTCCTCTTATAATCTTTCCCTCTAAAATTAAGAAAATTTGATGGGAAAGATTAATATTATAGTTTATATAGATTAATATATCCCTCCCCTTATAATCTTTCTCTAAAAAAACATAACACTGCCTCCTTTTTTTAAAAAAATATTTTTTTACTATTCTATATATATTATAATTATAATATTTCTAATTATTATATATAAATATATTTATATTTATTCAATATTAATAATTATAAAATTATAATTTTATATAATTTATTAAATATTCTAAAAAAATTAAAACGATTTAAATAAAATAGGGGTAAAATTATTAATATAAAAATATTTTTTCCCCTTTTTTCATATTATAACATTTGATGACATTGTATATCATACCTTATAATATTTTATTATATTATATAATCAAGTTTATAATTATATTTATTATTTTTGTAAGACTAAAAATATTTTATTTAGTTATACAATTTTAATTATTATTTCATATGTTAAATATTATGTATAATTATATTTTATAAAAATATTTTTTCTCACTTTTTAAATTAAATAAAATAATATTAAAATCTTTCCACCCCCCTCTCTAACGTTAATCCAAAGTTTAGTTCGCAACAAAGTTAAGCTGCGAATTTCTAAAGTTTTGTTCGCAACAAAGTTAAGCTGCAAATCTCCTGGCTTAAGGGGTCATTTTCACCTGCCTAAATCTTTTCGCCCAAGCCATTGCACTTGCAAACAATTTCTGAATTTCCCCTCGTCTGAAAGCGCCGAATCTTAGCCGTTAATATCTCAACCTGCTTCTCGGAAGTTTATATCTGACCCGTTTATTGTGTACACAGACGAAAAAAGACCAAGACCCATGCCAAAGAATTTCAATCCAACGGATCGCCCTCGCCCACGTGTAGAATCTAAAATATTCTTCGGAGTTTCGAGCTATTTTCCATTCCAATCAGTTTCATCTTTTCTTATTTTCGATCTAAACCCTGACCCCCGAAGCCCTAGTTCTTCTTTCCGTCTCTCGCGGTAAAAATTGAAAAAAAAAAACAGAGAATTCGGAGTTATAGGAAATTTAATTTCATACTCGCGGGCTCTTTTAGGGTTTCAATTCCCAGTTGTGAGTGAGATTCAAGCTCCAACCCACGATTCACGGTAGGGATCTACATGATTCATGATAGTGATATTCATGATTCGTTGCGGTGTGTCGGTTGAGGTATGTAATGTATTATAATTTTGCGATTTATATGTCTGGCGCTGTTCAATGGAATCCGCCGCTCAGTGCTTTGAGCATTGTCTGTGGCCTTAGTCTTTGTGTTGGTTGAGGGATTATTTATGATTTTTCATCAGTTTGGTGTTATAGATCTGTAAAACGTGTACAGGAATGTATAATGGAATGTGAAATTCGAAAAATTTCGTTCTGGGCGTCTGTACTGCTAGTTGTTAATGGCAGATAGAACAGAGAACTCCCATGGCATTGCAATTCCCAAAAAATCGAGATCATTGGATCTTAAAAGTTTATATAATCTGAAAGTGCCAAAAAAGACTCTTAAGAAGAACTTGAAGAGAAAGGTTAGTAGTCACAAGGATGGTGATCAGAAAACGAACCAGAAAAAGAAGATTAGAAAGGAAATGTCTCTGAGCAGCTTAGAAAATGCTGATGGTAACACTAAAAAGGTTGTTGACGAAGAATGTTGCATTGGGCCAAGTTCTGATGGGAAGGATTCATGTGAATTGCAGTCAGGTCTGAGTCAAAGACTAAGTAGCAGTAATGGATTTTATAGAGCTTCACTTAGTCTTGGTGATAATGTTGTTCACATCCCAAAGCGAAAGAGGGGTCTTGTGAGGCGGAAGAAATTTGAAACTGGTCAAGGACAAAATCTGTCTGGGCGAACTAGTAGTAAAAGTGGTCACAGTGATCAAATGCCTGAACTAGTTAGGGATGATTTGGGCCATGGTGTTGAGTCTTCAATGTTTAAACAGAAGGATACTGATGAACTTAAAGAAAGCATGAGTAGTGATTCAAATTCAGTTCAGCGTTTCAAGGGAAATGAAGACTCTTCCTGTTATGCTGCTGTAAATAGTGGTGATTCTATAAAGATGTCTAGGAAAAGGGACAGGAAGCGAAAGATTTTAGCTCCAGATAGTGTTCCCATGGAGGCAGGAACAGGGATGAGAAGTAGTAAACTATCTGGTAAGTTGAAGGAAGATGATGAAGAGAATCTTGAGGAGAATGCAGCAAGGATGCTATCATCAAGGTTTGATCCCAGATGTACTGGCTTTTCTTCTAGTAGCAATTCTTCTATGTTGCCATCAGAAAATGGTGGTATATCCATTTTACTATCTTCTGGTCAAAATCTTGTAAGCCACGGGTCAAAGTCTCTGTCAGGTTCAGAATCAATGTCAGTTGATGCTGCAGGTAGAGTCTTGAGGCCAAGGAAACAACACAAAGAAAAAGGTAGCGCCCGGAAGAGGCGACATTTTTATGAGATTTTCTTAGATGATCTGGATGCGTATTGGGTTTTGAACCAGAGAATAAAGGTTTTTTGGCCGTTAGACCAGAGTTGGTATTATGGCATTGTCAATGACTATGACAAATCAAAGAAACTTCACCATATTAAATATGATGATCGAGATGAAGAATGGGTTAATCTTCAAACTGAGAGGTTCAAACTCTTGTTACTTCCCAGTGAAGTTCCAGGAAATGCAGGCCGTAAAAGATCTGCAATGAAAAGTAGTTCTGTTAGGCAAAAAGGAAGCAAGTCCAGAAAAGAAAGACAAGGAAAATTGATTACAGAGGATGATAGCTGCGGTGGAAGCTTTATGGACTCAGAGCCTATAATCTCTTGGCTGGCTCGATCTTCTAATCGGGTTAAATCTTCTTTTAATGGTGTCAAAAAACAGAAAACCTCTTCTGCTACACCTTTGAAATCAGCCTCATCATTATTGCATGAAGAGTCTGCTAGAGTGCAGGGAGTACCTAAGAGCTCCTTGAGGGGGGGTAAACACAATCCATCCAGTGATTCTGTATTGCTAGATAAATTAGGTGATAGTTTTAGGGAGAAGCCCTCAACAGAAAATGCTACTTGTTCTAAAGATGGAAAAATGCCTATTGTTTACTTTAGAAGGCGGTTTCGCAGGTTAACCCCAATATCCCCTCATGCATCTGAAGTAGAACCTGTTATCATAAGCAGCCCTGTTTCTATTTTCTGTGATCCTTTCACTGCCAGGCTAAATGATGTAAATGAACCGGACAATAAAAGCTTTGACACTTATGGGCCTTTGTGCTTCACTTACAATGTGGGAGGTGTATCAGAAATAAGATTTCTGGACTTGGAGTCAGCAGCACTTAAAATTGACATAAACCTTCCAATAAGGTCGGTGCTGAATTATGAATTGAAGAGCTTGTGGTTGCTTCATGCTGTAATACTTCTTCAGTATGGTGCAGTTATGACGAAGTGGCCAAGAGTTCATTTGGAGATGCTTTTTGTTGATAATGTGGTTGGGTTGCGGTTTCTATTGTTTGAAGGCTGCTTGAAGATGGCTGCTGCCTTTGTCTTTATGATCTTTAGGGTATTTCTTGAATCTGCTGAGCAAGGGAAGTATGCTGTCATGCAACTACCAGTTACATCTATTAGATTCAGGTTTTCAGGTGTGGATGATGTCAAGAGGCAGATTGTGTTTGCATTCTACAACTTCTCTAGACTACAGAGTTCAAAGTGGATGTATTTGGATTCTAAACTTAAGAGGTATTGCTTCCTCAGTAAACGCCTCCATATCTCTGAATGCACATATGATAACATCCAGGCACTTCAAAATGAATTAAGTGAGAGCCCAATTACTACCACCAATGGCAAGAGCTCCTCATTCAAGGTACTTCCTTAATATTTATGATTTCTAATTCCATATCTCTCTTCTCTCTAAATATTTGATATTTAATTTATTAATTTGTTCTTTGCCCTCTATGTTTAATATGAATTATTATAGTTAAGCTTTTTATCCTGTCAAAACTGCCAAGGTTTCAAATTCACCTCTAGTTGATTTATGTTGGGATTGCCTTAAATGAAATTGTGTAACATCTGCATGAACAGGTCTTGCCCAAGAGGACAAGGATGGGCAGTAATTTTATGGGAATTTGCACAGACTTCACTTCAGTTGATGCTAGTCAGTCTTCTGTTACTGGCAAGAGGAAGCATCCGCTATTTGCTCTTTCTTTTGCTGCTGCACCTACCTTTTTTCTTAGCTTGCATCTCAAATTGCTGATGGAGCGGTCAGTAAATCATTTAAGCTTTCATGATTATTCATCAGGAGATGATCAAGAAAATAGATACTCTAGCTTTGATGATTGCTCTCACAGCAATGTAGAAGTTAATTTAAAGGAAGATATGATGACTTTGTCAAATGGTGTTGCTTGTGATGGACAGGCTTTTGCTGAACCAAACCTCATAATTAGTCCCTCTGTTTGCAGTGATAAAATTGCCTCTCATAATTGTCAGAACTTTGTTCTTAGTGCTGGTGGCATTTCTGGTTCCCCTGGTTCTGAGCCACTTAGTTCTTTTCAGTTACGCGAGTGGCGATCCCATAATTCTGGGTTAGAACTATGCTCTTTACCTTCAAGCTCCTTAGTTGACAAAGATAAGGCTGATGATGTTCCACATTCTTTTCTGGGAGACCTTAATGTTCAAATTTCTTCAGTTGACCAAATCAGTAAACCTGTGAAAGGTGATTTGCAGAGTGCTCATGATCCTTCTGATTTGTCTTGGAATGTAAATGAATCTGTCACTCCAAGCCCCAAATCAACTGCTCCCAGAAGTTCTTGTCATCGAAACAGAAATTGTTCGTCATCACTTGGCTTCCTGACACATGGGTGGTCTGGTGGAAATGCTGACTCTTTTCACAATGGTTTCGGTAATGGCCCCAAGAAGCCACGAACACAGGTTTCATATTCACTGCCTTTTGCTGGGTATGATTCCAGTCCAAAGCACAGAAACCCTAATCAGAAAGGATTTCCTCACAAGAGAATTAGAACGGCTAATGAAAAGAAGTCAACGGATGTCGCTAGAGGCCCTGAAAAGGATTTGGACTCCTTATCTTGCGATGCAAATGTTTTGATTATGGTTGGAGATAAAGGGTGGAGAAAATCTGGAGCCCAAGTTGTACTTGAGCTGTTTGATCATAATGAGTGGAAACTTTCTGTAAAATTTTCAGGGATTACTAGGTATTCCTATAAAGCAAATCAGTTTCTGCAGCCAGGATCAACAAATCGTTACACACATGCTATGATGTGGAAAGGAGGGAAGGATTGGACCTTGGAATTTATTGATAGGAGCCAGTGGGCCCTTTTCAAGGAGATGCATGAAGAATGCTACAATCGGAATGTCCGTGCTGCTTCAGTTAAAAATATACCTATTCCTGGGGTTCGTTTGATTGAGGAAAACAATGACAATGGGCCTGAAGTTGCATTTGTTCATGGCTCAAAGTATTTTCAACAAGTTGAAACAGATGTTGAGATGGCTTTAAATCCTTCTCGGATCTTGTATGACATGGATAGCGAGGATGAGAAGTGGATTTCAAACATTCAGAAGTCTGAAAAGGGAAACAGTAGTTTGGAGGGAATTTCGAGGATGTTTGAGAAGATAATGGACATGTTTGAGAAGGCTGCATGCTCTCGACAATGTGACCAGTTTACACTTAATGAAATAGAGGAAATCATGGGTGATGTTGGGCCCTTGTGTTTAGTCAAAATAATATATGGGCATTGGCAGCAGAAAAGGCAGCAAAAGGGAATGGCTTTAGTACGGCATTTTCAGGTACTGTCCCAATTATTGATCTTATTTATGCATTTATTTATTACTTTTCGGGACTTTGTCTTTTTTGGCACCATTTAGTGACCAGATATAGGATAATAGATTACCTCAGGAGAGATAAGAAGAGTGGTTTCATGTAGGGAGTGGGAAGGGGATTGAAACTTAAGAATTAACTTGTTCACTTTATTAAGTCAAAGGTAGGAAATTTAGGTTCAGTAGCGGCTCTCAATTTAGTAACCTAGAGGAAATCAAGAAAATAACTGTCACGCCAAAGATAGGAGTGGATGAAAAAACTCACGATTAAAAATTCTGGCATGATGTTCCATTTGTGAACACCACAATCTCCAGAAGATCACGCTTATAAAGAATTTGACAACTACTCCCTTTGTCCCAACCTAGAATGAATTGACAGAAAAAAGTCATGGAAATAAGACGCTTGTGATTGTATGAAATTATATTTTAATGTTTGTTTTCTGGGCATTATGTGGTTTTGGGTGGTAACATCCTTAAGTCTGGTTGTTTTTGTGGGTTGTCGATCATTTGAAAGATATTGTTGTTTCCAGTGATTAACCGCTTGCACGAACTGCTGCGATGTGTTTTCGTTTCAGAGGATTTGATGTATGGGGTATGCTTCTACAATTCACCTTTTTGAATCCTCAGAGTGTTGTGCTCCTTTGTTATACTGGAAAATAATTTTCTATATATTTGAATTCCTTTGGTTAAGTTTTATGTTTGATTGATTAGTTAGTTAAAACATTGGAGCGTGATGACTTTGTTTAATTTATCTATTTTATTGTCCAAATTGCTGCACGACCTCTATTAACTCCCGTAGACCTATGGTGTTATATTTCTTGCTTGCATGATCTTTATCATTGATTAGTAATTTTCTGAAATATGATCTCTAAATGTTATGCTTTGCCCAGCCTCCTCTGTGGGAAAGATATCAACAAGAAGTAAGAGAGTGGGAAGCAGCTATGAACAAGAATAACACTCCCACTTCTTATGGATGGCCGGATAAGGTTGCAGCTTTGGAGAAGCCACCCGTGTTTGCTTTCTGTTTGAAACCAAGGGGTTTGGAAGTAACAAATAAAGGATCAAAACATCGATCGCAAAAGAAACTTTCAGTTTCTGGGCATACAAACAGCATACTAGGTGAACAGGATGGTTTATACAATTTTGGTGAGTGCTTATTTTCATGCTGACCCCAGTACTGTTATCTCATTAACAACATATAACGAGCGTTTTCCTTATATCTGAATGTTGTTCTCTCAGGAAGAAGAATGAATGGCTTTGTGTTTAGTGATGAAAAGCTCACATACCTAGGCCATAATTATGACTCTTTGGATGATTCCCTGTTGTCATGGACCTCACCAATGGTATTCTCACCACGGGATGCTGGCAGCATGGGATATTTTTCATTGAGCAATGATGGGTATGATAGAAATCGAGCACCCAAACTTTACAGGAGCAAGTCAAAAAAATCTGGGTCATTTATATACCATGATGATTCACAGATGATGGCTTATCACGGTCATAGAATGTCCGGAAAGAGAAGTGGGGTTGGTAATTGGAATTTGAGTTATGACTCACCAGGCCACAAGCAGTACAAATTAGATGGCTCTTACAGGCATGGGATCGAACAATTTGATGGTTCAGACCTTGATGAATATAAGTTGCGTGATGCCTCAGGTGCTGCTCAGCATGCACTTAAAATGGCTAAGTTAAAGAGAGAGAGGGCTCGAAGATTGCTCTACAGAGCAGATCTTGCAATCCACAAGGCTGTGGCTGCTCTTATGACTGCTGAAGCAATGAAAGCTTCTGAGGACTCAAATGGTGATAGGTAGATGACTCAACAAACATCTGACATTGTGGCAACGTCAGGGTTTCCTTTAATTTACAACAGAGCTGCGTAGAGGCAAGTAGATCTCACCTTTTATCTTTTCTCGTTCTTTTGTTTTTGGGCTAGACTTGAGTCTGGTTTTTACTTTGTCAATGGTGGTGCGCTTTTTTCAATGTCCAGATATTCCGTAGTGAACTTCAGGCATGAGGTCTGAGAGCAATGAGATGGATATTTTGTTACTTCAAAGTGTACTCAGCAAGCGCTGACCGCCAGACCTTTCTCCAGGTTGAGATCTGCAGTTCAGGACTGTTTCGCCGCCGCTAATGGGTCTATGGAATTTCAGCTGTCAATATTTGTACAGATTTTTTCTTTTTCTTTTTGGTTTTTGCCCGTCTTCCTGCTTTTCCTCCTTAATCTCAGGTTCAAATGTGCAATATGAGAAGGGAAACGGGCCGCCCAATAAGAAAACACTTTGAATGGAATTACAGCCCTTTTTTCAGAGATTAGGTAATATTATCCCGGCACATGATTTGCAAGGTAGTCTGCTGTTTTCTGTGATCGCATAGTTAGACATTAACCAAGAAAAGAGAAATTAAGCCTTAAGAATGTGTTGGCTCGGCAGGGAATGAGTTGACTATGTCATAGCATAGGGTAAATATCGATCCTCTTGTATTATATGTAGACGTAATATAGCCTTTCTGTTCTATATTTAACCATTGCTTTAGAATTCGGTTCTGAAATTGCCTGTTCATGGCGGAGTGACCATGTACATCTTCAACTCCAACATCTCGAAATTGTGTGCATTATGATGTTGGAGAACGACAATGAGCAGAAGATGGATTAGACTATTCTTCTATCATTTGTTAAAAACCATCACTTTGGGAAAGAATGTTCGTCCCTTTAGTCGTATAATAAAGTACTAAACTAGTATTACACAGTAAATTTCTCCAAGAACAAGGAATAACCGATAGCATAGAAGAATCTTCAGAGTAGCCACTATTGGTTGCAAGTTTCTGCCACTGTGTGTATATATATATATATATGCAATAATGAGTAACCATCCAAGCTCAGAGGGTCTCATTTGAGAAGTACGAGTCACGCTCCAAATTGGACATGAGATGCAGATTGCCTACTTCAGTGTGTCCCTCCAAAAAGTGAAGGCAAACAGGTAAATATAATATAATAGTCTTGTTGGAAGATGGCCGTCCAGTCTTTTGTAAGCTTGGCAAGTGCTTCAAGGCTTTTATCCTTTTTCTTTCTAACATTCTGTCTCTTGGCGTCAACCAAAGTGAGAAGAATCATCTTAATTTAAACACCTATTATGTAGGCCTGAATTAATTCTGGTTCCAAGTAAAAAGATAAATTCTTACGCCAATACTTGAACCGTATATTTCTGAGTAAAATATTTTGACGATAGACTGACACTTTTATGATCCGGTTAATGTTTTTTTTTTTATCTGCACTTTTTTTGAAGGGATAAGGTGCAAATTTGGTCAGAAGTTTTCACTTAGAAATTGTGAGTATCCACACGTTTTTTAGGAGCAATGTTACCTGAAAGTTTCAAAATCTTAGCAATATCGCTCTGACTGTTATCCACAATTAAATTTGATCGTTAGTTAATCAATATGCTGATGTGACATATTCACGTCATCTTTTATTTTGGGTTAAGATGTAAATTTATCTCGAAAGTTTTCATTTGGAAGAGCTAGGTATCCGAAAATTTTTCTTTATTCATAGTCACCCAGATCATTATTTAGGCTAAATTTGACCATCAATTGATTAAATATACTGAGTTGACAAGTTCACATGTTATGCACTTCTTTTTTCAAGTCAAATTTATAAATAAAAAAAATAAAAAAAATGTATTCCTCTAAACTCTGCTATTATTAGAGTATCGTTCTCAGGAGACTATATTTCGGCAGCCTCTTGAGAAATAAATAATAGTCACATATGTTATCTTCTTATATTTATAAGACAACATATGTCCGTGGTTATTCTCAAAATTGACTCGTCGTTTATGCCTTCAAAAATTCTCATGAATCCCCCTGCTTGTGCTATTTTCTATATTTGTTTTGTTATATTTTTATGCTAAAACAATGTATCAAGCTATAATATGATCTCCCAAAATCAATACTTTGTTAACAGAGGAACTAGGAGATGTTTTTTTATAATTTTTCTTTATTTATAGATCAAATTTTAAAAAAATAAAGTAGATGACATGTGAACCAGTCAGTTCAACATATTTAGTTAACTAATAGTCAAACTAAACCTGAACAGTGATCGTGTGACATTGAACAAAAAAAATTTAGATACCCAACGCTCCTGAGTAAAAATTTCTAGAGTAAATTTACACTTTAACACAGTACAAGATGACGTGGATGTAACATAAGTATGTTATATTAGTATATTGGTCAATTAATGGTCAGAGAATATTGTTATGAATTAAAAACTTTTAAAGTAATATTACTGTTAAAAAAAAATTGTATATCCACAACTCTTGAGCGACGAGAAATTTATACCTATCACCTTTTTTAACATATGTTTGAAGCACGTAGCTTTGTCTCTTTCATTTTAAAAATTTATACTTTTCAAATACATAACGTTGAAATAGAAACTCCAAAATTTTTGTTGATGAAAATAATATTATTAATTATTTTTGTTATATTTTATTCAGAAAATTTCTCAAGATATGGAGGACATAATAATAAACATTTAATCTATTCTATTCTATTCTATACATAAAGATGGGGAATTAAATTCTTAACTACTTATCTAAAAATGAGAATTCTTATTACTCGTGTTAACCTAAATCTATAAAAGAATGAATTCTACTCATTGAAAAGGGAGAATCAAAACTAAATTTAATGAATGCGGATATTATGATATAGGTGGGATCTTTTAACTTGGACCTTGTTGAGTGGGATATTAGCTTGAAGGAACAAGTGGTTGATGAATCATAGATTTGTCAAGCAATTTAATGGGTTTTAACCTTTATTCTCATTCTTCACCGTCATAATGGAGAGAATTGGTGAAAGCAGAAGTCTTATTCCCAGGAAATGGTCAAAATGTTTATAGAGTGATGAACGTGAGGGCGAGAGGCGAAACACACACTGCTAGTAATGGTAAAACGCTTGGATTCCAAGAATTAATTCAATAGCGACATGCCACACAGCATTTGGCCATTATTATCAGTTTTGCATCTGATCTTCAACTTCAAGGCATATATTCCATTCAAGGTTGATTGATGATTTCTCTTTAGCTGATGACGCGCACACAAACAAGCTCGTCTTTTTTGGCTTAGTGGTTAGTAGTTGTGTGCTGTCTTGAAAGCAAGAATCTTGCTTCTTTTCTTCTTGGCCAACAAGAATCCCCACTCCCTCCCTCCCCACCATATCATGCCCACAAATGGAAACTGATGCAATTCACTAATACAACCAAAACAACATATGGCCCTGTTATGAGTCCCACATTGGGGAGCCTCACAAGTAGAGTGGGGTTTATAAGTTTAAGGGGTTCTCCCTCCTAACAGGCTAGTCTTTTGGGAATTGGCTCTCCCTTTGGGCATATGCTCATCTCATTGGTGCTTTCATTGAGAGTCGACTCCCTGGAGAGGGCTACCTATGGAGGGTTCTGACCGGCAGAAGGCCGAGTGAAGTGCCGTAGAGTGGAGCCGCCGGGGACCTCGGCTTTCGAGGGGGTGGCATTGTTATGAGTCCCACATTGGGGAGCCTCACAAGTAGAGTGGGGTTTATAAGTTTAAGGGGTTCTCCCTCCTAACAGGCTAGTCTTTTGGGAATTGGCTCTCCCTTTGGGCTTATGCTCATCTCAGGCCCTTCGCCACAAATCAGGGGAGATTTTTCCCCTCTCTTAATATTTATTATACGTTTGATATTTTATAATAATAAGAACACATCATAATCTTAGGGACTCAAAAGACTGAATTCAAGACTACCATGATCGTCATCTCACATACGCATCTTTGTTATAAAGCACAAACTGGCTAATTAATACATAAATACAACCTAGTTATATATCTGAAGAGCTAATCAAGGGGTTCCATGCATCCACATGGTTGAAAGTGGGTCACCTTTTGTCAAATTCCTTAGCTTGAGAAGAACAAAGACAACAAATCCACACAAGAACCCAAGTGCTGCACTTGAACCCACTAGTGAAACTGCTGTGCAAATGAGCATCACAAAGGAATCCTCTTTGCTGTTCATATCCCTTGCTGCCACAGCCAACTCTATTCCAGCAAACAGAAGCAAAACCCCTAAGATCCCCACTGGAAATTGATTCAATATGTGAGCTATTGAACTTCCAAGAACCAAACCTAACACTAATTTGGCTGTTCCCAGAAGAGCCACACACCCTCCACTTCTGCCTCCAAACTTGTATTGACCTGCAAGCCCACCTGCCCCATGACAGCTTGGCATGGCCCCAAACCACCCACCTACTAAGTTCATCAATCCCACCGTTACAGACACTGAAGTCACTGAAACATCCTTTTCTGGGAATAGATCTGATGATAGTTTGCACACTGCTATGACTGAGTTCAGAATTGATAATGGCAGTTGAGGTATTGTGCCCTTTATGAAGCCTTGTTTCCATGAGTGTTTGGAAATTTTCACCACTTCAAAAGAGGATGGTCCGAATTTGATGTCATGCACCACTTTGGGATTTCTTATGAAGGCCAGAATGACACCTAGTACAAACACCATGAAAGCTGAAGGAAGAGAGAACATCATGTTTCTGACTCTGCTTCTTCTCTTTGTTCCTTCATCTTCTTCTACCTTGCGTTCTTGGTCATTCAAATTGGTGATTTCTCTGCCATGATGATCTTCACCCGCTCCGTTCACTATGACAATAAAGCAAACACATACAAGAGCCA
Organism: Leucaena leucocephala; assembly: GCA_037074615.1. Classification (NCBI taxonomy): domain Eukaryota; kingdom Viridiplantae; phylum Streptophyta; class Magnoliopsida; order Fabales; family Fabaceae; genus Leucaena; species Leucaena leucocephala. The sequence continues at coordinate 3,527,582 of CM073517.1, read as the reverse complement.
AAACCAACCCGTCCAAACCAAGCCATCCTCTGTTCCCTAAAGACTTGGACTTTGGTAAGTCTTGCATCTTTCTGACGTATTTAACAGCGGTCAAAGCAAAGGATAGGCCTTGTGCAAGCTGAATCCCCCGGACAACGCATAAAGGAATGAACTTGTACACGAGCTGCATCAGCCCCGTGATACCCAGCAGCAGCAAGACCCCGCCGGTCAAGATTCCGGAGGCCATGATCTCCGGCACGGCGAAACTGGGGTCGGAGAGGGATTCGGCGGCGATGGACTTCATGGGCTGGACAGGCATAGGAACCCCATAAATTGCACCGGTGATGAAGTTGTAGATGCCAGTGAAAATCAATGTGGTACCGAGGTTGAGGTCTCTGGCTAGAGTGAGAGCCAGTACTATAGGTATGTACGTGCCAAGGTCTCCCATGGCTCCATTCAGTTCAGCCCATTTAGAACGAAAAGCCAAGTTGGCTTTCAGTTTGAGATTCGGGCTGGTGGAGGCTTGAGGATTTTGGAGAGCTTCAGGGTCTGAAAATGGTGGGTTCTGGTTCTGAGATGCCATGGATGATATTTGCTTAGACAAGTGTGAGTATGAGTGGGAATGTGGTTTATTTATAGTGAAATTTCTTAGGCAAGAGCTGATCAGGTGAGTGTGAATGATGCGCAATTTGCATATGTACTGTGGTAAAAGAATAATAATATATTTCAAATCAATTTCGTCGTGTATAAAATGTCTTCGTTATAGCCCCAAGTTAGGTGCTCACTCTAATGTAGAGTGATAATTAATTATATGCATTTATACGGAGTTGTGAGAAAATTAAACATATATCTTAAAAAATTTCTATATTTTATATTGATTGATTGGTTACCAGGCATCATTGAGTTGTTGATGTGTTTAGTTTAGTTTTTAAAAATTAGATTATAAAAAAATTGATTATAAAATTATTCTAAATTTTGTATAAAAAGTGATTTTAAAAAAATAAATATTTAAATATTTATTATCATAATAACTTTATTTATAGATAAATTATTATAAAATATGAGATAAAATAATAATTATATAAATAACAAAAATATAAGGGTAAAATTGATATTTTATATATTTATAATCTGAAAAATAACGGGTAAGATATATTTATTAGAAACTATGGTTCTCATAATCACTTTTACAAAATATAAGATATGTTTGAGTACTTTTAAACTCAAACTATAATTTAAAGCACTTTTTTCTATATCTAACCAAACATACATAATATTTGATTCGGTATATTATATTTTGTATAGAAGGTTCTGGTATAAGTTAAGTATTACGTGTATAGGTTTGTTGTTTTTCTTTTCACGTGTCTGGTGTATATGCATTCTGTTGTAATATACATATATTGAATGAGAGGAACCCGTTTGTGTATTGAAGCTTGAGCTCATTGCAACGAATTCTACCTGACAATTCTTTAAGAATATGAAGTGGACCTTATTCCATTAGTCTTGAGAAATTGTCAACAACTTCATGTTGTTCTGCTCCACGAATCCTCAGTGAAAATTGAACTGCATAAGAGTTTCCCTCGGTGTCTTATTAGTCTTCGAATTCTACAGTTCAAAGACTCTAGATTTTGAAGATTCCCAATAAACTAGGGAATGGTCTTGATCTTTGTATTCCTAAGACTTAGATAGTTCAGAATCAGTAGTTTTTTTCCTAATTGCTTTAGGAAGATAACCAAGGGGTTAGGGGTGCATCTTCAAAGGTAGGATATGACAGAATCCAACCAAACGGGCCCTTACAGAAAAACAAAATCGATGGGTCTAGTGAGCATTTTTTATGCGAGCTGGGCCTGAGGCTTGAACATGACAAATTAAAAGGAGCTTGATGTGGAGGCCATAATTTTAGCAAACAAACAAATTCGGTTAGATTGATCCCATTGTATATCAAAGAAGTTGTTTTGATAGGACTTGGTACGGTTACTTCACTCTCCCTTTCCCTTTCTCATTTCATGTTCACACCTCCAAGTTTTTCTCTGTTTTTCCCCTCTTGGAGTGGTATTCACAAAGCCAGGTAATTTGGTATCACATCATCAGGAGTTGTTTTCAGGTTCTGATTATTTAATAATCATGCTTTGGATTGCTCTGTTCCATTACCAATTTGTTATTTAGAAGAAACAGCATGTGCCATATATTATGGGCGTCGTGAAAGAAGACCAGCGTTCAGATTGCATTTCACATGACTCTGACTGGACCCATATTTCAGAAAATTAACGTGAGATCCAATTTATGTGCATTAATGCACAACATCTCAGGGAAGCCATTTGACCTTAAACAGAAGCAACTGAGTTTGTGGGTAAGAATATCATTAAGATGAAGCTGACATCATCTTCTTAACATTTTATTCATGTGGATGGATTCTGCAAACGTGATCATGGGAAATGAAGCAGGTTGTATATACAATAGTAACATATCATTCAGCTAAGAACTTGTTCGGGTTGTATACATGGATCCTTGACATAGTAAAATGATAATGCTGGAAAATCCTGAGGAGAAGCCAGAAAAATCGGCTTCAATATAATATAAGATACCAATAGTTTGATAACATAATATATATGAAGTTATATATATATATATATGGATAATGATCAAAAAGCTGAATGAGAGAGCCATCATCCACCAAGAACAAGAAATCTGAGAGGCCTAAGGCAAATGCATCGATGTACAAAACGATCATCCATGGCTGCAGATAGATGCACATAAAAAAAGACAGGACTTATGTGAACAGATGATCAGCTGCGTCTCTATTCTCGTGACCATGGTGGTGGTGGCTGTGACAGAAAAGCTTCTAGCTACGTTTCAAAAAGTTCCTCCTTAATTTCTTGCTCTTGATGAGATTTTTCAGAATCACTGGATTTCTGCAATTGCTCATCAATCAAGATCTCCAGATCACGGCAAATCAAACTGCAAAATGCTTCTTCACCTCTGCAGGATATCACAAAGAAAGAAAGCCAGAGTCTTATAATAAACCTCTAACCATAAATGGAAATGCAAGTCAAAACAAGATATTTGCAATTTTGATCAGGCTAATTATTACCAACCTATAAATGTAGATATCTTTTCCTTCATCCAGTTTCTTGTTGCAGTGGTAACAAAAACTCAAGAAATTGTTAGAGGGATACTGGTTTGGAGTTTGTGAGCAGTTAGCGACCCGGAACACTCCATTCTCCTTCTCCTCATTCTTATCATGAATCCTAAGATCATTATAATGAGTTTCCAAGATGCAATCACCAAAAATACGAGTTGTTTTGGGATTGGGACCATGGGAAATTATACATGTGTAGTCTTCAGATTCCTCAATCTCACCAGTAGATAAATGATTTGAGTTCGATTCTGTAGGCAGTGAAGTGTTTGAGTTATGGTTTGTTTGGATAAAACGAGGAAAGATTGCTTGGGTGGACATATCTTTCACTGAGAAAAAACCAGAGTCCATTGAAGAAGACCGGCTTTTCCTAAATGGCTCATGCTCTAGGCAGGTTTCTCCAATCTCAAAAAGAGTATTGGAAATAGCAGATCTATTCTGGGTATAAGGAAGTTTACAAAAATCTTTGGGTAAAGACTTAGATGCCTCAAAAGAATTAGCACTGTTTAGATAATTTGAGAAATTAGTTTTCATTCTGGGACTGATAATTGGAATCTTACTCTCTGATGAAGATATAATTTTCCCAGAAAATTCAGAAGAATCGTTGAAAGAATCTAGTATGCTTAAGCCTACTTTGCTGCAATCCCAGCTCCTCTGCTGGCATGGTTTTGGAGTTGGAAGCACTTTAACATCAAGAGGAGATGTGGGGCTCCTCATTGAATCAGAATCTAACAAGCTGTTAGGAACAAGACCCACAAACAAACGAGGGACATGGAAAATTAATTTGTTTCTGAGTTTGGTCTCCAAACCATGAGACTGAGAATAGTAGTCCCAATTATGACCCATGTGATGTTGATCCTTCTGGAGAGACCTAGTCCTCTTCCGCAGCATTATCTCAAATCACCTGCAGAAAAAAAAAACAAGTTTGATCATCTAAACAGAAGAACACAGAATGAGTTTTCAGTTCTCAATAAACAATATCAAAATCCAGTGACCATGACGCCACCCCTGTGAAAAGATTAAACCTTTTGAGCGCGTGTGGAAAAAGGCGAGCAAAAAGAAAATTGTTATACCAGTTTAATTCCAATACTCTATAAAGAAACCAGTAAAGAAAATGAATGAATGAATGAAGCAATTATGGAGCTCCGATTAGACGACAAAATATCATCTCAAATGCAGAGCAGTAAACGACAATGAAGGCAAAAACCCAAACAAACAAAGGTAAAACAGGAATTGTGAACACCATCATAATAATTTTCTAGTCATTCCACATCCCTTCGCCAAACAAAGCAGCGTGCGAATGAAGTCTTAAAAAAAATGAAAAGTAAAACTTCCAGTAATCGCACAAGCAGAAGAACCCCAGATGAAAAGGAAAAAACCTTTTGTAACTATCAGAAGCTCAGATGAAACAGATTTAAGGGACACCTCAGAACCCTCCCCCGAAATAAAAAGTTGAACAGAATCAAAACAGAGAAATGAACTAGAAATCAGAATCATTCAACGGAAAGAAAAAGAAGAATAGCGATGACGAAATGTGGAAAACCGACCTGGGTGTTCTCTCCTTGTGGTTTGAGAACTTGGCAGAGATGGGATGCTGAAGAAAGAAGTAAATGCAGTAAAAATAAGGGAAAGGTAAAACTTGTGCCGTACTCTGCAATCTCTCTCTCTCCTCTTGCATGCCTCAAAATCAGCGAAGCAATGAGCTTCTGAAATACTCCCCTCTCTCTCACTAGACTTGACAAAGACTCTCTCTCTCTCTTAAATGAATAATGGTTATAAGACAGGACAATAGCCCCCAGGATTGAATATTTGGTTCGGACTTTTTCCCGTTTTGGGTGGATGGGTTCATAGCAAATCGTTGCAGTGAAAAATAGGTCAGAGTCGGTAAAAATTCATGGATGGATCGAAAGGCTGAGAGATTAAAGAATCATATTCACCCTCTCACACGTCAAGTTCAGGATCATTATTACCCATCTCTGAGATTCATTCATCATCGCCGTTTTGAACCGGTGCCTTGAGGAGACAAGCTAAAATGCTCGCGGCATCAAGCCAAGAGTTAGAATGGCCATTATTATTATTACCTATCTCTGTACCCTATGAATTCCATTCATTATTAAGGGGTTTTACAGTATCCATTAATGGCCGTATCATAAACCGTGTAATATTCAACTTCTTAGGGTGATTTCAGAGAACAAGCTAGGCTTGATTCATGAGCAAGAGAAGATAAACTTGAAAGATGGAAGGAAAGTGAAGAGAGAGAGATAAAGGAGGAGGGGTATGGGGAAACAGAGTGAGTGATGAGGAGACGACAAGAATAGGTGTGAGGAGGGGTGAAATTATAACTGACAAAAGTGTGGAAAGAAGGGGTCACAGTGGTCTCTCTCTGGTCAATTGACTCAGGCAAGCAGGCCCATTTCTCTCCTCTGTCCTTTCCCCGCACATCAAACAATGCAAATGCATGCACCATTCCCCCAAACCAAGTTTTTTTAAAAATCAAAATCAAAATTAAAAATTATCCATCACCATTTAATCTCCGGTTGCTTTGAGTTCAAGACAAGCCATTCTCCTGCTATACTCTCTCTCTCTGAAAAAAATAAAAAATAAAATAATATTTCCTCCAATTTTTTATACAAGACCCATTAACTATTTTTAGATTATTAAAATTAGATAAATTTTTTTAGATTATTTATATTTATCTTTTTTATCAAACTAATTTATTTAATTTATATTATAATTAAATAATTTATTTAATTTTTTTAATCCTTCTAATAAAAGTAATAAGATTTTATATTAAGTTCACTATAACACTAGGATTTTATTTCCCAATAAGGAGAAGGCTTTGAATTGCTGACACTAGAGATAAGAAAGAGAAAACGGATGAAAGGAATTTATTTTTAAAATTTTATTAATTAATAAGACTTAATTAATATATTGCCATATACCTGAAATATCTATATTCTAAAAAATTTAAATATACATAGCGTCAATATTTGAACTCATATTTTTCTATTCACACGGAGTCTTCACCCTGTTTTTTTTACAAAATACTATCAGTAATCATTATCTCCAAGGAAAACAAAATCTTCTCATGCATGGTTTGTTGAAGTCTAGTTCGAGGAGACAGAGTTCCCAATGTCTTTGATTTTTTTGGCTGTACTGATAGGGGTAAGTTTCCGTGGCTTGAATGTTTAATTCCCTTTCTATACTTCTTCTCCACTTCTCATTCAAGTCATTACACGAAATTTTGTGCTGTCAATATTTTATAATTTTTTTAATATTTTTTTTATTACAGTTCTAAATTACGTGGTTACATTTTAGCATATTAAATTTATTTATCTGCTGTTGATGATTCTATAAAATATTAGATTTAAATTGTTTAAATTCTGATTAAATAATTGAAATTAGAAGTGGAAAAAAATCGTAGTAGGAAAAGAAAATATTCCAGATCTAAATTCGTAATGATGCTAGAGCCAGGTTTTTATCCATCATGATAAAGGGTCATTGAGCGGGATCTCCTGGTCAATAACCTATCTAAGGATTTAGTTTTTGACAGAGCACAATGACGTCGTATGATCTATGTAGCCGACCCCATTTAATGGGAAAAGGCTTTGTTGTTGTTATTATTGTTGATAAAGGGTGAATAGGTATAGGCTGTAGCTGGGGCAAAAGTTCATCTAATTTTTCCCATGTCATAGTTAGACGAAAAATATATATTATCAGAGAAATAAAAAAATAGACGGAAAATAAATACTAATTATAATGAAATAGTTAGTAATAAATATGTGTCACCTATCTTCCATGCCTTACTCTTTAACAAGTAAATCAAACAAACTATCGCGATCTTATTTAGCATAATCCCCCTAAACGTTGTCAACCTATCTTACTTTATTTTCTTTTACCTTATTTTCTTTTATGATACGTAAGTGAGATAAAAGAGTTTTTTATAAAAATAAAAAAAAAATTAAACTAAAAATAAATTTTAAAAATTTATTTAATATGATAAAAATAAATATGTAATTGATATATATATTTTTTATAATTTAAGATAAAATAGTCCAAATTATTTTTTTTACAATTTAAAAAAGGTTAAAATTATTTAAAAATTTTATAATTGAAGTAAAATTATCTTTTTTTTTTTAATTTTTATCATCTTAATTCTTAATTTTTTAATAAAATTAAAATAATAAAAAATATTAAAAATTAAAATAATTTTTATTATATCAGATAAAAAAATAAAAAAATTTACTCTAGTCTCTCCACCCTCTCCTACTCTACTAGACGTACCATTAGTTTTCCTTCGTTAGTTAGGTTCTGCAGTTCGGGCTTTTGTCGTTTTATGTGACTCAGATTCAGCTTTTCATGGACTCGGTGCGCCGAGAGCCTGAGACTGGGAACCAACACTGGACACGTGTAGTCCTTTAAAATCCCGCAAAAGAGAAGATTCTTTGACAACGGGACAGAGCACTTGTTTATTTTCAATTTCAATATTAATTTTTTGGTGTGGTAAATAGATAAAAAATACAGCCTCAAAACATGTTACCTTAACAATATTAATTGGAGAAGAATATCATCATCTTTATTATCTGTTGAGTAACATGCTCATTACAAGATTTACAATTGATCTACCCTTACACAAGGGTGATTAACTAATCCCATAACCCTATGAGATTTTGTGGAGAGAGACCCAAGTTACCCTCTCTCTTACTATGATGATGATCTCACTATCCCACTCACAAACCTATATACTAGAGCCCTTTATATAGAATTTTAGGGTCATCTAGACACTAGTGATTAACACTAATCACCTAATTAATTCAACCTTCTAACACCCCCGCTCAAGTTGACACCCTTAACTCTAGGTGTTCAACTTACTAACACAACATATAAAGGAGTAAGGTGAATTAAACTATACAATTTTGATGTTCAATACAACATGATTTCTTCATAACTATTATCCTCCATGAAGACTATGTGCAGACTTTTTCTATCAGAATCTCTAAGCTCTCGTTTTATATTCTCTCTTCAACAAAAATGTGACCATTCAAGAATAGCATATTGCCTCCAGCTGCTTCACCTCTTGCATATTTATCATCTCCTTTACAATTATAATCCACTAACAATGCCATGGGTTCTTTGACACAGCATATTACTGCTTACGAATTGATTCAACTGCAGACTATGATGTTATCTGGTACAAATTGCATTGCAACTAAACTTGCCCCATCAAATGTAAAGAATATTTGTCTAGACCAGAAGGATCTATGATCATCCCTTTTGTCTTCTGCAAACCACGTACATCACACTGAAAAGCAATGAAAATTCATTGCTTATAATTGATCTTTCTCTTCTCAAGTGATATACCCAGATACTCCAACTTCTTGATAAGGCTGAGCATTATTATTCCAAGAATTGTGCGACTTATTGCCTCCAATAGAACTTTGTAATGCCTCAAACGCAGACATCTCATAAAGATCTTCTGGAGTATGAACGGACATGTCAGAAACCTCTGACAATGGAGGAATTTGCATGGACCTTTGCGATGCGCCAAACAAACTTTGTAAAGTGTTGATAACTTTAGTGATTTCTCAGTTTCATTCATCTCCTCAAGTGCTTCAAGTGTAGCAATAAGCCTTCCTCTCTATATTTTTGCTTCGACTATAGCTTTCTTGAAACCCTCTTCCAGTGGCCAGAGAGTCACGCAGTGGAGTAAGGAAAAAGAAATTCGTGCACCAAAGACTCGATTTAAAGGAACTAGAGCGACAAAGAATTAGAGGATCTACGAATCGTTACTGACTCTGAAGAAATCTTCAAGATTTAGAAGGTTGAGATCGAAGAATCAACGATCTTTTTGAGATCCACCGAACTTGAGTGTTAGAACAGGAATCACATACTTCAATTACACGAGGAGACCATAAACTTTGATGTAGATGGAGTGCTGAGTGGCAGTAGTATTGTACAAAGAAAAAGATGATCGTGCGATGGCGCAGAAGGAATAAGTTATCCCATGGAGACGGCGTTGTGGTGGCTAAGGGAAGAAACGCACAAGAAATCGGAAACTGACATCGTCGAATCAAGAAAGAAAATTGTTGGCTTCTGGTGGTGAAACAAGAATCAGATATGGGCTTCCACATTTTTGACCCAAAGATGACCTGCTTTGATACCATGTTAACAATATTAATTGGAGAAGAACATCATCATCTTCATTATCTGTTGAGCAACATGCTCATTACAAGATTCACAATTGATCTACCTTTACACAAGGGTGATTAACTAATCCCATAACCCTATGAGATTTTGTGGAGAGAGACCCAAATTACCCCCTCTCTCACTATGGTGATGATCTCACTATCCCACTCACAAACCTATATACTAGAGCCCTTTATATAAAATTTTAGGGTCATCTAGACACTAGTAATTACACTAATAACCTAATTAATTCAACGTTCTAACTGTTATAGTCGTGATAACACATGACAAAGGATAAAACATATATATAAACAAAAAATATGTCTTTTTTTTTTGTGAAAAACAATTGCTTCGTGGTGAAGTTTCTATATTGTCATTAGGCAGTATAACACTGTGGCAAGGCATGAATTAAATCCGCGAAATGTTGCCACACACCAACCAGACACAGAGATAGAAGACGACATGAAGTAGTGAATAGTAAATTTAGTGTTGGCGACAACTTTGTCAATGTCAGTATCAAAAAGTCAGATGATCCCAAGTCCCAAAAAATGCTTACAGGGCATTTCATATCAAACCCTAGCATTATTTTATTTATAGGTATGCCATCAATTCAAGGATACACGTGCAAAGTACTATTGTCATGCATGCTACATCCATAATACATAATGGGAAACAGTCTCGTTAAATGAGAGGCGGAAGAATCGATGATGAGTGAGAGAGAGGTAAATAAATTCGGCGCTCTGACTCGTTTCACAGCTTACGTCACATTTTTGGAGCAATGAATGAAACATTCATTTCTAACCTAACGCCAAATTGGGCCCAGAAAAACAATTAACCTATGGCCGCACTCAGTGTGAGAAAAACATTTCCAATAGAAAGTATTAATAATTAATAACGTTGGCCCAATGAGCCAAGCGGAGGCCCAAAAGATGGCTCACGCCGAGCAAGCTAACTGTCTCCCTCCATCACACACTCACACAAATATATATCATGGAGAGTGTTTTCCCTCCAAAGTCTTAACCAGAGGAAAGGCACTGTGGTTGAGGTTGTGGTGTATAGCCATGGAGTACCCGACATCGATCCCTGAACCAGAAAATCAGCTTTCGGCTGTCGTTGCCGGCGAGTCCTTCTTCCTCGTTGCCTATTATTATTATAATCGCTGCTACTGTTATCGGTTTCAGTTTGCTTTTCTTCAAATCGAATCTTGCTCCTGAATTCAAGAATTCAACGGGCCGATTTTGAAATGCCTCAATAATTTATCGATTTTTCCAGCATAACTGTGTGTTTTGAAAAGCATTTCATCTGTTTCGTCGTGAGCGTCACATGGCTTCACAAGATCAAGTTGTCAGTAATAACACCATTTGCTTAATCGCCTGCATTTAATTGATTCCGAGTTTTGAACCTAGGAATCAGTTGTATTATTTCATCTTTTGAGTTCCAATGGACTAATCTCCGAGTAATAGGATGTATTATTTCGGCATAATTTTGCTTATTCTCTTGATTTACTCTGCCAATCCACGCAGGCATACCGAACGAAGTCCAAGTGATGGTGGAGAACATGCTGAAGATGGTAAGGTGGGTTCTGCTGAATACTCGTCATCGTTAACTTTAGGATAGTCGTTTGTTAATTTTAAATCAAAACTATGACGACAACCACGATCTTTGCAATTTGTTTGTCATTTAATGCTTTTGTCATCCTTCGTTCATGCTTCAACTTCAGAGCAATATACATTGGCATTATTTATCTGCATATCTCAGCTTAGAAGTCTGCTTTAGCATTATTTATTGGTATTACTATTTATCAGTACGATAATATTGATGATATTTTTTCAACACATATCAACTCGGAGCTGTCCTTTTGGATTGGCTTTTATATTCTAAGCCATCACTTACTATCATTTTGTAATTTTAATTTGTACTCTCCAACAACCATACATCCTGATTCCTGAGTATTCTTGCTTCAATAATCATCTACAGTGGAATTAAAGAACATTCTGAAGTAATAGAGGAGGAAATAGAGAAATGCAAAGATTTTGCTCTTCAGAGGAAGAAAACCTTGGATGAAGAGAAGGAGCAATTTCAGAAAGTTGCTTCTGCGGTTCTGGACATGCTGACAAAAAATGATTAAGAGGCTATAAGCCATTCGGTGCCTCAAATTTCGAACAAGAAATTTCTGTCTTAAATTTCTGCTTTTCCATTGTAGAATGTATGTAGGGCTGCAGGTTATCAGTATTCATGTTGACTGTCGATAAAAGAAGGTTTGGAATTGTCACTTGAAAAGTAACAAATCTCACAGACCGACCTTCGGTCAGTACTCAGTACTCTATCTGATCTTTAGAATATATATAGAACTCATATTACTCTCTGAATGCGCTAGTTTTATACTTCTAAGAAAGATGAGACTTGAGTTGACAGTAAACCATCACTGATTTAGTCAGCCATGTAGAAAAACATAGTATAATAATCTCTTAAAAGAATGGCCTTGAGTGATCTAGAAAACAAGGATTAAGAATAAAACTGCATATGATTTATATTTTCTTCCGACTTTAAATTATTGTTTTATTTTATGTATCAAATTATTCCTTACACCCTGTTTGGTATCTTGCTGCAATGTGCAGTGAATATGAGTTACATTTCCCGTCTATGTTTGACTTACCCCATTTGACTGCTATTGGCATGCTTATTGGGCCATTGCATGATGAAAAGACCATTCATGTTTTTGGGGCCACAAATGAAAAGACCCATACCTGTCAGTTGGAAAGAGTTTGGGCCATGAGTCCATAACTTGGAAATGCCACCGTGTCTTTTTTTTCATTTCTAAACAGGCAACAAGTTAGTATATAAAAAAAAAAGCAACAAGCGCAAAGGTGCTTTTTAAAATTTATATTACAATGAAACCAACGGGTTACTCCTAGTAGTAAGCGATTCAATATTATTTAAATGAGATCTCGAGTTTTAGCGTATGTAAAAAATTTCCGTTAGGAGACTCATCCACTATAACCAGGTGTGCGACGTGGGTCAGATCCGGATGTAGTCGGGGTAAAATTCTAATGAACCGGGTGAGCAATAAAAAAATATTACACTGAACATTAATTATACTAGTTTTATGCCGATTATATATCTATATATATATATATATACTAGTTTTATGCCGATTATATATCTCTATATATATATATATATTCCCTTGTAGTGTTAATCTAGTAGTTTCTGCCAATGATCCTGTTTGCCATCTTTGCAAAATGGCTTCATTTTCTTGTGTTTGATTCGAGGATGAGAGATAGATGATGTGGGTGTCTATTCCTCTTCTCCTAAATATATAATATATTTAATTAATTTAATTATATTAAAAATTTAATTAAATTAATTATCATAACATATTTTTTTAAAATATCATAATTATTTTTTTAACTCCCTCCTCTATTCTTTTACTTGATTATTATTAAAAGAGTATCAATAAAAATAATTTAAAAAATAATTAGTATATTTAAAAAATATATATTATATTTAAGATTAAAATTAATCTATTAGTTAAATTTTATATTTAGTACCAAAAGTATACATGCACATAAGGGTTTTGTCACAGTTGTGAGCGTAACTTATTTTCACTTCAAAAACAAAATACTGAAAATGAGGAAAAAAAAGTACACAAGATCTTTTGTTGTAAAAAATGTATAATGAAAATGTGAAAATGCTTCAAACACGCATATTTATAGTTACAAGTCTCTTATCTGTGGTTCATTGCTTGGCAGTGAATTACCTGGACGCAGGTTCAAATGCTGGTGACCCAAAAAAAAACATAAGACAAAAATTTAGGCGGGAAGCGCCCCATCCTCTTATTTTACCTCCATTCGAACGTTTCCAGTTTTTCAGTTCCCCACCCCGCGCTCAATTTCTCTCACTAAACCCTACGTTTGCGAAACTGCAGTTGCTGTGAGCAAGGCCGCCGATTAGATAATGGGGACTGTAGGAGGCGGGAGCGGCGAGAAGTTGACAGCCCTTGCGCTAGAAAATCCCCTGCAAGCGGAGGTTTTGAAGCTACGTCGACGATGGGAACTAGCTTCTGTTCTGAATTTCCTAGACGTAAGATTTCACGGCATTTATTGATTCTTTTGCCTAAAAATCTTTTCTTTTTTTTCCCTTGGCGATTGGCATTTGTAAACGGTTGACGTTGTTTTTTTGTCGTTGGGGTCTTGAATAAGTGTATGACTTTTCTTAGACGTAATGGACGTATTTGTTGACCTTTGTGGTGAAAAATCCTTTTTTTGAGGCTATGGGTAGTTCTAAATGGTTGATGTCGTTGTTGGGGCTATGCATTAGCGTATGGCTATGTAAAATCGAGATGTTCCAACGAACAGTATAGCGCACGGTCATTGTATTGCATCTTCAATGATAAATGCTTCAGCGTATGCCATGTAGACTGATTTACATCGTAATGATCTGATTCAGGTTTTTGAGCCAGTAATTGGTAAGGACCCGAGACTTTCGGCTGAAGAGATAGAGATGGGGCTCATAAAGCCTGATGCTTCACTAGCCCAGCTTCATGTTGTTCTTCTAAAGGTAGCTGATACCCACTAATAATTTTAATGCATATTTCTTTAAACCGGCCGTGCTATTCCTTTGCTGTTTGCAATCAAGCGAGACCAGCTCATGTCTCAAGATGGTTTAATTGCCCGAACTTAGAAATAAACACTTGCAAAATTTGCTGTGGACCTTTCAAATGTGGTATGGGAATTGAGGCATTTTTGTTTCTATAGCTTCAAAATAACAAGGAAAGCTAAAGGGACACTGGCTACATACTACATGCATTCAGTGAAGCGGTCGTGTATATGAATGCTGTAAATTGGCTTAACTGCTTAAAAGAAATCAATTAGTCTCTTCTTTTACGTGGTTAACATAATTCTTTTGGTTGCTTCCTATCTTATTCCTATCTGTCTAATTTCCTTTTCTGAATTCTAATTTCATCTGTACTTTTTCTAGGGAATGCCACCTGTAAGTAAAAAACTGAATGAATCTGATGCGTGGGTGACTGAACTGTGTAAGAAACTGAATGTGTGGTGGCCATGGGTGAGTCATAAGAGCTTAATTGCCCTTGTTTGACTTATTCCTTTCTATTGCTGACAGGAGTTACCTATCACAATGCCCTTTTTCTTGCAGGTTGCTGAGGGGAAGATTCCAATTGTGCCGTCCAAAGGGTACTAGTAATACACGAAAAATTGTAGGTCAGACCTTTGCTTTGATGGCATAAAACTAAGAGACGTCCTTTTTTCTTGTGCAGAGAGGAGATATCCAAGTACAAGGAACTTGATCCATTGGATCGATTGTTACTCCTAAAAGGACTATGTGAAGTTAGAGCTGATGTATATTAGTTTTCATCGTTTCCTGAGATTTCTTTTTTCTTTTTTAAAATAAATTTAGACAACACAGTCCTCCTAATTTGAACATACCATATATATTTCCTTTGTGCCTGTTTATGTTCAGCAATACGATGCAGTGTCATACATAAAAGATGCTTTGAAAGAAGGAACTCAAGTATCTTCTTTCCGTAAGGAGGCATTTGGAGGAGATGGAAAGGGGACTTTCTACTGGTAATTCTCAAGATATTCCAAGATTATTTGTATGCCTTTTTAAATCTTAGTGCTGATTGCTGATTGATCTGTCTACTACTATTGGAGGTATGATGCAAGTGCAAAAGGCCACAGACTGTACAAGGAAATGATGACATTGAACTCAAATGAAGAGGTTAATGGTGACGAATCCTGTCCACTTCCCACCATCAGTTCTCAATGGGAAACGCTAGCTTCCAATCTTGAAGAATTTTCTAGAGTAGCGGTAAGACCATATTTACTGCTTTTCCTGGATTAGAAACTTTTTATTTATTTTGTTGACTGTAATTGCAGGAAGAATTCTCATCCAGCAATATTGTAGCCGAAGTTGTTATTGGCAAGAAAATTAAGAGAGATGCTATACCTTCTCTTGAAAGGCTCCACATGGTAAATGGGAATCCTTTTCATGAAGGTTGGATTACTCTGTTTAGCTTATTAATATCAACTAGAACTATTGATCGATTCTGCAGAATAAAGTAAGAGCACTGAAAAGGAAAAAAAGCAAAGAGGCGTTCTCAAGTAGAATTATCGGTAACATATGCACAATATTCTTAACATTACATGGCATGTTCTCTGAAGAATTTCTGTTTTGACTTGGTGGATTTTGGCGATTTTGAAGCAGACACAAAGCGTGCAGCTTCTGAACAAGTGGGAGTTCGCCGGAGTAAGAGGCTTGCTGGAGTTCGCAGCCATACTGTTATAGAAAGCAGGGGCCTTGCAGCAAATCATATACTGAGACAGAGACCCATCCGCAATTCTGCACTTGCAACTATTGTGTTTGATTCAGACGATGAAGTGCATGACGTGAAGTCTGATTAATGGCAGTCGTTCTCACCGAGGCCTTCTGTCCAGTGACAACTTTTGAAGAATGCAAGTTGCATCGGTGGTATATAGACCTTTTTTTTGTTCAAGTGTTGGTGCTACCACGAAAATGCAACACAGCTTTTTGTATATCTGGATCTATGAACGATGCGTTGGTTGTGAGGTGGGATCGGAGAATCTCCTTTTATAATGCCTGGGATGGCAATATGTAGATAGATGATAGATCGTTAGTTAATGCATTCTCTTCGTTTCTGTGGAGTTCAACGTATTATTGTGTAATCTTGTTTTTCCAACATTAAACACCGTATCTGCGTGGAAATACGATATATCTTATCTCACGGATTGGAGGATGTCACTGTGCTCTACAAGACTATAACAGGGAAATAAATAAAAAATTAGAATAAAGAATAAAATAAAATATGAATGCAGTAAAATTCTTTAAAAATGATGGTTTCCCTAAATTTTTATTCAAAATATTGATATTTCATTTATGTAAAATTTCCTTTTATTAAAAAAAATTTAAGGCATCTTTTACAGTAAAAAATTAAGAGTTTAAGAAAAGGGTTGAGTTATTTCTGTGGGTTAATCAATTTGAACAAAATAGAGTCTTGGTATACCAGAAAAATAAATAAAATTGAGTTGTTTTGGAAAGATAAAATTATAATCGCACCGATAATTTTCTTCAATAATAATGAAAATTGGAGCAAAGCAGTTAGATCCACGAGACGCCGCTGACTTCTGTAATGAGAATCTGTTCCATTCGCACTTCTCCCGTCACTGAAGTGTGGTTGGGAAGGCGTTCATTGCTAATTTCAATCAATGGAAAAACAATCCGAAGAAGCGTCGTTAGATTCACTCACTTCATCGCAAGATCACCAGAACTGGATTGCGTGTGTGATTTTCTTTCCATTTCTAAATTTGAGAATCTTTTCAGTCAATTGCAAGCAACCATATCTTTGTTTTTTGAACCCCTTCGATTTATTTTTCAGTGCACAAGATTCTCTCAGAACTAAACTGATCACAGACGATTGTTTCGCATGGAAACTAAGCGGACCTGCTGGCACATGCGAACAAGGAACGTTGGAAGTGTTAAGATATGTAGGTGGGGTTGATATAAGTTTCTCTAAGGATGATCCATCAATGGCATGTGGCACCCTTGTGGTATTAGACTTCCCAACTTTGCAAGTTGTCTACGAGGACTTCTCTTTAGTCACTGTTCATGTCCCTTACGTCCCCGGTTTCCTTGCATTTAGAGAGGTTCTATTTGTTCCTTTCAGCTTTCAAAACCTCTCATTAAATATTTATTTGAGCTTTTATCTGATTGTAAACTTGTTATAGGCGCCAGTTCTTCTAGAGCTTCTGGAGAAAATGAAAGAAAGCAACAACCCTTTCTATCCACAGGTATTTGTGGCGTTTCACAAAAGTCAAATGAACCTCCCATAATAAAATTTCGTATGAATTTGGTTCGGTGCTTTTGAAACTCGCAGCGTTTTCATTAGTTAGCTGCACAACATACAATAAAATTATGACATAGTGAGGAACTTAGAAGAGTGGCAACTGGTTGTAAGAAATGTCCACGTATTAAGTAGTCATTGAAGGACTTGATATCCCCTGGGAGAACGTACCTAAGTTTTTTCCATTTTATTATTGACACAATCACATTGCTGGTGGTACTGATCCTGGTAGCTGCAGCAAAAACCTTGTATCTAACGGATCGCTGGCTATTTAGGACTTTCTAGTGGGTCTCATTGTTTGTACTTAATTTCTTCATCATTTTAATAAAAGGTTCTGCTGATACTGTTGACAGTTGTTATTGGTTGATGGAAACGGAATACTCCATCCTCGAGGTAAGTTGTTCTTGAGCCGCTTTAGAAATTGGAACCCCTATACTGTTTCTTGTATAAACTGTTTAAAATTTTCCCCATTTCATTCTTACACCGTATTCAGAGAAGTCTCTAAATCCTTAACTTCTGCAGGTTTTGGCCTGGCATGTCATCTTGGAGTTGTGGCTGATCTCCCAACAATTGGGATAGGAAAGAATGTCAGTAATGATAGTAATAATAATCAATTCATTCTACAACTAAACGAAATTATTTCTTTTCTCAGTCCCCCATGTACCACAATACTGATATTTGATAGACTTTCATAATAGTGGTCTATCTGCCCTTACTCATGGAATGAAAATTGTATCTGCTTTTCTTGTTAAGAAGTTCTGATTTGTACCTAAATACTTATTGAGCTTTACCTGTTCCAGCTGCATCATGTGGATGGTCTTAATCAATCTAGAGTGAGACAGCTTCTAGAAGATGAAGAAAACCGTGCTAAAGATTCTATCACTTTGGTAGGATGTTCTGGACATGTATGGGGAGCGGTAAGACATTAGTCCATCGGTGCTTGGTGTCATTTGATATAATAACATATCAATAATTATGTGCTGGTTTCTATACTCCATTTCGAAGTATTACATGTGACAAACTCAAGTAAAACAAGATTAAATAAACTGCCATAATTCAGTATTTCTGTTTCATGTATGTATGCACTTCATTATCTTTATATGGTCTGCTTGATTTAAATACAAACAAGCTTGAATTGATATAAGCTGCTAAAATACAACATAATTTATATATGATTATGAACTTTTGCTCGGTATCTTTATCCTGCATGCTCAATTCACACAGGCCATGAGATCTACACAGGGATCAGTAAAGCCAATATTCATTTCAATTGGTCATCGGATATCACTTCCCACTTCCATTATGATTGTTCAGATGACTTGCAAGTATCGTGTGCCTGAGCCTATTAGGCAGGTGAAACTTTTGCCACTTGAAAATTGAAAGCATAGGAAATCTACTGAATTAATTGTAGGGATATAATTCATATATCTTACTAGTTTAAGGGAAAGAATAATGCTGCACTAAGCAGATAAAGTACACGGAAATTTTCTATGCCTTATCAAATTATTTTCTCATTAGAGTCATTATTGACTCTTCTCTTGTTCAAAAGCTGTTACTAGTTATTTAGTTGAGTTATTATGATTTACTGGAAAAGTTACTTGTGGTGGGGAGACACTGTCCCTTTTCACTTATAAGTTGTTCTCTCAAACACAATTTTATAGATTATTGTATAGCATTTCATCTCAAAGTCTTCTCTTGCAGACTGCTGCCTTAATTGATCCTTAGAATTTTGCCGATCAGATTTACTAGGGTCCATGTTAAAACTGTTCACAGTTTGACTGATTTAGTGTTTCCACATTCAGTTGGTTAATGCGTTTATACATTAGAGGATAAAAGGCAAAGTATTGATCCCTTACATCTCCAACTGAACTGCAGGCTGATATAAGGTCTAGAGACTACATCCGGAAGCTTCAAATGAATGCCAGAACCGTGTAACATCACTATGGTATGCTGCTATTCAGCATTCACTTTAAACGCCTGCTTGAGCTAAAATAATTTGAATGATGCACTAGCCTGATGTTTTAAGTGGTCAAATCATCATAATTTTTTCACATCCAGGCGTATTACTGAATAAACCTGAGGTTTTGCCTTTCAGATGATTTATCTCTTGAACCAATCATCTGAAACAATCCTAGCACAAACTTGAATGATACAGATTTTATTGTCTCTAGCACTCATTTATCTCATTGAGGATAAATTATTATATGATTGGGCTATTTTATAATTAGTTGGTTCCCCTGCTCCTTTATTCTGGCAGGTTTGATTATGCCACAAGACTTGTGTGAGATAAAATCTCAAGGTCAGACAAGATATCTGGACGCAACATACATGAAGAACTTTTATGGTCAAACCTGCACTATATTAGCCATGGATGACTTGAAATATTTGGATAGGACCAAGACATGAAATTAAAAGGCCAGATAAAAGGACGCTGGAACATCTTAGCTTGGTTATGAGTGTTCAATCATCTGGTTGGTAAATACTTGAACCATCTCTGCTACTTAGATGTTGCATCGTCTCTGACAAGTGACAGCATAGTTGTCAATTTAGCTGAAAGCGGTATCCCATCCATTCAGTCAGTTTATATATAAACAGCTTGCAAAAGGAAAGGAGTGTTGAGGCCTACTACATCCTAAAAAATCATGCTAGAGCGTCTTTGGTCTTTAGGTGTGTAAACAATTAATAGATATATCTTGTTTGGAAGGCCATGACGTAACCGAGAAAGTGACTGGGTTTGTAGCTCTGGGATTGACCTGTCATAAATAATTTAATCTCATGTGGATAAGTATCAAGTTTTTTGTGCTCCCTGTATTATCATAGAAATATTGGTTGAGAATATTCTTCAAGAATGGATCTGATGGCCAAGAAAGCTGTAGTGTATGCAGTTGGGGTTGGCTCAGAAACTATAGTTTGCATTCAAAATACCTCTAGTTCTAATTATAAAAATTAGTTAAATTTTTTTAGATAAATTAAAATAAATAAATTAATTAATTATAATTAAATTAAATTCTTTAAGATAAATTTATATTATGTACTTTTCAATCTATCTAAATTAATTAATTATTCTGTATATTTGTTATAATTATCTAATTTATTTAATTTTTTAAATTTATTTAAAAAAATCAACTAGATTTTATAATTAGGATCGGAGGGAATAATAGCTTTCTATCAGAGATGATGCACCAGTGTTTGTAAAATGTTTTCTTTTTCTACCTCAGACATCTTACCCAGTCAGGGGTTGTTATATGTTGAGATTTTTGTCCTGTTAAATCCATATTTGAAGCAAGCATTCATTTGTTTATGCTGTCATGAGGGGCAATCTGAAGTTTATGCCATAAAATGTCATTGAAAACCCAAATTTGCCTTTCATACAGTTTTGGCAGTTTGAAAATATTAGAAAAAAAACAAAAACACAACATAGAATTTGGTCGTGGGGATCATTAGGATTCAGAAAAGCTTGCCTTTCATATATATATATATATGTATATGTATATGTATGCAAAAAGTACATATCTAGAAAGAAAACTTGAAGCTACTTAGATTACAGGAAAGTAAAAAGTAAAAATAGAAACTGCACTATAGTGAAAGACCTAACCCTCCTATCTGGGTTAGCAGCATCTGTATGGATCATGATTCTGAACTTGCAATCTCCAACTGAAGGGTCTTGAGTTGTGACGACGGAAAGGCCTGGGAACTTGCAAGCACTATCAAGCTGGTCATTTACCTGGTAGTAACTGTTAAATGCATAAGAGATATTACCCTTTGCGTCTAAATTCCCACAAGAAGTCCCATATCCAAGACTAGTGCAGTCTGCTCTCCCACAAGCATAAGCCACACTTGGTGCCACTTGTTCATCATTAAGGTTCGCCGAAGGCTTCAATACACACCACTTCTTCTCCAGATAATGCACACCACTAGCAGCCACTAAACCTTTAGCTGACGATCCAATATTAAGCTGGTATTTAGGCTGACCATCGAAGTAAAACAGACCCCAATGACGTTCAAAATTACCAGGTTGAATGCTCTTATTATCTTCATCTATTAGGCTGAACAAGTAAGCATCTACAGGACCAGGTCTCATTGGAGTCCCTTTTCCTGCAATAAAGCGAGACATGAAACCTTGGTTGAAACGCTGAGCATATTGAAGATTTGCGTTTCTGTCTCCATCCGTAGGCCAACCAATCTCTCCCACAATTATGGGTAAGTTTCCGAATCCATTTCTCTGTAATGCCCAAACAAGCGTGTCATGGTTGGCATCAAACACATTGTCATAGATCTTTCCATTGTCGTTTATAGGGGTCTGATAGCCGTTGAAGAAGGCGTAGTCAACTGGAAAGTTTGAGTCTGTGTAGAGGCTGATGAATGGGTAGATGTTGACTGTAAATGGGGCTCCATTGTCACTCAAGAACTTGACAATCTTCAGCATAAGGTCGTGGATATCTGGCCGGAAGTCCCCATCAGAAGGCTTGTCGGATGAACTCTGATACACGTCGGCGTTTAGAGGGACGGTGACTTTGACCCGATTGGCCAAACCGGATTTGATGAGAGCTGATTGGATGTTTTGAAGGGCTGGAAGAGTTGTAGATTCAAAGGTGCCGTTATATGTTGACAAGAAAGGTTCATTCCCCACTGCAACATACCTTGCAAAAATTTAGAAGAAATAATAGGTAAGAAAGCTCAGACACTTTTAATTGAGTGTATAGCAATTAGAGTTCAAACATCAGAAGGCTAGTAGTATTAAATTAATGATTAGTAAAAGGGGTATAAGTTTACCTGATGTCTATTCCACCAGAAGAGACGTGAGACGAAACGTTCTTGGAGACCCACTTTTCAGCAGCTTGCATACTGCTGGCAAGGGAAGCGAGCATGTCATTGGGAATACCCACCATCACTTGAATCCCTGACTTCTTGAGAGCATCCAGAATATTTGAATCTGCATCAAACAGCTTCACCTTCTGAATTCCATTGTCTTTAAGCATTTTTACCACTGTAGATGCTGGCAAAGGGTGTGTTGATTGTGTCCCCCAATTCACACCAATCCCACTCACTATCCCCACCAACACCACACTACACAACAAAGGCACAACAACCCCACTAAATCTCACTCTTCCCATCATCTTCTCAATCAATCTTTTCAGCCTTAGAGAACCAGAAACAGAGACTATAACACCAGATAAATACAAAAAAAAACTGATAATCAAATCTGCTTTTTGGCTACTTGGGTCTGTAGTTTTCTCTGCAATCAGCCCCAGAAATCAAAATCTGGATAGCTACAAGGCTGAGGTCAAATGTTTGTTTGCTTCAGATATGAAACTTGTCAGAATTGGTAGGCGATCGCTGATCGCTACTTCATACGAAAACATATAGAGATGAAGAAAGTACACTGATGAATGGAAAGCAGCGAGTAAGAGCCGCGAAGAAGAACAAGAAAAGCTGCAGTGAACTTCTGATTTGGGGTAGTTAAGCTTAAGCATATGATGGCGTTTAGGAAAGATGGAGAGAGTAAGGGAAACGATCAACGAAGCATGAAAAAGAAGCTATGGTGGAGAATCTCTTTCTGTGTGCGCAATAAGCAGGCAATCATACGCAACAAAGCAGTCACTTTTTTTCTTTAAAAAAAAATAAAGAACGTTTATATGGAAAATCATGGATGTATGTCTCATCCACCAATTAATTATATTATTAGTGATTCCTATGAAGCAGGAGTGACCCTGCTGGGGTGGAAAGCCTTCATTTTCCTCAGACAAGTAAGTACCTTCCTTCACAACATGGTCTTCAGATGCTCCTCGCAGACTGAAATAGCCTCAAACCACTCATGGAATTTTTCCTTTTTTTGAGTCCTCATCTCCTAAGTTTCCTACAGTCATATTTTTAGTTGAAATTATTCGATGTTTTCAATAAAAGATATTTTCAAAATGAAAATATAAAATGCAAACAAGAATTATTTTTTAAATAAAGAATGGTATGGTTGTTGTGAAGACTAATAAAAGGAAAGTTTAGAACTGTAGAAGCGAGGGAGATTAAGGGAAGAGTCTGGAAGCTACGTGATTTTTAAAAGTATATTCACAACAGACAGAGACATTAACGTTTGTGCTTGCTTCAAGTTACTTTTTTGTCCCTCTCTTCACTTATCCGGTTATCCCTGAGAGGTGCCTTGTTGTACTAATCCCGAGACCAACCCCACATGGTAGGATTTCCTGCTCTTTCTTGAGCCTCGGTTAATGGAGAAGGAATATTTTTTTTAATTTTGTTTACCACATTATTAAATTATTAAATAATTTCTACTTGTTATTTGGATATACATATATAAATTATTTCGCACACTTGTTTCTAGTCGGGACGGTTACTGGTAATTCTTCTTGGTCTCCTCCACCCTTCGAAACATGGCAAGACTCTTGGCACATCGTGAGCCGAAGAAGAAGCCTCAATCGAGCTTGCACTCTTAATTTTTAACATGCATATAATAACAAGTTTTGGTATAAAAATAATAAGCTTATGTTGCTGATTCGTTATGATTTTGTTTTATGATTGTATTTTTTTTTTCTTGAAGTCTTACAGTGTCGATCCCATAAAAAGATGGTGAGACGGCCATGCAAAAGTTTGTTACGGGCCTCATGGAGAACAACAGTTCCCCAGGCATACATATATATATATATATATATATATATATTTGCCTGGGGAACTGTTGTTCTCCATGAGATATATATATTTTATTTTGCACATTTTTTAATTATCCAAGATTATTTATAAAATTCGACTTTTGACAATTGACAGAATTAATAACCATTTAGTTGTCAGAATAATTAAAAGGAGGCCGAAAACGATAAGAGCTCGGATTCGTGACACTTGTTCTGGCTCCTTGGGTGGGCTATAAACAAAATTAATAGGAGTGGGCCACTGATAATTTATACCATTTTATGTGTTGTCATGGACTCACCCACTATAACTAGGTGTACGACGCGGGTTAGATCTGGATGTAGTCGGGGCAAAGCTCCGATGAATCGGGTGGGCAACAAAAAAAAATCTCACCTAAAGTTAACACAAATTTTAAGAAATATATTTATATCTTATAAGAACGTCAGTTCAATTCTTATTAGTATTATGAAAAATTATTTAGTAAGTTTTTTTGTAAGCGTTCTCTGAGCCTTATGATTATACTATGATCTTGGGAGAACAATGACATTGAATCTACTTAAATTTTTTTATATATAAAAAAATTCACACGTCCTTATTGGTAAAGTTCCTTTTTACGTTTTATGCCCACAAGCAATGTGTCATCAGATCCTGGAACAGATTTGGTGGACTCAAATATTTCCCCTCTTGAGTGATGAGCCCACTGTTATCATGACAATTTCAACTTTTTACCCTATCCTGGTCATTTATGATCTAACTGAAAGTTTTATTTTTTAAAGTTTAATATGTAATGTATTCTGTAATTATGATTCCCATAAATATTGAATATTGTCTGCTAGAGTGCTATTTTATTTATGGGTAAATTCACGAATCTTTTTACTGATGCTTCTGATTTTCTGTCACACACACACATTTGGATAATGCCAATTTTCTTATTTACGCACTTGCACAAAGTTAAATTTATGCGTCTTAATACCAAACAATACTTTATACCTGATTATTGGATGATTTGGGCTGCTCAAATAGAACTCCAGGGCCCAACATGGAAAAAAATTGTTGGGGTGGGCAGAAACCGCCCCGTTAACCCAAACCCTAGTCCTGAGTTTATAATTCTATAACAGGAGAGCAATGGAGGGAAGGCGGGCGTTGTGTGGTTTGCCACCGTAAAGCCCTACCTAAACCCTCTTTCGCACTCGCGCCTTGAGCTCAGCTCAGCGTGCGAGCTTCTCAAACACGTTCCATCATCTGTGACTGTTAGCTCTCTTCCTGTTTTTATTGCATACCTGTTAGTTGGTTATTTATCGAGCTAGTCGACTAGTTAGCAAGGCTGGCATGACCGGTTCGGGTAGCAAGAGGGTTATATATATGGAGATTTGATCACATTTTCTTGCCCATTTTTTTTTCTCAGAATTCTTCGCTCTTCTTCTTCTTTCTCGGGTCTCTATATTTTCTCTCTGTTGCTCTTCTACTTCCTTCCTGAAAGTTGGTGAAAATGCCTCTCGGAGAAAGGGCAGGAGATAACACCGAATCTCGTTATTGCGGTGTAGAGACGGATTTCAATGCTGACATGCCATACGTGCTGTCTCACCATCTCGTTTCTGGGGGATTCGATTTCGTTGTTGCACCTCTGGTTTGTATCGAATGCTTCTTCTCTTAGTCTTCTTTATATTTTACTTTTAAATTTAAACTTTATAGACATGAAATGGTGGAAATTGATGTTTTCTTTTGGAGGAAAATTCTGTAGAATATGCGTTTCTAACTATTTCGGCATTAAATTTGAGAAAAAGCATACTGGCATTCTGCTGTATCTTTGTTTCCCCATGTGTGTGCATTATCGATGATATGCATATTTTATGAGTTTATACTGCATTAAAAGAAGTTACGTGGAGTTTATGTGGTGGCCAATTAGCCGTTCTCACTGCAACTGTAGAGTTGCGTTGTTGTGTGTGAATGGTCAGTAAGCTCACCTAGAATGGAAGTGTTTTATAGACTATTGCAGTGAAGTTGCTCTACAATTAGCTTACTAGTTTTCACTGGGTGAGCGTGTTAAACTATATTTTCTTATATTAGAGTATCAGAAGTCACACATCTGCAAGTAATGAAAAATATGGGTATTTAAGCGTGTAGTATGTCCTAACCAAGTAGACTA
This sequence comes from Leucaena leucocephala, assembly GCA_037074615.1. NCBI lineage: Eukaryota > Viridiplantae > Streptophyta > Magnoliopsida > Fabales > Fabaceae > Leucaena > Leucaena leucocephala. The sequence continues at coordinate 3,501,617 of CM073517.1, read as the reverse complement.
AGCTCTTTTGGTATAATAAACTGTACAATCTTCCTATAAAAATCTGGCCTCCCTCAGTGGCTGACAGAGTTCTGATACAATTCTTTACTTTTTACTTCTTCTTTTTTTAATTTGTTGATGGCTTGCAAGCCAATCATATATTACTAGCCTAGTGTCAGACTCTTCTGTGTGTTTGGTAGAAAGCTTACCTTAAGTTATCAGCTGTTGAAGGGAGAGCATTGTTGGTTATCATAATTCTTACAGATCATAGTTGTTCTAAAATAACCGCAATTTGATTAGAAATATAAGTATTACTGGATGGAAATCTGGTGACTAGTATATTTTAATGGTGCTATTCAGATGGATCCTGCATATCGGCCGAGCTTAGTGCAGAAGGATAGTTTTGGTTCTTCTGTTCTTCCATTTGCTGGATCAGACTTAGTTGTGAGCCCTTCACAGTGGAGTACTCGTGTAGTGGGTATGGATTTGAGTTCCCTATTTTTCTTATCAGCTCATGATTGTGTAAAGTTTATAAGATGGTTTGTGGCATTTCTTCAGGAAAAATTAGCTCATGGATAGATTTGGATTCAGAGGATGAAACCCTCAGGATGGACTCTGAAACCACTCTCAGACAAGAAGTAGCTTGGGCGTCTCATCTCTCTCTACAGGTAAGCTTTGGCATGATCAATTTGCAGCAAGTTTTGAATTGATGCCTGCCCTTTTGGTTTTGATTTTTGAATATACCCTGTGGATTTGCTCGTGCTTACTCTTGCCACTTGAAACTTCTGCTATGCTTAATTAGCCTCCATTTTCTCAGCAGAAAGGACTTGATTATCTTTTCCTTGTTTTATTACTTTTATAGTTTTATTAGCTAATGCTGCTCCTTCCAATAATGAAATACTGTATGATTCTGATTAAAATTATAACTTGAATAACTGAAGGGAAATGATGACTTGGGGAATTGTTTGTTTAAGAACTTGATGAAAGTGAACGCTTTTTTTGGTATAATCTATCAAATTATGGGGTGAAAATTGTTGACCTATGAAAAGATACGTGAATTATATTGTTTCATTTGAGAATCGCTGTGATTGGATTTTGGTAAGTAGACATTTAATTTTTGAAGTACTGGAATCTGTAAACTTATGTGTATGTAACATATAAAGCATGAAAATATTAACTTCTTCCTTGGAAATCAGGAAATGCCATTTTTTTTATGAAATCTTATCTTGACATTAATGCGCATATGACTAGTATATGCTCCTCACTCTCTGACATGTTTGGTATTTTGATGCTGCGGCTACCTTATATCACTGCCTTTTGTTATTTTATAGCTGTAAGTTGCATGCGGTTTTTCCTAATTTGTTTTGATGTTCTGCAGGCTTGCCTTCTACCAGCTCCCAAGAGAACATCTTGTGCTAATTATGCTAGATGTGTGAATCAAATCTTACAGAACCTAAATCATATGCAGGTGCTAGTCTTCCTTAAACTTTTGTGCCATCTTTGTCTTTCCTTCTTAGATGTCATTTTCCCTCTGCTAAAATTCTCATTTTCTGTAACTTTGTTATGAAGTTGTTTCTTAGGATTCCATTGGTCATGTCTGATGATGATTCCATGGGTGCCAATTCTGAAACTTCAGTGAGTAAAATTCTAAAATCCTGTTTGCATGATTGTCTAGTTTTATTTATTCGAGTCATATTATGATGCCAGCCTGTTTTTCACTCAAACTTTTTATTTCCTGGGTTACAGATTGATTCTTGGGAAACTTGGAATTCATTTCGTCTTCTCTGTGAGCATCATAGTCAATTGTCCATCGCACTTGATATTGTGTGAGTTGTTCAGAATCAGGCCCTTTAGTCATAGTATTTTATACTTTGATCTTGTATCATGTATCTTGGCTAAATTTTGTCGAGCTTTTTGTGCAGTTGCACCAATGTCATAATTTATTTTAGCCATGATATGCTCCATGTTCTTGTTTTTTAGGAGTACCTTACCATCAGCAAACTCACTTGGACGCTGGTTTGGGGAGCCTGTTAGATCAGCTATAATTAGTACTGATGTAAGGACACCTTGTGGTATATTATACAGCTTATGCATTTTATGGTGCTGCTGATTCTGATTTTAAATTGTAATAATTTGTACTGGATTTTTGGCAGTGCTTTTTGACTAATGCTCGTGGTTATCCATGCCTCTCAAAGCGCCACCAGATGCTAAGTACTCGTTTTCTTAACCATTCTATACAGGTAATCCATCTAAATTCTCTGAATCTTGCGTTAGCCAATGACTGAGTTGGTAGTATCTGTTCGATGGCATATAGCAAGTGGAGCATTTACTTCCTCTGTGGATAGTCTTGTAGTCTGAGCTTATCCTTACAATCCTGGGATCTTGTTCATCTTTTTTGGGATCCTGTAGACCTTATTAGCAGATACTTACTGATCAAATCAAATTCAATCCTCCTATTTTCCCTTCAATAAGTACTGAATTTTCTTGAAACGCCTGTCCAGATAATTATATCCGGAAAATCAGTTCATCCAAGAGCAAGTGTGGATCCAGATGCTACTCATGCTGCTGTGGGTAAGTTGCTGTTATTTTGTCTATTTATACACACATGTCATCTTAATGCCGCAGATCATACTTTGGCCGTAATAAATTAGTCTAAATTGTTCTTTTTGTGTTGAGCTGCTTTTATTTAGTCTGAATTTGGTTATGAGAACCGTGGTTAGGCACTTGCACCTTTTATATTTGCAAGTTTTCCCCTCTTTGTGGGTGTACATGGTCCTGTGTCTGCATATGCATTATATTAAGGTTATGGTTTGGTGTTGTGTTGTATTTATCTACGTGTGACCATTAGTCCTTTGGCCAAGAGTATTCAGTTGAGTGTTCTTTTCCCAGAAAGACATCCTTTGAGGCCTTATCTGGACTATGTTGCTTATATATACCAAAGAATGGATCCAATTCCTGAGCAAGAACGCTTTGAGGTATCTATTTTTCCTTGTGTTGAATGAAGGCATAGCATTATCTGCTATAATCTTCCTCTTGACCTTCAGTCTCTTATGCCAGCTTGGTTACAGGGACTTTTTACAGGCACCCTTGCAAGTAAGTACTCCTGATATGCCCTTCAATTGTTTTTTGGCCTTTGTTTCTGTGTTGATTTTTCACCAATTTGTGATGAATGATGAGGTGCTTTTTATAATAATTGTGCAGCCTCTCATGGATAATCTAGAGGCTCAAACCTATGAAACATTTGAGAAAGACACAGTGAAATATAGTCAGGTATGGTAATGCGTTCAATCTATTCTCAATCTTGTGTATCTATTTGTGTATACTTGTCAGTCTGTATATTTTTTTTCATCTTGCAATCTGTTCTACCTAATTCCTCTTTCGTTTTCTTCCCTTTTTTGATGCGTCTTTCTTTCCCCCATGATTTCGTGCTGGCACTTCTTCCAGGGAATCCTTGCTATTCAATGTTAATTTTATGCCACACACAGTTTTTTAATATTTGCATTATTGTATGTGTTCGAATTCATATTTTGGCCTGCAACTGTCTACCTTATTGTAAAGTTTGTATAGAAAGGGCCTCTGTCTTGTTTGTACCCTGGTGCTAGAGGATTTGGCAACTGGTGGCTCTGCTTCCTTATTATGATGTTCTCCATATCTAAGCCTGACGATTAACTTCTTTTTTGGGTAGTATCAAAGAGCAATATGTAAAGCATTGCTGGATAGGGTTCCTGATGAAAAGGTGTCGGAAATTACCACTGTAAGATTTCTGGTGATCCTTTGTGCATGTTGATTTGTTGATTGGTATTTTTTAACACCAAGTTAAACATACATTGCTCTGGATGTTGGGCAATTAATTTTTGGCAGATATAATGGTTTTTGGAATTCCTATGGTTAGGTATTGATGGTTGTTGGTGCTGGGCGTGGGCCTCTTGTTCGGGCATCACTAGAGGTTTGCTTTTGTACTTTCTATGTTATGATTTTCTTGGATGTGGTGTTTGCTTTAAACTTTCTGTTGAATTTATATTGCGTTTATCCTATTTACTGGGTGCTTTTTATCTTCATATGTAGGCAGCTGAAGAGACTGGGAGGAGGCTAAAAGTATATGCAGTGGAAAAGAATCCAAATGCAGTTGTTACACTTAATGTAGGGTTTTTTTTCTTACTTTTATGGTGATTTCAGACATTTATTTTCCCATATATTAATATTCCTTGCATATTGCATTAGCTAAATTCAAACACATTTGTTAATCTTCTTTTGCCTTATAATAGAAGTCACTGGTATATGTCAACTTTAAAAGCTTAGTTTTAATCATCACTTATGTTTCAACATGTATGTTTTCAATATGTGTATAAAAGAATATCATCATTTTTTTCTTTTTTAGTTCATGTATGAAAAGTTTATAAAGCTTGGCATTATGAATGGTTAAATGCGTATTAACTTGCTATTCTGGCACTGTTAGCTAAAAGAATGTTTCTGTATTTCTTTATTGTGGATCATGCGATCTTATTCTCTGTGTAGTTAAGATTCTTATGATGGACGTTGATGAACCCCTTGCATCTTGTTGTTTAGAATGTTTCTATAAGTTGATTTTCTTCTCCCCCCTTTATTTTTTTACAAATTGTTGATGGAATTATTATCTATAGCTTGTAAAGAGTTTTCAAGATTCTGTATTTGGTTACAACAGAGTTTGATTAGGTTAGAGGGCTGGGAAGATACAGTTATCATAGTCTCAAGTGACATGCGCCACTGGAATGCCCCTGAAAAGGCCGACATATTGGTATCTTAGCATATCTTTTTTGTCATCTATTTAAATTATATTATTTACAATTTAGTGCGTTAATGCTCCTTGTTTTGATCTAGGTAAGTGAATTGCTAGGTTCTTTTGGTGACAATGAGCTGTCTCCTGAGTGCCTTGATGGAGCCCAGAGGTTTTTGAAGCAAGATGGAATTTCAATACCATCTTCGTGAGTAAATCCTTCTGCGCGCGCACACACATATTGTCTAGTTAAATGGTACTGTAAACTGCTGGATAATGTCAGAATCAAAGAAACATGTGAAGCTGATAGTAGCCAAATAATCTTTAGTCTTATTTTGCTGGCATTACCTGAATATTTGTGGAGCCATTTGTTGTCTTATTAGCCAACCGGCTAAATGTTAAGGACTTTTTCATTGACATTTTCTGCTTTTGTTTAGTTATTAATCATTGTTGACTACTCCTTTCAGGTACACAAGTTTCCTCCAACCAGTGACAGCTTCAAAGTTATATAATGATGTATGTCGCTTGTACTTTTGCTGTCAAATTTACTTGCATTTAATTATTAATTTTTGGTTTAACAAGGTTATGGTTACTTTTCAGGTTAAGGCACATAAAGATATAGCACACTTTGAAACTGCTTATGTTGTGAAATTACACAATGTGGCTAGGCTGGCACCATCTCAACCTGTGAGTGGCTCTTGATGCAGCCTATTTAATTCAATTTATTCACAATTCTGATCTTTACACTGTTTGAAGTCCATATACGGCTTTGCTAAATATTCTTCTTTAGTAAACATTTACTTATAGTGCTCTTTTATGGCTAAAACAAATTTATGGAAAGTGGTTTGTCCTTATTTTTGTGATTTCTTATCTTGGACAGGTTTTTACATTTACTCACCCAAAACCCTCAGATATGGAAAGCAACCATCGATATAAGAAGTTACAATTTGTGATACCTAATGACACTGGATCAGCTATGGTTCATGGTATGTAGTGCATTTTTTCTCTTATTGTAGGCTATCAAGTATTGAAACTTCAGAAAACAAATAAAACCTACCTGTATTGCATATATGATACAATATACATTTCATGTTGGTGGATACAAACCCATCCGCGGGCCACTTTGCACCCACCTATATATCCAAATTTTGACATTAAAATTGGATCCTTCATGGTTTTCAAGGTGAAACGGGAATAAGGTCTCACGGGTGTTTGTAATAGTGTGTTGCTTCTAAATTTTTTTGGTCCCATGATGTTTTTGTATTGAGAACAAAGATTTTATTTCTAAATTTAATAGGCAGTTTATTTATGCATTCGTTTTGGTTTAACATTCACACTATAATTTTTAGAATATTCAATACTCATTTTTTCTTTTAACAAGTTGATTTGTTGATTATACAGAGAAATAAGTAATAACTTTATATATGTCTATATATATCCCCATACTTATATCCTCAGATTCTAAACTTTCGTGTCCTACATATTGTATTGCGCCGTATCCAATATCAATATGCATACTCATAGCTGTGTCATACTATTGTAGCATACTTCTTCATGGGAATGATTTATCCATAGAAATAATTATGACGGAGTTTTATTTTAAAGAAGTTTGATTTTACCCTAAATATCTCTTGATTTTATCGTCTCCAAATGTGTTGATTTTACCCCTTGACCGTAGGGTTTGCTGGCTACTTTGATGCTACACTTTACAAAGATGTGCATCTTGGAATTGAACCCTCAACAGCAACGCCAAATATGTTCAGCTGGTATTGAGCTTAGTTTCCCTTTTATTTCTCTATTAAACTTGAAAACCTATGACAGGGTTTATTACATGCAGGGGTTTATTTATTTATTTATTTTATTTCTCTACAAGAGGCTTCTTGAAAGGTTAAATATTAGTCGTATAAGTATAACTGATAAACGATAGAGAGTAAAGGTTTTCCGCGGGCACTTAACTTTTTTCGGTTTTCAAATTATTCGCAGGTTTGCAATATTTTTCCCATTAAGAGTACCCATTTGTGTGGAGCGGGGAGCCACTTTAGAAGTACATTTCTGGCGCTGTTGTGGTTCAACAAAGGTTGGTGTTGACCACATTTTGCCCCGCATTTAATCTTCTTTTAGCGTTGATCCTTGAAACTATTTCCACTTCATAGCATTGATTTCGTACTCGACAATCTTAATCAGGTTTGGTATGAGTGGTGCGTTACATCTCCCTCTCCGTCTCCAATTCACAACAGCAATGGACGCTCCTACTGGGTTGGCCTTTAGAATGCTCAGAGTCAGCTGGAGTTTCGGACGTCGTGGGGCTTTTGATATTTCACCCACCATAGTTGAATACTGAGTTTTTGAGTTCGCCCGATGCCCTACATTTTCTGTTCCTTTGAAACCATATTGTACAATAAGATATTTATGATAAATTATTTAGGCTAATTAATACGTCCTTGAATTTTCATAACTTCCGTTAGATGCACGTCCCTCATCTCCTTCGCTTGTTTTTCAGTTTCAATTTTGAATTTTCTCGTTCGTGTTTAGCTGTCCACAATTGATTTGGTGTTATTGTAGCACGGGGAGATAACCTCGTTTTTTTTCCCCAGGGAGAAAAGGGTCATTTGAACGAATTTTGATCGTTTGGTTAATATGAATAATAATTTGACTTGTGATAAAAAATGAAAATTATTTTAAATAATTTTGTGTTGTTTGCATTAATTGCACGGGCTTGATCCCATGAAATTCCTATACCTGGAAAGTCAAGTTTCTGCTTGATCCGGATCTTATCTCACTCGTGTTTTTTCTTGTATCAAATAAATGACTAATATTTGAATAAACGGATTAAATTACATCGGATTTAATGATCTTTCATGATGTAAAAAAAAAGATCTTTCAATAAATAATTAGTTGAATTGAAATTAAATTAAAGTAATATATTAAATATAATTACATATAATAATTAGATTAGAAAAAGTAGCCATTCTCAAATCATCATTCACTGCTGATCTGATGATTATCGGTTTCGGCGCACCTTGAGATATTTATCTTTCTTTCCCTTCCTTCAATCGGGTGACGGAGCTCGATATTTATCTTTCACGCTCTTTCGCGCGGGGCAACAAAGAACACGAACACGATCACGATCGTCGGAAGTGTGAGCTTTTTATCGTTGTTGATTTCCTTTTCTCCTTCAATTCTTTATTTACACTTCTCTTGTTTGTAGATTTTATAGTTTGATTAATGAATTAGAAACTCGCAGATTTTGTAGAATGTGATTTTGTTCGGTGATTATTTGTTTCTTTTAGGGTTATGCTTTTAAATCTATAGTTGCTTTTGAAATTAGGGTTTCTTATGTCCCATTTTTTTAGTTCTGTTTTAATTGCAGAGGTTTTACTTGAGCAACCAATATGTACAACGGAATAGGGTTACAGACCCCCAGGGGATCTGGTACGAATGGATACATCCAAAGCAACAAGTTCTTTGTCAAGCCCAAGATTAGCAAAGTTGCTGAAAACACCCGTGGATATGAGGCTGATCAGGGTACTGCAGGTGTTACTAGGAAGCCTAATAAAGAGATCCTTGAGCATGACCGCAAACGTCAGATTCAGCTCAAGCTGGTGAGCCTCGAAGATAAACTCATTGATCAGGGTTACACTGATGCTGAGATTGCTGAGAAACTGGATGAGGCTCGGAAGAAATTGGAAGCGGAGGTAGCTAGTGAGGATAGCGATGGACCTATACCGGTGTCAATTGCAGAGAAAAAGTAATGTGCCTTATTATTAAGATTTACTGATGTTATGTTTTTAGAACAATTATTCTTTTCTTGCCAAGTGATTATGAAGTATCGTTTGGGGGCTCTATGGCCTCTTTATTCATTGTTAAGATTTTATGCGCCCCGCGCCTTCTCCTCCTTCTCCCACCCCTCCCAAAAAAAAAGGCTTGAATGATTGCATTGACATTTTAAATTAGGGGCTCATGATAAGTAGGTGTGAATAACTTAATGTTGATATATTGCCCAATATATTATGTTCAGTGGTCTCAGCCATGACTGCCTTTTTTGGCTTCCAGGTTTTCTGACACACAGACCCACCAAGTTGCTGCTAGAAAGGAAAAGCAAATGGAAACTTTGAAAGCTGCTCTTGGCATAACTTCAGCTGAATTCAATGAAACGAATGTAGAAGAAAATGATGATGCACCAGGATCTGGTCGGAAAAATGGTACTGATGGGGATGACAAGCATCTTCTGAAACATGAACATGCTTTTTTGGATAGAGATTTCACTCGGAAGAAGCAAATGATTGAAGGTCTAAAAGTTGAAAATGATGATAAGAAGGGAATCAAAGACTCGAGGCGAATCAAAATTGGTGACAGTCAAAAGAGAAAGCAAAAGGATGATTCGTCTGATTCATATAGCAGCAGGGAAATGGAAAAGGGTGGTAGAAGGAGGCATCACAAAGGAAAGAGGGGGAGTGATGATGAATATGACTCTGATAGTGATGCTAAGAAAATGGCGAAGGTTCCAAAGAAGAAGATATCTAATCAGCACAAGAAAGGCAAGGTTAGGGAACGTGATGATTCTGATTCTGTTTCTGAGTCTGGTTCTGATTCTGACAGTAGCGATGATGCAAGGAAAAGAAAGGACAAATTTAAAAAAACTCATGGAAGGCATGACTCAGATGATGATGATGGTGATTTGTTGGAGGAGAAGAAAAAAAGTGCTCGTAGAAATCGGAAGCAGAGGAAAAGGCATGATTCTGATGACGACTGTGAGTCTGGTTCAGATTCTGACAGTAGTGATGATGCAAGGAAAAGAAAGGACAAATTTAAAAAAGCTCATGGGAGGCATGGCTTAGATGATGTTGATGATGATGATGTGTTGGAAGAGAAGAAAAAAAGTATTCGTGGAAATCAGAAGCAGAGGAAAAGGCATGATTCTGATGATGACTCTGATACAGACTCTGCAAGGGGATCATACTCTTCTACTGATGTAAGTGACAGCGGCAGTGGCAGTGATTCAGATGGCGGTTCTACAGATTACAGATACAAGAGTTCCAGAAAGAGAAAAACTGTTTCAAGAAAAAGAAGTGGACACAGTGAGGAGCCATATGATAGAAGTTCTCGGCCAAATGTTAAAGGATATGGTGTGGAAGAGAAGAAATTCAGATTTGATGCTGAAGATCTTGAGGGAAAAGGAAAAAATGGCCCAAATGCTGATGGCTTGAACTCATTGAGAAAATTGTACGGTAAGAAAGAGGAGAGAAGTTTTGGGGAGGGATCCAATAGTGGAAGTCAAGAAATGATGAGAAGCAAGAACAAGCTTGATGCAGAGCATGAGGATCTTGGAAAGTTGGGGAAGTCTGAGTCTGAATCGAAATCTAGAATGTTTAGTCACAAAGATGAAAGAGATGATTACTCAAAATCGGTTAGGTTTAGAGGGCATGACGGTGAGACTGTTGAGCATCGAGGTAGAAAGTATGGTAGGGACGGTGAATCCCGTTTTAGAAGTGGTGAGGAACAAGAACTAAGAAAGCGTAAACAGAATGATGATGATTTGGGAGGAAGAAAGCGTGAAAGGGATGAAGATGATTGTCAAGAGACAAAATATGGGAGGGGTCGTGGAGAAAGGAAATTCAAAATGGATGATAATGATCATGGAGAAAGGAAATACAGAAGGGACGAGTATGATCGTGGAGAAAGGAAGCATCAAAGGGATGAGTATGATCGTGGAGAAAGGAAGCTCCAAAGGGATGAGGATGATCTTAGGGAAAGGAAGCGCAGAAAGGATGAGGATGACGGTGGAGAAAGAAAGCACAGAAGGGATGAGGATGATCGTTTAGAGAGGAAAGGCAGAAGGGATGAGGATGATCGTGGAGAGAGGAAAGGCAGAAGGGACGAGGATGATCGTGAGGAAAGGAAGAGCAGAAGGGTTGATGTTGACCGTGGAGAAAGGAAGCACCGAAGGGATGAAATAGAGGACAAGGGAGACAGGGAGGATAAGAGAGACAGAGATCGGGGAAAAGGAGGGTATGAGAGGGAGAGTTATAGAGATTACTCCAAGAGAGCTAGGTACTAAGATTCATACATCAGTGATATTGCAAGAGGCATGAAAGTGACGAACATGATGAAATACGGTTGGGCGATTGAAATCGTTTCTGTTGTGCGGCTCTGATCATGAAAGTGCGGGGTAGAGATGTCTCCTACGTTACCCATAATATGTCAAAAAGGAAAAAGAATGCTTATCACTTTCAACAGCCTCTGACCAAAGTTTGTTTCTGACGTTTTTCTTTCCTGGAAGAGTGGAACTCGTACTTCAACTACGGTGTCTGTGCTCGAGCAAGCTTTTGCTTGAAACAGGGGTATGTATATATGTCCACAAGAGCATCTTCAAGACGAGGTTGAAAGGTCTATGATAACCTTGCCGAATTACTATAGCTCGATGTTCAACACTTTCCGCACTCAAGTCCATGCAACGATTTAGTTTGACTGAATTTTGCAATCATGCTACTGTTTAGTTATATAAAGTCAATTCTGCCACTACGTTCCTGCTAATTATTGGCTAACTTAAGCTGTTAGAAGATTTTTTGTTGTGAAATACCGAGGGTAACTTGTAATCCCAATTAGGTCTTTATAAAAAAGTTGTTTTTTAGGAATATTTAATTACACCAGCAATTCTAATAAAAATGTATTTTATTGAATTAAATAATAATATTTATGAAAAGTGATACGAAGATCTTGAATTTCTGGCAATAAATATGTAATTATTATAAAGTTTTTCAAAATTTTAGATTTATCCTTCAAATGTCAGGGCTTTGCGCCGTTTTTTTTTAATTTAAAAAAGAATAGTTACTTAAAACCCGGGTTACAAGGGGTATTGGACTCACGATTTCTCATTTGCAATAGCGCCACGTTCAAAATTGAGCCATCCCTTGTATGAAAAAAAAAAAAAATCGAGCCATCCCTTGAAGATCTCCGATGGGAGTGAGAGGGGTCTACAACATCTGATTTGTTGGGCTCCTAGTTTTGCCAGTAATGCAGCAGTCCTATTTGACACACAGGATAAATTCAAAAGACCCTTCCATTCCTGTTTCAGGAGCCGAAGAATGGCCCGCATAGAAGTTAAATGATTGAAGTTACCCATTTTGCCTCCATTCTGTTGTATAATGTTTTGGTCCATTACCACTTTAGTCATGCTTCCTCCTCCTTTCTAGATCCCATCATTTCTTCTTTCTAATTGTCATGCTGCAAGCGAAAGCTCGATGGAGTTGTGAGTTTTGATTATAAAATCAGGGTTTGGGGTGGGCAGCAACATTCACAACCATCAACAGCAGCTTTGGGATTTTTTTGGGGGAGTGTTCTCCATGGGGGCAAGTAGCAATGGCGGGTAAACTATTAAATGTTAGCTCAACGACTCAACTATAAAAGAAGAAATATTGTAAACAGTCAGGAATTCAGAACTCCTGGCTAAACCAGACTAAAAGTTAATCACAAAAATGCCAAAATTGCCTCAACTTACAAGTGACTGTGTAATGCAATCTATTCATCATAACTCAGAAAGAAGGTCCAAAGCTACATATCTCAGTTCTGTAGATGTTACAAAACCAACCCAAGGAAAGAAACCGCAAAGCTGCTCTCCTTGTGCTTACAACGAAGGGGTACAACGTTAGGCATCCCAAACCAACAGTCCAATTCACAAAGAAAGATATACCTTTCAACCAACTCTCTTCCAAACCCGCTTTTTTGGATACTTCCTCCATCTCAAGGCTAGCATTTACAGGACTGTTGTTTGTAACTATGCTGTCACCTGTAGAAGCACTAGCATTTTCGGCTACCTCGTCTGCTTTTGGACAACCCATATTTTGGGAACTGAAACCAGATATGCGCTCATCCAATTGAATCGGTTTGTTCAGGGCATGACAGTGCCGGCAATAGTAAGTAATATACGGGAAATCCGCTTTCTGAGCAAGACCTGTAGAGAAATAAGCATAACAGCATTGATCCACCAAAATAATATTGATACTAGAGAATCTAAAAATATCCAATCCAATCCACTCACCATTATGCATATGGCAGTTAAAGCATATAAGAGCATAAGACTGCCTTGGATCCTCACCCACAAGCAATGCCACAATTCGAGCCATCCATCCCCCTTCATGTGTTACAAGCTGATTATGCATAGAAATTTGAGGTCGATCAATACTTCCGGAACCAACAAATTGTTGATTAGAATTCATAGGTGTAGTTGTCCCGGGACTAGAGGAACTAGAAATCACTTGTTTGCGACTTAGAAGTCCCTTGGATTCCACAAGTTCATGATCCTTGCTCTCCCCTGTTGAACCACTATGCATGGATTCATCTCCAACATGCACTTTCAATCCTGAATCAGCACCCAACTTAGATGCCAAAACAGTTGCAGCCGCTGCCTTTGCTGCTGGGTCTGGGTCGTATTTCTGTGCAGACCACAAGCTAGGTAAACACCATAGTAAAGCAGTTGCTAAGATATTATCAAAAGTTACTTCCAACAAAGCACCTCAAGGCACAGCCTTTGGCCTAGTTCATGGTGGCATATCAAGACCATGATTCAAATCAGATAATTGGAACACACATTTTATTTCATTTTATTGTCTAAAGCAAAAGTTAAATCTCTAAACAGAAAAAGAGTAAAGCAGTTGCCATACTATACCCTAATAAACTTCTTTCCCAACAGAGCAGCTCAAGAATAGCCCTTGGCCCAGTTCACAGTGATATAAAAACACCGTTACTTCAATCAGAACATTGGCAACATACAGTTTCTCTCATTTTCATGCTAATCAGACATAAGATCCTCTCCCAAGGATTGATTCTTCCAAGAAGGAAACAAGAAAACGATGGACCAAGAAGGTCATGAGTGAACAAATCTTAACCTACTTAAAATTAGGGAGTTATTGAACTCCAGTAAGTGAGTTTGAAAAACTAAATAATACTGTGTCCTTTTGCTTATGATTTTGATTTTCTTAACATGGACAGACGAATATAACTCCAAAGATAGTTTTCTGCGGCAAAGATAATAATAAAGCACAAAAGGATATACAGATAACAGCTACATAACAAGACTTGCAACAGACAATAACCTGAATGAGCTGTTGAGTAATGTAATAATTTGTCTTCTCTTTGAGCTCATCAATTTTTGCTTGCCTTTTAGCTCTAAGTCTTTCAAGAATTCTCTGGTCCCTTCGATCACCTGTTAAACACAAATCATTCTTAAAAATTTGAACTAAAGAAATCTTGTTTGCATATCTACATATTAAAGTTGTGAAAACATGGCTTTTGCTGAACTTATGAACGAATGTACCAAATTTCTTTAACCAAACTGTTAATATCAAATTCTAATTCTAGCATTTTTCTCCTCTCTGAATTTTTGTTGAGGACTTATGAGACTTTAAATGCATATAATGACTATAATAGTGCACTACAATCAATCATTTATGCATAATTAAAATATTAGCATTTGCAAGACTACATCAGAGCTTCCAATTCCATGCATGGAGAAGTTCTTCAATAAGAAGCAAACCTCGCACAGAATACATAACTATATGCATTTTTTACAAACACTAAGAAGTTATTTAAGGCATTTCCTCAATTTGAGATGTCAATCCTCAATTATAGGCTTTGGTAGTTTTTGAAGCTTTTCTAGCATGATGTTGAATAGAAACCAGAATATATGGCAGTGATTTTAGTGATGAATTCAGATATTGTTCTCATTACAATCAGTGTGTTTGAGCAATTATTTCAGTAACTCAAAGTTGTTCTGTTGACTTGTTCTCCCTCTTCAAATTTAGGAACACAAATAATTTCAATCATACTAGAAAGTGGAGAACATACATCTGGAACTTGTATTTTCTAACAAATTACACTAGCTCCGACACATATATTATAATTTAATTGTAAACTTTTTGACACTCACACATCCTTGCAAAGCTGATAAATGTTGAATAGGCAGCAGTTGATATGGCAGGCAAAAGAAACATTGGCAAAATCCGGAATGCTCTCATCTTCCAATTGATATCTTTTGATCTTGCAGTCATTACAGCATAACTTACAACAATGACCTGAAAATTCAAATTAAGCAAAATCCAGAAATTTCTTTTGAATGTGACCCAAAAAGGCTGGGGGAAAAGTAAAAGTCACAGTAGAATAATATTAAGTTCCAAGACTAGTGTAAGCTTCAAATCCTTTGAAATTCTTAGTCGCTTTAGGAACAGTGGAAGCTTCTCTCCAGAACGCAATAAAATTCCACAAATGGTGGATAAAGTAGAAAAAATCTGAATTATATGTCAATCTTACGATAAAAGTTAAGACATAGAAAGGCCAGAACTATTGATCCTCACTTATCATCTATAGCACATTAAAAACAAATAAATAAAACACACCTCGAATATAACAGAAAATAAAATAAGATGCCGGGTAGTTCGCCTCCAAGATCGAGATCTCCTATTAATCCTAGCCAGAACAACAGCTTCCTCTTTAGAAATGTATTCTAGTCTCTTTTCAAAATCATCCCCATGTAATCTAAATATTGCATTCCAAACCCTGGAAAAAAGTCCATTGCGCTTCTTTCTATTCCCAGTGGCAGTAGGAATAGTCTTTCTTTTCATCTTTTCCAACTCCTTTGTCATCAGCCATCTTTTTGACTTCCTACAACAAGTGTAAATCATCACGGATCAGATCACTAGATCGTAGTCATTATTATAGAATGAAAACAAAAGCGAAAAGCCCCCACTCTGGTCTACTTAATCAAGGCATATGTGAAGTCAGTACGCAGTGCAGTAGGAACAATAATCGATACAACCATATCCAGTTAGTCAATCTACTTTAGCTGTATATCTACACGTTCAACGCCCTTCCTGCCTTAGTCAACTGTTCAGAGAAACTAAAGCGATTGGCTACAAAGACCACTGCCTGAGTCGAAGCCGGTTAAAGACCACAGTAAAAGTTCAAGATCACTAGCACTTTAGGTTCACCGGCGCAAGTATGAGCAGCAAAAAATACACGATAAAATAATGTTGCGTTTAATAAAAAAATTCCTTCCATTCATCAAGGAATGAAGCAAAAAATCTAGACTCTGAATGGAAGAACATTCCAGAGAAAATAATATAATGAGAAAGAAGATGGTGCCGAATAATAAGAAAGTATCAGATCGAGGAGACAAACCTGATAAAAGAAGGGCGAAGGTGGATGCGAAATGCTTCGATTTCACTGCTCCTGTTATGAATTGAGAAGGGAGTGACGTTGATGATGGAGCGAAATGTGTGTTTCAGTGTTCGTGCGTGTACGGTGGAGTGGGAAGCAAAGAAAGGAAAGAAGCTGCGAAATTAAGAAATGGGACCCCTATTAAGGATTTCCGCTTTGCAGACACGAAAACACACAATTCCAAGTTTGAAATAACCGCACCCAGCTCATCAAACAGCTCAATGCATCTTCATCGTCGTCCTGCCATTAGTAGTGAACCATGTGGAAGGTCAGGCTACCAAAACCTCCCACCACGCCGCATTCATGGGCAACGTTCCCCCTCCTTGGCTCCATTTTATTTATAAAAAAAAATCAGAGAGAGAGGGAGGAAAAGAGAAAAGAAAATAAGTAAACCTGATTTTAGTGGTTATCATATATATATATTCCTAATTTTTATTGGTACATTTTGCTTTGATATTATTTTTTTTACAAGAGAAGGCTGAATGTC
This sequence comes from Leucaena leucocephala, assembly GCA_037074615.1. NCBI lineage: Eukaryota > Viridiplantae > Streptophyta > Magnoliopsida > Fabales > Fabaceae > Leucaena > Leucaena leucocephala. The sequence continues at coordinate 3,485,187 of CM073517.1, read as the reverse complement.
CACATCAAGAAAACTAAATCATATGGAGATCAAATCCTAAATCGTCTTGTAATATAAAATACTTTAGATATGGAGGATAACAGTATAAAGTCTCTTTGATAGTCACACCGTTTTTAACTAGAGCATCAATAATCTTATTCTGACACTTTAGAATAATATACTGTAATTTCAGTTTCGAGAAAAGTTGTAGAAAGTTTTGTATTTGTGAATGTAATAAACTGTATCTGTGATAATTCTTATTGAATAGCATATTAATAATATTTTTAGAATCTGATTCAAAACTAATCTTTCTGAATCCTAGATCCTAAACTAGCTTTAGATCTTTGTATACTGCCCACTGCTCTGCTTCTATTACAGTACAAGATCCCAGTCTATTTGTAAACCCAACAACCCATTTTCTTATATTGTCTTTAATAATACCCCACAAACTGTGTTATTATGGTGTGACGTAACCAATTCATCAACATTAACTTTCATCAATCCCTTAGGTGGAGGTTGCCAATAAAATAAGGTCAGGATAGTGTTATGACTAATTAAGCTATCCTCTTAAATTTGCACAAAGCTTTTCCGTGATATCATAATAACAGAATATGGATCTAAAAGTTTTATGAAACCTACATCAAAATAACGTTGATTCTTCTATTTCATAGACTCTAAATTGCAACCCTCTAAATTGCTATTACTATCCATTCCCAACTTTCTCTTAAGATTTAAAACGAACCAGTTCCATAAGGGAGTTGTAAAGAAAAAAGAATAAAACATGAGTTTAATCAAACGACTCCAAAATTATCTAGCATAACTGCAAGAATAAAAAATATATAAGATATCTTCTATATTGTTATTACAAAACTGACACATTATTGTAGTAAAAGCCTATTTACTTTTTTAAATATTAGTAAAATAAATGATTATTAAAAAATAATCCACGTAAACATAATTGTCGACTGAAATGGAAAAGCAAATTTTAGAAAACTAATACTAAGATGAGCATCATGCGAATCAGTAATTTCGATTTTAATAATTTCAAATCAATCCACTGTGCCAAAATGAAATTTTTGAAATGTCGGTGCTTTGACAATATTATCCTCACTTAAAAGAAAAAGAAAAAGCCACCTCAGCGGCTCAACCAGTTATACAAGTTTGTTTAACGTGTTTTTTTTATATTTTTTTGAACCGCTTGAACTTATTAATACGAGTATTTTGTAGTCACTGGCTCACTGTCAAACAAGATGTTTGTAATACTTAAAAAAAAAAGGAGATCATATTCTCTTCTGTGATGATGGATACGTAAAAATATACTGGGACAATATTGCCGTGTGACGTGGCGAAAGTAGCAATTTTTGCTCCTCTGTCTCCGTTTCTTTTGGCAAAGTTGAGCCAGCGTATGAGCGACCAGGGACACAACCACACTTCTTTCCACAAACCATTATCAAACGTACTTTCTGGATCTTCATCCATTGTAATTTCCTTCATTTCGCAGATTTCTGGATCCCTGCATTGGGTCAAAGGTATTGATATTTCTGAACGCTTTTAAGATTTGAATTTTGGTCGCCCATTATTGTTGATATATCATGAATCAATTGCGTTTGCCAAATGCCACCCTTTTACGTATAATCAGTAATGATGATGAGCTGTAGTCGTCAGTGTCATTTTGTTGTTGTTCATAGATCTTCATAGCTCTGTTGATTGAGACGTCTCATCTTTGTCTAAAACATGCTTTAAGTTTCAAATAATAATGCATTTGTTTCATCTTTTCTTGGCATTGTTAGGAAAATTATTAATGGCCTTTTTCTTGTTTTCTCTTAGGAACAATGAGAGTAGGTCGATGTTGAATATGATAGCCGAGAGATGTTTGAGGAAATTCCTGAGGTGTCTTCAACTGGCTTGAAGTAAGTAAATGAATGGCTGTAAGGTGTAAGAATTAAAGCTTCTCAATTCTGATGATGGTGGGGGCAAGAAATCGGTTGCTTTTAAGGAGGCATTCTAGGAACATAGTAACAACTTGTATAGTGATCATTTTCCTTGTTGTTGCCTATACTTATTTTTCCAACGATCAGCCTCTGACTGCTTTCCCGAAGATAACTGATTATGAGATTGAATCTCGGGTTGTTAATGAGGAAATTTTGAAGATTTCGCCTATTGAAACCAAGAACCCCAAGGTTGCCTTTTTGTTTATGACTCCAGGTCCATTGCCCTTTGAGAAGCTCTGGGACACATTTCTTGAAGTATGGCATTCTTATTCCATAAAATTTTCTTGCTTGTTTACTTTCATGAGTTTCGATTCTATCTTTCATTTTCTAAGAAGATGCTGTGTTTATGTGAAAGAATTTTGCAAACTCGTTTCATTTGAATGCTATATAGTTATGTTTAGGTCCTACTTATTTGAATTCTAGTAACAATGAAATGCAGGGTCATGAAGGCAAATTCTCTGTTTATGTGCACGTGCACACATCATCAAAAGAAAAGCCAGTACATAAGAGCCGATATTTTGTCGGTAGAGAAATTCACAGCAAACCGGTATGGGGCATAGCACATGCTTTGACTATACAAATTACTTGTTCTTTCAGTGATAGTTTGAAGTAATTAGTTAAGGTTGTTGTCATCTGAAATTAATCTCAGTATTTGATTTCATGATACTTAGATGTGAATGGTTTATAAACTCGGAAGGCAAGAATCTAAGTCTTAAACCTACTTCAAAATCCTAACAGGTAGCTTGGGGAACAATTTCCACGGTTGAGGCAGAAAGGAGACTTTTGGCAAATTCACTCTTAGATCCTGATAACCAACGTTTTGTTTTGCTATCTGACAGGTTTTTTTAGTTATCTTGTTGTTTTTGGTTAAACAGTGCCTGTTTTAAGACTCAATCTGGTTAATCATATTCAGGAATTTTGTTTCAGTTGTATACCTGTGCGTAACTTTGAATATGTGTACAATTACTTCATGTTAGCAAATGTCAGCTTTATTGAATGGTAAGACAATGTAAAAGCAATTTCTATTGATTAACTGATGAAGTTATGTCAACTTTTGTTGCTGCAGAGTTGTTTGGTGAAAACTTGACCTAATCTTTCTCTATTTTTCTTCCCCTCAAAAACAGTTATGTGGACCCTGGTCCTCATGGAAATGGCAGGTATATAGAGCATATGTTGCCTGAAGTAGAGCAGAAAGATTTTCGGAAGGGATCACAGGTATGATGTGTATCATATGATTTTGAGTGGCATGCCATTTCATTGCTTGGTTTCCTGATTGGCTATGTCTAAGATTTCTTTATCCCATGTACTCACTCCATGCCCTGCTTTGTAACTTTTGGAGTGACTGCAAATACTATTTTTTCTTTCTTTTGATAACAATCAATGCAAACACACATGCACACAGCCATGTCAATGCTGGGCTCGAGCCCGGGACCTCTGCAATGCGAGGTAAAAACGCTTGCCACTGGGGCTGCTACTCATCGACTGCAAATACTATTAACTTCATGTATAGACAGCATATGTCCATCCTTTTAGTACGAGAGAACATATTGCAAACATGTTAAAGACTGCACTGAAGTTTTGTGCTTTCACAAATTCTTTTGTGGACAATATGGTAGTTCAGTAGTTAAGGTTGGGCGTTTGAACCGTCTTCCACTAATTAAGGAGGTGGAATTTTACTGGCATGAAAAATTTCTGTCCATCAGAATTTTTGGTTCCTGGTTACTTTTGGAACATCGTTCATTCCTTTTGATTTAGCTATCTCCCCTGTAAAATGCATAACTGTCTAACAAAGATTCAAAGTTCATATTTGGGTAGAGAAAAGGGAACTCAATTAGAAATGTAGATATGTAGGATGTCAAAAGAAACTTCTTTTCTGATACATTGTTGTATCTGTGATTGCAGTGGTTTTCAATGAAACGGCAGCATGCTATAATGGTTATGGCTGACAGTCTTTACTTCACAAAGTTCAAGTCTCACTGCAGGGTACTATTTTACCAACAAAAATAACTTGTTTGATAAAGTTTTTATAGGAAGAATGAAAATTGGTAGTAGCTTATTTGACAAACATCCTACTGTTTCATTGTTTAAAAACTTCTGCAGCCAAAAATGAATGGACGAAACTGCTATGCTAGTGAGCATTACTTTCCAACATTTTTTAATGTCAGTGAAACCAATCTCTTGTCATGATTTTGCAACAATTAAATGTGGCCTCCGTTCCAACACATTTGGTTTGTGCCCAGATGTTTGATCCAAGTGGAATAGCAAACTGGTCAGTAACATACGTAGATTGGTCTGAGGGAAAATGGCATCCCAGATTATTCAGAGTTCAGGACGTTACTTCTAAACTTCTGAATACCATATCGGTATGTGACTTGAGCCTTATATATATATATATATATAGAGAGAGAGAGAGAGAGAGATTCAGAAAGTTTACTTGATATTTTAGATTCCAGTGTTTAAAATGTCACTTTCCATCTCATTCACTGCAGTCAATTGATGAAAGTGTACATTATACAAGTGATTCAAAGGTACAAGTCTCAATTCTGGATCCTGTGCTTTTGTGGAAACAAGCAATATAATTAATGATACTACTGGTTTTCATTAATCTTGCATGCGTTGCAGAGATCGGTGCTGATCACACCATGCATCTGGAATGGGTTGAAACGACCTTGTTATCTGTTTGCCAGAATATTTTACCCTCGAACTCTGGATAGATTGATGCACCTTTTCTCCAATTTCACAACATAAATCTCTGAAGAAGGATATACATATAGCAGCTGATGATTCGGTCTAAACATTTTTCACTTTCTGGTGGATTATTATTTGCATAATGAAACCTAGAGAACAAAGATGAAAATTTTGTATGCTGACAAAGAAGGAGGAGAAAGTTTTGATCTTACTGGAATTTTATGCATGTATAGAGGTTTATCTTTGCAATAACGTCTTCAGTACTCTTCAATGTATCGTCGGAGAAAAATTTTCTGAATGTGTTTATTTTTCTGTTTATTCGAATATCTACTACCCTCTTAAAGCTACTACGCAAATAAGTATAACTACCATCTTAAAGCTACTACGCAAATAAGTTTAACCTTTTCTCATTCTACGTTATGATATTTAAATATTTTGAAGATATATATATTTTAAAAAATTAAATGATATAGTATATTCTCTAGAATTTTTTTTAATGAATAAATGAAGGATCGTTTAATTGGTGTCATGTTAATAAATAGTACTCCTCCATACTTTATATATAACTTAAATTAATATAAATATAAAATATATTTTTTATATTTATTAATTTTTTTAAATTACTCTTATTAATACTCCCTAAACAATAATAAAGTAAGAGAACGAAAAAAAAATTAAAGAAGATGATTAAAATATTTTAAAAAAAATATTTTATAGATTTTTTAATATAATTAAATTAGTTAAATATGATATATATTAAATATTAGAACTGTACATAAATTTTATCAAAAATAAATAGTATATAATAAATAATAAAAGATAAATTTTAATTTAAATAAGACTTACATATCAATTTTAATTAAAAAAACTTAGAATTCATTATCAATTTTAAACCATTTAAATTATTCGGAGTTATTAAATTTAATTAAACAATTCAATTCGCTATTACACCGATGGTGTAATGGAGGTGACCTTGGGATGAGGACGATGTGTATTAATTATGGGAGCAAAGACTTCAATAAATACATTCACACAAGGAAAAAAAACAGAGACACATACGGCTGTTGGTCTGAACTGAATCTGAAGGGTCCAATTCATGGATAATGGATCTGAGTTCGTGTGGTCCGTTCGATTTCAGTTTCTGGAAAGAAGCAGGGACCCCTGTCTGCGACCCATAATCAAGGGTCTAGATCCTTCATCAAATATCACACCACATCCCAACCCTCCGTTCAAATTCAGAATCGCGGTAAAAGGCGCTTTTTTAACAATTTAACAGCTCATTGCTAAGTGCCTAGACTTCTCCAGCGAGAGGAGCATTTCATATTTTCATGTACTATCTCTCAAACCCCCATCTTAGGCCAGAGCTCTGGTGATTTTCATTTTCTCGTCGAAGAAGCATTTACTATATCTAGGGTTCTCTACTATGGCTCCCAGAAAACCCAAGGCCAAGGGAGAACAGCCTATTGCACCTGCTGCGACGTCGTCCGTTAGGGTGACTCGTGCCTCCGCTAAGCGAGCTGCCCAAGACTCTGTCTCTGTCTCTCAGTCGTCGGAGAAGAAAGCCAAGAAGCCCAAACGAGCCGGCAAGGGAAAGCCGAAGGAGGAGACAAAGGAAAGCGGAGAAGAGAAGCCCAAAGCTGGCGATGGGTCGAAGCGGACCATCGTGATTGAGCACTGGTATGTAAGAAGTTTCGTTTTTGGCCGTTTTCCCTGTTTTGGCCTTTTTGTTTTATTTTCTCGTTATTTTTTTCGTATCTCATCGGGTTTTTATTTATTATTTACTACTTGGGTTCTGGTGAATGGCTTCCAATGTGTTATTTTACGAACAATATAAAGATAGGGAGGAGCGTGAGGAGGGTTTATTGTTTATGAAATGTGAAGATTTTGATTCTGGGCATTTCTACTGGTGTCGGCAATGCCTAAACTTGTTAGGAAGATGAGGAGATAAGTCGAGATTTGGTATCTTCAGTAATCGTGACTCAAATATTCATTTTTTGGCCGCATTGTTGTAAACCTTTATACCTTGTTTCTGTTCCTCAGTTGGTGCTCATAAAGATGAAATCTTTGTTTTTTTCGATTGTCCAAAATAAGTCGGTATTTGAAGCCCCATTATACGCTGGAATTTTAGTGAATTACCCAAAGAGCGTAGATAACATGTTCAAGAAAGATTTTCTCTTGTGTTCCTCCAGTACATTTGATAAGATGAGTGGAGGAATTCCAAAGCAGCTATTTAACAGTTGGGTTTAGTGAAATTTGAGTTTTTCCAGTTTCATTTGAAGTTAACTAATATCCTTGATTCTTGAAAAATGCTGATAATTAAGAATTTTCCTCATTAGTAAACAATGCAATGCATTCAAAACAAGAGCTATTATGGTGAAAGAAGGTCTTGAGAAAAGTGTTACTGGGATCACGGTGATATTGAACCCTGAAAAGGTAAGCTATGAGAACTGTTAATTTTTCTATTGTTTATTTTTTACTTCATTTTATGGAGCTGAATGCTTGATCATATTTTTATTCAAATGGGATGGGAAATCAAAATGGGATGCTAGGCAATTTACATTGGTACTCCTCCTATCCTTAATCTAGTTAATTAATTTGATTACAGTATTGAAGTTAGTTAAGTTAGTTAATATGGCATATTTTTTTTTTAAAACACCTAAATCATCTTCCTTAATTCTTCCCCTCACTCTCTTATTTGATTATTGTTGAGGGAGTATCAATAAGAGTAATTTGGGATAAAGTTGATAGATATAAGAAATATTTCTTGTATCTATAATCAAGATTAACTCCTCAATTATATCCTATATTAATGAATCAAGGAGTAGTTTTTTATTCTTACTTTTAGGTCATATGACTCTATTTTCTCTGTGGCGTATATAAAGTTTATATCATACTATGGGATTGGTTATTAAGTATAACATGATTTATTATTTGAATAGTCTTTGTTTGTCTAGTTAATCTTTTATAGGATATTGATGACGCCTCTGATTTCTTGCTTTGAGCAGCCAAGAAGAGGTTGCTTTGAAATACGGGAAGAAGAAGGTGAGAAGTTCATTAGCCTCTTGGTAAGTCCTTCTATAGTGTTACCAAACCCCGAATAACTTAGAATAGTTGTTGCTACTTTTTGTATCTGAATGAACGAAAGGAGCTGCAATATTAGAAATATGCTTTGAAGTAGTAGCATCATATCAAATGTTTCTTTCCCAATCAATGCTCAAGTGAAATTCCATTTGGTTTTCTCATACTAGATTAAGGCTAGATTCTTTTCTTGGTGAATCAAGTATGTTGAAGGAATTTATAGAGTAGCTTGCCATTGATTATCAAGGCTTGAACATTTGGTAAATAATACTTTTATGGTGAGTTGGTCTTTGTCCTAAATATAAGACTTATTTATTTTATTTATATATTTTTTCTTAAATTACCCCTATTAATATTTTTTTAACAATAATCAACCAAAAGAGAGAGGGAGAGAGAATTAAGAGAGATGATTAAGGTATTTGAGACAAAACATACTATATTAACTAACTTAACTAACCTCATTAATCTAATCAAATTAGTTAAATAGGTCTTATATTAAGGATTGGAGGAGTTTGTTCTTAAGTCCCATATGATGAGGGATATTTAGATTTTATAAACTGGTTTGTGATATTGGATGTAGGTTCGTTCTACATGTTAAATCACCTAAGATTTTGTCCTCTGTGTGTGTGTGTATAAGTGGTATTCAAGTCGAATTAGTTTTGGGTTATGGAGAAAGTAGTAGTGTTGCATCAATGGCCTTTGAAGAAAGGTATTTAATCGTAATTGGAATTTATGAAATATCATGAATTTGTTGAAGTGGTATGAGCTTTCATCGATTGATGGAGAGATTGATTTTACGTTGTGGCAATTTATTGAATACCACGAATGAATGTACCCCAAGAAAGTTAACTGCTTGTGTTTTCAATGACATTGCTTGCTGCAGGACATGAAGCGTCCTTTTACGCCAATGAAGCAATTAGACATGGACAAGGTAATCGCAGATATCATTGACGCTATTAACAACAATTGACGAATAACTGCTCCAAGTGTTACATGAAAGCAACATTTTAGCTAGACTCGTCTGATTGTATTGTGATTTTTTATAGCATAAAGGTGAATCCTTTGTGTCTTTTTTTTTTTTGGGTATGACAACTTTGTTAAGGATGACAGATGATTTGGGTTGTCGGGAACAACTCTTGGCGAGCCAGATTCAGGTTTTGTTGATTGATGTACATCCACATCAAATTCCTACATATGTTGCCTGCTGCCAACTCACTGCTCTTTCTAAATGTTCAATTAACTTAAACAACAAACTTGAACCTTTTATAGAGCTGCAAACGCCTACAAAAATTAGCAAAAATCCTAATTTTAGATCAACGACGTGCCAGCATTAGCCATGTCCTCATTCCTTTTTAAGTAAAGACGATCTTAACCATCCAAAACATGCTCTAAAATAGTAAAGCTGAGAAAGTTTCCTTCACTTTCAGTTACTATATCGTTACTCAGCTTCCGCGAGCATGACTTGTATATATACCGCATTCACTTTTCCCAAGATCCTCAAGCTTTTTTTCTCATATCATTCCACAAGTGCTCATTGGAAGAACAAGAGAAAAAAAAAACAACAAACATGGGCCCCACTAGACTCCTCTGCTTGTATGTTTTGTTGGCTCTCACTTCGGCAGCTCAGGCTTACAATATCACGAGATTGTTGGGACAATACCCAAATTTTGGGTTGTTCAATCAATACATCACTGATTCAAGCCTCGCCGGCGATGTCAACGAACGCGGTACTGTCACCGTTTTGGTCGTCGACAACTCAACACTCTCTTCCATCTCCGGCCGATCCAAAGATTCCATCAAGGCCATCATCAGTACCCACATCATCCTTGACTACTACGACGAGAAGAAGCTTAGGAACATCAGGAACGACAGCACCACATTGACCAATCTCTACCAGTCTAGCGGCATCGCCAATGATCAGCAGGGTTTCCTCCTCGCGTACAACGCTGGCGGTGGCCATTTCTACTTCGGCTCCGCCGTTAAAGGCGCTCCTCTTAACGCTCAGTTCGTGAAGACCGTCGTCACTCAACCTTACAACGTCTCCGTTCTCCAGGTTTCGCAGCCTATCATCGCCCCTGGCATTGATGCTCAGAGTCCATGGCCGGCACCGGGAGCTCAGACTAAGTTCCCGCCAAAGCAGGGCGACTATTCGGAGGCACCGGCTGGGTCTCCATCAGATGATGACAGCGCAGCCGATGCACCAAGTGATGATACTGGTGACGATGATACAGATGCTTCATCCCCTTCACCGAGCACTGCACCTGTACTTGCACCGGCAGATGCTCCAGGACCGTCTGATGACTCTGCTGCCAATGACGGTGGCAGCGACTCCACTTCTGCGAGCAGCTCCACACGAGTCAAGATGGGATTGGTGGGGACAGCCATGGCCTTCGCTTCCCTTTTGGTCGCCTTGTGACTCGAATGAAGGAATGGATTAGTGAACGAGAATGGGAAAGAAAAGAAAGAGAGGAAGAGGAAGATAAGGAAGGACTTTGTTGTCGTCTTCATTGGAACACCGAGAGGGAAAAAACTGGAAAAGGTTCGCTAACACTTGTTTCGGTCAGAAAAACAGGTGTGGGTGAGTAATAAAAATTCATCAAAATAAAGTGTTGAAGTGTAATTAACACGTATTTATTCTTTGGGGTAGTTATTGGGTTTCTCATTCATTTTATGTGCAAAGAGTGGTTTAACATGACTATTATTACGATGTAACTTGTGCAGTAAGAGATTGATATAAATTCCTACTTTCGTGCTCTTCAATATATTTGTGACTGATCCATCCTCTATGATTTATATTTCTCTTTCTTTTATAATCAGCTTATTAAAATCCAGACAAATAATATTATTTAACTCAACTAATTTTCTTAATTTTTATAAATTAATTATCCAACTTTTTATATTAGGAAAAATGAAAGAATTTTTTTTTTGGAATATGATAAATTATAAGTAAGGTCTATTACCCACAGTAAATTAAATATTACCAATACAATTTTTATTTTAGTATTTATCGGAGTATTTTTCTATTAATTTCCTTTTATATTAAGAATCACAAAATTGATATTATACTACAAATATACATGCATGGGTGGATACATAACATATTGGTGGTGTGGCAGAGGAAACTACTCTTCTTCCTCGAGAATATGGGAATTAGAAACAATAATAAGAAACCGGCTATATATATAAACCACATGATAATGTTGTGATCTAATCTATAGCTAAATTTTTTTGATATTTAGTTTAATTAAAAATTTATATAAGTCAATCTGATTTAATATTTTTAATTTTTTTATTTACTAGTGGCAATCAATAATCTCACTTTAATTTTTAAAATATTTTAAGCTCCACTTTAATGGGATTACTAATTAATTACATGAGATTTAAAATATTTTAAAGGTCAAAGTGGGGGCTCAAAATATTTTAAATATCAAATTTTAAATTTCTATAAAAATTTATAATAATAACAAAAATAATTGATCAATTATAACATATTTTTCTCACTTATCGTCAACGATTTTATCGAGTGTTCTCTATAATTTTTCTCAACTCTTCCTTATATCCTCATAGAACTCTATATTATTTAATATAATTTTTACTGGTATATCTAATGACATTCTTTATAGGACGAGTTATTATAAGAAAGAATGAGGAGCTTCATTTTAAAAATATTTATAAGCACATTTTGTAGATATGCTCTAAATTAAAAGATTGTCTACGAATCGACAAGAACCTAAAGCTAGCTGGTACATTCGATTGTACGTATGTGTATGATATCTTGTTGATGACAGTTCCATACTTTAAGAGGATATATATATATATATATATATATATATATATATATATAGTTATATTCTAATTTTGGTGGTCAGATTCTCATTTAAAATTAAAAAATGGTTTTCTTTCACCTATATACAATCAACTCTTAATTACTTTTATACATGTATGTCAACTCTTGTGTGCTCCGCAAATAATTAATCTATATAGCTGCCTGTAGGGTATTGTTTTGGTAACCTTTCACTTAATTACTTATTCATAAATAATATAATGGATCCAGCTATGTTAGCTAGCTTGCATATATATAGTAAATTTCACTTCACAGATTTTTTCTTTATTTAATCTTATAATAATAATAATTAACGTAATCGATATGATTAAACATGCGTATGATCGAGATAACTCCCGCAGTCGCAATTAATGTCCCATCATAATCATAATGACTATTATAATATAATTAATTATCAAGTAAATGTCGGAATATATGCTCCTTCACACTTCTTCACCACTATTACTGGCTTACCTTTGCCAGCATTCTCTGACCTCTCTCTCTCAATATTTTCTTTTTTCTTTAATTTGTTATTATAAGGCATCAGATGCTTCTAGAAGGAATATATATATATATATATATATATATATATATATATATATATATATATATATTCATGGTATGAGATCTCTTTGACAACAATTCCAATATTCCTAATTACGATAAAGAAACCTAATTATTCACCTAACCAAAATATGCTATTCTAATTAATCTCCTGTTTAGTAACTTTCTTATCTCTTGCTTTATATATGTCATCGATCCCAAGAATCAAATACAATTCGATGGGTATATGTATTAATAATATTTAATTAAATCGTGGCTTGTTTATGGGGTACCGATCCCACGAAGAACGGACAAATCGCTATTAAACCCTAATTAAGTGAATGGAAAAGGAAGGAAGAAAGGCTTCCATTCTCTTTATTGAATCCATATAAATTAATTAAAACCTGTTAGAATCAGAATCTCTTCTTGCTTAGCTAACCCACTTCAATTAGAAGTAGAAATCTTCATGCGTAATGCATACCTTAATGAATATGATATAGCTGGGTACTGTATTCATTGTCTTCTCCTGAATGGGTCTCTAATAATAAATCAAAACCATGACTTCTACAATTCCCAAACTTGTTGGTTACTCAGATCAGAAGAATGCTGATAAGAAAAAAAATCAAAACTTTATATGAGAATAATTAATGTCAACTTCAGCAAAGGGTACGTGTTGGTTTACAACTGGAACTGATGTTGATCAAGATGTTTTCCAGAAGTTTGAGAAAACTAGGTAGGCTTTTGTTATATTTGATGCATATATTTAGTTCTCAAACTTTTTACAAGTATGCAGAATGTGGGTTGGAAGATTCTATAGAGGACCTAACTTTCTCTCACCAAAATCATTTTCAAGTTCTTATTGATGAAGTAGGGCATATATTTTTTCCCCATAAAGTTTTGTGGGTGCATGCCTCACGGAATTTAGTGGCATAGCCCCCACGAAAAGTTCCTTTTTTCCCCCTTTATTTATTGTGTTTTTCTCATTATTTGGCTTCAACAAATGAGGGGCCATTAGAATCTTTGTTGGGCGTGTGTCGTCAAAAATTCAAACAAAAATTGAAAGCCAAGAGAGAGAGCCTCGTAATTGGGAAATATGTGAAACTGGAGGAGAGAGGATTGAAATGAAAGCTGGAAAAATATAGGAACATCTGGAGAAAAAAAGGTTTTAGAACAGCGTCACGTATAGGATTTGTGAGGAGATCATAAGGTGTTGGCTGTAAGGTCCGAGTCCTAAGGATTTTTGTGGCTGTCCTAAAGCGAAACACAGAAACATGCCAAACATGATGAAGTAGCCCTTGAAACTTTGTCTATGATCTTTGAACCTAAACATGCCCCTGCCTTTAATAATGCTAATTATGCCAAAGTAATTACTTATATTGAGCCTGACTACACTAGCTATTTATTGCTTGTGAATGTTGATTTCTATATGTTTTATACTGTACACTACTCCCTCTGGTATTTATTATAAATACTTAATTATCCCTGGTCTTTTATATAAAAATTAGTTAATTCTTTTAGGTAGATTAAAAAAATCAAGTAAATTATTCAGTCATTACTAAATACAACCCCTCAAAATAAATTCATATAATATACTTATCAATTTATCTAAATTAGTCAACTAACTCTTATATTAATTATAGTTAATTGATTTATTTGGTTGTTTTCTTAATCTATCTAAAAAAATTAACTAACTATTATAATTAGGATCAAATGTAATAATAACTTTACATAAATTAATGGAATTAGTTAAAATTAATTATTTTTTTATAAATTTATCAAAATTACCCTCAAAAGTCTTAGTTAAAGGATTTTGATTAACTTTTTTATAAGTATATGTAAATTCTTATTAGAAATAATTTGTTTAAAATACCACTAGATGCCAAATATGACCATATCTTCCAGCAATAATTTAAATATTGGTTTGTCATTTTGTAAAAAATTGACATTTTTTTTGCTAAACTCAACCTCATTAGTAAAGTTTAGGAGGTTTTAAAGTTAGTTAGGGATATTAGGTGAAAAAAGTTAATGTTTTACTTTCCACAAAAAAAATTATATATATTATTGAAGATGCAAGAAATCCTTGTAATAAGAATAGGATAGAGTATATATATTGAATTAAATTTGATGATGTTCCATTGAATCATAATGGTACGTAACTCCTCCGAAGGAAATTAAACAATTAAAAAAGAGAGAGAAATTCTAACTCTTACACCGCCTAACTGAGTACAGTTTATTTTGTCTTTAAATGAACATATAAACATTTCTTGATTACTCATGACACGAATGAATGTATTAGAATGCTAATCTATCTACTATATACACAAGGTGGGCATAGAAGTTTAGTTTCTGTCAGTTATATCTTTTCTTCAAAAATGTGTTGTGTGGTATCGTGGAGGACCGTGCCCATGTGACGCCTTGTGGGGAACCCAGCAATTCGAAACAACAACAAAATCTATGTTTTATCAGCTGACCTTAATTTATCCGACATTGATAACGATATATCCACAACATTGGAATTAACTCCTCTGTGGTCCTATGTTGAACATGTTTTTGAAGTGCTCAATAATTACTCCTGATTTCTTGACCTTGATGTATGAAACTACGAAGACTTTGTTAATTATGGGCATATGATTGGTTGACCAACCAGCAACTGAAACCAAGAAATTATTCAAGAAACAGCATACGTACAGAAAGTAGTATGCGTAAAGATAGAATTATTGTGGTCACATATATCTGTTCCTGTCAATTAAGGGTCATTAGCGAGTGAAAATTAAACTTATATTAGCATCGTGTTTTTATGTGAATCCTCTTGATTACTTAAACAGCAAGATATAAGATCAAATTTTTTTGTCACCTTTTTTTTTTTACTCATGTGATTGAAAATTTCTTTATATATATATATATATATATATATATATTATACTCCCTCCCTACTTAATATAACAGCTAGTTGTGATTAAATTTGATCATAAATATAATATATTAATATATTTTGTGTTCTATATTTATATATATTAAGGTATATATGTTTATTGCATATATTAAAGGGTTTCATATAAGAATTATAATTATGATAAAAGATGATGTTTTACAAAATATAATATATATTTATTTTAAATAATTAATATAATTAATTTTTTTAATTTATTTTTATTAATTTATTTTTATTAATTATTTAGATTTTATATTAAATATTAAAATTAGTATAATATAATATAAAAAAAAAAGTTGCGGCGTTACTCAAAATGTTTGGAATGGAGAATCCGCCGGAAATACAAAATGGCAGCTGGGAAGGGAACTTGAGTTTTGTAGGTCATTTGAAAGAATAAAGAGCGAAATAAAGTTTACTATCCAGCTGTCATCCGAAGATTCTTTTCTTTACCGAACAAAAAGGAAATTATCATATATAAACGAAAACGAAGTGAGCAATCAACGTGATGACCACATCTTCTGTGAAATCATATATATATATATATATGTGTGTGCGCGCGCGCGTAAAAACTAAATCGCATATGAATAGCAATGATTCAGCTTCCATAACTAATTAATAACCCTAATAAACCTAAGATTTCGCTTTACACCAGGGTTACTTAAGTACTGATTATTTGGCCTTTGTCGGCCACACGTTCTCATACACCAACTTGTTCTTATACATATACGCACACTACTATAAGTACGTCTTAATGCATACGCCTCGCGCGTTAAGCCATGCTTATTATAAGCCTAAGATAAAGGGATAGCTAATCCATGCCTAGCTGGCTATTAACTCTTCACACCTGTATATAATACCCCTCCTGTCCTTATTAATATAGTACTTTAATTAGATTAAAAAAATTATTTAAATTAATTAATATGATATTTTTTAAAACACTGATTCTTAACTCTCTTATTCCCCTCCTTATCTGATTATTATTGAATAAGTGTCAATAAAAATAATTTAGTAAATATATTTTATCTTTATGATAAATATCAAATATTAAATTATATCTTATATTAAAGAGAGGAGGATGAGTATATGTTTTTATCATTCATTATTTCAGTGTAATCCCACTTAATTAGAGAAACAACAACAAAAAAAGTCAGAAAGAATTACGAAAGTGCTGAAAACTTACATATTAACTAACAATCCCGAGCATCAAGCTAAATCTAATCCGACAGTATAGAGAACAATGCCAATTACGAAAGATATGTATATGTATAATTATTTTTGGGGAGTAATTTAATTAATTAATTGATGAAATAATAAGGAGCACATCTAATTTGTGCGACAAAGTATAAAAAGAGGTAAGAATTGGGCAATTATTCGCAATGATCGATGAGCATCCTCGGATCAAATATCTGTAATATGAATGAATCAAAGCCCCACCCTCTTCACGTGGAGTTCTCGTGATGTAAGTGGGCGCGCACAAACCCCTTTCTTCTCTCCGATTGACTTTGTTTGTGTAGCACCAATTAATTACATATCGCAGATTCCCTCTGTCTTAAAAAATAAATAAATAAGCAAACAAGGCGTATTGAGATTCCCCCAAACAAAACCCCATTGCCGGTTCTTGTATGCTGCCCTTCAACTCATTAGCCTCTTTAGAGGAGGCATCCATGTACTCTCTTATTTAAACCACCTAGGCCCCACAATATCTAGATTCTATATACGCCAAAGCCCCCCAAACAAACACTTCTATTACTATTATATACCCCCCAACTTTTTAAACTCTCTTAGCTAGCTTGCCACTTGTTGGAGTATCTCCCTCTTGTTTTATCTGCCTCACCCACATATATATATACCCCTCCTCTCTCATCAACTCAAACCAACCACCTCCATCGATCATTCTTATATATCACTGATATATATAGTGATCATAAAAAATGTCAGGGGTTTGGGTGTTCAAGAACGGGGTGTACCGGTTAGTGGAGAATCCTCAGGCGGAAGCCTCCGACGGCCGGCACGGCAAGGGAAGCGGCTCGAGGAAGAAGGTTCTGGTGTATCTGCCGACCGACCAGGTGGTTTCTTCTTACAGCTTTCTAGAGCAGATTCTGACTGGTTTAGGGTGGGAGAGGTATTATGGAGGAGACCCAGATTTGTACCAGTTCCACAAGCATTCTTCCATTGACCTCATTTCTCTGCCCAGAGACTTCTCCAGGTTCAACTCCATCTACATGTACGATATCGTCATCAAGAATCCCAATGTCTTCCATGTTCGCGATATGTGAGCTTCGTACGTATGTACTTCGAGCTCCCAATATTGATTTCCATCATCATGGTTTCTTTTTCCTCTTTATATATATGTAAGGTCTGTCTCATCAGTTTCTGGTGTGTTTTTCTGATGATGTGAGTGTGATTTTTAGTTGAGTTTGATCATCATGGAAGCTTTAATTAGTAGCAAGGGTTTGTTTGTTTGTTTGGCTTCCTTTATATATATATATATATATATATCCCTGTGCATATATAATGTATGTATATCTGGAATAAATTAAACATTTAACCGTGTTTTAAGAGCAGAAAGAAGTGTGTGCTTCCTGGTTTGCTTATGATTATATATGTAGCGTCTTTGATCATTCAGCAATCTTATATTGGGATGAATCGATATCCCTTCTATTAAAGTAAAAAGGGATTTTATGGATTTCCTCATCACCTTTGACTCCTATGCGTTAATGAAGAAGCTTGACTTAGTGAGAAAGTGAGCGGGATGGAAATTAATCCAGAATAATTCTTCTGTCGTTATTATAAGTTACCTTCTAAGAGATATTTGATATGGTATTAATTAAGTTTTTTTAATATATCAACTATGTTTAAAGTCATTGACTATGAGAGTAAATGCAGTAAAAATATGAAAAAAATTCATTTGAATATGTGTAAAACTGAATTTATTTCACTTTCAAATAAAATTAATGATTTGATCACTTTTCCTCCTTAATTTTGATGAGATGGTTAGAGTTGCTTTAAAATAAGATATATGTTGAAGGAGATGATTTTGATATATAAAGTATCTTTGGCTATATTTTCCATGGATTTTTGTCCCATTCCTATAAACTGTCTGTTTGTACTATTGTTTTTAAACTTTAGTTTTAAAAGAGCTCCTGGTTTAAATTTTAGTTTAAAATTTTTTTAAAATAAATAATCATATTTGTCTAAGAGGGTTTTTAGACGAAACTATGTTTTTGGATAAGCCACTGGGAATAGTTTTTGAAACAGTAAAATAGCTTATAGACTACTCAATTATTATTTTATCCCTATTTTTTCCCTTTCTCCTCTCTTCTATACTTGTCATCGCTTGTCCACTATACTTGTCATCGATGTACTTGATGATGGAGGTGCAGACGGTGGTGTGCAATGGGTGATCGTGGGTGAGGATGATGGAATGGAGGTAGAGTGATGGGAGATGTGTGTGGGTGAGGATGCAGGAATTGGAGGTGTTTGGGTGAAGATGTAGAAATGGAGGTAGGAGATGACGGTGGAGTGGAGAAGTAGAGAAAAAAAAAAAAGGAAAGAAATATTTTTTTAATAAAATTATATATTTTTTAATAATTTGTCAATAACAAAACTCTTTCTAATAATAAATATCTAAATATTTATTTATTTATAATTATTTTTTTCTATTAGCTATTCTCCAAAAAAAATTTTAAGTTATCTAAAAGTATTTTTTTTTATAAACTATTTCTTAAAAATCTATTCAAATGGCGTAAAATTGTTGCCTCCACCACCTTCAGCCTTTTCAAATGATGCAACAGAGAGAAAAGGAGTTTTCATCATTGGCTGACCTCTTTTAGATATAGTCCTCTGCCATGTCAGCATTCTATAAGAGAATATGATAATGACTGGGAAATCCAACTCAGCAAAAAAGGTCCCCCCGGCATTTCTTTGATCGATTGGTTGATATATAAAGCTCAAAGCCACGAATTAAGAAGAGGCTTTTGGAGCCTGAGGGTATAAAATTTTGGAAGGTGGTGGACCAATGAGGGCAAATATATAATTCCCTTTTTTTTTTTTGATAAGGGTAAAATTAAATCATAAAAAATATTAGCACATAAACCTACCCTTACACACACCACTACAGCAGTTTCAAACCTACAACTCCTCGCCTATGGACAAGGGCTGTGCTATTGGACCACTGGTTAGATGGCAACGCCCGGTTCATTCATTGATGCAGCAAACTTTTTCCTTGTAATTTAATTTGGGACGAGAAACCGAATTCTGGCACTCATTATTTGCATTATTAAAATAAACGCACATTGAAATCATCTCACATGAGTAAAAGAGGCATGGAATAATCCCTTAAAATTATTGTCAAAAACATGTGGCGATTCTTATATGCACTATATTGCGGTTATGCGTGAGGCAAATCAGAAATCGAAACAACACTCTAAATGTGAATTCACAGTCGAATAAATATTGTTACAATATAGTTATATTTGTTAAAAATTACAAGAAAAAATGATTATATAAGAGCAGTGAGTAAATAGTGAGGAAAGGAATTTTGTGGAAGTTGAGGAAGACAAGATTCTTCCAACAACTAGAGCAACAAGTGGGTGAGTGAGTGAGACTCTTGTAACCAATCATTTGTGAACAAGGCATCGTGACCTTTTCCCAACCCCACTTTGAACCATTTTTTTTAGCATGTTTCCTAGTCCTTTTCGCACGGGGCTGGGGCCTCACGTGAAAGCCCGATCAGACACGTGTCGCTGTCTCCAGAGCGAATTGCCACGTCATCCCCCGTGCTTGGGCCTTTTAACCGCATGACCGGGCTCGCATTAGTGTTTTTGGTCTCGCGCGAAAATTATAAAGAAGTTATATTGCATGAAGGTTCAGATCTTAAAAGAAGTTATCAAAAATGGACATCACGCGTTCATCCTGAGTCAAGGAATTAAACCAGATGTTAGTAAGATTACATATATTATTCCTTTTACTAATCCTGAGATAAGGATCCTATAACGCAAAAGTGCCCACGTCAAATATATAGGAGCCAATGTCAACCAACAGATTTTTTTTATTTTTTTTTAAAGGCATAAAGTTAGTTAGTTCTCAATCCCGTATTCATCATGATAAAAGTACTTAGGATAAGTTAAGAAAAAAACTAATTGTTATGTAACAGTACCATGTATTACTTTTAATTGACTAGCGTGATAACTTTCTTTTACACACACGAAAACAACTGATATTACAACAAAGCAATCTTTGTTACTAACCAAGCTTTTGCGTAAAAGATATTCCTAATGCTAAGAACTTGTTTAAAAAAATTTCTAAAATCATTTTTTCGACCAAATCAAGATTTTATTAAAAGAGTAATTAAATATTCATTCAAAACTCAAAAATAATTTCAACCTTTTAAATTATGGTTTAAAATCAAAATGTTAATTTTGATATGAGTTTAAGAGAACAAATTTTAACCCTATAACTATAGTTTTCTGTAAAATCTATTTTATTTATAACTGCAGGCGTAATCCTTTACGTCAGCCAATATTTATTTATTTATTTTATTTTTTGTATGTTTTTTAGTATTTAAATAAGTTAAGAAAAGTAAATAATTTTAAAAAAGCATTTATTGTTTCTTGTTTACAAGATAAATGAGGGAGAGAAAAAATATCACATCAAAAAATGGAACCCACCAAAATATAAAAAAGATTTGAATTTTTATTATATTCCTTTAAAGAAAAAAAGAAAACTATCATATGAAAATTAAAAAGAGCCAGCAAGTCCCATGAGAAAGATAAAAGTAAAAAAAAAAAGTACGGTTAAAAAACTATTTAATTTACAGTCTACTTCACTGTAAATATAAACATTGACGGAAGATTAATTGATAATATTGATACATACACATATATATTGATATTGTCTTTTAAATTTATTGGAATTAAAACTGTTACACACACATATACATAAGGGATAGGGTCATACTTCGCAGTGACAGTTTCGTGGCCTAACTGCCCAAGTCTTGACATCACAAAACTAAAACTATAAAATGGATGGGAAAATTGGCGCCCCCGCGGACCACATGTTCTGTGGCTATTATCCTCTCCTAACTCCCAAAGTGCTACCCCTTTCCTCGTTCGAAATTTTATACCAAAAATTAGAATAAAAAACTTCGAACATCTCTTTGAAGGGGTGGTTGTTTCAGACACTAAAGCTGCCTGCAAGTTGCAGATTCTCTCAAATTTACGCATAGAAGATGACCCTCCCTTCTTAGTTCTAGGGTTTCAGCTTTCAATCTCAGTCGAAATTCATTCAGCCATGGACTCAATCTGCACCAATTCCTTGTATACACAACCTTGTAACATAGTTTACGACCTTTTCCACTCTAAGAGTCGATCATCACGGACTTTGCTTTCCCCGTCTTTATCCGTATCGTTAAGGGGAAGAAGAGGTAATAAGTTATGGCGGACGCGAATTTTGAGTTTCGCTGCGGCAGCTGGTTCCAACGGTAACGTTGCCGCCACGAAAAGCGCTTCAGCTTCTGTAGGCGAGACTGGTAGCAAGGCCTCGTTAGTCAGCAAGTCGAGCAGTGCGCTGGAGCAGCTTGACATCGAGCGCGGCGTCTGCATTCCATATCGCAAGTACTCTCCCGAGATAGTATGACCTTACCGGTTCTTTCAATTTCAGTTTGAATTTCGGCTTTATGTTTCGATTTCATTTATATATGCACCTAGTCTTAAAATACGTTTAGCTGTGCATTGAGTTTGCTCTTCCGTCAAGAGACATGCCATTTGAATTTTTGGAAATCCCAAGTCCTGAGAAGTTAATATTATGTTTGTCTCCAATCAGTGACCATTACAACCAATACCTTGAGGTTAAAATCATGACCAAATTCAAGTGAAGCGTATGTTTAATTTGGTCCAATATGTTACATGTTTGATTCTAACTTGATGCGACATGCTGTGTCTAATTTTTTCTTGCTGATAATTAGGTCAGGAACAAGGTACTAGAATCAAGAGGGGCAATTCTGTCACTAATATTGCGGGGTGTGGAGATAGTTTGGAATCTGGGCTTCTACTGGTCTACCTTGACGTATGATTTCTTAGTTGGAAGGGATGAGGAGGTTGTTCCATACCGTGCTCGGCAGCTTAGGAACCTCTTGTGTGATTTGGGGCCTTCTTTTATTAAAGCTGGTCAGGTATGCTATGGTTCAGTCAAATAATCAGACCAAGCAGGTCTTAGCTTGCATTTAGCCGTTGCTTATAAGTTATTTGGGATCTGACAGGTCCTTGCAAACAGGCCTGACATCATTAGAGAAGATTATATGAATGAGCTATGCATTCTTCAAGATGACGTGCCTCCATTTCCCAATCAAGTAAAACTTGTTACCGAGTCCCAATAGTTCTGTCAATTGAGTTTAATCATACTAAGTCAGGTTCATTTTGTTGATTACTGGGCTATTATATTTCTGACATGTGGCTTAAAAATTGCCTAGATTGCATTTGATATTATAGAGGAGGAACTTGGTCAGCCCATTGAAGCTGTTTTCAGCAGAATCTCATCAGAAACAATAGCTGCTGCAAGTTTGGGTCAAGTTTACAGAGCTACTTTACGTGCCACTGGCGAGGATGTAGCCATCAAGGTGCTTTGGAGCTCTTATTGTGTTTAACTTCTGTTCTCATACCCAAGAATAGCATTTGATTATGCGCCCCCCTTCCTTTGGTTGTGTGATGGTTCATTGAGATTTGCATGCTCACTATGCTTAAGAGAAATCACTTTAATTTTTTGTTTATGGTCGCCGATGGAGATTTGCATAGTTTCCCGCATGTAAAGTGCTGCATATTTATATTCTCTTTTTTAAAAGATAAACAAAGGGGAGAGGGAAAAAGCAACATGTTTAGAACAAGGTTATTTCTACTTCTGAATTTTAGCTTTGGTGTACTTGCAGGTTCAAAGACCTGAGATAGAGCCTATCATATACCGAGATCTTTTTCTATTCCGTACTCTTGCTTCATTCTTAAATGGCCTTAGTATGCAGAAGTTGGGGTGTAATGCTGAGCTGATAGTCGATGAATTTGGCGAAAAACTTTTGGAAGAGCTTGATTATACCTTGGTACTTAGCCGTCTTGCCAAAGAAGAAAAATTTGATTCCAATGACATATTCAGTATGGTTTCTCTGGATACTTTAATTTTAAATAAATGTACTAATGTCATTTTCTTTATTTCAGGAAGCCCGTAACATTGAAGACTTTATTGAGAATTTTAAAAATGATCCTACTGTCAAAATTCCACTGGTTTACAAACAACTTTCTGGTAACCGTGTCTTAGTAATGGAATGGATTGATGGTATTAGGTGCACCAACCCTCAGGTTTGCTTAATTAGATACGTGATGTTGTGATGCCTTTGCTAAATGTGTCTGCCTCAATCAACATTGTTTGGCTTTTGTTGTAACCTATGATTTTCTTGCTTGCGAATCAGGCCATTAGAGATGCTGGTATTGATGTTGATGGATTTCTAACAGTTGGTGTGAGTGCTGCTCTGCGACAACTGCTGGAATTCGGATTATTTCATGGAGATCCACATCCTGGAAATATTTTTGCCATGCGTGATGGACGAATTGCATATGTGGACTTTGGCAATGTTGCTGTTCTTAGTCAGGTAATTCATATGCTGAACATTTAGAGTCAACACCTGGTGCCTCTTTGCTGGTATGTCCTTTAAATGATTGTAAAGTGCACTAAATATTTAGGGATCAACACTTTTCACATAGGTGGGTGCTTGCCATTGCATTATATACCTGCAGATACACCTTTGAAAAGCAGGGGTTGCACTGTGCATATTGTTTTATTGTATTTCATCCATATCTAGCTTTGACGAGAGGAAAAAAAAATCTTATAGCTAGATATGTTGCTGTTTTAATAATGTTCATCAGTTTTTTCCTGATTGTTCCCCTATCCCAAAATGACCAGAAAATATATATCTTTGAAATTAATTATTTCTCCAGTGTTTGAACAATGTATATATTTTTGGCTGACATGTTAATATGCATCCATTTCTACAGCAAAATAAGCAAATTTTAATTGATGCTGTTGTCCATGCTGTAAATGAGGACTATGCTGAGATGGCTAATGATTTCACTAGACTGGGTTTCCTATCACCTGGGACTGATGTCACTCCTATAATTCCAGCTTTAGAAGCGATTTGGCAGAACTCTGCTGGGAAAGGACTGTCAGATTTTAATTTTCGGAGTGTCACTGGTAGGCAATATTTATACCAACCCTTTGCTGCTATCTGACCATCTGATCTGAACTTTGGTGTACCTCTTTGAAATTAGTTTTCTGATCTTGGGTCTGGAATTTTTTTTATTTAGTTACATTGGCTGATTCTCTTGTTTCATCTTTCTCAATGTACCCCTGTTTTCCTTCAATAAATTACTTAAAAAGAATTCAAATATATATTAGCATATTGGAGTTTGATTTAATTGACTGGAGGGTGTCAAATATTGTTACGGAAGAAAACTAATTTGTTGTGTTGTTTACTTTGTATGTGTTTGTTGTGGAAGAATAATTTAGCTCTAGAATTTCTAGGATGATTTGATTTTCTTATTTGAATGATCAAATTTGCTTTTTGACTCATGATGAATTGGTAATCTCATAAGGATACTGTAGTTAATGCAGCATCTCTCAGCTATTTTTTTTGGGGTAATGACGCACGTTTTCGGCATTAGTTTGTGTGAGATAGAGGGAGGGAGGGAGATAAATTTCAAATGCTTCTAATCATGCATGATTTCATGTAAACTGATGCTATTGTAAAATATGCTGCAGGGAAGTTTAACCAATTGGTTTACAATTATCCCATTCGTATACCTGAAAGGTTCTCCCTGGTAATCCGTTCTTTACTGACTCAAGAAGGCATATGTTTTACTCTGAAGCCTGACTTCAAATTTCTTGAGGTAAAATCTCCTATGTTTCTGAGTTCTTCAGGATACAAGTTGATTTAAAAACTTCATATAACTTATTTTAGATGAGCAAATATATCCAGAATGACTCTGGATAAGGAGGCTAAAAGTTGGGGGATAAAAATTTATCATATATGAGAAAAATGCAATTTCCACATCTGCATCAGAGGAAGAAGCAGGGACAAAAATAAGTTGAAAGTTTAGTATATTTGAACAGGCACTTCTTTACTGTAATCCAATATATTTTGAGTATGTCTTTAATTTTTTTTTAATCACGCCTTATTTCAATGGAACAAGTTCTTCTGTCCAAAAAAAAAATGTAATAACAAGTTCTGCATGTCAAATAGGTTGCCTATCCATATGTGGCTAAGAGACTCCTAACAGACCCAAATCCAGCTCTACGTGAACGTCTCATACAGGTTAGTTTAAAGCTGGAGTTCAAAATGCTAATTTTAGAAATAGAACGGTTTCTTACTTATGTTGCTCGAATTAATGTTTTGTTCATCACTTTAAACAACTTGTTGCTTTTTAGGTTCTATTCAAAGATGGTTTGTTCCAGTGGAAACGGCTTGAAAACCTCATTGTTCTTGCAAAGGAAAATGTGGCCAAGATGAGCAGTAATCCGGCATTGCAAGTGAAAGACATGTCTGTATATTTTCAAAACCACAGGGTGTGTTTGGTTTCTTGCTTTTGAGTCATCCAAGAAGTAATATTCACCTAAGGCTAATCTATACAGGCAAAGAACGAGAAACTTGCGAGTTGAAAGAAAACTGGACCTCACAGACACCATTAGAGATGGAGCTCGTCTTTTCTTTGTTGACGAAGGAATACGTAGACAGCTTCTTCTTGCTTTGACTGAGGATTCAAAGCTTCATATAGAAGAGGTTTGTTCCTAATATACCCTTTGCTCTCTCTTAGAGGTCTTCAATCTTTGGATTTGTGGGTTTTGATTTGTGTTCTGTGCAGCTTGTCGATGTGTATAGGCTAGTAGAAGACGAGATAGACCTACCTTCAGTGGCTTTAGAAGTAGCAAGAGGTATTTCCGTAGTTTAGATTGTTTTCTGGCATGGCTTGCTACATATGGCGAACCAAATATTAATCTGGTTCTATTCTGTTTGTAGACTTCCCAACTTTTGTCAAAGATCTACTACTTTCCTGGAGTGACTCAGTCTTATCCGATAGATAGCCAAGTCCTTGGACTTTCAGCATAAGGAGTACAGACATTTTACTTATTGGTATACCGTATACGCCTGTCATGTTTCTTTTTTCCTCTATAGCAAAAGGGTTCACTATAGCAAGTTTACCACATGTATGGGAATAACATTTTGCTTAGTAAAATGATTTATAGTTTCATGTGCATAATCCACAAATTCCTAGTTTTTAACCTTCATTTTTTTCTTGTTGCGCAATCCCGATTCATGTTCGATCATGTAAACCTTAATTTCTGCGTTGCTGGGAATAGGGTATGCGTTTTTAACCGCAAATTGATAATGTAATCCATGAGTTGATCTATTGTGCTAGATTTACTTCCATTTCACGTAGGAAATTGACGGGACTATCAATATAGCTGTTGATAATTTTATAATAACTGAGTCGAGGGACTATCACGTTAATTTTAATGTTACTAGCTGAATTTTGATCGATCTGCTTTTTAATGGATAGATATTAAATGGAATTTATTGAGCTAGAATAAGTACAAATAGAGGGGTATTCTGAGTCAGCACGGGGCATTCATTGAGAACTTTGACTTGAGAGTCTCGAAACTGCAGCAGTGAGGAATGCCGTTTTAAAACACGGCAAGCAAAGCCGGTCAGCACTCAGAATATAAGTACTCCCTCTGTCTTTGTTTTGTTCAAACGTGTGGGTGGCGTCATGGCGTTGACTCCATTAACCCCCGCCATTAAAAAATTAACAGCTTCCCCATTTGTTACTACAAAACCCACGAGTCAAATGTGTTGGCCCCCCTCTATAATCTGCTTTTTATACGGTCAACATAACCCGGTTGTCATATTAGAATATCGCGGGAAACAAATTTTAATTATTCATAGAATTACCGCCAAATTGTTTGAAATTTACTATAAAACACATCAATTTTTAATTAATAATATTAATAAATTTAGTCTTTACGCTTTATGCTCAAATTAATGGGAATTCCTACGTTGACTAAGGAGAGGATCTTTTTCCCCAACCTCAAAAGTGCTTCACGTCACGGAATTTCAAGCTTAGGAGTTAGAAACACGTTTTCGGAAAACTAACTACTTTTGTAACTGGTTCATCTTTACTGTTTTCAAAGTCGATTTCTATAATTTCAAGTTATTTGTATTAAGGTCAAATGATATTAAAAAACAACATGAATAAATTACATAGTTCCTACATAATATAGATATAAATAATCAATACAAGGCGATCAAATAGGATGAACAGAAGTTATTGTACTTGATATAAAATCTAAAACCAACATGCTTTCTTTTTTTTTTTCCAAACAAAATACCAGACTTCGAAATAAAAAAAATCATTTTGTTTACTTTTAATATTCATCACCAAAATTTAAAAATTCATCCATGGTTATCTCTTATATGCAAAGAATTAACAGATTATTTCTCAGGAGTCAGGACTCAATTTGGGCTGGATTTGGGTCAATGCAATTTTGGAAAATCAGGAGGGCATTAACGTCATTCGGCTCGATGTACGACCTTTGCCTTCCTTTATATCTTCCTACGGCGGGGGAATAGTATTTAGAAGCCGGGAAGAAAGAGACCCTACCTACCGCGCTTTCAAAGCGGAATCTCCATTTTCGTGAAGATCACAAAGCCGTCTCTCTCTCTCACTCGACTATTCTTCGTATTAGTTTTCTATCTTCAGTCATCAATTCTCACTTATAAGGTAAGCTTTAGCCTATTCTCAATGCACTCGATTTCTCGAGGGCCTCGCACTTTATCTCCATATATTACTCTTGGAGTTCGAGCGCAGTTATTTTTCGCGATTATAATTTTATTGTTATCTTTTGTATTTACTAGTTTTATTGCGACTTTATACCTATGCTTGAGAATCAGTCAACATTATGTTACTCCACAGAGAAATTGGGTTACAGAATTGCATGATTTTTCCTGTCTTGTTCGGTTGGGTATATTGTTATATATCGATTTTCTTGGCCATTATTGATTGTTTGTTTGGTATACCTGTTTTTTGTATTCACTAAACTATGTTGTGTATAATATTTTATTTGATGTTGGTATTGGATTTATGCTAATTTTGTAAGCATATACAGGTATCAGCGTTGTGTTTAGCTAAAGTTTAGGATTTGAGAGGTATATTGGTTATGGAATTCAAGTATTTTGTTAATGAAAGCCATATAGTCTAATCTGATGTATCACTTTCGAGGGAAATAATCTGGACCTCTGGTGTGCTGAAGCATTATATTGCCTTTACATGATTATTCTTTGTAATATCTCTGATCTTCGTCTATATAACATTCTGAACGCCTTTGTATCTTCCCAGCACTTAAAATTTTCCTAGCCATTTCAATACCTGGATACTTTATTGGAATAGCATTTTAAACTAGTTGTATGTTATTCTGTTAGGTTACAGTTAGAATTCTAAATATGTTACCACCGACTCCGCAACATAATCCGATGTGAGAAAATGCCAAGCATCAGCACAAATTTCATATAAGTGGCCTGTCCTTGGTTTTCAGACCTCTTGTAATAGTCAGTCCAAGTTGCTTTAGACAGCATGGAGGATATATCAGATACCCATTGGGAAGATGTAGTCTGCCCCATATGCTTGGATTGTCCTCATAATAGTGTTATGCTCCAATGTTCTTCTTATGATCAAGGATGCCGTCCTTTTATATGTGACACAAGTCAATTACACTCAAATTGTCTTGATCGTTTTAAAATTTCATGTGGCATGTCATCCTCTTTGTCGACTGATGAAACCTCCATAGAAAATAAAGAGCCAGTGGTATCAGATGACCGATGCAAGCTGAGTTGTCCCTTGTGCAGAGGTGAAGTGTCTGGGTGGATTGTTGTTGACAAAGCCCGTGTATTTCTGGATAAGAAGAAGCGTTGTTGTGATGAGGGGCAATGCTCATTCATGGGAAGTTTCTCGGAGCTGCAAGAGCATGCCCAACAGGAACACCCCCATGCTCGTCCATCAAAAATTGACCCTGCTCGTCAGCTTGATTGGGAGAATTTTCAGCAGTCCACTGAGATCGTAGATGTTTTGAGCACTATTCATTCAGAAATCCCTCGAGGGGTGGTTTTAGGAGATTATGTGATTGAATATGGAGATGATGATACTGCTGATGAGTTTGAAGACTTCCCTGGAGATGAAGGCAACTGGTGGACATCTTGTATCTTATATCAGGTCTTTGACAACTTCAGGAGTTCCAGAAACAGAAGACGGTCAAGAGTTAGTGATACAAGAAGGAGTAATCGCCGTTTAAGTTATGATACTTCAAATTCTGATGAAAGTTCTGTAGCATCAGTTGAGTATACTGATTATAGGCTAGATGAGATTGATGATGAGTTTGTTAGTACAGCTGGCCACTTAAGGGGTAGCAGTGGTTATCGCAGGTGAATAGCTCTTCTTCAACTCTACTCTCTTTTGCCAGTTGCAACATTCTACTAATAATGTCCTTTACATCTTATATTGACTTTCCGATTTGTCAATGTCTAGATTTTCAGTATAAGACTTTGGAAAGAATGTTAAATGGTTTGGACTATAATTAAATTTGTGCCAAGCTTCCTCACGCAAACCAGAACAAGTGACTAAAACTTTCGTTTTCCTTCCCATGACTATATGTGATTGGCAACCCATATTGGATTCTTCAATTTTGAAACAGCTATCAGGGTTATAGATGTGGATATGGTATGCCCAAGTTTGTAAAATTTCTACGTTGCCGTTGCCATTAGATCATGTATTCTTGTTTCCCCATTTCAGATATCACAGACGCCGATCCCGCTTCTATGACAACTAACTACTAGGTATGTGGTGCCAGTAAATAATCTGCGTTTTCCTCTTTTATCATACTAAGGTTTCGACTCCAGACGTAAATTGGCCTGTTAATACTTATTTTTGCACCAGAGTCGCAATCCTAAAGGACTTTCATTGGTGATAGCTTTCTTTATGACTTGTGAAGCAGTGGTGCCGTAGGCTTTTTATTTCATTCCCTTTATATACGTACTTATTTTTGAGTGTGCTAGCAGTACCTGAACAGAAGGGGAGCAAACTGAAAGGCAGAGTTCCACAGTGTGATCTCCGTGCAGCTCGTATGCATTTCAAGGTTACATTTATTGCATCTTCAGTGAGATGTGCTGATGGGCAACTTTACAAACTGAACAGTTGCATACTTCCTTGTGGGTCACATACTCGTTGAAGCTTTGTTTTATGGTTAGCTTTAAACGCTCCATTTGTTTGCTCAGTCTGAATGAACGCTGGGCATTGAAAGCCTGTTAATTTACTCATGTGCGACCTTCTAGTGTTTCTGCAAGCATTCTGATGCTTGATTATGGTAGAACTAGTTTACATCTTTTTCCTGTACATATAGCTAATTGATCGTGATATGTTAGAATAATAACTATATAATTAGCTGTTAGCCGTTGCTTTTTTGAATTTATAACCATAGTGCTTATCTTTATTTGAGATTAATTAGATAGGACTACGCTTCTTATCACCTGAGACGTGCATTTGCCGGAATTGGCACTATAATTCAAATAGATACCGAAACTTAGTTAAATTTCAGTTTCAATTTGCAAAGCTAGAGTCGTACGCAAACCATTGTCAAGGGAGTACTCACATAACGCACTCCAACTCAACTCGCCCTGCAAATGCATACGTCCCGTCTAACTGTTCCGTCAGGGCTGAATCTATCACTTTGATATGCTTGGTTTACTCTGCAAAATCCTTTGAGCCTCTTCACATTATGAAATTTAGGGAGTTTCTACCAGATTGATTTAGTTTTAAATTCCCCTACTGATGATGTGCAAAATCTAATTAATGCAAGCTTATTTTTCATATTATGTGCAAACACATCGAGTATAAGCTTTAGGAATAAATATTTTATATATTAACTTCTAAATAGGTAAAATTGCTAACTGAGGAGAAAGATGTCATTTTAAATGAAAGAAAAACTAGGAAATTGTGTTTTTAGTATGAGCCTGTGTCGATTAAATGCTGAACCCAAAAGGTTCAACGATAAGACATCTTTATTTGATGTTCATATGCTGGAAAGGGATTTTTCAATCCACTATAATTACTTGCAAGAATATTCAAAGAAGATGCTTTGCTCTTTTTTTTTTATAAAAAAATTTAGATAAATTTAGCACAAGTCTCTCGCTAAAGTCAAAACATAACCCTAAGCTTAAAGAGTTCTTATAGAGAATTTAAAATATTGCCTACTAAAAAAACTCTCACATTAGTGACAGAAATCAAATTTACGTCTTTATATAATACAAACCTATCTAACTCTCATTTACCTTTGCTCATTTTTTCACAGTGGCGATATCAAAGTTCGTAACAGAGGAAAAGGTTGTAGAGCATGATGGCCTTTATGAGAAGAGTTCTATTTGAAGATTACGGACCATGTCATGTGTGTATATGCATGGGGAGAGTTTGCATCCTTTTGGGGATGTAATTAGATAGATCGAATTGTAACAAAAAATTAGATCGAATTAGTGTTTTGCAGGCCCATTCCCGCCCTATACCATCCATAATTGACCAATTTCCAGGTTCCTGAAAAATTCAATACCCGATGAGCAGACAGGAATGACAAACGTAGCACCAAAGAAAGCAATTAGCAAGTCATTCAACATCATCTCATTTCATTAAGCATACACACACAAGCGCTGATGCCAGTCCCGGATAGTGGAGGGGAGCCAAAACTTCAAATTACTTTACAAAGCAAGCTCATAACTCAATAGTTACTCAGTTGAGATTAAACGACACAACGGGAACAATATAAGTATAGGAAGCAGGGAACTAATATGGGCAATTCTTTGGCAAGTTCCGGATGACGTTACTTTTCATCCCTATTTTAGAACGCATGGCTTCCACGCCAGTCCTATTAATTTCCTTCAGCACTTTCATCCTCACCATTTACTCCCTTGATTGCACTGTCGCCAAACCCATGCTCCTGTACCTGCAAATCAACAAACAAATACAAGATAATGAACCCATCCTCACCATCATTTACATAGTGTTAATTCAACAAATGTTGTCCTTGATACTTCAAAAAAATAGAGCACAAAGTTAGAAGAAAACCTTGAAGCCAATGCAGCAGCAACAGCCATGTTATTTGTGGGTGATGGTCGGGGTTTTTGACGATAATAACGCAAAAATTCACGTGAACCAAGTGTTCTGGTTGATATTCCATCATTTGATTTCTTGGTGATTATGAGCTCCGATCCACCACTGCCAAGTTCTATATTGTTGTCTCCTTCACCTGATGCAACTAGTTGCTTCCCTTGCTCATCCACATAACTGCGAACAAAATTAAGAGCAATTGAGATGAGATGCAATGGCAGCTCATAATAAAAAACGGTACTAGCCTGCTGCTATAATCATAGAATTCTTCCAACTCCACTTCCTCGTCATCATCGCCATCACCATAATGCACTTTACAGTGACTTTTGGCGGCCATGTGTTTCCTAATTGCTTCCAGGCTGCTGAAAGGATGGCATCTATCATTGCAGTAAAGACACATATAATCCCTCATGACCTAGAAAATAAACAGGGGGAAAAGGTTGATGAAATCAAGCTTTACTAAGCATAATAAAATAAAAGAGGCAAGCATCAATAGCCTGTCAATAAATACCTTAAGGCCTAGATAGGTGAGCAGGCCTTTTGGATCCTTTAAATACTCAACATCTGGAATGAAGAATCCATGCTGCTTGTGTAGGTGAACAATGCAACTTTCTATAGTATCATGCTTTTGATCACACATAAAACAGCATGATGGATCCAAATCCCCATAATCATCATCATCATCTTCGTCCATATCAACATTATCATCATGCTCATTCACATTCAAACCAGTCAGGGACGTTGAAGCATAATTAATCAAAGGATCCTCAGGATCGACCTCCTCCCATTCATCTTCACTTCCTTCACTTTCATCATCGTCTACATCTCTTCTGGAAGGAGGTCTGTTCACTACACGTTGTGCTTGCGGTTTGACTATTGCCTTGTCATCTGAAGAACTACTTCCTTCAGATGCCCGCATCAAATGACCCCGGGATTTGAGATGCTCAGCATGAGCCTTTGAACTTTTATAACTTTTTCCACAAAGGCCACAACTATAGAGCATGGGAGTTTCAGTTTTATCTTTCTCTTGAGCAGCTGCAGACTGTCTAGCCAAGAACAGTGCTTCTGTCACCCCAGGAACACCGGCTACCTTAAAAAAAACAAAAGGCAAATGAGCTCATTTTATGGGAAATAAATCAATAGGAATCATTTATAAGCTTGGACACAGCACATTTAAGCAAGTAACAAAAACCTCCCCAGAAAAATTCAACAAACAAATTAACAATCCTTCTTGCAAAATAGAATCCTATATTCAGCACAGAATGCCATATCAGAAGGTAAAATAAAATGGGATATGCATACGTACAAACTCACAGCACACAAAATCGGCATAAATTGAAAGCAGTGTTGCACATTTACGAGTAAGCGTACCAGGTATAACACGATACTACGGGTCAAATACTGAAAATTTTATGATAGGAATGCAAGATGTATCCATATATATATTAACACATGAAAAATACATAAAATAAAAAGTGAGTTTTAAACAAGCTTTTCTAAAGTAGTATAAACATTACGGCTAAAAATTAAGTTTTCTAGAATTTTTTTTTAGCTGTTTTGGACATCAATTCAATTTACTTGTTCACAATTGAAAAGGCATAACCTCGTCAGAAATATACTGTTTATCTTCAGTGTTGTTGGAAAAGTATGCAATAAATGAACGAAATTCAAAGATGCGAAGAAAGATAATGAATAAGCGCTTGAATTAATAGGGAAACCTTGCGCTTGAGATTGTATCTGTGCCACTCGGATTTGTAATGAATCTTTCGCTCAGCATCGTCGTTGAACTCCTTGTTGCAAGCATTACATGTCAAACCCGGCATGATTAAAGATCTCTTACGAATCCACCTTAATTATCTTGTTCAGGAGAATTTTCCTAGGCGAACCTGATAGTGTTTCGGTTCGATGATCCAATATAAGGCAGGCGACGGCTGGGAGAGACGGGTCGGTGAAACGAAGGCGACGCACTCTTCGTTTTTTTTTTTTTTTACAAATTTTTTTGAAAAAGATTAGATTCGATAGTGTCAAATTTCCTTGGATTATTTTTAAATATAAATCTAAATATTTAATAACTATAATTAAAATTATAATAAAATAATATTTTTTAAAAATTAAATCTTATATATCTCATTTATTCTTATTTTTTATTAATAATTTTTTAAAAATAGATTAAATTTACTCACGATTCAATGGTAAAACAAAGTTACCTTTTTTTTTAAATAATACTAATGTGAGACAGAGTAAATTGCCTACTACTTTCAGACATAAACTTAAATACTCAAGAGTTAAGATGTCTTTTTAATTGTTATGATTAAAATTATAATAAAATAATATTTTTTAAAAATCGAACGTCTAAATAATTATATGTTTTATTTTTTTCATCACGTGAAATAAACCTACGGACAAGAGGTTCATCGTCGTCCATTAGGTCTGATACTTACAGCTCATATCTCATACCATTCTATATTTTCGCCCACTACTTTTTCTTAATTTTTTTTTATTACAAGAAAAAAAGATGATCCCCAATGGTTTGCCAAAAATATCATTATCACAAAAAGATTAATTTTTGATAATATGATAAATTAAAATTTAAATATTATTTAGAAATATGTCTATATTTATATTTAGTATCCAATAATATTTTAAATATAATTAACTTTAATAAAAAATATCTATACTTAATAAAAAAAATATACTCATATAAATTTTGATTATTTATATTTATACATTGTCAATATTATAGCTGGCAAAAGAAGAATATTGTATTTATTTAAAATTCTATGATGTTTGTAATAAAAAAAACAATTCGAGTAGCTACCAAATATATTTGATATAAGATATTATTTTTAATTATAATAGTTAGTTAATTTTTTTTAGATAGATTAAAGAAATTAAATTTAATTTCTTTAATCTCTTAAAAAAATTAATTAATTCTTATAATTAGAATTATAGGAGTATTAAATAATAAATAGTCAGGTACTATAAGCTATCACTAAAAAAAGGATAGAAAATACAGAAATTAAATATAATTTAGATTAATACAAAAATGGCAAAAAAAGAAATATTTTTGAATTTTTTATTGATAAAACAATGGGGGAAAAAAATAAAGCTAGCCAGCGCGTGACCATATCGGCATCACTGGGCCCAACGTCGAGCCTACCATTCCAGCAGCAGCTGCCAAATTTGAAATTCCTTCCGTATAATTTTTTTTAACTGAAAAAGAAAAACGTTATACATCAGATTAATTTACCAAAAAGGAGCACGCTATTATTAATCAAAGACGAAATTGAGTATTCGGCCCATAAAAAGACGAAAATGAAAATGAGTTTTAATAATAAAAAAAGACAACAATGAGTAGGGAGCAAAAAAAAGAACGATAGAGAAAAAAAAGAGGGGAATAAACCGAAGATAACCGCTCCAACGATCAAATGGAGGATTGTCAATAGCATTTCGTCTTCGTTGTTCTGGTCCTTCTCTCGCTTTCTCTCTGAGCAGAGTTTTGAGGGACAAGAAGCACAGAACTTCAACTCAAAACTCTGCTTCTTACCATCTACTTCTACCTATTCCCTCGTCTCTGCTTTCACAGCGTTGCCATGGCTTCCATTTCCAGATCTCGACGACTTCCCGAGCCTCGATCTGGCGGCAAAATTGTCCGACCCCGCCGAACCGCTGCTGCTAAGACTCCTTACGACCGGCCTACTCCCTCCAATTCAGCCTCTCGGAGCCCTAGTTGGCTTTCTCGTTTCGTTTTCTCCCCCACTCGCTCCATTGCTTCTGGTGCTGGGAAACTCTTATCCACCGTTTTTGATTTAGAATCTTCGCCAGCGTCGTCGTCCTCGTCTTCTTCTTCCACGTCTTCTGCTAATGATTCCACTGCTGGTAATGCCTATATTGTAACGATTTTACAAGTTTGAGTTGGATGGTTGATTTACTTGGAATTCTAGGGTTTTAATTCTCGTTTATTCTTCTGAGGTTATCAATTCGGAAAAATTTTCTATCTTTCTCTTTGAACTGGAGTATGTAGAACTTTGATGTGCCTAGCTTTGCCTTAGACTTATTAGTGCAGGTGCCCCACTATTACCGCTATCCTGATGTGCTTAATTAGATTTACAAAACAGGAGATATCGAATTATGTATTTTCATGCATGTTTGCCCTGCTTTATCGAAAAGAAAGAACTTGACTTTTGTTTTGAACCTCCTATCCCCTCCTGAATAATATGTCTGCGCTGTTCCCTGTTGCAGAGGAGGAAATTGGTACTGCTAAGGATGAAAATGATGTCTCCCTTAAAGGCGATGACATGTCGAATAAGGTAATTGACTCTCTTCTATTCTCTATTGCGCCAGAGATGTTCTGCTAGTTTGCTTATTTAGCAAGCCTGTTTTACTATACTTTTTTGCCTTTCTATTTTTGAAGTCGAGCTGCTTTTGTTTATTGCACATACATGAAATTGAAAGTGGACAAACATGCATGTAGTCACTTGCAATTACTTGTACAATACCACAAGCATGGTACTATTCTCCATGTTTTCGTAAGTGGATTGGAATGAGACTACTACATATAACCTTTTCGGTTTAGCTGGAGGCAGTTTTGATTAATGGTTTTTATTTGCATTAATCTCCTGGTGTTGTGTGAGAGCATTGTGCTTAACATTTTTCTAATTTTCTTTTTTGTTCCGGAAGAGTGGGACATTGGAAATGATCAATGCCTCTGGGAAGGATCTCCAACCAGTAGTTTGGAATAGCAAAAGCAAGCGTGTCATTGAGCAGCTAATTATGCGCGAGACATTCTCAAGGTGCTGAAAAATTGGCATTTTATGGGTTTTAATACTGTTGGCTTTAGTTGCTCAGATAGGGTTTTAAAGGAGCTTGATATTTGAACAGGGAAGAATGTGATCGATTTATAAGAATAATTAGATCAAGAGTAGTAGATACTTCTGCCAATGAAGATGAATCTAATCAGGGGCCAAGTGATATGCTCAACAGGACTCTTGCGAATGGTATAGTCTACCACACAACTCTTATCTTAGATGATTACTATTACCTGACCTTGTGTTTTCCAACACAGATTCACCTGATCTCAGCAGTGCTGCTGTTATGGAGGCAAAGAAATGGTTAGAGGAGCAGAAGTCCAGATTAGATTCAAATTCAGATTTAGGTTATGGAAGTCACAATTTAAATATGGTTACATTGCCACAAGTTAGTAACTTTCTCTTTTTCTCCTGGTGGCAAAACATATTGTAATGCTTATATGCTTCCTCCTCCCCTTTGGGTTGTTTAGTTTTACCAATGTACTTGGCCTGTCTGCAGGCTCTCAAAGATGAAGGATCACCCGTTGATGTGGCTAAATCATATATGAGCTCACTCCCACCTTGGTCATCTCCTTCCATAGACCATAGTAAGCCTTTGACGCCAATTGGAATCCAGCTCTTCAAAGAAGAAACAACATATCCAGTCAGTAGCTATTCTACATCGTCCACCAAGGTGCCATTGGCTTTTTTTTTTTTTTCAAACTGTGTGTATATAATGTTCTTGTTGCTTTTATTATGACTGGAGGGGCATGTTTTGTATTTGGACTGGTGTTTTTAGCTTGATGTTGTTGACTGGTACTGATTCTGAACTTTAGACAATGAGTCCTCATTTCTTAAACAGATTCTCCAATGACAAGAGATATAGATAAACCAGAACAGTCATTAGTGTTGAAATTCATGATGTACCAATTTGTATCCAAATGGACAATGGACATTAGATTGAGGACAAGACACCTATTCGTATGGGTTTTGGTCTTAGCACTGCATGAATGATTACTTTGTCAAGAAAGTTATATGTGTGGTTTCTATCAAATGTCAATCATAGCTGGGCTTTTACTTTTTATGGAGATGACTCTGTCATTGGTGTGAAATGTTGGAACATTCTGCTTATAGATTATAGCTTGATTTATGTGCTGATTATGGGATGCAGTTGAAAAGGGATTCTCCAGCTACTGGGTCATGGAGTATTCAGGATGAAATACGAAGGGTGCGTTCCAGGGCAACTGAGCAGATGCTTTGTTCACTTCCCTCCCCAAAAATTGATTGGTCTACATCTGCTTTGGAATGTAAAAATAACGTGAATCCTTCTGCTACTGAAAATATTGAAGCTACTGTGGTAGAGAAAGTGCCTAATTTTACCACTTCAATAGATGCATCTTTGAACTTGGTCAATGAATGTAATACTCAGTCAGCTCCAGGTATGATTCTGCTGTGGGAAACCCATTGATCTGTTCAGTGGTACTCACTCTTCTTTTGCAGGACAGATAGCTCTTAGTTGGATCTTTTTTTTCTGGAGCTTGAATTACTTTTTGCTGACAGCTAAAACATTTGACATCAATTGTTTGCCTTCAGATTTGAAGAGGCAACAGGATGGTGTTCAACTTGAAAGTGCACGGTCTGATTCAGCTAACATTAATTCAGAACAAAATCAGGTGCTCATAAGCTCTCTTTTCTCCATTTTTATGATATTCATAATCATAATTATTTTATCTAACGTCCTAACATAGTTTTTTTTTTTTTTGCTTTTTCATAAGGGCTCTCAAGCGAACTTTCAGCAAACTGAAGGTAAATACTACTGCTATTTACCAGGTTAAATTATTTATCTGTTCCAACTGTACTGATTCCTTTATACCATTTGATTTCAAAATTTTTGGGTCATATATTGGCTTAAATTATGGGCATCACAAGTAATTATCCATCTTCATCTTAGCACTAAGGAATAAGAAGTAACTGGGAATTTTGTGCTTTTTTGTTGCTGTGCCTGTATAATGAACAACAGATAAGACACTTAAGCATGCTCATAGTTTTCATTTCTCCCATTAGAAGTTTTAATTTGCATATGAAAAATCATGCCACATAGGTTCACAAGATGACTGCAGAGAGATAACAATTTCAGGGCATAAACCAAGGTCGTCAGATGATGTGATAACGAACAGGTTAGAATATATTTTTCTTGTTTACATTCCTTTCTTTTCGATAAACTAGTTTGTAATCCTATTCAAGCATCTATAATTACCAAGTATGTTTAATTTGGGGAATCTGGATGGTATCTCTTCCTTTTCCCTTTCTGGAGTTTTTTTTCAGTTATTTGTCGTATTTTTAACATTTCATGAATATGATAGGGATGGTGGCATGGTTAAAGTAAATGGCATCAGTGATATGAATGGGGCGAACTATGAGATAGATCCAGCGAAAGAAACCAGAGAAGGTGTATTCTTGT
Organism: Leucaena leucocephala; assembly: GCA_037074615.1. Lineage (NCBI taxonomy): Eukaryota > Viridiplantae > Streptophyta > Magnoliopsida > Fabales > Fabaceae > Leucaena > Leucaena leucocephala. Next base: position 3,445,668 of record CM073517.1, on the reverse strand, counting down.
TTTACATTTTCTGGATGACCTGTTTTCATATATAGTGCTAGTTTTCTCCATGACTTCGCAATTATCTATCAGTTGTATGTATGTAGGGTTAGAGGATGCTTGAAATTATCCTTATTTTAAAGTACTTAGTCAATCCATTTTATCCAGCATTTCCAAACATTAGATTCTTATCCTTCATCTGAATGCAGCTCCAGAGTCTGTATTGCCCGACGGAAACTGTTCAGTGCTCGAAGAGAAGGTAGGAGCAGATGTGTCAGCAAATGGCTTCCCCTCTTCAGGACCCAGGTAAATATATGGTACCTTAATTTTGATTATAAATTATGTTACACTAGTAGCTGTAATCAGAGTGTAGGTAACACAAACAAGCAACTATTCTCATTTGGACCCCTCACTTAATTACTAGAAAAAATAATTGGCCAACTTGAAAAATCATTTGAGGAGAATCAGTGAACTTCCTTTTCACACGTCTGGGAACATATGTTGGCCAGTTTGTCCTTACGGGGAAAAAATAAACTAATTTTTGTATTTCCATGCTTTATAGTAATGCAGGGCAGGGTACTGAACAAAATGATAAAACATCGGATAACAAACACGATCCAGTTGGTTCAGGTGATGAAAGGATATCCAAGGGTGTAGCTGAACAAGAGACTTGTGAACCGTTGAGTGGTACTTGTATGGAGGTTCCTGATGTGACTGCAAACAACAACATCGCAACCAATGAAGATGACTGTGTTGCCACCGGCTCGCAGAACAGTTCAAGTGTACAAAATGAGTTTGAGCTGGAACATTCGGAGGTAGCTCCAGAACCAGACATGACAGTGTCCACGAGGAGTATTGCTGAGAAGCAAAAGGGTAAAAGAATTACCAGATATAACCGAAGAGGCAGAGGCAGAGGCAGGGTTGCCAAGTGATGGATGAGGGGGTTGTATCCTGTGTGCCAAATCATTTGTAACTTACTGTTAGCTTAGAATGTAGGTACTGTGTGCTTTGCATCCGCAGATTAATTTGTTGTGAAATCAATATTTAGGAGTCAACATATTAATTGGGCTGCATTTTCTTGCACCTTCCCGTTCTGTTCTGCTCGGTGATTGAGTCCCACGAGGCGGGTTCCAGGAAATTGGATATGTATATGCATTTGCTGTGAAAATTGGTTAAATGCATCAAAGTCGAATATTTGGTCGTTTTCGGAAATTAAACGGAATGCCTGGTTTTAACTATGCACCTTTTGGTTCTTTGAATGAGTTGGAATCTCTTCTTTCTGTCCTGTTTCTTATCCCCCCCTCCTTTTTCTTCTTGTTTTTTTGTTTTGTTGATAAGCCCCTTTTCTTTCTTCCAATCGTGTAATTAACCTTTCAGCCCGAGTTATTTCTTATACTGTCCACGATTTTTGTGATGGCTCGGTGTCAGGACTCAGGAATCATAGAAATTTCATTGTTGGTACAGTTATCCCGTGTAATGAAATCATTTTTTTTTTATTTCATGAAGGTACACATTTGTGTTTTCTTTGTATCGAGGACTTTTACCACCCAACCAACTTATTAGTATTATGAGAATATTGAATATTACATTATTGTTTTCCAAAAATCTGTTCTATGAGTTAACAATACTGCGAATAATTAGTTTTATTTTTAAGAGTCGAGCTTGTTTTATTTTACTTTCTGCTTTTTTTTGTTTTTTGATAAATATTTTACTTTCTGCTTTTGTTGACGAAAGGAGGGGAAAAGAGATTATATTTATTTTTTGTTTTTATATTTTAAAATCGTTGTTATTTTTTGCTAAAGGAACGGTTTCATTTAAGAGTTTTAAAATAGTGTAGTGAAACTGTATAAAAAAATAGTTTTAGTGAAAACCACTTTTTAGAGCAAGTTTGGAGGAAAAAATAGGGGAAAATATTTTAGTTAATTATTTTGGAAATCACTTCTTAACCCACACCCTGCCTAAAAGGATTCTGGAAACAGACAAAAGAAATACTAAATCTTTATTTTGTATAATACTCTTTTTAAAGCAAAAAAAAAACAAGAAGAAGAAGAAGAAGCATTAATAGCACATCACAAAATACATATTGATGGAGGTGATACAAAAATTTATCGTAGTTTTGCCGCTAGCCCGTGGCTGAACCTGGAGTTTTTCGACTTGGGGAAGAAAAAAGTTTTGCCGCAGAACCAAGATAAAGATCAAAAGGGCCTGTTTCGTCCAAACGTAGTCTACTCACAGAAAACATGGAGCTTTCCCCCTCCTCTGCTGTGATCGCACAGCAAACTTGGGAGCTTGAGAACAACATCATCCCCATGGACACTCCCACTACCAGCGCCGATCAAGCCTCCGACGCCATCTTCTACTACGACGAGGCCGCCCAGACCGAATTCCAGAGAAGCAAGCCTTGGGTTAACGACCCCCACTACTTCAAGCGCGTTAAGATCTCCGCCCTTGCCCTTCTCAAGATGGTTGTCCATGCTCGTTCTGGTGGCACTATCGAAGTCATGGGCCTCATGCAGGGCAAGACTGATGGCGATGCCATCATCGTCATGGACGCCTTCGCTTTGCCCGTTGAAGGCACCGAGACTCGTGTCAATGCCCAGGCCGATGCCTACGAATATATGGTTGATTATTCTCAGACTAACAAGCAGGTTTGTGATCGCGTGCTGATGTTTCTTTCCCTTTTAATTTTCTCTCAAGTTGTTGTCTTCCTGATGTACTTAGAATGAAGTTCTAAGGATTCCTTGAAAAATGGGAAAACCCTAGTCCATGGTAAAGGTCGCAACTTTGAGAATCCTTGTATCTATATTGTTTTCCCAAGTTATTCACAAAGTTTTTCACTTTTGTAACTTGAATTCACCGATCAAAAGCCCTAGTTCATTAGAATTGAAATTCCATTGCCACTGTGTAAGTTGGGGGATCTACGTAAATATTTCAGCGTTTTTATAGTTAGCTCACGGAGTATATCCTCGTGTAGGCTGGGCGTCTGGAAAATGTTGTTGGATGGTACCATTCCCACCCTGGTTATGGATGCTGGCTTTCGGGCATTGACGTGACTACGCAAATGCTAAACCAGCAATTTCAAGAGCCCTTTCTGGCTGTAGTCATTGATCCAACAAGGACGGTTTCTGCTGGAAAAGTTGATATTGGAGCATTCAGGACATACCCAGAAGGTTATAAGCCTCCAGATGAGCCTGTCTCTGAGTACCAAACGATCCCGTTAAATAAGATTGAAGACTTTGGTGTTCACTGTAAACAGGTTATTCTTCTTTCTTGCCAACGTCTTTTAAGAACACGTGTTCTATTATTTTTCTGAACTCCATTTGTGTGCTTTTGCAGTACTATGCGTTGGATATCACTTACTTCAAGTCTTCTCTTGATTCACATCTCTTGGATCTTCTATGGAACAAATATTGGGTGAATACACTTTCATCCTCTCCATTATTGGGTAATGGAGACTATGTCGCTGGACAAATATCAGATCTAGGTACTGTTATGTTGCACACTATTGCTTAGATTTCTTTTGTTCCAGTTCTGCTGTCCCAATGCTGAATTATCATATTTCTATATTTTTGTTAAGAAATGTGATATGGATATGATCGTTTAAGTATGAATATCTTGGTTGTTAAATTTCGTTGTTGCAGCTGAAAAGCTAGAACAAGCAGAAAATCAGTTGGCACACCCACGCTTTGGATCAATAATAGGTCCTCCTCAAAAAAAGAAAGGAGTAAGTAATTGTAATTTCCTGCTTGCTATACGTGGTAGTACTTCTTGTTAGTTTGAAGTCAGACATTAGTTCAAGCTGATATCAAGATATTGTTTTTAGCCTTGCCATTGGTTATTGGCCTTTCTAGAAAATCTACAAAATCAACTTAGCAATAGGATGAATAATAATCATTATAATAGCTGTTTTGACTTGGGATTAGAAATCATAGTCCATAATAAGATTTTTCTTCAAATCCTGCATTACATCTTAGCATATAAAGAAGAGACTGATTTACAGGATTGTGTTGGAGCTGGATATATGTTACTTGCAGACTTTCCCGTGTTTTTTATTTTTGTAATGTGCATACAATGCATGGAATGGAGGGTTTGAGTCTTGGAAACTAGACACCAATTTGATATAGGTAAACTCAATCAGACCCTGTTTTCAAGAGAAGGGAGCTGTTATAAGTATCAAAGTACTGCACCTTCTAAAGGGATACACACGCATCATGTGTTTTTAGCCTTACATCATATGTTTTTTACTGTTTTCATTCTGTATGCGTACTAACCTGTACTTGACTATAACAAAAGACCATAAAAGCCTTTTTTTGTGTGTGTAAATCGAATAGCAGAACTTGTCTTGCCTTTCCTGTTTTGAGGAGGATGATATTAGTCGAAATGTTCTAACTTTTTCTAAGATCCATGCATGTTCCAATACTTGCACATTCATTTTTGTTCACAAGAGGACTTCTTTGAAATGCCCTTATCCCATACGCACTTTAAGTCAATATTGCATTGCTTTATAAATCAGAAAGAATTTTTATGAATGTGAAATGAATAAGTTACAACTAGACTGAGGTATCTGATTTTAGTTTCTGTATCCCCTCTTAAACGTGGTTTCTTTTTTGAGTTTTTCTGGCGAAATCATTTGTTTTATTACCTTGAAGTTGTGTGTTCCTATGATTTGGAAGTGATGACTATTTCAACTTTCAATGTGAATTTCTTCCCTTTCCTGTCTTGGAGAGTATTCTCATTTAGTCCTATAGATGCTTGGTTCGTAAATACTTAATGCTCTAGTTAGAAGGTTATATATTTTATTTAAATGAATTTATGTATAAGGTTTGTATCTGCCTGAAGCTTACTTACATTTGGCTGAATCATGCCTCTATCAAATTTATGGATTTGCTTTATTAAACTATTAAAACAAGACATGGGATTTGGACGTGTAAAGGCCTAAAGGGACAATAGAATGGAAATCATAAAGGTTGTTAATTCAAGGGCATGCGACTTAAAATTGAAACTTGAGAGGCCCCCCAGTGGGCCATAGATTTTTGAAATAGATTTTGTCCTTTCAAGATGATGGCCACCGTACCTGATCTCAATGCCGATGTTTACATCCTCCACTTCCTCCCCCTCTCCCCTTTCCTTGTGCTTCCACTTGCTAAGATATCTGATTTCTCTTATAAATTGCAGGAAGAGTCTCCCCTTGCTAAGATTACTCGTGACAGTGCAAAAATTACTGTGGAGCAAGTTCATGGTTTGATGTCACAGGTGAGTTCCATTGAATTGAAAATTTGAAACAGTTTCTGCTAATCCCCTGAAATTTTATGTTCAATCTTTAGGTTCTTCTTAACATTACTTCTACTGTATAAATAGGTCATCAAGGACATCCTCTTCAACTCTGTTCGTCAAGCAAACAAATCCGTTGCTGAAGCATCTGGTCCTGAACCCATGATTGAAAGCTGATTCTGGCATCTTGGAGAGTTGCATTTTTTAACTCCTTTTTGGTGATTTATATACATCTAGTGTGTCTTCTTGCCTGCTTTTTTTTATTATTATTATTATTCCCATCTCTGCTTTCTCAAGACCACGCATTTAATTTGCTTTTCTTCTTTTAGGGAGATTTTATGGAATATGGTACTACTATCAACCAGGCAATCATCAACAGAGACTCAGTTCTGCATTTACCATTGAAGCTCATCATACTGTCACCTCAAGCTCAACTTTTGGTTCCATTGGAATCCGATAATTATCTTTTTTTTAAGCTTGTATTGACATATATTTGGAAAAAAAATCTTCCGTTCCTTGATCATTTTGAACTAAATTCGAATTCGAATTGTTGTTTGGCAACGATATTTTTCTGTCTGGCCTAGTGGTTGACTGTCTTCCCTCTTGGTTCATACAATGAGATTAAACTAAAATATGATTTTTGAGAATAAAAAATGTTATCGTGATCGGGACATTACTTTTGCAAAAGCAAAATAAATGAAAAGAACTGAGGAAGATAGAAAGAAAATTTCATACGACCCTTTGTTATTGAACAAGCAATTGGCAACTTGTTCATATGGCAGTGGCTCCGATTAAAAAGGCTCTGCCACTATGGATAAGTTTTTATGGGGGGAAAATCTGAATTTATGAATGATTATTCAATGAAGCTTAGAGACGGGTAAATGTTTTGCATCCTTAAGAAGTGGGTTTTGCTCCGCAAATGGTTTGCACTTTGCATGTTTGATTTGATCTCTGATTTGTCCATTATTATTATTCTCATGCTGGGCCCCGTGAGTTGTTCTTCTTCTCTCTTTGGTAAAATATGTCCTTTGAAGAATCTTTGGTCTAATATCGACTGAAAGCAAGAATCTTTCATCTAATGGTCCATAAAGCTGTCATGTGAATCGGGCATAAGAAGAAAGAATAAAGCTTCTCACAAAATCACCAAGACAGAGAAATCTAGCATCTTATTTTTCAACCGAACAAAAAAAATCATATATTCATTATATTTGGTTTAAGTTTGGTTTGAGGTTGTTTTTTAATATGTTTTAGCTGACAAATATGAAAATTAAAATGTAAAAAACCGCATGACCTTTTTTCATTTTATTTTAGTAAACTGGCCATAGAAATGCTCCAAGTAGGACATGTACATAAAATCTCTTTTGAAGTGCATGTAATCACCATATAGTGAATTAAAAATTTGTTTAAAGATATTATTTTTCTTGTTTGTGGGGCAAACAAACAAACTTAAGAATACAAAAATGTTTAGAATTGCAGGGCTTTTTTTTTTTTTTTGGTTACAAATTGCAGGGCTTATTGATTTGGGAAGATAAAATAGATTATAATGATAAAGATGGCACCTTGAAAGCCCTTCTAAAAAGCCCTACACTTCATCAAACTCCACTGAGTACACTATCACCATCTCTCTCTCTCTCTCTCTCTCTCTATTACATTTACACATATAATTTGTAAACATGTTTAGGTTCAACTGTCTCTGGTATTGCCTGTCTCAACCACATAATAATGTCTGTTTCTCATTTCCTTTTGCAGAATCTCTCTGCCTTTCACGCCTAAATCTTTCAAGTAACTTTCATAATCTCTTCTCACTTTACCCTGAAATGCCTATTTCTCTTTCTCTTTTCATGTGAATTCCTCCATCTCTCGCGTTCATGTACTTACTTGTTCATCATTTCATGTTCTCCAGAATTCTTTCTTATCTGTCTCCATCGTTAAGCAACTTTTGTCATGCAGCTCCCACAGTTAGATCTCGAACTTGCTCTGCCCATTCCAGAGATAAAACCAGAGAACTGTTCAATGTTCATGCCATGACTGTGACGAATCTTTCCTTTACCCGTACATGTGACATCCCATGTGCTTATATAATTCATTTCCAATACTCAAAAACTAAATGGGGTTAAAGTAATTCGAATTAACCACACAAATCCTGCGAAATAATGGTGGCGCAAAAAGAGAAAAGAGAAAGAGAACATTAGGAGAATGTAAGTTGAGAGAGAGAGAGAGATAAGGCTGTGGAATAGCATCACAGGTAATTCGGAGTTATCACAAAATGGGGATGAGGCAACAAGTGGATGGTTTTGTGTGGTTCCTTCAACTGTTGTATTTCAACTTTCAAGTGCCTAACACAGAGATATGTGTCTCAGATCATTTTCAAAACTATCTCATTCAGAATTCCAATATGTATTATTCTGTGTGACCCGCTGCATCCCATTCTGCTACCACCGTCCAAAGACCATGCTTTGTGTCTCTATTCAGAATCTTTACCACAACTTGGTTCTCATCATTAGCTCACTAACTAAAACCAAGAAATTTTTAGTGCCTCTCAAAGTGCACTATTATTGTTCATTCATTCATCTTTTGACACCAATACTTGCGTACCTACCCAGAACAAAAAAGGAGCTGACTTTACTTATTCTTATGGCATATCTTTGGCTTTCTTTCGGTACATATATTCCATGAAGTGGGTCTAAAAGAGAGGACCCCACATTGCAACTTTGTGCGGATTAGGGTACCCCAAAACTGAGGACCATCTCAATCCTCAACCATTGCTTGCTCTGTTTTTTATTCTCTCTCTCTCTCTCTGTTTGGTGCTACAGTGATACTTATCTTCTCAGGTCTTCCACGACTCAAAACCTTGTTCTAAAAGCTTGATGTTCATATTCTCCATCGTACGCTACAAGTTGTTGTTCATGAACCAACTAAATAATGTTGAAAAAGTATAATTATTTCTCCTGACCCTGGGAAATCATGATCTTGCCTCTCTGTCTTGTCTTTTGAAGGTTAGACCAAATTTCTGGGATCAGATCAGTTCAAGATGTTTGTAAATCGTGATTAGGAAAAAGGGAGAATAATAATTGAAATCAATTAAGGGCCTTTCTTTTGTGTTTTGATAATATCATTTTGGTCGGTGGATGAGATTAATGAGTTTAACTCTGTTTTTAGACAGGTCGATGATTCAGGGATTTGGCAGTGGAATAAGTTCGGCCACCATGTGATGTGAGCCCACCACAAGCACATCAACTCCTACCTTTTTTTCCGTACACATTGCTGTACAATTTCCTAGGCCTACCATTTACTTGGGAAAATCCCACAACTTTACGATAATTTATAATGAAAAGAAAAACGAGAAATATTCAATTTTGTCGTGTATAACTTAATTATTATAATTTTTTGCAATGAGAATGGATTGGTTAGAGGGGTGTTTTGGGATAAAATAGCAGGGATGATTGGGTTCTTAGAAGTGCGTGAGTGGCCACTTTTTATCTTTGCCTTTCCAGAGTCCACTGTCCTTTATTTGTTCCTCTGTTTCCAATTTAACATTAACTTTTATAATTTTGATCAAAGAAGAATCTTGTTAGAAAGGAGTAACAGAGATTTGTTATAAGGTACAGCGTCTGGCGTGTAACTTTTTCAAGAGTGAAGAAGATGATAATGTTGCTGCCAACACAGGCCCGACCAAACGATGTCTTATATCAGAAAAATTTAACTGTCTCCAGTGTTTTAAGGTTTTATTGTTGGTAGTGCTTTATTACGGATTATGATGTCCTCTTTATTGTCCCATGAACTATTCAACATACTTAACAAGTCGTAATGTTCTTAACTAGTACTAATATCTATCATTAGAGTTTCCAAGTCATCTCCGCCTTCTTCTACCCAACACCCGTATACAGGTGTAAAATTGATTCTGGAGCTGCCAAAAAAAGGAAACACGCACAATCGCACTTGCATCTGCTAAAAATAGCGTATTCAATTCAATTATTTCCAAGCTTTGCTTCTTGGTGGATGCATTCTAATAGCATGTATCTTAATATTTTACTGCTACCTTTTTAATATTGTCTAGTTGATTTTTTTTAAATATATTAAAAAAATTAAATAAACTAGTTAATTATAATTAATATAAAAGTTAGTTATATAATTTAAATAAATTAATAAGTATATAACTTAAATTTATTTTAAGAGTTTAGATTTAGTCATAATTAATTAATTTATTTAACTTTTTTAATCAACTAAAAAAATTAATCAACCTTTATAATTATGATTAAAAATATATATATATACACAATATAAATTGTTAGAATTCACTTTTGAATTGGGTCCCAACTCCGGACAGCCCTTGCAATGCAAATTGGCCAGTCATCTTTTAAACTCAACTCACCGATATTATATCTATTATTTGTAAATTCAGTTAACAAAAAAAAAATACTTGACCATTTAAAATATATTTAATTTTTTAAAAATATTATTTTATTATAAATTTAGTTATAATGTTTAATAAAATATCTTAACTCTTAAATATTTAAATTTATATTTAAAAATAATTAATAATTTATCATCTTTAATGTTAATATCACTTAAAAAAAATTGGCCTTAACAAAAAAACCCACCAATATGCCATTGGCATAGTGGGAAATCATCAATAAATCTGTTTATTTAGTAAGGGCCGATTGGAATGTTTATCCTTTCTATAAGATGACAGTACTGTTCAGTACGTTCTGTACTCGCCTTCTACTATGGCCATTGCCCAACTGTAACACGCACGCAGATATGCTAAACACACACGTACACACACACAAAACTGAAAAACTTAATTATATCATGGTGGGTTGCGAGTTGAGACTGTGCATGTTGGAGCCTGGAAGTAGAATAGATTTAAAAAAACAATTCTTCACGGAACATTCAATTTCTCAAAAATTATTTAAGATATATATGCTCATTCATAAATTTAAATAATTAATATACATCTTTTATAAAGATGTTGAGTATATATGGGGAGAAGAATATCTTGACATATAGATTTTTTTTTTTTGAAAAAAAGGGGCAGATAACGAACCCGTGGCTTGAGCATGGGGAATAGGAACAGATTAAAGTGAGATGGACATTGGGAATAGGAACAAAGGGGGTTACAAAACTTTCCTGCCCCCTGCAACCAAAAACTGACACGTATTTAGAAGGAAAATAATTCATAATTGCAGAGCACAGACGAATCGTGGGAGGCTGGGTTGAGATACGAGATAGATGAATTGAATTGCACTTTGAATTCTATTTCTGTGTTATGCCTCCTCTATTTCTCGCGCGTCCTTCACACCCTCCCCTCAATTAATTGACTCTCCGGAATAATTTCGCTTACCCCCCCTATCCTAATTATAAAAATTAAATAAAGAATTTAATTTTATTTTAATTATAAAATTTTAATTATTTTATCTTTTAAAATTATAATCTTTTCAAATTATCTCTATATAATTATATATATTAAATAAATTTTTATCAATAATAATTCAAAATATATATAATTAAATAAAGTATTTTATAAAAATTAATACATAATTATTATAAAATAATTAATTTTTTTAATTTAATTAAATAAATCTTATATTAAAAATTAAAATAATAATTTATTTTTAAAAATTAAATTGAAATGTAGATATATATATTTTTCTATTATTTAATATAATACATAGTTTATAATATAATTTATATTATAAATTAAGTCTTATATTATAAAGATAGATGGAGAATATATATATATATGAGTTATTTGGATTAAAATTTTTAAAATAATTTTTATTCAAACTAATTTTTATAAATTGAAATTATAATAAAATTTAATTAATATGATATTATTTATATTTATTATTTGCAAGTGCAAAAGGTCTCACGATTCCTCTCTCACTCCCACTTTTCTTTTTTCACACATATATATTGGATGAATATCGTTTATTTGAAATGCATACAAGTAAATAATTAGTACATTATTTCTTATTATTTGTATCGTTTTCAGATATATGAGTATTTTTTTATTTAATCATTATTTATTTTCTCACAGAGCCAAATAGATTAAAACTAGGAGCTAGAACCAAAAGAAAAGCAGAAACACAACAAATATATGTAAATTTTCTGTTTTTTGTGTCACTCGCATGCATACATATATACATACAGACATACACACACATATATATATACTGTTGTCGATCTTTTTTATATTAGAATTTTGACAGTATAACCATAATTTTTTTTCCTTGATTTATCAAAATTTTGATCTGACGACTATATTCGAATCCAATCCGTATCGTGTATCTAGCTATAGTAAGTAAATCTCCTAGTGAGAATTTTTCACATACGTAAGCGATATCGAACTATTTACTACTCGGACTAACCCTAATTAGTAACCATAACCCTATTTATAAGAGATAAAAACCTTTTGAGTGATATGTTTATTAAAAATATAGATTAATGGCATGCATGAAGAAGATATGTAAAAAAAAATTAAATTGTTCAAATGGAAAATACGTTTTTTAAATTTATCCAATAATTATTTCTTGCCCACCCGAATGAATTTACTTAATAATTTGTTAAATAAATTTTCAATATTTTATATATTACTAATATAATAATCAACAACGAAAACTTATTTTCAAACGCACAAATTGTTAATTTAGAGAAGTTTGCGATTGGAGTATCAAAACGAACCATTTTTCCAGTAAATTTGAAACAGAATGATTTTAGCATTTTGATTTGTTACAACGAAAAATAATGATATAAACTAAAAATATAATTTTTAAAATAATTATTTTTAATCAACTTAAGAATATAATAATATAAGTGATAGAATTAACCCGTCTTAATTTAGAGAAGTCTTAGTCCGATAAAATTTGTAGTTACGAGATAGATTTAGAATATCTAGTGGTTGATTAAAAAACTATAACTACATCTCACATGATTTCTTATCACAAATACCAAATTATGAAATGACTAAATGCTGTTAATTTGTCCACGATGCCAGATTACTTTGCAGGTAACAAAGAGAGGTTGTTCACATGTTGGGAAAAGAAAAACCAAAAGAGGTTAACAAAATGAAATATAAGGAGGCGGCGCGTGGGCGGTCACACGGTCTCTCGGAGTCTCGTAAATTCTCTAGTTATTATTTATTTTTTAATTTTTTTTGTAGGGGGAAAAAGGAAAGGGAAAAGTGAAGTGGGAGTGGGATCCACCGAAATAGCAGCAGCATTATAACAGAAATGGGAGGTTGCGAGGTTCAGTAGCATACAAGCTCTGAAGGCGCAACGTTCACCGTCCATATCACCTTCCACACACACATATATACACACACAAACATATTCACATCAGCTAAACAAAATCACTCCATTTCTGTATCTTCTTCAGCTCCTCATCTCACCATGCCGGCCGGCGACAAGGCCATCTCTCTCGACGAGATCAAAAATGAGAACGTCGATTTGGTACGACCCTCTCTTTCGCTCTTTAGCTCCTCCATCGCCATACATATATATATATATATATATCTTCTGCGCTTTAGCTCCTTGGTCTTTTTATGTATCCTCTGGTTTTTTCACACTGTCTTCGAGCTTTCAAGACTTTTTACTTGCAAGTTCTTCAACTGTTGACGATGCTCAGCTTCCAATCCTGCAAACTGCCTCAAGCTTCTTTTCATGAAACTTCCTCCTTCCTTTCCTTCACCTTTGCCTAATCTTTCACTCTTCTTCTTCTTCTTCTTCTTCTTGACCTCAAGATATATATATCACTATTCTTCAAGACAACAAGATTACAGTATTTCTTTCTTATATACTCCTCACTCTTTAGCCACTGATTTTGCAATTTAATAACTTTAATGTTAACATATTCCTCTCTCAAAAATTGTATTACACTCGTTCATTTAGGTCTCTCGATTTTTCAAACGTATATAATTAATGCTATTGAATTTTTACCGACCAGATTATTAATAATTAATAATCAAAATGGTAATTCGAATGTCTGGTACCGTACCCCCTGGTGGCAAAAAAATTGGAATTATCGGGTTTTCCACGCACGCTTTTTTCTCTGCTTCTGTTCACTTTCTCTCAATGCCGTGTGTTTCACACTATCGTCCACATACACTTATTTAATTTAGAAAGTATAAATCGAGAATTCTCTAAATTTATTTAATCTAGAGACTGAAATCATTTTTTTTAATTTATTCATGATCATATTATATGATTGTGATGCTGCTTTTACATAATATTGCAAAATTTACACTTTTGGTATCTGCTTATCTCGCTAAATCCCCCCATACGTTAGCTTTATGAATCATATCATTCATTTGTTTACTGGAGTATTTGAATCAAACTTGCCTAAAATGCAAGTGTTGTTAATCTTATGGAATTGGGATCACGAATTCACAATAGTGTAGGACTTGACGCACCATAACAGATGTCCAGAATTATACAGAGCTTAATGAACGAGAGATATTTGTTTAAGAAATAACCTTTATAGCCATGGTTGAATTGGCCCAGAGATTAAAAAACAATCCGGGCTTCCATTGGAAGCAGATTCTTCCTGCTCTGAATAGCATTCGGACTTGGGAGATAACAAACATTCATAATCTTGTGACCAGGAAAAAATTCCCATAGAGGAAGTGTTTGAGCAGCTGAAATGTTCAAGAACAGGTCTATCGTCAGACGAAGGAGCCTCTCGGCTCCAGGTGTTCGGACCGAACAAATTGGAAGAGAAAAAGGTACGTTTCCATAAACTCACGCGTCAGTTTCCTCCTCGTGTTTTCTTTTTGTGAAAGCAAGGCATTGACATGCATGTTCGTCTTGTTTCATGACAACAGGAAAGCAAATTTTTGAAGTTCTTGGGTTTCATGTGGAACCCTCTATCTTGGGTCATGGAAGCTGCTGCAATAATGGCTATTGCTTTGGCCAACGGAGGAGGAAGACCTCCAGATTGGCAAGACTTCGTCGGTATCATTGTTCTACTGCTCGTCAACTCTACAATCAGTTTTATCGAAGAAAACAATGCTGGAAATGCTGCCGCTGCACTTATGGCTGGTTTAGCTCCCAAAACCAAGGTCATAACCAAACACCATACAGTATATACTCTTTAAGGCTGGTTTAACAACCTTTTTGTCTTTACAGGTTCTGAGAGATGGTCAATGGAATGAACAAGATGCTGCAATTTTAGTCCCAGGGGATATAATCAGCATCAAACTAGGAGATATTATCCCAGCTGATGCACGTCTTCTGGAGGGTGATCCTTTAAGTGTTGATCAGTCTGCTTTAACTGGAGAGTCTCTTCCTGTAACCAAAAGCTCCTCGGATGAAGTATTTTCTGGATCAACTGTTAAAAAGGGAGAGATTGAAGCAGTTGTGATTGCCACTGGTGTCCACACCTTCTTTGGTAAAGCTGCTCATTTGGTGGATAGCACCAACCAAGTTGGTCATTTCCAGAAAGTCCTCACAGCCATTGGTAACTTCTGTATTTGTTCAATTGCTGTTGGGATAGTGATTGAGATCATAGTGATGTACCCGATACAGCATCGCAAGTACAGGGATGGAATCGACAACCTTTTGGTTCTGTTGATCGGAGGAATCCCAATTGCCATGCCTACTGTCTTGTCGGTGACTATGGCTATCGGTTCTCATAGGTTGTCTCAACAAGGTGCAATCACCAAGAGAATGACTGCTATTGAGGAAATGGCAGGCATGGATGTTCTGTGCAGTGACAAGACTGGGACTCTCACATTGAATAAGCTAAGTGTTGACAGGAACTTGATTGAGGTGTTTGCTAAGGGTGTGGAGAAGGAGTATGTGATCCTTCTTGCAGCAAGGGCTTCCAGAACTGAGAATCAGGATGCCATAGATGCTGCAATTGTTGGGATGTTAGCTGATCCGAAGGAGGTATATACGAATACCCTGAAAGCCTCTTTTAAAATTGGGATATGAGTTTTACCCAACTTGTTAATTTCTAACCACTTTGAATTGGCTAGGCTCGAGCTGGAATCAGGGAGGTTCATTTTCTGCCATTTAATCCCGTGGACAAGAGGACTGCTCTCACATACATTGATTCTGACGGAAGTTGGCACAGGGCTAGTAAAGGTGCTCCCGAGCAGGTAAATAAGGATGTCTCTGACAACACCCTATGATGAACACAAAAAATAGCTAGGTTTATTCAGTGAATTGAACCATGTTTTTGTCATGTTCAGATTTTGAACCTTTGCAACAGCAAAGACGATGTAAGGAAGAGGGTCCATTCATGTATTGATAAGTTTGCTGAGCGTGGACTTCGTTCTTTAGGTGTTGCAAGACAGGTTTGCTAAGCTAGTATTAATCTTAACAAATTTTCCTACCTAATCTGAACATCATTACCTTATTGTTGCTTTGATTATTTTGTCTTCAGCAAGTGCCAGAAAAGTCAAAAGATGCTCCTGGGGCACCATGGCAACTTGTTGGTTTGCTACCTCTGTTTGATCCTCCTAGGCATGACAGCGCCGAGACCATCAGAAGAGCTCTTCACCTTGGTGTCAATGTCAAGATGATTACCGGTAAGATTAGAGATTTTGTTCTTATTTTCTTTTTTCCGTAAGTAAGAATAGTAGTTAGGATATGTTATTCCAAGACTGCTGACCAGGGAACCAATGCTATGCCTGGAATCTTAAAACCGACTAGTGTTAGCAGTTATGTATATATTATATCTGAGACAACTATGTATCTTGGAATAGAATGAGAAATTGATTGTTGTTGTCTTGTTCTATAGGTGATCAGCTTGCCATTGCCAAGGAAACTGGGCGAAGGCTTGGAATGGGAACAAACATGTACCCATCTTCTTCATTGCTTGGAGGAGACAAGGATGCTACTGTTTCAGCTCTACCGGTTGACGAATTGATTGAGAAGGCTGATGGATTTGCAGGAGTCTTTCCTGGTATGTACTTTGACCATATCTCTGTGTATGTGTACTGAAATGTTGAACATTTCTTCCAACATTTTGACGTTTTGCTTTGTTTTGGTATGATATGTTAGAGCACAAATATGAAATAGTGAAAAGACTGCAAGAGAGGAAGCATATATGTGGAATGACAGGAGATGGTGTGAATGATGCACCTGCATTGAAGAGAGCAGATATTGGAATAGCTGTTGCAGATGCTACGGATGCTGCTAGGGGTGCTTCTGACATTGTCCTCACTGAACCTGGTTTGAGTGTCATTGTCAGTGCAGTGCTCACCAGCAGGGCTATTTTCCAGAGGATGAAGAACTACACTGTTAGTGACCTTGCATAACTCATTCTATTATCTTAGCCACTCCTTTAACGGTTTAGGATGTCAAATGTAACATTCTTTTTGTTTTTTTGTTACTGAATTTGGCAGATTTATGCTGTGTCCATCACTATTCGTATCGTGGTAAGTATGCAAATAGGTTCATACTATAATATATTAATATTAATACTTGTAAAGAAATCTTGTAATTTATGTTCATTATTGCTGTTTTGCAGTTTGGTTTCTTGTTTATTGCGTTGATCTGGAAGTTTGATTTTGCACCCTTCATGGTTCTGATTATTGCCATACTAAATGACGGTAAGATTCTTCAACATGCACATCAAATTATATGCACAGTAGAGGCGTTTTCTGAATTTCTACTTTCTTGTTGTGCATAGCACAAGGGTCAATAACTTAACAACTGATATCTTTTACCATGAAACCTTTAGGAACCATTATGACAATATCCAAGGATAGAGTGAAGCCATCCCCACAGCCCGACAGTTGGAAACTGAAGGAGATATTTGCTACCGGCGTTGTGCTTGGTGGTTACTTGGCACTAATGACAGTTGTATTTTTCTGGGCTATATACGATACAGACTTCTTCTCGGTAATAACTCAAACTTGATCTTTTACTCTTAATATATTATATATATCACAGATCAACCAACAACAGCAAAATAAGGAAAAAGAGCAGAACAATATTCAACAATTCAAGCTCAAAGAGTTATGTCTTACTGTTGCAGGACAAGTTTGGAGTGAGGTCTCTGAGAGACAGACCTGAAGAAACGATGGCAGCCTTGTACCTGCAAGTCAGTATTATAAGCCAGGCCTTAATTTTTGTGACTAGGTCTCGGAGCTGGTCCTATATTGAAAGGCCCGGTCTTCTGCTTCTCGGTGCTTTCTTAATTGCTCAGCTGGTTGGTAACTTCATGTTTGAAATTTGAAGCAGCTTCTTTAGTTTTGTCAAACATCATTAAAGTGCTGTGTATGATAAAAATCATTTCTTTATGAGATTGACAGATAGCAACTTTGATTGCTGTGTATGCTCACTGGGGATTCGCAAGGATTAAGGGAATGGGATGGGGATGGGCTGGTGTAATCTGGCTCTACAGTATCGTGACATATATCCCTCTTGATTTGCTCAAATTTGGTATCCGCTACGGTCTCAGTGGCAAGGCTTGGGATAATCTTTTGGAGAACAAGGTAGCTTCTTCTTCATTTCTCTGTTATGGTGTAATCCAGTGTTCAAGATTCTGAGTTTTCTCAAGCTTTTGTAATCGCAGACTGCTTTCACTACCAAGAAAGATTATGGGAAAGAAGAGAGGGAAGCACAGTGGGCAGCTGACCAGAGAACTCTTCATGGTCTTCAGCCACCAGAAACAACAAACCTTTTTAATGATAAAAGTAGCTACAGGGAGCTTTCAGAGATTGCAGAGCAAGCCAAGCGACGAGCTGAGGTTGCAAGGTAACCCTATAACTTGTTTAGCTTCAAGCTTAATCTTCAGAGAGTGTATTATATAGTTACTTGAGATTTTTGTTTAAATTGGCCTTACAGGCTAAGGGAGCTTCACACTCTGAAGGGACACGTTGAATCAGTGGTGAAGCTGAAGGGACTTGACATTGATACAATTCAGCAGCATTATACAGTGTAATAAGGAGCTTGGAAGCCTTGAAGAAGAAACATGTGCTCGTCCCAACAACTAATATGACCAATATAATGACGAAGAAAGCCCCGAGTTAAATCCATTTATATATTAGAAAAAGTAGTTTTTTTTTATTTCTTTCGTTTTATGTAGGGAAGCCACTAGTGTGATCTAGTGGATATTTGCAAGAGCTCCCTTTCACTTTTGGTACCAAAATAATACCATTGTTATGGAAGGCTTTTACATACATCCTTTCTGATATGCCCAATATTAATGCTATTCAGGTGACATTACAGCTCCTTATATTGTTGGTGCTTAATAATTTGATTAGTCATTTACATTCTTTAAGGTACATAGGCATGCATAATTCGCGCAACTCTTGTCACTCTCTTCCTTAAACATTCATAACATGGAAACATCTCATATGTTACGGCGTACAAAATTAGAAATGAAACAAGCATTGATAAATTTTGAAGAAAAAAGTGAATAAGGAATGACGGTGATCTAGTTGACCCTGGTACAATCATGCCTAATTTCGCCCTCGTTTCCTGTTTTGACCCCAACCCGGCCTAGTTTTGTCACGGCAGTTACAAAAGCCTGTTCAAATGCTGTGCTGTTGGATGCAAACAACTTAACCAACTTCCTTGATGTTCTATCAGTAAACAAAGTTTGATCAGATGTTAAGAGTCCTTTGCCTTGCTGAAGATTCTTGAAATATTGATTATCAAATATCCAAGGCGTAGCAGGGTCCAAGCTTATGGCAATTCTGGGGTCTACATTTGTTGGACACATTTTCCTGAGCTCTTTTGCATAACCCAAATTAAGTGTTGGATCAATTCTGTTCCTGCTTCTGAATCTGTAAATGCGTCTAGAGAATTGACTGCAGTGAGAGAAACCTATAGTATGTGCTCCTGCAACAGTGAATCCATTTCGGTTCAGATCATAGTTTCTGCATCAAGTTAGTACCTTTTTTGTTTCCGATTACAAATAATGAATTACCTGATAGGGCAACTAGATCTGTAAGAGTGAGACCATGTGAAGCAAACATTTCCTTCATCTTAGCTAATTTGAAATCAGCATGAGGAATGTGGTGTCTCACACTGGCTTTTGTGGAGATTCTCCCATCAAGTCTTCCCAGCTCTACTTCATAGGACGGCCCTCCTGTCTGCAGTCAAGTAAAATTGTACTTATAATCAAATTTTATACTCATACTAGTCTCTGGGCAAAGTTAACCAGATCAACTAAAAGATCACTGAAAATGACTTGGACTGTAGACTACAAAGATTGATTTGATTGTAAGCATAGAACTTTCTGTGTTTTCTTCCTTGTTTTAGTTAATAATGTGGCTAGATAGCAAAAGGGTATGCTTATGTACCATTGTAATGACATCCCTTGTGGCCAATGCCAATATATCAGCACATGAAACCTTATTTCTACAGCCCGGGACGCTATCAACTGCAGCCTTGGCTTTGTTCACAGTGTCAAACCCGTCACCGGCCAATGATTGATCGATAGGATTGTCCTTCTCTGCTGCACCGTTTCCCTTAGCCAGAATCACAGAGGCATCACATCCCTATCCACACGTACACACACAATTCAAGCTTTCAGGAAGATATTGCCAAAAGGGTTAGATGGATTAATGAAGAAGAAGAAGAAGAAAAGACAGAGCTTTGCTGACCCTAACGAAGCAATCATGGAAGAAAAGCCTAAGTGTAGCAGGTGCCGTTACAACTGTCTGCTGGAATTTACTTTCAACAGCTGCTCGAACTATGGACTCAACATTTGGGCATGTATTTCTGTAATAATCCACTCGAAGTTGGCCAAAACTTGAAGCTATGAGCTGCAGAAAAAGCAGGCTAACAAGAAACAAAATGAAGCTACTCTTGCAAGTCATTTTTCTTCTGCTGGTTTTGGAGTTTGGACTTAGTACTCCACTATCGGATTATTGGTTGCCACTAAACCCTTAAATAGTGGAGTACTAAGCAGATCTCCACTATGACTTAGTACTCCATTATTTTCTAAAGAGAATCGTAGAGGGTTAAAAATCTGCCAGAAATAGACCAAGAACTACATACCAATAGAATTTGCTTTTGGAGAACGTGTAGTTGTTTTAATAATATCTGACAAAGCACTCCTTGCCATGCTGCTTAATAATTTTTACGAAGATGTTAAAGAGGAAGCTCTTGGATTGGTGTACTATGGCCAAAGTGCGTTTTAAAGTATATGATAGTCACGAGAGAAAGTTTATCTGGTCCTTGATGGCTGACATAGCGTGATTAGTTCTGACTTATTTTACTTGTTCTTTTTGTTGGATTCCTCCAAAATGAAGATAGTTTGGTTTGTACATAATCTAGGAATATTACGAATTGGACAAAACTGTATGGCATTAAGTGGCCGTTAGATGTACTTGTATTTTTAAACAAAAGCACATCCTTTAACTGTTACAAGGTGCATTCACTACTTTTGCCGCACTTACTGATAGAGATTCCATTATCAAATAGTACTTCAACAAATGGAAGAGTGACACTGTCCACTTCGCCATGTGCCCTCCTTAAATCTTATTCTCTCCCTCTCCTTCTCTCTCTAGACATTTGCACTTGCTAAGTATTGCCTATCTTAAGGGTACTTACAGGGGGGAAACGACATTGAAGGACCTTAGAAGGAAAAAATACACTCAAGATTCCAAAGGTAAAGTAAAATGAAGGATATCTAAGTTTTAGAAAGCTTTAATTGTAATTGCACAAGAGTAAGTTGTAAATTGCCCAAGATCACTTGTAAAATGAGCGAATCAACTATCTAAGGCTAATGAAAGATTTTTTAACATTTCACAGGATTAAAAATTTACGACTAATCTTTAGGAATTTATAAATTTATCTCGTCATAAAATCGTGAACATGATATTTCATTTTTATTTTCAATTTATCTTTAGTAATCCTCATCTTGAGCAATTTACGATGGATATTAAAGAATTTACATCTCAACTTGCTGAAACCGTAAGTTCTTCAACCAAAGACCATAATTTAAAAAAAAAAATCAAAATTTTAAGATTTTAAATTGTTATTAATGTTTTGGTTTTTAAATGCATTGGCCCATACTTTAATTGAGGCAATTATGTAGGATGGCTACAATCCATTAGCATAGGCTGCGTTTTCCACACTGCGTACGTAGCCCTTGATATTTAATTTTTTTGGTCTGGAATCAAGAGATTCCACACCACGTAGTACATAGTATTTTAATCTACTGGAACCCTAGTTGAACCCCCCCCCCCCCACAAAAAAAAAATAATCCCATGACTTATAGTGCAATGAATGGAAACTATGCAAGAAAAACTATAATTGAGAAAATACATTTTAACTACATTTTAGTGAGTTTTGTTATAATGGAGAACGTGTCTCCAATAGCCTACTGAACTAATAATACAACAAACCAGAGTAGGTATTGAGAAATCACATATGGTGCATGCAAAAATTACATATAAATCAGCTCTATTTCAAATCCACTATGACTAAGTAATAACTTGAGAGTCTGTAAGAGTATTTTTTTTTTTCTGCTACTTAAACACTATCTCCACCAAAGGTTTTTGCACAGATCCAGACTGAAAGCAAAGCTCTAGGAACTCGCTCTTTGGTTAAACATCTGCTGAAAAGCATGTGGTAGATTCAACACAATCTCTGCGTATGCTGGAACCAGGAAGCAGAATATAACTCCTCTGATTAACACATACGAAGTTATTTAGAAATGAACCTACAAAGTTTTACCTTCTGGTAGACTCATGGTTCGTAGGGCATCTTCTGCATATGTTAGGCAAACGGGAGCGTTAGTTCCGTCTTCCTTCCTGTTGGATTGGTGCATTGGCCATGCAAGCACTCTGATTCGAGTTGGAAGCACAGAAATGAGATCCGCATATCTAAGGCTGACAGTCACCTTGCTGCAACAAGAGAGAATTTTTTAACACATTCTCTATTTACAGTTTCTTAGCATCAGATCACAGCAGGACCCTCACCAATCAAAATCGTCCAGTACAAATTCAATCATGTGGTAAGGAAGGCTATGATACAGTTCTCCAATTTGATTTCCATAAAGTTCCTTTATAAGTCGCACCTGCATAAAGAAACCAAATACATGTACAAATAGTTGAACTGGTGTGATACAAATTGATAATTATTATTATTTAGTTTCTTCACTTTTCCAACTACATGCGTGATTTTATAAGTAGATGTACTGATTATGTAGACAAAATATTCTTGTTCTAAAAATATCAAAGCTTCTCTCAATGATCACATAGTGGAGACATACATGGGTAGTCTACCTGTTCCCGTCTATCTACATATGCTTGCAAAAGATCTCCGACATGATCTATGAATGTCTGAAAGCAGATCATTAAAACTGATGCTTAGGAGATTGGAAACAAAACAAGTAATGCCAACACAGTAAATCACCAACCATTGCATTAGATGAAAGCAGATCATTTTCTGCTTCGCGTATAGGCAGAAAAAATGGAACTGTGTATTCAAGGACAGTCATCTTTTCAAGAAATGACTTGCTTTCAAGCACACAATGGTACAACTCACATGGTTCTCCTGCCAATACATAAAAATATATTATCAACGCTTGACAAAGACACAGAGGGAAGGGCAATGTAGAGAGATCCGGCCTTCCCTTTGTAAATAATGGCGTCATAGTATGCTAAAACAAAATGCGGGTGTTGCCAGGTTCAGTAAATTTTAGTCAATGACTAAAATTATTTAATCCTAATTACCAGCAAAAGATGTCTCATATTGTATACCAATTCTAGCCCCTTCCAAACAGCAAATTACCTGCTTCCAAAAAGCTAAACCAATATCAAAGAATAGACGCAAATAAAACTAATCTAGACACAGAAACATTATTATTACAACCTTTACAATCTAGTTTTTTCCTGAGGGCATTCCAATATGTTAGCTTATAAGTCACAATAGTCTCACCAAACGCTGCATGATTCAAGCATGCATCACCAGAATATTACTTGCCTTGTTTCCAATTTTATAAGTAATTTTTTCCTGAGGGCATTCCGATATGCTAGCATCTCCAGGCATTGCCTTTCTATCTGCTTCCATATGCACCTAACAAAAGCATATATCAACATGTCGAGCATTTGATTATGCACAGTTTAAAAATCATATTTGATAGTCAAGGAGACTACTGAACTCAAGTATCTGAAGATGAGTAAGTCAACAAGGCCATACCCGCTCTCTTATTGTTGCTAATAGACCATCATTCCAATGTTCACCATCTAAACTTACCTCTATTAAAAATAAAAAGGAAACGAGTTTTTTATAGATCAGAAAATTGATAAATGGCTGAGAATACAAACAAGCAATTCCACAAATAAATAAAGACAAAACAGTGAGTAGTCACATGAGTATATTTCAACAAACTAACCTAGATTCACATCTCGTAAATTTCTGTAGTTAAAGACTTAAAGAATCTAGCTAACACCAAAATCAACATTACCTTCAGTTTGAGAAGCTCGAGCAGCTTCAAACTCTTTCTGTAGACGCTCATATATCATCTTGTCACAGTCCCTATGAACCCAGGAACATATCCAAACAATATCATTACTACTGCATACAACACCCAATAAGTATTCTAAAATAATCACCCTACATGTTGATACAAGTGTAACGTTTTTTTGTTAAAAGGTGTAATGCATTATTTTATTCGTCATTCAAAAAAGACGAAAATCACCACATCTAATGCAATCAGGTAGCTCATATTTGGACATGTATGGGCTTTGAAATGTTAAAAATAATCCAAAATGCTAATAGAAATCAAAAGTGAATGAACAGATGCACCTCCCAGATCTTTGTACCTAGAAAGAAGCTCTGTCAATTTCCCATGCCTTTTAAGCAAACTTGCAACTGTCATGAAATAATAAGACAAACTTCTAAGTCAATCACAAAATGGAAGGAAACTACTGAAAATTTAGGCTTACATCTAGCTCGTGTAGTCTCCAATTGAATGTCATCGTCTTGCATAAAATTCTGATCAAAAGAAATTCATTAGAGGCTAAAATCCATAGTAATGTCATGAAATGGTTAAATTCATGATTGATAAATTAAAGCAGACTGTTAACATTGAAATAATGTAGAACGGTGGTTAGGTTAAGTTTCAAAAAAAAAAAATCAATTCCCCTTAGACAAGGTCGAAAATTCAAATCTTTTGGATGGAAAAAAATCACTGTGAAAGAACTGTCCCCAATTTTGCAGTATTGCTCAGAAGTTTCTACTATCAAGCAAAGTAATCATACTTCATGTCGTTTATGTTAACATTAAAACACAGGGTTTTACGTCAACATGAAGAATGCTAGGTTTGATTTTTTAGTGATAAGTGCGGCTAATCAGTATCCACAAGCAAGGCTCGGAACACACTCCAGTCGATTAATTCAACCATTTAAAGGACCATATCTGTAATACCTTCTATTATGTTAAGTATTTCATCAAAGTAAAGCAATTGTCTAGTGCTGGAACCCCTAAAAGTCTGAAGGAAGAAAATAAATTTAAAATCGCGGGAAGAAGAATGAAAGGTTAATGAGATAAACCTTGCGGGTAGAATCACCGGGAAAAGGGTATTTTCTCGGTTTCTTCCTCAGAGATTCTTCTATGTCGCTCTCCATTTCCCGGCGTTTTCAGCTAAGGATGAAGAAGAAATGCCATAAACCTGGCCTTGGGTCCCCGGAAATAAAATTTTAAAGGCAAACAAAAAAATCCATCATTTTCATAATTTTATTATTTATTTATTTATTATTTTAAAAGTTTAAAATAAAGTCAATGGTTTTATTTCTTGGTGGCTTCAATTTTTTGTATTGTGTACCCAATTTACATAAATTTTATTTCGATTACATCTATATTCGACCTATATCGCACATCTGACTATAATAAATAAGTCTCTTAATAAATTTTTTTTACATACACTAAAAATTAAATTTAAAATATTATTTAAATAATATCAAACTATTTATCACGTAAATTTAGTTAGTCATAAAAGACTAGATCATGAATAAAACTCTACCCACATGGTTATTAGAGGCTTTTTTAACTAGTGAACCAATTGGTGTGGCACACATTGGCCTATATATAAGTCTATACCCATGAAGGACCCGACCTCTGCCCAAACTTTTTTTTTAAGGAAAAAAACTCTATTATCATTCACATATCAGTAATTTAACAAGTTAACAAAATACTGAATTTCACGACAGGGGCAGTTATACGTAGCATTGTCAAGTTATTTTAGAATTCAAAATACCATATATATCTAGTGAATAAAATAAATTTATAGATACGTTCATAAATAATAGATTGATTAATACGACTGTGTTATATGATTATTCTCAATATTTAAAAAATATTATAATCAAAAAATGTTTAGAATATAATCCCTTCATAGTTAATAGTTTACTTTGACATTTAGTTTTTCTTGTATATAAAAAAAATAAGTTAATATAATAAATGTCAATAAGAGTTAGTATAGATAATAAAGAATGAATTTATATTTTATAAGGATACGAGTTTAATTCTCGCTGTCATAGCTCATTTGATAGACGATTTCGTAAATCTCTTATAAGTACTCTTTGAGCCTTAAGACTATATCCTGACTTTAGTAAAGGATTAATGCTAAATTTACTTAAATTTTTCTATATATAAAAAAAAGTTAATAAAGTAAGAGTAAAGAGAGTTGAATTTTTATTTTGGAAGGCATGAGGTCAACATGATTCAATTTCGATCAGCGTCTCGTTAAGAAATATGTTAGGAACATTCCTTAAATTCTTAAGCACATGAGCCCAGACGAACTTCACTGGACAAAAAAAAGTCTGTACGAGTTATCATCAGAAAATATGATAACTACTTTTATTTGGAACTTGACGGTATTTAAATCTAAATTGCCTAATAACATCATGCATGCATACTAAAAAGATATCACCGTTAACATAAAAGTCCTGATCAATTAACTCACTTTTAAGACTCCCTCGTTATGTTTCTGTTTGTCCCCGGCTTCTTCCTCCCCTGTCGTACTTTAAATAAATAACAACATGAGGCAGTTCTAAAGTCAAACATGCTTGAGATTTGAGAACCAGTTGAAGTGTTGAACTACATTTTTCTTACAATAAAAATAACCGACAAAAACATCGCGTTATTATCAAAATTCGTGAAAAGTAATTGGATTGAATTACATAATATTTTTATTTAATTAAAAAGATTTAAAAAAATAGGAATACTGATATTGTTAATAATTAATTAAATTAAATGACAAATAAAATAAAATAAAAATTAATAGGGAAGAGGAAGACGGGGAGAGAGGGATACCGAGAAAGACGAGTGCAAAAAAAGAAGAAAGAGGGATAGTAATAGCAGCGATCGAGCTTCACCCAGCCAAGTTCAACATAAATCTGCAAGCAAACCTCAATCGAAAAAATTTGTAAAATCTTGAGGTGAAAATAGAAAACGAAAGAAACAGAAAGAGAGGGCAAGAGAGAGAAACAGAGCGAGGCATAGCCGGAGGAGCTTCAAAGATTGGAGCCCAGTTTAGTGACGTTAGATTTCTATGCAATTCTTCAGCTTCTCTAAGGTCAGGGTGCAATCAATGTGTAAACCCTTTCATTTTTGCCCTTGCACTCGCAAGCTTTAGACTCTGCTCTTCATTGTGCTTCGTTCCATTGCAATTTGTTTTTTGTTGTGCTGTTGGGACTCAATTTTGTTCAACTCACTGATCTCCTCCCCTGAACTTCAAATTTCGAATTTTGAAGTTCAAAGCTTTTTGAATTCGGTCCAACAATGAGAGTTTGAAGTAGTACAGTGATGTAATGTTAGCTTCGTGCTGTTCGAGCCGAGCATGGTGTTTCGGACCCGAGTTTGATGATTCAAACTTAGGGTTTTGATTTACCATGACATTCAATTAATTAAGTTCGATTTTCCGGATTTTGTGCTAGGACCTTGCGAGTCCCGCGGTGGTTTGATCCCTAGGGTTTTGCTGTCGGGACGATGAGATTTGGCTTTGCATTTTATGGTCTATTGGTGCCTGAATTTGGGAATTTTCTTGCATAAGAGCAACTATTTTCCGGTTCAGAATTGGAAGTTCCTATTGGGTTACTTAATTAGCATGCCTTGTGCATCTGGTCGTTTTACTATGCAGAGCATGGCGCAGTTTACTTTTATTCGATGATATGGGGGGAGGGGAAGTTTAGAGTTCTTTGGAAACAGAAAGAACTGCAATTTGGCTCAAATTGGGGTTTACAGGTGGGTGTTTATTCTTTGAATTTTTAAGCAGTGTATGAATTTGTCTACCAAAAAATGCAACCCCAGCAGAGCTCAAGAATTGATTTGGGTGAAATAAAAGCGCAAATTGTAAAGAGGATTGGTGGCGATAAGTCAAAACGGTACTTCTATTGCCTGAACAAGTTTTTGAGTCAAAAGCTGAGCAAGAATGATTTTGATAAGCTATGTTATCGGTTACTTGGGAGGGAGAATCTTCCACTACACAATCATTTTATGAGATCAGTTTTGACGAATGTATGCCAAGCCAAGACATCTCCTCCAATCCAGCCATCAGGTCCCTTGAAGTCTGGAACACTTGCAACAACAATATCTCCTGGTAGAGAGGATGGGCATGAACACAGTAGTTCTAGCTTCCAAAATCAAAGTCAAAATGTATCCATTTGGTCAAATGGGGTTTTACCAGTGTCCCCACGTAAGCTGAGGTCTGGCATACGTGATCGGAAGAACAGGGATAGACCCAGTCCACTTGGACCAAATGGGAAGGTTGATTCCGCATCACTCCAGTCCCTAGGTACAGAAGACAGTGGTAGTAAGGTTGACATGGAGAATGGTACGCTTACTCCATGTGATTATCAAAGACCAATACAGCAACTTCAAGCGGTTGCTGAGCTGCCTGACAATGAAAGGCGGGATGCGGTCGAGTGTTCAGCTGAAAAACCAAGAATACATGGCAAAGGGCCAACCGGGTTATCAGCTGTTGAAGATGGCGAAGAAGTGGAGCAGTCAACACGCTTCTCCAGAAGTCCCCTGCTAGCACCACTTGGAATTCCGTACTGCCCAGCAAGTGAGGGTGGAGCGGGCAGAGCCTTGCCTGTGGTTAGCACGGGTGATTTTCTTAGTTGTTATGACAGTGGCTGGTTGTCTGATGCAGAAACACTGAGAAGGCGCATGGAGCAGATTGCTACAGTACAGGGTCTTGGAGGTGTTTCCACGGAATGTGCTAATACGTTGAACAGTATGCTGGATGTGTATTTGAAACGTCTAATTAGGTCATGTGTTGGCTTGGTGGAAGCTAGGTCTGCTAACGAACTGAGGAAGAGCTCGTCCCAGAAACAGCAGATTCAGGGTAAGGTCGTCAATGGCACGTGGCCAAGTAATAATTTACATGTGCAGAGCGGTGGGTCAACAGAACCTGTGGCTGATCGCAGACCACCATGCTCGGTATCTTTCTTAGATTTTAAAGTTGCCATGGAGCTAAATCCACAGCAACTTGGAGAAGATTGGCCAGTGCTGTTGGAGAAAATTTCTATGCACACGTTTGATGAATAACACTTCTATGAAGATTTGTCTTTCTATGCAAAGTCGAGTCAATTTCTTCTGGTTCTAATGGCTCGACAATGATTGGTAATCATCAGCCTTCTCAGTTGCATTCTCATTGCCAAGATGAACCAGATGACCCCAAAGTTCTGTCTCGTCCAGGTTAAAACACTGGAGCTTGAGCTCCAACTTGCCTTGTCTTTGCTATTTGTATGGCCTGGATGGATCAGAAATTTATTTAACTGTAACCAGGGGTACCAACAAAGAGCCCAAATTGGTTACACTGTTGTATGTTTAGCGTTGGTGTTGCCTTTTGTTTGCCATCCCTAGAGATATCGAGCTTTTTGTTTACTTTTAAAGTCGATGAGAAAGAAAAGTAAGAAAGTTTTGCAGGGTTACTTTCGTGGCTTTTGGATCAAGGAAATTCTCACATGTATAAGAGCTGCAAAGTTGCTGTGTATGTATTTTTAGAATCTGAGGATTGATTTGAAACTCGATATCAATAACACGTTAACATATATTAAAATTGCCCCGAAGATTTCATTTTTTTTTTAATGTTTGATATATTTTATTTGCACAGATCCCTGAAATAGTGTCTTGTTCTTTAATTTTGTCATGCTGGTTTGTAATTTGTACTTCACAGAGCCCATCAATTTTGATGACAATAAATATGAAGTGTATGTCAGCCTTGACATCTTCAACACATATCTGTGTCACTGAAGTCACTTTGTGAATGCATATTGAGATATATTATTCATTTCAAGTTTTATCACGTTTGGTTCAGTCTGCGATGAAAAGAAACAGTGGCTACATCATAAGCTGCTTAATGTGTATGTTTAAAATTCATACTGGTCATAAGAAGCAGTGTGGTTTCCAATCAGTCTGTCATGCAATGCAGGGGATTAAATTCTAGTTCCATATGGTGTTATGATGCTAATGAAATAAAAGTAGAGAGAGAAAAAATAAGAGAAAAGAAAAGAAAAGGGAGAAAAAAGAAAATAGTCTTTACTCCAGTTCACATGTGAGTAAACCTTTCTGCAGTGATAATGTAAACAGAGGGGCCATAGGGTAAACGCTGAGATTTTCGTGGAATTATTTGTGCAGAGCCACAAGAATTCGTGTATTTTAACAATCCATTAAGAGAACAGAAACTGAGACCGAAACCTGACATTTTGCTGTTTTGAACAGAAAAAGCAGCCCATTCTGATAGTCTTGGCTGTTTTTATGTTTTTTTTTTAACTCTGTTCTTCTTGGCTGCAACATATGCTAAGAAACTGATGCAATTAGTAGAAAGTGTAGAGATCACGCCACAAAAGTTGCTAAATGCGTAGCTTGGTGAAGAATCATTCTTTACTTGTTTGTGCCGCCGCATGCGAAACTGCTCGATGCTTATTTCAGTAATGACAAATGTTTAAGTGACGATCTGTTTTCTGTTTCTCTGAAACCCACTTGAGAGTTGGAAGGCTAAATGCTTACTCATTCAAACAGGGATTGATTCCTATAAACATGGCTAAACTTACATGGACATGAGAATCCACTGGAAAAATGAGGAAAGAAACAGAGTCATATCAGCTGTTAGAACATCTATTGCGATTAGAACATTTTATTCGCTTGTCGTCAAATTTTGCTGTGATGAGAAAAACGCTCTGAAATTTCTAGGATTATTCATAACTTGTAAATTTCAGGAGATGCTACCTTAATAACATTTGCGTTATGAGGAAAATTGCGTAAAACCATTATAAAACTAATAATCGTTCCATTTAGTTAATATACTAATAACAACGTCACAACGTAGAGCATCTAGATGACATACATTCCAAAAGACGGAATGTTCATTATTAATTGGGCTAATTCCAAGTTTAAAAATGAATATGAAATCCTTTACACAGCAGAAACTAGATAGAGAAAGGAGGGCAAATCCATCAAATTAGAAGTAGTTGAAATGAAGCTTTATCCGGATGACTTGTGTCACTGACCAGGATGAAGATAATGGCTATGTACTTGATGACAAATAAGAAATAGGAATAGAAAGAGGGGGAAGCTATAAATTGAAAACAAAAGAAGAAAATAACTATCGCAGCTCAATGGTCACGTCTGATTAGAGGCAACAGATGAATCTGAAGGTGCTGCTGATGCTTTGCAGATAGGGCACCAGTTCTTGAGGCGAAGCCACTGTTGTATGCAAGCCACATGAAATCCATGCTCACACTGCAGACTCCCCACTTCATCTCCAACCACATATTCATCCTACAATTCCAGAAAT
The DNA here is from genome assembly GCA_037074615.1 of Leucaena leucocephala. Classification (NCBI taxonomy): domain Eukaryota; kingdom Viridiplantae; phylum Streptophyta; class Magnoliopsida; order Fabales; family Fabaceae; genus Leucaena; species Leucaena leucocephala. Next base: position 3,414,702 of record CM073517.1, on the reverse strand, counting down.
ATATGCCTCTTTTACATCTTTTCACATAATAACCTTAACATTTATAACTAGCCTAAATAAACTCATTTGGGGTGTGGAAAAGTTGGAGACTTTCTAGTTCAGCCGTTATCAGACAACAATTACAATTTGTAAAGTCAAATCCTTACAAAAGCAATATGCTTCTTTGCATTGTCAGTTTTAGCTGTGTTGAACGGAACAAGGACAATTCTTTGAAAAGGGCTTCAGTAGAATTGAGGAAAATACCTGGCAGATGCTGCATTTGATATCGTCATTAATAATATTGCTACTCTCGTCGTCGCCGTTGTCATCTGAAGGTGTAGACTGATAGATGCTTCTCTTAAGGCATTCTGACAGTGCTTCCTCTGTTAAAGCTATGCTCACAGTACCCATCCTTTCTTCCAGGGCTAATAGTTCCTGTCATTGATAAGAAAAATCCGAGACGTTATGATATAGCTAAAATCTATGAGAAATTCGTACTCACTTCAAAACATCGTAAAATAAGAAAGGAAATTGAATCAATAAAGTCAATTGTAGGATTATTATGGCATTAACGAACCTCGTATGACATATTATCAATATCCATACGCATGTCTCTATGCTGATCATACAAGTCTGTTCCATTAAGGAGGAAATTTATCTCTAGTAAACGAATTTCCTGCCAAACACAACAAAGAAAAGAAAATGTCAGATAAATGAGTTGGTTGTAAGCTCCTTTGTTGAATTTAGAATCCAGAAATACCTCCTCTGTCAGCTCTTCATCTTGTCCAATCCTCTCGAGTGCTAATAATACCTGTACAGAAGTATAGAAGAACGAGTTGGTTGTAAACTACCCCAATTAGAACTGATAAAATGAAAATACATCTCCCTGTCTTGCAAGGAAAATTACCTCAGCAATACTGTTTTCGTGCTGTAGTCTACTCCGACTTCTTATAGGAAAATTAACGTTAAATTCTGCAGGAGATGTGGGCTGCCCGTCGCTCGAACCTGGCCTACTATGGGTGCTTAATCGAATTATAGTAGACTCTGCAGAAGCATGATGTGGAAAAACAAGTTCATGAGGCAAAGGGGATTCATTGGGCTGAATAGGGTGTGCATTCCCATGGCTTGGAAGCCTTTCCCTAGCATTACCACTTGTAGACCTTCGAGTTCTAACCGAAGCAATGTTGTCCCGGTGAGTAGGAATATTTTTTGATCTTCTTGGATCAGAAATAGATATGCCACTTCCAGAACCAGAATTTTGTCCTTCCAATAAAGACCCACTCAACTTCTTCCCTCTGGCAGTGAAAGTAGAACTTCTTTTCCTTCCACAATTTCTTTCCTTCACGATATCCTTCCTTCTATTCATGGTTGAATCTGAAGAAGAAGAACCTGTGGAGCTGACATCATTTATTGAGTTGCACTTGACGTTCCTCAAATTATATCGGCTGGTACCAGCACGTGTCACTGAGCCAATGCTTTTAGTTTCTTGACCATGTAATCCAGGTTGATGAAAATTCCTCTGAGATCTTGTTCTTGAAACACCTCTGGTGCTCGCGACTTCCTGCACCATCACGTTATCAGACTCGGCGTGTCCTTGTTCTGCTTGAAGCTGACTTTGATAAGTTGCAGATGGAGGTTCATCATGTATGCTGCTGCTAGTTTCCGATGAATCTGTCTCTAACCTAGACGATATTGTTTGCCGAGGCTCTTTAAGGGACTTTCTCGGATTACTAATTCCCGAGAAAGTTCTGCAGGATCTTCCAACTGCTTCCTTCCCACTTAAAGAGGATTGGGTTGAAGGCCTCAAGGATTTACCTTTCCTACAAGAACTATTCTCAGCAACTATAGAAGAGTGAATCCTGCTACTGCAATGAGGTCGGCTGCACAAGTTGACACTTTGATCCTTAGTATCAGCAACAGTTCTGAATACATGAGGCATTCCCTTTCCAGAGACTATATTCTTATCAACAGCTCTTTTACCAGCATATTTATCCATCTGTTGTTTATTTTTCCTTCAGAGTTCAGATCTGCAACACATTAGCGTGATGTCTCAAATCAGTGCAGATATCTAAATTTGAGTGTTCTAGATGGGATAAGAAGAGAAGCAAGCATTTGATATTAATAATAAGGAAGAATATCTTCAAAATTCACATGATGAAAGGAGAAAATCCCAGATGAATAAATCAGATATTAACTTAAAAGTCACAGAAGCCAAAATTAGGAAGCCTGGTTGGATATTTTTAGCATAAATCCAATACTCAAAACTTTTGGCAAGAAGCCAACTTGAGTTATTGAATTTGAAAGCATCCTGGTACAAACCATGTAAACAGTTTCCAAAACAAGCATGCACGAATATAGAAAGACAGGCCCAGTTCAGAGATTAGAATTCCTATCTATGGCTTGCTTGAATCAGCCACCATAACTTTATTTAAATATTTGCCCTGTTCTTCTCAGGACTGAAGTCAGAACTTCCAAGCTACCACATCAGAGGGAGTGATTGCTAGATTACATCTAATTATAGCCAAACTTACAAGTCTTAATATACATGTGTGTGTGTGTACGTATTGTACGCTGATCAATGTTTTTACTTGAAAAGCTATTACTTTGAAAGGGGCAATGATCATAGATATTAAGGGTGAGAAAAAGCGAATGCATGATTCGATCGCGATCAATACCAAGCGCCCACAAAGAAACCCGATTCCTCAAAAAACAGAAAATCCTTGGTCGCGCGTGAATAGAAAGTACGAGGTGAACGTCTTCAAGAATGACCCGTGCGCCCGAAGGGCTTGGATAATGCATGCACTTGCACGAGGAAACTAATGCTTTGTACAGTTACAATAACAGAGGAAAAGAGGAAGACGAGAAGCCAGATCGCCACGTGCCTTTATTCGTCCCAAAAACGTGGGGTTCGCTTCGGTTTTAAAAGGCACGGCTTCGGTTCAATTTTATCCTCACAATTAAGCTACAGAAGAAGAAACTTTGTCTCTGCGATTTGATCGCTGAAAAGAAGCTGAAAACTACCCGAAAAATCACAATAAAAAGGAAACCAGAATTTTAGTTCCTATTGAAAAATCCTCAGACAAGCGATGAAAATTATTGGAACCGAAAACAAAAAGGGGAACGAACAGTAAATTTGCACAGCAGTAAGTTTTAATAAGGAACAATAATCAAAATCAAAATCTTAATGGCGTTGCTGATATGAGACAGGAACACTGGAACAGAACACACAAAGGGAGCAACGCCAAAAGAACCAATATAATATATGGCTATGAGGATGTTCAGTCATCCATGTGTAATATTTGGGACACAGAGAGCAGAGGGAAGCACAGAGAGGGCAAAAAAGCTGAGTCCAAAAAGGGCAGCGTAAAAATTTGAACTTGGTGGCTACCTTCTTCGTCTTGTTCTTGTGTCTCTGAAAGAAAGAGACAAGGAAAAGAGAAGAGTTGGGAGAGTCCAGGAGGAGGAGAAGGATTGAGAAGGGGGGCTTGGGAAATACGTGTGAAAGATCCGAAACGGGCAAAGTCGAATTGAATTAAGGAATATGAATAAATAAAGAAATTGTTTGGAGGAGAAAAATGAAAAAACAAAAAGGGAACAGAAAAGCACGAAGGGGGTGCCGGCCTATGTGGAAGGCTTGGACGAGAAGAGTCATACGCGGACGGCTTCGATTCGACTCGGACGTCAACCTAAAGTGGGATTCATGTTGGTGTTCCCACCAAAAGCAAGGAATGTGGCCCCTCTTGTTCCCTCTTCCTATTTTTAAAAGGTCAACATTAATTGTTCACTCCAACGATATATTATTACCATTAACCTAAATTGAGTTTAGTTAAAAAAATTAATATTTTTATATATTAATTCTTATTAAAAGATATAATAAAAATTATTTAATTTTTAATATATAACATATTTAACTAATTTAATTATATTAAAAAATTTAGTTAATGTAACAAAAAAATATCTTAATTATTTTCTTTTACTCTCTCACTCCTTCTCTTAATTGATTATTATTAAGGGGGTATCAATAGAGATAATTTAAGAAAAGGTTGATAAATATAGAAAATAAAATTTATATTTAAAACTAAAATCTTCTTATATTAAATATTGGAAGAGTATTTAGTTATCGATAGTATCTTAAATAAAATTATATTTAATGAAGGATTAATCTTCACTATCAATGCAAAAATATTTCATTCTTACAAAATTATTATCCTTTTATTATCGCTTGGAAGGTTTTTTTTTTCATGGGTAAAAATGTGAAATAATAGTTTCTAATATAAATTATTAAAAAGTTATTTATATAAAATTAATTTAACTATTTTTTTAATTTTATAAATTAATTATCTCACCCTACTATGTTTATGATTGGGGAGGGAGAATTTTCTATCCTCTTTTATATGAATAAAATAACTTTTAATTGCAATTTATGGGAAAAAAACATATTACTGATAAAATTCAAAAGATTCAATTAAAAGTATTTGTAATAAAATTAGAATCTTTCTTGGCGAATCACATTTAAGTCCTACTTAAGAAACTTTATTCTAATAAAATCTTATAAAATTATTAAATTATTGAGAAATCCATAGATCTTCAAGACAGATTCTAATTATAAAATTATAATCTTAACCTCATTCATTAAAAATAACAAATGATATTGCACAAATAATAATTTTATATGCTACAATTGACAAGTCAAATCAACAATAAATAACAACTCATATAATTTAGATCTAATATTTTAAGAGAAATAAAATTATCATTTATTATTGTCTAACTTATCAATTGTAACACTTAAAGTTATTATTTATCTTATTCATTAAAAAATAATAAATAAAATGATATAAATAATAATTTTATACTCTGTAATTGACAATGTATACAATAACAAATGGCAACTCATATAATTAATATTTTAAAAAAAATAGAGTCATTTGTTACTTTGTATAAAGTTATAATTTATATCATCTATTTTGTCATTCTTTGATTAAAGAGGATAAGATAATTATTTTATAATTAAAATTTATTCTCTTGAGATCCAGTAAAATTTATAAATAATTTAATAATTATGTAAGATCTTATAAACATAAATTCTCTTAGATATTAAATATAATTTAAGTGGGATTCTCCCATCTTTCTTTCTCTTCGGGATCCCATCTGTCTACGGTTTTAATAGCATCTTCATGCGTGATTTTTCATTAGTACGAATTAATAGGATCATATGAAATATTTTATAACGAAATTTGATGTGCGAGAAAACAGGCATGAACTTCTATCACTCACGTGTGCAAATATAAAAGTCATCCACTCACTTTCCCTATAGTTTCTTATTTTGTTCTAGTTGATTAATCATATCGCATTTATTGTAATTATCTTCATTATAATTTTAGATTTTGTTTTCCTATATGTTATATTCATTAGGGTTTTGATAGGATATGGAACGATGATCGAGTAGGATTTTCATATATTTAGAATATTAAGTATTATTAAAAAATATTTTGTTATAATTTTAGATTTTGTTTTCCTATATGTTATATTCATTATGGTTTCCTATTCTCATTTTGTATTAATTCACATGTGTAGATAGGGCAACATCAACGTTAAATCTCAGCCTTACCTCTTATTCTATATATTTTGTTAGTTTTTCCTCTATAAATAAACTACAGACGTTTTAACACTTTAATAGATCCAAAATTATTTTTACTATTCTAAACCGTCCAATAATCTAATGGATCCTCGTCAATTATTAATCATCTACTCTGTATATCCTAATAATAAAAGTTAATTAATTTTTTTATATAAATTAAAAAATTAAGTAAATTAATTAATTATAAATAATATAAAAAATAATTGATTAATTTTAATAAATTAAAAAATATATAATATAAATATATCTTAAAAAATTAAATTTAATTATAATTAACTAATTTATTAAGTTGATTTAGTTAACACTCATCTTGGGGAGTAATTTTTTAATACGATCGGAGTAAGGTTAGTAATTGTTTATAAAGTTTATGATGCCCAACAACTTTTAGGAGTGTTATTAATCTTTTGGATTTATGCTTTCCTCGTGTTGTTGCAAACCACTCTCATTTAACACTCATCGTTTATCTTGAATTCTCGAGGAAATTTGATGGTTTTCTATCATCGGATTGCTGGCCACGTGTCACAGAATTAACGGAACAAGAGGATAAATTGTAGTTATGGGAGACTTAAAACCGAATATAATTGATAGAATTTCTTTGAAGAAGGGTAATGAAAGAGAAGGCATGCATCAGGACGAATAGGAAGAAACGAAAGGTGTGGTTGGAGTGTATCTCACACTTTTTTTTTTATATATAAAAATTTAAAAAAAAAAAGTTCATGTTCAAATTTCGATTGACGAAATCTTCTTTTCTCCTAAACGATATTAATATCGTTTAAGAGGATATTTTTAATAATCTCATAAAGCATCAGGATGAATAGGTAATGGATTGCCCTCCTATTCTTTTTCTTTTTTTTTGTCACAATCCTTCCTATTAATCATGTTGATAAATAATTAATTTATAATTTATAAAGTTAATAGGTCATTACTCATTTTTTATAAAATCAAATCTTATTAGTGATGTGAGAATTTTATTGATAGATAATATATAAATATTTTTATAAACATTCTCTAAAATTTAAACTTATAAATATGACATAATTTACTAAATTTCTATTTATAAAAAAAAAAGAAAGGTTATGTTGATATTAAACTATTATCATTGTTTGCATATATATAAAAGTGATTTTAATATAAATTAATTAAAAGAAATTATATTTTAAGAAAATAAATATATATTGTTTTATATATAAATTATTTATCTAATTTTTTAATAACTAGTATATTTAAGGTTAAATATGACATAATTTTATAAGAAAATTTTAAAAGAAATATGTCTTACAACGGTATCAAATCTAGTTAGGCAAGATTGAAAGAATTTCCATGATTCGGGTCCAGAAAACGAAAAATAAATTAGATTGGACGTAACCCAAGAATGAAGCCTAACAAATTTGGGTCAATTAATCAATTAATTGAATAATTGAGATTGAATCCAACCATCGTAGATACCTTCTAGGCTCTACAGTGTTAAATTAAATTACAGCACAAAGGGCAGAGGGAAAGTATGAAAGGCTGGGAGGCCGCCATGCGTAGGAAAGGGAATGAATGGATGACGGTGTTTTGGGAAGCACTGCCATTTTGAGTGATGTAACGTTTCGTTAGCTTTTCTTAATTATTGCTTCTTTCTTTTCTTGACCACCTTTCTTTTCTTCTCGTTGTTTTTTATATCAATTTTTGGATCAACTTGATTAATGTACAAATTTAACAGGAGAGGCTCACAACAGCCACCCATTTGGACCACACTCGAGCCAGGCTCACAATTTCCATATATATATATATATATATATGTATATGTATATGTATGATCGAACATATAAAAACTCATCATTCATGAATTGAATTGGTAAAATATATAATTATTCAAAATATATTTAATTTTTGGAGAGTACTATTTTATTGTAACTCTTAGACATTTAAGTTTATATTTGGGAATAATTAATGGCTCGCTTCGCCTAATATTGGTATCGCTTAGGAGGAAGGGAGACTCTACCTTATTTTTAAATAGTTGGCGAGCCTCGTCTTTTTAAAAATTTTAGTATAGAAAAAAAAACCTGTAAAAATATTAATGGATTGCAAGAGTTAACAAATAATATTTTTTATATAAAAATGGAACACTGTTTTTTGGTACAAAATTTGATGAAAGGATTATCCAAAATAGTTGGATTTCAGCCGAATATTTTAATTGGATGTGAAGGCCGGGCCTTCATTTGTGGGATAAAGGGAGGCCGAAAAAGGAAAGGAGATAAAAGTGCCATGCCCACAAAAAAAGATTTATCAACCAACAGAGTTAAATTAAGTGATAAGGCTAATCCTTATTATAGGATAAATTAACATTCAAATTATTGTTAAAAAAGTATCTATATTTAATGCCTAATAATATTTTGAGTATAATTATCTTTAATAGGATGATACATGTGTTTAACAAAAAATGATTTATCAATAGATATTCCTATCTATTTATATTATTGTTATCTATATCTAATAAAATTTAAAATTGTTTTTATTTTGTTTAAATAGGAGTACATGGATACTAAGACTACCATGACACATGAGAAGCTCAAATTCATCACTCGACGAGGCATAGCCGAATCCATAATCATGCAAATTCTTGAAATAACGGATATAAAAAATTTAAATTGTAATCTCCGTTCATAATCAGAAATATATACAGAGTGTAATTGAAATTAAAAAAAAATACTAATGACTAGAAAATTGACGGGGACTTAAGGTCACCATAAAGTTAAAAAAAAAAAAAAACTCAGAATTAGGAGCTGGCACCATCAATTAGTTGTATAGGTTTTGAGATGCCCTCTTTCATCATTTTTTTTAAAAAAATCATCTCACACTTTTTTATAAATAATTATCTCAACTAAGTTTTTTAATCCTTACAACTACCACATTAAGGATGAGGGGGACCATATCAAATACACTTCTAGTCTTATTTATAGGGTAAAAAAAATATTTTAATTATATTTATATGGTAGAGATTTTTTTTTCCAGATGAATGTATTATTTTACCTTTCATGTTAATTTTATTTTCATAGAGTATAATAAAAAATATATACTAAATAGAAATGAAATTAAAAATTTGTTAAATTTTATAATATAATTAATAAAATTTAAAGTTTTTTTTTAGTTTATAAAAGAGGCACACAGGCTGGCCATGCCTTTATTTATAACAGAGAACCTGAAAAGCAAAGATAGAAGAGATATAATTAGTGAATAACTAATAATTGTACGTCTAAAAAGGCAGCTTGAGTAATTATCCCACACTTGTCAAACCTCCATTTGGTTTTTAATCTTATCTTTGTCTTCGTCGTCTTCTTCATTTTGCACATAAACGTCAAATTTATCAAGGTACGTTATCCCATCTCAACCTTGTCCGCTTTGTTTAACCCTAATTCACGCTTCCTCATTGTTTTTAATCTTGGCTTTCCAATCAAGTTCTGCGACTTGCTTCCTATATTACAATACCTAGGCACCTGTTTTCCTGAAACTTTCGTTTGTGACCTATAGATCACGTATTGCGAACTTCAATGGGCCATCAATGATGTTATTATGAAGCACTTTGCAAGCATGCAAGATAACCGAGGCGTAATTAATTTCTCAAGCATTAATTACTAATTAGAGTCTACGCCAAAGGTAGGACCCAGCAATATCAAGATTGAGAATCGGGTATTTCGCTAATTATGCCACAAAACTAAGCGTGACATTGTTATTTATTTGATGATAACGTGCAGGTTGGTTCCTTTCTGTGGAAAATATACCAAAGAACTGAGAAGTGAGACCGCAAATATAAATAATAGATGGCAATATCAATAACAAGAGCAAAAGCTGCAAAAGAGAGCAGTGCAATTGAGAAGGCGAAGCGGGGCCCACCGTCCAATTCTGAAAGCACAGCTAGCAGCACCAAAGAGAGCTCAAAGGCCAAGCCATCAGAGAGGCAAATTCCCAGTTATTACAAGGCCAAGACATCAGAGAGGCAAATGCCAAGTCATGTGAAGCCTAAAACGAGCTCGCGTTCTGAGTCTCAATCCCAGTCCTTGAAGCATCTCAAGATTGATGCTTCTTCTTCCCAGAAGCCTAGTGCCAATAGAAGGCCCTCTGTTGTAAAGCCCGCATCAAATTCAAAACCAAAGGCGTCCTCTTCAAGGCCTCATAAACCACTTGTCTCTCATGGCTCTCCTCACAAAACACCATTACTTCTCCCGACAACATCAACTCCATCTCCAACTAAAACCACTCTCTCTTCCAAACCCATTTCTAAGACATCCTCAAAGACGCCCATGGCTGCAAAAACCAAACCAATATGGTCTAAAAAGGGCACGAATCCCAAGAAGACTGCTCCTACCGCCAAGAAGAAGGTAGCCTATGCTCCTGTTAACTCAGCAAATACTCCACAGAGTTCTGATGCTACAGCAGAAACCTCTAGACTTGAAACTGTGACACCAGTTACACAAAAAGAGGGTGGAAAGTTATCCGAGATTACTCCACATGTTGACAGTGCTGAACAACATGAGCAGCAGCACAAGGTTGAGCCTGATCAGCCTCAGATTCAAGCTGATGATGAGAGGGCAATTCCTAGGGAGCCGGAGGGCAAGCCAGTTTCTGTTACTGAGGTAGAGGAAGCAAAAGGGGAGCCAAAAGAAGAGAAAACAAAGGATGAGCATGGAGAGGAGGAGAGTACGAGTCACAGGGAAAGCAATAATTGGAGACACCCAGAAGAGCAGCCTGCAACTGATGGAGATGTTGATGTCAAAGAAAAGGGAAAGGAGGAAGGTGGAGTTATAGAAGACGAAGAGAGTGAGAACAACAATGAGGAGAAGACATCCACAGAGGAGACAGGAACAAGTGAAGATAAGACTGACCGTGATGAACTTGTCCCGAAGAGTGGAGTTGGAGAGGTCAGGACAGAGTCAACACCGCCAAAAGAAGAAGCAGGGAATGAGTCCCAGGCATGTGTATGTGATAGAAGAGAAGCAAGCAAGTTGCTGGAGACGAGGAAGAATAAGGTTTTAGCATTGGCTGGGGCGTTTCAGAGTGTCATTGACCATCAAACCTCATCCAAATGAAGCAAGCCTCATATTTGACGTGAGAGGGCCTCGTTGGTACAGATTATCCATACAATTGAGTACAGAAAAATAATACAAAAGATGGCATACGCAGAGAAAGTTTTTAGATGATGAGCAACTTGCTCATAAAAACTTGGAAGGACATCACCATCCGACTTTTCAAATATTCCAGGATAGTTGATTTGGTCATTGATTTAACGAATGAGAAATGTTGTAACATTATCTCTATTATATATGTACATACATATTATTGTACATAATCTTTTGTCAAATTAATGGACATAGAAGGATCCCAGAGAAACTTTGATCACACAAAAACTAACGCCTCTAACCACTGAAAATTTCCTAATTTGAATTTGATCTTTCATTAAGAAAATAAAAGGATTTGACTAAGTTTATAACCATGAAGACCAGCATTGTAGTCGTATCTCCAAAAGAATTATCATGTATGTATTGTTAATGAACTTACTAATCAGCTGCTCCAATTGAAATCTGTTTAACAGTATAAGAGAATATGGCCAGAAAAACAAGCACTTTGCATCACATTTCAGCGCATTTCCTCCCAGATAGCAGGACAACAATGGGATGATATAATTATATCAAACATCAAACGTGACATTACTTGCAAAGTTTCAACTTCTTAAAATACGAAGATACCATTGATTTTGGATAAGGTTTTGTCGCAAGGCATGTTGGTATGTTTTCAGGTTGTTCAATCCACAACTTGTGAACAATGCCACCGGATGTGAGCTTCTCGGACAAGTTCAAAATCTGAGGTCCTCCTTTCACTTCAAGTGTGACCTACATTTAAGAGTAATGAGAAATTTAATGAGTAAACTCAGAGAGGTAAAATTTTAAAGCAATAACATATAAGCCAAAACATCAGCTTTTACACTTTAGCTATGTTGCTGCTGTGATAATTCGTGCTTGGCCAAAAGACCATTTGTCAGAAACTTATAGACCACCAAGAACACAGTGATCAATCTTCAATCAGGTCCTCTATTACTTTGAGAGAGATTGAGACCTGCCTCCCGAATTCATCGTAACTATTAACTTACGTTCAAAAAATATTTATACCACTAGCCGCCCACTTCTAATTGGTGTGTCAGAACTGGATCTAAATTCCCATAAACAAAGCTGAATTTACTCCTAATTACTAAAATTCCATTGTTGTCGGGATAATGTTAATGCCACAATGAGCTCCCTGTTCCGTCGATCGCCACTACAAAAGCAAAATTCTACATTCTGTCTTTCTCTACAATTAGGTTAATGAATATGAAGATTCCAAATTTAAACAGAATTGCAACTCGTTACCCAAAAGACAAAGACGACGACTGGAATAAAAATAATACAACTTCTGTTCCCATAGTGCCTAATGTCACTTGTGAGAAGAAACCAAAAACCTTACCTTGTGCATAGAATCGATTTTCTCGGGGCTGCAGTAATCGCCGGTGTGAGGGTCATCTTTATTGGACCAGATGGCCGACACAGAAGCATGGCAACCTTGTGTAACCACACTTCCAAGAGGCCAAGTGTCAATCAGGTCTCGCCGGAGGACCACATACTGCACGATAACATCGGCGATTTCTGCCTGCGACTTGTCGTTTTCAGAGGAAGCGATGGGATCTGTGGAAGACAAAGAAGTGGGTTGATTCATCGAGCGTGAGCTGAGTATACTCGCCCGATTCCAGATAAATGTCTGTGTAGCCCTGACTCTCGTACTAGAGAAAATGAGGTTAGGAACAGAAGAGGGACCAACAAAGAAACGGCCCGATGCGATGGCGCGCGCCATGAAAATCTGTTCGGAGTTGGGACGAAATCTTTTTTTTTTTTTCTCTAATTACTAATTTTTTTCCCGCGCCGTTTTTATCTATATTTTCTTCTGTTACTGCCAAACTTGCCCTTTTTTACACGGAGAATTAATCAGAGATTAAAATTAATTATCTTAAAATCTCATAATTAAATAGTATATAATAACAAATTATATTATAAAAGGTGATAACATATTTATACTGTCTATTTATTATTAAAAAAATTTAGAGATTAATTTTTTTTCATAAAACATCTAAATAATTTTTTTTTAACCTTAAAACAGTGGACCTTGACTGAACACTTTGATTTGGGTGAGAAGATTTTATTCAAGTTTCATTATTTATTGAACCCTTAGAGTTTTGATCTTTAAGAGGTAATTAATTTTTTGAGATAAATTAAATAAATAAATTAATTATTATTAATTTAAAATATTTAAGATAAATTTATATTATATACTCTATCAAGTCTTAATTATAAGATATAGTTAAATTTTTTGGATAAATTTATAAAATAAAATAAATTAGTTAATTATAATCAAATTCAATCTATCAAGATAAATTTATATTACATACTTTTAAATTTATTTGAATTAGTCAATTAGATCTTATATTAGTTATAATTAATTTATTTAATTTTTTATATGTATTTAAAAAATTTAACTAACTCTTATAATTAGGACGGATATAATACTATTTAATTTATTTAAATTAGTAAATTGACTCTTATATTAACTATTTATTAATTTATTTATTTGATTTATTTAATTTTTAAAAAATATTGAATAGTTTTTATATTAAAAAATAGTAATATTAATTATAAGTGTAAACTTCCATATATCAAATGTTCAACTCTGACTTAAGTTTTAAGAATGCTAATTGGAAATTGACCCCTACGTAACTTTAATTTCCTTCTGCCATATAACAAAAAAAGGTTATGCATATGGGGCCATGTAGTATTGCCATTTGCCACGTAAGAATGATGAATATCTTCTTGAGAATCAATAAAAATTAATATAGATAGTAAATAATAGGTTTATATTTTATAAAGATATGAGTTTGACTCTCATTACTTTGTAATGACTCATTTGATAGGTGATCTTGTAAGTTTTTTATAAATACTCTTTAAACTTTAGAGTTGTATCATAATCTTAATGATAAGATGTTAATATTAAATTCATCTAAACTATTATTATAACAAAAAAAAAACTTTATGGGCCAACAAACAGTAAGATTAACAAATTAACAGTGAAGTAGATTTCATTTAACGGCCCAAACCAAGAAAGTGCGGGAACTCCATCGTCATGTTCTTTCTCATTAGATACTTGATTTTTTTTACTCACAGTAGGTTTAACTAGCGAAGAGATGAGATATATGATTATTTAGAGTATGTTTAAACTCTGGAGAATACCATTTTATTGTGGTTCCAGTCACAACGCTTAAGGAGGCATCATAACTCATATGTGCCTAAGTTTACGCGTGAAGGTAATATATGGCTCAACCTACCCGATATTAGTATCACCTAAGAAGAAGAGATATTTCACCCTACCCTTTGATCATGGATAAACCCAATCTCTTTTCAAAAAATTTTATAACAAAAAAAGATACTTGATTTTTAATACTACGCCTCAATTACTTCACGTAATGACATCTCAGGCTTTTCGAGCAAGTTTAATACAGTATTTTAATAGGATATTTACTTTGTCTGTTGCCCTCGCATTTACTGGTAATTTGTTTTTGACCTCAAAAATTACCGGTAATTAACAAACGATGATTACGAATTTATGGCTGAACCCGAGCAGTCATATTGCATGTAGCGTAGAAAGGGATATTCACTTCACATCGCTCCTTTTGATGTTCTGAAAGTGTCGTATTATTTGGATTTTAACCGATAAAAGAATAAAAAAGAGCACATGCTAAAAAATAAAGGTAGAAGAGAAAACAATTTTTTATCACCGTAATAAACACATTTCCCCTCTCAATTAAATATTCATCCTCTCACAGTCTTCCTATATATTGATAATATTTATATATGAATAATAATATAAATAATACTCTATTTGTGTTTTAATATAATATTTAATTAATTTTTTAAATATATTAAATAAGTAAAATAAATTAATTATGACTAAATCTAATCCCTAAAAATGAATTTATAATATATACTACATACGGTTTTAATCATAAAAGTCAGCTGACATTTTTAGATATATATAAAAAAAAAAAAAAATCAGGTAATTATAACTAATATAAAAATTAATTGACTAATTTTAGTAGATTGAAGTGTATATAATATGAATTCATTTTGAGGGTTAGATTTAGTCATAATTAATTAATTTATTTGACTTCCTATATCTAAAAAAATGTCAACAGGCTCTTATAATTAGGACAGGAAGTAATACTACTTAACCTATACAAATTAGTTAATTAACTTTTATAATAATTATAATTACTTGATTTATTTAAATTTTTTTAGTTTATTAAAAAATTTAATTATATATTATATTAATTAAACGAAGTAGTATGCGGTAACATCCTCAAATCATCTGGGGTCCTCGATAACAATATAATATTGGATAACAAAAACTAAGAATGTGTTGGAGATGAGAGCTGCTTCTAAGTTCTAACTGTGAAGTATGAACAACAGAATAAATTAAAGCGGGGATAAAATTTCTGATACAAAACATTCGCATACAATACAAGGGAATTCATAATACAGCCTGAATGTTTCCTGAAAATCTAAGCCAGTATGTCCTTTGTTATCTACCGGCATCGATCAGCTCCTATTTGATGATCGAAATTAATCACAGTAACGTGCAAACTGCAAAGTTCACTTCACGCGACAAGTTCTTTCTATCGAGTTCAAAAGCCAGCCCGCATGATTCATTAGACCAAGAAGAAGACGAAAGAGGAGAGAGGAAAGATGAGAGAGAAAGGAGGATATAGCTTAATTTAAGTTTTTTTTTTTAATTTTTCAGAGAGTCATTTTGGTCATTTTCTCTAAAATTAAGTACGGAGCAATATAGTATTAAACCAGGTTTAGGTAATATCAAGATGCTGGCCAATCTTGAAGCCAATCCCCCGTTGTTCGCTGCTTGTCCTGTGAGCCTTCCTTTTGAGTTGTATTTCTGACTATATAGTGTTAAATATGTCTCTGCTCCCCTTATAATTATTATATATTTATTTTAATGTATAATTAGTTTAACAATATAAAATTATAATAGATCATTACTTGAGGAACTCTTGTAGTAAGTTATGATAACTTTTGTAGGAGATTTGACTAAAATAAATTACAACTGATATTAATCATAAAATAAAATGAAATAACTCAAATAAGAGATATTACGTACGGATAATAAGCATTGTGATTTATATTTTTAAGTTGTGCGTAATTCATTGAGTCGTAATCTATAACCATATACATGTAAAGAGTGTAAAAATATATTATTGAATAAAAACAAAAGAAAAAGAATATATAACATTGTCCAAAAGGGAGCCTACTTTTATTCGAGATTCATTGTTCAGTTGTTCTTGTTCAACACGTTGACAGACCGAAGGAAAGGACGCAAGTTGCTTTCAACTCATAAATAAATAAAAGCCACAAATATAAACTCATTGTTCACGAAAATTCAAAAACCAAGTCATTCTTCATGCGGGTATGAATCATTTATGAGACAGGATAAGATCTGTCCCAAGATACCTTCAGTGAAATCGAACACTCAAATCCATGGTTCTTAATTAATACTATATCTAAACTCCCTCAACTTGCCCTCCCTTCTCTCTCTTTTGAACATTAATTCCAATATCCAACAACTCATCAGGAATCAAGATCATGAAATACGTATCAATTATCATACTCGTGTCATTACATGAAGCTTCATTACTTAAGAACACATCACTGAAAAGTAGTAGTAGCCCCATTTAAGATTCCTATTAACAACAAAACACGTCATATGTTAAGCATCTTCTTATTCGTCGTCATGTTCTTTAAGATCTGCAGGTGAAAAGCTCCTTAACTTGAAGCTCCCTGGTCTAAGCCTAAGTCGATTCCGGTGCCGTCTTCTGTTGCCGTCGCAGCAGCATTTGTTCTTCTTGTTTCTTTTCCTCTGTTAACGAGGACGACGAGGAGGAGGATAGCGACGACGGTGACGCTAGATTTCTGTTTTTCTCTGATTCTTCGTGGAGGGGCAAAAGAGATATGGATTTAGGGTTGGACCAGGTGTAGAAGGAGGATCTTCTGTACCTAGATGCCATTAGAAGTCTTCTTCTCTTGTTGAATGGGTTCTCTTGCTTCTGCAACTCCTTCACGGAGCTCACTTGGCTCGAATCTGTGAATGACTTCGATTTTCCATCGAAGTGGCCCGACAATCCCATTTTATAGACAAAATGTATATTCTTAAAAAAAAATTTAGCGCAAATCAAATATATTGGTAATCACATTTTAAATAGTTTTAATATATAGATTATTTTTATATAATTTTTCTATTCATAAGTGATCTGTGTAGTTTAAATTATTTATTTTATTTATAATAATATAATTTATTTTTATAATCGCCATATTCTGTTACTATATTTTTTTTTTTTTATAAATTTTCAATCAAGTTGTGATTCTTGTCTTCTTGAAACTCAAGGACATAAAAATACGAGTCTATAGAACAGATCTGTTTAAGTAAGGTCGTTATTCTGTTACTATTTTAAGTAAAAATAAAGGTATTTAATAAATTTTGGAGGTAATATTCTCTTTCAAACAAAAAATGAGTAGCCAACCCAGGAGAAAACAATATCCAGACGCCATAGCTCGTGACTTAATCCCTTTTTGTTTTCCAAAAGGAAAAATATCTGACCCGACAAAAACCGGTTTTCAATTTTAAACGACGATTACTGTAACTGTAAAACGTATATTTAGTTTATCAAACCTTCTTGACTGAAATGAAATTCATATACTTAGAATGATTAATCATGCATTTAATATAATTAATTAAATTAATCACACATCTATCCGTCAATATGTATATTCATTTTTTTAATACATATAATATTTAATTTATAATATAATTTACACGATAAATTGTATTTTCTATTTAGAGTTGGAAGAGTATTTTTCGTGTGTGGAAAAAGTTGGAGATATATGTGTGTGTGAGAAACACGCGCCGAAGAAACGTGCGCGAGCGAAATGTATGAGACGCGGGACCCCATACATACGCGAGTTTAAGAAATGATAATTGCGTAGCCAGAAAACGGCTCCTACCCGACCTCTTAGGCATTGTTTGGTTCAACTTAGGGGAAGGTAGGTTGAGTTAATATAAGGGAAGGTAGGTAAGGGTAAGAGAGGTTATAAGAGTAAAAGTAGGGGAGGAGAGGTGATACTTTTTATTTGGTTCGGGAGGGGAGGGTAGAGGAGTTAATTAAAAGTTGACAAATATACCCTTACCTATTTATTTAAATTTATTTATAATATTTATATTAAAATTATTATTTTTTAATTTATAAATCTCAAAATTTTTTATCTCATTTATATATAATGATAAAATAAAAAAAATAAAAAATATGATAAAATTTTAATGTTATCTCTTATTAATTAATAATTATTATATATATTAATATAATATATAAATTAATAAAATACTTGAGCAATCAATGTAAAAATGTCAAAAAAAGAAAAAGAGAGAAAATTGATGTTTGATGTGTGAGGAGAGGAGGAGGGTATAATTGGAATATTAAAATATTGCAAAGGGTAATTTTGTCAAATTTACATAAAAAATTTCTCTCCCCTCCAAAAACCTTCATTTTTGGAGGGGAGGTGAGCACATAAGGACAAAAAAGTTCACCTCCCCTCCCCTCCATTTTTCCCAACCAAACACACTTATATCTTCCCTACCCTATCATCCCCTTCAAAACCCCCTAACCAAATAAAGCCTTAATATGTTCACCACTCTAATAATTATCACCATTCATTATTTATTTTTTTTAGAATAAAACATCTGAGGTGATAATTTCTTGAAACATAAATGGTATGCATGGTTGGAGGGAAGGGAAGATGAGAAAATATAAGTAGAAATAGAATTTTTTACTTTTCTTATTTAATACGATAGAAGTTATTTATACTTTCACTTTTTCGAACCATTTCAGTTGTATTAAAAAAGTTAGAAATTAAAATTATAGAAGTCAAAGTAAAAGTTTTTAAACAATTTTACTCTAATTATAAAATTTTTAGATAATTTTAACTCTTCTCAAATTATAAAAAAAATATTTTAGATCATTTACTCTAAATTATATAAAAATATATATATTAATTCTATATTAATTTTTATGGTACTAAATAAATTTTTAAAACCTATTTTTACTCTAATTTTAATCTCACTCCTATCTCCAATCATAACGTACCCAGATGAAGCAGGAGGGTGTGTTGCTGGAAAAGCAAGGAATGTGATTGGCCGATGAGAATGCCTAACTATGTCTAACATGCCCATCCATTGGGCTGTGCCGCAGAACCTGCATCGTCATCATTTGTAGCAGATAAAATAATGTGTACAAGAAAATAAAAAATGGATTCATAATTAAAAAGAAAATTGGATATCTGCGTATGAAAATAACGAAAAAGGTTAAAGCACAAAAGTAGAAGCAACATCTTCTTTGTAAATTGGGTTATTTTACAAGTGAAAAACTTATAATATCATATCATAGGATCCCCATTGGCCCCAAACGTGTTGCTTAAATATTTTAATTTTAATTTTAATTTTTGTTATAGATATAGGAGTAATTAATAGTCAATGATGAATGGGCCGTTACTCATGTGTGCAGACAATTTATTTGACTTTTAGGTACGATGGCGAGGTCCAATTCAAATGTCCAGCTCATTTCAACCACATGTAGCCCCATCACAACCATCTAGAGCGGCCTAATTATGAGGAAATTACGGTAATAGTATCTAAGGTTTCATTTCTCACATTTTAAATTACCAAATCAAGAACACATGTTTCTCACCAAGTAGATGACAAAATACTCTCAAAAAGTGAGCCGCAGAAAAATACTCATATTCCTTTTATATTTTCTTAAATTAGAATGTCAATACAAACCATTTGAGGCCCGTACTAGACCAAAAAACTGATGACATATTACGGTAATATTTGTGTTTAGTGCATTCAAAGAAGACCAGTCAAAGAAGAAAACAGAAGGGGAAAGGAGACACCAGCCCTAACAACTAGGTTTAGAAGAAACGGTACTTTGAGCCCATACGTAATTATATATATATATGTGTGTGTGTGTGTGTGTATAGAAAAAACAAAAGACAAGCGATAAACATTAAAGGTAACGAGGTTTGGCATATTTGGGCATTTGTTTAGTTTGAGTGGGGGGTTGAAACTTGGTACTTGACAAAGCAAACTTGGTTTGCATGCCAAGAGAAGTGAAAGCAGACGCAAGCGGACAAGTCAACATCCTCGTTTTCATTGACTGACAAAACTTAACTTAGGTTCAAAGACAAGAAAACACACACACAAAACAAAATACCACTTCTTCTTTCTTTATTATTACTATATTTCTGCTTCCTATACGCAACACGTTCCTTCATTTTCATCATCTTCTTCCATTTCACGCCTTAAACGCAAACCCTACCTGCAGATTTTCTTCCTAATTGTTTGCAGCTCAGGTTTCCATGTATTCTGAGTTCGTCATCACTCAAAAGTCAAAATTATAAAACCAACATTATTAAACTTGGTTCATAAGAAAACCCTGACCACCTACTTCCCATTAAGGAAAAAACATGTTTAATCTAGAACACCATTGACTTGATCAGCCATCCAAAAAACCACTGTTTCTACTTTGGACAAAGTGAATAAAATAAAATAAAATAGAACCTTAACCTAACGAGTGGGCCATCTCTAACAGCTTAACCCGCTAAATTAGCATTGGATGCCCCCTTCTCTCCAATTATCAATTTCAGACCCCACAACTTGTGATTAGTGCTGTATAGAACGCCTAATTAATTAATTAATTAATTACTGAAGATTCTTGATGCTCCACCCAATGTTGAGATTCCAAATTTTTCAACTCTACCATCATTTCCATAATTTTCTAGATCAAAACCAAATTTACAATCCAGCCCCTTCAGCTCCTTTTCTCATCACCCACGCCACTAAAAACATAAAAAGAAAATATAGAAAAATAAGAAAAATGCAAAAGCAAGTCATATCTGCCCTAGCCCCTAATCTTGTTCTGTTCCATCACCATCCACCACCACCACCTCACGTTGACTCGAACATCAAACCCTCATTCACGGCCATGTTCTCCCGCATCACACCCTGAATCACATGTCGGTGCTCCCCCTCGTACGTCACGATCAGCATCGTCGGATCATCGGTCGCTCGTTCCACGTGTTTCCTCGCCGGACACCCTCTCACTGTGCTGCACTTGTAGTACCCTCTGCTTAAAACAAATAACCACATCAACGTCTGACAGCTTGCCACCTGCAATCGAATCCACGGCTAAAATTTCAGCTCACGAGTCACTTACCGAGGGTATGGTGATCCCTTGATCGGTTTCTGACCGTACTTCCTCCATGAGTACTCGTCCGGCGGAATGTCCGCTATCTTTGAACTTATCGCCGGCACCCTCACCGTCTTCTTCACCCGATTTTTCCTGGATTCAATAAAATTTATTTCGAATAAATCAGTTTACAGAGTGAAATAAATGAATTCAATGAGATGAATTAAATTACAAATATGCGCCGTTATTGCTAACATGAGCAGGGGTGTTAATATTAGGAAGGTCAACAGTCAAAGAAAACGAAGATAACGACAAAAGGTTATTATTTTGGTAAGCTTGAATTTTTCTGATTTCACAGCATCTTCTCAATGATAAAGGCAGCATAAAACAGGACCCTATGTCTTGTCACTTTCACGCGTGTTCTGTTTTTAATGACTTTAACTGCACCATTACCCAAATCGTTGACTCCATCTCGCCGACTCGTCCACACACGACCGAGTCCACTTTACCAGAGACTCGGTTCCATCACCATTTGCTGAGTTGACGAGTCAACGCGGAGCAACTTAAAGGGCCAAACAGGGGGGAGAGAGAAAGAAAAGGTCTATGCGAAAACTGAAAAGTGAAAACTGAAAAAGCTTTACGTCGTACCTTCTCTTAACGCAGTGACATTTGCAGGAGCCGGAGGCGTCGTCGGAGCGGTCGCGGTGGTCATGACATCTTTTCTTAAACGGCCCCGTGGAAAGAAGTGGTTTTCCACCGGAAACCGTCGTTGCCGCCTGAGTCAACAAGAGAGACGATCCTTGCCTTCCGTTTGAAACGCTGCCGTCTCCGGTAATGGCGGACGACATAAACGACGAGTTAGACGAGACGCTAAAGGTCTCCTTCGAGAACTCCAACTCTAACGGTTTAGTCTTAGAGCTTACGATGTTAGGCTTTGTAAAATCAAGAGTCAAACTCTGCGGCGCCTGAGACAGAACGAAACTAGAAGGCGCGTGCTGCACAGAGGCCTGATTTACAACAGGACTCGGAGATACGCCAGCCGGAGAGGTGAACTGCGCCGGTGATAGCCTGAATGAATGCATTTGTGAAATCGAGGGGGCGGACGGCGGCGGCACAGCAAAAGAGTACGGGGATGAAGGAATGGGTGCCCGCCTGAACCGGGCGTGACCGGTCCGGTTGAGGAGGGAAATGAGCTTTTTGAACTTGGAAACGGTGACATCGGTGAGGTCGGTGCAGTCCATGCGATTGGGTTGGTGAGAGAGAAGGCGGATCAGATGCTCCATACCCTTGAGGCCTTCCGATGCAGCCTCCTGGATTGCCTTCTGCTCGTCGATTTTGGGGAACCCCATGAGATCCACAGCCATAACAGCCTCTACGAGAGAGAGAGAGAGAGAGAGAGAGAGAGAGAGAGAGAGGAGAAATCCTGAGAACCGAAACTTAAACGGTCATAGGAAGAAGACGAAGAAGGAGCAGAATAAGAAGAAGACGATTGAGATTAGAGAATCGAAAAGAGTAAAGGCAAGAGAAGCGATGTGAGATATATATTGTGTTGGCGTCACCGGATGATCGGGTCATAGAGATAGAGAGAGACGGGTTTGACTAAAACCGGATTTTGTTAGTCTCACCGCTCCAAGGGGATTTTTAAAGGTTCCATGTATTTTCTGTATATTTTATAAAATCTTTGTCAGCTTTATTATTCTACGGATTTCTGTAAATAATCTCTATCGGATTTTTAAGTACGAAATAGGAATTAAGGAAATGATTGAAATAATGAAAGATTTTTTTTTTAAATATTATTTAAATTTAAAAAAAAAATGGTCTAGTATTCGCCCGTGCATCGTGAAGAAGTTGAGAATGGTTTGAATAAGGAATGGTGGTTAGTTAATATTAGCAATTTCATTAAATATTAAATTAAAATTAATTGTGATGTGAGTAACCCAAATTTTGAAAAGGAAAAAGAAACAAAGAAACATGCTATGAGTGTGATTTTGGGATACTACGTTAAAATTAGGGGTGTGTAAGATGCCCATAGTCCAGTGAGTCGGTCCGAGTCCGCACAAAAAAAATATTCTGTCCAGCCAAATAAAAAATGACCCAATGTAAAATGGGTAATTTTGGGCATGGCCAATATTTGGGTAGGCCCGGACATCGAGCAGGAGTTGCTGCCCTACCTATTTAGTCATGTCCAGTTAGTTACTTTTTTACATATCAAAATTTGTAAATTATATTATTTCACATATAAAGAATATGATAGATACTGATAATTAGATGATAGTTTTATAAATATAAGTACTCAAGTAGATAATTGTATCTTTTAATTATCTTCGAATGAACAGAATTGTGTTGGCTGTCAAGAAATCTCACATTTTGACTAAAATATCAATAAAAATAATTATACAGTCTTAAAAATATAAAATATATTTAATTAATTTAATTAGATTAAAAATTAATTATTATAATATTTTTTTAAATATCTTATTTGATTATTATTCAAGGAATATCAGTAAGAATAATTTAAAAAATAGATAAATATAATATATTTATCTTATATTTAAGATTAATAATAATTTTATAATTAAATCATATATTTAATATCGAATGAGTAGAAAAATAATTATAAAAAAATAATTCTGGATGCAGCATTTATTCACAGCCATAATTAAGGAGTGCAGATGGAAATAAAAAATGAATAGCCCTCGTTTCTGGAAATGAGTAAATAAAAAAAAGCATATATTATATATATTACTAATATGGAAATCCAGGGAAATACATGTTCATCAAATCTCTGGGCAACAAATCATCCAAGAAATGAAAAGGCCTATAGTTTATGCAATGTCAATCTTGCATCAATGTCTGCACTGGCATTTGCCTGTACGTGATCTTGTATGCAAGAGATTTGGGGTATGTCTGGATTAATATTTCAAAACATCAATATAACTTTTTAACTGTGATTTAAAAGATTACGTAGTTAAGTACGTAAAAAGTTTATTTTTTATTTACATGAGCATGCTTATCAGATATAAACAAACACTTAAAAGACAAGGAGGCATATATTAAATAGCAAGGAGAGATCATCCAAATTCACAGTGGTGCCTCTAGAACCCATGTAAAGGTTAATTTTATATAGCTTTTAACTGCCACGCTTTAAAACTAACCGTCAGGTCCAGGGCTGCTATCCATAATTTCAACAAGTCGCCATTTTTTTATGATTATTTGAAAATTTAATATTTAAATTACATATTAGAACACATGTGATATGCCTCCGTCAGGAAGCTCCGCTCAGCCGTTGTTTTCTGTATATATTAATCTATATTTTTAATATAAAATATATTTAATTAATTTAAATAGATTAAATAAATTATTTAATTATATATTGATTTTTATGAATTATTCTATATTAATAAAAACCCTTTAATACTTATAATCATATAAGTATATTATAGAAAAAAATTATAATTTTATGAGATAAAATAGATTAAATTTTATATTTAAGATAAAAATAAATTTATTATCTAATTCTTATATTTAAAATTACTTATAATAATATATAAAAATACCCGTTACTTGCTTCAATTTTTTTTATTGAATTTCTTATGTCATAGCCAGAAGGAAGGTTAGTGTGGTGGAATTTAATTTCCCATCCCCGTCTGGAAAAAGTATTGTAGGGGGACTACTGGACTTGGTAAAACAATGCTACTTCCTTAAAAAAACAAAAAGGTTGGACCATAGCTGGTACTTTAATAAAATCACAGCCCACGTCACTGATCAGAATAACTATAATTAAGATCTTACTATGAATAAAGTTAATCTGATAAGTTGACCTCCTTTTGTTTTCTTCTTTCTTTTTTAATTTATCTTATTCCTCGCCATCCCCTCCTGTAGCCGGTGACTTCTGTATGCAATATGATCCGTCAGATCATCTGATTGTAATCTGACGGCCCTTATTGTTGGAAAGAGTTGACTCCAGAATTAGCCTTTCTCAATTCTTAAATGTGGATTCCCTCTAAGAAGATGAAGCCACTCAGATACTGCCACGTGGAGACAACACTTTCAAAAGTCATCAATACACAATATTAGCTGGAGTCAGTAGGGAGACAGAGAATTAATACTGCCCTTTTTTCCCTAATAATCATCAATGCTCCCCTCGCAGGAAAAAAAAAATAGTTCTTATAGTACATGTCTATTTTATTTTAGAATAAGATAATGTTTTTAAAGGTATTAAAATATGTAGCAATAAATGATGGGTGAATTTTATAAAATATATCATATGTTAAAATATTTTATCTGATTTTTTTAAAATCCCAAATCAACACGAAATTGGGGAATAAAATTTAATATAGTATGTGAATGCATGTTAATGATTTAATGTTGGAAAAAGTCGTGGAGAAGCTTTAAATAAATAATGTCAATGAATATTTACAGGGTCAGAGGCACGTGGCATCATTTTAAATGCGCGGGGAACGGGCGGGACGTCTTCCATTTCTAGAAGAACAATCTTGTATTCCTCGTGGACAACTCTTAAACTCGCATAAAGAATCTTTCAAGGTTGAAATCAACGTGGCTATTTCTTGGATCTCGACTTCAAGTTTAACATATCTAATTGGAATAAGGAACGAATAAGGAAAACAAATAATTATACCATTATTAATTAATTAATTAATTATTATAATCGGCCTGACCTAAGCCCATGAATTTGGCCATTTTGGGGGCAGAAGTTCTGGAAATCTCTCCGATGTCATGACGTTTTTTTTTTAAGGTTAAATGACAACCAGCTCCTTTATTTAAAAGTTAGTGACATTTAAGTCCTTTAAATTCGTCAAGTACTAACACGTAAGCCCAATATTTAATTTTTCAAACAAAGGGCTGGATAGTCATTTTATTTCCTTACTATTATTATCGATGCGAACTTATTAATATAACCTCGAGTGCACTGAATTTTAATCATAACTCTGATTTCAAATATAATTTAATTAGTCTGACAAGGATTGATTATCTTGTTGTTCAAATACGCAATTATTTATTTGGGCATGAAATCTTTCCACGCGTTTTCGGGTGTTTTGCCAAATAGAATAATTGCAGCTCAATTGAGAGATTATTTGTGCCCTCTAATTTAATTTCGTCATTGATACTGATCGGACATGCAGGCATTCTTGTGATTCAGATGAATCAAATCAATTCATTCAAATATCCATTAATATTCATTCAAATAATTGCTAGTAATAAATAACGAAAATAATAAAATTGTCTGACTTTGAATTTATTGCTCTTCAGATGAATAAATTTCCCTGTTTTGACATTTTATAAGTACCCGCGTGGATCCCATAGGTGTTTACTTTAGAAAAATAATTACACTTTTTAAAGTATTATGTCATTTAAAATTTATTTAGTTAAAATATAATAATTTAATATATTTTAATTTTAATTAGCTAATAATTTATATGAATCAAATTATAATTTATTTTATATTTTTTAAAAATAAACCTCCTTAAAAATAAAATAAATTATAATTTTTTAATATGAGTAATCGAACGGGTTGTTATATTTTAATTAAATAGAGTTCATATGACATATTATTCGTAAAGTATATACGTATTTTTCTTATTTCTAATTGTTTACTGTAATTTAGTCCGATCTAATTTTAATTTTATTTATTTTTCTTCCATTTCGAATTTAAATTAAAATATTCTAATTATTGTTTTAAATTACTCATGTTAAAAATACAAAGTTAAATCTTAATATTTAAAAAATATTGTCTATGAGATATATAAGGATCGGATATCTTGCCTGGCCAATAAAACATCTCCCACTTTGTCTGTGGTGTCTGAGACGACCCATTTAAATTATTATTTTCCTAAATTATTCTTAATGCCTTTTTCTTATTAATTATATGCTGCTATACGCTTTCAAGAGTCTTAAAACAAACTCAAGAATCTCAGGCACAAAAGTCTGACTTAATTATTCGATTTAAAAGATACACACACACATACACACACGCATTATTTGATTAATTGTGTAAATTTGTATTCCATTTGTCCCCCGTCGTCTTAAAATTATGTTATGATATCTTTGACTATTCGCATAAAGACGTTGACCTAAATGATTCTTAATTTAAACAAACCATCATTATTATGTGTCGTCCACTGTGGGATTAACAATTCAGAATATTGCTCCTTGTGCAAGTTGGGAGTCCTGTCACAGGGTATTTTTTTAAAAAATCGATTTGGCAGTCCCAGTGTGAAATGATATACACAGCAAAAGTTATATTAATTATAAGAGTTAATTAAATTTTTTAAAATAAATTAAATTAATTATTAAATAATATAAAAGGTAGTAAACTAATTTAGATAGATTAACGAGTATATAATATAAAATCATCTTAAGAAGTTAGATTTAATTATAATTAATTGATTTATTTAAATTTTTTAATTTATTTATAAAAATAAAATAACTCTTATAATTAAGATATGAGGTAATATTTTTTAGTTCTGAAATTGTAATATTTTCTCTGAGTGGCCACTGTAGTTTTATCACCTATATATATATTAATCAAGAATAATTACAATACAGGAACATACGCACTCCTAGCTACTGGCGTTAATAATCTATACATCAATTTTGCTAAGCCAAAAGGTCCCAACACACACTGGGATTATTAATCAGATAAAGCTCAAAAACTATTAACCGATGCCTTCACGATCACGAACTTCGCGTGCTGATTTGTCCGTGTTTGATGAAGAAGGATAGCATCCAGACATGGCCTTGTCGCGCGAAATCAGAACCTTAACAGAAGGTGTTGGCGCAAGTACCCACCCCGAAGGGCACAACTTCCCCCGGATAGAAACTGCTAAGGAGTCAGCAACTGAACTCCCCTCCCTACGAGTAAAGGAGAACGCAAGTCCATAACGGGATGAAGCCAGCTCCAGAGTTCCCTTCAATACATGCCACCCAATCCATTCACATCAAGTGTAGGAGGCCGAGCTCAAAAGCAAGCAAAAAGATCTGCATTATCCGTTTCAATCATAGCTTTCTGAATATTCATTTCAATGCTCAGAATGATAGCTTTCCTAACCGCAAGTAATTCTGTAACAAAAGCCGATTGAGCTTGGACATTGTCACCAAAAGCCCATTGAAAAGACCCATCTCCATCACAACAAATCACCCCCACAACAGCAGATTGATAATCTTCCATGAAAGACCCATCACAGTTGAGCTTTAGCCAATCCTTAGGAGGGAGCACCCAACCATCATTGCTAGCTAGAGATTGAGTAACAGCCTCGGTGGGATGAGAAACTAATGTAGCCCCAAATTCCTCCACACCCCTCCTAGCCTTCTCAAGAACCTCATATGGATGAGGAGGTTTAAAATTGAAAACCAGTTCATTTCTCTCCTTCCAGATGCACCACAGCAGCCAAGCTATAAGAGAAAGTTCATACTCTTTTATCTCATAGAATTGACAATCAGTATCATAAAACCAAGCCTCAAAAGACTTAATCACAGCTCTATCAAATCGCAGTGACAATTGACTTCCAAGCCAAGTGCATCTAACCCATGGACAGAAGAAAAGCAGGTGTTCCAGTGTTTCAGATTCTTCAAAACAGATAGGACATAAGGGTGTACCTGGACAGTGCCTTCGAAAAAGCAACTCCTTAGTGGGAACTATTTTACTACAGCATCTCCGTAAGAACTGTAAGATCCTGGGCAAAGTTTTGATCTTCCACAATTTAGTCCAACACTCATCGGGAATAACAAACGACATACCAGGTCGAGAGTTAGGCTCTCTGTTTTATATCATGCCCCATTTATAACCCAATTTAACAGTATAATTACCATTACGAGCTTTTGTCCACATAAACTTATCCTGGCGATTAGGATGTTCCAACTTAATATTAATAATGGCAGATAAAACTGATCTAGGAACAATGTCAGCAATAGTGGAGAAATTCCAATTACCCTGGTCTATTAGAGTAGCTTTCGCATTTGAATCAACATCTAAGTTCAGAGCTTGAATTAGGGATTTACCTTGTAATTCTGGTATCCATTTATCCTTCCAGATGCTTATCGACTGACCATTGCCTATAAGCCATTTGCAATCATCTAGTAGCCTCTCCCTGCCCCTAAGTATACTGGACCAGATCCATGACGCTTTATAACCTTTGTTGCAAACATAAAGGTAGCATTTGGATAGTACACACTCCTTAAAACTCGGGCCCAAAGTGCATCCTCCTCTTGAGAAAGTCTCCAGGCATTTTTAGCAAGAAGAGAATCATTTAAAACTTCAAAATCAGGAAAGCCCATACCGCCCTCCTTAGGTAAAATCATATGATCCCAAGCTCTCCAATGAATACTGTTACCGACTTCTTGTCCTGCCTACCAAAAGTTGGAAATAAGTCTAACCAAATCCTTGCAAGACTTCTTTGGAAACTTGAAACATGTCATCGGATAAATTGGGATGGCGTTGATCACCGCTTTAATCATTACTTCTCTACTAGAGAAATATAGTAAATTGCGTCTCCATCCTTGTACTTTCTTGCCCACCCTCTCTTTAATCATTGAAAAGGTTGTTCATTACAAGAATCTGGAAATTGAGAATCTTGAAGCTTCTAATTAATGGTAAGGTTACAAAACAGCTTTCCATCACCGTAAGTAAGTTTGATGAGCTTCACCACCTGTCTTCAAGTCTACTTGCGGAGGTTGAAAATTTGCAATGCCAACTACAAGAACTGGATTCTGAGATTTCTTTCTTAAGGCAAGAGGTTACCAGATGTAACAAAGATCTTCTTGCATCTCGAAATAGCAGTAAGAGAAGTTCAGATGAGATCCTTGAGTTCTTGACGTGGGTTGACATGATGGCCTCTCAAGATGGGATGCATGATATGCATCCTTAAGTGAAGGGTAATACTCAGGCTGATGAATACAAAGAGGCACTTCATAAGAAGCTTATATCTTTGTTATCAGAAATAGAGAATTTAAGGGCAGTTGCAGATAGTAAGGATGCAATGTTGCAAGTAGAAAGTAGGAAGGTAGAAGAATTGACCTACAAAGCTGAAGCTCTACAGAAGTCTTTGCATAAGAAAGAATCACGACTGAATTTGCTTGATGGTGGGGAAGAGTCTGGAGAGCAAGCTATCACATCATCAGAAATTGTGGAAGTTGAACCTGTGGTTAGGCAAAAATCTTATCTTTACATATTTCTGGTTTTGCTTGTGGAAAAGGAATATGCCGATGGTAGCTTAATGCATCATTTCACTCTGGTTAAATTTAATACACACACACACATGAAAGAATAAAGTATGTGTCTGGGTGTTGATGAAGAGGAAGTGATGAGATTCGTTAGCATTAATTGATATAAAGTCACTGTTTACTTGTCTCGTGCATGAAGGTTTGATTTGTCTCGACTATTTATTGGCTTTTAAGCAGATCAACAAGTGGAAAACGGCAGGGACTTCTGTAACACCTCGAGTTCGCAGTTTGCGCAAGGGTAATAATGACCATGTTGCCATTGCTGTAGATATAGACCCTGGCAGTACTAGTAGGATGGAAGATAAAGAAGAGGACAAAGGTAATTCTGCACTACTTATCCGGTTGTTTGTCTTTTATTTAGACAGAACGTAGTTTCTTGTTAATTTTTCTGGTTTCCATTTTGTGCCACAGTACATGGATTTAAGCCACTCGCTCCATAAAAAATTGTTCCACTCCCAAGATTTACCAGACCTTTGACCGACACGACTGATGGCTTGTGGTAGGCTTACTCTTCCTCCTCTTCTTTGTATTTTGCTTTGATAAAAAGCGAATGGCTTTGTGTTTATCTTGCTTTCACATTTTTGCAGGGTATCATGTGATCGAGCTCTGATGAGACAGCCTGCTTTGTGGAATTATACTTTATTTGGCCATAATGCACACACTCCTTGCCTTTTTTGTGATTTAAAATGAGAATCCCTGATTTAGCTGATGATCAGTCAAGTATTGGATATGTATAATTGATTGGCCAATTTTTTGGTGCCTATCTTATAAGATTGGGTATAATTGATTCCCGGGTGATGAATAGGAATTAGATGAACATCATCCTTCTCTTTTCTTCTTCATGTTGTGGTTTTCAGACAATCATCTATAAAACACTGTTATGAATAACTGCAGATACAGTCTCTGGAACGGGTGCAGACTGCAAACAACATTGAAGAAAAGGGGAATCTGGGGCAATGAGCAAGGAGCCTGAACATTTCACCTTTGATTAAATCACAGTGATGAGTTTTTGGGAGGCTAAGATAGCAGATTGTATGATAAGATAGGTTTAGGAAACCACGATTCTTTTGTTCTTCTGATCTTTGATTTTGATGTCTTTCAATAAGAAGTTTCGAAGTTGCCCATTCCCTTTGTATTATCATATCAATCATAGCTTCAATATGAATGTTTCAATCTATTGATCATGAAATCATTTATGCAATGAAACACGCATGAACTGAGGGTTCCAGTTTGCCCAACCAACATGATATCAATTTTCAGTTTTGATTAAGAAAACTGCGCAGGTATTCAAATAACCAGACAGCTCTGACCATGAGTAGCAACTAAACAACAGACGTATAGCCCAAAATACTAAAGATTTGTTTTATATCTATGAACAGTAAGCTACAGGAGACTGTTAACCCATCAAATTCCAAAAAAAGAAAGGGAAAAAACAAAGTATCAGTCCTATATTTGAATTCGTACATCGCTTTCGGATAAGTGTATAGATACAAAAGTTACATGAAAAGTTGAAAAGCTGTTCAAGTTTTCTTGTTGGGCTCAAAAACATAATTGATAATGGAATCTTTGATGGGCAAGAAACCTGGGAACTCCTGCTTGAACTTTGATGCGTCCATTTCATTGTTACTCCTGGGAGCAACTATCACCTTCGCTTGTTCTTCCAAAGTAAAATTTTCCCATTTGAATTTGGGATCTATGTAATCTCTGTACAATTCTAATATCTGATTGTGACTTATCACTCCTGGGTTTGTGAGGTTCCATATCCCTCTTAAATTCTTCTGGGCTATCCTAATTGATATGGGTAGAAGCTCATCTAGCCCTGTCATACTGTTTGGGATGTTCACCACTTTACTGTAACGAGTAATCTTTGTGATAAAGTTTCTTGGGTTGCTGAGATCTGATGATATTGGCATTTTAACTATGAGCGTGCACGCATTCTCATGATCTTTTAGGAGATCTTCTACCTGCGTGTGTTTTTCCATGTTCTTGAATGTCATTGGCATTGCTATAGAAAATATGCATGGTGATGAGTTAGTTGAGAAAAAAGAACCCCTCGACGCTAAAGTGAGGGTCTGGTGTTTGTGGAAATGCCAAAGTGAGGTTGGAGGGAAACAGAAAACAGAGGAAGAAGCCTATTTTTAAACCATATCAAATTAACATCATTGTGAAAAAAGAGAAGAAGAAATTATAGTTTCTGAAGAATTACCATAGCCTTGGTCTTTGAATGGAAGGAGCCTGTGAAATTTGGCTTGTCTTCTTCCTTGAAGCCAATGCCTGATCCAAAAGTATGCTTTTCGTCGTACTGAAATATGCAACCAGTTGCAAAATTCATCATATATAAACCCTGTTCCCCACAAACATCAGCCAGCCCACCACATTATTCCTTATTGTTTCAACTTTGTGTGATTCACACCAATCAACATTTGGTCTCCCAGTGACTCCTGCTGCACTTAACAATGTGTAGGCCTCACTCTCCTTATATCCTCTAAGAGTGATCCCCTATCTTCCAATCTTCCACTTCCATACTCCCAAGCTGTTCTCTCTTCATTACAAAGCTTCCCTAACAACCCCAGTATCCAACCAGTCTTCCCATATATCAGGAATTTCAAGTCTTCGTTGCCCTTAATGTCAGTGTATGACCTCGCTAGTCTCGCGAATCCATATTTTCCGATTTGAGGTCGTTCCCAAAACATCCATTTCACGAATCTTAAATTTCTTTCTCCAATTACTACGCTGTAGATATACAAAAGATTTATCTTAGTGGATATTCATTAATTAAAATACTCTCAAAATCTAGAATCTTATTATGAAGCATGATATTATGTCTAAGGAGATTACTATTGGTATTATTGTAAAGCACTACCTTTCAAATGGATAGACCCAGAATAAGTCCGGTAAAAAAAAAATGGACAGAATAAGGGTAACGACGATAACGCCAATTTCAACTTTATATATTGAATAAAGTTAGCAAGAGTCTAAATTTCATGATTAGAAATATAAATCAAATTATAACCATTTAGAAGATTTGATTTTTTAAAATTTTATTTTATCTCCTTTTATTAAATTTTATTTTATCTCCTTTTTATATATACACATATCCAATAACAATAGATCGATTTAATTAATCAATTAAATTATTAAAATAAAAAAACTCTGGGTTATTACGATTTCGGCGCAATGACGAGAGGGCGTAGGGGATATTTTACAATGATTTTTGTTTTGTTGCCAGCTAACCTCCAGCTTACCTTGACGTCTTTTAAATCGAAATAGAAGAGAATATATATAGGGCACAAGCAAGGCGTTGTGATATTTTCTCTCCTGCCTAAGTGATTGATTTGGACATCAATCCTAGGGCAAATTGGAGTTGGAGGCGGCCCAGGCTAGGGTTTCTCGTTGGTCCTTCATCGCATCGCTTCACGTTTAGATCTCGCTTCTCCACGATTCAGGTTGTGTCTCGCGTGCTTCCCAGAAGCCATATAAGCGCATGCATTTGTTTTCAATCCTGTTCGCTTGGTCTTTTATGTTATCAATTCATGCCAAGGGTCTATTTTTTTCTCCACACCTGGTCTCAATTTTTTTTCTTGAACATATTCATTTTTCCCTTCAAGAGGAAAATAAGTTTTTGACTTTTTTGTTGCAAGATTTGCACGATTCCTGTCAGTTTGTTTAATTCGTGTTATCTGTGTTGCAGCAGGTTCTTCTGAAAGGCCGAAGCCATGTCTCGTGTTTATGTTGGTAACTTGGATTCAAGAGTTACTGAGAGAGACCTTGAAGATGAATTCCGTGTATTTGGAGTCATACGAAGGTAACTTAACCGTCAATTCGTAATATTGCAATTCTTTTTCCGTTATTTGGAGAAAATAGGTACATGTCACTGTCTATGCTGACAAAGTTTTGCATAGAATGGTATAGTCTCATCGAAGACGTGAACTTTATAGCGTCGGAGTTTATAAACTATTCTATTCTGAATGAATAGGAGTGTTTTCTAAGTCTTTTATTAGTAGGATGCTATCTATGTTTAAGTTCTGAATCTAGCATCTATCATTTGAATCAAACGCATTGGGTCATAAATTATATCATTTTGCTCTGTTTGCATACTTTTTAACTTTTTAATTTTCAATATTAAAATTTCTTTAGGAAGTTTCATGTCAATGAGTTGTTTCTGGGATTTACTTATATTAATTTTTAGATAGGAAACTAGCCTCATGAATTTTATTTGTGCAGTGTGTGGGTTGCAAGGAGGCCACCTGGTTATGCTTTTATTGACTTCGATGACCGCAGAGATGCACAGGATGCTATTCGTGAATTAGATGGTATGTTTTTAAGAGCATTTTAAAAAAAACCGCGGTGCTTTCTATATCTGTTTTGCAAATTTCTCTTAATATTTGGTTCATTTTACTTGCTAATTTATTATTGTTTTGCCTCCACTTTCTGGTTGATATGTTGAAGGGTTTCCCTCGACTTCCTATTTAAGTCTTCTTTTTCGTTTGAGGAAGCTATATACGTGATGGCAGACGCTCTCTTTCTTCTACTTCTGCCTTGCAATTCTCTTCTGCAAGCAGGCCTGCAGTAGTGGTTTTTCTGCCAGTCTTCATCAAAGACTGCTGATTTGTAGAGATTGACTGTATGTGAAGGGAAATAAGAATGTGAACTGAGGAATGGCACTGGTTTGGAGGGTTATGGCAAAGCTTCACGTCTATTACATTATGCGTTTGTTTTATGAGATGTATGCTACTGCAATTAATCTATGGGACATGTGAGTGCTGCCTGTGTTAAATGTATATTCCTATGAGCAATCTGAGCTCCAATAGATTATATACCCATGGGCCATGTAAGTGATATCTGTGTTCATTAACCGATACCACCTGCTTCTTTTAATCCGCATGTTAGTTAGTTACTTTCATAATCAAAGTAGACGATCTGGTTCTTTTTTTCCTGATGGAATTGATTTATAGTCCATAATCAAAGTAGAAGATCTGGTTCTTTTTTTTCCCATTCTCTTGAATAAATGGTTATATATTTAGATTGCTGTATTTATTTTTTCTTCTTATTTAGCCTTTTCATTTTTGTTTCCATGAGTAGGTAAGAATGGTTGGAGGGTAGAGCTTTCCCACAATTCCAGAGGTGGAGGTGGTGGGCGTGGAGGTGGACGTGGCCGTTCTGGTGGTTCTGATTTGAAGTGTTATGAATGTGGTGAGCCTGGTCATTTTGCTCGTGAATGTCGCATGCGTGGTGGTTCCGGAAGACATCGCAGTCGAAGTCGCAGTCCACCACGATTCCGCAGGAGTCCAAGTTATGGGCGAAGGTTAGATTGCTATCTCACAGCCTTTAATGTGTGCACTTGTGCAAACTAGCACAAGGCGGTGTTTTTTTTTTATTTGATTATGGATTCTTAACATGTTCTTATCTGAGACCCCTTTATTTATTATGATGTTTAACTTTAGTTTCCAAGATTTTTAGTCAAGTTGATATGAATGTGACTCAATGATTGTGATAATCATTGAGAAATTATAAAAATATTGATGATATTGATAATTCTGACAGTTCAATCTTGTTAGTTTTCAATTTTTGCTACACTATATGACTTCAGATCCTTGTTGTTAGTCTTCCCGACTTGGAAGTTGGTTTCATAGTTACTGTTTGGTTGGGGGGATGTAGCTATTTTTCCCAAAATATGCAGTTTTTTTTTTTTAATTTCTTGATTGTTTTGTTTGACATAATTCATATGTAAGCAGGAGTTACAGTCCTCGTGATAGGTCTCCTAGGCGCCGCAGTATATCTCCTCGTGGACGCAGCTATAGCAAGTCACCTCCTTACCGTGGACGCGAGGAGCTACCATATGCCAATGGGTAAGCTTATATTTCTTTGGACTTAATTTCCAGCTTCAAATTAGGCACCGTTTTGTTGGATAAGCATCAATATTTTTACTGCCAGTTTCTAATTTGGGGAATGTTAACTTGTACAGCCAACAGATTTGTTATTATTGAACATTTAGCATGGCTTAATAATTCTTTTTTTTAATTGTTTTATTTATTCTCACTAATGAATTTCAAATGTTTGATCTTGTACGCTCTCTCTTTCCATGCTTGATGTTAATCCTACTTTACTGCTCTCCGAGTCTAGGAGGTGTTGACAAAAAATAAGCTCATAATTATATGGGTCATTTCCTTTTTTCCTAATAAAATGGTTACAAGCATTCATATTGTGGAATCCTCTGGCCATAGTTTCTTTTAATATATGCTGACAAGTGGTCAGTGCTGTAATCATGGTCGTCATTTTATATTTCATGCTGATAACATGGTGCCTAATGATATGCAGAAATGGTGCAAGGGATCGGCGCCGAAGCAGAAGTTGATTTAGAAGAGTTGACAACTGTGTTTTTGAAGTGGATTTTGAAATTTTGTTAAACTTGTGTGCTTGCACTGCAGTTCAAGTCTGTTTAAATGGGGCAACGCCCTGAACATCCTACTCTTGGATTGGATTAGTTACTTTCTTGATTTCTCAGCTTGTGTTCTTTATTCTATGCAGGACCCATGTAGTTCCATTACAGGTAATAGAGTATTTTCATGGTAGTTACAATGACATTGTTAAGAGTTTGTGATCATGCTAAAATTTATGCTTTTGTTTTGTTTTGAGGTGTCTTCTGGTACTGCTTCATTGGTTTTGTGCTTCTGCACTCCCTGGGATATCGTTCCTGGCTGCCCTTCTCTGGGATCTTCGATTTTGAATAGTTTTGGTCCCATCCGGCTACATGCTTCTGTTTGAGTCTCCTCACTTGTGATTTGCGCACCTCAAACTCTATGGGCATTTCTTTTTATTAACTTAAATGAGGTTGACGGCCTGCATCAAATGCTTCTGGCAGTGGCAGGTATTCAATCTGTTCTACAGAAGTTGGGCTTGTGGGTTTGTTTTCCTTGACATGTGACATTGAAATCTAGATTATGAAGATTGAGATTAAGGGGATCTCTTGACATAGAAAAGGGATGTGGGCCTAGCGACATTAAATTAATTTTTTGATGCATTCAGCGTGACCCGTGCCCCCATTCTCTCAATTTAAAAGAATTTGGGGGTGTTAGCATGTCTTATTCCCATTTGGAGTTGGATTAGTTTGTTTGCAGCTTGCCCCCATTTTCATGGAAAGTAGATCCTTAGTTTACAGGAGGCTTAACTTAAATAGATATAAAAACATTACCTTCCCCATGGTTCGTTGAACCTAGCATTGTGCCCGTGGTCGTGGACTTTGGTGTTATAGAAACCTGATTTTTGTTGATCATGTCATTAGCTCTGAAAAGTTTCCCTTGTCGAGCAGCGGCCTGGGTTCTTCCTGCTGGATGTGGTCTTGACTTTGAGCTTGATTTTGATAATTTTTTCTCCTTTTTAAATTTTATTAGATTTCAATCTTTTAGGCAAATAATTTACAGTGTAGGGCAGGCCTCGCGTGTATTTCCTTGAAATAATGTACAGTGTTGAGTAAGAAGATATCATGCTTTGTTTTCTTGTCTTGTTTGGCCGGCTGTGTCGGGGGAGGAATATGAAAGAATCGTGTCAGCCATGCATAGGATTGCAAGTCATGTGGCAGAGAATACGTGTTCAAACTGATATCTGCTTGAACCTGCATTAGTTGTCACACTTTTGAGTGAGAACGAGTCGGCTTAAACTTCGTGGAGGGCAGAATATTGTTGCTTTATCTGCATGAACCTGCATTAGTTTCAATCTGATGGGTGGTGATTATGGCCTTGAATATTTTGCTCAAGACTTTATTGCCATGCAGCTTTCATGCGAAACATGGACTCTTCTTACATGGACGTAATGCTTCAAGTCAAGCCCATTTTTTAATCCACAATTTGTTTTTATGTTTTTCTACACGTCTTTTCAGTACAGGGAGTCGTCTACTTACATGTCGAAGTATTGTCTTTATCTCATTCATCAGTTGCTCTGCATGTTTTCCTTTTACGTCAATTGTGAACCGGGTTCCTTACTTGGCATCGCTCAATTGTAAGTTGGAGTGCAGAACATGAAAGTACTGGGTAACAAAATGGTTTTTCCCGCAGACTGCGATTTTGTGATAAGACCGTTTGTTTGCAGGCCATGAATCAAACGTAAGATTTGCAAAATATCGTTAACCTGATATTTTTAATTTGTTTTTAAGTTGACGTATTTGGAAAATAAAACAAAGTTGAGAAAGTGAGGAGAAAAGACGGCGGGCGGGATTTGTTTTTTAAATGCTGTCAAGATAGGCAATTGCAACTTGTATATAAAAATATAAAAAATTGGAATTACTCCTACGTCCCTCCCTTTGTTTATTTGTATTTTTTCTTGTGCTATTTCCTTCATACTCGTGCTCCGCGCAATCTCTGTATTTTCAATCTAGGGATGTACAGTTGCTCCACACGGAACTGTCTAGTTACAGCCGTTGATTGATATGGACGCTAAGTTCTATTTATTTATTCAAGATAAGATGGCATCAAAGATTCATTCAGGAATCAGTCAGCGTCTAAATGTAATTCTCTTGTTTTATAATTTTGGGTGAAGATTACGTTTGTCGAATTTAAATTATAGCAATATTTGCATTTAAAATTCTTCGAAGGCGAAGATGCTTCTATAAGCAAGATGGATGCTCTCCAGTCTCCGTTGTCGTTTTGTGGATGATCCTTTGACTCAGCCTGCGCGCGCGCGCTAGAGTATCTTAGTCCTAGAATCCTAGAAATAAAATAATAAAACTATCTAGACCAGACATATTATAATACAGATTCTGAAGAAAGAAAAATCCATGATTGGCCGCTACTATTTTTGTCTTCAATCCAAATGTGAATAATCAGATCGGAAAAATTAAAAAAAAAAAATAGAATTCCAACCATGTACTATTATTATATATGGCATGCCATTGTTCCCACGTTCCTCACTAACTGTTGTATTCCCAATACGCATTATAATATGAACAAGGTGGCTCACTATCTGAGCTGTGTTAGTGGGAGGCCGTTTGTTGTTACATGAAAGTCAAGCCCATATGGCCCGAACGCTCATTTATGAGCACAACATCAATCCTCCATAATCGCGCAAAATCTCTTCGATTCGTTCGCTCCTTTCTAAAAGTCTGGAACTTTTTGCTGAGCTGAGAAGCATAGTGAAGAAGAAACGGGAGAGCATTTGAAAATGGTCTTCTCACGAACTATTTTGCTACTATAATGCTCTTTTGAGTTCGTCCACGGTAATGGAGCTAAAAAATGAGAGGCTAGTTGGGTAAAATCTCCATCACATTCTCTGTTTTGTTTCCCCACTCACATTATAAGATTGCGTCGTTTTTGTTTAGTGGGTTGCAGAATTTGCAGGTTTTACGATGATGGTAGACAGAAGCTAGAGCTTTCTTTGGAAAGGCCATTGTCAGTATACAAGGTGCACGCACCCGTAAACTCTGAAGGCAAAACTTTGAGTGGTGATAAGAACAGAATAAACCTAAAAATTCCTTCTCTCGGAAAGTTTAAGGTATTCCCAGAAAACTATGAACCATGGAAGAAGAGAATCCTTGATCCTGGAAGTGACATATATTTGCAGTGGAACCGGGTTTTCCTCTGTTCTTGCGTTCTGGCTCTATTTGTTGACCCACTGTTTTTTTACCTTCCCTCTGTGACAAATGATGAAAAGTCAGCGTGTATGGTTACTGATTTGAATATTGGAATTGTAATGCATGTTTCCGAACGTCGGCTGATATTTTCTATCTGCTGAACATGCTCATAAAGTTCAGAACAGCTTACGTGTCACCAAGTTCCAGGGTTCTTGGAAGGGGTGAGTTAGTCATGGATCCAAAGTTGATTGCAACGCGGTATTTAAGGTCAAAATTCTTCATAGATCTTGTAGCTACACTACCTCTTCCTCAGGTATCAGAACTCAAAAGACACTTTATATATATAGATCTTTTGGTGGTCTATTAGGAACTTGTGGGAATGACAGAAACTGATGTTAAATAATATTGTTGGTGTTTGTTCAATGGCAGATCATGATTTGGTTTATTGTGCCTGCAATTAGAAGCTCTCATGCTGATCAAACCAACAATGCCCTTGTACTGATTGTTCTGCTTCAATATGTTCCCAGATTATATTTGATTTTCCCCTTAAGTTCTCAGATTATCAAAGCCACTGGTGTAGTCACAAAGACAGCTTGGGCTGGAGCAGCATATAACCTTTTACTTTACATGTTGGCTAGCCATGTATAATGATTTTTATGATTCCCTAGTTATTATTATTCTCTCTCAGCGTTTGAGAAATTTTTACATATTTACAACTACTGGTGTTTGTTGTAGGTGTTGGGGGCATCATGGTACTTGTTGTCAATTGAAAGGAATGCTTCATGTTGGAAATCACAATGCAAGAATGAAACTTTCCCCATGAAATGTGTTCTTCAATACTTGGATTGCAACAGTTTAAATGATGATGATCGCATTAAGTGGGTAAAAACTACTTCTGTGTTTGATAACTGCAATCCAAATAATGACATCAGTTTCAAGTACGGCATCTTTGGACCTGCAGTTGAAAACAACGTTGTTTCCTCACAGTTTGCAGAGAAGTATCTCTATTGTCTTTGGTGGGGCTTGCAAAACTTGAGGTCTGATTCTAGTTCTGATATTTCTGTGCTTTGAATGCTAATATGCCTTTCTTTATTGAAGGCTTCTTATTAGCTAACATTTGATTAACCTCTTTATATATGAATTTTGCAGTTCCTATGGCCAGAATCTGAGTACAAGCACATTCATTGGGGAAACTACATTTGCCATACTTATAGCTATCCTGGGTCTAGTTTTGTTTGCCCACTTAATTGGAAACATGCAGGTACATAGTTCTTTCCAATATTATACAAACCTGAATCACTTTAACTCTTGAAATTCTCAATCTATTAGTTTGTCACAATGTAGAAGAACCAAAAAAGAACTTGCTACATAACATGCGATTCAATTGTATTTCAATTGCTTATGAGAAGAATGAATGCAGACATATCTGCAATCTATCACTGTAAGGCTTGAGAATGGAGGCTGAAGCGACGTGATACTGAAGAATGGATGAGACACCGTCAACTGCCACAAAATCTAAGAGAACGTGTTCGAAGATTTGTTCAATACAAGTG
Source organism: Leucaena leucocephala (assembly GCA_037074615.1). Classification (NCBI taxonomy): domain Eukaryota; kingdom Viridiplantae; phylum Streptophyta; class Magnoliopsida; order Fabales; family Fabaceae; genus Leucaena; species Leucaena leucocephala. Next base: position 3,373,366 of record CM073517.1, on the reverse strand, counting down.
GCTTGCAACTCGAGGAGTTGATGAAGAAGCTATCTTGCGAGGCCTTCCCATTGACCTGCGTAGAGACATCCAACGCCACCTTTGCTTAGACCTTGTTCGACGCGTGAGTCTGGTTAATTAATTAGGAAGTTTTATAGTTAGTAAGGGATCCTCGGTGGAAAAAATTAATCGTTTAGACAAAACTTGTTATGTTACCAAACATATCGGAGTTCTTTATAATATGTTTGCATAAAATTTGCAGGTCCCTTTTTTCTCACAAATGGATGATCAGTTACTCGATGCAATATGTGAGAGATTGGTTTCATGCTTGATTACTCAAGGCACTTACATTGTGCGAGAAGGAGATCCAGTGACAGAGATGCTTTTCATCATAAGAGGAAGACTTGAAAGCTCAACTACAAATGGAGGCAGAACAGGTTTCTTCAACTCAATTACATTGAGACCAGGTGATTTCTGTGGAGAAGAGCTTCTAGCATGGGCATTGCTTCCAAAATCCACTTCCAAATTGCCTTCTTCTACAAGAACAGTTAAAGCCCTTGAGGAAGTTGAGACCTTTGCACTAAGAGCTGAGGATCTTAAGTTTGTTGCGAATCAGTTTCGCCGTCTTCACAGCAAGAAGCTGCAACATGCCTTCCGTTTCTACTCTTACCACTGGAGGACATGGGCAGCCTGCTTCATTCAAGCTGCTTGGAGAAGGTACACGAAGAGGAAGCTCGCCGCGAGCCTTAGTTTGAAGGAATGCCACTCATTTGCTTATGAGGAGGGGCAGCCAAGTGCTGTTGTGACTACAAGTGCAAATTCATTAGGTGTGACCATACTTGCCTCAAGATTTGCTGCAACCACAAGGAGAGGAGCTCAGAAGATTAAGGATCTTGAGATGCCTAAGTTGCAGAAGCCTCAAGATCCTGACTTCTCAGTGGAACCAGAGGATGATTAGTTCACAATGGCTTTACAAGCTTTCAAAGGATCAAACATAATGGTGTCTATTGCAATAAGAGAGTTCTGTACCTAAAATGTGCGCGCGAGCATTGGCTGCTAGTCAACCAAAAAAAAAATCATTGGCAAGTGTTGAATTTGTCTCTTAGCCTGTATTTTAACTAGGAAACACACGGCTCCAAGAAATGAATATAATTATAAAAAAGTGCTATTTATCTCTTATCGTTTCTTACACTTGATCTACATGCTGTCTACTTATAAATTTTTTTAGTGATTATATTCTTTCTTTAAAACTGATTTTTCCATTTTAATAGGTTTTTATAAAACTTGGAATAACAGCATGATGGCCATGAGAGTCAACTTCTGGCAAGCTGATATGCTTGACTCGATTTACAAAATCTGGCTTTGTAAACAAGAATCACTTTACATTGTGAATAGTAGTTTGGTGACATAAAAGCTCCCTATAAATGTTGAAGCTGTAAGTTTGATCTCATTTATAATCTCAAACTATTAATGTTTACTCTTTATTTTTATAAAAAAAAAGAATCACTTTGCAATCAATTTCAACTTCATAAAATAACATTAATTATAGATAAGCTCGTAACCAGATTTAGGAAGAAGATAAGTTATCAAGGTAACTATTAGCAAGAAAAAATAATAGTACGGGATGGCGTCATCATTTTCCATCATATATTTTATAATAGAATGCATCTCTTTAAATTAAATGAATAAAAAAAAAAAGATTTCTTACACCAAAGAACAAAAAAGATTCCTTAACCTAGATAAGACTTATTCCTTGTACTAAAGAACATCAATGTGAATATTTTATTAAATGATGCATAATTACTGTTACTAGCTCGACTTTGCAATTAAAATGTATTTTATTATAGACTAAAATATAGAATTTGTTCTTTCTTTTTTTAATTTTGATCCGTATTAAATAATTCTTTTGATATTTAAAATTTGACAGAAAAAACTCAAACTTTTAAATTCGCACAGATAATCGTTGCTGTCAATTATTCCATCATTTTATTTATAGAGACCTTAAACTTCATATGCAAATATCCTCCCTAAGCATATATATATACACAAATAAAACCCTTGCATGTTATATTATTTTAGTAAAATGGTGAATAAATTAATGGTATTTAGGTGAATTTAAAAGTTTAGAAACGTTTTCCTGTAATTAAAATTAAATGATTATGTGCACGTAATCGAAACTTTAGGATTATAATGAACACAAACATGAAACGACATAGTCGTTTTGTTTTTGTCGTATTAGACTATAAGCACGTCATTTGTTTTTTTTTTCAATTATATTGTTTTTAAATAATTGTTTGGCTTTATCTCAAGGCTGTCCACCTTCAAAAGTCAACTTCTGCTGCCCTCTTATTTTTAATCCAATCGTAATCGCTGCATCTTTAATCAGAACCCCACTAAAAAAAGAAGAAAAAAACTTTTTTTTTTCAATTATTATAAAGTTCCAAAATTTTAATTTTTGTGCTTCCAACTTCCAAGTTATCCTTAATGAATGTGATAAAAAAAATATGAAGATGACATAAATTAAACGTTCAGACACTAAACTAATATTATAAAGCTAATAAAACGAATAAAAAGGGTAAGAGATTGAAATAATATTTAAACTCAAATTTTTTTTTAAGATTGAGTTTATTTTTATTACCTCTTCAGTATTACACTATTATTGGTTAGTTAGTGGGAAAATTATGTCCCTCAAATATAAACTAACCAGAGCAAATGTAGTCTTAACCAATATAAATAGACTATGAAAAACACGTAGTTGAAGAGAAACCGTATTTTGGAAGGAACTGTTTTGACTCACTTCCTCTGTTTTTCAGGAGCCCCATTGATTTGCTGGTTTTGCTATTCCTCTGTTTATCCATCGGAGGATGAAACATCACCAACTTCTACAACGTTTGAGAGAACGTGTTCGAAGATTTCTTCATTACAAATGGCTTGCAACTCAAGGAACCGATGAGGAATCTATCTGGCGAGGACTTCCCAAAGACCTACGTAGAGATATTCAATGTTACCTTGGTTTAGATCTTATTCGACGTGTGAGTTTCCCCCAAGAACAAATAATCTCATTTCTGATATCAAATTTCTGTTTCAAACCTTAGATAAATTCGCAGGTCCCGTTTTTCTCAGAAATGGATGATCAGCTACTGGATGCAATATGTGAGAGATCGGTAGTGTTGTTGAGTCCTCAAGGCACTTATCTGGTCCGAGATGCTTTTCATAATAAGAGGAAAACTTGAAAGCTCAACCACAAATGAAGGAAGAACAGGTTTCTTCAACAGTAATGTATTGAAACCAGGTGATTTCTGTGGAGGAGAGTTACTATCATGGGCATTGCTTCCAACAACATCCACTCTCAATTTGCCTTTGCACTAGGAGCTGAAGATCTCAAGTTCGTCGCTAATAAGTTTCGTCATTATCACCGCAAGAAGCTGCAGCATACCTTCCGTTTCTACTCGTACCATTGGAGGACATGGGCAGCCTGCTTCATTCAGGCTTCTTGGAGAAGGTACAACAAGAATAGAATGCTGGCAACGAATTTGAGGGCAGACCAATCATTTGATTTTGATGAACATATGGGACATAGCCAGCAAGTTCTTATAAGTGCAGTGACTTCAAGTAATAGTTCACTGAGGATTATGGATATTGAAATGCCCAAGTTACAAAAGCCTAAAGAGCCAGACTTCTCAAAGGAAGCATAGGACATTTAGTTATACAGGCTTCAAAATGGATACAAGTTATAGTGCTTCATGCAATAAGAGTGTGTAAGAAAGTTGCTAGGCTTCAATCTTTTTACTGAACCTGACTTCATTTTGTGAAGTACATTATTTTAGGTTTGACCCATATAATTTTTAATATAAGATCTAATTTATATTATAAATTTAGGAAACCCCACAATAACAATGCTCTATCTATTACTGTTTTGATTCAGAATATCCTCAGATTGTATTTATATTTGATTTCCTCTTTAAGTTCTCATCATCAAAGCGACCGGTGTTGTTATGGGAACGGCTTGGGTTGGACGTGTCTTTTCCGTTTTCTAAGTCATTACAATTTCAATTTCAAATTTACATATTTTCATTGAATCCTGCAAAAACGAGCATGAAGAGTTTCATCGCTTTCAAATGGAACGTAGTCATTGCTCAGCACTCGACCCTTTTCTCCTCACCTATGGTCCATTTAGCTTTAATTTAGAAACATATTTGGCGGTAGAGATTTCATGTCAGTTACAATAACTTTATTTATATGTAGCTTTAATTTAATGTTTATGAACAAAATAATTACATTCGACTTGTGTGTGGCACTGGCCCCTTTAAAAAAAATAAAAAGAACCACGGTCCAAGTGATTCTTGAGAGAATGATTGATTTACCAAAATGAAAAACCTACTAGCACACCCTTTCTGATTATTTGAGACGTCGAAAAAGCCATCTCAGTGGTGGGGGCTTATTTGAGACCCTGAAAAACCCTGAACTGGTACTGCTCGAAGAAGGCTACCGCATCATTCTACTGATGTATTTAATGCTTTGTCCTGGAGCTCAATCCGACAGAAAAATTCTCTTTTTTCTTTTCTTCCCTCCACGGGATTATGTGTTTTTTGTTCAATCTGGTCCAGAATCGCTTCTCGTGCTCACCCCAGAATATGGTAGTGGAAGACCAGCTCCATCCTGCAACAGTCAAAACAATCTTTATGTTAAGCAATTAGGACTAATGAGGAAGTGCCTGCTATTATTGGTGTGAAATCCCCTTTCATCTAGACAGAGGAGTGGTTATACACGCGCACACAAACATATAAATGTTGAAGATAATAATGATTTGTGCAAATTATGCAGAAAAAGGAATTGAGAAAATATGAAGCTTACATGATGCTGTACAGAACCACTTGAGGGTTCAAGGTAATTAGTATTTTCAGTAAGATTTTTCAATCTGTTCAGTTCAGGCAAGACAACCTTGGCGAGACCAGGTCTATCTCTTCTCCTTAACTGGGAACACTTAAGTGCCATAGTTGCCAGGCTCAAGGCCTCCCCTACAGGCCAGTCAGGCACTGCTGGATCCAGTATCTGAGCAAATGCCCTTTTCTCAATAGCTTTCTCAACATGATGGGTCAAACCCATGGGTGGCCTAGCTGTTAAATTCTGCAGGAAAATGATCCCAAGGGAGTATATATCAGATTTCACCGCAACAATTCCGCTCTGTTGGTACTCTGGATCTATATAGCAGAAAGTCCCAGCAGCGGATGTCATTCGACATTGTGTCCCACTGTCAGAAAAAAGATGGTGGAATTAGCCTGGCTAAGCCCACATCACTGATCTTGGCTACATAGTTGTCGTCAAGCAGGATGTTAGCTGGTTTCAAGTCCCTGTGCACCGGAGGCTATGGTTTTCTCTGGGGCAGAAACAACAAGCTAGTTCCTATTTCGGCTGCAATTTTGAACCTAAGCTGCCAAGGAAGAGAGGGAGTGTTTCCTCGACGAAAGAGGCGATCTTCTAAGCTTCCGTTGGCCATGTAATGTTTGGATGCCTTTTGCAGCTCAGTACGTCAACCTGTAACAATATATTAGCAAGTCAACTATATTGCCAATAGACCCAGTTTTGTTTCATTTGTTTCACTGATTACCTCTTGTTGAAACTGTGACCTCCCTTGTGTTGCATCAGGGCGTAGAACCTTCACTGCACAGGGTATGGTCTAGATGGCACCTATACACAGGACCATAACCCCCTTCTCCTATCTTTAATGACTCTGCAAAGTACTCCGTCGCAGCTTCAATCTCCTCGATTGAATACTTTCTATAACTGATGTTTATGGTTGTTAAAGCATCAAGTGCTTTTGTTTTCTCTTCTGTTTCATTGAGTGATTTCACTTCGGCAACAACTCTCTTTTGTGCTCCAGCAGCCTCCTTGGCTGCTTTGAGGCTGCTTTGCTTCTGGCCACCTCCTTTTCTGCAACCGTAAATGCAACTTCCTCAGGAAGCCTTGCCTCTTCCAATCTCCTTTCTTCCTCCCTTTTCCGACGTTGGAGTTCTATTGTCTGTGGTGCAAAACGTCAAATCTTCTTGTGATTATGTATATGTAAAGAAAAAATTGATTTGTACCTTCTGTTGAGCCACAAGCGCTTCTTTACAGGTGGTTCTATACAGTACCATTGTTCTCTTGAGCTCCAATTTTATTCTCCTTATTTCGGCCTCTATATTATCCTATAATTTTATCACAACACATACCCATACAACAATCAGGGAAAGGCCTCTCTAACCATTTCATCGTGGAATACTTATTCATGCTTGGATATACTCAAGGCCTATTAGGATTGGCTGAAACATGATCTACTAAAGTGTGAAGGAAATTTAGTGGTATTATCATAAAGACTGCAAGATGAGTAGTCCTATCACATTACTCATTTCTTGATCTTAAAAAACAAACATATTGAAAATCTACCTTCTAATGAAAACTGTATCCAAATTAGAAAGTTCTGTAATGCCCTTTATAAGTGCAGGAACTACTGATAAATGCACACTACATGGGCAGTACAGGAAGTAGAATGTACACTGCCCAATCTTCCATACCGTGGCATGTGCTGTTAAAAGTCAATCACCATCTGATGAAAAGGATTCCAGAGGAGAGCTAACATCCATAGAGCCCCTTCGATACTTCAATGACTCAGAGCTGTAGTTCGCATCTATCTATGAGCCAAACGATCCCCAGGGTTGGACATCCCTGAATCAGAGCTATCATATAAAAACAGAATATATGGTCTGGACTTGGTTTTTCAGAGCTTACAAAGGATATGTCAGCACCTGGTAGGGAATTTTCCCCATGTGACTTGCCATTCGAATTTCTTCTGCTCAATGGTGACCTGATATTAATAGCAAATAGTTTTCACCTTTCAGTTGACAAGCACATGCTATTTAATCATGACAAGAACAAATTGATAGTCCAAAATGAATAAACTTGAAGAAATTTGCTGAGGAGTAAGCACTGCAACTGACCTGAAGGATCCAGTTTCATCCTTTAATGTACTTTGTGCAACAGTGGATCGTTTTTCATTTGCTGATAGAAACCACATCTCTCAGTGAGTGAAATACATGCAATATGTACTTGGGTATGTACATGTGATTCATGAAGAAATGAATCCAATATCTCATACCATGATTATTCAATGGCATCTTTTTATCTGATAGTTTTGTTTTGAGGCTTGCTGGATTATGCTTGCTGGAAACGGAACTGGGTGGAACAGGACGAGAAGCTGATCGCATTGTTTGAATATTTTCTTTAGCAACAGCATAGACAGAACAGAAATCCGGTGCTCCTTTTGCCACCGTTCCTGGAATATCAGCTACCTTGAATTTTCTGGTAGACAGACATGAAGCATGATGTGAATTTCCGACATTGACATGGACGAGAACTAGGGTGTTGAGCCTCTCGCGAGGAGATGTTCAGTTTCCCATTTAAGTGCATACTGGCTCCCCTTGTCTTTGTCCATTCCCACTTCCACAATTCCATTCGCACTCTTTTTCTCGTGCTTCTCTGATTGATCCTTAAGATTCTTCAGTCCTCTATCTCTTTTCCCGGGGCTCTTCCAATGGAAGGAAACAAAAACAAAATAAATCCAAAAACCCTAATTACTGAATTTGTGATTTCTGCTTCCTCCCATAGAAGACGACCCCGAATTTTCTCTTCAGAAAGCTCCTCTGTCTTCCCTCCCTAGACGGTGAAGAAAGACCAGAGGGCTTTGAGGAACGCGTTTGATTTTCTTATTTCTTTCGGTGTTAGAACAAGAAGATAATGGTAACCGATTAATCATCTTGTCTCTGAAACTAGTAGCCGCGTTTGCGTTTTTGCATTTGATTATTTTGAGCTTTCGGACCTGAGGCATATCTCGGGTTTCTTCTGGCGTTTGAACAACAAATGTACAGCAATAACACGCTCTCCTCCTTCCATGTGTTTAATAACGTCATTTCTGCATGACTTGAAAATTTTATCATGCACAAGACGTTGTGTGCTTGAGAATTAGTAGTGAGAGGCTTCCTGTAGACAAAAATATGTTTGGATAGCAGAGATAGATTAACTTTGACAACATCAAAATAGCCGCTTTTAAGATTAACGTAGTATTAAGGCAAGAGAAGTTGTAGTTTGGTTCTACAGGCTTTCATTTTTGCTGACCTTTTTCCACACAACTTGGGTGAAGATCATAATCACAAACATAACAAGAGAATGCCCAGAACTGGCCTTGTTTTTTACAGAAATCACATAAATAAGCTTTGGCCATGTCTAATTTCAGAACATGTTCATGCTTCACATCCTCAACCTCCTGAGGCAAAGCCTCTCCTTCCTTTCTCAAAGCAGCTTCAAGGTCCCTTATACGATCATCAGTGAAAGGGAAAGCTTCAGAACCATATGATGACACCATAAACTTCCCATTCATGGTTATGACTTTGCCCTCTGGCCCAATAACAACCAAAGCAGGAATCTCTTTTACATCAAAGATTCTACAAAGATCATGCCTTGTTCTGTCTATATATGGTACAGCCAGCCATGGCATACTACTTCTGTTCTCATTGAATTCCCTGAGGTCTCTATCTGTTGAGATCAGAACAACTTCAAAGCAGTGATCTTTTCCATTGATGAGATTGTTGTATACGTCTGTAAGTTGGACGGTGAAGGCACGGCAAGGCGGAGACCAGTCAGCACAAAAATATAGGCCTGTCGTTTTACCTGCAAGTTCAGATATAGGTACCTGCAACAATATAGGATTTGTTACTTATAAACAAAAGGGCAGCCCAGTCCATGAGATTCCCACCAGTCAGGATGTCCGAGGTCTTAACCCGCAAGTAAGATTTGACCAACAACCTTATGTTATATGAAATTATGGAAGTAGTTAAGAAGAAGCACAACCTTTCTATCTTCTCCACAGATGAGAAAATTGCGTTGTTCATGAGCTAAAAGTTCTTCAAAATTGGCTTCTTCTTGCTTTCTTTGATCTATGGCTTTCAGTTCTTGCAGTCTCTTGGTTGTGAAAGGGAATGCTTCAGCACCATAGTCCTCGATGCAGCCAATCATATCTTCTTCATTGGTTATGGCATCTGAACATAATGGAACAAATGATGGGATTCGATGGACTTGAAACCTGTTGATCAGCCTTCTGTGCAAATTTGCATCAAATGGCACTGCAAGCCATGGCATGTTCTTGAAGTGTTGATCAAAACCATTCTCATCGTGATCAAAGGAGATGAAAATGATCTCTACACTCTTGCCTTTCTTTTTCAGTGTTTCATAAAGTTCAACCAGAAGAGGAACTAATGTTCTACAAGGCCTGCACCAGTTTGCAGAGAAAAATAGGAAGATGGTTTTCCCATTGCATGATGACAGAGGTACCTAAATTTAGAATTCAACCATGACCATAAAATCAGGAAACTATGTGCTCAATGTTCTGATTCTTTAGAAGTTATTAAATCAATTAGCCTATTGTCAGCTCAAACTCACAAACAGAGAGAAAACTCTGCGTAAACTGAGCTACCTTTCCATCACAAGATAAAAGGAATCCAACGCCTTCAGTTGCAAAAATCTTCATGATTTCATGGCCGTCAACGAATTTGGCTTCATAGACCAGGCCTGCCATTGGAAATGCAGAAAGAGAGAGATGAGCTCCTCACTTTTTATCCTCGTATGTTCTTATCTTTTCTTGAAACCTAATTGATCAAAAGCAATACATGAGTTTTGGGATAAATATTACGCAAAATAGCATCGCATGACGTTGTGAATTATTTCTTTATCTCTCACATAAGTTTCTAACTGTGCCCCAAGTTTGGAAAGAACCAGAAGGAAAATGACGTTCAGAATTCAGAATGGTGCAGGGTGGCCATATTTTCCTTTTTTTGACAAAATTTAGATTTTGGAAGCCCTTTCTCTAACCCCCATCACGACAACAGGGTTGTTCCATACCAGCATACACAAAATACTCAATAGTTTTTATTAACTAAGACTTGAGAAAACAGCAATTTCTGCATAGGAAGTTCAGTAAACAAGTGAAAAAGAAATATCACTATGGAAACTATTCATCCATTATGCAGATGGGTTTAAAGGTTCGTGGCCAGATTCTTAAGCGTTCAAATTTGTAGCAGAAATAGAGCCAGTTTGAGGGAAGTACCTTGGAGGTGCTGCCTTGGATGAGGAAGAAGGGGAACGCAGAGAGCGGTGCGAAAACGAAAAAAATAATTTCACGTCACATGATTCAAAAAGTTACAATTAATTGAATTATTTTATTTGTTAAATCTATCCAAAAATAAATAAATATATCTTATAATTTGAATCGGAAGTGGTATTTTTTTTATTCCTCTTTAGCATGATTTTGTGATCACGTCCACTTCGTTGGGAAAGGAAATAGGAGGCGACGTTTAATAGATTGAGGCATATGCCTTGGTTTCGGTGAGGCAGATTACTTTGACGATTGGATATGCTGAGATTAAGACTAGATTGAAAGATGTTTATCTCCTCCAAACGCCAAACTCTACTAATGGAAAAAAGAGACTCTCTTTTATAATTATACCCGTTGAAAGTCAGATCGGAAACAAACAATATTGAAAAGCTTAATAAATGAAGTGAGGTTTATAATTTTAAAGAGTTTTTTCTAATAAACCTTTTTTTAGGATTAAGTTATACATCTTTATGTTTGTGTTCTTCGCAAAACTTGATATCGATAATTTTTCTAAATCTAGTAGTTACTCCCTTTGTTTGTTTTCCCAAATAGTAGTTACTTTCAAGATGTCACTGTTTTATAACAAGATATATTTAAAAAATAAATAAATAAATAAATTATGATCCAACTTCATGCTCTAGTACTTCCCTTCTCCTTGCAGCCTCAAGATAAGTCCTTTAAAAGAAGACAAATGAATGCCCTTCGAAGATAAAGATATATGATGACATCGATGAGGTCTCAAAAGGTTGACGAACCAAGTTAATCTGGTTAATATAAATATTATCATGAATATAAAATTAAAACCGACGTTGTTGATTTCTCTCTCTCTCTCTCGACCAAAAATAAAGAAAAAGAACTCAAATCTGACTCGAGCTAATTTTGTGCTTATTTATTTAACGTGATTCTGTCTTCGCCTTCGCCGGCTTTTCAGAGGACCGCATAGATTGTTTGCTGTGTGCAAGCTGTAGATAATCGGTACGATAGCAGGCGACAGCGACGGTAACGACGACGGAGGATATTTGTGAGCCGTGGTGACGGTTAGAAATCTTCAAGAAATGGCGCGAAAGAGGGTTTCCGCCATTACAACGACAGTGTGATCCTGTTAGGTATGCATTTAGATCTGTGAGATATTAGCACCGAATTTACAACTTTAGAAGAGCAAAAGAATCGAGAGAATCTATATCACTTTTGCATTACCATTGTTTCGGAGCTCCTGTTTTATTCGCAGCGAGTTAGCTTGAAACAATGGGATCGACCTATCAATTATTCCGTATCCGATGTTCCAAATTATCCTACTTCATGACAAAAGAGGAGATAAGTCATCCTCGGTCAATGTTTTCGAATTTAAATCTCCTTCACTCGCATTTGAAAGGAGTATTCATCTAATCATCTTCGTTATCCCTCTCTTTCTACTCTTCAATCTTAGCCATTACATGTCTCCAATTCCACTTGTTCTCCACGCTTCATTGGCGGCAGCACATCCCAATCTTCAACATCTTCAATACCTTCACCCTCCCAGTCCCTTGCCCACATTATCTCCTTATTAAACACCTACCCTATTCATTCCGGTATTCCCTTTTCTTCGTCTTAAATAATTTGCTGGAAATTGTCCTGTAAGTAGTTCAAGAAAAGGTATCCCCAAGCACCACACGTCTGCCGTCTAATTGGATTGGTCTAATTGGTTCACCTCAGGTGCCTTGTACGTATCTATGAATTGTTGAGCATGGCTTTCGTCTGGGGATAATATCGTTCTATGTCAGATGGGGTTCAGAAGATTTTTCTAGCAAAACATTTGAGGATTTCAGATGGCCATGAGAAGGTTATGACCTGGGAATTCTTTGTACAGGTATGCTAACCTAACCCCCTCGCTAATCCTTGTATTATGTTCAATCGAGTTGGCCAGTCCAAATGAAAATCTACCCTACTTGCAAACCAAAACGCTGAACCATGTTTAGAGAAGTGAGAAGGAGAGATGTAGTTTTTTTATAGATTGATTAGAGAATAATGTAGTGTGCGTTACAGGCAAATACCTGTGGTTATAATGCTGCATAACTACTAAACTAATTTAACGGAAAGCGAATGATATATTCGCTCTAAACATGACAAAACAAAGTTAAATTCAAGTGATCAAGATTGAAGAATGTGGGTTTTGGCTGAAATTTTGGGCGATAGTGCTTACCATGGAGGCGACTAGCTAAGTTGCCACTCTGAAAAAGTCACAAGTCAAAAGCTTCTCTTCTCTGTAGCAGAATGAAACACGGGGGAGTAGATTAGGATTTGCCAACCTTCCAGGCCGTTTCGTGTGCTTTGAGAACTCTTCCTCCCCATTGTTCATTTGCTTAAATGTCTTTACCACTACCGGTGGCCCATTAAGAACAGTAGCCTTATATGTTGTTGATCCTAATCTACCACTACTTGGAACCTCAGCTAAGACCCTGAGTAGGTCTTGCAAGTTGTCAAATTCCTTTGCGTTATCCTTCTAAGGAAGATCAACTCTCCATTATCACACATATTCAAGTAAAATTCCTCACTGTTATCTTTCTTAATGAAGTTCAATTCTTCATTCTTTCTTGAGCCTTCATTGTTCAATGAAGTTCACCAATGGCTATTGCAAATGAAAATAACTGCTATCACTGAAGGTAAAGCAACAACAGCCATCGCCACCATAGCAATAACAAGTAAAGGGCGTCTATTTCTTCCAATCTTGATGTGAAAGGTGGGGTTGACATCTGAGGAGGAACTCTTGCAAGCAATTAAAGGTTGTTTACCAAGGCCTTTGTTGCCTGTTGCCAGAAATTAGCATAGCGTGAAGGAACTCTTGAAAACCTGGAACATAGATGAAAGTTAGCTTACCCATCAATCCATCATCGTATGAGCCGGGATCATAGGTGCTTACGATTTTTGGTGTTGGACCTTCCAATTCGTTGTTCAATAAATTCAACAGTCTGAAATTGTTTTATCTAAATTCTGGCACGTTGCCTTAAATGCTATTTCGAGGTAAGGCCAAATTCAAGAGCTTAGGCTGTTTAGCAAGGGATATAGGAGTATGACCTACAAATACATATTTTGCTAAAAATACCCTCTTCAAGTGTTTCAAGCCCGCAAAAGCATCATAGGAGTTTACCCAGAGAAGTTAGTGGATAAAAACACTCCATTAACCCCATAGACTTTCTGAACTCAGGTATTAGACCTTCAAAGCTATTGTTAAAGGTAACAAGTTTCAAATTAGATAGTTCTAAGAGGGAGCCTACGTCAATTATAATACTAGTCCCATATTCTCTATTCTCAAGCCATAAATACGTAGTTGGTGCATAATAAAATCACATAATAAACCAGTCCAGATGCACAGGTTGATAGACTCGTTCCCTCTATTATTTGAAGCGTCAGCATTGAACAAGAAGTTCCTGATCTTAACCAGAATATGATGGTCTGTGTCACTTAAGGATGGCACAAAACAAATGGCTAACGTGAATAACATTTTGGGAAGACAAATGCTCTCTGATAGGCCATGAGAGGAAACTGGAAAGTGAGTTTTTCCGTGAAAACGTAAATGGAATTTAAATAATTGAAGAAAATTGAAATTGGCATGTATGGGACTCCATGGCCCAATGGATAAGGCGCTGGTCTACGGAACCAGAGATTCTGGGTTCGATCCCCAGTGGAGTCGTTTATCAATTTTTTTCCCTCTATTTTTTTAAATAAATTATATTCTACCCGATATTTTCAAAGACATCCAAGACTCCATGGCCCAATCGATAAGTCCCTAGTCTTGGGAACAAGAGATTCTCGGTTCGATCCCCAGTGGAGTCGTATATTTATTTTTATATTTTCTCTTTAAATGATAAATTATATTTTATTTGATTTTTTAAAAAAAAAAATCGCCAATGGAGTTGCTCATAGAGCCGGTCAATACATGATCAATGAATGGTGCTTAACCTCTAAAAATTAGGCAAATAGACTTATAAGTAAATTTTTGCATGTGTTTTTTTTATAACTGTGTATTCGAAGTCAGATAGATATAGACTACAAATAAACCCTTATAGTCTTGCAGTCAACCCTCAAAGTCATATATGCAAAATATTGATAGAACCGCATGCCCAAACAAGAGCATGGACGACGATGTAAGCTCAGGATAACCGAAAAATAGCTATGCCCAGAAACACGAAGTGTTATATTTTGCCAGTATGCTCAACATTTTTTTTATGAATTGATGGTTTGACTACCCCTTTTACTAGGTATATTAGGTGAGTTTCATTCTGCCTGGGGGTGTTAGGTGAGTTTTGAAGTTTGAAGTTTCGAACGTGTGGTCAAAATTTTGAACGTAGAACTTTCAATTTGAATGACCATTCCAACGAAGCCGGACTACTTAAAAGTTTGAAACATCAACATCCCATGAAATTCGTTTTGGCCCCAAAAAAAAAAAGGGAAGGAAATTCGCGGGTTTTACTTTTGTTAGCGTCCAGGTTCAATGAACCTCAATCAAGGTTTGTATTAAAAAAAAAAACCTCAATCAAGGCTTCAACTGTTTGGTTTGGGGTCTGCTATTTTCTTCTTGCTCTCACTCCAATCACACGGTTTGCCTCTGATTTGACTTCCCACATCCTTCTACTAAGATTACCACACGGACCACAACGCCAGTTTGCTCCAGGCTACTTGTCTTTTGTCCCTATTCATTGAATCTTATCCTCTCTTTTTATACTGAGAAAAAAAATGAAAACAAATCATTTTTATAAATTAAGAATATTTATCAGAGTCTGTTAGCGTATATTTATATAAGATTTAAAAAAAACTTATAATAAAAAGATTTATTGATAGCTTTTAGAAAAAAGTTTTTGGAGGATAACTTATAGAAAATAAGTAATTCTTAATAAATGAGTGTTTAAATAGTTATTACTATAAAAAATTTTATAATTGGTAAATTATTAAAAAATGCATAAGATAAAAAATATTAATTATGCTTATTGTTTACTCAACGTTCATTCTTTTTCTTTCCTCTTCAGCGCATATGGTCATCTTCTTCTTTTCTCTTTTTCATCACAACACGTTTATGGAGAATTGGGTGACAGAGAGAATGACGAGCACGACGACAGTTCTAGTGACGAAGAGCACAGACAGCATGACAGATAGCACGAGCGAAGAGACTAGCGATGCCCAACTATCTTTTTCCCTTCCAGTGACATGACGGCGACAATAAGTTCTAGCAATGAGAAGGGAGAGAAGAGAAGAAATAGAAGAAGGGAAGAGGGAAAGAGAAGAGAGAGGGAGAAAAAAAATAAAATAATAATTAGGTAGTTTATAAATTATTTTACTATTCTAAAAGTTAGTTTTACCAGTTTATATAAAAATATAATTTTAAACTATAATTTTATTCAATTTTTTTTAAATAAATATAATTGTTTAGATTATTTTTTTTTAAATTAAAATTTTGTCATGCAACTCATTCAGGCACGTGGGCCGACCCGATTCATCACTCATTTTCACCTCTTCACTCCTCGCAGGGAAAAAGTTTTTTTTTTTTTTTTAAAAAATCGTTTCACGTAAAAATATTGATTCGGGGATTACAGATCCTATTTAACTAATAGTAGTAATAATGGGATGATGGGAACATATAAGCACGGACAACCATGACAGGCACATGGCATGGCATGAGGTGGGGTTGATTTTTGATTTTTTGTATGCCTTGCCTCGTTCCACTATAAATATGAAGCTTGTTTCCCTGAAATCCCTCCCCTTCTACCTGCCACAAGAGAGAGAGAAAGAGAAGGTGAGTAGAGAAGAAGGCTCGCGGAGAGGGACAATCGCAGCCCTAATCCCTAAGCTAAGCCCTATTCGTTTAGCTTCCCTGCCATTGTTCCTCTCTTGTGCTATTCGCGCTCAAGTCATTCGGAGCATCTTGTTTTGCCCTTGAGTGTTAGAGGATATTGTTTTCTCACTTTCCTTCTCGTTTTCTCGGGAATATTTTTGGTTAACTGTAAGTGTTCATGACTTTCTTTCTCTTTCCATGATTGCCCTTTGCTATTCGTTGATTTCGAAATGGCGCGGTGTAAATGTTCCATATTTGTTTATTTTTGTCTGGTAGCTACTCAAAAAACATACATAATTGATGAAGTTTGACTCTGATGATTCTCTGAAGAGAATATTTTCTTCTTTTTCCCTAAATATTTGTTGCGCTCATTTTCATCTTCTTTGTTTGGTGGCGAGGATTAGAGTATGATATTAACATTTTGTTCGCTTTCATGATAAATCCCAGTCAACTTACTTTGCACTTTGATTTGTCGTGTATTGTCTTGGATGCTTTGGTTTTGATATATGTGGCTGAGGAAAATGACGAGGAAACAGGGGATTCAATGAAAGTTTTATAAATCGTCAGCTGAGTATCCAAGTTAAATAAGTTATTTGA
This sequence comes from Leucaena leucocephala, assembly GCA_037074615.1. Lineage (NCBI taxonomy): Eukaryota > Viridiplantae > Streptophyta > Magnoliopsida > Fabales > Fabaceae > Leucaena > Leucaena leucocephala. The sequence continues at coordinate 3,356,807 of CM073517.1, read as the reverse complement.
GTTAAAACGTAATTGTGTTCTCTATAACGGATTTACCTTTACTAGCTCTTAAAGCGAATGGAAAAAAAATTTAAATCCAAATTTTTGATCTTGCCTTATTTCAAGTTCACGGCGAAATTTGACTTCATTCATGGGGGAAGGACAAGTTCTGTTGTTACCATCTCAAACTTCAACGATGAAATAGTTCTTTACGGTGGTTTTTTCTTTTTCAGAAATCAATCAGCCATGGTTTTCTGGGTTTTTGGCTATGGTTCACTGGTGTGGAACCCAGGATTTGATTACAATGAGAAAATGGTTGGATTCATAAAGGACTATAGACGTGTATTTGATTTAGGTAAGCTCATTGTTATCACGCAGGTATTTATTTGCCTACCATCTTGTTTTTGTACTGAATTTATACGATTGCTTAGACTTGTCACTTTGTTTTTTGCAGCATGTATTGATCACAGGGGTACACCTGAAAACCCTGCAAGAACTTGCACATTGGAGCCAAAAGAAGGGGCAGTTTGCGTAAGACCTATTTCATTTGTCATTCTCGTGGTTTGTCTCTAATGGTCATGTATTAATGCAAAAAAATGTAATTAATTATTAATTGATAAAAGTGGGCACCTATTTTTGTTTTGATGATAGCTTTCCGCCATGCCTTGCAATTCTTTATGTGTTTGGCCCTCTTCTTATAACTTGTTCAATATTTTTTCAGTGGGGCACAGCGTATTGTGTTCGTGGAGGCCCTGAAAAGGAGAAACTGGCTATGCAGGTAGTCACTACATTAGCTTCGGAATTTGTTCTATTCATTCTTCTTGAAATTAAATTAGCAGTAGATTTTAAATTATCTAAAAGCTTTTAAAGCCTTACGAACTATATTCTACATGATTTGCAGCATGCTATCCACTCCCATTTCAGTTAGTAATTCTAACAGAGCACTCAACATTTTCCTCTTCATTCTTTTTTATTATGTAGTATTTGGAGCGGAGGGAATGTGAATATGATCAAAAGACCCTTGTAGACTTTTACAAGGTGAGATTACCATTTGATTGCCCTTTAAGTTTTATTTTTTAACTTGTCAGCTTTTGTTATGTTTTAATCTGTTTTATTGATCCTTATTTTGTTTAATATTTAGGAAGGAGATTCAGTGAACCCTGCTTTAACTGGAGTTATAGTGTAAGTTAGCGTTGCGCTTTATTACTGTTCCTTTTGCTTTCGTTTCTATCCACTCGTGATTGCTGAAGGATCCCCTTTCAATATATGCAGATTCACATCTACCGCAGACAAAGCAAACAAATATTACCTGGGACCTGCTCCTTTGGAAGACATGGCTAGGTATTTTATTATGCCTTTTCCCTTCTAGGATAAACTGGTATCCATTCCTGCGGTTCTTATCTAATTTCTGTTTATATATATTCAGGCAAATAGCAACAGCCTTTGGTCCTTGTGGGAACAATAGAGATTATATCTTCCGTTTAGAGAAGGCCATGTTTGATATTGGTGAGTCCTCTGTCTGATATGTTTATGTTATTGGAGAGTTGTGGATGCATGTTGATGAGTTATGAGAGGGTTATCGATGATGTGCAGGACATGAGGACTATATAGTGATAGAGCTTGCTAATGAAGTGAGGAAGGTACTTGGGGCTGTGGGGAATGTGATGCCAAAGGAGACTTCTGCGGTTGGAGCAGCTCAACTTGCACAACCTTCTCACGTACCTATCCCTGCTCTCCAATTGCACCTACTTCCAGAGCCAATTGCGTAGGACCTGACTGAATTTGCCAGGAAAAGAAACTTGATACGTTGCGGATCTTGCTAACCCATTTCTTAAGCTAGTCTGTCTTTGTATTAGTATTATTTCCTTTTAACATAGAAATGACGTAGAGCTCTTCCACGATCAATTCATACGTTTCTTCAACAACTAGTTGTATTCACCTACCTTATTACTATGACTTCTGATGATAGGCTTTAAACATGAGTCTGTACTTCGATCCTACATGCTACTGAAATCAATCATATACATTTTCCACTCATACTTCCAAACAAATTATGACGTCTTTCACCAGTTACTTGATCTGTTTCAAGGATAATGTATTTAAAAATATATATTATTATTTGTGCTTTATGAAGTTAATAGTTGTATTTTTAACAAATGTATTATAAATTATTTGAATTTAAATATTGCTATTGCACAATATTAATATTCCGGAAGATCAACATTTCTGCCTTACAGTAGAGGACCCCCGGTAAAAAAATATTTGGCGTGCACCTGAAAAAAATAAGGATATCATGTATAAAAAATATAGGATCGATTGTGCCTCTATAAGGAGAAAGGATAACGTTTGTTGGGGGGTAAAATTTTTTTACGCTTTTAGTGTCGAAAATGCATGAATACCTTTTATTAAATATATATATATATATAAAAAAGAATATAAGATCTACTCCTACATGTTACTTGTGTGTCCACCGAAGTTGTTATAGTTAAATCATTCATTTGATTTAAGATGATTAATTTTATATTAGTAAGATATGATTTCTCGTGCATTACATAATATCTCAAATGAGTAGTATTGATAATTTACTTACAAATAGTAGACTAAAGTTTATTATTTTTGCCACATCGATTTATTCATTCAGTGATTCAAAAAATGGTCCTATTTAGTAAAATAACAGCATTCAACTCAATTAAATTCTCTCAAATGACCACGTGATCTAATTTTGATCATAGTTGTTTATCTTTAGTCTGGACAAAATAAATTTTATTTTCTGCCGTGCTTCATGGACCAAGCGATTTAGATTGGGGTATCCCGTAAGCCCTTAGCATCAATTTTTTCTCTCTTAACTCTCTAAAAGCTGTATTTTCCAAAATTAAAAACATAAAGTAATGCCGAGACTGATAGGAGAAGTGGAAAAGTTTCATGATTACTAACGCCGTAATCCTCTCTTGATAAAATCCCAGCTTAAAAACCGCAAAAAGAATTAAATTAAATTAAAACTAAAATAATCGTAACCTAGTTATTTTATTTTCTTAAAAGGAAAAGAAAAAAAAGAAAAAACTTGTGCGGGAAGGTAGAACCCAGTCCCTCTTAACGGCAAGTTTCCCTCTGGATTCATTTCCTGGCATCTTGAACGACTACTCTACTGGATCGATCTCCGCGGTGGTGTCAGGTCAAAGATTATCGAAACACTCTCGACTCTCTTCGGATCATTATGGATCATAGCGCCGATATCAACGCCCCTCATTCCATGGGAACCACCATTATCGGCGTCACTTACAATGGCGGTGTGGTTCTTGGAGCTGACTCACGAACCAGCACCGGTACACTTATTCGCTTCAGATTTTCCTTTATATAGTCTGCATATTTTATCTATTTGTTTGGACTTGGAGATTTTGGGGGAAATGTTTTATTTGTAAGTAGAATTTAGGTTTGTGACTGCGTCACGTCTTGAGTTATTCTGAAACCTGCTAGTTCGTGAATAAGTTCTTTCATCCACCGAGAACTTCGTGTTGTTCTATGCTCGTTCTCGTCCCCGTGCTCAATGTCCATTTTCCTTTCTGATTCACTGCCCTCTGCGGGTTTTCCAATGGACATCGCATTATGTTCTCTTTTTATTCACTCATGGTTTGCTAATTTTAGTTGGAAAGTTAATTTGTCCATTTTGGCCACTCTGATCTATTTTCCTATTACATTTGCAGGAGTGTATGTTGCAAACCGGGCGTCAGACAAAATTACGCAGTTGACTGATAATGTCTATGTTTGTCGCTCTGGATCGGTATTACTCTTTCTACATTAGCAAGTTAGGAGTTAGGTTGATATCTTGTGTGGTTGCAATGCGTCATTATTGTTGGTTTTGATTTGTTTTGCTGTTTAGAATTTTTAGGTCGTTTTGTTTTTGTTGTTTGCCTCTTTTGTATTTCGGATACTTACCTGCTGCATCCAGTGTAGTAGTATTCTCGTAATTTAAATATGTTTGCACTATCTTGGCTTTATGATTATGGTTTTCTACAAGCGGTAGTCTTAGTTAAATTTATGCGCTGATTGCTTTAGCGGTTGATTGGATTTCCCCCCTTCTCTCATAGCTTTCTGATATTTTAGGTTCTTATAATGCTGAGATAGATTATTTTTTGCAGGCTGCTGATTCTCAGATTGTATCTGATTATGTGCGCTACTTCCTTCACCAACACATGTAAGTGATATTACTCCTATTTACAATAGTTGGATATTCTGAAATGTAAGCTGAAGTTGAAACTTGTATGAAATGGGTTACAATACTTTGAGTTTGTTCCCTTGAAAGTTCTTCTATGGCTTGATAGAGTTTGTTCTGTTGCACACTCTTTCTGTTCTGAGTTAGATTATCATTCCAGCACCCTTAAAGTCCCCAAAGTTTTATCCATTACTGATGAAGCCATTGTTGCTCGTGCTTTTACTGCTAGATGTTGTGATCTTCGCTAGCTGCGCCTTGTCTTGTTCCAATGTATGTTTTTATAAGAATCCTGATAGGTAGCCTAGCAAGATTTTCCTTGATACTTCAGATGCCTAACAAGTTAGGTGTGCAGTTCTTCGGTCTTTCCTGTAAGAATTAATGGAATAGCAGAGAGAAGTAAGGCCTTGAATTGGCAGAAGTTTCCAAAGTCCCAATGAACCTTATCATAATTACACTCTTGTAATAGGCTTTTTTAAGGGATTCTAGTGGAAGAGCATGCTTTTTGAGTCTCTTTTATCATGTTTGACTAGCGGCTAGTACTTTTTGTTTCAGGGACAAAGATAAAGGAGCCAGTATTCTTACTTTCTTTGTACTAATTTTATAAGGTTTTAACTTGATGGGAAACCGCTGATTGGTATTGATTGACATTTCCCTAACAACCAGTTTTCAATTTTAACAGTATACAGCTGGGACAACCTGCAACAGTCAAAGTTGCTGCAAACCTTGTCAGACTTATGTCCTATAACAACAAGGTTCAAGTTTTAAAAATTATTTTGCACATTGAATATGTGTGATCGAGTTTCTGTCTCTGATTTAAATATCTGATTCAAGGACCACTATTGTATCAGAATACCTTGTTTGTTTTGTCACCATTTTTGTTCAAGGATTTTAGGCAGCCCCCTCCAAGGAAGATAAAATGTGTTATAATGTCATTCTCCTGCAACCAATGTGTGCCTTAGAACAATTGATCCTATTTGGATGATAGATTTTTCCTTGATTGTTTTAAAGCGGATAACTTTTTTTAGTTTTCAGACAAGTGTTCATATAATTGAATCATGCTGATGTTGATTTCACACGAACTGTTGGTTAAAAAAATATTGAATATCCTACCAAAGGAAAACATTTGGACAACTAAAGAATGATGAAAAGAATAAACAGTCTATGGAATGTATTGCCTTACCTTGTTTTTTTTTTTTTATGAGACCTGTAGAATTTCTTAGAGACTGGTTTAATTATTGGTGGATGGGACAAATATGAAGGTGGCCAAATCTACGGTGTTCCCCTTGGTGGAACTATAGTTCAACAACCTTTTGCTATTGGAGGTAATTTAAAAATTAGGCATGAATACAATTTCTATCATGATTTATGCATGCAAGACCAGTATGTATGCATATTTTTGTATGTGCCAACTAGCATTATATTCTTGCTCATATTTTATGTTGTCTACTTTCATTGCTGGTCTGTTGGTTTTTCCTTGGGATACATGCCTTTTGTTTGTTGATCTAACTTTATTTGCTTCTCAGGATCTGGCTCCAGTTACTTGTACGGATTCTTTGACCAAGCATGGAAAGAAGGAATGACCAAAGATGAAGCAGAGGTATGGATTTTGATTTGTGGCTATGCCTGCTCAAAAGTAAACTGAAAAGTAAGCGAGAAACTGACAGTATTTACTTGGTGGCTTGGTTAGATTGCGAATGTTATGGCAAATATTATGTTACAGATATTGATAATGCTTTGTAGTCAAGAAGCTATTAGGAAAGTTGAACACGATTTCTTTTTTGTGCAATATTTTAGGTCCTTATTGCTGTGTGTCTTTGATGTCTAATGGCAGGACTTAGTTAAAAAGGCGGTATCACTTGCCATTGCACGTGATGGTGCTAGTGGGGGTGTTGTCCGAACAGTTACTGTAAGATTCTTCATCTCTGACTTATTTTATTGATCAACAAGATGGAGTTTTATTCATTGAATTCAATCGTTCATCATTTTGTTCCCCCTTGAAGATAAATTCAGATGGAGTCACTAGGAAGTTTTATCCTGGGGACCAACTTCCTCTGTGGCACGAGGAGCTGGAGGCGCAGAACTCACTGCTGGACATCCTTGGTGCCCCTGAGCCCATGAGCATTTGAAGAACTCGCTGCTCTTTGATGCACTCTTTTAAGATTAGCTCGTTACATTATTTACCAAGCTCAGTCTCTCTGTTCAGCGCATTTATTGTTGTGATTTTCGTAGAATATCAATTTAACGCGCGACAAGTTTGATTATTTGTTGTTTGACACCTTATTTGTCTGTCGTTAGGTTGATGTACTTGCGTCAGTTTAGCTGCGAGAAAGGGCTGATACTGTCGTAGGAACAGACAAATTCTAACTACGAACCATCACGTTGGAGCATGCCAGCAATACCGGTTTTCTCCACGAGACCACCCGAAACATAAGCTGTGGACATGAAGGTTAAATAAAGAAAAATATTATTTACATTAAAATCAATAGGGGATGTTCATGAGAATGAAGCTTGGAATCCAATCTAAAGACAACAGGCTACCATAATATTTACATAAATAATTAACAAGTCCTTTGAAATTTAATTATAGCCTTGTGTTGAACTACGATTTTTTTGGAGAACTTTGATCAGCAATGATTTGAAGGAGCACGACTGCGTATTTTCAAGTAGCCAAACTTACAGGCACCTGGTGATGAACCCTCAAAAATATAGGGCAAGTAACCGGTGGCCCTTTTGTATCTCTGCTGAACGGAAATAAAGAATACAAAGCGCACAATGTGCCATTAGCCTCCTACGCTAGCCCCTCTATGATAATAATTATGTTTGATTCATATTCATACTAAAAATATAATTACCTCGAAAATTTGTTGATTGCTCTTCAGACAATTCCTACCAATTACACAAACCGTTCCACCAGAACCACCACCAGTGATCTTGGCTCCACATAATGTGCCGCCTTCAACTAAAGAGGTTGCACTATGCTGCAAGTCTTGAACCAACTGTACAAGCCTATCTGTCCCATCTGACCCAAGTCCGCAAGCATTGTAGCTGTAGTGGCACTGCAAATGCCAATCAAAGCTATTAGTCAGAAATATTTCTCTTTACGTTAGGGGAAACCCACTTTGCTAAAGGATATTAAGTCGATCTTCATACTATGCAAAGGTTAAAAGTTAGCGAGTTCTTTGCCACGTAACAACCTACTCATTCTACAAATTAAGAACCTGTTGAGTAGGTTAGGAGAGGTGCAATTAAAATATGTTCCAAGAGAGCAGAATCAAATGGCAGATGTATTAGCAAAGATGGGTCTCTCTAAGTCTTTATTATATATTACTTGCCCGTTCCGATTACGGAACAGACTGGCTTCTGAGTGCTTGGGATTAATTTCCCCTTTAGTGTAACAAGTTTTATTGGGCATTGCCCTCTTTATTTAAAAAAAAAAACGATTTAAGTCGATCTTCATACTAGGAATCCAATATTTCAAGGATGTTGATTTCAGTTTCGCATAGCTTTGGACAGAGTAATTTGCAAAACTGAGGGCTTCGAGTTCATCAACTGGAACTGCACAATTTCATACCTGATATAACAATTCACCCAGTGCTGAGAGTTGATCAGCCTAACTTGCCGAGGTTAACAGTGCTTTGAATGTCTGCATAATATATATCATTTGGAAATTATAAATAGCAATCGGAGTGTATAAACAGACATAACGAATTCATTGTTTTATGTATTTGGATATTCTCTTTTGATTTATTGGAGTCTTTAGTGTATAAGATCCTACACGATTCAGTTGTACCGCTAGAGTTCCAAAAAAACACTTCTAGATTTATATATTGTAGAGTCAAACAGAACAATTGCAATGAACCCTTTTAATTTCACAAATAATAATGCATAATAATAAGGCCCAAAAAAAAAAAGCAAAATTTAGGTAGTAAAGTTGATAATGAAGTGCAAACCTTGACACGGAAATTTTCATAGATGGGGTGTATTGTAGGAGCTCTCACTGCATAAGTACGTTTTTCATCAATAACAGTGACAGCATCATTATGACCAGCAAATTTCTCCAAAAATGCCCCACCAACAATGTACTCGGGAATATTCTTAGCATAAAGAGCCTCATATCTGTAAATAAGAAGGCATAAAGCATAGTTTAAAATTTAGGTTGCAGGTAACACTATTGCAGCTGCAGGGAATAGATCATGTGAGAAATTTATCTCCTACTAGAATCTACAGAGTCAAGACAAGAGGGGGGTGTCATTTTACCGGTGAGGTGTCAGATTGCATAAGTAATCTAAACAGGCTTCTTTGCTCATCAGTTCTATATCATCATTCTCCACTTCATCATGGTACGACCCATTTAGAAGGGTCTCGGCCAATATCTCAGAAGCTCTGGATTTTACCATTTTCCGACCCATAGAGGTACCAATTCTGACTGACCCATAGTCGGCGCCTCCAACACTAATATAGATGGCCATAAAGCTAGGTCAGCAAAAGGAGAGTGAGGAATAAAACGTGGCTGTTATCATTGAGGTCAGTGATGATTAGCCCAAAAAGAAGAAAAGTAAAACAGATCATACAAATCATAGTATCTGATTTTGTAAGTTCTTTCTAAGAAAGTAATGTAATAAGGCGTGTTGTCAAAAAAAATAGGAAAATTTTCAGATAGTACACGCTACCTATGTTTTATTCCAGAATCAATTCCCCAGAACCGGATGTGACTGGGAATTTCTACTAGGCCAACAATTTCTGCAGGCTGCACCAATAACAAGCAGCAACATGAACATCTTTATAAAGAATAAGAAAAAATGAATTTTGTTTAACTTGAACAGATGCCCACCTGGGAAATCATTGCAAGAAGTTTGTCGGCTTCACCACATGCTGAAGCCATTTGATCCATGACACCACATGGAGCTCCAACAATGTGATTTTCCACCTAATGAAAAATAACAAATAGAAGGTTCATTTCGGAGACAATTCATGCTAGAGGAAATTTATAGCACCAAATTGGAAATTAATTAGACTGCAGAAAATATCAAACCTTCTGGCAGAGCAACGCCAGATACCTTGGGCTGATATTCAATCCTGTATAACAGTAATAAATTTATGCAGCTAAAGTTTATTTGAGCCGAGAGAAATAAAATAAAGTAAAATAAACCAACAAAATGGTCCCAGGAAAACACAAATTGATTACCATGAGCAACTGATATAGCATGCATGCTGGCAACCTCCACAGATGCAGAAGATGAAACACCTTTTCCTTCTGGGACAGCAGAAGAAACCTGTTCAATTTCGTTCAGAAATTTAGAATGTTAGGGAAGTAGATGGAGATAGAATGGCAGTTTATTTCATCTAAATGTTTTCTTTTTTTTTGGGAAGTATAAGGCGTGGCAATTTCATATCATTCACTCAAAATGCAAAATACATGTCATGAATAACCCTATCAAATATCACAACACCATGAGAAATTACATGAAACTCATCAGAATTATATTTTGAACAACCATAGCAAATTGTCTCGGTCATCAGTATGATATTTTGTTTGCTGCAGCAAATGTGATTATGAGCTACTAAGGTGGAGAATGATAGTTACCAACATGCTGATACTATCTTCAAAACGTATGCCCAATTCATTCATCAAGACCACAATTGTTCCAGCAATATATGCTGCCCTCCTGTTGTAGAACTCATATTAGTATAATAGAATGCCAAAAATGCATACCAAGTCAAGTGTAAATGCTACATACTTTTGGGAAGGATCTTGAGCAAAGAATTTCCTTGCTTTTTCATATGAGATTGGCTTCTCTCCATCCATAAAATCAGACAAATCCATGTCAAAGGTTGGGCCTCGATTGCTTAATTCTGAGCCAAATGATACCTGAGATAGTATACATTTTATGAAATTGATCAATTAAAAGGATCAATTCTTATTTCCAAGATTCAAAGGAATAGCTAAAACAATATTTCTGCTTCAGTAGATAACATTTTCTCATAAATGTTCATATCACTAATCATGCATCAGCCTGAGCATAATTTTGAACATACAATTTGCAAAACAGCAGTTGGTTTATCCCCTCTGGCATTCTGTCGAGCCTGAGCATGCTTCCACAACCTATGCTTAGCCGGATGGATTCTTTGCAGAGCAACATGGCAGGCTTCTCTTATCGGCATCTACAGTAAAAATGAAATGAAAGAAAAATAGACGTAAGAAGGGAGTGAGAACCTGTCCAGAAATTTCAGAAATAAATTTCCTACCTGACCATTATTCATTGAAAATAAAAGTATTTGATATTCTTTTTTTATGCTTCTATCATACTATTACTAATAGATTAATATCACACAATCGAATGCAACTGAAAATTAAAGTGCTAAGCAAATAAAAGACAAAACCTGCAGGACAAGGCTTCCAGAGTAGTCAGCAATTCCACCCATGACATCTAACCTTCCGGGAGCTCTCGTCACAAAAATTTCTTCCTGTACATTGAAAGGAGAGAAATGAATTCCAACATACAAAGGTATTTGAACCTAATAATTTATTTCATGTCATGCAAATAAATGATTTATTCAGTAATGCTGTTTTTAGAAAGGTTGCTTGTAGCTACTGAGACCAATCAACTTAAAAGGAAAAAGAGATCTATCAAAATACTAATTTTCCAGATGAAATAGACAAGACCTCCGAGTTGAAGAGGCTAGCAGCAGCCTTGAGCTCAGTTGTTGTGTGTTTCTCATCCAGTTCAGATAAGGTCTTTAAGAAAGCCACAGTATCTGGAAGACCTTGAACATCTCCATGAAGAATCTCAAAATGCTCATTGTGCCTGAAAAAATACATGTAGTTCGTATAATGTTACCTAGGTTGCCTATAACAATGAATACAATTATCTAGGCACAAAAATAGAAGCGATGCTTACGAGCTGAATATGGAGCTTTCATCATCCACCAAGGAAGGTGGGGATGAGTGTCCAAGTTGATTCTCAGCAATTGCATACCAATCTGGGATTGCAATATCCCGTCCAGGGGACCTTTGTAGTTGATACCCAAGAACTATGGCATCACGCAATCTTCTTGCTCCACTAAGCTATATTTTGCATAGATATGAAAGTTTCATTCTTTCACCAAAATTTCAAGAAATGAAAACAATAAAGATGTGGCCACATCTTGAAAAAATAGTTCCTTCGGGATTTTTCCTTTACCTTGTCTGATGCATAATTTTTCCCAAAAGCTGTTTCCTGCAGAATCTGGGCTGCCACCTATATTTTTAAGACATTTATGAACAAACCATCAATAATTGTGAGGGAAGAATCTTGAAAGCAATTCAAGCTTCTGATACTGCATTTTTAACCACTTATTTCTTTCATGCTGCTGCATCCAAGACTTTCCAAAGAGTCAACAATGCAAGAGAAAGTATGTACCTCTCCACCATTTATGCCACCTTCGTAGCATGGTTTCAAAGTCATTGCACGTTCAAGATATGGTTTCCAATGACCAGTGAGTAAATCCCTTCGAATCATTTCAAAGCCACTTTGATAATGCTGAGTGAAGATGTCCAACACAAATACTTAATCGTAAGGATTTTGATATGAGGAAGAGAACCAAAAGTTAATACAAACCAGCCTGGGAAAGCAAGAGTACCTCAAACATATTTCTCAAAAAAGGTTCTTCATTGAAATAGTCTCTCCGAACAAAGACAAAAGGACACTTGAACGCCAGGGCTTCACTAACACTGCCATATCCAATTTTTCCTGAAATGGCAAGCAATAAGTATCCTCAGTCAGATATTAAAATGTTCTTAGATGTTAAAAGGTTATTCAAGGTTATGCAAATTTCATACGAACCAAGCATACAGTCAGATGCTGCAATAATGTCAGGTATATATGCATTTTGGGCAAGTTTTTTGAAATTTGGTGGAAGGTCCTGGCTGTCAGAAGCACCACAAACCTGGCTCACAACAGCAAACCATCACCAAATAAGACATAAGAGCACAATGGCCAAGGAAAACTTGATTAGACAAGTATATGAAGCAAAATAGTTTCTTATGTACCAGGCATAACCAGCCAGAAGGTAAGAATTCCTCCTTCAACTTCCATCCTGATGGCTGGAACAATCACAACGACAGAAGACGTCAAAGGTGTTATATATATATGAGGTCATGACATCAGTTTATTCTTAGATGTTAAGAGTGAGTAAGTAAGCAGAGAGAGGATGAAGAACTTTAGAAATTTTGAGGACACCTACACCAGAATTCAGCATCCAAAATAGTGAAAGATTTTTTTATAAGGAGATTTTTATTAAAACATAAATCATGGCACTGTGATGATGATAAGCAAATAATAACAAACAGAACGAAGATACTTAGGAATTCTAGCATCATATGGTTTACATTTGACATTTCACAACGACAGAAGACGTCAAAGGTGTTATATATATATGAGGTCATGACATCAGTTTATTCTTAGATGTTAAGAGTGAGTAAGTAAGCAGAGAGAGGATGAAGAACTTTAGAAATTTTGAGGACACCTACACCAGAATTCAGCATCCAAAATAGTGAAAGATTTTTTTATAAGGAGATTTTTATTAAAACATAAATCATGGCACTGTGATGATGATAAGCAAATAATAACAAACAGAACGAAGATACTTAGGAATTCTAGCATCATATGGTTTACATTTGACATTTTCACTCTTCAGATGAATATCATACATGCTCCTCACACCAACTTACCTACAGACACCTAAGCAGAAATCATTCACATATGTTCAATAGAACAAAAAGAGAGAGTAGAAATATACGGTAGGAGCATATTTTATCACCAAGAAAAAATTAAGTTCTGGTCGTCAGAGGAAATTCAACTAATCACCTGGCCACCAAAGTTGAGGATGACTACCTTCACATCATCTGCTATACCAAGTTCCTTCCTCACCTTCAATAGCGTAATTAAAAGATTGTGAAAACTTGTAATTACATAATCATATAGAAGAGCTGCACTAAGGTTTCCGAGGTTGTGACAGCCCAGCTCAGCACCCTTCCACGTAGATATTATCCGCTTTGGGGGCCCACATCGGGCGGGGAGGGGAATGAAGCATGCTTTATAAGTGTGTGGATACCTTCCCCTCGTAGACGCGTTTTCGGGTTGAAAATCCTGAGAAACAAAACCGTGAGGGGTGATATGGGCCCCCAAAGCGGACAATATCTACGTGGAAGGGTGCTGGGTTGGGCTGTCATAGATGGTATCAGAGCCGGTCCTTCTCTCGGTGTGCCAGCGAGGACGTTGGGCCCTGTAAGGGGGGTGGATTGTGAAGTCCCACATCGGGCGGGGAGGCGAACGAAGCATACTTTATAAGTGTGTGGATACCTTCCCCTCGTAGACGCGTTTTCGGGTTGAAAAACCTGAGAAACAAAACCGTGAGGGGTGATATGGGCCCCCAAAGCGGACAATATCTACGTGGAAGGGTGCTGGGCTGGGCTGTCACAGAGGTAGTACCTCTTTTCGGGATTTGCGCAACCTTCTCACAACCAGAGGCACATCTATAACATCACGAAAAGCTGGCACTGCAGTATCAAAGATTCCACAGATTGGCTCAATTATTTCCAAGAACAAACTAATAAAAAACTGATACAATGTTAGGTAATTGTATGAGATTTTGAGCCAACGTACTTGGGCAATATCCTGGAAGGCGGATTAGGAATTCACAATGAGAATAGTCCTCTGCTATCTGTCTCAGATTTCATGCAACTAAATATTAATATGTTTGAAACACAACTACAGTGAAAAGTTAATGCAAGACCAATTCTCGGTTAAAAGTTTTGCTCATATTCATTTTATCCAAGAACTTGTCACTCCATCCTCTGATCAGTTTATGCTCTATGATAACCACATCAGAATACCAACTAATACTACAGATAAAATATTGACATTGCCGTATTCAGATTATATTTTTGGTCTTTTATATTTTAAATTTGATAAAAACTTCTATTCAGAAACAAGTATAATGGAGACTAGAGGGTGAAACACAACAGATAAGATAACTTCCTATCAAGGAAAGAGTTATAACCTGCAACACTATTGAACGATGATGATACCCAGCAGCCATGATATATTCCGCATAGATGAAGTCCCAGCTGATATTACAAACACATGCAATGAGGTTAACTATTCACAGTACATAAAAAAAAAATTATTTATGTCATTGACAGACACAATTCCTCTTGGGCATCCACTTGAATTTAAAATTTGATAATGAGTAAAGACTATTGAAACAAGAAGTAAATCCAGATACCCAAAAGTGACTTTGGTACTGCAAAACACAAAAAAAGTTAAAACCGAACATTTAATTAACTTGCAATCAACAAAAGTTACCTGAAATGGGTCACACAAACAGAACGAATTCCAGCATTTGCTGCTGCACGATATGCAATTGGAACTACATCGGAGACCTAGTTTTTCCCCATATTAGCGCCACAAAGACCAACTGCGATATATTCTATTGAAGGAGATTTTGAACAGAAATTAAATTTGTAAACTCTTGTTCTTTGGTTATATTTGTTAGTTCATCATCATATCCTAGTGAAACATTAACTTTCATTTCTCTTCTCCGTTTGCTGTTAATTAATAAAGGAAGAATATTCGTGACCAGAAAATTAGGGAGAATAACACATAAAATATTAAAGTACCACTAAGTCAGCTTTGATGAAGTTTAGCCTCATTTTCCTTTTCCAAGATATTAGCACGGGGCTTGATGGCTGTTTCAGAGTACTGACATAGCATAATAGAAAACAAGAAATTCATGAGGAAAAAAAAAATACCAGACTAGAAGAATATATGATAAATGAAACGAAGAATGATGTTCTGTACCTTCTCCAATGATGCAAGGCGATCCACGGTCAACGCATCAGCCTGAACAGCTCCACAGTCCAAAAGCACCTGATTTTATATTTTACAAAAATCGTTTGAAAAAAATAAAAAATTACTAGTCCAAACACAAATTTCGCAAACATAAAATTAATTCATAGAATATGCATCCAAAAGTAGATGCGAACTCAGCTATTTTGAACTGCTTCCCGTTTTGGTCTGATATGGCTACATTTCGTTGAGTTTAGATTCCACAAGTTTTACGCAATTAACTGTGATACCTTCTGAAACTATAATATCCACAATTTAATCAATTACAGATCTCCCTTCTCGTGTTTGGAGTGACTTTAGATCGATCATACTCACCTTGCGAATGAAGAGACGAGGAGATTGAATATCAGAGGTGAACACGAAGTCAGGAGCACCAGTGACCACGTGGACATCATGCCCAGCAAGAATTAGATGCCGCACCACCTGCGCATTCCAGAGTGGAAAGTTAAAAAAAAAAAAAACAGATCGCATGCAAGCCTCAGCAATACACGCAAAGCAAAAATGTTATTGAAGGATTCGGGCGTACCTTGGACGTTTTCTCCTGCTTACCGAGGTAGCCACGCGTCGCCTGAGCACCTTAGATGGACTCTGGCACGTATACACAGCAAATGCACCGAAGGAAAGTGAGAAGTTCTCTGACGGAATCAACTGGAAAAGGGAAAAACAGAGGAAGGAGCTTTTCGTCTGCCGAGACCAAAAAGGAATGCACTTCTTGGAATCCTTTTCTGGTTACTCTCACACACCTCCGCCTCTACGTGTGAATGTGTGTTATGAGGAGTGGGGTCTCAACTGCCCACTCCCTCATTTCCCTTCCTTCAAAATGCAACCGTTCCCTCCATTCCTTTCACTTCTCTTTTGGACTTGGGCCTAATCCACCATGGGTGGACTGGCCCATTTCCTAACATCTCCCACTCACACTTGGTGGATTAGATGTCTTAGGTCCAATCACATTCTCTTCCTTCTTTCATAATAGGTGCTTTGCCGTGACCGCGTAGGCATGACGTCTCCTTCCGGGCGTTTGTACTAGAAATCCCTTTCACAGAGACCAGCACAAAGCAACCCTTTAGTGCAGTTCGATCAAATAAGTTATAGTGCCTTGAATGTCCTAGATTTGCCCATATACACTTTCTTATGGCTAATCTAATCCCTCTTGAGTTAGTATATAACTCAGATAGCCTCCACTTATGCATAGTATCCACACTTATGAAATTAACAAAATAATATCACAAGGGACCGGTCACAGACACTAGCATGGATGTGTATATTCTGGCAATCTTTCTTTCGCCCATATATTATTTTGATATGACTCAACCGCTTTCCTAGCATAATACCTTTGGTTCATATGTAATTTGACCATAGGACATATACTAAAGTAGCAATCGCTGAAACATACCTCCATAATACTGTCAAAGTCAAAGGACATTAATGAAAGGATGATACCTTTCTGGAACTCACACAACAATGAAGCAGGGATTGATTCACTTGCTTTCCATTTGCGGTTCTTTTAGCACATGTGGTATGAATCACATGTTACGGTGTTCCTCTTATCTTATAAGAGTGTACGTCGTTTTGACTTTATCAATCACACCGTACAGACTTAAATCCAGACACTCATAGTATCTAAACCCAAATTCTTCAACTCTATTCACATAATATGACGTCAATTTTGAAGAATTTGTTATCTGGCTACAGGTTTCATGGACGTGGGTATCCATTGTTCGATCCATATCCATACTCATGGATCTCATCTTGACTCACTGCACTATTTAAGCCAAGGCGACATTCATTGTGTTTCTTCTCTACCATATCAGCACTCTTGCTGCTTTACTGGTGAACACATGTCTCATCTTTGAACACTTCTTTAGCATCAAAGGCGGTTGCTCGTGTGAGAGAGCTACCCTCTTTAACCTGTACGACATACTAGACATTGTATACTTTCATTCAGACATATAAGTAATAATAAATGACATGATATCATTAGTAAAAAATAAAAGCATTACATACAGTCTGCTACTTTACATTTTTCGCATGCCAATGGCTGTTACATGTTTCTCAAATGTTTCTTTGCCTATTGGTTTAGTCAGGGGGTCTGCAACCATACACTTGGTTGAAATGTATTGTACAGTTACAATTTTCTGTGCTATATAATCCCTCACAAAGTTATACTTGATATCAATGTGTTTGGTCTTACTGTGATACTTAGGGTCTTTGGTGTATGCTATGGCTGCAGTATTGTCACAGTGTATCAACACCGGATTGGTACTCTCGTTCCCAAAACCTAGGTGTTCGATAAATCTCTTCAGCCAAACAGCCTCTTGCGCTGCTGCAGTGCATGCCACAAACTCAGCTTCCATAGAGTGTAAAGCAATGCACGTCTGCTTCTTGCTACTCCAACATATGGCTCCATTGTTAAGCAAGAAGGTGTATCCTGAAGTAGATCTCCTTTCTTCTTCATCACCGCCTACATCAGCATCGGAATAACCGACTAGGCGCAAATCACTCCCTTGATAACACAACGCAAAATCAGATGTGCCCTTTAAGTATCTTAAGATCCTCTTCACTGCTTTCCAGTGTTTCTCACCGGGGTTGGACTGGAATCTGCTAACCAGCCCCACTGCATAACAAATATCTGGTCTTGTGCACAGCATTGCGTACATCAGGCTACCAACAGCACTGGCATATGGAACTCTTTCCATTTGCTTTCTGTCTATATCAGTTTTGGGACACATGTCTGAACTCAAGGCCACTCCAGTGGCTACAGGGATATCCATGGGATTGCATTCACTCATATTGAATCGCTCAAGTATCTTCTTGATATAACTCTCTTGTGAAAGAGTGAGGATTCTCTTGGAGCGATTCCTTCGAATCTTGACTCCAAGTATATATTCTGCTTCACCCATGTCTTTCATCTCAAAGTTTGATGAAAGCCATTCTTTAATAGCTATCACCGAGTCAAGACTATTTCCGGCTAATAGTATATCGTCTACGTATAAGGATAATATTACAAAGTTACCCTCAAACCGCTTAACATAGACGCAGTGGTCTTCCTCTATCATTTGAAAGTTATATGAGGTTATCGCCTTATGAAACCTCAAGTACCACTGTCTGGATGACTGTTTTAATCCATAAATGGATCTTTTGAGTTTACACTTCTTGTGTTCAAACCCTTTTTCAATGAAACCTATTGGTTGTTCCATATAGATTTCTTCATCCAGATCACCATTCAGGAATGCGGTTTTTACATCCATCTGATGCAACTCCAGGTTTAAACTGTTTACTATTGCCAGAATAAGTCTTATAGAGTTGAAGCGCACAACAGGTGAAAAAGTATCCTCATAATCTATACCTTCCTGTTGTGTATATCCCTTTGCAACCAATCGAGCTTTAAATTTGTCAATTGATCCATCCGCCTTTCTTTTGATTTTGAGAACCCACTTGTTCCCAATGGCTTTACGCCCTTTTGGTAGATCAACCAATTCCCAAACTTGGTTTTTCATCATTGAGTCCATTTCCTCTTTCATTGCTTTCTTCCATTCCTCCTTAGCGTGACCTGCCAAGGCCTCATGAACAGTGCGGGGTTCATCATCCCCTTCTGGAGTAACTAAGAGTGCTTCGCCTTCTATTTGGAAGCGTCTCTTGGGAACACTTTCCCTGTTACTTTTCCTGGTAGGAGCAACAGCAACTTGCTTATCTTTTCTCATTTGCCTCGGTCTTTGTGTTGACCGTTCTTGGCTCCCACTCATATTGACGTACCTGGAAGATCCTGGTCTGTCAATTTGTTCGGCACTGTCCTGTTCCTGAGTCTCATAAAGAGATACAGTGCGGTCAACATCTCCCCTGCTGGGAAATTCTGTTTCAATGAATACAGCATCTCTAGATTCTGTTTCAGTCACTGTTCCATCTTCATTTTCACTTATAAATACATATCCTTTTGAGGGTTCAGAGTACCTTATGAAGATACATTTCTTCCCTCTAGGACCCAATTTCCCATGTCTGTGAGAAGTGTCATGGATATAGGCCGCCGAACCCCATGGTCTAAGGATGCTTAGATCTGGCTGGCGTTTAGTCCATAACTCGTAGGGTGTGGAAGCGACTGACTTGGAGGGCACACGGTTAAGTATGAAAGTTGCTGTCAATAAAGCATCACCCCAATGTGAAATTGGAAGGTTTGCCTGAGCCATCATAGACCTAACCATGTCTAGAAGAGTTCTATTTCTTCTTTCAGCAACCCCATTCTGTTGAGGTGTGCCGGGGATAGTTAGTTGCCTAATAATCCCTTTTTCTTCACAGAGCTGTTTGAATTGATCCGAAAGGTATTCACGACCTCGATCAGTGCGTAATGCCTTGATTCTATTGTCCATTTGATTCTCTACTTCGTTTATGTATCGTCTAAAGCACTCTAGTGCCTCGGACTTGTGTGAAATCAAATAGACATGACCATATCGTGAAAAATCATCAATAAAGGTAATAAAATACCAAGCTCCGTGTCTTGCCCTCACACTCATTGGACCGCAAATATCGGAATGAATTAATTGCAATGGATTTTCGGCTCGTGTTCCCTTACCGAATGGTTTTCTGGTAGCCTTACCTGCTAGACAACTTTCGCATAGTGACATATCCATGTTAGGGATTACCCCCAACAAGCCTTCTTTTGCCAGTTTAATCATTCTATTTTGATTAATATGTCCTAGTCTAGCATGCCAGATATTCATATTAGGATTATTCGAAGTAATAGCAAAGCAATCGTGAACATTAAAATCATTAGCAAGATCCAAAATAAAGAAACTTTGAAATTGGAAAGCTGAACCATAAAATATAGAGTTGCTATAAATGTCTGCAACTTTACCATGAAAGTTTACATTAAACCCAAAGTTCAATAAGCAAATTACAGAAACTAAATTCCGTCGGATGTCAGGAGCATGAAGCACATCATGCAGCATCAAGGTTTTTCCACCACGCAAAACAAGTTTACAGGTGCCAATACCTCGAACCTCGATCCTTGCATTATTGCCAACGAAAAGCCACTTGCTTTGAAATGGCAACCGACGGTATTCCACGAAGGATCCCCGATCTCGACTTACGTGGTCTGTGGAGCCTGAGTCAATAATCCAAGAAAAGGAAACAGGTTCTGTTAGAAAAACAGTACTAAAAACAAATGAGACATGTGAATTCACATAATTCACTTTTACCTTTCCGCTTTCGGTCTGTTTAGAACAGTCACGTGCGAAATGTCCCATGTTATGGCATGCAAAGCATTTGACCTTCTTTAGGTCTAGCTTTTTCTTGCCTCCTTTCTTTCCCTTCTTCTTGTATTGTTGCTTGCCTTTCTTAGGCGGAGGACCGCCTTTCTTCCCATTTTTCTGAAATTTCTTGCCCTTTTTAAATTCAGGCTTAGATTGGGAAGGACCAGCACCTTCGGTCAGATAGGCTTGTCCAGTGGCCTTATAAGCCTCCAGACGTTCATCTTCTAGCTCCAAATGCTTAGCTACATCATTGAAAGTGATGATGTTCTCATTATGGGTCAGGTTGACTTTCATGTGCTCCCAACTGGCAGGGAGCGACCTGATGACAGCTTGTACTTGCTGCTCATCAGATAAATTATGTCCAGCCTCCTTCAATTCTCGGATCATTGTGGACATCTCTCGCAGATGTTGCCTCATAGGATTATTCGGTTTTAGCTTATAGGTATCGAATTTAATCGTCAACCTTCTAAGCTTAGTCGTGGAAACTCCACCAAATTTATCCTTTAAGGCAATCCACATAGCTTGTGCCGTTCTGTGTGTCTCAAACTCACACATTAAATCATCAGCCATTGCACTTAGCAGTGTGATTCTTGCTATGCTATTCTTCTTTTTCCATGACAGGTATGCTTCTTGGTCTCTCCTGTGCTGGGCTGTATTTCCAGCTTCAGGCTCTACCATTGCCATGGTTAATGGCTCAACGGCATCCTGTTCTTCCAGAATATATTGGACCTTTCGGTGCCAAATATCCC
This sequence comes from Leucaena leucocephala, assembly GCA_037074615.1. NCBI lineage: Eukaryota > Viridiplantae > Streptophyta > Magnoliopsida > Fabales > Fabaceae > Leucaena > Leucaena leucocephala. The sequence goes on along the minus strand of CM073517.1, from coordinate 3,335,737 downwards.
AGTTATCCCCGTTGAGTTTTTCCCCCTTGTTCAATTCAGCAATAATGTTCTTTGAGGCCATTGTTCAATATTGGTTCTGTGACAAACCTATCCCACATTAATTTACTGAACCATAGAACATTTAAGTGAATTTATATAGCACATGTAAAGTATACAATGTCATGTACTTTTATCATTTTTTTTTATCAGAAAATAATAACATTACTAGACCCACGATCAAGAGAATACATTTGTACCTCCCATCACATAGGCACTAGCAGCGTCATTATTTTCTATCAAAAATTGATATAAGCACTCTCATGTTTTGCTTTTAGAATACTCATTATCTAAAAGGCTCCCACTTATAAAAGACATACATTAATCATAACTTGTAAAGAAATTAAATAAAACATAACTCAATTGCATATAAGGTATGTAATAAATGTCAAGTCTTTACAAATAAAATATGTCCTTAACTAAGTAAAGCAATGGTAATCAAATACAAATATGCATCATTCGATATGAGCTTTACAATAATCTAACATTGCTTTTCTTAATTTCTTAAGCTTACGAGGCGGCTTACGAAGGTTAGATACAAATTCTATTACTCTAAGCCAATATTTCTTGCCTAAGCGTCCTTGTTTAGGCTTTCCTCTAACCCTAACTGCCCTTATATACTCCATTATGACTTTCAAGTAGAATGCAGTATTCTTTTTATCTGTCATTAAACCAATGTAGTCGAAAATCACGCCATTAACGCCTTTTATATTTGTTAATTTAGCTGCATCTCTTTCAGCTATACTCATAGCCAAAACAGGGGTTAGAGGTTGATCCACTTCCTCTCCATCCTCAACTGGAGATTCGTCGTGAAGAGTAGGCACCGTCTTGGAGTCTGAAGAATCCATGAAAGGCTGCAAATGAAGGGGTTCGATGGGGAATAAAGTTTCCGACCTCGGTCCGGAAATACACGTTACATGTGGTTCCTCTTGTGGAACTTCCTCCATCAACTCCTCTGGTTCTTCTTCAGAAAGTTCGTCAAGATCTTGTTCTGGATCCTCTTCAGGTTCCCCCTCGGGATCCTCTTGAAGGTCCTCCTCCGGGTTATTGACATCATCCAGAAATGAGATGTCTTCATTTAAGCTTAGTCCCAGAGATTCAGTGCTAGATGAAGCCATTTTCACCTAAATAATAAAAAATATTAATTATTATAATTTTCTGGAATTTTTAAACACAAAAAAAATACCAGAAAATACACTGAATATCCACAAATAGGTTTATAATTGCCTCCAAATTAGGCAAATTATATATCAAAATAAAGATCTTGATTTTAGGGATTTTTAGGAACAAACCGCACCTCAATCGGAGCTCCGACGCGCCCTCACGCGCCCCAAGAAGGTTTAATTCAGAAAAAATAAAAAAACTGACCGAAGCCCACTCTCAGCCTCTGGCGCGTGTACTACACGCGCCCGTCTGGTGCTGCCACGTGGCCACTGCCACGTGTCAGCCACCAGAATTTCCTTATTTTCCATTTTTTTTTTAATAAAAAATAATTTTTTTTTTTTTTTTTTTTTTTACTAAACCCCCGCAGCAAAAGTTTTTTTTTTTTTTTTTTAAATTTTTTTCAATGGGCCTACTTACTTGGCCCAAATGTTTTTTTTTTTTTTTTTTACGGACGGACTGGGCTGAACGCAGCCCAGTCCGCAGAAACAGAAACATTCTGTTTTTTTTTTTTTTTTTTTTTTGGTTTTGCCCAGAAGCAAAACGATGTCGTTCAGGGAGGATCAAAACGACGCCGTTTTGATCGTCCCTGACCTCCAGCCGGGTCACACAGACCCGACTGGAAAACGGGTCGGGTCCGACGGACCCGACTCGTTTTTTCTCCGTAACTTCTCCGTCCGACGTCCGATTTTGACGTTCTTGGTGTCATTTTCTTCGTTTTTTCGAGATATACGTAATGGGACTAATATCATAACCTAAAAACACTGTTTTCTAATGACCCATTTTGAAAAACGAAACTCTCTGTTTCGGTTCACTGTGAAACTGCCTCTGTTTATGGTTTAAACGCATGCTATATGTATCTTGGCATAAAACAAACATGTTTAAATATAAATATATGCAAGAACAGCATGCTACCATAAAAAACGAAAAATCACAGAAACTTGCGGAAGCACTGAACCTTGCTTTGATACCACTGAAGGATTCGGGCGTACCTTGGACGTTTTCTCCTGCTTACCGAGGTAGCCACGCGTCGCCTGAGCACCTTAGATGGACTCTGGCACGTATGCACAGCAAATGCACCGAAGGAAAGTGAGAAGTTCTCTGACGGAATCAACTGGAAAAGGGAAAAACAGAGGAAGGAGCTTTTCGTCTGCCGAGACCAAAAAGGAATGCACTTCTTGGAATCCTTTTCTGGTTACTCTCACACACCTCCGCCTCTACGTGTGAATGTGTGTTATGAGGAGTGGGGTCTCAACTGCCCACTCCCTCATTTCCCTTCCTTCAAAATGCAACTGTTCCCTCCATTCCTTTCACTTCTCTTTTGGACTTGGGCCTAATCCACCATGGGTGGACTGGCCCATTTCCTAACAGTTATAAAAAAAAAATTAAATCTCCTTTTCCAGAGAAGAATTCCATTGTCCAGAAGCGAAATCGCACAGCCAGAGGAAAAAACTCAATCCGGTAATGTGAAAGTGAAAAGGCGCCAATTAAGCTGAAAGTGACAGGAAAACAGAAAAAGGAGCAGAGAATCGGGAATGAGACCTCAGCAACACGAGTGGCATGGCCAAAACCATGGCCGGTAACATAGTAAGCGAAGACCAAGTGCTTCCTGGAAGCCGAGACTGCATCACTTCCTTGCTCGATCCTCATTGTCTCTCTAAGATGAGCTCTATCTGAAATCAACTCGAAGGTAAGACAATTTGTGATGATCACACGAAGGATGGGAAATTCAAAGTGTATATATATACGAAGGGAAAGATTGCGATTCGGATACCAAAAAAATTGTATAGGGATGACGAAGCATACCAGTTCCGTGTTACAAAAATATTCGGTAACTGTTAGAATGAGCCTCACTATATACCGGCGGATTGTTTCGGATTTTTCACCTGTAAATTATATTTAGATAGATAATACAAGATTAGACAGATCATTTTAGATTCAGATGGCATTATTTACTTATTAAATTCAAAAGTAATAGTAATTTTAATAAAATATATAACAAAACAAAAATAACAAATTTACGTCAATATACATTTATACTACCTTTTTAATGAGTTAGATAATCAGTTGATTAAAAAAGTTAGCTATCTTATTAAGTTGTAATAAATATAATTTAATTTTTTTAAAATGTTTTGTTATCTTTAAATAAAAATCTCTTAATATATATAACTAATAGAAATATTTTTAAAAAATTATAAATTTAAAAGATAAAATGAATTAATTAAATTTAATTTATAAAACAGTTTTTTTAAACGAAGGGATACATTTATATAAAATATGATAAATAAATATTAATAAATAAAAAGTTTTTTTTTATATACAAATAAAAAGTATTTGATTTCTCTACTTAAATGCTGCCTTAATATTCCAACTATTTTTTTGTTCTACCCGTTCACCGGAGTTTTACCCAGACTATATTTAGATTTAACCTGTATCATATATCTAATTATAATGAGTGAGTCTTCTAATAAAAAAAAATTTATATTCGCTAAGATTGATGTTAATATTCCAACTATTAAGATTGATGTTGATTCTAAAATATTTCTTTATGGCCCAACTTTTCTATAGCCCATCATCTATCACATTCCTGGTGTCATAGTTTTCAATGATTGAGATATATATCGGATTTGAAAGAATGAAAGAATTAAATTTATAGAAACTCTTCCTGTGATTATATATATAAATTAAAAATGCTGCCTTAATATCTCATAATTTTTTCCTTCTATAAAAATATTGTTTTTATATTTTTCTTTTTCACTTTAAAGTGAAGTCACTTATCATTTTCTGCAGTAAAAGGAAATATATATTTAAATCAAATTCATTTTTTCTTTATATTCAAAATTCATCTTGATTGTTTTTTATTTTTTTAATACAAATATTTTTGCAAAAGGGTTAGGCTTGCCCACGATCTAATGATAGAGTAAAATCTCCCTTCCTCCTAGAGTTGATACTTCCTTTTTTAACTTATGATCTTGTTTTATTGTAACATTTTTCAATTTCTTTAGGGAGATTATTTTCTTTTTAATAAAATTACTTTTTTAAGAATAAGTATCTTGAGATATTATATAAATATTTTTTTAAAAAATTATCTCATTATTACCGTGATTGAGTTAATAAGCAGTTACTTATCATGATACATGTTAAATTATTTTACTACTGTCCTCATTTACTTAATATAAGACATAATTAATTTTTTATTAAATTAATTAATTATAATAACTAGTATAAGAGTTAGTTGACTAATTTGTATATATTAAGTAGTATATAATATGAATTTATCTTAAAGAATTAGATTTAGTCATAATTAACTAATTTATTTAGCTTTTTTAATTTATTTAAAATAAAATTAACTAGATCCTATATTAAAAAGTGAGAGAGTATTTCGTTAAAAATATATACATCTATCTCATCAAGGATAGTGATGCAGAGTTCTTCTAAGCTTGAATTAATAAAAAAATATTAACGTAAAGGATTAATTAGCAATCCAGGAATTGCTTTGGTAAAAAAAAAAACATCAATGAATTGCCCATTGACATTAACAATTAACAAACATTTACTAAAATAAAAATGTAACCAGCTTGGCGCCAAGTCATTTAAAGGTGGTTGATAATGTTGATACGGACGTCAACTTTGTCACGTCCCAGGTAAATTTAGCTTAGTAGGCCCTCACAGGTCCAAACAAAAACAAAAAGAAAGACGAAAACAACGCTATCTCTTACCACCAATAAAAATTAGTCTGAGTGATAAGCGGCTCGATATTATTTAAATTAGATTTTGAATTTGAACTTGGGTATATGCAAAAAATTCTTCTTAGGAGACTCACCCACCATAGCCAGGTACATAACACGGATCAAATTCAGATATAGTCGGGACAAAATTTCGGTGAATCAGGTAGATAAAAAAAAAAAAACTCTCCTACCCTCGTCATGAGTTAGGGTTAAGATTTAAGTCGAGTCAAGAAACTTAATTCGTATTTATTTTTAGCGTCTAAATGCGTGGTCGAAAGATGAAGAGACTAGATTTTGGCTCTTAGCTAATAAAGGGTTAGAGTTTGATTGGGGAGGCTTAATTCCTATTATTTTTCAGCTTCTTAAATGTGCCATCAAAATGTGAAGGGGTTAGAGTTTAGTTCTTTGGCTGATTAATACCGTGCCTTAGAGATGAATGCATCACCCTATAACAAAGTCATCAATTTTCCCCTTGTCTTTTTTTTTTTTTTTTTATCGAGAATCTATCAATTCTTTATGGGTAAGATTGATACAATCCATCGATTAGTAGTATCCGGGATCTCGCACTACTTCAAGTTCTTTCGTCTTTTCTTCTTTTAAGAAGAAAAACAAATCTTAGAGTTAATGTTTTGTTTTTGAATATTTGTAAGGAAAGTCCATATATATCGAATAGTAATTCAGGCAGCGTCCTTGCCACAATTAAATGGCAAGCGGGGTGTTAAACTACTCGTAAATTGAATGCTTTTGCTCTTCATACTTGCTAAGATTATCTCTGAAGCTGGTCTAATAAGCTCAAGTACATGCTTAGAAGTGCATTACTTAGGATCATGCCAATGTTCAGAAAGATTGAGGAGGACTGATTAATTCCTCGTTAAGTTTTTTTTTGCCCTAAATTAAGTCAGCTATAAAAATACTAACCGATATGTTAATTTCCTCCAAGGATTTGAACTCAAAGCACATATAAGCCCTAAGAGCCCTTGAGTTATTCATTAATTTTAAGACCTGTGACCTAAACTGAAAATTGAAGATCCAGTAATTTTAAATTGAAATTTCCCCAACAATGTGAATCGGAATCAGACTTTTTTTTTTTAATCAAAAGAATCAAACACGTTTGCAAAGTTTAATTGTTTCGCATCTTTTCATCTTCTGGGATAGTGAATGGCTGAATGCTAATGAAATGAGCATGGCTTAACTTGAAACATGTTAGTTAGCTAAAATTCAAGAAAATATTAAGCTAAAAAATTGTTAACATTATTAATTGTTAATAGCAATATAACAATATTAAAAATATAGAAACAACAAAAATGTACTAAATCCATCCTAGTTGAACTTCAAAAGAAATATCCGCCATTTCAACGATATATTCTTCTGTTCTGTGTATACAACTACACATGGTATGCCAGCAAATGGATCTATAGAATTCGATTTAATAAAATTACCCAAACTCCCAAGTCATAATGCTCTAAAAAAGGCACGATAAAAGATCTTGGGAATGTCTAAAAAGGCACAAACCTTCAGATTAAGTCATCTACTAATTCTAATTGATTAACAGTTGTACAATACTTTTGCCTTCATTATGTACAAAACAATTAAACAAGTGCCGGTGGGAGGCTGGTTAGTGAACAGTGACGCCATCATGAGTATCAAAATATTAACTCAAAACTATCACCAGCTCATTCGAGTGAAAGTGTTCTGCGAGAGACTAAGCATCATATGGTGTTGTTGCTGGCATGGCGGCATCACTCCAACTGCTTCAGTCTTTTCACCAACCTCCATATCTCTCTCTTCACCGCGACTGACATAGGGTTCATCCATGTCCATCATTTGACCTTCTGCCTCTAAAGGTTCACCAGCCGCTGAAAGTCTTTCCTCACACACCACTGGCCAATGGGATGTAACACACGGGACAACCACCAAACTGTCTCTTGATCCTTCAGAACTCTTTTCCTTGCTCGTGCCATCTTCCTCGGATTTTTCTAACTTTGCAATACCCCACGATGATAGGTAATCTAGAAATGATGGAAACAATGGTTCAAGAAATATTCAAGCAGATCCAAAACACCTATAACTTCAAATTTATGCAGAGTATTTTATGCTATACCTTGATAACCATGTATTCTAACGCTAGAATCATTATGAGCAGCCTCATTTCATTCTTGAAGTGTAGCAGCATGAAAAAAATCATTTCTAAGTAATACATAATCTAAATTTTTATACTGGACTCATGAAAAAAAAAATCATTAACTTATCAAGTATCATATCACTAAAAGACAGGGATACATTCTGCATATATGTTGAATCTTGCTCTAATGAGTTCCCAACAACATTTTCCATAGAAATTTTTCTATCAGCAAAATACAATAGCCTATCGCAATTTGATAGGAAAATTTTCTATAAAATGTTGTGAACTCATTAAATTCAGTTACAGTATAACTTCATGTTACCGCATATTTCAGGAAGCTATGATCAACAACTTATCATTATTGGAATGATCTTCTTACTGTTGTAAATTTTCTGAAGGATTAAATCTCATTCTAAAATTATCATGCTCTTCAAATTCCAAGACCCCATATGAGGGAGGAGGACTCCACTCACATTATCTATTGGAAAGGTTCTACTAGTCAAGCTAGAACAAGTTGAAACAGAAATAGCAAAAGATCATGATTATCATTATGTTCATGTCATCGTATGAGAAACAACACATTCATCATATTAGAGGATATTATAAATATCGTTAGCCTTTGACAGTTATATATTTAAGCCTACTGATTCCTTTCAATGCAGAGAATTTCAAGTAGTTTACCTAAAGAACAGATGCTGGCATCCCTCTGAGCAAATTGATAAAGAAGGAAAATTAAACATAGGCTTCTAAAAGAGATGGCGTCAAGCCCAAAACTAACAAGAACGAAACAAACATGTTATTATGCTTTGACCTCTCGGTGAACGCACACATTTCATGCTATTGGCCACCTGAAGATTCTAGGTTCACTTTAAGACTGAGAAACTAATAGAAACACGCAAGAGCTTTATAAAGAATCTTATTATGAAGATAGATTTTGATTTTAATGGGGCTTGAGTAGCATATATGTATTATGCAATCAAACTTCTGAAGTTTGTATAGGTAAATCTTGGGATTTGATTTGTCACTTTCTTCCTTAAAATCCTTCCCCGTCTCATGTACTTGCCTAGAGATTAATGTCTCTCGATTGGAACTAACATTTTATGACCCAAAACATTGCTAGTGAGCAATATAAACCACTTAAAAGCAGCAAGCTACTTCCAACCTCAACAGTAAGTTAATGCTAGTGTGGAGCGCCGGGGGGGGGGGGATCACAATCCTTAGATCCAAAAGTAAATGATAACAGCAGAAATTAGGGTCAATCCAAAAGCTGTAAAGAGCTCTAACTTAGAATCTGCATAATTACCGTTGAAGCCAGGAATCAAGTCGGATTGCACAACGATTGGGAATTTCTGAAGGCTCGGATACTTAGTAAAAGGGGTTTTAGTTGGATCATAGGGCACAAGGGCTCTCTCTTGCGTCGCATTACTCGTCGGCGGTGTTTCGACTGATACTACATCTGTATGCACCATGGCAGTGCTAGTCCAAGGTAGTTCTGGTGATAGCCCTCGTCCAACAAAACGGGGAGCATTAACGTTTGGGTCTTCATCCATGACCGAAACAAACTCAGCATCCTTACATTTACCCAAAACAGCAAGTACAGGAAAACGATATATAGTGAGTTTAGAACAATATGCATCAAGCTAAAAACGCGAACTAGTAAAAAGCAATTCAAATTTCAGAGTTTCAGACGAATGAACAGGAATAAAATCGCTGAGTGGAAATTTTGCGGAAGAAAGGTACCAGTCTCCTGGATTTTCTTGACGGACTGGAGAGACAGGTTAGAGAGCAATCTTCGTAAAACTCATCGACCTCCTTGCGCTTCATTGTGCGGAATTAATTTCAATCCTTCGGTGTATGCGCGCGAAACACAAGTACATACCCCCGCGCCCCGACGCCAGGTTGTTCGTTCAGAATACAATATATGAATCAAAGCATATGCTCTAATGCCCATATAGTTTAATATTATTAATATGATATTTTCTTTAAAAAAAATCGGCTGCGTTCTTGGTTTATGATAGAAAAAGGAGTCACAATCACATTATTTATTATTTATAAATACTACTATTTTCTATTGTCAGATTACGGATGATGGGTAGAAATGTTTACATTAAGACTTTTTACAAAAATCTGCTGTTGTGCATAACAATAACAATTAATTAAACAAATATTACGTGTTATTATTAATCCAGCGGGAATAAAATTGAGATCATTATTTTGTTTCTTCGTCTCTTCATTCATTATACCGAGATTGTGGAGAGTTGAATAAAAACTCGTTTGTCTTCTTCTCTGTCCTCATTGCTAAAGTGAAATCAAGTTACTTTATCTAGATTCCTAGCTAGTTAAACGGTGAAAGGCAATGTTTAGCCGACCCTGCAACCGCAACATAAATGTATAGGCGTTTGGCAGTCTGTGTGGTCCAAAATTTCAAATCCCCCTTGCTGCAATTACTCTCCTGCGACCGACCTTCATTAAAAGCAGCGTTTCCTTAACGCCATTCCCAAAGTACATTGCCCCAACGGCCTCCTCTGCCAATCACCGTTCTCACATTTTGTAACACGTCTCAATGTCTCATGGCTTCGAAGCGCTCTTCTTGGTGCACCGTCAACGGTCACTTTTATATGCTTTAGGCTTTTGGCGCATACCACCACCAGCCACTTTTCGCTTCCTTTATATGAAAGATTCAGTCGACACAAACGAACAAATGAATAAATATTAATATTAACACTAATAGCAATAATAGCAGCCACCCCAAAAAACCGCGCCACATATGATATCCCTTACTACATGATTTGGTCAGCAAATGAGGGAAGCCGCCGGAAAAAGTTTGCAGGAACAGACGGCATATCACCTCTAAACCTTGGGTGTCTTAAGTAATGAAACCCAGCCCCTAAAACAAAACCCTTAAACGGTACCACGTAGAATACCAACGACGCCATTAAACAAAACACAACAAATATGCCCGTGGCTCTTGGGTCTCGCCAATTAAACAGTGCCTCCAAACGCTCCCCTTGTGCCGCCACGTCACCCATCAAGGTCTGCGCCCGACCCGCCAATGCCCTCAGCCTATCGTACCGGATCCGAATTTGCTCCGCTGATCTCGTGCTGGGGAACCCATCGAACTCTTCGTCAAGCTCGTCCAAGCTCACTCCATCCACGTAGGATATCCTCAGGTCCATGTTCTGTGGGACCCTCCGTCGATTACGGAATCTGAACACCAATATCAAGAAGTCGTACATGAATACGGTGGGAAGCACCAAATTGGGGCGCAGCACAATTGCCAACAACAACACGTGCACTAGAATTGTGGTAGGAGGGTGCACCCACGTGCGAATCCCATCAAGCCACTGCGCTGCCGTTGCGACACGTGATAAACAACCCACAACCCGGAACCAATTAGCCTTGCTTCGTCTCATGCTCCACACGTGGTTGTCTGAATCCAACATGAACTGAACCACTTCTTGACCCAAAGGTGGTTCGGATCGCGCGAGCCGAGCGGTGACAATACGCATAGCCATATGACGTAGGATATCCTGTTGGGCTGGGCTCAATGGCTTCACATAGTGCATTCTGGGAAGAATTGGGCTTGCGTAGGCCTGCATCAAACTTAACCAGGAAGAACAAGAAAACCTTACTGCAATCACTATCTCTCCCATTTTCTTGGCACCATTTGGTAAGATTGCAATGAGAGAGTAACTATTCATGTACACTCGGTTTGTGTCTAGCGTGGATAAACGAATTCGAATTTTTCCAATTCGCACGTCTTTGTTGAGCTTCCCTGCTTCGTCATGCTTGTAAAACCTTCCATTATCGAACACGCCTATTGTGAGCACCGTGCAAGGGTCATACACGTCCCAAGCGTACTGCTCATTCCAACGTGGATTGAACCTGTCTAAGATGGAGCGAGTTCGGACCCACTTGGGCCCATATTTGGCTACCACGTAGGCGTCTGTGGTACCCCGAGTTCCGTCTTTGGTCTTTACGGGCAGCAAATTGGTGGCCCCGCGAATCCCGACCTCGAGCATGCCTATAGGAGCCTTAGCTAGTTGCTTGGCCGCAGCTCGAACGTCACTGGTCACGTGAGCAGCCTCGTCTATCACGTGATAGCCCCCTTCCAAGCATACTCGGACGTGGATTCTTCCTGCGTATGGGCGGTTCTCGTCCCCGACCAGATTAAACCATCTTGATTTTGGCTCCGTTCGATCATCTGCTCTCCTCTCGATGGAAGACACGTGTATTTTTGCTTGGCCCAGGGTGTGGGAATGAGACACGTCCTCTACGGTCACAAGCAGAAACGGCTCAAAGGGTTCAGCGGCCACAAATACGAGGTCCTCATTCCAAGTCGGATTAGCTGAGCTTGATGATGACGGGCCCACCGATGTCTTTCCTGTCTTGAACACTTGTGCCCCCAACTGAGCCTTCACGCAAAGCTCTGGGTTCTTACGAACCTTAGGCTCGGATCCCGAACCTATTTGCAAATCCTGGGTCTGGATGACCGTTAGCCTCAGGTACCAAAGCTTGGGAGAGAGGTAAACCTTGGATCGGGTCTCTGGTATCAACCCGCCCGAATCTGATTGCCACGCTTCCTGGAACGCCTCATCTGACTGAGTTCCAACCCACACAGCGAGCATGACGTCATTTCCCGGTGAATTTTCTGATTCCAAAGTGTACCATTGTGGAGCCAGAGGACTGTCTGGGGGTACTCTCTTTGGAATTTCCTGCAGATCAAAGGAGACAGTTCCCAGACAACTTTCTGTGCTCTGATTATCTTCTTTCTTCTCCTCCGACCACACAGACACCTCCAATGACGTTGAATTAAGACCTTCTTTGTCAAACGCGAAGACTTGATCCCAGTCTGTTTCAGTTTCACTTCTGGTCTTGATACTGTGTGTTCCAATCACGAGCTTAGCATAAACCGAGGATCCAGACCCTGGTTTTGCTAGTTTGGCCTTTAAAACCCGTACATAGAGAAATGCCATTCGATCCACGAGATCGTAAGTGCTACTGCTTCGATCGCTGCTCAGAGATCGGAGTTCAATGTCATTTACGCCGAGATCAGGACGCTTTTGTATCTCGCCTTGCTTCTCCTTCTGCTGTTGCTGCTTTGGATTCTCCCTATGAGCTATCGGCGGGTTCACCTCAGGCGATGGTGGGACCGGAGCAGACTCGGCAGGAACTTCTTCTGGTTTCGCTTGATCAGGTTCGGGGGGCTTCGGCTTTTCCTCTTCCTTAGATTCTTCTTTGGCTTCCGGCTTCTCATCTTCTTTCTTTTCCTCTTCTTTTTTCTCTCCATCTTTATCTTCCTTCTTCTCTTCCTCAGTCGCAGGCGCCGCCGCTTCAGGCTTTTGTTCTGCGGCCGCGGCATCGGCAGCCGGCGGGTCTTCATCAATATAATAAACCTTGACCCCAAGCTCGCCTTTAATCTGAGAGAAGACGCTCCTCTTCTCCAGAGGATAATACACGAGATCTTCAGAACCTGACTTCACAAAAGTGCTTCCTGATATTTTAACCTTGCCCAGAAAAGTGCTTCGCTTCCCCGTCTTTTTAGCGTTATACAGATTGATCTCTAAGATTTCGGACGCCATGGTCTCCGTGTCGTGAACAATAAACTGATGCCTCTCGTCCCACTGAGGATTTAGATCTCTGGACTTGGTCTTGGTTCGCCGCCTCTGGCCGTCGAAATCTACGATCGCATAAGCGCTAGCAGTTCCCTGGCCATCTTTTGGCATCAGATTCTTGGCATTGGAGACCTCTACCACGAGCTTTCTACCAGAGGTCTCCGCCATTGATGTGATAAAACTTTAAGCTTCCGAATAATAATCTTACGAGAGAGATTGAGAATGATAACAAAGATAACCCGAGGAGTAGTATTGTGCGATAAAGGAAATGTAAGAGAGAAGAATCCAAGGAGAGGAGTAGTATTTTGAGGGATTGTATTCGTTAGGGTGGGGGGGTTAGTTCGAGTGGGGAAAGTGTGTGGGGGCTTGATTCTTAAAGAAAACAGGTGGAAGCAAAAGTAGATGGTTTTTAAAAGGGAGAGCGAGGAGCGTGGGGCACGTCAGCTCAGACACGTAAGACAAGATATGCCACGTGGCAAATCGAAGGATGCGATTTTTTTTTTTAAATGGACACTGGAAATAAAGGAGACCAACATGTATTAACTGTCGACGAGTCAGTGAGAGCTGAACACCGTGCCTGGTGGGTGTGGATCAGAGGCGAGAAATGAAACGAAGAAAGGTCATCAAATAAAAATAAAATAATAGATGCTCATCAAATTCAGATCCATGAGATACAAATCACAATGTAGATACTGATTCGAGTAAATTAACATGGACGGGACAGAGATTCTCTCATAAAATTCAATCCAGAAGCTTGTTTATTATCCTATTCCTTTTTGGTGTGCCCGTTTTCCTTTATTAAAGAATTTCGATGACAGTGATCCACTGGCAGGCATCTCTTTAGAAATGAACGTTGCTTTGTTTGTTTATCTGCATACGGTAGTTTTGTCCCTAGGGCAAAGTAGTAGTAGTTGGGGAACTCATTAAAAATGGTTCCTATGTAGTGTGGTAATAAAGACGATGCTCATGTTTTTTAGTTATGGAAATAAAGATCAATGTACGGCACTGACACATAAAGAGCTTTAATTTTGCAGAGAGGGCCTAACTTGTGTCCGAGTTTAGGATTAGTTTTAAGTTTACGGCCATAAATTATGGAGAATCAAGTAATAGGAAGACCAAGAATGAATAAAAAAAGAGGTCAATCAGCCTTTTACTAGAGTAGCAACGGTGTAATTAGCATATTGGATTGCAACAGTGAGCTTGGGTTGATCTGTTCTGTGGTGGCTGCTTCTCGTTCAATTTAGTTCATGCAATAGAAAATTGAATATTTGGCCTTTTTTTCCCAGCAGAATAAACCTCATTCATTAATCAAGAAAACACCAACTACAAAGTTCACAGTATAACACATTGAAACAAACGTAAAAGATACCAGAAGAGTATAAATATGTCCAAAATAACAGAACTAAAAACAAAACATCATCCTGAATCCAAATAGCCATCTGCAAAATCATTCATTAACAAAATGAGTAACTGCTTAGGAGCTTTGAACACCCAATATGGAGGATACGACCCTTCTAATAAAGCTTGAATTAACAACTAAATCATCTACTAAATTCGCTTATCTGGATTGCAATGAAGTTTTTCTCTTGGGACTGATAACATATGGAATCATGCGCCTGTGGAATCCGAAGCCTATGATGTCTTCCTCAATTCGCTTTGGACATTTGAGCTACCACCTACAAGTCCAATCGAAACGGCTATGGAGGGTCATTAGCCCAATACATAGGTGCCTCAGCCATGGGCTGATTTTTTGGCCTACTTCACTATGATCCTGATTCTCTCTTATGCAACATGGGCTATTTTCACACTGCAGAAATTACACAGCTTATGGTCCCATCGATTCATGACGTTGGCTCTTTTAATATTAGAGGCAGCACATGTTCTTAACAATCCGACTGGTGCTTACTTCTTCAAGTATTATGAATTCGGTTGATGCTGAGCTGATAACACACGTCCCTGGTACAGATGCCATATGGTGCTTGTGCTTTAAATTGGATCTGAGGGTACTTCTCTTCTACTATATCCTGTATGTAGTCTTCAGCATTTATACAATTTTAAATTTTGCATAGTTTCTTGAGAAACTCAAAAAAATGCCCGAAGAGAAAAGAAACCAGTTTTGCCGCTACATTCACGAATTTAGAATACTCGTCATCGTCATGTTATTGATTTTTTTCATTTCCTTTCTTTCTTTTTTCGTGTTTTTTGGACTTGTGGCGCATTTTACTGAAGAGGTGTGTTCTAGAATTGATTCAAGATTCCATGTTCCTCACTTGCTTTCGGTTTAAGTTAATAAAATAATTATATACCACAGATAACGAGGGTTAATTTCTCAATGTTTCTTGTTGACGTGTATTTTATTCACGTCCTGAAAATGGCTGAAATGAATGCTTGCACGTGAGATGCATAATAGATGTTTGAGAATATGCCACCGAGAAATTTTAAGATGAACATGACTTGAAGGCAAGGGACCATTATATAAAAATTGTTTAACCATAACATCGAAATGTGCGGTTGCCTTGTGCTCAAGATATTGACTGGTCTTGTTCATGGTAATCTTAACAACAATTTCTCTTGAGAATGGTTCGTGAGGGACTTCAATTATCTAAGGTGAATAATAACAGTATAGGACAATATTGTGGATTGCTCGTATATGGTAGTATCCAACTGTCACCTTGTAAATTAAACTTCGAACGTGGGGGCATTCTGAAAGCTGAAAAATCCAATTTTGCATTTATGATTGATCACAGTGAGGTTGATGGATGCTCATCTTTAGCCCAAGAAAGAAGTATCTCCCAAGAGTGTAGAGGGGTGAGTCTTTGTATTTCCCTACACTTAAATGGACCGTACTTGTGACAACTAGTCCATGTGAACTTGGATATTATTCACTTTTCCCCCATGTACTTTTAAGCATGAACTTCAGGATGAGTATCGTACTTATTTCCATTTTGGAACTACGCATGGCTCTTACCCTTTTCTCCACAAATTTTTTGTCTGTTCAGACTTTTTTTTCCATAGAGGAACAGTTTATGAATATCTTTCAATATTTTCTACTCTTCTGTAGTAGTAATATACTTCCGTGAAGCTCTGTATAAGTCATTTGAACCCAAGGTTACTGACCCTAGTGCATGCTCTGCTCTTGGCGTTTGACCTATAACTCGAAGATTTGAACCAATTGAATTGACTTGCATGCTTAGTTATCAGTTATATATGTATGTATTTATGTGTTTTAATCTTGAATTCTGACTCTGTTCCAAAGTGACAAAAAACTCATACCCCATGAAGTGATGAAGTAGACACTTGGGTGAGAGAAGTTCCCAAAAACTTTGTTTTGTTTACAACCTTGCACGATCACTAGTTTGGTACAGGAAGAAATATCATATTCGTTCGGTGATGTGAATTGTTCCTGATAAGGAGACGTTATGAACTGAACTTCATAACATGATGCCAAAGTTGCGGCCTTAGAATGATAGCTTCAGACAACAGAGTTGCTAGATCTGCTTCGTAAGTCTCAGCGATTGAAAACAAGTCATGTGCACTAGAAAATAAAACTAGATTTAGACAACGGAAGATCTATTCATAAATTCCCAAATAGGTTCTCTTACATCATCTAAATCTCTCTTACTCACAATCTCGTACATTGATTGGCCTCCCTGAGGAGAAAAAGAAAGGGGGGAAACATCAGACTAAGCCTTTCAAAATCCTAGATTATCTGCACATTGGACTCTGGGGATGGTGACAATAAGCAAGCTGGTGTTCTAATGAGCAGTGTCCCAATATTTCTTCAACTTTAAGTCTGCATTCTTGAGTGCTATATTGGTCCTTCTTTCCCTGCACCATCTTCAAGATACTCTCAAAAACTGGAACTTCACAAGGTATTCTCAGAACACCAGTCTGTTGAAACCCGAATTCTTCTTCTGCTTCTCTCAGTAACACATGAAATGCATAATGGCTCAGATATTCAGTAGGTATAACGAACCTCTTCATCTCTTCCCCAACGCAAACAGCAAGATAGCCTTTTGGAACAACATTGCTTGATCCCCCTTGGCGTTCAGATATAGAAAGTGTCCTCTTCAGAAACTTGATGCTTTTACTGCTAGTGCTGCTGTTACTGCCACTGGTTTTTGAAGAGTTGGCTTGTTTTCTCCATTTCTTGAGGATCTGTTGAAGCCTAACAATATCTCTGATCTTGTTAGATTTCTTTGGATCCATGGAAATGATATGGTGTACTTCTCTCTTAGTCTCCAGGGTTGGGAGGAGGCTTGGCACTTTTCTCTCTCTCTTATATTGAATATCTCTCTGCTCAGGCTACTACATCGGGTTGATTGGTGTGTGCTTCCAATTTATAGAAGTCTGAGACCTTGTGGTCCTGTGGATTCTAAACCTCGCTTCTTGTCTTTTTTTTTTTCCTTTTCTTTCTATTTTTTTCTTTTCATTTTAGGTGAAGAAGGTTACAAAAGGACTAGTATTTTTTATCACATGGGTAAGCCAACAAGAGAGGCTTTCTTGGTTAGGACGAGTGGTTAAAAGACTTAAAGTTGATGTCTTCAAGTTCCAGGTTTCACATGCATGTCAGCGATTATTGTAATTCTGAACTCTCTCCCTTCTCATAGTTTCCTGGTTTTGATGGTTGAAATCCATATGTGCTTGGTTTTATTCTAATCAGGGATGACTAGGACTGAGATTCTCTGAGTTAATCATCAGTTAGTAAACTGCTTTAAGTCGTTTAAAGTCAGTGCTAGGTTCTGGCAGCTCTGGTTTCCAAGGCAAACTACCCTAACAGTCAAAGGCACGGTACCCTCTTATTTTTATTACCAAGACGGTAACCTCTTACGTACAATACAACTGTACCATTCACGCCTCGAGCTTATTTCATTACTCTTTTCTAATTTTGTTTATAATTTTAACTATACATTGACGATCTGAAGCAAACTTATTTTAGAATTTCCAGGAGATCCATGTGACGCGGCATCAAAAGACGCAGACGGAGACGAATGCTGTTTAAATTTTAAATTCCAAGAATTAAGCTGAAATTTCGTGCACTAATGTGAATATAAAGTTATTCAATTCAATGTATGATAGAGCAGAAGAAGGAAAAGTGAAAACGAAAGAAAAAAATCTAAAAAATGATAAATGACAAAGCAGGACTTGCAATTCCATGTTGTTTAGAATTGAGAAAGTCTAAGTACATATATATATATATATATATAGATGAGAGCTACGGCTAGTAAAAGATCTAAGAGGAAGTGTGTGTTGGCGAAATCTGCAATATTTAAAGTTTATAGTTCGAGTCGCGTCCGAGGACACTGTCCTTAAGAGATATTTCGCGACCCCTCATCAACTAGGAAGCGACTCTCTCCAGGATTAAGCGAACTCTTCCTGTGATGATACAGGAAAACATAACTGGTGGAAGATAAAAATAATCTCAGAAGATTGGTGTATCATTCTCTGTGTGTTTTCTCTGACATTCTCTATAATTTTCTATCACTTCTCCTTCATCAAGAAGCCCTTTTTATAGACTGTGGAAGGACACGAGACATGTCCCTTAGATTCAAGAGTCACACCCTTTCACAACCAAGAGTCATGTCCTTTCACAACCAAGAGTCATGTCTTTCTTTGACACACTCTTTCACAATATTAAAAAATATTTCCAACAATCCCCCACATGTGTCAAAGAAACACCATTAGATGAGTTCCATACATTGATATAATCATTGTATCTAGTGGTCCTTTGGACTATGAACCAGACCTAGACCGATAATACTTGGTACACATAAATGCCAGTGGTCCTCGGGACTATGAACCAGCACTTCTTGGGTGTATACCAAAGGTACTAACAGCCAGATTATACCCCCACATTTCCACTGTTTACCGAGCGGTTTTGCGGGTTAGGCAGCCATGCGCGTGTCCTATTTTTAACGAATGCTCTAGAGATTTCGCCACGATCTCATAGGAGCGGCTCACACCCCTCATTCGTATAGGTGATTTCTTTAAGTGTATCTGCACATAATACACCATCCCGTGGGATTTGAAATCATTAAGAGTTATTGCTCATCCTCCTCTATGCAATCTAGCACTTTATCACACACCATAGGAAAAGACCAGTTATAATATTTTGGTGTAGCAGTACTAACAAGCGACTTGTTCTTACCCATTGAACCTTCTTCATGGGATCACCAATCACAAAGGTTGGGTTGCCATCGCTGTCGTAATCACACTGGCTTTAGTCCTATTCCCCTCGATGTTTTAACAACTTGTTTTCTTCCCAGGGGTTTTGTCAACGGATCCGATAGGTCTATTTTGACCTCACCAAAATCGATTGAGATAACTCCACAATTTTTAAGCATGCTTATTCTCATATTATCTCAAACGATTGCACCATTGTTCTCTTAACAATGTTTATTGCATTTTTGCAATTATAACTCATCAACAATAAGTGTTGGTTATCTTTGTTCTCTTTAACAAAGGTTATTGCCATTTGGCAAACACAATTCATCAACACTAAATGTTGTATATCTTTGTTATCTTTAACAAAGGATATTGCCATTTAGCAAACACAATTTATTAACACTAAGTGTTGTACATCTTTGTTATATTTAACAAAGGATATTGCTATTTTAGCAACCACAATTCATCAACACTAAGTGTTGGATTTACATCAAAATATTTGCTAAAAGGTTCTCAACCACTTAGCCTCAGTGCCAGTCAATTCCATAGCAATAAATTCAGAATCCCTTGAGGATTTGGTTAGAATTGTTTGCTTGGATGATTTTCATGTGACTGCACTACCACCAAGAATAAACACATAACCACTAGTAGATTTTAACCTTTCTGAATCTGAGATCCAGTTTACATCACTGTATCCTTTTAATACAGCGGTAAATCTACTATAATGTGTGTCAAAATTCATGGTGCCTTTAAGGTATCTCAATAACCTTGTTAGAGCATCTCAATATTAACTGCTTAAACAGTGAGTATATATGCTCAATCTATAAAGTGATAAACTCAGAATATATCACCACTTAACATCCGTGTATTTTAATACAACGAGATACATGATACCAATAATTATGGTACCCCTCAATATTTCATTCATTCTCCTCATGAGATTGAATCTTTATGTGTATATGCTCAATCCTCATATACTGTATCACAATAATTAGTACTAAATTCTCATAATTTGTACATAAAAAATTGAGCAAACAACACCGTCAAATAATGTGTTATCATCATAAGGAATAATTACTCTATGGTAAAACCAATATTTGAAATTCTTTTCAAAATAATATATTCCTTTATATGCCATACACATTAAAAGATTCAATAATCATTCACATCATATATATATTTATACTAAAATAAATATATACCCACAAATAATAATATCATGAAATTTAAACATACTTATCTCTCTAATAGATAAATGATCAAATTTTCATGCTTCTATCATAAAATTTGATAATAATAAAATTTATTGTCAATAGCAAAATAAAGCCTCAATTTAATTTTGATCATAGCACATTCACAATTATAAAATGAGGCTAACAACACATATTTTTTCACTCATAAATTTTATAAGGTATCCTATATCTTAGATACCCCCACACTTTTAAATATCAATTTATATCTCAATAACTTCTCAATAACAATTCTAATTAAATTAGAATTTCATACTATATAATTCCCTTCCATTCTAATTAGAATTAGAATATTCCATCTAATATCATGTGATAAATAATAACTAAGAATTGTAAAATTCTCCCCATAACTATGGTGATATACCCTTCTCATATTTATATTCATATACATTTTACCGTCCCACAATATTATATTTCTCATTGAAATTTTCGTGGCCCCCACAAATAATTACTCAATAAATCTAACATTTGGCATAATATAGAAAGACGCACCTTTTCAATCAGCACGAATTTGGTTCCAAATGGTAAATAACTTCTTTTTGAATTGGTGTTAATGCATATATCTGTCTAGTTTGATATTACGTAACTTTTAGGGTTTCTATCACCCAGGATAACAACTTTATCTCTTGGAGGCACATACCTTTTCGTATGATGATCTTGGAACGTCACCATGCATCTATCCACTAAATCCCACTTTCTTTTGTTCCCTTTAGGAAGGACGTTTAGAGAATTGAAGACCAAGGGCCCACCACCACCATTTCCTCTATAAATATAATAATATATAATTCTCACTAATTACCACCACTTCACTGCTCCTGTCCGTGTAAATTCTTCCTCCTCCTTCAGACTTTATTTCCTTTTTCACACTTGGCCCACTTTACGCTTGCTTCATCATTGTTACTTTTTTTCATCCATAAAAATCAAAGCAAACAGAACAAAGCAAAACAATAACTGTTGGCATAACCGTTGTGTCGGAAGGATCTCTTTAGTCATCAGATGTGTCTTTTCTCCTCTCTCTCTTTTCCTTATTTGATTATCATCAGTAGATTTTGATTCACACAGACAATATTTTGTTTCAACTTCCAATAATTATCGTGTTAACGATAACACAACAATCACAAAATATAGTCAAACATACCTTTACTAAGATAGAGAAGCACATGAATCTTTTCGAAATGATTAAAGAATACTCAATACAAGATTCACATATGAACAGGTGTGGTCCCTAAATCAAGATGAAATCACATAGCATGCCGGCAAGAATAAAGTCTTTCCATAGGAACCAATAAGGAGCGCACACATTTAAGAATAATATTAGGTTTCATGAACCAAACAACCACATGTTAATAGCAAATACTACGTATGCCCAGCCAAAGGGAAAATCGAATATAAGAGGCAGAAGTTGAAAATAAAACTTATTTGAGAAAACTCCATCATGATCCACTCATAAGATTAGCAGGAAATATCTCTTAAGATTGTTGGCGAAATCTGCAATATTCAAAGTTTATAGTTCGAGTCGCGTCCGATGACACTGTCCTTAAGAGATATTTCGCGACCCCTCATCAACTAGGAAGCGACTCTCTCCAGGATTAAGCGAACTCTTCCTGTGATGATACAGGAAAATATAACTGGTGAAAGATAAAAATAATCTCAGAAGATTGGTGTATCATTCTCTGTGTGTTTTCTCTGACATTCTCTATAATTTTCTATCACTTCTCCTTCATCAAGAAGCCTTTTTTATAGACTGTGGAAAGACACGAGACATGTCCCTTAGATTCAAGAGTCACACCCTTTCACAACCAAGAGTCATGTCCTTTCACAACCAAGAGTCATGTCTTTCTTTGACACACTCTTTCACAATATTAAAAAATATTTCCAATAGTGTGGACTTGCGTCTGTAGCAACGAGCCACTGTCGCTTTAATCTTCATTAAGTCTTCTCTCTTGGGAGGAAAAGTCTCCGATCACATACTTAAATTATAATTTCAAGAATTACAAATGGAGTTTTTTGAAAGTGAGGATACAATTTGTGAATTGTGATCCATCATGTATGGGAGCATTGCCTGATTAATTAATTACCTCTCGATTAATGGACTGCTATGGTACCAACTTAAAAAATGGAATTCAGCTAATCTCTCTGTTTTTCTTCCCCAAACAATCATTTGCCTAGCCTCCTGATTGATCCTATGATCTGTAATTCCCTTTATTGCCATTGTCGTCATCGAAAAGTTGGTCCTGTTCATTATTATTCAATAACATTTTAAAAAAATAAAAGTGTAATTCAGTAGGATGCTCCTATAATCAGATTTCCTTTTTGTCCAGTGAAATGGATAAGCCAAAATATGAACATAAAAACACAATATGCAGAGGAATCTCCATGAGCATTAATTAGCACTTCTATATTTATGTTTTAAAATTTATATTAATATGAATTTTGTGCTTGGAATTTAAGGAATTAGTGACGTTATTGTCTATATTTCATGAATAATCTGAATTATTATAAATTTTATATTACGTATCAACACATTAGATCTAAGTTGTTCTTTGTTTTTCTCTTGGCGTAACGTGAAAATGATTCTACTCGGTCCATTATTTAGTTGATGAATTATTCTGCCAGCTAACTGAATAATTAATTAATTAATTAATTTTTGATGATGATTATTGAGTTAGTACGTGGGACATGACCTTTTTGGTAAGAGGGAAGAACCCACGTCAAAATCCAAACGTCTCACTCCTAGCTTGGATTCACCCTCTTGGCTTCAGTTCCCTTACCAACTTATTACGAGTCAAAGTCGACGTCTCAATTTGCTGAATCAAAAGTTTAATAACATGTACAAGCACTTACTTATAAGTCGTACAACAATGTCTTATATATATATATATATATATATCAGGGTTATTTTAGATTTTTAACATTGAATACATAGATGAATTTTAAAATATTATAGTATCTGTATTTGGTCCCTAAGAGGAAAAAAATATGAGCGTCTATTTACAATTTTTATATGGCAACATTGGTGTGTATCTAATTAGTTAACATGCAGTAAGCACGTGAAATTGAAATACTATTCTTATTAACTAATTTAATTAGATTAAAAAAATTAGTTAAGTTAGTTAATATTATCTATAGTCTTAATTATAAAAACTAGTTGACTTTTTTTATATATTAAGAAAGTCAAATAAATCAGTTAATTACAACTAATATAATAATTGATTGACTAATTTAGGGAGACTAGAGAGTATATAATATGGATTTATTTTGAGGAGTTGAATTTAGTCATTATTAACTGATTTATTTAGTTTCCTTAATCTATAAAAAATAATCAATTAGCTCTTATAATTAAGATATGAGGGATTATATCATTTTTTTAAACACCAAAATTATTTTTCTAAACTCCCTCTCTCTATCCATTACTTGATTATTATTGGGAAAGTATCAATAGGGGTAATTTAAAAAAAATAATAAATATAAAAAATATATTTTATATTTATGACTAAAATTAACTCTCTAATTATATTCTATATTAAATACCGAAAGAATAATAAATATTTATAAAATATTATTATGAAATCCCAATGAAAGAATATAATTGTCGAAAAATTTCAATAATAAGTGAAAAACATGAACTTGTTATTTCTTATACTGTAATTTATTATTTTATATTGCTCACTTTGTTATGTGTAGGATTTTTTAGTGATTATATTAATTTTTTAATATTTCATAGTAATTTTTTAAAAATAAAAACAAAAGAGTTGAACACGTTTGGTTTATCCTATTGTTCATGTTTGGTTTGCCGCAAAAAGTCGGTCTAATCTCTACTTGAAATTAACTTCTGCCAAATTCAACAAATTGTTGGATCCTGCAAGAGGGGTTTTTAGAAAACTGTAAACAGTTCTCAAAACATGATTAGCAATGATTTTCTCTGCATCATTCCAAGTTTTATTGGATGGATTCAACTACATTATATTGACAAATTTGTTGGGCTATGTTTTGACAAGATTGGACTGAAACCAAAATCAAATAATTAACTCAATCCAAACCTTTTTTGCCATTATTGGACTTGGGCTTTAATTTAGATCACAAATAACAAAAATATCATGTTGGACTCCCTCATGATCTAAGGGCAGAGTGAAATCTCTCTTATTCTTTCTTCTTAGGCGATATCAATATCGGGTAGGGCTAGCAATCTATTATCCTCGGGAGTAAATTTAGGCACTTAGGAGTTAGGATGCCTCCCCAAGCGCCGTGACTAGAACCATAATAAAGTGGTACTTCCCAAGAATCGAACACGTTCCAAATAGTCGTATGTCTCACCCATTCGCCAGTTGAACCCAAAGATGATGGTTCCAAAGTTGTTAATTTTGTTTCTAACCAATATTTGTAACCTGCTTAGCAAAAAAAAAAAATTGCAACATGCTGTTAGCAAAATTACCGCTAATCCTAACCGGAGTTGGTCTTCATGAAAGGAATTTTGACTGCGATGTTTTCGAATTGCAAGTCATATGAATACAACAAATATTTTTGAGAGAATTGCTCTCAACTAAACCCAACAGTATTCGAATTTTCCAGACTCTTTCCAAACTATGAATTTGCTTATGATTTATAAGTAAACACGCTTGTAGTTGTAGACGCTTGTTACTATTATTGTTGAGACAATTACATCTGTGTCTTCTTTATCAACGTCTATTTCCATTCCTTTATGTGGCCTTTGTTTATCATCTGACCAAACTCCTCTTTTCAAAAGCAAGGCTTGCTTTGCAAAAATCATGGAGGAGAGTTTTGGATTTTGTGATTCATTGGCAATTATGCAGTATGAATATCTTCCTCCTCCTTTTTTTTATTGGCTTCACTGTCTATCACGCGTGAATTATGCTGTGCGATTCTTTTTTAAAAGCAGCTACGTATTCTCTTTGAACAAGCAACAGAATTACATTATACTGTCCAAAGTATTCAAGTGATCACTGATCGGAGTAATTTAGTAAAATTAATAAGAAATGGGCCTAATTTTCTCTAGTTAAAGTTGGGGATGATAGTCAAAATGGTAGTAAAAAAATTTAAATAACCTAGTAAAAATAATACACGAATGCCACATTGTATTGAAGAGTTCATAGATATTGAAGATATCATTATCAAATAACAAGTATAAGATAGCAAAAATAATACACCAACATTTTTAAAAAGGATAAGGTCATTACTTTAATTGTGTTCAGGCGCACTCATGATGGGGCCACTGCTCATTTCTTTATCTTATCTGACGTAGAATGCACCTGCTCCTTTCCTAAATTAAAAAAAAAATAGTTTTCAAAAAAAAAAAATTACTTCCTCCGCACTCTCTTTTGCCTCTCATATTAATTATCTTATTGGAACATTTTATTTCTATGATAGAGTTATTTTTATAAGAGCGTCAAAAAAAATTTTACCTATCAATTTTACAAAAAAAACTAACTTCTCGAAGTTAAGAGGATCACCCGTCAAAAATTGATGTTCTTGTCCTCAAGTATATAAGGTATTGTAAACAACAAATCTAAACACAGCAGAGAGAAAAAAAAGACGAAGGAATTAAAGGCAGCAAATTGATAAAAGACAGAAAAAAACAGAAGAAGGTGGCGTGAGGATGAGATTCCCACTATAACACATTAGGCCAACAATATTTGTTGGATATGGACATTATTAAGAGCAGCTTCGTTCTTTTTTCTTTTTTTTTTTCTTTTTTTACTCTCTACTGACCACAGTAAAAACTGAACCTCGCTTTCAAACATGTCCACATACATGCATCATCGTCTCCCTATATATACAAAGCACCACAGGCACACATAATATATAAAAAATAAAATCCCAAAGAGGAGATCAAGTTTATAGAAGTAGTGCAATAATAATTAGTTGGTTGGAAAGGGCAAAAAAAGAGAGATGGAATGGAGAAAATGTTATCTGGATGCCATATTGGTGCCATCAGCCTTACTCATAAGCATTTCTTACCATCTCTGGCTGTGGCACACCGTTCGGACTCAGCCTCACCGGACCACCATCGGCATTGACGCCTCCGTTCGGCTCAACTGGGTCCGTTCCATGATGGAGGTATATATATACACACACTAACCCTAAACTACTCTCACGGTGTATATATATTTGCACAATATATATATATTGAACGATGATTGTTGTGGCGGCAGGACAACGACAAGAAGAACATACTGGCGGTTCAGTCGCTGAGGAACACGATCATGGGGTCGACTTTAATGGCGACAACGTCGGTGTTGTTATGCACGGGACTAGCGGCGGTGATAAGCAGCACTTACAGCATGAAGAAGCCACTGAACGATGCAGTGTATGGAGCTCAAGGCGAGTTTGTGTTGGCTCTCAAATACGTCACCATCCTCACTCTGTTCATATTCTCGTTCTTCTGCCACACTCTCTCCATTAGGTTCATCAACCAGGTCAACATCCTCGTCAACGTCCCACAAGACGCCACGTCATTGGTCACCTCGTCTTATATACACGACATGTTAGAGAAAGGCTTCGTCCTCAACATTGTCGGGAACAGACTCTTCTACGCTGCACTTCCTCTTCTGCTATGGATATTTGGGCCTCTTCTCGTCTTCCTCTGCTCTCTTACCATGATTCCTGTGCTTTACAACCTCGACTTCCTCTTCTCTGCATCTGCCAGCAACACCAAGGTCGACGTTAATCAGAATGCCAGCTTCATTTGAATAAGATCCAGTTAGAAGCTCCAGCTCTGTATCAAGGTCACCATCGATATCGTCACTATCATCAATACGAAAACCCTTAAGCTTGATATCCATGAACTTGAAATACTATAATGAAAGGAATATAGGAGTTTGTCATTAGATATTTGACCAAATAAGAAATAACCATAGGAGGATAGGGCTAAGCAGAGCGAAAAGGGTTTTACATGAGATAGAAAATAAAAACTGTTAACCCTACACAGAGTTTGTGAATAAGTGATTGTCTGAAACGAACAAAGAATATCTGTCTTTCTGCTAAATATGATGTATTAAATTCATAATTCATTAGATGCTTCTTATGAATGTCAACTAAGTATCGTAAGTAAATTGTTCCCGGTTGTTTAATCATTTGATAACCAGAGTCATTATTTAATAAATGATCACTATAAGTCATACTCAATATAATTCAATCAATCATTTTTTCTGTTAGATAAATGAGCCAAGAATTCTGTCATTACTTTATTGCTATACTAAATGTACGTGTAAGAACTATAATTAACGTACTTGCATGTATCTGCGTATCGTTTTAGAGGACTGGTCCTATGTTCTTTGTAAATTAATTTACCCTCCATCTTTGACCCTTATCTCAAGTATAATGTAACTCAATCTCATATTTGAATACGTAACTAAGAACGAATGATTCGTATTATTAGAGCTTTCTTTTTGTCCCTTAAAGCATATATAAACTTGTTATTATAAGCATATATATCATCCTATTCAAGACAATTCTATTAGAGGTATTGTCGAGTCGGACATTAAATATAAGCACATTTTATAATAATAATTTAAATATTGATTCGTTATACTGTATATATAAATTTTTATTATAGATAATATTATTTGAGATACTGTAGGTAAAAATATAGATATCTCTTTCTATGGTATCTAAATATTGATTCGCTACATATACTCTATTAGACCCATAACCTCTCTGGCAAACAAATATTATTGGGCGTTGGTCTTTTATTTTTAGTTTTAGTTTTAGTTTTTCCTGGGGAAATTGGACTTTTTCCTTCAAATCATGTCCCCCACAAAAGTGGCCCATTTACAACATGGAAGCCCAAAGGACCAATAAGTAGAGAAGCCCAATTCTTAAGGGTTAATTGAGCAACAAGAAAAGAAATCAGGACTGGGCCCTCCCTTTGGATTTTTTGTTTTTAATCCCATTCATGTGTACCGGTACGCTGCGTTTTAAACCCCCCGCCCAACCTTCCCAAGTTCTCCTATTTCCTTCGACATCCATGAATCACGACTCTAATCCAGCTCTCGACCTCTCTCGCGTCCACACCCGCAGATCGACGACACTCCTTCAGTCTTCCCTTTACAGGGTTGCCGGCCGCCGAATCCCCTCTCCGATCTGCTTTAGCCGCTCACTATCGTCGAGGTAAGCATCAATTTCCCTCTTCACCTCCCACACTAGTCGGCGTTTTACCGTAGTCTATGAGAAAATATCCAATTGAAAAATGCATAATCCACTATTAGGATTGTGGGTGGTGGTTAGCAGAGTGAGCTTCACATTACAGAACAAGCTGCTAGGGTTTCTTATTTGAAAAGCAACTAATAGATTGAGCAATAATGAAATAAACTTGTAAAAATAAGCGGTAAATTATAGGTTTTAAGTAATTAAAGCGAAAACAAGAGGAGAATAACCTGTAGCAAAAGAGAGAATGTGGGGCATGTGGGGAATGAACCCCAATTTGTGAAGTTTGACGGTTCAGAAAGCACCTTCCCCTTGGTAGATCTGAGATAAGATTGGGCTTTGTCCTTCCTCGATCCCGAAGTTTATGTTTTTTCTTGTCACAGACTTTGTGGGCTTGAAGGTAATCAATTTGTAATGTTGCTTCTAACTCGAAAGATGCACCAATTTGGAATAAATCAATTCTCCATTTTCAAGGCAATTGCTTCACCTTATGTTTCTAATTCTCATTGCATTCAGTTTCATAAGATTGTTATAATACTTGTAGCTGATTATGCCTTAGAGTTATTTTAGTTTTCAACATGTTTTCTATTTTGAATGTCGCCTTTGCCTGTATCTTAATTAAGATGTATATGTTTTGTCATCGCTCCCTCATATTTTAGGCTATGGTAATCTTAAATGAGGGCGTTCTTTTATGTGTTTGTGTTTTATTATGAGTGAGCCATATGATAGTCACATATGAGATAATATTTGTCAGTAAAGATGCTGGATGACCATATGTCCTGTAGTCTTGGCAAATGCTAGATAACCATTTCAAAAAAGTGAAGGCATTTACGTTTTGCTTAAAAGGAAAACATAGCTAAAGCAGTGAGATAATATCTCCCACTCAAATCTATAGTAATTCAAAGCTGTATAGTTTTGCATGTTTATCTTAATTAATAAAATTGTTCTTTCAGAAGTTTGTGGAAGCAGTAAAGATGTCTTCCTCACATCTGCCCGCAACAACAGAGACTATTGCACAGGCACTGGAAGCCAAAACCCCACCTGAGGCCATCTCTATTCTTTATCGTGTGCTTGAGAACCCCTCTGCATCTCCTGAAGCTCTGCGCATTAAAGAGCAGGCCATCACAAACCTCTCCGATCTTCTTAGGCAAGAGAATAGGGCAGAGGATCTGCGCAGCCTTCTCACTCAGTTGAGGCCATTCTTTTCTTTAATCCCTAAGGCAAAAACTGCAAAAATAGTGAGGGGAATAATTGATTCTGTTGCTAAAATACCTGGGACATCTGATCTACAAATTGCACTCTGCAAAGAAATGGTGCAGTGGACTCGAGCTGAAAAGCGTACTTTTCTGAGGCAGCGGGTTGAGGCAAGGCTTGCAGCTCTTCTTATGGAAAATAAGGATTATGCAGAAGCTTTGACTCTCCTTACTGGCCTGGTCAAAGAGGTTAGAAGATTGGATGACAAACTTCTTCTTGTGGACATAGACTTGCTGGAAAGCAAGCTACACTTCTCCTTAAGGAACCTACCAAAGGCAAAAGCTGCCCTCACAGCAGCAAGAACAGCTGCTAATGCTATTTACGTGCCCCCTGCTCAGCAAGGTGCCATTGATTTGCAAAGCGGGATTCTTCACGCAGAGGAGAAGGATTATAAAACCGCATATAGTTATTTCTTTGAAGCTTTTGAGTCCTTCAATGCACTTGAAGACCCCAAGGCTGTTTTTAGCCTAAAATACATGTTGTTGTGTAAGATTATGGTGAGTCAAGCTGATGATGTGGTGGGCATTATATCTTCTAAAGCAGGCCTCCAATATGTTGGTCCTGACTTGGATGCCATGAAAGCTGTTGCAGATGCTCATTCTAAGCGTTCCCTTAAGTTGTTTGAAACTGCTTTACGGGACTACAAGGCACAGTTGGAGGAAGACCCAATTGTCCACAGGCACCTGTCATCCCTTTATGATACCCTTCTGGAGCAGAACCTTTGCAGATTAATTGAGCCATTCTCAAGGGTTGAGATTGCGCATATTGCTGAGCTAATTGAACTTCCCATTGATAATGTGGAGCGGAAGTTGTCCCAGATGATTTTGGACAAGAAGTTTGCAGGAACATTGGATCAAGGTGCTGGATGCCTCGTCATATTTGATGATCCCAAGAGTGACGCCATTTATCCTGCAACCTTGGAAACTATTTCCAACATAGGGAAGGTTGTGGACAGCCTTTATGTTAGGTCTGCCAAAATCATGGCATGAACTGTGTTGTTAATGTTCCTGCGACATGACTTTGTTACTGTTTCATGATGATGAGCTTTCGTATTGTTTCTGTTTGTTTTTCTTAAATTGTGATACTAGAAATTGTGCTAATCATATATAGCTAAACTTCTTCCGGATGGCATTGGATTGTGTTTTAACTTCGAAGTGTTTGGTGGTAACCACCGCCTGTCTAACCCTGAATTTATAAATATGAAGTGCGGTATCTCTGATCTCAAGGCATGAGCCTTTGATGCATCGCGAATTGCATTGAGTTACTACCAGATGTGATTGATAAGGCCTTGTTTGTGGCAGATGGATGTATGTGGGGAAGATATGCCTTCTATTATATATCCGTGCTTCATGCACTCAAGCATATCATATATATATATATATATATATTTTGTCGTTTTTTAATTTTTTTAAAAATTGCACATTTTCAAAAAAGATTAGAGGCTGCGATTTAAGCACCTTTCTAGGGAAAATATCTATCCTAGCAATCAGTGGGTTTTTTAAAAAAACAAAACTGATTATCGTTAGTTTAAAACATATTTAAGGGCCGCCATGTCTAAATCACTAGTGTCATGTTTACTTCATGTTTCAAAGGAACCGTTGACTTTGTCAGTAGGGGTTTGGTGGCATATAAGCTCAGACCCTATTTATAATTTTAAGCTATTATTTATCTCTTTAAATTAAAATATAGAAAAGAAAAAGAACCATGGAATCTAAACAAAAAACAACAAAGGGTCAAGCGTCATATTTTCTTCCCCATTCCAATTTCCGAATGACGGAACATAAAGGTTACTCAACAACGTACGCTAATATTACCCAATCGTTTAAAAAAGATTAAAGCTTAAGTGGCTGGTTTTTCAGAAATCTGACTTTCTTTCTGTGAATATCATTACACACACATGTTGGAGTTATGATAAATCTCATGGTTCGTAATACAAATGTCCGCTTAACGCACGTTGGATTTGAAGATGGATAATGCAATCCACAAAAGAAAAGGAGGAGGAGGAGGAAGAGGTGGAATTGAAAGGAAAGCGTAGTGCAGGTACATGATAGACTGGTCTCAACTCTAATCGAATAGTAAAGTATTTAGAGATAATAAATGAAATGATGTGAAGTTACAATTACAAGAGGCAACAAAAAGTGGATGCATACTACAACTAGTCTGCTCCTGACTGGTGTCGTCCCCACTCTATAATTTGGAATGGTGGCTTTGGCTTTTCAACGCCACTGGGCAATCCCTAGTCACAAAGTTAGGTATTATTGCATTATGTTAGGAAAGTGATGATGCCAATAAACTAATAATGCAAACAACTTTTATAAACTCACCAGAAAGTGAGCTCTAACCTGCTTTTTTAACACCACCCCCATCAAAGCTCCCTCTCATTTTCTTTCTTATTTTATAAGTACCTGCCTTTTGTTTTAGGGCCGGTGCTTGTCCTCATCAATCCCCCATATTTCCTTTAAGAAACCCACTTGTGTGTTTTTTTACCTCTTTCTTCTTCTCACTGTGCCTTTCCTCTTCCTTCCATATCTATTGCCTTTGCTTCTTTTCCAAAAGCAATATCCTCTTCCTTCCATATCTATTGCCTTTGCTTCTTTTCCAAAAGCAATAAAGTATTTTAGCTCCTCTCTTCCTCCCCCCACTTTGCCCCTTTTGCAATTTCACTGTCACTCTCATCTTCGTTTTGTGTTCCTCTTCTCATAGCAATAGTGAGGCCACTGCCATATATGACCTGGAGGTACACATTCAAATTTTAAAAATAATTTTTTTATTTTTTAAATAAAGTTGCGTATACATGTCTCTCCCCATACCCTACTTGATAGAGAGCCTTATGCATTAGGCTTTTAATTCACACTCATGACATGTCTTATTGTATTTATTTTTTATACAACATCTGAAATTCAATACTATCAGTATTAGATTAGAACATTATCTTACTCATAATAAAATAACTACCTTTGAAATAGTTTTTCTTCGTTCACACGGAATTTAAACCTAAAGTTTCATATCGTAACACTTTCTCATTAGAACTTGGTGGCACCTTATTATATTTGATAGGCATAATTATATTCTTTTAGATGTCACCCCATTATTTGTGATGTGGTGCTTTGCTTCACCCACTCCTTGAATTAGAGGTGCTGATGAACCCTTTTTTCTCTCTCTCATGATTTTTTGTGGTGTTGATGTATTCCTAATTGTGGCAAATGTGGCTTCCAATGTTTCGCCAGCAAATGCTTTGCTCTTATTCTTCACTTTACTTAAACACACACAACATGCCAAAGAATCAAAGTTGTGGCAGCCCCTCTGTCTCTTTTGGTCTGCTCCCCTTTATTCTATTTTCATTGGTTTTCCTTATGTGTTGCCCAGTTATTAATTCTGCTAAAGTTTTTAAAATTTTATTATACTGTTCTCTTGGTCAAGAAGTAACTCTCTGATGTGCACTATAAAATTATTTGTTTTCCTTTCATGCTGGTCACAGAAGTAGCCCATCGTTTTCATGTGTCGGGTCGTTCTTAATTAAAATTAAATTCGACATATTTTCCAGTCAAAAGGCCTGTTTATAATTTATTAATTAAAATATTCACTAGATTTAATAATCTGTACGTAAATAATAGTCGCACTCACCACTACCCCAATAAGTGTCTAAGTGGCCATAATTAGTACTTTAATTATATTATTACTATCCTTTTTTGGATCTTAATTGTTCATAAGTAATCAACCACTATCAGCACACAGTATTGACCTTTACTCACTCTAAAGTCTAAGCTAATCAACAAATGTTTGTGTAATGATATATAAATATTAATACCAATTTTGTTTCTTGTTGTCACATTAAACATAAAACATATTCTAATAATGTTTGGAATTTTACAAAAAAAAGTAGTAATTTTTTTTGGTAAAAGTATAAAAATATCCATTAACTTTTATCTTAGGGTTGCCTAACACTGTATGATTTTCTATGTATAAAAGTAACCATAATATTATAAAATAAAAATAAAAATAAAAATATCAAATTCTATTAGTTGATCGTTAGATAAAAAAATTATAACTAAAAATACTAATATAGACACGAATGTAGTATAATTATGATATAGTTGTAATCATCTATCATTTGTTAACTAATATTAATTTATTATTTTTTAAAAATAGAAATATTTTAAGAATTAGTATAAGACATCAACTAATTTATCATTGTGCCTCTAAATTTATAATTTATCTCTAAAGTATCTATATGTTAAAAATAATAAATTTATATTAGTTGACAGATGATAAATGATGCCAGTTAAGATATAATTATACTACATATATGTTCATGTCAATATTTTTAATAAAAAATTCTTTATTTAACGATGAACTAATATAATTTAATATTTTTACATATATTCTATAATATTATAGTTACTTTTGCATCTAAAAAACTTATATGATATTGGGCGCTCATGGAATAAACTTCATTAGTATTTTTACACACCCATCTTTTTTTAATATATGCTAGTAACATATTAGTAAACTAAAAACTTTTTTAAAATATAAATTAAATTTTTAAAAATTAGTCTCATCAGCTCATTTGAAAGTTTCAAATTGATTTACTGCCAAAAGAAAAAACTCAATTTGATTTCTGGGCAGATTTCAAAAAGATACCCACAGAGATTTTTCTATTTTTATACGCGGCAATTTGATGATGCTTCCCAGATTCGGAGGCAAACAGGCCAGATTCGCAAAATTATCACTACTTTCTTGGAATGTCCTCCTTGCCTAGGATTGGTTCACCAAGTTTCCCGCCATCAGTGTATAAAATAAAGTGAAAATATGAATACAATAGAATTCTTTAGTTTTATTGTAAGGTAAAAAAAAAATATTTTATAAACAAGATTATAAAAAAAATACTACTTAAATTTTAAAATTTTAAATCAAGAATTCTTACAAAAATATATTATTATTTATTTTATATAAATAATAATTAATTTAAAAAATATAATAAATAAATTGATTTAAAATTTTAAAATTTATGTGATATTTTTTTAGATTTTTTCTTATTTTATATTTACTTAATTAATTTAAAATACAATAACAATAATAAAAAGAACCATTCATATTTAAACTCATTCAACTTTCTTTATGCAAGAAAATATCTTGTTTTCAAAATGGATATATATTAATTAGCCTAAAAATATTTTTTTTTCTGAATATAAAAACTTATTAAAAATATTAGTTTTAATTCTAAATATAATATTTTAATTTATTTTATCTTTAATATTTATTACATTTTAAAATTAATTTGTGTACCTCATCAATTGATCTATAATTAATTAATTTAGTTAAATAAGTTAATTAATTGTTAAATTAAGGATTGATGAGTATTAGTATTAATTAGCAAACCAAACTCAATAGGACGATCTATAAAGCATGAAGAAACCATGAAGACGGGAGGAACCAATTATTGGCATGAATCGGGAGCCTCGCGGTTCCAACACGTAATTCCACGTATCTTCTGATGTCATTTTCGTAATTTCAGTCTGTCCACGACTTTCTACTAAAGTTTTAACTTCATGTGCCGTCCAATCTTTTTTCTTTTAACTATTTCTAAAAAATAAAAACAATTATTTTACGTACTTGGTTTTCACTTTTCCTATTTATACCCCTTTACTTGCTTCCCTCGCTCCCTTTTCCTTCTCTTTCCTCCTTTCTCCCTCTATTTTCTCTCCGGCATGATGGAGACCAAGCCGGCCGCCGTCTTGCCTGCCTCCGCCACCACTCAATCCCAATCTCTCCACGCGTCGTCGGTTCTCTCCGGGATCTGCAACATGAAACGGACGCCGTCCGAGTTGGCCCTGGAAGAGTTCCTGATTAAGACGGTTGCATCAACCAACGACGAGGACGTGAAACCGTACGAGCTTTGGGGTCAAAGAGACAAAAGTTTCCCCCACGCGGACTCATTTCTCGCCGGCGTCGGCTCCGACGATTTCGAACACGCTTTCCGAAACTCGGTTAGTGCTCTCTTTCACTTAACGTTACGAACGCCCTCTCTCGCTATGTAATATATGTATAAGGAAAAATAAAATAAGTTCGTTCGAGAACCATCTCTTGCCACGTCATTGCGGTTCGGCGGCTTGGTGACGTGGCCACCCTCGTTGTTTCACGCCTTGTGAATGAAATGAAGTGGCATCACCCTCAGCAACTCCACCAAGTGCTGATTTCTAAAACCGCAATGATTAAGAGTGATTATTACGTTATCATTATATATAAATAATAAATTTATTATGTGATTGCTTTAGAAAACATGTCTTTCGGAGAGATTATCAGTCTAAGGCAAGGAATTAAAAAACAAACAAACTAGCAAACTGAACTCACAAAATAATAATGGGAAAAAACGTAGTATTACTAAATATCAGCTTTCGTTTTTCTTGGCTATAAAACTGTAACAATCTTCTTTGTCGCAGGTTTTTGTTTATGGTTAAACTTGCCTCGAAATTCCCGAATTCCCGGGACGTTTATTACTACAGAATTTAATTTAATTTTGTTAAAAATAAAGATTTTAAAAGCGTGAAGACGGTGTCTTGTAGAAGGAGGAAATTAAAGTACAGTGGAAGTTTGAATAGAACAAAAGAAAAGACGACCGGGGAAAGACAAGTCTTCACGAGCAAGATGGAATATAAACTTAACCTACCAGTCATGGGTGCTTTTGGTGTTCACATATCAATTGTTGAAGGAATATTTACAGAAAGCGTGCATCAGATGAAGTTGAAACCCCTTGTTCTTTTTTCTTGTTTTGATATTTTTCTGTCATTTTGTTTTTAAAAGAAAGACTCTTGCGTGCAAGATTTCCTTAAAACCAGTAAAAATCGTGAAAGGCCCATTTTTTTTAACTAAATATAATTGTTGCTTTCAATTATTTTAAAATGAGTTTATGCTACTGTTTATCAAACATGGACAGAATTTGTCTTGGGGTGGTGGGTGGAACATGATGCCCATAGAAATTGCTCACACTGATTCATGTTAAACTATTGAGATGAACAAGAGAAAGGAAAAAAGAAAATTGGATTCCATAGCTTATTTATTTATAACACAGAAGCCAATTATAATATGAAATTATAATTCACATATATAGGGCACTGTTGGTAGATGAAGAAGAAAATTAAAGGGAAGCATCCATTAGATGACTCTATTATTATATGGCATACTTTTCTTTTTCTTGTGTTTTCTCCTTCCTCCTTTATTCTAAAGTAAAAATCTCAACCTTTTTCCTGCTTCAGCACCGACTAGTAGTTGACAAGATACTTCTAATTTAGCAATTTAAAAACATGGAATCATTCATCCGCTGTGGTGTGTGCCCACAATCTAATTGAGGGACTGATCATGGAGGGCTATCTTGTTGCTTCCCTCTAGTGCTATTTGGAAAAGAAAAGGGAAGATAACCTGTTAAGAGAAGAACTCTAATAAAAAATAGGAAAGAAAAGAAAAAAAGTTTGTAGACTTTTCTTTCTGAGTCAAGAGTACCTCATGCTCCTATATATAACTAAATTAACCAGTTTGATCCTTAAAATTTCAGCTTTGTGGATAATTGCAGGATGCTGTGACTGCCTTTTCAACTTGTGAGGAACTAACAGATTCCCTTGTATGGCCCCAGAACGCAACTCCCAAGCATTCCCCTCTCTCTGCTACGATTGAATCTCAGTCATCCATTTGTGGTACTGCTGGTAATTAATCATATAGGCTATGGGCAAAACGTGTATATTTTTGTTGATTTTTCTCAGTACACACTTTTGCATGATGTCACGCACCCATATGTGCCCTGTGCACTGATGTATGTAGCTCATAAGAAACTTGGTTTAGTTGATGTAGTTTAACATATTTGGATCAATTGCAAACTGGCCACCAGTTTGCAGCCCTGTGTCAGCTAATAATCAACCAACCCTTGGAGATACTCAAGCCAAAGGAACCACCACAAGTGCTTCTTCCTCTCGTGAGCAATCTGATGAGGATGACGTAGCAGGTCCTTGTGATCAGAGCACAAACCCCATTGATATGAAGCGCCTCAGAAGGTATATGTTCATCAGTCACTCCATAGAACATTCAATCTTCATCATCCTCCCTGTTTTACATAGTGGTCTTCATTGTTTCAGGAAGGTTTCTAATCGGGAATCTGCAAGGAGATCCAGAAGAAGAAAACAAGCACATCTTGCTGATATTGAGTTGCAGGTGAGTGAACTGAACTGATGTTTTGGAGTGTCAGAAACAGGGGAATGAGAGGAATAGTATTATACTTAGTGAGATTCAACCATGAAATTTGAATTCGTCTTCCTCAGGTTGAGCAACTGAGATTGGAGAATGCAGCTCTGTACAAGCAGCTTACAGATGCCAGTCAGCAATTTCGTGAGGCTAATACAAATAACCGAGTGCTAAAATCGGATGTCGAAGCTTTGAGAGCCAAGGTATATCTCTGATCCTATTGGATAGAGTTAAATTTATATATAGATGAAAAATCTCCCCCAAAATTTTCTTCTGATCAGATTCATGAACTAGTGAAGATATTGTGTACTTTCAGGTGAAGTTAGCTGAAGATATGGTGACTAGGGGCTCCTTCTCCACCTTAAACAACCCGCTTGTTAAGAATCAGAGTCAGCTACACGTGCCACAACAACTCAACGCCACTAGCCTGCAGCGTCGCATGGCATATGTCTCGCCGACGATCACTGTCCATGGAAGTGATGCCTCATATGCTGCTGTTGCAGTTGATGATCATAATTCATCTCTTGGTCTTGCAAACTTAGATATCAGCAACAGCAATTTCAACACTGGAGTTATTAGTGATGCCATGAGATGTATCAATGAAATATATCGTTGAAACGTTTCACTTCGCCCCTATTAGATCCAACTTCATATCGTTTTGCCTAGTTAGATTATTAGCTTCTGTTTTGTCTAATGTTTTCTTTTATGTCCATTGAAATATTATGGTTTTCTGTTGTATTTTGTTTTGTATAAAAGTACTTATTTTGCGTTTTCTAATTTCCCCAATTCTCGTGCAGCTAAAATGCAATAAGCAAGTAGATCAATGAAAGAGAAAGTAAACAATCCATCACCAGATTTTTCATTCAGAGAACTGTGGAAGAAGTAATATACAATTGGCTGATGATTAATAATTTTATTAATCCTAAAAACAAAATGAATAAACTGCAACTAGCTACCCCATCATCAACTCAAACTCACCGAAATCAACCTTGCCATCAAAGTTCAAATCTACAACATTCACCATTTTCTCAATGGTACTCATGTCCCAACCTTTATCCAAACCCAAGCAATCTAGAACCCTCTTCAACTCCATTGCATCTATGTATCCATCTCCACCTTCGTCGAATATTTTGAAGGCCTCCTGCAATAGCTCGTTACGCTTCGACATATCTTCCAATCCATTGAGTACTTCTTCTACAGGAACCTCTTCATCTTCTAAGCCTCCTCCTTGGGTAGCAAGTTCAAACCCTGATGAGGGCTTCTCTTCCTCTGAACCATTGTATAGCAAACCGAGCTTCTCTACCACTTGCCTTGCGTTTTCCTTCTTGATTCTTCCATTGTTTTGCATGCCAAAGACAGTGATGAGAGCACTGACCATCTTGTCATCAAGTTTGAGCACATTCTGGGGCTTGCAGGGAGGATCACTGCGATCAACTTTAGGCTTTGAGCTTTCTTGCGAACGTCTGAAACCTTGTAAAAGGTCTCCAATGATCCTGGAGCATGCTTCGGTTACCCCCATTCGTGGAAATGCTCCAAGAACAAAATTCAACAAAGTAGGAATGAAAGCCAAGAATTGAATTACAAGTATGGTGATTATTTTCATCAAAGTGCCCTACTTATATAGTTGGATCCATGAGGTAGCAACCATTGCAAAATATCTTGAATGGCATTGTATGGTAGAATTATAGCAATTAAATAATACTAATAATTGTGTTTGTGTTTGCCTGATTGACATTATGGACTTCAAAGCTGGCATACAAAATTGAATATAATAATGGGCAATACGCATTAAATACAAATATTCTAAGACTACTTGTTTAATTTCAGTATAATTAAGGACAGTGCGAAGTTTCAGAGATTGGTTGACAGTGCTGTGTTTTGCTTTTATTTCTAGCATCGTGGAAATCAAGTTGTCTGTTGAATTCATCTTGCCCTTCAAACTTTTTTGGGTCCAGAAAAAAGTAATACTAAATCTTAAGAGATCTATTGCCAAAGGGAGGAGAAAGTGGAAAGAGAGATCAAGTTGTTGGGATAAGGCTCTATCCAAGTAGCTTCATTGAAGAAAGTGCTGTTCTAATGTGGTGTTTCATACTAAAAGTGCACAATGGAACAGTCGGAAATATTTAAAGCAAAGAGATCTGGATCAAATCAAACTACTCGGCTCTCTATTATATTTTTGCAAGAACTCATGCTCAGAAACCGCGTTTTGCAGTTGTACCAGTAAGTATTATATGTGAGTGCGTCTATTATATTATGGCTGATTCGCTGCCTTTCTTCCTGCTTCCACTTCTGCCTACATCACGTGGACGTCTTATTAATTCATATTCCTAAATATATTATAAGGTTGGGAATTCAATGTGCTGGCAATGATGCTAGATTCAACGCCCCAGACAATACCCTTCTTTGTTACCGTTAATACGCAGAGTAATTCTAACTTGAGCCTCTTTCAAATTTAACTATAGGGAAGGAAATTATTCTGCTATCGATTTTAATTTAAAACCTTCTCATATTTCATAATTTAAAAAATTAACGTCCTTCCGATATCCATGCTAAGTACAAAAAATGTCTGGACGTGTCAATTGAGGGTTGGGGGATTCAATCCCGAACAACCCATATTATCTCAACTTATGAATCCACCTCAATAGCTAAAGCAACATTAGCAAACCCAAATGCATGAAACCATACTCGATAAACCAAAACTTAAGAGAATACGACTAAAAAAATTTATTCATAACTATATTACAGTTTTGGCCAAGATAGGGGCTGAAATAGCCCATGTGTATAGTTAACATTTCTGAAGCAAAGGAAAGTCATAAAAATGTTCATAATCGTGCAGGAGGACCAAAAGCCAGAACGAAATATGCATTATACATTTATACAGATAAATTATGTAGGCGACAAAAAATATATAATACATATAAAGCAAAAAAAAGGCATTGATCATCAATTAATTATAGGTGCCGCATACTTGGATTCCGAATCGGGCCCTCTGGGCGCAGCTGCAAATCTCATGAAATCAGCTGGCACAGGAATATTTAACTCGGAACAAACAAGATGCACAATTCTTGCAGTGACAGCTCCCATTGATACTTTGTTGAGAGTCACAGCAATGGAAAACCTGTTTGTCACGTCACAAAAACCTGTGGACCCACCCATACCCGAGTGCCCAAACACAACGGTTGAGCCGTCTATTGGACTAAACCTCTTAAATCCAAGACCAAAACCACCGGTAGGCAGAGCTAAATTCTTGTATTCCCCTCTACCCAAGAATTGATCAATAATCCTAGGATTCTCGAAGATCTTGGTAGAAGAATGGGTACGTGAATCACTGTCTACATCACTATTGCTATTGCTGCTATAACTCAAGCTACTGTCAGTAGTAGGAATCCTAGTAAAACCATCCCTGTTAGCATTTCTACCACTATTAGCCTCCAAGTCTTGGCAATCGTTAGTTCTATTAAACAATGGTATGGTCATTCTCCTCCGTCTGCTGCCTTTCTCATTTCCGGAGGTCTTAGGAGAAGAAAATTTGGGTTTGTGGGGATGACTTCCAAGAGGAGGCTCGGAAGCGGAAGAATGAGGTGGCGGAATCTTACCCCCATCTGCTAGGGCAG
Organism: Leucaena leucocephala; assembly: GCA_037074615.1. NCBI lineage: Eukaryota > Viridiplantae > Streptophyta > Magnoliopsida > Fabales > Fabaceae > Leucaena > Leucaena leucocephala. Next base: position 3,294,400 of record CM073517.1, on the reverse strand, counting down.
CATAATAACGAGCAAGGGCCCTGGCAGACATGTGTCCATTAGCTGCTGGTATGATTGCACGGCGGACTTGTAGCGCATTGAGAAAAGGAGTCAAACTGGTGGCCGTTTGAGCGATTTGCTGTGGCTGGAAGGTGGAGGGGAGGTCAGAACGACTGGCGATCCCTGAGAACTTGCTCAAGTCATCTGTATCTACAGTGAGAGCCGCTAGACGTGATTCAACCCCTACACAAAGGCAATGGACCACGGTAACAAAGAAATCAGGCCATCCCAAGATTTTCTTTTACTATTCCTCCAAATGACCATATAAAGAGTATATTCAGTTTCCACTATTCATATATGCACCATCTAATCTAAAATCACTAAAGGACTATATAAACAAATCAAGTTTCCACTATTTATCTTTCTAAAATTACTAAATTAATACTTACCTTATATTTGATTACTATTAATTTGCACAGAAAATAAATCCAGTTATGTACAAAACTACATATTGCAAAAAAATTTATAATTTATAATATTTATATAACTTGCCTGGGGGAATCCCTACATATAGCTCTCCTTCAATATGGAGGGGGCGAACTATTGCCTCTTCCAGGATCTCCTGAAATTTCTTGCCAGATGCATGCTGTTTTATCCAAATAAATTATCAGACCAAAATAGAATCTTTAGCCGGCAAATTTTATTTCTATTAAGTTTAAACTGGTAGAAGATTCTAAAAATTCTTATGTCCAAGAGACCGCAGTCATACCTCGATGATTCCACCACAAAGCCAGCCAAACGATAAATAATGATATAACTGCTCCTTTCCAGGTTCAGTCTCAGGTGCTGACATGCCAATGCGATTTAAACATTGTTCCCAATCAAGCATCAGTAATGGGTTTTCTCGATTCATGTCTGCCATTGCATTGTGCAGACCCGCTGTATGGTTAAGAATGTGATTAACCTGAAATAAATAATTTTTCAATATGTAAACGAAGAATGAGAAATCTTGTTCTTAGACAAGAGAATGATCACGGTAAGAGGGCGGTAAAGCTATCCTCCTAAACAGCCAGAAAGAAAAAAATACAACAGCTAGAACATTTATATGGTGCCAAAGAGCTCACTGGTCCCACTGGACAAACAGAGACTCCCCTAAGAAAATCATGGGAAGAACACTAGAAGCCATACAAGAAGACAGCCGTGTTCCCTTTAAAGCCATTGAAGTATCATTGAAAAAATAAGCATCATGCTCCAACTAAATGAGCATTAATCTGCTAATGGTTATGTGACCTAGTGGCATGAGAGTTCTTCTGCAAGTGAGAGGTCAAGGGTTTGATCCCGCTTGAAACTTTAGGCCGTTAGTGCTTGCCCTCTAATTAAAAAAAAAAGAGGAGAGATGTAATCAAGACCAGACCTTTATTGCATCTTTTCCATTTGATCCAAATGCCGGCCAAATATTTGCAACATTCTCATCAAGCTTTAGTTTTCTGCAATATAATTAACATAACAATTAGTATGGGAAAGTGGATATTTGAATGGTCAATGGAATCAAAATGAGATACTGAATTTACATATTAAAAATTCTCCGGACCATGAAAAATTATATTATATTAAATAGTGCATGAATGAAAATTGTTAACTTTAAATCACAGACAACATAATATCTCTAGATTTAAGTATATTTCGCACACCAACCAAGCTATCAACAATATAGATGCTTCTGTGGTATTTAGAACTCATGGCAAGATGTTTGGATGTTTATGTGTAAAGTTACACCTGGATTAACTTAAGATTCAATGTGCAGGTACGCAATTCAGAGGAAACTTTTGGAGTTTTAAGTTATCTAACTACGAAATCACACATAAGTTACTCATATCAAGTACGTTTATATAGGAGTACCTACTATTTCTATTGCATCTTCAAATTTTGTTTTTAGCATGTGATAAAAATCGATATGGTGTGAAGATAAAATATTAAAAGCGAAATAGAAAGAACATATGATTCTAGTAGTTCGCCACTGTTTTCCTCAGAAGTGTTATATACAGGTAAAAATTTGTAATCACATATACCATAATTTATTTCTTTTCGTCTCTCTCAAATCAAGCAAAGTGACTTATTGCTTCAAATTTTAGAAGAACCAGTGGATTGGGAATTATTCTGTTTTAGATTCTTTCACTCATCTTTGTCAATTATCTACTTAGCATTATGGTCCAATTTCCACATGTCTAACAGTTGGAATTTTCACTTTTCTAGAAATCCAAATGAGAAAATTATACATGACCGATTTGGGAGAGAATTATTTTCTTGGCCTCTTGTGGGCTTAAGCTCATGGTTTATTTTGGGTGGTTTCACTCGTTGATTTACTCAGGGATTAAATGCTTTTTTTGATATTCAGTCTACAATTTTTTTCCCGTATTTTGGGAAGACTTCTCGTACTCACTTTTTTATTGCTATTCTCTTCTACAAATTCTCTATTCCTATCAAAAAGCAAAGTGACCTATTGTCTTCACCAAACTCTCCTAACCCAACTTTAGTTTAGCTGACTACATCAATGGAAGGCAATTTAATAATCAAGATTCAAACCCCCTCTTTATTTTTTTGGGATCTTTTGACACGCTCGCTCTCCATTTCCAGTTATGATCCCTTATCTTACCTAAAGATGACTTAACATGAAGAGAATCAAATCTATTATAGGCATGCAACTCAGTGCAGCCCTGGTGGTGATACTAATTTCTATGTGAAGCAACAGTCCTATTTTGTCCAACGAAGAAACTATGTACAGCAACCAATTTAAGGACACTGAAGCTCCATATAGTATATCTTTAGAACGTACCTGTTGTCTACCAGCCAATGTAACATTCCTGCTGCGATACCCTTTGTGACAGAGAACACTGAAAAAAGGCTATCAGGCTGAACTGGACGAGGATCATATTTACCAAGCACTCCAGCAGCAGTGTCAATAATCACCTCTCCATCTTTGTAGGCACAAACCTTGACAAAAGATTATCCAGAATTGATCAAACTAACTGAATACATACTTGAATGAATTGACTGGCACTGATACGAAAAAATGATGGAAACTCCAAACCAAATTATAGAAATTTAAAATAAAGCTCCTCTGCCAATGTATGAACTAAGCAGAAGGAAGATACAGCTAATGGAAATTAAGGAATAAATGTAAATAACATACGAACACCAATAGTAAAAAGACCTACTACAGCTAAGAAAGAACCCACTCACACTCTATGAATGACTACAACACCGCGCACACAGATACAGAAAGAAAAGGTAATAAAACAACAATAAATTGATTAGATTAAAGCAATTTTAAGCTAAAACATACTTAGTCACCAATAAGAAATAGTGGTATGCACCTGAATTCCAAGTATTTTATCATTACTCCCCAGTTCAATTAGAAGTTGCCTCAGTTTGGCTTCTACCTCAGAATGGACTGGTGTATCATAGATCCACCTACTATTTACTGATGGTCCCCGATTAATGTACCTGACCAAGTTCTCCTCAATTCAGCCAAAAACTAAACCCAGGAATTTGGAGATAGAATCATAAGAGTTCAAAAGACTCACCCATTCAAAACAGATTCTGCAAATGGCCTCATTATGTCCATATACACAATGCGCACATTCATGGTGGATGAAAGCCCTAAATCAAAGCCAGGTAGATAAAAAAGGTTATGAGTAGATAATCAAAGTCAAACATCAATCTGGCATCATGGTGGTGAGTACAGACCTCTTAGGAGATTAAGCACCCTTCCAAATATAATAATATCACCAGGAAATGCATCCACCTGAAAAGACAAAAAGAAATTAACATTAACAGTGCATCTAAAGTGTAATCAATAGCACAGTTCTAAAAAACTAAAATTCAATATTATATATAAAACTCACAGGATTGAAGCGTTTCATTTCCTTCTGGTCCAGATTCATTTTCTCCTGTATAACTTTCATATTTTTTATTCTTTGATCGGCCAACTCTTTCATTGTTTTCTTAGCAACACCAGAAATAAAACACAATAAGATAGGAGATAGAAAACTGAAAGCAAGGACGAGTATAATTTTGAGAGCTTACTGCATACTTACATGGGATTCATTTGCTGGTGTTGTAGAACGGAAGAATACAGTTGCTACTTCCATGGCCTGCTCTGGCAAATCCAGCCGAAACTTGAGCCCCATTTCAGCAAAAGCAGATAGAAGAGCCACGTGGTCCCCCTTATACAAAAAGCATTGCACAATTAAGTCAACATTAAGAAATATCATTTGGTGAAATGAAAAAAGTAAAAAAATAAAATAAAAATAAAGAAGTACCCAATAAGAACAATGCAAATAAAAATTAATTTAAAAGGAATCAAAAGCAACTCTAAAAACAGACATTGATATATATATATATATATATATATATGTAAGAACAAATAAAGCATATCATTAATTGAAACTAGTAATTCAAACAGAAGTTTGTTCCTGAATCCTTGACTCTTCATGATCAATACACATGCACACGTTTGTTAACTTCTGACCATGAGTGTTTAAAATTACCCAACCTGATCCATAACCTCTTGGGTGATGAGGATTGGAAAATGGCAATAACATCTTGACACGCTCCATAGGCGGAAGGCAACTCACTGTCACCAAGTGGTAAACAAATCACAGTCCCACAACTATGTTATGTTCTTTTTTTTTTTTTAGTATAGGTATCCTCCTATTAAAGGCAATCCTATTCGAGGTACTATTGGGCACTAAATGTGGGCAACTCTCCCTGCAGATATTCGAACATTGATTCGCTATATTGTGAAGGACTAGTAACTAAAAGGATGGGGAAATAGGGCAGTGAAGATTAATATATGCCAAGTAGAAAAAGGGTAGCTTCAGTATCTATTAGGTGAAAGACAAACAGATATATCTAATAACATTATAACTTCAAATCATCATAAGTAGACCAAGTTTCTTCTGGCGCAAGATCTGATGAACTCTGATGGTCAAGAATAAACCTCAATTCAAGACCTGAACATTCTGAGCCAGGCTAGGATCAGTTAGCTGCTCAAGTCAACAGCCCAATACCCATCCTTAACCAAAGCTCTAGTTGAAGATGTTAAAAACCACAATCGTTGTCACACTAATTTAACACTGGATAAATTTATTCATTTACATGTTACTAAACCAGCAATAAAGCCTGCACAAACCTCAGCAGATGCCAAAAACATCTTAGCAAGGGCTTGCTTAATGGTAGTTGATAATTTCTTTGTGAGCCCAAAGTCTAGTAAAATGGGACAATGCGGAGATTCCTTGCTCACAAGAAAATTTCCTGTAATATTCTCAAGTAAAAAAGAGTGAAAATATTCCATGAGCAAAGGAATAACACATAAAAATGATTATTGAAATCGGAAGTTGACTTGTCTTCAATAAAGAGGTAATCAGAGTAGAACAAATCAATAACTGCTGTACATATTCACATCATACACATAAACACAAACACATGCAGAGATGGAGAGAAAAGTAGTGTACCAGGATGAGGGTCACCATTGAAAAACCCATCAATATATATTTGGTGCGAATAAGCACGGGTTATCTCCTCAACTATCTTTTGCTTATTTACCCCAAAAGCTTCTAGCGCTTCAGAATCATTCAGTCGAATGCCATCCATGTACTCCAAAACAAGGACTTTTTCTGTTGACTGTCATTGAAAGCAACAAGAGTGAATCATACAGGATAAATTCCACCAGAGAAGAAAATCATAGAAGAAGTGGAAGCGTGCACATTTCCTTTTAAACCAAAAAGAATCCAAATACCAACTGAAATACATTATTAAAAGATGCAAGCACTTAATTGAATAATATCAGAATTTTAATCATGATGCATGTAATTATCAATTTTACAATATTTATTCGAATAATATCAGCATTTTAATCATTAAATCCTCTGTTTCATGATTAATATTTAGATTGGAATCGTTGTACTTAGAATGTTTACTTCAAAGCTATCAAAAACTGTCTAAAACTTTTAAATCCAGAAAATTATGCTCAGGCTCATGACATTAGAGGGTTGAAACTTGAGAAATTGAAATACCTGAATTACATCTGGAATCAAAACATCAACTCGATTGGCATTCGTATTGCCAACATATTGGTTTCTGCAACCAAGATTTTTGGCCACCTTTCTTGTGTTTTCTACAGTAAAAATATTAATAAGAGAAAAAAATTGCAATTCAAGGAAATAAAGGAACCAGATTAATCCAATAATCCTACTTGTTGGGAAGAAGAACACAAAACAGAATGGAATACGAAAAAAGAATAAAATAAAAGAGCAATTTCGATGATAAGAAATTATCCTTGAACCTCTACTTATAAAAAGTGAAAAGAAAAGAAATAATATTGCTGAGTAATGATTAAAAGAGTATAATAGACATTGTATAGAGAAGATGGAAAGACAATTCCTTTCCTTCCAGGATACCGAACAGTATGAGGATAAGAAAACAAAAGGAGGAGAGAACCTTAACATAGGTGCAACATTGATAGATATTCAACAGTGAGCTAAGCAAGGACCATATGAAAGGATATCAATATATCACAGGTTAGTTGGTATTGCATCCTATCATTCACCCAGATCATTAAGAGAACTATTTATGCCAGATAAAGTTTGATTACAAATTTAATTCTACACAGTTAAATTTTAGGCAAGATCTGGAATACCAGCCTCATGATTGAAATCAACTTCTTTGGGAGCTTCTCTGCACCATTCATCTATCATAGGATTGAAGTTATATTGTGGCTCAGCCCAAGCTATCCAATCAACAATTGACTTAGCACTTTTTAAGTCCTGAAAACAATACAAGTCCAAACCATTTGGAAAACCCTGATTCACCATTTTATCCAGACATCCTAAAATGAGAAGAAAACCAGCAAACCTCCAGTATGACAGTCTTAATACCATCATGTTGAACTTTAACAACAACTTCCTGCCCATTGAGAAGAGTTGCGCGATGGACTTGCGCTATCTGCATAAATCAATGGCACACAAATGGCATTGAATCAACTCACTCCAGGACAAATAGTTATGTACCGAAATACTAAATTATGCTATTATTCTCTACTAGCAATAACATCCACAAAGTCTTACTGATGCTGTTGCCAAAGGTTCATTGGTGAAATTTGCAAATAGCTCATCCATTGATTTCCCCAGCTCTTTCTGGATTGTGCCATAGATCTTGCATATATAAACTTCATGTCAGAACTGAGAAGTCTAAAAGTTTCGCCCAAGCAACAGAAAAATTGAGAAATTATACATATATGCTGTTATTCATGCTCATGGATGGAAAAACTACATGCCATGAGCTTGTGAAGCTCAAACTAACAACATCGTTTTCATCAGACTAAACAAGAAATTCATGCCCATATTGAAGTACAAAAATCCACGAACCCCATAACTAGCCCATTATAGATTAAGATTTTTTTCAAAGTTTGAAAATATTGGGATTTATTTTCTCATGTCATATCATCACATAAAATAAACTTTATGCTGTAAAGATGAACCCTTTTTCTAAATAGATAAACAAAATAGTTCTTTAATTAAAAGCAAAAAAACCTCTTCCAAGGGGCGAGGAGGAAGAGCATCCTGCAACTGCTTTAAAAGGCGAATATATGCAGCTGGAAGCACATCAGCACGAGTGGACAAATATTGCCCAAGTTTGACCCACAAGCCTTCTAACTCAATCATCAAATTCAGAACTCGCCTAGCATTGCGTTCATGAGCCTTCTCCCATAGAGAAGTTTGTTTAGATTTTTTAGTCCATTTCTCTCTTTGTTGTACAGACTAAAGAAAGAGTGAGAAACAAGGTAAAAAGCGTTAATATAAATAAATATAAAAATTAGATAAGTCAATCCAGGAAACCAATGAAGTTCACCTTATAATCTAGGTATACTACTATGGCCATTGCGAATACTCGAACGCGTCTTCCGTAAATGTTTCCCCGCCCCATTCTCACAGGAGAGCTAAAAAAATGGAATCTCAATATCCTATAAATTTAAAGATCCTTTGGGAGACAAATAAGAAGCGACTAGTTACTATCCTGCAGAATTTCAATAAAACATGCACTGTGAAATCCAGAGAATAACACAAATCAGAAAAATGCTAAGAAAGAACCAATTGACTGAGCTAGTGAAAAAAGAGAATGCACAATAGTACAAGCAAGCATAAGTAACAAGTCAACTCTGAGATCTGGACGGAAGAAACAACCTGCTTCAGTTGGTTCAAATTTCTATTTCCAGAATCCTTAAGCCTCCCTGAAGATAATCTAATTCCTAACTCCTAAGGAAGTAAAACCTATGCATAAGATGCCCCGATATCTTGAATTCCTACCAAGCAGTGTATAGTACAACACTGCATATCACCATCACTGCTTACGCTGCACAATTGCCACTTGGACTTGGATGTAGTGGAAGGGTTTGGTATTGTGTGAGATAACCTTTGGGAAAAACACATCAAATGCCAACACTTGAAGTTGGAGATCCCAAGGTCAGAAAAAATTTCACATTACAGTCTCATACTTCCAATGTGAAACCGAAGACCCCTAATTAGGTCTTAACACTACATAAACACTATTGGCAACGGGCTATTTCAAGTTCATAGAAATAAGAAGAAAAATGCTGATTGATCACATACTCCGCCAGAAAGTATGATAACAATTTATCAATTAATCAGCTAAAAGACAAAAAATAAATAAAAAGCTGTTCATTACAGCAGTAATGAAATTGATCGCGATTTAATATGCACTAATCCTTGGAACATAACCCGACTTCGAAAGACAGCCTGATTTGCCGATTAATATCACTGAATAAAAAGACAATTGAGATCAACAGTCGTGAATCCTCGCATTGTAAATTAAATATCAACCAATTCGAGAGGAAGAATAAAACTAAGCTGAATCAAAGATAATTAGTGTTTAAGAAACTCGTGAATCCATCAATAACCAGATTACAGAGCGACCTGGACGCCTTAAGGCTTAAATGTACTTCAGAGACTCGTAAAACGTGAATAAAATAAACAGAAACAAAACGGTTCAACAGTACTTCAGAGACTCGTAAAACGTAGATCGCGTTCTCGAAGACCTGGGCTCAAAATCGCGTAGCTGAATTACTAAAGCGAAATTCAACGATAATTATTATCGGAAAATCAGGAGAGAGTGTACCTCTGATGTCTAGGAAATTAGAGTGAGTCGGAGAAAGATACAGCGGGAGAAACAAAGGGCGCCAGAAGTAAGGAGAGAGAGGAACGAGAAGTTTCAAGTTTCAACGAAGAAATGTCGATGTCGTTTACTGGAATTAGAATCTTCCGGTTTGCTTAGCAAACGGGTAAACCGAACCAAAATCAACGAACGCACTTTTCCTCTGCTTTCACTCGCTGCGAAATGGGAATGGGACTGACTTCGCGACGGGATAATGCGACAGGCTTTCGCGCCAGATTTCGACACGTGTTAGGTCCTCATCTACGCAATATTGTTAATTCACTAATGAATCCATATTATATTTCAAATACCATTTTTCCCAAAAAAAAATACAAATACCAAAATTGAATCTAGTCTAGAATTGATACAGTTTTACAAATCAGATACGTGATTGATAGATTAAAACGTATTAAGAATGACAAAAACGAGGATGATGATAGTGTGAAAGGAGGAGAGGATTAAAATAAATAAAGAGGAGGGCGTTGGAATCAAGTGGGGTTGGTGGGAAACCAAGAAAATGAAACGCGGTGTTAGTTGGCGTTCGGCTAAACACTAGCCAGTCTCCGTTCTTCTGGATTCTCTTGGTCTGTGGCTGTGGGTACTCCCAGTCACACAATACTGCTTTGCTGATCGGATCAAGACGATTTAGCCAACGACATTGATTTTTTATCTGGCCGCAGTTTGATTATTCAAAGTCAATGTTTTAAAATAGAGATTTCATGTTGAATTAAAATAATTAATAACTTATCGCCATTGTAAATGTGTGACCGTACTCTTGCGCTCCACTAATAGTTAAATTAGAGTTGCGCGCGGTATTGTTGATAAAAACATGCTATTTATAAACGTAAGCTAAGTCAAATACAAGCGTTTCATTTTCATTATTCAGTCTCGGTTCTTTACATGGTTTATTTTTAAGTATTTACTACATTTTAAATAGTAATACAGTCTTAGGTCAAAAAAATTATAGGATAAAAGTATATTTAGCATCCCAAACTAATTTTAAAAGAGTAATTAACACTCTAAAATATTTAAAAATACAATTAGCACTCTAAACTAATTTTAGAAGTACGATCAGCACCTTAAAATATTTAAATTGATACAATTTTATCTTTTTATTAATAGAAATATAAATTTATATTCAATCTATGTCATGTAAATTTTTTATTTCAACATATTATTATTTAAAATATTACATCTGTCATATTATTTAAAAAATAATACTGAATAAATCCTAAAATTGATTTAAAAGGGTAAAATTATAACAATTTAAATATTTTAGAGTGTTAATTCTACTGTTAAAATTGATTTAAAATATTTATTATATTTTTAAATATTTTAAGGAGTAATTATTCTTTTAAAATGTTTGGATGTATTTTTTTAAACTAAAATTATAATATAGGGTCATGATTATTGGTATGGCTTTAATCAAGAAAGTGCATGCAATCATCATAAGTTTATTACAAGACGGCCAACTAATCAAAAGCAAGAGTGATAAATGAGGGGTGAAACAAGCCACTTTATTTAATATATTAATTATTAGTGATAATTTAAGGTGTGTTTAGTTTAATTTTTAAAAAATAAGTTATGAAAAAAATTGATTATAAAATAATTTTAAAAAATATATTTTATAAAATAAATTATGTATAAAAAATAATTTTAAAAAAATAAATATTCAGCTGATTGTTATTAAAATATATTTTTAATAGATAAATTATTAAAAAATACATGAAATAAAATAATTATTATATAAAATATAATTTTAAATTTATATTTTGTATTTAATATTAAAATAATAAATAATATATATATGTATATGATAATTATTATAATAGTTTTTTTAATACGTAAATTATTAAAAATAACATAAGTTAACATAATAATTACATAGGTATAATTTTGTAATGCAAATTTTTGTTTAAAGTAATACATAATTAAATAATATATATAAAAAATTATTATTTATAATTAATTAATAATTAATATGTATTTATATTTTTATATAATATAAGATTAAATATACGCTTAAATATTTATGACAAAAAACGTATGTCTAGAAAAATGAAAATTCTACACACTTGTGGAGGATATTTTAGGTAAAAAAAAATTCTGACGTAATAATTACCCCGCCACACCTATTTTGTGCTTCCAAAAGTGACAAAAGTTCACTTTTGTCGAAACCATATCTGGGAGCAAAATTATGGTTTTATGCCAAAAAGTGTGTTTTGAGAAACTTTATGTTGGGGTACCATATCTTCAAACTATAGTTTTAAAGCCCATAGTTGTTTTTGGAAGGGTACCCAAACATGCACTAGTTCAGATGAGAAAACTAATTTCCAAACGTTGGAACCGTGTTGGAATTAATACAGCAGGTGTTTAGTTTTTCCTAAAATTATAATTTTAAAAAACTTTTAATTTAAATTATAGTTTTAAAAAAAATTAAACAAAAAGCGTCATTTATTTTAAAAAACTTATATATTAAACTGTAATTTTAAATTATAATTTTAAATATTTTAAATTATGATTTTAAATAAATTCTTAAAAATAATTAAAGTGTAGTGCTAGGCATATGTATCTCATATTGAGAATGATTCGTAAGCAATGGAACCTGAAAACAACCTACATGGCGTCTATATATATATATATTCTTTCTAAGCAATTCTGGGGAGTTCTGATAACAACATTGTTTTTTTATTACCCACCCATTTACCGGAGTTTTGACCTCACTATATTCGGATCCGACCCGCGTTGCATACTTAGCTATGGTGGGTGAGTCTCCTAACGGAGATTTTTTGCATACGTCAAGGCTCAAACTCAAAACTTCATTTAAGTGATATCGAGCCGTTTACTTCTCGGACTAACCCTTTTAGTGGATAACAACGTTTAGGTTTCCTGCAGATGGTTCTGCCGTTTCACGTGGGCTTCTTGGGAAGTTTATTAATTTTTCCAGGAAATTGGACCCTCTAAAGCTGGGCAACGTTTCGTAGCCGCCTGTTAGAATTGTAGAGCTACTTCTGCTTACTGATACTCAACATTCGTTCATTCTTTTTATATATTTATACCCACTTAACTATCATATCCTTTCCTTTTTCTGCTGATGTAACCTGCCCTTCTATTTCGTTTTAGATGACCTTGAACCTTTTATCAATATATATATTGATAAATTTGATGAAGGATATATATATGAACCATACATTTGATGAAGCTTATTTTTCACAAAAAGTGAGATAAGGTTTTAGTATTTTACGGAGAATTAAATATATCATAATTGGTCCAACTTTTAATAATACGTCAGGTTCATCCCCAAATTGGATTACTAGTTGACGGAGTAAACAAATAATGCGTACACCCCCAAATTGTATGCTCAAATTAGTTTAGATTTAGGATTTTTCGTTCTATTAAGAATAAAATAATATGATCTTATTTTTCATATGCGGCTAGTATCCTAATCTTATTTGTAGTATAATTTTACCTATAATATTTTAATTTAGTACAATTTCACCAATAATCTTTTTAATTTGGTATAATTCTTGGTATTTGAGAAATAAAATTATGGATAAAATTATACCAAATTAAAAGATTATAGGTGAAATTACACCAAATTAAAAAGATTATGGGTAAAATTATATTACAAATAAGATTAGGATACTGGCCGCATATGAGAAATAAGATCAAGATATTAGGTGCTACTTTATCCTTTTATTAAAATAATTTTTTAAATTTGAATTGAGATTTATTTTGAATAAATGAAATGAAATTTTTTAAATTACTAAGTTACATTCTAGAATATTTCTATTTAATTCTTTGGATTCCTAAAATATCTGCTTTTAATTGCTAGGACTGGAGGTAAGGCTTATAAATATGACTCAACACATTCTTATTTGTATGTCTTTTACGTTTGTGTGTGTGTGTTCATATAATATATAGCTTTGACCGATTCAGAAGAGGGAAACGAGCACGACAGTAATACGCACCGATATTGTGCTATGATAAACAGTGTTCTTTTTATATGTACCAGGAAACCGTTTATAGTATATTAAATAAACCAGGTTTTAAATTCGAATCTTATAGCTAGACTAAAAATAACATTTTAAGTGAGCTACCTTCCATTTAAAATCCAACTACACTCAGAATCCAAATTAAAATAGTTGTAAGAATCAAATACTAGAAATACCAAATAATCTTTATATAAAAATAGCATTAGCTGCATTAGAAAAGTATCGAATATATAATAAAGCCGTTGGTACTTTCGCATTCACATCCATATAATATACGTGCAGTGCTTCTAAATTCTAATCAATGTATATGATCGAGCAAGCTCCAACCTATATGTGTACAATAAATCGAAGAAACATGTACAAAAATTACTTGCGCGGATCATATAAGGAAAACGCAATATCACAATTCTGTGGTAATACTGAATACAATTCAGGAAATTAAGGTAGATAAAGCCGAACATTATTAAAAAAAGTTGCTTCATTCTGAAGGAATACAAGACTTGGCTTGCTGGGTGATACATTAAATCACCCACACGAAAACCTTAAACAGAACACTAGAGTAAGCAGAGCGTTTATGGCGGTAGCTGATCCAACTAAAGTTAAAAGTATATTCTCTCTGCATTTTAATATATATAACATATCTAATAAATAAAAAACAAAAAAGAAGATGGTGTGCTATCCTCTTCTTCGTCCTCCTGCTCTGGTTTATTAGTAGGAAGGCCAGTAAGCATCCAGATCAACACATTGATCCACCATGCCCATATACTTATTACTCTGAGTCGTCTGAGGATTGACGTTGCTCATATCCACACCATAGCAGCCTCCTACGTTGTCGGCTCCGAGAGAAGTGACAGGTGTCACTATGTTGTTAGAGCTAACCAAATCGTGTTGGTTACTGAATGGTCGCAAAAAGGGTTCTGATGAGGTGGGTGCTCCACCTGCAACTGTATTTCCCAGATTCAAATTTAGGGCTGAGATACTGAACCCTCCTGATGCTGTAACGGGATAGTTGAAGTGGGATTGCATCGGAAGGTTCAGACAAGCATTATTATTGCTTGGTACAGCTGAATGATTCATCATTATGTAATTATTATTATTATTATTATTATTTCTTCCGTAAAGGAAATGAGTTGCAGGATCTCCAAGCTGCATCATATTCATCGGTGGTGGCATATTAACAGCTGCTAAGTCCAGGCCATAAGGATTGAAGAGTCCTCTTGTATGGTTCGAATTAGGGTACTTCTTTACCACACTCGCACTCTTCTGAAACACTCGGCAGACCACCCATTCATCTTGCTGTTTCACGGAAGAGGACGAAATTAAATGATCATGCGGTGAAACGAACCCCTAGATGTGTGTGTTTGTGTGTGTTTGAGGTTGTTGGGGATTAATTACGTACCTTGTTGGATTTAGAGTGAATGCGGTATTCATGCATGACCCAGTTGGTTTTCTCGCCTCTTGGGGCCCTGCCTTTGTAGAAAACCAGAGTCTTCTTCATGCCAAGGAGCTCCGATGTGGCGGCGTTGACGATTTCCTTGTCTTTGCCTGTGGTTTTCCAGTAGCCGGTGTTGGTTGCTCGATTCGTTCTCACACCAGTCGGGTACTTGCGATCTCTCAAACTGAAGAAGTACCATTCTTTCTCTCCCATCTTCGCCTTCCCTAATCAATTAATATATTCAACCAAAGTGTGCAAGACTTAGCGCATAGATCTAGAGGAGCGGAAACCCTAGAAATAATGAATCTGAATTGAACATGATGAGAGATAAGTAACGTACCTGGGAGATCCCAAGGCTCGCATTTGTTGAGATCCACATCAGCGATTGCTCTTCCTGTAAAGCTAGAATCAGAGATCTTGTTGATGAGATAGTGAGTGATAAGTTCTTCATCTGAAGGATGGAATCGAAATCCCGGCGGTAGGGTTTCATCTTTCCCTCCATTACACTTTTCCATTTCCATCTCTTTGTTGCTTGATTCCTTCTCCTTCTGTATATACCACACACACACACAATAACTAACACATCATGCATATACTCTCTATTCTATTTGCGCACAAGTAAAATGATATGAAGAAGAAGAAGAATTGAAGCTAAACGATTTTGGAAAGACTTGTATATACGAACTTCCCTCAAATAATAAGAGGATGGATCTGCAGGTTGATTAATGGCTAGCTTAAGCAGTTACACTTACTTGCATTGAGAGACAAATTCTCCTTCGATTCGGGTTTTGATGCTCAATTATATGACTGTGTTGCCTCGTTCACTAGGAAACGAAACACTGGCTTGATAGATACTGCACCAATCTATCTATATATATATATGTATATGTATATTTATGTGTGTGTAAACGTATAAAAAGGAGACCAGCAAGCTTTCTTGACCGCTATGAATTATAATGTTCACCATGCATGACAAGTTAGGGCATTTCAAGTGCAGAGGCAAATTAAATGAAGAAAACAAGGAAAGCTTAGGAAACTTAAAAGAGTGTGTTCGTGAAGCTTTCACCAAACGTGGGCCTTCACCTTCAAGTTGAAAATATACCAGCTGTATATCTGGGCAACTCAAATCAAAATGACTATTGTGACCTCGTCAAAGATGAAGAATTCACATGCCAACGTAACGCTTACAAGCAATTCGAAGGAGCCCATCATGCACGTGATGGAGTGGGCCACACTTATTACCTAATGCTATTTGATTTCTATGACCAATCAGGAGATGCCGTGTCATCAGATGAAGACAATGGAAGAGTCAAAATAGACGAAGAATAGGCAAAAGAAAGCAACCACCCTCAATAGAAAACAATGATATCAATATAATCAGTATAAACAGCCTTTCTTACCTCTCCCTGATTCTATGTTCTTGTTTCTTGTCTCAAATTGGTTTTGGATGAGAAGAAGATCAAGGCAAAGGTTAAGTTAATTAGAATTAATGTAGAGATAAAGTTAAGTGGCGCAAAATGAATAAGCGCATATATCGCATGAAATTAATGGAATATGGTCATAATTTGCTTGTGATAAAAGATAGACAGAGGAAGTGAAAAGCTCTGTCTGGGGAATTTTTTGGCCTTTGTCCATTATTCGATTTGCTTTCTTCATTTTTAATTCTTGTCTCTTTTATTTAATTAGTGGTAACACCGTCTACAAATTAAAGCAACGTCTCTCTTTTTAATCTTATCCTGTTTTGGCATCACTAGCCATGTCTCATTCAATTATTTTTGAAAGCTTTTCCATATAACAATTAATTGCATGTATAATATTATAGAATATGGAATGGTCAGACAATCTTCCCGTGTATATTTTTAATTTTCTATGCAAAAGCTTAATCCAGTCCTCCTTTTTGTTCCGATTATAAAGAGGGGACACATTATGGAAAGATAGCTAGGATTAATCCAAATTAAATTACATTATGTTTTTTTAAGATAAATGAAACAAGACATAATTAGATATGAAGACTATATATGATTTTGGTCCAAAAAAAATGTTCTGTCTAGGTCCTTATCTAGTTATCTATTTTTCTTGTGTGTTTTTTTTCTTTCTTTATGCCTTAACCTACCATGATAAAGTAGAAAAATTATCCTTTAAATATTAGTTTAAGGAATATTCCTCTACGGTCTTCATATAAATTATTCAACCTATACTTGCGCACTTGCGTATCCAGAGGGCCAAATACATTTCATACACTCCAATTTTGCAATACTATTGTGCAAATATATATTTCAAGTCTTTTGCTCCCGTACGTATGAATACATTTCGCCTACTAATTGATAGCGAAGTTTGGTTTGATTTTTAGGGTTTCTTCTCTACACAGACGTTCATTTATTAATTATTGCAAATTGTATATGTATGCATGCATGTACTATTGCTGCTGCAATATTAATAGTCCGTAGGTACGTGTATTGCGTATGGAATTAAGATGTGATTTCTCATTCGCACAGTGCTGAATCGGGATGTAATGTCTCACAATTTCAACCAAACCAACTTGCGTGCAGACGTACTTCAAGATGGAAAATTATG
This sequence comes from Leucaena leucocephala, assembly GCA_037074615.1. NCBI lineage: Eukaryota > Viridiplantae > Streptophyta > Magnoliopsida > Fabales > Fabaceae > Leucaena > Leucaena leucocephala. Next base: position 3,277,186 of record CM073517.1, on the reverse strand, counting down.
GGAGTTTGCGCTACTTAAAATCCACACACTCACACACAAGAGTTTCTCAAAGACTTGTCTCGATCTCTCTTTGAAACCATGAGAAGCAGAAGCCTTGGCGTCAACTTAATTTGCGATTTTTCTTTGATTTTCTCACGGTTTTTTTTTAAGAAAAATTTTGGTAGTATATCAGAGAGGCTTAAGGCTTTCATTACAATTCCCCATAGACTTTTCTCCTTAATTATGTTTACAATTAAAAGTAATGTTCTTTTTTTTTATTACAAAAAAAATTTAGATGGGTTCGGTACTGGTCCCCAATCAAAAACACGGCACGGCCTCAGGACTCAGAAATTACTTATAAAAGACTTATGAGGTTGTCTATCAAATGAGTCATCACAATAACAAAAAAAATCGAACTTATATCTTTATGGAATATAAACTCGTTCTTTACTATTTATATCAACTCTTATTGGCAAAAGTAATGTTCTTTATTGCATGTGTGTGTGCAGATTCTTTTGTTCAAGATATCATGTATAGCAGTTGGCTTTTAATTGGTGATTTATAGTGCCAACTCACTGTTTCTCCAAATTAAATCATGTATCTAGGATAGAATTTCGGATGTTGTGGGTTGATCGACCATTATAAAAAAGACATTTGTTTGTAGCGGTTATTTTGTATGATTTGTAGAGATTTTGACGGCTAGAACCAACATTTATAGTGGTTTCTCAAACCGTTGCAAAAGCCACCGATACAAGCGATTTTGTAGGGATTTTTGTGAACTGCTATGCATCAGGTCAAACCCACTATAAAGATTTGTAGTAGTTCAGAAAACTGCTACTAATTCTAAAATAAAAGGAGACGGTCATGACAAATTTAGTAACAGTTTAAAATCACTATAAATATTATTTTGTGAGTCACTACTAATTCGGACTAAAAGTTGATGACTATGTGAAAGTTAGTAGCAGTTTAGAACCACTACAAACTTAGTTAGGGTGCTCAGGTCGGCCATGTCTCGCCCTTAATGAGACGGTGGGATCCAGCACAGACCCCTGAGACTCTTGGAGCTTCACCTTGGCCTAAGTTATCCGCACCTATCAAAACATTTTGTTTAAATTAAAATTTAAATATTAGTATCAAAATATTACACATTCACAATTTAATTAATTAAATACTTACAACAATTTCTTTAACATTCCCGATGGAGGGGTGCTGTCTCAAGGCCTGTAGAGTTGAGGCCACATTTTCCCCAGAGTAGGCGTGAATCCTTGCTCCTGTTAGGTCTTCCTCACCTGCAAATTGTTAATAAAACAAATAATATGCAGACATAAAATTAAGGTATAAATATATTAGTTAATAAAATTAAACTCTACACTTACAGTCTCATCATACGTGACAGCAAATGAGACTGAGTCGAACCTGTAGCGCATTGTCTAGTGACTGGTGCTAGCAGCATTTTTTTGAGCAAGTTGTTGGAACAAAAAATTAAATAGAGTTAATCAAATTATAGAAACAAAATAATTAATGCAATAGATTCATATCCTCTTCTCAGGCATCATTCTAAACTGGACAAAATTTGCCCAGTCCTGAGTAGGGATCCCATTGGACACACTGTCCTGTATCTCCTGGGTGGTCCTCGTCAAGTCGCCTCTCTTACTGTTAAACAGACAGCTCCTCTCGTTCTTCTAGATTTCCCCCATTCTTTTTAGGGAATACCCCTTATACCCTCACCGACAGCAAATTTTCCATGTAATTAAGTCAATAAGAAATTAATTATATAAACATTTAATCAAATTATTATTTAATTTAAAAATAAGCAAATTGAATATAAACGTTAAGTATTAATTAATTGCCTTGACAACGTCCAAAGTATCACTCTTGGATTGTGTTCGTATGCCCTGCCAGTCACGAGCATCTATGGCGAACCGGGTCCACTCCGAACCTAAAAGACAGAAGAATTTGTTCAAGAGTTTGCCACCCTCATTGACAGGTTGCCGATAATCATTAATTGGCACTATAATATGGAGATCATACTCCAGCAACAAGACTTCTTTTTTCTTTAGCCTCCTCATAGACATGTTCCCATTAACGTTTGCAACATTTAATTGGGATATTAATTAAAATAAAATGAAATTTAAATAATTAAAAAACTATATATGAACAATATTTAATTATTATATAAATTATTTTTTTTTTGAAATGTAAATAATTAAATAAAATACTTACACACGAGATCAACAACTTGGCCTAATTGGCGCTTACCAGAACGACGTTATTCATGCCATTGGGGCTGCTTATTCTACATATCCATATTCCCCTCTTCCTCTTCCCCCTCTAACTCAGCCTCCTCCTCCTCTGCACCACCCCATGAAGTTGAAGGTAAATTCTCCCCTAATATCTACGTCATCCATGCTAAAGGTTGGGTTCTCCGTTAGGTCCTCAGATAGCCCCGTTTGACCATCACAATTCTGGTCAGGTCTGTTAGGATCAATCGGTTCTTTGCTGGGTTGATGAGACAGAATTTTGGATTTGGATATGAGAAAAGAATTTGTTAGGGCTTCGCTACTCAAAATTGCCAAAAGTGAAAAACTGAAGGTTGGGGATATATTTATAGACGTTCAGTTTGTAGCGATTTTGAGACAGCGGCTATAAAAAACATACAAAATTTTTAGCAGTTATCCCCCCAACCACTATAAAGTTGTGACACATAGCTTGTCTATTCATATATAGATGTATAGTTTGTAGCAGTTGGGGGATAATTGCTGCAAAAAGCATTAGACATTTCTAGCAGTTGTCTACCATTCGCTACAAAGTTGTGACGCATAGCATGTTTATTCATTTTCATAATACTTTCTAGCGGTAATTTATTAGCTTATTGCCGATTGATGCTTATGCCCAAACCATGTGTTCTTTTATTTATCATCAAGTGATGTAACGTACAGTCAAACATAAGTTAGCCTTATGTTTATATTTGTGTAATCCAACATGATTGGCCAAAGTTATCAGATATATTCCTTAAGCACGTTTGATTTGAGATGAAGAACTGGTCCTGTCTTCAAATGTGAAATCTGAATTTACGTATTTGAATGATTGAACTAATTTCCGGGATAATGAACTATACTTGAATTTTTCAAAGGTTAGTTATGATTTGGGGAAGATTCATAGCTCTGGATTTGAATTAATATAACTATGCCTCTCGCGTTTGTGGACAAATTGAAGACAATCCAAAGCTTTCTTATCTTACACTTCAAGTATTAAATTTCAACTGTCTCGATCATGTTCACCTGTTATGAAATCAGCTAAATTAATATTTACATGCATTATTGAAGCTGTTAATCATCGCATACATAAAAAGTTTTAGCAAAACAAAATGGGCAATTAAATTAGTTATGAAACGGAAAGGAATTCTGATGAAAATCATCATGTGATCCTGCTAATCTGGTACCCATAAATATATATATGCTAAACACGTACATATAAAGAGCTGTCGTACATTAATTAAGACAAAGATTAGTTATAATTTAGGTATATAAACATAACCTAGCAATATGGGAAAACTAGTTAGAAGAAATCTGAGCTAGGTCACATCGATCTACTGAAAATCAATAGCACTTTCGTGTGTCAGAATTTGTAGGTACGTATGGTCACTAATTTATGGGATGTTAACAATTTGAACTCTTGAACTGTGTCCCTCAGCATTCACCGCCAAGCAATAAACTCATAACTGAAACGTCCTGCTGATGGACTATATATATAATCACGAGTGTCAGTAAATTAAATAAAATTGTTAAAAGATCAACGAAAAACAAAGATACAGCTTCATTTGTATAGTGAAATTAAAGCAGCCATATATGACTATATGTGAATATCACAGGCAGGTATGCTAATTGGCATACAGTTTTTGGTGGAGCTATTTAATTATTTAATTAGATCAGATTTAAATATTATCAAATCTCATATCTACCCCCAAGAAAATCCTTATCTACCGTTCTCTAGGTTACTATATAAATCCAACTACTACTTCTTTCATGGCTATAGTGACGTAGACACTAATATGATTATATATACATACTCTTTTATTTTTTTAATATAAAATTTAATTTATAGTATAATTTATATACTATAAATTAAGTCTTATATTAAAAATTGAAAGAGTATATATAATAGAAACACAAGTCATTAGGCTTATCGAGATCAGCTCGCTTATCTTGAATAGAAGCCGAAGAGATATGAATCTCTGTGGTAAGTCATAAGGTTTTATGTTGGTTTGGCGCTGCAGAAAAACAGATTATTATACAACACGAGGATGAAGTTAATTATCATGTAATATAATCGTTGGGATTGACATGCGTACATATATGTATATATGCACATCGCCGTGCTAGGGTTTGATTTTAGAATTAAATAAAGATGTTGATTGATTAATTGGTGTGCTGCGTTGGAGAAAGTCCTAAATTCAAACTTATCCTTCGTCGCAAATTCTCTTCTAGACGTTAGGGTTTTTTTGGCCCGTGTCGATCAAGGCAATTTCCAATCTAACCATCACTTCTACTTGTTAGTCAATTTTTATGATTTGGACATATTGAAAGGATCAATCTTATTATGGCACGTACGATCGCATTCCATGGATGGAGGTTAATTAGTGTTGTTATATAACCAAAATTCATAAATCAAGCTGCGTAATCATTAATTAATTTCAACACACCAGATTAAATATCTTAATGTGTGTGTGTGTGTATTTTCTAATTGACAAGGGAATATTTTATTATCTATTCTCATATTATATCTTAATTAAATTATAAATCCTTGACTCGATCGACAAATAATTGACAGGCATTCGTCAAGAATCAAGAAGAACCCGATCAATTTGCTTTGTTATGCTACTTGTCAAGCACTTCAAAATAAAGTAATAGGAGCTGCAATTAGCTACGTTACTTAAATAATTAATATGGACTAAATGACTTTGCTAAATTTTTTTACTACTCATGCTGAAATAGTTCGAATATTTAGGATGCAAGAAAAGAGAAGGATCAAAAGGAAAAGATAACAAGGGAGAATATATATATATATATATATATATATATATATATATATATATATATATATATATATATATATATATATTGCGGTTGCCCACGTGCTGGCTAATCAGATTGTATATGTAAGTAGTCGAAAGATACGAAGATCTTACTAGGATTAAATTTATAATAATGGCGTCGTACATTATCATAGTTTATGCCTGGACATATATTTGTAAATGATATAATTTTTTATAAATTTTAGATTATCAATAAATATACGCACACAATTAGAATTAATGAATTATAGATAATTAAATGAATTATAGAAACTGTTTAGATAAGAGTTTAAAAAATAGCTTATAAAAAAAATTTTGGGCAGCTTTTAAAAAATAGTATTTGGAGAAGAGTTTATAGCAAAAAAATAGTTATAAATAAATGAGTGTTTTGATAGTTATTACTAGAAAGATTTTTGTAAATAGAAAATTATTAGAGATTGTATGATTTTATTAAAAATATGAGAAATAGTAGAGAAAAGAGAGGAGAGATAGTGTAAGAAAAAATAAAAATAAAATAGTAATTGAGTAGTTTATAAGTTCTTTTGCTGTTTTAGAAGTTACTCCTAATAGCTTATTAAAAGCTATAGTTTTAAATTATGATTTAGTCTAATTTTTTTTAAATAAATATGATTATTTATTTTAAAAAAATTTTAAACTAAAATTTAAAATCTAGGTTAGTAGTTTTTTTCAAATTATGGTTTAGTTCTTCCCCAGGCACATAGAATAATTAATTCTGCCTTTAAAGACGTATGTATATATAAGGGAATAATTAAAAAATATTTGTGCCAAAGAAGGAAGAAGGAAAATCATGGAACGGCATTTCCAACCGATTAGCCCTAATAACGGGTCGGATCCCCACTCTTCAGCCTCCTCCGCCTTCATCCCAACTCCCAAGTCCAACCTTCCAGTGCTGATGCGGATTAGCCGTTAATTGCAGACGATCAAGCCATTCAACCTCTCGTCTCCCATCCAAACACTACTGGTATATTGGAAGCAGATACTCTACTCATCACCCCTCGCTCCTCATCCCTCATCATCACCTCTCTTATTAAAGTGGATTTAAGAAAAGTGTTCTTTTTTTTTTTGGTAGTGGATGGATGAAGGAGGAGGCAAGGCAAATGGAAATGAGAGGTGATGATGAGTGATGAGGAGAGAGGTGATGAGCATCCTCGTATATTTCTTCTTTCTCCAAATTTCCTTTCGGTGAAAATATATTCTTTGGCGGCAAATTTCCTTTTAAAGCACCATGGGAAGATGATAGAAAGATTTGCAATCTCTGATAAGGTAAAACCATAGCTTGTGGCTGGAACTTTGGAGTTTAAATCTCGAGAAAGAAAAATTATTCAGAAATTCTGAAGGGTGGGTCCCTGTCCATATTCATACATGCTCACTCTGTTTCAGAGGAAGAGGAACAGAACTAAGATATATGTTGCTGTTCTGGGTTATATTACCTAAGAATATGAATGTTCTGTAATGGACCTTCACTACACGCATCCGTCCCTTGACGGTTCAATGAATTTTTATGCACTTATAAGAAGCATCTATTCTAGAAGGAAAATAACTAGTTGATGTCAATTTAGAGACTATTGTCACAACTCACTTTTTTAAACCTCCCGTAGTTCTTTTTTGCTACATAGACACTGAAATTTAGCGTAGGTAAGGCAGTTTAGAAACTCTGTTGTTAAGCTGGACATCGAGTAGACAAACTATTGATGTAGAATAGAAGTAGCGTTTGATTTTGCTCGGTGGGGAAACGAGATGTTAGATGATGACAAACTATGTTCCTTGGTTTTACTCTTGTACCCAAGTAACTACTCGTTAAATATCTCATTATATCTGAACTCGGGATTGTCGAGGGACTTGAGACCTTGCAAAGCATTGTCACGAGTCGTAACTGTTAGTTAATGCTTTCTGTCTCTCACTTATCAACTAAAAATGAAGAACTTCTGTCACTACTTTCACTGACGAGTTATTTTTATGGGCAGTTTCTGCGCAAGGTGGGGCAGAGGAGTCAGATCCTATTTTGCTAAAAGCTGATTCTGATACTGGTCCCTACCACTCTAGTGCCCATGAATTTGAGTATCAAAATGGAATTTCAAGCGTACCTACTTCTGTAGTTGAACAAGTGCAACAGCTTCCAGGTTCCTCTGGGGTTACCTCAGAAGTTAATCAAGCACGACCTCCTCCAGATTCATCTTTTTTTACTACAGGAACTGAGCAACACTCACGGTTGCAGTCTGGGGACCCTAAATTTTTCACCCCTGGCGAAATAAGTTCTGCCATCACTGCATCAAAGATTACCCGCCTTTGTTGTTCTATTGGTGTAGCCCTACTAGTAGTTTTATCTTATCTAGAATTTCCTTTGCTAGGTATCAAATATGTAAAGAGTATACTAAGCTTTAGGCCACTCTACTTGGTTTTGGTGACAAATGTAACAGTTCTGGTTGTGCAACTTTTTACTGGTAAAGAAAGAGGGGCTGCAAGAAGACAAGATGAAATTTCTTCTGATGGAGATCACTGGATTGAACATCTTAGTCGAGCATTGGAAGCAGCTTTGGTGATGCGGAACGTGATAGATGCTATGTTCATGGATTGTGCTTTTTATGCAATCATTGTCGTATGCGGCCTCTCCCTTCTGCAGTTGTTTGGATAGTAATTCTTTCATGTCTGCCTCAAGATCTGCGTTTCGTTTCCAATTATTTGTCCTTTCTGGTTAGTTCTGTAATATGTGGATCATCCTTCAGCAAACATGACCAACGTTTAGTTAACTTATACTTTGGCAAACATTTGGATATTCATTTTAACTACTGTTGATCGACCTGTTTTCCTGTACTAGGTAAACTTTTGTTGAATAGAAGAGGCTTTAATTTGTTGACATCCAAATTTGGAAAGATACATGATATATAGGACTAGGATCCATAGAGAAGGCGTGTTTAATGAAATTAAGGGGCATTCATATAACTTGCACGGTTAATTAGGTGCTAAGTTTTTCGTGGCAAAAGGTACATGTAATTGTTTGGTTAAAAACGAAATCTCGTGGTTAATTTTCACTTATTTAATACTACTAGAAGAGGGAACGCCTTTGAATAAAATGAAATCATTCCCACATTTTTGAGAAGGGTTAGAAATGAAACTTATAACCTAACGCAAAGCTTGATCAGCATGCTCCTGTTCAAATTCCATCACTTCATTGGTCCTATTTTAATGCAAAGCCAAGACGTCTAGGATCCAGAAGATTTCTTTTGAGAAGGGTTTTGAATCGTCACCTGATACAAACTCTTCAACTACATTCCCAACCTCAATCAAGTTGCACCCAGGAGTTTTCTTAATTCTCTTGTTTCTGATGAGTTTCCTTATGCTAGATACACCTTCCCACTTTCCAAGCTCCGCATATATGTTAGCAAGCAAAACATAGCTCTCAGATTCTTCTGGTTCAAGCTCTACAAGGTGCTCCCTTGCAATAATGGCTATGTCAAGATTGTGATGAATCCTACAAGAACTTAGGAGAGAGTTCCATATCCTTGAATCTGGATTTACTAGCATCTTCATTATCGTCTCAAGAGCCTGATCAAGGCGTCCCGATCGTCCTAGAAGATCAACTAAGCAACCGTAGTGCTCTATCTCTGGCTTTGTATGGTAATACTTGCTCATACAATCGAAAAATTCTAATCCCTCTTTCCATAATCCTGCATTTGTGCAAGCTGTTAAAACTCCGAGAAATGTTATCGCATTTGGAACTACTTGTGCTTTCTGCACATCTCTGAAGAGTTCAAGTGCTTCATGAGATTTGCCATTATTAGCCAATCCTCCAATCATGCTACTCCAAGAAATCACATCCCGCTTAACCAATTGATCAAACAAGTCCTGAGCTTGACCAACGCAACCGCACTTCTTGTACATTTCAATTAGTGCGTTGCAAATGCTAGTCTTCTTCGAAAACCCATTCTTCGACCTTAACGTTGTGTGGCTCGTAAATATTGGCCAAAAAAAAAGCCATCCGTAAGGAAACCGCCGAGTATATATATATATATATAAGGTCGCTGTTTCGTAGTAATTAGGGTGAGAGAAAGGAAAACCAGAAGCAGCGCCCGCCGTATGATAATAAATAATATAAGAAAGAAAGATCCCTTCAAGTTGCATAGAGATGCTTTCTCCTTCGCATTATCCACTCCAATTACAGCGCTTGAATCCTACCATATAACATCACTCTAGCTCATCGATCAATTATTCTCTCATCCTTTCTTTCTTCCTCGTTAGTTTCTGCCTTTCACAGATAGATATAGATAACATGCAGGCTCTGCAACACAAGGCCTCTGAATGGAGCGGTGTTCCCACTTCCTATGCTTTCTCCATTGATGACTCCAATCTCTTTCACAAGCTCGGCGGCCTTCAACCTTTCGTTAACCTCTCCACTAATTTCTACAACAGGTAATTAACCCCTTAATTACTGGAGAGTTGCATATATATATATAAGCTTTGTGCGGAAACCTGCAGGGTGTATGTTGACGAGGAAGAATGGTTTCGTTCAATATTTGCCAATTCTAAGAAAGAAGACGCCATTCAAAACCAGTACGAGTTTCTTGCCCAGAGAATGGGAGGCCCTCCTCTTTACTCCCAGAGAAGAGGTGATCTGCTTCTGTTTCTCTTCCAATTCATTCAAAACCAGTACGAGTTGAAACCTTTATATACATTTGTTTGTGTATGGTAGGGAATCCTGCTCTGATTGCTCGACATCGACCATTTCCAGTGACGCGTGAAGCTGCAGAGAGGTGGTTACATCACATGCAGCAAGCGATGGCGAGTACTAGAGAGATAGATGAAGAATCCAAGATCAAAATTATGAACTTTCTCAGGTTTATTTATTTATTTTCTAAACCCTGCAGGATAGTGATAACGAACGTGATTCGATCAACCATATTCTCTTAATTTTGCAGGCACACTGCATATTTCCTGGTGGCTGGAGTTGAGCTCAAGAATCAAAACCAGATGATGCATTGCCATGGAGCCACATCGCAGCACCCCTGTAAAAATTTTTAGCATGCTTTTCGTCAATATACAAAATTCGTTTCATCTGAAAAGTTGCTTCAGTTCTCTTCTTTTGGTGCTTCAATGAAAACCTCAAAAAGCACGCAAATATATATTCCATTTTCCCACTGAACGATTAAAGCCTTTATGGCTTTGTCCCACAGCTCCATGCTTGACGCGCTGTCCCACACCAAAGTCTGAACCTTTCGCCGAAAGCACGCCCTCCAATTATTCAACTATTCTCTCTATCTCATCTCTGATTTCTTCGTCTCAAATTTTACCCATTAAAAAAAATCAAGATCTACACATTCATAAAATTCATGAATTATATTATTCACTTTGCGATATTCAAACTTCGGTTTTTATAAAGTGATTGTGGAACGAATTCAACGAAACGATGAGTCTCCAGCATCTGATGACGACGGTTTTGTCTTGACCATTAGAATTTTACAATATTCATATATTATGTCCTCACAGGGGGAATACCAAAAGAATTTCATTGGCCCAAAATTTGATTGGAGTCTGAACCGAAACATCCCACTACCAGATTTGAATGAACCACAAAATAGTTTTTTTTCTTAAAAAAACAAAACTAGATTAGTTTATTCGTTATTTGTAAATTCAATTCAATTTTTGTGGCCTCCATTAATTAATTTACAGGTAACGGCGAATAGAATGTAAACACACTGATCTATGCCAAAAAAAAATCTAATAAGTATCTAAAAAATTTGACAATTGCGATTCTGGCATGTGAAATTCCCTGCAAACTTACAAGAGCATATATTCTTTTCGGCTTACTAGAGCTCATTGAAGATTCTCTTTTGTTTCTTAGCTTCCCCGGGGTTTCCCGCTAGCTCTTTATTTAATAAGAAAAAAAAGTTGGCATGAACGTGCTGCGTGAGGAGTTTGGTCGCTCTTTTTTATTTTTGCTTGAGGCTAAAGAAAGGTAGAAAATCAAAGTGAAAAACATTCAAAGCTTCTCTCTTTTCGTTACAATATCATTTCATCATGATCATATGGTCAAACCCAGAAACAGAAAACGATACACGAATGAATTCCAGGAAGGGAAAAACATGTATATATGCATTGCAGGGTTGGATTAAAACCAATGAGACTATAGACAAAAAAATAGCACGAGATTGATACCTGAAAGAAAGAGGACATGGAATAACATATTACATTTGTGTACGTTCATAAATCCAGTAAATGTTTTGGTGGTAAAATCCTGGATGGATCAGCAAACCTTGCCGAGAATGAACGACAGATGTTGTCGGGTTCTATGGATCCTGCTCCTTGGTCGAAGTTCATGGAGTATGTCTCTGAGTCATAAACTTCCTTCTTATGTCTTCTGAGTTTTCTCCGTAGCATATCCCACAATGTTCTTGTGCCGTCGACGTAGCTCCGGTGGCTACGTGATTTCGTGTAGCTTCGACCTAGACGGATACTTTCAGTTGCTTGACTGCTTGAGCTGAACCAGTACTTCTTCACATCCATTTGCAGAGACACACAAGTTTTGCTGAAACTAACTTCTATGTCTGTAAAGCAGAGTGAAAGCTTTCTATATGAACTTATGAAGCTTCAGGCTTGCCACATGACGTTATGATTTCAGATTCTGCTGATTAGGCCATAAGTTATTAAGCGCAATGAGGAAGGAAGGAAAAGGAAGAAATTTTCTATATACTCTCTTTACCCTTTTCTTCTGATAATTCTGTGTTTGAAGCGAAGACTTTTTTGTTTTCTCAAGAGTGTCATTCTTCATTCTTATCTGTAATACATAATAGCGAGTTGAATACTTTTTTTTTTAAATAAAAACTGAATTAAACAGGTGTCTTAAATTAATACTAAATAAATTGGATTGGCCCACGGAATAACATCTGGCTTGAAATCACGAGTTAGGAACGTCAAAGTTTTACAGCCGAAATAGTCATCATTTGCCAGCCACCTTCCTATCCGTTTGTGTTTCGTCTCCTTGAAATGCAAGGATACTTAAAAAAAATCAGATTATTTGTGCTGAAGCGAAGCTCTCAGTTAAAAACACTCAACGACCAACGCACATGTTTCAAAGCCAAACACGGCAGCCGCAGAGAAGATTCCTTCGTTCTGTTACAAGTCAAAAGAACTCGAGACCTCAAGTGTCAAGTAAGATGAATTATATATAAAACTCCTCATCTACTCCATGAACCAGATGATACTTTTCGTTCATATTTTGAGTCTATCTTTAAAAACTTACAGTCCCGAGGTCACTATGTCAGTGAGACACATTATTGCGTGAATAAAATGGTCAAGAAGCCATGGCAAAATTTTCACACAATAACAGATTGATAAATATGCATCCCCATTAAGAACACCCCCTTTGTGGAAGGGTGAATTAGACCTTAGGTTTAAGATACATATACATAATCTTATCAGAAGCGAACTGAAGCTTTTACATTTTCAAGGTCTCGGAGCAGCCCCATGTGAATGTGCAATAGACTTCAGTTTCTCATAAGCGTCGGCGCAGGCATAAGAATAGTCTGACATTGCTCGGAAAAGTTCAGGCAAACGAGTCTTGAGACTCTGTAGTGACTTCTCTCGAACCTGAACGCAGTGTTTTTGGTGAGATTCGATTTCCTCTTCTAATCTCTTCTTCAAGCTCTCGACAGCAAACTGCTTCTCTGATACAGGATTGTTTGCAGTTACTTCATCTCCTCTTTCATGATCTGTTTCATCATGACCCCTCCTCAGCAAATACTTCTGGTACCATTCCTCAAATGCTTGGTTTTTCCTCAAGTATTCCTTTCTGGTTTCCTCACATTTCTCCTTTAGCTTCATCTCTTCCTCCTGTTGAAGTATGATAGTCTTTATCACAGCAGCAAAGGATTGAATAGCCGTTCTCGCGAGCTCATCTGGAAGCCTATCAACATAATCATGCCAAGCTTGAAGAAGGGATTGAATAGGTGGATTCTGGGCTTTCGGTGGGGATGAGATTTTCTCCTTTAGGCTGCTTTCAATGGGAATGAGGTTTAACTTTAGCCAGCTACTAAGAGCTTGGATGTACTGTTTCTGGTGAGTCACAAATTTCTCAAATTGTAAGTGCCATTCTTGGACAACATTAGCAAGTTGGACGGTCCGCTCATAATGATGCTTGGTTGTTTCCTTAGGAGCTTGAGATATATCTAAAGCTTTGAGATCTATTACTATTTTCAGCTGGCTGTCATGATGTATGCTCATATTTTCCCACATATTGGCCATCCTGAATAGATACCAAATACAAAATTATCTTCCAAGTTCTGAATGCATCAGAACAAAATTACCAAATATGGAGAGGCAACACTGATACAGTAGTTCACTGATCTCTTTTATTTCAGACTGGTAATGGTAAATACTTACCCATTCACAAGAGCAACGAGTTTTGGATATAACTGTGCATCACGAATATGATTCACTTCTGAAACCGTTGAATCCATTGACTGCATGTCAACAATATATCTTGTATGAAGATGGCTCACAGCTGCTTTGGTTTTTTCCAAAGCTTCGGCACTCGCTTTACGTTTATTCTGTTTGTTCAGTAATGTAACTTTTCTCTGATATTCAAACTTCATCAGCTCAGCTTGCTGTTAGCAAGGCATGGAAGTCAACAAGATGTGATCATTTAATAAACAAAGTCACAAGTCAAAATCATAAAAAATCAGCACCAAACATCTGGACACTCAAATTCCTTTGTTTACAAATTTGTCAAACTGTAAAATTACACTTACCTTCACCTCTTCATACAGCTTTTTTTCCCAGGCTAACAGCTTGTCCAAGACAGTGGCATGAGTTTCATAATCTTCTGAATCAAAATCATCCTTTGCTCCATTGCCATTAGACACACCTCTGAACGATCTATTCCATGTTATCACGCGCATAACTCTAGCAGAATGATCAATATGCCCTGCTCATACAACTGCAAGTTAGTTCAACCATATATGCCCAACAATGAAGAAGTGCAACTGCATGTGACATCGTCTAAGCAAGCATCAATTATTTCATCTCTTTAAACTATAGCAGCTTACACCTTTGAAGAAATGGGGAAGGGAATAAAACAGCAAAAAAACTTCAATTTCATCATAGCAGTTGAGAATACACGGAGGATTTGCTTTTTCATCCAAAAAGCTCAACAAATATCAATAAGTTTGGGAAGAAGTTATCGTCTTTCATAATGCCAATGCAAATAGACTCCATGACTAGTTGTTTCTTTTTCAACATTTGCATAGACAATGCAGAATGCAGTGATAGTTGTAAAACTATTGATTCATACAGATCCTGCTACTCATTCAACAATGGATGTTAATGGAGAAGAACGTGTGTAGAATGATCAACTATGCTAAGACCTGATTTAGACGTAATTGATGAAAAGTTCCCGTATAATTGAAGACATGTTGCCAAGTATATTTATAAAAACAGGGAGAACCCAGAGGGAAACTAACAAAAATGGTGATTCCAAATCACTCAATGCGTCATTGGCAAGTTACTTAAGCTTGTAGCAAACAACAGATTTAAATATTTGAGAACATAAAACATAAGCCTAAAGCACATAAAAAATTATATTGGATATGTGCCAACCGTAGACATTAATTACAGATTATATCACGATGCTTCTTCCAAGGGAGTAGAATAAGAAAATTACCGCGATTATCTGCGAAATTTGAATGGTAATGCAATCTAGTGGCCTCAAGCATCTTGGCGACCTCTTGTGCACTCTCTGAGGCCTTCAAGAAGTGATCGTCAAGCTCAGTAAGAATCTGCATCAGATTAACACTTGGAACCACCTTCATTGCTCTCCTGAAATCTGGTGGAGCAGTCTTCGAGTGCTCAATATGCTTTGCCTCACTCACAGACTCCACTATTTCCTCCTGCACATTTACCTCTACCTTCTCCGGCGTCTTGGGTTCAACTTCATTCATGTTGATATGGCTTGCACCACCACCCACATTCTCAGCTTCATGATAACCCATTGCTTCACTCTCCTCGTTCCCATTTTCAATCTCATCTTCCCCACCCAAAGATGGTCCTGCCATGTTATCCACCATAAAAAAGTAATCCCAAGCCATACCCTTCGATTCAGGCATGGGCGGGACTGGCTTCGTATCTGGAGTCCGAGGCGGGGAAGACAACGCTTCCTCAGATCCTCCCTTTTTTAACGACTTTCCTCCATTACCTTTACTCATTTTAATATTTTCTTCTTCGTCCTCGTCTTCTTCAGCAATGGCGTCAGAATCCATCGCGCGGGAGGGTTTTTGATGTTGCATAGTGATTGCCGGCATCGTCGCAGCTCGCTTAAGCGGGCTTGGAGGGAAATTTGGGAGCGGGGGCGGAGGTGGCGGGAGGCTGTCTTCCATGAGCGGTGGAGGGGGAGGCGGCGGCTCTGAAGCGTGGTCCAATGGTGGCTGGTGGAGTTCTGGAGTGACGTAGCTTTCGCCGTGGCCGTAGTCGCTCAGTGCAGCTCCAGTGTTCTTCAGAGACATAGCGTACCCGGAATGGCCGGCGGCGAAGGCATTCCGAGCAACCACCGCATCTTTCATCAAGGTCTTGCGCTCCTTACAGCGAGCCACCGATTCTTCATTGTCTATTTTCGATTGTGCACAGCCCATTTGGGAGTGACTCTGGGGGTTTAGCAGAGAGAGAAAAGACCTTTGCTTTGGGACTAAAATGGAGAGATGGAGTGATTATATATCATGCTAAAAATATGAGCTTTCAAATAACAGCGGTTTTTTGGCCCGAAACAAAAAACAAGAACAACGGCTTGAAGATTTGAGGAAAGGCTGGAGAGAGGGAAAGAGGGCTCGTTGTTCCGGAAAGGGGATGCTTTGATGCTGGCTGGGAAATGTGTCGAGCACAAAGGGAGAGTGAGATACAGCCAAGAGGCAGTACAGGGGTGATGAGAGCAGTGTGCAGGGAACAGAAATTTGCCTAGTCGCCGCGAGTAAAAATTGAAAGTACTCGCGACATTTGATGACTAGGTGTCTTGTCAATATATTTTAAAATAACGGTCACATTTTTTTTAGGCACATCACCCTATAAATTGAGACCCGGGCCAGGGAATTTCTGATGCGAATGATGATAGTTTTGGAAAAAAAACAGAGGGAAGGTTTTTAACCTTTTACAAATCAAATTAATCTGGAATATGTTATGGTAAGACCTATTTCGATGGTGATCCTATCACCTGCGCCACTACATTTACAAATGATCGAATTTGTAACTTTGATTAGGTTGGAATAATTCTCAAAGGGAAGGTGTTCTTTGTATAAGTGGAAGGTTACAACTCATAAGTTTAATCTGCTCGGTGTTATTGGTATCTGTCCATATAATTAACAAAAGGATCAAACTTATGTTATTTAGGTCCATTAGGTTCAAGAAGCCAGGAAGATTCTGCCATCTGGATTAAGTTAACACAAACATTTAACCTCCGTGAAGGCACCGTTAACGAGGGGAGTGCGATCGTGTGAGGAGACTGGAGAGGACGGAGACGGTGATACTGTGCAGGATCAAAGTCGACTTGCGAAATCTAGAAGCTTGAAAAGACAGACCTTGTGGAATTGAACCAGTTCAGAGAGTTGAGATATAGTAAAACCCTTGAGAAGAAGGCTTCTTTTTCTTATTGAGATTTTTGTGCTAGGTTGATGTCGTTGAGGGATATGCAAGAACCCAAAGAATCTGCGATTGACCCAGATAATTTGTTGTTCTGTAAATTTAGACTGCTTAATTGTTTAAGCTCGCCGATACTTGTTGGACTTTTCCTAGAAATTTGATTCAGCTGGCTCAAGTCCAGTATCACCAGGGAGGTAGCTTTTGATAAAGAACCAGATTCATCCAAAACCATATCAATTTTGCCAGTCTCGATGATGAACTCGGTGACTTGTTGGAGGCAACATCCCAATTGATGGAGCCAACTGCTTCATTCTAGAACCAATGCTAAAACGTTGGATGAATTTGAATCATGGTTAGAGACAATTTGAGCGAGTTTGTCCTTTCCCATAAGAGTCTAATACATTGAATTTTGAAATTTTTTATGAACCTGGAAAATGACCTGCAATCTTTAACTGGAAGTGTAAATCATCATAAATGTCCTATTGAAGTTTGTTTGACTCTATAATCATCGGACAGAGAACAAATTCCCATGGCTTTTAGCCTTAAAAGAAGATAAGAGGTTGTCTCGCAAATATTTGGGCCAGTCTTCGCATTCTTGATATCTGAAATAGTTGAACCTCCCTAGCTATTCAATACAAAATCGACAATTCCTGCGTTTGGCAGGGATGACACCAGGGAAAGAATGATTGCTCTCTAAATAGACGCAGAGACAAACTGTTCTTCCAATAGGTGGCTAGGAATTTGCCGGTGAGCTTGTTCTGAAGCATGAGCAGCACGTTCATCTTCTCCTTTTTGCACATATCTAGAGGAATAGGACCCGTCAAGAAATTCTCGCACATGTCGAAGTAATCAAACTCAACCCATAAGGTTCCCATTTTCCAGATTAGCAAGTCGACTTTGGGCGTTTGCAGTTCCGCTGTCCTCTCTTAACGGTGGTTTAGGTGCTTATGTGTTAAGTTAATCCAGATGGCAGAATCTTACTGGCAACTTGAACCTAATGCACCTAAATAACTTGACCTAAGTTTAATTCTTAAAAAAAATAGAGAGATGTACATGTTTTATATTTTCAGATATTTTCGTACTGATTTTTTTCATCTTTAATACCTAAGAGGTGTAGTTTTTTCATATTAGTTTTAAAAATAAAATGTGGGCAAAAAAAATCAAACACTTTGTGAAAAGAAAGAGTTTTTTTTTTTTACGAGTAAAGAAAAAGGAGAGAGACTCAAGGAAAAAACAAAGATCCAAAAGTTAAAAACACTCTTTATATAGTATTAAAAAAGACAAGCAATCTTTAAAAATATATTAAAATAACACACACATATTATACAAAAGGAAAAATCTGACAAAAGACTTACAATAAATGATATTTATTAAAAAAAGATTATAAAAGTTGTAATTATTTAGAATGATTAAATATTAAAATAAAAGTTCAAAATTACTAAATTGATCTAACCAAATCTTTTATATTTTTTCCCACATTTTATTTTTAAAACTAATATGAATTTTTAAATTTGGATAAAACCTACCTCCAGTTCCTTATATTCAATTCATCTTTATTCTCGAATCGCAAATCACTTGACGCGGGTAACTGAATGAACAACATATTGAAGATGCTCAAGCATAGAACAACATTGTTGAGCACACTGTTTGCCAACAAAAACGTAAAGATTTCTTCAATAATTGGGTATAAATGAGTACCAAATTGACAAGAAACTAAACTTTGTTTTAACACTGGATTTGATGAATATATAGCCTCTTGAACGGACAAAAGATGAGACATTTTTGTTTCCCAGCAATTTTTTTTTTTGGCCTTTTCTAGTAAGCTTCCAATCTTTGTTTGTTCGCAACCCTTAACAGTTTTTGATCATTCCAGAGTGCCTTGTCTTTAGAATGTGGGAGAGATTCAATGTGTTGTTCATTAAGTTTTTGTCAAGACTAGTTCAGGTGCATTTCTCTAACCTTAATTCAAATTTCTCCTGATAAGAGAGCTCTTTTGAATGTTTTATATCTTCAACCTTTTGGATTACATTTTTTAATGGATGGATTACATATTTTAGAAGAACTCTTAAACTAGTTCGTTGAATATATTTATGTTATAAAAACAATATTATTTTCTACTATTCTGGTATTTCCTTTTGTTCTGCTCATTTTTCTTCTCCTTTTGCTCCTGTTTCTTCTTTTCCGATCCCCTCAACAGTACCACTTTCTGTGTTTTGAAAAATATTTTAATTGGTTAAATTAATAGTTTAGTCCCTTAAGTGTTTTATTCTTTTGATTAGTTTGGTCTTTTTAAGTTTGTTTCGTGCCAAATTGGTCCTCTAAATTGTAAATTTTGTATCCTTAAACATTAGCTTCATCCCCCTTTTAGAGTATCATGCAGCAAGTCTAGCATGTGTTTGATTCTCTAGGTTCAAATGCTTTTTTGTACCATCAGTTTGAGTTTTCTCTGATTATGTCCCCAATACCTTTGATCTGAATGTTGGGAACA
Source organism: Leucaena leucocephala (assembly GCA_037074615.1). Classification (NCBI taxonomy): domain Eukaryota; kingdom Viridiplantae; phylum Streptophyta; class Magnoliopsida; order Fabales; family Fabaceae; genus Leucaena; species Leucaena leucocephala. The sequence continues at coordinate 3,258,011 of CM073517.1, read as the reverse complement.
TATCTTATACTCACCCATTCGATTATATTTTTTTCATCTGGTGTAGACTTGAGCAGTTGAACTTATAGTTTTGTCATTTCATGAAGGAAACACCTGTCAGTGAGGTTTCTGAAGCTTTTAAAGTTGCCAGAGGAATGGTTCAAGCCTTGCAAGAGAATTTTGGAAGGTTTGCATCAATGGTTTCTGTGTTCTGTGAGAGGCTTGGATGGCACGATCTTGAAGGCTTGGTTGCCAAGTTTCAAAATCGTATCGTTGGGAGTCAGAGCAGAGATTGTAGAGCTTACCACTATTCCATATGTTAAGGCAAGTAAGCTCAACTCAGGTTGTTTGACAGTATTGCATACACTACAACCCTTAAATAACTTCTGCTTTGTTGTTGATCTTGGCTATTATTCCTACATGAATTTGTTTCATGTTGCTTTTGTTCCATTTGCAGTGTTCTCCAGCCAGAGCACTCTATAAAGCAGGTTTACTCAAGCCTCTTGCAATTGCAGAAGCATCCATTCCTGAAATAGTAAAAGCACTCTTCGAATCTTTAGATGGTAATATAAATGTAGTGTTGAGTGAGGTCTTTGTTTTGGTATAGTATGAGTTTATATTGTTGACATTCACTCCTTGAAATTATTATGATAGACACAGCACAAAAATCACTGGATTAACAACTCATGCTGCTATGGTTCTTAACTGCTGCTAGGCCATTGGTTAGTGACGAGAACCTTTCAAATTCTCATTCTATAAATGAAGCTGTAAAGTTGAAAGCCTTTCAAGTTGAATCCTCAGATAATAGCAGAAAGATAAAAAAGAAGAAAATGCTGGAAAATAAGTAAAGAACAAAACATATCTTTATGAAATGGAGAGTCCAGAATATATATTCCAAACTCTGATTTTTTCTTAAATTCTCTTACCCAGCTCCATTATGGTAATTGTTTTCTCTCACTGTAATTTCTTCCTCATTCACTCTGTGAGGCATATGAGAGCTAGGCTTCGGGGGACATCTCATTTCTATTACCAGACTTTAGTTTAATTTAGACAATCCCTATCACCAGCTTTTATCTTTCAAAATATACTGGGCTCCATCAGTAACTCATTATCATTTTAATGGTTCAAGTTTTATTTTCCCCCTTCATGATTCATACCATCATGTGTAAGTTATATTTCATTTTACTTCTTAATTCTTCTTTGAATTCAGTAATACGAATTGTTTGATTATATGGAGCTTCTTTGGATTTTTTATCTCTTGCCTTCGAATTCCTCTATACTTCCTTCGAATTTTTCTTTTTTGACTAGTCAACATATGTATACTTTTCTTATTCCAAAGAGTTTATTGTATTCCTTTGGAAGGTTCTGCACAAAGGCGTGTACAAGTTGGTTTAGCCAAGAAGATAAAGAATGGTTCTCGTAAGATTGTTCTTGATAAAGCTGAAGAGGCAAGGGCTGCTGCCTTTTCAGCCTTTAAATCACTTGGATACAATGTCCCACAGTTTGCGCCCCCAATCTTGTCACCTGTTGCTTCTGATTCTAATAGGCAAGGAGCAGGGGTGACCTCCACTGGAAGTGACACAGCTGATACTAATAATAACCTTATTGATGCAGACCACACGGAAAGTTCTGATCATGGTCCTTTAGTAAATGAAAGAGAAGACATGAAAAAATCATCCTGTAATGGTGTTCTGGCAGAAGTAAAATCAAGAAGTGCAATGCCATGTAGTATGTCTGCTGAAAAGTCTCTAGCTCCAGTTGAGGACTCTAACTATGAAGGGTGGGCTCAATGGTACTTTCAAATCTATGGAAGATAAGGTTACTGCCACCACCAGTAAGTTACAGAAACCAAATGAGGGGCCCTGTGATAGGCGTAGAGGAACAATATTTTAAGAAAAATATGGCTATTGGTAAAATGGATAAACCATGTCAGAGAGGTCCTATCAATGCAGCATCTAGTCCCGGTGGGTTTGATTCATTTTTTAATCTATGGTACAGTACACCAGAATTTTTCGTCGGTATCCACTACAACAAACGGTTGGAACTGAACTCTGCTGCGCCTTTTGAAATACATGGCATGGCCATCTGTTGGGAAAATTCTCCTGTGTATTACATTAATCTTCTAAAGGATCTTCTGTTGATTGACAATAGAGAAGATGATAACATTTCCTTGAGTGTTTGGTAAGAAACATAAGGTTTCATCTCCTAAGATTGACTTGGAGATCGCTACACATAGATGGAGCATGATTACTAAAATTATGGGGAAAAGAGATGCCAGAAAGTTCTCCTGGAATTTGAAGACTCAGATTCTGTTTCTTAAAAGGCCTGCAGTTTCAGTTCAGAGATTTGGCTGCCTGGATAATATTGGAAATAATATGGACTTTTCTGTTGTTGACAATTCACACATATTATTGCCCCCTATTCATGTTAAAGATGCAATTGACTTGTGCATTGTCTTGGATTCTGTGGCCTGATGAAGAGAGGAGCCCCAACCCAAATCTGGAGAAGGTAAGAATAAACAAACAGTGATTTAGAACCAGTAGGGAAAGGGAAGAAATGAAGATATCTAAAGGGAAAGGGGGAAAACAGGGAGACAGATTAAGGGATATGAACAATATACTGGTATTTTTATTCCACAGCTAAAACTGAACATAAAGTCTATAAGAATGCTGATAATAGTACTGTCCTGATGAAGTTTTATAAGGAAAATGAACTTAAAAACAATGAATTAAATGTTATAAGAGTGCTCATAATCTAAGACCTGATACCTTAATCTGCGGTTGACAAATAATTACCCCGTATCATCATTGTCAAATGTGAATGCTTTAAAAAGACATTTTGATGTGTGGTGTTAACTAAAACAGGAAGTGAAGAAAAGATTATCCAGTGAGGATGCTGCAGCAGCTAATCGAAGTGGAAGATAGAAGAATCAGATGCGTAGAGCTGCACACAATGGGTGCTGCCGCCAGGTAGCACATATGCGAGCCTTATGTTCTGTTCTATGGAAATTACTTGTTTCTGAGGAACTTGTTGGAGTGCTTATGAGCATGAAATTACTTAGATAGACACGTATAGTTCCAGAGATGTGTTCAACACTCTAAGTTGCCATTTCTTGTGTTTGATGCATGTCAATACTTGTGAAAGTGAAATGTAATATTGAACAGTTTTCAACTTACCTAGGGCACCTCTTGAAGATGGATGCTCTGGAAACATCTTGTGCATACATGTGACCTGACACATCTTGGGCATCTCCCTAATTTCTTTTTCTAGGAGATGTAGCACCTTTAACAAGCATAAAGATGGATTATTTATTTGTATAAATATATATATGTTCATCCAAGCTAATTTATTGTTTATCATAGTTGAATGTATTTCTAACTTTGATGAATTATTATCATGTTTAACTTGTGAAATGTGCAACATATCATAATTTCATGCGTTTTGCCTTTAATGATATCGCAATTTCTGTCATATTATGCTTCGGTTTTATTTCATCTATATTTAACAATTAATGATGGGACGTTTATTTGGAAGTTGTTACCCTAGCCTACGGACTCTATATAAAGTTCCCTTGCTTGTTTACTTTTATATACTTCATTCTCTTTAATTGGTTGCATTTGTGAGATATCTGATGTTACTTTATCAGCTGTACTTGTTTATCAGGTAAATGTTCTCGCTGACATGGAATGCTGGGGCATTGGTGTTGACTTGGAGAGATGCATCCGGGCTCGTAAATTGTTGGCAAGGAGACTGAGGTATCTTGAGAAATGTAGAGATATTATAAGAGATATTCACTCCCTCTAGCATTAATATTATGCTATAAGCATTGAATACTCTCTAGTTTAACCAGTTACCTTATTTAATTGTTGTGACCATTTTTTAGTTTCTATATATGCAAGTCATTTTGTCATTTTGAATGTTCATTGCTCAAAGAAATTGTCATTGGCTTTAATCCTATGCTATATAGTTTTTTTATTATTAAAGGGATATAATTTATAATATCTTATTGGTATCTAGTGTTTCTTGTTTGTTGCCTCTATATGGAGAACTACATTGCTTAAAGCTAAGAACTTTGGTCTTGTAATCCATGCGTTCTTGCTAAAGTCATGTTAATTGTAGGCCATAATTGGACTAACCATTTGTAAATGCATGACCCAGATATGTGGAGACTCTCAAGGGAAGAAAACGATTTTTGTCAAAAGTAAAATTTGGCTGCAGTAAAGAAAAATCAAGAGCTCAGAGGCAAGCTGTGAATTCCATTTGTCAGGTATGACTTGTGCTTTCCTGCCAGGGTAAGCATACTTTTCCTTCAGAGCTTGCTAGTGTTCATGATGTTCTTGTGTTTGCCCCCAGGGGTCTGCTGCTGACACATCGCAATTTTAAGAATCTACTCTGTTATTGTCGATGGCATTAATAGCCCAGTCTCCAGTTCTTCATTGGCAACTGAGTTTCATATGTTTAGAGATCGTTGTCGCATTCTGTTACAGCTAACTTTTAAAGTATTCTGCCCAACTCTATTTTTTCTTGTTTGTTTAGCATTCTCTAAGTGACTGTTATTCAGGTTCATTATGAATTGGTAATGGAAGTTAATCCCTCCGTAATAAAGGAAGCTGCCCTGTTGTTGAAGACTAGCATGGAGAATGCTGTCTCACTCCTTGGTTTGTATTCAATTTTATTTGTTATTTTGCGTTTTTTTTTTTGTGGGTGTTGGAAAAGGATGGCTAAAAGAGAATGAATTTCTCTGTTCAGATGAAATTTACTGTTATATATATATACTTCGCAGTTCCTCTGCCCGTTAAACTTATGGTTTGGAGAACATGGGGATCTTTGGAGCCTTTGAGACCTGATTAACTTCAAAGACTCGGATCATGGCACTTACTCCTAAGGCAAGGTTGTTCTTCAGGACAACAGGAAAATTCTTAACATGTTGAGAAATGCAGCTACCGTAGATTTGCGATGAAAGAACAAGACTTTGCCGAACAACAGGAAAATTCCTCATGAGTGGATTGTTGTTTCTAGCGGGAGGCCGGCTGCGATCATTTGAGTTACAGGGATTAATCTTGGAGCCTCTGTTAGACAAAATCAAATAAACTATTAATGAAGCAGCAAGATGAGCTTCAATGCCCAGCATGCAGCAATACTGTTATCACTCTTCAATTCATTCTTTTTAATAGAAAAATTAAATCTTGTATAGTTCTTTGTTGTCAAAGCTAATGTAAATGGAACAACTTGTTTTCCATTTTGTAAAGTTGAAATCGAATTATTCATTTATCCATATTCATATTTGCTTCAAAATTCTACATGCTCCTGTTGGATCACGCTCAAATATCAAAGATACATCAACCCTATTTAACAACGCTGAAGAGCAATATAACCTCAAAAGGCCAGAAGATTCAAATTGTAGATTCCAGCCACAGAATAATAAGACAAAGGGATTCAAATTGTAGATTCCCATAGTTAGAAGGAAAGACCAACATTCACATACGTGATACATGAAAATTGCAAACTAACGAACAAAAGGCTATGCGTAAGAGGTAAATGATACAGTGCCAAGTAAAAGGATTGAGTTCTAGAGCTGATGTTTTCACAACCGCCTAGTTATTTATTCATGGATGGATGTTCCCTCTTAAATTTTCTACTTGGGAATCCACACAAGATGATCCTCAGGAAGGAAGTGGCAAACTGGAACAGTTCCTGGCTTAACCTTTAGCACTTGGAAGGCCAAATGCTTTGGGTTCCATTGTGATGTGTCTGTGTGGCAGATTGCCACTGCTTTCACTTTGCTTCCACCATCTTCACTCTCAAGAGGAACATAATAAGCTCTTGTGGCTTCTGTTTTGTGACAGTAAAACACAGCATATGGGTACTTTGTTAAATGGCACACAATGGCCTTTAGCCCTCTCATCTTCCTCACTCCAACTGTCATTATGTATTTCTGCATGTGGGTCCCCTTGTTATCAACCTCTGTAGAGAGGGCCCACAAACTTTTTCCAAGCTTTGAAGTTGTGAATTCCACCATGGATTCCATGGAAGTGGCACAGTACTTTTCCTCACCTCTGATTCCTGGCTCTTCACATTCCTTTATGGTATTCTTCATAGTCTGAGCCTTCAAGGAACCTGGTTTGACAGAAAGCTTGCTGAATATTTCGAGGATTTTGCTTGATGAAAAGGGTATTGTTTTAGCAACTTCTTGAGGCAGGAATTTGACTGTATTTTGTGTGGTCTTGGTGAAATGTAAGTTCAGTTCTTTGCCAGGATACATGTCCTTCTCCATGAAGAATAAGGCTGCGTTTGGATCATGATGCGATTGAGTCTCAGTGGCAGCATAAAGATACTGAAATGGGTTGCCAACATTAACATATACAGGAGGCTTTCCCTTGTGTCCAGCGTTTACTGCAACTCCTCCTTTTCCAACATCCACATTGGTGCCATCACCTCCTGCCTTTCCTGCATCAACGTTCACTCCACCATTCCCTACATCCACCGACGTGCTTTTGTCTTCCTTCCACTCTGCAAAAACGTACCCAACTTCTGTTAATTGAGAGATAAATTTAGGGATGTGTTTGGATTAGTTTTTGGAGAATAGTTTCTGTAGATAAAAATGATTTTAAAAAAGAACTGAAAAATCAAAATTTTTTGGCTTATGAAAAACTATGGTTTTCCACCCCCAAACTATAGTTTTGAATGTAGAAGTATTTTTATTAAAAAAATTCTGCCGTTTGGCATCTCTTTCTTAAAATTATGATTTTGAAGGCTAAAAATGTTTATTCATATTGACCCAAACATATCGTATCTATATGCCTTAATTAGGATTTAGGAGTTCCTCTCATGCTCGTCAGCAAATTAGTCCTCTTTAGTTAACAAATTTAGAGCTTGAAAACACTTACATTAGCATACATATATTCCTTACACATTCTATGATAATGAAGTTTGCAAATGGATTGAGAGGAGGGATTGGTAGGGACCATAGCACCACCACCCCCACCCCCACCACACCCAGTGGTCAATTTTCCTTAGTGTCATAGGAGTTTTTCACTTTTTTATCCTAAAGCATTTATACAAATTTTTCAGTGCACATGCTTTTTAATCTCGACTCCGTTTATAATATAACCAAACCCTAACTTTGCCCTGTTAATTACTCTCAGTTGTTGGCACTGATAAGAGTTTGAAAGCACTTGAAAGTAACATACCAATACTTAATCTACACATTATGAAATTTGCAAAAGGATAGCCATGAACCCAAACAAACCAGGATGCAAGAGATAGGTGATGGCCTTTGGCATTGGCGTAGTGGGAAGCTTGGACAACCAGTAGAGTTCAGGAGTGAAAGCAGCATGAGTTGCCACTATCACAAGCTGCATAATTTCCCCAAACAAAACCTCATTAGTTCCTCATCAGGTCAAGAGCATTAACACAAACAGGTTAAGGACAAAATCACACAAAAGGAAGACAATAAAAACATTACGAAGTAAAGAAAAGAGTTAGTTGAAACTTACAGCGAGAAAACCAAAGATGGGAAAGATTTGAAACTTCATATTGGAACAAGAAAGTTTGAGGAAACTGAAAATGAGGGTGAGAGATATGAAATGGCTTGAAACCTTTATATAGAAATGCTTAAAGGGAATGGTTTTTAAAGTTGGTTGTTTGAATAGTAACTGGCCTCCAGTTTCATCAATCAGTTAAAATTTATAGCTTCAACTTCCCCTCCCTCACTGACATAATTTATTGTTCTTGCCTAGTTACGTGTTTCCGCTGGGGAGGGTTTGTGGAGTCATTTTAAAAGTGGGAAGGGCTTGTTTGGTTAAACACGTGGCCCAAAAGCGAGCGAGCGAGCAACGGTTAGTAGAAAGAAGTTGGAGCTGTAAGCGCTAGAGTCATGGGTTGTATCTTAATCTCAGTAGAAGATCGATGTTAAATCTACCTAAATTTTTTTTATACCAAAAAAAAAATTGGAGCTGTAGATTATGAATGAGAATTGGGTTTAGCAAAAAGGATTAATCATTTATAATATGACGAACTAAAATTCGAATTTCTATTAGAAAATATGTAGTACCCGATAATATATCGAACATGCTAAATTTCTGCTGAAATAGGTGCTCATATTTAATGCCCAACGGTACTTTAAATAATATTATCTCAAATAAGATGATACATATACTTATATACCCTCGGTGGTTTTGATATGGTTTAAGCGTTTTATTACTTTACTTCTTTCATCCAATTTTATGATACGATTACTATATGCCTCTTTCAATGAGCCAACCCTCATTCTTCTTTTTCTGCATCTTCTTTATGCCGTTTCATTTCATGCAAATCATATGACCGAACCAAATTAGTCCATAAGAATTCATATGAAGTGAAGGCTGTGCATTGTTAATACTTCTCTGCCTAAAACCTTCAACAAAAATATAATTACAGTATAGTACGAGGAACTGAATATATATATATATATATATATGGGTTTACAATCCACTTTTAGTTAGGTGAGAAAAATGGAAATTTTGGCATATATTCCTCATGTATACATATTTTTTAAATAAAAAAAAATTATGAGCATGTGAACATCTGGAGTATCAGTTACCCTAAATGGTTTGTACAAAGAGAAAGATAGCAATCGTAAACATAACAATTACTGTATTTTCGTTGTAATTCCACTATTGGGCTTGAGTCGGAACCATTATTTGGCATACATATTTTGATGGGTAACATAATTGGGCCGAATTCGGATCCCGGATTAGGCCCATATTCAAGATTGCCACACTGGGCCTAAGGCCCATCCATGAGGCCAGTAAGTGTCTCTCTGTTCTTTTCCGATGAAGAGGGGGACCAACCAACGAATAGGCCTCCTAATTGATAATTCCTAGACGAAATCCCCTGTGGTGGGCCTCATTGGCTTCCCCGCATGACACGTGTTCAGGGGTACCTGACTTCCAAATGTCTCCCTTCAAATTCCGGGTAAAACTAATAACCACCCAATCACCGTCACAGAAGCAAACAATGAACCCGTACATGTGACGTAATTTACGTGCACGAAAGAAGAAGAGATGGAAAAGAAGAGTTGTACACGATCTCTACACTTTCCAGTAGATTTAATTTGTTGTTAACTAATCTTCTGTTGGACCTCTTCTTTCATTGCCTTCCCTTGTGTCTTGTTGGGCATTACTTCGTTTTTAAGCTAATCATGTTTTGATGATTACGATGCCTATAATAACAACAGCTTGGAGACTGGAGATGCCTCTACAGTCTACAATCTCCATCAACCACACACGCAGATTTATTGGCTCCTCATTGTTGGAGCCAATAACGTTAACCCAAATCACATGTATGGGTTAGGCCATTTTGTTGTGTCCCATATAGTGTGGGCCAGGGCACTATCCAAACTTGCTAAGCTAACTACTGCGCTTATCTTCCTAAAGTAATTTATTAACGCACTCATATTAAATCAGTTGGATTTAATTAATACAAACTCGTACGATGACAGGAGGCATGTGCCTAAACTGGTTGTTAAGGTCCACAAATACAAGTGTGTGTGTGTGTGTGTTGGTAATCTTTGGTTGTATGTGAGGGAAGTTCGTTTTCGTTCCCTTTACGGCTTCAATGAGCTTATCATTAATTAGCAGGGAGTTAATTTTAAGTGGTTTTCTCATTAAGGAAGTGAATTTAAGGATCAGGACACCTGGCAGATGCCTATTGGTGGGGTGGTATAGTTGTCCTTTAATTATGGAGTACAGATAGAGAACAAGCACCTATCCTTGTGCACATGCAGCGAGAGCCATTTCTATTCTTTGATATAATACCGTAGTAACTAAATGCTGAGAAAGATATTTATTAGCTCAATTAATTAATAATAATATAGAAATAATATGAATGAGTCGGGGGGGAAATAACGATAAAAGCAAGAAAGGGGAAAAAATGCATAGGGGGCACCGAGGAATTGGAGGAATAGTGGGACAACTACGTACAAGGCGAGGAAATTTGGTGTCCAGCGTAACATATTCCATAGAGCCAATAAATTTATAGAATATAATATTATTAACTAAGGTCTGGGCAGAAAACTGAACAAATTAAGTAAACCCTGCATCGAATCATGTTTTTGTCAATAAATACTAAACTTAAGTACATTTATATCTCCAAACACATTCATTAGTTGTTTGATTAGTTTTATGTGCAGTGCCAAACTCTCTCGAAGAATATTCAAAGCAGGCACGTATTAAGCACAGGTCATAGGCAAGCCGATAGTCATTTTCAATATCCACAGTTCAATTAACGCAAATTATTTTTGTGACATACTTTAAAATTGTAAATTAATATACCGTACGTAAGTACGTACGTTAAGATATATATACACAAACACTTTTATATAGCTCATCGTTTGTCATAGAAAATGTCTCATTGACCTCACGAAGCATTATTGGATTGACATAAGTTTTGTATACACTAAGTTTTATAATTTGAGAAGGTGTTCATAAATTAAAAAAAAAATTATATTTATTATTAATATAAATTTATTAGTTATATTATATATTTATGACCAGGAAAATATATATATGATAAAGTCCGATCCCCACGCATCTAATCACGCAATTGAGAGGCTTATAGTGTGTATATATACCACTTTAATATTTATTATAAGTATATTTTAACTAATTCTTATAGGCTAAAAAGTTATAGTTAAAACTATTAAATATGTCATAAATTAATAAGATTTTTTAGGTTTAATCTTATTGTCTCTTTATATTTACAAAATATTTTTACCCATCTCTCATTTTTCTTTTTTTCTAATATTAATTAAATAAAAATAAAATTATAAAACCATCATTAATAACCACTAGCTCTGAGTAAACTTATTTTTAAGGTAAAACCTTCCTTTTATGAGTTCACTTATAAGAAGACCAGAGTTGTGTGTAACATATACTACAGTAAAGTATTGTAGTGGCAGTGATATAGAGAGAGAGAGAGAGAGGCTGCCTACTGATAATAAAAAAGCTCAAGAACAAGTGGAGAAGATGACCCACAACAGTCCCACACACGCTGATTCTGTCATTCATTAGATTCATGTACATGTACACACACAACTAAGTTGATTCTTACAGAGATCTAGTGATGGAGATATAGAGAGAGAGAGAGAGAGATTGCAGCGTTTTCTTTTTCAGATTTGAAATGTCATCATCATCAAGATACATCATATATTGTGCACAAGGATACCTGATGGAATATAAAGTGTTCTTGTTGCTTAAAGTACCCCTCACAAAAAGCTCTCGTTTGAACTTATTTAATGACTCCTCATCCATCAATGAAGTTTTTTTGCTGTAGCAAATTATATATATATTCATTATGCAATTATATGTGTACACTCATTATTTTAATCCTAAATATATGACTTAATCAGTAAATTAATATTGATATTAAATATAAGACATATTTTTTAAATTTATCAACTCTTTTTTAAATTATCTCTATCGATATCTTCTCAATAATAATTAAGTAAGAGAATAAGATAAAAAATTAAGAAAAATAATTATAATACTTTAAAAAAATATAATATGTTATAATAATAAATTTAATTAATTTTATCAAATTAATTAAATTAATTAAATAAATTTTATATTTAAAATTAGGCGAATAATATATTCCCGAGGTAAAAGGAAAATTTATAACAGCGAGCCTTTCACGTCTATATAACTGTTATATGTGGCAATTACTTCAGTGACAATAATAATGAAAAATAATTACCATAACAGTCATATGAGTTAATGGTGCAAGAACAACACAACAATAATAAAAAAAATTATCCACCAATTAATGAAGTCCGCTACACATATTACAAAATATCTCAACACGGATTTTATTTATTAATTTTATTGAGTATTTTATTTAATTTTATTTTATCCCTTTTTAGAGGATTTTATATTATCTAATTTATCCTACTCATTAATACTTCTAATAATTTTTTTTATATATATTCAAATCACTTTAAATAATTAATATAACTCTATTTATATTTTATAGTCAATCCCAAGTCCATCTAAATGATGGGGACTGTGTTAAATTAAATCCCTTGCATACGGTGAATGTAGAAATCTTTCAAATCTCTTATACATGAGTACTACCGCATATACTTTAATTTAATTGCGTGGATGCCCTGCAATATTTGTTTATATAGGATCCTGTTTTGGAGTTATTAGTTTAATCGCCTTCGTTATTTTTTGGAGTTTCCCATTTTTGCACCGCCTTGTCCCTTTAATATATACTACTAGTGTATTATAATATTCAAGTCCTTACAAAAACAAAAAACTTGATAATTTGATGCCAAAAATTAAAATTGACAATATTTTATTTGATTCCACGTGTGTATAATCACCGGACGAATTTTTATGTCACCAGTTCAAAATAAGTAAAAAAAGTTATCAGACAAATTAAAATAATGATATCAGTTAACAAAAGTAGGGGTATATCATATATCATCCAATGAATTATATAAAGGTAAAATGCTTGATTAATAAATATATCCACAAACCAGAAAAAAGCGACAAGTTAGGGGGGCGTGGCGTTTTGATGATCATGGTAGGCATATGCACTCAGCATGTGATTGCTGGATTGCATCTTTTTCCGATATTGGGGAAAAATAAATTGTGAAATTATATATATATAGCTTATTAATAATTTATACATTAACTCTAAAATAAAGTATAAACTGCACGCATATATAATAGGATAAAGAAAGTGAGAGCGTTTAATTATTTTGTTGTTAAAATTAAAAATACTAAACACAAAATCATTGCAAGCTAATGCATGCTCTTTTTTTTTTTTTTTTATGGTTATCAATGACTAATGCATTCCGACAGACATATATAATATAATATACAGGCATTCATTTGGCATATCTTTGTGGAGGCCAGGTGCCGACTCACATCATCATCATCATCATGTATTTTCAAACTGCAACTTATTGAAAAAAAATTAATAATTATTTTAAGGACATACATATAGAAATCTCATGTAATGGGATTAAAGAATATTAATTAATCCTGCTTAATATAACCTAATTACACATTCTTTCTTCTTTAGCTTCGTCCCGCATACGGCTCTGCCTGTTAAAAAATTGTGCTAAAATTCTATATTTTAGAAAAAGTTCATATGTAAATCCTTATATTTTAACATAATTAGTAGTATGATCCCTATATTTTTTTCTTTTTTATTAGATTCTTATAATCTCACCTTATTTTTAACTGAGTTCTTATAGTTTTTACCTTTTTATTAGTTATCTAAAACTACAAGGACTTAGTTGTTGGTTAATCTTAATTATTACAAATGTGAAATTAGACCGTTAATCTAACCGAGTGGCAAGCTGGCAATTTAATTTTTTTTTTGAATAGATTTAAGATGGGCCCATCTATAAACAGTTATGACACACAAATTTATAACAAGCAAAGAATGATGGTAAAAGTCTAAAACATAAAATACAAAGGGAGATTAAATCAATTGGAATAGGATCATATAGGCTAGTAGACTAGGTTGATATTTTGGATAAGTTCCCATTGGAGAGGGCGGACCGAAGTTACTAAATATGGATTAATCTTTTTCATCTCAGTATTTTTGCTTAGTTTTAAAATGCCACGTAGAATATACAACTATTATAATGGCAAGATTTAGGTGGAGATCGTAGGTTGATTACCAGAACGTGGCCCTAGGTTTGGACTTAACTAAGAAAGGAAAGAAAAAATTACGATATTAAAGAAAGTAGATTTTTCTGTTATTATTTATACAGCAACAGAAAATAAAAGAGTAGAAGGGAAAAAACATGCGGCTAATATATGTGTAAATATACCTATTATCCGCGGCTTCAATTGACAAAGGGGTAAGACATGCGACTATTTAGAGCGTGTTCGATCACTAGGGAGTACTACTTTATTGTGGTTCTAGTCGCGGCGTTTGGGAAGGCATTATAGCTCCTAGGTGTCTAGGTTTATGCCTGAGAGTAATAGACGGTTCTCCCTATTTGACATTAGTATTGCTTAAGAAGAAGTGAGACTTCGTCCTACTCTTGAATCGTGGGTGAGCCTAATTCTTTTTTAAAAAATGTTGTGATAAAAAAAATTGAGAAAAAAAGGAATAGGGCTATATTTAACTAAACTTGTGGACAAACCTAATGATTAATAACGTATGTATGCATCTGGGTGGTGACGGGCCAGTTGCTCCTAATTAAACGTAACTATGATATTGAAAGAGAAATAGACAATGATATATACCTTTCATTTTGGTCTGCATGCTTCCTCAACATGACCTTCCTTCTCTGTTTCCCTAACTTAATCTCTCTTTTACTTAAAAATGTTGAGGCATTCCTCACTTCCACTCCTTCCTCCATATCTCTTTCCCTTTTAGCCACGCCTTCTCCCCCCACCCACCAATAATGCAATAATCACTACGCCTTCAAATTAATGCCTACCATTTATATCTTTAATGTAATACCCGTTTAACTATTTTGATCATACAATTAATATAATATTTTTTTAAAATACTCTAATTATCTTATTTAATTACTATTTTTATCTTAATTATTGTTTATAAAATATCAGTAAGAATAGTTTGAGATTAAAATTATATAACAAATATGTCTTGTATTTATGGCAGTTGTATGGACACCATTGATATAAAGGGATGGACATGGATTTCAAACTATTTTTAGGGATAAATTTTTGTTTTTTTGGGTGTGATTATTAATAATGCAACGTATATAGCCCTAATTAATAATTACACTGCTTGCTAGGAGAAATTATTTATTTTGTTAGACTATGTTCAAATTTAAAAAATGTATATAGAAACTTACGCGAAAGCAAGTATTCGTTAGAACAAGTATGCATGCACAAGGCATCAAGTTAGGACGCGAACATTATTAATCAGGCTTTGCCGGTGGGTTTTGATTGTCATTTTCTCTGAGTCTCACTTCACATTCACACATGCATTCTTAGCCGAAAAGCCTACTGTGGATTACCTATTCACCTTCCCTTAGCCAAAGTCAAATAAATAAATTGAATAATAAATAATTTTTCGATAAAATATAATATAGATAGTATCTTTTAATCGATAATTAAAAACTAATTATTTTAAGATATAGAGATTTTCAGAATGTGAGTTGCCTCTCCCAATAAAATCTTTTTCTATATACACGATATAATTTAAACCCAAAATACTATGTTTAAAGAACAAAGTTTATTTTACCTTAACTAAAGTCAAGCAAAGAAACTGAATAATAAATACTCCCCTGGGATATATTTAACTAATATGATTATATTAAAAAAATTAGTTAAGTTAGTTATTATATCATATTTTTTTAAGGTACTATAATCATCTTCATTAATTATTTCTCATTCTTTTACTTGATTATTGTTGAGAGATTATTAATAGGGATAATTAAAAAAATAGTTAATAAATTTAAAAAATATATCTTATATTTAAAATTAATATTAATTTTTTAATTAATCATATATTTAGTATAAGAGGAGAATTTGTTAATATAACTCAACTCGTACAAGGTCTCATCCTCCTATTTACTGGAGGATTTTTAAGTCCTTATACTACATGCTATTGATTGGGCCCTATCTATATTGATTGTCATGATTTGTGTATCGGAGGGTATTTTTCCCCTGTAGCATGATTTCAAGCTTGAATCTTTGTTTGGCGTTGAAAATTGGAAGACCCCTTCCTCTTAGGCCTTAGCTTCTCCCAACTAATTAAAACAATATTAACGACTTTCCGCGCCCTCCCTCCCAAATCCCATCCATGCCAATCATTTTAATATTTTCATAAGGATTCGCGATCGCCCATTCTTATCTGCCTTGGACCTTGATCATTCTCTCTCAGGTACCTTAACCCCATGATTCTATAGAATCTCCTTTTATCTGGGAGCTTCCCACCAGTCTCTTATTTTATTTAAATTATTATGATGCCCAATAACCTTTTTTAACATTTTAGCAAAGTTTTTATTATTTAACACGTCATTTTAATTACTCAACCTAAATTAAAATTTCTAAGAAAGGGCTCTATATATATATCTTAACCTATTCATTCTAATTTCTAAGAAAGGGCTCTATGTATATATAGAGGAGCCCAAGTTGTTTTAATGGCTTAAATTATAATAATAGAATAATACCATGTTCTTCCGATTGTGGTACGGATGACCATATTTAAACATTAATTAACAACTAAATTCTCTAATATCCTGACAAAAAATAATAATAGTAATCATAATTTGTTTTGAACAAAAAATAATGTACCCACCCCACACACACTAGTAACCACTGGGCTTTGGTTGTGCTGATGTATAAATTGTTTATATGAAACCCAATGAATACATATAGAGCGAGACATCGCCACTTTCTCCTCCTCACTGTCTCTCTGTTAATTCTGAATCAGCCTCATCCTTCTGCTAAACCCTCCTCCGTTGAGCTATCAATAACACAGAAACAGGACAAACAAATATTCATTCCCTTGATCACCTCCAAATCCCTCAAACCTCTCAGTCTTCTCTTGAGATTCACTACCTAGTCCACACTCTAGTGCATCCGAGCTCTGCTTATTTAACTTTAACTTGTTGATTTTTGCATTCATTCTTGATGGAGTATTGCCTACGAGAAATAGAAGGAAATAGGGCCAATGATCCTTTGTTCATTGAGAAAATGAACGACACCAAATTGTCATATCGTGGACGATGCGTGTGGGTTCCCGGTCCGGTGATCGTCGGAGCGGGGCCTTCTGGTCTCGCAACCGCGGCTTGCCTGAAACAGAAAGGAGTCCCGACTTTGATTCTAGAAAGATCCGATTGCATAGCTTCTCTGTGGCAGCGCAAAACTTACGATCGCCTTCGTCTTCATTTGCCCAAGCAGTTCTGCGAGCTTCCTTTGATGGGTTTTCCCAGTGATTTCCCGACATATCCCACGAAGCAGCAGTTCATACAGTACTTGGAGAGCTACGCAGAGAGGTTCGACATCAGGCCGAGGTTCAACGAAACGGTGAGACAGGCGCAATTCGACGCCACGCTTGGTTTTTGGCGCGTGAAAAGCGTGGACCATGAGGATAACACGACGGAGTACTTGTGCCGGTGGGTGATCGTGGCGACGGGAGAGAATGCGGAGGCGGTGGTGCCGGAGATAGAAGGAACGGGGGAATTCGGAGGGGATCTAAGGCACACGAGCACGTATAAGAGTGGCGAGGAGTTCAGAGGGAAGAGAGTGTTGGTGGTGGGATGTGGGAATTCCGGCATGGAAGTGTGCTTGGACCTCTGTAACCATAATGCTGCTCCTTCTCTTGCGGTCAGAGATACAGTAAGAAACAATTAATCCGCTTTCTTTTCCCATCCATTTACTTATTCATTTTTTAAAATTTCTGGATATGCACTGTGCGGCAACAGAAAAGTTTTGCGTGCATCTACTTTTGGGATTCTTCTTTTAATGTGAACGATACTAAAATTGACACAGAGCAACAAGTCAACCAATTCTTAATTGATTTCATTTGCAATCTCTCCTTTTCATCACGAGTTTAGTCAAATTTCAGAATATGTGGCAGTGGTTCCGAAGCAAAAACCCAAAAATCAAGATCATGTCAACCCCTGTTTGTTTAAATGCGAAATTTGCATGCCTTAATCTCCATTCTGGACAAATTCTCACACTACGACATGACTATATATCACAGTATGCAATTCATTGAATACTGGGGTGGGGTGGTGGTGTCGCATGCATTAGAAGAAGCTTGAGTGAAGTTGATACGTATATAGATTGTAGAGTTAGAATATACGAAAATGATGAAGGAATTGTTGTTGATATATATGCAGGTGCACATATTGC
This sequence comes from Leucaena leucocephala, assembly GCA_037074615.1. Lineage (NCBI taxonomy): Eukaryota > Viridiplantae > Streptophyta > Magnoliopsida > Fabales > Fabaceae > Leucaena > Leucaena leucocephala. The sequence continues at coordinate 3,240,192 of CM073517.1, read as the reverse complement.
CAAGGGAGATGCTGGGAAAATCGACATTCGGATTGTCGATGTGGTTGCAGAAGTGGGTACCGATGAGGGCGGTGGATGCGTTGCTTCTTATAGTGTCGTGGGTGATGCTTGGCGACACCTCTCGCTTCGGACTGAAACGCCCCTCCGTGGGCCCCCTTCTGTTGAAAAACCTCTCCGGCAAGACCCCCGTCCTTGACGTCGGCACTCTCTCTAAGATCAAATCCGGCCACATTCAGGTACTCTCTCTCTCTCTCTCTCTCTTCCCCTGTACCTTTCAATCAGATCAATTCTTTCAAATTATTCAAAATATTAAGTCTGTCAACTCAAAGAAGCTCAAGAAACTACTAATAAGATACTGTAGGCGTAAGGTATTGTTTGTTTGCATTTCATGTTTGTTCCAAAATAAAGGCAAAGTGACAAAAAAATGATCATTAATTCAACCACAAGGTATTTTTGCGGTTCCCGAGGGGATTATTGGTCGCCGTCGTTTGACTGATTGAATTGATATGTAGGTGCGTCCAGGCATTAAGCGGCTAAAACGACATGCCGTTGAATTCGTTGACGGCAAGGCTGAGAATTTTGACGCCATTATACTCGCAACCGGTTACAAAAGCAACGTCCCCTCTTGGCTAAAGGTAACCAACCAATTAAAAAGCTTTCTTCTTTCTTTATAAAAAGTGATAGTAGTATATAACTGGTTAATTAAATTAAATTAATATAATGAAATGCAGGAAGGGGAAATGTTCAGTGAGGAAGATGGATTCCCGAGGAGGCCATTCCCAAATGGTTGGAGAGGTGAAAATGGATTATACGCAGTGGGATTCACGAAACGAGGATTGCTGGGAGCATCGATGGATGCCAAGAGAATATGCGAAGATATTGAGAGATGTTGGAAAGTGGAGACAAAGCATTGCAGTACGTTGGGCTCATCATCGTCACTTTTGCCACTACCCAATTCATGATTCACAGTGACACCATATTAAAGTTGAATTGTACATGACTCCATCTATGGTCACGGCTTCGTTTTTGGTGGTGGCATCACACATGGTCTCAACTTTCAATGCCTGTACTGCATCTCTTGTTGCGCTCCTCCATTCAAATATCCCTTTATATATATATATGAAAAGTTGTCACACACACACATAAAAGAAGGGAAATATCAAATATGAGCAAGATTCTTCCAACTATAGATGGAGCCCCTCATGATCAGCTTTTCAAGGATTCATGATCAGTCAGCCACGCTCTCTCTGGCAGAGAGAGGAGGACACATTATTGAGTTTTTATGACAAAGCTTACAGGTTTTTATTTTTTTTTTCTTTTTTGCCTGCTGGCTGGTTATATATCTGTAAATCTTTTACGTTACAGATTTTCTCTTTGGGTTCGAGTGATGGATTTTACCGAGGATTTGAAAATAGAGTGATGACAGCCAAAGAGGGTTGGGATGTGATTGACAGAGCGTTTGGTTGTATATGACCTGTGCTTACTTTGACCCTATACCTGTTCCCAATAATTTATTTCTGCGGATTTTTGTCCGCTGACAATTGAATCTGTTATATGTCCATAACTTATATGGCCTCTCTCTCTCTCTCTGAATATTACTCAGTTCAGGTTTTGGTTTCTTAACTGTTTCTGAGCTTAGAATGGTCTGATCATGTAGGTCATCATACACAGTTTTGATAACTGGTCTCCTCATGCAATTTCGAGATCGAAATGATTACATATTCCAAATAATAATAATATAGTAAGGACTACCCCCTCACTTAATTTTCCTGCCATTTTCAAAGCTGCAACACCACATTTATTACCCGTACTTTAATTTCCCCTTACCAACTTCATTGATTGAACTTGTTTAACAGCATATGGTTCTCTATCTATCTCTTCTATAAAAATGAGCTCAAAGTGGGATTTCATAGGAGGCTTTATCTGCCATGCTTTATGAGAAAGAAAGAGAGAACCCCACAAAATGCAAGTTGAGGCAAAATGACATCTGATGAAGCTCTGCCCAGTCACATTGCTCTGATCTGATTCTTTGTAATCAGAAAAAGAAAAAGGGTAAGCCCAAATGGGGTCAACGTACGTTAATTATCTAGCTACCTACTGTCATTTCTTTGAGCTTTGAACCGCCCAATACATCCTTTCTTTTCTTTTCTTTTTTTTTTTTGCCTTTTTCCTCCATATAATTATTATTGTAATCATTTCCATTTTCCAGGATTGAATATATTCACAGTAGTGCCTCCAAGTTATGTTTCTAAAAATTGGCCACGGTTCAGTCTTTTAAACATGACCCACCAGCACCTTAGTGGGGGAATGCACAAAAAAAAAAAAAAAGATGCGTTTTTCTCTCCCTTGCTTGCTTTCTTTTCTGTCACACCCTTCCCAAGACAACTATTATTATAAGGACGTGCATTAGTAAAAGAGAAACTATTTGGAAATCAATGGATAATGTATACATGAAACTCTCGTCAAGCATATTTTTTGGTTCCTTATTTGGAAGCACTTGATTATCACAACATTCCTGGTGATTCTTAAACTGACAAGTTATATTTGATTGGATTATATAAGGGTTTTAAGTAGGTCCTAGACCCGATAACAATATTAAATTACGAAAGTAATTATTAATTTAATATACTCTTGGAAATATGAGCAAATTTTAAATTACTAACATTCATATTTTAATATGCAAATAAAAAACAAATTAACTCAGGCGTACAAAAGTTTAAAAATATTTATGTAAATCCAAGGATAATAGGAAAAAAGACACAATTATGATTTTGTAGGGATTTTCTCTCCCATAATCATGACAAAGAATCTTAAGTGCAAATCCTCGAATGAGATAATGCAACCAGAATTCAAATATTCCAGAATATCTGCGTTCGTCGGAGATACCAAAGTCCAAACTTCTAAGTGCGATGAAACATTGATATCGGGAATTTAATCCCATTTTCCAATATCCAAAATATCTTCTCGAAACTGATCAACGAGGAAATCCCAGCTAACAAGGGAGGGGAGCATGGGCGATCTAAAATTTTCTGAAAGCATTTTTAATTCAATTAATCTGTATTCTACACTTACATAAAATTTAAAAATGAATCCATATTATTTATGTTACCCCAAATCGTGTATTCTAATTTCAGCTAACGTTTAATTGATCAATCTCTTAATCAATATTTTAATACAGGATAATCAAACACAAAATATACGAAAGTTCTTATAGACTTACTATAAAATTATTTATTTAACTTTATTGATGATCATTTTTTCTACTTGAGTATGAAAGATTAGTTTATTCTGTTAGATTTTTTTTTTGTTATAATATTTTGTCAAATCTAACTCTATTGGTATTGAGGATAATTTTTTTTATTACAAAATATTTTAAAAAGGGATTAGGTTCACTCATGATCTAAGGATAGAACGAAATATTCTTTTCTCTAAGATCCCTCTCCGTATGGCCCATAAAATCCTCCATTGGGCCTGGAATGCGATCATATGTCTTTTCCACTGATAAACACTTAATAGAAGCTGCCTTTAACAAAAGCAACAAGACAGATTAAGTCAATCTTCCTTTAACTTTGATGTCTTATTTCTTAGTCATCATAATGAAACGGTAGGCACGACAGTAAAAAGCTTGTGTTAGATTCATTCCACCCTAATATATCAAATCCTGCTTCCATTAATTAATTCCACAAAGTCATGTTGCTGCTACTGTTCTTGGCCCTTCATCTCAATCATATGCTCATGGCTTTATTTATTTTCATAATGGAATGCAATGCGTTGTTTAATCATACCAAACACAAAATCATTAACTGATAATCACCCATTATACACACCCTCTTCCCCTGCCTTTTATTCTCTTCCTCCAGCTGACATCAAATCAATAATTAGCATTTGGGCCTAATCTCTTATTCCCAAATTAGTCTCCAAGGGAGAAGTCCAACACCCTATTTAAATCCTAACTTCTGGATATCTAAGTTTACGCCAGAAGATAATAGTCAGCTTGCCCTACCTAACAATGGTATCACCTAGGAGGAAGGGAGACTTCGCCCTGCCCTTGGATTGTAGGTGAGCTTAACCTCTTTTCAAAAATTTTTGTAAAAAAAAGAAAGCCAGTAGGGAACTATTTTACTGAGCTTCCGACACTATGAGAGATAGAGTTGAGTAATATCTCAATAAATATAACAGGAAACAAACAAACAAACAAGGTGGTCCAGATAGAAGTTATATAGAAGAGAAATAGCATCCACTAGAGGCAGGAGCTTATGAGGGAGGGAGAACGTACAAATGGTACACATGGCTTCCCTCCATGTGCTCCCTTTTCATTCATTAACCTCCGAATTCGGAAAGTGAAAGATTGATCATAGAGAATTCAGAATCCTGCTCATCCTGTTCCTACCCAAGAAGTAAAATTCGTGTGTATTTAATTGTCAGCTCTTGAGCTGATTTGGTGGATTGCTTATTCACTGAAACATATACTCAGGTTTTTCATTGGCAGAAAGGGACACAGATGCCTTTCAACCAAAAACTCAAAAAAAAAAAAAAATTACTAAGTAGAAGTATCCTTTAGGGCCCTCCTTTTATACCCAAATATAAAAAGAAATGTAAAATAAGGTTCAAGATCAAGCTATGTGGGTATGCATCCATAAGGAACAAGTAGTGTCAATGTTAATAACAACATAATTCGCTGCTCCCTCTGTAATTCTCCCCACAGTACAAAATGAAGGAATCCAAACTTTTTTTCCTCACAGACTAACTTCGTGACAGTCTATGGTCAGGAAACAGCCTGTATGACGTTTTCCGTCCAAACAAACAGTATTGAACACGTGTAATAGATGAATCCCAGTTAAGGAAAGAGGTAATCAAATTAAGATGCTGGAGGACTAAGTTGAGAGAAAACTCAGCTTACATATATTCAACGGAAGTGTCAACTGCTATTCAAGAAGAAAAGCATGCCGCATGGAATCATCGCTTCCAGAATCTTAAACTCTAAAAGTCTTAAGCAGAATTTATATGCTTCTAACCTTGTCAACCTTTGGTTTTTGGTCATGTTCACAATGAATGTCAAAGCCGGGGGTAAAAAGATGGAGAGATTAAAGAGCAATTATCCATTTTGGCGCTTCTCTTCCTTCACAGGGAGAAAAGATTTTATCCATTCTTTCCAAGGAGCATCCTGTTGCTGTTCAATCCAAGACAAGAGACAGCTATCCAATAAGCAGAAGAAGTTGACATAGAGGAGCTGATACCTCACAGGTATAAATCGAAAATTTGCAACTTGAACAATCGGCCATAAGCCTCCTTCCAAAACAAAGGCTGGCAGAAAATCTCTCTTCACATCGTCTCTAATTTGAGGAAAACTCTTCCCGTTGGCAAAACCCATGTAGGTAAAAAATACAGCTAAGTCCAGTGGTCCAAAGATAAACCCATCGACAGCAACTTTAGTTGCAACAAAACGGAAGGAATTAGGTTTAAGTATGAGTCTCAATCTTATATATCGGTCCAAGCCTTCATACCTATAAAAATTAACAAAGATCAGAGAAAGGGATTGATATGAAACAAACAAAATGAGTATCACTTGCAAATCATAAATCACACAGAGTTTAAGTCAGTTTTTCTTTTTCTTTCTTTCTCTGTGTTCTTTTTATTTTTTCCCAGAAGCCTTCTTTTTCTGATTCACCACATTAAGACAGCAGCAGCAAAGCTTTTTCAACAGTTGAAGAAAAATTAATAGGTCCACAGCCCAAAACCAATGTAGATGGCAAGTTCACAACACAACAGGCCCACTCAGGCCAAACCAAGTCCATTTTTAGATTTGTCTTAAATATATGGCTAGAATATTTGAAAGTAAGGATTTCAGCTCTAAGAAGAATTGAATTCCTCTTTCAATTGATATGAAGCATTGGCATTAATATGCAATCTGTTCTTGGATAGCAGTAGCTGTTTGCCTCTAGAAACAAGCAGCCATCATCATTTTGCAGTACGGCCCCAACTGCAGCATTCGAGACTGTCTCGGATGAATTTTTCGAAACTCCAAGTTTCAATGGGCCATAAAGACATAAGGGGGGAAAGAGAGAGTCACTTAAGAGTTAGTGAAGCAGTTTCCTTTGCATGAAACTCTTTGGACCTTATACTCATGAAAAGAACAAAGATCCAGGATCTAGGAATCAATAAACAGACCTCCCACAATAACCTATTGTCAATACACAACCAGGAAATAGATTTTGAAAAGGTAGTGCTTTTTACCAGTAATGGCCAATTGGACCAACAAATCCAAACCCAAACAAGCTGGTTGCAGCCATACGTTTCCAGTTGAGCTTAAATTCTTTATCATCATCCTAATATATAGAAGAGAGATTGCCATTAATCAAGAGAAATAAACTCATCGATCTTATGTGCAAACCCTAGGTGTCGCACTGTAACTAAAACAAATAAACTGTTCTTTGTTCTTATGTTGATGTTTCACATGCAAGCACGAAGATCAGGGAGCATTTCAAGTTTAAGTGAACCTCTACTCTTCTCCTCTTCAGCTCTTCCAATTGTTCAGGTAAGAACTAGCGTCTATGCAAAAGAGAAAGTAGTTTCAAATTAATTTCACGGGGACGATCAGCCTGGCAATCACTTGGCTGAATCAAATACTTTTACAACTCTTCCCCGTTGAACGCATGTTTAATATTATAATGTGGTTCTACCTTCCAAAACAAGTTTTCAACTACCGAACTCACACTGTCACACATATGCAGGGATTCATTCACCGAAAGTATATGAAAGAGAGACATGCATTTGTCAAGGAGGCAAAAGGAACCACAAATTTATGAAAAGTTCAATAACTTACATGAGTAATGAGGGGAAGATTACCTCGTTTGGCCTTTGGCTCAGGGATGTGGAGTGAGTGATCGCCTGCGCACCTATATCACCAAACCCCCATATCAAACCAGAGCTTATGACTTGTGTCTTGACTGTGAGCAGCCAAGCAGCTCGTATACCACCTCCACAACTTCAGCATATCCCGATTCCAACAGAATCAGAATAAACGAGAGCAATTTAACTTGGGAGTGATCATCGATCATTCATATCATTCCCTTTTAGGATCAGTGAATCAGGCCTTCGCAGCAGATTTTGAAGTTAATTCGCCAATCTAAACATTGACCACGGTATCTATGATGAACAATGGAGGATGACTGGGCATTGGAATTATCTGTTTCATTCCACGTAGTTTAGCAGGAATTCCTCGGAACGCCGTTTAAATAAATTGAAATGGAGGAAGAGAAGGATGAATCAAATTTGGTTAGAGATAAAGATGAAAACTCATAAACGGTGAAGTTCCTCTCCTGATAATAGTTGACATTTCTGAAAATTCCTCAGGTACTTTGGGAAATGCACGTTTAGGGCAAAGAATAAAACTGTCCTATGATCATTTTAGCATCTCGATGGCTTTGGGTCGTTATGGGCCTTTATATGGACTGACATTGTTTGAGGGCCTAATGGCCCATTTCGGCGTTTGATGCTTAATCCTCCTTGATTCAGCCCCAAAATTTTCTAGGCCTTTTGTTACGATTTTTTCCTAAGCCTTTATTTTTTTTTAGTCATTGTTGGGTGAAACAAGGCACTGTACTAACATACACGGATAGCCCTGCCATTCTCCATCGTGTTCGTACGGTCCATTAACAGAAAAAATTCTATTAGGCTATCCTACGTATTGCCCTATAGATTATATGCATATGGATATCGCCAAATTTGAGAGAAATACTTGCATATCTTAAAAATGTTATATCATTTAAACGGTGTATTATTTTATATGAGTTATCGGCAAATTATAATTAAAAATTGTAGAGTTATTATATTTAAAAAAAATTAATTTATAGCCCAACTCTATTTTATAGCCACGTGGCTAGCTCTCCTAGAAACGAATGCATGAATCACAATAAATATTTATATATTTTAAGAATATTATATTATTTAAATTCTGTTTAATCAAAATAAAATAATTTAACTAATAGCTTATCTAGAAAATTTCACTATTTATTTTTTTTAAATATTTTAATTAAAAAAAATAAAAATCATTTGAACTAAATTACAAGGTTTGTTTTTTTCTTAAAAATAAAATAAAATGTGAATTATTTTAAATAAATCATCAAACTATCTACAATTAAAATATTTTGAATTATTGTATTTTAATTCTACTGAATTTAAAATATGTAGTATTTCTCACTAATGACTTGCTGGGGATCCTTTTGTACGTAGTTCTACCTACAGGACGTGTTACGTATCCACTCGGATTTCAATCATCGACGATAATTATATTATATATAAAATAAGATTCACGTGATCCGGCACAAATACTGTTAATTCTTTGACTGGAATATCTTAATGTCTAATTCTATATAATATAAATGATATTGATGATTCGGGAGATCGGGTTGATGTTGATTAATGATTATATTTTGACGGGGAAGATCTTGCCTTAATAAGAAAAAGCAAAAAGCAACTGGGTTCCCAGTTCCCAATCACTTCTCAATGGCTGCCTTCACTTTGTTGATAGCTTTATTAGATTTTAGATGCACCTGTACGTATGTTTAAAGTTGTGTTTATATTAAAACGACTTAAATCAATCAGTTTGATAACTTTATTTGTTTAATATTTTTTTTAATTATTCAACGTGAGATTTCTATATTTTAATAAATTATAGTTATTATTGTTTCGGCTAAAGGAAGAGTCCCAAACGGCCAAACGAGATGTTTCGAATCCCATCTCCTGTAGAGATTAAAGTCCCCAGCAGGCACCAACCTCAAAAATCACTATTTTTACTATAATCATAACCAAAACTATAACATCAATATTAATATTAACAGAAATACGGGCGCCAACCAATCACGCCTATAACTTATCTGTCGTGTAATTATTAAGAAAAAAACAAAATAAAATGAAGCTGCTCAATAGCTTGGTACTGGGGATGTCATATCGCCCGATGGTTTGAAAATGACGGGGGACGCGGCAGATCAGAGAAATTGGATAAGAGGGAACCGCAATTATAGCATGTGGTTGAATTTGATTGGAAAAAGACAAGAAGGCCATGTTTTCTTATAAAACAAAATCGTGGACACAATCACAAAAGATTTCGTGCTTCATGAAGCAACAGTTATTTATTGCCTAAAAAATGTAAACGACACCAAATATTATGGAGTTGACCAAAGCAGTAAATTCTACATACTGCTACCGGTTCAGAATTGGAGCTGAACCTGAATATACAAGCAAAAGCTTTTGCGATTTCATCGCAGTGATGATATATGTGTTGGTATATTGCTGATATTCGGAACATACAGATAAGCTTTTGTATTTATTATGTTTTTATTATGTTGGTATTTTGCTGCAGATCCTTATGAAGATGAATTGGTTGGAAAAAGTTGTTCTCAAAGACACATGCACGTGAATCATGGAGTTGTACGACTTGATGATATGCACATGCACGTATATATACTCAAAGCAACAGTGAGGAGCTCCTTCAATCTTGTACGCTGACTTGGCAAACTCTCTCCTCGAAACGAACGGCCACGAATCACTTGCTTATGGCTTACTTCAGATAAACCTAATCATTGAGGATCCTTGTTCATAATTCGATTTTGTAGATAATGATGATTTGGGAATCGGGACTGATGTTGAATGGATTTTAATGGGAAACATCTTTCCTTAATAAGAAAAGGTAAGAGCAACTGGTTCTCACTCACTTCTCAATGGCTCCAATGATCCGAACAGATTGTCAAGTCTGGAAAAACATGTCCATGCTTGTCTTCTTCACTTTGTTGCTAGCTTCAGTTTTTGTTTCGGCTCATGGAAGAGAGACATCTGCAGGTTCGAACGAAACAGACCCATTCTCTACCTATATGGTCAACGCCATGCATTTCTTATGGAACCCTGCTCAATCTGGTTATCACCATGTCTGGCCGGTAAGTTAGTTTCAGCTCAACGACATGTTTTCTCTCAAGCTCTCTCTAAAACCTCAAGGTGCTACTCATGCAATAGAAAGCATGTTGCTACTAATTTGTGCTTTTTAAGGTCCTAAATTTCTGTTCCAATGATTTCCCAGCTGAATCCACGGGATTGATGAAGCTCATCATCAACTTTGATTACTCATGTCATGTGTAACGTTTTAACTGTTAAACATACAGGAAATGAAATTTGGATGGCCTATCATTGTTGGGACGTTGATTGGATGCTTGGGAGGAGCATTTGGGAGCGTTGGCGGCGTTGGCGGCGGCGGCTTCTTTGTTCCAACGTTAATCCTCATTATTGGCTTTGATGCCAAATCTGCAACCGCCATTTCAAAATGTAAGATTCAATCTACAAATGCTGGTGACATGACTGAGCATTAATTAATTACGATGTACTTAGAAAATGAGAGATCCTGCAGGTATGATCACGGGCGCAGGAATCTCCACGGTTTACTTCAACTTGAAGCTGAGGCATCCTACGTTTGATATACCCTTAATTGACTATAACCTCGTGCTGCTTATGTTGCCCGTAATCTTGCTGGGTATTTCTGTAGGTGTCTCTTTGAGTATCGTGTTTGCCAATTGGATGATCACTGTTCTTCTAATCATTATCTTCATCGGTAATCGATGTTCAAATACGTGTTCATGTTTACTGTTTAGTAATTACTTGCTTCAACTCAGTAGTATTTGCTATCTGGGGGCCTACAGGTACCTCAATCAGGGCATTCTTCAAGGGCACTGATACTTGGAAACAGGAAAACGTACTAAGACAGGTTCATTTATCTAACCACACATTCGTGCAACTGAGTCCCTTTTTCTTTTTAAAATATAGACTTAATAGTACTGTTTTTTTGTTTCTAAAATTGCAGGAGACCGCCAAGCTTTTGGCATCTACTGGTTCGTGTATTTATTAAAGGGTTATTAACCTAGTGCATGCTCAATTGTATTTTTATATTTACATATTACTAAAAGTGGTAAAACTAGATTGGGGGCTCTGTGTTTTTATGCAGCAACGGCTAGGGGGGTAGCAGAGTACAGCTCTCTTCCTGCAGGGCCTCAAAAGGACCCTAAAACGACTCAGGTTTTGCAAATTATGAGCGCTCATGATTGATTTAACAATAATTAACATCTCTCATAGTCTCTGTTCGTCTTGTTTAATTACTTACTTGAATGGAACTATATATTGTTTCAGGTTTCCATTATTGGCAACGTTCATTGGAAAGAGTTGGGAATTCTTTGCTTCGTCTGGATCTCATACGTGTTGGAAATCGTGCCCTAGGGGCCAATCATTGTCTTATGAACATTATTGATTTATGAATTTATTAATTGAGTTATCATATTATTTGCATGTTTACTATGATGACCATCCTTGGATAATTCATGATATTATCCTAAATGTCCCTGGTCGATCATCTATGTGGGAGCACAGATGAAATAAGACCAGTATGACTTTGAAGATGTATAGAGATATAAATCAAAGTCATAAGCACATGTAAGAGTACAGGGTGTTGGACCGACCCGCTATGAGAGAACTGCATGGGTAACGTCATAAGCTTCTCTCATATACAAACCATGTCAATATGCCCTTTGACCTGAGATCATCATGGATTCCTACATGACAAAACGCTCAGCTTTGACCTAGTCAAAAGTCACTTTTGACCGAGTGATCATAAAGACTATGTTCGGGCTTAGTGGTTTTTCATGCGGAGGAATGTGAATGGTCAAGATGGAATTTGTCCCTCACATTCGTGGAGAGATATTACTGGGCCCATCGATGAGTGAGTCTGAGAAATGTATGGCCATACTGTAATGGAAAGGTAGTTCCATCTCTATAGTCAGACTACTCAGGGATCGAGAAAGTAACGGTCGGGAATAGGAGGATGACATTATCCATGCCTCATCCATGACCAAAATATCGCGTGACAGAAGGGACATGATATGGTTGTATAAAAGGTTACATCGTTTATCGATCCTCATATGATTTGGGTAGTTGTTATGTCTTGCTAGAGACCGCTTGCGACTTGTGGGCTAGTATAGCAAATGGCCCACTGCCAACTTCATATGGGCCTACAGGGTCGCACACAAAATAGCCCAACACGAGCTATGATGTCCAGATTCATTGAATCTAAGACATGTCCAGATTCAATGAAAGATCCAGGTGAATGTATATATATTTATTTATATTTATATTCGTATATATATAAATTCGTATATATATATATATTATATATATGAGATATATGAGATTTAATTTATAAGGATAAATTAAATCCCTATCACGTTTGAATTCGAAATTCAAATTGATAGGATATCTCATATAAGAGATATTTATAAGATTTAATTTATAAGGATAAATTAAATCTCTATCACGTTTGAAATTCGAAATTCAAATTGATAGGATATCTCATATAAGAGATATTTATAAGATTTAATTTATAAGGATAAATTAAATCTCTATCACGTTTGAAATTCGAAATTTAAATTGATAGGATATCTCAAATTTGATTTATGGGAATAAATCAAATATAACTCAGTCTCATCTTTATTTAAAGTTAAATAAATAAGTAATTAAATCTGTGGGACGGATTTAATATTATTTTATTTAATTAGTTTCTTATAAAATTATACAATATATGATATTGTATCAATTCGGAATTAATATAAGATTAACTCCAAAATCCAATTAGGTCAGGTGGAAAAACGCATAGCATCCTATATATCTGATTGGAGGAGCTACGTTTGAAAATAACATAGAACACAAAAGGCCGAACGGAATCTGCAAAAGGTTTGCAGACAAGAAACTCCCGAAATAGAGACGGAGACTTGTGAAAGCCTTGGAGGGACAGGAGACGCTAGCACGTCGTTCGTGGTTGGAACGCTGTTCGTGTGGATACCAGTAGAGGAAGCCGACCTGAGGCGTCGACTTCTTGTGATCGGAAAGAGACCACCGTCCGCGGAGAGAATCTGTGAAGGTCGCTGAGGAACACTCCGTCGATTTCTTGCGATCAGAAAGAGATCACCACCCACGTAGAGAAGCTGTGAAATTCGCTGAGCAACACTAAGGGTAAGGATTCTTTCCACTTGACTTAAACACATACGGCAGATCCTGGCAAGGAATGGAAAATTTTTAAAGTTTATTTCCGCTGCGTGTCTTCCAATTCCTTACAGTGGTATCAGAGCCATGCCGTTTTGTGTTTAAGTTAGGTTTGATTGTTGATACATGTGATGTATGTTAGACTTCTTAGCTGATTATATGATAACATGCGTGATATGTATGACATATATGGAATCTGTTTATGTATGACATATACGGAATCTAAAAGGAAACTGAAATCGGTGGTGTATATCAATTGATTTGATCAATTAATATTGATGGGGTCTAAGGAAAAAGAATTAAGATTCTTGATTATTTATCAAAAAAAAAAAAAAAAAAAAAATTCTATTGGGGCGCTGCCCCACACCCCGCCCGCTAACCGGCTAGCGGGACCGCCGTGGCTATTTAATCGTAGCGCAACATAATCGTAATATGTATTGACTTTCCTGATATATGAATGTTTTGAAACATTTATTGCCCTTCAAATAGTATGAATTTTGATTCTTGAATGTTTGGGTATGGTGAACAATATGGCTCTAGATTACAAGTGTTGTAATTTTTCTAAATACGGCCTGCGTGTCGTGCCTTCCTCTAATGACTCTCGTTGTACATTCTCTTCTCATCTCACTCCCCTTGAATGTTAAAACGAGGTTTCCTTATGTAATTTTTCTATTCTAATTAGACAGCTTCTCTCATTGGCTTGAGGGGACTTAGGATAGGTGAGCCATATTGTATCACGTTTAAGATTATGCATCTTTTGATTAGATCACTGCATGTATGTTTTATATGCATAATACTTGTATGAGATACAACCGCGATACATACATCTAATAAACCAGATAACTAATTAAACCCTCTAAAAGAAATCTTAAGTCATATGCCGTCAATTAATGAACACTTGTCAAAACCTCGATCGCTCATTTGTAGGTCCACCAAAGTGGGTGCATTTGAGTTATCTCGGGGAGATAAGCAAGAGTAATGGTGCTACTCTTATGTTTGTTATTGTTTGACTTAATTGAGATTATCAAAACGGTTTTGGGTCTCAAGGCATTAGATGGGATTAAAACATGCCGGATCATATGATGATGGAATCCCATAAACATCTAAGAGTTATATGTGATGTAATTGGTAAAGTTGTTACCTACCTAAATAACTTAAAGTTGAGCGTCCTGCCAAAGCGGACTCAAGTTTAAGCCAAATATGGATCTTAGCCCACTAATTATTACATTGAGGGTTGTTTTATTCAGTGGGAGATTGCTAATTCGCTTGCATATTTTAATTGTAGAATCATGACGACTAGTAATACTGCTACATTATCGTTGCGATCTGTCCTTGAGAAGGACAAACTCAATGGGATAAACTTTCTTGACTGGTTCAGGAACTTGAGAATTGTTCTCAACCAGGAAAGAAAGGTATATGTCCTAGATCAACCCATTCCTGAGGAGTCAGCAGCCAATGCTCCTAGAGCTCAAAGAGATTCTTATGCGAAGCATAAGGAAGACTCTGTTGATGTGGGATGCTTGATGCTTGCCACTATGGGTCCGGAGCTTCAAAGAGATCTGGAACACATGGAGGCTTATGAGATGATTGTGCATCTTAAGGAAATGTTCCAGCAACAGGCAAGGCAAGAGAGGTATGAGACCACTAAGGCCTTACATTCCTGCAGGATGGCTGAAGGTGCATCAGTGAGTACTCATGTCTTAAAGATGAAAGGGTACATAGATCACCTTGAGAGGCTTGGATTTCCCATAAGTCAGGAGCTAGCTACAGATTTGATCTTGAACTCACTCCCGGAAAGTTATGACCAGTTTGTCATGAACTACAACATGAACAACATGGAGAAATCTATTTCTGAACTGCATGGGATGCTTAAAACTGCTGAGCCGACTGTTAAGAAGAAGTCCAGTACTGTTTTGATGGTTCAGAAAGGAAAGGGTATGAAAAGGAAAGGCAAGGGCAAGGGGAAGGGTCATGGCTCATCTGGTAAGACCAAAGAGTCAGGCAAGCCCGAAACCAAGCCTGCACCAAAGAAGGCAAAGCCTCCAAAGGAAGGAGTTTGCTTCTTCTGCAATGAACCGGGTCATTGGAAGAGGAATTGTAAACTCTACCTTGAAGATCTGAGAAAGAACAAGAAGGATAGCGGGGCTATCGCTTCAGGTATTTATGTTATAGACATTCATCTCTCTACTTCCACTACATGGGTATTAGATACTGCATGTGGTTCTCACATTTGTACAAATGTGCAGGGCCTAAAGGACAGTAGAAAGCTGAAGAAGGGCGAAGTTGACCTACGAGTTGGAAATAGAGCAAAGGTTGCTGCTCTAGCTGTAGGCACTTATGAATTAGTTATGCCCATTGGGCTTTTGTTAGTTTTGAACAATTGCTATTATGTTCCTGCTTTGAGTAGTAACATTGTTTCTCTTTCTTATTTGGATAAGGAAGGTTACACTTCCATTTCTGGGAATGGTAAATGTTCCATTTATCGTAATGATATTTTCTATACTCATGGTGATTTGCATGTTGATCATTACATATTAAACTTGGAACAACCCAATCATGGAAATATCTATAACATAACCGCCAAAAGGATCAAACCAAATGATTTGAATCCGACGTACCTCTGGCACTGTCGTCTAGGCCACATAAATGAGAAACGCATTTCTAAACTCCATCAAGATGGATTTCTCAACTCATTTGATTTTGAATCATATGATACTTGCGAATCTTGTTTGTTAGGAAAGATGACAAAGTCGCCTTTCACTGGACACAGTGAGAGGGCCACCGATTTGTTGGGCCTCATACATACAGATATGTGTGGACCGATGAATACAAATGCCAGAAGAGGTTATTCGTACTTCATTACATTCATAGATGATTTCAGTAGATATGGCTACGTCTATCTAATGAAACATAAATCCGAATCTTTTGAAATGTTCAAGATATTTCAAAATAAAGTACAAAACCAGCTTGGCAAAATAATTAAAGCCCTTCGATCTGATCGAGGGGGTGAATATTTGAGCCAAGAGTTTATCGATCATCTTAGGAATTGTGGAATAGTCTCACAATTGACTCCTCCAGGAACACCATAATGGAATGGGGTTTCTGAATGGAGGAATCGAACACTATTGGATATGGTTCGATCCATGATGAGTCGAACAGATCTTCCACCATCCTTTTGGGGCCACGCCCTAGAGACAACTGCGTTCACACTGAATCGTGTTCCATCTAAGGCAGTTGAAAAGACTCCGTATGAGATATGGACTGGGAGAAAACCTAGTTTGTCTTTTCTCAAGATTTGGGGATGTGAGGTCTATGTTAAGCAACAAGCCTCAGATAAGTTAGCGCCCAAATCTTCAAAGTGCCTTTTTGTGGGATATCCTAAGGAAACCAAGGGATATTATGTCTACAACCCCACTGATAACAAAGTGTTTGTTGTCAGAAATGGTATCTTTCTAGAACGAGAATTTATCTCTAAAAGAACCACTGGGAGCAAGGTACACCTCGAAGAAGTTCGAGAGCCACAAGACGCCACAGAACTAGAGATGGAAAGTAGAGAAGACTCACAAGAAGTTGTTGAGACTCCTAAAGTCACGCAAGGCCCAAGGCGATCTAATAGGGCACGACTTCAGCCTCAGAGATATGGATTTCTGATTTCTGATAGTCGTGATGTGTTGCTCATTGAGCATAATGAGCCGACTACCTATCGAGAAGCTATAGTGGGACCAAACTCCGAAAAATGGCTTAGTGCCATGAAGTCTGAGATGCAATCCATGTACGACAATAAGGTTTGGACCTTAGTCGACCCGCCTGAAGGTGTAAAAACCGTCGGGTGCAAGTGGGTTTTCAAAGAGAAAACTGACATGGATGGCAATGTAAATGTCTTCAAGGCACGACTGGTTGCAAAAGGTTTTACTCAAACTCATGGTGTGGACTATGATGAGACCTTTTCCCCAGTAGCAATGGCCAAATCAATCAGAATCCTCTTTGCTATTGCAGCATATTATGACTATGAAATATGGCAGATGGACGTCAAGACAGCCTTCCTTAATGGAAAGCTCCTTGAGGATGTGTACATGACACAACCTGAAGGGTTTGTGCGTTCCGAGGACTCTGGTAAAGTGTGCAAGCTTCAAAAGTCCATTTATGGACTAAAGCAAGCCTCTCGGAGTTGGAATCATCGTTTTGATGAAGTAATCAAAGAGTTTGGATTTCTTCAAAACATTGATGAACCTTGTGTGTACAAAAAGGTTAGTGGGAGCACAGTTGTGGTTTTGGTACTCTATGTCGATGACATCCTACTCATTGGGAATGACATTCCTACCTTGCAGATTGTCAAGTCTTGGTTAGGAAAATCTTTCTCGATGAAAGACTTGGGTGAAGCCACCTACATCCTAGGAATTAGGATCTATAGAGATAGATCTAAAAGGCTTCTAGGACTGAGTCAGAGCACATATATAGACAAGATACTGCATAGGTTCAGTATGCAGGAATCAAAAAGGGGTTTCATACCCATGTCTCATGGTATTCACCTCAGCAAGGATTTGTGTCCTAATACACCAGATCAGCGAGGTCGCATGAGTAAGATTCCATATGCCTCGGCCATAGGATCTATCATGTACGTCATGTTATGTACTCGACCGGATGTCTCGTTTGCCTTAATTATGACTAGCAGATATCAACAGGACCCCGGTGAGGGCCATTGGACTGCTGTCAAGAATATCCTTAAGTACTTAAGAAGGACTAAGGACTTATTCTTGGTCTATGGTGGATTGGAAGACGAGCTCTATGTAACTGGTTACACAGATGCAAGTTTCCAAACTGACCAGGATGACCAGAAATCGCAATCTGGATACATATTCCTCCTGAATAATGGAGTAGTAAGCTGGAAGAGTTCTAAGCAGAGTACTGTAGCAGATTCTGCAACGGAAGCTGAGTATATAGCAGCATCTGATGCAGCTAAGGAAGCCGTTTGGATCAGGAAGTTCATCACAGAACTAGGGGTGATACCTACCATCTCAGATCCAATAACTTTGCTCTGTGACAATAGCGGTGCTATTGCACAGGCCAAAGAGCCTAGGTCACATCAAAGGACCAAGCATATACTCAGGCGATTTCATCTCATCAGAGAAATCAACGATAGAGGTGATATAAAAATATGCAAAGTAGCAGGAGAAGATAATGTTGCTGATCCTCTAACAAAGCCGCTTGTGCAGGCAAAGCATGAGCGTCATGTTAGGTCAATGGGAATTAGTCAAATTAATGATTGTACCTAGTGCAAGTGGGAGGTTGTTGGAAATCGTGCCCTAGGGGCCAATCATTGTCTTATGAACATTATTGATTTATGAATTTATTAATTGAGTTATCATATTATTTGCATGTTTACTATGATGACCATCCTTGGATAATTCATGATATTATCCTAAATGTCCCTGGTCGATCATCTATGTGGGAGCACAGATGAAATAAGACCAGTATGACTTTGAAGATGTATAGAGATATAAATCAAAGTCATAAGCACATGTAAGAGTACAGGGTGTTGGACCGACCCGCTATGAGAGAACTGCATGGGTAACGTCATAAGCTTCTCTCATATACAAACCATGTCAATATGCCCTTTGACCTGAGATCATCATGGATTCCTACATGACAAAACGCTCAGCTTTGACCTAGTCAAAAGTCACTTTTGACCGAGTGATCATAAAGACTATGTTCGGGCTTAGTGGTTTTTCATGCGGAGGAATGTGAATGGTCAAGATGGAATTTGTCCCTCACATTCGTGGAGAGATATTACTGGGCCCATCGATGAGTGAGTCTGAGAAATGTATGGCCATACTGTAATGGAAAGGTAGTTCCATCTCTATAGTCAGACTACTCAGGGATCGAGAAAGTAACGGTCGGGAATAGGAGGATGACATTATCCATGCCTCATCCATGACCAAAATATCGCGTGACAGAAGGGACATGATATGGTTGTATAAAAGGTTACATCGTTTATCGATCCTCATATGATTTGGGTAGTTGTTATGTCTTGCTAGAGACCGCTTGCGACTTGTGGGCTAGTATAGCAAATGGCCCACTGCCAACTTCATATGGGCCTACAGGGTCGCACACAAAATAGCCCAACACGAGCTATGATGTCCAGATTCATTGAATCTAAGACATGTCCAGATTCAATGAAAGATCCAGGTGAATGTATATATATTTATTTATATTTATATTCGTATATATATAAATTCGTATATATATATATATTATATATATGAGATATATGAGATTTAATTTATAAGGATAAATTAAATCCCTATCACGTTTGAATTCGAAATTCAAATTGATAGGATATCTCATATAAGAGATATTTATAAGATTTAATTTATAAGGATAAATTAAATCTCTATCACGTTTGAAATTCGAAATTCAAATTGATAGGATATCTCATATAAGAGATATTTATAAGATTTAATTTATAAGGATAAATTAAATCTCTATCACGTTTGAAATTCGAAATTTAAATTGATAGGATATCTCAAATTTGATTTATGGGAATAAATCAAATATAACTCAGTCTCATCTTTATTTAAAGTTAAATAAATAAGTAATTAAATCTGTGGGACGGATTTAATATTATTTTATTTAATTAGTTTCTTATAAAATTATACAATATATGATATTGTATCAATTCGGAATTAATATAAGATTAACTCCAAAATCCAATTAGGTCAGGTGGAAAAACGCATAGCATCCTATATATCTGATTGGAGGAGCTACGTTTGAAAATAACATAGAACACAAAAGGCCGAACGGAATCTGCAAAAGGTTTGCAGACAAGAAACTCCCGAAATAGAGACGGAGACTTGTGAAAGCCTTGGAGGGACAGGAGACGCTAGCACGTCGTTCGTGGTTGGAACGCTGTTCGTGTGGATACCAGTAGAGGAAGCCGACCTGAGGCGTCGACTTCTTGTGATCGGAAAGAGACCACCGTCCGCGGAGAGAATCTGTGAAGGTCGCTGAGGAACACTCCGTCGATTTCTTGCGATCAGAAAGAGATCACCACCCACGTAGAGAAGCTGTGAAATTCGCTGAGCAACACTAAGGGTAAGGATTCTTTCCACTTGACTTAAACACATACGGCAGATCCTGGCAAGGAATGGAAAATTTTTAAAGTTTATTTCCGCTGCGTGTCTTCCAATTCCTTACAATACGTTGTCCTCCAGATTGTCAAGGTTACTTTCCTCTTTCCCTACAACATCCTCTTTGAACGTTTTCTTGAACTAACAGTCAAGCATATTTCTCACAGACGCACACAGCTACTTGTTCAGTCACATTCTGGATTCTAAACTTTTCCCAGGTAATAAGCATATTGTCTACATATGCACATATAAGTCTTATATGGCTCAAAATGTGGAATCAATAATCATCACTCTTGTGATTGTTTTGCAGGTACCAGTTTCTTTTGGAGTGTATCTATACCAAGCAATAGGGCTCCATCAGGGATGGAGATCTATTCCTTCCAAAGGAGACGAAGGCACACGTTTGCCATTGCACCATCTGATTCTGGCCATTGTTTGTGCTCTGACGGCCGGAATTCTGGGTGGCCTCCTCGGTGTAGGCAGTGGATTTGTAATGGGTCCTTTATTTATGGAACTAGGTATCGCTCCTCAGGTGAGTTTATTTGCGTATATTCGAATGTGTTAAGGACAACATTACATCGGGATTCACAAAGTGCCGTGTTAAGTTATTTATATGTTGAAAAATTCTGCAGGTGGCAAGTGCCACAGCCACGTTAGGAATGATGTTCTCTGCATCTTTGTCTGTTGTACAGTATTACCTCCTGAACCGTTTTCCTCTTCCTTACGGTAATTAAAGTAGGCAATATTCATCGGTTACTGCTGGCTTTTTATTCATTTGTTTTGGTTCAGAATCACTGATCATAGTAATGTGTAATGATTTGGTGTTGTGTGTTTGCAGCTCTGTATCTTACATCTGTGGCGGCCATTTCAGCGTACATAGGACAGTATATCATTGACAGCCTGGTTAAATTCTTTGGCAGGGCGTCTCTGATTATCTTCGTTGTTGCCTTCACTATATTTGTTAGTACGATTGCGTTGGGTGAGTCTCCTGCAGAAACCTGTTTCTTTTGAGGTTTTAATTTATTAGAGCTTAAACTGATTTGATGCTTTTGGGGTTTTAATTAACGTTGGTTGTTTGTTTATAGGTGGTATTGGCGTATCGGACATGATTGAAAGGATTCAGCGGAACGAATACATGGGATTCGACGACTTCTGCAAATAAATGCTCTGTTTTACCTTTTTTAGGGCCCGCCCTCACCACGTGGTTGCTTCTAAAGTCTTGAGGTCGGGTTCGATATTATTCGGGTAGTGAGGATTTGGTTCATAAGAGTGGTATTATAAAATGTGATGGGTTTATATTCATAGCACACTTTTGTGTTGGTATATGTAGTAAGTCCTCCAATTTGGTCAATCTAAGACATTATAGTGTATGTTTGGATTATCTTTTTAAAAGTAGTTTTATGAATCCAAAATAAATATATGAGAGTAATTTTGTTTCCCTGTACGTTAAAATGCTTATGTAAAACTGCTCTAAATATAAACATTTACTTATAATTCAATAGTTAAAATTAAATTTTAGCAATTTTATTACTGATACATATGTTTTATATTTTGGTAAATTCTTAAAATACGGAATAATTTTCTAAAAATATAAATTGTGAATTATTGAAATCAAATTTTAATAATACAAATTAATTTGTATTTAAAAATGAACAAATTCAAGATGTTAAATTTATACGTTATGGGGATGGACTACCCATTTAGCCGAGAAAAGTGCACACATATTTACCGCGATTCAGAAGAGTATTTATTTAAAGTTTTATGTAATTAGGGAAAAAATTCCCCATTTTTTACTTTTTAGCACAAAAATTTACCAATGTATACGACCCGGATGCCTTGTTTGTCTTTTCAACATTCTGTTTCATCCTTTTATCGGAATCGGAAATAAAATGGAGAATATTGGAAATGAAGGTGCGGGCCTTTTCCTACATCTGTTGCGTTTTTTAAGTTGGAACAGGTGCCTGGGGGCTGGATTTGTGATTCCTCTCAAACTCTGAACCCTAACACCCCCTATCGCTTCCTCGATCGATCGCTCGCTCGCTCCTTCCCCCCGCTTGATTGCGTAAAACCGAAGAAACACCATGGTGTTCTACTTCAAAGCACGGCCAGAAGCGGGCGATTACACCATCTTCATGGGTCTTGACAAGTACGAGAACGAGGAGCTTATCAAATACGGTTTCATCGAAGATATCTGGTATTCCATCCCTCTGCCTTTGCGTTCTTTATTGGATTTTATAGCAATTATGTTTTCAAACTCCACATGCACCTTGAATACCGAACTTATAGGGTTTGGGATTGCAGTTTCTTTTTGAGAATAAAACATTTGAGGTTTCCACCTTGGTGATTGTTATTACCGGAATTACTGCTCGATTTTCTGGTCTTCTCGCCGGTTTCTCTACAAATTCGCTGCACGGAAAAAGTATAGCTTTGTTTATTTGTTTTCCGGTTGGCGATAGATTGTTTGCAGTTTATGTACCTGCTGTTCTATCTTGATTTTAATTTGTCTTTGCTATCTACCCAAGTAAGAATTTTTAAAAACACAAACGATTTAAGGATAAATTCTCGTTATGATTTAAATACCGTTACTTGGAACTTGTAACACCATCTTTATGTTATCTTGAATGGCTTATTATTTTCCATCTAACTGAACTATACATTCTTGAATACTGAATGTGTAATATTATCAGGCAACACGTTTTTTCTTCCAGTGTTGTTAAATAGTCCCCCCCCCTCCCCCCTTCTTTTTCTCCAATTTGAAGGTATAACGATAATGTCTGTACCCTGCAGGTTCCATGTGGATAAAATGTCTTCTGCCCATGTCTATGTTAGACTGCATAAAGGTCAGACTGTTGATGATATAAGCGAAGGTTTGCTGGAAGATTGTGCTCAGCTTGTCAAAGCAAATTCAATTCAAGGTGAAAAAAGGCTGACTGTCTGCTTTTCAATTCCTTAGTTTTAATTGATCTAATAGCTACTCTTGTGTGGTTTAGCAAGCAAATGGATAGCGTTTCTCACTTCCATTGTTGCTTCTATGATTATTGTAATTTCTTTAGTTAAGCGCCCTAAAAGTTATAATTGAATGTCAGATTGATAGAAACTGTTATAGGTTAAGAGAAGCATATGTATAACTTTTATCCCTCTGAAGTCAATATTTTCTTGTCAAACAACTTTTTGTGTTTGTGACTCTTTTTGTTTTGATCTTACATTGTTTTGAATAAAATCATGGCAGGAAATAAGGTGAACAATGTTGATGTTGTTTACACTCCCTGGTCCAATTTAAAGAAAACTGCGTCAATGGATGTTGGTCAAGTTGGTTTTCACAACCCCAAAATGGTGAATCTTATTTACATGCTGAAACTTTGCTATTTTTTATCCTCAAAGCCGTAGTTTAGGGGGGAGGAGTGTGTCTCAGAAGAAGGCCTTTATAATTGATCATTATCTGGTTCTATACTTAATAATTAGGTTCGAACTGTGAGAGTGGAGAAGCGGATCAATGAGATTGTGAACAGGTTGAACAAAACAAAAGTGGAAAGGAAACCTGATCTGAAAGGTAATTAACATATTTGCTTTCCTTTCATGATCATTCTACATAAAGTTTCCTTTTGTACATTTAAGTTCTGGAATTGAATATGGAATTCTTAGGTTAGGGAGGCAAATATGCAATTCACATGATCAGATTGAACCGTAGTCTAATTTGCAATTTGGGTATCTCAATTGTACATTTGCTTGTAAATTTAATTTGACTTGTCTGAACTTGAAATTAAATAGTCTAATCTTGCCCTAGTGAAGCCTATATATTACTCATGATATGTATATGCTGTGTATTGCAGCTGAGCGAGAAGCAGTTAATGCTGCTGAAAGAGCAGAAAGGAAACAACAACTGAGGGAAAAGGTGAGTTTGGTAGGATCGCTGTCTTGGTAATATCATGGCCAAGTATTGCTGTAAAATTCCTCGTTTCTATACACCGCATAGTCTGCAGTCATATTCAGATTTCAATAGCAAACCTGTAACTAGAGCTTAACTTGAATATAAAGACGGTCTTTTCATGATAACTAAATGGGGTAAAATGCTTTCAGTGTGGTTCTTGGCTAAATTGCCATATTAATTAGTAGATGATCTCTATCTGTCAATTTGGAGTTTCGCGGATGTTTTGTTTGTGACGTGTTGAGAACCTAGGACTGTATTGTTGGAAATCTTGGGGCTCTGATTCTTAAAATTTGTTTGAGTGACATTTGTCTTTGGGCTGGAGAATATGTGAAATTCAATATGTATTCATAGTTGGTGAAATGTGTTCTTCCTTGGCATCCAGTTAGTTATGCATACCACAGCTAACTGTCTTGCCTAAATGTGAAAACTTCTTGTTTAACATGTGATTTATTGAACGCAATCTCATATATTTCTGTATCTTTGTACAGAAGCGGCGTGAGGAATTGGACAGGATGGAAAAGGAGAGGCAGGCAGAACTAAGGAGCTACAAGGGTCTGATGGTGTCAGAAAACATGACATCCAATAAACAAATAGCTTCAGGCAGTAAATCATTGCAGGAACTGGAGGAGGATTTCATGTAAGCATTGGTGATTGGATATAATTAAGATAACTGGCGACCAATCTGCCACCCAAAGATTACCAAACTGTAGAAGTTGAAATTGCAGTAATCTTCCTAATTGGATTAAGAGAGCTAGTAGTGTGTGCTTATGTGTTTGAGGTGAGAAAGAAAGTGGTTGGGGGGGGGGGGGAGATATTTGGGGGGAGTCAAATGATTTATCTTTGTACATTGGTTTTAAACATGTTTATCCGTGGTCGAAGGTGACCAACTACAATTCCTTGTTTAATAACCGTTATAACGGTCTGTTGTGCTTTTCTAGTTTGGTTTTTCGTTTTCCCCTGGCTTGAATGCTAATTTTGCCCATATTGTATTCCTTTAGTTGTATTCAATAAAATAAAACATCTAAAAAGTATAGAAAAATCTTGAGAGCTCATACAAAATTTAAAGTTTATAAGAAGTTTTGAACTTCGATTTGTACTATTTATTACTGTGGGATATATATTATATACTTATATATAATATATATTAAGACTGTGGCACAATGGCATATATTTTATAATTAGACTGTGGGAACACATTTTGCACAAGGTTTAAGATAAGGGATATTATTTATGAATTATGAATAATAATTTTATTTTATATGTGTGTAAATTAATATCTAGAGGATCGAATCAGATAAGAGGCAAAAAAATCAGCAATGCGTTTGACCATTCAATTGCTCTCCTAAGAACTGCTCGTAGCATGATCGGATCCGACGGAGTTGCTTTACGCGCTGCCTCCGCGATTAACGAAGTCGAGGCCTCCCTCGATGCGCTCCTGAACTTGGGCAAAAAGAGGACTCTTCAATTTTTTGGGAAAATCATGGGTACTTCGGTAATTTCGAAGAAGTCTCCTCGCCCCACCTTGCAGACGAAACGGGTCCCAAAGGCTGGCCCAAATATTCTATAAAAAGTCAGGTTCGCCCGAAAAAATAGATTTACTTAAAACTGAAATCTCAGCCTACGGTGTTCCCCCGTCTCTCAACTTAAGCATGGCAGACCAACCGGGGGTTGGTCCGAGTGGTAAACGGCTCGGTATCGCTTAAGCGAGGTCTCGAGTTCGATCGCGTACGCAGAAAATCTCCGTTGGGAGACTCACCCACCATAGCCAAGTGCGCGATACGGGTCGGATCCGGATATAGTTGGGGCAAAACTCCGGTGAACCGGTGGGTAACAAAAAAAAACTTAAGCATGGCAGACCGAGCGGCTTCATCGTCTGCTTACGGCGGCGGAAAAACCGTGAAGAATGCGAATCCATGATCCAAAAAAGCCTCCGAACTCCAATGGTAAGATTTTTGATGGAACGCTTGCAAAAAGCCGGGTGTCCTGTTGGTGACAATTTCTTCAGAGCTGTAAATTGCGATGGGGAACAGAATTGGCTGTTACATTCCCGGTGAAGGGATAATAGTATGCATGAATAAGATAAATCTACAAGATGAGGTTAACCAAGTCATAGCTCATCAACTGATTAATGCGTTCGACGAGTGTCGTGCCGCAAACTTGGATTGGAATAATTGTGCTCACCATGCTTGTAGTGAAATCCGAGCCAATCATCTGAGCGGCGATTGTCATTACAAACGGGAAGTGTTGCGAGGTCATTTGAAAATACGTGGCCATGAACAAGAATGTGTGAAACGAAGGGTTATGGCATCAGTGTCTGGAAATCCTAATTGCTCCGAAGCAGTTGCCAAAGATGCCATGGAAGCTGTTTGGCATATTTGTTACAATGACACACAACCCTTTGACAGAGCTCCATAGCCGTGGGCTAGATAAGTTATGTAATGCGAATCTGAATCATATTTATGAAACAGTGATTCTTGTGACTTGTTTTGGATCATTTTTTTCTGAGCTTGGAATAAAGGAAAGTTATTCACCTATGTGGAATAAAATGTCCATCATTTTTCACACTAACTTGTCCAATTTAAAGGAAACTGCTTTAATAAGTTCTGGTCAAGTTGGTTTTCACTACCGAAAAATTGTGAATGTTATTTACATGCAGAGCTGTGCATTTTTATCCCTTTTTCAAAGCAGGTTGGAGGAGTATGTTCGAGCTTGCGTTCACTGTTCATCATTATCTGGTTTTATACTTCGTAATTAGGTTAGGAACTGTGAAAGCGGAGAAGCTTCTCAATGAGCTTGTGAAGAAGTTGAACGGAACAAAAATAGAAAGGAAACCTGACCTGATATGGAAGGTAACAAATACAACAACAACAACAACAAAACTTTATCCCATTAAATGGGGTCGGCTACATAGATCATACGACGCCATTGTGCTCTATCAAAAACTGAATCCTTGGTTAACTTATTGATCAGGAGATCCCGCTCAATGACCTCGTTAAATGTTCTCTTTGGCCTTCCTCTATTCCTTTTAACCGGGTTTCATACTATTTGATCCAACCTCCTCACTGACACATCCCTTTGTCTTCTTTGTACGTGTCCAAACAATCTAAGACGGTTCTCTACCATTTATGGAAGGTAACAAATATAGTTGCTTTATCTGCATTATTTATTCTACATGCAGTTCTGTTCAAACATGTAATTTCTGGAAATTGATTATGCCATTTTCAGGATATGGAGGCAAATGTGCAATTTGCATTCTTAATTACTTGATCATATCTATCCATACAGTTATGTGCCATGTCTCTTAATTGTACATGTGCATGTAAATTTGAATTGAGTCGTCTGATCTTGGAAGTGAATATCATTTGACCTTGTCTAGAGAACCTGAGTTACTCATGTATGGGAATGACACACAGCCCTGACCAAGCTCTGTAAGTTCACATAGAC
Source organism: Leucaena leucocephala (assembly GCA_037074615.1). Classification (NCBI taxonomy): domain Eukaryota; kingdom Viridiplantae; phylum Streptophyta; class Magnoliopsida; order Fabales; family Fabaceae; genus Leucaena; species Leucaena leucocephala. The sequence continues at coordinate 3,212,622 of CM073517.1, read as the reverse complement.
GATCTGAATGGTGCTTTGCCCTTCCCATCCTTACCACATTGTTGAAATGAATCTAGGTTAAGTTATATGTGACGTGAGTATAATTTACTTTTAAAAAACAAGGATTGTCTTAATGTGTTTTCAATAACTTAGCCTACATCCAAGGTACTAGCAGTTTCAAGGAAGCCATCTTCAATCCCAACAAGCTTGCCCAAACCTCTGCATGAACACTATTGCCGGATCCTGTATCGTTTAACTAGAAGAACAGTCCACATTTTAGCCATGAAGTCTGAGACATTCTCTACCTTCTTGCTGAAGATACTCTCATTCCTCATCAGCCAAACATTACTACTCGCTATACCAAACCTTGCTCAAAATCCTACGATTCCCACTCGATCCATCAGAACCCAACAGAACCCAAGCTATTAGATGGTCATTTCCATCTGCGGTCACGGTAACATGATTTAAAGTGTAAATTGGCCTACGAAGTTTTTTTTTTGAAAAAATTGAATTAGTGATTCAAGTAGTTTAAATTAGTGTTATATATATATATATATATATATTGACATAGCAACTATTAGATCTTAACGATTGCATTATTTAGTCCAAACTTTTGTTTCAGGTGATAATCTCTTCATTATAATTGCAATTAAAAAATAAATTACTTTTAAACGATAAAAATATAAGAACTATGCTAACAAAGATATATTACATATATTTTATAATATAAAATTTATAAATTTAAAACTTTAAAAAAATGTAGATCTGAGTTATAAATTCTCAACGACAAATTAAACCACAAATTCTTGATGGTGTTACACCAAACAGATTGGAGTCCCTCCACATCGGGCAGGTTAAAAGGCTATTGCCTCCAAAATATATTTTCTATTGCCTTCTATCCTTATTGCTGATACTATTTCTCTGAAAAGGGAGAGAATTGAGAGGAATAGGATCATATCGAAATCATATTTTAGACCGCTCGAGTTACAGCTGCATGTATTGCGTCCGCCAGATGAGGGACGGTCTTAGAGCTCAGACCAGCCATGCTAATTCTCCTGCAAATTCAACACACAGTGATTGGATCATCTGATAATTTTACTTGTTTATGTTGGGGGCAGAAGAAATAAACTCAGTAATAACAATAAATGTATGATGCACACTAAAAAAAAAACATCCTGAATTCAAATGTAGAGCATCGTACCCATCAGATGTCATGTATATATGGTACTCTTTATTCATGAAGGAAACTTGCTTTGCATTCAATCCCGTGAAAGTAAACATTCCAATCTGCTTAATAATGTGGCTCCAGTCACCAGGAGTACCTGCTCAATTTTAAAGAAAAACTAAATATAAAACTTCTATAAGCAACTAAGAGGTAGGCTTGCCTCAATAGAAAGGAGACATTGAAAACAATTTAAAAACTCAAGACAGAGGTGTAACGACCAAGATAATGAACCACCCCAGAAACCACTAAAGAGAACTGTGAATAGGAGATACTATCAGAAAACTGACCTCGGGCACGCAGAGCATCAAAAAGTTGATGGCGCATTGCAATAATGCGGTCAGCCATTTCCTTCAACTCAACAGTCCAATCATGGAACAAATCCCTGAAAGTGTAGATAAAAAGGTCTTCATAAAAAAAGACTTCAGGAAATATTACCCAAAAATGCAATATATACCAGAATCTCAATTCTAGCAGTATTACAATAGAAAAGTTCTCAATTAAATTTAATTTATAAGAATAAATATATCAAATTCAATTATGACTAAACACATGTGAGGTATGTTTTCAATGAGATTAACTTTCAATAAGTATAAGATAAACATAATTTCCATTTATTTTTAAAAATTGAGTCCACCTTAAAATATACTATCTCCAGTCTTAATTATACAACCCAATTGACTTCTTTTAGATAGATTAAAAAAACTAAATAAATTAATTAATTATAACTAATATAAGAGTTAATTGACTAATTTGGTTATATTGAGGAGTATATAATGTTAATTCATTTTGAGGGGTTGGATTTGATGATAATTAACTGATTTATTTGAGTTCCTTAATCTACCCAAAAAAAAATCAAATGGGTCTTATAATTAGAATTGGAGGTAGTGATTGATATGTATTGGAAGCACCAAAGTACAGACATAGTATATAAAAGAAGCAATCTAAACTAGCAAATTCATCTCTTCAAATAAACGATCTTCGATAGAGTTCCCACATATCAGAACTGGACATATATTGGGACATGGCCTGTAGATATAATGAATTCAATAGAATCACTAAATTCATCAACAATGACTATACCGCCTAAACATTAAATTTCACCACAGAAGAAAGAAAGGAAAGAAAAACAGATAGTTAACAACAAATCCTTTGTTGCTTAGCTCAACATACAAAGCGACTAAAAGAATCATCGCTGGTTACCTATCCTTGAGAATGGCAGCTACAATAGATGCACCATGAATGGGAGGATTTGAGAACATGGGCCTGATCACAAGTTTCAGCTGGCTCTCAACTCTACTTGCAACATCGACTGATTTGCAGACCTGAATTAAGATTTTAGAAATAAAAAAATTGAGTCACCTCTCTGAAGCAAACGCCAACACTTTTTGCCTGGAAAATCTATTCAACAAGAAAAAACTCATCTTAAAGAGGGGGGAAACACATATCAGTTCTAGAAACACTATATAGATCCAAGAAGTGATCAAATCATTAGAGTCAATAAGATACGACATGCAATGAGAATTGCATATAAGCAGAGTTTTCAACATTTGATGATTTGCACTCTGAAGTTTAACTCTTACTATGCTTAGAGCGCCAACACGTTCTCCATACAGCCCCATGTTCTTTGCATAACTCTGGGCAAGTAGTAATTCACCCCCATCAGCAGCAAAAATACGAACAGAATATGCATCTGCATCTAGATTTCCGCTAGCAAAACCCTATAGCACCAAAAGATGATTGCCTTAAAATTATGTCGTAGTCAAGGTCTATCATGCTAAGAATTTAAATAATTTGAATTTCTCTGTGGGTTCGCTTCCCAATTTCAGGGTGGTCAAATGGAGTACTATCTCATTATACGCAAAGAAGTTCTTCACATTAAGAAGGAAGCACTGAAATATTTGTTGCATTCAAGAGGCCTACCTGATAAGCACTGTCAAAGAAAGGTAACAAAGCTTTTGATCTTATCAGTCGTCGAATCTGCTCCCATTGTTCAGGGGTTGGATCAACACCAGTAGGGTTATGGGCACATGCATGTAGCAAAAGAACAGATCCAGATGGGGCAGAACCAAGATCCTCTAAGAGCCCTGTTAGAAACTAGAAAAACATTAATTACCATACAAAGCCAGAATCATAATGCACAATGACAAAAATACAGAAAATATCAGGATCAAGCGCTTCATAAGCTGATATGACATGCAATTTCTCACCTTGAAAGTCAAGCCCCCGTGTTGCTGGGTCATAGTAGCGATAGGTTTTGACTGATAATCCTGCTAGGGTGAAGACCTTTGGGTGATTCCCCCAAGTTGGTTGAGGCAAGTATATGGTCCGCTGAAGAGACCAGGGAGTCGAAGAGGTAAATTGGCAGTTGACACTTTATATTAGTCAGTTTTCAAGGAAAATGAGAGGAGGAAAATTGAGGATAAAGCATTTTACTTGATGATAATGTCTAGCCAAAAATTCTCCCCCAACTCTTAATGAACCAGTTCCAGACAGGCATTGAACAGTGGTTACCCTGTTCTCTTGTATAGCAGGACTACATCCAACAGAATAAGCCGGCAAGTTATCTTTCAAATCAAGTAAGGGTTCATTAAAGATATGTTTTTTTAAACAAAAAAAACAAAAAGAAAAGGGGGCATGCTTATATTTTTCACCTGTCAGCACCAAAAATGAGTTTAGCGCTCAGTTTATTGAAATCGACCAACCCAACAATAGGAAGATATTCCTTGTTGCGTGACCTGAAAGAGGCAGAGTAAAATTCCGTACAATTTAATATTAAAAATAATACAAGTCACATGAGAACAGGGAAAGTATAGAAGCCCACTAACCTGTCATTAACCAGTTGCTCCTCTACTCGTCGCACTACATTCAAAACAAGAGGTTTCCCTTCCTGTTATAGCACAGCTGAACCAAGTTAGTCCAATCAGAGTTGAAGCATAAAGTAAAACTTGCCATCCCTTGTATTCACAAATTATTAATTAAAGGTCTCCCTGATAAGCCTATAGTTGGTGGGGCCAAGGTCTGCATTAGCTAACTGTCGCATATGACAAGAGGTGGAGAAGGGATAGAGTTGGCTAGTGGTGAGAAATATTTACAATGTAGTGGGATAGAAGAAGGCTAAGGAAGAATTTGGCTTTTGTATGAGGAGAGAGCTCAGGGAGTGTTCCTCTTTTTTTTTTCCCCTTGCCTTTTTCCTTTTTCCGCAGTTCTTCTGTTTTGCTATTCCTTTGTCTTAGTATATGTCTTTAGTCTGCACAAGCGCTGTAATGGGATTCTCTATTATGTTTTATTGAGCTAAATCAATATGATAATCGTTTCATGATCATTTGGTTTGGATTCCATCACTCACACCCTGTCCTAAATCAAAAATCAACAATATCAAGCCAGTTCAAGTTTATCTTGTCCATTCCCATGGTGCTCATTGTTTGCACAGTTAATATCCAGAGCTGGAACCGAATAGCACTCACCTCAGTTCGATAAGCACCAACGCCCAAATTCAGCTTAATTGGACTTGGATCTTTGTTGTAAGCTACAGTGATCTAGTTTAAAACATGACAGAAAAAAGAAGCCAGTCAATAAACACCATTAGGAAAAAAGCATACAAATACATATCTTAAAATGTCCTCAAATAAAAGCGTAGGTGGGATCAGTGCCAAAAGATTCCGTGTGTTACAAAATAAGGATTAACACACAAAACACGTAACAACCCACTAAATGCCGTGCAGCATGAGCTTTCACATGTAATACTCTATTAATGTATAAGGAAACGTAGCAATGCTCGTGACTTAATTTTCCGGGAAAGCAAAACAGAAACCCGAAGGTTCGAACTGATCAGGTCCTTCAATTGGGTCAAATGCGCGATCATACCTTCGGCCAATCAACAAACAAATTTCCTACCACCCAATGGGTGAGGTGGTTAAGAAAACAAACAGCGAACAACTGTTATAGATTAGAGCCGTTGTTTCCGTAAGAGAACTCTAACCAACATCACTTGCATGCCGCTAACTGATCTCCGATACGATAAAACATATTGATCATCAGAGTCAATAAAATTCAGGCAACTTAAAATTTCCGTTAGTCAAACAACACCAAACACACAATTTAATCAAATTTTCCAAGAGAGTAAAAGTGATTAGTTCATGACTAACAAAAAAAGAAGAGAAGAGAAGAGAGTACCCCAAGGATAGGATCTTCGGGAGCACGAACGACGTGAGCGAATACAGAATCAGCCTGGAAAGCGGAGGTTGGGGAGGCGGAAATGGAAACGTCGTGAGAATCCATTGGAAGTAGGTGTCTGGCAAGAGTGGCAAGTCTGCGATCGCACGGGGAAGAAGAAGAGGAGGTGGAAAAACCAGGGACAGTGACCGGGGGGCGCATACTGTATTAGTTTTGAAACTTTTGATGGTTTGCTCGGATCCATGAGGAAAGTAAAATAATGACTGCTTTAAAATTCAACAAACTTTGGGTGATTATGATTGTGTGTTGCCGCCTCGACACTGGAACGATTTCCCCGCCCTTCTTTATGGACCAATCACAAGCGTACGTTACACGGCGCATCATGTACATTCCCTTCTCTGGAGACGTGTACCCTTGGTTCATGACTCCATATCCATGGTTCCTTTTTTTCCTCAACTCTCAGATAAAAAATTAAATTAAATATAAAAAATAAAAATTATAGGTTTTATAAGTTTACTTGATAACTTATATTTTTAAATTTGACTTGTAAATATACAAGTTTAACTTAAAAATATGATTTTTAGGCAGTTTTTCCTTTTAAAATATCTGTCTTGCTATAACTGTTATAAATATTGGGCGCTTAACAGTTCAGCCGACCAGCCTTATTTTTATGAACGAAAGAGACATCATATTTATTTTAATGTGTAAAAAATAAAATAAAAGATATCGGCTTAACCATATACGAGTATTTTTTATTTATTTGCATCTTAAAATTTTAATTATATATATGAAACAGACAGTCAATGCTAATATAGAGCCATTTTCCTCCAGGAAAGAGCAAATATGAAGGAGACAAATGAGTCATGGCCTTTATTTTTTTTCATACAAAAATTTTTAGAAAGATATTGGGCTCACCTATGACCTAATGGTAGGACAAAATCTCCATTTTTTCTACATGATACTAAGTTACTAACGTCAGACAAGACAAATTGTCTATTACTCTTAGGTATAAATATAGACACTTAGAAATTAAGATACTCCCCAAGTGCTGTGATTGAAATTATAATAAAATAGTATTTTACAAAGATCAAATATATTCTAAATAATCATATATCTCACTTATTTGTCAGTTGAACCTACCGACCACGATGGATAAACCAGTCATAACCTTATTGTTTGATATCTGCTTCGATTATCGCGTCCACAACAAGTTGGAGGCTAAAAAGCCTAAAGCCATTCCGTTTTGCAATATACTATACACAATGCTCCGGACAAAATCAACCCATCATCATCAATCGATTGATATGGTAAAGTTGGATACCCTTTCTATTATTTTTTCCTGTCTATAATTTTCCTTTTTACTTCATTTTTCCTAACTTCCCTTTTCCATTAGGAAAATATTTCAAGACCCAATGAATGAACAGGTACTCCCTCTAGAAACCAATTCTTTTAACACATAGTTTGATGAAAAAAATGAACTCCGGCCGACGGGTTCTCAACTTTTCATAGCTTAAGAGAGATTTACGTAGTAATTAGATAAAAACGGCGAATTATTTCAGTTAGGATGCGTGCTGCAAAAGGAAACATTTAGATCATCATCCCGTCAATTTTTCATAGAAACAGATAATTTTTTTTTACATAATAATAATTTATTCTTCGTCTGGATCATTTCCCCCTCACCTTTCAATCGCCATTTCCTTCTGAATTACATTAGATAGTCTCTCTGATTTTCATTCGTTTCGTCTCGTTACTTTTTTCTCGATCATATAATACACACTTCCTCCTTTTCCCTTCTTTTCTAATATTATGATACCAATCAATTTATTAATAATGGCCCACTGAACTAACTAGCTGTTAAATTATGGCCCAATCGATGACAACAGAGGGGTGGAGTCGTGGTGAAGGCCCTGGATGAGAAAACCGTTGTTCTGCCATGAAAACATAAATCCCAATAACTTACCAACACAATTGAAGGACTATGAACTTTTCCGCCCTGTTAGAAGCACTAATTGCTCCATTGTGTAAAACAAAAATTAGTATTACATTTAGAAAGCTAATCTCATCCCTCACCGCAAAAACAGTATCTATGACACCTCAGGAAAAATACGCCCAGAAGGGAGAAAGGCACATGCGGCCTATTCCCGCTTTATACCGTCTATCTCATTGATAACGCCTTCAAGCTGCATACACCACCAAATGAAAAGGATTACTAAGCGCCCATCTAATAAGATGAATCATGAAGCTAAGAGCCATAGTCAAGTAACACCGCGAATATAACATACCTTGACTATCTGACGCAAGAAGTAATCCCCATATCGCTTGGGGGGCTTTGACTCGTCAACGTGAACCATATCCTGCAGTAAATTATCCAATGTTTATGACGGCAGCACAAAGTGTTGACGAACTGAGCCCATTCACTAACATCCTTCTTTGGTTACTTATATTATGTGTAAATATATAATAACAGAAAGAAACTAGTCAACTAAGCCACAATGGCAATGGCCAACCAAAAGATTGCAAAAGCCGCATTCAATTATTGAGCAGAGACATGATCATTAATTCGAGAGAAACTGACAGAAAATGCTCATGTTTGTCTCAAGTTCAAGTTTATTATTTGAACAGAACACTTTTGCTGTATGGCCCAGAAATTCTGTTAACACTCGGCCAGTATTTAGGATCAGAATCCCTTGAAGAGGAAAGGTTAAGAAATGAGAAAAATTAAACAAGCTTACATCGTCAATGTAGAAATTCACATCAGCATTGGATATAACTTTTCCATCACTATCAACGGCATGAGTTTTATGTTTGTATGTCATCAAAATAGTCCTGCCAAGCATCACATTAGACAGGATGTGAAGTAGTTGTTTACAAAATCATCAGTGTATCTATAAATGTTATAGGGAGCCGCATTGTTCACAAGACGTGAACAATGTGTCTCTCCTTGATCAGAATCCACTTCTAGTCTGGCCTATAAAAAACCTATAGTAGGAAGCCATTCGGCCGGGAAATAGTAACTGCCTTTTTTAAGCTCTATGCATATAGCACAGGATCTGAGGCTAGCTATATACAGAAACAAGTAAACATGACCCAAAAATTGTATGTGTTGCAAGCTGTAACCTTAAATTGGCTTCATCTACTTCCATGTAGCTAGCAAGTTTCGCAAGAGAGATTGTTGAATAGACTTTCAAGAAGGTCCGGACACCTGTTAACAATTGTTGCTGCTTCACTTCATAAAGGAATAGTTTCAACTGAAGTCTGTAGGCATCCTGAAAAAGAGGGAAAAAATCAGCAATTCACAGCGGGGAAAGGGTGATTGGAGACCGTCCAAACAATAAATCCCTACCAAGTGAAACAACTTTAAACCAGATCAGTATAAAGCCTTAATTTTAATAGAAAGGATTCCAGGGTTAAAATGAGGTCTGCATAACATGTTGAAATTGGAGAAGTACCAGTATATGAATGACTATTCTGCTTAAAAAAGAAAATACTCGTTAGAAAATGAATGCAAAAGAATTGGGCCCATAAGACTCCATTGTGTTAGCAAGAACTTAGGGTCCAAAGCGTTCAAATCCACTTTAACGTGGTTTACTAGCAGCTCAACTGAACTTTTTGAAAGATCCTTTTCGTTCTCTTCTCACATTTCTTTTTGGGGTGGGGGTAGACGATCCCAACCTACACAGTTTTGGTTTCACCTTTTATAATTGTAAACGGAAGGTAATCATTAACCTTTACCAGATTAACATAAAATTAAAAAATCAATTTAAAACTTCAAATCAGAAACCAATGGATACTAAGCACTCAAATCCACATAATTTTTATTGGTTGAGAAGGATTAAGGCATACCTGGTTGTAATTAACTAGAAGCTCCTCAAAACTAGGTGCTGATGGGGTAATGAATTTGGGACATGCATACGAAAAGAGCTCATCATAGATAGCAAAAGCCTCATCGTCATATCTTTGCATTCTAATCATCTTTTCACCATACTTCTCCCGCAACTGAGAGTTCACAGTTTCATCAACAAGCCTGTTTTGGGAGCAGAGCGACAGGCAAATAGCCAGCAAGGCATACATCTGCTCATTCTTCTTCAGTATCTGTTCATACTGTGTGGATTTCTGATGATTCTGTTTTGTCATATAGATATACAAGAGAATTTTGTTAAATTCGCGAATTGCTTCCACATACCTGAAGAAAAGGCTACAAATTAGGCCATATACTTAAATGATGAAGACGAAGAAAAGAATACAAGAACAATACCAAAACCAGAACATTATAGCGCTTATGACTTAAAATGTAAATATAAGTAATAGCACCAAAGCTACAACGTATGGAGTACACCCCAAAAAAAAAAACTTCTTTCCAGGAAATTATCACTGAAAGTTATATACTGTAGAATACACCCTCACCAGATGGGTTTATAGATGTACAGCTTAAACTAGAATTTATATAAGTTCTGAAAATTCCTTTCTTAACAGCTAAATGGTTGATCATGAAACGTAAAAAGGAGACAATATTGAAAAGGGGATATGATGGTGAATAATATGAGAAGAAAATGAAAAGGAACTCAAATAAAAAAAGGTAGAAAATCGTAGGTATGGTTTATAGAATCAACGGATGAACATACACCATTCATGGTTTGAGTATTTTTTCCATTCAGCTTAAGGAAAAACAGCTAAATGTTGAATGTTACTGTATGGATTAAAAGGCACGGCACAGATCTATATCTCCAAAGGATGCAAAAACTGTCCCGTCACTACAGTTTCCCAGATTAGAAGCAGCAATCACATAGAGGAAAAGAATTTTAAAGTCTGTGAATCGCATCATATAAGAGAAGAATACGTATAAAGTAATAAAACAGTCAAACATTAACCAAAATCCCCCTGGGAGCCATCGCACCTCCGCAACATAAGATTGGCAAAACCATAATGATATATGGCGGTAATGTGGCTTCCAATAACACTGATGTAAACGCCATGTTGACTAATATCAATAGGAAGCAAGCACTTGAGACCTGTATGATAATCACCTAAAAGACAATGAACTCGCAGCAATCCTACCATGCTGAAATACCCCAACACCTTTAAGACATTACTCCCTCCGTTGTAATCATACCCATCAGTAGCAGTAAACTGTTCCAGGCCTTCTTTTTCTTGCTCAAGAATCTGAATAATCATGGACTTCTCGACAAGAGCTTGCAAGAAGTTGAGGACACCATAAACGTTCCAAGCCTGTGACATGGTAATATGTTACTCTTATATATAATATGAAAGACACATGAAGACATCAAAATTATGGCTTAACTGTTAGGCAACCAGCACGGGCGAACAATAGCTCAGCTAACTCGAATTGTTTCGAGATGAATTTATTGCATGTCAGGAACTTCCTATCTGTTGCCTAATTGATATCTCCCTCCATAACGTAAATTCCAAGCTAAGAAAACAAAAAAATTAAACCCAGAACCCCGTCCCGACGGAAAAGTGATAAAATAATGCGATGCCTATAAATTCATTTTCAGTCACGAGGAGAATTACCTGATCATACTGCCTCAAAATCGCAATTTCCTGCTCGGTTTTGTTCTTCATCTTAGCTCTATATTGACAGAAGCTCTGAAACTGGTAGACAAACTCATCCACCATATCCCACAACCACTGGTTGGGTAGCTGCATATTGACAACTCCATGCAACACAACCTGAAAGAGGCTGCAATAATTGTCCCAGGAATCTATCCTCTGCTTAAGGGTTGGCGTGAGCCGAGCATAGAGGTGACGAAACCACATCTCGCGGTACAGGAGGCAAAACACATGATCATTGTCAACGTAGTGAGCGACAGCGTCCACAGGAGGCCACGGAGTATCCTTGAAGAGATGCTCCGAGAGAGTTTGGAAAGAGTTCTCGTACATCTGGTGGATCTCGTACACATTTTTCTCTCGGATGTGGCGGTAGAGGTGGACAACAAATGACTTGACAGAATCAGGTACGAAATTCGGATCATAGCCCAGGTCTTGAGATTGCGATGGTGGCTGTCGGTGGTCGTCGTATCCGGCACGCACATCATCGTATTCGTGGGACGCCATGGCTGCAATGCAAGAACTGAACTTCGAAGAGGCTCGCTCAGTGTCGCCGGGAAGAAGGACGCAGAAGAGCGAGCTAGGAAAGAGATCGTTGTTTTTTGTGGGTTAAAGTGCCTTAGGGTCCACGATGGGCTCGAATTGGGCCTCTTATTTGGATATTCCGTATTAATGTTTTGGGTCAGTTTTACGAATTGACGATTCCTGCAATCTGAAAGGAGGTCTACTTTTTTTTTTTTTACCTACCCGATTTACCGGAGTTTTACCCCGACTATATTCGGATCTAGGGTATATTTGGAAAGGTTCTAAACCAAGGTTTTAGAAGCCCTTTTGGGCAAAACCTTGGTTTGGAGAAATTTTAAAACAAACAGGCTTATTTGTCCATAAGTGCTTTTGGGCAAAACCATAGTTTTGAATAAGCTATTTAAAATCGCTTTTTTCAACAGTAAAAGAGCTTATGGACTATCCAATTACTATATTACCCCTACTTTTTTTTACACCCTCTCTCCTCTCTCATCCCTACCCCTCTCATCTCTCCTCTCTCTTATATTCTCTCTACCTCTCTCCTCTCTCTTACTTTAAATCAAATCATACCCTTTTTAGTAATTTACTACAATAAAAAGTCATTCTAAAAATAACTATCCAAACAACTATTTATTCAAAACCACTTTTTTTCTATAAACCCTTCTCTAAAAGCCCTCTTCTATAAGTGGTCCATAAACCCTTTTTTTTTCATAAGTACTTTTTTAAAATCCTATCCAAACAGGCCCCTAACCCGCATCGCGCACCTGGCTATGGTGAGTGAGTCTCCCAACGAAGATTTTCTGCATACGCCAGAAAATGCGCAGCAGATCTTAATGGAGAACTTAAGATTTAATTAATAAAAAAATAAGACATATAATTATTTAAAACGTGTTTAAATTTTTAATAATATTATTTTATTATAATTTTAGTCGTGATATTTAGAGAGATATTTTAATTTTTAAATATTTAAATTTATGTTTGAGGATAATAGATAATTCGTCTTTTTTTTGTTCTTATATCGTGAGATAATATTTTTCTAAAAAAATTTATAAAAAAAAAATATCTTACTGGAGAAAAATAAAAACGGATAAAAAGAAGGATTAATCCAATTTATTATTTATTAAATTAACAATAAAACTAGACATTTTGGTGTACCAGATTTTTCAACCCAGCCTTTTTCTAAAATTGGAGTTAATCGCAATAAATGTGGGTACTCTCCCCACGAACCCTGGTCCTTCCCCTCGTTGTTGGGATGAGAATACTACCTCCGGTATTTCCCACGGAATGTTTTGCCGAAGTCAACCCCACAACACCCCAGTTACTATTTGATCGCCTTCCAGAGCTGCTCTGCTCAAGGCCATGGATTCTCTCATATTACTTCCAGAATCCGTACCACAAATCCCACTCTTTTCCCCAAAACTACAACATCTCTATCTAGCTTCAAATTCAGGTTCACGAAATCTCACTTCCCAGGGATTGACGCAGCGGTTTCTTCAATGTGGGTCCATTAAGAAAACGAGGGTCGTGAGAAATTCCCATCATTCTGGTGGTTTAATAGGTACATTTCCCCCTTTTCCATTTGCAATGGGCCACATCCTCCGCTTAATGATGTATGAGATCATACGAAAGGGATCCCAAGCACTTCATCTGGCCCCACTTGTTTTTATGGGATCTCAAGTGTTAATGACCTTGATCACGGAACTAATGGAATGCGTTCACTTCGCAGATTCTAGAACTGGAATTTCCGATGCTCCTCTCTTGACCGGCTTGGAGGTCCAACTTTTTTATTCTGTCGTCGTTTTTTATTTTAAGGAAGTTTGGAGTGGTACTTTAATTAGGAAGTTTTGTATCCGAGTATCTTATAGCTATTGCTAATGAGTATTATAGTTCAAGTGCCTCACCAATCATGAGGACATAGAAATTGACTTGTATTTGTCCTTGAAGGATTGTTAGGTTATTACTAATGGCTTCTTTTTCTTTCGTTTTCTTCCTTATTACAAGGTCTTTGAGAAGCTAAAAGCATACAGAGAAAAGATAAAGAGCAAGCAGCAATTTCTTGCTATGTACTCTAGCATTTTTGGTGGGATCACAACAGACGCAGCTGCTATGGTTATCCCCATGGACGACCACATGGTTCATAGGGGCCATGGTGTCTTTGATACCGCAGCAATAATGGATGGGTAGGTGATTGATTTCCACCTCATATTGAGTGCTTATGACAAAATTTGAATTTGGATTCTTTGCTCTAAACATCATTTAGCTTTCTACAGTGAAGTTCTTGTAGAGTTTAAAGAGGGAGTAACAGATTCTCTTGTGAGAGTTTCATTTCTATATATTAACTATTATATCACATTCCAGATACCTATACGAGCTGGACCAACACCTTGATCGCTTTTTAAGGTCAGCTATTAGGTCCAAAATCAACCCCCCGTTTGATCGTGAAAGCATACGAAGAATACTCATACAAACTGTAAGTGCTTCCAAATGTAGAAATGGATCATTGAGATACTGGCTCTCAGCAGGACCTGGTGATTTTCAGCTATCTCCCTCTGGCTGTCATCAATCTGGTCTTTATGCGATTGTTATTCAGAGTTTGTCACCTTATAACTCCAAGGGAGTTAAAGCTGTTACTTCTTCTGTCCCAATTAAACGTCCTCAGTTTGCCACCACCAAGAGCGTGAATTACCTTCCAAATGTACTTTCGAAGATGGAAGCTGAAGAAGCTGGTGCTTTTGCTGGCATCTGGCTAGATGACGATGGCTTTGTTGCTGAAGGGCCTAACATGAACGTGGCTTTTGTCAATAAAGAGAAGGAGCTTATAATGCCTCATTTTGACAAAATTCTAAGTGGTTGCACAGCCAAAAGAGTCTTGACTCTTGCTGAGAGTTTGGTGAAAGAGGGTAAGATTCGGGGTGTAAGGATGAAAAATGTGACTGTGGAGGAAGGGAAAAATGCAGATGAAATGATGCTTATTGGTAGTGGAATCCTTGTTTTCCCTGTGGTGCAGTGGGATGATCAAGTCATTGGAGACGGTGAGTACTTATAGCCTTATACTACTTCCTTTCTGGAAAGATGGATGCTACATATTTGATATATAAACTAAACATTTGCGTTGATTATGGATCAATATGGCTTCTATAAGACTGGAGTAGACTTGTTTCTGATATAATTCTTTAAGAAGCTTGTTCCTGTCCTTGACAATAATGCACGTGTTCTCTGTTACACGGTGTTGTTAGTGTTGCATTGTACCTTTTGTTCTTATTCAATATGGCTTAGACAGTTTTAAACTTTTATCAGGATTTTTCTTGCTTCATGCTTGGTTGACATTTCTGGAATGCCATTCTTAAATCATTATTACTGAGTAGAATTAATGCTGTTCGTCTTTCTGTGAGTTGATTCATTTTCATTTCTGGCAGGTAAGGAAGGCCCTATAGCCCAGACTCTCTTGAATTTAGTTGTAGAGGACATGAAATCTGGCCCATCTACTGTTCGTTTACCTGTTCCTTATTGAGCTGCTGACTTAATTTCCTTCTCCTGACTCATCATGTTGGAGCTTCAAACTTGGAAAATGGTTGTTATAAATTATAGTTGAGTTGTCAACGTGTCGTCGCTTACCTATAACCAGTGTTTGTGTTGTAAAGCCCTTTTGTTGTTTGATGATATACCAGCATGTTCAAAACTTGTTTATCATGCTAGAGTCGAACGCAGACGAAATAATGTAAAAAACTTATCTTTCCTTATATTTTGGCCAGTCCAACTTGCTAGCTGTTACTTTTATCAGTTCCATTTCATTTCTTTTTTGAGAGAACTTCTCAAAGTAATCCAGAAGACTGTGATGGTGAGTCCATTAGAAAGAAACTGTACGACCAAAAAAATGGAAAAGAAAAAACACGTAGTCATGGCTCATGATATGAAAAGGGTAAGATGTTTTTTCAAAGAAAATTGGTAAAAAATCTTTGTTTGAAATTTCTATTGATGAGAAGCACATGGAGAGGTTTATATGAGTTTATGTAAGTTAGATCCTAGGGCTTACTAAAGTTAAACATCAAGTTTAAAATGCGTTTATATAGGGATTTAAAAATTATCTACTAACAAAGTCATCGGATTGATAATAAAATTTGAACTTATAACTTTGTAAGTTGAGTTAATTTTTTATTAATTAAAGTAATTTTTATTAATTATTTACATGTTTTGATAGGAAATATTGATATTTTGAATCGTTATTTATATAAAAGAGTATAAATATTTTGATTTTTTTGTTAGTTAAAATTTTAAATAGGAATTTTTCAATTTTTTTAAAGAAAAAAGTGGAAGAAGAAGATGACGAGAATCTAATATCATGATAGAATCCATCACTTTCTCCACTGAATCATTTGCAGCACCAATTTGTAGATCAATAAAAGAAACGTCTTAATATTACCAAGTGACAATGGCCTAATGTGCCAGATCGATGATGAGCTAAGTGACATGCATGCGTGGACAGCAATGATGAAAGCAATAGCAGCATGATTAAGCCTCCAAATTCCAGTATAAAACCGTTGGTGAGGGTAGTTGCGCTTGACATGAGCATAAATTTATTGGACACTAATGGAGAATATAACCTTAGCTATTGCTTGTATGGTTATTATCTATGCCACTTGCTTCGAAAAAAGTGATCTTAATTTTTGTTCTCTCTCACCCTTTTTCCGTCCAAAAGGTTATTTCACTTGTTTTCGTGGCGAGATGCATTATTGTTGAAGTAGTACGATGACCTGTGCACAGTGTAGTTTTTGCATTATTATCCCCAGAACAAGATTCTTTTTCTTTTTCTATTTAATCCGTATTTTCTTTGGTTGCTATTTTGTTACCAGAGGTGGTTAAAAATTTACGTTTGCTTCAACTTTCATGAGGCTATCGCAAAAAAAATTTAATGATGTATTTCTGTTCATTATTTTGTGAAAATAATAATAATGAACAAATCATTTGAATTTTTTGATTTTTTAATTTTAATGTTTTCCCCATCCTTTTATTAAAATTTGATCTTCTCCTTCTCGTTCTCGTGATCTTCTCGTTCTCAAAGATCTCCAATCATCCAAACGTACCCTAAAAGATGTTCCCATCGTAAAAAAGCAAACTAAACCAAGTTCGCGGGGCAGAGCGCGAAGGAGAGAGAAGAGGAACAGAAGCCCATTCACCCTGTGATATTGCCCAAATTGTCTTCGATCTCGTCGATGCTCTGTTAAAGGTCCCCAGAAAAATATCGATCTTCAAATTGGAATCGCCCTTAGTGAGCTGAGATGGTGAATCCTATGGTAGAACGAGCTACGAGCGACATGCTCATTGGTCCTGATTGGGCGATGAATATTGAGATCTGTGACATGCTGAATAGCGACCCCGGGTACGCATAGCACTGGATTCTCTCTACTTTCTTTTTCTTATTCAATTGAAACATGTGTTATCATGCGTGACATTCTTTATATTTTGATCGAATCGTTATTGTAGTGTGGTTTCCCAAAAAAATGCGACTAGATGGAATCATCTATTTTTATTACTTGCCAAACTAGATGGTGTTGATTAATCAGTGCTACTAGCTGGCTATTGGCTATGCTTGATTCAGCATTTTTGCTTTGTTCTTTTTTTCTCTTGTTTTTTTTGAGGGGGTGATAACTGGAATTGTGTGCATGAGTTCAAGTTTTGCTCCCCATGTATTCTCTCAGAGTTTGAGAAGTCAGTCTGCTTATGATTTGTCAGGCAAGCAAAGGATGTTGTTAAAGGTATAAAGAAGCGGATTGGAAGTAAGAATTCAAAAGTTCAACTTCTTGCACTAACTGTAAGCACCGAAGCATTGATTTTACTTTTTCAGTTTGGATGTGCCATTGATGATTTGTTTTCGCAATTTGTAAGATTTTGGTGTCCACCTTGAGAAATCTTGTCATATTTGACCCCTATTTGTATCATTTTTTAAGGTTTGAATTATTTCTGGATGCCTTTCCTACCTTTTTCTTTTCTTCATGCATGGAATTGGAAATTTTATTAGCTTATTAGATAGATGGAATGAAACTTACAAGTAGTTTGATTAGTTGGACTCTTTTATTTCTAATAACCAGTTGGAGTTATTGTGATATATTCTCCTGGGGATGGTGAAATGGAATGTCACATAGGTGATATTGTTTGATGTCTAGCTTCTACTGAGTTTTTACGTGTATTAGTGTGCCTATTACTCCCACCTCAATAGCAAACTTTCAAGGAAGGATTTTTCTTCTAGCTTAGATTCCTATCAGTCACTGTCTTGATTTTTTAATTAGGAAGTCTTTGCAAAATACTTGTAAAGAGTGTGTTCACTATCATTGTGTTGTTCAAACTTCAATAATGATTGTTTCATAATGCAGTATTCTTGTGCTTGTTTAGAGTGCCTTTGAACCTTTGTAGCTAATAGTGTTTGTTTAGATGGCAAGTATTGTCTCTTGTCTGTATCTAATTACTATTCCTGTATCATCTTTACAACTAGAAAAGCTCATTTTGTTTTATGATGGTCTGCTCTAGCTAATGGAGACAATCATAAAGAATTGTGGGGACATTGTTCACATGCATGTCGCTGAGAGAGATGTGCTTCATGAGATGGTAAAAATAGCAAAGAAGAAGGTATAAATATTTCTAAATTTTTTCACTGCTATCCTATGTTATACCAACTTCCATGTTGACTTTATTTATTGTGCCAATTGTAGCCTGATTTTCATGTCAGAGAGAAGATTCTGATTCTTATAGATACTTGGCAAGAAGCTTTTGGAGGACCAAGGGCTAGATACCCGCAGTACTATGCTGCATACCAGGAACTGCTGGTATGCTTACCTTGGAGTTCTTTATGTGGAAATTCTTTGGCCATAATTATCTTTTAACTAGTCATTTTGTGTGGGGAGGAAACCAATTTATAAGAACATTTAGCATATTTCCCTTTGAGAGATGAAAAATTATAGTATTTGTTTATTTCAGCGTGCTGGGGCAGTATTCCCTAAGAGATCTGAACAATCTGCACCTGTGTTCACACCTCCACAAATACAACCACTGTCCTCATATCCTCAAAATTTACGCAACTCTGAGGCACGTCAGGATACGGCTGAGTCCTCTGCAGAGCCTGAGTTTCCAACTCTGAGGTACATTTTTATCTCCTTTTTTCATCTTTTTCCCCTTTGTAGGAAGTTGGCTTATTGAACCTTCTACTGCCAGTTTGAGCGAAATTCAGAATGCTCGTGGTATTATGGATGTTCTTGCAGAAATGCTCAGTGCCATAGAACCAAGTAACAAAGAAGTAAGTTGCTTTCCTTAAACATTTAAAGTATGATGTATCGTACGAGAATACATGTAGCTACTGATTGTTGGCAAAGATGTCATAGATTATTGGCTTTTGCCAATTCAGCTGCTGCTTGGGTTGAAATTGTTTAGCCCCCTGCAGGGATACGATATAAGATAAGGCTTATCAGGAATCAGTATTTGAATTTTAGTTGGATTATTGGTTTGATGTCCTTGTAACGTACTACACTCAAGTATGTAGGTGTAGCTTATGCAAGGCTAAATCAGATTGTTATAACTGGTAAACAATTATATGATCATTCTCTTAAACTAAAATTTTGTGCCTGATTTGGCCCTTCTGAACCCTCTGCCAAGCATGCTTTAAATATGTTTTTCCTCTAACAAAAACGATATTTTTATCATTTTTGCATTGTCAAAGTCCTGTATATAACCTTTATTTCTATTTTTAGGGTCTTAGGCAGGAGGTTATTGTTGATTTGGTGGAGCAGTGTCGAACCTACAAGCAGAGAGTGGTGCACCTTGTTAATTCAACTTCGTAAGCCCTAATGTTCCTATCTTCAAACTATGATAAAATGGTGGCAATATTATCATATTCTATTAATTTTGGTATTGCTTTCGATGAAGTTTTTTTAAAAATAAAAAGTAAAGAAGCTATTTTTATGGTGTTTCCCTTTATGTTTTTCAGGGATGAAGAACTGCTATGCCAAGGTCTATCTCTCAATGACGACCTGCAGCGAGTACTAGCAAAGCATGAAGCCATTGCTTCTGGTGTTCCTGTTGCAAATCCAATAGAGAAAGTGAAGTCTGAGCCTGCTGGAGCACTTGTAGATGTTGGTCCTTTGGTTGATAATGGAGATGCTAGCAAACAAACTGATGCGAGGTAATCCATTCTTTATGGTGCTTTACATTGCTGACCATGCTATCTAACTGCTGCATTTCTTACTAATTCTTTCATTTTGACCAACAGGATTCATGTATTGATAATTGCTAATTTGTTGGCAATAGTTAATTGTATTAGTCAAATCAGGTTCAATAATTGTGTGTGTCCTGGTTATTTCACTTGGGATCTTGTCTTTAAGGGTCTAGGTATTAAGTATAGTTTTTAGCTGCAGACTTATAAGGTAATGTGATAAGTTTTATGTATATTCATGTCATATAGAGCCTGAACTTTCTCCAGGCAAAGGTAGAAACAGCTTGATGTATGAAATTACATTTCAGGTTGAATTAACAAGAATAAGGTGCTTCCAGTTATATGCTTCTTATTATTTTGTTTCTTTATACATTAATATTTTCATTTGTGCATACTCAGTACTAGTGCTGAAGGTGGGTCCCAAACTTTGAATCAATTATTGCTTCCTGCTCCTCCCACTTCTAATGGCTCAGCTCTTCATGCTAAGGCTGATCCCAAAATGGACTTGCTCAGTGGTGATGATTATACCTCACCAAAAGCAGAGACTTCACTTGCTCTTGTTTCTGTGGGAGAACAGCAACCAGCAAATCCCGTGTCTCCGCAGAATGCCCTTGTTCTTTTTGATATGTTTTCAAATGGAAACAGTGAACTGACTTCCACACATCCAACCCAGCCAACTAATGTTGGTGGACAAACCAGTCCATTAGCCCCCCATGGTCAACAACAGCAGACAGTCATACCTACACAAGGTGCATTTTATGGCAATGGAAGCGTGCCTAATGTGGGGTCACCTCGTTTTGAGCAACCACTTTACTCACAAAGCACAGGTCCTGCCTGGAATGGTCAGGTTGCCCAGCAGCAGCAGCAGTCATCAGCTTTACCAGTTTATGGTGCACATTGTTCTTTAGATTTGAATTGAAACATTTTCTGCAGGGCACAAATCCTGGTCTACATTCTCAGTGTTCAAATTTGACAACTGGTTAGCAGTCAAATAATGCGTTAGTTTCTGTGTAATGGAGAATGTAAATGTCAGGATTTGTGCTCTCAAATTTCAGGCTCTGTTGTTTGTGTAACTCACCTTTTTATGATTTCTAGGTGCGCAAAGCAGTGAATCATTGCCACCGCCCCCATGGGAAGCTCAACCAACAGATAACAGTAGTCCAGTAGCAGGCGGCAATTATCCCCCATCACTGCAAGTCACTCAAGTGGTTATGACGCATGTTCAGAGTGGTGCACATACGCAGGGAATTCCGGCATTGGGGAATGACCAAGTTGGCATGTATATGCAGCCGAATGCTGTTCACAGCAATCCAATGGGCTTGCACCCTCAGCATATTCAGGGTGGCGCAGGACCCTATATGGGAATGGTTTCTCCTCAATTGAAAGCTGCTCCTGTGGCTTCTATGTATCCTCAACAGATGTATGGCAACCAATTCACGGGATATGGCTACGGTCAGCAACAAGGGGTCCCATACCTCGAGCAGCAAATGTATGGCCTATCTGTAAGAGATGATAGTGGTTTGAGAAACCCCTACCAGGTTTCTTCCTCATCTTACTTGCCACCTGGCAAACCTTCCAAACCAGAGGACAAGTTATTTGGGGACCTCGTTGACATGGCAAAAGTCAAGTCAAAACCCACTCCAGGTCGAGCTGGTAGCATGTAAAACTAAGACTGGCTTGCAATTTTCACCTGTTTGCTAACTTGGGTCTGTATTTTTTTTTTCCTCCCTCTTTTTTTCCGGTTTCCCTTATATATATTGTTACTGTGCCATGTTCTGCTGGCATCGAGATTATTGTGTACATTCATTCTAAAAAGAGACTAAAAAGAATTGGCTAGAGCATCCTACCTGCCAAAATAATGCTTTCAAGAGTTGCTGTTCCTTTGGCCCTCTCATGGGAGCTTTTATGGCAAGAGGGCGATACCATTAGGCATTAGCCACCGACTGAGATGTGGATGAGATAATTAGGACGGTTTCCATTACAACACTTCATTCACTTGGAATGTATCATGTTCATGGTAGCGGTTATGGTGATCTGTAAATAGACACGGTAGATTGATGGGTCTGTAAAGGAGGTGAAGCAGCTCGTAAATATACATTCCCAAATTTTTTGGGACACAGAATGTCTATTCTCATTATTAAAGGCGCCAAAACTGTGGTATCAAACATCTTCATATGCCTTTTAAAGTGTACGGTGTACTGTTTGTGAGGGTTTTTTTTTTTTTAGAAATGATCTTGTAAATTCTCTATAAATATTCTTTGAGTTTTGAAGTTGTGTCTTGATCTTAGTAAGAGATTGGTGTTAAGTTTATTTAAATTTTTTTATACCAAAAAAAAAATATACGGTGTACCTCCTGTTGACCCAAAAAAAAGAGGTTTAGCTCATGAAAAATCATTCGAGTTGCTAGCCATGTTCTTTGGTGTTTTGATAACATGCACATAGAGATAACTTTCTTATTTTCCTTCTATTCTCGTAAATGAAAAGTCATCACTCAGTATTACTCACCATACAATCCATTAGACCATTAGCAAGATTATCCGGGTATGTTGTTCTCAGATTCCGGTTTATAAAGCAAAACTATTGGTTTTATTCTTTTATTTTTACATAATAAATACCTAACATGGAAGGGAAAATAGGGTAACATGAGGGGCGCTTTTTTCCTCTGAAGTCACAAGGGACGATTCTGTCACTCCAATTGTGGCGTTAAACTATCATATGTATATTTCTCTTTACATTCGGATTAAGGCGAAAGCGTTCTAAGGGGTTTTTGATTGAAATATGTGTGTATTATAATTTGACCTTAGATATGAAATAATTTATAATAATTACTCCTCCAATCTTAATTATAAGAGTTAATTAACTTTTTATGATAGACTAAAGAAGTCAAATAAATTAGTTAATTATGATCAAATTCAACTTCTCAATATGAATTCATATTATAAGTAATAGAATAGCTAATTAACTAATTTGGATAGATTTATGAGTATATAATATGAATTTATCTGGAGAAATTAAATTTGGTTATAATTAACTGATTTATTTAGTCTTATTAATCTATCCAAAAAATTAATTAGCTCTTATAATTAAGATCGGATGTAGTATTTTATTTACTTTTATCATTTAAATTTTCTGTGAATAAAGGTGAGTTTGACTCAGAAAAGATTTGAATGTAGGAGGAAGGGAGAGAAAGAAAGGAAAGAGATTTTAATATTATATTATTTAAATTAAAAAAAAAAGAAGAGAAAGAAAATAATTTTATATTATATTATTTAATTTAAGAGAGCTGGAGAGAAGAAATATTTTGATATAGATAATTTTAAGATATAAAATAGGATATTTTTAGGATATTAAAAAAATTATAAAAATATTAGTCAAAATAAAATAAAAATTTAATTTTTTTTTAAAATCCTCCTAATATTGGAGGGGATGATTGAGAGGGAAGAGGAGCGAAAATCTTAAAAAAAGAAGATCTTCCTTCTTACAAATTTTTGTAATACCAAACTAAAAAAAATAGACAAAATCTCTCGCCTCCCCTCCTCTCCTTTCCAAATCCTTTGTACCATACACACCCTAAAAATACTCCCTCCGTAAAAAGGGTATATGGGATGGGTCAATGGACTTCTTGATCCGTTACCCGACCCGATCACCATTGATGACAGTGCCATATGATACTTTCACCTGTCCGCTTCTGTTTTTCTATAGAAAGGAAAAAAAAAAATGCCCGCATGGAAGTTGTAATCACAATCCTGTCTGATAGAACTTCGAAGAAGCGGATCCATTTTTCTTCGTCGACGAACAAGCATTCCACACTTGTTCGAGCTCGCCGTTGGACGCCGTCCACCGTCATCAACCCTGCGTGGTTCTTCTCCGGCAGATAGTGAAGAAGGTTCGAACCTTAGGGCTTCTTCTTCTGCCAAAATCCGGTGAGATTGACTTGTTCAATCTGGCTTTGAATTAGTTCCCCGCGTTATCTGTTCCCTGTGTGGTTGTCAACCCCGTGTCGGACGTCGCACCGTTTCTTGCTCTGTTTTAGGGTGTGTTTAGATTAGCTTTTGGAGAATAGATTAAGGGAAGAATAGATTTTGGGAATAAAGATGTTTGGATGACTAGTAGTAGAACCACTTTTTATATTGGTAAATTATCAAAAAAGGTATGATATGATTAAAAGTAAGAGAGTTGAAAGATAATAGAGAAGAAAGAGGAGAGAGAAGAGAGCGTAGAGGAGAGAGAGGAGAGAGAATAAGAGAGATAAGATGAGAGAGAAAAAGAGAAAAAAAGAGATAAGATAAGAGAGAGGAGAGATGATAGAGAAAATAGAGGAGAGAGGAGAGAGGGTGTAAGAAAAAATATGGTTAAAATAGTAATTGGATAATCCATAACTTAGGTTTCAAACCAAAAGCTATTTTCAGTGACTTATTCAAAAGCTAGGTTTCAAATCGAGGTTTTGTCCAAAATCAATTCTCAACAAAAATTGCTGGTTGTGTAAAAAAATTTTAAACTGCGGTTTTACCCAAAATTAATTTCGAAACCTAAGTGCCAAACAGGCACTTAATCTTTTTCCATTTTAATATGGCTTTGAACCTGATACTGTAATCGTTTGGATATTGACGCTTTTGAATCTGGAAATATTTACAGATTGAGCTATTTTTTTTATAACTTTGATTATTATCTTTCGCTTGAATAGTGTGTAATTGGCTATCATACTTCTGCCCTCTTTATTTTGATTAATAGCGACTTATATGCTTTTGACTGTGTCGTTGTGCAATGTTGAATTTGTTGTGTATTGGCATTATGTTTGTTAATCTCTTTATATTAACATCAATTTAGAAAATTCTCAAGGCATTTGTTATGCGTGATCTGGTAAATGATTTGGCTCGATTGAAGCTCTAGTTTAAATCGTTTACTGCTGCGTATTGGTCTATGAATTTAGAAGCTATTGACAGAAACAATCAATTGAGCATCTTAGTCTAGGTAACGTTTGCAAGATGAAATTGGAAGATTATAAATTGTAAGAGTTCTATCATTGTCATTCTTCAGTGGCTTGGAGGAGTTGCCTGAATCAATTGGCTTACTAAGGCATCTTTGTTAAAGTATCTGGAGCAAAAATTAAAAAAGTATACTATCAACTATACATATTTCAGAGATTTCAGTGGGGGCATATAACGTAGGTCTGCCTGTGGATCTCATTTTTGGCCCACGAATGATGGAATTTTTATCTTTATCATGCAGTTATAAGTTATAAGTTATTTTGAGGTTTGTTTCCTGTGGGATTGGGGAATGAAATGGATTAAATACCCTTGCAATCCATGTTGTAAACAATTGGTCCTTGTGTCCTCTGTCAACGCCGATCTTGAAAGCTATTTAAAAAAAAAACTGCAATTCTTCACATAAATATACTCTAGGTGTATATAACGTAAATAATGTGTTAGCCACTTGTCTAGGATGTCTTGATTAATTTTGTTATTGCAGAAAAATCAATGAACTCTTCCTGGTTATCAGAAGCTGATAGGTTAAAAAAGACTGGGCACTATGCCTACTATTAGCTCTGTTGAGTTTTATGAACAACTCCCAAACTTTCTCCACTTTATTATCAATTCTATAATTTATAATTATAATCGCTTCTCTAGTAATGGAATTAAAAAGTGAGGAGAAAGATATCTGATTCAAGGACTAGACTTCATTTAATTGTCCCTGGTACTACTACTTAATGCATTTTTGCGCGCAGGTAATCTTCTGCGTTCAGGCGATGTTAGAGGGTACCAGTCCATGGCCAGAATGTACACTAGAGTAGCAGCAATGCCAAAGAAAGGCTGAATTATTTCAGAATTCAGAAAACTCGTTCCTTGTGTATTTCTTAACTGCCGGAAGTGCTCCTGCGTAAGTATATGGATGTTATGTGTGATGTGTTAATACCCTAAGATATTTTAAAGAAGCCAGCAACTGATACGGGCAGTTCTTTGTATTCTATATTTGCTTCATATTATAGATTTCAAGACGCGAGCAGATGATTCTCAATTGTGGTGGGTGGGATCTATACAAGCGAGGACCTTGTTTGTAGCAAATAATTAATAAATCTCCAGTCAACATGTCCATACCCGATCGTGTCAGATCACTAAGTTCGTGCTGTACGGGTGTCGGAAATATTCCGAAATCTTAAATCCGAACACATTTCAAGACTTAAATGTTTTATGTTAGGACTTAGGAGTCAAAAACTCAAAATGGATGTCGATTTTTAAAAATATGAATTATTAGCATGAAAATCATGCGTCTATTGTATTAAAGTAGTTTCCACTAGAACCTATTTAAGTCTCATTCTATTGTTACTATTTTGAACTAATTCCAACTAACTAAAGGCTATGTTTGGTTTCATGTTTAAAAAGTACTAATTTTGTAATTTTCGAGACATAATTATTCTCACATTGTTTTGAGGACCAAAATGAACTGATCACCAAACACAATATTTTAAATTGCAGAGAAAGATACATGAAAGTCCTGGGGATACATTGGGGCACACAGCATGCTATTATTCCTAACGTTTCATATTGCAAGGAATCTGAAACGTGCGGGTGCAATCCGGAGTTGTAGAAAGAATCTGAGGGCACAAGCTAAGCTTTTAAAAACCTATCGAACCAATCAGATGCTTCCTTCATCATGGATGGTGTTGTTTGGTGTTCAATTCCAGGTTCCGCGATCAGCTAAGTCAAAGAAATCAAATATAAACGAAAATATATATCCTGGATATAAGTGAGACAACTCTACTTTAAAATGGGAAGAAAATAGAGTGAAGGAAAAAATGAGATATTTTTTTCTGGTTCTGTCCCTGATCTTAGTATGACAGGTTTTTATTAATTGTTACATCCCTGAGATTGGTGCAGCCTATTACATATGAAATCTTTCTTATTAAGCAGAGGAAAGAATAACATGTTCGAGTTTAATCAAACTTTAGAATTTTATACCTTGAAATTGTCTAGACAGTGAGATTCTCCATACGCCAGCTGTGCATTTGACTTCGGAACTTCCAAACCTTCGAGGGGACATCGAGGATCTTCAGCACCTGAAGTTCACAATGTAGAAGAGTATTTCAATTCC
Source organism: Leucaena leucocephala (assembly GCA_037074615.1). NCBI lineage: Eukaryota > Viridiplantae > Streptophyta > Magnoliopsida > Fabales > Fabaceae > Leucaena > Leucaena leucocephala. Next base: position 3,185,869 of record CM073517.1, on the reverse strand, counting down.
AAAGTAACTTGAAAGAACCGCACCAACATTGAAGACCTAAAATAATTCAACTGAGTTATACAGGTGTGGAGGTCTACCATATTATCGACTACACTACAAAGTAATATTATGGCGTGGCTTAATTGATTTGTACATCTAGGAACTCGAACAGAATAATCAGGCCTATAGCCAAAATTTGTCAACGTTCGTATATAACTCTTCCAAAATAGAGGCACAAGCAAGTCACCATTTAGAATAAGCAGGGGGCGTGGTGCCATAGCTGGAATTGTGTATGGTGAGTCAAACTTGGAAGCTAGACCTGGAGCAATCTTGTCCCATACCTGTTACGGAATACAACACTATGGAATATTATCTACGCCAAGACAAAGGGAATAACTGGAACAATGCTGTTTTATGGGTCGGTACCGATGCATCAAGCATTGACAATCCAGTTTTATATTTTTGATAAAGCAACAAACATATCAATTGTCAAACCAAATAGACATTCATTTGGAGAGTCATAGTCACAAAAAATTGGCCGACCTTCTCTACCACTTCTTTGTCAATGGCACCCTTCCCCAAATCATCACGAGCAGCTGCATTAATTACCGTAAGAGCATTAGGAATGAATATACCACACTGACTTCAGGATATGCATTCACCACCATCATGCCTCAATCAATACCCAACATGACTCAATTTCATGTCTTATTTGCAGTTCTAGGTTCTACTCAAACTCTACTCCAACTTTGCCATGCAATTTTAGTCTATGAGGAATGAGAAAACGTCATTGCTGTGAGAACAATGAAGCTATCCATCAAATATAAATCAAGCACGGCATGTACGAATTGAAACATGCAAGATCATTGAATTTATATAAAGCATAACATCAATAATACATAATCTAGGCAGAAGAATAAAGGATTGGACTAAAGACAATAAAACAGGAAAAGCCAAAAAAATCAAATTGGAAAATGATTTTTTATTTTAATTTATTTCAAGGTACTAACCCTCAAACATAGGCCTTATACTGTCAACCCGAGCCTGCCACTTATCATTGTCAATGGCCCATCGAAACCCCTACAATATCTTAGCACATAAGTTTTCAATTACTTGTCTCTAAAGCACACAATCACCATAAAAAAATTCAATGTAACCTGAACACCAATCATTGGGACTACCACAGCATAGCGGGTGTCTACAAATGCTGCAAACCATGCATGCATTCCTGCATAGAGGAATTACATGAGTTACGGTTTACATTAGGCATGACACGAGAGATATTCCTTTCAACTAGTCAAAACAAACCTCCAAGAGATATTCCAGTGATTCCTATTCTAGAAGGGTCAACATCCTCCCTTTGAATTAAATAATCTGCCAATTTTATCAAATCCCAGACCTGCCACAACAGAGAACAATACACCTGCTTTTAACTAAACTAATCATAAGTTAGGCCACTAATTCCACGATATATATGTTTCAACTTTTCCATCATTCGGAGAAGATAGCAATTCAGTCTTAAGTAATTGTATGATAAAAACAGCATCGATGCATAATAGACAAGGAAATTACCGTGTCATATATGAATGGCATTGTCTCGCCCGTTTTCCAAGCAGAAATAAGAGCCTTTTTATCCAAAACAAACCAAGAGGGGGAAAAGCAAAATATGATCAGTTTCTATGTTTATACGGTGATTAATATTCCATTTATGAAGGATCTAGATAAATATTCAAAGAGAAAAAATGTCGATTTCTACTGTAAAAAGAGGAATCATGAATAAAAGTAGCATAGAATTAAGGCAATACTTAAGCAAAATTTCTTTTTCCACATAATGTAGTGTAAATCATCGATCAGGGTAAAACTTAGTAAAGCAAAGGGAAAAAATACACACATCCCGATAGGTATTTGTGCTGCTGGCGCGTTCACCATGGTAGCGAGAGTCAACGGCAATTGCTATATATCCTCGCGAAGCATATGCCTGAGACATGAAGTGAACAGAATACGAAACTAAAGACTGAGAGAAAGCATCTTCTTGATCCATTATAAAAACTGAAAGGACAGAGAACCAGAGAAGAATAAGAATAGTAGCTACCTTAAGTAACGGCCGTAAGAATTCTTTACATTTGTTTGTGCTATGTAGGAAAACAACGGCTGGCCTTCTTTGATGTGTGTTTTCCTTCAAGCTCAAAATCAGTACTGGCAAGCGTCCTTGCTCTCCTTCCTAATGCACGGTCAGTATTTGATACATTACTATACGTTCAATCCCAACACATGCAAATCATCGTAGAATTAAAGCTTTTTCAGGATTCAAATAAAAGATATGATGAATTCAAATCACCTCTGTAATCAAATGGAGATTTTCCTCTTTCAGCGAGTGTTCAAAGTTTTCAATGTTTTCCTTCTGAGAAGACTTCAAACTTATCTGGTATAGGTTCATAAAGTAAATCAACTCAAAAATAAATCAGATGCAAGAGAAGAGGGACTATTTCGAGAGAAAGTCGGAACCTCAGCAGAAGGTGGAGTATTATCCTGATACAAAGGATTTGCCACTGGCTTTGCAAGCTCCACGCGAAGCGGAACTGAAACGACAGTAAGAATTTCAGTCTTCGAATAATATTATCCATTGCATGTGAATTCGAAACACACCGTTCAACACGATGATTTAATAAGCTAGTTCACTACCTGTGTTCGATTCAATATCTCAGGAATCGAACAAAATCGAGAACAAATGAAGAAATAGATAAGTGAAGATTTAACTGAAAGCGGGTGCTTCATTTGGTAATCCTATACTGATTCTGAATACCTTCAGAGGCTCGCCTTCCGCAGAGGACTTGAAGGAAATCTGATCGGAACTGCTGAACATCAATGGCTTCTCCCATTTTGCGATCTGTGCAGCGATGAGTGACCACTTTAACTGAGGCACATGGTCGGTATTTATGAATAAACCATTTTGGCGGGGGCATATGACACGTTTGCTTTAACAGATTCCGCACTTGCGACATACGGATAAGACAGCTCAAGGAAGGGTGGACGGTCCCAGCGGGAATTCCCAATGCCGCCGCCATTCTCCGTCGCAAGTCGGGATTACGCTGACCCGGTTTTTTTCCTACACTAATTCTTAATTTCTTCTCTTACGCGAATGGTTAAAAACAGGTTCTAATGTTTTAATTTTATTTCTGTCTTGAATATTATTTCACTTCCATCATTTAATCAATTTTTCCTTTCAAATTTCTGTTAAAATTTATTTACGTTGCTCCTCGGGGATTGTTAAGCACAAACCGCATCCTAATTGGGGGGGGGGGGGGGAACTACAGAAGACAAGGCAGAACGGAACTGTCATTGCCAGCCCTCCAACTAGAAAACTAGCCCGAATAAGAATTTTTTTAATCGTACGTAAATAAATATTGTTAAGTCGATCACGTCAGATAATTTTAGGTGAGTTGGTTTACTTAGACCAATTTGTCTCACAATTTTTGTCCATAAAAGATTGGTTATATCCAAAAGTCCTTTATTTCATATCTTCGGGCGATAATGAAAAGGACGTCCAACCAGAACATGGGCCCACCATTTAGAGGGAAAGAATCCAGGAAAGGACGATCAAATTACAAAACATAGCAAGTAAGGCGCATGGAAGCTCCATTTCCTGTCTCTGTTAATCGTAGCATCACTACAAAGCACACTTGTGTAAAACAATATATAGCAACCAACCAAATTAGGGCCTGCTTCTCGTGCTTTTAAGGAAGGTGCTTTAGAACATTCACAAGAAATTGCGCTAGCAAATAGGCCAATTAAGTAATGCTAGTTTACAAAATTCTTATCCTGTAAACTGTAATGTGATTTTGCATCTCAACATATCGAAACTCCTTTAACTCCTTTTATTGGTATCGTCAAAATTTTGTCGGTCTCTCTAGAACATTTCGTTTTCACTCTCAATTGGGCCTGAACTAGATTTCCGTTTTTGTGCTGTTGCCAAAACACCCATTAAGCTAACAACTATGAAATGTTAATTGTAAGTTACAGAGTCGTGGGGCTGCATTCTGCAATTATACATATTGTAGAGAAATGCTAGAGGATACATTCAACAGATAAAGCTCGATGCATAATTCATAACATCACAAACAAGAACCAGGGCAGGTAGGCTGTAGGCGTCTGGCATAAGCCAGCAAGTTATTAATTATGAGAAGTTTACACTCAAATAGGATTTGAAGAACAAATTTTAGATCCCAAACTAAGCCTTAAAAAATCTGTCAAACCAATCAGATGCTTCTTTAGTCATGGATGGTGTCACTTGGTGCGCAATTCCTTGTTCTGCGATTAACTGTATATCAAAGCAATCAAAGATGAATGAAGAAACAGATATCTTAGCTATAAGTAAGACAGTTCTATTTTATCATTGAAAGAAATTAGTATGCTGAAACTTTTATCCCCATGTAAAATAATATGAATTAATTCTATTTGACTAAGTAATAGGTGAAATCACAAATTTTATTTTTGTCAAACTCGATAAACTTGTATACAAAATAAAATTTAAAACTGTCCCCACTAGTCTTAGTCATTTTTATTTTTATTAATTCATCCTAACTCCTTAGGCCATCATTAAATAACCCCTAAATTGTTTGAATTACAAGTACTTTTATTTGTATATGACTACAGTTTTTATCCCAGCACACGCAAATGTAAGGCATACTAAAAGAACAAATAAAACACATACGCTCATAAAATATCATGCCGTATGATTTCAAAAATGAAATGGCAAAATGGACGACCCTCCCGCTTAAAAAGTCATCATCTATGTGTACATGCACCAGCATGTGTCTCCCATCTGCTTTGCAAGGCAAAACTCCAATTCAAGGAACTTTCCTTGCAATAATGTTAATATTAGAGGGTTTTTTATGCTGCTTTACTCATTTTGAAAATTGCAGCCTACTAAAGATGAAGGAATATATGAGTTTGAATTCAAACTATAGAAGTTCATACCTTAAAATTGTTCGGCCTGTGAAACTCCCGATATGCCTGCCGTGCATTTGACTCTGGAATTTCCAAACCTCCAATGGGACATCGAGGATCTTCAGCACCTTAAACAATGTCCAAAGAGAATGCTTCAATTCCAAATTAACTAACCAAATCCCTCAAACAAAAGAACACAAAAGGGAAGGATCTTAGTATCTTACCATTTAGAATAAGCAAGGGCCGTGGTGCAATAGCTGGAATTGAGTATGGTGAGTCAAACTTGGAAGATAGCCCGGGAGCAATCCTGTCCCATACCTGTTAAGAACATAAAACTACGAAATCATCAAAGCATATAGAAATTCATTTGAAGACTCGTAATAATAGTCATAAAAAATTGGCTGACCTTCTTCACAACTTCTTTGTCAATAGCACTTTTACCCAAATCCTCAGAAGCCACTGCATTTATCACCCCAATGACATCAAGGATGTATAAACCGGTAATTGCAAGATATCAATGATGCATGAATCTAAAAAGAAGGAAACAGACTAAAGACAGTAAAACAGGTAAAGCAAAAAAAAAAAAAAAAAAAGCTTATCAAACTGTGATAAGATCTTAGATTTTCATTTTTTTTTTTACACTTTCTCACCCTCAAACACAGGCTTTATACTATCAACTCGAGCCTGCCACTTGTCATTGTCAATAGCCCATTGAAACCCCTGCAGTAAGATAGCAAATGAATTTCCAACATCTTGTCTCTGAGCACATAATAACTACTAATATACATTCCATTCAACAATTCAATGTCACCTGAACACCAATCATTGGGACTACCACAGCATAACGGGTGTCTGCAAATGCAGCAAACCATGCATGCATTCCTGCAACAAGGAATTACATGAATGACAAGTAACATCAGGCCTGGCATCAGACATATTTCTTTCAACTTGTCTAAACCAACCTCCAAGAGATATTCCAGTGACTCCTATTCTTGAAACGTCTATATCCTCCCTCTGAGTTAAATAATCTACCAATTTTATCAAGTCCCAGACCTGCCATAACATAAAATTATGCACCTCCTTTTAACAGAACTAATCATTTGTTAGGCCACAAATCCCATCATCTACGGCCAACTTTTTCAAATCTTGGAATAGATAGTGATTCGGTCTTTGAGGAATTGTATAACGAAACACAGTAATTAGATAAGTAAATTACCGTGTCATATATGAATGGCATTGTCTTTCCTGTTTTCCAAGCAGAAATAAGAGCCTTGTTTATGTAAACAGAAAATATGATCAGTTTCTAATATTATACTGCAAGCTAGTCTGCAGCTGATCTATTTACGGAAGATTTTGAGTACAAGCAGAAAAAGAGTAAATTTCTTCTCTAGAAAGGAATGGTGAATGAAAGTAACAAGAAATCCTAAAGATTACTTATTTAGTGGATTAAATCATATCCTACAAAAAAATAAATGTTTAAGTTAGAACATAGCTTAATCTCGTTTCCTACATAACATAGTTTAAATCATCGATCACATTAAAACTTAGCATAAGCAAAGGAAACTTAAATACATACATCCTGATAGGCGGTTGTGCTGTTGGCACGTTCACGTGTTCTTTTTCGGGGTGCTGGGTATCTGGCTCGCTGGAGACGTCCCGCCATGATTCATCGGTTTTCGAAGAACAAAGGAAAAGCCAGAAGAATCAAAACCAGAATTGAGAGTTCTGCAGATCAAAGGCAGAATGATTGCAGAGAGATTAGACGAGTTTTGCGAGAACGAGGAAATGGGGTTGGCTCTGTGAGAGAAGGCAGAGGCTAAATCAAATCAAGCTTTTATTTAGAGAAGATTGAAAGAAATAAGTTGGAGACATGACATTAGAAATCTGAATCCAGAGTTGAAACAATCAGACTAGTCAAATACGTGATCTCTCTAGCTTAGTTCACCGCCTCTGCTGAATTCGATAGCTTAGATTGGGATACTAATTCTAGGTACCTTCGCAGACTCGCCTGCTTCGGAGGACTTGCCGGAAATCTGATCGAAGCTTCTGAGCATCAAAGGCTTGTCCCGAAGGAAACATAAAAGCAAATAATGTTGTCCGCTTTATCAGCATTTTCATCTTTGTTAGCCAGATAGTTTCCTCATTGCCATATGAGCTTTGGCATGAAGACGCAACGGTGGCTGGACTTTTTCCTTTTCCACTCAAGCCTGACATGCATGATATGAAACAGACAACGAGCAGTGGAGATTTTTTCTTTTCAGAGGTAATGTATGAACAGCGAGGAATGTGTTTCTTTCTGTGAAGAGAATATGATGCTTATGGTTGATGGCTTCAGGTTCAAACTAAACACGATGAGAGCATCGGGGAATTAATCAATATTCACTGCAACTTGATGTTAGCTTCAACCTTAAGCAGTAGGCATGTATTCTTTAATTTGATTAATTTATTTTTAGTTCCGTTATCCTCTATATTAGTAACTAAATATCGGTCACTGATATTTTTATTTAATTTACTGCCTAAATATATTTAGTTTTCCTTATAGTATTACTATTTAGCTTGAAAGATCTTTCTCTCAATCTACAAGCATCAGATAAGAAGCGCCAAAGCAAACTTAATCATCCCTTTTTTTACCGTACAGTGAGTAATTAAAGCTTATGATGAGAATTAGATTGAAATAAAACAACGTATCATACTCTTTGCATGTCATCCAGAAGTCGAGCATACGTAAAATAAACTATACTTGACATTTTTAATTATGATAAAGAGGGTGAAGTATTCTCTTTATTTTGTATTTTTTTTAGATATATAATATCCAATATCCTAATCTTATTTCTCATATACGTTCAGTATCTTAATCTTATTTATAGTACAATTTTACCCATAATATTTTTAATTTAATATAATTTCACTTATAATCTTTTTAATTTAATACAATTCTTAATACTTGAAAAATAATATTATGTATAAAATTGTACTAAATTAAAAAGATTATAAGTGAAATTATACTAAATTAAAAATATTATAGGTAAAATTATACTACAAATAATATTAGGATACTAGATGCATATAAAAAATAAGATTAGTATATTAGATACTATATAATCTTATTTTTTAACAAAATAACTTAACGTTGATTTTCTGCCCATTTTATTTCTGCATAATTTAATCTGTTTTAAAATGTAGGATTTTTTTTGTTACAAAAAAATTTAGGTAGATTCGACTTCAGTTCCCCACTAAGGCTAGAGTATAATATTAGGGTTCAAAAAACGCTTATAAAAAATTTATGAGATGCCATGCCAAAATTTAAAAATGTAGTTAAGGAAAAGAAAATTAGACATTACATTTTTGCTTGCCTCTTAAATTTGACAGCTACAACAGAAAGGACCTAAATCTTCACGGAAGTGATGTCCAATCAGAAAATGGACTCATCGTTCATAATCAAGCAGATTTATCCTGAAGCAAAACCGAAAGAAGACCCAGAAGAAATAAAAAGGGGCACTTGAGAACCAACGCGGCCGAAGTGGACAGTAAAGTCTCTTAACGGTGAATAACATGATTCCAATATTGACTGGCTATTAGCAACATTCAAGAAACTTCCGTTATCAGCCAAAAAAAAACCTTCTGTTATCTGCCCGAGATAACGTAAGCATGTAGAAACATCAGATTTGGATTCAGACGTGGATGCTAGGAAAGAAGATATGCCAATTATAGTCAGTTATTCTAGGCAAGCCCCATTCTTCTAGCTGGGACCCAAACCTATAAGCATGACTAACCAAGCACTTTAGCAGCACAGCTTCCTGGCTGTTCACCAACACCAAAAAATCATGTACTTTACTAATCAAGAGTATTTCACAATGCAAGATTTTATATCAACCCAGCAATTCCAGTAGGCAGACCGATTCTCAATGAGAGATCATCATTATCTTGTCCATTAGGCATTGCACTAATTGTCTCAGATGATTCATTGGCTAATGGGATGTAGGAATTTGCAATGCCATTGCTTTGCATGTGAGCTTCCTTCCCCTTCTCACTTATTAAATCAGTTTCAGCTCCATTATTGCCATTATCAGCTGCTTCTAGTTTATCTACCACCTCTTTCTTGGCTAATGGGGAGCACATCGCTTCTGCACAAGTTACAGATGGGAAAGTTAAAATGGGAAATAGAATCGCAAGTTTGTAATAAAACTTCAAAGAAGCTCAAAGAGAAGTGTATCATCTCTGCTAGGTCATTTCTACAAGACACCTATTGAGATATAAAGAAATTTTTGAAAAAGAAATAAAGAATTCTATTTTTTATAGGATTGAAGAGGGAATAAATATCAATATCGATATTCTTTTATGAAATTTTAAAAGTAGAAATAGCACAAATCCATAAAATATAATTTATTTGAACTGAAAATATTAAATTTAAAAAGCTATATATTGTGACCCAAGAATCCTGACCTTTTATGCTTCCACGAGTGATGAGTCCACGGAGAACATCCCAAAACCTGGTAAGCACGAGCCGTTCCTGCTCTTCATAAATGTCCAGGCAAACATCAGAATATGAGAACTTATGAATCATTTTTTTATCATTGCAAGCCACAGCATTGGCAGAACCATTGGAAAGAAACATCTCATCCTGTTCATCACACATCAATGCTAGCGTTCCTGGTGACAATGGCCTCCCGTAGTTCTGTATATCAACTCCATCTGATCCAGAATCACTAGTTCCACTTCTCTCTGCTCCATTTTTCTTTCCATGATCATCAAAAACAGGCTTGTGGACTTCTTTATTGTCTTGCAGTAATTCAGCTGATGAAGCAACAGAAGTTTCAAATTTCTTTATCTCCATTTGCTGTTCTACCCTGCCTCTTGACTCTGAATAGTTGAAACACAACTGGGATGCAAATTACATTCTGATAGAGAAGTATTGCCTTAATATACATAATAACATAACTCCTACACTAAGGTCCATTGAAAACTCTTGCTGAAATTGAAAATTTTTCAGCCTAACCAAACATAATCAAACATTCAGCATATGGGAACTAACTGAACCCTTTCCTCATTCCAAAAATCAAATGAATATATTCCTTTATTTCAGACCCGCAAGTTTAGTAAAATGTCAATAGTTCCCCTTAAACACAATTCCAAACATTACAAATTTAGTGCTTAACTTTGAACAATATACACTCAGTGCTTAATTTTTAGAGCTAATTTTTCTTAATTAAACAAACCTTTATATAATATAATTTCTGTGTGCTATGGGTAGATACTTTCCTATCACCATAGAAACTTCTTCGTATAAAATCATCTCCTCCTCTAATTCGTCAGTCAAAAACCATGTATAGCCATTCCCCATATGGTAAATAAATTCTTCAGCATCCAAAAGAAATTATTCATAAACAAGAAAAAGACAGTATGCATCTAAGTGTTAATCAAAACCTGCATATGTCTTTGCGGCTACTCCTGATAGAACAACAAAAAGTGAACAGAGATACTTCACATCCTGTGGCTGGAGGGCATCCGCCAATGGGGACCTTCAGCATGAGCAATTGTAAATTTAATTTAAGAAAACAAGATAAAATATTCAAATCAAGTTTTTAAACACATACCTGTATGCTGATCTTGAAAACCCTGGAATTGTTACATTGGCAATGTCAGAGGCAACAAACCCAGACGGAGCAGGTGTCACAACCACTGGATCATTTTCCTGATTAAACTTTAAATATATTAACTATATTCTGCAATTTTGATGTAAGAAAATGGATAAAATTGAAAGTGGCTGGAAAGTAATAGGGAAATTGAAAAGTGCATGTGAAAAAGAAGTCTGAAGGAACTCAAGGTAAGCGGTTGATATTCGTAATCTGGCATGATTCGAAGGCAAATAAAGAATTACCAAATGATCACTTAAATGAATCTATATAAGAGGGAGCAAAGAATGGGGCACCTGTTGAAATTGAGCAGTCAAAACAGTTTGATCTATGGCAGCTTTGCCAGATAATATTTCCTCAAGTTTTCTTCTCTTGGGTGTAATGTGCATTCCATAGCCAGAGGCCCCAATTGCTTGACTGATGGCAGCATTAGCTGCCTGTTTGAGGTTAATTGGATCAAGAGCACTTCTTTCTTCACTTCCTTCAAAATTCTTGCAGTCCATGCATTTACAATTTTCAGAGCAGAGGACGCTGGCTTGGAAACACTCGCAATACTTCTTAAGGCAACCTGATTTCTTGCAGTGACATCCTTTATTATGCTTTCCCAGTACTTGAATTTCAGCCTCTTCCTGAATTTATTCAGGATATTTATTATGCACCACAAGCAAGGTCAGGTGAAATAAAAAAAGCCAGATCCAGAGTAGCTAATATCATAAGTACATTGGCTCAAACACATAAATTTCTTGGCAAATCTGTATTCCTGATTTGACTTTAAGAATTATCATATTCTTGAGGCTTAACAAAAAACTCAGACATATATGCCTATCCCCTCTGATATGAAGCCATGGTTCTGTATAAGCATACATCTCAATCAAAATTTACATTTTGTGTTGACTAACCATAAGTGATCAACATTTGTTAGCTTGTTGCTTGATTCTGCATAATTTATTATTATAGAAAGCTATAAGTGATATTAAATTTCAAAGGCATAAAAAAAGCATTGAACATGTTGCACATCAGCGTAGGAACTAGGCATCATTCTATGCTGAGAAGGTAGGCTGATTCACAAGAATGACAACGGAGAATCGTCTAATTTTGAATTTTGTATGCTCTTTGGCACATCAACTCATGCCATATTATCTTGTTCATAGTGGCAGAGTTATTTGTTTGGATGCTGATCTAAGTTCTCGCACAAAAAAAGCAAAAAGGAGTAAGGGGTCCCACCGAAATAATTCTATCATTATGATCAGAACATCTAAACTGAAGTTCCAGAATGAAATTGAACTGTCCTTTACAGAGATGGGAGGGTCAAAAGAGTTGAAGTATTGAACTATCCATCTATGGAGTTCTAAAAGGAGTCCCATCTTGAAATTAAATTATGTATAGGAAGGTAACTCTGCCTGACAATAGGCCCTTCAGAAACAGAAATTATGAAATAGATACTGCAAGCCCCATTTTATTTAGTTAAAATCAATATAAAGAGCTTGATCAAGCAATATTACCGACCTTGGAACCCCGTGGTTCTTGTGGACTGCTAGCAATTTTTGGTCTGAAAGCATTTGGATTGCGCTCTAAAATTATTCCAACTGCCTCCTGTCTGGCCGCCTCATTATCCACATTATTATGACAGTTTAAACAGTTGCAGCCATCACAATGGATCCCAGCTGCAAAACACTCACAGTACCTAACATTTGCAAAATTAGCTTTTGCTTGTGGGTAAAAGAATAAGAAATATACATACAAGATATCCATATATAGCAAAGTATTCTGTGATTAAGAGTTATTGATAAAACTTAAAAGATATCTGTCCAGAGAAGATGAAGTGCTTACAATTTGAGGCATCGAGAATTCTTGCAGTTGCACTGCTTTTGTTTCTTCGGAGTGCTGTCTTTTGATTCCACATTATGCCAAGGTCGTTTACTAGGAGACTCTTGCTTCCTGAAGGAAAACACATATGCCCCCACATTTAGGAAATGCCAATTTGTGCAACATAACCTCACCCTAAAAGGTGTAACTTAATTGAAGAGAGTAAAAAAATTTCTGATGGTAGCCATTCAAATGAAAAAAATCAATTAAAAAATTGAACTTTTTATTGACAATAATCTGCATAATATTCCTTGCAAAAGAAACAAATGCTGTACATAAATTTTCTTTTTTTTGAGTTCTAATAGCGTAATGATAAATCACTGTTTCTCAAACTCCACATTATATTGTTTTCAGGGTTCAGCATCAGCCATACATCAAATGGATTAAAGTAACCCTCAAGATGATCCTAATAAGTTCCAAAACTACATCAGGATACCAAAAAAAAAAATTAAAATAAAATAAAACAACATAATCACGTATCATTTCCATAATTTATTAACTACGAGAAGTTGGATTTCGGAATGACCCTAAACATTTGTTTTCTAGTTCTATTAATATTTTGTAACGAATAATATTTAGTCTTCATAGCAAACTACCCCCCTCCTCCGTGATAACTTCTACCAGTTCGTTCCGTCTCCAGATCCTATCTCTTGAATTTCCACACAGCATTACGTATATATCTGTTTATGTTATGAAGTTACTTTTGCCAATTATCATTTTTTCCCCTCTCCAACAAAAATTACACTAACGTTTGAGCAAATGTCTTCAATTTTTATACAATCAATATACCGAATTGAGCGTTCTTAAGGTAAGTGGTGCATTTAGTCTCCCCGCATCTGTGAATGTAGCAAATACAGGCGAAATCATAGTGGTACAGGTCAAGAGACTTACAATAATTGTAAGGTCGTCATCGAAATTTTCTGCACAGGGTGCGGAATTCGACAAACAGGTGAAACTAGCTGCGGCCGCGGTTGCGATTGTTGCTTGACCTGAGATTGCGATGCTCGCTGTTGTTGTGTGTGTGGAGATGACCATGGCTGCTGCCCCTGCGACCGTAAAGGTAACTTCGATTGTGTCGGTGAGTATGCCTGCGACTGCAACTTCGGTTCAATTTGTATTTGAGACGGCGATAGTGATTGTGGACGCAAAATCGACTGCAGCAGCGGTTTCTGCGTCTGCGGTGGTAGTTCTAAATGTGTCTGAGATTCAGGGGCCCTCGTTAATTCTGCGTTCACTGAATCTCCACCGTTGGCCGTGAAATTCAATTGCCGAGCAAGTTTCCGTGGTGCTAAATCAGAATTGGTCTCACTCTGCTCCATCAATAATGGTAGGCAACTGTTAACACCAATTGGCCATTTCGCTTTCAAATCCAACGTTAATGTCGAACTACTCACCGTTTCGGAGTGAATTTCCGAAACATATGGTCAAAGCCTTCACTGAGTACAAAATAAAACGGTCTAATATTAAAGACAACAAAACGTCGTCCACTCTAAGCACAGATTTCCACCACAAATCGCTGCACGTTACAGAAAACCACTGAGGAACTGATCGTAATCAACCAGAGACGGCGATTGACGCCGATTGAGGAATAAAGTTTCCGATTTTGAAGAAAAGAAGCATGCAAACGCGTAATTCTCTTGCAATGAGAGGCAATGTGACCGGAGAGGGTTGCCGGTGAGCTGATCGGGAATCTATCCTGGGAGACTACGAGGAAGACACTGCCATGCCACCTCTCCCTCTCGAGATTTTGAAAATTGGATGGAATAGGTTGAACGGTGGGATGAGAGCAATGGACGATCGAAGGGACGAAATTGAAAGTTGTAATGAACCGCTGAGATTTGCGGAGGCTCATAAAGAGTTCGTTAAGCGTGGGATTTGCAAAAAGGGCACCAACCCCTTTCGGGGAAAATGATGCGGGCAGAATTTGGCGCTAATTGAATCCAAAGCAGAAAGGGTCTCGGTTTATCGTTGACGTGTTTGAACCAAACTAGGGCCGTGTTTGGCATGTGACCTTTGAAACGATCCACGTTCTTTGTTTTTTTTTTAATCTTTATAAAATAAAATTCTTTTCACATATTCATCTCATATAATACAAAATTATTTCAAATAAGTTAATCTAAGTAAACATGAATTCATCTTGTATGACATTGATAGTACTCCATTTTTCTTTTTCAAAAGTGGCACTCTTTGACAATGAAACTGCTTTGTACCAAAAAAAATAAATAATAATTATTTCAAAAGTACTCTTTAACAATGAATCTGCTTCGTTCCAGAAACCCAGAAGAAATAAATACATATGCAGCCATGGGTTGATATACCAAATTCAAATTGCATTAACTTGGCAAGCTTGATTTCCTCCTCTTTTGATCATGGGAATCAAACATATAATACCATTGGCTTTTTTTAGTATTATGGTGAAATAAATTATAAATTTTGAACATAATACAATTTCTATAGATTATATGGAGTCTAGTAGATAATTGCACTGACACTATTAATTAAACTTATAAATTTTACACCATATAGACTTATAAACTTATAAATTTTAGCTGGGATAAATTTACCATAGGAACTGAAATTATAACATATATCTAGAAAATGAGGGATTAATGATTATGACACTATATTGTTCTTGCCCTTCACATTTGAGTGCCTTTGTTATCAATGAGAGTCTGGGATTTAATCCCCACATAGATCAGTTCATTTTATTCAGGGCAAATATGGCCTCTCTTATAAAAAAAAAAAACTTATAAATTTTATATTTTACATTGTTAGATCTTTATCATGCATTAGAAACGAACATTTACATTATGTACAGTTAAGTTTAACTGTTTCTATGCTCTCAGGCAATGATTTAAACTACAAAGTCCTTCTTTTGATTATGAAGTATTACCTTCTAGTTAGTTGTGTTCATCGTACTAACTTGGAAACATTCTGACACAGCAAATTCGAGTCAAGATTTCTTTATAGAATCGGTTTAATTTGTTATGAAGTGAACTTTAATTTTCACAATCAGCTAATAAGTGATATAATCATCTTCCTCGCTCATTTATATATATTTGTCCCCTCCGTGTGTATAGACCTTTATTTATTTATTTATTTAAAGGAACATGCAAGTGAATGGATACTTGTACTAAAATCGAATCTATGTGACTTGTTTCTTTAAAAACGTATCAATTGTCGTATGGCAGCTATATATTTTGCTGGAAAAACAAAAGGAATCGTATCTTCTGGTCAGGAATAATTAACTTCAGACCATATCTCATGTCAGGTCTTAAAATCGATCTAACGTATGATTCTGATCGCAATTAGAGTTTTGACCAATAGTATTGGAGTTTTAAGCCCAGCTAGAATTAATTAACTTACTTTCTATGTATTTTATTTTATTATCAAATATAATAAATAATAAATTAGACTATGCTTGGTTTCATGCTAGTAGCATCAAAACATCCATTTTAACCTACCGCATGTTACAGGATGATGCTTCCACTAACTCTTCATTTGGGTCCGTCCAGCTTACCCACAACAACAAAAGATGCATGTATACATGCCACAATACAAGTTAGATAAATACGAGGCTAGTTCAATATCAAACAATATTAGTATCAATAATATCACTATATTAATAAATATCAATATATCATCATCACCAGTATGCATCACAAAATTAATTTATTAATTGCTCTTTTTAAATCCCGTGCATGTCTCTCGATCGGGCAATTGGTGTTGGTAGTTTTATCAAAGTTTGCAACGTAACGTGCCAGTAAAATATTTGCCATATTTAAGTACTATCCATTAGCAGTAGAATACTCTATTAATTAATTAAGCTCATTGATTACCCTAAAAACGATAAAGATAAGGGCTCTTTCAAAACACGAATAATCATATAATCTCTCTCTCTCTCTCTCTGTCACTCGGAAAGATGGAAGAGCATATGGGGTTTGAATTTGACATGACTGGTTTATTGCATGAAAATGATCCTTCGTCCCAACGACACGTAAAAAGGTATCAGCTTCTCACTTATCCCTCACCTCCACCTTATCTTCACACTTAATACTTTCCCCACCACATATACCACGAAGCGGAGCTCACATCTATAATTAACACCCAATCATCTGGATTAAGCAAGGTTTCTTAGTATACATAAATTTAATTAATTTAATTTGGGGGCTGGACACCCATATGTTCTGAAAGCCTAAAATTGCGCATTAAGTCGGCATATGTGTTGGCTTTTGCAAATATATAATTACACACACTGTGCTGTGTCCTATCGAACCCTGCCAATCCTGAACCAGTTCCTTCGCCTTCCCATTATTCTCAAATATCTTCTTTCCTTTACCCATTTACGCACTGCTCATCCACGAGATAACTCAGACGACCCAGTCACTTTCCAGTTATATGTTTGCCAACACGTTGAAATTCATCCGACGCGAGAGGTTCCCGGATTGTGAATTATCAGAGAGGAACAAGATAACGACTTGACGACCCAGTTCATGCTAGATTCAAAAGGGCAGATTCAATTAATACTGTGTATAAGATTTTCATGGGGTCTTCGTTTGATTGAAAGCCCCATGGGCCATAACCCTGTATCAATTCATAATTAAACCCTAAAATATTATGTTAGATTCGCTTTCCTAGAGCTTTAATTTACACATTCAAACGATCGATTACAGGGATATAATAACTGGATGGATCTTATGATTGTGGCGAAGGATATTACGATTACGCTTGAGCTTAATTAATTTGTTTTACGTTATTGATTGCGCTACTGGTTATCGACAAATTAAGGTGAATACCCACGTGTCCAGCAGTTTCAGCCGTTCAGGAGTGAGATTAATTAAGGCAAAACGTTTTCTTTTTCTTTATGCTCAGTTGATCTAATAGATTAATCTGTCATCCGAGAAAATCAAAAGAGAGAATGAAAGAAAAGAATAAATAACAGAAATTATTGTTTACGTGATATTAAACAGAAAAGTAAACAATATAATTTGCATCAGGTCCGCAGAAAAGAGTAAAAAGGTGGATCCTTCTTCTTAGCTTTCAAACACCTCATCGGCTATAATTATGGTTCCGTCGAAAATCTCGAAGAACCTTCGATACGGAGCCACCGATTTATTTATTTTTTTAATGACAGAACCCATGAAAGTCCAAGACAGCTACTGAATTATTTCGAGTAGATTAAAAAAAGCCACGAAAAGGATTAGTTTAATTTCCCGTATTATAACCAACTTTAATTTTCTTGGACCTGTTAGATTAGCTTTACGCGTTTAATGGCATATAATCTGACCAACCCAAGGTTAAAGTTTGGTCGAGGAAAACATTAGATCCCCTAAATGAATTATGGGAAATAACGAAAAAAATCGGATTAAATTAATTAGTTAGGTTATATACAACATGGTCGTTAATAATTTGAGATATGAAGTGCGAAGAAAGGAAATATATGTATATGTTGGACAGGTGTAAAATTTGGACAGCCTTTATTCGCCATAAGGAAATGGCCACATGGGGCATGAAAGACTTATACACCATTTCTTTATCATATATAGCTTTTATATCCGTATATATGCATAATGACACACAAAGCAGGCCCCCTTCTCCCAATATAACAAGGCCACCCTATCCTTACCATAACCCCTACATATATGCATGCATACATACATGCATACATACATACATGCATGCATACATACATACATGTATATGCTTCTTCATGCATAACATATTCAGGGTGTTGTTGTATTTCAGTGATACTAATTAGGCATTTTCATTAAAACTTTCTTGAACATGAGATTGTGGTTCAATCCTATGTAAATATATTAAGTATGTGAGTTTGTGGGAAAAAAAAGGTTCAATGTAACATTCCACTCACTTGTAATGAGTAAAGGAGTGTTTTTTTTTTTTAATTATGGTCCTATATAAAAGGCACAACATAAAGATATGGTGGCATCATAGATAAAACCATAAAAATGTTCCTTAGATTACTTTTATTTTTTACGTCAGCTCAGAAGTACTTCAAATCAAAACCAATTAGCCCAAGAGTTTTTTTGAGAGTTTTGTTTCGTATGATTTCGGGTCAATTTGTGTAATTTTCTGAGATAAGGAAAAAAAATCATAAAGAGGAAAGTTGGTAACAAGCACCCGTGTGATTAAGAGCTTCATGCTGAGCAACTCGCGAGGTAGTCTAATTATAATTGTTGCACTATTGAGATTGGAAATTTGGAAATATACCCAACATCATCACACACGTAGGCAGACACACAGCTTTCACCTGTATAAAATGCTAGATTTGACGTTAAATTGATTAGAGAAATACCCCCCCCCCCGACATTATTTAACTTATAAACAGACCAGTATCAAATTATAAAAATTATTTTTCAAAATAAAAATTTATCCCCCAAAAAATGTAGAAATTGCATTTATTACAGTTTTTAGTAATTAAAAATAAATGCACAAGTTGGTTATAACAAAAAGGTAAGTTTGCAAATTTTTCAACCTTTGTGATAGACCAGAGGCGACACAACACGACATATCAATTTTCGGGTGTTATTCTACTACTGACTGACTATATTCGTTTAATTTTATTAGCATATAATTTATTGGATAAATCTTATAATATTCAAGACTCAATCGACATGACAGCTCAATCACAATAAACGTATTTTGAATGCCTCTTGTATCTGAACTCATAACACGCTTAATTTAATTGGAGTGTTGATGCAAATTAATTAAAATTCAAAATGCATATATTTAATTTGTGAAGTTATGATTTACACGTATTGATAAAAGCCATTAAATGGTCACTTGAATGTGATTCATTCAATTTGATGGAAAGCAAACCTTATCTTCCCTTTCACTCGTTTCGGATCTATTAAGGCATTTTCGATGGAGATGCTTATGTATGTGTTCAGCTGCAATAATCATAACAACGTGTTAGGGTTACGTACCCTTACCCTCTGTTTTAATTCCCCTTTCAGAAAAAGACCTAGGGTTTCAAACACCTCTCCACCTACGCCCACTCTCCTTCACAGATCGTAAGAAACACGCACTAATCACAGCCATTTTATGTGCTGAGAGCATGAGCACCTTTTGCCTTCGTTGACACGACAGGCACAACTTATTAAAACCAACACGAAAATGAATGGCATTTTGTCAGCGCGCGATACTGTTCCCGCTTTTTTTTTTTTTTGGCTCCTTTTTTTTTCCCACCCTTTTCCATCTAGGGTTTCCTTGCGATCTACAATCTCACGCCCGCAATTATTAATAGTTAGTGATTAGAACCGCACATATCTGTCACTCGGCAGATTTTCATTGGCCATGAGTTTCTCTGTCCTCGCACTCTTTCTCTAGATTTACAATTTCTAAGCGTATGGATCACATACAGATATGACATGATATGGCGTTTTTAAAATGCAACACCAAACAAACAGCACCACCTTCTTCCAAGGACGAGGATAAAAATTCTCTCTCTCTTTCTCCACGCTCTCCCCTCTCGAAAGAATCGAAAGCCCCCCTCTCTCTAGGGTTTCTGTGTCTTTCGCACTCAAATTGTAATCAGCGAGCTGGGAATCCCATCGCTGAGCCACCCCCTATCTGTTATCCGTCAAATACTCTATCTTTTACTACCATTGCTTCGAAGAGCCGTTAAGAATCGGTGTCTAGCTCGGACGGATCGCCTGCGTTGGTCCTCAGTATAGTCTAGGTACGCTTTCGTCTTCATATTGCCTTTTATTGCTCTCGTTTTGGAGTTGGCGGTTGATTCCGTGTTAATCGGGACCCGTCCGGCCGTTTTTAAGGTGTTTTTTTTTTTTTGAGATATTTTAGTGACAGTACTGTTTATGGTGTGTCCAGTTCAGCTTATGCTTTGTGTTTTTTTCCTTCTTTGCTGCGTTTTGACTTATTGGCGCCGTTTCACACTCTTCTCGCATTTTCCTTGCTATTTCGTTTATTCACTTTAAATTGAACCGCGCTTGTGAGTCAATAAGGGGTGAATTATTACATCTAGGCAGATGAACCGTAAAATGTTAGTTTTTGTAACACATCATTTTCTGACAAGGTTTTGACTTCATGAATGTGTGTGCGCAGTCGGTTTCGGGAGTCAATTCTTATCCTGAGATATTTAAACCACTAAATGACTAGTTTCCCTCATGGAATTTAAAAACCCTAGTATGTAATTAGTCTTGGTTCATGTACGTATTCTTCCTTTTTATGAACTTAGGTGGTTGCGCGGGCTTTGTTATCTGCATTATATGATTTTAAACAATGGAGATGCCAAATTGAGCTTTTGCAGTGTTGGATTTATTGATGGAAAACTAGGGCTCATGTACTTCCATACTGCTGAAGGTTGTTATTTTATGTGTCTAATTACTATGTATGAAGGTTTCATGTCATTCATTCCACTTTGGCTGTGATAGTCGTCTTCTTTAGCACGTCTTTCCTTTTGATTTGCAAGTAGTTACATAAACCCTAGCAGTGTGCTGGGGATTTGGTTAATATATCTTCATATGTCTTAAGGTGTTTCCCTTGCTTACGTTCACATAAATCTGTCACAATGTGGTGATGATCATCATTCAACTAGTGAATCTTGACTCAGTTTTGTGCTCATGTAGAACCTTTACTTGTTTCCATTATATAACTTTGGTATTCTAACACTGTTGAATAATATAAATTCTATTCATGCTGTTCTAGCTTTGGTTGCTTGTATTTAATTCGGAGATGAGTATGCATAGCTGTTGAGAACCATTCATTCAAAGGATGTTTTAAAACACTGTCACTGAAATCATGGGATCACTTATCCAGATTGACTCCATCTCCATAGATCTTGCCAATTCTATTGAAAAGAGTGATGTAGGAAAATGTGATCATCATTTCTCAATACGGTAAGCCTTGAAGCTACAGGCTTTCTAATTAAGTTGGCGTGATTTCTGATTATCATTTATTTTTGGTGGACCGATATATAAAAGCAATTTGATTGATAAGTTAGACATATATTATTTCTAAATCTCCATTCATGCAATATTGAGATCACCAGATTCCAGAAATGAAAAGTTGAAAGTCAATTGATTAATTTAGTGGCATTTATAAGGACTATGATCACATCAATAGTTTTGAAGATTACTATATCCATTTATGTTGTTGGCTAATCATATTCTTTTTGCAAAAAAAACTGAATTAATGTTTCTTGTGTGAATAACAACTATCTTTCAGTTCTTTTTCAAAAGCTTATTCCTCATGTCCTATTTTTACTGTTAATGCAGTGGATATGTATCTGAAATTCGTAAAAAGGACTGGAAATTGTGTTGGCCATTTCCATTAAAAGGCAACCACGGTGAGTCTGAGGATCAACCATGTTTGCTTCCACCATTAGATGTACCCAAATTCAGACGGTGGCGCTGTCAAACTTGTCAGCAAGAAATTGCTGCTGAAGGAATTGACAAAGATAACCAAGGAGAATTTCATTCTTGCTGTACTGGATGCAAATCTGCTAGCAATTGCTTTAATAATGCAACTGTCAGGTCTGATATTCAGCTACAGCTCGCTTCAACACACGACACAGGAATTGACCTCAATAGTTCTGCTGATTTGAGCTGTGGAAATGATTGCTTACGGGCTAATAATGAGAAAGAAAAGAAAGTTGAAGTTTTATACAACAGAATGATAGGCAAGTTAAAGGCTCAGTTTTATATGATTATTATGGTCAGTTATCTAGAACGTGTGTTTTAATTTTCTATGTTTTCTTCAGAGCATGAGACTGGCGTGGAGAGTAAGCTTAATAATCAAATAACTAGTGTTCCACCACCTGAAGTTCATCCATGGCTCATACCGGAAGCACCTACAAATGATAAAGGTAAATATAATTTCAATTATATAGCATCCAAAGCTATCAATTGACAGTAATTATTTTTTTCCTTAACTGTGAATATTTTTATGGATTGTAGCAATACTATACTGATTTCAAAACCTGCAGCTCAAATATCTTTTACTTTTTTGAGATAGGTTTTGAATGTAATGAACTTTCTGATGTTAAGCTTGCTACAAGCAATCTCAAATGCGCAGACCAGAATTCTTCTGAGTTTTGTTACGGAGGAACACTTATTTCTGCTAATGACCAATGCCAGAAAGAACTAAACAAAAGTTGTTCAATTTCAGACGTTGGCAAGGTTGTTGTTGTGGCAGACCATACTACTGATGACACAGCTGGGCATTCCCCTATCGAGTCAGTTGCTATTCAAAAGGCTTTACCTAGAATTACAGAAAATTTGGTTGAAAATGATTTTCGGGATCATCATCTAGAAAAGTCATCTGGTTTGCCTCGTAGGAAGCCTCGAAAGTTGCGCCTGCTAACTGACTTAATAAGTGAAAATGTGGAGGCAAAGACTGAAAAGTTTGGTCTACAAGAATTCTCATCTGATGGTACTTCCGAGGCATCAGCAACTTTACAGACGCTGCCAACATCTGTTCAGGGAGACTTGACAAATATGGATAAGAGTGTAAAACAGTTTTTTCTGGATGAAGAGTTGAAACCTGCTGACATTTCCTCACATAGGGTCGATAATGAAGGTCAAAACTTGGAGGGAGATGCGGAAGTAAATGACACTATTCTGGATACTGGATTTAAAGATGTGCATTCCACAATAGGTTTACAAGAAATTGTGAAGAGCTACTGGAGTAAACCTGAAATTGATAGAAGCCTTACCATGGGTAAGAAGAAGAAGAAGAAGAAGATGCAAGTTGTTGACAAACATTTGAGATCTTATCCATACCAAAATGAGGAGAATATGCCTGTTATGAGTAAGGCATATGCATCTAAAACCCTCTCTCTCACATCACCTTCTTGCGAATTTTCAGAAAAAGGGATGGATAGCTTTCCTTTGCATGCTCTAAAATTAGGAAATGAATGCACTTTGTCCAAACAAAAAGGGAAAATGCTGCAAATTGATGGGGATCGGGCTTCCTTATCTTGTTGGAAAACTGACAAGCTTGTAGAAGATTCTTTTGCTGTTACAGGAGCAAAATTAACGTCAAATATGCCTGTAGCAGTTCCAATTCATTCAGCACAAGGTTCCATACCAAATGAAAATGGAGTACAAGTGGGACTTCATCTCTCTCCAAACAGTTATTTCGCAGCTCAGGCTCACTACAAAAAATGCATCAGTCAAATTGATAATCAACTACCTTTCTCATTGTCTTCACAAGAGGGCTCATCAAAAGTACATAATCTTGTAAGGAAAGGCAGAGAAACTGATTTTGGAGAGCCAAACATTCCTTCCAAACCGATAACAGATGCTATTTCTGACAAAGGGTTAAGTTGTGAAGTAAGTAGAAATAAAAAGCCCCTTAAAATGCTTTTTCCTAATAAGAAGCATAAGTACGCCCCCCAGGTTGAAGATGGGAATCATTTCCAGGACAAGCAAATGGTATTTGTAGTTAGTTTTTCATTTTCTTTTTTAACTTCAATTATTTATATATTTAATTTTTGTGGAGCTTGAACAGTATCTTAGTATGTTAATCAGTTTTGTACTTGTATAATTTCTTCATCTTTTTCAATTGTGAATGTTTTTTTTTTACTTTTGAATTAGAAATTGGATTTTTTGGCATCAACAAGAAAAATCAAATTAATCTTGTGATCTGTCCAGTACTCATTCATGCTAGTTGATTAGCTTCTTCTCATGATTCTTCACAATTTGCAGCAAATTACTGGTTCAAAAAACACACAAAAACCAGTTGAAGCTCTGGAACATGCAAGGGTCATGAAAACCAATGGTGATCAGATAGCTGACAAAGTGTCTGAGCAGGGGACGGTAGATGATATACCCATAGAAATTGTAGAAATGATGGCAAAGAATCAACATGAGAGGCGTCTTTCTGAAGCAGAAAATAGAAGCTGTCAGCTGACAAGATGTAATTGTGAAAGGAAAGCACAGATGATAGTTAGCACTGACGTTTATGGAAAAGGGGAATTAACCTTGTTACAAGAGGGTCAGAAAGCAAAACCTCAGGGAAGACATGGGGAAAATGGCATGACCTCGTGGGGAGAGAATGTAAGGCCAGGCAAAAGAAAGTCAGTTCACTACTTTTCTCCAATTGATGATAGAAACCATTTGAATAGGAATAGTCTTTGTCAACCTCAGTCCTCCTTTTCATTTGAAGTTTCCAATTCCCAAAAGAGGCCACCAAATGGATTTCATTTTTCACCCATGGGATCCAGCCTTTGTGGTAATGCTCAAAATTGCAAGATGAATGCGAGTAATGCAGAGCGTGCACCCACTGATTCTATTTTGCACGTCCAGGGAGGATGTAGCTTACACAAGACTACTTTTCCCCCAGATGACAAAGCTTCTCATATTTGGGCATCCTTGACCCCAAATCATTTGTCCCTGGGATATGATATACCCAAAAGGGATGCTTCTCAATCTACTCGAACTGCTATAGATATGACTTCACTCCAAACTGACACGCTACATAAGCAGAACATGAACAAGGATGTTGATCTTAATTGCTTGAATTTAAATGCTACTGGCCTTGAAAAGCTTAATAGGAATGCGGATTCTGGAACCTTCAATAGGAATGTTGATTATCCATTTCCATGCAAACATAATGGAATAGAGCCTCACCAAAATATGAGGGGATCTCTGGATTCATATTCTAACGAGATAATACCAGCCATGCATTTACTCAGCCTTATGGATGCAGGTATGAAGTCCATTAAACCCACCAATGGTTGTGCCAGTGATCAAGTATTCGATAGACCCTCTTATCATGGTGATTGTAATAGTAAATTGGAGATTGATAAGGTGCTCATTTCTCTGAAACAGCCACCATCCGATTATTACAACAAGAATCACTTATCAAATAAATCACACGGTTGTTTTCTTAGTTCACCAACCTTAGGTGCATCTTCATCAGTCCAGCATAAAGAGAAATTTATTAAAGCAGGTAGCTTCAATAATCAAACATCCACAAAGTCTGGAAAGAAGGAAAAGATTAAGAGCTTCAAGCAGGTCTTGCAGAATAAAGGAAATAAGCACTTTAGTTGGACATACGTTGAAACAGAAACAGAAACTCCAGTGCCACGTAAATTGGAAGTTCGTGGTAGTTGTGTAACCTTAGCGCCTTCAAAAGAGAGTTATACTTCCAACTCTTGCAGTATAAATAGAAATCCGGCTGATTTCACCCTGCCAGATATGGGGAATATCTTTATGATCAGAGGGGAAGATTTGAAATTTGAGAAGCCTCATAATCCCAAGAAAAGGCCCAGCTTGGTTAGTTTCCAGGGATGCAAACAGCAGAGAAATTTGAAGGAAACCAAAATAAAGGATCATGAAAAGTGGTGAAGTCCTTTAACATTCCAGAATCTGGTAGGTTGTCAGAATCTCTTTTTCCTATCAAGTCTAATGTAACTATATTCATACTTCTTTTCTTTGACACCTTCTCCTTCTGTTCTAGTCAAAAAATGTCAGCAACTGCTGTACCCCCTTACATGCTGCTTGAGAATATTTAAGGAGGAGCATCAAAGTAAGCATAGATAAAGTGAGATTCCCACTACTTCAGCACACGTGGCTGATTGCCAAGCTTGATGTGAAGCTGATATAAAGCAAGCAGAAGACCTTTAGATCTCAAGTATTTTAATAAACATTCTGTGAGTAGCATTTGATTTGCTCTGATCTGCCATAAATATATATATTTAGCGTTCAATGTTAGTGCGATAAGTCAATGGGGAAGCCTTGAGATAACCCCCCAGTTTTCCAAGACTTGGTATGGTTCATTTTGTCTGACAGGCCCCATCAGCCACTAGACGGAAGATTGAACAAAGTAATGTGTAAACTGTCAATCTAATAAGTTCATATCCATAGTACTGTGACTGTAACTTATTATGTAAAGTGTCAAAACCCAATGTATAACAGATATAGTTTGTCGGAATTTGGTCATCAAGATACGAGTTTTCTTCCAAGTTCCAACTCATATTTCAAAGAGGCGGTGAGTCGGACACATTGCTTTCTTTTTTGGGTTGTCGCCATTTTTACTGAGAAAACTCACTTATTTAGAACGATACCGATCAGTTTACTATTCCCGTGGGGTTGAGTCAATTGCATTATTAAGATCTTGTTTTTCTGTTTGAACTTCAAACATGAAAATAATATTATGTTGCTGAGTAGGAGTTTATTCCTAATCAGGTTTTGGTAATGTTCAAATAGGACCTCAGTATTACCAAGTGTCAGATAATTGATAATTGTATAAAACAGATTTGCAGAACTTTTATTAAATTCTATGCTATCTAATTTTCTGTTGCAAATTTTATTTTATATTTTCGCTTAGTTGGCCATCTATATACTCTAGAAAATTTGAACTTGTTTCCTTCAGCTCCTCAAGTTCTTGCCAACAAATTTATATCCCCAGAATAGATTATACGTATGTCCGAATTTCGGAAGTTCGCATTTATTCCAATCTCTTAAGTTAAATCAATAAAATTACATATATAAGTGAAAAGGTCTGGTATTTACTGCATTCTGGACGCAATTATCAGGAGATATAGGCGTTATTTTTATTATTATTGTTTTTATTTTTAGCAAAATAATTTTTCAGCATCATCTACTCGTTTCTTCATAATGTAATAATAAAGAGTTCAAATTTCGAAAAACGCATGCTATATGTTTATTTGTTTGAGAATATGATTATCCTTTGATTAAAATTATCTCATCATCAAAGAGCAAATTTGTTTTGACTTAATGATATTTATCTCAAAATACTATGATAATGACTCGACGATGCCTTTAAACTTTTATTATAATTTTTTATGAGCTTCTAAAAATAAAAAATATTTAACGCAAATTACACACGCTGATACATATATACCCATAACTTGTTGACAGGACACACACACACACACTACAGAATTTGCACAGTAACGCATAGGCAAAGTGTAAATGCCTGACACTAACAAATTAAAGTTGATCAAGGAATTAACCTCATGAATCTCGAAGAAACATATTTGTAATAGAAGAGCTGCTTTTGGAGGAAGATGGTAGTGCCTAATAACCAGATAAAGTCACAGATAAAGTGACTTGACTGGGGATAGAAAGTAAGCAAATCAATGCCTCGTTATCGTGTGTGTAAATATTATATTTGCTACTTTCATCTTTTTTTAAAAAAAAAATATTAAATATCCTGATACTTTCATCTTCATGGTTCGGCTTCAAACCCTAAATAAAACTTCACGCTTTCGTTTACCATAAGCAGACGTTACTCTTGCTATTGCTTGCATTTTCATATATTCATTATGCAGCAATAGGAAAAGTACGCCTCCGCCGTCACACTTAACTAGCTACCTTCTTATTTGATCTGACTAGTCAAATTTCCACAATAAACTTTCAGAATTATGAAAAAACAGAATTAATTAATCGTAAAGATAATGCATATAAATACATATTGACCCAGGCACGAACTGAACACTCTCTCTCTCCCTCTTCTATCAACTCTCAAGATAAAAATAACAAAGTACTGTTTAATTATCTCACTGCATGACTGGGCAAATATCTGAATGAAAGTCAATGCAATTCATGAATGATTCTTCCACATGTTTCCAATACTAAGGGAAGATCCATATATATATATATATATAAATATATTCTCATATTCAACTGGGGAAAAAGGCGAAGGGGGAGAATAATACTCATATTCTGAGCAAAAATGTGTGTGTTGTACAAAAGCATCAAGCAATGGAGGATGGAAAGTACCTACAAACTCTAGCTTCTTCGTAGACAAGGCCTTGTTTGAAGAAATACCCCTTTTGTGGACTGCAATGTCTGTCTTCAGTACATATACATAGTCCCTCCAATGCACACGCATCAACTTTTTCTCCTTGTTTCCCATCCACTAAATCATCTGACCATTTACTTGAGAAAATATTCTGAGGATCCAATTGTTCCTTGGCTGCAATGAATTCCTTAAACTTGGCATATTTGTTCTGAACACCCAAGAAAGCCACGTTCCTATTCTTGGCCCAATGTGGCTTAGCTCCATATTTGAAGAACGCCATTTGCTCAACCTCTTCCAACACGTCCTGGTTTAGTCTTGGAGTTGAAGGCTTATCCGAACGATAATAGTTGAAATCAATCACAACGGAGTCTTGGGATTGGCCTAAATATGCATTTGAGGTTTTAATGAAGCGTACTAGGAAGCCATTGTAGAGGTCGAGGCCAAAGAAGTTTTGTGGGTTTAGGTCTCTCAGTTTTTTCACATCACGAACTAAGTCTCCGAAGGTGGAAGCAGGGAAGATTGCATTGCTCTCGTAAAAGAATAATCCTTTGATTCTTGGATCCCAAGCACAAGACGTGTCAATTCTTGTTGAGTATAAGCACGAACCTGAGGTTTGCATTTCCCTTGATATCCCACAACTGGATAGCCCGTGAAGATTACGCCATTAATCTTCAGCCCATTTCCCACTAATTTCTTGTATGCTACTGTAGTTGTTGCCGTTAGGCATTTCCCATTCACATCCCTCTTATTCTCCTGCATTTGATCCACATTTAATCAATATATATATATATATAACAAGCAAAAAGTGTACCTTTTAAGCATTTATTATGGAATTCTTCAATAAAAAATTATTTAGTAGACATATTTTAGTTTCAATGTACGTAGCATTATAAGGTGATATATGTATAGAGAAATAAAGAATCAAAAGGCGAAGGAGATGCTAATTTTTAGTACCTATTCCTCTAACTGATTTGGAGACCAAAATAGAATTGGGTAATGGAGTCATAGAGGCCATCGCCGGAGACATTTAAGGGAACCCTGGAATCATATCTTATACAGCTGTGTGCTTCGAAGGATACCAAGTGATGTCGGCAAATTCATACTTGTTTGCATGCTCCATGTACATAGCTTCCATGTTAGCATCATCCGTAAAATCGTAGGTTATGCTTCGCTTGAACCTATGCTCTATTGATAACTTCACCTGTTGTTCATTACACATATAAAAACAAAAACGAGATCAACATGGTTCGCATCATCGAAGATTCTTAAGCCACTTTTTCGAATATCATATATATATATATAGTACGCTTATAATATACTTTTATAGAACCCAAAAGACATCACTTACAGGCATTATTCTTGAATTTATAACGAGATTGATGAGTAAACATGAATACATGAGTTGTCCATCCAAAATCACATATATGTGCTTGGACACGTGAACATTGAGAAAACCGATAACATCATTGCAAGCTTTTTTGGAAGGAATAGCGTCTATATGTATTGACCTTTTCTGTTGAATTTTATATGTGTGAATAGATATAACTTATAAGGTAAAGAAAATACAATGCTTGAAAAAATAAAAATGGATGAACTGACCTTGGAGATGGCGCCCAACATTCCCAATGATAATTTGGCAGAATTGATGAGAGGATCGTGTCGTTCGAGCTTCAAGATCTTGGCGTAGCCTTCAGATTCGGAAGCAGGAACAACGATACTAATCCCGATAACATGATCATGAACAGCTCCTCCATTGCCCCACCACGAACTGCCATGGGCACCGGTGGAAATCAGCCCAGCCACCGTCACGCCCTCCCAGTACGGCGCAGCCACTAAACTGAACCCACTCTCCTCCACTCTATCAATCAAATCACGAAGCGGCACGCCAGAATCCGCCGTCACAGCCAAATTAGCAGCGTCAATTTCAATACCTGAAATGTACTTCTCGGTACTGATGAGGAGAGTGGTATCGGCGGAAGGGCAAGCCAACTTGGGAATGTTGTGGGAGAATTTGGTGACGACCTTTGCCTTGAGATTGTTGCGATTGGCGTAAGCGACGGCGAGGCGAAGGTCTTGCTCGGTGGTGGGGAAGGTGACGTTGAGCGCGTGACAGGAAGCTCGATCAGGCCAGGCGCCGTAGGAGTTGAGGAGAGTACAGCCATGTTGGTCGCAATGGAGAGGAGAAGAAGGAGTAAGAGCGTGAGAGAGAGAGAGGGGAGAGAGGGAGAGAGAAGGCAGAAAAGGTTTCGCATTTTGCGAGCATTGGAAATGGATTGACGCCTGTGTGTTTGTTTTGGTGGGGATGGAGCCTTTTGCTTTGTGTCATCATATAAATGTTGCGGCGCGGGCTCGCCATTTACAAACAATATATATATATTAAAGGCGGTGTTTAAAGGCATTAAAGAAGGGAGAGATGGATTTTAATTTTTTTTTCTTTTTAATAGAGGAATGATGAGGTTTCTTATTTTCAAAATAAGAAAAATAAAACGAGATAATGTTAGAAAGTCCATTAGTGGATTATTAGATATTGCAAATTAAGGGGCGGTGTGGTGCGCCACTTAGATTGAGATGAAATGTGTTACTCATGATTTATATATAAGAGCAATAAACAACATACGTGGATCGCATCTGGATCCGAAATAAATATTCCATGTTGTTTGTCTTTTGGGCTCACATGGTTTCACTCAGCTGCTACTCTTTTAACTGAAGAAAAAGAGGATCATCCTGTCAAGGGTTAAAGCCCAACAAAACTAAATCTAAGATTATAGATATCAAATATTGTATTAACATGAAATAAAAGTACAGTAGTTGAGCACCAAGGTTTTGAAGGAATTGAGATGGACCCCTCTGAATTATGGGACTAATTAATGTAGTACCACATTGTCGCAGCTCCTACATGGGATGGCCCAGCTCCCATAATTCCAAGTGCCACAAAAGAAGTTACTAGTTGGGCGTGCCTCCACCTAAGTGACCTACCCTACCACATGCATCTGGGGAATATTTATTGGGAGAATGACAATTAATCGTCCTACAAAGGAATTGATCTAGAATATGGATATTCTTTCATAATTAGAACTTTGAAATTTATAACTGAGATTTTTATATTTACAATTTTAAAGTTATCATTTTATATTAACTGAATTTTACACCAGCACGAGGACATTATTCCTGTGTTTGGTTTGAGCGAAGGGAATTATAATTTCTGTAAATGTTAATTAAACTTGTAATTTCATTGCCTATCCCAAACCTACCCTGTTCATTGCCGCCCCCACATCTATCTTCCATTTTCCATCATGGGTTTCACACATCTTTTTTCACTATGGACCTCACATTTTTCCAACTTTTCCCAATTACATAAAAATTAAAAAAAATCTCAAAAATCAAAATAAAAAAATTGCATATCATTTGGTCGCCAAATGGCGCGCAATTTACAATAGTAAAGGATCTTCTTACAAGATCCTTAATTATCATTCTCCCATATTTACTTGTTGCAGCTTGTAACAATTATTAAGGTCGTGTTTGGGCCCCTAAAATGAAACGTGATTTTTGGGCCTCTAAACGGAATTTGGGCTGCCCATATTTGAAACCATGTATTCCATGCTGAGACTACTTTCCTACAATGGATGTAGAGCGTATGGGACACCTAAACCTATAGCCACAGTTGGGATAAAAATAGGCCAGGCAGAGGCCTCTAACTTAGCATGTATTTAGCCTGGCCTGTTATAAAAAATATACAGGTTAAAATCTATATAAAAGCCTGTTTCTTTATAAGGCCAGGTTTAGGTTCGTTAAGAAGCCTGTTAGACCTGTTAGACGACCTATGCCTGTTATTTAAAATATATTTAGTATAAAAGTGTAATAGGTAAGTGTTGAACTCATTATCTATTAAACATAATACAACAATCAGACCATGAGGCTAACACATATTATTGTAAATTTTATTCTTATTTTTTTATAACAATAATTAGACAATGAATTTTGATAAAACATGCTCTTTTAACAGGCTTCAGGCCAGGCCAAATATATTTACAGGCCAGGCTTAAGCTAAAAAATTAGCCTATAACAGGTCAGACACAGGCTAGATTATCACTTAACAAGCTTAGCCTGTTAAAGCCAAGGCCTGGCCTAGCTTGCCTCTTTTCATCCCTAGCCACAAGCAATCCGGGAATCGTTGCATTTCACCCTCTAGTTTTTTTTTATTGCCCATCCGATTCACCGGAACTTTACCCCGACTATATCTAGATTTAACCCACATCATGCACCTGACTATAGTGAAAGAATCTCCCAATGAGAATTTTCTGCATACGCCAAAGCTTAAACTCAAAACCTCGCTTAAACGATACCAAATTACTTACTACTCACATCAAACCCCATTGGTACTTGCCCTCTACTTCTGTGTATTCCGAAACCTTCTCATACTATGTGTGTCCACAGATAGAAGAAACCCAAATATCATTTGGTTTTACACCAAGAAATATTTGGATGTCTTCAACGT
The DNA here is from genome assembly GCA_037074615.1 of Leucaena leucocephala. Classification (NCBI taxonomy): domain Eukaryota; kingdom Viridiplantae; phylum Streptophyta; class Magnoliopsida; order Fabales; family Fabaceae; genus Leucaena; species Leucaena leucocephala. The sequence goes on along the minus strand of CM073517.1, from coordinate 3,153,196 downwards.
TTTGTTGCCGTCTTTATAAATCTCAATTGCTGTTAATGCATTATCGTGGTGTCCCCACCCTCTCCCGAACAAGAAGGTGGTTGAACTCCATCCGAGATTTTTTTTTTTGGGTAAAAGAAATTTTTGAAAAAAAGTTTAGCTCACAGGGCAACTCAATCTGAGAATTGAATCTATAAGATCATAACTAATCAAAGAGGGAAATGATTGACAAAACAGTCCATAACATTGTCTTAAACCAAAAAAACCATTTTGATCGCCAAATGAGGCATTGCATGCAAAAAAGGAGCAGAGTGTACCGCCAATTGTGATCCCACCGTACTTTCATACTAAATTTACAACATTTAGATTATCATCCTCCAATCATCCTAAATCGATGGAATTTCACATTAAAAATTGCAATAAGAGCTACAAGTTTCAAGTGTGCTTCCTCATTTTAACTTGTCTGAAAAAAACGAGTAAAACCTACCAAAGGTTCAAAGTCAAAGAAATTCTGGGGAAAATGATGATACCTCACCTCCACTTATCTTGTAGTTCTTTCCTCTCTGATAATACCCAAGTAACAAAAATTGCTGCTACAAGTGCAACAATAGTGATGAGAAGTAGCGCGTAGCTGAAATCTTCGGTTAAAGAATCATAAGTCCTTGAAGGTGCTATCCGAGTAAAGAATAGATCTACTCCATAGGCAAAGACCAGTGATGTCGACTCCAACTTGGCAGGTACTGTTATTATTCGTCGGAGACCTTCCACTTTAAGGGAATGCGTAATGTAAGACTGCAGAGATTCAACAAAAATCAGTGCTAACCTTTAACAGAAAATGGGGTTTAAGTAGTGGTTAGATATTTGCCCAAACAGGTCTACATAGGCCAACTAATTGCAGGCAGACATTAGAATTCCAGTCATACCAAACAATATCTTAGAAGAGTACAAACTAGCCCTTCAAGTCTTAATTCTTCTCATAATCATAGAAGGAGAGAGCCATCAAGTTATCTTAGCTAACAATATCCATGTAACAAATATATCAGCTACAAGATAGATAGCCATACTACAAATAAAGTATGCATGCCTCATACAAAGATGGTTATGCCACCAAAGCATGCTGGAAAGTATAACAGAATGTTTATCTATCAGCTGAACTTTGGATTCATCTTACAAGGGCCAAAACCTGTGTAGAAGGAAATTTCTGCATTCAAAATGAATCCCCATTCCCCTCCCCTACCCTCTTTCTCCTCAAAGTACCTCACCTACCTGACCTTGAACAATATAACATTTACCATAAACAAGCTGCAAGAAAGATAAACTATTAACATGCAGACAAATCAAAAAGATACCGCCAGTATCATATAGCAACTGATTGCTATGATTGTGCAGTAATACACATAGCGTCTGCCTTGCAGAAAGGGAAGAAATAGAAGTTACACAGACAAAAATACCTGAGAAATAACCGGTAAGGAATCAGTAAGAGGAATAATTCCTTCTTCTTTCTCAGCTTGCGAGGGATTGAGTGTTCGCCTAGGATCCAAATAACGTTTATCAAGGGCCAAAACCTGCACAAGAAATTTCCCAGTTAATATGCAGAAATTTATGAACATTCATTAGATTTTATTGGAGAATGACAGTAAATGCGAACAAAGTAAATTGAGCAGGGGATGCAACCAATAGAAATCTCTTAGTTCTCAAGTTCTCATAGAAAAGACATTCCAACAAACAATTGTGTCCCAACCTGATCACCAATTGTTCCAATAAGAAGTTGTTGGGAGGTTATGCCCTTGACGGTTGAAGTCACTTCCATTGCTTTCACAGAATCGGTAAAGAAGTACGATTGTGATTTAGCTATGACTTCTGGTCGAGAGTATGAAGTGACAGGAGATGTAAGATTATGCTTTCCAAGAATAAGCTTCCAAACGTCTTTGTTATCCTGTGAATTGTATTCAAGTTTAAAATTTCTAATGAACATTTACATATACAAAGAAGATCTTTACACGAAGATAAAGTTTACTGGCCTACCGCTCGAGATTGATCATAGACTTCAACAACTGACATCTCATATCTGTGTGCTCTGAGATTAAAATAATGGTACACAACCCAGTTTTCGCTAAATACCTACAAAATTTATATTCAGTAACATAAAGTCTATATGTTGGGCACCATTTTAATATGAAGCAGTTAAAAATGCTTACAGCATGAACAGGACCCTGACAACCCTGATGAGTCATGCGATGCAATATGCGGCCAGTTACAGTATCAATGATATAGACAACCAGCCATGCCTCCTCTGGTGTTGCTGTTCCAATTTCACATCTGGCTTTTGGTGCCACATTTGCAACAAAAAGCAGATTACTTGATATATACTTGTACATAACGTCTTGGTCAGCCATGACTTTTGCTTGAGTATGAACCACCTAGATAATACGAATGAACAAACAGGTAATAAAGCTAAGGAGAAAGCAGTAAACAAAAGAAAATTGCATATTTTGTTTGTGGAATTCCTCGTTTCAATTGTCTTGCACAATCTTACTGTTATAGGATTATAAAAACCCCAACTCGTGATTGGAAAGGACAATAGTACGAGTAAAGTATGCATCCATGAATAGGCAATTATAAATTGTAGATAATGAAAGGAAACAAAGCTTAAACGAAAATCTTTGACCATTGGAGGTATTGGAAGAAATAACAGGTTTAGTAGAATTTGCGATTCTCAATTTCAAGCATGACTAATATTTCCAATTAAAAAATTATGAACAGAAGACACTATACCTCATTTGATTTTCTCGTCATAGTTGCTATGATCTTTTCAGATTCAGATGGGAATACAACAGACCATAAGTCCCTGAAGAAAAAGCAATATTCATCCACTACTTCACCAATGCAATTACTCTTTAAGGCATGACCTCTAATAATACCATTATCCACCTCAACTGAGTACCAGTACACATTTGAAAACCCATGTTGCAGAATTTCAATAGCTTCAGGTGTTCTGGGGTATAAATGAGCTTTCTGGTCAACATCTATTATTAGATGGAGATGCTGTTCTTTTGAATCGGTGTAAGGCAGTGGAATAACTTGAGCAATGGTATGACAAAGACTCAAAGCATTGAGTTCCATTCCCGTGTATGCATCAATAAAAGAAAGAACAGCTGGTGCAGACAAACTTGAGCCACATCGCCCAACTACAAGGACAGAAGGATTCTCATCCAATGCATGGTGATGTGGAACCTGCCACTGATAAATATTAATCCCAACTGGATGTCCACATGCTTCAGATTTACGTAGATTGCGTAATAGCACAGACCAAACTACATGTCCATCTCCAGTGTGCAAGGCAAAAACTTTTCCTGCCCTGGTAAGCACTATAAGTAACTTACGGAAACCATTATGATCACGAGTCATTTTGCTTTTCCCAGAACTCCTCAACCTCATTGCTTGGATTGCTGCTACATCCTCCGGGCTTGCAATCATTAAGGTTCCTTTGAGCTTCAGCATGTGTCCCTTTCAACAATAAATAATTGCAGCGAAAATGCAAAGTTAGAGAAGCAGTTAATAATATCCCAACCATATTTCCTAATCCCTTGTCAGAAAAATAAGAGTTGAAATTGCACATACATTATAAAGTACTTTAAACAATGCACCGAGGCATGCTAATAATTATAAGTGTGTTTCTCATTTCCTGGCCAGCAATTACAAGTGTGTTTCTCAATTGAATCACACACAGTAAATTATGCAGGTAGATGTCCTGGTTATAATATACAAATGGCAATTATACCTTGAGCCATTCAAAGAGATTCTGTTCAACTTTTGCTACAGATACACCTTCCTTCTCCACAGGTAGTTCTGATGTTGTTACATCTACAACTGCAGCAAGACCATCCTCTCTACTCCAGACAATCTCTCCTTGTTGTACTAATATAAGTGAATGATCCTCCATTACCATCAATGCCCTAAACCCATTTGATTTGTCTGTCCTGACATAGTTGTTTATATAAATTTTCTCAACATACCCTCTTTGATTGTCTATTACTATGCTTTCTTTAAGAAAGTCACCGTTCAAATCATTAGCGTTGACATCCTTTACATAAAGGTGAACTTTATTGTCTCCATGTTGAACAAATGCAAAAGCATGTCGGCCCTCTGAAATTGATAGAGCATCACTAATAGCTGCAACATTGTTTATTTTCTCCACCACCACCAACTCACCTTCATTTGTCAATTTAAGAAGGATAATATGGGAATCAAGATTTAAAGCAAACATTCCCGGAAGCTTTGATGGTAAAATTACTGCTTGTCCAGATGAATCCTCAATGAACTCTGAAATATGCTTCTGGCTGTAGTTAATATCTCCATTCCTGATGTTTATTGTTACTATCTTTGACCTGATATCATCCAATATCACAAGTATATCATTGGAGACTGATAATAATTCCCCAAAAGTGCCACATGGAACTCCTGCGTCAGTATGCTTTAACAAGTCTCCATTCTTGGCTTTGAACTGATACACAAAAAATTTTGAAGAGCCAGAAAAACCAGCTACATAGATTATATCATCATGAGGAGACTGAATAAGATGCTGGACATCAATGCTGCAAACAAGATGAAGATGACAACATAAATAACACTTACACTACAAAAAGAATAATTAGCTCAACAAAACTCCATATGTGCCATACCTTTCTCTTGCAAAATCTTTCTTCCAAAGTATCTCACCATCTATGCCGGAAACAGCATGAAGACATCCATTACCAAAAACAAGGATCAAATCATCCCTGTCTGCCTTCAAATTTTTCTGCAAAAATATTAGTAGCAGTTATTGCATATATATATGGCAAATTCTGTGCACTGTCAACTGCAACTTCTTAGATATTATTAATGAGCAGGCAAGAAGGGCAGGTTCATGACAGGGATTAGAATAATACTGAGGAATAAGCATAGGTTGATGAGGATTGAATAGCAGGTTTACTAAAAGTACAAGCCTATAAGGGTGCAAAGTGCAATTAAGCCTCTTTTGTTCTGTGCATTGAATCCTTTTCACTGTCTAAATGGTGCAGTACAGTACCCTCCCATCTGGTACTATTTCTTCCCATTCTTTCGCGCTTTCTTTCATCATCAAATAAAAATATTGCATGACATGTATATCTAACATGAAAAAGTCTGGCATGGGAAACAAATCATTCACTCACAGGAATAGTTAATATTGACTTTGAAGCCTTTGAGCCAGGAAGGAAAGACTCCCAAACCATCTGGCCATCAGGAAGGTTCCATGCTCTCAATATACTACCATCAGAGGAAAGAGTAATAACATCTGAAACAATTCAATATACAGTAATGAATTTGATCACCAATATAGGTCGATTACTTAATCAAATATACACCAAAAAAATCACTTACAAAGTAGAAAAAAAGCATATAAGCATAATGAAGCCAATTTAGTTTCAAGCTCATTAATTATTGACATCACTGCGATTCAATGATGATGGTGTAAGCGGCCATGTTGACTTTCTTTGGTTCATCAAAGTCATACAATATTCAAAACAAAGTCATAGCCAAAACCACGGAACATATCATTTTAGGCGCACAAAACCAAAAGACATATTTGTGCGATAGACATGACAAATAATCAAAATGAAAGAGATTTCATTTTGAAATCAACTTTTCCCTCTTCATGGGATAAGATGTTTGTGTGATGAAATCATCCAGGAGGACAGTCAAGCCAGAATATAAAGAACATTAATTGATGAGCCAGGGCCCATGTATAAAATTTATAAGTCCTTTAGGTGCTTCTGCAATGGAAAATCAGAAAAGATAACATGGAGATGCAGATGACTCTGCATACAAAAGGCTGCTTCTTATTGTTAGCAAATGTTAGTGGAGTAACATAGCTTCAAAGTTGCCGAAAGACATTATTGCCTCATACTCATGATGTGAAGTTTTAATCAGACAACAAGGCATAGCTTTTCTGAAGCAGCCCAATCACAATAATGGTTAGATAGTCTGATTAACATTCTATAAGTAGTTATCAAAGAAAGCTGAAGCATCATACATTTTCCCAGGGCAATGTCAAGTCCATAGATTACATCGTTGGTCCCAAGAACATGCCTCCAAACTGCAAAAAGTGAAACACAGTTCAGCACCTTTTGATTTCAAACAAATCAGAATAAATAATTGAGTAAGCAATAATATTACTCAGGAATGTTTGATTTAATTCCATGCAGGTTACAAGTTATTACATTCAATGCTAGTATCATTCGCCTTGCAACTTGGTAGGCACTATGGCCTTTTTTAGAAATTAAATTAATGAGAGTCCTGAGAAGTCTGTTGAACAAACCAAACTTACAAATTTCTCCATGACGAAGGTCAAGAGAAGCAAGAACATTCTCTTCAGTGGACACCAAAACACGCTTTCGTCCAGTCTTTTGAGTATGAAACACAGCATGTTTTACTTTCCCAATGTACTGCTGGTGCCTGAAATTTGTGGTCGTATATTTAAAATGTACAAAAGATAAAACCATTATATACGCAACTGTTTGCTGAGATCATAAACTGATGATATTGGCAAATTCATCAAATGATTTTATGGGGTTGCATGTACTGTAGATATAAGACGACTAGTACTCTGAAAATTCGAAAACATTAAGCACCTGAGTATCTGGAATGATGTGACAAGTTAAAATCACAAGCAATATCAATTTTGCAGGTGCATTAACATATTATCAGCTCGCCAAGTTTCCAAGCTATTTTGAAAATGTTTGAATAAAATCCGCTATTTAAATAATCGATCTCGATGGCTCTGAGGCTCCGGGTAATGATCAATCAATAACTAAGGATACATGAATTAGATGAACAATCCGAGCACGTCTGAATTAATAAACAGTAAATCCAAAACCACAATCAAGGGTCGAACTAAAAATCCAGCAATGATAAACCACCTCAAGGATTAAAAATTCTCATCAACCTTCCTTCTCAATGATCAAGAAGAGCTGTAAATACAAGGGAAATTGAACTCACCAATCCATAAGGCCAACTTGATCTTCATAAAGCGAAAAGCTAAAGTGGGCACACGAGATAAACAACAGAAGAGAGAAAAAAGACCTAATCGCCATGGCCATGGCGATTCTGCCAGAATCTATTCGCCGAATGACAGGGAGACGGATCTGAGTAGAGCCAGTGCGACGGGAGTGAGAGACCAGAGAAGGTGGGTGCCTTCGTGTGGACTGTACACATCGTTCTTCAAAACGCAGCGTTGGTTGCCTTTGTGTGGACTGTACACATCGTTCTTCAAAACGCAGCGTTGGAGTCCGACATTTCTTTTTTAAACTGCAACAGTGCAACTCGACTTTACCGGTGAAACCGGAATTAAGAACACTTTTTAATTACCGTTTTTACAAAAAACAAAAAAGAACACTTACCTCCATTAATTTCTCGTTGAAGTTGATGCGAATTATTAATGTTTATTGTATTTACTGTTGGATAAATATTTATTTAAAAATAAATAACGCCCATGGTTAATAGAAGTCGATATGTCCGAGTGGTTAAGGAGACAGACTCGAAATCTGTTGGGCTCTGCCTGCGCAGGTTCGAATCCTGCTGTCGACGATTTTCGTTTTCAACTGCCACCTAAAATGGGCTTCCTCTCTAACCAATTTTTCTCCCTGTTTCATTCATGACTTCCCTTTTACTATTTATTCAACTGTAAGGGGTACTCTGACGGCGGATCTGCTCAGCAAAATTGCTGAGGTAAACCGACGAGGCCCCTGCATGGGTTTTGATCGTACCAAATGCCTTTGAGTTGAATCCTCTTCTCCATTCTCCGTACTTCACTTCCCCTGACGCTAACATAGATTTTGCTGGTATACTCATTTTTTGGTTCTAACACCCCCGCATTTTTTTTTTGTTTCTTCTTTTCAAGTTCTACATGAGAAATTTTTGCGAGAAACAAGTCAACGGCACTCAAATCGTCATTTTATTTAAAGAAATCACCATTCACTTTTACCGTTATACTTTGAAATCGCTAGAAACCAGAGTTTTCTCCATGTATACTTGCTATTTATTTATTTATCAACGGCACTCAAACGAGAGTTTTCTCCATGTATATTCTGGGGACATTACATAAGTTGGGGTTGCTGTGAGCACGACTTTCAACTTTCTTTGCCAATAAGTCATCAAATAAATGTCTTCAACCTCTCGAATAATCAGTAGCCGGCATGAAAAAGAAACTTATCACTGCTATAACAATAGACAGAGGGAATGACTGGCAGACAGGCGATGCACGTTCTAATTGGTAGTAGCTTCTCAAGATGGAGAGTTGTCATTAAGACTGATTAAACGAACAAAATCGCCCGAGCCCCTGCCTTCATTGAATCTAATATCATGCTTCTGTCACCCTAATTCCTTCAGAAAATCAACATTATCAACAAATACCTGCATGAAGCGATAGATAAGTCAAACTGAAAATAAAACCAAGGTATGACATGCAATACTTAGAAAGGATTGTAACATATGTGTCAGGAAAAGGAACAAGAGGCAATACCGATTTCCAATCATCAGGATCCAAGCAAGCTACTATCTTGGTGTTGATACCTGTGAGGCCCAGGTTCACGGATAATCTTCCCTCCATAAAGTTTTATTGCTTCTGCAGTCTTACAAACATCGTTGGTGCCTATTGCAATCTGTCCAACCACAATAAATTTCAGTTTAGAAGACAAAATTAAAAACTTAAGTGCTCTCTTTTGAAAACAGAAAATTATGGAATCTACCTGGGCATAACCATTTCCTTTGTCATAATTGGTGACCCCATAGTTATATGTCAGTTCTAGAACCGCATTCTTATCTTCAGGACCATATCTCATCATGGCTATTGTATACTGGACACCAACGAAAACCATTTACTTTAAACAGCTGTAGAAGGACATAAAAACCATTCCTTATTGAAATGATTAGTAATCCCCCTTTGTTCAGCATCAATGGTAATACATTAATATAGAGTCAGCATAATCCGCTATAAGCATTTATATAAATCATTAACATTAAAATATAATGTTTCGAACAAAAATAGCCATGGATCTTATTAGTAGGTAGAAAGGGAATTTACCTTGTACTCAGGATTTTCCCTTTTGCTGAGAAGTTGCATGCCAAAAGCCTTTGAAAATCAACAAATACATGGGGAAACATTGGATTTTTGTGAGCTGAAACTCTCCGAATAAAACTAAGAAACCGGAGCAGTGAGTAGCACTAACCTTTTGATAGAAGGCTATGGCACGATCAAGGTCCCCTACTCGAAGCATTACTTGGCATAATGGTTCAGGACTGGGACCTCTCTCAAGAAGCTCAAACTTATAGCCATCAGGATCTTCAACAAAAGCTATGACTGTACTGCCACCTTTGACAGGTCCTGGTAACCTTCCCTCCCTTAGCCTTTATTATATCTACTGTCTTGGCAACCTAGAGGATTATTAATATATTAATTTATCAACATAACAATATTCAATATATAAAACAAAATATATAGCAAGTCGCACAATTCACAAGCTTTAAACAGTGCAACTTATTGATACTATAATCAGACATAAGTTGGTCTTAAATGCTCATTGACGCTATATCCAACACAGAAAAAGAAAAAGTTCCAATGCCATGGAGAGAAAATGTGACAGTTATAATAAACACATTCCTTCCTTTTAGTGAAAAACAGGAAAGTTTTATTAAGAGGAAAAGAAAATTGTTTCTATGCAGTGGATTAAGGATGAGAGGGTTGTCAGTTGTCAACTACAAATTTTCTTACTTTTTGAGGAAATATGAGCTTTTACATCTTCAACTGCGATGCCAAAATGACAAAAACCAGTTCCATTGTCATACTTATTCACTCCATAATCTGCAATGATAACAAAATAGTATGATGATTTGTAAAAAAGCATAAATAATAGGATTTTGCAGAACACAACATTTTTGTAGCATTCATATCTCAACATACTGTAAGTAAGTTCAACTGCGAAGTGGGAATCTTCAGGACCGAATCCAAGAAAAGCATTACTATATCTCTCTTCTGGTATATTACGTTTTCTCAATAGCTTCGTACCGAGGCACTCAGTATAGAATCTGCAACACAACAGTATAATCAGAACTTACACATCAGGAAAGCATTAATCTCTATGTTTTAAGCAAAGCACCTGAAAAGGTATCAGCTAAATATTGTCTAGCTTAAATGGCGTAAGTTATAGTCTTCTCCAAGTCCCCTACACGATATACAGCATGAAGCAATCTCCGCGTGTCATTTTTGACACAGTCCATTAAATTCTGTTCAGTAACAGAATTATTCTCCTGGGCTAGTTTTCCTGCAGCAGTAGCCTCTTTTGTTTGTCCCTCTGCTTTAAACACTTCAGATCCTTTTGCACCAAATAACTGGGATTGTGGGAGAGCTAGTTAAGGATAAGGATAATTAACCCGGTTCTGTTAGTGAAGAAATCCAATAAATGTTTGCATCAAACAACAATCTTACTAATGAAGGAAAAGGATGTCACACTTTGCATATTAGTCCAATTTATGTCATGTTTTCAGATGCAGAAAGGGAAAGAGAGTAAGCATTCAAGCAAGATTGTAACAAACGAAAGGGAAAACTGAAAAATGTGGGTATAATTCTTTGCATGCTTGCATGGCCAGTGAAACGAACAAAGCATTCAAGTTTTTTTTTTTTTAATGCAGAGGTAAAATTACCGGTTCCAAGGTGAAAGAGAGTAAGCCTCGAGAAGTATTGTAAGAGGAATTCCATGTTTAGGGAAAACGAAAGGAGCGTGGGGATGGTAAAGCACAATGTCTGACCGTAGAGAGAGTCAGAGCTGCAGATAAGGATGACGCCATTGTAGCACTCTGTTGCCACCAGCTCCCTCCGTTACGTTCGGTCTTCTGTCAGTGTGATTCTGTCATGCAAGTCGTGGGCTACTTTTACAGGCCTCAAAACATAATCTGGCTTTCATGTTGAGCCCATCAAAATCGGGCCAAAGCCCATTTCAAAAATCTTCAAATATATCACTCAAATTAATTGAACTGTTTGGTTATTTATTTATTACAAGACGAATGTCACAACAATGTTTATAGGAGTTTCCAGTAGGGAAATAACGATGAAAAAGGAAACTAAAATATTTAGGAATTCCGTCTACGTGTTTCATAAGGAATGTTTTCTTATTTTGATACGAGTCAACATCACCATGTTAAGCAATAAGCATTTATCTAATTATTAAAATGAAAAGTTATCTTACAAGAAAGAACGACGTCCCCCCACCACGATTAATGGGTATGAATGACTGTAAAAATTTCGTCATACCAAGTTGAAATTTAAACTATTGAATAAAATTAGTCATACCAGCTTCTTAAAATTATGTTTTTATTTTTTTTTAAATTATTTTTCAGAGAGAGATAGAGTTAAATGCCAATAACATGCTCTGATGCTTGGAAGACACGAGGCAGAGAACTACGATATACATAATAAAGCGAACCCTTCATGTGAAGAGAAATTGATCCGCGTACCGTCATGCAAGTAGATTGATTTTAGGAAGAATTCTCCTCAATTTCTATTTATGAAAATTTATCTCTATAACATCCTATAAAATTATCAAATCATTGACAAATTCTACAGGACTTGAGGTGGAGAGATTTTAATTGTAAAATGATCATCTAACCCTCTTAAAAATAATAAATAAGATAGCATAAATGATAATTTTATATAATACAATTGATAGATCATGCAGCAACGAATGATAATTCTATTTCTCTTAAGATATTAAGTATAAAATATATGAATTGTCATTATTTGCTATCTGACCTAAAGAAGATAAGATAGTCATTTCATAAGTAAAATTTTTCCCTCTAAATTTCTATAGAAATTGTCAATAATTTGATGATTCTAAGAAGTTTTATAGAGATGGATATTCTTATGTGGGACTTAGATAGGATTCTCCTTAATTTTATGATTTTACCACGCAATTATGAAAATGACGTCATAGCCCCTCTCTCCCCGCGCATAGGCTAATTTTGTTTATACGCGTGTGCAAAATAGTTAAAAACGATATGCAAAACAAGAAGAGAAGCAAGGGGGAGTATTACCATTAGTAGTGAATGCCCAAGCAAATCTAGTTTGTCGTCCCAATTGTTTTAGTAATTTTGTCACATTCTTATTCACACGCATCACACTGACGAAGGCATGCTATAACGCGCTGTTACTTCTTTTAGCGATGTTTGATTATGGAATTATTAAATATATCAATGACCTAACAGCAACAACAACGGACTAAGAAAAGCATCAGATTCCCAGCCGCAAATCATCACCCACGTTAATTTAACATGTTTAGTTTGTTTCTAAACCGTAGTTTTATAATTTTTTTTTTGTAAAATATAAGTTTAAAAAATTTTTAAAACAAATAGCTATATTTATCTAAAATTTTTTTTAGATCAAACAATAGTTTCAGATAAACTGGTCAGAATAACTTTTAAAACATTAAAAGAGCTTATGGACTATCCAATTACTATTTTACTTTTATTTTTTCCTACTCTCTCCTTTTTCTCTCTCTCCGTCGCTGACTTACCTATTATTCCCTCCTCTTCCTCTCCTACTTACCCTTATTCTTCCCTACATCCATTGCTGTCAAGCTTCTTCTCCGTCGTCGTTCTTATGCAAGTCGTCGTCTTCAGGTTCTGTCGTCGTTGCTTCTTTTTCGTCGACGTTAGAGGAGCTGGTCGTCGATGGAAGAACTGCTCTCTGATGCTGGACGTGGAGAGAGAGAGATGTGGAAGAAGAAGAAAAAACAGAAGAAGAAATCCCCACTCTAGAGAGTAAAGAAGCCAATGAACAAAGTGTAAACAGTTATTCAACAGTGATGTGAACAGTAAGATTAATTTAATTAATATTTTTTTATCTTATATCCTTTTTGATAATTTATCAATCATAAAAATATTTTTAGTAATAACTATACAAACACTCATTTATTTAAAATATTTTTTTATAAACTCTTCTCTAAAAACTCTTTTCTAAAAACAATCTAATTTTTTTTATAAACTCATTTCTAAAAACCTATTCATATATATATATATATATATAAACACACCGTGTTGGTGCCATGGATCTTAAATCATCCTATATGCTGTACTTTTTTTTATGGAATATTAAATTATCCCATCTCACTCATATCACCAAAGTTCGACCCTAAACGTGTCACAGCTTTGGCGGCTAATTAGGCCAGAACCTTTTTGTCCCTCCCCGCCAAATGATTCTGTCACACGATCTGAGGTGGCACATATTTCTGGGCTTCTCATTTCTGGAGAAAAAATTATCTTTCTTTCAAAATAATTTGCGAATGATAGACAGAAAAAAAAAATAAAAAAAAAAGCCGAAATATCAGGAGCGCCTAAGAAAAAAGAGAGCTGAAAAAGGAATTTTGCTAACTACTTTCTGAAATATCTGATGCGCAGCCTGGATATGCAATTCATTTACCTCTTAAATCTGAATACAGGCGTGTTATAAATCTGATAACACCGACCAAATCAGCGGGGGCCAGGCAGGACGCCTAAGTACAGTACTTAGTCAACGGCATGATCAAACATTTGAAGCGAATCCTTTGGGTGGCGGCTCTGTCGAGATGCTCTCTCGTGTCGCAAACCACTGCACTGTTCGCTCCACAATCGGCAACCAAATCCTCCTCACTCTCTCTTCCCTCACGTCGTCCTCCACGCTTATTTCTGCAAATCTTGGCGCGTTGGCAATCTCCGACATGGATCTCTTCTCCCCAGGAGCAGTCAACAGCGTGAACGAGTTGTCTTCCTCGTTTGAAGCAGAGAATGTCGCGCTTGACATGGCACTGAGGATCTCCGAATTCAACGACAGCAAGTCCGAGGAATTAAGATCACTCCACCTGCTCCTCGTAGCAACTTCGGATATGACTATCCTGTGATTGAGCCTGTGCGCAGGTTTCCAGTTGTTTAATATGGGAGAGCCCGGCTTTGATTGCTCCCTCTGGACGAAGATTTCAAGATCGGGGGCCTCTGTTATGTCGGAAGGAACTCGAAGGAACCTGGAACTGATGGAGGAATTGAACGTCTTGATGTCCCCAGGGTCAACCTTGTACCTGCAAAGAGGGCATGTCGAGTGACATTCGAGCCACTTGTCGATGCAATTCATGTGGAAAGCATGCTTACACTTGGGCAGCAACCTAAGAACCTCAGCGTCGTCGAATTTTGAGAGACAAACGGCACATTCTAGGCCTTCTTTTGACCCCTTGAGTGAAGAGAACTTGAAAAACGGCAGTGCTTCGATTACTTGTTTGTCTATCCCGGAATATCTTGACCACGATCGGTTTATACCAGGATTGTTCATATCAAGGTTAAGAGGCTCAGTGGAACGGCTTTTACAGAACTTAACATACGCCAGAAGGAGAAATGATATGGCAAACATAACGGCGAGGATTCCTATTATAATTCCTTTACTGGGATGGATGGTTTCAGGTATATCTTCTTGCATGCTCTCTGGTGTTCCTTGGGACTGAACATTCAACGACAATGAAAGAATCATGATGAACACCACCAAACACTCGCTCATCTTTGCCCACCAGATCACTGATTCTAGAGGTTTTTTCCTGCCTCTTGGTTTAGCATATAAGGGGTAGAATTGTATATTTAGCGAGAATCTCTAGAGTTATCCTCTGCCCAAAGAGTGAAGACAATTTCCCAAAAGGTTTCGTTTATTTTAATATTTCTTCTCACTGTAACAGTCCCCACAAGGAGGAGATTCATGTGTTTGTTGGTTTATGTAGTCCTTGTCTTGAAAAATTAACCAAGTTTATCTTCTACAAGTGAAGACAAATTGCATCCGTTAGAAGACGGTCTCTGGCTTTAACCAGAGGACAATAATGCAGATTTCATAGGTTGCATAATAGCTGTAGAATTTACACTTGTTTCCCTCTGTCCGAGTTAACAAGTGGATGAAAATACCTAGAGATATTTGATCTAGTCATAAAATAATTAGATTATAAAATGAGAAAAATTAATATTTAAATTCTTTTTTATTAAAAAAATTTAAGTAAAAATATTATGGTCATAAAGTTTAAATCTGTATTAATCGATTGCTCGAATATATATTAAGAAAATGTCAGCGTAGATGACTATGGGTTGTTTGTTTTGCGTTCCACTCTGGCTCTGCCACTTGAATAGGAAATTAAAGAGGAGCATCAGAAGGACATTATGCTGTGTTTCAAGCTCATCAAGGATCAACCTGAGCCACTTGAATATGATTGGCCCCATGTGGAGTCCACTGATTGCCGTCCAAACAATCCCTTGTACATATCCATGCGTCTTTCGATTCGTCTAAGATTAGATAATTTAAGTCCATGTACGGCGCTTATCAGCACAATGGTTGAAAATTTTATAAGGGACAATAAGAAACCTACTAGTCCACTTTGATTTGTTGTAATGAAGTACAAAAAGAAGACATAGATGTGGGTGTTTTTAAACTGAAAAAAAAGGGGGATTGATTCTAATCCAGTATATGGGGCTCCTCTGTTTAAACTGTAGGATCTACTTTCCATGTGTTGCACCTTATTTTAAGGGAGGATAGAGATTACATGTTACCCTTATAAATCAAAATCCGACCGGGTTTTAAGGGGCGATAACGTGTGAACTAAATAAAGAAACAACTCAAATCATTCAATGACAATTCAATTCAATATACACAAAAATGGAAGAAGGTATTTTCAAGAATATACACGTGGCATCATTTGTTATGCATTTGCTCAGAGAGGTGATGTTCAACACTGTTACAAATTAAGCTAATAAGCTTCCAAGGAAATTGGCATGAAAGCTCCATGAAAGCCATATGGAACTCGTTGGGGCATCGTAATTTTGGCGACTGCTTCTCCTGAGAACTTTCTTGTGTCAATAATATGAACCTGGGAGGAGAAAGTGGAAATGAAGTAAGTGCCTTAGTTCTCTGCAAGATCAATAAGAGGCTAAAGAATTAACTTACTTGAGATATGTCAGTTTCTTCGTTGTGAATAAAAGTGATGATCCAACCATCATCTTCTTCAACCCCATCCCTTTTAGGGACAAAGGATGCTCCTGTGCAAAATACATTCTTCTCAAACATGTGGTATTCCACCTTTATAGGCTCTTCATGCTGTTTGTTATTCTGCTTAACAAAATCAAGTTTGTAATCATGGAACACAAAGCATGATCATAAAGCAGATCATCTTATTTGGATTAAGCTCTCACCGTAGATAAATCCATGCATGGTTTTTCAAAGTAGATCTTGGCTAGACCTCCATATTTAGGCACTCCTAAATGATCAAGGAGAAAATTCAGAACTTAAAAAATTACAAGCTAATTGTAATTTATCAGTGTTTTTTCCTCCTAGAAGTACCTGCAATGGAGCTAGCTGCAGGATCAACCACTTGAGTGTATCCATATCTATTCTTAATACCTATAAAATTTGCATTAATCGTAGGAAAATCCATATTTAGTACTTTAGTTCCACCGAGATCCTTCTCCTTAACTTCTCCATTTTGCAGATTCAATCTCCACTCATAACAACGAGAGAATGCCTCGAACGGATTCAAACGAGGGTCAAGCCGAGGAATTACTGAATCAAGAGCTCTGCATCCCCACACTACAACCTGTTGATACACATTAAAATCTACTTCGACTGGTGTTCTCTTGCAGGATCAGTCAAAGAATTTAGGCTTTGGAAATCTCAGTTACCTCATGGGCATCCTCAAAAGAATTGATTATGTGAAATGTGCAATTAGGTTTCACCTCAAACCATTGCATTGAGTTGGCATCACCATAGCGTGGCACTACCCCTATTCTTGCATATCCCTCTTTATTGTACTCTATTAATCTGCATGCAAACAAGAAAGTCCAATTCAGACCACTTTTTTTATACTTCTAAAAATTGAATCACAAAGTTCGGCAAAAGGAAGGGAAAGTGCTCACGGGCCTCCTCTAATAAGTCTGTTTAGATCCAAGGTTAGTGGGAAATCCATGATCACATTGAACCTGCAACTAAGTTTCACTATCATTTTTATAGTTTATATTATAACTACAAGACAGCTTAAAGTGCATATATATCAACAATTTTACCGTTGTGTAATGCCTATTTCGTGGCAAAGACTACACCTATTCAATTTGATATCCACTTTATGAATCAATTTCTTTCCATCATCTGAAAAAAAAGGGGGGAAGGCATGTCATTAAGTTTGCACATTGCAACAGGAGGCTGTAAAAGTTTAATATAGAGCATACCAGAGATGATTCCAACTGTAGCAAAAGGCTTAGTTGGAGACACCCCCATTATAACTAGCTCTCCTGTAGTTGGAGCTTTCTGAGATTATGGATCAGAAGAAGTTGATAGTGAGCAGAGAATTTAAGGAAAACTTAAAAGGTAAATGAGACACTTTGGAAGTATATAAAGAGCAACCTTTGGGTGGCTTGTAAAAGGTTGATTCCACGATCCACTGAAATCCCAATTTCTTAAGGTTTTGAGGGTGATGATGTCAATCTCTTGTGGGATGTGATTTTCAGCAGTGGAGTAAAACTTCCCTGAATGCTCAAACACGTTGGTGTTGCTGATGTATTTGTTCACTTTTCCAAATCTTAGCTGTTAAAACACACACAAATCTCAACTTTTGAAGGCTGCTTATTTTACTGCGATCTAATTAGTTTATTAATAATAAGCTTACCCAGTTTAGGAGATAGGCAGACAAAATTGCAGGTGAATCGCCTTCTATGGCCGGCAGAAACGAAGGCTTGTTTCTTTGCTTCTCTATCTTGTAAGTTTCAGTTTCTACAAATCTGTTTTTGTAGACTACCGTCCAGTTCCCATGGCTTGCTTTCTTAAAATACAAAGCATGAAGCATTCCTTCTCCTTCAACCCAAATGTGACTTGAACTTCCAAGGATAGACTTGGTCGTTTTTAATCCTCCAAATAGTGGATTTGGACCTGCAATAAGATGTATGTTTATGCATGTTTTCAACATTCTTGCTTATATTATTGTATCCCTTATACGTGTGCCCGTCTTGAAGCCTATGATAATTACGAAGCCTACAAGTTACTACGACACAAAGTTGGTCAAAAAGGAAGGCTACTGTCCTAATCAATGGCTGAATAAATTAGTTATGCATTCTTATCTCTTTGATTCTTTCGTCTTTTTCTTTGGAATGTTCACGACAAATGCTTTTGGATTTATCATTGGAGCCTGTTCATTTAGACCTACAAAAGTGCAATCGTTCAACAAGAGACAAGAAAGAGGACCATTTCTAACATAGACACCCTCTTGAAAATCATGTGGGACATTTCCTTCTATGTCTGTGATAAGCATGGCTTCCTCCAACTGCTCCACAGGAGCGAAGTTACTCTGCACTCATGCAAACGAAAAATACAAACTCAGTTGAAGAGTCACCACCAAGAAGAAGAGAATGTACAAATCAGAAGGTACCTGAGATGGAAGCAGTGGCTGGTCAATGAACTCAAACACTGAATCCACAAAAGCCTCCAGTATTTTAGCTGTTGCGTTGCTCAGGGTTTTGGGTACATCAATTTGCAAAGGGATTTGAGGGAGAGATAGTAGGATCGGCTGCTCATGAATTACAATTCCAGAAGCTTAACTAGCTTGAAGAAAATAAAACTAAGTCATGGGGAGAAAGTATAGTGACTAACCTTGAAAAGAGAGGATAATGGAATAGTGGGGTGATGAAAATTGTGGGAGACAGAGCTGTGTTTTTTCTGAACAGAGCATTTCACTGTGAATGCTGTATATGAAGCTGCCATGTTTGTGAAGGCTTCAACCTAAGAACTTAACCGAAATCTACTCAATGTCGGGTTGACATTTTCCCAGGAAGTGAAACTGCATAAGGAACAACAGAGAAGCGGCTATTTTATATGTTGAATAGATCGGTTCGTATGTACAACAAAGTTTTCGGCTGTTTGTGGAACTATCATCCCCTTGGAATATTCCTTCTTAACCAATCATTCACGTCCTCCTGGTTTGGCCATTGTTGCAGTCAACGGCTCATAATTTCCAAGTCGAAAGAAAAAAAATGAACAATCTCTTCTTTCTAACCTCTCGCATATTACTGATTATGATAGGGTCTACTACCGTACAAAAAATATTAGATTTTTTTAATTATAGCTTCCAGAATGGGCATCTATTGTAAAGATTCGAACGTGCTGGAGAAACAAATTTAATGAATCGATGATGTATTCCTGTGTTTTCAATGCAAGAATTTGTCTTTCTTGTGTTTACTGCATTGATTAGGATAGGTCTTGGAACTAGAATCCAGAGAGGAACAATTGGTTTAGGTAAGTAAAAGTGAAATAAGCACCAGTTACAACAAAAGTATTGGACAGGAATTAAAACAGGAGGTGCATAGATCTGAAAGAAACAATTGTCCGTACTGCAGAGCATATACGAGAGCTAACGAGTAATTAAAAGTCAAGTCCTATTAGGATGCAGAGGACTTGAAAAAATAGTCAAAAACTGAGGGGGACGCATCCATGATATATTTCCTTCACAAAATTAATTATTAAAAACAAAAATGAAATAACGAAATGTTTTTTTTTTTTGCCATTGGTCTTTCTAGAATTTATCACAAGGTTCTCTTTTGCATGATGCTTGTTTTCTTTTTTTCCTCCTAGATATATTACTCACTTGTTCTAAAAATTTTTGATGTTTACATTTTCTTTTTTGGGACAATTTCCCCCAGGTAAGTAAAGACACGTCGCCCTAGACCGATATTCTGGAATACGTCCCTAATGGGCCGAAAACGTCAAATGGGCCTGACTAACACTGAGTCACAGCATCAGCAGATATGGGCTTCGATTTCTTTGTTTGTGCTCTAACACACCACACAGGCATCGATTTTATGATAATGGACAATCAAACTCTTATTTATGTGTATAAATTTAAATTTGAGAGTAATAGACAGCTCGTTTTATCTAATATTGATATTATTTAAGAGAAAAAGAAATTTTGTCCTACCTTTAGATAGTGGGTGAGCTCAACCTCTTTCAAAAAAAATTTATAACAAAAAAAAAACTGTTGCAATTGGAGTGAGCTATTGATTGATAATTTGTGTGGTGAGTATCATATGTAGTTTTTCTCTTGTATGGATTATTTAATTTTCCTAGCACTCGCCTTTAATTAAAAAGGACTCAATCACATAATCATGGGTCAGAAAATAAATCTTATCTCCTTCATTATTATACTCATGCTAACTTCAGATATTTTTTAAAAAAATAATATATGAATTAATTATTTGTATGTATATGAAATTATTTAAATAATTATTTCATTGGAAAAAAAGGGGCATGTCAAATCAAATACCAAACTCGAACAAGAAAATCCAAGAAATAAAGTAAACATGGGCGTTATCGTATAGCAATCAATCACCTTCTCGTGCGTTGCATGAATAGAGGATGAGCATTTTTTTTTTTCCACCCAATTCATCAGAATTTTACCCCGACTATATCTGGATCCGACTCGCGTCGCGCACTTAGCTATGGTAGGTGAATCTTCTAACAAAAATTTTCTGTATTCGTTAAGGCTTAAATTTAAGACCTCACTTAAATGATACTGAGTCGTTTACTACTCAGATTAATCTCGGTTGGTATGTTCAGCATATTGATACACTAGGAAATAGGAAATTGGACCCACCAATTTTGGAACTGGAAATGTAGACAGTTGCAAATGACGCTAGTGGGGCCCATCAAGCCTTTTTTTTTTGTTTTGCGCCACAAGCCAAGAATATTACCCCATACATACAAGAAAGACGAAAAGATGCATTCCTTTTTATTTATTTTTTTTAATTTTATTAGTAGATTATGTTTCATTCACATATAATGCACTCGCTACTCACCATAGGCAGTGGTGGTAAAACGGATTCAGTCTATAGGTTAAACCTGTTTTACCTTAGGCGAGTTCAGGCTGACAAAATACTAACCCGTTTTTGAGTGGGTTGCACAGCCTGCCACTTCTTCTTTTTTAATTTTAATATTATTATTTATTTTATTTAAATGTTATTTTGAATACTCCTATTATCGAATATTAGTAAAGATAATTACTTATTTATAAATATATATTTACATATTATAATTGATTAATATTATGTTAATATTTATTTAGATTTATAATTCTAAAATTTGAGATTTTTTATAAAAAATAAAAAGTTTTAAGAGTATAACATGCGTAATTTTTTTATTATGCTAATATAACATTAGAAATTTTTTATTAGTATTTTAAAAATATTAAAAATAATTTTTTTAAATTTAAAAAAAAAAAAGTGGCGCCAGCCAGCCACTAAAAGAGAACGAGCTTGGGCTAGCGTTTTACCAACTCATTTTGAGTTCTGGCGAGTTGGGAGTGAGTTGACCTATTTTTTACGAGCCACCCTGCATTCTTAGCTTCGTAGGCACACACAGGAAGAAAATGCAGACTTACGTTAAGTAAATTTAAATAAGTAAAGAGAAGTAAGAAGTTGGGAAATGGGAATTTGAAGAAATAATTAAATGAAACGTAGGTATTCTAATTGTTTGCATGGAAACGAATCATTTAACACAGATAAAAATTCAACTTGAAATTAGAATGAGATCAATAAGGAAAATGTAAAATTTCAGGGCAGGCGCGTCAACATCACATCCATTAAATGCTTTTCCTTTAAAGTATCAATAAACGACAAGGAGTCTCGGAATCTTCTAAGGAAAAGAAAGGCAAAACCCTCTTCTTTTTATTTTTCTTTTCAAAAAGAGACTCCAACAAAGCATCCCAATTTACCTATTGTAATTAAAAAAAAAAAAAGGAAGTGTTTAATACGTTCCGCGTACAATCCGTTGAATTATTTATAAATTGAGTCAAATAATAAGAGATTCTCCATAATGAATTTGTTCTTTCCAAACGGGAGTCGCCATTGACGTAATCGCAGGGCCGAGCGTGGATAAAACGGAAACGAATATATATATATATATATATATATATATATATATATATATATATATTTATTAATAGTTGGTGGCATTATGGTTGGCGTTCAGCAGAATATAAATTGGCTTTGTCTGTCGGAAAACCAGCTACTTCCTCTGCTTCGACTCCTCCAACCTCAATTTCTTTTTTCTCCCACAAACTTCCAACGTATTTAATTAAATATACTCTTTCGGTCTGTCATATATATATATATATAAATTTATTAATAGTTGGTGGCATTATGGTTGGCGTTCAGCAGAATATAAATTGGCTTTGTCTGTCGGAAAACCATCTACTTCCTCTGCTTCGACTCCTCCAACCTCAATTTCTTTTTTCTCCCACAAACTTCCAACGTATTTAATTAAATATACTCTTTCGGTCTGTCATAGTTCAGATTAAGGTCAAAACTCGTGAACGCAACGGCGTTAGAGTCAGAGCCTGGTACTTCAATTTTTGTCCTCCGGTTTTCTATTCCAAACTAAAGAAGCAAAAGTCCCCTGTTTGGTTCCTCCTTCAAGTGCCCCAAAAGAACAAACCTTTGAGTCTCATTTTTACAACTGGTCTCTGACCCTTCTCACTTCTCGGTTAACGAAACTACAAGTAATTCCCAATAATCTTCTTCTTTTTTGTTGGCCTTCTCGCCGTTCTCGTAGCCTGAGATGAGTTGACTGCTATTTGTTTGGTTGCCGGTAAGGTTATCAGTTCCTAAATTCTTTCTCATGCCTTTTGGCCTTACTGTCTGGGAACTCTGTTCATCATCTTTTGTTGCAATCGATGTTGCGTTTGTAATTATGAATTGGCCTGTTTATCATATGGATTGAACCTTTCTTGGTGCATGTGTCGGCAAAACGATAAGTTCGTCGCTGGTTTGATGATAAGATCTCGTTTTGGTGGGTTTTGATGACTGATAATATCTTCTGAACTATTGAAATCTGGCTTTGAGTCTTCTGATTTAGGAAAGCAGGAGTTCCTATATATGTGGACATGGTTTACTGAGTTACTCTTTAATTCTTCTTCCTTTTCCTCTCTACATTTATTTCGCCCTCCGTTTCTATGAACGACAGTTACATTCAAGGAAAAACTAAACCACAACTATGTTCTGTTTTCTTGTCACGCTAAAAGTGTTCCTTTCATAACTGTGGCCATGATTTAGCTATATGTTTCAACTTTATAAAACTTCTCTCTGGCTTGAACATGTCACTCGTGCTTCGCGGGGAATACAAAAGTGCTGCTTTTGAGGATTTAACGGCATAAATTTTGTTTCTTTTACTAACTTACAATTATGCTTTAGTTTTTTCCTAATTTTGGTTTTTGGTGTAATCTGCAGAAGACATGGTCTGTGGCGGTCCACTGAGGATAATTTCGTAATCCTGGGAAAATGGGTCAGGAATTTAAATCCTTATTTCAGTTCGATACAAAAAGATTTCTATGGCTGATCGTCATTACATTTGCAGCAATATTAGCTTTCCAATATATTGAACTTCCATATGGAAACTTTATATTCTCTCCATTCTCTACCGGTAAGATTCCACCCTCAGTAAGTAGTAGCTTCCAGATAACAGATCCACCATCTAAGTCTCAAACATCTGACAATGTGACAACCTTAAATCCTGCTACCTCCTATGGTGGACATGCCCTTAAAATAGAAAATGACACTGATCCAAATCCTGGGATTGCACCGAAACCAGGAGCGGAATCCAACATGCTTTTAGGATCTAATGAGTCTGACAAAAATTCCATTGTGGGCAGTACTCAGAAATTAGATGATGGATCTATGACACAGCTGGCTACGAATAATCTGACAAGCAGTTCTGGGGAGAAAAACGTTACATCAACATCAGAACATAAATCTGGAAGTTCATATACTAATTATACTGCTTCTTTTCCTGCAATAGCACCAACGTATCAAACTTCTTCTGTAAGTCCTTCAATGGAAGTGAGCAAAAATTTCACAACACCAGCTCCAGAGTTACCAAATGATTCTGGCATGCCTTCAGTTTCAAAAGACAACGTAACTACTTCTTCAAAGAATGAAAGCCTTCGGTCACCCCAAAATGACGTCAACACAATGGATAAGAATTCTTCTATCACTGTTGTGCCCCCATTCTTGAAAGGCAACGCAACTGGTACCTTGAAGAATGAAAATCTCAAGCCATCTCAAAATGACGTGAATTCTGGTGTGCCTGATAAGAATAAAGGCTCTTCTATGAAAACACCTGAAGTATTTTCAATCTCTGAAATGAACACATTATTGCTCCAGAGCCATGCTTCCTATCGTTCTATGGTAATGACTGTGTGTAAAGCTAAATCATATTTAGTTTGATAAATTGAAGTGTTTTCACCATTTAATAGTATTGCTAGCCATGTTTTCTCACGCACTTCATAGAGTCTGAGAAATGAGACTGATTGTTGCTATTTCGTTTCCAGAGGCCCCGTTGGTCTTCTGCAATTGATCAAGAGCTGTTGCAGGCCAGATCAGAGATTGAAAATGCACCAATCATAAAGAATGATCCAAGTCTCTATTCTCCACTTTATCGAAACGTCTCCATGTTCAAGAGGTATTATTTGATTACCATGCTTTCTTTACTTTTCCAGTTGAAGGTTTGGAAATTGCTTATTAGTGGTAAAATTCTTATCGGTATAATTTCTGATATATCAAGCTTTTTTGTAATGGTATATACAAGTGTCACAACAACAATCTTCTCACTATGCTGCCACTGTCTAAAATTTCAGAAGCTATGATATAATGGAAGAGAGACTTAAAGTATATATATACAGAGAAGGGGCAAAACCCATAATGCATACGCCATTTCTGAGGGGAATATATGCTTCAGAAGGATGGTTTATGAAGTTGATGGAAGCTAGTAATAGATTTGTTACCAAGGACCCAAGGAAAGCCCACATGTTTTACTTACCTTTCAGTTCTCGAATGCTAGAAGAAACCCTATATGTTCAGGACTCACATAATCACAATAACTTGAAGCGGTATCTGAATAGTTATGTGGACATGATTGCCAGTAAACACCCCTTCTGGAACAGAACTGGTGGAGCTGATCATTTTCTTGTTGCTTGCCATGACTGGGTATGCTTTATACTGACTTCATGAATGTGACTTTTGCTAGAGAATATAACAAAACTAGTAATGAAGTTTTCTAACAGAAAAGACTATGCATTCTGCAGGCTCCTGGAGAGACAAAGGAGAAGATGGCCAAGTGTATAAGAGCCCTGTGCAATGCTGATGCGAAAGAAGGTTTTGTGTTTGGGAAGGATGTGTCTCTTCCCGAAACATACATTCGAAATTTTCAAAATCCGACAAGAGGCATGGGAGGAAAATCAGCTTCCAAGAAGTCAACTCTGGCCTTTTTCGCCGGTAGCATGCACGGTTATCTTAGGCCAATTCTGTTGAAGCACTGGGAAAACAAAGATCCAGACATGAAAATCTTTGGGAGAATGCCTAAGTCAAAGGGAGACAGAAACTACATTCAATACATGAAAAGCAGCAAGTATTGCATTTGTGCCAAAGGTTATGAAGTGAACAGTCCAAGAGTTGTGGAGGCCATTTTATATGAATGTGTGCCAGTGATCATATCAGACAATTTTTTGCCACCGTTTTTTGAAGTTTTGAACTGGGAATCTTTTGCAGTTTTTGTTATGGAAAAGGATATTCCAAATTTGAAGAATATACTCCTTTCCATACCTGAAAAGAGGTATCTTCAAATGCAGATGAGAGTCAGAAAAGTGCAGCAACATTTCCTCTGGCATTCCAAACCTGTCAAGTATGATATATTTCACATGATACTTCATTCCATTTGGTATAACAGAGTCTTCACTGCAAGATCAAGATAACTCAGGATTAGGTTGATGGCAGAAAAAAGTTCTTGGATCAGGTCATGTACAGATTCTTCTGGAGGTTTGATGCACATAAAAATTTGATCTTTTGTATTTTTTGAGAAAGAAAATTTCTTTGTATTTTTTTTACTCTGCTGATTAGCAGTATAGGCAAAGTTCACTTACTCTGCCATTCTTTAGCCTTTGGCGTTTATGATACAAGTTGTCAAGTTATGAATTGTTTTCCAAGAATTGTGGAATAAAGAATGTACAAAATGACTAAAACATCTTGATTATGTTTCAAATTATATAAATTTAGGCGATTACTCTGTTGATTCAAGTAAAACATTTTTTTGGATTAAAATTTTCTTCAATTTGTGCATATGATGTCTCTCCAGTGTAAACGTTTCAAGTAAATGTTTTTTTTAAATTGAAACACCGATGGGGGAGTTTTCAAGTCAAGTTAAAAGAAAATGTTACAAAAATGTTTCCTCCCATGGTTATTATAAAACACTTCCTTCTTTAATATAAGATCATTCTTCTAAAATATTAATTTTTCTCCAAATATCCTGTTTTGAGTTTTGATATTTAACTAATTTTATTAATCTATGTAAAATTATTAATTTACAAATTACAAGGATCCAAAGGGATAATGATAAGAGAAAAGAAACATTAATATATTATTCCATACTGTTATGTTATGTTGGCGGTTAATGGTTATAGTCTGTGTGTAGAGCTGGAAACACGTTGTTGAGTACGAGTGGAAAATGTGGAATTTTCTTATTCCTTTTTAATTCTCAAGGTACGAGTACGATCCATCAAATACGTTTTATGACTTTATCGTTCTTGATCCTGGATCCACTTTCCATCTGGCGTTTTGGAATGATGTAACTTCATCGCTATCCTGACTTTTTCTTCAGGAAAGTGTGAACACATCTTCATTTTCTCTGTCCATTGTTGTTTATAGCTTTTTGACGAAGTTGATGAATTTCCTGCTGAGAAATTGTCTTGTTCGCATTCCATCACCAGAAAACTCGCCCGAAATTCTTCCAAACATTCATTAATCCAATAGCTGCGATACAGTTCCTCTTTCCACTTGTTGGGTCACTCAATTTAGCTCTGTAAGAACAGGGCATGCCCCCTACATTGCTCTACTTTACCTTCCCGCTTCCTCGTTCCTATTGAAACCGTTATCTATTTTGTCGGTTGATCTTCACAAGATTGCTTCAGTTCCTTCTAGAGTCGCGGATTGTTGTAGTTCTGATCGCTTCCTAAGATATTCTGTAGCTGGATCACGAGGTTTCTGAACATTTGTTTATTATGCTAGAGTGATTGCAATCCTGTTGTGTCGCTTCTTGATTTGTTAAATGGATCGAGGATTTAGAATTCTTTGTCAGGCTGAAACTAGAAGGTTGTTAACATTATTATTAGGAGTAACAGCTATTCTGGTTTTAGTGGTTCAGTATGCTGAACTTCCATATGGTAAAATGTTGTCCCTGATTCCTTCTATTCCCAAGATTAGCAATTCCCAAATAGAAACATCATTGGGTTATTCTCAAACACAAGGCAACAACAATAATAATCACTCAAATGCTAGCTCTATTAATTCATTTGAAGCCATGCCAAGAAGTCCTACTCCTGAGGCCCATGAAGGTAGCGGAAGTTCAATTATGGCTCCTGATTCTGGGCTTTCTTCGGAGACTAAGAATTTTACAGCTAACAATGTCAGTTCACCTGTAAACAATATTGATTTCACTTCACGAGAGATTGAACCTCCCTTATTTGCCCCACAGCCTGTGATTTCGTTAGGTTCAGAAACTGAGTCAGGAAGTCCTACGATTTCTGTCCCTTCCAATGAAACTTCTGTGAAACCAGATGCTACTAAGCAAGCCAAGAACCATAACAAGCCTAGTTTTTCGCAAGGTAATAATAGTTCAGTGTCCAGTAAAGATAACTCCAGAACTGCAAAGACCTCAAAGAAGCGGCCATCTAAAGTAGTTTCAATATCAGAGATGATCTTAATGCTGCAGCGAAGTCATGCTTCATCCAAGCTAGTGGTATGTAACATTTGATGGGTCAAAGTCAAATCAGAAAGTGTAAATTGATATATGCATCAAATCAGATTTCTAACTCATGGTATTTGGTAGAATCCAAGAAAGGCTTCAGCTATTGATCAGCAAATAGTGCAAGCCAGATTAGAGATTGAAAATGCCCCCATCATCGAGAACAATTCAAGATTTAACTCACCTATCTATAGAAACGCTTCCATTTTCAAAAGGTACGTATCATAAGCATTTATCATCTAATAACTGCAATGTGGTTAGATGGCCAAAATTCTGCTGGAGCTACTGTAATATGCGCTGACTTATTAACCTTGTGTTTCTGATAATTGAAATCCAAGCTTACTCATTAGTGTTAATGAGTTTGAATGCTGTAATTTGAGTATCTTATATATGCAGGAGTTATGAGCTAATGGAGAAGATGCTCAAAGTTTACATCTACCAGGATGGAGATAAACCAATTTTCCACGAGTACTTATTGGATGGTATATATGCTTCTGAAGGATGGTTCATGAAGCTGATGGAGGCAAACAAACAATTTGTCACTCAAGACCCTGGCAAGGCTCACTTATTTTACATACCTTTCAGTTCAAGATTGTTGCAGTTGACACTATATGTACGAAATTCACATAGGCGTTCAAACTTAATCGAGTACATGAGAAACTACGTGGACACGATTGCAGCAAAACATCCTTTCTGGAACAGAACAAATGGAATAGACCACTTCGTTGTCGCTTGCCATGATTGGGTATGCTTCCTTACATTAAAGCAAATCATAATCATAACATGCACCATTCTGACTCAATCAAGCATAATTTCTCAGGCTCCTGCAGAAACACGTGGACGCATGGTTAATTGCATCAGAGCCCTGTGCAATGCGGACATAGAAGTAGGGTTCAAGATAGGGAAGGATGTTTCTCTGCCAGAAACATACGTGATCTCATCTCAGAATCCTCTAAGAAATATAGGAGGAAACCCTCCTTCCCAGAGGCCTATTCTAGCTTTCTTTGCAGGTGGCATGCATGGTTATCTTCGACCTATTCTGCTCAAGTATTGGGAGAACAAGGAAGGTGACATGAAAATATCTGGTCCATTGCCACATGTGAGGGGCAATGGCAACTATCTGCAGTTCATGAAGAGCAGCAAATACTGCATCTGTGCGAGGGGTCATGAAGTTAATAGCCCTAGAGTGGTAGAGGCGATACTAAATGAGTGTGTTCCAGTGATCTTATCAGACAACTTTGTGCCGCCGTTCTTTGAGGCGTTGAACTGGGTAGCTTTTGCAGTGATTGTGACGGAGAAAGATATCCCTAATTTGAGGAATATTCTGTTGTCCATCTCAGAGGAGAGGTATTTAGAGATGTACAAGAGGGTGAAACAGGTACAAGAGCATTTCCTCTGGCATGCTGATGAGCCTGTCAAGTATGATTTGTTCCATATGATTCTTCACTCTATTTGGTATAATAGACTTTTCCAAACAAGAAGACACTGAATCATTTTGTAGAAAACTGTAGAGCATGTAGACTTTATAACAAACAGTTGGCGGGCGAAACAAGAAAGTAGAGAGAATACAGCAATACATGATTTTCTGTACAACTTGTACTCTGGAATCTAGAGGAGAGCAGAGGAGGGGTAATTAAAACTTGTATTGGCAGAAAACTATATGCGACTCAATTATTTCACTGACTAATCTGATTATTGTTTGTTGAATACCTAATTATATGCATTAGAATGAGAAATAAAACCAAAGGGAATTATATATATATATATTACTTTGCATTATCTCACCCTCAGTTTCATTATAGGAGCAGGAATTTTTTCGAATAAATAAAATGAAAAAGTTCATAATCGAAAGAAAAAAATATTTAAACCCCTTATTTTCTAATATTTATATATATGTATATATATATTCCGAAAATAAGTATATTTCATTTGAACCAAAAGCGGAAAGCCTCAACTAATTTCACCAAAAACAAAAAAGTACATAAATGTGCGGGACAGACTGACACTAGGTAACACCGTTAAAATAGTTAGCTGTGAGCACCAATCACTAACACGTATTCTGATTACGGTGCACGTGAAAGTGCGTGAAAATTGAAATGAGCTTTGAAGTAGGTGTCCCCACCCGAAGATATCTGCTCTTGCAATTTTTCACCGTCCGATTATCAGGGTCCAAAATCAATCCTTCGTCTTTACGCTACAAACCCTAACAAAAGTAGAAATAAAACACTTTTGGTCACATCTTCGTTGGGATAACTTGCAACACAGAGACCGATTTAGGCTTCATCCGAATCATGCTCTTAAACTTGACTCGTATTTATTACAAGGGCATACATGTCTTTCTCCACTAGGCTGCAATTCTATGCGAACAGGTATATCATACCAGAGCAGTGGGTTTATCCGCCACTCGAGAAAATGGCAGTTAAACAAACATTAACCGGCAAAACTTTCAGACATGACCTGGTTTTGCTTTTACTTTCAAATGTTAATGTAAACAAAAGGAAAAGAAAAATGATATTTTTATGTTAAACTTTACGGAATAGGAATTAATTCCCTGAGCGGCTGGCCGAGAAACCCAGAGCTGCTGAAGATTTCTCAATGAAAAGGCCAAGCAAAGCGAAGAGGCGATCGGATCTATAACAATTAATCGGTAAGAGGGAGGACAAAGTCGTGTGTATGGCTACAGATACCAAAAGCACTGCGGTGAAGGTGAAGTCAAGTGCCCAAGATGGTTCTTCAAAGGGGAAGATCGATTCTTCATCTATCAAGAAGAAGATTGACAGCTCCAGCAAGCACCCACCTGATTCAAAGATGAAATCCGTCACCGTCACGAAATCTGAGGTATTATTCTCCAAGTTCGGAGCTTTTCTATTCTGCAGATTGATTTGGTATGCTTTCGGCCTATGGTTAGTGTTGTTTGATTGAATTTTATCTGGGTCGTTTGAATTTGTGGACTTCTGAATTGATTAGCTGATTTTAGTTTACTGATGAAAATTAGAATGACTAGTAACCTTTTTGGTGTTGTGCGCCTTTAGAAAGTGGGGTTCAGAATTTCTTGATTACGAAAGATGTACAACGATTTTCTTGATTACGAAAATGATGAACTGTCTTAACAGGGATTGAACTTTTGTTTCTGTATAATTGAACTTTAGCACCATAAATCCTCTCTTTTTTATGCCTCAACTCTGTTCAATTCAATTAGGATGGTCATGGAGCTAAATAATCTTTTCCAAAAATAATGTGAAGGTTAAATCGAAAACGACATCATCTTCATCAAAAACAACAACGAAGAGGGCTACTACCAAAGTGAGAGAGAAGAAAGTCTACAGTTTGCCTGGCCAGAAACATGATCCTCCCGAAGAGGTTCTCGACCCATCCTCTTCAGTTCCTGCCATTTACAACTCAATGCGTATATATGTTGATTCACTCCTGCTCATCCTTGTGATTTTTCATGTTCTTGTTGACAGAAAGAACCCCTGCGGATATTCTATGAGTCCTTGTCAAAACAGATACCATCAAGTGAAATGGCGGAATTTTGGTGAGTTTCAAATACTCAGTTTTAATTGAACAAATTAATGGTCTATACATTCATGTTAACTACTATTCTTGCTTTGGCGACTTGACAATTTATGGAGAGGTCCATGCACAAGCGGCCAATGTTGGTGGCTTTCTGTGGTGTGACTGCTTCATTTAACTGTTTACCTAAGAAACAAGAATGTCTATCTTCCTGGATCTAAAGATATTACAAGGAAATTTTCTTTTTTAAAGAAAAAAATCAGTCTTTAACCAATAGGCATGAAGCACAGCCACTAGCTCATCAGTTCTTGACTTCTAATTGGTTAACCAAGAGGACTGAGGGGAAATCATCGTAAAAGCTGTTTCCTTTCCTTCTCACTGATATCTGACTTCCGACCTTCTAGTAGATAAACAAGAGCCTTTCAGTATATTTTTCATAGGAAAATTATTTATTTCGGATTAATATACTTTACATTTTCATCAGCCATTTCACATAGTTTGGTTAGCTTTGTAATTTTTTCCTCTATTGCTATGGGTGGTGATGAGACCTACCAACATCACTGTAAGTATTTATATACTAGTATTTCTTTTAAAAGCTGCTTCTGTGAAAACAAAGGAATTCTACAAGACCGGAGCCTTTCTGTTGATTAATCAGTTCATTGTCTATGAGAATACCTCCTCAGTTTCTAAGAGATAGCTATCTATGAGAATACCTCCTCAGTTCATTTCTGATCATTAAGCTTGTACTTTTTAGCTCAGTGGCTCATAATTAAAAGTTGAAATTGCTAATTTAGTGCCCTCAAATGTGGTCTACCAACTCCATGATTATCAAATCTTGCTCTGCCTCTTCTTCCATCCAATGACTGGTTTTAATACTAGTTTTATAGTATTACATTTGTGATAACGAACAAACAGCCTTGTTATACACCTCTTCTGCACTGGCTTCTTCTGAGGAACTTCTAGATGCTCTCTAAGTTTCCTTTCATGTGTATAGAAGTGTTATTAGTCTATAGAGAAGAACATATTTGTCTTTACAAGATGGAAAACTCAACATCTGGTTGCCCTTTCTGTTGCACTGGGACTACCATTAATTATAGAGTTGTATGGTCCCCAGCCATGGAGAAGACATCAATTTGACTCAAATGTCGAACCTTTATAGTGAAACATAGAGTGGTGATCCATAATGTAGAAAGACAGTTTCATAACTTTGAGTGCAGGCGATATGGTGAACCTTTCTCACATGGATAATATCTGGATTCACACACCAATGAAGATCATGCCAATTTTTTCTATTATTTATTGCTTTTCAGTGTAGAATTGTTCGATGTTCAAAAAACTACTAGTTAAGGCATGTAGACCTCAACTTGCAGGTTGATGGAACATGGATTGTTGTCTCCTGAACGAGCCAAGAAAGCGTTTGAGAAGAAGCAGAGGAAACAAAAGGAGAATCGGTTGGGAACTCCTTCTAAGCCATCGAAACCATCAAGTAAACCCGAGAGCTCACAGAAACAGCAACGGGCATCAAAGAATGGTGATGTGAAAGCCAAGAAAAGAATTGCCAATGAAAGTGATGACGACGACAATTTCATTTTAAGTTCTAAAAGGAAAAAAGGGTAAGAAGGAAACCCATACAAAGCCATCAGCTGTGTGAAACATTGCTTCATTAGACTTCGTTATTTAACTGGAGGAAAAAAAGAACAAAGTGTTGTCAGACAACCTAACAATTGTTAGATTAAAACATTCTTTATGTTTTTGACTCACTGAAACAATAAAAGAGATACTGAATTCCTCTTTTATACACTCCTGTGACATGAGATAGACAACTGATTAATCCTCAATAACTCTGACCAACTCTTTAGCAGTAATAGGGCTTCTTATTTAATTGGGTACTCGTCTCCACTCCACAGTTCAAGCCGAGATACTACTAAAAATGGATTTACATGCATGAGAATATGAGATGCACTTTATCAGCAGATACCAGATTGGCTTATCTGAGAGGAATGTTTCTGTTGAAAGATCATCTTTCACTTTCAGACAAAGCAAGTCAAGTAAAATGATATGCGACTGGGCAAAGTCCCACGTTGGTGTGCCTGAAAGTAGGGAAAATTCGCAGCATGTTTTCCATTTTCACTTGCTCATTTTTCATCCTTGCTAAGCATGCCATGTGAATATATGTTAAATGTCTGTGTAAGACTGAATTTAAGTTTTCTAGCAGTCGAATGGAGAAGTGACTGATTCATATTTCTCTACAAATGGAGAGTTTTAATAGTGTTCATGATGAACGATGAGGATTCTCCGACACGTAAGTTGATGCCAGCATTCCTGGCTGATATCATCCAAGATAAAAGATCATCAGAATACAACATCGCATGTTTAGTTTCTGCAGTAAAAAGCTGGAACTAGATCGACAAAGTGACTGGCCATAAAAAGGGATAAACAGAGCTTAAAATATACATGACGACCAAGGAAGGAAAAGTAAAAGCTGAAAACTTTGATTTCAAAATATTAAAGCAAAAGAAGAGAAACGTTCTCTCTGGTCTGTTATTATTAGAGATCCTACATACGTACCGTATCCTGTTTGCTCACATGGAAGCAATGTCTAGAATGCGATGGTTTTCAGTGTTTCTTTATACCTGGCATAAGATGAAACTTGGTTTCATTAATCTACTAACACCTGTATATTCAGGTCACTTAATGGGTCCAAACACTCATCCATCAACAACCCACCAGCTCTGCTCATCAGATGGAAGATATATTCACAAAACACCACTCTTTATTTTTGGAAACTATGAACGTCGCAATTAAGGCCCTGAATGAGCCCCATTTGGGTCCTGATTTTATCACACCCAAATAATTTCTACTGAAACTACTCGAATTCCCAATGTGTCAAATCTTAACAGGAAGAGGGCCCCCCTTTGGTAAATACGATACAGAGATATCACTTTGAGACGTGGGGTTTGTCCATTTATTATAGTTAAATCGCTGTTCCTACACACCACGTGGCATCCCCAAAGTTGGAACCACCTGTGCATCCTGCCCCCTCATTAGATGTGATTGCCTTCCCCAATATGGCTTTCTGCTCCTCTACAGTAATCACAAGTTTTAATGGAAACAGACGTATATGGCAATCTTTCGTAGTTTCATTCATTCATTCGAGTACAGATCACTTTTTTTTTTATTCTTCTTCCTCATCTACTGTTCAGTTGCGAGATGAATAAGAGAGAAAAAACATCTGAATCGCGTGTATACTTATGTAGTTGCGCCCAACTACTACTAACTCTTCTAGCCAGCAGAGACCATCGGATAAAACAAAATGGTCAATAAATTGCTGGTTCTGGTAGAACTGGTAAGTGGCAAGATATGGAAGAAGGGTCCAAAAACCTAAATCATCGCTGGCTCCTATTATTTTGTTTTCAAGGCAATCACATGCATTGGTTGAATCCGTATTCTTTCCTTGACCGGTTTACAGAAATATCTATTTGAGAAATTCCTTTGGTATAAAAAGAAATCGTTGATGAAACTATTTGGAGCAGCATTCTGCAAAACAGATTAAAATGAGCTGATTCACATGATTTAAATATGTTTAAATATTGTTGGCCTTCAGATTTCAAATGGTGACAAAGCTAACTGTATGATAAAATAATAGGCCCATGATGCCATCAGAGCAAACATGAGCCAAATGTAAGATTTGGGAGTAGTATCATTTTATCATAATTTTTAGCTATGATATTTAAAAAAATATTTTTAATTTTTTTAAATATTTAAATTTATATTTAAAAATAATAAATAATTCACTTATTTAATATTAATATTGTTTAAAAAGAAATAATACGAAAACTTCGTCCTATCTTTATCGTGGATTTTTTAAAAAAAATTGTGTAAAAAAAGGAAACTTGGGAGTAGTAGAATACTGAATAATACCCTTCTCTGATGACCCCCCCCTACTTATTAATAATACATATAGGATAGAGGTTTAATATGCCGCCCTTTTGTCAAATTAACTTGCTACGTATCCAGATGCCACTGGTATAGCTTTATCATATTCGTGATTTTGTTAAGATGCAACTGAGAATGAAGAAGAAGAAGAAGAAGAAAGTTTGATAATGGGGCAGAACAGAGCAGGCTACGGCTAAGAAGGAGACAAAAAAGTAATGGATAAAAGAGAGGAGAGGTAATGAGGGTGAAACAGGGGATGGTTAAAAGAGAGGAGAGAAGAGGAGGAGCCTAGACCATCGTAACGTTGCAGCATGGCCTTTTTGGCCATTTCTCTCGTGGGGTCCTCTTTTCAAGCTTTATAAGTATTATATCACACATTGGGAAGTGATGGAAAAAAGGCATAGCTAATCCCAAGTGAAGAAGAAGTTGTAGTAGAACAAGAAGCTAAATTCATCCATTTCTCTTGCTGACACCCTCTTTCTTTCTCTTCTTCTTTCTCTCCTCAAAACCTGTTTGCATCTCAACGTATACTTGTTCTTTGGAGACCAATATGACTGCAGAAACCCAGAATTCTGAAACAGAGAGCACCTCAAACTCAAGCTCATCCCCATCTTCCCCAAACTCTCCACACTCTCCTCCTTCGGGTCTGCTTCTACAGAACTGTGTTTCGCAAGCTAAAGCTGAGAGCCCAGAATCCAAAAAAGTGAAGAGAATCCGAGACTCCAGCAAGCACCCAGTGTACCGTGGGGTCCGCATGCGAAATTGGGGTAAATGGGTCTCTGAAATTCGCGAGCCTCGCAAGAAATCGCGCATATGGCTAGGTACATTTCCAACGCCGGAAATGGCAGCCAGAGCACATGACGTCGCCGCTCTGAGCATCAAAGGTAGCTCTGCTATTCTCAATTTCCCCGACCTGATCAACCTGCTTCCTCGTCCAACGTCTATCGCTCCTCGAGACGTGCAGGCGGCGGCCGCGAAGGCTGCTCAGATGGATAAGTTCGACTTGCCGACATCATCGTCCTCCTCCCTGTCATCACTGGTTTTAGCAATGGACTTGGGTACCGAGTCGGAGGAACTGAGCGAGATAATAAAGTTGCCAAACTTGGAAACGAGCAACGACGCGGTGGAATTGGGGAAGGAGTTTGTGTACGTGGACTCGGAAGAGGGGTGGATGTACGAGGCACCATGGTTACAGAGCATGGATGATTGTGATGGGTACGTCGCCGATCAGCTGTGGAACTACTAAGAGTGCTCTGTTCTTGTTTTTTGTGAATATATGTGACGATCTCTTCTGTGTTTTTTGAATTTTGTGCGGGAAGCCCCTCTGGTTTTTCGGCGGAGGGGCTACAGAACACGCCCTCTAGAGTCTAGAGTCTCTCTGGATTAGTCTCTTGTTTTTGTGTATTTTGTCTGGACTCAGTGTTGTAGATGCTTTGAAATTAAGAGAGGGGAAAATGCCATCAAATTCCGTACCCTGTTATGTCACAAGCCTGAATTTTTCATCCATGGAAATCATAAGAGGAACGAAGGGGAGAATCTGGCTCGCTCCATCATGGTGGTGTTCGTCATACGCTATCATCCCCGTCGTGGCTTGTGGTAAGGCAGACAGATTTTTTATTTATTTATTAATTTAGTTTAGGTTAAAAAGTAAAATAAAGAAAAGAGAAAGGAGATTAATGAAGGGTCCGTTAAAGAGAGGGAGAGGTATTGCGTGTGAGAATGACATTTTGTTTCACTTTCACGGCAAACACTCTTGAATCTGCTTGGCTTCTCCATCTATGTATTTATTATTTTCTCATAAAATAGAGGAATTAAAGGAAAATGGGCATCGAATTAATGGGAGAGGGGAGGTGTAGAAATTTGATTGGGAGGAGGAAGACGACACCCAATTACGCAACCCCGGGCACTTGACAAAAACAATCAAAAGCATGAGACTCAGCAGTATCCATTATCCAATCCCACTAATCATATTTCTCCAAGTTTAACACTAATAATAGTATTAATGCATGATTGAATTCGAATCACAAAATTCAATCATTCTGCGAGAAAACTCGCGCGATCATCGTGTAGGGGTACGTGTGACGTTCACGGGATCTCAGAACAGTAACAGTAATTTGGGCTTCATTTATATATAAACTTGAATCGTATATTTTTTTTATATAATAATATTTAAAAATGAGTTGGGCTCCTTATTATCTAAAAATAAAAGAAAATTTTTATTTTTTATAGACTATATTAATATCAGATAGGATAAATTATTTATTATTTTTAAATATAAATCTAAATATTTAAAAGTAAGAATAAATCATATGGATCCTCTAGAATCGTCTGCTGTCTGTATAAGAGGAAGAAAAAGAAAAAGAATCGTCCGCTGCACGGATTCCTCCGGTGTTTATTTTTAGAAATGAATAGTAATAAGAGAGGTCGCTTTAATTTAAAAAGGTGAGGGCGTAAATGCTTTGTTCATAATGTCGGTCTATTATTGTCCAACAACTGACTTGAGCGCTAATGATGATTGGGTTTCCCTAATTACGTCCTATAATTATTTAAAAATATGAAGGAATATATATGACTGAGCTGGTTGACTTGCTACTTGCATGCATGGAGGATGAATGGACATTAGATTTTTTTAGAAGGTAAGGTAGCCGCTAACGGAAGGTTTAGTGGTAATGGAGTTCAGTTGCCCATTACGGCCTCCAAATAAGGAAAAAGCTAATAAGGCACATCCAAAATTAAATAAAATAATTAATAGCTTACAATAACTGAACCCTCATCATGTCGCTTTGCTGCTTCCTTCTCCCACTGATATGTATGTATACATG
Organism: Leucaena leucocephala; assembly: GCA_037074615.1. Classification (NCBI taxonomy): domain Eukaryota; kingdom Viridiplantae; phylum Streptophyta; class Magnoliopsida; order Fabales; family Fabaceae; genus Leucaena; species Leucaena leucocephala. The sequence continues at coordinate 3,115,060 of CM073517.1, read as the reverse complement.
CCATGTGTACCATTACAATTGTACCAAGTCCCCTGTCAATTAATCAAGTTATACACGCGTTTGTGTCATGAGTCCCGTGTCAAAAAAATTATCTTAGATTTTAAAGAAATAATTTAATTATTAAAATATTCATAATAACCTAAATATATTGTCAATTACTATATTAAAACTTATAACTATTAAATCCTTACTTATTATTATAATTTTTAGATAATTAAATATTTTATCTGTGACCTTATGATAGTTAATCCTATAATTAAAATCTTGGGCTTTCTCCAAAGTTATATTGGAGTAGAAGCTTTATAAAGTTTTTGACTTTCTAATTCTAATGACTAGTTTTTACCGTATAGTTCTACTAATAACTTATACCTATTACCTTCTGCTTGTGCATATGCCACATCCACAACTACGTGGATGTGCATGGTTGGTGCAAAATCCGTTGGATATGTACAAAACGCATCCCAAAAGTGGGATCTATCTACGACGCCTAAAAGGAATAAACGCCAAGGAGTCCTCCATTTTCTTCCTTACTCGCACAAAATTGGACAAAATACCCTTTTTCTGATCTCTCAACGCTTTTTCCTCTTGCAGTTCTCATGCCCTGGACCAGGACCCCCCCCCCCCCCGAGTCACTCTTTAATTCCCAAGTTCAGGTAACCAGAAAATATCAGAAAATTAAAATGCAGAAGATGTATAAAATGATGGTCTCCAGATGGAGAATTATGTGCAGGGACAGTGAAAAGGCGTTTCTCCCATAATTTTTTTTGTTCATATCGCCGGGGACATATCCAGCTTCTAGAGATAGACCCCTCATCAAATAATTGAGATAAAAGCAAGATTACACAAGAGCCACAACTTTTATCATGACGTATCTTCTTCCAAACATTTCAAACCTACTGCCCAACTTGGTCCCTCCAAAAAGCCTACCTATATATATACATACGCCTGCTTTATCTCTCCACTCCTACGTTGCATTATATATATATATATATACACACATTTGTTATTTTAATAAGAGAGGGATATTTCTTCTTCAATTCATTGAGGGAAACTCGAACTACCACCTTGGTTGTCTTGTCATTGTCCATAATTTTGGTTGGTTTGCATTGGTTAGATGATGATTTAGGAGTTAACGTGTTCTGATTATGGTTGTGGATTATCACTAATAGAGACGACGTCGTCGTCGTTAATGACATGACGAAGGGGATGGGAAGACCCACCTGCTTCTTGTAATAGAATGATTATATCCTGCAAAAAGTATAATTAATAATAATAAAAGTGATTGTCACCCACATAAGGTTTAACTTTAAATGTTCAGTCAATTAGCGGATATTATAGTGGGCAAGGCTACTAGCCATTCCCCCGACAACGAAATTTATTTACCCAGAAAGCAGATTAAAGTATTCGCAATTTGTGTGTGTATATATATGTCAATTTGTTGCTGGCTCCAAATGACAATCTCATTTTCCTCAAGATTCCAAACCGTTAATTGACTTTATGACTTAGTACGCCCATCACACAATGTGAGCCATGATGATACAAAGAAGATCCTTGCGTTGCATTTGCATATACACCCTCTTGTTGTTCCTTTTCTAATACTATTATCCTCCATATCCGGATTTAAAAAATAAAAAATATGACGAAAGGCCTGCATGTCCTATGAGCTATAGTTCCTAATCTGTCACAGACACGTATCATTTTCAACTATTATCTTCCCTGTAGAAAAGGGAAAGCTCAACACCCCTCACCACCAAATGGCGACAAATGGCACACTCACATAATATATATATACACATCTTAATTAAGCCACTTGATGAGATACTCAATGTTGATCATCATAAAGTGGGTTATTCCGAAAATAAACAGATGGGTGTCCTATAACAGGAGGTAGGTGTAGTGCTAAGTTTTCAATTATTGGCAATGTTCAAATCATTGGAACATTCACTCGGATTGGTGAAGAGACCGAATGAAGTGAAAAGGGAAAAGAACCACTAGTTAGAAATCACCGTGACGTTACAAAAAGAGAATTGACATGGGGGCTGGAGAAAGCTGCTATACATTAATTAATGTGAGGTTATGATGGTTTTAATCAATGCGCAGGGAGTTTAATTATATACTTATCTTGTTAGTTGGAGCATGTGGGAGAAACAGCGCAACGTAAACTGTGTGAGACATACATATATGAGAGAGGCATAGAGGTCAATTACTTAGAGATACGTCTCAGATAATACAGTGGAGAGGACAAGTTGGGGGGGCCATATGTATGGAGGGCGTTGAATTTGTAGGGATGTTACTTTCAGTGCCAAGGGAAACCCAAACATTGGAGAGACGAGGGCAATGAAAGTAGTGGGGAGAGAATTTATTAATCAAGAGCCATACAGACACTAACGCACCTTAGCACAAATAGTTGATCTAGAGTCCATCTCCTTTAATCGTTGTTCTCAAATTCAATTTTTGAAGACTGAGAATAGAGTTGGCATGTTTAGGAAGATCGCCCTCGTAACTGTGTCTTTATAATACCTATGAGATTAGTCTCTTATTTATCGGGGTGAGGATATACTCTAATATACATAAAAAAAAAAAGAATTGTGAGGTTATTTGTGAAAACAAAGAAGCGGAAGTTGCGGGAGAGAGGGGTTATTTGTGAGGACATGTTAGGGAGTGTATTGGCCTCCCCATACCGATGGGGTCCGTTCACTGTTTCAGGTTTCAGTCTGATACCTACTGTTCTTTTCCCATACTCCATCGTATAGCTAATTAAGAGCTCCCAGCTCCACGCATGCCTATTGCTTCTCCTGTTACTTGTCAGGCATACTATATATATATTTCAGTTCCAACCAAAATCCATTTCCTTTTTTGAATTGGTGTTTTGCATAGCTTCTTCATGTATCAGTCACGTACGTTCATCAGCTCCACACTTTGACGCTCAAAAAATTTGCCTTGTTTCACTTTACTAGTTTTAACTCGTATAATCAAGTGTATATATGCTTTCGTGTTGAAGCCTACAACAAACCACACATGGTTCATATTGGTGGGAGCCAAAAACTACCGGCTTTCGTAAGAATTAATTACGGAAGTCTGCTCAAGCTTCATGGGACACGAAGTCGTTCTCAATACCCACGTTGGGAAGTGTTCCGAGCTTTATATTCAACTGCCACGTCGTTCTCTGAGACTCCGCCCTGTTCTCTTTTCTCTTTTTAGTTTAATACGCGTCGTTCTATCGTGTGGGACTAGCTATAGCGGGTGTCATTTTGTCAATGGAATAACTCTTCTTTTGTGCTTCACAAAGTGGTGAGTTGGGCCTGAATGCCATTGATTTGGGGTCTGCTTTTGTCGTACGGTCCATGGAGCGTTAAACCTCTGCATTTTAATTTCACCTCTTTTTTTTTTCTTTTTTTTACCAACAGATTTTAGTCCAACAGAAAGGAGGGTTACTCTCTTATCAATGTTCGAATCCCCACATGTAATACTATCGAAGATGATTGTCTTCGATAGAATAATATTAACACATAGTAAAAAAAATAATTTCACTTTTTTTATAGAATATTCAGTACATGGTCATTATTATAGAGCTTCTAATAATTTAATTATCTCTATAGTTGAATCGTAGACCGATTTGCTGAGATAAACGAATGCTTATGGCTCTGGTATCGCTGTTATTTGTTTAGTTCTGGCATCGAATTCACGTACAATTAATTTAATCACTTCTTTTTATAAGAACACCACATGAGACTAAAGAGGTGCTGTAGATCCTCTACCCAGGGAGAGCTTAGGGATAGAGATCAAGCCCTTGAAGAAGAAGAAGAGGTATTTGCATCTAACCAAAAATTTTATTCCAGAAAAAAGGAAATAAAATAGGCGCGACTTGGCCCCAGAATAAGTCGGATTGATTCGTATAGAGTGAATCATTTATTATGTGCAGTATGGATATATATTTGGTTGACACAAATTATAATAGCGTGTGCTCACATTACAGCTAGGACGTTGGCACACCACACGATGTTCGGGGAAGAAATAGGGGGGATTGAAAATGGAGAGGGGCAATGATTGCGGTTGGTGGCGACTGTTGAAGTTGAAAGCGACTGTCGGCATCACATGGGACGGACACGTGTCCGGCTTGACCACTCCTTCGCTCATATTCCCTCCGTGGCCCTGGCACGAATTGCACCTTAGGATAAGAGTGAAGTTAATTATGATAAGAAGAGATATGGGATTAAGAAATTGGGACAGTATGAACAAATTTGAACTGAGTCTGAACTGTTGGAAATGATATATGTTGGTATGTACAGGTTCTATGAGGATTAGAGAGTATAAAGTTTAGTGCCGTGGGGGTGATTAGGGAAGGAATATATAGGGTGACAGCATAAAACAGCTAGGGGCTATAGCGAGAGAGGTTAAATAGGAAAAGTGTAAAGGCAAAGGGGCCCTATTCCCCTCCCTCCAGGTGATGACGTGTTTCAATGACTCTAAATGGATTGGATGATTCCCCCATGACGTCACAATCCTCATTCCCCATACACACACCAGCTGAATGCTCCCCCTCATTTCTTTTTTTTTTTTTTATAAAAATTTAGGATTATACTCGCATACAATCTAAGTACAAAGCAAAACTTTTTTTCTCGCGTAAAGTTAAACAATACTTCCACTTGCTTCCTCTCTATCCCTCCCCCCAACAATTTTTTTTTTTTGCATAGGGAGCTGAGCACATGTACGGAAGGTTGACAGAGAAATTGGGCCCTCGAGCCCATTGGGCCCATCGTAAACGCTAAATGCCCATGCCACCTTGTCCCCCCCTACGAGCTAGCTGCTTAGGGCGCTACCCCCTTGTTGACGCCCATATTATATGTTGTTATTGGGGAACAGCGAAACATGCCACTGCCATTTGTATGTATGAATGAATTACATACAAGCCACGGGCTTCCTCATTAATACTCCTACTTCAAACTGGTGGCTATCATATGAAAACGGGCACGATACGGTACGCCGTAGCTTCAGGATATTTGGGTGTTGTATTGTATCATATGATGTGCTGTGCGTGGCACATCGTCTATGAAGCTTAAGCTTTGCTTTTGAAACCAATATAGTAAGCTGGGGAGTGTGTGTGCATGTGCATGACCTCAGCGCTGCATCCCCGTTACTCCAAGTGGACGGGGGTCAATGCGAGTGTAGGCCGCACCAGAACAAACAGTAGCTTTCAATCTTGGCACCACTCCTCAACACCAATATTGACAGTTATTCTATTATTTTGTTATAATTTCATTTAAGATATTTAAGAATATATCTTAATTTTTAAATATTTAAATTTATATTTAAAAATAATTGATAGTTCATTCTATCTAATATTAATATCATTTAAAAAGAATTGAGATTTCACCGTATTTTTATTTTTAGATTGTGGGTGAGTCAATTTTTTTTTTAAATTTTATAAAAAAAATATAGATAGTGATGTCTTCCCTTCTCTCCACCACGGCTCAATCTCCTTTTATCTTCACATTTCTTTTTTTTTTTTCTTAAAAAAAAAGGAATTTATGCTTCTAACGATAAATTATTTTTCACGATTTTTTTATGTATTTAACGCCTTCTTATTAAAGAATGCCCTTCATTCAAAAAAGATGGAAAGAGTACTTGATTTTTAAATTGGTTGTATTAATTACATATAGAGATTTAAAAAAATATTCAATATTTTAAAATAAATTTAATAAGCTGACGAACTCTTATTTGGACGAGTTGGTCAAAACCCCGCCCAAAGAGACGACAGCCGTACACCATTTAAGGAATGGAGACAAATTTAAAAGCAGTGGGCTCCAGCACGGACCCCCACTGGCCAATGTGCTTCTCCCTCAAATGATATGAATCTACACTCTTCTCAGCTTCTGAATGGAAAAATTAAATATGGTTAAGATTATGAAAACATTTTAAAACACATGGGCCGCGATATATGATAACGGTTGGATGTCATTCTATTGAACCAGGCATGGCCGCATGGATGATGTGGTGCCGCATGATGTTTTTTCTTCTTTTTTTACAATTAATATAAGTATCTTTTTATTGAAGACAATCTTGTTCAAGATATTTGTAGGTTCAAATCCTCTTACATACTTATCTAAAGTTACTTCCAAAAAGTGAATCCAAACATCTCCCGCTAGTTTTAGTGACACAAGGCCTTTTTTTTATGTAAGAGCGAATTATAAAAACAGTAGCAAAGCTTTATGCAGTTATGTGAGTGGGCCAAACTTATTGGTCAGAACAGAAGAGCAATATTTATTTGGGCTCACCTATTCAATTTACCCAGGCCCACACTTGTATTGTTTGGGCCAGATTTGTTGATCTTGGACACTTGCGGGGCATTGTTATGTATTCCCAAAAACTAAGGAAGAATCCCATAAAAAGCAACACAAAATGAAACACACGTTGACTAGTCCGAATATAATCGGGATAAAATTTCAGTGAATCGAGTATGTAAAAAAAAAAAAGTAGCTTAGAGTTTTTGTTTTCTTAGTATAAATATTCTCATATTACAATCAATCTTATTCGATACATTGCACTGTTGATTAGTCGTATTATAAAAAATTAATTATTTTTATTAGATTTAATCATATTAGTTGGTGTCATGGTTTAGAGTCTTTGAGGAGATTAGTGGATCATGAAATTCCTTCGCCCACCGTTTGATGCTTAATCCCGTCTGTCTTAACCCACCGTGTCACCAAACCTTTTATATTTATGTAACTAATAAAACGAATCGTGCCAACTTAACGTGTCTTCTTCTCCGCCAATCAAACCCACCACTGTTGAATCCAATACGTCTCTCTCTTCTTCTTCGTCTACTCCTCTCTCTCTCTCTCTATTTTTTTTAAATAAATTGTCCTCTTTGTTGTCTGCTTTTGACTTCTAACCTTTTATTATTAAGAAAATATGTGCCACTCAGTTAAAATAATGGCATCCCTATATAAATAAATAATCGTCATTCATATATACTATTTTAATTTTGTCACGTATAGGCCGCATTCTGACTTCCACGGAGGTATGGTGTATTTTACATCTCTGCCTCTCAGAATATTCTCCCACATATACTTTTGGTGGTGATGAGTCCATCGTTTAACACGTGGACAAGCTTATCAGCTTCAAATATTTTACATATACTCTATACAGTAATTTGTCAGCATCTTACCCGACTACCAGTATTATTAATATTCTGATAATACGTGTACTACGTAAAATGAAGAACCGATATTTTAGGAGCTACTAGTGAAGATATTTTGCCAAACAATATACCAAAAAAAACAAAAAAAGATTTTAGGCAACTTGGATTAATATATACACGAAACTTGAAGTTAAATTCACAACTATGCTTTTCTATGGCCATGAAACTTGAAACTTGAAGCATGCAGTGCTTAAAGAAGTGGATTAATTCTATATACTAACTCTATTATTTAATACAAGAGTAAGTTAAATTTATAATATACGCTCTTTAATCTATAACAAATTAATCAACTATTTTTTTTATTATTTATATCCGACTTCTTTAATTTATTTAAAAAAATAAATTAATTTTTATAATTAAAATTAAAAATAATATTTTAATTATAATATATGTTAAGTCGGATAAATTAATTTTAAAAAATAATAAATATAGATATTTTAAAATAATTTATTTAATTTTATTAATTTTTTAAATTAATCGATTGAATTATATACATTAAACAACGCAATAATGATTGGCACATGATACCCTAATTAATAACTTAGCTATGTGTAGGCTATAATTACTTAGCGTGTAGCCCAGTAGTTTGAATTTGAAGGGCAAAGTAGTCGGGGATGACGAAAGCTAGAAATGATAAATTGAATAAAAAAGAAGATAAGAATTTGTCATTATCGAATACGAATCCACGGGAGATGTCAACCAGAAAAGCACTCGAAAGCACTTTGGAAAGAGCGGGCGAATGCTGGGAGGTGGCATCTGCCTTTTTTTTTTTTTTTTTTTTAATTTATCGAAATTTTATCCCGACTACATCCGGATTTGACTTATATCATGTACCTAATTATAGTGAGTGAGTCTCCTAACAAAATTTTTTTGCATACATCAAAACTTAAATTCAAAATCTTACTTAAGTGATATCGAATTATTTATCACTCAAACTAACCCTGTTGATTGGGAGGTGGAATATGCTGTATTAGGTATAAGAGGCACTCGCACATAAAACAACTCATTCAAACCCTTTCATGAGTATTATTATTGAAGCCCATCCGATATGAATGCTCATAATATATAAAGCACTTTTGTTTTGTTTAAGAATTTCCATATCTCTCTCCACTTTCATTTGATCTGATGCATCTACCACAGAGGAATCAGTAAGTTTATTGACTCTTGGCTTGCTTCCAGTATAGTATAATATAATATATGAAGCTCTTGGTAGAAAATCTTGGTATTAGTATAATTAAGTATGTAGAATGATTAATCAACAAACCCCATTTACCTTAAACAACTAATTAAACGGCTTGAGATTGTGTTTACGTCAGTGCGCATCAGCAACGCCAACATGTTTATTTATTGGTGTTTTGAGGACCTCCACTAATACGCTAACTAGTTTATTAATATATACATGTGTGTAAGTAATTACAGGATTAACTGTTGGCCTTTGTGGGAAAACCCTAATTGTGTCTGCCACCATGAATCGGAATGGTACATTCTGCGATTGACAGTTGTAGGAATCAAGGAGGGCATGAAGAGACGCAAGCAATTACAGAGGCCTTCATTCTCTCTCCGTGCGAAGCGACTATATATAATATATATATATACAACGAGTAATTATTAATTATATATATATATATTCAACTTAAGAAGCTGTGTGTATTATATATCATTATCATTCTGAGAATTCAAGTACAGAAACATGAGAAAAAAGGGATGGCATGGAATATTTTTAATTTTGGGTGGTTTGAATGAAAGTGAAAAATGAATTTGGCGGAGAAGAAGAAAATGAATTATGAAAGTGGGAAGCATGAGGACCCAGCGATAAACAGAGGAGGTTTCTTCTTAAGAAGAGGCAAGTGGCAACACTGCAGTTTCCCACTTTATGAACTAAGAAATAAGGAACCCCAATATATTTTTTTTAAAAAAATTATATATATTATAAACATAAATAATTAAAAGTGGTCTGGACGTATAAGGGACGTGTTTGATATAAGGGAGTGGAAGAGGGAAAGTAAAAGTTGAAGTAGAATCTTCCATTTTTTTTATTTGGTATAATAGAAATTATTTTTATTTATAATATTTTGGGTTATTTTAGTTTTATAAAAAAAATTAGAAAATAAGATGATAGAAGTAGAAGTTAAATATTTTAGACTATTTTACCTTAAATTATAAAATTTTTAGACAATTTTAACTCTTCCTAAATTATAAAAAAAAATATTTTGGACAATTTTACCCTAAGTTATAAAAAAATATACATCAATTATATACTCATTTCTATTATACTAAATAAATTTTTAAAATATATTTCTAACTTAATTTCATTTCTACTGTTACTTTCATAAAAAAAAAACTCTCCTATCCACAAAACGTACCGTAAAAAGTGAAATGGGTTCGTGGAAAACATCATTATTTGCTTTGATATAATTCATAAATGCTCCAACCCAAGGTCACCTCTTTTGTTTTTTCCCTCCCTCTCTTACTCCACTTTGGACGGCAATATTTTCCATCATTTTCACCTCACGTATTCTTCTCTTGATCTTCTTCTTTCGCCCTTATGCCATATCTCTCTTGAATTTAAGTTTATTTTGATTGTCGTCTGAATTTAATCGATCATCAGTTATATATGTATGTACATGATCCAAACTAGTCAAGAATCTCTGATCCATCGATGTATTTAGGGGGGGGGGGGGAAGACGATTATTTTGAGGGTTTCAGGCTGGAAGCAAGAGCCGATCGACAAGGGCAAGAAAAATGAAGTTCGGAGTAAAGAAAAGTGAGGTATTGTGACGCCAGAATTGCCTTGAAATGCAATTGGGAGCACCAACATAATGATATACATGTTTGATTATGAAAGACTGGGATTCTAAATCAACAAATGAAGACAAAACTTGTGGGTTATTAGTTGGTACGATCCTATTGAGGTGAAGGTCCACTGGGGCATTGATTCCTAATCATCCATCCCAGCTGAATTTCTTTCTCCGTGTGAATACAATTAATCAAGCAGTCTCTAGAGGCTGTTTGGATTAGTAATTTTAGGCGAATATATGAAAGGAGTTTCGTATAAAAGTACTTATAATAAAAGCATGGTTTAAAAGTTTCCCAAATAGACCTTTGCCCAAAAAAAAAAGAATCAAGACTTAAGACTTGAATGGGCGAAATATGAATAATGTTAAGCATTTAAATATCTCTATGAGTCACACGTACTATTTAGTCGTTTCACACATGATACATATATATATGACTTGGCGCTCTGGGAGGATGGTTTTAACTGATGTAAATTTCAATGGAAATGAAAGGGGATACACCGGAGTTACATGACGACTTAAAATGATGATTGCTGGGAGTTGGAGAGTGCAATTTGAATATCTCGATAGAAACGGTACTTGTATGGCGGATGGACGCTCTCGCGAAGAGAGCTCTGAATGATAACACATGCTTTTATATATATCCTGGACTTTGAGGGTGCTTGTGTTGTTTTAACTTCTGAAGGAGCGGGCTAGTGTTCTTTTTTCCTCTCAGTTTTGTTTTCTGGCTTTTCCTTGTATTAAATAAAATAGAATTAAATAAAGGGTAATACTTAGGTCAAGTGCATTATAATTATATATATTATGTCAAATTCCTCTATTACATTTTATTTTTGTTAAGTGTCTTATTTTTTTAAATTATCCCTATAAATATTTTCTCAATAATAATTAAATAAGAGAAGGAAAAAAGTTAAGACAAATAATTATAAAATATTTAAAAAAAATGTTATATTAACTAATTTTTTAAATTTTATTAAATTGATTAAATAGAACTAGATGAGTATTTGGAGCACCAAAAAAACAAGTGGCCTTCTCACCCACAACTCATTAATTACTCTCTCACACGCATCTTAGCACTTAATTACTCTCTCTAACACTCTGAACTATCAGCTGTCTCCTTGTTACTGCTGTTATAATCCTCAACAACTACACCCGCTAAAATTTACCGAAAAATTAAAATGCACGCTTTAAGCAGATTTTTGTTAATTAGCAGAATCTTTTTATTTTCTTAAACGCAAATTTCTGGAAAGTTCAGCGACTCGTAAAATTGTTCGCTCGGCCTATATTGATTAATATATAATATTTTATCTTATATATATAGGCTTCCAGTTTTTAATATATGACATATTTAAATAATTTAATTAAATTATAAAAATTAGTTAAATTATTAAATATGATATGTTATTTCTAAAATATTATAATTATCTTTTTTTACTCCTTCTCTCACTTTCTTAGTTGGTTATTATTGATGAAATATCTATAACGATAATTTAGGAATGAATTGATAAATATAGAAAATAGATTTTATATTTAGGATTAGGAATTTAGGATCAACGCTCTAAATTAAATCTTATATTTAAGATCAGAGGAGTATATTATTGCCTTCTCACTACCACCACCGGCAACTAAACTTGCCCCGCTAAGGTATTAAAATACTAAGAATAAGATTTTAATAATACAAAATTAGAATGAAGTAATTTTATATGTGCATTCTAGTATGGAAAACCAAAAAAAAGAAAGAAAGAAAGAATTGCGTGTCTGGTAGTGAGACGATATCCACCAACAAAAGATTCGTCGAACACAGGCCATAGTTTGTTTCTAGTTCTCGGATCAATATTAAGCCCCCATCCCAGAGATCCTCTTTATAAATACCTCATTCACACTCCCACTTAGCTTCGTACTCAACCAAACCTACAACTTCCTCTATCGTCTTCCTCCCTCACAAATAATTTCATGGCTTTTGCAAACTTCACTACTCCCATCAGAAACCCCATTTCCTGGCCAGCAATGGCGGTTTCTGATGACAACAAAAAGGGTGGCTTTCCATTATTTCCCAGTAACAAGGGCTTCTTCAGAACCCAACGCAGTTTTCTACCAGACTTGACTGTTACTAATGTTGTTACTCCATCGCCTCCGGTCGCTCCGCCGCCACTAACGCCGCCTGAGAGATCGGACACCACCGGCACTCGCCAGCATCCTGCATGGACTAGCATCCCGCAAGATAGATGGGAAGGAGAACTCCATGTTCAAGGACGAATACCATTATGGCTGGTATGCATACAAGCTTATATATATATAAACACACCCATATTCCTTAATCTTCCTAGCTAGTCCTCTCCCTCTCTCTCTCTCACACACACACTCCTAAAACTAATTTGCAGAAGGATTTCTAAATAGTACTTTATTAATACTTTTCATTTAATTAAGCTGAGAAGTTAGATCTATCGTGAAGGGAATCGTTCTTGTTATCAAGAAACCTCGTTGCTTTTCTCCTATGGCTTTTACGTTCGACAGTGGGGGAAAAAGAACTTAAAGTTGATTGTGATGCACGTAATACTTGGGAATCTCATCGATTTGCCAATTCATCTGTCATCATTCTGTGTCTTCTGGGCAGCCGACAAAGTTTTTTCCTAACTAATTATATTAGTTTAGTTCTACAAGATCAAGCAAGCTGTTAATATATTCCTTAATTAATCTTCCTCTGCATATTGTCTTCAGGTGCGTTTAGTTTAAAACTCTCCATGTTCCAGATTATTCTTCATAATATATAAATTCTCAAAATAATACTTCAGCTATTATTTTAGTACATAAATTTTAAACATATTTTTCTATTGTTTTAAATTAACACAAAAAATTAGAATGTATCTTTTACAAGCCACGTAATTAACGTAACATTCAAGAGGAAAATGATAGAAACGAAAGGGATTACTTCGCCTTTTAAACATTTAAAAAAATTAAATTCATAATCATTGTTTTGACATTTGACATGATACCGAAACAATTTTTCTTTTCTTTTTTTTTCTTCTCTACCACAATACAAAAATAAATCTGTACTTTTGGTTTCTCTGTCATACGGGATTATGAATAATCGTATTAAAATAACATGCAGAAAGGAACGTACCTGAGGAATGGTCCAGGGCTGTGGCACATAGGGGACTACAACTTCAGGCACCTTTTTGACGGCTACGCCACTCTGGTCAAGCTTCAGTTCGAGAACGGCCGGTTGATCGCCTGCCACCGCCAAGTGGAATCCCAGGCCTATCAAGCCGCTAAAAATAACCAAAAGCTTTGTTACCGTGAATTCTCCGAGGCTCCCAAGCCTGGTAATTTCTTAGCCTACGTGGGGGAACTCGCTAGTCTGTTCTCAGGCGCTTCGCTCACTGATAACGCAAACACCGGCGTGGTGAAACTCGGCGACGGACGTGTGGTTTGCCTGACGGAGACCCAGAAGGGGTCCATCGTGATAAACCCGAACACATTGGAGACAGTGGGGAGATTTGATTACAGTGACACGTTAGGGGGTTTGATCCACTCAGCACACCCTATTGTGACCGACAAAGAATTCTTGACGTTACTACCAGACCTGATAAAACCTGGTTATTTGGTGGTGAGAATGGAAGCCGGGTCGAATGAACGGAAGGTGATAGGACGGGTTAATTGTCGGGGCGGGCCAGCACCGGGTTGGGTTCACTCGTTTCCGGTGACTGAGCACTACATTATTGTGCCTGAAATGCCACTGAGATATTGTGCTCAGAATTTGCTGAGAGCTGAACCGACGCCGTTGTACAAGTTTGAGTGGCACCCTGAATCCAAAGCTTTTATGCATGTCATGTGCAGGACTAGTGGAAAGATAGTAAGTTGATGATATCCTAGCTTGTCTGTTTACTTTAATTTACTTTCACGGTGAATTGATGATGATGATGATTTTGGAAGGTGGCGAGCGTAGAAGTGCCATTGTTCGTGACGTTCCATTTCATAAATGCGTATGAAGAAGAAGATGAAGATGGGAGAGTGACGGGCATTATCGCTGACTGTTGTGAGCATAGCGCCGACACCTCCATTCTTGATAGGCTTAGGCTACAGAATCTCCGCTCCTTCAACGGCCAGGATGTACTGCCGGATGCAAGGTGTGTGTGTGTATCTATCTTTAAATGATTGAATACAGATATATGAGATTGAAAAGGCTGATAGGGATTTGAAATGACAGGGTAGGAAGGTTCAGAATACCTATGGATGGGAGTGAATATGGGACATTGGAGGCAGCGTTGGAGCCGGAGGAGCATGGGAGAGGTATGGACATGTGCAGCTTCAACCCTAATTGTTTGGGGAAGAAATACAGATATGCTTATGCATGTGGAGCCAAGCGCCCTTGTAACTTCCCCAACACCGTCACCAAGCTGGATTTCGTGGAGAAGAAGGCGAAGAATTGGTACGAGGAAGGCGCTGTTCCCTCGGAACCCTTCTTCGTGGCTCGACCTGGAGCTGCAGAGGAAGACGATGGTAACATCCTCGTCCCTCCCTTTGCAATGTATCTATTTCTTAGCTTGTAACCTCTAACATATATAAATGAAATGAAACGTGGCAGGCGTGGTGATCTCCATAGTAAGTGAGAGAAACGGAGACGGATATGCGTTGGTGTTAGATGGTTCCAACTTTGAAGAGATAGCCAGAGCCAAGTTCCCTTATGGACTGCCCTACGGGTTGCATGGATGCTGGGTTCCTAAACACTGAAACCTTCAACATCTCATACTTCATATACACTTACTCACCTGTTCCAATTACACAGTCAATGAGCGTGCCACTACTTGAATTAATCTATATATGTATTATATAACTATGATTAGCATATGCTTCAATACAGTAAGCGTGTATGATACGAAGTGGTGATTAGGGATATTCTTTTTCCCCATATAAGATAGCAAGAAAAACGTAATGGTATCTGGGGGTCAACTTTGTTCTCGGCTCTCTTATGTATGACTACCCTTATAAAAGCCGTGTGTACGCATTCGTCATGTCTATATATATACATATATCTTTCCCTAAAAGAATGTAATCAGAAATATGAAAAAAGCTCCACGCATGCGATGGTTTCATATATATAAGCAACGACATTCTCCCGACTCCAACAACGTCTTGAATCTCACTGGTTAGCTTGGTTATTTTTCATATGAATATACACACTCACACACACATATACCAACCAAACAAGTGACATCACCGAAAATATCTGAGCTTCTCGGTTTACCGATCGACAAAAACAAATATTAATTGATACTTTTTAATGAAACTAGTATATTTGGTCGACAATGACACGGCATATTTCTCAAACATCTTCGAACAAACAAAACAGGGGACTGAAATCCGAGGAGTCGGTGGCAAAGAGAGCATGGCTGGAATCTGATGAAATGCGTAAAGAATGAAGAATAACATTTATTATATTATTATCACATCATAACAACATTTTGTCATTCAAGGCAACATAGTTATAAGAAATGCTCAGTCTGAGATTTAACTCAGTTATGAGGTCCTAGGAAAGAATAACCAATGGCCCCCTCCCCCCACCTCAAAATGACCGCCAAAAAAAATTGGAAAATCCATGTGAGATCCGCAAAAAGCAAGAACTCAAGAATACGTAATGGTTTGCTAATGAAACATGTATGTTTTCCCAATTTCCAAACTTGTCTGAGTTGTGCGGCTTTAAAAAGCTAAGAGATGGTTATTTCTGGTCTGTATAAACAGCATCAACATCATCAAGCTCAAGTAAATTGCTCATAAGTTCCTTGTTCAACTCCATAGCCTCATCATCTACCTGAAAACCAACGATACTTAAATGGTCTTTCTTCATTTCTTAAGGGAGAGGGAATAGGAAAACAAAAATTTCAGAGAGTAGAAGATATCTTACAAGGTAGACAGGCTCCATATAACTAGAGATTAATATCACGGAGTCAAAATCATATACATTAATGCAACTATTCTATGAACACGGCACGGATAGATATCCATGACAGTCAAGTGATGACCCAAGTCTTCACATATGCACATGCATTAAGGACCACCATTAGCCAGTTTACATGTACAAAGGGAAGGCAGTTAGAGCTCTCCACATCCACTTAACAGGATATGGTCCCAATGTCCCATATGGATCAGTCCAAATTGTAGTAAATTCGTAGTTAATAACCTTTATTGTAGAAATCAGCCTGAGCATAAAACACAATAGGGCCTGTAACTTGAAAATCTGGAAAGTAATTAACTGATAGCAAGTCTATTTTGTATCCTCCAAGAAAGCTTCTTAAAAAATAAGGGACTGAGAAATAGATCAAAGGGCAAAGGATATAAGGAAAACTAAATTCAAAGGAAACAAACCTCAATGGTGGTAATCGGAAGAAGCTCAGAACCACTATCAGGCTCAAAATTTAGGCCTTCCTCTCGCAATCTTGATAGTATAGCTGAATAGTTCTCTGATGAGCCCACAATTTTATAATACCTGTCATGAGAAACAAACACTGCATAGTGCATTCTTGGAGATCCAAATCTCACTGATCTCAAGTTGTATACCAAAAAAACAGCAGTGGCTGAATTTAAATTTTAGCCATTATATCCTAACCACTGAGTAAGAATAGTAATAAAAAGAAGAAAGTCTACAATATACATAGTCAACAATAGTCATATATCACGTCTTAGAGATCTACAGATCAGCTACAGTGAATTGAATTGTTCAGCTTTCCTCAGTCAATCAACAAATTCGTGCCATGCCATTACTCATACTGGATAAGAAATCATTGCTTCACATACTAAAACATGAAGTTCCAAGGCAGCCAAGCTACCTCCTTCTTCATGCGTCTTTAATTCATTATTCTTCGTTTAGGAGACTAGACGGCTTTTTCTTCATTAAATGGAAGAAAAATTTTCTAAGATGATAGGTGCAGTCTCCAGAATTGTTGATGTAAACGTTAAATATACATGGGTTAACAATTTAATAACCTAAATTTATGACCTCAGCATAGCTGATGTCTCTAGCAGTCTAGCTCCAAGTCAATGAGTTAGACCTATTATCTTACACACAGAGCAGAGAACCAGAAGAGAAAATAAGAGCAGCTTATCTATATATTACCCAGAACCATTGAAAAGGATTACCTTTCCGACCTATCCTCCTCGGTATCATCTTCATAAATTGGAGGTTCAATTACATCCTCAGCCCCAGCATCTAAAGCAATGGCAAGGAGCTGATCTTTGTCAGCATCAGTAACTTTTATATTCACTACCCGAGCACGTTTAAACTTGAACATTACAGATCCAGAATCTGCCATCTTTCCTCCATAGTCCTTCACCACTTCTCTAATCTTTGCCACTGAACGATTTATTTTATCAGTAGAGACTTCAACTACCATACTAACTCCACCATAACCATATACCTGGAGCATAAAAGAAGCAGGTCATGAGGTTAAGTAGCATTCCAAGTATAAAATCACCAAATGCAAACCCCTAACACCTTCAAGATCAAATCATGAATAATTTTAATAACCTCATATATTTTTTCAATATATGCTTCTTGCCCCTTCTCAGAAGCTTTTTTGATGTTGCGCTCAACAATATCTTTTGGCACATCAAGTTCCTTGGCTTTCTCAAGTACAGCAGCCAAAACTGAATTTGATGTTGGATTTGGACCACCTTTCTTCACCCTGTCATCAGTATGATGAAAATCGTGCAAAGCGGTTCCCAAATCAATAATGTAAAATAGGACACTACAGAACCCTCTAGTTGGAACTTCAAACCATTATAAATTACTTCCTCCGATCCTAATTATAGGGCAGAGTTAACTAACTTTGCAATTCTTAAAAGAGTGGTAGTTAATATCCTTAAACTTGTAGAAAAATATGACTTTCCAATTTTGCCCTTCGCTTTTGGCCAAACAAAAAAGTTTGCCCTTCACAGAAGGGCTTGGAAAAAAATTTACCTACTATATCTTCACCCTATATTTAAAGACCAAATGTGGCTTTAAAATTTTGCCTATAATTAGGACGAGAGGAAGTAAATAACAAATGTTGATCTACTAGCAGCACCGATCTGCAAATAGTTGAGCAATATCTAAAGAACATAAAAAAGATGACCAATTAAGCTATTTTACATCTATATGTACATTGTTAAGACTTGGCCATGTAATGAAGAATGATTCGATAAATACCTCCGACTCATAATATTTTTGTGCCTACAACAACGGATTAAATAAAGTTCACCATCTTAGGCAATTGAACTACAAGTGAGTTGAAGAATGACTTACGCAGACACAACTTCCTTTCCAATCCGTGAATATAGCTTTGCTTTCTTAGCATCTTGAGCCCCCTGTATATAAGTCAAATATGATATTTTGTAAGTAAGAGATTTCAAAGAATGTCTTTGCAGATTTGTGGATCAAAATCACGCAAGAGTGTGAACTAAGCGCCAGCTGCAATCTAACAAAAAACGTAAAGTTGTAGATTCGAGTAATACATAGTGTCATAGGAGTTTTATCAAACACATGGCGTACACATAAAACCACATGTCAGGCCAGTTAATCCGACAATGAGTCCTGATGAAAAGGAAGCTACAAAAGTCTTTGATAAATTTGTGGTGGCGAAATCTACAATAAGCTGAATAAGTGTCTAAAACCAGTCAACATCAGGTAGTAGAATTAAGAGGAGTTTCTCCACTTATAAAAATGCGTTTGATGCCAGGTGTAGGCATAGACAGAGAGAATAGAGCGACCTTTCTGCCAGCAATTTTGCTTGAACGTCTGCCCATACAGACGGGAGGGAATGTCCATATCGTTCTCGATTGAAAGTTGTCATTACAATTCACTTCTAGGATCGTATCCAACGACGAGAAAGAAGATGCAGACGATAAACCTCTGCTCAGCAAATTAGTCCCTGAATCACAAAGGTCTCTCTAAATACGTTTCAGGAATAGTCATCTAAGACAAAATCAAAGCTCAGAGAAGAAGAGACTCGGAGAGTACTGTGTAGAAAGAAGGCATTGTTGCGTCTGGATAAGACGCCATTTAAGAATCTGTGAAGCACCGCTCCAGTTGCTCTCATAGTAAGGGATGAACCCATTTTTTATTCCCCGCCCTTGAAGTTCGTTGTTTAATCCCTCGGATTCGGTAGAGAGTGGGACTGTGTTTTGGGTGCAAGCCGTTTACAAATTTATGCAAGATTTTGCTGATTTCGCGTTGAATTTTTTATGTTCCAGTCCTGTCACTCTATCAAAAGAAAATGACGGACGCATTCATCGAATAGCTTAGCGCATTTTCGATCCATTTCTCTCTTTTTTTCCATCGAGTCGAAAAAGAAAGCTCAGATGCACGAACTACCATCCGTTGGATCAGATGAACGTGATTGAACATCAACCACCGGATGTGCAACAGCCTCCTCACAGCTTTCGAAATGCACCAGCCCGGAATCGAACTCGCGTCTGTACGGTGGCAGGGTACCATTCTACCACTAGACCACTGGTGCTTAGTAAACAACAAAGGGACTTTATACATTGCAAAAAATGAGGTCTTTTTTTGTTAGCGTCAAAATTTTTAAAAAATAATTGAGCTTATTGATAAAATTTTTCTTTCTCTTAAACGATACTAATATTAGATAAGGGAAAAAAATGAGGTTTTTTTTATGTCATGCATTGATCTCCTGATTAATTCACTGGAGAGAGAGTTTGTCAAAGTTTCACTGAGAAACAAAATATTTAACTTTAAAATTTTAAGAAATATTGAGAGAGCAAAGAGATACTCGTATTATAAATTATAGTCTCCTTGATTCATCTAGAATTGACCAAGCAACTGGTTAATTAATGATCATCCATCTATTTCGCTTTTGTTCGTTATAGTTGACAAGGAAGATATTAAACCTCCAGTGATAGAGGGAATTGATGATTTACTAGTGCGTACTAAGTCGTACTTTCTGTCTCTCTCGGTTCTTAATTAGCTTTTTATTATTTGGATGACTTGTAGGCTTCCTCATCATCCTTCTGGTTTCAGAAAACTAAGACTTTAAGGATCAAAGCTAAACAACAAAGAAATTGTTACATGCATTATTCTTTTCATAACATACGACATTGCCGTGTTTAATCAGTTAATTTACTCCATGGATAGAATGCGGGGGGCGGCACAGCTCAGTCTCCGCCGTTGCCATCCCCTCAGTCAAAGTCAAAATTCTTCAAGGTGCGTCCCCCCTTGACCCTTGATTTTCTAATCATTTAATTTGTATGTATAGAGACCATAAGTGGTTTTGATTAATGTGTATTCTCTTGAGACTTAATAAGTATGACTTGCTTGCTTTGACATCATGCCCTCTAATAATAAATCATAAAGACTTGCTCTTCTAAGTTACGCCGATTCAATCACATCAATAATTGATGGCTTGAAGAGATTGTACGTTGAGATCCTTAAGCCACTGGAAGTCTCACTTGTCGTTTTAATGATTTTGAATCTCCCCTGCTAGTAAGTGGGCATTTGCCTATGATGCTAGATTTTGTTAGTTTTTGAGCAAAATACTATTCCAACCTGGTGATGATGATAATAGGATGACAATAAGTTTGTGGGTATCTGTGACTTGTTATTTTTAGTCCAATAACGATTTTGATGCTAAACCCACGGTCATGCCTTCTTGAACTGTGAAAGACTACGCACAGTGATTTGAGGATATCCCTGTGCAATTGCATACGTGGCGATAGCTTTAAAGGCTGATTAAATACGTAGGCATAGCTTAGTGAGCATACTGATCAGTACTGTAACCATTTCTGGTATTAGAACTTGGAGTGCCTCCACGTGCAAAGAAATACGTCCGTTGTTAAACCCTATATTAGAAACAAAAAAAGCTAAATTAAAAATGACTTTTCAATAACAGTTTTGGAGCCGCGTAAATTTTATAAACATTGTAAATGTACCTTTTAAAATTGTCATTAAAGGTAGTTAATTTTATTTTATTTTACTTTTTTTCGACCTACATCTGCTGACCTTAGACACACCCATTAAAAGTATTAGTGTAGATCTGGAGAGAAAAAATAAAAAATATGGTAAATAAACTAAAGTTCTATAAGATTTTTTTATTAAAACTCTTAGAGCTTATTATAATAAGGTCCATCTGCTGACACCGATTGTTAGTCATCACCACCAATATCACTAAAAAGTAAAAAATATGACAAAAAAATTAAAGATATAAAGAAAAAAAATTACAGATCTTACAAAAATGTTAAAGATCTAAAACATTTTTATTATTAAAACTCTTCAAGCTCATGATGTATTATAATTTATAAATAACAAATGAATAATAACCACGGTTAGTTTTTATTATATGTTGTATTATAGTTTATAAATAATAAATAATTAAAAAAAAAAAAAATAAGTAAATAAAAAAGTTAAATAATAACTTACAACTTTCCTTTATATGTGGCCATGACCCAGCTATGTTATTACAAATGCAGTTAATTAGACACAAAAGTATAGAACAGCTCATAATGCACATACACGAATCTAACATTTATCAACCATTATTGTTTATTTCACCCTTTGAGGATTCATCTCCAATGCAACTCGCAGAATCTGCTAATATTGTCTTGCGTGGTGACTGGCATCCACATTCTAAGTCCCCTATCAAGCACGACATATCTCAATGACTTGCACCTAAGAACCGTGTATTCTAAATCATCTGCACATATATTGTAGCAAGAAGCCAACACTAGACCTTCCAAATTCTCATGGTTCGCAAAAGCCCGAATCCCAGCTCCGGTTATCAATTCACATCCTGTGAAATCGACGGCCACCAAGTTCTCGCTGTTCTCCGCCAGTGCAATCGCTGTTGTATCTGACACATTAACCATCCACAACAGATTCAACTTCCTTAGAGTTTGAATTTCCGCTATTGCCGAGCATCCTGTGTCTGTCACCTTAGGCCCACATTCTGCTAAGTTTAGTTCCTCCAAACGATGAATTTTCTGTAGAAGACACGCGCCGGAGTCCGTGATTCGATCGCATTCCGCCAAAATCAGCTTTTTCAATGACTTGGAGGAAGATCCTGATGCTAAATATGCTAACCCACGATCTGTGATCAAGGAACAGCCCCGCAAATTCAGAACAGTAATGCATGTCGCCCCAGAAATTGCTTCAAGGGCTTCGTCCGTAATCAAATTACACCGACCCAAGTCCAAATCCCTCAGATGCTTCGCTGAACTACAAATTGAAATAACTCCGTCGTTCCCAACGTTCCTTCTTCTTCTGAGCAAAACTTCGTACAACCTCCTACACCCGGCTGCCAAAGCACGGATACCGTCGTCTCCGATGTCCTCGAAACACGATGATTCGTCTGAGTAATCTGTAACTCCTTGCCTCTGTCTAAAATTGAGATTAATAGCCTCGAGTTTGGGGCAAAATTGGGCTAAAATTTGAAGGTGATGGTCGGTGACGAATTTTGAAGACTCGAATTTGCGAAGATTTGGGAATCTGGGCAAGATGGCTGGCAGTGAGTCGGGTTCGAAGACCCGTATGGAGGAACGGGTTAGACCTTGCAGACGCAGCCAGTACCTGCAGACTTGGGACTTGGGAGAAGGACTTCCTGTCGTTTCCGTCACAAACCCATTTGAGGATCAAACCTAATTCATCATCACCCAAACGAGACATCAGCCGCCTGCGCTCTTCGTCCACCGATTCCTTCTGCACACAAGCTTGTTATAAAATATACAGGATTTTTATGGACGTGACTGGGTAAAGCAGAGATGGTCCAAAAACACACACATCTCTGTGAGTGGTATAGTAAAAAAAAATATTATAATTGATTATTTATTTATAATTATTATATTTTTTATTATAATTAACATTTTAAAATTTGAAAAATCTTGAGCCCATATAAGGATCAAAATAGGCTAAGTTAGACGGGGCTTTGGCTCAATACGCCTGAACCAATAACAAGAATATAAAGCCTAAATTTGTATATAAATTATTCTTTTAGAATTAAGTTTGAGTCTATGAAAGGCGTGTTAAGCTTAGAGCTTTTTAAATACCTAGTTAAAATATAAGCTTCTAAAAAGACATTCTATTTTAAGGCTTGAAGATCGTAAGTAAATTTTGAGTCTATTAAAATTTATATTTATATAATTTTTTAATATACTTCAAAGCATATATATTTATAAATATACTACTCTAAATAGGTTTTAAATTTATTTAAAACTTACATATAATTAAATAGGATAACCCTACATGCTTATAGGCCAAGTTTAAGATAACAAAATCTGGTCTATTTAAATTAATAAATTTTTAAATAGGCTTAAGTCTGATATCTTTACTAAACAAGTCAAGTTTTATTAGGTTTTAACTAGGTCGGGTCTTATTAGGCCTTAATCAGGTCAGTTGTAGGCTCCTGTTAAAGGCCTCACATATTTTCACCCTTAACCATTATAGTAATTAAGCAGTAATCCTATTAAAGTGAGGCTCAAAATTTTTTAAAAATTAATATGATACTGATTAAAATTATTGATTGCGGCTTACAGACAAAAAATTTGAAAGTACTAAGTCGAATTGACTTAAATATATTTTTAATCTAACGGTGTATTATAATATTTTAAAAGTATGATTAATGATTGATTTATTAATAAACGAGTTATATTATTCATAACTTATATATAATATAACTTCGCATACATTTTATATTATAATAGTATAGAAATATATAATAGGGAAAATTATAAAAAAATCCCTAATTTAAAATATTTTTTGTGAGAAATACTTAAATCATTGTATGTTTATAGGGTAATAATACTTGATATGTATAAAAAATTATCAAATATTTGTTACCGATAAAATTTTACTGGAGTTCTTCTCCTAATTTTCCTAATAATATACATGCAGGGAGATTTACCAGTGTAATTTGGGTGAATGTATAGAAACATTTGGGCCAAAAAAAAAACAGAAATAGGCAATATAGAAATGAAATAAATTCGACGATTATTATGTTATTAGCGTGTAATAGATAGTGATGCCCAAGGAAAAAAAAAACGATGACATGTTTATTCTAAATGATAAAACTTTCGGTTCAAGGAAAGGTTAAAGTGTAGATATCGGCACATTTAACTTGATGAAACAACTTCATGTTTATCTTAAGAGGAGGGGACCCACAATAATGATAGCAATAATAATAATTATATAATAAACCACGAGGAATTAAACTAGCGAGGGTAGTTTATAAACTGTAGAAAAAGGAATGGCTAAGAGCAACAGAGCAAGACAGATCATACGGGATTCATTAGGACATGTTTGGTGGGAAACTTGGATTTACGAACTGTCTCCCAATATTAGAGATAGAAAGCAAAAGCGATAAAGATGATCATGCGTGTTTCCAAGCTAGCTACAGCGCATTAACCAATTAACCTGATTTTGCCAGGAAATTAAAGTTACACCTTTGCACGCCATTTGATATTTATTTTTGAAAAAATTAACTCACGAGTCCTTATAGTTTCATTATATTTTGAATTACGTCCTTATAGTTTTATTTATTTTACTGAATCCTTATAATTAATTATATAAAAGGTGTGAATCCTTCTGTTAATAGAGGCTTTAACTCCATTAATGTAGAGGTGACGTGGCATTGAAAAAGCTCAATATGGATCTCTCTCGGTATAAGCTTGCCGCGCTCTCTTATCTTTCGTGGCCGACCACACCAGTTGGATGACGCCGAGACTGAGAAGAGCTCCTTCTTCAATTGGCTCTTCTTTTCCATCAATATCGGCTCACTGCTTCTATGCTGTTGTGAATTCAGGACAGCGTCAGGTAAGGATTCGGGTTAGGCATTCCCCCAGTGGCAGTGGCCCTCGTAACTCCCCATGGCGTCGTTTCTTACTTCTTTTCCCGCAGTGGCAACTGGGTTTCTTCCAATGCTTCGTTCTCTTTTCCTCCATTGCATTGAAATATCAAAGAAAATGGCAGCGAATGTGAAAGATGAGAATAAACATGAGGGTGTTAGAGTGTGCTTTGTGTGATAATTAATAGAAACGCTTCCATGGGTAATTAAGTAGATTAATTATTTTGTGACGGATTAATTAATCTTGATTGATGAGATACATACAGTAGTTATTTTAATAATAATTATAAATGTAATATTAATTAACTGGGGGATGGCAAAATTAGCAGAGTATGCTCCTGAGCGAGCATGACACGTGTTTAATAAAATAATGAATTAAATTATAAATAATAAAAAGGGGAGAGACTGGAATGGGGGGAATAGGGTGGGGAGCACATGAATCGCCAGCGCATCTCACTCGTTACGCGACACAGCCTCCTTTGACGGGGTACAACGACAGAAGAAGCTTCTGTATTAATCTGATACTAGTCTATTACATTCACTCCTTTATTAAAGTAATCCCATTTCTCAGTACTAATTAAGCAATAATCCCGAAGCTTCGGTATTCGATTTATTCAAATTAAAATGCTCATAATGCATTTAAATCATAGCCCCATCGAATCGAATTGTTACAGTTCTATTAGCTGTAGCAGTGATCCCATATGCTTGATGTTGCCTAATCCTAAGCTCTATTTTAAGGAAAGCAAAAATGGACAAAATAGGGTAAAAGGGAAGAAGTCGAGCTTCGAATAAAGCCAACACACTCTCCCTTTTTGACTCTGTTCTAAGTTTGGATTTTCAGCCGTGTGTATAGTAGCCGAAAGATGAGTTGTCATGCATGGCTTGTCGGGTTTAATTGGGGGCTAATAGATATTTTTCACATTCATACTTACTTAAATTTAAAATTTTGTATTTAAATAAATAAAATTTATTCCACTTGTACCAGAACATGTGAATATTAACGTTAGTGTTTTTTTTTATATTTCTTCTCTAATATCTTAAGATAAATTATTTTTTAGGTACAATAATAATTTTAGACTAATTCAGATTAAGAATTGAATAATTATTTTAAGTGGTTATCCTACTATTTATGCTATTATGTATGTAAGTTTTAAATTTAAGGCTCTTAGTTAGATTAAAATAATTTTTTAACTAGTTAGTCTAAAAATCAACGCTTTAAGGCAAAGCTATTGGCAGATATTTTGTAGGAGTCAGACAAATGTTATTTTGGGATTTTTAATTTCTTAAGGTGTGAGGATATAGCCCCAACAACATACATCCAGCTGCCATTGACCTTCCTAGAATAACGTCGCATTTAAATTCTCGCAATTTGCACATACATACTTTTACAAACTCCAACAACTTTTAAATAATTACGTTTGTTGCTCCCCCGATTTAATTTTGACCCCAACATGCTGCTCTGTAATTGAACCATTCAATCCCCTTACCTAAATTATATGTCTCTCTTACGTGTTTCACAGCTGTATAATTTACATCCTCCTCCATGGTTTTACACATATCACCTCTGGGCCCCCACGTGGAAAAAATATTTATTTACTAATATCCATATTAATTCCCGTGTTTGCTCGGCGCACAGCAAACAAACATTTCATATTTTATAGTTTTTGATGTTAAAAAATCTCTTCTGGTAAAAGATGATATCGGAAATATTTTATTTTAATTAAGCAAGTAAAAATATAATTTTAGTCTGTAAATTTTTTATCAATTATCAATTTAGTTTATAAATTTTAGTTCAGAGTAACTCAATAATCCTTAATTTCTCTTGATAAGAAACAACTCATTTCTTATATATAGTTTCTTAACTCAAAATAATTTAATCTTTATTATCCCCGACTCAATCAAATTATAAAGAATGAGCTGTAATAATTAAGTTAAACTCTATAGATTAAATGGATAATTTAAAAAATTTAAAGACTAATAAGAATAATATTTTCTCATATAATATTCACTCAATTAGGTTATTTAAACATCTCCATGTACTCCTATATATATGTGTGTAGTAATACGGAAGCGTAGGGTACGAACAGCATTTTACTAATTTGATATTTTTGACCTATGGAGCACCCCCCCCCCTCTTTTACTCTTAGCTTTTTTGTCATTTTATTTGTTTATTTATTAAATTTAACAATACGTGCGACTCAAAGTTTCTCGAATTTCGTACATATTGCACGGCCTCGCATATAGAAATATGAAAACGTCAATATGGACCTTCATTTTTTTACTAGTATTCCTTGCACTGGTCCTTATCAGGGTAGCGATCCATGGAGAGTGAGATTTATTAAACCTTGACAAATAAAAAAAAGTTGGGTTCTTTAGACCGGACTTCGTAAAATACAGAAAGTCTACAATCTCTGCTAAACATTCGATGGAATCTGTCAGCTGCATGCAAGTGAAAATGTGTAACAAGCACCCAACTTTTTCGCCTCTGATTTTGAGAGGCGTGTAGCTTATGAATAATTAAACTTTTTCGTGTACACATACTATTATATTTTTTTTATCACTGTAATATTATTGGTTGGTGATAGAATTCCTCGTAGTATATATTTTACGGAGACAGATTTGGGGAACGAAAACTCGTAACGAGATAGGGGAAGGAAGTAATGAAGAGAGAAAAATCTCACTAATCTAGAGAATGTTCTCTCGCTCTAAACATTAACCGTGTCTGTATATGTAGGCTCTATTCTTATTCTTGACTCTCTCGCCCTTTCTTCTCCCCCCTTTCCTCTCTCCCGGCAATGGCTCACCTCTTCCGAGACCTATCGTTGGGCCACTCCAAGAGAGAGGTATCGCCACCGACAATCACGGTCACTAAATCAGCCATGGTCGCCGATGTCCTTCCCTCGCCGCTTGGTCAGCTCGCCTCTAAGCTCACTGATTCCGAACTCAGGCTAACCGCGTACGAGATCTTCGTCGCTGCTTGCCGCACTTCCTCCGGTAAGCCACTCACCAACGGCTCTAACTCCTCCTCTAACCATCTCGACTCCCCGAGCCAGCACTCCACCAACTCCCCCATCTCCCCTGCCTTGCAGCGATCTTTAACTTCCACCGCCGCCAGCAAGGTCAAGAAGGCATTCGGCTTGAAATCACCTGGCTCTGGATCCAAGAAGAGTCCTGGCTCTGCTTCCAGTTCTGGTTCAGGTCAGCAGAAGTCTAAGCGACCATTGACGGTTGGGGAGCTCATGAGAAATCAGATGAGGGTTTCGGAGGCGATGGACTCGCGCGTTAGGAGAGCGCTACTCAGAATTTCTGCTGGGCAGGTCTTTTTCAAATAACTCTGTAGCAACTTCTTTGCCAATGCACTTCACACTTGTGCACCTATCCTCACAGATGCACATTTACGCATGAATGTGTGTATGCATGTAAGTGTATATGGAAGATGCCATTTGATCTGGATTTCTGGGTTGATTTTCTTTCCAATCTTCATTTAAATTAATTTTCCAATTTACGTGGAGCTCAAGTTTCAGAATCGTCC
The DNA here is from genome assembly GCA_037074615.1 of Leucaena leucocephala. Lineage (NCBI taxonomy): Eukaryota > Viridiplantae > Streptophyta > Magnoliopsida > Fabales > Fabaceae > Leucaena > Leucaena leucocephala. The sequence goes on along the minus strand of CM073517.1, from coordinate 3,086,710 downwards.
TCCTGACATTAAAACTTATTCGATCTGCTATTGCTTTCTTCAAATTTTGTGAATTGAAGATTTTAACGTCTCTTCCATCCGATGGAAACGATGATGCCGATGACTGACTTCTGTTATTCTTATTGTTATCCAAATCTACGTGACTCTTCTGCACTCTCTTCAATTTTGAAATTATTTACATCTTTGCACTTGGATCGTAGTGTTCCATGTGGACAATGTTTGAGTTGTCAATAATGATTATCAGGAAAACTCTCAAATTATCCTGTTTAAGAACTCGGCGAAATGTAAATACCATGAGGTGCTCATTTACGCCCGTTAGTTGTTCCATGCACGTAGATACACACTATTGCTTATGCTTTAAATTGCTTGTATGCATATTTTTCTGAGAGGACGGGTATTTGCATTAAAAATATAAAGACAGAAAGAAATTAATCAAGTTAAAATAATCATGGTGAAGCTATTTGTTGCTGTTTTACAGGTTGGAAGAAGGATTGAGTCTGTTGTGGTTCCACTAGAATTACTGCAGCAGCTTAAGATTTCAGATTTTCCTGATCCGCAAGAGCATGACGAATGGGTGAAGAGAACCCTGAAGGTTCTAGAGGCTGGTCTACTTTTGCATCCCCATATGCCTCTAGATAAGTCAAATTCTTCTGCACAGCGCTTGCGGCAGATTATTCATGGGGCTCTGGACAGCCCTATAGAGACTGGGAAGAATAATGAATCTATGCAGATTCTCCGCAGTGCTGTCATGTCTCTTGCTTGTAGATCCTATGACGGGTCTTCCACTGATTCATGCCACTGGGCAGATGGAATCCCTTTCAATCTTCGGCTTTATGAAATGCTCCTGCAGTCCTGCTTTGATGCTAATGATGAATCCTCAATTATTGACGAATTTGATGAGCTGATGGAACAAATCAAGAAGACCTGGGGGATTCTTGGATTGAACCAAACGCTTCATAATCTCTGCTTTACCTGGGTTTTATTTCACCAATTTGTTGCAACTGGACAGATGGATTTGGAGCTACTGTCTGCTGCTGATGGTTTACTATCAGATGTTTCAAATGATACAAAGACAACAAAGGATACAGAGTATTCCAAAATTTTGAGTTCTACATTAAGTTCTATATTGGGGTGGGCAGAGAAAAGGCTCCTTGCATATCATGAAACTTTTGATCATGGAAATGTCGAAACCATGCAGGGCATTGTTTCTTTAGGGGTAGCAGCTGCTAAGATTTTGGTTGAAGATATATCTAATGAGTATCGACGAAGGAGAAGAAATGAAGTCAATGTTGCCCGGGATAGAATTGATACTTACATCAGGTCATCACTACGTACTGCTTTTGCTCAGGTAAGTTGTCCTTGTCTGCACTGTTGGCCTTTTCCTTTAGTAGAATGTGGTAGACTTGAGATAAATCTTTTCCTGGTCCAAGCGCTGCAGACATGGCAGTGTAGCCTTGTATGCTTCATGTGAGAGATTGAATATTGTCTTAAGATACATATTTACCCTCTCCTTTGGTTAGTTTAACCAAGAAGTCGATCAAGTTTAAGCTAAGTGAATAGATATTTTAAGATAAATCTTAAGAGATTTAATAGCTAAAATATTGTGATCCTGGTACAGTCATGGCAATAGTTGTCTTGAATCACTCTTCTGTCACTCTCTACAATTTACCAGACATATTTGCTGAAATATGTGTTTTGTGCTTTTATAGATAATGGAGAAGGCAGACTCAAGCTGGAGAGCATCCAAAAATCAGCCAAATGCTCTTCCTCTCCTTGCTATTCTTTCTAAGGATGTTGGTAGCCTGGCAGTTAATGAGAAGCGAGTGTTCAGTCCAATACTTAAGAGGTGGCATCCTTTGTCAGCAGGTGTTGCTGTGGCCACTCTTCATGCATGCTATGGAAATGAATTGAAACAGTTCATCTCGGGTATAACAGAACTGACACCTGATGCAGTACAGGTGTTGAGAGCTGCAGATAAGTTGGAGAAAGACCTTGTACAAATAGCTGTAGAAGATTCAGTAGAGAGTGATGACGGTGGCAAAGCAATAATTCGTGAGATGCCTCCTTATGAGGCTGAAGCTGCAATTGCCAATATGGTGAAAACATGGATTAAGACTAGATTAGACAGACTTAAAGAGTGGGTTGATAGAAATCTGCAACAAGAGGTTTGCATTCATCATCTTTTTATGTTACGCTTCCTTTTGATGATTTTTCATCACCACTGTATTACTAGGGCCAGGTGTTTATAATATGTGAGTTTAGGTATACTTTAATTGTTTGCCTAATATCTTCAAAGTAATGTAGTTTATTGTGATATAATAGGTCTGGAGTCCACAAGCAAATCAGGATGGTTATGCCCCTTCTGCTGTTGAAGCATTGCGGATCATAAATGAAACTTTGGATGCATTCTTTCAGCTTCCGATACCAATGCATCCTGCATTACTTCCTGAACTGATGAATGGCCTTGACAGATGCCTCCAATACTATGTCACCAAAGCAAAATCTGGCTGTGGTAAATAATGTTGAACTTAATAATTGAGCTCTGATATTTAGTTTACGTAATAATTGGGCTTCTTTTTTAACAATCCCCCCTTCCCCACAAAAAAAAAAAAAGCTGCAAAAATAATAACTGGGTTAACTTTTCTTGATATTCAGGATCACGAAATACATTTCTTCCAACAATGCCAGCATTGACCAGATGTACTATTGGATCAAAATTTCAAGGCTTTGGGAAGAAGAAAGAAAAATCACCTAATGTTCAGAAGAGAAGCTCTCAGGTGGCAACAAATGGGGATGCCTCTTTTGGGGTACCGCAGCTTTGTATTCGCATAAACACTTTGCAATGGATCCGTGGTGAATTTGATGTTCTGGAGAAAAGAATTATCACCCTTCTACGAAACTCTGAATCTGCTAATGTGGAAGATTTTTCAAATGGATTGGCAAAGAAGTTTGAATTATCTCCAGCTGCATGTGTTGAAGCAATTCAGCAACTATGTGAGGCACTGGCATACAGAATCATATTCCATGATCTAAACCACGTTTTATGGGATGGTTTATATGTTGGAGATCCATCATCTTCCAGGATTGAACCATTTCTGCAAGAACTTGAGCGAAACTTGATGATCGTTTCTGATACAATCCATGAAAGAGTTCGTACACGGATTCTTGCTGATATAATGAGAGCTTCCTTTGAGGGATTCTTGCTGGTCTTGCTGGCTGGAGGACCCTCACGTGTATTTTCCCGTCAGGACTCTCAGATCATAGAAGATGATTTCAAATCCCTTAAGGATCTCTTCTGGGCAAATGGAGATGGCTTGCCTTCCGAATTAATAGACAAGTTTTCAACTACAGCAAGGTCTATCCTCCCCCTCTTCCGAACTGAGACAGATAGCCTCATTGAGCGGTTTAGAAGGGTAACCCTGGAGGCATTTGGCTCCTCAGCTAGATCTAAACTTCCTTTACCTCCAACTACCGGACAGTGGAATCCATCTGAACCTAACACATTATTACGCGTTTTGTGCTATAGGAATGATGAATCAGCTTCTAAGTTTCTTAAAAAGACATATAATCTACCTAAGAAAATGTAAGAATCTTGAGAACCTGTGTGCAGAATGGAAACCAAGATATTCTCTCTGGAAATTGCATTATGCTTATATTTCTGGTTCTGCTTGTATTTGGTACAATACTGCCCAGCGGGTTCTGCATTGTTGAGCGAAGTTTACTACAGGATGCAGCTGTCTTGTATAGTGTATTTTGTTCAAATCGGTACTGTTGCTACTTCCATATTCAATGGGTCTGGAGAAGGGCAAGCATATATGATGGCCTATAGTATTCCTAGGGCAGAGGCTTTATTTGCGACGTAGTTTAATATTCTTTCTGATTCGTTGAATCATCATTTGAAGGTAGGATTATCTTCATAGTATTTCTGGTGATTTCTTCCGCGGTACTATGGAAAATTCTTTTGTTGAATTACCTTGGAGTGGCTTTATCACATTTTTACTAGTAAGAAACAAAAGCAATGTATAGCATCTGTTTATTGAAGTTGATGTCATTATTCGTCATCGTGTAAGTTGGGATCATTCTGTCTATGCGAAATGTTTTTTTATGTTACACCTGACAAGTTGAACACATTCTAATGCTTGTATTTATTTTTCTCTGGTTGAGAATATGTATATATATATGATGTATCAGTGTATATTAGAAGCAACAAAACTATAAAAGACAAAGACTGAAATTAACTTCCTAATACCATCGGTAATAGTATTAGATTGATGTAGGGACGACCTTGAAGGGTGAGGGAATTCGCTAATATGCCCTCTTTCTCTGAAAATGATAATGACCGGATACTGGTTAGGATAATGACATTCTATTCAAGGCAAAACACCCAAGACCTTTCTTAAGCTATCCAGATACTTGATGAACCTCAGTAACATGTACTCTAATATAACATGTTTATGTATACCAATCCCATTCTACATTCTTCTCATTGCCATTCGCCTTTACCTACGAGCACGTTCTTAGAGTTAAAAAGCTTTGACTTTTTCTACCGAAGTTTTTAAAACGTACATGGAGAAGTATTTAGGGATCTAGCTATTCTCAAGTTAACGGTGTCGAGGAAGGAGTTACAAAGTTATTTTATAAAAAATAAACTGTCTTCAGTTACAACTTCTCCTCTCAATAGCATTACATCACAATCTAATGGTTAATAATTGTCAGTTGAGATTGAAACGAGAAAGTTTAATTAAAGGGATCCAAATCCACTATCTGGTGTATATAATAAAAAAATGGGGGGAAAAGAAGTAAATAGTGCAATGCAATAACTTCTAGCATGCCTGAACATGTGTTGAGGATGATGATTTTTTTTTGTTTGTATAAAAAAAGTTTAGGTGGGTTCGATATTAGTTTCCTACTAAGGTCAGAGTATAGAGAGTGTTTATAGGAGACTTACGAGATTGCTTATTAAAGGACCTCTCACAAAAATAGCGAGAATCGAACTCACGTTCTTGTAAGATACGAACTCGATCTTTATTATCTATACCAACTCTTATTGGGCATGGGCATGTTGATGATGATGATGTTTGCACGGCAAAGCGTTACAGGTGGAAAGGTTTTCGGAGGTGAAAATGCACGTAGTGATCTCAAGGTTCGAACTAGGAGATTTGTCAATATGTTACTACATGTTACAGAAAAAAACTAAATGAAGTTTACACGCCGGGCCAGATATACAGGGATTCATACCGAAGCTTAATGCCGGCTCTTCTAGAGTATATACCGAGAAGCCATGAGAAAACACATGGGTACATGATGTTCATTACGCTGTAATGTGCAATCCCCTGTGCAGAATAGGACGCGTCTTATTTACATACGTGTTCTATTTTGCAAATTCTGAAGACTGGAGGCATTCCTTTATAATCTCCTTGATCCTTCTCTTCATTAGCTTATCTTTCACACCAGCAAGCATGTTTCTGTAGAACATTTCCAACCTAATTAGCCTACTACGATCTGCTTCCTCTAACATGCTCTCCCATTCCTTTGCAATGTCGAATACCCCTGAGTTACTCAATGACACTGGGATGTCACGTTCATCAAAAGGTTTTCCAAATATTGAACCATGAAGTATCCCGGCATATCTCTCCATCACCGAAAACCTTGTCTGAAGCTGCTTCAGTTCATTCAATGCTGACGCTAATTTCTCATCCATTTCGGTTTCTTTTTCTGTCGTCTTATCTTTCTCCCCAGTACTCTTCAGCTCCTCTTGCTTGAAATCCTCTATCAGTGGAGGCCATAACACTAGTGTGGGAGTATAAAAATCCACTGCCTTGCCATTTCCCAGAACCCCACTCCTTCCCCTACCCCAAGACCAAATCTTATATCCCTCCCGCGCAACGATAACCGTATGCGCAGCTCCACAAGCAACTTGGATCGGCTCTGGAAACCTAGGTTGATTTGGCGTACATGAGATAAGAAGGGGAGAGAGCGCGTCCCCCGAAGCAGTTCCAGTGAAAGTAGCATCAGGGCACAGGCCAAGACCCTTCTCCATTCCCCATGACCACACATCCCCAGATGATGAAACAACACTAGTATGAAACAGGCCACAGTCAACAGAAATTAGATGTACATGCTGTGGCAATTCTTTGACCGGCGTAGGAAGCAATTCGCTTCGCGTGGTTCCATGCCCGAGTTGCCCATTATCCCCGAGGCCAAACGTCCAGCACATGCTTGCTGATGAATCACCGCGGCTCTTTTTGTGAGTGAGCAAAGCAGTGTGAAAGGCACCACAAGCTACCTCATAAATTGCCCAGGGGGACTCCTGGTCAAATGATTTTACAACTTCTGGTTGTGGCCTGCTCTCCCTGTCCCCCAAGCCTAATTGACCATGGCTGTTATTACCCCAAGAGTAGCACACGAGGTCTTCGCCTACGTATGACTCTCCTGCGGTAACTAATGCCACAACATGCTCATTCCCACATGCAATCTTGGCAACAGTATGGCCGTGGAAATCCCATACTGGTGTGGGAATGAAACTGCTCACAAGAGAGACCCTCCTTCTTTGCTTTTCTGTGGGCAGTTTCCCCACATCCATAAGGCCCCTAGGTTATCAATAGTCAGAGACATCATTCCTCCTGCTTTGACAGAACATATCTGCAAAAATTGAACACACAAGCAAATGTATGGCTCTCTCCTTGGCCTGTTTGTATGCCAGAGAACAGAATGTATGCCGTTAAGCAAATACCTTTAGTGATGCCTTACTTTCTTCTTCTGGTGTGTCTGTTGAAGAGTCAGGAGGGTGCAACTCAAGAAACTTGTTTAATAGGCAGGGAACTAGAGACTTATCTCCATTAGAGTCATGGGACTCCTCTTCGTCAACACCGAGTTGACCATCCATACAATAGTCAAGGATATAGTTGAATAATACGAACAAACAGACAGAACAATAGAAGTAGAAAGCAGTACTTTTTTGTATCTGACTTTCGCAAGGCATTACAATTATGTTAAGGATACAGATATTGTAACCCCAGCACCAGACCGATCCATCATCTGTCAACACACAAAGCAGCAAAAATTAAACAGGAGGAATGTTCTTAAAATTCCAGTTTCATGAAGCAGCCCTAGGTTTACCTAGAGACATACTCAGTGTTATCAGACTGCAGTCTGCTAGATATTGCATGTTGTTTCATCGCTATTCTGACATAAGCTCTAGAAGCGTGAAATATACAAATACATCCACAAAATATTTATTTGTAAGCAGATAATAATTAAACATACATATCCATTGCACAGAAACGCCAAATCTTGAGAAATTTAGTCAACATGGTGAACTGTCGTGCTTATAATAAGCATGCATATATATAGTAGGATCCTATATTCTGAAGATTTTACTTAGGATCCTATATAAACCAGTTGAAAATGGTTAGTAAACCATATCACACTCGCTTGTTTCCGAGTTAATCTTCACTTTTCCCTTCTTTTCCATGCTCGCATTTTTCTAGTTTTTTCCACCAGAGCGAGTTCAGCAATAACAAAAAAAAAAATTACAGGAGAGGAGGAATAAAGAACAAACTCAAAGGTGAAAAATTCTTATAACCTGCGACAGCAAGACTATGATAGGCACCGGCAGCAATTCCCACAATTTTGATAGTGTCTCCTGATGAATTGGGATTTTCAAACTTGACCTGAACAGGAAAAAGCTCGTCCTCTTCTGAGCCTCGCCCAAGTGGCCCCAATATTCCTCTTCCCCAGGAATATACACACCCATCCCCTACAATCAGAAACATAAAAGTTCCCCTGCATTCGTCAATGCAAGATGTCTCTAAAAGAAGTGTTAAAAACTACAGAAATTAAGATCCAATTCCCTTCCGAAGCCATCATAATGGCAAAACAATAAACTTCTCAATGGCGTCCAACTCAATGATCATACAAGCTAGTTGAGCACCCCACGATAAAGAAATGCCAAAATTTTATTTCGGGCATGGGATTCCGATTCTCAGGAACATATCCCAGAAGACAATAAGGATCCGCCATATGATTGATTACCCAAAACACTGCTCCGATAAGTTTGATAAGTCTTACTGGTTAGAGCTAGAGTTCGCCGGCAGCTACGGCGACTACTTTAAGAGATAAATTGCCGGAGTTTGGAAAATTCGCAGCGTCCTCCATTATCTCCTGCCACTAAATATTTAAGTAGCAATGCCTGGTTAATGTTTGTGAAAGCATAAAACCCGAAGCTCTTTTTATACTGAGCTTGTAACAGCCTTCAAGTGGTAATGGTAGGACTATGAAATGGGTGGAGGAAAGAGACAAGATCATATTCGTAAGAAAATAAATTCACTTTATCCTTTCACCAATAATAATATTATATATATATATATGCCTTCAGTTCCACACGAATAAAAAAAAGCTACCCTATATTTGATTGTTTGATTGTTGACTACATGCTAGTTTAACTTTCTCGATTAGCAAATTAGACCAGGCAATTGCTTATTAAACAGTTATTTGTATCCTTTCATTATCATATTAAGATGTAAGGAAAGCAAAATCCCCTCTTTTTATTCAAACTATTAGTACTAAATCAAAATAACAACGATAGTTGGTTCGAAGAGAAGAGTACCACGTATCTGTCTTTTGGTAATACTTGTCGGCCTCAGTCCTTATCCTCCTAATCCAGAAATGAAAACCAAGAAGATAGAAGGATGAAGGTCTCATCCCGGGTCTTATTCAAGAGAATTAATAGATTATATTTTGATGAAAACTTTGAATCTCGTGAGGCTTAATCGTCAAATACGGCATTGAAAATTCGGGAATTGGTCGTCGGAAGTCGGATTACTTTAGCATTTTAAGGTATATGCGGTGTTGAGTGTGGATTTAAGATAGTTCTCTAGGATTAGCCAAAAGTATTACGTAGTTGTGACATTAAGGTTGGAATATGTTTCGGATAAGGCATCCATAAAAAATATATTCCTCCCATTGAAGCACGACGAAGTTACGTCGTCTGCTAACTAATCTTCAATGTTACAGAAACCACTGTGCTTTCCAACCGAAGCATAAATCGAAAATAAGCTTGCAACCAAAATCCGGGGATTAAAAATAACGAATTGCCAATCAACTAGAAACAATTTCTCGTCTTTCTTACAATTTACGCTTGATCATGAATTTAAGAATGAGCTATCCTACAAATCTGCATTTTCATCATCTAACCTAGCTATGAACAAATAAATATACAGAATTAACCGTTGCATGGACCTCCACTGGTCTCGGCCATGTCGTCCTGATTAATGAAAGCAGAGAGATTTAGATACTGATCTTGATCATTCAATCCCCTCCATCTTGCCCTACAAATCACACAACTAGCCATTCTCCTTCCCCTGCTTCTCTTCCACTTCACCAAACATTCTTCATGAATTGGATTCCGACACGTCTTACAGGAGACGACTTTGTCATCCTTCCCTATTTCCTCCAGACAAATCGGACACGTGGTCCCATCCTCCACCTCTATACTAGGTTCCTGCCTTTCGCTGAAGAAAAGCTGGTGAAACCTATCGCGAAGTGCGGCCCCGGCGAGGGCGTCCGGAGAGGTGGGGATGTCGAGCAGGCGGCGGAGTTGAGTGGGGCGGATGGTTCGCCGGCGAAGGCAGAAGTGATCGAGGGGGAGGCCGAGAACTCGAATGAGGACGAAAAGAATGTGCTTGCAAGGGGTGGCGCGGTCGGGGCAGGTGCAGGCAGGGACGGAGGAGAGTGTGACGGTGTAGACATTAGCGGTGGCGCCCAATATGAAGAAGGAGGAATGGGAGCGGTGGAGGAGGAGGAGGGGGTGGCGGAGAGCGCGGAGGATTCGATCGGAGAAGCGAGGATCGGGGGATACAGAATCCATGGATGATGAAGGATGAAGAGAAGAAGGAGAGAGATGAATGGTTATGTAAAAAGGGGAATGGATTCTTGGGGAAGAATTGAGGGACAAGTGAAGGATAGATGAAGGAGAAGGGAATCAATTCCGTGAGAGAAACAGCTAACTTGCGTACTTCTCATCAGTTATAGAAATCTCAACGCTTCTTTCAGTACCCGCCAACGATTGTATTTTTTTTAAAAAAACAAATAATATGTATATTTAGTAAGTTAACCTTTTACTTTGGAAAAAATTGGCTACAAATACCTAATTAAGAAATTAATTGGCTTGGAATTGCCGGCAATATACAATTTACGCGTAATTGATCTTTCATAATATGTAATTACTTTTTATGTGTAATAGATCTTTCATAATATGTAAATATTTTTTATAAAATATAATTAATACCAATATACAAATACCTTTCACATTATACACTTACTTTCTATTATATGCAACAATTTTTTTTAATATGCAACTATCTTTCACCAAATTTTAAGTCTCATTTCTCAATTAATTTGTCAAATGGGATTCATTCTCAATTTTTCCTTTACTTTATTTTTAATCATATTTTTATATTATAAAGGAAAATAGTGCAAGGATCTAATTAAAATTAGATAATATTATAAGAATTTAATTTAATAGATATCGGATCGAACAAAATTTGAGAACCTTTCAAACGTAATTAATTGTATTCTATGGTGCTTTAGCAGGAGTAAAATGTGAAAAATGAAGAATCCTGTGAATGGGAGGAAAAAATAAATAAAAGGAGGGTCTTGTGAGAAATTACTAAAAAGAGAATTTTTTTTTGGTTAAATTTTTTTGACAATCCTGGATGGGGGCCTCTGCGGGCGAAAGCGAACTTGCACTTTCATTTATCTCCTCAATATCCATTTTCTACAGAGAAAAGGAGCAGATTGTGGCACTTCATAAAATTTCATCTTTCCCCATTTTACGACCCACTCCTTGCTTTCATACATCGAACAGCCACTCAATGTTCCCTTCCTTCCAAAAAAATAGCCAACCTCGGGAACAGGTAATTTCTATCTCCCTCTTCTTAAATCTATTTCTTCATCGTGCTTTTGTCCAACTCCATAGAAGTGCTTATAGGTGCTGGTAGACGAATTAAAGGGCTTTGGGCTTACTTGGTTCTACTGAGCCGACGATTCATAGTTTCTCACCGTTTCTACGTAATTTAAGGAGATCGAATTGGTATTAGTTGTTGATACATATTCTTAGTCGCCGGAAATTGCTCCTTCTTCTTTCATTGGGCCCTCCTTTTTTCTGCTGATAAAATGGAGACTCCCGGCACCAATTTATATATTTTCTTTTCTGTTCTCATGTTTCCGTGACCTCTCTGAAAAGGGAACTTCCGAAATTTGTACATATTGAGTCACTTTATTTCCTCCCATTGGAAATTAAATATGTTTATTCTTTTATGATTTGATAAGATGTTGACTTTTGTTATGTGTTTTGTTTCCTTCTCAATGTTTTCATTTGCCTGTCTGTACACACAGCAACAAAAGCAAGAAAGAGAGTGGTTAGGAGTAAGTTTCAAGCCTGAAAACTTCATTCCAGGTCTAGTCATAGGCTTCATTATTGGGTTGTTGTTTGATTTATCAAAACCTGGTAGAAATTTATCAACAAAGAAAACCTTATCATCGGGCAAGCTCCAACAGCAACTGTCAGTCCCAAGTAATGGTGATCAAGAGCTTAAAATGGTTTGTTACTTTGCCTTGTCATCGCTTTGTCATGTCGTGGGCGCTTTACCTTTGCATTGTGTTTTTTAATTCCTTTCATGCTTCTTTGGTAGATTAATTTTACCTCATGTAAATAAGGCATTTTAGTTTGTTGGTCATATGTACATAACTCAACTTGTGTCTATACTGTCAAAGTTATTGAGAAGATAAGTTTTCGAAATGAACACAATTTTATGATGCATTAATACAGTATAAAATGCTTTTATCATTTTACATGGAGCAGCTTTCACTGAACTTCTAGGCAATCCATTACATGCACAGAACCAAACGATGTAGCATGAAAACCACGGCTTTAGCTGGAATGCCTATATGAAATATGAAACATCTTCTTGTAATTGTGTTTCATTTATCTTTTGTTGCAGTTGATTGATTATTCAATTGCTAATGTAATAGAACTCCTATTTTTGTTTTGAAATTATGGTTGGTGAGGTTAATTTGAGCGTGAATGCATTGAATTTAACTTTATTGAAGCAGACTTCTATTATTGGGTTGCTGAGATATTTCTGGTTTCAATGTTTGAACTGTATGCGCCAGGTTCTGGTAGTTAGACAAGACCTAAAGATGAAATCAGGAAAGATAGCATCTCAGTGTGCTCGTAAGATCCCTAACCATTCTTAAATTTGAGGATTTGCACTTCATCCTAACCATTATGTGCTGTATGAACTTAATTCTCCCCTCATGCTTTGTCTTATCAGTTGATATCTTTTTTGTTTACATTCACTGTTTTTGCAGATGCTGCCACTGGAATGTATGCTGAACTAATGTACAGGTACTTTGAAGTGTATTTTCCGAGCCTTGAGATTTCCCTGTTTTCATATGGAGCACGCCAACCCAATCCACTGACCTGCAACCCTTTCACACTTGCCTTCAATATTTTAGAAACCAATTGCTTTTGCTTGTTGGATTTGGAAATTGTAACAGTTGCTGATCTGTGTGGGCCCTTGTATGGGTTATTCATGTTTTATGAAAATTTGGTGTCTTGGTTGGTAATAGTTCCTTTTTTGTTGACATTTATAATGTCATAGGTTGGGCAAGTAGGTGGGGGCTTTTGTGCATGCATGCATGTATCAAACTTGTTATCTCAAACATGGAGATGTTGATCATTCAGCAAGGATTGTTTTATCATACTCAACAACATAGACATCACAATGTATTATTTAAAAGTGGATTTCATTTCAGGGTTCTTCTTAATTTTTATATTCTCTGCTTTCACTTTTTCTGATACGGTAAGCTCCACTACTGACTTCTATTGCAGCCATCGATCCCTTTTGAGGCAATGGGAACAGTGTGGCCAACCCAAAATTGTTGTGACGTGCAAGAATCAACAAGAAATGTAAGCAGGTTCTTTATTGTCAATACTGTAACGTCAGTTTCCAGTCTAGTGCATGGATTCATCCCATCACTTTCCTTACAAAACAGGAATAAGCTGAAGGAAGCAGCTGACAGTATTGGCCTTCCCACTTTTGTTGTTGCTGATGCTGGACGAACGCAGGTAACACTTTGGTATAATATTAAAATTTCTGTTACAACAAAAGCTACCCTCATTGCAGATGGTATGGAGTGAAACACCTCGTGAAATTTCAGAGTTTGTCTTGGGAAATGAAGGTGTTGTTGAAGTTCAAGAATAAAGTTTCTGCTCTCTGCAGCCTTTGATGCAAAAGCATAGAATGGTTGCAATGAATTGAGGCTTGGATAGGATACAAATGGCTAACTTGCAAATGCTTGAATTTTTTTTTCTTCTTGGGTTATTTCCTCAGTTACTATCATGTCATTGAAACGTGCTTAAAATCCGAGATTTTTGAGGATTAGATGATTGTTGTGTAGCATGAGAGAACCACCAAAATCTGAGGCACACAGCACAAAAATTATTGTTTTATACATGCTGCTGTGTGTAACTACGAATCCCTCACATCAACTAAACTTAGCATATAACTGAAGACATGAAATAAAACGATCTTGCAAGAACCAAATTAAGGGCTGTTCCTGATGAATTTGTTCTATTTCAGGTTATGGCAGGGTCGAAGACCGTTCTTGCAGTTGGACCTGGTAAGCTTGTAATTTGATGCTTTTGTTTTTGTTTTTAGAGAGAAACTGAATGTGGGGTGTATTGGATATGATACTAATGCGAATGTATATACATGTGATTGTGAAATTGGAAAAAGGTCCAAAAGCATATGTGGATTCGTTGACTGGGAAGTTGGCCCTTCTTTGATAAATAATGACGATCCATAATCAGTTCAGCCTCCAAATTCATACTGTGATCGCCTGAATCTCTGAGGCCTTTGAAGTCAATAGAAGCGGCCTAAATTTTGTTCTTTCTGATTCATTGTGTAACACAGAACAAACGCTCACCCAACTCTCTATCTAGGATTTGATTAATTGTATGCCAATTTGTTTTTGGGCGTCGGGTTGTATGGATTTTATTCACTTGTAGTTGTATCAATGCCCCAACTTGTCACGACTGAGACTAACTCTTCATGCAGTTCGTGTACATTTTATTAATGAATAATGATGCATATCAACAATGTCTTCTTTTGCCCCTAGAGAAACAAATAAAAATCCGAATTTTTTACTCCAGCTTCAAAACTCAAGTATATATGTGTATTGAAGAAGAGAATCATATTTTATTGATGTATCGATGTCTACCCAGTCCCATACATATATAGCGTCCGGATATCCCATTGTAGGCGGGATATCCGGCGGAAACCAGAAAGGGAATATCAACAGAATAACAAACAATTAACACAGAATTGATTACAGAATAAAATCGAGTCATTATGGCTAAGAATCAGAGCAGATTTAGTGGAGAAAATCATGGGCTTTTCAACACTCCCCCTCAAGCTGGAGAGTAAACATCGAGCATTCCTAGCTTGCTTCTAAGCCCCTCAAACTTGATTCTTGCCAGAGGTTTGGTCATGATATCTGCAGTTTGATCTGTCGAACGTATGTGCTCCAGATTAATGATACCTCCTTCTATCTTTTCTTTAATAAAGTGCCTGTCAACGTCGACATGTTTTGTTCGGTCATGATGGACTGGATTCTTTGTCATTTCAATACTCGCCTTGTTGTCACACCAGAGTTTTAGTGGTCCTTCATATGGGATATTCAGTTCCTTTAGAAGTCTAATAAGCCACATTCCCTCGCACACTCCTAGTGCTACAGCCTTAAGTTCAGCTTCGGCACTGCTTCTAGACACTACGGACTGTTTCTTGCTTCGCCAAGTGACAAGGTTTTCCCAGACATATGTGCAATATCCTGTGATTGATCTCCTGTCGTCCACCGATCTTCCATGATCTGCGTCAGTATAGATTTCTATGTTTCTTGCACTTCCCCTCTTAAAGAAGATTCCTCTACCCGGATTGAGTTTAAGGTATCTTAGGATTCTGTATACAGCCTCCATATGTTCCTCCTGAGGTTGGTGCATGAACTGGCTGACAACTCCAACTGAGTGACTAATATCAGGTCGAGTGTGAGTTAGGTATATCAACTTACCCACCAGTCTTCTGTACCTTTCAGCATTCACTGGTACCCCTTCAGGTTTCACTTCCAAATTGCATGATTCCTCCATTGGGGTTGCATCTGGTTTTGTTCCTAGCATTCCTGTCTCATGAAGTAAGTCCAACGTATATTTTCGTTGAGACACACTTATGCCATTTCTGGATCTGGCAACCTCCATTCCAAGAAAATACCTCATTTGGCCCAGATCTTTTACTTGGAATTCTCTTGCCAAGGCCTTCTTGAGTTGAGTGATGGACTGTTCATTATTACCTGTTATGACTATGTCATCCACATATACAATCAGAAAAATTAGTTTTTCACCTTCATGTCTGATGAACAGGGTGTGATCAGTTTGCCCTTGGATATAGCCAAGTTTCTTGATAACTTTGGCAAATCTATCAAACCACGCTCGTGGTGATTGTTTCAGGCCATATAGAGATTTGTTCAGTTTGCATACTGAATTTGATGGAGCTTTTACTCCATGTGGAATCTCCATGTAAACTTCCTCCTCTAAATCTCCATTTAGGAACGCATTCTTTATATCTAATTGATGTAGACCCCAGTCCAGGTTAGCAACTATAGACAAGAGTACCTAAATGGTATTAAATTTTGCCACAGGTGCAAAGGTTTCTTGGTAGTCAATTCCATAAGTTTGAGTATACCCTTTTGCAACCAATCTCGCTTTATACTTGTTCAAACTTCCATCAGGATTAAACTTGGGGGTGAAAATCCATCTGCAACCTACTGCCTTCTTATCTTTGGGTAGGGTTGTGATCTCCCAAGTTTTGTTTTCTTTCAAAGCTCTCAATTCTTCTTCTATCGCCTGTTTCCAGTTAGGATCTGACATGGCCTGTTTGAATGTATCAGGAATTTTGACCTGCGAGTTATGTACTACAAAGTTTTGCATTCTAGCAGATAAGTTGCCATAGGATACAAATCTTTGAATAGGATGCTGAGTGCAAGACCTTACCCCCTTTCTTAGTGCAATAGGCCAACCTAGTTCTTCAGGATCCAACTCCGGTTCAGAATCATGTTGCTGCCTTGGGATGGAAAGGACTCTGCCACTGCTACCTTCTTCACTTGATTGAGGACTTGGTTGTTCAGTCATCCCAGTATCGATTTCAACATTGGTTTCCATGGTCTGAGGATTGTCAGATTCAGGTCTAGTTTGGGTAGGATCAGGGATACTTTGCGGTGGTTGTGGTGCTAAGTGATTACAAGGCTCAGGTGTATCTTGAGGGTTTGACGGTGATTGAGGTGGATCTGGATCTGGTGTGGCAATGCTTTGTACAGGTGTAATTAGCCATTCTACTCCCCAATTCTCCCCCTGAATGGGTAATGTGGGATAGTATGCATCGTCTTCATAAAAAACAACATTCCTGGAGACAGTGAGGTGTCTAGTGGTGGGACAATAGCATTTGTAACCTTTTTGGGTTAAGGAATACCCAAGGAAAATACACTTTTCGGCTCTGGCTCCCAGTTTAATCCCATCATGTTTATGAACAAAGACGACACACCCAAACACCTTTTGTGGGATGGTGTTAATAATAGGAGAGGTGGGGTAAGTTTCAAGAAGTTTATGGATAGGAGTGCTGAAATTGAGGACTTTTGAGGACATTCTATTAATTAGATATGCTGCTGTTAGGATCGCATCTCCCCAAAATAGATGTGGAACATTCCTCCCAATCATAATGGCCCGGGTTACTTCTAATAAGTGCCTATTTTTCCGCTCGGCTACTCCATTTTGTTGTGGGGTATAAACACATGAGGTTTGGTGGTGGATTCCCTGTTGTTCGAGAAACTCTTTAAAGGCTTGACTCACATATTCTTTGGCATTATCACTCCTCAGCACCTTAATAGACATTTGAAATTGGGTTTGTACAAAGGCATGAAACCTTTTGAAAATTTGCAAGACTTCAGATTTTTCTTTCATAAGGTAAACCCATGTGACTCGAGTATGATCATCAATGAATGTTACGAACCATCTGGTTCCAGTTCGGGTTTTATTTTTGGCTGGACCCCATATATCACTATGGATCATTGTGAATGGAGCAGTAGGCTTATAAGATTGGCTAGGATAAGAGGCTCGGGTTTGTTTGGCAATCTGACAAGTCTCACATTGGAAAGGAGTAGAATTTTTATTGAGTAAATTGGGAAACACATGTTTCATATAATCAAAACTAGGATGACCTAATCTTTGATGCCATAGCATTACATCATTATTTTCAGAATTGGAACTGACCAACACCTTCCGTGCTTCTTTAGTCCTGTCTTCCGGTCCTTCAAAGTAGTAGAGTCCATCCCATTCCTTAGCAGTCAAAATCTTCCTCCCCGAGGTCAAATCCTGAAAAACACAATCACAATCATTAAAGATGACCCGACACACTTGGCCTTTAGTCAATTTACTGACAGATATTAGATTGCAAGTAAGAGCAGGCACAAATAAAACATTATGTATCTCAACATTTTCTGAGAGAACAATAGTTCCAACACCCTCGACTTTAGTGAATAGGCCAGTTGCCACTTTTACTCTGAGATTTGCATGGCAATATTTAATGGTCTTGAAAAGAAATTTATTACCAGTCATGTGATCTGTAGCTCCTGAGTCAACAATCCAGGTTTCATCACTAGTCACCATGGTATTGAGGGCTATAATAGAGTTACCTGATTGGGCCAAGTTGGTATTGGGAACAGATTTTGACATGTTCTGTTTTGCCAACATTCTTCTAAACATTTGAAGCTCTTCTTTGGTCAAATGGTTGTCATTATCGCCTAGTTCCTCAGAGGTTACATGGTGAGCTTTCTCATCTAGTCATTGTCTCTGTTTCCCTTGGGTTGGTTTTCCATGCAACTTCCAACATTCATCCCTTGTGTGTCCCTTTTTCTTACAGTGATTGCACCATTTATTCCCCTTTTTCTCTGTACCTTCGGTTGGATAAGAGCCTCTCATAGCCAAGGCTGAGCCCTCAACTGGAGCCTGGTTACCTTGTGTGAGTTGACTTCGGCTTTCTTCAAATTTCACCATATTAAAAACATCAAACAGTGAAGGAAGAGGTTTGAGCCCCATAATTCTGCCCCTGATTTCCTCAAAAACATCATTGAGACCCAGCAAGAATTCATATGTTCGTTCTTTCTCCACCAGTCGTCTATAGTACTGGGCATCATCGAAGTCCTTCCAGGGATGAACTTCGAAAAGGTCCAGTTGTTGCCATATCTTTGTTAGGATGCTGTAGAATTTAGTGACTGGTAATCCTCCTTGCTTTAGATCTTTAAGTTGCCTTTTTAAATCTAATAGAGCCGCTGTATTATCCAGAGTAGAATATGTCCGCTTGGCAGCATCCCAGATTTCCTTGGCCGTACTTGCGAGAAGATACCCTTCACTGATGTCCAGAGTCATTGAGTTACATAACCAAGACATCACTTGGTTATTTTCAGCAAACCAGGTGTCGAATTTGGGATCATTATGAAGAGGTTGAGTTGCTTCCCCATTAATATATTTCTCCTTTCGCTTTCCACGTAGGTACATTAGTACACTTTGGGACCATTGGAGGTAATTGCTACCATTAAGCTTGTGTGCCACCACCATTCCTTGATGTTCAGCGACAGGTAAAGCTTCTATAGTCACTTCAGGGGCTGTTGGAGAAACAAAAGATGGAGGGGTAATACTTTGGCCTTGTGGAGTTGTGCCTGACATTAGAGCTGTTGGTGAGGCTCCTGGAATCGCTGGAAACTGTGAAACAGAACCAAACAGTGGTGGAAAATTGCATGGGTCCATTCCTGGTTTTTTCTCCGGCGGCGCGTGGGCTTCACGCGCAGGGACAGTGGCGGCGCGTGGACCTCACGCGCCTCTCTGTTGCTTGTCGGATTCTGGGAATAGGCCGATCGGCGCCTTCTGAGTTGAATGGGAGTGGTGGTGTGATCTCACTCGCCCTCCTCAACTCAAAGTCAGAGCAGCGGCGTTATTCTCCTCTTTCCCTCTGTTTTCGCCGTCGCGTTGCTCAGCGACGACTTGCGGGCTCGGAAGACCTACGCTCTGATACCATGAAGAAGAGAATCATATTTTATTGATGTATCGATGTCTACCCAGTCCCATACATATATAGCGTCCGGATATCCCATTGTAGGCGGGATATCCGGCGGAAACCAGAAAGGGAATATCAACAGAATAAAAAACAATTAACACAGAATTGATTACAGAATAAAATCGAGTCATTATGGCTAAGAATCAGAGCAGATTTAGTGGAGAAAATCATGGGCTTTTCAACATGTATAAAACGAAGTATCTTCAAAAATAATTTTTTTTGTGCCAAAAATTAAAAAAGAAGCAGCTTTGATGAATATTTTTGTTAAAAAAATTGATGTCAATATATCAATGATCAACCAATATATCATCAATGTCAATGATAAAATCTATAAAAAGATTATACAATTAATGAGTTATAAATAGTGTGATAAATTAATAAATCATTGAAATATTTTGAAGAGAAAGTTATAATAAAAAAGTAAAAAAGAAAAATAAGCGCATGCAGTCAAGAGAAGCCAAATTAATATTATTTTTAAGTTATCTGACTTCTCATAAATTTATTAAATATACAAATATATGAAAAAAAACAGTGTAGTATTTATTGAATTGAACAATGGAAACTTTTTAAATTCTCATAAAAAATAATCCTCTTGTGAGGGGGAACTATAAAATGGTCCAACTCTTATTGCCTAAAAGTAAAATGAAAAAAATAGTAATAATAATAATAATTAAAAAAATGGCCTAAACCTTGGTAAAACCCTAGCTCCCTTCTCCGGATTCTGTTGACACGGGCTCTCGCTGAAAAAGCTCCACTCCTCTGGAATTTTGAGCTGGTGTTCAAATGGCCTCTCGCTGTAGATCTCTGTCGCAACCAGCATTCTCACTCATTAGATCTACGATTTCTAAACCATCAAGCAAGCCCAAGTCCTCACCTTTTCTCCATCACACTCGTTCGTCGGCTACATTACCGAGGTAAGTACATCTTCTCATTTGGGCGCTTTCCCATCATAAATTCCTTTTCTCCTGGTTGCCTTCCTCGTTGTGATTTTATAGAATTTCTGATTTCGAATTGCAGGGCGCTTCCTCATCTTGGTTGCGTGCAGTCCTTGCTTCCCCTCCACTCAGCAATCTCCTCAGCTCGCCTCACCTCTTGCCTTGGCATAGATTCAAGGAACTCCAGGTCGTTGACTCAGGGTATGCTCTGCAGTGCCAACCCCGGAGTTTGATATCTCGAATAATTTTTATATGGTATTTGTAAGCAACTTTTACTCTATATAAGTGTTATTCTTCAGTCTTCATTTTTAATAAATTCTTTTATTTTCTCCGTCAGTTCTTGTCAGTTCTAAAATGCAAAACTGGGGCTTAATCCTTCCTTGGTATTAAAAAGAGCTTATAGTAATTTAGAATTGTTTCATGAGTTACTGTCTGTGATCATTTTGCACAAGAATTTGGATATCGAATTTTCGTAATTCCAGTTACGTATAGAGATGCTTGTGATATTATTTATTCTCACATAATCTAGTCACGCATTTACATGCTACAAAAATTTTCGAAAAATAAAAGACAAGGAGAAGAAGAAAATCAAAACTTGAGCTAGTAGTTGATATAAATTCGCCTACTTTCGTTGAGAAGGTTTGCTGTTTTCTCCCTATTCGAGGGGGCGAGCCAAGAATTATGCTTAATCTTCTTCTGCTATTCCCATGTCTGAAAGTGTTTTCAAACTTGCATGCTGCCATCTTCTCAGCTGTGGAATGTTGTGTTCATTCTAAGAGCTTTGTATTTTCTGGTTGCCTATAATTACATGTGGCCGCTTTCTGCTAATGATTTAGTTAAAAGTAACGTTTTCTCACTTTTCAGTAATCAAGATGCATATAATCATAGAAGTTTCGTTCTTCATTCAAGGGTATCATCCCGGGCTGCATTATTTAAAATAAGTGGAAATGGAGTTATTACTTGGATGACTCTTTTATCATGTTTGTGGCATGAATCGTTTGTTATTTGTCAATGCTATAAATACTTCCAAGCTTGAGATTTTTCTGGCTGTGTTCTTAACCATTAGGTATACTATATCCCTATTAAAAATACATCAAGAACTTAGGTATCCGCAGGCCCTGCGGGATTGTGCTTTGTGTGTTGTGTCAATGTCATTTTTTTGTGAGCCATGCGTTGGCAGGCCCTGATTTTGCATGATGATTGATTCTTTGTATAGACATGATCCATCTCTTCAGGGTCATGTGAGCGATGCGATTATGTGTTGTGATGGATTGGGGCCTGGATTAATTATAATTTAGGACATATATGGAGCAGGAATAATTATATGTTAAACCACAGGGTAGGGCTTAAGTCAATATTTTTGCAGAGAAGAAATTTTGTTCCTTAGGAAACTATTATGTATTTGCCCCTTGGTTAGCCATCTATGTATTTGCCCCTTGGTTAGCCATCTATGTTTGAAGAGATGCCACAAGTTTCACTTGAGAATCATGCTGTTTAATTGAGTGGAAACTATATCATTTGCCTTTGGGTTATTCTATTGTAGAAGAATGTTTTCCTTTTGTAAACCAATGCTTATACAGTGTTCCCCCCTATTTTCCACAGAAATGGGCCTCAGCACACCTCGATAAGAGTTTGAGAAGACCAGTGATTGATGGATTATAGTCATCAGCCCCGGTGCTTGGATGCATTTTGCAGTGAACTGTTTAATTTTTGTTGAACATTTCGGTATGACGGTTACATAGTTGGAAGAATCCTTCCATATTCCTGTAACCATGGCTGTGGATCCCTAAAAATTCGTATTCAATCCAGGTTCAATTGTTTTTTAAAGATTGACTTAAGCATTGGTACTTGATCAGTGACAAATAAACAATACGTTCATGCACTTGGCCATTATTTAAGCACCCTCTTCAGGAACAACCTAGCAGGAAAATCAGCACATATCCACTGTTTGTTTCCATATCATGGATAGGTGAGTTGTAATTGATTCAGCTTCCACAACTAGGTTAGGCAAAGGTAATATTGTGGTCACAGTGCGAAGTATGGAGAAGATATCATTTATATAGAATTATCTTTCTAGGGTTTATATGTGGTGCACGTGGGAAGAGTGTAGTGATCATGTCTCCGATTTGTTGATGAAAACAGCCTTGATGGCAGAGTTTGTGTCCCTTTAATAACAATACATGAGCATGTGGGAATCTGGATAGATGCGGAGAGCCATGTGTTGGCGCTTTGTTTTTACAATAAGTACTGTAAGCTTTGTATGAAAAGGTTAAAGTATAATTTAAAGTGCGGATGACAGCTACGCTGGCCATGGCATTGCAGGACTTTGTATGCTTAAAAAGGACGAGGCTACTTCATCGGGAGGGAGGGTCACTGGTCGCCATGTTAGGCGATTCGGAACAGTTTGGCTCCTCATGGTTGCAACTTGCGAGAGGCAAACAGAAACGTTTCGCCAACGAGTGGCGTGCGTTGGGTGATTGTAGTTATGAAAAATGGCGCGGTGAAATGTTGCTTAAAATCAATTATAAGACTATTAATCATGTTTTTCTACAAGCAGCTCCACGTGTTTTCGGTGGATTTCGATGGATTAGCGTTGTATAAAATAGAGTTTAAATTTCATTTATGAATAAAATTGATTTAAAAATAAAGTGTTTGGATAAATTTTTAAGAAAGTATAATTGAAAAGTAAGTAATGGTAGTTTATGAGATGTTCATATTTTTTAAGGAAAATTAGCCAAAAATCCCTGATTGAAAAATTAATTGGCTCATGGGACTTACAATTTGGAATTAGAATAAATATACAAGTGATCTTTTACTATATGCAATTTGTTTATGTCATGTGCAATTACTTTTAACCATATGCTATTAAAATGCAATTAGAACTAATTTGCAAGTAATTTTTCACCATATACAATTAACTTCCTTCTTTCTCATCTATTGAATATGGAAGGTAATTTAGTCTTTTCCTATCTCACACTTATTGACACTCCAGGATCTCAAGTTTCAGGTCCCATTAATCAATTAATTTGTCAAACGGGATTTATCCCCAATTTTCTTTATTTTTTTCTGTTTATGATTGATTTTGGCACGTATAGGAATGCTTGATAGTTTGTGATATAATCATGATTTTTCATTCATAATTGATTTTAGCATGCAAAAGTGTTTTTGTTAGCTGATGAGATAATTATAATTTAAAGTTTATAATCGATTTTGGCATGTATAATGGATGTTTGAATACATTTTAAGAAAATTATAGCTTTGGCTTTTTAATTATGCTCAAAATCAATCTTATAAATCAGTTTTGTTGAAAATATATTCTGCCACCAGCTTGCTCTTTCGGCCAAACGGCCCCTCTTTTTATGTTTGACCTTCATGTTGCAAAGTATCAAAAGTCAAGGTCAACAATGATTAACCGTTTCCTCTCCTTTGATGACAACAAGGATGCATTAATACTTTTTTTTTTTTTAATACAAGGATCGCAAAAGGGACATGGGAGGAGGTTTTAGTAACCACCGCTTTCCCTCTATTATTTATCCGTCTCTTTCTCACTTCTCGCCTTTTTTTCCCTTTTTATTTCCCACTTTATTCCCCCATCTCTTCTCTTTAGTTTTTCTAATACTAAAAGCCTTTAATTAATAGTGAACAGTGAACACGTTATCTTCAGCTAAAAGGAATTCAACAAAAGCGCCCGGCTCACTAACTTCCCGTATAATTCTGCCATTGAATGATACTCCTAAGGATCTGCGTTGCCCTATTATTGTATTTCACTACGGATATTATAGTGTATTCCTTCTGTTTGAAATTTATCTTCATCTCCGTCTTTTAATTAATTTTAATTTAATCCCAAAAAAATCTCAATCGCCTCGTTATCTTAAAAAAAGAAACATGACTCACATGGCAGGGGTGGGGGACTGAAAGCTCGAGTCAATTTGGGATGCATCGATCAATGATTCCCTCACGTGCATTCAGATCAACTCTCAATACTTAACGGACAAAACATAAACTGAACAGCGGTGATAGGAGCCGGACAAATTAATTAATTAACGTATGTATGTGCTCTGGAACAGTGAGTGGGAAAATTAATTGAAGCAGAGAGCCTCGGGGATATCCAAGAAGTGTGCTGAGGATATATGTATTCACTTTTCCCTGTCTACCAACATTCTCTAATTAACCCGACCACTCCCTACATTCTTACTCTATCTCATTCACATGTCTCGATCACCGTCCAAGTTAACCATTCATCATTCCATAACATATCGTCTTATCACCAGAAATACGGGGCAGGCTTTTTTATGTATTTAGGGGTAATCATGCATGTAACATAACAGAAGAAATATGATATTTTCTGCCAAAGTTTTGGATAAGCTTACAGATTGCCCACATTCACGCTGTGCACTACACAGTCATCGATAACAAATTTGTAACATTCATGATTCGCGCGTGAAAGAATAGACTGCATAAATATGTCTGAATCAGAACATCTGAATTTGGACGGAGCGTTATGCCAATTTTGGCCTATATAACGACTCCGAGAGATTAAACTACATAAACTCAAAAGGTAAAAAGGAAAGGGCCTTGTATAGTGAAAATAAATGAAAATCCCTATCAAAAAATTCAAGATGGGGTTGCTAATTCTGATTAGCTATGGCTAGCAAACTAACTACTAAATGAGCTGCCTGAAGTCGGGGCCGAGGTGTTGGTGGATCAAGTAATCGTCCCCGTTGCACACATGAAATTCAAACCTCATATTGGGATGTTGCAGAAACTGACCGTGTTGCTGCTGCTGCTGCATCTCCTTCTGCCGTCGGAGCTCCATCACCTTCCGGTGAGAGTTCGAATGCTTCGTCAGAACGAACGTTGGGCTCGCTGCCGGCCGGTACTCCGGCACCAGCCGGCCTGACTTGTACCTCACCCCGCACGCGTTGCAGAGCGTTTTGGGGCCCATTGGCCCGGTCCGCCATTGCGGCGTCTTATCTGTAGCACAATGCAGGCACTTGCGCCCCTCGCCGCCGCTGTCCTTCCTCCTTGGCGCCGACTTCCCTGGTTTCTTTACAGTGGAAACGATGGCGTCGGGGTCTGAGGAAGATGACGTGGAGGATAGTGATGGAGACGGAGACGGAGACGGAGATGGAGAAATAAGGAGGAGACGAGAGGTCCAGTTGCATGGAGAGCTACGTGAGCGCTTGCTGCGGGCTTTGGCCGGAACCGAGACGTCGGAGTTGAATATGGGGTTGTTGAAGCTTCGGTTGGTTTTGGCCTGGAATTCGTGAGTTTCGGATGATTCGACGTCGTTTCTGGCTTTCATCCCCGTTATCAGTTGCAGCTTCTGCAGGTCCTCGCTCGAGAATGATTCCTCCACCACGTTCGAAAGCCATTCCAGCTCCGCCATATCATCATACTGTGTTTCTCGAGATGAATCAAAACCCAGCAAAGCATGTATTAGTTTCGTATACAATTATGTTCACACACACACATATATATGGTGTGAAATGCAAATTCATTATTGTGTTTATGAAAAGGTGAGAGAGAGAGAGAGAAGCATATATACCGGCACGGGGACGCAGAGGTCGCCGGAAAATTGTGGGTCGGGGAAATTGCGGCAGCCAATATCGGCGACGACGTTGGAGTGGGAGGCCGGGGAGGTATCAACGGTGGTGAGGGTGGAAGAATTGGTTGAGTTGGCTGGAAGGGAAAGGAGGGAGGGGTCGTCGAGGAGGAGAGGTTCATCGTCGTTGGGGAAGTCAAGGAGGTCTTCGACCACAAAGGAGTCGGCGGCGGAGGCCATGTTGTTATCGGAGGTGAAGAGTTGAGGATTCTGCAAGAAGTCGGGAGCTTCCATGGGAGAGAACGAGAGAGAGTAGTGAGAAAGGAGTGAGAGGAAGTAGAGGAAGTTGGGGAGAATGTGTGACAAATTAAAGTAGTGGCTTTGAATGGAGGGAGAGAAATGGACAAAGAGTGTTAATTTGCGTTTGAAGGGGACAATCCCACTCCTATTTTGGACCCTCTTCTTTCTCCCTCCTTCTCAACCATGTAAATATTTTTCCTGCCCTCCATTTTTTAAAATCAAAACTAGCTTCCGTTTTGCTTCTTTCAATTCCAGTAAAAGAAAATGTAAATCTGCACTTCTTTAGATCCCGCTATCTGCTCTGCTGCTTGCTACTTGTGAGTAAAATAACAAGATAAGACAACTAATTCATCTCAATTTTATCCTATAATAAAGAAACAAAAGATAAATGTGGTACCGATTAACTTTGGTGCTTTTTTTGCTTTTGACGCCGCCCTTTATTTATGCCAGTTCCCTTCTTTTCTTTATGAAGCAGCGAACTCTCCTCCTTTCATTCTTAATTAAATTCAAATAATAATAAAATGTAAATATAAACAAATATTGGCAATCTTGGGATGACAACACGTTGATGTAGTTTAATTTTAAGATCGAAGAAGTACAATGCAGTTTTTTCTCAGTATGTTGCGACCGTACGTCGTGGAAATGGCACATGTTCCTATTGTTTGATGACAAATAATACACATAGTGAATTTTACTGACCAGCTTTTGTTGTGGGGTATATTCTGATTCATGAATATATTGTGGGAATACATGAAAATTTAATAATATAACTCTGCTTGCTTAGGTTCATATCATTTCTTACTTTTTGCATTTGATTTAAGAGGGACGTGATTAATAGAACCGTCACATCCAAACATTGATCATTGGCATTTCCCCTCCCTAGGCTTTAATCTCATCCGTGTACCCAAAAAGCATGTTAATCTAAAGTTAGATACTGATTTTTAGGGAGAGAGTCACTAATTTTCGCTAAACTATAAACAAATTTTACGTATTTTCTGTGCTTCGTGTTTTAGTTAATGTTATTTTATTAGAATATGAGAGGGTAGGGTAGGAATTTAATAGTATCAAAAGCATTAAAGTTCCCGGCATTAAGAAAATAAAAATGAAAAAACTGAAGCGTCTTGTAACTAACGTATGGATACAGGCTGTCAGGGAAAAATTCAGAAATGAGTTCTGCTTTTAATATATCTAAATAAAAAGTCAATCCGAGATTAAAAAATGAAATAAAATGTGAGGTGCTTTCTCTTTCTCTCTCTTGGTTGTGTAATTTCATTGATAACACAAAAGTACGTTGTAACCATCGGTTTATGGGTTAATTAATAAAAGGGTGAGACATATGATTATTTAGAATATATTCGATTCTTGAAGAGTATTATTTTATTATAATTCTAGTCGTAACTTTTAAAGAGATATCCTAACTCTTATGTGTTTAAATTTAAACTTAAGAATAATTGACAGCTCGCCCTATCCAATATTAATATCGCTTAAGATAAAGGGAAATTTTGCTCTACCTTTAAATTATATATGAGCCTAACTCTATGTTGTTGTGAGCTATGACAATTGAGTTTTGAGTTTTCACTTTAGTTTTTAGTTTTTTTTTTGTACATCACCTATCAGCCGTAACATACTTGCGTATCTTCTTGGGCCATTTTGTTGGGTTCTTTATTCCTCTGCGGCCATCAAGTAACCCAGGTTTGTCATGGAAGCCCAAAAGAAACTTCTGTTGCCACTAAACCCAGGTTGGCATTTATGTACCGATGGAAGGTCAAAAAAACAACTACTTGCTGATTGATTACTTTTCTATTCTAAATATAAAATTTATTTAATTTATTTAATTATATTAAAAAAATAATTAATTTAATTATTATAATATATATTTTGTAAAGTACTCTAAACAATTTTTTTAACTTTCTCTTTATTTATGTTTTATTATTAATAAAAATAATTTAATATAAAGTTAATAAATTAAAAAAATAAATTTTATCCTTAAGGACGAAAATAGCCACTGGTATGAGTACATTTTTGCAAGACGACGAAGAACAGAAAAGAAAACGACATACTACATAGAGATTAGAGTGTTTATTTCTGGCCAGAACGTAGAGATCGAAATAGAACATGGAGATTGAGATCGAATAAGGAAGGAGCGGAATAAGCATTGCAGTTGAAAGGAGCTCAACAGTTTTCCAGATTTACAAGTGTTCGAGCAGCTCTCTGACTCGGAATGGGGAAGGAGAGTCTTAATCCAGGGAAATGGTTGAATCTCCTTCTTTCAGAGCCCTACTATTTGTTCCATTTCTTGACTTTCTTCTCGTATTTCATAATTCGTAGCTCCGCAACCCATGCCCTCACTCCTCTCGTCGCTCACCATCTACTTCGTCGGGTAACGCTCTTTCTCTCCGTGCTTGTCTCTCGTACTCTCTTTCCCCTTTCTAATGCATTTGCATTTGCAGGAAATACAGACGCTGTTAGTATTTGCTCTATTGGCTTTCATTAAGGTACAGCTTCTTCGTCCCTCGTATTGCACTGGTTTCATCCTCTTCTGATTGAAAGCTAACCAAATCTATTGTCTTCTAACTTTCATTTAAATCCCTCTATCACATTCGATTTACGCTTCTTGCGTCTTAGATAGAACCAACGATCATCAGTTGAGGATCATGATATCAGTCAGTCACAGTCTATTTGGAAATATCGTACCGAATAGTTCACGTGTTATTTGCTTATGTTAGTGTTCCGAAACTAAAAATTATTAGATCTTCATTATGAAGAATCACTATATTACTCCGACTCTGGCGTACATAAGCAACTTGATAGCTTTCACTCTGACTCTGGCATAATTTGGTTCTGTCACTTAATTATATTAAGGGTTTCTAACTGACGAAATCCCGATTATTGCACTCTAGCAACAAATATTTATACTCCCTATCTCTAGGGAAAAAAGCATTTGGAACAACAAATCTTCAAACCTCTGAAATCGGCGGTTTATTTTTGTGGCTTTGCTTTCATGATAGAATGTAATATCATTCTTGATACTTGAATTGAAAATCTTCTCCCGGTTTTATTGCTGATTTTTGTTTCAATTTGATTCCCCGTGCACACGAAGAGGCTATCCAGTATATTGATATCAATGGCGGCAAACCATCACTCACTTCCCTCTTTGCATATTTGTATGGACGTTTCTTAATTGTAGCCTTTTTCTCTGTTTTTGTCAGGGAGTGAAAGAAGAAACATGGGAGGCTTTCATTCCTGGTGCACTTTTTCTTGCCAAGGTGATCAGTTTGATGCATTTAGTTTTTTTCAAAAAAAAAAATATATATATATATATATATAATTGCTTTGGCCTTATTGAATGCCTGTTAAAACATGGAGCCTATGATGGCTTTCTTACTGTTACTTATTATAGTAATTGAACACTTTCTTAGGACAAGCAAGCAATGAAATATTTCACATGTTAAATTCCTTTCTCAATGCACATGACCAGTTATTCAGACAATAATTTCCTTTCTATGTTTATGTTTCCATATCTTAACTGAATACTTTTCAGATTTGCCTTTTTGCCCTTGCCTATACAATGGATCGCTGCTTAGCTATCTGGTATATTCTTGTATTTTTAGGTGGGTGATTTTATCTCATGATATGCTCTTCAACTGATTAACAGATTTAGGCATAGAAGGGTGGCTGGATCGTGATTTTCTTTGTATAATGATTCTCTTTTCTTGAAACGCTAGTCTGTCTTAATTTGGAACTTCTCTTTTCTGAAAAGAAAAAACTTTTATTAGGTATTTTCTTTACTTGTATTATATCAGGATATCTCACATTCAATCTTAGAAAACCGGTTATGTTTTCATTACATTATGCTAATAAGTCCAAGTAATACATTGCATATTTTCTGGACGTCAAGTACATTAAAAAAAAAATTCATGCTTAAATAAAATCCATGTTTATAATATTGTTATGTGATGCAGGGTTACATATGCTGACCCAGCAACCACCATTTGAAGAATCAGGTAGAATTGCTTGTTTTTGGTTTGTTTTCTTTTATGTACAATTATTGATTCTTCTAGCTTTTTACAGTTGAGATTTGAGAACTGAGAGTGCCACAAGAATTATAAGAATGCCTTGCTTTAGAATCTGATCAACTAATAATTTCTGTTTCTATTGAATTTATTCTTCAAGGTACTTCTAACAAGTTAACACCATTGCAACTGGAAAGTTTGCTGACAGAAGGGAAAACTTCAAGATTTTGGCTGGTAAATTGAACAGAAGTTCTTTCCGAGTCTTTTATACTTTTTATTCGGAAATATGAACATGTTGGGTTTTGGCCTTTGGGTGTTAAATCAACATTTATGCTCGGTTTGGGAAAGTTAGTAGTAAATAAACCATTAGATGAAAAGAAATTACTTGTTCCCCATGTTACGATGGTGAGACCATGTTAAAATTTGTTCCTCATACTTGTGTTACTGAAGAGCTTGAGACTTGACTTGATCTCTAAGCCCTTCTAATTTGTTTGGCGGATGCATTAGCAAATATATCAGCACACCCATAAGGCCATTGTATTCTCTTAAGATTGAGACTTCTTTTCCCCCCTGTACTTATCTATCATTTTGTTGTTGTATGAGTTGGCAGGTGGAGTTCCGTTCCTCTTATTCATCTGCTTGTATTCGGTCAAGCCGATGCTTTTCTGAGCTCTCAATCACGTAAGTTTCTCCTTACTTTTCATATTGAAGTTCCTCTCATCCGTCAATAGAGGGGATAATAATTCAGTAGTTTCTATTTTCTTACTCACCACACAAATTCAAGTATTTGTGCTCTCTATGGTTATTTTTGCAAGAGTAGATGTCCTAAGTTTCAAACATTAAAATTTGAGTTGGCTTCCAAGTGCAGATGCTCTGCACTCAAATGCAATTCAGTCTTTCTTGTTCCTTTATTTTGCTTGGATACTTCTGAAATCAATGTTGAATAGCAAGGAAGTGAGAGTCAAAATCTGCTCCTTTGTGCATGTAACTAGTGTTGTAGGTATACTGATGCGGTCTAGATCAATCTAAGCAGCTACTAACTATTTCTGGATGTTCATATTGCTGCATGGCAGATATTCAAACAAGAATTTGTCTTTTGGCATAGTTGATCTCGGACTCTTTCCTAATGCTGCAGAAAAATTCGGAATCTCTCTAGGCGGTATATTACATTAAACTACAGCCTTATCAAATTGGCTTTGCAAATTTGATTTTAAAAATGCTTAATTGCTTTCATTTCTATTTTTCTTGTTATCACATTGTGTTTTTGCAATTGATGTGATGACTTGTTGGTTGTCGCTCTCAGGAAGCATGAGCCATCTACCAACATTTATCTTACTTGACAATGCAACTGAGGTCACCCGTTATCCAGACTTGGATTTTGAAGGAAAGTACTTCCAACCTACAATCACGAAGGTATAGAACATAGAAGTAGGGCTGTTTGGCAGTCAGATGAATGTCTTAGAACAACGCTTGCATGTTTATATTCTTATAAATTCATGCATTTTCGTTCATTTTAACAAGGCACGTGGGGTCTCAAATGTATCTACCTGTTGTTACTAGCTTGAAGTATTATTGAGCACAATGTTGGTAAAAATGAGAGGAATTAGGTATATGCTATATATGCTATATCTCTTGAGTCAGATGAATGCTTGTTCACTGTGGCTTGTGATGATGCTGTATTGTGAGTCACGGATCATTCCACTAATCAAGTATCTGAAGTAAAATTTGTAATCGTATGGATTTTTTGGATTGCAGGGACTTCTTGCTCGGCATTTTGAGCTTGATCGGCACCTTCTTGACTATGTGAACGGAAATTAGCCATAGGTCATTGCTAGGATGTTTGTTACACTCTACAGTTTCACTTATAAATCTCTATTATCTTCCTATTTAAACAGATTTTCCCTACTTCTGTGTTTTTTTTTGCCCCTTTTTCTCCTTTTAAATTGACCTCATGATAACAGTGCGATGTTGTTTCTGATTATCGTTGTAGTTATTGGGTTTGACTATTGCTATGTATACTAGGTTAAACGGTTTCTACATCTTGAGTTATCTGCTTCCTACTTGGACTGAAACGAAACCAGAAGTGTAGAATTAAGCTTGTTTGGCATGTGGGATGTTGTTTCTTTAAGGAGTCCAGTTCCACTCAAATGCCCAGAATCGGATTCCAACCTCTACACGATGTAGGTGCCCCAAGTTCCCATTATAACATCGGCCCCCCTATGCCCTAATGCCCCACTGATTTGAAATTAATTACCTCCTAGAGGGAGTGTGGCGTTCATCGGGGAGAAGTGATGGGCCACAGCTACAATTAGCAAATTGATTGCGCGATTGTGGTCCAATGTTCGAAGACTAACCCCAATTGAGAGGTTCTTTGATCTACAGACAATATTTGCTTATATAAATCGCAGTGAAAGAGTTAGACATGCGACTATTTAGAACGTGTTCGAATCGTGAGGAGTATTACTTTGTTGTGATTTCAGTCGTGACGTTTGAGGAGATATCTTAGCTTCTGGGTGTTTAGGTTTATGCCTGAAGGTAATAGAGTACAGTTCGTCCTGTTCGATATTAGTATCGCCTAGGAGGAAGGGAGATTTTGCCCTGTTTTTATGGATCGTGAGTGAGTCTAACTCTTTCTAAAAATTTTTGTAATAAAACAAAATATTTGCTTATATAAGAGAGATTGATTCTACTGTGTTGAGCCCGTTGATTTTGTGTGGCTACAGGCCAAACCTCTGCGAGGAAGAGGGATGCAGATTACGAAAAAGTGTCTTTCTTTCTTGATAGGAATATTGACCTTGTTTGTTCCACTGAGGGGAACTAATTCCTCACACTAAACATAACCCCGTTGCTAAATACTGTCCCTTTTTTTTTTTTAATACAATCATATCTTTGAAACTTGAACGGTTATTTTTCTAGTTCCACTGTCTCTTTGCTTTTTCATATTTTGCTTTCTTCAGGAACCCTTCCATCCAAACCGGGCATGAGGTAAGGCTCGCAGAAGATGTTTGGAGTTTTTGTTTTTAAATTTTAGGTGGCGGAAGCAGGTGTGAAACTCAAGTGGTGATGTCATCAGAAAACAACACGGCCCCGTCATAGCCGCATGATGATTGATGAGCTGCCCTGCGGCTTTGCTCCCGAATATTCTTTCCTAGAATCTAGTTCCTTAAATATTCTAAATGCTAATCTCACTTTTTCGGCTGCTTTTAACATTAGTACTATATTAAGTGTGTGTTTGGATTGATGGTTTGAGAATTGATTTTCAATCCAAATTATGGTTTCCCCTTCTTTTAGCTAAACACCTATTTTTGATCCAAAATCAATTTTGGATCAAAACCATGGTTTTATTTAACAAAACCATGGTTTTGAAAAATTTGCTCCCCAGGTACATTTTTGAATTTTCCCAGATTTCTAAACACACACACAGCTCCTGCGCCATTGTTTAACATTAAAAAAAAATTCAATAAAAAAAAGAGTTCCCCCAGGTTTTTTCTAACCACACACACAGCTCCTGCACCATTTCAACATTAAAAAAAATTCAATAAAAAAAAAGTTTCACAACATTTTAATTTCAACTACAGTAAAAAAGAACCATTTTTAGTGGCAAAAAAAAAAATTAAAGTGAATAGGGTCATTTTTTATTATACTCATATGTATATGTATTATTTTTTAATCAATAAAATATAAATTTATACTTCATATGTATATGTATTATTTTTTAATCAATAAAATATAAATTTATACTCCATATAATTATCATATTTATTGATGTCCTTTTTAGTAAATTGTCAATGGAAAAGTGATTCTGCTACTAATCATCCAAACACTTATTTTTTTAAAATCCATTTTTTTCTAAAATCTATTGTTCCAGAATCTATTCTCCAGAATCTATTTTTTCTAAAATCTATTTTCCAAAAACTAATACAAACACACCCTAAATTTGATGCTAACGTATAACCAAATGCATATGGGGTAGTATATAAATTGAATAGGAGGGGTAGCCATGTAGGGCAGTCTTAAAGGAGGAAAATGCAGAGTACTAAATACTCTTATTGTTTACGAAAAAGCACGACATCAATGATTAAATAAACATTATGGGAATGGGAGGAGGTAAGGGAGAAGAGGCGCGTGGGAGGAAGTGATGGAGGAGACACAGCATGACATCCTGTGTCTGATGTGACATGAAATGTCGACCTCATTCACGTGATTGCCTCCTTATGTTGTGACGCCTATCCTTAGACTTTAGAAAGCTGGTGAGCCCGCGGGTTACGAGTTAACCCGTAGCAACTCGTCAACTAAAAGGGGTGAGTTGTACAGCCTATTTTAAAAGTGTTAGCCTAGTTCGCCACCTGTTATTTTTTTTATTTTTTTTAATAATTTTAAAAAATTATATCTAAAATTTTAAAATATTAATAAAAAATTCTAATATCATATTAATATAATAAAAAAATTATTCATATTAATTTTATAAATATAGATTTAAATAAATATTAACATAATATTAATCAATTATAATATATATTAATAAATAATTATTTTTATTAGTATTTAATAATATAAATATTTAAATAAAATAAATAATAATATTAATAATTTTAACGAGCCAACCCGTATACCTGTAAAATAGGCTCAGCCTATTTTATTACCCCTTCTCTTCTCATCCCCTCCTTATTTTTATTAATTCTAATTTTTTAGAGTTTTTGCGTTAAATAATTAATGATGGTTGTTATTTTTTTATGCAAATTTTTGTTTTAAATGAGATGGGCTCAACCACAATTAAAAAGTAAGGTAATCCTTTTTTTAGACAATATTAATATTAGGTAAAAAAAGTTCTCAATTATTTTTAGACGTAAATATAAGTACATAAGATTTAGGATATTTTTCAAACACCACAATTAGAATTATAATAAAATAATATTATTTAAAAATTAAATAAATTTTAAAATAAATATATGTCTCATCCTTCTTCGGCCGAATTTAGAGACAATAAGTATAATGGTTGCTGTGTTTGATTGCTAGCAGCCCCCAGATTCTGAAGTGTGAAACTCTGATGGTGTTTTTTTTTTAAATATTAGCTAGCTGTTTCTAATAATAAAAGGAAACAGCTATATCCAACAGTATGAAAGGACAAAAATATCTCATTTTATGTTTGAGAGAGACATATTTTGTGAACATGGGCAAAGGGTTGGGGGCACTTTGGGGTGACAGCAATTCCGTGGTGCACAATGCAAAGCGGAGAATTTGCACCGCCATGGCGTGGAGTGTGGGAAAACAGGAGAGGCGGAACACCACGAGCTGGGTACGTGTCGCAACGTGTCCCACTATTAACCGTTAGATTTGATCAACGGCGAAGAATAAATAAGATGTAAAAGGCTTGCTTGTCTGTTGTATGCAAGTATTTGTTTATTTTTCTATAGATTTTAAATGGTCAATATTTATAATAAAAAGTATGAGAGATATGAAACACTCCTGTAGGTACAACTGGCTAGGAGGAATCCACAGCGGGGGAGGGAGGGGGTCACGCGTGCTAGTGTGTGGCCCCCACCCTCCCATGTGCTCTCTGCTAATAGAAGTTTGTTGGCCCTCCCCACCCACATCTCATGGGGAAGAATCCCGGTGTAATAAAATAAGATCGCTATTTCCAAAATTTGAACCTATCAGGGTAATTACTATTTTTTAATCACAGATTAAGCAATTCGTGGAATAATCCGGGGGGGGTGGCGGCCCCCAAAAGATGTTTGCAAGGAGGGAGGGAGGGAGGTGACATGCATATGCTGCCACCTTATCTTTCAAGTAATGCTATTTCACACTCTCTTGTTTGTTTATTTGTGCTCTCTAAAACTATAATCTGCCTTTTCGTCTTTGGAGTCTCCCACCTTACTATTCATATCTCTCTCAGAAGTGCCCTCTTTATATTTATTCATCACCCTCACCCTCACCCTCCCTTGTCTCATACGGCAGTTAATTCACACTCATCATCACTCATTTAGCACCCCAACCAAATACTAATCCAACTTCACTTGCCTCCATTCAGTGATAGTAAGGTTAGATAAACTATTTACCATAAGTCATATTTTTATATTTCTCATATATTAATTGTTTATTTTTTGTAATACCCTTATTTATTAAGATATTCTTATTTCCATAAGAGTATTACAAATTCTTTATATATTAATTGCAAATAACGATTTAACTTTTTTTTTAAATAGTCAATTAATAGGTGTGTGTGTGTGTAATTGTTTATGGATAAGTAAAATTACTAACTAATCTTAATCCTTTTGTGGTTTTAATGATGTTGGGATGCGGAGTGTGGAAGAATCAAAGCCCACTAGCTGTGATTTGCCATTAATGCTGCTTTTGGAGCCACCATGCACTTTTTCCATTACTCTTTTACTATCTCCTTTTCTTTCACTACAATCCATGTTGCACTAGTTTGGCAAACAAGCAACTCCCACCATCCCCTACGTTATGTTGTTCTATATGCACAACACCACCACCACCTTCCCCCCTTTTTTGTTGACTTTTACACTTTAATTTTGTTCCTGGAGGAAAAATAGTTAGTTAAACGTAATGGCTACGACCGGAGATATCCATTTGCTTGCTAAGTCTACGTATCCGTTGACTATTGACTCTTGTTTCGTTTCTTACACTTCAATGCAAGTAATCTTCAGCGGGCTTCCTTTTAATACATTAAATATAGACTTCTTATCTATTACTCCCTTATTTAATATAAAATCTAATTAATTTTTTTTTATAAATTAATAAAAAAATTAATTAGGTTTTATAAAATATTAATTAGTTTATTTAATATTATTAATCTCTCTAAACAAATTAATTAGGTCTTATATACGAAAGTAGTACCAAATTCTAGTAATATATATTTGACCGAAGGAACACAATACCATCAGGCCGACAAAAGTTTATTTTTCATTTCTTCTTTCTTCAAATAAACATGCATGAATCTCGTGGCCTGTTAGGGAATGAAGCGAACTTTTCAATTCATAAGAAATTCAACCCAGACCCGCATGCGAAGGACCGAATTATGCTGTCTTCTCTTTGTTTCTCTCTCGTACAAAAAAAGAAAACCGGAAAAACAGAGCTGGTTTTATGTAAAACTGTGAAACGTACATTTCTTAATCTGTAGCTTCAACCACACATGGCACAGCCTCCTCGTCGAAGATGAAGTTTTGTTTGTTGATCAATGAATGTGTCACACATTTGCGTGATCTGGATAATATATTAAACACAGTCCCATTGCTTGTGTTGCACTTCAGATGCTCATCATATACCTATGCTGCATCCCTCTACTGCTTTGTTTCGTGCAATTTCTGATATGTCGTCGGCTTAAAAAAATTATATCCGCGCATTTTGAACCAATGACTCTTATTATAATACGCAATTCATTATAGTTAAACTTATTTTTGTGGGATACATTCAGTACAAATGTTACTTAATAGTAGCTTGGCGGATAATATCATGGGATCAGGACAGTTGGATCAAGACACAAAAATGAATATTTTTTCCACGAATCCGTTTGCTTTTGATTGACGTTGCTCAAAGCGAACAAACATTAACTTGAATGAACAGAACCAATTCCCACACGACGAACCAGAGAAAAGGGAGGCTAATCATGTGAGTGGCACATTTTTTAGTGTCTCACCAGAAATGGGGTGAAAGCGAAAGAAGCAAATAATCCACCACACTGGGTTGTCTGTGTGAGGAGCAACACTTTGCAAGGCACGCTTTGTGACTGAGAGTGGGGGTCGCACTTTCCCTATTTGATTACGAATCATCAGCGTGAAGAGAGAGAGAGAGTATTTCAAGCTTCGAAGGAGCCAAAACAGAACAGAGGAGTGCATTAAAAGCAATAAAGAAAAGCGAAGTGGCACAAACAGCTAAAAGGAGGTAAAAGGGAAACAAGCAGAGGGTGAAGAATGACGTGAAAACAAAGATGACAACTTATGCCTATTCCCCTGTCTGGTATTTGGGGTTTCTCCTATAAGCAATATCCCAATCCCGATAAACCCAACCCTGCTTTTCCTATTCACTCCTCTGTACCTTCTCCTTTGCCCCATACATCTCATTATACATATCCAACTATTCCACAGACAAACTCTGAGTCCTTCTTTAAACTCTCCAGTTTTATTCCCTTTGCATGCCTGCTGCTGATCTCATGCTTCGTTGCTCCTAGGTGAAACAGAGGGCCACAGGTATGGTGTCTCTCATTTATTCCCCAATTAAAAATGTCACGTTCTCTCAGTTTTTCGAATCTGATGATATAATGAAAATGCTGGTTGGGTTTTGAGAAGGATGATGGCTTTGAGTTCTGGGTGCAAAGAGGGAAGCAAGATGGGAATGGAGAACGGCAAGTATGTGAGGTACACGCCGGAGCAGGTTGAAGCTCTGGAGAGGCTTTATCACGAATGCCCAAAGCCCAGTTCCATGCGTCGCCAGCAGCTCATCAGAGAATGCCCTATTCTCTCTAATATCGAGCCCAAGCAGATGAAGGTTTGGTTCCAGAACCGAAGGTATATATCCCTTTCGACTTCTCATCTGCGTTTCCAAATTTCTCTTCTATATTTGACTTGCTGGAGTGAATATACTCTGTGAAACTAAAGAAAGTGATGTGTTTTGACTCTCGTGCTTTAATTACTCTCTCTTAAGATTCCATCAAACCATTTTAACCGAATTCATTATATGAGAAGATTCGGCTGTATCTAACTTGTTTGTTGTTACAGCAAATATTTTCTACTACTCCTCTTCTCTCTTGTTTTCTGACAAAAAATCTTTCTTTTCTCTTTCTGTAATTGGTTTTTTTACCATTCAAGATATATTTCCATAGTATTTAACTCTGCATCCGAGGACTAGTACATTGATTCTTCTTATTCACCATATTCTCATGCCCCGTCGTTATTTGAGTGATAAATGGAGCCTTAGCAAATTTAGCAACTTAACTGGTAGTTAAATATGATTTTTTTGGCTTATCGTTGACCAAATCCTTCCTGATAGAAGGAAGGTTGCGGGTTCGATTTTCGCCTGTGGAGAAGTATATATACGTGTGTGTCTGTTTGACTGTTTGTAATAAAAAAATTGACCTTTTTTTCCTTATGTTGTCGGTAATTGCAGATGTAGAGAGAAGCAGCGGAAGGAATCGATACGCCTGCAAGCTGTGAACAGGAAACTGACGGCCATGAATAAACTACTGATGGAGGAAAATGAGAGATTGCAGAAGCAAGTGTCACGGCTGGTTTATGAGAACAGCTTTTTCCGCCAACAGAGACAAAATGTAATAATGCTTCTCTTCCTTCTTTACCTCTTTACGTTTTGATTCATTCCCCCCGAGCTTGTTTGGTTACGTGACGATGATCGTTGAGCAGGCGAGCCTTGCTACGACGGACACAAGCTGTGAATCTGTGGTAACCAGCGGTCAGCACCATCTGACACCTCAGCATCCACCAAGGGATGCCACCCCTGCTGGGTTAGTTGTTGGGTTGATTCCTAATTTCCAATTCTTCGCTTGTGTAATTATTCTCTATGGCTAATAGAGTTGTCTATATTGGGTGTAGACTTTTGTCCATTGCAGAGGAGACCTTAACAGAGTTTCTTTCGAAGGCTACTGGAACTGCCGTGGAGTGGGTCCAAATGCCTGGGATGAAGGTTTTACCCCTTACTTCTTGTCATCATCGGAATCTGTTCACACGACCACACTGCATTATTCTTTTCTTTAATTTGTCAATATATGAACAATATTTAATTCATTGAATCAAGCAACATTCTAAGCAGCTAGCACGCTACATGATCCAAAACACGAAGTAGTGACACATCATCAATTCATCATCTTGATCTCGGCCTTTATTTTCTGTTTCCTAGTCATTTGAACGACCCAGTAACTTCGTGTTTCTGCATGCGCACAGCCTGGTCCGGATTCCATTGGAATCGTTGCTATTTCTCATGATTGCCCTGGAGTGGCAGCAAGAGCCTGCGGCCTTGTGGGTCTCGAACCTACAACGGTAAGTTGCTCTCTAATACAAGTAGTTTTTTCTGGTTTTTTGGAATGGAGATGCACTGATTGAATATATATAAAAATGTACAGGTTGCGGAAATCCTCAAAGATAGGCCCTCGTGGTTTCGTGATTGCCGAGCCTTGGATGTTCTGAATGTGATGCCCACTGGAAATGGGGGAACCATTGAAATGCTTTACATGCAGGTACAACTATAGCTGATATATGTTCTCTGCCACTTGTTTTGTATATTTGCAAGTTTACTTAATGTGTTTTCAACATTTCCCACCTTGGTTAGTTGTATTCGCCCACAACTTTGGCACCTGCTCGTGACTTCTGGTTTCTGCGTTACACATCCGTTTTGGAGAACGGCAGTCTAGTGGTATGTATGAACTCCCCACTCTCTTCCTTTTCTATCCCTGACATTCATTTGTATTCCTTTAAAAAAATTAAATATTTTTAACATATTATCAGGTCTGTGAAAGATCGCTTAACAACACCCAGAATGGACCTACAGTACCCCCGGTGCAGCACTTTGTTAGGGCAGATATGCTGCCTAGCGGCTATCTGATTAGACCTTGTGAAGGAGGTGGATCCATTATTCATATTGTTGATCATGTGGATTTAGAGGTATGTACCCTTACTCTATAAATTGAATCAAACTCATTCTAACTCATTAATTTGACTCGTTGGTTATTTGAAATTAGCCCTGGAGTGTTCCTGAAGTGTTGCGCCCGCTTTATGAGTCATCAACGCTGCATGCTCAAAAGACAACAATGTCGGTAAGCCTCATGTTTCTATCTGATGAGAATTTAGCTTTTGAGAACTCATGATTCACATAGTAACCTTGTAATTGTTATTCAGGCCTTACGTCATTTGAGGCAGATCTCTCAAGAAGCTTCTCAACCAAATGTCTCAGGATGGGGGAGAAGGCCTGCAGCTCTACGTGCACTTAGTCAGCGATTGAGCAAGTTTGTCTCAGTGTCCTGTCCACTGTTACTATAAATAATTGACCATGGTAGTCAAACCTATTCTTGTGCTTTTGGCAGGGGATTCAATGAAGCTGTCAATGGGTTTGCAGATGATGGCTGGTCCATGTTAGAAAGTGATGGCATTGATGATGTCACCCTTCTGGTGAATTCAACTCCCAACAAGATGGTGGGAGTAAACTTTGTTCAGAGCAATGGATATCCTTATATGAGCAGTTCTGTGCTATGTGCCAAAGCATCAATGCTGTTACAGGTATACTTTGTAATGCTTCACTATGTTGTATCTGCATTTTGATCTTGGAAGAGAAGAAAGTGTTTTCCCACTTCGTTTATTAATAGTTCACTTTGAATTAAAATGTAATAATTTTAATTTCCTATCAAGTTCATGAGCGAGAAAAAAGGGGAATGCAATCAATAATTGTCTTTCAACAAAATATATTAAACAAAGTTGGCACTGTTTCAGGTATAAACTAAACTTCAAATGGCCAAATATGTCCATTCAAACTTCCTTTTCTGGATGATTCTATCTATTCTGTTGACCATATTTGGAAGATGTTTTTGACACAAGTTTAACAGCTTCTGTATATAATATCAGTAACCATTAAAATCCAAATTTGTTGGCGGCAATTTCTATTTCTTTGCTGTTATTTTCCTCCTCTTAATTTTCTACTCATGCTCTCTTCCTGTCTTTTGTAGAATGTCCCTCCAGCAATTCTTCTCAGATTCTTGCGGGAGCACCGATCAGAATGGGCAGATAGCAGTATTGATGCTTACTCAGCTGCTGCCATCAAAGCTGGTCCCTGTAGCTTGCCCGGAGCCCTGCCAGGAAGTTTTGGCGGTCAGGTTATTCTACCTCTGGCTCACACAATTGAGCATGAAGAGGCACGTTATTTGCCACTACTCTTGAATTAACTAACCATATTGCCGTTTACCCTTTCTTTCCTCTAATCTTTGTTAAGCATTAGTTATTCTCACCTTCAATTTCATATGGATATTATCGTTCTTCTGATTTGCTTACTTTTCTATACATTGTGAAGTAAATCACATTTTGTTTTGAAACAGTTCATGGAGGTCATTAAGCTTGAAAACATGGGTTACTATAGGGATGACATGACTATACCTGAGGATGTTTTCCTCTTGCAAGTGAGTACTTCAATTAGCAGCCAGGATGATGAGATCTGCATATATATATTTCTATATATATATATATATATTTCTACAAGGTTCTTTTCAACCATATATATAAAACTAACAATTCTTTTGGTTGCACTTGTCCCCAGCTTTGTAATGGAGCTGATGAGCATGCAAATGGTACCTATGCAGAACTCATTTTTGCTCCTATTGATGCATCTTTCTCTGATGATGCACCTATTTTACCTTCTGGTTTTCGCATCATAGCTCTCAATTCTAACACGGTAAGTCTTTAGAACAACATAAAGTTTGATTGCACTGGTTTTGAAGTTTGTCTCCCCTGCTCCTTATTGTTCTTTAAGCAAGGCCTTTGACATTTTATTCCTAAATATGGTGTAGGATGCTGCAAGTAAAAATCGTACACTTGATCTTGCTTCTTCTCTTGAAGTTAAAACCACAGCTAACCAAGCGGGCAGTGACAACAATGGGAACACAAAATCTGTGATGACAATGGCATTCCAGTTTGCATTTGGAGTCCACCTTCAGGATAGTGTAGCCGCTATGTCCCGGCAGTATGTCCGTAGTATTATTGCATCTGTTCAAAGGGTTTCATTAGCACTCTCCCCTTTGCATTTTGGTTCTCACAATGGCCTGCATGCTCCACCTGGCCCTCCTGAGGCACAAACACTCGCTCGTTGGATCTGTCAAAGTCATAGGTTTGTTCTTAACTCCTGGTCTTTGCATGAGTGGATTTATTATGCGAATGTTTAAACGTTGACATTCCTTGCAGATGCTATCTAGGGGTAGAACTGCTAAAATGTGAAGGCAGTGAATCCATTCCCAAATCCCTTTGGCATCACTCAGATGCGATCCTGTGCTGCTCTTTAAAGGTTATTTTCTTCAATCTTTTTATCATCTTCAACTTGATATTAGCAACTTTGTCCTTTGCATAAGCTCCTGCTACTGTCTGTTGTGTTGTTTCCTTTCCTCTTGCTTTCTTTCACAGCATCAAATATTTAAGATCGTGCAACTTTTTTATATGATCTTTGCAGGCATTACCCACATTCACATTCGCTAATCAAGCTGGCCTTGACATGCTTGAGACAACTTTGGTGGCTCTTCAAGACATCACTCTGGAGAAAATCTTTGACGACAGTGGAAAGAAAACCCTTTTCTCTGAGTTCCCTCATATAATGAAGCAGGTATATATATTGCTTTCTTTCATTAGATTGATGAAAGTAAATGTGTGGCTGGTTCTGATAATGGTGGTTTTTAGATTCTAAAGAGGGATTGTTATGATGATTGCAGGGTTTTATGTGCATGCAAGGTGGAATCTGCGTATCTAGCATGGGGAGGCCCGTGTCGTACGAGAGAGCAGTGGCATGGAAAGTGTCGAACGAAGAAGAAATGGCGCAATGCATATGTTTCATGTTCATCAACTGGTCTTTTGTCTGATACCTTAGAGTAAGAGGATATAGTCTAAGGAAGTAGAGAGGCTAGATCAGGGTAGTTATCTTCCTCTTTCTTATTTGAACTTGGAAAAGAATATCTTAGAATGTTGCATATAAAACTGCTTACTTAATATGATCCATCCATGGCCCCCAATTTTTGGTTCTCAGTTCCCTTTTGCGTTGACGAAGAACCCAGTAAATGAGAGGCACCGTGTTTCTGCTTACTAACCCAGTAGATTATTGCAGACTCTTTAATCATACGATGAGAGGCTTAAGTTCATATAGTACTGCAACTGCAAATGTGGGTGGATGGTACAGAGCATTATGATTAGCCATACCATATTGTTTGGTAACGAATCTTATGATTAATATGAATCAATCAATCGCTTGTCAAGACATGTCATTTTCCTACGCGAAGGAGTCTTTATTTTGCTTCAGATTTCTAAAATTTTCAAGATTCGGTTAATCTCTACAATAAATATATATTTAATAATATTTTTATTTTCTAAGTCAATTAAATAATTATGTTTTTATTTAGTACGAAACAAAAGAATCCATTTTTGACTGCGTCAATCAAGTTAGAAATTAACATTGGAAAGATGATTGTTAAACCAATACAAGGTGTGGTTGAAGATTTTCGGAACTTCTCGTATATTCATTTCATGGTAGTGAAATAATGAAAATCTAATTCAACTCTAAAACTTTGTTCATTATATCATATAAATCCGGGAATGATACTACTATTTTAGACATTATGAACTAGAAAGCTAATTATAATTCTTTGATATGTATAATTCTTTTTAATAAAAAATAAAAGAAGGCAATTAATTAAAATTAACTCACTGTATATTGAAATAACAATAGATATGCAGTTAAATTGTTGTCAGCATTTGTAATAACGGATTTTAATAGTAGTATAGGCATGACAAGACTGGTCATAA
Source organism: Leucaena leucocephala (assembly GCA_037074615.1). Lineage (NCBI taxonomy): Eukaryota > Viridiplantae > Streptophyta > Magnoliopsida > Fabales > Fabaceae > Leucaena > Leucaena leucocephala. The sequence continues at coordinate 3,042,187 of CM073517.1, read as the reverse complement.
TAATAAGGGTTATGATGTGATTAGGGATAGGGGAAGAAGTGATATTTAGTTTTTAAAATAGTTCGTATTTAATATAAAATTTATTTAACTAATTAAATTTAATTAAATATAATTTAATTTTTATAAAATATCTTAATTATTATTTTTAATGTTCCACCCCCTCTCTTATTTAAATATTTTTTATTTTTTTTATATATTAAAGTTTAGATGAGTTGGGTCTCAGAAGTTTATCAAGGGTAAGATATGCCTCTAGACTCAAAAAATACTTACAGAGATACTTACAAATTGCCTATCAATAAAGTCTTCGTATCAGTAGCGAGATTTGAACTTATGATCTTATGAGTTATAAGCTAACTCTTTACTAACTATACTAATATTTATTGACCCTTCTCTTATTTGGATATCGTTAATAGAGTATTAATAGGAGTAATTTAAAAAAATAATAAATATAAAAAATAAGTCTTATATTTATTATTAAAATTAACTTTTTAATTATATCTTAGAGGAGTATTATTTTTCTTGCTCTGACTTGGTAGGAAAATAATCTTTGCTGTCAAAAGAAAGAAAGAAAATAACGATTCATATAAAGTGATTGATGTGGGAAACCAAGAAGAACAGAAAAAAGGAATTTAAAAGCGGGTTTAAGAGACGTTTATGGAGGATATATGACAACATGTTAAATTAAATTCTTAAAGGAACAAAATGGAGAGACAGGAGATTGTGGTAAGCATGTGAAGAAGTGAAAAACGCAATGATTGGAGGGGCACGAGTGCTGCTGCATGCACCACCAAAGTCAATTCACAAACTTGTCGTCGTCCTCTTCATTTTCTCCCAATTCACTTCTCCCTTTCAACTGTGTTGTGGGAGACTGTGCTATCCCATAACCGGCTTTCAACTTTGCACGTACGTACGTGTCCCAATCATTATCATTTATTCTCCATTCAAATTCTATAACAATTAAAGCCACGAGCGAGCTAGCTGTCTTGTATTGTTTAACACAAGCATCTATAAATAAATCAATCAATCCACAAAGTAAACCAAAAGGGAGTTAGGAAGACACATTAGCATCATGGATATCGATCTCAAACGTAACTCTTGCTACAGCCAAAGCAAACCAGAGAGGGAGACTTTAACAGATAAATATTCAGAGGAAAAGGGGCTTTTTGAATCCAAAGAACAAGCTTTTGCATGGTCTCCGAGGCTTATAATTGATATCTCGGAGAGCTTTTGAAAAGAAAGAAAGCACTGCCAAGATAAATCATATCCGTGCCAGCCACACTGAGCTGGTCTCTTTATATATATTTTTATGCTTAAATTCTTTCTCATTCATGGAATTTTCTGTGTTCTAACACCTCCTTTCGCCTGTGATTGACCCAAGCACATCAACGATTCTTGCATCGCCATCATTACTCAGCCCATGAGATATGGAACATTATTGTATGTAAAGAAGGTGTTGTGGGTCACGAGAAAGTTAGTTTCTGGTCACCCTACTTTGCCTCTTGCCACTAGAGTTCATATTTTCTGCTTCATCATACACGAACACGCAGATATAAGATATATAAAGTATAAATATTAATCATTTTGATTTAAACCCTACTCTAGCAAGGTTGTCCATCACATAAATTGAATATAGTATACTTTAAGGAACAAACCCTACATCATAAACTCTAAACCCTAAATATAACAAGGTGATTTGGCCTGCAGGGTGTAAATAGCTTTGACGAATTATTGCTGCATATACATGGAATACGGCCGTATGCTTAGCTCGTAGGTCCTATAGCTAGTTGAGGCGAGCAAATTATAGAGACCCATGTCGCTTAGTGATTGTGAATAATGTGCATCATCATCATCGTGATAAAAGCAAAGGGACAATGAGAATAAATTTAGTCACTGCATCAAATATCAATCCTATCATATAATCATAACCTCGCTAGCTGAAAGGTTTCTATTAGTTATGTCTGTGTCTGCGCACGCCCTGTTTGTCCATCCATTAGGATATTGGTACATTCATAAGATACATTATTGGAAAGTGGAACTTGTGCAGTTCCAATTACTCTCTTCTGCTACTCAGTTACTCATATGAATATCATACCATTCCGTTTATTTTAATAATAGTTTAGAAGTTTTATATTTAAACAAAAAACTCACACGTACGCGTAAAGACAACATAATTAAGATATTATATTGTTATTATGATTTACACTAGTTCAGCATTGAATCCCAAATTTAAAAAAGAAAAACATCTCCCTAGCAATCCCCTTGGTTGCTCAACATTTTAGTTGTGGAAAGCTACAACTTTCATCAAACTAACAAAAAAGAAATGTTAAAATCCATCATCGAAAGCAAAACAAAAGGAAAAAAAGGAGTAACAGAACAAACATAATATAGTTTTGTGAAGGGTGAGGATGAAGGTTAAACACAGGACGATGCGGCAGTTGTCAGAGCATTTAGGGTTTTGAACACGTGGCTTGCGCTCGGCCTAGCTGTGGGATCAGTGGCTGTGCACTGGAGGGCAAGGTTCAAGACCTCGACGATGTCGTTTTGAGCCGACGATGCAATCCCGCCCTTCATGTTCGGGTCGACCCATGTATCCAGATGACAGTCCGAATAGCAATAACGGGCCCACTCCACGATGCTCTCGTGCTGCATGCCCACTTCTTCGTCCACCGAACTTCTTCCCGTCAATAATTCTATCAGAATAACGCCGAGTCCGTACATGTCACTCTTCTCCGTCACCTCCTTCGCATTTCTTGATTCTGAAATTTTTTTTAACAACCCGTTAATTAATCGCTGAAAAAACTTAAACTGAAAAGGGCAAAATAGTGATTGAATTCGTCGTCAATACCAGGAGCAACGTAAGGTGAAGGAATGGAAGCCTTGAGAGGGAACAACATGAGACGAGGAACATCTTTTGCGTCCACCACAACTCTCTGGGGTGACATCTCGCCGACCAAAGCAAACGCTGAACCATGAGCATGCAAATACTTCAGTGCTTTTGCAATTCCAAGTAAAATATTCCGTCGTCTTTCCCAGCTTAAACTCCCAACGACGTCGCTTAAATATTTTCCGTCGACGTATTCATACACCAAGTACCCTCCTTTCCAACACCTGCATATTCCCTTCAACTTCACGATGTTTGGATGCCGAAGCTTACCAGTGTCTTCCGGAAAACAATTCAGGTCACTCATCTCTTTCACCTCGTATCGCATTGTCTCTTTTCGTCCTTTGGTGATTATGAGTACTCCTTCTTTTGCGGAAGACAATACATCGTGGATGGTGATGAGTTTTAAAGTCTTGGAGTCAAAGTAGCGCATTTCCCATGTGCCGTCTTCATTTTCAAGCTTTGTGGTCACCTCCGAGTTCTGTCTTCTACGCATGAAGACAAGGAGAAAAGCAGCGAGCGGCAACCCTACGAGACCAAACAGAAAAAACCACCAAAATGGATTCTTATTATCTTCTCTTCTGGTGCAGTGTGGCAAACCGCTTCTACTGTCACTATCACTCTCACAAAGGTCGTTCCCAGCGACGTCGCTGCTATTGATGGCGAGGAAAGCTCCTGTGGCCGGTAACCTCCCGTGAAAATGGTTATAGGATATGTTGAGTTCTACAAGGGATTCGGCGCTTCCTAAATTTTCGGGGATTTCACCCCACAAGTGGTTTTCAGACAGATCAAGCATCCCTAGAACTGGCATCTCTCCGAGACTAATCGGTATCTGCCCGCTAAGCTGATTGTGACTGAGGTCTAAAGACACAAGCTTCTTGCACGAACAAAGTTCATTTGGGATGTTACCGGACAGCATGTTTCTTCTAAGCTTCAACTGCACGAGCTCCCATAAACTTCCCATACCAGGTGGAATATAACCTGAAAACTGGTTCTCCGATAAGTCCAGGTTCTCAAGGTGGTTACTCCCGAAAGAGTTGGGCAACTCTCCTGAGAAATTGTTTTTAGCCAAATTCAGCAACTGAAGCGCCGGCATGTCCCACATCCTGTCATCTATCCTCCCGGAAAGTTTATTACCGGACATGTCTAACAAGTATACCTGCGGCAGTTTAGTGAATTCCGACGGTAATTGGCCGGAAAGCTTGTTGTTCTGGAGACGTACTCGGCGTAGGCTTGTGCAAGAGCTCAAACTGTGAGGGATTTGTCCTTCAAGAGAGTTGGAGAAAAGAATGAGCTTGAAAAGATTCCTCTTGTCACATAAGCCCTGTGGGATCTCTCCGGAAAGGTTGTTGGTGGAAAGGTCTAAAACGGTGAGGTTGCTATGCATTCCCAGCTCTTTTGGAATCTCTCCCGTTAATCGGTTGGACCACAGTTGAAGAACTTGAAGCCGAGGTAAAGCTGTTAAAGCCTTCGGAATCTTTCCGGTAAAGTTGTTTGAGAAAAGCTGAAGAAACTCCAGTCTCTGAAGATTAATCACAAGGTCAGAAATCTCTCCCCAGAGAGAATTATCACTGAGATCAAGCGAAATTAGCTTTTTCAGGTCGAAAACGGAAGGTGGGATTGGGCCAAGGAGGTTGTTTTTGTAGAGAAACAGAAACTCAAGATTGGTGAGGTTTCCAAGAGACTCGGGAATGAATCCCGTGAGATCGTTGTGAACAAGGTCGAGATGATGCAGAGACAATAAGTTCCCTATGCTTGTCGGGATTTCGCCGGAGAGGTTGTTGTAACCCAAGTAAATCCACTTCAAGCTCTTCATTACACCTATGTCACTTGGGATTTCACCCACTAACTGGTTTGAAGCCAATGTCAAGTATTCTAAACCTGTGATGTTGGTGATGGAACTTGGAATTCCTCCCACCAGAACGTTCCCTCCGACATCAAGATATTTCAGACTAGAAAGAACACCAACCTGACGTGGGATTATCCCGGAAAACATGTTGTTTGAAAGATCCAAGGATTCCAGGGGAGAAAACGACACAGAAAATAAAAACTCAGGCAACGAGCCAGTTAGGTTGTTGTTGCTGAGGTTAAGGTAACGAAGTGACGAGAGAGACGAAGGGAAGGAGAAAGAAATTTCACCAGCGAACTGATTGCTGGAGAGGTCGATATTTGTAACGTTTGGGAGTTGAAATATGGACGAGGAAATAGTGCCGGACATGTTTTTACCTGAGAGTTGGACGGAGTTAACGTGAGAAGAGCTGTGGTCGCAGGTGAGGCCGTACCAGTTACAGAAGGTGACTGAAGAATTGAGCCAATTCGAAAGAGACCGACGTGGATCCTTGGCAGAAGACTTGAAGGATAACAGAAGCTGACGTTCTTGTTTTTGTTGATCTCCATGATAAGATTGTGAAGAGGCGCCAAGATTGAACCCCAGCATGACGAGGCACATGAACGTGAGGCACTTGGGAAACGTTTGATGAACTCCTTGGGCCATGTCAAGTTAACACCAGAGTGAGATTTCTCGTGTGAATTACCAGTTATCTCTTTGCCTTGCTATGAGAAATCCTCGGATCCCAAGCTGTAAAATAAGCGAATAATTAAAACGATTAACATATGAATAATAACTCTGTAAATAAATTATTGTAGAATTGAATAATAATGGCAGGACTTCAACCAAAAAGAAATGAGTGTTAAATCATGACCGAGGAGAAAAATTAAACCGTTGAGTTGTCACGAACCTAAAATTCATAATTGGAGAGGCAAGCTAGTGTGTTGTTGGCTAGTGAAGGATTGAAAGATGGGAGAGAAGTTGAAGAACAACAGTAATACTATTTGAAGAGAATTGGAAGGATGTGAGAGAGAGGGATGAGCGAGGGCTTAAATGGATGGAAGGTGGGGAGAGTTGAAATGGGGCATTGGGTTGGATAATAATTACGAAACTGCACCTTCACCTCTTTTAGATGTAATAAGTTTGAACTCGAACGTTGAAAGGAAAACAGGGACACGTGTTGGAAAAAAGGCTCTGATTTTGTCGGATTATCACCAAAATACTCTTGTTGCCTGACACTCCACTGCTTTAGATCGTGACAAAAAAAATTTGTTACCGTTGAAAACGAAGATATTCCCAGGTCCATCGGGCTCGCACATTATTTGACAACGGTGAATATATTTTTTGCCCAAACCGCAACGTCGTGGACGACGGTGAACATATGCCTTCTTAGACTGAGACGGTGTATTTAATTAAACGTCACGTTTTGAAACCGAACTGGTGGCTCCTAATATCATAGATGAACACGAGGGTACAGCATATATGTGTATATGTAGAGGTGAGTAATAATAGGATCAGCTTTTCTCCTTCTTTTGAATGTAAAAAGGGAAACAAATTTAGCAGCTTTCGTTTGGAGTCTAGATACTCATGTTGATGCCCGCTGTCATAAAAGTGAGCGATACACAGAAAAGTGTAGAGGTAGAAAATAAGACGTACACAGAGGAGAAGGTTACATAAGAGGGCAAAGAGGAATGAGCAGAAGCAGTGGGGGCAAGTTGAACAGTAAAAGAAACGAAAAAGAGAGGGCACAGAGGAGAAGAATATGTAAAGAAAAAGTGGCTAGTCTTTACGTTACATTACACTATAGTACTCGTGCGCACATATTTTCACTTTTATTAATTAATCCCTCAGTCCTCACACTTTCCTCTTCATCACCTGTGAGCTTTCAACAATGGGGGACCTACTCTGTCTTTCTCGAAGGAATATACAGTGTGTAGTCTTTTTCACCTAGGGTTCTTCATTTCATATCTATCCACTCTTCTCCCCACTTCAGTTTCTTTCCCTTTCACTCTCTCCTTCATTCCCACTACCTTCAGTGGAATACTTTTATATATATATATATATATATATCATATAATTGATTTAATTAATCACTTGATTTTGGCGGCTAAAGCACTCACGCATCCGCCATCTTAGATTCTGATCATGCCTGTCCAGTGTAGCCTGGCGTATCGCCCATTGCTTATACTATAATTAAAATTAAGTTTTTTTCATTTAATCAAGGATTCGAAAGTCACTTTAGGTTTAAGACTAAAATCTTGTAAGGCTTATAACATAAAATGTTTATACCTCTTTAAATAAGTGTATTTTTTTAAATTTAAATTTGTATTCTTTTGTTTATTAAGATGAAATTGTTTACTATCTCAACTAATAGTTTATTAGTTTTTTATTGTATACTTTAATGAACTTTTGTGTATTCATGAGGTGAGCTTCCGCTAAATATAAAATATATGTGTCCACTTCATAGATTCCTAATACAGAAAAAGGGAATATATGGCATAAAGAGCATTAGTGTCCAAGACTAGGATTAGTGCTTTCGTTTTGGACTTGCGCATTGATTAATAATGTGATGTGTTTTAATTACCAGCATATATATATATATATATATATATATATTATCTTCCACGAAAAAAATAGTACACAGCTTCGTCCTTAAATTCGTTGAGGTTTCCATGACGTGGAGCCGACCAATTCCCCTTGAATAAGGGTCTGAATCTCTCTTTCTGATATTTGTAGGGCTTCATGTTCTTTATTTAGTGGTGGAGTTCAATCACTGAGCTATATCTTTGATATATCTTTGCAGATTGAGCACTATTATTTGGCATAAAAGTTCTTATGCACTTTCAAAGAGAATATAATGAAGTTAACATGGTTTTATTAAAGGAGCACAATAATCCATAATTGTAGTGGGAAGAAGAACCAAATTATTCACCACATGGCGCAAGCCCTTGTCCTTTTTAATATGAAACCCATCCAAAAGTGCTGAATTATGGTCCAAATCTCTGTTAATCATGCACATGAAACCCATCCGAAAACACTTCTCCATATAATCGGAATTTAGGCTGGCCAGGATCCACATGCAATGATCTCTCTCTATATATATATAAATGATCAACCCATCAAAATGAATCAAATAAAGTTAAAGTAGGGCACTATGATCGTTCAGGTGCACGCACACATTTTGATGTCTATAGTACACTTCACTTAGCTCCATTAAGGTCGTTCCGAAATATTTAATTGTGTTTTACATCTTATATAAGTCAGATAAATGGTCGCCAATTAAGTTTGTCGACTTATGTGTTAATGAAATTTACCAGATTTGACTCTTTACGTGATTTTCATCGTAAATTAGCCTTATATCGTTGTTTAATTTATTACATGTGTGGGAAAAGCTAAGACCCAACCGTCGACCGTCGCACGGCCCGGAAATAAGGCTTAGACTATCAATTGTATTATGGACATTCATAGTAGTATTAAATACAGAGTTGTTGTTGCCTTGAGGTATTATATCTTTACTTATATATACATATTCAGGGGCTGAGGTTTCTTCTTCGTATATGTTAAGAAAGGAAACTTCGTGGATTAACCTAACTCCTTTTTAAAAAATTTATCTAAAAAAAATATATCATTATCAGGGTGAAGTTAGGTATATGGCATCTAATTTCTTACTTCTAAAAAGCTATTTCATCCCCAAACCAAACTAGCTTCCTCTGGAGATATTAAACATTTCAGTTCAACTATTTAGTTCCGTCAATTTCTTACAAGCATACTATCGTACGCACTTATGATTAATAAAGCATATTCGTTTCTCGTTATCATTTTAATTAACAGATTGAAAAGTTGTATTCTGCGAGAGTTTTCAGATCGGTACACTACTTTTGTCACAAGAATTCACACTCATGTACGTACGGCATTATTGAACTACCCTCGGCGTGCCAAATCTATTACCTGCACGCCTTTGATATTATTCCATGGATAAACACAAAGTGATACGTATGATTACTTATACAAGTGCCATTAGTAAGAAGACGGTACAGCTTTTGCCTTTGGTCGATGTATATAAAGACCATATAATTACCCTTAAATTCCAAAAAAAAATATTAATTGTAATAAACCATCCTAGTAATACAGCTACCTAGTGGATCCAGAAGCGACATTGTTGATGGTGCCTCGAGTGATATCAGGAATACAGCTGGAACTCCTGACGATCGTGCCACTGATTTTGTTATCAGAAGGAGTCAGAGACCTGGCTGATGATGATCTGCTTCTCGATGCTTTCTTCAAGATCTGCTTGATGGCCTCAGCCTGGTACAACACTGGATACGACCTGACCATCTTATTGAACTTGACGCATGCGTTCATGTGCTCTTCCACTGCTTCCTTTCCCTTCCCACCATTCTTCTGCATCGTTTCATTCACTGCTTCACCACACAAACCACATATGAAGTTTTGCCAGAACCTGTGCCTCACGTCCTTTATGTACTCTTCACTGCATTCCTCTGACATTCCACAACACTCGCACTTCGCATTCTTCACCTCCCAAATGGAGGCACCCACAACCCCTTCTTCCTCTTCCATGCCTTGTTGATTTAGTTCCAACGTGATGTCAGATATTGTTCTTTCAAGACTATCCTTTCTGCTCTTTGTATAAGACCCTACCAGTTGATTTGCCTTGTTTGGGTCTAGAGCCATGATGATGAGTATCTATCGGTGAAAAAATGTACGAGTTACTGATAGCTTGAGAAAATGTTAGGCAAACTACGACCTTCAAGCAGCTTATGAGTAGCTATATATATACACATAAGATTTCTCACGTGAAGAAGATGCATTTGGATTCTAGTTGCTTTGATTCTAGTAACTAATGAACGTGGCGGAAAATCCCGGAGTGAACCCAGGTTTTTCACGAAGCCAAGTTGGGGGATATCTCGTGAACACACTTTGTTTTCTTCTTATATCCAAAACAGTGGTGTTAATTATTAGTAATGGGGCCATGTGAGCTTTGGCATGTGAAGGTGTTGAATTGGTTATGGAGTGCAGACAAATTTAACGATGTCAGCTTTAGAATATACATGATTCTTTAATCTCTATAGGTTGAACAGACGAGACGAGCACACTGGAATGTGCGGGAACTTTTCCTTCCCTCCCAGACAGGCAACACTAGAAGAATAGTCTTGTTTAATATGATCGCTTTTAGGTTGAAAAACTGTTTATAAAGTTAAAGAAACTATGGTTGCAGCCTTGCAGGACAAGCCAATGAAAGCAACATAGACATGGTAAGATGTTACAGTGAGAAGATCATAAAAATACCAGATCCATCGTAAGGAAATCCAGAATCACGAGAGGGTAAAGAAACGGGAAGTCATGTGAAGGGATAGAGTCAAATTTATCGTTTATGAGAGAGGAAAATAAAAGCAGATAACGTTCACATGTGTGTATCTATTGAAGTTTGAAGATAAAATTCCTACTTTTTGGCCTCTTTAAGCAGAGAATGGCTTGAAGGATGGAATACAGCTTCCGTTTTTCTTAAACTGGAAAAATAATTCTTCGATTCACGAAATGCGAAATCTTATCTGTCGTTTTCTCCCCCACTATGCTTACAACTAGACACTCGTCTTATACGTTGCAAAAGGAGACAATTTCTGATAAAATTTTCCGCGGGACTCGCTAATTTCAGAATAAAAATATTTTTTTGGATGCCCACCCATTCACCACTAGAGCTTTGCCCTGACTATATCCGGATCCGACCCGCGTTGCGCACTTGACTATGGTGGGTGAGTCTCCCAACGAAAAATTTTTACATACGCTAAGGCTCAAACTCAAGACTTCGCTTAAATACTACCGAACTATTTACTACTCGAACTAATCTCCGTTAGTTCAGAATAAAAATATGGAAGTTATGTTACAAAATAATAAAATGTTTGGCCCAATGCTAGTCAAACATCTCAAGTCAGCCTGTTATTGTCAGCCCATGCAGTAATCCGGAAGAATAATTAGACCCACCAGTGGCCCAAGAGCAAAATGATGAGGTGAAAAACAAAAGAAAACAAAATTAGAAACTGAACTAACCTGGGTTTGAATTAATGGTTCTTGAGGCCTACGCATAGTGCCCGTAAGTTAGTGGATCTGCTGAAACAAAAGAGATACTTAATCATAAGTTGACTCTAGCGAAAAAGGATAATATAACGAATCAATATTTAAATTATTATTAATTTTTTTATTAAATATTTAATAATATTTTAAATATAATTATCTTTCATAAATGAATACTTATACATAGAAGAAGAAGAATAAGAGAGCTAAATTACAAGAGAGTTGGAAGAATGTGTATATAGGGAGTCCTGGAGAGGGGCAACTTATCCGGTGCATATGTATATGTTTAAGGAGATGACGATGTTGATAGTTTGAGACTGACAATTGAAGGGAGCCAAAGACAAGTGCTTATGACCTACCATATCATTGTTTAGCCACATACTCATTCTCTTCCTCCACTGGCCATATGTGTTAATAATATCCGAGTTTCCCCGTCAAGAAAGCAAGTAACGCGCGATAATTGGATATTTATTTAAATTATATTTTTTCTCTACAACGTACCTTCTTAATTTAACTTGCCTAGCTATAGTTGTTTTGCTCATGAATATTTTTTAATTCGTTACTCGTCAATAAAATTATTAAGATGGAATTGCGTGTGAAATACCGCCTTTTTTATTTGATTGTCTACTGTTTATAATATGTAAGTTGAATGGACATTATTAATCTAAACTTTATTTATAAATATTCACGTTGAAGATAACATGTCTTGAAAAATAAATGAAAAGGGATTTTTTCTTTTGTTTTTTTTGTTTGAAAAGGTCACCAAAAGATCATCCTCATTTATGCTTAGCTATACGGTCATCCTCCTTTTGTTCCTGATTTTCTTATCTCACAAAACATACCTTGCCCATCTCTCGCATCCACTCGCGTCCATTGACTTTATTCTCGTCCACATGTCGGATTATTAGTATTTGTTTATTAATGAATATACTGAGCATACATTTTGTAATAAACGTTACTTTGTCGTCAAATCAAACGAGGGCTCTTGATTAGGACATTCACTAAACTACAGCATTCATATTTCATCGGCCTCCTTAATTATCAATCTCATTATTAACCAAACTAATCTATTAAATACCAACTGCTCCTAAAAGCAATTCAATACCGGCGAAATCAATATTAGATATTAATTAATCAATGAGCTCATGGTCTCCATACGCGGATTCTTGATCCCCATGGATGCACGGGGATTCAGATATAATGTAGCGCCAAAGGATCAAATAGTGCCTTATAAGGTCATTTGCCAACTTTGATCCATTAAAAATGGATGGTACATAGCTATGCAAAGAATGTGTACTCAGAATTGCATGGGGGGAATTTAAAACACCGCCCATCTACATCCGATCTGCAAGAGTAATATTGGCAAGTGGCCCCAGATGATTGGTGACACGTGGCCCACACACATGTGGACGTGAATCACTAATTGTTCCTATCGCGTCAAATGGAATTGATGCATGACCAAATGCACGGCCCTTGTTTTGGCTGTTTGGTTATTAGTTATTACAGCTCAGCCTGGGCTTTGTCTTCAAACCAAAATGGAGCCTCCAAAGCATTTCCAACTTGAAAGCGGAGGGGCCATAGTATACACGGTTAAGGAAGAATGGCGATGGCCCCCCTTCATTTCTGTTCCCATTGCCATTTGTCACCCCCCGGCAATTCTTCTTAATTTTGTTCTTAAATTATTATCTTGTCAGCATTGAGGATACTAAACCATTAAGTGGGCAATAAATAATGTCGTGTTACTTATTAGTTATTTAATGACTTGTCATTTATGACGGGCTCTCGTTTGGTGTTTATCACAATGATAAACACTAAATACTTATTATCACGATGAGATATAAATTATTTAAATTAGACGATCTATATTTAAAATTTATAATTTATATTTTTGTTAATAATAAATTTATTTTTGAGTAAAATGATAATTATAAATTTATTTTTATTTTAAATTTTATATCTATTAAAATAAAAAAATATTTAAAATATAAAAAATAAATTATATTAAATCTTAACTGTTTAAAATCAATCTGAACTACAAAATGTACTTGCTTATCTCACGTCATTTATAACAAACGAGGATAAAAGAGAAATTTTATAATTGAAATAACTCTAAGATTCTATAACATTTGTCAATAATTTTATGAGATTTTATAAAGATAATTTTTTGATCCCTTAAAACTAATCAGATAAAATAATTCATTTGTTCGTTTAAAAAATAACAGGAAACGTGTGGATTGTCGCCATTTCCACCTCATCCGAGGTAATATCGCGGGAATAGAAGAGATACACTCAGACACGCTTAAGGCTAATTTAACTCAGGCAAGGCAAGAAAGATCAGGTGCGGACCTTTTTTTTTTTTTTTTGAATTTTTAAAATTTTTTCACCCGTATCCTGACCAACCTTTCAAAAAAATTATAAACCAGACTAATCCGCGCCTATTTACTCGCACCTGATGCGCATCCCCAACGACCTCGTAAACATAAGACGGTGAAAATCAATAACGCGCTTCTTTTGGCAAATCATATCACGCCACGTCCTCCTCCATTAATCCCTCTTCACATAACGCCGCTGGCTTGTTCAATCTACGCCGTAGGTTCACCTTACCTCAACGTCTCCCCCGCCTCGGCCCTGTGCTGTTAATAAATGCCACCACGATCGCCTCTCTCATTCGTTTTCTCTCCTTCCTTCGTTCAATCTTCGCCATGGCTTCCGCCGAGACGGAAATGGACCAGTTGACCTCCGGTGCTAGCAACCGTATCATTCCCATTCTCAAAGCCCTCAGGGCCTCTTTGATTTTCGTATACACCTTCTTCCTATCCTTCTTATGGTTCCTTCTCCCTCGTCCTCGTCGATTTTCTTCTCCTCCCTTGCTCGGCACTCCGCCGTCTTCTCCTCGGAAGCATCGGAAACGGAGGTCCCTGTGGTTGCCCCGAGAGGAGGAGGACACCTTCAGGAGAAGAGCTTTAGCAGAAGATGTGCGCATGGCCCGCGATGATGCCCCTTGCCGATGGGCCACTTCTCTCTTCTATGGCCTTAGAAGTAACGCTCTGTTTTGCCGCTCCTGGTTTCCTGTTTCTGATGATATTAAGTAAGGTCTTCTAATATTTTTTCTGCCTCATCATTATCTTTGGTTGGCTTTTTAGTCTTGAAGTCCCCGCCTCCAGTTTCTGAATGTCGAGTTGACTTTTCAAGAGAAGGAAGGGTTAAAAGAGTGAATTTTGCTATTACGAATTCCTATCTAAGAATTATGCTGTTCAATGAACTCGTTGATGCGTTTTGTGCCCCCCCCCCCCCCCCGAATCTTATGTCTCTGGTATATGAAATGTATAAAAGGTGTTTTTATCCTGGCCTGAACGGATTGAAAGGTAATGATGTTGTTTACCAGTTTCACGTTGGGAATCTCGAGAATTGAACATAACTTAGCAGTATGAGGTACTAAGCTGTGAATTCGTACCAACGATGGTTGGGTCTTGGGTAAGGGCATAGTCCCTCACATGAACCAAGCTTCGATTAGTGCCGTCGAATAGGATTGCCTCCAATAGAAAGATATACTTAGCAAAAAAAGTGAAATAAGCTAAATAGGACATGGGCTTGAACTATTCATTCTATAATCTCTATGCTGATTGCTTGCTGTTCTTTGATGTGTCCTATTGAACAACTAACAAGCAACAGTGAAGTAGAAACTTAGGCTTCATGGAACGTAATTGTCGTCTTCTTGTTAGGATAAAGTAGTTGTCATGTCAATTGTGTCAAGACGTTATTTTTCCTTTTCTCGATTAGTTGAAGAGGCATTTTCAGATGATTATATTAAGGTTCTGGCTTCTTGAATATTTTTGCCCTGTTCACATTTTCTCAAGTGTTTTTTTTTCCTGTTTTGTTCTTTCAGGGGAATTCTTGTAATCATTCACGGGCTTAATGAACACAGGTAAGCTTAATTTGATGAACTTGCAAAAACTGGATTCTGTTATAGTTTAATGATTATTCCTGCTTAAGGGATGAGGCATCTTTTATTTTTCCATAATACTTGAGAATTTTCAGTTCATTATTACTCCAATTAAATCCTCCCTATGTAGAGAAATTGATTGCCCTTGTTTGTCTTTTAGAGCATATAAAAGTTATGCCTTTTCCCTAACTCAGTCTTCATTTGTCAGTGGAAGGTATGCTGATTTTGCAAGGCAATTAACATTCTACAACTTTGGTGTCTATGCAATGGACTGGATAGGTAACTACTATCTTTAAGACTTGTTTTAATTCTCTGTGTTATTCATTGCTACATAATGCTTTCCTGTTCTCTATCTTCTTGAAATAAGATTTAACCTTTTGTTTCTAGATAATGTAGTAATAGGGATGGATATACCCCTTATTTATGATGTTTATTTTCCCTCCGAATTATGAGCAGGGATTTTACTTTTTCTTCCATTCTCTTGTCTGAAGGTTTATATTTATGCTTTCCTTTTACAGGTCATGGAGGGAGTGATGGATTGCATGGTTATGTTCCATCACTTGATCATGTTGTTGCAGACATAGTATGCTTGACTGCATTTCTTTCTGTTCTTATAAATAATGTTGCTCGGTCATTTTAACATTGGACCGCAATATTTTAAACAGGGGGCATTCTTGGAGAAGATAAAGTTGGACAATCCTGAGGTACCGTGCTTCCTCTTTGGTCACTCCACTGGAGGAGCGGTGGTTTTGAAGGTAAAGGACTGTTTATCTTCTGCAAAGCTCCATAAGTTTATTTCTTTTTTATTTCTCTTTCCTTTTTAATTTGAAAGGTCATGTACTTTTTTTGTAGGCGGCTTCCTACCCTCATATTGAAGAGATGGTGCAAGGAATTGTATTGACTTCACCAGCTTTGCGTGTGAAGCCAGCTCATCCTATTGTTAGGGTAAGCTTTGCATTCATAGGCTGTGATTAGTTGCCTTCGTTTTTGGAAACCTAGGAAATAATCTGTTATTGCTATTAATTAAATCATCATCTTATGAGATCCAGTTACTTAGAAAGGATTTGTTTCTTTTGGAACCAGAACAGAACAAACAGTTGTAAGCTCTATTTTACTTTGGTATCATACATGGTAACTTAGAGTAGTACGTGTGAAATTTTTTAAATAAATGGAAAAGTGTGTCAAAAATAGGCATGGTGAATCCTCTTGGTACTTCCTTTTTGTTATTGGAACCAGAATGGACAGAGTCATTAGTGTTGTTTTACTTTGGTACTGCAGCAGTTACTTTTTAGAGTACCAAAATATAGAGATGGAGGTCAAAAATGAGCATGACGATTGATGATCACCATGCTTGTATAGATAGAATTCCCTAAACATGCTTTCTGTGTGTCAAGTTTTCCGTTTCAAACTCTCAGCCAGAATGATGTTATACTTGAAACTTCTTTCCTTAGTCTTATGCTCTGAAATATGTATTTTTTGTGGCCCCAATTGAACAAGATAAATGGGAAAGAGAGGAAAAACCTTAAGATTATTGCATTAAAATGTGTTATGGCCTCTATATTTAATGTGTTTTTGCTTTTCATCATTGTCTGTTTGCCTAATTTGTGCAGGCTGTTGCCCCAGTGTTTTCCCTGGTTGCTCCGAAATTGCAATTTAAAGGAGCAAACAAAAGGGGGATTCCAGTTTCCAGGGATCCAGCTGCAATGTTGGCCAAGTACTCTGATCCATTGGTCTACACAGGACCCATAAGGGTCCGAACGGGGCATGAAATATTGCGTATCTCTTCTTACTTAATGAGGAACCTAAAATCTGTGAGAGTACCATTCTTTGTTCTCCACGGAACTTCTGATAAGGTGACCGATCCCCTTGCCTCACGAGAACTATACATCCAGGCGGCTTCACGGTTCAAAGAAATCAAGCTTTATGATGGCTTCTTGCACGACCTTTTGTTTGAACCTGAGCGTGAAGAGATAGGCCAGGACATCATTAATTGGATGGAAGAGAGATTACATAGCTTATGAAAATGCTAATACTAGGGAATAATTGGGAGTGGGTTAAATGGGAAGCTGGGTTTTTTAACCACAACTCCACAGGGATGTCGGGAAAAATGGTTTGGGGGAGGCAGATAGGTAATTCATTTCACGTTGGATGCTATATATGTGTGATTTTTTATTCCGTTGGGGAAGTTGTATTTAGTGTAGTTAATAAGTAATGTTTGATCCTGTAATACTGCGTTCGTCTCTCTCACTTGCCTTTCGTGAACGTAAGGGGTTCAATTTCGTCGTTCAGGAAGTTTGTGAGAGCGGTTTTCTTGTCTGCTTATGCATTGGAATTTGGAAGTTGAAGCAGACAATGAAACGGATCAGTCGGGAAACTGAAACCACTTGCAGATAGATAAATAAATAAATACATTAGTAGTACGTGACTCTTCGTTATTCATACAAATCTTTTGTTTTTATTGAATGGACGACAGTGCTTCTATGCTTGGCTTCTTCAACAATAACGACAATGCCAACGGACTTGCGTGTCTTGTAATGAAAATAACTAACTTGTAAGTGTATACTCACTTGAAGAACATAAATGGCGTGAATCCTCGTATCTTTATTTTACTTTTTCAACTACAAGAAAAATCAAATGGGCATACGCAAATTTATCATGTCTATATTACCTAGAAATTGACCTCAGTTATTGTGACTTACCATAACTGCCCATCCATGACCGTAAGACCGGGTGTTTGGCATCTGAGATCACGAATTTCATATTTGTGGATCAGCCCAGATTTATACTTTCTGGGTTTTAACAAATTTGCCCGAAGTTTTCCAACTTGGTAATTGACGAAAGATAAGAACGTATATTGCAGCAGAAAGGAAGTCAAGAGTCTTGAGAAAATAATAAAACTACATATAAAAAGCGAGATAATTAAAAGATCATCGCAAGTAGACAACCTCTTGTAATTGGCTTCGCACTAATTACTAATTAGCAGAGCATGCTTGCTCTTGCTGCATCTTGTTGGCTATGTAGTGAAGAGAAGAGTTAAGATAGGAGATGAAATCTTGAAATGCCCATCCTTCAATTGGATCACTCACAAACGACCATTCGATCTTGCATCCTTGAACATCTCCATCACTCCCCATGGGCAACACCTTGATCGTGGCCACATAGGACTTGAATCCGATGTTGTTGTCGGCAACCTCGTAGCTCAGACAGCGTTTGATGGGATCCAAGGCGAGCAGCTTCTCTTTGGCCCACGTAACGGTGGTCTCAGCCTCCCCTTGGCCTTGAACGGTGGAAGCGCAGTATCGGACGAGGCCAGGCTGACCAGGAAAGCCCTCTACTTGATAGCACATATCCAAGGGCATCAGTTTGTGAATGTTGCAGAAATCCTCTAAGAGACGCCACGCTTGCTCTGTGTTTGTGTTCGGGACCTCAACGCAGGCCTTACCTTCCCATTTAGAACTGTGTTCCTCAGCCATTTTGTCTCTGGAAATACGAGTAACCTAAGTGGGGGTTTTGGGCTTTGTGGTGGGCACGCAAGTTCTTGGAGCCATACAAAATGGTTGAAAGGATATTAATAATGGGAACGAAGTCTGCTTTTCACCGAAAAAGAATAATGAGAAGAGAAGTAATGGCAGACAGATGGGGGTTGTGGGGAGCATCTTAGCAATGATATCAATACCCTTCAATTTTTCTAGTCGGTGAAATATGGTTTTCACCTTATCTTAATGGGTTCGTTGACCGTATTCTCTGATGAATTCATTCATTTTAAGTGAGGTAAGATGGAATCTCCGATTGACGATGTTCCCTTTTAAATATACGGAAAATAACCCCTCCTCCCTCCCTCGGACACTGCCTAGTCCAAGTACTGCCCATGAGGCGAGTGGAGTATTTTATAGAGTTGTACATATATGATTTAGAATTTGATTTGATGATGATTCCTCAATTCTACAAAGTAATGTGGCCTTTTTTCTTGGTCGAGAAAATAATCTAGCATGGTTGTTGTAATTGTCCATAGATCAACGCCGGATGAACTGTGTTCCGAGCGATTAGCGACATAGGCGAAAGAAAACAATGGAAACGGTGACTGATGCTTCTGTTCGCCCTAATCCCTACAGTGTTCTCATCAGAAGCATCCGGCAACTTCTTCAGCGTAACTGAATATCCTTCAGAGGATGCTTTAGGACAGGCTATTTCTCGACGATGTTATGCTTGAAACAATTGGAACATGTAAAGAAATAAAATAAATACCAGATTATAGGTAAAATAACATTTTTATTGGTGAGACGACAAGAAGCACGGCGTAGCAGTTTTATTTAGGGCTTGTTTGGCACGGGGTATTTGGGGAGGGAGGGATTTTACTTCCCTCCCCTTGTTTGGCTCATTACAAAATTTAGGGGGGAGGTAAAATTTTTTAAAATTTTCCCTCCCCCTCCAACTTTACTTCCCCTCCAAAATTGGGAGAATTTAGAGAAAAAGTGTGATATTATTATTATATAATATTTATATACCCATAATTTTTTTAATATCCTAATATTACTCTTATATTATATTTTATTAAAATATTATGGAAAATAATATAAGGTAAATTTGTCTATATAAAAGTATTTTCCCTCCTTTTTCTTCTTGAACCAAATAAGGTAATATGAAAATCCCTCCCCTCCTCTCCCTTAATGTTAATCCAAACAAGGTAATAATAAAATCCCTCTTTTTTTCTTTCTTTTCCTTTCCTTTCCTTTCCCTCTATTAAAATCCCTCCCCCTCCGTTGAGCCAAACATACCCTTACGGATTTACGGGACGAGGAGCCATTACGCATTGGGCGAATTTACAGTATGAATGTGATGGTCCATTTTGGCAGCCATGCGTTGAAGGCCAGTATCGTATTTGGCGATCAAATCCTGCAGAGCCCAGCCGTCGATGGGATCGAGGGAGAAATGCCACTCTATCAGAGATCCATCGTTGCCGTCGGCTACCACGGGCAACACCTTCATGGTTGAGCGGTAGGAGTTGAAGCCGATATTGCTGTCCACAATTTCATAGACGAGAGTGCGTTCGTCGTGATCGATGGCCAGGAGCCTCTCCTTCGACCAGCTGACGCGTTGATCGGCGCTGTCAGATGGGATGGAAGAGCCGGAGCAGAATCGGATGCAGCCGGGCTCACCGTTGGAGCCATGGATGCCGTAGCAGGTCGGCAGAGTGGGAAACCATTTGTTAAGGTTGAAGAAGTCCTTCATGAGCTCCCATGTCTGCTTCACCGACGCCTTTCTCAGCGTCGCCGATACACCCCCTTCCCATTTCTCCTTCGAATCTATCTCCATCCTCGAAGCCAACAAAGGACTCGGTTCTCAAAACCCCACTCAAATTGAAAAAACAAGAAAATATTCATCTCGTTTTTACTTAAAATAAGAATATACGAGTAGTAATGGAGGAAAAATAATTTTTCTCAATCAAAATTGCAACAAAACACTATTGACATTACAAAAGAATAATGGTTCTCAGATTTCATTCCTCTTTTAGTTTTTTATTCCAAGGGGAGCTGGACACCGGCACTCTTAAATTAGGGATATCATTGCCACCAGGATAATGCATCAAGGCCATTCCTTTTTAGTCCTCATTCATGATTCCCCCCTTATGCATATGTGTGAGACAAATTTTCGTTAATAAAAAATGAATATTATAAAACGCAACTATATATTTATTTTATATTGATTAAATATGCAGTATTTACCACGTTTATTGTTATGCCTTCATGAATATGAAAAGATAAAAGAAGGAAGGAAATGTATTGACACGTTGAAGGCTCTTTATGAAAAAATTGAATGAAATTAATAAATAAATAAATAAAATATCTTAGTTTCATTTATTTATTTTTGTCAGATACGAATGATAAACTACTTTTATTAGATCATCATGTTTTTGTGGGTGCGCACTAATAAAAAAGAAGAAGAGGATGAGTACTAAATTAAAAATTAAAAAGATTATATTCTTTTAATTTTATATATAAAATTTATTTTTTATATTTATTAATTTTTTTAAATTATTTCTATTAATATTTTTTTAACAAGTAAGAGAGTAAGTGAGAAATTTAAGACAAGTATTAAGGTATTTTTAAAAAAATATTTTATATTAACTAATTTAATTAATTTTTTTAATTTAATTAAATTAGTTAAATATATCATATAATTATAACTTTTCCTTAATCTACACAATATTAATATATACTAACAATAGTAGATAACTAAGTTTTTTAAATATAATAGCCTGGCATCTCTATAAAAAAAAGTTACATGGAGCAAGAACAAAAGAATAAACAGCACTAACACATTTGCCTATAAAATCAATCAATTATCAACTATTAGTCAATTATTAATCACTAATTATATTTTAAAAATATTTATAATACACAATTAGTTAAAAATAGGTATACGTTTAAAAATTTTTAAAGATCAGTGTAAAACTTAAAAATTTTTAGAAATCAAATTTTAAATTTATATAATATTTTAAATTTTTAATTATAATAAAAATCTATAATAATATAAATAATCTAACTTAATATTTTTAATGTTTTTACTCACAATCAATAATTTTATTTTACTTTTTAAAAGATTTTAAGTCTTACTTTAAAATTAAATTTTAAATTTATATAATATTTTAAATTTTTTAACTATAATAAAAAATATAATAATTACAAATAATTAATGACAAATCTCTAATTCCAAAGAAATTACAAAAGAAAATCCAAACCAAATTTGCACGACAGCTTCTTGCTCTCCCCTTTCTCTGACCCTGTATTAGAAATCTAGAATCCCTATCCTTTCATTTCCCTCCACAGATGTCTAAAATTCGCTTTCACCAAGCCTCGATAATTTTAATTTATCGATCATCTCTGTTATCTGAATAGCCCAAACGTCTCCTTTCTGTTCATTCTATTTTTTATGCACTGATCAATATATTCAGCCGATGATTCTGGAACCTTCATGACTCTTCACAAAGGCCTCTCCCTCTTCATGGGCCAACAACCTTACGATGCCTGAACTGCGTTGCAGAACACGCAGACCGGGCATTACATAATTCAAACCCAAGTCCGATTGAGTACCCGATAAGAACTCGCCAGAGAAGAACTGCCGTGCTGAATACGCGAAATCAGAAGCAGAAGAACGCGATCGTAGCTGATGAAACAAATAATACTATAAACAAGAACGTCGGTGCCGTTCCTCTAACGGGGACATTGAAAGGCGAGGAAGACGGACAAGCGCCACACGCACCGTTGCGGGTTTTGAGACAGGAAGTTGGGGAAAAGGCCATGGATGAGTGCGACAGCGGTGTTCGAAGCCCCGATAAGGCTCCGGCGGCCGAAGATGAGGGCAGCACAGCTCCCCTTCCTGAGAAGGTGGTTTTGATTTCTTGATTTTTTCTCTCTGCCTTAATTATTCAATATTTCGATGAGGAGATTGTTCAAGGAGTTCAAGGACGAAATCTGTGTTCATTTTTTTTGACTTCCGAAGGCATGCAAAAGTTATGAGAACTGGTTAAGTTATGGGTCTAAAGGTTAAAGGTCTGCCTTGGCTCATTCGGGCCTATAAGGCGGCTTCTCTCTCTGAGTTTCAGTTCTTATGGGATTCCGTAGTGTTTCTATATTCGCGAGAAAGTGGGAAATATTCTCTCTTTCAAGTTCTCTTCCTTTTATCTTATATTGTTCTTCTGCTGGTTTGTGTGTAAAAATGCGAGAGAAAAAAGTGGGTTAGTGATCTAGTAGACGAATGGCTCTGTTGCACAGGCGTATGGTAGGCTGTACAGTCGCACTCAACATGGTTATGTTTCATATGGAATTTTATTTTACCTTTTTCAGTCGTTTTATTCTGAGTTATGCGTCAGATTTGCAACAGCGTATCACCAAATCAATGTACGCAATCAGTTTTATATTATTGAAGACGAATCTTTATTTTTGTGCCTTCTCTGTAACAGGTCCAGGTTGGTTGTTCTCCACTCTACAGAGTCGATAGAAAATTAGGGAAAGGAGGATTTGGACAGGTCTATGTTGGCAGGCGTGCGGGAGCTACAAACTGTAATGAACGAACTGGGCCTCTAGCTATAGAAGTATGTCATTAGTGTGTGCATTTTTGGACGCTTTACTTTCACAACCTGGATTCTTTGTTTTTTGCTTATTTTCCAATTGCTGTAGGTAGCCTTAAAGTTCGAGCATAGAAGTAGCAAAGGGTGTAATCATGGTCCGCCATATGAGTGGCAGGTTTACAAGTAAGTCTCCTATCTTTTCTTTAAGTCAGCTAGAATCTATCCGCCTATCAGGCATAATTAAAGAAATTGTAATGCATCTGAAACATTAACATCTTTACAGTTCATTAGGTGGTAGTCATGGTGTTCCACGAGTTCATTACAAGGGGCGTCAAGGTGACTACTATGTCATGGTATGTAGTCTGTACTCTATTATTCTGTGATGAAAGGGTGTAGGCGTAGTTGTTTTTAAGCGTAGTTGTTTTTGAATGTATTAATAGCTCTGTATTCTATCTAGGTCATGGATATGCTTGGCCCTAGTCTATGGGATGTATGGAATAACAATTCACACACGTAAGTGTCTCTATGAATGTATGCTGAAACGTAACGCGTCTACATTTTAAATGTTAATGTCTATATTATGCATCTGATCCTTTGTCAATTTTGACTTTAGGATGTCTACGGAAATGGTGGCATGTATTGCAATTGAGGCTATCTCCATATTAGAGAAGATGCATTCCAGAGGGTAATATCCGTATTTTGTTTATATCTGGCATGATTGACTACCCCCTTCTAAAATATATTGGAAATACAATAAGACTTAATCAATCCATACATTGGCATATAGTTTAGATATTGGCCAGATTGGTGTCACTGCATGTTATCATTTAGATGTTCTCTCTCTATACAGCATGTAGGAGACCTGCTCAATCTTTTGTTATTAAGCAACATGTAAATTAAATGACTTCGTAAGTAGATACTTGTAAACATAAAACTACCACATAATTCGAGCATTTGGTTGCCTTAAGAGCGATACTTTTCTACTTCTCCATGGAATCTAGTATTTTATTCTTCTCAGTTGTTGCAAAGAACATCTAACATGATCCTGTCTATAATGCAGATATGTGCATGGTGATGTGAAACCAGAGAATTTTCTGCTTGGTCCCCCTGGAATTCCTGATGAGAAAAAGCTTTTTTTAGTTGATCTTGGACTGGGTAAATATACCTCCCTACCTTTGAAACTCTGGTGTTTCCATTGGCAATAAAGATGTGGTAAAACTTTTATTATTTGTCTGTTCCCCCTCGTCCCACAATACAGCAACCAGGTGGCGTGATCATTCAACTGGACTTCATGTTGAGTATGATCAACGACCAGATGTATTTAGGTAAAGTTCATTTAGTTTCTCTGAATCTGCTTAATGAACTTTGGGGGTCTGTCTGATGCTATATTCTATTCTTGCTACAGAGGGACAGTACGTTATGCTAGTGTGCATGCTCATCTTGGTAGAACAGGTAGTAGGAGAGATGACTTGGAGTCTCTTGCTTATACTCTTATCTTCCTTCTTCGTGGTCGATTACCTTGGCAAGGATATCAGGTAATTATTTACTGGAAACACAATTTGTGTGTGGATGATATGTATAATTATTGTTACTTCTTTTTGTAAATATAATTAGTTACTTTAATGTAATTGTTTGTTGCAGGGAGAAAATAAAGGATTTCTTGTCTGCAAGAAAAAGATGGCCACTTCCCCTGAAACTTTGTGTTGCTTTTGTCCTCAACCTTTCCGGCAGTTTATTGAGTATGTGGTGAATTTAAAGTTTGATGAGGAACCTAATTATGCGAAGTATATATCCCTTTTTGATGGTATTGTTGGTCCGAATCCGGACATCAGGCCAATTAACACTGATGGTGCTCAGAAGGTAATAGCTGGTGTAATTGCTCTAATATTCTGCTGTAATATCATTGTCAAAGTCTAATTGTTATCCCTGTCTTTTTCGGTGGCGTTATAGCTTATATGTCAGGTTGGACATAAGAGAGGGCGATTGACCATGGAAGAGGATGATGATGAACAACCAAAGAAGAAGGTCAGAATGGGAATGCCAGCAACCCAATGGATTAGTGTTTATAATGCTCGCCGACCTATGAAGCAAAGGTTATCTTCGGAAGTTATGTATGTTCTTGAAGCTGATTAGAAAATTGTCATATTCTTGAGCTCTTATTTCTTGATGTAGGTATCATTACAATGTTGCTGATGTGCGGCTGTCCCAACACATAGAGAAAGGGAATGAGGATGGTTTGTTTATCAGCAGTGTGGCTTCTTGTTCTAACCTTTGGGCACTTATTATGGACGCTGGCACTGGTTTTGGTGCACAAGTTTATGAAATCTCTCCACAATTTCTTCACAAGGTTGGATGATCTATTTCTGTTGGACATAGTTATTAACTCGATTGGAGACATCCCATGTTTGATGTTAGTTATTGGAAATTCAGTGCATGGTAGTTAGCAATTTTCGTCCTTTAGTTGAAATTTATGCAAGTTGATAAACTTTTCACATCTGTTGTTATTTTTTAGGAATGGATCATGGAACAATGGGAGAAGAATTACTACATTAGTGCCTTAGCTGGAGCTAATAATGGTAGTTCATTGGTTGTAATGTCCAAAGGTAGTTCCTTGGACCCATTACTCATCACTCATCAGGCTCGTGTATTTGGGATGACAATAATTGGCTTGACGAAGTTGGAATTTGATGACCTGTTTGCATGAACTATAAGTGTTTGTTTAATCATCTTTCTCACTTCTACTGCTGGGTCTATTGCTTTCAGGGACCCATTACTTGCAGCAGTCATATAAAGTCAGTGATACATTCCCATTCAAGTGGATCAATAAAAAGTGGAGAGAAGGGTTTTACGTCACTAGCATGGCCACCGCTGGAAGTAGATGGGCAATTGTTATGTCCCGTGGGGCAGGATTTTCAGATCAGGTATTACTGGAACCTTGAAATATCTTATCAGTCAGAAATCTCAGGTGCTAAAGAACTGTCTGACTCGTATCTCTTTTTGGCAATTAATGCCAGGTTGTGGAACTTGATTTCCTATATCCCAGTGAAGGTATTCATCGTAGGTGGGATAATGGTTACCGGATCACATCAACTGCTGCAACTTGGGACCAAGCTGCCTTCGTTCTTAGTGTACCAAGAAGGAAACCAGCTGATGAAACTCAAGAGACACTTCGAACTTCTGCTTTCCCTAGTACTCATGTTAAGGTGGGTACTGCACCTGAAATTTTGCCCAATCCACTGCCATTTAATGAATTTGTATCTTATTTTTGATTCGTTGTTCATGCAGGAAAAATGGGCAAAGAACCTATATATTGCATCTATTTGTTATGGCAGAACAGTTTCATGAGCTGCTGAGTTTTCTTGATCCTGCTGACATATTTTTGACTTGCATGATGCTGCTTATCCTTACATCTGCCACTTTGGAAGAATGACCCTCTACCTCTAGACAAGTTTTCTGAACTATGCAGTTCAGCCTTGATGTATGCTAGACCTTTCTTCATGGTTGTCATCACTTATTATTCGATACAATACCTGTGCACTGTATGTCAACTGTTTCAACATGCTTATAAGCAAATATAGATTACGACAATTTGGATGAGTCTTAACATATGAAGTTTTGTATAGATTGAACAAATAATTACTGCTTTGAAGGCACTTGCACAGGTCAGGCTTTTGTTTATTGATGGTATTTTGCATTTTGCATATGTGCAACTATGATTTTCCAGTGGCGACTGGAAACTTCCTGCTTTGCAAACTTGTAATTAGATCCTTTACCTTTTCCCTCTTTTCACGTAAAGTAACTAATGGCCTTTTGGATGTTGGAATTTGACATTGAAGGCGGAAAGAAATTGTATTCTGTGGCAGCAGTTTGTAATTGATCAATTATTGTTATCACAGTATCATCTTGTAATTGATTGATTATTGTTTTCACATCTTCATCTTAGTTGTCTGTTACACAATATTTATGGCTGTTTACATCTTTGTGTGTTTGTTTTGTGGGTTGATCTCACGAGATGCAAGTAGGGGGGTTTTCTGCTTTAAACAGAGGATGCAATTTCAATATTTGTACTGATTCTTCATTTTTCAGTTACGCTAGAGTTTTGATTCTTAGTAGAAAAACCAGTCAGCGCGTCTGAAAAAGTTGTCTTTGTTTTGTCAGTCTAACATTATTTACATTTTTCTTCCTCTCTTGGAAGGTTATGGCATCTAAGTTTTTCAATATATATAGCATTGAGTTGCATTTAGAACAGGAGCTACTGGAGCATCTGTTTATATTCTAGCATTGAAAAAAAAAGTAGCCTTTTTCCTTCAACCTTCCTGACTTCGACAGTTACACGCATCTCCATTGTTCTAATTACTCTTTACTTCCAGTATCCAAAATCTGCTTTGGCTTCTGGTCAGTCCTTCTTTATGACTGAGTGCTTGATTTTGTCTGATTATTTTTCTAATATCAAGCACGGCAAGATTCACTTTTGATTCTGATGAGAGGTTGGCTCCATTGGAAGCTCATTCAAGGTGACCAAACTACCTTGCCCTCCAGCATAATCGACTCCTAGAATAGCTGAGAGTTCACTGGGGCATGAGGCAGGTATTTAATACTCAAGTTGCATTTCTCATGTATTATTGTGCTTCTTAGATGTTTGCATACTGAGTGAGATATTTCATTGACATGCTGTTGCTGTCGTAACTTGCAGATTTTAACATTTTGCTTCAAACCATAATCATGATGGCGGACCGTTGTTGTACATGGGGAAGATTTTGAAGTGTTTTGGTGTAAGTGATTCTGACTCTCTTTAAAATATTTGAAGGCTTCAATATGTGAGATTTTTTATCGAGTACAATAATTTAATTAGATTTATGTGCTCTGGACCTCCTAATATTTTAAATTCGTAATGATGTGAACATGAAGTTTGAAATCCGCTCATCTGACATCAGTATCCTTAAAATGTTGGCGTGGTCCATGCTGAAGTGCTGCACTTTTTGATTTGCTTGTTAATTGCGATTTTGGTAGTGCAAGTAAAATGGAGAGTAGTTTACAAATACTAACATATTTTTTGAAAAGCTCATGAAATACATGAAACGATGATCAAACATAATTATACTCTGGATGATCTAATTCATCGTGTGCCGTGTTTTTTGTCAGGGCTTCAATTGACTTAATGACTGCATGATCCAGTTTGAAGATCGTGTACTCTCGCCTGATCAGATTTTTGCGAGAGCCCCTTCGGTTTGTATCGAACAGGATCATAGAAATAAACCAGAGATGAGGTGGCAATGCTCTGCCACCATTTGCCAGTTATTATTATTATTTCCTGAGCAGATCAGGCTAAATTTTGAGTAGGCTTCCATTGCACTCAATTTTATGCGCGGAGTCTCGATGCATAGATGAGCAAATGTCAATTAAATGATTTCCAAAAATGAGAGTTCCACGGATACTATCTGGATATCAGGTTTGTGTACATCTAATATTGTACATACGAACTCCATCACCTACCGTGCTGAGCTTCCTTTGGTCAGCTAGAATTTTAGATGAACTAGGTTTTGATAACTATGGTTTAGGGTCAATAGAGTTGCCAGTTGGGACATATTTTTGGGTTCAAATAGTGTTTATAGAAATATTCACAAGATTATATATCAAAATTTTTACGTTGGGATTTGAATTTGAACTTATTTCAGTTATGAATTAAAGTTTTACTAATTAGACCAACTTCGGTGAGCATTCTATTTCTATTGCATAGGCAACTGACATGTTCAATGAAAACATTTATAATTAAACTCACATTTTTATGCATTCATATAATTTATGAATAACATTCGTTGCTTTTTACTTCATGTTGACAATTGTCCCAGACGCGTCCCACATATTGCTGAATGTTGGGCCTCAGATTCAGCTATGAAAGCTAAGGCCCAGTCTGAGTTGGGTAAGCCCAGTATAAGACTGAGTTGGACCACGTTGCGGAGATTGCAGCTATTCTTATTTTTCCCCCTTTACCCTTTATCGAGCAGCAACGGTCTCAAAATCCAAAGCGATTGTTTCACAACAATCCCCTCAATAGCGTTTAAGATCTGGACGGGTTTCTTCGTGCCAGATTGAGTTCCTTAGGTTTCTGGGTTCTGAAGCAGAGTCTCATACACTGGCCTACTTGGGGCGGATACAATCACAAGGATTGGAAACTTATTCCCCGCCTGAAGAACTTCATTTAAAAATGTTAAACATGAGTTGTAACGAGCATGAAAAACCTTTAAAAAATGTCTGCGCAAAAAAGTTTTATCATGTTGGAGCGTGTCTCTCGATGCAAGATGGCGAAATTATTATTGGCATCGAAGACTCTTATCAAGATAGCTTGTCTCTCAACATATGATCGTGAAAGTTGCATGGCCGCAAGGCATCACGTTAACGGTTGACCCGCAAATTAGACTAGTGGTTTGAGCATCTAGTCCCTCGCGCCCAACAAGAAGTGAACAAAATTCCATGTTTCAGCTATTAGAGTTACGTGAACAAGCCAAAACATAGAAACATTCAGCTGCATGCTGATTCTCGCCAAGGATTCAAGTTCGTTGCGGACGCCCAAATGCTGAGGCTAAGCAGCCCGAATTTCAAAAAATTAATTAATACAATAAACCTGGGATCTTCTCTTTTTTGGACAACAATTTAAACCTAGGATCTTGGTCTGCGGCAAAGTCTCCTCAGGCGAACTTTATCCTGAAAATGGGAAAATGAAATTGAAAATTTTGCATTACCCAGTAACCTACCAACCTGTTAGCACAAGCAAACAGAAATGATTCGTACCTCACCACTGTCATGATCATACTGAATCAAGAAGAGACACCTGCAGCCTCTGATATCATGCATTTTCCTTTGGATCTCTAAAATATGGGCATCATAATAAATTGCTTGATCTCTCCTCTCCTGGAATTAAAATGATTTTAAGTGAAAGAAAATACACTGAAAGGTAGAAAACTATCTATGATCAGCACGCTAATATCTTAGTCACCTGGAAGCACAAGACAGGGTCTCCAACTTTTAGGTTGGAACATTCAGTATTTTCTAAAGGCACTGAGCGTTCTCTCACTGCATTTTTTATATTGACCCACTCATCTTCCTCAGCTCCAAATCCAATAAATCTGACGCGGACTTCCTTTAACAAAGGGCAAAACTGTATCAAAGACGAAACTTTTCCACACTTTCTGTTGGGAGTGCCAAAATGGTCAAACCCAACATCAAGCCTGGCAGTACTATGCTATGGAACTTGAGATGATGAAAACTTACAGCTTCACCTGTGCTGAGAAATCTGTGGGAAAGAAACTTCTCAACATCATACCTGCAGCATATCAAAACCTTACAACTTTTGAAAAATAAGGCTCGTCTAAGACACCATCACGTGTCATCGTCTACTTACAATTATTCTTCAGTATTCTTTTAACGGTTGTTGTTATCACTAGCACAGTATAAGATTATGAATATATTATAAAAGCCTGGAGGTGGTCCCGAAGCTCAAGCTAACTATACAGGGCTTTAAGGAACCATGGTGCATTTTTGCCAAAACCCCAATGCGTCGATCAATATTCTCACAACAGCTATAAGGAGGAAGCAAGTTAATAGTTTTCACACAAATGTAAGATTTTAATACACAAAAGCAGCAAGGCTTAAGTTCAGCAACATCAGTATAGTATATGATTATGATTTTTTTTTTTTTGGAGATTGTCAATATCTTTAACTTCTGTCAGAATTAAATTACAATATTTGAGGAGGCAAAGGCAGCAGGGGAAGGACTAGCTTTAAGCAGAGAAGCATTTAGTTATAGATGGTTTACCCTCTGCGGGCAAGGGGCTAAAATGTGACTCAGTCCCATTGCTTCAGCAATTAACAAATTACTAAAATAATTCAAACAAGCTGACATATATGCTCACCATGCTCCATCCTTTGATGACCTCGCCTCGAATTCCAACTCTAATGGGTCTCGGATAACTCCTCCTAAAAAGTAAAAAGAAAAAATTGAAGAAGATAAGATAAATCACTCCTCCTAAAAGGTAAGAAGAACAATGAGAAGAAGATAAGATAAATCGAACGAATGCATAAACAATTTTTACATGGAAGGATGAAACTGACAAGTAGAAGAAGGAGCTACGCTAAAGATCTCTTAGGCATACAAGAGCTCTCACCTTCCTTACTTTCAAGGCCTTTTATACGAATCGACTCATTTTTAGGGACTTCAGTTGATTCTGGAAGCCTTGTCTGAAACCAACTCTGTATCTAAACATCCTCCACCAAAAAAAAAAAAGGAATAATTAAAAATTTGCAAAGAATGACAGAACTAAAAGCCACAAAGAAGGCGAATTGGAGCTTGAATGAATGAATGATATACACGATACACAAGAAAACTGCACTTACCTCAGTCCATTTTATGACAGGTTTGCCAGCACGACCAGAGGAGCGGCTGCAGAGATAATATGCAAACAGCACTTACTCCTCAGGATAACACAAGCATCTTATCTTATTACAAGAAGAAAAATCAACGTATATTGAAAATTATACCACTAGAACATCCAGAGTGAAACTCACTTAAAACTTTTAGTAAGTCTTTGGCAAAACTCCTTGCCCAGTGATTCTTCCCCTGAATCTTTTAGCACCTTTTCCATTTTCTCAATCTGTCCACCAAGGTGACAGAAAAGTTAATTCATTTTAAGATAAAAGTCTCCACAGTAGACACATATTTACATGTTAAGAAAGGCCATGAAGCCTTAACGACACCAACAACAATATTTGATGCATTGCAGAAACATTATGCATTGTCATTCAAATGCTATCGCGCCTTCATGATTTCAATATTATTTTATTGATGGTGTTAGTATACAGGAAATCTTTAAAGTTCATTAAACAGGAACTAACTTGCCAAGAGTTTCAAACGATGTACTTCTTTTGAGACCTATATGTCATCAACCTCAGATAACGGATACTGATGTACTTCTTGACTATAGTGAGAGAAGCTCTTGCAATTTTAGGGATAGTATACAGACATATAGGTCTCATAAACTTGCTTCCCCAGTCAGCACTCCTCATTGAAACGCATGAATTTTATTAAACCATGCAGAGAATTAGAAACAAATAGGACCCCGAGTATGAGGGAAGATTATTTAAAGGGGAAAAGGAAACAAAGAAGAAGAAAGAACAATAATTACTTCAGGAATGTCTAAAAAGTAATAAGCCCAGAGCTGATCTTGTTATCAATCAATATAGGAGACTGAATCATACAACTTTGAAAAAGAGATGTTCTCAGGATAAATAAGCCAATAGATAGTGCTCCATGTGTTTATATACGCAAATGATAGAATAGCCATCATTTTATAACCTTAAAGATACATTAGCGAATGTATGCGTTCGCGATAAAAAATCCACAAACGTAATTGAACACACATTGACCCGGTAAGAAATGACTACAACTGAAAACTAACTCCAGACGCGGATGAACTACCATTTCACAAACAATAATTAAATAAAGGCTTCTCCTAAAGTACATGGGTCGCCTTAGCTTATGTTCAATTTCAAACATTAACCCAAATTTTTTTCAAAAAACCAAAAAAAAAGAAAGAGATGAGAGTAATCCATTATACCTCAGCATTGGTGAATCCGAAGAAGACCGGTCTGTTCCGAGGACGCAAGCGGTCCATGGAAGCGCCTCCGCACCCGCGAAGAAAATAGTGATAAAACTAAAACACTGGTATGACTGAATTGCCCTTTTTTGCTCCAGCAAGCACCAGATGACTCGAAACCCTAGCAAGTGGATTTCCACTTTGATTACTGCATATTAGCATTTATAGGGATATTTGCATAATGGAACTGAAAGAACATCGAGAGCCGAGCCACCTGCTTCTGGCAGCAGTGACGATGATCAGCCGTCCCGTCGGTAGAAGAGAACGTCAGTCGGCCCCTATGTCAATAAATGATGGGCCTTTCGTGGCATTGGGCCCAGTAATGGAATAATCCCACAGCTATATGGCTGTGGGTAGTATTGCTTGTTTGATGTCACATTTTATTACTACTTTTCCAGTCTTAAATTAGGACATAAGGCCAACAAAAGTTAGAACATATATTAAAAAATAAATTTATATTTTATAATAATATGAGTTTGATTCTTACTATCGTTATGAAGATTTATTTGATAGACAATCTTATAAGTTCCTTATAAATATTCTATGAGCTATGGGGCTGTACCTTAGCCTTAATGGGGGCTGGCGCCAAACCCACATAATTTTTTTTGTACAAAAAAAAATATAGAACATAATTAAAAAATTGATCTTGATCTTAAATATAATATTTATTTTTTAAATTTACTAACTCTTTTCTAGATTATCTTTATTGATACTCTATCAATAATAATTAAGTAAGAAAATAAGTGAGGGAGTTAATGAAGATGATCATAATACTTTAAAAAAATATTATAATAAATAATTTAACTAACTTTCTTAATCTAATTAAATTAATTAAATTAGTTAAATATATCTTATATTCTCATTATTTTATAGGTTGTTACAAAAGGCATCCAATGCATTTAGTATATCTAGCAACTGGGGGAGTATTTTATTTTTTTCAAGTGTAGTTCAAGCTTTATATATGTATAATGAGAAAGAGACCATAAGCTATTGTTCTTTTCCACCAAAGAAATTTAAAAAAAAAAGAAGGATGGAATATCTTCTTACTCATGCCCGCCAACGTGGGGAAATTTGCAGTTTTTGGCATGCTTTATGCTAAAGTGAAGACATTTTATTTTGAAAGCAGGAATGGCTGAATTCAAGGAGATAGATGCTACTTATCCGAACTTATTGGAACTTATTGTTGGCATCACTCTAGCATTTTAACTTGTTGCAAGCCAGCCAGTGAGCACTACCTGAATATTCTTGTTCTTTATTTGATCCGGATGAAGAATACAAGAACATTGTAGCTACAGATACTAGAATAAAACGGTTACTTCTTTATAAGCCGGAAGAGAACACGAGGGAGACCACCTAAGGCAGGCCTAAGGCAAGCTAATCAATAGACTATTGCAGTTATTCATCTTCATTGACCACTACATGGAAAAAAGCAGTTTGTTGAGATTGAGAGAACTAGTTTTTAAATGATCCAGTTTCTATAAAAGAAAGACAAGTTGTTCTTTATTGTTCTTATGGTCTTCAAATTAATCTTGCTGTTTTAATATGGAACTCCAGGTACTCATGCAAAGCACTTGTTAAGCAAAGAAGCCTGAACAAGTAAGTTTTGGATTTTGCCATTATTGTACGGCACACAGTTTTGTCACCTTCGGCATCAGCATGGTCAAGTTGGAAGGCGGGCGCATCATTAGAGGGAATGCAGATGAATCTGACATTGACTATTGATGGCGAAAACTCAACTGTGAGCTGGTCCAGTTGGAGAAGATTAACTATAAGCCACTTCCACACAGAAGCATAAAAGTTTCAGGAAATCATCAAATAAATAAAAAGTTCTAAAGTATATGTGGATGAGAGATTGCAATTGCCATATTACAATTTTGCCTATATTTCCTTAAAACAAAATCTCAAAGGAATCCACGGAGAAATCATTTTCCTTCTCGATGCAATCGAAATCCACAGAGGAGCTTTGCGACAGATATTCACGGGCTTTGATGTTCTTGCCTGTTGAAATTTATAGTCTATGTTAAATTAATGGGCTCGAAAATTCAGGCCACTTTCAGATATTGCATATCATAGGAAATCTGCTATGCTATATGTAGCTTCTATCAGCAATCATGTGGGGAGCCAAATTCCAAACTCATTTTTCTGTTATAAGTATGATCTGCTAAGTTTTTTTCTTTAAAGAGTCTATTCCCTCTTTCATTTTGCTTTATTTAGCATAACTCCCCTATCTCTTGTTTACAGATGTTCTCTTATCTTTCAATGCAAACACTTACTGCATACTTGAAAGCGGAAACACACCATGAGCAGCTGATTAGAAGTAGCAGGAACTTGGGAAATTGATTAGATTAATTAGATTGATAGAGCACTGAGGAAATTGATTCATTATCCCAAACATTCAACTCAAAATCGGATGATGAATTCCAACACAAAATACAAGAGGAGCAAGGAATCATTGTAGCTGTATTTTTCCAAGTAATCAAGTTGAAATTTATCCTTGGTTAGTGAATAACGATTTTGATATTACAAAGCATGATGAAATTCATAGAATACTTCACCTCCTTTTTTATAGAAATTAGAGGTTTATAGAATGACCAATCTTTGAGTACAGAACAAACAATTATTATAGGAAAAATAACAACTAAAGAAGGCTATAGATTCTGGATCATTGAACAAGAACCCAAATCTTGGTATTTTAGAATTAACCAATTATAATAAGTATACAAACTGATAAAAGTTCTAATTGAATAACGTATATATTTGCTTACCAGGAGCTACGCTGGGCGCTGCAAAAGGAACAACTCGATCCTTCCGTGGATTTCGACGATTATTATTGCTTCAATCCTATAAGTTGATTCAAAAAATGGATTGTGATGAAAATCAAATCCATCTATTATTCTTCTCATTCTTCTCGATTTTGAATTAAGAAATCATTGCACAGAATATTTAAAACATTGTTCATTAAAAAATGTGAACAACAAAAAGGTATCGAACTTACTCCATTTTTTGACGGGAAATTCGGGCATGGCAGTTAACGAGAAAGAAAAAGAGAACCCCAGCCATCGGTCTGAACAATGAAGAAGAATCGTTGCCGTCGATGGAAGGAATAACTGGAACTCCTTCATCGTAGATGCTGCAGGTTAGATTCTAAGCCGCTACCCTGTGAATATCCCTCGCAAAGCTCCTCCTCTACCGTTTTCCTGAGTTTTTGTTTTAAGGAAATATGGCAAAAATGGTAATAGGACAATTGGAATCTTTCACCCACAAAATTTCTCTTCTAGAGAACATCAGCATAATTCTCCCTTATTATATCCCATTTCCGTAAATCAAATCCTGAGCTTAGTTGGATGCATTAATGATCAACGACCATAACAGAACCGATGACGTTGGTGAGTCAACAGTGGTGCCTGCGTGCCCTGCGTCTGACTAAATGCCACGAACCTATCTTTCCCTCACCCAAGCGGCAACATTGGCTTCTTCTTTATTATGGCTGCTCTACTTCTCCCTATAAAATCCAAGTCCCTTCTCCTTTCTTCTCCCTTCTCCTTTCCTTCTCATCATTTCTTACGAAGCAAATATGCAACTCTCGACCAAGCCTCTTCTCATTCTCTTCAAACCTTCCACTCTCTCATTGTCTGTGCTCCCACTTGCCACCCGGATGATGAGTCGGGTTTATTGGGTTTCAAATCCGGAATCACGTCCGACCCATCCAACATGCTCGCCCCCTGGAAGTCGGGTACCGGCTGTTGTACTTGGGCCGGGGTGAATCGCCTGAATGACAACAAGCGCGTCACCAGTCTGGCATTATTTCACCTTCGCTCTCAAAGCTCCGATTCCTCGACGGCATCTACCTCCAGGATCTCAGAAACATCTCGGGCAACTTTCCCGCTTTCGTTTTCCAGTTACCCAACCTCCAATTCATTTACATCGAAAATAACAGGCTTTCGGGTCGGATACCCGAAAATATTGGTAATATCACCCGATTAAGCGCGCTTAGTTTGTCCGGGAATAGATTTACGGGACCGATACCCAATTCAATTTCGACGTTGACACAGCTACCTCAGCTCAAACTGGGTGGAAAACTTCTCCGAGGATCGGTGCCCGATGGAATTCGCAGACTTCAGAGTCTCCCGTTACTGAGTCTAGAAGGTAACCCACTCACAGGTGCAATACCTGACTTCTTTTCGTCTTTTCCCCAACTTCCGGATTCTCAGACTTTCCCGGAACAAATTTTCCGGTGAAATCCCACCTTCCATATCATCGCTTGCCCCGAAGCTGAGCTACCTTGAGCTCGGCCACAACTATCTCACGGGACAAATCCCTGATTTTCTCGGGAATTCAAGGCACTCGACACCCTGGATCTCTCATCAAACCGGTTATCGGGGACAGGGCCGAGAAGTTTCGGAAACCTCTCGAAGATCTTCAATCTCGACCTGTCCAACAATTTGCTCGTGGACCCATTTCCGGAGATGAATGTGAAAGGCATTGAATCGCGTGATTTGTCGAATAACAGATTTCAAGGAAATACCCAGATGGGTTACTTCGTCTCCGATTATCTTCTCTCTGAAGCTCGTGAGGTGTGGGATTAAGATGAAGCTGGAAGATTGGAAGGCAGTAGAGACTTACTTCTATGACTATATCGACCTTTCTGGCAACGAAATAACGTGAAGTCCGGTTGGGCTGCTGAACAGGACAGAATATTTGGTGGGGTTTTGGGCATCGGAAAATAAACTGCGGTTTGATTTGGGGTAGAGATAGTGAAAACATTAAAGTACTTGGATTTGGCCAAGAATTCAGTGTTTGGAGAGGTTCCTAACGCCGTTGCTGGGCTTGAGAAACTGGATGTGAGCTACCATCATCTTTGCGGTCAAATTCCCAAAACGAAGTTTCCAGCCAGTGCATTTACCGGGAATGATTGTTTGTGTGGCCCTCCCTTGCAGCCTTGCAAGAGTTAACACTTAACAGAATGCCCTGAAGAGCCTCAACAAATGGCCCAACGGTTTTAGCAGACGCCATACATTTCAACCGCAATATCTTCCCACAATCCCACTTAGCGGAGTGGCTCTATTCGAAGACTAAACGCGGGCTCAGCGTTCAAGTATATCTGAAGAACATTTGATTTTCTGTTTTCAAGTGCAACGCGGTCTACGAAGGCTCTTATAAGCACGATGTGCATGCAAGAAGCACTAGATAATACAGTTTTATGAAGACAAATTTGCAGAATATTT
Organism: Leucaena leucocephala; assembly: GCA_037074615.1. Lineage (NCBI taxonomy): Eukaryota > Viridiplantae > Streptophyta > Magnoliopsida > Fabales > Fabaceae > Leucaena > Leucaena leucocephala. Next base: position 3,004,502 of record CM073517.1, on the reverse strand, counting down.
AATTTGCCATGTGGAAGTGTGGAACGTTGACTCTCATTTTATGTAATCTCTCTGTTTCAGCATTCACTAAATTGAAATTGTACAACCATTTTAAAATATGTATCGCTTTGAAATTTTACCTTTTTTCAAAGAATTACTAATTTAAAATTCCAATTAGCTAATTATGTTTGGTAATTTTACCCTTCCTTAATTATAATCATTTTATGTCAATTATCTCAGGTTTCCTTTATTAAGATTGCTTTAATTAAACTTTATTATAATATAAATTATTTAATAGCTTTTTTAACCTATGTGCGTACTTTTTTTAATTATGAAGAATAAACATGGACCAAAAACTCTTGTTATAAGAGGATTCTTCATGAACAATTGACAAGCGAACAAAATTAATTTAAACATAGATAATAATATTGATAATTTATGATAACCAGGATACATTATATATAACAGTATATTTCATGCACAAATGGAAAATGCAACAAATAGTATGAGGTTTGAAATGCATCTCCGTGGATGGTAATCATGCTCTACCCAATTAAAGATCGATCGGGTGATAAATCCCTACCTGTGATATGCTATCTATGAGACTATGACTGATTCACGCCCAACACAAGCCCATAGCTGTGAGGGTTCGGTATCGCGAAGGAGACAACTAATCTATGAGATCCCAACATGCAGATGCAGCAGCTGGTACGTCGAGCGGCCAAAACTGAAAGATGCTGTAGGAACTAGGGGTGTTCATAAAGCCCGCGGCCCGGTATGCCTACCCGAGCCCGCGAAAAAATAACCCTGCCCAACCCGATAAATATAGGGCAGGGCTGGGCATCGGGCTGCAAAATGCAGCCCATACTTTTTTCGGGCTGGGCACCGGGCAGGGGGGTTGCCCTGCCCTGCCCATGATCACCCCTTTTTATTTTATTTTTTTTTATTTTCTCCATAGATACTACACTTAGAAGAGAGAATATGATAGTTACTAGTGACTAAAGAGTCATTTTAGAAATATAAGTAGTTAAGTACGTAAGTTACATCTTTTAATATTTATAACTATATTAATTTTTTTAACTTTATTAATCATAATATGATTATATTACAAATTATAATTATTTATTTTACTTTTTTAGATACTCCATCCTTGTCAACATTTGGGAAATTGATATAAAATTGTAATTATAAACTACTTAGACTTCAAGATTTTTTTATAGGCAATGAATTTTAAGACTTTAATTATTATCTTTTTGTTACCTTATTTGTAGTGGATTATAGATATTATTTAACTCTTTAAGACATATGAATATGATATTATTTTAGAAGTTTATAATTGCAGATTTTTTCCACAATATGAGCATGGCATCACAATTTGGGCCCGCCCAGCCCGCCCATGCCCAACCTAAAATGGTTAGGACTTTTACCGAGCAGGGCCGGCATCGGGCTGCAAAATGTAGCCCATACTTTTTCTGGGCAGGGCGACCCGGGCAGGGGGGTCGCCCTGCCCAGCCCTGCCCATGAACACCCTTAGTAGGAACAACCCCATGCTTGCCGAGGAACTAGAATGAATAAGTCATAGCTTAATAGACATGAAAGAGATCCAGAAGGATATCCCGTCTTCTGCAGTTGGAATGTAAGAACAGGGCTGTAAAACAAGTTAGATTGATGTGTTACTTTTGTTCGCAAAGCTGTTACAATGCAAGCATGCATATGCATATCCAGAAGTATTGTACACATCGCAAAGGGGGGAGTACTCCAAACTGAACGAAGATGACTGGTATTCAGATTAATCACAGTTTTAGCGCATCTCTTCCGCAACTTGACTACTGCGTATCGCCCAAAATGATCTGGGTCTCAGTTTTTTGTTTGTTGCTGTAAAAAGCCACCCCATTTGGCTTTCACATGTAGCACAGTTGGCAATTGTCCATGCATAGCTGTCAACAGTCGAAAATTACCTCCATCATCTTCCCGTTAAAGTATAACAAATCCATTTAAAGCCATCCACATAAAAGCAACTACTGAAGATGAAGAAATATGAATATTTTTAGATCAATTAGCTAAGCTTAGTATTAATGATAATGATAATATTCAAAATGGCCATGAAGAATGAACAGTAATAATTTAGACAATCAAAATCATACCAAATAAACAAGTTGATATCTTCTTAGCATCACGCTGAAGATAAGAAAATTGACTAAAAACTTACCCCGGAAACCAACTGTACCGTGTAAATGCTCGCCCAACAAGTGCTAAGTCACTTGCGTTGTGCAGAGTCATGACCTCATGTACATAACCACCTGGATTAACATAAGCACCAAGAGGACCCTCCCTAGACATCACCAACATATCACTCCGCCTTGCAATGATAGTCTGAAAATATTAGTGAGACTAAAAAAAGTACATTATTTTCTGCATTTGATAAGGAAAATTCTAGTTGAAAAAATATCTGTATTGGAATCACAATTTATTATGAACAAAAGGAATATTTTGTTTACACGAACAAACACCAAACGGAGTGAGGCTTTGGTGGGATGAGGCTTACCTGGCAGTTCCTACATCGAACAAGATTAACACGCTCAAGTAATTCAATCTCCCTACGCAATCTATATGAGATTCCATCTATCTCCAAAAGCTCCTGCCTTGTAGATTCGGACACAGGTATTTTACTGGCAATATAAAAGGATAAAACATCAGGCTTCTTCACAAGACCATCCATGCTTGGTGTCCCAACCACATTCCTCCATAAATCTACAAATTATCAACATGAACATTAGTTTATTTCTACATGAACACATTTAGATTGTTGTACAATAAAAGAAATTACAGAAATAAATGAATTCTGCTTTGTTTAATATGAAATCTTATTCTCAACGAGCTAGTATCATTCCATTAAAAAAAGTTGTACAAGATATTCAATTTTTTTTAAAACTTTGATACATTAAAGACATTTTACTGCCTACCATGCTCGATCATATGACATGCCCCAATCCACACACTCCCTAACCACTCAAAAGTCAAATTGAACAAAAAGTGGCCTCAAAAAAATTAAGATATAGACAAAGAATTAGATAAATGGCCACCAAATATGAACCTAGATGAAAAACTACGAATATTCAGTATAATAATTGGGATTTCCATAAAAATGCTCTGCATAAATGCATTTGTGAAGCATAAGTAACTCCTGGCAAATAATCCTCTATTGATCTCTGTTAAAAATCTAAAATCATACAAACCAGAATGCAGAAAAGAAAAGCAAGGCTTATTTTATCCAATAATATTCATTATACTGTAAAAACCACCAAAAAAAGCTCACAAAGAGTGTCAGGTTAGTTAAATGTAAAGCAAAACTACCTGCTGCCCTCTGTGCAAGGCAATAGGAGTCAAACATTCGGTATACCCAATGGGGCCAGAATGCTCTTGGAATTCCATGAGAGAAGTTGGCACTTGTACTTTTACACGCTTCATTTTTGCACGATTGCTTGCCTGAACCTGAAGTGGAACAGCTGCCACCAATCAAGTCTATATCTACAGCTTGTTTGCCACGGTCAGAGAGCAATGACCTCGTCATGTCAGAGTCATTTAGGCTATATCTATTCTCCTGATCAGGCTCATACATGCATTCTTCATAATCACTGCTAGATGATTCATCCATAATATCATGCTCATGACCAGAACCAATGAGTGATTGGTTGATTCTCCTTTCCGTTGGTGAAAGTTCATCCTCAAAGCTCTCGAAGCTCTCTTCTGAATCACCTGAATCACCGTCCCCATTTTTGGAACCATGCAATTTAGTGCAAGAAAAATTTGAAGCTGTATGTGAGACGCCACGATTACGAGGTAGATTACTCAATGGAGCTAATTTTACTAAAGCGTCTTTGGGAGTTCTTGATGATAGATCTTCCTCAATAATTTGAATCTCTCCACAAGGCTACAAAACATCACAACAATTCAACAAGAGAAGAACATCAAGATCAGCTTTTAGTTACATGGCTATTGCTCAGAATATTGAAAAGAAGCAGCAACACAATAATGTACTAACCACTCCTTCCACATCAAACCAACAGCGTTTAAGTTGAAATCGCTGTTGTCCACGGGTAACCACATTCAATGAACCATCCTCTAGACGCCTGTATTTTCGAATCTGTAAGCGTTTAGCAAATAATATAAGCCAAAATACAGCTTATTTGATATTAGAATATAAGCCAAATTTATTTGATACTAGAATACTGTACGTAGATTCTAACTACTATATAGATATTTCTTTTTTTAATTTTAATGAATAAAATGTCAAGCACTTGACCCCTACATCAGGGTGGATACCATGTATTGAATTGATAACAAGAGCAAACACAGTAGTATTTGATATTTGATAGACTATGCATGTACACAAACATATAGCAATGCAAACCATACCTCTGCAGTTGTTCCAATTCTTGCCAATTTTATCCTACGATTTTCAGTATCCCTCTGAACTCTAATCTGGAAGAAGCACACACATGAGCTTTATAAGAAAAACAACCTTAAAATCCCTGGAATTGACATATTTTTAAGCACTTGCGATAAGGAGTTCACTTACCACACCAATAGTGTAAGGAACATCAAGTTGGCTCAGTGCTCGATCAACGGCGGCAACAAAATTGGGTTGTATGACTCGCAGGGGAAGAGTAGCGCCCGGAAAGAGTACAACTCCTGAGTGTTGCAGGGACTAATCTTAAGTTATTCATGTAAGTTAGAAATTATAGAAACAGAATGCAAAGTATAAGAAGCTAAATCGTACTACATCCCAAATTTCTGCCACATTCTTCGTGCTTTAAGAACCTTATTTGGACCATTTAAGGCTACATTTAATAATACTAATTTAAATGAAGACCAATAATGCGATATCGAACAATATCCCAGCACAGTTCCATTGAAAAAAAGAGGATTGGTACATTTCAGATACCATCCCAACAATCACTGGATATTATTTTCTCCATGAACAATCCCTTTAAACTATATATATAAGATATATATTATAACTTTCCAGGCTATATGCATCAATTTCTGAATTCACACCAATTATTGCTTGCTTGCTCATCCATAAAACAGGAAAGATATCCATGTAGAACCGCGAAGCAGTAAGTAATATGAGCACATTGAAAGATACAGCAAACAGAAGCCACAATACGAAATACATGGCATGATACACAGATGTGAATACCTTCAAGATAGAAAAGTGGGAGGCTTAAACGAGCACCACCGTCCAAGAAAGCAGTCCTGTGGTGTGTGTCCTCAACCTCTGCGACATGGAAGTACAATCGAGTAAAATGGAACAATTCAATTGGATGCCGTATCAAAGAAAGGGGGGAGTATAGCCAACAAATGAATGCGTACCACCCAGATACGTATGTAAAGACGTTATGCACGTATCGAAGGTGAAATCGTCGTATGAGGCAGGCCTAGCATGGCCAGTACGACCGCTGGCGTCCAAACAAAATGATCATAAGATCATCAGATTGCTCATTAAAAGCACATTGAGAAAAATTAAAGAAACCAGTGGCAGATTAAGAACTGTAGGCATGAAGGAGAACGGCTAATTACTTGGCGTCCTCGTCGGATGAGTCTCGGAGGTCATCGACTTCTTCAACCTGCAATTCTTCGAGGTCGAGCTGATCTCCCTCTCGAGTATTCTATCGTCGCCCATTACCACTTGCATTCTATCGTCTTCTAGGTCATCAACTTCCTCAACCTGCAATTCTTCATCATCGAGCTGGCGAATCTGCTCGATCTGATGCCTCTCCCTCTCGCGTATTCTATCGTCATCCATCTCTACTAGGGTTTCGTCCAAAGCAAATTTGATGAGAAAATGAAATGAAACTGTAGTAAGGAACTAATGGATGTCCTTTTTAAGTACTTGGCACACTCTTATCTTAATTATGACGGGGATGAAACGAAAGACTCTTTCTCATCACCGTTTGTGCAGACCTCCTCTTCCCTTCTCAGTTTCCTCTCTCTCTCTGTTTTGGACTGGTCGTTTTCTCGTTTCCAGTCTCCACTGCTTTCCAGACGCACGGCTGATGTGGCCAGCCGATTGAAGAACGAGAGAAAATCGGATTGCTGTAGAAACTCCGCGGGTGTTTCCTTTTTGTGCAAACCCACTTCAAAAATAATGGGCCGGAGTTTTCATCTAAAAACGTGAGTCGAGCTTGTTCACTTTTGTTGTCGGCCTAAGAAAAGCGTCTATAAAACAGATAGATGGCCCGAGTTCAAGTAATGTTTTGAGGTTGCCGGTTTATTTTTTCATAAACGCAGTAAATAGGAGAGGCGGCCGAATTCAAGCCCTTCGAAGTGCAAAGGTTCAGTCCCAGAAGGTTTTTTTTTTTCATTCATTCACTTATTCATTAGTTGCAAGATGACTTGCTCGATCCTTTGGTATTTTCCTAGTCTATGATCATTTAAGTTCCACTCAGATTAATGGGTTATGGTTTAATGTGCTCATTCCAAGGGAACAACATCTTCGCTCTCTACCTGTTTTCCGATCAAGTTCCGGAGACGTTCTACAACTCTCGTTTCTTGTGGAAAACGCATCTTGGTTATGTCGGTTCTGTGGCAGTGTTTGTTGATCATTCTAGACTGTTCTTGCTCCTCTGACACGTCAGGCTTTTTAGAGCCCTACTTCAACACACGTGTCATAGGACCAATGTCATGGTTTTTTTAGAAGAAATTTTTATAAAAGGTTGGACTCAGCTGTAATTTAAAGACGAGGTCTCCTTTTTTTTAAACAATATCAATATCAAGCAGAATCGAGTCGTCTATTATACTTAAACGTAAATTTAAGTATTAAAAAATTAAAATATCTCTTTAAATATTATAATTAGAACTATAATAAAGTGATATTTGTAGGAATAGAATATAATTGCATGTCCGACGATTGGTTAATTTTGTTTTGTTGCCTACCCAGTTTACTGGAGCTTTGCTCCGATTATATCCGGATCCGACCCGCATCGCGCACCTGGCTATGGTGGGTGAGTCTCCCAACGGGGATTTTCTGCGTACGTTAAGGTTTAAACTCGAGACCTCGCTTAAACGATATCGAGCTACTTATCACTCGGACTAACCCGCTGGTAGACGATTGGTTAATGTCTACACATGACGATATTTTACCCGTAAGCAAGGTGGGCTTCTGATTTGGGCTTTGATAGCAACTGAAAGGACCTGTAAATATCCTACTTGTGAACCCAAGACACTGAAAAGGCCTCATACAGGAGATCTGATCATACTCTTGTTAAGCGTTGCAAATTGACTGTTATGGGACTAACCTGTGCTTCGTCTCAACCCAATGACACGACATTTGCCATGTGGTTACTTCCTAATCCTACTCTCACCAAGCCCATCATCAAATGATTTCTCGTCCAACCAAGCGATCAAGGCATAGTTTTAATTGTCAGGCGAGTTTCGGTGTTCACGTTTATCATCCATGTCCACCATTTTATCAGCGGGCCGCCTTTCAACCAGTAGCTTTGGATCTTCTTTCTATTAGCTCCCCTTTGAGTATTTATTAGCTTCGATTGGTTGTACCAAAACAAAAAAAAAATAGCTTCGATTGGATCTCCCATTTATATCCAAGGAGCTAAGTTTTCAACTCATGGAGCATCATTTCCTTTCAAAGAAGCGTCTACGAGATAAGACCCATGCTCAGGTTCTAGGTTCTAGCGGAGTCTGTGCCAAAAAGCTCATCGCAAATGGATGATAGGGGCCTCTGAGTTCGTTAGCAGCTAGTCAGCTACTTAGAGACCCATCATGCAGTGCTGCATCTTTGCATTTGCCATAAAATGGATAGTGTTTGGCAAATGCTACATGTTTTTTCTGTGCTTATTCGTGTCCTATGTTGTCTGTTGCTTTGATGTGTATCTTGTTTTATCTTAGGGAGCTTGCAATCTCTTGTCAGCCTTTCTTCCCAGAGGCATCGCTTCACGAAGTTTTTCGACATGCTCTATCCATGGCTTGTTCAGCCTGTAGAACCCTTTTTATAAGCTCAAGAGTTATTAAAGTCGGTGATGGCGTCCTTATCAAAAAAAAAAAAAAGAGTCGGTGATGGTGTCCTCCTTTATCTCTGGTCTTATAATTGTTGTGGAGTAGTTTTTACTCCTGTTCTTTTCCTTGGGACTTTGAGCAATATTTAATTTAGTACTATTGCAGTTGGTTTGAGATGAGATTCTAGTTTTAGCTTATGCTTAAATTGTTGATAGTCTTTTGGGCACATTGATTGCTACTTCTTGTTCCTTTTGAATTATGATGATGTTGGTTATTTTATTTTATTTTTTGTTAGCTTGTTATACTGTGTTTTTTTTAAGATTTTATGCCCCCAATGTGGGGCTGACTGAAGCTTAGTTGACAGTTTTATATGTATTATTTTATCTTTTTATTAAATAAATTGACCTTTATAAAAAAAGAAGAAGAAAAGGTCATAGAATTATTGTTCTTCGCAAAGACTACAGCAGAATCAATAACATAAGAAAGGACTCCAACCAACGAACAATGGTCACTTGCTAAATTTGGTCATAAATTTAGTTATAAAAGTTAGTTAAGAATTTAAATTTAATCATAAATATAAAAATTTATTTCATTTTTCTCCTATATTATTTTTTATCAAAAAAATTACTTAACTTATAAACTGATATATAATCTAATATGATATATAAATAATCTAATATTAGTTGGGAGCTACTCTAATATTACATTAAATTTTAATGTAGCAAAAACAATTGACACTTGGCTAAATCTTAAATCTTTATATAAAAGTTAATTGGAGATTTAAATTTGATCATAAATATAAAATTTTATTTTATTTTTCTCCTATATTATTTTTTACCAAAAAAATTTATTTAACTCATAAACTGATATATAATTTAATATCACACATAAGTAACCAAAGGGATTAGGTCTACTAAAAGGGCTAGTCACTCATAATATGTCGAACTAATATTCAAATCCCCATTAAAAGAGGTATCCATATTTAATGCTCGATAGTGCCTCAAATAAAATTATTTCTAATAAGAAGATATTTACAATTAGCAAAAAAATATTACATGAATATTTTATGAAGATTATGTCAATTAACAGATTAAATCATTGGTGCTTGTTGGAGATCAAGGTTGGTTGGCGATTCAATACTACGTGTGTCAGTACAAGATAGCTTAATCATCACTTGCTTCAACACAAAGAACACCATAATCATTGGAATTACTTTAACATCATATATTTCTCACTCAAGTGGACTCCTGTATGCCTTTTACTAATGGAGTGCAAATTCCTCCACTTGCCCGTTAAAAGTCAAAGCAGAAACAAAATTTGCGGTTTCCCCACGATATCCACAATATCGTCTTAAAGTGGGTTTTTATCATGCACGTTTCCTGACAGAATGACAGTGGCTACCAAACTACATTTTAAAATGCTCCATTTTTCACTTGAATAACATTATTGTCTAACCTCACCTAAAAGGAACCTGGAGTGGGACAAATTCTTTCTACTTAGCATTAAGGAAAGGATTGATAATAATAGTCCAGCAGAAGAGATCCTCAAGCCAAACCCAGCACCCAATTTCGTGGATGTCTATGTCTGATTTATACAGAAGCAGGAACCTGGGATTCAACTGACTTTAATATCTCTTCACCTATCTGTTTACATCCTACTAGTTTCTGCATAAATAGACAAGAAGCATTACACGATGCAAATTCATTCAGCAGAAAGACAAGAATTCCAAGATCACCTAGGGAAAAGCTCATACAAAAACGCGTAGACATATCAAGGACATCATGGACAAGTAAAGTGATGAAATATAGATTATAGTCGGCATTTGGCTTGCTAATCCACTTAAGTGCAATGAAAAAACTTGACATAAATGCAAAGGGACTGAAATACACGCTTACCATTCCAGCAGAATATATGTCAGCAGTTCGAAATCCCCTGTTCATGGTGTCCAAAACTGCATTTTCTATTCTCTCAGCAGCCTTATCTTCTCCGAGACCATACTTCAAAAGCATAGCAGCACTAAGAACAGTGGCGAATGGATTTGCTTTGTCCTGCATAAAGATAATTATGTCGATGTAATGGATGTTGCCTAAAGATAAACAACCAAAAAGTTACAAGTATAAAAAATAACCTGTCCAGCAATGTCAGGAGCAGAACCATGTATAGGTTCAAAAAGCCCAGGTCCCTAAACCAATTAAAACCCAATGTGGTCAGGTGAAAAAGATAGTCACTCACCTTAAACACGTTCATGATCTACATTATAATAATATTGTTTTCATACCGAATCCCCAAGACTTGCAGAAGGAAGCATCCCAATACTTCCAGTGATCATTGCAGCCTCATCTGATAATATGTCCCCAAATATGTTGTTTGTTACAATTGTGTCAAACTGCAAATTTCAGCATCAAACATGGTAACGATTGCAATTTTTTCATTCAAAGAAATTTCCTTCTGTGAATTACAATTAATGTAGCCTCAATTGAAATGAAACACAAATTATGCTAAAATATTCCATAAGCAGACCTGTTTAGGATAGCGAACTAATTGCATTGAGGCATTGTCAACATACATGTGTGATAACTCGATATCCGGATACTCTTGTGCCATTGCCATAACTCTTCTCCTCCAAAGCATTGATGCCTAAAATTATAGACGGACCAAGCACTTTAACATATATTAGAGGAGGGCATAAAGTTATCATATACACATGTATCTTTTTCTCATTATTGTTATATTAGTAGCAAAATCATAGGCAAGTTTTAATTATTCATGTAAAATTTTGCAGATAATTTACTCAAACCCTGCCAACAGTATTCCTCAGTTATATGGAAAATATCCACAATTATGTCTATCAAGAACCGTTGAGATGCATCTTCATTATATTGATGTTACTAACCCACCAATTTTAGTATTTAGAAAAGGTAGACATTGTAGCTAAGACATTGCCTTCAATGAGAAGCTATCGCCAAAGATTTTTAGGCTACCAAAACAAAATGACAACACAATTGCGACATGCATTATTGGCAATATAATGAAACAAAACGTGCATAAGCACAAAAATTTTCAGTATATCACACGATCTCACAACCACAGATTAGCCACAAGCTCACTATGATGATTCAAATAGTACTATAGTCAAATCCCAATTTATGAGTAGACGCCCTAAGTGCATCCCGAAATACCTCTAACACATTGGCTTTGTCAACAGAGCAAAGCTTCCCACGCCGCTTCCGAGCAATCTCAAATGCAAAACGTGTTATGCGATCAATCTGGTGTGAGAATTAGCATATGTCAGAAACAAATAATCATAGTTTGAGGGGACTATATTGACACTTAGTGTAAGGACAGGAAAGTGTCAGTAGATCTCAGAAAGAAAAGTAGAGGTTCTTTTTGGAGGGAAAATAGAGATGTGAATGCCACAACTTATATATTCCCATATACTTCCTCTCGGAAAAAGCCAGTTCTCCAAAAGTAACATAGAAATTCTTCCAAGAGACAAGAAAAAAAACCACACACAGCTCATGATGGAAATTGCATTGCTACTACCATCTTTTGGCAAAATTTGAAGATATCTTTAATAACTTTAATTTGTATTGCTACAAAATCTAAGTTGGCAAATTGCATTGCTATTATAGGTAGAGAAGATGAAAGAAATTATTAAAATAACTTTTCACCAGAGTGCATATGTTAAGTACCAATAGCATGAAAAAATGATAAAATCGTGATATCACAGATGCTTGATCTAGAGAACCAACTGGGACTTGTAAGATACCTCATTTGCAGTATAAATCTCAGTATTGAAGCCAGACTCTTCACCATTTTCATCAGTACGAAAACCCCTAGGTTTTCCAAAGTAAATACCTAAATACAACAAAGCAGCAACAAACTTAGTTATGTATGACTTAGCTACGCTATTTTTAAATTAAAAAAAGGAAAAAGGAAAAAGAATGAAGAATAAATAATTAAATTTAAAAGTTGTTCTAAGTTGACAATTATTATTTCAAAGATCATAAAAGACAATCAAATCCACTGTACACAGTTATACAGTCAAAATGAAAGCTTGACAGACCTCCAGTGAGTTCCCTTACAACCATAAGGTCAACCCCTTCAACAATCTCTCTCTTCAAAGTTGAGGCATCCGTTAACTATAGGAAAATTCACAAAAGTAAATAGTATTATAGAATGCTAAGGCCAACTTAAAAACTAATACGAAATTGTAGATACTAGGTAGGGGATAACATTTAGTATCTGAGATATAAGACATGAAGCCATCCTCTATGGTATTATAAAATTGGATGATTTGATAATTGTTGCACAAAATAATGCTATTATTTCACCAAATACTATGCTTAAACTCAACCAGTAACCTAGCCCAACCAGAGAATTTCAGGGATTATTAAATGAAATAATTGCATACAGAAAGGAAGTTTTTGTTACATGTACCTTGTAATGTTCTTAGAGAAGTTTATATATGTATTTTATAGCAAAAGAAAAAGCTAGACTTGGCTTCTGTTTAAGTGCCAGCTTATATGATATTAGGGCATGAGATGAACGGGAAGCATATCCCTGTGTTTCAAATTTCATAAGCCAGCATTAGGTTTACCTGCGGGAATACAATAGCTGGTCTCAAATTGGCAAATACTTTAAGACCTTCCCGAAGCTGGAGCAACCCAGTCTCTGGCTTTAGACGCTTCTCATTGTTATCCCATTTATACCTTAAGTAATAATTGAAAGGACACGTGATGTTTGGTAGAGAGAAGAATTTGAGGATAAAAGTTATTCCAAACACAAGAATGTGAAAGGATAGCTACCCTCCAATTGCCCCAAGCAGAACAGCGTCAGATTGCGTTGCCACAGACAATGTCTCATCTGGTAATGGGACACCTGTCTCATCCAATGCAGCTCCACCCAGAAGCATCTCGCGGAAATTAAATTCGATTCCTGGTTTAAGAAATTAACAGAATAGTGCATAAGATAAGAGCTAAAGTAGATCGAGAGGCATTCTGCTCAGTAATGCTTGGTATGCAGAAATTACAAACTTGTCGATTTACTGTATATGACCCAATTTTCATCTTATAATGCATCGCCTTATAGTATGAATTCTACATAGGACAAAAATAATAAAGTAGCCAGTCCACTGCGCAAAACGATTACGTCCGAAGAGAAACAGATAGCATTTGCACAAACCCCATCCAAAACAATTCAAAATGCCATCGATTCAATACATACAATGGAAGATCATCAAATCCCAAATACAGGAATTAGAGGGAGACTAAATTGTGCAACGTAATTCAACGAAAATAAAATTATGAGAATAAAAGTGACAAAAAGCAGTGATTTTGAACTCTCGCCACAAAGCAAGCGACCCTATTAAAGGTTCAAGCAGACCTTCAAGCGAGCCAGCGACATCCAGAACATTCTTCGCAACAGTGGTGACTTCAGGGCCAATGCCATCACCTGGAAGTAAAGTGATAGAGTAACTGCGTTTGGAAGTAGGGGAGGCGGTCGAACACCTAACAAGGCCAGACTTGAATGATTTACTGGATGACAAGTTAAAGTCTTGAGGAAATGATCTGAAAGCTTTCAAGTTGAACTGAAGAGAAGCCGCCATTTTTGCGATCTGGAAGAAATGGAACTGCGAAAGAAATTCCAGCAAGCCGCTATAGGCGTTCGGCTTCCCTCCAACACCCTTCCCGTCCACTCTGTATCCAATCCCACTGTCTGAACGATGCCGTTTTATCTCATTGAGATCTCAGCCATCCATTTCATTTTTTAATCTAAGCCATTGGTTAACGCGTCATTTCGCTGGTCCCATCCTTGTTTGTGCACTATCAATGATTCTGAAGGCCATGACTGATTTGTTTATATTTGACTGATGGCGTATAAAGCATCCTCAGACCTGATCCATAAACTCAGCTGCTGGTGGAGCACTAATGCTCAAATCATAAATAAACGAAGCACAATCTTTTATCCATTTACCAAAGAATCGTGTTAAAAGGATACTGAGAATTGGAGTTCAATAAATTAATGACGGGTGATTAATTTAAGTATAAATTATATATACCTTAAATAAGAGATTTATGTACAAATAACTCTTGACAAATTTATAAAAATGCTCTTAAATCTTATAAAACTTAACTGTGATTATTTTCCCTTCGAATGACACGAATGCCCTTGAACCCACCTATTTACTCACTGACTAGCGTTGACCAGTCCACAATGACCACTGACATGTCAAAAACATAAAATAATATGTTTGTTAAGACTTTATATTTTAATACCAAAGTAGAATCGGTCACAAAATTTTGAGTTCATGTATAAAAAAATGAATACAAGGAATTTAATGTAAGTTTTCTTTATTATTTAATTTAATCATAATGTTGACATCTTTCTACATCAACAGGATCACCGCTGAAGAGATCCTTGTCAGGGAAGGAGATTCCCTTCACCTGCCAAGGTTGGGTCCTTTCCTTTTTCCCTCTTCCGGCCAATTTATAAAAGTGAGTGGAAAAGTGGGTGACGCCCAGCTCTCCGATGGCGATACTCCACTTACGCTCCAACACATGTGTTGCCCGTATCAAAATCTGGCGCTTCTTCTTGTCTTCTACCTAATCGGAGGATGCACCGCACCCATGTGACGAGCCATACGTTCTCACCATTTTGTCGCTATCATCATCTTCAATCTGCAGATTCTTAGGCGGGATCCACGCTTAGCGACATATATATATATATATTGCGTCTTCAAGTGAATATGCATAAACAGATTGGAAAACTGCCCTTCAATGGGTCGCTCTCCCTGTACTATTTTTTTTTACTATCCTAATTTATCGAAATTTTACTCTAAATATATTTACATCCGACTCACGTAGCGTATCTGGTTATAGTAGATGAGTCTTCTAACAAAAAATTTTTATATACACTAAAATTTAAACTCAAGATTTCGTCTAACATACTGAGCAGTTTTTGAACCAAGAATTTATGTTTATTAAAATTTTAAAATGATAACTATTCTTGAAAAGAATCACAAAAATTCTAGAACCACAGACATCCTGAGATGGGAGAATCATACGTTAACATAATAATTGACGAGTCAACCAAAAAAAAAATCCAAATACAGTAGCTTAGTTGGAGTCTAGTCTCGCTCTCAGCTTGATCCAAACGCCAAAAGGATTGCGTGGCTGAATCACAATAAGGAATGATTAATAAAATATTAGGTTATTCAATCTCTGAAAAGGTGAAAATAACTTTCCTGGCGCATAAAGTAATGGTCCACAAAGGCAATATTAATGCGCCATAGTCGCTCCCTTATCACAACTTGGAGGACAGTAAGCGAGTGTGTGTATCTCTATATATATGTCAGTGAAGGTCGGCTGCGTCTCGCGCGCCCATTTGTGAGCATCCACATCGCGATTCTCAGAGCTGCGACTTGCGAGAAGGTGTCGAAATGGACATTGAACCCGACGGGAAAACCGCTTCGCAGCTCGATGACGATGGCATGCCCAAAAGAACTGGTTCGTCTCTCTCTCTCTGATTTTCTATCTTCAGAAACTTTTCTCTATGTTCTTTTATGCGATTGGATTGAATCTTTTCTCTTCAAAAGATAGCCGATAGATTATTTTAATATTCTGGAAAGTATCGGTTCGCAATTGCCTGATTTTTGAGCTTTCCATTCTTTTGGCTGATGATCCGCTATTGAATCTTTTGCCTTTATTACAAATCAATGTAGTTTTGCCAACCGGGAAACTATTTTTAACATGAATTCATAATTTAATATTATTTAGGTGTTCGATTGACAGCTCAACGTATCAAGGTTATCCGATCAAAAAAAAAATCTAAATTTCGACATTTAAAATTATACTTCATTTTTGTCAAATATATGTTTTTCCTTTTTAGTGTACATAAATTTATTTGGAGTAAAAAGTTATTCTATACGAGAAAATATTTATTTTATTTTTTCCATCTTAGGAACATATGCAAGCTGTTTATAGAAAATATTTTAATCCATAAATTTAAAATTAAACTAAAACACGCCTATCTTTATCTGTTTTGGTATGATAAGAAAAAAATGAGAGTATATTTAACACTTTAAATTAATTATAGAAGAATAATTAATATTTTAAAATATTTTAAAATATAATTAATACGGTAAACTAATTTTAGAGATACAATTAATATTTTAAAGTATTTAAATTGTTATAATTTTACCTCTTCGCAAATAAAAACATAAATTTTTGTTTGAAATATACCATATAAATTTTTTATTTTGACATAATTATTATTTAAAAAGTCATATATATAATATTATTTTAATAAATTGTATTAAATAAATTATAAATTTTTTTAATATTTATATATAAATTTTATATAATGTCAATTTTAGGGTTTATTTAATATTTTTTTAAATAATATGACATATGTGATATTTTAAATAATAATGTGATAAAATAAAAAGTTCAAATAACATAAATTAAATATAAATTTATATTTCTGTCAATAAAATAATAAAATTATATTAATTTAAATATTTTATAATATTAGTCGTATTATTAAAATTAGTTTAAAGTCTAATTATAATCTTAAATATTTTAAATATTAATTATTTTTTAAAAATTAGTTTAGAGTAGGATATCCAACCATACCACTCAGTTCGTTTTACTCCATATGACAAACATCGAGTTTGTAATTCAGCAAGAAGATTAAAAAAAAAAAAAAAAGTGAACAAGGATGAGTGGAAGATGAATAACATATTAGATGATATGCAGGGAACGTGTTGACGGCGACGACGCACATAATAACTGTGGTGGTCGGAGCAGGAGTGCTGGCACTACCCTGGGCGATGGCGCAACTAGGATGGATCGGAGGAATAGGCGTTATGGTCACCTTTTCATGCATCTCCATCTTCACTTACAATCTGATTGCCGATTGCTACAGATATCCCCACCCTATCTCCGGCACAAGAAACTACACTTACATGCAAGCCGTCAAGTCTTACTTGGGCGGCCGAATGCACCTTGCCTGCGGTTTCGTCCAGTATTCCAAGCTGGCCGGAATTACTGTTGGCTATTGCATCACCACCTCCACCAGCTTAGTGTTCGTCACGTCACAATATCCTCCTCCCTTGTACTTATGTTTCCGGCACTACAATTTATAAGTTGAGTCTATTTTCTTCTATTCTGTTATGGTGGTGCAGGGCTATCAAGAAAGCTGGGTGCTTCCACCGAAAAGGCCATCAAGCTTATTGCAAATTTTCCAACAATCCTTTCATGGCTGCTTTTGGGGTCGTCCAGATATTCTTGTCGCAAATTCCTAATTTCCACGAGCTTACCTGGCTCTCAACCATTGCCTGCATTACTTCTTTTGGTTATGCTCTTATTGGGAGTGCCCTTTCTCTCGCTGTCATCGTCCAAGGTAATCTTTATCATTAACTACAAAACATTCATTTATATTAGTATTGGCACATTCATGGAATGACATTTGGATTTGACAGGACAAGGAAGGCCAACCAGCGTAACCGGAGTAGAAATAGGGCCTGAACTATCTGAAGAAGATAAAGTGTGGAGGATTTTCAGTGCAATGGGGAACATAGCGCTTGCTTGCTCCTATGCTACTGTTGTTTTTGATATTATGGTAAGGCAAGCGGTTGTTCCTATGATCATAATAATATGAAGAGAACAGAACATTATTGGGATTATGATCATCTATGACTTGTGTGAAATGGATTATCTCGGTGCTTTGTTTAGGACACATTGAAGTCATCTCCACCAGAATGCAAACAGATGAAAAAGGCTAACGTGTTAGGGATCACAGCAATGACAGCGCTCTTCCTTACATGTGGTGGCCTTGGCTATGCTGCTTTTGGGGACAAAACACCCGGCAACATGCTCACCGGCTTCGGATTTTACGATCCCTTCTGGCTGGTCGACATAGGAAACATATGCATCGTCATCCACATTCTGGGTGCATATCAGGTTACATCTGTTTCTCCCAAATTTTATATAAGAATTAAGAGCCACACATACATTATCACATTTTCCGTCTGATGTGAGAAATCAATGTTCAATGACAGTTAATGGCTCAAGCATTCTTTCTTATAGTTGAAATGGGGGCAAATATCATGTGGCCCAAGTCAGATTTTGTGCACAAAGAATACCCGTGCAGAATAGGAAAGGTGACATTCAATTTTAACTTGTTTAGGCTTGTTTGGAGGACAATATTTGTGATAATATCCACTACTTTGGCCATGGCGATGCCTTTCTTCAATGAGTTTCTTGCGTTGCTCGGAGCTATTGGGTTCTGGCCTCTGATTGTGTTTTTCCCAGTACAAATGCACATTGCCCAGAGACAGATAAAAGCCCTATCACTCAAGTGGTGTGCGCTACAACTGCTGAGCTTTGTTTGCTTCCTTGTTTCATTGGCCGCAGCAATTGGTGCCATTCATGGAATCAGCCACAATCTCTCCAAATACAAGGCCTTCATGTATAAACAATAGTCCACTCCTATCATGTGGCCATAGATTAGTTAAGCAGAGCTTTAGGGAGAAATAGTGTAATCACGGACCCAAAGGGTGCTGTCTACTTCCCTTGATCTTGTGAGCTTTCAAGAAGCACGAAGTTGCACCTTTATAGTAGCTCAAGTTTCTGCTTCGGTGCAGGGGAGAACTTGAGTCTTTTACTTTAGCATACATATTCCAGTGTTAAAGATTATATCTTGAACTTTAATCAAATGAATCCTAATTATAATTATATCATTGACCTTCTGCGTAATTTTTTTGGGCCAAAACCTTTTGCCTAATTTGACTAAGCCAGTGTTTTCATTCCGGTGCGCCGCATATCTGTTAGAAATTAAAGAGGAGAGAGGGGGAATGTACGCGGTCTGGATATGGGTCAGGCGCACTCAAGCAAAAGTTAGGCCATTAGAGCCTGAGTTATAGTGAGGAATCATGCTGTATTTGAGTTAATGAGGTAGATTTTTTAAGTTGATTATGCTATTGATATCCCATTAACAAACTTAAAAATAAATAATAAATATATAAATCTAAGAGCTTAATTATGCTGTACTTAAAAAAGTTCTTGATGTCATTAGACCGTAAAGCCCCAACAAAACAATTCAAATTAAAACCTCTAAAGTTTCTAACTTAATTCCTAATTTTTTCGTAACAGCATGTTTGTCAATCAACCATTTTTATAATGTAAAAAAAAAAAGACTAAAACCCTTAACTAATAATACTTCTATTTTTTAATATATAAATAAGTTGTAAAAGGTTGATTTAGTCGCACATATAAAATTACAATCTATTTTTTTTTAAAATTAATTTATCTAACTTATAATATAATATATAATAGATATGACTAATATGTATTTTATAAAAATCATATCATATTTATTATAATTAATTGATTAATCTTATTTCTTTAATCTATCTAAATTAATTAATTATATTTTGTATTAAATATTAGGGGGAGTATTTTAGAATTTTGAAATCTTAAAATGTTACTAATATTTTTTAATCCCAAAGTGTTCACATTTTAAATTTTCGCCTGTGGAATGGGCCATCAAAAGCTTAAGAACATGTTTCAAGGTTGGTTCCTGCTTTTCCATCGGTTATAATTCTGTACTCAGTAGTAACCACGAAGGCACTAACCCTTACGCAACACAACTAATCTGCCCCATGTTTGAATTTTGACCGTTGGTTTCGCCATGTCTTCCCGGCAAATTTCCAAACCACACCAACAAACTGGAACGTCCCAAATGTCCAGAATTCCCCTACTTGTTTTTGCTTTTCGAGTGCATTTCTTCGTCTTCCACAGCTTCTCAGTGACCTCCAGTGCAGATTCGCGAACAGCGGGCTCCGAACAGAGCACCCTACTCAACGTTAAACATCAACTGGACAATCCACCGTCGCTTCGTTCGTGGACCTCATCATCCTCACAGTGCGATTGGCCAGAGATACTTTGCGCCGATGGCGTCGTCACCCAGGTCCTTCTCTCAGGAAAAGGGGTCTCCCGGAAGCTACCGCCAGCGATCTGCGACCTCAAGAATCTGACGAAGCTCGACCTCTCAAACAACAACATCCCCGGGGAATTCCCAAGATTTTTGTACAATTGCTCCAACCTCCAATTCCTTGCCCTCTCTCAAAATTACTTAGCTGGCCCAATCCCCGACGACATTGACAGACTCAAAACTCTGACGTTCTTAGACCTTAATGGCAACTATTTTTCTGGTGATGTCCCGGCGGCCATCGGGAGATTATCAGAGTTACGAACGCTGTACCTCCACAACAACGAATTCAATGGAACTTTTCCCAAGGAAATTGGTAGCTTATCTAAACTCGAAATCCTCGGTTTGGCCTATAATGACAAATTTGTGCCCATGGCGATCCCATCGGGGTTCGGGACCTTGAGGAGTTTGACGTTCATCTGGATGACCAACTGCAATTTAGTAGGTGAAATCCCTGAAAGTTTTCCCAATCTGACGAATCTCGAGCAATTGGATTTGTCATTGAACAATTTGACAGGTAGCATTCCCAGTAGTTTGTTCTCTCTCAAGAATTTACAGTTTCTGTATCTGTACCAGAACAGATTATCTGGTGAAATACCTAGTTCGATCCAGGCCTTGAATTTGATTCAAATTGATCTAGCTATGAACAATTTGACGGGTCCGATTCCTGAAGATTTTGGGAAGCTGGAGAGCTTGACGACCCTTGGCCTTTATTTCAATCAATTGTCTGGTCAGATTCCGAGAAGTTTAGGCCTAATCAAAACGCTCAAGTACTTCAAGATGTTTAGCAATAAGTTGAATGGAACTCTTCCTCCAGAATTAGGCCTATATTCAAAGCTTGAAGTGTTTGAAGTCGCAGACAATCAACTGAGTGGTGCATTGCCCCAATATTTGTGTGCCAAAAATGCTTTGCAATGTGTGATTGCTTTTTCTAACAATCTTGGTGGAAAATTGCCGGAATCGCTTGGAAATTGCACTACACTGCGCACAGTTCAGCTTTGCAGGAACAATTTTTCTGGTGACATTCCTGCAAGTCTTTGGACTTCCAAGAATTTATCAACCTTGATGTTGAGCGATAAATCGTTTTCTGGTCAACTTCCTAGTAAACTACCATGGAATATGTCGAGACTAGATATCAGAAATAACAACTTTTCAGGAGAGACATCGGTTGGAACTTTTTCTGCAGTAAATCTAGTAGTATTTGATGCGAGAAACAATATGCTTTCTGGTGAAATTCCCAAGAAGTTAACGGCTCTTTCGCGACTTAATTCTCTTAGGCTTGACAATAACCAACTTTCCGGTGAACTACCATCCGAGATAGTCTCCTGGCAATCCCTGAATACTTTAACACTCTCTAGCAACAAACTCTCTGGGCAAATTCCGGGAACTATTGGTGATCTCCCTGATCTTGTTGACTTGGACTTGTCTAAAAATGATATATCTGGTGAAATCCCGCGTCAGCTTGGCAATATGAGGCTCATTTTTCTAAACTTGTCCTCCAACAAACTTTTTGGGAGCATCCCAGATGTTTTCAATAACATCGCATATGACCACAGTTTCTTGAACAATCCCAATCTATGTGCTTACAATCCAAATATCAAACTTCCATGATGCTTGGCCAAAACTCCCCAGAATCCAAGCAAATCGTCCTTCAAGTTGCTTTCGTTGATTCTTGTTCTCACCACCTTTGCGTTGCTAGCCACTGCCTCACTGGCCTTCTATAAGTTCAAAGACATCTCAGGAAAGAATTCCAGGCGCAACCTTTCAACATGGAAGCTTACTTCATTCCAGAGGCTAGATTTCTCTCAATGGAATATCTTCTCAAACCTGACAGATGATAACCTCATTGGAAGCGGGGGCTTTGGACAAGTTTATCGGATTCCCTCTAATTGTCCGGGTGAGTATGTTGCTGTAAAATGGATTTGGAATAGCAAAAGGTTGGATGATAATCTAGAGAAAAACTTCATGTCTGAAGTTGAAATCCTAGGCACAATTCGGCATTCCAATTTAGTGAAGCTTCTGTGCTACATTTAAAGTGAGAACTCAAAGCTCCTTGTGTATGAATGCAAGGAAAATCGGGGCCTTGATAGATGGCTTCATGGAAAGAGAAAAGCATCGACTACGCCCAACAATCATCTGGTCTTGAAGTGGCCAACGAGGTTGAAGATTGCCATTGGAGCCGCACAAGGATTGTGTTACATGCACCACGATTGCTCCCCGCCAATCATCCATAGAGACGTAAAGTGTAGTAATATATTACTGGATTTCGAATTCCGAGCGAGTATTGCAGACTTTGGGCTAGCCAAGATGTTGGCGAAATCTGGGGAGCCGCATAGCTTGTCTGCCACAGCGGGATCTTTCGGCTACATACCCCCAGGTGAGCGATTATGATGGAAAATAAGGAATAATTTTCATGGCGTCAGATTTATAAAAGTCATCTTTACATGACCTAACTTGCTTTTGCAGAATATGCCTATTCAACCAAGATCAACGAGAAAGTGGATGTATTTAGCTTCGGGGTGGTACCACATGAGCTTGTAACTGGAAGAGAACCCTATAGCAGAGGAGCAGACAAGCCTAGTAGATTGGGCATGACAGTATCACAATGACGAGAAGAGCCTAGCTGATGCCTTGGCCGAAGAAATCAAAGAAGCATGTCATGTGGAGGGGATGATAAAGGTCTTTAAATTAGGCCTAGCTTGCACAAGCATATCACCCTCAGCTAGACCTTCCATGAGAGAGATTTTGCAGGTTCTTCAGCAGTGTTGTCCACCAGATCGTGACGGTAAGAAAATCGGAACTGAGTTTGATATTGCTCCACTTCTTGGCGATACCACGTACATTTCTAATTACAAGGATAGTAGCACAGCTATAGTTGAAAGTGATGAAAGCTAAAGCTACTTCTGAGCTATATGACAGGGCTGTAGTGTAGCACATTGTTGACTTCCAAGTATTGGAACTAAGCTTAAATGGGGAAATGAGGATATATCGTGTTTCTCAAGTTAAAATCAAAACACAACAATGCGACCTCAGTAGAAAATAAATCCGCGGCTGTTTCTCGTCTGGCTATCCACCACCGCTCTCCCTAATCTCCAACCCGATAGAAAACCCTCGCTCCTTAAACCGCCAAATCATACGGAAATTTATTACTAACAGTAAATGTTCTAGATACATATTTTTTTCCAGTTATATCATATCCTTATTTATATAGAAAATACAGATAAAGTGAAAATTTATTCGAGATAATGAGTAGAGATTTAATGGGGTAAAAACGAAAAAACTAATTTAAAATTTCATACAGAAAAGATTTGTTCTTTATATTTAGACTTCCTATGAGAGAGATTGTTTTTTATAAAAAAAACTGGAGGGTGTTGTTTTTTTTTTACCAATAGTTCACCGACAATAAAGAGACATTGGGCAGAATGATCCTGATCAGCCGTCATACTTTCCTCGTCTAAATCATCTATAGCCCAATCAACTATTAATTACATTTACATCATATATGAGCCACATCATAAGCAGAGAACCGAGTTCAACTTAAATTACAAATTAAATAAGGTTATATATGTTAAGTCGCATGAGACAACAACAAAGCTCTTTAAATGAGACCAAGATTAACAGATAACAGGATCGAATGAATCCACAATTTCGACCATCTCCATTAAGCTTCATCTATGTACAAACCACCGTCGCAGACCAATCCCCAAAACGCCAGTCTATTTTCATCTGCATTTGCTCCTCAACGCTTTAAATACAACCTCGCCCTCACTCCAAGGACGTCAAACATACAGCATAAGGTGGCAAGATGGGGACCACAGAGGCTTCAGTAAATCACCTCCGAAAGCTCATGCTGTTCCAACCTGACTCCTACAAAAAGCAATAACCACCAGACATGAAAGAATAAAGGTATAACTTGGCCACATTGCAAGAGCTTACACGCATGCCTTGTCACTAGCTTCTGCAAAAGATTCCGATCTAGCCCATCTTCGGTTCATACAACACTTCCCAGTCTGACATCAGGCTATAGAAAATATGAAAAATAGGAAGAATTTAGGATACCATTAAAGCATTCTAATTAATCTAAAAATAATAAGTGTGAAAACAAAAAGGAAGGTGTTGTCTTTGGTCCTCTAAACAAAAGTGGGGTTTTTAAGCACAATTACTGGAAAGCTAGCACGTATAGTGGCGCAGGACCTGCCACCACATATTCATCAGTCAGAAAATTGTCTACAAAGTTCAATGACCATGAAAAATTTATAACCTAAGAAACTTGTAATTAGAAAAATATAATGCAAAATACATGTAGTCATAGTAAAAATAGCCAACACGACTGGAACAGAGTATGAATAGACCACATTATGAGCATTCAAAATACTGATATAATCAAACAAGTTTAAAAGAGGATCATATCACATTCTCCTCTTATATCTTTTGAAATCCATCAAATAACAAAATTCAATCCACAGATATTGAAGGGAGAAGTGTGAAAAATACTATAAGATTAACGATCATCTTCACTAAGGGAAAAAAAGAGATTAAAGAAGTTTCAAAACCTCCAATTCTTCAGCCATGCTATTTTGAAATACTCTATTCCCATCAAAACAACCACTCTTCAAAACAGAATCAGGATCTGCCACACAGACATCACCCTGCAAAGATCCATGACTCTCACTATTGCCCATACTTTCAAGTGTAAGTCACTGCGATCCACAACAGTTCCTAATCCATAATTCCTCAAATTAAAAAAGTCACCTTGTATTAGAAATTCCGGTTGCTGGCACTTGGTGCATAGTCTGCATGTCCGGCCCTAGCCAAATTACAAGCTGACTACTTGTTGATCCATATTAACAGCACTCCGTTCAGAACTCAGCAAGGGCTTTATAGATGCGGTTTCTACACTTTCTGAGCAATCCCGAACTTTGCTCCCGTCAGCTCCATTTTGAAATGGATCACCAACTTCTGAATGAGGAACTTCACATGAACCAAAAACTTCCTGATGTTTTCCTTCACTGGTTCAGCAAGCTTACGTCATTTTGTACTTCCAGACCCATTGATTTCTGCTCATCAAGTGTGCAAACATCGGTTTCACTAATCTGTATGTCAGGCCCTACAGTACCTATTCCACCTCCCAGGAGACCATCAGATGTTTTAATTCCAGAATTGCTATCAGCATCCTTGCTTGTTGAATCTTCTAACCTATCAATACATTCAATACTCGTATGAAAGGTACCACCTGATCTACTAATACTACCTTCAGGAGAAAAAGAATCTAGCCTTTGTGGGCTAATAGATGCTCGCTTTTCTGGTTTGCTTGTCTTCACATCTACCGTTTGAGTATCACTTTTCCTCTTATTGCATGTTTCAGCAGATACAGAGTAGCACCTGGTAGTATCTTCACCCATATTTTCAGCAGGATGGATCAGATGCCTTGGCATTCTAATCCGTTTATAACCATCTGGCAAAACAAATGCAGGTAGCTGCTTTCGACGAACATGAGAAACATAAATTTCCATCCCTGGTTTCCAATATACATACATGTTTATCTTTTGTCTAAATTCATCTACTGTTTTCCGTATATCAAATTGCTGCCCTTCTTGACCGCTTACTCCTGCTTTCCTTTGCAAACCCATAAAAAATGCAGAATGTGGACAAGGTTTGGAAGTGTCTGAGTACTCATGCGGGTACGGATGACACTGCAACATCCCATTTGTATCCCGTTCTATCTGTTCAGTAATAATTGGAAAACATTATAACACGTGTAAGCATACAGAGATTAGCTATTGCCAATGAATAAAATCCCAGACATGGATTACATCCAATGGAGGAAACCCGATACCAGACTATCATACACTTCACCTTCAGGGTAAGTTGTCTCCACCTAGATTCTACCCAGCCCTTCCATGCCAGTAAATCATCAGCATCTGCTGCTACTACGTCCACTTGCAGATAGTTTTTGTAGGCCTCAAAAAAGAGATAGGGCTCAAAAAGAGAACTCCAGTGGGCTTTGTTGAGCTCAATTTCCTAGAAATAGATCGACACATTAGAAAACAAATTGAGGAGTGTGGAACATTAATGAAAACTAGATAACAGTAAACTCCTCTTACCTCACAGATCCTGTTGCCATGGTGGAACTGTTCTATCATAACACGAAGGGTACTTGCTGAGACATTGTAGCTAGAATTCATGCATGGATATGCAGGAGTGATTATTGGCATATGATGAAATCTGTCCCGGGGATTTCTACGAGGATCCCAAACAGGGAAACCCAGTTCATTCTCTTCTATAGAACACAACATTACAGGGTTAGGCCACCGCCATTGTGTATACACCCTGAAGAATCGAGAAACCAACATACTAGGATTTGCATTAGGATAAAGCTGGCAAACACGAGCAACTAAAAGAGCCCAATTTACACCGCCAAGGAATCCGGTAACCTATATACAGAGAAAACAAAAATGAAGACAACACGAAATTAAATGTCCCCTGGTGATAAAAAGCTTTAGAGGTGGTGTATCTTACATTTGAGTAAACACCACGCCTTTTTGCCCAAAACTTTAAACATCTCAGAGTAGTTCGGAAGTGCTGAAATTGTCAAGGATTACTCAATTATCAATTCAACAAGTTGAAGGACCATTAAATCTAATATAATAATCAACCAAATTAAACAGTGTTGTCTTAACCTCAACATTTGGAACAAGTTTAAGAATTTGATCAGCAACTCGGCAGCCATTAAGACTTCGAACAGTTGGTTCATCAACATCATACAGCACAGACCCATTTGAGGTATCCAGGTCCTAAGGAAAAGTGTTTTTAGAATCATATCAAATCCAAGTTATAGTATATCCAGACTGGAGGGAAAATTAAGAGAATGGGGTGAGAAAGTTCAAACGGATGAGAATGCATTTTGCTTCAAAATAAAAAATGCAAACAAGTAGAATTGCATAAAGAATAACAACAAACTATAATGCCAGACAACTTAAAATAAGCAATTAACTTGTAGTTTTTGCAAAATTGAGTTTGGTACAAAAACAAGACACCAGTTTCCGTAATCATCCTGAACCAGACCAGACATATACCTGCCCCTCCCTCTCCTCCTGCTCTCTTCCTCACTAACCCCTTCCTATACTTGCATAGCACATCACACCCCACAAGGTAAAAAACAAAGAAAATATAAAAAGCCTACACTTTAAGCATGCTAAAAATACAGGAAATCAGGATAATGAATGCAATGGTAAGAGTATATACACATAGCACAATCTATAAATCACCGGCATGGACAGATCAATTTTTCAAAAGCAACAAGGAATTCACAATTTCATAAAGTGACTCCCTAATACTTAGGAGGTCCTCAAATCATAACATGATTCCATGATAGAACAAGAGGGTTGCTAATTCAAATTAAATTACAGCTTATGAAAACAAGCAACCATAATGTATAAAATCCCATTAGAAAGAGCACTCAAACTTACTTCTGGGATAACCAAAAGGGATAAACTCGCATAAAGCAAATCTATAGATATTCCAAGAAACTTGAACTTCATAACTGGAACATGAGCATCAGAAACTGGTTGAAGCTCAGTAACTTCCTCCATTTCAGCAAGGATGTTATGCAGTATGATAAAAAAGTCTTCCTGCAAAAGTAATCCATGTTTGGCTAAAAGTAGAACAAAAATGCAAATTTTTTATACAAAATTGAGCAGAATCAACCAGCTACATCATGTCACCTCTCGATTCACATAAGAAGGACCAACACACAGAGTATCTATGTCAGCTCCAGGTCCATGCACCTGTAAATTAGTAATTTGTTACTCAAAATTCAATATATATATATATATAGAACAACCACCTATGGTACAGGCAACCTTTTATAAATATAAAATAACAATATTTTAACTCATTTATAGTCTACTACCTATTTTCTAAGAAACCAAATATAGACCAGATGCTAAGAGAATGACTTTGATGGTGTTATTCAAGTATGGGAGCAGGTGCGGCCATAAAAGAGAGGGAAAGAGGAAGAGTGGGCCAAAGACATTGATAGTATATATGCTAGAGGAATCAAAGCACGTGGGAGTGGGAGGGACCCCGGCAATAAGATAAAACTTCAGCACACGCTGAGGAATTAACATGTACTGATCTAGATGAAGAGCCAAAACCACAATTAAGATGCTCATCAGAACTGTCCAAAAAGTCAGACCTGGAAAGTTGTAAAAGTGTAAATCAGAACTGGATCAATTCCTAACAATTATTCCAATTTTCAACTGACCGATAATACCCATGTCTTGTGCCTCACACATATTATGTCCTTTTCATTTCAAATAATCTCAATATACTGATTTAAATTCCTTAAGACTGTAACCAACACTTGTCAATTTCTTCAAAAAAATTCTCAAAGAAATTTTGCTTTCAACATCTGAGTACTATGATAAATAAACACATTGACTTCCAAATGAATTGAGGTCCACTACACTGCAGAATATCTAAATCACTCCTCCAGCAACCCATCAGAAAGCCAGAACGAAAGGTCTTATCATACTGTATGGTAACAATTACAATATCTTGGCAAAAAGTGATAAAAGGAGGGAGGGGTACTCACCCCTAGACGATAAGAACCAAATGTGAATATGACAGCATTTGCATCCTCCACCATCTGATCTGTGTACCCTCGTTGACGAGTCAACTGCTTCACCCAACGTTTTACAATCTACATTGCAGGTCAACTTTGTTAAAGTGAAATTTAAACTTGATTACAGCGAGACACCTAAATCATAACTATAAACGGCATAATATAAAACAAAAGCAAGCGTCTACTTCTACAAGGCAAGGCCCGGATTGTCTTTGATATTCAACAGCAAAATACAAAATTCAACTTAACCGCCAGAAAAGAATGTATTGAGCAGCTCGTGCCGTATAGAAAACATGGCTCTAATCCTGAGGAAAAGCGTGGGATATAGGGCAGAATAATAGCCAACAGAAGCAAGCGTATGGAAGAGGGGGAAAGGGCCACGTCTAATCACCTGATCAAGGCGACCAAGTACTTCTTCTCTCTTTGCCGCTTCTTCTTTGCTCTCGTAAAGCCCAGAATCAACCAAAAACTAGTGTAGCAGAAATCCAGTAAATAATAATTTTATTTAAAAAAAAACATTTCAATTGACACTGAGGGAAGATAAAATACCCTCTCCAGTTCCATGTTCCGATGGAAATCAGCCTCGGTAGGACCAGCTAGAGAGATTGGTTTCGTGATCCCGTACTTTTTGGCTCGCTGAGGAGGAAGCGGCGTCGAAGAACCATTCGGACTCTCGGAACCCATCATTTCAGTACGCAGAGAAAAACCTAGATTGGAACAAAGGCAGTACCAGGTTTGACTTGCATAATCAAAACGCTACAGCGTCAGGATACATAGTTACGAATCGTAAACACTCGTGCATTGAGGTCCTGAGTTTGGAGGTTGTGGCTGATGAAATTGAGAGATGTGGGCATCGATACGCTGGAGGTCGAGAGGTTGTGAGTGCGAATCCAGGTGGTGAAACGGGGGATGGCGCACAGAAAGAATAAGGGAGAGAAAAGGAGGATGCGATGTGAATTGAAAAGGGAAATGTTGGGAAAGTGCGACGAATCGGCGAGACTCACACAGGGATGGATGTGGAGCCTGAAGGGGGAAGAGAGAGACCCCAAAGTAGGGGAGAAACGGCGGGCGCGGCTGCTGGATTTGGGGATTTCGATGCTTTAACTGTGAGTTTGGGTTGGAATTATTATTTAATTTAATTTGGCCAAAAAATTAGTAGTGTTAAGTACCAATAGAAAAAGCTTCATATAATACAATTAAATAAGAAAAACGTTATATTAAGTACTGTCTACAGTAGCTCCTAGTTGACAGGTGTCATTTCCCTACAGACCCGATACAGCGAATGCCACACTGGGCACGACACACGATGCAAGAAGAGTCAAGTCAGGCGGGTAAATTCGTCTGATGAGTATTTTGCTCATCAAGAAATATGAAATCTGAATTTTCATATTAATTAAATATATTTTTTAAAATACATCAGTAAAATATATAAGATGCTTTTACATCCATTCTCCACTTTTTCTTTTTGTGGACTGGAGCCCGTGTCTTTTTAATTTTTTTAGATGCCGTGGGTAATTTGATAAAATGATTTTATAAATTTTTTATAAATATTTTTTAAATTTTGAGGTTATGACATAATTTTAATAAGAGATTAGTATTGAAGATATTTAAATTTTTCATTAAAAAAAATTCCCTTTTCGAGGATTGGGTGAAATGTTTTATTGGATGGTTACCATCCTCTTTATTTTAAGATTCCTAGTTTGGAAGTGTAGGTTGAACTTTTCAGTCGGAGCACGGGAAGCTCAAAATGATTTGCTCCTTTTGCCAAGTTCAATGTTAATTCGTTTGATATGAGTGTGTACGCGTGAGTGCATATACGTAGAAAGAAAAATGTCAAACATGTAGCTAGCTGCCCTGGGTGTTGTTTGTGTGTGCGCGTATATAGCTCCCTTGCACAAGATAATTTGCACGAGAAACCTGGAACTTATGGTGTTTTTGGCGAGGGTTGGGTGGATGCTTCTTCCCAATTATTACTCATCACGGAGCATTGTCACTTTGCTTTTTTGTTTTGACTGGGCCAATTTGAGCAGTGTTGTCGCTTTGAGCATGTATCCCTTTCTTCGCTCAAGTTCGTGGATCAATGGATGAATTGTGGTTGAAGATACCCATTTTTTGTCTGAAGCTGCATGTTTTTTATTTTATATTTTTTTCCTTTGGCCGGATAATCATTATCCGGGAAAGTAGAGTTTGGGAAAGTAAAGTTTGGACAGGAATAATATATAATATCCAGTCCAGTCCAGAGTTAAATACAAAGCGTGTTCAATGGATCGTTCTTTTTTTTTTCCTTGAGCACTCGAATTGCAAAAAAAGATGGTTCTGGAGAGAAATCCTACCGGCAAGCATTTGCGTATAAAATGGTGGAGGGGGACACACCTCTGTGTGCCCTGGCCAGGCGGATAGGGTTTTGGTGCCAAAAGCCGACTGAAACTAGGACGAGATGACGCCTTAAACCTGCATTCACCTGACCGTTTACATGCCCATTTAATGTCTTCCGTCCGTCACTCGTTCAGTACCTAGCCTAGCCCTATCACGTTTAAGGCCAGTTTCGTCTAAAGCCACAACGAGAGGGACAAAGGCCAAGGAAAAATCTAAGGTGACGGTGGAGGAGAAAAAAGTGAAAGTGAAAATCACAACCCGTGAGATTTCTACATCGCATAGTGTTGTAAATATGTATATATTGGGTTTGTGTCAAAGAAATAAAGCCTCGCGTCGTTTAAGAGGATGAGAACTTAGGTAAATCAATAACATGTTATCATGGGCTAATTAAGTTAAGGGGAATGGTGGGCTGCATACATAATAACAAGTCATTGGTATAGAATTCAGTTGAAATTTAACAATTCTTTCTCACATGTGAGTTAAACGCAATGTTAGGGCACCTTTTTGCAGCAAATACTTTTTGTATTTGTATTCAAGTTGCTACTGGAAATTTGAAACTCAAAATCGACGTTAGGCTGTTGATCGTTCTTGCAATGGGTTCACGCCAATGTTCGATGTGCCTTTTTCTTGCGTGGCCATTCTCTCCTCTGCTTTTCTGTTATTGAGTTCTGCAATCTTCCGTTGCTATGCTCACCTTGTTCAACACGCGATGGATCCATTTAATCCCAACGAGTGCCGCTTTCTCTTTGTTAATAGTAATTACAAAACAATTCTTAAGTATAATGCCTTTCGATGTGACTCAGAATATTGGTTCATTTTGTAGGTCCTGTCGCCTCTACTGAGAAAATCCAAACCACATTACAAACTCTATCATAAGTGCATGTTGAGCAATTCAGTTCTCACAATTATTAGTTTGCCTCAAAACATGATCGTATATGAAAATAAGACGAGACAGTGAAAGAATCAGTGGTGCCATTGCGTAACTGTTACGACAGAAATTAAAGCCAAGCGAGGGATTATGGCCTGGCCTAGCCCTTGACACATGAACTAGATTCTGCCCCTTGTTTTCCTGTTTCCCTTCATTTTCCTTCTATTTTAAATCATAATTAAAATATTTTTAATCCAATTCCTGGAAGCGAGATCACATCTTATTGCATGGGAAGTTGCGATCCGCAATCTCATTATTCATGAACAGTTATATATGTTCGACCAAAGAAATTATACATTTAATTCTATATTATTCCTGGAGTTTCAATTTTACAAGAAGTTGGCACACTAATGACGGGCCTTGTTCGCTGGAAATGGAATCAGATCCCATCGCACAAAGTTGAGATATACAATCTGTATTATATCTTTATCATCTTTATTCTTGGCCAAATCTTTATTATTTCTATCATGCACTAACCATATACATGTATCACCTGTTACTCAAAAACAAAGAAGACATTTTCATACAAAAATAACCTTTCCCCCCTCCTTTCGTTTTACTCAACTTTCAATATATTTTGTTACGTGAAGTGTGAAGATATCAATATACTTCAGGTCAAAAAAGAAGATATCAATGTACCAATATTTATACTAAAATTTAGAGAAAAAAATATTATGCATAAATTACGAATATTTGAATTTGATATTGATAAATTTATTTATTATCAATAATTCTGAGGCGGAAGTGTTAGCTACAGTACCCGGTATTGCGCCGTTGGTTTTGCATTTCAGCCACCTCCTCCTCCTGCGCCCAGTGCTGGCGGTAAAACGCCAAGGATTCCTTAGCGGCAATACTCAGTACCCTGTATCGAACTTCAAACAAATTTCTTGAAGTTGAATCTACGCCGTCATTTTTCGCCAGGACTCATTGACAGGGACGGTCTAGACTGGAGAGCATTCCTTTCTCACGTGGTCTCCGTCTTCTCTCGCGGCGCAAGCATATTTAATGCAGCTTTCCGTGTTCGCGAGCACGCCCTCCTTTTAAGGCTTAAGGAATCTCATTTCTTTTCTTCTGTCGCCATCCTTCTTTGAAAGAAAAACAAAAGAAAGGAAGGAAATTGGAAAGAAACCGTAGACCAAAAATGGGATCTCAGGATTCGCAAATGAAGATCGTCCATGGCGATTTTGGTTACATACTCGAGGACGTTCCTCACTTCAATGACTATATTCCTAGTCTTCCCGTATCTCTCCTCTACTTCTCTGTTTCATTTCCATATTTTGTTTTTGTTACTTCCTTGATTTCAGTTTCTTTTATGTGGAAATGTGTTAAGTATCAGCAGCTCAGAGAAACCACATTCGTGTTTATTGTTCGCAAGATGAATCCTTTATATGTTTTGATTTTATTGGAGCTTGTTGTTCTCTTTTATAATTTTACATGGGCCCTGATTGTATTTGCAGACATACCCAAATCCGCTGAGATCTAACCCGGCTTATTCAGTTGTGAAGTAAGTTAAACCTTCCAATTCGTTAATGTTAGAATGTGCGTTGCTTGCTCGTTGTAATCAATATATTGATTCTTAATTGGCTTAATATTTATCATCAGGCAGTATTTTGTTCACGTCGATGACACTGTTCCTCAGAAGGTTCCATTCTACCCGTTAGCTGCTTTTTGTTTCCTTCTTCTATCTCAAACGTCTTTAACATTCAGTCTTCCCTGTTACTTGATCTATGCACTCCTTTTTCTTTCGAACTTAGTATAGTGCCCCTTCAGGTCTATATTTATGTCTATATTCAAGGAAAAGAAGGGCTGAAAGGGGGAGGAAGTTCTTCCATTGTTACATTGAAATAGAGAAAACTGATGCCAAAGGCTTCCATCCCCCTTTCCTTTGATCCTTTCAATGCAAAAGAAGAAGGAAAGAAAATTGTATTTTTTTCCCTTTCTTATCAGCATTATTAGGGTGCATGAGTTTTAACTTCTGTGCAATCTTTTCATAGGTTGTCGTTCACAAGGATAGTCCAAGGGGTGTACATTTTCGACGTGCTGGACCCCGCCAAAAGGTAATTTTTTCTTGTGTAGATATATTATCGAGAACCATTTGGATTCATCTGACAGTAACTTAATATGCTGTGCAGGTATATTTCAAGTCAGATGATGTGCATGTGTGCATTGTTACATGCGGTGGTCTTTGCCCTGGACTCAACACAGTGATAAGGGAAATAGTCTGTGGTCTATCTCACATGTACGGGGTCAACAAAATCCTTGGTATAGATGTAAGTGGCATATGCACAATAAGTTTACGTTCAATATGTTATCTGTCGCCTTGTTATGCAGCCTCTGATTTGCATTGGTGAATAAAGCTTCCATAGTTGTGAAATCACGATGTACTCGTTTTGCCAGACTACTGTTTTTGACTTATTTCATATTTTCCGTAGAATGGCATGGGTAATTATCCATGCCATCCCCAACTTGGTATAAATGTTTTGGATGTTAATACTTTTTTTCTTGGCCAAATTTGTTAGTACTTATTTGGATGCTAGAATGATGTTCTTAGTACAAGATGTGAACTTAGAGCGGAATTCATTTATGAAAGGTATTACAATGTAGTCATCAGTATATATTTGTTTGCAAGCTATTAGATTAATCAGGTCTATTTGGATGTTTCTCTTAGGCATGCTAGAGTTCTCTTAGCTATGTGGTTTGTCTTTATCTCCACTGAATCTGTGTAGGATCTTAATGTGTGCGCTTTGAACTTGATCTATTAGGTATGGAGCTTCTCATAACATAACAATCTATGAATATTTTGCAAAATCAACATTGAAATTAAAATTAAAATAAGAGTAAATAAACAAAATTCTTCTCAGTTTCTAAAATTACATAGACTTTCCTCTTATTTTCAAAATATTCACTTTAATATAGATTTTTAACTGAACTAATATTTGGATATTTTGAAATTTGTTTTATCTTCTCTTTATCTTTTTGATCTTTCGAATTGATTTGCACTACCATGTGCATTGCTTTCTCCACCAAATTCCATGTGGTTATACACAGGGGGGTTACAGAGGTTTCTACTCCAAGAACACCATTACTTTAACACCCAAGGTGGTCAATGATATCCATAAGCGCGGGGGTACCATTCTTGGGACATCACGAGGAGGGCATGATACTTCCAAGATAGTTGACAGCATACAGGATCGTGGAATTAACCAGGTCTATTATATGTTAACCTTATTTAGATGAAGTTTCTTGGACATTGAATGTTGAAAAAATAAATTCCGTTTGTTATATGCATTTAAAAGGAGTAGAGGAAGGCCAAAGAAAACGCTCAACGAGGTCATTGAGCGGGATCTCCTGGTCAATAACCTATCCAAGGATTTAGTTTTTGACAGAGCACAATGGCGTCGTATGATCCATGTAGCCGACCCCATTTAATGGGAAAAGGCTTTGTTGTTGTTGTTGTTGTTGTTATATGCATTTAAACCTGAACAGTTTATTGTCATGGCATGAATAGTCATATGTCTGGTCATGGTTACAGGTTTATATTATTGGAGGAGATGGAACCCAAAGGGGAGCAGCTGTGATTTATGAGGTATTTTGTATTAAGAATGTTGCTACTCTTGGCCCCAATAAAAAAAGAAAATAAGGAGAAATATGGTTTGCATACATCTTTGGTTAAGTTACCTTTTTGGTATCTATAGTAGTACTCAATTGTTAATTTAGTCTTTAAAAAATATGTAATTAAATTCCTATAATTTTCGAAAACTTACTTTTCCCTACTATTGAACCCCTACCACTATGTCATCAAATTGTGTTGGCATGACCATTCATATACACTATCGTGACACTTAGAATATGCATGAATCAAGCCATCCTCTCACTCGAGTTACACAGTATAGTTACATTACAATCCTAGCGTGTAAGTTTATTTCATTTTCATTATCTAAATTTACTATGCATATTCAAAGTGTCGTGGCCTATGGATTACCAAAAGTTATTTATTCCAAAAGCAACTAACTGCTGGACAGTGAAGAAATATAGGCCAATTTATAACAGTCTGATATTCTGATCCTTTTGTTTTTCAAATTTTGTCAAGAGTGTTAAGCAGTGAATCTTGTAACGGCATTTTTAATTTCTGTGGACCTGTTCTGCCACTGCTTGGTTGATTCATTGTCATTCTTAGCTTCTTTTCATATATTAGGTAAACATTTTGAATAGATTTTGGTTACGTGCAGGAAATTAGAAGACGGGGTCTCAAAGTGGCAATTGCTGGAATTCCTAAAACCATAGATAATGACATCCCGGTATACTTGATCACATTTCTCAGTTCTTAATGAATTGAACTCACTTTTTAATGATTTCTAATAGCCAGGGAAGAGTTAGTTAACAAATTTTTGAAGGAACTTCATGTAAATTTCCTTCTTTCACTGTAGGTTATTGACAAGTCCTTTGGTTTTGATACTGCTGTTGAGGAGGCTCAACGTGCCATTAATGCAGCACATGTTGAGGCTGAAAGTATTGAGAATGGGATTGGTGTTGTAAAGCTGATGGGACGCTACAGCGGTACACATCACATTTAAATTTGACATCTCATAAACTTCTAATTTGAACAATGTGGACCCTAAGTACTTAGTTTTCTTATGCAAATATAAATGACTTGATCTTTCATTGAAGTCCTCTTAAATGATGCCAGTTGCTTTTCCTTAATTATTATGATTATCTATGCCTGTAGGTTTCATTGCAATGTATGCTACTCTTGCTAGTAGAGATGTGGACTGTTGCTTGATTCCAGAGTCACCCTTCTACCTTGAGGGAAAGGGTGGACTTTTTGAATTTATTGAGAAAAGGCTAAAAGAAAATGGACATATGGTCATAGTCATAGCTGAGGGAGCAGGACAAGATCTCCTTACTGAAAGTATGCAGGCTGCGAACCAGAAGGATGCTTCTGGAAACAAACTGCTTCAAGATGTTGGTCTATGGATATCTCAGAGGATTAAGGTATTACTCATATTTCACAATATTCTTTAAACGCAATACTTTTTCCTCAGAAGTTTGTATGGTCTACAGGCCGCATATGCAGCTATATATCTTTTTGAACATCCAAGTGCTATTAAATCAATATTATCGCATCCACTCTTTTCCTGAAGGCGGAGAGTTCCTTGATTGTGATGATTTTCTCTAGCCGTTGCAGCTGGATAACAACATTAAACTTGGTGGCATTGTCACTGAGTTTGGAAAAAAAAGATATCCAGACTCAATGGCGCTGTTTGAGCAAAGAATAGTATATGAATGCATAACATTTGACCTATTAACTTTTGGTACTGCAGCATCTTGATTCTGGAGCCTTGTGCACTCTAACATTCTTTTTTCCTCTAATAGGATCATTTTGCAAGGCAAAATAAGATGACTATTACTCTCAAATATATAGGTGAGTTTCTCTATGCTGACTCCTCTTTTATGGATTTATATCTTCATATGGTTTGCTATTTGGATGGGAGAGGAGGGAGCTAAGGGGAGAAGATTGGAAGCTTCTTTTTATTGAACCTAGAAGATAATTT
Source organism: Leucaena leucocephala (assembly GCA_037074615.1). Lineage (NCBI taxonomy): Eukaryota > Viridiplantae > Streptophyta > Magnoliopsida > Fabales > Fabaceae > Leucaena > Leucaena leucocephala. The sequence goes on along the minus strand of CM073517.1, from coordinate 2,967,031 downwards.
GGAGTTCCTAAACTGAGTTATCTGGCAGATCCTACTTACATGATCCGGGCAATTCCAAGCAATGCATCAGACAATGTCTACTGCACACTTCTTGCTCAGAGTGCAGTTCATGGTGCAATGGCTGGGTACACTGGATTCACAGTTGGGCTGGTCAATGGCAGACATACTTATATTCCATTCAACGTAAGTCACATCCCATATCCTTAGCCCCTTCTGTACTGATTCGTGGCTCTGTGTGTGGCTGTGTGCGCAGCAGCTGCATGCCAATGATAAACCCAAAATATACCGTTTCTTCTATAATTGATACATTTTACATCCCTCTTCTTTATGGCCACTCATTTAAATGCATATGAACAAAAACAGCTGATGAAGCATCATGCCTATTTGCATTCTATTTCCACTTCAATTATTTATTTACTTTCCGGAGTTTGTGTTTTCGAAAAATCAGAATTTTTCTGACTATACTGCGGATGTCACGATTTTGAAAACCAGAGAATCACTGAGAGGCAGAACAAGGTTGTGATAACAGACAGAATGTGGGCAAGACTTCTTTCTTCGACCAACCAGCCGAGTTTTTTGAGCCCCAAAGATTTTAATGAAGCCAAAAAGGAAAAGCCGCCTCGTACTCAGTTGTTAGGCGGTGACAACTGCGAAGATGGACAGCAGTCAGAAAAACAAGCTAACACGAATAATGGGACAAACTAAACCCTGGCTTGCCTATCTGCTGCTGTACTTGGTGGTATCATCTGGACGAAGCCCGGCCCATGCTGGAAGCGCAGTGTTGGGAACTCTTAGATTTGTTCTTCTTGTTATATAACTGTTGGTATTTTATCAGGGTCTCTCCGATCATCAGCAATGATACGGGATAATGCCACTGAAAATGAGGTTTCCCAAAATGACAAGCTACCTGGACTGGATCATCATTTTTCTATGGTTTTTGTTGGTGGTCGGTGGCAAGTCACTTGAGAGTTTCTAATCTCAATAGTTTTCATTTTTGTTTTCTATTGTTTTTTTTATGAGAAACCTCGATAGATTAACTAAAGTGAAATGAGGTAAACAAGTGTTGCGATTATATTTGGGTGAAAGGTGACGAATGATTATTTGGACTCATGTTTGAGATATTCAGGGGCTTGTTGATGGATAAACTCGATTTATAACTATGAAGCCTGTAATCGTAATCGTAAAGGCGATACTAATATAGTAACATGCCACTTTGAAAGGGTGTAATACGAGTAGTTTCTTTCTTGGTTGGGTCTTGATTGAATAAAATTCAAAATCTGTTTGCTTAAGGTTAACACTTTTATAATGTTAGTTATAAGCTTGTTTTCAGGTTCCTCAATTAACTTTTGACGTGTAAATTTTCTTGATATGTGATTTATATATATATATAACTGGAAAAAGATGCGCATGATCAAAACTTCAATAGTTTTCTCGTATCAAGGGAATTTTTTGTAGTATTATTGTCTATCAACTTCGTAATGTCTGGATCCACACTATATACTGCAACGGTCTTATGTGAATTTGTGTGGCGTGGAAGACGCGCTGCGAATGACAGTTACAATCTAAATCATAGGCATTTTTCCTCGGTCAATCTAAATCGCACGGGTATTTTTTCTACAGAAAAAAAAAACAAAAAGCTTGATACTCACACATTTGACAAATTCGGTAGAAATCATAGAGGCTTGACCGAGGAGTGACACGTGTCAGTTAAAGGGAAGAGAAATGGAGCGTGTTGGGCGATTCAATCCCATGCAAAGCGTTAACACGGTATCATATCCTCAACTTTACATCACTACTATTCCCACTCTCCTCAACAACCACACCCTTCCCAGTTCCCTCAATTCAGCTTTCTTTCGCTCTTTCGCCTTCCTCACCTCCCCCGCCAACATGTCCGATCAAACAGTATCTATCTCCTATGTACCCTCTAATTATGACTCTCCTACTAGTCCTTCCCCACCTCCACGCCAAACTGTGAAGCTCTTCACCGCCGCCACTCTTGGCCTCGTCCTCTTGCTCTTATCCGGATTAACCTTGACCGGCACCGTCATTTCCTTGATCATTGCAACCCCACTTCTAGTTTTGTTCAGTCCGATCCTAGTCCCCGCCGGTTTAGCCTTATTCCTTCTAGCTGCTGGTTTTCTGTTTGCCGGTGGATGTGGTGTGGCGGCTATAGCTGCATTGTCGTGGATATATAATTATGTCGTCGGGAAGAACCCGCCTGGATCTGATCGGATTGACTTCGCCGGAGCCATAATCGCAGATAAGGCCAGGGACAAGAAGGAAAGATCTAACCAAGGATTATAAGCAGTGCGTGCAGGGTAAAGCTCAAGACTTTACGCACGAGTCCTAATCACGGAGTATTTATATATGTTGTTGAAGGTGCCCGTACCATCTGAATTTGCTTTTTTTATTTCTTTTGTTTGGAATTGGCCAGAATAATTTTTCTTTTCAAGCCGTAGTTTTATCATGTTTTTCAGGGTTCTTTGTTGTTCTGTTTTTTTTTTTTTTAATCCTGTTCCTTGTTGGAGCTAAAATTTTGGACGTTTTAAATTTCCGTTTAGTCTTGTTAATAAATATCATTTTATAAGCCTTGTCTTTGGTCCTTTTTCCTCTTTTTTACGCACACGTATGGGTTGGAGTGGGTTGAGTTGATACCTGATGTAATGCAGAGATCTCTAAAATAACATCATGCGTAAATACAATCACAAGCAAATCTAGGACTGATCAAGGAGCCTTGAATTTCTCCATTTCTTTCTCTACAATTTCTTAAACTTAGTGGTTATATATATATATATTTCAGTGGTTCGACATCATCTGAATCTTTTTATTCATCTATAAATCCTTGGGCAAACATACCTTAAAATGGAAAAATGGCTTGAACAGCCAGGGAGACCAGAAACGAACCGGAGAAGGTTCTTTAAAACTTCGGCGAGGACGACGTATTAAAAGGGTCGGGAAGACGCAACCCTTGTGGAGTTGTCCAAAACTCAGGGCCATGCCCGTCATAGGTCCCAAAAAACCAACCAGGAAAACTGAGTTTTTTGAGGAAAGTAGGCTCAGTGAAGCAGCCAAACACAGTGGTTATTTAGGAAAAGTGGTAAACAAACTCAAACCAGGCCGTGTGCTTGGGAGATGCAAAACCCAACTCCATAATTTTTATCTTTTTTTTTTAAAGAGAATTAATCTCTAACTATTGGTTTGGATAGCTTTTGGATTCTAAAAAAAAAAGTGGTAAACAAACCAACTGGGTGTCAGAAATTCGTGTTAACTCTCTGATTCAAGCGAGTTATCGTTTTGATGTTTCCAGAACGAGTCAGATTGGAAGCAGACTTGCTTGGTTATAAACTTGTATGAACAGGGACTCTAATGACTGTTTGAAAAAAAACAAGAAAGAGAATCAATTAAAAAAGTTATTTTATGTTTTACTGGATAAAATTTCTTTTACAGATTTACCTTGTAGTGTACAAACTGATTTAAACTAAATTAATCCAAATATCTACTAAATCAACGATTAGGGATGAAAACAGGCCAGGCGGCCTATCAGGGGCCTATGGCCTGGCCTGTTTAAAAAAATATACAGGCTCAGGCCTGTATTAAAGCCTATTTTCTTTAATAGACCAGACTCAAATTTCTTGAAAAACCTGTTAGGACTGTCAGGCGGCCTGACCTGTTACCAAAATATATTTAATATAGATATGTAATAAGTGGGTTTTGAACCCACTACCTATTGAACACAATATAATAATTAAACCACTGAACTAACTCATTTTATTGTTATTTTTATTGTTGCTCTATATATTATAGTTTATATTTTATTGCTATATTGCAGTAAGTATTAACAAGCTTTTTTAACAAGTTTCAAGCCAAACCAGATATTTATACACGCCAGGCTTATGCAAAAAAAATAGCCTATAACAGGCTACAGGTTAGGCTCAGGCCAAATTGTCATTTAACAGGTCTAGCCTGTTAAGGCCAAGGCCTTGCCTGGCCTGTTGCCATGCCTATCAAGGATCTTAAAGTTAGTAAGTTGAGTTAGCTTTCTATTGAACTTAGGGAGCCAAATCCTTAACATTGTTTGCAATATTTTATTCTTAACAGATTGATACATTTATAAACCACAAATTAATTCAATGATGATGCGGTTATTTCAACAAGTCCATGCAAAAAGATGGCGATGATGCATAGTAATATACTTTAATAATTTTTAAGAACACCATTTCATCATTTACTAACTTCAAAGTGGTATCATCTGAATTCACGTCTTTTACAAATCAATATGGCCTTTTAATGTAAATCCCGCCCATCTGATAATAGTGGAATTTTAAAATGTTGGCAGCGGGAAAGAGGGAGCAAATTCTGCAGGATGCATTGATGTAACTCCCACACATGTGACAACAGTGGGGTCTGGTTCATTGTCTGGACACAGTACCCCTAATTCAGTAAGTTTGCGTTCTTCCTCTGATGAGATTCAGAAGAGTCTCTTAAATCCTCCCCAACTGCAACATTGCAACACCATGGCGGAAAGGAGCATCTCGACGGCACTTGAAGGAGATCCGTAGAGCTTGACTTCATCTAAGTAGAATGCATCCAGTTGTTGGAAGATGTCCTGTTACTCAGGGGAAAAGCATGGACATGTATGTTGTCCAATTTGTAGATCTTGCTCTGTTGTATAAGTAAAATGTAAATAACATATCGAGTTATATGCTTAGAGCTTAAGTAGACCTCGCCATAATGGATAGAAGGGTTACCCTGTTTCAAGTTTGCCATGAATTGATAATCTGATGCCATGTAGGGAATGATTACACGCAAGACTATTACAGTGTCAAAATGTTCTCGATATTTTGCGAATAACAAAATGGTAGTTTTAGAAGCTCCCCTGCCAGGATGAAAAATGACTGCAGGGAAGCAACATAAAATGAATTATTCTCGCACTCTTATCCATAATATAATGGCTAAATAAGCACCATAACGTGTTTTCAGGGGTGTACAAAAAAGTGAAAATAAAAGAAATATTATTTACACTGATATTATATGGTGATGAGGCTTTCTTCTGTACAGAGTATATAAAACTTGGCATATTGTCTCCACTCTCCAGGCTATTGTGATGTTACTTCAATTTGCAACCTGCGTCTCCCACTCAGGACAAAGAGTCTACAACAAATTCGTGGCATGCAGCAAAAGTGAAGATGTTCTTCCCAAAAACCAGTGGAAACTACAAATCCAAATGGTTACTTAAATTTAAGGTGATCGCTTCATTCTGTAACTTTGTTAGAGCTTTCTTCTGTATCCTCCTCACCCACTCCTTGCTAACTTGGAAAAGCCTCCCAATATCCTCAAGAGACCTGGGCTGGTGATCATTAAGACCAAAGCGGAGGGCTAGCACTTGCTTTTCCCTTGGTTCCAAGTCATTCAGAAGATTATGCATGTCTTTTCTCATCTGCTGCTTCATGACAGCTTCTTCAGGGTTCTCTATTGATGTATCGGCCATGAGTTCCTGATGCATGGATGTCAGGAAATACATTACACCCGATAACAATATCTAATGCCACAGGATAATTTTCATGAGTTTATATTGCTCCGCATGCTTTCTATTGCAATTTGCTTAGGGACTTTATTGCAAGAAATCAATCATATATTGAACAGAGCAAGTGATTTTTCCTTTTTTTATCTCGGCCAAAGGCAGAGCCCTTTCTTATACTGCCAGTGTAGATATTAATAATTATAATCATGATGAAAAAGGATGATAGGGAGAATTTTAAACACATACCATGTATTTTATGCTAAAGCAGTCCCCTATCTTCTGATTAATTGAACTGACTACTCTCAGACAATTGCGAGCTGATCTGATTTTATCCACAGAAAGCCCTGTTATCTTTGCAATTTCATACTCATCCGGGTTTTGCATGGCAGTATTTTTAAAGGATTTTTGCGCTTTCTGTATCTGATTTATTGCCTTGCTCAATGACCACTAAGAAGAATAATGAAGGAGAAAGGAACATAAGGATCAAATTTCAATATTTTTTCTGGCAGGAGATATGAGATTGGTACTAAGAAACAATCTCTCAAGCAAAAGAGACATACAGGAATTAAGATTCCCCGGGCATATCGTGCCGCCATTCTTGACATTGATTTCCTTATCCAATACTGTACATAGGTTGAGAATTTGTAACCTCTTGTACTATCAAATCGCTCTGCACCTTGGAGAACAACCACATATCCTGCCTATAAAGTAAATTGTCATTAATAATTGTCACTGTTGGTCAACTTCACGAAAGCATCCATCAAAGCATCAAATAAAGTAACACCCATGACTTCCTTTCTAAGTGTTTTGTCTTTAGAAACCGGGAACCAAGATAGTAAAGCATAACTGACATAGTGACATGTCAATAGTTCCAGCAAAAAGGCCTTAATTTATGTGAGGGGTGTCAAAGTTCAAGATGTTTGGATAACAAACACCAAATGCTCCTATAGACCATGGTTTATATCATGAGTAAACATGTGGGTAGAAGGTCAAAGAAGAAACTCATCCTCAATTCAAGATGTTTGAATAATAGACACCAAATGCTCCTATAAAACATGGTTTATATCATGAGTAAACATGTGGGTAGAAGATCAAAGAAGAAACTCATCCTCAAAAATAGTAATGATAAACAAACTACTCACAGTAACGTTGGGAACACACCTGAAGTAAATCTTCTGAAAAGATTCCCATTCCCTTGTATTTCTTGGCAAGGTATAGAACTAAGGATCGAGTACTCCTTATAAGCTCATCTCGACAATAAAGGCCATAATGCAGTTGCTGCCGCAACCTCTTCTCATCAACTCCAGCTGCTTCTGCCCGGCTCCTTAAGCTTACTACTTCCTTGGTATCCTCTTCCATTGTAGCTCTAATTCTTTCCAACCCTATCAGCACCTACAGTTGTACAGAATTTTAATAATAACAAATTTTTCAGATGCATGCTACAAATTCACTCTATTCTCTTGACAATAAACAAACCTTTACTGCTGTTGACATTCCCGCTTCCTTTTTAGCAACTATTTCTCTCCTGTTTTTATAATTCGATGCCCTATTTACAGATGAAGCCGGTAGGCGTAAGAGACCTTCCTGAATAGGTTCTGAATAGGTGGAAGTTAATGCTCTCTTCCTTCTTGGTTTGTTTTCTTTTATCCTTGATCGGACAACAACTTTACCCAAGTGGTAATCTGCCTTGCCATTTGTCTTATGCTCACCAATTTGCTCAGGATGTTTATCAGATAAATCCAAAAAACATGAGGTTTCAAGAGATCCTGACAGACGAGAATTGAAAAACTCTAGAGCTCCAAGCTTTCCTAGCTTCGATATGATATCTTTCTCCAACCTTAGCACTTCAGAATCAGAAAAGGTTTCTTCTAAAATATCTAGGTTTTCCATTAACAAACGAAAATGTGATGCCTTGAATGACTGGAAGTTTGTAGAAGTTGTATATGTCTCGTCTCCAAAAGGCATTTGGGTATTATCAATCCTTTCATGAACACTATTCAAAGATTTTTTTTCCTTTGTTCACCTAAGAAACAAGAGTTTTTATTATATGTCAAGTAGCTAATGATAGAAAACAGAATTATACATGAGTACTGCTAACTCTGCAATATAATAAGGGTTGTCATAAAGGATAATGGCTCACCTTGATTTCTCCGTTTTCCAAACAATCATCATGCAGGGTTTCCAAAACTGATGATGAACAACTGGATGCCCTTCGAAAATCATTTTGGAAAGTTTCTCCTTCCTCATAAATGGTTGGCAACCAAGATAACCTCGTGGGATTGAAAGAAGCCTCCCTTCCTCCATCTGAGTCATATTTATTGTATCCGAAAGTTAAAATAACAGAGAGAAACATGAACACTGTTACTGAAAACATGATTAAGTTGATCTAAAACAGAAACTAAAAATTTCAATTATCCCTTCTTTTTTGGCAACGGATGACAAACATAGTTTATATAATTGAACGCCTACAGGCATATCTATACATGAGATTATCAAGCTGCTTTGGAACCAGACAACTAAAAGTTTTAGAGCCGAGGACTTGACGCATAAACTAAAGAAGAAATCGTTTTATCTGCATCATCAACCATACGAAACTGGAGTACAAGGACCTCTAAGAAGTGGACGGTATAGAAGAGAACTCACCAGAAGACGAAGAAAGCCTGATAGGTGGAGAGGCGAGAGAATGCGGAGATTGAACGGGAACACTACAACACCTGAGATTTAGCCTAAAACCAAAATTCATGACGTTATCAGAATATCAGTAATGCAGAGTGGAGTGGAGTCCATGAAATGTTCGATAAAGATAGAATACTACAAAGTTGCATATCAGAAGTATGGATATGGCTCTTCAGTCACTCCCACCACCAGTTGTTCATCTCCTTTGCAATGGCTGGAAGATTTTTTTTCCTTCTTTTTTTCGTTTTTTCTTTTACTGGAAACTAATCGTACATGCAGAGGCCAAAAGAAAGTAATGAATGGGAAAAAAACTCGCACATGCAGGCAGCATAATAATTAATATGCACACATTTCAGCTCTTTAATCATTAATGTTATTAGTGTTGTTACGTTTCATCAGCCTAAATTAAAAGTACAAGCTTATGTAAGAGCAAGATTAGTATTAATATCAACATCAATTAATATTATAATATTAATTATTATTTGTATTAATAAAAAATATAAAAAATGCTGGAAGCAATATAATTTATTATACTAACAATAAATATCTAAATTTTAGTATTTTGAATTAAGTTTTTCAATCTACTACTTAAATTTGACGACAATTAAGTTTTTATCGTGTGCTAAACTTAATATATATATTTGCCAAATTTTGTACTTAAATACTGTAATAAAATAAGTCGCATGACGGACTCTACTATAGAGAATTGAGAATGTTTACGAAAGAATTATGTTTAAATAGTAAAATAGCAAATTATTTACATACAAGTGTTTAAGACTTTTTAAATTATTTTTCCAGAGCCAACGATCATCATTTTATGAAAAGAATGAACTTATAACAATTATTATAGAAAAAATTATATTTAAATCCTATAAAAAAATAATTAAATTACTGTAAAGTCTTATAGAATATGTGATTAAATTTTTTAAATTATAAAATATCATAATTATATTAAAAAAATATTTTAATTATTATTTTTTCCCTTAGTTGTTATTTTTTTATCTAAGAGTTATCATTGTTATTGTTTAAATTATTTTTTTTTAAGTTATTATATTTTTCTTATGAAATTATTATTTTTATTATTTGAGTTATTTTTTTAAGAGCATTTATATTATTTTATAATCAGAAAAAATTAATCACAGATCCTGTAAAACTTGATAATTGTTTGATAATTTTATGGGGTTTCTCCGATTCTTTATATATATATATATACACACTAGACTTAAGTATAATTTTTTTATTATTATAATGAAAATGAATTTAAATTTAGCAATTTACATTTTTAGGTCACAATCGTGGTCGCTTGTAAACATAAAAAATAGATGGAAAATTTTCTTTTTATTTTCGAGTAATACAACTTTTAGTCACACAATTTTACATTAATTTTTATGTTAATCCTTCAATTTTTAAACACAAAATTTTAGTTAATCTCTATAACTTTAAATATATTAATTTTATAACACCGTCATAAATATTTATTTGAAGTGTTAACTGTACAAAATATGTTGTTGCTTAATCATATGTGGATATGTGGCATCCTCTTAATACCAATTTTAATTATTTAAAAATAAAAAAAATTATGTTTGGCTCAATAGAAAAAATAAAAGAGAAAAGATTTTAATAAAAAAATAAAAAAAAATTATTATTATTTTGTTTATTATATATATTAAAACAAGAAAAAAAATATTTTATATAGATAAATTTATTTTTATATTAGTTTATATAATATTTTAATAAAATATAATATATAAATAATATTAAGATATTATAAAAATTATAGACATATGATAAATTAAAAATATTATTTATTTTTTTAAAAATTTTTAAAAAGAAGAGAGGGTAAACTTAAAAGGGTGGAGAGAGAAAAAAAATTTCCCCCTCAAAAGTTTTGAATACCGAGCAAAATCAATCCCCAACTCCCCCTTCTCCCCACATTACTCTTACCAAACAATAGGTTAGGGTTCAATTGCTGACTTGCTGCCTCCTCCATATTATCTCTTCCTCCTTTCATGTCGGATTCCCTCCCTCCCATCTTCTTCATTTAGGCATTGTTTGGTTGGGGGGTTTTGGAAGGGAGGGTAGGGTAGGGGAGATATAAGTGTGTTTGGTTGGGAAAAATGGAGGGGAGGGGAGGGGATTTTTTTTGTCTTTTTATGCTCCCCTACCCCTCTCTCTCACCCCTCCAAATTTGGGGTTTTTTGGAGGGGTGAGAAATATTATGTATAATCCTGACTAAATTACCCCTACTTATTTTTTAATTTGCCAGAATTGCCCTCAGTGTAAAAAACCCTTTCTGCGTCTTCGTCCTGCCATTCCACTCCGCCTTTGCTCTTTCTCGGCATTACTTGCTTCTAACTCCTCCGTCGGAGCGCGCGTCGAAGTTCAACCGCCGGTCACTCGACCTACTCCTGCAATCACTATCGTCGACTTCGTTCAGGTAACCTCTTCTACCTTTCTCCTTGTCGCTCCTTGTATCTTCTGTCTGTTACTCGTCTGCATCTCATTTTGGTTCATCAGTGTGTGCTGGTCGTGGTTGTGCCGGTTCTTCGCCCAATTCCTCTTCTACCTTGCGTTTTCCCGCTTTCTTTTCTGGGTTATTTGACTGTTTGCCCAGTGCTGGTTGTTCGCCCAATTCATTTTGTCTTTAAAAGTCAGTTCTTCATCTCTATCGGTCGTGTGGGTTCTTTTCTTCGTAGTGAATGTGCTGGTTCTTTTCTTCGCAGTGAATGTAGCCATTGAACCATTCAGTACATTTTCCATTTGCTTCATAGTTCTGTTGCGTGTTCTGTATTTTCCAATTCACACCGATAGCCATTCAACTCTCCTGCCAATGTTTGTAGCTGCTGTCTTACTTTGCAGAGTGATAGTTTGTAGCCATTCAATTCCGCGAAGAAAATGGATCCAATATATGTATGCTAAGAAAGCAAGTAGACTACGTACAATGCTTAATTAACAATATTGACATCTAGGAGATCAAAGCTCTTTGATCTTATCCCTTTTGATATCATAAAGCATCAATCCTCTTCTACAGTCTAGATAAACATGATGAGACACCCAATATCAAAAAATTATGAATTGAACTTTCTTGCAGGAATGATTGTGATAAAAACGGTACTTCATGTGCGTTCACAAACCTCGCCTCTCAGCTCTGCATAGTAGACAACACCAAAACCACCTTGACCAATAATGTTAGCCATATTGAAGTTGTTTGTCGCAGTAGCAAGTTCTTCATAGGAAAACTAGAGTGAACTTTACCCCTCCTATCCTGAGAAGAGAGACCTTTGGACTCTTGGGAGAGTAATTTCACCTCATCCGTCTTACTCTTTCTAAAATAGCCAATATATATACCAACTGCCAGTAGAAGAAGCCCTGCTACTACTCCAATAGATATTCCAACTATAGCCCCAGTGGAAACACCTGTTTATATAAAGGGAATTTAGCTCACAGTAGGATTGGCTTTTTAATTTTAGCAGATTCTGACCATTTGTATAAGACAAATGCCAAAGTACATATAAGACAATTATCATATAACCAGTTTTGTGAGTAGAGTCAAAGTCAAACCTCCAGCTTTTCTGTGGAAAAGGAAAAGATATCACTAGTCAATGTATTGGAGAAAGAACAAAATGATACAACCATGCATAGAGATACTAGATAGTCAACCTAATAAACTGCCAATGTTTATCATTGTGCCTCATTTTTTGACTTCTCTTTACTAACCTTTCTTCTGCTTCTTTGACTTCTCTTTACTAACTTTTCTTCTGCTTCTTTGACTTCTCTTTCTCAAGTCTTGAGACATGCTTTACTAAAATCTTATCGAAGCTCTCACAATCTGTAGCATTGGTTTAATATTCTGTGCTTCAGCCAAGACAGAATTTAAACCGCAAGTTGCAACTATAGTGGCCAGAGAAGAAAGTTCATCTTCTTGCAAACATTTTAGCCTCTCAATCATCATGTTCACAAGCTTTATTCTGTTGATTTTCTCTAGAGATTGTCTCCTGCTTTTCCCCTGACTTATCCCCAGAACTGGCACCACGTTTGAGTCTAAGTCTAAGTCTTCACATTTAACATTTCAGATTATGCTACATTTGATATTTATGCTGCATTCGACATTTGATGTTTGACATTTATATTAATATATGCTGCATTATTTGCCATTTCACATGTCAGATTACAAATACCAATTCCCATTCACATTTCACATTTCAGCTTTCAATCTATGCTGCATTATTTGACATTTCACATTTCAGATTACAAATACCACTTCCCATTCACATTTCACATTTCAGATTTCAATCTATGCTGCATTATTTGCCATTTCACATTTCAGATTACAAATACTACTTCCTATTCACATTTCACATTTCAGCTTTCAATCTATGCTGCCTTATTTGCCATTTCACATTTCATATTACAAATACCAATTCCCATTTGCATTTCATATTTCAGATTTCAATCTATGCTACCTTACAAATACCAATTTCCATAGCTTGTTTTCTGCAAATGCATAATCTCTTCCATTTATAAGTTCTTTTTTATTTCTGCAAATGCACTATAGGATCATTTACTCCCACATAAACAACAAACTGATTTCAATCTATAAATTTGTCTATAAGTGTGTCCACCAAGTCCCATTTACATTTCACATGTCAGATTACAAGTTGCACAAATGAACAAAGTTATGCACTATTGTTTGATGCATTATTGTTCTGCATTATATTTACTATGCACTATTGTTTGATATTTATATTAATATATTATTATTTGTAATCTGTTTATAACAGTTGTTAGATGGAATCGACACTTGAAAACAATATAGTCTTGCGTCGATGGCTGGATTTGCGTCAAAAAGCTATAGCATTACTTACGTGTGTTTTTGTCTACCTTGTAATTCGGAGGAGATGCCGTAAGAGAAAAATAAGTTATAGCATGAGTTCAGAAAGGGAAAGGGTACGTGAGGAAATAATGAGTCAGTTAAGTACTAGTGAAAAGAGTCGTAATATCATCCGTATGACTCCTACAGCTTTCCTAACATTATGTGGCTTATTAGAAAGAGAGGGGGGATTAAAACCTACGAGATGGGCTACAGTGGAAGAACAAGTGGCTAAAACTCTTTACATACTAGGGCATAAGGCCAAAAATCGTGTGGTAAATTTCTTCTTCCGACGATCTGGTGAGACAATTAGTCGTCATCTCCACAATGTACTAGGAGCCATCATTGAAGTAGGAGACAAATTTATTGTCCAACCTGATGGGACAAATGTCTCTCCTGAAATCGAAGCAAATTATAGGTTCTACCCTTTCTTTAAGGATTGTGTTGGTGCTGTAGATGGAAAACATATATGTGTGAAAGTGCCGGCTAAAGATGCTCCTAGATATCGTGGCAGGAAAGAATTCCCGACACAAAATGTGTTAGCAGCTTGCACATTTGATTTAAAATTTACGTATGTGCTAACTGGGTGGGAAGGCACAGCATCTGACTCTAGGATCATGAAAAATGCATTGACACGAGAAGATAATCTCAAAATTCCTGCAGGTAAATATTACCTTATGGATGCTGGCTTCATGCTAACTAGTGGACTCATTACACCTTATAGAGGAGTCCGTTATCATTTGAAAGAGTACTCACAAAGAAATCCACCCCAAAATTATAAGGAGCTGTTCAATTTGAGGCATTCATCCCTTCGTAACGCGATTGAGAAAACTTTTGGTGTTTTGAAAAAAAGATTTGACATTTTAGCCTACTCATCTGAGCCTACTTATGGAATAAAAGCACAAACCCTTATCATTGGAGCATGTTGCATTCTTCATAACTTCTTAATGAGCGCCGACCCTAATGAGGATATTATATAAGAAGTAGATCGTGAACTTGCAAGTCAACTTGGTGATATTGACAATAATCATGATGGGCGTGGTGACAATGAAGAGGCCATTCGAGGACAGCTTATAAGAGATTCCATAGCAAATGAGATGTGGATAGATTATCAAAATAGGCGAATGAGTCGTGAGGACAATGCACCTTAATTATCATGGACTTGTTGTTTTAAGTATCGTTACACTTGATGTATTCTTATTTGTTTTAATTATGTCATGTATTCTATCAGTTTGAACGTGGACTTTCATGCTTTGTTAGACTATGTTTTTTTTAAATATGTCATATATTCTATTATGTTTTGATGGTCTATTGTTTTATTATTATTGTAATAGTATGCCTCCAAGATCAGAGAGAAAACAATGTTTGAATTGGACAAGAGCAATGGATGATTATCTTGTAGATGCCTTCATGGAACAATATAATATTGGCAACAAAGTAAGTGGGCAATTTACAGGCACTGCATATGACAACATTGTCAAAGAGATGACTGCTTTGCTGGATGTTGAAATGGATAAAGAGAAGATTAAGAACAGGTGGAAAACGTTAAAAAAAAACTTTTCTGATGTTTTTGATATTTTTAAAAATGGATTAAGTGGGTTTGCTTGGAATCCATCAACACAATTGTGGGAAGCTGAAGATGAAGTTTGGGAGCAACTTATTGAGGTTAGTTTATCTTGATCTTTAAAATGTTCAAACAACTTTATCTTCATCTAATTTATTTATTAGTATTAATATTATTTTTAATTTGTTCTTTACAGTCAAAGCCTAAAGCTGCCAATTGGAGAAATATTCTTTTTCCAAACTATAACAAGATGGTCATCTTATATGGCTCTGATAGAGCATAAGGGGAGGGAAGTCATACTATTAGTGACATGCGAAAGAGGCGTCACTCAATTGATGAGGAGGACTTCGTTGAAGATGTCAACAACAGTAATCTTCCATCCCAACATAATGTCAATATTGACTGTATGCAAACTTCCGAAGATGTGAATGCCAATAGTGTTGCAAGTGGTTCTTCGAGAAAGAAGCAAAAAGTTAATTCAACAAAAGAAAATGATTCTGAGTTAAGTGAAATTAAGGAGGTTATGTCTGAAATGGCACAAGCCATAAGAGAAGGAAATCAAGCAATCAGAGAGAGTTCAAGAAAGCTTCCACAATTGTCTGGTGAAGAAGTTTGGAATATGATTCAGGATTGTGACATTGCCCCAACTCATGTTACCAAGATTTATAGAGTTCTTATGGGGGATGTGGACCAATTAAGGACATTTGTTGAATGTCCCGTTGTGGCACGCAAGAATTTACTTATGGATGTTATGTCTGACCTAGGAATTATGTGATACTTGCTAGTTTGTTTGATTTTTGATGGTCTACCATAGCCATTATTTAGACCATTACTAAGTATTTTTTGACATAGGCATTACCATTTGGTGATCATTTGGTGACTTTTGATTTTTTTTATAAACAGATGACTTTTAATGTTATCTGTGTATAAAAAAAACTTTTGGCCTATGTGATTATGTAATTATGTAATTGTGTAATGATATGTAATTTTATTTTGTTAGTCTGCTTTATGCCCTAAGTTCTATGAGCTTAACTTTTTTTAAAGATTTTGTAACAAAAAAAAAGTTATAACATGATTAAATTCTATGAGTATAAATTAAGTTTTTTTAAAAATTATAAATAAAAAAATAACAATACTAATGTAAATATTATAAGTAAAAAATTAATAAATGTAAATAAAGGCCTAAGGGCATATCTGTCAATTTTTCATTACCTCCCCTCCCCTCTCCTCCTGAACCAAACAAGAAATATCATCTCTCCTCCCCTACCTTCCCACTTATAACCTCCCCTACCTTAACCTACCATCCCTTAAATTAACTTAACCTACCCTCCCTTCCGTTGAACCAAACATAGCCTTAGAAATTTCAGCCCTCCCTCTCCCTTTGTTCTTCATCGAACCAGTACCAGTTCTTTATAGTGGATGAAGAAGCGGGTTGAAGATGTCGGCATAACGAATCTTCTCTCCTTCAAGGTCGTCGTTTCCATTGTTGAAGGTTTGAAAGTTGCAGACCCACAATCCGAAGTTGCGTGTCGTCATCTTTTTATCTCCTTCAAGGTTGCCAACTTGCCATTTCCGTCATCGAAGTTTCAGAAGTTGTAGATTTGGAATCGGAAGTTGCAGATCTCAAAATCTATAGAACTATTTTGATTTTTAAATTTCTTCTTCTATGGTTGCTAAAGTTGAAGAAGGTGTGGGTAAGGGGCTGGAATTTCTGAATGAGGAAAATGGGAGGGAGGGAATCCGACAGGTAAAGGCCGGCGAGTTATGAAGAAAGGAAGAGAGAGGACAGGAGGAGGAGGCAGTCAGGCAGCACTAAACCAGAGTTTTTTTTTAATAATTAAAATAGTTATTAAGAGCATGCTAGGTAGGATTAAGCAATAACCTATTTTATTCGGTTAATCAATATATTTAATGGTAATAATGTCATATAAACAAAATTAATATCGTTAAAGTTACGGGATTGATGTAAAGTTGAGGATCAAAATTATACAAACCTTTTTATTTATTTACTGTAGTCTTGATTTGACTGATTTCTTTTTTATTTTTTTAAATGAACCAGATGAATGAAATTGACAAAACGAACCCATGGCCCAACTAAATAATCCGGCGAATTGCAAGTTGCGTATCCCCTGATTACGTCTAGAACTAGAATGTCACAATATTTAATAAATTAAGAAAACGAAAAATATTTCCTTCTAGAAGGCACATTTATAATTGCTGCACCTCAGACAAAAAAGTTTGAGACTTGAGACTTCCTTCAAGATCTATGAAGTTGACCTTAAATACAAGATGGAAAAGACAGCCATATCAGCTACAAAATCATTGCTATATTTCCTCGTTAAATCTATCTTACGAAATCATATTTCGATCCAAATGAAGATTCAAATATAAGCTTCGAATCGTAGCGGCATGCCGAACGTGGTGGTGACCTTGAAAAAAGAACGGAAAAATAGAGCCGTCCAGCGAAAGGTCAAGAGTCAATCAATGAGCGGCTTCACCTCCGAGTTAGGATTGGCAATGGCGGTCCAAGTCCCATCCTCGCGCATTGTTTTCTTTTTCTGATACGACGGAAAATTCTCGAACATAAGATCTGTCGCGAAATGTCCATATTGACTATCCTGAATCAGGATTCCTGACACTCTGATTTTTCAATCAGCACAGTGCAGTCTATCAACTTGAACTGCTTCCAACCGGCCTCATTTGACCTTTCGCTCTTTCTCAACTGAACGATACACAAAAGCTGAAAGCTAGCAACAACTCATCATCATCGCTTTGTCCTCCGACCTCATTCATGGCTTCTCTTGATGGGGAACAGCTACCGGGGGTTGAGGAAGGAGGGGGATCAAAGAAGAAGGAGCTCAATGAATTAAAGAGAAGGAAGAAGAGTATAAGGAATTCATACATGCCGAAGCTTAGTTGTCTCAGAATCCAACATGATGCAACCGGGGAAAGTTTTGATGTTGAGGTCGTTGATGCTTCTGGACAGCGCCCCCATCCCACTCACTTGATTATAATGGTCAATGGTCTTATAGGCAGGTTAGTCTTACCTTTCTTGATCGGTTTAATTTTTTTAGTTCTCTTTTCTCTTTTTATCGAGATACATGATGCCATGAATTGATGATAAATGTTTCACATTAAGTTTTTGTTGTACCGTGATGTTTGCGCTGTTTACTAATTCTAGTTATTAACATCAGAGAACTATCATGTGCTTATGCTTAACCTCTGTTACTTAATCGTAGTGCTCGAGATTGGAGATTTGCTGCAAAGCAGTTTCTCAAGAGACATCCATATGATATTATTGTACACTGTAAGTCCGTATAATCTTGCTATGGTCATTTCATCACGAAATGGTTTGGATTGTTGCATAATTAAATGGAATGCGTATACCACCCTGCAATGCAGGCAGTGAATGTAATTCCTCTATGCTGACATTTGATGGTATTGATGTCATGGGAGAGAGATTAGCTGAGGAGGTGAGATATGACTACTACTTTGCATCTGGAATTTCATCGGGAACCAATTTATTGTGTATAATTTCATATGATTTACTCTATTCAATCTATAACGTTTCAACGACGTTTTGATTGGTTGAATCTGCTGTACCAATCCAAAAGTTTTACCCCCCCGCCTCCTTTCCTTTTCCCAGGTTATATCAGTTATAAAGCGTCACCCAAGTGTTCAGAAAATTTCATTTATAGGTCATTCTTTAGGTGGCCTGGTGGCAAGGTATGCAATAGCCAAGCTTTATGAGAGAGACATTTCAAAGGAAGTTGCTCGGGAGAATGGACACTCTGGAAATCACAATTCGGATCCAGCATGTCATGAAAGGAAATCTGAAAGGAAAATTGCAGGACTAGAACCCTTAAATTTCATAACCTCTGCAACCCCACACCTTGGATCTAGAGGGCATAAACAGGTGGTTCAATTGGTGCATTAAGACTTATTCTTTGTTCTTCCAATCTCCTTGTTTACACTTTCTCGTATAAACTTATTTTCGTTTGTTCAAGTAGAATGAAAACTCTAATCTCCATGCTTAATGTCGCTAAATATTCTGAGGTCTCACCTTTTCAAGCTACTCGGTTTATCTATCAAGTTTTTGGGACTTATTTAGGGGTTGTCTGATGCAAATGAAGTGAGTAAATGATGTAGTATGAATGCTTCGAATTCAAACCTTCTTCAGGTTCCGGTGTTCTGTGGATTTCATACTCTGGAGAAAGCTGCAACTCGTGTTTCAGGGTTTCTTGGTAAAACAGGAAAACATCTTTTTCTGGCTGATAAAGACAACGGAAAGCCTCCCCTTCTTGTTCAGATGGTTTATGATAACGAAGATATGAAATTCTTGTAAGCTAGATTCATAATTTGATTTTTATGACTGGCCTCGTGGGAATCTACAAAAGTAACGCACCGTGCATCTCCTCTGCAGATCTGCTTTGCAGTCCTTCAAACGACGTGTTGCCTATGCAAATGTTCGTCATGATCGTATCCTTTTCTCTTGCTTAGTGTAGGAGATGGACAAGAACTTAAATCAGTAGAACTAACAATGGGTTAGACTCGTCATAATTTCTTTGTTGCCCTATCTGGAGTGCTTATATGAACAACTTAACATTATAACAGAACTTGTGGGATGGAGTACATCATCTATAAGGCGTAGGAAAGAACTCCCCAAGCCCAAGGTAATCATTACTTTCTTCAGTAACTTAGTTTCTTTGTATTGTAACTTACTCAGTAACTTAGTTTCTTTGTATTGTAACTTGCTAGTTTTACTTTTACTCCAGAATCTTCCACGGCACGAGAAGTATCCACATATTGTAAAGACGGAGATAGCAAATCCCACTAACGATCCTGAGGAAGTTCTTGCTGAAACCAAAGTCAACGGGCCCGATAAAATTGACCTGGAAGGTATTTTCACCTTTCTGAACTCACAAATGAGAGAGTACTTGTTAACTGAAATTTCAGATTTTGGCTAGTCACTGTGCTCTGTGGTGCTTGCCCTTTTAATTTTATGCCTTAAAATTTAGAAGGACGTCGTGGAATTTGGGGGAGCGCAAGTGATGAGATCTTTGCATATTATCGTTGTATGTGAATACTATAATGTGAAGATAACCTGATGATGCAGTCTACATTGTTTGAATTCTATTATTTTTCTGGTTCTGATTAAAGAGAGGAAGGATTGATGATTTATACTGTGTGATATTCTCGATCATTTTACTAAAATATAGCAACACTTGCCAGAGGAAATGATAAGAGGTTTAACAAAAATGAGCTGGGATCGCATTGATGTGAGTTTCAGTGGCAGCAGACAGAAATATCTAGCGCATAATACTATTCAGGCAAGTTCCGTTCTGTGTCTTGAAATAGAAATTAATCGTGCAGAAGAATCGCAACGCTTTTGTTTCGTCTGTTGCTTTCTTTAGAAAACATCAGGACTATGAAGGATCTTGTATGCTCTTTTACAATCTTGTGCTGATTCTGCAAATCATTTAACAGCATCTTATTTTCACTTGTATTCAGGTCAAATTCTACCGTATCAATTCTGCTGGAGCAGACGTTATCCAGCATATGATTGACAATTTTGAAATATAGTTTCCCTGCCCTTTCATTCTGGTTGACCCCTTTCTTATACGAAGAAGCAAGTTTAGGAAGAAGAGGAAATTGTACAGGCACAATAATGGGGTTAATGAGATAGAAGGAATGCGAAGCATTTAACTTTATCTTCTGACCAGTAATTTTCCTTTTATTTGTTCACCACGCCATTAGTTATCTTAAGTGTATAATAAATACTAACATCCAGAATGAATCGGCACGGGAAGGTATGTTAGGAAGGCTTAAGAGAGGACAGGGTAGGTTTTGTCCTCCTATTAGTTGTACAATGTTAAATTTTTCACTTGGGAATTTTTGTATTTACTTTATTATAATATAAAGCAGTTTTATTTTTATTAGTTAACAAAAGAAGTGCGCTAGTGGTATTCGGATGAAGTTAGATGTACGATACATACGATTTAATATGACACACGTATGGTTGAATTTATTCCTTGGATTCCTATGAATATCCAATTTCTTTCCCTTTTTTCTTAATTCAAACTCTATTAATTGCATCCTACACAATTGCAGGGCATAAAAATGATGAGGAAGCAGTGAATCTAGAGGGAAGAATAAGAGAGAAACAAGAGGGAGATAAAATCAGACGATAATGGGGTGGGGATACATGAAATTTATGAACAACATTTCTGTGTTATGCTGAAATAATAGCAATAGCACATGATGTGCCAACAGTAAGCAAATGTCAAGCTCAATGTCTCCTTCAGTACCTCACTCACTCCTCACAACAAGTATCAACTATCCACTCTTCAGTCTTCATCTTTCAATATCAACAGACCCACCCTTGACCTTCCTACGCCACACATCCCATGAAAAGACAATTGATGATCAACTTCACAGTGAGATGCATTTATTTATGTTCTATCTCGCCATAAATAAGTCTATCTAGTAAATCCTGGGGTGAAATGAATATGTACATTTGTGAAGTTTAGATAAATAGGCATATAAATGTGTCAATTATACTTTTTAGCATAGTATGCTCAATCAAATCTACCTAAAAACTCTCTAACCTTATAAAATTAGATAAAATTTAGGAAAAGATATATGTACGTAATTTTATTCTCATAAACAAACAAATTATTTTTAAGATTTAAATTTATAATTTTGTATCTTGATCACATGATAATAATCTGATGGCTGCGACCTTATCTGCTTAAAATTATGCACCAAAAACTTGATATCGACCGTACTGTGCCGTTTGGTAATTGACACTAGTGTGCCTGAATTTGCTTGTAAGATATGAATCTCTGATATACCAATAACATGGTAATATTGTAGTTCACCGAAAAAAAGGAAAGAAAAATGGTAAGATTGTAGATGTAGATACCTAGACTCCATGACTTCACTTGCCTTGGCAAAATAGGACAGAGTTGGCGTGTCGGAGTAGAGATGGACAGAGTTTCACGAAAGAAAGTGTAAAAAAATTAAATCTATCAAATGTATGAGAGAGGCCATGATGGCTCTGTCCTTTTACTCTACCGCAACTTCTCATACGTAATTTGGATTTTCTATTTTATCTTAGGGATTGTTAGGCTGACCTTCTGATTTACGCAGAACACATTACATTAATGATATGATAATATGAATGATATGATAATATTTGAAGTTGTTTTTTGTATCTTTGCCCTTCACCGTACAAGGTCGGAGTTTTTGAAGGCACAAGAAACGAGGCTATCCCTTTTCTTTCTACCAACGTCAAATGTTTTTTGGCCTATTACTATACTCCTTTTACAGTCCACCTACCACGTTGCTCTCTCAATTGATGGGGAAATTATTTAAGGCATCAGAAATGGGGTTGATCCTTTACTGCATAATAGAGGTGGCATTCAATCTCTGACCCCACCTTTTTTCAGAATTTCAGCTTCACTTCTCTCCTGTCGCTTTTCTTACCCTTTTCTTCTCTCTCACACCACCACACTCATGCACATATAGCTCCCGGCGGGTCTCCACTTATTTCAAACTGAACAGTAAACTCTCACACCACTTTGGCTTACTGCAATTCCACCATCTCTCATCAGTTATTATCTCTTTGTCAAATTCTGGAGTTTTGCAGAAATGGCTTGTCTGCTACTCCCACTCTGAGTGCACTCATGCACCATACCACCACCACGACCACCACTTACGTCTCGTGTTCGCGCATATTTGAAGTTTTTTGTAGTTTCTGCCTCTGAGAAAATGGTCAGCAATCGAATCTGCGTCTGTTGGCACAAGAACATTCGAACGATCATATACTTGCATATTATTACTATCTTGGCGTCAACCTCAATCTTCACTCAGAAAGGGTTCATGGCTGAAGGTTAGGTTACTTTCTACCTGTACAATGGTTTTAGTGCAAAAAAACTAAGCTTTTTCATAACCCAACTTTGCTGATTTTCTAGTACGCTGCTTATATGCATGCAGGTAGAGAAATTCACACGTTAACTGAGGTTCCAAAGGTAATAAGGGGTCTTTATCCTTACAATGATTAATTTTCAACCTAGATTTCCCAAAACTCATAATATATATTTGTAATTCTACTCAGATGGGCCTGGAAGAGCAAAGGTTAGTAAAGGAGTTGAAAGCTCAGATGATAGGATCAAGGCCTCCAAAGTGTGATGGAAGATGCACCAGTTGTGGACGTTGTGAAGCGGTTCAGGTTCCAGTTATCCCTCAAGTCCAAGGCCATAGAAGAACTAGAACAACACAATCCAGAGGCGATGACCTTTCCAACTACAAACCCATGAGTTGGAAGTGCAAGTGTGGCAACTACTTTTTCAATCCATGATTCAGATTTCAAAGTGAAAACAAAAACAAGCTAATTAAGTCCCATACATTTTTTGGGGACCAGAAAATTGTATCACTTGAATGAAAAATACTCATCTCTTTTTCTCCGCCGTATAGGGTAGAGATTTAGTAACTATTGTACCTATATCTCTTTGGCTTTTTATTTGTTTATGAGAATGTTTATTACTTCATAAACGTATTAACTAATAAGGAGCTTGGTGATCATAAATTGGAGTATTTGTCTCTATCTATATGAGTAGAGTTAATAAAAGCCTGAGAAAGCGGGAGCGTGAAGGTTTGTGATTGGACTAATGGAAGGAGTGGGAGAGGTGGTTGTGAGTTCTGACCATCCCTGTTTTTCATATCCCCACAAGATTTGCTCTTCAGAATTACAGAGCCCACCTCCAAGAGATTTACACAACCCACGCCAGCATACGTCATCTTTCTTTCTTATAAAAAAAATCAAATTTATTAAGTTAAAATCTGGTGATCTCTTTTGAGTTTTGACACTACTACCGTCACCGGTTACAGAAAGATTGAGGACATGAACGAAGAAAGTGGGGAAATGACAGTGAGGGTTGTTTCGTTAGAAGTGCAAAAAATAAGGTGAGACCATTCTCGAGGGTTTCATGGGTGCACTCCATATTTGGTCGAATGGACCAGACACCAGAGAATGAATTCTCTGGCGTTGCTTTCTGGCTTGTTAATACCTAACTTGATAAAGCATATAATGGCCACAGTCTTTTTGGTGTTGAAATAGCCTTGAGGTTGCACAAGGAAAAGCATTTAATGCGAGTTTTGACATGATAACGATTTGGCCATTCAATTTCGTCACTACTTTTCCTTTCAAGAACCTCTTTCTCAAATCTTACGACTTACGTCAAGGTCAAGGGTTTCGCTTTGCCGTGAACTGCGGATTGACGAGATTTCCGGTGAGAATCTCTTCCAAAACACATCACTACTTGTATTGCTGTAAATGACTTCGTAAACTCGATACAAATATAACCAAGAATGAAATAAAATGATATTACAAACTTGATAATGTTTGTTGGTTGATTGAGGGGTAAGCAGCCTCACTCCTTAAATTAAGAGTAATACATTATATTAGATGAGTTCGAATTCTTATTATGAATAAAAGTTTTAAATAGTAACTTTTCACTAACTTTCTATTATATAATGTAAGTTTTAAAATTTATTTTAAATAACATGCATTCAACTTTAGCCGCAATATAAATTTCTCCAGAAAATAAAAAATATGAATCCATTAAAAATAAAATCACAGTAATAATGATTTGTTAACTGAGATGGAGTTGATTTTGTTGAAAGGCGTGGTGGATTATTTGGACTGGGAGCGAAATGCCAAATGTGTTTGAGGAACGTCTCAACTTTTTCTTTTTGTTGGTTGCCCACCCGGTTCACCGGAATTTTGCCCCGACTACATCCGGATCCGACCTGCGTCGCGCACCTGGCTATGGTGGGTGAGTCTCCCAATGGGGATTTTCTACGTACGTCAAGGCTCAAACTCGAAAACGTCCCAGCTTTAACGATATACATGTCTGCTCCAAAGCTGTTGCATTAGTTCTGGGTTTTGGAGTCCTTTGTCAGGTATGGATATACATCTCATTACCACTCTAATGGCGCTGATCTGAGTTCAGTGCAATCCCACTTGTAATGTCATGTGTCTTACTTGATTACCAAACAATGGCCTTCAAGAAAATCCTGACATAACCGGCTAATAATCTTGTGATATTTAAAACTTCTTGGTATTTTTTGTAGTTTTTTTTTTGTTTCCCACCTAATTCACCAGAGCTTTACCCCGACTACATCCAGATCCAACCCACGTCACACACTTAGCTATAGTAGATGAGTCTCCCAACAGAGATTTTCTGTATACATCAAGACTCGAACTCGAGACCTCACTTAAACGATACCGAGCCATTTACCACTCGGACCAACTCCAATTAGTTTTTGTAGTTTTAATTTATAGTTACATTGTTGACGTTGGAATGCTGTGTGCTTTTGGCCCAAAACACAAGAATGGGAAATAACTAAAACTTCAGGAATAGAGTAAAGCATCACTCCAACGAGAACGAGGCATATGAAAATCAGGAGGCATTCATAGCCACGTATATTTGTTTCTAACAGTCCAACAACTTAACACATGAATGCACTTTAGTCCTACCTTTTCAAGAGAAAGCAACATTTCAAAATTTTACTAATCCTGGATCCAGCTCTTTTCCTCAGAAATTAAGCATATTAGAAAAGATATTAACTAGAAGGATGTGCCATGGTTAACATCCTCTGTATCATGAAAAATTATGGATGATCTGTCACTTGCTAATCCTGTTTAAGAGTGTTTTACGTGGACATTCCCGTGTGCATTCCACCGCAGGCCCATCCATATTATAGAAGTTCCTGATGGGAAAATTAGAAGATTAGAATAATAATGCGGTACATTCCAGTCATAAACACGTAATCTTAGAACAAGGAAATAATACTCCCTCTCAAAAGTCTATCCAAATGATAATAACTAGCAAAGAATACAGTAGAGCATATGTATTTCGCTTCTTATTTCTTTTATCTTTTCCCTTTACTCTAATTCTGGGTAGTTTGTTTATTTCAGGGGAGCCAAAAATAAATAAATAAGACAATTTTGAAATGTAATATGGACGTCAATTTGGTGGTGAACAAGGAAAGAAATGGTCATACCTGCAAATATGCCGACAGTGGTCAGGTTTGAAATTGCCATCGTGTGATAAATCAGGCATTCGGTCAAGAAATGACCAAATGCATATATGAATGACAAGAAAGTAGCCAGATAAAGAGGCTTATTATCAAGGTTGAATGCACAAAGATAGCAAAGAGTGCAGGTCAAGAGTGTCCAAACTCCAAATGTTCGTCCATGAACTTCAGACACTACACAATAATTAATAAGTATTATCAGTTCTCTGAAACTCATGAATTAGTAGGATTATGTTTGAAAGCAAAGTCAATACAATAGCTTAAACAATGCATTAAAACAAGTTTGCCAATAGAAAAATCCTTGTCTTATAACATTAGTAGGAATGTAGGATACCCAATGACTACACCAGATCAATAAAAGACGGGTACTTATTTTGTTTCAATATGACCTCTTTTATGTTTCTTAGGCAAGGATATCAACTTCAATATGCTGATCTTAGGAGAACCAATAAGCGATTAAGAACAGGATGTATGCAGACTATTTTTAAACTGGGGGATTTAATAGCTACGCAAGCAGAGACAAGGATGATATTCCTGCATGTGCAAAAAGGTCTCTGATCTCTATATGTGAAATACTCTGGAATTTGAAAATACCAATTAACTTGCTCCCAATGCTTCCATCAATTGACCTCACAAATAGTAGTTAGCAGTTAAATAAACAAAATGGTGTCAAGAAATGGAACAGTGAAAACAATAATTTTAACTACAATTGATTAAAAAAACTTTGCAAATGGACTATCTGAGTTGGAAGTTTTCACTCGAAAAAGCTTTCTTGAAAATCTGGAAACGCCCTGTTTGCTTGTAAAAGGAAAAGTTGGCTAAATGAGTTTGCATTGTGCATATAAATAAATTCTCAGAAGAGAATAATTTCAGTATAGGGATCTAGCAGATCTGACACATTGGACCTCCACTAAGTTTTTACTTATTTGACTCAGCATACAGAGACTCTAAGATCTTAATATCCACACCACCCATCGCAGCCGCTGAAGTAGCAAATTGTCCCCAGCTACCTAAGAACAAGCCCTCTACAGTTCACACCCTCGAAAGCAACATGTGGAGATTATTTCATCGAGGAAAGTGATTTTCCTTGAAAGCTAAACAGGCTGTCTTACAAAAATCCATTGTGAATCTAAGGAGTTGCCAATTATGTTCGCTTGAAAATATGCGGTATTGTAGGAATGGAAGAAACACAACAAAGAGTATAAGGAGTTACTATTGGTTTTAGAGAAGACGGCGAGTCGAAGAGCCCAAATGTTAAAGAAGCCGAACCAGACGGAGGCTAATCGGAGCGTGCCAACCAGCATCAGCCACCATCCTAAAAGCTTCATTTTCCGTTCTTACCCTGCCTGCCTGAGTGCCTTCAGTGTTTTGAGAATTGCTTCCGCTACGGTCCACACTCAAGAAGACCGCTGTCTGTTGGAAACGATGTCGTCTAAACGACTCTCTGACACCCACCCAACCTTCCCCCACACAAAAAAAACAAAAAAAAATTGACTCTACGGAACGCTGTCGTTCGAGGAGGCGGTTCCCGGATGCCAATGCCAAAAACAATCTTTTATAGTACAATCTGAAACTGGATCGGGTCGGGTCACACGTCAAACCAATCCAGGCGGGGTTTAGACACACATATTTCCTGGATGAAGAAGTGGCCTATGAAGCCTAGGGACTATGGCCCAGTCCAATAAGAATATCCAATCAATTTAAGCATCATAAAATATAAAAATTCTCGCACGCATTTAATTTTTAAATTCTAACCAATGGAGATTGGTTTGAATAATAAACAGTTTGGTATCACTTAAGCGAAGTTTCAAGTTCGAGTCTTAGCGTATGTAGAAAATGTCTGTTAGAATACTCACCTACCATAGCCAGGTGTGCAACGAGGGTCGGATCCGGATATAGTCAGAACAAAATTTCGATGAACCAGGTGGGCAACTAAAAAAATTTTAAATTCCATACGGAACAAAATAATCCACTCACTTAGTTTACCCACAATCTAAGGAAAACAAGCCGAGTGCATGCTTTTTTGGTGCAGTTCGAAATAGACATCTGTCCAAAAATAATAATTTGTTGCTCTTCAAATTCATGCACCATTTCTTGATCGTATTTCCAAACACACTGTCCATTTTGCATTTTGGTCTTGCGTTTCTTTTTTCCAGGACGAGATTCGGCTAAAGCTTCATCAACTAGCGAACATGGGACGGCACAAAAAGATAGGTACTTTAATTTCTTTTATGTCGTTGAGATGCGTTCAATTTTTTTTTCACCGTATGGTTGATTAATTAATGAAGGTGTGTGCAGTGTATATATATATATAAATATTGTTTCCAATATATGCTCAAATATAATAATGAAGAAGAGAAGTATATTATATTATAGTGGAGATATAGCGGTGAGGCGTACAAATGGAATGGGAACCAATAAGGAACGTGCAATATGGATGGGAATTGGCAAGTTATTGATTAGATTTTAGTGGACGTCACTGTTCCAAAGTCGCCCGTCTTTATTTTAATATTACTCGTTTTTCATTCCAATTCCAATAATTTCAGCTCCGCTTTCCTAACACCACGGAGCTTATTATATTATTCCACATTTATTCTAATGTTCAGCTCCAGAATATTTATTTAAGCCTTTCCACGTCGCGACATCGCACTAAGAATGCTTTTTTCCTTAACATGTAATATTATAACAAGGTCTAGAATCTCTCTTTTCATCAACATAGACATTTCTTTAGTTCTTCCTCCCGCCCTGCTTAGTTGGCTCTAACATTGTCATTTGCTATGTTTTATGTCAAGTCGTGTGATAATTGTTTTGAATATTTCTCGTACCATGAATTTATTTCCCAGTCGTTTTAATCAGTGTGATGTTTATTGAAGGATTGAGATTAAAAATACAGATTATATATAATACTTGACATTTTCTATGACATGTCTATGCCCACTAGAAAGTGGAGTATACGATATTCTGATTTAGACGCACACATGCATGCATCTTTCAAAGCGGTAATATTACAGCTTCATTTACTTTCAAAGCATCTAAGAAATTTCTTACATTGAACCTGCTGCAGCTAGGTGTTGAATTCATAGTAACATTTGATAACAAATTGTCCCTGGACTATAATATACCTAGCTATTTATTATTATAAGACCTGACATGCAGAACAGAAAGCTAATAAACATATATATATATATATATATAGCACTTGAATCTGAAGTGAAGCGTGCATGCATGCATATGATCATTGTTGAGGCTTGAAGAGCTGGTACTTCTTGAGATCTTGAGCGAGGCCTTGGATGGAGCCAGCAGCAGAGATAATGGAGACGATCAAGCAAGCCCAGCTCAATATCTTGAGCCACGTCCATGTGAAGGAGAATCTCCTCATATTCGACTGCTTAATATACATCTCTATGGGGAAGTAAACGGTTAATGGCCAGAAGGAGAGCGAACCAATGAGCCCTAAGAAGTCATTGAAGAATGGGAATATCATCGACGTCACCGCCGTCACCACCACATACGTACTCCTCCACACCAACCTGAACCAGTTCAAGTTATACGTCCCACACATAGGAATGTTCAAAGCATGCTCGTGATTTACGAACTTGCTCTCGCTCCATCGTTCCTTGCTCCAGTTCTCCACGAACCCAAATATGGGCTGGCAAAACACCTGCAGCATTATGATCATGAACAAGTTTGGTCAACTTTACTTATAATTCATTATTATATTTTAAATATATCGGGTAGTTTGGATCGGACCTGGTATGCTCCGACTAAGTGGAAGGCGATGCAGACATTGGCGAAGTCGATTAGCCAGAAGGGCTCGTAGAAGCCGAACCCAGTGAGGAAGTTTCCTGGTGCGTCGTTTCCAAATGCTGCGTAACCTATGCAGCCACATAGAACGTAGAATATGGTTGTGGTGAAGATTCCGATCAAACTTGCTCTCTTCATTACTTTGGTCTCTGAAGAGCTTTGTTTCAGGGTATCCTGATGATGCAGTTAAATCAAATGGTCCCCACGTTATAATTAATTAATTGGGTTTGAAAGCTAAGCTACATAACACTTCACATGTCAATAAATTAGATATATTCTAATTAAAGCCACCAGTGCTTAAATGCATTGAACATGATCAGGCGCAACTGGTTTATTACTACAATTTTGTAGAGTTTTTTGGTGGGTGTGGACGAGCTTCAAGCAATTGCAATAACTAAGCACCGGTCTTTATGGATTAAATTGTTTTGTATCTGCTACCTACTCACACAATTAATAGAGATGATGTTACATGCATGCAGGGCCCTCTAGGCAAAGGGGTGTATTAATTAGCAAATAACAATAATAATGCTATGACGACGATGGTAAGAGGTATGGACTTGCCTGGATTTCGATAAGAACGTTGGAATAAGTATAAGCGAAGGCAATGTCTCCGACGGCCTGGAACGTCCTCCAAACCTTCTCCGATCCGGTCACGTCCACTCCAACTTGCACTCCCGTTAAGGATGTCCGTACGTGTTCCCCACCTTTCAAAGCATGGACCCAATATAATTAGACTTGGACCAGTAGGACCATTTACCACCTTTTAGAGATTCCAGTATACGGAAAAAAAATAATAAAAGAATAAAAACCACAAAGGTTGGCGAGTTTAATTTTCACTTTTCACTAACCTGCGACTTTAGCGATGGAGAGTCCGAGGCCAATGGAAGAATACGCAAAAGACATAACGGCTGCGACGATGGAGAGCCACCAGAGCTTGTGGAAGTTTGGTATTTGACAGAGCACGATTTGGATGCAAGCAAACATGATCATAAATGGGTTGTTTGATATATAACATTTCTCATGATGCCCGTGTTTGTGAAAGCAGTTCGATCTTTTCACGGCCCTGTTTGAGAAAGCGAATATATCAATTTACTTATACTGTCACTTAAATTATAGTCTATGTTACTAAGTTAAAAGTTCATGCGTCTATGTTACTAAGTTAAAAGTTCATGCAGAAATTCTTACACCATGCTAATTGACGCAGTTATGGTGTAGCCGATGGTGACGCCTACAAGATTAATGTACTGAGCTAATCCACACAGCTGAAATTTCCTACCTCCTGCAGAAACACAAAAGTTTTGTTAAAATCCTATAAATGTGCCTGTCTTGGAACTCAAGAAACTATAAAGAGTGTTAGATAGAAATGAAATTACCTAGGATGGATCTAACGACCATGGAATAGGTGTAGTTTCTCTTGCCGTGGACGGGATCCGGTGAACGGTAACAGTCAGCGAGAAGAGTGGAGGTGAAGTAGGTGATGAAGGAGAAGGCAAAGAGGACGGCAGGGCCAGCCACCCAACCCATTTGAGCTATGGCCCAAGCTAGTGATAGGACACCAGAGCCTATCACCGCCGTTATGATGTGGGCACTCGCGGTCACCCACGTCCCTTCACAAACACAAAAATCAAAATTTTAAGTGAAAATGATTCTTCTCAAACACTACTGGCGTAATTGACGAATACATATCTTTTAGTTTTCCCGAAAGAAATACCAGTTCTTTTGGCTCGTCCGTCGTCGTCGAAGTTCTTGCCTCCATCGCCAAAGGCTTCTGGAGTTTCAATGTACGTGGCATTCTTCTGAAACTGATTGCTAGCCATATCTAATTAAGAGTTGAAGTGTTTGGTTTGGCTAGCTCAACTATAATGGAAGTGTCCCGCGAACACAGTTGTGTGTGTATATATATATATATATAAAGAAGAGAGAAGCCAAGGCAAGAAGAAGAAGCGTGATAGTGCGTGAAGGAAAAACGGCAGTGGGTTAAATAGAGAGAGGAGGCTATGGAAGTCGGGGGGGAGGGGGGGGTAGTGGAACATGTAAATAAATCGATTATAGGTTGAGGAATTTGCAGAGAAAAAGCGAGTGCTTTAGAGGAAGGCAACGAGAGAGGAGAGAAAATTTAATAGATAAAATAGAAACAGCAAGAGTTAATGGGAGAGGTTTAAGATGATAGGTGGGTTGAAGGGGTGGAATTTTTGGAAGCGCTATGAACCATTGAAGGTGTGGCAGATTCTAGTGTGGTTGTGTCCCCACACTGATCAGATTTTAGGTTATGGTCCATCCATTTGGACACACCTTCCCTATAGTAGCCACTGATTATGGGTTCCTGAGATCCCTCTCTGACTAAGCCACCATGCATGGCCTCTCTTTCATTGCTATTTCATTATTCCCCTCTGGGATCTCTTTTACTTCTTTATATTTTTTATATCTTCCACCAAACTTCAAATTCATTGTTTTACCCTTATGTATTATCACTCCTATGGTACCGAATGAATTTTTTACCCTTTTCTTTTAGGTAAATGAGATGTCATGGTGAAAAATCATATGCACATGGCCCACTAAGCCCCTTGCATGTCATAGGCAATAAAATTGTCATTTTTCTTAAGAAGTTTGACCATTTACCGTATGTAAGCTGCAGATCTTAGTTCCTTTTTGTTACCTTGAACTAGTTGCATGTTTCTGGATTGTGCGGTAATTAAAAGCTAGAGAAGAGCTATAACTCTTTTGTTGGCATAATAAATTTTTTAGAAACGAGTTTGACTTACCTACGATCTAAGAGGAAGCTAAAATCTCCTTTCTTTCTAAACGATACCAATGTCGGACAAGGTGAGCTGTCTATTACCCTAAGGTATAAACTTATACACCTAAGAAATATGATATCTTCTCAAGTATAATGATTAGAATCATAACAAAATAGTACTCTCTAAAAATCGAACACGTTATAAATATTTCACCCTTTGTTAATTAAACTCATAGACCGACGATGGGTAGAAGAGCTATAACTCTTAATATTACGCAACAGCGATGAGGATTCTGACAAATAGTAATACCAGAACTGGGCCATGATGAGTTCCCTGTGTCCACAGTGTGCACACCTGATGAATGTGATTGGCTAGAAGTAGCTAGAAAGCACAAGTTCATGAATTGGCCATATCACTGATATTTATTGGAATTTTGTCACTTAACATAATTGAACAGCCATTATTTTGGACCTTTGCTTTGTTGTCCCCTCCATCCTTCAGCAAGAGGAAACACACTAGTTTTAATTTGTCCAATCTTGTTCCTACATACGTACTTCCTAGGTTCCAAGTAAAGCCACAAAGCAATCTTCTCGAAAGGACAATCGTTGCCAAGTACACTTATCCAGCGTAATACTTCCACGTTTTGACAATATAAATTTCTAAACTAATATGAATATTATACCATTGTGTGCACTACGTAGGTGAATTTTACGGCGCAACTTTGTGCTTTATACATGTTAATATGATTACTGGTTATCTCTTTTCAGTTAATGTAATTATATAAGCGGATTAATATTACTAACATATCGTATTTAATATGTTTGCAACACCGATCCTTTACAGAGGTCTGGCAACAATATGTAGAATTAGATCAACACTTTATTATATATATTTTTTCTGGTTTAATTTGGAGACGTTCTTGAACGTTCAAGAGATCAAAATGTTCCTGTGATATGAAACCGTATAATGGCCCATATGATTGAACCATACGCGATGTAGTGATGATCAAAACTCCACCTAAAAAACAGATCCCAAAACATGAGTCGTGGCATGAGAATATGGTATTTTTTTTTATAATAAGTTCAAGTGAGTTAAGTCCCACAGCTCTAAGGCAAATCATGTATCCATACTCAAATATCGCTTTACTACTATTATATTTATAGATTGTCTACTAATAAATTCGTCGTATCAGTTTGAACTCATAACTTAATAAGTTATGAGTTAACTCATCACTAAATAGAATATGGTTATGTATGTGGGCGTGAGTGGGCTGGCCATATATATAATATATGTGAGGGTAAGCAATTGATGTTCTGTTGTGTGTCTGTCAATTGGATACATTTTTTATAATAAAAGGACTGGACAATATTGGAGGGGGGGGAATTCTTGCCTCGATCAATTATGTTCAATATTCGGGCTTATCTGAAATACTGGTTATATTGCAGAAAATATTCTTTATGGTTTAATAAGTTTCCACTACTAAACCACAGCCTGTGGGGGTAAAGTATCTATGCTTTTGCTTTTTCCGCACATAGTTATAATCGAGTGCGTTTGATCAATGACCTCAGAACTACATACCAAAATAGAAGTTTCCTCCTGTGAGAATAATTAAAGACAAGGGGCAATTCCATTTCTCCCAATGAAATTAATTATAAAAATTAATAATATATAAGCTACAGTTCATATTTATACTCTCGCTGTCCCTTATGGGTCGATGAGTTTATGGGCTTAATTGCAAGACAAAGACTTGAAGGGTGAGAGGAATCGGGTGTGGAATACCAATTCCTTCTCCAAGAGACAAAATTTTTATTTGGATTTTACTTTGAGATTGACAGAAAATGTTCCATTTGTGTGTGGATCCAAAAGTAATTTGGACCTCTTTTGTCGAGTGAATCTATGGGATATGAGGCTGGCAGCTTCTGCGTTTTCTTTCCTGGTCATAATTGGCATTTTATTGAGCTGTATTACTTCTGTTTCATATAATTTATTATGGAATGGATCTAAAACTGAATTTTTCACTCCTAAAAGAGGTCTCCGATAAGGAGATCCTATTTCACCTCTCTTGTTTGTTCTTTGTATAGACAGGCTATCCCATCTCATTACTGATGCGGTTGATTTGGGTAATTGGAAACCTATCTTGGTGACTAGTGGAGGTCCATCTATCTCTCATCTAATGTTTGCTGATGACCTTCTTCTTTTTGGGGTGGCAACGGAAAAACAATCTATATGCATGATGAGCTGTCTTGATAAATTTTGTACAGCATCGGGTGCGATAATCAATAAAACCAAATCCTCATTATTCTTCTCTCCAAAGGTGAATGTCAACATGAGAAGGAATATTAGTCACATTACAGGAATGGCTACTTCTACTGATATAGGAAAGTATTTGGGTGTTCCAATCACCAGAGGGAGGAAACCCAGTGATACTTTTCAATACATCATTGATAGAGTTAAAACTAAACTTGCTACCTGGAAAAAGAGTTCTCTTTCATTGGCTGGAAGGATCACTTTGGCAAAGTCTGTTCTAAGTTCTATACCAATGTATCCTATGCAAGTGGCTAGGATTCCGACGTCAGTCTGTCAGGAAGTGGAGAGGTTGCAGAGAAATTTTATATGGGGAAATAAGGATAGCTCTTACGGATTTCACCCTATTGGATGGGACCAGATTGTAAGGCCCAAACTATATGGTGGATTAGGATTCAAGAAGTTGTCATCATTAAATAGAGCTTGTGGAGCTAAGATAGCTTGGAGATTAGTTAATGGAAACAAAGGTCTATGGGTTGATGTCCTACTTCACAAATATATGCTTAGGAACGAGGAGAATCTACTGGATGCTAGAAAGGGAGATTCTGCTCTATGGAAATTTGTGGCACAACAGCATGATGTAATTGAGTTGGGTACGAGATGGCATATCAGGATTGGTCAGTTAGTTAATTTCTTTACAGATAAGTGGCTGATTCCAGATAAAAATTTAAAGGATTTATGTCTTCGGCCACTTACAAGGGAGGAAGAGAGCAGTAAAGTTGCAGATTGGACAAATGGAGGGGTTTGGGACTTTCAAAGACTTGCTACAATCATTTCAAGGAATGTATTTCGTAAATTAATTACTATGCTTCCACCTATGTTGGAGGCAGGTAATGATTTGATGGTTTGGAATGCTACGAATGAGGGTACTTTTACCATCAAAAGTGCCTATTTTCTAATTGAGAAGAATCTGTCAGGTGAGTATAGCCCTGTTTACAAAGATATATGGAAGTGGAGAGGGGCTGAACGTATTAGAGTGTTCATATGGTTAGCCTTTAACAATCGTTTAGCAACTAACGATTGGAGAAGCAGGTGGTCCTCAACCGATGCAAGTTGTCAGTATTGCAATAAGGATAAAGAGGATATTTTACATATTCTCCGTGATTGTTATTATGCTAGACTGCTTTGGAATAAATTGGTTCATCACAAGAATCGTTCCTCCTTCTTTAGAGCACCATTACGAGACTGGTTTGCCATGAATCTAAAGAGGAAGTTGGGATTTGTGGAAGGGAGTGATTGGAGTCTAATATGGGGGGTCTCAATATGGAGTTTATGGAAGTGGAGGAATCAATTCACCTTTGACAATGACTTCTTGAAACCATTCGATCCTTACTTGGTTATTATGCGAACTTGGAAAAATTTTG
Source organism: Leucaena leucocephala (assembly GCA_037074615.1). NCBI lineage: Eukaryota > Viridiplantae > Streptophyta > Magnoliopsida > Fabales > Fabaceae > Leucaena > Leucaena leucocephala. The sequence continues at coordinate 2,931,087 of CM073517.1, read as the reverse complement.
TGCAGATTCAGGATGTTTCCTTAACAAATGAAGTGAAGTCACCTTCTCCTCAGTGGCAACCTCCACCAACAGATTGGGTTAAGTTAAATGTTGATGGAGCGCTTTCATTTTCTCATTCCAAGGCGGGGTGTGGTGGTGTTATTAGAAATTACTCAGGAAGGTGGATGGCTGGATTTGAGAAAGTGCTGGGTTCTTGCAGTGTCATTGAAGCAGAGCAATGTGCGGTCTATAGAGGTCTTCAGCTGGCTTGGGATCTAGGATTTAAGAAAATTATTCTTGAATCTGATGCCAAGAATGTTGTGGACATGTTGACAAACTTCAAACCGGATAAATGCAGTTTATTAGTTTTACAGATACAGAAGCTCATGAATCTTGATTGGGAGTTGAAGATTCAGCATGTAACTAGAGATCAGAACCAACTAGCTGATACTCTGGCTAAGGGTGGATTGAGGAATACCTCAGTGCTTCATTCATGCCCTCCTCATTTGAAGGCAATTGAGATCAAGGAGTGTTTGGGATTAAATCCCCTTTAGTTTAGTTTACTTTAGCTTGGGCGTTTTAGCCCTCTCTTATATCAAAAAAAAATAAATAATAATTGGCATCATCTTTTTTAGTGTCCCACCAAAATACCATCCGTATATAGTTCTCACGATGTATTGCTTCCTCGAATCTCTCCAAAAACGCATAAAGCAGAATGCGACATTTTTTGGTTTATGCCTCTCTTTCATTTAGCATCCTGTTTTTCTATTTTTAAATTTATTATTCCTTCTACTAACGGGCCTTAAATTGGGATCATACCACTCGGGATGCTATGACAGTTGTTAATCTCTCCAGTTATATGTCACCAATCAATAATAAAAAATTTAAGTGAATTAAATTAGTTCTCATCTACAATAGAACATGTCTTCAGACTCATAACATTTAAAAGATTACCCATCAACAAAATTTTTATAACTGTAGCGAGATTTAAATTCATAATCTTATAGGTTACAAACTAAATTTTTATTAACTAGGTTAATTTTTATTGACACTGTTACATGCCACTGTTTATCAGAATTTGGCGCAAAATATTAAAAAAACTAATCAGTAATCCATCATATCATATCACTATCCATATTTTGAAGTGACACCTAAACATTGGGCTTCTTGTGTGGGCTAAGTAATGATGAAGCCGAAATGGGCCGAGTAATCCTTCAAAGGAGTCCAATAGGCCCATATGGTCGGCTAGTGAAATCTTTGTTTACTCTTACGATCCGATTCCCAACAAATAATTAATTATTGTTCAAATATTAATATTTTATTAAAATTTTAAAATAACAATTGTTTTAACAAGGAGAACCGGGTAAATTTAGAACGGGCCATTGAAGTTTTGCCGGGGAAATCTAGAAAGCAGTTTTCTTTCTCTGGTGATCGTAAAGTAAATGGATTAACTATAAATTGTGGCCATAGATATATGGAAAAGAATCTCCAAACTCCTAAATTTAGGGATCAAAATTTAATGAAATAGAAAGTATGCTGGATTCCAGCGTGGATATTCAGGGGACAGTTATAACTTATTTGGAGGATTAATCCACGAGTGGTTGTAAAATGAAACCATATAGAGCCTTGAAATTGTGACAAATTCGCGCGTTGGCGCGCTATGTCGTTAAAATCCCTCTGTGGGCCCCTCCTTCCCTTCCCTCCGCCTGCACTTCCGTTTCCATCTGGTTGTCCGAACGATCCCTCATCATTCACAGAAGCACCGACCCTGGCAGAATTAGTGGATGCTCCTTCCCAATTTATCATCGCCTTTTTGGTCGGTTAGCCTTCTTCCATTTTTTTATGATTTCCCTCCTTCGTATTATTTCTTTCCTGTTGTGTTTTTTTTTTGTCACTCTTCGGTTTCATTATTTGTTATTAGAAGTTGGAATCAATTAGATCTGGCTTCCACCCGTTTGAGGAATTTTCACCTTTTTTGTCATGCCGTGGGGGGCGAAATGTGGTTCATTACCTGCATTTCGTCTTCTTAGCAACAATGAGAGTTGTTAGAAAATTCTCTCCTTCAAATGGCAAGCTTGTCTTGTTATTTTCAGGCTTAAAGGGATAATATCGAATTTCTTGTTGGTTTACCTTAAAGTAAAACCTTTTGAAGTTCAAATTGCATGTACAAGTTGCCCATTATACGGGGGCGGAGGGAGGAGCAACTGATGGGGGCAGATTTTTTTTTTTCCTTTTTAGCATTATATAATTGTTATCCATGTTTGACCTGTCAAAATTTATTCAGGCATTGTGCTATATGCTTTTCAATCTTCATCCTCCTCATAACTAAATCTCCGCCCCTATCTTCATACAAACGAATTGCACTTATTTGTGACTTCTTGAGATATATGATAGAAAGTGTAGTTTAGGACTGAAACTCTTAATCTTTAGGAGTAAGTAGGGAGGAAAAATTACATTTTCTGGGAAGTAGTAAAATTCATCCTATTTGGTTCGCTAAAAATTTTAAATTCTTGAGAAGTTAGGCCTCATACTTCCCTCACAATTAAGAAATAAGAAAGTAACTTGGTGAGTATAACCCAAATAAGCTATATTTCACTATTATTTTTCATATATTTCCAAAGTTACCTTTAAAAATTATGATATAAAATTCATTTAAAAGAATATTTTTGTCTATAACATTAAAAAAATGCTATATATATTTTTAAAATGGTTTAGACTTTTCGAGAATTAAAAGAAATGAATCAAGCAATTAACTATGAATTTTCCAGGACTGTTTTGACGCATACTAGTCTGTTTTCTTTTCCCCCCAGTTGCTTATTACAGAAGAAAAAGTTGTTAAATACTTTTTGTCAGGTCTTGTCTTCTCCTTCTCATCCACATTTATGAATTCTAATTGTTCTGTGATCCTGACTTGCAGCTCTAAAAATTACAAGAAGGAGCCGATATTGAATATTGCAGCCAAGGTTCACGCAATAGCTTGTTAATTTGTTTGAGGATTAGGGTTAGATGAAAGATCGAGGTGGGAACTTGTAGTTGTTGCAATTACTATTGACTTAATAAAGATAGATGCATGTCCTGTTCATTATAGGATATGCATACATATGGCAAGTTGGACGTTTTGTTGGTCTAAAATATAAGAGCTAGCTGCCGAAGCTGCCTGATGTGATCCCACATTCAGTCAGAGTAAGGCCTGTGGCTATGTTGAATATTGTGCAGGAGATCGCCATCTATATTGATAGGTTTCACAATCTTGACCTTTTTCAGCAGGGGTATACTTCCTCTTCTCTTTTATTTTATTTTCTATTTTACTTTATTAATTGATAACCTGATATACTATGTTTCTTATAGATGGTATCAAATTAAGATTACTATGAGATGGGAGGATAGTGAATATGTCTCTTTTGGAACTCCAGCAAGGGTTGTTCAATATGAAGGTAACATGGTTAAGATTATAATCTATTTTGCTCATCTGCATCATCCCGTTGTTTGGATTGCCTATTTCTTGCATTCTGAACTAACAACTGAGTTAGAAAATTCCTGTTCTGCAGCTCCTGATATGGCTTCTAGCAGTGTATATGGTGCATGGAGGATTGATGATACAGACAACAGTTTCTCAACACAGCCCTTTCAGATAAAATATGCTAGGCAGGACATTCATTTATGCATGATGATAACATTCAGATTCTTACTTGACAGATTTGAGGTAGGGATCTCTTGTTTTCTGCTCTTTCTTGGAGTTTAAACGGGAAAAGAAGCCTTGTGAGATATGACTATTTTATATGGATACCCTGTAAACTGTTAGGAACATCCCTTAGTACATGTTATCAACAAGGATGGCATCTACATTTTCTGTAATAGGCTTACATTCATTTACATGAAGGTGTAGACAAGAAAACAACTAGTAAATAATGCAGAATCAAGACAACTAAATTTTGAAAAATGAGATAGCACCTTACCATTATTTTTGCCATTCCTGTCTTTAAAATTCATCATTCTTGTAACATTGAACTCTATTGTCTCTTAATCACAGGGATTACCTACAACTGCTGTTATTATGAAATTTGAGCTTGTGTATGCTCCCACAGTTCGGAATGGGTAAGTGCTAAAACCAGCATATTCATTGCCCAAATAGCATAAACCAAAGCAAGCTTTTCCTTTTTGCTTGATATCTCTTTGTTGAAATTGTACACTGATTGGGGTCCACCATCGACAGTTCTGACTTGCAAGCTTTTCTGGATGCATCCTCTTGTGCTGTCCATGAATTTCGACTTCCCCCTAAATCCCTTTCAGGATTGCATTCATATTGTCCTGTCTCTTTTGATGCTTTACATTATGTGCTCGTTGATGTAAGTGTGCACGTCAGTATACTGAAAGCCACTTCTTACCATTCTGCATTGAAGGTACCCAGGTTTGTCTCATGTTCTAAATTTTAGTGTAAATCAGCTTGGCTTTGAATTCACCATCATTATTTCCATCCAATTCCCTTTTAGAGTAAGTGGAACAAAAAAATCCCTTTTAGAGCAGATTTGATTGCAATTTTCTTCTTTTGCATGTTTGATTTACATATGGTCACTTGTAACCAATTCAGCAATTTTGGCAGCACTGAAGCTGTTGCTGATCAAAGTTATGGCATGTTGAATCGAGTATGTTATAAACATGGGATATGTCTTTTTGGAAACCATTGTTCATTGAGGTTGCTTTGTTCAAAATAGCTATTGAAAGCTCTCTTTCTTTATTGCTTGATTTGATGTTTTTTCCTTGACCACTTTATTGCCCTTACTAGGTTTCTACTATAATACTTGTTGCTCCTGAGTATATTTTCGACCTATATACTATCACTGTCAATGCAATTACCTTCCAAGAAACGGAAAGTTTATGTCTTCACAAGTGCACCTCCGTACTGTCAATTACCTTTCAAGAAATAGCATGTGGATTACAGTTTTCTGATTTATACTTCTTTCTTTTCAAGTCATACCTTGAGTGCTGTATGAACCTGTTTAACCTGAAGATCAAAATATCTCAACAGTATTTTGCTTTTTGACTGACCGATTATGTTATAGTTTACTGTAATAATGATATTTCATTTAGACTAGCTTTATGCTGAAAAGGGGTAGTGGGGGAAAGTGATGAAAGGAACTTTTAGTAAATACTACTTGCAAGGTCTGGACACTTGATACAGTATTGAGTATTTGCTTTTGCATAACATATTTAGACTAGCTTTTTGTTAAAGAAAGAATAGCAGCAGAGGAAAAATTAAGCCAATAACATAGAGACAGAAGATTAATGTGAGGATGAGGATGAAAGGAACTTTTGGTAGATGCTACTTACAAGGTCTGGATTCTGGATAGTCTAAAGCATTTTTTCTTGTATGATGTCTTTATGCCGACAAAGATTAATTTTGAGAAGTCAGACTCCCACACACTACTAAAAGCTTTTTGCTGGCTGGTTTGTGTCTCTGAACAGGAATTGGGTGATGTAGATATGAAAGATGTCATGCGCACGAAGGCATTACTAACTGCTCATGATATATTCCTTGAAGAACTGTTAAAGCTTAGCAAAGCATTTGTTCAGACAAATGATATTTCCGAATTTGTGTCAAAAGGGAGCAATGTGAAGTTAAAACATTCTGTTCCGCAGGCAAGTCGAGTTGCTACCAATGTTGAAGTTTCAGTAGAAGGCAAGCCACAAAATGGTCTCGAGGTCCTTACATTTCTTGTTTCAGAGGATTGCCTGTTCTTTTTTTATTTTATTTTATTGTTTTTTTGCATGTACATCATCTTTATGGTTTCATGTTTATTTATCATTTCTGCTCTTCTTGTACAGGGACTTAATGGTGCTCTGAAGTTTCATAATGCTGAAAAGCTTCATTCCTTATCAAAGAGTGAATTGTTGGACTGCTTTAATTCTCTGGGAGATCAAATGGTGTACTTATGGAACAAATTTTTAAAGTTCCATAGGTTCACTCTTTATCTTGTATCATTTTGGCAATACTTGTTGTTCTCTAAATTTGACATCTGAATCTGATTTGTGTTTTATCTTTTTGAGCTTCATCTTTTAACTAACTTCGAGCTAAAAGTATAGATTTTTCCTGCTAGGTCTGTTTCTTTCTTATACGTTTAATGAGCTAGCATATACTTCACTTAGAAGCCTCATCTAGCTGTTACTGGAACAGTTTCTTCTTTCCCAGAAATATGCATCTTTTCTGTGGCTGGTTTCAAAAGATGTTTCCATAGGAATGCTTTTAATAACAGCATCCATCCATCCATCCATCCCCATTCTGAGATGCATCTGCTAGATCATTTATAGTGAAACTCTGTATAGGCTTTCTCAATTGATTGTTTTTCACTTGTTCCTAGGGACAACAAAACAAAAGTTCTAGACTTTTTACGTGATGTTTGGGCTGAGGATCGGAAAGCCGAGTGGTCAATATGGATGTTACACTCTAAGGTAGAGATGCCTCATCATTACATAAAATGTGAGAGTCGTAGGTCTTCCAACAAACCTAAGCATAGAAGATATTCCAGTTCACTAAAGGTATCTGATGAGGTAAGCACCTATAGTTTTCTGATATCTTAACTCTTCATGGGAAGGAAGGGAGAGGGGGCTTAAGGTAAAAAAGAGTAAAATCCTTAGTTTTGTCCGTGTTTTGTACAGCCTCCTCAGACTGCAGCAACACGTGCTGAACTTCATCGACGGAGCATTGCACAAATGAGGGTAAGTTATCACTCGATCTATGTTGACTACTGATATCCTGATTTTCATGGGTTGTTGATTTGTTAATCCTTCCCCACAGATCAACAATCGGTCAATTCAAGACATGCAGATATTTGGAGATCCTTCCCATATGCCGATTGTTGTTGTTGAACGTGTGATGAATGCACCACGGCGTACTATCAGTGATAATTCATACATGAAACATGTTGAGCTTGTGGAATCACATAGCTTACAAGCACGGCTCAACTCTGCTACTGTAGACAACCAATTGGTATCAAAAGTTAATGCTTTTACACTGAAGGTCGTTGTCTTCGTGCATGGGTTTCAGGCAAGTTGTGATCTCAATTGTGCAAAAAATTATCCAGATCTTTATGTATCGGAGTAATTTAAATCTATTACTTTATTACAAATTTTCGTTCATGGGAAGGATTTTCAAATATGAGCAAAGCTAAGTGAGCCAAGGGTCAGCCTGCTTGATTATATTTGATATCAAAGTTGGCGCAAGCTTATAAGCGAGCCTAATATTGAGAAATATATAGTGAAAGTATATATTGACAATATTAACTCTATCGTTCTAATCTGAACATTTTTATGTATGCCTTAAATCTAACAGAATTGCAGAGAACCTGGAAGTTTTGTAACATGAGCACAGTTGTTCATGCAATGACTGGCTCGTTGAGAAGAAGTGTGAACTTTCAAGTGAAAATAACAAAACTATAAAATGAAAAAACTACTGTTTAGAATTGCTTATAGTGGCAAATAAAAATCACAGTATTAAAACGCGAAAACTTGTAACATTGTAGGGGCATCATCTGGATCTACAACTTGTCCGAAATCAATGGCTTTTGATAGATCCCAACATAGAATTTCTTATGTCTGAGGCTAATGAAGATAAAACTTCCGGAGACTTGAGAGAAATGGGCCAAAGGCTAGCTCAGGAAGTTATTTCCTTTCTTAAAAGGAGGATGGACAAAGCATCTAGATCCGGCCACTTGGGAGATATTAGGATAAGTTTTGTTGGGCATTCTATCGGTAATCTCATTATAAGAACAGCAATAGCAGGTAGGTCATAGATTTATATGTGATGCTGTGCTCAAGTCTGAATTTTTGTCGCTAATCTTATTCCTTATTTTGCAGATAACATGATGGAGCCATATCTAGGATACCTACATACGTATTTTTCTTTATCTGGTCCCCACTTAGGGTATCTTTATAATTCAAGCTCCACATTTAATTCGGGATTGTGGCTTTTGAAGAGACTAACAGACATACGGTGCATTCATCAGCTCACTTTCACAGATGATCCAGATATCCAGAAGACGTTCCTCTATAACCTGTGTAAGGTACGGATGGTCTTTACAGAGGTTAAGGATCATATGACCCAGGCATAAGAATTTATCATGGCTGACCTTGCATACCAAGTTTCCTTGAAGATTAAGTAATTCATTATTATATCCTTAAATATGGGACGGTCTTTTGCCATGGTGCCGATGCAGAGTGTTCTGTTAATCTGTTGAGGATGAATTGATCTTATCCTATGCAATCACTTCGTTTTAGTTTCTAATGCAGTTCTTTTCCCCCATTTTTTTATTTTTTACAGCACAAGACCTTGTACCATTTCAAAAATATTATATTGGTTTCTTCCCCTCAGGTATTTTCTTCTATCAGTATGATTCAAATTATCGTTGGAATATCTTATTCTGTTGGGTTATCATATATTACAATCATGGTTAGGAGAATGGGTTTAGAGTGAAATTGGAATTTCATTGCTCACTGGTGATGCATTGTTCAGGATGGTTATGTGCCGTACCACTCTGCGAGGATTGAATCGTGTCAGGCAGCTTCGCATGACACATCAAAGAGGGGAAGAGCGTTCGTGGAGATGTTGAACAATTTGTTGGACCAAATCCGTGCGAATCCCTCACAGCATCGAGTGTTCATGCGTTGTGATGTCAATTTTGATTCGACGGCCTTGGGCAAGAATTTTGACTCCTTCATTGGCAGGGCTGCTCATATTGAATTTCTCGAGTCTGACATCTATGCCAGGTTCATCATGTGGTCTTTTCCACAGCTCTTTCGCTAGCAGTCTATCCACTTTGCCTTATCTCTGATCTCAAATTGATGTCACGGGCTTTAAACAAACGCATCAGTTTGCAGGGCACTTGTAGATATAGACGTCTGATCTGTATTCTTTCTCCACGTTGGACATTTCTGTCAAATTGTATGCATGTTTTTTTAGGATGTGTTGCCGGAACCAAGTGGTATTTAATTACTTCCCTCTTTCTGTCGTTTCATTTTCTTTTCTTTGACGAATTGGACTACACTAGTTTTTCCTTCGGTAATTACTTTTTCCCCTGGTTTCTCGCTGTGACATATATGGTAGACAATTTCTCTACCCTTTTTTCATTCAATGAAACTTGTGTTATTATCGGGGGGCTGGATTAAACTCAAATGGTAAAAGATTTTACCAGCTACACTTGCTCGAGAAAAGTTAAATTGGCAAGTGAAACTCTCTCGTTGACTTGAAAACTAAACATGCGCCGTTTTCTCAGATCATCTATCTTGACTGTATCTTGAATTGTGTTATATAATCTGAATGTATTATTCGTATAGTAGTACTGGGGGTCAACTGTGCTGGATTCCTACGTCAATGTTGACCCGGCTTTCCTGCTTTGCTTGTGCGGTCCTAAAACGACAAAGCAGTTAGCTTTTCTCAACAAAGGAAACGCATATCCCATTCCCCGTTAACAGAATCAACCTGAGGCATCAAAGAGCCACCTACATCATTAACTTGGTTTGGTACTGTTCCTGAGTATTCATCTCCTTCATCACTGTCCCCTTCCTCGGCAGTCAGCAGACTTACCCCAACTTCCTCGTAAATAATTTTCCAAAATACCAAGGTCCTAAGGAGCCTTTCTAAACTCCATGTCCTCCCTAACATACTAAAAAACAAACGCAAGTTTAGCATGCGTGGCATCAAAATCGTGATCTTCCAGAAGAAAATTCCACCACGTTGAAGATCTCACACAACCCTCTACACCTGACCATGATACCTCCTAGGACAACAGTTTGGTGGGTAATTGATGCCTGTCGAGAAATCAGGATCACAACCTAAACACACTACAAAGTTAATAGATGTTCAACTAGAGTTTTCAATAGGCTATTTTTAGCTATCAGACAGATGATCTTCCTCACAATGCTCAGCCAGGGGTGGTAATGCGCGTCAACCCGCCAAAAACGGGTTAACCCGCCGCGGGTTGGGGGAGAGGCGGGTTGGGGTCCGCCATGGCGGGTTGGCGGGCTAGCCCGCCAACCCGCCAGTTTTTTTATTTTTTTTTTAAATTTTTTATATATAATTTTTTAATTTTTTTTCAACTTTTTTTTTTAAAATTACATATGTCAATATTAATTAGATTCGAATCATGTCTTAAGTCGTCAAAATATTTATTTAGTCAATTTTGTCACTATCTATAGATAAATCTATCACAAAGAAAATTATAATAAAATAAAATAAATATATATAAAGAAAGAAATGACTCAATGAGATAAAATTAATATAAATTAAGTATAATGTCTCTTGTTTAACTAAAGCTCTCAAATTAGTAAAGTATAAATGTGTAATATAAATAATACAAAAAGTAAAAAAAAAAAGTAAAAAAAAAAAAACGGGCTAACCCGCCAACCCGGCGGGTTAGCCCGCCGCGGGTGCGGGTCAAAAAGACCCGCATCAGAGTGGGTTGCAATTTTTATAACCCAACCCGCCAGTTTTTGGCGGGTTGGCGGGTTAGGCCCGCGGACTCAACCCAAATTATCAGCCCTATGCTCAGCAGATTTTAAAACAAAAAGTGAAAACAATAGCAGCAACAGAAATAAAGTGCAGATGTCAGTCATGTCAAAATACAAGACATCCATCTGTACCATCAATATTAAAAATTGGTTTACCAAGAAGGTTCATGGATTGGATTGCATCATCATAAAAAAAATGAATGACCCAGAAGGCTTCGGCCAGTCTCCAGTCATGGAAAATTCCTGTTGATAATGAAGAATTATTCCAGAAACTCATACAGGCACATATAATAAGAAGATAATGATCCATGGAAATTACTTATTTAAATATGGAGTAAACAAATCCTCTAACTGAAAGAGCCTGGTACTATGGTAGGTAGTTACTTCTGCCGAAACCGCAGAATTCAGCGAACCTACGCTACACTGGTATAATTCATTAACACTTCAGTTCTTCCTGTAACCAGTTTTTATATGAATAGTAGAACATATAATCCTGTGACTTGTGACTAAGGCATCCACAAAGAGGTAACAGCAAATCAATAAGAAAGTGAATAAATGAAAATAAAGAAAGTAATATTGAAATAGACCATTCTCACTGTTTGCAACAGTGAAAACTTCAGCAATTCCACCGAAAATCAAAATACAATCAACCAAAGTCTTGCATGATTCCCTGTCCTTCTCTTAATCTGTAAGGTAATTTTTTTAAAATGGAGCTATCCATTAAGTACAGTTGATCCTCAAAACACAACTCAGTTCCATGCTTCTCTTCACAGTTAGTTATTTTAGATAGTAATTCCACCATGCCCATACAGAGAAGGGGAAATTTGAACAAGGATTTCTCTATAATAACATCTCTTACAGCAAGCTATTTCTCCAATGAGAGCTATATATCTTTGTTATTCTTTTACGTGTGGTTCAGCCACAAAATTTGTGAAATCTAAATTATCATGAGTGAGAGAATTTGGTCAAAATAGTTGTTGCAACATCAATTCTTGGTCAGGATTCACATGTTCAATGCTGCAATACGATGGCAAAATTTGACCCCCTACCACACAAAATGAAATTTGTACAGTAACGAGGTAAGGATACAGTGCAAAATTCACATTACTTTTTTTTTGGGTCAATCAATCAATTATTAATGATCAAAAGTAAAGATTTGACTACACACCCTCCATTGGAAAGATGTCACAATAAAGAAAAAACGCACTATTCTTCTACCCATGAGCCTTTACAAAATGATCCATAACATGGGGAAACTTACCAAAGTTTAAAGCACTGTAACAATTGGTAATTTTATTGCTCACAATCCCCTCTAGATGGGTGCTTCATAACCAGCTCCAAGTTGGGCAGATGTCGAATCTTCCTAAGAGCTACCACTACAATCCAGTATATTAGCGTACGATGTGACCCTAAAACCTTAGAGAAAATTACAACAAAAGGGTAAATTTCCTAACTGATTAATATCCTATTGATGTGCCGTCAGAATCATAAACCTTAATACTGCTGTGAGGAAAATATATCCCTAGATTCATATATATATATATATAAATATATAAATATATTAGAGTTGGTGGCGTTGGACTGCATTAGTCCCAGTATCTTATTATAAAGGCTGTTTGAAAAACTCCCGAAACTAAATTTTAAAAAGACTTTTAGTCTAAATTTTGATTTGCAAAAATTTTAAAACAAATAACTATATTTGTCTATAAAATTTTTTTTTGGACTAAACCATAATTTAAAACAAAGATTTTAGATAAATTACTGAGATTAGTTTCTAAAACAGTAAAAAAGCTTATAGACTAACTATTTACTATTTAACCCCTATTTTTTCTTACATATCCTCTCTTCTTTTCTCTTCTCTCTTTTCCACTTCGTCATCTTCTTCCTCCTCCTCCTCCACCACTACCTCCACCACCACCACTACCGTCATCTTCTTCCTCCTCCTCCTCCTCTTTCTTCTTCCTACTACGTCTTCGGGTAAGAGAGAAAAGAGAGAGATAATAAATTTTTGTATCTCATTTTTTTAATAATTTATCAATCACAAAAATCTTTTTAATAATAACTATCTAAATACTCATTTATACAAAACATATTTTTTTTATAAATTTTGATCTCTTCTCTAAAATCTATTTAATTTTTTTTTATAAATTTATTTCTAAAAATTTATTCAAACAAATATTTAATTAAGTTAAATACATTTACCCTTCTGAACATGCTCAGTCTGAGTCAGGCCCTCGTCAGACAAATTCGCAAAGAACAAGGTCTTTGCAAGTCCCACTTGAGTCAAATCATGTTGAGGAAGCTCCACTTATGCATAAAAGTGAAACAGTGATCCCTATCAAGTCCAATAAGCTCCCTGACTCATTATAGGACCACACTTACCGCAGAATGAATAACTGACAAACACTATTCTGAAACTATACTTAGAGCTTGAAGGAATCGTTTAATGCTCGGAAAAACCATACCATCTCCAACAAACCCAGAAAATAATGCTGTTGGATCGTGCAGCCAAAGGAGCATAAACGCAAAGCAAGTGAGAAGTACCAAAAATTGAAAACAAAAACGAAAGTGAACAGAGAACAGTGGGTTGATGGGACAAATAAAGACTAGGGGAAAAAATCAAGAAAAGCATATACAAATAACATTCTCATCGTCATGATCATTAGCTATATGGAAAATGGGTACAACATTAAGGATACAAAAAAGTGAAAGTCAATGAATCATCAAAATCCTCCATATACTGTCCTGTTCTTGGCATTTCAGTGTAGGATAACAAAAACCCAGATCGATGACGAATCTCATGCTCTCCTCTGTCTTCCTTTAAGGTCTCAGGTTGCCGCAAAACAAAAGTGGGGAAAGGAGTAGAACACAAAGGAAAAAAGAGAGACCGAAGGATGATAAAACGGAAAGGGGAAAAAAGTGTTTTTTAGCAGCCTAGGAAGGAAAAGAGAAACGAAAAGAGACGATGTATATTTTAAGATAAATATATATAATATATATTGCCTGGCTCCATCCTGTCTGCCTTTTAGGACCAAATGAGAAGCGAGAAGAGAACACAAGCAGCCACATTGTAAAGCTCTCTCATCTAAGAATGGATTTAGAAAGGGAGAGTGAGGGCTGTACCTCTTTGGGAGGAGGAAGATAATGGCGTCGATTGCATGAAAGGGAAGAGAGAACCACGTCGTCTCCGTCGATGGCCATTGTAAACAGGAATGGTGGCGAAAAGGCGCGTCTCTGTTTCTCTCTGAAGTCTGAGAGAGAGAGAGAAGAGTAAAGAGGAATGGGGATTGGTGGGGGAAAAGAAAGAGAGGAATGGATGGAGTGTGAAAGGCGTTTTTCAACTTTCTGTGTGTTGCTGTTTGTGGAAACGCCCACCCTTTGGTGTGTCCTGTCTTGGACTCCAATCGCTGCTTCTCTTTATTTGTCCCTTTTACATCGAAACTCCACACTTTCATATTAATCCAAAAATTCTTAAATATAACAAACCATTTTGATGCCTCCTCCAACCCCTCCGACCCTGTTCCCTCTATTTTCACTGAAAAATGACGTCACTCCCTGTCATCTTTCTACTTTCTTCCAGAATTAATACATTTTAATTGTCTAATTTTACCAGAAATTTTATATAGTGTGTTGTACTCCTCTAATCTTAATACTGAAAATTTTATTAATAAAAAATATTGATAAATATTTGAAAATATTAATATATTAATTTACATTTTAAAAAATAAAAATAATGAGTAAATTAAAAAGAAAATCATCATTTGATATTTTTTTATTATTAATCTTTAAATATATTTTTTGTCAGGAAAACTAGTGCTTAAATAACTAAAAAAACTTATTATAAAATAAAAATAATAAATTAAAATCTTAAGTAAAATTAAAAAATAATAATATTTTTTGTTAAATATAAATATCTTTCTATTAAAAATAATTCTATTTAAAATACTATATAATAGAAAATATAGTACTTTTAATAAATATTTAAATATAAATTTATCACAATATAAAAAATTAATCCGAGTTAAATTCAACCAGTTACTAAAAGCACGTTATTGCGGAATGAATAAAAGCATTTGGGAATAAAGGGCTGGCTGAGAAAGCATTTTGCAATGCGTAAAAGTGGGCCTGCCACAAATTATCAGAAGCTTTTTCAGGTCCTCGCTGTCAATATCAATTATCCATTACAGGCGTAGTATAGGGACCGGCTTGCGCATGTCCCCGCCAAAAAAAATGTCAAACGAGAAAATTGGGGGGTTTGAATTTTTTATTTTACTACTTCTTTAATTTTAAATATAAAAATTAATTAATTTTTTAGATAATTCAAAAAATAAAAAAAAGTAATTATAATTAATATAAAAATTATTTTAATAATTTAAATAAATTAAAAATATATAATCTAAATTTATCTTAAACAATTAGATTTAATCATAATTAAATACTTTTTTTAATTTTTTTTAAAAATAAATAGCTATTATATTTAAAAATAGAAAAAAATAGTACTATCTTTTTTGTAAAAAAAAATAAAATAGGTGTTGCTGTTTAGATCATGGCCTTGAAACCCGATTATATATGTAAAGAGATACTTGATTTTAAATAGTGTTCCTGACACGAGGTCGGAAGAAGGGAAGCACATTGTTAAATAAAGGCTCATAGCTTGCTGTACAGCTTACATATGCACCGATAAAAGTATAATTATAGAAATAAAAATATTAAGAAGAAAAATAAAAAGTTGAGAAGGCTGAGGAGTTGGAGGCTTATTTGGATAAGAGTTAAAAAAAAAATTATAAAAAAATAATTTTTAGAAAATAGTTTATAAGAAAAAAATAATTATGAATAAATGAGTGTTTAGATAATTATTATCAGAATAAACTTTTATAATTAAAAAATTATCAGAAAAAGTATGATTTTATTAAAAATAGGAAAGAGGAGAGAGAGTTGAGAAGAGAGAGGAGTGAGAGTAGAGAAGAGATATGAGAGAGAAAAGAGAATGTAAAAAAAAATAAGGATAAAATAATAATTGTATAGTTCATAATTTTAAAACCAATCTCAATAGTTTATCTAAAATTTTAATTTTAAACTATAATTTAGTTTATATATTTTTTTAAATAAATATAAGTATTTATTTTAAAAAAAATAAATTAAAATTTAAGCTACAATTTTTTTTAAAATGTATCAAAAACACATGGTAATTAATAAAAGAGTTACTCGTAATAAGTAATGACAAAAGAAAAAAGATTAAATTAATTAGATGGAAATACTAGGGGGCGGGGCCCTCGCTGGGCACAGACGAGAGCTGTTTTGTTTTATATTCTCTGTTCTCGTGCTCTTTGCCTTCAACGCCACGCAACTTCTTCTCTCTCCCTCTCTCTTAGGCCTGCCAGATTCAAAGTGCAAGAAAATAAAAAGGAAAAAGGTAGAAGACGAGGGGCAGAGGGCAAAGCTAACAAAAACGCCATTCAATGCGATGACTGTCATCAGTTTGTAATTTGTGAGTTCCCTAATGGTCCCATGATAATTAGGGTTTGTTATTGTAACCTAACCACGAATTAATGAAGCCAAGGGGCAAGGTCTATTCCATGGCCTGGCCAAAAAACCTGGTTGTCTTGGGTCCTCTTATAGTAATCCCAAAGACACCGAAATAACCCATTATGCCCATTTATTCTTCGCCTTTCATACGTCACCTCTCCCTGAAAAAGCCTTCCCCCTTGATAAAATCCCCTTTCTCTCCTCCTTTCTTATTTTTATGCCCATGACTCCCTCCCTTCTATCTTAATTATAAGAGTAAGATAATTTTTATAGATATATCTAAAAAAATTAGATAAATTAATTAATTATAATCAAATCCAATCCCTCAATATGGATTAATATTATATCCTATTTAATCTATTTAAATTAATCAATTAGCTCTTATATTAGTTATAATTAATTTATTTAATTTTTTATATCTATTTAAAAAAATTAATTAATTTTTATAATTAGAACGAAGAAAACACTATTATTTTGTAGCCTTTTGAAACTATTGGGCCCATGATTCAAAATCAGGACTGGGCCTCAGGCTTGTAGAAAATCTTGGGCCTATGAACACACTGAAGTAGTTTGTCATTGCTTAGTTACTAGCTATGGACATTCCATGTACGAGACTCTGCGAGAGCCGAAGAAGTATACGGGAGAAAAACGAAGTTTAAAGTTTAGAGCCATTTTAAATTCCCTTAATGTGGGTGCTCCACTAATCTTGTTCTCAAATAAGTGAGCCAACAATTATGGCGGAGATCATCGAGTCTTCAAATAAATTGGTAAGTTTGGCGTATTCAATTTTGCAGTGATTAAAATCGGCATTATTTCCAAAGATTGCCCCCTGGCACTTAGAGAGTATTATATTATTTTAACACACAATGATGTGTGTGCGCGTGTGCGTACACTGTAGTGTCCATATTTGCCAATATTCTTCTTAAGGGACCACTTTTCAGGCTCAATGGAGTTCAATTCAGATACAACCCCACATTCTTGCAGTAGTAACAGTAGGTACCTTGTTCCTCAATCAAAACATCACTAACCTTTTCTTTCTTTTCATTTTTCATTTTTCTCTTTAGAATGCTGCAAACCGTTTGATTCAATAAATATCATATATATATTCCTCCCTTGTGGGGTACGCTGATATCTGACTTCTTTATGAACAAAGACGATACATGATATATAGAATATACACTGACTTCATACTACTATGCTGGTGTCCTTGTGTCTCAGTTCTTCGCCCTTTTGCTTGTACTTATGGCCGACATGCATGTTCTGGAACTAGCTTCTTTGACGCACTCAATATATTAGTCAAAGCCAGCTTTTATCTTCTTGTCTTCACATTGAAAAGTTGTTATTATCGAAGCCTCTTACTTTCTCTTTACGGGCTTTCCACCACTCCCGAAGAAATAATAATTTCCCTTTTCTTCGTGAATCCCATTCTTCTCAAGACGATCCCACCATCCACTCATAAAGACATATGATAATATAATAGATTTGGAGTTGCACCCGCACGTGTGAACGTGAACATGTACATAAACTTTTGCGTCAAAGGAAACAATAATGTGTCCATGTCCCTGTGCTCGTGCCTTTTACAATTTTCCTTTTTTAGAGCTTAGATCATCACAAAACCTTAACCACACAGTTCTTTTCTTTATCTGATTCACACAAGAAGTTTTGGGTCTCCCTTAACGACAGAGTTTGGATGCTGTATATAATTTGCTACTCAGAATGATTGGAGACTGGAAATATCTGTTAGTGGTTGCACAAATACACACACACACACACATTATTACTGCAATAATATAAGCTAGTGTTTATGGCAATGGAATACTCTGATACCTCACTTAAATTTTCTGTAATAATAAACTAATCAGCAATTGACCTTGTTAGTGGAGATTCATGTCTCACTATCTACGGTAAGGCGTAGAAGATGCCCATCTCTTCGCTTCTCGGAAAACAATCAAAGTCTCCACCAAAAGAAATAAAGAGGGAAGAAAATAATTAAAAACTCGATTGACATTGCTTTTCTCTCTCTTTTTAATGGGGATTGATTCTTTTCAATCGATTTTCCCATTTATCTTTTCTGACCGATAGCTTCCGAAGGGGCCCTCCTCTTACAAATATGCCCTATTCCATTGTATCTTTAATCAAGGGTTGAAAAGAAAAACTCTTCAAGCAAGTTGGCGAACAATATCAGGTGTGGGTCTATTAAATATGGATTGTGTTATATTAGTATAAATAAAGTACCGTATATATATAGCATTAATACTCTGAATTTTTTACAAGATCAAATATACATCAGAAAGAGCAGCAGCAGCAACAACAAAGACAAAGAGTGTCACAGAATCTACAGACTACTTTTGCCCTGGAAATGATAACAGCAAGTTGCATTCTACAATGGGTCCCTCAACTACATGGTGGGGCGGTCTTAGATTTCTCTCTTTACCCTTTCTAAGACCATCACTTAATCATAAGTTTATTATGGTAAAACAATAGTGTTTCGTATTTATTTGGTATTGGTATTGTCTGCTGCTGACAACTTGCCAGAATCGAATCTGCATGGGTCTGCTTCAATGAGTCGCTGAACCACCTCTTTCATGATTGGTCGATTAGCAGGAGATTTGTAGGTGCACTTAATGGCAATTCGGATCACTTGTATAATTTCATCCCTGAATAATCCTGATAATCTCTTGTCTATTATTTCATTGATTCCTTCCTTGCTGTCTACTTTGTTTGAAACCCAATACACAATATTCCTGTTCTCTCCAAACTCAGCTTCCACAGGCTTCTTCCCAGTTATCAGTTCCATTAGAATCACCCCAAAACTGTAGACATCACCCTTGGTTGTTGCTCTTGATGAATATGCATATTCTGTGATAAACATGAGAACACGTGGAGTCAAACATATGCATTATTGAAAAGGGTAGATGTGCAATCAACACCCTAAATTAATTTTTAAAAGTACAATTAGTACACAAAGTAATTTTATAGATGCAATTAATATTCTAAAATATTTAAGTTGTTGTAATTTTGTCCCTTCGCTGATAAAAATATAAACTTTTGTTTAATACATGCCATATAAATATTTTATTTTGACACATTATTATTTAAAAAGTCACATTTATAATATTATTTTAATAAATTGCACTAATAGACTACTGAATTTCTCAATTTTTACATATGAATTATATACAATGTCAATTTTAGAGTTTATTTAGTACTATTTTTTAAACAATATGACGCATGTGACCTTTTAAATAATAATATGTTGAAATAAAAAATTTATATGACATAGATTAGATAAAAATTTATGCTTCTATCAATGAAAGTGATGGATTGTACCAACTTAAATATTTTAGAATACTAGTTGCACCTCTAAAATTAATTTGGAGTACTAATTATATTTTTACATATTTTAGGTGCTAATTATTTCTTTAAAATTAGTTTGGGGTGAAAGATGCATTTTTAAAAGCATTATTGTTGATGTTAATGGTCTTTTTTAACAGATGTTTTCTTCAAATCTTAATGATAATGACTCCGGTCTCTGAGAATTAGAATTATTTACTTACCTGGGGCTAAGTAACCATAGGTTCCTGCAATTACAGTTGTGGTGGAATCTTTGCCTCCTCTTGCTTGTAAAACCTTGGCGATTCCAAAATCTGCAACCTTGGGCTGGTAATGAGCATCCAGAAGGATGTTCGTAGACTTGATGTCTCTGTGAATAATTGGAGGAAGCAGATCGTGGTGGAGGTATGCTAAGCCTTGAGCTATCCCTAGAGCGATCTGATGACGAGTTGGCCAAGTCAAATTGATCCAATTTTTGTGAAGGGCATCCCAAAGATTACCATTTGGCATGTACTCATAAACCAACAAGCTGAAGTCAAAGCTGGTGAAGTAGCTGTAAAGTTTGACTATGTTCTTGTGTCTTATATTTCCCAAGGTTGCCACCTCGTTCTTCAACTCCTTGTCCAAAACCATGCGATCCTCTTGAGCTGAATCCTTTGATGTTCGACTCCATAGCTTCTTGACTGCAACAAGTTCACCGCTTTTCAACTCAATCTTGTACACTGTCCCAGATCCACCGTATCCCACTATGTTCTTATCCACCATGGCCTCAATGATCTCCTGCCGATCATAATTCAATTTGTGGAAGCTCTTCAAGTCGTAAGAGAAGAATGAAGAATATATTGACTCATCATCTTGTTCCATGGTTGCCTTATCTTTGGCAGGCCTACGTCTTGTAACCAATAGAGCTCCAAATCCAATGACGATCAAAGCTACTGCAATTGGAGCTACCCATATGACACTTGGCCTTTTTTTGCTTCTACTTTGTGAACACACAGGGAAATTCTGGTCTGATGAGTTATCGTAAACCGGTAACACACAGAGACCAGGATTACCTGAAAAGCTTTCTAATAACCCTCCTTTCATCAATGAGGAAGGAATTGGACCAGAAAGCATATTGTTTGAGAAATTGATGTAATTGGGCAAGAGTGCAGATAGACTGTCAGAGATGCTCCCACTCAAGAGGTTGTTGGAGAGATCAAGAACGTTGATGGACTGCAATAAGGAAAGTGAGCTGGGGATGGAAGAATCTAGCTTGTTTCCTTGCAGCATCAGTGAATTAAGCCTATTCAGGTTTCCGATTTCTGAAGGTATTGGACCAGAGAGAAGGTTATAGCTGAGATCAATCTTGACAAAATTGGTAGCACGAGAGATGGTAGGAGGTATGAATCCAGAAATTCTGTTCCTCTGTATGAAAAGCTCTGACAAGTTTCTAGAATTCCCAATGGACTCAGAAATGGAACCAGTAAAATTATTGTATGCCAAATCAATTATAGAAACATGCGGCAGGCCAAAGAGATCCTTAGGAACTGAGCCCTGCAAGTGGTTATTACTCACTCTGAACCTCAAAAGAGTGAAGCATTTTGCATAAACGGCTGGTAGCTCCCCAGAAAACTGATTATCCAGAACAAGAAAATAGAGCAGTTTACCTCCCTTGCAAACCCCTGTTGGCAATGGACCAGATAGTTGGTTTTCAGACATGTCTAAAACTACCAGTTCTGAGAGCTGACCCAGATTTCTTGGGACGTGACCACTCAAGAAATTGTCATAAATAGACAATATTTTCAAGGATGTTGAGTTTGCTATCACAGCTGGGATTTCTCCTGTGAGGCTATTGTTGTAAAGCTGTATGACTTCAAGCTTGGGAAGGCGACATAGAGATTCTGGGATTTTCCCGCTCAACTTATTGACTGATAAATCCACGTCTTTGAGCTCCATGAGATTTCCTAACTCCTCAGGTACTTCCCCAACAAGACTGTTATAGTAAAGCTCAAGATACTGCAGATTTTTCAGCATTCCAAGCTCCGGAGGAATTTGACCGGTGAGGAAGTTTCCACTCAACTCAAGATCAACAAGAGACGTAAGGTTCCCTAAGGATGCCGGAATCTGGCCATGCAACATGCATGTTGTGAGCACCATAGACTTGAGATTTTTGAGTTTGTAAACATCCTTCGGAAGCGTCCATAAGTCGAAGCCTTCATTTTCGTTGAAGTTAAGGCCCTCGAGACTCGAGAGGTTGAACACGGACATGGGAAACCGACCGGTGAAAAGGTTGTACGACAAATCAAGAATCTTTAGAGATGTCAAAGGTGAGAAATCAGGAAGCTTCCCAGCATGAGACATGGAACTCATGTTGAGCTCTTCCAAGTGGGAACAGTTGACTATGGTGTCGGGAAAGTTTCCCTTGAGGCGGTTATTGCTGAGACGAAGAACACGTAACTCCGTCAGGTAAGAGCATATATTTTCAGGCAAGTACCCAGAAAGCGACCAACCGGAGACGTCAAGACTGACGACGTCTCCTCGGTCGTTGCAGGCAACCCCGGTGAAGCTGCACACAGATTTTCCTCCGGTGACATTCCAACTGGACGGGTACTTACCGGAGAAAGACTCCTTCATGAGAACAAAAAACTGAGACTGATCACGATTGGTAGTATTAATACAGAAGACCAGTGGAATACAAGACATGGAAATAAGTACAAGAAAGAAAATGGTTTTACGATCCATTCTGAGAGAAGAGAGAATAAGAAGGAAAGCTGGAGAGGAGTACAGAGGGCAGAGTCTATTGAAGGTTATTAATGTTGCAAGGAAGGAGACGAGTAAGAGGTGTATATAAGATGAAATTACTAGGGTGTGTGAGGGGATCACTACCGGGTGAAGCAGTAAAAAGAGAAAAAGCATGTTCTTGATGCGTATATATGGAGAGAGAACACACACATATATATATACGATTATATACTCCACTAGCTCATGGACTTTATACACCTATGTACGGGTTGCAGAACAAACTGCTGCATCTGATCCGGGACACCGCATTATTCACTGACCACGACCTCTTCCTCATCCATTTGTTTTTTCGCCAGAAAACTACGGTCATGCATGCGTCTGTATGTTGATCAGTCAAAACCTATAATGATAGTTATGCGATTTCAACGACGGGTATAGAACCGAACAATTACCCTTTCAGTGATCTTAATTTAACGCACTGAGTTTCTAAATAGTTAATATGTTCGTTACTACAGCAAAGTTCAAAATCAGTACATATTTTTTATAGCGTGTAATAAGTACTATTTACGGTTGACGTCTCATTCAGATATTTGAGGTTGGTTACTTTAACCACAACGGAATTTAACTGACAGATTCCTTAACTTGGTTTGATCAAACCTGGAAAAGGCTAGTGATCCCGTACGTAAATTATAACCAAAAACTAATCGATGATTTAGTAGGAAAATATTGGTCAGGTGAGTCAAAAAAGCTCATATCATTCATTATTGCCAAACGCACTCGAGTGATTTCTAAACTAATTAATAACCTCCCACCAAGGTAAACGAATGTGAGTAACTTTTTTTGCTTTTGACGGATAATTCTTTTAGAAAAATGAAATTTTAGCAGTGACATTTTCCAAAGAATAAATGTCAGTTGCACACTTGCACTACTCTTATCTCTCACTGCCTTCATCACAAACTTTGACACGTTGCATCTAAGTTTAAGTGGCCGTATTTTCGAAATCCACTGTTGGAATATATAGTCAGGCGCGTCATGAGAATTTTCTTGAATAATTGTATTATTAATTTGTTTATAATTCCTAGTGTACCTATGTATAAATAATTAGTCCCGTAAGCATTGTTTTCCTTCTGTTGTAAGAATAAATAAAGGGAGAAGGGAGTCCGAATATCATGTTTGAACAAAAACAAACATATAGTTTAGTATAAATAAAGGTGGCTAGGTTGTAGGAGAAAAGGACATAGATACTCGTATAAAGTTGAGTTGTTTCTTGTGAATTTAGTTACATCTCAATGATGTTCTGCTCGCCACTATTCCCTACTTGCTCCTCCCATTAATGAAAGGAAGCAGCATGATGGAGATTTTTATTGGGTGGACTTCACTGTAGATTCCACTTGCCTTTGCCATTTTTCCAAAACACAAATTCAATTGGATGTCAGCGATCAAACTAGCTAAGATTCGAGATGTGGTCACAGATAATTCGGAATTCTGAAGAAATTAATTAAAGCAAAAGGCAGATCACACATACTCACATGAATATACATAGGCCAATCCTACCCCAATTATCAATACGAATCTCTTATATCGTACGTCTACATGTGGACCACGTAGTCTAATCAAAATTCCTTTCCCCCCAGCTTTTATTACTTTACTTGAGAGAACAATTTTGATTAGTTCATGGTAATTTATTGCATGGTTACTATACGTAGATGATCTCTGTATAAAGAGATGGGAAAAGCGTTCTGTTGTTATCTCATATGAACAGGTGAAAGTGGATCACATGAAAGATGTTACCATATATGAACAAATTATCAAGTTATCTTTTCCAGCTCTACAAGCTTAGGGTTGTGCTCTCCCAAGTTTCAGAAAAAAAGAGCGAAGTTATAGAGATGAAAGATAAAGGATTCTTTTGTTGGTTAACCAAAAGATTAAAAAAAAAGGCCAGAAATGGTTTAGTTGAGTGCTGACTAATAAGAGAACTGACAAATCCTGACCAAAAACACAAAAATTCATCAGGTACTAGTTAATTGCTGTACTTAAGTCTGGTTCATTCTGTGCATGTAATAAGGATTTATGGAGAACAAGAACATTTACATCAATGATGATAAATTTGGTAAGGTCCAAGGTAGAATCGGACAGCTGGGAGGGTTTGTAAGAGCCCAAAAAGAAAAGGGAATCCAAGTGTGATGAGTGCTCAATGATGGAAGCGCAAAGCAAAGATGCGCACTCACTCTCCTTTCCAAAAGTTATATACACAAAAGTATGCATATTTATTTTATCTGCTCAAAATTCTGATATGGAATTATTCCTTTCCCTGCTCCCTTTTTGCTTCTCTGCCCCCACAAATTCCTTCGCACTTGTCAAATATTTAGTGAAAACTCTAAATTCTTTTGCTTTTTCTCAACTACTCCTGTTATGTGCTCATTTGTGCTTCTGCATCACGTTCATCTCATAAGTTTCGATAACTCAAAGCCCATCTTTGAAACAGAGATCTATGTACTGGAGAGGCCCAAATGATGTAGGACTCATTTCTTGCCCGATTGACCTATAACATGATGAACACAACAGCCCAACGGAAACTCCTTGGTGGTTGATGGACCTATGACAATAAATGAATGCCCAGTGCTTCTGGTACAACACCTCCAGACTCCAGAGTCGCTTTGGATAATTTATTTTACTCACTTCAGAGTAAAATTTGCACTCAACTTTGCTCCGACAACGATTTCCAGTCAAAATATTAATTGTTGTCGACTTTTATTTCTCTACCTCGTTGACTGGAATAGCCCCTAGGAGCCACAGAGCATACAATGGACAGAACCAGTTCAAAGTTGAGACTGTATTGAGTTTGCTTTTTATACTTCTGACGCCTAACAAGGGCAAATGCTACGGCACTGAGTAGTAAAAGATACATTCAAAATTTATAATCAAATAAGTGGAATACTATTGGAGATTCAGTAGATGTTTGGATTAGACTTTTGGAAGCGATTTTAGATAAAGATATGAGTGGAGTTTAGTGTAAAGTGCTTATAAACTGAAACTATGATTTGGGTTTTTTCCAAACAGGATTATCTTCGCCCTTGCCAAGTCACAAGTCATCTTATTGTTGTGTCAGGACTGCATAAGGGCCAAGTGAAAGCTGAGTTTGTCATGAAAGCTGATTTCATAATGTTACAGGTCTCTTAACAGTCAATCCTGGAGAGGAGAATCGAATAAGGGGATGCCAACTAATTCCTTTATTGAAAACTGCTTCTTCTTATTTTAAAATTACACGTGCACACATAATCTCTGGCTAAATAATTCACAAGAGTTCCCTCCTCGTCCTCCCTACAAAATTTACATTTGTACTTCTGACAAGTAGAGAGGTGAATTCTCTGATGATCCAAGACTGAGGTGTCTTAGTCTTAACTCTAAGGGCTTGGCTTGAGCTTAGTCTTTTCAGAGCCGTCTTTGCTAATGACGATTCCAACCAATTTACAAGGCTCAGCATCCTCAAGCATTTGAACCACACTTCTCATGGTAGGCCTCAGAGCTGGAAGCCTTGCCGTGCACAGAATCGCTATTCTCAACATCTTCACAGCCTCCTCCTTATACGTTTCCTGTATTCTTGAATCCACCACACTCATTATTCTCTCTTTACCCTGCATCTTGCTGCACACCCAGCTCACTATGTCTTTGTTTTCCCCATACTCTGCTTCTATGGGCTTCTTCCCCGTTATTAGCTCCATCAACACCACCCCGAAGCTGTACACGTCACTTTTCTCATTCACTTTATATGTGTACCCATATTCTGCATCACGCATTAACCTTCACATTAAGATGCAGAAACGTGATAATAATAAGTTTCAAATATGAAAATGGTGGATTTGAACTTACCGGGAGCAATATACCCATGTGTTCCTGCAATGACTTGCGTAGAATCCTGGCCAACATTGGGCCGAACAATCTTGGCAAGTCCGAAATCAGCAATCCTGGGCTTCATGAACTCATCCAATAAAATGTTACTAGATTTTACGTCTCTGTGAATTACAGGCCTCTCACACCCATGATGTAAGTACTCCAATCCCTTGGCGGCTCCGACTGCGATTTCACACCTTTTTTCCCAGCCCAATTCTATCTTTCCACTTGAGTGAAGCCGATCCCATAAGCTTCCATTTGGAAGATACTCATAAACCAGCAAGCTGGAATCTTCGCTTGTGATGCTGCAGTAAAGTTTCACGACGTTCACGTGTCTTATGGAGCTCAGTGTCTCCACTTCTGCATCGAATTCCTTGGACTTGCTGTCATGTTTTCCGATCATCGGAGTACTACTTCTGGTCTTCTTCCGGCTAGTAGAGTCCATGTTCCATATGTGCTTAACTGCGAGTTCTTTACCGTTTGAGAGTGGGACTCTGTAGACGTTTCCTGATCCTCCTTTCCCTATTAGATTCTCTTGCTTAATGGAATCCAGAATCTCGTCCTCAGTGAAACTCAGCACGTGGAAGGATTTCAGGTCCCAGGATTCTTCCTTCAAAGAGCGTTCCCGATATTTATCCCTCTTATTCAGCTTCATGTAAAGACCCAAACATGCAAGAAGCAAGATCAAAGCTACTGTGAAGCAAATGATGAGTGTACGGACGTTTCTGGGTATGCCTGAATGAGCAGAGCAAGGCCTGAAAGAGTCGATCGCGTCAAGAGTGCAGAGGCCTGGGTTTCCATCGAGACTACCGTTGAAAGCTTGAATGGATAGAGATTGTGGGATTGGACCTGTTAACCGGTTGTTCGATAGATCAAAAAGGCTCAACCGGAGGAGTGTGAAACTCGCCGGAATCTCACCGGTGAGTTCATTTTGGGACAAATTCAATGCATTAAGTACTGGTAAATGACCCAAAGATGAAGGGATGTTTCCAGAGAGTGAATTCTTTGCCAGTTCGATATCACTAAGGAAAGTGCATGACCCCAAAGAGTCAGGTATGGACCCAGATAACATGTTGCTGGGTAAATAAAGACTGCTCAAACTTTTCAGCTTCCCAATACCCGATGGAATTTCACCGGAAATTTGATTCTCACTCAGATCAATCGTCACTAAGGACGTTGCTTCTGAAATTTCCTTCGGTATCTCACCGGACAAGCGGTTCCTTCTAGCATGTATAGTGGCTAGGGCCTTCGCGTTCTTAATATCTGAGGTAATTGAACCTTCCAACTGATTCAGTTCAACATCGATTATCTCCGCGTTCGGCAATCCCCATATTCCAGAAGGAACCGTCCCCGAAAGCAAGTTATCGTTGACTCTGAATCGAATGAGTGTCGTGCAGTTCGCATAAGTAGCGGGGATTTCCCCGGAGAGCTTGTTCTGAAGTACGAGCAGTCTCTGCATCTTTCCCTTTCTGCACATATCAGGCGGAATAGTACCCGTCAACATGTTCTCCGTTACGTCGATGAAATCAAACTCTGCCCAAGAGCCAAGTTTCTGAGGAATGGGCCCCGACAAGTGATTAGTGTACAAAGAGAGATTCACGAGCTTTTTGAATTCGCCGAACTCAGGTGGAATTTCCCCTGTTAAGTTGTTTTCAAATAGTTGCAGTGTAACAAGATTATTCAAGAACCTCAACTCGGAAAGATCGCCTTCAAGCTGATTCATGGACCCGTCCAATTTCACAAGGCTTGTGAGACTTCTGAACCCGTTTGGAAATTTTCCAGTTATTTTGTTGTTGTAGAACTCAAACTGCCATAGCTTCCGAAGATTCCCAATCTCCGAAGGAATCTCGCCAGATATAAAATTGTCCGACAACTCTAAATTGACAAGTTCAGTGAGATTTCCTATTCCCGCTGGTATTTCCCCTTGGAGGCTACAATTCGCTAAATAGAGCCACTGGAGGCTTTTAAGATTGACCACCTCAGTTGGAAAAGGTGTGCGCTGAAAAGGGTTATCTCCAACGCTTAACCGCACGAGACGCGTCATGTTTAGCAGAGACTTCCATGGGAAAGTTCCAGAGAATCCGCTTTGATTCAAAAACAGATATTGCAACTGGTTGAGGGGAGATATATCGGGAAACGACCCTGAGAAATCGTTGTTTCCCAAGTCTAAGTATACTAAGTTGACACAGTTTCTCAAATCGTCTGCGACTCTGCCGTGCAAGGAGTTGACCCCGAATGCGAGCTTCCGTAGAGAAGGAAGCTTACAAATGGAGTCAAGAGGCAGAACCCCAGATAGCTTCTGAGATGAAAGATCGATTTCCGTAACGGAACCGTCGGAGTTGCAGGCAATCCCGTAGAAATTGCAGACGTAATTGGTGGAATTCCAGGAGTCAAACACAGGGGAGGTTGACTCATTCTGTAGCGCGGATTTCAAGTTGAGAAGGAGTTGACGGTTGTCGGATTGAACACCGGAGAGGAAGGAAAGGAGACAGAAGAGATAGGGGAGAGAGAGGAACATGTTGGAGGAGGGAGGACGCAAGAGAGGAGACATTGTTGATGAGAGTGTGAACTGAAGAAACTTGACGCAAAAGAAGAAGAGGAGCCTCAGCAAAACGGGTGATATAACGCGGAAATTTGTATTTTCGTTACAACGGTCGGTCCCTTTCTCCCTCCAGTACTTGTTTTCTTTTTGCCATATGAAAGCATTGATGAGGAAAGTTAATGCTACTTTTCCTAAAGCATTACCACTCACAAGATTATGAGCTTTGATAAACTGGCATCATTCAGTGGATGTTTTGTTCCAATGAGGTAGCTTCCTTGCTTAGATGGAACACCCACGAAACAAGCGAGGAGGGCTAGCTACCTCGTGAGGTTCAGATACTCCGAGGATGTCAATAGTATTATTGACTTGAAGTTGCAAGACAGTAATCGTTGCCTCAAGATAGATTATTGACCCAGTGCTGACGACAAGGGAAAAGTTTTTAACCGGGAGAAGCGTCATTGACTCGTTCTTCTTGAGTTAGCCAAGTGATTGCTTTGAAGACGGGTGTTTTTATCTTGGAGTGGTAAAAAAGTTACTCCGTAAATGCTTTGAAGATGGCGATGAGGAGAGGAGAGTGGGGAAGAGGCGGTGTGAAACACGGAAGAGGAGAGCCGCCGAGGTTGACTGGGGAGATCTGGCGCGAGCGCAGAGGAAGAGGATAAGACACCACACGGAAAATGACACTAGCTGACAAAAAAAATGAAGGCAGCTCACTTCCATGCTTTATTTAATATGCTGGCGCATCGCCTGCTGGACATTAGTTGAATGTTCTTCTGCTAAATGCCCTTCATTGGCCACTTCAATTTAATTTAACAAACTTAATGTTGAGTGGCGTCTGTTTGGTACTAGTGTTTTCCATCTATGAATATTATTCAAATGGTAATGCGAATTTGTTCCTTATATTTATAATGGAGCGTTTTGTACGCAGAGATGAGGAGATTTAAAAAAAAAACATCATCCGATTAAAATGAGTGAATTAGTATGACATCTGGAGCTACTCTCAAAATTAACCTAATTACCTTCTTTAATCATCCACCCCCTCCTCACGTGTGTATTAAGAAATAGGAGTGATGGAGAGAAGAGAGGAACACGTCTGCAGAGAATTTCATATATATATATATATATATATATATATATATATTAAGTCTGTCTTCATAATGGAATAGTTAAATAATCTAATTTGACGAGACTTATCTTAAATTTACATACTTTGAATTAATTCTTCCACTAATGGCATGAAATGTGTAATATATCATAATAGCATCCAACACGGTTGGATTTAACAGTATAAGACCTGTCTCCTGGCCTCGACAAGATCATGAGTAGCCAGTGTGGGGACAACGAGATGATCCTCCGCAATATTCATTTTTTATGGCAACGCAGGCAAGACGACACGATATATCAAATAATTGTACCTCCATTTGACAATTTACACATTCCCAGTTGGCGCCAACAAACCATGGTAGCCATATTCACAAACGATTCACACATTTTCCACCTATTGTTCCTCTTTTTCCTGCTGCGTAACTTAACTGAAAAAGGATTTCTGATGTTGTTGGTTTCAGAACGCGAGTTTTCACGATTCCATGAATTAATCAGATTAATCGTGATTGAGAATAAGATATCACGAGTATTATGTAAACGATTATATTTTACGACTAATAGGCATCCCATCTTTGTAATCAAAGATATTATATTCTCGAGAATTAGGTTCTTATGCGGTCCTTCTTCTATTCTTTCACCCTTCTCTACGGAAAAATAAAGTAAGTATGGAGTCAAATTTGCGTCGGTGACCCAAACACCTATTGATGCGAGAAGAGAGGGCGACAGTGAACCGCGCGGGCAAGTTTTCCCCCTCTTACAAGTAATTCACACGCACGAATTGGGATCATTAGCTGCCGATCGTTCAAAACAAAAAATCATTAGCTATCAACGCTGAGAAGAGACAAAAGGCAAGCGCATCAATGAAACCGATTCCCCGGGGAATTAACTCAATAAACCAAAAAAACAACGCGCAGAAGACGGATAGCGTTGAGATTGAGATCGGGCATTGAGCCACGTATTCATTGAATCAGATTCAGTTTGCAGTTTTGTGAACAGCAAATTACTACAACGAAGGATTGGGCCCCACTGGGCCACTTAAGATGAGTATTTCAGTGTCTAATATCTCTCTCTCTCTCTCTCTCGATCCACCTTCAGCATCTTAGCGCTAACAGACAATCTTATCTTATTAGTCATGCTTCCTGTAGGAAAAGAAGAAGAAGGAGGCACGTAAATTTGAGAGTGTGTGAAGCCAAATAATTGAGCGTGCACAATCTATAAAAAAGAAAAAAGATGATAAAAAAGCCACCAAAAAAGAGGAAAAAGAGAGCATCGTGTCGTTGTGGAGAAAGGATTGAGAAGAGACAAATGAAATGAGATCACCACCAGCATAAATCATGCTTTTTATCTGGCAAGTAAAACAACTTCATATATATATGTGTGTGTGTGGGTGGGTGGGTGTCTTTTTACCTTTTTCATCCATTAAAATATAATAATTCAACTTTACATAAGGCCGCTTTTATGTGAATATATATAATATGGGGGTCGTTTTCTTGTTGCAACTATTATTAGATTATACTTTACATATTTTATTAATTATTAAAATTGATGTGTATGGATGAGGATGGAAATTTGCAAGGATGTTCTAGATAGTCTGCAATTTTAGTCAAACATTCCACCCATATGGCCATTGTCCATTGATTCCAGTATCATATATACAAATACCAAGAGACACGCCTCTCCTCCTCGAGTGCCAACCTATTCCTTTTTCTTTTTTGTTGATGACGATAATGCCTTTGTTCTTTTTATTGGGAAAGAAACGGAAAGTTTGAATTAACTAATGGAACCTTCTCCGTGGGTAGATCATTTGTTATCCGATGGGCAGTTAGTGGCTAGTTATTTTTTCAAAAGATTCACGTGTAATAATAGTTGATGTAGTAAATCTCGGCAAAAAAAAGGGCAGAATCGATCTAGAGGATCTAATGTTTTGGAAGCTGGTCGTTTGAGAGACAAACAGGGCCATGCAAACCACGTCATATATAATCTTACAATTAATAGAGATCAACTCCTAATTAACTTTAATTCTCACTGTTTCTTGTGCTACTTTTTATTAACAAGATAAATAAACTGTTTTTTTTTTTGTAAATTTCGTCTCAATATTTTTTTTTTACATTTTTACAAACTAATTAATATGTACCAATTGGAAAAAAGAAGGAGGAGAGGAGACATGTTGGAAATAGTGGATGATTTTAGAACGAAGTACCCAGGGCACGCACATGGCACATACAGCCTATTCGATCATTGCTAGTTAACAAAAATTACTGAATGGAAGGGAAACATAGAATTACTATATATGAACAAAATACAATTATAACCTACATATTTACATGATCCACGTATTCTCTATGAGAAAGCGGCTGATCAAAACAATTAGTAGTCATTCACAACAACAAAATTTAATAATACTTTCCCAAGATACTAGCTCAAAATTAAAACTCTCTTAAAAATTTATTTCTTTTAACTGAACGTTATACTCCGAATATTTACACTAATAAACTGTAAAATAATAAATAAATATTAAAATTATAATATAATAATTATTTTAAAAAACTTTAAAGGGACAAATTTTATGAATCGATCTGATGGGGTGCGCATGTATTAGTGTGAGAGAGAGATACGCCGGCATATTCTCTTATATATTATGCTGATATAAATCTGTCATATCTTGTTTGATGATTATACACGGCTGAGGTGAAAAAAAAAACACAAGAATATGCAGGGTGGGCCACCCAGTCCCATTCAAGTAGAGTTACCCCTTTTTTTTCTGTCTTCTGTTGACTCCCTTGTTCTATTGTCCTTTATTATCCTTGTTACCCTCTTTTTTTTTAAAAAAATAAAAATTATTTAATAGAAGAAAAGGTTATTGTCTGACCTTTTGGCACGAAATTGCACGTACAGTGGTCTCTTAATGGCTCAAGGGGCTTCTCGTCACAATCAAATGACGCAACGCAACAAAATACGTGTATCTTCTTTGTTTTTATTTTTTACAAAAAAAATAAATAAATGGGCTCAGCATGATCAAGTTAGAGTACAACTTTAAAATTTAAAAAATATTTATAAAAAATTTAGAAGATCGTTTATTTAAAAAAAAATAATAATAATAATTATAAGAATTAAACTTAGAATATTGTGTCTTCTCTTCTCCTCTTTTTTGGGCGTTTGTCCCATTAGAAACCATAAACAAAACCGAGCGACGGAAAACACCATATTCAGGCCCAACTTTACTGCTGAGTCAGCAATTATGGAAAAAGGCCCAATTCCATAGAGCCATGCCCATGATCATGGGTCTTTATTTTAATGCCTCTGTCCTTTAAAAATTGCACACAAATTGGGCGGGGTTTCCTTTTCTTACAGCCGAAGAATTTTCCGTGGGCCAACTGACATGGCCTTACTCTATTTCGAGTAGGGCTGATAATGCGAGCCAACCCGCTGAAAATGGGTTGGCCCGCCGCGGGTTGGGGTGGAGGCGGGTTGGGAAAACCCCAACCCGAGACCGCCATGGCGGGTTGGCGGGCTAGCCCGCCAACGCGCCAGCTTTTTTTTTTTTTTTAATTTTTTATATATAATTTTTTAATTTTTTTTCAATTTTTTTTTTAAATTACATATGTCAATATTAATTAGATTCGAATCATGTCTTAAGTCGTCAAAATATTTATTTAGTCAATTTTATCACTATCTATAGATAAATCTATCACAAAGAAAATAATAATAAAATAAAATAAATATATATAAAGAAAGAAATGACTCAATGAGATAAAGTTGATATAAATTAAGTATAATGTCTCTTGTTTAACTAAGGCTCTCAAATTAGTAAAGTATAAATGTGTAATATAAATAATAAAAAAAAGTAAAAAAAAAAAAGCGGGCTAACCCGCCAACCCGGGGGTTAGCCCGCCGCGGGTGCGGGTCAAAAAGACCCGCATCAAAATGGGTTACAATATTTGTAACCCAACTCGCCATTTTTTGGCGGGTTGGTGGGTTGAGCCCGCGGGCTCAACCCAAATTACCAGCCCTAATTCTGAGAGACGGCTCTGCCCTCTACGCAACCACAGGTCTCATATTTGGGTCCAAAAGCCTTTCTCATTACCTGGGGACCATCGCCCTATGATCCATATAAAATCACAAGTTTTGATTACGAAACCATAATCATGTTGCTGATATATGGGCTAAAAAAGATTTATCTATTTTTTTTTGTTAGAAACTTATCCCCTTTATTTGGAGGAATTAATTGCTAATGAGAGTTTATGAATTATTTCCCCTTATTAAGTTTTTTTATAATTTGGGTTTATCTCTCATTTGTGACCAAAAATAAAAAATAAAGACAACTGTTCCAACAATATTTATTAAATATATAATTACTTAATTGACGTGACCTATTTCTTCTGGGGTCCCGATGTACAAAAATTGATAGTAATTCCTCCCACTCTAATGGTATCTTTGGTTAGAGGAGAGTGAGGATGAAAAAAATAATAGTAGTAAAATATTTTACTTCTCTCTTTTATTTAGTGAGATAAACTTTCACTTCTGAAGTATTTCAATTTTATTAAAAAAAATTAATAATTAAAATAATAGAAGTGGAAATAAAATTTTTTATACTATTTTATCTTAATTATAAAATTTTTAGATAATTTTAACTCTTTATAAATTATAAAAAAATATTTTATACAATTTTATCCCAAATTATAAAAAAATATGCATAAATTCTATAGTCACTTTTATCTTATAAAATAAAATTTTAAAATTTATTTTTAGTTTAATTTTACTTCTATTTCTATCAAAAAGTCTTCTACCTTACCAAACATATTATAATAGACAATAGAAACTTTTTTTTTTATAATGTAAGAAAATAGTAAAACTTATTCTACAAAATTATCAAAAAAAAAAAAACAAATGGAATGAATCACGCTTAGCTGACATATTAACTGCAGAGTTTTACTATCTTGTAACTTGTTGAATATCAACTAGCCAGTCTCTCACTAGTAAATATAAAGATAATTGTTTTCCTCCTTAATAAGCTCGAGGAAAAAATTATCAAGCGAACTCTAATGATAGTGGACCCATGAGACATGTCTAAAGTTCAAGCAATAAATGGTCTCTATTTGTTATATTAGACATCGAAAATTTCAATCGAATTTCCTCTCTCCACAACCAACTCTATTATCCCTGGTAAGAGCAGGAGTGTGTTTGGCATAGAAGATTTAGAAGTGAGGGAAAAGTAAAGATTTTACTTATTTTTTCCTATTTGACATCACACATTTTGTAGTAAAAGAGGGAACATTTTTTAAGATTTTTTCTTCTCCATCTCTAAAATTAGGAGATTTTAAGAAAAAAATAATAAATTATTATCTTATTTTAAATTATAATATTTTTTTAAATATCCATAAAATACTCACTTCTCATCTCACATTTATTTATATAAAAATATATTTTATCATCTCTTCTCTCAAATTAAATAATATAATATTAAAATTACTCTCCTCCTCTAATTATTTAAATTGATCATGATTAAAATTGTTTTTTAATAAGTCAGCTATAAAGGAGGCTCACTCACATCATCAGTGAAAAAACTAATATTTATTCCATCATAAATATAAAAATTAATTTATTTATAAAATATTAAAAAAAAATAATTAATTACTATTAAATTTAATATCTTAATATAAATTTATATTATATATTATTTAATCTATAATCTTATATTATATATAATTTATTTATTTTTATTAATTTATTTAAAATAGTTGATTAACTATTATATTTAGAATTGGAGTTATATTTATTTTACTACAAATTTGATATATGGCCTAATTTTTTCCGGGACAAAACTGTAAAACGGTAAAGAAAAACCGAACCGAATCGGTTTTCGAGCCCAGTCAAACATGCTGGTTACTATAAAAAAATATCGTAAGAAACACTGCCTGGGCGGCTTTGGACGGTGCTGGCCTATCGAGATAAGCCCTTATAGTTATAGTTAAGGGTCCCTGGACAGGCCACCAGCTCGACCCCCTCTGAATCGCGAGTCCAACCGCGTTCCGAAACTCCTTATGCGAAGCTGCAACTGAGCCGCCGCCGCCAGAAACTGCACCGTCTGCGAAGGATTCAGAATTTCTACCACCTTCCTCGCCGTCGACACTCGCAGCTCGTCGGCTTTCTCCACTACCCCTATCATCGCGTTCTTCAGCACTTCCCAGGCAGCGTCCAGCTCATCAATTTCCCCATCGACCAGCCTCCCCACTCGCCTCGCCAATTGCAGCATCGACGGTCCTCCGAGGATCTCCTGAACTCTCGCCATTGCCCCCGTCACGACCCGCTCCTGCCTCCTGGTATCTTCCTTGACTCGCTCCAGCGTCACCTTCTGTTCTGGCGATAAATCACCGACGGCGCAGTCCACCAGACGAAGCACCAGGGAAGGCTTGTAGTCCGCAATCCAGATGAGAGCTCGCTCGTAAGAAGTTAACCAGGCCGGGGAAAAGTGGAGGAAGACATCGTGATCCGCGAGTCTGGATCTCTCCTGAAAGTATTGCAGATAATGAGAGAGGACTTGGTCGATTAGGGCATTCTGTTGCTCCATTTTGAGGGGAGAGTCTGGAGCAAGGGAGATAGTGAGAAGCTGGTCGAGGAAGCTCTGTTGGCGGGAAAGCCATCCCTCGAAGAAGTTCTGAAAAGAGCCATGCAAATTCTGCCGTGCCCTTTCTGCCATTGACTTTAGTTTTTGATTGTGTCCTCTGGGTGGGGGAACAAGCGGGTGAGCGGCTATTTATATAGCTTTTCTCATTGAATTGATCGTATAAAAAATGGAAGAACATATTTCTTAAGCTATAAGGATTTTGATTGAATTGAGTGTGCAGTTTCGGATAATAAATTTGAAAAGGTACGAAGAAAAGGGAAGAGATGTCACAGGTTGTGGGATGTCGTGGCGGTGGAAAGCATTTCCGTGTCCAGTCGCGGAAACAGAACACCGGGAAGAGCATGTCATGTGATACGAGTCAAGCTTCCTTATATCTTTCTTTTTTTTTTGGCTAGACCGACGTATTTGAGTTTTTCAAAATTATTTCCTATAATAATTTTATCCACCTTCTACTTTTTGGGCCCATTAGTGTTTGTCAAGAACCCAAAACACTATGCTCTTTATTGGGCTTCGTACAATCCGACGTATGTGCTCTTATTTGAATCCGCCCTTATTAAGCCGAAATTGAAAGCATTGATCACGTGGTTTTGCGGTGACAATGACTTTAAAGGGGTGAAAGTAAAAAGTTGAGATGTGAACAAACAAAGACGACGGGTTTTAAAAAGGAAAAAAATCATAGGTGCCTTTCACGGAATAGTGGAACGCGGTTATTGAAGTGAAGCAGGACAAAACAAATAGTGATTTTGACATTGACGGCTTCTGCTTTGCTTGAATCACGGTATTATGCCAAAAAGCATATTCGTCCATTCTCCACCTCCCCATATCAACGTCACTATTCACTACTGTACCGTATTATCTTAACCGTATGCATTTAATTTTTAATCCTAAATAAAATCAATGTCTAGTTATTGACAAATAAGCCTTCATGAACTATGCCCTTGTGTGAGATATCGTCCCATTCACTAACTACTAGAGCCAGTAATTCAGGAGGGTTTGACTTATTTGAGTGGACTCAAATATAAGCCAAACCTTTTCAGCTTGTTCAAATAAGCCCAGACATATAAGAAAACTTATATTTCCAAGCCCCATTTTTTATGTTTTGCTTTTAAAAGAAACTACCTCAGTTGAAACCATGTTCGGTTGGAAGCAGTCAACAATCATTGTTAAGTGGCTGTTTCGTATGATTTTAGATTAGATGATTATTGTGCTAAATGTAAAGGGTAATGTTTTATGTACCAAGAATAAAATAAAATCGAGATTTTGAAAACCGATTATAAATTTTGTTTGGAGAAACAATAAAACTGGTGACCTCAACTTCATTTAATTTGACAAAGTACAAGTCAAGTTCAAGGGATGGGTGGGATTTCATTGGCCCAGAAATAATAATAATAAAAAAGAAAGGGATGCAACATTCTATTTCTATTTCTAGCCCTTCAACGACGGCCGTATCTAGAATTTGGTTGGGTATAGTTGCCGCCTGTTGGATAAGCTTTCAAGA
This sequence comes from Leucaena leucocephala, assembly GCA_037074615.1. NCBI lineage: Eukaryota > Viridiplantae > Streptophyta > Magnoliopsida > Fabales > Fabaceae > Leucaena > Leucaena leucocephala. The sequence continues at coordinate 2,893,365 of CM073517.1, read as the reverse complement.
ACCACTCAGCACTTCAAGTCTTCCTCAGGCGTCCTCCTGATATTTTTGGGGGGCTGAACTAAGAAAAGAAAGAATTCAAATTCAACTCATATTAATTTTACCCATAAACGCCAATTCGCACGCGCTGAGGGGTAAGCCTGTCATTTCACAAATCAGTTTCCCATCATGACGGTCGTTGGATTCAGCAGCCCTCCGAAAAAAGCGAGGGAAAGCAATAACCAACAAAAACAGCTAAGAGATTTTGGTTATTGTACCGCTTTAACACATTTTTGCCCTCGCGGCCGAATCTTTTTTCTTTCATTTCAAAACAGCGATGTCTTAATTCTTCTGTCTGAATCAATTCGAAGATGGATCTGTAAATCCACTCAAAAGAAGATGGATCTGTAAATACGTGCCGGGACGGGGTTAGATTGCAGCCAATACGTATAACGCTCTTCTCAAGTGCACAGTCACCCTTCGTTTTTTTCTCCTTCTGTTCCATGTTCTGATATTCAGATGAGCGAGGCTCTGTGAAGCCGCCGCTTCTCTTTCTCTTTCTTCATGTTATTTCGTACCGCCTCGTGGAATTGATCTCGGGCAGCGTGACACTAGATAGCAGAGAGGGAGGTGAGCTGAGATTACATTGCCAGACTCTGTGATGCCGAATCCCCAATCTCCACGTCCACGGGCCAGAGGTACACCATCATCGGCGCGGCCTCCACCTCAGGCGAGGGTTCCGCTCAGGCAATTGTTTCGGGTGGCTGTTAACAATATTAGAGAGAAATAATGAGAAGAAAGATGAAGAATCATATGTATTATTAATGAGCTACATGCTCATACAATCATGGTAACCCACTTGGGTTTACCCTCTAATCTACCCTCACTTGAGGGAGATAAACCTACCCCACTTGGGGACTTTGAGGAGAGACCCAAGTTACCCTCTCCTTCACTTTGGTGAAGATTACATAATCTCACACATCAATCATTAACTAGATCCCTTTATATAGAATTCTAGGGTTATCTAGGTACAAGTGATTAACACTAATCACCTAATTAATTCAACCTTCTAACACCCCCACTCAAGTTGACACCCCTTAACTATAGGTGTTCAACTTGCCAACACTACAAGGGAGTAAGGTGAATTAAAACAAATCAATCTCATTTTATCTTCAAAAACTTTCTAGCACCCATACTGGCAGGAGATTGTCCTGGCAAACAAATATGGGATCTGCAGACATAAAAGCAACTTTTGGAAAAGGCCAGAAGCACGAGTTAAATGTCTCCACTTATCAAATGTGTGTCCTCATGGCGTTCAACGATGCTGATAGACTTAGCTACAAGGAGATTGAACAAGCAACAAAGATTCCAGCTTCAGATCTAAAGAGGTGCCTGAAAGTGCTTCTTTCTTGCTTGTTATACCAACTTCATTCAGAGTCCACGCACCTTCTCCATCACTACATACTCTTCGAGGATATGGTCTCACCAATCTGTAAGTGCCAGGTTTCACCACTGTACCAATATCTATGAAGTTGAAAACAGACTTCAGATTGTTAGATCTAAGAAATCGACGTCCACGAAGGCTTCCATTTGGCATTCTTACTTGCAAGGTCACAGCGTTCCCATCGTCCAAGGATGGTTCTGGTGGCAAAGCAGCTTCTTTTGCTGATAACTGTCTTTCCAATTCTTTCTCTCTCCTCCTTTCCTCTTCACAGGCAGCCTTCTCTTCCTCAACGGCCATTGGTTCTTTTTCTTTGTCTGCCTGCCGTTCCCTTATCAAGCGCTGAGCTTTGAGTGAAGGAGGGCAAGGTGCAGGCTGCCGATAGGAAACCCTATTCTGCATGAAATCATTTGGAATTCTACCAAACATTGCAGCCTCGAGCATTACTCCTTCATCAAGCTCCACAGAAGAAATGCTTCTTAAGAATGGTAAAAATGGAAGTGCTCCAATCCTTCCCCTCCCAAGAATGGCCACAACTTAATGTCACTCTGCACGGAAGGGTCACGACCAACCTCTTGGCGTCAAAAAAAAACGGTGTTGATCAGGTTCATGGCGACCTGGTTCTTTGCGGCATCTCCGATCAACCTCTCGGTATTGATTCCCAGGAATACCACCATTCCTACCAAGAAGGAGCAAGTTTTCTCCACCTACTAAGATAACCAACCAGGTGTCTTGATTCAAGTCTACGAGGGTGAGAGAACAAGAACCAGAGACAACAACTTGTTGGGCAAGTTTGAGCTCGCTCTCAGGAATTCCTCCAGCTCCAAGGGGTGTTCCACAAATCACTGTTTGCTTTGACATTGATGCCAACGGTATCTTGAATGTCTCTGCTGAGGACAAAACTACCGGACAGAAGAACAAGATCACCATTACCGGAAGTATTCTGCCGCGGCTGTAACCCAAGAAACCCAAGAAACTGATCGGGACTTCAAGAATGGATACAGGAGGTACATGTAGAAATGCGCAAACAATTCAAGGTGGGCTTCAAAAAAGAAGAAGAGATGGGCCAAGGATTTCACTAGCTCTGATACCATGTTAACAATATTAGAGAGAAATAATGAGAAGAAAGATGAAGAATCATATGTATTATTAATGAGCTACATGCTCATACAATCATGGTAACCCACTTGGGTTTACCCTCTAATCTACCCTCACTTGAGGGAGATAAACCTACCCCACTTGGGGACTTTGAGGAGAGACCCAAGTTACCCTCTCCTTCACTTTGGTGAAGATTACATAATCTCACACATCAATCATTAACTAGATCCCTTTATATAGAATTCTAGGGTTATCTAGGTACAAGTGATTAACACTAATCACCTAATTAATTCAACCTTCTAACAGTGGCATCTGTGGCTGGGGGGATTCAGTTTGGGTGGGCCTTGCAGCTTTCTCTCCTGACGCCTTATGTGCAGCAGCTTGGAATTCCGCACGCCTGGGCTAGCATAATTTGGCTATGTGGCCCACTTTCTGGTCTCTTTGTTCAACCCTTGGTGGGGCACATGAGCGACAAGTGCACCAGCAGGTTCGGCCGCCGGAGACCCTTTATCTTAGTCGGAGCAGTGTCCATCATTATTGCTGTTCTGGTCATTGGTTACTCTGCTGACATTGGTTGGTGGTTCGGTGACATGGAGAATTCTCGGCCGAGGGCGATAGTGGTATTTGTATTCGGGTTTTGGATTTTGGACGTGGCCAACAACATGACTCAAGGTCCTTGTAGAGCTTTGCTTGCCGATCTTACTGGTAAGATCTTCTCGGACTGAATATATGATTGTTGTGAGATAATGAGAGCCTTAACTGAACTCTCTTTTGGAAAATTCTTCCAGTGTTAAATTAGCAACGTTATAACTTCCAAATGACGAAGCATTACTTTGCTAGTTCCTTTTCTGAACTTCAATGAGAAATTCGTTTTGTCAAAACAAGTAATCTTTCCAGCAGTAATTTGTCCTTAGATATTCCATCTGATCCCATTATGGTAATTGACTTGATTAATGTTAAAGTAACAGTCGAACAGAAGGATCAGATCGATGATCTAACCATAATAGTTGCTTTTGCTCTAAATAATCTATTAGATATTGTAAAACTCACAAAATTTGAACGAATTTACTCATACAATGATGTAGAAAGTCAAATTTTGGCGCTCAATTTGAATATCATGTGCTTTTGGTATACATATCAACAACTTTGATAATTTTGTTAATGATAGATACAGTGAACATGAAAAGACTGCCACCCATTTAAAATAAACAATTGTTTAGTCAGGGTTATACTATGCGCCAAATTCGAATTTTTGCAAAATATTGCAACAAAAGAAAGGGAGAGAGAGGGAAAACTAAGTGAAAACCCAAATGGTAAACCACCATGAGAGTACTGTTTTTATGTCAAATGCAATTCGTTGAGAAATGAAAGTGATCAATCAGGTGAAGAAACAATATATGAGATGCGCATTCTTCTTCCTTTTCTTGACTTTTTCTTCTATATAATGTTAGGCAAGGATCATCGAAGGACACGAGTGGCAAATGCCTATTTCTCTCTGTTTATGGCCATTGGTAACATTCTTGGCTACGCAACTGGATCATTCAGTGGTTGGTACAGGGTTTTTTCTTTCACTGTTACCCCTGCGTGTAAAATTAGTTGCGCAAATCTCAAGTCTGCTTTCCTTCTCGATGTTGTTTTCATTGTGATCACCACATATATCAGCATTGCAGCAGCTCATGAAGTGCCTCTTACTTTGAGTGGGGCGGCCCATACTGAAGAAGGGGCAGGAGAGTCGGGTAGTGCAGAAGAAGCTTTCATGTGGGAGCTATTTGGGACATTTAAATATTTTTCAGCCCCTATATGGATAATACTGTCTGTTACTGCACTGACTTGGATAGGATGGTTTCCGTTTATTCTGTTCGATACTGATTGGATGGGTCGAGAGATTTATGGTGGTGATCCAAATCAAGGCCTTACTTATGATGCAGGAGTTAGAATGGGGGCACTTGGTTTATTGCTGAACTCAGTTGTTCTTGCCATAACATCTTTACTCATGGAATGGCTAAGCAGGAAGCGGGGGGCTGGCTTTTTGTGGGGAATCTCAAACATCGTAATGGCTGTCTGCTTTATTGCAATTCTTATAGTAACCTATGTGGCAAATAGCATTGGCTATCTTGGCAAAGATGAACCGCCAATTGGCATTTTAATAGCGGCAATAACAATTTTTACCATTCTTGGATTTCCATTGGCGGTAAGTTGCTCAAATCTGCTTCTAAGCATATTTTTCTCTTCGGTCAATATAGAATGCACACCTCGTAGTGATTCTCTGAACCCTCAAATTAAAGGGGAAAAAGGTCTTATTCCATTGTTTGCATTCTCTTATACACAATTATTTCAGTTCTACCATGATATGCCAGAAATGCAAGTTTGGAATTGGCCCCATAAAGCAAAAATCGGATATTATGTGCGTGTTACACATATGATTTAAACTGACTTATCATAATGATTATTTCAGATTACTTACAGTGTCCCATACGCCTTAATCTCAGCACATATTGAGTCTTTGGGACTTGGCCAAGGTGGGCTTCTATTTATGGCCTTATTCTGTTAATTTCTTTTGGAGATTTGACTGCAGAACTGTTTAGATTGATTGTTCATACTTACAGGGTTATCAATGGGGGTTCTAAATCTGGCAATAGTGATCCCTCAGGTATCGTTGCTTTAAGATTCCATAATATCCTTTTTAGTTAAACAAGTCGCTCTCTCTGGAATTTTTTGAGGGGGTGTTGAATTGCCAATAAAGTTAGATGGAAGTTATTTTTATTCTTAGTTAGAGGCATGCCTTCTTAGACCATGGAAAAGAGGATAAAACCCTCAAGTTTTAAAGTAGTTATTATTGATAGTTTAATTTTTAGCAATAAAATTCAGGTTCAAGGACTTTTGGCAATTTTATTTGAGTTCATAGTTTGATTTTTATTAGAATATATTAACACTTCTTGATTTACCTGAAAACGATAATCATTCTCCCATAGGGGCATTCCCTCTTGCAGAAGCTGCGCTCCTTAGTCACCCAGTGACATTCTCATTATGAAATATGAATGCTTTATGTTTCACAGATGATTATATTACCCGAGTTTAAATATTTATCAAATATGACTATTCTGTTATGGTGGAGACTTAGGCAGCATTGGATTGGAGTGTGCTTCTAAGTACAGCAAATAAATACATGATACTTTGACTTACATAATGTTAATTCGATCGGTCCCCTTTATATTTATATCTTGTTAATACGGAAATTGAATTTTCATTTTGGATGTGAAAACCAATTCATCTGTTGAGGAACATAATTGAAATAAGACCCGCAAGTTTGAAAGTACCTATTATAGGAAGCAGAGGACATAATATCTGGTTGCACACAGATTACATGAAAATCTAGTTGCATTGACAAACAACTGATTATCAGAAGAGTTCAATTGAGATATCATATCTAGTTTATAAAAATAATTATGCAGACAACTTCTTCCTCAGTCTAAACCGTTAAATATTTTTTGTTGTTCGAAGTTAATGATGACTTGTCTTCTGTAAATATGTAAACATCGTGGGAAAGGACCTATTTTAAGTATAGTTTCTATTTTTGGAGCTACTTGAATTTACATTTATGATTTTTGAAACAGATAGTGGTGTCTGTGGGAAGTGGACCATGGGATCAGCTATTTGGTGGTGGAAACTGCCCAGCATTTGCTGTGGCAGCTATTGCAGCCCTTATCAGTGGACTCATAGCTGTCTTGGCTATTCCTCGATCTGGTAGTGGTTCTCAAAAGCCTAGATCCCACGTTTGAGGTACTGCGTTCTTTCTGCTTATGGCTCTGGTTTCTGTTGAAGAGGGATGGTGATAAATAAATAAGGAGGTAGCAAGAATTTGTACATAGCTATTTTTGCTTCTATCTGATTTTAGCATTTTTCTCGAGCTTCCTTTCATGAAAACTCCCTCTTCTCCCAATATTTTTCTAATGAACAATTGTAACAGTACCTGCAAAACAGTCAGAATGGTTGTGGTATGTAAACCATGAAAAATCCTCTGTCTAGTGCAAGAAAGGCGAATGCTCTTCAATCTTCATGTCCAAGGATCAAAATAAATCATGTAGCCCTATTATTTTAGGTATCCTAGCCCCTGGGATGTATGTAACATTAAAAGTTGTCACAAAATAACAAATGATTATCTGCCATCAGTGGAGAGTTTCTTCGTTGCTAGTCAGTCCCACCTGTGTAAGTTGTTGCTTGTATGGCCTAAATGGCGTGGCTAATTAGTTGGAGCATCTTCAGAAGTTGCTAAAGCTTGTGTTTGGCAGCATACTTTCCAACCGAGATGAGTTACTGTTGATTGGGAATTATTCCGCATGAAGTGTTCAATGTGGGAGGGGGATTCAATCTATGAGGTATCGGAATCTTACGCATATGTGTGATTTTTTTTGTCTGTGTGAAGAATGTGTTTAGTGGCTAGCAGTGAATATGTATTGAAACCGTGATGGAGACTTTGCTTCAATGCCCCAATTTTTGGCACTTCCTAAAGAGAAATTCTTGGATGACGGGTTTTATTAATAATTGTCAATTGTCAAGAAATACTTTTGAATTATGCAACAAACTATCGTGTTATTATGTACATCACACTATTCGTGAAATTAAAGTGTCTCCTACTCTCCCGTACAATGCCTGTTACCAAATTCCAAGGCTCCCAAGAACATTTAAGAATATCAACTTTGGGTTGATTATTAGTAACTATTATGATATTATCAACATCAATATAAAATATGCAAGTCCGATAATTAATAGTTCATGAATAATTATGCGCAGATTTATAGTGATCTCATCTCTACGGGTAAAAAGGAAGGAAGGAAGAAAAGAAAAATCCCATCCTTTAGCAAGGTGGCAACCCTTCAATCTGAATTACTATCAATAAGAACTAGCAGAATATAATTTGCTTCATATTTGATTTCGATGGAATATATGCGTGGCAAGGAACAGTTGTGCCCATAATAACATAAATACTAGGGAATCCCAAGTGATTAATCCAGGTTGTAAAATTGGAGAATGAAAATCGCACAGGTGTCACCCCCATCCCTCCACGTAACCAAATAGAGGGAAGAGGAGAAACGAGTTACTGCAAAAGCATCCAGCTTTGGAAGGCGGTGCGAAAAGATAAGTTATAGAGGGATACAATTAGGGAATCTGATCATGCTTCTAGAGGAGCATAATCTTTTGCTCATTTCTTCAAGCTCATTCTAATCCGTCTCATCACTCTTTTTCCAGAAATTTGCATTTTAGGTATGTTATGTCCAAAAAAAAAAATGTGTCTGATCCTCCACTAGTATCAACTTGCTTTAACATGCCTTCCTGATTGATGACGCTTTGTACGCCATTATCCCAACGCTCCTTGTTTCATTCAAGCCATTTGGATGCCAGCTCCGATATTCCCACACATCCCTTTTCACAAACAATATAAAAACGACATGGCCATCCGTCACTGTGCTTGTTACTTTCTTCTCTAATTAATTTTTCTAAGCATTTGGTTCTATTTCACGATACATATCTTTCAGTAACAGCAAGGGAAGGGAATCTCAGTTTGTATTCCATGAAGCCGAATAAAAGCCAGCATTCTTGAAGGCCTAAATGAGAAATGTGAAAGAGAAAGTTTGCTGACGTCGTGGATATATGTGTGTGTGTGTTTGCCTTCCCTGAACCTCAAGAGACACAGAGCCATCATCCCAATTCCCACCACAGAGATATGCATTAAATGGCTCTCATTCAAGCACGTCTTTCTCTCCCCTTATGTCTCCCATCTCCCATCTGTCTCTTTTCCACATGGCCATACCTCCTTCCCTCTTTAACCCTACTTGTGGGGCCCCTTCCCATCCATATATATGACACTATCAAAACTTCACCTCCATATAAATAAATATAGACATGAGATAGATGTCTATATATATGTATCTACTGAGTAAGATATACATGAATGAGCAAGCGGGTGCATGCAATGTAAGTTTGGAGTGAACGATTAGAGAGAATAGAGAAGAGAATGTTAAAGGGGAAAGCAGAGAAGTGGATAAAACTTGGGGTTTGGTGGTTGAGGTTGAGATGAGATGGACCAAGACAGACAGTAAAGAATAGAGGATTGGATTGGGGAAGAACGGAACATGCATGCCTACCTTAGAACCTGCAAAAACATTTCCCTCTTGCCCTCTAAATTACCCACCAACTACTGTGCTTCAAACAGTCCCTCATTTATATGTATTGCGTTTTTTCTTTCTTTCTTCCTTTTGTAATAATATTTGTACAAATATACCCTACGGCATTACTAGTATGCATGCCCCTTGCCTTTTTACAGGTCAGCTGACCCACCTAAGAAAACGAAGCCAACACTAACTGTACCCGAATTGGCTTCTCCTTCGATTATTCCACTTGCTTTCTCTCTTTCAGTATAAAATTCTTTATGTTCCTCACCCAAACACCGCGTTTCAGAAACAAGACTAACACCACTATTAGCGCCGTCATTATCAGACCACACATACTAATATCCTTGATCTCTTCCACGGCTCTTAACGCATTTAAGCGAATACATTCATTATATTGCTTTTTTCTGCAGTTAATTCACCGTCCCTTAGGATAATGTTTCCTCTCTGCCATTTTCTCAGTTTCCCACAAAAAAAAAGTTATTTTTTCCCTCAACTTTTTTAAGTTTCAATGGTAACATAATTCTCACTTGAGGAGGTCGGCAACTCAACGACGAGTTGAGCATTTCTTCTGAGATATAGCATAGCATAACTTTTTTCACTTTTTGGTGCATTTGATTCAGCTTGAGACACGTTCTCTTAGTAGGGCCCCAGGCTTCATGCATATAAACCAGTCCCTTCCATCATCTCCTTCCCACATACAAAACCCTCTTCTCCTTACAGTCTCTAACACACACACAGGGCATTATCACTTTTCACTGCTACTACTTCCCCTATAAGCTCGAACCAAGTTATTAGCTACTAGTTATGTGTAATTCCAAGTCATCTTTCTCAGCATCCCCATTTCTTTGTCCCACAAAAACTCATCTTGCAGCTCCCCAGAAACTCACGGATCCTTCCTCTGATCATGATGATGATCTTCACAGATGGCCAACTCCGAAAGAGGTACCCTTGAGGATATTACTTTTGTAAATGTAAATTTAATGAACTGGTTGGTTTATCTGTAACCACTCACGTGAAAGCAAAATGTTTTTCTGTGTTCGGTTTTGTATTATGACATAACCGTTAATATTACCGTCTTCTCTCTTTTACCGCATTCAGGTCTTATCAGAAATCAAAGACATAAGCAAGATATCTGGCCCAACCGCCATCACCGGTTTACTCCTGTACTCGAGAGCTATGATATCTATGATCTTTCTTGGCTATCTCGGCGAGATGGAACTCGCAGGAGGCTCCCTTTCCATCGGCTTCGCCAACATCACCGGTTACTCTGTCATCTCTGGTTTAGCCATGGGGATGGAACCTATCTGCGGCCAAGCTTACGGAGCCAAACAATGGAAGCTTCTGGGATTAACACTACAAAGAACAATCCTTCTCCTTCTATCCAGTTCCATCCCCATCTCCTTCATGTGGCTCAACATGGAGACCATCCTCAATTGGTGCGGTCAAGACCAGGAGATTTCATCAATGGCTCAAACCTTCACTCTTTTTTCCATCCCAGACCTCTTCTTCCTCTCACTTCTTCACCCTCTTCGAATCTACCTCAGGACTCAAGGCGTCACATTGCCATTAACATATTGCACTGCGGTCTCTGTTCTCTTGCACGTTCCTCTGAGTTTCCTTTTGGTGGTTCATTTCAAGCAGGGAATAGCAGGGGTGGCTATAGCAATGGTTTTGACCAATCTCAACCTGTTCCTCTTCCTTTCCTCGTTTGTTTACTTCTCCGGTGTTTACAGAGATTCTTGGGTTTCCCCAAGCATGGACTGTCTAAAGGAATGGGCGTCTCTGCTTTCACTTGCGGTTCCAACATGTGTCTCTGTTTGTTTGGAGTGGTGGTGGTACGAGTTCATGATAATGCTGTGTGGACTTCTGGTGAATCCGAAAGCGACTATTGCTTCCATGGGAATCCTTATCCAAACAACCTCTTTGGTCTACGTCTTCCCTTCATCTCTGAGCCTCGGCGTCTCCACAAGAGTGGGTAACGAACTGGGCGCGAATCGACCGGCAAAAGCCCGCATTTCCATGATTGTGTCTCTGTTCTGCGCGGGGGGCCTAGGCCTGGCGGCCATGCTTTTCACCACCTTAATGAGGCATCAATGGGGTCGATTCTTCACCTCCGACGAGGAGATTCTGAAGCTTACCGCCATAGCATTGCCGATTGCCGGAATGTGCGAGCTCGGGAACTGCCCACAGACGACGGGTTGTGGGGTCCTGAGAGGAAGCGCAAGGCCCACCGTCGGAGCTAACATCAACCTGGGTTCCTTCTACCTTGTGGGTATGCCGGTGGCCATGCTTCTGGGATTTGTGCTCAAAATGGGATTTGCAGGGCTGTGGTTGGGGTTGCTTGGGGCCCAAGCCTCCTGTGCTGCACTTATGATGTTCGTCCTCTTAAGAACAGACTGGAATGAGCAAGTTCGAAGAGCGAGAGACCTCACCACAACCCCGTCCTCTGCTGCCGATCACTCTGCAATTCCGACATTCGCAAAAACTCAGACTAACAGCGACTCTTGTTATCTTCAAGAGATAGTGATCGGTGACGATAAGCGAAGCAAGTCAGCGTCGCTTGAGACAGACCCGTTGATATTAGCCAGCGCTGATCAGAGTGTGAATTGAAGTGATGGGAGTTTTAGGAATGAGCACAATTTTTTGTTCCTTCCGATCGTTTTTGGGAGGAGTCGACGGGAGAGTCCCCAGTTTCATTGGACTGTACTGTACAATAATTTTCCACCCCACTTTTGCCGCTTTGATTATCCCCTATAATAATAATAGCATTTGGGAAAGAAAAATAAATCAGACTGCTCTTTTAATTACTTCATGCTAAAGGCATTATGATGGGAAAACATACCTGAGGATACAATAATAGTTATATTTCTTTATAACTATCATTTTGTAAATAACTATTACTTTAATTTAAAAATTACAAAATAAAATAATAACATTTATGCATACCATCCAAATTTTATGTAAAACTTTTTTTTGTTTTGTCATCATTCATTCACCCAAAGGACCCATAGGTTCAACACAACCTCACACTTGAGAAAAGTTTAAGAAATATGTTTAGTATCATAAGGTTGTATGATAGATTCACAATCAACATTATCGGTTGTTTTTCTTTACTTCCATTTAGGCAATTCGTATTCAATATTTTATTAAAATAATAATTTACAATAAATATTAAAAATTTATACAAACCATTTAGAATATTAAAAGCTTAAAAAGGCATCACTTTGTGGAATATTAAGCATAAAGTGAGCAAGTGTGATCCCATATTTTATGAGGAAAAGGGTGTTTTTTGTTGTTTGGGGGGGGGGGGGGGGGTGGAGAAAGAGAAGAGATGGGACTTGAAGCGGTCGGTTGTTTGTGAAGGGTTGTCGTTGCCTTCCATAAAAGGTAAAACCTGAAAAGCTATATAAATGGAGCATAATCAAAACTGCGCCTAACTCTTGTTGTAGTTGATTAGCCTTTTACTATTATTTTTAATATGCAGTGGCCCGGTCGATCTGGAGCTAGCACGCCTTCATTTTCTCGTATATGTATGTTTTTCTCCGTCTCCGCCGAATAAAACAAATTAAAGAAATGAGAGAGAATTAAGGAATGCAGGACAAAATCTATGATCCTGACCTATCCAATCATACTATAATTAGTGAAAGTTACCCCTTATGATTGCTCTCCACCTCTTTCTAACTCACGTTTCCCCCAAAAATTCTCTGTTATAAGCCTGAAAATTGATGTCCGCACGTATAGCAGAATCAGTAAAATGGGTTGCATAGTGTCCTTTTTTTCCCATGGTGTGAGTGGGATAAGGAAAAGACAGTTGAGAGTGAAAAATGTGAAGAAGAAGAAGAAGGGGAGGGCCCTGTTTGGAAGTGCAGAAACAAAAACCAGCTATTATTGTTTCTGTCGAGTGTCGACTCCTGAGATGACAAAATTTGTGTTAAGATCCACGAGCAACCATTGCTAAGGGTGTTCAATGTGTGTTCCTGGAGAGTGTACATTTTGTACCGCGGGGGTAGAGAGGTGGGAGGGGCCATCTGGTTTTTGCAGTTTCTGAGTGGTACACCTAAGAATGAATAAGGCTAAGCTTTGTCGTCTTCTTCTGCTTCTCTTCAATTCCATCTCATCTTACCTCCTGTTGGGGATCATAATATCTGTATCCAGCTCCAATATCCTAGAATTGCTCCCTTCTCTTTCTAAAATACAACTTGTGGAGAAGATTTGTCTCTGTGATGAGTGGTACCATTTCCTACATTTTGTTCTCCTTTCTTTCATTCTTTTGCTTTCATTACTATGATATATATCACTTCAGTAAGTTTAAAATAAGAGACGTTTTTAGGGACCTACATTATAAGTAGATATCTGAAAAAGTTTTAGACCTTATCCTAAGAATAATATGTATGGCTCATGTTCATGCCTATTTAACTAGAATCTGATCTGATTTGGTTTATTTTCATCTGTACCAATAATTGATATATATACAGTAACACTATAAATTTAATTACAGATACCATGCAAACATTTTTACCCCACACATGATGCCATGATATGTTTTCTGTGTAACTTTAACAAGTAGAAATAGTCACGGGCTGGTGCTTATCATGGATCCGGGTCTTAGGAATCATACCGTTTGACTTATTGTTTACATTCTCAGTAATGTTGGCTGGAATTTTAGCACCCACGTGACTTCTCAAATGATTCACCATATATAATAACATTGGTACCATTTTTACCCCACCATTACATTGATTATAATTTTGATAATAAGCGCATTTTTTTTAATTTTTATATGGTTTTGTACTAAGCCCCTAAAAGAATTCGGTTTTTACAGTCATGGTCATTTCTAGTCAAAGCCCTTAATTAAAAATGAAATATCTCTAAAGTGATTATAATATTTCATAACAGTCAGAATTTTGACCAAATATAGTCAAATAACTCTTTGAAAAAGGTTGCAAAATCTTGACTCAAGTCCCTCCGTTTAATTATATTTTAATATCTTCAAAAATATTATTATACTCCAAAGGTATAATAAGGAAAATGATCACCGTAAATTTTTTCGCATTATTCATCCCTTAGCTTATATGAGCCTGCCGTGTATCTCCTACAGAATAAAGTAGACGCTTCACGCTGGATAACACTAACTATTTTTTTAATTGAAAAATTAAAAACATTATAAAAACGTGTGAATGTGTGTGTAGACATACCTACAGACAGAGACAGGGAGAGGGGGTATATTACTCATATACGTGTGTGTAACGTCACCCACAACGTAGCTATCAATCTCATTATTCATCGTGCCATACTTATTCAACTTAGGGGCCAATACCTTTATGCCACGTGTTCTGTCCCCCTTTTAAAGGACTCTTCTGTTCCATTCCAACGCCAACCGTTGCCCACATGGCACTTGACTCCCACCTTCCCTTGCTTTTCTCAATTACGTGCTTTCATCAATCAAACCTTTATTATATATATATATATTTCAACCCAAATATATTATAATAAACAAAAAATAACAATTATTTTAGAATTAAAGCTCTTGCGACATTTTTCTTAAAAACAATATTGGAGAAGTATTGAACAAGTTGAAATGAATATGCATAATGCAAATAGAATTTATTCCGAGTTTATCCGGTACATATGGACCTTTTATTTCGGACATATTTGATAACTTTTAAAAAAGTAAATGAATCATAAATGGGTCATCTTGGCTTTGGATTTTCATAATGCATTGTTGAGAGAGTTGGCTTAATCTGGCAAATGGGAACATATTCCACGTTCCTTCTTAATCAATGTCTTGTCACTCACCAAACCCATCTCTCCTCAGGAACAGCGCCGACGCCATTTCCATTTTAGGCTTATTAGTGCCCTACGCAAAAGCTTCCTCCTCATGGCTCAACCCCTTATATTATATCTTAAGCCTATGCCTTTTATTTCCCTCCTCATCTCTCTCTCTCTCTCTAAAATATGCCCATGGAAAGTAAAATTAAACAAAAAAAAGACTCTTTCTTTCTTCCGTGTGTTGCCCAAAGCGTTCGATGAAATGACCCCCACCCCCTTGGCCTTCATTATTCCAGTCTTCATTTTAGGGTCTTTGTGGGGGAAACGGCATAACAAAATTGCACATTTTCGTACACATACAACTCAGAGAGGGCCGCCTTCACCTTCTTATGCATTCTTATTGTCTTCCATTATTGAGATTTGCCCCCCTACCAGGTGTCTCCAGGTACGATATTCTCAGCACCAATAACAGGCGACCCTCATTGTAGTAGATATTTTCACTCTTTCACGTGAAGCTACCGAGTTCTCATCAATTATTACGAGTGAAATAGAGAGGTGTTGTAGTCAAGTACGATGGTCTCTATTCATTATTCCACTAGCTATCCCCGTTCAGTGAAGAGAGATGCCAATCGTGTCGTACTTGGGGACTGTGATGGAATCATGAGAAGAAGCAGTGCCGTATTGGGTTTTCCAAGAGGTGGCAGGGTCCCCTTCGTACAATTCTCACTTGTTCCATTAAAGGCACTGACACATAGGAAATGCTACTGAGAGAATGCAACTTTTCGAGGTTGGTGCATTTATAGGGGACACAAATTGTCATTTGTAGGCCACATGGGATAGTGCTGATTTTGTGTGACTCTGACTCTGAGTCTGACTTTAAAGCTTTTACTTTTAGGCTTATACGCTGGCTTCTTCTGAATGTCCTCCCTAGGGGTGTTCATGGGCAGGGTTGGGCAGGGCGACCTCCCTGCCCGATGCCCTGCCCAGAAAAAGTATGGGCTGCATTTTGCAGCCCGATGCCCGGCCCTGCTCGGTAAAAGCCCTAACTATTTTGGGCTGGGCATGGGCGGGCTGGGCGTGTACGGGCTGGACATGCCCAAATTGTGATACCATGCTCATGTTGTGGAAAAAATCTGCAATTATAAACTTCTAAAATAATATCATATTCATATGTCTTCAAGAGTTAAATAATATCTATAATCCACTAAAAATAAGGTAACAAAAAGATAATAATTAAAGTCTTAAAATTCATTGCCTATAAAAAAATCTTGAAGTCTAAGTAGTTTATAATTACAACTTTACATCAATTTCCCAAACGTTGATAAGGATGGAGTATCTAAAAAAGTAAAATAAATAATTATAATTTGTAATGTAATCATATTATGATTAATAAAGTTAAAAAAATTAATATAGTTATAAATATTAAAAGATATAACTTACGTACTTAACTACTTATATTTCTAAAATGATCCTTTAGTCACTAGTAACTATCATATTCTCCCTTCTAAGTGTAGCATCTACGGAGAAAATAAAAAAAAATAAAAAAAGGGGTGATCATGGGCAGGGCAGGGCAGGGCAACCCCCTTGCCCGGTGCCCAGCCCGAAAAAAGTATGGGCTGCATTTTGCAGCCCGATGCCCAGCCCTGCCCTATATTTATCGGGCTGGGCAGGGCTATTTTTTCGCGGGCTCGGGTGGGCATACCGGGCCGCGGGCTTTATGAACACCCCTAGTCCTCCCATTCAAAAACCCTACCCAGCTTATCTCAGTATGTAGTAGTACTTGTCTCTTGTACAATGAGTGATAATAAAGGTATATGGGGGTCTCTCCCTTTACTTTTCCTTTCGTTCTTCTTTTTTCACTTTGAGTCACCCTCCATTTGGCATGTCTCAAGTTGAAAAAGCTTCCTTTGCTTTTAGCCCCCTCTTGTGCGCATGTTCTTTTACTTTGAGTCACTGCTTATTAGAATAGCAAGAGTCAATATTCAAAGGCCCACTAATTAGGAACCTATCATCAAATAGATTAGCCCCCTCTCCCTAATGCCCACTGCGTACCTATATCTCTCTTAGAGGATTCCCTCTTGACATAATGACATCTCAGCTTGTGTTGCACATGATTAGACGATAGACCCTATATATTTTGTCTTACTTGAGTTGTTGCCTAGTTCATAATTTATATTAATAGTGTGATTGTCTATATAATTTTTGTTGCATATATATATTGATCTGTTAATATTTATGATAATGCTTTTCATTAATTCCATATACATGACTTGACATTGTTTAAATACTTTTGCCCGTTCTGTTCATGAACCCCCACAAGATATATGTGCTTGGACATGGACGAGCAAAGCATGGTTCGTGGTATAGCATGAAAAACTGTTAATTATTTCCCAAAGTTGCTTGTTAATTTGGCTCCCTATTGGGCGTCGTGATTCCTGCAACTCTATATAATGGGATCTTAACTTTTAAGTTGCAGCTACTCAACTGACTGAGACTAGTTATTGAATAAATATCATATAGGAGTGACCTTGTTTTGAATTGACGTGGAAGTGAAGGAAAGAGAAGATGCCACTTCCTTAATTTGAGCGTGCCTCATCTAAAAGGCATTTGATGACTTATTTTCATTTATATTTGTGGGGTTTGACTAATTAATTCTGCATCGCATTACTATGAATAATAACGGGGGAGGAGTGTTGGAATATTATTAGACTATGAAACTAAAAGATTCATAGGGCAAGAAGGGATGCATAATCACATCGAAAAGGAGAGTCTAGAGAGAAGCCACAAACACCAATCAATGTAGAGCATTACGCTGCAAAGATTCCAAAACCAATTCATGAAAAAGCAAAAAGAGAGGGAGAGAGATACTCGTACTTGTTTGAGTGGGTTTACAAGTCAAGGACCAATATGCACTTAAGATGGACATTATTCTTAGCTGGCTTAGAGAGTCAAAAAATGCTAACGATATTCTACAATAGCGACAGAAACAGGATCGATGTGAGAGCACCGTCCCAAGCAATTCTGTGATCATAATTAGTTTGAATAGTAAAAAGCTAAAGGCTAAAAACATGTACGTGAACAAAGTGGGTTTAAAGTCCAACAACAATAATCCACTTATAAGTGGAGATAATGGTTCCTGAGCCTGCGACTACTAAATCCAAATGAAAACAAACAAATAATGGCTTGTTGTAACTTTCAAGTAACGCATCTTGACTTTTTGGATATTTGCAAAAGCTCGCTGGTTATGAGTAATATGCAAGCGCAAGGGCCTTTACACTATTACGATCAATTGGGTTCGTGTAAAGTAGCTGTTATATTGTAATGGCTTGTTGATTGGTTATAATTTGTTGCATTCAAGGCAAGTGTGTGTGTAATTTAATTAATGCTCAAGACTCCAGAGATAACTCTGCTTTAGGTCTGGGGATGTAAGTGGAGAACAAGATGGTTTTGTGAAAGATGTGTATCATGTGTACCGACTTCCACAAATGGGACGATAGCTTGGAAAATATGGCAGCCAAATTAGATTCATGTTATGCCAATGTCCTATAACTTACTAGCATGAAAGTTCTTCTGAAAATGTGAAGTCGTGAGTTCCACGGTGTTTTTAATCTCAAATTATTAGTATATTCTCTCTTAATTACGAAAACAATTAGATCCATGTGAGTCACAAGAAACGAGGATAGCTACTCGAACCAAGGCCGTGCGATTTAAAGCACAGTCGCGAACACAGGATAGCTAGTTGTAGCCATAGGCATGGAATTCGATATGTTGCGTTGCAAAGCATGGTTCTTACTCGCAATTAGTTTTCTTTCATTCACAACCAAAATGTTGGAAATAAAACCTAGATCTATCTGCATGTCGTGTATTCTTTTTCTCTTTGATAGAGTCTAGGTGGTATTCTCTAGTTAATAGGTAGAGACTAATTTTGTTGAGATATAAAAATTACTAAAATTAATTTTGCTTCTAACAACAAAATATTTTTTATACATACAGCTAATACTATGAGGTGCCCCAACATTCCAAGTCCACAGATCCTAATGGGCTTCCCTCATTTTTGACCGTTGTACCGTCTCATCTTCCTCTCTCAAAACAAATTTTCATGGGAAGGATCCAGACCTTGGACCCATCAACACATTAAGACGGCCAATATAACCCATCACAATTGGGCTTAAGTTGATACATCCCAAACTTTTTCAAAACCCAAAAAAAAATCTTTTACCCCTATTATGTGGGTTCAACTGGCAAAAGGTGACCAACGGGGGTTGGTCCGAGTGGTAAGCGGCTCGGTATCGCTTAAGCGAGGTCTCGAGTTCGAGCCTTGGCGTACGCAGAAAATCCCCGTTGGGAGACTCACCCACCATAGCCAGGTGCGCGACGCGGGTCGGATCCGGATGTAGTCGGGGCAAAGCTCCGGTGAACCGGGTGGGCAACCAAAAAAAAAAAAACTGGCAAAAGGTGGATATGCGACAATTTAGAGCGTGTTCGATCCCTATAGAATACCACTTTGTTGTGATTCTAGACGTAACACTTTTGGAGACATCTTAATTATTAGGTGCATAGGTTTACGCCTGAGGGTAAATGACGGTTGGTCCTGCCTAACATCTATATCACTTAATAGAAAAATAGATTTTACCCTATCTTTAAATCATAGATCAGCCCAACACCTTTCTAAAAAATTTTATAAAAAAAAATTGGGTTTACACTAAAACTAAGCAACTTGATTTGATATACCATAGGCAATGGGAGGCATTGATTGACTATTTGACTTATATTTAAATTGACAGATTATACTGTTTAATATTAGTATCACGGAATATTTAATTCTATCTTTTGATCATGAGCTTAATTTATTTTAAAAAAGAAACTTGTGTTCAAATCGGACAAATTGAGAATAGAAAAATGTTAAAAAGCGAAAGTTGACCGTCCATTTTGTTACAAAGTTTTGGACGACATGCTAAATGAAATCCACAACGTTTTCTGTTGTTTTAGAATTATTGCCAGCGACAAAACAGATGGAAGTAAGATTAATAATAACTTGAAAAAAGAGAACGCTGCTATCAACGCCGACTCGCCAGCAACAAGCGATGGTAATAGGCAATATGGGGATAACAAACAGCCTGTCAAAGAATCATATGTGGGGTTTGATCGAAGCTAATTAATCATATGGAATGGCAGACATTTCTAACAAGAAGGACAAGAACCAACAGTTGAGGGAATCGTCAACGAGTCAAAGATTAAGAAACCATTGTCATGACATGAGAATTAAATTAATTATATAATTAATCGTGTAAAAATATGTAAAAAAAAAAAACACTGGGCGCGTGGGGTTTACCGACACAGAGGAAAGATACACATAACCGGCTCAATTCTGCTGGACACAATCGACTAGTTCCCTACATTGCAAATTAATGGAAATCATTAATTCTCCAAATAGAAATCATTAGTCCAACGTTGCAAATATTTTAAAGTAATGTATGCGATTTGATACCTACAAGTCCAGTTCATTCCGTGTGAGAGTATTTGAATAAATCTTCCAATAATCACTAATTATATCTCCCAGATTCCAAATTTTGTCTGTCAGAGCGGAGACTTTATCAGAAAAATTATTTGTGAGATTGAATAAGATGTTTTATTCTGTAAAGGCTAAATTAATGGGTGAATGCCGTTATTTTTTAAAATTCAATTTAAACCTTGTTTTTGGAATAATTAGCTTGAGAGGAGTGTCATTTTTAGGGGTAGGATATATTATTAGTTCACTTAAAAAAATTTAGACCACTCAAAAATTAAATTCAAAATGATCTTGTCATTCATGTAACAGAAATAATTACGCTCTCATTTCACATTTTACCACATTTAGGATTAAGTTATTTTTACGGTATAAAATATTTGGGATATATATTTGAGAGAGCACAATAATTTTAGATTTATATAGTGTATATAAGAATAATATATATTGTTATATTTCACATGGCTATTGAAATTATGCACACATGCCAAGATGAAAGTAATATTTTAGCAAGATTCGTAAATATGGAGAGAGACCATGCATTCAGCCCTATTTTGCTTGAAAATTGAAATTAAAAATATTTATGAGAAATAGCAAAAGAAGAGTAATATAAGGATGCTGATTTTTTTTGTTTTTTAAAAAATACAACATCCCCGGAGGATGTGATTGCGTAATCTGCCTTTGACTGCTAAAATACGAAACATAAATATTTTCGAAGGGAAACTGTCATTTAAGATACGAGAGAGCATGTGCGACGCAAGGCTACAGTTATCTAAACAAGAAGGGAATCATCTCAAATAGTAAGCGCCCAATCACAACGTGTTTGCACAACCTCGTTTAGTTACGTGTAAGTAAACAATATAATTATGTAATTAAATAGAATTATTTTAACAGACCCCGCTAAGAGAGTCAAGCATGTGAATGTGAGGAGCGACCTAGACCCCTTCCAACTCAGCTAACCACGTGTTCTTCCTTCGATGGCGCCCTCCGCCTAACCATTTTCTCTCTCTATTATTCTCACAATCAAAACAAAATAAAACGGGTCTCTCATCTGAGCCGGACCCAAACCCGCCCCACCAACACCTCCCCCTCATCCCCACCTTTTCCCATTCCACCTTCATCCTTCACATTCCATGACGCGCTCCAATCGCCAATCTCAGGGCTCTTTTGCTCCCTGACTGTTCACTTTCTCCCGTTCCTCCTCCTCATTCACCCTGCAACTTTCACAAACCACCTACTTCCAAATTCCTCCGTGCTTCCTCTCTCTGCAGCTCTCGCCCACAGTTCCTGGCGAGTTCTACTTCTGCACTCTTCCTCAATTTTAACTGACCCTCTAGATTTTTCCTTCGAATCCCTTATCTTCTAGGGTTTTCCAGTTGATCCCTTCGGATCTTTATTAGTTATATATTTTCAATCTTCAATTTTTTTTTTGGATGCTCGGGTTTTGATCTGTGTCACGGAATTGCTTTTTCACGAGTCTAGTATGTAATTCTAGTTTGGTTAGTAATGGATGACTCGTTAGTTCTGTAATTTGTTCGTGGATTAGTTAATGGCGTCGTTCCGACGGACTTTGTCGCCGGCGCACCCCGATCGGCAGTACCAAAACGGTGTTGGCTCGTTTTCAGTTTCTTCTCCTCATCACAAGTTTGCTTCTAGTGCTAAGTATGCTTCGCCATTACCAGTGTTGTTTGCGTACGTAGCCAGTTTGCGGAGGTTTCTTGCTGGGTTTGTTGTGCGGCGGCATGCTCGGAAAGGGCAATGGAGAAGAGCATTGTTTAGCTGTTTGATATTTTTCTTCTTAGGTTTCTTGTGGGGTATGTTTCCTATTGGTCACGTTGTCGATGACATTCGCCGTCAGGATGTCTCATTTGAGATCAAGCCGCCTCGCGCAAATGCAGAATTGGTCCCTGAGGATCGTCCTTTGAAGAATGACGAGGCTTTTGTGATTAATCCAGTGCGTTTGAGTTTCGAAAAGCATAGTGATACCGACGATACGCTCGATTTTGTGCCGAGGAAGCAATTGATTGTGGTGACTCCCACATATAATCGGGCGTTTCAAGCCTATTTTTTAAACAGGTTGGGTCACTTGCTCAGGCTCGTACCTCCGCCAGTTCTGTGGATTGTAGTGGAAATGAATTCAGCTTCTATGGAAACTGCTGAAATACTGAGGAAAACTGGGGTCATGTATAGGCATTTGGTCTGCACTAAGAACTCCACAAATGTGAAGGACAGGGGAGTTCATCAAAGGAATACGGCGTTGGAGCACATTGAGCGCCATAGGCTAGATGGGATTGTCTACTTCGCAGATGACGATAATATATATTCTCTCGAGTTATTTGAGACCTTGAGAGACATGAGGTATTTCAACCTTGCTATACAATTTTTCTTCACTATTTATGGCATACGTGGCTTGAGATAGATTTTATGTTTTATAATGACGTCTAATTTGTATTGCAGCATTTAGTATGTCTACATTTGATCCATATTGCGATAGTTTTGGAGGTTTCATTGTTGCAATTATATGACATAATTTGCATCTTTTTTGTTGGGCTTGTGCATGTCAAAAGTTACCCTTATTAGAGGGGATTGTCGCTGGTTTTTTGGTTGTACCTTTTATGGGCTATCTCTTTATGGGCATGGAAATCTCAGCATGCAGTTGAAAATCTTAGTTCTCTTTTCTCTATTTGAAGTATGTTATGTTCGGTCACTTACTTTTTCCTTAAAACTTACCTTTTGAATTTCATATTAATATATTGTAATTGTGATGTTTTTTCTTTGGCATGTTTATAGATGTGATTATTATAAGTCGTTTACATGTGACTGAAGTTTTTTGTCTGGAAATAAAGCAGTTGGCACTTGCAGTTGGATTAGTGTTTTCTTAAAGGAACGGCTATCTGTTTGTTCAATTTCCTTACACTAGCATTCTCCAACACGTTTTGAAGTGTTTTAGCCTATCATTTGTACCAAGATATGTTTATAAATTGTAATTTGATTTGTGCATGCTTTTTGGTTCAAAGAATCTTCTACATGCCACCATAGTTTATGAAATAATGTGATCCACTACCACAGGAAAAAATATTATTCCATTTAGTTCTTAACTTTTGTTGATTGAGAAATAGAGAATTATAGTCTCGCCATACATTTTTTCAAACGATTTAAAAACAGTCTGCACTTATAGTTGTCCTTGTTAATTAATTACGTACGAAAATATAAGCATTATTTCAAACGATTTAAAAACAGTCTGCACTTATAGTTGTCCTTGTTAATTAATTACCTACGAAAATATAAGCATTATGTTTTTCTTGACTGCCTCTATTAATGAACTCTGGGTGTTCCTTCCTATTGTTATGAAGAGTCGCTTCTATTGACACATCATCTATAATGGCATATTCTAATGACAAACTAATTTTTTAGACGCTTCCGCACTTGGCCTGTTGCCATGCTTGCACAAAGCAAAAATAAGGCCATCTTGGAGGGTCCAGTATGCAATGCAAGTCAAGTGATCGGGTGGCATACAAATGAGAGAAGTAAAAGAGTTCGTAGATTTCATGTTGATATGTCAGGATTTGCTTTTAACAGCACAATCTTGTGGGATTTTAAAAGATGGAAGCGCCCTACATCAAATCCTATTCGCCAATTAGACACAGTGAAGGAGGGTTTTCAAGTATGCTTCCTATCTTTAGGCTGTACCCTGCTCATCCATTTAACTATTTCAGATGTCCTTTTATTGCAGCATTTAACTTTTACTGTTATTATGGTAATCCGTGAACTGAACTTTCTAGTTTTTTGCAGGAGACCACCTTTATCGAACAACTGGTGGAAGACGAGAGTCAAATGGAAGGTTCACCTACTGGTTGCTCCAAAATAATGAATTGGCATCTCCATTTGGATGCTCATAATACAGATTATCCCAAGAGTTGGCTCCTACATAAAAACCTAGATGCTGTCATCCCTGTCAAGTAAACCCTCAGCGATTCTGGTGGGAGCATTTGGTAGGTATGAATTAATTATTTTTGTGAAGTAGCATATGTGAAATTATTGATCCTTATGAGGGATGCCAAGTAGAAAAAAATCCTAGTGACCTGTGGAAGACCGTCACTTAAGGCCACGGTGTTTCTAAATGCATCTCATTGTTTCTAAATTCATATAGTCCAAAAATATTTGTGGATTCATGTCATTTTAGCCGTACAGGGATCTAAGGTACCCTTGCTTTTTTTGTCTGACAGTTTACCTGTAATCCATGTCGATGCATCTCTGGATAGGTACTACTTCAATTTTAGGCCAGTGGCGCTGCCGCGTTTTGTTCCCTGGTAAAGATAGAGATATAGGTTGCATTGTTTCCGGAACAGAACAATATTCACTTTCAAAAACAAATTTTGTTCTTGTAAAGAATGTTACTATTATTTCATTGATGGAGGGGGGAAAAAGGTTCCCTGGAGCAAGGAAGGGGGAATATTGATCAAGTTGCATCTGGGTCCATTGTGTCGGATGGAGCTACTGGTGGCAAATTCGATGTTTTGACAAAACTGTTTCTAACATACGGCTTGTATCAAAATTAGCGAGGGTTACTTCACAAATATAGTTTATAAAGGTCTTGGCTATTGCGAAGTTGCCCTATTGATGACTGGCTATTGCGAAGTTGCCCTATTGATGAATTTCCAAGGTTGGCGTGACAATACATGCAAAGCTGTTCAGAAGCTTTTTTTTAGATTATCACATATATAATGCAATTGCAGCGATGATTCCATTTAACCTTATTATCCGTGAAAAGCAGCAGCACAGTAATGATATTGATGACTTGGCTGAATTGCATACAACTATCTATACCGCTGTTAATGTAATAGTTTTGATTCTTCTCAAAAACATCACATCTGTGGTCTCCAGCTTATCAAGATGCCATTTCATTTAACATGACATCCATGGGGCTACTACCTCGCAATAATCCCAATCATCAAGGCAGAAAAAGAATGAGAGGAGAAAAATGAGGGGGGTTTAGAAGGCGAGGTTAATTACATATATATCCCGTTATCATTTTTGTTCTATACTTTATCAGCATTATGACATCCTTCGAGGAATCAATGGACTGACTGGGAAAACAAATTAGCAGCAGGGCGAGATACGTGGGATAGTGGGTCATTCATTGGCTTTCAGGGAGGAGGCATCAAAATTGGATGAATATATATATATTACAATAAATGAGATAGAACCATGAAAAGCAGCCTTGGCGAATTTGCCGCAGCATTGGAATGGGGCTCTAGAGATCGGCATGACATCTTGATGCAAGTCCCCAGAATAAGAGGGCCTTCTAGACTCTGGAAACAAGAGTCCAGTCCAAGTGATCCGTCACTCTGTCCACTCTTCTTATTTATCTTGGGACGTCTGCAAAACCCGAGAAAGTGACAAATCTCCTCTATGCTCTACAGTGATTAAGCTGAGCCAACTAACAAAATTCCTGTCAGTCTCGACTATCATGTCAGAGTTGCTCCGGGAACTGAAGAACTTGTGTCAGAAGGGTTCAATGGATGTTGCTGCATTTGTTTTTCATTTGCAAGACCAAGCACAACTAATGTTGACCTGTACATGTGAACATGAGTTAGCTGCAACAGAAATTTAGTGTCCTTGAAAGTATCCATGTGTAATTATGAAATAGGTTGGGTAGCATTTGCAGGTAAATCTTTGAAAGCTCAGCTCAATTTCAAAATTGTTTCAGGGTTGAATTAGAGACTATCTATCCCCAACCTTTCTTTCCCCACAGCCATGTCTAGAAAAGCTTTACCTAGGTAGCGAAGATTTTACAGTGGGTTGACTGGCGTAAGAAGCAAGAGGACCTCTGAGATTTGCATGTTTGTTGAGAGCACTTTCTAGTTGTGGAGGCGGCAACTGCATCCATAATGCAAAAACAGAGGTTGAATCTAATAGATAACACATGAGCATGATGTTCTGTAGGTGAACAATGTAATACCTGCAATAATACATGAAAAGAACGCGGCTGAGTCTGATAGACACATTTTAAGAAACCAACCCAAAGTTTTGGCATGCGCCACACCTGCAGTCAGTATAAAAGTAATCAATTAGTTGTCCAATCTATTGTTAATCAGTAGTTTTGAGAAGACAGTTAAATAAGAGAACCAAAATAGTCTCTATTCCAGATTCAGTAAAGCTTACCTGTTTACTAACAAGTTTCGATAATATCTCCATAACACAATCAACCTACAAATAGAGAATAAATATTACAAAAAAAGACTCCAGACACTAAAAAGCAACCTTTAAAAAAATCTCCAAATTTATAAAGGGAAGGCCTTGTGTTTGAACCGGAGAACTTATAATAATTAAACATATATTAAAAATAATACTGAAATGGATAACGACGTCAACAAAAAAGGGTGAATCTAAATGATTCTATAATAAAATTCTGCACAATAACTTTATATAATTGAGAAGACTTCATCACAAATTGGGAAAAGATCTTCATTGAAACATTTGATAAAGGGGAAAAAGGAGAGCATCATTATGAGAGAAGGAAAAAGAAGGGTAGGACAATATTAGCCTTGCCTTCTCAAGACATCGCCTCTTTGTAAAGAAACATGAGGACTCAAGAAGCACCAATGTTCCACTTTCACCTCTAGATTATTTAAATATCCATAGAATTGTCCATCCATGAACAAGCCAGAAAATAGGAGGAAAGGAAACAAGCTGGTTGAATCATGTGCTCCAAAATTGATGTGTACACTAGTGTATTCACAATTACACGTTTACTAAAGAGCATTCTACTTCTACCAGTACTTTTTAACACAAGAAATAAATAAACACTAGCAGCAATACAGGCACCAAAAACAGGCAACAAGAGATTTACCAGTACTGGAAAAGCATCAACTGCCTGAATAACTGTTCTCATGAAAAGTAGAGGCAATGGAGTTTGATCAACCTGAAAATTTAACAAGATTCAAATGATCATATTGTAATATATCTACTAATTACTGTTGACCAGTTTGAGTCTACTTACCATCTGGTTTAATGCTTTTGCCAGAACCTGTTGTGTGAACACAGTACGTTGCTCAAAACAAGCTGTGCAAGCATCAGTTATCTGATAATGCAAAAGAAACGGACAAAATTTGAGATATCAAATCTGATAAGAACACCGCACACAGCAAGAGGAGAAGTCATTTGGGTTTCGGAGGGTGTTTTTTTTTTTGTTTTTTTTGGGGGGAGGAGGTGGGGAAGTGTGTGCCAGCCAGGAAAGTATTGAAGCTTTTGCGTTGAACACACTTAGCTTTTGTCTCTAGAAGGGGGAGGGTGGTTGTAGGGAAGTCATGGGGTGTAATATTAATTTAAAATGACAGAACCATGCCTTCTTAAGTGCAATGCCATCTTTCTCAGGAACAATTCCATGGATAGCAACCAGCACTTCTACAGGTGTCAAAGCTGGGCCTGTATGAGCAGAACCCTGCCATAAATATTTGCAAATGATAAGCACATATGAATGAAAAAAGATAAGCAAAAAATTAAAAAAAATCAATGACATTGCTTTACGAACTTCAGTTTTTGCTGAGACAGAATACTACTGTAAAAATTCAAAATACAGTTAACAGCCCCAAGACTCGTAAGCAACCCAGAACAAGCATCAGAGACAAAAAATATGAACTTCAGGTTAAGCGTTTGCATATACCTGTAGTACATGAGCAAGTGCCATTTGGAACTTCTCCAAAGGAAGATCAAGAAGCCGAGGGAATATTGGTAAAACCTGCTACCATTAAAGTTTAACGGCATGAAAACATGACCAGCTAATGTATCGCAATTAAAATTGTTATATGCTTCTTTCTAAACTTACTGTTTATGGAACTGAGAAAGATGAAACTAGCATCTATATGCAAATTGCAGAAGGGAGTTAGAATACTTTCGTGTCTTTCATTGATTCTGATCGAATGAATATATACAGCAAAGGGCCAACTAATCAAGGCCGAAATAGATAGGGTAGGGATATAACGAGATACAAGGAATAAAAGTAAATCCCATAAAATCCTATCTCCAATAAATACATATATTCACAATTTAATTATTGGATTTCCACACAAATCAAAATAACAATTTTCTCCAGTTATAAGGCCATTGATTTACAAACAAAACTAGCTGAAGACTATAAATTCAAATTCAAAATTAATATAATTTAAACAAACGCCAACTGGTATTTATATTTGACACTGAACTGAGAATTCAGAATTTACTACGCAACAAATAAATGAAATTAACAATGAGTTTTGTGTCATCTGATATATGGATAGGTTTGTGCATCATTTGGTAGCAGGTATCCCAAGGTTAAATCCTGAACAGAAGATTTTTCTTGTCATGGATACACTTTACCATGACCCATGAGCGTGGATAGAACTTTCGTAATTTCCATCACTCTCATAAGAACCTTAACAAATGTTATCAGGACCGAGAAGGAAGAAGATTGTCTGTAATGCAGATGAAACTAATGTTTCATATGTGCGTTTTAATAGAAGAATCAGCTTTTTTATTTCCTTATTTAGGGTCTTCTATTCCCGCTATAATGCAAGTGCTTCTCTATATTCTGTGATCTCCGCCAGATCTTTAGAGACTGGCCCTCTATGTCTAGACAGAGTAAAAGCATACTATGGCCTTATTTCATTTCATTTCCCTCTTTTCTTCACTTAATGCTAAAAACGAGGTGAATGCAGCTTGCTAAATGGTAGATTATATATATATATATACACACACAAAAAAAAAAAAAAGAGAGAGGGAAGGAATGAATTGACCTCATTTTTGGAAAGCGATGGAAGAAAGGGAACAAGAATTGAAACATCCTGCAGCACAGAACTATTAGGGATAATTATATATCCAAAAATGTAAGCATCAGAGGAGAATTCGGGAATGCTGTCAAGGCATACCCTTAATTTAGTTTCATATAAATGCTTAACAGTAGCTATCAGATCAGCAGATTGCGTCGTTTCTTGCATCAATATTTGCAACACCTACAAGGATAGAAACAACATTATAATAATTTATTTTGTACTTCAAAAATCCACTTACCCTTCTGCAGGGTGAAATAAGCAATCCTCAATAGTGAGAGAGGAAGCTACCAATGTCAGAAGGTTTTCACTTCCTTGCGGCGGATCGGATATAATATGGAGAACTTTAGAATAGGATTGCCCTAAGGCCCTCAAAAGAATAGGAATGTGACGATGAATGGCCTGCAAGTACCCAAATAAAACAGGCCAAAAGCATTAAACCAAAAACCGATGGCGCAAATTATAGTTTAGAAGCAACATCACGGTGTCTACTGCTTTTTATGAGTTATCTTTCTTCATTCTCATGTTTTTATTTGTCCACGGCCCTAACTAGTCGCATGAACAAACTCATTATCATAATTTAGTTGCCAACATATATAATTGAATCAAGGAAAACCAGAAACCTAAGGCATTTTAAGCAAAACATTCAATGTGATACAATTCTCAATTCTTAGCCAAAGGCAAAACCAAACATTCATGACGGATGTTGAGTTTCAGGAAAAGATAACTGTTTAACCTCCCATTATATTAAAATTAAAAATAGACCAAAGACACAGATTTTCGACCTCAGTGACTGTATTTATAGAACAATTATATCAAAAGAAAAATGAAACAATACCTGCTTTACAGTTTTTGGGGCTCGCGCATAGGCATCAAAGATAGTTTGAAGAAGGCTGGGTTTCTGCAAGATTTTAAATAATGTGTTGGTTTTAACAAAACAGACAAAAAGTAGTCAGTTGCAGTCATTGTCAACTCCTAAGCTGTACACAAATAAGTAAAACAAACCTTTGTGCATAAAGCAAAAAACAATGATATGAGACGTTGAGCTTCAGAGAATGACACAGATGCAACATTTGGAGCCACTGGTTTAGCAAGTTTAGAGGGGTCATTTTCAGATGTGGTGGATACGGAAACTTGCAGTGGACCTGGTGTTTCCTGAATTCCAATCTGTAAAATTAATAGGCTATTAACTGTGAAAAATTAATTCATTTAATTAAGAACATTGAAGAAAAGATCCCCTTAACGTAATAGAAAATGAACGCAATACTTCAATGTTACTGGCCGTCACATCTAAGTTACCTCTATAATTTAGGACATCAGCATAGCCTATTCTACTGTGTTGCAGAAACCCATGCCTCATTAAAAAGTTCAAATGAATCAAGATGGGCCAAATTGGTAGCAACCAGCTTGACATCCAATAATTCATTTAGGATTACTATGAATTCTTCAAAGCAGCCATTTCAGCAGAGTGTAATCAGATGAGACAACCAAGAGGAGGTCGAAAAAGAATACAAGTGTTATACCTCTGCGTCAACTCCTTGTTCAATAGGTCCAGATTCAGAAAGACCCATATCTAAGACTTTCTGGTCTACAGCAGACAGAAGCATCTGTTTAGCAAACTGTTCAACATCTTCTGATATGTAGCTCAGCTGATAGAGCTTGTTTGCCACCTGCCCAACACACCAGACAAAATAGACTAGTGGTTACCAAATAAATTGATAGAGCCTGACAGAATTCATATAGCCATAAGTTTATATACCAGCCGAATAGCTTTTGTTCTAATCTCATCCTGGGGGTGAACAGCACACTGCCACATTGAAATGAATACATTAGTCCCATATAATATAAATTGACAGTGTTGACCAGACAATTACTCCAAAAATATTAACAATGCTTTCAATCCCTCATTTCATTTTTCCTCATTATACACAAAGTTGCTACGATAGGTCAAATAGCAGAAGCGTTAAGTGGAGCAACTCTAGTGGTCTTCATGGATTGCCTCAAGATGTAAGTTAAGCTTGGAATTGGTAGTCCTAGAAAGCCCAAAGTTTATATTTTTAATTAACATGAATCTGTCTGATTTTTAATGGGTAGTATGGTTTTTACTAGTTTTTCCCTCCAGTTTTTGGTTACTTTCCGATAGGAACAGTTGCTGGTTTTCTGGTTGAACCAGTTGGTCTGGTCTGATTTTCCTAACATTAATGGAAATAATTATACCATGGAATAATCAAACTGGCCAGCAATGTGATTACAGTACCTTTAGCTATACATACATAACTAAGTTTAATAAGAGAAGAAAAATTCAAAAAAAACAAGTCAGCTCATTCAGATGGATTGAAGAGATCTTTATCAATAAATGGCTGCGTGGAAAAGTGAGACTCTAGCCAAATGTTATTAATTTGTAACGCTGACAAACATGACACAAATGGTTTCATCCAACATTTATGAATATAAAAATTGTTTTTCCTTTTTGTTTGCTACAAATATCAGCATAACTCCAAAAACTCAATTCATTGCATATAGTCATGAGATTGTTTTCATCCTTAATGGCAATAACATACACTGTCCCTCTGATAGGTAATATTCTGCTAGTATATACTCATGAATGATAAGTTACCTTTAACGCTATATCCAAGCATGCCTGCCGATATTGTGGACGCCCCAATATCAAACTCCATATCGCACCAAGGCCTTGAGTTACACGTTCAATGTCACGGACAACTTTACCATGACGATCAAGAACACTAGAATAGCAGAGATCATTCAAAACTTTCAACGCAGGTTCAGGCAAAAGCGGCACTTCACCTAGAAGTCTACTAAAAGACTTGTCTGAAGCTGGGAAAAACTCCAACACAGATTTGGCCTGCAAGGAAACTGCTGTTATCCATGCATCCCAAGGAGTGTTTTATTCATCATTTTATGTTCTTTAAAGACCAGAATTCAAGTATTTTAGTTATTTAGAGATTTTATTTTGTTTTTCGTGACTAGCTAATTTGATATTGCTTTCTGCTTATAGTCTCGGATTAGTTTGTATCAATTTATATTAGCTGTGATGATGAATGAAAGCAAGCAATGAGACAAACTATTTCCATATTTTCTTTATATGCCTGACACTTCTATCTAGAAATCTTCAGAAACAGTATAACCATATTTTCTCAGGAAAAGCAAATAATAATAGTATCGTAATAAAAAAGGCCAAACAAGCTATAATGTGCCTACCACCCCCAAGAGAAAATTTTCATACAGAACAGCAGCAGATGAAGAGTTTGGAATTGAATCCAGCATAACACAGGAGTGCAGATGGAACAAAACATGCAATACAAGTTCATGGCCCTGCAAAACCCATTTCAAAGATTATGTTAGCAGTATGTAAAATTTTTAGGCAAAACAGAAATGAACAGAAACAAATAGCAAGTGATATTTTTCAAACAGAATGATGATCTCCTCCATAACCGTTCAAATTACAAACAACTGTTAAGATAAACCAGCAGCAATGGAAACGTTTATGATATCGTTATTTAACTGCACTAATTATATTGCTCAATATGTATTTCTATGTTCTCACAACATCAAAGTTACGGTTTTATTTTACAAGCAGTAACAAACTCTATGAGCTTCAAAATACTACAATTTTGTTTTAGTGCAGTAGGTTCAGCTTGCAATAGCACAAATTAACAACTGCCTAGCAGCTGATCTATCAACACAGTTTGGATTTTCTGGAATCATACTTGACAGGCACTACTCTGCATGACGTGGTAGACAATTTGCCAACTTAGTTCAAATTTCAACAAACTAATATATGGTAGCAAATGAATATATCTGAAGCTTCAAGCACCATATTATGTAGTTTAAGCATCCATCATCAAGTGCTTTCAAATCCGAATAAATTCTTCCTGACTGTCATGCATAAATCTAAAAAGGTGATGCTGGATGTTACTTATAATAAGTAAGCATCCATTTTCTAGGTAGCACACGCAAGTTAAAACACCTTAAAGACTCTTAAATTTTATAAATGGTAAAAAGAATTCATTAAGTAAAAGGAGAATGAATAAAATGGTGAAAATGACTGCTCGACCAGGAATTGGCAGAAAATTGCTAACTACTGATATTCAAAGGCAACCAATATAAGAAAAATTAAAGGTTTTTTTTTTGTTTGGGGGGGGGGGGCATAGGGAAAACTAAATTATGTAAAATTCTATAATTGAAAGGAAGTAAGATTCAAAACACTGGTACCTTCCGCCATTGGTCATCCAGGACATGTTTTTGCAGCATCAAACTAAACTCTTCATCATCATCAATCTGCATGGCAGACCAATATATTTATAATACTGCTCAAAACATGATAGAGAACAAATTATTAAAGCAAATCACACCTCAGATTTCCTCTTATTGCACTTAACTTTTTTCTTTAATGTTTCGCTTCTAGCTGCAGTTTAATGTTTCATGTTAAACAAACTACATTCATGACACTATTTATCCATGTCCTTTAAGTGGAACAGAAAACTAAATCAAAATAGCTTCTTTCCTAAATTATACAGAAGTTTTGCATGACTAGAGATGCTCAAAACCTCAATAACATTCAATCCCAGCCATTATTTTCCTTTATAGCAAAGCCCAGTCAAAATAGGTTAAAATATATGCCCAGCAAAATATATGTACTCAAATTTTTTTCAGGTAAGGCCTATATCTTGAAGACGTCTATGTGTGGGAGGTAGTTTCTTAGGAACAACAATTGTAGTTGCACTTCAGTTTATAAAATTTATATGACACCTTAAGAAGCGTTGCTTGATATAGGAGCATAGATTTCTAAATAAACATTAGAAGACAAAATAGCTGTACATGGATGCTAAACCTTGTATGCAGAATATATCAAACAAAGACAGAGGCAGTAAGTCCATGCCTTCAATATAATTACAAGCATTGTTGGCGGGGTTACCTGAGCTACCATTCGGGCAAGTAATGGCATGCAAAACTGCTGAAAATCTGTCACATGCAAATGCTTGTATGACTCAATAAGATGCTTAATTGCCTTATGTTTAATGTTACTTTCATGATCTTTGGACAGTTCAACATATGGTGGAAGCTGTGGTAATTCCAGACAGGTATCTTCTGATGTAGATGCAGATGTAGCATCTGGAGAAAACTGATCATATTCTGGTATAGTTGAATTGGTCCCTTTTGCCTCAGTATCTAAAAGATTCACTGTAGTTAGATCCTCAGCTATAACATCAGCAACAAAGTGCGGGGGATCTAAAAGAACATTTTCTTCTGGACTCCGGTCAATATCTCTGGGCTTCTCTTGAATCTCCGTCTTGGTAATTGGTTTTTCAGGTGCTGAAACTGGTGGACCTTCAGAGATGATATCTTCACTTTTGATATTGGCTGTTAGGTGTGCTGGAGCATTGTCCATAGTGGTCACAACGGAATGTGAAACAGGCTTACTCAAAGATAAAGATTCATCAAACTCTGATTTCACAGAACTAGTATCTTCCATAACAGATATGGCTGTCCCTGCAGCATTTACTGCCACACGCCTAGGATCCAGGCGACGAGGATCCTGAAAATTTATACCAAGAATACCAGTCAAATGAGCAAATTAACATTACATGATAATAGATACAGAAATATCAACTACAGATGCCAATACTAGCACACAAATGCAATAATTTTACCCTGCGTGGATCACGTTTGGAATCAGCAAGCAGATTATTGACATTAGAGGCATCAGATAGTGATGTGACAGTGGCCGTGGCTGTAGCTGAAGGGAATGAAGCTTGAGCTGTAATAGCAGAAGATTGAACAGAATTTATGGGTGCAGATGCTACAGCTCGCAATTGACTGCGTTGGGTATCAGCTTGTGTTACTGGTAGATCTCCAAGCCTTGTTAATGATCGCGGTGTCTTAGGCCAGTGCCTCATGTTAGTAATGACAATATCAGCTAACAAATCAGGATGGATCTTTGAAATAAGGATTTCAAGAGATTCAGCACCTCTTTCTCCTTCAGCAAGCAAAGCACCAATCATAGCAATCATTTGCTCCACAGCAGATAGTTCACTATCCGGCACAGGAACATTAGAGGATAGTTCACTTGTAGCGTTTACATCATGCTCAGAATCAAGTATTTGAACAGATAAAGGAGAGCATGGGCCAGGGAAAGAATGAATTCGCTTAGAGATGACCTCATGACCATTGGTCAGTTGTTCTTTATCCACGGGCATTGGTCTTTTTCTAGATAATTCCCCTGAAACTGGTGTCTGCGTTGATAGGTAATCATCCTAACCATTAAAAATGAAAACGAATGTGATACAATAAGATGGAATCAGCTGCTAGCAACTATCTCAATTTCACAATCCTATTTAGCAGCCATTAGTAGGTCACCCGTTACCTTGCTAGTTCGAACATCATAAGTCGAGCGATCACCATTTCTAATTAATTTGTCAACTTGCCGAATGACTTGCTCAGCAGCATCCCCTGCATTGATAGCTCGCAGGCTCCTTACCAATCTTTCTCTTGACTGAAAAAAATAACAGAAATCTTTTGAGACCAGCCATTTTATACCACAACAATAGCAGGCCTCATTGTTCCCCCATTTACTATTAGCATAGGATCCTAATAGGAGCTCGCTATAAACTTCATTGTTGTTCTTTGTTCATGACTACATGCTATTTTTTTGGGTGGGTGGCGATGAGTGGATGCTATACTAATTGGAAGCAGGAATATAGTAATTGAACATAGAGAATATGACAAATTATGTAGTGAGATATCCATAAAAAAGGCATAGTTTCTTCCCATCTCCGGTAAATCCCTTATAGCATAAGCTCTACTCTTCTCTCCCCACTATTCAATGTACTAATGCAATTGTTCACCTTACTAAGACAATAATACCTACGAGCTCTTTTATGGCATTCTTTCTATATTTTAATTTTCATCCCAACTTCCAGTTTCATAGTTATATTCAATAACTAACAAGCATGGAAATGTAAAGGAGAATGCTCTTTTTAAAATTTAAATTAAAAAAAAAAGCTAGGTGCTGAATTTGCAATCGCAATCTCTGAATTGGTATGTTAAAATAACTTGATTATATCTCAATTTGGCTGACTCCACACATCCAAACAAGTATCTCAAAGATCTAACAATTTTTGCTAAATAATCAAATGCGAATGTGTTTTAGACAGTTTAGTTATAAATTAAGTCACCAAGAAAGAAGCAAGGAATTCAGAGTGAAGCTAGACCATAAATCAGTCGCAAATTATAATTTCAGAAAATCACTACATTGACATTGTAAAGAGAACATTAGAAAAAAAAGAAAGAAATGATCAATTCAAATTGAAGATTAACAAAGTAGGTTGACATATGCATATTTACCTCTAATATTGGTAAGTGAGTGCACCTTAGAAACCCCAAAAATGCTGTTTTTAAGGAGTACTGAATACTGGCAGTATGACATACTTTTACTGTTTGAAAATTTGGATAAAAATCGAACAATGCGGGAAGAACAGTATTGCAGTGTTGTGGCCTTTTCCTTGCTATGGCTGCAAGACTGTCGAAGGAAGAAAACTACAGGGTTAAATCCCAGATGAAAGAAACATAGTGGGCAAGAGGGTAAAAGAGAAAGATCACATCGACCACAGAAATCAAATGCATTGCAAAGAGCAGCATAACCTATATAAAAGAATTTAGACCAAACAATTGCATCCACAGCATATGCACTCCAAAAAAAATAACTCCAAAACAACCAAACTCTGCCACCAACACGGCTATTTATTTTAAATAAATAATGTGCATCCCATAATGTATCATTATGGAATTTATAACCGAAAAAATAGAGCAGCAACAGTTACACATCTCGACATGAATAAGTTTCCAATTTTCAACGTCTTGTCCCAGTTATTCTTTTAATTTATTATTAAGATACAGATGCATATTTGACCTACTCCTCCGGTCCTAAATATAAAATCTTTTTAATTAATTTAATTATATTAAAAAAGTTAGTTAAGTTAGTTATTATAACATATTTTTCCTAAACCATCCTAATTATCTTCCTTAACTCCCTCCCTCATTCTCTTACCTAATTAGTTTTTATAAAGTTTCAATAGGGATAATTTAGGAAAGAGTCGGTAAATTTGAAAAATATGTCTTATATTTAAGACTAATATCAACTCCCAAATTAGGTTTTACATTTGGGACCGGAGGATTATTAAGTTTTCTAATGTAAATTACGGTAATTAACAAAACACCTAAATCACATGCATAGATAGCTTGTCAAAGGAAATTTTAGAATAAATGCTGATTAAAATTTGCTGTCCTTCGGTCCCAAGCACCCAGTAGCATAATGTCTTTTTTCCCTAATAGAATAGTTGTACAGGCTCACTTTCTGTTTTTCTTCCCCCCTTCCTGTTTATAAAATATAAATTCATCTATTCTGAAGGTAATCAAGGAGTTCAAATTTACCAATACCTGCAGAGTAAGTTAAAAAAGCATAGGAAGAAGAGGGGAAATATCGGAATTATCAGGTACGGTTTATGATTGCTTGCTATGAATAAACAAGCAACAAATTATTATTTTTCACCCAATGGAGGAAAAAAAGACGGTGATAGAAAAAAGAAAGATGAGCATGCTAATGAAGTTAAAGGTTAGAATTTCAAAATAACACTTACAATAAATTATCTCTGTTTCTATAAAAATCTTATTTGCAACATCATGGTAGCATCTCAGCTAGCTAAACAGGTCAACCTCTGCTACGACTTAATGGGATTACACACATTTCTACAATAACATCCTTAATTCAAGATAAATAAGTGAAAGCCCCAGTCACAAATAATTCTTACTTCAAATCCTTCCTTGCATTAACAGTGTCCACAAAACTCAAATAAAACCTCAGAACCATGAAGTTCCAGATGAAACAGACTACCCTATAACAAGGTTGCTACACATAGAACTCCAAAGATTTGACTCCCCTTTAAAAACTTGCAGAAGCAAAACTAACAATTATCCTAAGCATCATGGGCCAGAATGCTTAGATAAGTAGTTAGAACAAAACAAAAGGAAATCAGAAAAAAAAATCCCTAGGACATATTTCACCTGGGAAGCAAACTAAACCCCAATGCTGTTTTCTACAGCATAAACTTTAACCTAGACAAGATAAACTGAAACAAATTGCCCAATTTAAAACTTATTGCAAACACCACAATACCCTAACAGGTGAAGCCGCCAAGCCCCAGTACAATGACACATCCCCAAAGCCACTGGTGTCACCTCCACTGCAGTATTATTAGTTTCCCCCTCAAAACCCATCATCAACCTCAAGTCCATCATGAACTGAAGGTCACCCTAAATCACATGGACTCAAGTTCCTAATATTCCTTCAACAAAAAAGGACTTTATCCGTCAAAAGCCTTTGCCAATTGCACCATTCAGACAGAGTTTAAGTCTACCTCAATGAACAAGACATCCAAAAGTCAGCAGAAATTCATAAACATTACCCTTTCAATCTAAGAGGTCAATGCAATAAGTTTAGATATAGAATACTCATTCCCACAAAAGCTGGCAAGCAAGCTATCCAAGCGGATATAATGCTCACAATAAGAACAAGAACAACAACAACAATAATTAACCCATTCAAATTGGTTGATATTAGATTTTGGCATGATCTTCCAAAACAGCACTTGGTAAAGTACCAAAAGAAATTCAGTCACATGAAATAATTGAATTCTTTTCAATGGCAATATGTTGCATTCCTACAAACTGCAGTTGATCAGTTTATTGACAAAGAACAGTGAAGCCCAATTTTCTCATACAATAGGGCTTCCATGAATTCTCTCTGCATCAATGGGTGCAGTACTCAAGTAACCAAATGTATGTTTAAGACCAACCACATGCATGACATCTTTGCCACCAAGAGAAACTCAAGAAGCATACAACTGACAGCACGACATGCAAAATAGCAGTAGTGATAACTAAAAAGACATTTGCAAATTCCAACATAAAAGCCTTATGGACCACACTTGCATCCTTCAGGATGTCAAACCATTTATAATGGTCCATATATTATAAATTACTGACACATTCATGGTGACACATTAAATAACATTTAAACTACAATGAAAATCAGAATATACAGCAAGAAGTAATTATAAAATCATTCAAATCAAATGCCATAAAAACTGAGAAGTTTACATGACAACCTGTGATACAGATGTAGATGTCAACTTGTTAAATGATTAACTCCAAAAAACTAGAAATATGATATAATGGATTAAAAACTTGCAAGACCAATTTTCTAATGCAATCATAAATATATTAGGCAAAAATATATAATGAGGAAACACTCAATTTATGAATCTAAAGCATAATCATGAGAGAATATTCCTTTACAAGTACTTTCGAGTCCTTTGTTTTTGAATTAATGCTTCAATTTTGAGAAGATCCAATCATAACACTAAAAGGAGCGTGAGGTTGGTACAACTGCCAACCAAAAACTTGCAAGAGCTATCGTATAAATAAACTTGAATGGTAATTTTATAAATGCTTAAGACTTAATTTTCTGAAAAACATGATGTCCATAACCATGCAATTTAATATGAGTCCAGGCATATATAGTGAAATATCTGCCATAATAAATTTTTATAAGGTTTTTCCAGTTTCAGTAAACTCCAAGCACAATGTCCATGTCATGAACTTTGATTTCAAACAGTAGGTTTGCACTGCATACTAGATGAACCATTGAGATGGGATGCAAAGGAAATTCGTATTCGGGTTACCAAGGTAGTCAAAGAATCAGCAGAACAGATAGGCTTAGATATACAACATCAACTGTGTAAAGTCCAACAATGCAAATATAATAACATATGGAAAGAAGTTAAAAGCCATAAAGATGGAGCAAAATCACCAAATATAACACAAGATCCCACTAAAATATAATTTGAATTATTGACACATCAAAAGTGTGTCAGCTGTTATATCAATCGTAAAATATCAAATACATTTTCAATTTCTCTAAACGTCACCAACTGTATGCACATACAGCACGAAAAAATTTACACACTAAATGGTCTCTCTAAAAAGTTTGCAATTACAAACTGCATCGTTGATGACCATGTTTCCTCGATTCATGAGATGACCATTTTATGCATCAATAATCAATGTTATCACCAACAAGCTGACGCTCCACAGTATAACAAATGAACATAGCCTATCCTTGGTAACTTTCATTATATGAACCGCCAAAGCAGCAGAATCCAAAGCCATTTACTCCTCATGGAGAGCTGGTTAGCAAGCTGCAATAATATCAAACAAGCAGTTGAACTTGTTCTATCCTTGAGTCCCTGCTTCATTTTCCCTCCATAATTGTGACGATAGTATAACCAGGAGGAAAATGCAGTTATATACTAAGTTTTAAAAATCTTTCAGAATCTGAAGTGAAGACATATAATGGCATCAGTAGAAAGGAGACATGAGAGCGTCAAGTATAGTTAAGACCATGAAGCCATGGTGCACTTTATACACACTAGAATTGTAAGACAAACACAAGTCACCTCCTTGCATGGAAAGGAGTAAAGGGAGTAACACACTAATATATTTCAAATTTATAAAATGACACAAATTAAGTTGAATAGTTATGTGGTTAACAGGAATTAGTTACAATTGTGTAACCATGAAGCACTTTATAACCTAGAATCATAAGAAAAAAACACATCACCTTCCTGTAAGTAAAGGAGTAAAGGGTACTAGACAATAATATATTTCAAATTTATAAAACGACACAACTTAAGAAGAATTGTTAAGCTGTTAATATCAGCTAGTTAAGTAGCAATCTGTTAGGATGTTAATTCTGTTAGGAAGTCTTAGAGCATCCCTATTAGCATAAATGAGGGATATGCACGTGTATGGAGTGTGAATGAAATGTTTGTTTACACATGTACCAAGAATACTTCCAGCTGTAAGTCTACAACAAATGTTCCCAAATAAATGAGTTTGAAACCTATGACCACTGGAGATGAGAATCAATGCATATGTACTTTCTAGAAAAATGAATTAACAAGCTAATAAAAATACTTGTTGCAAAGA
This sequence comes from Leucaena leucocephala, assembly GCA_037074615.1. Taxonomy (NCBI): domain Eukaryota; kingdom Viridiplantae; phylum Streptophyta; class Magnoliopsida; order Fabales; family Fabaceae; genus Leucaena; species Leucaena leucocephala. The sequence goes on along the minus strand of CM073517.1, from coordinate 2,852,532 downwards.
TCTTTGTGCATTTTTATACCCCTCCACTTTTAGTATATGATGAAGCATCCTCCCATAACAAGCATACAAGTTAATGATGTCAAGTGACAACAAAAATAATTGCTGAAAAAAGTCTTAAATTTCTCTGCAAACCCATTAGAGAAGCCTACCAAAACAAAGCCAAGGACTAGAACACATTAAGAAGTCCAACAAAGTTTATCCAATGAAGGCATGTAGATAGAATTTCTACTATTTAGCCCCACTCCCACCCCCGGCATAGATAAACAATCGTACATGGGACCTCAAACCCACCATTATCCTCTACCCACTTAAGGACTGCCAACAATTCTTTATTATTATTTGACATGTTTTATACAAGTTAAGCCAAAACTCACAATCCAGAATCAGTGGTACAAAAGGAAATCATCATACTAGAATCATCTCCGACTTTCTCAACTTGCAAGACCACATACACACTAAAAGTAGGAAAGCACAAATTGAAACATAGAAAAGAATCAAAGTCAATCATTGTAGCTTACACGTTTCAAGAGAAGATGCGCAAAAACGGTTTGCAAGAAACTAAGAGTGGTTATAGCAGTTAATACCAGTGAATCATGCAACTTCTAAACTACGCACTTGCTCTAATGGAAGTACAAAAATAGATCAATTATCATTCAACAAAACCCATTGTAGTTAGACTGTCACGTCACCAAGGAAGAAAATACAGCAAAACTATGCAGATTTAAGGTTTATGAGATTATGGAAACCATTGGTATACAAAAAACAACATTGATTTTAATACAGAGATACATAGGTAAATTCGGACTAAAAGAGGAAAACCATTGAACACTCCTTCCTTCAAAAATCACAATTCTGCTTCCCCAACATTATTTACTAGAAGTAAATTAGAACAATTCTTTATATGCACATAAATTAAAAAGTCAGCAACTAGACAACTAGCACACGATTTGTAATCATTAAAAGACAAGGATTAGGCAGGACATAAATGTAATATACCAACTGAGTTATTGACTGTTAACACATGTAAACTCACCAATTAACAACAGCAATTGTCAAGCAACCAGGCAGACTACCAGCCGATTGCAATAAGTTTAATAGAATGCCCACAATCCTACTTGCTTCTGACATGAGCATCACTGGATCAAGAACAGGGTGACTAACCTCCAACCATGAGATATTAAATACTTTACTGCCTCCTGTAGTGTCATTGATGTTAAAATTAAAATGGATGAGTAGATTAAAACTGTTGCAATAAATCTGCTTGTGATTGCAAAAGCAGAATATTTATGCACTAAAGCCATGTCCTCTTAATCTCACCATAATATAAATGTTAAGCTTATGAAACTTGAAGAAAAATACCTTCTAAAGGTGACTTCTCAGGATAAATGATGTCAGATGAAAAAAGTAAGACCAATGTTTCCAAGAATTTCAGTGCTAACAACTTCGTTCCAACTGAACCAGGCTACAATATCAAGCAAGACAACTCTCCAATCAGCAAAACATAAAGTCCATCACCACCACATGAATTCAAGTAATATGACTACAATACAAAATTTGTGCAGTTTTGATAGATAAGGAACTAGGTAGTTACATAAGTGAAGGCTAAGAAATAAACCTTTGTCAAATTAACTATCCACAAAATGAAATTATTATGACACATGCATCAAATCATGGAAATTTAATAGAAAGATTACAACAAACAGAGAGAGAAGCATACTCAAGAATCACCTGTAATGAAGCAGCAATTTAAAAATAGTAAAACCTTGTAATATTTAGCACAGCAGATATATGCACAAAAATCTAAATGAAACTATGACATTGACTATAGATCTAGAAGGAGACGAAGCTAGATACCTCCAGAGCAATCCCAAATACAGCATCCTTGAACTTGAGCATCCACATCCAAATCTCCTCCAGCCGCCTCTCAACTTTACCATATTGTTGATACTGTCAGATTTCCGAAGTAGTGTCAGTGTCAGTGGCCTATTACAAACCAGGGTCAGGGATTTTTTTTTTTGTGCCGCCGAGGGGGCAAAAGGTTCATTAGATGACAACAGTTTGATGAACCAAGTGAATAGTAATATATTAAAAAAAGAAATAAACTCAATTCCGAATAACAAGTGTAACATGATACTTCTTGAGAAGTGGCGAAACCACCAGCGACCCCAACCTAATTCATGAAGTATAACGGTGAAAATATTCATGAAGGAAAAGGAAAGAAAGGAATGAAGTCAAAAAAGAAGTTTATTCCTCAAAAATACACATCAAATACAGTTAGCTATGGAGTTCTTCCACTTGAAGTGAATTAACGCAATATAAATCTGTTCGAGTATGGAGGTAAAGTATAATAAGTCTTCGGAAAACACTAAGTCCATGATCTACGCTCATTAGGCTTAGCTATAGCGTACAAATAAAGTCAGTTTCATACTTAGACAGAGAGTACATAGACAAAGAACCATTGTGAACCAGACGCACATAAGGCAACAAGACAGACAAAGAACTAAGTGTTCACACATTCCAACTACGATGAAAATCACTAAAAAAGAACAAACAAATATGAGCCTGTCTGTCTTCATGTATGCATCAAGGCAACAATAGGGTTGAATAGTACCTGCACCGTCATCTCAGCCAAAACACTGCAGAAGATATTCGTGCCACTAACAATAGACTGCTTTACGACTATTGTGTCACTATCTCGTAAAAATGCTAATAATACAGACATTAGTGTTGGAGAATGCTCTGCTGCTCTTAAACTTATCTCTTCAATTACCCTGGAATACAGAATGAAGATCTTAAAAAGAAAGGCACCAGGAAAGACGCCTGCCAGGTCTTGTGGACAACAGCAAAGTACTAAATTTGGTTAGATAACAAATGCATCATGCAAAAGCATGCCAAAAAAACTTACAACAGTTCAAAAAAAAAACTTTCCCTGTACGATTAGGTAAAAACAAAGGCGTTTGCTAACAAAATGCAATTTTGCCTCGTGTAGAAAAATAATTTATATTTTACGAGGAAAGCGTAATGGAACTATCCCCAGAATAAGTTTGAGGCGGAAAGCAATTGCAGTGTATATGATTTAAATAGTCTAAATGATAGAACAGGAAGGAACGTCGAAAAGATACCAGCAACTTTGGAGAAGCGGGACAGCAATAGAAATTAAAATTAATTAAGGAATGAGAACTCACTCGATCAATAATTTACGAACGAGGGTTTCGGGGGAGGACTGGAGCTCGACCAGGTAGGAGAAAATGTCGGCGGCTAAAGACGGCTCCATTGACAAAAGAATATCCTTGGCTTGTTTCAAAGACGAAATCTTGACAGCTAAGTCGCCATGATTGTTGGCATCGGCCAGAAGAGAGAGTGCTCGGTCTTTGGGAAATGTGGCCATGACCGAAGAAGCAACGACGAGGGTGTAAAATATGGCGAGCGAAAAAGAAGAGGTTGGGTGATTAAGCGAGGGTTTTGAAAGAGGGAAGAGGGAGGTTTAAACTTTTACGAGAGGAGCGAGAGAGAAAAGAATGAAACGAATTGAAACAACAGATTAAGCGAGACTGATTCTTATTCACAGCTGGCGAACGACAAAGATGGAGCGATATGCGAATTGCCAGTGAGAAATTATGCAATTACGGGCGAACGTCTAGGAGAATTGTGGAGACTGGAAAGACGGTTTTTAAATTACGCCCTACATCAACGATGCGGGAAAGGGATTTCTAAGAGCGTCGGTTAACCCTCCTCAGCCGCTGGCTGATCGGAAATTTAATTTGTCCTGCCCTTGTCCCGGGAAAAAACAAAATCATACTCATTTATAAGTATTTTCCTCATTATTTACTGACTTCTAAATATAGGTAAAATTCACTTAACTGATTAATAGATATTAAATTAGTTATATGTTGTTATTATTATATAAAAATTACGTTCCACTCTTTTAAAAATACCCTCTTTTTAACGAGGGTATGACATATAAGAAAAAAGTGAAAAAAAACTGTAAAACTAATAAGGATGACGTGAACAAGATATAAAAAAGATGCAAAATATATTAAAATCTTGTGTTATAAGCAAACTACATTTATCACCTGGCATGTTTAGATAAAAATTTAAAAGATAATTTTTGAACAGAAAATAGTTTATAAAAAATAGTGATTATAAATAAATGAGTGTTTAGATAGTTATTATCAGAAAAAAATTTATAATTAGAAAATTATCATAAAGTGTATGATTTTGTTAAAAATATGAGAGAGAAGATATGATAGAGAAGAGATAAAAGAGATGAGATATGGCGAAAAAGATAGAGAAAATAGGGTTTAAAGAAAAGTAAGTAAAATAATAATTGGATAGTCCATGGGCTCTTTTACTGTTCTGAAAGTTAGTCTCAATAGCTTATCCAAAATCTTAGTTTTAACTTACGGATTGATCCAAAAGTTATTTTGAACAAATATGACTGTTTATTTTAAAATTTTTCTAAACTAAAATTTTAGCTAAAAACTATTTCAAAATTTTAATTTAGAGTTTCCCAGGATGAGAAAATTGATAATTTTGGATCCCGGTTTACTTAAAAAAGTTTGATATGTGCTCATGTTTCCCCAATTAGTATTAATATTTTAACCAGTAGCTAATTAGTACTAATTTAATCCTTGCGATTTAAAAAAAAGCATTAAGAAAATTAAATACATGATCTGGATATCACATGGAGGTCAAATAAAAGTTTACTCAAGAAGAGCTACTTTAACCAGTAGGTTCAATTTATGAACATGTAAGACATATAATCATTTAGAACGTATTTGATTTTTAGGGAGTATCACTTTATTGTATTCCAGTCGCGACGTTTAGAGAAATATTCTAACTCCTGAGTAGAGCTGGTAAAACGGGCCCAGCCCGCGGGCTGGGCCCGTTTTACCCTAAGGGGGGGGCGGGTTCGGGCTGGCAAAATGCCAGCCCGTTTTTGGGCGGGCTGCACAGCCCGCCCCGCCCTCAGCCCGCCAGCCCGCCACTTTTTTTTTTTTTTTAAATTTAATATTATTATTTAATATTTATTTTACTTAAATGTTATTTTGAATACTCCTATTATCGAATACTAGTAAAGATAATTACTTATTTGTTAATATATGTTTACATATTATAATTGATTAATATTATGTTAATATTTATTTAGATTTATAATTATAAAATTTGAGATTTTTTTATAAAAAATAAAAATTTTTAAGAGTATAACATGAGTAATTTTTTTATTATACTAATATAACATTAGAAAATTTTTATTAGTATTTTAAAAATGTTAAAAATAATTTTTTTTTAAATTAAAAAAAAAAAAAAAAAAGTGGCGGGCTGGCGGGCCAGCCCGCCACTAAGGGGGGCGGGCTCGGGCTGGCGTTTTGCCAGCCCGTTTTGGGGCGGGCTGCACAGCCCGCCCCGTTTGTTGGCGGGCTGGGAGCGGGCTGGCCCGTTTTTGGCGGGCCAGCCCGCATTCCCAGCTCTACTCCTGAGTGCCTAGGTTTACGCCTGAGGTTAATAGACGATTCATTCTACTCGACATTAGTATCATATATAAAAAAAATTGCCTTATTTTTTAATTATAGGTGAACACAACCTTTTTTTTTTAAATATTATACTAAAAAAAAGTTTAACATTTTACTTAAGATTTTAAAGGCTATAAATACTATATTAATTGAGATCAAATTATAAATTAGATAAAATCTCGAAGAGTGCATAAAATCCAAGCCGGTTATAGGATGGAATAATTAAAAAATTAATCGATGCCTAACTTAAATTTATCTCCTCTTTAGCATCGCCTTAACTATACTTCTTATTTTGCAAACTACATTTTTTTATAGTATTACTATTTTACAAACTATATAAAAACTCATCACCAACTACTTGAGACTGTATTGGATAATATGTTCCGGAAAAAAAAAGAAGAAGAAGGAGAAGCCAATCCTGAGTGACATAAGTAGCCAAACTTTTGCCCTTGCGCTGAGAAGCTCCCACTGAACTCTCAATCTTGCACGAAACTGCCAAAAGGAAACTTGCAGCACTGGGACTAATAACATGCCTCAGCTCTTCCAAGCTCACCAATCATCGAGTGGGAATTGAGAAGTAAGATAATCTATCTCGGGAATTATGATCAATAATATGCTTATATCCCGAAACTATGTACCAGTTAAAATAAATGCCGACAACCCTTTTTTAATATAAGAGAAGCACGAGAATGGGGGGGGGGGGGAATGTGAGCCATATCCCGAAACAATCAGCCAGCGCATAGAGCTCTGTGGTATTTTTTTTTTTTCACCCGATTCACTAAAATTTTGTCCTGACTACGTTCGGATTCGACCCGCAATCTGACATCACAATTGTGTGGTACTTGACATCACAATCTAATATGTTGATCTGCCTAACAATAACGCTCTCTAAATGAGGTCCAAGGCTAGCTGACCAAGCCCCATAAGACATTGTCCCTCTTGGAATGATCCATTAGGGCTTTCCAACAATAACCACGCCATTGTTACGAAGCCCCCGAGTTTCTGTTAACACTCCTCAAACTCCCAAATAAATTCGGGTCCTACACACTTCCTGTTCATGATTCCAAAACGCTTCTGAGCTTTCCCATGAAACCGACGTTCTCCATCGCCACAGGGATTTTAGTTCCCGCTATATATAATCATAGCCACAGGCTACGTTTATACATATATCATAAACAGAAACACGTTCTCAAACTTTATATATAATCTAGCTTAAGACTCACATCTAATTTAGTCTGAATATAAATTTTTAACTGCACGCATGTGCTTTAAGAATACGAAGAAACGATGGTGTAGTTCAGACTACGTACACTGCAACCTAATCATCTCGCCATGATTATTCGTCCCACCCATGGCATCTCCCGAGATCTTTAACTGGACTACTTTTTTTTCTTGCCACATACCATCAGTAGAGAAAAAATAGAGTAGCAAGAAAAACTAAAAAAGAAGAGAAGCGGAGAAAAGAAGAAGACAATACATATTTATAACGAGCATTTACACATTTGTGTGGCTCATCGTCCAAAGTTCCATTCCCCGGTGGGAAATCCCTCTACTAATCATCCCCGCCACATCCAACCATTACTTTTTTAATCAACACAATCATTGGGTATTACTTTTTTAATCAACACAATCATTGGGTATTTAGAGTTAAATTAAAATCTAGCGTTTTCGAAGCCGTGCAAGTCGCTAACACGATTCAGCGACTTCTTCATCATGGCCATCTTGGCCAGCTTCTCAGCCGCTCTCCAAGCCGATGTCGGCGTCAGAGGCTCCCCGTCTTCATCCACAACAACCAACGACATTTCTCTTTCACTGGCTCTTCTCCGTTGCATCGCCATCATCTGCTGCTGCTGAATCTTCTCCATCTGGTGCTGTCTCCGCCAGTGAAGTTCTGCCAGCTCAGCTTCCAAGCGGCGAATAAACTCGTCTGCCGAAATCGAGCTCGACTGCATTAAAAGAGCTCTACTCGAAGCTAGCAAATGATGCGCGCTCATGAAGTCATCGAGCTCCATCAATCTCCGAGACTCGGCCATGGCCCTCGTTGTTACGAACAGGTTCCTCAACCTCTCGATTCTGACGCCGGAACCTCGGGCCGTTTGTGGCGGCGGTACTAAAATACTCTGTTCCCCACCGTAGACAACCTCCTGCGCGGCAGGGTCTTTGAAAACGCACCGTAGTGTCATCACGTGCTGGGCCCCGTAAGCTGAAGAAGGAATTCTCAGCTCCACCAGAATCTCCCTCTCTTCTTCCGCGTACAAATCGCCGAGCCGCACGGACCCTGAGCTCAGCACTGTGGGCCTCCCACTGCAAGAGTAAACGGCGCTAATTTGAGCCGGCGCCGATCCTGCCTGGAAGCCGAGCTGAATTATCAAGTCCTGAACCACCACGCTCAATAACCCACCAACGCACTTAGCAAACGCATCCTCAGTCGGCTCGTGGCTGTATCCGGCTTTCTGTCCAAACCCGAAGGCATGAACCGGGATCTCGATGTGAGCGAAACAAGTACATGGCCCGTGAGTGGAGCCTTTCCGTTGATTTTTTGGGTCCCCAGATTGTAATCTCTCATCTTGGCCGTCCGATAAGAGCATGACGCTCGCCACCGGGTTTCTCTCCCTCCGGTCCTCGAGCACTTTGTTGGCTTTCCTCAGCGCATCGCCTACGCAAGTTCCTTGGCCACAGACAAGGCGGTCAATGATGCGGCGAGCAGCGCGCTGCCCTTGAGCCGACATTCTTCTCAAAGGTAATAATCGTTTGGCGCTAGCCGAAAAAGCCACTATGGAGAGCCTGTCAGCTGGGCCGAGGGACGAAATAACCAAACGCATAGCGCGCTTTAGCATGTGAAGCTTCGCTCCGGTCATGCCGCCACTTACGTCAAGAACTGTGACAAGGTCAATGGGTGCCCTTTGAGACGGATCCAGGAGCGGCGATGCAATATTATTGGTGTTACGAGCCGCCGGAGCCTTCACCTTTAAAACCAAAGCACAAGTCTGGTGGCTCCGCGAGACGGAAACTATAGCGCACTCCGGCACCATCTTCACCAGGACATTTCTGGATTCTTCTTTTGCTTGCAAGTCACGGGAGCAATATTTGATTGAGGATGAAGTTTTGGGATCGACAAAAAAGCCCTGGAACTCCTCAACGTCGTCGTCATCTTCAAAATTTTCATCAGCTTCAGGTATGGTAATGATTCGGCCTCCGGAGGTAGGAGATAGAAGTGGCTCGTCATCGTTGTAGGACCTGATTGAATCGGAATGCTTGGACTGATGTCGTTGATGTGGTGGTGGTTCAACGTTCTGGGCCTGGAAAACTGAAGGGGAAGGGTTTTCCGTCCTGCTGTTGTCGCTGGCATTTGGATGATCAATTATCTTTTCAGCGACGACGTCGTCATGTTGAGATGATTCAGAGGAGAGGTTGTTGTGGAGGGCGGTTAGGGGTATGTCTTTCCAGGTGGCGCTGCAGACTGGGCAGACGAGGCTTCCGTGCTTTCGTACATGAGCAACGATACACGGAAAGTGAAAAGCGTGAGAACATTCTGCTGTATATATGGCCGTGCCCCGACCTGCCTTCACGATATTCAGGCACAGCCCACAAGTACTCTGTTTTGCCCAAGAACCAAAAGCCAAATACAAATATCATCATTTGGATCTACAAGTAAAACACGAATTTCATTATAAAGGAGCAAAAGAATGAATCTTACTCTAAATTTGAAGCTGTTTTTGAAGAGAGACAGCTTCAAAGGCGAGCGAGGAGAAGTTGGATTTGAGGTGGTGGATGGCCGTTTGGGGGATTTGGTTGCCTTGGGGGTGGTGTTTTTGCATTGAACTCTGGGGCTGTCATCAGCTGCTGCAGTTTGAACCGCTTCTGCGATGGTACGGCAACTCAAGCTTGGACTTGATAGAGGTTGAGATTGAGACCCTTGCAAGCGTGGAGTACTGGAGGCGTTGCTTCCACTAGAGAAAAAACCCAATTTGGCACAGCTTCTGGGGCTGGGGCTTCTCTGTTGCTTGTCTGAAACTGTGGATTCTGGGTCGCGAGTGCAAAAGGCTCTTCTCCAACCAGTCCCCATTTCCCCACACTCTGTTCGTTTCTTCTTCTTTTTCTTTTTCTCTTCTATATCCTTGGTCTATGCCTTGTATTTAAAGTTTCATGAAAGGAAGAGAACAGGCCATATAGCTCACGAGGTAGAGAAAAACAAAATTTTGTTTGTTTTCATGGATCTGATGACTGCTGAGGTTGCCATAGAAGACAAAAAGGGGGCGATGGAATTGGGCAGAGGAGGAGCAAAGAACAGGGGAGATCAAAATAAATGAGAAAGGCAAAGAGACAAAGTAAAAGCGATGAAGATTATAATACGATAGGAGGAGGAGCGCAGGTATGATCAGGTCAGGTCTTTTGTTATCCTTAATATCCGTTCTCCTTTTTCCCGTCTCAGTGATTGAACAAAGGCAAAAAGATCTACGCAATTAAACGCCGTGAGAAAGATGTGTCGTAAGGTTCCCCCTGCGATCTCTCTTTCTTCGTCTACTCCACTGTCTCCCTATTTGTATGATTCGTTTCAAAAACGAGAAGGCGTACACATATATTTATATCACTTTCCTTTGGGCAAAAAGGAAGCCGTTCACTTTCCTAGGTAAATCAATGATTTACCAAGATAATTTAACAAAACGGGAAAGATTTTGCCAAGATGACAGGCACGTCGTGGTTCGTTTCTTCGAGTAACCGGTCGACGACACCCCTCCTTCTCTCTTGTATGGGGCCAAACAAGGCGATAAAATCAGTAGTACAAATGATTTTGAGCGGATTGTTAATCTTGTAGTTTGTAACTAACCGTATCAAATACCTCTTTAATGTATACGGTGTCAACAAAAATGGGAAGAGGCGAATAATAGGAGACGTGGGTGAAGTTTTGAATGGGAGGGGCGTGCGTGAGGAGGTTAATTTATGGAGTAGAGACAGTAAAAATGCAGAGGGGCGGAGCAGAGGGTGAAAGCAGGATGCGGTGGTGTGGGACGTAGGTGAATGAAGAGAGGGGAACGTTGATGGAATTAAAAGGAACTTAGAGCAGAGTGGGGACCACAAAGGGAGGTGGCTCAACCTAGTATCAGGCAGAGAGCAGTCATTTCACTTTTCTTTTGAGACAGTAAAAGAGAGAGAGAAGAGAAGGAATTGAATAAAGAATTAAAAAAGGGATAGAAGGGAGAGAGGTTAGAGTGGAGAGACATGAAATGAAACAGGAGTGGAGCTGAGTAGGCATGTCAGAAGTTCGGAGACCTACGACTACGGAGGGCTACGGCCACAACCGTTACTGGGACAGTGATAAGGTCAAAGTAGTTGGAGTTGGACCACGCTATAGGGTAAATGAAGTGAGCCAATAGGGGCAGCGGGTTTGCGCATCTGCATGACGCTCTCCTTCTGATGCTTTTTGATCCAACACGTCAACCGTCACTTCATCCATATTAAGTAATCATTCTCTAATCTCTCTCCTTTTTAATTAAAGAGCAGATTATTAGCAGTCACTTGGGTGATTACATATATTGGGCGGTAAATATTTGAGGGGTTCTATAATAACCGATTCCATGCGGACCCGAGCGATCTGAGTTGATGTTCAGAGAAGGTAGGGGTAGGCTTAGGTTGTGTTTTGGTCAGTGCTCTTCTCTCCCCAGACAACACTCAACCCCCATCCGCCTCTCTGCCTCTTTATTTGGATGCTCCTTCCCATCAAAGCGACTTCCGCACTTCCAACATGCCCTCTAGTTGCCACTGTCAATCTTCTTCGGATTTTCATGCTCCACCCCGAACCAACTCAACGTACGTTTGTGCGACAGGGAGAGAGAGAGAGAGAGAGAGAGCGGTTATATAGTTAACGCTAATTAACATGCGTGATCCATGTAGACGATAACTAATTTAAGGGGTCACGAAGAACTAGCTTGTTGGTCTATGTCAATTAAATATCTCAACCCGAGATTAATCAAGTTAATTGGTATGTATTCGACAAACATCTCAGAGCGAGGTAGGAGCAGTGGGGCAGTTTGGTCTCACCTTTAGAGTGAGAAAACATTTACCAGACATGGATCTTACATGTCTTTTTGGGGTTCGTTGTTCGCTTGTTGTTTTCTGTTGTTTGTTCCCCCTGCATCAATCTTTATCTTGTATCTTCGGTCAAGCTAAAAAGTAATCATCACCTTCGTTAATTGGCATGTGTGTGTGTGTGTGTGTACAGACGGATAAACATCACAGACACAGATGTGTGCGTGTGTGATCAAAGGTTCAGTTTGAAAATGGAGAATTGCAAGAATGCGTTATCACAATTAGGAGGGGGGGGGGGTGGAATTGATAATATTATATGGTGTATATGGCTGAATGCCTCCTCTCTATAGAGTTACAGGAAAACCATAATTAGGAATACGTGTGTTATAAAAAAGCTTCCACTTCAATTCTCTCTAATTATTATTAATAGTTTTAAAATAAATCAATTAATTATAACTAAATTAAATATTCTAAAATAAATTTTTATTATATATTTTTTAATCTATTTAAATTAATTAACCATGTGTATTACACATATATTCTATTAGATAGTGGGCGTGGATATATACGTGGGAACAAGGCAGATCGTCTTTGATTATTATTTTTTACAAGTACGTAATAATGAGTCTATTAATTGTTCGAGACTTTTAAGTTAATGGGATAGAAGAAGATACACCTGTAACTGTCAATCTCGCCATGAAACTTGACAATAAGTCATGCAGATAATCCATTCGACACATTTAGACATTCTTGCTATTGTTAATTATATATGTGTATATATATATATAGTAATTGTGAAGTTATAAAGATGAAAGGATTGCATACCCACTCCCTTACGTAGTGTTTGGTATAGATAATTTAGGGGGAGGGGAAGGATTTTGCTCTCTCCCCTTATTTGATTAATTAAAATATTTAGGAGGAGAGGGAAAAAATTTTAAAATTTTTCTTCCCCCCTCCAACTTTATTTCGCTTCTCAAATTGGGGAATTTTGGAGAGAAAATATAATATTATTATTTTATAATATTAATATACCCATAATTTTTTTAATATCATAATATTATTCTTATATTATATTTTATTAAAATATTTTATAAAATAATATAAGATAAATTTGTCTATATAAAAGTATTTTTCCTCCCCTCCCCTTCTCCCCTAATATTAATCTAAATAAGATAATAATAATTTTTTTTTCTCTATTAAAATTTCTCCGTTTCCTTTCCTTCGGTTGAGCCAAACACACAAGCAAAGGATGTAAAAGCACTTGTTCCCCCCGCAATATGAGAAAAGCATATCTCATATATTTATATTATACGGAGTAAAATCCCTTAAAACAAATGAAGTTGGGTGGGTAGTCAATTCCCGACATAGAAAATGACGAAAACATAGGACCTGTTTGGTAAAAGCTAAAACTATAATTTTAAAAGAGCTTCTAACCTAAATTTTAATTTGGAAAAATTTTAAAACAAATAGCCATATTTGTCAAAATCTCAATTTGGACCAAACCATAGTTTCAGATAAGCTGATAAGAGTAGCTTTTGGAACAGTAAAAATCACTTTCAACTACTCAATTACTATTTTACCCTCATTTTTTCTTCCACCCTCTCTCCTCTATCTTTTCTACTCTCTCTCCTCTCTCCTCTATCTTTTTACCCTTTCTCTTCTCCTATATCTCATACATACCCTTTTTAGTAATTTTTCAATTATAAAATCCCCTTTTATAACAACTATCCAAACACTCATTTATCCAAAACTATTTTTTTTCTATAGGGCTTGTTTGGTAAATGCCCAAACCATGGTTTTAAAAGGGCTTTTAGCCCAAACCTTGGTTTGGAAAAATTTTAAAACAAACAGCCATATTTGTCCATAAATATTTTTGGGCAAAATCATAGTTTTGAATAAGCTATTAAAACTAGCTTTTTAAACAGTAAAAGAACTTATGGACTATCCAATTACTATCTTACCCCTATTTTTTCTTACACCCTCTCTCCTCTATCCTACTTTTTCTTACACCCTCTCTCCTCTCTCCTCTCTCTTCTCTTTTCTCTACCTCTCTCCTCTCTCTTACTTTTAATCAAATCATACCCTTTTTGGTAATTTACCAATATAAAAAGTCATTCTAAAAATAACTATCCAAACATTTATTTATTCAAAACCATTTTTTTTCCATAAACTCTTCTCTAAAAGCCCTTTTCCATAAGCTATCCATAAGCCATTTTTTTCATAAACCCTTTTTTAAAATCTTATCTAAACAGGCCTATAATCTCTTATCTAAAAGCCCTTTTTCAATCCAAAAACTCATTTTTTTCATAAGCCTTTTTTTAAAATTTTATCCAAACGCACAGTTAATGGGGAATGGTGGCCATGATCTCTCCACGTTAATTAATTGGTTGGGTCAAGATTTTGTTTCGTCTATATAAGGCTCAGTGTCGCACTTCCATATTTTGCACAATACTACCAAATATTGGGTGATTTGTGTTCTTTATAAAAAAATTAAATAAAAAAAATCTTAGATTGCGTCTTGCCCTTTACGATAAAGATAATATATAATAGTTGTGCGTGCTTTTAGTGTTAAGTGCGTTTGTGTCATAAATAATTTCTGTAAATAAATGGGTTGATTCGCGCCGATTTAACAGGTAGACGTACGAGTTATTAGTTTTATGGAGGGGAATAATTTAGAAGGAAAAAAAATGCTAAATATATGATTTTCTTTTTCAAAACCAGATTATGTATAAATTAAATACAGGCCTTGCTGATAATATATCTCAGCTAACAGATTATTAAAGTTGAATGAAAGAGGACTGAGAAGGGGTTACATGAAATGATCAGATGGTTGTTGAGACGTTGCCATGGTTGGATATCACGTGCCCTGAACTCCTTAATTACTCGTAATCCCTGAAGACCACAGAATTTCTTTAATTTGTCATCAAGTGCAAATAATAATAATAATAATTAGTAAGCTATCATGCCTGCACCAGTGAATATATAATTTATATGACTAGATATATCGATAATGCGCTTCTTCAATTAAGTGCGCGCATATAAAATGGAATAAAAATCTCTCCATCTCTAATCATTGTATTATGCCACAAATAATACCCCATGGTTGAGATAGAGAGAGGGAGGGAGAACATGCATGGTCCACCCACATCAGTCCTTGATAATTTTTCTAGATAATTAGAAGAGACGAGTAAATTAATTAATTATAATTAATATAAAAATTAGTTAATTAATTTTAATAAATTAATAAATATATAATATAATTTTGTCTTAAAACGTTAAATTTAGTTATAATTAATTAATTTATTTAATTTTTTAATATATTAAAATAAAGTCAATTATTTTTTATAATAAAAAGTGGGGAGGGGGTAATTTTGTGAATAAAAAGTAGTAGAAATATGAGATAAATGATGATAAGACTCAGGTGGTGGTGATATATGAAATGAGAGGAAGTGGTGAAGTGACATGGCTAGTAATAATTGGGGTACGTGGAGTTGTCGTTTGCATGAGGGCAACATATACGAGGGTTGAATACAATAACTTTACCAGCTGTCACATTCATTCACCCAAGTAATTAACCTCACTCTTTAATATTTCCTTCCCGTCTTTTCTCATCTCTCTAACTTCATCTTCGTTCATTTACCCCTTGCTTGTCACATTTTGTTTTACCCTCTCGAACAATCTCGCTTGGGCTTATTCACCTAACACCAAACATGACTTGACCCTTCCCTGGCTTCTCCCTTACTCATCGTTTTCCCCCAAAGCCTCTCGTCCATTCAAACAAAAAGCTTTCGTACGTAAATTTGAATAACTCAGGAAAATACCATGTATGACCAAAACTTCAATGTATATAGCAAAGGAATGCCTTTATCTCCTGTTATCGCAACAGGGAACCAACAATATATAGTGGCCATGGCCTGTTTCGTTTGGTGGCAAAGCACGGAGGCTTATGCTTCTTAATTAGTCAAAGACAAAGCCACAAGGAAATTTTATCTGCTCTCCACCCAATAATTTAAGCGCACTAATAATAATGGCACTAAATATTCAGAAGCTTGCTTAATTCATAACACAACCTAATAATCAGTAAAGTAGAATGGAAAGAAGAAGTGGTCGGTCAAGTGTGGCGTTTGGGACAAAGTTGCATGAAATTAGCAAAGACCCGCATGCTCGCGTTTCCTCCCATCACTTTCTGATTTGAAGTATCCACATCACATAAAGTGAATAACTATTTATAATTTTGTCATCAGAAGAAGAAGCTTTGGCTGGCTCTTTCTCGGGAAGACAATTAACTAATAATGCACTGTAGATGCGCTTAATTATTGGGAGATAAAAAGTGCCTGCGTCGTAGGTGGTCTTTTAAAGATTCTGTAAAATGTTTAGGTGAAACACAATGTTAGCCTGTTAAACTAGGTTATCTTGACGAACCATCAGCTCATTAGTTTTTTTCAAAAGCCATAACAATCGCTTTGAGTGATTTAATATATATATATATATATATATATATATATATATATATATTAGAAGCAATAATTTGGGTATGATCTCTGCATGTGTGGTGACATTTGATGGCAACCACCGGTGCTCGAAATCCCTGCAAGTTCCTTTAATCATGGAAGGAACAGGTATGGGAAGGCCACGCCAAGGGAAGAAAACTTGCCCACCATTTAGGCTTTGTTTAATGTAAAGCACATTCCATCTCAATTAATTGAATTCTTTCGGATAACGAAGTGGGCTCCTCCCAGATTCTTAGTTGAAATTGCTTCTCAACCACACCCTATGATCTCTAGCTAGTGTCTACAAAACAACCCGAGAGATATCCAAGTACTCTCTCTCATTATCTGATTTTTTTGGTTTCGTGCATTTTTAAAAATATTTCTGCTGCTATATATCTCTTTAATATTGAAGTTTTAAGTGATTGAAGGGATGGGCGTAGATTTGGGGATGAGATGGTGGCACAAGAAACATATAACTCAGAACTACCGTGTCTTTCTATGTATATATACGCATGTGGTCAATGGATGGACATTGTATTACACCTCCAGATTTGACCATATATCAATAATACGAGTCATCGTCAATATCGTTGAATATCTAGATTTCATAAAAAGACAAGGCTGGTTACTGTAGAAGATATCATATTAGCAGGTGATCATGGAGATGGTTTAGTAGTTAATGGGTGGTTTGGCTGTTGGTTAGAATTTTAGAAAGTTGCTTTTATAGCGTTGACATGTTTTTGCACAAGACGAGTTTGCTACAGAATACACACACACATATATGGGTCATTTGTTATATTAAACAATTGAACAAATATGAATTATATATAATGGAAGTGGAAGAAGCATTAGTCAGTTGACTTATATGGGAGCCTAAAAATAGAGAACCCTTTTTTGCGTTCATAGTGTTGGAGTGACATGGCGTTGGCTGATTATCAAACACACTAAAATGCGATTGGTTGCAATAAGATATGCATGCACCTATATAGAAATCTATATGAAAAATGGATCAGGTGCTCGTATCGTACACCGTTTTTAAAACTGCCGACTTCATGTACTTGAATTGCTGCGTTTTTTTTTATATATATAAAAAATTTAGAACAAATTTAACACTGATACTGTACTAAAATTTAAAGAACGTTTATAAAAAATTATAAAATAGCCTATTAAAAGAGCCTCACAACTGTAATATAAATCGAATTTATATTTTTATAGGATATGAATATATTTTTTATTATTTGTACTAGTAATTGTTTTTTTTTTTTTCAGTTGAAATGATGTATGGGACATTAACAACACACTGTTGGATCTTCAACATGGTCCACTCATGTCGTGATCAATCTCTCGAACTGTTTTTTTTTTTATATATAAAAAGCTCCCTTGGCGAGATATTTTAATGGGGGAGTGCCTTCAATTCCGATTTTAATTTATACACATTAAGCTTTAAAATTTTAATTTTAAAATTAAACAACTTTATTTTAGCTTAATGAAAAAAATACCATCATACTTTTAAATATTTACATGTGCCCACAAGTTTTTTTGGTTGCCCACTCGATTCACCGAAACTTTGCACCAATTACATCCAGATCCGACCCGCGTTGCCCACCTAACTATAGTGGGTGAGTCTCCCAACGAGAATTTTCTGCATACGCTAAGGCTCAAACTCGAGACTTCGCTTAAACGATACCGAGCCACTTACCACTCGGACCAACCCCCATTGGTTATGTGCCCACAAGGTTTTTTTTTTTTAGTTGCTCACCCAGTTCACCGGAGCTTTACCCGATTATATCTAGATCCGACCCGCGTCGCACACCTGGCTATAGTGGGTGAATCTCCCAACGAAAATTTTCTGCATACGCTAAGACTCGAACTCGAGACCTCACTTAAACGATATCGAACTACTTACCACTCGGACCAACCCCGTTGATATGTGCCCACAAGTTGAATTTTAATTCCAGCACCATGCGCTAAGGGTATGAGCTTAATAAAAAAGAGCTTCACATGCTTGGCTCCTGGATCCCCCAACATCATATCCAAAGGTGGGACATTATATCTCAATAGTTGAAGGGAATACTCACAGCACCACCAAGCACATCGCTTATAATATTGTAGAACTCACAAACCAAACAGGTCAAAAAAAACACCCTATGTATCCCAGTTTCTGCTTGTGTCAGTCTCTGGTTATATCCCATTCCCAACTACGATATGAAAATGCCTCCAAAACATGTCAGTGCCGTTGGCAGGTAATCAATGGGGACAGTAAAACTATAAAAGGTACGTGACGGTGACGCATGGCTTGTTCTTTTATCAATCACACACAAACATACATACAGACAAGGTTGAGCCGACAACTGTGCAAACTACAGATACTGCGTCACATCAAGAACTAATCCCTATATCTAAGTTCTCCCGTAAGCTTATTACTTAGCATAAACACCGTGACAACATTAAAATGTCACGGTAAATAATATGGTTAAGGATGCTTAACATGGAATTTAATCATCCAGAACATCATGCCTTCAAGTAATCACATGCCCTTCAATTGCTACCCCACATCGCCCTGAATGAAGCTTTCTAATCCCGTACCCAGTTTGAAGGATAGTGCAAGTGATTCTACCCAGCTGCTCCTCTTATTTCTTCCTGGGAGCTGCAAGAACGCCAAGAAAAGTGATCTTGAATCATATAGAGTAAACACTCAAAAACAAACTAAGCTCTTAGATATATTTTGTGCAGTATCCTTCTAATTCCTTTCGCTTCCCTGAGTAAACAGAAGTTGACAGGATTTCAGCTTCTGTTCCACAGTCAAATTCTGTTTAACTGTGGGAGTTATGGTTTTTTTAAGGATAATTGGGATTTTAGAATTCAGTTCCTAGGACTTGGGGGTATTTTGTCCCTAAGGTTAGTATATTAATTCCTAAAATTTAATTCATGAAACGCAAGAAACCTTGTTCCCAGTAGTACTGGCCTAAGATATGTGGTCAGTGGTGTGGTGTTGAACTGGAATACTAACCTAAACCAATGGCTTCAGAACTCTTCATGATCCTCATCCTCCTGCATGTTTCAACAAACATCCTGCAAAGAGTTTAGAACATGAGTACATGACCACCGGTGACAATCAAATTCAAATGATACAACTTCGTTTTAGAGAAAAATTTAAAGTGGTCAACCATGTCTGTATTAAAATTATAGCAATATGTTGGAAGCTCAAAACTCAAGCATATGTTGTTTCTCCCTTTCTTTCAAATGCAACATGACTTTTGCACACCAAATTATAAAAAATAATTTGAGTTATAGTTTTCAAACCGCAATGCTGTGAGTAATGCATCTCTGTAGTACAAATTTGCTATCCCGGAAATCATTTCAGTCAATCAGAACTTACTCCCAGGGAACATCACCCACAAGCATCCAGTCACCTTCTTTGTCCTCATAAGTAAGAACATATTCAGACCCTCGAAGCAGATCTCTCATCTTTCTTTCATTCAGTATCCCCTTACCCAGAGTTCCATTAGATCCACATTGACCTGAAATCACATCAAAACAAGCGGTCAAGAATCGTTTCTTTATAACAAAAGTGCAAAATTTCGATGTGTCAAATCAAAGCTTTTTCCTTCCTAAGGTAAAACAACTGAACATCTTCTCCAGAGAAGAAGATAGTTCTGGATATGCGCTGTAATTCTTCAAGTCTACTTTCCTTAAATATGGAGAACCATCCATACTGACCTTGACAAACAGTGCTTTTCCATCTACTTCTTCAGTATTTTTCTTAGCGGTGGCCAATGAATTTTTCCTAAATGATCTAATAGGAGGCCAACCCACAACCTCTGCCCTGCCACAGAAGCAAAATATCAGATATCATTTTCATGATCATTAACACTACAACTCCAAATCCCCCCTTTCCACTTACTTAAAAGCAGGTGTACCGCTATTATTTGCAGAAACACTATGGTTTGGTTTGGTTTCGTTCACAACATGGGGACTCTCTTGTTCCACCTTTGGTGGTGCTGCTTCTTTCGCTTTATCAAGCCTAGAACTAGTTTTCAATCCTAAATTAGGAGATGGTCTAGGTGACAGAATTGTATTCCCCTCCGAATTTGCTAGGAATTGCCACTGCATGAATAGATGAGGGACTTATTAATGTTTTACCCGGCCAAAAAGTACATGTCCCTTGATTGTATTGGAATGTAACTTACCTTGGAGACCTCATTCATAGCATCTGAGAACCCTCTTTTGTTACCCAGAACAACATTCTTTGACGAGCGGTGTTGATCGTCCGTTGAAGGATGCAAGGGAAAAAGAGGTTTCTCATCAAATTGAGAACTTTCAAAGCAGCGATGATCTGAGTCTTCTCTTTCAGGAGACTGAGATCCCGGAAGCCCAAGCCTCAGCTCTGTAGCTTTTAGGTTCAGCCTAGTTTTACTCTCATCCGAGAAGGACTGAGCTGAGCTGTCCACTGAAGAACAAACAGATAATCCCATGTAGTTGCGTTCTTTCAGTTTGGAGCTGTTGAGGCAACCACTTTCCATGGTGGTTGAGGAGGCCAACAAACTGACATCGCTTTGACCTTTGTCCTCCCCTATGCCGAGCAGCAGTGTAGACATTAGGATTCACCCGAAGAAACTACCTATTGTGTATACCCTATCAAACACAACAGCATTTGACATTGTTCAGAGAACAACATACATAACATTCAAGTCGACATAAAATTTGAATCAAATAAAGCAACAACAGCTAGCCACAGTTGATTTAGAAACAAGCCCCACAAGTATTTATCTGACATTACGTTATCCATTGCAGCAAACCTCTGTTCATAACCTATTTGCTTCGTTCATAACAAGAGTGAAACAAGCAACAATCACCAAGTATTGATATTCATTCAATGATGCAAAGTTACCAAACACTTCCAAGATTTAGAAGCAATATCTTGAAAAAGATTGGCGAAAAAATAGCAGCGAGACAATATTCCTTTACGCTTACAGTAGAAGGTTCGCGTAGCTCACAAACTATTCAGGCATGTAAGCTGACGACGGGCTTCTACAGTAGAAATCAGTACACACGGGAGAGAACTAAAGGAGAGAAGAAATTAGGAGAGGAGAAGTACGCGTGTTTCCAGGTGACGACTATTCTCTGTTTGATTCATCAGAAGATGAAAGGGGGACGAAGAAATATTGAGTGACTGTGCTAGGTAAGAAACACAGTACTGAGTAAAAAAAAAAAAAAGTACCAACTCCTGAAAGACTCCGGGGAAAAATAAAAATAAAGGGATAGGTTGAAAACTTCCACCAATTGTTTGGGAACCAGTCAGGGGAGAAGAGAAAGAGCTATAACAAGCAGAAACAATGAAGGCAAAAATAATCACAGAAAAACAACAATGAAATCCGAAACGAATGCCTCGGTTTAACCTTCAAAACTTGGAAGAAAAACATAGAAACTGAAGATTCATAACGTTTTACCTGAATACTAACCGATCAGAAAGCTGAAGAAGAAGAAGCAGAAGCAGAAGAAGAATGACGATGGAGACTGTGGTGGAGCACAGAGAAGCAGGGAAGAGTGGAAAAAACAGAAAGACCCTTCCCTTTTTACGTAATTTGCATTTTATATTAAAGAAGAGCATAATATGCTTTAATCAAAGGTTGTCATGTTAAAATCCGCCCAACAATACGTGTGCACTCACTCAGATCAGAGGCTGAGATTCTCTGATAGTTGGTAACACACCGTTGATCCATTCTCCACATAAAGTAGATTTATGCATGTACGACATGAGACTATAGGAGGCATTTAAGGGGAATGTTGGGCTGACGGAGCCTTAGAGAAAAAACAAATAATCTTTTTATTATGTAATGAATCAGCAGTACAACAACAGTTTGGGCATACATATATACACTTTTAAATCCAAACTAATTGGGCCCAGTGGGCTCCTAAATCCATCACTCCCCCTCAAGTTGGGTGCCGAATACATCAATGGCTCCCAACTTGCTGAGAAACCTGCTTTGCAAATGTCTGCTTACTGCCTTAGTTAACAAATCAGCTTCTTGTTCTCCTGACCTTACATACTGCAGATCAATGAGCTTTTCTTCCAACTTTTCCCTAACAAAATGACAATCTACTTCTATATGTTTGGTCCTCTCATGAAACACAGGATTGTTAGCAATATGTATAGCTGACTTGCTATCACAATAAACTTTTACCGGACCTAAAACATTCATATTTAATTCCTTCATTAACCCTATAGCCCATACAATTTCTGACACAGCCATTGCCAATGCTCGGTATTCAGCTTCAGCAGAAGATCTCAAAACAGTGTTCTGCTTCTTAGTCTTCCACATAACGAGTGAGTTGCCAAACTTCAACAAATATCCTGTTACCGATCTCCTTGTGGTTGCACATGCAGCCCAATCTGAATCGCAATAACAGCTCAGTGATCTGTCTCCATCTGCACTTATAAAGATTCCCAGACCAGGTTTTTGCTTGAGATATCTTACTACTCCTTTTGCTGCAGCCATGTGTGCCTTCATTGGTGTCTGCAAATATTGGCTAAGCACCTGCACAGCAAAGCAAATGTCAGGGCGAGTTGATGTTAAATATATTAGCCGTCCTACTAATCTCCTATAACTCCCTGGATCCTTCAACAAATCTGCCTTCTTGTCCTTTCCTTCTTCAAACGATCTTAGTTTTAATGTTGGAGCCATAGGAATATTCAGCGGTTTGCAGCCACTTAGTCCTGTATCTGCAAGCAAATCCAACACATATTTCCTTTGGGATAAAAGTATACCCTTCTTAGATCTAGCAATCTCAATCCCAAGGAAGTATTTCATCAACCCTAAATCTCTTATTTTAAAGGCGCTGTGCAGATAGTCTTTAACCTCTTTTATTCTGCTTTCACAACTCCCAGTAACTAATAAATCATCAACATATACAAGTATAATCACTACCCCATCTGAAAAATGCTTAAAAAATAATGAGTAATCATTTCTGCATTGACTAAAACCCCCTGCAATCAATGATGATGTCAGTTTATAATTCCATTGTCTAGAAGCTTGTTTAAGCCCATACTGTGACTTCTTTAACTTACAAACCATATTTTTCTGTTCAGGCTCAAACCCTTGTGGTATGGTCATGTAGACTTCTTCTTCTAAATCTCCCTGCAAGAAAGCATTGTGAACATCCATATGATATATATACCAGTCATTCATTACATCCATTTTTAAAATCAACCTCACTGTTGTCATTTTTACAACAGGGGAAAAAGTCTCATGGTAATCCACTCCTTCCTTTTGATTATATCCCTTAGCTACCAACCTTGCTTTGAATTTATCTAAGTCACCATTTGATTTATACTTGACTCGGAAGACCCATTTGCATCCTATGGGTTTCTTTCCTTTAGGCAAAGGTACTATATCCCACGTTTGATTATGTTCAAGGGCTTCCATTTCAACTTTCATTGCTTTTACCCATTCCTCATTTCTTATTGCTTCTTCATAAGTTCTTGGTTCTGTTATTGAATCAATTTTACACAAGTAACATAAATGAGAAGGTGAGACATTTTGATAAGTCATATATTTCTGTATAGGATATAAACAGGCCTTTTGACTATTTGCCTTTTGACTATTTTCTTCCAGATTTGTTTCCATTAAACTAAGCACATAGTCCTTAGCCCAAATGGGTGGTTTTCTGTCCCTACCCGATCTGATCCTATGCTGTACAACAGAAGTGTCTACATTTACTAAACTATCATTTATGTTGCTATTCTCTAGCTCTGCACTTTCCTCCCTAACAGATTCTGTTATTTTAGGGTGATTCTGTTGAAGAAGTTCATCATCAAATAAGAATGAGTTTTTAGTTTCTTTATTCACTCCCCCTTGATCCGAGGTGGAGTTTTCTTTGAAAGGGAACTTATGTTCTAAAAAGGTGACATTTCTACTTATCAACAATGTCCTATTTCTCAGGTTATACAGCAAATATCCTTTCTGATTGTGAGGATAACCCATAAAAACACATGGGACAGATCTGGGTTGAAATTTATCTGTTGAATTCAGATCAGTTGCATATGCTAGTGAGCCAAAAATCCTCAAGTTATTTAGATCAGGTTCTTTTCCATATACTATCTCAAAGGGAGTTTTGTACTTCAAGATCTTTGAGGGTATTCTGTTTACTAAATGGGTGGCCATTTTTACACATTCCCCCCAGAATCTAATTGGCATCCCTGACTGGATCATTAGACTTCTAGCTATTTGAATAAGGGTTCTATGTTTTCTTTCTACAATTCCATTTTGTTCAGGAGTGTATGGGCAAGATGTCTCATGAATTATGCCATTTTGATTCAGATATTCCCTCAAAGCATAATTAGTAAACTCTGTTCCATTGTCACTTCTTACTTTCTTTATGCTCATATTAAATTGATTCAGTATATATGATGCAAAACTCTTTATACAATCAGGAACTGCAGATTTATTTTTCAGTAAGAAAATCCATGTTGATCTTGAAAAATCATCTACAATAGTCAAGAAATATTGATGACCTTGGTGTGTGGGGGTCCTGTAAGGTCCCCACACATCCATATGTACCAATTCGAAACAGCATTTACTTTTAATACAACTAGATGTAAAAGGAAACTTAGTCTGTTTTGACTGGATGCATATTTCACAAACATTATTCATCACTGCACGTACATCACCTACAATGCTAAGGTGTCTAAGTACAGAAATGGGAGCATGTCCAAGTCTATCATGCAGCAATTATATATCAACATGAGTAACATGTTTATTCATGTTCCTATTTGTCACAGTATTAATGGAAGCGGGTGTTTTTGCAAAATCAAGCACATATAGTTCTCCTATCAATCTACCAATCATCTTCTTCTTCTCCTTTCCATCCCGGAGATCCTGCACCATACAATAGTTAGGAAAAAATACCACTTTACATTTTTGTTCTCTGGTCAATCTTGGTACCGAAATTAGGTTAAATTTAAGTTCCCATGCATACAGGACACCTTTCAAGGTTATCTCATCATTTAGTTTAACTGTCCCTATATGAGTTACTTTTATATGCTCTCCATTTGGAATCCTAATGTTTTGAATAGGTCCATTATTTATTTTGTATTCAGTGAAGAGGTCTAAATTTCCTACCATATGGGTGGTTGCTCTAGAGTCTAAAATCCATTGGTTCAATGGTGACAAAGAACAATTAAAATTGATCAAACCTGTACCGGTGAGTGCATGCACAGGAACCTCCGTGTCTCTCTTCAGCAGCTCGAGCAATTTGTCATATTGCTCTCTTGTGAAAGATGGTGTCACGGTTCCATTATGCGTGATGCAGTCATTTTCCATGAATTGTGAATCTGTTGCAAGTTGATTAGCAGAGGCACTCTGATTCTGTTTTCCTCTATTCCCCTTGAAATCAGGAGGGTACCCTACTACTTGCCAACACACGTCCTTTGTGTGCCCTCTCTTATGGCAGTGGGTGCATTCTGGTGGGGTTCCTCTCCCCCTTCCTCTGCCACGGCCTCGCCCCCTAAAAGCAGTCATTGCAATTCCTTCAGCTGAATCATTCTTGGAAGAATTTGCAATCCACTTCTGGGCTTCGTCCTCTGTAATCATGGCGAAGGCCTGATTGACAGTAGGCAAAGGGCTCATCAGCAGTATTTGGCTTCGGGCTTGTGTGAAGCAGTCATTCAATCCCATTAGGAATTGAAGAAGTTTCTTTCGCTGCATCTTCTCACCGTATACCTTGGATGTATCACATTGGCAGGTGGGAATGGGAAATAGGGTAGACTCCTCTTCCCACAGCTCTTTCAATTTAGTATAGTAGCTTGAAACAGACATGGATTCCTGTCGGAGCGAATTGATTTCCCGATGAATAGAGAAGACCCGAGAGCCTGATACCTTGTCGAAGTGTTCTTGAAGGTCTCTCCACACCATGCTTGCCTCATGGTAGAAGATGATGCTATTTCCGATCTCCTTTGAGACTGAACTAAGAAGCCAGGCTAGTACGACAGCATTACATTGCTCCCATTGATCTTGCAATCCATCTTCTTGGTGTTCTTTTCTGCATGTTCCGTCCACGAAACCTAACTTTCATTTTCCCTTCAGCGCGATCCGCATGGCTCGGCTCCATATGGTGTAGTTCTCGCTTCCGATCAGCACATGTGGAACGATAGAGGTTCCTTGCGTGTTCGAAGGATGGAGATACAGAGGGTGGGCGAATCCGATTCCAAGATCTGCGGCAACGTGCTTATCTCCCATGGATCTTGTATTTACGCCTCGGTCGTCCCTTTGTCGTGTGTCTCCAGAAGCTTTTAATCGGTGAATCTTGATCGATTCTGTGGATGTTGCTTGATTCAGTGCTTGCGTTGATGGTAGGTTTGCAGCCCCTCACCAGGTCGGTGGGTTTTCTGGATTTTGAGGTCGCCGCTTCAACCGTAAATGACCTAGTGTTTGAGTCTTTCTTGCATTTCGGCCATCTGATTCTTGTCTTGCGGGTACGGGTCTTGGATCGCAGTTGGCTCTGATACCATGTTGGGCTGACGGAGCCTTGGAGAAAAAACAAATAATCTTTTTATTATGTAATGAATCAGCAGTACAACAACAGTTTGGGCATACATATATACACTTTTAAATCCAAACTAATTGGGCCCAGTGGGCTCCTAAATCCATCAGGGAAGAAACCATATTGCATAAAATATGCATCGATTAGCAAACAAGCTATTTTTCTAATGGTCTTGGCAGGAAAAAATAAAAACCCGCTTTGCTTAGTTACTTAATGTACAATCAGCAGGGGTACCGTTCATTGATTTCGTGGGGTGTATTATTACTGTAGATTACAATTTGAGTTATAAATTTTAATTGTTCAATTTTATATGATTTTTTAGTTTTAATCTTTTAAATTTTAAATATAAAATTTTAATATTTTAAATTTATATTTTTTAAAAATTGTTAAAATTGTTAATCTCTATCGTTTTAATAGTATTAACTTTGTTTATTTAATACTAACACTGCTAAAAATGTGTTTTTTAAAGATATCGATGCCAAGATGATCTGAACCCCCTAGTTGGCCCCCATTTTGATTCTGAGCTTAAGTGTGTATTTGGGTGAGCGGTGCAGAATTAATTTTAGGCTAAAATCGCGGTTTAAAATTTTTTTACACAAACAGCAATTTTTGTTGAGAATTGATTTTGGACAAAACCTCGGTTTGAAACTTAGGTTTTGAATAAGCTACTAAAAATAACTTTTTCTTTTAAACCTAGGTTTTGAATTATCCAATTACTATTATACCATTACTTTTTCTTACACCCTCTCTCCTCTCTTCTTTCTTTTTTCTATTATCTCTCCTCTCTCTTCTCTTATCTCTTTTTTTTCTCTCTCCTCTCTCCTCTCTACACTCTCTTCTCTCCCCTCTTTCTTCTCTATCATCTTTCATCTCTCTTACTTTTAATCATATCATAACATTTTTAGTAATTTACCAATATAAAAAGTGATTTTACTACTAATCATCCAAACATCTTTATTCCAATAATCTATTCTCCAGAATCTATTCTCCAGAAGCTAATCCAAACACACCTAAGGAGAATATGCCAGCCTCTTTTGATGGGGTCAATCAAATGGGGAAGACGGGGCCACAATGATGTCGTGAACGTCTGAGCAACGAAGATGGCGATTTCTCCGAGCAGCCGAGACAACGGAGGAAGAAGATGGCGGGGCGGTGACTTTGTGCTGGTGCAGAAATAGGGAGAAGACGACTTGTGTGCATAAGTTTTTTATTTAATTTTTTTTCTTTTTTAGTTTTAAATTATATGTCCAAGTATATTATTATCAACTTATTCTTCAAATAAATATCTTTAATTATGTTAATAATAGTTATTAAGATTATAAAAAATAACAGTTAAAAAAATATTAATTTAAAAGATCAAAATTTCGTATTTAAAATTTGAGTAACTAAAATTAAAATTAATATAAATTTAGGAGACTTAAATTTGTATTACCTCTTAAAATTATTCAAGTGTGATTATAATAATAATTAAGGAATATTAACTGTGATTAGTTCTATTAAAAAAAGTATTTGGCATTGGTACCACAGAATCCATTAGAGAAAGAAGGTAGACAGGCGTCATATGATTATTAACTAAAGTGGGCATTATCTGAATATATTTGCTTGCATCGCTCTTGTCAAGAACATGCCTATTACGTTAGTGCAAATCTAAAGGGCTAATCAACTGACTGACACGGTGCCCATAACTGTTTTTTCATGCTCGTGCGCGCGCGAATTTGGTTGTCATGATATATGCTTTTTATTCTGATTTTTTTCCCATCAATTTAAAACTATGAAGAAGTTTCCCAAAAACCAATCCCAAAAACATTCCTCACTATAATAAATATAGTATTAAAAAAAGTTAGCAGGTGCTATATATACAGAAGGAATGGGCATTTTGTAAAAAGCTGTGCAAGCAATATCGTATTAAAAAAATAAATAAAGATGCCCTGGTTAAAAATTTAAATTAATTTAAGGTGGATTGATATCCGATCAGAGTTTCGGGATGTACAAATAGTTTAGAAAGTTAAGCGGGTTATTAAATGGCCCTGTCTGAGAGGAAACCGATATCATTGCGATTCCAATGGCTTGATGCTTCTGGGCTTGTTCCCGGATGACCATTTTTATTTTCTAGACATACAAAACATTAATATCCCTGCTATTAATTATAATAGTTAGTTATTTTTTAAAATAAATTAAAAAAATTAAATAAATTAATTAATTATAATTTTTAAAGTAAATTAATATTATATACTCCTTAATTTACCTAAATTAATCAATTAATTTTTATATTAATTATAATTATTTAGTTTATATAACTTTCTTAATCTATTTAAAAAAAATTAATTAACTCTTATAATTAAAATCGGAGATATTATATACTTTTATGTTGGATTACAAAAATTATATTTGATATGGATGTGGGATAATTGACTTTTTACTTTGATTATTTTTTAAATTTAAATATCTAAATTTGATTTTTCAATATACTATCTAAATAAATTTATATCAAATTAATTTTTTTATTTAAATTAAACTTATCTAAACATAAATCAATAAATCATGACATAGTTGACTTTTCCTACAGTTTCAGTTTGTAAAAATAAAATAAAATGAGAATCACTTTCATCAAGACTAATCCAAACGAATCATCTATCGAGCATGAGCATGGAAGATCCAATTAAGGAGTCCATGAATCGATTGTCTAAAAGCTTAGGGTATCCAAAATTGAGGGCCAAATTGTTATTCCAACCAATACGGGGCTGCACATGAAGAAACTAGGAGGTTTATAAGTCACCGCCCTCCAGCGTCGTTTTGCCAACTAGCTTAACAGATAACAGAGGCATTGCTTCCTTGAAACGGGAATCATTTTTCCATCATCATGTCGTCCCGCCCTAGCTACCAGCTACACGGAAACTCTCCTAAATGACTGTACCATGTCCCCAACCATATATATTTTGAGCAGTTTTTATTAAACCTTGTACAAGCAAGCAAGCAACATGTATATCGTCAAGAATCTCAAATTTAACATCGTGATTTCTAAGAAAAGATGGCAAGATTCCACAGATAAGCAGATATGGATGCATGCAGCAGACACTCACATGCATGTTTCATTATGCTTAACATGGTGGAAGGCATTGTTTTGTTATAGCCATAGGCTTCTCCATTTGCACGTAACAAACAGGGGTGAAAATGGGAACACGTACGGGACCAGGTAATAATTTCCTCAGCTGTTCTCTCACCCGTTGTTTTGGCTTGTCATCGCCTCTCTCTCGATTAAGTTCGTCGATCTATAACGCGTACGGCGTACGTAGGGGACGATAAGTGGTTTGAAGAGAATTGCACGAAAAGCGAAATCATGTATTGGGAGACAAGAAAGAGCCTTCCAATTTTGGATCCCATTATTGATTTATTAATTATCTCGCTGCCCTGCAGATCTTTCTTTTCTCCTCCTCCTTTTTAACATCCAGGGTTCCACCGGCTTTAATTTCATTATTAGATTTTTTATTATGTGGCTATATTCTCAATGATTTTTACATTATAGAATATTCTTGTATGATAGAAATGTACTGGAATCTGCTCAAGAAATTGGCTCTGCATGGGCTAGAGGGTGGGTTTAATATTAACAGTGTTGTGCGCGCAGTTTAATTTACTCACATCTGCCCTCGCAATGGACTGAAGACCAATCAGGTAATCCCACGTGGCTGCGTTGATAAATATCAAGCAAGGGAGTGTGGGCCCCTTGTGACCGTTTGGAAGCTTGAAGCGGATTTCTAAGCCGGTATTTGGTTTCCTGCATGTTAAGACTTTTTGTGGACGTATGAACCAGAAGTTCGAGAAAGCACCCAGCAAATAATGAAGCTATTATCGCGTCCTTCATTTGTTGTTCAAAATATGCATGCCACGCATACGCCAAAACAATAAAAGCCTGTGTCATAACTCCCTTAATTAAATCTCCAAAAAAAACACTCTGTGTCCCATTTTTAATACACGTCATAACTAAAGCAACCGAACTTTAAAATTAAATTACACGGCATCTTTTTTCTTTTTTTAATTTTAAATGCTTGACAATTTTATTTATCTGGTTCCGTAACCTAACCTGGTCGTACCGTAACTCGTGTTAGTTATATATCTAGCATATGGTCTCTAAATTTGTATCATCCGAGAATCATATATAAATTCAAGATGTTAAAAAATACGGCGTGTTGCGTAGCGAATTAAACCTATGTCTTGTATATAGGAATATAGGGGGTCGCAGGATGTGAGTCAAAGCAACGTGAGCTGGCTTGAACTTGATGGAATGATGAATTAAGAGTAAAGTATAAAAGCCACTTTGAATGGAAGGAACTGGTCGTGAATTATATGCATTTGAATAATGGACGAATAAGAAATGCTGTTAGGCGTTTATAGGCATTGACTAGAGGCTTACTTTCCGTCAAGGATCAGACATGTCTCCTGAGAGAATGATTCCCCCGAGAAACAGAAGCCTTAGACCCTAGTCACGACAAGGGCTTTCCCAACGCTACGTTTGGGTTGGATGGATGAGTTTTTTTTTTTCTTTTATAAAAATAAAAATATAATTAAATTAAAAATAAATTTTAAAATTTTATTTAGTAAATTAAAAATAAGTATATATTTATTGTATATTTTTTGTATAACTTAAGGTAAAATAGTTTAAAATATTTTTTTATAATTTAATAAGAGTTAAAGTTATCAAAAAATTTTAGAATAGGATAAAATTATCTATAAAAATTTACTTTAACTTTTATCACCTCAATTCATAATTTTTTTGATAAAATTAAAATAATTTAAAATATTAAAAATAAAAATAAAAATAATTTTTATCTTACTAAATGAAAAAAATAAAAAAATTTACTTTTACCCCTATTTTTTTATTTATATTTTTCACCTATTAAATATACTCTAAATGTTCCGGCCAGGCCGCCTATATCACACCTCCATGACCCCCTTTTACTAAAATACTATATATACGTACAAAAATAATTTTATAAACTTTAGCAATAAAAGTTAGTTTAATCTATAAAAATGCAATTCTTAGTCAATAGAATATGAGGAACGTATTTGAATTATGAAACATGATTCTTTTAATAAGCTTCTAGATCCAACTTGCTTGTTCTTTTCTTTCTTTATTTCTTTTTAAAAACTATATTCCCTAATCCTCTGAACCACGAGTTATGTTGATGCCAGGGGGTCCCTAATTAACCCCTATGCTCCGCCACGATGCAACAATTTCTGCCCTTAATTTTTTTTTTTGGCTTTCTAATAATTATGTGCATGGTTTTATTAATTATTTCCACCACCGATGCCCAGCTTGGCTCTTTCTTCCCGAGTAGAGTGTACCTAACCTAAATATTCAATAATTAAATAACATTACTTCTCTTTTCTTTTATTTTTTCTATTTTATATTTCCATCAATATTTCCCTGAAAGTTCGGTTAATGATTAAGATGATAAGTTCAAGTTTACAAGAAACGAAAGGCCCACAAAAAAGTTTGTCGTGTTCAAGATTTCTGCAACAGGTTACACGTGTCGTAATTCCCTCCGTATTGTCTCGCCATCGAACCTCAATCAATCCGATGTGGGAGGCCCGGCCTCCTTATTCATTTAATTTTTTTAATTTAATTATTTTCGCTATGAATGTGTTCCATGTTGAACCAATCCTCTGCGTCCACGTACGTCTCACCATTCCTTTGATTTATTGTTGCCCCTTAATTTCCATTTCGTTCTTACTAATGTTTAAAATCTTCGGTAGACATGGCTTTAATCAATAGTGACTTGGAGTTTACGGAGCCAAGATCTCGAATACCAAGAACCAGAAGTGTGCTGCGATTCCACAACCGATGATATAAAGAAACAGAAAAGCAGATACCAAAAGTGACACTGGGGTAAAATAATATATGCAAAGCCCTTAATTGATATCAAAAAGCTAAATTAAAAATAACAAATTGGACATAAAGGAGAGCAAAAAATTTCGACCCCTGATTTTCAATCCTTGTGCTTCATCGCTGTGATTAATCCGCTAGATTTTGCTCAGCTCAGTACAAAACTGTCAGAGTCTGGAAGGGCTGTTTGGCTAGATGGTGCTGAGCTTCTAATATCTTTAAATATTGCTAGCTAGCTACCTTCATTTGTTTTAAGCAACATTGTAGCAACTAAATAAACCCAGGAACATAATCCTCGATAAACCCGGAGAATGAAGAATTTTCAAGTATTCAGGTGGCCTCGTCGACTTGAATTGTGATCTTTCCTTCTTTGGGAGGCTGACACGGACAGGCCAAGGCTATGAATTTTGGGACCTCATCTCCTGGCATCAACACCGGCAAGCTCTCGACCTCCTCCTGCTTCGTCACCTGCCCATCAAAACCCAAATGAATGAATAAACAAGAATCTCACAGACTTCTCATCAAACACACAAATCAAATGGCTTGGTCGGCTATGATAAAAGTTAAAGTAATTACCACAACGGGAAGCTCTGGCTTCTGGGGAGGATAATAATAAGCCGGATGATCTGATCCAAGAAGAGAGTTGAGAAACTCAGAACATGGAAGCAAAGCTCGGAACCTGTCCCACCGCAAACAGCAACAGAGAACTCCACAGAGCAGCAACAACAAGGCGAAGAGAAGGCCCAAACTCAGAGGGAACCCAACGGAAACTGGACTTGCCGTGTCCTCTATCCCCATGTGTGACTCTTCCCTCACACACGGAGAGGGGAATGAGGAAACTCGGCTTTAAATGGGCGCCTTATTACTGCTATATGGATGGTGAAATATTTATTATTTGACGTTGATGTGAGTTTATTATTACATATGGGGTGGGGTCAAGCTCCATTCTTCCTTTGGTACGGAATGACCCAAGATTTATTCACATTTTAGCATTTTGCATCAATTCTCTTCACCAGTAAGCCTTGCATTGTTGTCATCTCTACGCGCGTTGCTTCTCTTGTCAGCTTCTGGAATGTGCTGGGCCAATCAATGCTGTGCCTCAAAGGAGTCCTCGTGGAATTCCCTGCATTCAGAAATATTTGGGGTCTAATTATTTGGATGCAATGGTTCAATGATTAGTGCGTGGCTATACGAGAAATGAACTGCTTAGGGGAAAAACATAAGGGGTAAGGGAAAACCTGGAATTAAGGCATGCATGTCACGGCCTAGCGTGTGGTTTATAATGATTCTATCTTCATTGAATAGAATGTGACATGGGCTTCGTGATACAATCAAATAAATGTTTCTGTCCGATCTTATCAATAAGGTTTTAATAGGATTAGGTTGAAATCAACATCACAAACACTGGAACTCCTACGTGGAGTGCATTATTGCTTCAAAGTTCAAACCTACCGTTATTTATATTCAAATCCCCAGATCGAAAGAACTTCACCCTCTTCTTTTTCCACTGAACTGGGGAGTTTTTTAACGAGTAGTGCCTGAAGCCTTACACTTCATAGTGAACGAAAATAACTTCAATTTTTTTATGACGCTTCAGACACGCCCTTAAAATTAAAGCTACGAGTTCGTGACTGGTTGGTAAGATCGTCGTTTGCTTTCACATAACAGGTTGGTAAAATTACAGTCTAGTCCATATTGGGCCTGGTTTGTGTCAGCCTCGGCCCAAGGGTAACAGCCCGTAGAACACTGTTTCCTCCCTCGTATTGGGTCACCTCGAAGGGAAGGAATCAGTGGTGTGTGAGCATCTATAGAAAGCTGTGAGGCTAATCATTGAATCATCGTTACCTGGGAAAAATAAATCTCAAATCAGAATAGTACCATCCCAATCCTATTATTTTGCTGTGTTTGCGTAATGGAGATGACTGCGCATTAGTGTGAAAGCTCTGGCATTCTTCCCTGTGATGGGAGCTTTAAGTGATAATTCGATCTTTCCAAAAAGCAGCGAGGGCAATCCTTTGTTCGTATCTTAAAGATTCTCGCCAATTATTTTAGGCGAAAGTGATGAGGGCGGGGTGACTCACGATTTCAACTGAGTGCTCTGCTGTCTTTAGAAGCAAATTCCAACAAAAGCAGGGGTTGACAAGATCATGATTTAACCACCAAGAGAAAAAAGGCGTAAGAATATAATTGTCCCCAAATCTCCATGTAGTCTTTTCTTGTTTTTTCTTTAGTATTCTACCAAGAGCGACTGCCACCTAGGTGGGGAAGTTTCTCGTCTCTTGGTTACAGAATGTGAAAATGGGATTACACACCACACAAAAAGACATCGTTTTCTCTTCAGTTGATATTAGTTCTCGAGTCACGTATTGGGCCTGTGGATGTTAGCGCCGACCCTGCCGACCCCAATCGTCCGGTGAGACTATCTGAAGCCTTTTCACTGGGTATTTGGTTGAGAAACGCTCTCTAAATAGTGCGGTTTTGTATCTATATTATATAATGAGTATTCATATACTCCCCTTATCACCTTGAGTTCGAGCCTTGGTATACGCAAAAAATTTTCGTTAGGAGACTCACTCATCATAGGCAGATGCGCGACGCGGGTCGGATCCGGATGTAGTCGGGGCAAAGCTCCAGTGAACCGGGTGAGCAACAAAAAAAAAATAATATACTCCCCATATCTAAGATACTACATATAAAATCTATTTGATTAATTTAATTAAATTAAAAAAATTAATTAATATATCTTGTATTTTTTAAAATATCATAGGCATCTTTTTTATTTTTTTCCTATAATTATTTATTATTATTGAGGGAGCGTTAATATAATAAATTAAAAAAAATAACGAATATAATATTTATGATTAATATCAACTTACCAATTAGATTTTATATTTATATATTAATTTGTCTTTAAACCATATTAAGGCAGCGGTTTAGTTCATCAATGTGTGTGATTTTAGAAAGAGAAGCGCATTTAAATCTGTCGCGTAGAGTAAAACTGCAGTTGCAAAAGGTAAATTGCAATAAAAAAAATGTAAAAGTCCAACTTTTTTAAATGGTTACCTTTATCTTTTACACGATAAGATGGAGTGGAGGGGGAAAGCTTGAGAAAGCCAGATAAGAAGAAGTCATTTGATAGTACAATCAAAATAACTGACCAAATGAAGTTGTAGATATTGGCATGTTAGAGTTAGACCTGCTCTATGACATCATTCAGCAGT
Source organism: Leucaena leucocephala (assembly GCA_037074615.1). Taxonomy (NCBI): domain Eukaryota; kingdom Viridiplantae; phylum Streptophyta; class Magnoliopsida; order Fabales; family Fabaceae; genus Leucaena; species Leucaena leucocephala. Next base: position 2,816,858 of record CM073517.1, on the reverse strand, counting down.
GTGACAAAAGAAACGTCTTTATACATAAAAGTCACACACACACACACAAAACAAACTGAGGTGGAAGGAACAGAGAAAAAAAAAGAAGATTGAACTTTACCCTCTCGCTGTGTCTAACATTTTTATGCAGAGTGTTACTACTGAACCTGATACAGTTGAACAACCGAATCATAGGAATTATCGGGGACAATAATTGTTTTCTCTCATTGACAATTTTTTTCATGCACATGAGCATGTTTCATTGTGATATATGAACATGTGTGTCAGGGGAAATAAAACTTTCTAAGACATCCTTGAAAGTCTTGTCCTTGGAATTCGTTGAAATTTGCCAGAGAATGGAATGGGCAAGTTCCATCGCATTAATTACAGTAGCTGGATAAAAATGTCCCTCGTGAGGCATTTGAGAGAATTAACAGAGCCATGTCCCTTTGAAGGAAATGCTACACTACTATTCTTGCTGAAGAAATCTCTTTATTCATGGATCAAGGGGGACAAATTGCAACTTTAACTTGTGCTTACAAGCTACAAACATCTTCCTCCATACCCTGCGCTTCTAAATAACGCCTGCTTTATATCTTCACAACTCAGTACTGTCCTCTGCTCCATTTCCTGTTCCTTGTCAAATATGATAATAACATTAGTACCCGACACGGATAAAAAATAGTATAGATGCAGAAACTTCACGGGAATGTACCTCTGAGCAAGAAGCCTGCACAGTGAAATCGTTGAAACAGCTTATTACACATTGTTCAATCTCAAGACCAAATGCTTCCAGAGTGTTCAGTGTAGAATGCAACAATCCTGGCTTTCCTGTACAGTAAATTTCAATCTGCGTATCCTCATTCTTCCTCTTCACTTCAAACTGCCCATAAGGAAAAGAAAATGAGATGTTGAACTTGAAGTGATCACAATTGGTCAAAGTATCTTGGTTGGCAATACTAGAAGAGTAAGTTGATATGTACCTTGGGTGTATTTCTCACCAAGATTTCATTTTGCTCTGTATCCTTCAAAATGCCTCCCATGTTTGAATCCATCTCTAATTGTTGTTGCAATTTGTTAATCTTCTCCAGGAGTTCTTTCATGTAATCTATAGTGTCTCCAAGGATAGATGTTCTGTCCATCTGTTATGAGCATTGATGAACAACCAAATTAGCTCTGCATAACTAAAGCTAACATCTCAGAAAACCAAATGGTTAATTTGCTCTCCAGGGATTGCTAATGCATACCTTGCTTATCTTGGGGACAATTGATCTCAGCATTGAGAGGCGATCATTTAACCTCTTTCTCCTCCTCCTCTCAGCCATTAAATTCTTGGAGGGTTGGCCCTGAAGCTTCTTTGCTCGATTCTTTCTTTGCAGAGACGCATCACCCATATTGACAATTGCCATTTCTGGGGATTGGCTTGGCTCTACCTTGCATGTGGTTTGCAGGTCCAAGCTCTGAAGTTCATCCCCAAGCAAACCCGGATCCTCCAAATCTTCCATCATGGACAATGGGTAATCTTCTTGACCCAGAACTGGAGTATCGAGAACGTTATAGGATGAAGAAGATGAATCAACATTCTGGGGAGCAGAGAATTCATCAAGTAAGGAACTGTAGATTTCATTGAAGGCGTAATTGTTGTGGTTGTTGTAGTAACTCTGAGGAATTTCTTGACATGAAGAGTTTGGAAGAAAAGGCAGAGAGTTTTGATCAAAACAATCAAAACCCCAGCCATTAGAGAAGAGTTGGTTTGATTCTGATGGGATGGTGTCCCATGTTTCCCTTCTCACAGCCAGTAGTTCTTCCAAAAAATGATCACGTTCACTGAGTTCCATTCTCTCTCTCTCTCTCTCTCTCTCTCTCTCTCTTTATAAAGTGAATGCTAAAGCTTAAGGAAACACCTTGATATCATGTAGTACTACCAAGTTGGAGAATTTATAGGGAGCACAGGGTGAAGGTTCTGGCAAGTTGATTATTTATATGAATTAGCAGAGTATTAATTATGTTTTATCAGAAAAAAAGTATTAATTATGTTGTATCCAGTAGTACCTATAACATGAGGCTGGAAAGGAATCTGCTTTTCATCTCTCTCTCTCTCTCTCTCTCTATCTATCTATCTATTTATATATTTATATATATATATCCAGATGTCTTTTTCACCGAAATCTCTGCAATCAAAAGGGAACTAAATATTTAATTGGCTTACTAAGAAGAAAACTTTGACCCTCACCCTTGTCTGCTACCAAAAAGGATGGAGTTACTCATCAAAATCCCTGCCAGGTTCTTTGCATGTTGAAGCTTCTGAAAAATATATTATTAATTAAGGAACAGAAGTGAATATTTGAGCTGGGTCCCACCCCTAAATGCCTCCAAAATTTGGCTTAACTCACAAATTCAAACGAGTTGGTGGTCTCGTTTGTATTTTTCTAGCACTGTCTCTCCACTCCAAAATACTTTATACAATATTGTGCATGCTCGTCGTATTAAAAAAAAAAAGTAGTCTGTCTATTTTACATTACATATTCATTTTCTAGCTGACAGATTTATGAAGGCTCCAATTATATAACCTCCATTTTCAGCTTCTCCCTCCACCTGGCAACTTGTAGGGGTAGAAGATATGCACCGTACATACGAAGTCGTATATATACTATTTCAACCAAACTACATGTGAAATGGATAATTTTTTGCTTACGTTTATATGGTTTCAGCTAATGTTCGAATTCTATGCAACACCCATGAATATAATTGTCATTCACCTAACTTGCCCTTTTGGCTGGTCTCTGATCTTCAACTTTTTTTTTTTTGGGGTGGGGGGAGAGAGGGGTGGAGTTTCTAGTCTTTCTTTTTATCCCACCCCACTAATTACTAAGACCATGAAACTAGAATCGCTGTTGTTATCGCCGTTGTAACTAATAAAAGTGGTTTTCTGGTTAGGTCAGGTAAGACTCTAAGATGCAAAAACTAAAACTCTACGACGCACACGGGGACAAGGCTCACCCACATGTTTGACTTAGCAGCTTTCCTACGTATGTAAGCCCAAACACTGCCCAAGAATTAAAGATGCTACGCATTACATATATATATACCGTCAACTGTTTATGTAGAAATGTAGAGAACACTATGAAGTTGCGTACAGCTACATGCGAACTGGGAATGATTATCATGCATAACATATTCGAGACATTATATATGTGCTTATTAATTGATTCTTTCACGGGGATATGTGGTTAGAACCTTGAAGTAGTAGATCACTGGATAATATATAATATCAGTGTCTGGTTTTTGAGAGCAGGGAACAAATATGAATTATGAAATGCAAGTCAAAGGAAGAGGAACATGGGGACAAAGTGTCTTATTTTCTCTAGTTATGATCATCCCGTGTGTAGAATAATCTAGCTAGCTCACATGCTATCAAAAGCCAATGATTTACCAAGTAATCAATGCCTTTTAACTAACACGTGTGAATATACTCAGTTTACTAATTAACCTGGTCTATTATATGAATTATAGTCTGAGCAGGGTGTTTGAAACGTAAAAGTGTTCCTAAATTTAGAAATTTTCCAAACAGACCGGTACGATAATTGCTGGTTGAGTGGCCATATCCATTTAATCACATTTTTAAAGGCATACGCACAAAAAATTTAATATTAACTTTATGTAATTTTACGTGTACATAATAAGATTTGATTAACTGTAATATACTCTTAACTGAATAGCAGCTAGAATCTTGATCGGGCATTTTCCTTTTTCTGGTTAGGTGACACGAACGAACTTAATTAAAGTGACAGAAATATTTTCCTTCTAAACTTATCGATCGAGGTCAACTCAGCAACCACGTGAACATACGTGGGGCCATTTTCACAATGCTACTGTCGAATATAACCAACCTGCTTTTCAAACGTGGAATTGAGTAGGGGATGTGAACAGTCAGTCAGTAATGGAAGAACAAGATCGCACCATATTACAGTCTGGGAATAGGTTCTACGGTTTTACCTGAAGGAAAAAAATTAACGTTGTACATTTGTAGGATTTTTTTAAAATATTTTTAACAATAAGTATTGTTTACATAATCCGGCAGATGTTTTAAAGAAACATGCAATTGTTAGCACGTTATATTCTATTAAGAAACAAAAAAGTAGGATGAATATTTTTCTGGATATCGTTATTACTAAAACTTGAAAGGTTGATGTAAACAACAATCAGAAAAAATAAATAAAAGCATAAAAAGGGATAGGTAAGCGTCGTTCCATTATTAGCTAGGCCTTCAACTATGGATTTTCCCCCGATCTCTTATTATATGACTTATCTAATTTGCCTAGTAATCAGAAGCTGTTCTACGTATCAAAATGATTAAACGCCAAGTCAATCATTCGCTTCACCAGAATTTTCAAAAAGTTGTCCAATGATGGTGTCTGGCCTTTCTTAAACCTTCCGAAAGTTCTTATTGTGAAAACTAATTATAAAATATGTCACTTAAAAAAATACTCATAATATCTTAAATATATGATACATTTAACTAATTTGACTAGATTAAAAAAATTAGTTATTACATCATATTTTTCTTAAAATACCTTAATTATCTTTCTTAATTCCCTTTCTCTTTTTTTTACTTGATTATTGTTGAGAGAATATCAATAATAGTAATTTAAAAAATAATTAATAATTTTAAAAAGTAAGTCTTATATTTTAGACATTGTAAGTAGAATTTTGAGTTATTCCAAATGAAAATATTCTTGGCAGTGTAACTAAGAAAACAATAACAAAATGTCACGATATTACAGTACCTCACGTTACTATTAGGAGAATACTAAAATGACTCCACGTAGAATAATTAGATCGCAGAGTCTATGTACCACACATTATTGATTGATTGAAAATAGAACGACTTATTTTTTAAATATATAAGTATATGGACAGATTAGTGAAAATGTAAATGTAAAAAATAAGCACGTACTTCTATCACAATTTTTATTCTTATGTATGTATATGAAATTGCATGCACGAATGCGGGATTTGGCAAGATTCAACTCTCAAACCAAACGGTGGATTTGTATGCATAAATAAACCAAGTGGACACGAACTGAACTATAAATCTCATGCCATTTACATTTCTAATCATCACTTTCTTAATTTGTCGTCCAGCTTGTATGATTAATTACACACACACACATATAAACAAGATGAGTTTAATGTCCCTACAAATTAAACAAGATTTTTAGCTTTGTATACTCTGGCACATAGAAAATACAAATCCGCTCATCAAGTAGGCGCACGAAGAAAACTTTCTTTTGGATTAACATAAAATATAGGGACAGCGCTGTAAAAGAAATAAAGAGACAACTGATAGTAACGGCCAGAACAGTAGCAAGTAATATTGCGTCATGGTGATGTTTGATTTGAAGTTGTACCCAACAAATGTTCAGTTTCAGACCTAACAGCAGAGTCCGAGTCCTTTTGGTAAAGAGATGAAGTAAGAAGTAGAGAAGAGGCAACCTCCAGAGAGCGTCTAGTTTGATGACAGATTTCAAAGCTTTTCATAAACGAGAAAGAAAGGCAGAGACAATAATGAATAGGTAAAAAAGAAAATGGGAGAGAGGTAGAAGAAGACAAAGACAAAGTAAAAGAGCAGAAGCGAGCTCGAGGAGCACAGAGTCAAGTGTTATGTGGCTGAAAATGAATGGCACTGGTGGTGGGAAGAGTGGTATCATAAAACCGCGGCAGTTTCTTTCCAGCCAAGTCCCCGACTCCACCAAGCGGTATTCTTAAAACCAGACTTGGGTTCTTGTAATTCAGCTTTCACAGCCCACAATATCATCTCATTTTGGAACCCAAAACCACCATTTTTGTCTGGTAGCGTCTTGTTTGTTCTTGGTATTATATCTGAACCACTTTATTTTTGCTGCTGCTGTTGTTAAAGGGTAGGTATAAGGTAGGTCGTCTTTTTGCGTCCTATGTAGACAGGTTCGGCGTCTGTGTACGCGTATTTACCTATACATACACACATTAACCCCGCCATATGCAATGACATCAAACATGTGAAACGACTGAGACTGGGTCATGTTTGTTTATTTTCTCTGTATGGGAGATTTGGCGTACATGTGAGCTGGTACGTTTGGATTGGAGCATGAAAAGGTGTGGTGTGATTGTGAATGTAATCAATTTCTGTGCTGTGTTACAATATAATCCTACAACCCTTCACTTTCTTTCTTTGTTTTTTTTTAATCAGGTAGGTTATTATTAAAGTTAAGATATAACTATAATTCATAAAGTATTTATAAAAAAATTCTAATAGAATAGAGATATTTTCGTTAACATGACCCGTCACAACCCTTCACTTTCTGCTTCCTCGTATGAAGCTACAGCCAACCCTACACTGCAACGCTCCCACCCTGTTCTTGTTGCTTCCAAACTTACAAGTTGCACTAAAATACAACGCCAATTATTATTCATAATATTTTAAATATATAATATATTTAACTAATTTAATTATAATATATTTTTTAAATATTTTAATTATTTTCTTTAACTTACTCCTTAATTTTTTTTCTTGATTATTATTAAAAATATCAATAAAGTATTTTAGAAAAAAATTATTAAATTTAAAAAATATATCTTATATCTATAACTATTATTAACTCACTAATTATATTATATCTATACTGTATCGATGGGTAATTAATTGCCCGATATGTATGTCAACGAGTTAGACTTTCTGAGATGGTAGCAGAGATTGGAAATTATAATAATCTATATAGGTTTAGAATTATGCATTATTGTTCTATGATCAAACGCATTTAATCATATTCCCCATCTCAAGTTTGTTCCCTCTATATGATTGAGCTTTCAAAAAAGAAAACTTCATCTTCTTCTTCTAGATGGATTAAAATTTCAGTTGCTCGAAGAAATATAACTCCACTTTTTTGGAGGTTGATGTGAGAATTGTTGGCGAGCTATTCTGAAAAAATTCTTTGAAATCAACTAGCTGCTGAGATGGAGTATATGTATGCAATTATGTGTTGATTGAGAATCAAATAAAGTACCCTAGATTTCTTTCCTCAAAATTGAGAGTCCTGCTCTTTAGTTTTAGATTTTATTGAAGTTAGTTAATTACAACCCAATTGTTTCTTTTATCTTTAATACCTCACGATCTTAAGCAGCAGAGAACGAATTAAATATATAAATATTTTGTCATATATAACTCCTACTTGTTAAGAAGGAGGGGAGGGGGGGGGGGGAGAAAGAGAAGAAAAATCCCAGGACTTATCGCCATTGTCGTCCTCAAACAACACGATTATCTAATATTGATTAATAAAGCGTTGCGATATCTGTGATCAAAATTGTGATCCGTTTTATGAGATATATATTCTCGTGAAAACCGATTGATCTGATATATATCAACAACTAGGGCACTTGTCTTCTACCTACTTATGAGTATGTGATCCTTTTCCATGGTTTCAAAGTATATATGTTTCATACAAGATGAACGGCTCTTTGTAGGGTGGTCGCACTACAGTGTAATCTAACCTTTGTCTTTTTAGGGATATATATACATAAGAAACATGTTATACATATACGAAGTATATTGTTGCCCCTACCATATATTAATCATTCAACTTCAAATATATATATATATTACGCAGTAACTCTTTGCCCATGTTCATAGAAGAAACAAAATCTTGGAATCTGCAGTCACTTACGTCCAAATACCTACTTTCTACTTTTGAAAATATTGTTGTCCTGTGTGTATATGAATATTTTTGTAATAAAAATATACCAATACGAAACGCACAAGCTAGCTAGCAACTAAGATTTTGCATTAAGATATTTTAATATGCGATGAGGAAATCTAGAATCCTCAATCATATCCTCCCCATAAGGGAATTACAACTGGCTTGTCTATGATTTGGGACCAAATTAAAAAAAAAAACACAAACATTGAATTTGACAAGTTTCAGTTAACGTATGGCAATTCCCAGCAAGCAACTCATTAATTTGTCCTTTTTCGCAAGAAGCAAGTTAGTTTAAGCTTGCATTGATCAGAACTAATTTTTAATCAAGTTTATGTGGGGGCGCACTCTGAAAAACAAACCCAGAAAAATCAATCGAGATTTCTCATTTGGATTAAGAATCCAGTTCTCTAGGTAATAAATCATAAACAAATTAAATTATCTAATCCAACTTGTTTGTTTCTAGGATCAAATTTTGTGGCTACAACCTGACCGTTTTATTTTGTCATTAATTATAGGCAATTTCAGCCATATGGCTAGCTAGCTTGCTTGCAGAGTTTTCCAAACTATAGCTATATATTACATATTGCCATTAATTAAACCACATTATATAAGGTTATAATTAGCTGTCTGAGTTAAATTCAACGTTGCTAACTTGTCATTAGTTTAGGTTGTTTTCACATTAAATTTACATATAGTTTCATTGACCAACTCGTTTATATAATTCAGTAATAAGAAACGTATAAAAGATATTCTCATCGGTTCTTAATATAAAAGTTAGTTTATAGGTAGAATTTTATCCTAAAAATAAAACATTAACCCACTTTGTCCCATAGATTTATAATTTTTTTTAAAGTATATTCTTATTGATTGTATATATTAAAGGATTTTAAAAATAAAATCATATTTATTATAAATAATGAGTATAATTAATTTTTTTAATTTATTTAAATTAGTTATCTAACTCTTATATTAACGAATAACGATAACATTAAATGCATCCGGTTGGATAGTTGTCCATCAGTTGCAGAATTTTCAAACTTTTGAAGAAACGGCAAATTTTGTGCAAACGAGAAAGACGAATTAGATTGCTAAATAAATTTCTTCGGTGGTGGGAACATATATATATAATTATATATATTAATTATCATTATGTTGTACATACGTACTCCTTGTGATTTTATTATCAAGAAGATATCATCGTATTAGTATGTGTTTGAATATCAATTCTAATAATTAATTTTAGCTAAAAAATTTTATATAAACAGTCATTTTTGTTGAAAATTGATTTTGGGCAAAACTTCGGTTTGAAACCTAGGTTTTGAATAAACCACTAAAAATAGCTTTTAGTTTGAAACATAGGTTATAGATTATCCAATTACTATTGTATCCCTATTTTTTCTGACACCATCTCTCCTCCTTCCTCTCTTATCTCTCTTCCCTCTCTCTTCTCTTATCTCTCTTTTTCTCTCTCCTCTCTCCTCTCTACACTCTCTTCTCTTTCCCTTTTCTTCTCTATCATCTTTCTTCTCTCTTACTTTTAATCAAATCATATTCTTTTTAGTAATTTACCAACATAAAAAGTGATTCTGCTACTAATCATCCAAACATCTCTATTCCCAAAATCTATTATTCTCAAAATTTATTCTCCAGAATTTATTCTTCCCAGAATCTATTCTCCAAAAGCTAATCCAAACACACCCTTAATGTATGCTCTGTTTGTGGAAGAAAGTGAGGGTTCGTGTGCGCGTGGATGATATCTGTGTGTAATTAAGGCGGGAGCCTGGGAGATGACATGTTTTGCGATATAAGTGGTTTTATTTAAGGGGAGAGTTGAGAATAATTAATAATATACGTCGTAGTACATACATGTGATATGAATTTGGTGGGTTTTGATTTGGCTTTGGAATATCTGAGACGTGTATGCAAATGATAATCCAGCTGGATGGTCCTTAAAACCGAACATTGAGAATAATTAGAGTGGACTTCTCTAGAGTATTCCAAGCCCAAAGCACGCATTATTCATGCTGTACTACGTATTACTGATTATCACCACTCAATAATCTTCAACTCATTACTGCCCCTCGGACAAAAAAGTAAAATATTTAATTTATTATCAATTTGATTGTGACTCCTGATCCTATCGAGTTCGCTAATTATTCCCGACTATTTGGGCAAGATCTTACGCAAATTAATAGTGCACGTTTCAGTAATTAAACTGGGTTGAAAAAAATAAATCCCTCTCTCTCTCTCTCTCTCTAGCGCATACATACAGGTATATTTATCTAAAAATTAGAAGAACCTTCATCTGTATGCTGAAGTTATGGAAGAACATATCCAATATCATAATATGGTCATTAAAGTTCATTGACGTATTTGTGGAATATGAGCGTGTAGAGAGAGGGGATATTGTCAAAAACTAAAATATTCGTCTAATTATCAAGGATTCGACCCATAGTTAGTGCTCCTACGTACAAAAATGTGAGTTTCAAGTTTCATTATTAGTAGTCAGTGCATACTGTTAGTAAGTGCTTTCCAAACTATGGGATCTGCCTTGATTAGTCCACATAAACTCTCACAGATCAACTCATCTTGAACTCCCTTTGTTCTATTGAAAGAGGCTTGGGAGTTCAATTAATCAGGAGATTTCTGTGAAAAAGGGAATTTTTTTAACAGATTAACATAGCTACTTTAGTTAACTTTCTACTAGCGACAAAGATGGTCAGTACCATTGGCTACTGATAGTGATCAAGAGGGCAAAGGGCCTTTTATGTAGCACTTTGTTTCTTTTCTATCATTTCCTGAGAATAGGGGGAGGTAACCCTTAAAAGTGAAAGAAATGTGTAGGGTTTGTTGTGAACGATCCCACAAGAACATCAAGCATGTGCATGCAGGAATTTCACAACATTTTCTACCTATTTGATTCTCCGTGTTTCCCGAATTAATTATGTGCACTCCCCATGGTGGAATTTACGTCTCCTTTGACTGCTCTCAGCATTCATCATCTGGGCCCATTAAGGTTTCATCAATCTTACTTATTCCCCGTTCCTATTATTAGCCTGTAGTTTAAAAACGCAAACACCGAAGCTTAAGTGGAAATTCAAATCTCTGATTCCTTGAGGAATAAAAACTCATCTTTCAGATTCCAATTGTGTAAGTGGGGAACACATATTCGCCAAGATTTCTCTCCAGTTCATGGGAAAACACGAATATACGCTTCATAAATGACGGAGTTCAAATTATTTAATAAATATGGGTTAAGGCTGTTGGGAGCCAAGTCCATAAGAAGGTTTGAGATATTCTTTTGGATCTGTTGTGATATCCTTTTTTTTAGGTTGCTCACCCAGTTTACAGGAGCTTTTCCCTAACTACATTCGAATTTGACCCGCGTCGCGCACTTGGCTATGGTGGGTGAGTCTCCCAACGGAGATTTTCTACATACGCCAAGACTTCTACTTGAGACCTTGCTTAAACGATATCTAGTTACCAACTTCAGTTAGTTCTGTTGTTGTTTTTTGTTGCCCACCTGATTACATCCGGATCCGACCCGCGTTGGGCACCTGGCTATAGTGGGTGAGTCTCCCAACGGGGATTTTCTGCGTACGCCAAAGCTCGAACTCGAGACCTCGCTTAAGCGATACCGAGCCGCTTACTACTCGGACCAACCCCCGTTGGTCCGTTAGTTCTGTTGTGATATGCTGAATCAGAGTTTAAGTTTCTTTTTGTAATGGGCCCACGTCAGGGGCTACGGATCTCGGGCCGAATACGAAGGAGAGGAGGCCCAGAAGTGGCCAGCATTGTTGAAACCCACTATTACCTGAAAGTCCATATAACCGAACAACAAGAGAAAAATTAGGCCCTAATTGATCGATCCTGCTCTATATACAACGATATAGTAAAATATCTACGCAATTATATTAAACTCCTCCTGTCCTCCTTTCCTTTTTAGGAGAGGATTTTTAGAGTATTACTATCAAATAAAATTATTTATTCATAAAGAATGAAAAAAATTAAAATGATAAGATCTCACATATGGACAAAATTTATGTCCATTTGATTATATTTAATAGATCTAATTCTCCAATAAAAACTTAGCACATGATATTTTTAATAATAAAAATTTATAATTTTGTTATATTATCATTATTAGTAATAAAAAATAAATATGACAATAATTAATCGGAGGATTTAACTAAATGGATATAAATTTTCTTTAAATAATATAAAAAGCATAACTAGTTAAATCTTTCAATGTTATATAGAATAATCTCTTATATAATTCATATATGATTATGTTAAATGATATTAGTACCAGATAAAAATATTTAGTTGGCTTAAATATATATGTGTTGGGGGTGTTGTATATATATACTCTTTTTAATTTTAAATAAGATAAATAAATAAATTAATTATAATTAAATTAATTTTTTTAAAATAAATTTATATTATATACTTCTCAATCTACTTAAATTAATAAATAAATTTTTATATTATTTATAATTAATTAATTATTTAATGTCTTTTTTTTAATTTAATTAGGTATTATAATGAAGATAGTAGGTAGTATTAAGAAATCTGACACGTGATTGGGTATTGCAACGCACGAATCATGCTAAATTTGACCGAATTTCAACCTACTCCACAGTCCACAGCAACCTATCGCTAGAGCAGGTGACTTGAACTCCCTATGAGAATTTTGTGATATTATATGGTTATTTTTTTTTATCTGATTTACCAAAATTTTATCCCGACTACATCTAGATCTGACTCACATCGCGTGTGTATACGCCATATAATATAGTTGTTGGATACAGAGGTGGGCTAAAAAATTATGTCGTTATACTACAAGAAGTATGATTCCCAATAACTCACATGCTATTAATTAAAATCTCCTATAAAATGTGTATGGAGAGAGTATTGTGGTTGGGTACTATTTTTTTTTTATAAAATCTACCATATAAAGTGATTAATTATTATTTTTAATAATAGATACTCTAAAAAAAATGGGAAAAAGACAAAGAAAGACCATGTGAATTTAAAAAGGACAATATGGGCATCTCAATACTGAAAAGGACAGATTGGGTCTCTTGTCCAATCTGTCATTTGTAAATTCATGTGCAAAGATCAAATTAGCCTTCATTAAACGAAGAAGAGAGTATCGGGGAAATATAAAACTCACCATCGGGTAAATCTGAAAACCTACTATCGGGTATATCTGAAAACCCATTATTGGGTACATCTGCAAATGTGCTCCATTAGACATTGTAGCTACTGAGAATTATGATATGTTGTGTGACAATACATCTCAATCATTGAATTGAATAATGTTCTTGTTATTCCTCATATTTAAAATGATTTAATTAGTGCTTACAATCTGACCAATGATAATCATGGTATATTTGTTAAAATACACTCACATGGTCTTTGCACATGAATTTACCCAATGAAATATCGGGAACTATTTGCAGAAAATAAAATTTACCCGATAGTGGGTTTCTAGATTTACCCGATGGTGGGTTTTATGTTTCCCCTATACTACCATCTTCACTCATTGAAGGCTAATTTGGTAAGTTCTAAATCCAATTATAGGACTTACAAATATCATTGTGCAATTAATTGCAAATACTATTATAAAAGTTGTAAATTTCATTGTGGAATTTGCAAATACCATTGTGGGAGTTGCAAATCCAATTGTTAGAGTTGCAAATCCCACTGTGAAACTTGCAAATACTATTGTCAGAGTTACAAATACTATTATGAGCATTAAAAACCTAATGCATTACTTGCAGATCGTATTGAACGAGTTATAAATCCCATTGTGAAACTTGTAAATACCATTGTGGGAGTTACAAATCCAATTGTTAGAGTTGCAAATCCCATTATAAAACTTGCAAATACTATTATGGAAGTTATAAATACCATTATGAGCATTACAAACCTAATGCATTACTTACAAACAGTATTGAACGAGTTAAAAATATCACTGTGAAACTTACAAATACTATATGTACATAGTCATTACAAAATATAGTCATAATTATTAGAAAGTTTAACACTACAAATGTCGTAAGAGAAATATGATTGCCTAAGTTACAACATCAATTGGTCGATAGATGAACTTTCTAAAAATGAAACATTACACAATTTAAACATCATCCAGATCAGGCTGTGGTATGTCTGTGGGAGGGTGTGGTAAGGATTTTTACTCTCATATTCTATTCTTCACAATAAACACCATTCCTAGTCCCGATAACTGGTGTATGTCAATGTGACAGGGCATATAGGATACCCCTGCAGAAAAATGATAGAAATGTTAAATCAAACAACTAAAAAGATAAATAAGATAGTTGTTTTATATTTTTATACCTGGATTATTAGCAACGAATCAAATTGATGCCATCCACCCACTGAAACTCTAACTGTGCTCATGTAAGGGGGATCCACTAAGTTGAATTGTGCAGTTTGTGAGCTATAGTTCCCTATGCCATAACCTATGACATAAAAGTTGTGACCATGAAAATGCATTGGGTGATTTTCAGTGTTTATTGTACTAATGTCCTGCAGAATTATTTGCACCTTATTGCCATATCCAATGACCTATATTTTAGTCACATTCAATGACTGTGTATCATAATGAATTTTATTATGTTCCCCATATACAAAGTCATAGAGCTTTGGGGGTGCATCAGGAAAATCTTCAATATATGATCCATTTATCTTCTTATAATAAGCTTTTAGAATTGACAGCTTGGGATGATTGAAACTTATATTTTTCATTAATAATTCTTAACATATAGGTCTTCCCAGTAATCACATCAATTTTATGGACATATGAAATGTTGGGAAAAACACATATGAGAAAAAAAAGAAAAAGGGGAGATAGAAGCTTTAAGTACAAGCAGTTAGAAGTTATGATACATTATATTAGAAGATTAGTCATTTCTAGTCAGGTATATTTATAACAGGTTGAAGTTATCAAACATTCTGTTTTCTAGGGATTGTCACTAAAACCCACTGTGAGATAATTTAAAGCAATCTAGATAATAGTATATCATATTCTTCATCATAATCAAATTGTAGTGTTATTTGCTATCTCATATACCATTAGTGGAGCAATTATAGATAGGGCATGGATGACCGTTAATGGTATATGCATCTAGTCTTGGAGGAGCTCCTTTACTTGCTAAAGTGGCTTATTCAATCTGTACAAGGTCCTTTAGCCAATATTCCCCTGTCATTATTCTATCCAAGTCAAAATATCAGCATTATAGTTATAAAAATACCTAAATAAATAATATAAATTCAAAAGCATAGGAAGGAGATGACATCTCTTTGAAAACTTGGGTTCAATTCTTTCTGGGAACATCTTTAAGGTAGAAGCAATCATTTTTTGTTGTAGCGATGGAAACGGAGGCTTGAGGTAGAAGGGAGACCCTTAAAAAAAATTGGTGGTCTCTCTATGGGTTAATTTATTTTTATGGAAGGAAAATAGGAAAAACAGGAATGATGTAGTTTCTCTCTTATATTTGTCAGCTTTCATGATTCCTCTAGAGTGGATTAGTGATTATAAAGTGTTGGGAAAGTGATTATTCAACACAACTTCATTGGTGGGAGGAGATTTCAGCGTAACTTTCTTTGTTTTATTATCTTTTTCTCTCTCTCTCAACCTCTACTTCAACATCTTCTGCTGCAAATTATATCATTTGATTTATGATATAGATGACACACACGCTTATAAAAATGTTTTATACTTGAATCTGTTGCTCTCTTTCTGCTCTAATCGCTAAACCATAATCTTCCTCCCAATCCTAAACGCAAAGTCACCTTTGACAGTGATAATCTTTGACAATCCTAAATGCAAAATGTAAGGCGTCTATTGGATTTGAGCTTGGACGATGCTGGAATGAGGTTTGACAATCTTCAACAGCAACCAGGTAAGCACAACTTCAAGAACTATGACAATCTCAAGCTTTAAGGAGTTCAGCGTTTTCTAAAATGAAATCCCTCACATTTTCTTCATTTAGGGTGTGTTTGGATTAGCTTTTGGAGAATAGATTATGGGAAGAATAGATTCTGGAGAATAGATTTTGGGTAGAATAGATTTTGGGAAGAATAGATTTTGGGAATAAAGATGTTTGGATGATTAGTAGTAGAATCACTTTTTATATTGGTAAATTACTAAAAAGGGTATGATATGATTAAAAGTAAGAGAGATGAAAGATGATAGAGAAGAAAGAGGAGAGAGAAGAGAGTGTAGAGAGGAGAGAGGAGAGAGAAAAAGAGAGATAAGAGAGGAGAGAAGAGAGAGAAAAAGAGAGATAAGAAAAGAGAGAGGAGAGATAGTAGAGAGGAGAGAGGAGAGAGGGTGTAAAAAAAGTAAGGGTATAATAGTAATTGGATAATCCAAAACCTAGGTTTCAAAGAAAAAGTTATTTTCAGTAGCTTATTCAAAACCTAGGTTTCAAACCGAGGTTTTGTCCAAAATCAATTCTCAACAAAAATTGCTGTTTGTGTGAAAATTTTTCAAACCAAGGTTTTGCCCCATAATTGATTATCAAACCGAGGTGCCAAACAGGCACTTAGTCCAGGGATAATTTAGTATTTACACATAAATTTATAAATGACAGATTGTGCTCCTTGCCCAATCTGTCATTTCTTATATTCAGATGCCCATATTATCATTCTGAAATTGAAATGGATTTTTTTTGTCTTTTTTTCAAAAAAAAATTATATGACACTCTACTAAAAAAAACTGTATGACATAAGTATCATGACATGTTACTTTCACTGTGCGTTGCACATGAGGCTTTCAAGAGAGGACGCCCATGGGATGATCCTACTCGGTTAAGAGCGTCCACTATTTCAACCTGTAGACATAAGACTTTTTGTATTTTTTGAAAATGTATGTTTTTAGAATAAACTATATTTTCGAAATATAATCTGACTTATGAACTACTGCAACAAACATTACCATGAGATGTGCTGCGTAAAAGAGTGGATATTAAGACGACACCGAGTCCCACAATTTACAAATATATCCTCGTTTGAGTTTGTCCCAGTTCAATTATTTGTTTACCTACCTGAAGTAGCTAATAATCATGCCATATTAGAAAGGGGCATTAAAATAACGGCGGTATCCGAAATCGTGGTCAATCAGAATCACCCCCCCCCGATCGCTGGGTTAAAGAATGTTTTACTAAATCGTGAGTATCATATTAAAACTTAATCACCAATTTATTGCAAACAGGCCCACCGGGCATTAAAATGAAGCGAAATCAACGAGTCGACAGCAATTTATTGCAAACAGGCCGACCAAGCGGAAGACCCTTCTTCGCCAATATCCCTGTCCCATGATTATTTTAATTCCTCCTTAATTTCGTAATCTCGTCCCGCCGACATAAATCTTAACTAGAACGAACGGTGACCTCACCGTCTTGGACTGACTTCCTAGAAGCCCCTATCCGCACGCCTCCATTACCCTGCACCAAAATCTGATGGTGAACGCCATAGCTGATTATAGCCCAGTCCCCAACAGTAGTTTCTCTCTCGCACAAAAAAAAAAAAATCAATAATTTATTCTGAATAATCATAAATACTTATCGTTTCTTTTGTAGAATTATGATGTTTGGAATTTTGAAGGGCAAACACTGGTATTATAAAAATTCTCCATTTTCATTAAACAAAAAAAAGTTTGTAGTATCATGCAAACGATAAATATTCGTAATTTTGCTTCTCTGATATAACTCTCCTAATAAACAAAAACCCGGCTTCGCCGCTGATTCAACTGAAACCAGGGACAATGTTGCTGTTTTGCCTAGCTTACACTTTTTTTTAATCTCCTTTATTCGTTTTATTATACTTAATAAAATAATATGATAGTGGAAGTACAGGTATTACTGTAGAGGAGAAAGCAAGCGGTGCGGTGGGATGCGTTTTGAATGCAATTACCTCCGGTACTTTCTATAAAAAGGGAGAAACATGTAGATAGATTAGGAGCGCGTTAACTGTTAGTTGAACAGAGTCACGTGATACCTTTTAAATTATCAAATCAAGAGGCCTTTGTTTACCATAAAAATGTGTGAAGTCAACACTAATCCCTTCCCCTATGTATTATATATCCCCAGCCCTGTATCTTCACTTGAGGTGCTAACAGTGCAGCTGGAGCCCACTCCACAAGCTTATACAATATTTATTACCTATACCAAATAAATAAGTTACCACGGGACTACAAATAAGATATTTAATTGCTAAAAATATTAAGTAATATAATTTTATTGTTAATTTTTATATTCGAAATCCGTGATTGTTAACTTTTTTTTTTAGTTGTTATTAATTTTTTTTTATAATTAAATTCAGTTCCTAGGCTAATTTTTCCAAAGATTAGTTCAACAATTTGATGATTTAACGTCTATTTAGTTTAGTTTGCTAAAATTACTTTACCAAATATTGTTTGTAGATTAAATTATAATTTTAAAAAATTATAATTATAATTTTAGATATACTTATGAGACTAATTTATAAATGATGTAAAGTATTATTGAGTCACGTAATGACCATTATGTTCATGTATTTTTTTTTATCATTTTATCTCATACTCTTTCTAATAATTTATTTATAAAAAAATTATTATAATAATAATTATCTAAATATTTATTTTTTATAATTATTTAAAAAAAAATAATTATTTTTTTATATGTTTTGTTTTAGAAACTCGACCAAACATATTCTTAATGTGCTACTCAACTACTTACAGGATGTGAACGCCTCCTCTTAACCACTTGACCGAGGGGGGAAAAAAACGCTCCTCAGTCCCAAAAAAATAATATTAAAAATTTTAAAATACGAAAGGAAGTCGCTTTTTGTTTTTGTTTTTCAAATTTACAATTACAAAGCGCCATAAAGCCGGATCTCCATCCTGCGAAGAGAAATTTTAATCCCGTGTTGAACAAACCAAAGGTGGGACCCGCATCATCGAGAGAGCTCCACGTCACTTTATGGGAATCCCCTACCCCACGTCCCATAAAGGATCCGGTGTGCCGTCACGCCGTTTTTCTCACTCTACACAAACCCTCTGAACTCCTACCATGTCCTTCTTCATCTGTACCAACCCCTAATTCCCCGACACACTTTCTTCGAACCCTTATCAATGGAGAACTATTCCTACTCTTCCTACCCTGATTCGCGAGATTCCTCCCCCAGGTCTCGCGAAATCGACATCGAGAACCCCTCTTGGGACGAGCCTAACAACAATTCCATCGCCAATTACAAAGTCAAGTTTATGTGCAGTTATGGCGGAAAAATCCAACCCAGGCCTCACGATAATCAGCTTGCTTACATCGGCGGGGATACCAAGATCTTAGCCGTTGATCGCAACATCAAGTTCTCCGCTGTCATGGCAAAGCTCTCTTCTCTTTGTGACGCCGACGTTTGCTTCAAGTACCAACTTCCCGGTGAGGATCTCGATGCTTTGATCTCCGTCACCAACGATGAGGATCTAGAGCACATGATGGTTGAGTACGACCGCTTGTACCGTGCCTCCGCGAAGCCCGCTAGGTTGAGGTTGTTCCTTTTCCCCCTCGCCCCATCGGCTCCGACCAGTTTTGGGTCATCCGAATTGAAATCGGAGCGGCAGTGGTTCGTGGATGCTCTCAATTCTGTGCAGATTCAGCAGGTGGATGGTTCCTCACCGCCGGCCCCGGTGTCGGCTACTAACCCGGATTTTCTGTTTGGGTTGGATAAGGCATACCCGGGGGTTCCAGCAGCGAAATTGCCCGATTCTGCTCCTGTTCCGACGGCTCCGGATGTCGCGGCGAAGGATTTGTCTGCGGGATTAGCATGTGTGTCGGAGGATCGGCACGTGGTTGGAGAACCATTGCTCTCGCCCGCCGAAATCCAAAGACAGATCCAGGATTTGCAGAGATTACACATTGTGAACAATGATCAACTCCTACAGCGGAAAAGCGAGGAAGGTAATGGAAGAGTTTACACTGTGGACTACTTCTCTCAGAAAAATCCAGAGAAAGTGGCACCGCCACCGGTGCCATCGCATTTACATACAGGTCCAGTTCCTGCGTTGGCGTCGGCAGCGTTTTTGCCGGAAAGACATATGACAAGTACTGGTTATCCAATGGGGGCTTCTGCAGCTGGAACTGATCAGCAACAGCCGGTGTATCTCATCCCAACACCGACTGGAGGGTACCATGCAACTACTTTGCGACCTATGACTGGACCAGTTGGTCAGCCTTACTATGGAGTACCGAGAATGGTTCCGGCCGAAATGTACAATGCGGCACCGCCGGCGTCTCTTTCACATACCCAACCCAAAGTTGGGGCTTACACTGAAACTCCTGGAATTATACAGCAACAGAAGGTCGGGGTGTCTGAACCTGGATATGCCCAGGTGGCCTACGACAATGCTGGCAGGCAGGTCTACTATGCAGCCGCAACATCCGGGCCGCCACCAGGTGGGGTGGTGCCACCATACCAGGTGGTAACAGCTGGAATTGATGGCAGACAACAAGGTGGTGGGGCCTTGAGTCAAGATGGTAAGATTGCAGCCAAAGTTTCTTCTGCTGTGTGAATGAGATTCTGAATAGGAGTTAATTTGATTTTCATTAATACACTGGGCTTAAATAAGGATGAAACTTCAATAGGTTGTGATGAGTGTTCTTTTTTACTGGTTACTTTTTCTCTGGCATTGGTATGAACATTGTTTGCTGTGCATAGTCGAAGGGACTAAGGCATTGTTTAAGAGTGTAAATTTTAATTACTTTTTATATTAGTTTATTGTTTTTCCCGAGCACCTTTCTCCATTACCGTTATTCTTGCGGTATAATCAGGATCCGTTGCCCCGTTTGATATTTACTAATCATTTGCGTTGCTCGATCGCCTTAGTTATAAAACCAACGAGGGCAGGAATATTAACCCAAATGGTGAAAAAAATCATTAGTTTGTCTTCTATGGTGATGCAACTATCTACTCGTTACTGTGGGTAACCGAACGGTGCAATTCGCTGTCCCCTAACACCCATGTTCTGAACACCTTCCAGTTTCTCGTTAATTATGCAGATCTTTGAGTGATCTGAACAGAAATTCAAGAGGAGTCAATGTTGTGTTAGCTCAGGTTACATTGATTAATATCAATATTAATCTTCAGGAACCTTTTGTTGACAACAAAAATTAGTCTAACCTGAGTGGAAATGTTAACCTCGGCCAATTCTAAATGATGATTATTGTATCATGGAAACGCTCTAAATTATTAAAACATTTGTGTTTATATTATTAAAAAAAACTTAATAGGAAAAATATTTCACTAGCAACAATGATATTTTAAAAATTTATTTAGCAAATTGGTTTTCCAAAATTTATTGTATCTCTTAAAAGATTGTTGATGATGACAATAACAAC
Source organism: Leucaena leucocephala (assembly GCA_037074615.1). NCBI lineage: Eukaryota > Viridiplantae > Streptophyta > Magnoliopsida > Fabales > Fabaceae > Leucaena > Leucaena leucocephala. The sequence continues at coordinate 2,795,743 of CM073517.1, read as the reverse complement.
ATAATACAAGAATAAGAAGACAAATCATAAACTAATGCAGCTCATTTTGATATGAATTCAGTCTAATTGTATTTCTTATATTTATTCTTTTTTATATTGTATTTCTTATATATATATTTTTTATAAAAAAAAATTAAATGAGTTTGGCACCGATTCCTTATTAAAATTAGGATACAGTCCTAGGGTTTTGAGTGCGCATATAAAAAATTTATGATATCACTTATTAAAGGAATTTTTACAACGATAACGAAAATTGAACTCGCGTCCTTATAAGATACAAGTCTATTTTTTTACTATTTGTGTCAACTCTCATTAGCTGTATTTCTTATATTTATTTTTATTCACTCGGTTCATCGGAGTTTTGCTTCGACTATATCCGGATCCGACCAGCGTCGTGCATCTGGCTACGGTGGGTGAGTCTCCTAACGAGAATTTTCTACATATGTCAAGGTTTAAACTCGAGACTTTATTTAAGTGATATTGAGCCGCTTATCACTCGGACCAACTTTATTGGTGTATTTCTTATATTTAATAAACATTGAAACGTGCACACTTTCTAGGCCATGGCCCATGGCAGAGTGACTGAAATCCTTAGTGATATTATGCACGGTGACTTAGTTTGGTAAGAGAACAGTTTTTAAAGGGGGAAGAGGAGTTGAGAGATTAAACCAAGAATCATATTTCACCATAGATAGGATTATCATTATTTTTCTAAATCTTGTAACAGTGTTTCTTTCAGTTTTTCTTGGGTCACTAATTCAAGCCCCCTGGCAGTTGCAACTTGTAAGACATATTGTTGTAGTTGTGATCATGTTACGAGATCTGGAAAACGTAAGCAGGAGAGTGGAAGAGCCATCAAAGAGATACGTCCGCGTCAGGGTAAACCTCTTCCCTTGTCAAATGCCGCTGTCTCCGTCGTCAGCTCCACGCCATTACCCCCCTTGCCGTTTCATTCTCAAAATCAACATCCAATCACATTATTTGCCGAATTCTATATAAAGTATGCATGACCTTTAGTTACATGGACAAATTCATAAATATTGATTTCATGCTTGTGTTCATCTTTTACATCATAAATTCACCATTATAATGCGGTATCTCAAACTAAATACATTTCTAAATGTTACATTTTTTCATTTCACAAATTCCATCTAGCTATCATACTATTGGTATTGGATGAGGGGCGTTAAATAGGGGGCATACGTGAGATACTTGGATACTACTCTTGGTGTTTAAAAATCCTTTTGATTAACTAAATTTCATTAAGTTGATATTTCGATAGAAAAATTGAATTTCAAATTGCTATTAATTTTTACCTGGTGTGTTGATTTGATTGATATTTTATAAATTCAAATTAAAAATTGAAAATATGATTTTTCGAACAATTATCCTCATTTATCCTGGTGTTGGCGACCTTCTATTATTGTCTACTCGTTTTTTTCACTCTCTGATCTTTATTTTTCTTCGTTTCAGACCCAGCCAATCTTTGGTCGTTGGTCCTATTGCAATATCAGTTTCCCAGATTAGCTTCTTCTTGCTTTCTATTTCGTGTGACTAACCAAACCACTTCCCAGCTGGCCTTCATTTTTCAATTCTAAATCCTTCCCATCCAAATCAACGACGCAGATAAATTAATTAAATAGTAGTTGGAATTGAGAAGCTCGTTAGTAAAGTTGGTTGGATTTGCAACAAGCTTTAGTGGAGTCCTTGGCTGTGAGTTTGTGGTTTCGCTGGAGTGAGAAAAGCAGAGAGAGAAGAAACAGAGAGAGAGAGAGAGAGGGACAGCCATGGTGGTGAGGAAGGTGGGGAAGTACGAAATCGGGAGGACAATTGGGGAGGGAACCTTCGCCAAGGTGAAGTTTGCTCAGAACACAGAGACTGGCGAGAGTGTCGCTATGAAAGTGCTCGACCGTAGCACCATCATCAAGCACAAGATGGTCGATCAGGCAAGTGTAAAATCCCCAATTTTTCCTTCTTGTGACGACCCATTTGTTCGATAATCGGGCCCCTACTTGTTCAAATCACGCTTCTCGTTGAGGAAATGCATGACCATAGTGGACAAAAGCGATGTAATCATGGAAAACGGGACCTGTTTGCTCTTCAGTAGCTATGGAGGCTTCGCTGATTAGTGATTTCAAATATAATGATTTCTCTGAATTTTCTTTCTTCTTCTTCTTTGGTTCTTTTAATTGAAGTTGTGATTCCCCAGCTTCTCCATTTCGTAGGTGAAACGGCTTCCCCAAGTTGACCCTTTAGAGCTAGGAGTTAACTATTTGCATTACTAAACCAGATATATATAGACCCAGTACGCTCAGCAAAGCTTGAATGTCTTGAGCGCTTTTCATAAATACAGCACTTTTCATATATAGACCCAGTACGCTTAGCAAAGCTTGAATTTATTACAAGACTAGTGAGAATTTTAGCCACGGTAATACTGACTGAACTAGGCAGGCATTCCAATAAGTAACACACCAATGCTTAATATGCATGGGTATCTGAAGATCTCCTTTTGTTTTGACATCAACATTAACAATCAAGTAAGGCCACAATTAGTAGTTTATGAAAGTCTGTAAAGCTTTTTACTCACATACCTTCTGGAGTTATGGAATACTTACAATTGAAGGAAATTTCTCAAATTAGGTTGTTGTCTTCTTCCCTGGCATCATAAAGGAATTCTAACACCCAATTGAATTCAAAGGAAAGAATGGAGAGTCCCCAGTCTGCCTGCTAGTGTTTAGATGTTGATGTTGTAATATTGTATCTGTGTACCCTTCAAACTCATCTAATCTTTAAGATACCTCTAAACCCTAAACGTTTGAATAAAGATTGTTAAATACCAAACATGATCTAGGAGGCTCAGGCCTGGAGCCTTGGATTATGCACTTTTTTTTCCTATCAAGGTAAAAAAATTTCATGGTCATAAGTGCAAATGTTTCTATTTTCCATTGGTATTGAATTTTCCTCCATCATGCAGATCAAGAAGGAGATTTCTATTATGAAGCTAGTTCGGCATCCATATGTTGTTCGTCTGCATGAGGTATGTGATATTTTCTGTAAAATCATCTTTTATATGATGCTCACTAAGTCCTGCTTGGATTTTGTTTTGAAATAAATAATTTGTTCACCAAATCATGATTAGCAATGAAGTATGAAATATGGTATTTAGCAAATTTTTTAGAAAGGTTTTCAGGTAAATACAAGTGAGCTTGAATTTATAAAATTTCTTTCTATTTTTTCTTTGAAAGAGGAATGGTGTTGGAAAATGTATTTCATAAATTGTATTGGATTACTATAACTTTCTCTCCCTCATTCCTTTTTGTTCCTTATAAATGTTTTGAAAGAAGAGCTTGACGGACTTGAGATTAGTTCTGAAATCCTTTATTAAGATGTTCTTCCTGTTGATTGTCACCACTAACAAGTGCTTCCTTTTGTAAATTATGATTTTTTTCAGGTTCTAGCAAGTCGTACTAAGATTTACATCATATTGGAGTTCATTACAGGTGGTGAATTGTTTGATAAAATTGTGAGTAGCTCAAGGTGGACCTGTGATTTTGTAGCTTTTTCTGAATTTTATCATTTACTATTTCTTTAAGATCTTTATATTTAAAGTAAAAATGACTGTGCAGGTACAACATGGCCGTCTTAGTGAAGCTGAAGCTAGAAGATACTTCCAACAGCTTATTGATGGTGTAGATTATTGCCACAGTAAGGGAGTCTATCACAGAGATTTGAAGGTTCGCATGGACTGGGATCTGGGGAGCTGCCATATATCCTTACTTATGAGTTATGATTTCTTATTGATTGTTATTTTTCCTCTCTGCAGCCTGAAAATTTATTGCTAGATTCTCTAGGAAATATAAAGATTTCAGATTTTGGTTTGAGTGCATTGCCAGAACAGGTGAGATTTTCAGCAATAATAGATTTGAAATTTGACTTTGACTTGCTGATGAAATGATATTAAATGGTTTGATACTTGATGAATATTTATAGGGGGTTAGTGTCCTTCGGACAACTTGTGGGACTCCAAACTATGTAGCCCCTGAGGTAAATTCGAAGTTGGATCAGAGCTGGGTTAAATTTGACTTATATCAACTCCTGGTAGATACTAATTTTGTGCTTCATTCTCTATTTGGCATGCATCATTTTCACCTCAGGTACTTAGTCACAAGGGTTACAATGGAGCAGCGGCAGATGTTTGGTCCTGTGGGGTTATTCTCTATGTTCTAATTGCTGGATATCTCCCTTTTGATGAGCTGGATCTAACTACCTTATACAGTAAGGCATGAACTTAAACATCTCAATTATATGCTATTAATTTCTACACATGCGCTCACACAGAGTTGACCTCCCAGGTGCTTTACATACATATATGTGTGTGTGTGAAGAATCATGCATGATCTATCAGCCTTTTTTTAAACAAAAATTGTGTCAAATTTTAATATTGCATAGAATGAAAGGCTCATCAGTAATCTTTTGCATCTACTGAGAGGTGATGGCTTAGTTCCTGAAGTTTCTCATGGTGATTGCTTCTTATACTGTGTTTATGTTAGAATGAAATTTAGATTATTATTAATGCTATGGTCCTTTTCTTGACTCTTGCAGATTGAGAATGCAGAGTTTTCCATCCCTTCGTGGTTTCCTGTGGGAGCAAAAGCTGTAATACATAGAATTTTGGACCCAAATCCTGAAACTGTAAGTTTGGCTTAAAAATTTTATGAGCCAATATTCAGGATCTCTATATAAGGCATCTTGAGAACCTGAGAATTATCAAAAGGCATCTAAGAAAAATAATTAGTATTGGAAAGATCTAGTAATTTAGGTGCCTATACTGTTGGGAATAGTCTTATTGTCTTTCCCCATTTGTTCAAACGGGTAGGCATATTATAATAATGTACCTTGAATTAATAATTAACTATATAAATCCAATTGCTAAACCTTGCATCATGTATAGTGTTAACTTTATTGGACTAATTTTGTTATGTAAAATGGATGAACTCTTATGCTTGTTTTAAATTTATGCATGTAATGTAATGGTATTACTTATTTAATGAATGGATTCAATATCTTGATAACATTTATTAAGGTTCTGGTTGTTGTTGACAAGCCTCCTTTCCTCTTTGCCCCCTTTGTGTGCATGTGTGCTTGTGTGTTTGCAGCGCATTACCATTGAACAGATAAGAAGTGACGAGTGGTTTCAGAAGAACTATGTTCCTGTCAGTCTTCTTGAGTATGAAGATGTGAATCTGGATGATGTAAATGCAGCTTTTGATGATGCTGAGGTCAGTATGATTTTTAAATTCTGCATCCTGCTGAGCTGAATTCTACTGGAATTTTATGCATTTGAGCTAGGTCTAATGTATCCATTAAGGTTCAAACCTTTACCTCCTCACCAATATATGTTCTGTATAGGTTTATGAAGGAAAAGTAATTATAACCGTATTAAAGATTTTCTGGGTTGTCTAATGTCTGGAAATTAATTGCTGGCATGGTGCATCAACAAATCTGCTGTGCCTACGAAAGATCAAGGTGGATAAAGCAAATTCTAAGTCAAGAAAACTAACTAAAATGCAAAAAAGTTTGACATTTTTATTCACATCCTGTGCCTCTTTTTCTTAAATTAAGGAGGCTGGATTCCTTCTTGCTTGCACGTCCATGTGGTAATTACTTTCTCAGTTTTGATCACACATTGATTGATTTTTCATTGAAGGATCAGAGAGTCAATCAACAATGCGAGAATGAAGACGGGGGTCCATTAATGCTTAATGCATTTGACTTGATAATTTTATCTCAAGGTTTAAATCTTGCTACAATCTTTGATCGTGGACGGGTAATCATCTGTATTCTTGTTTGTCTTCCAATAGTTTAGTAATCATATCCAATTACCTCCAAAATTCAAATAGATATGTCCATATAAATATTGTATGAGGTAGAACTTTACATTTTTGTGATCTTTTACCAAGTAAATAGGCATGCTTTGATAAAATATGCATCATATCTTATTACTCTGTCATTTTAACTCAAGGCTTGAGGCTCTAAATATTTGTCATATCTAGGGTTCAGTTGTGATGTTTGTTTTCCAAATATTTTTGCAGGATTCCATGAAGTACCAAACACGCTTTATCTCTCAAAAGCCAGCAAAGGTGGTTTTATCAAGCATGGAAGTTGTGGCTCAATCAATGGGATTTAAGACGCATATTCGCAACTATAAGGTGGGTATCCCTTACTATGCTTAGTAGATTGTTTTACTTCTTTTCCGTTCTCATGTGGTCTCATCCTTCCACTAATGTTGCTCTGGATTTTCCCCCCTTTTCACTTTGTCACACAAAATTCATCATAATCTATATTTCAACTGGAGAATAATTATGCTTAGAATTCTTATTAATCTGGAGGGATATTGGCATGAATTTTCAGATGAGAGTAGAGGGTATGGCAGCGAATAAAACTTTTTTCTCAGTCATCCTGGAAGTGAGTTTCTTTCCTCTGCTAACTTCCTAACACCCATTCACCGTCTGGTACTTATTTAGTTCATTTCTTCCCTTGTCTGAAGATTTTTGAAGTTGCTCCGTCATTCTTCATGGTGGACATTCAGAAAGCAGCTGGAGACGTTGGTGAATACCTCAAGGTCAGTTCTAAGAAATGCTTTTATGTTCCACCGCCCTTCTCCGCAACCCCTGATTTCTTGAATTTTAATTTTATGACCAGAGTTACCTCCTCTGTGTTGCAGTTTTACAAGAACTTCTGTAGCAATCTTGATGATATCATCTGGAAACCGCCTTATGAAGAAAGCAAATCAAGGAGCTCCAACAATAAAAGTAGAAGGCGATCCTTTCACTTCATGTGATATCTTCTGCTCTCATTCACTTGGAAAAGAGAAAGGGAAAATCTAGTTTGACATAAAGATATATAAATGGGCCTTGGTTTAACTCCACCGCTTCCTTGTCTTTAACCCATGCCATGCTCTGCGATCTCATATAGAAGATAAAGTCCAAATCCCATAGAGAAACCGAAAGACAAGAAAATAATATATATAATCTACATTATACCATTGGTTTTTGTATATCTATTCATATCAGATTTACTATCCTGTAGTATTTTATATGTTGATTATAAATTGATATGTATGGAAGTTATATTAGATTCAGCCACCAGAATAATGAAGTGCACTAGTTCCACCAGTTGTAATTTTCGTTTTGGGTGCTTTGTTGATTTTGAATAGAAATGAAAGCAAAGGAGTACGATTAGTGCCTAAATTTAGCTGCTTGCTACTTTTTCCAAGTTCGCTATCGATATTATTTTTCATATATGTTCCGTGTTAAGTGTTTTCATACTATTTAAGTAGATAACTCATAAGAAATCACAATATAAAAGTAAAATTGATGTGACAGCTGCAACTTATCAGTATAGAATCGTGTGTTACTGTTAAGTACAAGAGGTATAAATTAAAAAAAACGACTCGCTTTACATGGTCAGCTTTTGAGAGCCAGTTCTGGGATTTATAACTGCTTCTTGGAGGATATATCAGACAAATCCACCGAAATCCCCACAAGAGCATTGACCATCGACAAACTTGTGAAGCCGCTTGCTATCTCGAATGACAATTTCTCTACCACTCAGTTTTGAGACGTACTTAATAAAGTTGTGACAATCCCTGCACATTATCGTACTCTTGATAACTCTTACTGGTGATGAACTTGGCAAGTTCTCCAACCCAAATGCAATGGCCAGCTTCTCGCTGTGATAAATAGCATGTGTCCTTGGGACTGATGACGGCTTTCCCTCTTCCTCTTCCTCGCTTAATTCCATACTTTCTAATGACTTGTATCCAAGATTTTTGGCTTTAGCAACCAAATCCTCCAGTGATTGATACACCCGGGAACTCTGAGGATGTCCCTTGTCATTGGGCTTAAAGGAATAAGCCTTATCTTTGATAAAAATTCGGCTCAAATCCTTTAATTTACCAACTTTCTCTTCTTTCATTATCTTTCTCACCCTTGAAACATCCTTATATCGCCCCGCAGAGATGTACATATTCAACAATAAAACGTATGTCTCAGTATCTTTCGGTCTGAGATTAAGTAATTGTTCGGCAGCGTAAAACGCCAAATCTAAATTCCCATGGCTTCGACAACCTGCAATCAAGTTAGACCAAATAAACTCGCTGGGCTCAAAACCCATTTTCTTAATGAAATCGAAAGCTTCCTCTAGCCGACCCAACCTCACGAACATGTCAATCAAACAACCATAATGGTCCATCACTGGTTTTATTTTATATTCTTTCTGCATAATCTCAAAGTATCTGAGAGCTTCATTGACCAGGCCAGCATGGCTACACGCTGATAGAACACCCACAAAAGTGATCTCGTTTGGTTTCACTCCTGCTAATCTCATATCCTCAAAAAGATCCAGTGCTTGCTGAGACCTACCATGCTGTGAATAACCTGTAATCATGGATGTCCATGATATCATGGTTCTAGAAGACATCTCTAGAAATGATTTGCTTGCCCTCTCAATGCTTCCGCATTTATTGTACATGTTAATTAGTGAAGTACCCACGACAACATCAGACAAGAACCCAGTTTTGATAGCCTGAGCATGAATTTGTTCCCCCTGTTCTAAAGCCACCAATCTACTACAGACACTCAAGACACTTGAAAAGGTAAATAGATCAGGTTTCATGCCTGATCGATTTAACTTCAGGAAGAGGTTAAGTGCTTCACTTCCACTCCGATATATCGAAAAATCATCCTTTGCGAGTTCCATCATTTGTGAATGTCCAGCAATCATCGCATTCCATGTAACCAAGCTGACACTTTCCATTCTATTAAATAGCCTCTGAGCCTCGTCAATCCAACCACATTTGAGATATAGATACGCTAAAGCATTCCTAATGCGTAAGTTTGAATCATAGCCTAGTTTAGTACTTAGTGAATAAATTTGTGTCCCAAGTCCCAAGGAGAGAATTTCACAACATAGGCCCAGCACACTAGCTAAAGTAAACTCATTAGGCTGGACATTCTCAGAAAGCATCTCAACAAAAATCCTTATACCCATTGTAGCTTGCCCATTGTCACCGCAGGCAGAAATAGCTGCAGTCCATGAAATAACGTTTTGTTCCTTGATTCTTTTAAATACTCTTAAAGCATAATCCAATCTGGCACATTTTGAGTATAAGCTACAGAGGGCATTGCCAATGCTTGTGTCAGAGTCGATTTGATATTTGATTATGAAAGCATGGAACTGATCCCCTAACTTGACAGAGTTTAAGCACGTACATGCATTGAGAGCTATAGCAAGCGAGTAATTTGAAGGATAAGATCCCGCATCCAGCATTTCTTGGAATACTCGAATGGCATTCTCTGGCTGCGAATTCTGTACATAACCCACCATTAATGTGGTCCATGAAATAACATTTCTTCTGGGCATATTGTCAAACACCTTGCGAGCACACTCTATGTTCTTACATTTCGCATAAACATTGACGAGAAACGCCGTGACAAATACATCTTCATGGGCACCAGTTTTTACGATGTGGCCATGAACAATTTGTGCACCTGAAACAGAACCTGTGTCCAGGCATTCTTGCAACAAGGGAGCGTAGAAAGATGTCTCCACCGGTCTGCCCTCTTTTATCGCCGAAAGTGCTTCTCGGAAGTCCAGATACCTTGTATCTAAACTTCCATCTAATTGCGTAAATCGATGGCTTTTCTGGAAAGAAATGCTTGGACTCTGCAGGTATAAATTGCAGGTTATTATCAAGTTTTCGATATAACGTAAATGAACGGATATAAATACAGAATTGTAGCCCATAAAGTGAGTAACCAAGAGTCGCAGTGACCGTATATGATTTCCAATATAATCCAATTGCATACCATGTCTAACGCGCTGAAAATCTAATGCAAGTATATAGACATTTTCATTTAGAGAGATAGGAGAAAATTGCGGGGGGAAGGGGGAGATAAATCACCTTTTCGCCGGGAAGGGAACTTGCAGAAGATTTTCTGAGATCAGGTTCACGCTTCGGGGTTGCAGTTATAGCAACTGAAGAAGGCAGAGAAGCCATGAAGGGAAAAGGCAGATAGCAGAGTCGATAACAGTAACTAACTACATGATTGGGTTAGTGGTGGCATGGGCAAGTGTCTTCGCATGCGCCATTGCTTGCTAGCTAGTGCTTGGATATTATTGTGGAGGGGAAGGGTAGTAAGGATATCTGTTGTCGACCAATCATCGAGTGTATTTTTAAAAAAAAAAAATTAATTTCATTTTTACAATTTCAATTAACTGAGTAAGTTTTACGGCCAATATATGCGCGTGCGCGCCAAGATTGCGAGAAATTATTCTATAATATGTGCTCACTTTAATCCAAAACAAAATTACTTGTTTACCTAATTATTAAATTAGTTTTTTTAGAGTTACGAATTCAAGAAATAACACGAACTATTTTGTTTATTAGAGAGTCATATATTAATAATTTGATATTATAAATTAGATCCAACGTTTAAATTTTTATTTGTAGAAATTTTTTTAATGTTATTAAATCATAAAATCTTTAATAATAGTTTAATTAAAGTTAAAATATATATTTAGTTATCAAATTGTATTTTAATCTTTTAAATTTAAAAAATATAATTATTATACCGTTAATTTTATTAACAAAAAATACTTAGTGGTCAAATTTAAATGACGAGAATACAATTAAATATTAATAAAAATATGTTTATATTTTAATAATTTTAAATCAAGATATATTTTATATTAAAAAATTAAAATTTAAATATATTTTATTAATATTAAATTATTGAATTATCATTTTAAATCAGTTGACTCAATATTTTTTATTAGTGAATTTAACGGTATTAAATTTAAATAATTTAAAATATATATTTTTAAATTTAAAATATTAATATAAAATTTAATCCATGTATTAAAAGATCAAATATATACTTTATTTAGTCTTTAATTAATTTATTATTGTCTATTAATTAATAAGATTTTTCTCAGTTTGCATTGGAAAAAAAAGAGGAGCTGTTCTGGCCAAGAGAAAAGAAAAAGGAGGGGAATCATTTTTCTTTAATTGACGAGGCAAAAACATCACAGAAGGAGGAACATATTTGTCATCAACCAAAACCGCTTCTATAAATATTATAACCCCCCCTAAAACAGGAAAAAACATGTAATTACAAGGTACTCCATATTCGAAAGAGGAAGAAATATTTATAAGCAGACAAATAAAATAATACGGGAAAGTCTGTAATTGCAAGTAAATGCACTTAATTGTATGAACGCTCGCTATCCATCTTTTTTGTTTCTTCCATTAAAGCTTCATTTCCCATACATACTATTATTATCCCTTTATTCTTCCTTAACCACTGTATGGTTTGCAGAGGCGGGTGGCAGAAGAATGTAAGCCGTCTCCAGCTAGGCACCCTGTACAATGTACATGTCAGAATGGTTTTTCAATTTCACCCATTATTTTGCTTATTATATAATAATTATAATAATTACAGAAATATTTCAAAACTATAACTTTTTTGTTTGCCAACCAAAACTCTACAATACTCTTCTAATTAAGCATAATCTATATATATGATATTATATAGAACTATTTCCTATTACGTAGAGCTTTGTGCATGAACCCCGCCATCTATGTTAATATAAAGGGTCAAACGTTCCCCTTTTCGTCTCTGTGATTTGTGAAACAGAAACCAGGCCATTCAACGATATTCGCCTTTCCGGTGAAAATAGGCGGCAAGCTGCTGTACGAAGAAGTGTTCCAATTTTTTCAGTGATATGTATAATCTTTTATTTTTTTAAATATGATATTTAACTCTCACACTGTGTTCAAATGTAATATTTTTAAAAAATATAGAAACTAAGGTCTTAGATTAATAAAAAATACTGAAGATCAAAATCTATTATTTGAAATTATAGAAACTAAAATTAAAATGAAGTCAAACTATAAAGATTAGTATCAACTCTTTTTAAAAACAAACCCTTTTTTTTTATATCATTTTATAGCCGAAAAAGTCTCTTCAGATTTCCGGTGATATACAAATAACCATATTACTGAATAATGAGATAACATCCTATCTAATTAATACAAAAAATTATCAATGTAAATTTAAAAATTCATTATCAAATTAAATTTCATAATATCAAAAGAATATATGATCTTTACACAATTGATTATAAGGAAAAAAAATCTATCCATAGTTAACCTACCATAAGTCACAGAGGTTATCCTATAAAATACACCGTCACTAGTCACTACCCCTCGTGTGGACGGCGGAGTGATTAGCAGATAGTGAACGGAGTAGCATCATGGCCTCCATTGAGGTAGACTACACGGTTGTCAAAGACGACAACGACGAATCACCGATCGAGGAGGTCCGTGTGACGGTACCCAACGACGATGACCCCACCCTACCGGTTTGGACATTCCGGATGTGGTTTCTGGGTCTCATCTCAGTGGCGCTCCTCTCCTTCATCAACACCTTCTTCCAGTACAGGGCTGAGCCCATGGTAGTCACCATGATCTCTGTTCAGGTCGCTACGCTTCCGATCGGCAAGTTCATGGCAAAGGTTCTGCCAACAACCAAGTTTCGAGTCCTCGGGTGGGAGTTCTCACTCAACCCGGGTCCGTTTAACGTGAAGGAGCACGTGCTCATCTCCATTTTCGCCAACGTCGCCGGCAACACTGCTTACGCCGTGAGTATCGTAAACATCATAAAGGCTTTTTACGGAAGAAAGATCCGTTTCGTCGCTGGTTGGTTCCTCGTCATCACAACGCAGGTGAGTTCATACACCAAATAATAATCAGGGTTTAATCTAGACACGTATAATTAGTGCATTTATTAGTACACTGCAATTCAAACTACTGATTAGAGTGAATTGACATGAACATGCACATAGGTTTTGGGCTATGGATGGGCTGGAATACTGAGGAAGTACGTCGTAGAGCCTGCGCACATGTGGTGGCCTTCTACTCTCGTCCAAGTCTCCTTGTTCAGGTCTTCTTAATTCTTTCTCTTCTGTCTCTTTTTCTTTTTCGCCATGTTTTATACAAACAGTTTGCAGCAGATGTTTTAGTCTACCTGTAAATTGACATATCCGAACTGGACCAAGTTCAAAAGCATGATTGGTTCAAACATTTTTCGTTATTGTTTTGATCTTAATTAGTGAATCGTAAACCATGAATGACAGGGCTTTACATGAAAAAGATCATAAGAGGATGTCACGCGGGAAATTCTTTTTAATAGCATTTGTATGCAGCTTTGCATGGTACGTTGTGCCAGGCTATCTTTTTCCGACACTATCAGCAATTTCATGGGTATGTTGGGCGTTTCCCAAATCCGTAACAGCCCAACAAATAGGCTCAGGCATGCAGGGACTTGGTTTGGGTGCTTTTGCCCTTGATTGGGCCGTTGTTTCTTCCTACCTTGAAAGCCCTCTCGTTTCCCCCTTCTTTGCAATCGCCAATGTCACCGTCGGTTACATCTTAGTCATCTACGTCATGATGCCGTTGGTGTATTGGGTTTTCAATGTCTATAATGCTAGGACCTTCCCTATCTACTCCAATGAACTCTTCGATTCCAAAGGTCTGCGATATAATGTCACCGCCATTGTCAATGACAATTTCCAGATTGATTTGGAGCAGTATGCCAAACAAGGTCGTGTGAATCTTAGTGTGTTCTTTGCTGTGACCTATGGCATCGGTTTTGCTGCTATTATTTCTACTTTGTCTCACGTCACCATTTTTAATGGCAGGTAATGAATATATAATTGACTTGATCATTTGGATTATTTTGTCCTTTTCTGGACCACCCTGCTAATAGACAGTTCAATGCAGCGAGATATATAAACGATTCAGAGCTTCACGTACTGATCAAAACGAGGACATTCACACGAGATTGATGAAGAAGTATAAGGACATTCCCAACTGGTGGTTTTATGTGACTCTTGCAGTCTCATTTGTTCTTTCACTTGTACTCTGTATTTTCATGAAAAGCGAGGTACAATTACCTTGGTGGGCGCTCATCTTTGCAGCTGCGCTTGCTTTTATTTTCACTCTTCCCATCAGCATCATAAGGGCCACCACTAATCAGGTAGGAATATAATAATTTTAATTTAATCTGAGAACTTGAAATACAGTTTCTTAAAAATGCTGTTTTTACTAATTGCAAATTCCTCCCCATTCGTTTAGTTTCCAGGATTGAATATCATCACAGAGTACTTAATGGGTGTGATATCACCAGGCCAACCAATAGCCAACGTTTGCTTTAAGACCTACGGCTACATAAGTATGTACCAGGCTGTCTTCTTCTTAAGTGATTTCAAGCTAGGACATTACATGAAGATCCCCCCACGTTCCATGTTCATTGTTCAGGTATATATACACCTATAAATTTCAAAATATGTCTGAATTTTGTCTATATTATTGAACGTGGCATTTACATTTTTGTGTTGTGCATAGATCATAGGGACTATAGTATCTGGAACCATCAACATTGGCGTGGCATGGTGGCTTCTGACTTCAATAAACGACATATGTCATGCGAACGCACTGCCTGCAAACAGTCCATGGACGTGTCCGAGTGATAACGTCTTCTTTGATGCGTCGGTGATTTGGGGTTTGGTTGGTCCAAAACGAATCTTCGGATCTCTTGGGAATTATGCGGCTCTGAACTGGTTCTTCCTTGTGGGTGCATTGGGACCATTATTAGTTTGGCTTCTTCAGAGAGCCTTCCCTAAGCAGAAATGGATCTCCCACATTCACTTTCCTGTGCTTCTCGGTGCAACGGCCATGATGCCACCGGCTAGTCCGGTCAACTTCAATTGTTGGATCGTTGTCGGGACCATCTTTAATTACTTCGTGTACAATTATCGTAAGAAGTGGTGGCAACGTTACAACTATGTTCTTTCAGCTGCTTTGGATGCTGGTACTGCTATCATGACGCTTCTTCTCTTCTTCACTCTCACCATGGAGAATAAGACCTTGAATTGGTGGGGTTCGTCTGGCGAGCACTGTGATCTCGCCACGTGTCCTACCGCCAAGGGTATAGCTGTTCCTGATTGTCCTGCATATTGATTCATCCTCCAGTAATTTAAAGGATAAATTGCACTATAAATTAGGTCGATCAAAACAAAATGGTTCTATAAATTCAAGTTGGATTAGCCGTGTGCTTAGTGTCTGAAGAGGGCATAGTTGCTCTCCATTATCTTATTTAGTATCAATTAGGTTTCCTTATGAATTTCTCCAAGATTCTGTAAATTTTAGTTCCGTTGAGTTGTCTGAAATTCTGTGTAAACTCTCTTTCTTTGAGATTACAGCTAATCATTGCTGTGTTTATAATTTTTTATTTAAATTTTATTTAAAAAATCGTATTAAATCGTTCAAATGGACAAATAACTCTGGTTCATTAAAAATATATCAACTCTTCCAAAACGCATAAAGTCCTGCCAAGCTGCCAAATCATGATTGGTTAACATGTAACTTCTGTATCAGCTGAAGCAGAAGTTCACGCACCTCTGGGGTCAACTTGTTCTGGTTCCGGAAGTTATCTGTTTTGTTGGGCACGAAAGAAACAAGAAGACAAACCTGATGGATACTTAGATTATATGAAACCTATGCTCTGCAAGAAAAATAAAGTAATAAAGCAGTAACGAAAAATGAAAAGCATATAATAGTTTTCTGAGATATCTCTCGCCCTCTGGGAAAGGTTTCAGATAGAGAGAGAGAAAGAGTGATCTGGCATTAATCGTATTCGTATGTATTCTTATAATGGCCCTTGGTACAGTATTTATACAAAGACGATGGTACCCCTGACTACTTAACTAATAATACAACTTAATTAGTTACAATAGCTTAACCATCTAACTAACTCTATCACCCTGAAGCAAAATAAGGAACTCAACTTAATCAATCATCTTTGTTGCTTTTGATAGAGAAAGCTCAAAATGACCAACCGAACCATCCGATTAATTCATTAATTTTGATATTGTAATTATCCTAGCCTGACTTTAATCTTTGGACTTCACCGGCCTTTAGGTAATGATTGAACTGCACTAGCTTCTTATTCAAGTGTTTCCGTATGACAGCTGAGAGTTAATAGAAGACGATAAAAGAGAGAGAAAATTATGGGACAATTAAATGAAAGGAAAATCATATAATTTGACCAAAAAAAAAAAGAAGCTCAGTGCTCATTTTCGTTGCATAATAGATTGATGAATTCAGATTAGTTCTGTGGAGGAAACATGTTAATCAAACATTTGTATTTGATAATCAGCAACAAGAACAAAAGACTAGTCAAAACAGTTGTTAAACTAATCCTCTAGAAACATAGGTGTATACATACACATATTTAACACAAGCCTCAAGTTCAAACGCTATAACCTTATTTGTGCAGAGGCGTCGATTTACTGTGAGAAGAAGGGGCTGCATATCGAGCAGAGAAGCCACGACGTGTATGAGCTTCATCTTCATCGACCAAACCTTCATCGAAGTTCTGGGCATAGCTTAGAGGATCATACTTAAATCCACCAATGGGTCTGTAAGTGCTTGCTCGCTTTCGCCATGGAAGCTTAAGTTTCAGACATCGCCAACATGAAAGGCACCCACCATCTGCGGTTCCTCTGGGAGATGAAGATGAAGATGCTCTTTTCTCCATTGCTTTTGGATTTACTTCATGGAACGAGAATAACATATAACATATATAATCTACAAAAAATATATTTATATAATGGGATGGACTATATATAACCAGTAAACCCTCTGAGATTTGAATTTTCAAACTTGAAAGAAAAAATAAGAATCAGAATCAGAAATAAATGTAAGAAAAAGGTGGTGTAAAGTTAAAAAGCGAATTGTGCCGTATGAAAGGAACCCGACATACATGCGAGTTTATATAAAATAAGAATAAGAAAAAGAAATTCTAATTAAGACCAAATAGGAAAACACAGGCTATAATTAAGGACAAAAGTCATAACAGAAGTGATAGATTACAGTTAATTAGAAACTACAAATCAATCATGATCAAGTTATATTTAGTTATATAAGGGGAAAAAAAGACAATAAAAATTTTGTCATCTTCAGTTGATTTCGTACAGAAAATAAATCTCAAAGTGCCATGGGGTAGTAAATTACTCATTCAAGAGTAGTGGGACCGGTTCTTAGAAGATAGTTAGCTCGTGAATCAGAGAGTAGAAAGAAAAATATCCATTAGTTAGCTTGGTAACACTTTTTCTTGCCCAAAAATAAAAGAGAAACTAGGAAATATGATTTATGCCGTAGAAGCCATAGGGAGTTGAAGGAGACATTTTTGGAATTTGGATGAACGTTTAACCATAAGCAATAGGAGCAATCGCCATAAATAAAGCTGTACATGAAAGAGACGTATATTGTTTGATCATGAAGGTGTGGGGCTAATTTTCTTTTGGAGGCTTTAAAAGAGAATATTCGCAGGAGACAACTTGTACATCTAATCTCAGTGAGCACTCAGAACACTGTTCTTTTTTGCTTTCTTCCTTTATGTTTTTTTTCAGCATTTATGCCCTGGTCTTTCTTCCGCTTAAAACTCGGTGATAGCTCAGAATTAGAATAGTCAACAAGGGCCCACCATTCCCGTTTACTCCCGTTCACTTTTCGTCACCACTTTTTTCCCATATTGTTTCGAAAATGTTCTCCATACACAACTTGAATCGATCCATCGATCATCCATATTAGTTGAACCACTGGGTTGATCTAATTGTACTTTTTTTTTTTTACATAATCTAATTGTACTTGTTTTCACTAATTTTCTCTTTCAGAACGGGTGTCCAGGAAGGGAACGTTGAGTCCGTCCGTTCGTTGAAAGAATCTGGAATCGCCCTCGGTTCACTCCATAGGTTGATTCGACAACCTAGTTGAACCGCTCAGGTGATATTTGATAATATTTGGAAAACTTTAAATTCCAGTTTTGCATTTGAAAAGTGAAGGGAATCTCGACTCAAAATTTCCTCTTGAAGAAAAGAAATTATTTAGGGTGAAATCAATTTGAACAGTTAAAATGGGAGTACAAAGAACAATAATTCCAGGGGGGCAAATTTCCCACCGAGCATCCATAATTTGGGAACCATTTGGTGAATGAGTCCAAGGTCGGATCCAGTGGTACTTCATAATTCATATCCATCGACTTGAAAACAGATGGATCAACGTCATTGTCGAGGAAATTAGCCAAACGGGAGAAGTTGGACACGATGTTGCAGCATAGATTCGCCACAAATTGCATTATAGATGATATTAATGGCTGCCTTTGCTCATCCTCTGTTCAACTGTGCTAGTCAAAAGAAATTTGTACGTAGGATTTGGACAAACGACAGATGAAGGACGCCCGAGAATATTTAAAAGCTGCTAAAGTATTATACCGTAGATAGAGAAACGGTAAGAAACCAACTGGGCCGGTCATTACGCATGATCCATACACGCGATTCTGCGAATCTCATGTTGAGTTTTGAGGATACATGGAAAAACCCCGCTTTAATGTTAGTACTATCAGGCGCAGTTCCCCTGATATTTAATAATTCAGGCTGCTAGTGTTAATATCATGATTTATAGCACAATCAAACTGAATTGAGCCTTGCCTTAAGTATACTGTGTTTATTTGTTCATTCAGAAAGAATCCTCTAAAGTGAAAAGGATCTTGAAGTGTATTGCAACTTCAGAAGATCTGCATCCATTTGTGCTTATTTGCACAGAACTTTGCACGTTTCCTGCTTCCATCAGCTCAAGTCTATAAAGTTCACAAAATTCATGGATCCCTGCAATAAGCGCAAAGCAAACTCAAAACTAGCATGGCATACAACCCAAGGAGGCAGCCATGCCATTCAGGTCTTGTGAACAATACGGCTTGCTATAACTTTCGCAGATGTATCAATAGGATATGAAATCGTGACTTGCAGCAAAGGACTCAAAATTGGAGATAAAAACTATGTTTAATGGATATTGAAGTCTGAGGCAGTATATGATACAATTCAAAGGTCAAAAACTAAAATATGTCTGGATGAGTTAGAAGACATCTTGACAAAATTGATTTTCGTACTCTGCATTACTTCTCCTTCCTCATAATGAAAATCTAAAAATCTAGATGTGAAATCACTGACATAAAGGCTCACAAAATCCAAGTGCGTAAATATGATACAGCTGTCACCGAGTTAAGAATAAATATGCATATCCTACATTTTGACTGCTACCTGCTCGGCTGAACTTTTCTTTACTACCCCTCTGGAGCATAATTCATTCAATAACCCCAAAGCCTCTTCAGCTAATCCTTCATGCGCAATGCCTTCTATAAGAATGGTGTATGTAGCTTCAGTCGGTTTACATCCTCTCGAGATCATACGAGCCAAAAAATCAATAGCGCGGCTGGTTTGTCGAGCCTTGCAAAGTCCCAACATGATTGAGTTGTACGTTATAGCATTTGGACTAATACCTAATCCTTCTAAATCACAGAAAAACTCGATTGCTTGATCAACCTTCCCTTCACGACTCAGCCCTCCAACTAGAGATGAGTACGTGATTATATCGGGTTTAAGACCCTTCCCACACATCTCTTCCAACAGTTTCACAGCAGAATCTGTCTTTCCCACCTTAGAAAGCCCATCAATAACTGTATTGTAAGTAATTAAAACAGGAGAGCACCCCTTGCCACCTAGTTGATTCAACATCTCAACTGCAACATCCACCTTCCCATCTTTGCATAATGCAGTTAGTAAAGTATTATATGTGACTATATCAGGGTAACAACCCCTACTTACCATTATTTCCAAATACTCAATTGCTCTGTCCATCTTTTTCTCTTTGCAAAAGCCATGAAGCAATGGATTGTAACTCAGGGAATTAGGAGTGCAACCATGCTTTGGCATCTTCTCCAAGACATCAATGGCTCTACCCAGTAAACCTTTACGGCACAGAAAATTAATCAAAATATTGAATGTGACGACGCTAGGAGAACAGCCCTTACGAAGCATGTCAGATAATAGTTTCTCAGCATCCATCCATCTCCCAGTGCTACACATGCTACGCAAAATAATATTATGGGTAATTACATTAGGTTGGCAACCATTGGATGGCATGTTATTCAAAAACTTAATGGCTTCATCCAACCTACCTTCCTTGCACATGCCATTGATGAGAACATTATAAGTAACCACATCAGGTTTGCATCCTTTGTTCCTCATCTCATCTAGCAGCATCATTGCCTGACCAACCCCACTCTCTTTACAAGTTGCTTCAATTAATATAGTGTATGTGATTACATCAGGATAGCACTCCCGTTGCAACTGCCTGTCAAGAACTTCCATGGCTTGCTTCAGTTGCCCACTATCACACAAACTACGCAAAATTGTGTTATAGGTAACAACATCTGGAGCAACGCTCATACGCTCCAAAACCTGCAAGGCTTTATCTATTTCTCCAGATTTACAGAATCCACTAATTAAAACGTTGTATGTTATAACATCAGGAACCGCTCCAGACTCCTCCAGAATTTCCATAACTCGAGTGGCCTTCTTAGTCCTTCCCATCTTGCAAAATCCACGAATCAGACTTGTGCAAGCAATGACATCAGGCATATCACCACGGTAAGTCATACGCTCGATGAACTTGAACGCTTCTTCTAATTCCCCATTTCTAACTAATCGCCGGAGTTGATTGTTACTCTCGAACTCCTCAAAACTCCGAGACGGGCTGAATGCATTTGGCGAGGATTCCGCCCCATTCAAAGTCCCTTGAGATGTTCTTCCGGACTGCTGCAATTTCCCATTCAAACCAGAAGCTTCGACCTTTAAAACAGCAAACACACGGTTCCCCAAGTTCCTTCGAGGCCCCCTCGGTTTCCCAAACTCACCCACCGGTTTGAATTTGTAACAAGTATTATCCCAAACCCTACCTCTGAAGCATGAGGTTCTTGAACCATCCCTGTGAAAGTGTTGAAACGAACAAAACTGCTCACAGTGATACGTAGTGGGTGCCACTAAATCCATTGCTCCAACAAACTTGTAAAACTAACAATTCAAGTTTTCATGCTCCTATACGTAATGCGGTAGGAATCAGATTAGAAGTACCAATCCTTTTTCCTTTCGGTGCTCCTGAGACAGTAATAGTGCAGCTAGTCAAAGGGGTTTAAGCCGAGAGTGGCGTGGAGAGGGATAACGCGCGAGCTTCGGTTTTTCGAGGAATAGAACGCTGCTGAATGTGTAAATGCTTATCCTATCAGTGTCGGTTATCCTTTTTTTTTTTTTTTTTTGGTACGATGTCGGTTATCCTTTCAAATCTTCGGAAGGAACGGCGGCGGCTAGAAAATTTGGGTCAAATTGGGGTGAGCAACAGAACAGGTTTGCAGACTTGGACGGATAGTTCTTGGGGTTTGGAATGGCCCAGAAAACTGCTCGGCCCAAATCAAACTTCTGCTGGAAATTGGAACTGCCAACCTCCCTAATTGCAGATGTTCTTCAGCCCAAAATATGCATTCATAAAGTAGAGTGAGAAATGGAATTCACTTTGAACGGCAACGGGGTAGTCCGAGTAATAAACGGTTTAATATCGTTTAAACAAAATCTCGAATTCGAGCCTTGGTGTATATAAAAAAATTTCGTTAGGAGACTCACCCACCATAATCAGGTGAGTGACGCGGGTCCGATCCAGATGTAGTCGGGGCAAAATTTCGATAAACTGGGTGGCAAATTAAAAAAAGTTTAAATCGATATATTACATCAGTGAAAAGTATTCCATAACAAATAGAATATGAGTTCAATTTTTATTATTATTATAAATACTTTTTTAATAAATAATCTCATAAATCTCCTATAAATATTTTCTAAGTTATAGGGTTATACTCTCATTTTGGTAAAGAATCAATATTAAATTTATTTAAATTTTTTTATTAAAAAATCAATATATTACATCAGGTGAAAAGTACATTTTACCGCTGAGAATTCTTACTTTATACACATTATTCAAAAAAACTAGTCATTAAATTTACAACAATAAAATTATAACTAAATTGTGGAACTCGTTAATTTGAGGTAGGTTTTGTATTCGGTGAATAGTCGAATTTCCTGTATATTTTATATTAAATAGTGATTGATATATAGATATATCAATTATTCAGTTAAAAACTGTAATAATTGTTTTTAAAATTTCAAAATTATAAATCAGATATTCAGTTATTCTTTTTTTACCAATTTTTTTAATTAATTATTCAGTCACTTATTAATAATGTAATAATTTTTTCATTTACTAAGTGATTTAAGATAGGCGTTTCATATGACCCTTCAAATTTCAGTCAAGGAAAAAACATATGACTCTTCAAGTTGAAAGGATCAGTAAAACAAAAACAAAAGGAGTTTAAGGCATTGTTTGGTTGTGGAGTTTTGGAGAGGAGAATAGAGAAAGAGAGATATAAGTACGTTTGGTTTAAAAAAATAAAAAGGAGGGGAGGTGAAAATTTTTGTCTTTATGTGCTCACCTTCCCTCCAGAAGTATGAGATTTTAGAAGGGAGATAATTTTTTCATCTATTTTTGATAAAATTACCCCTTATATTTTTTTAATATTTCAACTATATCCTCATAAGTTAATTTTTTTTTATTATTCTCTTCACTTATAATTTTTGCTTTGATTGATGAAGTTTAATAAACATGATAAATTATTTATATATTATATTAATATATATAATAATTATAGAATTATTGAGAGACAATGTTAGAATTTTATCATATTTTTTATTTTTTTAAATTTTATTATATATATAAATGAGATAAAAAATTTAGATTTATAAATTAAAAAATAATAATTTTAATATGAATATTGTAAATAAAGAGTAAATAAATTTAAATAAATAGATAAGGATATATTTGTTAACTTTTAATTAACTCCCCTCCTCTCTCTTTCTGAACTAAACAATAAATATTATCTCTCATCCTTTACTTTTACATCTATAATTTCTTTTATCTTTTTTAACTTTCTTTTATGTTAACTTAACTTATTTTTCTCTGAGTTAAACCAAATAAAGCCTAAGGGTCATCAATAAAAAGTAAAAACTTCATGTATAAAGAAGCAGATGTTGGATGGATGGAGCTTTCTAGCAGGCGCTTATTTTTTTGTGCATATCAAAACAGTCAGATGATGGATTCGGGTCAAATAAGTAGGATCACTTTTCCTATTCTCGATAGAAGTGGGCAAAATATCTTCCCTAACTTGGTACAATTTCACAATTAAAAAATGCTACTATCAAGTATGCGCTGGTGACCTAAAAAAAGTTATTCGAAAAGTGTCCTTAACAAGCTATAATCGATCGACACATCTCCGCCTTAGCTGGCACTTCCCTTTATTCTTTTTGTTTTATTTATTGAACATTCTTCGTACGACCCGTTCAAGGGGTAGTTCTTTTGGTTGTCACCTTATCTAGAAGAGCCTGGCTGGCATAAATATATCAGCACCAAGAAACGGTTCATGGCAAATACGTTGCACCGAATTATACTTGGATTTGTTTATTAGCGGACTGGGTCTTAGATTTGGTTTTTATTTATTATTATTATTATGAGAGATTTGGTGGTCTTTTTAAATGTGTCGAAAGTTAAATTTTTTACTAGCAGTATGACTGATTTCGTAAAAATATAAGCTCGATCTTCTTTATTATTATAAAAATTTATTTAATAAGCAATCTTATATGTTTTTTGTGTAAGTTTTTTAGAATTTTAGAGTTGTATCGTAATTTTAATAAAAAATTAATATTAAGTCTAATTAAAATTTTGTTGTATAAAAAAAATAAAAAAATTATCTTTTCTATTCCATTTCTAATTCTTCCCCTCTCTCCCTTTGTTTGTTTTCGATCGAGAAGTACGTCCATAACCTTGCATACAGTCTATTAACCAGAACAATTTTTTAAGGCAGATTAATTTTGATGTCGATGATTATAATAATATATTTATTTAGCATATTTTAAAAGAAATATAAAAGCATAGTAAACATAAATTTTATATGAAATTGTATTTTCACATTAATTTGTAATGATAAATGAACGAATGCAAATGATATAACTTAAATTTTAATTTTTAATTTGAGTTTGTATTTCCTAATTTAATTAAACAAATTACAATTGTTTATAATTCAGTAAACTGATTGTTTGATATAAATAGGGATAAAAATTCTTATTTCATAAGTTGGATTGAAAAAATATCTTAGGTATTTAAATTTAAGTGGTAAAAATGAAAGGGTTAAGATACGGCAAGTGTCTTAAAATAATTTATGATAAATCTAGTACAATAAAATATTTTTGAGGTGCGCATAGTGTTTAAAGTAATTTAGAGTGTGCTAAGTATTTTAAAATATTTTTTTAAGTGCACATAATGCCATAAAATATATAATACTTTATTCCTTATTTGTTTTAATGGGTTCTTTAATGTCTATAGATAGGTAAAATATTTCGTAGTATTCTTTTTACCTTGTTGAAGTTTTATTTTTTCTTCTTCCATATATATTTTCAGTCAGCACGTAAAATAATTTGTATCATTATTTTCATATTATTTAAAATTCTATAACAAAAATTAACATTTCTCTCTTTTTTTATATTGTCCAGCTCTGATAAAAAAAATAAAAAATTGAAGGGAAGAAGGGAGAGAGAGTATGAGATGTAACGAATGGGTAAATAAGAGAGAATGAGAAAAAAAATATGAACAAGAAAATAATTTAGGAGAGCCGAATTACCTTACCAAATAAATTTTTTTAGGGTCAAAATAGAGATGAATCATCATTTAACTGTTAAAATGCTCCCAATGCTATAAAATGGAGCTTTTTGCCCATGCCACGAATTATTTTACTTGATGGCTAAAAATGTGCAAGGAAACAGGAAAACAAAGCTTGAACAAAATAAAAAGAAAGTCACGAATTATTTTATCTGCCTATAGATACTGAATAACCTATGAAAATAAATAAAAAATAATGTATTATATATTTTAAGACATTGAATACACTTAAAAAAATACTTTAGAATATTAGGTGCATCATAAATTATTTTAAGATATTAAGTACACTTGAGAAAATACTTCAAGCCAATAGACTATAAATTATTTTAAGATACTAGATATATCTGAAAAAATATTTTAAGATACTAAGTATACTATAAATTATTTTAAAATATTAGGTGTATTTAAAAAAATGTTTTAAAATATTAGGGGACCCTTTAATCTAAAATAAAAAGTGAAAGAGATAAAAACAATAATAAAATAAAAAATTCACGAAGCCCAGTTTTGTTGCCCCAAGAACACAAAACCCAATTTAACTCCCAGAATACCATCACTTGATAAATTATTAGCGGTAATATTTTAAGTTCAAGTTGATTAATCAATTAATAATACCGATGGTAAGCATATATGTAGGAGGGTATTATAGACGCGCCAATCGACTGACGTGTTCGGTTAACCTTTAATAAAAAGCGCGAGAAGCTGCCAATGCCCTCCCCCACAAATACATATTTAAATCCCTAATTGGTCTAGATATTTTCTTGAGCTCAGCCTCCTCTCTCTCTCTACCCCTCCGACTCGCACACACTTCATAAGTTCTGATAGCAATTGTCTGAATCAGATCGCTTATCCTGTCTTCCATGCTTTATTTCCACTAATTTCCCCCCGATCTTCCCATGGATTCCGATTCACAAATTCACACTCGGTAATTGCGATTCTCTCTGGGAAGCTTGTTTTGATCAGCATTCATGATCCGAGTTTGGTTGCTTCATTTGTTACAACTTCCATGACTGTATGACTGGAAACCGTGTAAGTTTGAATTCAAACTTTCATGGAAACCAGTTGCGGTTTTTTCTACGTGTTTCCGTACTCCGAATCCGTTTGATTACCGAGAACTTGTGGAAAAATGAAAGAAGAGAGAGATAAGCAAACGAAGCCGGTAATCTTATTAGGCAGCCATTACTGCCCTAACTTTCGCGAGATCTATCTTTTCGCTATCACTCCATTCAGATGCTTTCTAGAGAATACGCAACTTGCATTATCTTGTTTCTAATATCATTGCAGTATTACATGCTGCTTGTAGTATCCATTTATATGTCTGTTTTCATATTATATAGGTTATCTTAAGCTAGTCTTCTTTACGGCAATAGCGGGCCACAGGTAATTAGGAGGTACTTTCTACGAATATAATTCTTTTTGTTTAGTTGGCCATGTTTCTTATTTTCTTTTGCTGGTTTAGGACAGTCTTCAGTACTTGGTTGATTCATTATATCGATATAAACGTAAGTCTTACCTCTCATACGCGCTTATTTTAATTCTTCTCATTTCAGTTTTCTTTTTCCCTCCGTTATAGAAATTATGGCGGTGAATTCACTTTTCAATTCTGTAGCTGGAGACAGCAGATTGGTTGAAGATTTCATGTATTTTTCCCTCTTTCGCAGTGAGCACATACTTTCTTATTTTGGTTGATTTGATTTAAGTGAAATATATCTTGGATTAAATTCAATAATCATGTGGATTCCCATGAATTAATTAATGGGAATGTTTAATCTTATTTTAAGCAATTTGTCTGTTGTAATATTAAGCCTAGAACAGATTGGGCCCCCTTTATCTGTGTTCTGTGATAGGTTGGTTCGCACACAAGCCCATCTGGGTAGAGGCTCCAACCTATAGCTTTCTAGTGATAACTGATAAGTATAATAGTATATATTTTATATTATTATTATTATTCTGCAAGGGTTTTATATATGTATAATATATATTATAACTAATGAATCTCGCAGCTCTCTCACTATCATTTCTATTTACGATAACGCTGGGGGGCAAAGTAGGCTAAAGGATCTACTTACTTACTTTCTAAGATAAGTTGAGCATCTATGGGATCATTGTCAAGTATGTATACTATTCTTAAATGTGTTCTTGAGACTATATATATATATATATTTATTTCCTACAATATATGTAACATTTATTTTAGAAGCTAAGGGTAGGCTATGACAAGTATTGTGTTTCTGAAGTTGTATTTTTATTAGAAAAATTAGTTATTCAAGTGTGCCTAGGATAATATTGTTAGATTGAACATAAAATATAGACTTTGTTCCCCTAAAACATTTATGCTTCAACGCCTTAGTCCTTGGAATTGTTCTCTACACAAGTCAGACCCTACAGTTTTGTACTTTTGTTACAGTCCCACAGTCTACCAAGAATGTTAATTTTTCATGGATATGTTGGCGGCATACATTAAGTGTATGTTTGGATTCCACTTTTGCAAGCTAAAGAGTTCTAGAAAACAAACTTTTTCCCTAACTGATGTTTGGTTACTTTTTAGGCTTAGTTTGAAAAACAGAAAATACACATGAAAAGCTAGTTTTGTAAACGCAAGTCAAAGTAGTGTTTGGCAAATGTCTGTTTTACAAATTGTAAACCAAACATGCACCAAGTCTTTAAACGGACTGTTAATTGCTTATCTGTAACATAGTAGTGTTGCCCATGACAGCCACCCTGGCAGGGCATAATTTGAAGAAAATGCTTTGGGACTTCCATGATGTGGTGATGTTTACATGGAATTGCCATGTGGCATCCACTTTGATTTAGTGGCCACTCTCGCAGAATATATAAAATTAAATGTTAGCCAAAGTGTGTTGTAATTAAACAATTGTTGAGATTCCCAAGGTTGAGGGTATTTGTTACATTTTATATTTCTATGGCATTTAAATTAAAAATTTGAGCCTTTCACTATTTGTCACAATGTGCCATTGACAACGCTATACTGTAGTTCTTCTTCCTTGGGCTGTCCATTGTTGGAGCTCTATTAAAAATTTCGTAGATTGTCCAATGTAATATGGCTTTTTCCCCAATCAATAGACTTATTAAGTCAATGATAACTTGAATCATTATAAAAATTCAGTTTGTCAATAGAAGTTGAGCCTGAAATTTTTCATTTTGTTAGTTAGGGCTGATTTCAATTTTTTTCTTGAATTTATGGCAAATTGATGCTTGGGGTTCAAATATGTCTTTTAACACTCAGAAATAAACTTATTCATGATGCTTTGTTGGAGAAAAATTTAGTATCATGTTGTCATCAAGTAATAAATATTTTGAAGTTCTTCATTCTTCTCTCATGCAAATAGTCATATTTACTGATGCCATTTGAATTAATTGTAAATTGTTAAGTTGAATGAGAGTGTGTGTGTGCATTTTATTGACAGTGTGAATTCTTCATCTGATGGAAGAGGAAATCTTTGAAAGTGGCGAAAGTGTTCAAATTGCCTATAAGGATCAAGCATTTTTCTCTCCAAAACAAAGTGATAAATGAACAATGGCAAGAACCTGAGAACGCCATTATTATAGAAAGGCATATCAGTTTTATCTGAATGAGTCTCCCCTAAAGAAACAATGTGATGCAAACAAAAATGTGTCTAATAGACATTGGGTTTATCGTGATGGCCCCCTGCCCCTTGGAAAACTACTTAATGGGTGATTTATTGTGATGGAATGGACCAATTATTTGCAAACCATGTCTGTAGTGATCATATCATTAGTAGTCAGGATCTAGATCCTTATCATTACTATACAATTCCAGGACTTCACAGATAATGAAGATGACACCGTTATTGTTTATGTGATTCCTTCTATGCTGAAAGGGAGAATGCAAAATTATGCTTGATAGCATTCATTTGAATTGAAGACATAGTTTTTAACTTCGAGCAGTTAGTGCTCTAATTTCTGCCGTAGTTTTATTTATAAATATACCTATTCTTTTGGTTCTCTTTTCTTGTTTGATGTGATGATTTGGATCTAAGTGATTCAAGTTATCTGTATTTGTTATGGCATTGAAGCTTGACTATTTTGATGTAATCATTTGTCACAGCTTTTCCTTGGTTAACTGTGTCATCTTTTCCCCAAACTGAGCACTGTGAACCGATTAACTTGTTTTTTCAGAAGATAGTGTTGTACTCTAATTCAGAACCTTCTTGTTTGAAAAAGACTTGGTAACATTAGAACTTGAGAAATCAATGACCGCTTAGTCATGATTACAAAACACACCTTTAAAATGCAAGTTTTGTGCTGAAGTGGTGCCTTCTATTACATCAGTTTAAGTAAAACTGAAGTAGTGATTTGCATGCAGTTGTGTCCCATATGTTTACATCACCTTAAATAATATGATTAGCCTATCCCTTGAGCTTTTTGTTGTTTTGTTCATTTCTGGGTCATTCTGGTCTTATATGCTCCTCCCTTGCCCTTAAATTCAACTTCTTGGGGTGTTTGCAGTGTCTGTAACTAATGATACAGCATCCTTTCATATTAAAAAAATGTTATTTGTCCCTATATGGCATGATGTTGAACTTCCTTTTGCAGTTCGTTGATGAAATATCATGGTAAATCTACTTCTTTAAGTGTAAAAGGAATCAAAATCTGAAGGCAAGATAATCGGTAATTCCTGCGGCTCTTTTTTAAAGTTAAGTGAGACATGGGTTGAGATAAACTATTGCAAATCAATTTCCATTGTTAGTTTTATTCTTGCTTTTCTGTTTAGATTCCTTTGTTGATTAAATCCTCCTTCTACTTGTAACGTATTCTCTTTTATGTTGCTAACAATATGATTGTCATCCTTCACTATGGCAGTTTTTATCCCATCCAAAGGGCAAGAAAATCTTTTAACACAATAATAAGTAAAAATGCATTTCACATAGCTGCAGTCTGAAGAGTTTTGCGTTTTATTTGGTCTTCACTTTACACAAGTTGCTGTATTCATTATTCATGAACATGACACAACTGCTAAGGGTTTTGCTGATAACTTCAAATTGAAATCATAGAGCTGAATGATACAAGGCTTATATGACCCCATAATAAATAAAAAGCACAGAACTCAAATCTGACCCCATAATCTTGATGGCATCAAGAAACATGCATTTCCTGTAGATCCATCAATGCAGTTGAAATGTGCTGCAGCATTCAAACAATTCTTATAACCATTTTTCATGAGTTAATAGCTCATATGCTAAGGATCAAAGATCATACCTTAATTTTGTGGCTCCCGAAGGAGTTTCATTGGTTTATTTCTCTGGTTGGCTGATTTGGAGATTTAGTAAGAACAGAATTTCTGTTTTTTGTGTTCCCATAGCTTGTTTCATAGACCTGGATTTGTGAAATTTCTTATTTTTTGAGAATTAAATTCTCAACAAATTTTCACTGGTTTAAAAATTGCAGCATTTAGTATTAAGAGACTATTTAAGTTTTTATGTCTAATTAGCTATCCAAACCAATACCTTTTTGTTTAATTCTATGTTTTCTTGACGAATTAGGTTTACCTTCTTATAAAGCTCCACATTTTCTTGGTGTATAAGGCTACCCTGCAGAAATCAAATAATATGTTTATTCAATGAAGAGGGGTGTAACCACTTGTCATATGTTTTAGGACTGACCTTTCGGTTTAGTTCCTGTATTTCATTCATCAAAAGTTGGTCCTGCATAAGTCATGTTCAAACTTCAGAGCATTGTAGGACTTTTCCAGAAAACAAACAATTATTATTTGTGCTATCTCAGTTTTTTAATCCAAGTACTTCATTTTGGTATCACTGACCTTTTCCATACGGACACCCCGAAGGCTAATTTCCATTTGGCTTTCCAAACCCTGTAATTCTTTTACAGTCAAACTTGAAAGCTCTTCTCCCATCATTTGCCTGTTAATTCACAAAAGAAGTTTGAGCGTGCATCTTGAAGAATGATAATTAATCAACAAGGTTAGAGACATGGAACATATTTTGCAGCAAGTACAAACTTCCCGTATGGATTTGGAACTTTTGCTTTCACAATGCATTGGTGAGAAAAATGCTTCCAGCTCAATATTTCATACTAGTTATAGTCTGTTAAAAATCTTTGTGTGGGAACATGAAAAAATTTCTCACAAGCCTATATAAAAATAGTCTTTGGAATTGAAAACTAGAATCTTATTGTATCCAGAGTTGTTGAAGATGGGCCAGTCTGTTGAACCCTAATAAAAGTGTAGGGCTGGATTAGTAAATTGGAAGCCCAATTTTTAAAAAAGGGTTTTTAGCCTTTCCTTATTAGGCCCTAGGGCTTAACTGATTTAAGTGCAGCCCTTAGGACTTGAGATTTTTTTTAAAAAAAAAATATGATTGGACCTAAAATTTTTTTATAAATAATTTATTATTTATATCTATATCTTTAATTCTAGCCTAGGATTTTTCGAGCCCTTGTTCAGGAATTGCCTTGCTTGATCCTAGAATGCTTAGGACCTTGGAAACAAGAATCCTGCCCTCGTATGATAGTCCTTTTGGCTTTGAATCATTGGAACTTAGAGGCTTACAGGTTCTTTGAACTAATACATGCATATAGATAATGATAAGAAGGGATGGAATGAGAGTCAGCTTCTGGCCCGAATGCTGAGGCTATGAAGCATGGGCATTTTAGAATATGAGCCATATCTGTGGGCAAAGTATCTGAGGCACTTTGATCAGACACTAGATGACACTGGAACTTACATTT
Organism: Leucaena leucocephala; assembly: GCA_037074615.1. Classification (NCBI taxonomy): domain Eukaryota; kingdom Viridiplantae; phylum Streptophyta; class Magnoliopsida; order Fabales; family Fabaceae; genus Leucaena; species Leucaena leucocephala. The sequence continues at coordinate 2,764,242 of CM073517.1, read as the reverse complement.
GGACTTTTCATATCTTGTTTTACCGTGTCTATGTTCATGATTCCTACCTTAACCCTATGTTTGGATGGGAAGAAAATTAGAGGAAATAATACTATGAGTGAAAACTCCCAAAAATAGTAAACTTTTTTACTATTTTTAGAAATTTTCTTTCCTGTATGCCCCCCCCCCAAAAAAAAAGAAAAAAATCTTCCTATTCCCCCCCCCCCCCAATCCATAGGGTAAAAGTAATATTCTCTTGTTTCTAAATTTTGTTGACATGCATGCTCAAATTAAACTTTTTTATATGTAAAAATAATTGATGAAATAAATTTATGTTGTAGGTAAGTATATGTACCGGTGATTTTCTTGCAAGTTTTGCAGTTGTTGCCTTAACATTGCTGCCTCCATTTGCCAAAACTAGAAATAATTGAACAAGAAAACACTGAATGGTGCACTTAGATATTAAAGTAACATGAAGCGTTAGATATAAATTCTTTTCAGCCATGATATCACCCAATTCTAGAAGTATCCAAAGAACTAAGACAACTTTCTATAGATGTTCTGATAGCTATATTTATTTTTATTTTAATGATCCAAAGTAATGAAAATTTTATTCGATATGTCTCACCAGTATCTATTGAGCTGATACTTTATGTTTCAATCACATTGGAGGGAATGAAGATCATTTATTTATTTATTTTCCTATAGCATAGGGATTGGATCTGGACACTTGATCCTTTTTCTGGTTTGGGATTGGATGTGCAGATCATTTTCTTGTAATATTTTTGGAAACAGTTGGTAAGAGTAAACTTTCATATGCAAAGTCTTTAGCTGATACCACATAACTCATTTTCCCCTTTATTTCCTAGCATTGTGTGAATATGTGATAAAAATAGCATCGACAAATCCTTCTTAGGTGAAAATCGTAAAATTTTAAAGGAGAAAATAAAACAAACAATTCAGCAGTTGATAAGATGGGTTAATTGGGAGTAGGTATGGTGTTCTAACCAACCTTGTTTTCCCATTTGATTACTCCAAGTTAAGGTTTGAAGGTGTGGATGTCACTATTATTCATTCTAATGGGGAAACACAGATTAGGAGTATCTTCTAAGAATCTGTTATTTTATGATTTTCTCTTGTTTAAGTTTTCACATTCAGAAATCTCAGGATATGAATTTTTTTGTATGACTTGCATACCTCCCCTAAACGTTTCAGAAACTGATAGGTCATCCTTTCAAATTTGCAGTCCACATGATGTTCGAATTCATGAAAAAAAGAGTAACGGATATATTAAACTCGAAATCTGGTCAAAATTGGTACTTGTTTAGAGGCTGATGTTCTATGGCTGTATTCTTATGTGTGAGATGAATATGACATGAACACAACCTAAGGGTAGCATGGGCATTGCTACAATTGATGGATATCAAAAAGTGCTCAAGTTTGTAAAGCTTCTGAGCAAGGACCTAACTATACCAGAGCATGGCTCCTGATAAGTTTTGGGAAATCGCCTCTATTAGGTTTATCTTATGTGCCCATAGGATGGGGGATTGACATTCTAAACATAAATCTAATAATGGAACTAATTATCTTTGGGATGGTCCTGCAACGGGGATATTAGCTCATATCGTACATCTACCAATTGCATTAGGCTCTTTAACTGCCAAACTGTGTATGCCCCCTATGTTGTAGCTTGATTTGTATGATCTAGTGACATCTATAGTAGTAGTTTATAATTTTTCTAATGATTCCCCTGGGGATCCTCTTTTATATTTATGCTAGTATTGATATTATGTACTACCCCAGTCCTAATTATAAAATCTAGTTAAATTTTTTGGATAGATTAAGGAAGCTAAATAAATTATTTAATTATAACTAATATAAATTAGTTGATTAATTTAGGTAGATTGAGGAGTATATAATATGAATTAGTCTTAAAAGGTTACATTTATTTATAATTAACTGATTTATTTAGTTTTTTTAATCTACTTAAAAAAATCTATTAGTTCTTATAATTAGGATTGAAGGGAGTATTATTTTGGAATATAGACTTTTTGGAAAAGCATGGTGACCTGTGCCTTTCTATTACACAAGGTAGTTTCTCATTCTTTTTGGCATAACCAAGCCAGCAGATGTTAGAAAGGTCCTACTGCTTAATTTCTGCTTCCCTTTGTCTAATCATGTGCCTATAAACCAAGTCCTGATTTCAGTCATTTTATTGTTCTCTTCAATAGTTCGTGATGCTCTATTGAAGCATGGACCTTTTTCCTGTGGGAACAAACGTGTATAGAAAAGGCTCACTTCAAATTGATTTGCCGAATTTAGATGCTCTTTATATACTTTCGTTCCATTCAAGGGATAGTTTTTAAAATATTATTATACATCTAGTATGACAAAAAAGTATGTTTGTGAATTTATTTGGAATATGCACAGTATGCTTAGAAATACCTTCACTTCAGACGTGGTGCTCCCAAGATGAGGATGTTGATCTTCTTTTGTTTTGGTGTATCGATCAATCACTGATTTCATGCTGGGGGAAGTAAATAAAATTGCATCAGGTGTCCAGCGATTATGAACATATTAAAGCATGGATCATTTATTTAAGGCAGATAAATTCATGTTGCGAGGAGGCAGTCATGTATAGCGACATTAATGTTTGAAACCCGTGTTATCCGCATCTATTTGGCACCTCCATATCCAATATGAACTCATAAATTTGGGGTACAAGCTACCATTAAGAAACAAGTTTTTCTATAAGTCATGCTCTGTGCTTTGAATGGTGTAATTATGAAATTATAAAATTACTATTATCAGACCATCAAATCAAAATCTAACAAAATACTCAGCTAAATCCTGAACTAAATTATAATCACCATACTTTTCTGTCACAATCAGAATCGTGCAGTCACTTGCCATCAATTTAGACTAGCATATCATGCTTTTTAGTTAGAAATTCAACTGGTGCTCTGGTAGGAATTAATGTTAAATATATTAATTTTCTTAGTTTAGAGAACTGAAATGTACATCTCTCAAGCTTGATGTACTATCTTTATGGTTGTCATTTACTTTTTATCCTTTGCGATGAGGTCTGAATCTTTGGCCATTCAATGGCTGATCGTTGGTGTTGCCTAGTATCACAATATTCTAGGAATAAATAGATTTTAGCTTGGTGATAACGGGTAAGGTTATCATGCCGCCAGGTTAATACATCTTGCATTAGGTCGTTGGGGATATTTGTGCTGGTTATATAACTAGGAACGGGGGATATTGATTGCAACATAGAATTTTCCCTCGAGTTACGTGGAGACAGACCCCAGATATCATAATATTTTTTTTTGTTACAAAATTTTTAGAAAATGGTGGAGTTAATTCACGATTTAAGGGTAGGGCAAAGCTTTTCTTCTTTTTAGGCGATACTAATATTGGGTAGGGTAAATTGTTAATTATTTTCAAATGTAAATTTAGGTACTAAAGAATTAGAATGTCTTTTTAAGTGTTATTACTAGAATCATAATAAAATGATACTCTTGAAGAAAGAAGAATTAACTACGCTTTAATAAAATGATATCCCTTTAACGGGAACCTCAAAAGTCTAAGGCTTGAATTCTTGACGAGCTCAAGCCCCAAGGGGAGAGGACTTTTCAAGAGAAACCACGACATACAAAGACTTGTCAGTTATCATAGCTCTTCTTGAAGCTTAAGACACAAGTCAATAGATAAAAGAAAGGGGAAAACAAATTTAGGTTAGCATGAGTGGTAGAAACTCTCATCTTTTAAACACATGGTTGGGAGTTTGACTAGCTACTTGTGTATAGAGCAAACCTAATTGAAAGTGATCTCACCAAAAGAAGAAAAATAAAAAAAAATAAGAAAGACGCTCAACAGATAAGGCACAAAAGGGTCCAAGACCGAGCGAAAGGAAAATGGAAATGTGAACCGCTCAAAAATTCGAGGACGAACCTAAATAAGTGAGTAATTTATGAGGTCATTTTGCTGTTTTACTACGCATCCCACTTTTAAACATTAGATGACCCTTGACTCCAAAAAGGCCCTTTCTCAAATCTCTGATAGGATCTAACTTAAAAGGGACTAACGAGGGTTGTGTAGGAGGAAGAGGTTAATTCATCATACCGTGATGAATAAAGGTTTTACTTTTCATTAAAAAAAATATTCACATTTAGTGCATAATAATATTTTAAATAGGATTATCTCTAAAAAGAAGATATTTATGCTTAGTAGGAAAAAAAACTCTTAAGGATATTTGGCTTTTCGAGAATATGGAACTGATAGTCCTGTGGGATTAGACTCCTTGGTATAAGCCTCCCAAAAGATCTAACGAGAACCCTTCCCTTTTGTGAGGGATGAGAACGATAAGACTGTGGCTAATGTATGTGTTAGATCACCAAATGAATGAATTAAATGCAATGTGGATGTTGTAACAAAAAAAATGCAATGTGGATGGATATTTATAGAACAATAAAATATTGCAATGTCCCTTGTGTAACGGGAGAAAATTTGTATAAAGTCAAGAAAACACAACAAACTAATCAGAATCAATATGAAATATAAAATAGCCATACTCTTTATATTTTTTTTAATTGACTCTACTTTGAAAACAAATCAAATAATGACAAAGGTATGAAATTGTAGAACAAGTCCTATTAAAGTAAGGCTGTGAGCTAGTGATCTACCATTTGTATCAACTAGGTTGATTTCACATATTGTACAAAGTTTTAAAAATAAGTAATACTATTTAAATAAAGTTGTTGACATGTAATTTGAAAGTCACATATTTAAATTTTAGAAATAGTCTATCCACGAGGATAAGGTTGTATATATTTATTTTTTCCTATACCTCATTTGGTGGGACTTCGTATGATTGGCCATTTGATCAAACATCCTCCAATCCTCATCTTCATCTTCAAATTGGGAGGTTGTTATTTTTAAAAATGTGTTTTCAATCCTCATCTTCAAACTCATTTTCTAGATTGCGGGGTTTCACTAGTTTGGTTATGTTGTTTTTTTGTATAAAAAATTTTGGAAATAGGTTAGGCTCACCCACGATCCAATGGCAAGACGAAGTCTCCCTTCCTTCTAGGCGATACTAATATCGGGTAGGGCGAGCGGTCTATTACTCTCAGGCATAAACCTAGGTACCCAGGAGCTATGATGCCTCCCCAAGAGGTGCGACTGGAACCAAAATAAAGTGGTACTCCACAGGGATCGAACACGCTCTAAATAGTCGCATGTCTCACTCCTTCGCCAGTTGAACCCACGGACGATGGGTCATAGTTTGGTTATGTTGTTTGTATTGGTTTGTGTGTGGCAAAGATATTTTTTTTTTGTTGCCCACCTGGTTCACCGGAGCTTTGCTCTAACTACATCTGGATCCGACCCGCGTCGCGCACCTGGCTATGGTGGGTGAGTCTCCCAACGGGAATTTTCTGCATACACCAAGGCTCAAACTCGAGACCTTGCTTAAGCGATACCGAGCCGCTTACCACTCGGACCAACTCCCGTTAGTGTGTGGCAAAGATGTTGATCAGTGATAGTAAGCCATCATGAGGAAGGAGGATGATAGGAGGCTTTTTGTTGTGGCCAGGGTAAAAGGGCTATTTTAAAAATATTTTATTTTTATACTCAAGACAAGACATACCAAACAAACACAGGGTAATCATCACTATTACATTTCATTGCATTTCTTATGATTAATTGAACCAAGCAGGTCCTAATAAATATGCATCTACAATATTTACAAGTTATGAATATATGCTTGTTTTTATCAAACTACGTAAAATGTGTTTAATTTACAATAACAACTATGTATTTGCCACAAAAAAGATTGTGATAAATTTTTTCATGGCAAATGATCCTGCACAAATATTCGTAGCTCTTGTTTTGGTTAGGACCACTCTCCTTGTTGAGGGCTACACACAGCAATTTTGAGAATGAGCCGAATAGGCATAGGATGCTTTGACGCAGCAAAATGAAATGTTTATATATCTTTATTGCAGCAACGACAAGAAGAGATCAAGCTGGAGGAGAGATCAAATAACAACAAAAACTATTGAATAGTTGAACCAGTATCTTGTATATAATTGAGCATGTAGGCATGCACATGCATGTCAACGAAGCATGCTTAGATGATGAGGACCATACGCCTCCTAAAGAAGGGCTATAGAATTTGGTTTTCAACTTGGTCCCCAGATTAATTAAGAAATTGTGGCAAAAGACTTTAAAAATCACAATTGGGATGGTTGAGGTTCAAGCAGCCTTTGGCACACCTGGTTTATAGCAAGATCAACGCGGAACTCGCCTATACAACTATATGTCTATATGTATTGGAAATCTTATTTGACCGTCTCAAACAATTGTCGGGCATGTGTTTATAATGTATTTTATACTACAAAACCACAAATGTTTTCATATCTTTATTTTACATTATTCTCACAAATATTACAATAAAAAAAAGGAAAAATTAAAAATTAAAAAGAATCATTTGCAATGAGAACTTTGTGAAAGGGAATTTTTTGATGCAATTATTTATCACTAAGTTGCGACAAATTTTGCAAAAAACAAATTGTAGGATTACTTTGTCATTGTCGCAAGTTTACCACAAAATTATCTGTCACAAATTTGTGAGCAATTTTTTTATAAAATTTCCATTGCGAGTTTATGACACAGTTTGCAACCCGAAAACAAATTCATCACATAGTAATATCCCTAAAATTTTGCAATGGATTTTTCTACAATGTAATCTTTCCATCGCAAAAAAAAAAAAAATTGTGTTGCCTCTTCGCAACAAAAATTTATCTGTCCCGAAACCGACGATTTTTTCAGTGCCAAATCACATATTTTGTTATATGTGTATGGCATTCAAAGATGATATTGGCAAATGTCTTGGACCAAGAACTCTATATTATCATGCCTATTGTAGGAGCAAAATGGCGGCCATTGGCATTATGGAGAAAGGGAAAAAAACTTTTCTTTTGGAAGATAATGAAATAAGGATAGTGGTGTATAACTTCCAAATTGAAGAAATCAAACATTCTGGATTTCATGCTATGGGTGTACTGAAGAGCCTAGGTCCACTGGTACTGAGCACTCCCAGGACTCCTCTCTTTGATTGCAATTCAGGATGAAGAGTTTAAATAGTGTTTTCTCTAAATGGGATCCCTAAATAAGCTCACTCATCTCCCTGTTTAATCCTCCTTCAGGCTTGTCCCTCAAATGTATAGTTGGATAGAGAAAATTGATGAAAACTTTTAACTGCATGGAATACTGTTATACAGGATATTTAAACTAAATTAAAAAATAACTCGTGAGCATATGCACGAGTTTACGTGCAGATCATCATATCACTTTGATAGGTATGACCGTAAGTATGTTTAAACTGGGTCCGAGATTGATGGCAGCCCACTAGTCAGTGATTCGATCCGGGCAGGTCAACGGTTCGTAAAATAAAATATGGTTATAGTAAGAAAACTTATCCTCGTATTAAAAATAAAAATAAAAATAAAAATAAAAATAAAAATATTTTCATATTTTTGCTCATCCACGTTAGCACTTTGTAAACTGCAAATCTAATAAAATGCTAAAAATACCTTGACATAATAACAAAAAATTTGCACTGTCAAAAAAAAAAAACTACTGAATGCTTTACAAAATTTTTCATATCCTAGGTTCATCAAGAATAACGATTGATACCAAAGGACGTAATTAGTAATATTATATTACATGTTCAACTATAAGAATAATTCATTTAAACTAATTCACAACTCTTTCATAACTAGCAAACACATAAATATTCACAACAATACCCCTGACTAGAAGCTATATCCTTCTGTTGGCAAAAAGAAGAAGAAGAAGCTATATCCTTCTATGTCAATCCACATGTGCTAAGAAACTCAAACCTACAGTTCTACGCTATAGTGGAGTCATTGTGTCATAACTCCCAATGGCAAGTTCCATATCATCCCGTGACGCCAATAATACTCACATGGTCTTAACAGCAAACACCTTATCTTCATGGTCTTATAGACAATATTATTGTCACAGCTCGGTGCCAAATGATATAATAATAACGCGTAAAATCTCTTCGTTTCAGATCACGATCGAACACTGCTCTTGAACTCGACACACGCTATAGTGTTTCTTTTAAACACATTAGGAGAGATTTCACTAAATCCAATCTTCTTCCATGTGACCGGACTAGCTTCAAGTTTTCAACCAATCCAAAATTTCTAAAACTTATCTTCCGCTTCCTTAAATAAACTCCCACCCACTGAAACTAAGTGAAGATCAGGAAAGAACAAAAGGTTCTCAACCTCCGTATATCAGATCAAAGTTTTATGAAGTTAGCTTTAGTCCTATTATTAACCATTACTTTCACCAAACGAAAGAACAAAATCAGAAAACCAGCATGCTCGTCCTCAAACAATGATTTCACAACATATCAACAACAATTCATTTTACGAGCAAAAAGAAGGAACTATGGCCATCAAAGCAAAGAGGAGATCTAAGAGCTTAGGGAGCACCTGGTGCTGGCGAAATCGTAGAGTTTGCCAGTGCTGGAGAAGATGATTACTCCAACCTCGGCATCGCACAGTATTGCCAGCTCCTTAGCCTTCTTTAGTAAACCATTCCTTCGCTTCGAGAATGTCACCTGCCTGCTCGTCGAATTGTCGATTCGCCTTATCACGATCTTCCCTCTCCCCATACCTGTAAACCCTAACTGAATATATTTTCAAACCAAAATTGTTACTCTAAGTCAGAAAGGAAACCGATTAAGGAACAAAATTTGCATGAATACGGAGGAAATCAATAGATGGATGAAAAAATTGTTCGTCGATTGGAGAGAAATTTTTTCGCATACTAATGTTCGGATGGAAAAGCTAATGACGCTCGAAAGTTTGTCCAATTGATTTTCCAGAAAAGATAGAGAGAATCGAGGGAGGAGAAGGAAAAGAGACGGAGGGAGAGCGAGCGAACGAGTTCTTACTGCCTAGAATAGTTGCGCAACCGTGCTGATGCGTGAATTGAATTCACATCAACATTCCGCGACAAAGATCTATATAAGGAAAGTGTAGAATACCGCCTTCGCGGGAGGAGGAAAACCGCCATTGGGCTCGTAGAAATTCATATCTGGTTTTCTGGATCGGGGTACGTGGCCCAATCAGGTTTTGATTCTCGTAAGCGATTGGCCTATTTTATTCCTTTTGATAGTGGAGCCAACCGCCATATTCACCACTGACGCGTGGAAGTACGAATACGCATGCCGTAGTTGCTTTTTAAGGAAATGCCGCTTTTTAAGTAATCGGGCACCGTGTATGTGAAATGCCTAAAGTGTCCCTGGGAGGCATGGCCGTTGGCCGATGCCTAATCTCTTGGGAAAGCAAAATTAACAGAAGTTTTAAGAATTACACGCGCATATATTAACGTAAAGGGACAACATTACATATATTAGTTGAAATTGCTAAACTTTTAGCCAAATAAATATACTCTCTGGTATTAAATTTTTCTCTTTTTTATGCTCTTGCCTTTTGATTTACATGTTTATAGATAGTAGTAGTACATAGGGGCGTATCTACGTGAAGAGCAAGTAGAGTTGAGCATTCATGTATTCGGTTTGATTTTTGATGGAAACTGAATTAACCGAAAATTGAACTGAGCCAATTTTGTACCCCGAACTGAAACCGATGAATTGAGTTAACCGAAACTTAATTAACTGAAATATTTCAGTTCAGTTTTAGTGAAACCCAAATTAATATCAGAGAATTAGAGAACCATGATAAAAAGACATAGTTACTGTCATCAATAACTGATATTAATTTTAATATTTAAAATGAAAGTCTAAAAATATCAAACTCTACTGAATTTGTAAAACCCTGTGAAGTTCCAAATCTGAAGCCATGAAGATTGGATTTTGAAGGTAGATGTCTCAAAGCCAGATGTCTCGCCGGATTTTGTATCCAGATTTGAAGTCGTGAAGACGGGAAATGACTGCCATAAGACGAGATTGAATATTCGAGTTGTGAACGGTGCAGAAGGATGAGGATGAGGCCGACAATAACGAGACTGAAGGGTGAAGCCGTGAAGTCGTGAACGATGAAGGAGGAAAGTCAGACCGAAAATGACAATACGAGACGGAGGCTAACGATATGAGATGAAGATAGGTGATGCGATGAGCAGAGAGGCAACAAAGGAGGAGGTTGAGGTCGTGAGTGACTGAGTAGCTGAGTTTTAAGTAAAAGTGAATTAGGGTTGCTCTTGGTAGAGTAAAAATGAAAAGGGAAAAGTTAAAAAACAAATAAGCAATTTCAATTTTCACATCATTTACCATAAGACGACGCTTTGTTTTATTTTATGAACACTCGTTTCCTTATGTGACATGATTTTAATCTAATTTTTTAATTCTTTTAATATTTTAGTTATTCGGTTATAACCAAAATTTTTTTGTGAACACCAAAACGAACACAGAACACAAAAAATCCTTAAAATAAAAATTGAAACTGAAAAACGAACTAACTAAACTAAAAAAATGAATCAACTTCACTTCGGTTCGATTTTGCTCAACCCTAGGGGCAGCCGCCCTTCTTGTAGTCCACTGTTTCAAATTTATTTTTAGACTTCATTTTAAGTTTTATCTATAGAGCTTCATTTCTTACTCAGAAATTCTCCAAACCACAATATATATTTTCCAAATATTTTTCCTGCATCATGAGAGCTTTTTAGAAGTGTAAATTTTGTTGGGAGCAAAGTAAATTTAAAGATTATGGCTCAAAGCAACTGTTGAAAAAACTTTCTCAGTAATAAATATCATCAAAACAAACTTGCCAAATAGGATGGATGATGAATACTTAAATAATTTGATAGAGTGATATATTGAACCTGAGGTATTTGTTGGAATTGATCAAGAATTATTTTTATAACGTTTTCAAAATATGCAAACTCATATGTTTTAACTTTATCGATATAGATATTAATTATATCTAGTCTTTTTAACTCAAATTATTATATTTATAATATTATAATTTATTTATTTATTTATATAATAAAAAATGTTACAATTTCGTCGTCTCAAATTTTTTATTTTGCAACTGATAGTACATAAAACATCACATGGCCCTGACACGCTTTTCCTACTCCGAATGGGCAATGTGCATGCCCGCAGCGTGAGAAGACCCATGCTGCCATGGTGATTTGTCCTTGTGACAACCGGGCGAGGGGGTCCCTAGTTTAATCCAAATTGTTCATAGGAGAACTGAGAGGGGCTCTTTTATGTTGTGTTTTTTAATTTAATTAAAAGGGCATACATTAGTGGTTCTGAATTATGCCTGGAAAACTGAGAAGAGCATTTTTCATATTGTTTTCTAATTAAAATAGTAAGTACCAGCAGCATATATTATAGTCAGGATTAAATCTATAACTTCTCATTTATAAGTAAGTATTTATGTCATTGGGATACAACATCATTAACTTTTTTATATATTTTTTTATTTTAAGTGCACTGCCTAGTTAAGAAAATAGGATTAATAAAAACCCATTAAATTGCCGATTTTATTTGAAAATAAACGGGAGTAAATTTTTAAATCTATCTATATATATTAGAATTATAAATTACATTTTAATAAGTTAAAAAATTGTATCAAATTTTAAAGATATAATTAATGTTTATCCATATGTATAATAAGAATGAGAGAGAGAATTTTATTATTAAGATGATGATAATACTCCTATCACCCCAACTAACAAATTGTTAGTTGAGTGAGGTGGTAATATTCTAGTACGAAGAATAATACACATATAAATTTTAATAAACTATTTATTATGAAAATTAAAAATATTTTATACTCTAAATTTTAAAAGTGGTTAATCTTAAATTAAAATAAAAAAGAAAATATTATCACTACCCAGTGGTACTTGATCTAGTACAAAAAAAATAAGTTATCCTAAACATATAAACTAGTTAAAAATTTATTTTAATCTTAAACATAATAATTTAATTTAATTTATTATATTTCTTAATAAAATGATATATAGTTTAATGTTACGTATTAATATTTTATAAAGATTATATTATATTATAATAATTAATTTATTTAAATTAATTAAATAATTTTAATATTAAATATTGGGGGAGTTTAAAATTTGAGCCCTCCCCATTATCCACGGAACCTCAAACTCGGGTGCAGAAAGTTCTGCTTGAAGGAAGGGCAGGGGCGTCAAATGCTTCCGAATCCAAGCAATCCGCAACAACTCGGCGAGTGCTCGCCACCCAACGTACGATGAAATAAAAGTGCACGTGTCACTGTTCTGTATGGGAAATAGAAATGAAAAATGAAAGTTCAAAAAGCGAATTCCTTTTTCTGTTTTTTTAAGGTTTCCCGATCAGGACTATCGATGCCTTTCCCTTTCTGATATGAAACGACACCACCCCCGCTTTTTTTTTTCGGGGCTGATTCTGATATGAAGCTTTTGAAATTGAAATATTCCCGGCCTTTAGATTATCCCTGGTTACTTTATGGCGCTAAAGATGAAATTTGAATACTCCTATTTGCTGTTTTTTTTGCCCAAAATATATAACTTATTCAATTTTAAAATAAAATAAATTTTTTTAAATAACTTATTATAAATAAATTAAATCAATTTTTTAAAGTAGTTTGGTCCCGACTTTTCTTTTTGTTTCTTTACAACACATTCACGATTTTTCTAGTGCAATAAAGAGTTAGGTATGACTTTATATATAATGACAACTATTATATAATTCAGACGTTATAAAAAATATTTATTATGAAGCACTGTAAATAAGGGTGTGTTTGAATTAGCTTTTAGAGAATAGATTATGGGAAGAATAGATTATGGAGAATAGATTTTGGGTAGAATAGATTTGGGGAATAATAGATTTTGGGAATAAAGATGTTTGGATAATTAGTAGTAGAATCACTTTTTATATTAGTAAATTACTAAAAAGGGTATAATATGATTAAAAGTAAGAGAGATGAAAGATGATAGAGAAGAAAGAGGAGAGAGAAGAGAGTGTAGAGAGGAGAGAGAAAAGAGAAAAAGAGATATAAGAGAGGAGAGAGGAAAGAGAAAAAGAGAGATAAGAGAATAGAGAGGAGAGATAATAGAGAAAATAGAGGAGAGAGGAGAGAGGGTATAAGAAAAAGTAAGGGTATAATAGTAATTGGATAATCCAAAACATAGTTTTCAAAGAAAAAGCTATTTTCAGTAGCTTATTCAAAACCTAGGTTTCAAATCGAGATTTTGTCCAAAATCAATTCTCAACAAAAATTGTTGTTTATGTAAAAAAGTTCCAAACCGAGATTTTATCCCATAATCCATTTTGAAACGTGGTGTCAAACTGGCACTAAAACATCCTACAATACGATGCCACGGAAGTTAATTAATAATTCCCCCTACATTTAACAACGCACCATAAATTATTGGCTTTTAAAGTAGCAAAAATAAGCTAATGTTCGGCAATAATCCTACTAGAGTATTAAACACTAACGGTATGCTTGGTAAGATAGATTTTTTTTATATAGAAATGAAAATAAAAATATAAATAAATTTTAAAAGTTTATTTAGTATGATATAAATGAGTATAAAATTTATGCATATTTTTTTATAACTTGAGATAAAATGATCTAATTTTTTTTATAACTTATGAAGGGTTAAAGTTATCCAATAATTTTATAATTAGGATAAAATTGTCCAAAAAAATTTATTTATACTTTTATTATTTTAATTCTTAATTTTTTTGATTAAATTAAAATAATTTAAAATATTAAAAATAAAGATGACTCCCTTTATATCAAACGAGAGAGAAGTAAAAAATTTAACTTTTACCTTCACTTATCCACTCTCACTTTCCACAAGAATGATGTTCATCCTTAATTAGTTTTTTTAAGTCTAGGCAAGTAGGCACGCTCTTCTTGTTCCCCTTTATTCTCCCTTTTACGCAGCCACATTTGCGGACATGCTTGTATGATGATACATATGGACCCGATGGCGCTTATCATCATTAATTATTTTTTGACAATGAGCTTTAAATATACACAATCACGTTATTCACCACGTGCATTTTTTTAAACATACTTCTTCTGATATTTATTTAATTTTATTAATATATTTTAAAAATTAATTAATTTTTATAGTAAAGATTAAAAGGAGTATACACATACGAGAGTGTAATTAAACTCCCACCGTCTAGATACGCCTCATCTCAACTCTGCCTCTTAAATTAGTTTTAGATGACATTGCTTGTAATTTTAGATCATGCAATTTCAGTATAGGTCTAATAATAGACGCACGTGCTTATATTTTACTTAGTACAAAATGGAGAGAATTAAAAACTCTTTCGAGAAAGGGAGGTATACTGATTTACTTTCTGCTCTTGGATATAAATTCATCATCTTTCTTGATAACGAAATATTGCCACTAAATTAAACTGGTTTTCTTTACGTACATATCAGGACCATAACTAGGTTCCACGCGAATATTACTGGACATGCCCCCAGCATACACTTTTCCTAGTGGACATATATAAAAGTATACCATATTTATGATCGCGAAATCCAATATCGCAGTGGCAAACAGCTTTCGACGCGGGCCTCTCCTTTGCCAAACCTTCCAAATTAATTAGAAGGTCTCCATCACGTATATTTTCTTGGCTAAAGTATGAAATGTTTGAAATTAATTATATGAATCGAGTTATATAGCGAGTAAAAGTTTAATAACAGAATTATAATAGAATAAAAATTATATACATGAAGTAAAAGATTACCTTTTCAAATAAAAAAAAAACTAAATTATGGTAGGAGATAATATTCCATACACAGTAGGGCCAACGATTTCAACTACTCATCCGACAGATAAATTATGGGCTTAAATAGGCAAAATTGAAGGGCATGAAACACACCCTCAAATAAATTATGGTTATCCTGTCAATAAAAATTAATTTAAATAATAAAAAATAGACTTATATTTTATAATAATATAAATTTAATTTTTATTATTGTTATAAGAATTTTTTTAATAAATGATCTTTAAATTTTTTATAAATATTTTTTAAATTTTAAAATTAAATTTTAATTTTAGCGGGACCGGTGCTAAACTCTTGAACATTTTTTATCAAAAAAATATTATGGTTCTCCGCGCCTCCCAAGGTGACCAACGTGGGCAAGTGTCAATCATCGCCTAAATCTTACCCCAACGTCTCATCAATTTTAGGACTCTGACTCGTTTGTTCTTCGGAAGAAGGACAACCTCCCTGTACATAACTTTTTATTAATTGTCAGATCTTTTTATAAAAGGAAAAAAAATTAATACATTGAATCTGTATTTTTTTTAATCACATTAGAATGAATAAGTCAGTGAACTGGCATATATCTCATGGTATGTTGCTAGGTTTTTTGAAAAATGATTTAAACTAAACATTTTTATCATTACTTCCAACACGTCAGAGGGAGCTACTTTGAATTCATGTATTTTCTGGTTTATATTTTTATATTATCCCGCTTATTCTACTTTCAATTTTTACTTATTGTCGCTGTAACTTGTAAGGTCTCCAAGAAAAGGGGTTTGGAAGAAAAATCCAATAATAATAATAATAATCTAAGTTATTAATTAAAAATCAAATTAGCTATCAAATCGATTGAGATCAGTTCATGGTTAATGATCAAATCGTAATCCGATTAGTTACGGTTAAATTAATATATTTTTACTTAAATATACTATATAGAATGCATTTATATATATATATTTATTATTTTTTTGTTATAAAAATATACTATATATTTGTTTATTTATTAAAAAAATTTGTATACCACACAATAGCCCACAAGATCCTTGGAATTAATTGAACTGGGTTTATAAGAAGCCCAAAATTAGGCCCAAGAGTTGATCTGATGCCAGAGTGAAAATGCTTGTAAATTAATCAATAACTCCTACCAACGGGATTGATCCGAGTGTTAAGTGGTTCGGTATTGCTTAAGCGAGATCTCGAGTTTGAGTCTTGGCGTACTCAGAAAATTTCCGTTGGGAGACTCACCCCCCATAGCCAGGCGTGCGACGCGGGTCGGATCCAGATGTAGTCGGGGCAAAGCTCCGGTAAACTAGGTGAGAAAAAAATAAATAATCAGTAACTCCTTATTAGGGAGAATTCCCTATTTGTAGGCTATAGGGAATCCCATCAAGTTAGTTATTCTCCACTAATCCCATCAAGGTGCATGGCTGGATTTGCACGGAGCCGGCGGTTGGATTCTGGCTAATAACGCCCAGCAACGAATTCCGATCCGGTGGACCCCTCAAACAGAACCTAACTTCTCATGTGGTACCCACCACTCTTGCTGTAAGTATTCATCAATCATCATCTCCAAATATTCAATTATTCATTGAAACTCATCGTCATCAACATCATACAAATACAATCTTACGCAGCAAAGTCAAAACCAAAAACTTGAAGCATATTATTAGCCACCCACTCATTATTATACGTGAGTATTGTGAATCAGGTGTTTCTAAGCGCTCATTATAGCGGAGAAGATCTGGTGCCAAAATTCGAAGCTGGCGAATCATGGAAGAAAGTTTTTGGTCCAGTTTTCATCTATTTGAATTCTTCCGATAATAGAGACAACCTATATAATACGCTATGGAAGACGCTAAACTTCAGGTCTCAGCTCAAGATTTCCCCTATATCATATATACCTTCAGTCATTTTCTGAAGATGCACATTCTAAACTTGCAGATGCAGATAGAAGTTCAAAGCTGGCCCTACAATTTTCCTGCCTCACAAGATTACCTAAAGTGGGACGAACGTGGCAATGTCAATGGTAGGCTACTCGTCCGAGACAGGTGTGTTCTTTTGCCGCATTATTTATTTTCTTGTTCGTTGGGACCTGTTGAATCAGTGATGATGATGATGACCTAAACCTGTTTGTCGAATTGACTGAACCAAGTGGATATTGCTGCTGCCATCTTGTTCTCTAGTGCAAATTTTGCTTTGTTTTACAGATTTTTGTGGTCAAGATCTTCAATGAAAACCTAATAATTGGATGTTTATACATGAAGAGCATTGCTTGATTCTGATCCTTATTTAATTCCCTTTTGGCAATAACAATGGATATAGATATATCAGAGATGACGATATCTCAGCAAAAGGAGCTTATGTTGGCTTGGCTTCACCAGGAGACGCTGGATCATGGCAAAGAGAATGCAAGGTGATTATTGAAAATGGAAACTTTTCTTCCGTCAATGTTCTCATTTTCATTATAACGTACAACACCATCTGTCTGCCAATGACTCAAATATGGCATTTTACTTGTCATCAGAATTATCAGTTTTGGGCCAAAGCAGACTATGACGGATATTTCTCCATCAGCAATATACGACCTGGTGACTATAATCTCTACGCATGGGTCCCTGGTTTTATTGGTGATTATAGATATGATGTGGTTATGAACATAACTCCAGGTACCGCTAGCTAAACAAACCCATTTTCTCCCTCTTTTTTCCAATTTCAGACATTCTCATCTTGTTCTTCTATAACAAGTATTGAAATATGTTAAAACAGGTTGTGACATAGTCGTAGGTGATCTTGTATATGAACCTCCTAGAGATGGTCCAACATTGTGGGAAATAGGCATCCCTGATCGTACAGCTGCTGAGTTTTATGTTCCTGATCCCAATCCCAAATATGTCAACAAGCTCTATGTTAATCATCCTGACAAGTTGGTCCCCTTTTTTATGATATATCATATATATATATATGGAATTGATTCTTCTTTTTTTGGAGGGAAATGACTATGTAATAATTTATTCAGTTAATCAAGACTCGACTATAATTGGCAGGTTTAGGCATTATGGGTTATGGGAGAGATATGCAGAGTTGTACCCTGACAAAGACTTGATTTACACAGTTGGTGTTAGCGACTACACCAAAGATTGGTTCTTTGCTCAAGTTACCAGGAAGAAAGATGATAATACATATCAAGGAACCACATGGCAAATCAAGTTCAAACTGGACACAGTGAACAAGAGAAGTGCATATAAACTGCGCATAGCTCTGGCATCAGCAACGTTTTCTGAATTACAGGTACTAAAAAACAAAACTGATTTCAAGTCTAGGTAATACTTGAACTGATAAAATGCACGATTTATGTGATACTTGTGGGTTCGAGTTAATGATCCAAAAGCAGCTCGTCCTCTGTTTTCAAGTGGGTTGATAGGGAGGGATAACTCCATTGCTAGGCATGGCATTCATGGGCTCTATTGGCTTTTCACTGTCGACATATGGGGTCCTCGACTGGTTGAAGGAGATAATACCATCTTCTTGACTCAGTCAAGAGGCAATGGCCCATTTCAGGCTGTTCTGTATGATTATATTCGTTTAGAAGGCCCACCCTCCTCCTCTACTTCCGACGACAAGATTTGAGATTATGACTTGTTTTTAATTTCTGACAGAATAATTCGAAAATAAGCAAAAACAATATGCAAATCATCATATTGTATGTAACCAAATCATGATTCCAAATGATTCAGACTTTACACAAACATGATAAAGTTTAGGACGTAAAATTTTACAGCAATTATTTTGCTGATATTTGACACTCCTATTACTTAATACAAAACATATTTAATTAATTTAATTAAATTAAATAAATTTATTAATATAATATATTTTTTTAAAATATCATAATTATCTTTTTTATTTCTCCTTCTTCTTCTACTTAATTATTATTGAGAGAGTATCAGTAGAGATAATTTTAAAAAAATATAAAATAAATCTTATATTTAAGATTAAGATTAACTTTCTAATTAAATCATATATTAATAATCGGAAGAGTAATTAATTTGTATATCTATCATTATTGAGTGCTTATATTCGGCTTTGATCATGGACCGCATTCATCTATTTGCTAGATGCGAACCCTACGCAATATTTATGCGCAATCTTTTTCGGGGCATCATCTTAGTAATAGTCATAATGCAATGGCATGATTTCATTTCAGAAATAATGATTTTGAGGAAATAAGTAGTGAAGGCTGAAGAGCACTGCCGTTAATTATAGCACCAAAGAGGAATAAGAGCACCACTACCTTTCCTTTAGGAATATGATTGCAATAATGAAGCGCCACGTGTACATCGTTTAATCATCATCTCAAAATCACCACAATGAGCCCTTTTATAAAATGGAACTCATTAGTCTAGTTTCTTTCTGCTGAATTTTTTCTCCTTCGCCTTTATTAAAATTTGAACTGTTGACATCAAATTTTTTAAAATAATCAAATCGAAATCACTAGATTTAGTCAGATAATCAAGCATTGTTGTGGACTATCATCAGCGTGAAGAAATCTCTCCAAATTTTAGAATATACAATTTATTTATATATAATCATCTTATGATAAGAAACATCTTTTTTACCCACCAGAACTTTATCCCGACTACATTCTGATCTGACCTGCGTCGCGCACCTGGCTATGGTGGGTGAGTCTCAACGAGAATTTTCTGCATACGCCAAAGCTCAAATTCGAGACCTCGTTTAAGCGATACCGAACCGCTTATCACTCAGACCAACTGCCGTTTGTACTCTGTTTGGGCCATAGATACATTGTACTCTCAAATTAAAAAGGCATCTAATTAATAAGGCAGATACTCGATTGGCTTCTTGAAAGTTGAAATTAATGAGTAGTTATTGCACAATCCAAATCATTTAAGATGAAATCAGATCGAATTAATAACGCAGAATGATATTTGATTGGTACCCACATTAGCTTGAATAAATATTACACCCTGCTTTGCAAAACACCATTAGTGACCCTTTTCGCCCCGCTTAGCCCTATCCCCCCTAGATCGGACACAAACGTTAAACAGAACTGCCACCAAAGCAGCTAAACAAGCACAATTACTCTCTTAGATTCCACGGTTGATTCATGTGATTTCAAGCTCACACACCCGTGACCAGCTGTGTCAGCGAGTCACGCCGACGAAGAAAAGGCCAAAACGGATTGGGCAGAGAAAGTGTTGGTAAAAAATAGATGCTTTGTCTATAGTTGAAGAAAACTAACGCACCAACATTCCCCCACAAAAAGTCTTTCACATGACTCTAGTTTCTTCCCCATTACCTAATAATCTTGACGAAACTTTTAAATTCGTTCCACCTAATAAATACTTTTTTTCCTGCCTCCGAAAGTGTCCCTTTCTTTAGGGGTCTAACTGCAATATGCTTTTGCTGTTAAACTCACAAGTCATGGTGTTATCCTACCTAGAAGCCACCCTCCCCAATGAGAAAGTCAAGTCAAATAAAATGTTGTTCAGTTTACCTTCCACCTAAATCTCCTGCTCCCAATGAAGATTTTCATTTGCAAGGCATTCTTGTCAAGTCCGCTAATGAAAGATTGGGTTTTGCGTAGAAAACGGACAAGGACTAGGAAACTGAATATTTTGTCATCAAGCGAAAGCCAGAGAGAGTGAGGCCTCAGAGGAGGACTATCGATGATGACGATAATCCTCACCAACCGTTTTCTGTTCTTCACGCTTCTGCTGGTTTTGGTTCAGAGCTATGTTCCTTATCCAGGTTTCTTCACTACAGCTTCTATAATCCTCTGTTATGTAAATTTCTGCATGCTTTTACTCTCTGCAAAATAATAACGCTGCAGTAGAATCTAATTTATGAGAATATTGGGTGAAGAAGATTGTGGGACATTTCAAGAGACTAATGTGTATCATGTCATTCCCAGGATTGCGACTGGAAATTCAAGATAATCATGTAAAACATCCTCTGTAATTCCTTCATATCTAAGGATAGCAAAATCTTTTTTTTTTAAACTATGGTTAGCTTCTGCTTAACAGCTTATATCAGTTTTATAAGTAAGTACATATGTATATACTCTGCCCAGATTGTGATGGATAATGGCATAGTCCAAGTCACCTTATCAAATCCTGGAGGATCAGTCACCGGAATCCAATACAATGGAATTGACAATTTGCTTGAAGTTCAAAACAAGGAATTTGACAGAGGGTATACCAATTTTTTCAATCTACTGCTCGTTAGAACTTAGAAATCATACCCTTAGGAAGCTCTCACCTAATCAATTTCACAAACACTTGGCATGCATGGAATAGCTATCAAATAACATACCATACCTGAAATCTCAAGTTTTCCCCGCTTGTGAGTACAGTTACTGGGATGTTGTATGGGGCGAGGCTGGTAAAAAAGGAACAAAGGGTACATTGGATAGGTAAAATTTTTAAACCATTCCAATTTATGCTTGAACTTTGATCCCAATTAATGGTGAGGGTTATCCAGGTTGGAAGCAACAAATTTTACAGTAATTGTTGAAAATGAAGAACAGTTAGAGTTGTCATTCACCAGAAAGTGGCTGCCTTCCCTTGAGGGTAAGATTCCGCCCCTCAATATCGATAAAAGGTATTTGATCTTCCAAAGTTCTTTAACAAATCACACACTCTGCATTTGTAAATTTTTTGATCTGTTTGAAGAGCCAAATAAACTTTTATTTTTGGTAGATTCATAATGCTTCGTGGTTCATCGGGCTTCTACACCTATGCCATATACGAGCGTTTGAAGGGATGGCCTGGCTTCAATCTTGACAATACTCGGATTGCATTCAAGCTTCGGAAAGACAAGTAGGTTCAGATCCTCAGACTTTGGGAAAGCCAAACGTTAGCTCAATCAATGATTCTGATGTGTTTGGTGCGTATAAATTTGTAAAGGTTCCATTACATGGTTGTAGCAGACAGTAGGCAAAGATTCATGCCTCTGCCTGATGACCGCTTAGAAGGAAGAGGGCAAGTTCTGGCCTACCCTGAGGCTGTTCTCCTTGTCAATCCTGTTGAGCCTGAATTCAAATGGGAGGTAGATTCAAAGAAAATGAGCCCAAAAAAACACTAAACTACTTATTAGGTGTTTTTGTTTTGTTTGGAGATGATGAACTGGGCGAAATTGCGTGACTAGGTGGATGACAAGTATCAGTACTCATGCGAGAGTCGCAACAACAGAGTTCATGGCTGGATATGCATGGATCTATCTATTGGGTTCTGGCAAATTACCCCAAGCTATGAGTTCCGATCTGCTGGGCCCCTCAAGCAATACATTACTTCTCACGTGGGCCCCACCACACTCTCTGTAAGTCATTGTTTCTTCTTCTTCTTCTTTTTTTCCGTTTAACAAAAACAAAAGAAAAGACCTTTTGTTTTTTTGGTACATAGAAAAGACCTTTTAAATCTACGTTTTCAATTGTCCGTTCTGGTTCTGGTTCTGGTTCTGGATCATGCTGGATTAGGTATTTCATAGCACGCATTATTCGGGAGCAGATCTAGTAATGAAATTTGGGCCTGAAGAAGAGTGGAGGAAAGTGTATGGGCCCATTTTCATATACCTTAATTCTTTGTCTGACGGAGAAAGCCCGGTCATGCTATGGGAAGACGCTAAACAGCAGGTTTCTCTTGTCCGTTCGTTTCCATTTTCCTCACCACATGGTAAATTCAGCATTCTTTGTCATGTAAGAACTCCAATAAAGAAAAATGAAATCGCAGATGGTCAATGAAATTGAAAGCTGGCCCTATGCATTTCCAGCTTCACAAGACTTCCCCTCATCTGACCAACGAGGCAAGGTTAAAGGGAGATTACTGGTCCGAGACAAGTATGCCTCCAAAGTCCAAACGCATAATCTGAAATGCTTCTTAGCTACCAAATTTCTTTACTTCATTTTATATATGCATGTATGTGTAAAATCTTCATCGTAATGAGTGAACTTGAACTTTGCATAGGTTTATCACGGATGGGTGCTTCCCAGCGAGTGGGGCCGATGTGGGATTAGCTGCCACAGGAGATGCCGGATCTTGGCAGAGAGAATACAAGGTGATATTTCAGTTCCTTTGTTTTTCCGTTCTAAACTGAAGAACTGAAATCTTGAGCCACACAGAAGGAAACTGATACCACTTGGTATGTGTTAGCAGGGTTATCAATTTTGGACCCTCACTGATGATAAAGGCTACTTCACAATCACTGACATACGTGCCGGGCAATATAATCTTTACTCCTGGGTCACTGGCTTTATCGGTGATTATCGATATGACAATGTCATTAACGTAACCTCAGGTCTGATACATTTTCCTCTTAGTCATGATTCATGAGCCCTTGAAGAGTCTGTTTGGGAGAAGGGAAAACTGAAATAGACCTTAAAATTCTCAATTATACCTTGTTGTTATACTCAAGTCTAAAATCATTGCATGGGACAAATATGTAAAGCAGGTTGTGAAGATGATGTGGGAGAACTTGTTTATGAGCCTCCAAGAGATGGCCCTACATTGTGGGAAATAGGCATTCCTGATCGTTCTGCAGCTGAATTCTTTATTCCAGATCCAAATCCCAAGTACATTAACAGACTTTATGTCAATCATCCAGATAGGTCAGTTTCCTTGCCAATTTAAATAATAGTTGTTATAATAAACACAAGGTATATCTCACCTATTTTACCATAGAATATTGCTCTCTCTTTCTCTGTTGCTCCATGATTATCACTTGAACCTTCTTTTGACCCTGGTAAAAGGGTGAAATATGTATCACAGTCCCTAAATTTGGCAGGTATAGGCAATATGGATTGTGGGAGAGGTATGCAGAATTGTATCCAAATGAAGACTTGGTCTACACCATAGGAATCAGTGACTACAAAAAAGATTGGTTTTTTGCTCAGGTTAATAGGTAATTCTTTTCCACTTCATCTTACAATTTTTTAATGAAGATCTGTAAAATGCAGCTAGAGACACCTTTTTTTTTGAAGGCAAATTTGGTGATGTCTATATTTACTAACGTAAAAGTAGTTTATGCATTCACAAATTTGTGAAAACCATTAGATTATACTTAGTGGCTAAAGTCTTGTTACTTTTTTATGTCTGTGTTCTTTGGCTTTAACTTTTGATGTGCAGAGCAAATGTTGTCCTTTTGGTAGTAAACCACAGAATTGTTGTCACTGTGCAGGAAGAAAGATAACAACACATACCAAGGAACCACATGGCGAATTAATTTCAAACTTGATAAAGTAAACACCAACGGAACCTACAAATTGCGATTGGCTCTGGCATCTGCGCACGCTGCTGAGCTGCAAGTATATCACTTCACACTGAATTTTTGCATATCTCTTTATGCTCACAAAGTCACAATTCATTTTTTTTTTGGTTTAATTTTCCTTGTCAGATTCGGGTAAATAACTCAGAAGCAAACCCAGCTTTGTTCTCAAGTGGAGAGATTGGAAAGGAGAACACAATAGCTAGACATGGAATTCATGGGTTATATTGGCTTTTCAACGTTGATGTACAAGGCACTCTACTTGTGCAGGGCAACAATGCCTTTTTTCTAAAGCAAACAAGAAACACAAGTCCTTTTCAAGGGATTTTGTATGATTATATTCGCTTAGAAGGCCCCTCTTCTGTAACTACTAACGATCGCAATATATAATCTTGGTCCAGATTATTCGATAATTAGTACATCTGTTCAAATCTTTTTTTATTATAAAAATCAATTCATTGATCCTATGCTTGAAATGCCTTGACAATTGCAAGTTCTGCCTTAATTTTTTTCATGACAAACATTAAATCTGTGCTTTCAACAGAAAATCACATGCCAAACAGCTTTACCTAAATACATGAGAACTCTATTCTTATCACACCAAGAATCTTATCAAACTCATAATTTCGAGTTTTGTGTGCTTAATTAGTATAATTTATTTGATCCATTTAAGACTTTGCCATTTAAGCTATATAAGTTTCAACATTATATGCCAAATAAATGAATCAATCAATATTGAATTATAAGTCCATCAACTCTTGGAAGTTCAGCTTATTCTATACTCTATTTGAAGTTAAGTTCACGCTGTGTCACTCTCCTGTTTTTTTCTCAGCCAGTTATTCTTTTCCTTTGTATGTTGTTTATATCCTCGCTGTTGCCCACCAATTAAAGATGAAGTTCTGACTTTAAGTTTAAAAGAGAAAGAACTTAGCTTCATAGAAAGGGCAAATTCTCAAATTAAATGTAAGGAGTAAATTTTAGAGCAGGTTAATTAATGTGTTGGTTTTTCTTGAGAAGTTACATACTCTCGCTGATGCACAATATAGGGCAATTTCTAAAAGTTTTACTTAGTTCAAAATACAGAGTAACATATAGAGTTATAATTCCTTTTTTCAATCGTACCATTCATTTGTTATTACTTCATATAAAATATAAAATTATTGAGAAAACTAAAATTTTAACTCACAATTTTTTAGAACCGCAAAGTAGTTAACTTCACCTTATAAACTATAGGGAGTATGTTGACAAAAAAAAACAAGGAGCATGGTATTGTATATTTTTCTATAAAAAACTTAATAATGATTACTTGAAAATTACATGAAAGCATACATATGTATTTGCCCTCCTGCGATAGTGACATTTGTGGAATTTAAACGGGGAACCCGACAGACAGGCAAATTTGATATTGACTTTAACAGATTTTAGATCACATTTTCTATTTTGTTCAGCGATTCACTGTCGTCACGCATATATTTGATGCCGTTTGTTTCCCCAGAACATCAAAACCCACCCAGCGACATTAGCGACAGAGTAAAGAAAAAACCATGAAACCCCTAATAAAGGATACCATACTTGGCCTTCGGTTGAAGAAAACCAAACCAAACATACAGAAGCTTCAGTAGAAAGAGCCTTAAAAACGTCACATATAAAGGCAGGTTAAGGAGGTCTCTTAGAAACTAAAGATAATTTGTATTGAGCAAATTAAGATCGATCCTTCACTTCACCATGTCAGCACAAGGAGTTCAGCTGCATATAGGAGACACTCATGTAAGAAACTACTTTCTTCTTTCAACTTTTTGATATTTTATGGCAAATCAAGTTGCTTGAGTCGTTCGTTGATGTATTGTTTGAATAATTGCAGGTGTCGATGGATAATGGTAATGTGAAAGTGTACTTATCCAAACCTGCAGGATTTGTCACTAGAATACAATACAACGGCGTTGATAATCTGCTTGAAGTTCTTAACCAAAGAGATAACAGAGGGTATACAAACGACACGCACACTGATTTATACCTGTTTTTCTTCTATTTGTAGTTTTTTCTTTTCACTCAAAATAATGAGTTTTTAGATATTTGGACGTCGTTTGGAGTGAAGAAGGCAGCACAGGAACCACTGGGATATTCGAGCGGTATGTAAAGTTTTCCTCTTTGATTCTGCATCTTCCCATTTCCGATGAATATAGAAAAAAAGTAATATAATTTAACCCTTTCCTTAGTTATGTAAATCAAGCACTGACGAATATGGCTATGGTTTGCATCAGCGTCATCGGAACAAGTTTTAGAGTGGTAGTGGAAAATGAGGAACAGGTGGAGATCTCATTTACGAGAATGTGGGATCCATCTCTGAAGGGAAAGCTTTCGCCATTGATAATAGACAAAAGGTACTCCTATATATATATATACTGCTTGATTGAATTTATTGCTCAATAATTGTGGATACAGTGATATCATGATAACTACATTAAGGACTCTGACGCTCTGCAGGTATGTCATGCTTCGTAATTCCCCAGGTTTCTACTCATACGCCATTTTCGAGCACCTAAAAGAGTGGCCTGCTTTCAACATACCCCAGATCAGGATCGTCTTCAAACTGAGAAAAGACAGGTATTTTACTTGTCACCTACGTAACCTTTTACATTTACCTCGGACTTTTCTCCTACGATTCCACATGTCAAATCCATGGTTTTACTTATGTAGGTATCATTACATGGCCGTAGCGGATGATAGGCAAAGATTCATGCCACTTCCAGACGATAGATTACCTGGAAGAGGAAAAGAACTAGCACCCCCAGAAGCAGTTTTACTCGTGAATCCTATAGAGCCAGAGTTCAAGGGGGAGGTAGTACTTATATTCCAACATGTTTCTTTATTTATTGACCGATTATTAATAGAAAAAGCAATTATGCTTCTGCGTGATTAAGGTTGATGACAAGTATCAATATTCGAGTGACAACAAAGATCTGAAGGTGCATGGGTGGATAAGCTCCGGAAAAGAAACTGAAGCTCCAATGGGGTTCTGGGTAATTATACCTAGCAATGAATTCCGATCAGGGGGACCCGTTAAACAGAACCTCACCTCTCATGTGGGCCCCATCAGCCTTGCTGTAAGTCAACGTAATAGATATCTCAGTCAATGAGCATTTTATTTCTGCACGGTTATCATTTATTATGGAGATTTCACGAACCAAAACAAAATGCCTTGCCCTGTTTTTTGTTTTTGCTATGTCAGATGTTCTTAAGTGCTCATTATGCTGGCGAGGATCTAGTTCTAAAACTCAAACCGAATGAACCTTGGAAGAAAGTATTCGGACCAATCTTTGTGTATCTGAACACTTTGTCGGATGATCAAGACACACTATGGCTCTGGGAGGATGCCAAAGATCAGGTTTCTTTAGCCGATGAACTTTGACACTTTTTAGTTTCTTTTAAGCACATAATTATAATAATGAAAACCCACTAACTGAGACGCCCCAAATCGGCATTTTAGATGACGAAGAAAGTTCAAAGTTGGCCTTATGATTTTCCAGCTTCAGAGGATTATCAGAAGTCTGACCAACGAGGCAGTGTTTGTGGCACACTACGAGTCCGAGACAGGTAATATAGTTACGATGAACCGGCCACATTATCATTGCCCCATAGAAACGTGGTTATGAAGCTGTGAAAAGTAACCATTTAATTTTCAGGTGTCAAAGTAACGATTATATATTGGCAAGAGGGGCATATGTAGGACTGGCCCCACCTGGAGAAGCCGGATCATGGCAAAGAGAATGCAAGGTGGCCAAAGATCGTTCATAAAATCAAATACTTGGATTACTTACATATACAATTAGTGATAAAGCTGCAATATTTGCGATTCAGGGATACCAATTCTGGACAAGAACAAGCGAGGAAGGCTACTTCTCCATTAACAACGTACGTAGTGGGGATTATAATATCTATGCATGGGTTCCTGGTTCAATCGGAGAATACTGGAACAATGTTGTCCTCACCATCACCCCAGGTTCTTCAATTTAATTCTTCATAATGTGAGCCATTTACAAAAGTCTATGAATGAACTGTGAGCACTATATATATATATATATGCAGGTTGTGAAATAAATGTTGGAGACATTGTTTATGAACCCCCAAGAGATGGTCCAACAATATGGGAGATAGGCATTCCCGATCGCACTGCTGCTGAATTCTATGTTCCTGATCCGAATCCCATGTACATAAACAAGCTTTATGCCAACCATCCAGATAAGTAAGTCCCTCTCCGCGGACAAAATTCAGTTATTATAGTTAGCTTATGTTATTCATTCAGATGGATTTCATTTTGCTCAGACTGTTGCACTCTTCGCATAAACTCAAAATCTGAAAAGTTTCAAAGTTCAATGGGCTTTTTGTTAACAACATTATTTGCAGGTTTAGGCAGTATGGCTTGTGGGAAAGATATGCAGAACTATATCCAAAGGAAGATTTGGTTTATACAGTTGGTGTTAGTGACTATGGGAAAGATTGGTTCTTTGCACAAGTCACCAGGTTTAGTTCCTTATGGCTTCAAAAAAGTACCTCTGTTTTTATAGAAAAGTTGGTATTGATGAATTAAATATACAGGAAGAAAGATGATGGAACTTACCAAGGAACTACATGGCAAATCAAGTTCAAGCTTGATAACGTGGTGGGAGGCGGGACGTATAAGTTAAGATTGGCACTTGCAACTGCACATGCAGCCGAATTACAGGTTTATAATTTTACGCCAAATATGTGTGTGTGTGTGTGTGTGTGTTGGTTTGTTTTTGGTAAATGATTTCAGATTCTGTGTTAATGTAACTTATAGGTTAGAGTGAATGATCCGAAGCAAGAACCTCCTCTGTTCACGAGTGGCTTGATTGGAAAGGACAACACGATAGCTAGGCATGGAATCCATGGACTCTACAGGCTATACAGTGTTGACGTATCGGGTCGGGTTCTGATAGAAGGAGATAATACTTTGTATCTCACGCAGGCTATGGCTACTGGTCCTTTCGAAGGGATCATGTATGACTATGTACGCTTTGAAAGCCCACAATCCTCTGTTTCCTTTTCATAACAGGAAATTCAAATGAAAATGAACACGTACGTGTTTGTTTTAGCAGAAGAACTTCTTTGATGGAGATTACGAATTCATATCATGTTCCATTTTTATGCTACTTCATTTGGTTTTTGTTTCCACGCTAATTTGTTCATGCTGGATGGGATTTGGGTTGTCCTGTGAAATCCAGAAGGTTACCAGCAAAAGAAAAAAAAAATCCTTTTCACGACATAAATTAACTCGCTACAATACCATGAACTGATCCAAATAATGTCGATACCCTAATGTTTTTCCGATGTCCTTCTCCTTCTCAAACTTGCGTTGTCATTTTAGAGTGAGATTCATTCTTCTATTTTTTAATTATACAATTTTATAATTATTTTTCAGGTCAACATATTTTTTCCTAGTCATCTGATAGGTTTGACAGTGTTTAGTTCTATCTCAGCAAAATCAACATGATTTATGCCAACTCATAGTTATTTTTTAAAATAAAGGACTGACGTTTCTGATGAAACATATAAAATAAATTAAAAAAATCACAAAAATAAACTATAGAGTCTAAAAACAAGACAGGATCAAAGTATAGGGAGTTGAATTGTATTTTTCCGAACTTTTTTATGACGACGAATAAAAAGGACGGGAAATTACGAGGATTTATTGAGTTTGGTTTTGGTCTGTTCGACAGCGTCAGCAGCGTCTACCTGCATCTTTTGAGTCTCAAGCTCCGCTACGGCTGCTTCTTCCTAATTTCTCACCTTCATCTTCTTTGTCTGCTAATTTTTTGTTAACACAAGAGACATCATGTAAATAATAAGTGTAAAAGAAATTAAGGGTATGTTTGGATAAGATTTTAAAAAAGGGCTTATGAAAAAAAAAAGCTTAAGGACAACTTATGAAAAAGGACTTTTGGAGAAGAGTTTATGGAAAAAAAGTGGTTTTGAGTAAATAGGTGTTTGGATAGTTATTTTTAGAATGACTTTGTATGGTGGTAAATTACTAAAAAGGGTATGATTTGATTTAAAGTAAGAGAGGGGAGGGAGTTAGAAAAAAGAGAAGAGAGAGGAGAGAGGGAAGAGAGGAGAGAGGGTGTAAGAAAAAATAAGAGAGAGGAGAGAGGATGTAAGAAAAAGTAGGAGAGAAGAGAGAGGGTGTAAGAAAAAGTAGGGGTAAGATAGTAATTGGATAATCCATAAATACTTTTACTGTTGAAAAAGTTATTTTAAATAGCTTATTCAAAACCATAGTTTTAAACCATGGTTTTGTCCAAAAACAATTATAGAAAAATAAGCCTATTTATTTTAAAATTTTCTCAAACCGAGGTTTGGGCCAAAAGCCCTTTTAAAACCACGGTTTATTAACTTATCAAACAAACAGGCCCTAAGTTACATTGGAATGAGAAAAATCAAAGAAGTTTTAAGACCTGACCGAAAGAAGGCTTTTACATATGCTAGGCCTTCTTGTAAAGAAGCTACGAAAAATAAGCAATTTTTCTTCAAGCGAGATCCGAACGAAGACGTCTTGTACTCGTGTTCTGAGTTCGTTGTCCACGCCCGGGGCTGAACAACCGATCTAAAAATCAGAGGCACCCAGAAGAATTATAAGCAACTTCCCTTGGGAAAACGATGGGCAGACCCGTCTCTGGCCTATTTCGTCACGTGGCAGCTCTTAGCTTTATCCACCTAATATGGATTATTTTATGTACAAGTATCTAATTATTTCCATCTTGTCTTTTTTTTTTCATTTTATCTATGTACAAAAATAATAATATTCATAATCTATACTTCTCTTATTTTTATATTTAAACTATTTAACTAATTTAATTAAATTAAAAAATTAATTATATTATTTAATATAATATTTTTTTAAATATTATAATTATTTTTTTAATTTTATCAATATTATTTATTTATTTATTATTAAAAAATATTAATAAATAGAGGAAGAGTAATATTTATAATCTCATGGAGTACTATATATATTGATGTATATTTACGATTAAAGTATGATCAGTATGAAATTAATAATCTCTAATGGCTTAGACAATTTGCTAATCATATATATTTTATTGGTGGCAAAAAAATCATATATACTGTATTGCTCATTTTTTTTTTAAATTTATAATTCCACTTTAAAAGGTCTCTATTAACATTCTCATGTTAAAGATTTGCTGAAGCTTTTGTTTCGTTTAAGAAAGTCTCTATTGTATAAATTGATAATGCGAGCATATTACATTATAAAATATTAGTGCCTGTGATAAAAGTAGTCATTGCAGGGTTTAAAAATAAAATAATTACTCCCATATGTTTATTCAACTTTTTTTCAAAAAAAAAATTATCAAGGCAATTTTTGTACAACTACTTGTTTCAATGTTACAGATCTTTCTGGCTGAGTTTATGGTTTGTCACCATTAATCTCTCTTGAGTATCAGGGTGTGTTTAGTACAAGAGATTTGAAAGAGAAAGAAGGAAAATTGAAGGATTATGTCTATTTTTTTTATTTGGTACAATCAAATTTTTAGAAAGAGAATAATTTTGTTTTTTAGATTTTCCCATTTTTTCTTAACTTTCCTCTAAAATTGACGGGATTTAAGAAGAAAATTAATTTTTTATTTTATTTTAATCATTATATCTATAATTTTTTTAATATTTTTAAAATACCCATTCCATATCTCATATTTTTTTATATAAATTTGTTTTCTCTCCTCCCTTCATTAATTACATAATATAACATTAAAATATTTCTCCTCCCTTATCCTTTAATAAATTAAAATAAAATAATATTAAAATATATTCCTTTTATTTTTCCCCTCCTTCCCTATTAAAATCTCTCCTATGAATCAAGCAAAACACACCTTCAAATAAAAATATATGTGCTGACGTTTCTGGGCTGTCACGGGGTGCCGGAGAAAGAAAAGGCAAAAAGAAAATGAAAATCCCATGCGAGGAGATAAACGTCATTGCATCTCATTCTCCAACCTTGCACGATATATACCTCAGCTCCAAATTCTAGGGTATAAATAGCCCCAAATTTGTTCGCTGACTTGCTCCCAAACGTTACCGAACCAAACGTTAACGAGAAAAGCAGCAGCAGAAAGAGAGGAAAGAGTTGCTTGCAACGTCGCCACCCGATTCGTAATATGAATTCCCATCCTAGATCTTCATTATTTTCATTTTCTTATTGATCCTTTTTCTTATTCTTGCTGCACTGCAATTTAATCAATTATTGTACGCGGGCTTTTTCGTATATTGTTTATAGTATCTTATTCGTTGTTTACAATTGACGTAGATCGCATTCAGCTAGAAAGAATGGCAACGTTCGAACTGTACCGGAGGTCGACGATCGGAATGTGCCTTACTGAGACTTTGGACGAGATGGTTCAGAATGGTACTCTTAGCCCTGAGACTGCTATTCAGGTCCTTGTCCAGTTCGACAAGGTACTTTGAGAAGGAGTCCAGTTTAATCGCCTTTCTTCATCTTTTTTATATACACATAATCTGAATTTTTAATTTTTTCGAGTTTGTTTTGACATTATTCTTATGTCACGTGGATTCTAGTCTATGACAGAAGCTCTGGAGACTAATGTTAAGAGCAAAGTCTCAATTAAGGTAACAATGATTTCCCTCAATTTTGCTTTTGAAGGAAGCCTTTAGTTCCATGTAAGAAGTCACACTTTGCGTTAGAGCAGATAATGGGGCAAAGTAGTCCTAACTCGTAACTTGTTTCACGGAATTTGCTACTGGCATGTTACTTGCCTCATATGTTTATGCATCTTGTTCATAACATCGTCTGGATTTTACGTGCAGATTATTAATGGAGTTGAGGTATAAGTTACCCATACTGCTAATCCTTTCATCTTTTATTTAGAAATTCTTGGCTCAATGGTATCAATCGATAGATTTGCTTTGAATTTTCGTAACTGCGTTTAAAGGTGTTCCTCCACCCCACCCCCCCGGCGGGGGTTTTAAGCTAGGTACTTTGGACTAGTTGGAGTGAACATTAGCAGAGTTTCATTTCTTTTAGAGTTGGTAAGGATTGAATACATATAAATCATGCTTATCAATATCATTAGTCCCAATTAAAATAGGAAGTACTTTGATAGAGTTGAATTGCATTGGCATCATTCGATGGTGATTTCTATTCAAACAGTTTAGTTTTAATTTTGAATATAATTTTCACGATGTTAATGATAGAATTGTCAAACACTTGATTTGTGGAATTTCGTCTAAGATGATGAGGGAGGAGATTCTTGCTCTTGAGGATGGACTCTTATATCTTTTGGTTACTGTGTGAACCTTCCTCTGCATGAATGTGTATTTGCTTTCTTGACTGTAGCCTTGTATGGTCTTAAAAGTTGGCGTTAGGAAGAATTATGTATGTAATATTTTTTTTAACTCAATAGTCAGACGTTAGGGTCCCTCTAGTTGACATTTAAAGGTGATTATATTGATATTTATCCACCTATAAGTTACCCATTTCAAGGTCTAAGTTTTTGTTTGGACGCAAGTTTTGCCGTTTTGTATTGTAGTTATGTATATAATCTGCTTCCTGTAAACATCTGAAAATAAGCTTTGGAGCCATAGGATATAACTCTTTATTATGGTTTGCTTATTGAGTGCTTTCCTCTTCAATACTTTTTTGTTTCTAGTATAGTGAGGACAACAAAATAATTTATAACGGCCCATTTTCCTCTGGCTGCTTCAAGTTCCTCTTCTGTTGTTCCTTTTTTAACCTTTTCTTTTTAAATAACAACAATAAATGGAAGAATTCTATGCCCTTGCTTCACATGCCAGGCTGCAAGCTATATAACAGTTCTCAAAGAGGTTATCGAATGGAATCTTCTGATTTCTAGTATAGAAGTAGCTGGTAATGGATAAGATCTATTATGGGCGTATCCTTTAACCTTGGAGCTATTTCCTATTATGTGTTTTGAAGGTTTTGGCAGGCACTAGAGGGCTAAGACTTTGGGTGTGTGATTTATGCAACTCTCTCTTGGGAAACAAACCTTCCAATATAAGATCTTCCGATTAATTCATATTTGGGCCGAGTTGGACCCCAATTGAGGGGAAGATCTCTCAATGTGGGCCCCCTCCCCAAAAAATCCCCCATCCACAAGGCGCAAACTTGAGGCCTTACTTAAGGAGTGTTGTTGAGTCTCTTATCACTCAACCTAACTATTGTTGGTAATTTATGCAATTCTCTGGTGGATATGAAATATGAATGGGGATGTCTGTATTATTTCTTTGCCCATAGATGTGTTATGGGATTATTATGCAATACATCCAATTTTAAATATGATTTGGTAGCTTCGATTTCAATACATGCTTGGGAGTTGTTGAATACATATTATAATAACAAGATTCTAATGTTCCCTGGTTGCTTCGACTAGTGACTGCTTATTTATATTTCATATATGATTCTATTTTAATTCCGATGTTATTGTTGTCTTCAGGCATACTAGTGAAATCTAAGCTGGATTCTTTCTTATTAATTTTGCAAATTCAGGGTCATCTACATACTTACAGATTCTGCGACAATGTTTGGACCTTCATTCTACAAGATGCTGTGTTTAAGAATGAAGATTGCGCAGAGAATGTGGGACGTGTTAAAATAGTGGCATGTGACTCAAAGTTGCTTTCCCAGTAATCAACGGCCTCCTTGTCAACAAGATGTTCTGTCACCCACTGGTGCTCTTTATGGGAATGATGGGAAATCCCAGATGGCGGATGGTCTAAATTGTATCAAGTACTTGCAATTATGGGACGTTTTAGATTTTATGGCCATCATCAACCTTGACATCATTTGATGCAGCGAGAATACTCAATGGGTATTAGATGGATCTACTTTTCACTATGATCATCAATACATGAATCTATTTATCTCGTGGACTTTGTGGTTTTGGAGTTTAAATTTTCTGTTAAATCCAACTGTTATAGAGAAGAAATATGCATTCTGTTCACATTCCTCACATTAAAAGGACGGGATGGAGTATTGTTTTTCATTTCCTTGTTTTCGTGTCTCGATCGCTGTTGAGGGGAAAGTTGAGAATAAGGGTTCCTACTGGCCATGCTTCCCTCTTCCACATAGTTATCAATACATCAATATAAAATATAATTAACTTGTCAATATATTCTTATTAATATAAAATATAGAATCTGTATTGAATCATACTATTTACAAAATGATAAATATTATAATTTCTCTTGAATCCCATGTAATTTTTGTTTAAGTTCTACACATGTTTTATTAAATTTGATGCAATTCTTGTTACAAATCAGATCAATTGCAATTTTATTTTTTGTTATATCATCAATAATTCAAAATATATAAATTTTGTTGCAACATTATTATAGACGATGCCCCTTATTTTGTGCAATGAATGAGATTTACTTTTAATTTTTTTAAAAAAAATTGGCTTTTCTATGTTATGGTTTTTATGTCGTGTTTAGATAAAAATTTAAAAAATAACTTATAAAAAAAATTTGGATAACTTTTAGAAAATAATTTTTTTAAAAAAGCTTATAAAAATAATAATTATAAATAAATGAGTGTTTAGATAGTTATTATTAGAAAAAATTTTATAGTTAAAAAATTATAAAAAAATGTATGATTTTATTAAAAATAAAAAAGAGGGTGAAGAAAAGAAAAGAGGGTAGAGAGGAGAGAGAGTATAAGAAAACGTAAGAATAAAATAATAATTAGTTAGTCCATAAACTCTTTTACTATTTCAGAAATTAGTCTCAGTAGTTTATCCAAAATTTTAATTTTAAATTATAATTTAGTATAAAAGTTATTTTAAATAAATATAATTATTTATTTTAAAAAAAATTAAACTAAATTTATTGTAAATTTTTTTAAAAATATTAATTTTAAAAGTTTCCAAACACACACTTAAAAATATGTGTGTGTGTGTGTATATATATATATATATAATAGGGTCCTTCTAGTTAGGCAAGTTTGGCTTTCCCAGTAATCAACGGCCGGAATAATTCAATGTGTCAGCTTGCAAGGTTTCGGGTATAAATTCACATTAGCTTGTATGAATCCAGTGGCAGTGGGACTTGTCTAATGTCTACCGCTGGTGGCAATTGCAGAATCGAAAACTTCCGACGTGGCAATCGTTTTTTCTCTTGCCCTCGTCTCTTTAAGATTGAGATTAAGATTCTTATAAGAAAAGGACACGAACGAATCTGAAGCATCCAATTCTTTTCCATGATTTCACTAATTCTCAAATTGCAGAAATTCATAACCTACTTCTCCTATGTGGGGGGTTTCAGATCTAGGGTTTATGAAAAGAATTTCATTCTGCGATTCACTATCAGGAGGGTATCGATTGTTGGATTTTACTTTTGTAAGGACGATTCTCTTTTGTGAATAAATTTGATAAACGGTTAGTTTTCATGTAAATGGCGTAGTTGGTCTTTGACACTTCGGAACCCAGTTGGTTCAATTTGTAGCAAAGAGGGTTGCACTGGCGTCGTCCAACGCTGGCAACAATAGTCAGGTCCCTCGAATTCATCATTTTGATCTAATAGACGGAGTGCAGCTCGAGGTAAAACCGTTCCGTTCATTTCTGAACGACGATTTTGGCACATCCAAAATCGAAAAATAAAATCACAAAGATCAATTTTTTTTTTCAGGAAAAAGACAATAAATTTTTTTTTGAAATTCAAAAAAATAAAAAAGACTTATAAATTTAAAAAATAATAGATTGGACAGGAGATTTAATCTATCATTTATAAATTTATATACAGAGTTACAAATATTATTATAGGAGTTATAAATATTATTTGCGGAATTACAAATAATTCTTTACAAATTTGAGACAAAAGACGAAATTATATTTTTTTGTAACTCTGCCAATAGTATTTATAATTCTCGTTAGGGGTGTCTATTTTGTCCCGTCCCGGGGTGTCCCGACCCGGTCCCAATGATTTCGGGACGGGTCCGTCCCGTCACGAAAGGGACCGGTCCGGGACACTACCGGGACGGGACAAAAGGAGGTCCGGGACGGGACGGGTCTCGGCCCATCCCTCGGGAATCCCGTCCCGTCCCGAAGTATTTTTTTTTTAAAAAAAAAAAATATTACATTATCCTATCTTTCTCACTCTTATATAGATATTTTTATTTTTATACAGATATTTTTATTCTTTCTTACTATTATTTTTTTTCTTATATGGGTAAGTTATTATTTTCTATTAGGGAAGAATGTTGGTATTTAGAGAAAGTTGCTATGGCATTTTATATGGAATAATTTATTGAGATAATTTTATTATAATATTTTAAAAATAAAAAAAAAATCGGGAATTCCCGTCCCGTCCCGGTCCCATCGGGACCGAGATAAATTCGGGACGGGACGGGACGGGACACGGGACGCATTTTGCGTCCCGTGTACTGTATCGGGACGGGACACGGGACGGGGTTGTCCCGGTCCCGACCCGTCCCGTGAGCACCCCTAATTCTCGTAATGGTATTTATAACTTTATCAATGGTATTTGTAACTCTACTAATAATATTTGTAACTTAGAAGTCATTTTTATTTTTTTTTAATTTCAAAAAATTTTTCTCTATTTTTTTTATATACAAAAATTTTTGAAAAAAAGTTGAGCTCACTTACGATCTAAAAATAAAGCGAAATCTCTTTTCCTTCTAAACGATACCAATGTCGGATACGGCGAGCCGTCTATTACCCTCAAGCGTAAACCTAAACACTCAGGAGTTAGGATGCCTCCTTAAGTACTATGATTAAAATCATAATAAAATAGTATTCAAACACATTTTAAATAGTCTTATGTCTTACTTTTTTACCAATTCAAAGGGGCTAAGATCAATTTCGTTCCTCCCTTCCTCTAAATTAATATATCTGGATCTGCGAGCCGGCCCAACACGAGAATTGAATTTAAGCTCAAAAATTGTACGAGGACTTGGATTCTTTACTGGGGTTTCCTCTTCCGTGGGAATAAATATGGCAAAAAATCAGTAAACATTTTACCCATAGGAACGAGTAAATAATATTTTTTTTTATATACTAGGAGGGCTAATGTGTGTGTGGATATAACTGAGGAATTATTTCTATCTCGTTTAATTCAATAGAAAAAAAGAAAAAAGTATTTACATTAATTCCGTCGCCTACAGGTTCTGGTTAAAAACAAATCATCTAGAGGTTTGCTTACAACTTTACAACCATGAAATATAAACTACGCGATTATCTTTTTTGAAACTACATTATTTTTTCGAACGTGACTTGGTAACTAAAATAATCCTTCAATAATCTCGTTCACATCAGTTTAGGCTCTTGATTGAGCACAATTTGTAGATTGGTTTAAAAATGATTTATCAATATTGGGTCTATGCAACGGTTATCTTTTGAAGACCACGACCTTCATTTTTTTTTTTCAATCAATAACCAGGACATTAATTTACTCTAATATGAATGGATAAACAATTTTTTTTACCCAATAACGTGGCTCCTCTAGGAACTGGTTCATTGCGGCTGATACTTCTTCAGGAGGGAAGTCTTACAAGCATGGTGCTTCGCAGTCACAATTTATGAAGGTTGCCTTTCTAAAATTTGGTTTCCAGACAAAGCTGGTTATAATCTATCCTGCTCATACCCTTAGCTTGCAAAAAAATTTTTTGCACATATCATTGCAGCATGGTCAGATTCATGTCGTGATCATTGAGTTGCCGGATCCTAATATACATGCCATTGAGTTTGTTCTGAAAGATGGCCATCACGACAGATGGTTGGCTTCAACTCCTTCTTCTTCATGGTGGCTTCCAATTTCTGTGTCTACTACATTGCCCATTGCTTAATTTCTTTTTTCTTATTTCTTTCTTAGAATAGAGATACCTGTAAGTTATGTTCCTATACATCATTCTAGCACACCAAAGGAACTAGCCGAACACAAGGCGACGGACTCACCTCAACCGCAGAAGGTAGTTTACAGTATTGCAGTTTATATGTTCATCTACAAAATCTCAGTCTTACTTGATATTTTTATTTTGGTGCAGCAAGTTAATAATAGTACGTTGAGAGAGATCCTAAACCGTTTGTCAAAAGGAATTTCCCTGAATGAGCCCCGCAATGATTACACGGCTGGAAATACAAAAACTATAAGGCTTTGTTTGGTTCAACAGAGAGTAAGGTAGGGGAGGTTATTTAGGAGAGGGTAGGGGAGAGTAAAGGAGATAAATAGAGGAGGGTAGGAAATATTTTTTATTTGGTTCAGGAGGGGAGGGGAGGGGAGTTTATTATACATTGACAAATATACCTTTATTATTTTATTTAAATTTCTTCCTTGTTATTTTATCTTTTGTATTAAAAAACTAAAAATGATCCAGGGCAAAAGAATTAAAGAAAAGAAAAGCAAGACTTTACACTAGTTGATGCCTATTTTAACTAGAAAAAATTGGGGAATGTTTACCTGGAACAGTGGGACGAATTAAAGCATATGAATTCTCTTCAATTGACAATCCATTAACTATTGTAAATCTAATCCTTTTGAAGATGTGCTTCTTAAACATGCGCTTTTTTAGTTGATTATTCATATCCTCCAATTCATGTAAATCAATATCGAACATTGATTTTGTAACTTCAATTCATGTAAAATAGCTCTTTCTATACTATATCCACCTGGAATCCAAATACTTGCAAAGCAAAACAATATAAATAAGTTTAAGCTTATTATAGAAGACAAACAGTGTTCCACCTTAAATTTCAACCTGTTTCAGACTTACAGTAGCATATGCACTCATTTCTAACCAACTTAGCAATAAAATACAAAATCATGAAATCAAGAAACTACAAAAATCCATTGTCTCTTACTTCATCAAGTCAGACTCCAAACATATAGCTATTTCCCCATTTCAACAACTTGTTATATGTGATGATCATACTAATCCAGGTAAGAAGCCTGAGTATGATTTAAAGTCGTACTAGTTTGCTACAGATGGCATAAACCTGTCAAGATCATCTCATTCCAGCCCAATCAAATCCTGAAAGGCATAAGATCGGTCAAGTAAGAATAATATTATATCTAACAAATTATGGGACAATACAGGACAAAATATATGATATTTATATGTTAAAAACATGGACATACTGCATAGAATTGAGATACGTTGAATTCTTCATCAAGTCAACTCAAGGGAAGAAGTTCAATAGAGATGCCAAGATCTCGTACCTCCTTCAGAAAGAGAGAATAAAAGAAAACTGATCAACTAAGATTAAGAAGATCAATTGTTAGATCAGCTTGGCTTATCATACTGATTCTCAAAATGATATATCACAAAGCACAAAAGGAAAAGAAAGTACAGTAGAGTTCAAACAGTCCATGACATGAAGTATTGAGCATGGAAAGAGTTCAAACAGTCCTCGGCTCTTTCTCCTTGTTACTATTCCCTATTCCTTCTGTCCACATGGCCAAAGGATCAGTCGCCTACAATACCTGAACCTATTACATACACTTCTCTTAGTCTTCGATTTCCAAAACAATTACGCAATTAAAACCCCCTTATAGTATTCTAGTGTTCAGGTTTGTCAGAAAGTCCAACAATTTGTTTGAAAATTTGTAGTTAAACTTGATATTGCCATAGCTAGTGCATGAATTTTGAGAAATTGAGTTTGCAGAATCCAAAATATTGGAAAATTTGTTTTTGAGATTGAAATCAGAGTTTCTTTGAATACTCATCTTAAGAACCGAGCATGGAAAGGAGCATGAAGTAATCTTTTCGGATTGACAATGATGACAAAGATGGGTCGAGCGCAACAGCTATAGCGGCATATAGCGGCATCGGCAGATTCCTTGGTCCGATAGGTGTAGCCACCTCTATCACGGTCGATGTGTATGCGGGAGATGGCACCGTAAATCTCGAATCGGGATTTGAGATCGAGAACAGAGCAGCCTAAAGGGAGACCCATAACCACCACCGCGGAAGGCGGCAGCGGCCTTGTTGCGTGCTTGTCTATGCCATTGTCGGCGGTGGGTTCCAGAGCAAAAACCTCTCTGGCGAGCACTCAAGCGGTTGAAGAATTAGGCGACATAAAT
This sequence comes from Leucaena leucocephala, assembly GCA_037074615.1. Lineage (NCBI taxonomy): Eukaryota > Viridiplantae > Streptophyta > Magnoliopsida > Fabales > Fabaceae > Leucaena > Leucaena leucocephala. The sequence continues at coordinate 2,723,075 of CM073517.1, read as the reverse complement.
GCATAGATGAAGGTGATGAACTGAAGATGAAGGGAATGAACGAAAAAGGCCGAAGGGTAGCATTGGAATATCAAAAAAATATCATGGGCAATTTTGTCATAAAAGGAGCAAAGTTTCTCACCCCTCCAAAAAAACCCAATTTTGGAGGGGTGAGAGAGTGGGGGAGGGGAGCAGAAGAAGACAAAAAATTTCCCCTCCCCTCCCCTCCCCTCCCCTCCCTTTCCTTTTTTGAACCAAACACCCTTACCCCGTCCCCTCCCCTCCCCTCCAAAAACCCCTAACCAAACAATACCTAAATGACAATTGGGATCAAGTCTAGAGTGGTATGCAATACTCTTACAAAAGGAAATATAATGTTGAAGATGTTGGCGAAATCTGTAAAATACAAAGTTTATAGTTCGAGTCGCGTCCGAGGACACTGTCCTTAAGAGATATTTCGCGACCTCTCATCAAATTAGGAAGCGACTCTCTCCAGGATTAAGCGAACTCTTCCTGTGAAATTACAGGGAAATATAACTGGTGGAAGATAAAAGTAATCTCAAAATATTGGTGTATCATTCTCTCTGTGTTCTCTATGACATTCTCTCTTCTTCTCCTTCATCAAGAAGCCCCTTTTATAGACTGTGGAAGGACACGAGACATGTCTTTTAGACATATGTCCCTTAGATTTAAGAGTTATGTTAGAAAGACACTTCTTTCTTCAACATACCCTTTCACAACCAAGAGTTATGTTAGAAATACACCTCTTTCTTCAACATACCCTTTCACAACCAAGAGTTATGTTAGAAAGATATCTCTTTCTTTAACATACCCTTTCACAACCAAGAATCATGTCAGAAAAATACTTCTTTCTTTAACATACTCTTTCATAATATTTAAAATATTTCTAACAGAAGAGTGGTTGCAAAAGCATTCTGGAGGGCATCCCAAAAGATCCCATGACTCAACATCAGCTCTAGTGGATCTTATAGAGAGATTTATGGGTGGAGCAACAGATTTAATCTCATGGCAAAGATATTGTGCTCACAACTATGAAATTGTGGTTAGTTTTCTAGTATGTGTTCTGGATATGTTGAAAGTTGAATGAATTAGTTAACAACTTGTTCTTGCATTTTGTTATTGACCTGGTACTAGTTGGCTGAACAATTTCTAACGACTTTCAGAGGGACGATATTAACTTTTTTACTGTTTCTGTAATTTTTTTGTACTTGCAGGTTTTTTCAAAGATCATTAACGGTGACTATCATATTTTTGTTGCTGCCAACAAAAAAGGTACTACGATACTTCACTGGGGTGTATCCAAGTCTTCTCCTTGTGAATGGTCGGTAAGTTGTATGATTTCAGATTCCTAAAGATTTAAAATATGGATGTCCATGTTAATTTTTTTACTTCTGTAAGTACAAATACTCACCTCCTCGTCTGCTTTTGCTGCCAAATGAAGGTAGCGCCAACAGATATTTGGCCTGAAAACTCAAAACAGGTTTCTGGAGCATGTCAAAGTTATTTTACAAATAAGTTTATAGGAAATGGGTCCTTTCAGGTAATTTATGCGATGGCATTGTTTCATGCTCTTTTCTGCATTTGCTTGTACTTGTTATTCAGATGAGAGTGTATATATATTGACCTCATCCCTTTTTTCCTTTTGATTTTCCCCTTTAAAAAAAAAGGTTATAGATGTTAATTTGCAGAAAAGGAATTTCGTTGGTATTCAGTTTGTTATCTGGACAGGTGGGTTTTGGATAAAAGATAGTGGGGCAAACTTCTTTGCTGAACTTAAACGAAATAATCCTACTGAAAGGGTAATTTTCTTTTCTTTTTTTTCCGGTATCCCATTTTTCTGTTGAAACGCCTTGCATACAGTTTAGTCAAGATATGAAAGAACTTGTCGTATGGTTCCTTAATTCGTTGAAATTGTTACTATTGTTTCCTTCCTTAGTTATGTAACTGCAAGACTGCTCTGCAAGACAAATTGTTACTATTGGTTGAAAGTGTAAAAGCTGAGTTTTAAATTCTTCATTCTCTTGCAGGATGTAGCAGATAGGATCCACTCTCTATGACGATTAGTAGATCGCGGTGACCATTCAAAACTTAGAGCAATACAAGAAGCCGTCGTAAAAATGCACGCTCCACCTTATCTGGTATTTCTCAAGCATTATGAGATTCTTGATTGTGATTTTCCAAACTCTTAAATATTGAGATGCTAAAAAATGTAATCTTTATAATATTTATTTAATCCTGCAGTATCTCTGTTACTAATCTGAATCGACATTGCCCTTATATCTTGACACCCAAAAATACAAATTTTGGCAGTCAAATGAACTTAAGCGCAAAATGAGAAGTTCAAGGTTAACATGCCCTGGTGATGAAGGTGAAGAGAGGTGGAGTTGTGCATGGCAAGCAATAAAGAAGTAGCTAATAAAATATAATATTAATTAATAATTAATTTTAAATTAATTTATTTTAACATTTTTCTGGAATTGAATCTACAGTTTAAATATTTATATTTCTCAATACTTCTCTTTAAACTAGAAGGCAGTTTGGATGTGAGCAATATCATTATAGAAGAACTAGAACTTTGAATTCTTAAACTAGTAGTGACCACTGAACTGAAATTGATTGGATCTTGAATCTAGATCTTAAGACAAAATTGTAAATTTAACGAAGAATATCATTGTTGAATGCCTGACAATAACATTTACAAGAGAAGAACTTGATGAAGAATAATATGTATTATTCAAGAGCAACATGCTCATACAATCATGGTAACCTACTTAGGTTTACACACTAATCTAACCTCATTTGAGGGAGATTAACTAATCCCATGAATTATGAGATTTTGTGGGAAGAGACCAAGTTACCCTCTTCCATCGTATATATTATTCAAGAGTAACATGCTCAAATAATCATGGTAATCTATTTGAGTTTACACATTAATATAACCTCACTTGAGAGAGATAAATTAATCTCATGACTTATGAGATTTTGTGGGAAGAGACTCGAGTTACCCTCTTCTATCATATGTATTATTCAAGAGCAACATGCTTATACAATCATAATAACCCATTTAGGTTTACATACTAATCTAACATCACTTGATTTATAAGAAGAGACCCAAGTTACCCTCTTCTATCGTATGTAATTAATCCTCACTTGAAGGCTAAAGTGATTTGAAGGCATACTTTATCTTTAGACTTGACCTTTTTCTTCTCATTCTTCATTGAGATTTTAATTAAAATTTAATATTCCTGCTCTGATATCATGTAGAGATTTGAATGATTGAAAGTAAAGAAAAAATAAAACTTTAAAATTTTATTAATCCTTAAATGAATGAGAATACAAATAGTCATTTATATAGGAAAAAATATAACATAATAGACTAAATTTAAAATCTATCATAATTCTAATATATCATATTTATTCTCCTAAAATATTATAATATAATATTTAAATATGATACTAAATAATTTTTTAAATTAATTTTAGATAATTAATTAAATAATTAATAAAATTAATATTAATTAATAATTAATTATAAATTAACGCAACTCAACGTTATTTCTTAAATTTTGTTTCCAGACTTTGTATCTTCATGCCGTAGAGTTGTTCTTATTTTCACTTTGATAGGCGTTACAGTTTTCATTTGAATAGTTGGATATCAGATGGTTTTCATATAATGTTTACTAGCAATAGACAAAACCATGTAAAATTTATGTTATTTCCAGTTTTGGGCTTGAAAGTGGAATAAAAGAGGCTTTCTTAGTTGCCAAAAGCCCAAGTTGAATCATGACGATAAATGCATAGCTGTACTAATTCAAAGAGTAATTTGTGAAATTAACGGGAGTTGGTCCGAGTGATAAATAATTTAGTATCGCTTAAATAAGATTTCGAGTTCGAGGTTTAGTGTATGACAAATATTTTTGTTGGAAGACTCACCCGCTATAGCCAGGTGCGCGACGTGGATCGAATTCGGATGTAATCGAGATAAAATTCTGATGTACCAGTTGGATAACAAAAAAAAAGAGTAATTTGTGGCGATTATGCTTTTGTGATTCATACAAAGAATCCTAGATCAGGGGATGCAACTGAGATATATGCAGAGGCAAGTCTTGCTTCCTGGTTTATTGGTAAATCAAGAAAAATATATGTTTCTTCATGTTTCCTTCTTTGTTGCAAAAACAGATTGTGAAGGGCTGGAGAGAGAGTTTGGTTGGGGCATATAATGTCAATTTCTCTTCATTGCTATATGATTTAGGAGTTTGTATGGGTGTGGCTAAGTAAGGCAATTTTTTGGTCGGTGTTTTACCCGAAAAAAGTATGGGCTATATTTTATAGCCCCATACTTAATTCTGCCTGATAAAAATTTTAACTATTTTGAGTTGGGTATAAGCGAGCTTATATGTCTAAGTCGTGACGCCCTTGCTCATATTATGAAAAAAATTTACAAGAACTTTTAAAATAATACCATATTCATATGTCTTCAGGAGTTAAATAATATCAATAATCCATTAAAAATAAGGCAACAAAAATATAGTAACTAAAGTCTTAAAATATATTGCATATAAAAAAACCCTTGAAATCTAAATAGTTTACAATTGTAACTTTGCATCAATCTCTCTAAAGTTAATAAGGATAAAGCATATGAAAAAAATACGATGTTTAGCAAAGTTTAAAAAAAATAAAGAAATAAATTAATCTAGTTATAAATTTTGAATGATGTAATTATCTATTTGACTACTCATATTTATAAAATTACCCTTTAGTCATAAGTAACTATCATATTCGTTATATGAAATACTGTATTCTATAAATTTTTATATGTAAAAATAATAATTAACTGGACAGGGTTAAATAGGTAGGGCAACAACCTCTGTCTAATGTCTTATCTTGCCCGAAATTGTCTATTTTTTATTAGGCTATTTTTTATCAGATTGGGTATGATATTTTTTGGACGGGCTTAAATACGCTCATTAGGCCATGGGCTCCTTACCTCTACTATATGTTAATACATTAAATTACGCCTCCCGTTAAGTTGTATCATGACCTGTTATTGTGTTTGCAAGCCCACTCTTTCTCTTGGCATATTTATTTCACTAAATCTAACGTATAAAAAAATAATAGCATTCAATTTCATTATTTTACAAAAGCCTAGAGCCTCAAATTATTCATAGAGGTTAGAGCAATAGTTTAAAACTGACGGCCGATAGCTACTCTGGCTAGTCTTAGCTAGTTCGTTTGTTTCATCATGTGAGCCATTTCTAGCCACCTTTTTGATCGGAAATCACCATTAAGTCGTGAGTCAGGACGGTTTTGCAAAAACCGAATAGCTCAACTCAGTCTCACTCACACACCCGCTCAAGATCTATCCCTGGCATGCGAAGAAGAAAAGAAAATGAAGGACATTGAAGAAGAGGAAAAAGAAGCTATCAGAAAAAAAACAGAATCTAACGATATGTGGAAATATGCCTGTTGGCTAGAAAATGAAAAGAACGACGGGTTTTGTCATCGTTTTTGGTTATGCAAAACGAGTTGCCGAAATCATCGTCGTGCAAACTTGAAAATAAGCTGGAGAAGCTAACTCCTATTCTGATTTATGATCGAGTAACACCGATTTGGTACCGTAAAAGTAAAAGTCTGACTGAGAAGACCATGGGCCTCTTCAGTTTTTATGAACATTATGGTTTTAAAAAATTTTTTAACAAAATTTTAGTTTAAAAAAAATTAAAATAAATAGTTATATCTATCTAAATAAATTTTTGAAATAAATTATAATTTTAGATAAATTAGTCAGAGTAATTTTTAGAACAATAAAAAAATTTATACACTATTTAATTATTATTTTATTTTTATTTTTTCTTATACATTCTCTTATCTCTTTTTTATCTTTCTCATTATCTCTCATCTCTTTTCTATCTTTTATACTATCTCTTCTATCTTCTTTCTCTTCTCTCCTCTCTCTTTTTTACCCTCTCTCCTCTCTCATCTCTTATACTTTTAATAAAATTATACCCTTTTAATAATTGTTCAATTACAAAAAAAAATTTAATAATAACTATCTAAACATTTATTTATTCAGAACCATTATTTTTTTCATAAACTCTTGTTTATAAATCCTTTTCTAAAAAGTATCTGAAAAACTTTTTTTTATAAATATTTTTTTAAAAATTTATCCACACACACAATATATTTACTATGCACCATTGGAATTGCATGTAAGGGTAAGAAATGTCATCTGGCATGCTTCGTTTGCAATGAAATGACTTTAAACAAATTAAGATCGAGTATTTTACGCTAAAACTTAAGAAAATGAAAATTAATACTATTATGAAATTATATTTAAAGGGAATGTGACGTGGATGACTATATCCCATCGATATGGTATTAAAAAATATTATTTCAATAATTTCATTGTATTGGGAGTTAAGAGTTGGGACACATATTATAATATTTGAATTTGTTTATATTTGTTTTAAGTCATATAATAATTTTATATTTATATTATTATATAGATATATAATATTATTTTCAATTTAATTATTGTATTACCTATCCAACCAAATAATTTGATCTATCGAACTATCTGAACTATGATATGTGAATATCTCCCGTTCAACTTCTAATTAGGCTTTTAAACTATTAGGTTAAAGTAATAGACATCTTACTCTACCTGATATTAATATTATTTAGGAAAAAAGAAGATTTTGTCTTATCCGTAAATTGTGGGTGAACTCGACCCTTTTTCAAATTTTTTTTACAAAAAAAAATGTTCGGCTCTGGCCCCAATTTTTTTTAAGCGGAAAATAATTAAAATAACTAAATCAAGTAGAACTAACGGGGTTGATCCGAGTAATAAATAACTTAGTATCGCTTAAATAGGGTCTCGAGTTCAAACCTTAGCGTATGCAAAAAATTCCCGTTGAGAGGCTCACTAACTATAGCTAAGTGCGCGATGTGGATTAAATCCGGATATAATTGAGATAAAATTTTTATAAATTAAGTGGATAAAAAAATAAAATTAAATAGAGCTTCTATAATACTTTTGACATAGGAAGTTCCCCAAGAAGTTGTCCACATGGAAGATAAAATTAGGCGCAATAATTGTCAAAGAAAGTGGGAGAAAATGAATGCATGCTTGGAAGAAATGGCTAATGTTCAGGCAATAGGGAGCTAGAAAACGGTCCAGTTCTGCTCATAAATAAACATAGCAAAGCAGACACACGAGCGAGCAAAAGCATTAGCTTGCGCAGAAAATTTTTATTAAAAAATTTATTTATTATGACTAGGTATATGACATGAATTAAATTTAGATATAGTTGACACAAAATTTCATAAATCGAATAAATAACTAAAAACAAAAGACATTAGCCTTTTCTTATACTGTTCAACCTGTATTTTTTTCAATCCCATGCAAATATTATTTGAAGTTTTATAGTATGTTTGGATAAACTTTTAAAAAAATATTTATAAAAAAATAATTTTTAAATAATTTTTAGAAAAAAGTTTATAAAGAAGAGTTTATAGAAAAAATATAGTTATAGATAAATGAGTGTTTAGATAAATATTATTATAATAATTTTTGTGTATAATTTTATAAAAAATATAATTATATTTATTTTTTTGTCCTCTTTCTCCTATTCTCTCTCCACCTAGTGACCACTAATAATTTAGGATAAAACTAAGGACAGAAGAAGAAGAAGACTAATGTTTACCAACCAACAACGATGAGCTCTAGCCAAGGCCAACAACCTAACAAAATGATGATAGAAGAAGAAAACGTGTGATAATGATTTAGTCCATTTTTTTTTTAACATATATAATTATTTATTTTATTTTTTAAATTAAAATTTAAACAATAAGTTTTTTTAAAACCTAAGTTGAAGTGTAGATAAAACAAACAGGCACCTAGTAGTTCTGTCACGTCATGAACTAAAAACCAGTTTATTAGCTACTTTCGCGCTTTTGAATTCTTAACCTGCTCATTTATTTTAAATTATATTTTAGCCTTTGCAAATGGGGAAATTATGAATTATGATAAAGAATCGCCATACCTCGAGATTTCTGAAGGCTAGTTTTCTTGTGAGAATTAAGGTTTAAAACAGCCACACAACTTACGAATGTAAACACAAATTATTTGCAACATTTTTTTGGCGATCCTCTGACGAGAAAAGGGACACCGGGTAGAGCTGTTAAAGGGGCGGATTTTGCCAGCCCATTTTTGGGCTGACTGACACTTTTTTTTTTAATTTTAATATTATTATTTATTTTACTTAAATGTTATTTTGAATATTCCTATTATCGAATACTAGTAAAGATAATTATTTATTTGTTAATATATATTTATATATTATAATTGATTAATATTATGTTAATATTTATTTAGATTTATAGTTATAAAATTTAAATTTTTTTTATAAAAAATAAGAATTTTTAAGAGCATAACATGAGCAATTTTTTGATTATGCTAATATAACATTAGAAATTTTTTATTAGTATTTTAAAAATATTAAAAATATTTTTTTTAAATTAAAAAAAAAAGTGACGGGCTGGCGCCAGCCCGCCAGAAGAGGGGGCGGATAACATTAAAAATTTTTTATTAGTATTTTAAAAATATTAAAAATATTTTTTTAAATTAAAAAAAAAAGTGGCGGGCTGGCGCCAGCCCGCCACTAAGGGGACAGGCTCAGGCTGCACAGCCCGCCCCCTCTTCGGGCGGGCTGGGGACGGGCTGGCCCGTCTTTAACGGGCCAACCCGCATTCCCAACTCTAACACCGGGTATGATGATTATAATCGTTTGACAGCATATAAATAACGTTTCCAGAAATAATTTGGAATTTTGTTATTTTTGGCTTTGTAAAAAATTAATTCAGTGCTTCATATAATTTCTTTCATTGGCAAATCCCTAACTCAGGGCCTGTTTGGATAGGATTTAAAAAAAAGTTTATAAAAAAAAGGGCTTATGGACAGCTTATAGAAAATGGCTTTTAGAGAAGAGTTTATAGAAAAAAAGTGATTTTGAATAAATAAGTATTTGGATAGTTATTTTTAGAATGACTTTTTATATTGGTAAATTACTAAAAATGATATGATTTGATTAAAAGTAAGAGAGATGAGAGATGTAGAGAAAAGAGAAGAGAGATGGTAGAGAGTAGATAGGAGAGAGGGTGTAAGAAAAAGTAGGAGAGAGGGTGTAAGAAAAAGTAAGGGTAAGATAGTAATTAGATAATCTATAAGCTCTTTTACTGTTCAAAAAACTAGTTTTAATAGCTTATTCAAAATCATAGTTTTGTCCAAAAGTACTTATAGACAAATATAACTGTTTGTTTTAAAAATTTCTTAAACCAAGATTTTGTCCAAGGCTATTAAAATCATAGTTTAGGCTGTAAACAAACATGCCCTCAATCTCAATCCCAAACTCCGTTCTCACGTACCAAATACCAAACAGTACCATAGTTTAATTCGTAAATAATTTATGAGCTACAAGACCACTCCTTTTCAACTAGTGGCTCCTTGTGACTCTTACTCAATTTTTGTGTGTATAAAATTAAGAATTAGCAACAGGAAAAACAGGGAACTTAGTTGCAGTTTCGAAGGTATATCAAGTTATCAACTCAAGCATCTTCTCTTTTTATCCACCGTGACACCATCATGTTACTTTTCCATTTTGATAATTAAAAGTACAAGTTTGCGAGTAAATGAGCATATAATCGTTGCGATTTGTTAAGTTTAAAATCACCTGCATTGACCCTGGCATACGACTTTCGGTTTTGCATCCAACTAATTGCCCCACACATTGTTTTGTGATGCTTTTTGAATACGCCTGTTTGAGTAGCATATTCCCAATATGCCCTTCTAAATTTCATCTAGCATTACTATTTAAATTCCTTAAGTCAATATTTTTCGTAAAAAATTAACAGTATTACTATCAAAAAATCGAAAATGCGTTTTATAAACTTAAAATTAATATATTAACTTTACTTGTATATTTTATGTAAATTCCCGCAACCGGGGTTACTGAAAAGAACAGCGTAACGAGGTCCAATAACAAACGAGACCCACGGTAAAATAGCACAAAACCTAGGGGAAACTTGTAACAAAAAAGAAACTTGGGGAAACCAAGGTAAAACCGCCATTCTCAATTCTCGGAGGCGGTAGAAGACTCTGCGCAGTTCTCACTATATAAACACACTTTCTACCTTGAAAGAGGGCTAACAATTGTGTAGAAAATAAATATTTTTATTCAGAGGTCCACAGGCAGCGATTCTCAACCTCAGCCTCCTCTTCTTTCTCTTTGGAGTTCCTTGGGGTTTCGCTTCGAATCTCTCCTCGCTGCGTGTTCTATTCTATTCGTACTTCGGATGTGTATGCACTCAATCCCGTTTTCTCTCATCCCTCAGGTAATCGGTTTCCGCTTCATATTGATAAGTATGTAGCGATATTTATGTTTGTGTGAAGAATATGATCTGTTTTTCCAACATACCTACGGAATTTAACTTTTTGATTCCGGCGTCATCTTTTTCAATCTATGTGCTTTTGCCATCGATTTGCTTTGTTCATGGATTGTCTTTGTTTTGGTTCTCATGGGTTTTATTGTTATTTCCGTTGGGCAGTAGTGAAGTTGAGGTGAGATGACGACCCTAAGATCGAGCTGGCCGTCGAGGCTGCGGCAACTTTTGTGCAGCGACAGTGCCATTGGCCCCTCCGTCAAACTGGACTCTGAACCAGTGAGTTTCTTTAATCATTATTTTTATTTTGAAAATCCTTATCGTTTCATCATTTGTACCTGTACTGCCCAGTTCATTATATTCGCGATTAGTGTTTTAATGGATTAATCTCTGACTAATGAGTGAGCCCGTTAAGTTTTTCTTCACTACCTTAGTCATATGTACTGATAGAAAATGATCGGATGCGTCTCATTGTATCCTATTCAAAGTTTTTACTGTCTGGCATTTCTTGCTTTTATCAGTGTATCTGTTTTACTATCTCTATTTTTTTTTTCAAGCTCACGTGGCAATGATACCTGCCACGCGAAATGTAGATTTGACATTGTTGAGCGAAAGTAGAGAAATTAATAGTTTAGCTTTGTATGACAAGCATGAGATCTTATTTGTTTTAGATTTGCATTTATAATATGCAATATCCTACAGAACCAACAGTGAATTGAGCTACTTCATTTTGTCTTGAGAATTGTTACACATCTATGAAAACTGGCACTGCATAAGATCCAGTGCAGTTAAATGGTTGATGAGAGATGGCAGGTTGCTTGCCTTTTGTGGCTGAGTGAAATATTTTTCATTTTACTCTATCAACACGCCTGCACACTCTTCATGCAGTTACTTTCTAGATATGATCAGTTTCTGAATAATTTGAGCTGATCCTCTCCTATTTTTGTTTATTATTAGTTAATAGTTATTTAACCTCTGTAAGCCAAACTGGATTAGACGCATTATCTTCAAAGTCCATTACTTATTCTAAAATAAAGTGATAAAGGTAGAGAGGAGTAATGAAGGATGGTTGAAAATAAATTTTACAAGATATGAATGCATAAGAGGTTTCTTTATTTGAAATTTGGATCAGCTACATTTATTTTACTGTCAACTTGAATCCTTTTCTGGCTTATTTAATTTATTATTTCTTTTGTTACGTTGGAATCACAAGGTCTAGGGTGTATGCTTTGTTATTATTCTTCTCTTCTGTCCTTATCCAGTGGCCAGTAAACATAAGCTGAATTTTGTGATTGATTGATTTCAGCCTCCTAAGATCAAAGCCTTCATTGAGAAGGTCATACAGTGTCCATTACAAGATATAGGAATACCACTCTCTGGTTTTCGGTGGGAGTACGGTAAGGTAATATCGTTCTAATTTTTTGAACCAAGTATTTTATTTTTTCCATCACTTATATATATACATACGTTTTATTTTTCAGGGCAATTTTCATCACTGGAGACCATTGTTTCTTTATTTTGATACATACTTCAAGGTGTATTTGTCATGTAGAAATGATTTGACATTGTCTGATAAGATTCTAGAAGATGAAAGTCCATTACCAAAATATGCAATTATGCAAATATTACGGGTGATGCAAATAATTTTGGAGAATTGTCCTAACAAGAGCTCATTCGAGGGCTTAGAGGTGAGTTGTTCAGAAAATATTTCCTGTTCTAGGTAGTCTTAATTCTATACCTCCATCCGTTTCTTTTTAGCCCAGTAATTTTTTATTTCTGATATTTGCCCCCTCTTTTCAGCATTTCAAGCTTTTATTAGCTTCTACAGATCCTGAGATTCTTATACCTGCGTTGGAAACTCTCTCTGCACTTGTAAAAATAAATCCATCTAAGCTCCATGGAAGTGCAAAGATGGTTGGATGTGGTTCGGTTAACAGCTATCTCCTATCACTAGCACAAGGATGGGGAAGCAAGGAGGAGGGCTTGGGATTGTATTCTTGTATTATGGCAAATGAGAAAACCCAAGATGAAGCTTTGTGCTTGTTTCCTTCTGATGTAGAGAATGGTTGTGATCAATCTAATTACCGCATTGGTTCTACTCTGTATTTTGAATTGCATGGACCTAGTGCCCAATCTAAGGAACATGGTGGTGATAAGGATTCCCCAAACTTGAGAGTTATTCATATGCCAGATATGCATTTGCAGAAAGAAGACGATTTGTCCTTGTTGAAGCAGTGTATTGAGAAGTATAGTGTTCCTTCAGATCTCCGATTTTCTTTGCTCACCAGAATAAGATATGCTCGTTCCTTCCGGTCACCGAGAATATGCAGGTTTTATAGCAGGATTTGCCTTCTTGCATTTATTGTGCTGGTCCAGTCCAGTGATGCTCATGATGAACTTGTGTCCTTTTTTGCTAATGAACCAGAATATACAAATGAGTTAATTAGGGTTGTGAGATCTGAGAAAACTGTGTCTGGATCTATCAGAACATTAGCAATGCTTGCATTAGGAGCTCAATTGGCAGCATATACATCATCGCATGAACGGGCACGGATATTGAGTGGATCTAGTATAAGTTTTGCTGGTGGGAACCGCATGATACTTCTCAATGTGCTTCAAAGGGCTATTTTGTCATTAAAAAGTTCTAACGATCCATCGTTCCTTGCCTTTGTGGAGGCACTTCTTCAGTTTTATCTGCTCCATGTGGTTTCAACCTCGACTTCTGGTAGTAATATTAGGGGTTCTGGCATGGTGCCCACATTCTTGCCTTTGTTGGAGGATTCTGATCCAGCTCACATTCATCTTGTCTCTTTTGCTGTGAAAACCCTTCAAAAGCTTATGGACTATAGTACCTCAGCTGTATCCTTGTTTAAAGAGTTGGGGGGTGTTGAGCTTTTAGCTCAGAGGTTACAGATAGAGGTGCACAGAGTCATTGGTTTGGTTAGAGAAAATGATGACTTGATGCTCACTGGTGAAAGCTCAAGACATAACAATGATCAGCTGTCCTCCCAAAAAAGGCTCATAAAGGTCTCGCTCAAGGCACTGGGTTCTGCAACATATGCTGCTGCAAACTCGGCCAGATCACAACATTCACATGACAGTTCTTTACCTGCAACACTAGTGTTGATTTTTGGGAATGTAGATAAGTTTGGAGGTGATATTTACTACTCAGCTGTTACTGTTACGAGTGAAATAATCCACAAAGATCCCACATGTTTTTCTGCTCTGCATGAAATGGGTCTTCCTGATGCATTTTTATCTTCAGTTGTATCTCGAGTATTTCCTTCTTCAAGGGCTTTGTCATGTATTCCTAATGGTCTTGGTGCTATTTGTCTCAATGCCAAGGGCCTAGAGGCTGTTAGAGAAACTTCAGCACTGCGGTTCCTTGTTGATATTTTCACAAGTAAAAAGTATGTCCTGGCAATGAATGAAGCTATTGTTCCTCTTGCAAATGCTGTGGAGGAACTTCTGCGTCATGTATCTTCATTGCGAAGTACTGGTGTTGATATCATTATTGAAATTATCCATAAGATTGCATCCTTTGGGGATGGTATTGGTACGGGATCTTCAGGAAAAGATAATGAGGATACTGCAATGGAAACAGATTCTGTGGACAAAGAAAATGAAGGTCATTGCTGCCTTGTTAGTACAGCTGATTCAGCTGCAGAAGGGATGAGTGATGATCAATTCTTACAGCTGTGTATCTTTCATTTGATGGTATTAATTCACAGGATGATGGAAAATTCTGAAACATGTCGGTTGTTTGTGGAAAAATTGGGGATTGAAGCTTTGCTGAAGTTGTTATTACGACCTACTATTGCACAATCCTCAGATGGCATGTCGATTGCTTTACATAGCACAATGGTCTTTAAGGGGTTTGCTCAGCATCACTCAGCTCCTCTAGCACATGCTTTTTGCTCCTCTCTTAGAGAGCACTTGAAGAAATCACTATCAGGGTTTGATGCAGCTTCTGGACATTTATTGCTGGATCCAAGGATGACAAATGACAGCGGCATCTTTTCTTCACTTTTCTTGGTTGAGTTCCTTCTGTTTCTTGCTGCCTCAAAAGACAACCGTTGGGTGACTGCATTGCTGACAGAGTTTGGGGATGGCAGTAGAGATGTTCTAGTAGACATTGGGCAGGTCCATCGTGAGGTTCTGTGGCAAATTGCTCTTCTTGAAGATACAAAGCCTGATATTGAGGATAATGAGGCTTGCTCATCTGCTGATTCACATCAGGCAGAAGTGGATGCTAATGAAACTGAAGAGCAAAGGTTCAACTCTTTCAGGCAGTTTCTTGATCCATTATTGAGAAGGAGGACATCTGGATGGGGCATTGAATCTCAGTTTTTTGACCTTATAAACTTGTATCGAGATCTGGGCCGAGCCACTGGTTCTCATAATATATCAAGTTCTGTTGGTCCTTCAAACATGAGGTTGGCTTCTAGTGATCATTTGCATCATTCTGGATCTTCTGATGCATCTGGGGCAAGTAGTAAGAAAGAAAATGAGAAGCAGAGGCCATATTATACCTCTTGTTGTGACATGGTCAGATCACTCTCATTTCACATCACCCATCTGTTTCAAGAGTTAGGAAAAGTCATGCTGCTACCTTCTCGTCGCCGTGATGATATGGTGAGTGTAAGTCCTGCAGCAAAATCAGTGGCTTCAACTTGTGCATCCATTTCTCTAGATCACATGAATTTTGGCCGTGTTAGTACTTCAGTAGGAGAGGCATCCATATCAATAAAATGTCGTTACTATGGTAAAGTGATTGGTTTTATGGATAGCATTCTAATGGAGAAGCCAGATTCATGCAATCCTATTTTATTGAATTGCTTGTATGGACGTGGTGTTGTTCAATCTGTATTGACTACATTTGAAGCAACAAGTCAGTTGCTCTTTGCAGTTAATCGGGCTCCAGCATCCCCTATGGATACTGATGATGGAAGTTTGAAGCAGGATGACAAAGAAGATGGTGATCATTCATGGATTTATGGTCCTTTAGCTAGTTATGGTAAATTTATTGATCATCTAGTGACCTCCTCTTTTATTTTATCTCCATTTGCAAAGCACTTGCTTGCACAGCCCCTTGCAAATTGTGAGACTCCATTCCCTCGGGATGCTGAGACTTTTGTGAAGGTCCTCCAATCCATGGTGTTGAAGGCTGTACTTCCAGTTTGGACTCATCCCCAGTTTGTTGATTGTAGCTATGAATTTATTTCTACTGTAATCTCTATTATTAAGCATGTTTATTATGGGGTTGAAGTGAAAAATGTCAACAGCAGCAACAGTGCTCGTATCACAGGACCTCCTCCAAATGAAACAGCTATTTCAACCATTGTAGAGATGGGGTTTTCCAGGTCTCGAGCAGAGGAAGCTTTGAGGCAAGTTGGGTCAAATAGTGTTGAGCTGGCAATGGAGTGGTTGTTCTCCCATCCAGAGGATACTCAAGAAGATGATGAACTTGCCCGTGCACTTGCCATGTCCCTTGGGAGTTCGGAATCTGACACAAAAGATACTGCTGAAAATGATAATGCTCAGCAGATTGAGGAAGAGATTGTTCAACTTCCACCAGTTGACGAGTTATTAGCTACTTGCACAAAACTTCTGCAGAAGGAATCCCTTGCTTTTCCTGTACGAGACTTGCTTGTGATGATATGCTCTCAAGATGATGGTCAATATAGGTCTAATATTGTCTCTTTCCTTGCTGAACGGATCAAAGAATGTGGCTTGGTTCCTAGTATTGGAAATAATACCTTGCTGGCTGCTCTTTTCCATGTTTTTGCTTTAATTTTGAATGAGGATGCTGTGGCACGGGAAACTGCATCCAAAATTGGTTTGACAAAAATCACCTCAGATTTACTCTACCAGTGGCATTCAAGTTTTGATTGTAGGTCGAAACAGCAGGTGCCAAAGTGGGTTATGGCAGCTTTTCTTGCGTTAGACAGGCTGTTACAAGTGGATCAAAAACTGAACTCTGAAATTGTTGAGCAGATGAAGAAAGAAGCAGTGGATGGCCAGCCGGCATCAATTACCATTGATGAGGATAGGCAAAACAAATTGCGGTCTGCATTGGGACTGTCTATGAAGTATGCAGATTTAAATGAGCAGAAGAGACTTGTTGAGATTGCCTGTAGTTGTATGAAGAACCAACTTCCATCAGACACAATGCATGCTGTTCTGTTACTATGTTCCAATCTTACAAGGAATCATTCTGTTGCCATTAGCTTTCTTGATGCTGGGGGTTTAAGTTCACTGCTTTCTTTGCCAACCTGTAGCTTATTCCCAGGGTTTGACAATCTTGCTGCTAGTATTATACGTCAGGTCCTTGAAGATCCGCAAACTCTCCAACAAGCAATGGAATCTGAAATAAAACATTGTCTTGTGGCTGCTTCTAACCGTCATCCAATTGGAAGGATCAGTCCTCGCAATTTCCTGTCTAATTTAGCTTCTGTGATTTCTCGAGATCCAGTTATTTTCATGCAGGCTGCTCAATCTGTCTGCCAAGTTGAGATGGTAGGTGACAGGCCTTACATTGTATTGCTGAAAGATCGGGATAAAGACAAAACTAAGGAAAAAGAAAAGGAGAAGGATAGATCATTAGAGAAAGACAAAACACAAATTAATGATGGGAGGGTTGGTTTCGAAAATGCAAATGCAGCAGCTTCTGGGAATAGCCATGGCAAAAGCCATGATTCAAATTCAAAGAGTGGCAGGAGTCATAGAAAACCCACCCAGAGTTTTATAAATGTGATGGAGCTTCTTCTTGAGTCCATATGTTCTTTTGTACCTCCTGTGAAGGATAATGTGTCCTTAAATGCTGGACCTAGCACCCCAACATCAAGTGACATGGACATTGATGTCTCTGCAGTTAAGGGAAAAGGAAAAGCAGTTGCCACCGTGTCTGAGGAGTATGAAACCAGCGTGCAGGAAGCTTCTGCATCACTTGCAAAAATTGTATTTATTTTGAAGCTTCTTACAGAGATATTATTGATGTATCCATCATCTGTACATGTTCTTCTCCGGCGAGATGCTGAAATGAGCAGAACTAAGTTCACTTATCAAAAGAGTAGTCCGGCTGGTTTAAGCATGGGTGGAATTTTTTACCATATTCTCCATAATTTTCTTCCTTATTTTCGAGGTACCAAAAAGGACAAGAAAAATGATGGTGATTGGAGGCAGAAACTTGCAACCAGAGCTAATCAGTTTATGGTTGCTACTTGTGTTCGATCTACAGAGGCAAGGCGGAGAGTTTTCAGTGAGATTAGTCATATTATGAATGAGTTCGTTGAATCTTGTAGTGGTGTTAAGCCACCGAGCAACAATATTCAGGTTTTTGTTGATTTACTAAACGATGTTTTGGCTGCCCGTACACCTACTGGTTCATCAATCTCAGCAGAGGCCTCTACCACTTTTATGGAAACTGGTCTGGTTAAATCATTCACCCATACCCTCCAGGTGTTGGATCTAGACCATGCTGACTCATCTAAAGTTGCTACTGGAATTGTTAAAGCTCTTGAGTTGGTTACTAAGGAGCATGTCCATTCAGCTGATTCTACTGCTCGGAAGGGTGATAATTCGACAAAGTCCTTGGATCTTAGTCAATCTGGAAGAATGGAGAATATTGATGATGCATCCCAGTCCATGGAAATGTCAACTCATGCCAATAACGATTCCCTTCAAGCGGAACAGGTTGCATCTTACAATGTGATTCAGTCCTGTGGTGAGTCTGAAGCTGTCACTGATGATATGGAACATGATCAAGATCTTGATGGCAGTTTTGCACCTGCTACTGAGGATGATTACATGCATGAAACTTCTGAGGACGCAAGGGGTCTTGAGAATGGTATTGAAAATGTGGAGATTCGTTTTGAAATCCAGCCTCATGAACGGGAAAATCTCGATGATGATGATGAGGAGGAGGAGGATGAGGATGAGGATGAGATGTCTGGAGATGATGGTGAAGATGATGTTGAGGAAGATGATGAGGATGATGAGGAACATAATGATTTAGAGGATGAAGTCCATCACTTGCCACATCCTGACACTGATCAAGATGATCGTGAGATTGATGATGATGACTTTGATGATGACGTGATGGAGGAAGATGACGAGGATGATGAGGATGATGAAGATGGAGTTATCCTGCGGCTTGAGGAGGGCATTAATGGAATAAATGCTTTTGACCATCTTGAGGTTTTTGGCAGGGAAAATAGTTTTCCAAATGATGCTCTCCATGTGATGCCAGTTGAACTTTTTGCATCTAGACGTCCTGGGAGGACCACGTCCATTTACAGTTTACTGGGCAGAACTGGTGATACTGCTGATCCTTCACGCCACCCACTCTTAGCTGGACCTTCTTCATTTTATTCATCTTCTGGGCAATCAGGTTTGTTCCTTTATGTTTCTTATTTTTTTATTGATGTATTACTCTAAATTTTCCAATATAGCAGATATAAAGCTCTGCATAATTTAAAAATAAATTATTATTATTATTAATAATTATTCTATAATTAAATCATTCAGAATTTTTAATGCAAAATTCAGTTCAAATTTAGAAATAAAGAAGCAACTTCACAAGTAAATATGATTTTCTAGCCTAAATTTCATACAAGTACAAGGAATTACTTTTTTGGAAAAAATGCATTAATTTTATTAATTGAAAATCATGTAAGGAAAAAAATGCAATTTAAAACTAAACATATCAACATATATTAATAATTTCAGTAAATATAAATCTGTATACACACATATGTTAATATATTATTTTTTTTAAAAAATGAATATTTTCATTTATTCATAAATTAGTGTATTAGCTTATCAACGAAGAATTATGAAAAATAAATTTTAAATTTTATAATTATCTACATAAAACTTAATAGTTTTGGGAAAGGAAAATGTATATATTTATAAAAATAAATTCAAAAGTAATATAAATCTAAATTTACTGAATATATCAATTCACAAAAAATATATAAATTGATTTGTTAATATTTAGAAATATATGAATTTTGGTACTTTGATGATTTGGTGTCCTTTTATAGGTTTTGGTAAACACTTATATTTTGTAACTTAACGGCTTCCTTCTTTTTGAAAAAAAAAATCAGATAGTATATTGGAGAGCAGCTCAACAGGTTTGGATAATATCTTCCGATCACTGAGGAGTGGACGCCATGGGCACCGTTCAAATTTATGGATTGATAACCAGCAGAGTGGTGGATCAAACAATGGTGTCATACCACCGGGTCTTGAGGAGCTGCTTGTCTCCCAGTTAAGGCGGCCTATCCCTGAAAAGTCATCTGATAAGGATGTAGCAGAAACAGGTCCTCACAATAAAGTTGAGGTCAACCAAACACAAGATTCAGGAGGTGCTAGACCAGAAATTCCAGTTGAAAGTAATGCAAATCAAGCTGGTGGTACAGTGACTCCAGCGGCGATTGATAATCCCAACAATACTGATATGAGACCTGCAGCAACTGGATCTCTGCAGGCTGATGTATCGAGTACTCATTCACAAGTGATTGAGATGCAGTTTGAGCATAATGAGGTAGCTGTGCGGGATGTTGAAGCTGTCAGCCAAGAGAGTAGCGGTAGTGGGGCAACTTTTGGTGAAAGCCTTCGGAGCCTAGATGTTGAGATAGGTAGTGTTGATGGCCATGATGATGGCGGAGAAAGGCAGGTTTTTGCAGAAAGGACTGCTGGTGATTCACAAGTTACACGTACAAGAAGATCAAATATGACTTTTGGTCATTCTTCCCATGCAAGTGAGAGAGATGCTTCCCTCCATAGTGTTACTGAAGTTTCTGAAAATTCCAGTCGAGATGCAGAGCAAGAAGGACCACCTGCAGAGCAGCAGGTGAACAGTGATGCTGGTTCAGGGGCAATTGATCCTGCCTTTCTAGATGCTCTTCCTGAAGAGCTGCGTGCTGAAGTTCTCTCAGCTCAACAGGGACAAGCGGCTCAACCATCAAATGCTGAGTCTCAGAACACCGGAGATATCGATCCAGAATTCCTTGCAGCCCTCCCTCCAGATATTCGAGCAGAAGTTTTAGCACAACAGCAAGCGCAGAGGCTCCACCAATCCCAGGAGTTGGAAGGTCAGCCTGTTGAAATGGATACAGTTTCAATAATTGCAACATTTCCTTCGGAGTTACGAGAAGAGGTAAGTTTGTTTGGGAAACTTTATTGATTTAATTAAAAAAAGGATTAAACATATGTACTTTAATGTTCATAATTCTCTTCAGGTTCTTTTAACATCTTCTGATGCTATCCTTGCCAATCTTACCCCTGCTCTTGTCGCTGAGGCAAATATGTTGCGGGAGAGGTTTGCACACCGTTATGGTCGTACCCTCTTTGGAATGTATCCAAGAAGTCGTAGAGGTGAGACTTCTAGACGTGGTGAAGGTATTGGTTCAGGCTTAGATGGGGCTGGGGGAAGCATTTCTTCACGCAGATCTGTTGGAGCTAAGGTAGTTGAAGCTGATGGAGCACCTCTAGTTGACACAGAAGCTTTGCATGCCATGATTCGCTTATTTCGTGTAGTTCAGGTATCAATTTATGATATAGAGCGGTGCTTTGGAATGCTTTTTCTATATTGTTTATTTATTGCCCCTTTCATTTTGCAGCCACTCTATAAAGGTCAATTGCAGAGGCTTCTTTTGAATCTTTGTGCCCATAGTGAAACTAGAACTACTTTGGTGAAAATTCTGATGGACTTACTTATGCTTGATGTAAAAATGTCTGGAAGTTCTTCCAGTGCAGTTGAGCCACCGTATAGACTTTATGGTTGTCAGAGGAATGTAATGTACTCTCGTCCTCAATCTTTCGATGGTAAGACCAGCTGATCAATCTTATTAATGATTAATATATAGTTCGAGCTATTGTGACAGTCAGGTGATTTGATATATATTCTTTTGATGATGGATGAAGTTATTGAAAAGTCTATCTGTATTCTTAGTGGCATGATTATTGTTATATAGGAGTTCGCTAATATTATTTGCTGAATCTTTTTCCCCCTTATCTTTTTCCTTAGGAACAGGATTTCACTAATATTTTATGTTTGTTTGGTTATTTGGTTACATAGGAGTTCCTCCCTTGCTCTCACGTCGCATACTTGAAACTCTCACGTATCTTTCTCGTAATCATCCATATGTGGCAAAGATTTTTCTTGAGTTTAGTGATCCTCTTGCACCACCAAGAGCACCAGATAATGCCAATGAGGCACATGGTAAATCAGTGATTGTTGTTGGAGATGAAGTTAACAATCAAAATAATGAACACATGTCCCTTGCAATGCTTTTGAGTCTATTAAGGCAGCCTCTCTATCTGAGGAGCATAGCTCATCTTGAGCAGGTGTCGATTTATTTTTATATAATATTTTGGCAGCTTATTTATCTGCTTGCGGACATTTCTGACATGATTATTGTTTATTTCTTTTTTATTATTTGCAGCTGCTAAATCTTCTTGAGGTTATCATTGATAATGCTAGAAGTAAGTCTAGTTCATCTGACAAACTTCCAAGTTCTACTTCTGAGCCCTCATCTGGTCCACAAATTTCTGCATTGGAGGCAGATGCAAATACTGATTCTGGTGTTACATCTTCTGGGCTTGATAAAACAACTAATGCTGTTGATTCCTCCAAATCCAAAACCTCCGGCCATCTTGAGGAATCTGAGACTCAGAGAGTACTGAGTAGCCTACCGCAGGAAGAACTTCAGCTTTTATGCTCATTACTTGCACAAGAAGGGTATGACTTTGGGCTTATGTTTGTTGATTGCACTAATTCTGTTAGCATGCTGGCCTAGATGTATTTAGTTGCTGTAACTAGGAGCTGCTGACAAATGTGGGAAGTGTGGGGTGTGACACAATTAGTGGAAAATTAATTTATCTTTATAACTGTTCAGATTGTTCTACCAAAATTGCAGTGAGTAGTGATAGATTGTTTCTAGCATAATAATGTTCATTCAACATTTATCATTATGTTTATGTGGTAGTTACCTGGGTCTTGTTTCAGGCACTCTACCTGCATTTTGTTGATAATACTGAACTTCATGGCACTTTCCATTAGACCAGATTATCTAGTTTTTATAAAGCAAATTCTGCATATTTTAACAATTATGACCTTGATCTGATGGGTAATGTGTTTCTTTTAGTTTGTCGGATAATGCATATGCTCTCGTGGCGGAGGTAATGAAGAAATTAGTGGCCATTGCTCCAACTCATTGTCAGCTCTTTGTCACTGAGCTGGCTGGGGCAGTTCAAAACTTGACTTCATCTGCAATGGATGGATTACGTGTTTTCAGTGAAGCAATCAGATCTCTTCTTAGCACATCATCTTCTGATGGGGCTGCAATTTTGAGAGTTCTGCAAGCCTTAAGTTCCCTTGTTGCCTCACTGACTGAAAAAGAGAATGATAGAATTACTCCTGCTCTGTCTGAGGTATGGGAAATCAATTCAGCTTTAGAGCCTTTGTGGCATGAACTGAGCTGTTGCATAAGCAAGATGGAGTCATACTCAGAGTCTGCCTCTGATTTGTTCACCCCTTCTCGTACCAGTTTGTCTAAGCCATCAAATGCATTGTCTCCACTTCCACCAGGATCTCAAAATATTTTACCATACATAGAATCTTTCTTTGTGGTTTGTGAGAAGCTGCATCCTGCTCAGCCAGGTGCTAGTCATGATCTGGGCATTCCTGTTGTTTCTGATGTTGAAGATGCCAGAGCATCTGCTACTCAACAGAAAACGTCTGCACCTTCTGTGAAAGTGGATGA
This sequence comes from Leucaena leucocephala, assembly GCA_037074615.1. NCBI lineage: Eukaryota > Viridiplantae > Streptophyta > Magnoliopsida > Fabales > Fabaceae > Leucaena > Leucaena leucocephala. The sequence goes on along the minus strand of CM073517.1, from coordinate 2,699,862 downwards.
GAAAAATGCTGTTTTTGTCAAGTTCTCAGAGAAGCACAGGAAACTACTAAATGCTTTTATCAGGCAAAATCCTGGTTTGCTTGAGAAATCATTCTCCCTCATGCTGAAGGTTCCAAAATTTATTGATTTTGATAACAAGCGTGCCCACTTTCGGTCAAAGATAAAGCATCAGCATGACCATCATCACAGCCCATTAAGAATATCAGTTAGAAGGGCGTATGTTTTGGAGGATTCTTATAACCAGCTTCGCATGAGATCTACTCGAGATTTGAAGGGAAGGTTGACTGTTCACTTCCAGGGGGAGGAAGGTATTGATGCAGGTGGTCTTACAAGGGAATGGTATCAATTATTGTCCAGAGTTATCTTTGACAAAGGAGCCCTTCTTTTTACAACAGTGGGCAACGAATCAACATTTCAGCCTAACCCTAACTCAGTTTACCAAACAGAACATCTTTCTTATTTCAAATTTGTTGGAAGAGTGGTAAGTTCCATTTGCAACTTCGCGTTGTTTGTTTGCTGTTTTTCATATGTGTTTCTTAATCTTGCTACATTGTCCAGGTTGGGAAAGCATTGTTTGATGGTCAGCTCTTGGATGTCCATTTTACTCGCTCATTCTACAAGCATATACTAGGGGTCAAAGTTACATATCACGATATTGAAGCCATTGATCCTGACTACTACAAAAATTTGAAATGGATGCTTGAGGCATGTGCATTTTTGTACTTCTTTCTTTCAACACAATTTCCATTGATTGCCATCTTGTTGGTTGTGGCAGTATTCTTACATGTTTCTGGTTTGTTTGCAGAATGACATTAGTGATGTTTTGGATCTTACGTTTAGCATTGATGCGGATGAAGAAAAGCTGATCTTATATGAACGGACAGAAGTAATGACTGCTCTTGATGCTTCTTGAGATAATACATTAGATTGCTTAATTTTGTATTGTCTGATATTGTTGACAATGTTTAGGTAAGTGATTATGAGTTGATTCCTGGTGGGCGGAATATCAAAGTTACTGAGGAGAATAAGCATCAATATGTTGATTTGGTTGCTGAGCACCGGCTGACCACTGCTATTCGACCTCAAATAAATGCCTTCTTGGAAGGATTCAATGAATTGATTCCAAGGGAGTTGATATCCATATTCCATGACAAAGAATTGGAATTATTGATCAGCGGACTTCCTGATATCGATTGTGAGTTTTTTTTTGCATTGTAAAACATATCCTTATTCTTATATATTAACTGCTCTCCAGTCCCCCTCATCTTTTCAACTACCCGAATGCGTGGAATGGTAATTTTAACAAACTCTTTTGCATCATTTCAGTGGATGACTTGAGAGCAAATACTGAATATTCTGGATACAGTGCTGCGTCACCAGTTATCCAATGGTTTTGGGAAGTTGTCTATGGTTTCAGCAAAGAAGATAAGGCTCGACTATTGCAGTTTGTGACAGGCACATCCAAGGTAAAATGCTTTGTGTTTTGAGTGATTATGGGGCTATTATAAATATTAAGGAATTTGCACATGTAGACTTGTGAACATTTTTTATCTTTAAATAGTTGTAAATTGAACTTGTTACCATTTCCCGTATCACTTCTTTAATAAGCATTGTTCTGCAGCTTTTGCGTTTGTATTGTAATTTCTTTTTCCTATTTCAATCTAATTGTAGACCAATATCAATTTGTTTGAATAGTAAAAAATCCTCCTTCATGATGCCGAGTATGTGATTGGCTCAACTCTTGATGATCTGAGGCACACCTTTAATTTATAGAATAGGCTTAGAATAGCACTTATGGTTTCTTCATGGTTGTTCCTGCGGCAATCTCAGCCTTGCCGGTCTCCTCTGCTGGAGATGATACCTTTTTCCTACTTATGATCTGATTTTTTAGACCTGGAAACTTTTTGCTGTTCTATCTAGTCTTGCTAGAACAATAAATCCTGGGCTGTGAGAAAACTATGAAGTTTATGTGGGCTCTTATTTTTGCCACCAAATTTTAGGTGCCTCTGGAAGGTTTCAGTGCTCTTCAAGGAATCTCAGGTTCTCAGAAGTTTCAGATACACAAAGCATATGGGAGCCCTGATCATTTGCCTTCTGCTCATACTTGGTACCTTCCTGCTTCCTGCTCACTTGATTCGTCTTTTATTGTGTTTGGCTTTTGACATCTTTAAAGTTCTAGCTTATGTTTCATTATTTGACTGATGATTGATATCATGACTAAAAACACTTAACGTGCATTCTTTATTGCAGCTTCAACCAGCTAGATCTACCTGAATATCCAACTAGACAACAATTAGAAGAGAGGTTGCTGCTTGCAATTCATGAAGCAAACGAGGGGTTTGGATTTGGTTGATAATCGTTATTTTATTTATTTATTTAGTCTGGGGTAGGTTGGTGGGATATATACTCATGTATTACATATTAGGTCATCAGCTATTGTGCAGTTTGGCAATCTTTTTTCAGTTCATATTAAATTGTTAATATGTTGTACAGTCGTTTATTGCAATGGGAAAAATGCCTTTTGCAGTTTTTCAGTCAGCCTCTTTGCATCCGTTACATATCTCGTTTGTTACTTCTGCAACTGTGATTTTGTTCCCTATATAAGCTAGCACCTTCCTGCAAATATTGCCCTGATGTTAATAATGACAAATCATACGCATACTTGAAGCATCGCGTGGTCATCGCCCCGATAATCCAATCGAAAATAACGTGTGAAAACAATTGGAGTTAGGTCTATGATAGTCGGGAAAGATGAGAAGAAAATATGCTAAGCATAATGCCAAAAAAAAAAAAAAGGCACTGTATTTGTTGTCAATACCAGGTGAGGCATCATACTACTGAACGCTCTCGGCGATAATTTCATGAAGGTACCTAATCTCCAAGAGCAGAATAACTAGATTTCTGAATATACAATTGACGTCTAACAACCGCAGTCTGAACTGGCTAGAGAAAAATCTGAATTGATTAGGCTATTTGATACAATCAAAATATATGTTAACCGATGCATAAAAAAATGTTGAATCGTCCCAATTAAATTCGCCACAGAATATAGGACATGAATTCATATGAGGGGCAACGCAAATACGGCGCATTGCCTTCAACTGCAAATTATAAATTAGACCTAAGTTTCAACTGCAAATTATAAATTAGACCTAAGCTAGTTTTGCTATTCGAAAAAGTGTTGTTTGCAAACAAAGAGCAGTAGGTGGTACTAATGACCCCCAACGGGCAGATATACAGTCTTTCTGTGTGGCCACAAAACTCGTTAACTCTGGTACCAACCCCTTCTAGGTAGCCTTGATACAAATCACCCTCTTGGATATTTCTTTCCTTTGGCATCATCTTTGATAATAATGCAAAAGCTATCCGGAAAATCATCCGGCCACAGAACTATGTCATTTCCGTGAAGAACCATCTTTGCAAGATAATCTGCTGCTCTATTAGATTCACGCCACGTGTGAGAGACCTGATATTTTGTCAAACTTACTTTGAAGTTTCCATATAAGCTTCAAACATATATTAGCTTTAAGACATGAAGGCTGTTCTTTATTGATAGTTTTCACAACACTCATTGAATCAGATTCCACCCGTACTACTTTGATCCCCTGACCCCAAGCAAGAACAAGACCTCTCCATATAGCGCATAGCTCAACCAAGAAAATATCTCCTTTTGGAACTCTGGAGACAGAAGCGCATAATGTTTCTCTCTTGTGATCACGTAGTAGCCCACCAACACTAGCATTTTCTTTATGTATAGAACCATCGGTGTTCAACTTTGTCCATCCAAACTCTGGCTTTATCCACCCACACCATCTAATGGTTCGGGAAACTGGACTCAAGATTTGCAATTTGGTTAATGTTCTTTAGTAGGACCATCCCTTTGGATCTCTTGTGAGAAGCCATGGATGGTAACATGTATGTGCTCTCTGTGACGCATGACTCTACCCTCAAATTATTTTCTTTCGCTTTGTGTTTCTTTCCCTGAAGATGTGCCCCTAAGCAATTTTCACTGGAAGTAGTGAGCTGACATATAGCACAGCTCCATTCTTTCTGGGCATTTTTCTTGCAAGTTGATCTATTGTGATTCCTTTCTGTTGAGTCACGACCAAGATCATAACTCCCCTGATGCAGAGAATTATTAAGCAGTTAGTATTTATTAGTACTACTACATTATGATAGTGATTCAATAAGTGTTTAATTAAATGAGAATCTTAGGAATCGGTAGTTGTAGCAAACAACTGCCTCCTTTTGGGGAGTGGTTTCCTTCTCAACGTTACACTTAAACATACAAGGAATAAAATTCAATTGGTCCCTGATCATTTATTGCACCAAATCATATAAATTTGCAACATTTAACATTCAATGAATGGGCTGTCAGTTACTTGATGTACCTTAAAAAGGACAAATACTCAATTGAACATAACTGATTTATTACAGATTTCTTATCAGGCATTTGACTTGTAATAATTTAGCTGTTAGAAACATCAAGTTTGTTGTGATTATCCAATTTGAAACTTGTGCACTTTTGACTGAAGATATTCTAAGACCTCTTCCATCTGCCGTCACGACAATATTGCTTAGGTAAGTACTTATAAATATATGATGCACCCTAAAATAAGCTAACACCAGCAAGATGGTTGCCATCCCTTTCATATGAGGCCACCATATGAAAACAAATTCAAACTGAGGTGAAACTGGCAGCAGAGAAAATGATATTCAAACACAAGAAAAGAGTTGATTGATGTCAAGATGCAGAATATGATACATGTAAGTGATCAGACAGTGTGAAACTTCTTCATCCCTTCTTTGGAGCTAAAACCATTCTGATTTCATTGTAACTTCGGACTATTCTAACTCACGTTGGTTCTCAAGTCTCGTAATTTACTTCATATAATTTTTGAACCTTATTAGAGTTGAACAAAGAATTTGAATGTAACAAGTTAGACAGTGAAAACAAAACAAACCAAGTTGTATGTAATCCTCAATTATGAAATAGCAGTAACATTTCAAAAGAACTTTCACTAAATGGGAACTAATAGGCTAATTGCACTGTCTGACGGCAACAGTCCAAAAAATAATTCTGTATAAGATTTAGATAAGCTGGGCCACCCAAAACATGTCTAGTAAGATGAACTTGAGATGTAGAAAGGATTGGAAACCCAGCATCATCAGAGTGGCATTGCATCAGCGACCATAAAAGTGATAAAAAATGCGCAAAAAGCAACCAAGATTGTGTATCATTTTTAGTTACAGATGCAATTAGGGCATCGACAATGATCCTTCTGTTGGATTACAATCGCAATTTTTCATCGTTTGGCTTACAATCAAAATGATCAAAGCACTATAAACAGTTTGATATTAGTCCGATGTGACCAACCATACCACGCCCAAAAAACGTACTTATTCAAAATTCACGAACTAATCTATAAATTACCAGTCAAACAGCCCTGCAAGTTCCTTTTCCATGATCTTAAACAAAGAAAACATAATCCAAAAAGTAAGGCATCGACGATTGCTGGAGTGAGAACCACTCTCCATGGCCCGAATAGACACAAACCTACAGCAAACACACTTGAACTTAGAGATCAAATCGACTATTCTCAGGCATTCGAAAAAGGAATACTAAAAACTGAAGAAATAAAAGTACTCAGAAGGCAACTGGCAACTTACAGGGGACAAGTAAACTCAATGGAGGCCTGCATGTCAGGGCAAACAAGCAATTGAGATATACACGCGAATGCCAACAGCTAAATAGTATTTTGCAAATAGAAGCAGTTCTTCGGGATCATAATGCACTGTATGGCAAAAGTTTCAAATGATTGGAGGGCTCGTAAAAGGAAAACAAACCGAATGATTTTGTCAGGAGGATCGTCAGAATAACTTCGCGACCCATTTCTTCCATCTATTCCTTCTCCTCCTGTTTATATGGAGATGCTAGCATCAAGCAGCAAAGAAACAGAGAGTCAGAAGACCAAGAGTCAACATATAGTCATATAGATACTGACATATATAATTCATCAACACTGTTATATAATTGATCAAGAAGTCTATTGTTTTTTTTGTGAGCCATTGGGATTAGATTAAGGGAAAAAGACAGAAAACAGAAAAATATTTTTTGAAATTAAAAAAAAAACTTTTAAATTTTAAAAAAGATAGATTAGGTAGGAAGTTCAATCAATCTGTAATTTATAAATTTTAGAGAATAAATACCATTATATGAGTTATAAATAATATTATGGAAGTTGTAAATATCATTGACAGAGTTGTAAATACTATTATGAGAGTTATAAATACTATTGACAAAGTTATAAATACTATTATAAAAATTACAAATACTATTGATAGAGTTATAAAAAGTGTAATTTCATCTTTTGCCTCAAATTTGCAAATGACTGTTTGCAACTCTGCTAATAGTATTTGTAACTCCCATAATAGTATTTGTAATTCTGCACAGGAATTTATAAATGACAGATTAAACCTCCTGCCCAATCTATCCATTTTAAAATTTAGAGACTCTTTTTATTTTTTTAAATTTCAAAAAAAAATTTATTGCCTTTTTCTCTTAGATTAATTGGGTTAACTCAATTAAAAATTTGCCAACTATTACAATTAATTACATTCTTTTCTTCGATAAATAAAATTGATATGATTGTATTTACAAATTTCATTAGTTAATGTAGTTTATTTTAATAAAAATTATAATGTAGATTTTTTTTAAATTTGTTTGGTCTAATCAATAGTTGCGATTAAGAGTTAGTATATAATTGCATCAAATAAATTGCGTAAATTATGTGAGGATCCTACTTTTATTTATTATAACAAAAAAGATATTATAATTTTTTTTTTGATAATAAGATATTATAATTTTTTAATACCAAAGCAACCCTAACATTTTTTTCCCCTTAATACATTATATGGCTATATATTCATGTACTACGGTAAAATGATTAATGGACCGTGGTAAAAAAAAAAAAAGATTAACGGACTAATTTATTTAAAAAAGGTCATCACTTCACTCATCTACGCTGTCACTAGGCTGGGTCCTTGCGTGCGCCCTTGGTCGTAATTTCCCGCCTTTCACTGAATTATTGCCAGAATAGCTCCCTCTCCCTCTCCACATGTCTCTGAGTATTGATGACCGAGCATCTCACGGGGCGGAACCAAGTGTAAAGACAATCAAGTTTCCGACCATGACGCCCTTGAAGACCAAGTCTGATTCTCTTTACACCACTATTATTTCCAAAAATATCTGGGAACTTAATTTTAGGATTTGCATTGTTTCGCCATTAATGTCTGCGTTGCATTCCGCCATGAAGTTGTGCGAGACAAGCCAGTTGATATTTCATAAGTTGGAATTCCGAGAACAAGATTGATTGATACCATCCTCTTATCGGAAAGAAATTACTGTTCTCGTTCAAAATGCCATCTTTCTTCATTGGGTTATGCCTGCTTTTTATCATCATCTGGCTCTTCTACACGTAAGTTCCCGATGCCTCCCTCCTCAGTTGTTGTAAGTCGTTTTTCTTTTTGGTTTTCATGGAAACAAATTTAATCTCAAAATCTCGTAGTATATTTAGGTTTGGTAGGCTGGTACTGATAAACTGAAAGCCTTGTTTGCGCGGGGAATTTTGCACTGGCAGTGGGAGCTGCTGAGTTGAATTAATTAATGATAGGAAAGGGGCAACCAATTAAATATATTATATAATTCAAGATTTAGTCATGGAGAGAGATATCGCGGGAAGTGTATGTGCCTTCCTTTTCACGTATTAGCTTCATTTCACTAAATGCTGCTGATCGAATGAGTTTGTTGAAGCGTTCAGAAAGGTGCCTTTTGTTTTACTGTCTCACATACTTTTACATTTTCTTCAGCTCGTTGTGTATATTGCCTATCGGAATGGTTTGCTAATTTTAGTAGTTGTAATACTCCTACTTCTTCTACCACTTCTACGATGATTAGTTAACAGCAGAAATAGTTTAGAGTTAGGCAAAATAGATGTTCACGAGCCTTCAAATTAGAAAAGTAGACAGTTTAAACATGGAGAAGAAGAGTCTGTGAACTTGGCATAAATCATTTCTTTATTCCTTTCGTCAAACTGGTAACTAGTTTGGCTTTATCATGCTAATGAAAATATTCTTAGCTTTTTAATTTTTTTAGACATTTTATTTTACAGATTCTGATAATGAATCTTTTTACAGATTTTTTACTACCTTTCTGAGTTTCATCTTGAGCCAAACCTTGGGAGCATCTGTTGGATTTCATGTGGGAACATGGAATTGTTTAAGAGATGTGGTGTTGAAGTTTAGAAAGGTTTGCCTTCATTTACTGCCTTATCTTATAATAGGAGTTTTCAAGGGCATTCGGGTTTTTATCTAATTATGGCATGCATCTTATTAGGCTGCTAAAGAAGAAGCAAGGTTCACTTTAGTTTAATCAAACATCATTAAAATAAATGAAGTATTGTCTGGATGTTTAAATCAAATTATCCTGCAGAATGTCTACATGGTTTTATTATATATTTGATGATTGATTTTTTTAGTTTGTCTTATCCCTGTTCTCCTCTCTACCCTGGTCAAAACTTGAGTTATTATTACCTTGCGTGTCACACCTATTTTCATTTCCAACTGGATGGTCATAGACCTTAATGTGGTAAAAAAACAAATTTTTAATTATAATTATCAATATACATATAAAATTAAGATGAGGATTGTTTCTTTATTACTCATCTTGATTTCTGTTTTTTCAAAGAAGAAGACTCCTCCCTGCATTGGAAAAAAAGACTCCTCTCTCAAAAAGTTTGATTATTACTGTGCAGTGCACAGGTGCTCTGTTAGTTTTCATATATAATTAAAATGTTATATTGAAAATATATTTTTGTTAATTGGTGGTGGATCTTTCTAGATTAAAACATTGCTTGTGGATTTAGTTGTCTTTAGTTCCCAGGCTCTTTCCATTGTTTCCTCTGTGTTTGTCAGAGCAATCCTTGTTATAGCTTCTGCCATTGTGCCATATAGTTGGGATGTATTGTCTCTTTCCGAGATATTACTAAATGGATCGTTGTCCATCCTTGCATTTATTAGTTATTAATTGTTTTATTTTTTAGTTACAGCCCCAGTCTGGGAGATCTTAGTTAAAATCATGTTTTATTCTATTTGGATGTAATGTTTGTTTTGTTAGCAGACTTCCCTTTTTAAGGTTTCATTGCAATATAATTATTTGATCTTTAACATGTACAGGGTGCTGCTGAATCTGTATACGTTGGTGAAATTAAACTCAGCTTATGCTGGGCGAGTTGCCTTTCTCCTCCAAAGTTTCAAGTATCACTATGTGACTTAAAATGTGTTTTGAGATCTTCAAACAAAAGCCATGGGAAAACAAAAAGAAGGAAATCCCGTGCTTCATCCCGATCTTCAGGCAAGAGAAAATGGATGATGGTTGTAGCCAACATTGCAAGATATCTGTCACTTTGTGTGAGAAGTGTGGTTCTGAAGGTACGAACCTCATAGTATCTTTTGGTTTTTCCCGTGGTTTCCATGGGTTTATTTACATTGTTATGTATTTGTGTGTTTTTTCTTTGTTAAATGTTTTGATTTGAGGGTTTCTTATCTTCACCAATTCATAGTTTCTTCTCATTTCAATTCAACTTTTATTTTTTAGATAAAAAATAGTGCTGGCAAATTTATCACGTGCATGGCATGTTGTAATGGCATTTCATAATATAAATTGCATTATAAGAGTAATTAAAAAATAATATGTTGTGATTAGTGGTGGAGCCTGGAGTTGGAAAAATACATTGCCAATACACACAAGCTACCAGCATAATCCTAATAAGTTCAAGTCCAACTCTAAAATTTTGGAAGAAAGAAAAATGATCTGTTTTGAGTGTGAAAAACTTTATTTCTGTGAATTTAAAAAATATCAAAATTCAATACTATATATCTGCAGTTCACTAAATTTAGCCCCATCTTGTCTTTTTGGCTCCACTATAGTTTTTGATATCCTCAAATGTAATGATTATTTTGAGAAGTAATCATTTATTACATTGAATCAAGTAACCACTTATTACACTAAACTAACTCACATTTTTTCTTTTTGTTTCTGTTTGGGTTTGTGTTATAAGCTTTTATGGGTGTTTGGAATTCTCTATTGAATGTTGCAGACACCAAAAATGACTATTGAAATCAAGGAATTGAATGTGGATATAACAAAAGACTGCAGATCCCAGTCAAATTTCTTCTTTAGGATAAATTTAGTACCAATTCGTATTCATCAGTGCATTATTGGCAACCAATCATCTGATGCTAGTGCTGGAGGATGCAGTTCATCAGGCCAATCAGCAATTGCCACAACAGAAATGTCTTCTGCACCTTTTGTCTGTGAAAAATTCTCCATCTTGTGTGAATTTGGTTGTGATAGGTATTTTTCCTACCCTAGAGATATCTTTTTTATATTCATCTGGCTCCAGTAGTGGTTAGATAAAAGAAGTTAATTGTGCGTGGCGGCGGCAAATGGTTGTTTGGGTGGGTTTGAAGTTTGTGTAAAATATGGATGGATGAAATAAGATTTAGGACCATGTAACTATTTATGAGCCACTTAATATTTTTAATAGGTCACCTAACAACCCTTGACTCTAGAAAAAAAGCTGAATGACCCTTGACCCTTTTATCAGGGTTAGACTTGACAACAACCCCATAATCCTCTTCCAGGTAAATAATATGTGGGTGAGTGTGTGTCAATTTGTTAATTACTTATTGCAATATTTCAGTAAGTTTTTTAAATTTTTTTATAACTAATCATTGATCTAATTTTCCTCTTCAACCATTCAATTAACAACAATAAATCTTATCCCACTAATAAATTGCATGAAGCTATTGTGTTCCTATACTATATCTTGTCTCTTTGTTAATATTTTGTTATGTTATAGATTTATTTTTAATGTTGAAAGAGGGTTTTAAAAAGAGAGGATGTGAGTATATGTAAGTAAATAATAATGAAACATATATTGGTTTAAAGGTTATCCATGGGTTGATCCCCTAATATTCTTGCATAAATTTTGCCCCATCACCAATTGTGCGCTAAACGAAACTAATAGAATTAGTTCATTTTGCACATCATCAATTATCAGTTTCTAGTAGTTTGGCATGTAACTGGCACTCTATGTGTGCCTTGGATTTTTCCCATCTATGGGAGCTGTCAAATAAAACTTCCTTTTTATTTTTTGTAACTGGACATCTGTTTTAGCATTAGGGCCAAGGATTTCCAGTCTAAAAGTTTTGTCTTTGATTTCTTAGGTTAGCCTTCTTCCTTATCTATTAATATCAATATTTGTTTGTATCGATATTGCTCAAGGGTATAATAACAATATTTGTGCCCTTAATAGCTTAAACTTTTGAGTTGAAATGCCCCTTAACATGATATCAAAATTTCTATGATCAAGCGGTGATGAGTTTAATTCTCGATGCCCTCATTCTTCATGATTAAATGAAATTTAAGCATATGGCAGGTGGTCCTGTCTTTTTCCATGCTGCAAGCCCAAAGGGCTTTCACATGTGAGGGTCTGTTAAAGATTATGATAAATTTCTGCTTAGTAATCATTGACACACAATATTCATTTTTTCCCTTGAAAGAGGGCTATTCTTCATATACTTCATTCATTCTTATTTTATCCCTGGCAGTTCCTATACAAGTCTTTTTAATTGTAAACATTATAAAAGGGTCATCTTGGTTCATACTTCATAGTAGGGTTTGCTTGACTTAAATTTGGATACTCTTGTTATCTTCCTTTGCTATACTTTTTTATCCTTTTATAGCCACTAAGTTGCTTATGGACATAGGGAAGTGGGCGTTACTATTAAGAATGTGGGTGTTTCCTTGGGAGAAGTTGCTGTGAATTTGAATGAGGATGTTTTTTTCAAGAGAAAGAGTTCAGTGGAATCTTCTCCGGGCTCCAATGATATTATAGAGTCAAGTGATGATTCTACGGCCTCAAATAAACTTTCAAAGAACCAGAAAGCTCTAGCGGCACTTTCCAAATACACGATGATGTTTCCTGAAAAGGTAATGAGTTTTGATACACTTCCTATATTGGTGAGAGAGACGGGCTACAAAGGTGCAATATATAATATATCCTTGTTAAACAATTAAGTAAAGGAAGGAAAAATGGATTTTAATGACTCCTGATACTTAGGAAATTGTATAAGCTCACCCACCAGCGTATGTCATAACGGTTAATTTACTGCCAAAAAAGAAACCCCAAATGTATCCAAAGCAAATAATGTGTTGGCAAATGCAAAAACGTGTATCAAAAGCAACTCTGAACACCAACAACTTGAACATTTAGCCACAAAACAGGGTCAGCAACGCAGACAAAATATAAACTCCTGATCAAGGACAAAAAGTGTGCCCAACCAGTATCCAAACAGCCACAAAAATTCTGAAGCTGAGCGAGAAACAGTGCACAAACACACCAAACTACTACAACACAATTTTCTTGATTTGGTTTAGATAAATTTGTTGCCTATGTCTACTCAAGTTATCCTGCAAAATGGCAAAAAGATTTTCAAGGTAGTTTTAATGTTTTTCATCTATGAATAAACAGATTTAGCATGTGTCTGAAAGCCCTACTTCTGCCAAAACCACTTAAAGGAAAACAAATACTCTGTTAATGTTTCTATTTATGAAAAGGGTTATAAAATAGTTTTAACATCATCTGTTTTAATTTTTATTGATAGGTCAGCTTCAATTTACCAAAGCTTGATGTGAAATTTGAGCATCGTGAACATGGTCTTTCTGTTGAGAATAATGTCATTGGAATCCAATTGGAAACCTCTAAATCTCGAGCCACTACCAATGATGGAGATTGTACACGCCTTGACTTCAAACTGGAGTTTAGCGAAATTCATGTATGAATTTGCATTGCTGACTTTGGCAAGACTCTTGAGATATTTTTTTCTTGTTTCTTGCTGATAAGTTTTCTTGTCTCATTTATGCTACAGCTTCTTAGAGAAGCTGGTTCTTCGTTCCTGGAGTTATTGAAGTTAGATGTGGTCCTTTTTGCAAATGTCCCAGTGCAGGTAAGTTATCCGCAGTCCACATAAGGCATCTTTGTATCACTCTATAAGTGGTCTTCCTTTGAATTTGCACTAAGGAATAATTTGCTTAACAATTAGTTCAAGAACTTGATAAGCAATCTTTATAGAGAGATTTATTGAAAGCTAGCTGGCAATTGAAGTCATATTACCTTTGGTAATCACCTGTAGATTTTGCGGCTTTCACATTTTTTTAGACAAGATTATATGCCATCATCATTTGGAAATTATATTGTAATATCTACCAGAATTTGTTGCCCCTATTATGGCTCCAAGTAACATAATTTTAGCTCGATATAAATGAGTTTTAATTCAGATAGATGGATAGGCTTTTGGAGCTTTAACTTTATGATCTACGGATTGGCTTCTTCGTGGTTTCCCGCTAATGGTCTTTTCAATGTGGTTTCTTTGTGGATTTACAAAGGGCTGTAAAGCCCTTTGAGCTGATGCATATTTCTTTGTTTTTGGAGGACTTTATGTTTTGCTCTATTTTTATATTAAAATACTTTGCTTGTTGCAGAAAACCACAATTCTTTATATCTTTTGAGAAATTTATTTGATGGTTAGGAAAAATACAGGGGCAGAGTATAAGATTCCTCTCAGAGATACAAAATCAATCTAAGGCACCCTAAAGGAAATGAAAGGTGCTGGAAAACTGCAACTTTAACAGTGTGTTTGGATGGAGAGAAAATTATGGGAGGAGAAAAGTAGAGGAGAAAATTGATTTTACTTTGTTTGGATTAGGAGAGAAAATTGGGGGAGAGGAAAAGTGGAGGGGGGAAAATAGTGTGAGGCCCATATGTTTTTGCCCCCAAATTTTCTCTCCAAAGTTGGAGAGATTTTGGAGAGAAAACTGAGCTTCCAACCTGCCCCTTTCGCCTCATCATTTTGGAGAGAAAACTGAACACAAAATCAGCTTCTACCCAAAAAAGACGGAAAGAAATAATACGAATTCATTATGTATTTAAAATATCTTAAAATGTTCATTTTAAATTTAAATTTATAAAATTTTTTAAAATAATTTTACAAGTAGACTCTGAATATAATAGCAATTGACGTGCAAATTTTTTGTAGATTAATAAAATCCTCATATAAATTATAATTATATTATTATCAATTATAAAAGAAATAAAAAGAGTTTGAGTTTTTAAAAAAAAAATTAATTTTAATAAATCGGGATGTAAGGATATTATCATCATTGTGACATATTTATTTTTATTTTAACTCTTTTCATTATTTTCGGTTGTGAGGTAATATTTTTCTTAATATTTTCATTTCAAAATAAAATATAAAAATAATTTCATTTTAATTTGACTTCAATTATTAATTTGATGGTGTTGAAACTTTTTATCTGAAATTATATTTCATGGCATTACTTGAAAATGGGTTAAAAATTAAATAGGGGTATTATTATCATTGTGATTTCATGCATTTTCTCCCCTCCATCCAAACACAAGGAGGGATAATATTATCACTCTACTTTTCTCTCCCCTCCATTTTCTCCTCCCTCTATTTATTTTTCCTCTCAATGTTCTTCCCCCAATCCAAACACAACATAAATGTGATTTTGACTGGTTTTCTCATATGCCGCCAAGTTATTTAATCTCATTCTCTGTCATAGTGTTTCTTTGGCATTCTGTGAGCCAACTTATTTTTCTTGGGTCACTTGTTTTTCTTCAGCCCATCTTGCCTGTTAGAGCTGAAACTAAAATTAAGCTAGGAGATACGAAATGCAACATCTTAATGAGCATGTTAAAACGTTGGATGGTCCTTCATTCAGCAAAGAAGAAAAGAATGGTACTTGGAGAAGAAGCTTCTAAAGTTGTCAAGCCACAATCAACTAGGGCAGATGAAAAGTCAACAAATCAGGATATCAAGACCCTTGTGTGGACATGCAATTTTTCAGCTCCAGATACAACATTGATGCTTTTCAATATGGCTGGTTCACCAGTATATCATGTGAGTATTTTCTTAGAAATGGATCCTTTACTGCAAATGAGACTTTCCAAGGTGAGTATTTGCTTATATATGTATATGTATATGTATATATGCACGTATATGTAAAATGAAGTAACGAAAAAATGGTTTGAACCTGGAAACTCTTTTTCCTTAGGAGCTAAAGTTCTCAAGTTTGTTATATTTAATTGACCAGTGGTTTTCCCCTTCTGAAGGGATCATTAATAACTTCATAGGATCCCCTTGTTATAATGGCTGCCTGGATTTTAGATTTGAAATTTGAGGCAGAAGGGTTATTTTTAAGTGTTTTTAGTGTTGGGAGGACACCTAAGTGATGATTCCTTGAAATAAAGCTTTCATTTTGAATTGTGAAGCCATGTAATGTTTTTCATTTTTAATTCTAGAGTGTACAGCATTTGGATGCAGTTATCTTTATTATACTTATTTGTTTATGTTAATATATTGCTTGGTTAAAGATATTGATTGTAAAACATCCGTCTACTGATAGGGCCGCTTACAATTACTAGACCTGTTTGCAAACAATATAAATGTGGGGACTACAGTAAACATCAATCTTGGTGAGCTCAATTTGCACTTGGCTGACGAATATAAAAAATGTATGAAAGGAGTCATTTTCGATATGGAGTCTAACTCCGACTCCATTATGCACATAGCAAAGGTTAGTTTGGATTTGGGTAAAAATGCCACAAAATCCTCTGAAGATGGTTCCAAGAGTAGGCTAGGTTTATCTGTTCTAGTGACCCACATGGCAGTTTACCTAACCCTCAAGCGAGTAGAATCACTTGTATCAACGGCAATATCCTTTCAAGCTCTACTTAAAAACCTATCTGGCTCAAAGAAAAAATCAAGTGAGAGCCATGGGCATTCATCAAAATCTTCAGGAAAGGGAATTCAAGTCTTGAAAGTTAATTTTGAGTACTGTTCAATGTATGTTTGTGGTGAGACAGGCTTAGAAAATACAAGTGTTTCAGATCCCAAGCGAGTTAATTATGGTTCACAGGGTGGTAGAGTTATAATTAGCATGTCAGCAGATGGTACCCCACGCAATGCACACATAATGTCCACAGTTGCAAGTGAATATCAGAAACTGAAGTTCTCTGTTTCCCTTGAAATCTTTCGTCTTACTTTGTGTGTGAACAAGGAGAAACAGTCCAAACAGTTGGAACTTGAAAGATCCAGATCTATCTATCAGGAATATATGGAGGAGAACAGGCCTGTAACAAAGGTTGCATTGTTTGAGATGCAAAATGCTAAATTTGTGCAGCGTTCAGGTGGGCACAAAGAGATTTCTGTCTGCTCTCTTTTTAGTGCTACTGATATTACAGGGAGGTGGGAGCCTGATGTACATCTATCACTAGTTGAACTTGTCCTGCAGCTGAAGTTACTGATACACAATAGGAAGCTTCAGGAGCTTGGTAATCAACAAAAGGAAGATGCATCAAATGTTGGACCTCCTATTCCAAAAAGTAAAATGGAATCAGGAAATCTTGAGAAGAAAAAGAAAAGAGAACATATTTTTGCTATTGATGTGGAAATGTTGAATGTATCTGCTGAACTAGGAGATGGAGTTGATGCCAGTATTCAGATTCAATCAATTTTCTCTGAGAATGCTCGGATAGGAGTGCTCCTTGAAGGTCTTAAGTTTAGTTTCAATGGAGCCAGAATTTTCAAGAGCAGTCGCACACAAATTTCACGAATTCCTAGAGTTTCTACAAGTGAATCTGATGCAAAAGGAGCTGTAATCACAATATGGGACTTTGTAATTCAAGGTCTTCATTTTCATGTTTCCATGCCACACAGATTGGAACTTCGTGCTATTGATGATGCTCTTGAGGATATGTTAAGAGCTCTGAAGCTCATTGTTGCTGCTAAAACTAATTTTATTTTCCCTGTGAAGAAGGAAAGTTCTAAAGTTAAAAAGCCTAGTTCAAATAAACTTGGATGCATAAAATTTTGCATACGTAAGGTGACTGCTGATATTGAAGAAGAACCAATTCAGGGATGGCTTGATGAACACTATCAGCTGTTGAAAAAGGAGGCCAGTGAACTAGCTGTCCGGTTGAGCTTTCTGGATGAATATATATCAAAGGCCAAGCAAGGACCAAAACCCACTGATACCAATAATTCTTCTCAAGAAAGGAAGATTTACTTTAATGACATTGAGATTGATGTAAAAGATTCATCTACTATTCAATTCTTGAGAGAAGAAATGTATAAGCAGTCATTCCAATCATATTATAAGGCATGTCAGAACCTAGTGTTATCGGAAGGATGGGGTGCATGCAGAGATGGGTTCCAAGCTGGTTTCAAGCCTAGTACTTCAAGGGAGTCTCTTCTCACAATATGTTTGTTAGACTTGACTTTAAGCATGACAGAAATTGATGGTGGAGATGATGGGATGATTGAGGTTCTAAAGAAGCTTGATCCCATCTGTCGTGAAAATAATATTCCATTTTCCCGACTGTATGGGAGAAATATTCTCTTAAATGCAGGTTCTCTAGAGGCTCGTATTCGGAATTACACACTACCTCTTTTGTCTGCAAGTACTGGTAGATGTGAAGGTTGTCTTGTGTTGGCTCAGCAGGTAAAGTCAAAAGATCTCTTTGCTTTCTTTCTTCTATTTATGCCATCTCATTTACTCTGATTTCAAAGTCCAATTAGGGCTAAGAAGAAAATTCTATTTAAATAGATTATTTATAAATATAGTCATGAATTTAAACAGTGGATCTTGTAGGCCTTCGAAGGGCAATGAAGGCTCTTTTGAGTTAGAGCCTGGTAGTTGCCTTTTGTATTAGTTTTTGTTTAAGGAGGACTCTTTGTCTTCTGTTATGCAATTCTATTATTCTCTCCTCTCATGGAAATTCCCAATATTAGTTTCTGACTTTGTAATTTATCTTTGATTACGTTTACTTCATCTTTGAAGATCTGGTTATTATAATTTCCTTTTTTTCTTTGGTTAGACTAATATATTTAATAGATGGATCTCTTATGGACTAAATGACATCAAGGTATGAGAGTTTTACTGAATAGACTATCATGGCTTACTTCAACAGTGATAGAGGCTATTATTTTCATTAGGCATCCAATAATCATCCTCAATAGTAGTCAAAGTACAATAGGAGGTTTCAGGAAGTATTGATCAATTAAAACTCAAATTTGATATTGATTTTGTTGAAGGTGTTGCACGTGCATGTGTAGGTGTGTGACATAGTTATCTATTTGTTCTGTTTTAATTTAGTCTGTTATCCCCCCCCCCTATTTTTTGCAGTGATACGAATAGGATTTGAATTTGATTTATTTTGGTTTCTGTGATCTTGGGATTTCACTTGTTGGATTCTAGTCTACTTCTCTCACTATTTGTTGCTGGCCTTTCTGAGATATCGAATAAGTTGGCTGAGAAATTTGATTGATTTAAGGTCTTCCGTGCCTTTGTTTAGAGGAGTATAAAAGTATATAATTTAAAAAATCTTTTTTCTTTTCCATGCTTCTCCCCTTTGATTGTAAGGACTGAGATTGGAGAGTGAGATGGCTTCTTAGTGTGTGTGGCGAACTAGTGGGAAGTTACAAAATCAAACATCATATGCAATTTTTTTGAGGTGAGAGTATTTCGATTATCTAACATGGATTATTTTTTAATTGCAAAAATTTTAAAGTTATAAAACTTTAGAATCTTACTATTGAATTTCTTTATAGAAAACTTGAAACATTATTTTATATTTAATTAAATACTTGTTGTTCTCTAGGTTCAGTTTAAGTACTAAAGCCAAAATGCACAATTTGGTATAAAAAATGTACAATCATTTGTAAAGAGCAAACGAGGGATACAATTTAACTTTGATAGTTGTAGTAGAACTGTTGAAAACACTTGAGTTGATAGTTATGGCTGTTAGTCTTTTTTTCCATTTATCCTCCGGTATCTGGTGCTACAAGCAACCAATTAGGCCGGTTCATGGGAATGTAGGCCCATAATGGGGAAATCTCGCTACCTCCGAGTAATTATCACGCTGGCATACACAGGGCTGAACTCGAGACCGCTAGTTATTCTTTTATACTTTTGTCTGTCTGTGTACAGAGGCTGGGTAAATATTTTAATTTATGCAACTAGAGGTAAATATAGCTATGGGGATAGTTAAGGTGTATTTTTGCAGGAAAAAGATTTTAAGGAATAAAGAGATACAAAAAGAGGAGAATAAGAATCCTCCGGAAGCAAACTTGGTAGAATAGCAACATAAAAAAAGAAAGAAAGATAGTATTTGAAAAGAAAACATGAAAGCAGCCCAATCTTGCCGCAAATCTGTGATAGAAACCCCCTTGGAAAAACCATGAGCAGAACACCAACTTGAGGACAGAACTAACTACCATTCTATTGTCCTTTACCACAACTTTTGGAGAGAAAGGTACACGATTGAATATTCCTCACATTTAATAAATTCTGCTTAATCCCCAATGCTTTAGCGTCCTCGTAAACCCCTTAGATCTTATCAAAAGAAAAATTTCCTTTTTAGGACATACCCAATGTTCCCCAAACGCTGCAAGCAATCAACTCCAATAAAATTACAGTTGCTTGACAGTTTAAGCAAAGGTATGCAGAAGGTTCTGAACTATCCAAACACTTGATACAAATATTGGGAGAAAAGATTTTCTATGCATATATTTATGTGTGTTTATGCATGCTTGCGTCTGTGTGTTTTGTTTTTCCTATCAGTTAAACTGAAGTTTAAATTTCCCACTACCCTTTATAGAGAATCAACTAGATAATATTCAACCTAAAGCTGATAATTCTTTATTCTTTATTTCTAACTTATTTTTATTAGGCAACCTCTTTTCAACCTCAAATTTTTCAAGACGTCTATGTTGGGAGATGGAGAAAAGTGAGCATGCTTCGATCTGCTAGTGGTACAACTCCTCCAATGAAGACATACACAGATTTACCCATACATTTTCAGAAAGGAGAAGCATCATTTGGAGTGGGTCATGAGCCAGTTTTAGCTGATGTAAGCTATGCTTTTACTGTAGCCCTTCGGAGGGCAAATCTAAGTGTTAGGAATCCAGGCCCACTTATTGTGCCTCCCAAAAAGGAGAAGAGTTTGCCATGGTGGGATGACATGAGAAATTACATTCACGGAAAAAATTCCTTGCTCTTCTCCGAATTAAGATTGAATGTTTTGGCAAGTACAGATCCTTATGAAGAGCATGACAAACTCCAAGTTGTGACTGGATCTATTGAAATTCACCAGTCTGATGGTCGTATATTTGTTTATTCCAAGGATTTTAAGGTTTTAGCCAGTAGTTTGGAGAGTTTGGCTGATGGGCAGGGTTTTAAGCTTCCAGCTGGTGTCTCAGGTGCATTTTTGGAAGCTCCTGTCTTCACTCTTGAGGTTGCAATGGACTGGGGTTGTGATTCTGGCACTCCTCTGAATCATTATTTATTTGCACTACCAGTTGAGGGGAAGCCTCGTGACTATGTATTTGATCCCTTTAGATCTACTTCTCTTTCCCTCCGCTTGAACTTCTCTCTTAAAGGCTTGGATCCTTCATCAGAAAATCAATCGCCACCATCCATTGCTAGAGATGGTACTGAAGGAGATTATATCGTAAATGATCCTCTGCCCAAAAAGAAGAATGCTTCACCTCCTTCACCAATAGTGAATGTCGGTGCTTATGATCTAGCATGGCTTACTAAATTCTGGAACTTGAACTTCCTCCCTCCACACAAATTGAGGTTATTCTCTCGTTTTCCTCGTTTTGGAGTCCCAAGATTTGTTAGATCAGGTAATTTGTCATTAGATAGAGTGATGACTGAGTTTATGATACGTTTAGATGCTACACCAACCTGTATAAAGCACATACCCTTTGATGATGATGATCCAGCCAAAGGATTGACTGTAACAATGGCAAAGATGAAGTTTGAGCTCTGTAATGGTAGGGGCAGGCAAAAGTATACTTTTGAAAGCAAACGTGACATTCTTGAACCTGTTTACCTAGGAATCGATCTTCATTTGCCCAAGGTATTTCTAAGTAGACAAGACTGTCCGAGTATCGCAAAAGCAATTAACATGACACAGAAAAGCTCGCATTCAGCATCTATGGACAAAATCCTCTGCGAAAAAGATTGCATGGAGAAGAACTATAGTGATGGATTTTTCTTGTCTTCTGATTACTTTACTATCAAAAAGCAGTCCCCAAAGGCTGATCCTGTTAGTTTACTAGCCTGGCAAGAAGCAGGAAGAAAAACTGTTGAGAAGACAAATGTACCATCTGGGGTTGAAAATGGAGGTGAAAGTGAGCATAGGATGTCTGACCCAAGTGATGATGAGGGGTACAACGTGATTGTAGCTGACAACTGTCAGCGTGTGTTTGTGTATGGTCTCAAACTTTTGTGGACTATTGAGAACAGAGATGCTATTGTGTCCTTTGATCGTGGGCTATCCAAAGCCTTTGGACCTCCCAAGCCCTCTCCTTCTCGGCGGTATGCCCAGAGGAAATTACTTGAGGTAAACAAACAGAATGATGGAGCTGAAACCAATCAATCTGATGATGGTTCTAAGAACTCTCCCCCTGGGAGCACTGCCAATTGTTCCTCTTCTCCAGATACAGAGACTTCTGGATCACTTGCGCCACAAAATTCATTTGAGGTGGATGTGTCATCTGGTATGTTTAATATGCTTTAAGAAATTTTGCTAAATGCAATCAATTTGAGTGTGCAAATTAGTTCAGTGACTAGTAGCAAAAGAGAAATTACTGCCATTTTTTGCGGCAAATATTATTCCTGTTTGCATGATCCTTTTAGATAATTCTTGTTGATTGAAATCTTCTTCAGTGCTTGATTAAGAGGCTTGTTCTGCTCTTTCTGTTCTGTTGCCAGATAAAAATGATAATCCGTTGCCAGTTAAAAGTGATCCGTCGTCAGTTAAAGATGAAAACAAAGATGATTCAGAGGGAACCCGACATTTTATGGTGAATGTTATTGAGCCACAATTCAATCTTCACTCAGAGGATGCAAATGTAAGTTTAAAATATGCTTATGCGTTCAAAATTGAATTTCCCTTGGCTTTTCTCAGGCTATATACACTGATTGTTGTGCTTTACTAATGGCTGGAACTTGATGAAAATCATTTTCTTCTTTCTAAACTTCTTTGATTTGTTAGGAAGATCCTATTGCCAAAAGATGAAGACGCCTTTTAGATTTGTTTCTTTTCTAACGTAGATGACAATTATACTCGTTTTGCATGTTTCCATTGTATTCTCTCTTTTCTGATATTTAGTTGTTATTTTTTTTTTGAGTGATGATATTTAGTTGTTACTAATATGCATAATAGAATGCCTTGTTCTTACCACTTGAAATTCGTAATCTTTCACTGTTCAAGTTGTGGGGCAATGGATTATCATTTTCTTAGTGTACTTTTTCATGGATATAACGTTTCCCCTCTGAAAATAGTTGCTAACGCTGGCCATTCTTTCCAGATCAAACAATCAATTTACTGATTTTAAGAGTTTTCTATCAATTTCTTTGAGTTTGTGGACTGTATGATATTTATAGTTAGTAAACTTCCCTGATTTAATGGATTTTAGGTTCTAAAGTTCCCTCTGGAAATTAAACCTGAAAACTGGTACCCAATAGCTTCTTCTGCAAGTTCCTTTCACCATGACCTTAATTAGTTACAGTTACATCTCATGGTTCACTTTAAGTTTTCAGCATTGTTGCTGGACAAGGGGGTGTCTGGGTGGGCTGATGTGAATCAGGGAGATTATCTACCAGAGTGCTGGCGATACCAGTTGGGTCTGTTTCAACTATACACAATTTCCCAAGGGCTTCACAAGTAGTTTAGAATATGGCACTGAAGCGCTCATTTTAACCATCTTGTTTTGTAAGCATGACTAAAAATTTTATACGTGTCCGATATGGCATGGATATAAGGAGTTGAAAACTTACACAGTTCTAGATGTAATATGGCACAATTTTTTTTTATCAACTATTAAAATAATTTATGATAAACCTAGAAAATGTTTGGGTTACGAATAACACTATAAACCAATTTTTCTTAAAAATATTAGCAAGACTGATCATGGGTTTTCTCTTAACAGTTTAATCTTTTAAGTTGTCCTTCATTATATAAATCTTTTTGGGCAATTCTATTTTCTAAACTAAATATGGTAAGTTACTTAGTTAGCACTTCATTCACTTTTTCCTCATATACTTTTAGTAAAGTCAATTGTAGGTGATAGGCCATGACCTAACAACTGAAAATTGAGTTGAAGAGTACCCTGACAATTTTTAGGTTTGGTGAATTTCTTCCTCTTTTTCTCACATATTTTATGTTTTAAATATAATGAATTAATTGATAATAATTAGGTAGGGCGAATAGGCAAGGGATGTATTTTGTCTAGTTATAGATGAAACTTGATCAGCTAACAAGCCTATTGACCTAAAAAAGAAAACCATGGTTTTATAGAGCATAACTGGGTGGGTGAAAGAATTACTGTTCATTTTGTCAAACATGAACCCTTCACTCCAGTTTGGGTATGCTGCAAATTGAAAAATTGAAAAGCATCACAGATTTGAATTGAAAAGTAAGGAAAGATTACTTCTTTGATATTTATCCAGCCAAGTACATTCAGCGTTCAATGTGAATTGAAAATCAGTTTAAGATGCATATTCAAGATGTGTACCGCTGCCATTCTGAAGTATCTGTGCCCCTTATTTTGCAAGCAATTATCTTGTTTTTCAGCCTCCTTCCTTGTGACAATTCATTTAAATTTAAAAGCCTTTGTCAAATTTCTTTGGAATAGCTTCTCATTCGTTCTTGGTAGCAGATTATCTGGTGTTTTTTGTTAATGCTAGATGTTGGATGTGCTCTCTCAACCTGGAAGATTTTCTTTTGATTAGCTACGGCGGCTTTGGTAGAACTCTAAGGAGGAAAAAGTTTTATGGTTATTTATTATCTATTCTGCTCTTGGGTGTATTTAACTTGAGCGAAAATGCTCATATATTTAGCGGTTCTCCTCACTCCTCAACTTTAGATTGGGCTAGGGACAGAACTATTTATTTGGCCCTTTATATGGTGTTTGGTCCATGGTCTCTTTGGGGTTGCCCCCTTACATATTTGCAAAGGGAGTGAGCCTCATTGTTTTCATGTCTTTGTCCTTTCTATTTCTTCTTCGACATTTTTGCCTAGTAGGATATCTTATCCTTTATATATATATATATATTGCATTTTATCAAATGATTTCTTGTTTGTTGAAAAAAATATTATGACCTGTGAAAATACCCTGAATACTCGTTACTTTTTTCTCCCATAACTTGTTTTTCTGATTCATTATTAAATCTTCCTAAGATTACGTTTACCTCATGGATACTTTGCTGTTTGTCTTGTGATATATGTAATATGTACTTTTATACATTTAGTCATTTGATGACACTATAGATGTCTTCTATTCGTGCTTTCTGAGTCACCTAATTTCTTGCCAAACAGGGTAGGTTTTTGCTTGCTGCTGCAAGTGGCCGTGTTTTATCCCAGTCATTTCATTCAGTACTTCATGTTGGATCTAAGATGATTGAGCAAGCTACTGGAACTACAAATGTGCTAAGCGCTGAGCACCAACCTGAAATGACTTGGAATAGAATAGAGATTTCTGCTATGTTGGAGCATGTGCAGGCCCATGTTGCACCAACGGATGTTGATCCAGGAGCTGGAGTGCAGTGGCTTCCCAAAATCCGTAGAGGCTCCCCAACAGTAATGCGAACTGGTGCTCTTCTTGAGAGAGTTTTTATGCCTGGTGATATGTACTTCCAGTTCACGAGTCACAAAGGTGCAACTCCGGAACTCAAGGTAACCTATACGATATTGACATCCTGGTTTGAATATATCCTCACATCACTTATTCCAAAACCAATGCATGTATTTCCATACATGCATATCGTCAAGAAGTATGCTTCTCTAGTTCTTTATGCAACATATGCCTTGGTTGTTCTCAATATTATGTCAACTGCTTATCTTAACTTCTGCAGGTGAAGCCCTTGAAGGAGGTCACGTTTAATTCTCATAATATAACGGCAACAATGACTTCCCGTCAGTTTCAAGTCATGATGGATGTATTGACCAATCTTCTCTTTGCACGCCTTCCAAAGTGAGGATAACCCCTATATTAGCCCTTTCTCTAACTTTAAGCATTATCTATCTCACTACCTCTATAGTATGATTAGCTGTTATTTTGAGTGCTGCAATATCTTCTTTAAGATACTTCGTCAATTGTACAAAACTATTTACATGTCATGTATGTTTCTTCCCTTTTGGTTATATGTTGGATAGGTGATTTCTTCAAATATTATTTGGTAATTCAAATGTTATACTACTTAAAACCTGATCTCTTTTTGTCCTGCAAAAACGAAAAGTTAAAATTTTTTTGTGCTATATGATGATATTTTCAAATTAATTAATTATTGAACACAACACAGGCCTCGAAAAATTAGCTGGTCATTTTCTGGTAAAGATGACGAAGATGTTGAGGAGGAAGCAGATGAGGTGGTCCCTGATGGTATTGAAGAGGTAGAACTTGCAAAGATCAAACTTGAACAAAAAGAGAGGGAGCAGAAGTTGATTCTTGGTGATATTAGAAAGTTATCTTTTTCATGTGATGCATCTGGAGATTCATGTCCAGAAAGGGAAGGTGAGCTGTGGATGATTGCATGTGGAAGACCAATTCTGGTAAGATATCCTTTCAACAATACTTTAATGGATGTGATTAAACAGATTGAGTCCAATTTTAGCTGCCTTTTCTCTATATCCATTAAAAAGAAAGGGTAAATTTATATTAGCCTCCTCTCAAAGTCGGCTAAAGTTTTCTTGATGCCTCAGAACTTTGACTAATTGTTTAAAAAATTATGCTCAGTTCTCTTTAACTAACTTTCTATCAATGCAATTAACGTTTTGTACAACCTAAGATTAA
The DNA here is from genome assembly GCA_037074615.1 of Leucaena leucocephala. Classification (NCBI taxonomy): domain Eukaryota; kingdom Viridiplantae; phylum Streptophyta; class Magnoliopsida; order Fabales; family Fabaceae; genus Leucaena; species Leucaena leucocephala. The sequence continues at coordinate 2,673,852 of CM073517.1, read as the reverse complement.
TTTTATTTTTAACATGACAGTAAAGGTTCCATTTCATCATATCCTCTGTCTTTGTATCTTTTTATTGTTGCTATCATCTTGGTTTGGGTATTCGCCTATTTTGTAGGTGTGGGGAAGGATATTGTGATTCTTATTGCATTTTTTTATTCACTATGATTTTCCATTGTTTTTTAATATGCATTGAGATGTACCGTCTACTTTTTTGTTTTATGCATATTTCTGTAATATGACAAGGTTGCATGAGTAATCAACAGTAGTCCAACACTGGCAGGTGCAAGGATTGAAGAGAGAACTTATAAGTGCAAAAAAATCGATGAAGGCTGCATCTGCATCATTAAGGATGGCTCTGCAGAAAGCTGCACAGCAACAGCTTTTGGAGAAGGAAAAGAACAAAAGTCCTTCCTATGCTATGCACTTATCATGGAAAATTGATAAAGTTGGTTGGAGCATGCTGCTTGATGGTAAATCTTTTGCAGAATTTGAGATTAATGACATGGTAAGAATTTGATATTTAGCAAACATCAAAATATACTTCAAATTTGCTTCTTACTCCGTATGCCATATTGTTTAAACATTTGATCTTCACCATATTAACTCTAACTTAATATATATATTAGTTAGATTTTGCTCCTCTTAGAGGCAAGCTTAATAACATTATTTAAAGGGGAAAGAACATTAGAGCTTGACTCTGCATTATTAAATACAGGTACTTGAATAAATGCAGGAACATTTTTCAATTTGTAGGGCCATGATGTTAACCTCCACTGTTCTTTGATTACAGTGTTGCTAGCAATTCATCTTGTAAATTTCTTAGTTTGTTTCTTTGGGGTCTTGACTTGTAAGGGCATGCTAATTTAGTTATTTTCCTAACATCTTAGATCTATGACTTTGATCGAGATTACAAGGATGTGGGTGTTTCTCGGTTTACAGTAAAATGTTTGGTCATCAGAAATTGTCTGCCTAATGCCAAGTGTGACATGCTTTTATCAGCATGGAATCCTCCACCTGAATGGGGAAAGTATGTAAGCCTTACATTTTTCTAGAATTTATTAAATCCTTCCACGTTTTAGGTTCTCTAAGCCTTACATTTTTCTAGAATTTATTAAATCCTTCCACGTTTTAGGTTCTCACTTCCTCTCTGTAATCTGATATTGCATATTTTCTTTTTTGGTTGTTTACAGAAAAGTCATGCTCAGACTAGATACAAGGCAGGGAGCTCCAAAGGAAGGAAATTCTCCCGTTGAACTTTTCCAGGTAATTGTTACCTTTAGTTCAGTAATAGCGTTTAGTTGGTAGACGTCCTAATCTGCTAATTACTTGAAATCCTATACATAAAAAACTGAGAATGAGATATATGAAAATTCAATGAAGCAGAGCAGTTCTTTATGATAGATCTTCAGGTGAGGAAGATTAGGCCATATTCGATTTGGACATTTCACCATGGGTCAGCCATCATTTAATTAATGTTTTTTCAAAAAGAAAAAACTTATTCCTTAAAAAAAATCCATGCGGCTTATTTTAGTAGTCTTTTTTCAAGTAGATCCTGTCCAAAGATAATAGAACCTTGTCCAGCTAGTGTGGAAAATTCTTTGGCACTTCTTAGAGGACTTGTAAGTTCGAGAACCCACACCTACTAAGTCATCAGTGTAACAAAGGGTTGCGTGGCATTAGCATCTAAGAGATTGATTATAATTCAGCTTTTACAAATCGGTAGCCCTCAAGTAGTCTTGATACTGATGTCTGTTCAAATCAAGTTGATCCGGTAAGCTGTAATATTATCAACAAAGGTCCGTTACAGTACATGAAATATCCTACATGATCAAAACAACAATGTTGTGCAACTAGCATGGTGTCAAGCTTGCATACATTATGAACTGTCAATTGCAGAAGAAGAATAAATATAAAGAGAGAGAGCATGCTAATTACTTAATTCTGCGGTTTTTCTGTAGATAAGGAGTTTATATTCACCTTTTTTAGGAGCATCATGAAAAATCTTATAAAAGTATGAATTTTTTTGGTATATTTGGTTGGAGGACAAAGCAGAACCACGGAAAAGAAGTTCATGCCATTGTATTGGCTTTGTGAATATGTTGTGATTTTTCAACAGAGCTTCTATGACTTTCCTACTTCTTCATATCTTGTATTGTTTAATTTATATTCTCTATTTTTCTGCAAAGTTATGTCATCTACTTTGATAATATTGTCAATCGTGTGATCTTAATTGAGCCGATAACAGGAATAAACTGACGCAGCTTGATATTTAACAATTTCATCTATTCCATTTTATAAAGAACTGCTAACCTGTTGAAAGTACATTAAAAAAATATGGAAATCAAAGATTAAAACTCCTTGTTATTAATATAATGTCTGCTTGGAACATTGAGACTGGTGCCTTTTATTTCCTGATAAGAATTTCGTTTGGATTATAGGTAGAGATCTATCCCCTTAAAATCCATTTGACAGAGACGATATACCGAATGATGTGGGGTTATTTATTCCCAGAAGAAGGACAAGATTCACAACGCCGGCAGGTTAGTTGGGGAAATTATTATGAAGTCTTGTGAAAGGGAGTTAATTATTAAAAAGTCTTAAGTAGTATAAACTTATTGTCAATTCCTACACTGAAAGTATTATTATTAGCTCCTCAATTGTCATTGGGATTTTTAGGTAATTAAATTTCTTGTTTAGGACCTCATCGTAATTCCCTCTAAATTTAAATTTTTTTTATTACCTTCTATACCAAAGCTTAATTTATAGATATTTTTAGTGAAACTTATCTTTGTTTTATGGATGCTAAAATTACAATTAGTTGAAAGAATTGCCTTATCTTCAGGGGCATTTCTCTGCCTTTACATTTTATTTTGAAACATAATTGTTTTATGGCTTCTTTTCGGTCTTCTATGCATGGTTTTTCTAAGGAATTCACTATTTTTTTACATTCAAAGAGATTGGACAGCACTTCTTCTTCTTCTTCTTCTTCTTCTTCTTATTATTATTACTATTATTATTGGCCTTTAAATATGTTGTTCTTTTTTGAGATTGTGCTTATTTTCCTTAGGAAATATATTATTTTATCCATAAAATAATGCAGGAGGTCTGGAAGGTTTCAACCACTGCGGGTGTAAGACGTCTGAAGAAAGGTTTGGCAATCCAAGAAGTTCCTGCAACAAAAGAATCCGAGGTCTCGTCCAAATCTGGCATCTCTGCAAGTCAGCCTACCATTCCTTCTGATTCAACGCAAGTGAGTCTCTGATGATAATTTTTCTAGATGACCAGAATCAAGCAGAGTTTGGAGAAAATATATCTTTTTTCTGTTTTGTCCTTTTTCCTCTCCACGTATTATGAGTAGTTTTAGATGCATTATCTCATAAGGAGTTTCGTAACCTGCTTGCAGGCATCCAAATCGCCAAATGTCATAGAAAACCCTGGTACGGGTTCAACCCCTGAGTTGCGAAGAACGTCTTCTTTTGACAGAACATGGGAAGAAACTGTGGCAGAATCTGTAGCCAATGAACTTGTCTTAGAGAGTATCTCTTCCTCAAATAATGGCCCATTTGACTCTATTGACCAACAAGATGAGATCTCTAAGAATGCATTAAAAGATTCCAAAGTTGTCAAAACCGGTCGATCAAATGAAGAGAGAGAGAGAAAAGTGTTTAAGCCACAAGAAGAGAAGAGGTCTAAGCCCCAAAAGGTGATGGAGTTCCACAACATCAAAATTAGCCAGGTTGATAATTTTTTGACCTATTAGTGAAGCTTGAATCTGCTATCGCGTATGTCACAATAATTCAGGTTTCATCTAAGCTTTGTGTATTTTTCTTGTAGGTTGAGTTATCGATTACATATGATGGATCACCATTTGTTGTGAGTGATGTGAAATTACTGATGGATCAATTTCACCGAGTAGAATTTACTGGGACTTGGCCAAAACTCTTTTCACGAGTTAAGAAGCACGTCATCTGGAGTGTTCTGAAGTCTGTGACTGGAATGCAGGTTGATAATTCAATTGTCCTTTTTCTTTTCATTTTTCTTGTTATGGTTACATTCTTTAATAAAAAATTACGTTTGTCACAAAAAAGAAAACATTATGTTTAACCTTACAAACTGAAAAATGTGAGCGCGATGCTGTCATTTTAGCGTCTCTTGTAGGGCTCTTAACCAATCAAGAAAAACATTATGTTAACTTTTGCTGTTAAATTCATCTAAATATTGTTCTTCCTTTCATGGATTATGTAGGGTAAGAAATTCAAAGACAAATCCCAGGCTCAGCCTACTGGAGCCAGCGGTCCTGAAATTGACTCAAGTGATGATGAGGCAGGAAAATCTGATCAGCACCCATTTAAGCGTCCAAATGATGGAGCAGGTGATGGATTTGTAACATCCGTCAAAGGACTATTTAGTAATCAACGTCGCAAGGCAAAGGCATTTGTTCTCCGAACTATGAGGGGTGAAGAAGATAATGTTCGTGGTGATTGGAGTGAAGGTGATGTAGAGTTCTCCCCTTATGCTAGGCAGCTCACGATTACAAAAGCTAAAAAGCTTATTAAGCGGCACACTAAGAAGTTACAATCTAAAAAAGGTTTGCAAGTTTCACTTTTTTTTGACTTGTTACAGCCTAGTTTTCCTTTGTGAGCAGACGACAAAATTGCTTTTTTACATCTCTAGTACAACCCCTTGTTGAATATTATAGTAAATTTTGGCTGAACTTCCATCCTCTTGCAGGTTTAGCCTCCCCAGAAGAAATGCTTCCATCATCTCCAGGAGAGGCGGCTCAACAAGATAGTGATTCTTCAAGCGGAACCCCAACTGAAGTTAAAAGTTAGAAACATTTTTCCAGTTATCAAGGATTTTTTCTTATCGAGTAGAGCATAAAGCGCGTTTCATCTGCACATTTCATGACCCTAGAGTGGAAGAACATGGTAGCTAATCGTTCTCAATTGCCAAGTACCTTGGGTGAAAGACTTCAGAAGGGTACCTAGAAATCTAGAACGTTAGAATGAAGAATCATCTCTGTTAAAGGTATATTCTCTGTTAGTGATAAAACCTCCTGGTTATATCCTTTCTGCCAAATATTTGACTTAATGAACCCAGCTGCTGCTGCTGATGCTACTTTTATACAGTACCCAGATAAAACATGAAACAAACATCCTCCAGTTATTGTAAACGTGAAATCCAGATGAAATCATTTAGTATCTAATTTATCTCTGATGTCTGATGTGTCTCGAAAGATTTGAAAGTGTAAAATGGTTTAATAATAAATTATATTTCAAAATCAAAATTAATCTCAACGCTAAATTAATCTCAAAATTAATCAAAATCAAAAACAAAAGTAGTCTTGATGTTGTATTCACAATATTTTTATTCAAATTTATATGTAAAATACCACAGATGTTACAACTGAGCAAATCAATTTTGAGCCATTCAGGGGCTAGACTATGACTTATCCTAAAAAATAGTGGTGCTAATGATTATTGTTTGCAACGATTTTAGGCACCATAATGTACATATACCCTAAATACGATCTATTAAAGAACAACACAAGCTAACACAAACTAACCTTCGCTTTTATGTATATGTACTCACGGATCCAAAGCTTCATTTCTCAACCTGATCCCAGCGGTGGAAATCTATGCTCAAGACGTGTCAGAATAGTTAATTATGAACCTTCTAAATTCAATATCCAAATTAACTGCTGCAAGCAATGTCCATTCTTCAGACTTGTACACCGCTGAAGATTCGGAGTTGCCGCCATGCTATGATTCTTATGATAATTTTAGGTTGGTTTGAACAAGTCCAAGACCCTATATAATGTGTCGTATTGTTTTATAATAACCACTCAAGGTGGATAATCGGAGAACTTAAATATTTGTGAGCACTATATTCAATCATGACTTGATTTAACGCCTTTCAGATGTCTCATTCAGCACGTATCACTTCACCAGATCATGCTATTTTTAGTATTTAAAACTCCTTGACATTATAAAGCACTTAGTGCCTTCTAATCGAAGTTTCCGGGAATGTCAATATCTTTGTCGGAAGAATTGGAAAGCTCAGCCAGAGGTTCCTATACAACATATTAATCTCATGTAAGGTAACGACCAAAGTGCAACTGTAATACAATAATGTTACCAAGACAACTCTTCAAAACGATATTGGCCGCTCCATTCACAACTTTCAAGTGGCACTCTAACTCAAGTAACGATTAGTGTACAATTGTGCAGAGTTGTGCTGGTAGCATTAACTTGTTACATAAAATAAACTACCCAAATGATGAATACCTGCTCATCATCATTTGCTGAGGAATGCACAAAGCCTGCTGACAGTGAATTTGATAAGTGTTCACCAGACCGCAATTCCTGAAGGAGAAAACATAATAATATTTATTAGATGCATCATATTGTTAATTCAGGTTATAAGGTGTCTAAACCCTACACTGTAAGGATCAGTTCCAATGTATGGGACTCCAAATTGGACGATGAAGAATAGAGGAATGAAAAAACTCAGAAAGCACTAGGTTGAAAAGCTATTTTCCATAAAAAAAAAAACTACCTCGTCAGTTACAGCATGATTGTTAGATCTTTCAGCAATGTCATTGGAAGGATCTTCAGAAATTCCCTACAAACAACAAAAAGAATTTTTGAGACGGAACATTTTGCGACCTTCCAAGAATGAATTGAAAATAAGGGTAAAAGAGTTATACTTGCATGTCATGGACGCCAAGCAATTCTCCTTCCAGGATAATAGGTTTGACCTCAAGAGGAGTCTCCTGCAAATTCCACTCAGGATGATATAAAATCCAATCACGCACTCATAGGACATACGTAGATAAAAACCCATCCTACATACCAGCTCACTTTGCTCAACAGGAAGATTTCTTCCTCCCTTATTAAGATCTCTGAGTGTTCCCTGTCAGAATCAACAGATTCCAGGAAAAGTGCAAAACAATTAGGGAGATCAACAATCAATGAACAATAACAGTCAACTGAGCACAATGAACAACCTTATTTGCCCACGTAAGGCCACATGCATTACATAGAGTCCTTGGTCCAGCTGGACCACGGCGCATTGCAGGAGTATTATTTTCACTAACACCACAATGTTGACATCTACGTCTGCAAGAAATGAGTAACAAGTGAGGAGCACAGATAATTTGTAAAAATGCAGTTGGAGGAAAAAAATACTCAGAAGAACTTCTAGATATAAAACAATTAACATATTTTTTGGACAGCTTAGCTTGAAACTCACAAAGTTCCAGAATAGGCGCCATCCTGATGAAAGCTTTCTGTAGAATGATCCAAAATAGATGAACCAGGACTTCCTTTGAAGGATGCAAATTGCCCATTCTTGCGATGCATCCTGGCAAGGGAAACCGGAAAAGAACAAAAAGATAAGGAAGGAACAAGATGAAATTTAAAAACCGTTACTGCTAAAACCAAATCTTAACAAAGAAGAACATATCAAACTTCAAGCACAATTTGAGATCAAACTGAACACTAGAAGAAGCCAATCATGCATTGTGAGGACTCTGCCTAATAATAACCCTGTCAGATTTCATTGTGGAAAGTTCAAAATAACATCAAATTCAATCAGATTAATTCTTAGAACCTCTATACTAGACCATTTATTAAAAATTCAAGGAAGCAATTGATGAGGTGTAATAAGACATTCAAGGACTCAATTTATGAGGAGACTTGAAACATTCCAATTTCCAGGACTCAACTGATGAGGTGAATTTAGAAATTCAAAGACTCATCAGATAGGGACCAAATTGTGGTTTTCTCAAAACTCCAATTATTGAGAAATAAAACTATAAAAAGGCCTCTCTAAAAATTATTTACATCATTTAAGGGTTAGACCAGATGCTAGCCTGCTTCATTTGTGGGCCAATTGCACAAAGGATGACATTGTGTCCAAACTCACAAATCATAGCAAAGATTCACCACATTTATAGAAGAACATAAATGACAAAACTACTGCAAGTCATACAATTTCTAATACAAAAGATTCTACAAGATATAAACCAATGGTAAACTTTTAGAGGCCCCACCTTTGAGCCACCTCCTTTCTCACAGAGTACCTAATCTTCTTGTCAAAACATCTTTCCTTGCGTTTTTCACGGAACCTAACCAAGGAGGCTATTCTTCTTGAAAGGTTCAACTGCTTTGGAGTATCACCTATGCCCTAGAAATAGAAGCAGACAACACACTCGAACATAAAATTGTTATACAATTTAAAAAAACAACTCTTATAAAATTGTACCTGCATTACCTTGCTGCTTTCATCGAATGGTACTTCAACAAAAGGAATACATGCAGACACATCGCGTGCTCCCAAAAGCAGCAAAACAGCTTGCACCTACAATGTAAAATTTCAACACCATATGTTCCTCAATAACCATGGCCTATTTAGAGATCCACTGCAGTAAACAGGATGTAACGTGCAAAATGCATGGCATAAATTTGAATATCTTGTAACAAATATACGACAAACTTATGAACTGCTTGTCATATATTAACAGATGGGTAAGAACATAAACCGTTCATAATGGGAGAAGAGATCATATATCATATGACATCACTCTTTTGTTGGATAATGTGTTGTATGTGGTATCAGAACATTGTAAAACATGCAGGTAAAATTCACATCTTTTGTCTGATGATCCTTCAGCGCATAAAGACTCAAGCACTGCATTCAATTTAACTTAGTTTTCCAACAGTCGACAACCCCACAAGTCAACGAAATTCAACGAAGCTGAATAATCGAGGCCCAAATGCAGCTAAGTTGTTCTATAAAAGGTTAAGTTAAGAAAGAAATTAGTAAATAACATAATATGCTGAATTATGAGGTTGGTATAGGCTAAAATAAATTACAAATAAATAAACAAATATAATTAATTACCTTCTCCGGTGTCACCGCAGGAAACACATAAACTTCACCCTCGAAAGAAAGAGTGAGTTCACTAGTTCGTGACGTCGTAACAACTCCTACATGGTTTGGCACAGCCACTGAATTAACATTTCCCTCTTCCAAGTCATACATGGCATGGCCACTAGCACCACCATCCTCATAGTCACCGTCGTCGTCCTCTATCGGTACTGAACCCCGCACTTGTTTCTCGAACGGACGCGCTTGCAGAGGTTGTGGATTAACGGCTGCCATCAATTTCCCTCCAAAACCCCACAAGTCACGAACTGAACCGGTACAAAAGCCCCAAGTTCATCGCCAGTTTCATCGGTCAAACATTGTTTTTGTCGCAATTACAACTTCTTCAAACCTTGAAACAAGTGTGGAATTCAATTTCACAATTCTGAGAAGTTTCGAGAACGAGAGGAGAGATGACAACGAAACATCTATCTGATCAGCAAGGTATGACGCGTGTTTCCTCGACGATACTTCAATCGAGAAAATTTGTCTGTCAATTCTTTTACACATACGACGACGTCAGCTGGTCGGGAATTTCCATTTCTGTGCAAGTTTGCCTTAGGGTGTGTTTGGCTCAGGGAAGGGATTTTAATAGAGGGAAAATAAAGGGAGGGAAAAAGAGGGATTTTATTATTACCTTATTTGGATTAATATTAAGGGAGGGGAGGGGAGGGATTTTCATATTACCTTATTTGGTTCAAAAAGGGAGGGGAAGGAAAATATACAAATTTACTTTATATTATTTTATATAATATTTTAATAAAATATAATATAGGGTAAGATTAGGATATTAAAAAAATTATGGGTATATTAATATTATAAAATAATAATATATTATTTTCCCTCTAAATTCCCCCAATTTTGGAGGGGAAGTAAAGTTGGAGGGGGAGGGAAAATTTTAAAAAATTTTCCCTCCCCTCCAATGAGCCAAACAAGGGGAGGGAAGCAAAATCCCTCCCCTCCTCCTACTTTCCCCTAAATACCCCATGCCAAACCAACCCTTCAGGAAATATCTCCTGTGACTCGGTGTAGACAGTACTGGATTGTGTTCAGGATTATGCGGCAATGAATTTTAGAATGGAAATAGAATTTGACTTGGATAACGAAGGTCAACGACCCATCCCCCTCACAGAGATGTGATCCAATGGCTGGTGATGAAGGCCGTAGGTGCGCTCTGGGTCCACAATGGAGATGATTTGCAACTCCTATAAAATAAGCAAGTGAATACATATAGAATATGAAGTGTTTGTGTGTTGGATCACTTTTTCTTTGTGATAAAGTATTGTGTTATCGCATTTACTTAAGCATGTTAGTGGAGAGAGATTATTTTACTTAATTCATATAAATATATAATAACTTTTTTAAGTAAAAACGTATGTTGTTTTATATAATTTTTAATGGTAATATTATCGCCATAAATTAAATATGTGAATGTAAATATGTAATGACATTCTCACTTTTTTCGTAAGTTCATATATTCATTCACAAGGCATTTTTTAGCATCCTATAATTATGAAAAATAAATCTTTTATAGCCATGCAGTGATGCAGCTATAAAAATGAAGTCATGCATATCAATTAAACTAATAGATTGCTGTTCGTGAAAAATCATTTATATCTCACACGCGTAGCATAATTTGCCTTTCATCAACCAAACAAATCAAGATAACCAGTTGACTCGTTGACTTTAAACAAATTGTCCCGTACACTGTATAAAGTTCGATGAGTAAGTGAATTGTAAATAACTCACAAATATAACGATATGCCTTTTATAAATGGTTATTAGTGTGTGTTTGGTTTAAAAAATAAAACATTTTTAGACTCACATCATAGTTAATCTAAAAGCATCTAAACATCTAATTTTATATCAAAATTAATTATTAACAAAATCATGATTTCCTTAATTTAAAACTATAGTTTCCCAAAACAAATTCTAATAGTTTTTACATATATGTTTTAAAGATTATCTTTTAATTATCTAATTATCATTTTAACTCATATCTTTTTTAATAATTTACTTATTAAAAAAACTCATTCTAAAAACAAAAATATAAACACTTATTTTTTTAAAATTATTTTTCATATAAAATATATTCTTTAAAATTATTTTATAATCAATTTCTTCCAAAATCTATTTACCTATTCGTTTATATCACTTTTCATATGGGTTATTTTTTTTCTGTATACCATTTATTAGAATTACAACTACCTTGTTGATTCAAAAAATAATTTTTTTTTAAACATGTTCAATCTTAAAGAATATCATTTTGTTATAATTCCAATTGAGATACTTAAAAGACATTCTAGTTTCTAAGTGCATAAATTTATACTTAAAGATAATTAACAGCTCGTTCTACCTAACATTAGTTTCGTCTAAAAGAAAGAGAGACTTCACCATACTCTTAGATCATAAGTAAGCCCAACCATTTTCTAAAAATTTATTTATCAAAAATAAAATAATTTTCCCTTTTACTCAAAGTTAGAGCGATAGTTTAACACCTTGATGTTTTTCTTCAAATGTGCGTCGACTAGGGGCCAAAAAACCTATTAGCTCACCCACGAGAACCTGCACGACCAATACATCCAAATCCAGAGATATCATGGTCGAACTAAAACAGCTGGTTGAAATCCCCATGATATCATATAAATTCCAGCCTCTCAATTAATATATCCAGAATAAACAGGTTGCGCAAATTATCAAGCAGGGAGAAATAAACCTCTTGTATTGATAAGAGCATACGCTATAACTGTACATTCTAGAGCTCAAACCGAATAAATTACTATAACCCTAAAATTACCATAGCCAATGGCTGGAATTTTCTGTGACTGGAAAACTCAAAGATCATCTATGCAGGCTTATCATTATCAGAGAAAGCCCCAAGATTGTTACGTGCAGGGTTAGCAGTCCGAGAATGAGAATCATCCCGTTCAACCTGGCCATCAGGTGCCAAACAGAGACAGATGAATGCTCACATCACCTTGAAGTTAAAATAGATGGCTAACATCATAAATCAAAGTATACCTGCTCAGCTGGTGCAAGAGAATGTTCATGGTTCTTCTTGGATAAGTCCCTCAAAGTACCCTGCAGAATATCATGGTCAAAAAGTTGCGAGTTAATTAAAAATTTGAGATTGAATTAACAAGAACTCCAAAGAATTTTATAATTCCAAAAAGTGATGGAAGTAAACACACTGATGAAGAATGGGGAAAGAATATTTGGAGTGATCTGGTCAATGATTAAATAACAAAGCATGAGGCATACATAAAAATGATCCTTAGTTTCATTTCCTTTATTGTTCTAAGCAAGAATACTTGGTTTCTTTATAAACATTCGGTAATACACCAAGTAAAATTATATATGATTTAGTTCTTTCTCCCTTTTTCTATATCTTCCTATTTCTCCCTCCCTTTTCCTTCTACCGTCCCACATCAGGTGCCATTACAAGCAAACTCTGGGGCAAACCAGTAAACCACCATCCTCAGAAGTTTGCCAGAGTTGCTGATAACACAGGAAAATGTAGAAACCCAGCCCAACCTCAATATCTGATTGCTATCATCAGCGCATGCATTGGACATCCAAACTCCAGTGGTTCTGCTCTAATTTCAGTTATTTCTTCTTCTTTTTTTGTCACATTACAAATTTTTTCCCTTTGCAATCTCTAGGAAGCGTTTTTGAAGCTATTTTGGGCTATAGGACTCACTTTTGTGGTTTGCTATTGCTTAGGCAGCATATATTTCGGACACAATAAAACAACTTAAAATTTGCCTTCAACAATACTAGGGACAAAATGAAATTGAAACATAAAAATATGATGGGAAATGATTAAGTAGACTGAAAGTAACAAAAACTATAGGGTGCCATAACCTTATTAGGTCAACAAATAAATGAATACCAAGTCTCATTTCCCGTTGTATTACTCATGGACAAAACATCAAGATTATGCTCATTTTCCATCTAAATTAAAACAACAAAATATTCTATTCACTATGCCACCATATAATAGACCAATGATGTCATAATAGCAGAATCCCTAGAATCTACATGCTCATTTGATATTGATTATGGTGGTGGTGACAACATTTCATGTTAAATTAAGAAAAGGAATTGAAAATGAAGTTAGAATGTACATTACATGAAAATTCTGAAAAGCACTTTGAAAAACTAAAGATGACCAAGGTTGGGATATTAAACCCCAAGTCGAAGGACTTCAAGCTCAGGTTTAAACAGCCAAAGTGCTATGCCATGTCAGATTCCAATATATTTTTCCTTGTACCAAAAGTACCCTAGGAGAATGCAAGTAGCATATTAAGCAACATGCACCCATCTAATATATTAACTTTTCCTTTTTTTTTTAAAAAAACAAAATATCTTAAAACCATGCATCAGAATCAGAATGGTGCATAGCTGTAGAATGATCAATATGAATTGAGAAAGAAACAGAATATAGTTAATTTCACTAGATCAGGAATCTATAGGAGAAAAATGACAAAAAGAAAGCTTTCTTCCCGGAAACAGAACATTGGGAGAAATACTTACCCTATTTGCCCAAAAAAGTCCACAAGCATTGCACAGTGACCTTGGTCCTGATGGCCCACGCCTCATCATTGGGGTGGATTTTGAACTAGTGCCACAATGTGTGCACCTACACAAACAGACGATGAGTCAAAACGCAAGAATATTTTAATTGTATCGGAGTTTACTAAGAAGGATGAATTTTTTGAGTTTTATGCTCGACAGTGTTTTGTTAAAGATATACAAAGCAAGGAGGTATTCGTGCAAGGAACTAAACATGGAGGTTTGTACAAGCTTGAACTTGTTCCAATGTCTTCAAAAAAATCTGAGGGTCAAGCTTCTTGTTATATTGCCGTTTCAAAAGATTCTTTGGAGATTTGGCATCGTAGACTAGGACGCCCAAATATAGACACTTTAAATAAGGCACTGCATATGTGTAATATTGATGTACACTCAAGTTCTGTAAACTTTTGCACTGCATGCCATGATGCCAGCTTGCAAAAAGTCACACAATTCCTTTTTCTACTCAAACTGCCTTTTGACTCTCCTTTAAAATTGGTTCAAGCTGATTTATGGGGTCGGGCACCAATTATATCATCAAGCTATTGTTACTGAAATATTGTTCTTAGACGTTTATACTCGTTTTGTGTAAGTATACTTAAATCCCATATAATGATGTCATAGAAAAAGATACTACCTCCAGTACTAATTATAAGAGCTAGTTGACTTTTTTTTATAGATTAAGGAAGGCAAATAAATAGGTTAATTATGACTCAATTCAACCCTTCAAGATGAATTCATATTATATACTCTTCAATCTACCCAAATTAGTCAACTAGCTCTTATATTAATTATAATTAGCTGATTTATTTAACTTCCTTAATCTATCCAAAAAATTCAACTAGCTTTTATAATTAGGACCTGAGGCAGTATATTATAAACAAGGGAAGGCATCAACGGCAAGCCATGTCTCCAACACAGAATACCATAGGAAGAAACAGTGTGAGTATGAGATTATAGGGGTAACATGAAACTCACGAGGTTTCTGAATGATTGTCATCCTGCCCTGACTCTTGGACTGTTCCCAAACTATTAGCTCCTTCTTGCTTCTTAGAAGTAAATTGACCCTTATTACGGTGCATCCTACAATCAGAATTTAGATAAGTGAAATACAGGTAATGATGCAAACAACGACAGCTGCCACAACAAGAAGCAACAAGCAAATTAATGTAGAGGACGTATGACGTGCAAGAACATGAGAACATGAAAGATTCCTCATTTAGTGATGAAAAGTGACGATACCATTAAAATTTAAAAACGGATTATCAAATCGACTCTTAAAAAATATCAGTGATAAAAGTTATCAATTATATGGACATCAACACCAAGTCAAACACAGAAACACATACAACTACATTTTTTTGCATAAATATTAGCAACATCAATCATATTTCAATGCAAGAATTTTGATAAAAAAGAGTCAAATGTAAAATATTCTAATCATTCTTTTGTTCTGGCATATGCAGGATAGACAGAAGTGCCGAGCATATTCCCAGCCTATTCATATGGACACTGTTCAAGCACACGTTTTACACAAATATCACTTTACTCAATTGAAAAATTGTTGATGGGGAGGGGGAAGATTATTTGTCAAACAGAAACATAGGAAGATAAATAAATCATCCCATCAATCCATCACATTTAGTAAACTGGCCATCAAAAACATCATTTCAAAAGACTATAAATATATGATGAAGTTGTTCCTCGATATAGTGAAGATTTGGAAAATATGTTTAAGTAAAATAATACCTTCCCACATAGTACCTATTAAAAAATGAATGGCCTAATAAAGCAAAATTTGAAGCCCAGAGACATTAAGTAACAGTTAACAGTATATATTTTAAACATACCAATATAATACTCTGAAGCAGTACCAGACACTAATATAAACCTGACATGCTAAGTATTATCAGACCTGAGAGCGACTTCTTGACGCACGCTATATCTAACTTTCTTGTCAAAGCATCTCTCTTTTCTCTTCTGACGAAACCTGATTAAAGAGGCTGCTCGGTGTGGCTGACTACATCTTCCAGGGTAATCCATCGCACCCTACAGCAGGACACAAATAATTTGAAAATGTAACCAACAATGAGATTGCCACTTGGCAATTTATGGTTGAGCACTAATGAAGTTTCGTTAGGGCATACCCTCTCATTTAGAGGAGCTATATCCTCACATTGCGAACCCGGTGGTATTTCAGATCCACCCAACAGTAACAATACCGCTTGCACCTGTCATATGAAACCAAATGCAGAATTTTATTCCTCAATCATCCCTTGAGGTTATGATTTGATCATCCTTTTGATGCTCCAAAATTGGAAGGAAAACAGATATGCAAACCATTTATTAAGGCAGTCACAGTTGCATGCTGCCCAGGCCCAGTTAAGCAGAAAGTTTAGTCAATTTACCATCACAATCTAACGACAAATTGCTTGAGTGGATAGAACCCAGAAAAAACAGTTTCTTGAGATTACATATCGGCAGACAAAGAATCTAGAGAATCCAGAATACACTAGTAATTCCAGAAAGAAAATCAACAGGAAGAGTGAAAGCCGCACCTTATCAGGGGTAACAGAGTCAAAAACATATACTTGACCACGAAATGACAACGTAAGTTGGCTAGGATCCTCGTGCGGGATGGACAATTCAGAACCACTGCCGGAAACATATACGGTATCAGAGTTCACATCCTCCACAACGCCCCCGACTCCACCACTGCTATCATCGAGGGCTTGCGTTTCGTAACGGATGTTGTGATTGTCAATTGATTCGGCGCCAATGCCAGCGCCATCTTCATCTTCTCCGGTGCTGATCCGATTGGTGACATTCATTGATGGGAGTTGTCCGTACATTGCTGGTTCGAGTATTGAACTAGGGGTTTTTTATGCATAATATGAGCAAGTTTGAAACCCTAACCCAAATACCAGCTGGATTAGGATGAGAGCAAAATTCGTCGGAGGGTAGAGAATAATGGATATTGTCTGGGAGTGAACGCGAGCTGGGGGCGATGACGGAGTTCAGAAATCGAATGGCAAAGTGAAGGGGAACGCCGGCTCAGGTGAGGACAGCACGGATGAAGTAAAAAGTAGCCCGAAATGGTGCGATATTTACGAGGCTTGCCCACTTCTGCCCTTATTTGTGGAGCCGCCTAAATGGGGACTCATAATGGGCCAACCTTTAAAAAATAAACAATCTAAATTGTCCGTTTTCGATCCAAGTATTGTCTTTGCCGTCCTGTGGCCCACAGGAAATGCTTTGCAGTCCCCAGTGTATGTTTTAAGTAGGGGAAAAAAAAATACTCCATCGGTTTTCTTTTTTCCCCTTGTTTTTTCTTTTTTGCATTACTCTATTGTTTTTACTTGTAAGTCAATTTGTAAAAGTTTTAAATATTCTTATTTATAATTTATTACACAAAAAATTATTAAACAATTCATATTTTTTCAACAGTGTTATTAATATGGATATCGTCAAGTGATAATGATTGAGAAACATCAAATGATTTTAATTAAGCTCATTGGTTTGCAAAGGTTAGTTAAAGATGTCTTTTAAATAAGAAGGGAGTATCACTGTATCAGTAACAAGATAATAATAATAATAATAATATTCAAATAGTATCAAGCAACTATATTTTTTTATTATAAAAATAATATATTCAAAATACTATTAAATATTAAATATAAATATCTCTCATCATAATAATTTAAACTCTAATTCAATATATTAAAAAAAATTAATCTGTTAAACCTAATTTGAGTTATGGAAGAACATAAAAGTCTACGCTAGCTGTGCATAGGCTTTAGGCCATGTGTATGATTTTCCCAGGTTACGTTGATATTCCCAATTACCATTCATCACCATCCAGCAACACCCTTACCACTACAAGACCCTCCCGGCCTCAAAGCAGCCTCATATTAAATCTTTCCCATTCACGGTCAATTCCCTTCATACTTCCTCTTATCAAAAAAAAAAAAATTCCCTTCATACTTCCTCTCAAAAATCCTCCCTCCCCCTTGGGCCGATTTGTAATATTCTCAAGGGGAACCTCATTATTGTTATCAGTCAAAACTGAAAATCTATTACCATCTCTAGCATACCCCATTTGAGGCTTGTTCCTCCTAATCCGCCTTGGTCGCTGCACCACTTTCCAAGGACTTTCCTCCCTCTGCACCTCTCCCTCGTCACATTCCAATAGCTCCCAGCAACAACCCACGGCCCACCCGTCAAAGCTCCGTCATAATCCTCTTGACTCTTGAATTTAACCAAATAGAAGTCATTAGGCAGATCGAATCCTCTAATCTCCCCCACTCTAGCCCAGATCTGATTAAACTTCTTCTTAAGAAAATCATAGTTAGCCGTAGGCTCCATCACCTTTACTATCAACGTCTTCTTGAAAGGCTTCAGCAGCCTCTCCTTCTCCGAATCATCCAGAACAAAATAGAGCAAGGCGGTTTACTGAGATAAACCATAACCCCCCTCGTCGTCTCTTCAACATCATCGAAACATGTATTAATACCATTCGCCTTCCCTGTTGCATCCTCATCCAGATCGCACCAAGACAGCAGCATAATTTTCAGAAGCGATTCTTTGTACTCCGATTGCCCAGATTTCGGTTGCTCATCTTCCATCCAACTTCAAACCGAGGTTTAATAGAAACCTCTCCTGAGAAAATCTCACCCCCTTTCCAAACCTTCTTCCTACTCCGATCCAACGCATCCGCCTCTTCCTCCGTTGTCGCAACCGCCGATAGTGGAGACCCTCCGAGAGAAAACTCCATCGTCCTTAAACCAAAATTTTCCAGAAGTTTCCCACATGCTAAATTAAAATATACTAAAATCTCAGACCCATCTACTTTTTCTCGACACGCATACATGCATGATCCCTACATGACAAAACTAAAACTTTTACATCCACCCATTCATAACATTTATTTAGATAAAAAAAACGACATAAAATAGCATAATTATGCATAAAATTTACAATTTATTATAATATATTAATACACTTATCTATTTATTTGTATTCAATACATTTACAGTTAAATATGGCATGTTTAGATAGATTTTTAAAATATAGTTTATAGAAAAAAAATATTTTTATATAATTTTTAAAAAATAGCTTATAGAAAAGAGTTTATTAAAAAAAATTATTCTAAATAAATAAGTGTTTAGATAGTTATTATAAATATTTTTATAATTGGTAAATTATTAAAAAATATATAAAATAAAAAAATATTAATTATACTTATGATATTGTTCATTCTATTTATTATTATTATTTATCTTTTTTTTCTTCTTCTTTATCTTACCTCATTCATCTCCTTCTTTCCTCTTTTTAATCACAGCACGATGATGGAGAGCATTATAACAGAAAAAATGGCAAGCATGACCAAGAGAAATAGTGATGTAGAGTATGGCAACAACTCTAGAGATCATTTCTGACGACTAACAAGCACGAGCCACCAACAATATCTAGCTACTAGCGATGATGGAGAAGATCACCAACGACACGGAAGAGAACAGACAGAAAAGAAGAGGGAGAAGAGAGGAGATATAATGTCTAAAAAATAAAAATAAAATACTAATTGGATAGTCCATAAATTTTTTATTGTTCTATAAATTATTCTCAATAACTTATCCAAAATTATGATTTTAAATTATAATTTAGTTCAACATCTACGATTGTTTATTTAAAAAAATTAAACTAAAATTTAGGTTATTTTTTTTTTAAATTTAAGTTTATAGATGAATCAAACACACACACCATTGTGAATTCTAAAATGGGGTTTATGGGTATATATGAATGGGATTTGAAATACCAGATCAACATTACTTAATACTTATTATCTTTTTGGCCATCGATCAACATTATGTTTATTTATTCTATTTTAAGAATAGTGGCATCTTTTAAATATATATATATTTATATATATATATATATATATATATATATATATATATATATATATATATGCGCGCACGGCGCCCCACGGCGCTTATGTGTCGTGAACCTTAGTCTTAACATTTACGTGTATATTTATTATTGATTCCTTCCAAATTGCGGTCGCGGGTTCTACCACCCATCTCTCGCAAATTTTCTGCTTAAAATATACAACGTCACAAGCAACCAACCAAATCTCAGAGAGAACCTTGCATACACTGAAACTTGCTTTCCATCCTGTGTTTCTCCCTTTTCCTTGTTTCCACCGCCTTCAAAGTCTCAGGCCAGCGAGTAGCGGGTTGTTTGATTAGTATATATTGCGCTTTCATCTAGTTGCAGATATACATGATATTCCTTTAAAAAGCCTCATTGTGTTTGGATGCTTGAAATCGTTTCGGCCTCCTAGATTCTTTGAATTCGTCGACGAAATCTACTATACTTTGGAGGGTTTGAAGTTTATTTCCAAAATGGTATAGTTCACGTAGGATATTGCATTATTTTCTTCTCTCCAGCTATCGAACTCAGACGATCCCTGCTAAAGGGTGAAGCGAATTCATTTGGGTTCAGGAAGAACGACGAGAAAAGAGACGGCGACGGCGAGTGAAAATAGTTTACACGTCCGTGCGTGCACGGTGGCTGTAGGGTCGTGTTGGCGGGTCGTTGATCAATCATCTCGAAGAGACTCTCGTCATAAACAATGCCTCACAGAGCGACTTACATTTTCCCGAGGCAATTCCCGGACCGTAGGTTGGATGAATCTTCCCAACTGCTCTTAGATCGCGAGAAGAAGAAGATCTTTGACTCGATCAAATCGGGAAACTTTGGCGCTGAATGTGACGATAAAAAAAAGCCGTCACTATCAACTACTCCTATAAAAAACGATGTCATTTATTCGCCAACTAAACACTCAGCTGTATCCGATCTTTTCACGGGAGGTGGCAAGCTTCGGACTGAACACAAGCAAGTTGCTGGTATCTGCAATTGGTCGATAGAGAAAAAGGAGGGAAGATCGGGTCACGTGAAAGCGTACTCTCACAGGTTATCCAGCGAGGAAGAACGCGAGCTTCTGCTTCCGCCGGAGTCGGTGCCGCCGCCTCCTCCCCCACCGGAGACAGTGAAGAATTCTGCCATTGATCAGAGCTTTGATCGGCAGGTGTCGTTACCAAGGCTGTCCAGTAATGGGAGTAGTTATGCTGGGAGCTTGTTCTCGGGGACAACGTTGGATGGCAATTTTTCCAGTGACATTAAGGAGGAGACGACGTCGTCGATTTTCACCTCGTCGAGGAAGCAAGAGGAAGATGAAAAAGAGAGCAAAGATAAGATGGCGCAGAAGTCCGAAGAGAGCTACCGCCTGCAAGTTACGTTGGCTAAGCGGCTCACTGGTCTGGCATGTATTGCTAACGAGCCTGCGGTTACACTGGGCACTGAAATCGAAACTTGGGATGCCGAATCCATTTCTTATCGTTTATGGGTACAATCGCGAAACTCTCTTTTCTCCGCTCACTCAAAATGATTATAGAAATATTTTTGTCCCCGCCTATTTCATAAAGCGGGAAATTCTGGACATTGTTTGTTCAGTTTAACCAAGTATGCTTTTTTTTTTCTTTTGGGCTGAAGGTTAACTAAGTCTGTTGAAGTGTATTATTCTCAGGTGAGCGGCTGTTTATCATACTCTGACAAGATAACGGATGGTTTCTATAACATTCTGGGGATAAATCCATATTTGTGGGTAATGTGCAATAATGAGGAGGAAGGAAGGCGGCTGCCATCTCTCTTAGCGCTTAAAGCAGTTGAACCTAGCGAGACATCTATGGAGGTGGTTCTTGTTGATATCCATGAGGATTCCAGACTAAAGCAACTTCAGGATAAAGCACAAGAATTGTACTGTGCGTCAGAGAACACCTTGGTGTTGGTGGAAAAGCTGGGAAAACTTGTTGCCATATATATGGGGTAAGTAAACAAATCAAATCCTGTTTTCCTTACTGCTTGATGATTGTTGGGTTCTTTAGGTTTTGACTCTTTTTGGGTTAATATGTATATGTTAAGGGGCACTTTTCCGGCAGAACAAGGTGATCTCCACGGGCACTGGAAGTTGGTTAGCAAGAGATTGAGGAATTTTCACAAGTGTGTTGTGCTTCCCATTGGCAGCCTATCTTCTGGACTTTGTAGGCATCGAGCAATTCTTTTCAAGGTGACGAATTTGCTCTCATAATGACTTAAATTAAAAATCCTTATTAATTACATCAAGATTAAATATTTGCTCCGAATTTCTGAAGTTAAAAAGATGCTGCGAACTATTTGCCTTAATGGAATTTGTTCCATTTTTTATTCGTTGGCTGATGACAAAATTTGCTGTGAAGTTTATCTTTAGCAGTTTGCTAGTAATTACATGACATCTGAACAGCTTATATGAAAACTTTTCTATATTGATGATGTATATTGGCAATTTAGACACTACCACCTTTTTAGCTTTAACCCTGTTTGTGCATCCCTTTGCTGATATTCTTAACTGAGTTGGAAAAGTTTATTTGTACCTTGTAGAGTATTTTACTCTAAGCAATGTTTTGTTAATGAGATGCCACTTCGGTTCCTGTCATTGGCATTTATTGTGGGAGCTTGACCAGTCACATTTTTGACACATGAGCCATGAACACATATGATCAATCATATCTTCTTCCATTTCCTTTCTTTCTTTCTTTGGCTTTTTTTTGGCTGTGGACTCAGCTTCAGTTGTCAAGAAATTAATTACAAAAAATTTCAATTTGTGACTCCAAACCCTCCCCACCCTGCCTTTTTATATCTTGTTCACAGGTATGTATCTTAATTTTCTCTTTCCTCTGTGTTTTGTATGTGCTCACTTGATTGTCCTTCAAGTTAATTTATTGCTCATCAGTTATCCCTGATATTTGTTCTGCACCTGCAGAGGTTGGCAGATTACATAGGTTTGCCATGTCGTATTGCTCGAGGTTGCAAGTATTGTGCTGCTGACTATCGATCCTCTTGCCTTGTCAAGATTAAAGATGACAAGCAGTTATCTAGGTTAGTGCAATATAGCTGTCCTGACAGCTCTCGTTTTTTGCTTTGCCAATGAAGTTTTGACGGCAATCTAGGCTAGCATCTTTTCTGCTTTGGTGTATACTCTTTGTCAACCATAATTTCATGCATTGCTTCCAAAGTTGATACTAGATTTTCTATTTGATCCTCAACAAGTCGTTTAATTAGAAGGGCAGCTTGAACAATCATGCTTGATATCATTACATGATATTTGTGCTGCTCATATACGGCTGATGGCCGAGCATATAGTTTGTTGTAGATTAGTTTGTCGAGTTCCTGACAATTTGATTCATATTTTCTGTTACGTGTGCCTTATTCTCTAACGTAGTTCTTAACAGGGAATATGTAGTTGATCTAGTTGGGGAGCCAGGAAATGTCCATGGACCAGATTCCTCTATCAATGGAGCATATGTCTCCTCCATGCCTTCCCCATTTCAAATTTCTCATTTAAAGGAATCCCAATCTCCCTGTCTGGACGTTGCAGCATGTTCTCAATCTATAAGTCCCAATCATAGTTTTGTTGTTACTGACAGTCGTTTATATTCAGGTATGTTGTGTTTTTCCTTTTTTCTTATCTTCTCTCTCTCCCCGATTCACGTTGAGGATTTTTAGTTTAAAGTTTGTCTTAGCTATTATTTAATCTGTAGCAGGCTGTGCACAGAACGATCAGCAAATTAGTGAAGCTGATTTGCTAATAAACCCTACGGGCTCCATTTACGCGTCAGTTGATCAAACTTCAGAAGGAACAGAACATCCTCCTCTGGTTCCTTTTGGCTTAAAAATGAACGCTGAGGCATGTACAGTTCTAGTTTCAATTTTGCCTTCCATCTGGGAAGGTGTTTCTGAAGCCCTTCATCGTCCAGTTGAGGCATCATTACATGAATATCCCAGACTTGGTGAAGATCCAGTCGTAGTACAAGAAACTTCCAACAATGAGAAAAGTTCTTTGGAAAAATCTATATTGAGCTCTTCAAACCAGTCAGAACCGGAGAAGGCAGACAATGGACTTGAAAACCAGGGCCACTTTCCTTCTAAGGATATTCCAAGATACTTGAATCTTGAACCATCACTTGCAATGGACTGGCTTGAGATATCATGGGATGATTTACGGATCAAAGAGCGTGTTGGTGCTGGTAACTTTGTGCTTACTTTTTTTAACTGGATCCACCTAACATATTTGGACGTATTTCCCTTGTAGCAGACTCTGATGTCGCTATTCTTTCCTCTGCAGGTTCATTTGGGACAGTGCACCGTGGTAAATGGCATGGATCAGTAAGGATTTAATGTACTTCTTTCAGACATTTTCAGTTGATGATATAAAGGGAATGTGATGGATTCATTGAATTAAATGAACTTCTGGGTACTGCATGTTTCTGATTGAGGAGTAGATCGGCAACCGAACAACTTTAATTGGTTCCCTGGGGAGGGCGGCCAGAAAAGATGTGCATCAACCTACAGGCTATACATAAAATTACTTTGCTCATGGTCAACTGATCAATTGTTTTTAAAATGCAGGATGTTGCAGTCAAAGTTCTATCAGTCCAAGATTTCCGTGATGATCAATTGAAAGAATTTCTGAGAGAGGTATGTATGCATTCATAAATCAGATTAGACATGTATATCCCAGCCTCTTAGGTAGCCACATATAGCTGTGTTTGGCTCAGACGAGTTTGGTTCAGACTTAGACACATTTCTCTTCCAAAGTTCCAAATAATTATCTAATCAAAGGTGGATAAAGAGGTCTGCTTTCAAAGCGCTTAGCACAACGGTCTATTATCTAGATTCAGAGTACATGGTGGCTGTTCGCAAATAGGCATACTATAGAAACTACTACTTTTTACTTGTGTTTGTTTCATGTTTTACCAGAAGAGATCATGCCACTACCAATGATTTTTTTTTTACCTAATTAACCTCTTCATTTTCCCACTTCATATTTATTGCTTTATTCTAGTTTTGTTTTTCTTTGTTATCTTCTATATTAAAGGTAAAAAAGGTACCAGTTAAAACTCAAGTAGTTACTTACGTCCATTTTAGGTTGCAATAATGAAGCGCGTACGCCATCCAAATGTGGTGCTCTTCATGGGTGCAGTTACAAAACGCCCTCATCTTTCCATAGTGACAGAATATTTGCCTAGGTAAAACATGCGAACTCTCACGTGGTAAGCCGTTATATTAAAGTTTGTTGTATAAAGATTTAAATTTCTTACTATTACTGTTCCCTGGTATAAATGGTACAGGGGTAGTTTATACCGCCTGATTCATAGACCCACTACTGGTGAAAATCTGGATCAACGGAGAAAACTGCGGATGGCTTTGGATGTGGTTTGTATCAAATAGTGTTAATATAGTTTGTTATTATTCATAAATTATTTTGTAGACTGTATTTATAAAATATTTTCCGATCACAGGCTAAAGGGATCAATTATCTCCACTGCCTTAACCCTCCGGTTTTGCATTGGGATCTCAAATCCCCAAACTTGTTAGTGGACAGAAATTGGACCGTAAAGGTAAACTGAAATTGATTGAGCAGTCATTCTATGAAGTGCCATCTTGTGCAAGTTGATGATTTCTTTTAGCTTTTCATTCTCAGGTGTGCGATTTTGGATTGTCAAGATTCAAGGCCAGCACTTTCATATCGTCAAAATCTGTTGCCGGAACAGTAAGTCTTGCTCTATGCTTGTGAATGAGCATAATGGTTACTTCTAAATCGATCCACAGATGGGGGAAAATCATTTGCGAACTCTATAGTTTCAAGTAAAGAATGTGTCTAACTAGTTTTTATGCACGCAAGTGCATCATGATTTAAGTGTTCTAACAGCTACAGTGCTACTTATTATTAGTCTTTTCCTTCCCATACAAGATGGTGTTGAGAATTAAGATCAACGAATACATAAGGTAGAACAATAATGTTTAAAAGATAACTGAATGATTGATCAACAATGAGATTAGGTGGATAGCTGTCAATTGATATCGCTTCAGTATCCTGTGTGGAGGAAGGATAATCCGTGTGCATATTTCCAGTTAGGCCTTAGTAGAGCAAATTTAGACTGCATTCTTCATGTGTTCATTAATATAATCGGACTTAGTAATCTGTCTATAGCCTCAAATTCCTTTCAACATTGAAAGTTGTGATGCTATCAATATTTTTTCAGGCTGAACTTTTGCTTCACAGTCCCTCAATAAGAGCGTAACTCTCTTGATTTTATTTTCAGCCTGAGTGGATGGCTCCTGAATTCCTTCGTGGAGAACCTTCAAATGAGAAGTCTGATGTTTACAGTTTTGGAGTCATCTTGTGGGAGCTTGTGACCATGCAACAACCGTGGAGTGGTCTTAGCCCTGCCCAGGTGAAAATCTATTTAGGGAAATCAATTATTTACTCAATGTGAGTTTATACATCTGTAGGTCACATTTGCAAAGAATTGTTCTTTTCAAGGAGATATGTTGGTGAGGTTGCATGCATGTGAATTTCTACTTTTCAACAAAATGCATGGCTAAATGAAGTCTTGAAAGTTTATTAAGTGGACTATATTAAAATGATCGTTGTCACGTGAACCCTCAGGTGGTTGGAGCTGTTGCTTTCCAAAATAGGAGGCTTGTTATCCCTCCAAACATCTCCCCAGCATTTAGCTCTCTCATGGAATCTTGTTGGGCTGAGTAAGTGCTAATTATCTATATTTCTTTGGTAGTTTTCAACATTTTTGAAAGATGACCGGTCCATTTGATCTAATTTTATTAAAACTAGAAATTGCATTTTCATATTTGAGTTTTCTATGCATCCTAATAATTAGAAGAAATCAACATAGACTTAAAATGGCAGTTTGGGGCTAAGATCATGAGATCAGTGTATAATCTTCGGTTTGGCCAGCCTCATTTTACTCTAGTGTATTATTAGCCTTATGGGCTAACATTTGGAATATTTAGCATAATTCAGGTGTTATTTACCTTAATATCAGCAGCATCTTCAATTCTTTTGACCCGATGATTTCTTTTTTATTTCTGATGCACAGTGACCCAAATGAACGACCATCTTTCGCTAACATAGTGGACTCGCTGAAGAAGCTGCTGAAGTCTCCAGCTGAGGTTATAAAAATGGGTGGGACATGAGCCCTTCCAGGTTCCAATATAACATATCATGAAATGTGTTACGCTAAGATGTAGCGTTACTTAACAAGTAATCCGAACCTTGCAATTCAATTTCTCTGTCCGATAGAACCTCAACCTTTTTGGCTGTTTGTGAACTGTATAATATTTTTTTTAGTTGCCCACCCGGTTCACTGGAGTTTTGCCCCGACTATATCTGGATCCGACTCGCGTCGCGCACCTGACTATAGTAGGTGAGTCTCCCAATAGGGATTTTCTGCATACGCCAAAGCTAGAATTCGAGACCTCGCTTAAACGATACTGAGCCACTTATCACTCGAACTAACCCTGTTGGTAAACTGTATAATATTTTGTTGCTTCTTTCTAACCCTTTCCGGAAGCTCAATGAAAACCCTTGAGTCTAAGTCTTCTATGCGGGGTTTTTTTTTTTTTTCAAAAAAGTTTAGTCCCAACACTAAGGCCAGGTAACAAGTTTGCGTTTGAAGATTCGGACGAAATTAAAGCATAAATATATTTGACCATTTTTTACCTGAAATATATAATACATTAAAAAGTTATTTTCGTTTGCCTAAAAAAGGGATAATATCAACTTTGATCCACACTCTTTCCGTTTATTTTTATTTTAATTTTTTTTTGTTAAGAACTAAAATAAGTACAAAAGTTGCTATCCACCCTACAAAATTATTAAGGTTTTTAACTGTGCACTTTTTTTATTTCTTTTAACTGAAAATGGCGTCCGATCACTCCAAGGGGAAAAAAATCCAATCAAATATGGCTGCTTGACGGCTTCCTTATAAGTGCGTAACAATCCTTGACCAATCCATTGCCCTTCTCTCGTGCTGCACTGATTCAGAGCATCGCCAAGACGCCGATCTCTGCCCCGATCATCTAGATAGATTTCGGACGAGCCACGTCCGGAGGAAAATTCGATGGAGAAGAATGAAAGGGAATATATGTGGCACGATCTCGGGCTGCAAATTGTTCTGATCCTGGTCATGGTGTTCATGTTCTTGCATATGCACGACATTCCCAGGAAGCTCTTCACCAAGTTCCGTCTCCGAAGCCGATCTGATATTCAAGCCAAGCGCCACTTCGTTCTAGGCGCTCAGCTCCTTGCGCGAGCCAGATCCTCCAAGACTCGATCAGCTTCGAATTCATTGGCCAAAGAGGCCCTAGCCGAAGCCGAGAAAGCCATCGCGCTTGACCCCAAGGATGCAGCCGCTTACGTTCTCAAAGCCTTGGCTCTTGATCTCCAGGGCTTTAGGACTTCAGCTCTTGACTCACTCGACATGGCTTTGTCTCCGCTTGCCGTGAAGTCCCTCGCTGATGAAGAGAAAGGGGACGCGCTTCTCAAGAGGGCTGAGTTGAAAATGGCGATGAGTGAACGCGGCCGGTTCGATTCGGCTCTGATGGATTTGATTGAGTCGGTAAAGCTGAATTCGAAGAACGTCAAATCTTTTTGTTTGTTAGGGCAATGCTACGAGGCAAAGAAGATGAAAGAGGAAGCCAGGACGGCTTATGAGGAGGCTCTCAAGGTGGAACCCCAGTCAACTGTGGCTCAAGAAGCCTTAAGCAGATTGGGTTCATAGTAGAAATTGTAAAATTTTCAACTTTGTGCCAGTTGCGACTAGTTTTTCTGTTCTAGGTAAATTAGAATGTTCTCCTGAGAATTTTATGCAGATATGATCTTAGAGGCCTATGCACTTGTTTGATTGTTTTATCATTGGAAAGCCTTGAATATATATAGTGGAAGTTTACTTGTGGTGGTATGAAAGCAATTGAAATGCTAAAGTGATGTCTTGGTGAATCCGATTTTTTTCTGCTGATCAAAGGCAACCACTAACAGAAGAAAACACTTCAACATCTCTGTTAAGCAAGTGATAATGAGACCAGTTAGCCTCACTCTGACTCAGTACAATACAATTATTTGATTATGAGACCGCTTGTTGTTTGTTCACATAAATTCCCATGTCTGCTGTGCCTCACTTGCTCACTTCGGAGTGCATTTCTGTTGTCCCATTTCCAATAATCCCATAGCTATTCAGAATCCATGATCCCTTCTCTGTTGAATAATCAACATATCTTCCACTCTGCAGCACATAGCCAGAATACCAATGCCTGGATACCAGACTCCTTAATTATATTTGCATGTAATTCTGCCTCATTATTGAGGTTTGCTTTTAAATCTGTTTTCTTAGGCTTAGGGATATTTGCAGTCTTGTCAGTAGTATATGCAGCTGATTTTGCACCTTAGTGACCGTTAATAGTGAGTTGCCAATCTATTTTTAGAATTATATGTGTTTGGTTTAATAGCCAATAAAGCTGTTCTAATAATTGCTAGTCTCCGCTGCTTCAAACAACCCCCCCCCCCTCTTCCCCAAAAAGAATCTCAACTGTACATGAACCTGGTGTTTGATGGATCTGGATCCAGGGCGAGGATCATGCGTGGAGACAGGTGGCAGAAAGAGAACTGACCGATTAGGTGTGTGTTTGCGTGTGTGTTTTGAGAATTAATTTTAGGTAAAATTTCGGTTTAGAAAATTTTTACACAATCAGCTATTTTTGTTCAAAATCTCGATTTACGCTAAACTATAGTTTCAGAAAAGCTGATCAGAATAGCTTTTTGAATAGTAAAATAACTTATAGACTATCCAATTATTATTTTACCATTTATTTTTCTTACATTATCTCTCATCTCTCTTCTATCTTTTCTACTATCTCTCATCTCTCCTCTCTCTCGTCTCTCCTCTCTTCTCTATACCCTCTCTCCTCTTTTTAATAAGATCATACCATTTTTAATAATTTACCTTCCTAAAAAGTCGTTTTGAAAATAACTATTCAAACACTTAGGATGTGTTTGGATTAGCTTTTGGAGAATAGATTTTGGGAAGAGTAGATTTTGGAGAATAGATTTTGGGAATAGAGATGTTTGGATGATTAGTAGTAGAATCACTTTTTATATTGGTAAATTACAAAAAAGGGTATGATATGATTAAAAGTAAGAGAGATGAAAGATGATAAGGAAGAAAGAGGAGAGAGAAGAGAGTGTAGAGAGGAGAGAGAAAAAGAGAGATAATAGAAGAGAGATAAGAGAAGAGAGATGAGAGATGATAGAGAAAAGAGAGGAGAGAGGAGAGAGGGTGTAAGAAAAAGTAGGAGTAGAATAGTAATTAGATAATCTATAACCTAGGTTTCAAACCAAAAGCTATTTTCAGTGGCTTATTCAAAACTTAGGTTTCAAACCGAGGTTTTGCCCAAAATTAATTCTCAACAAAAATTGTTGTTTGTGTAAAAAAATTTCAAACCGCGGTTTTGGCCCAGAATCCATTCTGAAACGCTATACCAAACACGCACTTAATTTTCCTAAAATCTATTATTCTCAAAATCTATTCTTCCTAAAATCTATTCTCCAGAATCTAATCTTCCCAAAATATATTCTCAAAAACTAATATATTCCCAGATCAATGGTGCCAAGCAAAGCCGGGGATAAAATTAGCCAAACGGTACGCATGGGGGGACTCTCTCTCATCTCAACCTTTGCGATATATAGTAAGCTACTAAGGTTTTTTTTTTTTATTTTATCGGTTTAACTAAAAACATGCAACATTGTTATTAGGTAAAGTGACATTCAATATTATTTTATTTCTCATATATTATTAGTATCTTAATTTTATTTATGATATAATTTTATCTATAATATTTTTAATTTAGTTTAATTTTAACTACAATCTTATTTCTCAAGTATTAAAAATTATACTAAATTAAAAAGATTATAGATAAAATTATACTATAAATAAATTATAATACTAACTAAATATGAGAAATAAAATTTGTACATTAGATATTATTTTACCCTTATTTATTTTTATAGTCTTTTTACTATTTGACACAAAATTGGAAAACTTTTATTTGTGTCTTAAAAAGAAAATCATTAAAATA
This sequence comes from Leucaena leucocephala, assembly GCA_037074615.1. Taxonomy (NCBI): domain Eukaryota; kingdom Viridiplantae; phylum Streptophyta; class Magnoliopsida; order Fabales; family Fabaceae; genus Leucaena; species Leucaena leucocephala. The sequence goes on along the minus strand of CM073517.1, from coordinate 2,643,327 downwards.
TAATAATTAAAAATAAAAAATATATTGAAAAACTGCCTTAATTATAACACATATTCATATTATAATTAATTAATTAATTTTTAAATTTATTTAAAAAATTAATTTATTTTTATAATTAGTACTTGAGTTAATAAACCCTACAAAACAAGAATACTAATCATGAATCAACATTTGTTGGGTATTAATCCTCCGATTTTTAATATGAAACTTAATTAAAGATTTAATATTAGTTCTAAATATAAAGTCTATTTTTTATATTTATCTATTTTTTTAATTATTTACATTAATACTTTTTTAACAACAATTAAGTAAAAAATTAAATAAAAAAATTAAAAAAAATTATTAGGGTATTTTAAAAAAAATATATTACATTAACTAATTTAACTAGCTTTCTCAATTTAATTAAATAATATATATGTTGTTACTACTATTATTATTTTAACCCGTCGCTGGGTATTGATTTTGGACATTCGGTCGAGGAACATGAAATAGAAATGAAAACATAGATTTGCTAACATAATAGATGTATAGATAAAGAAATAGACAGATTGAAATAAAAAATAATAATTCAATTTTTACTATAAACCTTTACTTAAAAATAGTAAATGACTGTTTCCGAATTTATAACTTTTTATTATCTGATCTTGTTAATGTTGTTTTAATTAATTTTCTCACCTTGGCGTGGATCTTGGATGCAAACCCCGACACAGGAAGAAACACTTATATCACTCCGTTTAAATGGGAAGAAAAATTGGGAGAGAAAAAAAACAAAAAGAGGATGGAAGATGGAGAAAAGAAAAAATTAAAGAAAAATTATTATCACCTCTGTTGTTTTGATGGATGAAAAAAAACATGGAGAAAAGAAAACGAGTAAATATCTCAATGAATAAAATACCATTATTCCCATGTCAAAATATATCATATTTAAAATTAAAATAAATATCATAATAAAAAACTATGTTTAACAGTAACAAGTAAATGACGGCTTTTTTTTTATCAATATGCTTTAAACATTAAAAAAATTACTCAAATACTACACTTTAGAATATATTTACTAAAAACTTACATTAAAAGTCATTATTTACTATATGAACTTTAGATTTATTAAAAATTATTCATTACTAACACAATTTTGAAGATATAATAATTTTTTAAATTATAAAAATTGAAAGTTAATCTGACAAAATAATTTTAAAAGTTGTTCTATGACAAAACGGTTTTGATGATATGATAATTCTAAAATTGTAAAAATTAAAAATTATTATATAACAGAATGACTTCTGAAATTCATTTTGTCATATTTGACTTCTTCAATATTTAGTTTTACTACACTCATTACATAGCAATAAAAGTTAATTTTATATTTTAGAAGCTCATCACTTAAAGAATTACTTCTTCAATATTTAATATTTTAATTCTTGGTTACAAAGCAATAAAAAATTACTTTAGGTAAACAACTTAAAAAGTTTATCACTATAAGAACAACTTCATCTTAATATATTCGGCCTCTTCGACTCCTCCTAGTATGAAAATGAAATAATTTATATAATAAATTTGTAACCATTTTATTGAAAATTGATGAAAAAATAAATAATTGGAGGAAAACAATAATAATAAATACATATTAACAATAATAATTATAAAATTAATATGGGTGTATTAAATAAAAAATAATTAATTAAAAATTAGTAATAGGATTTTGATAATTGATTTACGTGATAAATAGTGAGAAAGAAGAAGAAAAATGGACAATGAAAAAAAAAGGAGTAGACAATATTTATATAGAGCTATCATTTATTATTATCACAGACCATTTTCTTTCATATCACATTACAAAGCAATAAAAATGTACTCTAGGTAAACAACTTTAAAAGTTTATCATTACAATAACAACTTCATTACCTTAATATATTCGGCTTTTTCAGCTCCTCTTAACATGAAAATAAAATAATTTATATAAATTATTTTCTAATCATTTTATTGAAAATTGATGAAAAAACTAAATAATTGGAGAAAAGTGGTAATAATAAATACATATTAACACTAATAATAATCATGAAATTAACATGGGTGTATTAAATAAAAAATAATTAATTAAAAATTAGTAATAGTATTTTGATAATTGATTTATATGACAAATAGTGAGAAAGAAAAAAAAAATAGATGGTGAAAGAAAAAAGGAACATGCCAATATTTATATAGAGTTAGTATTTAGTACTCGTACAGCCATTTTTTTATATCATTTTAAACCTTTAACTTTATACGATGCATTCATAAGCTCATATGGAAAGTTTTAGACTTTTTCAAGAGAAAGAGTTTAATTGATTGATATTTGATTAGGTTAACTGATAAAAATCTCATAAGAAGATAAGTGTACGTCGGAGCTTTATTTAGATAAGGATAAAATTAATATTATTTTGTCAAAAAATAACTTTTAAAGTTATTATATCAAAAAATAACTTTCAATTTTTATAATTTAAAAATTTATCATATCTTAAAAGTCACGTTGTTAATGAGTATATTTTTCATAAATATAAAGTCAATCTGATAAAGAATGATTTTGAGTATAATTTTTTAGTAAATATTTTACACGTGTAGTATATTGGGTAATTTTTTTTAGTCTTTATAGTATTATGATAAAAAAGTTCTAAATGGCTGTTTGCGAATTTATAATTTTTTATTATCTAGATCTCTATTGTTAATGTTGTTTTAATTAATTCTCTCACCTTGGCGTGGGTCTTAGCGGCAAACCCCAACATTGGAAGAAACGCTTATACCACTCCTTTTGAATGGGAAGAGAAATTGGGAGGAGAAAAAAGAGAGGACGAAAGATGGAGAAAAGAGAAAATTAAAGAGAAATTATTATCCCATCTATCGTTTTATTCCTATATCAAAATACATAATATTTAAAATTAAATTAAATATCACAATAAAAAACTATGTTTAATAGTAACATAAGCATATAATTTAAAATCAAATTATTAGTAAGAGAATTTACTTAAAATGTGATTAAATTTTAATCACTTAATCCCAAGTCATGATTTTCAAGAAAAAATAGTAGATGATTTAAATTAATCTCTAACAAAAACTGATTTACTGATATATTATAGGAGATGATTTAAATACCTTCAAATTCAATATATGAATTTATGAGCAAGTGGAATTTAATAAAATATTTTTTAAGAAAAAATAGAAAAGGGGTATTTTAAAATAAATAAATTAACATTTATAAACTAAAAAAGGGGGGCGACGGATGGAGGAAATGTAGGGACCAATCAGTCACATACCCCCAAGGAAATTATAAAACATCCCATAAGTAAACCGACACCCAGATGCATTGCTCTTTATTTTTCTTTTTCTTCGTTACTTCAGCGCGCCAGAGAGAGAGGCAACAACGGAAAAAGTTTCTTCCCCTCCAAATCTCTACATACGTGGAGAGAAGATGAGATGGATTCTACGGCTTATTTTCTCCAATACTTTTCTTTCCTCCCATTTCTCCTTCATGATCTTTCTTTTTTATACAAAAAAAAAAAGAGTCAGATTTACCCACAATTTAATAGTAAGATAAAATCTATTTTTTTCTTAGACAATACTAATATCGGGCAGAACGAGTTGTCTATTACCCTCAAACATAAACTTAAGTACTCAGAAACTAAGATACTTCCTTAAGCGCTACGGCTAGAATCACAAATAAAATAATATTGTTGTCTTTATCTAAAGGGAATAAAACCCATTTATCTTATTATTTTCTTTCTCTATATTTTATTTTCTCTCCCTAAACAGAGGTTTTGGAATATATTCTTAGATGAATTATCATTATCTCTTGGATCAACTTAGCTTATTTTTACCTATAGTCCGTGAGTTTAACTGGTGAAGGGATAAGATATACGATTATTTAGAGCGTATTTAAACTTTAGGAAGTACTACTTTATTATGGTTTCAGTTGCAACGTTTAGGGAGACATCCTAACTCTTGGGTGCCTAGATTTACGCCTGAGAATAATAGACGGCTCGTGCTGGCTAACATTAGTATCGCAAAGGAAGAGAGATTTTGCTCTACCTTTAAATCGTGGGTGAGCTCAATTTTTTTTTAAATTTTTTTATATAAAAAAAACATGCTTATTTTCATTATTCTTTTTCAGCGTAATTACCGATGTCCCATAGGATTTTTCTTACATGGTTTCTTGTGGTTACGACGAAGAAAACATATTGTGAGAAAAAGTTGAGAAATCAATGCAAAAATACGGCGGGGAAGCGGGGAAACGCAAGTTTTGGAAACACAAAGCTAACTTTTGAACGAAAGGTAATTAAATTAATTGTCAAAGCTTTTTTTTTTCAAAGAAAGGTTGCATGATTGTCAATGCCTATTGCCGAGAAGCAAGCTCACAACATCATCGCTTGCTAGTACAAGGGGAGGCTCTGACATCTCCTCCGGCCGAATCAGAATCATATAAAGTGCTCCAAAACCTCTGGTCAAATCTCTATTTGGTGGGTCCTCTTTCACTTCTCCACCCGCCATCAAGCTCCCCCGCCGCCATTTTCTAGGGCTTACTCGACCTCTCTCACTCGCACCGGGCGAGAGAAAGAGCGTGGAGTGAGGCCAGATCAACTACTAGTTCTATCACTACAAATATTCTGAATTTGTATTTGGCGACAAGTTCAATCCGGGTTTGGCTTGATTTGATCCTCACCGATTACGATGGCTCCTCCGACTTCGGATTTGGTGCGCAATCTTGAATCCCTGCTGGGCATTTCTCTGGGTGATTCGGTTTCGGATTCGTTGGTTGTCATTGTTACAACCTCGGTGGCTCTTATAATCGGGCTATTGGCATTTGTTTGGAGAAAATCGTCTGATCGGAGCAAGGAGGTGAAGCCGGTGCCAGTGCCGAGTTTGTCGTCAGTGAAGGGGGAAGAGGATGATGTTGACGTTAGCTCCGGGAAGACCAAGGTTACTGTGTTTTTTGGTACTCAGACTGGTACTGCTGAGGGCTTTGCGAAGGTACAGTTGTTCGTCTTCAGTCGATCTCGGCCTTTTTTGGTACCGTGTCGAGATTATGTTTAACAATTGTTTCCAGAGGTTGGGATTTTTTCTCCTCTTCCTCTTTTGTTTGTCATTTATGTTATTACAGCACTCGTTGATGTTACTTCATCCTCATTTAAGTAAATCAGATGCCAGGTCACTTCCTCCACACTTGTCAGGAATAGGATACTGATTCTTGTTTGAGATCGAGGCAGGGTGGTGTCTGATTTTAGCTTCTGTAACTTATACCTTGCTAGTTTGATCTGATGATTTTGGTGTCTATGAAATTTAATTTGCAGAAGCATATAGTGATCAATTTAATGCATTTCCCCCCAGTGCCATACGTTTAACGTTGATCTATGATATGGATAATGAAGTTGAATCAAATTACTTTATGACAAGCAATCCGATATTACGTGTGATGACAAACAATACAATCATTTGTTTCGAAAATTGTTCGACTGCAGCATATGCTCAAATGTTCGACTGTAGCATATGCTAATTTCCCCCCTTTTCCAACATGCTTAAAATGGTTATGATATGAAAAAGAGAAGAGAAACAGAAAGAATGAGAGAGATTTAGAAATCCAGAATTGCGTTAACCATCATAACTACCTTCTTCCGTCTCTTATACAACTATAAAAGAGTTGGTTAGTTTAGAACTCTAACTAACTTCTTCAACACAAAGTCTGTTAATAGCACGACAAACTTGACTAACTGTGCGATGAACTATTTATTCATATCAGGTTGCTTTAAATCAAAGACGATCTTGATCTGTTTTCTACTAGAGAACGGTTATCTATAAGTCTACTGCCAATCTTGTTTAACCACCACGTTTTTGTTTGTTCCATATCCTTTCAATAGGCTTTGGTAGATGAGATTAAGGCAAGGTATGAGAAAGCATTGGTCAAAGTTGTTGACCTGGTAAGTTGGATCAGGATGAAATTCAGGCACACTACCATTGTGGTCATCGGTTTATGGGCCACATGATTTAATTTTTAATTCCCTTAAACACTTTCTTTACGGTGTTCTATTTCATTATAACTTGCTGCCTCAAACTATTGGTTTGACTTAAGGTTTCTGGTGTATTTAATTTTACCTAGGATGACTATGCAGCAGATGATGATCTATACGGGGAAAAACTCAAGAAAGAGACCCTTGCGTTTTTCATGTTGGCCACGTAAGATTTATTTTCATAAAAATGGTGAAATGGATGTCTTTTTGAAATGTACAGTTCATTCGATATATGGACCTTGCATGGCAGTTATGGAGATGGAGAGCCTACTGACAATGCTGCAAGATTTTACAAATGGTTTACTGAGGTTTGGTTATATCAACACCTTAAGTAAATCATAATTTGTGGTTTCATGTGCCTTACGTGGAAGGTTATAATATTTTGGTCTTTATTTAAAGGGAAAAGATGAGAGGGGTACATGGCTTCAACATCTTACATATGGTGTTTTTGGCCTTGGTAATAGGCAATATGAACATTTTAATAAGGTAAAAATTGGATGTTTTAATTTTTCTTAGCTGGGATCATTAGTTGTTTCTAATGGTATTTTTCTGAAACAGATAGCTAAGGTCATTGATCAAGAACTTAGGGAACAAGGTATGAAATTTATCAGCTAAATGTTTTTGTGGCCTTGTAAGTATTTAGGCAGTATAACTTTTCACATTGGATTTAAGTGCATTGGCATAAAATCTATTGAGTAACTTCCTTTTTCTGTTTGCTTAGCATGAGCCATGGGCTAATACTTTATATATAAGGCTTAATGAAGATAGAGCTATTATTGGCTTTATGGTGAAATCTCCTTATGTGTAGAATTGTGTTTGCCCAGGTGCAAAACGTCTTGTTTCTCTTGGACTAGGTGATGATGATCAATCTATTGAAGATGATTTTGCGGCTTGGTAAGTGTAACCTAACTGCTCCTGCTACTAATGTATCGATGTCTTGTTACTATCTTATACCAAAAAGAAAAATGGATGAAATGTTGCAACTGCTTTCTGCATTTTAAATTTTATGAATTGGCCTTTCCTTTGCAGGAAAGAATCTCTCTGGCCCGAGTTAGATCAATTGCTCCTAGATGAGGATGATGTGAATAATGTCTCTATGCCTTATACGGCCACTATACTGGAATATCGAGTAGTGATTCATGATCCCACGGTCACATCATGCTATAATAATCATATGAACATGGCAAATGGGAATGCTGTGTTTGACATTCACCATCCTTGCAGGTGCATGAAGTTTTGCATGTTGAATTTATGACTGTTATTGTTATTTTTGGCTAGTACCGGCTACAACAAATTTTTGTTTCTCTTTTTGAAGGGCCAATGTTGCTGTTCAAAAAGAGCTCCACAAACCTGAGTCTGACCGCTCTTGCATACATCTGGAGTTTGATATATCAGGGACTGGAATATCGTAAGTCAGACCTCATATTTACTGATGAATGACAAAATCATGGGTTGATAATAATAGTGATTGTTTTTATGAATTTTTTATTGATAATTATTTTTAGAAATTAACTTTACCTGTAAATTTCTTTAAAATTATTAATGTGAATTGACACTAGTAGGATGCTAAGTGGCATTGTCTGAGGATACAAAATTGTTATATTCTTAATAAAGAAACAAGGACTTTAGTAAAAACTATTGTTAACTTTGAGGAAATTTCTTGAGATGGGAGAGGGAATGGTGGATCTGTGTGAATTCTGTTTTATATTTAGAAATATTAAAGTAACTTTGAAGAGCTTATGCTCTTGAGGAAATTACTTATAAGTATTGATCTGTGAAGAGATGTCAGATTTGAGTGTGGGAAGCTTCTAGCGGTATTATAAGCTTGCAATTATGTAATATCTTGGGTGGTCTTTTAAAAAATTGTAAAGTGATTGGCAATTGATTATGATTTGATGTTGTGCTCAGTGCTCCTATTAGATGGAAGGTGACATGTTACATATCCAGTTCCTAGATTATGGCAGAATTAAAGTAACCAGTTTGATGACTTTTATCTGATCTTCCCAGGTATGAAACTGGAGATCATGTTGGTGTTTATGCTGAAAACTGTGATGAGACTGTTGAAGAAGCTAGGAGGTTGTTAGATAAAGATTTAGATATGTTGTTTTCTCTTCACTCTGATAAGGAGGACGGTACTCCCTTGGGAGGTTCGCTGCCCCCTCCTTTCCCCGGTCCTTGTACACTACGCACTGCGTTGTCACATTATGCTGATCTCTTGAACCCTCCTCGAAAGGTTTTTATATGATCATTCAAGTGCTTACCATATTTTTACCTGTCTTATTATGTGAGCAATCAGTTTTACTTGTTACAACAGTGGTTTTATTTGGGACATGTCCAACTTCATAGATTTTCTAAGAGGGGACAGTTATATGTGTTCCTCTTTTAGGCTGCTTTAGTTGCTTTAGCTGCTCATGCATCTGAACCCAGTGAAGCAGAGAAATTAAAGTTCCTATCATCTCCTCAGGGAAAGGTGAAAAATTGCTAATATTTGTTTGTATCTTTCTTTTAAGTTTGATCCCCCCTTCTTTCTAGGATGAATATTGGTTTTTTACTTTCCAGGATGAGTACTCTAAATGGGTGATTGGAAGTCAAAGAAGTCTCCTTGAGGTAATGGCTGAGTTTCCTTCAGCAAAACCTCCCCTAGGTGTGTTCTTTGCAGCAGTCTCCCCTCGGTTACAGCCTCGTTATTATTCAATTTCATCATCTCCCAGGTTAGTATCTTAACCTAGCATCTGAAATAAACTTTATAAGACAACTTGCTGCTTAATTCTGCATTGCTTTGTATATATTCTCCAGGTTTGCTCCACAAAGAGTACACGTGACTTGCGCCTTGGTTTATGGTCCAACTCCCACCGGCAGAATCCACAAGGGAGTATGTTCAACCTGGATGAAGGTAGCAGCTTGTTACAGATAGGCTTGTCCTGCATTTATATATACCCTGTCTAAACTTCTCAGATCTTTTGTTTTTATCTTCTTCTGATTCTTTTTCCAGCTTATGCTGGATCATTCCATGTCTTATCTAACTTAGAGCTATATCACATGTTCTCAGAATGTTACTCCCTTGGAGAAAAGTTCTGACAGTAGCTGGGCTCCTATTTTTATAAGACCATCAAATTTCAAGTTACCAGCTGATTATTCAATTCCTATAATAATGATTGGACCTGGTACGGGCCTGGCACCTTTTAGGGGTTTTTTACAGGTATGAATGTGTTATGGATTTGACAGTTCTCTAAATTAATGGAAGATATTGAAAAATATGGAATAAATTAGGTAAATTTGGAGAGAGTGGAAACGGAACAGAGGGAAAGTGAATGATAGGAGAGACAAATTATAATCTGATCAGTAATTGAAAGATGTCTGACCACAATATAAAATACCTACTCCTGATTCTATCTTGATTAGAAACCCCGATTTTGTAGTAGTTTTATTTCAATGTAGCTGATCATATTTTAGTAAAATCCTAATTGTAAATTTGCAATTAGCAAAATGTAAATTCCCAAATATCAGTTGAACCCCATTTTTGTCCAAGGGTCTAAGTAGACATTGTAGGCTCAAGCTGCCATCGAGCCAGCTCTCAACTGGTATTAGTTAAACCGTAATTCCTAAACTACATAATACAGTTGAATCACTGAACCTTCTTTTGTATAAGGATTTTTATTCTGTCTGCTACCAGTGGGCATCAACTTACACCAGAACTCAATTAGCTTGACACTTGTCCAAGTCCTTTGGTTCACACTAATATCCTAATTATAGACATGTGCTTATTTTTGAGTCGCCCTTTATCTTTTATTTATCCAGGAAAGATTGGCTCTAAAAGAGGATGGCGTTCAACTTGGTCCTGCTTTACTCTTTTTTGGGTGTAGGAATCGTCGAATGGTAAGTTAATTGTTAGTGTAGCTTCAATCCCTGGGGAATTTTAGAAGGATGTGTAATTTTCTTGTTAATATTGGTCCATAGGATTTTATTTATGAAGATGAGCTGAAGAATTTTGTGGAACAAGGTGCTCTATCAGAGTTGATTGTCGCATTCTCTAGGGAAGGACCTGACAAAGAATATGTTCAACAGAAGATGATGGATGAAGTAAGTACAAATAGAATCCTAGCAGGTAACAAACGCCACTGATAAGAATAGTTTATTTCATGATTTTTTCATGTGCAGGCAGCAGATCTGTGGAGTCTGATTTCTCAGGGAGGTTATCTTTATGTCTGTGGTGATGCTAAGGGTATGGCCAGAGATGTTCATAGGACTCTACATACCATTGTCCAGCAGCAGGTGCAGATTATATTTTCATCACCCTCCTCCTTTTCTTATCCTAATTCTTGAACAGACATAGGAATGCTCTTATTCCTTACCATGATTATAGGGTATTGATTTTCACATGGTCATACTAACTTGCACGAGAAAATGAAGATTTTGAATTCTCTTCTAAAATGGATGCTTTGAAATATGTATGGTCGTGGAGGATTGTTCCTTATATAGGCTTGTTTTAAGAGTAAAGGGACAAATGGGGCCCTAGGTCAAAATGCCCGTGCTTTGAATATGGAGAAATAAGATTATTCTTCCATAGGTTCTGTTTGTGTGGCCTGTTGAGCACGTGCGGATGCATGTTGATTCTTTTTCACACACTTAAGCTCTCTGCATTTGTTTTATAATTAGTATTTTCTAGGTCCCAACTATCTCGATTCATTTTATCCCCGATATCTGTTTAATCCTTTTTGGAAAACCATTAAATTTATGATAACGTACTCTTATGTTATGATTGCTCCAACTAATGTATTTCTGGTTGCAATGTCATGTATGCTTCGTACTTACCGAAGTAAACCTTGTGTTGAATTGAATTTCAGGAAAATGTGGACTCATCCAAAGCGGAGGCGATAGTGAAAAAACTCCAAACGGATGGACGATACCTTAGAGATGTCTGGTGATTTTTCTGATGATGGCTTGTCGGTTTGGAACAAGTGTGGTATCCTTGCTTATCGATGCATTGAAATAAAGATTACCAAAAGTAGTTTAAGGAGTTCTAGGATACTGATGGTGGAGGCTGAAACGGGTTTTCTTGAGAAAATGAAACGATTTTCTGGACCTGTCTTTTTATATTTTTTCATTATATCTTGTCTTGATAGGTTAGACCTCTTCTGAATTAGTGTTGCCTCCAAGGGGACTAAAGATAGGTAATCTCGAGTAGGCAAACACAGGTTGCGAGAGTTGTGAATAATTATATATTGTCGAAACTAATTGATAAAGCTTATTTATATTCTTATACTAATGCTATATTCTTTTTATCTCTGCAATCTTGCACTTACAACAGCAGATTTTCCCGTATGTTGGACGCATGATTCAACATCTTATTCCAATCTAAGGAATGAAATGAGTTGTAAATCTTATCTATTCCACATCTTTTCATTTCATCCTATAAAGGGTTGTCGAAAATTCTTCAGAACAAGACGGGCCTTTCGTTTTCGATCTCCATAGCTGGGTAGCCTTATGATTCTCTTAGTTCGTTCTATAGTCGTGGTGCTAATCGATGATTCTGATAATCTGATCAATAGAATAGACAGGAGGGGTCAGACAAAAGTAACGACCGCCTAGATGCACTCTGATATGATCTTTTGATCCCCATTTTTGGAAAGCGTTTTTGGGCTGTCAAATCAAGAGTCTGGTATGCTCTGTTTTAATCACCTCACCTTGGTAGAAAGTCCAAAGAACAGGTTGAAATGAAATTCAATAAACAATCTCTAATAAAAATAGAAACATAAAACTCGCGCAAAGTTCTTTGGATTTATTTGTCATGCTACTCGGAGGGCACGAAACTAAGACTTGATTGGTCAAGTCCAAATATTGGCGGTAGAATGCTCCTAGCTGCTAAAACCTAAAATAGCTCCTGAAAGACGGCCGAGTATATCCCTGGGAGAATGACATTTTTATACCTTATACTCAATTCAAAAAAAATAATTGTTAATATGGTATGACATATTTGTGAATTTTACAATAATAGTGGTATTAAATCTCAACAATTTCTTTACAAAGGATCTAAACGTCATTCTCCCTAAATTCTTTTTATTCTTTATGGCTGAAAAATTCTGATAGACACAGGATATCGTACTTCATTAACAAAAGTCAAAACTACGGTAGATATACACTATTAATTATCTAGAATTCTAGATAGTATTGATTATAAATTATATAAAATACAGCAGTGGATTAAAATAAAATCAACCCAAGAAAAAAAAAATCTAAAATACAAAAGAATGAAGCAAATACATCACAACCAAATCTCAATTTGCACAAAAGACATGCGAGCTCATGGTTAGATTCCGAGCCAATCGTGAGAGAAAACCATAAACATTAAACACGTAGGAGACTTTCAAAGTATAAAAAAAAGCAATATTTTCCACCATCTATTATCACAAGCAAATTCCAAATGAAGGAGACGGAAGTTGGTCTATATTGGGGGATTCTTCGGTGCTTCTAAATCACTAAATTGATGCTGCATGGGATTCACACACGCGAAGAGGGATTGCCTTGATTGCTTTTGCTTTTTTAACTTGACTCCAAATAAGAAAGATCTCAAAGGTATTCGCATGCGGCTTCCCGAGTGTTTCAAGGGAGGGTGATTGTTAATCCCATACGCTTGGTCCAATTCTACCAGCGTCTTTTCAACTTCATCCTTCAGTCCCTTGACAAAACCCAGACCTTCTCGCAGCTGACTAGCAACCTTGTTGTTCTCCTGTTTCATGTTCATAATCTCACCTTGAAACTTGGCAGCCTGATACTCGCTTAACGCTGTGTCAGAGTCTCCGTTGGAGGCTCTCGAAATTTCGTCTTGGATGTTGCTCAAGGATGAATCTCTACCCTGCAATTCGTCCTGCAATATCGCATTATGTTCCAACCACAGTGATAACTCCGTTCTTATCTCTCTCATGTGTTTGAATATAGGCCGAACTTCAGAATGTATGGACTGCTTTGAACTGCCTTCTGCCCTGCTGTTATCCTTTATTGTTGACAACTCTGCTTGTAAGTCCTGGATGGAGTTTTGGAATTTCTGAATCTGATGAACTGAGGTGCTAAACCTCAACCAGAAATCTAGATTCTCCTCCAGCAGATCGTCAATATCTGAACGCAGCTTCTGTTCGAAGGGCGAAAGGCCATGAGGCTTGTCAACAACATTTCCCTCCACATTTCCTTCATGCTTCTTGATTGTTGAAATTTCGGAGTCCTGCGACTTAGTTTCTTCTTCTTGGCCTCCTTCTTCAGTTGTATATGTATATTCTGTTATTGCAGTTAACGGAGTTTCATCTGGATTCACTTCTGGACAACCCAACTTCTGACGTAAGAAGTTTATCTCATCATCCTTCATGACAATAGTATTATTTAATTCCCTTACCTGACTTGACAACTCAAAAATACTGTCCTTACTCTTCCTCTCCACCTCATTTAGCCTCATTCTTACATTCCCATAGTTCCTTAAAACCAATGTGTATTCCTCCAACAATATCTTCTCTCTATCATCTAACCCATTTATGAACATTTGTCTCCAGTTAGGTTGACCTTCTTCCTCACCAATCCTAACATCATGTGATTCAATGTCAACGGTACTTACTGTCTCAGATAAATCACCCCTATCCTGCTGCATAAGGTCCGCAACATCATCTTCCTTCTCCTCCTTTGTTGTCTTGAAATCCTTAACGATTACTGATTTATCAACAGACAACTGATCATTGTGTTCTTCAGACACCTTTTTTAATTTGCCTTCGTGAGTGCTTTTTGTTTCCTTGTAGAGCACCAAGTTCTCAATTTCCTTATCTTGCTTCACATCATGCAATCTTTCAGAGAGATGCTCAATATTACAGCTAGCCTCAGTAAAGTGTTTTTGGAGGCTATTGTTTTGGTGTTGCACGTTTTGTTGGAGATTTTTAACTTTCCTTAGCTCCTCCTCGAGTTCTTTTAACTTCTTTTTCATTTTGACCGAATCTTCTGTCAGTATTTCCTTGTCCTCTTGCAACCTCCGTATATTTTTCTGAAGTTCACCCGTCTCTGATCTGAGTCTCTTAACCAAAGCAGTCTGAGAAGAGACTTCAGTTTCCAGGGTAACAACCTTATTTACAAGGTCATCAATTCTTTCTGCCATTTCTGTTACTGTGAGAGAGTTTGCTGAATCTACTTCTAGTTGTTCCTTAATTTTCTCCCTCAACTGTCCCACATCACGTGTCATTTTTTCTAAGTTCTCCATCTCTTCATTTATGCTCTTTCTCTCTGATCTGCTGCTCTCAGATTTATCCCCATGATCGTCTGAATCTATGTAACTCCCATGTTTAGAAAGAAATTGGTCTCTAAGGACCTCAAACTCGTCATGAGCTTCCTTGACCTTTCGGTATTCTGCTTTAGCCTCCTCGGATGCTTTTTCTTGAACCTCTTGCAATTTAACCAAAGTCTCATGGCATGATTTCAGGGCTGTGGCTGCCATTAAAGTTCGCGCTTCTTGATCTTCGATGACCGTACCTACGCCAAACTCATCCTGCAGGCTACAAACTCTCTTTTGCATTTCTGCGATCTTGTCCTCAATTTCCCAATACTTATCATAGGCATGTTCATACAAGCTCCTCACAAACTCTTTCTCGGTTTGTAGCCCCAAAATTTCTTTCTGCAGCTTGTCAATTTCTGCAAGCGCTTCACCCATGCTCAGTTCAGAACTTGCAGTTGTTACGGGTCTAGCAGAGCTAGCAGTCCTTTTGGGTGGCCCTTTCCTTGAGATTGACATGGATGGGCTTCTAAAATCTTTCTTTTGAATTCTAGGAACTCCAGGTTTAGGGCCAGTTCTTGGGCTACCTTCATAATCTTCATCCACTGAATACTGAACTTGGTCTGGGAAAACACTGGCAATTGTGCGGTTGGCACTTTGGAGTTCTCTTGATATATGATCATATCTCTCTGCTAATGATCTATATGCCCTGAAAGTCTCTTCCACGAAGCTCACAAGTTCGGGCCTCTTTTTGTAGTACATTTCTGCCCGTCTGGCAAACGAGTCCCCTTCATCTTCAAGTATTTGAAGGGTCTCTGCGACCTTCTCCTCTATATCTGTTAATCAGTGCATTTGTATTAATATTTTTCTTCAGAAACCATTTCTATATTGGCAATAAGAAAGGGAAGAACCAATGGACCCAAAGGAGTTGATTAATACGACAATATATGCTATCATATCTTCTTTTAATAGTCTATCAATTCCGCTTTCCAAGAATCGTCTCCATTAATAATTCATTATATTGATGAGAGAGCTAATAACAACACAGGCAATTTGTTTGTAGATGATAAATTCAATTCGTAAGATGGCCATAACCGGACTAAGGGAAATCAAGAGACAATGTGAATGAAGGTAATTCTAAAATCGCCTGAAATTTGTTGCGAAACAATAAGAATGGAGAATCATATAGATTTAGATTGGTCGTCGAGGAAAACAAAAGGGGGCGGAAAAAAAAAATCAGCAGTACTTATCCGACGTGCCTTGGAGGCTTTGTTCGAGCCATTTCGACTGCTTTGTCCGGACGTGGCTTGCCCACCACCATGAATATGCATTGCTTGCCGCCCTTTGCAACATCGTTCTCTTGGGATTGCGATCAAACACTTTCAACCCATTGAATTAAAAACCTAGACGACGACGACGAATGAGACCGAAAAAGAGGACGCATAGAAAATCAAATGCATACAAAATACGTAATCAGAGAACAGCTGCGTGTTTCCTGATCACGGTGGTTGAAGAAAGTTGATCGGAAAAGAAAAGGCAGGTTGGTGAAAATGGGGTCTTATGAGGCGGAAATGGAGAGGAGGATACTTCGCCGCATGTCTGGATGCTTTCAAGAGCTCAAATTTTGGATTCGAGGACTTCTGTAACAAACACTTGCCAACCCATCAAAAAGCCATGCACGCCCCATAAATTTCGTACGTATGCATTAAAACGTAAAATTATTTACTATAGAATATATAATTTTATCTATATGGATAATGTTATAATTAGTAAATGTATTTAACATTTTGGAAAGAAAATATACATATATCCTAAAATGTCAACATTTGTTTTTTGTTTGATTTATTTAGTTGACAACTTCTCTCTTGGCAATTGAGGATTTTTCTCTAGATTACCAGCACTAATGGGACCTTATCTTTAGAATGCTTCGTAACCAAAAATAAGTTTGTTGTGACTTTATATCTTAAAATATAACGTTTCTACGAGATAAATCATATGTTTTAGTTGTACCGCTTGCTAGATCTCCCATGGTTGAGGTCATGAGATAATCATTATTGGTCGTTTCTATTTTTAATCAATTGTAGATCTGTTGTGTGTTTTAAATCTATTGGACTTATTTAGATAAATTAAAAAAATTAATTAATTAATTATAATTAATATTAAAATTAGTTGATTAATTTAGATATTTTAAAGAGTATATAATATAAATTTATTTTAAGAGATTAGATTTAAGTATAATTAATTAATTTAATTAATTTTTTAATCTATTTTAAAAAATTAACTAAATTTTATATTAAAATACAGAAATAATTTTTACATCCTTTAATTTAATTCCAATTTTTCTGCTATTTTGTCATTCTTATAATGTATAAAATGATTACAAAAGACCCAGTCTCAATAAACTCCCAGTCATGGCCTCAATAAGATTAAAAAACACGATATTTTCCTATTGCAAGATCAATAAATTCTCAAAGCAAAATACTGTAATAAACTTGCTATTTCATGAGTGATAAGTACAGTGCTTTCTCCAAAAGCCCAAACACAGATAGTACATTCATGTTATTTATACACACTTTATATACAATTATCCACAACGTGAATAAGCTTACAGACAAATCCCATATATACATCCACACATATTTACATCAAAGAATAGCAAGCTCCATGGCCACACAGTTCCATCAACATGCAGTCTTCCATTTCTATCTTTAATTTTCATTCTAGGCAGAGACAAAAATTTCCCATGTTTGATTCTTGGAGGCAGAGACCGAAACGGCAGCGAATCATCATATCTTCTCCTCACAAATTGTATCAGCCTCAACCAAGTTGACCAACACTACTCTGCCATTACATCACAACCCAGCAGTTCTGTTTACTTCCTTTTTTTTTTTTTTTTACAATTTTTACATTATCATACAATTGTTTACAGGTTCAGACCACAACATGATTTTCTCAAAGAAAGAAAGCAGCAGTCACAGAGGCGGCTCCATAGTGTGAAATCAAAGGCATGAGTATTTATTTATGCATCAGCTGTTTTGAAGAGAAGAGAGCCAGTTTTCCACATATTTCTTGCTTTCTGCAAATACAAGTAAAAGCCATAAACTTCAACTTGTCCAGTCACAAACAAACCAAAATATGTAACAAGACAAGTCCCATCAAGCACACTAGTGATTTGGAAATAGGTTTTCGGAAAAAGAACAATTGTCTTTAGATACTGCAGTAACCAAATCTTCAGTTTACGTTTTAAGTTGCATTAACCCATGAAAGTTTATTAGATCATTTTACAAAACTACAAGAGCCAAAGGTTATGAATATATCAGACTTGGAAAGGATTAGGAACTACACCAACAATTTCTAACCATGACAACACCTGCGGCTTCAATATAGATTATCACATAACTCACATTATTAAGTATGCAAATATCTGTCTTGATAAATCTAAGGGCATATCCTCATTTAAAACAGAAAAAAGTAACCTCCTTGATTAGATTCAAGGGAATAACAATATAACGTATAATACCAAATGCAACATGAAATAGTAATAAAGATAATATTAAGGTAAGGATAAACGGATAAGCTAAAATGGACATATTCTTGATTCTGAACTTCAGAAGTTGATGGTAATCAGATTAGATTCTGGATTTCAGGGATAAGGCAATCATATTTTCACACTACAAAAAGAAAAAGAAACCATGCTAAAAATTCGTGGTCTAAAATTAAAATTGCACGCATAAACTCCAGCAGCAATTTAGAGACAGTTGACACCTCTAATGGCTTTAACGGTGTCCTCATCTATTTACTCATAACATGCATTCCAATTCCAATAGAAAAAATACGGTCGGTACCAGCATAAAGGGAACTTTCATAGATGTCGAAGAGAAGACATTGCTCTTACCATCCGAATAACTATCTGGAAAGTTCCCAACAGTGCTCAGTATGTTGCATTTGGGATCCTCCACTATGCCACCAAATTGGTGTCCATAACAGGGGACCAGGACCGCGAAACTTCTATCTGATTCATCATCACTTTGAAACTCAGGTCCATGAGGCTCCAGCCAGCCAATAGACCAATCAGAACCATCGGATTCAGAATCAGAAACACATCCTCCATCAGATGGAACAAGAACAACATCGTATTCGCTATCTATTTTCTGCTTTTCTCTACTATGCCATTTGCGCTTCACCCTCCTTGATGAGGATCCCATTTTAGCCTGCTTTACCCAAGGAAATCTTAAAGCATCTGATTCCCACATACCCGAATCAACTGAAGAATTTATAGAAGGTCCGTTTGAGATTCTTGGTTTTTGAGATTTTCCGCTCCACAGCCACCACGAGAGCTGGGTAAGAGCCACAGCCATATACTAGTTCAACAATCCCACCAAGGAACCAAGCTTCCACAGGAAAAAAATAAAAATCTTTCAGAGGATCTACTTGACAAGCAATCGTCTCTACTTAGGAATACCTGTGGAGTAAAAAATCTGATTAGTGAACCCAATACGGAAAAGAGCACATTGATTAATGAACACAGCATCTAAACTGAAGCAAAATCAACACTGACAGCTTAGATTTCTAGAAAATCCAGTGTTTAAAGAAAAGCTAAAGCTTCCCTTGCTCTAGGTGGAAAACCTCAACATATTCCCCAACACTTGCGTCTGAAAGATTTTAGAACTTTAGCTATCAAAAGCAGAAAATGTTTAGTGATATTTAAATTCCAAACTCCAGATCAGAAAGTGTTGAATTTCATATCTTTCTGATCCGACCAAATGCGTTTTCAGCCACCAAACTTTGAATCCCCGGTCATAAGAATGTCCAATCTAAGACCTTAGCACGCATCTATCCTATGATTTGAATATACATAGAATTTACTTATCCACAAACCCAAACGATCCTACACGCATAACCAATTTTTTTTTCTCAAAAAAAAAATCACAGAAAACAAAAGACAATCCGATTTATCAAAATGTAGCCAGACAAAGAGCCAGTGTCATAAGAGTTCTGAAGCAAAAACCAAGTAGAGCAAAAGCAAATCTGTTAACTTCGAAACAAGTAAAATTCACGAATCAGGCATACAATAATTGTAAGTTGTAAATGAATTATCATTGTTGAAACTTGAAACTGTCACGATAATCGAACCCCATCCACAACATTTAGCTCAGATTTCAAATAAAAGGTTGATTGATTAGAACACATACAAACATATTACATCTCAAAAATTTTCTCAGCTCATCATCGCCCAAAAAAAAAAAATCTCAGCTCACAGGAAATAATAGAATCGTTCACTTCTTTGTTTCGACCAAGGAAACAACTTGAACAGAAAGAAAACCCAAGAGCAAACGGCAAGGATTAAACAGCTGCCTTGTCTATGAAATTTCGAATTTGGGACGAAGATTCATAGGATAGGAGAACAGTTATTCAAAGAGAAAGCGAGAACCAAACCAATATACTTTAGAACCCAGAGTTGTTTGTATTCTAGTACAAGCATAACCCAATCGGAATCTCCCGCGAGCTGTTTATGTGCCGTTTAGAGCCAGCCAGCGGGCGATGGGGTGAAAAAGAGAGGAGGCTAAACTTCCTCACGGCTTCCAGATGCGGTTGAATAACTAGAAATCATACGTGGCGTGTTTGAAAACCGTTGGATTGTTTCAGGCTCTTCCAATAATGTCAATCACAGAAATACAGAATATACAACACAAGTAACAAATCACCTCGGGGAAGTATATCCCGGGGAGCCAACTTTATTAAAACCAACCAACCAGGAACTGACACGTTGCAACGCCGGAGGCCCCCCGTGTCGGCTATCAACAACAAATCTTTGCGGTCACAAATTTTCTAAGTTTAGAATTAGTATTTAATTTAATTTTTAAGAATGTATCATGAGATTTTTCAAGGAAAATAGGAGACCAAATAACTCTACGCAATGTTTCTCTACTTACGGGCCGTACTTTTTTGCATTTTTATGATAAAATATATTTTTATATTATAAATATAAAGTTAATTTATTTTTTAAAAAAAGATTAATAAAATTAAATAATAATTAAATTTAATTTATCAAGATAAATTTATATTATATATTTTTTAATCTATTAAAATTATTCAACTAATTTTTATATTAACTATAATTAATTAATTTTTTTAATTTATTTAAAAAATTAATTAGTTCTTATATTTATGATTGAAGGAGTAAATTTTTTTAAAGAAATAAACATGAAGGATTGTTTGAAAAAATAAACATGCAAAATGTTTACTCTTTTTCTGGGATTTAGTTCAAGTCTACGAGATCTTGAAATGGAGGTCAGAGGTCAGAAATGGGGTGCTAGTTGGCTTTCTAAGAAGGAGGATGTGAGCCCAAGTGTCTCCTTCTCACTGTCTCATCCAAGGTTATCCTCAAGGGCCACCCACCTCATATTGGAATAAAAGATAGTCTTGGACTTTATGTTTTTGTTAAATACTACATTTAATTATTATTATTATATTATTATTAACTATTGCAGTTATCTGTGCGTATAATACTATTGTGTGACCTTGGATTATTCTATGGCTGCTTATTGTTTAGTCTATCGAATCCGAACTGTAGGCATTAGAATTAGAATTACAAGTAAACAAACTTTATGATAAGGATAATCTGGGAATGATATTATAAAAAGAGAATCTGTGCGATCTAGGCAACTTTGAGTGAGTTAGATTATCAATCACTTGTGCATAGAACAATTTAGCATAAATGGTATATTTTATGATTTTCTAATTTTTAATTAGGATAAATGAATTCATCCTTTTTTCTTAATTTTCTGTTAAGACACACCTTATTATTTAAATAAATATAAAATACAGACCAAATTATGGTATCTAAATTTTAAAAGAGTAGGATACCTTTAACTATATAAAAACAAAAGATTTGAATTCTCATATTGTGAATCAACTGTTTTTGTGGTGCTTTTTTAAAATTTTGTTTTTATTATTATTATTTAGGTAGATTATTATTTATATTCATCATGGTATGTGTCTGTCTTGCCTCAATGGCAATTTCCCAATTCATCCCTGAACATGCTCTCGCATGCAAATGTCTCCAAATTTCTGATGCAATTCAGCACAAAAAAGTAATGATTTGGTATAATTTCGGTGTTCTCTTTTTTCCCCAACGCATCGTTTAAGTCTTAATGTAGCATAAAAAGACAAAAACAGAGAAAGCCGAAGGTCCCCAAGGCACATCTTTGAGAACGATGTTGAGTTGAGGCTCCATTTATCAGTTTCTGCTTCAATCATGATATCTGACATACCAATTCAATAATACAAGTGTCAATAATACGTGGCACGTCATGCAAACTTCCCAAAGGCAGGTGCTCCTCTTCCTGCCACACGGCTAAATCTCCCGAATCTGTGATTAAAAAAAGCATATGCCAACCAACTGGTTAATTAAAGATAGGGGCTAAAATTTGCTTACTATATGGCTCTTCAACTCTGCATAGAAAATATCTGTATAAGTTTATACGTTACTCCGCTTAGAGAAAAAGTTCACAAATTAAAAAAAAAAGTTTTTAACACAATTAAAAATTTGTGCCATGATTTCATTGTTAAGAAACATTAGCAATTAGTAATTATAATTAAAATAAGCTTTTACAATTTTCAAGCATTTTAATAAACAGCTATTCACTAAGCAGGCTTAGTTTAATTATAATTAAAATAAGCGTGGAATGGAATCAATAGATTCTGACTAAAAGAACAATGACTACGAATCACATAATACTGAGCAACTCATCTACTTGCTGGCTGAAGCAAACAGTGATTATCGAGTTTATCAGTGGTCAACTAAGACCACGGACCATCTTCGAAAGACTGGGCATATATCGGAGGGTTGGGGTATAAACATGGTTAACACAGTGCGTAAGAAATGTATTTAAAGTCAACGTCCATGGTTCTCTTTCTCCGATGTTCTTCTGGGTCGGGGCGGACTTCTAGTAGTGTCAATAACATCGGACTCTTTTTTGGTTGGGATAGACTCTTCTGGTTTCCCAGCATTCCTGTCCCACAAGGGAGCGCCGCCATTAGACGGCGCCGCCTTTCGCATAGCCCGTGGAATTTTCAAAGTTATATCCGCTTCCGTAAAACCGCCCTCGGCCCTAGGTGCGACGGCAGCATTTTCTGTTCTAGATGATGGGATATTTGGACGTGAGTTAACAGAATCATTGGCTTCGTTTGTGTCGTTATTTTGTTTTTCAGGGACTTCAGAATTCTCAGGCTGTAGATGAGGTGGAGGATCTGAAACAAGAAGTATTGTGGACTTGCGCCATTTCTTCCTCTGATTAGGCCTCGGGCCATGGGATTTCTCCTGCAAAAGATATATATGCAACAATTACATGAAAGATGTCAAAATTATAATGATTTTCGTCGGAGAATTTCACCAATGCATTTGAAATGTAAATGAAGCACAGTACCGTATTTCCTATGTCAGCAAGAGGCTTTCTTGGCCCACGATCGCTATTTGTATTTTTGACTAGTGCACTTTGAAGTAACTCTGCACCTTGAGTGGCGAGGTCTCTGTCTGTTTCATCACCATTTAAACCATAACCAGTACCTTTAACCAGTTCTGATTGGGCTAGCTCCCCGTTCAAGATTAATCCTCTGTTGGCACACTTTGTTTCTAAACAACCACAAGACCTCCCACAAGAGTTGCCCGCTGATCTGCACTGGCATTTTGACGTCTTGCAAGATGAGGATTTCGAACAGGTGCAGCAAATGTCCGCTTCTTCAAAGGCACCTGATAGTCCTCTCAAATTGTCTTGGACATTTGAAGTGTCATTACTTTGCTGGCTATTCTCTGAGCTTGACTGCCCACTTCTGGAATTCTTCTTCTTAACCCGTAATTTTCGTGATTCAACCCACTCATCATCTGTTGCTTCCACACCCGCATCTTTTGCAACCCACTCATCGTCTGAATCCTTGTCAGATATAGATAAATCCATGTCTTCAAGTAAAATAGTAGATCGACGATTTTCCTTAAATTAGGATAAGTTACAGATGATTAATTGATGACCAACGAACAATCCATTAGGACAAGAGAGAGTTAAGTGAATTAGGAATACCGGTTTGCGTAGGTCATACTTATGTCCTCCAACATTGTTAGAAAATCCTAAATTCCCTCCAGATTCAGAGTATTGCTTCAAAGCTAAACTCTGTCATTCGGCTCAAATTATTCAGTAAGAATTAAGAGGAGGTAAAGAAGATACTGATAATTGAAACGTCAAAGGCTAAAGGAGTACTCATAATACGAAACATACTAACCTGTAACTTCACCTGATGAACAAGTTCAGCTTTCTGCATTTCCATCTGACGAAGTGAACAGCTTAGACTAACAACTTTCTCTTTTAGATCTCTTATTTCCATGTCCTTCTCTCTACAAGCAACCTCTCTATCTCGCAATAAACACCTGAGAAAAGGATAACAGAAAAACAATGCTCAAGCATATCAAGAAAAGCAATATCAGAGCTGCTTCACACGAACCTGAAATTGCAGTATAGTATATCATTTTTGAAATCGAAGGAGTCAAATTTATATCATTGAGCGTATGATGAGTAATGACTTGTAATAAAAACCTGGAGGAAGATGCTAAGTTGAACAAAAAATTCATCAAATTCTTGGCCTCAACGAGAGAACGGACTTGGTTCCAACGTCCTTTACCACCAAAAACGCGTTCATGCTCTTCTGCCTCTGATAACTGAGATGCCATAGACACCAGAGTTGTAGAAGAAGTAGCAAGCATATTTTCAAGAGCAAAAATCCTTGATTTTCTTGCACCGGGAGACATTGATATACAATCACTACATCAACGAACAGAGGTTGTAAATCACATCTTGCTACAGAAAAACCACTAGACTGTACAACCATTAATTAATCAAAGAAATGGATAACTGCCACGCTATTCACCTTGTATCGTTTTGCTTCAGGATATCATTTTCTTCCTTTAACCTATTGATCTCCTTGGCCATATTAGCCCTCCTGAAATTGAAAAAAGTAATAAGCAAATGATTTTATGAACCAAAACTCTTATTTAGAAGCAACAAAAAATGATCCAGTAATCATTCTTAAGGACTCAATTTTCCAAAGAATCTTAAAACATAAACTAAAACATACTCTTCCATTTGACGCTCGTATTCTGCACGAACTTCATGTACTCGAACAGTGACTTCAAGCTCATGCTGGATTAATTGCATCAAAGCCTTCAAATAAAAAGCAAACATGGCAATCAGAAGCTTTCTAAAACTCGAAACACACGTGCATATGCATCATTAAGTACCTGAACTCCAGGGCCATTTACACCTCCACCAGTAGTTTCCCGCGAGGAAGCCTTTCGGGACTCCAAAAGTTCCTTTAGCCTTTTTGTAGCCATGGAAGCTTCTTCTGTCTTCCTTTGCAATACCTGAAACAAGTATATGTGTGTGTGTATATAAATGGTGGGAATAAACAGAGTCCAGATGAACCATAACAGAATGACCCCAACTCACCATCTTTTGTCTCTGATTCAATGCTAACAGCTTGTGCATCTCGTATTCAGTCCTCCTTCCTTCTTTCTTAAGCTGGTGATTCATTTAAATGCATATAAGAAGGTCACTATCATGACTGATTAAAACACCTAGAAAGGCTCGTAGAAGTTACATTTACCTGGAGAAGTTCCTTTTCACGTGAAGCTTTCCATAGTCTAAATTGCTCAGATTCTTGTTTAATCTTTTGTTGCAGATGTACCTAAGTAAAACAACAAAAAAGAAAAAAGAGATCATGATCATCAGTATCGCCATCAGAAAAAAAGCAGTTTTCTTGTAAGATCACCAGTATCGCCATCAGAAAAAAAAAAGCAGTTTTCTTCTTGTAACTTGAAAACATGTTTTAACAACAAAATCTATGTACCTTTTGAGATTTAATTCTCTGGATCTCATCCTGAAGATGTTTTGCAGCCTCGTCACCTTTCTGTTTTTGTTTCAAGAGTTGAGCTTGAGCACCTTGTTTCTTTTTCAGCTCGGCGACCTGAAAAGCATCATGTTAGTTCACGAGAAAGAGTGGCCACTGAGAGATGGGACATTATTTAGAGAAAAAGGACTTCACCTGTGCTTCAAGAGCATTCAACTTTTGAAGATATTCCTCCTTTAACTTTTGAGCACCATCATCAGGGGTGGATGGAATATTTGAAAGGTTACACTTGAGATTCTCAATTTCTCTCTGCCAATAATATAAGGATTAGAGTTATTGGAATAAACATTAGATAGCCTGAATTCAATAGCATAAGACATAGCAATTACCTGGAGTACTTTCTTCTCTTGTTCTAACTCCAAAAGTTTCTTTTCATAATGATGTCTAAGAACTGCAGTATCAGTACTACTAAACTGCTTCATTTCAGCCTTCAAATAAAAGATAAAAATAAAATCACCACATAATATTCACATTTTTTTCTTTAAATAGCATCACTGCAAATATATAATTTAGTCCAGCTAAGCAATTTCAAAACATCAGCTCAAAATTGAATATATAAAATTAGAAGAAAAAAGTTCAGCACAAAATATTAGAAAACCATATGAATATCAAACTAGAAAAGGCAGTTTTTACCTCCTTCTGCTCAAGTTTCTTATCCAATTCTTTTAGCTCCATATCCAACTTTTGTTGAAGGGAAGAGTGCTCTAGCTCCTTTGCATCATCTTCCATGTCATCTATGTTTAACATGATAGAAATATCTTCAATTGATACTTGGAGAAATTAGTTCAATATACCAAAAACTAAATGCTCGTCTGAACCAGAACAAATTTAACCAAAAAAAGTAACACTCTAACTGCCCAAACCATCAACACTCAATTTTAAAAAAAAAATGAAAAAGTACAATACCCATTACTACTTTTTTTCAAAAAGAAATTCCAATATGCTACCTAATATGCCCACAGCTTTGGGGTCGCAATCAGATGAATACCCATCACCCCCGGCAAATAATGCATTCTTTGATCTGAATCCATCATCATGTTCATCAACCCAATCCGCATAACGGCTTGATTTTTTATTGTTCGAACTTTTTAAACGCAGCAATTCTCCTTCCAATTCTTGAATCTTTAATACATAAGCTTTCACCAAGTCATAATCCTACAAATGATTTCAAGCATGCGTCAAGAACTGATCTAATTTATCAAAAAAAAATATATATATTTCAGTAAGGAGTTGAAGCATGATGACCTTGGTTGAATTTGACTCAATCTCATCCCAAGGTTTACCATTCCTAATTGATTGTATTTTCATGATCAACTGGTCTTTTTCAACCTACAAATGGTCAACGCCATATGTAAGATTCAACAACTTGATGATAAACACCTAAAATTTATCACAACCAACTTAAAATTTTATGATAACCGAGAACATTAAGGAGGAATAGAACACCTGAGCATCAAAAGCCCTCTTCATCATACTCTCACTAGTTACTCTGCGTTCTTGAAGTTCCCGTTGTAGCTCAGCGTTGCTTGCTTCAAGTAAAGATATTTTATGCTTCAGAATCTGAAAAGTTTAGAAGACATTAGACACATAATAACCAATCAATAAGGCACTCACACTTTTTAGAATAATTATTCACCTGAAGCTCCTCAAATGGTCCACTAGCATCTCCTCTGTAAAATAGAAGCTCAGCTTGCAATTGTTCAACTTGATTCCGCAATGTCTGAACTTGAGCTGCCACTGGATCCCGATTAATCTAAAACAAAAGAAAAGTCAAAATGATCAAACGAATTCACAAACAAGAGAATAAAAGATAAAGAAGATCTATACAAACGCTTACAATGGCCTTGTTCTGAATGTTACGAGCACGATTTGCATACTTTAAAGTGTTCAATGTCTCCTCAGCATTAGTATCAGCAGGACTAACACATGCTACAACATTCATGACAAATTAAAAAATCAGAAGTTATATGCAATGAAAAAAGATAAAAGTTGAAATTAGTGAATAGCCATCGATTGAGTATATACCTATCATCACCGTTTTGCTATTTCCTCCAAGAGAATCCTAAATATTCAAATTTAAAATACATACCATTATACAATGTTAATTCTTGACATTAACATATCATACTGAACACAAACAAAAATAATTTGAAGCTTATATAATATTTACCTGCAGCAGGCGAGTTAGCTTGCTATCGCGATATGGCACATGACCACCTTCTTTTCGCTTCTTTTCGTCCCCCAAGGCACTTATTACATTCCCAAGAGCCAATAGACCCTTGTTGATATGAATTCCTAAACCAAAAAAAGATAGTGAAAAATTAACAATTGAAAGCAAAAACTTTAATGCACGTGTAAGTCAGCAATCTAAAAGAGTTATATTTATCTGAAATTAATAAGTTCAAGTCACATTAAATGCATAAAGTTAATGGTTGCAAAAAGGCAAGAAAAAAGGATATCAATAATGTTTTAGTTTTAATTCTCTTCATGCTACTAAAATCATATTATCCTTAGATAACAAGAATTACCTTCCTTTAAACGCATGCCATCCGCACCAGTTCTTTTGGCACGTTCAGAACCAGCAAGGTCCACTAGATGAAGTTTTGCACATAAGATATCATTGCCACTCTTTTGCTCCATTGTTATTGTGAATATAGCATGTGAACGACTAGAAAAAGCATATCATTCACAAAATTAATTATAATGTAGTTTTCCACAAACAAACCATGAAAGATAAGTCATAAAAGTAAATAATGCGGTAGAATGTCTCCTGGCATTTCACCTTGATTGGCTATTCATATTGGTACTCCCAGTGGCGCGGGACAATGAACCGCGGGACAGATAGGAAGCCATTTCTTCCTTTGTCTTGACTTCATCCTCAGTCACACCAGCAAGTGTTATTCCTCCATTCACTGTCTCTCTTATTTGTATAGGAACTCTGGTTGGCACAGAGGGCTTTGCAATGGATGTAGCTTCCCCTCTTGATGAATTTGGATCAAGCAAATCAAAAACCTCTTCTTTGAATATCTGTCATTTGTAATTTTTAAAGCATGTCAAATTTTGAACAAATGAGCCAAACTCATGAAATAATTATAGTTTTCTTTACCTCTATAAATGACACTCGAATAAAAAATTCTGTAGAGCTTTGCACGGCCTCAACTCTCTGGAATATGTTTTCCATGACCTTGGGTATAATTCCGCCGTTACTTCCTTCCCCGGTATAATTGGTGCCCATTGTGTACGTTTTTCCAGATCCCGTCTTACGTAGTAACAGAGAAAATAATCAGTCGACTACATACAACAAAATAAAATTGGGCAAAGAAAATTTCCATCATCATCAAAGCAATACAGACAAGGCATGAATATATATATATATACACATATATTTATATATACCTGGCCATATGCAAGAACTGTGGCATTATAGCCATGGAAGAGCGCATCAACCAGCGGAGCTACACAATCATCATATATTGTTGAAGGGGACTTCGAACTTTGATAAACATAATCATAGGTGAATGCATGAGATCCAATTTGCACCTACCGAGCAACAAACAACAATCAGGCATCAAATTTATAATTCAAATGCAGATTAGATAAATATAAACATCAAAACTGACCAAGAATTAGCGACGTAACAAGGAACAAAAGACAGAGATATAGAAAATCATTGGCTGAAGAGAAAGTGCAATAAATGTAGCACCTGATGTTCACCAGGAACAACGGAAAAGCAATCTGTGCAACCAAGTAGAAGCTCCGATGTAATCAGAGGCCGGATATTTACGGCAACTCGCACGCATTGTGTTGAATCTCCATTCTTCCCATCTGAGTTTTCCATGTCTGAAAACCTCAATCCGTCCAGCAAACCCTATAATCACAACCCAACACAATAAACTCCATTGAAACATATTAAATTGAATTTCAATATCTTATCAGGTCAAAACCATGAGATAAGCGCAATTTGAAAAATATATGTAAACGGATGAAAATTTCTATCAGAAACCCGAAGGGAGTTGGCTCCGAGCTTACCTCCGATATTGATATTGACGAAGTGAGCGAAAGTGAAAGAACGGAGTCGGAAAGTGGACAAAGGGTTCCTGCGAGAAGGGACGACCGGCGAAGGGCTTTGCGTTCGCTTTTGAACCAGAGGTTCTGAGACCGCAATTTTGAATCTGGACGTGTCGGGTATCTATTGAATTGAATTTGAGATATAGGCGCTTGCGTCCGAATTCAAAATCCAGTGGTCACGTGCACGTCACGGGCAACATATTGAGTCTAACGGTATAGTCAGCGGCTGCGAGCACAGGTAAACTAAAATTTATGTTTGATTTCTGTAAACTAAAATTTAAGGGGACAGAAAACCTCACTAAAATTGGATAATTCTGAATTTGTTTTTATCTAAAGCCTTTAATACCAATGTAAACAACCCAACCTATCTATAAATTCTTTTACTTTAGTTAACCAAGTCAATATTTACTATCTAGATTAATTTACTTTCTTTAAAGTGAAAAAACATACAAAATCCTTCTTTAACACTTGAATCACCACTTATATATAATCTACTAATTTCTAAAATTAAAAAATAATGATTATTTTCTCCTATCCTTATTATAAAAACATTCTATATATTTTATAATGTAACATGTTTTGTTTAAAATATTAATTTTTCTACTTAATTTTCTAATTAATTGTAAAAATTTATAACTAGTTAATCAAAATTCTTTAACTAATAATTTTTATTGAAGTTAATTTCGATAGTTTACAAAAAAAAATTAATTTTAACTAATTTTTTAACTTATGTAAAGTGGATAATTTGAGCTTATAAAAAATATTGGAAGAAATAATAGATAGAATTTTCCACCTTTCTTAACTAATTTTTCATATCGATTGTTTGACGTGGAAATGCAAGAGAAAGGCCCTTAGTTATCTCTCTCCCTCTCTCCGTTTTTCTGATGATCTTGTTTTTGCAAAAGCTTCACGAAATTGGGTGGAGATTATCACCCAATGTCGTCGTAAATGTTCTTCCTATTTTGGAGCAAAAGGTAAATTTTGTAAAAACAACATTTTTATCAAGGGACTTAAATAGTATTATTTTCTATAAATTTTATTGATTGGCATTCATGGAGATATAACAAAATTAACCAAACGAACATTGGGGATCATGATTCAATTCCCACGTCAGAGCCATCCATATTCTCAAATAAAAATTTGACATCAATTTATATTAATCGTTATTTATATAATAAAAAACATTAAATGGGACTGAAATTTTTGAGGTATAAACTCTTTTTCAGTATTGCTGGGCTGATGCTCCCGACGCCCCAATATCAGAGCTTATAATGCTAGTTTATTTAATTATTTATCTAAATCAAATAAATAATTTAATTCTGTCGGATGTCTCGAAGAGACTATTTATTGATTTAATTGAAACAAAGAGGGCAAATATTTCAATTTCTCGATCATCCCTGAAACGTGCAAAAGGGGCAGAGAGTATAACGTTATGAGCATCTGAATATTTTAATGTGTCATCATTTGAATGATTGCTTGTAAAAGTTTATTAATGTCATCATGTTAGCATCCACTAACCATCCAAAAATCACAGCCCAAAGTAAAGAAGTTAGTCAACCTAGCATATTACAAAGGTTTTTATGAAAATTAAATTTATATTTCATTTTAATTTTAAAATAATCAATATACTCAGATCAACATCCTTTTCTGTCTTTCTGATATCACAGAGGATTCAAGTTCATATATTACCTTCTCAACGTGAGGATATATGTGTATGATGAAATAGTCAACCGCATCTATTTATGTTGTTAACTAACAGTTTACTCAAAAAACAACCACAAAAGTAATCTTACATTGATCTTGAATCTTCTGCGATAGTTGGTCAAAACCTAGGGGTGGTATAAATCGTGAACACGGTATAGGGATACACTGCATGACGCAGTACTATGGATTAATTTACAAGGGGTAGAATGAAACTAGTTTCCGTCAAGCTCTACACATGCAATCAGGAGCAGGATAAGTATAAATCGATTGAGTCTCCTTCCTTAATCTGATGAGCCCTTGTCTGTTCCTATGCCCATCCAGAACTGCACGTTGAAATCCTAACCAGTCCATGCTTTTATTCTGAAATAGCTGACCCAGCAGTGCCATGTTTGGCCTGATAGTCTTGAGATTCAAATAAGCTCGATGTCCCACCTAGAGATGAAACAAATGTTTGGTAAAAAATCGTTAAATTTTTAGACATGTGCTTCACTTCTTGCACTAATGCAAACCAATAACAAAACCAATTTCAAGATCTTCTCAAGTTAAATAGGAGGAAGAGTGCACATAAGATCCACTTTCTCACTTCATAATCGCATTTACTTTTCTCCATTTTCTTTAATTACTTCATAAACTTTTAACAAGCCTTTTAATTTCGAAGATAGAACTCCGTTCGAGGCTACAATACACCAAGAACCTATTATTATACAATGCAAAATCAGCACAACAGTTCAGTTTGAAATGGAGTACTTGATGATGATTATTACCAGAGCATTGTGCATGTTGCCTGGGGAAGCAGAAATGAAGACATCACTGTGCATGCTCACATAATAATCAACAGCAGCTAACAAAGATGCCTTGCCTTCAACCTTGGAGCGTTCATCAGCCGAGGCTAGGCTCTTCTTATCTTCCATTAGAGGAAATAATTTGCTTAGAGTGGCTATCCTAGCTTTGCCACCATAAACCTGAAAGAATATCATCAAATCCAGTCTCTCAGGCCCTAATTGAAAGCACACAATGCCATCTTCAAATTTTTCATATTCATTATATCCAAACATCTTATAAATAATATTGCGCTTCGGAAATTAAAATTCCTAAGTACCAAAGACCACACTGAATAAACAAAATTTAGGAGTTCCAGAGAAGGAAAAATTATATAAATTCAGTTTGCAAAACTAAACAAGTGGTTACCAAAAGTTTTCAGAATGGTTGAGTTAACCATATATTGGATCAATCTACCATTTGTTGCAAAAACTGTTCATGAATTCCCCAATGGCAAGTCCCCTAAAATATTTGTTGCCACACAATAATCACATGCTACCAATTATTTCTGTAACTGAACCTTGTGGGATGCAAGATAAAGCCGCGTTTCATTGTTGAACCCCATAGCTGCCAAGAGCAATCCTATTTCTTCAGGAGTAAGTGGGCAACGGCCCTGGTTTCTCAGCTCTTCATCGCTAAATTGAGATTTTGACACCCTTCCTTGCCAAATCACCTGCCGATATTTAGCAAGAGCGAGTTTTTCAGCTTTTCCACCCCCAAAGTCACAGGCCGAATGAGCAGCCATATCCTGCATTTAAATCAAAGATGTAATCATTACGAAGCATGACAGGAACAAGAGATTTTACACAAATAAGATATATTACAGGACCAAATCAAGAATTCAACATGAAAGCACTGTTTCATTACATTTTATTTTATACTGTAAAGATCTTTACAACATAATAACATGTTTTGTCCTATAGAAACTTGTAACAGTTTCCTCACCAGCTACAGAAGCATATATCCAGATCACCGTTTTTTATATAGTGTTTCTTTGCCAATATTAGTAATGGGTCACCATTCAAATAACAGCAACCCACTATCAACATGAATAGGACCATACTTTGTCAAAACGCAGATGCAACACAACGAACTTCCCAGTTTGCTGATTTCCAGATTTTTTAGCCCCCTCCAGCATATACCCATTCCCTGCTACTTTGTTTATGCTAGGATTATGGCGGAGACGATGCACAATTGTCTCTCCTAATACCCTGATATGAGGAACAAAAACCAAAGCCTCAAAGTTGACCTTACAACGAAGACGCTGGATGTCTGGTGGCAAGTTGTTAAAAGTCAAACGGTGAGAGAATGGTGATATAGCAGCAATTCCATAACTGTATCAATGAAAGATCAACATCGTCAAGTTTATGTTTAAGAATACCTAAAAATGCGTTTTTGAAAAGACAGTCCCTAAAAGCAGACAGTTATTTGTCCTCTCATAAAATATTTTTGTTATCACAGATAATTTCAGGAAGAATAAAGTATATACCAAAAATCTCAAATCTTCACCATTTCCTTCACCCAAAAAAAGAACGATATGACCAGCCCAAATATGATTTATATTATACTTATATCTCTTCATTGAATTTTCTGATGTTAGATATACCAATTAAAACAGTCGGTGCCATTTTAACCACAAAAAAAACCAGTCAGTGGCATTGTATGACAACTTTTAGGACCAATGAATAAGACTTGCCCGTCAATTGTGGGCATTTGACACAGTTTCTGCTTCGGTGTGAATTCATATGAAGTTATCAGCTACCATTAGGATACAAGATATTCTTGGATGATGGAAGTAGTGGGTGGCGATCAAGGCAAGAGAGATAGTTGGATAGCAGGTGGCAACAAAATTATAAGCTTGTCCTAGAAAATATTTACAACAGAAAAAATTTGTGTTTCATATGACAATTTAAAGAATACATTCAGTTAGTTTACATACCTCTTAAGTACAGGCGAGACATTTTCTTTATACCAGTCACCAGTAGCATGAACTGGAGCTGTTTTGATCCTGGTATCCCTTATGCCTGTAGCATAATACTCCCTTGTGCTCCAAGAATAGTCGCTGGGAAGCTCTTTCACTATACTAATATCACCACGGAGGGCATTAATAAAGTGGTCCACGTCAAATATTTCTGCAAATGAACTGTAGAAACATGACAATTTCAGAGAAATGGCCAATTTTCAATAAGAATAAAAAAGTTGCAACAATAGCAAACTAAAGAAATACCTTGAATCTTGCCAAACAGGATTCACTTCAAAATGTGGGATCACCAGTGTCGCATTCAATATTTTAGCAATAGCAACAGCATCACATATCTTTTAAAATGAACATCGAGGGGAGGACATTAGATGGGTGATCAACTGCTAAGGCAGATATCTAAATCACAATAACAACCAAAAAAAAAGAAAAACTACTTATCCTTATAGACATACTATATCATTATGATTAAATCACATCCTTGCAACAGATACATACCCCCATCTTCTGCTGGTTCAGCCCTCCATCAAGGAAAACCTGGATATAAGCCGGAGACTTCTCAGGTTTTGCTGCGGGAAGTTAAGAAGTGAACAAGTAAAAAAGCAACCCTATCGACAGATAATACAATCGCCAATTCAGTAGATATATTCACCACAGGAATTATTGTTAGAAAAACAGAGGTTCATGTAATTCAGTTCACTATTTGAACTTACAAGGTAATTTCAGAGACTCGCTACAGGGTTTCCATCCTTGGTTGGCCAATGGAGACCAGAGGCTGATTTGTTGATCAACGGACTGGAACCGGGAAAAAGGAGAAAATCAGGAAAGAAAATACAATTTATAATCAAATGCTCCGCATATTTCCCACGCAAGGGGACAGCCAAGTTAATGTTTACCCACAATTTGGCGCTGCAGAGCACCCTCTAATAGAGCTTCGTGCATCGGTTTTGGAGCATTCCACTCCTGCAATACAATGGCCAGATCTCAGAAACTACATATGCATTGAAAAGACACAAAATAGTCATAAAAGAAAACTATCTGCACATTCTTGTCAAGACAAGTTTACCAGTATCTCATAATGGCAACTAAAAAAATTAGGTCTTTACATCCATACACAAGAGGGAGCACAGCAGAAGTGTAGGCAGATCATACAAACTTAAATTATCCTCAACCAAACGGCCAAGAACCCTAACTATAAAGTTAAATCTTGGCAGCAAACATTTAAATAAAATCGGCAAGATTTTTCTTTTCTGAAAAAATGATTTTTATTTTTTATAGCAGCAGCTGTACTGATGAATGGCAATTACTCCAAAAGTTGATGTGTATCCAGATAAACCGAATTACGTGCCCCCAAGCGTTTCATTGAAGCTCTCCTTTTGGGATCTCACACAAATGCAATCTCTGACAAAAGCATCCTCCACGATTCATCCACCACTGATTCCCATGTCAATCAAGACTCAGGTAATCAAACTGAGCGTAAAGGAACATAGACACTTACAGAGAACATTGAAGGCGATGCGCCACCTAAAGGACCGAACAGATTGGGAACAAAAACCGGCAACAGAATCACGAAAACCCCAGCAAAGGCGACTTTATGAGAGTGGCTTAGGTGATCGTACAAGAAAAGCTTTGTTGTCGCCATAAGAATAAAAAAAAATTTAGATCAATGAATCATACTAAGAGTTTGACATAATCAAGGGAGCGATAACTTCATTGCTCTAGATCGCCCCGGGCCCCGGGATGATCAACCGAGAGAAAGTTCTGCACTCCTTCAGGACTGTGGTTTGGAAAGTGGAAGAAATTATCGAAGTTCAGGTGAAGGTGGCAATTCCAGCGATTCGGGAAAATTTGCAGGGTAAAGAAATAAACAAGGCTTCGTTAACAAAAATCGTAAATTTCAGAAATGTCAAGTCTTTCGTTAACTTTTTAAAAGATCATACGGTATTGTTTTTTTTTTTTTTTTTGCATCCATTTTATTAAGTTATCTAATCAATCCAATCACATGTAGTTACGTATGTTATTTTTTCACGAGAGTTTAATTTAAATAAAAATATTTTAAAAAATAGGACGGCAAAATGATATTAGAAAAATTGATGAAATGTATGTAAAAAAATTGATTTAAATTTTTTCCTTTTTTTAAATACATTTTTTCCATTTGACTTTCGATTTTCATTTATTTTATATCAAGTTAATTTGTTAATTTTATATTGACTTTTTTCTGTGTTATATTCTTTCTAGCTTATCTTTAATGAAAAAACTGTTAGTTGCCAATAATTATAGTTTAACTAGATTTTTTTTTTTCACTTTATCTTTCCAGTCTATATTTCTGTTTTACCCAAATTCTTGTTCATAAATTACTTGTTTTACAAAAGAAACTTCAATCCTTGATGAAAAAACTGTTAGTTGCCAATAATTCATATTCGTTTGGCCGGAGGGAAAAAGAAAAGGTCACGTTAAAATATACTCGTGTGCTTGGGATGCATGAAAGCAAGATAAAACAGTTTTTCTGAACAAAAAATCTATTAATATTGAAGTTAATCTAAAGTAGCATATGTTTTTACATGTAAGTCGTAGAAACGACCACTGAAGAGCAGGGGAACTATACACATCTTTGGCAAAGCAGAACCTAGAAATCATTCAATATCACCAAAAAAAAGAAATGAAGTCATTCACATCCATATACTAAGAAGAGGACTCTTTTGTCAGGATTCCCAAAGAATCACTTTCACATTCCAGTAGCATAAGCCGCCTCCTCTTTGCACCTTGTTCCTCACAAAATTCATCGGTCATCTGGACATCACCTGTAAACTTCTCATCCACTGCATCAGAATCTTGATGCAAGTGAAGAACTCCATCCTTGTTGCTGTTACTTATGATATCTGAGTCTCGTGAACTTTCCACAACAATGGATGTGGAAAAGTTAGCAGAACCAGTAATTTCCGTTAAACCATAAGGATTTCCCATGGAAGAATAATTATTTTTTTCATCTGGTTTATCTTCTTCAAATGAACCCTCTTCATTTCCAACCGAAAAATTCTCAATAACCCCAACGTCATCTGAATCATCGGAAGCACAATCTGATGCAACCTGGGAAGGCCCATTCTGGTCATGTTCTGCTTGTATATTGATCTCAGGTTGATGGCAAGTCTCGGCTCCACTGCCTCTAGATAAGTAAGGCAGCTCAGAGGTTTGCGGTGAAATTCCTGCCACTTGCTGGAAGTTAGCGTCTGCTGCCAGATACATAAACTGCTCACCGTTTTCTGTATCTTCCTATGAAGAGATAAGGGAAAAGAGACAAAGACAGCAAAAGGAGGGGGGAGAGTTAGTATTAGCAATATCATTGTAAATAATAAATAGAAAACTTGTGAAATTTGCTGTGCTTATAATCAGTCTATTAAGAAGAAAAAATTCTCATAGAATGAAAGGCAGACATCATTATTCACTCAGTCAATTCTAGATGAAAATTGATGGATAAGCCAGACGCATTTTTTTTCACAACTTTATGCACTGAAAACAACCTTTGTAACAGACAAGCAAACATGACAGGAAGCACATACTGGTAAAAGTGCATGAAGGATTCAGCATTACAACAATCAGAGATACTGAATATTCAAGTCAGAGGCTGGGCAGACAAGGCAACATCTTGAAATCAATAAAGCATTGATTATAACAGTAAAATACAATATTATAATCCTAGAATAGGTTATAATTAAGCCACAACTTGGGTCTTTACTGCAGGTAGTAGTTCAAGTGTCATTGAAGTCTCCAAAGCATGGATGTTTAAAATCTCACTTTAAATTTGGGGTGAGGGAACCATCCATGCACCAATGGAATATGTGGGGACACTAAACATGACCAGAGGAAAAAAATACGATAAATTTCAATAGCACAAATGCAACTGTAGACATACACAAACACCAACCCCCCAAAAACACACACACACACACACACACACACACACACACACACACAAGAAAGATACCTCTATTGGAAAGATTGAATCGTTGAGACGGTAATCAGATGATCTATGATCAAATGATTGGCATTGTTCCAGTAGTTCTGCTGTAGCACCAGGCTCGAAAAGCTCCCTAAGAACCACTCCTGAATTAGGATCCAAAGATGATGATGATAATAGAGTGATCTCAATCCCCTGAGCAGCATGAGATGTTGACAATCCATTGATACCAGCAGAATTAAACCCCTTTTCAAGACACTGAACTCCTGTTCTGTTTTCATTATTTCCTAAGTAGTGGACATCGTGGGGGCTGCCACTGTATTCGGAGGTAGAGACATTACAACGGTCTTTCAAGAGTTCAAAGATTAGCCTTTGGATGAGAGTTCGCTTAAGATAAGCCTCTGCAGGTGGAAACCAGTGCATATTCAGCTGAAACAAATTTTATTATGTCAGGTCAAATGACTCAAATCATACAAGAAACCATAAAAATCAATAGAAAGGTGATAGTTACTCCATTGAAATGTTAAAAGAGATAAAACACCGACAAATGGGTGAGCAACAGCTAAAATTTAATAAACAAATTTCATGATCAAAATTTTACACAACTTAATCTCAGAAAGCATATAAAATAAAAACAATTCCAGCAAAGAAAAACCTACGAAAAAAGAAAAGAAAAGGAATGCCACTTACAAAGTTAGAGAACTTGGTTACTTTAAGTGGATTGAAATTTTCAGGAATTTCCGCCAGGAAGAGCTCTAGATAGTGTAGAAGAAAAAGGCCACAATCAAATGAGTTCTCTTGCTGTGGCAACTGTCATGGGATTCAGTCACAAAAAATTAGTAACAATAAACGCACCCTCAAGAAGAGGGAACAGAAAGGTTCAAAATAAATCATAAGCATATTATATTGCAGTTGCTTCTATCCATTTCTAATTTTGAAAGAGAACAAAATTTCTAGAAACTTGCCAAATCGTTGGATTTTTCTCAAATGCAAATAAATGATCAGAGGCAATACCGCAAGAGGGAGAAAACGCATGTTGATGAATTTTGATGAAAGATCTTCATCCCCCTTGTCCTTTTGCCTCTCTTTCCATTCTTCCCACAAATAACTGTCAATTTTAACAGGGAAAGAGTCAACATATAACTTAACCAACTTCCTTGTTCAAATGGGAAGATACTAGAAACAAACATGGATTATACTATCCACCCAAAGACTGAGGGTTATTAATCAAATACATAAACTTTTCTCAGTCAAGGGGAAAGGAAAGAATTCAAAGGCACAATAAAGAAGCTCTAACATACCTACGTACAAGGTTTTTCAAACCGCTATGACTTCCTTTAATT
Organism: Leucaena leucocephala; assembly: GCA_037074615.1. Lineage (NCBI taxonomy): Eukaryota > Viridiplantae > Streptophyta > Magnoliopsida > Fabales > Fabaceae > Leucaena > Leucaena leucocephala. Next base: position 2,604,233 of record CM073517.1, on the reverse strand, counting down.
GAATCCATATGCAGTATACAGGGTACTTTAACCGACTCATCCAGGTATTCCTCTGAAATATGACTTATGACATAATTATCTGAGAATAGAGATTCATAAGACAGGAATTACACAAGCCAAGAACTTACCATTAAAAGTAACCACTTCACCAGGATGACAAATAACTAAAAGACTCCAGTGAAGACTGCCAGTATAACCCAAAGTAAATGCTGATCAGCACCAGAATTCTTATAAGAAAAAACAGAGACACGCACAAGTATGACAGAAATCTTACTTGAAGTTTACAGGTATGAAGACATAATCCTTTTCAAATAAATTTACTTTTCTTGTCCACTTACGGACACGAAGAAAAGCTGCTTTGCCATCAGAAGCACTTGATGGGTTTTTGTCCATATCAGCCAGCTTTCGAAAGAAAAAACTATTGAAAAACTGGAACCTATGCTTTTCCTCCTCTTTTATCTGATTCTTCAGGTATCTGTCACAATAAAGATAGAATGAAGAACATTTAAAAAAATGAAACTTTAATAACATCTTCAAGAATAGCAAGTCCTAAGCAGGATAGAATGAAGAACATTTATTTAATATTTTTTAACATGTGTAACATCAACCTTCAGTCGTTGATCCCTTTGGTACTTACCTATATCTTCTTTACCAAAGATGCCCACATATATTATTAACTGTCTTCATTTGTAATACATCTTATAAATATAATATAACTACACCTTAGTTTGATCAAGCAAAAGGCAAAGGAAATTCAATTATTCACATAATCAGAATTGATAAGAATGAAATGTAAGCAAAAAGGACAAAACGTGGAACACTGTAAGTATGTTCTAAACAATCATATCCTATTGGATATCTAAATAGATTTATAAATTTATGAAACATGTGAGTTCCATGCATCACACGGAGTTTGAAGAATGAGTTGCAATATTCATGACTTGGGAATAATGCTACTTGCTATAGATTTTATATCTTATATTGATATTGATTTTCCACTGAAAGAGAGAAAAAACAAAATCATACATAGCGTAAACTTACTTGATGTAGAAATCAATGATCGTGTCATTGATGAATGTGTCTGGTTGTAATAGATCAACATCTCTCTTACTTAGAGAAACAGCATCCGGATCCCCTTTTGGATAAATAACTTCATCAAAAGGTACATCAAAACTGTTTCAGATAGAGTCACAAAATTAGTGAGCTCTAACCAGAACAAACAACCCAAAAAGAAGTAAAAACAGAGGGGGGGAGGGAGAGGGGAGAGAGAGAGAGAGAAAGAGACAAAGAACAATTATATGCCCATGTAAATTTTAGATCGTATCCTTTTTTGTAGGACTTGCTTGCAACTTAAAAAAAATGGAATTGAACACCTTTCATTAAGCAAAAGAATAACTAAAGAACATAATAAAGGAAGGTTTACAGAGAGCATAAATTATGTAAAGGTTAATGAAATAAGAAAACAGAAAATGCCAGAAACCATTTTTCAAAAGGAATGTTGTCATCATGACTTCTATGTAGCATTAAGAAAAAAAAAGGAATAAATAGATTTTACTTACTTGGGGAAGTAGCTCTTTGGTTCATGTAAATCGTTTCCATCGTCTTCCATATCCCCACTACACAAATGAAGTAATTAAATATACAATAATCAAATGACACAAACGGCATTTAGAACATCAAAGATACGGGAAGAGAACAAAGTTGCCCACAATGACAATAATCCATCACAATCAATATTAGGCTTCCTCTCTCACTGCTTAATATAGATGTAAAATCAACAAGTAAAATTTATGCTGAAAAAATGAAATATATGATATCAAAATTTACACAAATCAATTTTTGCAAGAAACAGAGTTTGGTTTATGCTTATGCTGTAATCACAAGTTTACAGTTCCAATCTATATCAATATATTAAACGTTTAGCCAGTACATGAGCCTAACTGAAAGCTTTATAACTAACAGACCAAGGAAGATATTAAAGAAATCATTTAAAGACTTACTCAAGATTAACATTCCAAAAAGCTGAGTATTTCACATTAAGCGATGTGATTTGCTCATTTTTGAGGGACCAATGGGAATCAGCAATCACAGCCTTCAATTCCTCAATGACTAGCAAAAGCATAGGTATCCAACCATAATAAGCAACATAAGAAAGCCTATTGCAACTAAATTTTATGAGCTCATAATACTAGATATTATCCAAAACAAAAGGCTTATATGAATTTTTTCGTAGAAAAATGCTCAATGAACAAAATTGCAACACTGACCTTCAGTTCTGTCAACATTATTTGATAGGCATGCATTGCTGGTTATTACACGAATCTTCATCGTGACAGTTTCATTCTGAACAAATTATACATCAGGAACTGCAGCATTAAAAAATAAATATTTCCACCAAGTTTCATTTGGACTATAAAACTCACACTTTGAAACAAATTACACCTAATATCAACAACATCATCAATTGCCCAGTCAAGATCGGAGGCCCCTTGCTTTCCACATGCAGTTGAAACATTAATCTTGATGCTACAAGGAGAAAATGTTAACCTCGTCCCCAAATAATAATTATCCTGATATATGATATAATCAGGATAAAGAACAACTCCCAAATCTGCATCATCCTGAATATTGCACAAATGAAATTGATAGTCAATATAAAAGCTAAGTCAGCACAATATAGAAGGAAAACAGTACTAGAGTACTTGAATATAACGTCACACCAGAGCTAACAAAGTACTTATTTTGCAGCCTCAATAGCTTCTATTTTAGATTATATTATCAAGAAAAGAAAAACATTAAAACAGTTGAGGTGACGGGTGACTGAGGCCGGAGATTCAAACCAGTTCATAGAATGGCAAACACAAGACAGAACAAGAACAACCAAAACTGTACTAAATTTTGAGTCCCTGAACATTACAGAAATCCATTTGTTCAACAAAAGTAGGTTGAGTTACCATGTCAGAATCTTCTATACAGTGGTTCAATCCACGGCCATTCAATGAAACTGAAACTATAAAAAAGTTCAATGAGTAATGAAACAAAATGTTTCTAAATCATATGTAATGGCGTTAATGGATATTAGGTATGATAAAATACACCATTCTCTGTAGTCCCGGAGACAGGAGTAGATGGAGCACTCTCGATCACACACTCATTGGCTTCTGAATTAACATCAACTGAATTCTGAAAAGGTTTAAAACATAAATATGAACTCCATAATCAAAACATTCCTTTATGATGTAATCTAAAGAATGAAAGTTACAATACACTGGAAGGAGACCCTGAAAGGGCAGGATCTGTTTGGCTCATCTCAGGTGAAGGTCCAACACCACTTGTATCTTTTGATTGTTGGGAAGCTTCCAACTCAGAATCCTCTTCATAATCAAACTTTGCTTCTGATGTGCCCAAAGTGGGGTCAGAAACGCCCTTTTCCCATATAAGGTTACCACGAACCACATCAACATCAACACTAGGAATACTTCCACCATCCTGATCCTTCACAATGATCGTGTCTACCTGGGAGACTGTAAAGACCATTTTTAAATGACAAAAGGAAAATATATTGAACCAAAAGAGCAAGACTATCAACCTCAAAAATATTATTTTCTTATTTTAATTTCAAATTTCAACCTTTTCTAGGAAAACTTCTTGATCCTGAGTCAACCAATTGTACCTTCAGGGAATTAACTCCTTGGCCATACTATAGAAAACATGAGAGGTTGCTCCCTCCCTGGCTCGTCTATTTAAATTCTAGGTGAAATATAAAAGCTTTCATCCCCATCAAGGTGTTTCCAAACAAGAAAAACATATGTACTGTTACTTCTATCTTTGGCTCTTTGCTACCGGGTTTCTCCAATTAAAAAATGACAAGTGTAAGGTTCTCCAATGATAACATGATGAGTTATAATATTGGATACAACTGTATGTTTCCCAAATCAAATCATATATTTGTGGTGTTATTATTGGCAAACCATACACTAGTTAAGCTTTAGTCCAAGGTTCCTAGCAATACTCTTTACTTAAAATGAACAGAGGAAACCACTAGTTAGAATATGATCTAATTTACAAATTAATGAATGAAACTAGAGCCTGAATTTGTAGCCTCAGGAAATGATAAATTTACATATGAAATATTTTGTCCAGGCTCGAGTTTCAAATTGATTTCATTAGTTTAGTAATTAACTTTTGCCATTTTCGTAATTGCATCGCCAAAACACAAATTTCAGAATTCTTAAAATATTAAGCCCTTTTAACTCTAATAATTCCATAACCTAGCATAGATAAATCTCATACAACCATCTCTTTTTCTAAAAGAAACCAAAATTGTTTACAGACACATTATACATATATAACTCCAATCGTTAAAATAGAGTATTCAGTTTGACATGGACGATGATCAGCGCATCATATGTGATCCGCCCATTGATTCTATGGACCTGGACTCAACTTAGTCTATCCTAAACGCTAAGATTAGATCATCAGATAATAGCTGAAAACTCAGAAGGTTAATTAAATAATTTAAGAGTATATAACTATGCTTCAACATATTATTAGAATAGGACTGTTTAATCTATCTCAGTGAAAGCTGACATTCTGCATACGCCTAAAGCAGACAAGGTAGAATACAAATATCAAAATATTATGAACAATTTCCTTACAAAAACAACGTCTCCAAATTTTTTTAGCAAGTCTATGAAGACACACTGAGGGTGACCCAGGCAGAAGCAAAAATTAGCAAAGCTTGTTGCCTGATGCACTGCCGTTTAATACCCAAATCCCATCTACACCAAACAATAACCTATACGTGAAGTTGATAAATTTCCAATTCTGACACAACAGCGCCACCTTTCTCAGTGAAAAATCGACATTTAATCAACAATCACTGCAAGCACATGCATTCCCGGACACACTCACGCACCCATATACATACAAGTATGTGTGCATGTATAAAGTAATAACGGTAGTGACAATACCAATTGTGGAGAAAAATTCTATCCCGTTCATCTCCATTGACTCCACACAAACTCACAGGATTACCATGGAACCTTATCGCTCTGCTACAATCCGAAGACCGTAGCAGACACATCAACATACCCCAGCTACAGAAGGAACATAATATTAACACAGAAAATATAATTTCTAAAATCGCCGTACCATATCCCAAAAACTCGTACTTCAAAACGGATTGATCATCGAGGGTAGAGTTGTTGAATTTATTGAGCTGTTTCTCCGCGGCCATGTCAGCAATTTCGTCCTCTTCCTTGAAATTAAACACTCCGTGATCTCTGCGCGGAGACTTATTCATCGTCCCGGATTCGACAGGGGCTTGTATACACGGACGAGTTGAGTGGACTCAGTAAGTCGGCACGAAAGTCGGGAAATGGGGGAAAGAAATGCTAGCTAGCTGGAGGGGATCTGGACCCCTTTGGCGAGTGCCCTAAAAGGGCATATAAATCTCACCAATTGGGAAAAACGCTTCTTCAAAACCTCAAAACGAAGCTTCAGCGATCCTCCCAATTTTCGTAGATGAATAGATATGGGATATATGTATAGATTGTGTTCTACGCATTTTTTTTCGTTGGATCCAAGTGGATCAAACGTCCAAGGCGGTAAAAACGAAATTTACACTAGCTTTAATTTTTTTAAAACTGATAAAGTATATTTTAAGATTTTGTCTATAGATAGATTTTACAAAAAAATATCCTGGTCTTCGTCGATGAATGTCTATGTGTTTTATATTCGTGTGTGTGAGATAAATTTAAATTTCATGTCTATCCACCATTAATTTTTTTCCATTAAAGCCAGCCACGTTTCCTTAAAGCAAATCTTCGTGTCAAAATCAAGAGAGTTTTATCCTGAACCATGTTAGATAGGCGGGAAAATCTCGTTTGATTGCTTATCCCCAAACTTAACACGGGATTTTCTTTTTCCTACTTCTAATTCTGACGTAATTGATCGTTAGTAAAAAAAAAGAAAACGTAATTGATCATCAAAGTGAGAATATTTATCCTTTTTTTAGGTTATTTCTATTTAAACTAAAAAAACTTAAATACATAAAATTCTTTGTACCAATTACACACAATTTTTTTAAATTTTAAAAAATTAAATTAAAAATTCTAATATTTTATATTTTTATTAATAAACTATTACTGTTAAAGTTATTTTTAAAATTATCTCATATCATAATTTTTATACTTTTTATTATATATCATATCATTTAAAAAATAATAGTTAATAATTTTCATTTAAATTGAAGTAATTTATATTTTTTATTTAAACATAATTAAATAAGTATTTTAATTTTTTAAGTATTTGATATTGTTAATATATTTAAAAAATATTTTAAATTATATGTTAAGTCTCAAGTGTTATTTAAATATTTTATATTTAAGTATTTAAAAAAATTAAAATTATTGTCCGGTGTTAAATATTATTTTTTAAATTAACTGATATATATTATATAATAAAAAAATATAAAAATTATGATGTGGTAAAAAAATTTAACTTTAATAATAATTTTAACAGTATAATTTTTATAATTAAAATATAAAATATTTAGATCTTTAATTAAAAGTTATAGAGATTATACACAATTGATATAAAATTTAATGAAATTTTATGTATTTTAGGCTTTTAGCCACCTAAAAATAAATTAGGGTGGATGAGAATTTAATCCATACAATTTTAATTCACAGAGGTCTGGAGCTCAGATGAAGACATGTCTATCAAATATGATTGAGTGAGCCCTTCTTTACTAAAAGCATCGGTAACTTTATTTTACTCTCTTGAAATATATTGCAATCTCTTACCAACGGGGGTTGGTCCGAGTGGTAAACGGCTCGGTATCGCTTAAGCGAGGTCTCGAGTTCGAGCCTTGGCGTACGCAGAAAATTCCCGTTGGGAGACTCACCCACCATAGCCAGATGCGCGACGCGGGTCGAATCCGGATATAGTTGAGGCAAAGCTCCGGTGAACCGGGTGGGCAAAAAAAAAAAAAATATTGCAATCTCTTAGATCACATTCAAACCTCGACATACAATTGCTCTGAATGAATATCATGCTATCGTTGTTATTGTTGGTCATAGCCAGAAGCATGTCAGTTAATTAAATTTTTATAATTTATTCAATTAATTTTGAATAAATTATATTTTATCCATAGATCAGGATTTTATGAACGTGTAAAAGTGAGAAAAAGTGCAATAAATTATAAAGAAGAAGAAGAAGAAGGAATGAGCAAATGTACAGCACTGACAGAAGGTTCTGCTTTGCAGACAGGTTCTTATGAGCAAATGCAATGTTAAGGATTATTTCTATAAATAATTCTAATAATGATGAATACGAGTTAGTCAATATTTGAGTCAAAAATTTAAAAATTATACTAGCATAGATCAATACAACTTATTTATTATTTATATTTAAATGTATAAAAAATGTCTAATTCTAAAATAGAAATAGTGTGATTCAACAAGACCAACTTTGCTCGAGGTTGTGCGCTCTTTCCTTTTTCTCAAAAAAATATATTGATTGAGTAATCCCGAACAATAAATAATACAATTAGTTATAATAGAAAGACAATGTAAACATAAAGAAACAATACAATATTTTTCTACTTCAAAAAATGTATTTCCTCGCAACGCAGCGAATGGAACTCTCTGGTTTCATATTGAAAGAGGTAGAATATGAATAACTTGTGTTCAACTTCATCTTCTTCAGATATTCAATTTCAGAGGATGGAATAATTATATCACTTTTATTATCATTTAATAAAATACGTTGAGAGCTTTTCAATTGCATCATGGATGACATTTTTGTTTTCACGAGATCTAAAGAATAGCAAATATACTAATCATCAGTGACATTGATTTAAGGAGGGGATTCAACCTTTCTAAACATCCAGTTCATCATAATTAAATAACTACCCATTACCAACAAGATGAGTGACGAAACAACGAGACTTTCAACTAGAACTAGGAATAGTAATTATTCAAAAACCAAGTTCTGAAAATATATGTCGTATCCCATATTGCAAACGAGGCGAGACATATATGTCGTATCCTCCAATTTGAATCAGGGAAGGGGATCCTGAGAAATTAAACCAAACAACATGTAGTTAACACAAACAGAAGAGCAATTTATGTTAAAAGTCTAACTAACATAACAGCCATATATATATAACGTCAGGTCCCAAGGATCAGGTCACTTACCCTAACCTGAGATACGTGTGAGAGAGATTATCATCGAGAAGAAGGCCATTGTTGCAGTCGAAAACATTATTCTTCTTCTTCATGGCTTCTGATGATGAAACACCTTTCTGAGTGCCCATGCCTGAGTTCACCATCATGAAGTCTCTTCCTTTACATATAATAGCCACCTGCGACCTCCGCTTTTATCTCATCAAAACTCGAAGGAGATCATGGCACGTATAATAATATATATGTGAAGCTCGTAGCCATATAACATGTTTTTTACTCTCAATTTACCTTTTGCTTTATCAGCCCGTTAACTTTGGTCAAATCGTTTACCTACAGAGCAAAAATGGTTAGAAACTTGGGAGTGGCATATAAAAGCAAATAAGGATTAACAAGTCAACTTTATTAGAACTAGCACAAGCATATTATCCTACATGAAAAACACCATCCACTACATAAAGCTCCCACTAGATAGCTTTAACAAACTATTTTACTCCGACTCCTTATTGAGTTATATCACTACTAGAAAATATAGATCTCATGGGACTATCTTGCTATCTTTCTTTTCACTCATTTAACTCTAAACTCTTTGAAATCTCTTGACTATCTTGTCAGAAGGAGCTCGAAAAACTTAATAGAAACTTGTAGATAATCAACTTCTCCATCAAATCTTCGACTTCTGCTCCAGATTTGGTATAATACTCTCACGATGGAGGCTGTGGTAACTAATGATGGATGATGGCGAATAGACCTTATCGAAAGCGGTTAATTTCTCCACTATATTTTCGATTTCTTCTCCAAATCTAGTTCAATACTTTCAACGAGGATAGTTGTAAAATCTAACGGTAGTTAATTGATATAGTAACTTTTAACAGTGGTTAATAGTAAAGCTACCGTGAAAAATAATTTTCCATAACAGTTACAAAGCCGCCGTAAAATCTTTCAACTTACTACATCGCTAGTATTGACATCGCCACTAAAACCGCTATAAAAAGTCCGTTTTAATCGTCCTAAAAAGCGTAGTGTATATGTGCGTGGACAAACCTTCTTCTGAGCTTCAGTCTTTTCAAACTCACTCCGCTTTTCCTGAATACAATTGTTATATCGTGTGTTAGAATATGCATGTGCATGGACTAGAGATTAGTGTTCAAATGAGTTGGAGACTGAGATTCTTATGCGTGTGTGTGTGTGTGTGTATTTATACCATAATCTGATTCACACGATTGAGTCCTACGTCAAGCTTTTTCTCCAGCTTCAGCAAATCATCGAGGTCGAGTCCTTCAAGATCCTCACCCTTCAGCTGCCTGGTCAACGTTAATATATTTGGAAGAAAATTGAGTTTTCAAATGCTATATAATTAATTAATTCATTTTAATTGAGAAAATTGGAAGATTCAGATACCGTAGTTCGTTGGTTTTATCAGCCATGTCGTTCCTCAATCTGCTGTGACTGCTGTTCTGCATCCGAAACAAGGGATATAGTTAAAAGGCCAATCATTACATGTTCTGGGAACAAGTTAAGAGAGCACATAATTGAGGAACAGAAAATAAATTTGGGACTTTGTTTTAAATTTACATCGCATCTCATGTCTTTTCAATTTTATAGTAACTAATTAATATGTTATCTGAATAGAACAGAACGAACAATATATATAGTTACAAATCGGAAAACGACGAGTCTTATTTTTCTTGCTACCTGCAGCTCCAGGGAATGATTCTCCAATGGATTATTGTTGTCATGAAAGTGCAGATCATACCTTGAAACGATGTCCTTTATGCTATTAATAAATGTTGTGAAATATGGGTGTCTCAAAAGAAACCAAGTCCCACATTGTTTGGGAGAGTGAAGGCTCAAGTGTATAAATAATAAGATACAATCTTGAGCTAGTAAATGGGCCTAGAAGAGAGGTGGGTTCGTGCGCACGATAATGGGTCATCAATGGAAAATTCAGTTGAAATCCGGCGATTGTCCCCCCTGCGCGCGAGATAGAGCGTGATATTGGGTATTTTTTATGAAAAATATTTTTGGTTTACCAGAAATATTTTTATACATGCCTATACGGAAAGTCCCTGAATTCCTACGGTTAACATAAATTTGAAAGGTCAACAGTTTTTTTGTTGACATAGCCGTTGGAAAGGAAGCGACCGTTGCTGACGGAAAGATGCGACCTTCGCGCTGTTTCGGTCCGATTGCCTTCACGCTGTTTCGGTTTCACCTCTTACAGACTCAGCCTGTGGTTCCGTACTGGTTTGTGCCTATAAAAGCAGCACACACAGAATTGTAAAGAGTGCAACTAACACTCATACTCTTGTGCTCATTTCTTTTTGAGTTTATTTCCTTCCGCTAGATTCTGTCTCCTTGTTCCACAAGAAGAATCCGTTTAATCCTAGGGAGTACCGCTTCATCTTGCCGGTTGTCGCGGAATAACTCTTAAGGACAGTGTCCTTGGACGCGACTCGGATTGTTTGTTCTTCTGTTGCAAGTGCCGACGCCAACAATAAAGACATAAGCAAAAACAAAATGTAAGTTCGAGAATGATATCTTAAAGAACAGAATGAAGTAAGACGGGCGACTATACCAGATCACAGAGAGCTACAATAATTTGCAAGCACACATGCACGAGTACGTTATATGTCTCGTATCAGTTGAAACAACTTAGATTCATTTTGTAACAAAGAAATCAGAGTCTTGAACTAATAACTCAATAGTATAACTTGTATCCATGAAACTTATATCACACGTATTTAAAATGAACTCAGCTACTATGTAAACCTTGACATATTTTTTTACATGGAACAAAACTAGGTCTTAACTAGCGCACCCCACGTACGGAAACTATCAAACTCCTCTACCATTTCACGCTAAGAACTCAATATGTAATATAATGTAACGAAGTCCTCACCAAATAACTGCAAGAGTTCAATTATTGATTATCGATTATAGTTTGCATGCTAATTCCCCAATCGAAGTCTATCGATTATTGTTTTTGTTTTTTGTTCCAAGAAGAGTAATAGTGTTTTTTATACTATTTCTTACTTGATCCTGTTACTAGATAATTCAGTTTCGGCCCCTCCCAGCATTAGGTAAGAGTGATAGTTTTTCAGCTCCATTGGGTCAGTATTTGTATGAATTCCAAACTTTTCGGAAATGGTCTGAGTATACGGATATAGTAGATGTTTAGTTGCGAAAGGGCAGCTGAAGAGTCGTATGTATAAAGCCCTTTGTTTCCATATTCAATTTCTCATCCATAACTAGAATATATCATAAACGATTATACCATTTCCATAAAAAGCGAGAGATACGATCCGAGGTATCTTTTGGCCCAAAAAAAGTTAAAAACAGATCCGAGGTATCTGTATTTACTATAAATAGAGATTGTTAGCATAAAGTGGGGAAACAACGGGAACAGCAACGAGGAATGGGGGTGCACAGCAAACAAGGATGGCAGAGGAGAAAATGATGGGACAAATAGCGGCAGGGGAAAAGCGACTGGGCAAAGAAGGTCAAATGGAGAATGGCTCAAGAAGATGTACTGTGGGCGAATGGGGCGTATCTGGAGCTTAGTTTGGAAACAATCCCTTTAGGCCGAAAAGAGAAGAGGGAGTAGTGATAAGGGACCCTCAAGGATCACATTGTGGACCACTTTCTGGAGAGCTTACCAGACAAGGTGTACCCAACTACGGATATTGATGATGAAAAAACACCAGACCCAGATGGTATCATGGAGATGTCGGAAGTGGAAGCAGCCATCATGTAGATGTCGGAAGTGGAAGCAGCCATTCAGAGTACAGGGCCCGTAATTGTTGAATTAACAGAACTCAGCAGAGTTTGGAGATGTTATGCGATTGAGTTAGTTGATTACGGTGGTTTTTTTTATTACTTTTCATTATTTTTTAATGATTATTGTATGGAACGCTAGAGGAGCTGCCGTAAAAGCTGTCAGGAGCGTGATAAAGGAATTGAAAAGAACCTATAAACCGGATATTGTTGTTTTGGTCGAAACTAGATGTAGTGGTGATAGTGCACAGAGGGCTATTAAACGCATGGGATTTAATCATCAAGTGCTGGTTGTTGTGGAATGAGGATTCTATTTCCATCAATGTGTTACAGACACAAAAGCAATTTCTTCATTGTGAAGTGCAGGGCTTGGGGTCGGGTTCATGGTGTTTTACTGCCATCTACGCGAGTCCTAATGACCAAGAAAGGAGAGAATTATGGCAACAGCTGGAAATAATGGCGCAAGCAATGAATTTACGCTGGTTACTTGCAGGAGACTTTAACGATATCAAGGTTGTTGAGGAACAAAGAGGTGGATGTCCGGGCAAAGAAAATAAATGCCGAAGGTTCCACAATAATATAGAGAAGTGCAAGCTGATAGATATGGGTACGGAGGGACCGAGATATACTTGGAGGGGTCCCATAACCAACTTTGCTTGTCGACTATACAACAAGCTGGACAGAGCTCTGTGTAATTTAGCTTGGTGTATGCAGTTCGGGAATGCTTTGGTCAGAGTTCGGCCACGGGCCCAGTCAGATCAACATCCTTTGTTCATTTTCTTGAGCGTGAGTCCAAGTAATCGAGCTGCCAGGACTTTTAGATTTGAGGCCGACTGACAGAAACACCAAGAAATCGAATCCATGTTACAAGAAGAGTGGGGGGAAACAAATGACATTCGGAGAGAATTGGAACGGCTGGAGCCCTCTCTCCAGAATTGGAATAAACGACCTTTGGGCACATTGCAACGAGGAAAAGATAATGAGGAGATTGGCGGGAATACAGAAAGCGATCCAAGGCCCTTATAATCCTCACCCTGAGAAATTAGAGGGTCAACTTCAACAAGAGTTGGACGAGGTGCTTGATCAAGAAGAAATTTTTTGGTTCCAAAAAGCTAGACAAAATTGCTTCAGGAATAGAAACACCTCATATTATCATGCTAAGGCTGCAGTAAGGCGGAAAAAGACTAGAGTTTCTACTTTGAAGGATTCTACTGGTCAGTGGGTTGAAGGAAAGAAAGAAGTAGGCCTGCTTATTAGAAGTTTCTTTCAAAATCTGTTCACTGAGGAGAAAGCACACAGAGAGTGGCTTACAGCTGAACATTCATGGCCGAAAATTCCTGAAGATTGGAGCTTGATTAACTCGGAGATCACGAATCAAAAAGCTTGATTAGGGAAGTGAGAACGGTCCAAATACCTGGAGCTTTCATAATCATAGAGCTTCCCTGTAGCAGAGAAAACAATGAGACCAACCTCAGCGTCGCAAAGAACAGCAAGCTCTTGAGCTTTCTTGATGAGACCTCGTCTCCTCTTTGAGAATGTCACCTGCCTCGCCGTTATGTTGTCGATTTTCTTAATCTTGATCTTCTCTCTCGCCATATCTCTTACCTTTCTTCTGCAGAAAAACAAGTTCAGACGTCACTGTTAATACGCGTACGTACGTTCTCATACACAGTCGTCTCTCTCAGATATACAAGTTAAAACTTGAAAACGAAAGCGTGAAACAAAAAAATAGCATAAAATTACGAAACCCTAATATGAACCACTGAGCTCCAGATCTGAGAAGGAGGCACCTAGAAAAGCTTATTGCCAAAGAGGAGTATCATTGGCCTGAAGGCATGAGAGCTTACTTTGATTCTAGTTTTCCTTGACCTTTGCTAGCTGCTGCTGAGGACCTCGGTCATTGAAAGCTAGAAAAATAAACATAATAAAGCGAGTTGAAAATATGATCCACCCAGATGAAGAGAATATCATAGAAGGTTATCACCAAGAATCAAAGAATATAATATCAGGAGCAGAAGTTAAGCATTAGGCGAGAAACACAAGAGAGAGTTGAGAAAATGAACCTCCGTTGAAGCGCTAGCTGTTTTTTACATATAGGAAAGAGGGAGCTTTCCTTTTTATATATAAAGGACGGGACGGGACGTGGCTTCTCTCTCGTTATCACAACATGATTACATCTACGTTAACGTTATGATAACCAAATATAGTTAAGATACAAAGCGAACAAAACTGCCCCAGAATTACTTAATATCGATATATTAATATTATATATATAGATAATAAAAACAGTAAAAATATTACTATTATTTCTTAATTATAAAAATTAATTAATTTTTTAAATAAGTTAAAAAAATTAGATAAATGAATTAAACATAATTAAATTTAATCTTTTAAAATAAATTTATATCGTGAACTTATTAATAAATTTAAATTAATTATTATTATATTAATTATAATTAATTAATTTTATTTTTTAATTTTTTAAAAAATTAACTAATTTTTATAACTATTATTTTCTCTTCATTACCATACCTCTCTTTCTCTCTCAATCTTGTTTGTCTGCTTCAATTTCTTCCGTACATGAAACCATATCCCGTCTTTCAACTGCGATCACTTCCTAGCGATAATCAGTTACCCTCTTACATGACCGCCAGCTGTCCGTCCTTACCATAATAATTATTTTTTTGGTATAAATAGAATAAAAAAAAAAGTGTAGATTAGACTTACTCCAGGAGTTAGGAGTTAGATGACTATTTGAAACAACAATAAAATAATATTTTTTAAAAATTAAATATATTTTAAATAATTATATATTTAATTTATCTCTAAGCATGGTGACTTGAGTAGTTAAATACTATAATAATTTTCTTATAAAAAAATTTATGTAGGTTTGGTATAAATTTTCTACTAAGGTCAAGGCACAGTCATAGATTTAAAAGAATATTTACATAAAACTTACGATATCGCTTATTAAATGAGTCTTTATAATAATAATAAGAATCGAATTCACGTTTTTATGAAATATGATCATATTTTTTATTATTTAAGTTAATTCTTATTTTTGTAATTATAATTACATTACTGAGGATAAGAGATCAAGGCCGTGTATCCATAAGTTATGGGTCTGGTTGGTGGAGAGAAATCTCATTTTTAGTATATTTTTCTTGATCAGTGCTGTATGCAAAAGCTGATTCAATAAAGTCCCGCATAGTAGTTAAATTATTTATGTGGCCAGGTTTTCGATGTTTAAATAACTAAATAAATACGATGATAAATTTATTAAAAATCAGCTAATGAATTATTAGCAGCCACGTTAATTCAAATACGGGTGTAGAGCATCATCCATTGTAATCCAGTATGGCAGGAAACAGTATTAATCATACTACATGCATCCATATGATATTTTTATGTCATAATCATATATCATGCTAATTAATTTTTTTTTATTTTAAATATAAGAGTTAATTTCTATGTCCCACATAAAAAAGGAATGATGGATGAATTAATAGAAATATTCTAAGATGTGCGTCCAAGGATATAGGCCCAGAGAATGTATCTTTGAATTGATTGACTTATTCTAAAACTTGTTTAGGGACACATAATTAGGGGATACATTCTTTGAATTTTACTTATTAATAAAAGGATCCCTACAGAAGTGTTATTGCCCGGGTCAGCCCGATTTGTTTCGCCATACCAGAGGAAGAAAAGAAGTTATGGGTTCTTAATTTTTGTTTATTTAAATTTATATATAAAAATAATTAATAATTTATTTTATTTAATATTGATATTGTCTAAAAATAAAAAATAAAAAATCGACTTAGGGCAGAACATCACATCCAAGTACAGAGTGAATCAAGCCACTTGCTCAAGCTATGAGTTCAGGGTCATGTTCGGCCCTGGTGGGTACTCCCCCATCCAGAGTTGCCTTCGTCGAATCTGAAAGCACGTGTTAAAGAGTTTGCTTCAAGTTGATGTCGTCTTGCCAACTGTCAATCTCAGCAACAAGTAAAATTTAAAAAAAATTATAAAAAAATTAATTTTTAGACAGTTTATAAAAACAAAAATTATGAAAAAAATTATGAAAAAAAGATAATTTTAAATAAATAAATATTTGAATAATTGTTATAAAAATAAGTTTCGTAATTAAAAAATTATTAAAAAAAGTATGTATGAGAAATGATAGAGGATAAAAAAGATAGATGAGAGAGGAGAGAGGGTGGAGAAGATAGAGGAGAGATAGAAGATAGTAGAAAAGATAGAGGACAGATAGTGAAAAAAATAGAAGAGAGATAGTGAAAAAGATAGAGGAGATAGGAGAGAGGGTATAAGAAAAAGTAAAGGTAAAATAATAATTGAGTAATTGAAAGTGATTTTTACTATTTTAAAAACTACCTTAACCAGTTTATTTGAAACCATAATTTTAACCTGATTTTAGATAAATCGAGATTTGACTAATATAATTATTTATTTTAAAATTTTTATAAATTTAAATTTAAATCAAAGCCTTTTTAAAACGATGATGGTGACTTTTGGCAAACAGGCAAACAAATTTCAAGGAGTCGTTTGAGAGAAAG
Source organism: Leucaena leucocephala (assembly GCA_037074615.1). Classification (NCBI taxonomy): domain Eukaryota; kingdom Viridiplantae; phylum Streptophyta; class Magnoliopsida; order Fabales; family Fabaceae; genus Leucaena; species Leucaena leucocephala. Next base: position 2,587,693 of record CM073517.1, on the reverse strand, counting down.
AAAAAACGTACAGAGACCATGTTACAATTTATGCAAAGTGTATGTGGCATATATTTAATTTTCATAAAAAATTAAAAAACCGAAATTGCTGATCTGCTTGAGCGGGTTAGGAGGAGTTGGGACAAAATCCAAGTCCCAACAAAACCCAGTAGGGTTCTACTCTGATATAAAACTTTATCGCTGCAATTCGAGATTACCGGATTTCTCTCCGCGCACTGGACCGTCGAAAGAAATTGACGATAGCAGAATGGAAGCCGAGCGGCTGCTTGGGGTCGCCGAAAAGCTGTTACATAACCGGGATCTCAACGGCTCAAGGGAGTTTGCCATTTTAGCTCAAGAAGCCGAACCGCTTTTGGAAGGTTCCGATCAGATCTTAGCCGTCATCGACGTGCTTCTCGCGGCGGATAAACGCGTTAACAATCACCACGACTGGTACACCATTCTTCAGGTGGATCGTCGATCCAACGACTTCGATCTCATCAAGAAACAGTATCGTCGGCTCGCGCTTCTCCTTCACCCTGACAAGAACAGTTTCTCTCTAGCCGATCATGCTTTCAGGCTTGTTGCCGAGGCATGGGCCGTGCTATCGGACCAGGCTAAGAAGGCAAACTTCGACAAGGAGCTCAGCTTCTTTACCAGGGTTGACTTGAGTATGCCTAGCTGGGTTCAGCAAGACAGATTGACGGTTCGTAGGGGTGGGCCTGGGCCCAGTGAGCGGAATCAAGCGGACGGTGGCAGCGCCGCGAGGGAGGGAGAAGCGGATGAGAACCCACGGCGGAGGCCGACCTTCTGGACGACATGCCCGTACTGTTACTATATATACGAGTACCCTAAGATTTACGAGAATTGTTGTTTGAGGTGCCAGAATTGCGAGAAGTCTTTCCATGGCGTTTCGATTCCATCTTTGCCTTCTTTTGTGCCGGGACAAGAGGCTTATCATTGTTGTTGGGGTTTCTTTCCGATGGGATTCTTTGTCGGAAATACGGTTGGTAAGTCGAGTGTGCCATCCACTCTCAGTTCGCCGCCACTGGTCTCAACTGCGCCGGCAGAGAATGGCATGCATAACGGGCTACCACCGGTGTCCCCATGCTCTGCGGCTTCCAGGGGGGCGACGTCGGTCGTCTCGAATGGGACTGCTCCAGGGTTGGGTAATGTTAAGCGGAAGCGAGGAAGGCCTCGGAAAAATCCTTCGCCGGCATGATGGGGATTTGAGATTTGAGTTTTGTTTGGCGCAATTGAAACGCATTCGGCTCTTCTCTCAGCTGCGGATCTAGTTTTAACTTGTGCTGACTTATTAATTTCTTAGGTTTGAAGACCGAACGCCGAAGCTGCTGGGCTGAAAAACTTGTAAGTACTGTGAATTTTGTCCAGTCTCCTCCCGATTGTATCTAAATATTTAGATGTGTCTCTTCACTGACTGCCTCATGGGTGATTCTTGAGGTGACTCTGTAGATGCAGTATCTGTTAGAGTTGTTTCAGCTAATGGGTGATCCATGTCATTAATTCACCTTATTTAAATGCAGATTTACGAGATCATTGCTGATAACTTTTAGTTTAAATGAGTTGGAAAACATTATTTCTGTGCTGCTTGTAAAAAACAACAACATTTGCATACAAACTTTTAGAAAACTCTACGCCTTTTTGGCATTTGTAATATATAAGCGCACTCAGAAATTTCAACTCTCTGGGTTCTTTCTTTTCCCTTTTCACAACCCAAATCCCTTTTATTCACAAAAAAAAAAAAAATCCCCTCGAGGCTTTACCTTACTGAGGTTGCTTACCGGCAAAGTGGACAACGACGGCAATGTTTCATAGTTCATGTCTCTTTTTGCATAATAGGTGCTTTATAAGCTTTTAAACTTGGTTATTTAGAGATAAAAGCTGGGGACATACATGATACATGGTTAACGTAATTCAGCTCGTATCTATGATGCAATCTGAATTTCCTGATCGGCTTTAATTCGTATAAATTGTTATTGTCGAGTTTCCCTGAAACTGTTTGGGGCTGTAATTCAGTTCGTATCTATGTTGTTTGGTTATCTGCATGAGCGTATGGGGCGCATCAAGAAATTTAGAGTGCAGCTGAGTGTAGAGCGGTATCCGTTGCTCTGTTATTCACTGGCTCATATTTTCAGTTTATGCATTGCTCCAATTCCATGATTATTCAAGTTTCGGAAAAGTTGTCGTCCCATGCAGGTTGTCGATGGTTACATTTGTTTTCGGGCAAAACAGAGGGTTACATACATTACATTCGCTAATACCAGAGAATTTTCCTACAAAGTTGCAGCGATAATGCACACAACCTCGTTTCAAATATTTTTAGCATTTTATAAAATACCTTATTTACGATTTTAACATTTCTAAACAAATTTATTTAAACTAATTTAATTAGCAATTTTTTAAAGGCATGTGAAGACTTAAAAAATCTTTCAAATGCATAAATGTGGAGACTGGAGAGAGTTGATGAATTATGAATTTGGTAAAATTGAAAGAAATTAGCAAATATAATTTTTCTTTAGTGAATATTATTTTTCCTGTCTTTAATTTAGGACTATTTAATTAAAAGAAAGATATTAGTTAATGTGATATTTTTTTTATAAACTAATGTGACATTTTTTTCTTATAATACTGTGTTATTTTTTTAAACTGTTTTATTATTATTAATAGAGTATTAATAAGGATAATTTAAAAAATTAATATAAAAAATATGTATTATATTTAAGATTAAGATTAATTTTTTAATTAGATCTTAAATTAAAGATAGTAGCATTATTTTTTGAATCTCTAAGGAATTATTATTAAGAGGGTAAATAGATGGGAAAGTGTAATTTTCTAAAATAGAAGTGAGTTGTTATATTAAAGTAAAACAGAATGGAGACTATAATATTTGCTCTAAATAGGTTAGTTGTTTCAAAATATAATTTCAACAATACCCAGTAGTTATAAGTATTAAACAATTAGATTATCTTTTTGGGTACGCAAAGGGTAAACACCTCCCTTTTATTTGTTGTTAATATTAAGTCATTATTTTAATCTATAAATAATGTAACTTCTTATATATATATATATATATTTTGTTACAAACTTCTTATATATTTTAAAAGAAGCAAATGAATAAGACTAAACTATACGATTCCTTTCCGGTAAAAAAAATCACAATGCGTCTTTCTATGTATCTAATTAATTAAATATGTTTACATCAATAAATAATATATATCTCAAAACTTCAGAATGAAATTTTTTGAAATAACTTATGATGATATTTATCTAATTTTACGTGTGTTTGGATAAAATTTTAAAAAATAGCTTATAAAAAAATAAATTTTTAGACAGCTTAAGAAAAAGGGTTTTTAGAGAATGACTTATAAAAAAAAAATAGTTTTAGATAGATGAGTGTTTAGATAGTTATTACTAAAAAAATTTTATAATTAAAAAATTATTAAAAAGTATGTATGAGAGAGGAGAGAGGGTAAAAAAGATAGAGGAGAGAGGGTGAAGAAAATAGAAGATATACGAGAGATAGTGGAAAAGATAGATGAGAGATGAGAGAGGGTGTTAGAAAAAATAAGGGTAAAATAGTAATTGAATAGTTAATAAACTCTTTTACTGTTCTAAAAGTTACTCTGACCAGCTTATCTTAAACTATAGTTTGATCCAAACTGAGATTTGAATAAATATAACTGTTTATTTTAAAAAAATTTCAAACTGAAATTTGGGCAAAAAATTCTTTTAAAACTATAGTTTTGTTGCAAAACAAACATGCCTTTATCGAAATTCAAAAGAAAAGAGTTTTTTGTTTGGAAATTTTATTTTCTTGAAAACTTAACAAAGTCAAATAGTCAATCAATTTTGCCGCGTCATCAAATCTCAACATAGCTTGGGTACATGAACATCACACGGTTAACCCTCCCATGCCTTCTCGTTTCCGGGAAATTTGAAATGCTAAAGCGGAAAAGAAACCAAAAAGTAAAGAAATTATAAGATTGGTGGTGTTGCAGTGTCGGGCGTTTACAATCGGCACGGGACGCGAGGAATTCTGATCTCTTGCTTTTCCCTTTCTTGTCTCGCTCTTCGCTCCACTCCTGATTTGTCTTTGGGTCAGCGGCGTCTCTTCCATCCACTGTTCTACCCTCTTCATAGACTTCGTGTTTAGCTTCTTTATCCTGGTATGCACTATTTGATGCTTGACGAATGAAGTTCGTGAATAGTTAAAGAAACTCGAAGCTTGAATCTTCTACCACAAGCTCTGTTCTTTATATTTGCCTTTAAAATTTATAAAGGAAAACAAATTGTCCCGTACATTTGGTTTGTTTGGTCTTGTCTTGACGGGAGCTGTTTGGAGCCTGACGAATGATGGACGAGTTACAGAAGACAAGTGGATAGCTTACAGCGGACTTTTTAAGATCTCCTTGATCTTTTTCAGGATTCAGTCAACAAAGAAATAAGAAATATCAGTATAGAACTGCTTAATACCAATCTTAAACAAAATAGGGAAAGGCATTTTGTTTTTATGTATGGCAATTTAAATTTTCTTCGTCGAAGGCAGAGGATGAGTTGTTGTGTTTTGTGAGAATGTGCTCAAAGCCTCAAAGAATCTCCTCTGTTGAATTCAAACTATATATCCTGATTGATTTTAATCTTTTGGATTTGATTTGCTTCAAGCTTCATTTGACCTGCATACTCAAAGTAATAATCTTCACAATAATCGTTAGTAAAAGATAATTCGACAAACATTGCGTGATTTAAAATGAAATCATCAACATCATCGAAAACCAACGGAACCTTGGAGCTAACAGTATGCAGTGCAGGTACTTAAATGGATGGCAGTTGCAGTAACGTAGGAGAAGGAAGAGAGCAAGTTACAACTGATGTCGAATTGGGAGATGTCATATCTGTCAAATTTCGTGGTAATTCATGGTGGCCTGCACAGGTATTTGAAAGACATCTGTAAATGCATGATCCTGAGCCTAACATTAATATACTTGATAATTTAATTGCTATCACTTCTACTGCTATATTGTAGGTTGTTGATAAAAATAATGTTACTGAGAGTTCTAGACCTGGTGAAAGATCAGCAAGGAAAGTTCGGGTTAGGCTGTATGGGAGCTATGAATAGTTAGTGCTTTTTAACTATCTCTAATGCATTTTGTTCTTAACCATTTGCAACCATAAGTGAAGATATGCTTCTTTCCTGCTGTAGCTTATATGTGGATCCAATTAAATGTCGTTCTGAGTTTGAGAAGGTAAGCATTTGATGCATACTTCCCTTGGTTACATGCTGCCATGTTCCTATCATTTTTAGCACTGCAAACCATTCTGATTTTATTGTGCTAATTATGACCAATATATGAGCTTTCAGATACTCAAGAAGCATAATGGTTCTTACCAGGAACTTTATCAGCAAACTCTTGAAAAGGTAACGGGTAACCCTATCTTCGTTATTTGGACTTTACTCATTTTAGGCAGTAAATATCCTCACTGTTTTGTATTGACTGTCTGCTGTCATCTGTGTATGGATATATAGGACCTTCCTAGCTCAAAAGCCAGCAGATCAAAGCCTTCAGGATCCAAGACTAAAGGTTGGACAATTTCCTGTAATCCTTTTCTTATGGTTTTGGTATACAAACACGAGTGCATATTCTTTATCAAGTAGTTAGAAACATATCAAGTAGGGTAAACAGCCAAGGCTTTGATGGGGCTATAATCCAGCAAACTCTTTGCTTAAGACAAAATGGTTGAGGGCATCTTGATAGGGTATTCAAAAAATCTCACTGGTAACTTTTATGATACGCTTCCTAGTTTCTCTTTTCAAAAAGGAACACACAAATAGTTCATCTTCTCTTTCATTTCCTCTTCTCCCTTTGTGTTATATTTACCGGTTTGCTTCTGTTGTTCTGTCTTTTATTCCATTTCTGCTTCTGTGATTCCGTCTACTTGCTAAGTATTCCACATTACTCTTTCATTTGAAAATTATTCTCAGGAAAAGATAAAGCAAAACGATTAAAGAAATCTAACGTTGCACAGAACATGGAAGATTCCTCAGATCAAATTGAGGTGTTGGATGACGATAACCTTAGTAACCAAAGCCCTTTAACTGTAAGGGTTCAAACTATTTCTTAACATTTCATTCAGGGGTAAGTTCCATTGTTGTCAGGTATATATTGACTCACCTACATATTGTATACAGGAAATAGTCTCGGGAGGAACATCGCAAGAGTTGAGCGAACGGCGGATGAGAGTGATGAGCAAACTTGGTCTCACTGCTCCTCCTGGATCTCCATTCCTAAAAGACTGATACATCTTTTACCCAAGCTTCTGATGGCTGTGGAGATAGAGGATTTGGTGGTGACAACACTGTGGATTTAATTTTTTGTATTTCTCATGATTGGATTGATCTGAGCTACTTTGAACTTTCACTTCCCTGTTTGTTTTCTCAAGGTATGAGACGAGTTGAGAACATGTTGATATTCAAGACTTCTAATAATATCTCATGGTTGCTTAGTGTAATATATATATATATATATATATTGTCTTTACTCTTTCATAATTTACATTGGGACTGCATTTTGGACCATCCTAACTATCCCAACTGATTTTTGCGTTAGAATTTTTGTAACATTTGGATAAATTTTTAGAAAATAATTTATAAAAAAAAATTAGACAATTTTTAGAAAAGAGTTTTTAAATAAAAATTTATAAAATACAATAGTTCTGAATAAATAAGTATTTGGATAGTTATTACTAGAAGTATTTTTGTTATTGTTAAATTACTAAAAAAAGATATAAGATACCATCGTCTCATACTGTTCACAATACTGTACACTCACCGTTTATATTCATTGTTCACCACCCCTCTTTACATCACCGCACGTCTTCTTCCCTTTTCTTTCTCGTTGAACACAAGTGGCCGGACGGAGACTAAACAAGAGCACCAACAGTAGGGAGGAGAGAGGACTGATAGACGAGGAGGAGGAGCGACGACGATAGAGGCTAGAAAAAAAACTGAAGAGAGAAAATAGAAGAAAATATAAAAAAATAAAAGTAAAATAATAAATAGGTAATCTATATATTTTTTTATTATTTTAAAATCTATTTATATAAATTTATTTAAAATTATAGTTTGATTTAAAATTTTTTAAAGTAAATACGGTTATTTATTTAAAAAAAAAAAATTTAGTTCGGAAATTTTTTAAAACTTTGGGTTATCCAAACAGGCAGTTGCCTCTTGCGGTGAAGTTTGGAGCCAATACGCATGGTATTTCCCTTACCCGCTTGTATTGCCTTGCCGAGTTAAATGACTCCTCATAAACGTTTACTAGGGATAGATGAAAGGGAATTTATTAATGTAACCTTATATCTTCATAATTAATATGTAATTTATTATTTTTAGAGTAAGAATGGAATCCTTTAATGGATGTTGTCGTGTTTTGAACTTTTGATTCCCTTGTTGCTGTTGCCTCTGAAAATGATTGAATTGAACCATCGTGACCCGTCTAATTTGTTCATAATGAATCATGAGCATCAGATTGGCATTCGACTAGAACCAAAGTTTCTAATCAAACGAGCCCAGTAAATTTATAATTTATTTTTACACAATAAATTTATAGTTTTGTTTATGAGGCGGATCGAAGTCAATAATGTAATTAAAAAAAATTAGTTTGGCATTATTTAAGAAATAGCACTAGTTTTTTCTATTGCGTCGACAAAAATAATACTACTCTGATGAACGGGGAATGCAACATGATTACGACATGATTAAAGTTTACAGATGGAGGAGCTGCGAGTTATTCCCGCCATATTACGCAAATACGTAGGATCTTTTGATAACTATACAGGAAATTGCACCAAAAAAATTATACAGGAAATTATAAATTATGAATTTAAAATTTTTGTGCACGTCTCAAGTCAAAACGTAAAAAATAACGGCGTCTCAGATTTTAATTGATATACGCATTCATTGATGCAATTAATGTTAAGCGAGACTGAGATGGCTGTTTTGCTTGCGAGTTCATTACCGAGTGAGTGAGAACGAAGCCGATATGATTCTCATTTTTTAAGAAATATTATTTCATATTTTTATTATAGTCCTGCATGGGTGGCGCCCAACTGTAACAAATATTGACAGACGATGAAGTAAAGCTGTAAAGGTTATGAATGCGCGTTCCCAAGGCGAAAAAAGAGAAGAACTGAATAACCATTGACAAAGACAGCTGCTAGAGGTGCATTCGTCTCGCAGGGACGACGGAATCATGATCTCGCGGTTCTTTGTTTGTAGCAGCGCGGCGATAACATCGTCTTCCGAGACTGTAAGCTTTCTCTCACGTATCCTCACTAATCCTTTGCGTTTTCATTTTCTTTTACATTTTGTGGATCTGATGATGCAGATTGATCCAATGTTCTCCTAATTGCATCACTATTTGTGATGAGCTTATTTTTAACCTTCTGATCCGAGACGACATTATTACTAACTCAATCTAAGAGTTTATGCTTCGAGATCTTACTTCAATTATGATCGCATGCTAATCACTTCCAACGAAGAAACCATAAGTCGAACATTATGTAGCTAAGTTCTTACTATTGACATCTTCATGGGCCAACGCTCCGGCAATCTATTCAATGTCATAATATTGAATATTCGCTGTAATTCTATAAAATGTCAGGCATTATTGTACTGATGCTTGCAACTTGCGTGGGGGAATTCTTAAAAGTAACCTTAATTCAAAATCTTCTTTTTGGTTCTCCTCATTTTACCTTCTCTCTTTTGCAGTCCTTACAGTACTTTCTTATGTTGTTATGTGAATTAAGCAGCTTAGGATGATTTCCTCGTTCATAAAATCTAAATTTCAAGATATTAAGTTTTGCTGCAGCTTAATATGAAGAGATATAGCTGTTTCTAATCTGTAAATGCTTTTGTGAATGGCGACTATGGGCCTTGAGAACTTTTTCTCAAGTGAAACAATTCGCGTAAAAGTTCTCTGATTATTTAACTAGACCCTTTGCACATGGCGTGCAACTATTTCTGCCATACCCTATCTATATTTGCTCCCTAATTTTTTTTTTATTGCAGACCGTGGTGAAGTGCAAAAGGGAAATGCAGAGATATTTTTCCGCAGGGTAAAATTTTGGAAAGATGATGGGCAAGAGGAAGCACCACCTGTCTTTAGGTATTATCTTTCCAAATTAGGTAGTGTAGTGCATATCTACTAGTCTTTGAAAAAATGGAACTGCAAGTGGTAATTGTGGCATCTACCGCCACAAGTATTGATTTTGTGCACTGATTATTTTGAAATTTTGTTCAGAATTTATTCAAATTATGTCAATTGTAAGTTTATAACTCCTCTGGTAAAATATGCTAATCTTTATTTATGTATTTTTTTCCTTTTTCCCCCTTGTTTTTTTCTTTTTTTGGTGTGTGTGTGTGGGGGGGTGTTAATATATCACCTTCTTTTGTATTGGAGCTTTTACAAAGGATTGTTTTTGTAATCAAAGATTACCTTGGGGTTCTAAGGGAAGACTCATTGAGAAAGAACTTTGTGCTTGTGTACGAGTTGCTTGATGAAGTCATTGTGAGCTTCCTCTCTTATACTTTTGGCATTATACTTCTTTCAGCTTCTCCATTGAGGCTTTCTTTTAGTCTAATTTTCACTTTATCTTGTCTATCTCCTTAGTTTCCTCTGTATTTTTATACCTAATCCATATGCTTATGTTCAATTTCCTTTGCCATCTTATCTTTCTCTCAATATTTGGAGAGGTTGTACTACTATTTTGATCTGTTTCTAGTGGATATGTATTATTTACTAAAAACCTTGGTTACTTAGAATCCTGATGATTTTCTTTGTGCAAGGACTTTTGTTATGTGCAAACAACATCTACTGAGGTGTTGAAATCCTATGTTTTTAATGAGCCACTTGTGGTAGATGTTGCAGGGCTATCACCTCTTGGGCCTGCTACAATTTTTGCGGTATGATATTTCATAGTATCAGACACTTGGAAGGTACCTTATTTGTAACTATCATTTGCATACGGGAAATTCCTGAACTTGGTTCTATGCAGCAAGGGACAAAAGGAATGCCTGGGGCAGCTGTCACAAAATCTGTTGTGGCAACAGAGCCTGGGGGTAAAAGGAGGGAGGAAATTTTTGTAGATATAATTGAGAAAATCAGCATCACTTTTAGCTCCAGTGTGAGTATCAGTACATTATCATTGTTTATGTAACTCTTAATTTTGTGATAATTCATGTTTTCATGTGTCATGACTCTTTCAAAAGTAGTCTCTATATTTCTTGGTCGAAGTTTCAAGATTTAACAAAAATGCAAAAAAGTACTGTGCTGATAATTATCACAATGTTAACGTGATAAAAATATAATAAATTATGAACCTGGATCTCAGAGATCTGATCCCTGTCCTGAGTCAGCACTTGAAACTTAGTAGAGCCAGAGGTATTGAGCCATCAAATTATATAAAAAATCATATTTATAGACTATTTACCTTCTTATTGTAGCGTGGATGGGCTTTGATCCTATAATTTACTATTCTACAATTTCAGATGCTCTTATCAATTATTGTTTTAAAGCTCCAGTTCCACAATTATTGAAAAACCTGGTAGAGAACATATAATAATCTGCATTTAACTCTTGTCCTTTTATAAAGCTTTTGTATTCTGCCCAATTTTAATGCATGCTCTCTGGTTGTCCTATAAGTTATTTATTTATCGGCTTTTTTACTTGTTACTACTGAAGCATGCATAAAGCCATGTCCAATAGCTAGAGACCTCTTGGATCAGTTCTTGGTTGACAAGTTGTTGAAGTATAACATCATTAATTTTGTGATGCACCACAGTATGCAAGTTAACTTTTTCTCTTTTGTACTGCCAAGTTTCACTTGTGTGTTGTACTGATCAGTCTTAACATATTTTATATATTTTAACAGGGATATATACTGACTTCTGAGATTGATGGCACCATACAAATGAAGAGCTATCTTTCTGGAAATCCTGAAATTAGGTTGGCCCTTAATGACGACCTTGCCATTGGAAGAGGCCAGGGACCAACCTATGGTATATTTTTTCTTATTGCGGTTTTGAATCTCTTTTTTTTGGGGCCTCTGTAATGGAACCGAACATTCAATCTTAGGGTTTCTTCCTTTTTCTTTGCTTGTGTGGACTATAGATTTTAGGTTATGAGGAACCATTATGTTACTTTTATATTTTTTAGTAACGCTTGATTGATATTCCTTCAGATATGAATCTGAAATCTTATGATAATAGATTTTGTGTATTTCTTATTGAAACTTTTGAATAGAACCTGTCTTACACTAAAATTTGGAGGCATTGTTGCCGTTCCTTTGATGCCTTCAATGAATTCGATGGTGCCTATTGTTTTTGCCTGTGCTTAACAATTCATGTGATGCCTTGATTTGTAAATTCAAACTGTTTCTGAGCAGGTTATAATAGTTCAACTGGTTCTAAGGCAGTGACATTAGATGACTGTAATTTCTGTTCGTCTTGATAATTTTGATATGGACAAAACTCTGACTTTGGTAAGTCCAAAAGTGCAGTCTCGATGAATAGTTTTCAAAATATAAACATGTTTTGCTGCTTTGTTTACTTTAAACTTATTTTCTTATGCTGTAAAACTTAGATACCACTAGATGGTGAATTTCCTGTCATGAACTACTGTATGACCCAGGAGTTTAGGCCTCCTTTTCGTATCAATACTTTGATTGAGGAAGCGGGGACCCTTAAGGTAATGCCTATTTTTCGTCATTACTATCTTATTTAAGCTTTCCCTTTGCACATTTGAATTTCTTGTGCATATTATGCACTACAGCAATGCAATGGTAGTTAAGGGATGCTGCTTTTTCATAATTTTATACCTCCTCCTTAACCATTTTTGTTCCACTGTAAGTCTGTAACTATATTTAGTTTGTTAGATGCAAAGCAGTAAAGGAAAAGAAAGTTGTACTATGTATTGGGAAACAATATACTAAATTGTGAAGATTTTCTATCTTGAGTCTTGCAAAGCACATACTGACACTTCGGAAGTGGTATTTGTAGGGTGAGGTTATTCTTAAAATAGATGCTGAGCTTGCCTCTAGTGTGGCAGCAAATACTATAGAAGTGCAGATGCCACTGCCAACTTATACCACCAGGGGTGATTCTATCCTCTGTATATTTTTGAACAAACGTACGTTTACCTTCAACAGTTTTTGTCATTAATAAGAAACATTTTAGAAATCTTGTGTGTAACAAGTTATTGAAAGGTCCAAAGTAAACTAGATTAAGGCTATGTTTGGATGGAGAGAAAAATGAGGGGAAAATAGGGGGGAGGGAATACTAGGAAGGAAAATTTTCTAAAATGGTAAAAAAATTTACTATTTTTAGAAGTTTTTACTCCTAGTATTCTTTCTTCCCTAATTTTCTTCCCATCTAAACATTGGGTAAGGGGATTACCAAAGAAATTCAGATGGAAATGATCTTTTTTTCCCCACATAAAGAGGGTTTGAACCCTTGATTGCTACCCACATCTCACCTACCCTTGCCACCTGAATTAAACCCAGATGGTGAAATAATAATATGTTTTATTAATTAAAAGATGCTATTCAGTTTTACTGAAATGTTTACTAATAGATATTTTTTTCGGTTTCATCAATTTTTGTGATTATTTGCATGCTCATATAATTCATGGCATTTGTCATCTGAAGGCTGAACATGTGTTGTTTTAATGAAAGATTTCATGAAGAACGAGACCATTATGACAAATCTATATTGAAGGAATTTCTGACATTACTTTGCATCGTATGATTGATAAACTTGAAAGAATGGGTATCTGGTATAGATTGGGGGCAATTTCTGCAACCATAATGGCAACATAGATCACTCTAATTGCTTGTTTTGGACTATGGTTAAATTACAAGGAAACAACCTAGGATGTATTCATAATCACTGCTATTATAGTCACTGATCTGAGGAGTTGTCTGAAATTGTCTGAGAGTTAGTTTTGAGCTGGAACCTGGAGCTGCTGGTCAAACAACTGATTTTAAAGAAGCAAATAAGAGACTAGAATGGAGTTTAAAGAAGTTAATGCTGCTTGTCAATTCTCTCCGTCTCCTTTTTATTATTGATTGTCTCGTTGTTGCACTAATTTTAACCATGCAGTTCTTGTCATTTATCTCCGCTTGAGAAAGGGGTTCCTGATAAGCGAGTTGAAACAGATTGTTGGTGGATCTGAGCATACTTTGCGTGCAAAGCTAAAATTTTCTCAAGAGTCACATGGTATTTATGGTTATATTTGGCACAAAAGAGATAGTTTGTTGTTTCTTAGGTTGAATGGTCAATATATCCTGATTAATGCAAATTTATTTCTCAATAGGGAATATAACTAAAGAATGTGGACCTGTTAGCATGACATTTACCATACAAATGTATAATTCATCACGTCTTCAGGTAAACTGATTATGCCAACTTGCTGATTGCCTCGAGTTTACTCTTCTGTAAATAACTTTTCCTCTATTTTACTTTGGTCACTACAAATTGCAGATCAAGTTGATGTTCGTCACGCTAAGACCAACCCAAAAACTAATTTGCTGAACAATAGTAGTCTTTTGATTTTGTCTTTGGCTTTTCACAATATTCTTGTTCTGTTTCTTCCCTTCGGTTTCATTTGCCATGTTTGAAACACATTTAATCAGGCCCGTTTCCCCAATATGGGGTGGAAGAAATTCCCTTTCAGCAGAAAATGAATGAGAATGCCATTTGCTGCCAGGCCTGATAGCTCTGGAACGACAAGATAGTGTGCCACGCCTGCTCCTCAATCAGGATGTAGACGCTTAAAAATATGGAGAGAAGAAAAGAAAACCCTTGAGTGAAATATAGTCAATGAGTTCTAACCTACATAGAGCTCTTTATTTTTAGGAGAGGGTACAAGATAAGTCATTAAAGACTCGTTACCTAGTCACAACCTACCAATTATAGAATGAAACACGTGGTACATATGCTAATTTACACCTACATACATTCCAAAAGACATTAGTCCCGAACCATGTTCAAAATGACTTCTTCCTACTGAGTTATGAATGCTGCCAATGCTTGTGCCTTAACAATAGAAGTCCTGCTGGAACGAACTCTTCATAAATTTCATTTTAAATATACTGTGATGTCAAATGTTCTTCTGATCTCTGAGTTCATTTGAAGGTAAAGTGCTTAATACTTCTATTTAATGCAGGTAAAATACTTGCAAATAGCAAAGAAGCATGGAACCCATGAACCATATCGATGGGTGAGATGTGTTACACAGGCAACTTCCTACGTGGCTCTTGTTTGATGATGCAGTTAAGCGACCCCGTTCGTTCTTTCTCTAATGTTTTCTTTTGTTTGTTATTTCATTTGCTTTATTTTTATTCTTTATTTGTAAATTACATTATACTTCTGGGTCAAGCAGAGACAGTTGTATGCTTAATTATTAAACATACCAGCTAAAGTGATTCTTTGTTATGAACCCTATCCTTTTTTGTTTCTTACTCATCATATTCACTGATCACTCACTTGTGCAGAAGTTCATGAGAACAAATGCGCAAATGAGTTAGCTTATGCACGAAGAACTCTTGAAGCTGGAAGCACAGTTGTTATACATCTAGTGACATGAACTGCTAGAGATTCTGTTCTCTTTCCCCGCTTTTTGGTTTGAGAAGATTCTTATATCAGGTGAAACCTATAACGGACACGAATAATTCGGATGCGAAAATCCAGTGGCTCACTTTTTCCATATAGACGATAATAACTACAGCCTCCTTTTTCTTTTACTGATTTCTGTTAATGAGTTCACCTCATTTATTTCTTAACTAGTTCGGCGTTTAATTCTGCGAAAGAATCTATTCTCCGTCAAAGTTGGACCCCACAGGACCCAAACAATCTGATGTCACATTTCCAATTTTATATCCGAATCGCTTTCCTGGGAAGAAAATTTCCATTTCGAGCGGATGCAGAAAGTTATATATATTACCAATAGGGTGGATCCAAGTAGTAAATGACTTAATATTATTTAAGTGAAGTATAGAGTTCGAGCTTTAGCGTATGTAGGAGATTCTTGTTAGAAGACTCACCCACCATAACCGGTACGCGATACAGGTCGGATCAGGATGTAGTCGGGGTAAAACTCTGGTGAATTAGATGGCCACAAAAAAAAAAAAAGTTACATATATTGTTCATAAATTATGAATGGCGTGACTCAGTTAACTCTGTTAATATGCAAAACCTACCCTAATTACACTATATTATTTTATGAGCTCGTTTGCCTTGTAGATTCGTTTTTATGAAAATGATAATAACAAAGAGAATAATGTTTGATGAAATGAAAGGATTATATTTGGTATTTCACATAAAGCAACCAATTTGTTCATTCAGTGCAATGATTTTGTTCAACGGTTTTAAGTGGGAGTGCTATTCAACAAGAAGCAAACTTAAGATTTTGTTCTTTCGGCTTAACAGATATTTCTAATTTTGCCAAGGAGATGAATTGCTCTTGGACAAAGTAACTAAAACCTTCATAGCTAGTTGCATGTCAGATCCCATCGCATATCATGAGCATAGGGATTTATATTCACGAATTTCACCAAAATTTATCATTACATGCCCCCATGGTTGTAATGAAAACATAAAAGCATTATATATCGTGTGTCTCATCTATTCTGTGTCGTAAAAGACTAGGGAAAACTATCCACTTAAGAACTAAGTTGAAAAGAAAAAATACCAGTTAAAAGTAATAAAAAAATTAAAATAAAACAAGATTTGAGAGGATGTACTGCCTCCGTCATAAATATAAATCCTAAATAATTAATTTATATAAATTAAAAAAATAATTATATTAATTATTTATAATAATTTAATTTAATTTTTTAAAAATATCATCTTTTATCATGGCTACTATTTGATGAAATTCCCCCTAAATATATATAATTAATAGGAATATTTTATGAAAAAAATTATAATTTTTGGGGATAAAGTAGATTGAGGTATTATATTTAAGATAAAATCTAATATCTCAGTTAGCTCTTATATTAAAGATTAGAAGTAATATATGATTGATTTACATAAATCCTATTTTTGACGCACTTGAAAGAAGTGGTGTGCACTTAAAAGATGTGTTGATTGGTCTTAGTGGCACATTAATTAGGATGAGGAGTCAAATGGTGGTTGATCAGGATTTGAGTTCAGTTGAATCCAATCCCATATCCCAATACTGGCGTCCACTATGAAGAAGTCGTGCATATGTATAGAGGGAGGGCTTACGAATGGGAGTTGAAATTAGTATTCTTCTCCACATTGATACGTGGCTCCCACACTTCAAATTGTGAGGAAAAATAACAGAAGGAGTTAAACAAAGCGTCCTTTATTTTGACTTTTGTGAACAAATCAAAACTCGGAGAAGAACAATAATAACATGCTCTCGAAGGCCCTTTCTTTGTTGGCCTGAATTAAATATTTGATTTCCACGAAACTATATAAAATAAAGGGTTAATTCTCCATAATATAGTTAACTAAAATTTAAATTCTATTAGTACATATGACTATATTTAACAATATTTTAAATAAGTAAGAAAAAAAAGTCTTCAAAACACTACAGCCAACTACCTAAGAACAAACAAAACCGATAATCTTCAAAATGAGAAACAAGAGAAAACCAGACTAATTGCTCATACACCACCACATGAGCCAGTAGTTTTCTCCTGTACAACAAGAAATAGATCCAAAAAGTCAGACTCGAGACAATTTTTCCTGACTGAAAATTGGTCGGTCATGTCATCAAAGTTGAATCCTCCCAGCACACCACTCCAATGCCTTCTTCTTCTTCTTCCTCTTCTTCTTCACCCAATTAGAAGAAAGAAACTATATATCTCTAATTAATAAAGTCATAATAATATTTGAATTAGATAATATTGGATATTTAAAATATAGACGAAATCAAGATAATAAATATTCTTAAACTGTCAATTGAGGGGAGTTTCATTTTCGTTGGGAATAAAAAATCTTTTGAGGTACACAATCTTAATAATTTTACAATAAGTTATGTGTGATTAAAATTGGAACAAGTTAAAATTATATATTCTTTTAAAAGAATATTATAGGACTTATTTAGAGGCATTTTCGATCATGTAGACGAAAGATTGCAACAAGTTAAGAAAACTAAATGATAATTGGTTTAAATGAAAACAAAACTCGATTTTTAAAGTCAATATTGGATAAATAAAAAAAATCAAGATAAAGATTAGTAGTTTATCTGCATTGATTTTTTAAAGCTTAAAATTAGCGTGAATTTTTGTTGCCAACTAAAATTATTAAAAATACGGATTTATTAGTCTTGATTTTTTATATCTATAAGACTTCTTTTTTAAATTAGTTTAAAATGCACTTTAGATTCCCTTTGAACAGAACAGATTAAAAATTAGGCAAGAGATTTACGCAATAAGTATAGAAACTTATTGCATGATAATAAATTACTAATCTTGACAGATCTGACTTAATAATCCTCCAACTCATTGATTACACTAGCTAGCTGACAGTAATTAAATTTATTAGCAAAATTATTATCATAAATTTAAGGATATATAAATTTGAACTCATAAAATATAGAATATCCTAACAATTTTCTTAACTAGCGTCGTTCTAAAAATATATGGTTTGACCAATACTATATGAATAAAAAAATGATTTTTTTTTTGCTGAAAATCAAGAATTAATGTGGATCCTCTTTAATTTTAGATAATAAATTTTCCATCTAAATATTATTTCAATCACTCTAGGTTTATCTTCGATCCAGTTGAAATCGAAAACTAATTAGTTTCCATATCAAAAGTCAAAACATACCGGGGTTTCATTTAATTTAATAATTATATAAACTAGAAGATAAAAATTAAAGAGAGTTTGGTTTAAAAAAGGAAACTCAATATCGATAAAGATCTCAATCATAATCCTATATATCTTCTTTCACTTCTTATATATATATTCACTAATTAGGTCAGAGATGCAAAGTTCAAAGGCGGCATAATACGTTTTAGGCTCTTAGCTGATTATTTAAGGCCAACAGTTCTATCTTTCTCTTTCTATCTCCCTTTTCTCCTCCTTGGAAGAAGACTAACAGAGATTCTGAAGAAGAAAGCATAGAGATGGACGGCGACTATTCATCATTTGTTCCCTCTCAGACGCAGACGTCAAGCCCCGGAGCCACCGTGGAGGTGGCCAAGAGACCCAAGGGCCGCCCTAAAGGCTCCAAGAACAAGCCCAAGGCCGCTCGTCCTCTCGGATTCGTACCCCGCGACGACACGATGGCTCCTTACATTCTTGAAGTCCCTCACGGCAACGACGTCGTTCGGGCTATTTCCCAGTTTAGCGTCCGCAAGAACACCGGCCTCTGCGTCCTTAATGCTTCCGGCACCGTCGCTAACGCCTCCCTCTGTCTCTCCCCCGCCGCTTCCTCTCCTGAAATCACTTGTCCCGGTCATCACGTCATCCTCTCCATGTCCGCCGCATTCGGCCCTCGCCATTGCCCTACTTCGAATTTCTCCCCCAAACCCCTCACCGTCAGCCTCGCAGCCCCAAACGGCCACGTCATCGGAGGGTTTGTGTTTGGCAGTTTGGTCTCGGTGGGCCCGGTCTTCGTGATAGCAACTTCATTCAACCGCCCATCCTATCATAAGTTGTCATATGAAGATGAAGAGAGCGTGCGGAACACGGCCGCCGGAGAAGGAGAAATTATGTACGCGCCGTCTCCTCTGCCTGGTGGGATACCTATGCAAGGGGATCGCCTAACCATCGTTCAAGGGCCTTGGGCTTCAATGATTAGGCCACCACAACCTGCACCCTCGACGCCTCCTCAGTATTTTGCAACTTAGGTTACACTTACACACCCACACACACGTCCCTTTCTTTTACGAAAGACTTTGTACGTACTATTTTCTTTGTTTCTTTCTTTGGGTTGGTTGGTTTTCAGTTTTGCTCCTGATTATTAGTTATCTCTATGGTTTAGATCTGGAGGAACACAAAGTTTTAGTGTATAACTCGGATGTTATATTGATGAAGTCACATATATATAACATTCTCGAGAGTTCAAAATATTTTTCTTTTTTCTTGTACTTAAGCTTTAAGTAAGCCAAGGACTCATCGTTTTAGGCGTCATAAGACGCTTAAATTAATACCGATCGTAATTGATTACCTTCAGAGGATAGTCTGCTCCTGTAGAACTAATATATCCATAAATACACAATATATCAACGTATATGTGATAAAAATAAAATCGCACGTGAGGTCAAGGTCTCTGGTTTCATTGATACCCTGCCCTCCCACAAGGGAAGAAGATAAAGCATGTGTAGTATATTTTTCCAGCTTTTTTTTTTCAAATGCTATTCAGGGGTGGGCATATATGCTTCAGTCACTGCTACGAATAATGGATGAGGTCATGCATGTTGGAGAGAGAGCTTTCTTAATAGGGAAAGAGTGAGAGAAGGTGAATGGGGGTTGTGCTTGCCTTGTTGGTGCGTTGCTTTATCCTATCAATTCTTGGAAAACTCTCGAGAATTCCACCTTTATTTGTCCCTCTCCTACTTTATACCTCTTCTGTACCTGTACTCTGTTCTCTTTCCCTCTTTACTTATTCTCTTCTTGCATGGATCCTTCAATAATAAAGAAGACATGAGGAGTTTACCGAAAAGGAAAACAAAGAAGAGATGAGGGGGAAATTGAAGCGGCAGGTAAATGTGAAGAAGAGATAAGGAGAAAAGGATGGTGGAGGGTGGTAAATGAGCAGTGAAATTCGTTGAATAAGAGATCAGATCATTGAACATAACGGGCATCAGAGCACAGAGATCAAGTGGGACCATTCCCATGAGGCTGTCCTTTATCTATCCCCGCAACTTGATAAATATATATGCCGGCCGCCACCTTGCCAAGAATATTTATGCCTCAGAACTGTGTCTGTGTCTGTATGAATGTGTGCGCCTTTATAGCATATATAAATAACATAACATTTCATCTAATCTCATGCACGTCGTAACACTCCCTTCGGTTGATAAAAAGTGTCGCTTAAGTGCTGTTTTGAAATTTCGACAAGCTATTGCTCATTTTGTTTACTATTTTGTGCTTTTTACCAATGCATTGTTGCATATGCACCAATTAGTCAAGAAAGATAAAAATAATTATTGTCAAGAATTGCCGTCTTCAAGATAGGGGAAGAAGTCAGGTATTGTTATATATACTAATTAAGAAGGGGCATATAATTAAGAAAGTATTAATTTTAAGAAAAAGTTAGATTATTCAATAACTTACTTACTTGAGTGCGAAAGGTTAAAGTGACATTTTTTATGAAGCCAAAAGAGTAAAATCTTAAAAGAATCTCTCGTGCATGACAACACTCTCGTGTTAAAGTTTAATATATTGATTTTAATTACGACAAAGTATCACATGTGAATTAACCCCTAGAGAGATTCATCTGAGGAAAAAGAACTGGAGTAATAATGTACCGTGCCATCGAGGCTAGACCCCAGACACATGATTCAGGGGAATAAGCTTAAATGACTTATTTTTCAAACGTTGAGAACTCAACATGATTAAGGAGTATTCCCGCAAATTCTCATTTAAATTTAATGGCCACTGTAGTTTCATAATTCATCGTTCTTCCTCTTAAACGCTGACTGGGCACAGGGGATCTATCATCCACAACACAGTCAACGAAGCGAAGGATCAAGAACTTGCTAGCAGCATAGCAGTCATCGCAGCCACGAGCAGGGACAGAATAATCGGTCCTGCAATCGAACCCAAGCTAAAGAAATTCGAATAGCTATGTCTGAGGCTGGAAACTTGGGATGCGTTGTCGTAGCTGTCGATGGCAGCGAGGAGAGTATGAGCGCATTGACATGGGCGCTTAACAATCTCAAACTCCGATCGCCTGGATCCGATTCTACTTTTGTTATCCTCCGCCCTCCATTGCCGCCGGTCTTAATCCCGGTGCTATTCCTTTCGGCGGACCCAGTTCGGTGCTCCTTTTATCCTCTTTTTGTTTCGTCCTCCTCCTGTTACTTGTTTATTTTGATCGAACTTTGTTTTGCTTGACCTAATTACTGAAGATGGAACTTTGTTTTGCTTGGCCTAATTACTGAAGATTTAACCTGGTTCTGAATCGATTAGGTGACATGGAAGTGCCTGCGTTCACTGCTGCGATCAAAGCCCACCAAAAGCGCATCACCGATGCCATACTGGATCACGCTTTAGGGATTTGCTCCAAATTAAATGTTGGTTTTCGTTTTGATTCCTCCCAAGATTCATTCTCACACATCCGCAAAATACTTTTTCTTTCTTTCCTTCATGCTTTTTTCGGCCTACGCTTAAAAGGGTTTAGTCTACGAAACTTATGCAGGTGAATGTCAAAACCCATGTGCTTGTTGGAGATCCAAAGGAGAAAATTTGTGAAGCTGTCCAGAATTTGCATGCTGATTTGCTTGTTATGGGTTCTCGTGCGTTTGGTCCCATTAAGAGGTAATATTAACTAGTGTTAAATCATTTTTAATAGCTGAAAAGTGATACTAAAAATCATATAGCAGTTTTTTATAGCTTTTAACTTTTCTAAAATCTATTACGATTGTTTTTCCCCTTATATCCTAGGTAAGATGGACTCTGTTTTTATTGATTGTTTCTGGTAGGTAATATGAAAGTTTAGAGTCCATCTTGTATTGGCATGTGTATAATTTGTTGCAATGTCCATTCCATCACTGATCTTTTCAACGGTCCTGTCTTTTCACCGTCTTTTCAACATTCCTATCTTGTTCGAAAACTAGAAACTTCTGCGAACCATTTTTGGGAGATGCTCCCAGGCCACTTTAAATAAAGCTATGCCTGAAGTTTTTTCCCTTATTTGTTGCTTGATAATGATGGGTGATACTTATGCACTGCTAGTTCTCGATGTTCATAGCGGCAAGCGTCTTGAACTTTCAATTTTAATTGGACTCGAGTTCTAGTCGCTCGTTTTGAGCCTCTTCATGTCTCTGTTCTTGAATGCCTTTTGGGTGGATAGCTTGTACTCCTTCCGAGTTTTTTTCCTCACGAGTTCCCAGTAAAAATTCTGGTCTTTAGTTTTCTCAAAAATATCCAGCCACTTAATTGATCAGTTTGCGATACAATTATGGTGTAGATGCGCAATTACTACTACAAATGAAGAATCTTTTCATTTTTTTATACACAATTGTTTGTTTGACTTTTATTCGAGTCTTATTAGTAGGTCACTCTGAAAGCTGGAATATAATCATGCAATCCCTGCATATTATCTTTCTGTTATTTCTTTTTGGGGATACCTTGCCTGCTCACTTGTACACTTCATCTTTAGCAGTAAAAACTCTTTTTAATAACTCTCTTGATATGTGGATGCTGTATTGAACTGTTGATGAACCCAATGCCATGCTCCAATTTTTTTTGGTTACTTCTATTATTACAAAATTTTATTTTAAATTAATTATGTGATTTTTTTGAATTAAAATGGGTTATAAGAAGTCAGAAAACCCATGAATCAGTAGTAGCATGTTAGCTGCAATAAATATGTTTTTTTGAGATGCCGTGAGTAATATTATTTCTGTGACAGGATGTTCCTGGGAAGTGTTAGCAACTACTGCACACACCATGCTCAATGTCCTGTTATTATTATAAAGGAAAAGGACAATGCCAACAAGACAAACTAGGTAAGACTTCTACTATGCAATATGAGAAGCTCTGGCAGCATTCGAGATTGTATGGTTCGGTCATTCCCTTGTAATGTTTGGGATATCTGGGAAAAATAAGCTATATAGTTTATCAAATTGAAGTATGAAGGTAGGGGATATAGAGAGGACTGAGGAGTTTTTCTAGCTATTTTCTGCAATTGGTGCTTGGTGTTGTTCATTTTCTTGTTCTCAGATGCTTTTAAAACTTAAGTTACTTCCCTTAACCTTATGTATTTCTGATTTTGTCTCTGAATTTTTTCTGGAACTCTCTGTGTTACAGCGCAAGGCTTTATCACCACATACAATTTGCAAGATGACAATATTTTGAAATAATTTGATTCCATTTTCTGGGTGGGTGTTGCTGTATTTCAGTTGTTGTTGGTGCATCTCTACTTGTACATTCATTTTGTCAGACCTCAAGCCTTTTCATGCTCGGGATTTTATGTTTAACGGAACCCGTGTGTAGCTCAGTTCCAATGCTTCTGTCTGGTAGTTGTCCACTGCTGATCAGGTTCTGCTACAACCATTTGTTTTCACATTTTGTGGACTATGCTACTTTGATGCGGTGTGAAGTTGTTGCATTGAAGAGTGCTTCATCCGTGCTATATATTATTTTCACTTTGCAAGTGATTCAAGAAAAGTCTGATCTCAAATGCCTCTAAATCAAACTTCTCGTGTTCTTTTGCACTGTTGTACCTTAATAAGTGTGTAATATTTTGTTTATCAAGAGAAATATTAAGTTTGCCGAAAAAGGGAGTAATATTTTTAACATTTAATCTTGTCGCAGAAGGCTTATGTTGACTCAAGTATTGCTTGCCCTTGTCAACCTGTTCAACTTTTCCATTCTAATGGTTATTCATATTCTTGTTTATTTATTAATGTTATGTGGGGGTTCAATATGTTCTTAGTCTGACGCCAAAATTTGTAAATTCAGAGGCTATAGGCGAGCACGATTTTCTCATACGGGAGGGGGTTTTGGCTTTTGGAAGTCTCAAGAGTAAAGAAAAAGGTGAGTGTATTCGGTACACTGGAGGAGTGGGATTGGCTTTTATGCCTTGTACGAAGTAAGAGAGAAAATAGGAGGAGAGAAATGAAAAGAAAATATTTCCTTTACCCATATTTGAATAAACAGATAAATACGTAGAAAAAAATGGGGGACTAATTTTAGGATGATGATAATATCCATATGAAAAAGATAAAACTTTGAAAAGTATATTTTTCTCTTTAATCTTGACTTTACTCTCCATCCAGAGAGTTAGTCTTAACTTTACCCTTTTCAGCACTTTCACTTCCGTACGTCATTAGAAACACTGCATAAAATTAAAAGTTGAAAATTGAAACACTGCATAAGTGTTTTTACCTTTTTTAAGCCTGAAAAACACTACATAAACAGTATGATGATAATGGCAGTGCGATTTAGCCATGGGGGTACTCTGGAGCGCACGAAATGACGAATAAGATGAATGAATTTCCGTGATTTCTCCTTTTTGCCTGATGTGAGGAAACAAATAATCAGCTTTGGGTTTTGCACTATAATCAAGTAAAATTCCACTCGTAGATTTAGCTGAACACGGAAGCGTGAAAGAGGGCTGTTGAAACGATAGCACAGACGAGCACTTGCTTCATCCTTTGGATCTGAAAGTGAACGCTTAGTAGATTTCTCTGCTCCATTGCAGGCTGATCTACAGCAATCAGAACTACAAATGTGGGACCAACCACGTATTCTGTGCTAAACGAATTAAATGTCTTCGAAAGCCCGTGAACGACCGCTTCCATCTCCTGCTTGTACCATGCCCCCACGAGCACAATATCTACCACCTGTTACTGTTCGATTCATCATTTTTACTTCTTTCTTTCCAACTTATCTCCAACACTTATATTAAAGCTAGTAAGCTCTCCCCCGCCATGCATGCACACTACTACACTCCCATAAACATGGACCTAAAGTTCTTCTCCTCCTCCTTCATTCTTTTCTCTGCAACAATTCCCTTCCTCGCCATTACCACCATTGCTTCAGACCCCTGTGCCTCTGAACCCAGCCACTTGGACGTCGCCCTCATTCCCATTTACTCCAAATGCTCCCCCTTCCAACTTCCCAACAATGTCTCCTCGCTTAACACCCTCATGATCATGGCCTCAACAGACTCACAACGCCTCGGCTACTTATCTTCCCTTGTCGCTAAGAAGCGCTCAACTTCTGCCCCTATTGCCTCCGGCCAGGCACTAAATATCGGTAATTACGTAGTCCGGGCCAAGCTCGGCACTCCACGCCAGCTCATGTTCATGGTCTTAGATACAAGTAGCGATGAGGCCTGGGTCCCGTGCTCCGGTTGCACCGGCTGCTCCGCCGTCACTTTTTCACCCAAAGCTTCTACTACATTCAGGCCATTGGATTGCTCCGTTCCGCAATGCAGTCAGGTCCGTGGATTCTCTTGCTCCGTCAAAGGATCCGCCCCGTGTTCGTTTAACCATTCCTATGCTGGTTCATCCTTCTCTGACACGCTGGTCCAAGATTCTCTCGGACTAGGATCTGATATCATCCCTAATTACGCTTTCGGCTGCGTCAATAACGTCAAGGGAGGTTCAATTCCCTCCCAAGGACTACTGGGCCTGGGTCGGGGACCCTTGTCGTTATTTTCGCAAGCTGGTTCACTCTACAGAGCAGTTTTCTCCTACTGCCTTCCCAGTTTTAGGTCATATTTCTTCTCCGGCTCGCTGAAGCTCGGACCCAAAGGTCAGCCCAAACGCATCCGTACCACCCCACTGTTGCGTAATCCCCTCCGGCCGTCTCTGTACTACATGAACTTGACCGGAGTCAGTGTGGGCCGGGTCCTTGTGCGGTTACCTAGTGAGCTTCTGAGCTTCAACCCACCGGAGCTGGAACCATCATAGATTCAGGTACGGTGATTACCAGATTCGTGGAACCAGTGTATAACGCCATCAGGGATGAGTTCAGAAAACAAGTGAGAGGTCCTTTTTCGAGCTTGGGGGCATTTGACACTTGCTTTATGAAGAGCTACGAGACATTGGCACCCACTATTACATTGCACTTCTCGGGGTTGGATCTGAAATTGCCATTAGAGAACAGCTTCATACATAGCAGTTCTGGTTCACTTGCATGCTTGGCAATGGCGGCGTCACCCAATAATGTGAACTCGGTGTTGAATGTGATAGCCAATTTGCAGCAGCAGAACCTTAGGATTTTGTTTGATACAGTCAATAATAAGGTTGGCATAGCTCGTGAGCTCTGTAACTAGCTATTTGCTGGATTTAGATTTATTTTATTTTCTTTGCTCTGAGTTGCACAGACCGGTCTGTCCTGGTGGCTAAATTGTTTATGGTAAATAAGTGTGGTGGCTCTGGAAGATATTGAACGAGATATCTTATCTTTATCATTGCGATATATAGTGTCATCACTAAGTTTGACCATTGTATGCGTTGATTTCTAACGTTGGCTATGTTTTTGTTCAGTCTATATATAAACTGCTGGATGACTTTTATTGTTTTTAATTAATTTTCAAGGTTCAGTCTTTTTGCTGGTGGATCTCACTCTTTGCAGTGCAGATGATTCAAGTCTCGTATATTTCCGCATGTTTTCTTGGAGCTATTAGTAAAACTATATTTTTTTTACTAGATTTTCTTTCTAAATCAGAGGAATTAATGCAGTAGTTATTTGTTCCCTGATTTATTTGGATCATGAATTTTTTTTGTTACCCACCCGGTTTACCGAAGTTTTGCCCGACTACATCCGGATCCGACCCGCGTCGCGTACCTGGCTATGGTGGGTGAGTCTCCCAACAAATATTTTCTGCATTCGCTAAGGCTCGAATTCGAGATCTCGCTTAAGCGATACCGAGCCACTTATCACTCGGACTAACCCGTTGGTTGGATAATGAATTTATAAAAATAATCAATCTAACAAGTATCCTCTTGATCAACATACCACGTTGGATTGATACAGAACTCCACTATTCATTGGAAAATGAGAACGGGATTACCTGAAGTTATGTTTGGCAACTATCAAGAAATATTTCATGCATGACAGTGATATATAAAAAATCGTTAAAATCAATTATATTTATAAAAATGATTAAAAACTAAAATTATATATATATATATATAATACATATTGCATGCTGGTTTGGGTATAACCGGACCAACCCGCCACCACCTGAATATCAAACCAGCATTTTACACGTCTTGATTATTTTAAATAAAAAAAGGGAGAAGTTGCCCTAGTTTTCTAACACGTACTAGTAGTATATTGGTTTGCCCCTCATTGTTTTTTGCGGCGCGCTGGTTCGTCTTCAAAGATTTGGAAACTTCAACAGTTCACATATAAACACTCCATAACTCCTTCTGTCTTCACTCTGCATCTTAAACCCAATGTCCGTTCCTTTCCTTATGAATCCAAAAACGTGACACATTTTGTCATTCTCTGTTCGGGAATCAGATCTCAGGAAGCAGGATCTGATTTTGAACAGAGTACTATCAAAATTCAAGTCTTTCCAGTGACAGCATAAGCAAATTTATATCCCTCGACATGGGTCTCAAAGGATTTCTTGAAGGCGGCATTGCTTCCACTGTTGCCGGCTGTACAACTCATCCACTCGACCTCATCAAAGTTCGCATGCAACTTCAGGGCGAGAAACACTCTGTTCCTGTGAGACCTCAGCCAATACAGAATCTGCGTCCAGCTTATGCCTTTCACTCACATTCTCCGGCAATGGCTGCTCATCCGGCCAAACTTGGTCTTCAACCTCGCGGTGGACTCATATCAGTTGGTGTTCGGATTGTGCAGTCCGAAGGCGTGGCTACCCTGTTTTCCGGCGTGTCCGCCACAGTGCTCGGCCAAGCACTCTATTCCACTACTCGTATGGGTCTATACGATGTGATCAAGCATAAATGGGCCGATCCAGATATGGGCAAGATGCTCCTGACCCGAAAGGTAGCGGCGGGGCTAATCGCCGGCGGGATAGGTGCAGCCATTGGAAACCCTTCTGATGTGGCCATGGTCCGGATGCAAGCCGATGGTGGGCTTCCCGAGGCTCAACGGCACGGTTATAAAAGCGCGTTCGACGCAATCACGCGCATGTCGAGTCAGGAAGGAATTGCTAGCCTGTGGCGGGGTTCGTCTCTTACGGTGACCAGGGCAATGATCGTGACAGCTTCTCAATTGGCTTCTTATGATCAATTCAAGGAGATGATTCTGGGAAAGGGGATGATGAAGGATGGACTCGGGACACACGTCACGGCAAGCTTCGCGGCGGGGTTTGCGGCAGCGGTGGCATCCAGTCCGGTGGATTTGGTAAAGACGAGGGTGATGAATATGAATGTTGAGGCAGGGGCAACCTCACCGTATAATGGAGCCTTGGATTGTGCATTCAAGACATTGAAGGCGGAAGGACCTACGGCTCTGTATAAGGGATTTGTTCCCACAATATCAAGGCAGGGACCATTTACAGTGGTGCTATTTGTGACCCTCGAACAAGTGAGGAATTTGCTCAAGGAATTTTGATTGGGATTAAAAAGGATTACTGACTGGATGATGACGAACAAGTAGTTTGGATTTATTCTTTTTAGAGAGTTTCTAGTTGAAATTGATATAATGTTTTTGGCCAACAAGATTGATATAAATGGAATTTACTTCTTCGATTAAATAATCATTTTTTATAGCATGGCGTCATTATTACCATCCCTAAAGCTGAAATTAAGGAACCATGTAATCAGGCAAGCCCCGTGAATTTTGTCTTGGACGATCTCATACCGATGAAGCTAGAATCAAGGTTAATCTGCATTTATATACTGAGAAACTAACAATATTGCATTTACCAAGGTGATAATGTGATTACTAAACCACAGTGCTGTCACTATGACTGCAAAAATCAGCAACTTAGATCATAAATAGTTCCACTTAATCTAATGAGGGATGGCTGAATTGAACCGTGCCTTGTACATCCTAAATTAAAGGAAAATGGACCTTTTTAGGCATCCGCTTTAAACATGCGCCCCAGCGTCAACCTTATCAAATGAGTTTCTCTCCTGACTCTGCTTTATAAACCCGCTCAAAACATTGTGGAAGACATAAGCAATGCCACGTGTGTGGTAATAGAACAATGCTGAATGATTGCAATTGCCTCGGATCATCTGGAATTTGTTCATTTAATCATCGACCTTTATCCACATTATAAGACTGATGGCCTTCGGACCTTCCTCTTTCCGAGGATTGATTTGGATTCCATTTATCTGGATGATGGGTTGACTGACTTTCTGATTTTCTCATCTTGCCTGAATTTTGGAGCGACTGAGGTTCTTTGCCTGAACCTTTATCTGGAATTTGGGATGGCTGGGAACTGTCCATGGCTCTGCCCTTTTCTGGGTTTGATACAGAATGAGTTTCAGATCCTCGAGGCTTATTATTGAGAGGTGGCTGTGGTTGCTGAATTTGATTTCGACGCTCCTTCAGGAAGTTTAGTCTGGTGGACAGTTTCGTCAGTCTAGAATTGGTGAAGTTTGATACCTGATGCTGTTATTAAAAAGGAAACGAATAGGTTAGTTCGCCCGCCCTAAGTTTGCCTGTGCCATATAAAATGGCCTTTTCTGGTTTCGTCTAGGGATGGCTTCTTATAATACTCAATAAACAAAGGAGACTGATTCATAACCAAATTAATGAAACATACCTCAACCTTTGCCCCAACTTTTCTGGAAGTCATTGGAAGTGGATATTTGTTCAATAAAGATGTTAGGTCCGACTTTTTCTCATTCTCGCTTTCGGCTCCACCAAACTGAACGTCCTTTTGCACCAAACCCCCAAAGGTTAAAGAAATTAGATGTAAATTCAATATCCTATAAAGCTTCAAATGATAATAAATAAATGAAAATCGCTCAAATTTTGACCTTTTGGTTTCTGAGAGAGCTTTAAGTATATACTATACTTCGTTTAATTAGAATTTAGTTGTAGCTTGAGAATCTGCCAGATGCGGCTTTAAATACGAATCCTTGATAGATACTAGAATCTGCATGCTAGAGCATTTTATTTAATTATTTTGTTTCAAAATTTATCTCAAATCTTCTTTCATCTCAGCTTACATATATAAAAAGTTATCTCAAATCGTATAAACAGTTATAAATGTAGAACGTTGGATAGTGAGTGGGAATCGCTTCCAAAATTTAAATGTATTTCAAAATTCTATTGCCTGGGAGCAGAACAATGTCATCAAATTGTGTGAAATTGTCTACCATCTTTCATCACTACAATGATACGTATTCTATAATGACATTCTAAATTTACCTTGCTTTTTGACTTTTCAATCTGAGACTGAGAAGTAACTGCATCTTCAGTATCCAGCTTATTCTTCCTGTAAAAGTTTTCCCATAGAGAGAAGAATTTTTTAATCTTGTAATTGATATAGAGAGAGACAATCAAGCGCAAACAAACATAGCCATTCTTCCAATACAATCTATTTTGAAGTGCTGAATTACTTTTTAGATGGAAAAGTAATATTGCTAACAAATTTTTTCATGAAAACTAAACCAATTAGGAATATAATATAGCAAAAGTAAGACCAAGAGGATATGCAGAAATAAGCTCACAAGTGACTAACATACAATTTTGTTTCAGGATTTGAAGTGTGCTCATGTTGTAAATTAAACCGCCTGCCAAGATCGTCAATCCGCTGCCGTAACTTGGAGAGATCTGCTTCTATGAGAGTTATTTCCTCAAGGTCTGCCTTGGTCTATTGCAGGTTTTTTATTAGTATTTTGAGGCATGCTCAAAACACCACTTAAAAGTGAGATAGACTAACCTTTTCATCACTGGTTGAATTGGATGAGGATCTAGGAGAATAATTCTTCTCCTTTTGCAGCTGTTCCCGTAGTCTAGCCACCTGTAGAAAGAAACGTTAGAGAACAAAATCTAAAATTATATAAATGATTTATTGGAGGAAGGGGGGAAGTTATATACTTGCATGATGAACTTACATCTTGCTCAAGAGCCAGACGACGCTCATGCATGGATTTCGTTTGTTTTTCCAGATAAGATTGCAGGTTTGTGTTAGACTACAACAGAAAGTAGAATGGACAATCGAAAATTGACAACAAATAATACTTACACCCATATCAACATAACTATCAAGAAAGAAAATCAAGTGCCTACCTCCTCCGTGATTTGGTTTTGCAATTCTATCTTGGTAGCTTCAAGATTCTCGATTTCAGCTCTACCAATGGTCAAAAACATAGATTAGTAAAAAGATGAAGAAATCAGTCAGAGATGTTTACTCTGGGTTGATGCTCAAAACAAGTAACGTAGCATGGTCTGGTATCAATAAAACTAAAAGTTCACAAGTAAGAATGACTTCAGACTGTTCTATAAAATGTTACTGCTTATAATATATTTGTGCTCTCCCTCGCTTTTCTCTAACTTTTCTGTTCCCCGGATTTTCCAAACAGCTACGAGTAGATACAATTGGAGCTACAGAGGAAGATAAATTAGCAGTCAATGGATGCCAATTACTCACGCATTGGTGGAAGAATCAACAGTTTCCGTGGTAAGATTCTTCATTGCCTGGAATGTTACAAAAGAATAAAAAATTAACTAGGACTTAGTAGCATTAAATCAACATAACTGGGCTCCAAAAAGGAAGAAAGTAAATGAACATAAAAGTTCAGTGTCAGCTTTGAGTTTTACCCAGTTGTAGGCACGTGAGAAATGAATAAATGCCAAGATCGGAAAGACACAATACAAATGCACTTACAGATGTACGCCCCAGTAATGTGTTGCTCGCAGCATGTGCTGGATCATCAGATATGTCTATTGATTTGTTGTCAATAGGACAACTTGAATTACGTGCTGGACTCTGGTCAGTGGAAACAACTTCAACCATGTTAGCAGGTGTGCTGGACTTCTCTGCATGAGCAGTCTTGGTTGAACGCGCTAGATTTTCACGGCTCTTGACGTCGACATCCTTAGATAGTGAGACTTCACTTGGCTGTGATGGTATCTGGTTGACTTTAGGATCTACACTGTCACCTGAGTGATCACGGTTCTGCACATTTCAAGAAATTAGGATAAGAAGGGTAGTTTCACACTTCCGCTCTCCTCCCATGTTCCCTTCCTCAAAAACCAGACAGAAAAATCATATGAACAGCGAATTATTACCAAGAACAGAATGATTACTTTATATAACATGAAGGTATAAAGATGCAGGTTGCAGCGTCATATGCAACTGTCTCAGAGGGAAAAATGCAAGATATGTACATTGAGATGAACAAAATGAGACTAACCATTTAGTAAGATCCAAATAAACACGATCTTATGTATGAAAAATAAAGTTTGTGTTTGGTAAAGGATCGAATTGAAAAGGCACCTTTTAAAGTTTGAGCTGAAGAAAAAAGCAGGGAAAAGCTATTTCAGATTGTTTTAAAAATGAAATGCTTTATTTTTCTAATAAAGAATTCTTTATCATAAAAAACATGTTTGGGCTTTAAAAGAAAAGGAAAAAGAAAGCCAGGAAAACTAATCCAAAGAGGCACCAAGTCAATTGGGACATGGCTAGGGAACAGCTTGTTAGATAACACTATGTAAGCTAAGATCTCTTGAAGTGGTAAAGGAACACCTGTTAGAGGTAAAGGTTATTTTAGGGTGCCATCAAAACTTCTCCCGAACTTTGTTAGTACGTCCGGTTTATTTCTTTTGCTACATCTGCACTGTATGTGAAAACTTAATGTATAACATTTCTCCTTTTGATCCAATAAAACATGATGTGCTTGGAAAATTATTTCCAGCACAAATCCACTTGACTGAGTCTTTGTAAATGGGTTATATAATTTCCATCGCAACAAAACAGTTTACTACATTTTCTTCCAATTATCGTGAAATAAAGGATAGGGACAGAAACCTTATCATCCTTGCCCCCTGAGTCTTCAGTCTCACTTCCCTCTGCATCTGCATCGGACTCTTGTATGGATTCTTCATCACACTCATCATCATAATCTTCATCATCATAAGATTCATCATCTTCAGTACCCTCCTCGCTCCCCGATCCACTCTCTTCTGAATCAGAGTATATGCCTTGGGACCCAGATCCTTCCTCCTAGAACCATAATAACAGCAACAAAAAGATAGCAGGGAAGATTAGTCATAAATAAAATAGTGAAAGGAGCATGTATTCAGAGGCATAGAGCAAATCGTCTTTATGGAGCCCAAAGTAATAAAAGATTTACACAGATGTTTACCCTGTTGCAGTTAATTTCTAATTTGATAGGAAACTTTTAGGTTGAAAAGTCTCTTGGGGATTGAAACAAAAAAAAATCTCTTGGGGAAAGAGAAATCATAATACTATATTTCATAAAAAAGCTGATATAAGAAATAGCTTATTCATCAAAAGATCCACCTGAAGCGTAGTTTCACCATAATAGCCTATCCAAAAAACCAAGCCGTACTTCATAAGCATCTGATTATGTCCTCTAATGAGGACAAACTTGAAAAACCCAATAAATGAAAAAAAAATAATAAAAAAAAATCCCTGTTTCTTATGTAGACAAGGAATAAAGCACAATGGGGACAAACGTAAATGAAAGTAATGACACAATCTGTAGCTAAAGACTGATACAAGAGATGTCTGTTTGTGCGTAGGTGCTGCATGGACGCATATGTTATAAACAAAAGCCATGCAATAAATATATATATATAAAATAAATAAACTTACCCCAAATATGCTCTCATATTCTTCTAATAAGGTTATAACAATTGTTTGAGCATGGTTAGCTGCAGCAGCTGCTTGTAGAAGTTGAACAGAACCATCACCACCCACATCAAAATCATTTTCAATGTCGCATTCCCCGGCCAGAAGGGGACGAAGAAGTAAGGGTGCCATGCAAGCTGCCACAGCGGAGGAGCTCATTCTATTCACAGTTTTGTGCGAAGCCACGGTTTGCATCATTTGGAGTATTCTGGAAGTGTAATTAATTTTTACATAACAAAAAATAAGTGGATTAAATCATGTAAATATATTATATAGTGTCATTCTTGTCAGTGCAACAACTGAAATTTAATCATAATTCATAGAATATACTCGCTGGCTTCCATTATTCACAAGATTAATCACAATGAAGCAAATTAAGTGAAAATTCTGCTCCATATGGAATGATAGTTACCAAACAATACTTAGATATAATGCAACAACGACATCCTCCAACATTATTTCTTTGTGAAAAATAAATTCACATTCCAGTTATTAATTTGTTTAGCGTCCCATTCGCTAGTAGCTTGAACTTTCATGGTAATTGAGATTTCAATCCGGTATAATATTGATGTTTGATGCTCAAGTTTAGTTGTTCAAGTCTTATTAATCCTCTTTTTCAATTTGTTGATCCAGCAGGGAGAGGGGGGGGGGTGGCAATCAAAATGATTCGCATATATTTGTCCTAAAGGAAAGTAATGGGGGACAATAAATTAAATAATCAAATACCTTTGCAATAAACGGCGATTTGGTTCAGGGAAAGTCTCACATATTGCACCACGGATGGCAGAGATCCTAACGGCACGTTCAGTTCCTATTAAATATGCCAATTTCCAAATATGAAAAAAAATCAACCTGTCATTCCGTTGAATCATGAACCATTTTTGTTCTAATTCAATTTTTAAGACATTCTTACAAGGTTATGATTATAACTTATCTCAATCAACTAACTAGAATGCCATAAATGATTTAATAAGAAATTTCTTTAATTGCTCAAATTCTCTATACTCAAACCCAGCAGAGGGGGTTTGGAAATCAACAAAATACAAGAGTATTCAGGCATGGAAATCAACAAAATACAAGAGTATTCAGGCATAGGTATTGAAAAATACTCCCCTGTTCCCCCCCTATTGCCAACCAAAGTTTAGAACAATCAGAAAATGACAATTTAATTGCATAAAATCCCTGATTTTAAAATTATCTTGCCTAAAATGTAATTAAAAGTAAAAGATGTGGATGCCCCTGTGAAGAATTCATTCGGTGACAAAGGACTTTTTTATCCTATATGCAAAATTAAAAAAGGGTATCGTTGCAAAGTAACAGTTTAATTGAACTTGATAACTTTAAAATGCAGTACAAACAATGAAAATAAATTAAGTTCTACAAAGATTAAGATTTATTCCAAACACAAAATAATTCTTTAGTGAGTTGCTAGTTATTATATTATAGATAGAGAAGGATGAAAAAAAAAACAGACACTTACTGCATGCTTCTAACAGAGCCTTGCAGCAAGATGCAGGGACTGGAGATGAAAGTAATTCCCTGAGTACATACTGAAAAAGCGTAGAATAAATTATACATGACCCCTCCGTAAAAGAACCAGATGCTCAGTTTATATGGAGATACCTTCAAACAATCGGCAACAACATGCGGATCCTCATCAGCAGAGAATTCAGTTTTTCCTGCATCCATATGCCGTATCAAAGAACAGTAGTAGACTTGATCAGTGATTAGAAAAGTATCACAAAGTATATGTGACAGGAACAATGGAAAACTTAATATCCTCGATGGTTATTATTATATGTAGAAAGAGGGGGCCTTGCAGCTCAAAACTAATGGAGATTTGAGGAAATTCCAGGGCATCCAATATGACAACCCATTAACTGACATATTTTAGAAGGAATTACGTTCAGTATATAACAATCCTCAAATCTCTATGCATGGCAAAGTCTGAAATACGGTGAGACCTCAATACAGTTTGCCGTTTGTGAATGAAATTCAGAACACAATGTAAAGAAAATGCAAAAACACTACAGCAGACGTAACTAGAGAAAAACATGAAATCAAAGCCTGTGCAAAGGAAAAGTACTGACCCTGTTCATATTCCCTAAATCGATATTCAACATCATCAACAGAAGCCGCTTGTCGCAAGATCCCTTCAACTTTGACCCCTGTTTTATAATATTCATAAGATACATATGAAAAACAACTTATGTCATGAGTAAACAATGCCAAAGGGGTCCTATAGATTCAGTACAAATAACTGAAATAAATCTACTGCAGAATCCCCTACCCTCACCTCACACCCAATAATAAACCAACCCTGTTATTACACTTTCGTTGCAAGAACATGACAATATTCAGTTAAAAAGCTTGTTTTCCCATCGCAAATCTACTGATAAAAGTCCCAAGCATGAAGTGTTGCTAACCCACTTAAGGCTCACAAGCATAAATAGAGAAGCTAATAGACACAGCTGACATGTAATGTGTCTTACTTATGCAAAGCACCATATTGGCTAGTATTTGCTTTTACTACTTTTTACTGATGAGGTGATTCTAACTTTGCACTTTTCTTTGTAAACAAGTAACAATAGGAATTAAATATGCCAAATAGGCTGAAGCTATTCCTTGCAACAAATTACCAAAGTAAGCATTAGCACATCCATCAGCAGGCCACTATCGAGTGTTGTCTAGTGGAGGTATTTTGCAAAAAGAAAAATCTAAGACTCAATCCGTGTCAACACTTGCCCAAAAAACTTACATCCGTTAGAGGAGGAACAGATGTGCACTCAGCATAAAATGCCATTTATGATGCATCATCATAATGCAATAACAACATGAATTCTTCAAAGAAACAAAAACATAAAACTCACCATGCTCTTCTATGAACCTGAGGGCTTTCTCCAAAATAGATGGAGCTCCATCATCATCCTCTAGAGCAAGTAAAATTGGCCGGCCAATAGCTGTTTTAGATTTTACTGGTTCTACATCCTTCGCTGTAGGAGTTCAGAAAATGCGTAAGGAAAGGAAGCAATTAACAGATTTTTACAGTATTGAAAAGAAACAACTTCACCGAAAAATTAAGTACTAGGAAGACATCATAAAGGTGAATCAGGCCAGGCCAAAATGAACATTGATAAATTTCAATGGATTAAGGACATAAACTTAACACAGCAGAAACGACACAAATATACAAAAGAGATAGTCAAATGTTCATCTATCTTTATGCAACCTGGAAGACATAAAAATCAATATTACTGCCAAGTGCCATTACATAGATATGTTTTAGACATGCATAACATTGATCATACCAGAAAACAAACAGAACTCAGCATTATCGGTTTCAAGAAATATTAGCACTCTGACAGCTGAATTTTGTGAGATAGGTACACAGATCATGTGCAACATACATAATGTTTGCACAGGACATGAAATGTGAAGTCAACATATAGAAAGCACAACTATAACAAGAGCATACACTGGTCCAAAGAAATATCAATTGAATCAGTCTGATCGTTCCTGAAGATACCATTTTCCCCTGCTACATCAGAAGCACCCGGGGCTTGCGCCAAAGCATTCTCAAGTGCAGTCTTCCATTCATGTAAATCCTCTGCAGTATCAGCCTGCAGTAGCAATAAATAAAATCATGGAGTAGCAGAAAAGAATAATATGCATATTCTCATTTCTTATTCTATCTTTACCTCAATATGTTTTAAATTACAAAGGAAAAATTTTTAGCACATATGTGCAATTGTCAATTTATTAACAATGAAATTGCAATATGCCATACAAATATAGATAAATCATGACAAAAGTGAGACAATCATTTCAAGGCAACCTATATATAAAATGTCATGTAAATATAATGCAACACAATATATCACTAACCCGTTAAGGAAAGAGGAAATTTCCGGGAGGAAAGATATTTGAGAGAGAGAAGTGAAGCACCTTGAGTGTGAAAGCTCGTCCATCAGGAAAAGCCACAGTCAAAAGTTTCTTATCTGCTTTGACAACAACACTACAAAATTTGACAAAGTAATTTTCTAGTAATCAATACTCTTAACAAGTTCCGCTATGTTCAATTATGAAAAGGACAAGGATGCTAATGATTTCTAGCATTTAAACAACAGCTAACCTGCCTGAATTGTTGAGGTCAATGCCACCAAGCGTTAAATTTGCTTCGGCCCCCTTCTGAGGAACCACATTCTGAAAAGCAGAAAATAAAATCATAGAGCAATAAAAACAAAGAGGCATGGTAGCACAAGAAGAAAAGCATCCACAAAGGACTCTTATACAAGAAAGCTATTGGAAATATTTACTACAGCAACTATAAGAAAAAGGTAGAGACAGGAGAAAATATTTTAAAGACAAATACAAATTCACTTCCAAGCTATATTAGGCTATTGGCCTTCTTTTACCTAGAGGGGTCAAAACTTTATAGTATAAATGCATTGCATCTTCGACAGATATATTACCACTTCTTAAAGGGGGGAAATAAATATGAATTTATTTCAATTTCCAATTAAGCGTTTAGCCTTCTGTCGCCTGAAGTGCCCAAACTTCAAAATCTACAAGCATTATATATTTCTACTCCAGAAAAACTATGATTGAAGATGCAGACATACAAATAAACAAAGTAGACACCTAAACAAAAATACTTACTGGATCACTTCTGAAGAAAACCAGTGAAGTGCGTGTTAAAACAAACCACCTTTTCTTCCAAGATGTCCATCCAATTCCTACACATCAAGAATTCATAAACTAAGGATATTTAAAATAAAAACTTCACATGATCACATCTGGAGGGTTTGAACCCTAGTCACTACCCACACCTATCCCATCCTTACTAGTTAACCCCAGGGGGTTTGGGAAGGACTAAAGAAGGAGTAGCAAAGAGAAAGGATTGTACAATGCTGAATTTGGAACATATAGGACTGCCACTATCTCCAGATCAGGGTTTCCTTCCCTTGTTATAGTTCAAATATCTACTGAGTTGTCTTAGACTTCTCCTGTGCAATTAGTAACTAATGGTTGCTCGACGTTTTCTTCATAGCTTTCCTATCCTTTTGACATTCAATTAAGGTTCTTCCTCCCAAGCGAGGTATATAAAGCATCAAACTGTTATTCTAAAGTATTGAAGAGTGCAGCAGCGTCTATTGTGATATAATGAACGAGCAAAGAAACATTACCATGCCCATTTTCTCTAGGTTCTTTAGAATTTATCACTATCATGTGTTATACAAGTAACTAATTCATAAATAGATTAGTCCAATAGAAGCGTATGCATAAACAAGTGGAGTAAAAATCACCTTTAGAAGATATGGAAAGTAGCCCACTCTTGAAAATCTGCAAGAGATGACAGGTATTTGAACTCAGGTGATTGAGACATACAATTAACTCCATGAGAGGAAGAAAAGAGTGGAATAACGTGAATAGGGGGCACGGGGGGAGATGGACTTGATTTAAACCAGCTACATGTAAGAATGATCAGAATACTTCCCGATTTGCATGTTTCTCGTTATCGAAGTTGGCCCTGTTATGCTTGAGAAAATTTTCTTGAGAATCACCATACAAAATTTTTAAAATATCGTGCGCCAACGCCTTTACACAGCCATATGGCCAGACTGACGAGACACAAAACTTGACATCGATGCTAATGCCAAATTCATGCTCACATATAGACTGGAAAAAGTCCACTGGATCCATATTATTCGATAATCCCATAATTGCAAACGACAATTATTACCGTATTGCCATTGCTGCCACGCGAACGCTGATGCTCTGGTGGCCCAGGCTGAGAAGAGGGTAGAGAAGTACCGCCATCTCCCTACAATGACAGAAAACCAGATTTACGCAACACCTATTATGAGGTTTCCATATTCTAAGGCATTATACTTCCTCATTCTAAATTAATCATGGCTGAAATGTACATTCACGAAAGCTTTGGCCAAAAAAAGAAGGTTAATGAATGGAAACGATCCCTTTATTCCTGGGAAAGAAGATTTTCACTTTTTCTACCTGAGACACTTCCGAAATTTTGTTAGTCATATCTGTGATCCCAAAATCACAGATTCATATCCAAGACGACGAGACGGCAGAGGTCACAGCATCTAATCAACAAAATATCGCACCCACATTCATCAAAATGGCCATGCAGCTCAGGCATGGAGTTTCATCAATCTGCATTGTAGCATACCTTGCCAGAAATCGGAAAGAAAAGAGAGGATGAAATGAGAAAAGAGGAAATAGGAGAAAGCGAGGAAGTGAAAACAGAGAGATCCTCTCCGTTTGTCCGTTTCTGTCTGTCTTCCAAATGGTGAGTCAGGAATGCAAGGCAACGGAAACGATGGTGATGAAGACAAAGGAGCGGGTCCTCCTCATCTGCGGCAATTGAAATTGTACACGTCAACCCTCCAAAACGAAGCACCGTATTGGAGGGAAAAAACGTGGACGACGGAATACAAGGGCCTAACTTGGGTCATGATTTCCAAACATTCCATTTCTTCAGCACCAACGTCTCCGATGTCGTCTGTTTTTTTTATTCGTTCCTTCTCAATTTTCCTCCGTTACATCCTGCAGACACGTGGCCCCACATCGAAACCACGCCTCTGTAATTTGTGGCCCCCACCGCTTATCTTTGAGAATAGCTGAATCATAATATTACCAAGTGAAGGGAGCGGACCTGGAAAAAATGGGAAACACCAAAACCACAGATAGAAAGTGAGTGGTAAATCACGGGTGCGTTGCGAAATTTTGCTTGATTGATTACTTTAAATTAGCTCGTTTACTATTATTTTGGTCACTATTATATTATTAAGTAAGTGATGGCATGAAAATCTTGAGATTTCGATGCCTTGATCGAGACACAGCGAGTGAGAAAAATGACGGGGGTGTTATATTCAGAGACACAGAGTCCGATACGAGTTGAAGGCGAGGGAAGTCAAAGGGAATCATGGTGAAATGGACATGCGTGATTGACTGTGCTGTCTAGCTGCAGAATTCAATGGATGGCTGAAGGAGAAGAGAACAAATACGAGTAGTGTTGAGAGTATATCATGTGTTCCCTTCACACCAGAATAAAGGCCGCCATTGATTCCCCTGAACCATCGGAATCAGGGATTTCACAAAAAAAGTCAAATTTCCCGCCTTATTTTAAGTTGTATATAGGTTTTACGCATTATTCAATTGAATTACTGTTGTTTTTATTACCAGGTTCAGTTGAATTGCTGATAACTAATAGTTATAAGTCAAATGATATTTGTTGTATTATGTTCATTTTAAGGGGTAAATAAGGTTTTTCGTGACCACCGGCCTGTTAAGAGATTATGTGTGGACCATGATCCCGCGGAGATTCATACTGTAGTTTATTGGGATCTTTTACCAGTTTCGTGTATTTTTTTTTTCAGTTTACCCTCCTTCGACTTATATGACAAATTAGAAATTTAAAATAGTTCCTCCCGCTGGTTACACGTGGAGCGGGGAAAATTAGATTGTATCTCTAAAGTTGTCATTTTTAAATAAAAAAAAAAACTTTAATCATATCAGCCTGCATGTATCGAATACAATCAAATGGGTACATTACGAATATTTCCTCTAGTGAATAGGACAACTTCGTTGTTCGCTAACTTGTACTTTCCAAACATCAAAGGGTGGAGACTTCCTAAACATCATCTAAAAATATTTTTCTTAGCGTTTGAAAAGAAAAACATGCGGCGAAAGACCGCAATGAAGAAGAAATAAAGCGACTAAATAAATGGATGCTGTGATGATTATAAAGATGCAAATTAGGAAAAGAATATAAAAAAATGTTACTCACGGGGCAGGCATCAATCTAGTCAGGTACGATGGTTTTTACAAGACTTATGGATGGGGATAGCTGCCAGCATACAAGATGAGTTTTCCTGATGGAAGGGGAAATATATTTATTATATACAAATCAGAAAACTCCACGTTCACGGAACCAATGAAATTGTTGATATGTTTACGAGCTGCAAGCATAGGGTGAGACCTAAATGGTATATATTTTCCTTTCGTCATAAGCCTCTCGGCATATTCCACGCCGTGTCCTGTTCTCTTTTATTTTGACCATTAAGCATATTCCACGTTGAGCTCACAACATGTTATTTTCATAATTCATACAAAAAGGAAAGGCTTAAAACTACTACTATAAACCTGTTTAGATTGGTTTTTACATAGATGTTTAGGGAAAAAAATATCTTTAAATAATTTTTTTTCAAAAAGAATTTATAAAAAAAATAGTTCTAAATAAATAAGTATTTAGATGGTTATTACCAGAGAAATTTTTATAATTAATAAATTACTAAAAATAGTATGGGATAAAAAAATAACCCAACTAGTTGTGATCACTGTTCACTCGTAACGGAAAAAGCCGTAGTCCCACATTTATTGGTGTCCCTCAAATTTAAAAGAAGATAAAAATAAGACGCAAACTTCTGGAATGTCATCATCACAGATATAGATAGAAGTGAAGAAGAAGATCGGAATAAGTCGACCACAACTCTACAATGATGATCTATGAGTATCCAATGATCCATGCAATGCCCTGACTAGATTTTCAAGAGGACAACGATAGAGAAATAATACGAGGTGACATGCAAATGTAGGAGAAAGGGGAAGACAATATAGAATAAAAAAAATATAGATAAAATTATAATTAGATAGTATATAATTTTTTTTTTTGTTACATAAACTATTATTTTAAATTTATTTAAAATTATAATTTTAA
Source organism: Leucaena leucocephala (assembly GCA_037074615.1). NCBI lineage: Eukaryota > Viridiplantae > Streptophyta > Magnoliopsida > Fabales > Fabaceae > Leucaena > Leucaena leucocephala. Next base: position 2,545,474 of record CM073517.1, on the reverse strand, counting down.
ATAATAATTTAGTCTATAAATTTTTTAAAAAATACAGCTGTTTATTTTTAAGTTTTTAAATTAAAATTTAAGTTAAATTATTTTAAAATTTTGTGTTAAGGGTTTACCAACCAGTGCACACCCCGTATCCATTTAAAAAATTAGCAACCGGTTAAAAAGGGAGCAAATTGGCGAATTTCGTGTAGCGGAGAGAAAATACAGATGGACGGGAGCAAAAGGCAAAGAGAAAACTTGGCAGTTGGCATCAAGTGCCCAAAAGGCTGAAGCTTCTTGGTCCCGCCACCCCTTTTCGTCTCACCTCCGGTTCAACACCACCTCTACCGGACGCTCCTCCGCAACTCTCATGGCGCAGACAACGATAAAGCACGTGTCTGTTTAGCTGCATCGATAATTCCCCATTGTCCAGCGTTATCGGAAAACCTTTCCAGTTCTTCTTTCTAGGGTTTCTCAAATCCCTATAGAAAGAGTAGGATTTCACAATTAATTCCTTAATCGTCAATAATTAATAGTGTTCTCGATTCCCAGTATTCACGCAAGAGGGTCGGAATCAGGGAACTTGTGACTGCTGGGAACTGTTTACAGGACCCGTGCGAGTCGAAGGGAGCTCTAATGGAGGTCGAGGTGACCGATCCGAAACCCATAGTCAAAATTCCGATGGAGAATTCGGAGAAGGATCGGGTTCGGGTCAGGAGGAAGACCTTGCAGACCGTGCTCGAGCAGTGCCAGAGAGCTCTAGAATTGCTCAATTCAACCAACGGTGACGGTGACGGTGACGATGAGGAGAGTTGTGAGGGTGAAGCTACAGTGGCTGTTGAGGGACGTCGACTTGAAGGCTCATCCTCTATGCGAGCTGATCGAGAAGCCGAAGAGGTAGATTTTTTTTAGGCGGACTTTTGTTTCGATGATGTTTTAGCATTTTACGATTTTATGTCAGAACAAAGATGGCGATTGGTATGGGAGTAGGTTGGCTGAATAAAATGCTGTGGATTTGACCTTAAAGCTAGCTTTTGTTTGGATGAGTTTTTTCGATCGTAATTCGTGAATTAGTTTATTACGTTCCTAAGCTAGAAAAGGAAGTTAAAGAGCGGGCACACCCCCCAAGCTTTATTTAAGATTCAGGGGCGATTTCTTCTTATAGCCCGAGCTTTTTGCTTCAGCATTTTTACTTACATGTGTCCATAATTGAACTTACGACGGCGTAGGTTGTATCTGTCTTTCTAGCACATTTATAGTATGTCAAGTCCAAATGATACTAATGTCATGTTCCTCTTATCTGCTTAAACTCGTCTTTGAAGAATTTTTCTTGTTTTAGTTTGTAAAATGGCGTTTCCACTTGCATTCAGTAGAGACCAATCAGAGTCAAAAATCTGTTATTGAAGATACATGTATAAATAGTACTGTAATACAAATTGTTGACAATTGATACTGTCATTTTGTTTATCCTCATGTTAAATGCGGTGGAATCTCTAAATATCACGGATACTTAATGACTCATTAAGGAAAATATTGCCTCGTTGTTGGAGAGTATCCCTCCTAACAGATCGTATCATGTGCCCTATGCAGTTATGTGATCTTCTCAAATCTAGGGTTGAGTGCCCTGCCTTCCTTGAAAAGCTAGAGTGTGCCCAGGCATCAGTTTCACAGAATGCAGCTGGTATGCATCCACATATAATTCCTGTCTTCTACTTGGCGGTTTTGAGTTTTGACATAACAAATCGGGATGACATCAATCTTGTTTGGAATTTACAAAAGATGTTTTCTTAATTGCTATAACAATTTTCCTGGCCTATGACAGAAGATGGCAATTCTTGGGATATGATCAGTGACAATGATTTATGGGAAGATGAAAATATTGATTCAGACCAAGAAGATTATGTCCTTGTTAGACAAGAAGATATAGTAGAGGGCATTGCTTGCTTCATGGCTGCATATTTGTTATCTCTTAAACAGACTAAGGTATGTTATTTGTACGCTCTCGTGCAGGAGGCTTTTGGCATGAAATTTTTTTGGCCCACTTTTTATTCAATAACTAGATGCATCGTAGATTCATCATACAATCATAATGATGTTATCTGATAATAACTCGACAACCATAAAGATTTCAACCTCTTGGCTTCAAATTACTTTTTGGCATGCTGTACAAATAGATCAGGGTCTTCTACGATCTGCTATGAACATTACTAATAGGTCTCATGTTATTGGACTTCTTGACTTGAGATCTAATGTCCACTCATACCTATGGTTTTTGCATCTCAATTGAGATGCAAGTTTACAAAAAAAATGTGTTTTGTATGTTTCCTAAGAAGTTTGGCAAATTGTTCTCCCTCAACCGTCGTTAATGATTCGCTCACAGCCCCATCCTCAAGAATTCATACCACATGATATATCAGTCTACTCTGGCGTTTAGTTCTAGTTGGGAGTTGCATTGCTTTCTACTTTAGATATAGAAGCTTTTCTCATGCTGCAGCGAACAATCACTCTCACAGAATTATATGATGTTTCATTCTCGTCTTGCCAGTTAACAATCATTCTCACTGATTGATTTAGTCTTTGCAGGATTTAACCCCTAACCAACTCCAGGAAGGTGAGTCCGATTGTTTCATTCATAGAAACAATGAATAAGCGGCACTTTCTTTTGCAAGTTTATGCTCTTGTTGAACCAGTAAGCTAAAAGAAACGGATGGACACTTTCTTACTTTTCCTTTTTTTTTCCGTCTTAATTCTTAAATAGCGCTCAGCAAGACATTTTCAATGAAAAAGAAGAAGGGAAAGCTTCGAAAGGCATGGGACGGGAGCAAAGTTATTTACAGTGTTGCATCCTGGGGAGCTACTGCTATTGGGTAAGAGGCACTCCCCCCCCACACACACAAAAAAAAAAAAAAAACAACAACAACTTCTCTTATTTAACAAAAACCACCATAACCTGTTTGCAAGATGTTAACACACGGGAACCTGCGTCAATTTATGTGGCATGCCTTGCTTTTGGAGCTTCTTGTTTTCTGTTCGTTTGAGATCATTCACTTATATGTGTATTTATAGAAAGTCATTCTGATAAAATAATTCCTCCCTTCTGTTCAGCTTATCGTTTGTTTCCCCCCTTCCTGACCATTTTCCGTTTTACATTCTTGTCAGGATATATCAAAACCCTGTTATTTTGAGGGTTGCAACTAAAGCATTCTGGACTTCTTGTCATGTTATATCAAAGCTTCTCTAATTCGCCAATGCAGCTTGGAGCAAAGTTGCGATGTATTTTAACGCTTTATTAATGCTTGTTCTGCAATTCAGCGTGGCGTTCCACAATCTGTTCAGTTTTTAATTCCATTCGTTTGCACCATAGTCCATTTTGTTTGGATGTAGTTTGATCTTGTAAACATCCCTTTTCATCTAAATGCCTGAGTGCGATTCAACTTCTTCCCGGTGGTGTGTTTATTATTATTATCTTTAACTGTCTAATTTTAACCATTGAAGGGGAGGCAATAAAAATGGAGTGATTATTGTCCCATAGTTGAGTTTTAACAGTGTCTTTACACTCAGCGGTACTTAGTGCATTATGTGTTGAGAAAAAGTTGTCAAATGCTAGGAGAAAATTTTTGTATCTAGGCTATGTTTATAGCGGAAGTTGTAAAATTTAGATAAGAATGAAGAGATGGATAATTAAATAAAAGTGCATATTTGGTTACTTTTGCTAAGAAGATGCACGGACTTTGATTTACGGAAGGCAGATCTGAACGAGAGGATGAAGAATTCCTTCTAGCTCAAACATTTACAACTTGTATAAGATGGATGGATGGTTGAAATGACGCATGAACTAATTAAAGTGAATCCACTTTTTTCCTGCATCCAAATCCGAAATCGCATTAAAGTTTATGTCGCATTTTCGAAGCCACATTATATTAATGAGAATAAAATGTATTTGGGATGTGGGTGGCGGAGGCTGGGAGGGGATCAGAGTGGCGTGTTTCCGTTTTCATTCGGCCTGACATTCAAGTCCCCTAGAATTGCAAATATTTGACAACATACCGCTTCTGTACAAAATTCTGTCTTTAGCTAAATGGAAAACAAATATGCAGAATTGTAGCCTTGAAGCAACAGAACGATCAAACCACAAATCTTGCATCGCCAGCGATAGATCAAGTTCCCAATGGCATAAAATTTAACTCGACATGGTTGATGAATTACCAAAACAAACAATATCAACGCAAGAAGCTAGCAAAAAAAATCAAATGGAAAGCAAATGGCTGCTAAATCTATACAACGCTAAGAAATAGGCTTAACTGTGTCAATAGTAAGAGATTGACAAGGAAAGATCCCACATGGGGAGTATATTAATCTTTCCGGGAGCAGCCGAGTTGCTAGTTACCCTACAAAATTTGATGACACCCCCTCGCTACTATACATTCAGTATTTGTGCCCTCTTTACAAAATCGAGCTTTTCTATCCACAATCTAGCAAAGCCAACGAGCAAAGGTAATGCTGGCATTTGTTAAATCAGCTACTTGATCTTTAAAATCATCTCTAAAGCTGTTATCATGGCGTATAAACCTCCTTTTATGTACAGGTATAGGCCTAATAGTAGAAAGAATTATCCTTGGGATTGGGAGCATCTTTGAAGAGCATTGAACGAACTTCCATGATAGACCTAGGTGGCTCTAAGTGTTTCTCTTGCAATGTGTTTCCCAGAAGCTGCTGCATCTGTGAGGCAAAGGCATCGTCCAGAATCTGCACAGAAATCTTCAGGTCAGAGATCATAAGGTATATAACAGATATTGAAGGTGAAACACAGCTGGGAAAAAGGAATTTTCACAATTAAGAGTTGTCTAAGTCATTGGATCCCCACTAATGGTTGTAACATTTGATACATCCCAGCTTGCTTATATGCCAGAGGTCAGAAAACCCTCCATTGGCACCATTCATGTTACCTAAACTTAGTCGCTACAATGCTAATTCAGGGATTCTCTCACGCCAGATTTCTAGAAATGTCTCTAGAAGCATCTAGTGAAGTGGATCCTGGAAGAACACAGTTTGTGATCTTCTGATCTGATCACGAGAATTGGGGTTAGGTCAAGCAGTCTTCATAAACAAATAAACCCATAGATAGAGAACTCTTTTTGGGTAGAAAAGTGAGAGAACCATGGACGGAAACCACTAAAATTTTTATATACAAACAAATAATATTAGCTGCTGGTTAAATGGATCACTATACTTACTGAGACTGCAACCCTCGAGCCTTTGTACCACGATTTATTCTCTTTTCTGTTCTCCAAGAAACTTAAAATTTCCTGTTCAAACAAGATATAAACCAAGAATAATAAACAATCGATAAGCCCGAAATCTGCAATTTCAGCAAGGTGAGGAAGTCAAACATACAAGGGAACTTACCTCTCCCATACGGTCCCAATAACTTCGACAGATGGCAATGAAGACCTGGGTCTCAACAATACTGTGAAGGTGACTTATGGTATTAACCAACTGATCTTTCAACGGCTGCATTCTTGCTCTTAGATCAGATTCTACCAAAGTTTCCTTTGAATCTTGAAGAATCTTTTTCAATTTTGTGGCATTCTGTAACTTTGTCTGGGATAACATGAAAGATGCAGCATGAATATTAAGGACACAGACATGGCTTGACTAATGTTATTTAGAAGAACCGATGAAACAAGAATGAAATATCTTGAACGGCAGCAACAGCAGCTCTACTATCATGAGTTTACCAAAACCATCATATCATAAATATACAACAGAATGAGATTTTCCTTACTTATAGCATGATACTCACATTCTCAACAAGTTTATCCACAATAGCTTGCACATAGTTCCTGAACTTTGCTCTCAGCATCACTGTCACTTCACTGAGTCGCTCACCAGGTGCTATGTTTCCAACATTTGGTATGCACGAACCCCATGACTTGAACTGTGATTCTACCCTGGGACGCAAGATATCAAGCATTCTCTTCATGGAATTCAAAAGAATTCCAAGCTGAAAGAAGCAACAAAAGTTTGAATAAAAAAGTACATGTCAAGAAGAACACTGCAGTTTTGAGAAATTCTACTCACCTCATCAGGAACAACATAGGAAGATACAGATCGTTTAGTAAGCTTCTGCACATACTTGAGCCCAAATTTCTTAGGGTTGATGTTTTCCTTGATTGGAGACAATACATCTGCGTACTGTTTATGTAAAGATTCCACTATTGCTTTTTCAATATCAGCGATGTTCTGTTGACACGTACCAAAAAAATAGGAGTGCAATTAAAACTTGCATGTTCTGTTCTTTTTGGATCTATCAAATAATACCAAATTTATGGAAGAGATCCAAAGATTAAAAGGGATGAAAAAATATGAAAAATGAAGATCACTACTGACATACATTCTCTAGAACCAAGGTATATTCTGGCCAGCGGCAAATGATGACTCCATAGTCTGTCAATGTTTCTTTCAGCCGTTCATACATCTCATCAATAAAAGGTGTAGTAGAATGTTGTGTCCTAACTCCTGACCATTTCACCTGGCAAGAATGAGGCTTTTAGACTATACCTTTGGTATGAAGATTATACAACTGGAGAAACAAGTCAGATGCAAGATAAATTTCAAATCATCTTTCATACATGATATAAATCAAGAAGTACCATGCAATAGCAGTACATTAAAAATAATGTACCTTATCCAGTTTGCATGACTCAAGCAAAGATAGGCGTTCATCTTGGATCCAGACAAGAATATACAAGTGGAACAATTCTTTTGCATCTACTCCGCCTTTGACAGGACTGATAAAGAAATTGGGTAAAAAAAGTTAATATTATTTAGAGTTGTCGAAATTTGAGTGCCAACATAAATAGGGCTATATATATACTCTAAGAATCAACAATTACCTAAGATTCCAGCGGATAAGATCCCTTTGAAAATCCGATGTTGCAATAACGAGTTCTGCTACAGGTGGTGAAGGGCCTGAGGGTGGACAAGCAATGAGGAAATCACGTAATCTATTGCAAAGTTCAGTGCTGTATATGGATGCAGAAAGATTTGGTAGGTCCACGAAGCTGCCAAAATATATGGAGGGAAAAAAAACAGTTTAGAACCTTTAATTGACATTAATTGCTTCACAATCTAATAGAGAGAAACGCATGCACATGAGATATAAGCACTTCAAATGCTTCTTCTGATGAAGAGTACCAGAGAATAATTCCTCTGTAAATGAACCAAGTCTCTTAATGCCAATTAAGTGATCATAATATCGAAGTAATGGGAAAAAAATAAAGATTAATAAACACACCAAGACTTGCAACAATTGTACAAAACAAGAATCAACTGACAATCAGTGATAACTCAATCTGAATTTGACAAGACAAGACAGTTCACCAGAGTCCAAAGATATATATTGACAGGAAAGAAAAACAGCTTGTTCTATATTATTTGAGGCCAATCAACTGGTTTGATTATTTTTCAATATTTCAGCATGTTCATCATAAAATTACACAGCTGTGCCACAATAGACACGACTGTGAACCAAATTTCAATAGACAAGATGACGTGATGAATAACTAATACCTGGGAAGTATATTTTGATTCAAAATCTGGATGTCAGCAAAGATCTCGTTTCTAAGATTTACGCAGAGGGCCTTCATTTTCCGGTAAGCAGTAGATGTGGACACACTGTCTGTTATGATACCAGCACCCTCCTTGTAGATATTGTCCCCACCCTGACGAACAGGCGGGGTTTTGTTCTTCCGGGCCAGCTCTGAAGAAGCGGCCCAGAAAACGCGTCTACAAGGGGAAGGTATCCACACCCTTATAAGGAATGCTTCGTTGCCCTTCCCTACCGATGTGGGACTTATCCCAACAGACCCCCCCATTAGGGCGTCCAGCGCCCACGCTGGACATGCCGTCGGCACACCCAGCGGGACACCGCCAGCGATCGAAGGCTCTGATACCACTTGTTATGATACCAGCACCCTCCTTGTAGATATTGTCCCCACCCTGACGAACAGGCGGGGTTTTGTTCTTCCGGGCCAGCTCTGAAGAAGCGGCCCAGAAAACGCGTCTACAAGGGGAAGGTATCCACACCCTTATAAGGAATGCTTCGTTGCCCTTCCCTACCGATGTGGGACTTATCCCAACACTGTCCATTAGATTGCCTTCATTATTGTTCGAAACATATTCATCTGTTTCAGTCAGGAACCTTCTGTACCTCTTTTTTGCAGCAACCTAGGGAGATAAAAGCTTCGCACTTTCACTAACCTCTTTTTTGAAGCAAGTATTATCATGATAATCTCAAGTTTCACACTTTCACTAACCTGAAAATAGTGACAGAAAGCTGTTTGAGACTCAGGAGATAATATATCATGAAGGAGCTTGTAGAGTTTGACAGCAGGCTCCAGTACAGGTGCTGCAACACCAGACGCAGGTCTGATAACCTCCGAGATACCAGAAAAAGATGATTCATCAAGTGACTTGTAGTTCTCAAAAACAAGAGTGAGTATCTGTTCAATTTGATCCTTAGTTTCTCCAAGTATTCGGTTCTGATCAGAATAACCAAAATCCATACTATGTTAGGCCAGAAAGAGCTCAAAAATATTAACTAAAATGTTGCTTATGTTACCATAGCATTATCAAGAAAACTATAAAGGCAGAGCTGTTGCCCTTCATGATACATCACTCGACTAAGATATTTCAGTAGTACCTCCTGGTGGCTCAAAGAAGACTTGCTGTTGCCCATCATGATAATAGGTGATAGCAAATCATACACCAAGTCGAGGCAGTCAGCTGTTGGTGTAGCCACATCCATTACATACGATAGGTACCTAATTATATAGAAAATGAGGAGCACCACGGGCATAATGAATAAGGAAAAGAATCTAAGAGCAAATTCATTGAATTTAGTATTTCTAGTATTCAAGAAAAAAATAGCAAATTAACATCAGATTACCTTAACCTGGTATATATCTCAGACAACCCATAATATGATGCGAACTCGGTTAAAAGCCATTTCCATGGACCATGTAACATTAGGTTCCTCTGTTGAAAGCCTTGAACTTTCATTGCAACTTCTAAAACTAAGTCATATGCTACTGTCTCTGCCACAGAGCCACGCTATAATCACAAGAGGCAACAGTGTAACAGCTTGAGGCAAAGTATGATAAGAAACTCATAATTTACATAATAAGATATCATTTAGGGGAAAAAACACGCTAAAACCAAATGGTAAATAAAATCTTTTTTTTGCCGCTTAATAAAGCTTTTATTCGCCCTTGTCTAATAGTTGCCAAGACTACAAGGATACATCTCGAATGCTTTTCTAATCAAGATTTCTGCAGGGGATAGTAGAGGAGGAAGGTGGTATTTAGTAGGATCTAAAAATTGCATCTAATACTTTATAACATCTTTTTGAGAGTGCCAAAAAGATAGTGTCTCTCAAGTAATTTTAGTTGAAGAAATCTTATCACAGCTTCTAACAGTAATTAATAAAAAGATAATCAGAAGCCCAAAGAAATTATTTGGAGATAACACCACCTTTTACTTTAAGAAGTTTCTCAGTTCCCATTTCATGGCAAGTATGCAAAATGAGGAGGCAAATCCCGCATCTATTGCACACACATGACAGTAAGGTCATGGTTTAAGGCAAACAGCTCATAAACTCTGCTTATGTTCACAGTAGCTAACCTTGGGATGACTATTGTCATCTGAACTTGTTGAATAATTTATAAAAAGTTGTATCTTGCCCACAAGGCTGTGCTCTTGCCCATGATAAATGTACCACCAGCGTAATTTGTCAGCCTGCATTCAGATTGCTCATGAGTTCTAGCGTAATTATCTTCATTCAATGTAAGAATTCACCAAGAGTAAGTATTGTACATGTGCTTGCTGGCAAAGGGTATTCTGTATTTTAGGTATCTAAAATGTATAGATGATGTGCTCAATTCAGCATGTGCCAATTGTTTATTTCCTAAAAAAACAAAGAAAAAAGAGTGTGTACAAGGATCTATCACCATATAATGCAGAGTGTGCTCAGGACCATCTGATCGCTTTTCTCATTTTCCATCAATTCTATCATGTGCAACTACTTCCTTGACAGACACAAATAACACCACTAAAAAGAAAATTAAATAGAAAATATTACCGGGTCATCAGCAATACCAGCCACTTGGACAAGAACACAGCCAAAACGCTTCCCCTTGGAATCTTGCACTTCAACAAGCAGATCATCTCCTAGGCTATCTGGAAAACTGTAAAGTACTCAGCAGTTTGTTCAGAAAGTACAGTCATGAAAGACTGAGAAATACTACTTACAACATGTGGGTTTCACATGACCCAGGCTGCATTCTGATGGCATCTTCTTCAGTCATACTTTTAAGTCTTAACAAACATGAGTACGTTTCTGGACACATAATAGGCAGAAAAGTTTATGAAGGATAAACAGTAGATCAATACTTTATAAAGGAAAAAAACGACAAGGGAGTAGGAAGGATTTCACAGCTATTATGAGAACGTGTAGTTCATGAATTACAGACAATAAGCATGCAAGGGCAGAGAAGTGAGAATAAAAGAGTGAAGATGATGGGGAATAAACATGAATGTATGCAAAAAATGCATAAAAAATTGCATCTTCACATACCTTGCACAACTTCATGTGATGATGGAGAGTTCCGGAGAGTTTTAACACCAGCTTTCAGAAGTCCAGACACCTGCTGTATATATCGGGTGCTGGCATGTACATATGCCAAACTTTGCCGTGCAATGGAACCATTCACTGGTACAGGCGGGGCAAATTGAATTTTTCTGAGGGATTGCCATCCAGAAGAGAGTGTAGACTGCAGACTGGAAAAATGGTGTTGGACAGACTCCATTTTAATTTTAGATGCCCTTAAAGATGAGATGCTACAGCCAGAAGGGGGTTCCAGTCCCAGTTTGACTTTACGTACCGCATGGTAAAGCGATATCATCAAAGACTAGATATGGAGAAATTAGATGATTGAATAATCAAAACTGACATAAAAATCAACCTTGTACTTTCATCTTTCCAATGAGTTTTTTATGTTTTGGTGCAACACCCTCACTGGAAAGCTCTGAATTTTGTTTCACCATTAGTTCATCCTCTGACTGTAATAGGACTTGCCGCAATCTACAATTCAATATATATATAATTCCAATGAGAGTGGAGAAAATAACCGCACATAAATGAGAATTTGAGACTATAAGCCAGAACCGTGGCTACTGATATCTAGTTTCAGAAATTTCTAGACCAGAATTAACCAAAGATTCCTTCTTATAGAATTATGAGTCCATGACAATAATAAAAAGTTTATATCTATTTTAGAATCTCATATGCCCAGATGGATGCTTCCCACTTCAAAAGCCAGACCGTGTTATATGGGTATATCCCCTCCAAGGATTAGATAGCAGAATAAAGCAAGGTTCTTCTTTACATGACAGTATCAATGACATCAATCTAGAGAAAGAGTTCAAACTCACCCAAATGCATCCCTTAGCAACGCACATTCATTTTCTAGAAACATAGGAGCTTCCATGCATTGCATTGCCCAAGCGTGAAGACAAAGACGCACACAAGCATCATAGGCTATAACAGCATGCCATGGTCCAAGGGCGCTGAAATGGATTTACATGAGCACATAATCAGAATACAAACTAGAAGAATTACCCCCTCAATCGTCAATACAATTAACATAAATGATACCTTGCATGAAAGGTTGGAACACGAGCAGGGTGTGAACTTGAAGATGCAACAGCCTCTGAACCAGCAGCAGTTCTGTAACATGTACACTTCAAAATAAGTTGCACAGAATGTATAAAGGCTTGCACATTGTGTGACTAGAAAGTCAATGTATTTTTTACGAGGCAAAAAGAAGAGCCTAAAGACATGCTTGTTCTTGTCAAATACACAAACCTGACATATTGGTCAGGATTCTCATTCCCTTTACTGTTCTCTATCTTATCCTCAGACACAGATTTGAAAGGGCTCGATCCATTCCGAGAATAAAACCCTTGTGAATCTGCCGTATGAAGAGCTGCATGAGCTCTAGAAGCTGCAATTTTCTCAGACACTTGCTTGATTTCTTGACCAGAACTGCTAAACCGGGGGGCACTGGGAATGTCTTCATCATCATCACCATCAGACAATCTTCCATTCTGCGTATTTTCATACAGAAATCGTGAGTTTAGGTCAACTTCAGCTATCAGAGAAATCATATTCGGAGATGGTAGAAGGTAGGAGCTTAAAATTCTTAAAGCACGTTCAAATATGACAATTATGCTTGAGTAACCATTTAGCGCTTGACTTTCCTTAGTTTGTTCCCTTTTCTTTTCTTTTCTTTCTTTACTTTTTTTTGGTGAAAGCGGCACAGAGGAAACCATTTTGCTTATTCTCTCCATTATGCAAGTCCTTAATCTTCTAAGCAAAATATAAAGAAGGTTCAACAAGACAATTGGCAATCATACAAAACAGATAAATGAAAATTAAATGTAACTCTCTGCCTAATTTCGGACGCTGAAAATGTAATGAATAATCTATCACGTTACATCCATGCACTTGATTTGATTATATTAGCATGTTACTGCATACCTTTTCAGTAGCATGATTCACATTCATCCTTGAAGGCACACTAAAAGTATGCTCCTCTGAAAGATAAGTTCTTGTCTTTGGTACAGTGCCATTGACGCTTCCTACCGGTGTGGTAGAGAATTCTGAGCTCGCAGCAGAATCTGAAGACTCGTCCTCAGTAAAATTATTCTTCATTGCATTCCTAGTTGCCCACATCTGGGGATTTCTCACAACGCCAGGCCTTTGTGTGAAATTCCTGTATCTGTAACCGGCGCCATTGAGGACCCTGTGTTCTTGGGGAGACGAATCCAGAGAATATCTGCCACCATAAACTTCCTCTTCCGAGTCACTGGCATCATTATCAGAATTAGTACCACTATCATCGACCCCACCAGGAATTGCATTCGCAGGAAGATGACCACTTCTGAATTTTGCTGGCGGCGGTAACCCGAATCCTCTAGTGCCACCGTTCTTCATCCCGCCAACAGGATCAATTCGAGATCTCACACTTGAATCAGAGAAGGGAATTTCCTTCTGGACACCAACAAAATCAGAACTTAGAGAGATCAGTGTATATTTACAGAAACACATGCATTAATCAGAAACCCAAACTTTGATGCAATAGCAAGGGGAATGTGTGAAGATCGATATCTATCTCTTACAATAGAATGTTGGGAGAAAGGAAATAATCAATGAAGCTGACCTCTCGAACCCATCGAAGGGCACCCTTGTCCAGTCGTTCAGTAAACATGGCCGTGCCTAAGTCTTCGCCTGTACCAGCAACCCAAACCCAGATAACCTTCGCTCCAAATTTACAACCTCTACCCTCGAGCAAATGTAAATAAAATGTGAAGCTTGGGCTAAAAAACAATATTTCGAGTATGAATTGAAGTAAAGGGTTTTAATGCAGGGGGAGGCAAATAGAAGCAACGTCAAATCAAAGCTTTGAGCTTTGAGATTTAGTCAGCTTAAGAACACTGGAACGCAGACAATGGGGGATTTGAGGAGAGAGACAAAGGGTTTGCTTCCTCAAAAAGCTTTCTTCGTTCAGCTCTCTGAGAATGAGAGACCCGCACAAGCACCTCTGCAAGCCTCTTGGTGGGCTTTCCCTTCACTTTCTGTGCTCTCTGTAAAATATACTCTCTCTCTCCTTTTAAGCGTAGAATATATTTCGATGTTTAACAGATTTCGCTAGATTTATTCCCAATAGACAAAATTGCTAAATTTCATTGATCAACGGACCTGAGAGAGTACGATACGAGCATTTTAATAGTAGAGAAATTTTATTTTAATAATATAGAAAACGGATGCTAAAGGTAAATTGTAGGCAGTGACGGTGGGTCCTTTTTGCTAAAGGTAAACGACAACGTATGCTACCTGAAGGATGATGGCTGTAGGCGATGCGATCACAGATCCACTGACCACTGTAGAAAAAAGTCCTCTCTTGCCAAATAGAAAATAAGGTTCTCTAACCAAACACGCTCTAAAGGTGGTCCGAAAATAAAGCGCACGTAGTTTATACTTCGCGCGAGTAGCCGGGGAAGAAATAGAAGTAACGGGATTTTCAGACGTGGCAAAGCGATGGGGCAGTTTCTACATGATTACACTTAAATCTATTAATTAATTATCCTATCAAGACTAAACAGTCGAACGTTGTAGGGTGGAAAGTGGAGACACTTCTCTTGCAGTAATTTCACGCTCCTAAGAAAGAAATAAAATACTCGAACTTCGGAGAGAAGAGACGACCCGCTAGTCGCGTTATGCATATGGTGGTAGGTCCCACCTTATATACACTTTTTTTGTCTCGTTCTCGCTCCTCCTAATTCACAAGCTAATTGCCAAATTGCTAGCTGGTAGACCCAACACTAGCAGCTCGTTATGTTGATCCGTTGGATGAACCGAGCCGATCCAATAAATTGTTTTGTTTAGGCGTTGAAGTCATTGAGTCGGACGGTGTGTCGTTAGCGACATCCATGGAGGTCGAGCCGCGAAAATAACGATGGTCGCAGACCGTGACGATGACCCAATATAATATATGTGAGGGAATAATAATTATAGTGGGATCTTGACGACACTTTTCATTTGGATTTTTTTTTTAAACGGTCCCTCATCAATCACGACAGCAATATAATATGACTTTGATATTTCTTTTAATCCATTCATTCTCAAGACTAAAAGTATGAGTTTGACGCGATTGAAGCTGGTAGGTCCTTATGCATTAAGCTAATGATTCCGACAGCGCCACCAACCCTTCAGAATTACAAAAACATCCGATAAAATTTAACGTAGATGGTTTTGGCCCGTCGCTGGCTCTGACATTGAGGACTCAGGTCTCAGTCAGCTGAAACCATCAGTAAAGGGAGGATCGGACGGGGGATTGAAAAGTGAAAATTGCATCTTGCAGGCAACAGTACAAGCACAACCATCACACCGATTCTTCGAGGAAAAGTCGTAAGATGCTATAGCTGCCATGCAGCAAAATCTGTAAAGCAGAGGACAACCAGGCTAACATTTACTATTTTTTATTTTTAATATAAAAATTAATTAATTTTTTTATAAATTAAAAAAATCAAGTAAATAAATAATTTTGATAAAATTTAACTATTTAAAATTAATTTATATCAGAAACTCTTTAATCTATATAAATAAATTAGTCAATTAATTAATTAATTTTATTTTTTAGTTTATTTAAAAAATTAATTAATTTTTATAATCTAGAGTTTTCTCGATGAAGTTTGAAAAAGTTTCATTATTTTGATGGGATATGTCTGAAGAGTCGAGTCCTTAACCATGTGTTAATTAAAGACGGCCGTGATGCAGAGATTGAAGAAAAGACATCCAGCTAGAAGCCATACATATATATAATAATATTTAATTCCATATGTATTGCCAGCTACTACGTGTGAAAACGTCCGCTAGCACTGGCCTTGAGTGGGCAGGAAAACAACATCTATCAATAATAAATAATTAATGACTCTGGCCTTTTCTTCTCGGCTTGGTCGGCTCTCGCATTATTGTGGCTTTTATAGGCAAATGGCAAGCTTTCTTCTTCTAGATTTTTGAAAGCCCCAATATGGCGCACAAAAGGACTGGGAACAATTAACCAAGAGCATGATGCTGCAGCTGCACTCGCCTAAAGCGAAGAAACTACGTAGGCGGGGAGTTTAATTATCCGAGTCACGTGGAATCTTTTGATCCCCTGTCGTGTTTAATCCCATGAATCCCCTGTTTCATGTTCGCAACGTTGCCAACTTCGCTAGCAACGACGGGCATTAAGAATGTATTCTTTTTTTTTTACATAATTTTAAAAAAAAAAATTGGGAAAAAGTCTCCCTTTTTTTTTACACGATATTAATATCGAGTAAGGTAATTTATCTATTATCTTTTTGATATAAACCTAAGTACTTAGAAATAATAATATTTTTTTAAACACTATAATTAAAAAAATAATAAAATAATATTTTTTTAGAATCGAATACGTTATAAATAATAATTATATATTTTATTTTATTTTTTAGTTAAATTTACGACGAATGAACACCTCATTTTTTCAATTATTAACTTTTAAGGTTGTTAAACTCATAACTGGGCCAGCTGGTCGTCTAGTTCGGTCCAGAACAAGACCAAACCCAGCCGAAAAGAGAATCAGAACAGGATCGGTCAAAACTTGTGGGAATCGGGCACAACCGGCTTTCTATTTAAAAAAAAAAAATCCAAATTTGCCTTATTTTGCTTTTTTTTTTTATTTGTTTTCAAATTGGTTTTTTTAGTGTCACATATATGTACGTATATTTGATGATTTATTGTTGATTTTAATCCATGACGGAAGTTTGTATGGGTTTAGTTACACAATTAACATGGCATATTTGATATTTTTAATAATTAGTGAATAGTTTTATTATAATATTGGCGTAGTTGGCTATAACTTTAACATGTAAGGATATTATCTAAAAAAAATTATTTCTTAAATTGTATTATTTTGATTGATCCCCTTTGATTACGTTTTGGTGAATCATAATTTAGACTAGTTCAATGGTGGGTCTGGTCCTAATAGCATTGATTAGATTGGTTGTCCTCGATTTGGTCACGATTCCCAATAAAGAATCTTACAAATCACCCAAAATCAACCACACCTTCGGGTGTCATCGTTGAAAAGCACCTATTCAGTCAAATTAAATTATTTCATGTTTCATATAAATTTCCTCAATTAAGTCCTTTTTGGTAGTTGCTCATGGGTCAATATTAATGTGAACAAATTTTTGATACTTGAAGAGAAGCATGTGGTCTACAAGCTAACAGGTAAAAATAGCGTAAGTTAAGTAAATTAATAATTTTATTTTTCTAATGTGTGTATGTTATTTTTTTTTAAAAGATATTTCTCTTCGTACAATCTATTTTCATTTAGAATATTGTTTTATTAAATAGCATGATAAAATACAAGTGATATGTGATAATCTCCAGTTTTCTCCATCCTGCGGGCTGCGGTCAAGCTCTTGGGATCGATGAAGGGGATTAGGCGGCACACGCATCATGTCGCTGGAACACGTGTAAGAGAATTCCTTGTATTGCTTATTTATTAATTTTCATAATACTCTATTATTTCATTTTTTTTATAAAACTATAATCTTTAAATTAAACTGAGTAAGTTACGAAATATATTAAAACTAGTTATGAATCTTAGTTTCTTAAAAAAATTAAAAACACCCTTCTTTTGTTCTTAATCTTATTACTGGATTTGTTAACGACCGATAGGCTATGAATTACCATAAATTACCAATGTAAGGCTGCAACGTGGCTGAATCAAACCAATCCGATATAATAAAATATCGTTATCTAGGTCTCACTTTATGAAATTTGACTGTGCGTATTGGTGGCACTTGTTCTGGAGGAAAACCCCTCCTTTTGTTATTCTATGCCCTCCTTCAATATCTAGAATTTTCCGACAGCTGATTGTTTCTGAACGAAATATCGCGGCAAATTTTAGACGTACGCGGCACGCCGATAGACACAGACGCGAAGGGGAAAACACGACCCCCAATCCTGACCTGATTTTCTCTCGAATTTCAGTGGTGAAGTTTACGTTCAGACTCAATTCTCAAAGCAAATAAGCCTTTCTTTCTGTTTTTGAAACTCAACATGACGTGGGATGAGTGGGACAACAATATCCCAGAAGGTGACCAACCTGACCGAGATTCCTATCTCAACTTCGATTTCTTCTCTGCTCTCTCCAAGCCCAAGGTAAATCTGGAACATTTGAAGCTCCGACTCCCATCTCCTTCTTTTCTTCTTCCGTACTTTTGAAATTTCACCTGTTTTTATAATTCATTTCATGTTAGGGATTGTTTCCTTTAGTTGTATTTGTCGTAGGCGTGTTGTCCTGAAATTGTGAGTTGTATCTCACAGGACTATTATAAGATTCTGGAAGTAGATTATAATGCTACAGACGACGATATTCGTTCCAATTACATTCGTCTAGCTCTGGTGTGTTATCCGGTCTCGTAATTTCTATCCTCTATCGTTTTCTTTGTTGGGTTTCGGGCTAAGTGCTGGTTTTCATCGCGGAGCTTAGGGCTAACCTTTCTCTGCTTCTGTGGGCACAGAAATGGCATCCGGACAAGCAGAAAGACCAAGATGCCGCAACCTCACGATTCCAGGAGATAAATGAGGCCTATCAGGGTTAGTAACCCTCCTTTTTAATTTTTTCTTTTTAAGGATGTGGGTAATCAGCTACCTATATGGTAAAAGTTTAGGGTTATTCGTGGACACGGTCCTGCTCCTATCTAAACTGGGGCAGTTGGTGATGCCTCCATGTTACTCATGAATTGTGATGATCGAGTGGCAATTGGCGAAGATGTAGACTAAAAAATGATTATTGTTTTAAGTGGGAAGTGAAAAATAGGTCTATGAACTTAGTGATATGTCTTAAATCTTCTTCAACATAAATGCCTTCAATAGTCTAATATCTCTGATTCCATGCATTATTCCATTTCATATGTTCTTTTTTTGTTTTTTAATTGAACAAGGCAAGCAAAAGCTTGATACAAGTTAAAAGATAATAGTTATGAGATTCTTATCTCCTATCACATGCATATTGAGACGCACAATCTGAAACAACAGAATCAAAATACATGGGAATAATGTCAGCATTGTGGGCATTCTTAACCAAAAGGTCTGCACATATCATTGCCTCCCTGTGTATGGTGAAGTTGGAAGTTCCATAAATCTGCAATTCACAAGCGGATTTCTTGAATGATGTCCCATAGGAGGTGATCTTGATTTCCATCTTGGAAGAATTTCATTTGTTCTTAATATGGCTGCCTTCTTCATTTCCCCTTTCCTTTTGCTAAGTTTAATTGATTATCATACTCAAAGAGCTTACTTAATAATTAATAAGTTAATAAATTAATAAATCTTCCTGGATGATCAATTGTTGGCTAAGAGATGATACCAAATTTGTTCTCCTTAATGTCAATTGGAGGAGAGAATTACCCTGGGCGCCACCCCTACACAAACCACTTCCTTTATCTTCTATGTGCTGGTTATAACTGTTTTTTTTTTGTATGAACGCTGGTTTGATTCTACTACTTAAATGCAGTTATGCATTACATTTTGCTATCTAAACATTATCTTGTCAAGGTTATTGACATTTATATTATAACAATGGTATTTTGGTGTGCGATTCTTGTGATGCTTGAAGCCATTGTTGGATGTGGGAGGGAGTGAGAATTTATACATATTAGTGGTAATTGTTACCATTTTGAAGGAGCTAGCCTGCTAGGAAACAGGATCTTTACCTTTTCTAGATTCATCATTGGCTGGAATACATTTTCTCTTCGGATTTGATCAGTACTAAATTATTTAAAGGCTTCAAGAATATAAAATGTGGTTTATGTAACCAGTCCTGAAAGAGATTAGATTAGCTGTTCAATTAAGTACGGCTAATTATTTTGCAGTTATAGTTGTATCAATCTAATGGATATGGAGATTTTGTAGATTTTCTACTCTTCCTTTCTCTTGTTTATGCATGTTAAGGTATATTAAACCGTGAAGTAAGAGCATGAGCTTCTCTCAAGTGATTAGAATAACATTTCTTTTGCTTTATGGAACAGTCTTGAGCGATCCTGCCAAAAGGAGAGAGTATGACGAACATGGGATGCTTTATGTCTATGATTGCAATCTCATGGTAAGGGCTTCCATTGTTATCTGTCATGAACCGTGCTTTTGAGAAATGGTTTATCTACCAAAAGAAAAATATATATATATATTTTTCTTCAATGACCGTTTGATATTTTCACTCTACATTTTTCTTTATTGTTTGCTGCAGGATTATCTTAATCGTTACAGGAGTCTTATATTGACGTGTAATGGCCTTGGGATGAAGCAATTCATATGGTAAGCCAAATCAACAGCATGGAAATCCTACTAATGCATCCAGGACAATTTTTTTTTGGGTACCTGTCTCTGCATGCCATGCTTAGGAATGAAGGAGACATGCTTTTGACGTGATTATGATGTACTAGGAGGGCTTATTTAATGCTTCTGTATAAAAGTATATAGGAATTGGTCTAATGGAGACATGCTTTTAAGGGTCACTCGCTGCTGTCATGTGTTTCATTCTCGTGAGTTAGTTTAATGGATATGTGAATTCCGCAGCTTTTCTACCATTAAATCAGATAAACCCTAACAACCATGCGATGACGTTTTCAGATAACGAGAACAATCGGCTGTTGCCTAGAAAAGATGGACTAGGGATATGCGGAAAACAAGATGTGATCCCGGTTAATATTTTTATGTAACGTTGGTTTATATAAATAACTAGTTATTTTTTTCCATGTTATATAAAATATAAATAATAACTGAAAAGTCTTTGAAACATTGTGTTTACGGGGTTAGCAATATAAATTTTGCTAAGATGTATGAAAAAAAGATTCGACATGAATAAAAAAATATTGCAGGAATTCAAAGTCATGACTCATGAGGCAATAAATATCCAAATGATTATTATTTAAGCAGAGTCAAGGATAACATGAAATCCAGAGAAGGAACATGACTGTCTCTCATTGAGCGAGATTGTTTTTTGGCAATCATATGTAGTAGCATAGATAATCCCGTCTGGTTTGAGACGATGGCAATCGCACCCACTATATATAATTTTTATTTTTCATGTTGATATTAATAATGGCACAATAATGCCCTCACGTGAAATATTCGAATGACCTAATGCGGCCGCGTAGCACAAACGCATATTGACAAGGAAGATCTAATGAGATGGAACTCTAAGTCTCAATTTATTTTTATTTTTTTGGGGGAAATGTATGTGTGAACTAGACCCAACTTGATTTGGGATCCCATTGCAGACGGACGATGGTGCTTAACAAAAAACGCCTGACGAGAAATCACAGAGACAGTTTACTTATAAATTTATAATATAACATACAGTCTAGAAACTAGTAAAAGCCAGCAGTATTCCGTAGTACACCGATCCACCATGTTATAAATTGATAACGCTCAATTCTCGTTACCAATTTGTATGGACAACATGCCAACTTTTTTTCATCAACGTGCAGCCTTATTTAGCCGACAGAGGTGGTTCCCGTGATCAAATCATATGGCTAAATTTGGCAGTCACCCCCTTGTGCTGTCTTTAATCCATTCTAGATATTTAAGATTGCCCCCGGTGATGGGTAAAGAGATAACTTCTGGCACCCTAAAGAAGAGACCAAAAACTGTCAGCAACAACTCAAGGCATTTGATACAATGTGCGACTCAAATGAAATTTTGATGAATGGTAATTAGATCAGAAGTATCGGCCTTACTCATATTCGTGATTTGCTTTGACATGCTCTGTCAGTGCTTCCAAAAGAGACTGCCTAGTCTTGATTATAAGAAGTTCCTCGGAATCAGTTTGGACCTGTCAATTTACAACACACAGTGACACAGCTGACGTTGACAAGCTACACCATTATTTAACTACGCATTTTTTTCACCACTTGTCAATAAGGGCAGTAGCGAACACATGATTAAGAAAAACGTAATAACAGATGGAAAAGTTCTTCATGAGGAGCTCTAGCATGCCAGCATTCTCAAGTCAATATGGAAACTGAAGTTCGTACCTCTCCTTTCCATTCATACACTGATTCAACACCTGCATTAGTTGATAAAAAAACCTGCATTAGACATAATTCACATGGGTGCTAAAATTCTGATTAGAAAATGTAATCTTAGCTTGCTAAGACTAATGCCAAGTTTCCAACTCAAGACCATCTTCTTGAAGTGCCTACAAAGTCATGGCACAGGTGCTTGATCATCTGATAAACCACATCGAAAGCAACCAATACAGCATAGATTATTAGAAATCTGGAGAAGAAAGCTCATTTCATACCCGGAACCCTATTTACACAAGCTGCAAGTCTCTCTTTCACAATGCTTTCGGCCAATTTCTTGCCTACAGAATCATGCGCGTATATCAAATTTTGGAGCATACCAAGCCATAAAAAATACGAATCCATTAGTATCTACCTTGTGCTACAAAGTACGACAGAGAATATTATGCCTAAGATAAATAACATGATTTCACTATGTTTCAAAATCTTCAACCCTTGATGCTACATCAGCCAATCGTTCATGGGCCAGTAGCCGAATGACATGTAAGTGTGTAACCCACAATCTCAACGATTCAATTGTAAGTAGCCCAATCGTTCATGGGCCAGTAGCCGAATGACATGTAATTGTGTAACCCACAATCTCAACGATTCAATTGTGCAAGCTGGAATGATCGATTCCAGCAATATCTCAGCAAGGAAAATAAAGAAAAACAAAACAATGCTCGAACCTGCTTCTTTGTTGGGAACAGTAACAAAGACAACAATGCTTGGAACAGTGGCGCTTTTCTCTTCCATCGCTCTGGTACCAACGTTAGTGGCAGCGGAGTGCCTGCGGAACTTTGATCTGCAACGGAAAGAAACCATCGCGCATAGAATCAAAACAAACGAATCATAAGATAATCCAAGACAAGAAAGAGGATTCGGATCCAGAAGCAGAAGCAATTAGGCGGACAAATGAAAAGAATCGATGAAAAAAGACGGAAGGCGTCGTACTGTAAGAGAGGGAAAATGGGGAGAGATTGAGCACAGCCCGTTTTGGACGCGGAGGAATACAGTGGGGAACAAAAGCCCAAGCTGCAGATACAGAGGGCGCCAACCAGGGGAAGACGGCGATGCAGCGAAGACGCGAAGAGGAAGGAAGCTTTGGTGGAAGTAGCGAGAGTGGGAGTGAACAGTGTGGAAGCCATTTTGTGAGATGAGAATGGCGTCCAAGATATAAGGGTGGAAGCCATCTTGCTTGATACCCTCCTCTTCCTTCATTTATGCTCCAAAACCTACGTGTCCAGCTCTTGTGTGTGCCACGTGTATATATCTCTCCAATTCTCGAAGGTTTCTCGTTTTCGTGTTCCCTCGTTTTTTGTTTAATTTTTAATTTTTAATTTTTTTAATAAAATTGTTAAACCTTTTCATATGTTCAAACTTTTTTTAATCAAAGTTTTATTAGAAGCAAGTGCAACTAGTGCGCTAAAACTTAAATTTAATTTAAGCTATATATTTTTTTCCATTTTGAAGAATTAAATCAAAAGAAGTGACTTTAAGGAAGAGAAGGACATATCATTAAATTTATTTCTTGCAATGGAGGACATAATTTTTTTACAAAAGAAAAATCCTCTCTCATATAGCATTGTTATTTATTTATTAAAAATTATAATTAAAGTACACCCAAAAATCCTAATATAATTTTTTTTTGTAACAATTCTAATATAATTTTAATAGTGATATAATTGACATCCTAAATATTTTAAAACAATTTTTTAGGTATATCCAGTAACTTCTATTGGTAAATAGTTAAATTGTAATCTGTTCGGCCCATGAATCAGTAAAATGTATTTTGTTTTTAATTGATATTCAATGAAGGGCCTCGGCCCCATTTTGGTTGGACCCTAGATCTTCCATAAATTTGTTTGCTCTGCGATTAATCCTGCCTTCCTTGGGGATCCCTGTGTATTCCTTTAGATAAAGATAAGCACAACTGAATGGGCCATTTATATATTGAATTAGCCCATTTTTGGAACATCCTTTTGAATCCGATCCGGATGTTAAAATTTACAAAAGATGAGTCATTGAGAATTGACATCGTGTGATAAAAAAATTGATTTATATTTTATAAGAGCGTGAGTTGGATTTTTATTACTGTTATGAGAGTTTATTTAATAGATAATCTTGTAAGTCTCCTGTAAGCGATTTTTAAACCCTATAGCTGTGCCCTAACCTTAGTGGAGAACCAGTAATAAGTCTACCTAATTTTTTTTTATATAAAAAAAATAATCTACAAAAGAGGATAGAGTATTCGTCAATTTAATAGCACTATGATCACTTTTAACTTCAGTAATACTTGATCTAGACTCAGATGGCTTAAGTTATGCTATAAATAATCAATAATATATTCATTTTCAAAGTAACAGTTGTTTTGAGACAAAATTTTATTCAGTTGATGGAGTTTGCTCGTAACCCATAATGTCAAGAATTTAAATTATATCATTAATATGAAAACCTTGTCTCTGGATATAGAGTTATTTTTATATATACACACAATTATTAGATATTCAATACAATAAGTTACACTGAATTTCTTCCTTTCAAATTATCATTGTTTTCTTTACTCTGAGAATTATAGAATTGTCATGTTACCAGTCCGGAGAGGAAACTCCCAAGGGAGGGGAAACAACGATATAGTAACAAAATTTGGACGACACACAAATACTGATAATTTATTCGACACTACTCAAAGCCTGCGTGGTTTGCGTCAGACTCAAAGCATCGAGTTGAGTTCAGAGTGATTTGACTAATCCAAATTAAACCATCCTGTTGGATGAATTCATTAGTGATTTTAATGAGAGAGAGAGGGAGGGAGGGAGGAAACAAACAACCCTCTTCCCCAGACAAGGCATGGTCCCGTCCTCCCAAATGCCTTTCCTTCTTGTTTGGGTTTTTTTGATGATTTTGATAAAGACACTGCTCCTGCCAACACTCCTGCCTCTCTCACTTTGCCAGCTCATACCATGTGTGGGCCCTTCCTCCTTCCACGTGGGACTGATTTCCCCTCATAATACTTATATAGTTAATTGGGGTTGGTGCTCTTATTTTAATACCATGACTGGGTTTCGCAGGAGATACGGCGGATGTTCTGGATGCTTGTGATCCGCGTATGCTTCTATCACCAAATTCACTACATTATGAACAGGCACACTCGCCCATTTTCTTCCTCTTTCTCGTTTGTCTTGTTATCGTAGTGAATGTGAATCTCAAGAACTCGCTTCTCTGGCTCCATTATCGTTTTCTCTCCCAATTGAAAATGATCAGACCCAATCCAAAATCCCCCACTTAATTAATAGTATCCGACTCAACACCGAATGCATATATTTTTAATCACAGTCTCGTCTCATCATTGGTTATTTTCATGAAAATATATCAAAGGTATTTTTTCCTTGTCCGCACTTAATCCGCGCGTATAAATAGAGAAAGAAGACTGAAAATATCCATGAACGTAACATACAGCGCAAAGGACAAGAAGAGAACTCACCAACAGGTAGGTGTTCCCACTTTTTGTTCCGTTGTTATGTGTTCAATTTTTAGTCCCATGCAACCATATGCCTTTGAACACATCTGTGCGAGTGATGACACTGATGGAAATAATAAGAAGTAACAAGAGATGGGAATTGGGAGGTCATAAATAGGCATGTGAGGGTGGAACTTAAAAGAGCAGGCTTTGAATGGAAAGTATAGTAACAAGTGAGAGGGAGCATGCTGAGCACAAAGCATGAAAAAGATGCGGTCAGAAAGAAAGGATCAGTAAAATAATGGTTAAGTTAAAGTATATATACAGAAATGGAAACAGTGTCATATGAGCAACATTTGACTGAGACTAGGGAAAGTAGTAAAACGAGGGAGTGAGAAGAAGAGACGAGTTGAAAAAATGGAGGAGTGGGGAGTGCGCGCGCGCTAGTGACACTGGGAAGCTCGGATCTCAAACAGTGAACAATACCATCTTTTAGACCATAATAACTTAAAGTCTTATTACCAAACCATGTGCTTAAAATAAGACTGGGTAGGAATATAGGCTTTGAAAATTGCACCATAACTGACACCAACCACATGCGATTAGAGTTCGCTGTTTCAAAAGCACGTTTGAAAAAAAAAGGGTTTAATTTTTCGGAGAGCATAGAGAGAAAAGGGGGATTTCAAATATTAGATTGGAGAAAGGGGTTAGAAATTTGTGTCCTGATAAAGTCTCTTTTGGAAATCCAAGTTAAAGTTAGCACGTCTCTTGCTCAGCTTATTGAATCCAAGAAACTGGCATCCGAAGTTAAAAACTCAAATTACTCACTACTTTGGCTTTTTGTTTCTTGTTTTTAAATTAAAGTCCCGTTTTAACCTTTGAGATTTCTCATTATTGGTCGTCCAAAATGATGATCTATGGTCAACAAGTCAAATGGCTACAAATTAACTGGGGATATTATGCAACGTAACGTTCGTATATATTATGCGGATCTCTTGATCAATCATATTTTTTCTGAAGCTTGCCACCTTGTGTTTCAACGGCTAGCTAACTGGTCATAGATTGACAAGCAACAATGATGATTTAAGGCTGTAAACTAGTAAGAGTCAAGATTCGCCGGTGAAATTACACCACTTAATTGCGTTGTTCTCATATAAGTGTACTCTAACTTCTTGTGGATCCAGCAAACAGAGAGATCTAGTACCTTGTAATTAAACATCATGATAAGTAGAAGTACACAACTTTCAAAGAGTTGGGGCCAAAATAATTTGGCCTTTGGACAGGTGATTCAGAATTGTACCCACCATTTTTCTTTTGAGATGAGAGCTGTACCAGTGATCCCAATAATTCATATTATAAAACGAGAGGAGACTGTTGCTCCTGTTTTCCCTTTAACTAGCTACTTTCTATGTCAGTAATCCTTTCAATTGATGCACATAAACCAAGCCACCATCAACGTCTTTATTGTAAACAAAAACAAAAACACAATGCACTTTCCTTCTGTTTGATATTATTTAAGAGAAAAACCTCAAAGCAAGAGAGAATTATATGGAAAGATTATGAATGGGAATTGAAAAACTAGCAAGTAATGAGAGAGGAGCAACGCCTAGTCGAGGCGCATCTATGAGAACGATATAATAAAATTGAGAACATGTTGGACCAACATTGTGCACAAAATCTAATCTATCGATCTCCATATACTCAAAACTCTTTTTCTTTGCAAATTCCCATGCATGGATGAAGAAGCCCCACCTCTCTTTCTATCAAAGTAGTTAAAGAGACTACTGATAAGGCTATTGCCAAGGGAACCCAGTGGGGTTGGTATGATTAACACACCCTGAGAAACACGTAATCAACCCGTTATTACACAGACTAATTAAATTAAAAGATGTAATTGGGAAGGCAAAGAGCTTAATTACCTGTTTTTTGGTAACGTGAAGGGGGTGAAGCAGCATGGTTGTTGAGGAGGCATGCATAATGCAATGAGTAATGGAATAGAGATTAGGGCATGGTTAACGTGTTAAAAGGGGATTGGTACTTGTAAGACCAAAATTAACACATTCCCGAAAGAGGCGTCCCTAAAAGTGAGGAAAGACCAAAAGTGCATCTCTTTTTGCAATTGTATGCCCACTCGCCAGGCATAAGAGACAACGCTTTAGTTTTCCCAACACAGACATTGGCAATTTGGATGATTTTGACAAGTATTTTTCCATCTTTATCTCTTTTTGATTTTCTGGAAAAAATACTTCTCATTCACAGAATGCAATCCAGAGAGAGAGAGAGAGAGAGATTGGCATGTGGGGGAGGGCGCAAAGTATACTATTGAGTGCCTATTCACCAAAAAGAGAGGGGACAAAATTAAAGGTATGGTGCCTACGCGATAAATGTCTGTCCTGCTCAATAATGCTTGTACTATTAATTATAGTATTATGTTATTTAGCTATTTATGTGGGATATATTATTAATGTCTTCATCAGCTAAGGTGGCTTGGAGGGGTAGGTAAGAAGAGGTCGGCCATCGATTTCCTCTCGTGTGGAATTCTCATCCGATTTAGTATTTCTTTGATTCAACTAGTTACATATTTCCAAGGAGTCCTTAAATATGTTTTGGCGTTTTCTGCGTCTCGATTTAGGAAGGCAGTTGACTTGCAGGCATGGCATTTTTTACTGCGACGCAATTTTGTGGAAATCAAGAGAGCGAATGGGTGTTATATTTTAATGATATTGCTAATTGCATCATCAGTTAAAGTAAAAGGGCCGTCCCGTATTTTCTCTGGCTCCCTGAGCTGAATAGCTAAGCATATGCAAGAGTACAAAATTACCAGCTGTCATTTTGCCATTACCAGGAATCTTAGGCAACCTTTATATATATACATTTGATATTAAAAATGTATGCACATTCTATGTTTTCAATTGACATGCTGATGACAATGCTTTTATTATTGAAGATAACATCGCCTAGAGCAAATGCAGCAATGAAACGAGTTATGCTAATTAATGAATAGATTGTTCTTAAAGGAACGGTTAGTTTTAGTGAAAAGGGGGAGAATAGGATTTGAAGCGGGAAGAAGGAATGGAGGGAAATTGGAATAGAGTAATTACAAGACAGGTGAAGAATCGACGTTTGTAGGTTTGTAGTGAGAGTGATGTTTTTGTAACACGCGTCACCACGGGACCCCCCCTCGCTCTCCGCTTCTCTCTCTTAACCACCCCTCTGGATTTAGGCACCAAAATCCCACATTTCCTATCAATTAAATTAAATTAAAGGAATGGTAAATCTCACAAAAATATTGTTATTTGTTTATCAAACGTAGCTAATAGTTATTAAAAAATTGAAAATAAAACTGATATATGATTCTAAAATTCAAGTGTTAATTTTATAAAAAAAAATAATTTTAAACTAAGAAATCATGAATGACTAGTCCCTCATTTGTCACACCACTCACTCCACTATTGCCAAGTGCTTCCCTCTTTTACAATCTCTCCCTATTCACTCTCCAAAGTTATGTTCAGTTATCAGAGGAAAACACTCCATATTTACGCATTTTATGTCCTACTTCTTGTCTCTTTTATTTAATATCACACACATTATATATTATAATTGCGCTCTCTCCCCCTCTCCCACCCACTTGAGTATAATATAACAAAAGGGTAATTTTTTTTTTATCTACCCGATTAACCGAAATTTTATCCTGATTTTATCTAAATTTGACTCATATTATACACCGGGTGATTATGGGGATTTTCTGTAAATTATCTTATTTGGTCGCTATGAACTACACGGTCATATCCTCCTGATTATCACACCACAATAGGGCCCCCACTCGCCCTCTGTCTCTGCCTTTTACCCTAAAAAGAGGCGTTCTCTTCCTTCATAAGGTCCTCTCTCTCGGCAGCCTTTTCAGCTCTTCTTTGAAACAGAGCACAGCACTGCCCCTTAAGTATAACGACAGCTTTTATCCATTCTCCTCTTGTTCTTATTTCCCCAGATTCTCATTTCTTCTTTAATCGCTCCCTCATCCATCTCCATCTCTAAAACAAAAAGGAACGCTCAATCCATAACCTCAAAGATTCATTTTTTTGTTTGTTTGTTTGTTTGCGGTGCTCGTTTTATAAAACTGGTCTTGCCTTGAACGGCCGAGAGAGAGGTTTGCGGGCCTTGTTTGCAATGGCACCCAGTTCCGATTGTGTCTCGACTCTTCTCTGTGCCGAAGACGACAGCATTTTCGACGATAACGATTATGGAGCTACCGTGGAGCCGTTGGAGGTTACGTGCGACGATGGGTTGCCATTGCAGAGTGACGAGTGTTTAGCGCAAATGGTGCAGAAGGAATGCGACCACTTGCCTGCTGGAGATTACTTGAATAGGTTACGAACTGCGGATTTGGACTTTGGGGCCAGAAAGGAGGCCGTTGATTGGATTGAAAAGGTGGGTTACAGGCTCTATTTCATTTTTTTTTTCCAGCTCTTAACAATTCCAGAGACCAATCAGTTCCCTAAGCGACGAAATCTTGTTTTTGTTGCAGTCAATATGGCCAACTTCTATTTCCTTCATTTTTAAACGCATGCTTCTGAATCTTCGTTTTTTCCTCTACGCTCTGAAATCTGAACAACACAACAAAATGTATTTTGCGCGAATGGAAGGGATTTGTTAATATTTCAGTTAAACGAACAATATCGTCGTTGTGTGTTCGATGGTGGGTCCTTTACTAAGTTTCAACTGCTCGGGGTGAAATCAACGGATTTACCTTGTATTCTAAAGCTGCTCTGATCATATAATTTTGATTGTGTTCACGCATTTCTGCCGTTTTCCTTTTCTTTTCTCTTTTCAATGTTTAAATCTGCGGACATTTCCCTTTTGACCTCATAACCTGTATGAAACCATAATGAGCATGGGGCCAATCACTGGGCTAAAGATTATGAGTTCATAATGTTTGGTCGGTATTATCCGATTGTCCTATGTCGTTGTCTTCTACTTGATTAACGGGAATACTCGTTCAACAGGTCCGAGAACACTTCGGTTTCGGCCCCCTCTGTGAATATCTATCCATAAACTACCTGGACCGCTTCCTTTCAACATATGAATTACCGGTGAGTGTCCAAGCGTGAAAAGATCAACGCTTTGTTGTTTTTCCCGGTCGCATTCTCTCCCGGTTTTGATCTAATGGATCCACATGCAGAAGGGAAAAGGCTGGACAATGCAATTGTTGGCCGTGGCATGCCTGTCTCTCGCTGCCAAAATGGAAGAGACTGAAGTTCCCCTGTCTCTTGATTTGCAGGTAGGAAATGATGTTTTTAATGCTTAAAACAAACAATGCTCGCTCGGATCAAAGACGTATGGCGATTAACGTTGGGTTTGGTACAGGTGGGCGGATCAAAGTATGTACTCGAAGCGAGAACGGTACAAAGAATGGAACTTTTGGTGCTGAGCACTCTGAGGTGGAGAATGCAAGCCATCACTCCATTTTCCTTCATAGACTATTTTCTCAGCAAGGTGAACGATGATCAGAGACCAGAAAGGAGTTCCATATCACGATCCATCCAAATTATATCGAACACAGCGAGAGGTACGTACGGTTAATTAATTGGTTATACTATTTAGTAATAACGGCAATTATAAAAAGGGAAGTAAGTAAACCGAAGATGATGATGATGATTGAATGCAGGGGTTGACTTCTTGGGATTCAAACCTTCGGAAGTTGCAGCGGCAGTGGCAATATGCGTGGCGAGGGAAACTCAAACGGAGGATACCGAGAGAGCAATTTGCGCGCTGAGTCAACATGTGAAAAAGGTAAAAATGAATAAATGCCTGTCACATGCTGTAAATTTTGATGGAACAGGGCCACATTTGGACATATAATTGAATTGTGTGCGTATGTTTTGTGGGGGAGCAGGGGAGAGTGGTGGAGTGCATGAAGATGATAAAAGAGTTGGCATCAAACAGAAGAGAAGACTGCATGCCACAGAGCCCGATTGGGGTGTGGGAGGCGGCATTATGCCTGAGCTATGGTAAAAGCGAAGGATCAAGTTCATGTGGGAGCTCGTCATGTGACGTGCCCGATCCTAAGAGGAGGAAGTTAAACAGTAGAAAGAGTGGAGTAGAGCTATTGTAGTGAATTTGGATGCGTTCTGCTTTATGTGGTTTTGAATGGATCGGATGAAATCCAACGAAGGAGGAAGGGCTGGCGATGAATTTTGAGAAGGAAGTGAGCTTCAACCTTCAAGTGATGGTCACGGAAAGGGACCACCACCGATTTCGTGCGGTTGCTGTTAAATAATTTTATAACAGCTGGCTACAGACCGGAGATCGGAAAGCGCGGATGCGAATGCCATTTAAGAGTTACTCATCTTTTTTCATGAAATTGAAAGCGGGGGCGAAGCCGGGGGCGAAGCCAGGGGCGATTTTTATTTTTATTTTTTTCTTTGCCTGATCCAGTGGTTTGTTTAACATCGTGTTTTAAAAAAATAAAAGTTTGAGCAAAAATGTTGAAGACATCAAACAGATCCTAACAAGCAAAAGTAAAGCCCATGCTCTGGGAGAATAGGTCTTTATTTTTTTTTTGTCAAGTTCTTTTAAAGAAATATAAATGTAGGGCTAGCAAAATCCATTTAAAAATTTTATTTGAAATATGGGAGGGATTTAACATGGTACTGAATTTTATACGGTGTGATTTTATTTATTTTCAAACTAATAAACAATAAAAAAAAGTATTTTTTGTCAAACTAAAGCTTATATTTTTTTTGGCCTCAAACGATAGATCCTTTCGGATGGAAGAATGGTGGTGCGTGGGCGAGCCGTCTCACGTGTTGGGGCAAGACATGAAATCATATATTGTTGTAGGATAAAATTCAGCGTCATAGGAGAGTTTTTTGTTGAAAAATGGAAGCGCTCCTAAACTATGAAATAATGTTGAATGAGGCAGAGGAGGGACGTAAAAGGAGAATGGGACGATAAAAATGTGGTTTTTTTTTGTTGCTCACCCGGTTCACCGGAGCTTTGCCTCGATTATATCCGGATCCGACCCGCGTCGCGCACCTGGCTATGGTGGGTGAGTCTTTCTGCGTACACCAAGGCTCGAACTCGAGACTTCGTTTAAGCGATATTGAACCGCTTACCATTCGGACTAACTCCCGTTGGTGATAAAAATGTGGGTTGATGGAGCATGTTTGCCCTAGGAACAGCATGGGAGTGACAACGTGCAGCGAGCGACTACAACGTGGATACGCGGGCCCATTTTGTTAAGCTATTGAGGTGTGGCACCACGTTCGACCTAATTCTACGGTGGCCCAAATCACTCGCCTCCGCAAACTGTGTGTGTGGGCTTTGTGTCACAACAATGACGTTCACCACTTTTTAATACGTAACATAGGGGTTAGTCTGAGTGGTAAACGGCTCGGTATCATTTAAACGAGGTCTCGAGATTGAGCTTTAGCGTACGGAGAAAATCCCCGTTGGGAGACTCACCCACCATAGCCAGGTGCGCGATACGGGTCGGATCCGGATGTAGTCGGGGCAAAACTCCGGTGACCGGGTGGGCAACAAAAAAAAAATATGTAACATAGGGTTAATTTGAATAGTAAGTGACTCGGTATTATTTAAATGAAATCTCGAGTTTGAGTCTTGGCGTATGTAGAAAATTTTTATTGGGAGACTTACCCATCATAGCCAGATACGCTACGCAAGTCAGATCTAGATGTAGTCGGAGCAAAATTCTAATGAACCGGGTAAAAAAAAAAGTACATAATAGATAATTGACACAGATAATAAAAAATATATTAGTATTTTATAAAGATACGAGTTTTATTTTTACTGTTATTATGAGAATTTTTTTAACAGGTAATTTTATAAATTTTTATAAATTTTTTTTTAACTTTGAACTATATCTGATTTTAATAAAAGGCGAATTTACTTAATTTTTTTTCTACAAAAAAAATAGTATACCATCGCGTCGCTCCCTATATCTATCTATATACACCCCATACCTAGCCTTTCTTCTTGTTCTTTTTTGAATACATCTACATTTGCAAAACGAGTTCGCGATAGATGTGACATCGTGAAGCTCTCTTCATCTTAGCTTAGCTGTTCGCTGCTATATATACAAGTTCCACAAACTTTATCTTGAAATTTTTCTTTGTTCCGTCCTTTTCCCCATTCATCCTGTCTTTCAGTTTTCACTCCCTCCCTTACCAGTGAACATGTGTAGTGGGAATTTTTTTTTTTTTTTAAATAAACTCCAAAAAACATAGCAGACAAAAGAAAAGCAGGGCAATTTCTACAGACAAGCAAAGAGGCGATAAGAATGGATGGCATTCACATAATCCCGTGAATAAAATCGATTGAATTCTAAATTATGGTTGCCTGACCGAAAGTAGGAATATGTTTGAAACTGGGAGGAATGCATGAGATCTTTCTGTGCCGCAAGAAGCCAGTATCCTAATCAACCCAGATCTATGTCTTTGGATGCTGCGTTCTCAAATAATTACACACGTAATTTTTGGTTAAATTAGAAAAAACCCAATCAACTAATGTAACCCGTATAGGTTAACGCATAAGATATATTTAGAAGGATAAATGTTCAAATCTACCCAATATGTGTTTAGCATCGTAAACTTTTATTGTGCAAAAGTACTTGTAAACATTTAAAATCATAACAAAAATGACACATCTATTAAAATAGGATGTCGTTCATTATTTATAGTTTTAACAAAGTACCAAAATACCATCAACTCAAAAATAATAAAGGTGTAAAACTATACATAAACTTTTACTTAAAATACGCTAAATACAGTATACTTTTCGGAGGTGCAGAATTACCCATGGATATTCAGAATGGAGCTGAAAATTCTAAAATCCCCCCAACTTAAAAAACACACACATATACACACATGGTGAATATATTTGATAAAAATTCTTTTCATATACTCTAGTCAGCATAATATATATTATCACGTCCAATTGCTAAGTTAAAACATAAATCCCTAATACTTGACATAAATAATTCATGTATAAAATATAAAATTTAAAATAAATTGAATTATTCATAAGCTCCCACGGTTCTATTTATATAGTTGAGAGAATAAATTTTTATCCTATTTATATATCAAATAATTAATTTTTTACATAAATATATAATTTTACCTCTTATTTATTGTTGTGTAAATTTTTCACATAAATTTTACCTTTCATAATAATAGTATGGAATTTAAATAGCTGGATATATAGGTTTTTTTAATAATTTGAGAGTATTTTAGTACTTCCATCTACATTTTGAATGTTCGTGATAAATATTTTTGCATGTTCAGAAATAATATGGTGTTTGCTGCATTTTATGTAAAAATTTATAGATATTTTTACACTCTTATTATTTTTTAGTTGGGGATATTTTGATACTTTATTAAAATAATATGAGGCCTACTATAAAAAATAACAGGGATTAATATATTTTAATGGATATGTTATTTTTGCTTTGATTTTAAATATTTATCAGTGCTTTTGTGTTAAAAAAAATCATGGTGTTAAATGGATGTAATGTTGAAGTTTATGGGTAAATTTTTATGTTTACCCTATTTAAAAGGGCATGAAGATCTGAGATGTAGCCGTGGAAGGGGAAGGACGGAGGGGGCATTGGTCCGTACAGGGTGAAAAGAGAAAGGGCGTGGGGTCTGGGAGACTGAATCAACCGTAAAAGTTAATCCCCGTCCCTCTAATCTCCGTTTCTTCATCATAGGGCCTACTTAAAAACATCTTAAACCAAAATTTTAAAAAAAATTAACCCAATTTTTATTTTTGTTTAAATAAAAAATTATATTTGTCTATAAATATTTTTAAGTTAAAATATAATTTTAAATAAACTAGTGAGACTAACTTTTAAGACAGTAAAAGAGTTTATAAATTATCTAATTATTATTTTATTTTTATTTTTTCTTAAACCCTCTCTCCCCTCTCTTTTCTATCTTATCTCCTCTCTCTTATCTACTTACTCTTTCTAATAATTTATTAATATAAAAAATTATTCTAAAAATAACTATTCAAATATTTATTTATTTAAAATTATTTTTTTCATAAACTCTTATTCAAAATTTATTTTTTAAAAATTATTTAAAAACTCTTTATTTATAAATTATTTTTTAAAAATTTATCCAATCACAAATCACACATAGTCTCTCTCCACCCTCGTTTTATGCCTTATCCATAAACCCAACATGAAAGTGAATACGTATTTATACGATCCTCATCTCACGACTCACGACTGCGGACCACATCTCGTTTGCCTAATTTAATTTCCACTTGTACATTTCCAAAGCAAAGAGTAAGGGGGGGAAATCAAAATTTTAACACACGGAATTTTCAAAGTAAAAAAGATAGTAAAGCCGTTCACGAAGCGTGGTACGTAGCACAGTCTATAAATGACAAAAACCGTGGACTTTGACGCGTACGTAGGGGACGCTTTTCTATTATTCTCCACGCGCACTCGAGTTTCACATCCACCCTGCCAGCCTCGCCCATCCGACAAGCGCTTTGCGACAAAAATGCCAATTCTTACATTTAAGACACTCACTCCTCCCCCCTTTCCAGAATCAACGTCGTCATCATTACAATATTAAGAATTCCTCCCTAATTAATTACGCATTACTGGTGACTTTCTTTTGACTTCACAATCCAGCTGAGGCCTCCCCTATTCCTCCCGTAGACCAGAACAATAATTAAAGACCAGAACCATAATTATGATGGCATGCCCCCTGCATCCCATTCTTACTCCCTCTTTAAATCAATTAAAGCCATATATGATCAGTTAATAAGTGGAAGAGTAGAGTGCAAGCTGCGGGCGGCCACAAGGCAATTGATCTTTGAGATTTTTAAATATTCAGTGGAACTGGTTATTCCGATATTATTGCTATGAGATGAGCGCACGGTGAGACTCATTAGAACTCGCGTTAGCCATCAATTACTAGTCCCATAACCCATATAATGTGTCATCCACTACATTTTTTCAGCCGACATTCGACTAACCCCTTTTACACGATTTATGAGTCCCACGCTTTTGCCTAGGACATCGCCCGTGCGTCATGGAAATTAATGGCTAAACTCTACCCGAGTACAGCATCGTATTTAATTCTTGTTCACACGCTATATCGTCTAGCTCCCAGCTACTTGGGTACACACACACACACACACGCGCGTGAGTACTCATGGTGGGAGAGATCTTAAGCCACGTATATCTTTTTAACATCGAGTGTATCATCGTGTGAAAGAGTCGCTTGTTGTTGCTTGCTCTCTACGTGTACAGACAAAGCACACCAACTTTTTCTCCATTATTTATGTCCAAACGCTACGCATCTAAGCTATGCATCGGTCTTCAATTCTAAGCGAAGATACATATGCATATGCCTTGAATCCAACAGAAGGATGAACCAGAGAGAACAATAAATGTGGAAGTGTGTCGTGCAAATAGCGACCAAGCATGCGCGTGTCTGTGATTCATGATGAAGATCTTGAATCTATACATACACCTAAACAAATAGAATGACTTAATCGGGCCGTATTAACCAGCTAGCTTGCACACACACGTTTCCATTAAAGAAAAAGATGGAACTTATATTCTAAAGTAACGGAGAAAAGAAGGGTGGAGGGAGGGTGTTGTATAGCTTTCCAAGCGTGGGATGGTAATGTTTGGAGGATCCACAACAAATGGCTCCATTGCCTCTTTTCCCACCTAAACCATCGTCCCCTCCTTAATCACCCACTAGCCATTATCCTTAATTCTATTCCATATTTCACTTTCCACGTGTCACGTAATGGGGCATTATGATAGCGGGGGAGTGGGGGGGCCCGCTCCAGGTTTAATTTGTTTACGGGGAGCCATCATGGGAGGGTTATGCTTAATCTGCTCATGCATCTCATCAACACGAGACATTCCTTAGTGGCAGAAAACATGGAAACCCATGTTTATACACCCCTCCATTACCATTATTATATCACACTCTAATTCTCTAATCCTTCATTCTATCTCCTCTCTCTCTCCCCCACCAACAAGTTATACAAATTCCTACTTGTCCCCCCTTTTCACTTCTTTTTGTTTTCTATCCTCCGTATAAGGGATATCGTGTGCTTGTTTTATTAGCGTTATTCAAAATTCAATTACCAGAGAGGAAATAATTCACGGAAATGGAAAGTTGATGTTTTTCCTGCATATATTAAATATAGACAACATGACGACCTCATTTGTCGCATTTGCTTAGATTCGGAACCTCGCATGACGTATTGGCCGGTCAATGGAGCATGCAAACAACTAGTAAAATGCACTCCCTTATTAAACACACAAAAGAAATTACTTTTCTGAAAGCATGCTGGCACCGCATTCAAATTTTAGACCAGAGGACACGGCGAGAAAGAGAAAGCCAGAGGAATCGTGCAAGGAAAAAAAAAGAGGAAAAGGTGCTGAGATCACAATAATGATATATAGAATATGCTTTGGTGGCTTGAACAGAATGATATTGCTTTTCTTGCTCATGGTGGTTGGTGACCGAAGAAGAAGCTTCAGCTGAAGCCATCCACGGGGATTTGTTAATGTTATTCATGGGGTGGTCCACAGCCACCAGAGCTCATATGTAATACCCAGTCAATTCACATTAATTCAAATTTATAGTACTAAACAAATGACAGGCTTGCCAAATAAAGCGACCATAATGATAAAATAACACGCGGACGTGCAAACGAATTCAATTCTCTCAACTTGTGCGTGCCAGAGCAGGTTTTTTAATGGGTAGAGCTCAGAGGGAATGGTTGCTTTCCATCTCGGTGGGCACGTTGGGGCGGTTGTTTTAGTGCCACCAAAAAGGTTAGACCCCATTGAGGGTGAAAAGGGAGGACTTGATTGGTCTCGTCTATTGTTCCCTCCACTCCAAACAAGAGGGCACGACTCTATATATATATATAGATATTATTTCTCTCCATTTAATAAGGTTGTATAGGGTACCCTATGGCCATGGATTCTTCTTATCTGTCCATAAGATCCTGTTCAGGCCATAGAATCATGTCCCACGCTCCCATTTTGAATTTTCTTATTGATTATTGACGGGACCATGTCCTTCCCGAGAAGTAGGCTTTTACTTATTCATCTTACAAAATTTGGTACTCATCACGGGTTGGCCATAGAAAGGCATAATGTAGAATGGAATGAGTATTTGGTTTGGAGTATTATTAATCTGCGGGGGAATATTAGTGGGAGGTTAATGATGGAGTGAAATAATTGGAGGGTGGAAAGGGCAAGGGCATGGATGACTAATTGGATGGCTCATCACATTCACATATCACATCGATTAAAAGTATAACTGTACTATAGTGGCTATTCGACTTTATTATTACCACAAAAAAAAAAAAAATCCTAAAGCTGGGCTACTATGCATGGCGAATGAGGGAGGGGAGGGCTAGGAGAGGGTCCCACTCCGTCCCCCAAACTTGAACCAGGATTCAGATTGATTCAGCCTCAATGCTATCAAAACATCGGATACCTACTATGTCCTACTTTCCCATAATCTGCATTTACGTTGTTGGCGGAGGGAGCAAACAATTGCGATTCATTTGCTTTAATCCTTTTGTGTGAATATAATATACATGTGGATTAGGAATTGAATTAGTGGGTCATCTGAGTGACGTCGATTTTGTTGGGTTGGGGGAAAATTCAATGTGAACTGTGACGGAGAAGGGGAGGGCAAGAGGGTAACCAGAGGGTGTGGTTTGGTTCGAACCCGAGGACGTGGTCAACAGGAGAGTGAATGGAGGCCTAAAAGGTTGCGGAGGCGAGGATAGAAGCACCCACGGGGCAACGCTCGTCTGAGACCGCGCTCACTCACGCATCATTGTACGCTTATGCCTTGCCTGCACTCCTCTCACCCCGGCGCACGTATCAAAACCAGCACCCCTCTTTTTTTTTTACTGCTTTTTTTTTTTTCTGCCTTTTCTTAAACGCAATGCTTTGAAATGAAGGGCCCTATGTGCCCGTTCATACCTATATAATTCAGCCCCCCGCCATTTCTTTCTTTTGGGCTAGAGTCTACACTTTGACTGTACCCATTCACGCTTGCTCAGTTCCCTCTCGCTTTTAACTTTCACCCCCTCCCTCTCTCTTCCTACGCCTGCCCCCTCGCTTCCCTTCTGGTTTTCATCTGCAATTTCGACCTCTTCTCCTTTTTGTAAGTTTTGTGCTGCTTTCATGCACCTTCATGGTTCGTAATCTCTGAATTTTTTTTTTTAGCTTCTGCTCACGAATCTTTGCATATTCGATCGTTGAAACTCTTGATTCTGAGGGATTTCTATTTCTGAGCTGCAAGCTCAATAATTCACATGGGTATAAAGCTAACTTGGTTCCCTCTCTTTGCGGATTATTGCTTCTAGAATTTTCAGCTCGGTGTTTTATAGTTCTTTTTCTTGCATCAGTTCAAGAGAAATTGCATAATATTTTCTTGAAATTGGATGCGTAATTGTGTTTTCTATCCTCTCTAAGTATCGGCCGGCCAAATCCTGAATAAATCCATGGAAGAAAGGTTTTGTTTTACTGATATGACGTAGGACAAGAAAAATTCTTTTATGTGTCGATTGTATTTTCAACTTCACCAAATGTGCTTTTAGTTATGTATTTGTATATATTGTGAGAAGATCTTTTATGTTGTTGCAGGATATTAGATTGTAGGACCGAATGGAATAGTGAGAGCTGCCTTTTTGGGGGGAGAAGTATAGAACAGCATGCGGTGGTTGCTTACCCTATCTGTTGATGTATTCCGCAAATTTATTTCCTTAAACCTGTATTGCAAAGTCATTCTGTAATTTGCGTCTTGTGAACGCAACATCCTAATTAACGGTCTCGTTTTACCTTCTCTTATTTCCATGGGATCCAATTTCCTAGTTGTTGTTCCTTGTTATGTCCGTCAGATCAGCTGAAGGATACCAATCTCAAGTTAGCAGACTCTTCTGATCAGATCCGTTTACTTTTGCTTCCGCCAATAATCTATTTAGTTACAGTTCGTTGTTCTCTTGCCGTTTAGTTTTTCAATTCGTCTAAAAGCTTAGCAGTCTCGTTGACAACTTGTGTTTGGTATTCTCGAATTCTTCAAACCTGATTCACTCGTTCGGGAGCCTTACATTCATTGTCCTTGGGAAGTTTGTGTTTCTTTTACTTTGAAGGGTTGGAAAGTAGTTATGGTGTGCCAAGCAGCGAGTCAAACGAGATTTCGGGCATTGAAACATGAAAATGGAACTGCTGGGTGCTCAACCATTATAGTTAGAGTTATAGCGTGCTTTCAACCTCTCCGAGAATGCCAGGTACGGGACTACTTGAGACTTTGTCTTGGAAATGTTTCATGATATTATTTTCCTTTGTTGTATTATTTAGCCTGCCCAAGAAAATTATCAATGTGTGTTATGTTCATCGTTTCTTGATGGATATTTTTCAGGCTGAATATTTCCGTCATTTGCTCAAGCCTGTCACGTAGAGTAGTTTTGCCTCTCTGTATTTGGGTTAAGCTGGTGCTTTTAGTTAGTATAATTGTTCGCCAAAGAAACAGATAGTAACGGATAGCTTTTGTCTGAAGTTCTTTTTCCTCAGGTATACTATAGATTTTTTTTTCATAGATTTTTTTTGTTTTGATTTGACTTTTTTTTGTTATCATATGCTGTCTGTCTTTTTTAATCTTATTAGGTGATTGTTCTGGTCGAATGGGAGAAGATTGTGGAACCTGGGTGCCACAGCGGCGTTTGGATTGGCAATCGCCCAACCTAAGCTCCTTTCGGGCTTCATGCGACGGAAAGCAGATTGGTGTTTCTACCCATATGAACCCTGGCATTGATAATATGGTCACATCTAATGAGGCAATGCCAGCTTATGCATCCTCTGTGTTGCCTCATTTGCAATTACGATATTCTAATGAACCTCCTCATGGTTGGTTTTACTGTTTACCTTGGTTTCGTCAGGCCTTCATGCCTGCTCCCAACTTCTCTGCTAAGGGAAATCTCCCTGCTGGCCAAGTCAAAGGGTTTAGAGAGGAAACTGTCCCCAATCGGGAAACTCAAAAACAATTCCTTGTGATTGATCAGACGGGTGATCAGACAACTTTCATTTATAGTCCCCGGCTCGACTCTTGGCATTACAAACAGCATGGTCCTAACAATTTGAATGTGAACGAGCCTCCTTTCAAAAGATATGTGAACGATCTTATGGGATCAAGTTTCCCAGCCAAAGTTGATGAAGACCAGGGAAGGGACATGGAAAGTGAGATGCACGAAGATACAGAAGAAATTAATGCATTGCTTTACTCGGACAGTGATGATTACTTCACTGAGGATGAGGATGAAGTTACTAGCACAGGGCATTCTCCAAGCACGATGACCACTCATGATGATAGCCGAGAAATCTTTAGAGCAGCCACTGAAGAAGTTGGGACGTCCACTGGAAAATCAAGGAAGAGGAAGCGGTCAGACTGTGCTTATGATGACACTGCCAGTTCTCTGAAACTGAAGAGGCCCAGTGAGTATGAGGTTGAAGGTGATGCAGAATCGAGATGTTCCTGCGGAAAGAGCCATGGGTCTGATGAGATGGGTTCCTTGTCAGGCAATAACATGAGAAAGGAGAAGATACGAGAAGTTATGAGCGTTCTGCAGGCCATAATTCCTGGTGGAAAGGACAAGGACCCGATGGTGCTTCTCGATGAGGCAATACGTTGCTTGAAGTCCTTGAAACAAAAGGCTAGTGCTATCGGACTTGATTGCCCTGCTGAGTTCTTAGCCAGCCGCATTACTACACGTTCAGAATAAAACAAGGTAAAGGCTGGGTGGGTTGGTGGGAGGGGGGCTCGTGTTCGGGTATTTCCGTTATATTAAAGATTAGTGTAGCAAATATGGTGGGGGAATGAGAGACTGAACTCCACTTGGGAATCCTATCTTGATGATTGAGTCAGTCAGACTGCGCTTAGAGTAAGAGAAGGGAGATATGAATCATAAGTCCGTTGTCTTTGGTTTTGGAGAAAGTAAAGTGTGGGACTCAAAGCAAGGCGTGGGATGGGAGATGTTTTGAATGAGGAGGGGTTAATCCAGAAAAGGACCCGAAAATGAGAGGGCACGACGCCTCACAGCTGACATGGGACCCAATCTCTCTGGCCTCCATTTTTTGCAATCCTGTCACTGTCAGTGGGTTTACTTTCATCTTGATGGAACTCGGGGGAGAACTCTTATGGTATTCGTGTTGGCTCGCAGTGATATTAAGTACTAGTAGTGTGGTGTGGTATGTCGTATTGAATTGAAATTGAATGTATGGTTGTTGAAGATGATAGTATATCTGTATAGTTTGGATGTAATTGAATATGGTTGTTGGTGCCTAGAGAGCGTGTTTATGACAAAACGACTGTTGAGTCGCATTGAGCAGTTTTATTATGAGAATGATTCCTGATTTGATGAAAAGTTTGTTTTTATCGAGGGGACCACGCCGTTGAATTATTAGGGAGGAAGCAGGTGAGCTTCACGAAGGTGAAGGAGAAGGTTGTTGTGTGGGGAAATATATCATGGCAGCTAATCTATCCCACTAATCTTTTAAAGTCTTGTACTGTTCGTAGGAATCATAAAATCCAGCCCAGGCCTATTAAGTTTTAAATCCTTTCTCATTACTATTATTTCTTGTCTCTTACTAATAATCAGCAAATGTCGAGTATTGCCCACGATTAAACCACGTGAGCAATTTTATTACCGCTGGTCTCTTTTTTTTTTTTTTTTTATAGCAAGTCATTTGTGTAACTCCTGATGCTACAGTTGTTTTCTTTTAGGAAACAGTCCGTAACCTCTTTCCATGGCCCACAGTTCATGGTTGTTGTACTGGATCAGGTTTAGAGGGAAGGAAAAGCCGAAAAGTTCTATTTTTTTTTAATTTAAATGGTAATTCAAATGTAAAATTTTAAAGAAATTTGAAATTTCCTTTAAATAGGTGATATTTTAAAACTTCATTACCTTTGTTTCTATATGCGCCAGCTTTTACTCTCCTTATTACAATCCGTGTTCAAAACAGAATATAAAATTTAGGAAAAATCGGAGAAAACGTTTCCAATAAAAAAAATTTATGATAAGCACCTTATAAAGTTTTAAACACACATAGCCTCGATACTCTATAAATTTGTACATATAAAGTAATAATATTTTAATTTAAGTCCTCATCATTAATAAAAGAAAAAATTTTCTCCAATGTTTTTTAAATTTTATTTTATTTTTCTTTTGATAGAATCCTTTTCAATAGGCGCAACTTAATTCGATCTCAAAATATTATATTTAAAAGATTCAGTTATCTTCTAATTATGTTGAGCTTTGTTGGTCCCTCAAATTTATTTTACTTTGCTTTTGTGTCATTTATTTTCATCAAAATGTTTTTTTTATAAAAAAATTAGTTTAGTTGGGTCTCGGGGTCTCAAGGCTAATGTATGGCTACAGATTTAAAGAACGCTTATAAAAATATTTATAAATCATTTATCAATAAAATTTTTATATTGATAATAGAATTTAAACTCATAGTTTTATAAATTATTAGTTAATTTTTGTTTTCAAAATATGCCTTTTTTCTAACCTTTTCAAAATGGGCCATTAGTCTCAGCGAGGAAGGCTGAAAAACGAGGGGGCTTTGTTAAAGATACTTCCTTTTGAAACATGTGGTCGTCGGTATCTATATATTTATAGCCATCCCTCATTTATCAGACACACCTCGCGTGCTATTATATTCTACCTTCCGTCTCAGAACTTGGGAATTGAATAGCACTCCATTCAGTTTTATGATTTGATTGCAAACAATCTAACTACAGTGCCTCCAGAGGAAATGAGAGAGATCGAAGGCTCTGGCTAAGTAGTATCCGTATCCCTAATGAAAGAAGCCAGCAAGAGATGCTTTACTTATAAAAGCGGCATGGAGTTGTGACCTACAAAGAAAGTTTCTTGGCCTTCGCCTTGGGAGGGAGGGAGTGTCATGGGTTTCTTCCCTTGCAGTGGAGGTGGCAGGCCATGCTTTTATGATGATATAGAGAGAGACCAAACATAGAGCACGCTACTATCTGTGAGAAGCATCATGGAGTATGAACCACAGCTTATGAATATGGAGAATATATACAGATAAACTCTGTTTTCTTTTTTTATAGTGAAATATTTGGTAGGATCGGGGTTTCACACAGACCACGGACTATGAGAGAGTAGAAGCTGAAGTCAGAGCATCAGTTATGGACACTGATTCCTAATGAATGCAGAGAGTTATGTATCAGTTAGGGGTTAAATGAGATGGGGAAATCCCGAGCTCATTGATTGTATTAGTAAGTGAGACTCAAAAGAGATAAACCTAATGTATGTAGCGTAGAACACTTTGATTGGGTTATATATATTGGGTGACGGTGCAGATTTCACATTGTTAACAATTAAAGTGATTGAAAGTTCATCACAATAAGTTGAATTCAATTCAAAGTTAAAGTTTAATTAGTGAGGGCCGTTTCGTAGGAGTTGCACAAGTATGTCCCTTTTTCAACCTCATTATCAACGTACTGCTGCTCTCCCACGCATTATTT
This sequence comes from Leucaena leucocephala, assembly GCA_037074615.1. Taxonomy (NCBI): domain Eukaryota; kingdom Viridiplantae; phylum Streptophyta; class Magnoliopsida; order Fabales; family Fabaceae; genus Leucaena; species Leucaena leucocephala. The sequence continues at coordinate 2,500,744 of CM073517.1, read as the reverse complement.
GTTGTTTTCACCTGTTGGAGAACTTTTTTTATTTTTTCCCTAAGCATATGTATCTTCCAACACACATTGGATTGGGCTGAATTAATTTGCTTTGCAACCACGAGCTTCTTGACTGCGTGTTTGAATACGCCAACTAAACAGCTTCTAAAGCTGATCTTTTGACATGTGCTAACGTCGATTGCAGAATGAATCACCAAAAACATATTATCAAGCAACCTTTTTCATCCTTATGTTCGCAAAACTAAAAACTGTTCTTAAAACACGAAATCCAACACTGTATATTTTGCTCGACTATTCTATTATTCTTTTCTTAACAAAACAAGGCTGGGAATTTATCAAAAAAGAAAAAGAACAAGGCTAGTAAACATTTCAGAATGCAACACCCCTACGGGCCAAAAAATACTCTGGAAGACCTCTCTACTTCATGTCGGAATGATTTATATATATTACCGATTTCAATCGCTCGTTGGCCTCCTTCAAATTAGGACCACAAATGTTTGATCTTGAGAAATATTATAATGAGATAAACATAAAATCTGAGCAAGAATATGACAAGAGGGGACAAAAGTTGAAATATTCACACACACACACACACAAAATATCAAATAATAGTCGAGACAAATATCTGATATTTATGAGTAGGGGGGCAACTTTTTCTTTTTATCGTCATATATCTATATATGTATACTTGACAACTTATTACCTGTGGACGATATATATCCATTAATCCACATGGGCAGTTGGAGAAGAGTTGCTTCCAAAGCTATCCCAATTTTATAGTAACGAGAGCGTCCTCATTTTGAGACTCGTACAAGAGAAGCCCTAAAGTGGGGAGGGAGACCAGGTCCTGTTTATAAAATAATTCAGCATCACTCTGTTTGGAACTTTTCTTGTTAGAGCAGTTATATCCTAAGGTGAAGAAATGAAATGAAGGAGGCTTGTACGTTATGTCAAGCAACCCTTTATAGCTTCAACATGTTTAGCTAACTAGACTTGCATCGCCCAAAGAGTTTGCCTTGTTATCGATAATTTAACAAACAAGTAATTCCAAAGAAGCGAGTGTTTTCCTTGTTTTTTACCAATAACATCGTACTGATGATAAAGGTAAGGGCCACGTTTTCACCTGCTAGTTACGACGTTGCGGACGATGATGGACCCTACGGCTGCGAGCATCGAAGGGAGGGAATAAGGATGTGTCAGTCTTAGTCTTCGATACTTTGCATAAGTATATGGTGGTTGTGGCCAAATCAATGATTAGGAGCCACGTTGTGGTTTAAAATGAGACTCGCATACTCACATCCATCATCCCATGTATAATTAAGAATCTGTTTAACCTAATACTTCTGTCTATTTGGTAAGATATCACGCTCTTTGATTTGATGCCCATAAATAATGGCTGATGCTTATTACAAGCTTCCCTCTCTCCAAAAAGTGGGAGTGACTACCAAAATATTGCAATTATAATAACTTATCGGCATCATTTCTTGTACTGGCCTTCCCAATATAAATACGTCATTATCGACCATGCGATGAGGCTAAAATCAAGGAAATTCTAATTTTTTTTTAAAATGGAATTGCGCAGGATGGTGGTTGAAAATTGAAATCCCTCTTGTTTTTGTTGGTCTAACCATTTTGAAATCTTCATAAGAGCCCATGACCATGACCATGACCCCGTCTTAAGAAATTTGGAATTAATATAGAATGAGACGACTCAATTAGAGCTATTCGTAAATATATTAATTAATTAACAAGAGAAGGGGGTGGTGACTTCAGAAGAATGGACGCCCCTATCTTCCTTGCCTTACCCCTAACAGCCTCCATAAATATTAATTAATTAGCGCAAGAAATTGCCATTACATTACATATATGACCCACTTCCCAAACACGATGACCCGGGAACTCAAACCCCCCGGCTCTTTATTTATATATATATAGTACTCGATGCGAATTGGGTATTTTCGCTCTGCTTCTTGCCTGCTCCATCGCCTCTCTTTCAATGAAGAACAAGCATGACCACCAAACCCAAGCCTGAGTGTTGTATGTGTGGCGATTGCGGCTTCTCTGAGGAGCTCTTTCAATGCAAAGTCTGCCAATTCAGATCTCAGCACACGTATATACGCCTCATCGATTATGCGTGTTCTCAACGAATTCGACTCTCTCTTTTTTGCTCACCTAGTGTATTATCAATTTTGCAGATACTGCAGCAACCTTTACCCGAAAGTAGACGCGAATGGAACTTGCAATTGGTGTTTGGTCCAAAAGGATAACGTTAAAGAAAAGTCACTCAATTCCTCGAATTCCTCCTCATGTTTTAAAAATCATGGGAGCGTCGGTGATGAGAGCAGGAACAGGAGAATCAAGAACGGCAACGTGAATTCTCAAAAGATTGGTGGTAAGGGGGATGCCCATGCGAAGAATAAAGGCGTCCAGAAACGGAGGTCGCCGGAGGCGAGATCCCCGTCGTCGACGCCCTCGGTGGTGGTATCGACCCGGAAGAGGATCGTGACAAATGGCGGATTAGAGGAAAGGCTGAGGAGAACCAGGTCCGAGGATATATCTAAAACGAGCAGGATCATCACGAGGCAGGTCTTCAGGAATAAAGTGAGAAGGTATAAGCTTCTGGATGAAGTTTCTAGTTGAATAATCCAGTTTTCTAAATTAGAGAGTTTTCTGTAAGAGGTGATGAAGGCATAAAAACAAGGTCGCGCTCTTTCTTGTTTCATCTGGGTTTTGTCTTGAAACTCCTCTCTATAGTCCAGGAACAATGTATAGATTACAGAACACGCAGGTGAACTGAAACGAGACGACGACCGATCAATGTAATGTTTTTGTTTTGACTCGTCATCAGTTATTACCAGACCATAAAGAACTTGTCAATTTCACTTTCGGTGTGACTATAGGATTTAATCTGCCAGCTGGATCCTTAAAAACTGCAGTCTCAATGGGGTGTAAAGTTCTTACATGGAGTGCGATTCTGTAAGCAGCGAGGTGGATATAGAAGTTAAGAGTGAGAACACTGTGCAAAATGAGTCCATGATTGGTGGCGAAGACATTTGTTTCTACGATGACGATCATATTCATACGCTACGCGTCTTTATTTGCGTGGCGAATGAGGCAAAACTCGGAAGGGGATGGGAGAGAGATTCGAGATCTGAGTAGAAATTTCTAGGGAACTTCTTCTCCGCACTTGCTTTTAGGTGTGGCTTCCTCATTCACCAGACAGAGTCAATCACAGAGAGGGAGGGTCAACTCCTATATCTATACGTTAAAGTATGAGATGCCTTTTATAGGGACACACGCCATGTTAGTATTTTCCTCCAGGAGTTTCAATTCCATAGCTTTTACCAATTTAGATTCTTTGGAAGATATTAGAAAGGCATAGCATTAGTATTGGAGCTAATTGAGAAATTAAAAAAGTGATTCTTGAGAATAAGTTGACTAGGCAAAGTGTATAATGGAAAATCAGGCGAATCCGGAACCACACGAATACATCACATGGATTGCTAAAAAAATCATGGGATGGATGTTGCGTTATTGCTCCAAGCATCCCCATGTTATAGGGGGGCTTTGCTTTTTGGAAATTGGGTTAATAAAATTTTGGAGCAATGAGACCGTTATGCCCAGCTGGAGCAATTAAGAAGGCGGGGCGAATACTCTGTTGATAAAAGAAATTAAGGATTAAGAAAAGGGATTAAAGGGGCGCCCATAATTGGAGGAACATGGGACCGGTGAGACAGAATTGGGTATTCTTCTGTGTCAAAGTTATACCAGCGCTGCTCGTGTATCCCTCTCCCCATATAATGAACAAGTCATTCTCTTAAACGACATAATCATGATAAGGTTCATTAATGTTTGATTTCTGCTCAACATTCATGTTCTTGGAAGGTAGCTGCAGCTAAATGACAACACTGCAGCCCCTTCGATGATAACCAAGTTGGCAGATCCCGTAGTGATAATTTTGTTTTTTCCCTCTTTCCAACGGAAAACTAATTTTTTAAAACCAAAGAGTTCGTGATCGCGAAAATTTACAGTGATGGAAGCGCTCCTTCGTTCAAAAATCCTTGGGATCTATCTGTAAACTTCAAATGGGACCGAATAAACCAGATTCCTATTCCTAATCTAAATAAATAACTAGACAAATATATTTCAGGAAGTGACATCCAACCTAATTCTGCGCCACAAGTTCATACCAAAAAGTTTGGAATTAGATATATTTAGTTTGACTTGTTAAATTGTCTTTCATTTGTAGTGAAACAAGTCCAGCTATTATTTCTTTTTCAGCACTGCTGTTCGGAATCTATATATTAGACTGCTTCCAGAATTGTCAATGATTATTATAGTCCTGAGCAGTGTCACTCAATAAAGCCATAGCAATAACTATATATGGCATTGAGAGAATTATACAAATTAACGCTTTGTCTACTTGCAATGACATGACTGATCAAAGCAATTTTATGTCTTTATTTTTATTTTCTATGCATCCATCATAACCTTGGATGTGTTCTAGAGGTGCATCACTAAAATGCTTGCTTTGATGTATTATTAGTAGCTTGTATTATCCAGCGAATTTACTAAAACCTAGAGTGTGTTTTTAGTAGTGTACACTTCACTTACATTTAAGAAAAAAACAAACTGTATGTCACTTGAGCAAATTTTTCAAAAAAAAATGACGCAGTTACTATTATTACCAACTGTCTTAAGAAGAGCTCTACTTGTGATATGTAGATCCCACGTTTAGACTGCTATTATATGCCTATATTCATCTTATTTGAAATGAAGTCATTATAAAGATCCGCCTTAAAACACCACTCAGACTGTCCTTGGTCAGATAAAGATTCCTAATTATTTTTTTTTTGTAAAGATTCCTAATTTTAGTTCAGGTTTATGGAGTTGAAGAAACCCTCTGCCGATTTAAAGACGGGCCTGGGTAGAAAGTGAGTAGGAAGCCCAATAAGATTTCAGTGAGATCGTGTGACTATGGGCCTGCCACCACCCACCGTCAATGTGGATGGAGCTATGGCCTAAACTAATAGTAGAGCAAGTTGCGGGCGGGATACAGATCATACTGGGATTTGGATAGCTAGTTTCACTCGTATACTACGACCATGTAATGATTTTTTTTTTTGGGATACAACAATGTCATGCTTTTGAGGTTGAAGAGTAAGTGATTTTTAAAGGCCTTGGGCTTGTTTGGAATACGAGGTTCAGGAAAGTTATTTTTGAATATGATGCAGAGGATGTGATTCCTATGTGGATGAAGGGATCTTTTTTTTTTTTTTTTGATACAAGGATGAAGGGATATAATATTAATACAAGGATGAAGGGATATAATATTAATACATGTTACACACTTCAGTTGACAAATGTTGCTTGAAATTTAGTATGTCGAAATTTGTTTTACGCCTTCATTTGTTAAAAAAAAAGAAGCGTGTTGAGGTTGTTATTCATAGAGAAGTTGGATTGAATCACAAAACGTATATATGGATTCACCATTCAGTGTGACTGATCATATATATGGAGGAAAAGTCAAGAGTGGCATAATTGCGTAGTTGAAAAATTACCCATGATGAGCAGACGCGGTAATTAATAAGCTTGTTTTGAATGGATGTGAAAATGGACCAGGGACGGTGAAGTTGGCGAAATGGCGTGTGTTCTCATTTCCTATGACTAGATTCAAAAGATAAATAAACAAACACGTGGAGGAACCAGAGGCTTCCAACTCGGTGGGTTAATTGGACAATTATAATGGTGGGCAACGCAACTATGCAAGCTCAAATCCAGCTTTGGGGCCCATTTTATGTAGGGAGGGTCCCACAAAGAGATATGGGAGAGAATAAAATAAAGTTGGAGTTTCCACGTGGGTAGGTTTGTTGAATGGAATTATGGGTTCCAAACCTATTGTTCGCATTCGACCCTAAGTCATAACAGAGGTGAGTTTAGTTTGCACCTCACACGGCCAAATTCACCACCACAATATCCCACGTTCTAAACTCACGTTCATACTTCGGATCTGGACCATCCGCACACGCCCCCTTTACCTGTGCATAACAACCCTGTTTTAGTTAATACATTCAAAACACTGTGCTGCCTATAATTGTTCTCATCTCTTTCAATCCATCGCTAAACGAAACGCCACTAGGAACTGTTCTATGTGACCATAAATCAATATATATATATATATATATCGTATGAGAAACCAAATAGTACAGTTTGTTTTCCACTCCAAGCAAATTCATTCTGTCTATTATTGTTAGCACAAATTAAAATGTGTCTACGAGGCATGTTAGCTAGAGACATAAGCAGTATCAGAATGTAACCTGCTCCCTGATCAAATGAGAGAGTGGCTCCTGGGATGCTTACTACAGTTTCCCATATGTTCATGGGAGAGGAAATGAGAATGCAGAGGTACAGGCCGATGAATGAAATAATTCTGTATTGAGAGAATTGGAACTGCGAAGGAAAACTAGTAATGTAAAGTAAACAAAATGTGACTTGGAAATTGTAAAAAGAGACAGGCAATAAATATTATTCTTCTATTTCTAAATATATAACTTATTTAATAAGTTAATATTTATTTAAAATATAAGATATATTTTTTTAAATTATCTTTATTATTATTATTCTCTCGATAATAATTAAGTAAAATAACGAGTGAGAGAGTTAAGAGAGATAATTATAGTACTTTTTAAAAAATATGTTATAATAATTAACTTAACTAATTTATTTAATTTAATTAAATTAATAAAATATGTAATATGTTTAAGATTTGAGAACTATGACATAGAGAATATGCTGCCTTTAATGAGTTTTTGAGTGATGGTTGTGTAGCTTCCTCACGTCTGGCGCCTCATATTCATAAGTGATAGCAGAGGCTCGCCATGTTCACACCGTCGTCCCACTAAACCTCATTCTGGTAATGCTTCATTTCTTCATCTCGAGTGTCCTTTTTGTGATTCTTTTAAGCCGTTCTAGAGACTCGATTTAGTTTGGTCAACGTCTATATGTTCCCCAAGAAGGTGGGGGGGGGGGGGGGGGAAGGAGTGCCACTACGTGTTGAGATAGATAGGTCACTAGAATTATGGGAGTTTGTCGTATTGAGTTGTAACGTATATCGTGATGTAAGCCTAAACCCATGAAGGAGGTAATTCGATGGATTGAGATGTCCCTCCATAATCCTAATAATTTGCAATAATAAAATGGGCTGCCTCTAATACTGGGACCGCCTCTTCATCTTAAAATCACCACTCAGGCACAGCAGGGATGGATACCCAACAGTTAATATGTATGATTGTTACAAAAATATGTATAATTGGTTGCTCTCCCTTTGAGGTTAATTAGAACGAAGTCGCCAATCATTTCAAGCGTATTAATTGTTTCGAATGAGATTGAGATGGCATAACTTCATTGACCCACGTGGAGGTAGGAGTGTTCATAAAGCCCGCGGCCCGGTATGCCCACCTGAGCCCGCGAAAAAATGGCCCTGCCCAGCCCGATAAATATAGGGCAGGGCTGGGTATCGGGCTGCAAAATGCAGCCCATGCTTTTTTCGGACAGGGCACCGGGCAGGGGGATTGCCCTGCCCTGCCCTGCCTATAAGCATCTCTTTTTTTTATTTTTTTTATTTTCTCCATAGATGCTACACTTAGAAGGGAGAATATGATAATTACTGGTGACTAAAGGGTCATTTTAGAAATATAAGTAGTTAAGTACGTAAGTTGTATATTTTAATATTTATAACTACATTAATTTTTTTAACTTTATTAATCATAATATGATTACATTACAAATTATAATTATTTATTTTATTTTTTTAGATACTTCATCATTATCAACATTTGGGAAATTGATGTAAAATTGTAATTATAAACTACTTAGACTTCAAGATTTTTTTATATGCAATTAATTTCAAGATTTTAATTATTATCTTTTTGTTACCTTATTTTTAGTGGATTATAGATATTATTTAACTCTTGAAGACATATGAATATAATATTATTTTAGAAGTTTATAATTGATAATTTTTTCCACAACATGAGCATGGCATCACAACTTAGGCATGCCTAGCCCGCCCACGCCCAGCCCAAAATAGTTAGAACTTTTATCGAGTATGGCCGGGCATCGGGCTATAAAATATAGCCTATATTTTTTCTGGGTAGGGCACCAGACAGGGGTCGCCCTGCCAACACTCCTACGTCGTGGAGGTGGAGTTTCTTCTTCCATCCATCCCGTTTGGAAGTCTCTTGGAAGAATTTACCCAAACAACTTTGAATCCATTTTACTTTAAATGGAATGGAGGTAAAAATCAATTAAGCGTTGAATAAAACCTTTTAAATACTTTTTAAAAAAATGGCCGTCAAAGCATTGAATATTGATTGCCAAAAAAAAACACCATGGATCGTATTCACATCGACCGCCAAAGCGGAAAATCTCAACATCATACGCGACTTTAAACACCACAGCTCCCGCCCCTTGTATCCACGGTTATGGCTATTGCGGCTCTCTGTTTCCCACCACCATCTGTAATTTCCTTTCAATCTTATTTTCCCTCTCTTTCATTTCTGGTCTCACGCCACCCTCCATACTTCCTCAAACCGAATTAAAAATATGGGTCTTCTTTCTTGTGATGCCAAATCTGTAGTCGCCACCTGCCAATGCGATCCACTCCTCTTGGATGTAAACACAGCCTCAAAAGCAAGAAATTATAAGCAGAATAAGAAGCTGCCGGAGATCAGAAAGTTTGATTATTTGGACCTGGTGGCAGCCACGGATGGGTTCTCAGCAGATAGCTTCCTAGGCAAAGGCAGTCACGGCAGCGTCTACAGAGCAACCATCGACGACGGCAAGCTCACCGTTGCCGTCAAAATATCAAAGTTCAAAAGGCCATCCGCCACAAGCCTCCTTAATCACTGCTCCAACTGTACGGGTTGTTCCAAGTGTACCAGCCCCGTAGAGAACGAGATCGAGATTCTCTCCAGAGTCCCAAGCTCTTGCCGCATCGTCAACCTCATCGGCTTCTGTACGGACTCCAACCTCAACAAACTGATCGTCGTCGAGTACATGCCCAACAGTTCCCTCCACAATCTCTTGCACTCCGCGCCCAATCCCCCCGGTTGGCCACGACGTGTCCGGTTAGCATTGCAGGTGGCAGAAGCGGTTCAGATTCTCCACTCTTCCAACCCGCCTGTGATTCACCGGGACATCAAATCTTCAAACGTTTTAATCGACAATGACTGGAACGCGAGACTGGGCGATTTCGGCCTCGCTCTCAGGGGGCACCAATCGGATTTTCTCGGGAAGTACACATTGCCTGCGGGGACTTTAGGATATCTTGACCCATTCTATCTGGCGCCGGGGGATCTAAGTGAGAAGAGCGACGTGTTCAGCTTCGGGATCTTGTTACTGGAGATCATCAGCGGAAGGAACGCAATCGACTTGAAGTACAGCCCACCATCGGTAGTTGAGTGGGCCGTGCCGTTAATAAAGCAGGATGAGTTTGAGGCAATCTGTGACCCGCGGTTAGGTGCGCCGTCAGACCCAACAGTGATAAAACAACTGGCGGTGTTGGCGGCGAAGTGCGTGAGGTCCAGGGCGGAGAAGCGGCCGCCCATGGCGGAGGTGGTGGAGAGTTTAAAACAAGTGAGGAAGAGGATTCATGAGTGGCGAATATGGAGGAGCGTGAAGAGGCGGTTGGGGCGGAGGGAGAAAACAGAGAGGTTGAGTGGGTGGGAAGGGAATAATGAAAGGAGGGAAGAAGTTGCGAGGGTAGTGAAGATGGGAAGCAGAAGAAACTGGAAGGTGTCAAGGGTGGGAGTTGTAGATCATGAGACGAGTGAAGGTGGGAATGATCAAGTGGTGAGGTCGAAATCATTCGGGTGTGACGGTGGGATGAAAATGCAGCTTAATCAAAGTGGAAATGGGCAACTTGGGACGTTGTTTGTGACAATGAAGGGGGGAGTGAGGCTGAAAAAGTCGAGGTCCATTGGAGTTTTGTACAAGCCACGGCTTTTACCTCAGGTGGACAGAGCTTTTCAACGATAATAATAATCATCACCATCTCATTCCGCAAATGGATGTATACTGTATAGCTAGTTTTGGAGGAGCAGAAAATGTTTGCAAAACCGCTGGTTTGAATGATATTCATCCCCGTCACAATCAGTTTTGTTAATCTGTGGCTCTGTATTTACTCTCAAACTGCAGAAGTGATTCATTACTTATCTTCTTTTTAGTTTGTTCCATCTCTGTAATTCTCCAGTCTCCAAAACTCATGGCAGCGCCAACGAGTCTCTGTGTGTGTATTTGTTTGTTGCTCGTCCGGCTGCCTTTCCATCTTTTTTGTATGATTTTTATATCATCAACTTTGTTTATCTTCTATTTAACTTTTAACGTATGCTTTTCTTATCATTAAGAATTCGTATTGTACCCTGTCTTCCTTCATGTTGTGCGCCGGCTGCAACCTATCAGGCACAACGGAAATGTTAAAGACGTTGTTGTTAAACTGAGCTTCCTCGATAAGTAACCGGTTGGTAACAGAACTAGTTTGCCGTTGAATTCTCGAATGGTTCTCAACCACTATGGCAAGACGTGGGTGGAGTGACAGTAGAAAATGGTATGGTAATGGACACAAGGAGAGCCACGAATTCAGGTAAACATGTTGTTGAGCATTTTGTGTACGTTATATGATTGGTGGAAAGCATTTATGACGGGGTCTAACACATCGGTTGCATTTGTGGCTGTCGGTAACGCTGCTCCGAACCGTGAATTTTTGTTTTTTGGTTGTCCACCCAGTTTACCGGAACTTTGTCCTGACTACATCCGAATTTGACCTGCGTCGTGCAACTGGCTATAGTGGGTGAGTCTCCCAACAGAAATTTTTTATATATGCCAAAATTTAAATTTGAGACCTCGCTTAAGCGATACCAAACTGTTTATTACTCAAATTTGGTGAGCCGTGAATTTTTGGTTATATCATATGTCTCCCATTTCTACGAGTCTGCTATGCGGTTGGGCCATGGAACGCGTTTTGGATTGATTATAGGTATATAGACTATAGATATCCGCATTAGAGGAAGGACAGGGAAAGAAATATGTAGTAAATGAATTGGTGGTGGTGTTCCCAGTAAATACCACTCTACTATTAGTTTGAGTGGTCAGCAAGCATTTAACAGGTTTGGTCTTAGATTTTCAAACATTGGATCGTAAAACACAGAGGAGTTCCTACAGATGTGGAGGGAAGGAAACCAAGGGCAACCCTGATACCCAATCCTTATATAGTTAAATTGAAAGCAACCGTTGTGGGTTGTGAGTGGGTTGAATGTAGTTCCAGGGGTTGGTGGTTGACAAAGGGAGACAAAGCAAGTTTTGAAGCGTGATGACGAGACTGGGGCAGGCTGGGTCGGGGCCGTCTTTCAGTTTGATTTGGATGCAGAATTTTCAACGTTATCCGTTACTAGGAGGATACTGTATGGCATAATTGTTTGTCAGATAATTTCCTTCTGTGAAAATATGGAGAGGAGAAGGAGATAGGACGATGCGAAAGGATTTGTGGGGATGGCCCCGTTTGGATGAGCACCTAAACTGGTTCCTAGGGCTAGAATGGCAGGTGCGGCAAGTGGCAGCAGAAGGAATACAGGTGGGACCCTAACATTTAAATCTGAATGTACTTCTCTATCCCCAATTACTGCCTAATAAAGTTGCCTAATAATAAATTCAATCGTCTCTCCCAATAAAAAACTGCATCGTGTCAGCCCGTTAAGTTTTTTTTGGCTTGTTGTCATCGAACGGATACCAATATTCACTTGGACAAAATCTTCAAATAAGCAGAAGCCCACTAGTGAAATCAAGACTTGCAAGCGGAATTGAATGAAGAAGCATATTGAGGCCCAATAGAAAAATCCAAATATTTTAAATAGCATGGGCCAACAGTTTGGGTAACATTAAAAGGCCCAATGAAGTGGAGTAGGATGATGAAGAATGGAGGGTGGGGAGGCAAAGTTGACGTTGACGGGAGAGCAGGATAGAAGGGAGGGAGTGGAAAGGGGATATGTTAGTGTAAGGAAGGGGGGAAGAAATGAGAGGGAGAAGACGCAGAGAAGCGAATAAGAGAGGATGGGAATGGTGAGGAAATGGGAGGATAGAGGGAAGGGGAAGGATGAGAGAGATTTGATATGAAAGAGAGACAAAATCCTGATTGTATGGGGTATGCTGCTCATACTACATAGACACATGGAGGAGGGAGTGTAATGTAATTATATAAAACTCCCAAACAAACAGAGAGATTGGGTGGAACGAGAGGTGGGAATGGGAGGGATGGGCCACAGGAAGAGAGAGAGAGAGAGGGTAACAAGTAAAAAAGGCTGCCATAAAGCATAAAAAATGAAGCTGAGAAGGGAACAGATCCGCTCACTTTTACTATCGACTTGTCACCGTCGGTGTCCGCTGTACCCTTTCCCTCTCTTCACCATTTCCCTCCTCCTCCATTTCTTACTCTATCCCTCCAAATCCACACTCTCCTTTTTGTACGCCTCTGCTTTCCCCGAATCCTATTTCCTCTCTTTAACTCCCTCCCCCACTTTATTCCCCTCCCCAATCACCATTTGTTGTGAATCATTACCACCACCACCCTCCCCCCTTTTATACTCCTCTATTCTCAAATGAATGGCTTAATTATCCTCTTCTTTGGATGTATCGTTTATCCAGAGAAGATTACACTAGATTAAACTCGGTTGATATCGAGTAGTCATTATTATGTGGATGTTGATTTTATGGAACAAGACGGGAAGGTGGTAGTTAATAAGAGAAGGGAAAAGGGGAATGAAGCTGGATGAAAATGAGGAAGCGGGGTCAACAACCCAACTGCCAACAAGGAAACTAGAATTATAATACGACACCATCCCGCCATTGCACTCTAGTCTCTTTGTTCTTTGTTCCTCGCTGCCCTCCGTGCCCACCTCCCTCCCTCCCTCTCTTCTCAACAATTTAAGATTGGGTTCATGGATGGTAATGGCAACTACGCGGGCTTTTCATCACCATGCAACCTTCAATGTAACATATGTCTCTTTTGATTGTTATTACGTGACCATTTCTATGAGTTACTTTTCCTTATGTCATTCTTTCTGATATTTTCTAACTGAGCAGTTCTTAAATTACCGGAGTTTATTGAGAATAACTAAAAAAAATATGAATTACATTGTTTACAACTAAATTCTTTAATATACATAAAGTTGGTACCATATACTCATGAGAAGGAACAAAGGAGGGGTTGGTTGTAAAGTGGTTTCTGAAACCAAGTGGAACATGTTGGGGGATGGAGCGGCTTGTGGGAAACAATGATAACAAGTTTCATGTGTAAGCATCCGTTGCATGCCGGAGTCTTCATTTCGATCATGGCAGAAGAAGCAAGTGGACGGCCGAGATTCGTCATATTATTCGCCGGCCGGATCAGGATTCAGGAAGGATGGGGCACGGGTGAGAATGACACAAGACTGGAGGCTAACTAAAATTAATCATTTTAAACATGGATCGTGATTTTTTCCCTAAATGACACAGATTTTTTTTTTTAAAAAAAAAGTGAATAAACAAAAATGCTCATACGTATATTGACACGAAGCTCTCAATTGTAAATATTAGGAGATGAGCTAGAAATCACTAAAGTCCAGTGGCATATCTCAAAAAAAAAATACTTCCAGATGAGTTATAAATTGTTGATGATCAGATAATATGGGTTAGGGAAAAGGTCACATGGAAGGGGCGGGACAAGCGGCACATAGGCAACACCCCCACAGGAACCGCGTAGGCCTCACTTTCATCTTACCCTCCCTAACGGCTGACGTCATCTCCTGTCTGAGGAGGAGGGCACGTTGGCATCTCGGCTCCCATAAATGCCGACACATTAATTTTTCCGATGTGCCGTCCGTGTCCTCCGTTTCTTCCTCCTTACGCGTGCCCTCTTCTTTTCATTCCCGTTTTCTTCATTGTTTTCACCATTGATTTTACTAACCACGTATCCTGTACGGATAGCGTGCCAGCTCTTTTCATGTATGACCCGAGCTGAGAGTTTTGACATTTTCTTGAAGATCAAAACCACATAGGCAGACACGTAAATTAAAAGATTCATAACGGCGGTTAAATTGAATTCAGTGTCCAATATTTTATTATTTTTAAAATTAAAAATTATGCCGTTCGTGCTGTTCACATCTAGATTCGAGGGCTAAATACTTTAACAAGTATTTTGTCAAAAAGAGAGAGAGAGAGAGAGTAAAATGTCTGAAACATAATAATAACAGAGCTGTAAAATGGCAAGTACGGGAAAAGGGATTGGGAGTCAAGAGTAAGACACCTCTTTTGTGCAGACCGAGAATTGATGACCACATCCTCTCCCGCTCTCTTATCCTCGACTTCCACCCCCAAGTTAATGTTTTTGTTTTATGTATTCTTCTTCCTGCTTTTTTATTAACCCAGTTATGTTTTTGTATTTTACTTTGATTTAAATTCAACCTCCTCCTAATCCTCGGTCAAATTGCTTCTGTTTTATCACTCTTCTCTTCCTTGTCCTGTAGATCACTTCCGTTTCATTCTCCAGCACGAGCTATTCCCTCGTTTACAAGCTCACAACTTACTGATCGTAATAAATTAAAACGTGGACAGGATTATGGAATTTGAGGAGCAAGATCAGGAGCACGACGAGGCAGAGGAAGAAATGGGGATCCCCCTGCCCCCGGCGGGTTACGACTCGTCTCGCTCCAAAACAGGTGCTGCCTTCGGAACCGAGGGAGGTGCATCCGCCCTGACCGGGGGCAGCAAAGGCAGTCCAACGGGAACAGTCAGGTACAGAGAGTGTCAGAAGAATCACGCCGTCAGCATCGGCGGCCACGCCGTCGACGGTTGCGGTGAGTTTCTAGCGGCGGGAGAGGAAGGCACGCTCGACGCTCTCAAATGCGCCGCCTGCAACTGTCACCGCAACTTCCACCGCAAGGAGATCGAGGGAGAAACTAGCTCCTTTCACATGCCGCAGCCGCACCACCCCCAGTACCCACATCAATTTCCCCCTTACTACCGTGGGCCGCCGCCGCCAGGCTTAGGATACCTCCACCACCACCTGACAAATCCCGCGATGGCACATCACCGGCCTCTGGCTCTACCAGCCGCGGCATCCGGCGGGGGACTGAGTAGAGAAGAGGAAGACATGTCCAATCCCAGTAGCAGCGGAGGTGGAGGTTTCGGCGGTGGGGAAAGGAGGAAACGGTTTCGAACGAAGTTCACGCAGGAGCAGAAGGAGAAGATGCTGGCACTTTCGGAAAAGGTGGGGTGGAGACTCCAGAAGCATGACGAAGCAGCGGTGGAGCAATTCTGTGCGGAGACCGGCGTCAAGAGACAGGTACTCAAGGTCTGGATGCATAATAACAAAAACACTCTCGGTAAGAAACCCTAATTTCAATTCTTTCTCTTCATTTTTAAGTCCACAGGAGATGAGTGAGACAGAGAGAGTAGGGAAGAAAAATATTTGTACTGTGAAATTTAATTAATGCTAGGGTTCTTACTCTATCTCGCGCAATATTTCTGCTTTGCCTAATAGTATTGAAATTAGCTCTATATATGCCATTTGTTACATGGTTTTGTTCTGGGGGATTCTGATAGTGATTTCCGATATGATATGTGTGCACTGCACAACACCCTTGAGGTAGCTGCAAGCTTCATAAGAGCCATCTGGTTAAGAATAACAGGAAGAGTAATTAATAGCGAAATTTCAGGGAAGAGAGACAAAAAAGTGTAAGTAGGGAGTTATGGAAGAATGAATGAAGAAGGTGGTGATTTCATGTGATAATGAATGTAGGAAGATGAACCCATGGGAATTCAACGTGCATAGCATGCAAGTGCAAAGCTGTTCCATTTCGGCGGTGTTTTTATTCACATCTGTCATCTTTTCCTGCTTTTCCTCCGCCCCTTCTCAACGCTTCAGTTCCCACTCATTTCTCTCTCTTATTAAACTCGCAACCTCCTTCTTTGCATTCAACATGCTTCCCACGTACGTCACCGGAAAAAAAATCACTTACTACTACATCTTCAAATCAGATCCAAGGTAAGTAACCATATTCCGTTAATTTACACTCCCCTAAAACATATACTCTGGTAAATATTGGAGAGATAACGAGAGATGTGAAGTCCAAATTGACCATTGGAGGGTGACTTTCTAGTTTCTAGTACTTTGGGTGAACGAGAGATACCTCGTCCTCCATTAATTGTTCCATGTACAAACTTTCACTTAATTTCTTCCTTTCCCTGCTGGGTCGCTGTTACTTTATCTTTCCGGGGTGGAAAAAAAATTGGGAGCTCTTTGGATGCGTGGTGCGGGAGAAACAATGGAGGACTGAACTGGATGAACAGAGGTAAGGAGGGGATATTCATTATAGTTTCCCACGGCAAACTCGTAAGCTGTTAACGTGAGGTCGCATCATTGATCGCAGCAGCTAGCAGATGTGCAGTTTTCTTTTTTCTTTTTCATTTTTTTCAATAGCGAGGTGAACAGCCCTTTATTGCTGCTTTTTGTTCATTTCTTATCTCGTTAATTATATTATGAAAGAAAATACTCACCCACCTGTTACCACTTTTAGTTTCAAGTTTAGCTTCCTTCGAATGCTGCTGCCAGCACTGAAACCTTTAATGGTTTTGTAATTTTATTTCTGAAGTTCAATTGCAATATTATCATCTATAAAAGAAATTAATTTTGACTGAGCCGAACTAGGAAAGGTATGCCTAATTTTCTCAGTTCTCCCAGCTTTCTGGTTCGAATTCATTAGTGATACGCCCCAATCCTCAATACCATTTTTCAGTCTTCAGCTGCTTGGGATAGGCTACGTGGCTAATGGTTAATTTCTTCTTCTTCTTCTTCTTCTTCTTCTTCGATCTCTCGCAAGTCTGAGTTTGTCATCAAGTCAATCCAATTAAGGAAGCATATTCTAATTGATGAGATGGAATGGAATCGACGTTGAGCATAATATATTAAGACGTTTAGTTTCAGTTACCAGCTTCGATTTGATGCCAGTGCACATCGCATTTGTGTTATGCGCATGCATGCAGCTTTATATTTAATTCCGAAAGAAGGGTACCCATCAAATCAAATCTTGTAGTTTTCATGGGCTAATGATTGATGTGGAGTTTTGGTTCCTTTTTAACAGTGAGATTCCCTCCAAAACCCCCATTTTCCCCTCTCCATGAACAACTCTAGCTATGCGGCTCACCCTTGCTAGCATACTGCTACCATACAAGATTGACGCGATGGTGGAGTAAGTTAACTCATTGATCGTTGGGATTAATGTGGTCTGCTTGGTCATGCATGATAATATTTTATCATATGCAATAATATAGATTTAGTGATCCATGATCTTGTTTACGTAGAGGGCATGCCGATGATTAATTATTTATGTTGTAACTAAAACGATAGATGTTGGGCCCTTTCCTTGTGCAAGCCCACATCACGTACAGGCCCACTCCGCAGCCGCTTCGACTTTAGCCTAACCTTGGTAGCCCCACGCTTCCCGCTAGTCGAGGAAGGCGTAACCAACGAAGAACCCAAGGATCACGAGGAGTTGTTGGCCACAACATCCTCAAGGATCCAGCCGATGATCTCAGGGGAGGTCGTCCCACACCCTCGACGTCCTGGAACACATCGACAGGATATTAGGGTAGGCATAGGGAATACACCGGGAGGACTCACCCGGTTGTAAACGAAAATAGACTAGGATTCACGTTATTCCTCCGATTGTACACATTGTATGTTAGTATCAGACCGAAACGTGCACGGACAAGAGTAAAAAGAGCACATAATGTATTTACAAATACGTTCAAGCTACATTTTAATTTCGAAAAAAAAAATGATTAAAACGCAGGACAGCTTTTTAGTAATATATATATATATATATATATAGTTGGTGTATAATATAAATGGAAGAGCATATGGTGAGCTCCTTGAATGCCAAGGAAGATGATTGAGGGAGTGAAGATCCTTGAAATGGGGTGCATGTTGTGGAGGGGGGAGGCAAGGGGCAGGGCATGGGATTTGACGACATAAATACTGCCACGTGTAGTCGGGGCATACGTGTCAGTCCCCTCACTCGTCGACCCTGCTCATGTCCCCACCCCCTTCCGCCTTTTCCCCTTTCCTGTTGCCGCCCTCTCTCCTGCAACATCCTACACACAACAACAACACTAATTACTCGTTTTAAAATTCGTATAAAGATATTATAATGATCGCTTCATCCGGCCTAAGTGCAAGAAGCATAAAGACACGAATCCATCCGAGTGTTCTTCTCCCGCCCCCATCATTCAAGTTCAGCACCAGCTGCACAACTCAAATCTCAAAATTAGTTTCCCATGTGACTTCTGAGCTACCAAGAGTATCTACGGCAAATGAATTTAGATCACAGGTAAGATAAATCAAATCAAGGAAGAGTCGGTGGCCGCAAAAAGGAAAAGAAGAGGGAACAGTGGACGGAATATTTGAAGCTTCGTACCCTGGTTCACTATAATGATTAATCATACCCCATCCTGTATGTCGATCATGATTCGAATTATGTAAGAGACAACAGAAACTAATGCATGTTTGATTTTCATTTTTATTTCTTTTACTTTTTATAAAACAAAATAATTTTTTTTTATTTTTATAATTTTTTTTTAATCCGTTTCAGCAAGTGTCTTACATTTAAGTGATTTTTAAAACTGAACTTTTTTTCCTTCAAAAACTCCCCTCAATTGAAAAATAAGACCAGAATCATTCGGTGCGGTTCCGTATTTAACCAAACATGTGTGGATAATCAACGCTTCTGGGCCATTGGCCCGGTAGGATACAATGTATATTTACTTACCCCCACGAAGACCCAATAGAAAAGGGAAGGAAAAAAACAAAGATGTCACCCAGAACACAAACGCTGAGCTCCAAGATAGCAAGATAATCGCACCATGACATCCGTTCGATCAACAATAAACAAATTGATTTATACAATCAAATAGTAGTTCTGGAATTCACATGTAAACCACATCACGCTGAGCACTAATGATTTTTTCCCCAACTTTTAGACCATAAACACTAACAAGCAAGAACTAATCTTGTGACAAACCATATAATCAGTACAATGAATTCCCCATAACATAGTACAGCAAGCTCCAGACCAGCTCAAGGATTACCATACAGAGGAAATGAAAAATCCCATGTTTAAGAAACACCCAGGATATTCCACATCAAACACCAGCGTAGTCGTGAGCGACATGATTCGTGGTGACCACCTTTGTATAGCCGTGCACTTCAGTGAGGTTGTAATGCTCCTTGAATACTTTTAACAGCATTGTCATAATGCAGAAAGCCCATGAACCAAAACTCGTGGTTGTCGACAGAGATAATCTGTATATACTTCTCCGATGGTTTGCTTCTGCTTGTTGATGGATTCACTGCTCTCAGCTGATGCAATGGAATAACCACCTATGCATGAGCGCAGAAAAGAAAATAAGGGGAAGCAAAACAATTGTATAAAATTTAAACCTATTAATTATAGTAATAAATAGAACAGAGATAAAGTATAAACCTTTGGGTCAGCAACTATGACCGAGGGCAACCTCAACTAATATTTGTCAAATTAAGTTATTGAGAAGCAAACCATAGGTTACCTCCGCAAAAATAGTCTATTTAAGATCAATTTGTACTACCCACAGTGAAGTACCCACAAACTTAGCTACCACCACAGTACCTTATAATAGCTCCACTGGTTCTCCTCACCAACTTTGTAAGAAAGTGGATTGTCACTGCAAAATGCCAGCTTCGCAGTCGAGAGATATAAAACTCCCATTACTGGTCCAGCTGAACTGGATAGGTAGCATGCAAATGTTTTCAAAAGTTGCTCCTCTGGAACAGTCTCAAAAGTTTGTCTAAAAATCTTTTCATAGCCACCTTCTGCGAGAACTTTCGTTCCCTGAGCAATCCTTCCCACAGCAGCATCAGCAAAACTAGGACCTGTTTTCACTGTTCCAAATATGATCATCCGGTTACACAGCAGAAAACAATTCAAGCACAAAAACATATCAAACTAAGAGGCACCAACAAGCGCAGGACCTGGGAGACATGATATGATGCAGGTACAGCAACGCGACAAGACAGTGTGTTTATAATTGAAATGCAAATTGACGCGTTGTATCATCCCTAATAATAGCCAATTGCCAGAAACCGAAGAAATTTACTTTGGACAACAGAGCAAATAATCGGGCGCAGAAGAAAATTGAAGACAGAATCTACTGATAGCCATATTCAGAAAAAGACGACAAGACATCCAAATACTATCGTTTCAGTCTCTATTCACTTTGATGTTATTTTTGAGAAACATGATTTTATAGTCCACTTTCTCAGCAAAAGAATCAAGGGTGTTATAATATTATAATTTGAGTCTCTTTCTCAGCGTCCATGGTACTGTAGAAGAAATTATAAAATGATCAACAGTCAACATGTAATAAAGGAATTCCCAACAGCAGCTATCAACGCCACAAGATTCGAAACATATCAGGCAAAATACATACAGTGCTGCCACATATTCCCAGCAAGATCCTCGGCCTTCTTGGTAGCTTCTGCCGCTTTCTGTCCCCATTTCCCAAGAACATCTTTCACCGAGTCTAAAGTACCTGCACAAAACAAGAATTTTAAGTCATTCTCGACGCCCACAGTCTCCAGACTCAAATGGGAATACCATATCTGCGAGAATAGGAGAGTAAAACGGATTTCAATTCTCACTCTTGACAGACGATGCCGGGGCCGGTGCTGGAGTCACGTACGGATTAGATTGTTTGGGCATCGTAGTGGCAGCGTCTTCGGAAATCGGGCCTCGGACTTCGGGGGTGGTAGTAGCGTTGACGGGTTGTTGGGACACGGAAACGGAAGTCCAATTTTCCTGAGGTGGAACAACATCCTTGGGATCGAGCTTTGGATACGGAGCGTAATCGGAGGAGTGAGAATCTTTGGGTTGTGAGAGATTGGATTCTGATGATGACTTGCTGGAGTCGATTTGATCAGCACTCATGTTTTATGCCTTTGAGGTTTTCCCTGCTTCGTATCGAAGTTTCCGGATCTTACCCTATATCAGCGGGGAAGATCTGATGCTGACCCCGATTTCAACTATTCTAGACTTCTTCAACACAAAAGGTATCCTGGAGCATAAGAGAAATTTTGAGGAGGGACTTCAATTCAAAACTGGGAATCTTGGATGTCGCGATTTTTTTTTTGTTGGTACAATGGGTATCGCGAATTTGTTTCGGGCATAATAATAATCCAATAATTGGACTTCCATCAAACGATACCTGAAATTGGACGGGAAATACAGAAACTTTTATTATCCTATAGAAGTTGAGCCCAAACAAGGTCCTCTCTTCTGGATCGCCCTTTAAGCCCACTTCATTGATTTCACATTTTTGTAAAATATACTGTTTCATTATATATTATTATATTTAAGTTGGAAAATATTGCTTTGGCAAGCCAGGATAATAAAACCGGGGGTTATAGATAAAGGTTGGTGTTTGAAATTAACAACGAGCCTTATCTCACTAAATAGGTCAGTTATATAGATCGTACGACGCTATTATACTCTATAAAAACTAAATCCCTAGACATATTGTGGACCAAAATATCTCACTCAGCAATCTCGTTAAACGTTTCATTTGATGTTATTTTATCCATTTTTATAATATTCCATATATTTGGTCTATTTTTTTTATCAATATATTTGATAATTTTATTTGACTAAAAACTTATGGTTGAAAAAAATGTATTATATAATGAAAAATTATTGCTTTCTTTTATGATGTGATGTTTAGTTTTTTATTTTCTAAAAAATACAAAAGATTGGAGTGACGAAAAAAGAGGTTTCAGACACACAGGCCTGCATCCATGTCACTCCCCACACTTCTCTTGTATTATTCACTTGCCTCTTCTTTTTCACTGGAGCCTCCTGTATCGCACCACAGCATCCTGTTGGAGGCATATAGGCATTAACTAGATGAAATTATAAAATTATGAGTAGTTTCCAATCGACAACTTGTTATTTGTAGAATAGCTCTTTTAATGCCATTATACTATGCTTTCCCCGAAGGGCATGCTTGTCACCCTTCATTCGCCGGCTTTAAAGCCTTTATTTAATTTACTCACTTCACGCCTCTCCCCGACTCCTTATAATCAATCACTCCCCCTTAATTAATCTACCTCCCTCAAATTACGACCTCTACGCGATTTGTTCATCCCATATATTTATTTATATAATCAAACCCCGCACTCAGATGATGGGTCCTTCGCTGCATAAATATAGCTTTTATTCATGGCTACATCGCACATCCCAACATCGTTATTAATCAATTTGACATATACTATGTCATCATTTTCTGATTAACCTCTCTTCAATAAACTCGTATCTGGACAGACAGGCATCAATATTTTAAGCGACCGCCGACGTCATCTGTAAAGTCACCAGTGTGCTTTTTATTATATTTGAATCCATACTAATGATAGTTGTTGATTGTTATGTGATTTATTTATATACAAGACTCCCCCGCGTATACATACATGGCTCTCTAGCTCGTCCCTAAGGCATTCACGTTGCAACAAACAAAAGCGACGCCTGTATACGAGTAATATAAGCTTGAGATGAAGTTAATTATTTAAATTTCCCCAGTAATTTTTTTTTTGTCCACACGGTTTATCAAAATTTTATCTCGACTTTATCAGGATCTGACCCGTATTACGTATCTGATTATGACAAATAAGTCTTCTAACAGATATTTTTTATATATGTCAAGACTCGAATTTAAAATTTCGTTTAAAAGATATTGAACTGTTTACTACTCAAACTAACTCCAGTTAACATGATTCTGTGTGTGGAAGACTACTTGGCGATGGCATGCCAAATCGTTGACTCTGTTTTTCAATGTTATTTCCTAGTTCATATACGATAGTAAACATGATAAACAAAAATTATGATTTATTAACATTATTTTTTTGACTTATTCTTCTACGTTTTTTTTAACGTTTCACCGAACGATTAAAAAAATTATAGCGTTCTGATTATAATATATAGCGGTTATCTAGAATCGATAAAAAAAAAAAATTTAGTATATGACTTTCTAGCGATTTACTTAAAAATTATTCTTCTATCAGTTATAATTACTAAAAATACTATAGAACAATCGTTATAAAATATTTATCTTTTCTGTAGTGCAATCAAACAAAAGAATATAAACGTAGGATTGGAAATGTTGATTTTGAAAATATATTCATTTTAACATTAGTCGGTTCATGAACTGTGTAGAATTTACCGACGCCATTCTATATAATGATACAATTTTTAGATGATCTTTAAAGACAGCTGGCACATGTTGATAGAATAGTTCAGGGGAAATCTTCTATTATAATTATATGCATAACAGTATACTATGGCTTGGAGTGTTGTTGGGAATTGGGATAATTTTTTGGTAATTTTGTGTCTCGAAGTCTCTTGCTTATGACTTTATGATTTGGACATCAGGTTTTTAGTAATTGTTTTTGGATTGGTTCGATTAAAAGCGACTAAGACGTCGTGACTCGTGAGTCATATGACTATTATCAAATGAATTTCATATGATATTCTATCAACATAATATACAATTATATTCTCCATCAATTTAATAAAATACCCACTCAATCTTTAATATAAGATATATTTAACCAATTTTATTATAATAAGAAAATTAATTAAATTAGTTAATATAAAATATATTTTATTTCTAAAATATCTTAATTATCTTATTTTATTCATTTACTTCCTCTTTTATTTGATTATTGTTAATGGAGTATCATTAGAGATAATTTTAAAAAATAAATATAAAAAATAATTCTTATATTTAAAATTAATATCAACTTCTCAATTAAATCTTATATTACATAACGGATGAGTAATATATATTATTAGAACATACTAATCTAAATATCGTGTTTAAATGATTATAACTTACTAATATATTATAAATAAATAAATTATTTATCTAATATATTATCAGTAATCTATGATACCAAGTCATTAATTTATTATATATATCATAACAAACAGAATATATATTCTACTATATTCTCCCATGATATTCTATAACTAACTCTTATTAAATTTTAAAATTTCATAAATTTTAAATAAAAAAATAACCATGTACATAGGGTTGGCCTTTTGATCTATGAATCATTTGATGAATATCTATGCTATTTTATACATTATAGCTTCACTATTGATTTGCATATTTTGGAGAAATTTATCGACTCCAAGTGCATGCAAATCTCAGATATATTATTGCTAAGTTAATGGCGCACTAATCCACTAGATTGGCGGAATGAGTGTAATATTAGTGAGTGGATACAACTGTGGTGGTGACTAGGCGCAGGAGAAGGTGTCCGACGGTCAACGAAGCCCCATCTTACCTGCTCTCACTCTAGTCCACTGTTTGGCACGAGGCATTGAATGGAGGATGGGAAATAAATTTTAAAATTACGTGATTGCTCATGGGATCGATGTAAATTTAAAAGATAAAGAAGTACTCCCGGAATCAACCCATTCCAGGTATTTAAAGACATGGACAAGGAGCCTCTTTAAACCAACAAGGCAATTAAGATAGCTAAAATTGACGAAGTCGATCGATTTATGTTATTTAAATCGCTACAGCTCAAGAGCTGGGGCCTCCTTTACTTCTCACATGGTCCATCACGATAAATTAAAGATCGTGTATGTGGCTATATATATATATAAAGAAGCAATCCTCTCTACCCTTCCAGGATAAGAAGATTTAAATGATGTGCAGTGCGCCTCCATGGATGGTGATGCACCGATTTAAAAACCCACGGGGGGACAACCACGTGCAGATAAATTAAATGAATGGTAGGTTATTTATCTATCTATATCAGTCAAAAAGTTGCATGCCCACCAAACTGTCAATCATATTGCATGCACGTTCAAATTAATATGCTCCGCCTCTTCTCGTCTCCATATTTTTTCAGTAAATTCCAGGCTCTTCTCTAATACTACGTAATTACTAGAACGGCGTGGTAAAAATGAGAAAGTCTAGAATAGTTTGGTAATAATTAAATGAAGAATGGCCTGGAAAGCAATAAAAAGGCCGACTTGCGCATTTTGTTTGTAAGTTGTGGAGAGAAAAGAGTGGACGGCAGGATGAACAAGTGGAGAATGACTTGATAGTGGAAAATATATGCAAACTCATTTACTAGTGTTGGTGTTTTACTGCATCATTTTTATCAGAGTGTTTTACTACTAGTGTGTGTGTGTGTATCATTGTCCCTTTTTTCCCCAGCGAACAGAAGATTTCATTAAAATTAAATGCAGCAGCTACGTAGCTGTTGGTCTGGGATGGCCAGCA
The DNA here is from genome assembly GCA_037074615.1 of Leucaena leucocephala. Classification (NCBI taxonomy): domain Eukaryota; kingdom Viridiplantae; phylum Streptophyta; class Magnoliopsida; order Fabales; family Fabaceae; genus Leucaena; species Leucaena leucocephala. The sequence continues at coordinate 2,475,334 of CM073517.1, read as the reverse complement.
TCAGAAAGATATATATATATATATATATATATATATGTAATGCTTATTTGGGTTGCTAACTAGCTGCTACAGAATCAATGAACTGTCCCTTCGATTCCTAGTAGTAATGGGATTTGGGTTTCAACCAATTATCTCCACCAACTGCTGTTCCCATATCCTGGCACACTACCGTGTTCATATTTTGCTTTCATTATATTGTCGGTCCATACATAGCAAATGCCACCCACTTTTTTGTTTGCTCCAACAAGGACTGAGAAGAATCCTCGGGGGAATGACCTGGAGATTTGCCAACGGAAGCTCCCTTGTGAATATTGCTCCTTGGACACCACTGTGCCCAAGATTTTCATCATCTGCCTCTTTGAATGCTGGAACCAAGTTGCTCATACCAGATCCTAAGAGTGAGTGAGTTGGACTTCAACCACGCCATCTCTGCTCCATTGTTGCCATCTTGCACCCATCTCTCCCCTCTTCCCACCGCATCTCTGTCTCTAACTCCGTTTGAACTTATCCAAGTTCCCAATACATTTTTCGCCTTTTCACAATATTGTACTTTTTTCCTCTTTTATGGTAATAGAACAGCAGGCTATAAGCTCAGAACAAAAACAATCAGAAACACTAGACAGCAACCACTCTTGGGCCTGACCCGCTTCAAGAAACTCAATCCTGGGCTTCATTTGCCTTCACAATCCCTATGCCACGCTACATATAAGCGTTTTTTTACCTACTGTTGTAGATTTAACTCGCGAATATATCATGTATCAAAGCTCTGGTGAACCGAGTGGGTAAAAAAAAAAAATATCTTGTATAAAAAAAAAAAAACTCGCGAATATATACCAACAGGGTTAGTTCGAGTGGTAAGCGGTTCGGTATCGCTTAAGCGATATCTCGAGTTCGAGCTTTTACATACGCAGAAAATCCCCGTTGGGAGACTCATCCACCATAGTTAGGTGCGCGATGCGGGTCGGATCCGGATGTAGTCGGGGCAAAGTTCCGGTGAATCGGGTGGGCAACTAAAAACAAACTGGCGAATATATGAGATATATGACTATTTGGAGCGTGTTCGATTCTTAAGGAGTACTATTTTATTGTGATTACAGTCGTGATGTTTGGAAAGGCATCCTAGCTCTTGGGTGCCTAAATTTACGTCTGAGGATAATAGACGGCTTGTCCTGCCCGATATTGATATCGACTAGGAGGAAGGGAGTTTTGGCCCTGGATGCCCAAACTCTTTCTAAAAAAATTTGTAAAAAAAAAAACGATAAGCGATTTGTCACACCCCATCGTTTCCAGGCTGTGTTATTGGATCCGACCCTTCCTTATTCTGCTTTTCTAATTACTATAAATAATAATAATAAATAAATAAATAAACCCCTACTTATATTGATATGGGTCAATGGACGTATATAATTTGTTTCCGCGGAATATCTTTAATCAGGTAAAAGATAAACAAGATTTTTTTATATCTAATCTATATGTACGTAGTTGAAGATCGTGTTTAGATATGTAGTTTTTGATATATATCTACATCTTTAAATATGAAGATAGTGTTTCTTTCTATTTCTTTTTTCTGGTCAAAAGATAATGTTTCTTTCAATCATCATCATCAAATAAAGGCGATCCCTTATCACTAAAAAAAAGAAGAAGGTAAAGTTAACCCCTTTATGGCTGCTGATTTTGCTTTTCCTTGCTGTCGCTAAAAAGAACGCGTGCCTGGAGAGGTCAGTTATTAACCACTGAGGAAATGCTTTCGGGAGGAAAAGAATACCGAGCGGCGAGTAATGGCAAAGAATAAATTATTTTCAAGTTAATATTATTAACTGTCAGTTTTTTTTATTTGCGTGCTTTTGTTGGGTTTTGTTTGGGGTGGGGGGTGTTCCAAGGTAAAAGCTTCCTCCTCCTTACTTTCTGTCGACAGAACTTAGAGTGTCAAAGATGGTATTGCCTTTCCTGTTTTTGTTAAATGTAGTAATGCTTTGTGTTTGTAGGGAAATATTGATGTGGCCACGGAAAGCCCACACGTTATCTTCTTTTCCACTTTTTAATGTTGCCTTTTTTAATGCGAAGAGAAAGGAGTGTTTCACATACATACGTATTCATCACCATGCATTGGAAGAGGGCATCTATCTCACGGTATTTGTTGAAGAGGGAGAACAAATAGTAGAAACCTAGATGATAAGTAGTTGGTGTATAATTGCAAATTAATGAATTTAAATCTCGTTAATGACATGATGAGTGATTTGTAAATGTCACTGAAACATTTTTTTAACTTGGAGACATATTATAGCACATTGAGCCTCCGGAGCCAAGACAACTCACATCACACACCAAACTCGTCTCAATGGTCACCTCTTACCTCTACACTAAAGGTCAAGCATATCAACGTTTGTGAAATGAGCCTCAGACTCCACTCATATCAAAAAGCCATATATATAATATTTCATGGATGTGGAAAAGAGGCCTTTATGATGTTTCACAAATAATTGTCAGCCTTTTAAAGTGGAGAGTGGGCGCTGGGTAGTGTCAAATCCCTTTCAGCCACCCTTTGTAGTGGGCCATGCAACGAGGTGTTGCTAATCAGCAGAACTTGCTACGTGTTGCTGACTCCTACTGGATACCCCCCTTTAACTAGAATCCAATTAGTAGGAACGAAGGAACCTTTAGTGCTCCCACTCTGCCATTCTTATGCGGCTGGCTTTGTTCTTAATTGGAGCTCTTGTCCCATTCATAAGAATTCAGGATCAACTTTACGGGGAAGGCAATTCCGCATGTTCATACACCTCCAATGATGGATTCTATATCAGCGTGCAAAATTCCAACCTCATCAATGGTAACCCTTACTCCCTTTGGGGATTACTTAAGCAAACAATTCTATCACAAGATATCCTTAAGAGACACCACTTAAATGTCTATGGTCTTTGTCTTCTTGGATGCACACAAAAGGAAACAATTGATCAAATCTTCATTCATTGTCCATTTGCAAGAGCTCTCTGGTTCAGAATACTCCCACTCTGTTTACCTGTCAGTAATTTCAATGGCTTTGCACAATGGATAGAGGATGCTTTGTCTCAACTGCAAAGGGATGGTGAGGAGGGAGCACTTAATGGCATCATAATTCTTATTAATACCATTTGGCGTAAAAGGAACATTGCCCTTCATGAAGGGAAGCTCGTCTCTCTTCAGGAATCCCTTTTTAAAAATGTGACGAGGATTGAGAAAGGACTATCTCATCTCGGGGGCGGCATTAGAAGAGGGATGTTACCATGAGAAGGCACATGGGGATATTTATTGAGGAGTGAGAAATGCGATCTTTAACCTCCACCACACTCCAACCTTGTCAGGTTGACAGTCTATTATTGCATGTGCCCCTATTCTCGCAAGTCAATTTCTTGGAACAAACAACTAATCCGCACTTTATACTCTCCATATTTATAATTTAACAGCTAACATCGGCTGATAAATTGCAGAAATAAAATTTACTCACATTCTATTGTTGGGGAGATGGTACAAGATGTAGGAGATGGAGCAAACACGTGGGACCCACGCAAGATATTCAAATCATTGAAGAAAAGTATCACAAAATCCAGATTTGAAGTAAAATGGAGAATATATATGATATACATATTATGGAGAGATTTAGATTTTTTTTTATAAAAAAATTTAAAATAAGATTTGACTCACACACAAATTAAAAGTAAGATAATTTTTTTTAAATGATATTAATATCAAATAAAATAAATTATCAATTATTTTTAAATATAAATTTAAATATTTAAAAATTATAATATTTTTTTAACAACATAATTATAATTATAATAAAATAATATTTTAAAAATTTTGAATACGCTCCACCAAATAGTTGTATGTCCAGATTTGGATTAAGGGTCTGTTTGGATAGGATTTTGAAAAAGGGCTTATGAAAAAAAAGGGCTTATGGACAACTTATGGAAAAGGACTTTTGGAGAAGAGTTTATGAAAAAAAGTGGTTTTGAGTAAATAGGTGTTTGGATAGTTATTTTTAGAATGATTTTTTATGGTAGTAAATTACTAAAAAGGGTATGATTTGATTTAAAGTAAAAGAGATGATGGAGTTAGAGAAAAGAGAAGAGAGAGGAGAGAGGGAAGAGAGGAGAAAGGAGAGAGGGTGTAAGAAAAAATAGGAGAGAGGAGAGAGGGTGTAAGAAAAAGTATGGGTAAGATAGTAATTGGATAGTCCATAAGTGCTTTTACTGTTGAAAAAGCTATTTTAAATAGCTTATTCAAAACCATGGTTTTGTCCAAAAGTACTTATGGATAAATAATCCTGTTTGTTTTGAAATTTCCCCAAACCGAAATTTGGGTTAAAAGTCCTTTTAAAACTATGATTTCCAACGTTTCCAAACACACCCTAAAAAGGAGGGAATCGGATTCATAACGATTTGGATAAAAAGGAGAGGGGAAGCCAGGGGTGATACAGCTTAGAGGGCCAACCGAGCTCGTTTAGGACAGGCCCCTACACTTTCCCCTCTCAATAGTCAATTCTACCAGAAAATTCAACTGCCATATTCTCAAAATTTTCCGCGACACTTTCACCTTCCCGTCCTCTCACTTACTCCCGCTATTTATTCCATCCGTTCTCAAACGAACCTTTCATCCCTGCTGTACCTATATATATCTTGAACATTTTAGGCGTTCATATAAACATACTTTTTCATAAGAGCAATGGTCCACCTGGAAGCTAAGCTTTGGTTTTTCCCTCCAAGATGCAAGGGCGGACCACGCTCACGACTTTTTCTTCTTGTACTCTTGTTGTTTAATTATATGCCAAGTCCATTTCATTAGGTGAAAAAAACTGTAGAATTTCCCCTAATTGAAGCAGGTCAAAGACGAATGAGTGCATAATATTAAAACAATATTCTCAATTATATATCATAATATATTTATTATAATAATTATATTTATATACTCATATTTTTATTAGTACTCTGCACACAATTATTCAACATTCTTGCACCGATAAATTATTCTTTAAACATAAACAAAATTAGGGACGTGGTGTGATTTCCCCCCTACAAATACACTGTATAAGATTTCAAGTAGAAATAGTTACTTGAAAACCATCATTATGATATATTTGGATTAGCTTTTTGATAATAGATTATGAGAATAATAAATTTTAGGAAGAATAAATTTTAAAAATGAAGATATTTAGATAATTAGTAGCAGAATTACTTTTTTATATTGATAAATTATAAAAAAAATATGATTTGATTAAAAATAAAGGAGAAGAGAGAGATAGAGAAAAAATAGGAGAGATAATAGAGTGTAGATAAAAGAAAAGAGAGTGGATATAGGGTGGAGAAGATATATGAGATAAGAGAGAGGAGAGATGGTAGAGAAAATAGATGAGAGAGGAGAGAGGGTGTAAGAAAAAGTAGTAGTAAGATAGTAATTAGATAGTCCATAAGCGCTTTTATTGTTATAAAAATTAGTTTCAGTAGCTTATTTAAAACTATAATTTTGCCTAAAATTATTTATAGATAAATATGACTGCTTGTTTAAAATTTCTCCAAACTAAAAAATTTTGTCCCAAATAAACTTTTCACACACTGAAAAAAAGAAAGGAGGACTGAATGGACTTATTTATAATTTATAGATACGGGTATTATAATTTGTCAGAAACTCTATACCATATATACAGACGTGTATACTAATACCACGAATTACAGGTAGATGGCTGCTCGGATTCACCCTATAAATACCGAATATAACATTTTATTTACAAGAATATGTCTATTTTTCTTTTTAATTGAACAGTACATATGATTATCACAATCTTTCATCATCGTACATTTGGACTTTAGCACCTATCACGTGATGTAATTTTCCCCCGATATCTCCAAGGAAATCATGGACCTATAATTGACCAATCGCAATAAAATGGAAAGCCAAGGAAAAAAAGAAGAAAGCAAACACTACTTCCCAATATATTCTTATATTGTTCAACTTGTTTGAATTTTCTAACGATGAACAAGTGTATGACCTACCCTTTGTTTCATATTTTTTGTACCATGGAACCGCCAGATAGATCTAGAACTCGTCTGCGTACGAAGCGTGTGATATGATCGCATTGACGCGTGTAAGTTTGAATCGGGGGCAACTTCCATATGTGAATTGAGAAGGCTCTACCCTTCCCTATTGGCCAATAGTTGGCCAGGTTCAAGGTTTCAACGTCAAACTCCGCTGGCACTACTGCGCCACGTTTATATGATGCTCCCTCCCTATCTATATCTATAAGATCGTATTTTTAAAATTGGCATCTTTTATAAGAGCAGTTACATTTATTTGAACATTAAATATACTTTTATCTATTTTATACTTTAATTAATATACCTTCTTACTATCTTTTTCTTATATATACTCTCTCATGTTTTCTCTCACCTCTACCTATCTATTTATAAATATGAACATATTTAAAAATATTTTCTATATATTTATTATTTTGAATCCATTTTAAAGTAGGGTTGAAAAGATTTATAAATAGGGATGGAGTACCATGGGACGCACAGCACTCCTCATTCTAGTTTGGCTCAGCCCCGAGAAGGGTAGTCCGGATAAGTGCGTCTTCCATTCCGATCATGGGGAGCATTAAGAGAGACGACGACAAGGATAAGAATGGCGACCTCAGGCAGCCTCTGTTGCCAGAGTCTTCGCCCAAGGATGGGTCCCCGAATCAAGAAGATGAACTTGGAACCAAGGTGTGGATCGAATCCAAGAAGCTATGGCTGATCGTGGGTCCCTCTATCCTCAGCCGCGTGGCGTCATTCACCATGAACGTCGTCACCCAAGCCTTCGCCGGTCACCTCGGAGATGTTCAGCTCGCTTCCATATCCATCGCCAACACCGTCATCGTCGGCTTCAACTTTGGCCTCCTCGTATGCTTAATTAGTTGATCGCGATACTTTAATTTCTCTGCCAATTTCCCACTATTATTATCAATTTGATTAATATATATTATTCTACTTGTTGTTTAACAATATATATGTGTGTGTGATTACATTATTTAGCTAGGAATGGCAAGCGCATTGGAGACACTGTGCGGGCAGGCGTTTGGGGCAAAGAGATACCACATGTTGGGGATATACATGCAGAGGTCTTGGATAGTTCTGTTTGCGTGCTGCTTCTTGCTGTTGCCGCTGTACGTGTTTGCGACCCCTATTCTGAGATTGTTAGGGCAGCCGGATGACGTGGCGGTGGAGTCTGGCGTGGTGGCTATGTGGCTCATACCCTTGCACTTCAGTTTTGCCTTTCAGTTCCCACTTCAAAGGTTCCTACAGTGCCAGCTCAAGACATATGTCATAGCCTGGGTTTCAATGGCGGGTCTTGTGGTCAATGTGCTCACGAGTTGGCTTCTGGTATACGTTTGGGACGTTGGAGTGGTCGGTGCGGCTATTGCTCTGGACGTCTCGTGGTGGGTACTGGTGTTCGGCATGTATGCCTATGTCGCTTGCGGTGGATGCCCTTTGACCTGGACCGGTTTCTCCATGGAAGCCTTCTCAGGGCTCTGGGAATTTCTCAAGCTCTCTGCCGCCAGTGGGGTCATGCTATGGTCTGCTGCCTCTCTCTCTCTCTCTCTCTCTTAATTAATACTTGTCAGCTTTGAGGTTAGATGCAAACATATATAAGAGTCATTAATGGAGAGGTTGATGGATGCAGTTTAGAGAACTGGTACTATAGGATCCTCATACTGATGACGGGCAATCTGAAGAACGCCACAGTTGCGGTAGATGCGCTTTCAATATGGTGAGTTTTAATTGGAGCTGTGGGGCTCACATGCACGTGTTTCACGACTGCAAGTATTAAAATAATATCCTTACTGCAAGTATTAAAATAATATCCTTACTGGGCATTTTTTTCCCTCTTTTGTTTTGCTTGCAGTATGACGATAAACGGATGGGAAATGATGGTTCCTCTAGCTTTCTTCGCCGGGACCGGGTACGGTTTTACTCCCTCCTCCATCACGCCTGTTTTCTATTGTTAGGTCCCTTTCTTTCACAAGACAGCTGTAAAGTCACATTAATTAATCAAGTGCTCGGCGATAGCTTTAAAACGCGGTTTTGGTCAAAACAAAGGACAAATTAATGACAAGTACCTCCCTAGCTTGTCGGTATAAGTTTTAGCTAAATGACAATAGATAGACAAAAAAAAAAAAGCGCTGCACTCAACCACACAAGTCATGTCCATTACTAAATTTCCCTTTGTTGAAATGGTGATCATCCGGTATATTGGCGCTGGTGAATTGACTATTGACTAATGACCAATCGCCATGACCGAATATGAAACAAAAAGTGTTAAAAAAATGTAGTGGCGTAAATGATGAATGGATTGATGTTGACACGATAGGGTAAGGGTGGCGAACGAGCTGGGAGCTGGGAATGGGAAAGGAGCAAAGTTGGCGACCCAAGTATCGGTTGCAGAATCAACAGTTGTAGGGCTGTTCTTTTGCGCACTAGTAATGGGATTACACGAACAGCTTGCGTACATATTCACGAGCAGTTCGGATGTACTTGGGGCCGTGGATGGCATGGCCATCCTCTTGGCCGCGACCATACTTCTCAATAGCGTTCAACCAGTCTTGTCAGGTGAAAAAATATATATATTTAACATATGCAACGTCCATATATATATATATATATTTAGATTACACACGTAGGCTCTTGCTTGACTTGGTAAAATGCAGGAGTGGCCGTTGGTTCGGGATGGCAAGCATCAGTAGCATACATAAATTTAGGCTGCTACTACATCGTCGGGCTCCCTCTTGGATTTGTCATGGGATGGGTGTTCAAGCTTGGGGTCGAGGTATGTATAGGGGCATATAAAGAAATCTGGCTACACTAACTGTTCATCAGAGCCGAATTGTAATGTTGTAATTTTTGGCACTGACAGGGCGTTTGGGGGGGAATGATATTCGGTGGCACGGGAATTCAGACGCTCATACTGATCTTCATGACAGCAAGATGTGATTGGGACAATGAGGTACGTGCACGCTTGCACAGTTTATTAAGTAATTAGGGCACCGCGAAATTTAATTAATTGGTGTTGAATTCCCGGCTAGAGTTACAACGTAATTACAAGTAACAAGCTTATGTTAGTCTTTAATGGTTTTTCTATTTGGGGAAATTGCAGGCCAAGATGGCGAGCTCCAGAGTGAACAAGTGGTCCGCTCCTAACCCCGGTGATTCCATAGAGGAGGCCTCCCATTCACCCCTATCGTAAGAAGAGGTCCCCCTGGAGTAGGTGACGATGCATTATTGCTGTGATTGTATTCATAATTTTGTTGGCGAAATAAAAATTGTCAAGTAGCTTTATTCTTCTTCCATTCTCATGATTCATCTGCTAGCCCAGGCTTTTTGCTAGCGGCACTCAACTCCATTTTTGTTTTGGGCCGAAGATGCCTCTGGGGAGTCGCCCAATAATGAAGAAAACAGGGCTACGCGAGAAGCTTTTGACATTTCATTATTCACAATCGTATGATGTTACAGATTACAAAGTCTGACTCAGCGTGGTATCGGAGAGATGTGCCCGTACCATAAACTACATGAATATCGAACTATATATATATATATATGATCATGACTAAAAAGATATACACGGTAACGAATCTGTGGGGATGCACAAGGCAGCGTACGTCATAGTTGGTGCGCATAAAGTCAGATGCCCAAGCACAGCGGGCCATTTGCTTTCAATAATGCAGACTACGTACAGTTAATGCGATATAATAATTAATGCTGTGGGTGAATAAATTGTTCTGAATCCTATATTCAACGGACAGCGATGCACCAAGAAAAAGAACGCTCATTAATAGTAATCAATGCGATATAAATAATTAATGCTTAGGTGAAGATATGATATCTTAGGACTTTCCATATATGGGTGGTGCCCACATCCAACCACGGCACGGACCAAACATTCGCTTTCCTCCATTATGGCGTGTGGAGGGATCAGGTGTGTCGCGCTTATCCGCTGCTCCCTGCTCACTGCCCCCTGCCATGCCTTGATTTTGCTCGCTCCTCAAATGGTTTTTTTCTCTCTCTCTCAAAATTATTAGATTTTATATGAAATGAGCAAAATTTTAATATCTTATAAAAAACAATAATAAAGTTTTCAGATTTTTTATAATTTTTTTAAAAATTTAATACTTTGAATTATAACAACTATAGCCCCTATTATTCTTTAAAAATATTAAATCTTTAAAAAAATTATAAAAAAATAAAAATTAAACTAATTGTTATTAAATATTATAATTTTATTCTTTTTATATAGAATACAATTGTATAAGAAAACATAAAAAAAAAATGAAGACGAGGCAAAATTGATGCTCAACATGGAAGCACCTGGGGAGCCCACTGACTCCTCTACCCCACGTGTAGCCGTCACTAGAAAAGCCCAAAAGCTTCACTTCCACTCTACATCCATAGAATAGAGAAAGGAAGGTCAAAACACAAAGCTCTCGCGGACATATACTATCTTTCCTTTACTTTTTGTACATTGTTATTCATATTTGAATATTCCCTTCCATCGTCAAAAGAATGAAGGGGAAAAAAAACAGAATTACATAGCACACCATCTTACCACCAAAAGTAAAAATGTCGAAATATCCCTGGTAACCATGATGGAAGGAAGGATGAAGGAACATGCATGTCAAATGTTCTCCAGCCGTAATGGCCCAAGAACCAAAAAACGAATCCTACCGTTGGAACCGTTAAAGAGAGCCGTTTATGATGTTACCCCCCCATCCTTCGCTAGGTCAGCTTCCGTTGGCCCGGTTCAAGAAACGGTTTGACCACCCGTTCGACTCGGGTCTCACCGTCAGCCACTTCCCCTCTATCTCCTCCTTCTACGTCTCCATCTTCTCGTCTGGTCAATCAAATCCCAAAACGCATCATTTCTTCTTCTACTCACAAACAGAAGTACAAGCTTTTCTTTGATGTCCTCTATTCTTTTCAAATAACCCACCAACCCGCTCAACTCTCCCACTTCCGAAAATTTCAGTTCTTTTTCCGAATTCTTCCACCCGCAAGAATATTTTGGATTGTACACTCCCGTAATCTTCCCCCACCAGTGTCACCGCTTCATAAACCAGCTCATTCTTTTGAAGGTAGAACGATTCGGGCACTCTTGCTATTTGCTCTACAAATCCCACAAAACTTTCGAAACAACCAAATGTCGCCTTAAGATTATTTAAAAAAATTAACTAAATATTGTGTATAGTATCGGATAGTTATCTTCGGAGAAACTAAACTAAAATTAATTCTTTAAATAACTAAATAAAATATAAATTAAATTAGAAAATAAGGTTTTATTTGATTAATTATTACTAAAAATCTAATAAATTAAAATAAACATAAAAGATTTATTTTTAGTATTTTTAATAAAATAGATAATAAATAAAAAATAGATACAAAAGTGATTAATAATGATAACACTAACTCTCAAATTCAATAACGTGGACAATTAATGTTTAAAAAAAATATGTGAGTTAAAAATAATAATTAATAATTATAATTAAATATTTAATATAACAATTGAGACACTTAAAATTATTATAATTTTTTTTTAAATTTTAATTTATTAACTTCTACCAAAATAATAAAATATAACTAAAAATATTAAAAATTAATGTTCCATTACAACTCAATAATTAATAAAAGTATGATTAAAATTAGTAAGAGATACAATAATTTAATCATTGAAGTCATATTAAAAAATTATAAAATATTCACTCAAATCTTAATACAAAATCTTGATCTAAATATAGTAATAAAATTAAGTTATAATTAGCAAAATATTAAATATTAAATAAGAATAATTTAAATTTTCCTATCCTAAACTAATGTCATTGTAATTAATTATAATGCACTAGCCACGGACTGGTATGAAACTCGACGCCACCATAAAGATCGAGAGCTCAACAACGGATAGTGCTGCCGTCGTCCACTCATGGGTCCTGTACCTTCGCTGCCGCCGCTCACGTCGCTGGTTTGTGATGTCGCACGTCGCTGCTCCGTTTGCTACTGTGTTGCCGTCACTGCACGTGGTGGGCTTGGACGGAATGCAGGAGTGGGGTGACGGCTTGTGTGGAGGTGAGAGGGGGAATGAGGGAATGGTGAATGGAGGTGTCGGCAGCCAAGAGGAATATATGTCGTGAAAGAATGGAGTAGAGGCCGTGTATGGGGTATGCAGACGTTAGATGCGGATGATGATAATGGAAGTTTGGTGGGTACGGCTTGGAGGGGGAGGATGGAATCAAGGAGGAGATGAGGTACTGTGATTGGTGGCACGGAGGACGTGGAGGAAAACAGAGGACACGTGGCGTTCGAGCGACAGAGTTGTGGCAACAATGGAGGCTTTGTCTTTAAGATTGTAAATGAGATTTCTGACTCTCTTTTGCGGAGCCATTTGGAAAAAGAAGAGAAAGAACAGAAAGAAAGCAGTCGAGAGTGAGGGAACCACGAAAGAATCAAGTGAATATAAAGGGCACTGGGCTGGGTTCATATACTGTTGTTTTATATATGGACGCAAAGGAGAGTCAGAGATCCAAATTCATTCAGAAGAGAAAAATAAACGGATCATCTGCCGGAGCAAGACTTAAATATCTGAATAAATACTGCAGATTTTAATAGGAATATGCTATGGAGGAGGTTGGACGGGTTTTAATTTTCCTCAAATTTTCAGCCTTCCCACGCGTAGCATCGGATGCATAGGCGGTGAAGCAACTAGGAGTGTTCATGGGCAGGGCTAGGCAGGGCGATCCCCCTGCCCGGTGCCCTGCCAAAAAAAAGTATAGGCTGCATTTTGCAGCCCGATGCCTTGCCCTGCCCGGTAAAAGCCCTAATCATTTTAGGCTGGGCATGGGCGGGCTGGGCGTGGGCGGGCTGGACATGCCCAAGTTGTGATGTCATGCTCATGTTGTGGAAAAAATCAGCAATTATAAACTTCTAAAATAATATCATATTCATATGTCTTCAAGAGTTAAATAATATCTATAATCCACTAAAAATAAGGTAACAAAAAGATAATAATTAAAGTTTTGAAATTCATTGCATGTAAAAAAATCTTGAAGTCTGAGTAGTTTATAATTACAACTTTACATCAATTTCCCAAATATTGACAATGATGAAATATCTAAAAAAATAAAATAAATAATTATAATTTGTAATGTAATCATATTATGATTAATAAAGTTAAAATAATTAATATAGTTATAAATATTAAAAGATACAACTTACGTACTTAACTACTTATATTTCTAAAATGACTCTTTAGTCATCAGTAACTATCATATTCTCCCTTCTAAGTGTAGCATCTATGGAGAAAATAAAAAAAAATAAAAAAAAGGATGCTCATGGGCAGGGCAGGGCAACCCCCCTGCCCGGTGCCCAGCCCAAAAAAAGTATGGGCTATATTTTGCAGCCCGGTGCCCAGCCCTACCCTATATTTATCGGGCTGGGTAAGGCCATTTTTTTACGGGCTCGGATGGACATACCGAACCGCGGGCTCTATGAACACCCCTAGAAGCAACCGTTTGATTCTTTATCTTATTTTCTTAATGAAAGTCTCTTCGGCGTGAGAATTGGGAACTCAGAAAATTATCGATTTATTTGGCTCACCATTTCATAATTGTGTCACTTTCTTCGAATTATTTTGTCTCTTAATTTTATTTTACGAATGTGATTTTTTTTATATACAATAATTAGTTACGTATAATATAATTGAACATTTTGTTGTAAGACACGGGTGGATAACTAGGATTAAATTAAATTTTTATAATTACGCAATCATACTTTTAAAAAATGTGACAATATAAATTCATTTCCTGTTCTTATATATTCGTATTCTTTTTAATTTGCTCTATTCTTGTGATCACTGTGTATAACTTTTTTAGGATTAAAAAAGATTTATATTTAGATTGCAGCAGTGTTTTCAAAGCCGCGCCGGACCGTCGACCGGAGTTGGGGCTCGGATTTATGGAAAAAGCCGTTTTGGTAGTCAGGCTGGATCAGACCAGGATAAAGCCGTTATGGAGCCGGAAATCGCTTTTCAGCCGGTAGCCGGAACGGATCTTAGATAACTGGACGGCTCCCATCCAAAGTTTACGGCGATAAAGAAATGAACAAGCGAGGGAGATGAAGAAGACTGGAAGATGAAACAATAGTTAGATGGGCAAAAAATATGGTATTCCTCACCGTCTGATTTGCTATGAACTCCTGAAAACAAAAATGCAGATCTGATTATAGAGAGAGAGCTTGTGGTTGCAAAGGGAGATAGTTTTATGTGATTGTTGTGTCACTGGGCCCTTTTCGTGTTTCAGTCCCTCCATGTTACATTTTTCTATGTGCAGCGGCCATATTTTGTTTGTCTTTTAGTGGGAGGCTTAATTACCCATCGGTTCAACTCAGTGCCCAGGATAACAGGCTATGTTTTTCCCGCGAACGTGGATAAACGTGTAAGGTCAAAACGGGATAGTAATTGGTAGTTTCAAATGTTTATTTATTTTTTAAAATTAATTTCAAGATTTGAAATTATCTTCCACGCTAAAATATCAAGGTATATTTTTCACCTTTAAAATGTTGTAGTAAAAAAAATTATAATTATAAATCCATAATTTGAAATTCATTTTTAAGTTAAGGTAAAAATTTCATATGATTTTTACATTTATATTATTATAGAGGTGTGTGTATTATTCAATGGAATTAAACTGATGAGGTTACTTTTTGTTGGTTCGTGGAATCCTGTTTGGAAGAATCAAAACTATAATTTTAAAAAAAATTTATAATTTAAAAAAATTAAAATAAATAGTCATGTTTATTTAAAAGGATTTTTGAACTAAATTATAATTTAAAATTATAGTTTTACATAAGCTACTGAGAGTAGCTTCTTAAACAGTAAAATAATTTATACACTACCTAATTACTGTTTTAACTTTATTTTTTCTTAAGTTATCTCTCATCTCCACCTTCTCATTTCTTTTGTCTCTATTTTCTCTTTTTCACTCTCTTCCTTCCTCATTCTTCTTTATTCTCTACACTCTCACAATTCTCTTAATTTTAAAAAAACAAAATATTTTTTAGTAATTTTTGAATTACAAAAGCCCGTTTAATAATAACTATCAAAACACTCGTTTATTTAAAATTATTTTTTTTATAATATATTTTTTAAAAGTCTTTTTCTAATTTTTTTTATAAATATATTTTTTAACTCTTATTCAAAGAGACACTCTAAGGCTTGGTGGCCGCGATGTTGTGTGGACTTTTTCCATACACATTTCATCTCAGTTGTCGGCGATGTCTGTAACGGCGGCGTCAGCATAAACGTACAGATAGTAGAATTATATAATACTATCACGTGGAAGTGGCATACCAAGAAACATAGGAAGTGGGAATCCACGTACGACGTCGACCACAGATTATTTGGAGCCTTATTATTATGAACTTTCACACTAGCGATAGTGATTCGAAAACTAAAACAGAAATGGATAAAATAACTAAAAAGCAAAGTAAGGGGATTGCAAGTTGTAAACAAATGAAATTGAATATAGATAAATGATAAGAATAGAATGGAGAAACCATATCCACTAATCATAAACGAGCAATACTAACCAATCCCTGAAGGGTGATGAACAGCCCAAACTTACACTCCAATAAACTCCTCACGCAATACATTAACCACACGGTCGTTAACTAATCCATACATGATTTTAACCAATTAACATAAGATCTTAACCAACTAATAACATCGCCAACGATAGTATGGAATCAAATGCGGATGTGATCTAAGCAAGATTTTCCGTCGAGGGGATTGCCTTGCTGAAGTAGTAAGTAATCCATGTACGTAATGCCTCGATAAGCAGGTGGATGAGCCTTGGTAACGAGCTCCGACGAAGGGTTGACGATAGTGTCCAGGGCAGGCCCATGTGCGGTACCTATGGAGATTCTGGTCGCTCTCTCATTCACCATTGCTCGATGCAGAACGCTCTTGTATTTGCCGTTCGTCAATATCTGGCCACAAAACATGCATCTTCACATTCCAAACAATCACATAATTCCCTCAACTAAAATGAAAGCGTATACCTCTATGTGATCCCCGGTGTTGATCATGAAGGAGTTGGGCGGGGGACGTACGGGAACCCACTTGCCGTCGTGATGGACCTGAAGCCCATCCATGTCGTTTTGCATGAGCAGAGTCAGAAGCCCATGATCTGTGTGTTCGGGGAGACCCTTCGCCAGCTCCGGGCTGGGACATGGGGGGTAATAGTTTATCACAAACACTTGCGTCCCCAGCCGTACGTTCATCTTCTCATATATGTACTTCTCTTCCAGCCCCAAGCTCCTACTTATTCCTTTCAGCAACTCCTCCGTCACTTCCCTAGTCTTTTTGCAGTATTCTTTTATAATCTCGCTGCGACCATTTTACCATTTTCAACATGGCCAGATTCTCGTTAGCAGTTGATGTTTTATATATTTTCATATTTTCCAGGAGACCAAGCGCATTCGTTAATTCCTAATGATTTGGGTGTAAGCCTTGCGGATTTCCTTTCTTAATTTATTTAATTACTTCAAAAGCAAGACAGTCTTGATTTTACATCTCGTTGCCCGTTATCTTTTTCAGTTGAGGAATAATTTCTGTTGATGATTTTCTGGATGGCCAATAAGCTATCACATCCATATATTATTTTTGAGTCTTGAAATCTTTTTTTTTCAGTATATAAATTAAAGCAGATTGTTTTAGAGAAGACGAAGATATTACCTGAGACCGGGGGGCTTAGTGGGAGCATGGAAGCGAGGATGAACCTGGAGTTTGAGAAAATCCCTCCAGAGAAGAGACTTTTCGACGCTTGGGTTGAAGCTTGTCCCGCATCTAATGGGATCCAATAAACTCCTTCCCTCGAATTCTCGCTTCTCTTCCTCCGTCAGATCAAAGAAGCTCTCGCATCCTCTAACCACCTCGTCCCTCATTGTCTCCGTCACTCCGTGGTTTATCAGCTACATTTGACCAACCCAACTATTAGGCACAACACAGAAAACGAGTGATAACGAACATGCATGGGGAGTCTTCCCTTATATGGAACTGATCCTAATTAATACGAGGACGATACCAGAAAGAATCCCCAATCGCGACAGGAATCTCCGAGCTGCTGGGTTTCTTTGGAACGTTCACTGGGATCGCTGGAGGTGAGTTTGGAAAAGTCAATGGTGGGAATAACAACGTCAGATTCGCAGTATATGGAATCTTCAGGACGTTGAGGGCACACATATTTGGAGGGAATAGAGCTGAGACGATTGGATTCAACTAGCCCTTTCACGCTAAGCATCCTTACTATGCCTTGTCGGGATTCTTTTAGCTTCCTGGGTTTTGGTGTGGCTGTGTGGCTAAACGGAGGGGATCTTTATTCGGTGCCCCTACTGCAACATGCCACTTTGGGGTCCTCCCATCCCTTATAGAGAGAGGGGATTTTTAGTAACTGTGCTGCTACGATTACAGTGCGGAACCAGTCCGTGCGAAGTTGACAATTGATGGGTCTGAGTTATACGGTTCAGGTGGGCTCGAGGTTGTAGGGCAAGCACGATCTTGTGGTGTTCGTTGAAAAAATAAAACCCATCGAAGTCAAACCACATAACTTGCCCTATCTACGCAGCGCCACTGTGCTTTCGCGCCGTTGAATGTGGTCCTTGTTTTCTGTTGCCATCGTGGTCCTGGATCAAAAGAAATTAAAAATTGACAGCACATAAGCAATAAGGGAAACGTTTTATGAATCCACAATGCTTCGTATGGTTTTGTGGAATATTAGCCAAAAGATTATGCAAATCTGTTCATGATGGCAGCACGTAAGTAATGCCGTTTGTTAGAAAAGTACTGTAGAGGTTAGGAGTTGTTTTCGCCCGCCGGCGGTGGCAGGTGGAGGGGGGGGGGGGGGGAGCCCCTACATGAAAGGTCGTGAACAAGACAAACACTGATTGTCAGGTACACTTATCTGAGCTAAAATCAGCGCCTCCACCATCGGTAATTAATTAACAAAAAATCAAACGATTTGCCGATTTAATGGGTTAGTTGACTTAGTTCCCAAGCTCAGCACATTTCCTAGGCCTTGTGGGTCTAATCGTCGAGGGGGTAAATGAATAAGGAATGTTAGGCGCGTATTTTTTTACTTTTTTTTTTGCTAGAGATAGGTATCATTTTATTAGAGATAAAATATAAAAATCTCTTATAAAAAAAATTAAATATTAATTTATTATATTATAAAATATTAGTCTATTTTACTATATCTTAACTCTTATTCGTTAGGCGCATGATTTCCAATGGGGAAGGGAGAGCGATAGAAACAGATAAAATGGGTCTGTGCGGTCAGAGTTGGGCCCAACTAACATGACTATGGCTCTGTCACGAATCATGATAGTAACGGAGCTTCGTGTCTATGGCAGAATACGAGAAACACATAAGAGCCAGAGCCTGGGCTGGGCTTGTAAATCATTTGAGTTTCCGTCTTTGTTGGGCCTCTCTTCACCTGACCTCTTGGGATTTGGGACGGAGGAACATTGACCCACACAATTTACAGAGTTAAGAAAAACACGCAGACCTTGCAGCTAAATCACGCGGGCAATAAATAAATAAATAAATAAATTTCAACAAAAAAAAAAATTCTGCCAGGTTATATAAAATTAAAATGATTGCTCGTTATTATTCTTTCGCGGTCAGGTAATTCGCCGGGGCAATCCTGTCCCCACAGATATAAAGTCGTGCTTTGGGATCTTTGCCATCTTGGACCGAAAGCTAAAGGATGTGCTATGATCCATCCTTTGATGACTCGTGATTTTCATTTTCGCAGTTTTCCTTCAACCCGTTCTCATTTGCCCTCTTTCTTTCGAAATAATTACGTGCCATCATCAACCACACAGGCCTGTTTTGCTTTATATCAGACAACTCATTAATCATCATTTAGGCCATTAATTATTCCTTCTCCTCCTCATTCTCTGCCATGACATTCTTGGCAAATCCTACTTGTCCATTTAACTTAATGAAATAATTCAATTCGATATATCACGTCGTTCATTCTGAGGGTAACTGTTCCCTGTTATATTTGGAACTGTCTGGTTTATCCCCTGCTGACATTAGAGGAGAAGGGTGTTAAAGAAATATTATATATTGAAAATAAGTGTAAATATGTGATGAAATTTGCCACAAACTTGTAACCTTATATCATACAAAACCATGTCCTGGAATTCTCAAGCGCGCCTTCAGTTCATTTGAGTTTCGTTTTCCAAAAATGAAAACTGAAATGAACTAAAAAAAAAAATATATATGGAAGAAATTTTCGGGAGAACCAAGTTTTTTTTTTAAAAAAAGGGCAGTGTTACGCTATGAACAGGAAACTTTTTCCCTTTGAGAAAAACTAAGCTACCTCTATCCTACCATCTAATATTTGTTTCCCAAAAACAATGGATCAGATGATCGTTCCCCGATGTTGTCCATGGCCACCCCTGATGGACCCGCCGGTGCCTTGTTGGTCACCGTCGATCCACTCCTGCTCAAAAACGGCGGCCTCACCGTGAATCCCTATTGCTCCGGCCGCCCCTCGCCACCGAATCTCTCGTACAGGAAATAGTTCCTTCCCCGTCCACTCCCTACACTTCTCGTCCTATAACCCCTCCTCTGACTGCTCTCCCTCGTGAACGCCACGCAACTATTTGTTCGCTTTAGTAACTGCTCTCGGGCGTCCTCCGGCAATCTCAGAGTGAACCTTTCCCAATTCTCTCCGGGCTGAACCTGCAAGGAATGACCCGTGGAGTGAGAACGCGGAAATAAGCCGGCCAGTCGAAACCCCGTTGACTTTGACCTAGGTGTCCGGCTCCGGTTCACGGTGGGATTTCGGCTCAGAATCGGAGACTCCGTTGCCACCGTGTTGACGTTGTCCTGGGGGACCTCACGGGAATTGGAAATCGAATCAGGCCGAGGGGAATCGACGTCGTCCGGAATGCGGATCTGAATGGCGACAAAGGAGGAATCACCGGGTTTAGGAATAAGGTTGGCCCGGCAAAGGGGGCAGGTGGAGTGAGAAGAAAGCCAAATATCTATACACTCAGGATGAAACACGTGGCTGCATTTGGGTATCAAACGCAGAGTTTCGTCGTCTTCGAACTCGTTCAAGCAGACGGCGCATTCCAGCGAGGTTCTCCCCAGCTTAAGCCCCTTGACGGAGGAGTAAACGAAAGTGGGAAAACTGTCGATGATCTCGGGGTCAAGACCACGCGGTCGCCGATTGCTGATGCCGATAGGGAGAGCGAGGTCGAGTCTGCCTCTCATTCGGCGGTCAGCGCATTGGCGAGTGTAGATGGAAAGGAAGCCGAGAATGAAGAAGACGAGGACCAGGATGACCATGATGATGGCCATGTTTTTGTCGAACTTAAGCCTGGCAAAAGGGTCGGTTGGCGGGGGCGAAGGCGCCGCGGGGAATTGTGCGGCGGCCGGGAGGGAAAGTAGGAAGAGGGCAAGGCAGCGGAGGCCATGGTGATGATCGAAAGGGGAAGGAGGGCGACTGTGGCCGTGGATTGTCATAGCTGATCATATCAGGTAGTGGTGTTTGCAGCTATAGGAAGCAGGGAATTTGCCTCCAATTCCGATGCATGATGCCGTACGGTATGATGCAGTGATGGCTGCCCCACTGATCTTGTTTTCTTCTTCTGTGCTGGTGTGCTCAGAATCGGAATGATGGTGTGGTAACTGGAAAGCAAAGCAAAACCAAAAGGGCGGGCGTTAAATATCACGCGGCATGCTTTTGGTTGAGCCTGCCGAGGGGCAATCTATTAGGGTGTTAAGTTTGGGCCTTTAAATTAGATTGTGCATTTTGTCGCTATATATATCGTACGCGACAATGGCATGTTTCAATTCGTTCATGGTCCACGTGGTTGATTCTTAAATAGTATCATTTTATTGTGATTCTAATCGTAATGATTGGTAAGATATCCTAATTCTTGAGTTTTAGGTTTATATTTAAGGATAATAAACGACTCGTCCTGTTTGATATTGATATTACTTAAGAAAAAAAAAGATTTTATTTTATTTTTAGATCGTGAATAAACCCAACTTCTTTCTAAAAATTTTGGTAGCAACGAACGAAAAATTCTTTCATGCGATGGCTTCGAGAATTCAATGCTTGGATTTACGAACTTCACGAGCTTCCCCTAAATTACTCGGTATCCTCTTCCCAACTGGAACATTCACGCCAAGATTGATGCTTGGATTCTTCTGTTGCCCGCTTTTCAGGTCCGACCTCCTCCTTTGCTGTTCATATTAGCAGGTGTGGGGTATAAGTATATATATAATTTAAATCTCTCAGAACCTGGAAACCCACAAAGATGTTTCCTTGTACATAACGTACGAGATGACTAATGTGCTTCTTAGCTTCTTGCTCCTTGGCAGCAACTTATCGTTTTATCTGCTCTTAATTAATAGGCCAATTCAACGTAACGTTTTATCCAATTCAGCGAATTAGAAAATGTCAAGCTTATTAGTTAAAGGCTGCTTATTGGCCTGTGGACCTACGACTCCAATATTTGAAATTTGATATCCATTAACTTCAGAAAATAAATTAAAAAACAAGTGTCAATCTCAAGCTATTGAAAACTAGCGAATTGTTAGAAAAGGGGATTGCGCGTCATTAGTTTTTAATCTTACCGGGAAGAAAAGAGTTGGCACGTCATTTTCCGTCGCCGTCTGAGCCCGAGGGTTTTAACGTCCTGTAAAATTGAGAGGCAGAGCTAGTTTCGTGGAAAACTCAAAGTGGATTCCAGTCACGCGAAGGAAAGGCTCACGATTGAATTCTTTGTTTGACGAATTGAAATTCATGTTAAGTCAGGGAACCACCAGTGCCATTCAACTAATTTAATTTGAGTCTACACCGTCTCTTGAACTCACCAAACTCACGTTTGAGCTCTCTTAATTTCTTTTATTTTTATTTTCTGCAAATTCATTCAACAAATTCATCTGCGGTATTCTAGGCTGCTCACCTGTAACTCTTCACCTTGCAATTACTCGTCTTTGTTACTTTACTTCCGCACCTAAACAATAGTTATTATATCCAGCTGATAACTGACCCAGAAAAATCACACTCTCAAATATAATATACATTTTTTAAATTTTAATGAGTACTAGCCTCTGCATTGGTCCTAGTATTTTTTTGTTGTCTGAAATTTGTACATTGCCTTTTTTTGGAGGTAAATAAGTTTGGTTATTATCACTTGCAAAAGTTTTATATAAAGAAAATCAATTAATTAGCTCAGCCACCGGAGTGTGCACTGCAAGGTCGATGCTACTCGACTATTTCACTGCATCATCATGAGTTCTCTTAATCTTCATTACTAATTTTGGAAGAAGCTGGAGCCGTGTTTGATATATGCACCGCTAATTAATCACAATTAATGAATCATCCCTAGATTCAAACGTGTTCGTGTGGCTAGGCAAGCGGAAGTGACTGTCGCGGTTCTTTCTTGAGACATACTCTCTATAATTAATCAACATACCTAACTAATTGATAATTCGTAAAACCTCACTCTTTAAAGTCCTCAAAGCGCATAATCGATTTATTAATTACTTGCCTAATCCCCCTTCTTAATTAAGGATGGCCGCTTTTGCAACTAAATTGCCTCCCATGCCCCCCCCCACCCCCCCACAACACACACAAACAAAATAAATTAATTAATTTACGGTCATTTCTCTGGCTTACTCATCCACATGTTCAGAGAAGGAAACCATTGAGCTTCAAAAGGTTAGGCAGATAGCTTCCCACACATCAACGGGGAAAATAGGCCAATTTTTAGCCTTTCGTTTATTTCGATCAGCATAAATAGAGCCAGATGACATACAATCATATCGCACACCCTAAATAAAACTATTATGCGTTTAGCCCTGACTTGAACCTTTGGCGTTATATATCCTTAGGTTCAGATAAATTACATCCCAATACCATTGCTGATCGGAGAAATTTTATATTGACATTTACTTTTTTTGTGCAAGAACAAAATTAACATATTGTAGTACGGAAAAATTAAATACGAGTATGATGGTAATAATATCAATTGTAATTATTTTACTATTTCAAAGCTTTGATGCTTATATAATCTTAAAGATCTCTTGAAAGGACAAGAAGCGTGCATAAATCATAATTTCGTGCATATTTATGAACTCAATACAATATATCATTATCGATAGATATAAAATATTAAAAAAATCCTATTGTAACATGAAAGAACTTAAATACTAGAACCTATACGTACTTAATGTACATATATTTTCAATCAAATCAGAACAAATAGATTTTTATTACTTACAAAACCGAAACAGTATTATACTAGGTAGGCTTTTGTGTAATGTATAGGTATAGTGGGACCCTGCGTTGTGATGAAGTAAAGATTTTGGCAAACTATATATGTATGTCTAACACATAAGCCCCGAAGACTCTGGATTTTTGCTTGTTTGTAAAAGGTATATGATATTTCCGTACATTCCCTGTTATTCCCATAAATAGCATAACTTAAGAAATTACTCACGCACACTCACGCCCGAACGATCCTGAAGTTATATATATATAACATATATATATATATATCTTGTTTGAAACGTCGTCGGTGTATTGTCAGCGTAGTTGAGACTTGATGGCATGCAGCAACATTTGAAGGGCTTTCTGCTTTGGGATGTTATATACCCATTATGAAGAAGGGGGCGGCTTGATGGGGAATGCATGGGATGTGATGAAGTGGTCGTAGTCGTATCGTAACTGCGAGTAGTTGCTGCCAACGCTTCTTGTTCGATACCCTCTCCGGCCACTGCTCATTCTCGTAAACGCTACGCAACTTTTGGTCCGTTTCAGCCTCGTCCCTCTCTTCACTTCCTCCAACCTCAGCGTGTATCTCTCCCAGTTCTCCCTCCTGTAGCCATCTCCCGTTGATCGAGACCTCCCGAACAGTATCCCCATCAGCAATCCCGTTGACCTTGACCGACTTGGACCCCTCGGCTCCTTCACCGTCCTGCTCCGATTCACTCTTATATTCCCCCTTCCTCCTACATTATCATTCTCTTCTTCTTCTTCTTCTTGTGATGAAACTGGAATTTCTAGGGCTATCAGAGGCGTGGCCTCGCTCTGAACCTGTGCTGCTACTGGAACCAGCAGGTTGGCTCGGCACAGTGGGCAAGTGTAGTGAGACGCCAGCCAGCTCTCGATGCATTCCGGATGGAACACGTGGTTGCATCTCGGGATTAACCGCAGAGTTTCGTCGTCTTCGTACTCGTTCAGGCACACCGCGCATGCAAGTGCCCCTCTCCATTTCACCGTCGAGTACAAGAAAGTCGGGAAGCTCTGGATGATCTCCGGGCTTACACCTCGCCCCTGAGCGCGGGAAGTGGATCGCGCGGCCCCCATTGGAAAAGTGAGGTCGATGTGGCCTCGGAATTGGCGTCGGTGCCCACACTGACGACTGTACAGCGAAACGAAGCCTGATACGAAGAATACGATGACCACGACGCCCATGATGATGGCCACGCTCTTGTTGTCGTAGGTTACCGTCGGTGGCTCCATGAACTGGGAAGGTGCCAGCGGCGGCGGCGGAGTCATTGCCTGTGCCGAAACATGAGGCATAGTAACGCGGGTATGTTCATGGTCAAGTCTCAACAGTCTGGGGATACTTTTGGTGTTACTCTTCATTTCCTGCAAAAAGATTTATCCCCCCATTCAGCGTTACTCTTAATAAATTACACTGTAAAACACACCCCGAAGGCGGACAAATATACGATAGACGCCAACTCAGAGTGCGGCTAATATATATTGAGTGTACGGTTAATTAATTGTATCGGACAGGACTATATCGTGTGAGCAACGAAAATAATTAAAAACGGTGTTGATTGGTCTATATGCAGTTGAGATGGTTCAATCTCAGTTTTAACTAATTTTTAATTAACTTGATTAGACTTGATGAGTTTGGGAAGCTAGGACCGCACCAAAAATTTGGCGCCCCATCGTGAGTGCCCAAGGGATAATATTTGTTATTTAATTGGCAACTTAATAAGGACAGATAGGAGCGTAGAAAATGTCAGAACCAATCATATGCTCTGAAACCTCTGACCATGGATTATCTCCATGGGTTCATACGATTCACTTAAAAATGAATATCTGTCAATATCTTGACAAGATTAATAAAACTCGTAGCTAACAATTAAATAAGGAGGAAGCGCTTATTAATAAATGTGACCTCTGAATTGAAGTAGTCTTATATATGTGTCCCGTATCAAAACAGATGGAAAGCACGCAGATTTGATCCGTCCGTCGCTCAAAAGGAAATTGAAGGGTTATCGTATCAGCGTGTGTGGTGTTAATTTGTGGGGAGGGATCATGAGTAGTGATGATTTGAGGAAGCCACAGCGATTCAAGAACAACGTAACGCAGTTCGTAACTCTTGGATTAATCCAGTGAATAGGGGTCATACTCAATGCCCGTATGCGATTGGTAAAGGTGGTTGCGTATACGAAAAATAACAGGCTGCCAAGTAGTAATTGTCAGAATAGGTCACTCTCCTTCGTATTATATAGCAAGGAGGGTGACTTGGGGGAACTGATTACGTCGACCTTCTTGCGTGCTTCTCATGCTTGTTTAATTGGGTGGGAAATGGCCAACTCCACTCGAAATAAAAAATAAAGGAATCAAAAGTGGCTCCTCATCCTGACTTTGATCTTTATCGATAGACGACACCAATTCTCAGAGAATAGATTAGGAGACCCAAGGGGGGGTTGAAATGTTGGCATTAAGTGTCAAACATGAAGAATATATAAAGGATTTGAAACTTCTTTTTGCCGCTTAAGTTGCTTTGTGACTTGGAAGTCAGTCCCATGCCTCATGCATGCATTCGCAACATGAATGAATGATGATCAGAGTAAATTGGGAGACAAAACAGGAGTTGTTGGCCTCATGCACACCAAATTATTATCTGTGTAGCCTACATACCATCACTTTCTGTCATGTGTGTTCCTATATATCTAAATGCATCCTCCTCTTCCGTGGACATGATCCTGAGGTGTTTTGATCTCATCTCATCCAAATGAAATTAGTATTACTTACTGATCATGTGTCTATGTCAATCTATTTACGAAATTAGCAAAACTAATGACAAATATAACATCATCTTTCCGTGTATTCATACAATAAATGATTTATTTCTGAGGGGTCAAACTGGGATTCACTCATAAAAAATAAGCTTTCTAAATCGGTTGAAAATATATTTTTACACTGGACTTTGATCTGGTGTAGAAATAATCCGTGTAAAAAGTTTAATATTCTACACCGGTTGTATATGACCGGTGTAAACAATCAAATTTTTTAAATCGGTTATTCCATACAATTGGTTTAAAAAGTAATGTCAAAGTAAAAAAAGTCCAGAATAAAAAAACTCTATGTCCAAAATTATTTTCTTCGTCGTCATACATCTGAAGGAGGGGGAGAGTGATGAAGAAAAATATGTACCTGTAAAATGCAAGCAGATAACAAAAAAGAGGAAGAAAGAAAAAGCCAGAGAACCCATAAATGAAATAAACAAAAACTCAGATATATGCACAGAAATAAAAACCCATAAACGTCGTCACCTAATTGAAGATATCACAAAAATATCGTCACAATTTTTTTGGGTTACCTGCTCAAAAGCAAATAAAAATATATTTAAACAAAATCCAGAAATGAATGAGATAAAAACCCAAATATATACACAGAAATAAAAATCTAGAAACACCGTTACCTAATTGAAGATATCACAGAAACATCGTCACAATTCCTTTGACTTACCCAGTTAAAAGTGAACAGAAATATATTTAAACAGAATCGAGAAATAAATGAACAAAAAAATAGACATCCACCATCGTAGATCTGGGTCTTCTTCTTTGACGAGCTTTAGAGGCTACAACGACTAACTTCAACAATAGAGAACGACGAGCACATGTATGAGTTATCGCATATCTAGGTCTTCTTCTTCGACGAGTTTTAGACGGTGTGTTACAAAAATGGAGCTTCCTGTCACCATGTGTTCTCCCTTATCCAGTTTTCTCCATGAACGACGATATTATTTGTGAAGATAGGGAATCATAAAAAATTAACGCTTTTTGTTAGATTTTTAACATCAAAGACATTTTACACTAGATGTAATTCTATCAGCTGTAGATAAGACTGGTTTAAAAATATGCTTTTTAAAACCCCATTTTTAAATCAGTCACTGCGGAACCGATTTAAAAAAAATGACATGTGATATTTTTGTAAATAAGATAAAATATTTACACCGGTCATGTGTACAACCGGTGTAAATATTTCATCTTATTTATAAAAATACCATCGGTCATGACACCGATCATGTTTATAACCGGTGTAAATATTTTATTTTATTTATAAAAATACCACCTGCCATTTTTTTAAACCGAAGTGACCGATTTAAAAATAGGGCTTTAAAAAGCCTATTTTCCACTAGTGTGTGTATGATATATCAGAATAAAAAAATATCATTTATAAGGTATTTATTATTTTATGGAGGTAGAACCTCTAAATTTTTTTATAAACGAAAAAAATGGATACCTTGATTACAAGCGAAATATATATATATATATATATGTGTGTGTGTGTGTGTGTTGAAAAACAGAGATCGGAAACTACTGGCAAAGGATAAAGTCATAAAACTGAAGATAGACAGAAATACAGGAGCTGAAAATCACATACTATTGGGCTTAAAATTCATAGTGGGCCAAACCCGGATACAATAATATATCGAGACCCATTAAAAGTTACAATACTATTTGGGCCTACGGGCAACCCATTTGACTCGTTAAGCAATACAAGCCCATGTTATAAAATGGCGACGTTTTAGGCAGACGGGGGGGATTAATTAACGTAAGAACATTCTCAACACTGACTCAGCCTTCGTGCCTCAGTCTCTTTATCCCCTTTTAGCATTCAGTACCCGTAATAAAGTACCCCCCTTGCCTTTATTATAATACATTTTATTGTAATTCCTAATACAAAACCCTTCATCTAAAATTATATAATCCTCTCTAACTAATTGATTTCGTTGAAAGTAATTTTAAAAGCTCGAAGTTATTAGCCAATTCTAATTTATTTAATATATTTTAAGTTATTGATAGGCCCTTATAATAAAAATCAAAGGGAGTAGCTCGCTCCCTCGTGTGACATTCGTAGTTTCGTACTTTTCATCAGCGTTGTTGTGCTATTTCCCCAGCATAGAGACCTTCCATGTCTCTATAATGTATGGGGTCACTTGGTTTAACTACTCGTTCTTATCAAAAAGTTACTTCTCTTTCCAATAAGTTTAATTTACACATATCTCGCATGCATAATATTAATGTCGTAAATAAGATTTATAAAAAAACAAAACAAAACGTAGACATAACCTATGGCATCAATAAAATAACTGAATAACTGGAGAAAAAAACCTAGCCTCTAATCACAATACGTTACCTGCCACTCAACATGTTTTGTCCATGTCCCATTGAGTTTCGAGTGGCGAGTCATTCATATATATATATATGTTTAGAAACCGATCTAGACCATCGATCCGTGTTTAAATTAAATATATTCGTACGTAATTATGATCCATCGTGAAGAACTATGATACGTACACATGCAAGCAGGCACATGGTTTTGGGAAGAAGCGGTTTCGCTGCATTATATTGCATCGGTTTCGTTTGTGGGGCTTAGGAATGGACCAAATTGCTTCTTGCCCGTTGGTCTTCCTCGGTCCATATACCGGTTTTCAACATACAGACCCCATTTTATTGCAACATGTTGCCTCTTTACACCTAACCCCCTCCAAGCCCCCCTACCATATTTTCTATTCTGCATATTCACAGAAGTTCCCATCCCATTCTACTTTATTACTATTATTTCATGTCCTCCATGCATTTTGGTACGTACTAAGTTGTGGGAATTGTAGATTCGTTGTTATATACAAGTAGTATATGTAATGGAACAAAACCAGGAGGTTATTAATTTCATTAATCTCCCCCGTGTCTGTGCGTGTGTGTGGAAGACAACGTTCTCAATATTGCAAAAGTATTTATCGAAGCGTAAAAATTAACAATTCATGCACGTGTCTCTGCGCGTGTGCGCGTCTCTTTCTATATATATTAGGGCAAATTGGAGGCAGAACAAGTAAGCCACACGATTCTGGCTATAGCTATAGTCTAGGTCTTGTTAAAATATTTTCTATTTGATCGTGCATTCCCATAGCCTGCGTTGAGAAGAAACGCCAGTTTTATAATCTCCTTCAAGTGTAATTGCATGCTGACAAGCAAGACGAATTTTAGGATATACCATACAAATTAAACACGGTGTTGCCTTATTCTCCGTCGTATAAAATCAAATTAAACAGAAACAGCGCTGAATGATGTTTGATAACATGTTGAAATTTGCACAGAGAAAGTGAGAGGCTTCGAATGAAATGGATCGCGAGGCACATAATAAAGAAAGAAAGAAACCCCGGTTTTGCCAACATGCCCGTACTACCTCTGGTCCTTAATAGTTAAGAAGATCAACTACTTGAGAGTTATATTTAGTTATAAATATAAGATATTTATTTATTTTATATATAATATTTATCATTCTTTTTAAATTAATTTATCTAACTTATAAAACGATTTATAATATAATGTTATATAATAATACTTTAAAGATATCTTGTCACATATGTGATAATTTACTAATTTATTTAGTTTATTTAATCTATCTAAATTAATTAAATATATTTTATATTAAGAATCGGAAAGAATATGTTCTTACAAAAAAATGGACTGTAATATATTACAGGCTCCCAAAGCCCATCGATCTTAATTATTGGAAAGTATAATTAAAGATTAACGGTACAATTCATTTCTATATATTGATACTTTATTAAATAATTTCTTAAAATATAAACTTACAGTATATGAGCTATTTTCAAATAAATTAATTGATTTTTGCATGATTAAAGGATATTACTATAATTTAGGGCTAAGGTTTGTCCAAGCCAATACGTAATGAAGTATTATTTAATATGTATCTAACACTTTAAAATATTTTATAGTTTACAGTGCTAAACGTATTTAGAAGAAATATTTTAAAATGCTAGATAAATTACAAAATACTTTTAAGATGTTTAACACGTATACAAAAAAAAAAAAAGATTTCAAGGTGTCACACCTGTGAAAATACATTGAGACCTCAACCGTATCATTTATGCCAATAAAACTATTAAATTGGGTAAAACGCTGCTTTACATCAAGTAGTATTTAATAAAAAGAAAATAAAAGGAAGGGAAAGTGACGTGCATCTGAGAATATGAAATAAAATCATTGCTCTTCTGTCTGTTGTCTTCTCCTATTTCTAATCCAGGAAAATGATTGTACTTGTTATCAAGGAAAAGCATAACTTAATATTTATTTTAAGAAATACAACTCGATGAGTCCATCGTATCTGGGGAGTGTGGCGGGTAACAATAATATTAATTTAAGCACCGCCAGCATAAACAAGTCGAGGGGGCAGTGATGAACTACTGATGATTGCTTACTGCATTTCTGAATATGGACATTAGTTTCTTATTTTTGGTCATGATGCACAAAGACACAGCTTGTGTTCGCAGCTCCATTCCCGTCAAATTGCTCCCAATTAATTGACTTATGTTGCATGAAAACTCGTATAATAATTTGAATTATGACTTAGGAACGTTATAAATATTTATTTTATTTGGATTTACAGTATACATAATTTTTGTCCGGAATTGTTTTTACTGGAGCTAAGCAATGACAGTTTCATGAGTCGTGCATGCAGTTATCAAATTTCAAATACATGATCGACGTACGCATGAAATTGAAAGTATCTTTACTGATTATTAGTGAAGCATAATGAGATAAAAATTTGTATCAATCACGTCTCACTCAACGAAAGGAAAGCATTGGACATATATATTCTGTAGATATGGGATAAAATTAAAACAATCGTAATTATTAGATAAACTTATGTTCAGGAAAAACTCACCCATAGTCGTCGGGAATTCATCGAATTTAATTTCTTTTAACTATGTTTAAAAATATATATATTTACATATTTATTACTTTTAACTAATGTTTAATTAAAACAATTTGCTTAGTCGTAACTTATAGTAGTATATAGGACGGGGGAATATCTAATTATTGGTTGTCATGCAAATTCTCTCCGCCCCCAACACACGCGTAACTTGATCAGAAACCTCCAGCTAGACCTACGGGCCAAGTTGGAGGGCCCACCCGGCTACTTAACTTTAACCCACCCGCTAATCTAATTAATTTATACCCAACCTCAGCCACATCCCATTCCTCCACAGCTATATCTAGGGAATGAGCGCCACGTCTCAACTTTCAAACTTGTCATCTCTCATGCATATATATATATATAAAAGAAGAAAGAAGCAAGCGTATATTATATAAGAAACTGTTTTTGTTCAAGTAAAATACTGAAATCCATTCATTCAGAAGAGAATTACAAGACTTATATACCCTCTTTTCAATTCTATAAATAAGTCACCCATCTAAATGTCTCAGATAGTAATTTTCTCCTTTCAATAATTCCCTATCGTATTTGCTCTAAATCCAGGATCAACCAACTGTTGAATACAGTACTGCAACTCCTATGCGTGTATCTGATAGCATACAGGGTCAGGAGAAATCTGCACAGCAGCCGCCACTACATATAAAACAAGAAACGGTTTCCCAGAATTTGAGGTCTTCACGACAGAGTTCTTCGCTTATTTATTTAATATCACCCATCTATCTGAGAACAGGGCTTCGCCTTCTTGCCAATAAATTAAAAAACCCAATTCGCTCAAAAAATGGTCGAAGCAGATCTATTATTAATTATACATAAATTAATTAGTAAATAATGAGACGACCTGTACGTAGCGCCCGGCTTTGCCTCGGTTACCAAGCTGTATGGAAGCGGGTTTTGCGGTGGAAGCACATGCGAGTAATTACCTTTTTAATCATTCTTAACTGCAAAGAAATCAGGACAGCTCTTGTTTTGATTAGCTGCAACCCCGCTTCCAAATTCGGACAAAATGCTTGAATGACGTGCGTTACCTATCTATGCTCTATAGTTCTATAGTATAGCCTCTATCCCCCTCTGCCAATTGCTATTGCCATGTATCCTACTTTCTTGCTCATCACGTGTTCTCACTTGGCTGTTTATACTTACTTTGACCTGCATCCAATTCTGATCAAGTTTAATGTCTGATCATACTAATTTGACTTTGTTTAGTGTTCAACTGTATGGCTCTTGATTTATTAACTAAACAAAAAAAAAATTGTTAGTATGCACTATACAGTACAGTTTATATTTTGTATTAGATAGAGTATTAATTTTTACTCTCTCTCATTATCCTTATTAAATATGGGTTAAAGAGCACTTACTAATTGGTATCTTATAATAAGAATAAGGAGAGTGTGAAATATTAAATTATATCCTAACTTAATAGAATTATAGTAAATATATAGTTTGCTCACCCCTTTGATTTTTTTAGGGGACCCTACATATATCCAACCCAGCGTTGGGTGAAAAAGGTCCGATCCAGGGAAAGTGTGGAACTGGACAGAACTGATTCTAAGCCTCGCAATTTTGATAGCTACGTAGGACAACAATGCGAGCAATAAGGAAACTGATCATTTTGCTTCCCCTGTGCTGCCAGTTCACGATAATTCCGGTGATCCCGTCCAACACAAAACATGGTTTGGCTGAGAATATGTATTGAGGTACAACATTTATCTCCTCATATGTAAATATAGAAAGCATTAATTTACGGAGTGTAAGCTTTCAAACGTTATCATTAAAACGTTATTAAACGAAATATGCCAACCTGATCGATGCAAATTATCTCCTCAGGTTATTATTATCAAAAGTTAATATCCGCGCAGAAACGCTGCCCCCACTGTCTCCACAATTTTTAGATATTTTGTACGCGCTCACGAATTCATTGAATCCAGACAGTATATGTTTGGTGTTTCTCCTCGCTGATCTGAATGTCCGTATTCAAAATATTTTTACTGAGAGATGAAAAAAATCAGTTTAAATTACTGGTACGTATGATATATATATCGTCGATATAAACATACTCCTGCAAGAAAAGTACAGAGAGTCGTGTTATGCATATATAAATTGGGGACGCTTGAGCCCATTTCAGAAACTCTTGCACATGACCTATTGGTCTTCTAAAGTTTTCCACAATTTCCCTATCTAAACATTGATAAAAGAATTATGTGATATTGTAGTTAAATCGCTAATAATATTAATATTAATATGATATATAAGTTTGTATTATTCATAGTTAGTTATAAAAATATAATTCACTTCAAATTTTACACAATGAAACCACATTTATTTATTTATATTTGATAACCTTTTGAGCCACCTAATGTTTAACACTTTCCTATATCTTATTAATAGTTATATGAAGAATCGATTATTTTAGATTGAAACTGTTCGTAGAAATCTTTTTTAAATAAGGTAAGATTTAAATCTCAATTTTTTCACTTTGTAGTTTACATTTATTTAGTTATTGCATTGTAAAAATATAATTTTTTTTTCAAAGATAATATGCAAAATGACCCCTCATGCCCTGGCTAGAGATATCTACAAGACACGCATGCAACTCTCTTCTGTGGACCATTTTTTGCGTCATGCAGGGACGGGGTGATAAAAAAATAATATTAATAAGCGGGGAACATATATTGCACGTAGGCTCAAACATGAGTTTGATGGGAAGTTATAGCTTAGGTTACATGCAGGGGATGATTATTAATTGCGGATGCATGCATCTTATACAGTAAATTGATTAATTAATATGAGATATGATGATGAAGGGAAGCTTTAATGTAGAATAAGGGGAACTCGATACGCTCTGGCTGGCTAGCGTAATAAGACACTCAACACGTACGGTTAACAAATGAACGGTTTCGTAAGCTCTCAGCTTTTGATCATCAAAATTCTGATAATGGAGTTTAGAGGGGGTAGCCGCTAGTCGTAGATCTTAATCAATCAATCAATCAATCAAAGTCTCCCTTTCATTAAGACTCGATTTCAATCAGGGAATCTCTTAAATTACAATTCCCCCCGATACATTCCAAGTAATGCCAGTTGGGGTTTGGGTTTTTCTTTTCCTAATGGATTAATCGTTTCCTAGTCATAGATCAGAGATTGGAAGCTCAGGCATATTAAATGCAAGCCGAGGGAATAATCGTAGAGCTGAATTGATTAATGATATGCCGAAGATTATATATCGTGGTGATAGTAAAATTCACCCTGTACATGGAGATGGCCGAGAAAAAGGGGAAGAAAACCTAGGGATTGTCTCATCGAGATGTGGTCAAATGGTTGATACTTAATAAAGAGGCATGGTGAAACCTTTTCGTCTTCGGCAAGAGTAAAATACGGAGGTGGTAAAAAATCTAGTTTCCCCTTTTTTTTTTCTTGGGAAGTTGCGTGGAAATATATATAAAGGGATTCTGATTGACTGTATATCATAACTTTATATCTCTTACACGACAATAAACATAATTAAATAAGCACATGAGGATAACTCTAATTGTAGCGGGGGAAATGGAAGGAAGCAGGACTAGTGACAAAGATTAAAATAGTAAAAAATATTAAACGATGTAGAAGGAGGAAAATATTATTGAAGAAATAAAAAACAGGGGGGTGGGGAAGACAGTACAGGGGCCTCGGAAAGTGGAACTAAGGAAGCGAGAGGGGGGGGAGAGATGGCAGATGAATAGAGTGGCTCTTTGTGTGGTCACATGGATTCCTCTGATGTCTGACCTTGTCCTCACCCTCCTCAACTCAGCTGTTCTGTTTGGTCGTTGTTCTTTCTTACCTTTCTTTCTTTCTTTTTTATTTTATTTTAAAAATCCATTTCCCTGCTATGGATTTTTCTGAGAATCTCTCAGTTATTTCCAGCTTTTCGTCACCTCTCTCTTTTTCATGTCCATGTGTCCGACCAAATTATTACCAAATGAAACCTCTCCATATTCTATTATAACTAACAGGCCAATACACAATTATATAAGTATTCCTCTTCAGCTAAAAGACTATCTAGCCCCTGAACTCAACTTACTAAGCGCATGCAGACAAGGGAGATGACCTTCCTCGTCCCTCCCAATGCAGACCCTGCTTTTGTTCACGAAATTGGTATGGTATCTCATACATTAGGCTGTTGTTTCTGGCCCCTCGCCAACCAACCATTATTCGTATTTGTAAGCTTACACACCTAATTAGAATGGACTTGTTGCATTCAAAACTATATTCGAATCCATCTAATTTTGTTCTTTTAGAATTAATTATATGTGAGACGTTCCAGGGGTAAGATCCAGTTCACGAATCGAGATTCGGTGAGTATATCTTATTGACACTTGTCTAAAGAAAAAAAAAAATCCCATTTGTTAGTTCATTATATATAAAGTGTAATATTTTATTATAAAATTCATTTGCAGAGAGGTAGCTCATGAGTAGAGTTACATATATAGTTTCCAGTAGGTGACGAGAGAATACTCTGTATGTGCGTGTCTCTATGTATATCTCTGCTCCTTTGGTTTGAGTTGTGAGTTAGGAGTGGCTTGCGGGCGGTCAAGGAAGTGGTCATACGAAGAAACCTCACGTGCAATCTCCTGTAGTATTTTGTTTGAATAATCCTGCTTCAAGTTGCAAGACTTTCTTCCTCGGCTCGATGATATAAGGCCAGTTTCGTCGACCATTTCGGAACCTATTGCACTCGTGCTCCGAGCTTATGCTACCTTTCTCAGTTTCTTCCTTTCCTTCCCCAAAATCTTCTTCCACAGCATCTCCCTATACCCCTAGATCATTGTCTTCCCTTCGCTCCGACCTCTCCCTTTCACTCTGTCTCTCAGTACCTTGCTGGCCAAAAAAAGCAGTGTGTCCTTTAGTGAGCAACAGGGAGAGCCGCGGAAAACTCTGATCCGATCCGAGTGAACAATAATGGCGCTAGAGGCTGTAGTTTTCTCGCAGGATCCCTTCTCGTATAGTTGCTGCAAGGACTCGTACTCCTTTGCCGCAGCTTGGAACCCCGACGACCATGGCTTTCATGAAGAAGAAGAGAAAGCCGCCGTCGGAGTACTCATCAACAGTCACATAGAACCCAGACGTGTCCATGCAACTTGGGATTCTAACTCTTCTCCTGAGGCCTGCACCGCTCGCCGATCGCTGATCTCCCCTGCTCCCTTGGGTCGGCGTAAACGACGTCGCACGAAGAGCGCCAAGAACAGGGAGGACATGGAGAACCAGAGGATGACTCACATTGCGGTGGAGCGCAATCGACGGAGACAGATGAATGACTACCTGGCGGTGCTCCGTTCCCTGATGCCTCCATCTTACGTTCAAAGGGTCAGCTCAAACTCCAACCCCCTTTTCCTCTGCTAAGTACAGCGCGTCCTATTTGTAATAATTTGGTTCTTATTTTTCAAGTCAAGAATGAGGCCCTAATTAATTATGATATTATTACCGACGTAGAACATGGTTTTTGTTTCTGTGGGCTCAAACAGGGGGACCAGGCGTCTATAATAGGAGGCGCCATTAACTTTGTGAAGGAGCTAGAACAGCTATTGCAGTCAATGGAGGGACGAAAGAAGAAGACGAAGCAACAAGATCAGGAGTGTGGGACGTGTAGCTCGCCCTTTGCCGAGTTCTTCACGTTCCCGCAGTACTCCACCCATGCAAATCACGGCAATACCAGTTCCCAGCAATGGGCCGTCGCTGACATTGAAGTCACCATGGTCGACACCCACGCCAACCTCAAGATACTCTCCAAGAAACGCTCCAACCAGCTCACCAAGATGGTCGTTGGCCTTCAAGCTCTCAGGCTCACCGTTCTCCACCTCAACGTGAGCACCCACGACGACACGGTCTTCTACTCTGCTAGCGTCAAGGTCGCTTCCATTTTCTCCACCTTAATTTATTATTTTATATATGTTCCATATAATTAAAAAGATCTTTCCCCGTTCTGATTACGCTATCACATGTTCTTCTTTGGAATAGAATATTGAAATTTTACAATTTCATGTCTGTGATTTGGACCGAACAGCTTGAAGATGGGTGTGAGCTGAATACGGTGGATGAAATCGCTGCTGCTGTGAATCAACTGTTGAGCAGAATCCAGGAGGAGTCGCCTTTCTGCTAAGCCCGAAGATGCCTCTCTCTTCATTTTTTTTTGTGGCTTTATATTGGGGATATCTCGTCTCTCTAACGGAGGCGATATAAAGTGTCGTTCTGAATCTAATTATTATGATGTCTCAATCGACCCTCTGAGATAACTAATTGTGTGAGATATTAATGTTTTAGTTGAAAAATGCCGTGGTTGTGCAATGTGCGGTGGCTGCAAGCATGTACCTGCGACTATGCGTCACAAATCTCGAATGGAATTACGTACATATGTTACGTGTCAAATAAGGATGCTCCAGGGGTTTTTCCCCCTCCTCATGGTCCAGTGGTTGGAAATTAGTCCCCAAAAGTAAACGTTAAACAAATGGTCAAATAAAAAAAAAACGTTAAACAATAAAAAGGGGTATATATTCAATTGCGCAAGGCATCCTTCTGTTAACCGTATATATGCATGCGAATCATTAATTAATGTTAATGTTACTTCCGTTGGGATTAAATTTGATCTCTTTGGTTATTATTACCTGTACGATACAATGAATTATAACCTTTTTTTTTAAAGAGAAAAGAAAAAAATGAGGACGTTTTGAATCGCTTATACGTGACGCAAATAGCTAGAATTGAACCGAGTGGAAAGCATAATGGTGAGTTGGGGGTTGATGATATATTTGCCGTACAACAAAATTACCTAATCCCAGCCTTGATATGATTGGAAATAACCAACCATGAGATTTTTCATTTTTGGCGAGAAACCGACCATCGTTTTCAATTTATATCTCATCGTACATGCTCTCTATTTCGCGCTTGAAATTATCGGAGACTGAAATTGAGACTACACGGTGACCCAACTTTCGAGAATGCATGGTACCGTACTATGGATTCCTTCCGATTTTATGCTGCCCTGTCGACAAGAGCTTTCCAAAAACCAACGGCCATATATTAACGTCCCAGTAAATCGACGGTAGCCATCGCAAAACAAGAGGATAAAACAACACGCATACAACGTGATTCAAGGGGAACAATGTTTATACTCTCAATCTCCATCTCCAAGGTTCAATTTTATGCAATTTAATATTCTCAATATCCATGTTCGAGGTTGAATTGAAGACCTTCGGTCTTTTTTAATGACAATGAGAATGTTTAGTCTTAAACAAACAAACTCTTCAAAAAATTGTCCATATTTTTTTTTTTATTGCTGAGCCGCTTGAAGAGTTGGCTTAAGCTTCTAAAATGGCACAACCCCGGTTCATTATCAATATAATCTCTTTATTCTAGAGATATTTATTACACAATGTAAGATTAGCCTAGTTTTATTTTTAACAGAGATATTCGAGGTCTGGGCGTTTTATAAGTAACCCAAGACTAATAGCAAGCTTCAGTCGGATAACCTTTTTACGGTTACACTATCCAATCGAGTAAGCTCTTTATATATAAATCAATCTCGATCAGTTTAGAAGTAGCTGTATATGAGTTGGAGTGACGTTTAATTATTCGGAAACTATCCATTGCAGGATTATGAAATTAGCTAGCTCTTCTGAAACCCTTCTCATCGTGCCCTTGGCTTTTAAAATAAAAGATAAACGAAAAGGGAAACAGAGACGAAGATCTATATATGGATTGGGTTTCAAGAATCAAACTTGTAATCAAAATGGGGGCAGAATCATTACGAATAGTTTGACAGCAACGTCCCCCATTCCTATTGATTGGATTAGAGAATGGGTAATTAATTATACAGGTACCTTCCATTTTGTCTCTCACATGTAAATATTCTCTTAGCGTCCTTTTATCAATATCGTCTTTGTTAGCTTCTCATAAGCTGTGCATGATTAATCGATCACACTGTTCACAAGAAAATTATAGGCTATGAATTGGATGGATCGGCCAAGAAGATTCGTGGGAGAGAAGGCAACCGACAGACATTCATACTAGCTGAAGCTGAAACCTTGACGTAATAGGCAAACATCCACGTCACGCACGTTTAAATATAGGATACCAAGCATAACAAATAAAAGGAGCAGTCTAGCTATTTATATTCATCAACTATGCGGCTTTGAATGGTCGTTGAACGCCATCGAGGCATGGCCATAAAGAATAAATATAATTAAAGACATGGTCGAATGGAGAACTTGTTTCTATAATTGCCCAAGAAGTAATTAATGAGGATAAACAACATCATCATTTCTTTCTAATTGTTATATGTCGACCCCTCTGTTATTTGCACGCTTTATTTATATTCTGATTTACTGTTCTATGTCGGTAAAAACAAATACTAGATTTTCAATTAAACGGTATACAGCCAGTTGGCAATAAATCATGTCAATTCGTTTTAATGTGTAGTTTACATATAATTTGTTATTGTTCAACTAAATTATTTGTAATGTTTTTGACTGCATCATCCATCTTTTATGCACATTCGACAAATTCGATCTAGCTAGATTAGGTACAAGATTCATAGAAATGCATTTTTCAGAAAAGCAAAAGTGTAGCCCGCAGACTTACAAGACGAATATATACAAAAAAGTTAACTTTTGAAAATAACCCAAGTCATACGTCAATATATCCATGCCATTTTGAAACGATATACCGCCAAATATATAAGATAGCTTTTGTATCTTTACTCTCCACCTTTCGTCCGGAAGAAGAAAGTCTCCACCAACTATAAATCGCTCTGCCTGAGATTCAATGGTCATAATCATTGGCCTTGCACTATCGTGTGTCGATGAGGTGGCACTAACATCTCATTCCCCTCGCCCAAAAAAAAAAAAAACCACTCCATCTTCTAGCTAGCATCGTCATGGTATAATTACCGATTAATTCAATCAGTAATTATATTATATTCGCCAGCCCATGACCATTGGTTAATTCAATCGGGTTAAAGGTGTGATATTGATATAATTCTGTCTAATTTTTATTATTTTTTAAAGGGGCAAAAGCGTGATAATTGGTGGAAAAATCGTCACCATAGGAAGTCATGACATCAAATTTATGATTTAGAAATTTAATTATGATGGTTTCCCGAAGGTCCCATTTGTGCATGTCAACTTCAACTCAGCAAGAAAAAAAAATCCGGATCATTTCCTTTCGCTTTCGGTCTGATACAATGTGCCACCCCTATACCCACAGATATAATTTACATCTCCCCCAGAATACTGTACAAATGTCATTGCTTTATGACACGCAGAGAACGTACTCAATTGTTGCTTTGAAAAACAATTCAAAATATGAGTATAGTAGACAAATTACTGTTTCGAAGAGGGGACTATATATGATTATGATTAGACCTTGCTGGATGTAAATTAATTTGATCCGTAAGTGATGTGTATATGCTTGGTCCACCAATACCACCAGTGATAATCATAAGCAATTGAATATATTTTCGCATCCAAGTCATGGAAGATCCATTAGATCTTGTTGTCGCTTTAGGGAAAAAAGGAAAGATTTATAGAGGCAAACTTACCTTGCCTTAAGAAGCTTCCCAAGGGCCGATCCTGTCTTATCCATTCAAATTCAATTATGTGATATCTTGGCATTCATCAACACTACTGTGCATGGCTCCATTTCTAAACATCCTTTTTAATTCTTAGGGCCCCTTTATGTTTCTTCTCTCCTTCTGTCCCCTGTTATTAAACTTCGACTTTCGTCGTGGAATTGATGGAGTAATCTCAATTCGTCTCATTATTTAACCTTGAAAGCAAATTCAGACAGTTTAAAGTGCTTGGTGGAGATAATGTCTGTTGGGAGATATTCTCTGGGACTAAGCTAGCTAGTGCTGGTACAGGTTAATTTTGAGGTATCATCCAAGAAGTTTCGCAAAGAATATCGTGGGAGTTCCAAATCATTGAGTTTTGAAAAAGAGGCTGCTTTTCCGGGAAAAAGGTACACCATTTCCCATTTCGCCAGGGAAAAATGCTAGCGGGATGTTCTTCCAAAAGCCTTCATGGTATACTGACTCTTTGGATGGTCACTTAACCTTGGTTTTAAAGAAGTTTTTGTTTAAAGGACTTATGGATTAAACCATGATTTAAAACTATAAGTTTGAATAAGCTAATATGAATAGTTTATGTAACAGTAAAAGAACTTATAGACTGTTTAATTACTATTTTACCTTTATTTTTCTCACACACTATCTCATCTCTCCTCGATCGTCTATACTATCTCCCCTCTCCCTCATATTCTCTTTCGTCCCCCGTTGGCAAAACTTCCTTGGATGACGTTCAAAGCTTTGCCGTCATTGAAGCTGGAAGAGGGCTAACAGTGATCTCCTCTACCCTCATCTTCTTCTGCTGGCGAGATTAGGAAGACGGCTAACGGAGAAATGGTGGCACACTATTGCCGTCACGTCTGTGCTCATCGTCATCGCTTGAGGTCTGATGGAGAAGCTTTATCGTCGTCGCCTATGGTCTAGAATCTACGAGGAAATAAGAAGAATAAT
The DNA here is from genome assembly GCA_037074615.1 of Leucaena leucocephala. Taxonomy (NCBI): domain Eukaryota; kingdom Viridiplantae; phylum Streptophyta; class Magnoliopsida; order Fabales; family Fabaceae; genus Leucaena; species Leucaena leucocephala. Next base: position 2,433,668 of record CM073517.1, on the reverse strand, counting down.
AAGTGAACAATGCTCTCTTGGGAAGTAGATGATGTGAGAATAATATTTTTTTTATCTTATATATTTTTTAGTAATTTATCAATCATAAAAGTTCTTCTAATAATAACCATCCAAACATCCATTTATTCAGAACTTTTTTTTTTTCAGAAACTATTTTATAAAAGTCGTCTAAAAGTTATTTTTTTCTTCTTCCAAAAATCACTTCCCAAAAGCCTATATAAATGGACCACAATCAAACGTGAGTGCAGTGTATTATACAGGGCAAGAGGTGAGAAATATATCACTCATAACTTACAAATAGTACGATTTTAAATAAAATTTATATATATCTAGATAAATTAATAATTATATGCATTAATCATATTTGTCGAGAAAAAGCTTCTTGTCGATAAATGAATAATATTCCACTGTTACGAGTTTACGATTATTCGAAGCAACCATCAGACAATGGAGAGCGGGGAAAAGTAATGGAATAGGAAGCAATTATTGCCATGTGAATGTTTCTTTGTGTAATAACTGGAGAATAAATTTTTATACTTTTCTGGTGTTACAGAATAAAACTATAAAAGTTTGCCTGTACCCGTTTAGAGTTTCGACTATGAGGGTGAGGGGTCACCCAACCTTGGCGTTCAAATGAGACGTGGCATCATATCATTGGTAAAGTTAATGCTGAATCATGAACATGACATTTTGGCTAACATATTGAGTTTTCTCTCTCTCTTTTTTGTTTTTAAAAAAAATCAAAACATTGGACGTTGAGCTGCAGAAGTAGTTTCTTTTGTCGTGTTGTTTTGGGGGTGGTTTGTGGAGATTCTTGTTGTATTTTTTGTTGTATAAAAAATTTAGATAATTTTGGTACAGATTATCTATTAAGATTAAGGTATAGTTTTAAAGTTCAGAGAATACTTATAGGAGACTTACGAGATCGTCTAATAAAGGAGTTATCACGACTGCAATGAAAATTGAACTCACATCTTTATAAGATATGAGCATATTCCTTATTACATGTGCTAACTCCCATTGATGATATTCTTGCTGTAGTATGGCTGGAAAGACCGATATTTAATCGGAAGGACCTTGGTGGGCGAAGGACTCTATTTTTTTTTTGTATAAAATTTTTTTAAAAAAAATTAAGTTTACTCACGATTTAAAGATATGATAATTTTTTTCTCCTCTTAAATAAGGACTTGTTTAGAGCCTTGGTAATGCAAGAGGCTCATTCTCATAGTTGGGCCATCACCTCACATATAGCCCAAGAGCCTTCAGAAAAGCAAAGCAAACCCAAAGTCCCAAACTACAACCATAAAAACTAAACCCATATTGAGAAGTGCCTTTTGTAACAAAAAAAAAGTGCCTTGTCCAAAATCTATCTCCTCCTCATACTTGGTCATTGCAAAAATAATGGCACCCCCAATGTTCACACATTCCATGTTGTGGTATTAGAAAATTCTAGCGGTGAAGACTTGAATTAAGACTCCTGTAGCCTCTCGTGGATACGATCCTGCCGCTGCAGGAGACTGACCTCTTCATCAAAACTGGGGTTACGCGAAGACACTGTGCAATTGAAGAGCCACGCGCTGATTTGAATACTGTTGAATAGTCACCGCCTTTCTTCAGAACAATGACCGCGTGTCGTCCAGTTTCACCGTTTACATGATCAACGCAAGAATCCACTAAAACAGAGCTCGTTCCTTTTTGTATTTCATCCACAGTCTGTTCATTCTCATCAACATCCGGGCACTGCTTCGACATTGACTCATGAGCGAACTCTTCGGCTTCCCCCGCTTCTCCTGTTCCCTCTCGGTTTTCGGAGACCACAGTAATTAATTCAACACCATTCCGCTCAACTTGTTCTTCTTCATTTCTTTCCACTGTGTTAGAGTTTTCCTCCACTGAACTCACATCTAAGACGGCCTCATCGGAACTGGCATTGTTAGGGACAATTACGGCACGACAAAGAGGACAACTGGTATGAGACCGCAACCACGTGTCGATACAGAGGATGTGGAAGGCGTGGTTGCACTTTGGCAAGATTCTCAAGGTTTCGTCTTCCTGGAATTCATTCAAGCACACTGAACACTCGGTTCCCTCGATCAACCCCTCGCCTTTTTGTACTTACGGACCGTAATGGAGTTTATGATGGACTGCTGTAAACCAATGGCGGTGATCAACCAGATAGGGTGATCAACTTGATTCTCATCAACAAACTCATCCTCGAGTCCGTCTGATTGGGTGGTAAAGGATCCATTGCGTATCTGCCGACACCAATCGGAGTAGCACTTTACTTTGAGAACGTAGAAACCGACAAGAACAAATATGACGGTGAATAGTGAAGCAACGATGGCCAAGTAGGACGAGATCTGATTACTTGGAGGTAAAATGGGCGGCGGCGGAGGCGGGAAGTAATGGTCTGGGTAAGAGTAGCAGCTGTAAGGACAAGATGGGTCACAAAAATAAGAACACCCTTGGGTTTGATTTGCTGTGGGTGATGCGGGGAAGAGCTTTCCGTGCATCCTGGAAAAGAATTACAGACAACTTGTAAAAAAGTAAAAGGAAAAGGGGGAATGATGTGTTGTGAGAAGCGTGAGATGTCTGTTGTCAGAATTAAAAGAGAAGGGAAAATGTTACTAGTTTAACAGTCTCTTTCAAAGGTTTAAGTGGACACCGATGTGTTTGTTGTGGCTGGTAAATGATAACAAGTCGGAAAGAGGCTTCGCGCCTCCCTGCTATTTCTGTTGGTTTGTCTAACGACTGACTAATTATGTCCTGCAGCTTCCTGTTTGCAATTTTTTGCTACAGTTCCCTATTCCTTTGTTTTGGTATGCGCTTGAGTTCCTTTGCATTGCCAACCACCGATAGCCCTGGAAAGGCTTGACATTTTTATTATTAATATTTTAAATTTATTGTATACATGATTGCAAATATATTTTGAAGAGGAAGTGAGAACATACTCGGAGGATCATGGAGCAACCTTTGCAAGTGTGTTGGTGTTTAGTTCAAATCACGATGATCATCTGTGGTGCATTCACTGCGACTCTCCTAAGTATCCTTTCTATGAAACATGTTTAGTGCAGTGTATCCCGTATTGCTTCAGAATTTCGTGATCTATCTTCATTTTCAACGGGATTCACATACAGCACACTCTCAACTTTTCGCTTTGCTTACAATTTGGATAGAAGGAGACAAACAAATAAACCCAACATTTTTGGGCCTACTCAAATGAACACCACATTGGGCCTATGTTGGCCCAATAAAACTGCAGAGCTTCTGTTACTTGACCCGATATGACGATACTAGAATGTAAAATACCCATTTGCCCAACCAAAAAAGAAAAAAAGAAAAAGTAAAGCACCTTACGAGTGCACCGTTCATTGAGGGTCAAAATTGAAATCCCCGTGTGATATTCTGGGGCGAACTTGGGAAACATCATAACGCGCCTACTTATGAATTAATCTTATTTGAGGTTTTAGTTTTAGGCGGCAAGAGCTGATAATATAGGTGATATCTGTAAAAAAAAATTAGGTGGCAGGCTAGCAAACAGCAGGCTTCAATCATCAATCAATTTTGAATATGGCAGAAAAACATGTGAATTTATATTTCGCCAATATTTGGTCACACATTTTTCTTTCCTTTCAAACACAGCAGGAAAATCAATTTTAAAAGGGTAGATTTTAGTATGCATGATTGTCCTCCAGCTAAAATTAAATCCTTTTAAAAGGGTATAATTTGTACAAAGCCTACTTGTCCTTTCTACACTTGAAGTTTTTAATCATGTTAAAAACTCGAGAAAATATGCGTTTGACTAAATAATTAGGGTCGTAGGAGGTCCTCTCTCTCTTATAAGCGGGGCCTCTTTCCGCTTGTTTCCTTCTCGTCTGCTCAGCCGTGGTTCTTTTCCATTGGTGCAACCTATCCTCTTTCATCTTCTTATCTACTTTCACATCTGTGGTTGTAGTTTTTTTTCTTTCTCACGAGACGAGGATTCCAGGTTGTAGTGAAGGACATCTTCTTTACTGTAAAAGGAACTATCCTTTTGTTCGGGTTTTGAATCATCGCCTGGTTCACGTCTCAACGCTACAATACTTGAGTGACTTTTATTGGCATGTTCAAGCTCCAATCACGATTGTTCAGCAAGACGTCAACTATTTTGTATTAGACATTGCTGATTTCAAGGATCAAAGTCTTCATTTTACAACAAGGTTTGATGCTTGCAGTTTATAAGTGGCAACCCAACAGTCCGATTTCGAAAGTTTCTTTTCATTATTTTCATGCCTGGATTCAAGTTTATGGTCTGCCTTTAGATTATTATTCTGAGAGTGTGGCGCAGAAGATTGGAAACCAGTTGGGTTTGTTTTTATCTTATGATCATTCTTCTCTTTTCAAGAGAGGTGGTTTTCTTATTAAGGTGGAGTTATCAGATTTTCTGCCGACGTTATCGTCTTTTCAAACAGAACATGGAGATGTTCTTCATCTTCCATTCCTCATTGAGCAAGCTGATACCTTTTGTCGGGGCTGTTGACTCTTTGATCACCCACTTAGGCGATACCGCAAGTCGGGGGGAACAACCTACTTTCACCCTAGAACTATTGGGCCTAGGTCCGCCGAAATTAATTTTAATGGAATCAGATTATATTTCCAATGATCATCATGGTATTCTGGGGTGGGGTGTTGACGATTCTGCTAGTTCTCCTCGACCGCCCCAATCAGCATAAGGAAAAGGGGGCTCATTTCAAAGTGAGCTCTCAAAAGCCACCCCTAAGGTGTCCTCGAAGGATACTACCACAAGTAAAAGAAAGAGTTTCATGGAGGACACGTGGGACCATGGGATAAAGAGATATAAATCCTCACGATCATCTCTCTCCATTCAGGATAGGTATGGACTAGATATGGGCCCTAGATCAGCGCAAGGTTCCATGGGCCTCACTATTTCCTTTGGACGGGATCAAACGTTTTGTTCGCCACAAGCCTTGTCATAGCTCTTCTTCCTCAATACCCTCCTCCCCCCTCATACGGAACATTGTGCAACTCTCATAGGCTGCAAACCATGATGCTAAGAGGACCAAACTTAAAGAGGGAGATCTCTTCATGATGCAAGTGCATCAGTTGGTAGAGTTATGTCATGATGGCAAGAGTGCTATATATAATCTCAACTGGAAGTCATCTTATTACACACAGCTTCTTAGCTTCACTGAGGGCCCAACTGCCGTGGGTGGTGGTTACCGAAGAGATCGTTCTCACTTCACATCAGATTTTGACTCCTCACTGTGGTTCCGCGGGCTTGGTGCCAAAATGGCCCACACCAGCAACGAATGAATCATTTGATTCGTAGTAGCTATGGAATGGGTAGTGTCATAGCTGCTGCTGCTGGTTCTTGCAGGCTACTCGTAGTATTTATCCCTCTAGTTTTCTACATAGTTCTCTTGATTTTTGGTTATCAGCTACTCATTCTAGCCCTGTCGCTGTTGCACAGCCATCGGCACACGTCTTCATCAACTCTCGGATCAAAGTATCAATCTATGGAGTCTCTTGCCATAAATATTCTCAGTACCCCATGGGGTATCCGTGCCCGTGCTTTTGCCCATAGTGGCATCTTCAAATGGCTTCAACTATGTTTGTTTAGTCTTCAGGATTATCTAACATACCATGCATGGTGGACTCACGGCTAGTGTGAGTGGCAACTTGGGCATTGGTCTTGGTGTGTGTGGAATAAGTTTCTAATGCTCCTTTGTGCTTGTGTTGTGAGTACCAAAGACATATCCCCCGATGGTTATATCGAGGAACCTTCAAACGCCTAGAAGGGTGGTGACGTTAAGCATCGGACCTTTTTCATTTTTTGCGCTGGCGTTTTTCTATGGATCACGAGGCTTGAGTTCGAAAGTCAATTGTTCATGTCTCCCAACATGCTACGATGCATTTCACAGGAGGAAGCTACGGTGGGCTATGGGCCTGTCTTTTCTCGGCTGATAAACAAATGGGCCCTTCTCATGCTCCAGTTACTTATTAATTTATATTTGTCGTTGTTTTATTTATACTCTTGTATCTAGGCATCCATTTATTGATCTGCTTATCATATGGGTGGAGGTCTTTTAACTATCTTTTAGATAGGTAGAGTTTTATCTGTGATAAATAAAGTTGTCTTTTTATCAAAAAAAAAAATTCTAAAATATACCCAAAAAAAAAATCTGGAAATCCCCACGGGAGAAACGGCGTCGTTGGAAGCAGGTTCTCAATCAATGAAATGATGTTATATCCCCCAGATGTCCTGCCCCCTTATCCAATACTGAGTATCCGCTTCCCGTCGCTGCTTCTTCTTCGGCCCCTCGACCCAGTCGCTCCATAATGCTGATGTCACCCCTGAATCCAACGATTCGTACCACAGAATAGAGTGAGATTCAGCCTTTCCCGTGGCAATGGCGCTATTTCGTTTCTTCGGCCTCCCATCAACAGCCAACCTCTCCGCAGAACACCAACTTCGCCCACTCTCTTCTCTCCATAATTTTCCCCATCCTTCCACCGGCAATCTCTCGTTTTGTCGCTCGCCTTCCTCGTTCCATTTTCTACGTCTGTCCCTTTCGCATCCCTCAAACTATACAACCAAAGAAATTTCTCATTTTCTACCACCATTTGCCACTACATCCCAAGAACAAGCTCTTAGTTCCTCTCCTTCAGATGTTTCCGATGACAGCCAACCAACTGAGGCACAAGCTGAAGAATTCTCTCGAACCAGGTTGGTTGCTCAGAACCTACCTTGGACCTGCACTCCTGAAGACGTTCGTTCTTTGTTCGAGAGGCATGGAACAGTCCTAGACGTTGAGGTTCTCAATTTCCTCTTCCTGTTTTTCCTTTTCCTTTTTGTTTGTTGCTCGAGCTCCATTTTCTATTCCCATTCAGCTTTCGTTTGTTGAACTGACGAAGCTGATGTTTTGTTTTTGCTCTTAAGTTATCGATGTATAATAAGACTAGAAACAGGGGTTTGGCGTTCGTTGAAATGGGTTCGGAAGAAGAGGCTCTTGCGGCTTTGAATAGTCTCGAATCGTATGTAAGCTGCAGCTCTTGTGTGCGTTTTTTCGATGGTCTTTTGATTTGTTGTAGTAAAGGTTTTGGCTTCTGAATTCATCAATTATAGATAGACTTGTTAACGGGAATGCACTGGAGCTAATAATTTCGTGTTGCTTTGTGTTAGAGTAGGATTAGGCTCTGTGTTATTAACTCTTGAGGGCCCTCGTATGAGGAAAATAGATCATCTGTATTCATGCAGGCGATTGGAGAGTCATATAACTTGCAATAAAGTGTATGTGTATGGGGTCTGTATCTTATAATAATACTATCCCAATTTTTTCTTACTATCTCTGTCCATACACACCACACGCAATCAATTTCGTGAGGTAGAGGATCCGAACTCTCTAGAGGTGTTTTAGGATTTTACTCATGATTGCTATAACCTTCTGATGTGCTCATCTTTTATTGATGACTTCACTATTCTCCACATTCTTCATATCTAGTGGGAGATTTAAGTTGGGTAATGGCTGTTTGATAGGAATATGAAGGCCGTGCACTGAGACTCGCATATGCTAGGCCGAAAAAGAAGAAAGATCCACCTCCTGTGCAGCAGAAAACAGTAACATTTAACATGTTTGTCGCAAATTTGTCCTATGAAGCGAGGGCTAAGGATCTCAGGGAGTTTTTTGATTCGGGAAGGGGCAGTGTTGTTTCTGCCGAGGTTATATTTCATGACAACCCTAGAAAGTCCGCTGGTTATGGATTTGTATCATTCAAGTCTAAGAAAGAAGCTGATGCTGCCCTTACTGAGTTCCAAGGGAAGGTAACTATGGACTTCATACTTCAGTAAATTGATTGAGCATATTTAATTCATAATTTTGGGTATTTCAATTATCATGTATTATTAGTTACAGCCACTTATAGTTGGGAATGCCAATTTTAACCAAGGATGTGGGTAAATTGCCTGTTCTGCAGAATTTTATGGGAAGACCAATCAGGGTGGCACGTAGTAAGCAGTTTGTTAAACAACCAGTAGAGGAGAGTGCAAGGTCTGAAGATACATCTTCTGAGACCAGCGTGAATGGGGTAGAAGCAGATGAAGCAGATTGACACCGTCTTACACTATTGGTGTTGTATGATCTTTTGCAGATATTTTATTTGTTTGCTCATGTTGATTGATTGATAGATAAAGTTCATTGTTGATAGAAATCATTCTTATTTTACAGGTAGCTTGCATTGCACCCTTCTAAACAGAGAGACCTTTTTATTACAAGGATGGAATAGATGTAAGCATCCAATATTTGAGTCAGTAAAGTCTTGTAATCAAATGCATGAGTATTCCATCTTCCATTTGCAATATGCCATACTGTCACAGCTGCCTGGTTGCTATTATATCTAATTGAAATTTTGAGCGAAGCTCTTTTTATTTATTTGACCTAAATACGTTTTTACATAAATTCACTGGGCTAGCAGGCGCTACCTAGAGTTTGGTGTGTGTGAACTGAAATCCTAACTTTCTAATCTATGTTCTTGCTTTTTGCATTGAACCATTTTTCTTATTTCTACGTTGAAAAATTGTTTTCTTTTAACCCTGAAATTCTCCATGCAAGGCGAGTGGATTAATATCGTGAGAAAGGTGCACCAAGTAGCCTCAGAGCATGTTCGTGTCTCGGTTTTAATGCTTCAAAACAGATGTTTTTTCAAATCCAACAGTTTGGGGAACGCACGTTTTGCGTGTCACATTTATATGGCGTTTCAAGATTCATTCTTATTTCAAATTTATGATTTCAATGGATGTGAGGAAGAGACGGGGGAAATTTAGTTCGACCGGATCCAGATGTCAAAGATATTTATGTCTTCTAATAGTAGAAGGATGCATATTGAATAAAAAATAACAAAATCTTCATTAATAATTCCAAACACAGTTTTGATTCTGCTTTCACTTTTTTTAAAAAATGACTTTTCCAGGACATCAATTCTTTCGGCCATGATAATTGATATGTTTTAACTATTCAAACAATCAAAAGCCAGGGGTCCTATGGAATTAGGAAGCACATATCGTGTCTTGAGTTCAACTGAGTAAAGAAGTGAAATATATATAATTATTTAGAATATATTTAAATTTTAAAGAATATTATTTTATTGTGATTTTAGTCGTAATATTTAGGGAGATATCTTAGAATTTATTCTGCTTGATATTAATATAGGGAGGAAGGAGAATTTTACCGTGGAGTCTAACTTTTTTTTTCTAAATATCTGTATAAAAAAAAAAGAAAAGAAAAAGGAAGCAACCGGCTCGAAACATATACGTCGGTGACGCACGGAAGTCCCCTCGACAGCTGTTGCCCACGTGCTCGCTCTGGTAGCGTGATGGAGACACCTGTTCAACCCTACTCTTATTTTTATTCTTTTTTTGGGGAAAAAAAACAAATGCCTTTGACGCTTTCAATTGCTTGGGATTAGAGTTAGAAATACGGATTAGCCCCTAAAAATAGGTCAGTCTGTTCTCAGCCCGTCAAAAGATGGGGTGAGCTGTATAGCCTGCCTTAAAACGGACTGGTAAAATATAAGTTCGAGCCCGCTCCCCTTAGTGGTAGGCTGACCCACTAGCCTGTCACTTTTTTTTTTAATTTTAAAAAAATTATTTTTAATATTTTTAAAATACTAATAAAAAAATTTTGATGTTATATTAGCATAATTAAAAAATTGCTCATGTTATACTCTTAAAAATTTTTATTTTTTATAAAAAAATATCAAATTTTATAATTATAAATCTAAATAAATATTAACATAATATTAATCAATTATAATATGTAAATATATATTAACAAATAAATAATTATCTTTATTAGGATTCGATAATAGGAGTATTCAAAATAACATTTAAGTAAAATAAATAATAATATTAAAATTAAAAAAAAAGTGGCGGGCTGGCGGGTTGAGGGGGGCTGTGCCGCCAGCCCCAAAACGGGCTGGCATTTTTCTAGCCTGAACCCGCCCCTTAAGGTAAAACGGGCCCAGATTAGTAGTTGGGGTAAAATTCCAGTGAACCGAGTGGGTAACAAAAAAAATAATAAAATATCTCTACTAACAGAGGTTAGTCCGAGTGGTAAGCGGTTCAGTATCGCTTAAGTGAGGTCTCGAGTTCGAGCCTTAGTATATAAAAAAAAATTTAGTTATGAGACTCACCCATTATAGCCAAATGTACGACGCAGGTCAGATCTAGATGTAGTCAGATAAAATTCTGGTAAATTGAGTGGGCGACTAAAAAAAATATATATGTCTTCTCTAATCTTAATATTTAACTACTACTTACATGCAGTATAATAAAACTCGTCGCACAATATTAGGGTGTTTATAGGATAAGTTGAGGCTGAGAGCCTGAGACATCCCGATATTCCAATCTCGGGGTTCGGAACAGGCTGAGAATTTCTAAATTTAAAAAGTGGACAAATGGAAGAGGAGAAGAAAATATATATTTATTGTTGGAAGTACAGTGACAACTTCACATATCAATTTAAAACATACAAAAACTAAATCCTGGCTATAAATTTATTACCTCCTCTTTTTTTATTTGATTTTCATCAGCAAGGAAAGACGAAAGTTTAGAGTCAGTTAGTAGTTCAGCATGACAACATACATGCTTTCAGAATAGACACAAGCATCAGGAGTCTTCAGTTTAAAACTGTGAATGGAGGTCTATAATACACAACACCCTTGAACAGAAGGCTTGCTCTGGGTATCCAACAACTAGAATGAAATAACATAAATTCTGGAGAAAAAAAATGTGTAAAAAAAGCAGATTTTTGGTCAAGCAAACCAAGCCTTGTTTCTCACATTCAAATCAGAGACAAGGCCTCTTCATTATTGTCAATCTATCCTAGACCTTTATTAGAAACGCGTTGGTTGGTTGGTGTCTCTTGACGCCGATTCTCAAGTGTTTAAGCTTTACCTTCTTCTCGATGGCAACTTGGGCAAACGTTTTAGCCAGGAATTGGAGGAAGAGCTCGGTGGAGCATGATACCAGGAACAAGGCTTCTGAACTTATCCTCTGGCCTTCGGGATCAAGCTTCATGATTTTCTTCACTCGACCAGTCGAAAATTCTAGTCGCATAGAGCTATCTTTCTCTTCTTCCGCCATTTTCCCCCATCAGTATGAAGAATTGAATCATTGAACAGAATATTGATAGAAGTGCTGCGGAGGAGACTAGAGTACTGGAGAGTGGAGACAGAACCAAGTGTCAAGGTGGAGCGATCGAGGCCGTGAGAGGGACTGGCCACTGGCTGACAAGTTTACCTAAATTAATTTATTTTATCAAAACAAAAATATTATTCTTGAAATAGGACAGACCTATCTCGAATATTTTCCATCCTCATATTTCTCGTGATAAGATAGGATAAACCCGTCTCGAAACGCCGGAAGTAAGACATACCCATCACAAAATTGTTGGGACCTACACAATACAAAAAATCTACTCTTTGTAAATAATTCCTGATTTACTGATAGTATTTTAAAATCAATTTTTTAATATAATTATTTAGTATTTAAATGTTGTCAGATTCTTTTTTTTTTTGTTTTAATTTTAATAAGAGTTAAATTATTTTTACTCAATTTTAAGAAATCTTAGATGGCAGATATAAATAAATTATTTTTAATTAACTGAATCGATAATTGAACATAATAGTATGATTATGATATGAAAAAACAGAGTAATAATGATTCCTTATCGTACTTACAATTTTGAAACAAATAAGATGGGTTTTACCGGCTCTAGTCTCACCAAGATGGGTTTGTTTTATTTAATACTGTCCCCCCATGTTTAATTTTCTCGAACAAATTTCCCCTCTAACACGCTATTAATTGAAGTCTCATCATAAATTTAAAACCAAATTGGCCATAATCCTCCCGTAATCTAACAACGTATCCTTCCCTTCACAGAATCGCATCCATAATCTAACCAGTAATAATTTAATCGAGCACGTACGGATAGATGTATCCAAAAACGAAGTAGGATTTTAATCAGAAACATCAAATAATCGATAATATAATATAGGTCACCCCCAATAAGCAACGAACAACCAAAATATTAATAAGCAACCCTATTCATATAGTAAGAAACAATCAAAATCAACCCCAATACCCAAGAAATATAATACCACTCGATTCTCTGTATAGTAATAACCCCACCCATCCCTAACATCCTACCTCCCCTAAAATAACAGACTGAGAAAGCTCATGTACTGTGGATCATGCTCTCCTACGCATACTAACAATATCAAACCGTAACAGTGAAACCCCGCTACGACCATCGATCAGATCTAGAGAAGAAAACCAGCGGCCACAGCAACAGCGGCGGCAGATCCGAACAGTGCGCCTCTGTTGAAAACGGCACCGCTTTTAGGAGGCGGGGAACCGGGAGCCTGTGACGGCGTCTCGCTAATGCTTGGTGCAAGGCCGGTTGGGGAGACAGTGGGTGAGCCGGCCGGAGCCATCGGAGGAGCGGGAGGGGAGGTGGTCGGGGACGAGGTCGGTGGGGTCACGGTGGCGGTTGGGGCGGATGTGGGGGTCATGGATGGCGGAGACGACACCGGAGGAGAATGTGCTTGAGGAGCGGAGACTGGCGCCGGGGAGCGCTTGGGGGAAGCGGCGGGGGAGGCGCCAGGAGCATGAGTCTGAGCAAAAGCCGACGTGGCCAGTAAGGCCAACATCAAGAGGAAGACTGCGTTCGCCATTGTGTTAAACTCGAGAGAGTGCCAAAAGAGCATAGAGTGAAGCCGCAGGTGCAGTGTGAAGAGAGATGGGAGAGAAGGAGGAAGCGAGGTATTTATAGGGAGGGGTCTTAGGTTTTAGTCGGTTTCGGAGTCTTGGTGACAAGGAGCGGCGAATATTTTCCACACGAGTCCTTCGCGGTCAAATAGTCAACCGCGATGAAAGGTGCGTGAGGGAAGGTATAAGAGAAAGAGGGACAGCGAAGAAAATGAGTATCAAATCATATCCTATGCTCTGATTAATCGCATATATTTTGGGATTTTTCAGCCAATACTCGCCGACCACACAAATTTCGGGATCTTCCGGGTTAAATAAGTCGTGGATGGGAGCAACAAAAATCGTGGGGCAGAAGATTGATAATCTCAGATTGAAAAATAAATTAATAGCCGTACAAAATCTGATCCCAAATATGCATAATCAATGTAATTCCCGACATCAACTGCATTGGCGGGAAAAGAAAGAAGTGCCCGTCCCATGGCTATCAAGGGAGAATGGGACATCCATATCGATATTTATCCCACGTGTGGCAGTGACTCAGAAGCACCTTAGATATGGCCATGGTTTCTTTGGGGCAAAAATATTGCAGATTAGAGCGGAGTGTAAACCCAATCTAAAAAATGAGCACCCCTCGTTCCTTCCCCCGCTGTTATTTGTTACCAGCGTCGGGGAAAAGAGGCTCGATAACGTAAATATTGTTTGCTTGAAGAGGCAAAGATAATTTTTTTTTATAAAAATTAAAAAAAAAAATTAAGCTCAGCCACAATCTAAGAACGGGGCGAATTTTTTTTTTAAGCGATATTAATATTAAACAGATAAATCGTTTATTATTTTTAAGAATAAACTTAAATAAAAATAAATAAATGTTCAGTCATTTTCCATGCCGTTCTTTCTCCACTTCGCAGTCCATAACCCTGTCAGGATCGTCACTGGTGCCATAGGCAACACCACACGCCCATGCTTTATAGGCTATATTGAAGAAATGGCAAAATTTACACCTCACGGTTCACGCTAATTCTATTATCAGCTGGTTTGATTTTTGCCTCAACATATCTCATTTGACTCTCTTATCTTTGCAAGTTAGAAATATTTGGATTGGCAAACGCTACAATGTGTGCAGGCATAGCTTGAACACACGATAGGATATTCAGTCCCACTAGGCCAAGAGGCCCTCCACCCTATTGAATTACTGTTTTACTCAATTCAATGATCCGTCTACTTTTTTAAATCCTAGATGGAACTTAGAAAAAAAAGCTACTAAGTTTAAATATTTTGAACAATTCCATCTTCGTTTATATTTTATTTTCTCCATTTTAGTTTCAATAGTTTTGTTTAAATAAAAAATAATTCAAATTAACAATACAAGTAAACACGCAAATAACTTAAAATGTTTAACTTAAACACAATTTAGAACCATACAAGTAATTTTTTTATAGTTTTTCTATTTTGTTTACAACTTATATAAAAGGTGTATCTTTTTTTTAGATTTTATTTACAAGTGAAAATAAATTCTTACAATAAATTATAGGAGTCATAAATAATATTCATCCTATCATAAATATAGGACCATATTAGTAAATTGATATTAATCCTAAATGTAAGATATATTTTTAAAATTTATAAATTATTTCTCAAATTATTCCTATCAATATTTTATCAACAATAATCAAATAAAAAAAAGGAAAATAATTAATAAAAATGATTAGAATATTTTTAAAAAAAATATTATAATAATTAATTTTTTTAATATAATTAAATTATTTAAATATAGCATAGAAAGAATATAACTTACTTTTAAAATTTAAGCGAGTTGCTCATTATTTTTTAAGTCACCTATGTTTCATAGGGGTTTAAGTTTTTATTAGTTATCATTTAATAATATTCCAACGCGAGTCCAAATTCCATTTATCTCCCTAGCGTGCAGCTCCCAAAATTAAATATCAGTTGGTCGTTATTTGGCTATTACTATATTACTCCGTACAACCGATTTTTTTAAGCATTGAGTTTTGTGCGTCTTTCTAGAGAGCTCATAGAGGATCTGATTAAACAAGGATGGAGTAGATTCGAAATTCATATTGTTCCTTAACTTTTCTGTCTGGCCATCATAAGATGAAGCATATGAAAGAAATAAGAAAACTTATGACTAAGCATGCCCCCCAAAAATATGCAAATATGGATCATCAAGAATCTGCAATTGAAAAAAGACAAAACCAATGAAAGTGGATAATGGAGGTTGGAGCCCTCAGCCACCGTACCAGCCAACCCGACTCACCAGAGATGGGTAAGGTAAGAAATTTCAATTGGAGGAGAGGCGGGCTGCCGCGCTCGCCGCCACGCTAACGATTAACGAGCCAAAAAGCGCGTCCCGCCACTTGTTTCACTTCATAATTTCAGTTCAGAGCCTTTAAGCCACCACAGCCCTCTCTGTCTCCTTTATCACCCCACCCTCTTCTCAATTCTCTGCTCCTTATCTTTTCTGGGCGTTTACTTTCCCATATATAAAGCAAATTCTCAGCAACTTCATATTCACCTCCTGCTTCCTGGTCGGGATATCTCTGCCGTGCCCCGCTTCAAAGTAAACGACCATATCATCTCATGGCGCTTCGTTTTGAGGTTGGGCTTCGTTTCTAATTTCACATGCCTGCATGTGTTTGTATCCATCAAGTAGTATGAATATGTTGAGGCGCCCAACTCATGAATTCTAAGCGGGTTCTAAATATCTTAACAGCGTGGATATCTGGTTGAGTTGTTACCTGATGACTGAAAAGCACTTCTGCTCTGCATTCATTATCTCATAAATATTTCTTGCATGCTCTGAACTTTAGTTGCTTTTTGTTATTCGGATGAATTTTTTCCTTTAATCATTATTAATTAGTTTGCGCGCGCTCAAGAGCGCGTCTGTCGTGCCGAACGCGCTAAACATTCTGCTGCTTTGTTTCCTATCTTAGATTCTTGGCAGGTTCAACCGTGCTCGTGCAGCTCGATTGACACTCCCCCACTATGTGTGCGAGGCCTATATTTATGCCAGTGGGCACACAAGGTCAGACTTTAAACTGGTTTCCTTGTAATTATTATGGTAGGCAAGCAACTACTACAAATGTAATCTTTCAAGTAAACTTCATCCTTTCAAAAGTTTTGCATGCTGTAAGAGAATGAAATTCACTTTTCATCTGGTCACCAACTTGTGCTTTTTTCAATCAAATATTTGGCGTCAATAATAGTAATTTTACGAGAGTAAGCAGCTTGTTGAGTTTTGTATGTGATTGTGATTGATCAGTCCATAATACAAAATAGCTTAAGCTGCTTGGTTAGAATTTACCACAAGCTTACTTACCCCTCATCTTTTTCATTACTTTTAGATGCGGTACTTCTTATTATACTCTAATATGCTTCAAATTTTGGAATAAATTATCTTATTATACTATAATAACTATTCAATAGTTCGTCATGGTGTACCTGAATTTGTGTGATTTTGCTGTACTTGTATGGTTTTTTTATGGTCAGGAACAATAAAAGGACTAACAACAAACCAGCTCGAGGAGATTGGTTGCCAAATAATACTTGGAAATACTTACCACCTGGCGCTTCGACCAACTTCTGAACTTCTTGATCAAGCCGGCGGTCTTCATCAATTTATGAACTGGTCACGGGCTCTACTTACAGACTCTGGTGGCTTTCAGATGGTTGTTATGCTTATTTACTATGTCCCTTTTCATCGCTATATTCATTACTATTGCATATTTCTAGGATAGTATTTTTATATGATAATAGTTCGTCATGCCACATAAGTTATACTAATTGTTGTTGTTAATGGACTAAATGTAAGATGCACAATAAGGTGAAAAGGAGGGTTTAAGATAAATGATCTGTTGTGGCTACCAGGTTTACAATACCTATCTCACAAGTCTATTCCGATGATATGGCAGGTATCACTATTGCATCTTGCTGATATCACTGAAAAAGGTGTGGAATTTCAGGTATGTCTGAGTTTCAACATATAGACAAGGTTTCAAATTCGTGTTTTGTTTGATTAAAGCAAGATGCGGTCTGCTACTCTTTTGACATTAGTATGCAGTTGAATGTATGAGGTTATGCTTTTGTTGTTCTCCAAAATGTGTCGACTTTTTTCATTGGTTGCGCTAATCGACAGCTCAATGGAGATTAATTAAAACCTTATCTTTTTCCTCATTTTGAAAAGGGCCATTCTTTCGTAGACATGATATGATAAAATAAAAACCAGTAACTTTTCCTCCTTCATGGCTGTCATTTTGTATTTAGCCTCTTGATAAAAGGAGAATTTGTGTTTAGAAGAGGAAAGGGGAAGATAGAAAGAGAGAGGATAAGGAATTAACAATTAACAAATTTATACATCCATCAACAAAATGAACACTCACACCTTCTACATATCAGACAACTACACTTTGTTAGAGTAACCATTGGTCAAACCCCCAAAATGCTGTAAGAAAACTACTTAATCCATAATAGATGCAATGGAAGAGCTATTCTTCTCACGTTGCATAATCATTTTGCTGAATGCACAATATAAATCCAAGTATGGTTCGCTTCCAGTGCCACCTGGTCTTGAATCTAAGATTGAAATTCCTTGGAGGAATGCTGTTGAGGCAGTTTCCAGTTTATTTGAATATCTCTCACCCTCTCCATTCTAAAATCCTTTTGAGCTATGATTATGAACTACACTCCCATTCTGTTTTCATTTGTAACTAAACTTTGTTGTTTTCAGTCACCAGTTGATGGAAAACCAATGCTCTTAACCCCTGAGGAATCTATTCGGATCCAAGTAGGTATATTGTATTATTTTTATGTTTCTCCGGGGCATTTTCTTTTGCATCATCCTTATGGAATATAATCTATTTGAAATGTGTGGGGCACTGTATACAATGATTGGCTTCAAGTATAATTAATTTATGTTATAGTTATTTTCAATCCATGATTTTCTGACCGAGAAGGAAGCTCTTTCTTTTAAACTTCCATCATTCCCTTAATATTTGAAGTTTATCTTTGTTATTGCATATTTAAACTTCCATTATTTTTTATTTGACCTTCGGAATTCAAGCCCTTGTGGTCAAGAGCCCTTTCAAATACTAGCATCCGGTGGCTATGCTTCAGTGCTTAAGGTTAAAAATAGTTAGAAATAATGTGGTGGATGTTTACAATGACTGGATGTCACCTAACTTTTCCAATAGATAAAAATTGAAGATCTAATCTGCTCCAAATTCATGCGCTTACTTTTATTAATAAATCCTGCAGAACAGAATTGGAGCAGATATTATTATGGCTCTTGACGATGTTGTTAGGACCACTATTACTGGTCCACGAATAGAGGAAGCCATGTATCGAACACTCAGATGGATAGACAGATGTATAGCAGGTAATTTGTTAGTAAAAAACCAGCACTCATCTCCTATGACATTTTATATGTGATTCAAATCTCTTATGGTTGTAATGATCCTTCAACCATGTAATAAGTAAATGACTGGGTATTGGAGAAATTTGGTACATCTGCTGTGTTGCCAATCTTATGTAGCTTGGCAGCTCTTGGAAATTTGGTAATGCACATGCTGCCCCAATACTCTCTAGTGTACATCAATGTTGTAGAAGATGAAGTTGGACAATGACATTAGAAGTGAAGGTTCATACACTTAATATTTATGCGCATTGCCTTCTAAGAACAACACACAAGAGACCGCATGAGGAAAACTTGTTTGGTATCATACAATGTGGTTTAGATCCTGATGTAGATAAACTGTCCTGCTTCATGCTCCTTAGCTGAATGCAGTCTTCTCTTGATTTCACAATTCCCCATAAATAAATTTTCTGTGTTAGTCCAATGTAATCTTGCTTTTCCATACTGAATATTTATGCGTATTGCCTTCTAAGAACAGCACACAAGAGACCACATGAACAGAACTTGTTTGGTATGTACAATGTAATCTTGTTTGGTAATTTTGAGTGCAAACTTGAACTTTTTGCTATTTTTTTAATCCATAGCATTTTTAATTCCTTTCCATTGTTTTACCAATATGGTTATTGTAAACTGCTTTTAAACTATGAGATAATGCAATCAGGGATATATGTGTCAGAGGCTTGGTGGATCGCAATTTACCAGGGTATGTGTCAATTTATTTGTAATGCATGAATGACTATATTTTGTCTCAACGTTGGAGCTATTTCCAATGTTTATATAGTTCTATGGCTTGATGACTAATTTCAAATGACTTATAGTATGGCCTATTTAAAATATAGGCTGCATTCTATTCATCAAAGCTAGAAAAGCTTGACGGACTTTTTATGCGATTATATTGCATTCTTTCGTATATCCCAGAGTCAGTAATCAAACACCAAATATATCTAGATTTGTAAAACATATAGATTTTTTTAACTAACCCTCGTGAATAGACACAATGCATGCACAATACGGCCTTGGCATGGGTAATTTTTTTATTAGTTTGAGGAGCTAAATGGATTAGTATTACTTTCCTGTCATAGTTATGCTATTGGTGGTCTTGCTGGTGGTGAAGATAAAGATTCATTTTGGCTTGTTGTTGCTCAGTGCACTGCTGCTTTGCCAGAAGATAATCCACGATATGTTATGGTCATAAACACAGTCTGACTTTATTCATGGCAACCTTTTTTTCTAATGTATTTGAATTTAATATCGTGATATTTCGTTGAACTTCTTTCAGGGAGTTGGTTATCCACTTGATATAGTTGTTTATAGCGCTTTGGGTGCCCCGACATGTATGACTGTGTTTATCCTACCCGTACTGCACGCTTTGGCACTGCTCTTGTTCCTGAGGTGATTAAGTTTTGTCCTGTTAATAGACAGTTTGTAATGTTCCAAAACTTCTGGAAATAGATAGGCCTTACTTAGTGCTGTAGGATGTGAGACTGCCAATTTAAACCCATTCCTAATAGTTCTATTTGTGCTAGGTCTAGAACATTGAATTGATGAAACCTATTATTTCATGAATGATGATGTTGCCTTTATCAGCTCTCCTTTTGTTGAAATTTGTACCCATCTATTCAATAACATTCTAAACCACTTCCACGATGACGCCTTTTGATATCTCTTCATTCATTTGGATTTCGGTACTCATGTAATTTCAATACTTTTGCAGGGAGTACTGAAACTTAAACATAGAACCATGGCTGATGACACTCGTCCCATCGATCCTTCCTGCTCTTGTATGGTATGCTTGTAAGAGCAATTTCATGTTTGATGAAAACTTCATAAAACACGCCTTTCAATTTATTTCGTCTACCATAGGTGTGCAAGAACTACACTTGTGACAAAAGATGCTATGAGGTCTCAGCTTCTGTCATACCATAATTTGTGTTACATTATGCAGGTACGAACACTTTTATGAACTGTTATGATTCATGATATTTGTATTCATATGGGTGATTATAGTAAAGGTCCTTTTGAAATATGCAGCTCAGCAGGGCCCTACACTCCTCAATAATCGAGGGAAGGTTCCCAAAGTATGTTTACATTTTGAATTTAATGATTTGTTCCCACCGTTCTATCTCAAATTAATGTTTCCTGACTAATAAAGTATTTTGTCCCTTCTCTATATGGCAATGACAGTTATGTTTTTTGTTTTTGTAGGTTTGTATGTGACTTTCTACGCAAAACGGTATTTACTACTAAACTTCACCCATTTATAACTGCTCTCTACCTAACACGTATGTACTCTTTTATCATGCGTATGCAGCAAGCAGACCCTACCTCCATGACTGTTATGTATTTCACTTCCCCCACCCCTCCCCCAAAACAACACACACACACCAAATCCTTTCTCGAATCTTGTAGGCATTAGTATGTTGAGTTAGATGAGACTATCCTAGCCTACAAAGGCCTTGCAAGGATTGTTGCCTTTTTCTGGACATTCTGATCTCTGATAGGCATTTCTATTACTATTGATGACGCTCATCTTTTTCCAGTTTGCTAATTAAACTATCCTCATGCTGCAGTTCCCGGAAGGGGATGTTCCAGAATGGGTCTGCAATGCTATGGAGGTGGCGGGAATTGACATTTCTTCCTGCTGTGCTCCGTTCTCATCATACCAAGAACACAATTCCCAAAATTATCTTAGGGAGGAAGAGATGGAAATGAAGTCGGGCAGAATTTGCGGTGGAAAAGGTCCGTACTGGCGGCATACAGTTTTATTTTTGGAGAGAGAAAAAATATAATTCTCGATAATTATATTTAGAGTTCTACTTCTGGAGAGATTGAGCATTTTTACCATTTGAGATATTTCCATATCTTAAAATTTGTCATCATTTTTATTATTAGCTATTTTTTTTAAAAAAAATGAGAATGTCAAATTCTATATAATGATGAAAATGCTCAATCTTTTGAGAGGCGGAATTTTCTATAGTCTCCTTGTAACCCTGCTTATGCTGCATTCACAATTAATAGTGTATCCCTTCTTTCGTTTGTCTCTTTATTCACCACTCTCATCATACAAGGTTGTATCCTTGAAGACTGAGTAACGGACATGTTAGTCTAGTCTTGATTTTACTCGTTACAGTGGGTGAAAAGAATCCTTCTCTTGGGGCTACAACCTAAGAACTCTGGTGGTGCTATGACAGCTTGAGGGAATTATAATATTGCATAATTTTGGGGACCCACGGTTTCTTATATCTTTATATATTATAAAATCTGTTTAGATAGATTTTTAAAAAAAAATTATAAAAAAAATAGATTTTTAAAAAATAATTTAAAAAAAAAAAGTAGTTCTGAATAAATGAATATTTGGATTATTATTTTAAAAAAAAAATTTATGATTAATAAATTACTAAAAGAATACCAGATGAAAAAAAAAAGTCGTGGAATTGTTCGATCATCAGTGTATGCAACATACCATCTTCCTTTTTCCTTCTCCTTGTATTGCATTGTTGCTCTTTTTCATATCTCTCTCTCATCATCTTTATAAGCTTCTCCAACGATGAGGAGGAGGACTTGCAACAATAATAAACGGAGAAGGACGGCTTGTAGCAATAACTTGCAGAGGAGAGAGAGAGGGCGACGGCAACTGAAGAGGAAGAAAAAGTAGACTCAGTTACGGCCTCTTCTTACTATGGAGGCGACTACTGTAAAGGTGATGGAGTAGGAGACAGTGACTGTAGGTGGTGGATGATAGCGACCCACGACAAGAAGAAAATAGAGTGTAAAAAAAATATAGGTAAAATAGTAATTAAGTAATCTTTAATTTTTTTTACTATTTTAAAAGTTATTCTCAACAGTTTATTTAAAACTATAGTTTAGTCTATAAAT
The DNA here is from genome assembly GCA_037074615.1 of Leucaena leucocephala. Taxonomy (NCBI): domain Eukaryota; kingdom Viridiplantae; phylum Streptophyta; class Magnoliopsida; order Fabales; family Fabaceae; genus Leucaena; species Leucaena leucocephala. The sequence goes on along the minus strand of CM073517.1, from coordinate 2,411,601 downwards.
TTTTTTAAATAAATGGGGTTATTTGTTTTAAAATTTATTCAAACATAAATTTAAACTAATTTTTTTTTTAAATTTAGATTTAGATATAATCTAAATAGGCACGTAAGCAGTTTGGATTTATCGCGTTTAAACAAGAGCCTCCGTTACAGTTTGTAAAATTTGATACAAACGCGTCTACGGAATTGGGGTTTGGAGGAAAGGTGGCGAGTAAAATTTGAAAGAGAAGGCTGAATGTTGAATTGATTTTTTTTTTTAAATAAGAAAAAGAATGAAACGAATCCAAATATTCAAAAGCTCGTTCTTATCTCAGTTTAGTATTTTTATAAGCTATGAATAAGGAGCCTCAATTTCAATTTTGTGCCCTTCTTAAAAATTTAAATTGTGCTTTCCTCTTCATCGGGTGAAATCACTTGCTACTTCGATCAACAAGCTGTTGGTATTTGTAAGGAAAATATTCATTATATATAATATGGTTAGATTTTTCTCGAATGAGAAAGTCATTGTTTGAAAAAAGGAGGAAGCATAGGCGAAACCAAATAAGGAGACAAGCGCGTGCACTTTTGAACGTGACGTCTTCACTCGTCACCGTCACAGTCCCAAGGCTTCCTTGTCTCTGTTGCTTTCTCACTTTGTCTTCACCTACTCCCCTCTGTAATCTGCATCACTTGTTTGTTTCATTCAATGTCACCCCATTTCCACTTCCTAGTTCCTACTTCTTCTATTCTCTTCTTATAATCTTTCCCATCAATATTCCTAATCTTGTGTTTGACCATTACACATAGGGACATGTTTAGTATAATAGAAATGAAAATAAGAAAGTAAAAATGTTATTTTGATATAATAAAAGTTATTTTTATTTTTAATATTTTGGGTATTTTTTATTTTATTAAAAAAATTAAGAAATGAGACGATGACAGTAAAAATTAAATATTTTAGATAATTTTAACTCTTCTTAAATTATAAAAAAAATATTTTAGACCTTTTAATCTCAAGTTATACAAAAATATACATCAATTTTATACTCATTTTTATCCTACTAAACAAATTTTTAAAATTTATTTTTAACTTAATTTTATTTTTACTTCTACTTTTATTTCTATTTATATTTCTATTAAAAATTCTTTTATCTACCAAATAATTCTATACATTGTATTACAAGCCCAACAATTCAAGTTCCTTATTAACACCAACCATTCCAATTCATTCATATTCCAGGTTAAAACAATTTTAACTCCACAAATTTATTTTTCTTAAAGCGCTAAATGTGAACACATTTATCAAGAATTTAAATATTAATTTATTATATTATAAAGGTTTAATTTTTTCTTTTAGATCTAATCCTCTCAATTAGATCCAGATGTAGTCGATATCGTTTAAACGAGGTCTCGAGTTCGATCCTTGGCGTACACAGAAAATCCCTGTTGGGAGACTCACTCACCATAATCAGGTGCGCGACGGGGTCAGATCCGAATATAGTCGGGGCAAAACTCCAGTGAACCGGGTGGACAACTAAAAAAAATAAAAATCCTCTCAACCAGTGATCATAGGTTTTTAATACGAGGCACTTAATTAGTATCCTGTCGTGTTCTTCATTGGACTTGGACCAAATCTGGATGCCCATATTTGAGGGTATTTATAGAATATTTGGCAGAATCTTATTGGTCACCACAAAAAAGTACACTTGGCTCTACAATTTGGCAACGTAGCATTCGCTGTCCTGAAAGAAACCCTCCCATTTTTTATTTTAGAATAAAAAATCTTCCCAAAACGACCACGTTGCCCGGTCTGGTTGCTTGAATAAATTTCGGTTGTGAAAAACAAAAGTTGAGGTTTTCCACGCCGCCCCCCGTCCCCCCCAAGAAAGGTTCGACTTCAGACCCTCCAATCTCAACCACCCACTCCCCCGGTGGGCTCCACCCCCACTCAATCACGGACGTCCATTTACCAATTCCAAAGTCCATTTTTGATTTTTCAACTCTGCCCACATAAACCGTCAAAAGATATCATTTTGGTGAAGTTCCGCACGAAGCTCCCATGAACCATCAAGGAAACATCTCTCCCTTCCTCTCTTTCTCTATATACGAATCAACTTGCGCTAATTTCAGACGATGACGAAGCCCTCAAATATGATGAACCTGACGAGATCCTCCAGGCACAAGAACAATGTCGTCGGCCGCTTCAAGCTCGACGCTAGATGCAAGAAGCACCCCAAACACCACCAATCGCCCGGCGTTTGTTCTCTCTGTCTGACGGAGAGGCTCGCCAAGTTATCTTCTTCCTCCACGTCACGTTCCGTTCTTCCCTCTTCTTCTGCGACTTCATCTTCTGTTTCTTCTTTATCCTCCTATTATTCCTCTTCTTCCGCTTCTTCTTGCGCTTCTCCTCCTGAGGGCAAGACTAGCTCATCGATCTCCATTTTTTTATTCAATGCCAAGCATGCACTCATCAAGAGCAGGTCGATCGCTGCTGCTTCCAGGAGGAGAGATGCAGTTGGTGATGATGATGATGATGATACAGGGGCTAAAAGTCGAGGGTTTTTGTTCAACTTTCTTCGTCCTAGACATAAGAAAACGGAGCACAAAGAGACTCATCAGCTCGTTCGTTGCACGTCCGTGAGACAAAATGCGACAGTGGCGGGCTAATATATAGTAGTCAAGATCCTTCCAAATTAGGGCGTTGATTATTATTATGATTAGCGATTCTTTCCAATTATTTTTTCCACAGAAAGCTAGGGACAAAAAACGAGATCTCGTAGTTGTATCACATTACACATGCATTGATCTGTATATAAATTCATGCACTCTCTTTGTATCGTGAAAGAGAAAACAATACCTAGAAAATTTAAGATTAAATTAATAAAATTAACAAGATCTTCTATAGTTCTATTACACGTTTTGCTGCTGTTGTTTCGCTCTTTCAATCATAGTTGTGAATAAGAGGGCAGATTATTCTATTGTTAATTATATATATGATGACTGAATAGGTACCAGCAGAAAGGCACGTATACGCATTATTAATAGATTTAACTTAGAGGGGGAAACGGCTGGCCCGCTTAAAAATAGGTGGCCGGTTAGAAGGGGCCGGATTGTGCAGCCTGTCATAAAATAAGTTGGCATTTTGTCAGCCCTAGTCCGCAGCCCATCTTTTTTTTTTTTTTTAATTTTTAATATTTTTAAAAAAATTATTTTTAAATTTTTAAAATACTAATAAAAAATTTCTAATGTTATATTAGCATAATAAAAAAATTAATGTTATACTCTTAAAAATTTCTATTTTTATAAAAAAATCTCAAATTTTATAACTATAAATCTAAATAAATATTAATATAATATTAATTAATTATAATATATCAATACATATTAATAAATAAGTAATTATTTTTATTAGTATTTAATAATTAGAATATTTAAAGTAATATTTAGATAAAATAAATAATATTAATAATTAAAAAATAGATTGACGGACTGGGAGGGGGCGAGTTGCAAAATAGGTTAGCAAAATACCAGCTCATTTTACCGGCTCTAATTTAACTGTTTGGATATCTGTTGTAGTTAATTTCTAATCAGCATCATGGACGAAATTTTCTCGAGATCGATGTTACAAATTCCAGCGCTCCGTCCACGGTGGTATTGGTGTTTGCGACTTTGAATTTTCCTGTATTATTAATGTTTATTTACTGTTTAGTCTTTTTCTTCAGGCCAACATATAGTCTTCAGTCTTTACACATGCAGGAGTTAGTCATAAACGAAATTGAAAAAACTCAACCAATAGCCGTGGGGCCACACACAAGAACACTTTGCAATTAATTTCCCGGTGCATGCGTTGTAAAGTTCAGACTGGTGAGTTGGCACCACGAATTAAAGCTGAATACATATGCCCTCTCCCATAGCTGGAAATACGGCAAAGAAACGTCACCTAGATCCAATCTTCACGCCAGTTTCAAAGGGTACATGCTTTGGTACAAGAAAATCTTTGCCCTCGAAAAATAAAAAATACAACTACATATATTAATCGACGTTTACGAAGGGGTGGCTTTGACAGGTACGTAGTAGAGCGACTGTTGATGATAACATCTATTGGCAATATATGTTTATGTTGGTCCAGTATCAATGTGTGCTTGTAATTTATTTTCAAAGGGCTGGTGCTGACAAAATAGTACTACATTGAAAGAAGTTATCCACTCTGAAGAAATCCCTTCCTTGACATGATCGATCAACATTTGACACCTATTTACTTGCCAGAAAATCTAAAAGATGTTATCAACAACTGCATTAACATCGAATATAAATTTGTATCAACGAACCTACCTCGGAGGAAACTATATATATATATAGGATTCTGACTTTGCAGCTATATATTGAGGGGAAGTATAACACTTCAATAATTTGATATACATGACGAAAGAGCGCGCGCAGCACAAACTATAAGTGTGTGTGTGTGTGTGTATAAAGAATCAATTAATCTTTCTACCAACAAGAATAAGACAAACCCAGGTATGCACAAATACATGCAAGCGATGCTAAAGAAAATAAGGAGAGTAATCATTTTAGTTGAGGGGTTGTGTCCATCTTCAATTGGATGTATCGTAGATCATCATCTTTTTGTTCAGTTGCACTTAATGATTTTTGTCATATTTGGTCGGCAAACTACAGCATTCAGCACATCACATAATCTGGTTTTCAGAGGTTTTTTTTTTAAGATGGTATTTGTTGGCTGTTGATTAATTAATACACACCAAACACAACTAGATCTGCGTCTGTTTCTGTGTGTGTTTTCTTTTCACCAATTATGCCATAATGCTTGGTCGTCAGTTTCAATAGAGTTTAAAACAAGAGAGGTCTGAGGGGCGTTAATCTCTTCGCCAGATAGTTATGGGCTTCTAGTCACCTTTGTGTATTTTGTTTTTTGTTTTTTGTTTTTTAAAATAAACAGTATGAAACTGCTTTCGACTCTTCTTTCGAGGAATACGTACTCTGTCCCTGCTTCTCCCATTGTCTGTTTGTAAGCGTATATGCGTATTCGTTATAGAATTGGCTTGCTTCAGAGAAAGATTTCCTCTTGGGTTGCCAAGAGCCGTTGTCATTAGGAATTATGATCAAGGGCCTAATGATAAGGAAAAAAATCTTTTGTTTTTAAAAAGGCACTCATGGATGACTTAATTAGTCATTGAGAGATTTCCCAATTCCCATTATGATAGCACTCTCTTGTTCGATAGATTAAATAATGGTCCTTTTCTGATAAAATATATACGAGTACATAATCTTCTTTTGATACGATAGGGATACGAAGGACTGAAACTGAAGAATATATAGTATATATAACTTTTTTTTGTTTTTGAACTGAATATATAATATATATAACTGGGCAAGCGTCTATCTAGAATGAATGAGGACACTGGGTAAGTAATGTACGAGTACATAATATATTATTTTGATAAGATATGGATATGGGTGTAGTTAAATCATAAATGCGAAGGCATGGAATGTTCCAGCTCATAATAATTCATAAATGGAGAGAGCCTTATTAGGTGGGTGGGTGGGGGTTTAGCTCACAGTCGGCAGAATAAAATGCTTCAGACAAGAAAAAAAAGAAATACTTATACAGCCATGGAATCTGATCCACACCACACCGCCTCTCCCAATAACTTCCCAGTCACTGATAATATCATATCTTATTTCTATTTAACGACAATATACGGCCCCTGGGTAAGATTAAGACTCTGTGATTGTCCAAATTCTCGCCCCAAGTGTGCGGATGGTTTTTTTAACCATCACCGATCGGCAATTTTATGGGTTCCCAATCAATTTGATCTATAATGAATAAAATGAACATGATCGCGATGCACCGTCACCACTCAAATCACTCCAACATAAATATAAATCATAGTATGAGAGCTGATCCTCTTCAAATGTAGGAGGGTTCAGCTGAAAAGAGAGAAGAAAAATCTGGATTCTAAAGGTAAAATTCTTAAGCCACCATTCCGCACCCAATCGCATCATTACGACCTCAACTCACGTGGCTGACACATCATCTAATTCCCTCAGTTTCAACTTAAATCCTGATTTGCGGCTGGAAGGTTTTCAACAGGGCATCAGATGCCCGGTGGCGGAAAAGAAGAGGAAAGAAATCTGGGGTTTACTTAAAATTTAAGTATATCGTTTGGTACCCGAAATCAGAAGCAAGGAAATGAAAACTGACACGCGACTTCTATCCACGAGTTACGAATTATACTTTATGGAATGTTGTAAAAAGCAGACAGGCAAGAAGCAAATTGGAGGATATTCTAAGCACTAAATAAAGGTATTTAATTATTAAATCAATTGACATCAAAAGTGTAGGCAGCTGAAAGTTCTGATGCTATAATAGCATATCAGCTGCAAATTTGATAAGCAATCTTGAACGGTTCCGTGTAATAATAGACAATCTATTTGATCAATTTGATGAAGATCCTCTCCTCCTACAACTATGTATGCATAGACTCAGATATCTCCTCATTTAATGCCGCAACAATCCTGAAAATACAAGTGAATGTAACAATCTATTTTATCCGGATTTTGGGGATATGATATCAAGGCCACCCACGAAGGGCCTCAGGGGCTCAGGGATGACAACAGATCCATCTTCTTGCTGGTAATTCTCGAGCAAACAAATAATCATCCGAGGTACTGCACAAGCGGTTGCATTTAATGTGTGAGCAAATTGTGGCGGAGCAAGGTTGCCTTTAGCTTTCTTTGTGCTTGTGGTTGGTGGCCCTGATGGACGATACCGGATTCCTAATCGACGGCTCTGATAATCTGTGCAGTTTGATGCGCTTGATATCTGACCATAATACTAAATCACGTGAGGCAACATCTCAAGTAGGATAGCAGATAATAAACAGAGCTCTATGACATTCGTGAAAAAAAAGAGACAGCAAGTTGCAGCTTACACACAATCAGAATTACAAATCAAAATCATGGAAATGTGAAGCAATACTTTAAGGCCCAACAGAGGCAAAGAAAAATTTATAGATGCATCCATGAAAGGGGACGAGTCAGAGCAAATACCTCACCAAACCGTTCTAAGCCAGGCATCCATGCTTCCACATCAAATTTTCGATGAGCAGGGGCACCTAAATCTTCAGAGGCCATATCCAAAGTTCTGCCAAAAAAATTCACAATCACAACAGAAAGAAAAAACAAATTATGTTGAAGATTAAGAAAGGGATGAAGTAACTCACTTATAATGTAAACCTAGGGATAAGAAGAGGTCTTCCCCCATCGTAATAAGCTCCTCATGGTAGTGTTCACTCTCCTCAGGGCGGCAAAATATAAAAGTCTCAACCTTGCTGAACTGGTGAACTCGGTAAAGACCCCTGTGAAATATATACATCATCAAAAAATATGATTCAAAGATTCATAACAGGATTAATTTCTATTGGTATATCTGATATTCCTGAAACAATTTTTTATATATAAGGAAGGTGCTGGAGATTCCTCTAGCTATTTCCATCACCATCTAGGATACGATGTTAAATATATAGCAGCTACAGATGGTCCAACAAATTCAGAATGACCAATGCAGCATGAATATTGTATTAACTCATGACGAATAACGTAGTTAGAATATGTAATGTAAGGTTTGTCATGGGAGATTAAGGGCTTACACGCACACACATATTAGTAATTTGGGATTTAAAATTCAACCGTTTTAAGTCTCAAGATATTTACCTTGTCGCAGTACCAGCAGCACCAGCCTCAGTTCGGAAACAATGAGAAAACGCAATGTATTTCAACGGTAACGATGACTCAGCAATTATAGAATCCATGTGAAGGCCCGCAACAGGAATTTCTGCAGTGCCTATGAGGCATTGATCACTATCATCAATGGAATATACCTGTTTAATATTTGGCATATAGCATCAATGAACGTTATGGTCCTTGTACATCAAATTAGGAAAATGAAAGCAGAAGTAGTTGCAAGGAAAAGATTAACAGTATCAATTTTACTGTGATTATCATCTGAAGACCAACCAATGTAGGTCTCATGCCTATCATATGATAAAACAAGATGAAGATGGAAGGACTAACGGACAACTATTCTGCTAGCAGTAAGTATAATATCTAGTTCATGATCAAAGATTCAAAATGGATGAAAAAACATGTTTGTCAGCAGTTTTATACACTTCTTCTCAGCCTTGTGAAGCAAACATTATTTTAACAGAACTTGAAAGGAAACAAGCGATGTCTGGAAAATATAATCACAAACCTGGGTATTTGTTCCACGCGGTTGAAATCCACATTTTTCAACAACAGAGGAGCGAACGATTTCAGGAGTTGTTAATGGGGTAAAGCCTCTCTTCATTACTTCTGAGAGTGTCCAATTTACAAGACCCATCTCCAACAAAACCGCTTCATTCTTCAGGTAATAGAACTTTGAACCACTGACCTGGTAAAGCAGGCAGTACATTAGATGCATGTGAGACGGAACTGAAACATCAGAAGTCCAACCTTACAAAATTCATAAAATGCTTTAGATAAAAATAATGTTTATTAAAAAAAAAAAAAAAAGGAAGCCTCAGATGAACATTTGATGGGGAAAATGTCCAATACTACTACAATCTTATATGACTTTTTTTAAAAAAAAAAAAAATTAGCTGGCTATTTCTATTAAGAAAACAGGCTGCCTCCTGGAAAAATAATGGCTTTGAAGTATAGCCACACCACCTATTTTTGTTTAAAAATTCATCTTACCCGGTTTCACAAACTACTAGCCAACAACATAAAATGACATGAACGATACCTGAACCTCAAAGATATAATGCGTTAATACCTTATATTAAACAATGGGTATACCTCAGCGGCAGCATCAAAATCAAAAAGATCAAGTTCCTTTCCAAGTTGCAGATGATCCTTGGGAACAAAGCTAAATTTGCGAGGACTACCAACCTAAAAAAGGGGCACACTAAATTAATATTTGCGGAAAATTAATTCGAGCATGAAGAAGGTCAATACCCAACATTCCTCTCGAGAGGAAAAGAAAAGGTAGGGAATTGTAATAACTGACATACCATCTTTCTTATTCTTGAACTATCTTCTCCTCCTATCGGAACATCTGGATGAGTAATATTCGGTACACATTGTGCTTCCTGTTGGAGCTCATCGGTAAGCTTGACAAGCTCTTCCTCCAAGGCAGCTAGCTGATCCTTCAGACTTTTTCCTGCATTCACAATACGAAAGGTTTAGGTAAATTACTTGAACACCAGAAAAAAGCCTGATGGATGATAAACTCTCCAAGAGCACCTTCCTCAATGAGTCTTTGACGCTCTGATTGTTCCATTTTTCCTTTCATCTTGTTTGCTACCGCATTCCTTTCCCCACGAACCCTCTCAACTTCCTGCTATCTGTGAGGGACAAATTAGCTAAAGCATGGAGAAGAGAAGGACTTTTTCCTTTCTCCATTTCCCGATGGATTGTTTGTGCTATGCAATTGAGCTAAAAAAAGCTTCGAAATGGGAATCGCTTAGGATTAAGCGATATCACCAAGATACCGATAAACATTATATGGTTATTTGAAGCTTGTAGAGAAACCTAACCTTCTGAAGATTAAAAGTTTTCCCGTATAGCTCAAGCACGAGCTCTAAATTAGCATTAGAGTTTCGATTCTTTATGTTGGCGGCGACTGCTTCCTTATTATCCTTTATCCACTTGAAGTCTATAGCTGCTTTCCAAGGAGCTTTCCCACCTAAATCACCCAAACATCAACAACAAAATTCCATATTTGGGTTTCACAGCTAAGAACGAAATTAACAAAATAACAAGAAGAAGAAGAAGAAATCACCCTTGTCATCAGGGGTCATATTAGTTGTTAACGACGATGTGGCGGGAGATGTTTGGACAGCAGCAGAGGTTGACAGAGCTCTAGTGAGATGTTGCAAGGGTAGTTTAAGTAAGTAGCTACGGGAAGAAAGGGGATTAACTGGAATTCTATCGGCTGTTCGGAAAACAAGGCGTGAGGAAGATGAAAGAGAAATCGTGGCACGTTGAAGACTTTGAAAGGGGGTGCTGCTCAGGCAGCAGTGGAAAGCCATGTCGCTTCCGTCAGGGCAGCAGAAGACGCGAAGGGAGAGAAGCTTTTAAGCGAACAAGGGCTCAACTCTTCGGCCGATGTTATCCATTTCTCGTGGATCCTTGCCTTGTTATTGTTCGCTTGCTCTCGCTAAACCACGTCGTTTATGCCAATTTCAGTTTTGTGAAGGTCAAAATATTAGTGATAATCCACAGGTGAAAAATTATTGCAATAATTATGCGGCACGATTAGGAATTTATATGTTTAGCTAATTTGCTCTTTCTTCTTGTTGGTAAAACATGTGTATTTTTCCAATTTCCCATTGCGGTACATCATCATGCATGGTTTGTAAATAATATAATATACTTAAATATATATATTGATAATTTACATTTCTAATTTTTGAAAAAGGGCCAGAACCTAAATTATTTCTCACATTTTTCAAACATAATTTATTTACCCTGCTCATGTGTGTAGGTAATAATGCTCATATTAGTTATTAGTTCATAACTACAAAATATACTGATAAAGTGGATTATAACATTGCGATGATGGCTCTTTGGCACATCTGATAAAAAATTGGAATAATATAGAGAAAATTAGCCATGACTTACAAATTGAGAAAAAGTGGATTATAACATGGACATCCAAATCACGCAAAAATAATTAAAAATCAACATGGGAGTCCCTCGAAGAGAGAGGGAGGGAGAAATATTTGAATGCTTTTTAAAGTTAAGGACCAAATAAAATAAAATAATACTCTTCTAATTTTAAATATAAGACTATAAATTAAGCTTTATATTTATCACTAGATAAAAGATAAAAATTAACTCAAATAATTTTAGAACTTGATCAAACCAAATTAAAATAAGAAATAAGTAAAATGAATAATAAAGGTAAGAAATTATATTAAAATCGTGAAGAGATAAAAGTAAAACTTAAAAAAAAAACTAAAATTAACGCTAAAATAAAGATTAAAACAAAATTAAATTTTTAGTCTGAGAAGCCACATAAACGATACCTATTTAAGCATAGAAGCCAGAGGTCAATTTATCAAAATCCCTATTAGCCCACTGGTAAGCAATTTTTTTTATACAAAAAAAATTTAAATAGGTTCCGCAACAGTCTCTCACTAAGGTCAAGACATAATTCTAAAGCTTAAAGAAAACTTATAGAAGACTTACGAGATTGTCTACCAAAAGAACCTTCATAATGACAGCGGGAATCAAACTCACTTCCTTATAAAATATGAGTCTATTCCTTACTATATGTATCAACTCTCATCCCTCACCTGTAAGTAGGAAATGCTTACAAGACAGGCTTCTAGCCGGGCCGGAAGATTAAAAAACAAAAAACATCTAAATAGATTGTCTTGGCTTCCACCCAAGACACAAAACAACTCTATAAATACTTGAAGCATCCGCATCCAACTCAAGCTACTTCAAATAGATAGCCAAAATTTCTTATTAACCCAGTGCGTTAAATTGAATCTCCTGCAAAGCCATGAGAGTTTATCTCTCCGCAGAACAGAAATTTAAATGCAACAAGGACAAGCAAATTGTGCCAGCCATTTCAGACAAACATCGGCTACACAGGACCTGGAAATGTTCCGTTTTCCCTTTGTTCATTCCATCTGTCAATCTGGTCACAGATGCATTAATAAAAGTAGACCGTTAGTTCACGCATCCAACTTTAAAGATTTGAGGTAGAAACAACACCACATGAAATGTAAGATAAAGCGATTTAAACTTAATGTAAAGTGTACGTTATAAATGAATCGGAAATATATGCACCACGATATCAAATTTTTATCCGTTTTTTATCTGATGACAGAAACTAGGGAAAATAATCAGCCAGCCTCCATATGAAAACATGATACTATAAATCATACACATGGTGATGTTGCACTTTAAAGCCATAAAACTCACTTTGTGGTCAATTATTCAACAAATTAATCAAGGTTTGTCCTTGAAAAGAGGGAGTTTAAATTCAGCATGATCTGCGTAGCACAGTGGGCAAACACTGGTACGGCTGGGATGAATTTTATCAACTTGTACATTACTGATATCCACTGAATTAGCTTAAAAACTACACTTCTCAAAGAATCATTCAAAAACAGCTTCAATTAAAAACGGTGCTACTAATTTCAAGAAGATGAAATAATATGTTACGTGATAGTTTTGCCACGTGATTGAGGCTTAATTTAGTAAACAAAAACTTTAATTTCAAAGAATTCACCATATACACACAGTTGAGTCACAAAATTGAAGGCCTAAAGGCATGACGGCAGAATAAAACCTATAAGTGGCAAAAGCTCAGCTACCAGAAAGTCGGAAACTAACTATACCAATGAGAATCCCAAATATTATGCACGTATAGGTACCTTTCCCATGCAGCCTAATTAACTTCATGACTACAGCTGTTATTTTTTGTCATTTTCAACAATTTTCTGATTTGACTTATAGTCAGCAATGATGTGAATTACAGAAGGAACAAAACCAGACATTTCTGAACCTCGAACAAGCCAGTGTTATAGAATACAAGATACAGTTGTTTCGGAACAATTATAATAGTAACAAAGTAATGATGCTTCCCCATTGCAATGATCAGAGTCCAGAAAGCTCACACTTCAATAGATATTTGACATAGAAGCAGTGAAAGGCAAGAAATATATGCAGGTCAACATATCTAAATGGATAAACAGATCCCCACATTGCCAATTGGCAGAAAGACAGATAGTCATTAACTTATAATATTTGGCAAACTTCTCACATTCTGGGGCACCCTCTCCTTTTGCAGCTTTGCATCTACACAAGAATCCAAAGATAAATATGACAGAAATAGTGCATTCCTTCATATTATGTCAGCAACAAGCATGATGGAATCAAAAGGCCAAAAGAAACTATAGCTCACCGATGATATTCAACATATCTGGTAAAGCAATGCCTTGTTTGATTTGTAGTAGGAAAACGGAAATCAGCTGGAGCAGTCTCAAGCTGGATAATAGAACAAAAATTAACACCCAAGAAAGAATAAGTATACTCATGCTGACACTAAGTAAAGGTGTAGTAATATTAGATTAAGTAAAAAAGGAGGGGGCAGGAACCTTAATTTCTGGAGTCTCTTCTGCTGCTTCTTGATCACCAGAGTTTTCTTCTCCAGTGTTTCCACTACTTTGCTCTGTAATTACATCATTGCTCTCTTCAGAAACAGCAGAATTGGGCTCAGCGCTTTCTTCAGCCACTGGGGCAACTTCACTACTTTCTTTAGCAGGTGTAGGGGATATTTTCTCAGCGACAGATTCCGCAGAAGAAGCCTCCTTAGGATTTTCAACTTCTTTAACTTCCACAGGCTTGGTGTCTACATCTTTTTTCTCCTCTTTATCGTTCACAAAATATTGCTGAAAGTCAAAACAACAGAAAAACATCTTTCAGGTAATATGTGGAGCTGAGAACACGAATGTCCCAACTTAACAGAAAGGTAAAAACTACCGACACGGTAAACCCATCAAACAAAACATGTTTATGTACTCATTAATACTTCTGGACCAATTATAGTGTTGCAATCTATAACACGCAATTACATGCTTCGTATCAGTGTCCTCGGCATATGGCACTACTACAAAAAGTAAACGAATAATGTATATTTGGTCCTCAGCAATGATTAAGTTAGCAACAAACTCTTCTACTAGAGCATGAAGCCTAATCACAAAATTCAAACTCCATGGCATGGCACTGTCTTTCAAGTATCCAACTGATACTCATTACAGAACGAACCGGAAGGCAGAAGACAGATTGGAGTACAGTATAGGATGAGAAACAATCAGATCAAACTCCGCATTTATAGCTTAACCTTATTTGGCCACTATAGGTTTAGCATAGAATTCCTTGTAGGCAACCTCAGCTATTATTATTATGTCTATTGGTTAGTTAGGAATGTTTCAGAAAATGCCGTCTAAAATGCCACCAAGGGAGAGAAAGAAAGAAAAATGCTGTCTCTCGAAGGTTTGAGCAAAACTGTACATATCATCAGCTCCATTAGTGAAAATTTCATTAAATACATTAGCAAGCATTTCACTGTATAATAATATGCTCGAGTGCTAATTAATCAATTCGCAGGTCAAGGACTCCGGATTGTTAATGAAATAAAGGCCCCATTTTCCTCTCCTCACACAAGAAAGGACATTTTGACCCGGATCGATGAAGTGGCAGACATCAAAATCAATTCAGCAGGCGATCCTTTATGTAAGATCTAACTGGTACGTCAAAATCGAACTTCGTGAATGGAGCACAGTGATCCCGCAAGTTTTAGGAAAACGAATGGTACATTGCATACAATTAAGACGACAAAAATCAGGAGGTATACCTCAGCAAGAGTTGGAGAATTGTCGGTTGCAGCTTCAGTCATGGATGTAGGGAGCTCAGGGAATAGTAATTGGAGCAACGGGCTAGTGGATATGAATGGGGGTGTGGGTTAAGAGTCTGGAAATCTGGGATAGTGGCTCCAGAGGCGAAGAGTGGGAATGGGCGAATGGGCGAAAGGCACCTAGAATGTGCCGGAGACACGTGTTTGATCGGAGGAGTGGGCCCTTCTGAACAAAACCGACATCATCGGGGAGTCAATCCGAACAAGCTGCTATTGGGCCTTTTCTTTTAAATTTTGGGCCCATAGCTTTCCTCTCCGCGTTAGCTACATCCCAACACAAAAGGGGGTAAATCTCGTACCCAAAAAAAGATGGGGCGGGGCTTTAAATCTCACAGCCCAAATGTTTTTTACCAAAAACAAAAAATAAAAAAATTGGTGCCGAGCAAATTGTTCATCAGGCCACATGAAAACTAGAGAACTTTTATTTAAATACGTGTACTATAAATAAATGGGTTAATAGTCATCAACGGGAGTTGGTCTGAGTGGTAAGCGACTCGGTATCGCTTAGGCGATATCTCAAGTTCGAGCCTTGGCGAATGCAGAAAATCTCCGTTGGGAGACTCACCCACCATAGTCAGATGCGCGACGCAGGTCGGATCCGGATGTAGTCGGGGCAAAGCTCCGGTGAACCGAGTGGGCAACAAAAAAAAAAAAAGGTTAATAGTCTCTAAGTTTATATCAATTTTAATTTTAGTCCTTTTAAATCATTAGTCCCTATAGTATTAATAATGTTAAATTTGCCTACGTGGTACTAACACTATTAATGATGCTTATTTTGACATTTGATTGTACAAAATAAGTTGATGATGTATATGCTGACTTTGATATTTTTTTCCCTTTAAAAGAAAAAAGAAAAAACGTTAAACCCAGTTCAAAAGATGCTCACAAAGTCGACAAAGGTTGTAATTAAAAAAAATATAGTTGACAAAGGGCTTAGCGCAAAGACGAAGGGGAGAGGTACTGAGGAAGCATCCGGCAAAGCGAGAGGAGGTATCCGGTGGGGAAAGGTAACCTTATTCATCTTCACAATCTCTGACACTAATGCTATCTTTGAGATTCGTACATATGAAATATATGAAACATAGAAGCAAAAGTTGCAGTTTCTCATGGTTTAGAATGAGAAGGTTGAAATTTTAATTGAGGGATATGTCACAGCAGATGGAAGAAAAGCATAGCATATCGTTAGAGGATTGATTCAAAACATGATTTTGGGAGCAGATTCAGCAAACCTTTGGTAAGGTTTTCAACATTCAGATTGCTTGTGGTTGAAATTCAGGAACCTGACAACATGGGGAGCTAAATATTAGGAATAAAAGAATTGTTGATTTTATGAATTATTTTTTATATTCAACTAATCCTTAATTTTCTGATTTTCAGTTGTTATTATCATTTATTTATTTATTTATTTTAGTTACTTACGCACCTGACTATATTGAATGAATTAGTATCATAACGAAATTTTTTTGTATAAGTCAATGTTCGAACTCGACACCTCGTTTAAACGATATCGAATCACTTACTACTTGGATTAACCTCCATTGATATCATTTATTTATTTCAAATGTATTCGAGCATCTTTTATGCATTTTCATAGCAATAAAATTATTATTCTCCTACCTCTGTTTTCACACGTGTTCCCAATTTTCTTTTGCTTCAAAGCTTTAAACAAGTTCCTTCAACCATGTCTGTAAAACCAAAATGAAAAATAGGACATTGGAGAACAAGCGGACGAACGCGCACAGTTAAATCATCAGCGACAATGTTAAAAGGAAAACAAAAAGATTGTTCCTTACCTTCAAACCGAGTTAAACGCCTTCGACATAATTGGTGTGAACTTCACCGACTACGGCCGTTGAATTCTCCGGTGACGGCTGTAGGAATTCTCCGTGGGGTAGATCCTCCTTGAGCTCTTTTATCTGTCCTGCCCTTGTTGAAGGTTTGTTATGCGTACGTTTTGGATTTAATGTTGTTTTCTGTTCTTTAAAAAGAATATATATCCCGCTCTATATAAATAATTATTTTTAATAACGTTAGTGTTATGTAGATAAATTTAACACTATTAAAATTATAAGAACTAATAACTTTAAATAATGTAAATTTAAAGAACTAAAACTTTGTGTTTAAAAGTAAAGGAACTAAAAATAAAACTGATGTAAAGTCAAGAGATTAAAAGTTACAATGATCTCTAAATAAGTCCTAGTGCAAGCATTATTGCTGTTTATTTTTTTGGGTTTAATTAATGAGCAGGGTCAGAGTATCTCTATGCACATTTCACTGCATCTTGACGACCTACGTGAGTCTAAGTTGAGGCACGGAACCATGTTATATTAAAAAGGAGAAGTTTCCCTCCCAGAACCAAAGTTGAAGCATGTAATTGGTTGTAATACGAGTAGTAGAGTTATTACTAAGGGCGAGTGTGAAGGGAAACATTCGGTAATTGAATCATAATCCGAATCTTTTAGTG
The DNA here is from genome assembly GCA_037074615.1 of Leucaena leucocephala. Taxonomy (NCBI): domain Eukaryota; kingdom Viridiplantae; phylum Streptophyta; class Magnoliopsida; order Fabales; family Fabaceae; genus Leucaena; species Leucaena leucocephala. Next base: position 2,394,665 of record CM073517.1, on the reverse strand, counting down.
ATCGAGATTTACTAAAAAAATATTATCTCAACACATTGAATTAACAGCGGGTGAGAATGGGATGATGACAGAGTAGCTGACCAAGTTAGCAACTCCTGAAATCTAATCTGACAAGGCATCAGGCATCGCGGCAGTGAGAAACGAAACTCGCAAATGAGTTTCAGCACTGGTGCAGCACGAAATAAAAGGAATACGAATTCTAGAGAACTACCATCTCAATACTTCTCCCAAAAATTACAACAGGCGCGCACAAGAGTAGGCACGTGTTTTGATATAATCTGCATTCACACCATAGATGCATATAATTCTATTGGTGGAATGGGGTTGGTGCGTGGATGCCCCTCCAACACGGCCTATACTAGTAATAACAACAATTGGGTAAGTTGATTATTCTCCAAAAGGGGGGAAAAGGTTGAAAAGAATGCGACTGGTTAGCTTCCCATCGCTGTCCACAGGTTCTAAGCAACTTGTCAGAAACAAAAGCCTCGTACCTAACTCTAATCATTCCCACGAAACCATGTTGATCGGGTTCTGACACGCTTCTCCCTTTTACACGTCATTGTTCTTAAAACAGAGCTTTCTTTGGTTGCGGGCACGAGTTACCACGATTATGAGCTTCCATGCTCAAACACCTCCTCTCGAGCCTGCAAATTTCGCCGTTCCCGATTATAGATTTGTAGTGAGTTTGAATTATAAGAGTGCGTAGTGACCCACATGTACATAAGCAATAATTGCTTCTCTGGCAAATCACTTCTATCGAGTCAGCTGGGGGCGTCCTCTACGTGTTAGCTTCCACAGGATTTGTTGACTGAACACTATCGCCGAAACTTCAAAATCTCTCCACTCCCTCCCAGCTTCTTCCTTGCTTTAAACGTAACGTGTCGAGTGATTGAAAAATAAAAACCAAATATTTCATCTGTTTATCTTCTTGTGCTACTGCCAGCTTTAAACGTAATCTTATATATTTTTTTACTCATTCTCTTTCACTTCTCCTCTTTATAAATAAAGATATAATTAAAAAAAATAATAAATTCTTTACATACTTATTAATTTTAAGAAATTTATCAATTAACATATATTAATCCTTTAAAGTTTATAAATAGGATCGGAACCGCCGCTCTCCGTGTGGGGGCAATAATTTAGATTTAAGATTCCGTGGCCAAGTGTATAAGAGCCAAGGCATCTCGTGCTTTCAGTTTTGACCGGTCGTCGCTGAGTCTTTTACTCGACTCGTGAATCGGCCTCGGCCCCACAAAAGTTTATTTTTCCATATTTGCGTATCCTCTTTCTAAATGAAGCCAAATACCACCGACCCTTGCACAATGCACACCGCGGGACGACTGACGAACCTCTAATCAACTATCAAAGGCAAGAAGCTATATGTAGATCTGTCATGGCCTCCCTTCTTTTTCTCTTCCTGTCCTCTGCCCCCTTTTAAGGCCCACAAGCATAACAAACAAGGGAGAATCACACACAACAACAACAAGGGGTGAATTGTATAAAAAAAAAAAAAAGGGGTGAAGGGATTAATCTATTGTAATGAGTTTAGTATTTGGTAGCAAAAGAAAATGAGGGTAGAATGACACATAAGTATTGTCTAAATATGCAAATTGTAATCCCATAATATCTCAAAATGATTTAATTTTTATGAAATTACTAGAGAATATTTTACAACTGAAGTTTTTTACCACCCCAGCTAAGACCACAAGGCAGCGACTGCCGGAGCTTTGGGTGTTTTTTTTTTATCTAAGAGCATTGTAAGTCATTTTATAAAAAATTACTCTCAAAAGTAGTTTCTAGGACTTCATAGAATTAATTTGAGATTTGCATATTTTAATGATACTACAAAATATTAAAAGCAGGGAAAGGGGACGACGAGAAAGAGAGGCTGAGCATCAGGTATAAGCAGCTTAAAGAGACAGACAGATTCCCCTTTTCTTCTCCACCATCATAACGCCCCTCGGGAACACTTGCGGGAAAAACATGTCAAGTCTCGGAACTTGACCATATCCCTTTAAACCTTAAAAAGGCTAATTTTCTATATAGTCATCTCTGTCCCTACTCGCAGCCTGCGACGAGATGAACCCACCCACATGAACCCACCGTAGCTCTGCTATCCCCGGGGAGAGATTAGAGATTGTAGATTTAGAGAGAGTAAAAAAAACGAGCGTTCTTGTTTAGTGTAATGGATAAAAGCTGCCAATCCTCTGCGGACTCCTCTACTACCACAGGAGCCACGCCCAGTAATAGCAATGGCACCGTCACTTCTACTAATCTCAGGCACCTCAACAAGCTCTCTCACAAGATCTCCAAGCCCTCTCTTCGAAAACCCTCCTTTGATTCTTCTCTCCCTGAGTCCCAGACCCACAAGCCCGATCACAGTCGGCCACAACCGGCGGCTCAGGAGCAAGCGCAGCAGCGGAATTTGCAGCATCAGCCTCCTGTCTACAACATCAACAAGAACGACTTCAGGGATGTAGTCCAGAAGCTCACTGGTTCGCCCGCTCACGAGCGCATCTCCACTCCGCCTCCTATTCAACAGCCCAATCCCCCCAGCTCTCGCCTTCAGCGTATACGCCCTCCTCCCCTCGCGCAGATTAGCAATCGCCCGCCTCCCTTGCTAGGCGGCGCTGTACCCCGTCCTCTACCGCCTCCGCTTAACGCCGCTTCGGCGTCGACTAGCAACCCCATTAACGCTGCTTCTGTCGCTAATTTCTCTGACTTTGTGAGACCGCTTCCGCCGTTATCTCCTCTGCCACCTTTTCCGTCCGTCCACGCAGAATCTCCGGTATCCGCGTATATGCGCTATCTCCAGAATTCCACGTCCAACATGGATTGGAATCCCAAGCAGTTCTCTGGTTTCCCGCCATTAGCTCCTTTAGTCTCGCCTCGCTGGAACAATATGGCTCCACAACAGCTTCAGCCAGAGCCTCAAGGCCCTCCATCGCATCCTTCGCAGACACCAGCAAATGCGCCGGCGCAACCGCAGTTTCAGATACCGTCTTCGCCAGCCCCTTTCGGATGCTTGAATTCGCCGAGGTCGCCACACCCTCTGCTTTCCCCAAGTCTTCTGTTTTCGCCTTCCTCGGGTCAGCTAGGGTTTCCTCAGCTGCCCCTCTCGCCGACGGTGCCCGTTCCGAGCCCAAGGTGGAGAGGTCTTTGAAGTGTTTCGGGTAAATCTGAGTAGAATGCTGTTTGTTTCACGCTTAGGATTTGGTTTGCTGGTTTTGTACATGGTTTTAGGTGGAGGGAATCAGGTTCATTCAATTTGTAGGGGTTGGTCTGATCATACCAGTCGCTCCACTACTCAGTAGTTTCATTCTGTAAATGGCACGAGATGTCAACACTTTTTTGCATTTGTTTTTGCTGCTTTGGTCTACTGGGCGATCAGAAATATTTTAAGCCAGTGTAAAATTACGATTTTAGTGGGATGTCACTGCTCTCATTTCGAAGATTTTCTGGCTGTAATGTTATTTTCTAATTTCCGATATCACTTCTATCGCTTATAACTAACTAATTGCGTGAAAATATATAAACTTTTGCCATGGGGGTGAAATTCCCCCAGTTAGTTAGACTCATTAGAATCGTTTTAAATTTATGGAATTTAATTTAGTCAAATTGATGGTTTCATACGTAACTATTCTTCTACGTTCCCCCCCCCCCCCCCCAACATCCGATTGATTTTTGGGGGCAATTGTCGTTAGTAAGAGTAGGTTTTAAAGCGGTGATCACGGATCTCTCCCGTGGAGGTCCGGCGCCCAGGGTCATTGCAATTAAGTTCTCTTTTTCCAAGGCACGGAGCTGTTCTATAAATGAGGACGACATTACTGCAGATGTGTTTTTCGGTTTCTGGAATAGCCTATTTAGTGTCTGTCCTACAAATACAGTGCTCACATATCAATCAATAAGCTCATTATAAAAAATAAAATCTAATCTAACTTGAATTATTTATAAATTGTATATAATCAGGTAATATTTCTTAAATTTTGTGCGAATTTAGAAAGAAAAATGTCTAATTATAATGGATATTGGATCCTTCTTTTTTACCTTTGTCATTTGTGCCTTGGAGGAACAAATTATTTGTTGATGCTCGGTGCTGTCGTAGCCTACTGGATGGAAATAGAAGTCACACCATTCATTGGAAAACCATGACTTCTTTCTTGGAACACTAGATAGACACAAGGGACAGCTGTTTTACTATTCAACTTGATTGGTTAATATACTTCGTAAACAGAAGTGATTCTAAACCATTCTAATATTTCATGGAGTCCCAAGTAAACCCTAAAATGGAACCTCTCTTTATGGTTTTCGGGATGCAGGTGTAATTTGAGGCATCCATCTTTATTGCCAAACATGGAAGAATCTCCAGTTGTCGTTCATCTGCGTTTTTCAATCATGGCAATATTCAAATTGGTTGGTGAAGGTGAAACCACACTCTGGGAGCGCTAACTACCTGTACTACAGGTGGAAGGAGCCGATGTATGAGGGGAACGAAAGATGACGTTGGTGGAGACGAAGGGCAACAGAGAAGAGAAAGAAAGAGGAACAGTGAGTATGAGATTTATCAATTATGTGGTGCTGGCATGGGATTGAAATTTTATGCCATAAATGACGTGTCTTCCACGTAGTAAAAGCACGAGTACCTAGTTTTTTTTTTTTTACCCACCCGGTTCATCGGAACTTTACCCCGACTACATCCGGATCCGACCCGCGTCGCGCACCTGGCTATGGTGGGTGAGTCTCCCAACGAGGATTTTCTGCGTACGCCAAGGCTCGAACTCGAGACCTCGTTTAAGCGATACCGAGCCGCTTACTACTCGGACTAACCCGTTAAAAATAGTTAAAAATTAGTAGGGTCACAAGTTACAAAAACTGAGGAGTTTACGAGCCCATTCCGATGATCATCAAACTTTCATAGAGTATCTTTCTTTTTTAGATTAGTCTAGAGTATCCAACTTGATCAGTGAGAAATTAATATCCTGAATATTACAGAGACTCAATTATAGGAAGAACTCTTCCAAACATGCTAACTCTATTTCCATATTCCAATAAAATCCTCCAATAAGATCAAACTTAGAAAAGATAGTTAAAAAATATAAACCCTTGCTGGTATATTGATCTTTCATAGATATTTTTTATTACAAAATTTTTTAAAAATAAATTAAACTCACTTACGATTAAAGGACAGAACAATTTTTTTTTAAGCGAATTATTTATTACTTTCAAACATAAATTTAGACACTTAAAAATTAAAATATCTCTATAAATATCACGACTAAGAATACATCTTTAAGTGATATTTCATGGAGTATTTTAAATTTACATTCCCGCCTTAACTGTTTGTAATCCGGTTTTATCTTTATGAAACATTTTTAAGGCCCCACAAAAGGCCACCAACCGACTATCCATAATTCGAATCTTCAAACCAAGGTCAAACCAAAAAGGGCGAGAATCTTGAAACGATTTTATGAGCACTTTTCCTCCCATCCCAAATACTCATCCAATTTTAAACATAAAATTTATATAAAATTTAATTAAAAAATTTATCCTAATCATAAATATAAGATTTATTTTTTAAATTTATTAACTATTTCTTAAATTATTCTTATTAATATTCTCTTAACAACAATTAAGTAAGATAATGAGCAAAAAAAATTAAAAAAAATGATTATGATACTTTAAGAAAAATGATTATAATACTATATTAATTAATTTTTTTAATATAATTAAATTAATCAAATAGATCATATTTAACATTGAGGAATACAAAATTTGGAGAAGTCCGAGTCTTAAATCCTGTAATTAAGCACATGCATTTCCAAAAACGGCAAAGGAAAATGGGGATAAAACACAGTTGAGGTACTGGCGCATGAGAGATGTAACGCAAGCACTGTGAACATAATAAGCCAGACAGATTCAAGTAACAACCTCAGCTGAAGAATCAAAGATAAAAAGTTCAGTACAGACAATGTAATCTTAAAATTCCAATTGCATATGTGAAAAGCTTCCATGTCCTCGATAAAATAGGCAATTAAGAAACACGAAAAAATGGAAGGACAAACTAAAAGGGCCCAGTACATCCATAATTCATTAACAAAGACATGAATGCCTAAAATATCAGTAGCATCAGGATTAGCAGCAAGCACCTTCTCCCTTTTAAAACATATAGAGGAGAAGTTCAATCCTAATTAAAAGTAAAATAAGCTCACTTGGCTTCTTCATCTTGCTTAGGTGCCGCCTCTTTAATTTCATCTGCACCATCATCCTGAAAGCACAGCAAACCACAAACATCAATAAAAATTAAGATAATGAAGCCATGATGAGAGAAGAGTCTCTGGAAAGTGCCCTAGTCAATACCTGCATGTCGGAGGTCCAAAGGGTCAGGTTATCACGAAGAAGTTGCATGATCAAAGTGCTATCCTTGTATGACTCCTCCCCCAAAGTATCCAATTCAGCAATTGCTTCGTCAAAAGCCTGGTGATTATCCATGTGAAAATGGCTCATAAGTAACCGATGTACCATAAGAACAGAAGAACTCATACCATAACGAAGCTCTTGCTGCTTTCTATCATAACACTTACACAATCTCAGAGAAAAAGAAGCAAAATTGGGGGCAAAAGGAAAGAAAAGAGAAACAAAGTTCCTTATTTAGTAACCAGAACCTGAAAGCAAGATTTACTTCAATATTTATTAAAGCAGTATAAAGTTGCAATGAAGGTCTTCCAAATTCAAATTCATCATGTGCTTAAAAAAATGCAATATGCAGTGGTAATGAAGGCCTTCAAATTCAAATTCATGATATGTCCCATTATTTTAGCACACAGCTTATTACACTGTTTTCCCTCTGCCAACATCAAAGAATCCAATTTAAATTGCAGAAAACTTCAAGACATAAAAACACAGGTGGATGCTCAGTTTCTCTGTCTTTGACCTGTTTTGCAAGATTGCAAGCGCGATCTGGGGAGTTAAATATCTCATAGTAGAACACCGAAAAGTTCAGCGCCAGGCCAAGCCTAATCGGATGAGTGGGAGGCAGTTCGGCCTTTGCAATGTCCTGCATAAAAAGATATCTCAGATATTACTTGTGGGGGAATTTCCATATGAGAGACGCTCGGAAAAGAAGTCACCATCACAATATTTCCCAAGAAAAAGAAAATTGCGAAGATCAATTCTCATAATTAAAGGCAAATGATCCTATTTCTCAATGGGCAAGTAGGGTTTGATAACAAACATATAGTACATATTGCATATAAGCAACAGAATAGATTGATAAAATTGAAGGAAAAATTGGCCAGATGATGCGAATCTGAAAGTGTAAAAATCTGTAAATAAAATAAAAATTATGATCATAACAAACATGCAAAGATGCCAGGATCTTAAATAACGTTCGGTCCGTGCAGAGATTTTAACATAATCCAGCAATCCGGAAGGACTGACGTGTAAAGAAATGAGACGAGATGCATGGAAGTACTAGAACAAAGTAAATCTGGCCCTTGCCCTAACAGATCTGAACAGCGAACTAATTATAATTGCAAGGAAATGTATAGGCCAGCCACCAAAACTAAAGCGATATTTATGGCTAGAGAGTAAATCAAGATGAAACCTGGGCAGAGTTATACGCAGTGAGCGTGCTCTCAGCAGCATCCTTGCGCTCGGATCCAGTCTTAAACTCAGCGAGGTACCTGTGATAATCACCCTTCATTTTGAGGTAAAAGACCTTGGAATCACCGGAAGAAGCGGAGGGAATAAGACGGGAATCAAGAAGCTTCAGGATCCCATCGCAGATGTTGGAGAGCTCAGTCTCGATCTTAGATCGGTAATCACGGATCATGGAGACGTGATCCTCGTTACCGCGGCTCTCCTCCTTTTGCTCGATGGAGGAAATGATACGCCAGGAGGCACGGCGGGCACCGATGACGTTTTTGTAGGCAACAGAGAGGAGGTTTCTCTCTTCGACAGTAAGTTCTTCGTTGTCGACGGCGGCGGAGACTTTCTCCATGAACTCGACCATCTCTTCATAGCGCTCGGCCTGCTCGGCAAGCTTGGCCATGTAGACGCTCTCTTCCCGAGGAGAGGTAGTTGTCGCCATGGTCAGATCACGTAGAGGATGAGATCTGATGTGGTTAGGGATGGAGAGGGGAACTTGAGAGGGGTAAAGAGAGAAAGAGGGAAGAGAGAGGAAGAGAGAGTGGTTTATGAGGGCCCAATGGAGCGATAATTGCGTCGTGAGCCAGGAGGGGGGTGGTTTCTGGAGCGGGCAACTTGGGCCGTAGGATCCAAGGGAAAAGCGAGTTGTGTATTTATTTTGAGGGGCTGTGATGTGTTGTTGTTGTGCGACTGAATTAATTAACTAATAATCAGGGACAGCTGTCAAACACCATTTTTTGATTGCGTGGGTCTGGGCGTTGTCAATTTTCGTGGGCCTGCCAGAACGACTGGCGGAGGGGCACTTTTCCCTCTTCTTTCTCCGTACTCCTTTTTGAACATGAAGATTGGTTTGGTCATGGTGCCTTTTGAAGGAATTTTCCCTCGAGAAAAAAAAAAACAAAATTACCAGCGGCCAGCGGGCTGTATATACGAAATACGAAATAAATGCTTCTCTCTCTCTCTCTCTATGTAAAGATTTTTATCAATTTATGGATAATCAATTTATTATCCATATATCAATATACATAATAAATTGTATTCTTCACATGTCAAACAAGATGATGCTTTTATCAAATTTCATGCAATACTTGAAAAAGGGGGTGCTTAAATTTTCAGCAATGAATTTTTTAAGCTAACTAATTTAGATTCACACAGTTGGCCCAAAAAAAGAAATTAGATTCGCACGCTTTAAACACGTCTTTATAAGTTCGTTTAGGTCCCTTTTTAGGAATTAATGATGTGATTTTTCCAAAAATCATGCGGTAGATACTGGTGAAAATCCAGCTATACTAATATAAGAGGTTAAATGTTAGCAGCGTAGTCCTGATGAAAAATATTCGCAGGGTTGAATCTGGTGAAACATACGAGCTTAATCGTCTATTTACTGTGGCCACCGTGGAGTGGCAAAATATACAAGTGCTGCAACCTTAGCTTGAGAGATGAAAGCAGCGACTTCCCAAGCAAGAATTTGCCGTAATGATCAGAATTAAGGAACACAATAAGGATCCCTTAGTTGTTACTAGTGAGTCAACAAAGGCAAAGCTTCCGTGAGTCACGATCCTCATACATGGGAGGTCAGCTTTTAGATCCATTTGTAATCAAGCTTCTTCCTCCTGAGGCCAATGTTTCACTAGACTTTGCCGTGCTGCTTTTTGATGCCCATAGTATAATGCCGTTTTTTTTTATAAAAGAATACACTCTAGATCATTCAAGCATCCAATTGCCCTCATCAGATGACTAGAACGTTTACTTTTTTTTTTTTTTTTATTTATAAGCTTTGGATTTAAAAAGAGAAAAAAGGATCATCAGCGGGAATTAGAGCCCTTGGTCCTTTCCTCGCTGACACCCGAGAATAATAATTTTGCGGTATTAACATAAACAATGATGATAAGAAAAATAGTTACTGATAGATATTGGATGTCTGCATCCGTATAACATTAAAAAGAAACAGTTTCTTCGATTAGTTTGATTAATTATAATTTTGAAAAGTTGTAAAACTTGTTGACCTTGAACTAATTGCTTTAATATTAAGAAAGAAGTTAGCATGATCTTGTAAAAAGGAACGAAAGGGAGCACGAGAAACCATTTCTTTAATATTAATTACCGTTTAGAGTTGGAATAACATTCCAGCAAAACGTAAATTGAGATCAACACGCTGTGATGGAACTAGGTGATCGATTATCTCGCGTGCCCCTAGCAATCTAAATCTGTTAATATTGCAGAAAGATAATTTTGCTGATATTGTCATGGACACAGAATATGAACTTCCCCGTGTTCTTCTTTTTTGAGTTTATTAGCAGTATCTTAATGCTCGGTAGTTTGTCCCGAATAAATCAGGTCGCATACCACAAAACAGTTAACAGTTATCTGTTACTTATCATTAGTATATTTTAATGTAACCAAATGAATGAATATACCTATAATTACCTACGGAAAAGCCTACACTCCATAAGTCACAGTCGCTCCCGGCCCATTTTTATGTACAAACAGAGGGTGGCATAAATTGTTAAAAAAAGAATTTGACTGTTTCAAGCGGTCGCCCCCGGCTTCTACATGTACCAAGAATAAGAAATAATGAAACAACAAATTCCCCAAAAAAGGAAGAGAAGCCCACCGTAATATAATAATATTCAGATGAGGCACCAGGTTTGATTCCTTCTATTCCTTTTGCTCACAATCCCTTCTCCTCGTTTTCCGTTGTCCACTCTCCTATTTAAAACTCACGAGTCGTGCCTCTGAACCTTTTATCCTTCGGCCTCCCTGCTTATTCCTAAATCATACACGAGCAATGGATAGGAGCAAAGTGCAAGTGCTTTATGATGCTTGCTGCGCTATATTTTCTCAGGAAGAGCTTCCAACTTTTCAGCAAATCCATTATCTGAAAAATCTCCTCGGTGGGTTGCTTACCCTTTCCGCCCAAGTGCTTTTGTTTCTGTTTTTTTTACTGGGTTCATGTATGGATGGATGATTTGAGATGAATGAATTTAAATTTGTAGACAAAATTGAAGCTATTGACGTGGGAATCGATGAGTTTGGGATGAGAGATTCTCCGATATCAAGCCCACAGAGCTGTGGCAGCAGGGGATTGCTCTGTGCTCAAGCTTTCTCAGAAATATCGTACATTCACATCCATGAATGCGATCATTTCTCTGTGAGTAGAAACTTGTATATGTAGCTATGAATGATAGATAGGTAATGAGAAGCAGGGAATTGATTAGTGATATGAACATGCAGATGGGCGTGTTCTGTTTTCCGGCAGGGAAGGTGTTTCCGCTTCATGATCATCCGGGGATGACAGTGTTTAGCAAAGTCCTGTATGGCTCCGTCTACATCAAAGCTTATGACTGGATCACGTTAGATGCCGGCAGTTGCCCAACATGTCAGTTCAATTTTCATGTGCTGAGTGTTTTACTCTAAATTCTGTGGGTCCTAATGAACCAGCAAGCTTTGCGTTTCATCTTCCCTCTGTCCTTTGGCTGGTTCATACATGGTCAAATAAGTATCGTATCCATTAGTCGCAACATGTGCTATAAACTCATAATCAAGGATTTAAGACCATATAAAATATATATACCAAATATCTATATTTGGGAAGTCAATAGATATAAAATTGAAAGACGACAGGAATGATATATAAAGCGTTGTGATAACCGTAGATGGTGACAGAGGAATAGTGGGTGCAGGGGGATTGGCAAGCAAGACGATAGATGGAACAGTGAAAGCGCCGCAGGAGCCATCGATACTGTTCCCAAGAAGTGGAGGCAACATTCACTCTTTCACTGCGTTGACGCCTTGTGCTATTCTGGACGTCCTGTCTCCTCCTTATTCTGAAGACTTTGGAAGGCCTTCCACTTACTTCTCTCACTTCCCCATCCCTTCCCTCCCTGGTACTTCTTCTATTCTTATTCATCATTCCTTTAAATGCCAATCAAGTTTCTGCGATTTTTATTTGATCTTGCTTGCTATGTTTGGGACATCCACTTGCAGGCTACGCTTGGCTGGAGGAAAAATCACTGCCAGATGACCTAGTTGTAAAAGGAGCGCCATATCTGGGACCTCCCGTGGCAGCCGAATGCGATGTTTGTCGGTGCGGTTTCAGAAATTATGTATGACTTGTTCAGTTAATGTGCTCAGTAATGTAGATCGAAATGTGTCGATCCCAAAACCACTAGATGTAGATACGTTTAACCCTATAGCGATGACACACCTAGCAGACTGAATCTAGATCACCCCAGCAAAAGCTTCACCTCCAAGACTATTGCTGTTCTTTGCTTTAACATCTTTATCAAGGGGCCTCATACTGCGGTAAAGAGTTGAAGACCATTCAAACATAACCCACTGCCTTAGGATTTCTCGTCCTCCGCAGGTTTAAAACTCACTGTATATGGTATAAATGGTATATATATAACGACATTTCCAATTTCAACGTGTTAATCTTTGCCAATCCTTCAAACGGCCAGCCCGCAGGTCCCCACTTTTTTTTTTTTTTTGTGGGGGAAAAAAGCCTAATTCTATCGCACCACGTGTTAACCATCCAACGGAAGCTGTGTTTGAGAATCTTGTTTGTTTAAATCCTTCATGCGATCGAACCATCGTTTATACATAGGTCTATTCGAACAAAGGAAAGATATTATCTTCTTTAATTACTTTTTATTTGTTCTTCGGTTTACTAGTTTTAACTTTTACGGCATCTCAATCCCAATCCTGCAAACCCAATTTATATTTTACGGATTTTTTGAGCAAGCTTGATTAAGTTTTGTAGCTTAGCGAGACATAAAATATTGCAAGTTTGGAGAATCTTATCAACAAAGGTGTATATTATTGGCGAGATTTAGTATCGAGTCGGATACTTAACTTCTTTAGCCATTCGTAACATTACGACTGCTATAAATTTGTCTGGCTAACAATTACAATTACCTCTACGGATAATCTCGTGGCCATCATTTAAAAGCTTTATTAAATATTTTTGAAAAAAAACACATCAGTACAATTAATTTAATCAATCAATCATATAATATGGAATTTTCTATAACAATTGTCCTTGTAAACGACGATCCGTAGACCGTAGTTGTGGCGGGCATTTTTCTTTCCCTCGCCCACAGCGTACGGTTCGTTCTCCCGACAGTTCTATCCTCCGTGTTGCTTATTTAACACGTGTCAATATATACACAGAAGGAATTTGCCTCTCATTTCGCTGCCGTGGAAGTGTCAAAGACCGGCTTTGGCTTCAGTCAATGTGAACTGTGAAGTTTAAGACTTTGCAGAAATGCCAAAACCCCACGCCTAGTTGTTGGCAGCTTTCGTCTTATTCGGGACTGGAAAAAGAAATCGTATTATCTGTTGAACAGGGTAGTCTTCAGAATTTGAGTGATCGAAGGAAGATTTTGTTGGCTTGCGGTTCAGGCAAAGAAACATGGAGCGTTACGAGATTGTCAAATATATTGGGTCTGGGAATTTCGCTGTAGCTAAGCTGGTTAGGGATAAGGTGACTAAGGAGTATTTTGATGTCAGGTTTATTGAGAGAGGCCACAAGGTCTGTTCCTTCTTCTTCACCCCTTCAATTTCTATCTGGATTTTTCATTTTCGATGACTTTTCAATCTTCATCTCATCGGCTATTTCCCTTTGTTTACGATTTCGGCATCTGGTTAACTGTGGAATCATGTCATTTTTGGGCACACAGATTGATGAACACGTGCAAAGGGAAATCATGAACCATAGATCATTGAAGCATCCCAATATTGTTAGATTCAAAGAGTTTATTGAACTCAGAGTTGTATCGAGGAAGGAACGCATCGGAATTGGAGATATTTGCTTATCCTAACCCTCTTTAGTTGTAGTTCATCTTCATTGCCTATATCATTTAAAATATTCAGCACCAGTTTTTCTTGAGCAGAATTCTCTTTGGCGCTATATGAGCATGAGATGCATAAGCTCCTTTCCTATTTCGTTATTCTAATATTGGTAAAGTCGATTCGGATGTTAAAATTATGTTCCCCCCTTTTCTTCTGTTTTGTGGTCAGGGGCTGAATGCTTAGTTCTTCCTTTCATCCATATTCTCATCTGGAAACAAGTAGGATTTTTTTTTTTTTTGGTTAGTGGTGCCGACATACCTCCTGAATATTTGACCCACTATTTGATCATTGATGTGAGCTTTGATTACTTTTCTTGCAGGACCTCCTAACGCCAACTCATCTTGCGATAGTGATGGAGTATGCAGCCGAAGGGGAATTCTTTGATAGGATATGTAGGGCTGGTAGATTTATTGAGGACGAGGTAATGTGAAAGGGGAAGATATCATTTGATAACTTTATTATGTGGGAACTTGTGTAGTCGTTTACGCAATCATATTTTTATCTTGTATGGAATGTGTCCATTTTCAACGTAGTTGAACAAAACCCTTCTATGCTGAATTGTTTCTGTTAGGCATATATATACATCAACAAATACTATAGTTTTAATTCTTAAGGTGGACTTGTTTCTTCTTTTTTATCAGGCAAGATTTTTCCCTCAGCAACTGATATCAGGAGTCAGTTATTGTCATTCAATGGTAATAAATGAAGCATTCCTTTATAATGAGTCATGTAAGTTTTCAATGCATAAATACTAAGTTAAAGCAATGCTTACTGCTGCAGAAAATCTGTCATAGAGATCTTAAGCTTGAAAATACGCTCTTAAATGGCAGTACTGCACCACGCATCAAAATTTGCGACTTTGGATACTCAAAGGTAGCAGTGTGAACGATTACAAACTTTAGATGTTTCCACCTTCATGAAACAACATGTTAATGTGTTTTTACCTTATTTTTCAGTCATCTGTATTCCATTCACAACCTAAGTCTACTTTAGGCACTCCAGCCTACATTGAACCTGAGGTCCTAACAAAGAAAGAGTACGATGGAAAGGCTAAGTCTTTCTCTTGTTTATTGCTTATCCTTGATGGCGGCCTCTTCCCATTTCCATGGAATTGGAATAATTAGGGTGATTCTTCTAGCTGTGTGCTGTTCTTTCTTTTCTGAGCTAACCATATATGTAATCGTTGACAACTACAGATAGCAGATGTTTGGTCATGTGGAGTCACCTTATATGTGATGTTAGTTGGGGATTATCCCTTTGAAGACCCAGAGGCTCCAAGAAACTTTAGGAAAACCATAGGGGTGAGTGATAATTACGAACTTCATTGATCCATTTTGTAAATTCCAGCTACTAAAAAATGAGACTGAATTATGTTTGGTTATACTATCTGTATAATGGTGATTTAATTATGCATAATGTGGCATCTTACAGTGGATACTCAGCGTCCAATACTCAATCCCAGATTATGTACGTGTTTCCATGGAATGTAAACATCTTCTACCACGAATATTTGTGGCCAATCCTGAAAAGGTACGGGGCACACCGCTGATATATAACTGAATGCATGTTCTAGGGTTGGTTATTAAGCTGTTGAATCCAAGACTTTGTCTCAGAGCATCGAGTCGTTTCTGGCTCTACTTTGTTTATGTATTCTTTGTTTTTATGGGCAGAGAATAAGTATGATAGAGATTAAAAACCACCCGTGGTTTCTGACGAACTTGCCCGTTGAACTAATGGAAGGAGGGAGTGGGCAGAGTAATGATGAAAACAATCCATGGCAAAGTGTGGAGGAAGTGCTGTCCATAATACAAGAGGCGAGAAAACCTCCGAATGTCCCCATGGTTGGTGGCCTTCTTGCCGGAGGGAGCAGCATGGACCTTGATGACTTAGATGCTGATGCAGATCTTGAAGATATAGGGACAAGTGGCGAATTTGTGGGCTATATTTAAAAGCATGCATGTAAAACGACATGCTGAGCTATTTATTGTTTGATGTGCATAGATTTTTTTTTGTGGGGTTGAAGTTGTTTTCTTTGTTCGTACAGGAGGAATGGATATGTCATGCTTTTCTTTTCTGAGACATCTACATTTTATTTTTATCCCCATCGATGGTCAGCCTTGTCAAGCAAGCGAATAACGCATTTTTAAACAAGCAGGGACGGATGATTCCAAACAACATACAATTCTACGCAAATACTCTCTATTGTGGATCTTGAAACCTTCCCCTTGGTTGTGAATCAAATAATATTTAGGTTTCTAGGTTTGTTAATGGAAAAAAAATTCATGCTGAGCTTCATTTGAGTTTGAGTGTTATAGTTCTTAAATCTAATAAATTGTTATGTTTTAGCACATTTTTTCTCTCACAAAGATAGTGTCTATCAAGCCTAATAATTTTTCAACTAAAATATTCTTCTACAGATTTTTAAAGGATATTTTAATAGAAAGCTAAATATGCACTAAAATATACATCTAAAAGATAGAAAAATATTTCCATCTACATTTGAAGAAGGTTTTTAAGCATCTTCCATGCTGTCAGTTGGACCAGCATGAGCTCCTCATGCCGTTGAAAAGAAAGGATGCCGAATTGGCAATAAATTTCTTTTATTGGAAGTTACGCCTACCGTTTTTATTTTTTGTCAAAATTTAAGGGATTGAGCTCTTTACTTTTGAATCTTGATGTTTATCGGTAGAAACCAAGTAACGTTCCTCGTCAATATTTATGTCCCCACCGCAAATAAAGAAACAACGTGTTTACTCCAAAACTGCACCAGCTATGAAGAGAGGGGCACTTTATTATGAATTACCAAACAAAATATTCAAACAATATATCGATATCAAATCCTATGGACGTCAATTGCTGTGAACCATACACTTTCCTCTTGAGATACCATAAATGTTAGATATGTGACTATTAAGAGGGCTAGCCCAATGTTAAGCACCATTATTACATGCCCAGAAATGGTCAAGGAAAGCCTTTGTAATTGTTCAACTCCCCCCACACTGTCAATTCAACCTCTTCCCATGAATTTGCTGATCTAAGATCTTCCCATATGCTAAAAATGGCTCCCAAGACATCATCGTCCTGCAATATACAGTAGCACCTGCAATCATGAAAGAAAAATGAAATTCCAACTGTTCGTTTAACAATTACGTCGATCCTTCAAACAGGAACAAAAGTTCCTACAAACTTGAACTCTTCGTGAAACTCACAGCAAACAATGCCAACATTGATAATGATGAGCAAAACAAAAAGGAAAACTTTACGGCTCAAGGATTATTTGCATTTGTACATCAAGGCGACCAACTCAGTTTTATAGTACATTTAGAACTAGAAGAAAAGTCTTCATGGCACACTTCGCGTCTACCAATTTATCCATAGGATCTAATGCATTTACTGACATGCATGAGTTTGAATTATCTAAACAATTTTCTTGGATATTGCAAAGGCCACAGGCCAAGATGGGAAATAAGTAAGTATTGATAAAGTGTTTAAAAATAACTTCTGAACACGGGAAACATCTTTTGACAACATTCAAGGGGTGCCTGAACTTAACAGCAAGTGGCTATTATTGGTTCACCGATTCATATTTTAAGGCAAAGTACACGCACAATTTTAAATAAAGGAAATTAAAAAAATCTGAATTATTCATCAATGATAGGGGATCTAGCAAGCGAGTTGACAAGTAGTAAACAATATGCAGCAGAATTTTGGAGATAGGTACTTACATGGCAAGATACGAAAGCCGGCCAAATTTATCATCATTCTCCGTTGACTCATTCTTTGAATTATTAATCGCAAAAGGAAGCTTGTAGCTTTCCAAAAACAGCTTTAGGAGATAAGAATCACCTCTAAATACATCTAAATAAATTGGTATCAAATCAAATATAGGATCACCTGCAAAAGAAGAGAAGAGAAACACCTTGACTGGAAACTTAGGAAAGCATATTTATCAATGTAAATACAGCTACATATTGTAGAGAAATGTAACCATCACAAAGGACAGCTCTGCGTATAGAAGGCAAGCAACTCAATTTATTAATTCACTTAATTGCAAAGAATGAAACCAAAAATACTTTAACACCACAGAGGTGTTCAAAACCGTATCTTTAACAAAAATTAAATAAATAAATCATTAATACCTAACTGAAGGCCAACAATCACTGTAGAATAAGATTAAGTGAATTCTTCTTTATTAAGGACCAAATTGAAATTATGGCATAATTCTTAGTAAAGAAGAGACACCAACCTATTGAAAGATCACTGAAATCAAGGACGTAGCTAGGTCGCCATGATTTCACATCTCTATTTACACTGGAGCCACATACAAAACCATTGTCTGCCAGCGCTCCCTCATCAGAAGTTTCACTTGAGGTAGGAACACAAGATGGTTCCATGTAAATGTTATCATCCATAATGTCAGAGTGTATCCAGGAGCATGGTTTACAAGCATTGCCCTGGGAATTCCAAATTGAAATGAGGATGGGAAATTACAGAAAACCAGTGATACTCTGCTATAGCTATTTAGTCTTGAAATGTAAAACAAGGACAAGTTAAGAAGAAACCTCAGTTATATTCAATATGTTTGCAAATAGATGAGGGATATATTCATCGACCTTCTCTATCAATTTCCTAGGAATCGGGTCTCCCCTACAAAATTGTAGTGACAAGCATCAGGAGCCATTTTTCAAATAGAAGAGGCAATAAACCATGTTTATGATGCATATCAGCCCTATAGAACAATGACTACAGAAAAAAAAAACAGTTGTACAAATCAGAGCAATCATACTCGAGCACAACTATCATGCATGAATAAAGTACAATTTAAGCAAGCAGAAGCCAAAACAAAACTACTAAGTGACCAAAGGAACAAATCATACCACTTAGTCAAACGGCTCAAGACATCCTTCCTCTTTCTTGTTAAAGTTCCAATGAAGATTTCCCACTCTGCTACCATGTTCGATTTATAATTAAAACTTGAAACATGACCATTGATCTTGGGCAAGCCTGAATCCTGTTCAATATCAGAGGAAGGTGAAATATTCAATGGTGGACGTGGTAAAAGGTGAATGTGGCGCAACTGTTCTCCCAAGAAGGAAGCTAAGTTTGTTACATCTTCCCTTGATAGTCTATCTCTTCTGCAAGTGAATGAAAATGAAGATCAGAGAACTATGTTGCTTTAAGAAATCAGAAAATTAGACTGATATGCTGCAAGAGAGTATTATTAACCGGGCACACGGCTGACACTTACAACTCTGCAAATATTTTACCCTTGCAACGTTTTGTTATAATGTAAGGCCATATATTCGAGTGGCTAGCTGAACTAACTGATTCGTGTGTTGGCATCTCAGCATTCCTATATTCAAACTGTTTCTTGCCCCATACACCAAATGAGAAATCATCAACTTCACATTTTTGCCTGGGTAGATTATTCTTGATAACAATATCAGGGACTCCCTTTCCATCCCAAGGCAGATTGGTATAAGTTCCATCGTCAAGATAAAGAATCCCACTGCCCAAAACTTCAGGAATATGATTCCTGAGAGGGGAGTTGACTTCGGACATGTGAAAGTTAGGTTTGTGTAGGATATATGCAATTAAGAAACAAATTGTTTACAAAGTACCTCTGTGCCTAAACCATAAAGTGCAGCTTCTAGCCCTCCTTCAACAAAGATTTTGACAACTGTGTTTCCCACAAGAAAAACCTGTTGAAAAAGGAGACATGAGAGTCATAGAAGGGGGGAAACTTTTCTAATAAGAAAATATTTTTTCCTAAAATACATGTTCAGAATGTGAACTCATACTTGCAAGCATAAGACTCATTTAGCCTGGCACCAGCACTTTGACCGAACCAATAAGTCTTAGTAAATAATTCCACTAAGATTTGTTTCAGTTCTGAAGCGATAGCAAGTCATAATAATTATTTTTGGGATGTCAAGGACCATGCATTTTCGTCTTAGACTAAAAATTGGAGTAGTCCAATTCTTCTATAAAACCAAATAATTAAAATTAAATAAATGCTTAAACAAAAACTCACAGGATTGCTACCCGTACCAACAGGAAGTCTTTTATCATCAAGGGGCGAGGGCATATCGTGCAAGGAACAAATTTCAGCCAGGCATTCTGACCAATTGTCAGCATTTAGTGAAATACATGCCCCCTAAACATATATAGAAAAATGTCATTACATCGAATAAGTTAACTCTGAGCTTAAAGAGTGTGTCCAAAGAACAAAATTATACCTTCCATATTAACTCTCTCATTTCTGGTTTTACAATCGAAAGTTTGGATAACCATTCTCTCAGTTCTCGCTGGCCAATGCTGTTGCCTGAGCTCCAAGGGGACCTGTAGTGGTCCCTATCTTTATCCAAAAACAAGGATAAGAAATTTATATCATAAGAAAATCCATCTTTCCATACATTATAGCTTATAGTTGCGCCATTTCTTGTTCTTTCATTATTCAAATCATCTCCATCTTCTTCATTTCTGGCTCTTTTCTCCCTTCTTGATAGAATGGAACAACTTGGATTCTGTTCGTCACAGAACATATTCTTTTTCACATCTTCATAACCATCATCATCAAGAGCTAGCAATCCAGCACGGCAAACTCCTTTGTGACGATAACCAGGGGCCATATCCAAACACACAAACTCAAAGTTACAGGAATTCACAAAATTCTGCGTGACAGCGATAGTTGTTTCTAAGTTTAGAACACAGTGCCACCATCCACTTGGAACATAAATTGTCTCTCCGGGTAGTTGTGTACACTCAATTGGCTTGTCTTCATCAGCAAGAAGTGGATAAAAGTCCAGCCACCACTGCAAACATAGAGGAACTTGAGCGACCAAATGAATAAATAGGCACCAAAAAACAAAGTTGGCTTTGATTATATGCGGGCCTACAAGATAAATAAAGATAAACATAAATTGCTCATAAATTATAATACAGAATTAGAGTACCTGCAGTGATGATGGTGTCTCAATGTTAACATCACCATCATCTTCATTGACATGCACTGTGACTCCCAAAGGCACCTTTCCTGGAGGATATAATGCCCACCTATCAAATGCAAGTGAAATAATGCCCCTTAGGCCTTCAGCATTAGTTATTTGAGGCTTAGTCAAGCACTGACATGGGGAAGATCTAAGCAATAAATGACAATAAACATATGTTCTGGCGGTATCATCATTTAAAAATCCAGTAGATGATTGAACCATGTAGTAATGCCTTCTCTCTCTCTCTCTCTCTCTCACACACACACACACACTCTATCTTCACACAGTGCTATGATGTCAACTTAGTAATCCATTGACAATCAGACAAAGAAAGGTGTCTAGATGTAAAGTTAGCATTCCAGTATGATAAGAATGCCTCAAAGGGAGGAAGTGTCGCTTGAAAACTACCCTCTTCCCTCGGAACAAAAAGACACAAAAAGAAAGGGAAAAGAACTTGACTCGTTTAAAAAATTTACATCCAAACTATTTTGGCATGTCATCAAGAAGAATCCAAAAAGGCGAAATAACTCTCAAATGCTTAAAAGGAATTCAGGTGTCATTGTTCTAGGGATCTTGCTGTAAAAAACACAATAAGTTCAAGATATTAGGTTCCATCAGGGATAAGACACCATGTTTGAAACGGTCCAATCACATTCATTTCCAGTTTCCAAAAATTAAGCAATCCTCCTATTTTAAGAATTCTAGAGAGGAGATTCTGCCCCATAGCTCATATTCCAAATAAATTGTGCTAAAGTATCTTGGGGGGCCTCAACCAAATAAGAATTTCCAATGAAGTAAATTTTAATGATTACAAGACATTAATAGCATTAATATGGAAATTCCGAGTCATTAATTTCAAAGAATGAACTAAAAACATGCAAGGATGGTTTCAACAGAGGATGGTTTCAACAATTGCCATGCTGAAAGGTCATGATCTATACCACACCACCAAAAATAGACAAAACTTCCATGTCAAGTAGCTCAATGTTTTCACCTTTTGCGGCCAGAAAGAAGAGTATTCCATGCACTAGTAAGAGCAGGATCAACATGCCAAGAAGCACCAGATCTCTCTGGCCCAATAATGAGCCACCTGTAGGGTGGTCGTTTATCTGCATCTAAAATATCAAAGTAATCTTCTTGAAACAAATGAGGCACACAGTAATCCTTCAGCAAGCTGGGTGCAACTTCACCAAACTGTGAGAGAAACTAATGTTAAAATAACTCCCCAAAACTATCAAATGAAAACTGGAAAATAGGGGTTTTCAAGTTGGTTGGGGAAGGGTGCTAGCAATATAGAAACATAAATCTTAGACACACCTTTTCATCAAAAATGTACAATGGATCTTCATCATGCTGAAGTTTCATGTATGAAACATAATCCTTAAACTTCATCAAGACCTTCCCAGACCTCCTTTGGGAAATCTTAAATGCTACATCTCCACAGTTTAGCAACAGCTGATCAGTTGTCCATTTATGCCTCGCAGGCCATGAATCAGCTAATCCAGTAAGCATTACCTAGGATGAGCAATTCATCAAAACTCCACACTACTAAAAAGTGAGCCATTAAGTATTGATAAATCCCAATTTATGAGTTCTACGATATCCAAAATTCTGTTACACCGCATGCAAGGGGGGCTGTAGACTATCAACCATGCCAAGCAATAGGCATTGGCACATAAAAATTTAGAGAAAATAAACTATAAAATTTAGAGTAAACTACATAGATCTCCTTTAAATTTTATTAATATTACATAATTTTTTTCTCTATTTTCTAAATATAAATTTAAGCCCAGTTATACATTTTTGGGCTAAAACATCCTTATATAAAGATGTTTGAGATCATATTCTTGTTTAAAAAAATATACATGTACTTGGATTAATAGAATATATTTTAATTAAAACAATTAAAATTGGATATTGGACTTAATTGTACCATACCCTTCTGTTTCAAAAGTACATGTATATTTTGAAAATAGAAAAAAGACACATAACTTCAGTAAAGCTTAGTAACCTTTGTAATTTACTCTAGAATTTGCTATCTAATCCATTTAACACAGTACCGGTTTCTTCCCATCATACTCATCACGGAAGTTTTCTAGAGAGACATCTTTTCTTCTTTCCACATTTCCATTATCCACATAAAATGTATCCAACTTGGTATGAGACCTGTATAATCTTCTATACAAATATAACGAATTAAATCCTGCAGAATGGCAGATAAGTAAAGCATCGTGTCAATATCTGTTCTAGAGAAAATTCTCATCTAAAATTGCTGTAAGGCCATATAATATAAAAATGCCTAGAAAATAAGAGATAAGCAAAAGCTAACAGAACCATCACCATCAAAATGCAGAAATCCTCTGTTACACTCAATGTATTTTTCTGGCAAATTCTCACTGCAATCAAAATGCCCAGTTCATGTGTTACAAATTGCATGAAATAGAAAGCAAAACGAAGCATCTCACAACTCACAGATTCATGAGAGAAATACCGATGCAGAGCAGTCTTCTTCCAAGAGCTTTTATACTGAAGTAAACCAGACGCTCCTTTAAGGCATAAACTCATCCATAGTGGTTCTTCATTACACAATATGTACATTACACTGTATCAAGTTATGAGAAATGCCACAGAAAATTATGTCATACTTCCATCAATAGTCTCATCAGAAAGTACGCAGTCAAATAGGCTACAAAAAAATGGAGACAACGTGGATAAAACGCCAAATTTCTCAATTTCCGCTGTTGCGTAGATTTTTTTTTTTAATGGTTCGAATTGCAGCTGGTCAAATTTGTCGAGGTCGTTAAAAATAAAAAACATTTGCTGTACACCTAAATATGTTTCGATAAGTCATGAGCAGTGCCTATAATGATTAAAAGCATGCTATTTAAACTATCCTAAAGGCTATATGAACAGGAGAAGATAGCCAAGGGAGTTATGGCGTGGTCTTTAATCCCAAACTGAGATTGGCCATTGATAAGGAAATATGAACGAATGATGCAAACTAAGTTGGCACAAAACAGGGGACTCGGACAGCCGCTACAAGAGAACAGAAAAAGGGAGAGAGAGCAGAATTCGAACTAATGATAAACAGAGGGAGATTTAATAGTATACCTGCTGACGCAAGCGAGGCGAGCCACATCTCGAGCAGTGAGTTCCTCTAAAATGGCGCAGAGGATTTCATCAGGGAGGACTCGAAGATCTCCAAGAGCAGCAGCTCTGCGATCTCGGGGTACTCCCGACGTCTGCTCCGTAGAAGGTGGTTCCATCTAAGTATTATGCAGATGAAAACGCATATGAAAAATCCAGTCCAAAATCGCCCGCTCGGTTGTTGTGTCCAATTCAAGAGTCTCTAGCGAAAGAGGGAGGTATAAGTACAAGGGCCCGAGTACGCTGAAGAATGCCGTGTGCGCGGCATTCGTACGCCACCCCTGCCAAAGCTCGATGGTTCCGAATCTTCTTTTAGCACTTCCGTTCATTTTTTGTCTCCTTCCCATGCTCTGATTTTTTTTAAAAAAAAAAAAAGAAAGAAAAGTAAAAATGCATTTTTTTAATAAACTATTGTTTACAAGTATTTGTTATGACTTATGACTTGTATGAGACAGGTAAATCTCGTCCTGCAAGTCCATATTATGCGGACAAAAAAAATCCTGCAAAAAAAAATTGGCTAGAGTATGCTTCACCCTGGTGTTCGATTGTTCATATTCTATGCGATTTACTGGCAGTGATAGCAAAGACTTTCTATAGAAAAGGGAAGTTAGAAGATTAGAAAGTTTAATAATACTTAATTTCGATCTGATTTTGTATTCAGGAAAGAATTTTACGCTAATATTTCACTTTTCAATAATACTATTTAAACTTATCAAGATGCAACTACAATGCATTATATATTCGTCCAGAATAAATCCTTGACAGTTCATCCGAACCTTTTGTTTTCCTGCTTGAGCCATATATGCAGCACCAGAGACGACGTTTATATATTAGGATGCAGCTTTATTAAGCTCAAACACGGTTTATAAATATATTCATGAATTACCCACCCAGAAAACATTGATAAAATGATAACAATATTTGATCTCATTTTTCATTATAACTTATATTTTCACCCATTACCAATTCTTATTGGCTATACATCCAAATTTTTCTCTTCTCGTATACGCTGATATTAAGCCCCCACCCCCATACATTCTTTTTTATTCTTCCCGGTCATGTATTCATCCCCACCCCACCCCCGTCATTTGTTTTTGTTTTTTCTGGTTTTGTAATTCTGAAGATTTAACTTTGCCTTCTCATTTTCTTAATATAAGACCTAAGTAATTTTTTAAGTAAATTAAGAAAATAAAATAAATCAGCTAATTATGACTAAATCTAACTCCTCAAAATAAATTCATATCATATACTCTTTAATCTACCTATATTAGTCAATTAAATATAATATTTGTTATAATTAACTGATTTATTTAATTTTTTTAATGTATCCAAAAAATTCAGTTAGATCTTATATTAAGAAAGAGAAGTAATATTATTAAAAAGAAAAAGGAAAAGAACAACAAAAAAGTGTTCATTTATTTCTAAACTAAGAGTATAGTATACTCTTACCATACATTCTCTATTCATCAGCATTATGTACTAAGGAAGAGGAATAAGACGGAGAAGGGTCAAAACAAAGGTTCATTAAGATAAAACATAATACAAGAAACTCTTGAGTTGCTGGATACCACATTCCAGATGTCCGTAGTATATATACTCCTATAGTTCTTACAACAGGAAAATCTCCCCAACTCAGAGTATCCAAACAAGCATTAAAATGTCTTAATCAACCCACGACTAGTAGAGAAACAGGCAGCGCCCTCTTTGTTGGCTGCCTCGCGCATTACTCGCAGATTACACATATAATTACATGACACAACCGAAGCTAATTAGCCAGGAGGTTTGCATGTCCCCGTGACCCTGTTCCTCATCAATACTTGTTACAAGCGTCATTAAATTGAATTAAATATGACGGAAGCAAAAAGAACAAAGGTATTGTGTGAGTTGGGTTCCCAAAGGCGAAGCAGTCCTACTGGGAACCGAGGAACTTTTGCGATCTCATCCTGCTCTTCCTGAGCCGTTCGGCGATGATGAAGGCAAGCTCAAGAGACTGAGAAGCATTGAGCCTAGGGTCACAGTGTGTGTGATAACGGGAGTTGAGGTCGTCAAAGGTGACCGTCTTTGACCCACCGATGCACTCCGTCACATTCTGACCCGTCATCTCCAGATGAACTCCTCCCGCGTGGCTTCCTTCTTGCTCGTGCACATCAAAGAATGCTCTCACCTCCGCCTGCCCAATCAAATTGACACTATCAGAAATCATATATATTTCAGATTCAGATGCCAAACTATCGCAATTTTGGTAGCCTACACTAATTATGTCTCTTTCTACAAGTTGGATATATTCACAACTATAAAGGTCACAAATGTCTAATCCCACCAACTGACAAAGAAACACAATCCAACCCCCACAATGACATTTCTTATTTATTATTGATAAAATAACGTGCTAGTGGACTTTATTGCATCACTTCCGTAAAATTACAGGACCAATTCCTACCTACCACGGTTTCTATGGGTAGGTGAAAGCCCGCCATTCAGGACCACAGTTCAACAAGAGAAATGAAAATTAAAACCTGGTTATATCTAAGTCTTCTTGCAAAATTTCCTAATAGATAACCTTAAAAAACTATTTGGCAGACTGCACCTTGTTATAAATCCTACTTATAGCCAAACATTCAAAACCATTTCCAACACACAGTCATCACATATGCCTTATATCCCAATCTTTCTTTTTATGGATTTTCTTTCATTTAGAGAGAAATTCTCAAAAGCATACTATTTCTCCAAAGCTTATGGCTAGCAAATGATCATATTCTATTCCATGTTGGGGAGACGACAGAAACCAGAATCTAATTTTAACCCAACCATTCTAATCAGTGTTTCTAAAAACGACTTGACAGTCACATATATACACTCCAGCAAAAGAGAAGTTACTAGAATTATACCCTGATGGAATCAAAGGGGCGGGTTTTAAGACCACAAGGAGCCTTGATGGTGTTTCCGTGCATTGGATCGGTGATCCATGTGACAATTTGCCCAGCTCTGCGAACTGCCCTGATTAGATGTGGAAGCTTCACTCTCATATTTTCAGCTCCCATCCTTGTGATCACAGTTATTCTTCCTGGTTTGTTTTGTGGATTCAAAATCTCAACGAGTTTAACAAGCTCATTTGGATCCATCTTATCACTTACCTGCAACATTATAATACCAAGTTGTGAGACATTCTTGATTTCAATAGCAATTGAGCAAATCATGAAGTTGCATGCCTTGATGTGAATAAATGAAAATGAAGCGCAAGGAATAAAGTTATTTTGACACTTGCTCGTTAAAAGCTTATGAAGAATCATGTTCTAACCTTAATCCCCAGAGGATTAGCAACTCCTCTTAGAAACTCAATATGGGCACCATCCAACTGCCTGGTCCGTTCCCCAACCCAAAGCATATGGGCGGAGCAGTCATAGTAGAGTCCGGAAGTGGAATCCAACCTAGCGAGTGATTGTTCGTATGGCAATAACAAGCATTCATGGGAAGTCCAGAACTCTGTTGTTTTCATTATAGGATGGTCCACAGTCAGCCCAGCTGCAGCCATGAATCCCAGAGCCTCATCAACTCGTTGAGCGAGCTCTCGGTACCTGCCATGCCAAGACCAGAGTTAGTTTTCCTCAAGCTACACATCATTATATCAACAAAGCGAGACTACATAAAGTAGAGTCGTTCCTGGTCGCGGAATAAATTAAGTTTATTGACCTATTAACTATATCATTTGTTATCATGGATTTCGGTCCGGTACACACCATAAACCGGCAGAACTCCAAAAAAGACCCATTTTCATCTGAATAATGTCAAATACTACTCCAGTCATAAATATAGAACACATTTAACTAGTTTAATTAGATTAAGGAAGTTAGTTATTATAACATATTTTTCATAAAATACCCTAATCATCTTCCTTAACTCCCTCCCTCCATCTCTTACTTGATTTTTGTTAAGAGAGAATCAATAAGGGTAATTTGAGAACAAGATCTTATATTTATAACTAAGATCAACTCACTGATTAAGTCCTACATTTAGGGACCGGATCAGTAATTTTTTTTCACAAATAAGATAAAAATCAATAAATAAAATAGTAAAAAATGAATTCGAAGAATTGCATATAAAATATTATAGCTTTTCTGAAACAGCAATCAGCTATACTTAATCGACTAAAAAAACGGCTATATTTAAAACTGCCCAATTATATTGCAGGAAAAATAAGTCCTATAACTTTGGGCTCAATAAATAACAAGCTCTAAATGTTACAAAAACTTTTCTGATCTTATTCCGTTTGTAAACTTACAGCCTTCATAAAGTTATATAAATGCAAACTTTAGTTTCAGTACTTTCTAGTTTCTGTGGCCGCCAATCAGCAGTATCCCTACTTTTACAAGATTTTCAACAGAATCCACTTAATTTTTCTTCTACGGTTCGCAATCATGACAGTTTACAACAATAAAGCTTTTAGAAGTTACTAATATTCTCTATGCATACTTATCGAATATAACGTGTTAGTTCATCTCCTGCAAAGAAAAAAGGCCCCCCGGGGGATCAAGCAACTGATCTCAATCATTGTTCGGGGGACAAAAAGTTCTTTTAGTGTTTCCTTTAACTTATAGCATTGGCAATAAGCTGATCTCGATGTTTTGCAACCAAAACAGATGGACAAGTTGAGAGTTAAAGAGGATGATGTGTTGTGGATGGAAAATATAATAAAACATAAATTTGTCCACTTTAGAGGCCAGAAAACAGAAGCCTCTTTAGAGGCCAGAAAACAGAAGCCTGACAATGACTGATTCTTTTCACTTTTCATCCAAAAAAATGTTCTGTTCTCTTTAGCAAAATGTTGAAAGTAACAAAAATACTGATTCAAGAAAAAATAATCGTGATATAAAAATTGCATAAAGATGAAGCAAGGTCAAATTTGAATTTATATATACCTGTCTCCCTGTTCGTTGTGCTCCGTGAAATCCAAATTCCATTGAGTGACCCTTTGCATAGCAGCATACCCTCCAGTGGCAAAAGATCTAAGAAGGTTAAGGGTGGCTGCCGATTGACAGTACGCTCTTATCATCCTTTGTGGATCCGGAATTCTTGACTTCTCATCAAAAGCATCTCCGTTTATATTATCGCCTCGGTAACTCGGAAGCTTCACGCCGTTTTTCTCCTCGAACGGATCTGATCTGGGTTTTGCAAACTGTCCCGCCATCCTTCCCACCTATTGAAACATAGGCCAGATTTACAGCTCGATTCATCTTAATAGAAATAAAAAGGAAAAAATGAAGAGAAAAACAAGGGACCTTAATGACGGGCATTTGGCCACCGAACATCATAACAACGCTCATCTGAAGAAGAATTCTGAAGGTATCACGAATGTTAACGGCATTGAATTCCTTGAAGCTCTCGGCACAATCTCCGCCCATCAGAAGAAAAGCATTCCCCATGGAAGCCTCGGCCAGACGCTCCTCCAGGCTCCTGGCCTCTCCGGCAAACACGATAGGAGGGAACGCTTCGATAGTCCGAAGAACCGATTCGAGCTCCTCTTTATTGGGGTATTCAGGCTGCTGCAGAGCCTTCTTAGATTTCCAACTTTCGATGCTCCATTTACCCCGATCCACATTAGGGGATGTGATCGCCGGAGCCGTGGTGGCTGTCGCTTGCGGCTTGTCGGAGACGACGGGATTCTTGGCGGGCTCGGCGGCGTGAACCGCTAGGATAGGGGGGGAGGGCCTGGGCTTATTGGAGAGGGAAGATGGGTTGACTTTGGAGGAAGGAAGAGGGGAGTGAGAAGGAAGAAAGGCTTTGTTGGGAATGAGAGAGTTGGTGGAAGCGACGGCCATTGTAGTTCTGGTGGATGCTGCTACAAAGGTACCTTCTGACAGGAACTACAAGAAAGAGAGATGCAGAAGGAGGCGGTACCTGGAGGAAAATGAGAATGGAGAGAGGAGGCTTTTATAGGAACGACGAGGCGGGGTTGGGCGATATGTGTTGTTGGGCAGCAGAGACGACGAGGCGGGGTTGGAGTTGGTAGATGGAGAGAGGGTATTTGAGTCAATTCAACAAGGTGACCGCACCATGTGGAGTTTAATTTCCGAGAAGGCGAGCAAGTCAACTTGCGTTAGTTGTTAACGCTGGAGTGTCCTCGCCTACTAAACACTTGTCCCCGCTAATTTCTTTTTACAGCCGATTTTTCCGCATTTTCTCCTTATAATTTCTTTCGAATATTTCCAATTATTATCAATATAAATGTGCAAATTTATCGTTAATCTGATCTCAATGTCAATATTAATATCATATGTAATAAAGCTCAGTTTTTCAAATCCTGTATTAATGGGAGGATTGAAACTTTGATCAAGATTTAGGGGGTTTAATAAAGATTTACATAATCTCATATTTATCTTGAAAGGATGTGATAAGGAGATTGGTGGATTGAAGTACAGGAAAACAGGTCCGTGGGTTGCTGTTGATTGAGTGGGGCTTAGTTGTATAGCTCGTATAGCTTTAGTTTTTTTTAATATTTTTTAAAAAAAATTAAATATCTAAAATATCAATAAAAAATATAATATCATATTAGTATAATAAAAAATTATTAATATTATAATTTTAATTTTTTTATTTTTAATTAAAAAATCTCAAATTTTATAATTATAAATTTAAATAAATATTAATATAATATTAATTAATTATAATATGTCAGGACATATCAATAAATAGGGGTGGGAAAGCGGGCCAACTCGCCGGATACGGGTTAGCCCGCCGCGGGTTGGGTTAGAGGCGGGTTGTTATTTTACCAACCCACACCCGTCAACTTTTTTTTTAATTTTTTATATATATATGCCAACTTTTATTTTTTTTTAAATAAATTCATATGTCAATATTAACTAGATTCGAATCATGTCTAAAGTTGTCAAAATATTTATTTAATCAACTTTGTCACAATCCATAGATAAATCTATCACAAATAAAATAATAATAAAACAAAATAAATATATATATAAAAAAATGATTCAATAAAATAAAGTTAATATAAATTAGGTGTAATGTCCCTTATTTTTGTAAATATATCCCTTGTTTGGCTAAATTAAATGGAATGTGGATAATTAAAAAAAAAAAGCGGGTCAACCATTCAACCCGACGGATTAGCCCGCCGCGGGTGCGGGCTTGGCGGGTGCGGGTCAAAAAGACCCGCACCAAAATGGGTTGCAAAAATTGCAACCCAACCCACTATTTTTAGCGGGTTGGCGGCCCAAATTATCAGGATTATTAATAAGTAAGTAATCATCTTTATTAATATTCGATAATGAAAATATTAAAAATAATATTTAAGTAAAATAAATAATAATATTAATATTTAAAAAATTAAAAAAAATTACCTTGTGACGCTCCGTTTACCAGCTCTAAGTATACAGTAGTTTATTTGTTGTCCTGTTATTTTGGCCTGTTTGGAAAGGATTTTGAAAAATGGCTTATGGATAACTTATGGAAAAGGACTTTTGGAGAATAGTTTATGGGAAAAAAATGGTTTTGAGTAAATAGGTGTTTGGATAGTTATTTTTAGAATGACTTTTTATGGTGATAAATTACCAAAAAGGGTATGATTTGATTTAAAGTAAGAGAGATGAGGGAGTTAGAGAAAAGAGAAGAGAGAGGAGATAAGGAAGAGAGGAGAAAGGAGAGAGGGTGTAAGAAAAAGTAGGAGAGAGAAAAGAGGGTGTAAGAAAAAGTAAGGGTAAGATAGTAATTGGATAGTCCATAAGTGCTTTTACTGTTGAAAAAGCTATTTTAAATAGCTTATTCAAAACCATAGTTTTAAACCATGGTTTTAAACTATAGTTTTGTCCAAAAGTACTTATGGACAAATAAATTTATTTGTTTTAAAATTTCTCTAAACTGAAGTTTAGGCTAAAAACCTTTTTAAAATCGCGGTTTAGTAACTTATCAAACCTATCTGAATTGTTATCTACGAACATTTACGTGCTTTGATCATTAAATATTTGAATAATTTCAGTTCCGTATTTTGCCCTGTTGCGAATTTTGATATTCAGCCCACTGCAGTGAGAGAGAGAAAAGACAGTCTAAGATAGCATAAAAAAGGTAAAATAATTATTATGTGTAATTTTAATAGCATTTTTTAACTTGACCAACAAAAATGTAAATGCTCTAAAATAATTGTTTATATGCGGTGTGAGGGCATGATATCATGGGATTTTAGTTTGTTTGTTTTTTGGGGGGGGGGGTGTTTGGTTTGGTTGGTGAGTAATGATCAGCAATGGGAAGGGTAGTTTGTGGGGAAAGCGTTGGGGGAGAAGGCAATGACACGTGCAACATAAGGGAGGTTACGGTGATATCGAATGACTGAAATACCCCCGCTTTTTGAAGTCCAAGTCCTCCTCCACCTACTCTGTTTGAATTCCGTTTACCCATCAAACCCCGCAACGTGCCCAGTTTGCGGCTTGGCGCCAATTCTCCGTTAACTTGACGTCTCAGCTAGCTAGGACTCACCTACCCCGCCCCATCCGACATGTGGGTTGTTGGCAAAATCCCAAACTTCACTTTAGTAACATGGATGACCCAAGCTTCCAATCTCTCACCACACCAGTCGATATGCCTTCCCAGTTTCCCTCGTTATATCACGTTCAGGCGAATTTTAAAAGTAAATATAAAAGCAGGGGGTCGGTTTGTCATGACCCGTGTTAATATTTAAGAATAAAGAGTACAGAGTAATGCCACGTAATCTAATATCAAGGCGTCCCCGTTGCGAGTTGTTTTTCTTTGTATACTCGCGGGTTTGCCCAGTGACCATACCATGGCTTCGCTTCATCAGTATCTGAACTCAGGTCTTTCATTACTAGCTGATCAAAATTCGAGCACCCATGAACCTGTATTTATTTACGTGTCATGAAAGAGATAGATTATCTGACTAACATTTGTATCACTGGAAACCCAGGTCCCACACAGAACCAGAACTGATAACGGAGACGAGACTGGATGTTATCGCCCCTCTAGTTTGGTGAGACTCGATGTATTAAGAATTGAATACTGCTGACAAGTTTGGCATTTATTGAAGGGGGTGATTAAGGTCGAATTTTTCTTTGTAATGGGTCCCCAACTTTATGAACAACGCATGCGGCTGATTAACTTGTTAGACACGATGAGTATAACCCACTACGCCCCGATGTCATATTATTCATTTGCCAGTAAGAGGACCCGCCTAAACACGGGTAAAATGTTAAGGATAAGAAACCTAGGAAAGAAATTGACGGCAGTCTCATTAGAAAATTATTGGAAAACAAGGAAGAGTGGTCGACAAGACAAATAAAAGGACCTGGGATGCGGCCACTGGATTAAGGTTTTTTTCTTTTTTTTTTTATGGTCTCGCCCAATCAATTTGCGATGGCCACAATAGACACACACATTCTCCACGTGTCAGGATTCTAATCGTCTCGCTATCTTCCCCATAAAATCCTTTTGTATTCCCCACTTGGTCCCGGGCGGTGAAGATAGCAGTGCTTGAATATCCGTCCAAGGCACTCGCTTGGAGAAAATGGGGAGTAACGGATTACTCCATATAATCTTTTTCGTTATTATGATCTAATTATGTAGGAGAAAAGAGTTCACGAACGGACCAATTTATATCTCTTTTATTGATTTTTTTCTTATTGTGATCCTATTTTCTTTTAGGAATATTAAGCCCTTCAATAGTTCACAATCCTAATTTCTAATTCTATTTTCGTCAACTTTGCCTCGCCACCCGTCTGTTGAAGGGGAAAAAACAGTGGGCCGCCTTATTACAGGTGAAATACTCTTGAAACTTGAGAAGCATGAGCCGTTTTTCCTTTAATTTTTTGGGCGATGGCGACCAGATCAATAATACGCATTTTTTTTGGGTACATAATACCATTTGATTTCCCGTGATAGCCAAGAATCTCTGACCATTTAATTAAATAGTGGATATTAGGATTTGGGCATTAGGAAAAACGGTGGGTTGAATTATTAAACGGGAAACTGGGGAATGTCAGATTTTTATCCAAGCGGTGGATTGGTATTGGTATTTCTCTTATATACGATCACTGTAAGCAGAAAATAATACACTACTTATTATATACTTCACTAACGGACTATGGTGTGGTCATGGTTATATATTTATTTATTATTATTATTATTATTTTGGTATAAATATTTTTATAAAGGGGTTAGCCTCACTACGATCAAAGGGCAGAACGAAATCTCCCTTCCTCTTAAGTGATACTAATATCAAGGAAGATATGTCTATTATCCTCAAACATAAACCTAAATATCATTAGAATGTCTACCCAAACGCTTGTACTGAAATTACAATAAAAATCTCCTACTTAGTCTTTTTAGTTTGGCCCAAACTGAAAAAACTCAAGCCCATCTATTTTTAACAAACAAACTCTTTTGAATGTTTTATTTTAAATTAGTATGATAATTTGCCAATAAGAATTAACATAGAAGATAAATAATATATTCGTATCTCATAAAAATTTGAGTTCAATTTTCGCTGTAATTATGAAAGCTCATTTAGTAAGCGATATCGTACGTTCCCTTATAAATATTCCCTGAACTTTGTGTTTTAGCTTTGGTAAGTACCAGCGCAAAACCTTGTAAAAAAAATACTTGATAATTGAGGTTGGTATTTATTAGATTCTTTTTGTGTGGGCGACCGGAAACTCAAACCACAAAGGATGTATCAGTAATCATTTGGCATACAAGTTAGAGATGAGGGTCAAGAATCTCGCACGCAGATGAGCAACAAACGTGTCATGGCTTCTCAAAAGAAGAGCCTATTTGTGTAAATTTGATTCTTTTTTTTGGCGCGGGGGGGGGGGGGGGGGTTGTGTGCGTGTGTGCGAAACTTGAGAACGAGAAGCAATGGTGCGCTCAAGAAGAGAAGAGGGTAAGAAATGCGCGAGTGTGGAGGATAAATGAGTAAATTAGGGGCAGCTAGCGGGACCGCCAGTTGATGCATTGTGAATAAGGGCAGAGGACAAATATGGCCCCTCAAATCTGTTCACAGGAAGCAGACACCACCCATGTGCATGAAACAGAGATTAATAAGAGACGACTCTGTCTCATGGTGGCCCTCTGCCCTTTGCTTCTTGCAAAATACTTACAAAACCCCCTCCCAATTCCTCATTACTTAAACAAAACTAATTGGCTCGGCTTAATTCCATAACACTACAATCCAAAAGTTGAAGTCACTGATAGATAATCGTCTGCGAGTTTGTAATTCTTTTATAAATCAAGGGAGGGAGGAACACGTGCCCCACCAATTTTAATTTTAATGCCATTAGCAGAGCTTTTCCAAGAGAATGGTCGGACACAAGTTTCAAAGGACGGGTTCAAATCATAACAGCCTGCAAGATCCAAAAACATTGATCACATGTAATCATGTGACTGCTCACTATGCTGTACGTTAACCCTCGGGTGAAACGTCGCATAGTCACAAATAAAA
This sequence comes from Leucaena leucocephala, assembly GCA_037074615.1. Taxonomy (NCBI): domain Eukaryota; kingdom Viridiplantae; phylum Streptophyta; class Magnoliopsida; order Fabales; family Fabaceae; genus Leucaena; species Leucaena leucocephala. Next base: position 2,359,574 of record CM073517.1, on the reverse strand, counting down.
CTGTAATCAGAAACGAACACCCACCAAACACGTTCCTGGGAACATCAAAACCCAGCACATACTTCTTGATCTTGTCAAACCATACTTGGCGGCAAGACAAGGGCGAACAAAACCCTTGGGGGGATTTTGGGCTCTGCGCCATTTGATTCATTCACATTTCTGATGATTTCTTTTGTGTTCAGTTCTAGATTCTGATCAGTAACGGCTCGGGGGTAAGGAGAAGATGTTCAGTAACTTTTTGCACCTTTCAAGGCATCAAAAGGCTGTTGTCATGAGAGTTTGTCAGAAACTAAGATGATTCCCTGAGATTATTGGAGTTCAACTGTGAATGCGACTCTCTTTTATTTTCCCTTCTTCAGAAAAATGTTTTTTGGTGGGATACTTCATACGGTTTTTGGTTCCTTCAGTGTTTTATCGGTCCTTTTAGTGTTACTTTCGAAATTTGAAATGGCGAGTATTTATCCAGGAATGAATTCAGAGGGGCCAGGGAATGAAGTACGGTGACTAAGTATTATTACTACTGCTACTACACATACTGGTCTGTTTTACGGTAGCAGACGGAGTAGAAAACAGGACCCTTTTCAACAGAGCGCCAAATTATTATTATTATTATTATTATTATTAGTAAAATTGAAAAGAAGTAAACTCGTTTTATTTTTTATTTGATGAGGACATATTCTTTCTTCAATAAGGAGATTGTTTGCGGGGCACAATGTTATGAAACGTTGACCGTTATAAAGAGCTATTGACTGATCCAGTGGCACCCCACAAGACTGAGGGCAGAGGAGTGACGAGATAGCTTACATTTTTAATCATTCAAAACCCAGAAACATTCACGGGCCTACGTTAAATAAAGTCATGGACCAAGTTCTCGAACGCGTGGATTAAAATAGGTGTAACATGACTTAACCAAACCTCACATTCCTCAAACTACTGCTTCCCAATAAAAACAAGCTGATATTTTTGTTCCCCGAACGAGAGAACCCCACATATCTCTCGAGATGAGCAGATACTAGTACCGAGTGGGGTAGCTATCGGCTCCCATCGCAAACCCAAACAGTTTCTATCCCCAGGATTGTTTCAAGGTATTCAAGTGCCGTACGAGGCACTCATTTTCGCAGGTCCCAAACCCCCCAATAATCATGTCAACTTTAGAACTTCCTTTTCTTACTTCGCCAAGCAAATGCTAAATACATTTTAGTTAGGCTTTGTATTAAAGAGAGAAATACAGTCATGACAGGGAAAAAGGTAAATTTTTAGTAGCGAAAGCAAAAAAAAAAAAGCTGCTTCGTTTTCATGGCATTACATATCGATGAAGCATAGAAACAGTCAATAAAAGAAGCATGAGCCAAAGTAAGTAGGAGAGCATGCAATTTACGAGAGATAGCGGCAATAGAGGCTCCTAAGGAGATGGAGGCCAATACATTCTTGCATCATCAATTCCTTCATAAAACCTTAACTCCAGCTCCTCGAGCCTTCCTTCATCGTCCCACATCCCATTATAACTCTCACCTTCATCATCATCATAGTCACCCACATCACCTGCAACAAACTCCCAGGACAGATACTCAGAAGTATCCGAGAAATCGGAGCAATCGTCCCAGCCTTCCCTCTCGTAGTAGCCCAGAACAAGAGGCCCCAACACCTTCAGTTTTGGAAAACTCTGCTTCAGGAACATGTTCTCGAGTTTGACTCCCCAACAGCCCCTCAGATCCAGAAATTCAAGATTAGGACACGCCGAGAGCATTCGAAGGACGCCCTCTGTGCTGATGATATGGTAAGCCATTTCCAGATGCTTGAGCTTAGGCATGGTGGAAGCAATGGCAAAGGCTTCATCATCTTGAAAGGGCTTTCCTGCTGTTTCCAATGGATGCATGTTGCGACACAAGCCTTCCAGTAGCTTGCAGTTCTTGCCAATTATCTCCAGAGCATAAGCACTCATTTTAATGCAATAGCTCACATCTAAGAAAGATATCATACGAAGCCTTCCAGCAATATCTTCAACTATGGAATCACCCATATCACTCCTCGGCACTCTCAGAGTCTGCAGCGACCCAGCACTTGCAAAACAAACAATCATTGAAAAAATAACAACATATAAGGAACACCTGCTGATTGGACAGTGACACTAATCAATCCATCTACTACAACATCAATTTGAAGGAGAATATCAGTATAACCGAATAAAGACTGTAGTTAGCGGCAAAACAAGAGTAAGCATATAACAAAGAAAAGACTTTGAAATTAGGAATCGTAATAGGTCTTACTTTTGAGCAAGGAAACTGAAAATGGAATGGGTTTCGAGACCAGAAACAGAGAGCTTGCGGAGAGATCCAGAACTTCTAGTGATAAGCAAGCGAAGCATGCGGTCTAGTTGGTGAGGCTGGCAACGGTTGCTCCACTCCTCAATGTCAATCTCCTGCCAGCAGTACGGTCCGGCGACCGCCTTAGCCCACAACTTACAAACCCTGGGGATTACAGTCATTTTCTCCAGCAGTGACAGATTGCTGAAGATTAACCCCAGAGCGTCCGGAATCAACTCATCCCAACTTCGAAACTCCGATACTACTTCCATCCAATCTGCCCGTAGCAGCAAGCAAAGAATATTAGGTCTTGTCAGATTCCTGATTCAGTTTCCGAGAACTTGCCCGCATTAACAAGAAAAGCAACGACTCCTGCAAAACAAGAAACACAGTGAAGGCATGTGGCAGTGTGAAATAAGCATACGGATACACAAATGCATTCAAAGATCTGTCAAAGAGGAGCAATTGATTTGCTCAAATATGTGACTTTAATAACTGGTGAAAGATGTGCTTTTTTGGAAGGGTTAGGGAAGATTGAGAATTGGAAGGGCAAGGCAAAACAAACAAACAAAAATTTGCGGAGAACGAAATAGGATGGGCAAATAGGAGGCGAATAAAGAATCCCAGCTTTGGGCATTTACTCCACATAAGTAATTGGCAAGAAGATTGAAGTATTTCTTTCGAATAAAATAAGAAATCTTCGTGTCCACTAGAACATTGAAGTGCCAGAAGCCCCCCCCCCCCCTCTTTCAACAGAGCAACAGTATACAATCCAAGCCATTGGCCAACAGATCGAAAACCCCAGCAAATTGCTCACAGTACTTGGTATAGAGTGGAAAATTAAACTTCTTTCAGAGCTGCAACGAGTAAAACCAAATCGTGCAAGAAAAACCAAACAAAAGACGTACGGCTTCTCAGATTTGAAGTCTCTACTTTCTCGCTGGACTCATTTTCAGAGTATGAAAGTACTAAAGAAGAGAGAAGAAAGAAACCCAGAGAGCAAAAGAAAATACAAATCACATGCTCCAATAAGGAAAGGGGGGGGGGGTGTTGGTTTACCAGGCGTAATGTATGGCCAGTGAGAAAGCTCTTCTAGAATCTGAATTACGCAGAGTAAGCGACATCCGGCACATGCGCCGGGAAAAAGAGAGGGAGAAGAAGATAAGAGGGAAGGGGAAAAAACTAAAAAACAAGAGGCATCCACCCAACTACCCAGCGCTTGAATGCAACCACCAGCAACCTAAGTAAAGACACAGTGGCAAACCCAAAAAAAGGGTGGAGTAGACACAGGATAAAGGCACAAAAGAAAAAATACCAGATGAGTATGTGTAGTAGAGAGACGCTTTGAATTTGAGCCAAAAAAAAAAAAAAAACAAAATTTCTTCGTAGTGGGGAAATGAAATGACAGCGGAACCAGAAAAGATCCAAGTTTTACTGCAACACTCAAAACTGTCAAAACTTCACAAATCAAAGATTGACAGGGCCAAAAACAAACAAAAATAAAACATTCATGAACTGTTAATAAATAAAATTACATTTATATGCTATTATATATAAAACAAAATTTATTTAAAACATTAAATTTAGAAGATGCGAAGTACAGATTGGTTATGGAAAAGCAAGATTTTGATAAGAAGAAAGAACGGAGACGTCAATGACGTGGCCATGGGTAAAATTTTAAGAGGCATGCACTGTAAAACTGCAGACAGTAACTAGGTGAAGATAAGAGGGTTTGACACGGTAGATTATATTTTTTATTTAAATAATACATAGTAAAATAAATATTTAAATGACTTAAAATTATATTTCAAATGTTAAATATTATTTTTTAAAATTAAAAAATATAAAATTTATAATATAGTAAAAACTGTTAATTTTAATAGCAATTTTACATAGAGACTTAATAATTAAAATATAAAATATTATAATTTTTAATTTAAATTTAACTGATTTAAAAAGTTTAAAAATTTTGTATATTTTATATTTTAAAAATTATAATAGATTATATGATTTACTAGCCAGCTCATTTCAGTATTTGTTTTGAGGGGGTTTGCACTTTATTTTGTTTTATAAAAAAATTTAGTTAAGTTCAGTATCAGTCAGGTCAGGGTATAACTACAGGGATCAGAAAACGCTTATAGAAAATTTACAAAATCGCTTACTAAAAGAATCCTCATAACAACAGTAGAAATTGAACTTGTATCCTCATAAAATAAAAATACATTTTTTATCATGATAACTTTTATTAGTTACATTTGTGGAATACTTGTCCATTTGCAAAAAAAAAAGTGCGTTAGAACAAGGACTGTGGACGTAAAAGCATGTATTGTAATTGTAGAAGATACCCTTGGGCTCTCATCGAAATAGGTCATTAAGGCCATAGCCATGTCATACCCATTCTGGACTCTCCCCTTTATTCCCCCGACAAATAATTTCATTCATACATTATATTATAAAAACCACAGCATTACCGAATATTGACTGTATCCTTGCATTATTAATTGAATTATATAAAATTATAAATGTTTAACTATAATTGTTAATATTTGGATTTAAAAATTACCATTAATATCTCTCTCTTTCCTAAATTCTACAAAATTTCCAATCCCCGTATTTAAAAATGTAAATAAAGCACAATTGTGAAATTGAAAGTTCACTTGCGATTTATTGTCATTTAAAGAATAATCTAATAAAGGCAAAAATTGAAAAGTCGGGACTCAGGAACGCAAAGATATATATAACATACATGTCATCCAAATAAATTAAAATGGAGAAAAATTGTTTACCCCACATTTTAGCACAGTGAATTTGAAATATTTCGGATAAAAAGATACTCTCAAGCTGTCATTCACAGAGAGTATTCAAAACGGAAGACGTAGCTCAGCAACCTATATGAGCATGCTTTCAAGGCATCTTCCCCTTGAAGCCTTCGGCACTATTTGGAAACCACGAAAAACCAAATGAATTTTATTTCATCTAATTTTTACAAATTAAAATTAGAGCAAAAATAATATAATTTATATTTAGATAGACTTTTTATTCTAAATGCTTTTTATAAAGAATTTGTTTGAATAACATATTGAAAAATATAATTTTATCTCATTAGTCTTTTTCTTGTACTATTTTTTTTCTCCTTTCACTGTGGCAAAATAACTTGTTTTAAAAGCAAATTAAAGTATTTTCATTATTTAAAACTACTTATTGTCTAAAAATCAGATAGAAACAAAAATCATGCCAAACACTAACTTTAATCAAAAGTCACTTTTTTTTTGTGTCTGAAAAAAGCCATCCCCATACAGACACATGAATGTTGCGAACGTGCACGAGAAGCATCGACGGGACCGGCTATCGATTCTCACTAGTTCCTCCTATATAGACGAGCGCGTGTGTAAAAGCTAAACCACACCCCACTATTCGCAGAACCACGTACGCAGTACGCACATGAAGCCTTTAGCCTCAAAATCCCCGCGACGCACGAGGTTTAGTAGCTAGTTATCCACAATGGCAGCAAAACCTAAATGCACAAGTCATAACATAATTTTATAGCGATAAATTTGTTATTTGTTGTTACAACTTCCTGTATTGTTATTAATCCGTAGTTGTTCATTGCAAAGTCTGAGAAAGAAGTCTAAGCTCCATTTGCAAGATAGACAGCCTTAAACATTAGTAGTTGACTAAATAATCTGTCGTCAGAATATACCTGTTCATCAACATGAAGCATTACTAAATCACAAACACTCTTTTCTCATGCATCAAATAAATAAACTCCGTCCCATGATTATTTACTCCCACCGGTACAAGTTATCTAGAATAGCTAGTTGCTAGTAAACAGGCACTCTGGTCATACGGGGCATATAGCATCTAGGGAATCAAAAAGAAAGTACAAAAGAAGAACAGCGAAAGCAGGCTTCTATGAATATAACCCCTTCTAATGCCTTCCTAATTCATAAATTCATTAAACCCGAATTTCACCTTGATCCCACAGCTACAACCCAGGTGCATCCATGAACTACTCCCTGGAAAGAAAAATTAACGATGATAATATCAGAAACAAAAACCAGGCACAGAAAATCTCAGCCGGTCACACAAAAACATATATAAGCAAACATGAAGGTTGAAAATTAAAAGACCAAGCACCGCACGCCCTAATAATCCCAAGAAAAATATGAGAAATGTTAAGCTGTGCGCACAAGACTTGACTCAAGTCTTGATATACAGTTAGACACCAATCCAAGGGAGAGGGGAAAATAAATACTGTGTCTAGTAATCTAGCAGATTCCACAAAAATTGCAACTTCTGTGCCATGGAAAAGAAGTTTATGACAGCAGGAAAAAGTTTATAATCATCAATTTCTCAGGCCCCAGCAGCAGCAGGGACCAAATATAAAAATTCTCGCAGCATTATTAAATTACGAATCAATTCCATTCCAGATGCTACCAATAAATTCCAGGAAGGCTTGATCAACACAACATTATTAGATATAAGTCTAAAAGGTCACAGATGTCACTCGCCAATTCATTCCAAAACACAAGCGCACTATTCTCAAACTCCAATGGAAGCAAAAGAAGCTTTGAAAACAAAATAAAGGAAGGCTCAGGAGGTCATTAATTTTGTTAGACTAAAGCTGGGTTACTTCTGAAGGAAAAGGCACAGTCCCGGAGTATCTGATCAGTTTTTCACTAGGTTGATAAGATCTTCCACATGAAAAACATGAAGGAAACAATGCAGAGCCCGTGGGCCTGAGGATATTAGCTTGATAACGATCAGGTTTTCACGTATAAAATCCATAGGTGTCATGTAAAAGTCATCCTAGTTAAGCCTGCCCAAACTCTCATTTACCTTTATGCATCTCCCTTCCGGTGCATGTTTGGTTACGCAACTCAGAGCGGGATGAAAAAAAGAGGCACCAATTTATTATACAAAGTTTATTATACTCCTATCATCATTATTCAACAGTGTCCGTCCTTTCTTATTACTTTCATTTCCAGAGATACCAAGTTCATTTCCATTTGCCTCCACCTTTAACGTGGTTGGATTGGCAATCAACAATCAACTAAGAGTGAAGGACGAGCTAAAGTACTTCATCAAGATGTTACTTTACCAAATGGAACTAGTGTCTGGGTTTGCTTTTAATTTAAAGACTAGAGAAACTGACTCTGCATCAACTATTTCATAATACTGATCTTGTTTGTTTCCTTGTTTGTGATTTAAGCTAAATTCATATACCTAGTGTCTCGTCGATACTAACTCTCAACAAAAACTATGCATTTAAGAGATCTCAACTTCTATCAAATTAGGAAATAATATATTTTAGTAACGACAATAATAGGCAGTGATGATAGAACTCCAACAAAATTGGGCCCGTAAAATCTACACAGAATTTTGAACCAAAAATATAAAGGACTTACCACTTAATAAGCCAGCCGAAAAGAAAATGCTGCATTATAGGGACCTTTTCCAAGACTTCTGCCTTGTACATCTTCAATAACCCACTGTTTACTTTGTTCCAATTAGGCACCCCACTGATATCGTCCAACATTGGAGAGTGCTCCGCAAATAAACCCTTCTTCACCTTCTTTATGAAAACGATGCAGGCAAGGTAGAGATAATCATTCGAAAAATTATCCAATATATCTTGGTTATGGATCGACTTGGGCTTCATATACTTGTGGTTGATCAACTGCGACGACCCGAATATGAAAGGCAGAAAATGGTAATCATCAAGACCCCAAACTCCATGGGATCCAGCAGGTTCCAAATTATAAACTAACTGCAATTTTCGCATCAATTCCAGATACCTCACGAAAACTCTGGCCACCACAGCATGGTAATCCTCCTCTTTGATCAGCCCCAATCTCGAAAGGCAATACAGCCAGGCTGCAAAATTTGTTTCATGACCAGTACCGTAATCGATTCGGCTAGAATTACCAAAACTATCGGTAAAATAGGGACCGATCTCGAAGGTTGCCGAATGAAGTTGCTCCGGGAGAAAGCGAAGCATCAGGGAGTCACAGTCTCTCTCCAATCGGCTGTGCCAAGTTCTGTAGGCGATGTTACCGTAACGGCCGGCTTGCTGGACGGGAGGGATTTCTTCGACCCATTGAATCAGGGAATCAAGAACTGCGACGATGCAGTTGATGGTGTCAGATTGATGGCAGGGGTCCGATAATTTGTGGCCGCGAATAGACTCGGAGAGAGCTACGACGAAGCCAAGGAAATTCTTGCCGGAATCAGAGTCCTGGAAGCGGCGAATATCATCCGGGGAGTGAATTTTCTTAGAAGGGGTTTGAAAAAAATAGGGAGGGGAAACGACAGGGACTTTCTGGGCTTGTGGAACTGGAGCCAGGACGATGGCACGTTGAGTGTTAGTGTCGGGAGGAATAGCAGGGGCTCTGATGGGTCGATAGGTAGGAGGAGGGGAACTCTCAGACCACGAAGGCGGCGGCGGCGGGAAGGTTGTGGGGCCGCCGCATTTGCAACAAGTCCCAGTAGAGACGGTGGGTGTCGGAGAGGAGGGAGATCGAGGCGATTGTGAACAGTGTTGGTGATCGGGGGTTTCCATGATGGTGATGAAGGCAGCGCAGGGAAAGGAGGGAATGGAGTAAAATATCAGGAGATACAGCCTCGCTCCGCATTGAAGAACCCGTGGATATTAAAATCCGACCCGAACATCCATTTTGACCATAAAATTCATGTAATACGAAGGAGCCTCTAGGAGACGCCAGATGCAAGGGGGAAATTTAAAGTTCGATTTCTTTTGATGTAGTAGCCTATAAAAAATAGCGGAATAAAATTAGTGGGACACCATGTACCACGAAAAATTCATACTTGAAACTTGAAGGAAGAGTAGAGGCATTTGTATGACATATGTGTCCAATATAATGATTTATCATACATAATTTTAATATTTTTATTAAGGTTTTGTATCTGCATCTTTGGTTCAATTCCTCACTACATTTTCATTTTTTTTTTCATGTATAATTTTCGTTTTGGTCTTTTACTACGAAATTGTGGAACTGAGGTTCGAGGAATCACAACGGGAAATAGAGCAAAAGTTTTCCGGGGTGTATGAGTCCAGCAGCACGTAGGTTTTAGGCCCAAGAATCTAAGTCTGGCCTGCATCTGCATGTAAATCGATAAAGAGTCGAGTCTCCTATCCACCTTTGAACTGGGTAATTTCTATATGTAATCGAACATTTTATTTTGTAACAAAAAAAAACATTTTATTTCTATTTTCACATTCTATACTAGAGATAATGAATCCGTTAAAACTGCCATCTCCTCCCAAATATAAGTAATTTATTGAAGATTTTTAATCCAGAATATATGGTAACTTGTTGTTTAAATTGTATGGATCACAAAATGCATTTTTCCTTAAACACCTCTCATAAGATTGTTCTACAGAAAACAAAGCAATTTACCGAGGAGGACACTCGCCACTTGATTATAAACAAATCTGACAAGCCATCCGATTGGCGAAGGAGTGAGACATACGACTATTTAGAGCATATTTAATCTTTAAAAAATACTACTTTGTTGTGGTTCCAGTCGCGACGTTTGAGGAGACATCATAACTCCTGGGTACTTAGGTTTACGTCTGAGGGTAATAGACAGCTCGCCTTGATATTGGTATCGCCTAAGAGAAAGTGAGACTTTGCCCTACCATTAGATCGTGGGTGAGCCTAACATTTTTTCAAAAATTTTTATAAAAAAAACAAATCTGACAAATAAACGTGTCATGGACTTTTGGTACAAAGTTAACCTGTAAAATGCCTTTTATCTAATTTTCATAACATGCGCGAGGTAAGTATTGGCTACTTATAGTTAATATTGGAGATAAATTATTTCCGAGAATCGCGATTAAATATATCTTCCATCTCTGATATTGAAATCAACCCTTCCTCTCTGCAGTTGAACATAGGAAGTGCGAAGGTTTAATGAACCTAGAAAAAGACGAAAAGAAGAGGCAACCATAAAATATGAAATGTCATCCCGCACGCACGCTTTTTTTTTTTTAAGAAAAATAAAAGAGCTTCAATGGGTGCTCGTTTAATAATATTGGCTACGGGGTAGAGCTGGGAATGCGGGCTGGCCCGCCAAAAACGGGTCAGCCCGCTCCCAGCCCGCCAACAAACGGGGCGGGCTGGCAAAACGCCAGCCCGAGCCGCCCCCCCTTAGTGGCGGGCTGGCCCGCCAGCCCGCCACTTTTTTTTTTAATTTAAAAAAATATTTTTAACATTTTTAAAATACTAATAAAAAATTTTTAATGTTATATTAGTATAATAAAAAAATTACTCATGTTATACTCTTAAAAATTTTTATTTTTTATAAAAAAATCTCAAATTTTATAATTATAAATCTAAATAAATATTAACATAATATTAATCAATTATAATATGTAAACATATATTAACAAATAAGTAATTATCTTTACTAGTATTCGATAATAGGAGTATTCAAAATAACATTTAAGTAAAATAAATATTAAATAATAATATTAAAATTTTTTAAAAAAAAAAAAAGTGGCGGGCTGGCGGGCCAGCCCGCCACTAAACGGGCCAGCCCGCCAAATTGGCGGGCTGAGGGGGGGCGGGCTGTGCAGCCTGCCCAAAAACGGGCTGGCATTTTGCCAGCCCGAACCCGCCCCCCCTTAGGGTAAAACGGGCCCAGCCCGCGGGCTGGGCCCGTTTTACCAGCTCTACTACGGGGTCAAGAATTAAACCTCATCCTCTACATCGGCTGAGAATAGTACTTTTAGGGCTTGTTTGGCACTGGGTATTTGGGGGGAGGGATGGGGGAGGGAGGGATTTTACTTCCCTCCCCTTATTTGGCTCATTACAAAATTTAGGAGGGGAGGTAAAAAATTTTAAAATTTCCCCCCCCTCCGACTTTACTTCCCCTCCAAAATTGGGGGAATTTGGAGGGGAAGTGTGATATTATTATTATATAATATTCATATACCCATAATTTTTTTAATATCCTAATATTACTCTTATATTATATTTTATTAAAATATTATGTAAAATAATATAAGGTAAATTTGTCTATATAAAAATATTTTTCCTCCCTTTTCTTCTTGAACCAAACAAGGTAATATGAAAATCTCTCCCCTCCTCTCCCTTAATGTTAATCCAAACAAGGTAATAATAAAACCTCTCTTTTTTTCTTCTTTTCCTTTCCTTTCCTTTCCCTCTATTAAAATCCCTCCCCTCCGTTGAGCCAAACACACCCTTAAGGTCCCAGACGAAAAAACATGATGGAGCAAGCACGAGTGCATGTGAATGATCCTGGAATCTATTGAGCAGTGAAGGCTTATTTGATTGACTAATGGTTTTAGTACCTTTGATATTTTATTCTTAATATAAAAATTAGATAATTAATTACGTAGATTTATGACATTAGTTAAGTTAATTATTTATAATATATATAATTTTTTTTTTAAATGATATATTTTATTATAACTAATAGAAATCCTGAAACTGTGCAAGAAATAGGATTGTTTGGGTCAGATCAGTTGGATATGTGTGGGTATGTCTATATATATGTACGTATGTATAAGTTTTTCCCGTATAATTTTTGGCAGATAGTTAGCACTAGCTTTCACTCATTTATGATAATTAATGCTCTAATGAATGCCCAGAATTGCCGATCATAGCGTTGAGCACATCTAGATTTAATATTTTGAATAACGTTCATAATGTTGGTTATTTTGACTGAAATTAAAATGATGATGTTTTTTAACCTTTTATTTTTTTAGAAAATAAATTATTTATCTGAAAGTTAAAGAATAATAATTTTAAACTTAAATCATCTAAATAATGAACATGCATGGATTATCTTCACCGTTTCTGATGCTTGCATCACATGTATTAAGCTGAATGTGTTGTGTACTATTTTCAAGACGAAGTAATAAGAACAAGATTAAGTTGTGAAGTTTTATTGTTGAAATTTTCTTCACAATACAAACAGTCATCTTAATATTCTGTTTATTTTTTATTTTTTAAAAAAAGGACATATTTCATATATGCTTTATGGATACAGATTTCCAGCTCTTGATTAAAGATAGCTGCTGAACCTAATTCACCACGCCAGTCTATAATTCGAGTTTTCTACTGAAGGAGATTTTTGTGTCGAAAGCTTATATGATGGATTCGTTTGCCTACCCATGTAACCTAGATCCACCTCTTCACAAGTCAAGAAATCCACTCAAACTCACGAGCCAGTCTTGAGCTCTACACACATGTTATCATCAACACCACCTTTCTCTAAATGAAACCCGTCTACACGAATCGGCTACTAATCTGAAACCAAGGGTTAACTGGATGAATCATAAAAGAAGCAGGCCGTCTAAGCTTTACATATTATGGATTGATAATTCCATTCCATTAGTTTTTAACTAAATATTAAGCACGAATCTGATCAGGTATTCTGCTTCAAGACCTTGAAACCTGATGCTACAAATATCCACACATAACAGAAGGTAACACATGGTCCATACCTCAAAACAAGGTAATTAATATCAAGGAAAACGAAAAAGGAAATTAGGGAGTAGAAAGTGGTGAATGAAGATCATCAGATGGCGTCGGACGAAGAAGAGAGAGGGTAATGAGCAGAACCAAAGGCTGTGATATGATCCTTAAGCGACCTCTTATGTTTAAAGTCAGAGCCACAGACGCAAAGCCATCGCTTGCCACAATTTTTCTCGTGAGTTCGCCAGTCTCCCTTCACCGCCAATGTCTTGCCACACTTGCGACACATAAAGGGCTTGCTTCCGTGCTTCCTCTTGTAATGTGTCTGCAGCGTCCTAAAATCCTTCAGTGGCTTTGCCCTCGGGTGCTCTATGTTGTTCCTGCATCCTCTCGCGCAACAATAGCATGGAATGTCCAACAACGGCCTTGGATTTGTTCTTTTCAACGACTCTGGTCCTCTGCGGTACTGCGATCCATGTCCCCACATATGCATCTACTTTTTCTCAATTTAACCGCCCACCATTTTCACCAGTCAGCCATATAATTCTAACGTTTATACCTAGCTACACGTCATTTACTTTATTCTAGTCTCTAACAGCTCAGATTATACATGTGTGTGTGTGATTGAATGAAAGTAGCGTACCTGAAGATTGTTGTAGCGGTTGAAGGTTTTGAGGCAGACAGGGCAAGAGAAATGACTGAATCCGACGAGGATTTGTTCTTGGGTTGGTATCCAGTAATTCCTGGCCACTTGGGCTTCGTCGATAACTCCATTGGGACCTGCAGAAGCAGTACTGGAATTAAGGGGGAGTCCTATGTGTAAGGCTACTGTGACATCATCGTCACCAACATCTTCATGAGTCGTGGAAGGGTAAGGTTTTGAGCTAAATGGAGTTGAATCAAGGAAGCTGCTCAGTAGAGGTAGAGGCTGAAGCTGATGATGATGACTCGGCCGGTTCATCATGGCATTGGCAGGCAAAAGATTGGAATCAGTGGTAGGATAATCACGTGAACGAGGGAGGTAATAAGAGCTACATATTGTATCCGATGAGGGCTCCATATATCTGCTAGCTATATTATCCTCTTTGATTTTATTAGAGCAATGCATGTTGGAGCTTATCAGGATCTGGGGTTTTTATAGCGAATATAACACAACACTGGATAGATTGGAAGCTAATGAGACTTTGGAATGGAGGAGAAGTAAGAGGGAAAATAGGGTAATGATAGGGAGCTGGAGAATATTACAGTTGAAAATGAAAAGAGCCTTTTATTGAGAAGCTCATTATTTCCTGCTGCATGTCCTCTTTTTCAGTTTTAGGTTTGGATAGGATATACCTTAAATTCTGTGGCCCGCCTCTCCCAAACTTAGCATCAATTCCAGAGTAGTGGATTTAGCATCTAGGGCAACTTATTTTTATTTCTAGTTAGCTCCCAACACTCAACATTCTCTCATTTCATTACTGCAGGGAGCATGCTCAACTTTCATTTCTATTTGAGGTTTTGCAGCATATATATATAGATAGATAGATAGATTCTTTCATTAATGTCTAGTATTTCCAACATTGTATCCCTCATTATTCTACCCATGAGTCTTTTATTATGACGATTTCAGTTTACATATTTGACAGCCCTAACTTCTTGTTATATCAATAATAATACTCAACAATGTAAAACAAGTTAAATCAATAAATTGATCGATGTACATGTTCTTTATTCTACTTTGCATATACTTTAATTTTGTATCGGTGAGTCGAGGAACGTTACTCAATCGATCATCAACACATAATAAATAACGTTTCTACATTGGTAAAGATACGTGTGCTCAAATGGTCACGTTAACTTCCTCATCAGACACCTCTCTGCCAACCTAGTTTTTTTTTTTGGTTACAACTCTCGGCCAACCTAGTTTGACCCTGAAAAGATTTCTAGCGTAGCTCTGCGTATATCATTGGGCTTTAGGGTCAGTTTTTGTCTTTGAAGTGGAACTCTAACTCGGCCCGATCCAATATACAAAATAATAAGTTGGAATGTAAGAATTCCAAATATATAACTCCTCTAAAAAAACTAATGAGAATTGATACAGATACCAAAAAATAGACTTATATCATATAATGATGCAAGCTCAATTCCCTCTACCGTTGTAAAGGCTCATTTGGTAGGCAATATTATAAGTCCCTTACAAGTACTCTCTGAGCTTTAAGACTATGCCCTAGCCTTAGAAAGGGATAGGTGCTGAACCTATACCTAAATTTTTTTATACAAAAAAAACACTCCTTCAAAACCTTTGATGGCAGAAAAAGAAATCAAACCTTTTTTTTTTGGCCAAAAAAAAACAAACCTTTTAAAACACAGATTTAGATCATAAGGGGGTTAATGAGTTTCCTTAAGAAAAGATATAATTAGGGGCTGGAGTTCATAGACTCCAGTAAGCCGCTATATATTGGCCTTAACGAAGGAAGCTTCTTGTCGAGGATAATGCCTTTGTTATTCATTTGTGGATGATACAATGTCGATGCAAGACGTGAGTTGCTCTTATATAATGGGATAATAATGTAACTCAAGAAGGAATTGAATAATTAGTGAACATAATTTAAGAAGTCCTTGTAAAGAAGGGAAAGGGGATATATGATGAATTAGGCGAAGTCTGCATGGAGTCGTGGATTAGTCCATCTTTTGAGTGCGGTGGCTGTGGGAGAGCACATGTAGGGATTGGCGGAACCATTATTATTGCCTAAAGCTACGTACAGCTCTTGGACCAAAAAAAATATTTAAATTGATATATTATGGGGTGAAGAATTAATGTGTGGTGAAATTGTGAAGATTATACAGTTGAAAGTTGAAACTTAACTTTCAACAGGTGTCTATATTTATTAGTTTTTCCCTTGAGTACTCGCACTTTCCGATGAAGCTGCCGTAACTATTCCAGCCGCGGTCTCGGAGGAGGTACGCTGCTGCTGAGACTGTGTCGACTGTGAATCTGAGAGCAGCAATCATATAATAAACAAATTAGGTTTATAAATGTTTCATATTCCAGAAGCAAGTAACATGCATGGTGGGGGCAATGAGGGGGAAGAGCACTTGACTGGATCTAACAAAGAAATAAGCACTGTATTTGGGTACTGATATAAACCACATGCATTCACTGCTACTTTACACATTAGCTATGACCCTTCTTCCTCTGTCATTGACCCACTTTACATTATAAGTTTGATGCCTCAACCGAGACAGCTCATTCACATGGGGTTGGGTTTGCCCATGTGGACCCCCCCCCTCCCCCGCAATATATAATATTGTTGTGTCAGTAACCGCATCAAACACTCTCACTCCCTCGCTACTCCACTACGTACGTACGTTGATTAAGTTGTATATATACATGTATTGTTATCGTCTGCATGTAATAATAAACTATGAACAGTGACAGTAAGAAAAGGTGAAAAGTAAGAAGGGGAGATAAATTTTGATAAATGTACGTACCAGTAGAAGAGGAAGGGACGAAGGGCTGCCTTAACAGTGTTGGTTGTCGAGGGGGACCATAGGCGGAGAAGGAGAGATCCATGGGTGTGGGTGAAGGTGAAGGAGGGTAAGGGTAGTACAGATAGGAGGGCCCAGGTGGCAGGCGCTGGGGCTGGGGCGTAGAATAAGAGGCCCTGGGTGGCTGCACAGGGTACCCGCCATAGTAATACGGGGGACTCACTCCCGATGAGGAAGCTCCATACACTTGCTGGTAGTATTGTGGTTGCTGAATCTGATGGGGGTTGTACATTGCCGCCTGTCCTCATAACACCAGTCATATGTTTCCACTGTTACTACTTTCACATCATCATTAAAAAAAAAAAAACAGTACAAAGTTGCTAATTATGCAAGGGGGGAGAGAGAGAGAGAGATGCTCACTTGGTGGTACCCGTAATCAGGAGAATAGGGAGAGTAGCTGCAAAAGAAATATTGAAAAGAACGTTAGAAAATTTGAGTCATTGTGTTATGAAGCAATGAACTCAAATATGGTATACTTCTCTAATATGCATGGAAGGCTTTCAGTTGTAAGTCCGGTGAGGACGGTGGGTATTAATACCGGCGGCGTTTGTTTTGGCGGTGGTTCCCTAATTGAATGCATCCTGAATCTTAGGTATGGATTACTTCAGTGACGTTATTAATGGCTATATTTCACATTTATTTAAAATGTATTACTTTGTTTGAAAATAGAAGCGATTTGATTAATGGATGAATTGAAAGCAAAGGAAGGACCTTATCTTCTTCGGCTTCTTTATCTATGACCCTCAATAAAAGGGAAAATATGGACTGTTTTCAACAAGCTAGATCAGAAATGTATGCTTTTAAGAGCAATAAAAAGCAGTTTGAGGGTATTAATTAAATTGTTAATCTAATTCCACTACTATTTTTTGTTTTTTTTGCTTGTCTTGTTTCTTTCGAGTGCATTTTATTTTACCAACTCAAAATATTCATTAGAAAACAATAGCACCGCTGGTGAGAAAATGACCTGATGGTACAGAACAGTACAGAGAGAGCTGAGGGTAAAGAGGAAAATATAAATAAATTAACTTACTGCTGGACCACTATACGACTCATACCACGGATTACATACCCATTATTTGATCTGTAGTAGCTATCAGGATCGCCTGCCATTTTACTAATTACCATATATGAAATACCAATATTTTCATATGCTACAAAAAAAAAAACAGCTTGTGTTCAAGTTTAAAAAGTAAAGTGACAGAAAAGTCGATTTATCAAAGACACACACAATCGGTTTCGTGCATCAATGAGATTTTGGCAGAAAGGGAAAGTCATGGTTGAGACCAGAGAGGGGGAGAGATGAATAAGGGAAGATGTTAAAGGAAATTAAATAAAAATGCATGGTGACATAAAGAATTAGAAAGCAAGAAAAATATTGGAAGAAGAAGAGAGGATTAATAATAATGGGGAAATTGTAAAAGAGGGAGAGAGGAAGCTTCGAGTAATTGTGTACTTGGTATTACGATATTGAGGCTGACCCTGATACCTACTGTAATTGGAGGGGGGAGCAGTCAAGCATCGTAGGTAGGCAGTAATGTGTGCGCTTCTATATGCAGTTCTCAATTAATAGCTGTGGACCCCTTCCTTTGACTGCTGATTGTTATGGATAATAATTAATACCTCCACTTAATGAACAAAGCTACCTATACTACTCACCCATATGGCGGGTACATCAGCCCGCCCCCCGCCGCCGCCGGAGGGGGAGGCGGAGGCGCCGGCGGTACGGCTGCTGGAGCGCCACCATATGATGCTGCACTCTGTGATGCGCTCCCACCTTGGAATGTACTCCTCCCTGCATTACCAGTCTCATCAGTTTCAATTTTAACAGTGATGACGCTGGAATCAAGAGACATAGTTCAAACACTCAAGCATATAGAAGAAGGATATAGAATTAAGGACCTCGCGGCGGGGAAGGTCGAGGTCGTCCCAGAGAAGCAATATTACAGTTTGCTCTTCTTCCGTCTATTATTGGGTTTGGATCAGCGCAAGCCCTTCTGGCTGATTCAGGATCACGGAATGTTACCTGCTCATGAAAAAGATGAATACAAAAAAGCTTGGTGTTAAAGGCAGAAAAGGAGAGGGGAGCGAGAGAGACATACGAATCCATAGCCTTTAGATTTTCCTGTATTCTTATCGGTGATTATAACAGCCTCGAGAATGTCTCCGAACTGCTCGAAATATTTACGCATTTCTTCGGTGGGAGTCTCCCAAGCGAGTCCTCCGACAAACACTTTGGTGGATGTGGTGTCGCCGAACTGTGATCGGTAATGCGGGTAAGCCATTGCATCAAATAACAAAAGAGCGTTCTTGTTTATGCATCAAGACTAAACCCTTTCAATCTTCTACTTCTCTCTGCCATTCCCTCACAGTAGTATCTTCTGCTTGCACACAAGTATCATTGAGGAGCGACAGAAAAAGAGGTGGGTTATGATTTATGATGATGTTTTGGGCTATATTTTTATTATTTGATGGTTGTTGTTTTGGAACAGAGGGGTTGGTTAATTATAAAAACAGAATATATATATATATATATTAAGGATTTCTTTAAATTATAAAAAGGGAAATAAAATATGAAAAAGGAACAGGGGAAGTGGAGGAGAGAGAAAGAGTTCTGACAGCTGCAAACGCTAATTTGCTGGCCAAGAGGGAGGGAAGGGATGGTGGGCTTTGTAGCATGGAGTGACAGCTGCGTTACTATCTCCCTTCAAGTGTGTCCTCTGTGTCTCTGCATTAATATATACTCTCCCACCCTCCAATCAATTCCTTCATTTTCCTCTTATTTCCTTGTCCTTTTTCCTTCTTACACCTCCATTATATTATCATGCCTTCGTCCATCTTTTAATAACACAAGAAATTCTAACGATGGCCCATTTTAGCTTGCATGGTAGAGTTTGCAGCTTTGGTTTTTCTAGATACTGTCACTTCTTTCCGCTTGTTAAAGCAGATTTCTTTTCCGTTTGACCTCTTTAATTCTCCAAAACCGTTGCATTTGTTAGTTAATATCTGGTTATGTGTGTTTTCCTAGGTGTGATGCATTGGACCATCGACTGTTACGCCTTGTTCTGTTGGGACCAAATATATTACATCCACAGAGGACCCCATGTTCTGTTAAATACGCACACACACATCCATCGCCATCCTATCGTTCCATTGTCAATCATCACAATAATTAAGAATTGTTAAAGATGAAGCTAATGATCTTCCACCCGTAATTATGAATGGTAGACCATTATCTTGTCCACGAGCCCACGAGGACTTTTCAATAATGATTCATCCATTGCCGTCGGTCGCTCCCATGTTATGGATCTTGGCCTTCATGATCCCATAGCTCATAGCTTTCTCTGACTTTTTTGCAACTGAGCCAGAACACATTCACAGAGAGAGAGGGTAGGGAAGAAACAGTCAATAATCAATATCTAGCTTGTTGCCAGCGTTAGGGACGAGGAGACAGATAGAAAAACCTTCTAATTGAATGTTTATAAAAAATAAAAAAAAAAATGGATTATAAAATACTATAAGCTAGCTAGTCCGTGAACTGGCAGTCGCCTCCACGTGGGGTCTTATGTTAGTGTTGGAGAACTATGAGCTGGATTTCCATCTACTTCCTCTTATGCTTGTAGCCATTCTAAGACGCACTGATACATTTATAAATGACCCCTCCTCTCTCCACTCCCAACCGGGCTTTCATCAACCTCCATACCCTTCTACAGCTAACGCCATTTGTTCCCTAACCCAGTCATCCTTTTTGACTTCCTTATTTTGGGGCTTCATCTTTCCTTTCTTCAACACCCCAAAACATGTTTCATCTTTGACTGTGACACCATGGCAAACTTTCCAGTGGGAAGACCCAAAAGAGTGAACTTCTTTCGTATTCACTGATCATGGATTCGCCAATAGATTCACCTTCATAATCCTATCATTGACGTCATTTTTTCCCCTGATTGGTTTGTCAAACCAACCAGATAAGGAAATTGCAATCAGCTAAAGCAATAATGATGAGTGGAAAGAATCTTGATAATAATGCTCGAGCATTGATTACTAATGAAGAACTTGCAGGGGAGATTTTCAGCTAGAGAAGACATCTAACTTTGTTGGGATCGATCGCATTCAGGTTTTATTGAATGTGGAAAATTAATTGGGCTAGCTAGCGCTAGGCAAAAGAAGGGTGTGTGCATTCCATGATTGCAAGAACGACTAAGTGTGTGTTTGGGTGAGCGGTGCAGAATTAATTTTGGCGCAAAACTGCGGTTTGGAAATTTTTTACACAAATAGTAATTTTTTGTTGAGAATTGATTTTGGACAAAACCTCGGTTTAAAACCTAGGTTTTGAATAAGTTACTGAAAATAGCTTTTTCTTTGAAACCTAGGTTTTGGATTATCCAATTACTATTATACCCTTATTTTTTCTTACACCCTCTCTCCTCTCTTTTCTCTATTATCTCTCCTCTCTCCTCTCTCCTCTCTCCTCTCTCTTTTTCTCTCTCCTCTCTCTCCTCTCTCCTCTCTACACTCTCTTCTCTCTCATCTTTCTTCTCTATCATCTTTCATCTCTCTTACTTTTAATCATATCATACCCTTTTTAGTAATTTACCAATATAAAAAGTGATTCTACTACTAATCATCCAAACATCTTTATTCCCAAAATTTATTCTTCCCAAAATTTATTCTACTCAAAATCTATTCTCTAGAATCTATTCTTTCCAGAATCTATTCTTCAAAAGCTAATCCAAACACACCCTAACTAAATTAGAGAGGACTGTTGCAGAGCGGTTTGGCCAACGGCCAAAATCAAAGCCGGTTCATTTATTGAGACTTCCTGGGTGCTGTAACAACACGAACAGCGAGTGAAGAGCCTACATCTATTTGTTTTGTCCTTGAATGTTTATTATAGCCAAGAGAAAACATTACATCATAGTAACTCTGTAGCCACAATGTTGAACTCAATAATTGGTAAAAGGTTCCATGTCTCCATATACTGCAGGCTGTCAGAGTATCGATGTAAATCGGAGTTTGTTGCATGGAAGAAGTGAAAACTGTTGCATCAAAAGGTTCTTTCATATTTGTACGGAGAGACCCCCTGGGCCAAGTGAAAACCAATTTTTTCTACTCAATCGGCTCAGTTAACCTCTTTGCTCTCTCGCCGAACCAAAGATGAGGGATAGGAATTATGGATCTTAACTCAGAAAGTCCAATGGGTGCAAGCAAGAATGAACAGTACTTGTAATTTAGAGATCCCGTTTCAATATTGTTGTCCATCAATGGTGTCCGTACTTAGATGGCACAGTTCCCGATCTCAGAATCTCAATCCATCTTTCAAGCAATTTGACAAACAGATTCCCAACAAA
Organism: Leucaena leucocephala; assembly: GCA_037074615.1. NCBI lineage: Eukaryota > Viridiplantae > Streptophyta > Magnoliopsida > Fabales > Fabaceae > Leucaena > Leucaena leucocephala. Next base: position 2,337,926 of record CM073517.1, on the reverse strand, counting down.
ATAAAAGAAGAGGAGAAATTATATCTGCTTCTGAGTCAAAGGCACCTTTGGTTAGTTTCGAGTATGTCGTATATTTCCGATTAATAAAGGTCCTGATATCGAAGCATCATTTTTTGAAAGTTTGAATTCGATCTATTGCTTTTGCTTTGCTTAGGCGTAAATGCTTCGACGCAAAAAATTGAGCTAGAGTAAATTTTTTTTATATAAAAAAAGTAGATTGATTACAAGATTATGACACAGTTTTAAGATTCAGAAAACAATTATAAAAGAATTATAATATCGTTTATTAAAAGATCTTTCGTAATCATAATAATAATTAAATTTATATTTTTATAAAATATTAATATATATTATATGTATCGGCTCTCATTTAGTAAGTAAAGTTATGATTCAAAATTCTACTCATTCAAGAAACGAGGTTCGCAATCATTTCACTGCGAAAAATAAATCTCCATCAGAGCAAGAAAAAAATTTGACCACCCTTTTGCTCATGATGCAAGAACGTGACTCGAAATTTGTGAATAGGAAGTGGCCCATAAAACATTAAGGAGAATAGGCGCCAATTTGTTATATATATAAAGATTTGCCTTTTAATTCTGTGTTCTGAGGCATTGATGATGGTATCTGATCAAATCTGTTTGTTTGTTAATCTGATCAAATTAATACAGATTTCAGAACATTGGAAGCAACTCACTTCAAGGCTCAACCTTTAAGCTTTGTTTGAATCAACCGAAAGAAGAGATGATAGGAAATGATAGGTAAGTTTATAAGTGTTATTTTGTCAGAGTAGAAGAGAGAAACTAATTATAAATTATAAATATATCTTTTTTTTATATTCTTTTACAATATTTGTATCAAAATCATTATTTTTTAAAATATCAATAAATATTTTTATATACACTTCATGATTTCATTAATTTTAACATATTATTCCATTAATTTTAATATACTTTTAATATCTTATAAAATTAAAAAATTAAAAAATATGAAAATATTAATATTCTGTCATTAATTTTATAATTATAAGACATAAAAATATATTTATAATATATACATATCATTTTTTGACAAAAAACTTACTTTAAAATATATATTTTTATATTAAATCTATACAAGTTTATATATAAAAAAAAATATTCTTAATCTAGATAAGTAATCCAGAATATATATCAATCACAACTATTTTATTTGATAATAGCTAAAAAAAATAATAGTGTTGGCAGTGCAACAAAAAAAATAATTTTAAGACAAAAGAGATAACATTAAAATAATAAAAAATATTATGAGTATTTTTATCAATATTAAAATAAAAAAAATTTACTCTTCTAAAAATTTCCAATTTTAGAGGGGAAATAGGAGAGTAAAGCATAAAAAGACAAAAGTTTACATCTCCTCTCTCTTCCAATTTTTTTTTAAACCAAATACATTTACACCTCCACCCCCAATCAAACAATACAGCATGTGCAGTTCACGTACGATATGCTGAACTACAGGTCTAGAATTAAGAACTAAACTACTTGACATACCCGAGAGAAAATTTGATCTCCTTCGCTGTCCCTTTTGAAGAAAGAATGATATAAAATAACTGTATAATTGTCACTCTTTTTATTATTACGATATATTCATTATTTGTTATTTTTTACATGCAAATAATTTTATACGCCCGCACAGGATCCGGAATGCCTAAGACAGAGCACACATGTTTAAACTTTCAAATGCTTGACAAGTTAGAACCGAGCTCTAAATGTTGACCGTAGTAAGTTATAGCATCTAACGGACTGAAACATAGAGTGAAAAGGGTCAAAAAGGAACTCTCCCCTGCAACAAAGCAGTTTAAGTGTTAAGCGTAGAAGTTTGATAATTTCTTAAACCAAATTAGATCACCTTAAGTGATAAGTAATAAAGTCAAGTGAATGCTAGATTAGTGAAAAGCCAAGCTCAAAGTCTCAAACAACGCAACGGGGGTGTAGACTTTGGAACTGACTGACAAAGGAAAGTGATAATTAACGTTTGTGATTCATACTTAGTTTACAAAACAAAATGACGCCAACCATGTTAGAAAATAAATGCAAGCACAGAAATAACCAGGATGAGATGCAATGAATAAACGTAAACAGGGCAAGAATAGGATTTTTGACACATGCATATAACTAACACATAAAAGCAGCAACCAGAGAATCAGTGGTGAAGTGAGCCATATAGCAGTAAATCAACATTGCCATGAATCAACATTTCATCTCAGTTTTTTAGTGATCTTTGTTAGGTTAAAACTAACCCCCGATATATTCTAACATAAAACCCAGCAAGAACAAAACAGATCACTGTCATAATAAACGGCTCTATAATCTCAATAGAGGAAACCATCATCATAGTCCAAAGCAAAATAGCAAGGTAGACATTAGTTAATCAATTTCTAAATATAAAGGGAAAAATTGAATATTGCCAAGAATATTCAACCAGCTTCTCTTTCATTTCCCACTTTTTCTCAAGGCTCCAGCTACTCTTTGGATCATCAGCTTTCTTGGCCGCTGTTACCTGCGAATATAGGAAAGTCCCAAGTATAGCAATGGCAGACCCGAGGGCATTAAGAAGCCTAACTGGATTCCTGAACAACAAAATGGAAGACACAATCACCACCACTCTCTTCATTGTGTTACCCACTGAGAAAGTCAATGGGATAATTTCATCCAGGGCCTGATAGATTGATTATACAGATGGTAGAACAACCCAGAAAGTAAAACCCATATATAAAATGTGGATGGTTTGCCTATAGCTTCTATTGCCCGGTAATACCCTGGAATCCACTGAGATCCTTCAACCACTATAGCCACTGGAAACAAGTAAAACAATGAAATAATGCTAGTCCAGCCATATAAATTCAACCCATCGACTTCCTTGAAATTCTGCAAACTTCGTTTAGAATATGTGTTCCTCAATACGAAACCAACATTGCTCATCATGGCTCCCCACAATCCTTGTACATGGAAAGACGCCTCAGTAACAGCAGCCAGAGAACAACCAAGCACAATAGGGAGAATGGACAGCCAAACCTGTACAGGGTATGTATCACCAAGGAAAGAAGACAATATCACAGAGAAAACCGGTTCTGCAGATTTGATGACATGGGTGAAGGAAACCGCCACCTTGGAAAATGAAACACGAGCTGATATGTGGCCTATGGTGTGAAATAAAGCAGGTCCAAGGAGGGCAACAATGAAAGATTTTGATATCTTCGGGCATTGTTGGAGCTTCAAGGACCAAAGAACGAGCATCCAAACGGACCCGACGAAGAGTTTGAAGGCGGCAAGAAGCCATGGGAATGGGAAAATGTTTAACGCTTTCTTGTTGTAAATATTGAAGACAATGTTTGGGAAGTATCATAACCCAAAAACGAGAGCAAGTTTTAAGGACTTGGCCTTTGGATTCAGAGCTTCACTTTCTACTTCAGGGTTGATATTAGACGCTGCTTTAACGATTTGGTATCTGGATTTGGCAGAAAAACCCGACGGTTTAGCGATTGCTTTATTCACCAGGCTTAAATCAGTGATTGAATCTTGGATCTGAGATGTGGGTCGCAAAGGAATCCCCCCGGGGAGCCATGGAAATCGGTTGAGCTGGAACTTCTGGAACCAGCTTCATGAAGCCGAGAAGTGGTTCTGCAGCACTGGAGGTTCGTATGGCTGTCAATCCTAGTGTGAAGATTTGGATGGAAAAGCGAAAATGCATTCACGGAAGATTGGTACTTGGATTTGACGAAAGTGACAGAGGGTGAGGGAATAACATGCAAAGAGAGCATTTTTTCTGCCTGGCTTCGTGCGGTGGCGCAAAAAGGAAGACAGAGATTCTTAATTGAAAAAGGGCAGCCGATTTGAAATTTCAGGGGTGCACTCCTCACGGTCACAGATTACGCTTTATTTCCATAAAATATTTAAATGACTCGCGCTGGAAAATTGTATCATAAGCTCCGTGACAACGAATACCCAATGATGAGCCCCGCAACTGAAGAAGCAGTTTCAGAAGGGTTGCCCCCAGTTTCAATGCCATGCCCTGCCCTGCCCCTGTAGGTTGGACAACATGCTACAAAAATTTTTAGAAAAAATTAGGCTCGCCCGCAATTTAGGTAATACCAAATTTTTATTTTTTTTAAATAATATTAATATTAAGTAGAGTAAATTGAAAATTACTCTTGTACTTAAATCTAACACCCACGATTGATCCGGTTGTGTCCGTACACGATATCTGGGCTCTCAGGCCCACAAACTCCCCCTTCCGAATATGCAGCCCTCTTTGGTCGTTCGGGCTTTGAATTCGTTACGTATGTCTACAGTGTACTTCTCTGGCTATTAATTATTTTAACTTGCCCATTACTTAAAAAAAAAAGAAAATTTTGTCCTACCTTAGATAATGGGTGAGCCCAATCCTTTTTTACAAATTTTTGAAGAAAAAAAAACTACTTTATTGCTTCGTTGATGTGAAAAGAAAAGCGTTGATTCATTATGTATTTATATAAAGAAATTCTTAGATAGCCAATAAGCTGGGGTGGTGGCACAGTTGGCTAGCGTGTAGGTCTCGTAGCTTCTGAGTGATCTTCACGTTCAAGCCTTTCTCATCCCTAAGTTATATTTTTAGAATTTATTTTTCTCAACTGAGGAGAGGTGACATATATGAACATTTTATCAGTTACTCATCTTAGACTTTCCACGGGCCATTACCCCCTCCCCCTTCTTCGTGTTTTTTATTTAAGCAACTGCATCTGCGTTAACAGGGACATAATAATGACATTTCATTAAGGTAGATTTAATATATATATATATATTATCAGCAACAAGTTTAAGTAAGTGACTCTGTAAAGAAGTTGGGTATGGGACACCCGACAAAACAGACATGAATGAATTGAAACTGATGGTGGTTGGGCTACTTAATGATCCATGGTGGACTTAGAAGCCTTGAATCCCATGGGTTGTTGGCTTTAGAAGAATAAAGTGAAGCGAAGTAGGGGCAGAGCGTGCAGGAGAATAGTTAGATTCCACCATACTTGTGGATGAAGCTGCATTTATGAAAACCCATTCCAGCGTCGTGTTATCATGGGATATATGCTGCCGATGCGTATTGATGAGTTGATCAAAGAGTACAGTCTTCACCATCACTCCGAGACATCCATCCCCCTTGGCTCAAAATTATTGTGACATGCGAGGGTCTTATATTGCCCATCTTCCAACTGCGTCGGTCACATCCATCATATAATTTGCGTTCATTAACTACCCACGTTGAGTTTAACAGTGGAGAATTCCACTAATTACCAAAGGACCGACCTTAATAAGCACGGCACATGGAGTACGTGGAGGGCCCCCATGATCCTCGCCTGATAGTCGCCATGCAATCATTAATTAATTTTGCTGACAAACCACTCATCTCTTAATTTGTCTAATCCCACTCACTTTATGGATACATATTCTACGGCTGAATGAATCCGAGAGTAACGCCTCTCCATGACCAAGCATATATGGAATTTATACCCATCCTCGTAAATTGTTTTCATAAAAGAATTTTGAATGTCACATTCTCCAGCCCATCGTGAGATCATTTGTGCCATATTTTGGAGCCTGAATTTTGTCTGGCTTTGTATATAATTCCATATATACTATTGAGAAGCTAAGCCCGAGAGAATCCGCCCTATTTTGTTTCATAATGAACCATGAGAACCGATCATTAGTTGGATGAAAAATTAACTGAATCTGTCAGAAAAATAATAAGTGAGTCAGTATATAATATTGAATAATAGTCAAACCCTCGGTTCATTGTAGTTCATCGGCCGTGTTTCCCATCCACTTTTGCATCTTGCGGGGGCTATCGGCCGTAGCCCCCTTGAACATTTTCTCCCCATTGTTGTTCACTTTATCAATTAAAAGGGACGGGGGAAGTGGGTAGCACATGGGATCCGGAGAACTTTAATTAGTCAAAGCTAAACAATGACCATTTGAAAAATTAAAAGATGCAGGAATACTAAACTCACGAGAAAGTTGACCTTCGATTCCCTACTTTTTACTCGAGACGTGTCAAATTTGAAATGCGTTCCATTGGTCACTTAATTCTCTGGCCACTGGGATAAATGATTCCACTGAATTCATGAATGCACGAGTACAGCTTTGTACAGTCAGATTGGGTCGAGATCCGTAACCCACTCTTTGCCTATTGTACCCTTTTGTCGGGAGTCATCGATGCCTTTTTTACTAACACTGTAGGTTCAATTATTTAACTCCACACTCCGCAGCATATGGGATAGCCTCACGCCCGCAATAACACCGTCTGTTTGACCGTTACTTTTACTTGGTCTGGCGTTTTTTTTATTTTCTTGGCCATGTCCGATATGAAAATTTGGATGATGAATCACTCGAACAAGAGATGACAAAAGTTGGTAGTTTGTCATCTGGATATTTTTCTAAGCAATCATGGCATGTAAATTACAAGTAGAAAAATAAACAGGATACGTTATTACACTTTCATCCTCCTTTCCCGGGTAAAATTGACCATAGGTTAAAACTAAAACAAGGAAAATACAGAGGGAGAGAGAACATAAGGTCAATTCGGCAAGCAGCAATATGAGAATTTCATCCAGGAAACAACCATTCCAACTCCGCGTCTAAACCCCCATCCCGAAGAGGCGACCAGAGTAATCCGATGTCTGCGACACTATAATAACACACTACCACCCAATGCATGCCCGACACGTCCCTGTTTTGGTCCACCGACACAGCAAAACGCGGCTCTAGGGTGGGGCCCAACAGAAAAAGAAGATTACTAAGCTTCGCCGGAGTTTTTCCTTGGCCAGACTGGTCACCAAAGTTGCCCAGCCGCTTTTACATAACTGAATTATCCTATTGATATTAGGAATAAATACAACTACAATAAACTATAGTAAATAATTAATATATTTTCTAAATTCATTATATCGTATTAAAAACTGCGTCTCCTCCCGTTATACTTAATTAAATAGTTAATATTGAATCTAAATATAAATTCAAAATTTTAAATTTATTAACTATTTATGAAATTATTTATATTAATATTTTTTTAATAATAGTCAAATAAAAGAATAAATTAATTAATTAAAAATAATTAATATATTTAAAAAGTATTATAATAATAAATTTATTTAATTTAATTAAATTAATTAAATAGATTATATATTTATAAGGGAAGTAATAACTCATGCTAGCTCCCCTGATCCCATTCCCGCCCTTTTTACTTTTAACATCTAACGAACCTCCTTTTGTATTCCGGGGAAAGGAGAGTACCGGATGACATCCCCCCAACTACTTCCTTGTATAGAGTTTATATATATAAACAACTAGAAACTCAAACAAAATGGATCAAGAATATATGAATGGCCTCCTTAATTTCATCGTACAAATGCTTAGTTAATGCTATTGAAGTTCTCGACAGACTCCTACTTATTTCCAGCACATTTAATTTAACTTATTGTTTAATTACCTGCATCGTTCTAACACTTGAACGGCTGATACCTGATATTTCCTTGCATCGGCAAGATAAAAATTGAGATCCGAAGATGTTTCTGATACTGTCTAAGTAGTTACTGCTATGTTTACAGGGCGTGTTTTCCCCCCTCTCTATAGAAGTGCCATTTCCAATTTTACTTCTATTAATTAATAATAAATAAAATTGAGCCTGTAACTTAACCTAAAATTAAATTTAACCACAGGATCGGAGTGGGCTCTCTTGCCTCACCTGATCACGTTCGTCCTGAGACAAGGTCTTTATTGTATTGTTTATCCAGAAGTAGAATCTAAGTTAAGGAAAACAAATTCAGGCCAACCCCTGCACGACTTTGAACATGTTATGTAGCCGTTAAATTCTCCCGAACCGCCACGAATCTGCGCAAATATTAATTAATGACACAGACGTGAGCCCGATCGAGCAACGGTGTGAAAATTCATCCCCGATGACAATGTACGTTTATTAAATTATATACGCACTACATATCTTGGAGAATTGGCCTGCTACCAAAGAGTCGCCTAATATTTGAGCATATCGGCGTTCTTTTGTTGGACCTACCATCTCTCCCTCAACTTCCCACTACGATCCTTCTCAAGACATTTTTGAATGCGCCTAGCAGGGCCTTAAACTTGATGCTTCATATAGAAGAAGGAGAGGCAATCAAGTATCATGGGTGAAGTGGCATTTCTTCCCTGGGACAGAGATATTCCCAAAGGATGATATGAAATGATGATTAGTGGGCAACTTTTGCCTGTTGAGGATGAATTCAATTGTCGTTTGTGAGCTGCTGTGACTGTGTGCTTCTTAGGGAGCTTCCTAAGTGTGTTTTCATTTGTCATGCTGTGCGTGGAATTAATATATAGGGGAAAAGTGACCATATCAATCGATTAATCACAGTTGGCTTCGACGGCCAGTGGACTCAAGCGCGTTTCCTTAATTAAAAAACGCGTTTAAAATTCTGCAAAATAAATTCATACCATTTAAATGCATTAAAAATAAAATGGATGTGTTTTTGTTTTAAAAGCAAATTCGTCTCACGAGCTTTGGCCCCACTTCCCGGGTTTTCTTTTTCTTTTTCTTTTTTAATACCTAAAATATCTTTTTTGGGCATCCGAGTAGTGCTACTCTCGCGATCCGATCAGTACTAAATCTCGTTGTGCTCGTCGAGACAGTGGCATCTCTCTCAATTTTCCTCTGCGAAGCAGCTAGCATCCGACGGTGGGAGGGTGAGTGGAGAGAGGAAGAGAGTGGTCGAGAGAGAGGGAGGGATATATAAACCAAACCGAGCTAAGGAACGCTGGAACGTGTTTATAATTCTCAGTGTCCCTGCTCCAGCGAGCATTGCCAATTCACTTGTTAATTCCTGCTAAACTTTTCGGCATTAGTTTCAGTCTTCTGCTTCTTCAAGTTCCCCTATAAGGAGGAGGAGGTACTAGTCTTTACTTGTTCAACAGCTCCGTCTCTGCTTCTCTTGTTCACTGGATTTGAACTGATGCCTTCAAATATGCTTTACTATATTGTGTCAGCTGGGGGATTGATCTGAACGCGGTTTCTTTTTACCTTTCGGTTTTCATAACATTTTCATTATTGAATGGAACGCGCCTTTTAACTCTCTCATGTCAGAGAAATTTCACTGCCTTGCTGCCTACCAATCAATCTACTTAACTTGTTTTGTATCTATTTCAAGATTGGTATTGAGATGGATCTGATGCGCTGAATAAATGCTCTGAGTTTTCATTATTCTCATGTTGTTAAACTTGCTTCTCCTCACTTATACTTTATTTTAACGTCTCTTAGGAACTGCATTTGTTTTGGTACCAAGTCTGATAGTTTTACCGGGTATCTTTATTTGTATACGTTTCCAATTGCTTAACCGGAGGAGGTGTCTCCCAATGACTTACCCCCTCAAATCCGGATGACGTTATAATAACAAACCTTTATTGGTTTCTCAGCATATTCATTAACTATTCTCAGTTTCGCATCAACTTCTTCGTGCAAGTACACATTCCAGGCCGGAGAATGTCCAGGCCTCTGCATCGAGGCCCATCTGGTATTCGGATCCCTGACAGCAGTCTTGAGTTGCGGGATTCTCAACCCAAAGATAAAGCAGAAAAGGAAGATTTGGATAGAAGAGCTTCATCAGATCACAGCCACGGCCTTTTGGCCCTGAAGTTTCCTTTACGGTTATTTTTTGCAGATAATTCTCAATCAAAATATGGTAACTATGAGAATGGTTTCACGGATAGCTTCATTGCTGGCACTCCAAGAAGTCGACATAAATTGACAATGCTTCTCTTGAAATCAAGCCTACTATTTATAGTTGTTCTTGCTCTTACTGGATCTTTTTGGTGGACGATCTTGATTTCAACCTCATCAAGAGGTCACATATATCATAGTTATAGAAGACTTCAAGAGAAACTTGTATTAGACCTGTTGGATATTGGGGAGTTTTCTAGCGGCACCTCAAAATTTAAAGAAATGGAATTTTGTTCTCAAGAATTTGAAAACCATGTTCCTTGCTTTAATGTTTCTAAGAATCTAGCTTTGGGTTATTCTGATGGCAATGGGCTTGAAAGGCAATGTGAGCATGAGCTCAAGCAAAACTGTTTGGTACTTCCTCCTGCAAAGTACAAAATTCCTCTTCAGTGGCCAACTGGAAGAGATGTTATCTGGGTTGCAAATTTCAAAATCACTGCCCAGGAGGTTCTCTCTTCTGGAAGCTTGACCAAGAGGTAAGTTAGATACATCTCCTTACTAATTGTTTTACTTTCAGTCATCTATTTATCCTTATGCTGCCTTCTCTTTCACATGGTTATAGAATGATGATGCTGGATGAAGAACAGATTTCCTTTCGTTCGGCCTCTCTTATGTTTGACGGTGTTGAAGACTATTCACACCAAATTGCAGAAATGATTGGACTCAGAAATGAGTCTAACTTCATACAAGCTGGGGTAAATAAATATATAGATAGATATATATATTGTCTACTAAAAATGGCATATAATTTTTTTTTTTTGCCTCATTTCTTGCAGTCTCCATCCATTATGCTTATATTTTACAAATTTAGTGCATGTTACTTATTTTTGTTTTCTTTGTCAAAGTATGTGGGTGGGTTTAAGCTTTCCTTATTTGGTACAGGTATCACAAAATAAATATTAATCATCTAACTGGTGATTTCAGCAAATTATATATGAATGGTACCGAATGATTTTGAGCATGTATTGGCTTGTATGCCTATGAACTATTCCAAGCATGTAGATTGTTCTAAAGTAGATAGTTTCAAAATGGTGGATACATTGTAAAGCTGCCAGATAACCCCATGGAATTAGTGAATTAGTTTTTTAATACCATTGGGTTTTTTAGAATCTGTTTGTCTGTTGTACATGATTACCCGAGTTTTTTAATTGTACATGATTACCTGAGCTTTTTAACTGTCAAATGTCTTATGGGTAATTTTTTTGTGCATTAAATTTCATGTAACTTCAACTTGGATGGATTTGTAATATATTTCATAATAGGAAGCTCTGAAACTTAACTGAGTCTTTACAGTTCGACTTTAATTGAACATGGCATTGCTGAAATTCACAGGTTCGAACCATACTGGACATAGGTTGTGGCTATGGTAGCTTTGGAGCACACCTCTTTAACAGTCATCTCTTGACTATGTGCATTGCTGACTATGAGCCTTCTGGTAGCCAAGTTCAGCTCACGCTTGAGAGGGGTCTGCCAGCTATGATTGCTTCTTTCGCTTCAAAACAGTTGCCATATCCATCTCTCTCATTCGATATGTTGCATTGTGCAAAATGTGGGATTGATTGGGACCAGAAAGGTACCTTTCAAAACTCAATCTCATGCTACATTTTGTAGAATCAGCACGTGTGGATGGTATTTTGCATTTATTCAGCAAAACCTTATACTCCCTCAGGTCATGCTGTTGTATTTTTTAATGGTTGGGCTTGGACCTTTAAACAGAGTTTTGGGACTAAGGAAAGGTATTGACAGTTGGCTATCTCTCTGGCTGTGCTGTCTTTTTTCCGATGCTGGGACCTTTCTGAGTTAAATTGAAAGTGTTATTCTAACCATTTGCCTCACTTTTGGGCCAAAAAGGCTATATCATTTGTAGATTACTTCCTTTGTCAGGGATGCTTATTTATATGCAGTGACATTGTGAGTCCCTCATTTGTTACTGATGTAATCTACATCCCCTAATACAGAATTTAAAAAAATGATATGATGTATACCTCTTAGAAAATCTCCAAATTTAGCTCTTAATAACAGGAAGTTTCCCAAAGTTAAACATATTAATTATTTTTTTCTTTCCAGCAGACTTTGAATTTCAAGTAGCTTGGTAATGCTTCGCTACCAATGACAAGCAAAATATTGAAAACTTTTAGTTTCTATTTTTCTCTTTCTGTGTCCTGAGTAGCCAGGTGTTCATTTTGTGAAAATTACTGAAGTTAATATAATTTATTACATCTGCCAAACCGTATTATTTGTTAACGTGATTGTTGGACCTCAATCAGTATTTTTAATCTTACATTCTTACTACTTTTCGTAGATGGTATTCTCTTGATTGAAGCTGATAGACTTCTAAAACCGGGTGGCTACTTTGTCTGGACATTGGCACTTTCAAATGCTCGTAGCATAGAGAATCAGAAGCGGTGGAAGTTTGTCCATGATTTCACGGAAAATATTTGCTGGGAAATGTTGGCTCAACAAGATGAAACTGTCATATGGAAGAAAACTAGTAAAAGGAATTGCTACAATTCAAGGTAAAGCTATTGTGAACTTATGACATATTGGTGAAAACATTCACATTGTACATTCTCAGGAAACATATTTCTAAAAAATTGAACCTGTACCAATATATGCAATCATGCTGCATTAAAAATTAAGAAGTGGTTCTGATTTTTAGCATCATTTTTCTGGTACTTTCAGAAAGTCTGGCGCTGGCCCTCCTTTGTGTGGCAAGGGTTACGATGTGGAGTCTCCATATTACCGAGAGCTGCAAAACTGCATAGGAGGAACACATAGTAGTCGTTGGGTTTCTATTGATGAGAGGGCAACCTGGTCTTCTCGGGCTAACTTGAACAATAAAGAGCTTGCTAGCTATGGTAATTGTTATCTACCAATGCTTTCCAAAAGTTATAGATCTTTAATGGAAGGATTTGCTTTTAACTGTTCACTGAATTTGGTCCCAAAAAACTATCCTGTTTCACTGAATGGAATCTCCTGGCCGCTGGTTATCTTATCAAAGCTTATATCTATGTGTTAGGGCTGCAGCCTGAAGAATTTGCTGAGGAATCTGAAAGCTGGAGAACAGTAGTCCATAATTACTGGTCTCTCCTTTCACCTTTAATATTCTCTGATCATCCCAAGAGGCCTGGTGAAGAGGATCCTTCACCGCCTTACAACATGGTCAGAAATGTATTAGACATGAATGCTCATTTTGGTGGTTTTAATTCGGCACTGCTGCAAGCTGGAAAGTCCGTGTGGGTCATGAATGTGGTCCCAACCAGTGGACCAAACTACCTTACCTTGATCCAGGACAGGGGTTTTGTTGGTGTTTTGCATGATTGGTATTCCGTTCTCCTTTGTATCCTGTATTATATAATGTTATGATTCCTGGTTTCCATCAATAAATTTCTTGTGGTTGAATATGAATTTATTGCCACATGCATATCCATTATTCTCTTCTTCCGTTACTATTGTCATTATATTATGTCCATTTTAGTTTTCTTACAATTCTGTTCTATTTTGGCTTCTAGGTGTGAGGCTTTTCCAACATATCCTAGAACCTATGACTTGGTGCATGCAGCAGGACTTCTGTCACTTCAAAATTCTCAGCTTCGTAGATGTACCATGCTTGATCTGTTCACTGAAATTGATAGGTTACTTCGTCCAGAGGTATGTAAATTGAATACTCCGAGCTTTTCCTTTTTATGTATGTACAAAGCGGTATGCCCATAGACTTGGAATGACAGTCCTTCAGATTCTGTTTCTTTGTCTGTCTAGCACAAAAATTACACTACACTAGTGTTGGAATTTAGGATCGCCTTGTGGTAAGCTTAAATTGTGTTTTTACTTGAAAAAACTGGTACTTGCCTCAGGCCCATAAAGAAAGCAGTCCCTGAATTTCACTGTCTAGTTCCTAGTGGAACTTAAGGTAGGAGCTTCATTGAGTGACAATAATGTACTCTACAATGTTCCTCTACTGCAACTAAACATAATGGCCCGGGTTTGAGCTGAAAATCTTGTATTATTTTGAGCTGCTGCATATTAACTTTACGTAGGAGCACACTGTAAGTTTGAATTGATGAATTCACCTCCATTAGCATAATACTTTGTTTTTTGAATCTGACTGTTCAACTTCCACTTTGTCACGATTTATGAATGATGATCAAGATTTCCCTTTTCCAATGCATTGGTGCGATTTCTGAAATTAGAGTGGACTTGTACATTTGTACAGGGCTCAAAAGGAGCTACATTGTTCATGGCTTGTGAAAAGTGCCGCTTTCCACCATTTTTATGGAATACTAATGATTATAGCTGACAGTCCACTATAGGGCTATCAGCATGGCTCTGATTGTGTTTATTAACTTGTGACACTAGAAACGCACTAGTTTGTGAATAGCATAACAAGTTGAATTGGACTCTTTTTTATCATTAATCAATCAAATCTCCTTTGATATTTGTTTTCCGCTATGTATCTTTTGATGTCTTTGCAAATAGAATCATCTTATACATTGGCAGCCCTTCAGTGTTGTCTGAGTTGCTGAATTTGATTTGTATTCGCATAGAGAAAATCCGCTAATTGCCTATTTGTTTGGGTTGTATCGGTGAATGCTTTTAATTTGCTGACGTGACTGTGTGTGCAGGGTTGGATTATAATTCGGGATACAGTTCCTTTGATAGAGTCAGCTAGAGCTCTAGCGACCCGGCTGAAGTGGGATGCCCGAGTTGTAGATCTTGAGAGTGACAACGATCATAGACTCCTAATCTGTCAGAAACCTTTCTTTAAGAGACAGTCAAACTAATTAATTGATTCTATTCATATTCATTTCCATCATGTTCATTTCATGTCATAAAGCTTCGCCACAGAACGTGGGGGTTGAAAATTTTGAACAGATAGTAGTAGAAAATGATAGAGGAAACAGTGGATCTTGGTCAATTATACAATCACAAGTCCTATGTTTAGGGTCATGTAATTACCAAGCGAGGTCCCAGAGGAGATGAGGAAGTATACTGGTATATCTGTTTTTTTCATGTGATTTCTTATTACAGTTAACAGTAACACAACCACTTCATTAAGATTGTGAAAGTGATAGAATAATTTATTGGTGTTTGCTGTAGTGTATAAAATGCTCGGCCAATCAAATTCCCCCTATATGGTTTATTTTTCACTCTCTCATCTTACAGGCTCCTTGCTGTCTCATGTAAAAGCTGGGCAAAGCTGTACTTGATATTTTTGTCAATCAATGTTTATAAATTATAATGTGAAGTTATAGTATTTCACCGCAATTTTGCAATGCCTCACCGACTGGAGATATTGACGCCGAAAGTTGGATTCAACAACTCTCTAAATTGGAGCGAGTTGTATTTTGTACCCATTTTTACCTCAATTACAGGTTCATTGAGTTCCATTTTGAGCAACATATATATTTATCTTTCCTCTAATTCACAAATAAGTGTTATGTATGACTAATAAAGGGTTTGAGTAATTTGTGATGTTTAAAATTCAAGTCTTGTATAATAAGAATATCAAAGTAACTTTCCATTCATGCTTCAAATGAAGTTAAAACAGCAGGAAGATGATGGATCCCTTGCAATCCCCATTTTAATCGTAGGGTCTGTATTCAAGGTCCATTTTTAAAGGGAAAAAAAGAGAGTATAAAGATTAAATATATTAACAATGAAAAAAGTATATTTGTGAGAATCAAACATCTTAACTCTTAAAAAAGGTTTTAAAAAAAATTAATTATTCTAAACAGGTAAATCATCATCAATATATCCCTAGAAATGTCCTAATAACTCTGTGATTGGGCCACTTAGATGATTATTTTTTTAGTGTAATAAAGTTTAAATAGATTTCCTCGATAAAATTAGAGTACAGCTCTAATATTTAGAAAATATTTATAAGAGATTTATGAGATCGCCTACTAACAGCGAGAATCGAACTTACATCCTTATGAGATACGAATATATTTTTTACAATCTGTGCTAACTCTTATTAATCATTTAGATGATTATAATTCAACGTTGCGCCTCATAAAGCATCTATTGTTCTTCTCCTCCACAACAAATAAATTTTTCCATGATCAAAGTATTGATATTTGCCGCTGTGCCGTTTTCTTTAAGTAACATTTTAAGCAGCTGCAGTAATTATGTTTTTCCACCTCCTTTATAAGCACTATACGAATGAGTCTCCGTATTAACTTGTAGTTTGTCAGTCAAAATTCGTAATCCCTCCAAAAACTGATAAGGTGCCTTGGGATTCACAAAGGGTTTAAATAATAACCGCAGAACAGAGAATAAATTGAGGTGGTCAATCATTTTCTGGCACTCTCAAAATTGTATAATATATAACGTTGGTAGAGTTCGCGAAAAAGTCGGATGATATAAAAAAAACTTCCACCAAGGAAAGTTGGAGACTTCAAAGACCACATCGCATCAATTATTAACAAACAAGGAGACTTTCAACGCCCACTTAAAGCGCAAGTATTCCTTTTGGAAAAAACTTGAAACAAACCCAATCCCAAAAGGTTAAACTAAACATGGAAGATTGCAGCGGCTCCACTTTATGGTCAAGTCCTGTAAACATAGTGAACAACCAAGCCAAGAGAATTTTTTACTCTGACGAGTTGTTCCTTTTGCCGGCACCAGATTACTTGGGAGTTCGGCTCCTCAACTTGTTCTTCCTACTTCTCTGAACAACACTAGCACTGCTTCTGGAGGAGGAAAGCGATCCTCCTTGCCCAACTCTCTTGAGTGCTCTTCTGTGGGAGCTTCTGCTACTGCTCCCAAGTGCAGCTTTGGCCACACTGTCTGTGAGTATTTCTCGTGCCCTCTGAGGTTTGATGGATTGCTTGTTCAGGTACACTAGCTTTGGAAGAAGACCACACACTGCTTTCCTCAGCTGCTCCTCGCTGATATTGCTCTGAATTGGATTTCCCAGAAGATTCAGAGCCTGCAGCGAGTTAAAGTTAGCCACAAGCTGGCCTAACGATTTTATTGTTGTGATCTTGTTGAAGCTCACATCCAGAACAGTTAGCTTCAGTAGCCTGTGGAGACCCTCAAAGTCGCTTATCTTGTTCCCCGCTAGGTATAACTCTTTGATGAGTGTACAATTCGATAACCCTGGTAACATACAGGAGAATTAGTTGCAAGGTGAAATAAAATGAGAAACAGATCACCATCAAGTATAAACCTCAACAGAAAAAGAAACTAACCTTGTCCAATTCTTGAGATGCGATTGTAACTGAGGTCAAGTACCCGCAAATGCGTTAAGTCTCTGAGTCCCCCAATGGTATTGATCTTGTTTCTTGACAAATTAAGAGTGTGAAGACCCTTTGGGAGCAATCCTGGCGTGATGTGAACTGAAAATAGATGAATTGAAAAGAGTCAATTAGTTAAGAAGCTATTTATTGCTGTTATTTGAAAAGGTATTTTCCGCTGCTGAGGTTTATACCTATGAAATTGTTGGACAAATTGACAGAGCGCAGACTGGAGAAGTGTGAAATAGCAGGAATGGCATTCAAACCAATACCCGTAATGTGAGCTGCAGATGAGGTCGGATTCAGAGACTGGACGATGCTATTAGCGTACAAAATCTCCTTGGAAAGATTGGCACCTGGATGTCGAGCTGTGCTTCTGGACATTGATCTACCAGTATCGGGAGATGCTGGGTACACGATGCTTCTCTCATTGTCATCATCACCATCCACTGGAAGTGGTTCTTGGGTTTCCAGATCTTTCACCCACTCGTCCACTCTTGCGAAGGGTGATGATTCTGTTGAGAAAGCAACCCACTGGTTTTGCGGCCACATGCTTGATTCTCCAATGTGAAATCTCCCCCACCTTTGGTTATCAGTATGTTCATCAATGGAGAGTTTGCCAAAAGATTCACCGGTATATGATCCGGGCGATTCCACCAAATTTTCCACTGCCTTACCTTGTTTTGGTTCGAGGATGTCTGAAGAATAGCCACATTGCCTATTTGAAGCAGCAGCGGCATTAGCAGGAAGTAATTGCACTGATTTGCTCAACCAAGGTCTATGTATATTCCTGTGGCTCCACAAGAACAATTTCCACCACAGTCTTCTACTTCTGGAAGGGAGAACTTGACTTGATGAATGCTTTTTCAACATAACTCTATCGGCACTGCAATGAGTCACCACTGACTTGGGGCTTTCGAGATAGTCCATCTGGTTTTCTGATAATCCCTGCAAATCCTCGTAGGATTGAGAGGTAGAATAAGGCAATTGATCAGTCACGTTCCTAAACACATCCCTTCTTTCCAGGTAGGAGCAGGAGCGCTTGAGCTTTGGAGAAGCCCAGAAGACGGCCCTGCCAACCCCAGGATCGCTGACATGTCCATTTTGGATCATATCAATACTCTTATGACTCTCTTTATCATTCTTGTCTTGGAATTCAATGGTAGCTTCAGTTTCATATAAAATGGGGAAACTTATATCATCATCTCTTGGGTCAAATCCTCCTTTGCTGGCATCAGCTCCATTCGCTTGGCTTTGGAGATCCATGTCAGAGAGTTCCCTCCTGATTGAGGTTGAATCTTCATGCTCATCTTCCCCTTCATAAGCTTCCTCTGCTTCATCCTTCACAGGACTTTCAAGATTCATAACCCTCACATTGCAACGTGAGTTTTTCTGGATCCCACGGGGTGATGTAACATCAGTCTCCGATGATATTCCTGGCAGCTCTATTTTGACATGCAGACTTTTAAGTCCCCCTTTTGAAGCTTGTTCTTCCACCTGAAAGAAGTAAGCCAAATGAAGCTAAAAACAATCGATCCTTCAGAACCTCGCAATACAAAATAAATGCAAAAATTCGAAGAAGTTTTTACCTTGTTGGCATTCTTCCTCCCAATGAAAACAGAGAAACATTTACACATGGGCATTGCGGGAGGTAAAAATTATCACAAAATCTTCTCAGTTCAACCTATGTTGCAGCTCACATCTCTGCTTATTTATTTCATAGTTCAGCTATAACATTCGCGGGGAGTTTAGGCATCACATTGGACCCAAACCAAAAGTTAGCCATAATCAGTGGAAAGGCGCAGGACAAGACATAGGACCCAGAGCGAGGAAAAATGAAAACCGGCAAACGATGGACCAACGCCTGCACCGGCCGGCGAAAATGTATCTAGATTGTCGGCCAGAGTTATAGATGCAGTAAAATCTTCTCCTCAAAGCTTCATGTATATATAAGCCTCTTCCAAGAGAGACCTGCTCAGGTTAAGATCAAACGGTCAGACGGGCAAAATCCATTCAGGAAAACTAAGAAACCCCATCAAACACATCATCGGCGTCCATTATTCGAAAATGAAAAAACACTTGAGATATCCCTCGTCAACATATTTGGAAAATTCTATAGGACCAACTTACTTCCATCGATCAACCAAATTCATTATTTTGAGAGATCTAATAGGAACCGCAATCACTAGCTCCCATTTTATGGGTCGCATATAGGTTTGAAAAACAATCAACAAACAAACAGCAACAGCAGACATCAACCCTTTGTTTTACGAGTTAAAAGAAGGAACAAACGGACCCCGGTGAGTCATGATGGAGAGAAGGATGAAAATGGAGAGGCTGGCCGCGCAATTTCTGGCATAAACTAGGAAGCTTTTTGTGTGGTGAAAAAAGAAAAAAAAAGGTGAAACTTACCTTAGGAAGCAAAAATCAAGGTGGGGAAGCTATCAAACAGTGGTGGGCTCGATGGTGGAATCCGGAGAGCTTAGGGAGAAAGCTAAAATGGAGGAAGTGAGGGATTGAGGGAGGCGTGAGGGGGATTAGAAGGGGCAAGAAAAGGCAGGTATTATCTGGAGATCATCAACGGCAACGGCCCCAATAATACGCGCAATAAACACGGAAGCTGTGCTTTTGTCACCCCCGGCGTGGCTCGATCCATGTGGCTCCCTAATAATTCCCCCCAGTTATAACCACACGCCTTATTGTATTCTATTCTTCTTCCCTTCTTTTCTTTCCCTCTCTGTCTTTCCTTATTTATTCGATTATTTCTTCAACACAGCCTGATTCTTACGACAATGGTACCTGATACGTGTTGTGGGTCTAGCCCGGGCCCTCGCCTTTAATTATTTTATTTTCGTTTTGTTATCTGTCATTAGGATGCTCTTCTCGGCGTCGTTCCCACTCCTACCCCACAGCCGGGACCATCTGCGGGCTAAATCATTAGTTTTTTGAATTCATGACTGACCACCCATGCTCTCTTTTTTACTGTTTTTCCAGCTAGGGTTCATTCTCAAAATTTGCATGTCTCATGCTAATCATAACTAAATTTGGTATCCATTACAGGGCTCGTAATTTATTTTATCTATTGCGCACTTGTATATATTCTACTGAAGTGGCGAGTGAAGCGCCATGAAAAGCTTTGAGTCCTACGAGTTTTTTTTTTTTTTTTTGCGTTCTTAACATGGGTTTTTACTAACTCGACAACCCAATACTATAAAGATGAAAACCACTCTCCCTCCCTCCCCTTCCTGAAATAAGTTGGGCCAATGACTTTTTTTTTTGTTATGAAAATTTTTATAAAAGGATTAGGCCTATGACTTTTTTTATTTTTGTCCATTCGGTTTACCGGATCTTTGTCACGATTATATTTAGATTTGACCCACGTCGCGTACCTAGTTATGGTGGATGAGTTTCCTAACGAAATTTTTTTGTATACGTCAAAGTTCGAACTCGAGATATCGCTTAAGCGATAGTTACTTATCACTCAAACCAACTCCCGCCTATGACTTGATAATACTGGATGGAGCTATTTTACAAACATTTTCATTAGGCTTATGGTCCTTTTAATCAAGACCTCCAATTGTTGTATTGTTATGATACAAAATAATATTGAGTATCTAACAATAATACAAATTTGATTCTCTATACTATTATTATGAGAGCTTTTTTAATAAGCGATTTCATAAATTTTTTATAAATATTCTATAAATTTTAAGATTGTGTCTTAGTTTTAGTAAGGGATTAGTACCAATCTATTTAATTTTTTTTTTAAAAAAATATTGGGTGATTTTGGAAACCGCTTCGTTGTTGATATTGAAATTGCCAGCCAAGTCAGGCGCTGACCAGAAACCAGATGGAACCTGGAATAGAATGCATTGTTCTCCCCGTTGCCTGGTTCGATGGAGCTTGGAAGATGGGTTGTAATTTATCATCTATCCAACGCGCAGTGACTAAATAATCCCAGTATTGCTAAATTGTGGCCTACCTTCTTTTGAAGGATGATGAACAGGGAATATCAGGTTACTGAAAAGGAAAAAAAGAAAGATGCTCTTATTTGTCGCTCATGCATGCTTGCTCTCAAAACGTATCTTATTCTGTTTTTGCCATTCATGCGGCTTCTCGTACCGCGCAGCATCTGTTTTTTTGTAGCTGAAATGAGACCCTGTTGTATATGTGTGTGTGAGAAACAGAGTTGGTCTACCATCTAAGAATAACACACACACACGGGATTATATATTCTTTTTTATTAAACCGACCTGGAGAAACATTAAATAATATATTTCTTAGTGCATTTATCATTTTTAGGACATAAACAATAAAATTTTATGCATAAACATTTTGTGCTATTGCATTTGACATTTCTTTACTTGTAATAGAACTTTATGTAAACATTAAAATTATATTTAAGTTAAGCCAATGATTATTTAGAAATAGACTATGCCTTTAATAGGGACTTATGATTTGATTTGATCTGTTTAATAAAGAGATTAGGCTTTAGGCCTGTTTAAAAGTTTGTTGATTTAAATAAGTTATATTTTTTTCCTAAAACCTGTCCTACAAACCTATAAACTTAACTTATTTAGTTATATATATAGTATAAATATGCTCAAAATTTATTTAGAATTTTTATTTATAAATATATAAACTTTAAAATTTATTAAAAATATATATAAATATAAGTTTTAATAAACTTAAAATTTATTTATAATATTTAAATTTTAAAATACAAAGCTTTTTAGAGACTTACATAGACCTTGCATGTCTTTCAAATGTATAGATCCAAACTTAAAAAAAAATATATATAAATCTTAGGTTTTATATTCTTATTATAGACCTATGTATATTTTTTAAGTAAAGCCTTGCCTCTGGCATATTTCTATCCTATTTGTCAATGAGCGCAGCTAGTAGGTTGACCATTGCCCTACCATCCCGGCATTCCCTTGGCGGGACATACGTTTTTTTTTCCAAAATAAATAATATTAGTATTTTATTATTACGCAACAAATTTCAAACTCACCATGTTCATGCCTTATTTTCTACTAAGCCATTTAGTTTTGCGGGGCATATTTAATCTTATCTCTATCAAATTATCCTATGTGAGTTTAATATTGGGAAAATCCTAAAAAAAATACTATTTAAATTAAGAAAATTTTAAAAATATATGTAAATATATAAAAAAATAGATTGGTATCAATATGTAATTTTAATATTTATAAAAAAAAATAAAATTATCCCAAAACTTAAAATATAACAGTCAATCTCGTTACTAAAATGATTAAAGTTATTATAAGTGTTATTAATTTTATTAAAATCACTATAAATATTATTAAATAGAGTGATAATCTTATTAATAAAATAGTTAAAATTATTATATTTATTATTGATTTCGTTACTAATAGTTAATACTTCAGAACCTAATCTAATTATTTAAACTACTAACTTATTAAAAAGAGTAGTCAATATAATTATAAAAGTAGTTAAAATTATTACGCTTATTGTTAATTTTATTATTAGTATATTTAATATATATAACTCATGGGTATTTTCATATTTTTACATACACATTAAAATATCAAATTAATATTTATGCCCCATCTATTTTTTTATATATTCACATAATTTTTTTAAATTTCAGAATTGTTCTGGGATTTTCCTTTAATATTTAAGTACTTAAAAAAGGTTTTTTAAACATAAAAAAATTCGCTTTCTTTCTATCACTGTTTTAATTTTAATTTACTGAGCAAGATAAAGGGAACGAAATGAAGGATGATGCATAGAGTACTGACTACCGAGAGAGGAAGGAGAGAGATAATTTCGACTGATTAAGTCGCCGACTCTGCTTCGTCCGTCAGCTGGTCCTTCATCCCTGCTTATTGCTTGGTGCTGATCCCCACCATCCCCGTAACCCTCATCATCCCCTCCTCCACCCCACCCACGACCCACACACAACCGTCTTTGTAGAATTTAACTTTCCACTCACTTCCCTACACGTCATCTCCTTTCTCTCGAACAAATCCCTGCCCCTCCCCAAATTTACCGGACCCGCCGTTCTCACACTCTGTAACCTTCCTTTATCCCCTTTTCTCTCAATTGCATGTTTTAGGATTTGTATCTCCTTTTTCGTTCTCGGTGGGTCCCCTCTCTTCTGGGTTAGCTCCGAGCTAACTTTCCAATTCCATGGGATCGTTTGGGATGGGGCTTTGGGGCTTCCGGGTCGCCTTCGCCGTGTTGCTTTCGGGAAGCCTTGCTTGCGCCGCCCGACCGTCTGCTGTTTCTCCTGGGAGCAGCGTCTGTCCTACTGCATCCCTTTCCGAATCGATCTTAGGGTTTCGTGATTGGAGCTGTTCGCCCAGCGATGCTGTTGGATCCATCGAATATGTTGGCGTCACCGAGGTGAATACTCTTCTTTGATTTTCTCATGTTTTCTAATTTGTAATATATTCCCTCATTTCCTTGATAGTTTTGATTTTTGATTGCATAACTGTTTCGGCGTAGTTTGGTCGCCTGTTCGAGGGCAAAAGTCACCCGTCCTTTGTGAATTTAACTTGTCTTTTACTTCGATGATGCCTAATTTTGGGGTCAGAAGTGCATCCTCTCTGCACACTTTAGATGTTGGGTCTCAAATTCTCACCGTCAAGAATTTTGGAAGGTTACGATTACTTAACCTAAAACCACGGTTTTCTTTTAAGGAAAATGAACGAGCCACTGAGAAAATCATACTGTGATCTTCATCTCTGAAGCTTCGTTACATTTATTTATTCTTGGGCTTGACGAAAGGCTTTGAACACACGTGGTTTCATGTTTCACCTTTGAGGCTTTGTTTCATTGTTTAGTTTGTTGTCTGTATATAGGACACATCAACAGTTTTTTATCTTAAGATGTTAATCAGAGTACTCTGTATTGTGTTTCGCTCAAACGTGTGAGTATGTTGTATGTGCGTGATGTTAGAAGCTATATTGGCTTCTAAATTTTTCATGCGATTCCTAATTTTTATGCCTTGTAGCTATCCATATCATAAATGAGACTCTGACATTCTTAGGACGTAGTTTTGGAGTGAGTTTTGGCATTTTCTTTTCCCCCTTGAATTCAAGAGCGACTACAGAGTAAAAAGTTTAAGCAAACTCAGGATGCAAAATACCCTGCCTATCGCCATTCCACACCTTCCAACAACAAGGCGGAGGATGAGTTTTGGCATATTGATGTGGATTTTTGTTCATTAATTCTATGAGTTCCACAATGTATGGAACTTTGTTGGCATTGATGAAGATGATAGAAGATTGAAGGTATACTTCTTATGGAATTTATACATGATAATATGCAGGGAGATGAAATTTCATTGCAAAAGGCATTAAATATAGTTCACAAGAATAATCATGATTATGTGGCCGTGCTCTTCTACGCATCTTGGTGTCCTTTCTCTAGGATATTTAGACCAAGTTTCTCCATCATGTCCTCCTTATATCCTTCCATTCCACATTTTGCAATTGAAGAAGCAACCGTCAGGCCTAGGTTTGTGTTATTTCGCTTCTTTCATGGCTTGTTTGCAGTACATTGTTTCTTTGCTGAAAATAACTATCCATCTCCTGCAGTATACTATCAAAATATGGCGTTCATGGCTTCCCTACACTATTCATTTTAAATTCTACCATGCGTGTTCGTTATCATGGATCCCGGGCCCTTATCTCTCTCGTAGGTTTTTACAGTGATGTTACCGGTAAGTCCACTCTTGCACACTTTTCCCTTTCAAGTTTTTTTAAATGAATTCATATTAATCAGTTCATGCAGCTAGGTCTGCCCAAAATATTCTGATGTAGCTAACTTTCATTGCTCTTTAAATGAAAAAGTAGCCAGAAGTATTTGAACACTATATGTGAACTTAATCCATGTGTAGAATTATGTCACAGTCTTCCTGAAACAACACCAGAATGGATATGAGAATTTTTCCCTTATTATGTAACGTCCCAAATGTACAAGGAAGAAATGGGTGGATTTACTTAAAACAGCACCAACTTCATGCTGTGGAAATTGTTTGATTCATCTGGTGGAGTGTCATTTTCCCGATGTTCATTCGTTATTGATGAATATGAAACTTGGGTGCTTGTTTTTGATTGACATGATTTGCCTCTACCCTTGGTTAACCTTTACAACATTTTATGTTGTAGTTAAAACACGGTTAGGGCGTTGATACCATTTATCTTCTTTTTAAACATTTTTTGTTTAAAAAATGCGTTAGGTATGGAAGAAGTCCCTTAACATCTTCTTGGTGTGCTTCATTTGACAGTGTCCTCTTTGCTTGTAAATCCAGGGATTAGGACTTCGTCACATGATCAGCCATCTCTTGAGAAAATTGGGAGCCTATCAGTTCATGAGAAACACGGTTACACTGAGCCAGAAAGTTGCCCATTTTCTTGGGCAAGATCACCAGAAAATTTGCTGCGACAGGAGACATATTTAGCCCTGGCTACTACCTTCGTGCTTCTGAGACTACTATACTTCATTTTCCCTACACTGCTTGTGTGCGTTCAATGTGTTTGGAGAGGTGTTATCCAGAGTATTAGATTGGGGAGTTTGTTGGAACATCCTTTGGTGTATCTAAAGCGAGTAATGCAGTCTATAAGCTTTCTCAGAGTGCCTTGCAAGAGAAGTAATCTGCAGGAAGGAGCACTGAATGCTAAAGTTTGGGCCTCCAAGTCCCTTGCCACAGTTTCAATTGGGGAGGGTAGCACCAGCCGTGGGATGCTCCAGTAAGCTGATTGCACTGATGACCACTCTTCTGTGATGAGCGTAGGCCCTTGGAAAGGCTTGGCTGCAAGATAGAGCGTGGAACTTATGTTAGGGTTCATCTTCAGATCCCTACATGGGTGTTACGTGGCTTGACGATATTTAAGAAGGTCATCAGGTTCCTGAATGAAGTAATTAATCCTTCTTCATTTTGCCATATGATTTAGAATACTTGTTCATCTGGTATGATAGAAATTTGGGACTTCGATGTGAATATATTTTATAATTAGCAAACTCAAGCTGAAGTCTTTAATTTTTTTGCCTTGTAGGCTTACATGAAGGCCCATTCTTGACCATCACCACATAAATTAATTCTTGTTGAGAATGAAGTAATTGTAAATGTTGCTTAGTCTTGTTCAGTATTATTGACCATCATGTTCATGGACTAAATGCACGATTATGTTGACACGGATAAGATGGAGGTGCCTCTTATCCGATTTGGACGTTGCATTCACAAGCTACACGTATCCGATTTGTCAGCTGGTTTACTGATGATACCTTATGCCAGTTGATTAAACTAGTCTTTCTTGATTGGACGCCCTGAGTTTTGATGTTTTAATAGCGGATATACTTGAACAAAATTGCCCTTCTCTTGTAGTAAAAGGCACCTGTTTCTGACAGGACTAGTAAAACCATAAGAGCATTTATTTTAAAAATAATTTGAATTTCTTAAAAATAAATTGTTAAACATGTAATCGCATGCATGAAGTTCTCGGGCAAGGTAGTGTGTGCTCCTCCGCGATACATTGAAACAAGATATAACTCAAAATGTGTACTTCATACAGTTTCTTCTACTGGTCTTCTGCTTTTTGTAATGCGGTGTACTAGACAAAACGCAGAAGACCAGTGAAGAAATTGTATGAAGTACATGAACAAGCGTATATATTATTATATGTCGAAGCAGTAACGAGAGCACGGAATCCTATATAAATATTATAAATTGCAAGCGGAGGCAGGTGAAATTGCATCAGATGAGGGATATGGAAATCAATATGCGTCGTGCAGGAACTGGAGGACGGAGGATCAGCTACGAACGGTCAAACAACTACGACATTATCTGATGTCGTGTCTTGCAATTGCAAGTTTCTTATCCTCTCCTTTTCCCCTACCATGTAGTTTTTGAATTATTGTGCTTAGACATGAGCTAATAAAAGACTATTGTTCTTTTCGAAAATCAGGACGCAATTTTTTTATGGTTAAAAATTAAGTTTCAGCTTTCACGGATAAGATAGCATAGGTTATGGATGGTTAATGGCAACAATAAAAGGAAAGGTATATACTAGGTTGGGTCAAGTGAAATCATATCCAAAGAGACCAAAGTGAGGGAATCTAAGCCAGTGTGAGACGAGAATCTGTCCTGCGCAATGCATGCGCATAAGAATCAGCGTTCTGTCAGACGCGCGTCAGTGGTCATCCTGAGCATTAGCGGCCTGCAGTGATCCTCTTTCTAATCGGATTATATAATCCTACGGCTATTTCCTCTCTAGAACTCACACGGATAGCGGTGATCAACCTATCCTTGTTCCTGATTCTACCCAGTAATCTTCTCTTCCTCAAACCCAATTGCCCTCTCCCATTGTTGGAGGGAGTCCGTTAGAGTCTAAAGTAAATTATCAAAACTGTTAACGCACCCAGAGACTGAGAAACCATGGAGAATGAGAGGGAGCGGCAGTTATACTTGGCGAGACTGGCTGAACAAGCGGAGAGATATGCCGGTATGCTTTCTTTCTTTCTTTCTTTGTAGGTTCACAGATGCTTGACAGTTTTTCTAATCGGTATCTTCTTCTATTCAACTCACGATCATGTAAGGTCTTCGGTACTTTGTTGCTTCCCGAAATGCTGGATTAATAGCTGCGTCTTGCCGCTCTTATGGTTTATTTAAACTGAAGGATTAGTGACTTGTGGCCTGTGGTACAATATGGACGGTCGAGGTGTTTCAATAACCTGTTTGACTGTTTGTAGGGCCCCGGGTTAAGATGTTGTTGTCTGTTGCAATTTCTTTTCTGGTTGCTACTAGCCTGCCTCCAAATTTATTTATTTTTTTACCCTAATTGCCACCAGATCTATAGATCACAGAGTTAGAAAAAAGAGAGAGGAGAAAGTAATTAATACATTCCTGGACTAGCTTCTGTTGGTTCTGCAACATGAGGTGAAAGCTGTGCCAAAAAAAAAAAGTAACGAAGAGAAAAAAGAGGCGAGGAAGTGTTTATGAATTATTTTTTTATTGTAATGAATCCATTTATGTATATCGTACTTTGCTCATATGCTGGAACCAAAGTTATTCATATGCTTAAATTTGACTTCTAGGCAAGTTTCATCCTAAAATTTGCCAGATTTTGAAAATTTGAATCGGATCATTTAATAAAGAGTAGTTTATCCTAAACATTACCATTAATCTTTTTTTAATTTTTAAAATTGTTTCATTCCATTTTGTTTGGTTATGCATCTCTCTGGTTATTCTTGTTGCAGATATGGTTGAAGCTATGAAGGGCGTTGCTAAATTAGGTGTGGAACTGACGGTGGAGGAGAGGAACCTTTTCTCTGTTGGGTATAAAAATGTAATTGGAGCAAGAAGGGCATCATGGCGGATACTATCTTCCATTGAGCAAAAGGAGGAAGGCAAGGGTCATGAATTGAATTTGAAGAGGATAAAGGACTACAGACTGAGAGTTGAAGATGAGCTCTCAAATATCTGCTATGACATATTATCAGTCATAGACGAGCACCACCTTCCATCTTCCTCGACTGGGGAATCAACTGTTTTCTACTATAAGATGTGAGACTTGAATAATTTCTAATTCTTTTAGTAGATTTAAATGTTTTAATATCTTGTGACATACAGTTTTTTTTATTGTTTGAGTAGTATTCAAGATATAGCTTCAGAAGTCTCACAACACAAGCAAGTATTTTGGCTTTATACTTTTTAAAATATAATGTCACTGCCTAAAGTTCAAACCATTTGGTTTTATCAAATGTTAAAGAATCAGGAAGGTTCAAGTTCCTTGAATATATACTTTTAATTGTTGGGTGGGTATATATTCTCCTACAGTTGAGCCAAGTTTAAGTTTTTATTGGCAGATATGGTTCCATGTGTATAAAGTTTTTGGTGATAGTTCTTGTGCCGATTCCATGGGACTTACAAAAGTGTTGGCTGTCTTAGAGGATCTTGTCGATGTGCATGTTTCCACATTAGTTTTCATATGTATTTGTTTTTGCTGGGATCATAAGCTTTTTTCTCCTCTGCATAGGAAAGGAGACTACTACCGTTATTTAGCTGAGTTTAAATCAAGTGATCATCGCAAAGAAGCTGCAAATGAATCACTCGGCATATGAGGTGAATTTAGTTGGACATTTTTTTTTATTTCATGATTCCTCTCATTTTTAAACGTGCTAGAAACTGATAGATAACTAAATGCAGGCCGCCAGTAGTGCTGCTGCTTCTGATCTGCCCCCAATTCATCCAATCAGACTTGGCCTGGC
Source organism: Leucaena leucocephala (assembly GCA_037074615.1). Taxonomy (NCBI): domain Eukaryota; kingdom Viridiplantae; phylum Streptophyta; class Magnoliopsida; order Fabales; family Fabaceae; genus Leucaena; species Leucaena leucocephala. The sequence continues at coordinate 2,308,659 of CM073517.1, read as the reverse complement.
ATTGAACTTTTCTGTTGTCTACTATGAGATATTAAACTCTCCTGAGAGGTTTCCCATCTCTCTTCTCTTCCTTATTCCGTTCTTCAACTGTTCTAAGTATAGACCTTTTTCTCAGGGGACAGCATTGCGTTTTTAATCATTTTAATGTATTTTAGGCGGTGTGGTTTTGTGTCTGTATCAGAGTGGTTTTACACGTGTGCGAAGCAAAAATTTACATTCTCACTCAATTGCTTCTTTGGGCTTTTATAAATCGCTACCTTCCTGTTTTACATGTACTGGTTATATATGCAGGGCCTGCCATCTGGCCAAGCAAGCATTTGATGAGGCTAGTGCTGACCTTGATAATCTCAATGAGGAATCCTACAAGGATAGTGCCCTAATTATGCAGCTTTTGAGGGACAATCTCACCTTATGGACCTCAGACCTGACTGAGGAGGAAGGTGAGTTTATGTAATTCCTCTTTCCTGATATCGGAGGGCTTCTTTTATGAATATTCCTTTATCTTCCATTTTTTCATGATACCTTTTTTCTTTGGTGGACCTAAAGTACCTCCAAAATTAGATTGTCGTATTACTTAGTTTGTCACTAATGACTACTTGCAGCTTTCCTCCTTTAATACTATTTACAAATGCTTGTAGGTTGATATATGATGATGAGTATTGATGCTTTAGTTTTGCATCCGTTTTAATTGTTATCATTATTTAGTTCTTTTGACAATTAAAACAGCCTGGTTATCTTACTTTGAGCCTCAATTTTTGGAGCACTAGTATGATGCACGAGGTTCATGGCTGCCATTAGTATTAAACACTTCTCTTATATGGTCATGGTGGACTGATCTATTAGGACCTAATGCTTTCATAGTCTGGGACATCGAGCTTATAATTTAAGGTCATGTCAGCATGTAGCTGTTCTTGGGTCATGCGTTGCTTTCTGGGTTGAAGTTTCTGGCAATTTTCTTATGATGCATGCACTTCATGTCATTTATTTCATAACAGCATATCTCCCTTTGAATTTGATTCTGATGCTACACGTGCTTCTAAAATTTATAACTAATTCTGAAGTTCTTAAAGTTGCTCACTGTTAATACATAGTTGGAGTAGAAACAGTTTACTCCCATGTTCAAAGTCTCCTCTATTTCTGAATCCATCCTGGACTTTATATTCAGTATGATTCAAGTATAATGAATACAATTTACTATATCTTTGAAATGTTCTTGAATGCAAGCAGCCATGTTATATGCTGAAACATATTCCTCCCCTCCACCCACTTTCTTTTATCTTCATTATGATCCCGAATGAACGGCAAATGGGCCGGCTTACTGCTACCAATTAAAGAAGATTTCTTGCATTTCAAGATTGTTACTTTCCATTCAGGAATCCTTTTTTAAATTGAAAGATATTTTGATTCTTTCAATTACCATGTTTCTAAATGGCAGCTGAGCCATCAAAAGTTGGTGAATTTCAAGCAGAGGAAAGATAAAGCTAGTGTAAGTGTAAGTGATGTATCACTACATTGCAGCTGTTAATGGGCTACTTGGTGAAGTTGAACTACATTTGTATCATATATTTTCTGTATGGATAATTGCTGATGTGAATTCATTTGGTGGGATAGTGGATAGGAAACTGTCGTGTAAAGAATGGATTTGGTCACAAAAGAGCTAGAGGAGCTCAAGTTTTCGCTCGGTTGTAGAAAAAACGACTCGTCGGCTTGTGTGAATGGTTTTACTTTTCAGAAACACCGGATCTGCTAGCCTGTGCTCTGATATATGATGACAGCACTTCTGTCGTACGTCGGCCTCTTCTACTTTAGTGTGTGTTGTTCCCAGCTGCTTGTTTTTTTAAAAAACGCTAAAATTCATATTGAAAAACTTCCCCCAATTTATTTTGTTCAACAAGTTGATAAAATTAAATCAATAAAATAGTCTCAAAATTATTTTTTGGTTTCCATTTTTGGCCTTAAAAAATACCACGTGTTTAAAAAACATTTACTCTAATAAATACAAGTAAGACACTAAGAATAAAATAATTAATGTTCCATAAACTCTCATAAAATGACTTACATTTTGCATCATAAAATTTTAGTTGAATATTAAATATATAAAGAATAAGAGTAGTATAAGTAAATATAGGGTGCGTGTGTGTGTGAGAGAGATTGTGTTTTGCAATTTTATTTTTTTAACTCTCCTCACAAAGAATCCATAATGAAACCAGAGAATTCCTGTACAATAGTTGAGGAGCAGAAAAAATTGAAAAATTCCGTCTCAAGGATCCCTTTCCGGGGGAGACGGGGTGTCTGCAAACGCAGGAGGCTTCAAATCGACGAGGAAAGACCTCAAGACATTGTAGAACTCCTTGACCTTCTCCACATTGAGGGCGTGTCCTGCGTTCTTTATGACTACTACTTCAGCGTTGTCCCCCAAATGCCTGTGTTCAAACCCTAAAATGATCAGTTCAGTATTCCCAATTAAGAAGGAAACCAAAATAAGTAGGGTAAGAGTGTCACTGACTTTTTCAATCTGTGAGCCAATTCTAATGGGAATACTCGATCACGTTCTCCCCACACCAGTAACGTAGGCTGCGTCAGAACAAGAGAAATAAAAACCTGTAATAACGTAACACGTACACAACCGTCCAATATTGAAAATGTGATCGGGCGACGGAAGAACGAACCTGAGAAATCCGAGGCAGATCAGAAAGTTTTCGGCCCTTGGCGATTGCTCGGATCAGTTCCCTCCTTTCTTCAACATGATCCCTGCACATTGCCTACCCAAATCCACCATTTCTTACTCTTATATTCAAGTTTTACCACAATACAATCCAATAAAAATTCCTATATCTTTCACATATAGGAGTATATAACTTTTGTCATTGCACATACATAGATAGTGGTATTTTCTTTCCTTTCTTCTTTAAGGATATTTTAGATTTTTCTAATTATCTGTTATTTGCTCAGCACTTGTTGCGAAATGCTACCTATGCTACGTACGTACGAAGTAGCTCTCACTTTCCTCTCTACTACTTATGCTACTTATGTTATAATGGCTTGATAAAATGAAAAGGAAGAGAGAGAGAGAGAGGGGTAGCTCCTTACATCAATGAAATCAGTAAAGAGACAAGTAGGCAACCAAGCCACCGTAGAGGGTCTGGAAAGTGTGAAGCCGAGAAGCTCTTTAAGCCTCGCCGGCGTCTGTGGCACCAAAATGTCGGCAGCTTCTTCCATGTCCACTGGGAAAAGCCCTTCCTTCAGGTCCTTCTCTTCCATGCTTACACCGGAGCAGCACAGCACCACCCTCCCCACCATTTCCTTATACTGAACCGCCATGCTGTATCCCACAAACCCACCGTAGCTCAACCCCACCAGACTCAGCGTCTGCACGGAGTTAGCCTCCATGACCCGCATCAAGCACTGAGCTTGGAACGAGTCGCTCCGCTCGGAGCGGGTCGTGTAGGATCCACCGAAGAAGAGAAGGTCCGGCACGTACACGTTGAAGAAGGGGGTTAGGTGGCGAATGATGTCGCCCCATTGCCACAGTGCGTTGGCTCCAAGCCCGTGGATTAGGAGTAGATTTGGTTTAGAGTCTATTCGGGTCTTAGGCACCCAGCAGTGCATGATGGTCCCGTCTTTCAGGTCAGTGGTGGATGATCGGAGCCCCGACCTTCCAAAGGTGGATCTATAACACCAGTTTTTGGATTCTGTCAAGCTAAAGCACTTGGTCATCTTCGACAAGTGTGTAGAAAACAGAGGCCGCAGAGGCAGAGGAGATGATAATTCTTAAACAGTAATTAAGAAGGAGGCATATGTGACGTCTGATATCTGTGATTTAGTGAGTATTTATTCGAGATGCGACATCCCAGAACCGGTTTTCTACTTTTCTGAGGTTGAAGAAGCTGCAGCTGGGAGCTCGTGGCACTCGATAAGGGAAGGGACGACTACTTTTTGCTTGCTTTTTATACAATAAAATAATCCCTACAGACCATCATTGGGCAATGGAAGCAAGCAAATCACACGTGCTAAATTTGTTTTATCCCTTAATTTTTTAAAAAAGAATTTGTGAGTGGTGGCTGTCACGCATCTAACAGATGATTTTGGGCCCGCATCTACCCAGAGAGGTGGAATTTTTATCACCTTACGATGTCTGAAACTTGACGTTGAGGGCCACGTGCTGGTCTCTCATGGGGCTAAAGTAGGTTGGTGGGTGTTAGGAAAAATGAGTGTCTCTTACCAAATTGTCATACCTGCAATTCTCAAAAATTCGTTTCATCATTATGTTGTTTATTTATTTTTAGTAACTGAATTCTTTCTAGACCAATCTAGTTCCTATTTGAATCTTCTTTTGGCCTGACACCAAAATTCCTAGTTATCTTGCGCGATGAATATTCCAGAAGACAAAAGCCGAGTCGCTTGAATTGCGTATATATTATAGTCACTTCATCTTCACCAACAATATTATTACGCCTCCATGGACCCTTCTGCAATTGGTATTCTCGCCAGGCCTAGTCACCGTCATTTAGATTTTAGAAGGACCTCTTCACCCTTTCATAAGGAAGTAAAGAAATGTTTTGGAAATTAGAGGTTAGAACCGAATACAAATGAATTTCCCATGATTTATGGAAAGCGTACACTTCAGCAAACAAAAGGAATAGGCAGGGACACGTTCTCCCAGATGTCCATCATATATAGCAAAGAAAACCAACTCTATCCCCTGTATAGTCACAAACTTGGCAACATGATAATCCTCCATTGGATAATACTAGGCTGAAGCCATACCTGTGCAGCTACAAGCTATTTATAGCAACCAAAACGAAGAGAAAGTTCTACCGGTTTAGGGGCAGATATATGGAAGAAAGAAACTCAGAGTTCATGGAGAACCTGAAAGAACATGTTTCATCTAGTGTGTCTGTAAGCTTAAGGTACAAGCTGCTAAACTGAACACTGTCGACCCTCAAATATGCTTTAGCATAACTGTAATCCAGTCATTATTACCACATTTTATTTCATAAAGCCAGAAGACAGCAGGATCAAGAGGACTCTAGCATTCTTTAATAAAGAGAAACTCGCTAATTGAGCAAGACTTACCCTTCAAAGCGCCGACAATAAAACAGGCATTGGCTGCTTCTTCAATTATTCAACTTCTTTACTGTTGACCTTGAGTTACTGTCCTACTGCTGCTTCCCCCGACCCCGAGTATTTTAAAAAATCCAAGGCTTTTTCTGTGAACAAAAATTGAAATCCGAAGCTTTTAATGATTATAATATAGTGATGATGATCATGAATTGTTTTGCATTTGTATATAATGCCATTTTAATGTATACGTTACTGTGGAACTTGGATTATTTGAAAATGAACCAATTTTTGTCAAAATTATATGGTAGTTGACTCTGACATGAACAACTGAGAATCGGTCCCAATTCTGGACCTTATAGTCATTATTCATCAGCAATTTCTGTATTCAGCACCATTAATATCTAGCCACGTAAGCATTCAGGAGGCCGAGTGCTGCCCTAAGCTCTCCGGGCTAGCTCCTCTCCGCTTTTAATCTAAACAAACTCCGTTTGGTGGCTTCTCACAACTGACTCCAATGACGTGTGATTCATATATAAAGCTACCAGCATTAGGACGTCAAATAAAATTTTCTCACAAGTAGGTCTTGACGGTAATGTTGGCTGCATGGACATAATGCGTGGCATATCAGCTTCTATATTTTAAGGATTTCCGTAAACATTTTGGTGCCATCAGCGGAAAACAAATTCAAATCCAATTGCTTACATCGTGGAAACACACACAACACGCACACTATATATATCCTTTGAACAGGATAAATCACCGAACAAAACAGATCACGGCCAAGCTTAATTCAGTAAAGAACGTATACACTGTTGAATCTAATGGCAGTGGCATTCCACCAAACATATTAAACTCACTGGTCTGAAATGGAGACAAAAATATGCATCGTAATATATATATATATATATAGCATCTCTATATGCATTAGGCTTTTGCGTGAAAAAATATGAAAAGCATAAATAACACAGATGAAATACTGATTAAGCCAGGTCATGCATTATGAATAATTGGGTCGTCAAAAAAGAGTTCAGGCCAAAAAGATGAGGTTCCTCCTCCATAGCTCGAAGTGCGGCTGCTGGCATCTCCAGGATTGCTGTTTGATGAGGTCCCCGCCCTCATAGTCGGTTGAAAAGATGCAGCAGGAGACGGAATCATCCATGAAGTGTCATTCGCTATGTTATCCCCTTCGCTGATCATTGTAAAGTTATTGGTACCTTGATTCTTCTCACTATTATTATTCAAACATGGTTGGGAAGTACTGAAAGAGACTTGTGGGTCTGAAATTTGAGATAACATGTTTGGATGGTGGAGTGGTTGAGAGCCAGCAATCACATTAGAAAATAAGGATGCGTTATCCATTTGTGGGCAGTTTATAACTGGATTATCGTTGACACTAGACATTGAAGTTAGCAAATTGAGGGCCTCCGTGTTAGCGATGTTGGCACTCTGGTCATAGGAGTCGGTAGTCAACGAACTTGGGGGTTGCAGTAAATAATGAAGGTATTCAAGCTTGGCCAACTGAACTGCTTCTGCTTGTAATTTCAGGGCTTGTTCATCCAGTGATTGATGATCAATTAGGCCAGTCATGTTGGCCAAAGCCAGCAGATAGGGCAAGCTTGAAACAAGGTCAGTTCTTGGCTGATGAGTCATTGGGTCAAAGCCCATCTGAATCAGCTTCTTCTTTAAATGAGTATTCCAGAAATTCTTAATCTCATTATCTGTCCTGCCTGGAAGATGGGATGCAATTGCAGACCACCTATATATGAAAGAAGCATACACACACACACGCATCGATGTAAGACATCATAAGAATCCAAAAACTTGAGTAATTGTTTGAATGCAAAGAAAGCTGAAAAGAAAAAAGAAAATGTGGGGAAGTACGTACTTGTTTCCAAGGATGGAATGGAGGTGGAGAATAGTTTGCTCCTCTTCTTGAGAAAACTTGCCCCTCTTAATATCAGGTCTTAAATAGTTGGTCCACCTCAGCCTACAGCTCTTTCCACATCTGTTAAGACCTGCAACAATTTGTGAAGAAGGAAATGAGCAAAGCGGTGAAGAGGGGGGAGAGAGAGAGAGTATATATAAATGGAAATATATGAAGAGACCCGCAAGTTTGGGGAGAGCTCTCCAGCTTCCATGGCCATGTTTCTGTATGAAGAGCACAAGCTTTTCGTCTTCCTCGGGAGTCCAGGGTCCTTTCTTAAGTCCATTCTCATCACAGCATGGAGACCTTCCCATTCTGTAATGATAGATCTGCCGCTCTCTTTTCCCTGTTTTACCACCCAACATCGCCTTTACTATTTATATCCAAACTTCACATATCCTAGCTTATTGTTAATTAATTCTCTGGACTTTTTTATAAAAAATACGGTTGCTTTATTGGCGGATTAATTTTAGCTTGGGACTGCACTTTCCATAGTAATAAAACTATGGGCTACAAATGTCTTATGCCTAGATATGTATACGGTATACCGTTCAGATAATTATAGCAGATAACAATAGCCATGCACACGCACAATTTTATGTTAATTAATTGATCTAATATTAACAGATAAAACGGAACTTGCATTTAGTGGGGCCTGCGTCTGCATAATATCTAATATTTCGAGGCACAATTTTAAGTTCAATATACATGAAACAGATTAAATGGTTAATAAAGAGCGCCACCCCCTTGAAAAGTTCAAAGTTTAGAAATGATATCGCATTCCATAGAAATTTCATATTAGAATAGCACGCACAACTACAAAAGATACAAAGCAATAGTATTTCCAACACCTTTAATATTTGTCAGGAAAAAAAATGAAAGACTGATGCCATCCAATTAAATCAGCAGAGAATTCGATCATAATTGTTATATTACTTAATATGACGTGATAGGCGCTAAAGATTTTTCATATGAAAAGTGCATGTGTTAGATAGCCACCATCGACATGAGCATTTAAATATTCTTCATTAGTTTAATGTAGAATTATTCTATTAATTAACATATAAAAGAAGAAACTATCAAATCAGAACATCATTACGTAATAAATGGTTGCTATAACAAATACAGGTCGGACCCCAGAGGAAGAGGATCTCCTCTCATGCACGCAAAGCAGAAGCTATTTTCTCAATTTCGTCGTGGTTTGCATATATGGCATCAAAATGACTTGTATGTTTATATTCTGTTTAACAGCTAATTAATCCTATAGATATATACGTATCATGCTTTTTTCTTATATACACAGAATTTAAAAGATAATAGGTAAGATTATTCGTAAGTTGAGAATTTGTTTTATATTATATTGATTAAGATAATCGATTACATGTGAATTAATTAATGTGTATACATTGACCGATAGTTGCCCCGTCAATACAGACATGCTACGTAACACAACCTTATAACCAAACTGGTAAACTAAAAAATCTATAGATGTCGTTGAAAATATATGCAGGTACATTTATAAATCAATAATGAAAATCATATACTCGAGGTAATCTAATTAGATGTAGAAAGAGTTTGTAGTCTGAAAAGGACATAAAGGATCGATGTGACCTGTTTGACAAGGAGGGTGGGTGCAGTTGAAGACGTGAAGAAGAATTTGGTGCATCAAATCTATACCTATCTTTTGGTAACCCTTGAGACGTTATTATTATTTTTTGCATGGTTGATGAACCTTTAGTAGCATTCGTTAGCAATAGCTTGTCCTTATGCATCTTTTTCTGTAGCAATTTTTCTCTCTGATGTTGGCACTCTCCTTCAAATTTAATTATGTATAAAGTAAAAGGTTAACTCTTAGTGCAAGTAAGGTGATTTAAAATTAGCTAAAGTATGCAATATCTAGTGAATCATCAGAAGCCAAGTTAGATATTAATGATATATATAATTTCTACATAAGCTCGAATATGACTTAGAAACCAAAGCTTGTTGACTTACTCATTTGCGCCAAAAAATTAATTAATTATTACATATCATAAATCATAATTAGAAGATTAAGTTAGTAATTAACAGATCATTTAAGGTTAGACTCTCATATATATATACATATATACGTATGAAAGAAACAATCTCCATAGTATTAGTTAATTAGTCGAGATGCAAAGGCTAGAAACAAAGTTTGAATATTCTCTAACACTAACGTACGTGGGTGGTGCCCATGAGTGGCTTCATAGTCAAGCAAACCCACATTTTCAAACCTAAGGCTATGTCAATCAAGTTAATTAAGTGTCGATAGAAGCTTTTCGTTAATGCCGTCCTTATTACCCCCCCCCCCCCTCTAACTGTGAATATTGTTAGCAAAGAGGTTTCGTTTCATACGCACCAAGACTTTGTTGGTTGTGTCGGGGGAAAATATTTTACGTTTGTTGTAATGAGAGTGAAAGGAAGTAATGATGTAAGACAAAAAGAGATCTATAAATATATATATAATTAATCAGCGTATCTATGTTTTGATTTCAGTGTCAGCTAAACAACTGATTTGCTTGTTGTAATAGGTTTCCAACCAATACATCTAAAAGCCAGAGACGGAGGGCCGGCCACCTACACCTACTCACATATCCCTCCAAGGTCTCAAATGCTTCAAGAGATATATTCCCTAAAAGAGGCATCACTTGTCTCTCTTTAGCATTGTATTCTAGGCGCAAATTTCGACAAAACCTGTTCTGATAAGGAAGCTACTTAACTGCAGAGAGTTATGCTTCATCATGGCAGCGTTTAGCAGAAGGAAATAGAGGGAAAAGAAATGTGGATGCATGACAAATGAATTGACGTGGATGGACATATTAAATAACGCATGACAAATTAAATAAAGGAGAGAAACTATAGGAGCATAGTTAATAGGCGAAGTAAGGAAGAAAGTAGAAGAGTTCAAAAAAAATAAAAAATGGGGAGCTATTTCCAAGGAGGAGTAACTTGTATAAGGCATAATTGATAACCTAACGGTGACCCTCGAGATAACTTGGTTGACAGCACACATGGACCGAAGGGGCGAAGGGTATTCTAAGTGTCGATCTCTGGCTGATGATTGTCTGTGTTTGTTTGTTAGTGTTGAAGAGAGCTAACTGGGAGGGGCTAATGCCACAGATGAATAGAAGTTCTCTCCCAGCCCTTGTTGATTATTCAGGGTTCATGTTTTCTGTGTTCTAATTATGCATACACCACACACTCCCTGAAATTAATTCAGAACTCCTGGAATGGTGGTCCGCGCTTACGTTTATTGTCGTGCATCTCATTGAATTTTAGTTCTTCTATTTAGTCAATAAAATATATATGGTATGCATAAAAAAAAAAGTGAGTGCTGGAAAAATGAATAACATCGGAACTGTTAAAAAATGAACGGTGCATCCCTTGTCGACATCTAAAATTAGCGCATCTCTAAAAAGTATTACTTTGTTATTGTTATAGTCACGGCACTTAGAGATGCATCATAGCTCCTAGGTGCCTAAATTTATGTCTAAGGATAATTGACGGCTCGTCCTACTCGATATTAGTATCACCTAGGAGGAAAGAAGATTTCACTATACTCTTGGATCGTGGGTGAGCCTAACTCCCTTCTACAAATTTTTTGCAACAAAAAAAAATCTGAAAGCTCAAGTTCCAAAAAAAACATTGGAATGGTCAATAATCGGATGAATAATACGGCCCAAGATGTTCTTTCTCTTGGGCCACTGCGACTGTTAGTAATGGGCCTTTTTTTGTTGACTCACAGACATTATGGACCTTCCAGCGATACTAGAGGTCCAATAGTCAGTCAATTGAAATTTAGAGGACTAATATGCCATCCCACCCGTTTATTTCTCCCGTCGACTTCTTAATTATTACCACTCTACGCTTATTTCTCCTGGTTGAAACATGTGGCCAAGGCAACCCAATATGCACTCATTATTATCACGCCTCTTCTTGTCATTTGATGCACAACTTATTCATCCAAGCTGACTAAACATGAACAACGATGTAATCGTTTTTGTCCTTCTTTAAAATAAGAAACAAATATTCTCTCATATTTCTCATGCAAGAGTTATTAGAAGAAAGATCAAGGATATTTAAATATTTCTAACTAATTTAACCTATTTTTTGGTACTGAGAAACTTAGGTGTTTGCTTAAAATAGGAGGGGGGGCGGTGAGGAACGGAGTTATAAGGGCAAGATCCGTGAACGTGAAGAGATAGGGTAGGGGGGAAGTTATAAAAGGCCTGAAAGAGCAGGAGCTGCAATAAATGGGGATAGAGAAGAGCGATGGAGTTAAAGTTGGAAAAGGACAGCTGTGAGAGCAGCCCAGAACGGCGAGGGAGGACGTGGCATCTATTCATGAGCTGCTCATGGGAAGGCCACTGTGTGTGCGTGTCTCTCTATATATATAGATAGTAGTAACACAGCATAATCAGAGAGAAGCAGTGAAAGAGGTAAATGAAAGGAGAGTGAATGGGCAACGACGCTGCCCTCAAGACGTGTCTGCTGTGGCTGGCTGCCATTATAGTGGTGGTTGGCCTCTCCACCCACTCTGCTCACAAGATGCTCATTACCTACATTCTTGGAGTGCTAGCCATTTCCGGCGTCCTCCTCCCTGATTGGGACTACTTCAATCGCGATTTCTCTCGTTGGCCTTACCCTATCACCGCCGACGAAAGAGCTTCTCTTCTCCCCCATCGATCTGCCTTCCTCAGGTCTCCTCTTTCTTCCTTATCTTTCCATACCCTCCCTTTCTATATGTCCATTTTTAGTTTGTTGTACTCATTATAAATGTCTTGGATTCACCATTCAGGTTCGCCCGTTCTCCGCTGAGGGTGATTGCTTATAGCGCCATTTACGGATATGTTATCTACAAATGGTGGGGTTATGTTTCCGACGACTTGTGACTCCGTATTCCTTCTGGCCGGCACCGGCAACGCCAATCGCTAGCCGTACGTTTTTAAATTATGTTGATTTAGTTCATCTTGAAGGGTGAGGATGGCCATCTATCTTTGATCCATGTCGATGTACGACTCCGAGCATGGACTGTTCAAAATTCAATACACCCCAACTGCCTCCACGGCGCGTTCTGTAATGCCAATGACCTCTATTTTTTTTTTTTCCATCTAGTTCACCAGAATTTTATCATAATTACTTCTGAATCTGACCTGCGTTGCGCATTTAGCTATAGTAGGAGAGTCTCTTAAAAAAAATTTTCTGTATGCAGGCTCAAACTCAAGACCTTATTTAAATAATACCGAATCATTTAACTTGGACTAACCCCATTGCTTGCCAATCCCTCTAGAATATTCTACCGCTTAGCTCACGGCCAAGGGCCTTCGGGCAGAGAGAATTTATAAATTTAAAGGGCCCATACAATTAGAGGGACTTGGTTTCAAAGGGTCGAAATCTATGACTTCGGCTCTTCTTGTCTGTCCTGCTATCACTGCGAAATATCTATATCATACGACTCAAAATCTAACAATTACCATATTTGGATGTTCGTTTTCCGCTCATAATAGGATAAAAAGTCAGAATAATATATGTTTTTATCGAATTTGCGTCATCTCAACTCTTTCATCTCCTTTTATTTTTTGTCAATTAAAGAGATGTGATGATGGGTCATGGGAGATAGCGGAGAGCCTCTTTTCTATATTGAATTTATATTATTTCACTCTTTCAATTAATAGAAAATAATGTCTGTACCCAAAAAAAATAGAAAATCACGTTAATATATTCAGAGAATTTAATCTTGCTGATATTAACACCTAATATTAAGTAAATACTCACTTAAAAAGGTAAAACAAAAATGTAGTTTCAATTTGTGACTTCCATGCAAATCAAATGAAACATTTTCTTTCATTTTTGGTTCATTAAAATAAATTAACATTAAGGAATTTATTCTTGAACTCACACACATTTCCTAGATTGGCCTCAGGATTTTTGATTGAGCGACCATGATAGCAGATTAATTCACAAACCACCAAATAAAGGGTGGGAACTCTTGGTTTCCGATATCTGAGGCGTAGTTGTTGACACACTATGCCATGGATACATATAAAGGGTGTAACAGACGGCTTCCTTCTGCAAATTGAAGTAGTGCAGACAAGGACGACGGAGATAAACACTGACCCCTTTAAACAAGATATTTGGAAAACACATTAGTGTTTAAGTTGAGTCGTCCATCTTTTTTTGTCAGCATTATAAGAATCACATTAGCTCGCCCACCCACCATAAATATCTATTTTCAAAATTTAGTTTACACCCGCAAGAATAAGGACAGGGTATGATATCAAAAAACCAAGAAAACACGCAGTACTGCATACTCCACGAATTGAAGAAAACCTACGCAGTTTCCTTGGAAGCCACAAGTACTCGGCTGAAAATGCTAGTTCTTGTTCAGTGCAGGGTTGATACTTGATTGAGGTTGAAGCTATTCTCGTTGTCACGATATCGAGCGTCGTTTTTACTTGGATTTCAACAGCTTGTAGCAAATAAAATTGCCTTCAGGGCAAGCATTTGTTTGTTCTATCTACCTTTAGAGCGTGGAGTGTCACATGGCGGAGGAGGTACACCGAACACCCAGTCAAGGACATTCAAGTATTTGGATCTAAATACTTCCCTCTCTTGTGCATAGCAGTGCATTATGATGGCTGTTGACAAACTGAAAACCAGAACGTCATCTCTCTTGATCTTAATTGACTGCGGCAAATATCCTACATCATCCAACCATGAGAAAAAGCTCTCAATTGCTCGCGCAGGGCAGTATAATGAAATCTCCATTCCTCTGCTTTTCTTCTCAATACCCAATGCAAGGCCAGTAGGGGACTGCGGCAAAATGTAACTTTTTGTAATAATCAACAATATAGGAGAGAGCAAATAAGAGTTGACACAGATGATAAAGAATAGACTCATATCTTATAAGGACGCGAGTTCGATTCCTACTTTCGTTGTGAATACTCCTTTGATAGACGATCTCTTAAGTCCCCTGTAAGCGCTCTCTTAGCCTTGAGGTTGTGCCTTGACCTTAGTAAGAGACCGGTGTCAAACCCACATAAACTTTTATATATTAAAAAAAAACAATACAGGAGAGAGGCTGTTTTTCTTATTTCGCCAACACAATTCCAACAACACTACTTCAAGCAGATCATACAAATTAAAATCCTCTAGCCAAACAGACAAGAATATAAAGGCACAGTAACGAACTTACCGTTCCCATGACCACCATTGGAATGTTCCATCTTCTGAAGATTCTGAAAAGCAAGCAAATCCACATCCTGATGAACAATGAAGGCATTCATATTACACATGATAGTTTCAACAGAAGTCATGTCATAAAATTGACAATGATAGAGCCAATTGATAGCAAGCACTTAAGATTGGACCATGCATTTCTTATGCTCACTCAAAATGTAAGTTTTCTTTCTTTAAGCCAAGTTTTGCACTTTTTGCCAATATAAATTATATGGACAGTATAACATACCAGCACAGTTGGAAATTTTGAACAATAAAGAGCACTAAATTTAAAATCATTGCCAAATTAGCAATAAGACAACAAGGGGTAAGTTAATGAGTACTGAGTAGGTAAAGAGATGCTGACCAGGCAGATGAGCAATAAACAGACAGAAATAAGCTTGATCTTGCCGTGCCAACAACACCCTTGGCTTATATTGTCTGTGGCCTGCAATAAGAATGCTGATGATGAGTAATAAGGCAAAAAAATTGTCATTTCACGTACTATGCCATAATTAAAGACCAAAGCATTATACAAATGCAATCCTTCCACATTGCTGAAGGACTGCATGCATCTTGGGAATCCTTGCATTCAAAGGAATTCTATCCATATAAAACAGAGGCTCACTTCTTAATATGTTCGCGAAGGAGAAAGTGGATATTAGATTAATTGGTCACCGCTTTATAAGTCATTGTCTGTGAACTAATAGAGCTGGGATCAGATAAACTGGAAGATACACAGATAATGCTCTCTTGTAAGCTTCAAGGAGAAAAGAAATAAAATGCCCACCACATGCCTGATTTTCATGAATAATCTGCAAGACGTTGGTCAATGTAAAAAAACGATATTGCACCATAGGAAAATAAAAGATGCTTCTACGAGAGAGAGCTCATAAAAAATAACAAACTTAAAAGCACTTAGCATATACGTAATTACTTATCAAATACTTAACAGTTAGCATAGGAGTTTTGACTCTAATAGGCCTGATCGTATATGACGACGAATTGAGTTTTCCTCATTATATAAGTTGAACTTTAATTACTGTGGATACGGGAAATACTAATATTTCCAACTACCAAGCTAAATTTGGCATCTTCATGCTGAACCAAATGATTTCAAGTTTCTAGTTTTGATAGTAAATTGTTAAACATGGAACATGTGATACCTATGTTCTATCTTTTACATTTTGTCCCCCAATCCCCCGGCCAACAAACAGCTATCGAGAAATAAAGAAATGGATGAGAATCATTCCCATACCGAGCAAGGAACTTCCATATTTGGATCAAGTTGCACATCGACACCCTTGGCCTTGTAGTATCTTTTTATCGCTTCCAAATCAGTAAAAGACATGCCACTTGCACTATCTTTTACACCTTGTAAGATAACAAGATCGTTTCCACCATGTTTATAGAGAAATGACTTATACGAAGAAGGCAAACTCTCTTGCTTTAATATGTAAGCAGACCTACAAGCAATTGCCAAAATATTTTCCAGCTTCTGTTAATCATTTTTGTACAAAAATGCTTTAAAAAATAGAGGAGCGCCCATGTGGATGCAATCACATTCACAACTATAGGTAAAGGACAAACCTCTTTATTTACTTGAACATAAGTGGTAGTTAAGACTTCTCCTAAATCAAATTAAAGCAAAATTAGTCTCACAATCTCATTTTTAATATGCCTGTAGTACTGAAAAGTAAATAATGCAATCATTCATGTGATGCAAAGTTAGAATACAACCACGATTAAAGATCCAGATGATAAACTAGCTGACTAGCTCAGTCACTTGATATCTCATTAAAGCATTTTACCTGACTGGACTTGATTTTATTTTTACCACAATATATATTAGTAATTTTATAATGTAGAATGCAGCACAGTTCATTAGTGAATCGCACATAACATTTGTGATCAAGCATTAACTTTCGACTACCAGCTCATCCAATAAAAGATAAGATTACTTGTCAGAGAGAAAAAGGAGGAAATGATGAAGTACACATGCACAGCCACGCTAATAAATTAAACTTATCCCAATAAAAAAGGGGCATATACAATATTTGTGACGAGGAGAGAAACATAATGAAAATGTCACCGTGCTTCCATGTGAGAGGTTTACAAATTTTCCCAAATCGTTTGCTCTTAATCCCACATAGAGATGCCAAGACAGCAGCCCGCATAACTATGTAAAGGGCCAAGCTTGTGTGCTGTGTTTTAAAGCCAGTCAGAAGAATGGATGCCAGCAATCGCCCCTGCCCACAAAGCTCTCCATCTTGCTGTCCTGAGCTAGGAGGAACAATACGAATCAAAATCTCTCACACACCACTTGATAAATCTCATAAAACGTAAATGCTAACCACTTAACAAAATCGATTATCCACGAGAGAACGTACCTGCGGTGAGTCGGTGACCACCTAAAGCACCTATAAGCTCATCCATGGACACGAATGTTCCAGCAAAGGTTCCAATAAAAAGACCGTAACTAAATGATTCTCTTTTACAGCCGTAACAATTGCTTCACTGTTTGTTTTTAGAGCCTCCTTCCTAAATCAGGGAATGAGAAACATATATATATATATATATATATATATATATTCATAAATGAAAAAATGGAATGGTTAATAGACATGCCGCCCGAATTCTGCAAACCGATATTCGAGTATCTTAAATTCCATGAGTACTAACTCAGAGAAGTTAGCGGCCTTCTTTGTTTCAATCTAGCTAAGATCGAGAAAAGAGCAAGACCGCCCTTGAGACCAGCTCCAATCGTGAAGCCCTTAGCCGACGCAAAAACGGGCCAGCCCGCTCCCAGCCCGCCAACAAACAGGGTGGGCTGTGCAGCCCGCCCCAAAACGGGCTGACAAAACGCCAGCCCGAGCCCGCCCCCCTTAGTGGCGGGCTGGCCCGCCAGCCCGCCACTTTTTTTTTTTTTTTTAATTTTAAAAAAAAATATTTTTAACATTTTTAAAATATTAATAAAAAATTTCTAATGTTATATTAGTATAATAAAAAAATTACTCATGTTATACTCTTAAAAATTTTTATTTTTTATAAAAAAATCTCAAATTTTATAATTATAAATCTAAATAAATATTAACATAATATTAATCAATTATAATATGTAAACATATATTAACAAATAAGTAATTATCTTTACTAGTATTCGATAATAGGAGTATTCAAAATAACATTTAAGTAAAATAAATATTAAATAATAATATTAAATTTAAAAAAAAAAAAAATGGCTGGTTGGCGGGCTGAGGGGGGGCGGGCTGTGCAGCCCGCCCAAAAACAGGCTGGCATTTTGCCAGCCCGAACCCGTCCCCTTTAGGGTAAAACGGGCCCAGCCCACGGGCTGGGCCCGTTTTACCAGCTCTATTGTATGCTAGGGCGAATGCTTTTGAAATTACAAATTTATAATTACGATGCTGACACCCTCGTTCAGTTCCACAAATGCCAGTACCAATGCCATGGCTGACAGCTGGAGCCCCGGGTCCACCATTCGTGTAGACCGCATATTAGCCCGATTGATTATTTTTTTAAAAGGAAATTAATTTTCGTAGGTTTAAATTAACTAAAGACAAAAAAATTTGTTTAATTTTCTTTATTTTATAATTATAATTATACTGATGCTTATTACTACCATATGTTACTTCAAGGTTACAGACTACAGTTACCCTATTCCTGAAAAACCCAAACTCTTTTTTTTTTAAATGTTTCTTGATTTTCCAAAAAAACAAATTATTTGTGTGGTGAGCATTATCCCAGCTCAGGTTCTGAGCAGAAAATTATACGCATTTCATGTAACAATACTGCCAGTTTGGCGCCTATTTCACAGCTTATAAGTTTACAAAATGTATGTTTCATGCGGCACTTGTTTGTAACTTTCTTCAGAATAACCCAATACATACCAAAGAGCATAAATTCGAAACAGTTCAACCATTATAATTTGTTTATACGTACGTGAGAGGCTGTTCTCATGTTATAATAGTTTCCAATAGTATTTTTTTCAAAAACAAATTAAATTATACAAGGGATGTTCAACCTCCTATTTGCACTGTGCCT
Organism: Leucaena leucocephala; assembly: GCA_037074615.1. Lineage (NCBI taxonomy): Eukaryota > Viridiplantae > Streptophyta > Magnoliopsida > Fabales > Fabaceae > Leucaena > Leucaena leucocephala. The sequence goes on along the minus strand of CM073517.1, from coordinate 2,290,373 downwards.
AATAGGCCTTATGTGGTGTGTGCTGATAAATAAACAAATAAACAAATAATATACCTTTCGTGACAGCAAACGTCCTTATCATGTTCTTAATTAGTAAGGCAAATAATTTCGTCAAAAAGTAAATGAGGTAGGAGGGAAGTTGGAGTGTAGAGGCAACCACCATTTTCCCGTCCATAAACCTTTGGCGGTCCTTGCCACATAATAAAGAGAACAGGAGACTACCGCCAGACTACAGTACATCTGGCGTCCACCCGTTGATCAAATAATATCGAGTTCTTTCTACAATAAGCGCCATCTAATAATAGAGTATATTTTTTAGAGGATGATCCGATAGGATTCAAGGCATTAAGGCAACAATAGTCAATAACCCATTCGTACTCGCACCATACCTCATATATATATTCGCATGGAAAGATAAAGAAAAGTTTTCACATTATTATATCCCTATTATTATGAATTTATTATTACTTAAAAGTAACTGCGTATTTTTTTATTTTTTTCAAGAATATAAAGAACATTCTCATCTAGAAAACCATTTTTAAATCCATTTTTCTTCCTTTTCATTTCATTGAGGGCTTAAAGTTGGATACCAAATGCAAACAAAATGGAGCAGATGGAAGAAAAAATAAATTCAGCTTCCGGCAGAGCCTAAATATTTATAGACTTTAAGCCTGGGTAGGTTGACTGTTTGAAGCAGTCCAAAATTTCTTTGATACATGCGGAATTGCGGATAGAGAGATCAGTTGGGCGTACATCTACTACTCATTCTAAATCTTCCCATGATACATGCCTGAGGATCTATTTGTTGCCTACTCCACATTGAGAACTATCTTCATGAACTCATAGACAAAGTAACTTATTGCAGCTGAAGGAAGTACCTGCAGATGGGACAATCAAAATGAGAAAATTATTAAACCTCGTGTTCAGAAAGCATTATCAAAATGAAAGTATACATGTGGATGCAATAAAATTGACGTTTCAGGGCATAGCCTACAATGACACAACTTACCCGAAGTGTCATTTCAATTTATGGGATACTGCAGGGTAAGATGGTTCTAAAAGGAAATAATAAAAACTGCTCAATTCTCAAGAAGACAAACAGAAGCATGGCCATCTTGTGATCACTACATCCCAACACAATCTAATTTAGAATGAGAATCATTAAGTCGCCAAAATAAAACAAGAAGAAGATAATGAGAATCATTAGAAACATCGTGATATAAGTCCCACAATCTAAATTATCCACAATAGAGAACTGAACAACTTGAAGTCCAACGAATCATCTTGTATGAATGAACTGGACCCTGATGCATGATCATCTTAATTCTTTAAAGAAATATTAATTAGCTATCCAGACAGCTAAATTTACGAAGACCAATGAAAGAAAAAGGGAGAGATCCAGAAGTTAAGATATGCATGCCTGTAATAAGCTGGGAATAAGTCCAGCATAGAGAGCTGCAATGCCTCCACGCTCAACAATCTTGATACAAGTTGCTAATGAACTTAATTTTGTGGATTGGACTTGCATTTGGAGCTGCCTCCTTACCACTTCAAACGGGTAGGTAGCAGCCTCAGCACAAGCACCAGCAATAGCCCCATACAGCAGAGTCCTTATTGGCCCCAACTCAAGCTGGTCAAAGGCATTCAATTCCTTCCCCTGTTTATGCATGTTCTGGATTCTTTTCATTCCTTCCGGCGAATGCAGATATGCAGACTTCAGTATATCATATACCCCATAAAAAACTGCTCCAGAAGGAGCCATACTTATAATTGAGGGCACTAAACCCTTGTAAAGAGAAAAGAACCCTTCAGTGTGAATCATGTAGCGGAAAGCTCCAATTACTCCACCCAAGGCTTCCCCACCAGGTGCCACTATCTTGGTTCGAATCTATAAGACACTACACGGTTCAGACTTCCTAGTAATTACATCGCAAAATAATTAAATGCATACAGTTTGATTCACTAAAAGACCTAATTTACTACACTTGCATTGGGAGCTCACAACGAAGTTGAAGCAACAAAAAGAAACGATGATGTACCATTTTTTCCATCGCAGAATAAAAAATGCACACATTTTATGCATTTAAGCCAATCACACTATTCCTTATTTATTTGACTTTTAATAAATAATTAAAAAATTGAGTTGCAAAGAGACCAGCCAGCTGGACAGGAAGAGAGATTAAACCAGCAAAACAGGAACAATTTTACTTCTCATTCTCTTTCAAAACAATAATATCAGAATAACAGAAAAGCTCCCAACAATTTCCTTCCACGTCCTTTATTGTGGTGATCCCATATCTTCATGAATCAATACAAATGCATACAAGAACCACTTTAAAGCAAGGCCCAGCTTAAAGGGTGAATAGGACTCTATGAAGGCATTGCCAGGAAACCTTTAACAAAAAAATTTCAAGATTTCTTATTTTCAAATAGGAACTTTAAGGTTTTACTTAAGCATTCTTCCTATCCACGATGTAAAGAATAAGTGTTTGACACAAGGTGATTTATCTTACTCTACAGCTGAATCCTGCATGCAAATGGAACTGCGACAAAAGTTAACATGTTTAACCAGCCAAAACATGCTCAAATCACCACTCTTAATGGAAGCATTCAGACCTGAAAGGTACATATAGTTGACAAGCAACATTCATCTTTTGAATGAATTAACCATGTTTGCTTAACCAGGAAATGTTAAAATCGCTTAGTTATTTCAACAGTAATTCAAACCAAGACCCAGAGACCAGATGGATATTGGACACGTTGATCTGTTCCCCCCACAGAAACAGATTAGCACTACAAATTTGCAATAATAGAAAGCCAACTGGTTGAGCAAATAATCAATAAAGAATTCCCAGATTTATCAATATTAAAAGCATAATGGACATATGTGTATGTTGCTTTGGTTGAGGCAATAAAAGAAAAAACAAAGATCATGATTTAAGATTTCCACATACAGTGTCAAGTGGTAGGCAAATAATGGTAGCAGTGATTCCAGCTGCAGCACCTGCAATAAATCTCTCAAAATTGGTAGTTTCCTCATTTCCTGACAATCTGAGTAACCGCTTTCTGTATGTATCATAGGCACAAAAATTAACTGCTTTGAATGGAGCTGTTCGGAGAATATTAATAAGGTTCCCCTTCCAAAAGCCTCTCAATCCTTGAGAAGCTGCAATTGTTTTAATAAGCTCAAAGATATTCTTCTGTTCACCACGAAGTATGTATTCCAGCTTAAGTCTTTCAAGTGGGGCAACACAAGTTCTGATAAAGGCAAATGCATTGTCACAAAAGGGGAAAAGTTATGCAAAAAGTAGGCATTCAAACAGTAAACAAAGGCACTGTTGAAAATGCAAAGCCATTGTTAGCGCTGATTGAAATTCACTGCATTTAGCAATGGAGAAAAGTTCATTACATTATTGTTTGTAAAAACAAAGTATACTTGATTGGCATATGCTAGAAATTATGTAGGTAAAGTTGTTCCTGTTTCATCAATGTTGCTACGTTAGATCCAAATTCGAGTCAAAAGTGATGGTCTTAAACCATATATAATGCGGTAATGTATTGTTATAGCATCAGGTAATAAAACATCAGTCATGCAGAGCATGCAATAGCATGTGAAGATCATTGATCCATATGTGTCACTAAAAGCATGCGACCTCAGTGACATGAATTGGTCCGTCTATACCAATCATTTTATTCATTTACTGCATCAATATACATATCTCAATTTCTTCAAAAAGCTACTTCACACTTGTAAAGGGTGAGCCACAGAAATTTTGGAGCAACGTGTGATAAACAAGAGCATAGAAAATATCATTGTAAGCAAATCATCAAATTGAAAACAACGCAAGAGAGAAAAACAAACGTATTAGCATGGCCCAAGCCCACTTTTAAGATAAGAACACTGTAAAAGAATATACCTAGAAACCATGGCAGCTATAGCACCAGCCCATAGATGCTTAGTGGTGTTCATAGCACTGCCGCCCCGCACCCCAACCTTCTGTGACTTTCCTTGCTCAGCAACTGTGTTGGCACACGAAGCAGCCTCCTCAGAGCTCTCGTCTCCATTTTGCACCGCATCTACCTTGGGGTCCCCAACAAATTTACCTCCTCTGAAGCTCGCCGACAAAAACCAACCACCAACCTTAGCCGAGGTCCTCCTCGGTCCCCGGAAACCTCCAAAAACTACAGGTTGCTGGGAAGAGTATGCGGAAGAAACCGAGCAAGAAGCAGTACCGGGAGGAATTCTACAAGAAATCAAACGGGTAAAGGTATCAGGTACCGTGGGTTCGAGAAACAAGCCGCCTCCACCGAACGAGACAGCATCGCCATTAAATCTGAACAAAATCGGAGGAGAAGATTGTTCCTGTGAGCAACATAATTCCAGCGGTGGCATTTTCTGAATAAAGCAGAGCTAGCAGTGGAGTTTATTGGAGGTGGTATTTCTAGGGCTATTAAATGCAAAGACATGAGACCTTTCTCAAGAAAACAAGTGGAAATGGAGGATACAATGTGTGAAGCTGAGAGTCACCGCATGAAGTGGGATAATGGGGCATGACACTTTGGTTTCATCGCCGAGCATAGTAGATTTCCCACCGCGACAAAATTATACTCGTCCTTCTCTCAGATATTGTAGAAAGTAGAAATAACTACTATCCCAGGCTCGTTGAACAACAATGGCTTTAGAACAACATAACCTTAGCTCTTTTTCTTTTGGCTGGTTCCGCTCAAAGGAATTATCCCGTGCAACGAACCGGAATGGTTCCTTATTTAAGTCTCGGCTTCGAGTCATGCGTAAAAAAATTCTATTGAAAAATTCATCTGTAGGCACGCGAAGGCGGTCGAACCCAGATATAATCAAAATAAAATTTTATTAAATGGACAACAGAAAAAAAATTATACCGTGATAGTTAAACATGGATCATCATCCCAACTTTATTTTACTAAGTACTAATATATATATAATTTGTAGGGTTATTTAAAAAAATAAATGTATTATTTAAAATTAAATGTTAAACTATCTAAATTATATTTAAATGGTTCAAATATCATTACAGCAAAATATTAGATAGGGGCTCTTCGACCAATATACATTTTGCATTTTTTTACCAAAATATAAATTTTGCATTTTGCAACACGTGAAGGAATGGAATTTTTTTTATTACTTACTGGTTTACCAGAATTTTACTCCGACTATATCCAGATCTGACCCGTGTCGCGTACCTGGCTACGGTAGGTGAATCTCCCAATAAAAATTTTCTATATATATTAAGACTCAAACTCGATAACTCGTTTAAATGATATCGAACCACTTATCACTCAGATCAATCCCGTTAGTTGAAGTAATGGAATTACTTGAAAAAGAAAACGTATATCATATTATCAAGAATATAATGTTATATAATTGAATAATTTTATTTTTTGTTAAATAAATGAATAATTTTTAATTAAATCAGCTATATAACATTTTATTATGATTAATAAATAATTATAAATTTAGTTGCATTATATGGTAATATATTTTAATTTTAAAAATATAAATATTATTAGGAACCAGCCTAATCTTCTCCAGGCTGAAGAGCTGTTTGCTAGGCTCCAATCCGTAAATTATGCAACAGACGTACCGCCCAACGCAAGTTGGATAAGCGACTAGCGGGCAAGCGTAGGATTAATTTAAGTTATTGGAGAAGCTTAAGTTTGCATTCTGAGAAGGGCCATCTCATCTTACAAAAATCTTCCAGACAAACAAGTGTTTTCCTTTAACAAGCTATTGAAGAAGCTTAATTTAGGCTTCTGAAAAGGAGTTATCTGATTTTACTGACAAAAATAAATTAGGAATCACTATAAAATCTCAAATAAAAAACTTAATTTATTAAAAATTCTAATAATACCCGATAAGTTTATGCTACTTAAATTTTTTTTTAGGATATCATAATAATTTTTTAAATAAAATTTTGCAAGCTTTTGAAAATTGACTGCATAAAATTATTTCGCCATTTTCCCAGAGAAGCAGTAAAAGAACATCAACCAAAAGAATAATGAGTTGAGAAGGTAATCCATCCTTAATATAAAATGCACTTTATAGTGCAATTATCATTTTCTAATGTTATCCTTTCTTTAATTATAGAGGAAGAAAAAATGTGAGTAAGAATGCTCATTCTTTAATAAGAGTAAGAAAAATTTAAAAAAAAATCAATTCAAGATAATGAATAGTTTCTAAATTGTGCATCGTCTTCCCCGAAGGCTTCAACCTCCAAGCCCCGACGATATTTGAAATAAAATTCTCTAAATAGTTATTAATTTCAACTGACCGTACGCAATTTTTGTTGGCAGATCAGGGATACAACAGCATCAGCGGCAGAACATCTATCCGGCATGCACAAATAAAACTAGAGAGACTCGCTACAAGCATCAGGAAAAGCAGGTAAATGAACACAAATTGATAGAGTTGTTCAATGAGTTTTCAGGACGAGCACCAAAATTAAACTCAAGAAAGACAGCATCAAGATGACTTGGACAATTAACTCGGAAAGGGCGCATAGCTTGATTCTCTTGTTGATCAAACGCTGCTTTACCAATTGAATCTTCAGGTCTTCGATTTCTCTCCTTAACATCTTGAGAAACAAAACTCGGAGTCAGAGAACCAAGAAGGCGACCAATTAGAATGTGTGAATCTGCAAACAAGGGGATGGAAGAGTGATTTCAAAATTAGACCTCGTTGTCATCCAGGGAGAGACTGGGGAGTGATTTCAGGTCGGAAAGGAGGAGAGCAGCTTTTGCACAGCGTCGCACCGCCATTTGTGATTTCAGATCCTTGTCTTCGTTTTCCATCTTGCCCTCTCTTCTCTCTTTCCCCATTTTCACGATTTCGTTCAATTTGACAGCAGGAAGTCATTTCCCGGTTTTGTAAGACCCACTGGCATTCCCGCCCAGGTACCTCATATAAACGACACTTCCGTGCGCTAAAACGGGGGTCGTCCTTGTGTGGTAGTTTTGTATTATAGGAGCGTTTCGAGGAAATGGTCTAGAAGCTCCTACAAATTTGTTTAAACTTTACATATATATATATATATATATATATATATATATATAATATATATTATTTTAAAAATGACTCTCCATCATATTTTAAATCTTCATTACCTATTTATCTGATTATAAGAGATATTTATTTTTTTATATAAATTAAAGAAGTCACATAAATAAATTAATTATAACTAAATATAATATAAATAAATTTATATTATATATTTTTTAATTTATTAAAATTATTTATTAACTCTTATATTAATTATAATTAACTAATTTATTTAGTTTATTTATTCTATTTAAAAAATTAATTAACTTTTATAATTAGAATCAGATATAGTATAACATAGTTCTTCCATTCTTAATATAAGAGTTGATTATTTTTTTGATAAATTAATAAAGTTAAATAAATTAATTAATTATAATAAATATAATTTTTTAAATAAATTTATATTATATACTCTTTAATTTATTCAAATTAATTAACTAACTAATATATTTATTAAAATTAACTAATTTATTTAATCTATTTAATCTATTTAAAAAATTTAACTAATTTTTATATTAAATATTAGAGTATTTTATTATTCTAAATATACACATAATATTTAAATAAAATATTTATCAAAGATATAAAATCAAACTAAAATGTGAAGTAGCTAATTTTTTGGCCAGAGATATAAGGTAACTACTTGTTTTATGAAATTTTATGTATATTGTTTAGAATAAAAAATATTTACATAATTTCAAAAGAAAATGAATAAAGTTTTGTGTATGCGCTCTTTCATTTTGTTTGACCCGTTATTCCAGATTCTCATGTGAATAAGGGGAGTCATTCAAAACTCAGCTAGAGTTTTTTTTTTTTTAAAACAAAAACAAAGGTCCACGGAAAAAGCTGTGAAGGTAGCGTACAAGCGATCTCGTGATACAAGAACCAGGAACAATCGCTCCGATTGACTCTTGAAGTTGAAGCCAAAGGATTGAGGAGGAGGCAAGTACTGTTGGAGTTGCTTTATGCCAAAGGAATGGCCACGAGGAAATTGACACAATATATAATAAAAATTATATTTAATATAAATTATATTTAACTAATTTAATTAAATTATTTAAAATTATGTATTTTTTTAAAACACTTTGATAATATTCTTTAAATTCTTCTCTCTCGTTATTATTTGATTATTATTGATAAAATATCAATAATAGTAGTTTTTAAAAAAATTAATAAATATAATAAGTATATATTATATTTAAAATTAATATTAATTTTTTAATTATGTTCAATATTAAGAATAGGAGAACCAACATAAAGTTGATATAGTAGTGTAAAGCTCCACTAAATCTCTTTAGATCTCATGTTCAATTCTTATAGAAAACACATATATTGTGAGAAGCAGCCATGAACACTAAAATTGGATACTCAGTAATAGAATCTACTCCTTCCTTTCATAATTATAATAGCTATGTATGGGGTTTGATTTATTCCTAAATATAATACCACAATCTACTTTATTTTCTAAAATTATAATTTTACCCTTAAAATATCCCTATATGATTACACATATTAAGGGGTATCTATCAAGGTAGTTCGAATGTACATAATTAAATGTCATATTTTAGAGAAACTAATACATAATCATTACAATTAACTAACTTACTTATTTTATTAATATATTTAAATTATTTAAGTATATCTTATAATTAAAAATGAAAATAATAATAAATAATATAAAAAAAGGATCGAAAGAGTATAATTGTTTAGCTTCTTAAATTCATATTGATTCTATCCCTTATTTTCAAATAGATAAATCATTCTGAAACAAAAATGTTACTTCAGTAAAAAAAAATTACGCTGAAGTACGGGGTAATTTATTATTTTGAATAATGTAATATATATCAACATTTTAAAAATAAATGTAAATTTTATATAGTTACTCCAATAAAATTTATAAGAGATTTCATAGTGGAAGTATTTACTAGGAGTAGTATTAATTTTTTCCTAGCATTCTCAGCGGATGAAGCACTCCATAAATGCAACTGACTTGGTAGTTCCAACACTGAGAAAGAGCTTCTGCAGTTACTCCATATAGTAGTTCCATCAAAATTACCCGTTGTTTAGGTGGGTCAGGATTATGTGAAAATTAATTGCTTTAATTATCTGCACACATTATCCTTTTGAATTAATGGGGAAATGAAAGTAAAACGAAGGCGAGGGTAGACATGAACGTCCAGTATGCATTTAACGTGGAAGGAAATGCCCCAAAAACGTAAGCTAATTAATGCGACTGGCATGTGTGCAGGTCTTTCTGTCATCATATAATAATTTTGGTGGGAGAGACGTGAACTCATCTTCTTACACTTACTCTTCATATAATTAACCTCATTTCATACGCAAGCATGCATTTCTCTACTTGACAATTTTAGCTCATTCTTAAATACATGTTTAATTTTCTCTTATTTTTTATCATAATACCTCTATTAAAACATTTTTATCTATAATTATTAAATATAAGAGTATTTTTAGAAAAGAATAACCAATTATTTATATATTAATTACAAGGATTAAAGAGCTATCTTAACTATTCACTTTCATTAATTAATTAGTAAGATCTTATATTTAGAACTCAACATTTCGCCTATTACCGCATGAATGAATGAGGATTTCATGAATGTACATAATACTCCTGAAGACATGAATACTGTGATGCAACCAAGAACGTGATTCAAAGAGAATCAACACTCGTTGCCCTGCAATTTTTCAAAGTGGCCCTCCTGAGGGGTACCTAGGTGTTCAACGTCACAGGAGAGGAAACCATTTTTTTTTTTTCACAATGTGAAGAAACAAGATGTAATTGTGAGTGAAGTATGATACAGGAAACTGGTGTTGCTGGGTTTCAATCGCTATAGACTGCCGACATTTTACTATAATCCGCCAAAGTAATATATATATCGATAAAGCCTGGATCATCGTAAACGCTTCTGGATCATACATATATCATTAAGTACAAGGTTAGAAGTAGCTTGATATATATATTATCGGTCCCCCTTCATTCAACAGCCAATATTCTGGGTAAAGGTTGAATAACCCTCATCATCTCTTCTAATTTCAACTTACAGCAGCATACACAAACTTGGTTATTCACCATAGAAATAAAAGACGACGCTAAAGCTAAAAGTCTAAACCAGTATCTGCACGTTTCTTATGACCTAGCACAAGAGGCTGCATCTCCTCTTCAAGAACGTTGAAGGGTTTTGGTCCGGCCGGTGCATGAATTTGCAGTTAGGGCAGGCAGGGGATGACTTACACAGCATCACCAACATGTGGCAACGCATGCATACCGTCGCGACCATCTCCTTGTGATCTACCTCCGTTGACAACCACGACGGAGTACGAGTTAACCCGCCCGAACACTTCTTATCCTCCTTTCTCGACTCAGTAAACACATCGTGTTCATTCAAAATTCCATAGGAACTGCGATTCAGCTTCCTTGGGGATTCACATGTTAAGTTCAGCCCAAGGTCTAGGCTCATGTGTCCAGGAGATGGTGGTTCAGGCTCAGGGCTTCTCTTCCGGTCGTTTGCTGCTTTCTTATTCATCTTTGTGTTATGTATCTGCCCTGACTGCACGATCAAACAAGATTATACACCTATACGAAGCACCATATGTAGCTTATGTGTATGTGTGTGGCTACTATATGCATAGCTTTCTATTATATGTAGGTATATACCTGAATACCGAGGTACTGTTGCCATTTATCTGAAGGTAAAGGGGTCTCAAGGTGAAGCTCTATATCGAAGATGGATTTCCTTTTATCTGCTTTGGTTTGATCCCTGAGAAATTCTCTAAGGAGTGGCTCTTCCCACTTCCTCTTCTTTGAAGAAGCTTCGAATTCTGCAGGAACACCATAAGGTGGAGCGTCGGGGAGAGCCGTATGAAAGGAAACCATTGATTCAATTGAATTCAGAGAGAGAGGGGTTTCACCTCTGTGTGCTGATCTTAAGAGTCCAAATATCCAACAAACTTGAGGTGGTTATATAGGGCGGACGAGGTAGCACTGTTTTAACCGCTAAAGGAGAAATAGTCTATAAAGGGGGGCAAAACTTGAAGACGGAAATAAAATTAAAGTTCCTTGCCTACCTATGCATGACGTGCTTTTCCAAGTTGGCTCCTCTTCAATTAATAAATAATACACAAGCTCAAAGCCAAAGTCTTGTACCTGAACTGTTAGATGTGGATTTTTCACTAACGTCGTCTTGGGTCAAATAATATTTCTAATATAATCCCCTGCCCTTTTTCACTATAAAGTTGCCACATAGCCCATCCAAAGAATCTAGCACAACCATGGGTCGCAAATTATGCATGTATCGATCTGTAATAGTGGCACTACATGAATATGTCTTGCTGCATACAAGCCGAGCCCATGAGAAGAGTAGTTATAGTACTTAAGAAAGGCGGTGAGAAGGGAAGAAGGAAGGGTAATGCATGGGTCATTAATATTGGGATCTGTATACAGTTGAAGGAAGGTCTTGAATGCCAATGGTTCTTTAATGTGGATAATAACTCCAACTTCCCAAATTGAGTTACTCAAAAAACTAAAATCTTTAAAGCTCTCAACACCCTCTTCACCCACAAAACGAGCACGCATAACACTCCAGAACTATGCTTTAAAGGCTCCCAACACCCTCAGCCATTCAAATCTTGATCAACCAAGTCCTATGAGTCACCAAAAACATAAGCCCAAATTTATTGCTGCTTCTCTCTCCTCGAATAAATCTCTACTCATCATCTGCATTTTCTTCATGCCCATGGATATATAACCGCTTCCTCCTATTAAACAATTCTGCTTTCTTGACTTTTCCACTAAGCCGTTTCATGCCACTGAATATGCTTAGTTGAAACTAGGTGCTGCTTTAAATCTAGCTCGTGTAGTGTGTATAATACCATCACTAAAGTCATCTCCCACTGATGTTTAATTCAATCTAGAGATTAGCCATAAAAAGAAAGTGCTCTTTGCAGGCCTTTGGATCTTATCATGGTATAAACGCACTATCTTGCATGAGTTTTAATCTGTGTTTGGAGATAAAGTACCCTATTACTGTAATTTAGAAAGGCCATAGCAAATGTCTCATGTTGGGTTCTTACAATTCTTAGCCAAATGTCCCCCATGAAAACTTAATTCAACAGGAACTTGGAAGGCGAATTTTATAGCAATCTAGCTTCTCTTGTTCTACATATCTATACGTCTTAAATCGTATATGAAGATGTTACCCAAAAGAGTGAGAGGTAAATGAAGGGTGGCTGGGGAATTACTAATTGACCACGAAAGAGAGAAAGACAAGAGAAGAGAACACAGGTTAGAAATATAGGGTGCCAACTACCAAGCCATTAAAGGCAGTGAGTGAGAGATGGAGAGTTCGATTTCAAGTAAAGTCCACCTGCCTTCATTAAACCTCCTTGAATTCACTTAAATGCAGACTTCAACGATGACCAACTTCAGAACAACCTTGCTACCTCTCTTCTGCTCATCTTTCTTCGTCACCCTCACCGGCAGGTTTTCTTCAGTTAAATGCCCTCAACCCACCTCGCCTTCCCTTCATTTATGCTCCCCTCTCTTTCTTCCAGTTCCCAATTACTTCCCACACATTAAACTGTCAGAATATCTAGTACTCTACCTTGGCTTACATTAACACCCCGTTGCATACTATTTTTACTACGCTGTTCCAGCACTTAAAGATCGATACAGCTTTTCATCACAAATTTATAGTATGAACTTGGTATTATCCTATCAATCCTCAAGACCGTATGACTATTTAACGCCCCTTTGCAGTATATTTCCTACGTCCTCCAACTACCACTTACTGCACGAATAGATCTTGAGCGATTCTATATTTAAAAGTTGTTTTAGATCCGGAAGTTAAAATTATCTATTAACGTTGATTGTTACGTGTGAATGTCGTGTCTTGTCATTAACTTATTCTGATGATTATTTCATAGCGCGGTGTACTTGCCTGTGTGTCCATGCGTAATTAATTCTTATATATATATATATAGAGGGCACTATAATTGTCGCAGTGCCTTGTGCTAGCAAATTGCGCTCTTTGTTAAAATTAGAAAGAGGAAGTAGATTCCTGTCGTTTTAAGATTATTAAAGAGCTTGCTCGAATAAAATCAATAAATTAATATTAATTCGGCCAACAATTTGATTATATTTATCACAACCGATCACGTTTGAATTTAATTGCGAGGCCCCCATTGCATTTCGTCGTGCCAATGTCACATATCAGTTTTAATAATAATTAATGATGATGATAATAAAGATATCAATAAAAATTAGTTGACTTTTTTAGATAGATTTTAAAAGACTAAATAAATTAGTTAATTATAACTAATACAATGATTAATTGATTAATTTAAATAAATTAAGAAATATATAATATAAATTTATTTTAAAAGGTTATATTTAATCATAATTAATTGATTTATTTGATATTATAAATTTATAAAAAAAATCAATTGTTTTTTATAATTAAGATAGAAGGGGATCAGGGAGTATACTTTAAAAAAACAACAAAAGAAATCAGTTTTGATTGCCGCACGCGATTCCAGGCTTGTCAATAAACTGAAATCACAGTATGCATGGTAAATATGAGCAGGGTCGAGTGTGGGCTGAAAGACAACCTGAAGATCAATGACGGCTGCTGATGAGGGCCTAATCAAAGGGTCTTTGACAGTTCAGATAGATCTCAAACTCCCAAAGAAACCGCAGATTAGAAATTTATCCTTTTTCTCAACAGCTGTGTGTGATGTTAAAAACAGTATGGCATGTTCGATTCTAATGGCATGTGTCATGAAAACTTTTCTGTGAATAAGAGGTCGAGTGTTGGATTCTATATTGTTAGTGTCTAACTCTCTAATTAAAAAATAAAATACTATGGCATACCTTATATAGAAATCAAAATTTAGTTTAACATTTCAATGGATAAAACAAGATAATAATCAATTTTATATAATTAAGTATATTGGATCTGATTTTTTTCTGTGGGTGGGGGGAAGTAGGCGGGACGTGTAATGTAAAGAAGAAGACGCTATAATGAGTTATGACATGTAAGAGTACGCGTACGTAGAAATGGAGCAGGATTTTGAAGATGATCGAACAGGAAGATTGAATGACTGAACAGAGAAGTACTGGGATTGATGAAGTAAGGTTGGATAGGTTTCCATTTTGTGCATGGTGATGAGGATAGAGAGCTAGATGAACAGAAGCAAGGAGGGTCCCACCTGTTTGAGTGCAGAATTGCTTGCCCGGTAAGGTTCATGAGTTCGCAGTCCGGTTGGTGGCGCAGATTTTAGAAGTTATTGTGAAGAAGGAGGAGCCTCTCTGCTGCTTTAATTGCGGGTTTCATTCACGCCACTGTGACGCCATTTAAGCGATCAGACTAATTCCTCGGCACTGCTATAATGGATATGAGCCCCAAATCTGTGTTGTCTAAATTAAATCTGAACGAACGGTTCAGATTTATTTTTTTTAATAAAATTATTTTAATAGTTATAGAATATAAAATAAAAATAATCCATGAATTGTAGATTTTTAAAAAATGATTTTTTATTTAAAATTTATTAGTTATAGTCCATATCATATCACGCATAGGTGATGGGCATGAAAACGGGTCCCAGCTATACTATGCCTCCTTCGCTTCTTCATCCAATCAAAATCAGTGACTTCTAGATAGATCCTGCTTTTATTTGTAACTTGTTTTCGACAAGTTTTTCTACCTTACATTCATGCATTATAAATACGATTCTTCGTACACACACGCACACACACATAGATATATATATATATATATATATATTAGATTTCAGCTTAGGAACCCGGTAAACTAATATATATGTCAGTATTTTATTTTTCGTGGGTAGATTCCAAATGAAAGAGGAAGCAGGGATCTGTAGTGCAAGGAAGAGGGGTTCAACAGAGAGCATAAACAAGATGATTCTGAATAATATCGTTAATCTAATTTGTTTGTGGGTACAATCCTTATATTTAATTAAAGTCTAAGCCACTTGCTAACTATTCTGTTAAGAAACTAAACTTAGTCACGACTTACGATTAATAATCAGACTTGTTGGGTTGGGCTCAAGGCCCATTACATGGACTAATATGCAATATATTCCCGTGACGTAGGGTAGCCTGGGAAAGTTTATATACAGCGTCATAAGCACGAGTTCCGGGTCAGTTGCCATTTAACAGAACAAAAACGTCAGGTCAACGACAGTTAACACGTATAATAAAAGATAAACTCATATCCTATAGATATGGGAATTCAATTTTTGGTATTATTGTGAGGACTCTTTTAGTAGACGATCTTATAAATTATCTATAAGATCTCTGTAAACCCTGGGAATGTACTATGTTCTTGGTAGGAGACTAGTGTCAAACTCACGTAAACGTTTTTTTGTATAAAAAAAATGCCAATGAGAGTTAACATAGATGATAAGGAACGGACTCGTATCTCATAAGGAATCGAGTTCAATTCCTATTACCGTTGTGAGAGCTCATTTGATAGGTGATCTCGTAAATCTCCTGTAAGCACTCTCTAAACTCTAAGGCTATCCCTAACCTTGGTAGAGGATTAATGCCGAACCTATCTAAATTTTTTTATTAAAAAAGAAAGAACAAAAACTCCTATACCTACCTATATATCCGTTGCTATCCACATTTTTAATCAACAGTAGAAGACAAAAGTGGATACAAAGATTTAATTAGAAAGCATCAACAAGGATTAGTTTAGTATTCCCAGGAGTTTTACTGGATAACATGTTATGTTTGTTTGTATTGATTTTGAAGCACAAATATGTATGCTGGTTTCTAAGTCATAGACTTATGTCCCTTTTGAGATCTTCTATTGCATAAACAGTTTAATTGGCGTATTGCTTTTTCCAAGTTGTACGCAAATAAAGTGCATACCCAGTAATGTTTTCTCTGGGCAACAAACCAACGTCTAATTCATTCCGCCGCCAAACAAATAACTCTCTATTCTTTAGTATATGAATCTAAACGTTTATTGTGGTAGAAACTTGTACACAAATAAATACATATAGCCACAAAACAGGGAGGGAGAGTAATATAATCTTAACATTGCATTAAAACACAAGACCTAAGGCGGTATATATAGATGATGATGATGCGCTTCAAGGTGATGGTTCAATTTGTGATGTGGCAACGAAGCGGCGCCAGTACCAGTGTTTCTCCCATACGGTATACATAGAGTCCAACGGGATTCCTTTGGTCTCGGGCAAGAAAAATATAATGAAGATGGTCATCACTAAGATCCAACCCCCATAGAATAAGAATACTCCGAACTTGAAGTGGCACAACATGGTCAAGAACGTCTGGGATAAAATGAATACCGTCAAGAAGTTGACTGCTACGCTTATGCTCTGCCCAGTTGTTCTTATTGGCAACGGGAATATTTCACTCGGAATCAGCCACGTCAACGGTCCCCACGACCAACCAAAACCAATAGCGTACAGACACATAAACACCAGCACCAATATTGCGCTCCCCTTTGACAATTCCTTTGCCCCGTGAGTACCAGTCGCCTCTGCCAGCACAATCGCCACCGCAATCTTCATAGTAATGAAAGATCATATACTAAGTATTAACCACCCGTATACAACAAAGAAATGGTAGAATGAATTATATTATAGTTATCAATATATAGTGCTTGCTTACCTGGAAGACAAACATCTGAATGCCCCCTGCTATGAACAGGATTCTTCGACCGAAGCGATCCACGATGGTGGTGGAGACGAGGACGGAGCCAAGGTTGACGACTCCCAATATGATGGCGGAAAGTAAAGCGGCGTCGTTTCCGAAACCCACAGACTGGAAGAGGTTAGGTGCATAAAATGCGACGATGTTGATGCCGGTGAGCTGCTGGAAAAACGGGATGGCGATGGCCATCACCAAGTGAGGGCGATACTGCCTCCGAAGAATGGATACGAAAGGTTCTTGCTTGTTGGCTTTTGAAACTTGGGACCACTTGACGAGTTCCTGTAACTCTGGTTCCACGTCTGTATCGGAGCCTCTGACTCTTACCAGAGCTTTTCTGGCTTGGTCTATCTTGTTTCGTTCGACTAAGCTGCTGGGAGAGTCTGATATGAGGAAGGCGCCGATTGCAATGAGGGCTGCAGGCACTATGGCGAGCCCGAGGGAAAGTCGCCAGCCCCAAGGGTGCTTGGACGCCCCAAAGTTAATGCAACCGGCCGCCACCACCCCCAGACTCAAGAAGAATTGGAACCCCGCGTTAAATGCCCCCCGCCACTTCGCCGGAGCCACCTCCGATAAGTATACTGGAGTCGCCTGTTCCATCATCCATCGCAAAATCTCTTCTTAGTCTTATTTTTTAATTATTATTATTATTAATTAATTTGTTATCAGATTATTGAATTAATACATAGATTATATGTTATCTCTACTATAGCACTATGGTATATATTCTCAGAGTTAATGAATCATGATCTACTTGATACGCATGAATAATATTCCCACATTTAATGATTTTAATTTATGAATGAAGGAGGGGAATAAAATAAAATGATAAATGAAAATTATAATTGGGTTTTTCAGTTTTTGAATATTGGAAGTCATTATATATCATATATTTATATTGTAAAATGATGTTTACTGTTATAAATATAAATTTCTAAGAAATTACAGACATGAAAGAGTAACGGTATATTTGGGCCTTTTTTATTAACTTAATCACGGCAGATATAAAGCTATTTAATTCAAACTCAAAAAATATTTTTACGCATGATGGTTACCTGATTAGTGAAGCCAACCCCAATACCGAGGAAGATGCGACCCAAGATGAGCATTGCAATATTTTCAGAACCTGCATTAAGGGCACCGCCAACAAGAAAGGTGAAGCCACCTAAGATTATGGTGTTCCTCCGACCAAATGCCGCCGTCACTCTGCTCGCCATCAGTGAAGACGCTAAACCAGCCAGGTACAGCGATGACGTGAATAATGTCAGCACCTGACTGTCGTACACACAGTATATATTTATGTCTGCCCTCGCCATCTTTCTCAGTATCTTCGGGAAGAATTTCTCCAGAAACGGCGGCATCGTCGTCACTCCTCCTGAATTTTAATATCAATTTCAGAATCATTAGCTTCTCTAATCTAAATAACATCTTACAAAATCACTACAGCTTGTATACCATTAAGAACGATGACTTGAGTAGAGAAGAGCCAAAGAACGATATATAAAGGAGAGGTCTGAACCTGAAATTCCGATGTCATATCCGAAAATGAGTCCGCTGGAGGCGGCAACGATGCAAGTAATGACGACGGAGAGCGTTATCCTGCCATCGAAGCCACCAGGTGTGTCGACGGCCATGCCCCCGACCGCCATTTTCAATCTTCTCTGCTGCTAACGCCGCTAACTCCACCAGGCTCCTCTGCCGACTGATTTACTTGTACATCTTCATTCCCGCATTTAATTACTCTCTTTGCTTACTATAATATGCGTCCCACTAGCCACCCGCACCTAACGGTTACGTATTAAATTAATTACGTCACATTTGTTTAGCTTACTTTGACTATTATATATACATCAGTATGTAAGAATACAGTAACGGTTTCTGTGATCGAGTGATGGAATGACTTGTGTTACATATTATTACTGATTAATAAAATCACATGGTTTGGAAAGCTTCCACGGACTGCAACTAGTTCTAATTTATTCGTCTTTGAAATTTCGGAACTAAATTCGTTTGTTATATATCTAGTGTATGAGGTAATCAACCTCTAACGACTTGACATTAAAAATTGGAGTCAAACTAATTGGCTATCTTCATGAGAATGATTTTTTTTTTTCGTTTTTAAATGGGTGTAGGTATATATATATATATATATATACCATAGCAGCTACCCGGTCAGTGCCGTTGTTGCCTTCAATCGAAAGGAGGAAGCCTGAGATATTAATTAATTCGGGGGAGGCAGGCGGCAGCAATTATAGTCTATCTAATCGTGATCATTTTAAAGGATTACACCGGAGATGACAAAATCAGCTTATACTTTATGCATAATTGCATATATATATATATATATATATATATATATATAAGGACAAGCAAAAGTACACAGAATGTGTACTCAGAGCAAAAGATGAAGAATTGAGTGTCCGGCTAAGCAAATAAATGAAGAAGATAGTTGCCGAAGACTTGGTCTATATATATTGTTTGGACTTTCGATTTTGCAGCTTTGAATTCCTGTGTATTTTATATATTAGCATATTTGATAGCCGATAAGTTGACAGAAGCCATGAGACAAAATATCTGATGACATCACAATCAGCTTAAATCAGATTTAGAAATAAGCAACTTGGAAACTACACATGGTGGGAAAAGATCCTTGAATTGGCCGGTATAACAAGCTGTGCTTTTCAAACGCAAGATTCACACAAAATCATGGGCATACAATCTTCTTGAGGGCATGAACAAAAGAATTGGGTTAATAAGACGTACATGGCTGAATCATATTATTATAGTAAAGAAGCCCCACGAGAGATGGTACTTTGTGTGTGTGTGGGTGGCAAGGGAAACTTGGAATACTGCAGATGAAATGGAGGGGGAGGCGATTAAAATATCGGCGACCAAATGTTGAAAAGGACCAGAATGATATAATGGCGATTTGGCAAGTGAGCGCTGCGCAGGAGACCAGGTCCAAGCTGTTGGCTGGCAATATATATTAACATCACACTCTTTCAAAATTCTGTATTTAATTTGTCGTTCAAATTCAATTCTTTCGGGAGAAGATAAGACAGAGAAGATTTTAGATCATCATCCCCCTAATTGCATGTTGCTTCTAACTACTAGTTTCTAACATGCTTATCCTTATTCATGAATTGGTCATATATATCTTCTATCTAGCTTCCAATAAATTATACGCCAGTCAATGCACGGGACTTTCAATTCATTTTAGAATTTATAACTAATTTAACACTATCAGACAAAATATTACTTAATAATGTGGCCCACAACATCGCTGGATCATTTGAGCCTGCGACCCCCGTAGCGGGTAGGTCCAAGTGATTTATTACTTGGATCCAATCCAATAGGTACGTTTTCGCCATGACCCTTGTATAATAACTACATGTTGCAAAATGTTTAAATCTAAAATTGAATAAATTCTTTAGCATCAAGAAATGATTAAATTCATTTATTTATGCCCGATTTCATTCACATCTTAAATTTTGAAATTTCATGCACACCGCCTATGAAATATTTTAACTAAACAAGTTTGAAAATTTGAAATTCTTTATTTGATCCGTACCAATAAGCATTTACTTCTCATTAAATTTTATCAATGTAATCAATTATATATCATCTCAGTATTCCAAACAACAAATTGCAGGGGAATGCAACAGGCCTAAGGCCACAAATCAAATTGGCCGGTTGCAACAAATTTTCAGGATTCCTGTAGGTGAATGGTCCAACAAGGCAGTGTGTGCCTCCATTACCTTCTCTTTGGACAGGTGGCTAACTTCGACGCTCCAAGGTTTCTGGGGCATCCTTATGGTTGGAAGTTACTATGATACAAAGCAACACTTGTAACAAGTAATAACATAATCAGGAACAAAACCCAAAACACTTCATTGAAAGTAGACACCGAGGACAACATAAGATTATGGACATTCACCCAAGAATTAGTAGCTGGTCCCTTTTAGGTCAAAACGTTAAGAAACCTAGGCCATGAGTTCCCGAAACCCGGGATACGAGGTCAAATAATATAATAACACATCCTCACTGTTAAACAAAACCAGACGGTATACAGATCACTGAGTTAGACCCTAACATGTTATACCAATGCAATGCTGCTCTCTCCACCAGGTGGCTTCCGCACGCCTCCTAGGTAGTCTCTTGATTCTACCTTCCCATCAGCAAAAATGTTACTCCCACTCATCTCCCTCTGTTTAGCAACACTCAACGATTTCTCCGCGGACGGTGGCGCTACATCACCCTTGAAGATGTCATTCCCTGAAAGCTCCTCAAATTTCTGGTTATAAATCTTTTTTGCTGTCTTCATTGGTTCCTCACTAGACATGGTCTTGCCCTCATCTCCCTCACCCTGTAAACCCACCCATATCATCGACAACTTGTTATTTGGAATGCACAAATATTATCTATAAAGACGCTATAAACGGCATCCCTATATGGACGGAGGATACAACTTATGGTTTCACAGCCGTGCACAAGTTGTACTGGGCACAATTTCAGTAGCAAAACCACAGACAACTTCCGTTTCGTTACTTATAAATTACAGTTGTCTACTGATTTATACTAATGAGTGACATGCGTAAACATCGTTACAATATAAGATGGAGAGATCAAATTTGAAAAGCACCTACGTAAAAAATTCAAGTTAGCAACTTATTGGGATGCATACCTGCTGTGGGGAAGTTTTGCTTTCGCCTATGTTTATGCTCCCTCTTAGCTCCAGTATGCGAGGAGTTACTGGTCGGGGTTTAATTTCTGGAGGGGGAGCAAATATGTCGTGACCAATGAGCTCTTTGAACTTTGAATCAGAAAGCTGCTTATTCAACTTTGCGTCTTCACTTTCCAGAGTTCCACTTAGCTCACGCTGCTTGGCCACCTCAGGCAAAGTAACGGGCTTTTTTGGAGAACTACTCTCCTCCTCGCTAAATGAGATATGACTTATTCCAGCAATTGCTTGCTACAAATTTTCAACAGCAATCAATGAGAATAACAGAAATCTAGTGCGCAAGTTAATCAATACAAGATAAAATGATAAATAAATCCACATAATCATATAATCACAAATAAATCCACACAATAATATAATGCTCTAGAGCAAATAACCAAATAAATAATACCTGGTACATGCGCACCCCTGTTTTATTTGGAGGAGGATTGGCACTGCCAGATTCAGATGCGTCATCTTCCCCGTTGGCTGCGAAGATTCCACTACCTGTTATCTCCTTCATTTTGTACTGGGAACAAGGTTTCCTGGAAATTATATAGAAACAATAGTAAGGATTAAAATTTCTTTCATAATATTGTAATTGTACTTTATAGATATCACACTCGCATCCAGCTCGTTTAGAATAACATGTGCAACTGTCAAGGAAATATTGATGCAGCACATCACAGTGAGAAACAAAAGATAATAAATAAAGAAGGAAACATACCAAACAAATCCCCATTTGAGAAAGTTATGGCTTTTGGTTTACATTTTTTCTAATAGCTTGCATCTAGAAAAATCTTTAACAGCAAAACCTACAAAGATGTGCTAAATAAATTTTAAAGGTGCTTCTTCCTGTGCTCTTTAAAAGCCATAAGAAGTGCTTTGAGAAGCAACTTGGGAGATATTTCTCAAAGCTGGTATCCGTGGCTGTAAGTCAACTTTACTTGAAATCTTACAACCATGGCATTTGTCAAAGCCACATGATATGTTTTTGTTATTTTAGATACTCATGGTATTTTATAGCAAATATTAGCAAACACTCTGTTAATCAAATTACGTAAAATCTACAAGCATTTAAATTGATTAATGCGTTATGATTTTAAAGGATTGAGAATGGCTGAAAGATAGAATTCCGATGATTATGCCAGAAGACTAAACAAGGGTGATGGTTTAACGTTTGATCCGCTCATCCAAGTCCAACAACTTATACAGTCCATTTGACCCCTTCGCACATAGAGGCAAAACAGGAAAGAAATTATGTATCTCGATAACGAAATATTCAATTCAACAAACAGTATGTATATAATATGTCAGATTTTTAAAAGGGATGACATATAACCAGAACCCAGAACATTGAAAACCAAGAGTAAAGCTAGATGATTTCTTAAGGTAAAAAAATAAAGTCGTGGCAGCTCAAAGGATGACTATGGTCATCTTCAAAATTTTACAGAAGATAAGATGAGACGGGAGAAGCAGATATCACCGTTTATTTAAGCTCTCGACCTCTTCGTCCGTCACCTGACCTCCAAACACCACCTTACTGATCCCATCCGACGGCTAACATCGCATCCCAGACGCCAAACAGAGGGGGGTGGGGAAATCAAATTACTCAATTATAAAAGCTCTACATAATGACTCGAAAGGGGAAAGTAAAGAACACGCTCAAAAGAGCGTAGAGATAGATGAATAGATAAACGATTCAGATTTCAGAGTAAGATGAGGAAAACGGGCACCTGGTGAGAACGAGCTGCGGAGCGGGAAGCGGCGGAACCGGGAGCCGGAGAATCGGGAGGTGGAGTTTCGGACCAAGTGAGCAGATCTGCGGTGGAAGTGTGAGGCTGCCTCACCGGAGTGGTCCTCTCCATTGTTATCGTGAAGCACGGGCGAAAAGTAGGAAAAGCTGTGAAGAGAACAGCAATCGGATTCGCAGTGTAGGAAAGGGAAGGAATAATGCAGATGAGTGATTTGCCTTCAGTTTGGGGAGGCCCAAGTCTTGGGTGTTCGAAGGCAATAGAAACAAAAAAGAATAGCATAAGGGAGGAATAGCAGGAATGAGGAAAAGAGAGTTGCCGGGTTTCTGGGCGAGTGAGAGTTATCTAAACTAAGACGCCCAGATAGAGGGAGCAGGAAATGACGACGACGGCCTTCTTCCGATGTGGAAGATTCTTGCTTTACTTTTACTTTTATCCAAATTTTTTATTTAGGAAGAGTTTGCTTTTCTGGGTGCTTTGGTTTGAACGGGAGGGGGTGTATTGGAAGGGAGGAGAGATTGCAGTAGAAGTAGAAGTAGAAGCTACTGTCCCTCCTTTTTATAACACAAACCAAAGCTCCTACCCACCACATTTAGATATAACCGTTCCCTTTTTTGTGCTTTTCTTTCGTTTCTCTCGTGTTTTTAAATTTTGAATTTGCTTCTCATTTTTATATACACAAAATCAGAATACGTTCGTTGCCACTTTGTTAGTCAGCAACAGAAAGGATCAGTAATTTAAATTTAAATTCAAATTCCATCCCGCAGATATAGTGCTTTTAAAATGACCAGCTGGCAAGTGCATCCAGCTTAGCGCCACACGTGAATTGTTAAACATCATTGCCCCTGTGGTTTTCTCCATAGAATGGAGAATCTGCCTTGCCATTCTTCTTTTGGTTGGGACTTGGGAGAGGAGTGAATCAGACGGTGGTGGAAGACAAGGGAGAAAAGAAAGCGTCGCAGCTCCATGTGAAGCGGATGGGCGT
Source organism: Leucaena leucocephala (assembly GCA_037074615.1). NCBI lineage: Eukaryota > Viridiplantae > Streptophyta > Magnoliopsida > Fabales > Fabaceae > Leucaena > Leucaena leucocephala. The sequence goes on along the minus strand of CM073517.1, from coordinate 2,266,118 downwards.
TGGATTCATTATTATCTCTTCTTCTCCCCCACATGCCCCTAACAGGCTTTTGCTTCTCCACTTCTATTCTTTCTTCTTTAGGCAAATACATGCTCTTGTCACTTGTCACTCACTCCTCCTTTAGGAAAAGAAAAGGGAATGTTACAGATGCATAGCACAGCGCTGTATTGGGCCAGGGTAACCAGACGCTGTTTCTCAAACAAAATAAATGTAACATGTGGCTAGAATTTAATAAAATGAGTTAATATCTTATAATATAATAAATTAAAATTTAAGTTTTTGTCGAGAAAAATATCTTGTATTTAGTAGTTAACAGTATTTTAAATGTAATTATAAAAGATATCTATTTTTAATAAAAAAAAAAAAAGAAAGAAACTGAATAGACACATGCCAGAGAAGAAATACGAGGCTGTATTTTCAACAAGAGGAGGTCATTATGCGTGAGAAGGCATGGCGCTCATGATTACTAGGTTTTAAATTGGCAGAGGTAAAGAGAGAGTGGACCCAGAAACCCGTTGAAGAAATTGAAAAGGAGTATATCGGACGATGTCCCCACATGGGTGTAGGGCAACCTAACTTGAAGCGCACACCGCCCACAAAAACCTGGTATTAGGTTTTCCTTCGCCATCTACCCCTCTTATCTTATTATTAAAACCCCGCTATTCAACTGTTCCTGTCATCGTAAAATATCATCAATAAGTTAAGTTGTAGCTTTAGATTTGGATATTTCTGTGACCCACTTTTATACTATGCTCTGATGAATTAAAGCAGTTTAGTGTCCTGATTAACGCCCACTTGAAAGATTTCATCCAAATTAACTGAATGACTCGCCACAAAGTCTACATCAACCTGTGACCCTTGGGGGATTAAGATGATGACTGCAAAAATGCGAAACCCTTTTCTTGTGATGATAACAAAAATGGCCAGTCAGTTTGGTGAGCATTTATCCTCTTGCGATTTTTTTAATTAGACGGTTGGGTTTTGAAATTTGAGGCCTTGATTATTTCATCAGCATGACACCCTTTTTTTTATTTTATTTTTTAAATAAACAAACAACTAGGTTATTCAGCCAGTGGTTGTTACCTGTTAGAAACAAAGGAATAGAATAAAAGTGGTCCTCAGGGTTTTAAGGTATGCACCAATACTGAGTGGGTGTGTCAATTATAACATTATTTAAGGATCTTATGATGGGTCTCTCAGCTTTGCGATGATATGGGGAAGCAGAGAACACAAAAATGAGAAAAGAGGGAGTCGTTCTCAGTGATTTGTATTTTTAATGTTGTTGTATGTACAGATGCAGAAAATCAGGAGTGACAAGACGCAAGCAGGGAGGAAGAAACATATACAAATTGTTATCAATGGCATCATATATTAAAAAGGTAATAATTCGATATTGGTGAGGGTGGTTTTTTATTACGACAACGCATCAATTTCAATCAATCAAGTGTTTTAAACTCTGGAAGATGTCGGCAGGGGCATGGAGATGACGTATTGTAATTTCCAAATTAAATTAATTAAAAGTCAAACCCACCAACCCGATAGCATGGAGTGGGCAACGGCTATAAACGGGCACGACCACAAGGCTAAGAGCCTTGCGCTCTACTGAGTTAGACGGGCAGCTTGTAAGCACGCAATCCTCGTATAATCTTCACCATTCATAACTACATACACAAACTACATTATGATTTAGATAGTATAACAGTGAATCCCGATTGATGCACGGTTCTTTGGGAAGTTAATAAACCATGTGTAAGGGGTTTGATGGGTCTAGTTAATTGCAATAACATGAGATTCCATTCTAATTTAGAATGATAGACACAGTAGTTATATTCCCAGTGTGGTTTACATTTAATATAGTTATCCTGATGCCTGCATACGTCAGGTGGGGTTAGTAGTAGTAGTGATCAAAAGGGATGTGAAGCTTAATTTATCATACTTCACCTGCATTATTTGCATTTCTGTCGTTCTGTACGTTTTTTTTTTATTACAAACATCAAAATACAAAGCTCAATGGAAACGCTGGTGATCATCCCAGCTCTACCTCTACTACAAAACCCAAAACAAAAGTCAGGCGCCTGATTAGAAAAAACAAAACCATGACTCTAAATCATGCATACATCTAGCTATTGCATTAGCAAACTTGTTCACTTCCCTGAACATGAAATTGAGGGCCACCCCGTTGCTCGCATCCATCAATATTTGAGCCTCTTCAATGTAATTCCGAACAGGGTGGAACGTTACCTCATCTCCTGTTATCAGGATTGAGTAGTTTGCATGAGGTTATCTCTTCAACTTAATGTACAAATTTGTCATCGACTCCCCGTGTGGAATCTGTGGGCGACCATCATGGGAAAACTTCAAGCCTCATGCAGTTATGAAAAATTCCCCAGACGATAGATATTGCAGAAAGTACTCAATTAAAACTGATCATCTAAATAGGAGAAATTCAAATGCCGTGGTACAGCAGAACAATATCTTCATCATCAACATCGATGGCATCCCCATCGTAATCATGAACATACATTTCTTCAGACTCAGAAGAGTGAGCTTTTGAGAGGAAATCTCTACTATTGCCTAAACCATCTGACTCCATCTGCTGCATCTCTAATTCAATTAAAGCTACCATCCGAGCTCTTTCCCTGTCCCTTGGATAGGCTCCGTAAAGGAATGAGTAGATCAAACAGCAGATTGCCATTGGAATGCCTATTGCAGTATACAGTGCCTTAGCCAATGATGCAGCATTCTTTCTATCCATCGAAATCTCTTCAGATACGGTAGACCCTCCGGGAATTGGTTTATATCCATACACATGCTGAGCCAAAAGTCCAACTGAAGGTGGAGCAAAAGATGACAGCAGTGACTCAAAAGACCGGTCCAACGCATATACACTTGTTCGAGCTCTCTCAGGAACAATCTCTGCAAATATTGGACTTTTGTCCATAAACTTTATCAATTAGCTTTCCCATATATCTCTAAGAATAACAATCCTATTGAATTCGAAAAAGATCAGATTTGTTTCCATTCTCAGTTGCAGATCACTACAAGCCAATTCTTTTTATTTTTCAACCATGAGCACGCATAAATTTGTTTGCAAGAAGAGTAAGAGTTGATTAATGAATATGTTAAAAGACCAAATTGTTAGGTGATAACTGGAATGCTTTTGAGAGCATAGTTGACAGCTTCACAATAATGTGGACTTCAGGGATCTCGGGCGGCAGTTGTTTCCGAACCAATCATTTTCCGATCTCAATGCATTATTAATACTGTGTTCAAACTTCAATGAATGAATGAATCACAATAAGAAAAGATGGAGTGTTATAGAAATTCAGGGGTCAGGGTGCAAAATGAATATAATAGGACAATGATTCTTTATTGGGATAAATGATTTAATGGAAGGAGAGGTCAGGGAGACTTTACTTGTTGGCAGCAGGAGCATTCCAAGAGATGAAGAATCCTACAATGATGAGGAGCAACCCATGTGACACTGCTGTTGATGGATCATGCGATAAACCCAACAATAGTATTGCTGTAAGGGGGATTGCTGATGCAGAGCTTATCTGTGCCAGAATTATTCTCCCAGAATTTGGAAATGGAGTAGAAAGGATATCCCCAACCTTACCCCCAAATAAACCTCCAAGAGAATTGCCAATCACAAACAAAGCTATGAGGAATGCTGTTTTGTTGTGGGAGAAGCCAGTGAGCTCAAGCCACATTGGTGCGAATGACAATGCTGACCAGGGGAAGGAGCCAGTGACGCCCTGTGCAACAATTATCTGGAATGACAAAATCTTTAGAACTGACTTGACTTCTTGAGCTAACTCTTTTACTTCTGACCATAATGTTCTATTTGGAATTCGGTTGCTAGCACTTGTACTACAGCCTGAGAAATGTGGATCTTTCGCAAAGAAGTATACTAAAGTACCCACTATAACACTTATTAGTCCAACAATATGAAATGAAACTCTCCAACCAGGGATACCCATGAATGTAATAGGAGCTATCAACACGGAGAAGAGGCCACCAACAATTGAACCAAGATTGCTTGTGAATTGAAGCCATCCAAAAGCCATGCCACGATTGCAATCATCAGTTGAGTCAGCAACAAGGGATTGTATTGCAGGTGCAACCAGTGCAAGGCCAATCCCATTTAATGCTCGTGATAGAGCAACCTGCATGGCAATCACTTCAAAGTGAATACAATCAGGTGAACAAGGGTCTTGAAAAGTGAAAACAACTGAATTAGCACTAGAAAATAAAAACCCACATAGCTTAGTTTCAAGACCTAAAGCTATTGCAGCTCAAAAAATATTTTTACTTCTTTTATTTCTAAACTATAGCGCCTGCACCACATTTGAGTTACTTTGGTGGAATTCACCGAATAGAGACAGACACAAGTCTTGAAAAGTGAAAATCATTGAATTACCACTAGAAAATAGAAACCCACATAGCTTAGTTTCAAGACCTAAAGCTATTGCAGCTCAAAAAATCTTTTTCCTTATTTTATTTTGAAGCTATAGCACCTGCACCACATTTGAGTTACTTTGGTGGAATTCACCGAATAGAGAGAAACACACACAAGTTATTGACCCTCAATTATAAACAAATCTCAGGTTTGTATAGCCACAGACAAATACTCTCTCCAGTTTTTTTCATATAAGTAACAACTACTTAAATTACGTAGATTAAAGTGTTAGCTAAAATTAGTAATAAAAGTTTCGGAAATATAATTGTTTTTTCAAATATTCTATTATTTATGAGGATGATGGTTGGGAGGGAGAATACGGAGGGAAAGAAACAAGAGAGAATGAGTGGAAAAAAGAAAGGAGAAAGATATGCAATTAATTGAGGATGAAGATAGAATAAACACACTAAATTTTTAGACAAATTCAAATTATTATTTATATATAGGTATAAGAGAGATGTTGCTTATAAAAAGTACGGAGTAAAACATAAGAATGTTGATTTTTGATATTCATGGCGTATCAAATTATAGATCTCGCCATTCTCCTCCCAATTCCCAGGAAGTCGTTATTTGAATCGCGAGAATATAGCGACAAAGGATGCCTATCACTGTTGGCGAAAAATAATTTGAATTTATGTAATACTCCTCGTTAAGTACACAATACGATGAAATAGAAAAGCAAGAAAACACAGATATTAATAGCAAGGTCGTTTATAGTGTCAAGAAAGAAAGAAATTGCGGCCATAACCCTAATATTAACAATCAGCTAATACCAATTTCAAAAGATCAATTTAAGCTCGAATCTACCTCTCTGACTACAAGCGCACAGCCTAGTGGTAGCCTAATATGAACAGGATCCTGGATTTTTAAAACGTAATGTAGGAAAGCGAGAGAAAAAAAAAAGTGAGGGGATATGGATATAGTACCTGAAAGAAAGTGGAGGAGAAGGCGACGAGGAAAGTAGCAGCGGCCCATAGAAAAGCACCGAGAGCGATGACGTGTGCCCGATTGTGTCGCACCGCAAGGTAGGCGGCTAAGGGATAGCAAGAGGTCTGTACAATGGACCGGAATAGGGTGAGGGAGCCCAGTCCGGTCGGGTCGGTGTGAAGCGCTGCACCCACTTCCTTGTAGACGCCCGGCAGCAATGATTCGTCAGCCCTCTCCATGATCCCAGCAAGGTTCACTAGCACCAAAGTCACCGTCTCAGCCTTCATCTACTCTTTCTTCAAATGCACACGCCGAGATATATCTACACAGTTTTTCAAGCGGCCGAATATGATCTAGATTCTAAACTTGGAGATATGCATATGAATCGAACATTCCTCTCTCTGTACCAAAAAATAGTGAATTCAACTTCCCGGTAAGCGAGTATTTGCATTCCATATTGTTTCAAAAACCTTGACGCGGTGGATTTACAGGTGGCCGAATTTAAGAGAGCAGTGTGGCACGTGGCCATTACCTCTCCTAATAAAACCGGTTCGTACAGGGTGTGCAGCGCCACGCTTATATAGCCCAGGACCCCTCTACACCTATCTGATATGGGACTCCAACAGTCACCCATGACATTCTCCCCCACCCAATCCTGTGACGCCCTCGTTACAATGGGGCCCCCTGTCTACCCCACACCTTCGAGGGTCCCCACACCTCGAGGGGCGCTTGGCGGGACATCGGAGTCGGAGCGGGTCGGCTTTGATACCACTTGTCACGTGGCCATTACCCTCTCCCCATAAAACCGGTTCGTATAGGGTGTGCAGCGCCACGCTTATATAGCCCAGGACCCCTCTACACCTATCCGATGTGGGACTCCAACAGTCACCCATGACAAGTGGGTGCCCAAGAAGCATAGTACAATGCCGCGCGTAAAATGCACAGGATCTTGAATATAATATTCGGTTTGGTAATCATAGAAACTAGACCATTCTCAATTTCTCGTTCCTTCTTCTGGATATTCGGCTCGGTATCATGGACTTTTCTCTCATGACTCTATCCACTTGCCGTTTTTTCCGTTTGGAGTTACTGAGAATTAGAAGGGCCGGCGTTATCTTAAGTGGGCCGATGTCGTGAACGGGATTTGACCTTGTCCATAGGCCCAAAAAATAACACAGCCGATTAAAAGACATGGTTTCATTCACTGCGTGTAATCATTGGTGAATTTCCTTGATTCCTAGATTTATTTGGCACTCTGGACTCGAGCACTCTTTTCCTTTATATATATATATATATTACTAAATCTGGGGAGAAATCAGAGTACATAAATGGGGGCACAAGCCTCTCCATTATGGGCAGCCTCCATTATTTCTCCATTTTCATAAAACGACGCCGTTTTGTTATAAGGTATAATCTCATCTATTTATTTTAATGTCTAATCTTAACCGTAATATGAGACACTTAGAAAAAAGAGACTTAGATCACTTGATATTAAAATTAATTGTTGAGATTTCAATTTATAACAAAATATTGTCATTTTATTTAAATGAAAAGTGATGGAGGGAGTTTTTGATGGAGAGATTCCATTCCCACGTAAATGCTTGTTCCTTGTATATATATATATACATACACACATTATTGGAGGGACTGGGGAAGTGCAGGGCATAATTTCCGGGGGCGGGATCATCCACGTCACATGGTTGTGGCTCTCCTGCAAGCTGCGGTTTTGCCCCTTCGCACGTTAAAATTTGAAAACAAACATCTGCATGTATTAGTATGCGTGCGTGTATATATGATTGAAATTTTTTAAAAAAATACCACTTAAATTTTTAATTTTTTATAAAAAATACTTTTATTTGCTCTGCAATATCAATAAATAATTTAAAAAGTATAATAAACAATCTAATTTATAATTTTAAAATTTAAGTAGTATTTTTAAGAATTTCTCTTATATAATTAATACAAGTTGGATCATACATAATGCGATATCAAGTAATAATTGCGGCATCGCAATTGCAAGCATGTACTAATGGGATATTCCTCATCGTCACGTTATTGTATGCGAATGATAATCATAATTATTCTTTAATTAAACATTCATACTTCGCGTGGGGGTTGTATTTGTCCCGAGACTTGCCTGCGTCAGCTTCCAATCATCGCTTACGTAAATCTGTGGCTGCCACTTTTTCGAATATCAGAGAGCAAACAAGGCCAATGTGCGCCGGTCTTTTTACGATTAGCTGCTGCATTTTATTTAGATTTTACTTATGTGTTGAAATATAAAAATATATCCCTTAATCGAGGGAGGGGGGTTTGAAACGGTTAATTTGACAAGCCGATGATTTTTACCCAATAAATGCTGATGCTGTGAGAGGATCCAATAAATAAATAAATAAATAGGGAACTGGTGGAATCTATTTGAAAATCTTACTCAGAATGAATGATCTAAATTTAAATATTAATATTCTTTATATACAAATTTTTAAGAGTATTGGAATTTTTTAAGCAGGAAAATGCATCAAATGACGCGTTGCGATGGATATGATCTGTAGAAGCAAACAAACCAATTGTATGATACCAAATGGCCAGACAAAGAAAGGGGCAACGGAAGCAGTTGGCATGGCGGGGTGAATGCGCATGCAGGGAGCGCGATGGTCAAGATAAGAATAAGTCGCGGTGGAGTAGGAGGGCCTTATTGGAGGAGTGGGGATTCAAAGTTAAATGAAACGAGTATAAATAACTAGTACTAATAAATAGCTGGGAGCCAACCTAAAAAGAGTTAGTTAGTCATCGCAACATAGTAAATTAATATTGGGGTCCTGGTATTTCGAATAGTGATGATATGTTATAAGATATTATTTGGAGGGGGAAATAAAAAATGGGGGGAAAGGTGACAGAAGTAATGGTTACTTCAGAACCACAATATTCTCTGGCAGATGGGGGCCACCACAAGAACACGCACATGCCATTCCAATCACCCTCCCCCATAGAATCATATCGCTTGCGTATTTCCATCCCCACCATTCATTCCTACTACTTTCCATCGCCATCTTCATCCACATCTCCACATCTTCTTTACCCTGTGACCATTCACCCAATATTCCGCTTTTCCCCATTTCATTCGCTCCATAATTGTTTTGAGCTCTACCCTCATCATACTTACAGTCGTGTCCCCTTTGTTGTCCCAAGTCTCAACCACTCCTCTACTCCTTCGTAATTATTTGTACCCATTCTTTTAAGCATATCAATCTAATCTAAAAAAACAATTGCTTTTAATTAAATGCCGCCGTTGTGAAGTGGATCTTACTATTAAGTAATACCGGTAATCCTGGCCTTTCATTAAGGATATGTAAGAAGGATATATATATATTCTAATTATATATAAAACTCTGCCATATAAATACAACAAATTAATTACGTACGGAGGATGCAGCGCTGGTCAGCTAAGCAAAATGTGTTTTGCTACTTCTGAAGAAGTTAAATTTTATTATGGAGAGATATTTTCAATTGTTTGATATCTACTGGAGAGAAGCTGACATCATTATGTTCTTTGTTCTCGTTCTAAACGCATGGATGCTCTCTTGTCTGTGTTCTAAAAGGTATTCAGATACTACTTCTCGTGAGTCGTTATGTGCTGACACACGTTCTCGTGGCCTCATGGCCGCTTCTGCTATAGTCTAAACACCCTCAATTACCCCCCGCCAATTCTCCGTGCCATTCACCCTTTAATTGGCTTACATGGCGCGTGTGAATCACGATTTTGATTACACCCTTTTCCTGGCATCTTCCTTATATTAACAATTTCGACCAATAATAGCCGTTTGTTGTGATTGATGAATCTTTGTACCATCCATGGATTGTCTATTTACGGCATCCATAATTAAGCGGTTTATTATTTAACTCATAACTTAGATCCTACACAATAACGGGCCCCACCGCTCCCTAATCATCACATATATGTAGTTTAGCCCCTAAGCCGAATTTCATAAAATCCTTCCTTGACAAGAGAACCGCCACGCGTGAGTGCTTAGTTAATGCGTCATGCAAGTCAATTTAAATCAAACCTCCTGTTTCATTTGTCCAAAAGATCTTTAGGAAAAATAGCAACGCACTCTGGAGGGTGGACGCTTCTGAATTTCTCCGGATGGTTATTACGCCAGAATATCAAATGTGAGCTTCGATTACAACATTAGCTACCTTATACCGAGTCCGTGTGCCTTTCCTACAATTCGGTAAACGACACCGTTCATCGATTTATTTGCATATAATGGTCCTTCAGACCCAGTCTTCGTCAAATTTATGACAAGTGACATCATCAATAAACTGTCAATAGCGTAACTTATGTTTTAGCCGTTGTGTAACATACGGGGGAAATGTTCTCCTACAGAACATGAATTCATATGCTGAATCAATAGTCCCGCATAACATGAACCTATGCATACCTTGCCGTGCAAGTTCACTTCCATCGATCAATATTCAATGCAGTTAATTCTCACGATTTAAATATATCCACGGGGGAAAACGTTATGGCGTGATATCGCACACCATATAATTTCAAATATAAAATCTGAATGCCATCCACGTATAAAAAGAGCCACTAAGACAACTAAAGGAGGAGAGAGTTCTCCAGTCCTCATACAGGGGAGAACATATATATTCGTGAGTAATTTTCATGATATATTAAATCCTGGTTAACTTTTTTTGTAAATTAACAAGCTTGTTTAAGTCAGACTACGTGGGAAGGGAGTATATATGTGTGAGGAGATAGTTGAGAAACAAGGATGGATGATGGAAGCTAAAAGAAGGCACTAATCTTGCCACCAATTGCTCCGCAAGAAAATGTCATTCGCCCGTGGAAAAGTAAGGCGAAACGAAATGATGGAATGGACAGTAACCGCATGTTTGGTTAGTCTTCAAAATTAAGCAAAAACCATGTCTCAAATAACCATATTTTGTCTTCAATTTTAACCAAGAAAATAATTATTTTAACTGATTTTCAATTTTGCTTTTTAGTTATACACAAAGCCAATCTTATAAATCAATCACAACCCGGCTCAATGTTTCAACTAAAATCCAAACCCAGCCTAAAGCAGCATAACAATTAGATTCCCAATAGGCGTTTGATGATTCTTTGCTTTTTCGAGATGTAAAAGCAGCTTATAGAGCCTCATACCAAACCCCACAAGAAGCCGGTACGGAGAGCGCTAGGCAAGGCTTATGGCACTATCGATCGCAAATAATGAGGCTACATGTTAAGCATTATTATACCGAAGTGGTTCTAATTTAAAATTACGGCCAACATAATACAGAAACCAAAATATGCGGTCTATTAAAGGGGTTAGCTTCTACGCATTAATTAAAGCCCGAAAGCCCTTCCATTTCCAACACATAAAGAAGGAATTGTGGAAATATATAAAAGCAGCGTGGAGGACAAGGTGGTTAGGAAATGAGATGATGATATTGAAGGGTGATAATGGAAAAGGAATGAAAAGGGGACAGAGGAATACGATGTCGCCGAATAACTAGGTAGGGCGTAGGTGTGGAATCAGCGCTTAATCAGCCACCACACTAGGAACCTTGGGACACTTACTCTAACCCAACAGACAAGGGCTGCCCTCCCCATGAATTTATGTCTCGTCTCTAATCCCTCTCCCACCTCCTCTTTCTTTTCTTTTTCTTCTTTGTTTGGCCGAAGTCACCCACCTGTCCATTTCTCTCAAACCACCGCACGAGGAACAGTTCTTATATACCGGCCATTTTTTTAGTTGCGGCAGATTCCCTTTCGCATCCGACTATGTTAACTTAGGCTTCTACAGTACACTGTTTTATCATTACCTCTGTAAAACTAAAAACAGATCAACACTATTCTATTATGGTTCGTACTCTTCTAATGTTGAGTGCGGTCTTATTATGTATTTATGGAGGCAACTAGCATCCTCATGATTCCCTCTTTTATTCTGTCTGTGGTATCCATTCGAGAAGAAAAAACATATATCTGACGATCGAGGATAAATTCAAAAGAGTACGTATCTTAAGGATGAATTAATTTATACTACTTGGTTATGCTTTTCGACAATAAATTTAAAAAGAAAAAGAAAGTAAGAAAGAGAAAGGTTGCTAGAAATGCTAACCACCAGCACCAGCACCTGCACTACGATCAACGTGATGATGATGATGTTAATTCATTGCCGCATCCAATTCTACGCTGTAATGATTCACTTCTGTACTGTTGATCACGACTCATTAGTCACCACATGAATCCTGCTAATCGGAGGAACAAATCCAGGAATCAATGTTGTTACCTTCCCCTCTGGTCGAGGTATTTTCCAAGTTGTTGTCGGGGTTGAAGGCGGCCGACGAAGAAGTACCAGAAAAGTTGAGTTTGCAGGGAGCGGCGACATGGAAGGACCTCAACTGATCTTTGGTAGCATGCCGTCCAATATCATGGTCGCCTCCGCCTCCGTCGCCGGTCAGTGGCATACCCTCGGCCTCCGAACTACTGACATGGGGATGAGCACTCATAAGATGAGCATGACTCATGCCCAACTGGTCCTCAAGGGAAGGTATAGAAGAACTCGGCTGAGACTTGGCACTAAATTGAAGAGTAGGATTGTTCAAGGTGTGAAGAGTGGGTGTTTGGAATGGGAGGATTTGCATTGTAAGCATGCTTTGCGGGTGGCTATAAAGTGCAGCCGCATCGGTCTGGTAGTTAATGGAGGATGAGGGGTTGTTACGTGTGGTAGTGGAAGCTATAGTATCGACCACATGACTGTGTAACATCAACGTTGAAGAAGGAGAAGGCGATGACGAAGTGGGGGATAAGAACAAAGGGTTTGGGTTCGGATGAGGTGAAGGACGCAAAGGGTAAAAGGGAGGCGTGGCGGTGGTGTCCAAGTGAGACGAAGCAACAGTGGAGGAACGCAAGGAGGAGGAAGCCGTGAGGAGATCGAGGCGACGAGAGTAGGAGGTGCCGGAGAAGGGAGGCGCAGGGATACCGGTGAACTCTTGAACCATGGCTCTGAAATTGGAGGTGTCGGTGGTGAGAACGGTGGTGGGTGCTCGTCTTGATGCTCTGGTTCGCTTCTTTGGGTTCCGTACCGCATTGGCGGGTGGTGCCGAAACTCCAGCATTATCATCGTGGAGCGAGCGCAGTTGCAGTGATGGGTCTGTCCTTAACACAGACTGCTTTGCCGATGAAACCACAGGAGCAGTGCAGTTAGGTACAGATCGAGGGTCGTGAGAATTAGCCCCGGTGTCCAAATTTAGGAAAGGACTGGGATTAGGGTTGAGGTGGGTTTGAGAGGAAAGAGATTGGAGGTAATTCGGAGAAAGATCAAAGAGATGAGGATGATGGGGTTGGAGATGGTGATGAGAAACGAGGGAGAAAGAACCAAATGGTGGGTGAGGATTGACAAAGGGCGGAACCATGTCACTCCGGGAATCATACTCTTCGTCCCCACTGGACGAGACACTTCCACTATTATTGCCAGAATCCATAGCTTGCAGATTAAGCTAATCCAAATATATATGCAGGGGAACAGTAAAATCAGCAGCCGATAAGGGGAGGAAAGTTGCAGAGAGATGGAAATCAAACTATACGTTCGGGTTGATGATGATGAAACGGAATGGATGGAGAAGAGAAGCAGGCATCTGAAAAAGGTATGGCAGTATCTTGGAATCTCTGGTGTGCAGTGGAAGCAAATCTTGTCGTTGTCTTTCAGTCGGAGAAAAGGGACGGTATCAAAAGAAGAGATTGGAATAAAATAGGCATGTATAGATCTCAATTATATATGATGAGGATAGGGAGGTTGAAGTGAAGGCCGTGGGGATCTCCCGAGGCTTGATCTTGTTGATGAACTTTAGGGTTTCACTTTCAGAGGAGAAAGGCGAATAAAGCTTTTTAGCGCTCGGAAAAAGAGGCCTAAGAGAAACCTAAGGGAGATCCTCTAGAGGAGTGCAGGGGGGGTGGGGTCGCCATGGGAGGAGTAGAGAGAAAAGAGCAGCCCATGGCTGGCCACAGGTCAAACTCAAACTGAATGTGAGACAGACAGTGAGAAAGGGATGTCATTGGCAGCTTACACGCACCCGCACACAAGCCATATACTAATACTAATAGTAATAAAAAGGAGCTGGTGACACAGGCAGAAGGAAGAGAATGGACAAAGCTAGTTTCGGATTTGGCGAAATCGTACGGGTAAGCTTTAACGAAGAATATGAACAAACCAGCCATAAGTGCCACCACCTGCATCTACTGTTTAAAATTCTCTTATCGTCTCATTCATATTATGTAATACATCACATACATGGGATTAAATAATTGATCCCATGTATATTCGCGGGAACCAACTGATGACTGGCGCGTCCAATAATTGATTATTCACATATTCCTCATTTGACGTTAATCAATCAATGGATAACTTTCTTTAATTGCATTGGCTTTATCCAGGATCCGTAACAATTCATATCTCAGGGTAATATTAATAGTAATTAAATATCGGAATCAACTCTACTGAGTCAGAGAATTTATGCACATGAATTCTTTAATGACGAGTGCTGGCGTATCTACTCCAGAACTACACCATGCAGTATTCCTGTGAACTTTTAATTCATTTAATTTGTTACATATATGATTGTCCCGCTGTCATTTTTTATTGATAAAATATGTATTCGTACCCACGATGCCGTGACAACGCATGCATAATCAACCGCACGATTTTAACACGGTATCTCAATAATGTCTTCAAGAGTATAATAATTATAATATAATTAATTCCCTGATCCTTCGAAGGTGTGGTCGTCTCTCGCTTTAAAATATGGATAAAAGGACGATGCCTGACGTGTGGTCATATATAATAAAATCAAAGCTCCTGTTTTTAAAATCTCAGTGATGCATTGAACCCGAAGATTTGCTTGAACATGTATTCTATGAGCACAATGCATGTTTTAGCAGACATATATAACTAGGAACTAGGTGCAAGTTTGGGAGTGAGAACCAAAACTAGTTAAAATCGAATTTCAATACTTTGTAACACAAGGACAAAACGATTACCTAAACATAGCTGGATGAATTGAGTGGCCGATTTCGAATAATTTAGGATCGATGATGAGAGAAAGATATAATACGCACGTATGTTATAATTATCGTTGTCGTTGACAATGATCCATATTTTATTATGTGTCATCGTCCCTCCACAATTACCTGCTTCTGTAGCAAATCATGTGTCGTTCCCAGAACGACAACATCTGCAGGCGCTCTCCCCGCCAAAAGAAACCACGTCCATATACATCATTATGCTCACCGCAGTTCCTCTTCCCATATAATTTGCCATCGCTCTATGCTTTTCTCACCCTTTATTTTCTTTGTTTTTTTATAACTGATGCGATTCAGCACAAAAAGGCTATTCTGTAAGATTCATTAATTCGTTCTCTTGTCGTTTCTTATTTTCCTTGTTCTATCGCCACTTTTGATCTGTTGCATCAAGTTAAGCATGTTTAATCTTCATACCTGGATATAGTAAATAATGGCATTTGAGGTAGAGCTGGAAATGCGGGCTGACCCGCCAAAAACGAGCCAGCCCGCTCCCAGCCCGCCAAAAAACGGGACGGGCTGTGCAGCCCGCCAGCCCGCCACTTTTTTTTTTTTATTTTAAAAAAATTATTTTTAACATTTTTAAAATATTAATAAAAAATTTCTAATGTTATATTAGCATAATAAAAAAATTGCTCATGTTATACTCTTAAAAATTTCTATTTTTTATAAAAAAACTCTCAAATTTTATAATTATAAATCTAAATAAATATTAACATAATATTAATCAATTATAATATGTAAACATATATTAATAAATAAGTAATTATCTTTACTAGTATTCGATAATAAGAGTATTCAAAATAATATTTAAGTAAAATAAATAATAGTATTAAAATTAAAAAAAAAAAAAGTGGCCGGCTGACGGGCAGGCCAGCCCCAAAATGGGCTGACATTTTGCCAGCCCGAGCCCGCCCCCCTTAAGGTAAAACGGGCCCAGCCCGTTACCAGCTCTAATTTGAGGTTAGCCTGAGATAAGGTGGGAGATAGCCAGGTCTCGAGTTCGAGTTTTGGCGTATGTAAAAAAATATTGTTGGGAGACTCACCCACCATAGCTAGGTGCGTGACGTGGGTCAGATCTAGATATAATTAGGGCAAAACTTTGGTGAACAGGATGGAAAAAAAAAGTTTACTTATTTGAAGGAGGACCAACGCCCATTGTTTGAATTTGACTTCTCATGGAACGGCTCATGATCAGGGAACCCAGTTCGGCGTCAAGGCTTGGCCCGATGTGGAGGCTTACAGGCCCCTGCTTTCTTATATTTAGGTTCTTTACTTTTTGTTTATTTCTGATAAAGATCAAACTTCACCTATGCTTAACTTTTATACCGTGCTTATAAAAAATATTTTATTATAAAAGATAAAATCCACTCGATAATGATCTCAAAGTATCTAACTATTTGTTGAGGAATTCAAATGTTGTTCCTGCCCCTCCCGTCAATTTTAACTTTCCCACTAATAGTACAAAGCTCCTTATTTTAATGTACTCATCAAATATGAAATATATTCTCTGCAAATATATTTTGTTTATAAAATAATGTATTTATATAGTATTAAGAGTTTATAGAGTTAAGTCTAGCGGAATTGATTAATCCCTCATAACAGAGCAAATTAAAGTTTAAATATAAGTTGGTCATATTTAGTACTCGATAGTACTTATAATAAAATAGTACATATATTTTTAAAAAAATAGTTTTAATATAATTTCCCCGTTTCTTTGAATGCATGTAATCGTGTCCTGACCAGTAAAATTAACCGAATTACTTAACCTTGAGCCAATCCACCCATAGAAAAATTATTTTTATATCTAATCCTCACCAGCTTTTACGTGCACACCGCCCCCCCCCCCCCACCCCACCCCACCCCACCCCAAATTTAGGCTTTAACAGTACTCAATCAAACGCTTTTTTTCTTTATCAGCTAGGCATCCATCTATAAATATCTTTTAAGAAATAAAATGACTTAATTTAATTTTTTTTTTAGGTATGAAATGAATAAACTTAATTTAATAAGAATGAGAATATAGAAGAGAACATTATTTATAATAGACACTAGGGGTAAGGGTGTGTCTAAATTTATAGTATCATTTTTTATTTTTACTCTATCAATTATTGGTTAGTCATATACTCTCACTGTGTTGGTTAACTATTTTCTCGTTCTCTCTTATCCACAGAGAAATGTGTTTTTTTTAAATAATTATTTCTTTATATTTATAGTTCTTAATCAATTTTAACCATTATTTTATTTATATAATTTGATTGCTTATATTTGATAAAAATAACACGAAGGAGCAAATATTAATCTACAACATGAGTAATGTTGTTATTGAGGATAGTGCATGAATGGCAAATTGGGAATCATGATTGGAATTATAGGTTGGCGGAAGGGTGGGGGGGTCACATCCTACGTGACACAATATTCCATTTACCCAACAATCCCTCATTATTTCCCTACAATGCAATTCCTTCCACACAAAAAGTTTTATTGAGAATATCACCGTTCCATATTTTTTCCACCACTTCATGGTTAATTGTATTTTCACACTCCAAACAAGATTCGAAAGATCGTACATTTTCTATATTAAAATGTAAAACCATGCCTGTCTTCTTGCGATGAAATTTAAGATTTTCACCCCATGACGTCGTTACCCGCTGCCCTAACACGGGATCAGAGTGATGATACGAGGGAACTATTAAAAACTTGCCGCGACTAAGAATTCGACGATTTTCAGAATTATTCCCTATCTGGCCATATTTTAGATAGTCTTAATACGGTTGAAACAACTTAAACGCCACACACACGCTTACTCTCTTAATCTGGCTCTGGGTATAAATCAACCCACTCTCAGGAAGACAGCCGAAAGTAGGATTTTGTTTCTTTACGTTTTTTTTTTCCAGCGAATTGTACGACCCCAAGCACAGTGATATAATTTGCACGCGTCCTTCTCTTTCTCTTCAGTTATTGAATCTCAATATTTTCATTTCAACACAATTACGGTATTAAGAATTTAAACAGGATATTAATTAGTTCCGGGCCGCTTTATTTGTTTTAGAATGGATCGAGAAAGGTATGAGGAGAATTTAGACGGTTGCTTAGGGATAAGGCGTAAAGATAATCAAACCCTTAGAGATAGAGAGGTAGTTGGAGGGATGGGATAATACTACAGGATTAGGGAATTGTGTGAAAGGAAAGCGTGCGTGTATTTTGTAGAGGAAGAAGCAGGGCATGTCACGACTCCTAATTATTTGGGGGACACGTTCGTACGTACGTAAGACATACATGTATATATATAAGAGACTAAAACATTGGAGGCGGACATTCGATCCATGTATGGTCAATCACTCAACTGTAAAAGTTTGACCGCTCTATTAAATAAATGGGAAGCTCTTCTCTGTTGGAAAGCCACACGCATGTCTGATAGTGATCCCTCTACCAGATTCTATCTTGATTACTCTGCCGTCGTACCAAATCCTCTTTCTAATCTTAACATGTCTCCCTCCTCAAATTAAACAATACACATTAACACTGCCCATTGCCCACACTACGCTCCAACCCTTCCAATACACAAACCTATGGCGGCAACGCACCCAACCCCTACATTTCCTCTCATTAACTGCTCACTTTAGCAGCAAATCACCGTTTTAATTGCTCCTCACTTGCTCACATCTACTATTCTTTACTCTTTACCCCTATCCCTACCCCCCTCTATTTTAATCCTTTCTTATATTCTCGGTCAAATCTCCCAACCCGCTCCCTTCATCTTAAACTATTCAACTCCCACTCCCATTCGCCATAATTTAATGTCCATGCTAGCTTGGTTACCAGATCAAGCCCCAGCTTCCCACTCACGGAAACAGCACACCACACGGCTTTTGCATTCTTTGCAACTCTTCAAAACGACCCCGTATTTTTAAATTCGCTCCTTTAGACCACGTTTTGATTTTGCGTACGAGCTTATAGATTAAGATAACGATTGTTATGCGGTGGATGCTTTAGATTAAAAACCCGGGCTTTGGCCCTTTACGTGGATTGAGAGTACAATGGAATCCATTATTCGTTTCGCTAATAACGATGTGACGACACTCACAGAGTGATCGACGGCGTTTAAATCCATCCAATCATATCACTCTGAGCTGTAAACCTTCCACAGCGAGCTCGCGTTTTCTTTGTTTCATCTCCTTAATAATTACCACTCTCTAATTTTCTATAGAGTCAACGAGGGTGCATTTAATTTAAAGGCTTGTCCCCAAACGGCAAAAAAGGTTGGTCCATATCATTGCTTATTAATTTGGACAGGGAAAGAAATCCAATCCAATCAGGGTAGAATCGATGTGGACAAATGCATGAAATAATTTTGTTGAGATTCTAGTCGTGATGTTTATAAAAATATTTTATTCTTAAATAATTAAATTTATATTTGAGAGTAATTGACAGTTCACTCTACTTAATATTGGTATCGCCAAAAAAGAAGGCAGATTTCAACCCTTAAATTATGAGTGAGTCTAACCTTTTTCTAAAAATTATTATACCAAAAAAATAAATATAGGTTTTCCTCTTATGCTTATGCTTGTGTGTCCATTCTTTAAATTCTACTCTACCCGTTGTGTCCCTCCTAAAGGTCCCAAAAAACAAAAAGAGCTAAAGTCAGTTTCTTGGAAGCCACTCTTGAAGGAGGCTATCCGAATCTGGGCAATCGTCCTATATATACTCCTTCGTGGCCAAGCCACATCACTTCATGATTTCCCTTTCATCATTTCTGCAGCTCTGTACTCTCTTCAGCGTTGTTTTTTCTGCTTCTGCGAGGTGTTTTTCTGGCACTTCACACATACACCTCCTTTTCAATCATTGATCTCCTGTAGAGGGCTGATTCCGAAGATTCATGGCAGGGGGGGCCAAGAACAAGATGGAGAATGAAGTGCGTTGTGGTTTCATCGGGACGATTGTCCATCTCACAGGGTTTAAGCTGAGGAAATCGTCTCTTCATTCACTACCAATGAAGGCTAGCAACAATGTCCAGAATGATCAGAGCAAACCAGAGTCCAAGAAGCCAAATCTTGAATCCAAGGCTAATTCAACTGAGTCGCACAAACCGGCCAGAAAGAGCCCTTCCGATCATCGAACACCAGTTGCTACCATACGAAAGAACAAAAATCCGAGACCTTCAGACGCTGCAAGAAGCTCAACATCATCCTCTCTCAATTCTTCCCATACTAAGATAGAACAAAAGCACAAGTTGAATGATGATAGCAGAACACAGAGACAGCCTACTGAGAACTCGTTGGAGCTTGCTAGAGTGAGCACTCATTACCAGCGAGAGAACGAGAATAAATCCCCCCTCAAACTTAGTGGTAATTTGCTTGCAAATAACAGCCCAAGAACTAGAACTAGGGATCGCGAAAGTGTTCCCAAGAATAAAGACGTGATGAACTCAGCGCTCAAGTCTCACACTAACGCAAGTATAGGTGTAACGGGTAATATTATGAGGAAGAGCACCCATGAGCTTGCGCAGTTACGGAGTCCCAAGGACAGAGTAGACCCTGAAGTGTTGAAGACAATGGGAAACGAAGCATATAAGAAGGGAAGATTTGAAGAGGCTTTGTCTTTGTATGAGCGAGCGATTGCTGTTGATTCAAACAAGGCAACGTTCCATTGCAATAAGAGTGCAGCTTTGATAGGATTAGGCCGTCTTCTGGAAGCAATCGTTGAGTGCCAGGAAGCTATCCGGTTGGAACCTTCTTATAACAGACCCCATCACCGTTTGGCAACCATATATCTCAGGTACTCCTTGATTAGTTTGGTAATACTTACTTTACATGCTCCATTCGATTGCCCAGAAATAATATGCGGTTCATGCCTTCGTCTTATTTCGTTTTCATGACAGATTTGAGATTATTGATGCAGATTGGGAGAAGCAGAAAAGGCACTAAGTTACATTGTCGCGACCCCATATTCTGATTCTGCACTAGCCTTCCAGGCTCAGTCTCTTCGCAATCACCTTCAGAAATGCATTGAAGCAAGGAAAATCAACGATTGGGACGCTATACTTAAGGAAACACAGTCTGCTATATCATTAGGTGCTGATTCAAGTCCTCAGGCTAGTCTCATTGATCTCAAACTCAATTGAATTTTCATACCTGTGCCATGCATGGGTGATGGCTTCATCAGCTTCTTGCTTCTTGCGCCTTATCCTGACTAAAATTTTTTTATGCACTCCAGATTTATGCGATGCAAACAGAAGCCTTACTTAAGCTCTTCAGACATCAAGAGGCATATGCTACCTATGAGAAAATGCCCAAATTTGCTATTAATTGGTGCACCAAGTTATTTGGTCTGGCTCGTACTGCTTATCTGTTCATGATAGGCGCGCAGGCTTACTTGGCAACTGGCAGGTTGGTGAAAACCTCTTATTTCGTGTTTAAGTATCTTACACATTATTCGTACACTCTGAACATCTTCTTGGAGGATATGAAACCCAGAATACATCTAAAGCAGGTCTTTTCCTTTCCACAAAACCTCATGAATTTTGCTAGAGACTAACATTACTGATTAAGAGGTCAGAGATGGTACACATATCTGATGCGTGGTTGATGTTTGGATAGTAGAGTCACTTGAACCAGAATAAGGAAATAGTTGGCTTTAGTCTTCTATTGCTTTCTATTTAGTATGATTCCAAGTTGATTTTGATTTGTTGCGGGTGAACAGGTTCGAGGAATCTGTGACCGCAGCTGAGCAAGCAGCTAAACTTGATCCAAGCGACAAAGAGGTGAGTGCAGTGGTAAAGAGGGCCAGAGCAATGTCATCAGCCAGAATAAATGGGAACTCACTGTTCAAGTCATCCAAATATACAGAAGCATGTGCAGTATACAACGAAGGACTAGAGCACGATCCATGCAACTCAGTTCTCCTATGCAACAGAGCAGCATGTCGTTCTAAGCTGGGCCAATTTGAGAACGCCATTGAAGATTGTAATGCAGCCCTTGCAGTTCAGCCTAGTTATAGCAAGGCACGGTTAAGGAGGGCACATTGCAATGCCAAAGTGAGTTAATTTCTTCTTTAATACTCTTATCTTCTTCTATTGTGCACTTGCTTTCTCTATTAACTCCTTTATTCTCATTTTGTGCGTGTAGTTGGAAAGATGGGAAGCTGCAATTCAAGACTATGAAATGCTATTGAGAGAAAAGCCAGGGGACGAGGAGGTGGTCAGGGCTCTGTTTGAGGCTCAGCTTCAACTCAAGATGCTGCGTGGAGTAGATATTAAGGACTTCAAATTTGGGTGTGATTTGGCTTTTGTATCGAGCCATGATCGGTTTCGACATTATGTAACCTCGCCTGGCATGTCTGTGGTGCTATTTTGCAACAAGGCAACCCACAAGCAAGTATTGCTAGTGTTGGAGCAAACCTGCAAGAGATTTCCGTCCGTTAATTTCCTCAAGGTACTTTTATTCAAGTTGTTTTTGGGCTTAAAAATTGGAAGACGCGATCTCAGATACTGTGTCTCTTTTATGTTGATTTGCTTCTTAGGAAGCTTTGTTTGCAAATTTAGGTGGAAATTGAAGACCACCCCTACATAGCGAAATCAGAAGGAGTGAGCTCTGCGCCAGCATTCAAAATATACAAGAATGGATCAGAGGTAAAGGAAATTCCAGGCAACAATCACGAGTTGTTAGAAAGATCTGTTAAATTGTATAGCAGCTGAGAACACTACAGGGAAGGCAAAAGAACCTGCCATGGAAAGTAAATCAGGCTAATTGTATCAGCTTCTTAACTTTGTGGACCTTGCTCACAAGGCAGATGACCCGACAATATTTATAGAAAAATGAATTCTTTTGTGTTTGTAATTGATTCTTTTAACTTTGGTTTGAGCAGCCTTGGGATTTTATATTGGTTTGGCAAACCCCATTTTTTCTCTTATCGATATTTCTTTTGACGAGTGTTTTTCTTTCCTTCTTTCTTTTAAGAGCTTGGTAGGAGTGGTTCTGACTTTGTTGTAGTTAGATAATATTTGCGAAATATCTGTAAATTCTTGCTCTGCCTTACGTTCGTGTGTGAGGAAAGGATTTATTATTTTATTAAAGGAAAAGGAGTAGTTTCATTCATCATCATCATCATCATTATTATTATTTTTTTTTTTGCTCTTCTAAATCCCACACGAAAAAGAGTAGTTTGCTCTCCAGACACGAAATTCTTTGCGCGTGCCTACACTCTTAACCTAAGCGCCATCTCATTTTTGTTTGAATTCGTCATGCTTGTAAGAATATATCCCATAAGGGATGATCACTCATGAAAGGTTGCTAATGGACTTAAATAAATATGTATTTCCTTGTTTAAAATTATAAGACACTCTTACTAAATTTATATTTTTAAGATAACAAAAATTTAACATAGTTAATAAATGATTGAATTATTTAAATATGATGTTTTAAATATTTTAAATTTGAACGAATGGGGAATGGAGTATCACATGATAGAAAGATATGCATATGAAAAAAATAGAACGTGCATTTATTTTGTTTGAATAGAAAAAATAGAGAAAAGAAAAGTAGGGGAGAAAAAGAAGTATATAATCCATATGTTTCCTCCCAAAGTTTTGGCTGAGTTGAGAGATTTTGGAGGGAGAGAAATATACTTTTAAGAACTGCCGTAATTAAGGGGGTTAAAGAAGCATAGGAGTTACATTTATTCGCATGGGTATTACATCAACATTTTAAAATGAGTCCTTTGCGGGATTCAGAGGAGGCCAGAATCAAGCCCGTCTCTGTTACGCGATCCCGTAACGATACAAGTACGGAACCATGAATATGTAGGAGCCTCGAATATCAAATTGCGAAGGTATGTGGTGGGCGAGGCGAGCAGGAAAAGATGGGTGATAGATTAGTGACACAGATTTTGCGGGTGAGCTGTTCAACTCGTTCGGATTTGTTCTATGATAATAACATGATTAGGGTAACGGCAATATATTTAATGATCTATGGCCTCGTTCGTCGGCGCAATAATGAAGAATTGCCAAAAGCGAAATATTCTGTGCCCTGCCCGGCCAGCTTGGCTTTTTACCCCGCCAAGAGTCACTGTTGTTGAAGGGAAAGGAATCAAAGTACAGAATCTATGCATGAAAACGGATATTCATTGCACTTAATATTCTGAATTTAATAAATTAAATTTAGTAGTTGGGATTTGTAATAAAAACATTTAAATCATTCATTCAAACCAGCAAGGCTAAACCCCTCTGTGCGCTGATGCATAGGTTATTCAAATATTATGGAAGATTATGGGCCTGTTTGAAAACACGAAATTCGCTATTTTAAAAAAAAATTTAGTCTAAATCTCGATTTAAAAAAAAATTAAAATAAATAATTATATTTATTCAAATAGATTTTTGGACTAAACCATAGTTTAAAACCATAGTTTTAGATAAGTTGGTCAGAATAACTTTTAGAACAGTAAAACACTTTTTAATTACTCAATTACTATTTTACCCTTACTTTTTCTTACACCCTCTCTCGTCTCTCCTCTATCTTTTTTACTCTCTTATCTCTCATACATATTTTTTTAGTAATTTTTCAATTATAAAATCCCTTTTTATAACAACTATCCAGACACTCATTTATCTAAAATTACTTTTTTTTATAATCTCTTTTCTAAAAGCATTTTTCTATAAGTTGACTAAAAATTCATTTTTTTCATAAGCCTATTTTTAAAATCTTATCCAAACACATACTATATATTTTTTTTTGTTGCATTTTCAATCTACAATCGGTATACAACGTGAAAATTATAACAAGTCAATGAGACTGACATTAAGGGGCGAAGGAGAGGCTGGTAGTTTTCCCCCCAAAACATAGATATCCTTCACTATATATATGTGACACTAGAGAGGCTGGTAGTTGTTATTTTTTTTATGCAAGTAATTTTTAAAAGGGAGTTTGTCTTTCCCACAATCTAAAGGTAGAATAAAGTCTTACTTTCTCCTAGGCGATACCAATGTTAGATAAAATAAGTCTTCAATCTGTCAAATATAAAATTAGGCACTCAGGAATTAAGATGTCTTCCCAAATACCTGGAACAACAACAAAGTGATACTCCCAAATGATCGAACATGCTCTAAATGGTCATATGTCTTATCCTTTCATTAACTAAATCCACAGACAATGCGTGGCTGGTAGTTGTTATTTTTTTTGTATAAAAAAAATTAGGTAGGTTTGACATCGGTCCCATACCAAGACTAGAGTATAGCCCTCACAATTAAGGTTTAGAGAGCGCTTACAGGAGACTTATGAGATCGCTTATCAAATAAGCCTTCATAACAGTAGTAAAAATTAAACTAATATTTTTATAGAATAAGAGTCTATTTTTTATTATATGTGCTAATTATCATTAGCGGTTAGAAGTTGTTGACGAAATAAAGCTGTTCCTAAGAGGCTTTGTTGCCATGAGGCTTAAATCCTATCATAGTTCAACCAACAAGAGAAAGTGGCCCAAACATTGCTCGTGGGCCCAAATTAATGGGCCTCAAAACCATCTTCATTTTGACTAGATCAGATAGAGAACTTCCAGGAGAACTAAACTTGCCATAATCTTGTATAAAAAAAAAAAATTGCCATAACCACTCGCCCTACCCGACAAACCTAAAAGGAAAAGAGATTTTATCATAGATCATGAGTGAGTTTAATTTTTTTAATTTTTTTTTATCAAAAAAAAAAAAAAGAAGTTGCCATAATCATTCTGCACTTCAAGAACCTTGACTGACATGACGAGGCTTATAAAACAGGGAATGCAAGCTCGTACCACCACGCGTCATGTGATTGCGAAGGGAAATCCGAAAAGCTGTACAAATATCACCCCATTAATGATTATTAAAGTGGGCTAAATCTGGGATATTCGGTCACTGTTACATTCCCCATTCATCTCACCCAACTAATTCTGGGAGAAATGACACGCACTGGAAATACTGGATACAAATATTATGCGCTAGTATCTATGTGTGTATAAATATATTTATGTTTATATATTATTAAAAAAGCCGTAAGCTGTGGATGCATGATTATCTTTTCCAACTTCGACTCTTAGATAATGGATCTCTCCCACCGCTAACCATCCATGATTCTTTCGCTATATCCGATGACATGTCGTAAATATCAGAGTCATATCTCGTCACCACCATATTCTCTTTTTTCGTCTCCTCTTTCCCCATCAACAGCTTCCTACTCTGCACATTTGTCTGCTCAACGTTTTCTTCCCCCTCTTCTGCGCGCGCTTTGTCTTCCTTTTCTTGTTCCCCGTTCTCTTTGAACCAGCTTTTTGCCGGAGCAGACCTACAACGCATGAGCAATAATGCATTCGAAGGAGGGACAGCGGATTCGGCAATCGTTCCGTCATCGCTTACATTATCTTCGTTCCTCGTGTCTTCTCCGCCAAAAACATTGTTTTGATTCTCCTGCAACATCATAAACCAATTGGAAAACACTGCCCTCGAGGCGTCATCGCTGGTTTCTTCTATACGCACATGATTTTCCCGGTACCCTTCCTCTTCATCCTCCTCCTCGTCATCGTCGTCATTTTCGGTGGTGTTATCCGCAGTGGGGAATGATCCAAAGCAGCGCAAGTCAAATCGTAAGGTTCGAAAACAAGTCAGGAATTGCATGATTTCCGTTTTGAAACCGAGAGAGTGGGCCCAGTTGGATCGTTTCCTTTGTTTTCGATCATCTTGAATTTTCTCTATCTCGTCCATCATACATTGCCAGTTGCTGCAAGAAGCGGTGTTTTGGCTAACCTTGATCTGTCCGGCACAAGTAACTTTTGGGGAAGTAGGTTCAGCAGTGTCGGAGGCGGCTGACTTAGCTTTGGCCCAAAGCAGAGGTCCTGCTTGAGGGCCACCAGCTCTGGTGCTTGATTTCCTGAGGTGGCGGCGGCGTTTGTCGGATTCGGAAGCCCTAACGGGGCTGCAAATGGGTTTAGGCATGAGAGTCCAATGAGGTCGAGAAGGTAAACATAGCAACAGATCAGCAGATGGAGGAGGACCTGCTTTAGCTTCCCTTCCCTTTATCATGCTTCTGTTCCAAACTTGTTTGTATCAGCTAAGGATAGATGTCTGGTTTTGGAGTTATGAAAACTGAGAAGAAAGCAGTGGAGTGAGGCTGACAACTTTGTTTCGCCTTTATTTAGGGGTCGTTCCTCTTACTTTATGGGGCCATCTGTTTCTTCAGATCAATTTATTTCTGACTGCGCAGTTTATGTGCTTTTTTGGGTCCCCACACAACTTTGTCCCTCTGTAGTAGCGTTAGTTACGTTAGCGTGAGAGAAGTGATCAGCGACGGAAAAGTGGCAGAGCCAGCGGGTTCAAGTGTGATGATGATGGATGACATTAATACAGCGCCGCAAAAGCAACGTGGGAGTGAACTGTGAAGAGAAAGCTTTGCTCCAACTAAAAGCATAAACGCCGCTACTCTTGCTGAGGTTTTAAGAGATAATGATGCTTTCACATTTTCTTCTGGCTTCATTATTTCCTTGGGAGGCGCATCCATCGGTGCCCTGTTTAACAAAATGCCATGGCCAATGGCTTAATGACACTGCCCAAATATAAATAAATATGGTCCCCTTTAGCTATATATTATGCCAATTAAGTCGCCTCATAAAATATTATTGTTCATTATGATCGTCATGACATGCGGCAGAGTTTTCCTAATTTTCTAGAGTAGCTTTTTTCACTTTCTCGCCCCGATGAACTCCCACATTCCTGCACCTCATAAAGATAAAAATGAAATAACACTTCATTGTACGTTGAAACAAACTAAGGCCCTATTCAAATCGTTTGAAATCGTTCTGCCCTGCCGGCAATAACACAGCCAGATTTATCGTCAGGGAAGAGCGTTTGCGTTCCCTTCTTCAGTTCATCGTCAGAAACACGCTCAGTGTTGAGAAGCTTGTCGCGTTGCGACTGTCCACTACGGCAGCGCTGCCATTGGAGGAGTTTATGTAAACGATGATGAAATCCACGTAGCGAACCAATTAGGGTTCATACGCCGAAGAGGGAGGGGGAGGGGGAAAGAGGCGGGGAGCCAAGATGATGATGGCAAGGGCCCAAATACTTTTCAAATGGGCTGAGGCCCATGAATCACTTTATAATACCGAATATTTTTTTTTTCATTATAAAAATTTGATGAAAAAGATTAGGATTATCTACGATTTAAGGGTAGGGCGAAATCTTTCTTCCTCCTAAACAGTATCAATATCAAACAGGGTTGAAGAAACACTCATCACTTTCCGATTAGATAAAATCGACGACGACTTGAAACTATAATATTTAGTGATATAATCCACTTAATATCATAAAAAAAGTGGGAGACAACCGAAAGAATGTTAAATTAATGATTCCCTTACTTTTGTATCATCTTAAGTAAAATATCAAGATGTTACAAGAAAAGGCCATCAAGATCTTGGACATCATATTTTATTGAGACTTACAAATTTCTTCAAAATAGTATCAAGTTAATTATCTAGAATTGTCTCTCCAACGAAGATGTTAATCACTTGAAAGATACAATTAATAATCAGGGAAGAAAATCATTTCTTACATCTGACGTCACCCCATCCCTCAACTCCTTCAAAATTATTTTACGTACCCATGACACCCACAGGCGCCCTATAATTGCTTCAATTTATTGGGGACGAGAATCTTAAAATTGAATCATCACGAAAGGATGCAAAACATCAACTTTAGCTAAAAGATATAGATAATACCTAACCGATATATGATATGATAACTTTTGAAATTGATCATTGTTTGAGTGAGAGTAATAATTTTAGGTAGCACGCGTGATCATGGTTTGATATGGCTTTTGATAGCAACCTAGCTATCAAGAATGAGAGTAAAAAAACAAGTTGGAGAAAGAAAGCTCGGGGTTGAACGACAGAATCCATAGAACAAAGAATTCGTTACGGATAAGATAGAGCTGAAAGGAATTATCATTGGAACACGAACTCTTCAATAAGAAAGACTTCTAAGCAACAACTATATATACGGGTCTTATCATCGATGAGCTGAATTCAGTTTTCCTTTAGCTGTATAAGAAATTTGCTTACGTGGAAAGTCCGGGTGAATGCGTAATATAAGTTTTATATCAACAATTCAACAGCATTTGCAAGGACTTATTTGTCCCTTGCATCACGATTCGGTGTTCTTGGACATGGGCATTTCCACTATCTGCGTGAGTGTGCATGTTTGGGACCCAACATTACAATCATTCACAGCATGCCGTCAATAATTGTACGTACAATTTACTCGGACCAAAGAAAATTATACATTTACAATTTACGCGTTCTGATTTTCGTTCGAACATCTAACTACGTTTACAGGATTACTGGTCAAGTAGAAGCCAGCGATTAATTTCTTTTCAAATTTCTCCTTCTCGAGATATGCAGTAAAACTTTAACATGAGAGGAACAGTGGATTTAATCATTTATGTTAAGTGACGCGTTAAATCCACATTCAGAATTACAGAAAGAATGCTCTCATGACTTCATCTGGGTGCATCACCAATTTCCAGTCGAACCAAGCTCGGTTTTGGTTTTGGTTTTGGCTTTTAGAGGTCAACATACTTCACGTGAAGCCACTGCACATATTCTCAGTACCCTACTCTTAACACATTTCATCAAATGGTGGCTGGTGACCCACTATTCATATGGGCATGTATATGAGAATCCAAGAAATAGTATATACATAAGTACATACAAACATATATATGAAATGAATGTGAGGTGGAAAATATCAGCTCTTGAATTAGTAGCTGTTCACTTTCTCTTTTTCTTTGTTTGTGCTGGGTGGGCTTTTGTCTGCCCGTTAAAACCCCGGAAAATGTCACACAAGAACAACCCATAGAGCCCAGAAAGGAAAGAAGATTTTTAAGGGCGTCATGATTTCGTGCTTTGAATAAAACAAACAACTTTTGAAACAGCTGTTCGTGTCTGTCACATCATCTAAGATAGTTGGGAAAGGAAAAGCATTTTTCTGTACTACGTTAACTGAGTATTGCCGTCAAAACGTGAAAACCATATGGATCAAGTGCTCAAACAGCACTACACTTACCAAAGATGTTTGAAGTGTCAGTAGCCACAGGTTTAAGACTAATAATGATCTGGAAATATTCTCTTATTTATATGAAGCGAGATTACAGTATATATTGTAGAGAGATGTATGTGAGACTTCTCAGGTAGTGACACTTGTACTTTGACTAAGTCTTAATGATATATATCTAATATCCTCTCTAGTCTCTACTACTCATCTTCTGCTAAGAAAAATATGACAAAACATTACAAAAAACAAGCAGAAGTGATCACGCTTCAGTATAGTCGTCAACATGCTCCATGGTGCTAGCAGTAACTTCATCAGAACCCATAACATTGAGTCTGTTGCGAAAATAGTCAAAAAAACCGAACGAAAGTGGCTTCGTGAAAATATCAGCAACTTGTTCTACTGCTGAGACATAACCAACTTGAACTAGTCCAGCAGCAACCTTCTCACGTACAAAGAGTAAATCAAGCTCCACATGCTTGGTTTTAGCATGAAGAACAGGATTTGCAGCAAGAGCTATAGCACCTGAGTTATCACACGACACTAATGGGGACATACAGCATCCACTTTCATCTCCTTTAGCAATGCCATGACCCACATAGTTTCTGTAACTGCATCTGCCACGCTTCTATACTCTGCCTCAGTTGTAGACCTTGAACAACATGTTGTTTCTTGGACATCCATGTGGCAGGGTTCGAACCAAAGTAAGTACAGAACCAACTTACATATCAACGAACTTCCTTGTTTAATTTGTACCCCAATCTGCATAAGCAAAGGCTTGGACACGCAATTGTGTGGCTGGTTTAAGTAGGATACCAAAGTGAGTGGTACCAGCAAGATAGCGCAGTAGTCTTTTCACACATAGCCAATGTGGAAGCTGCGGTTCCCCAAGATATTGACTAAGGCGATTGACTAAAAAAGCAATGTCAGGCCTTGTATAGCATAGGTACTGTAACTTACCTAAAACACTACGATAGAGAGATGCATCAAGAAAAATATCTCCTTCAAAGGAATTCAGCTGGATATTCTGAACCATGGGTGTAGTAGCAGCATTAGACATAATCATCCCAGTCTCATCAAATAATTGATGAATGAACTTCCGTTGAGAAAGAAAAATCCCAGCCTTTGAGCGATGAAATTCAATCCCTAAAAAATAGGATAGCTCACCAAGTACTTTGAGAGAAAACATGCCACTCATGTGATCTATCAATTGAGCTACACTATCTTCATTAGATCCTGTAATAACAAGATCACATCAACATAAACTAAAAGATAGATTGTGCCTCGATCATCACTTCGAGTAAACAAGAAAGAGTCAGCCTTTGGAGATATAAAATCTAAGCTGTGCAGAAAGTCTTGAAGTTTGTTAAACCATGCACGAGGCACCTGTTTTAAACCATACAGGGCCTTTTTGAGCTTGCGCACCAACTGTTGTCTAGTAACCTTGTCAACAAACAGGTTTGGGGAGGATCCATAAAAATATGCTCTTGAAGATCGCCATTAAGAAAGGCATTATTGAAATCAACTTGGTGTAATTTCCAGCTGTTTGTGACAACAATGTGAGTAAAATAGGAATAGTGGCAGCCTTAATAACTGGACTAAATGTCTCGTTATAGTCAAATCCCGCTTCTTGAGAGTAGCCCTTAGCAACTAGCCTTCCCTTGCAACGAGATAGTGCATACACCATCAGCATGAGTCTTTTTCTTGAATAGAATCAATTGATTCGAATTCATCAAGAGCAGGATTTGGGACAAGATTACCAGATTCATCACGAATTTGTGACGGTGGAGGCGTAACAGTGCCATCAAAGTAGTGGTGAAGCCGATGTTGTTTAACCATGAGGTAAACTTGCTTGCTTCCAGAGCAGGAAGTTGTTGTCGTCAAGCCGAATCAATTTTCAATGGAGGAAGCCTTAGAGAGGTTTCATGCCACTCCGAATGCGCGATCTCAATTTTGGTCAACCTGGGTGATACACTCATATTGTTTATTTAATCTGATTACTGAGAACAAGGTATTTGATTGTTCTTTATATATGATCGAGCTCTATCTTGTGTTCAATATTGTTTTTCTCTCGTTTTTTTTCCAGTTCCCTAATGTTGACGTGAATTTGAATCGATTTCGCGTTCCCATATATCACGCCCGTATTCACGTAAGGACAAACAATTACAGGAAAGCTTCCTCCTTTTACTTTTTCACCCATTTCTTCTTTCATAAATGTATAGGTTATATATCACTATAACTTGAATTTTTTGTTCTATTAAATGAGGGAAATCAATGAAAATCAGCGATGAAATTGTATTTTGATGCGATTATCTCTCCGCGGTTGGTTCCATTGATTATAATTTCTAACCTTATTAATAGTAGCGAGGGCTTGAGGCAGTAACCTTCTGAATTTTCTACCTGATTAATTTGCACCAGGTATAAACTTCGCTCCACACACACTCACAGACGGAATTCGGCTGACACAAGCTGACATCAATTTCGTTGAATTACATGAAAAAAATATCAACGGACATACAATTTGGTCCACTAGACTACCATCGACCATCCAAAATGCCTCTTAAGTTCCTTCGCTTAGATCCGTATAGATTTGACTTGCATTATACCAAAGAAATAAGAAAAGCATATCCCCTAATGTTGCCTTTTCTTCTGCTTTATTATTTTCGGTGGGAGACGGTGGGTCGGTATTTTTGCTTTTAAACTTTGATTTGATTTTCGGTAAAATATTATGCCTTTAATTAATTTAATTTGCGAATGTGCATGTGTAACTCATGGAATATTGGGGTGTGCTTCCAGATAACTTCGTGTCAATTGGAAGGCTTCGTGTGTGTGTGTGTGTGTGTGTGTGTGTGTGTGATCTTTACTGCTTCGAATGGTTGTCTTCTAAACCTGGCCTTTTTGATAATTAAAATATACCAAGAGGGGCTGAATGGGTATGTGCTTAATTTTTCAAAAAAAAAAAATAGCATGTGATACTGCAAACAATAAAATGCTATCCAGAGTCACATAATTAATAATGGAGGACAAAACAAAGACAAAGGATCATTTAAATTTGATTTAACTACTTCACTATTCAGTCTCATCGTCCCAATGGATTTTACACTAACAAGAAGCTCTTTTACAATATTCACTCAGAACAAAACATATAAGAATTTCTATAGAATGTCTGCTGCAACTTTCTATACATCATCTTTATATCTTCTCAAAAGCAGCATTTTACAAAAAAAAAAAAAAAACAATCAACCATTAGTTGTTGCTGTCCTCTTCATTAATTTTGTTTCAAAATTTGTCTTATATATATATGTATGGAGTTGAGCAGCTCCCCATTATTGTATTTGAACTTAGAGATGGTGATTAACTTGTTATTTCATGCAGTTCACGAACAAAAGCCATAATGTTGATAAAGCAATTTCAAAGCTATAGAAGTTAATTGGTCGATGTGAATTTTTTAAAATTGTGAATGAAATTAAACAGCTACTACAGCAGAACAATCAATGATAGGAAGGACCATCGGAATTAGTGGGCCGGGCACTAATAAAAAACAAACAAAAGAATGTAACGTTAGACAGAGATTCAGATGAGGGGAATCAGGCGTATTATCTTAGAATAAATTGATGGGATAGGTCAGATTGAGACAATAATGCTGTTCTTAGAATGTTGGCCCTGCTTTATTTCGCTAAGTACATTCAACTGGACTCCATAATATAATCGCAAAAGTGATAAGGAGAAAAAATATGAATGTTATGGCAGAACAAAAGGCGGGTAGCTAGCTAGTGGATTGAAAATTGAAGTTGAGCATAAATATTGAGGAGCATAAAAATGATATATATATATATATTGTGTACTTCAAAAACATCATGATTGATAGTTGATACCAAAGATTCAAGTGTAAAATCTGGCGTGCATGCCAAGAACGTCCTTGGCCACCTTAATACAATTTGAGGTTTATACCTTCAAATTGGGTACCATCTAGTATATCTCATTTTAATTAGCTCGAGGGGAAAAGAAAAACTTCACAACTTTAGAAGCTTCAGAGTGAATTGCCCTTGACCCAATGTATAGGCTAGGAATAAGAACCAATAGACGTTAGTCACATTGGAAGAGATTTTGATTGTTTAAAACCGAGATTTCAAGTTCAGGTGTATGTGAATACAAAAAACATCTCAGAAAATCATTCTCAATTGAACCCCGACAATACTAAAATCTAATATATTCAGATAACTATATAAGAAGAGGGTGTGAGGGAATAGATGGAGGAATGGAGAAGAGAGAAGAAAGTGAGAGAGGGATGGAAGTGGGGGTGGTGGGGATGATTGGAGGATGGTGGAACCAGCAAGTGGGCTTCCCACTAAGCGATGATGAATCATTTCATGGCCAAAGGCAATTGAGTTGTGAATGTGTGGGGGGTGGGGGTCACATCAAGCAAAAGCCATAACCGTACCCTCCCTTGTGAGCCCCTCCGAATGCAGCGACTGGTTCCCTCCCGGTGGGGCCCTTCCCGTGATCTTCTCCCGCCGGCGGCCCTGGTCGTTTTTTCAGTTACTTTGTATGCTTGCAGATTATACTTTCCACTTTGGGATAAATCTTGTTGGATCCCGGATCCCTTCATTTTCTTCACTTCCGGATTTGGTAACCAATTGCAGCCTCGCTTCTTCCCACTACAATTAACCGATTTCTTTTACTTATTTACTTTGGTACTGCCTAATGCATCCCTTCATTTTCAGAGCTAGATTAGTCTCACCGATGCAAACTAACCTGCTTTCAGTGGAATTCCCTATCATTATTTTTCTAACATCGTGCATATAATTTTCATAGCTTTGTCATATGATTAGTGCACTTTTAGTTTTCATCCTCAATGTACTTTTTGATTAGTGGGAGGTTTTCACGCACCATGCAGCAGTTTTTGGTCGTCACCTGTCCCACGCTAACCTTCCGTGTTGAGATTAACCCCACCCAGAAAAAGGGTACTAATCGAGAATTATTCAGGGACTTTCTATATAGTGGACTAGCTAAATTTTGAATTAACGAACAAACCTTAGTTTGTGTGAATGCTATGCACCACCGCAACTCCTTTTTTTCCCTATACTATTTTTTGTCGAGCAAACAGACAACACTCACACGTTTTTTAACATTCCATCTTTTCAATCAAAATTCTGAAATCCTTTGCTCATTCTTCACCCAAGGAATAAATGTATGTATGCATACATGTATAAGGAGAAAAATGGAAAAAACTCCGATGCGAGTTCGAGTGTAGTCTCACTGGAATTTCTTTTTTGATGATCAACTACATGATGCTATATAAGACTCTGACAGATGAATTAAAATTAATAATATGCTATATTTTGAGTTGACGTGATAACTGCGGTACGTTCATCTAAAACTAGATGGGGTGAACTGAAGATGAGATGCAAGGATTACATGCATGCATGTGGCAAAAATATTAATGGGAAGGAAAAGGTATTTGAACTTGAATATGAAGAAAATTTAAAAAATGGGGAATAATACAGATTACAGAAGTGATTAGGGTAGATTAAAGAAGGAGGAGGAAGCGTGAGGGACAGGAGAAGATGGTGAAGGAAAAGCAGGGGA
The DNA here is from genome assembly GCA_037074615.1 of Leucaena leucocephala. Taxonomy (NCBI): domain Eukaryota; kingdom Viridiplantae; phylum Streptophyta; class Magnoliopsida; order Fabales; family Fabaceae; genus Leucaena; species Leucaena leucocephala. The sequence continues at coordinate 2,230,988 of CM073517.1, read as the reverse complement.
ATACGTAGTGTTGTGAAGGCTCAACGTTGCTTACTCCCCAAATGGAATATGGCATTAACCCCATTTGCCTTCATGGTCCTCCAATCAATCTCACTCCTCACTTAGCTTTCCCTCCAACACCACCCCCATATAGCTTCTGCTTTTATATTACTTTTGTAATTATGTATCCCAAGTTAATTTTAAAATATTATTTATATACGTATGAAGACATAATTTAATACTAATTAATGGGCTCCGACGACTTCAGTATTGTCAAGTCATTAAATCGTGAATCCTATTTTCCAAATTTTACTTGTATTTTAAAATGGTGTTGTTTGCCCACTTGGTTTCGTGGCGGAGGGCAACGTACGAGAAATGGGGCTTTGGAAGAGGGAGGACGGGGACAGCTGGAGAAATGACACGTAAGGAAGTAGTCATCACTCATGTAAAAGTAAACTATTGCGTCAATTCCCGTTGTCCTTTTTTCGGAGGGTCCTTTTCCCACCTGCCTTTTCTCGTTCCCCTTGCAAACACCATCCAAACTCTATTCTTTAGTCTTTAGTCCTTTACCCCAAAATAAAATACAGAGAATGGGAAATTGGGAAAAAGTTCCAATCGAATTTTTTTTGTGAAAAAGAAACTAAATCTGAGTACTAGTATACTTTACAGTTTACAAAATTTACAGAATATTAATGCTTCATGTTCATAAAAATTTATCGGACACTAATTTTTTTAAACGGGAGCAATTTTTTCTAGAAAGAAAGTTTGCCTAGTCAGACTATTTCACTTTACGAGGATTCGTCAGTAACAGCGACGATTATTTGATTGCACCGGGTCTTGTTCAACCCCCACCGTCATTCCAATATCATCATAAGCGCTTATGGTCACTGCATCAACTTCAAATATTGTTATTTAATTCAATGCACCAGCGAGGTTAGTTTAAACAGTAAGCAGCTCAGTATCATTTAAATAAAATTTTGAGTTTGAGTCTTAACATATATATAAAAATTCTATTGAGAGACTTACTCACTATAGTCAGATACGCGACGCGAGTCAAATTTAGATTAGTCGGGATAAAACTCTAATAAATTGGATAGACAGTTACAAAAAATATTCAACGCCCCCCAACACATGTTGTATCTGCTAGCCTCTGTGTTCTATATACTATTCCTAGAATAATCCCTTCCCCTAATCAATATATTCCTTCCAATTTTAACTCTCTGAGTCAAATTCTGCTTTAATATCTCTCCAAATCTATTCCCATGCATACTTTTTTTCTTTATCGGGATCTGCAATCCGACTTTATTTTGCCTAACCCTTTCTGACAATCCCGTGCGTGCATAATTTTATAACAAAACAATAACAAAGAATAACACTCGTTTGAATTCAATTCGACCTTTATTCACAGGTCTGTAGCTTTGGAAGCATCTGCGAGGCCTCCAATTTTGACTGTAGATATATGGGCCGGTAGAAAGAGCAGCAAGAGACAAGTAAAGCGAAGAATAACGCGAGTATCCTCATAATTATACATTACAGCACTGCTTCTATGAAATTGCAGGGAAGGATAGGGAAGATTACAGAGAATCATCCCCAGCTATAGATAAAACTGATGACACCACCTGATTAATTAAAAGCTGACCTCAGGTAGTAAAAAAGACAGGAAAGAAAAAAGGCCATGCATTATAAGTCTTGCAAAGAAAATGCAAAAAAGTAAAAAAGGGCGGGTTCATTCCAAAGAGAGGCGAGCTTTTGACTATAAGAGAAGAGAGGCATGGGTTAGGTAAGTTGGGTGGAGAGATGGGAGGCACTATTAACAAAGTTACCCCTATTATTGCCCTAAAAACAGTACCTTTGTTGAACCCCAGACTAGTTCTCATATTATGATCTCATGCACTGAGCAATAAAGGTTTTCAAAGCAAGAGAAGTTTCTCAATCCTTTACACATTCACTCCCCCTACGCCGACACACTTCATGTCATCTCTTCTTCCCTTTTCTACACGCTACTCCCATTCCACATTTACGTCACCACCAGTCACACCAAATTTAGTTTACTATATATATACTATACAATTCTACATGCTGTCTCCATTCTTCCTATGCCTGTGTCTTAAGTTACTCGCCCTTTCTGGTATATATTATATTCTATAAATGATGTCTCCGTAAATTAACGTGTGGCTGCGTGTATTTTAAGAAAATGATCAGACTCCTTATACGTGTAGACTACCTTATAGTTTTTTATAAGAATAATTAAAATATGTGATTACAAAACTTGATTGGATTTGATGTTGGCAGATGGAAATTAAGATCAATGTTAGTCAGATGATTATCGAGAAAAGAGATCGAAGTTGCCTGGACTAGGAGAGGAAGGGCCTTCCCCGTGTTTATGTATTTTAAAAAGTTAGGGACGGTCAATAATTCAACATTCAAAATGCTACTCCATGAAGGGACCAAAAGGGAAATGATGGATGCCGCTGTTTTTCAGTGCGGCAAATAATTGGACCACTTAGGTTGGAACACCGTGTTTCCTTCTAATTTATACACAGGCTTACTCGGGCTTTTTATTTATGTTTCGTGCCCGGTCAATGAAATTTAACCTCCATTTTATAATTCCACAATCTTAAGTCTACGCAACAAAGGCACGTGACCATAATTAATTACATGTAGAAAGTGGCAATGCCATTTCCTTTTTTTTTTTAAAAAAGAAGTTGAGAAGGATACACATTTGGGAAGTTTAAATTTGAACACCTTCGTAGCAATGTGGGGTAGGAAGTTGAATTTGACGGGAAAAGGACCATTTCTGAATGCCAACGTCAAACGTACGCAGGAAAACTCGCGGCTCCTCGGGGTAGTTTTTGATAAATGGCGTGCTCAGCAAATACTAAATTTTTTAACTATTATAAATTTATTTTCTAGCCTTGTTTCTATTCCTCATCATCAGTTGTGCAAATTACCGTCTCTATTTTAAAATCAGGAGACAGCGCAGTTTTTTATTATAACTATCTTTAAAAGAGACTCCGGGAGGGAGGTGTGTGCATACACACACAATAACTAGAAAAAGATAATACCAACTCCCATGAGTTACTCACGTTATGATGATTAGCAAGACCTTTTTAAGGAAAACATCTATTAATTGTTTGGCACTTGTGTGCTTCAGACCCCTCCATGAAGCCAAAGACAAACAAGAATAATTAGACCTGAGGGGAGTTCCATACATTAGAGTGGTCCTTCTTATGTCGATGCACCGAGATAGTGCCATTGTATTTTCTGCTAAAAAAAAAAAAACCTCCCGTTTCACCCCACCCTTTTAATTCTCCGGTAAAAACCAGCATGTTCCTCCATTTACTCCAAAACTTCCCTTTTTCCCTCCCATTCCTCAAATGCTGACGAGTGGTAAAACATATAATAATTATCACAATGAGTGGTGATTAACTGGACAAAATACGAGAATTTTAAACTTGGTGGGATGATTTGATTATTTTACACCTATGGGGCAGAAGAAAGAAAGAAAGTGGTCCCTCCAATTTCTAATTTAGTATAGTTCTGGGAAGTACAAGTGCCAGGGAAAAGAAGTGGTAGTTTCGTCGGTTTGTGCAGTGAGTGAAACCTAAGGTTATAAATTGACCACACGCACCCGCCTTGTTCATGACTTTAGCCAACGAGTGGAGGCGACTCTCATTTCTTTTCCCTATAAAGCTCCCTTCTTCTCCACAGTTTTCATACACACAACCACCATATACTTCCCACCTCTGTTCTCCTCTGTTTTTCTTTCTATTCTTTAATTTTCTCACTCCCCCAATAGTTCCTTCCCAATAATATCACCGTTCTTTACCTACCGTTTTCCGATCAAACGCTACGTGCTCTGAGATATATATAGAGTTAGTGTCGTGAAGATGACGAACCAGAATCTGGTGGTTCCTGATGTAAAATCATGTATTAACACCATTATTGAGGTGGCCGTGTCCATTTCCAACTCGCCTATGCTTCCCAGCACGGCAGTGCCAGAATCTCTGGTCATGCTTGGTGGGATTTTTGGGAAAAAGATAATGAAGAGGCTTGACGATGGAGGAGGAAAAGGTGGAGCCAGAGTCAATGCCTGGATTGATTCAATGAGAGCTTCCTCTCCCACACGAGTCAAATCCTCCATTTCTGCTTCTCAGAACCAACACTTGAGTTCTTGGGCTGTAAGCATATTTGGCTTTATCTGACTTTTCTTCTATTGCCAGGCCATATATCCATGGATGTTCTGACTTGACTCTGTTTCTGTTTCTCAACTGTTTAAATGCACAGCTTCATCATCCTTCGGCGATCAACATGTTTGATCAGATAATCGATAACTCAAAAGATAAGCAAATAGTAATCTTCCTTGACTACGATGGAACTCTCTCCCCAATTGTTGCAGACCCTGATAAAGCATTCATGACTAAGAAGGTGTGCCCTTTTTTGGCCCCTCTTTCCAACTCTGCTATTGATGCTTCAATGGAAATTGTTCATAATATATAATAGTTGTTATGTTTCTCTTGAATCAGATGAGAGCAACGGTAAAGGATATAGCAAAACACTTTCCCACGGCCATCGTGAGTGGAAGGCGGAGAGACAAGGTGCATTTCTCTTGAAAATGAAAAATGTTGAAGTGATGATTCATCATGATAAAACTTGTTACGGGATAGTCAATAACCTTTTTTTCCTTAAAATTTCTTTCAGGTTTACAAGTTTGTCAGATTAGCAGAGCTGTACTACGCAGGCAGCCATGGCATGGACATCAAAGGACCGACAAAGACCCAAGGATCTAAGAAAGTGAGATAGCTTACTCAACTTAGAGAGATGACTAGTACACATTTATGTAAAAATTGGGCTTAGTTTCTAAATTTTTACGGTTGTTTCAGGGTAATCAAGCGGCCCCCTTCCAACCTGCAAGCCAATTCTTGCCCATGATCAATGAGGTTGGTTTCAATTTTTGAATCCCTGAATTAAGGTCGCATTCCAGTCAAATTACTGACAAGTGTCATTTTCAGGTTTACAAGATCTTGTTGGAGAAAACAAAATCCGTGGAAGGGGCTAAGGTTGAGAATAACAAGTTTTGCTTGTCCGTGCACTTCCGTTGCGTTGACGAAAAGGTATCAGTCAAAAAATATAAATATATCGAATTGCTAAGTTACATTACAAACAGAGAATGGGCACTGACTCTGTTATTTGATTTCTCAGAGCTGGGGTGCACTGGCGGAGAAAGTTCGACTAGTGATGAATCAGTACCCAAAACTTAAGCTGACGGAAGGCAGAAAAGTGCTCGAGATCCGACCAACCATCAAATGGGACAAGGGCAAAGCTCTTGAATTTTTGTTACATTCACTTGGTGAGTTCCCAGTTTTCATGCAATTAATTTATATATATCACTTTCTTTCGCAGCTGAAGGAGCTCGTCGGTATCTTTCAAAAGAGCTAATTAATTATTATATTCATCCTTTTATTTCCAGGATTCGCCAATTCCAAGGATGTCTTCCCCATCTACATCGGCGATGACCGAACTGACGAGGATGCTTTTAAGGTAATAACAAATGCGCCGTCCAATTAAGCTACGGTTCTTGCTCGTATATCATGCCGTTATATATATTTTCCATTGATTTGGATCACATAAATCAATCATCAGGTGTTACGTAGGAGAGGCCAAGGGACCGGAATTCTCGTATCTCAAGTTCCCAAAGAAACAGAAGCTTCCTACAATTTACAAGACCCATCAGAGGCAAGTCTCTGATTCATTATCTACTCAAAATGATGAACACTGATCAGGTTGAACAATTAACAAACAAAACATGTTATTAATTAATATGTTGTTTACTTTATGTGGTTACAGGTTGAGCAATTTTTGCGGCGTTTGGTAGAGTGGAAGAGGAGAGTAATAATGAGAGTTGAGTATTAGATATTGTAAATGAGTTTGTTGGGAGAGACCACCTCATGAAAATCAATTTTTTTTTTGGTCAAAGGGGTGGAATCGATTAACTGTCTCGCAGAGAGAGAGAGAGTAGCGCACGTTGCTCCCGTAAGTTTGTGGAACACAGTTCGAGTAGATTCTTTTCAATTTGCTACGAATTGATAACTATTTCTTCACATGCTCACATGCACATGTGGATAGGGAAAGCCACCACATGTTTTATCATATGCTACTGTTGCAAGTGCCTGTCCACCTTCTTCCTAAGAAATGTGAATTTCAGATACTATATATATCGTATTCGTACGTAATGTAGGCAACGACGCAGGCTGAACATAATAATTATGGGCTGAAATCTTTAAAACTTGTCTGTTTTAGAAAATAATAACCGATTGTAACAAACACGTACCATGTTGAACATATATGGCGCCGTTGAACAAAGGATATATGGGAAATCTCCCTGTATAAGTGAAATTGCATAATATTATTTAAGCAGTTAATTTGCTCTTCTTCTCTTTCTGATGTACTGTATATATTATATTATCATGCATTCCAAAACAAAAATAAATCAAAACTCAATCATATACCATTGATGCCTTGAAGACGGTCCTTTAATTATTTAAGAGAAGTGAACTCGAGTGGAGGAATCGTTAAAACAATATATATGCGCATATGAACATGATCAACCGTATATTACGTGTTTAATAAGTATATATTCAGAGTTGTACCTTTTCTCTCTCCTGCTAAACTTCTAATAACTTGGCACTTTTTTTTTGTATAATTATACAAAATTTGAATAATAACATGCGCCGATTATAATTTATAAATACATGTATTTATATAAATTTTATCACTTTTTATAATTTTATTACATACTCCCTTCAATTATTTATACAAGTCATATTTTATTAGGAATTTGTGGTCCTAAATATAAACTAATTAGTCACTTTATATCTAAACATGCTCTCCTCTCTCTCTCTCTCTCTCTCTCTCTCTCTCTCTCTCTCACTCACACACCTGTATATATATTCAATATACCAGCTCCTTTGTGTATGTCTTTTTTAATTGATGGCACCGTAAATATGAAAACATCTTTAATTTTAATGTGGTTTTAACGAGATAACTAACTTTTTTTAGTTTTGATAGGTACCAATGACGTGTATTTAAAATTGTAGAGTATGGAGTATATTGAGCTGTTTATACTAATATGGAACCTCGAGGCTGGTGAAGGGAGTTTGTGGATATGGATATTGTCACTGGCCAATCACAATGAACTCAAATGTATGGGAAGAAGGGTCCTCGATCGGGTGGCTCGATTGATTATAGTAAACAAGTAATATGTCATCCGATTCATAGTGGAGGACATAAATATGAAAACCATGTGGATTCTTGAAGCTGCGGCCTTAAATCCTCATTTTTATAACAAAACCATATTATTAATAAATTCTTAATATTAGACAAATACTACACCTCTATGTCCAGTTGTCCATATAATATCCCAAGCCATCACGTAAAACTGCACGCGTGTTGAGATTGTATTAATGCACCGAATTTTTTTATTAATTAAACAAGTCAGGGATGAAATAACTTACACATTAATTTAATGTGTATTTTTTGGTTTTAGGTTTGTTAAAAATTTGTTTATCAGCACTTGATTTACTAAGAGTCACTTTGATATAAACTTTTGGAAAGCAATGCATATTAATTAGTTGGTTGGTAAGTGAAAGTGAATATAAATTCAAATTCTAATAAGCGTATTTCTTAAAAGAGATAAAAAAATACCTTTTGTATTTTAATTTTGGAAAGAGATTATGTTACAATAATAAAAATACTCTAAAATGTCATTGCATTATGTTATAATTTAGGTCATTTATTAAATTTCTTAATCTACATGCACGTATAACTCCAAAACGAATATCATTGCAAATCGGGTTTGCGTAGACTTCAATTTTTTAAGGATATATGTCTCATTTATTAAACCAGCTTGATAAATTGAATTAATAATTATAAGGGTAAATTAATGCTTCCTATTCACATATTAAATGATTGATCTAACACACACATATTAAACATATCGGAACGAAAGTGAGAGACGCATGACAATGGTTGAAATGCTCTGAATAAACAAATATCCGTTTGCCAAGCGAGCTTTTGCAGATTCTTCCCCATCAGCCCCTAATTATATCTGAAAAAGAATATCGTAATGCATATAAAACAGTAAAGTTTGATCTGAATCAATAGCTTTATTTTTTGTTCCCTTAACCCTAGTATGGTTGGGTTTAGGATCACGAAACTCGCGAAAAGAAAGAACAAAATTAGATTCACAAGCATATCTTCATCATCACGACTCATGTGGGTACATTGCCAAATAAATCCAAAATGTGACAAATAAATCTGCATTTTGTTTCAAATGGAAAACATTAATTATCAATCCCCGGTCTTGGTTTTTCTCAATGACCATGTAATTATAATAGTTCAAGGCTAACATGTTTCAGATTAAAGCTAGAACCCTGATGGGTTTTGTCTTCTTTCAGAATAATAAACTTATGTTTGTTTTGATTAGTGATGACTTCACTCTTCCCTTGCACAGAGGCTAATAATTAATAAAATACCTAATAACCAGCTAATATTATATTGATCATGAAAAATAAAGCAAAAACAATCTCAGAAGATAAACCAGTTGGTATTGTCCCTCCAAACTTGTACGCAGGGCATAAAACATCACCCTATTGTCAGACGAGATAGAAAGAGACATGATTGAATGCAATAATTAAGGTTTAATTAATTAATATATAACTGAGATATGTGTGTGAGGAAAGGAGGGGATGGCACCATCTTAGGGTGCCGAGAACTCCAAATCTGAATCATATTCCTAATTATTAAGATTGAGAATTAAGACAGTTACCAAAGCTAAAGCAAAAATCTGGGATAATAAACTAAGGAAGCACTCATCGCGGCAGAAGATTCATCCTAACAAGCCTAATAATTAAATAACAAGGAACAGTCCCACCTATATCTAGGATTTGACACCTAGACAGTCTTTTATTGTTAACAAGGAGATTTTGTTCTAAATTATTGGGCACCCAGATTTGATACAGTCCACCTCAATCAAATATCAGAGTGGCATCTAAAAAAATCAGGAATTTTCTTTTGTTTTTTAGGGGGGGGAAATGGAGATGGGATCTATAGTATAATGTGTTATATTTTCAAAGGATTAGGTGTGTGAAAGGGAAACCCACTACTTTTGTGAATCTGATACATATGGTTGAGAAGGAGTTGGAATCCACTCAAAGTGCTTGATTTGAAGAAGACATCAGGGATTCATAATGGGACATCCAGCATGCTTCCAAGCCTTCTAAAAACAACCCATACATGTTTTTGTTCCCATACGTGTAAAGCTAGTTTTTCCACTGGATTCAGTTCCCAGCATTGGTGGCTTCATCGATCAGTAATTCAAATTATAAAAATGAGTCCTAGAAGCTCCAATTATTGATTAAAGAAACCCTTCACTTGCCGCCAAAAGACATCCCCTTGAGTTTCCCTCTCATTATTGCTCAAGTCGAGTAGCTTTCATCAGTGATCGATATTGTATTGGAGTGAGAAAAATGAGCCACATATATATTCATTCGTTGCCAATATCAAAGCTATATGCACTTTTATATATTCCCGAGAAACCGCACCTGAGATTTTAAAAATGACACTTGATGGATCACTTTGAGAGATGCAGTCATATTAAGTTTTGAGAGACGAAACCCCATAATGTGGGATATATTTAAGCCTTTCTGCGTGACACGCTCTTCAATCCACAACAACTGACTGGTGTTTGTTGTATTAAATTACTAATATTTAGAAACAGTGTGGCTTATTCTTTAACCGAATCAGGTAGAGAGCGACCACGAATATGTAAATGGCTCTGTATTTAATGTAGAAATGACATGTGGAGATACTCAATAATGGATCTCCATATTGGTCCCCGCATAGAGGGTCGAGCATTGGTGTACTGCTGGCTGTCATATGCAAAACGTCGTGAATGGTGAAGTGAATGGCTGGCAATGAATAAAATTGGAGTTAAAATTAAAGGGTTCTTAATTCCGACCATTTGCTGCTGTTATTGGAGGCAGCAAAACAGTGGGTTTTAATGAGTTTACCTGAAAGGGTTTAAATGCCAAGCCCTTGATTTATCTAGGATATATAAAGCTGATGAGAAAGTGATTAGAATTAGGAAGAAGGAAGGAAGCTATGGCAATGGGAGCGATGATTGAGCAATTATTGAGTTAGGGGTTTAATGCAGAACGCTCATTGACTAGTGCTTCAAATGGGACATATGTTGCCATAAGGAGCAAGCATATATGCAGTTCCCTTTTCTGACTGCCAAACAAAAATGCTCCTATGGCTTGTCACCTAGCCTTTACCTACAACTTTCAACTTTTCTGTTTGAATTCTCCCCCTCTTGTACCTTATTTTTAACCCCATCCCTCTTTTTTACTCTTTTTTTTTTCTGTATCGAAACATTTCATTTCAACGTGTTCATCACCTTGCGTTACATATATATATTGCGTTTAATTATGTCTTCTTTAATAAACGACATTAATTCCAAAACATAAAATTGCATTATGCAAAGTCTTCACATTATATTGTATGTCTTGTTTGTGAATGACATTTGAAAAACAAAAATAAAAAAATAAACAGAGAGGCCCCACGGGGTTGGGGGGGGGGGGCACTACATTTAGATATATGCTAGACTGTGTCCCTTGATCTGTCGTCTTGTAGTGTTTTGGTTGATGAAGAGGGCTCCATTTTTCTCTTTTTCACCTAAACTAGTATTTTTCCTGCAGGTACCCAGCTGGCAGCGTTAAAGGTGAAATTTATAGTTAATTTTATGCTCCTGTGTATCAACCAATTTTGATTCAGTGCCCTCACACATCGTTATCACATTTAATGTTTCCACGATTTAATTAACAAGATTGATTGGCTACTACTTAATTATAACTAACCGACTCACAGGATTATCTATTTAATACTAGACTTCAATTAACAAATAACTAAAAGCAAAGTTAGGATATTACCCTTTGGCAAAGAAAATATGGGATATTATACGATATCTCTTCTTTTGCCATCACTTTTATATGTCCACAGTGAAACAAGTGGTTGTTGGGAATGTTAGGTAATTTGCATCCCTATGACTCCATTTTCTTTTTTAAGTTGTTTTTGAAGTTAGTAGCATTATGTGCTCCAACGAATTAAGTAGTTCGAACCGTGTCATAAAGCAACCCCAAAGTAAATATCTTTCTGAAAAAACTAAAGGCCGCAGCACTTTCCCATTTTTTTAAACAAAAGAAAAACAGATAAATTCATATGCGCCCCCACCAAAATTAGTTGAGACAGTCTCAAAAAGCAGACACAGATTAATTAAAATTCTTTATAAGAAGAAGACGTTGAGGCCCCCTTACATACTAATGCACATTAGCTTTAGGGTGAAGAGAGACGAGGGATCGATCGTGCTGCACGAGGGTGTTCATGAGAGTAACACGTTCTAACGGGATGAATAATTCGACGTACCCCGGCCTTTTTAACGCTATAGCTATATATTCAAATACTATACACCCGTTCAAAATTGTTGAAACATAATAGTACTTACTTAAAATCAAAGAAATGTAGTAATTCAAATTTTATGGGGGCTTCCACGAGAGGAAATAGCAGCGTAATTTATTTGATTTTGAGTCACATCATAGAACTAATTCAGTTTGTTTGGTATGACATTAAATGAAACTTTAGTTGTGAAATTAAAGTGCAAAGACCAAAATATCCCTGCTAAACTCTTTTCCCCCTCATTCATTATATTCTGCCACTTCTTCTCTGGTTGGCCATAGATAAAACACCCAGACTATATATGGTTATTTTAAGATTCAATGTAAGCTGATTAACCAACAAGGGACTCTTATAAATAGTACTGGGACATAATAGGTTGTCGGAGAATGTTACGCTGGGGATTGAGATCAGATGATAGAAAGTTCACTAGCTAGCTATAAACCACTGAGCACTGTTGACGGAACAACACAGTATCTCATTGTTAGATGCTTTACATGGTCTCCCATTCTGATTACTTGATATACAAGGTTTAGTATGCTAAGCTTAGACGATTCGACGTATTTTAGTGGTCAAACTTTCTCAATTCTCTGTTCAAAAGTTTGACGCTAATAATGTTTAAAATGATGTGCACCCCTTGAAAATATTTCACAATTAATTTGATCTATTTAGATAAATTAATTGTAATGATTGTATGTTGATTTTTCTATAATATTTCTTTTAATTATGCGTATTTGAATAACTATTGATATATCATTCCTTAATATGTACAATCATATGAGGACATATTAAAAAAAATTATAATTTTAAAAGATAAAATAAATTAGGGTCTTATATTTTAAAATAAAGTCAATTCCTTATCTAGTTCTTATTATACTAATAATTTTATTTTAAGTGTTTAGCCCTCTCTTGTACTAAAATAAAAAAGAAGCGATGGGCTTAGTTTGCTGGCATTGTTATGGACAACGAGCGAGCTTCAACAATAACTGGGCTAAGCCCATTAAGTTGAGGGGAGATAGAGAAACGAGCCCAAGGAAAGTAAGAATTAAGAAACACCACATAGGACCTTCCAAATAACACTTTCCAAACATATTGTATGTGGGTTCAACTGGCAAAAGGATGAGATATACGACTATTTGAAACATGTTCGATCCCTAGGGTATACCACTTTATTGCGGTTCTAGTCGCACGATTGGGGAGGCATCCTAACTTTTAGGTGCCTATATTTATGTCTGAAAATAATAGACGACTTGTCCTGCCTGACATTGATATCACCTAGGAGGAAGGGAGACTTCTCCCTGCCCTTATAGGTGAGCCTGACTTTTTTAAAAAAAAAATTATACAAAAAAAAATAATAAATAAATTAACACTTTCCAACTCAGATAGGATATTCTTTGCAACTGGACTACGAATTCCCGACATTGTCCCACTTAAATAGGATTTTCAGGAAAGCCCATATTTTTCTTTTGGATATCGATTACCTTTTTCGGGCTTTAGTGCTGTGACCTCAAAGAATATGGATTTTCATTGTTCTTTCAAGTTCCTCTATTTTATCCTGCTGATTGTAGGTAGGTGAGCCTAATTATTTTTTAAAATTTTTTGAAAAAAAATTTCCTCCATTTTGCATTTCATTTATTTTTTGCGCGTTTCGGGGAACTTTCCCTTGACCAATGTGAATGTGAATCTGCCTTTGCAATTATTAGAGTAGTGAATCAGAATAAAGAGCCCCTCCCCCCAAATTGACCTTATCTTGCCACGTCCTTCAAATCCTAACTTCATTTTCTTGTCACTCCCATAAAGATTTTGATCCACCCCATCCTCCCTCGTCCATATATTTACTCTTTTCCTTTCTGATTTCTGCTTTTTAAAAGCCTTAGTTACTTCTTTTCTTTTTTGGCACGTAACCGAACAAACAATAGGCAATGGACCAATCTCTGACTCTGAGATCATCCAAGAGCACAAACAGTTCTAACCGTGGCCCCCATCGATGCCTCCTTCATTCGTTAATTTCCACTAGCCAGACCATCAAAAGGTTTGTTAGGGCCCGTATAGTCATCATAATTAGATATTTAAAAAAAAAAAAACAAGAGTTAACACGTTTATCGTGGCCGTACTTTTATTAAAGGGATGTCACGGATCAAGAGTTAACATGTGATTAAAAGCATCGTACCTTGGAAGTGACGAACAATGTCCCCTCGCAAGTCGCAACAATTTTAAAACTTAAGAATCTTTGCATTTGGTTTGCCCAAACAAATGGTACCTGGTTTGGATGATTATCATTATCCACATGATTATTTGAAATGAGAGAAGTTGTGGCGAAAGGTTCATTGAATGGAATAAATCGATAGACGAGATCGAGGGTCACCTCGCTGATTGATTGCCAACGCTACTCTGATTCGCTATTTTTTTGACGACTTATGCCCAAAGGAAACACTCGAGTGTTTCGAGACAGGTTTGTGGCAAATCCAAAGTGTCGGGTTGTGCGTTATTATTTTGATTTCATAACTTGGGTTTCTTTTGAATGTGTTCAAACTCCAACGGGTGTTTCTGACGGCAAACAGTAGCCAGTCAGGAATGCTCTCTTTGAAGTTGCGCACATTTAATAAGTGAACGTTACTGCCAACTTTCGTATACTATGAGCAAAACACCAAGCATATTGCCCTTTTTTCTGGAATTGGTTACTCTGTAGGCAAAAGTTAAATATCTTGTGATGGTTGAGATGGAAAACGACTGGTTCAACCGACCCAAAACTTATCAACCGAAACGAAGAAGGTAACATAATATGGACAGTTGAGAGTGCTTTACCCGATACAATTAGATACGGGGAAGCAAGACTCGTACGTAAATCCCATGATTCAATAATTCATACAACTTTCTCAAATTTAAGGTTGCCTCGACATTATTAGCATGACCACAATCCACCTATTCAACTACCGAAAGTGGATGACTCGTAGTGGGAATAACAATTTCGCCTGTGGAAAGTGGAAACGAAACAGAATAGTCTGATTTTTCTCCTGGTATAGTATACTTGCCTGACACACACCCATTTCATCAGCAGCATCAGAGAGCCAAACAAGTGAATGGAATATAATTCAATTAAGGGGCTAATATATTATTCTCCGAGGCCGAGCAAGACAAAAACCACCCGACCAAGGCGGCGATTTACAAAATATTAACAGAATAATCTAATAGAAGGGGGGAAAGGCATAAAATCCAATAAACAAACCCATGAAAGAGCCCTGCAATTACAAAAACTTCATTGCAGCAGCCACCTGAATCGCTAAAGCCTACTAAGATACTAACTATATCTATGCTTGAGGACCAGTTAACTCTACGAATAAACTAGCAAATGCTTTCATAATGATGCCCAGTCGATCTCAGAAGGGTACTTCTGCAGATTAAAAATGTCCGCCATACTTTCCCACTGAGGCTCACTGGCATCGTCGAATGTCAAATCCAACAGAGGAGATGAACCACCAGACTCTCCACTCTCAGTCATCACCGGAGACAATGAAGTCTCCACCTTGTTGTCGGAGTTCTCCGCTCCCTCCAAATCAGCTTCGCCGGCTACCGGCTGCTCATCCGAGAGAGTAACCGTCTGCGGCTGAGCGGCCTTGGACCCCGATTTCGACCGCGCTGAAGACCTATTTGATCTCTCCGACTTCCCCTGCTTCTGCATATCAGCCATACCTTCGCAAATTGCTTGAAGCTTTGCATCTACGGAGGAATGCAGAGGCTTGAACTCCCCGAATTCGCCCTCCACACAGGAACCTTGGTGTCGGAGGTTGGGGAAGTTAAGCCTGGCGGAGTCACCTCTGAGCTTGTAAGCGGCCCTGTCGTAGGCGAGGGCAGCTTCTTCGGCAGTATCGAAGGTGCCAAGCCAGAGACGGGTCCGGTTCTTCGGAAGTCGGATCTCGGCGACCCATTTTCCCCAATGCCGCTGCCTGACCCCTCTGAACAGCTTGGTTGGCCTAGAAGGCGCCCCCATTTGCTTCATGGGAATAGGCTTGGGGCTCAAGAAGCTGAGGGTATTTTGCTGCCCGGTCATGTTCTGGGGATTCTGGGGAAGGATATGAGGTTGAATCTGGTTAGTCTGAGACTTCTGGTTGTTGAACCCAAGAAGAGGAGTTGGCTGCCCGAAACCAACCAAGTTTTGGTTGTTGAATAACCCGTCGGTAAATACATGGGTCATCGATGGAGAGCAAACATCTGCAAACAAATCGGGCTGTAGAGGGACCCAAGGATAGGGAAGGAAGCAGTTGCAAGAGGGTAGTTGAGAAGGTAGGAATAGATTCGAAGCAGAGGATGAGAGCGAGTACGGAGACGGTGAGGACGTTGCGGAGGCACTTTTCATAAAAGGCTCGAGTGCTTCCATAAGCTCACCGTTGAAGGGACCCGGCTGAATTTGCAGATCACTGTACAAGTCCATGTTAAATGCCATAATTTCTACGAGACACACAAATCTTTGATAAAAATTCAACCTGCGTCTCACAACTGACAGAGAAAAAAATTGTATACAATAAAAGGAGGGTAGAGGTCTAAAATACGCAACCCCTAATCCCTGGAATCGAAAGCAGATCTTTGAGGGATAAAAAACAACCCTCTTGGCCGATTCAAAGAAGAGAAAGACCAAAAATAAAATTAAAAAAGAAAAAAAGATCGAAAATTTACGGAGAAATTGTGAGAAAAATAAAAATAAAAATGAAAAACCTGATCTCGATTCTGAAAACACCCGGCTTTTGAGAAATCCTTCTAAGTTTGCTTTTTCATCAGATTGAATACAAACCCAAAAATCATAACCTGAAAGACAGATGGTTAACAGAAAGGGATTCAGAGAAGCGGGGCGTTACAGAGGGGGGTAGGATGATGAAGATGAGAAACGAGAGACGTCAATCGGATGATAGCCCACAAAAAGAGGAAAAGGAATGTTCTTTTACTTTGCAGAGAATCTCACGGCCGCTCTTGGATTTTGGGTGCGGCCACTCACTCCTTTATATAGGGGCCGCTACCTTCACTAGGATTGGTGTTTTGGGCCTGAGCCTAGATTATCACTGTTGTTAATCACATAATTAGCGTCGTGATAACGTTGGGTTGGACTGAGCAATGAAGGAAGAAAAGAGTGAGACGTGCAGAAGCGTGTGAGTAAGAGACACGCGGCCTGCCAGTGGAATAGTGGTTGTCATATTCTGGAATCAGTCGGGTTGACTAAAGGCCAATGCGCGTTCATTACTCTAACCGCTACTGCTCTCCTTTGAATTCCCACTTAAACTGAACTCCCAGCCTTCCCCAACCCTCCCAGTTAAGATCAACTGATACTCATTTTTAATATAAAATTTAGTTTACGTTTGCCAAACTAAACTCTATATATTATATTAAAAATATAAGATAATATTAGAGATGTTCATAAAACCCGCGATCCGGTATATCCACCTAAACCCGCAAAAAAAAAGCCCTGCTCAGCCCAATAAATATAGGGCAGGGCTAAGTATCGGCCTGCAAAATGTAGTCCATACTTTTTTCGGGCTGGGCATCGGGCATGGGGGTTACCCTGCCCTGTCTTACCCATGAGCACTTTTTTTTTTACTTTTCTCATTAGATGCTACACTTGAGAGGGAGAATATAATAATTACCGGTGACTAAAAGATCATTTTAGAAATATAAGTAGTTAAATACGTAAGTTGTGTCTTTTAATATTTATAACTATATTTTTTTTAACTTTATTAATCATATGATTAGATTGTAAATTATAATTATTTATTTTATTTTTTTAGATACTTAATCATTGTTAACATTTGAAAAATTGATGTAAAGTTATAATTACAAACTATTTAGATTTTAAGGCTTTTTTCTTATATGCAATGAATTTTAAGACTTTAATTATTATCTTTTTGTTACTTTATTTTTAGTGAATTATAGATATTATTTAACTCTCGAAGATATATGAATGTGATATTATTTTAGAAGTTTATAATTACAGATTTTTTTTCACAACATGAGCATAGCATCACAATTTGGACATGCCCAACCCGCCCACGCCCAGCCTAAAACAGTTAGAACTTTTACCTGGTAGGGCCGGACATCGGGTTGCAAAATGCAGCCCATACTTTTTTCGGGCAGGGGGTTACCTTACCCAACCTTACCCATGAATACCCCTTGATAATACTAAATAAAATAAAGAGTTAAATTACATATAATACTCTAAAATATTTTTTATTATTTAAACTAATTTAAAAATTTATTTTACATATTTTTTAATAATAATCAGTATTCTAAATTTAATTTGCTTATTGCTGTTAAAAAATATTTTAATAGTAAAATTATATCAAAATTATGTTAGAATGCTAAATGTTATTAAAAAACAAAAAAAATATATACTTTAAGATATTATAGATGAATAAAAGATAAATTTAAAATAATATGTACTATTTAAAAAGCTGGTAACAAAAAGTACAATTTGAAAAAATATTTGAGACGGTGATGCGTGATGCATCATCTTGAGCCTAAAGTAAAATTAGAAATGTGGGCCCCTTTCTTTAGATGCCACATCCCCTTTGCTACGCTATTAGATATAGCTATCAATTCACCCGCTACTGATTTACTCTCGTCTTTGTCTTTTTTAGTTTGAATTGTAACATTTTTACTTGCTATGTATAATATTCGCGATTTTCAGTAGATTGAAAAACACAGTCTTTGAATATAATATCCATATATTTTTACAAAAAATAGATTAATGCTGTAGTGAGTACCGAATCTAATGGCACCATGATAATCCCGATGTAAATTTAACGAAATGCTTTTAATTTTCAGTGTTTGTTCGATGTCCTTTATATATGTGATTGGAATTTCCACGGCTTTTAGATCTGCTGGCTATTCTTTCACCCGGAAAACTTGCAATCGCCATGCTTTGCTTGAAGCACAATGAAGGCAAGGTTGGTGATGAAGGCATCCAAAGGTGGTAGACGATGATTTGGAAAGGGAATGAACGAAAGTAATCAAGCTGTGAGCTGGGGTTGAGTTGCATCGTAATGATACGATTAAGCAAGTAAATGATACGTATATTGTATAGAAACGTTACAATTCACCACTGGGAACCAGGGTGGAGGGTGGTGATTGATACGTATATGGAAGGAAGACCTTCATTTTATAAGCACTCACCAAAAACCACGATGACCCACGACCACGATTGATATAACTTTTTTAATATCTGTTTGGTGGAAATTGACATTATTGCAGTCATAATATAATTCATGATCTATATATCTATTTCATAATATGAAAGATTGTCAACCATGCAGAAATTTATTCTATGGTTTTAGATGGCAGAGAATGAAATAGCGATGGGGATGAGAGAAGAATGGCAAAGGAGATGGAGAGAATGAAAATGAAGCAACGTGTGTGAAGTGACTGACTTTGGGGGGCAATGGGGTACAAAGGAATAGTCATGGTCGTTATGGTGGGAATTTGGAACAAGCCAGTGGGATTAGAAATGAATTGGCGGCCGGAAATGGGAAGTGGTTGCTTGAAGCCACAGCATCCGTTCCCATCTGCTTCAACGATTTGGGCAAATCCCACCCTATCAGCCCCATTCCTTTCTCCCTAATTAACTCCTCTGACCTTCCTCTCTGAACCATTGTATTTGTTCTTATTTATTTCACCTTGCGCTGAAACAAAACAAAAGTCCAAGAGTAGTCGTCTCTCTTCAATATCTGTTAAGCATGAGTTTGAAAGTTCAACTCTCTATAAGTATAATAAGCGCGTTAGTTCCTTCTCTTGGATGAAAGATGATAAAACAAAAACTAAAAATATAATAATATCAATTATTGAGTTATAAATAACTCCTGTGTATAGAATAGGCTTAATCACTTAGTTTCGAATTTTATTAAAATTATGCGATATCTCTTTATTTTTTAAGTATGCATAAATCTCTATTAAACAAAAAGAGCATGTTATATTTTCGCTGGATTTAAAAATATGTGTATTTTTGCCTTTTTAAAAAAGTCAAGCGAAATTTTTTTATATTTAAAAAATAATTCTCATTTTTAAATATAAGACTCAGTTGATTTTTTTGGATATATTAAGAAAATTTAATAAATCAATTAATTATAATTAACTAATTTATTTGATTTTTTTAATCTATAAAAAAAAATCAATTGGATCTTACGTTAAAGAAACGAGGGAGTAGATAAATTTACTCCATCCATTTTAAAATGCAAGCCTTTTAAGTTTTTGACATATATAATCAATCACTCTACTTTAAAGATATTGTAATACCCATTTCAGTCAAAAATAAGTCTAGGTCGATCCCATTTAATACTTTTAATTAGTTTATCTACAAACAGCGATCAATAATCTCAATCAATAATCTCATTTTAATTTTTAAAAAAGTTTGAGCCCTATGATAGTAATTAATTAGTAATCATATTAACTGATTCTATGATATTCTTAATTTCTTAAAACAATAATAATTTATAATAATTATAAACTACTATGATATTTGAAAGATTTTGAGCTCTATAATAATAATTAAATAAAAATTTTATTAACTAGTTATATGATATTTTAAATTTCTAACTATGATAAAAATTCATAGTAATTATAAAATAATTAATTGATTATAATATATTTTTCCTTGCATGAAAGAAATCTTTAATTAACTATTAAGATTTAAGGTTGTGATCAATACATTAATATATCACTCATATAGACAAGGATGTAGCAACAAAAAACGATAATAAATGGCACTTTGAGTTTTTTAAAAAGACATACAAATGAAATAAAAATGTTCTTGTAAAAATACTCATACTATAAAATGGGGGAGTATATAAACTAAACATAAGTAAAAAGGATGCATAATTCGTTAAATAATTAAGTGCCTTAATTTAGTCAATCATTTTTTTTGTTACAATTTTTTTTGAAAAGGAGTTAGGCTCACCCACGATCCAAAGGTAAGGCAAAATCTCCTTTCCTCCTAAACGATATTAATGTAAAGTAGGGTGAGCTGTCTATTACTTTCAGGCGTAAATCTAAGTACCCAGGAGCTAGGATGCCTTCTCAAACGCTGCGACTGGAACTACAATAAAGTGATACTTCCTAGAATTTAAATACGCTCTAAATAGTCATATATTTTATCTCTTTATTAATTAAATCTACAGACGATAGATATTTAGTCAATCATATTGATTTGTGAATAATGTTTGACAATTATAATTGGGCTTTGGAATCCCGAGTCACGCGGCCGAATATCAAGAATCTCGAGATCCATACCACAGGCAAACTATTGTTTTTGGTACAAATACCACAGGCAAACTGAATCATGGAATGCAAATACCTTTTGTTTTTGTCCGTTTTGCCAGAATGGAGATACTCGATCATATGTTGGAGACTTTGGAAAAAAAATGGTTTGGCGTGACTTAATTTTTACCAGGGGTGATCACGGGACGGGTCGGGACCGGGACAACCCCGTCCCGTGTCCCGTCCCGATACAGTACACGGGACGCAAAATGCGTCCCGTGTCCCGTCCCGTCCCGAATTTGTCCCGGTCCCGATGGGACCGGGACGGGTTCGGGACGGGACGGGACGGACCCGAAATTATTTTTTTAAAAAAAATATATTATAATAAAATCATCTCAATAAATTATTCCATATAAAATGCCCCAGCAACTTACTCGAAATACCAACATTTCTCCTTGATATAATATAATAACTTACCCATATAAGGGAAAAAAAGTAATAGTAAAAAAGAATAGAAATATCAATATAAAAATATCTATATAAGAATAAAAATATCTATATAAGAGTGGGAAAGATAGGATAATGTAAATTTTTTAAAAAAAAAAAAAATCGGGACGGGACGGGATTCCCGAGGGACGGGCCGAAACCCGTCCCGTCCCGAATACCAATCTTGTCCCGTCCCGGGACGGACCCGTCCCGGTCCATTTCGGGACGGGACGGACTCGTCCCGAAATCCCCGGGACCGGGTCGGGACACCCGGGACGGGACAAGGTTGGACACCCCTAATTTTTACCACCAACCATAATTTTTCATGTGTTAAATCCTTCCGTGATTCCCCCCCCCCCCCACACACACACCACGATTCTCACCTATTTTATTCTTCCGTACTATATGTTTTGCGGGTATTATATTGATATTTGCCACAATATAATCCCTAATAAATGCTCTCATTCATGGCCTGGTAATTTGTTTGTTAATGAACGCTTGTTCTTATATTCACGAATCATCGATGCAGATCAATCCATTTATTTGATTTCCATGTATATCCCTACATTTCTCAATTTTTAATCTTGTGATCATCACCCTTTAATGAGGGATAGATCATTACCCTTGTTCTTACGTACGATTTCAGATCTGTAGGTTGTTTGATGAGTAGTACTCAGAATGTATATGATACAGAGTGATCAAATGAAAAATAAATGGTACTCAATAACAATAAAAATACAATAAATATTTGGTCGTTAGTTTGGAATGGTGGATTAGCAGTTAATTAGTGACAATGATGATGTCGGATGGAACAAGCGACGGGGAAAGAAGAAGCGGAAAACCACGGGATCACGTGAAACATTTCAAGAGGGTACTCTTCTAAACCCAATTGAACAAAACTCCCTCTCGAGTCAAACAAATCTTAAAATACACACCAACGTGAACAACCGCGAAGACTAGAACAGAAGACACAATTAATAATCTATTCCATCCACAAAAGAAAAAGAAAAAATCGATAATCTATTCCAGCTTTTGAGAAGTCAGGGGGCCTGAACAGAAATACCTCACTAAGGACGAAATTTACAACTTCAGTAACCACAAAGTTCAGAAGAAAACGCAAAAGGACCTCCGGAAAAAACAACTCGAAAAATCAGTACTGAGGATCCACGCTACTCGATAGTTGATACACGCGAGAGGCTTGCTGTACAAGTTGGGAGAACTTCCTCTAAAACATGGAGTCTAGATATTGATTACAACGTTCCCTGTTGAACTCTAACAAGCTTCCATATGTGCGATCAGCGATACCGACAAATAGAGCCTCCGTGTCAGGGCTAAAGGAAATACCAGCGATCTCACCAAATAAATCGATTTCTTGTCCTTGGTTATAATCACCGTGAGAGTCAAAAATATGGACGAAATCTGCAGGCTCCGCCATAGCCAGAAACCGTCCATCTGAAGTGAACCTCACGGCTCTTACTGCTCCCATTCTTCCCTTGAGCACAGCAATCGAGCGTGAAAGATTTCTAATGTCCCACAACCTACATGTTGTGTCCTGATTCCCAGTAGCCAATATTCGCCCATCTGGGTGCCACGCAGAAGCAAAACAATAGTCCAAGTGTCCTGTCAGGCTACCAGTAACCTGAAAGATGCCATATCAAAATCAGAAATCGTGAAATAAGCTTAAGGCCTGTTCATTTACAACAAATGCAACTGTTAACTTACCTTTCCAGTGTTAGCATCAGCTATCAAACCCTCAGTACTATCCCCAAGAACAGCTAACAACTTTCCATCGGGACTAACGGAAATATTCTGCAAGGTCCAAAAGGCAAACACAATTGTTATGGTTTAAGTGACCAAGATCTACATAGTAAAACGCTTTTGTAAGTAGTGGACGACACTCACGTTAACAGACCACTCATATTTGAAGCAACCGAGAGAAGCAAAATTATCAGCATCGAAAACCCGAACTTGGGCGTCGTTATTTGCTGCCAAGACCCTCAAAGACCCGCTGCAGAGACCAGGATTAGTTTATGAGCCAAACAGAAACCAAAGAATTTCAAGCAAAGTTTTCTTTTCTTTTCTTTTCCCCCTATAAGTTGCTTACCTGGGATTACGGTAAGCATCCACAGCATTGGTTATAGCATTATCATCGGCAGTTATTTTACCACAGAAAGCAACTCCAAATTGATTCAGATTCTGTCCACAAAGATTTAAAACCCGTCAAAACGGAAGATCTTAAGCCGACTAATCATTTGTTGATTGAAATCATTGATGACTTCCTACCTTGCAAATAAGCTCTCCCTGGAAACCACCCGCTACCATTAGATTTTCCTTAACAGCCATGGTGCTTATTTGTACTCTGGAGATAGGTTGAGCAAAAAATCCAGGGCGCTTCTGCAAAAAGAACAGAGAAATAATACGATCAGATAAAGTTCAGTACAGAAACTAAAGGTGTGGTCAGGTATCTGGGTACGTACAACAAATGGAACAATGGGTTTCACCCCATTGAGTACTTCTTTACTCCTTCGAAGTAAAGACGACCAATGCATCACAGAGTAGTTTTGCATAAGGTATACATCATGCTTCGACGTTGCCCATAACAAATTCCTCAGCTGCAACAGTGAAAATGACGACATCAATATTGGTACAAAAAAAGCATTTTATAAAGATAAAAAACGTACAGCTAAAATAACAACGGAAAGGATACATTCGAGCAACTGTTAGATTAGACGTAAATTGCTTCTAGCAACGAAAATCTAAATATTGTCACCAGTACACTAGAATACCAGTAAATTCTACACCAGTGTAGCGTAGTTGCCGTCCTCTTTTTCTTCATTAGAAAGCAGGATTTCTATTTGGGGAAGTAGTTACTGATCATAATTAAAATGACAGGGAGCCTTTTTCTTTGTCCTTTCTTTATTTCAGAAGAGGTTAGAATTTAAGCAAATTGAAATCTTAAACAAAGATGTAGAAAACGCCGAGTGGTTGCTGATCTCAGAATGACGACCTTCATTTGTAAAGAGAGGAGAAAAGAAAGACGAACACAGAGAAGCGAATGGCAACGTGAAAAAGTTAAAACACTTGAATGTTGATTAATATAAAGTCATCCAGCATCATGTAAATCAACAATCATAAAAAATGGAGAGTTCGTAAATGGCGAAAAGAATTTTTGCTAGTAGTAACTACAAAACCATTGAAGAAAACTCAGAGTTTGCATCTCAGTGTTATTCAACAAATAATGCCATAATAGCGGCGAATGACCAACAACTTTAACCATTCTTTGGCAATTTTTCAAGTATAACAACGAACTATATCAAAATAACGAGATTGGCAGACAAAAAAAAAAATTGGAATAGAAGTGATCATCATATGAATGCAAAAAGAAATAATTTATAATGGTAAACAGGCAACAGATTATTAGAGAATGAAATGAACTTTAAATAACGCAAACTGAATGTCAGTAAGAGCTGTACTGATTGACCAAAAGATCCTGTAAGTGCGCAGTCCATCATGAAGGGATGAGACCCAGTTGATTAGGACAAAATGACATTAATTACAGATATTGTTACAGCCCTGTTAAATGTGGTCAGATATTTTCCTATCATACCATAAAAAAATGTCCTGCCAAGCCGCTCACTTTCCCCCTGCTTTAAAAGCTGACATAAAGAGAGAAATAGCAAGCCTAAATGCACAGAGGTCAAATTAATGACATAATTATATTACATATACAAATATAGATACAGCTTAAATGCAAAAACTACGTGCCCAAATATAGGTGAATCACAAAAGTGAATAAAAACAAGACATGAACGAGTGCATGATAATGCATAAAATTACAAATGCTGTGATGGGAAGCATCCATGAAATCCAAAATTAAATGCAGTGCAGTAAGCAGTATTCAATAAGGACACCAGAGCTTGAATTTATCAACTACATGTTTTGACGGCAATAAAAAAAACATTAGAGCTATTCTTCAGATGTAAACAGAGAATTAAATAATCAACGTTTATCTCCTCTAGGAAGAACCGATATGCCATGTAATACTGCAAGAGTTGGGTAGGTCAACTGTTAATACGCAGCAGGAAGCTGCTAAGATTCCGGTTAGAAACTATATGGGTAGTTATTTGCATCGATGATCAACTTAAGACTGGATGATTTGAAGCTAAAAAACTTCAGGTCCAAAGAGATGTGGCCAGTTGGTTGTTCGGGCATCGTTATTCTATTTCATACAAGCATGCCATATAGATGGAAAACCCTCTCTCTCACAATAAGTCGCTGATTTTAAGAAGGCCAACCGGTACCATAGCTTTGTTGAAGCCATATCCATAACATGACTTGAAACCATCTTGTCTGTTCAAAAGAACATCTGGCATGTATTGGAATAATACTTTTGAAAGATTAATCTTCCATTTTTTTTTAGAAAAATAATAATGAATAGAACACAGGAAGGGTGTGCAACTCAAAAGTAAGCCCCCTTATCATCTGAGAAAGATTTGCAGAAGACGATTAGGCGAATTAAATTCTGTCCGAGAGCCTGAAATATGAAAATTTGCACTTGCTCAAGAATCGAAGGTGAAAGATTACGAAGAATTTTTTTTCTTGATATTCTGGGTGCTGTTGATGCAAACTACAAAACATGAGAGGTGTCTATGAAAATTTCTGAACTAGACTAGAAAAATCTCTTACTTTGTAAGAACAAGGTTTTGTAGTGGCCTCGGGAGAAATTAATCTAGACTCTTAATTAACTTTAGTTGGACGGAATTTTCAAATTGTAAAATTCCAGAGTCATTTGATTTAGATTCTCTTAAATAGAAGAATTTTTTTTTGGTGGTTTCAAATTAATTAGTCACAAACAGAAATCAATTAGAGAGTGATACCAAACACCGGATCCTGCAAAAATATACTACCAGATTTATTCTGCATAACCAAATTGTCATGGTCTGATATTATTTTTGGCCAGATTCGTGACTTGAAAACAAAAATCGTTTAAGTAAGCAAGATAGTCATGCCAAGTGTATACCACTAAGCTGTAGAATGAAATCGT
Source organism: Leucaena leucocephala (assembly GCA_037074615.1). NCBI lineage: Eukaryota > Viridiplantae > Streptophyta > Magnoliopsida > Fabales > Fabaceae > Leucaena > Leucaena leucocephala. The sequence continues at coordinate 2,204,740 of CM073517.1, read as the reverse complement.
TCGCTTTAGTAAAACAAATTATCAACTCATTTGATTAATAGTTCTTGGGGAAAAAATAGAACCGTGAAATAAAATAACAGCACTAAGAGTATCACAATAACAACATCAGTTCGAGTTGGAATATGAGTTTATTATGAAACGAGCTGAGAGTGTAAATCAGCTCGATGCCCCAATGTGGAAAAAAGAAGATGGAAAAAGGAAACACTTGTCACGTGGTTTGTAGAGGCGAACAGAGTCTACCTGAAAATGCACAATTGTTGATTTGACAATCCTTGTATTGAGCTGGAAGTCATAAAAGGAATTTCCTTTCCTCACTTCGAGGCACTCCTGGTAAGCAAAAGTTTTAGATATATGCCTATTAACGCAAAGGCACTCCCAGTAAAGGGAAAAACTGATCCGCCGAGTTCGCAGGAATTTCTTATTCCTGTCGCCCGGGGAAAAAGGGGTTGTTTAAGTAACAAGCAACGTAAAAACTAACCTTGTCAAGATCCACCCGAGAGCGAGAGAGATTCTCATAGTTCTTGTACTGATTTAGTCGAGCCTCACGGTATTTGTCCCTGGTATAATTAAGCCTCTCCCAAGGAATTCCCTGGATATCTTTCCCATTCCTAGCTTCCAGAGCAGAAGTATCAGTCTTCGATTGACTCTGTTACATTACCGGACCCATCACTACAAAGTATAGGGACGAAAAGCACGATGTCAGAGGAAAAGCCAATAATTGAATAGCATTTATACCATTTCAAAATCTTCTTCATAGTCGGAGTCCGGAGAATGAAAGGCAGTGTTGCTGTGGGAACGACTGTCGGCGAAAGGGTCATCGTCCTCAAAATCGGGGACGTCGAAAAAGTCGTCGTCAACGTAGTTGAGATCGTCGTTATTAAAAAGCTCCATGAGGATGGGACTGAGAAGGGAAGGAAAGAGAGAGGAGTCGAGAAGAGAGGGTGAATGAGCCGAAAGATCTATGATGAAGGTGGCAAAAGTAAAGAAGGGAGTGGGATGGAGAAAACGGAGGCGACCTCAGGATACTGGAAAAACAGTGAAGCTAATTGTTGAGGAGAGAATGCTCCCTGAAGGAAAGACCACAGAAAGCGGTGGGGTAGGCGATGGTTATATAGACAAACGGCCGAGTGACGGAGGTTTTTGGGCGAAGAGGGGAAGGCAAGGAGTTAGGAGGTGGGACCCCCGCCAACAAGAATAAATATGAATGAAATCCGGGCGCTACGCGGGAGACTGTGGGTTCCACTCAACCTCCCCTCTTGGCGCTTACCTGATGCTAAGGTCAATTTTTATCAATTCAATTTATTAAAAAAACATCTTTTTTTTTTCTTTTAAAATTGTCACTCATTTCCTTACTGGGTTATCGTTCTTTATTCCCAACGATTCCGCAACTATATTAAATTTTTTAATTATGTAGTAACAGTATATTTCCATTATATTTATATATTTGCTTACAAATTTATATTTATGATAATATTAAATGAGTTTAATGAAGGAATCAAGGAGAGACCCGGAATAGACTATGGAGTAACTGTATACCACATGGTATCCACTATCCAACAAGAAAGAGTACCACGTCATATTTATTTCGTCTGACGTGTGGTCTCTCTTTCTCCAATAAGGAGGGAAGAAAGAATGGGATCAGAGAATGGGATGTGTGGGGAGAGGGGAAGGAAAAAAGAAGAATGGGATTGTGTGGGGAGAGGGGAAGGAAAAAAGAAGAATGGGATTGTGTGGGGAGAGGGGAAGGAAAAAAGAGAAATGGGGTGGAAAAAGGAGTGGATGGCAAATGGCAGGAAAGAAGGGGAATCCAGGTGGTTGGGTCGAAGCCTCGCCACGTGCCTTTGTTGAACCGACCGGAACCACCCTCTCCTCGATTTTTCCGATCTTTAACACCGTTTGTTTAACCATGGTTGGTTGCTGCTCCCTTTTCCCGTCTCTGTACTCTTATCCTAAATATAAAGTTAACTTTTTTACTATACTTAATATAAAAGTTAAAAGATTAATTTAAATAAATTAAAAAATATATAATATAATTTTATATTAAAATATTAAATTTAATCACAATTAATTAATTAATTTAATATTTTAATATATATAACAAATTAACTAACTATTTTATATTCCTTTTTTTCCCCTACCTTTCCTCCAAAGTTTTCCCTCCAAATTACACTCATCTCAATTTCGTGGATTACCCGGCAATTTCTTTTTTTTTAATATTATTATTATTAAAAACTGGAATTCTTTATCTCGAAAAAGAACAAGAACAATATAAAACAAAGCCAACAAATTCTACTATCTTTCATCAACCTCCGCCTTTTAGAGAAAATGAGGAGGTGGATCAAGGAGAGAAAAGTTATCATCTAATATTTTGCCACCTGGTCTATTGTAGTATCTCCCAATTAACATGTGTAATTACCATTTGCTAATCCCAATAACCAAACTAATACATAATCAGTGATTAAAATAAAGCTCATGTATCCAACCTCAAGAAGCTTGAAAACGATGAAGGGATCAAAATGCCCATGAATTAACATGTAAATCAATTAACAAGTTGTCTAAATTGGGTAATTAAGACCGAACAACAAGCGGAGACACGCATGGCATTTTATACTTTTATGGGGCAAGAAACACATGATTCCGTTTCAGTCGATATATGGTTAAAATTACTCCCCACCAGACGTGGCATAAAATTGAAGATTACGAATAGGGGTGAACAAAATCAAACCAACCCGAACCAAATGCAATTTCAGCTATGCCAGTTTGGTTATTTTTTTCAGTTATTTTGATTTTCAGTTCGACGTGGGTACAAATATTTCGGTTATAACCAAATTACAGTTAAAACGACATCGTATTATGGTGTATAATTAATTAATTGTTATTTTTTTCAAAAATTATTACCCGATTAATTTATCTTTATTTTTTTTATTTTTTAAAAATTAGACAAGGCTACAATAATAAATACCCAAAAACAGGCCCAGTAACCGAACCAAAATATTTTGGTTTCGGTTAGTAAATATATTTCAATTCAGTTTAATTATTAAAAATCATTCAGTTATTTCAGTGTGAACAAAAAATTGCACTAAATAACCGATTGCACACCATAAATACGAATACGTGGAATTCTACTTTTAATTACCTGTCATTGCCCTGTTGATTATAGAATTTCATATAGAATGCCTATCGCCTTATCTTAAGGCTTCCATCAATTTCAATCTCGGATGTGGAAATAAAGCGCAGAACGGGGACCCACTATCAGAATTATACACATAATTTACGACAAAAAGATCAAGGGAGATTAAAGATTTTAAGGAGATGAATATAAGCAGCTTGATCGTGGTTGAAAGTTCAAGGTTCCCGGTTCACGCTCACGCCCAACCTAAGGATATGTTTGGTGAGATTGAAATATTTTTTTGTAGAGAAATAAAAATAAAAATAAAATTATGTTAAAAAATTATTTTATATAGTAGAAATAAATATGAAATTGATATATATTATTTTTATAATTTGAGATAAAATGATCTAAAATATTTTTTTATAATTAATAAAATATTAAAATTATCTAATGATTTTATAATTTATAGTAAAATAGTTTAAAATATTTCATTTTCACTTTCATATTCTCATTTTTTAATTTTATTAATAAAACTTAAATGACCTAAAATATTAGAAGTAAAAATAATTTTTATTATACATAAAAAAAATTATATTTTTATTTTTATTTCTCTATTTTCGCTTTCAGTTCTATTATACTAAACATATCCTAAATGGATTTCTATTGGTAAACACCCCCCCCCCCGCGACGGACACGATCCTTCCCTTTGAAATTCTTTAATCTCAATTTTATATCACAATAATATCCTTATCCCTAAGTTTGTCACGAGTTATCCTAATTATTTTCAGCAAGGGCCCCTAATTAGTTGGTGTCAAGCACTTCTCAGCTGAAATCTGTAACCAACACTCGTTAATTAATTAGGAAAATGAAACCACCCGCTCTCTGCCCCAACGACCACAACAAGCATTGGTCGAAAAACTCCCTATAGCGCTTGGTATTTTGTCAGCCTTCCGCTGGTGTTCATGGGGGTCGGAAAACACCGTCGTGTTCGGTGAAGGTTTAGTATTCAAATTCAGATATTTGAGATTATTTGAATAGTCACGTACAGACACAGCTTCCTGTCTTCATTTAAAGTAATCAATATTTTAAATATTATAACAATAAACTGCGTATGGGTTAACGGAAATTAAAAGAAGGGAACGAAGAAGCTGTCAAGATCAGAGGTCGGCCAAAGAAAACTGGACGTGTCCTACAATAAACGGGCTCTATCGCTTTTCCTTTTTCCAGTGAAAGACGCAACACGAATGTCTCTTTAACTCAGCTTACACCTCATTTCATCGCCCTATTTTATCCTAAGCATTTAGAGAGATCCAGAACAACAACTTGTACAATCTGTTACAGTCCGCCTTGACCGGTGGGAGAAATAAAAATTTAAAAAGAATTGAATTCAAATTTAACATGATATGTATGTATGTATATAGTAATCGAGATTCAGTTAGGAAAATCATGTGATTTGTCCTAATCCGACACACATATTTGCGCCATGAGTAACTTTGATTCCTCCACCTGCTTCTTTCAGCGCAATGAATAATCTTGTGAATTCATGGGGTCTGGCCGCATGGAAGGATCAAACCACACGTGCCTTATTTCCTCTATAACAACTGTGTATCTCATGTTCAACCAATTCAAGGGCGCCTACTGAGCTGAAAATCAAGCCATCGATCGGGAATTTGGATATCCAAGTGCGTGTGGATGCCACGAGTCGTTCCAAGTTCACATTTTACTTTCAGCTCCACGGAACAGATTGACTGGCGGGATTCAAAGCCGTGTTAGATAGATAAATTTATTTACTTATTTATTTGTTATAGCCTAAAAATATCCAAGTGAAACCATTACTTGCTAGGATTAAACACCGGCTATTTTAGTAACCGACGTACAGGTATTCCCAACTACCAATTTAAAAGTCAAGAAAACAGGGTGCAGCGAATTGGATAAGGTAATTATAATTGGACGCAGCATTGCCCTCTCAGACACGGGTAACTTCTATCGGGGTTACGTCGTTTGGATAATCTTAAATATTAGAGACAACGAGCTAAGACCGTTTGTTTGCTGAAACATTCCAACTAATAGTCTGCTCAACTCAGCAGTGGAGTTTATTCAACGCAGTACGTGCTAAGAATATTTAATGTGAGATTCATCCAAGTTAACATCTAACTTTTATTTTTTTACAAAAGAAAATTTATGTAAATTTGACACCGATCCCCCACTAAAGTTATGGTACAATCCCATGGCTTAGAGAGCGCTTATAGGAGATTTACGAGATCGCCTACCAAATAAACTCTTACAACAGTAGTAGGAATCAAAGTTGCGTCCTTGTGAGATACGAACTCATTATTTACAATCTGTACTAACTCTTATTGGTAAGTTTTTTTTTATATGAAATTTTCTGGAAAAATGTTGAGCTCACCTACGATTCAAGGACATGGCGAAATCTCCTTTCCTCCTAGACGATACCAATGTCAGGTAAGGCGAGCCGTCTATTACTCTCAGGCACAAACCTAGACACTTAGGAGCTATGATGATTCTCTAAATACCGTGATTAGAACAACAACAAAATAATATTCTTTAGGGTTTAAACTTTTTTTTTTGTTGCCCACCCGGTTCACCGGAGCTTTGCCCCGACTACATCCGGATCCGACCCGCATCGCGCACCTGGATATGGTGGGTGAGTCTCCCAACGGAGATTTTCTGCATTCGCCAAGGCTCAAACTCAAGACCTCGCTTAAGCGATACCGAGCCGCTTACCACTCGTACCAACCCCCGTTGGTCTTTAGGGTTTAAACTAGTGCCACATTAGGGTTCAGATTGCTTACGGCCCAGTGACTCCAGACGGGTCGGCCTTACTTTTGGCCTTTGGGCTATCAGCCCATCTGTTATTTGTTGGGCCTTTTGGGACCTGGGAATAGAATTGGTAATCAAGAGATATATTTATATATAGTTTAAATATATGGGAGTTTTATATAATTTGAGATGTATTTACTTGATAGACAATATCGTTTAGATATATTTAAGTATTATCTAGATTAGTTAAAGTGGCATTCTTAACATGGTTTCTTTTAGACATAGGAACTTCAGACTCCCGATATTGTTCAAGAGTAACTGAGTCCTTTTTGCCATTTATATTTTATCAATATGTGTTAATTATCTCACTTTATTGAGTATATTCATATAATAACATACTGCTTCATCCACATGTTGGAGCGTCTCGAACTAATAATGTCACCCTATGTTTATTATTATGGGTCAAACAAATAGCTTCCATCTAAATGTAGTAACGGCTCACCTAAATTATAAGGTGGAAAGACTAAAGTTTAATCCTTGTCTTATTAAAAGGGTACCAGATATCGGATAATTCAAGGGGAAATATTTTTTTCCCAAAAAAAAAAACTAATAGCTTCCTCCCAATACACTTTATTTTAGCGGGTTAAGGGATGAAAATTCCACTCGCCAGATAAATCAGTTACTTCATAAAAAGAAAACACGATCCAGCATTTAACTCATCAAGATCATGTTACAAAGACCACAAAAAAATAATCATATAAATTTCAGCAATTATTTTCACCGAGGTTTAAAAAGTAAATAATTGAAAATACCTTTAAGCGGCTTTCACATGGTTCATTTGTAAATCACCAAAGCTCCATTATAAATTCCCCATAAGTTTAGATGTAAAAATGGAAAAATTAGCTTCAGATCTTTCAGGTCGAATTGAGAAATCAATTGGTATACTTCTTAAGTACTCAAATCGTGTCCTTTTGTCTTTTCCAACACTTCATAATTGATTTACAACATTTTTTTTTACAATCGAGCCATGACACGTAAATTTACAACTAATTATCTGGTTTATTATTAAACTTTTGGTATCTACTACATACATAGCGTATAAAATTTACAATTGAACCACATGTCAACATTATGTGTACATTTTTGCCCATTTATTTTTGTAAGCTTTAATTGTTCCTGTTATTTATTTGTTTTTAAATAAAATATTCCACGTTCTCCTGTCTCATTTTTTAACCAACTAACCAACCACCGATTGATGAGTTAAACGCTTCGCCAAACTCATTCTCACTTTCTAAACCCGATGGACATAAGTAAACTGTAACATCACGTTATTAATTTAAAGGATTATATAATACAGAATATTTTAATTTTATTTTTTATATATATTTAATATTTTAATTCTATTTATAATTTTTTTAATTTAATATAATATTTTTAATTTGAGATCAAATTAAAAAAATTATAAGTAAAATTATAAATAAGATTATATCAAATTAAAAAAATTATAAATAAAATTATATTAAATTAAAAAATTATAAATAAAATTATATCATGAATAAAATTAAAATATTAAAAAAATAATACGAAAATATTGGTGTCATATCACCTTTGATTTAATTATTACCGGTTGATTAAACAGAGAAAGGCTAAGTCCCTATAAAAGGGAAGCAGATCCTCTTAATGGCATCCCCCTCCTCATCCCTCATAATCTCAATTGTTTTTACTTTATTTCCTTCTCTCGTCTTTCCACTGCCCAAAAGTAAAAAAAAAAAAACTTTTTTTAAAATTAAATAAATAAATATTTTAAAAAAAACTGTTTTTAATTTTTTTTAAAAATAGTTTTTTAAAATTTTTCTTAAAAACACTTTTTAAGACTTTCTTTTAAAAAATATTTTTTAAATAATAGTTTTTTTTTAAAAAAAATCTTCTCTGCCAATACTGTAAAAATAAGTGAAGAAGATTTTTTTTTTTTAAAAAAGTCTTTCTACTTTTTTTTTTTTTTAAGTTTGGAAAACTTGGAGAAGAGAGAAAAAGACAAGGCAAATGTGAAAAAAAAATGCTCATGAGGGATGAGGAGAGAGGGTGATACAGAGAAGATCCGGATCCTTATAAAAGGGGCTGGTGGATACGTGGTTGTCGTCGGCATCGAATAGGCTCTTGACAGAATGCAGCTGTCAGCCATTGTCCTTCCGTGCTTGCTCCTGCTCTGTGAAGCGGTGGCCCCTGCCGAGTTGACTCAGTCGCCGCCTTTTGCCTGTGACTGGTCCAATCCTGCTACCAGATCCTACCCATTCTGCAACCCCAAGCTCAGCGTGTCTCGAAGGGCCCAAGACCTGGTGTCCCGACTCTCATTGGACGAGAAGCTAGCTCAACTAGTGAACGACGCACCTCCCATTCCTCGACTCGGAATCCCGGAATACCAATGGTGGAATGAGGCTTTACACGGAGTCGCCAACGTCGGACGCGGAATCCGATTCAATGGCTCCATTACTTCTGCTACTAGCTTCCCTCAAGTCATCCTCTCCGCTGCCACCTTCGACTCCCACCTCTGGTACAGAATCGGTCAGGTCAGTTAGTTTTTCTATCACACTTACTTACTCTCAGTCACTGGGATTTTGTGTGTATTTTGAATGGGTGTGTGTGGATTAAGGCCATTGGAGCGGAAGCGAGAGCAATCTATAATGCAGGGCAAGCCACGGGCATGACATTTTGGGCTCCAAACATTAACATCTTCAGGGATCCAAGATGGGGGAGAGGGCAAGAGACAGCCGGCGAAGACCCGCAGGTTACTTCCAAGTACGCTGTGTCGTATGTGAGGGGGGTACAGGGCGATTCCTTTCAGGGAGGCAAACTCAGTGGTCATCTTCAAGCTTCCGCTTGCTGCAAGCATTTCACCGCCTACGATTTGGACAACTGGAAGGGTGTCAGTCGCTTCGACTTCGATGCTCGCGTATGTATCCACTACTGTCTTTGACTGGGTTGCTTCAGTGCTTAGTGCCTTACTTTACTTTCTTGTTTTATCTTCCCAATAAATCATCGGAAATTGGAGTGTCGGGTTTTATATTTTATGATTGGATTACTCAAAGCATTGCAGTCATGCCAACTCCTTGAGAGGGGGATTAGTTTCCTCTGTATTATATCCCATTCGAACTTTAATTTCGCTTCAATATGGGAAGATGAAGTGGAAATGAACTGAGCAGAAGGTAAACATGAAGATAAAGTAAAGTGACAAATTATGGATCTGATACTAATGTTACTGTCTTAACTCTTAAGTATAGTCTCTTTTCTTCCCACCCTTTCCATTCTCTTTACCCTTTCTCAGAATTAGGATGCTCATGATCCTTAATATTTCAGGTCACTTTGCAAGATTTAGCGGACACATATCAGCCTCCATTTCGGAGTTGCGTAGAGCAAGGACGAGCAAGTGGGATAATGTGCGCTTATAACCGAGTGAATGGGGTTCCAAACTGCGCAGATTACGATCTCCTAACTAAAACCGCCAGAAAACAGTGGGGTTTTCATGGGTAATTTATCTGCCTCTCAAGCTGTAGTTCTTCTTAAGAAAATATAATAAATGTTAGGATAGGGACACCGACAAGTGCCTTATATCTTAATTCGACCGTTATGATGGGTGGAATTAGCAGGTATATCACTTCCGATTGTGGAGCAGTCTCACTCCTTCGTGCTCATCAAGGATATGCTAAATCGGCGGAAGATGCTGTGGCCGATGTCCTTCGGGCTGGTACACTTCCTACCCCGTTTTCTATATGTGATCATCCTATAGCATACTAAGAAAGCAAGCGATAATTGTGTGTTCGTGATTCATTAAGATTTTTTATCCTATAGCCTTTCGTTATGTAGGGCTGCTTTTTTGGAATTTGTGATCAACTTGGCAACTTTTTCACACATGGGTTGGGTGCGTAACCTCATAATCGTCAATTCATCATCATGTATAGAATTAACTAACGTAGGAGGAGTTTAACAGTGTTTTGTCGGTTTACTTAGCCGCGAATATTATCCGAAAGCCCACTAAAGGGATCAATGCTTTGGCCCCCGCACATGCTTTGGAACATTATGCGGATGTGTAATTTATTTATGTATTACAGCCATTGTAATTTATATCTCACCTACCTCTTTCTTGATCTAACCCATCACGGGTGCGATTGTGGGAGTATTGTTTTTAACCGGTTACCATGCTCCATCCAGTCACAACTTCATTGTTTGTTTATTATAAACGGGAAAGTGGGGCGGGTCTATTATTGTCGAGAGGAGTGATGGGTCCAATTGAATGCGACACTTGACATGGGCTCCCAAAATTCAAACGGGTTTATTTTTATTTTTGTTAATATATATATCCTATAAAAGAACGAACTTATACGTATAAAAGCGTTGTGTTTGATAACCTGTTCTCCTATTAAGGACTAATATTTAAATTCAGCTTTAATGGAGTTGTAGATTAGATAAATTTATTGATGATTAGGATATTTGAGCTTAATTAATGGGAAGCAACTATATGCAGGAATGGACGTAGAGTGTGGTGATTACTTGACGAAGTATGCTAAATCAGCAGTGGTGCAGGAAAAATTACCAATATCTCAAGTAGATCGTGCACTTCACAACCTGTTCTCTATCAGAATAAGGCTGGGTCTATTCGATGGGAATCCAGCCAAGCTGCCCTTCGGTGCGATCGGCCCTAATCAAGTGTGTTCAAAAGATCACCAGTATTTGGCTCTTGAAGCTGCCAGAAATGGCATTGTCCTTTTGAAGAACTCTGCCAGACTTCTCCCACTCCCTAAAACAAAACCCACGATTTCCCTTGCACTCATAGGTCCTAACGCCAATGCGTCCCCTTTAACTCTCCTTGGAAACTATGCAGGCCCTCCCTGTCAACTCGTGACGCCATTGCAGGCCTTTCAGCACTACGTTAAGAACACCATTTATCACCCTGGTTGTGATGATGGAGCCAAGTGTTCTTTGGCTCAGATTGGCAAAGCCGTGGCAATCGCCTCGAAGGTGGATTACGTGGTGCTGATGATGGGATTGGATCAAAGTCAAGAGAGAGAAGATCGTGATCGGGTTCACCTGGACTTACCCGGCAAGCAGCTGGAACTCATACACAGCGTTGCTAAAGCTTCCAAGAGGCCAGTCGTTCTGGTGATCTTTTCTGGAGGCCCTGTTGATATTTCTTCGGCCAAGTATAACAACAAAGTTGGAGGCATCTTATGGGCCGGTTATCCCGGAGAAGCTGGAGGAATCGCACTTGCTCAGATTATCTTTGGCGATCACAACCCAGGTCAATTTTCTCTCTTAATCTACCCATAAAGTTTACCCAAACATGAAAAAATACATTAATCTTCTTGAAGTACAGAATCATTATCCACTAGTGAAGAAAATTTGAATGGTGTGCTTTATGTTGTGAATGCAGGAGGAAGATTACCAGTGACTTGGTACCCAAAAGATTTCATAAGAGTGCCGATGACAGACATGAGGATGCGAGCTGATCCATCTTCTCGGTATCCCGGAAGGACTTACCGGTTTTACACGGGCCCAAAGGTGTATGAGTTCGGCTATGGCTTAAGCTACTCTAAATATTCGCATGAGTTCGTCTCTGTCACGCAAAACAAGCTTCACTTGAATCAATCGTCGGCTTATTTGATAGTTGAGAATTCGGAGACCATTCGTATCAAATCAGTATCAGAGATGGGTGCAAAATTGTGCCAAAGCATGTCGGTGTCAGTGACGGTGGGAGTTAAAAATGATGGAAGTATGGCGGGGAAGCATTCGGTGTTGCTATTTGCAAGGCATGCAAAACAGAGAGGTGGAAATGCGATCAAACAGTTGGTGGGTTTTGAGAGTGTGATGTTAGAGGCAGGGGAAAGGGCAGAAGTTGGATTTGAGATAAGCCCGTGCGAGCACCTTAGCAGAGCAAGCGAGGGTGGCTCCAAAGTCATTGAAGAAGGGTCCCACCTGTTGATTGTTGGGGATGAAGAGTATCCAATTGATGTCATTTTCTGATATTGCGGATTTGATTCTTCAATAAGCCTAAAGCTAATTCATCGAATCTCATTATGAAATTGAATCCTTACTCTATTACGATAAATAGCAAATGTATTATATGCTCGTTCTGGGGATAAACTTTGCTCTTGCTATGAATATAATTATTAAATATTGAAATCTCAATTAAAACAGCATTTGGAATAATTTAATCGGTAACCTTATATTTTAGATCATAAATTGCGATACGCATCAACATACAGGGGTTACCTTAGTTGTCACAACAAACTTCTGAATAAATTTAATTGATGGTATCCAGATCTAATAGCGTGACAACGATTTTAAGATAACTCCAGGAATGAGAACAATCAACGTGCTGTAATGTAAGAATGAATATAAATTTATGTGTGGAGTGTTCTTCAAAAATTGCGTGATAACAATAAAATTTTATCTGAGAAGTGCTTTTTTTGTTGTATTAAAATTTAAAACTTAACTTAGTCCAAGAGGATCCCGTGGCTGCTCCCCAAATTAAGGGTCTTTTTTTAAGAATTAAACTCAAAATTTACAGGAATTTAGCTAGCCCTTACATTACTAAATGAATTAAATGTTGGTGTAAATTTTTTTTTTAGAAATTTTTAAAATAGGGTTGGGCTCACTCACAATTCAAGAGTAGGGCAAAGTCTCCCTTCCTCTTAGACGATACCAATATCTGGCATGACGAGTTGTCTATTATCCCCATGTGTAAATTTTTTTTTAGTTGTCCACCCGGTTCACCGGAGTTTTGCCCCGACTGCATCCGAATCCAACTCGCGTCGCGCACCTGACTATGGTGGGTGAGTCTCCCAACGGAGATTTTCTGTATATACCAAGGCTCAAAATCAAGATCTCGTTTAAACGATACCGAATCACTCACTACTCGGATCAATACTCTCTAAAAATTTTATTTTGATTGGAGTGAGTTACACCAACCTATTTAAGTCAGTTTTTTTTAAATATTTCTTTGGGTTTTATTTTGAAAGTTTATTGAGGGCCCAAGCCCAACATCAGAGAGTATGTTCAAGGGGGTCCACCGTGCTAGCCCCACCCTAAATCATGAACGAGGAAAATGTGATTATCTCCCAATTTTAAGTGGGGAGAGAATACACAATTAATTAATAAAAATAAAGTCAAATAGTTACTGCTATTTGATTCCGGTGGTTAATATTAGCTTTTCCTAAATAAAAGCCTCGTTTTTTTTTTTGACCAAATTTAAGTTCTGTTGTATACAAAGAAAATTTAATCTGACTTCATAAGGATTCAACGAGGGCAATATTTTTTCAGGAACGAGTTGGAATTTTTTCTTAAAAAAAAGAGAGTCAAATTATTATATTTTACATAAAAATGATAATACATTATAAACAAATAAGTAGTTGCACATTGGTATTTGTTTGTCTGTTTATTTATTTTTCAATCTTTTAGGTGGACATGGGAACGTGATTCAGACGTCGTTTTGCGATGGCACCAATTTAAAATTTTGGATATTTGAACTTTGTATAGAAATGGGAACGGAGGCTTTCTCCTTGTTTTCTTGGAGAAGGCTGACCGGTCTTTTCTTCTTTCCGGGGAATTCAGCTCTGAAATAATCGTACCTTCTCTGCTATTCTGGTCGCCAGATAGGAAAATCTTGAACTATCTCAGGTTAGACGCCCATCACATTTCGTGATTCTCTGTTCTTTCTCCCTACTCTTATTTAATCTGTCCTGTGTTGACTCCCTGCTTTTGGCTGCTCCATCTACATCTCTAAGCTCCGTTTGATTCCATATCTCCATTACTGAGTAACTAGTGAATTTACTTGAGTTTATGACTGAATACCGTTTTCCTTATAGTTTGTTTGATAGTCTTGGACGTAAAGCATCTCAAGATCATTAGACTGGTTAATAATTGAATAAGAAATGATTAGAACTGCAGCAATGATTTCTAAGGTTGTCTTCTAGATTGTTTAGTGTTGCATCAATAAGTCTACATACACTGTGCTAACATACACGTCAATTCACATCTATGCGAGTAGCGAATGTCGATTCGTGCCTATATCTTTTAACCTGGTAAATTTTGCCACCTGCACTGATGTATGTGAGTTGATGTGAGTGCCGGTTGCTTCTAACATTACTTTCGACAATAGCTTAGATCATTACCTTATTAAAGGCTTGACTCAGGATATTAGAAGTTAGAAGAAGATGGTGACCGCCGTCGATGATTCCTAGGTACACTTTATGGTTTGACTAGAACATAGATGGCTGCAGCAAAATTTGCTGAAGAAATTGTAGTGATCGGTTATTTTTTGAGTTATCATCTTGCAAATGCCTGCTCGGCCGACCAAACTAAGGGCCAGTTGTCAATATTTGGACAGAAATTTTAGAAGGGCGTTTTACTGATAACTTTCCGACAATCACCATTATCTATAAAATTCGATAAAATTTATCATTTCTATGTTTTGTCAAACAGTCAATTGATGGCACTTGGGATCAGATCTGTGCTTTAATCTTTTAAGAATATGCCACAGAGTAGTTCAATTTGTTGCTTTTGAGAAGTTTATCGCATCTTGCCACTGAATGATTTGCATTTTGTTGACGCGGATGCTAAAGTTTGTTATCCTTTCTTTTTTTTCTTCTTTTGCCGGCCAAGTGGTTAGTTATTATATAAGACTTACTGCCTGTCTGCGTGTTGAGCTGTTGCATACAATTATAGCAATGTACACTCTTGCCTTCCGTCATTCTGTAATTATTCAGAATGAAGATGAAAAAATACTGGAAAATTTTGTATTGATTATTGTTGCAATCGTTAATGATTTGTAGAGATTTTATTGAACACCATGAGCGTGGATCCAAACAGTCCTGCCACTAATGGCCGTGACAATATGTTAAAATCACAAGAGCAACAGGCAAAGGTATGCCCATATAGTTTATATCAGGAAGCACATTTCTCACCTCGCCTTGATACTTGGCCTTCGAAGCTATTTCACTGCAATGCTCTGATTAGAGTAGCACGCGTCTATGATATTTTGATTCCATGTAGGTCAATGAGGTGAGAAGACTGATAGGGCCATTGTCTGGTAAGGCCTCGATTTATTGTTCAGATGAATCCATCTCAAGGCATTTAAGAGCTAGAAATTGGAATGTCAAGAAGGCAGCTAAAATGTTGAAACAGACCTTGAAATGGAGAGCAGAATACAAACCAGAAGAGATCCGCTGGGTGAGTTAATGCTTCTCTTGACTTGTTACAATTTTTTTTTTAAATATATAATTTATGCCTGATGGCTTGCTACATCTTTTAAGCTGAGTACATGGAGTATTTGATCAATTAACATATGAAAAAGTAAACAGCACTATGAAAAAACTGAGTCTTAAAACAAATATTTCACATGTAAAATAAGATATCTATAACAAACTCCAAATAGAAGCATAAAACAGTTTAAAACGGAAGTTTACAAGTCAAATTAAGTATCAATGTTTATCTTCTTTCATATAATTAAGATCTCCAATAAGATTTTAAACTATTTCAGCACGTTTTGAAATGTACCAGTAGATTTCAAGGTGTTTCAAAATGAATTAGACAAAAAAAATTCTGAATACAGATGTTGAAGTCCAACATACATATCATAGACATATCGTATGGGTAGCTGATTCGGATATGTCCTCTCTTTTCGTGTGCTGGTGTTTCATACGTTCGACCTCTGTTCCCTTGAACCCATCTCATCTCTCCATATTCAGAAAACAAGGGAAGGGTTGAGTAAACTTTACAAGTGCTCAATCAGATCCTCTTGCCGTGCTTTGGCTATACTTCTTTATCTGATCAAAATTCTACCTGAACAACAGTATTCTCCTTAATAATTCTTGTGACAAAATGAAGTCGGTTTATCCACTCATTTACCTGGAATGTTTGTGACATTTTGCGATATCAACTTGTAATCAGTTTGCGATGTCTATATTTTTTATGTAGGAAGAGATTGCTAATGAAGCAGAGACAGGGAAGATTTATAGATCAAAATATACTGACAAGCATGGGAGAACAGTCCTTGTCATGAGGCCTAGTCGACAGGTTTCTTCTGATGGTCACTTCTAACCTCTAGCGTCGATGATGGCCTAATGATATAAAACTCGTACTCTTACCATGTCCGTGGTAGGAGAGAAAATGAAAGGCATGAGAGTGAGGGCCGTATTTAGAAATACATTGTGTCCAACTAAGTAAAGCAGAGCTGGCCCCCTTTTACACCAAACTTTGAAAATTGCATCAGATGCTTGTTAGATTAGCAAGTTTTGGTAATGGTGAATGCAGGCAAACTGGATCCAGTCTAAGTTTGATTTTTCATCAATATTAAGGATTTGTTGAGTTTCCATATATTTCTTTCCATTTTCTTTTTTTCTGTTGTGTGCAGAACTCAGAGTCAATAAAAGGACAGATCAGGTATCTGGTATACTGCATGGAGAATGCTATCTTAAATCTTCCGGCAGAACAGGAACAGATGGTCTGGCTAATTGATTTCCAGGGTTTCAGTTTGTCAAATATATCAGTGAAAGTGACACGTGAAACTGCCCATGTCTTACAAGATCATTATCCGGAACGATTGGGTTTGGCAATACTGTACAATCCACCCAAGTTCTTTGAACCATTCTTCAAGGTAAATCTATAGCTATGATTTTTCTGTGTTGGGTTTTTGAAGCTCTAAATGCAGCATGGGTTGCTGAGAATATGCTGACAATTTTAGATCCTAGGTTAGAATGATATCAAAAGTGGATTTCATTCGCACAGAACTTTGGTGTTTCATTTACAATTTTAGCCGATTTAAAATGTACACATTTTCTTTTATATTTTTGCAGCTTCTTGTACGTAAATTATGTTACTGTGAGAAATAATACTTGCAAATAGTTCAGCTACTTGATCTGAAATTTAGGGACAGGATTCGAGTTGTCTTCTGGGATGGACTGGATTCAAGTTTTCATCTTGCGTTTTTACTTATTCATGGTTAAACCAGTCCATTTATTTGACATGAAGTGAGGCCAAAATGATACTTTTATTTCTTCGACTCAAGGGCTGTTTGGATTAGCTTTTGGAGAATAGATTTTGGAAAGAATAGATTTTGAAAATAGAGATGTTTGGATGATTAGTAGCAGAATCATTTTTTTATATTGGTAAATTACCAAAAAGGGTATGATTTTATTAAAAGTAAGAGAGATGAGAGAGTGTAGAGAAGAGAGAGGGTAGAGAAGAGAGAGGAGAGAGGGTAGAGAAGAGAGATGGGAGAGGAGAGAGGATGTAAGAAAAAGTAGGGGTAAGATAGTAATTGGATAGTCCATAAGTTCTTTTACTGTTCCAATAGCTTCTAGCATAGGCTAAAAACCATTGACCCTTTTTTGGGAAGAATAGATTTTGAAAATAGAAATGTTTAGATGATTAGTAGCAGAATCACTTTTTTATATTGGTAAATTACTAAAAAGGGTATGATTTGATTAAAAGTAAGAGAGAGGAGAGAAGAAAAAGAAAAGATGAGAGAGTGTAGAGAAAAGAGAGGAGAGAAGAGATAGGAGATAGGGTGGAGAAGAGAGATGAGAGGAGAGAGAGGAGAGAGGGTAGAGATGAGAGATGAGAGAGGGTGTAAGAAAAAGTAGGGGTAAGATAATAATTGGATAGTTCATAAGCTTTTTTACTGTTCCAAAAGCTATTTTTAGTAGTTTATTCAAAACTATGGTTTTACCCAAAATCACTTATGGACAAATATGGCTATTTGTTTAAAAATTTTCTAAACTAAAGTTTTACTCAAAAGGACTTTTCAAACCATAGTCCTAAACAGACACTCAGACATATATACACGGGCTGTGAAGAAAAGTCGAGTTTTTATTGACAACTTTTTTTTAGTTCATAGAGGCAGGAATCTGCTGAATGGTCTCTAGAATGGCATAGCATTATTGGAATGTGTATGGTCATTTCTACTAATTGAGGCATTATCTTGTAATCGTGGCAGATATTTTTCTTGCTAGTAAAAGATTGCTCTTTATATTCTGATTTTGATTGTGGTTGCTGATAAATTAGGTAATAGATCTTGCACTATTTTCTGATGTCAAAGAATGTATTGCTGCAGTTGGTAAAGCCCCTATTAGAGCCGAAGACTTATAATAAAGTCAAGTTTGTTTACTCAGATGATCATAATACCAAGAAGATTATGGAAGATCTGTTTGATATGGACCGTCTAGAATCTTCGTTTGGTGGGAATAATAACTCCGAATTTGACGTCAATATATATGCTGAGAGGATGAGAGAGGATGACAGGAAGATGCCCTCTTTTTGGACAAAGGCGAACGTTCCGTCGTCAGCCCCACATGAAGCTCCTCCTTTAGATTCAATCAAGCTAGACTCAGGTTCTGGTGCTTCTTACAATGAAGTAGTAGACTCTACACTTGGTCATGAGATGAATTTAGGGAGCACCAAACCAGATCAGGATATCTTGGCTCATCAAGGAGATATGAATACCACAACAGATTTGCGTTAGATTGAGAAATTGCATGCCGAAGCTTTTTCAAGGTCTGCTCAGTCAACTGTAACGTAACAAGTTTTTTTTTTTTTTTAAAGAACTAAAAAGACACTGGAAAGTGGACTGTCTTAGCCCGCGTTCAAACAGGGAACCTCTAGTGTGTGAGACTAGCACGATAGCCAACTATATCCTCCAGACAAGTTAGTAAAATATTATATTCGTGTTGGGCCTCTTGTTATCGACTTTATGTTTTTTAGGCCCCCAAAAATAATGTTTTCCAATTATACTAGTCACCTTTTTTATTTCTCTGCTTCATTTTCCAATTTGACTTTTCATAAACTCGAGAGATAAACCATACAGACCGCTCATGAACTCTTGTTAAATTTTGAGATTATAAGTATATATTAAAATTATTTTTCTATCAAAATAATTTAAATCAATTTGATAAAATTTTGTTTGACATTTCATATTCTTAACTTCTTCCTTAATTATTCAATATGAGATTATATTTTAATATTCTTCCTATTTTTAGACTTGAGTTTATATGTCTTTTGTTAGTCTGAGAAGCGTCAAGTCTACAATCTTTATTTTTTTTTTTGTCTGGGCTTTATACTATTTTTTTAATTTCAGAAGCCTCTAGTTTATAATTTTCATTTTTTATTTTCTTTTTAGCTGAACTTATACTATTTTTTCAGGTCCAGATATCCCACGTCCACAATTTTTAACTTTTTTTGTTTAATTTTTTATTTTGATGTATCAGATTAAAAAACTCTGATACTATATTAAATTTTGAGATTACAAATATATATTAGATTTATTTTTTTATCAAAATAATTTAAGTCAATTTGATATAACTCTCTTTGACATTATATCTCTTAACCTCTTCTTTAATTATTTAACGTGTAACTATATTCTAACGCTAGTTTGAACTCATAAATTGAAGAGTATATATGCTCCGATTTTATCTGTTTTTGTATATCTTATCTAATCATCTTAGAAAAGCAGTACAAGGTTATTGGAAGCAAACGACTGCTTCCACTTGCGTTGATTATCACACCTTATGGACCAAGAAAAGATGAAAACCTGTAAATCCTCACCGAAATGGCGGAGAAAAGATGTGCAGGAGAAAAACATTCTAAAATAAGTTTGCTTCACAAGATAACCATAAAATTCACATTGCAACTCATTTACAATTATAATATTATAATAATAATGGACGGCTGAAATTATTGAGATTCTCACATCGGCCATAAACTTCTACAACAGGCTTCCTCAGCCACCACAGTCCAATAGTGATGAATACCAAAAGAGTATAAACTGGTCTTCCAAACCCCTGGTTAAAAACTGTACTAAAACGTCCAAAAATCTAGCTTCAAATCAATCGAAAAATGGTAACATTGATTACATATATTTATTTCCTCTTCCTTTTTATGTGATTCTAACGTGATGCAGCAGACAATGCAGGACGCATTCCCTGTAACAATTTAAAAAGAAGTTAAATAAACGCATCACATTGCGAGAGAAGCTTAAGCCGAAGGGATGAGTCAGTAGGCGTTACTGTTACCTGTATTTCTAGTACATATCATCCAATTTTTGTCTGTAATGAGCCAAACGCTGCGAAGACGTATCAAAACTGTCAGCGTCTTCCAGACATAATAGATCAAAAAGAACAGAAGAATGGTTCTCCAAAACCAAAAAAAAACGCCTTAATTTTCAACATTATAACAGAAAAATAATTCCAAGTAGCAGATGGTTAATGACTAATAAATATGAGGCCCCACAGAATGTCACCTTTCATCTGCATGCATATGTACTATATTTTTGTTGATCCAGAGCAAAGTGCAGTCAAAACAAGATCAGTATTTTTTTTGGGTCAAACAAGACCGATAATTTTTCCAACCAGATTATTTTTGTTCTGTTTTTTCAATCTAGTTCAAGCGGATTGTAAGTTCCATCGCTGTTTTTAGATAAAAGATGCCCATCTTTTCACGAAAACTTGTTCAATGCCAACAGAATCGTCATCTGAGCCAGAAGGGTGGAGATATAAAAGGGATATACGATGCATACCCTAGTATAGGCATAAACTCCAGCTTCAGTTGGTCCTATGGGACTCCCCCTTCTAATGAATCTTCCTTCTTTGAAAATATAAAGCATGGGAATTCCAGTGGATAATTCCAAGCTAATGACCTTGATACATTGAAAAAAAAAATTCATTACTATTTTACGTGTTGAATGTGAATGCAAGGGGAGTGACAGTTTTGAACATTCCAATCACCTCTTGGGAAGTTAGTTTGTCAAGATACATGATAATGGATCTCAATGAATTCCCATGAGCAGCAATCATAACATTTTTTCCAGATGAAAGCTGGGGTTCAATCTGCATGGTAATTCAACAGAATTAGCACCATATGAATGTTATATGATCACTTCAACCTCAAACTTCATATTTTACACTACTAACAAGTCAACACCAGAAATTTGGTCTTCTTAACAAACAGCTTACATATTTTTATCTCCAGCACAATGAAAGCTTGATGCCACATGCGTCTCATCAAACATCGAGCATAAAAATTAAAGATTAGGGAGCTTTGAAATTGACCATCGGTTTTAAATATTCACAAAACTTAGGAATCTCCATATTAATTTCAAACATATATACAACTTCCTTATTATAATGATATAATATGTAATCATAATGAGCATTAGATACGAAACCAAAATAGGGAGAACATGTTTTTACTAATAATAATCTCAATAAAATCATGGAAGGGAAAAGGGAAAAAAACCTACCTGCTCTCTGAAATAAGCAACTGCCCTTTCAGCACACATTTCCAAACTCTCACCATTTGGAGGAGGTGTATCATAGCTTCGGCGCCATTCATGGACTTGTTCTTTCCCATATCTATCAGCTGTTTCCTGCTTGTTAAGACCCTGTAGCTCTCCATACCTGAAAGAGCAAATAATTGCAAAATCAATCACATACTATTCATGAGATTATAAAGGAGGATTGCCAAAACTGAGAACTGGAAAAAAGATTACTACATTCTTTCATTTAGTTGCCAAGCTGCTATGACTGGAATGGATTGCTTTTTTGTATCTTCACTAAATACTTGGCTCCATGCTCTTGCTTGTTCACTCTCATTGTGTATGATGATAGGCACCTGCATAAAGGTTGATGGTTAATGAAGGTCAGAAAAAGACATTGAATAGTGTAATACAACGAAGGATATGATTGTCCAAATGGAGTAAACTAGATATCATTGTATTGCTGTTTACATCATGAGCAACAACTATATTATAGCATAACCTGGCAATTTCTAATTCCCTAGAACCGCCCAGTCCTAAGTTACTCCAGTAACGATTAACATGACTAATTCAAAAGCAAAGATCTGGGAGCCTGGCATGCTTCCTAACAAACCCTAAAATTACTGGGGCATATTATCACTTTCAAAACCTGAAGATGGTTATCATCCCTATTACCTTTCTTCGACGGTGCTGGGTCATGGCAAGCATGGCTGTCATTTGTGCACGAATCAGAGCAGATGTAAATATGACATCAACAGGAATGCTACTGATCCTTTTGCCAGCTTCAATCGCCTCATCTATGCCCTTCTTGCTTAGTGGGACATCTACGCAGCCTGTGAATAAATTCTTTTCATTCCATAATGATTCGCCATGTCGAATAAGGATCAAAGCTGCTTCATCTGACATGAAACAAATTGAACATCAGTTAAAAAGATCCAACAAAGACAACTTCAACTCCTTGGCTGTCCTCAATCATGTAAAACTTAAAGTCAATCGAACCTCATAATCCAATCAACATGAATGCTTTTCATATGGACGGATGAAAACATTATAAACATATACAGCCAGCTCTTTAAGCAATAAATTCCAATTGATACTATATTTTCTCTTACTTGATTTCTTGGAACTGTCACTTGTGCTGCTTCTTGAAGGGGATAACACTGGATCAACCACCGAAGTTTGAGAAGCTGAGGATCGGATTATGCAACAATTCCTCTGATCAGCTCTCCTTGACAAGCTGTTGCAGCTGCTAAAATCCTTTGCTATCAATCTTATTGAGTTCTTCTGAAGATTTTGGTGATTTTTAGAATTTTTAAGAAGCGACTCAGACTGAAAAGTACCAATAGCCTGGTGACAGACTTTAGCAGCCATTCTCTGAAGATTGGAAAAACAAGGCAATGCCAGTTAGATCAGAAGTCTCAAGATATACCCATAAAGTTCAAATCAGGTATAACACTAAAAACTCGTGCGTGCTTAGAAAACCATTCAAATGCCCAAAAACAGAATCAAAGGGCAAATAATCTATGACGCATTACTATTGAATGGCTGTTGGCATATTAAAACCTGGCCCGCGATTTACATAACTCGTAATTACTCAAACGATTTAGAGGAAGGAAAGAAACCGCAGATCCATATGGAATGAACAAAGATAAATCAAAGATGAACCGAGACAGAGAATGTTTAAATACATGAAACAACGACTACTCGCTCTTTCATCACGTCTTGAGTGGAAAAATAATCAATATGTAAGGCAACAACGTACCCGTAAGGAGTTCAAGCAAGGAAAAAAAAAAGCAGAACGAAGAGCTGAGAGCAAAATGTGAGCAGGTATGGAATGGAGAAAAAGGGAAGACGTTTACCTGCTTATATAGAGGTGGCGATGTAAACGAGGAGGTGATGTAGAAATGTGTAGAGTTTATTACAAGAAGGTCTGAAGAAGAAGATGACAGAGTTACAGCAGCGAGCATTCCCTACAACGAACAACAGAGGGAAAGGGAGTTATTTATGACACAGACAAGAAGCCGCTTTATTCATTATAGGAGAAGTCGCCGTTAGTTTAGTTGGTTCCTAAATCCACTTAGGCTTCCGATAATTTATACGCCAAACAAGAACCGAAGACCAAGATTGGCTGCCTCGAGTTCAGAACAGTATGCTTCCAACTTCTTAGTTGGACTGCGCTTTTTGTCAACACCTAACCCTAATTCATGACTTTTTCTTTAAAAGCTAATTTTCCCTTTCACACTCTCTTAAATTTATAATTCTTTTTTTTCTTCTTCTGACTATCAGTATTAAATGGATTTTTCATTAATAAGAGTAGTTTTAGTATAAACAATTAAATGGATTTTTGAAATATATAAAATAGATATATTATTTGTTTAAAACGGGCAACAAGGTGAGCAGCATTGCAAGCGCATTTTCTGTTATCCGTTTACCATGCAATATATATATAATTTCATGAAAAATGTAATCTCGTGGTAAAAAATGAAGAACTATTGAATCCAATACCATTAAATTTTTTTTCTCCGAATTCATCAAGTAAAAATCACCGAGGAAGAGTAGTACCAGATTCAAAATAAAGCAATTAATTCATGCGTACTATTACATCGTCTTAAGGATGTTTATTAGCAGCTGACTAAATAAATAATCAGCGGTGGACATTCTAGTAGCGCCAACCAATCGTATAGAGCACGTGGGGCATAAACAATGGAGTTGTGAAATAAGTAGAAAAGTATGCTCAAAGAAGCAGACGTTTTAGCTTAGTTAGTTGAACACAAGATGTGACTGGGGATCTAAATGGGGTCGTTCTGAGACCAACCCTTGGGGGAAGCTTAGGGACAAAACCGTCTTCCTTGCCCAGCCCTAATTTCTAACCCTTCGCGTGCCTAACTGTCATCTTCCATGGATCACGTGCTTTGTCATCGTGTTTTCTTCCAAAAGAGGAAGAAGACTCCTAAACAAGGCACCTGCTTCTTCTTTGGTGGGTTTGACACATGTATGCACGGCACGTGCGCACTCTCTCTCACCTAACCCCTTCACGCATTCTTCATTTGACCCTTTAAGCTCCGTTGGTTAGGTTCTTAATACCATAAAGTAATCATAACGATACAAACATATAAGATTGACTTCTTCTTTTTTAAAAAAACAAGTCTCCCAATCCACAAGCTATAAGTAATGTAGGCTATTCTAAGCTCTTGTGCACCTTTTGATTCTGTCAATCTCCGAGCATTTTGCTGAACTCTATGCAATTTTATTTTTATTTGTTTAATACTAATACGACTCTGGAGTGATCGGTGATGAGAGAGAGAATGGAACCAAACTAAACTACCCGCATAGATCACGTGAGGCTGAGGCACACCCAACAGCCGCGGAGAGAAAGATGTGGCGTCGTTTTCGAGCTGAAGAAGAGAATATGCTTTCACATGAAGAATATGCCCCCTCTCTTATTCAGGCTCACCAACACTCCTTCACCATACCTACCAACTACCGTCACCGTTCACTCAACAACCCTTTCTTCTATTTTACCGGCTTCCACTTTTCTTGGAGTGGCTCCATCAAAACAACAGTTTCACACACGATATGCAAAGAAATGCATCCCTATTAGAGTTAGACATTTCCAGGATGAAGTTTTGGAACATCGCTCCGATCATGGTCATATGGATTTTCTTTACCTTCCGTTTTATTACTTAAAAATTAATATACTAGTATGTAACAATAAAAATGAATGGGTATCATTATCTTTCTTATTATTATATTCATTTGTTCTTCTTTCATACGAGTGACTTAAAAATGTTTAAATTCCCGCACATAAATACAGAAATCTCGGCTAGTTTTAAGATGATCTCAAAAGGACTAAGCATCATACAAAACAAAAAAGTGAGCCTTTGAAAGGCTTCCGCAATTTAGTTGGGCTGTGATAAAGGGTTCGACTTCGTTTTGGGTCAAAGGCGTCGATGTTTAATATAGTTTTTTTTGTTGGTACTAATGTTTAATATAGTTAATAAATTGAATGTGAACGCATCTCTAGGATAAACGTCCAGCCCATGGTTGATAATTGGCTGGGCTTGCACTGTCCTATAAGCTCACCAAGTACTTGCACTCGTACCAAAAAAACGAACAAACATGCGCCCAATATATACTCGGGTCCTTTAAATATGATGCTATGGGTTAATACCGTACTATGTGTATGGAAAATATTTTATTGAGAAAAGTAAAACCTACTTCAATTATTTATATGACTCGATAAAATTAGTCTCTAATTATCAGTTAAGGATATAATCAAAATTCTACAAAAGAAAAGATCAAACGGGCCTATCAGTTTTTATCCTCATTCTTTTGTATCCCTAGTCGCTTGCTAGAATCCCAACCACTTTGTTTTTTTTATTAAGCATAAACATCCTCGTATTAGAGGCAATTCTATGCTGAGACATTATCATCCACTAAATATAGACACCTCTTTCAAACATTAGTTCCCCAGAAGGAAGACTCAAAACCGGTGGCAATCTCAACCACTTTTCATCCCATAAGTAGAGCTCAAATTGTTCCTTGAGTTTACAGCCCAAACAGCATCTCTTATCAAAATACAAACATTATCCTCCTCATCCTTAAACTCTATTATAATTTTATGATTTTCATATACTTTTTCTTTATTACCTTCATAATGTGAAGACACGAATTTCAATTTTTTCTAATTTTACGGGCTTGTCTAGCAATGGTAAAAGGAGACTGGCGGGGGAGTATGGATTCATTTAGGAATGGGATTACGAGTTCTAAAGAAAACACAGAACTCGACTGAAGATTGAAGATACAAACATATTGAGGAAAAATAATGACTGTAACAAAAAATGAGATTCCCTCGTATCATATGGCAACCTTGGAGCGAGAAGTGCGCAGAGAGTAAAATTTTGGGTATCAAACTCAAATCTGAACCCTTCGGATTAAAAAAATATAAGAAATTAAAGGCAGGCACGGGCGCACAAAATAGAGACACCAGAAGTTCATAACAGCAGTAATATAATTTAGCAGGATCCTCTCACATACAAGCACAAAGTCCAAAGGCTGAGAAAGTGCAAGATAAAATAACTAGATAGAGGGCAAGCCCAATACAAGATGTTGCAGAGATCAATTCTCATTGTCGAACTCCTCGTATTGCTTGAGAATTTCAGCACAGCCAGAAGCGGCCTCGGCCTTCATGAAGCCGACAGCGTTCACAGCTCGATCATTGGAGGCAATGCCATTGTTTCGGGTGAGAATAACTCGGGCTTGATCACGGCCAGGGGCGGCTTCATTAC
The DNA here is from genome assembly GCA_037074615.1 of Leucaena leucocephala. Taxonomy (NCBI): domain Eukaryota; kingdom Viridiplantae; phylum Streptophyta; class Magnoliopsida; order Fabales; family Fabaceae; genus Leucaena; species Leucaena leucocephala. The sequence continues at coordinate 2,178,258 of CM073517.1, read as the reverse complement.
AGTCAATCTGAGGGCTGCTCACAACCTTGGCATCACATATTTGATCCGCATGATCCTCATCTACCAGTATTTTGTATGTCCCTGTTGAATCAGTCCTTCCCTTCTTCCTGTACACAACTTGTAATGAATTCCTCTCCTTGCATTCCACGGCTACCTCAGCACCTGCGCCCCACCATTCACAAAACTATGTTACAAACACCCCACCCAAAACACTGCTTCATCGCTTCATTGCTTTTAACTTCCCTTTTTGTTAAATCATATAACATCTATGAGACGAAAGTTCATATTTGATAGTTCATACTTCATACTAAAAGAAAACTAAATAAAAACGCAGTTGAATGCTGGTGTTTTATAATGAGGCCCTGCATAGTGAATGCTACATCTGGCCTCTAGCATAGTGATACTTGAGTGTGAATGATTTGGCACCAAAGGATAAGCCAAATCTAAACTAAAATTTGATTGATAAGAATTGCATCCATCTGTACTTGGATCTACTACTGATTGCAATTTGGCAAGACTGGTTTGCCACTTTTTCACCAATTATGTCCGTGCAAACCCAAGGCCGAAGCACCGCCATTCCAATATGAAATATTTTAAGGATAAAATCAAGGATATAGTGGTCAATTTTCCAACAAAATATAGACCAAATGGATCAGCCAGGTTCTGGCAAGCATCAAAAGCACAAATTTTCACTCTACCTAAAAGTTGTTCCTTTTAAAAAATAAAAATAAATCTTTTGAACAAGAAAACCCAGCAGAACTAAGAAAACTAGGGGCCGCCTAATACTGCAAGTTTAAGTCACAACATTCCTCATAAGATTGAGGTGCGAGAAGGACTTCACCTTCACCGTACAGATTTCAGATCTGGCGTTATATGCAGGATGCAAGACGTTTGCCGGTGAAGCTTTTTCATTTTGGGTAAAATTTCAGGCAAATGCAATTAGGAAAAAAAAAACAAGTGAAGAAAAGAAGTCTGCCGAAAAAGGAACAGGAGGGATGTGGTTGCGGAAAAAAGGTACCAGCAATGTAAGTGGTGGCGGAGGTCTCAAAACCAGCACGGCAAGTGTCACAGTAGACGCGACCCTGAACCGTGAATGGGTGTTAACAATATTAATTGGAGAAGAATATCATCATCTTCATTAACCATAGAGCAACATGCTCATTACAATTATAGTAACCCACTTGGGTTACACACTAATCTACCCTCACTTGAGGGAGATAAATCAACTCCACTTAGAGACTTTGAGGAGAGACCAAAGTTACCCTCTCTCTCACTATGGTGAAGATTACATAATCTCACACACTTAACCAATAGACTAGGACCCTTTATATAGATTTAGGGTCATCTAGTAACCAAGTGATTAACATTAATCACCTAATTAATTCAACCTTCTAACACCCCCGCTCAAGTTGACACCCCTTAACTCTAGGTGTTTAACTTGCCAACACAACACACAAGGGAGTAAGGTGAATTAAACCAAACTATTTTCATTTTACAAAATACAATATGAATTTTTTTTCAAAAACTCTCTCTTCAATTAATACTTAAGCAGCATGTGCAACTTTCTTGATAACAATGGTCTCTGAATCCCATTCCACTCTTTGATCTGTCAGAGCTATAAACTTGAGATCTTGGCCTCTTCCATTCACTCCAGGTTTCGTGGATCAACAATTAAATCATTGTAACCAAACATAGTTCCTCTCTCACAGACCATAGCATTTGGATTTCCAGCCAATCTAATCTTTTCAGCTGAATTTGTCATGACAGAAGGAGCACAGAACTGGCCTTTCTTGATGTTGACAATTTTTCCAGTTTTGGCTGCTGCCACTAGAAGATCTGTTTGACGACATAAGAAACAATTGGCTGCTTCATCATCTTCAGGATCTGGGCAGAGGCGAAAGTCTGGTGGTCATCTCCTAAAAGAAGCTGATAGCAGAGATTTGGTTACTTCATACTGGAAGGCGATGAGTTTTGATTCGAAGAAGGAGTTTCTTAGGATAAAAGTAAGTGATCTAAAATCTCATATTGGGTCTTTAGAGGATATTTGGCTACTGGAAGGCGATGAGTTTTGATTCGAAGAAGGAGTTTCTTAGGATAAAAGTAAGTGATCTAAAATCTCATATTGGGTCTTCAGAGGATATTTGGCTGAATCCGACTGACATAGTAGAAGATGCTTTGAGGTTTGCTATGGCTAACAATAAAACATGGAAATACTGGCTTTGCTGCTACTGTCTTCATAAGATATTTCCAGATTCAGAATCTTTAACGCAGCATGTTAGGAACCTACACGTGTTGCCTCAAAATGTTGACGTCGATTGGATTGAGATGATGGGATTAAGTAAAAGTCCCATGTGTGATTTACCCAATGAAACAGAAATTCCCGAGATTAAAGAGAATATATCTCTCAATGAAGATGAAATGTGCCTTGTTCTAGATGAACGTTTACTGCCAACTGGTTCGCACTGGATAGCCTCATGCACATCTGTCACAATAGGGATGCCATAGGCTATTTTGACCTTCTCAAGTATCTTCAATCTTTCATCCATGCCTGGGCCTCGAAATGATTTTGATGATGTTCGATTGGCTTTGTCAAAGCTTGACTTGAAAACCAATGGTACTCCAACTTTTGATGTGATACTCTTTATGGTCTTAGCCATCCGGAGAACGTGCTCCTCAGATTCAATCACATTTGGACCCGTTAGAAGAAAGAATGGGTTTGCTGAGGAGGTGGGCATCGACTATTGGTCCATCATGAAACGTGAAAGAAATCTTCAAGAAGCTGAGGTTGAAGAAGCTGATGATCAGAATTCTTCATCCTACTCACGATCATCAGAATGAAGATTATCTAGTTTCTGATGAGAATCCACCAAGCAGCGAGGATTTGAATAGCTTTCACAAAGAAGATGATAGAGAAGATGGATGGAGCTGGAGATCAAGAATCCATCCAAGAACATGGCGCCATTAATTCAAACTTGCACAAAGAATCCATTCAAGAACCTTTCAATATTGAAAGATTTCAAGAACCAAAGGTGTGATGTTGCCGTCTACTTAGAAAAGATGAAGGAAGTATTGAAAGGGCATTGCTTCAACATTTCTGTCCCAAAAATGACTGCTTTGATACCATGTTAACAATATTAATTGGAGAAGAATATCATCATCTTCATTAACCATAGAGCAACATGCTCATTACAATTATAGTAACCCACTTGGGTTACACACTAATCTACCCTCACTTGAGGGAGATAAATCAACTCCACTTAGAGACTTTGAGGAGAGACCAAAGTTACCCTCTCCCCCACTATGGTGAAGATTACATAATCTCACACACTTAACCAATAGACTAGGACCCTTTATATAGATTTAGGGTCATCTAGTAACCAAGTGATTAACATTAATCACCTAATTAATTCAACCTTCTAACAGGTTCCTCTCCGGGCGGATGGCGGCAACCAATGCCGGTAGCGCACACAGAAGCAGCAGGAAGGAAACTCTGGCAGCCATAGCTAAGCGCACAAGTTTAGCAGAGAGGAGAAGGAGATGATTTAGGTACAGGAGAGTTGTGGTGCAATTAAAAGGCGAGGGTAATACTGATGAGTATCCAAATTCAGTGTGACGGAGGAAAGGGGCGACAGATGGATTTGAAAGGATTTGGACTTGAGTCGATTGCCCCGAATAAATAAAGAAAAAAAGGGAAGGACATGGGGTCTGGTCCCTCGCATCCCAGCGCACAGGATGAATGGTGATCTCGCGATTGGGAACGTGCCACGTCACAGGAATCTGAATCGTGAAAGTAGGACATCTTATTTTTGGGTCAGAGATGTAGGAGCAGACGTGAAGATTAGATTTACGTCCATTTTTTATTTTACTGTTTTTCTTATGAAAATAAGTTATGTGAGCATACGTTGGACCAATGGTTAAGTTAGAAAAATATTTGTACATAAAAAACAAGTTAGAAAAATATTAATTTACCGAAAGTGAGATTGGTTTTCTTTTTAGCCTTAATGGTATTGGTTTGAGTTTGGTATAGAAAAAGTGATGAGGTAATATTTAGGTTAAATTTAGTTATAACATTCCACATGTCAAGTGTGTGTGCCCACATTCATTCAAGATGGGATGCTTTTAGAATAATTAAATACGCTTTTAAGTTGATGTTAGGACCAAAAAAGATGTTTTCTCTCTCTTTTTTTCAAAAGATATTGACTAGTGTTTATTTCTCAATTTGAGTTTTCTTATCACATGAAAAAAAAACACAAATGATTAATTACATATACAAAGGAGTAGAAAACCCTAATAAATACAAATTATTACACACAATCAAATAGTAAATTATAATGATTATTTATTTTGTGCACATAAAAGAATTACAATAAATACAAATTACTATACAGAATCAAAGCAATAATTATAATAATTAAACGGGATAAGGTAAGCTTAAATTGCGTGAGCGCGGATAAAACGTAACATTATTTTGCCAGGAAGAAATGATTGTAACATGTGGGACCACGGCCCCGCCACCACTTTGTGTGAAAAGCCGCGGTGTTCGCCGGAAACTGATTTCATCATCCAAGCACATTATGTGTTGAGTGAACCCGAATCAAGTCTGGTCATCCGATTTCTTTACAAAAAGCAGCAATAATTAATAACTAATCAACCATCATGCAGTCCCATCCCCTCCTTCCTTCTTGCTGTAAATACTTGGCCTTTCGATTTACGCGTCCAACATATTTATGATGGAATCATGTAAACAAGCAACGACATTTTTGCCTTGTTGGAGGAATGTTGCGAGAGGCCCAGCCCAAAGCTTTATTTTTTTTTACCCACCGAATTCAATAGAGTTTTACACTGACTATATCCGAATTTGATCCGCGTCGCGCACCTGGTTATAGTAGGTGAGTCTTTCAACAAGAATTTTTTACATACGTTAAGGCTCAAATTTAAGATCTCATTTAAACAATACTGAGTTACTTACTGCTTGGACTAACCCGTTACTCCCGAGCTTTAGATTGCCTGCGGGATTGCTTCTGCACGTGAGCTAGCCCATTCCATCATGGGCATGTTTGGTACAGCGTTTTAGCCCTCCAAACTAACTTCTTTGACCCCAAAAGCTAGTTAAAAGTCAATAAGAATTCGCACATATAGTAAAAAATAAATTTATATAAAAATATGAGTTCGATTCCCGTTACTGTTATTAGGATTTATTTAGTAGGCGATCTCGTAAGTCTCTTGTAAGCGCTCTCTAAGCCTTGAGATTATGCCATAATCTTAGCGGAGACCGGTGTTAAGCCCTTCTAAACTATTTTGTACAAAAAAGCTCATTGAAGCAACCAAATAAGGTTGAGTCTACTTGAAGTGGTTAATCCCTCACAATGTAATGAAATAAGTTCTAAATCTTGTTAAGAGAGGTGTTAATATTTAGTGCCTGATAGTCCCCACACATCATGGTGAATTAATATTCAAATTTTTATTAGAAGAATTGCTCAATTAATAGCCAATGGTACATCGAATAAGAATAACTCCGATAAAAGAATACATAGCAAAGGAAAATAAACCTCATTGAAGCATTTTTTTTTTTTGGTTCGGGGTTAGCGTCAGTTAAAAACCCAGGGTCCAAAATTCACGCAATATCTTTCCCTGCTGATGGTAGGATAAGTCTTTTTATTTCTAAATTTATTTCAATGTAATTTTAAAAATATATATAAAATTTGACAATTAGTTAATTTTAACTATTTTTAATCTAAGTAAAATACACTCAGCGCGTGGGAAGTCATTTATTAAGATTTGCAACTTGCAACGCCAAGGCCACTACGCTATTCCTTGAGTGGGAGGTTCCTTTTGATGGAGTTATGATTGCAATGAATCCCCACACAAGGGCATCATGTGCAACAATTACAGCACAGGCTTCACAGTCAATGCACCAAGCCCACTCGCATCGTGCCTACCTATCACCATTCCCCTTTCCTCATGGCTCGTTTCCTCTTCACCAGGCCCTCCAATCTATTCCAGTAAGTTTGCGTGAGAACGTTGCTGCTAATTCTTAGGTCTACCTCCATGTCTCGCAAGAATATATTGATAAATAAGCTTTCAGGTTACTCAATATGCCAAACGGACTCTGATGATAAGTATTTTCTGATTAGGATGAGCTTTTACGAAAACCATGGAATAGCATTTCAACTTCTTCCGCTTTACATACAGCAGGATTGAATTGAAATGAGCCGTCAACGCTGAATTCACTCTAGTACAGGGCCAGTTTTACCCTTCTTCTTCAGCAACACAGGATAACTAATATTATCAGTTACTAGTCAGTTGCATCAAATTCCAATACTGCAGAATCTAACTCTTCATTGCAAACGGAGGGCATAAATGAAATAAACTAATTAATGTAACCAGTCACCATCTCTCGAAGTGATTTATATTTAGAATTATATAAAAAGAAAAAAGAATTGTAAAATATTTGTAAACTAAGACTACCAAGTAATAAGGAAAAGTATAGCTCCTCACAGAGATATCTGGTCTACTATGCTCTCGTAGCCCATTGCAAGTTGCAACAGGCCAATCCCAAGAAAATTCTTTTGTCAGGGGCGTGCCTTCCTTTGCCGCCATTAATGGTCTATTGGAGTTATCATCCCCGCAATTGGATCTCATCCACCAACAAGTATCTCAATCATCTCTTCAGCAGCATATAATCCGTATACCTGCAATCTAATAGCCCAAGAAAAAAAAACAAGAAAAAAGCTGTCAAATTGTAATTACAACAGGATAACCAAAAAACAAACAAACGGGTAAATAGCATAAATGGTGGCCCCTTGATTAACCAAGGGCTGGGTTATTATGTAAGTAACAGAGGCTTCTGCAGGATGTGAGTGTATTAAATTCATATTTAACTGCACTCATCTCCTTTCTTAAATTAATCAAAGGGCCACCATATATGCTGATTATGCCTTTTTTTTAAATGATCAAAGCACTTGACTTCTCTAGATCACTAGATGGCATCATCGGACAACGTTGTTGCCGGTGAGTGGATTGACAAGCCGATTCTCACTATTGCCTCTCATACTATCTCCCATACATACCCACGTGGTCTCCCCCCCCCCCCCAAAAACACACACACACACACAACAAACTCCTCTCCCACTAGTCCACTACCCTTTCCTTGTGGTCGTAGCCTCATCGCTTTTTCTCTTATAAAAAGGAAAAAATAATTCTTAAGGAAGAAATCAATAAGCCAACAACGTGGGAATAAAATATACTGACAAAAAATAAGCAAAAACTAAAAGGTGGAGAGAGGGGAACCTTCTTTTAATTTTAAACTATCTATAATTGTCTCTAATTATGTAATGTATCCTTTGGATCTTGGCTTGGGCATCGTATGGTGATGTGTCATGTGCGTCAAAGAGACGGCGGCGGAATCAATTAGTTGACATGGCAATAAGAAACTCAACCAATACAGAAACTAGCATCACGAAATTAGCCAGAGTCCCTCCAGATGACGGCTCCCATCCCTATATATAACTAAGAATATTTATCATATACAGGTCGAGAGAAGGCATCATAGACATCCAATGGCCACCTGTATCAACCTCTCAGTCTCATGGCTCTTCCATCTGCTTGTCTTTTGGCGCCACTATGCTTCCTTTTACTCATGCAAATCCGCCATATTCCAACTTCCGAGTTAAAGCCATAATCTGGGCGGTTGGCTCGTTACTGAGGGTTGGATCAAGCCTTCTCTCTTCGACGCCATTCCCGATAAGGACTTCTTGGTTAGTGTCATGCCATTATTCATAAATGACTGCATTCACAATTATCATATGCTACGGCCATTCCCACTCAAAACTCTTGTATGCTTTCCCCTGTCTGATAGGACGGAACTGGTCTTCAGTCCAAGTCTGTGACAACCGAGAAATATCTTTGTTCCTAGTCTAGGGGAGGAACCATCATAGTAGCAAACCGCACAGCTGCTTCTGGCTGGGAAACATTCAGCGTTAGCTACCTCTGCGCTCGCGAATTTGTTGCGAACATGATGTTAAATGATGTTGTGTATTCATTTTGTAGCTGTGGAGGATAGATGAGGCCACTTTCCGATTCAGGGTATTCAACAAACAATTCGTGGGATTAAGGTGGTTGCCGTGGTCAACTCTTCCACTGATTCTGAGACGTTTCATATTATCAGGAAAAGTGATGATTCCGACCGTGTTCGAATCAAAGCATCCAATGGATTATTCTTGCAGGTGATCCATATCCTCTGCCTTTCACGTTACTGTTCTTTCGGTAAAAACTTGTCCCCCATAACTCACGAAACTGATGGATTTGCGAACTTCTCATGGAATTCGTTATCGGAGGTTTCTATGTTATGCCACTGTTTGGGTGATAGTTACATCATTAACAATAGCCATCCTCCGTCTAGTCGTTTGGTACGATGAACTTGCAGGCGAAGACAGAGGAGCTGGTGCCAGCCGATGTTTCGGAGGTCAACGGTTGGGGAGATGATGACCCTACGGTTTTTTTGTTGACAATCGCGAAGCTGATGCAGGGAGAATTCCAAATCACGAATGGCTATGGCCCCCCCAAAGCTCCCCAGTTTATGAAGGTAAGGCTAGCACAATATATTTGACCACAAATTACCCGATCGTAAAGAGTATGTAGAATCAATTTCATTGACCAAATCGACTAAATTCAGTTTAGAATGGTTTAATTATATTCAAATAAATCATTGAATTTGAATCCCCTGAAGTTCCGTTTCATCGAATTCTTTGAGTTCACTGGAGCAGCTTCATTGTGGAGGATGATTTTGAGTTCATAGTGAAAAGTAAATTGAGCGCTGTTAGAATACCCGTGGGTTGGTGGATAGCAAGCGAACCAAGTCCACCTCCGCCCAACGTCGGAGGTTCCTTGAAAGCCCTGGACAATGCCTTCTCATGGGCACAGTATGCAATGCTTTTCCATAATGCCTTCTCATAAATCCTTGATGCCTGTATTATTAATATTGGGATTAATGATCTCGCCGCAGGAAATATGGGGTGAAGATTATAATTGATCTTCACGCAGCACCGGGCTCTCAAAATGGCTTTGAACACAGCTCTTCCAGAGAGGGCTCTCAAGAATGGGGAAAAACAGACGACGACATATCGATAGACTGTTCGTCTCATTGACTTCCTAACTGCAAGGTTTGTATATTCTCACACGCACGTATGCTCTGGCACCAGGCGTTACATTGGAGAGGCTAAGCAAGTACTACAAGGCTGGTTATGAAGCTGTACGCAAGCACTCTTCCACGGCCTACGTGGTGCTTTCGAACAGGCTTGGACCTTCCCTGCCTCGTGAACTTTTCCCTCTTGCCAGTGGCCTCATGGGATCTGTCATTGATGTCCATTACTATAACCTCTTTTCCAATGTTTATGATAACATGACCGTCCAACAGAACATTGACGTTGTCCGCGTCAACCGCTCTTCGGCTCAGTCATATTACCACCTCAAATGGACCTCTTACGTTAGTGGGTAATGTGCAATGTTCTTACGTTAGACGTATATGGGCGAGCAACATTTGGTTGGGCTTATTGGACTCTTAAAAACGTCAACAAGCATTGGAGTCTGTAATGGTTATATCAAGCTCTAGCTTCTCTTTTGTAGGCCTACTCCAATCTTCCAATAATCCCTATCCTTTTGGTTCTCTATCCCAAAATCAACAGCCTTAGATGGAAAACCAACAGTTTATGTATGTTATGGTAGATGAACCAAATATTCGTCATTTTCCCCCTTTAATTACTATGTTGCCCAACTTTCTATTCCGCCTGCTCTTTAATTAATCAGTTAACTGTCTATTTCCGCTCACCTTGACCAATACGAAATAGTGCTCCCATCCAAGCTAGCGTGATTCACACATTAACCGGTGGGAGCACAGGAATCAAATGAAATTAAAAGGTTGATAAAATCAGGGATGTGGACGACACACCTAAATAGATCACAAGTGGTTGCGTTAATGTCCTCTGATAATGATGATAAACTGCCAAAATTTAGCACGAACATTTACTTTACGGAAAAGGTGACCCCCTTTGGCCAGCCATTGAGCTAAAAATATCTGTCCTCCCATAATTCCCTTAATTTACAGGGTGGAAATTGGAATTATAAATTCAGATTGGGACGATGATGATGATTAAGTAGGGCAATTAAGTGAAGTTGATGATACTGAATCAGTGAAGAATCAAAATGATGATGAGGGGGGAAACAAGGCTTTACTTAGAGCATATATGTTTAGTGGCAGCGAGAATGAGTTTTATTGCGTGCTCCAATTCAGAGCCACAAAACTGGATTCGAGAAAAAGCTTAGTGGAGTCCATGGATGGCCACGAGAAGTGACTGTGTGTGGCTTTTTACCAAGACATGATTTTAAAAGAGGCTTTGTCCGTGTCACCATGTTGGCGGGGAACATCATTATTGTAAGATTCTCTCTCCCTTTTTTTGGCCCTTTCCCCTTTTCGAATTCTCTGGTGAATAAAGGAAAACACTCGCACTATAAAAATTCAAAAGGGATCAATTTCTCTGCAGTGAAGATTGTGAGCAAACCACGCACGACCGCATGGTTTACCATTACTCCTTCTTCCGGAAAACACAAATCCACGCCCATAGTTTTTCTTTCACCTTTACTAAGTTAGATCTATGAAACCAATATGCATGCTTTTAGCTCACTTATACACATGAAGTTTTAAGGTATAACTACAAGTTAATTAGCTGGGAGATATTCATTTGGTTACTGATGTTGGTGGCGGCGTGACTCGCCATTTAATTTAGCTAATAAAATAACAAGGTCTTAAAAGTTAGTATAAATGATAAAGAACGAGCTCATATTTTATAAGAACGCGTATTCTATATAAGCATTATTTGAGTTTTGGGGCTATACCTTAATTTTAGTAAGGAATAGGTACTAAATATATATAATTTTTTTTATAAAATAAAAAAAGAAATAACATGGCCCAAGTTGAGGATCTCCGTGAGTCCCAAGCAATAGAAATCACCTTGACCTTTTGGAATAGTAGAGGGGAAATTAATGAGAGGTTAAATTATTAGCGTAATGATTCAAGAAGGACAATAATACCGTGGGCATGTATATACGGTACGGATGTTGTTGGGTTGAAAAGTCAGGGGAAGAGGGTGGACCACCGCACTAAAAGGGCTATAGAAAGGGAAAACTGAGGTCTCTGGGTCGTGGCCCCTGTCATCCAATCATTTCCAAGTTGATCCCTCCCTTGTAATGTAAATCCTCAAACTGACTCTTGACTATTAATTTCTTCTACTCTACGTTGGTTTTACCACCTCGGACAAAAATATTAGTAATGAAGATGGTTATAACATTATACTCCTCATCCGATCCTAAATACATAAATATAAAATATATTTAATTAATTTAATTTAATTTAATAAATAAATATAATTAATTATTATATTATATATTTTTTTAAAATACCATAATTATATTTCTTAACTTTTTTCCTCACTTTTTTATTTGATTATTGTTAAAGTAGTACCATATGAGTAATTTAAAAAATAATTAATAAATTTAAGAAATATATTTTATAAGAATTTTTAAAGCTTTTTCCATATGTCATTAACAAAAAATCAATCTACACTGATTATAATAAATTAATTACTTGTGAAACTTATAAGAGCAAAATTGAGAAACAGATATTAAATATGTTTTAGATGCTTTACTTGCATTTTGAATCAAATCAGGCTGAGAGAAAGTGACTTACATAATGGGTTGAAAAAATACATTACAGCTCATTTATGTTGTACTAGTATTTCCTCCCCTCCTTATTATAAGACACTATAATCACCTCACCATAATCAAGCAAAAGTGGTTGGTTTGGAGCCTGTTTGAGAGAGAACTTTTAAAATCATGATTTTAGCCTTTTGACTTAAGTTAATGTTTACAAAATATAGCAGTGAAACACCTATTCAGGCCTATAAATAATTTTACCTCTTAAAACTATAGTTATGTTATAAGTTAGGGAGAACGGCTTATAACTCTAGAATTATAATTTTATCTAAAATTTAATCGAAATAAACTCCTAATCATTAATTTTGTGTGGAAAGGAAAATAAGTTTTAAATTTATCCATATTTAAAATTGTAAATTGCATCCACTGAGATTGCATATAAATAGGAATAATATTAAAAAATATAATTAAACTGAATTATAGTAGAGTTCCGAACTGGATTTTATGATGATCCCTTTGTGTGACGCTAGCGGTGAGAAAAATAGGATCCCAATAAAAAAGAAACTTTAAAGTCTGGTAAAGCCAAAAGTGAAAGATGGGAATTAGGAATAGGACCACTACTAAGTATTACCTGATGCATACCTAGGTAACACCTGAAGCAACTTAATGCTTCTAATCTGAAACGCCTTCTATGCCACTTGTTATACGGAAAATACCCATTTAATTAATTAGCCTCGTTTGTGAATGCGGTGAATTCCACTTATTTTGGATCTACCCATGTTTCTACTCAATTCCATACATTTTCATCCATGTATTCCACGAATATGCATGATGTATTTAAAACAGACAATGAACCTAATTCCCTAGTTAATTCATTCTATTCCGCAACTTCTCCACTTCATATACTTATTTATAATTTCTTTCCTATTTCTACTTCTCTCTCTTACCGTGAAACTAACCCCTAAAGCTTTACCAGTTGGAGCACAAACCTTGGTGCCCATTAGGGTGTTCAAATCAGTCTCATCCTGAGTGTCTCAATCCTATCCTGATAATTTGAAGACGGGTTCAACCCATCTGAGAAAATATAGGAAGAGACAAGGGGAAGAGTTGGGACAAAACGGGCCTCAGAATAACTCTTGGGAGTATCTTCCTGTCCCGAATATAATCATCAGGAAGAAGACAACTGATACTCACCTAAAAAATGTTCATAGCTACCCACTCACATCCAACATTACTACTACTCAAAACCATAAATTAGACATCTAAATCACAATAAAAAAATGAATAGGAAACATAAACCCAATCACAGGAATGGATATGATTTCAAAAAATTCTTACACACATCAAATCGAAGCATGGGATATGTACAAAGGATAAATCAAAAGGTAATCACAAGCGTACTGAATTAAAGTTTGTTACAGAACCACCTTCATGTTCAAAGTTTGTTGTCGCCGCCGATAAGCACTCCATTGCTCACAAGCTTAAGAAACCCAAGGGAAGTCACAGGGGTGGATCGGGATATGACCATATTGAAGTATGTTATAGAATTGCCTTTGTGTTTAAAGTCTGTTGCCGCCGCCAATAAGCATTCTGGTTCCCATGAGCTCAAGAAACTAAGGGAAGTCGTAGGGACAGAAGGGGATCTAACTGTATTGAAGTCTGTTACATAACCACCTTCGTGTTCGAAGTCTGTTGCTGCCGCCAATAAGCACTTTGTTGCCCACAAGCTCAATAAACCAACAGAAGGCGTAGGGGTTAAAGGGGATTTGACCGTCTCCACTACTAAAGATCCCAACCTTAGAGTTATGCTCTCTCTCTCTCTCTCATTGTCGTCTTTGGGGAAAGGGGAGGATCTTATATTTTACACACAGAGGGTATATTGGTCTTTTCAAAATAATGGACTAAACCAAAAATAAAAATCTACTTTTGGAGGTTCTGAGATTCAAACCCTAAACCTTCCTTTCATTACACCACGTCCAACACCAACTGCTCCTCATATATAATTACAAGAATTAATATATATGTATATATTATCTAGATAGATCAAGAATTATCGTCCCGTCTTGTCCTGAATTTATCTTAAACCCAATTAAAATTAAGACAAGCTCACAACAAGATGCAAAATACGTCCCATCCTATCCTCAAGACAAGATACTATAGGGTATCATAGTTCTAACCCGTTCTATAAATACCCTAGTGCTCATTGAGATGTATCCAATAAAAAATTCCAGGGTTCCTTGTGCCTTAGCGTTTGCTTTTTATTTCGTTCTTTTAATGATCACGAAAGTAATAATATTTTGAAAGTTTCGATACAATTTTACCCGCAATGACGTCATGCCTTCAGTTAAAACTAATTTTGTTTATTTGTTTGTAAAAAATATCTTAGTAGAAATCTCCAGATTAAACTTAAATATCAAGCAAATATTTGTTTTTAGAGATATTAATATATACTAAATATATTCCCCATGCATTATCTGGAATGAGTACAGTTTTAAGAAATATGGGATTTAAGTTAAACTTAAAAATCCTGTTTCGCAATACATATTAAAAGATACAGTCATAATATTTAGAATAAAAACAGGAATCGTAATTTAAAAGTAAAGTTATATCCATCCCTAAAGAAATAAAAGAATACAATTAAGCAGTTGGAAAATTAATTATTTCCAGATCTTTAAAAATTGGGCTCTTAAACTTGATAGACGTGTTTTGATTTGATGGATACGATTCGATCTTAAATATAGGCATATTTAAGGGAAAATGATACATCACATTAAATCGGTCATGACCCATGAAGCCGGTATAAATTTGAGGGGTGATCCGTGAAATTAATGAGAGATGTCAATGACAGAATTTATAAAAGGAAAATATGGGAGGACTAAATTGATAATCACAATAATAACTGTGCCACTAATAATATCAGTTGTGGGGTGGGGTGGGGGAGCCACAATCCCTGGCATTTCGGGAAACAAGTCAATCCCGATTTGAAAGTCTTTGATTCGCCAAAGGATCCAATCACAATTCCCCAAAGTGACTGCTGCTTCGGAGTCTTGAAAAAGTATCCAAAGCTCCCCGCAATTTGTATTTGTTAATTTGTTAATACCAAAACGCTAATTTCTCCTCCTAATTAATTGTATTACAAAGCTGATTAAGGGTTGACGTAGCATTTCTTTTGTCATTTATTATGACCTCACTCCCATATCAACGGCTCACTTTCACTCCTCGCTTTTTGGCTCTTATTTTTATCTCCCTCCCCTTCACTCCATTTACCCCTCCCCGGCCTTTCTTCCTCCTCCTTCAACACCAATCCTCAAGCCCACACAGGGCACAACCTGCAGAAGCACCGGCAGCCAGTAGTCCAGAAACCAGAAGCAACATGTTGTTGGGGAAGAGACCTCGTCCTCCAATGAAGAGAACCACCAGCTTGTCGGAGATTCCCCTCGATCTGAACGTCTCCCCCGACGCTCCCCCGAACGATCCTAACCATAACCCTAACGGCCAGCCCTCGCCTGATGTAATACACACGCAGCCTGGTGGCTCCAATTGGTCGGATCAGAGCCTGTCGACCAATAACCGTAGGAAGCATTCCGTGGATTTCGTTGAGACTGCTGACTTCCTTCGTGCTTGCTTCCTCTGCAAACGTCGCTTGGTTCCCGGCCGCGACATCTACATGTACAGGTACATATCCACCTCTCTATCTCTCTCCCTCTTCTAATCCGCGTCTTCCAATTTGTCCGGGCTATAACTTCACTACACCCCTCCCACTTGGGGTTGTAAATTGTTTCCCTCTTTCTTCGGGAACGGGTAGAGATGCCCTCGGATTTACCATGAATCGGATCTAATTTGGGGGTGGTGTATTGTTCTTGCCTTCTTGAATGCTTTAAGGGCTTCATTTTCTTAAATTTAATGTCCAAATCCACTTATTGAAATCAATTGAGGGTTAAATGGTGGGCTGAGAATATTCAACATAATTTGCAGGGGTGATAGTGCTTTTTGCAGTCTAGAATGCCGTCAAAAAAAGATGATTCATGATGAGAGGAAGGAGAAGCGTTGTATGGTATCCAATAAACAATTAGTGGCTCAGCCTTCTGAATCTCAGGTCACCACCAAAGGCGGAAGCGTGGCTGCCTTATAATGTCGCAGATTCACGGGACACAGTCAGAAGATGCAGTTCCTAGCTATGCGCCTATCAGTGAAATATGTTTATATGCACTCTCCCCACTCTTCCCTCAGTCCTTTCTCTCTTCCCTTTGTTTTGTAAATTCTACCCTTGTGGTTTTTTGTTTTGTTTTATATGGAGAGTGAGAATTGGCCGCCTCACCAGCTAGGAGTGGGGCAACTGGGCAAGTATTTTTGGACGTCCTTTGCAGTTTCCATGGGATTTTGATATCTTCTCCGATTAATACTATTTACGTTTCCTGTCTCCGTTGTGCAGAAAATTGCTTCCATATTTTTTTGTCATTTAGTTCTTTTACAGTATAAATGCCATGTATGTGTGGTCGGGCGTACTTAAAAAGTAAAAACAGTAAATGGAAAATGAGTCGGCGAGTTCTAGAACTAGTAAGTTCAGAACTTTTCCTCGGTTCTGAAGGCTCGATGAGGATCACAATTTTTTTTTTTAATTTAAGCCAGTATTGTTAGAATTCAATTCGTTCCAAGGCTCAATAAAAGTAGTCTGAGTGATAAAGGGATAGAGATTAGAAAAAGAGGGCAACTGACTACTGTTAAACCGAATAGACGTTGAGCTCATAAACTGCGGTACAAAAATAGTCAAATGATCTCATTCACAACTGTTGAAGAGATTGGTTCGAGGAAACTTAAAGAGATCAAGGAGAATTCTACTCGATCGGAAGGATTTTAAGTTAAGTTCCTGGTTGGGAAATGTAGACCGAGATTATAGTCTCTTGATATTATATCTATAAATTAGGAATAAAAATTACTTTATTTGAAGACAAAATTTTGCAATTAAATGATGGGGGGCGAGATGAGAGCATGGGGAATGAAAGCAGATAGTAGAAAGATGATTAACAATGGAGTTATTGAGGGGCGAAGGGGGAACTCGGCGGTGTGGGTGTCCTTTGGGAAGCAGCAGGGGGATCACGGCGGGAGTGATTATTGCTAGGTAGCACATTGCCCAACGTCTTTCTTCGCCCACCCTTCTTTTATAATTCATTCATTTCATTTCTCTCCTCTTCGTTACTTCCCTTTCTGTCACAGTCACCCCCTTCCATTCCTTCCTCCCTTCTCTTTTTAACCTTCCCATTTTACTCCTTCGCGCATACACCTAATCAAATATGTTATGTGCCAAACAATGCCCATGCTTCCATGGCCGCCACCACTTGCGCTAATCACATGCCCTCCTGCTTCCATGCACGAGCCTGATGCCTAATCCCAACCAATTCCCATCATTTTACCCAGTCTCGTTTCTACCGTCAATTCTGGAGAAGCTGTACTGGATAACATCTCTCATATATACGAGCATGGACAAATTCCATCAACACTACTCTGTTATTTAAGTATCTGTTATGTTACCGCATGTTTAATCAAATATAACAAGTGGATTTTATTATCTTCATATTATATTATTGAGTATTATTTTAAATAGTTGTAGTCGATGTACTACGTAAAACCTATCCTAAGTCAAATTACTCACGAGTGAGAAACAGTGTTTACTTTAATTTTTGGATTCTGCAATTGCATGGGTTCACGTCTAACGAATCATCCGAATCTATTATTGCAAACTCGTACACAATGTATGAAATAGATCATATTATTTATAAATTAGTAATGCCGTACGTTTTTTAAAAAGGTTTTACGCCGCAATTAGATAGAGATTGTTTGCAAAGGTCATTGGCTCCCAATTTTTCTGAGGCAAACGTCCAAATCAAATAATTGTTAAGCAATAATATAGGGCAAATTGCGCAAGCAGTCACGTCTCGTGACCCTAACCATCAAAATCTAATTAACTAACCCCCCCGTACTCGACGCTTGATTAAGACCCCCCCCCCCCCGCCCTTCTTTTAGAGATTTATATCGTGCATTATTGTCATTGACTATCACATGTCGTACGCCTATTTATTTAACCTAAAGTTATCATCGTACTAAGAGAAAGCATGCGGTCCTAGAAAAAAAATAACTCACGGGGAGTGAGGAATTATATTTTAAGGAGATACTTAAATATTTGATCGCTGCTTATTTTAATGGTCTTAATTAATTCAAATGTGTGTAGGATATCTGGCAAAATAATGGGTGTATGGTATTTTAATGGTTGCTCAATTAGAAACACAGGAAATAACCTGCTCAATAGAATGGTCGTATTCTTTATTCTGAGTGTAAGACCATTAGTCTGAATGAAAGAACAACCGCCACCGACGGTTGACTTGTTAAGAAACGGGAATGGGATTTTTGTGTTCGGCTGGGCGTGCGGCATAATGGACATCAATAGCTCAATTTGCAATACGACGAGTTTTGAATCATGCGTATCTGATCATAGTTGCATATTGAATCAACCTCTATCTTAATATATGGAGACGGCGAGAGATGAGACGGAAGAAGCTTGCATTTCATAAGAGGACTAGGATGTAATTATCTTTTGAATGAATGGATCACTCTCCGTTCAAAAATATTTTTCTTAGTCGGATGAGTTTGATTAGATAATAGATATACTTGTTATATTATTTCTTCCTCTCATGTGTAATAAATATGCCCCTTACCAGGTTTTGACGCCTGTGCTTTATTATTATCGACCGTCACGTGACATTTCTCCTGGCAATTCATGCCGAGGCCTTGGCCCAATTTCAGGCCCAGTGAGCCCATTCGTCGTTCCCAGGCCCAGGAACATGATGACTTGAGAGGGGAAAATATAATAAACGATCGGGACCAACGGAGGTTGGTCCGAGTGGTAAGCGGCTCGGTATCGCTTAAGCGAGGTCTCGAGTTCGAGCCTTGGCGAATGCAAAAAATTCCCGTTGGGAGACTCACCCACCACAGCCAGGTGCGCGGCGCGGGTCGGATCCGGATGTAGTCGGGGCAAAGCTCCGATGAACCGGGTGGGCAACCAAAAAAAAAAATAATAAACGATCGGGCTTAACGCCTAAATGGGTCGTGGGGTCTAAGTCATTTCAATTAAAGTTGCCAAGCATCTGGGCATCAGACAGGCACTTGATCTTTTAAGAGGGCCTGGCTAAGGCCATGCATGGGCCTCCATCCCTGAAAGATCGTGAACATGAAGCAGAGGGCGCTGCGGGATAATTTTTTTTAATATACGTTCATGCTTGATTTTCATGGTGGCTAATATATATGGCGTAGTCTTCTCTTTTCCTTTCGGGTTAGTTTTGTCTTATCAAAAGTCGCTGAAAATTCTAAAGGCAAAGTGTTAGAATGATTTTGTATGGCCTGTACTGCATGTGAAGTGGGTTAAACAACTTCCGTTCTGCTTTTATTCATTTGTTTAATTCGGCCTTCTCATATTTCTCATTCTCTATGTGACGTGTTGGTCATATATAGGCCAACCAATCCTCGGAGGAAATAAACGACGACGCTAAAAGTTTCCTTGTGCACTTTGATTGGCCATTTGTTGCTCACGAACGAACCGCCTCAAATATCGTTGTTGAGGTTGGAAATGTTGGAATTTATTTCTTTTGAAAAGTACAAAGTTTTCTGAGCGATTTCTTGAAATTTCTTTTGTTCCTAGTGTTAAAAAGATAATTTAATGGAACTGTTAGGGTGGTGTTGCAACATTTTATTTAAGCTTAAGGGTGTGTTTGGATGCTTCTGAAACCATGGTTTCACAAGCTTTTTTAGGCCAAACTTTAATTTAGAAAAATTTTAAAACAAACAGCTATATTTGTCTATAAGTGCTTTTAGACAAAACTATGGTTTAAAACGATAGTTTTGAATAAGCTATTAAAAATAGCTTTTTCAACAGTAAAAGAGCTTATGGACTATCCAATTACTATCTTACCCCTACTTTTTTTTACACCCTCTCTCCTCTCTCCTATTTTTTTTTACACCCTCTATCCTACTTTTTTTTACACTATCTCTCCTCTCTCCTCTCTCCTATCTACCCACTCTCATTTCTCTTATCTTTTATCTACCTCTCTCCTCTCTCTTACTTTTAATCAAATCATACCCTTTTTAGTAATTTATCAATATAAAAAGTCATTCTAAAAATAACTATCTAAACACTTATTTATTCAAAATCACTTCTTTTCCATAAACTCTTCTCTAAAAGCATTTTTTTATAAACTGTCTATAAATTATTTTTTAAAATTTTATCCAAATAGACTCTAAGAGTGATACTGCACCACTCGATAGTTTAAGGTATTTAGTACTTTTACGAGAATAATTTGAAGGCAAAAAATACCCTTAAATAATGAGAAATTCAATCATTCTCAATCTCATAGTAGTTTTACTTTAATTAAATTCAATAACAACCATTCATCGAGTACTAAATATATAAATTAATTAAAAATTTAATTTTAATAATAAAATAAAATATATTTTTTAAATTTATCAACTATTTCTCAAATTATTCGTATCGATACTCTTTTAATAATAATTAAACGAGAGAATAAACGAGTAAATTAAAAAAAAATATTTATAATATTTAAAAAAAATATTTTATAATAATTAAATTAATTAATTTTTTAATTTAATTAAACTAATTAAATATATTTTATATTTAAGATTTGGTGAATATTTAGATATTAAATATGAGAAAAGAATAAAATGCCTATAAGATTTATATAGAAGACCCTGAATTTTTGCGCACTTGCAAAAGAAGACAACTTAAACATTAACGTCGGCTTTCTAGGCTCCGTACATATATGTCGGCTGTAATTATGTCATCCTCTCATCTCTTGAGGGGAAATCTCCCACTTTCATTAAAAAAGGGAAGATTCCTACTTATCTGTCTCAGTGGGTTGGTTCTTCAATCACGCTTGTCAAAACTTTATCGTAAAAAATATCTGCGTCTTTTGGATTCATCTGTATCGTGCATTGAAACTTGAAAAGGCCACCATGTACTTCCTTATATTATGAGTAGCGTCTCAAAACGTTTTCATTTAACTTCCTTCAGAAATTGTTTGGCCATTTTTCAAAAACGCCCGTTTGAAACATCACAAAACGCAGCCGCAATCTCACCCTCAATATGGAGTTGTTTAGCAAGTTTGAGACGGTAAGTCTCCTAGATAGCCAAAGCAAACGTTT
This sequence comes from Leucaena leucocephala, assembly GCA_037074615.1. Classification (NCBI taxonomy): domain Eukaryota; kingdom Viridiplantae; phylum Streptophyta; class Magnoliopsida; order Fabales; family Fabaceae; genus Leucaena; species Leucaena leucocephala. The sequence continues at coordinate 2,157,345 of CM073517.1, read as the reverse complement.
TTTCATGTACTTGAAACAAAAATCAAGAGCAGCCACTTTAGAATCCCACTTCCTTATTATTAATAAATACTACCAGAGTAATTCATTTATAACATTTGGGAAGGGAAAAAACGAGCACGACTAGTTTGGCGCGTCTTTTATGATCCAGCATCTCGTCCCCTCCTAAATTATTTTAAAGACGTAATATTTTTTTTCCTGGTAATATTGTTTACGTGGCTAACTCCTTACCACAAACCACCCCAGTGTACACACAAATGACAACACATATAATTAATTGAATTGCCGTCTGTGATCCATCATGACAAGCCCCCCCAAAAAAAACCCCACCCCCCCTCCAATTGGGAATTTGATGCAAATTCCACACATACACACGTATACAATAAAACAAATAGAGAAAATGTTGGAGAAGATCGAAGTAGTTGATTAATGATGAATAGCTTCCATATTTGACTCATCTACTACTAACAAGTGGAAGGGTTGGTGGACTACATCACCCATCCCAAAGTCAACGGACGCCCATCATTCATTCAATATGTGATGTGCGGCTCCTACCCCTATTTTTTCCCCCGTCATCTTCATCGTATCTGCATCTGTATCCGCATTATTAATTAATTATTACTGGGTGACCTCTATCGGAATTTTATTTGAGTTGTGGAACGTGGAGAGAGAACGCGAGATGGGAAAAGGATTTAAATCTGGTTTTTGTGTTGAATGATCAGAGTCAAGAGAGGCGGGGTAGCTGGGAACCTACTTCTATTTGTTCCTGAGGGGTGCGAGGGAAATACAGTGTGGCAGAGGCAGATTCCACATGCACCTTTCATAAAAGCCGTTATAACTTAAGCTACCAACCCATCCCCAACCTAAACCGGACCTACCTCTCTGCAACTTCTTTAACTATTCTTCCCACTCCCTGGGTTGTGCATGATCACCATACCTGCACTAACCCAATCCCATAGCATTCTATGGTGCTATTTTAATTTATTTTTGCCTTTCTAAGCTCGAAATATCACACAAACACCAACCAAATTGATTGTTTCCATCTTCAGAGTTTCCAGCTTCTGTTGCCTCTACCCCAAGGTCTGTGATCCATCCCTTCTTCTCCGTCCTTCTATGATATTCTCAATTGGGTGTTTGTGTCTCGATATTTTGGCTTGATTTCTATATTTATATGCTTTTGGAGTGTAATTTTATAGTTTTAGTCTTCAAGACGGAAGAATCGTTACCTCCTATGGTCTGGAATTGGGTTCGGAACCTCCGAAGCTTTTCTTTTTGTAGAGATGGATTTGCCTTTCCTAGATAAAGACAGTCTAGAGTGCGGATGATTTTTTAGATTGAAAAGTGGGAAGTTATCATTTGAATTGTCCTCCCTTTTTCCCCTTTCTTTTGGCAATCTACGTTTTCACAATACCGCGTATGAGGGAGACTGAACTACAAGGCCGTGTTTGGTTGTGTAAGTAAAAGCTGTAGTTACTGGATGAGCGGACTTATTATATATTCTTAGATATAATAATAACTCATGTTCACCTATTAAGAAAACGGTTTCCCTATACGAGTTCCTCTCGCGACGGACAGTTATATTTATTTATTTATTGCCCGTTTTCATTTTTGTTCGTTTCAATCTTGGCATAAATTGGTCCCACGAAAAACAAAACTTGGCCTTAAAGGTTGAGCACAACTTTATTGTTTATAGTCTATCTGTAGCTTTATATGTTGTCAACGCTAAACTACGAAGGGTCCGGTCAAGAAGTAGAACAGCGCTCTTTAAATGGTTCGCAGGACTCTGTTAGTCAACAAATGATATAACTGCAGAATAAAAAATCCCAAATTCTGATTGAATTTTGATGTGCCGAGCTGCTTGTAATCTGTTTTAAGCTGTGCAGAAGAAGAAAAATGGCTGGCGCCGGGCACGGGAATGTATTCATAAATGGTACACTACCAAATAGGCATTCTGCTTCAATCTCTGTAGTAGACGAGTTCTGCCACGCACTTGGAGGAAAGAGGCCAATTCATAGCATACTAATTGCAAACAATGGAATGGCAGCAGTCAAGTTTATACGTAGTGTTAGGACCTGGGCCTATGAGACATTTGGCACAGAGAAGGCAATCTTGTTGGTTGCCATGGCTACTCCAGAGGACATGAGAATCAATGCGGAACACATCAGAATGGCCGATCAATTTGTCGAAGTTCCTGGTGGGACAAATAACAATAACTATGCCAATGTACAACTCATTGTTGAGGTTTGTGCTGCATTTTAAATGAGATTATTCACTTTTAAAACTTCTCTTTTTTGTAATTTGCAAAGACCATTTAGTTGTGCTAATTAGTGAACAGAAAAGTACAAAAAACAATTTATACTTGGAGTTTATTTATATTGTTTCTTCATTCAGAGTTATCTTCCATCGAATTTGAAGTTTCTATCAAGTGGACAATTGGGTATTGCTACTTATCAAAATACATTTTGATAAAAATTTGCTGCTGCTTTTGCATAATTTGACCCTGTTAGCTATCAACCTTTCTTATTACCTGTAGTTTACTGCAGCTTGTTATGGCCTTCTTATTGATTCAGTTGTTTATTTATGTACAAATTCCTGTGATCTGGCACAACATCTAAGTTGTTTGTTCTTTCACAGGTGGCCGAGATAACTCATGTTGATGCAGTGTGGCCTGGTTGGGGTCATGCATCAGAGAATCCTGAACTGCCAGATGCATTAAATGCAAAAGGAATTGTCTTTCTTGGACCCCCTTCTGTATCTATGGCAGCGTTAGGAGATAAAATTGGTTCGTCATTGATTGCTCAAGCAGCAGACGTACCAACCCTTCCATGGAGTGGTTCTCATGTAAATTTCAGTCTCTTGTAATAGATTCTTCCTGTTTTAGTTGACATCCTAACTTAGGACTTGAAATTTCTTCTTGCAGGTGAAAATTCCTCCTGAAAATTGCTTAATTACTATTCCTGATGATATTTACCGACAAGCATGTGTCTACACAACAGACGAAGCAATTGCTAGTTGTCAAGTTGTAGGTTACCCTGCAATGATCAAGGCCTCTTGGGGTGGTGGTGGTAAAGGCATAAGAAAGGTTTGTTTGTTGTGCAAGCAATACTGTGGCATCTGAACTACTTCATAATACTTATATTTGTGTTGTTGAATTTGCAAACTAATTTTGTCTTCCATTTCATGAGGATGTAAGTTACTTTTAAACAGAGAACTAGATAAATACTTATAGTGCTGGGATAACTTGTGTCAATCCTTTGTACTTGTTATTTATTCAATAAAGTCTAGAAGTTAAGAGGCATTTGAATAATGCAGGTTCATAATGATGATGAGGTCAGGGCATTGTTCAAGCAAGTTCAAGGGGAAGTTCCAGGCTCTCCCATATTCATAATGAAGTTAGCATCCCAGGTATGATCCTCAACTGAACTCTGATCTTAACAATCATGATGCTTGGAGTCTTGATCATATTCTGATGATTTTTGTTTTGTTTCCAATCAGAGCCGACATTTGGAAGTCCAGTTACTTTGTGATCAGTATGGAAATGTTGCTGCTTTGCATAGTCGTGATTGCAGTGTTCAAAGGAGGCACCAAAAAGTATGACAATATGTCCTGTTGCTGCTCCAGATTCTCTTAGTAAAATGAATCTCCTGAAAGGTCTAATCAGTTATTTATAAACAGATTATTGAAGAGGGACCGATTACTGTAGCTCCTCCAGATACAGTGAAAAAACTGGAACAGGCGGCTAGAAGATTGGCTAAAAGCGTAAATTATGTTGGCGCAGCTACAGTTGAGTATCTATTCAGCATGGAGACCGGCGAGTACTACTTTTTGGAGCTGAACCCCCGATTGCAGGTAATATAATCTTAATTTTGGTCTGTAGCATGGATTTTAGTTTCTTATGATTTGAACAATTTTCTTCTTGAATTGGTTTTCCCATTGGTATTCATTACTGTTAGTTGACATCTGCTTGAAAAATGGCTTTATAAGCAGAGTTCATTTTCTTTTTAAAACCATTCGTAGCTTAATTTTGTACTAAGTATATCTTATTATGTTTTCTATTTTTTCCTGCTTCTAACAATATTTTCATCAGTTTGACTGATTCAATTGATTTCTTCATAGGTTGAACATCCTGTTACTGAGTGGATAGCAGAGATAAATCTGCCAGCAGCACAAGTTGCTGTTGGGATGGGCATCCCTCTTTGGCAAATTCCTGGTATAATGACAGATAAAATTTATTATTTCGTTGCTTTATTGTTGTTTGCCCATTGACTTGATGTACCACATTACCTTATATTTCTCTTGTTAAAAAGAGATAAGGCGTTTCTACGGGGTGGAACATGGTGGGGGTTATGATGCTTGGAGTAAAACATCAGCTTTAGCCACTCCTTTTGATTTTGACAAAGATGAATCTACAAGGCCAAAAGGTCATTGTGTGGCTGTACGGGTGACAAGTGAGGATCCTGATGATGGTTTTAAGCCTACAAGTGGGAAAGTTCTGGTTAGTTACCAAGTCCCGCCGAAATTCCATGTATCTTTATGTATGCTTCCAATCTCATTTCTTGCATTGGTCTGCAATATTTTTGCAGGAGCTGAGCTTTAAAAGTAAGCCGAATGTGTGGGCATACTTCTCTGTTAAGGTAGGCGATCCTGTTTCTTAATATATGGATGTAGCTTCTATGTGAAAGGGCTAAAAGTTGTTGGGTTATGTACATATGCAGTCCGGAGGAGGAATTCATGAATTCTCAGATTCTCAGTTTGGTAAGTATCAACTTTTGTTTACAGAATTCTTTCAGCAGTTTAAAGGGACAGAAAGGGTAATGAAATAACTACTCTTGATTTTTATTGCTCAAGACATCATTGTGAGCTTTAAGAAAATGCGGACTTTAGGCTGTCATGAAAATATATGTATGTATGCTGATTTATTTTGAGGAGGGACTTATCATGTTATGAGAAATATGGTTAATACTGGCATGCATGGCCTTAGTTGTAGAGCAAAAGTGAGGAAGTTAAGCTGGATTTATGGGTTGGTTGGTTGGACTGCTAAATGTCATTAAGTTGCTGTTTCATTATATACTAACTAAAACAAGACAAGTTGTATTGAAGCACGTAATCTCTTCATTACAAACACGTTCATAATCTTGCTTCTTGAGCCTCAACTTTTAAAGCCACTGCATTGTTATTTATACTAATCTTTTACAAAATTCTCTTTCTTTAACCATGAAAATTGTGCTGCTTATTGTATGTGTATTCATGGATGCATGTAAGTCCCTTTTTGTAACTTAGTTTCCACAAGCTTCTAACCCCTTTTTCTTGTAACTCAGGGCATGTTTTTGCATTTGGAGAATCTAGGGCTTTAGCAATTGCAAATATGGTTCTTGGGCTGAAGGAGGTTCAAATTCGGGGAGAAATTCGTACCAATGTTGATTATACTATAGATCTTTTAAATGTAATATTCTCACATGCGGACTACTTATTCCATATGAAGTTTTTGATAATGTAGAAATAATATTCATTATTGTGACAATATTTGGTCTCAGGCTTCAGACTACAGAGAAAACAAAATCCACACGGGATGGTTGGACAGTAGAATTGCAATGAGGGTTAGGGCAGAAAGGCCACCTTGGTATCTTTCTGTTGTTGGAGGGGCACTCTATGTAAGCAGAACCCACCACGTTTTGTCCTTTTCAGTTTTTATCTGTGATATTGTGAACCATATTGACCGTGCTTTTAATTAATGCAGAAAGCTTCTGCTAGCAGTGCAGCTTTGGTTTCAGACTATGTTGGCTATCTTGAAAAGGGACAGATCCCTCCCAAGGTACAGCATCTAATTGGGAGAAAAATCTACTGAGCACCTGTATTTAACTCCCTTATTTCCAAATGGTACTGATTTTTTGTTAATAACTATATTTCCAGCACATATCTCTTGTCCACTCTCTAGTGTCTTTGAACATTGAAGGAAGCAAATATACGGTATGCATTATTATTGGAATCAGTTTTATGGAACCCCATCTGACTGGTTTCCTAATTTGTTGGAGTGTCATGCTAGCATAGCTACTACACAAGCTGATCAATTGTGCAATCCAAATCTTGTAAAATGATGTACAGATTGACATGGTAAGAGGAGGACCAGGAAGTTATAGATTGAGAATGAATGAATCAGAAATAGAAGCAGAGATACATACTTTACGGGATGGAGGTTTACTAATGCAGGCAAGTGTTGTTTCTTTTGTGCCTTTGTCCTTTTAGTTTAACCCCATCATTGTACTATTAACATTGAGACGTGTTATTTAATCCTTTGTAAACCTTTTTACATTTACTAAAATGTAATCTTTTTCTATTATTACTATTATTGTTATGTGGGCATGAATGTCACTGATAAAAGCTCCTAATAATTGTATAGTCGGATGTAGAATTAGATTCACTTTGCTTTAAGTTTTTCGTAGACATGTTATTTTCCTCTATCTTGAAGTTTCGAAAACACTACCCTGAGTGACATATGGAAAACTTGGATCCCTCCTGCATGTTGGCACAATAAAACTGGTCCATGATTTTTAATCTGATCTTCAATTTCTTGATCATGGCTTCACTTATTGCAGTTGGATGGAAACAGTCATGTGATATATGCGGAGGAAGAGGCAGCTGGAACTCGTCTTCTAATAGATGGAAGAACTTGCTTGCTCCAGGTTAAATGAGTTCATTTTTACCCAAAGGTCTGCAGTTTTTTTCTCTTTTGGGCTGAGGTTGACTTTGAAACCTTATTTACTTGCAGAATGATCACGATCCATCAAAATTAGTTGCAGAGACACCGTGCAAGCTTCTGAGATATTTGGTTACAGATGATAGTCATATTGATGCAGACTCACCATATGCAGAGGTTGAGGTCATGAAGATGTGTATGCCTCTTCTCTCACCTGCTTCTGGAGTTATTCATTTTAAAATGACCGAAGGTCAAGCAATGCAGGTATTTACTAGTCCCACAGCCAAAAAGATGTCGTTCTAACTACTATGAAGTATGAAGTTTAATAAAGCATTTTCTATTTTAGGCTGGTGAACTTATAGCAAGGCTTGATTTAGACGATCCTTCAGCTGTAAGAAAAGCAGAACCTTTTCATGGGAGCTTCCCAGTTTTGGGTCCTCCTACTGCAATTCCTGGTAAAGTTCATCAGAAATGTGCTGCAAGTTTAAATGTAGCACGCATGATTCTGGCTGGCTATGAGCATAATATTGAGGAAGTGAGTGTCTTCTTTACCTTAATGTCTTAATAATGAATTTGGACTTTTTGACTCTAATGCATTTTAGCTTCATATAAGTGATCGGTCTTGGCTTTCTAACCTCTCACATGTAATATCAATCTCAGCCTTTGATATGCTTGCCTAATTAATAAATTTGACGTTTGCATACAGGTTGTGCAAAGTTTACTCTATTGCCTTGATAGTCCCGAATTGCCTTTCCTTCAATGGCAAGAGTGCCTGGCTGTTTTGGCAACTCGTCTTCCCAAAGATCTCAAAAATGAGGTAAGGGTACCCCTTCTGGCTTTTCTATCTGGCTTAACATCTGAAGAGTGATTTAACCTGGCCTTGACTGCGTTATTTCTCAGTTGGAATCAAAATACAAAGAGTTTGAGAGGATTTCAAACTCCCAAAATGTTGACTTCCCCGCCAAATTATTGAAGGGAATCCTTGATGTGAGCTCCTTTTTCTTTCTTTCTTTCTTTTAAATATATTATTATTATTATTTTAATATATATTCTGAATTACCCCCTACAATGCGAGCAAAGTCACGGGTGTGTTTAATGCTGCAGGATCATCTTTCCTCCTGTCCTGACAAAGAAAAAGGAGCCCAAGAAAGGCTTGTTGAACCTCTGATGAGTCTGGTGAAGTCTTATGAAGGGGGACGAGAGAGCCATGCCCGGATTATTGTTCAATCCCTTTTTGAAGAGTATCTTTCTGTTGAAGAACTGTTTAGTGATAACATACAGGTTAGTTTGATTATTCTGACTGCTGATGCTGATGTATATGGGGCAATTTTTTCAATTATGAACTTGATTAAGGCATAAGGATAGCAAAAGATAAATCTTATGGGTTACTAGTGGGCGTTCATGCTACTCAATGTGAACTGAGGTGACCTAGTCTCCATCAATTACTCATGCATGTCCTCTTTACTGGTTTTGCCGGGTAAATGGTCTCATATGTGATGAGTGGTTGTTTCCACCTTATTACTTCTCCCAGTTTTTGAAATAAAGCAATTTATCTTTTTTAATTTTCTTTATCTTACTGAAAATATTTCTGTTGCAATGTCTTGTAAGTGCTGTGAATTCATTGATCAATACCTTTCACTTTTTAGCAATTTTCATTAATCCTTTTCATGTTGATAGCAATTGATTATCATACATCTAAATCTAAAATCAAGAACTTATTACATGATGTTTCTTTTATTGTTTAGTTTTCAGAATACTTAAGACTCTTTTCCCTTTATATCCAGGCTGATGTAATTGAACGCCTTCGTCTTCAATACAAGAAAGATCTACTCAAGATTGTGGATATAGTGCTCTCTCACCAGGTATAACATGTTTAAGACGCAAAGCTTGAGTGTTTAGCTCCTTTGATGTGTTTTGGTCTTGAAATCATTATTCTGCAATTATAATTAGGTGCATTTCTTTGGTTTCAGGGTGTCAAAAGTAAAAATAAGCTCATACTGCGATTAATGGAACAACTGGTTTACCCTAACCCTGCTGCCTACAGGGATCAATTGATCCGTTTCTCTGCACTCAACCATACAAATTATTCTGAGGTTAATGCATAGTTTTGTGTCTATTTCATTTTTAGGAGCATAATATCTCTACTATTCAGATGTGATATTATAAAAATATATATCCTTAGTGTGTATCCTTTCCATGTTGCTGACTATACTTTTATTTTGTTTTTGGCAACAAATTTCTCTTGACCATTTTGACGAGAGTATTGATACTCTCATTATCTTGATGTAGTTGGCTCTTAAGGCAAGTCAATTGCTGGAACAAACTAAATTGAGCGAACTTCGTTCTAGCATTGCTAGAAGTCTTTCTGAACTAGAGATGTTCACTGAGGATGGTGAAAATATTGATACTCCCAGGAGGAAGAGTGCCATTAATGATCGAATGGAGGACCTTGTGAGTGCCCCTTTGGCAGTTGAAGATGCCCTTGTAGGTTTGTTTGATCACAGTGATCATACTCTTCAAAGGCGGGTTGTGGAAACTTATATTCGCAGGCTGTACCAGGTATATATCTTTTACCATTATTAATCGATACATTTTCTTCTGATGATTATCTACTTGTCTAATGCTTAATATCTTCTATCAGCCATATCTTGTCAAAGGGAGTGTTAGGATGCAGTGGCACAGATCTGGCCTTATTGCTTCATGGGAGTTCTTGGAAGAATATGTCGAAAGGAAGAGCGGAACTGAAGACCAAATGTCTGATAAAGCATCGTTGGAGAAACATAGTAAGAGAAAATGGGGAGTGATGGCTATAATTAAATCTCTTCAATTTTTGCCTGCAATAATCAGTGCTGCGTTAAGGGAAGCAACACATAACTTTCATGGAGCACTTCCAAATAGTTCTGCTGAACTGGTTGACTATGGTAATATGATGCATATTGCATTGGTAGGAATCAACAATCAGATGAGTTTACTGCAGGACAGGTAATAGATTTATATCATCTAATTGACATTCAATCTAAATGGTTGACGTATCCATAGTAATGTAGCTAATATTTTTTTTTAGATTAATAATCCAGTACTTGCTCTTAAAGTCATTATTGAAATATACCAATGGTTAAATTTAATCTCCTTCTTGAATTACTGGTGGACTAATTTTCTTTTCATTGATCTAGTGAATCTCTTGCTAATACCTTTTATTTTTTGTGATTTGTAGTGGAGACGAGGATCAGGCTCAAGAAAGGATCAATAAGTTAGCCAAAATACTCAAGGAAAAGGACGTAGGCTCCACTATACATGCTGCAGGTGTAGGAGTAATTAATTGTATCATACAGAGGGATGAAGGGCGGGCCCCTATGAGGCACTCCTTTTACTGGTCAGCAGAAAAGCTATACTATGCGGAGGAGCCCTTGTTGCGTCATCTAGAACCTCCCCTATCCATATATCTTGAATTGGTCAGTTATCGTATGACTTTCATTGCCTGTAATGTTTTAATAGAATTGAGAGAAACAAAACCGTCTTGTGCGCTTTGTCTTAGACGATTGAATTCTTTCTGGATACAGGACAAACTTAAAGGCTATGATAATATACGGTATACTCCATCCCGAGATCGTCAGTGGCACTTGTACACAGTTATAGATCATAAGCCTCAACCGATTCAAAGAATGTTTCTCCGAACACTTGTAAGGCAACCGGTTACAAGTGATGGATTCTCTTCGTATCAAGGGCTAGATGCAGAAACATCTCGTGCCCAATTGACTATGCCTTTTACTTCAAGGAGCATTTTGAGGTCCTTGATGGCTGCAATGGAGGAGTTGGAACTTAATTCACACAATGCCACTGTCAGACCTGAACATGCTCATATGTACCTCTATATTATACGAGAGCAACAAATTAGTGATCTTTTGCCTTACACAAGGTAATCATTGGAAACTTGTAGATACATTTTTCTTCTAACCTTTGATCAATGTCTGAAATTTGGGATGTTATTGCCAGGAGAACTGACATAAACGCTGACCAAGACGAAACAGCAGTTGAGGCAATATTGGAAGAACTGTCACTTGAAATCCATTCTTTTGTTGGTGTAAGAATGCACAGATTAGGTGTTGCTGAGTGGGAAGTCAAACTCTGGATGGCATCTTCTGGACCTGCAAATGGAGCTTGGAGGATTATTGTAACTAATGTGACTGGCCATACATGCACTGTACATGTAAGTTTTTATTCATTTAAAAAAAATGACAAAAACAGTCTTACATGCGGCAACTTTTTGACTAACAGCTAGTGAAAGGCTGCTTTCCAATAGAAGACTAGTTATCAGCTTCCATATCATATCAACAATCTGCAGTCAGGTTTAAACCCAATAGACACACGCACACGCACCAGTCATTTAATAATCAATAAGAAGCATTTTTCTGTATATTTGGAAGAATTCTACTAATTAGCATTTAGTGCTATTCTCAAATAATCATTGGTATGTTTGATCCTGAATGTAAACAACACTGGCTTAAATGCTGTTCCTCTATTTAAGTTTCTTCAGTAGGCTGTGAGCTTTTGATTGATGAGGCTTTATGAGAGAAAAAGAACTCAGAAGATTTTTTTTAATGAAAATAATGATAATGATAAACAGCTGGATTTTTTTTTTCTCCTTTTATCAAATTGAAAATAATTCAGAATTCCAAATTTTAAGACAACTATGAAAGACTTCAGCACTAAGGAAATTAAAAAATTGGTGAGGAGCCAAGGACAAGTATATTTCTTTGTCAACTATAAATTGTGAGTTTCTGTATTGGAAGAAGTATTGATGAAGATGGTTCATGAATCATGATTTGATTGTGGATTAATATATCTGTAGATATACCGAGAACTGGAGGATACTAGCACACACAAGGTGATATACAGTTCAGTCACTGCAAAGGGTCCTCTGCATGGTGTACCCGTGAATGAAAACTATCAACCTTTGGGATTCATTGAGCGAAAACGTCTTGTAGCAAGGAAGAACAACACCACATATTGCTATGATTTTCCACTGGTAAGTCATCTTGTGACTTCAAATTTAACTTTTTTCCGCATTTGTGTGTGATTGCCACTTCTTGTTAATGACCATTTCTGGGAGACAAACCAAACTACATTCCTGAGGAGATGTGTTTCTTGCAGGCATTTGAAACAGCTTTGGAGCAATCATGGACAATCCAATACCCAGGATTTCAAAAGGCTAAAGATAAAGTTCTTCTAAAAGTAACAGAGCTGAAGTTCGCTGATAAGGAGGGCAATTGGGGTACCCCTCTTGTTCCTGTGGAGCGTCCCCCTGGACTCAATGATGTAGGCATGGTGGCCTGGGTAATGGAAATGTGTACTCCTGAGTTCTCAAATGGAAGGACAATCTTAGTTGTAGCAAATGACGTGACCTTTAAGGCTGGTTCTTTTGGCCCAAGAGAGGATGCGTTCTTTCATGCAGTAACTGATCTTGCGTGTAAGAAAAGATTGCCATTGATTTACCTAGCAGCAAATTCTGGTGCCCGTTTAGGTGTAGCTGAGGAAGTCAAAGCTTGTTTCAGAGTTGGCTGGTCTGATGAATCTAACCCTGAACATGGTTTGCAGTATGTATATTTAACACCTGAGGATTATGCTAGGATTGGATCATCAGTGATAGCAAACGAGTTAAAGCTGGAAAGTGGAGAAACCAGATGGATAATTGATAGCATTGTTGGGAAAGAGGATGGTCTAGGGGTTGAAAACCTAAGTGGTAGTGGAGCCATTGCTAGTGCCTATTCAAGGGCTTATAAGGAAACTTTCACCCTGACATATGTGACTGGAAGAACAGTGGGAATTGGGGCTTATCTTGCTAGGCTGGGAATGAGGTGCATACAGAGGCTTGATCAACCCATTATTCTTACTGGTTTTTCTGCATTGAACAAACTCCTTGGTCGGGAGGTATACAGTTCTCACATGCAACTTGGTGGGCCTAAGATCATGGCAACAAATGGAGTCGTTCATCTTACTGTTTCAGATGATCTTGAAGGTGTTTCTGCTATTTTGAGGTGGCTCAGCTACATTCCTTCTCATGTTGGCGGCTCACTTCCCATTGTTCAACCCCAAGATCCTCCAGAAAGACCAGTGGAGTATTCCCCAGAGAACTCATGTGATCCTCGTGCTGCCATCTGTGGTTCTGTGGATAGTAATGGGAAATGGCTGGGTGGGATTTTTGACAAGGAAAGCTTTGTGGAGACGCTAGATGGATGGGCCAGGACAGTTGTTACGGGAAGGGCAAAGCTTGGAGGAATCCCTGTGGGAATTGTTGCTGTTGAAACGCAGACAGTGATGCAAGTTATACCAGCTGATCCAGGTCAGCTTGATTCTCATGAAAGGGTGGTTCCTCAGGCTGGGCAGGTCTGGTTTCCTGATTCTGCAACTAAGACAGCGCAATCAATACTAGATTTCAACAGAGAAGAGCTACCACTTTTCATTCTTGCAAATTGGAGAGGTTTTTCAGGTGGTCAGAGGGACCTTTTTGAAGGGATCCTTCAAGCTGGATCAAACATTGTGGAGAACCTTCGAACATACAAGCAACCTGTATTTGTTTATATCCCTATGATGGGTGAACTCCGTGGTGGGGCATGGGTTGTTGTAGACAGCCGAATTAATTCAGACCACATTGAAATGTATGCTGATCGCACAGCTAAAGGGAATGTTCTTGAGCCGGAAGGGATGATAGAGATCAAATTTAGGACAAAGGAATTACTGGAGTGCATGGGTAGACTTGACCAGCAGCTGATAAACCTGAAAGAAAAATTGCAGGAAGCCAAGAGTAACAGGGCTATAGGGACCATAGATTCCCTCCAGCAGCAGATTAAATCCCGGGAGAAACAGCTTTTGCCTGTGTATACGCAGATAGCTACCAAATTTGCTGAATTACACGACACCTCCTTAAGAATGGCTGCAAAGGGTGTAATAAGAGAAGTTCTGGACTGGCGTAACTCCCGCTCTTTCCTGTACCGGAGACTGCAGAGGAGAATTGGTGAGCATTCGCTGGCAAACAGAGTCAGAGACGCTGCTGGTGATCATATGTCTAAGATGGCTGCAATGGAGTTTATCAAAAATTGGTATTTGAATTCTGATATTGCTAAAGGGAGAGATGATGCTTGGTTGGATGATGAGGCTTTCTTCACATGGAAGAATGAACAGCAGAATTACGAGGATAAATTAAAGGAATTGCGCGCCCAAAAGGTGCTGCTTCAACTGACAAATATTGGCGATTCTGTTTTGGATGTGGAAGCTTTACCTCAAGGTCTTGCTGCTCTTTTAATCAAGGTAAACATTATACCTTAATGTCCCCCAATTCATTTGTTACCTTTATCTATTGCATCCTAAAAGTGATTGAATCTCTTGCAGTTGGAACCATCAAACCGTGCGAAATTGATCGATGAACTCCGGAAGGTGCTTGGTTAGAAGACGGGTGCTTCTGTAATGGTTAAAATTAAGTCGTGATCTTCATGGAACCATGCCTTTAGAGTGTAAATCATGTTAATCATAGATGTATAATTTCTGCATTGACAGGATCACCGCCAGCATCGGCAAGTTCCGTTTCTTTATATGCTGACTGTATGATTCTTTTCCTGTATCTGAATAAATGTTATAATTTGTAACATACTCCATTATTTATGCATCCAAAATTTTGGGCATCCACTGAGGATTATTACGCACGGCTTCGCCTCGTAGGTTTTTCACGTTCGGCAATCCAAATTTAGGGCACGTGACCCAAAGTTTATGCTGAAGGATTCAAATAATCATTCACCCGAATTATATCTCGGGTTGAATTAAATATTTTTTATAAAAGGGGCAAATAAGAACACCGTCCTCCATATGGGAGGAAACACATTCACATCACAAACTCGCAAGAGGTGTGCCCAACAACAGAACTTGCAACCCCCTCTTTTTTATGGAGGTGCATGTGCCATCGTGGCATTAGGCCACTGGCAGTTAAATTAAATCCTTCTTTTATGGATGAATTTTGTATATGATCCCAAAGATGAATCCGGAAAACATCTAACGGCGATCACATATTCTAAGACTTCTATTTACCAATACAGAACTTGCCAAATATGTTAGATAAAACCTCTTCCGATATATCTTCTCCGCTGATCTGCCCAAGCGCCAACGCTGCATCCCTTAAATCAATTGTCCAAAAATCCAGAGGTAGTTTCTCCTCTATCGAGGCTTTTAGTCTTTCTAAAGCTTCCTTTGTCCGAACTAGTTGTTCACATTGTCTCTGAAAATACATAACTACATTGTTACAATCAAAAACAAAACTTTCTTTTCTTTTCTTTCTGAAGTACAACAGTTTTGAAGCAATTACATGATGAGGGACAAAGACGATAGAGTCAAGGCCAAGTCATAGATTACCTGATTAACCGTCCATTTACGTCCCCCAGTGGGAATGTTGTTCAGACCCACTATCTCTAACACAAACCTCTCTAACTCCTGTAATCCTTTGCCAGTGACAGCACATGTAAAGACATGTTTACTGAAAAAATTGGAACATACTTTGGGCCATCCACTCTCAGCACCAGGAGCACAATCTATCTTGTTGATCACAAGAATTGCAGGGGTGGAAGATCCCATTGATCTCGGTTGTTAGGGAAAGATTTGACATCAGTGGAAGTTAATGCCTTTGCTTTTCCAAAAGCATGGTAGAGCATCAAAATACAAGAAGTATTTTTAAGGACCAACCATCAAGCTGAATAATGAGACTGAATTATCAGATTTTAAGCGGACTGGTGTTCGTGTCCCAATTTTATAATATGATATTACATGCATAAGGAGATATTTTATTGATGGTATTCTAGTTCAATCCCACCTCTACACCCTTTATGAAACTTAAATTAGATCTTCAGATCTATCATCCATGTCCATTGAATAAATCTAAATCTTACTAAAATTAAAGATGAGAGAAAGAAAACTGAATCATGTTACCATGATGTGATACCTTAGTAGATTGAATCCTTTCTAGAAGTTTGGTGTCTTCCAAAGTCCACCCTTCAACAGCACTGACAGTCATGATAATCAAGTCCTCTCCCATAGCAACTGCTTCAGATCTCTCTACGCCTAATAAGAGGGCAGAAATATAAATCTCAATACATGCTGAACATTGAACTTTGAACAATGAGATAAAAGAATCGAGCAAAACACTAACATGCATTTAAAGAGACAAATCAAATCAGGCGAAGTCTCAATATCTGACTAATATTAACTAATTGACTGATGGAGACCATAGATAGTATGGGATGACTTAGTCTCACATTGAATAGTATAGGATTCTCTTAAAGGTAGTTAAGTGGATTGGTTTTTGCATCTTCATAGATAGATTATGGGGAGGATTTCCCATCCCACTTGAGTACCCATCAACTAGTATTAGTGCTGATGGAAACAGTTCCAGGTTTTGACTAGCCAGGAGGTCGGATGCAGTATCACCAAATATAGTGTGGGATGTCTAAGCCCCTCATTGAGTAGCATCGGATGCTCTTGGGGTGTTTAGGCTGGGTTGCTCACATCTATAGCTAGCTTTTTGGGAGGGTTCTCATCCCATTTGAGCGAATCACAATAAATATCCTAGATAATCCACGCAAACTATATCAATTTACCTTAAAATTGTGATTGCAAAAGACACAGAATATGTTTGGAAAACCAGATCGCAATGAATCATTTGACTTCAACTATAGATGCTGTAAAATTACATTTGAAGGTAAATAGAAGGCTAGAGCTATAGAGAAGTGAAACATCGGGCAACCAACAACTTTTGCCTTTAACTAAAAGGAGGAAAGAGTGGCTTACCAATCTTTTCTACAATGTCATCAGTATCCCTGATTCCGGGTAGTTCCAGCAATTTCAGTAACTATAGCCCTCTCACTCTGTACGCTACAACAACATCATGCTAAATAAGTCATCGCTCTCCTTTGTTAGTATTGTGAGTTGAAGCACAGCAAGCTACTCATCACTACATAAATCATGAAACCATAATCTATTTTCTCTGTTTTCTCATTCTTTGGTTTTCTTTTCTGGTAGAGAGTGGGGGTCATTCACCAACGAACAGAATTAGTGTGAAGTTCACAAAGCACTAATCAGAAATGTATTAGAAGAAAATTATAAATACAAGAGAAAAAGAGCACAATAATATAAAACTTTGCAACATACGTTGCTCCATGCATTAAGAAGGCTTGACTTGCCGACATTTGGACGACCAACAATTGCTATCTGCAAGAATTTTATAATATCTGATAAAAACAGAGAGCAGAGAGTAGTAATTTCATTCAACGAAAACAGCATGAGGTCAGTTACACCATATATATACTCTGCCTACCCTGACAATCGAATATTCTCTCTCTAATTAACTCTAAAGGTGATACGCACACCTTTCTATAGTTTATTTACCATATAGCCCTCATCATATTATTTACCACATATCAATATCAGTGATTCCATGAAACATTGTATTATATGGAACTTTACGGGAGGACAGAAGCCCCTCCTTAGTTCACACAAGAAGCAAACATTAGTTACAAAGATGTCTTCCGGATCATCATGCCTGTAATCCAGATTGAAGAAGCTTGTCATAATTGGCTGTCTCCAGTGCATCTCGTACATCTTCCATCATCGTATGTATTTTATCTGTTAGAAGAAATTAGTAATTATCTTTAATTTGTATTATTATTATTTACAGCTGTAAATATCCTACACGTGTTTGCCTCACCTTTTATCTAGGGATTCTGTTATGAATAAGGGGACCACTACCTATACAATTTCTTTGTATTCCTCTGTCTATATAATAGAATCAGGCGGCCATATCATTTATCTGGCCTTTCTCCATATCTCTCATTGATTTCTTTCTTGGTATCAGAGCTAAGGATAATTTTCTAGCCTAACAGTATGTCTGCTTCGAGTGCTATCTCCTCTGGAAATAATGGGAATGATGCTAATCATCTCAAATCCTATTCCCTATTCTCATCCTCTACTCAGACTTCCTCTATCAAGTTGGACAGAGGTAATTATTTGTTTTGGGAATCAGTAGTCTTACCTCTTATTGAGGGTAATCGTCTGGAATCACACATAGATGGCACTAGTTCTGCTCCAGCACCTTACATTTTAGAAGGAGGCATCAAGAAAACTAATCCTGAATACTCAGAATGGTTTGCAGTCGATCGGATGTTAGTTGGGTGGCTGAGAAACACCATGTCTCAAGAGATTGGTGCTCAACTTTTGCATTGCAAAACAGCCTTCGATCTCTGGCACACAGCAAAGGAACTGACCTGTGCTTCCATCAAGGCTCGGGTCATGTCCCTCAAATCTGAACTCTTCACTATTCGGAAGAACACGATGCCTATGGAAGAATATCTCACCAAACTTAAACAGATCTCTGACCAACTTGCCCTAGCTGACGCTCCTATAAGTACTGAATATCTCATCCTTCATGCTCTCCACGGCCTCGACGCGGAATACAACTCGATAGTCGTCAAATTGATCGATGAAGCTGACATCACTTGGATAGGTGCTCAGTCTCAGCTTCTTGCGTTCGAGAGTCGTATTGACCATCAGACCAGATTTGCGAATCTCTCTATCCAACCCACTGCGAATCTGGTGGACTCGTTGCCTCAGTCACAATCAATTTTTCGTGGGTCTGGACAGTCCCATGGCTGTCGGTCGTACAGTAGCAATCAACGTGGTAGTGGTGGCCGTCGTGGAAGAGGCCGACGAGGTGGTTTTGGTGGAGGATATGGAAATCGGCGCCCCTTCTGCACTCACTGTGAACGAGTTGGTCACCTTTGGGACACTTGCTATTCTCGTCTTGATGGTGCTCCTCCGAAGTCTGAGAAAGGTTTCAGCAATCACCACTCACATGGGCCTCCAAGCTTTGGGCCTCAATCATATTTTGCTGGGCCAAGCACTGTGACAGATCCTGCATGGTATTTGGACAGTGGTTCCAATTATCATGTCACCTCTTCAACTGATGGCCTCTCTCAAATTGGAGCTACAGGTAACAAGCACTTAATTAATTGCACTGGAGGTAAAGCAAAAATACTGGGCACTGGGTCTGCTACGATTTCTTGTGATACTAATGAATTGTCACTTAAAAATATTCTCATTGTTCCTAGTGCTAGCAAGAAGTTATTAAGTGTTCACAAGTTAATTAAAGACAATTTTGTGGACATCCTTTTTACTGACCGTGGTTATGTTGTAAAGGACAAGGAGACAAAGGAAATTTTGATGCAAGGGAAGGTGGTGGAAGGACTTTACCCACTAATTAAAGATGAATCTCAACCTCAAGCTTATGGAGTAGGAGTATCTGAGAACAATGAAGTTTTTCAATGGCATTGCAAGTTGGGTCACCCTAGCAATGATGTCCTCAGACAAGTTTTGAATAGTTGTAATGTTAAACTTCATGTTCAAGACAATTTTGTTTGTGAAGCATGTCAATTAGGGAAATCTAAATTTTTACCATTTCCAAATTCCACTTCTCATGCCTTGAGTCCTCTAGAACTTATTCATACCGATCTTTGGGGTCCATCTCCAATACAATCAAGTGGAGGACATAGATTTTATATTCAGTTTTTAGATGATTTTAGTAGATATGTGTGGATTTTTCCACTAAGACACAAGAGTGATGCCTTCCATGCCTTCAAGATTTTTAAATCTCAAGTTGAAACTCTCTTCAATACCAAGATTAAAATGCTCCAATGTGATAATGGGACAGAGTATAAATCATTTATTCCTTTTGCTCAACAAGAGGGGATTACAATACGGTTCACATGTCCTTACACCTCTCAACAGAATGGTAGGGCTGAAAGAAAGCATAGACACATCGTTGAGATGGGCCTCACACTATTGGCTCAAGCTAAAATGCCCATTTATTATTGGGTTGAGGCTTTTCAAACAGCTACATATATCATCAACCGTCTACCTACTCTGGTGCTTGACTCTTCCACACCTCTATTTTGCCTCTACAAGACACATCCAGATTATAGTGAATTAAAACCTTTTGGATGTGCTTGCTACCCTTGCTTGAAGCCATATAATGCTCATAAGCTTCAATTTCACAGTCAAAAATGTGTTTTCTTGGGCCCAGCTACTCAACAAAAAGGATTCAAGTGTCTAAGTCCTTCAGGCAAAGTATATACATCTAGACATGTAATTTTTGACACTTTATTGTTTCCTTTTGACACAGGATTTTTAAGCAAACGAAGCCCACAGTTAGCAGAGGAACAAACAATGATTTTTCCTATTTTTGACATGTCCCAAGTCAGCCCAATTCAAAATGGGTCAAATTCTGAACAAAGGCCCACTATTGAAGCTTCTAATCAAGATGTGGCATCATCTATCAGTCAGACTCTTTTGCCTGTACAAAACATGCTTTCCCAACAAGCTCCTTCGACCCTGAGCCCTCAGCTTGCAGAAACAGCATCTGAATCTATCAACCCAGTGTCTTCCTCAGATTCGGCAATTGCTCCAATGAACGTTCATCATATGATCACTCGAAGAAAATCTGGGATTACGAAGCCGAGATACCCGTTCACTGGTTTGATGATGATGGAGGATTCAAAATCTCTAAAATCAGTTTCAGAACCAAGAAACATTCATGATGCCTTAACCACGCCTCACTGGAGAAAAGCCATGGAGGAAGAGTTCGTGGCACTTCAAAAAAATCACACCTGGACTCTTGAACCAGCTAAACCAAATCAGAGAATTGTAGATTGTCGTTGGATCTTCAAAACAAAGTACAAGGCTGATGGGTCAATTCTCAAATTCAAAGCAAGGCTTGTGGCAAAAGGTTTTCAACAAACACCAGGTATTGATTACACTGACACTTTCAGTCCAGTAATCAAGCCTACTACCATTCGAATTGTTCTATCAATTGCTATGACATTCAACTGGGAAGTAAAGCAACTAGATGTGAATAATGCTTTTTTAAATGGGTTTTTGAAAGAAGAGGTCTATATGAGACAACCTGAAGGATTTAAAAATCCCAAAAAGCCTAATCATGTCTGTAGGCTGGCTAAAGCCATTTATGGCTTAAAACAAGCACCCAGGGCTTGGTTTGAGAGATTGAAACAAACATTGTTACAGTGGGGCTTTATTAATGCTAGGAGTGACATATCTCTCTTCTATTTACGATCACAAAGTTTGATAATCTATGTTTTGATCTATGTTGATGATATTTTAGTCACTGGAAACAACTCTGCTTATGTCAACAACTTCATTCATAAACTCAATCAAATGTTTGCCTTGAAAGATCTTGGCCCTATCTATTATTTTCTAGGGATTGAGATTTATCGAGACTCGACAGGTTTTTATCTAAATCAAGGAAAATATGTTCTGGACTTACTGACACGATTTGAGATGATGGATTGTGCCCCTGTTCCCACTCCAATGGTAACAGGCAGAAATTTTTCTGCTAGTGAGGGAGTTTTTCTTACTGATCCCTCAATATACCGTAGAGCTATTGGGTCACTTCAATACCTTACTTCCACACGTCCAGACATTGCTTTTTCTGTGAATAAATTGAGTCAATTTATGAGCCAGCCCACAAATCTTCACTTGCAAGGTGTTAAAAGGATCCTACGTTATCTCAAAGGCACATACAATTTTGGTTTACACATCTCAGCATTCTCTTCTCCCTGTTTGATTTGTTTTACTGATGCTGATTGGGCAACAGATACTGATGACAGAAGATCTATAGGGGGATCATGTGTATACCTTGGAAATAGTCTTATATCTTGGGCATCAAGGAAACAGAAAGTTGTGTCACGTTCAAGCTCAGAGTCAGAGTACAGGTCACTTGCTGATGGTGCCTCTGAAATTAAATGGATTTCCTCTTTATTATTTGAACTTGGGCTTCATATTCTTCAACCAGTGAACATATGGTGTGATAATTTAAGTGCAGGCTCTTTGGCAGCCAATCCAGTACAGCACTCAAGGAGCAAACATATAGAGATAGACCTTCATTTTGTGAGAGATATGGTACAGTCTGGAATGATAAAGATCAAATATATTCCATCTTCTCAGCAAATAGCAGATTGCCTCACCAAGGCTTTAACTCAACAACAATTTGATAAACTCAGAAGCAAACTGGGATTGTGTATCACCCCCTCTCGTTTGAGGGGGAATGTTAGAAGAAATTAGTAATTATCTTTAATTTGTATTATTATTATTTACAGCTGTAAATATCCTACACGTGTTTGCCTCACCTTTTATCTAGGGATTCTGTTATGAATAAGGGGACCACTACCTATACAATTTCTTTGTATTCCTCTGTCTATATAATAGAATCAGGCGGCCATATCATTTATCTGGCCTTTCTCCATATCTCTCATTGATTTCTTTCTTTATCCATTAATAAATTTAAATCTAGAGGTGGCATTTCATCATCAAAATCTAAACGAGCTTCAATCTCAGCAAGCAGCTCAATGCACTGTATTCTCAGTGAGCTGACAAGAGAAGAGAAACCACCCTGTCCAAGAAATGATGGATTTTAGTTCTGCTTATCCAGCTATAAGATGACACTATTCAAACATCAGATGCCCCAAAGTTCAAGAAGTTAAATATCAAAACAAAGTTTAGTTATGAAATAGACATGCCTGGATTCCTGCCAGTGCTGCATCAGCAGCAGCAACAGATTTGGCTGATATTAGTCTTTCAACATTTTCAGCTTGGGATAGATCTAGCCGACCATTAAGGAAAGCACGCAGAGTAAATTCACCTGAAAGAAGAGAAGAGCAATTAATATTCTGGATCATTCTGATAGGGAAATTGTAGAAAGAAAGAGGAAAGAGAGGGGTAAAGAGAAGAGAACAGAACGAGAGAGAGTGAAAATGCACTATTATCTCATAGAATTGGCCATTTCTCTTGAAGAAGAAAAGAGTCCTGAAATAAGAATGTTCGCAGTGGTGTCTATTCTGAAACAAAAAGGGCAAATGACCTGGTTCAGCAAGTCTTGCTCCAGCTTCCACAAGTTCTCAATACACGGCGTAGACACACTTCACTCCCATGACATGGAAGCTCAATCACGTCTTCACGAGTGTAAGACCTCGGGGCTAACATGGGTACTGCTAAAACCTGTAAACAGAGAACAGTCACATTGGTCCACGAACTACAGGGTCTGACAAGCACGGGCTAAGAATAGATACGTATGTATACCTCATCAATTACATTCCCATCTGTATCGAGCACCATTCCATGCTCCACAACATGGCTAATGGGTTGCCACGTCCTCTTCTTCCTTTTCCTGGTAGGTCGAAATACTCGGCTAGCGATAGCCACAGCAGAAGGCCCCGAAAGTCGAACGATTCCCACAGCACCAGGTGGACCCCGCAAGGATGTTACAATGGCAGCAATTGTGCTCGTGTTCTGAACACCACTGAGATCATGAGCAGCACCAACAGGCTCCGCTAAGCGCTCATCTTTCTTCAGAAAGAACGTGTAATTCTCTGAACATAGACCAGTCAAATGAGAAGCAAAAAAGAACAAGAATGCGAATACAATAGCGCAAGTGGAGAAGATTGAAAATGTCGGAAGAGAAATGGGGTTCAGACCTTTAGAAGTGGCACGGGGCTTCAAAACTTTGGGGACGGGACTTGTGGATTTAGAAGAAAGAAGGCAGTTAGTACAAAAAGAAGGGTTCCACAGTAGACGTATAGCTGGGCGTGATGGAGGGGATTGAGAGAACCAGCATGCACTACGAAGGAAATGCCGGAGAGCTGGGAAGTATTCCAGCGCCATCGAGTTCGCTCCTCGGCGCGGCACTGGTCCGTCGAATATCTATCCCCAGTTCCCACTGTTTTTACTGTTATGATGGTCGTGCCGGGACAGAACTCTTTTTTTAAAAAAAAAAAAAGATTAGAAAGGGGTCTACGAAGTCTCCTTCTTTCTAGGTGATACCAATATTAAACAGAATAAACTGTCAATTTTTTTAGATATAAATTTAGACAACTAAAATATTAAAATTATAACAAAGTAATAATTTTTACGTTTTAAATGATTATAT
Source organism: Leucaena leucocephala (assembly GCA_037074615.1). NCBI lineage: Eukaryota > Viridiplantae > Streptophyta > Magnoliopsida > Fabales > Fabaceae > Leucaena > Leucaena leucocephala. The sequence continues at coordinate 2,133,628 of CM073517.1, read as the reverse complement.
GTCTCACCTCTTCGTCAATTAAAGTTATTGATGGTTGCCTGAACCAATTGGATTGCTTAGCTGAGACCAACATTAACCTGCCGGTCTGGCCCATTAGGTCTGTGCTGGGCCCAGAACCTATAAATAGGACTTTTGCCTCATTGGGCCTCCCATGTAAGCCCATATTTTCTAAGGTTGGGCTTTAAAAATTGAAGGTTTTTTTTTACCTTTTAATGCAGAAGGTTTTTTGGGCTTGGCCCTTATAGTAAAAAAGAAGCTCAGGATCTGGCTGCCCGTCTAAGTCCTTTTTTTCCAAAAATCCTCCGTGGCCTTCTTCAGGGTTGAATATTTCATTTTTGAATGATGAAAATAAGAACTAAAGAATTTTTTTCTTCTTCTAAACGTTATACTCACTTTCCATGTGTTTAAGATTAAGATCTTCAAAAACTTTAATAGTAGAAAGGCATAAAAACTTTTTCACTCAATTGTTAACTAATGATGTCCCTTTTCTTTCAATATTCAAATATGAGGTGGGGGATACTTGTAATTTGAATCAGACATCTTTTGCAAGCCAGTTCATACAAACCAAAATAACACCAAAGTCCAAACTCATTTCCATCCTGCACAATCATGCATTTATAATTCAGAACATTTTCCTCAAAACCTAAAGAGAATGTGAGGATTCACAGTTTGCCCGGTAAAGCCAGAAGTTTCATTAATGAGTGGAAGAAGTTGTCATTCCTGAAGGATATAGTCCCACAGAGATAAAATGGCATCATAGCACATTGCCACAGTAAGGCCACTGATTTTTAAAGAAGTCTTTTTAACGTAAAATAAAAGATCTTCTGAATGGGATTCTGGGAAGAGAAAAAATTCGAGCTTATTGGATCATATCATTTTCGTATTTCCCTTCATATCATTGACTAGTTAGCTGATGCCTCATCCACAACTTCCACCCTATGTACAAACACTATATTTATATGCATCTCTCAATCTCAACCAAAATTTTCAAGGCTCTTGTGCTAGCTTTGAAGAACAGTATGCAACAGCATCTGCAACTGTGAGGTAGATCTTGTCCTCGCCGATAAGATCTGCAAAATTGGATGTGTGAAGCTTGTTTATCACCACTGAGCCGGGGTTTGCTAGAACAAGCTGTGGAGCACAAGAAACTCAAACTTGGTCAGATAATTGTTGTCAGCTTTTAATGATTTCGTTGCAATCAATCATGAGTATGTGAATCTTAGGCATAATTACCTGAACATCTCTCTTTTGAAGACTTCTGTGTAACTCTTCAAAGGCATGAATGCCACTGGTATCAATGTCAGTAACCGCTGAAAAAAGGATAAAATAAAATAACAACGGGCTTAGAAAGAAACAGAGGAATCTATAGGGGAAACCATACTAAAACAGATCACTCACGCGACATTTCAACTATAAAAAATTTGATTTGTGTTTGGTAGTCTCTTTTCACTATTTCTTCCTCATCCATCAACCATCTCAATATCCTGCAAACAACATAGAATTTGAGCTTCAAAGTTGAATCCTTATTAAGATGAGGATGGGGAATTACTACGTTTTCCTGAAGAAAAGAAATGAAACTAAACACATAAGTTCCACTATATACAATTTTCTGAACAGCAGTGTCTTGATCACATTATATTGCTCACCCAACTGTTCCATCCTTCTTTACTTTTTCAAAATAATTAGAATCCATCTTGATTTAGTTTGACCATATCCCTTTAATGGAAGATTCAGTGGCAGGTACATTGTAGTATCTAGTTTTAGATTATTGCCCAAAAACCAGTTCTACGAAGGAATCAGCATATAAATCACTTGTCTAATCTCATTTCAGATCAATTAGAAGTATGAGGAAACGAGGAATACATCTTTACCTTTCTTTAACATAGTTGGAGTTGGAAAAGTATATTGCAGAATCAATTCTTACAACCAGCACACCAGGAACCTTTGTGGCCTCCGGGTATTGTTGGGTATTTCTATAGACAGTTGTCCCAGGAATCTTCCCCAGAATAGCTGTTCGAGGTCTGGTAACTTGTAATAGGATTTTAGCAAAGGATATAGTGACCTGCCCCAACATGTAGCAATAGCATAACCAGGCCGAGTCAAAAGTCAAAACTCGTAATTAATTTGAAGGTTGTAAAAGCATGAGGTCTTAGAACTTACAGCTATTAAAAGCCCTATCTCAACTGAGACAAAAACAACCCCAAAGAAGGCTCCCATGCAAGCAATAAAATCAAACTTATCAATCTTCCAAATTAAGATTGCTGCCTGATAGTCCACGAGGCCAATTACAGCAGATATGATGATGGAAGAAAGAATGGCATTTGGGGTATACTTGAAGAGAGGTGTAATGAATTGAAGGGTTAAGAACACAACAATGGACATAATAATATTTGAGACTGCAGTTTGGCAGCCAGCCATGTAATTCACCGCTGACCGAGAAAAAGAACCTGAACATAGCAATAACCTCAGATTAGACCTAGAGTAGGGAAAACAGGCTGGCTCGGGCCTAAAAAGCCCACTTCAAGCTCACCTGTTGCTACATAGCAGGAAGTCATTGAACCAACAATGTTCATAGCTCCTAATGCTGTCATTTCCTTATTTCCATCCAAATGATAATCCTTCATAGAAGCAAATGTTCTTCCTATTGCTGTGGCTTCCTGAAAACCAAGAGTTCAGAATTATTAGTCGAATTATACGCTTTTCATTAGAAGATATTAGTGTTGATATTAACTCACTGTCAATGCTATCATGCCAGCCATGATGCCAATCTTGAAACCTTTCCCAAGGAAATCACCACTAAAATATATCTCTTCAACAGATGAAGGATTGATCCCCTTCTTTATATATTTTACCTAATCAACACATCAATTGAGAAACATTAATAAGAATATATGTTATAATCTACAAAGTTTAGGATGAGAAAGGCACTATATCGAACTTACAATTCCAACACCTTCCTTGTCTGCACGGGTTACGAACACAATTAAAGTGGAGAGAACAACAGATATCAGCGGGGCTATGGCTGGCACCCAGAAGAATTTCTTGTTCTTCTTGCCCTGATTACCATATCATTGGAAATGAGAATACCATCTATAAAAGGAATAAATATAGTGAGATGGAGTTAGGATGTCTCACGATATATCTTGCAGTCAGCAGAAAAAACAAAAAGCTTGCTCCTAGAACTATAGTCTGCCAGTTCCACTGCAAGATGACACATGACAAATCAGTTTGTGTACGACCTGATATTAGTTACTGTTTGTTCATATGTGTGTATGAATGGACAGAGAAGCAGAAAGCATACACCATGATGGGCTGTTGAGAATACTGAATGCAACACAGACACAACCTCAGTTTTCTTTGTGAACTTCTTAATGCCAAGGAAACCTTTAAGCTGTTGAAGGGCAATGGTGATAGCAGCTCCAGCCATAAAACCGACAATAGCAGCATGGGAGAGGAAGTCGATCAAAAAACCTAACCTGATCCCAGAACAAATCCAACCATAAGTTAAATGCAAATAAACAACCTGTTCGTTGATCCATGTTCATAAAGTGTCAAACCTGAAGACCCCAAGAGTTGCTTGAGTAATGCCAGCAAAAAAAGTAGCTGTGAAAGCAAGTCTTCGATATTCAGATGGATGTTCAATAGGATCAATCTCATTCTCAAGTAAGGTTCCTAGCAAGAGAGAAACCACTGCCACAGGTCCTATGGCGATATCACGAGAACTACCCATGATAGCATAAATCAGTGGAGGGACAAAGCTGGAATCTGTAAAGTGGTAACAACAACATTAACCGAAACTTGATCAGTCCAACATATGTCCAAAGGAAACATATAGTCTATTAATATTTGTGCTCTTGACAGATGAAGAGTCTTACACAGCCCGTACTCTGGAGCCAAATTTGCAAGCTTTGCATACCCAATATCCTGTTTATTAAGCATGGATGATTACCGAAACCTTCTGAAATTGTTTGTGTGTCAAGAAACAAAACAACGTTAAAGCAAAGTTACCTGAGGAATGCAGAGACTTGCAATAGTTAGACCAGCTATGAGATCTCCTCTGAATTTGACAGCATTGTAATTTCTGCCCCAGTTAAGAATGGGGAATACGGCCTCAATGCCGAGGATGAATTTCCGAAATATAGTCTGGTCTTTGAAAGAGCGGAGAGGATCATCAGCAAAGAATGTTTCTTTGACAAGGGATTGGAATTCCTTGAACAGTTTCTGTCGCGGAGGAATTCCTACTTTGTGAAGTGGTGGTGCCTGACCCTGTGAAGACGACACACTTCTAGCATCCTTCTCTTTTGTTTTATGGGTTTCATCAGCTGGACCCCCCATTGAAGTAATTACTGGTCACTGTTTCAAATTGGAAGGCCTTGAGGTTGCTGTGAAGCTATTGTGTAATATAACTTGAAAGAATTGGTCAAAGTTCTTAAGCTGAAATAGAAAATGAACAAAAGTCTGAGAGGTTGTGAAATCGAGTTCCTTACACGCCACAATAATAATGGATGGTGAAGAAAAATCAAGCTTAATTTTCAATCCGACCAAACATCTCATGAGAAGAAATTTATACCGCATGAGAAGTTGCTGACTAGTGATCAAGAGTTAATTAGCAACAGCCAGATACTATTGAAGTCGTACTACAAGTGGCAATTGGGCACTTCTTAGAAGTCAAGAGCATTTTATCTTTGAAAAATAAGAGAGGAGAAAAAAACAAGTTGAAAGCTACCGAATTTCAAAATTGTTATGATGACAAGAAAGATTGGAGGATTCTATGAATATGATTAAGCATAGTCTAACACCTCTGTTGAATTTCACGCATATGTGTGGTTGCAGACTTTTAATGCAACACTTGAAAATAATAGTCCACAACACTACAGTACAAAAAATCTCAACCCAATAACAATGAGCTGTGCAATTACAGCTGATTACTTTTAAAATCTCAACACAACTTTTTTAAATAGATGGATAAATAAATAGAAAAGGACAGAGGTTTGTCAGGGGGTGAATAGTAACTGTTTTGTCATTTTCTCTTGTTCCTTTTGGAAGAAAAATACTGAGATGACCGACTTTTTTTGGGTTTTAATTTGCCCATTTCAATTTACACGTAAGGATATGAAATAAAATAAGGAGTTATGTAACGCAAAATTAAAAGCCTTCAAGTCTATGGTATTTACACAACAAATTAGATGTTATATTATGAGTACTATACATATTATATCCTCGCTAATGTTACTCTACAGAATCTATTTTGATTATATGCATGACAAAACAGAATAGAGCAGTAGTTCTCCTATCAGAACAAGACAGCCAAAACCTTAACTTGTTCTGCCCTCGCCAGCGATGGCCTGTCGAAATCATATGTCTGGAGAATAAAGAGTAAACAAGACTTGAAACTCACCCATCCATTCATGGCTTCTCATGTAAGCCATCAATAGTGGAGGATTCGATTATACCAACGTAGATACGTCTTATTTCTTTTCCTTTTCACAAAAACTAGTCCTTTGTCGGGATATGAGTGAAGCAATCAAAAACAAAACTGACAACGACCATATATATATATGACAGCAAATGGAACAACTGAAAATTGAAAAGAATGAATACCCAGGAATTAGTTACAGCTTGGCTTTCCATTCTCCACATTCGATGGTCCTCGTGTTCTGAAAATACACCACATTTAATCATCTGAATTATGAAAGTTAGAAAACCAGAAAACCCAGTCCTAGAATCTATAATCGTCACTAAAATTACACTAACCTTATAATATCACCGTCGACATCCATCGAATCAGCTTGGGAATAATGTTTGATTAATAATAGTGTAACTTGGGAGACCATTCAGATAGGAACGAAGAAATGTACTGTGTGCGCACGTCACGACGAAACCCAGCAAGTGAGGAATAACATGTAAGAAGATGTAAGAAGGTAATAAGAACAGCAAAGGAAAAAAATATGCAAAATGTCCTCTTTCGATGCCCCTTATGAGATTTAAAGGGAAAGACGACGCTTAAAAATGAAAAATCAGAAGAGCGCGTGTATATCTTAAATAATTTCTGGGGAACAATAACATAAATGGTAAGCTTGGCCGTTGAAAATACGAGGTCCATATTCGCGGTGCAGCCCACTCCGAGGAAGATGAAGGGGCAAAATGGGAAATGAAATGAAAAGTCAACAATAACAGGGTAATCAATTATAAACCCAAGACTTTGATGGTCAAAGCTGTTGTGTGCTTTCAGATTTTCTTTCGTTAGTTTCGCGGAAGACCCCACATGTGTCACGTCCTGGAGACAGTGAACATAGTCGTCTTCTTCGCCAGGTTCCCCCTGCCGAGTGCCAAACTTTCTGATGCGATAAAATAAAAATTTCTAACCAATTATACTAGTATAAATATTTTAAAATATTTATCATCTTTAAAATTAATTTAAAATATTAATTATATTTTTAAATATTTTATAATACTAATTATTCTTTTAAAATTAATTTAGAATGTTTACCTTTTTATTTAAAAGATTCAATCTAAGTGGTCAAATTGAAACGTATGCTTTATTTGGGCAGTTAGTATTGATTTATTCAGGTGATGTCATTTATTCAAACCCAAATTTCATATTCACGTTAATAGATTATGAATTTTAAAATTAAATATTGAGTAAAGATTGATAGTAGGAATAATTAAATATTATGTATATAGTTTATTTTAAAAAAATAATCTTAAGGTATTAATGGTTTATCACAATCTCCAAGACTTCCGGGTATTACATATTTTGTACCCCTCCCCCTAAACGACATCGTCGCATATCGATACACAATCCTCATTCATCTCCTCGACGAAGTTGGCTTCTTCCCGCGGCGGAGCGCCTGCTACAATCTGATTAGAGGTAAACGGAACGATGGGAGCTGAAACTGAAGAACAGGCTAAGCATAATGACGAGAGGCCCAGTGCCCGCCCCATCACAGAGTCCCAGTTCCTCTCCTGGAAGCACCAGAAGGTCTTTTAATAATCTCTCCTCCCTCCCTGTCATTTTCCAAATAATCGATTAGGGTTTTTTCTCTTTGGCTTCTAATAATACGTCTGTTTCTTTCTATCATCTAAATTAGATCGCTGATTAGTTTTAATTTTAATTTGTTTAGATTCTCGATTTCTTACATGTTGGATTCATGAGATAAAAAATGTGTTCCCTTTCCTTAAACTTGTTCTATAAGACTAAAGCTTAATTCGTGAATGGGAGGATGATCTTAAATTGGAATTGATTTGTGAATAGATACTTTGCCTTCGCGATTTATAACTTGAGATTCTTTCTATTGCGAACTATGGATTATTGGACTGCCTGGAACAAGGGTTCATGTTAATGAGAGTAACATACCAAAGCACGTTCTTCTACCTACGGTTTTTTGAGGAACTCTTTTCCTTATTGTTGATATGTATACCTATCCTCTTGCAGGATGCTGCTGAATCAGCCAGAAAAGCTGAAGCATCCAGGAAACGTGCAGAAGATATTGCGGCAGGAATAGTCCAAATGAATGGCCGGGAGCTGTTTCAGCATGAACCATGGGTGTTTGATAACACACTTTATTGAGGTTGATTTTCAGTCACTCAAAACTGCTTTTGCCTTGAAGGCTTGTCCTGTGAAGTATTAATTCGCTCCTGCTTGTTGAGTGGTTGGATTTATAGCCATTAATATTTCTGTGAATTTTCAGTTTGTCAAAGGTATACTTTCACTACTTTGAGAGTAGAATGGATTAGGGATATGTTTGATGTAATTCGGCTTTAGCCTTTACGTGGTTCACGATAAAGACGGAGGGAGGAATGGGGCAGGGATCGTACATACCTCTTTAACACTCTCATTTGGGCCTAATTAAGATCTTGCAATTATTGCTGTGCCTAGCTTTGAAGTTTGAATACTTACTTACTGATTATGATATAACGATTGTATTTTCGTTAAATTTCACCACACAAAACATGAGCCCCATTTTGGCCTCCGCTTCGCAATCGTGTGATCTGAGGGGTGATTTCTCATACATAAAATATCAAATGTTTTTTATCTCAAAATATAATCCAGAAAAATGTAACTGTAATTACCGGGTCTTATTTTTATTTTAATGGGAGGGTCAATTGGATGGCCCTCCTCACAAATGCTGGGTCATTCTCTCAGGGGAGGCATCAGTAACGGCCTTCAAGTTCGAAGCCAGAAAAGTTCTCGAGTTAAGACACTATATACAGGCTTTGAAAGTTATATGCAATAATATGCACAAAAAGTTTAAATAATCGAAAGGGGGACTATATTTAACCACAGTTGTAAAACTGAACAAAACTAAGTTATATGCACAGTTATGATATACTTCTTCCTATTTTAATTATAAGTTATAGTTAATTTTTCTACTTAACTATAAGATATAAGAAGCAAAATAAATTAATTAATTAACTATTTAATCTATTTAAATTAATTAATTAGTTTAATGGGTCACAATTTGCATCTATCATCCATTGATTCAACTGGCGAAGAGTTGAAATATAGATCATTTAGAACGTGTTCAATTCTTGAGGAGTATTATTTTGTTATAGTTCTAATCACCTCGTGAACTTAATTTTTTTTCAAAAAATTTAGTATAAAAAATATTATTTATAAATTAAATAACAATATATTTATACTTCTGCGAATGCTCAATTTTTAAAAGATTTTGAGTTGCAGTAATTTAGTTGAGAAAACACACACAACACACGAGTGAGTAGTGACCCTCTTAGTTTTGGCATATACTGAACCAGTCTAAATCCGCGAACCTTCACATTCTTGAGATGCAACCTAGACATTCAGCTTGATTTGAACGTAGAGCAATCCCAAAATTATACATGAACTAAGAGCAATTACACAAATATATTCAAATTAGCAGATCCCAATCTAAGCATCAGTCAGATTTACACAGCATATTATGGTTTTACATGAAAGCACAAATATTAATATTTGCCCGAAGGGCATGCATTTTTTTACATGATGAAGCAAGCATTTGGGTTTTCGTCGCTGAACAATAGGGTGTATGTGTCGTCCATGGTGGTTTCCGATATGGTGGCAGTATTAGGAACGCTTCTAACCATATTAGGAGGTGCCTTCTTATCGTAGGCCTGAGCCACATAAGGATGAGCCACCAGATTGTATGGAACATAAGGCCAAATCTCCACCTTCTTCTTCGTCGATTGAGCCGCCTTTAGCACTTTCTTTGCCTCCACATATCCCGTCACCGTCGCTTTCTGCTGCTTCAAGTCCACCTCCACTGACTTAGCTCCTGCAAGTTGGTGCAAACACGACATACTTATGATTGTGTGTGTGTATATGAAACTGAGGTCGCCGGAATTCAAAATTTTGAGGCACGGCACATACCTTTAACGCCGGAGAGGACATGCTTCACCTTGCGTGCACAGCCTTCACAGTCCATTCTGATTTTGAGAGCTACGGTCTGGGTTTGCTTCTTCTTCTTCTTCTTGACGCTGCTGAGTAAATCCGACAAGTACTCTAAAGTGCCTTCAACGCCCATTTCTCTGCGTCGTCCCTCTCGATTCACAAATCAGTAGTAGGAGCTAGCAAGGAAGATTTATATAATCATACAAAAGTACGTGCGTAACACAGAGAAGAAAGAATAGGGACGGTGACGAGTGAGAGAAGAAGGTACAATTTAGGCTTTAACTCTTCCCATGCCCTGCGTTTTTTGTTTATAAGTATACGTTATGGTGACAACAAAGAGGTTATGCTGTGTTTAGGCTGTCCTAGTGACTAGGCTCCTACCTAGCTTTCCAAGACCTGAACTTAAGTACAAATCTAGGTTGACGAGAATATTTGCTCACGACGCTGCCCTCAAAACGTACTGGTATCAACTTCTTTAACTGTTCTCTGTTCTCACACTCCCAGCATATCTCCTTCAATAAACCGTCCTCTTTTATAGGCAGTGTCGGAGACTCGGAGTATAGATTAGATGCTTTGTTGGTGGCGCCCAGAACAATCCTCCGTCAAACATGGTTTTGCCTCCAGATCCAATATTTTCTTATCTCTCATTTTTAAATACATATATATATTTATATATTAATTGCGATAAGGTGGGGCCACTTATTTATACTCTGATGGAATTAATTGTTCAATTAGGTAGTCAGATTGACGTGCATGAAAATGTATTGTCCGACTTGTCAGTTATAAAAAGACTAGTGAGGTTGAGGATATATGTTATAGATATTGATGTGGATTGATGATTTTTTTAAATGTGCAACCTCATGAAATCAGAAGGGTGAGATGTAAATTGAATTCATATGAATCCAAAATAACATTTACAGGTCGAGATTTTTTTGGCCAATAAAAACAATTAATTAAAATATAACTCAGCTTTAAGATCTTAGTATAAGTCATTGTTCCAGAAATTGTGGTGCCCAGGTTTATAAGCAAAATCAGCTAGCTAAAGGGAGTTCAGTGCTTCGATCCGAGTACGCGAAATCTGAAGGTAAAGTAGGGTGGACACCTGAAATTTCAACATAAACTAATCATATAAGAATTTTAAATTGTAAATTTAAACTATGGCTCTAAAGTTTGTCCACTTGTCAAATGATGCTTGGATTAGCTAGTCGTGGTCGGTGGAACTGTAAGGGAAAAAAATGTGGTGTAAGCCTGAAAGGAGAGGCACACTAAGGATATGAACAAACTCACCGATGGGTTTGGTAATTAATGAAAAGCAATATCTTTAGGCATTTTAATGTGAAGGGCCAGATTCATTAATATCCAATTATCCATGAAAGCGAAGTTGTCCCCTTTATTTCTCTGTCTAACATGCAATCTAAATTTTGTATCTCTTCTCGATCCAAGACGAGATAGAGGAAATCTGTTATTGACGGAAAAAGCAACACAGAATTGTAATTCAATTAGAGCGCCATCAAAGGGTTCAAAGGAGGCAATTGAATCTTAATTAATCAAATTAGAAGCACGTCATTTGATTTTAAGTGTTTTAATGCAGGACGGTTCTGGGTCCATCCCCCTATAAACACGAGACAAGGAGAGAGAAATTTTTAGATATAGTTGATGTAGCTTTCAGATATCCAGGTGCTTCTGTTACTAATTTCGATCAAAAAGTTGGACCACCGACATTTAGTTCCTCGTTATCCTATAATAATAGTAACAAATGATGACGTACTATGAATTTATGATGTTTGGGAGTTAATGTAGGTACAGCGTTCAACCACCCTGATCCTCCTCCGACGCTTAGATTTCTGACAGAGAGGGGATTGTGTCATGCAGACGGTGGCAAAGGGATTTGTTTCAATGGACACGCAACATATCTTTAGCCATACGGAAAACGATACGATAGGCGAACGTCGTAACAGTTGTTTAATGTACCGAGGATTGAGGATGTGGGGTGATAATACAAAATTGATAAATGGTGTTAAAGTTCAACGAGGATGTGGTCGTTATCGGTTACTGAGAGATCAAAATATGAAAACGGCCAAGAGTCGGTGCTGACCCTCTATATGCTTATGAACCAGAGGTGAACACCATTTGGACCATCCAAAATTAATCTAGTGGTTCAGATTCATTCAAAAATAAATTTGAGATTGAGCTTTTTCATCAGAAGGTGTCAAGATGAATATGCAACACATCGTGTTGAAATGGAGATGTCATTCTCATTCCTTAGGCCTTGGTTCCAGCAACCAAACAGGCCCTTAATGTAAAAAGCTTGCACCAATAGAATAAGATAATATATTGAAATGAAAATTTGTACAGAGGCCTAGAACTGGAAGAATACACAAAATGTTTCCCATCAACCCCCAATAGATACAACACATCCTACGAAAACCAAAGCCAAGACAACACAATTTTGCAGGTGAATATGATAGACTTAATCGGATACCCAGAGCAAAAGGGCACATACAAGTGACAGTAAACTTAAAAAATGGCTAGCCGCCATGCGTCTGGGTGGGGCTCTGGCAGGTTTGGGCAAAGCGGGTCCGGCAAACGCTGGCGGTACAGTATGCGTGTTAGGGATACTCTGCTGCTGATTGGCTGGTAAAGGGTTTGGTGATCCACCATTCCATGGTGCTGTCAAATTTGCTTTATCTCCCATGTTATCTTCACCTGCACCTTCTAAATGGGTAATAAACTGTCTTATTTCATTGTATTACTTCTTCTGAGCTAAGTGTTTTAAGTAAGAGAGGTTCTACTTACAATCGGAACTTGACCAACCAAACCGCACATTCTCTCTATCAAAAATCATGTGATAACCCTTCAAGAAGTTCTCTGCCACATAAAGTTCAATCCAAGGCAATCAATCATCATTTGTCAGAACAAGAGTGCATGTAGATTTTGCTAACAGGTGCACGTTTGTTAGAGACAGGGGTAGGAGAAAGAAGGACTAAAACGAACAAATAATGAAAAATGACACTCCAAGGAAAAGAAAACAAAATAAAGGACCCTAATCGTATTAAAGGTAGAGCACAAAGTACTCACGTCCAATAGTAGCATAATTGTCATCGTTCTGCAGTATGGTCAAACAAGCGATAGTATATTCCTGCACCAGAAAGTTGGAATTTTATTTATATCATAAACAATCATTCGGCTTGATAACCAAAGTGGCTCTGGGAAGATGAACAAAAAGATTCTATAACAAGACCTTGTTAACTTAGACCAAAGGAATATATATATCCCAGCAATTCAAAGGAGAGCTTCTGTAGCCAATGGACAGTTAGTGACATCATGTCTAAAAGCAGTTTTCTGTTACAAATGTCAAGGTGAAAAGAGAAGCCAAAAGCTTGTTTGAACGCAGAATTGCAAATTAATATCAGTGAACATACTAGCAAGAACGGCCAGCATCAAGAAAAGCACTCGACATTTCTTAGTATGTTAATCAATTACTGGAACAGAAAATTATTACTAAAAAGAGAGTTTTTACTTATCAGAATCCATGTCAATTTCCAGAGAATACTAATGTTCTGCACAAAACTTACAATGTCAGGGCAGAAGATCTATGTAGAATGAAAACAGTTTTAGGTTGGTAAAACTATGAGTCTTTTTGCAGCCAAGGGAAGTACTAGAAAATATGCCTGCGTAACAGCAAATATATATTGATTTTGACCAGACATAACCCTAGTTACAAGCCAAGTTTTTGTAAACTAAAAAACAAATTGTAAAGTTTGAGAGGTCAGCTTACCTGGTTGGAAGCAGAAGTAAACATCGGATTATGAATTCGAAAAGTTTGATTCTTAGAAAAAGTGAGTTTGAACGTTGAGATGTTATCCAACTCATGCCAGCTGACATTATAGCAGTAATCCCATGGGGATTGCCAGTCGGTAACCCTGGATGCGCTTACTTGCTTGTCAAACTGCATTCAGTGAAGAGCACTTTTAGCACAGAACATGCATGGTTGGTTAGTTGATAACTGCCGTAAAATTACGAGAGAAAAAATATATTACCTCTGAAACAACTAATTTATAAACTTCATCGGGAAGATATGTGAAAGAAGTCCCAGTGTCAATGAGAGCCTGAAATCCCGTTTTCTTGAGACAGGAACTCCCGATACAAATGCTCTCCACCCCAACAACATAAGCAACACTGAAGCAATTCAAATCCTTAGCAAGCCGACTAGACTAGGAACTTTTTAGGAGCTAAGTAAATTAGGCAGATTCTAAAATCAATAAGCACTTCGTAGAACACTATAAAGTACATACAAGTCCCCATCAATTGGCACGAACGGAGTATATTGTTGGGAAGCATGCCCTTGATCACCAAATAGAATTCTACCAGAATCATTCTCATTAAAGCAAATTGAGAAAGAATCCTTAATAAGTCCTGCCTTTGCTAGCAAACTTGGAACCGAAATGCTGCCGGGTCCCAGCCCCATGACACCATCAGGAGCAGCTCCTTGTAAATAGTCACCACTTTGTCTCCTACCACAACTGCATATGAAAAAAATCATCTAGAGCACTGGTATGAATAGAATGATGAGCTCAGAGTCTTGCTCAACATTCTGTGCCCAAAACACCAAAACAGTAGCAGATTTAGACAGTAAGGCATACCCTAAAATGATTGAGGCTTGCACAGAAGATTGTGCATCATGTTTTTCATATGATTCCAAGTGCAATTTGTCTTCAATCAGAAGTCCAGAACTTGAGGTATTTGCGGAGTAGTACTGAGAAGTGTAAGAGCAGGGCTCTTTAGGAATTTTGCATTGGGAATTTGGATTACATAACTGATGACTACAAGGCAGATGTCTGCTGGTGCTCGACAACGACGGGCTATACTCGCTCAGATCTCTGTCCTGCATCAGAGATGCCCCCAAATTCAAGGGATCATCTGCCAATCAATCACTCTCAGCTGAACTATTTGAGTCCAAATAAGAACATGTAAAGTATATTATCCCGTAGAAGTTCTGAATCTACATGTTACGAAGGAGTATCAACAACAGATGCAGTCTTTATACAACCAGTTACCAAAAACACATAAATATATAGGAGATTTAAATTAAGATGAGAAATTCTTTGCAGATCTAGTGTGCATTTCCCCTCTTGACCATGGTGAGGCTATAACAAATGCTTAGTTGATCTTGATCCTACCCACAAACAAAAAAACTTAAAAAAAAAAAAATTAATCCCTCCAGTCCTATATAAAGACCAATAAAAGTTAGTTAGATGGTTGAAATAGTAATGTTCCGCCACTATTTATTAGAAGCAATTAGTATTGCAAATACTCATTTCCAAAGCATAACACTCCTTTTAAAATTTCCAAGGGGTTGGGGATAAAAATGTCCAACTATAAGAAAATATGTCAAAACACCTTATATTGTGGATCAGAGAAAGGTTCTAGAAGACCTCTTATAAAAAAGGATCGGAGGGAGTATAAAATTCAGCTGATGAAAATAATATAGGTACGTATATTTAAAAGTTATTAATATTACTAGTACCAGTCATTAATCTGAATTAAGGCGTAAAGATGGTTCCCATGACAGATAACCCATTCAAAGTCATGGTATACTATAAAGAAAAGGACTTTTAGGTCATTAGAGCCATGATGATGTTCATAACAGTAAATAGTAATAACATAATAAATAGCAAATTAAATTGAAAAGGGCAAAAATTAAAATAAAAAAAGGAAGAGAAAATTAGAAGTTCGTATCATAGACCTACCAGCACATTATAATAATTAGCCGACAGGGGAGCACATTCTATGCAATCACATGGGACCCAAAGCAGCTCGCTTCCAGCATCCAATGCAACAAGGAAAGAAACATTCGGAGTCCCTATATCAATCCATGTGTAATGCAACCTGAAAGTCCAAAACCACAAATAATTAGTCAATGAGGGCCATTTGCCCATTCCCATAAATACTGGGTTAACATACAGGACTCCAATTCAGTTTCAAAAATTGCAAATTTTCCGTGCTTCAGAAAATCATAAAACTCAATTACAATGGAGGTTTCACAATAGATGAGCACTGCCATGCTTTGTTTTTCGTTTTATTTTTTCTTATAAAATCTCACGTTGCTATTGCAAATTGCAAATTGCAAATTGCAACTCTGCTGGCTTATGTAAAACCACAAGCATTCACACCGAAACAGAATATAGCACTAAGAAAAAGGTGCCGAAGGGTATGAAAACTAGCTATAATGAGAATGAATTGTTTTTTAGCCAGAGTAACAATTAAAAAAGATTTTGCATAAACAAGAGGAAAAAAGGGAAAGGAAACTTTTTTAATCAGTGCAGGTACAGCTTAATAACTGGCTCAATTCAGTCGAGGACATTCTATCCGTTTGTAGAATATAATATAAAGATGAAGATTCGAGCATTATTTAGCTTTGCTTTCCAGCATTTTCTCAGAAACCAAACAGAGGCCGAACAACTCACCAACCCAGGTCATTGCCGAAGAACAATGTCTCGCTTCCCTCAGAAGGATACAGAAAGTCATAGTGCGAACCCAGCTTCATCCTCTGCCTCGTCAAATCGCTGCCCCGAAGCAACCTGAAATACTCGGAGCTATTCCTCTTGGGCCACGATTCAACCGAAAGATTCTTACTTCTAGAAGCCCAGACCGCCTTGGCCTCGTCGGAGTATACGTGTATAAGCTTGGAAGAAAATGTGAGCGCAACCGTACCCTCCACCAGACCTTTCACCAGTAACAAACACAACACAAAGCGAAACTCCATAGGAATGAACTTAACAGAGGAATTAGCTCTAATTCCAGTAATGCAAGCTAGCTAAAAATCGCAACTGCAATAAAATAGCTGGATCTGAAAAACAGACTCGGATGACACAGAGGCGTGAAAATGGGTAGTGAGATCTGAGGAAGGAGCGGCCAACTTCGAAGAAACTAGAAGAAAGTGTGAAGCTTTCCTCTTATGATAGAAAAAAAGTAAGGTGACAAGTTAAGAAATGTCATGACCGAATTGAGGGGGTTGGGGTGCGTAATGCGCACCTTCGAGCTTTCCAATAATGTTTGTCGTGAACGCGGAACTGGGAAAGTGGGGGAAGACATGAGTGTATAGAGGCGTGAGTCGGAATCGGAATATATAATTGAGAAAAACGAAGACGAGAGAGAGGGGTGGTCCAAAAAGTGATAGAAAAATCCAAATTTTGAAAAGGTAGTGGCAAGTGGCAACGGGTTTGGCGGTAGCAGGGTGGCAGCTCAGTGCATAATAAGATTATTATGGCCATAACATAATGAAGCGGTTTGTTAAGGTTGAAGAGGCGTCAACGAGAGAGAGAGAGAGAGAGAGAGAGACCAGAAAACACGTAGTAGATTATGCCACGTGTCTTGCCCAGAGAATGACGTGCTGTAGTTCGTTTTTTGAAAAGTGGAAAAAGCGGTGACTCCCCCACTTTTTGAATTTCGATTCCGCATACCAAAAGCGAAATACGACCGCATAACACAAAATGGAAGACACGTAAAATTTCTTTTTGCCCAAACCGTCCATCAATTTCCTGATTCCCAGCATTGCAAATTTGCAAGCCACTGCAACACATCGGCCCAGAATATTTTTATTTTTATATTGGCAGAACCGAATAAAGCAATGTGTCAGATTATATTACAAGCTATAGTGACTGCGTTGTTGGGGAGTAAATTCCACTGCTGATATGTTATTACAAAAATCACGCTAATGAAATTAGTTGTATTAAAATTATTAAATTTAAATTTAATGGGGGTTTTTTATAAGAAAAAATTGATTCAACTTTAGCTCACTGGTCCTTGGTAGATCGAGTTTCATTAATGGGCCTCAGGCCCAATTCACCCATGCATCTATTTTATTCGTCTGCTTCAGACTCCAATCATTTGCGATTACAAGATTTTCATCCATGTCAGATGAAAAGGTTGAAAAAAATCCTTGTCGCAAAATTAGTTATCGCACCCGAGGAAAAATGCCAGATCGTGCAAGAATTTATTGTCTCGTACGTGCTTGATAGTTTTATCAGTGTTTATTCATCAACATCTTACTCAGTAGTCTATCTATTTACGTGTACTGTGCATCTGTGTGGGTATTTTGACTCTATAACGCGAGCGCCCGCGCGTTTTTACTCTATAACATTTCAGGGTATTGGAAAACACCTAAAAGTTAAAACGCATGGGTTTATTTGCGTTTAGTGAGTCGAAAATCCTATTTAGGGTGATTAACATCAGGCTAAATATGTTTAAATACTCGCAGTACAGGGGAACAAACCTTATTAGAGTTTCATTTTTAATTTGTCCCCTGATTCTATTGGTTATGGTTATAGGTGACCCCTATCTTCTAATACTGAATCCTCGTCCCTAGACCGTTTGAAGGAACAATATTTTTATTACGATAAAAATATCGAGATATATGATTATTTTCTTCACTTTCCTTGTCAAAAATTAATATCACTCGTTGTTTTTTAAGGTGGCCAGAAAAGTTTAAATTTTTTAAAGTATCGTGATTATTTTTTCCTGGTATAAAGTATTTTGTTTATTTTATTTTAATAACAAACGAGTTTTCCCACTAAGAACTATAATCGTATAAATACATCGATGGCAGTGAATGAAAGAAAAACCCCATTGGAACTGTGCGTTGCGTCGATAGAGATGGAGCGACAGATACACGCTGCTTCACAGAAACAAAGACAAAACCATAACTAGGTCTTTCTTAATGGGCACAGATTCATCTAATCCACAATAATTCCCTCCCGTGTTTCATACATTTATCGAATCAATTTTCACCGTATCCATATTTTCTATAATAAATTATTTTAATTACTTCCAGCTTGCTAACTAAAACACCATGCATATAATATAATGTTCCTTAATTTCCCGCCGGATAATTGCATGCGGGTAACTATCAAGACACGGATATACATCTTGATCGAATCGTTGTCATTTTTAAGAAACCAATATCACTCCAGAAAATTTCAAACCAGTTTCCACTTTCCACTTTCCACCCATGTCCTCCTAACAGGCCTCAAAATGATCCCAATCCCCAAACAGAATCAAAGCAACAGGTTCACGATCTGAGTATTGTTCATAATTCCCGCGCTATCACGAATCATGGAAAGAGCGATGTTCGTGTGCTCTGTAACGGACGATCTCATTGGAACAGAGAGTGGCGTTTCCATGGCGTCTGATTTGGACGAGTTATACGAAGCTAATCCTCTTAACAACCGCACCATAGTTCGATCTCGGTGGAGTAGTGCAGTTACGAGGCAGTATCCACCGCCCATGACTCGAAATCCATGGGTTTTGAAGAGAGAGTGCTGTGATGGGAGGCTTATAGTGAAAGCAGAGAGAGCGAAGCGTCGTCAACATTTCCGAGTTCACAGAGAAAATGTCGTCGTCTCGGAGACGGAAGAGCGGAAACTGGAAGTTGACGAAGAGGGTGAAGAAGGAACGGGTGTGACTTGTGATGAGTTGGAGAATGAGATTGGCCCATTTAGCTTTTCTTACGATGGTTATGTGAATATGGGATTGAAGGTACCAATCGGTTCCTGGGTCGTCCGAGATTCGCCTCCTCCGCGTCCCATAACTACAGCAATGTAATTTTTGAATTTCCCTTTACTCTTTATTGCCATAGAGGAAACAGAAAATTATGTTGACACAGCAGGGGGAGGGGGCACGAAGAAGCATTAAAAAAACTTTCAAAATATGAAGTAATTCTTAATCTTATCATGGTCAGTGGCATTCCTGCTCGGTGGCGAGGGATGGCCTCCATTTTGTTGCTGTGAAATACAAGTGTGTGTCGAGTTTCAATGTATGTATAGGGGCGCGAAGTTTGATATTCTGCTTTGCTTTTCTTAAAATTCCGAGTTTTGAATCAATTAAGGCTTGAACTAGGGTGTGATTGGTTGAGAAGTTACCTGTATTTTATATTTTGGCTTGAATCAGGCAAGTTTATAGATCACAACTGAGATTTTGATCCAAATTAGGCTCGATCTTTTCTAAAGCCAATAGGATTTTCTCTATCCGAATATATTCCATTCTCAAAATCGAATGTATGGGGTGCATTGGAAATGAGGTGGAGATCACATAATGGCTACGGATAATTACGAGATTTGGATCGTATTAAATGGACACATTTTTCCCGTCTTGATGTTTATAAATAGAAATGATCTGATTTGGCATCCTCATCACACAATATAAGAGACACAAGAAAGTCAATAATTCAATAACTATACATGACATGCTGATTTATGCATGATTTTTATAAGCATTAAATAGGTTGTATGTATTCTTCAGGGAAATCCTATAATTTTCCTAAAAGTTTTAAATAAATACTTTCATTAAGAGAATTCATACTTTCCAAAACGTCAACTCAAAACTCGTTTAATTTTTTTTTTTTAAAGATAATCTTTTCAACTTATTCAATTCTCATAAGATATGCGTATTTTAACATCTATTGTCTTCCCATACTTATTGCATAATATGCTACGACTGCCAAATACGTCTATTTAATATGATATAGATTTCATAATCATGCATGATCATTATTCACTCTCCAGTCTCCACCTCTCTTGAAATACATCCCACACGCTCAGTGTCAAAGCAATATATCCGTATCACTGACTTTTTGGGCTCCAAACGTAGATTTGGATCAGCGTTCCCATGCCCATTCTACAGCTTAATATGGGCTACATTTATCTATCAAAACTTGAAAGCCCATAAAAAACAAGAAAAACAAAGATCGTTACCCGACCAATATTCTAACACAGAAAGAAGGCCCATCAGCCCATCTTCAGGCCCACCTCCAACTCCGGCCCTGAAGAGGAGAGAATGTCAAAAAGAGGGAAAAGTCGCCGCGGCAAACTATTCATCCACGCTATTTCAGGTTTGTGCTCTATAGATCGTATTCAAATCCTCCAGCTCCAGGGGATGCTATTCAATCAGGCGGCTGCTCTCAACTTAGGTGAAGATGAGTATGATAAGGTTGGTTAGTTGGATGATCTGTCTCTCCAGTAAATAGAACTTCTGAGTTTCCGAGCGAAGTTTGAAAATACTGTTATGTAATTCCAGTTACTTTTAGTTACAAAGAGATTCTAGCTACCAATCATTATATTAAATTTTTATATCATATGATCAGTGCATAATCATGTTTGGAAGTTAAAACTAAATGTTTCAAACCATTCGAAGTTCCACAAAATAGTAATGTGCGATATTGGGCGGATGATAGGAGTTGAGGTCCAAAATTGGAAGTGGATTGAGCTTGTAACTGCATAGATTTCAAGCTTTTGCTAAACAAAACGTAAAACAAAACCATCTTACACTCCATGATTATTCTTGCTAAACAAAACGTAAAACATAAACGAAATTTTTTTAAGATTTAAGGCGTACTGGGGACACCTATGGATATGCCTTTTCATTTTTCTTGCAGTGTGGATCGGAAGCAACGCTTAAGTGGTAAAAGAAAGTCAGCCAGCTGGATTTAGTTCTAACTCTTAAAATTCGTGCAGTAATTAAGGGCATGGAACCGAGTAAATTGGTAGAAGACATTAGGTACCATTGAATCTTTGCTGTTATTGATTCTTAATTAATTTTTAGTTCTCCTTCAGGTAATCCCATGCTATTTATTTTGACGGATTTTATTCTCTGAAAATGTCATCTCATTTCCCCCCGAAAGTAGCTTGGCTTTTGACCTGACTTTAGATAGGTTTTAGTCTCTGCTAACTCTTTGAACTTATTGTTATCTACTTACCTTCCTCTATAAAAGAAATTACAGATATTTAACTAGTGTGTGTGTGTTTATTGTTGATAAAATTTTAAAAAGACAAGAGACTCATTTGCTATATTTGCATCTTCATGCAGGTGATGTCTGGTACACTGGCAGGCTGATGGTTCATAATTTTCTAAATTCAAGTAGATTCTTCAATCAATCTAAAAAGGCCCTTGGTTTGCATATTTCCTATAGCCATTGCATCCGTGATTCGAAATTTGACTCGATGAAAAACATGAATGCTGAAAATTCTAACACTTCATCCATGAGCGTTAAATCCACCCCTGACATTGAAAAGAAGTATGTGCACCATGTTTATGATGCTATTGCTCCCCATTTCAGTTCAACCCGGTTTGCCAAGTGGCCGAAGGTTGCCTCATTTTTGTCATCTTTGCCATCAGGGTCTCTTATCCTCGATGCAGGCTGTGGCAATGGGAAATACTTAGGCTTAAATCATGATTGCTTTTTTATAGGATGTGATATAAGTCCTCCCTTGATTAAAATATGCGCAGATAGAGGGCATGAAGTTCTTGTTGCAGATGCTGTAAATCTTCCGTACAGAACTGATTTTGGTGATGCAGCAATATCTATAGCTGTGTTACATCATTTAAGTACTGAAAATAGACGGAGAAAAGCAATAGAAGAATTAGTACGGGTTGTCAAAAGGGGTGGCTTTGTCCTGATAACAGTTTGGGCTGTAGAACAAGAGGATAAAACATTGATTAGCAAATGGACTCCACTTGCAGAGAAGTATGTTGAGGAGTGGATAGGACCAGGAATTCCTCGTGCTCGGTCCCCTTCATCCATAACATTAGAAAGTATCCCAGAATATGAGTTGAGTAGATCAGGTGAGCAACTGAAAGTTTCCCAGGAGCATTCAACTAAGGACATCCAGGAAACTCCAGATGTAACAAATCGGAATCAAAATGTATTGGAGGTGACGGATGAAAATAATATAAAGGACAAACAGGAATATTTTGTTCCTTGGCATTTACCTTATCATCGTGCTGAGATCAGTGGTGCATCTGCTCAAGCTCTTGCTACTGGTCTGGCAACAAAAGATGACAAAAAGGATGCTGTAGTGTATAACAGATATTATCACATTTTTAGAGAGGGGGAGCTTGAAAGGTAAATGAATTCAAAATAAATGTTTACAATCTTTTCCTGGCTTGTGGATTAGTTAGCTAAGTATTCAAGATCAAAATTCTCATTTCTCCATAATTGTTTCTCAGTATCTGGTTAAAGAAGGGTTTCTTTCACTCTTTAATTTTGTTACCTATAATGTAGCTTGTTAAACTTAATTTTACACCCATTTGTAGCTTTTTATTTAGGGTGCCTCATCTCTTGTGAGCATTTTGTTCATCTGAACCTAGAAAGGGTTCGAATAAACAAACTGGGATGGGATCAAAACTTGGATTCAGCTAAACCCGCTGAGGGTTCAGACTGTTATTTGGTTCATTTAAGATCGAGCAAAATGCACAATCCTAGCACAAAAACTTATTTCTTCACATCTATTGTAGGACATGCTTGTTTTGTTGCCTCTTTCTTTCAGCTCATGATAATTTTAAGAAAGTTCCTTTGTCTGATAAAATCACTGTGCTGGTCTGGGCTGATGCTGGCTCTTTTATGGCTGTTGCTAAGGAGGGATTCATGATTACTCTTCTTTGTATTTCTTGCTCTCTTAATTATATCTTTCTTTGTCCAAAAAACAAAAAGCAGGACTAATTCAAATGGTTCAACATATTTACAGGATGCTTAAATTCGGATTTTTAGCTTATATTGCATTACTCTTTTGCAGGTTAGTATCTGGAATAAACAAGGCTAAAGTTGTTGAACAGTTTTTCGACAAATCCAATTGGTGTATCATCCTTGAGAAGACATTATGATCAAGAAAGAAATCTAGCTTAATGATATCATTAGGCCACTGTTCATTTACGATAGCATTAGTGCAAATAACAACGAGAAGCAAAAATTGAAGAATGACCACATTTTGTATCTTCAGCTGCAATTTTGGAGCACTCTGTTTTCCATATCTGTGCGAGGTAATTGATAGATCACATGTATCAGTTCGACTTAGCGAGGGTGAGATTATTCAAATTTGTAGTTCAGACACTGGGAGCCTGTAATTTTGACACTGGAAGGGGATTTGCTAGTTGCTGCAGAATACCGAAGGAGCGATTACTTGCAAGTTTTACCCATAAAGGGGTGAAAATGCTAAATTAGTCACATTGATTTGAATTATGGAAGAAGCACATTTCCATTATCTAATCATCATGGATTTTATGCCTTGATATTTATTTATACCTACGAGGTACGTAGAAGGATCATCGAGACTTTCATGCTCTACTTCGGGTTATTCTTTGGCATATGGATTCTTAATAATAAATAAATAAAGCATAATGCATGCAATATTTCCGCTTAAATGTTAAATTTTGTTTGAGAGCCGAATCGTACGATTATATGCGTGCCATTTTTGTATTCCTTGAAAATAATATTATTAATCTAAAAAAATTGAGAATTTAAATCTGGAGATAAATAAACCGCCTCTGGTTGGTACTTAACACATATAAAGGTATAATTACGTATGAATGTACGTGATAAAAAGCATCTACGGGTAAGGGTAGGGATTAGGCCAGGCAGAAAACGCGTAAATTTCATATTGATGTGCCCAAAATTACGAAGTTCTTTAGAATAACCAAAAAAAAAAAAAAATCCTCCAACTCCATTGCTTGCGTTGTTAGCTTTTAAAAATTACTTATTTCGTCCTTATATTTCAACTCAAGTATATCTTAATCTCTGAGATTTAACTCGCATAATTCATTCCTCCAAATTTCAAGATCCAACCATTTATCCTTGATGGATTGAGTTATAATTAAATGTTTAAATTAATATATTAAATAATTAAAATTTAAGAGATTGAGTTATATGGAATTAAATTTGAAGTATTAAGTTATAATTGAGATAAAACTAAGTAATTAATTTTTCCTTTAATGTTAATACATATGTACTCCTATATATGAGCACATAACATTGATTACTTCATATTCATATACAAATTCGTCTAATAGTTTTAACATAGATGAATCATATATGAACCAGTCTTATTTGGCTAGGTTCACAGCATATTAGTAGTTTAAACCCCAATCATAAGGGACATGAATCACCTTCAATTCAGAAGTGGCGAGCAGATCCAACAATACTGCTGCGTCAGCTGGGTCTAAGTAGTTTGACGCATGCCTCAGTACCTCTGCATCGTTCTTGCCAAAATCTATACTAAACCTGAGGATCAATGAGGAGAGAGAATTATCATCAAGTGTCAAAAGTCGCATTGCTCACATGTCGTAATTACAGTCTCGTCGCGAGAGAATTTGTTTGTGAGCATGAGAAATTCTAGTTGTTCTGTCTAAATCCTACGACTAGGAGGACCCCTACCAAAAAAGCATGTCAACAAAATGCCAAGCATCAACCATAGAGGAACTTACCACTTAAGGATCTTACTAGCATATGCAACCTTCGTATTCAAATCAATGAGAAGTCCTCCACTTCTCAAGAAATTGCGAGCTGAGTCCATTAATTCTTTGTCAATATCTCGAGGAGAATAGCATCTAAGGGCGGGCCCAGATCTGGTACCGCATACTAAAGCAAAATGGACAAGAGGTTCAGGGTAAGGAAGAGCCACCTGACACGGGGGATAAAAAACAAAAAAAAAGAGCATCAAATACGTTAAAATGCCAATCCTATATACACTCACGAAAGCCACTCAAATAATAGCATCAAATACGTTAAAAAGAGCATGTGGGCCAACAGATTATGAAACAACCAAGTAGAAATCTCCAATATACACTCACGAAAGCCACTCAAAGTAATTAATCCTACTTCACAACGAAGTTATGAAGAGAAAAGCAAATGCTCACATTAAACAGACATAAAATTACGGGGGCAAACCATAAAAGGTTCAGATTCCCTGTTTTGCAGTCAGGCCTGTCATTGTCAAAAGGGCATCGTAAAAGCTATCACACGCCAAGGTCATTTGGCAGTATGAGGAGAAAATCCGGTACACCCAAAAGGATGGATACGAAAACTTAACAATAAGATCATCTGCATCACTTTCAAGATTGAATATACTAAGAATATGAATCAACTTACCCTCGTACGTTTATCTTTTGCACCAAATGGCTTCATAAGATTGTACGGTGGCCGCTGGTTTCCCCTTAAAATGCCATTTTGAATGGTTGAAAGTGAGTAAGTGGACCCACCAATCACATATTTGAAATCTCCAAACAATTTTCTTCTTTCCAGTGCTCCAGCTGGGTGACCCCATTCTAAGATTGCATGAATGGCCATCATATTATAAAGATTGATAAAGAAAGCTAGCTTATCTTCTCTAGACAAATCCAATATTTCCACTCTTTGGAGCTCCTCTACTATTCTCAGATACCTTAAATGGAGGGAAACATTAATGACATCGAAAAAAATGCTAGAGATATATTGGCATAACTAGATGCATTGCCAAGATTTCAAGATAAGGGGGGAAATATAAAGAAACCTCGCAAACTCCTCGCTTCCATGGAGACTTCTGTAATTAACATGATGTCCATCTTCAGAAACATAGGCTTCAAATATTGCATGAGACAAAAACCTTAGCCTTGATGCGATTTCTATTATAGACTTCGGCTTCACAGTGGTTATGCCCCTCGAAATATTGTGACATTGAAAAGCCACAACCGGGTCATCATCCAAAAAACGATACAAGTGGTTACCATCCTCAAATAGATTCTCACTACAGCAAGATGAAATCGTTGGAATAGAGGATTTTATAATTATGCAAATACAGTCATTTGAAACAATGGAAACAACTAACAGAGAATACTTACTCAAGAACATGCTGGAAGAAGAATTTGCTAGCAAGATTTCGTGCAAATTCAACAGCCTATGCAACCAGAAAAGAATTCAAATGGATGTATATCGTTGACAAAATGAAGCTAAGTTATACTCAGTGGATGGTTTGCTTCACAATGTGAATGAAAATATAGCAAGACCAGAACTATAAAAAACAGACAAATGTAGCAGAAAAACGCTTTTTAAGGCATAGATGCACAAACAAACAGATATTAGAAACAAAAAACCAAGAAAATCAATATCATCAAATCATGCCTCATACACCCTTCTGATAAGGAAACAAGAAAGGAAAGCATGCAATTAAGTTGTCTTCTGCCCGTAAAAATAACCAAAACCACCATGAGCAAATGACATGGAAAAGTAATAGAGAAAGAGAAGTCCAACCCGCACATAACTATTATTTGATGTAATTTAGATAAAACAGCTACCCAATGCTTGGTGATGCGTTGTAAGATTTTGATGGAAGCCATGTGACAAGTTCTAACACATATATTGACATCGTTATGGACAATCAAATTCTATGTGATCATTACGTCTAGAGAATCATGCACCGTTTGTATACGTATACGGGTATTAGAGTACAATCCATGCTCAAGACACAAAACCAATCTTACCTCCTGTCTTTCCAAGTATTGATCTTCTGATAAGAAGCCCACCGCTTCTGAGCCAAGAAAACAGTTAGTGAACCTCCGCATTTTGTAAAATCGATCTTTCACAACGATAAATTCTTTCATTTTGATGACAATTAAAGCCATTTCATCGAGAGCTCCACTACTAGACTCATCACCCTCTCCAGAAAGAGGCGGTAGCGGAGCTTCAATTGACGGCGCTTCAGTAATGAGAAATTTAATATTCTCATCGAGCTTATCAGATTCATCCAGGGCCTTTAGCTCATTCAAACCTCCAATAAGTATTTCATTGAAAAACACCTTGGGAACAGAAGTAGATCCAGAAATCTTGTCAAGCTCCTGCTTTCTACTGGGGTACACGTCAATATTGATTTCAACATACCCAAGTCGTTTCATATACAAAAATAGCCTAACTTTTTTAGATTCCTGGCACCCTAGTCTTGTGTAGAGTATAATCCTTCCTTTCATGACTATGGGATATTGAGGACCTCCGGTTATTGGTTCCATACATTCATTTTTGCCTCCCGACTCAGCTTCGAATGACATCCTAATATAATTTAGGGGGTTCCAAGATTTTTTCTCAGTAGAGTCCACATTTGAGGATTCAGAAGCATTCTTACTTTCATCACCAAAATTGCCCATGGAACCTTCATCACCTTTTCCAGAAAGGCGACGTAGCACAGTAGAGACTGCTACGGCACTTCTCTCCCTAACAAAATTTTTAAGTGCCACAGCCTTCTCAACCACACCATGAGTATCTGGATCAGCATTCAAGTCTAAAGAACTATTATCCGTGCTTCTGTTAGCTTCCATACCAGAAACCTCTGTTCCGTCAAACACGGGCTCTAGATTATTGTCCTCACTTGGAATTTCATCTGTCTTCTGATTCATTTGTGTGGATTCCGCGTTCCCACTCTCGCTCGTCTCTTTGGCCAATTCATGTTGTCCAGAAATTACATCTACAATTCCTCCTTGAATGGTAAACTCAGACCCTTTGCTGCCATCAACATTATCATCGGAGGAATTTTGTCCAACGTTATTGAAGGATTTATATTCAGTTTCTGTTTTCGTGACATTACTCTCATGCTCATATGCCATCTCATTTGTCTTGTCAGATATATCATCTTGTCTGTTGTCTGACGCGAGATCGTGGCTGCCAATATTTTGACTTTTTACCTCTTCTGGCGGTTTGGCCTTTTCATTGTGTATAATGGGAACATCTTCCAGCTTTTCAGCAGCAGGGGAATTTGATTCGATTGTCTCTACTAACTCTTTCTTTTCCATGTTGAAAGAAAGATAGGGCTTGTTTGCTATTTCATGTAGACATATGTTGCACTGACCATGTGTTAATACCGTAATTATTGATCCTGCATGAAATACGCGTGAGATTTGGATTAATAAGACATTAAGAACGCATATTCCTCAAGTCTTCATTAATAAGAAGCGAATAGGCCCAGTGACATCATATCATAGCAAGCTTTTATTTTAGTACTACTAGAACACTAGACGATAAACATTTTCCCCCAGTTTAAGCTGTAAACAGGAATCAATATACCATCTATGTCAATATCGATATATCATATAAATTCTATAGTATACTGCACAATTCATGGATCATGTTTTGATGTTCTCACACTTCATGCAAAACATGGAAAAGGGTGTCTAATATGGAGTTGAAGTGTTGTTGGTAGTAAGTTTAATATGCCTTCCGCGAAGGTCACAAAGTTCCAATTGATTGTGACAGATTTAAATCGCCCTCGGAAACTGTCATCATAATTAACCTTCCAGATTTCTTGGTCCATCTGATTTTTAAAATAGCTGGAGAAAGGGCCAGGAATTGTAAGGGGAAAACCCTTGACTGATTATTCCTACGAAGCGTGGAGTTCAAGTAAAGGAGGGAGGCCCAAAACTACTTATCTTTATCTGAAAAACAAATGCCTTATCTCTCAGTAGTAGTCACAAATTCACAGTAGTTCATATGGTCATTACTGTGACCACGAGTCAAGTGATCGGTCTTCACTTAAAAAAAATCGGGACCTACCTTCCTCGTACGTGTGTTCGGGGGGTGGAGAAGTTTCAAGAAGGCTACCACGGCAGCAAGTGTTGCCAAAAAAAGATGCAAGAAATCAGGTTACTGAACGAAACGGTAGAGAGGAAAAATTGTCAAAGTTGCTTATTCCTTAATGAACTGTTATAGAGACTGACAAGCTTTTCTTGGTCGATTAAATCGGGTTACTTGTCGATGAAACAGATCAGAGATGCCAAATTCTAACTTCTGGTGTTTACTTAGCAAAGGAAGCAGAATGCCAGCCAAAATAATCTCTCTCAAAAACCCGTGGGCGAAAGAAACATCAACCGTATTCAAAGAAATCAATTAAAATATCAGCAATTTAGCAGAACAAGCTGAGAAATCTACGGGCAAAAACTTTGAAAATGGGATCGGATAACTTACAGATCTGACTGGAGGTGCTAAATTGAACATGAAACTACGGAGAAAACTTGATCACGTGAATGGATTTATTGAGAAAGGTTTGAATATAAAGCAGTAGCGTTGAAGACTTGGAAGGTTGAATTCAAAGTTGAAACCGCAGTGATGTCGTGGGGGGAATTGTGATTAGTTTCCAGATGAGTAGGCGGGAAGTCCGTGGGCTGCCTAAAGATGAAAAGATTTTTAAGAAAATGAAAATCAATGCATTTGAGATTTTCTCCACTTCTGACCTTCGTTCACTTACTCTTCCATTCTTTATTGGACCGCTCAATTCATCCATTCAAATTTGATATTTTAGAAAAATCTTATCAGAATATTAATTTTTTTAAGGAGTAAATGACAATCATGTTAGTAAATTTAATTAAGACATTAGAATGATTAGAATATTTAGATATTTTTGTAGACATTGAAAAATTAAATATTAAAAGATCTATATTATTATTTTTTTAATTTTAATTTTTTGTGAGTTAAGTGGATTCATTTAATTGGCATGATGTTTTTTAGTGTTAGCTTGTATTGTTATTGGATTTTTTAATGTTTTTTTAACTTGGCTATTAATGTTTGTAATCCCTATTTTGTGATTAATAAAATTGACTTATTTTTGGCAAAAATAAAAAAAGTAAAAAATGGCATGGTAAGGTGAGTTAGGTTTCAATTTTTCACTCGGCAAATCAAAGTGAGCTAAATAAACTAACTAACTCATTTAACTTGTAATTTGTAAATAGCTGAGTTTATTTCTGCAGACTTTCCTTCGTCAACCTTCTCTAGACCTCTCTCCTTTCCTTATCTCCAAAAGATCCATCATTTTCAGGGAAGTCCTTATTTCACTAATCAATTCAAGTTTCTGGACTATCTATTTAAAAAGCCCAATAATTTCACTTCTAGTTTTCTCTAGGCGATCATCGTATGATTGACATATCTTACATGGTCCATTTTGGCGCTTTAATGCTACCATACTATATTATAGGTTAGATATTATTTATAAATTATTTTTAACATATTTTATCATAATAAAAAAATCCTCAAATTTTATTAACCCTTACTTAAAGTTTAATAATTTTTTTAATTTTATCCTCATTTAATATATACTACATCTTAAGAATGCAAGTCTACATTAATCAATGATAAATAAAATTATATATTCATATGAAAAAATTAACGATGTGACTTATAAATAAGATAAAAAAATATTTTTTTATACTTTATAAATATGATTAGAGAAATAATTGTTTGTTGTAATAATCAAAATCAAAACTACTATCAATATTTGGAAAAAAAAATCCAGGCTTATGGGCTTTGTCCTAAGCCCAAATTATTAGAGGCTAACTTCATAAAATGGATAAAATTAGGGAATTTGGGCTTTTTGGAGTGAGTACTAATCAACCAAGCCTATAGATCAGTCCGACCCATTTCCCATATATTATTTTAGGATGAATTATTGATATTCCACCCTTAACAAAATACCGGACAAACGGACCGGCCATATAAACTCACTTATATTCCTAGCTCAATTTAAATATCAGATTGTCTATTCTTAACATGCGCCCGTGATGGTTGAGGAAGAAAATAGAAGCACTTTAATGAATGCATTTTAATTTTAATTGCATTTTTAAATTTTACTAAAATCCATTACAACTTAAATAAGAATTTCTTACTTAAAGGATCTCCCTATCAGGGCGCCCGATTGATTATGTTTTTTCTTTAAATACCACCTCTGCCGGTATATCTCACACATACATTTATATAGTTTTCGAATAAATGATTTTAATTACATAAGGTTTTTTCTTATTAATTTTTGCATAAATTCGTTATTATATAAATCGCGACAAGAACGCCTGAACGAGGCTATGGGCATATTTCCGCGGGACCGGAGTCGCACCTTATATAAATATATCGAAAGATTCAAATTTTGGCGTAACCGGAATTCAATAATTATGCGAATAGTAGTCTAGCTAGGTTATTAGGTTCTTTATTCCGGCGAGGGCCAGTCGCCGGTGACATTTGATCGCCACCTATTAGATTCTGAGCCTAATTTATAGTACGTTTTGGTGAGTTATATTCTTCCTTTCTTTTTTTGCTGTTTAATAAATGGCAACTCTAGTTTAAATTGCGAGTTGCATGTCTAGGCTATCAATTTAGATTAAATCTAACTCTCGAGGATAATTTCTCAACTTTCTCGACTTGAAAATTTAGCTATTGATGCGAAGTTGGAGATGACGAGAAAAACCAGTGTTTGCGCGTTATGTGAGAACTCGAATCTAGCTTCGATATGCGCAATTTGTGTCAACTACAGGTATATGATTTGATTTAATTATTTCTTCATATATTCTTTTGGATAGTTAATAATTTTCGACGAGGAAAAAAGCTTATTTGATGTCCAGCTACCTTATGATATAAAATTTTGTAGTCCAAGCACTAGCACGCTAATCTTCTTGATGATGCTTATTGCAAAGTGTTGCTTATTTACGAATAAACATCCTATCGAACTTGTTATTTGCTGGTTTATATTATTATGTTTACACGCAATTCTAATTTCTCTACTTCTGGATAGTGAACCTGTGCATACCGGTATCTGTTGCTTATTTTACTCAAATTTATTGAAGTGATGTTTTCCTTGGCAGATTGAATGAGTATTATCTTTCCTTAAAATCATTGAAAGCTCGTCGGGATTCCTTGTACGCAGCATTAAGTGAGGTTCTTGTAGCTAAGGTTTGAACAATATTTATGAATTATGAATACCTACTACTTCTATTTATTTCTCCAGTGCCTGACTTTTAATACTGAAATAAGCATGATTGGATTATTTAAATTTTTAGAATAGATTTGAACGTCTTTAATTCTATTAATATTTTCAAGAACAAGAAAAAACCCTATCCCTGCTTAACCCTCTTAAGAAAGTTTTGGCATGCCAATCTGCTTGTAAGTCAGAGAACAAAGTTTGCACGTTTGCATTTAATACCATTATCTTCATTGTTATTTCCCAGTACTAGCCTATATTCCTTTTGAACTTGCATTGTTAATTTCTAATCTACTTATACATTTTGTAATTTTGTACGGAAGAGGTTCCAACTTTCTTATTTCATACTTTTTTTTATTAACCCTGCATTATCTTCATTCATTTTCATTAACATCTTTGAATATGATGTTCACAAGGGAAAGGGAGATGATCAAAAGAATTGGAGAGTTCTTCAACATGAAAAGCTCACAAGGTTGAGGGAGAAGCTCTGTCTTAGTAAAGAACAACTTGTGCAAGGTTAGAAATCTTTATAGATATATATAAAAGAAAGGCCGCTATGAGATGACATTTTACTCTCTGGGCCTAGAATAATCAGTAACCTTACAGGAAGGTCTAAGAAAGAGAGGAAATCTGTTGATCTGAAACTCAAGTTCAGTGTGCTTGAATCAGCATTTTCTACGGTATGCTTGTTTTTCTTTACTTTTTCTGCAAATGTTATTTCTATTGACATTGAAACCATACTGTCATGTATATTGTCAGGTTTAATGTGCATGAGTATGAGTATTTTTGATACAATTATTTTTCCTTCTGCAGTTGGAAAAAAATCGAGTTGAACAACTGGAGAAGTTCTATCCTAATCTCATATGCACCCAGATTCTAGGGCATGTGAGTACTGTTGTCATTATTAACCTCCGATAATCAGGAAATGTTTTGTGAATTATACACAGGCATTCCCATCCACATTCGCGGGATTGCCAAGTGTGTGTAACTAACGAGTCTTGCTTTATTGTCCAATCGCAAGTTTTACCTGAAAGTTTATGTTCCTCTCATACTTTCTTCATATAATGCTTCTGTGAAACGTCATTCATTTTCTACGAACTGCAAAATTTATGTTCAGTTTTACTGCAGAGGGCAATTACTGCTGAACGTCTTCATAAACAGTCTTTGGTCATAAAACAGATGTGCAAGTTGTTTCCTCAAC
Source organism: Leucaena leucocephala (assembly GCA_037074615.1). Taxonomy (NCBI): domain Eukaryota; kingdom Viridiplantae; phylum Streptophyta; class Magnoliopsida; order Fabales; family Fabaceae; genus Leucaena; species Leucaena leucocephala. Next base: position 2,100,516 of record CM073517.1, on the reverse strand, counting down.
GACGGGTAAGTTTTATCTGGTCATCAGTACTCTGTTGACTTGTCTCAGTGAATTGTGATTTATCAAGTTAAAAATGCCCTTTTTTGGGATATCATGGCTTCCCTTGATCTGTTTGGGGATAAATTTGTCCTTTTGGTCTCTGTTTGTTGTTCAGCCCTTGCTTTTTAAGGGCATTTACTTATTAGATGTTGTTCTGATATCATCTCCATTTAGGGTGTGGTTTATTACTAATGTAAGCATATAACCCAAGCCTTGTTCATAACTTTAATGTCTCAGGTGGTCATAGAGGGAGAGAAAAGTGATGGTTCTAGCGGCCAGTATGATCAAATCTGCAATGCACGCTTGCCAAGAGCGCTTGATCCCCACTCTGTTCCGTCAGAAGAGCTATCTGCTTCTTTGGGGTGATTTTCTTTTCTTTATAACATCATATGTTCATGCACAATTACAAGCAAATCTTCATAAGGGTATCAGACAGCGTAGTACTGTGTTTTCATGCTTAAATATATAGCTATAAATGTTTGATAAATTTGCAATTTGTAGCCCATTTCAAATATACTCTTTTAGCAGTTCAGAACTCTTTATCCTCATTTGAATGTTTTGATACATTTTTACCAGTTATCGTCATGTTTGTAAAACAGATACATGGTGCAACTTCTAAATCTTGTTGCTCTCAACTTGGCTGCCCCAGCACTTCATAACTCGGGTTTTGCGGTAAGCACTGATTCAATAATCTTGTATTAACTCAATATTTCCTTGGAGCCCATGTTTCAAACTTATTCAAATATTCTGGTCTAGCTATTGGCAAAATAAATAAATAATTAAATAGGTCAATCTGGCCTAGCAAGGTTGGACCCAAACACGCATATATAAACTTGTTTACACACAGATTTTAATTTTCCTCCCCATATTTGATCCTAGATCCGTCATGGACCCAAACACAGCATATTTACCCCATGAGTGTTTTTTTCCTCCAATTATAATGTTCATTGCAGGGTTTATTATTCATCATAGATTATTACCAATTTTCCATGTTGGCTTCAAGATGTCTTTTTTTTCCCTAAAAGCAAACTTCATGTAAAAATGTCATGCATAATTTACTTTTACCTCAGGGTTCTTGCTCTCGAATTTGGCAACGAGATTCTTATTGGGATGCACGCCCCTCGTCAAGGAGGTATTTTGGGTTAAAATGTATTTAGCATGATTAATTTGGAATTACTGGTTTCTCTGATCCAAAATTCTTTTTAATTTTCAGCAATGAATACCCCCTTTTCATACCCCGCCAAAATTACTGCTCTGGTAGTGGGGAAAATTCATGGTCTGATAGAAGCTCAAGTAATTTTGGTGTTGCTTCAATGGAATCTGAAAGGAAGCCTCGCCTGGATTCCTCTGGGAGTAATAGCTTTAATTATGCTTCAGCTTCTTTACATTCTGTTCAGACGCATAAAGATTTGCAGAAAGGGATTTCACTTCTGAAGAAAAGCGTAGCATGCCTAACAGCTTACTGTTACAACTCTCTAGGCTTAGATGTTCCTTCTGAGGCATCTACTTTTGAAGCATTTGCAAAGCTATTGGTTATACTCTCATCATCCAAGGAAGTTCGATCTGTTTTATCCTCAAAGATGGCTCGTTCCAGGTACATTTCATGTTTACCCTTGTATACACTATTTCATGACAACTGTATAGCACTCGTTGAAACGAAATTGTAAATTTGCAACCTCAATATGTTTATGACCATGTGCCAATTCCCAATAAAATCTTTTACCATTCTGTATCGAAGATATATGGTTTTGGGAGACTTTTTAAGAACAGAGTAGGCTTTTGTTACAACTTTTAATTACTGCATTTTTTTGCCTGACTCATCTCTTAGTGCTGGAAGTATTCTAAAACTTATGCTTTCACTTCTAGAACACACATCATATTAAATAACCAAATTTATGATGTTCATGGAGTCATGAACTGTTGCAGGCAGCAATATAGCTGTCAGTAATGGTTTCTTAATATATCACAACTTATTCAGGTGTATGTTTGGTAGCTAATTTGTTTGTCTTACTGGATTTATATATCTAGCTTCTTTCATAATTGAAACTGTTCGTGAAAAGATATATTATTGTCTTTAACCCTAACATGTTTCAGGGTTTCAGATGCTTAGTTTCTTTCATAATTTGGTTTTGGAGTTTGAAGTAAAAATAATTATTTCAACACCAGCCCTTTTTTTGTCTTTCCGATCAGGTCATGCAAGCAAGTTCAACAGTTGAACAAATCTGTGTGGAATGTAAATTCTGCTATTTCATCGACCACTTTGCTGGAAAATTCACATTCTGTGCCAACAACGGTAAATGTTTACTTATCATTGTTTTTTGTTTTTGGAAGAAAATGCTTGAGGAGTTTTTTTTATGTTTCAGTGCCTTTAGTTCATAAATTGCACAATAAAATGGAGCAGAGCCCTTATGGATTTCTAAGAATTGCATTTAAAATAATAGAAAATTTTCTGATAGGTTTACATATTTTTCTAATATTAGGAACGGGAAACGGTTAACACTGGCCAGGCTGTAGTTCGGTGTCTGCATGGCTTATAGTTTTTATCTGTACTCGGATGTTCAAAATTGAATAACTCATCATCCATCCCAAAATGGGCTTTCCATTTGTATGATTAGTCATGTACCTTGTCAGTGGTTTCATCATTTTTTAATTTCTTGGATTTCTCCTCTTTTGCAGAGAATTGAAAATTACTTGCCAAGTTCTGCTGCTAGTTTTCTCTATGCCACAGATTTATCTGATGGAAAAGGTGAGTGCCTAATTGAAGGATGGGATCTTGTAGAGCGTCCAACTTTTCCTCCTCCCCCATCGCAAAGTGAGGATGTTGAACACTGGACTCGAGCCATGTTCATAGATGCTAAAAAGAAATGATCTTTATCTGCAACAGATGGTTACTCTCTCCGTATGTGCCCTTTCATTTAGTTTTAATATTTTAGAATCGTTTAAAAGTGACTCGTTAACAACTAGACTAGTACTCTATAAAGGGAATAATATATGAAGGTCGGGCTGCTGGGTCCATTCAAGCTGTTGTTCAGTAATGAGACACGGCTTCAGACCTACTTGCCCAGCCCTTTGTTTGCGCTAAATTTTACATTGAGAAGTTCAAGGCCTGGTGATTCAAATTTTTGAAAAGCTTGGTCTTGGCTCGGGCTTGAGCTGCGGATGAATTTGATTCATCAATTCAAAATTCTGAACTAAAATCGGAAGCAGCATAATTTTCTGAGTATGCATCAAAACTTGTTGGAGTTAACTTGCACAACCAATACATTGAGCCTTAATAACCTACGATTCTGCATCGTGCCTTTTGTTGTTATTTCAGGCTTGCATTAAAAACTGTCGCTGACTCGTGTGTATATATATATATTCCCCCTCCCCACTTCTCCTTTTCCTAACTGGAAGTGGAAAGTATATTGTTGTGTCGTCAGGTTCAACGGTGAGAAAGCTGACCCCAAGATAGCAGAATTTATGGACCATATGCGCTGCAGATTATCTGGGAACCTCATTTGTCTCTCTTTACTTCTCTGTACATATAGCATTTAGTAAGTTCTCGGAATTGAGACTGTAAATATTAGTTCATGTTGATAGAAGTCTGGCCTTATTTAACTTGTTCTGCTGTCGATCATCAAAATCAACATCGAAGTCCAAGTTATTCGTCTTGCCCCGGCCCTTTTTTTCTTTTCAACCCTATGATACTATATTCTAGTATTGGAACTCTGAAGATAATCAGTGTTATAATGAGCTCCGTGAGCTCACTACTCCCTCTGCTTTAACGACATTTAAACCCTACAAAATATGAGACGGTTTACTATGTGAAGATAATTTCGGGAGCTATATGCAAATCCAATTCCTAGATTATATCGAAATCCCCTTGTTTCATGGTTTGGCTTGAGTTGTTGAAAGAAGTCGACTGATTGTTCATGGATGGTGCGGGTTAGATCTAATTTCGCAGGATTTATAAAAATATATAAAAAATATAATATTAAAATATAATTTTATAGTTATTTATATAAAAATATATTTTTCCTTCTCCTTGAATTAAACAATATAATATTTAAATATCTCATTTTTTTTAATCAATCTAAACGAAATAATATTAAAAAAATTCATATTATTTCTCTTTTTTTCCTTCTATTAAAATTATTCTCCTTTATTTTATTGAGCTAAATACGCCTAAGAAACGCCAACATAGATTTACCATCAATAATATATCATCATGCTCTCTCTCATTATATAACTAACATCAAACAAATTGGTACAAACAAGCATAAATTGATGAGGCGTGAGAGACAAAACAAAATGTGCTCTTCAAATGGATTGCTAATTTGCTATATATGGCGCGTTTTTGCACCTTAATCTTGTTAAGCCAGCAATTACTTTGCTCCAACCGATCCCTTTTGTCCTCCATATTCTTCGTGCACTCCTATTAGCAATAATATCAGATAAACGAGAACAACAAATTTCTATTGTTATCCTCGAGTTTGTAAAATATAGGTAGATGCATAATTAAAATATATTTTCGATTTATATGTACACTGACCTGTTTTCTTGCCCTTGATCTAGCGGCGGATTCTCTGTTCTTCATCATCCTTTTCTGCTTCTTTTCAAAATTCTCTTTCAATGAGTAACATGTTTCCGAAACTGATTCACGAGCACTCATCAAGTCCGAGTAGTTAATCCCAACAGGTAGCTGCAGCTGCATTTGCAGTGGCATCCAATTTGCCTACTGCGACACCATCTCTATCGGATCAATTGCGATCGATGGCTGACCATCAGCGTCGATGTGCTCCTTCTTTCAGACGTTCATGGCTCCCGCACGTACCATCAAATCCGCGACCGTTGCTTCCTCCAAACTCGATCGATGCGCCTGGTTATCTGTTCGGTTCAGATGTTCTTGCTCAACAAAGTTGCTCCACGCCTGATCCATGATTTTCTTACTCGCCGTTGCATTTAAATCCAAGTTATCTGGAAAATTCGAAACGGGCGAGGATGATGATGAAATCGTGTTATTCAGGAGCTCATCAAAACTCATTCTAACCAAAGGCTTCTCATCTTTGTGTTCCAATACGCTATGAGGCTTATCAAATTCTTGGTTATACATGCCGATAAAAAGTTACGTAGTGTGATGTGGACTCAGCTGTATTTGCAGAAACCATGGCTATGTAGGTTAACGACTCTCCCAGCTACAGAAGTACGAAAGCCAAAGAAACTAAGCTGATGATGCTACTGTTACTACAAGGTAGAGTCAGAAATCAGAATATACTTGTAATGAAAAAGGGTAAAAACGATCTGGCGATTCAAATTAGGTGAAGGAGATCCTACTTTTATTAGAGAGAGATAATCGAAAATTAGTCTCTCACTTCTCATCTTTAACTGTCATTAATTCCTGATTTTTTGCCCCATATTGTTGGGGTAAGTGAACAAGCTTGATATTTTAAAAAGTGTTTTTATATTAAGATTGAATATAAGTTAGTAGTTAGGAACAAGACGACTTAAATATTTTTATTTATGTTTCATAAAATGATATATAAAACAAAATATAAATATATTGTTAATGCTAAATAAAAATTGAAATTATTCAAATTGAATAAAAGTATGTTAGATGTATTAAATTCAATAATTGAACGCGTCGTCGTGAATATTGTTTTTGAAATAAAAAATATGAATAAATCGTACTTGCTTAATAGCTTTTTTTTTTTGGTTTTGTACAAATTTTTTTAGAAAAGTGTTAGACTCATCCACGATCAAAGGTAGGACGAAGTCTGCTTTCTTTCTAGGCGATATCAATATCGGGTAGGACGAGCCGTCTATTATTCTCAGGTGTAAACTTAGGCACTTAGGAGTTAGGATGCCTACTCAAGCGTCGCGACTGTAACCACAATAAAATAGTACTCCCTAGGGATCAAACACACTCCAAATAGTCATATGTCTCGTCCTTTTACTAGTTGAACCCAGTTTTTTTTTTTTTGTTGATATTTGTTTTGTTTTTTTTGTTGCCCACCCGGTTTACTGGAACTTTGCCCCGACTACATCTGGATTTGACCCGCGTCGCGTATCTGACTATAGTAGGTAAGTTTTCCAACGAGGATTTTCTGCGTACGCAAGACTGATATTTGTTTTTAAATATCTTGTTGGCCTTTTAATAGTTGTTACGAGAGAGGTCGTTGTCTGGGCTTAATTTGTGGGCTCAAATCGACATCCAAAGGACCAAATCTTTGTTGTCCAATTCAAGCAGTCTCCTCAAACTGGAGCCATACAAGTGAGTCTCTCATAATGAATTGGCAACCAACATTTCAGCTTGAAATAGACTTTAATCACTTAAATGTGAAATTTTAAATTTGAGTATGTTTGAATATATAGAACTATTTTAGAAGAGATACCCCTAAGTAGACACTGACAATGATCAAATCTAGATAACCATATAAAAGGAGAAGAAAAAAAGAAAATCGCAGATCGATGTTACTGTGTTTTTTCTCTCAGCAACTTAGCTTCCATTATTTGTCTCACCACTTGAATGATCATAGTCAAAAGACGCGGTTCATAAATCATAATCGAAGACAAGTCAGGCAGATAGGATCTGAAAATGGAACTCTCAGAGGGATAACGTTTTGTTAATTTTCTCATGTCCAGGACCACCACAATTCCCGACATGTCACCGTTAACGTAAATAGAAAGATAAGAATTAAGGTACATGTCTACATAATTACATTACTAATTAAAAGCAAAAACCTCAAGATTTACGAAGCTACAGAACGCCACTGTTCCATTTATTCCAAACAATTAGGGACCTGTAGATGTGGTCAAAGAACATAAGATCGTGAAGGCCCAGAAGAATATATTAAAAAATGGTTTTTTTAGGCAGTTTAGGAGGAATCTGCGCCACCCTTTTGAACTACTGGATGGGAAAAAAAGGTCCTTCTGGGTTCTTGACTAATTAAGGCATATCATTTTGCTGATATTCCCTTCACAACATGCTTTATGGTTGTTACCACGTAACCATAATTAGTTCCTTTGAGACTTTTAACATAAGAGTTTACCACCGTTTGTTTGTTAATTCCCACTGGCCACTTATGTGCCGTATGTGTAAAGTTCATTCCAATAGATCAGGCATGCATGTTCCAAAGCTAAAAAGCATGCAAGATCCAGTGAGAGAGCCAAATTTAGCCAAACAAAGTTGTCTTTTTTACCGAACAACACTCAACGGAGCGATGCATTTACTTATTTTATAAGTTATCCCAAGATCGAATTTTTTTCTTTCTTTTTATTTTTGGGCTCGTGGGTAATGGATATACACATCAGCTAATGGGAAAAAAAAAAGAAAAAGTAGATGGCTTTTGGTCCGTGGAGAAAAAATGGTTAAAAGTTGTGGTGGATGACCTAATTTTTGTGGTCTCCATCTATATAAATCTCAAGACATAGAGCTTTCCACTGGTAAGATGTTCGATATATGAGCTTTCTGTACTAAAATGCTACGTGCTCACTGCTCAGCATGAAGTTTTTTGTCAGATACCGGTTTCTATGATTTATTGTTACAAGTTTCCACCACTGAGGAATAAATAAATTATTTACTCAAATTTAATTAACTTGTCTAACTCACAAGGGGCAGATAACGTTCAAACTGATCAGTGGTTAAAAAAGCATAAAAGGTTAATTGGAATTAATTTAGCAAATGACCAGGTATATATACCACTTGGCCATATTGATCAGTTATACACACCTTTAGCTTTTCATCTCTCTCTCTTCTTTATATCGTTAAAGCAATAATAAGTTTCATGTAATCCTTCGCTTACTATGTCACCCAGAGCCTATGATACACATATTATATACGCCACTACGCAATTGTTTATGCAAAATGAATGAATATATTAATTAAAAACTCAAATCATGGATCAATAATAGATCTTTCATTTGAAAATCCAGAGTACTTTAATTAGAATACTTATTCCACAAGCTAGCCGGCATGGTATCCACTTTCTTTTTATTGCAGGCAAGAGCGGCAGGGATCGTTTTACAAGGTTCTTAGGAATCTGGGTGAGTTATGTTATAAACTTTTATAATTTTATTTGTATAAATATTTAACAGCTTAATTAGTACTTAGCAATAGAATTTACTGCAAAGAATATATAATTGGTTTATTAAAGAAAATCCGTTTACTTAATTGATTGCTAGCTAGCTGTTATTAATTATTAATTTTAATAAATCAGTCACTTGTATGAGCTAAGATTGATGATGAGGGATTGATTCATGTTATGTGAATCGAACTTTATTAAAATAACTTTGCATGACCCATAGGTAGCAGAATTAACGATGGTCTAATAAAGAGAGCTAAATCCACATGAAATGCGCAAGAGATGCGAGCTTGATACCACCATTATTGATTAAATTAAAGTTGAGCTGACAGCGTTCGCTTTTTTTGGTGATGATAATTAAAGAGAAAAATAAAAATAAAAAGAAGAAGTGGGAGGGAAAAAAAATATAAAAGGGAACTTGTCCCCTTTTAGAAAATCTTTTATCTCTACCTTTGAGAAAAAGCATGTATTGGTGTCGTTTATGATGCCCATACCTTTACCTCTGAGGTGGGAAGAGACGAGTTGATTAGTTGGGGCATAAATCACCAAGCCAATCCATAATCTTTCATGACAAAGTTGAGGTGTATCACTTTAATTAAATAATTAGTTTACTTAATCAAAACTTTGCTTTTCCAGGCCAAAACAAGATAAGCTCCATTGTTTTTTCTTTCTCTGGCTGCAGGATAAAGAAAAAAATGCCCATCATTCCATCAATAATAATATTATTCAGTGTTTGGATGCCCAACGTATGTGGTAAGAATCAATACAAAAAGTATCTATGGTATAGCTACGGGTACGGATATATATAATATAAACCATGCATTCCTTTAACGTTGTTAGTATTATTGTTATTCCATTTTGATTAACATGCCCCGTCGCGTATATTTGTTTTTGCACTGTCCGTACAGAGTTATTAATGGCACTAAACTACAAATTTCTGGCCCTCCATCAATTTGGGAGGGGACAGATCGGACGCCTGTAAGGAATTTGCCGGATTCTGAAGTGGGGCCGTTTGATGGACGTGGAATCATTTGTGGGACCGGTCACCTGTATAAATAAAAATATTGGGGTAGCCGTGGAAGTGGCGTCTTCCCTCACATTCACACCAGAAAGAGACCAGTGAGGAATCACGATCACTCGAAGAAAATAAAAAAGCAGTGAGGTAAGGGACGGTGAGTTTCTTCCCATTTTTCTTTTTTTTCTTTTGTGCAAAAGTCTGCATTCATTCTTCTTCTTTTTTAATGCAGAGCTGTCCCGATATTTTTAATTGTGTTTTGGACAGTTTCTCTCTCGATCATCGTAGTGGGGAGGTCACGACGTTAACAAGTTGAGGTTTTTAAAGTGGCTTCTTTAAGCCAAGGAGGGGAAACAGAGAAAAGGTTTTGTTCTCTAGAAGAATTATTAGTTTTTTTTTTGGTTAGATATACCTTAAGTTTCATTTGTTTTCTCGAGTCATTGCGTTGCTTTTGATACTTGTTTGCATGCGAGGAAATAATGGTGTTGATTTATTCACAGGAACTGGGCTGGCGAGTTTGTCACGTATATTCGGAGAATCAATTGGGTCTTTGATGAACTAAATTTTAAGTCTGCTGATTCTTTCAAGCTAAGGTTGGTTTTCTTGGCTTTGCAGTAGGTTTGGTTAATGTTTTGGTTTGGGGAAAGTCGTCTTTTCCGGCAAAAAAACATTACAGAACTGAACAATTGGGTCGTTGTTTGAAGTTGAAGCTCGTCTGTCTTTTAAATTTTCTTGTCTTGTTTTGTTGTTATTATGTCTTGTTTTTCTAGAACTGAACAATTCCTCTGCTCTGATTCTGGCTAGTCATTCACAATTTTGTTTGCTTGCTGGATTTTGGCCCCATTAATTTCTCGTTTACGATGCATTTCAGGGATGCGTGATAGGAATTCAGTTTAAGAAGTCAGTTTCTTGTTTCAGATAATTGTTTCTATTCCGTAAGAAGTTCTCTTCATCTAGTAGCAAGACATTACAGAAACCATAAAGAGGCTGGGGGTTATTAGTATTACAGCATATAGAAAATTAAGTTCTTTTTTCGCTTCTGAAGCATTTAATTTTTTTTTAATCATTTATTAACTACAATCTGGAAAGCAATAACAATTCACGAGCAAGCTTTAATTGTCCACCGAAATCTCTTTCTCCTTCTCTGTCTAAGATATTTTTTAATCTTAAACATTGTCTTTTTTGGGTCACCAAACCATCTCATCTGTTGTTAGCCATTTTCATGACTTATGAAATCATAAAACTAAACTCCTAATATCTATGCAAGTCCTCTCCATTGATTTCTCCCCTTAAACATGATGACTTCGTCCCCTATGAATTCTGAATTGCATGACATATGCCGATCTTCATCACAGAATCTCAGTCAACAATGTTCCTTCTTGTGTTAGTTTTTCTGACCACAAATCCAACTTCTAGTTTTCTTAATTAACTCTTCCATTTACCTTTGTTTACAGATTGACTCTTTGTTTTTGTATTTAGGAGAGCCAATCTTTATTATGTTTTTTTCCTCCTAATATGTAGTCTATGAGTTCTCCATCAACTCAACTTGTCATCTCGAAAAGGATGGGCATATATGAGCCATTCCAGCAAGTTAGCATGTGGGCGGACAACTTTAAAGTTGAAAATAGCCTAAATTCAGGCCCTTCCCAGATATTCATGGTGAACCCTACCACAGAGCCCAAGGTAAAAAAAAGTTCGAATTTCTCTCTTCTTTGATGGTTAACTTCTTTTTATCTGAAGTCCAGATTTATAACAACTTCTTGAATATGAATTCTCCAGGCTGAATATATTCCTCATGACTCAGTGGGACACTCAGGAGATGATCAAGAGACCAACACTGCTGTTAGCAAGGTCATAAAATAGCATCTGTATTACTGCTGAGCTGTTCCTTTATCATTTTCCTAAAGTTCACCAATATTTCATTGAGTATTATTGTATCTGAGAATTAGTATGGAATGTGAAGAGTAGTAATTATCTTTGAAGGATGAGTGTCTTGGTTTCTTTTGCTGAGACCAGAGAGCAAACCTGAATGCACGATGATCATTAGTGCTTTTGAAGAAATGGACATGAATGCTCGATTTATGACCTTATAATTACTCAATTTATACTTGTAGGTGCTAAGACGCCTGGCACAAAATCGCGAAGCAGCTCGAAAGAGTCGTCAAAGGAAGAAGGTAACAGAAAAATAAACTTAAGGCAGGCAGCCAGTGTTTATCATCTGATTTCTGCTTCTTCTTTTTTCTCTTAATTTTCTTTTAATATAAATTTTATAGGCTTATGTCCAACAATTAGAAACAAGCCGTTTGAAGCTCATGCAATTGGAGCTAGAGATTGAGAAAGCAAAAAAGCAGGTGAACACAATTTTTTGTTTAAGTAATCTTTTATTACTTGCCCTTTTCCTTTGTCTCGTGTTTGAGCATTTGCTACATTGCATGAATCCAGGGTATGCATATGAGCGGAGCATTAGATGCTAATTACATAGGATCACCCGGAACAATCAACCCAGGTTTGCTATTCTCAATATAAATTTTAGTCTTCCTCATCATATACTTTATAAGTTAATGTGCTTATATCTTTTAGGCCTTTTCAGAACAAGAAATAGGGATCCTTTCCTTTTTATTTATTGATAGGATGTAGTTTATTTATGATAGTTGCAAAATATGCAATACATTGTTCGCAACTTTCTTAAACTGCTATTATAAGCTTCCGGTGTCTCAATTCCAAATATGAAAGCTCAGTTAGTATTGAAGCATTGTGATTATGGATATATAGATGCATTGTTCAAAGTATTGTTCCTTCTATGAGGCAGGGATTGCAACTTTTGAGATGGAATATAGTCATTGGGTTGAAGAGCAACACAGACAAAATGCAGAACTTAGAAACGTATTGCAAACAGAGTCATCTGATGTGCAGCTTCATCTGCTGGTTGAGAGTGGCTTGAATCATTACTCGAATCTTTTCAGGATGAAAGCTGACGCTGCAAAAGCTGATGTCTTCTACTTAATCTCTGGAGTGTGGAAGGCATCCGTCGAACGCCTCTTCCTCTGGATCGGTGGATCCCGCCCATCTCAGCTTCTTAACGTATGTACTATTTTCTGATTCTGAATATCTTCATCAGCCTCTTTTTTCTCATTTGACACACTTAATATCTATCTCAATCTGCTACCTTTTAGGAATGCACCTAACAGCCTTCATCATTATCATCATATAGTTGTAGTTTTGGGGCCATTCAGCGGAGTTTCAATCTGATTAAATTCATATCATAAATCACTTTGACATATTTTGAGAAACTGCTTGTGTTTTGCTTCAGATCATCGTGCCACAGGTGGAGGATTTGACGGATCAGCAGAAAGCGAGTTGCACCAAACTCCGGCAATCTTCTCAGCAAGCTGAAGATGCACTTTCACAAGGACTGGATAAACTACAGCAGAATCTGGTCATCAACATGGGAGCCAATGGATTGGACATAGAAAGCTTTGGGTTTCAGATGACTTCTGCCATGGAGACAATTGAAGCACTGGAGAGTTTTGTAAGCCAGGTAATAGCTTAAGACATCGGCAAATGTAGCCATTCCAAATTTTTTTTGCATATAAGAATGGATGTGGTTGTCCACAGGCAGACCACCTTCGACAGCAAACGTTGCAGCATATGTCTCGGATCCTGACACCCCGGCAAGCAGCTCAAGGCTTGCTGATCTTAGGCGAATACTTTCAGCGTCTTCGTGCTCTGAGTTCTCTTTGGTCAGCTCGTCCATGCGACCCCGCATTCCAAACTTGAGATGATTTCTGAAGGAGAGCGAGTGATCTGCTCGCACAGCCTTATTAACAGCTCTAGCTGTTGGATTAGTGTCAATATAAATATGGTTTTGTAGTTGTTACTTGAGTTTTGTTTTGTGTAACCTTTAGTACCTTGAAGCAAAATCTTAGGTAACGCCTTGCTCTTCAGATGCTCGCTCTTGTACATAGACTTCATCATTATCTTCTACTAGTACTGATAATGTGTTTATTGATATTGAAGAAGAAAAGATAGAAATACTCTCAATTCAAAGCTTGTTCATGTCTAATTTACGACCATGATACAAGATAAAGACAAATTCAATATACTATGAAATAAGAAAAAGTGACAAAAATATTACCTTCAATCCTAATTATAATTTTAGATAAATTTAGGAAATTAAATAAAGTAGTTAGTTATAATTAATATAAGAACTAATTGATTAATTTTAGTAAATTTAAGAATATATAATATAAATTTATTTAGATTTAAACATAATTAATTGATATATTTAATTTTTTAACTCTATCCCAAAAAAAGTCATTGGGAGGGTACTTAATCATAATTATTATGAAAATTAGCTAGTTGATTTTTTAAGAAGTTAAATAAATCGATTAATTATAACTAATATAAGAGTTAATTTACTAATTTAGGTATATTGAGGAGTATATAATATAAATTTATTTTGAGAAGTTAGATTTAATTATAATTAATTATTATTATTTTTAATTTATTTAAAAAATTAATTAACGTTAAGATATGAGAGGGTACTTTTTTACATTTAAGGGGGAAAAAATGAAGAAGCTTGGATTAGATTCAATGAACCCAGAAAAGAGAAGGCCGGTAAGTTATTCTTCAGAACCAGTTAAGTTTTTGTCGTGTTATAATGGTAACTGTCGTTATATGAAGACGCGGGAGCCAAACCGTCCACAACTTTCCCCTCTTTTTCTCGGGAAATAAGTTTAAAAAAATTCCCGGTTCTCATTAATCAACAAGAACAGAGAACAGAAATACAGAACTTCAAATTTCTTAAAAAGAAAAAAAGAAAAGAGAGAAACAAAAATTGAAAAATCGAGCCAGATTAGTGCTGGACGTTGAAACTTGAAACCTCTTGCCTTTCTTCACGACTTCAGCCAAGTTGCATTTCGTCACAGGAAAAAGAAAATAAATTGTGATGAAGAGAAGAAAACATATAATATAGTAATGTTTTAAGGCTTCGATCTCAAGGTCAAAAAGAAAAAAGAAACGGGGGCTTCGGTCGTTTTGAACACTTCTGGCTTTGAGTCCTTCGATTGGTTTGGGCGAGCTTCAAATCGGAGAATTATGAGCAGCCTGAAAACGCTGAGTAGACCGCAACCACTGTTCTCCTTCATTAGTTGCAGACAACTATTTCGAGCTAGGGCTTCATTTCGAAGCCCTAATTGCAAGCCTCGTTCACCATCGCCGTCAATATATTCTACATGGTTGGATCCTCCGGGTTCGAGCAGAATTGAGTTTGGGTTTCGCGGCAGCCAGAGCAGGACCGTGGTCAAGGCATCGAATTGGACTGATCAAAGATCCCCATATGAAACTCTTGGTAATTGTTTTCAAATTTATTTCTTTTGGCCTAGCTACTCCAGGACGTTTTTTTAATTAGGGAAATGGATGTATGGGCAAGATATTTCAACCATATAGAATTTTTGCAGCTAAAAGGATTGGTTTGATAAAGGTTGCAGTCGTACTGATAATACAGTCCTTTCCGAAATTGTGGAAGAACATTTAAAACATCTCAAGTGTAGTTTATTAATACATCCAATTATAGCATTACCACCAACTTTGCAGTGCATTTTATATTTTATGGAAGAGCGATACTGCCATCCTCTTGAAAAGACAGACAATCGATATATTTGGGTCTGTCAATGATGTTTTGTATAATTGCCGGAAAACATACTGTGATTGCTAGAAAATAAGGATGTTCCTATGTATAATTATTTTAACGCTTCTTTGTCAACCTTTTATCTGATGAAACACCAGAATTAGGAAGAGACGCTGATGAGGAACAGATAAAGAATGCTTATAGACGTTTGGCCAAATTTTATCACCCAGATGGTATGTACTTTCATCTTAGCTAGTTCTTTACTTGAAGTGTCAAACAAACTGTAAATGTGAACTTGTTGTGTTTACTGGTGGCGTGATCCTCTTATCCCATCGGATGCCAATTTTATGTTAGTCGAGAAGTTTGTATTGCTTAATCATTCCATAAATTTGGTGTTTCATATATGTTAGTAATTATAGACTTTCACAATTTCGTATAGCCAACATTGTATGCTATTTACTATAACATTTTTCAGCCCTTTGCGCCACAAGATTATTAACTATGGTTGTGATACAGTTGTTCTTATGATGTTCTTCAAAGATGTCCTGAGTTAATTTCCTTTTTTTCCTTTAAGTCTATGATGGCAGAGGAACCCTTGAGGAAGGTGAAACAGCAGAAGCAAGGTTCATAAAGATTCAAGCTGCTTATGAATTACTCATAGATGATGAGAGGCGGAGGCGGTATGATATGGACAACCGAGTAAACCCAATGAAGGTAAAGTTTTAACTACTTACCTGTCAACATATCAGTTGATAGGGCTGCTCTAGGGGTCTTCAACAAATTGGGTGTATTTTTTCTACGATACTTTTTTGGCCTGATTACTGAGGATTGGTTTGATTATTGGTGTGGTGTTCTGTGGTGTTCTGTATCCTTCAGGCATCTGAGGCATGGATGGAGTGGCTTATGAAAAAGCGAAAGGCTTTTTATCAGCGAGGTGATATGGCTATTGCTGCTTGGGCAGAGCAGCAACAGCGTGAGTTAAATATCCGTGCACGTTCTCTATCTCGTTCAAAGGTATTATCATGTAAGCCAACTTACTGTAGGTTTTGATTGATTGGAACTAAGATCTTTGTCAATTTTTCTTCTGGCAACCCTAATCATCTGGTTTCAGTTGCTGCGGTTAAGTTGAGTGGATATTAAAGAAAAATTGTTGCTCATAAGCGAAAAACAAAGTTCAATGTAGTGTGAATGTTACAGAGCTAATGTTTGCTAATTCATACAGATCATAGTCAGTATTCCAGAGTCTGATTGGAAATATCTTGTGAAATCTCAGATAGATCCAGAAGAAGAAAGGAAAATCCTGGCAAGAGAAAAGAAAGCTTTTGCTGAAAATTTCAACAATACCCTTAAGAGGCATACACTTGTATTGAAGAAAAGAGATATAATGCGGAAAAAGGCTGAGGAAGAAAGAAAGAAGACTATCGCACGGTTGTTGGCTGCAGAGGGTCTTGAGCTTGATTCAGATAGTGACGAGGCACTGTAGCGGACATGTAGCTCGGTTTTTACTTTTCTGGGATGATATGTTGTTTAATACTATAATGTCTACCAGCCCAAATACAATACTTGCTTTCAATTACTACAGACTACACAAAAGAAATGTGTACATATTTTGTAACTTGTAGTGCAAAATTAGTGAGAAGTCTGAAAATATAGCACCCTTTGGCGATGTGTTAATTTATGAAGCCGAATGAAAATATTAATGGAATTTGAAGTTGACATCCCAGACTCTGGATTTTCATATTTCACTCTAAATATCTTTTTCTTTTGCTAATTTCATAGATTTAATGTGCTCATCAAGACTAATAATAGGACTTCTGCAGTCTGATTTGCTTGTCAGGTAACTTGTTACGGTGTTTACCATTTTGTCATATTACTAAATGCTGAGAAACGAGAGCTTACTTAGAGCCTCAAAGGAGCCGATTTGACGGTAGGTTAGTGGCACTTAAATTTGGGTGTTAGGTAAGTGTCAACAAAACCACTCTTAGTTAACAGAAGTCATATCTTATTCTCCTGTTAATCAGAAGTTGTAGTGTATGTTTAGAATTCTCCTGTTAATCAGAAGTTGTAGTGTATGTTTAGAATTCTCCTGTTAATCAGAAGTTGTAGTGTATGTTTAGAAATTTGTTGGTTTCGACCAAAATAATGTAAGAGTTATTTTATTTCATAAATCACAAAATCACTTTTCCAACATATTCCCAAACAAGCCTTTAATCTCAGTTTAGACAAACATAATTTGTGTTGCCTGCTAAGGGCACGGTCTCCCCTTCCCCCATCCTCTAATTTTCCTTTTCAGGAAAAAAAGAACAAGAAAAGAAAAGAAATGGACTAGTAACAGAATACTGGAAAGCTGAATTGGTTACCTCTTTTTTTGAACTTGGAGTGAGTGACTGACATGATTAGGAATCTCTTTTTAAGGCACTTTGGTTCTAAATTCCGGCTCCTTCTTCTTTTGACTCCTCTGTTACTACTATGGTTTTTTGCAGTAACTAATAATTATCTGCGGCTGTGAGTTGTTGAGTATACAGCCGCCGCCTTTACAGTTGAAGGTCCATCATCCATTTTCCAGCCACAAAATGATTCCTCCAAAGACTTTACAATCCATTGCCCTCACACCTCCCCTGCTCCATTAACTGAATTGAGCACTTACTAGTACGTTTGTACATCCTCCTACTCATTGCCGAACCAACCAAGAAGATGAGTCCAACTCAAAGAGACACACGACTTGACACGAGATACAGGGCAGCCAAAGGAAAAAAGAAGAAAAAAGCAACCTTCTTTACTCATTCTTTTCAAACCCAAAATAATAACAATGCCTTTCAGGGCTCCACTTAATGATCAGATTTCAGCTCACACAACATTTTCCAGACCCTTTAATTGGTCCTTCCCACTGTCGGCTAGCAAATCACACCCTGGACCACTGTACCCTCCAGGCTTCCTCCAGCCAAAAAGCCATTTATTACTTCTTCACTTGTAATTGTAACCCTGCATTTATGTGTGTGGTGTATGTATGCATACTTGAACTGAGAGCCTTTTATGGTTCTCCTCCTACCTCTCTTTCCCCATCCTAATTAATTCAAACATGCCCTGCCCTGTTATGCCCTGCTCAAATTTTAAATATGAGTGATATATATATACTTGAACAGAAAAGTAATCATGGCTGTGTTTCTTTTTCTATGAAATCATATATGCAATTGAAAGGTTTCTCTGTAATGTAACTTTCATGTGCTGTAGCAACTGGTAGCTTGTCCATGTCAAAGCGATCCCCCAAAGGAACGAGTGGAGTTGAAGACCCCTAAACATGTTTGATGGACCTGACTTGAGAGAGAGATATTAATAAGGGGCTTCACACAGACAAAAAAAAGGCCGGATGTGAAGTGCAAAGAAAGTGGGATTTCACTTAGAAAAGCAATTATATATAAAAATGTAAGGTAGGATTTCCTATTGTTGGTGGGTCCCTGCGGAGATCAGGATCAAATGGAGGGTCATCTATCAGAAATTTTTTTTACAATGCCAAGTATAGTAGTTGTTGTAGCAGGCGTCTCCTCAAGATTCATGCACCATTCAGGGGTTAGCCATTTGTGCTGGCGACACGTGACATCTCTTGATCATTGAGGGTCTTACGAGATAAGGCTTTATATATATATATATATATATAAGCACAAGTAAATTCACATCAACATCACAATCATGGAAGAAAGTGAGTTCCAACACCCTCTCTTCCCTAAGATGCCTCATTTCTATAAAACTAAAAAGCCTACCTCCATTAACTCCTGCTCTGTTCCTCATCATCCTCGCGCACTTTTATATTACCAGAAGCTCTTAATCCATATATATAGTAAGATTTTAACGGTTAATTAATTAAGGAGGATAAATCGCATGATCTCTTAAAAAGTGGGGAAAAAAAAACAAAGTTGGCGTCCTTTGAAACGGAGAGTCAAAAGTGGAAACAATTAAATCATGGTAGTCTCAAACTAGAGGGACGCACTTAAGCTTTTGATAACTGGGTTGGCTGGCTTTCTTCTCTTTGCAAAATGCAATCATTTCAAAGTCGTTTACTTGTTTTACGAATGAGTGCTATCATGCTCATTGGTTGACCCTCTCTCCCGGGTCCATTTCCTTATTGCCTCTTCTCTCCAATGTCTCTCACACTCCAAGGCCCTTATAATGCCTTTGCCATTTAATTATGCCTCTCTGTCTGCACAAACACAGCTATCGTGCTACCTTAGCCAACTATATTACTCTATCATTCATGCTAATTCCTGAATTCATATATCGTACCATATATCAATAAATAACCTCACTTTTTATATGGAGGCCGGTGAATTTCTTTAAATACATGGAATTGTTAGACAAGCTAAAAATTTTATATTCTAGTGAAATGAAATATTTTTTATAAGAGTTTAATTCCGTTTGTAACCTCATTAATTGTGCTGATGCATGATTGGCTGCGGCATATTAATTTTGATTTTATTAATCAAAGTGATTCATTGATGTGTGTAAAGTGCGGTTTTTGATGATAAAAAGCCATTAAGTAGATGGCCCAGACGGAAAGAAAACTGGACACCTTACAAGGCTGCGAATATAATTGTGATCCTCTTGTTTTAGTTTTTTTGTGGGGGCCACCCCTTCCCCCACAAAAAGGGCCTATTGCATTGCCCTCGCCTCCTGTTCTTCCTATTACGCTTTCACTTCGCCTTTCTCTTACTTTTTTTTTCTTTCCCTTTTTCTCCAAACGGACTTGTTCGTCGTGCTCGTGTCAAGTTAGAGGCAGAACAACATCTCCCCCCTCGCAAAGACAAAATTACCCTTTTTGATTAATTATTCTTTTTTTAAACCCAGGAAAAAAATGCTATTGTCCCAGATTCTTAGTCAAAAGGACCAAGAGGAATGAAACACGTGTGAGTGGTCCCCTGAAAACGCAATTAATTAAATAAATAGAGTTAATACGATAAGCAACTTGTGTGAAGATTAGACTTATGAAGCCCCATCCTCCCCACACCTCACCGCTGGCTCTTCACTGGTTGGGTTACATTTGTCATTCCCTTGTACCATTTTCCAGAGTTAGGAGGCGTGGACCATCCAGTTGTATCCATGTAACAAGAAAATGAAATATTCTTCCGGGTAGGGACTTTTATAGGTAAAGGATCATGACGACGACGATAGAGATTTCGCCTCCTTGCTCAATCCGTCGTCTATTGTGTTTACTTTTTTATCCCTTCGCCAATTGACCTTAAACGACCGCATCTTCCCGCCGTTTTGTAATATATATATGCACAAAGCAGTACGCAGTACATAGTAATAATAACAACTCATGGGCTCCTTCATGGAACTAAAGCCAATTCAAGTAACACCCCACTGTTCTTTTCTGGTTATCCTGTTCACATGCATCTTCTATTCTCAGGGAAACAACACTTTTACTATACATGAACAAACAAATCCTCGTTCCCGGTCGCATCCTAAATCTACATGCTCTTTTTTTATTTTAAAAAACATTTGAAAATAATCAATCAATATGTGATTGTGTTATACTACTGGAAAGCTATTTGGTGGGCAGCAGAATAAGTGCTCCAAATCTGTCTCTGATGTGCAGGTTTAAAAAAGAAGAAGAAAGAATTCATTTGCAAAGAGATGCTGATAACAGACTAATTAAAAAAAAAAATTAGCGCCCAAGTAAATGTTATGAATATTAGAATATAGATGTTCATCTCTATCTCATTCTTCTTCTTCAAATTTTCTAGGTCATTATTTCTCTATTAATTACTAGACTCTTCATTATTCCCCCATTAATTACTAGACTCTTCATTATTCCCCCATTAATTACTAGACTCTTCATCTTCAACTTCTATACCTATAAATAGGGCATGTCATTTGTGTTGTAAGGTTAAAGAGAAAGAATATAATATATACTTCTCTCATTTTCTTGTCTCCATCTTTTCTCTCCTCCTAATCTTATTGCTAGTTTTATAATACGTTATCAGCACGACTGCTCTAGCTAACTGATATTATTATAAAATTTATCATTGGAAGGTGAGTTTATATATTACTTTCATGTTAAATTGCAGTTTCATGTTTGATTATTTTCTAATTACTCAACCTTCTTAATCTAAATCTCCATTTAACTTTTGTTATATTTTATGATAGTATCATCATGTCGAATCTTATAAAACTTGAGTTTGTGGCTCTTAACATTACTGAAAAGAATTATCTATCCTGGATACTAGATGCAGAAATCCATCTAGATGCTATGGGTTTAGAAGACACTATCAAGGATGGCAATCAGGAATATAACAAAGACAAAGCAAAGCCATGATCTTTCTCCGCCACCACTTAGATGAAGGACTAAAAACTGAGTATTTAACTGTCAAGGACCCACTTGTTCTTTGGAACAACATAAAAGAAAGGTATGACCAACAGAAAACTGTGATTCTTCCAAAAGCTCGTTATAACTAGATGCATTGACGTTTGCAAGATTTTAAATCAGTCAGTGAATATAATTCTGCACTATTTAGAATTAGTTCTCAACTGAAACTATATAGAGAGAAGATTACTGATGATGACATGTTAGAAAGAATATTCTCCACATTTCATGCATCCAATGTACTCTTGCAACAACAATATCGTGAAAAAGGTTTCAAAAAGTATTCTGAACTAATTTTTTGCCTTTTGGTGGCTGAATAAAATAATAAACTTTTAATGAGGAATCATGAATCCAGTCCAACTGGCTCTACTGCATTCCCAGAAGTGAATGTAGTAACAAATGAATCATCCCGTGGTTTGGGACATAGACGTGGACGCGGTCGTAACTATATATGAGGCCGTGGTCAACGTGGTCGTGGTCGTGGTTCCCACTCGAGGTGGACAAACAATGATGATAACCATAAAAAGAAAACTAGTGAGAATGATAATTATATTAAAAATTTATGTCATTGTTGTGGTGGCAAAAGTCATTGGGCTCGTACTTGTCGTACACCAAGACATTTCGTTGAATTATATCAAGAATCGCTCAAAAGGAAAAATAAAAATAAAGGCAAATAGCCAAAGATAGAAACAAATTTTGCTGGAGAAGAAAACGATTCTGATTATGGCAACATGGATGTGACTCATTTAGATGTTGTTGATTTCTTTGCCAATCATAACGGAAGAATTGATCACTTAATTAGTGATGTGAGTGTCCAAAAAACAAATTAAACTTTTATGATTATGTGTGTTTTCTTTTTGCTATAATGAAGTTATTTCTCTCAATAAATAAAATTATGAGTATTTCTTTCAATTAATTCTTTTGTGTTTCTTTTGCTATGTTCCTGTTAATGAAGAATGTCACTCATTGACATTAATAAAGAAGATTTATGTCTCGTTGATAGTGCAACAACTCATACAATAATCAGAAATGCAAAATATTTTTCTTCTTTGATAATGCGAGAAGCCAATGTCCAGACCATATCTGGAAGTATAAAGATGATTGAGGGGTTTGGAAGAGCTAATATATTGTTACCTGGAGGAACACAATTATACATTGATAGTGCATTTTATTCCTCCAAATCTAACAGGAATTTGTTGAGTTTCAAGGATATCCGCAAAAATGGATACTATATTGAAACAACAAATAGAGAAAATTAGGAATATTTTGTTATCACAGATATGATTTCTGATAAAAAATGCACACTAAAAAAATTCTCTGCTCTTTCCTCTAGAATGTATTATACATTTATTAGTATAATTAAAACACATGCTATTGCAAGCTAGAAGTTTGCAAGTGAGAATAAATTTAATATTTGGCATGACCGATTAGGCCATCCTGGGACAATAATGATGCAAAAAATAATTGAGAATTCATGTGAACATTCGTTGAGAAGAGAATCAATTCCACAATCCCATATTTTCTCATGTGCTGCGTGTTCTGAAGGAAAACTAATTATTAGACCATCTTCGATAAAAATAAAAAGTGAGTCTCTCACTTTTCTAGAACGTATACAGGGAGATATTTGTGGGTCGATACACCCACCATGTGGACCATTTAGATATTTTATGGTTCTAATTGATGCATTGACAAGATGGTTACATATTTGCTTATTATCTTCTCGTAACCTAGCGTTTGCGAGATTACTTGCTCAACTAATTAGATTGAGAGCACATTTTATAGATTATCCCATTAAGAAAATACGTCTAGATAATGCCGATGAATTTATTTCACAAGCTTTTAATGAGTATTGTATGTCTCTGGGAATCGATGTTGAACATTCAGTAGCACATGTTTATACACAAAATGGTCTTACAGAATCATTAATTACACGTTTGCAGTTAATTGCAAGACAATTGCTTATGAAATCAAATCTTCCAATATCTACTTGGGGACATACAATTTTACATGTAGCGATGTTAATTCGTATCAGGCCAACTAGTTATCTTAAGGTCTCTCCTTTATAAATAGTTTTTGGTCAGGAACCAAATATTTTCCATCTAAGGACTTTTGAATGTGCGGTATATATTCTGATTGCTCCACCACTAGTTGCTCAAGGATTTACACAAAGATTGATTTTATAGAAATATACTCACCAGTGATAGATGCAACTACTTTTCGATATCTAATTAGTCTGACAATAAAAGAAGGCCTCGATTTACGTTTAATAGATATTGTTACAGCCTATTTGTATGGCTCACTTGATAATGATATTTATATGAGTCTCCTTGATGGATTTGAGTTACCGAAAATATATAATTCAAGTTCTCGAGAACGGTACTCAATTAAGTTAAATAAGTCTTTATATGAATTGAAGCAAATGGGGGCGCATGTGGTATAATGATCAGATATGTCCAGACATTTTTATAAAAAGATCTGAAAATAAATTTGCTATAATTGTTATTTATGTCGATGACATAAATATCATTGGAACTCCTGAAGAGATTTTCAAAGCGGTGAATTGCTTAAAGAAAGAGTTTGAAATGAAGGACCTGGAAAGAACAAAATTTTGCCTTGGACTACAAATTGAACATCTGAAAATGAGATCTTCGTGTGTCAAGAAACTTACATGAGAAAAGTCTTAAAACGTTTCTATATGGATAAATCGTATACATTATGCACTCCGATAATTGTAAGATCTCTGGAGAAAGATAAAGATCCCTTTAAACCTCAAGAAGGTGATGAAGAACTACTTAGCCCAGAAGTGCCTTACCTTAGTATAATTGGTGTGCTTATGTATCTTGCTAGTCACACACGACTAGATATATCATTTGTTGTTAACTTACTAGCAAGATATAGTTCTTCACCAACACGAAGACATTGGAATGGGGTTAAGCACATTCTTTGTTACTTGAATAGTACTATAGATATGGGATTATTTTATTCGAATAAACACAAGACTGAGTTTGTCGAATATGCTGATGCTAGATTTCAGTCTGATCCATATGTTGGTAGATCGCAAACAGGCTATTTGTTCACATGTAATGGTACAGCTATTTCATGGCGATCAATGAAACAAACCATATCAGCTATATCATCTAATCATGCAAAAATAATAGCGATACATGAAGCAAGTCGAGAATGTGTATGATTAAGATTGATAATACATCATATACGTACTACTTGTGGACTGTCATCTAATAAAATAATCCCAACAGTTCTATATAAAGATAATACTGCATATATTACCCAACTAAAAGAATGGTACATCAAAGGAGATAAGACAAAATATATTTCTCCAAAATTCTTTTTCACACATGATCTTCAAAAAAATGGTGAGATTAATATCCAGCAAATCCGTTCTAAAGAAAATCTAACAGATTTGTTCACCAAATCACTTCCAGCAACAATATTTGAGAAGCTCGTACATGACATCGGACTTCGCAGATTCAGAGATATCAATTGACGTTGCAAAAAGGGAAAGTCGATACACGCTGTACTCTTTTTCCCTTGATTGAGGTTTTGTCCCAATAGATTTTCCTAGTAAGGTTTTTAATAAGGCAGCGCTATAAGTGTATCAATTAATTGTGTACTCTTTTTCTTTTACTAGGTTTTTATCCCACAGGGTTTTTTCTAGTTAAAGTTTTTTAATGAGGCACATTATTAAAGAATGGACATCTAAGGGAGAGTGTTATGAATATTAGAATATAGATATTCATCTCCATCTCCCTCTTCCTCTTCAAATTCCCTAGGTCATTATTCCTCCATTAATTACTAGATTCTTCATTATTTCCCCATTAATTACTAGACTCTTCATCTTCAACTTCTATGCCTATAAATAGAGCATGCCATTTGTGTTGTAAGGTTAAGGAGAAATAATATAATATATATTTTTCTCATTTTCTTGTCTCAATCTTTTCTCTCCTCCTAATCTTATTGCTAGTTTTATAATAGTAAACTTTTTTTTGTTATTTTATTTTAATTTTATATCAGAATATAGTGTGTGTTTAGTAAAACTCAAAATCGAGATTTTAAAAGGGCTTTTAGCCTAAATCTTAGTTTATAAAAATTTTAAAACAAACAACCATATTTATTTAAAAGGGCTTTTAGACTAAACTATGGGTTAAAATTGAGATTTTGAATAAGTTATTGAGATTTTGAATAAGCTATTGAGACTAGTTTTTAGAACAGTAAAGAATTTATAGACTATCCAATTACTATTTTACTATTACTTTTTGTTATACTATCTCTCATCTCTCTTCTCCACCTTTACTCATCTCTCCTCTCTTTTCTCTCTTCTCCACCTTCACTTCTCTCTCTTCTCTACCTTCATTCCTTTCTCATCTCTCTTTTCCACTCTCTCCTCTCTTTCCTCTCTCATATTTTTAATAAAATCATATTCTTTCTGATAATTTTTCAATTACAAAAGTCTTTCTAGTAATAACTATTCAAACACGCATTTATTCAGAATCACTTTTTTTCAATAAGCCCTTCTCTAAAAATATTTTTTTTCTAAAAGCTGTTCAAAAATCTTTTTTTTCATAAGTCATTTTCTAAACTCTTATCCAAAAATCCATAATTAAATTTGTAACTCTTCCCTCAATTCTAACTAGTCCAGTTTAGCACTAGACAAGCCGAATAAACTATATATATGAAAGTAGTATACATAGCATAAATCATATTTTGTTTGTTATTATTATGTAAAACATGTACTTCACTTTTCCTAAAATATCCCGGAAAAATATCATTAAATATGAGAGATATAGAAAATGTGAAAAACTATAAAATTAATGAAGATAATTTGATAAAAAAACATTAAATATAAGAGAAACAAAGAGAATTGACATCCCATCAAAATAAATCCTTATACTCTATCTATATATATACTTAGTAATAAGAAAATGCTTGTTTTGTTATCCTTATTGTTCACTTTTTGATGAAATCTTAAATAGAATAGACGACCAACATCCTCCCCAACGTATGTCCCATTCTCCAAAATCTCACGAGCACTCCTCTAACCCCAATTTTAATAACATGTAACTCAACCCAAGGCATTATTTTGATTGCTTGGTCCCCCCCTACATCCCCCCATTTTTTGTTAAAATAATTAATTCCAACAGATAATTCTAAATATACAGCAGAAATTCCATGAATAAAATACAAAGAAAAAAAAAATGCGTGTGGTATCTTTAAACTTGACATCTTGTGGCCTCCCATTAATGACCGAGAATGATCAACCAATTAGAAACCTATTCGATAAGATGCACAAATTATGGCCCCCACTCGCAATACTGAACAATCATTAAGCAGAAGCAGCTCCAAATCCTTTTTCCCCCCATCAATATCTGTCCATGGATGAATGGTGAGGCCTAATCATTTAATTAATTAATTAATTAATTATTATTATAGGAATATTATCTTTCTCTGCTTTGATATTCCATCGTCCGTCACTGAGATAAATGAAGGGGCTGAATGGTAAATTACAGCGCACGAGAGAGAGAAAACTGAAGATTACGAAACCCATAAGTAAGAGCAACCTCGTTCATTCTAATTCTTCCTTTGGGAGAATCAGAGAGAACAAGATATATATGGGGAAGACAAAAACTGCAAACTTCAATGGAGAAAAGTGGGAAGAGGAGGAGCAAGTTCAGTAGCTCGAGGAAGAAAATGAGGAAAGGAGAAGCCAAGGGGCTCTCGAATCAAAAGATGGGGAAATTGTATGCCAATCGAATAATCAACAAAGCTGAGCCAATCCCTGCATGACAAGAGGGATATTTCAACCTTTCTTTAATATATATATATATTTAAATCTTCCAATTTCACTTCCTTTCGCCACCTTCCACGGCTTCTTTTGCAAGATGATCTTGTGACATTGACATTACATTACTAACCCCCTGCCTCACTTTCTATTATGCTCTCTTTCTTTACCCTTCGCTCGCCATAATTGTCCTGTTTCTTGGTTTTAATTTTGTGCGTGAGTTTATATTTTCATGTTCATTTTTACCTCTCTCTGCTTTCTGCCCATTACACAATGAAAATGGCATATTACCAATCATCCTTTCCCCTCTGTAGGAAACACGCATCATTGCCCCCAACAATCCTTTTCAACCTTAGAAACCTGAGTTTCTAAGATATTCCCTCTCTTCCATTCTTCCATTCTTTTCACTTTTTTTTTTTGTTCTTCTTCTTCTTCTCATGCCTCCACTCTCACTCTCACTCTCTCTCGATTTAAATATCTCCCTCTTCCTCACCTTTTTTGCCCTCCTCTCTTCTTCATCTTCTTCTTCCCTCAATCTTCTCCCATCTTCTTTTCTTTTTTCGTTTTGATTCCACAGAATCTTGTAATGGATCCTTCTTCCACCAACTCCGTCAATGGCTTCTACTCTTTTCTCACCAGAGGTATTGACGATCTTGAACGAGTATATGTCTCCAATAACTTCATGTCAATCCAATTCCTTCAAAGGGTGCTCTCACTTCTTCGATCCTTCCACACCCAATTGACTCTTCTTGTCCAGAAGCTCCATCTTCCTTCAGGAGACAAGTGGCTCGACGAGTACATGGATGAAAGCTCCAAGCTTTGGGAAGCCTGTCATGTCCTCAAGTCTGGCATTTCTGGAATGGAAAATTATTACTCTGCTGGTCTAAACATCACCTCCTCTCTCGATTCTCATCCTCATCTCACCCCACAACTATCTCGCCAGGTCAGGTCGATCACAACTTCGTTTTTTTTTTTTTTTTTTTTTTGCTTTCTGTTTCTTTTCATGCAGCAATTGAAGTTCTGGTCGTGAATTGACAGCCTTTTTTCTTGTTCCTGAAGCAGGTTATTCGAGCAATCTCGGGGTGTCGCAGAGAAGCTATGGGGTTGGGAGAAGAGAATAGAGCTTTGATCGAAACCAGAATTCAGCCGCTTTCCCTTCGTTTCGAGGAGAAGCTCTCGATCGAATCGAAGCTAAATGGGTTCAGTGGGTTCAGGGGAGTACTGTACGCAATGAGAAATGTCAGTTCGCTGTTGCTCATGATTATGCTAGACGGCTTGGTGTATTGCTGGCCCGATTCCTCGGATTTCATCCTAGGAGGTGAATACGAGGGACGTTTGTTCCTGGGATCGGCGTTCATGATCTCGGCGGCGAGGTTACAGCAGAGAGTGGCGGCGGAGATCGGCCAGTACAATGGGGCGCCGGGAGTTTTATTGTACGAGTTCAGAAGATCAAAAGTGACGATGGAGGAGCTCAGGGGAGAATTGGAGCGCCGGGGATCGCAGGGAATGGTGGTTGAGTGGGAGACAGAGGTTGGTATCAGAGAGAGAGTGGAGAATCTGAGAGGGTATCTGGGGATGATGAGATCTGGAGCAGAGAACATCATAGGACAGCTCGACGATTTCTTTGACGAGATTGTTGAAGGAAGGAAGAAACTTTTGGACTTATGTAGCCATAGGTGAAGAGCAAGCGAGCCTATCAGGGGGAAAAAATAGGATAGGTGAAATTGAAAAACTAAAAGGAAAAAGGCAACTATGTAGAGGAATCAGTTGCTGGGGTTGCCGTATCTTCCACCCTTCTCCATTTTCTTTCACTCTAGCGGTCCTTTCTTTTTTTCATTTCTTTTAACCCCTTTTGAATTACAGTTTTTACCCAGTTGAGACTTTGGTGCCAAGTGTTTCTCGCAGGAGGCAGGGGAAAAGATTCTCAAATTATTAAACGTGGTTCTATATCTGAAAAGATACAGGCAGTAGATTAATTATCTTGCAGTAGGATAAACAAATTGCTTAAATTGTATGCCAAACTTTTCGATTCCTCATGTATTATAATATTATATAAACAAGAAGCAAATTAGAGGAAGAATTAACCAAAATCAAATGTCAAAACAGAAACCAAAAATTTTAAAAATCACACTATCATTGTTGTAGGCCGGAAACGTTGAGTTAAACAGTGAGAAATTGAAATTCATTGTCATTTGCGTGCCGGAGTAGAATTTAGAAATTTTCCTCTGGAGAGACGAGAGCATGAAAAGATGTAGTTAGTTTATGGTAAATGAGGAATGATTTAGTGGTGAAAATGAAATGGAAAATGGGAGGGCTACGGGCTGCTAGCAAGGCGCATTCTAAGATTCCTGGACTCTCTTTAATGTCAGAAGCATCTTCTTTTTGCTCATGGAAAAGCTTTCTGTACAGTTCGGTTCTCTTTGAAAGCAACGCAATTCGCAATTCATGATAAAAAACTTGCCACCGTATATCGCCTTACCTGCCAAGTCTCTCTCTTTCTGTTCCAAATATTCTTCAATCTTTCACTTTTTTGGGGTTTGGGGATGCATAATATGTTGCAAAATTTGAGCGGTCACTTTCGCATTTCAAACCGTATCTCATGCCTTTTGTCCCTTGCCAGGAATTCATGCCTTGCCTCCTTATAAGGGTTTCACAAGAGTGCTTCCTAAAAAGAAGAAACAATAAAATACTCATGAAAGAGCCAAAACAGATGACTTATATATAAGCTTTAGGCCAGCGTGCCGGATGCTTCAATGGCAGAAATGGTGGCCACGGGTAATAAAGAAATGGGTAGCGTTAAGGAGCGTGGCCATTGCCACATGAAAGAGAAAAGAACCCAAGTCAATACAACAGCTCACAAAGCACAAAAAACTAGAATTGCAAAACGCTCTCACGTTTTCATTTAGCTATTGTCTGTTACCCTAGATTAAAGAAACTATGAACAACGTGTAGTCCCTAGAATAGTTCGTATGACATCAACCCGATAATTCAACAGTTCATAGTCCCTAGAACAAGATGCACTCAAAAGACCTCTCCTGAATGAGTTCCTGTAATTACATTAGTTTCTTCCATAAACAAGCAACGGGCATCTATAAAATTTGTGGTAAGGGGATATTTTGTACAGTATATAATCCCTGAGAAACTGTTACTAAGTAATGATGTAAGCCGAGGCAACCTAATCTGTGTCCCATTTGTGTATGATCCAAAGGAGCTTCCTTGGCGAAGGTCAGAGTAAGCACAAGAGCTGCCTACTTTACTGGTTTGAATCATCAAATATCAAATGCCGGCATTGGAAGCTCGGAAGCAAATGCCTCGACCTGATTTCTGAGCTCAACGATATCTTTATTATTTTGAAGACCTTTGAGGAAATCTTTACAAGATTTTCCGTATTCCTTCTGTATATTGCTTGTGACCTGTGCTGCCTTCAGGAGAAAATCAGCTATGATCTCAAAATCATCCTCTAAGCAACCTCTTGATGTCATTGCAGGAGTACCTGAACATCCATGAAATAAGGGGCATGAGCACCAGTGAAATACAAGAACACTGAGAAAATCCAATCTTGATTGGATTAAACAGAAAAAATATACAGCCATATAGTCCCCTAAGAACTCCAAGAAAAAATTTGAATTTGTAATAAAAGGCGATTATCCATGCTTCTGGAACGATAGCTCGAGGTGAGCGTTATAGATGCTTTCTTATTTGCTACAAATTAAATCCCGTAAAAAATTTAGGACCCTTGTTCAAAATATATGGAAATTGGATCTGCAACAATATCTGGGTATCTAACCATAAAAATAAGGTCGCTAGAAAAATAATCCATAATTTCATATTGTACTATGCCAGGGCAGCTCACCGATTCTCACTCCTCCAGGTGAAATAGAACCATAAATGGCACATTTGTTGAGTGTGATATTACAAGCTTCACAGACCTTCTCATAGTTTCTATCTGCAAATTGCAATACATAGTAAAATAAATTAGAAAGCATGCTTATAACAAGTTCACCCATGACATAATTTATAAGAGAAGGGGAAAGAACAATGTTAACAACTATCCGGGTACATAAATAACAAGATTGCTACCCTGAAAATAGGATCTACAGAGCATCAGCACGGAAAATGTTAGTAAAAACTAAACAATATCTGGGCTTAGAGAACAGCTGTGCACTGCACAAAGATAACTAAATAACTAGCCATTGATCCTGTTGGACTGGTCACAGATTATGTATTATTAGTGCCCATAACATATGATCATAGGAGGGGAAAAACAATGCCAATAGTTTGACTCATTCACTTTACCACTAGGGAAAGTGAAACTCAACCAAGACACAGTAGACTAGAAAATTGAGAGAAAAAGCTCAGCAAGTGACACTGCTCTCAAATCTGAAGGTGGCCCAAGTAAAATTCAGCACATTCATTTTAAATGCATTTATAGTATAATTTTTTATTATAAATGTTGAAACAGAAATAGACAGATTGGAAGAATACCAAGTAAGCCGAGTGCAGTAAGGTCCCAGAGCAACAAGTGATTGTCGGTGCCATCAGTTACCAATCTGCATTTTCTTTTCAGCAAAGCAGATGCTAACGCCTGTGCATTTTTCCTCACCTGTTGCATATATACTTTGTACTCTGGAGTTGCAACTTGTTTTAATGCTATGGAGAGAGCAGCAATGTGATTATTGTGCGGGCCTCCTTGTAAGGATGGATATAAAGCGAAGTTTATCTTTTCCTCCAAGTCGTAATTACCATCATCCCCATGATTAAGAGCCTGGCCTTGCTTCCTAGGTTTTGGACCTTTCCTATAAAAGACAATACCTCCCCTTGGACCTCGTAGACTCTTGTGGGTTGTTGAAGTAACAATATCACAATAATCAAATGGGCTAGCAACTTCCTGGGAAATCCAACGTCAATATAGTTATAAATAGCTTAACATGAAAGAAACTAATAAATTAATATAAAGGAATTCCAAACTTTCAACATAATACAAATACATTTTAGATTTCTTCAATGGGCAATATTATGGAACATAAGCCTAAAGCTACATGACCTATCAGAAATCCAAGTATAACCAAAATTGCATACTTCTTGATCAGCATAAGCAATTTGACTCTCATTGGATAAATGTGAATAATTTAGCAGATCCATCTACCATTAGTAATCTTCATGAAGGTGATTTAGTGAAATGGATAACAATTGACCAATTGGTCCCAAAATTAAGTGCATTTTAATTTACTGTATAAATTTCTGTAGAGCATGAATGGGATCATCATCAATGTATATAAAAGCTAGTGGAAGCTATACTGTCCATCAATATTCAATATCAAGATCAATGTCTATATAAAAAGCTAGTGGAAACTAGACTGTTCATAAGGAGTCATGAATAGTATGGCTCCTGTATGCTTTAGAGACTTTATGCAAGATCCATACATCTAATTAGGGTAAAAAAGAATAATCAAGAAAGAAAAGGCAGTCTTGTTTTGTTTTGTTATGTTTTAGAACTTCTTTAAGAAGAAATTGGTCCAGAATCATATACTTGTCTCTACTCTCTAGAGATATTATTAGTTAATACTACTGCCTTGGGAATATGGCAAAAGGCTCTCTATATCTCTAAGAAACCAGTGAGACAGAAGACAAGTTAGAAGATGTTAATCCAGTTCACTTGTTCTATTTCCCAGAAAGAAGATATGAACTATCTCTTAGATGTTTTAAACACACAAACCGAACGGCCTCTAACTTCCAAATGAAAGTAAATTAAAGTGTCAGTGCTATCACATAAGTGCAATAATTATAAAAAAAAAATGCCAAACTTTGGAAAGGAAATAACTCAACACAAACCTTAGCTGCCACAAGCCCGCTAATATGAGCCATGTCACACATCAAAACGGCCCCACACTTATCAGCAATCTTCCTAAACCTTGCATAATCCCATTCCCTAGGATACGAACTACCTCCGCATATAAGTAGTTTGGGGCGATAATCGCAGGCTTTTTCCTCAAGCTTGTCATAGTCTAAGAAGCCTGTTAGAGGATTGACTTTGTAGGCAAGAGTTTCAAAGAATATTGATGCAGCAGAAATCTTCTTTCCACTGTGGGTATAATATCCATGACTCAGATGCCCGCCGGATAGCAGATCCAAACCCATAATTCGATCCCCTGGATGCAATATACCAGTGTACACGGCAAAGTTGGCAGAAGTACATGAGTAAGGCTGAACGTTCACGCCCCACTTGCTTGGATGGAGATCAAAGGCAGCCAATGCACGCTTACAGCAAAGGAATTCCATCTGATCAATAAACTGATTCCCTGTGTAGTATTTGGCTCCAGGCATTCCCTCAGAGTACTTGTTCGTCAAATGACTTCCCAAAGCCTCCATGACAGCTCTGCATACAAAGTTCTCAGAAGCAATCAATTCAATTCCTGTGAACTGTCTACGCTTTTCCTTCTCCATTATTTCATGAATCTCGGGGTCAGCTACCTCCATTGGCTGATTCGCCAAAGCCTGCACTGAAGCTCGCCTCGCGTCAAGCCCCGAATCGACAGCAAGCCGCTTCGGAGGATTCGAAGAGAAATTCGGCTGTCCCTCTAATTTCCTCTTGGTACACACAGGCCGACCCATAAAGTCGATCGCTTCATCTTCCACTGCTCCTTCCTCTTCTTCTTCCTCCTCCTCTCTTTCTTCACTGGATTTGACCCTAACCTTGTCGTCTTTGTCCTCAAGCAAATGCAACGGAACAAAAGGGGTTGTATTGGAGGAACTACGAAAGCTTGAATTCTGTCGAAAGGAAGCTAAATTATCATCAACATGGCCTGCCAAACCCGGTGACGAAATCTGAGCGTTTAAGCCAAGAGATAGGCCAGACTGAGAACCCGACAAATCCATATTCCCTAACTGGCAACACGTCCTCAAGAAATGAGAGATAGAGCTTTTTGATAGGAAAACTAACTTAGGGATAGGAGTAGAAACAGCAGAAACAACGACAACACCGTCTGAAACAGGAACACCGGAAGTAGCGGAAGGGAGATCGGCGTGGGCTAGACGACGGACGAGATGTTTCCATAGAACAATGGGAAAAGCGAAAGAAAGAGAGTAAACAAGTAGGCTTTCGTGTCGATGGCCTGAGAGAGGAAGGGTGCTTAAAGAGAATGAACCTGGATGGCATGAGCGGGAAGGGGCGAAATGCTTTTGCGGGATGGTAGCCGGTAGCGTCAGATATATACAGAAAGCGAGCGAGGGAGCGCGAAACAAGGGAATGAAATCGGACGAGGAAAGGGAACTTGGACGTAATGACAGTTAGGTTCAGTGGGCAACGTCCTTGTTGTTTTGTGGGTCTGGGTAACCAGGTGGTCCCATTTACGTGTTTAACTCGTATATAGATTGGGCAATACGATAATGCGACTTGAATCGGAGTAATTAATTAATACTGATACGTATAAATGTATACATTCTGCATTTTAAATATCTTGAATTATTTCAATATTTAGTTAAAATATTTACTATATTTCAATCATCCCAGTCATCGACCCCAAAGCCCACCACGTCACCAAAGTTTTCCAGTCATCGGCCAAGTCATGAGCCACATGGCTTGCCACGTCACCCAATCGTCCCAGTACATACTCGTATTTTGCTTCCGTCTTCCACAAATAGATAGAATTCCTGCCGACTTCCTAAGTAGAGTGATTATTGTCTGTTCTCTTCTAAACTGGCGTGCCAGCTACTCACAAAAGGGCTGGAAGTTTCTAGATCAGCACAAAAGATATTTAACACACAGATCTAATTTTATTTACTTAGTCCAATGGCCTCTTAATTGTTCAATGGTTGAAAAGGCATTATGCGCTGAAGAGGGGGAAGACAGGTGTTTATAATAATTTTAATTGAACAAATTCAAAGAAAGAACCGATTCTGACTCTGGTCAAAAGTATTTCACAACAATGTCATGAACTTGTGGTGTATGCATTATCAGCTATCACAAGAATATTTCCAGAATGTTGATTTCAAGTATCTTCTGAGGAATGAAATAAATCTTGCAGAGCACTTGCAATTGACAACTCGTAAAGTACATTACATCAACCAGGTGTCACGTATAAGAATACAAAATGAATGAAGCATTTCCAGTGGACCCGATTGACAATAATATAATGAGTATGAGGTTGGCAGATTTAAGTGATTTACTGCAGAAGGGAGTGATCATGCTGAAGGAATCATCTATCATCTATTCCAGCTGTCGTTGCTGGCTGTTCCTCGGAGTTGTCAGAAGTCACTGTAGATTTCTTTTTGCCAGGCCCTGATGAAACCTTGACTAGTGCTGGCCTTAAAAGCCGATCTCTAAGCAAAAAACCACGTCTAGATTCTTGAATGATGATTCCCTCTTTATACTCTTGGTTCTCCTCACGTGCTATGGCTTCATGTACCTACAACAAAAAGAATCCTTAAGAGCAAATTAAACGGCCATGCATGCCACTTTTTTTAAGTTCATTTGCTTCTCATCAATTATGCTTTCCTCATGCAGAAAAAAAAAATTGCCATACAGTAGTTTCATAGCTTGAGCTCATGATGAATGCCATTTAAGAGAAGCAAGTAAAGCATGGAGAGAGGTTCTGTATTTGGGAAATCTGGTAGGAAGGTCCACAACAACTTCTGCCCAAGTGAAATACGTTCTTCTGAGAGAAATTGAAACTTCATCTACCGATTGACAACCATAAGTTCCTGCCTCAATGCAGAAGCATTTACTCAAACATCTTTTTAGGGATCTTAATGGAAATATAATATTGAAAAGTGATTTTCCTCACAATACCCAATAACTTTAGTCACAGCAATTTAAGATACCATTCTAAAAAATATAATCAATGTGTCCCAAATCAAAATTTAAAAAAGTGTGTGTGTGGGGGGGTGTTCTTGTATTTGAATGTAAAATTCTCTTCATTTCTTTTATATTATTTTTTTTCAAAGATTGGAGGAGTTGTCTGATGCAAAACACAGCAAGATTGCATGAAATTGCATACAAGTCTGTCCACGCTCAGTAGAATGGGTGAAATTATTTCAAAAGTAGGAAGAAATGAAGTTAACGCACATATAAGATCAACATAGACTTTTTCAAACGTCACTTACCAAAGGATCAAAACGCTTGCCCACTGCTGCTACCACAGCCACATGATGACTCCTCAAAATCTCAACAAATTGCTTGTATATACCTTGATAACTAGCATCAATCTTTTTCTCTTT
The DNA here is from genome assembly GCA_037074615.1 of Leucaena leucocephala. Lineage (NCBI taxonomy): Eukaryota > Viridiplantae > Streptophyta > Magnoliopsida > Fabales > Fabaceae > Leucaena > Leucaena leucocephala. The sequence continues at coordinate 2,064,399 of CM073517.1, read as the reverse complement.
ATCTGTTGCTTGTTTAATTTGTTGTTTGGTTCTATCAAAATTGTCCACCATCAGCAAAAGTTTTTCAATGACTTCTACTTGGGCATTGGACTGTATGTTATGCTTTTCTTTCTCAAATCTTTTCCTCAAATTATCAAAGTCTGCTTGCAAACGAATATATTTCTCTTTTGAAGCAACTTTCTCAGCTGATAAAGTCGACACTCTTTGAATCAGTTCATTCTTTTGATTTGCCATTAATGTTATCCTCATTTCAATATGAGATGCAGTTTTTTCATCTCCATCAAGGCTTGCTTCCTTGTATGCTTTGATGAGAGCCATTAAGCTGGATGGGGATACTTTATCTTCTTCACTATCTGTCAATTTCACATCATTCTGAGCGTCCTCATTTTCATCATCTGTCTGAGGAGAACAAAAAGAAACAGAGGATTTAGCTTGGGATATATGACAGGATCGATTAATGGTACAAACCCAATCTATGGAAATTTGAAGTCAATAATGAGAACTAATGATTCTCAGACAAACACAGGCTATATTAGTTTAAATAAGGGGAACCAAAAGATTAAGTAATGAAAAATTCACTGGGAAAAAATGTCTACAATAATATCTTATTAATGATATCACAGCCAATGTTGGACAGGAGCAAGATGGCACAAGGGTTTAGAAGAAGAGGGCAAAAGAGCATTATTACCATAAGGGACTGTTCGGTTCGAAAGGAAAGGAGGGGAGGGTTGATATTTCCTTGTTTGTTTTGATTGGAAGGAAAGGGAGAGAATGTGTTTTTAATAATCCTTTGTTTGGTTAAAGAGGGAAGGGAAGGGAATGAAATGATTAGTTTATTATTATACCCTTATTGTTACCGACGAACTTGTGTATGGAAACTCGAGTTGTATAACAAGAAGAAAATCTAGTAATGGTGAAAAAAATGAGTTTTACGAATGGAGACAAGTCATCCTGTTAAGCAAAGTGTGATATAAAATCAAGTTTTCTAATGAAACTCGTGTTAAGGTTGAAAACTCAAGTTTCGAGAAGAAACTCGAGTTTTGACACTGTGATGTGTATAAAATTAAATCAAGTTTTTCGCGGAAAATGGAGTTTTCATGTGAAAAGCGAGTTTTGCATCCAAATTCGGTTGTCTAGATGGGTTGCCGTCTTTTAAAACCCTATAACTCGAGCGTCATTTCAAAAACCAAACGATCTGCCCTCTCTATACTCTGATACTCTTTTCTCTGAACCCACGCTCAGTCCTTCCACTCCATCTCTCGAATCGTGTAAACTATTCCATTCCCCATTTTACATAAACTAACCCTAAAATGGCTCGAACGAAAATGCCTATGGTGAAGATCGTATCTGAAGCGAATACTCAATCTCACAGACTGGTGTGTGGAGAAGACACAAGCGACGGGGCCAAAATTGCCACAACGAATCCAGTCGGCAAGTTGATAGTGACACTGTTGTGGTACGAAAGAGAAGCTTCAGATAGAGATGAGAGGTGTGTGGAGGAAGGATATAATTGTCTCAAAAATTAGCTCCCCTCCGAAAAACCCCAATTTGGAGGGGAGGGGAGATTTTGGCTACCTTCCCCCCGAAAATTTCAAACCAAACGAGGGGAGGGGTCCATTTTTCCTCCCCTCCCCTCCCCTTCCCTTCCCTTCCCTTCCCTTCCCTTCCCTTCCCTCGAACGGAACATACCCTAAATAGGAGGTAAATAGTTAGTACCATTTGCAGCAGCAAATTTCAAAAAAATAAAAAAATAGAAAATATAACCCTTTGCTAACTTCATACCAATTAAGCACACTATCAGTACTTACTATGAGGCAGCCCATGACTCATACAATAGGAACAAGGTGACAGTATACAGGTTTATAATTTTCCATATGCCTAGAAGTCTATAACCTATATATAGTATATACTGAAGATAATATTCATGATTATAAGGATCTCCAGAAAAAGTAGTGTTACAGTTAAGAGTCAAAACCCTCAGTTCACAATCACCAATAAATGTTACCTAATCAGCTATGATCCAAAAGTCTGGTTCCCCACTGCTTCAAAGGCACTGCTATCAGTTAGAAAAATGGGAGCTTAGAATGCCAAGTGGCAAGTGACATTATTTGCTTGCAAGTTTACAAGAGAAAAATCAAAACATTAATAATTTTCTCCAGAGTCCAAATCTGCTTACTTGTCGGTTACAACCTCATCTTCATCATATATTACTTACAGTTGCATGTTAGAACTCTGTTACAAAGCCATCTTCATTTTCCACACTTTCTATCAAGAAAGTGAGGCCCTAAAGAACTTAACCACTTCTTGCTAATATAAATCAGCATCAGAGATCATTATGAAAACCAGTTACTAGCCTTCTCCTAAAAGCTTTTGGGATGAAATTGATCTTACCAGAGAAAGAGGATCCTCTTGAAGCTGTCAAGAATTCAATTCTAACTGCTCCCATTTTTCTGGGTAAACTAAATTTCGGCACAAGATATGGTCTATACTCCACATCCCCATTAGAGATAACTATTCCTAAGCAGTTCAAGCTTTTGGGACAAAACAATTCTTAACGCTGAGCACATCTATTAGGAGCTTTCATGTCATCCCATTTTAGAGTCAGCTTCTACAAAGTGAAATTCCCGTCTAACAGCATATTTTGCTTTCAATCTTTTATGAGAATACTATCTTCCCAGGGGTCTAGAACGACATCAGATGATTAAATTACAATCCCCAATTTCTGAAATTGAAACAATACTAGCGGATTGATTTCGTTAGCAGAAACCATCAGAGACAAGTATCACCTTGATCAATTATTCAATCGCAATATCGATTTACATGCGACTAGCTCAATGAATTTATCAACAAAAGAATTATCCACCAAATTTCAACTTGGGCAAAGACACAAAATTAGTGGGGTTGGGTGGATAAGTTTTCAAAGAAAACGTACATTTGGACTAGAATCTTCGGTGGCGAGGTAAGACTTGAAGATATTTCCACGCCTAACATAGGAAAATGGGAAATGCTTGTTTGAAAAACCTAACATAGGCTTTCCTGCATGAATAGGGTGACGAAGGGATGGATATGAAAGAGGTAGAAGTCTGATGTTGGGTTCTAGGGTTTTCAAGGGCTTTGAAAACAAGGATGCAGCACAAGGACTGGATGCCAGGAGAGATTGATTGGTAACAGAGGCAGCCATTGAAAATGAATATGCGATCTTTCCTTTCTCTTATTTAATTCTCACTTCTTACTTAGCAAGTGCAACGCATTTTTCTGAGAAGGAGTGGAAGAGCTTTCTGCAGGATTTTTGCAGAGATTAGACGGAGACCTAGAAACACTGGAGAGAGAAAAAACGGGGGGCGAGGGGGCGGGTGGTATAGTTCTTCGTTATTTTTTTTTTATAATAGACGTTTTTTAATTTTTTTACCAACAGCAGAATAGAACGTAAACCGATATTTTCTTCATCTGTGAAATTAAGTGTACAAAGTAACTAAAAATTTGTTGCATAAAATAATGGAAGAGGAGTAGCATTCGATACTAATAGTAAATCAACGGTTATATACCGAACTAAAGTAATATGACTGCTTTGAAAGTTGAAACAAGTAACAGTTGTGTTAATAATTAATTAGAATAATATTGGCAATAATTAATTAATTAAAATATGTTTAACTTCGTATAAATTAGTAAATTTGGCCAAAAAAAAAAATAAACTAGTACTATTTTTTACCTGAATATAAACTAGTAATTTGACATTGAATTTGGATAATTAATCCCGTATGTGAAGATGCATGCAGTCAGATTTAACAACTTATATTCGTGTAACATTTTTTAGAGAATTGAAAAAAGGAAAATCATTCCTGAAGGCTAAAGGATAAAATTTTCAATAAAGGAAAAGAGCTGATTATACAAACGTTTAATTTCTAATGAAGCGTGTGAATCCTTTAAAATATAAAATGAGTTAACTCATGTCTCAAAAACAAGTGAAAAATAGAGGGGCAAAAAGCCGCTGAAACAATATAAACGAACCTAATAAGCATTATCAGAATTCATGTCACTTAATCAACTGAGAGGCACAATCCAAATTGTTCACACACCATAAGATCCGAAGTAAACCTAATAACGAGTTCAACCCACTCATAACATAACTAAACCTGTACAGCTATATACTAATATCAACATGTGATGAACAGGGCACAACTACCAGTTAACATGCTTCTACTGCCTATAGAATGCTCGTTGGTATTGAACATCATGCCAAGCGAGCATTTGTTGGTTCAAGAGTGGTCCAGTGGTTAGTCCACGCCTTCAGTCTCATTGCGGCCATTACTACCCTCATCATTTTCAACGGGCTGTTCCAATTGAATAAGCTTTCCGAATAGCTGAATTGAACTTGCACCATGTTTTGTTAAGTTGCAGCCTCGTGTCCCATCAAATTCTGTGCCCGAGCCCTGCAAACTACTCTGGCTTTCTGGTGACAAGCTATTAGACTGAGAACTGTCAATATTTGGCTCTGTTGACATAAAAGTTTTCATCTTGGGTACCATGTTTCCAAATGTATTACCAATATACAGATGAGAATTACCAATTTCAAAATTGGAGAGACTTGATACAGAAGATAGATCTTGCCTGGCTCCCTGCATGCCAGCAGGAACAACAGTACTGTGATTCAACAATGATTGGTTCAAGTGCCCCATTGTTGAATTAGTCAAACCTGTCATAGTAAAGAAGGGGTCACCCTCCCTATCGGTTGCCACCCCACAATACTGAGCAGCTCTAAACCTTTTTGCAGGAGGGAATACTGTATTAGGGGGAAGAACAGAGGAAACAAGTTCAACCTCCCAGGGGCTCACTCGTTTTGCATTATGCAAGACTTCAGGTTCATCCCACATAACCTATGATATAGAGATCAGAAACTGTGTAAGAAAATACCAATAATATGTGACAGATGATAAATTCCACAACATCTTTTGTGGCAATAAATTTCTTATCACAACGAATATAATCCTATGATTGGTTCGTGAAAGAAAATACCCTATATAACTGCTCACAAAGAATACACGCACGCATAGAGAGGGATATACTATAAGGAAGAGAATTTAGCATATTTCAATTGTGAGAACTGTGAAGCATAAATCAAAGCCAGAGTCACAGAGCCCCAAGCTAAAGGAAGGGGAGGAGAGAGAAAGAAAGGGAAGGGATTTTAATATTATTTTGTTTGAATTGATGAAAGGAAATAGGAGGGGAGGGGAGGGATTTTAATGTTATATTATTTAATTCAAAAGGGGAGGGAAGAAAAAATACTCTTATACAGATAAGAGTGAGATGGACAGCCAACGTAAAGGAGGAGGGTTGTGTTAGGCCCCGACAGCCAACGTAAAACCTGTCGAATCTTATGAACATGGACATACGAAGAAATTGCGCTATTACTAGGTCGTTGCCCGTAAGTAACGCGCTGTATGGCTCGAGTACAGTGAGAAGTGAGCAAGGGCCGCTGCATCGTCGCCCGGATGTAGTGTTAAATGAGCAAGGGCTACCGCTCTCTTACGGACGGAGGCGGCTAAAGAAGCTAGTTCAGGAGAGAAAGATCAGATTTGGCACTTGGAATATTGGAACTATGAACGGAAAAGCGTGGGAGGTGGTGGGCGTAATGGTAAAGCGAAAGATTAACATCTTGTGCCTTCAGGAAACTAAATGGGTAGGAGAAAAATCTCGGGAAATCAATGAGTTCAAATTTTGGTACACAGGTAAAACAGGTACGAGGAATGGGGTTGGTATCATTGTGGATAAAGAGTGGAAGAAGAATGTGGTGGATGTTAGAAGGATTGAGGACAGAATTATATCTTTAAGAATACTTGTTGGAAGGGATACAATCAACGTTATTAGTGCCTATGCACCTCAAGTGGGAACAGAAGCACATCTTAAGGAAAAATTTTGGGAAGATTTGGAGGGGTTGATTCAAAGCATACCACATACTGAGAAGATTTTTATTGGTGGGGACCTTAATGGTCATGTTGGTAAGGAGACGGGGGAATATGCGGGGCCTCATGGTGGTTTTGGTTTTGGAGAGATTAATAATGAAGGACGATCTATTCTAGAGTTTTCCTTAGCTTACAATCTTAAGATTGTCAACACGTGTTTTAAAAAGCGGGAGGAACACTTGATCACTTACAAGAGTGGGGTCCACAGGTCACAGATTGATTTCTTTTTGGTAAGGAGTCATGACAGAGGACTTTGTACAAATTGTAAAGTGATTCCAGGGGACGGAGTGACAACCCAGCACAGGTTAATGGCCCTTGACGTGCGTATTAAGTGCAGTAAGGAAAAGAGCCAACGTGTTTTAAATACAAGAGTCAAGTGGTGGCAGTTAAAGGGGGAGAAGAGGGAAACTTTTAAAAGAACTATGTTAAATGAAGGGGTTTGGGAGGCGCAGGAAAATGCTAATATCATGTGGAAGGAAATGGCTGACAAGGTACAAACGGTTGCTAAAGTAATTTTGGGAGAAGCTAAAGGTTTTGGTCGACGAGATAAGGAGACTTGGTGGTGGAACGAAGACGTACAAGAGAAAGTTAAGAACAAGAGAGACTGTTTCAAGGCTATACACTTATGTGATAATACTGAAAATTGGGAAAAATATCGTTTAGCTAAGAAGGAAACGAAGAAGGCGGTGAGTGTAGCTCGTTCTAAAGCTTTTGAGGAATTTTATAAGGAGTTAGGGACAAAGTCGGGAGAACGAAAGATTTATAAGATTGCAAGAGATAGGGAAAGGAAATCGAGGGATTTGGATCAAGTACGATGTATTAAAGATGAAGAAGGCAAGGTTTTGGTTGCAGATGGTGATATTAAAGAACGGTGAGAGACTTATTTTTACAAATTGTTTAATGACGAGGGAGGAGGGTCGAGTTATGAGTTAGGAGATTTAACACGAGAAGTTGAACCAAATTTGGCATTTTACCGTAGGATCCGTGTTGGCGAGGTTAAAGAGGCGCTTAAGAAAATGGAAAATAATAAAGCGGTTGGACCTGACAGGATTCCTATTGAAGTTTGGAAGTGTTTAGGCGAAACGGGGGTGGTGTGGCTTGCTAAACTTTTTAATGTGATTTTAAGTTCTAAGAAAATGCCTAATGATTGGAGGAAAAGTACTTTAGTTCCTATCTATAAAAATAAAGGGGATATTCAAAATTGTGCAAATTATAGAGGGATAAAGCTTATGAGTCACACTATGAAGTTATGGGAAAAGGTAATTGAACACAGGTTGAGATTAGAGACTGATATTACGGAGAATCAGTGTGGTTTCATACCAGGTAGGTCTACAATGGAGGAGATTTATTTATTAAGGGGGTTAATGGAAAAGTATCGGACCAAAAGAAGAGACTTGCATTTGGTCTTCATTGATTTAGAAAAAGCGTATGATCGAGTGCCAAGGGAGGTGCTTTGGAAAGCTTTGGAAAAGAAAGGTGTACGGATAGCATATATCAAAGCAATAAAAGATATGTATGAAGGGGTAACTACTACTGTAAGAACGTCTGGGGGAGAAACAAAGGATTTTCCCATAAAGATTGGTCTACATCAGGGATCATCTTTGAGTCCTTATTTATTTAATCTGGTAATGGATGTTCTAACTAAGCCTATTCAAGACGAAATCCCTAAGTGCATGCTTTTTGCAGACGATATAGTTCTTATGGCGGAGTCAAGAGAAGAGATCAATTTTAAACTTGAGTTATGGAGAAGTACTTTAGAGTCGAAGGGTTTTCGTCTGAGTAGAAGTAAGACGGAATACATGCATTGTAATTTTTCTAAGAGGCAAGTTAGAAGTAATTTGGAGGTCAGATTAGGAGATCAAGTTATTCCACAAATAGATAAGTTCAAATATTTGGGATCAATTATACAGAAAGATGGTGAAATTTTGGAGGATGTTAATCATAGAATCCAGGCTGGGTGGTTTAAATGGAGAAAGGCTACTGGGGTTATATGTGATCGGAAAGTACCAGATAAATTAAAAGGAAAGTTTTATCGTACTGCTATAAGACCAGCAATGCTTTATGGAAGTGAATGTTGGGCTTTAAAAGGACAACAAGAGCATAAAGTTGGGGTAGCCGAAATGAGGATGTTGAGATGGATGTGTGGGCATACAAGAAAAGATAAGATTCGTAATGAACAAATACGGGGAAGAGTTGGAGTGGCACCTATTGCGGAGAAAATAGTGGAGAACCGTCTTAGGTGGTTTGGACACGTACAAAGAAGGCCAAGGGATGCGCCGGTGAGGAGGGTGGATCAAATAGTATGGAGTCCGGTTAAAAGGAGTAGAGGAAGGCCAAAGAGAACGCTCAACGAGGTCATTGAGCGGGATCTCCTGGTCAATAACCTATCCAAGGATTTAGTTTTTGACAGAGCACAATGGCGTCGTATGATCCATGTAGCCGACCCCATTTAATGGAAAAAGGCTTTGTTGTTGTTGTTGTTGTTGTATAGATAAGAGTGAGATGCGGGAGGGGTATTTTAGGGATATTAAAAAAATATTATAAATATAATAGTTAAAACAAAATAAAAATTTAATTTTTCCCTCAAATCCCCCCAATTTTGGAGGAGAGGGGACGGAAAATCTTAAAAATTTAAAATTTTGTAGTGCCAAACAAGGGAAAAAGGGCAAAATCTCTCCCCTCCCCTCCTAAATCCCTCATACCACAAACACACCCTTAGAGAAATTATCCAACCTTTATTAACCGGATTCTAATCCAGATGAACTTGAAAAGAAAAGGAGTGGCAAAGCTCTCATGCATGTTAGGTAATTTTCCGAACTTAGAGGAAGAAAAATTCGGAGCTACTAGATAAAGTGCCAACGAGGTAAATAAGAGATATTTTACTCCTTTCTCTTCTTACCAAAACATCCAACAAACTACCTAACTGGCACAGTATAAATAACTCTAATAATAATTTCAACCTGATTTTGCAAACATATATAAGAAGAGTAATGTATGCCAAAAATTCTAAGCCCTTTGTGTGAACAACAAGTTGACCTTACTTCACAAGTAGTAATCTCCAGTGACTTCAAAACACAAACAGAAACAGAAATGCAATTTTAGCGGCCTTTTAATTTAATGGGGGCATGATATGTGCGGCCACCCATCATTCCCATTCTCAATCAAATTCTAGTAATGCACCCGGTGCCCTCTGAATCTAATGTAACTACATGCTTGAACTCTCCAAACAATATATGCAAAACAAGTTACCAGAATAAAACTGCTAAGTTTCTATATATGGAAGACTAGTGACAAGATATGGGCAAAAGACAATTTACCTTACGCCTTTTTTTTTTGGTGATAATTTACCTTACGCCTTTTACCCTGTTTGGGTGCTGATTTTTTTTTACACATCCAATATCATTTTTTCTGTAACTCTCACATAATATCATTTTGATAGCAAAACATTAAGAGCAGCTTCAAACTCCATTCCAATATCGAAAAAAGACTCCAACCAGAAGTAACTAGGTTTAATTACACATCTTATGTTTCATAAATAACAGATGCTAATGAATGAGCACAAGTCTATGATAACGAGATGAATATTGGCATTCCGTAACAGACCAAGCAATATAGACTTCCTGTGCCAAAACATTCCACAAGCAAATCCAGAGCTTAAGCTTAAGTTAGTTAAATCTTAGTAGTTTACTTAAAACTCCGAAGGTTCGTGCCTGCAATTCTTTCTTTCTTGATAGAACTCGCCAAAGAAAAATAGCGTGTAATCTATCATTCACAAGTTTCAGCTCCTTAAAGTGTATCAAATTTGGAAAAATTCCACTCGTTACTTAAATTTGAAGAATAGACAAGAAGCAAAAGAATTGTGCAGGCATACCTGAAGCATACGCCATGGAGAACCCCGCCAAAGCCCATTATCAGGAGCAGATGCAGATGATACTGTGCCCTGAAACCATGTGATCCTGGCCGAATCCTCTGTCTCCATTGGCATTTTAACTCTCATTCCGGCAGTCCATGCGACATTCCAAACTTTCTCCACAGCTTCCGCCTTCACCACAAAGTCCGTCCAGCCCACCCTTGGATAATAAACAACCTCAAACGGCATGTTTTGCGCTGCCAAATCTGCAGCATCAGCAACTTCCTTAGCCGACAATCTGCCCTTCCCGTCCCTTGAAAATCCTTCTTTCCCTGTGGAACCTAAATGGCCCTCTTGCTGCTGCTCCCCCTCAGGTTTATTTCTCACCCCACCTAGCTGGGAAGACAACAGGGAGCAATCGACGGTAGTTAATTTAGCAAATCGGAAAGCTCTGCGAATCCCGACGAACAACATCCCTGCAGAATTCTTCATGAAAACCACTGAATCACCAGCAACCAACTTCTTGCTATTGACAAACTTACTCCATCCAGTAGTGAGCAAGTGCCGCCTCGGTGTGCCCCGATAAATGTGGCGAAACTCCCAGACCTTACCGTGAACATCCGTCACGTACAATGTCTGGATGGGTCGGTCGCCCTGGAAGTTCAGAGGCGGAAAGATGAAGTCAGCACAGTCCCTAGGAACAGAGAATCCACCGCCATTGTTCGCGTCAGAACGCGTCAGAACCTTCGCAAACGACACAACCTTGTCATCGTCCGGCGCTTCCAAGGAATCGGCAAAGTGATCAGAGTTGCCATCGCCCAAAGGAAGGAGCGAAAGCTTGGCAAATACCTCGTCAGTGGTGGGGTCAGCAAGAAATTCAATAGCTGAAACTCGACAGGGAATGAGGGGCCTGTAAAAGATTAGAGGGTTAATGTATTGAGGAGCCGACGAGGCATGCTCGATATGGCCCTGAGGGAAGTAATAAACCCTAGAATGGAGAGGAGCGATTCGAAAGGATCCACCGGCGCATGCTCGCCAGATTTTAGGGTCGAGACGCCCCCCCTGAACCGGGGTGGGATGAACTTGACGTGACCTTGAAGGACGCATCGTTCAGAGAATGTAAGAGACAGGGTGGAAGACAAAAATTAGGTTAAGGGACAAAGAGAAAAGGAAGATTGCATTAGGGTTTTTAGACATGGGAATGAGAGAAAGCGCAGTGAGTTTGTGTGGTACTCTCTCAGACTGTACGCCTCTCTCTTAAAAGCCGTTGTTGTGAACGATAGAAAAGAGTCGATGGCAGAGTCTCTCATCCGGGGGGAAGAGAGAGAAAGACAATGGGGTCGGAAATCAAACAGGCACAATCGCAAGATCATGGCGCATAATTACTTAAACACCCTCCTGTTCTTCACTAAATTACGGTTCTGTCCGCAACAGCTTAAGTACAAAAGAATCTCCACGTCACCTATGGGGCCATCACCGCCCAATAGGAGTTCCCTCCATTCATTTATTCCTTAACATCACCATCCAATAATCATTCAAATTGTTAATTCCCCGTCACTTTGGCGTCACTTTAAGGTCGCATTATTGCTTTTGATTTCCACGTCAGCATTACGGTCCTGTTTCTTTTGTTATACAACAACAGTAAGCCTCTTTTCGTCCATGTGCTTTTCCTAATTTCTTATTTAATATTTAATAAATACAATAAGATGTTTCAAAAAGGAGAAGGAAAATCAGGATTATCATTATAGAATCACATCACATCACCTCACCGTAAGTAGAAAAAACAGAATAGATATCGATCCTAACAAGATCCAGTCATAATTCTATGTATGCTCAGAGGAGTTTAAATTAAATGTTTTTACAACCCATTTATTTATTATCAATGATGCATAACCGTCGTCACGAAAAAGATAATAAATACTACAGTATGCGACTCTTCGAAAATGTTTTTTTTTAAGAAATACGTGAAAACAATATATCATACTCTTAAAAGACATATTTTTTAAATATATGAGATATACTTAATTAATTTAAATAGATTAAAAAATTAATTAAATTAATTAATTAATATGATATTTTATTTTTAAAATATTATAATATTTTTTAAATATATTTTTATCTCTTTTATTTAAAAAATATTAATATAGATAATTTAAAAATTTTAATAAATATAAAAAATATATCTTATATTTATAACTAATATTAAATTTTTAATTAAATAATATATTATAGTTTTGAGGAGTAATTTAATAATTACAAATGTTTTTAGTTAAAAGAAATAATGATAATAGAAAGGCAGGAACAACCCCCACGCAAAAAAATACGGGGGAGGTTCATGACGGTCCCACGCGAAAAAGGCGCGGGAAAATAACGGGGGGGGGGGGTCCATTCACGGTGATACAGGCTTGTTTGGGGTAGGAAGAAAAAATACGAGTTATGCAATCTCTCTCAAGCTTAATGTGGTATTTTTAAAAATTTGTATGACTTGGATTCTTAATTCTTTGAGCCTTTTTCTGTGTTATACTCTCATTGACCTTTGTGTAACTTTCTTTCTTTTAATTTATTAATTTTTTACGCAAATCAGCAGAGTTTAGAAAAACGTTTGGAAGAATCAAGAGTACTATAGTCTTTCGAGATCTTTTAAATTTGTATCCATTTCCATAGTCTATATCTATTATTCATTTTATTTGATAATTGCTATTAATTAGTGTTAGATTGTCGAAATATTTAGAAACCGACTACATCTCATTAGATTCTAAACAGATATTGGTAATTGTTAACAATATGAATTAGAGAAGAATACCATATCTTCATTAATTCAAGAATAAAGTGCTTATTACAATTATGGTAACCCACTTGGGTTTACTCACTAATCTACCCTCACTTGAGGGAGATGAACCAACCCCACTTGGGGACCTTGAGGAGAGACCCAAGTTACCCTCTCCTTCACTTTGGTGAATATTACATAATCTCACACTCAAACCTATATACTAGAGCCCTTTATATAGAATTTTAGGGTCATCTAGACATTAGTGATTAACACTAATCACCTAACTAATTCAACCTTCTAACACCCCCACTCAAGTTGACACCCCTTAACTCTAGGTGTTCAACTTGCCAACACAACATACAAGGGAGTAAGGTGAATTAAACCAAACCATTCTCATTTTATAAAATACAATATGAAAATTTCTTCAAAAACTTTATATCCTTAGTGAATACTTGGAGCACCAACTTCCATGGAGATATCTTCCCCTTTGACCTTTGGAATCTCAATCTTGAGCACTCTTCAATTCAGCTTTGATAGAGCCTTATCTTCTGATTATTCATAATCGTTTTGGTGTGCTTCATTTGGCTCTCCTATAGTCTTGTTCTTCATTTGCAACTCCACCTGTCATATTAATCTCTACTCGAAATATTATCTTTGCTTTAGCTTCTTAGTGCAGCAACCTTCTTTTTTTTTTCTTTTCTATAATTGAGTGCTAGAACTTGTTGACAACCCCCATTAGCAACACAAACTATGGGGGTAAAGTGATATTGGAAATAATACTCAACCATACAAATGATTGAAACACAACTTTGGTCAACTAGACCAATATTGCTGCACACATGGACCATCAAGCCAGTAGAAACCATTTCATCGTACAAAATCAAGGCCTTCTCAATCTTCTGCCCATCTGCTAGATTGAGAGCCAATTTTCCATGCATGCCAATAACAATGAAAACCATTGTGGATCAAAGCCTTTTTATTGTGCTTCGTTTGGTTCTTTTATTCTATATTTGGTGTGCATATCCACTTACCATTGCAAAGAAAATATGAATAGCCACTGCTAGCGTAATCAGAACCCATTAGTGCTTCAAGTTAACAATTAATCTCCACCAGCATCATAATAAAGCCAAGAGTAATAAAGGATCCAGATATATAAGTGTTTGGTCATTAAAATGGTCCTTTTAAATTCTTCAGGAACATGCATCTTCAATTTCTTATGCATGTAGAACTTCAAACCAGCATACGGAAGAATGCCTATCAGAAAATGTACCTCCAATGATAACACAAATGTTGGTTAAGAAGTCTGGAAATTACGGATTGGAAATATCGTATCCCCATATATTGTCGTCTTTATCTCCCTCGAGTAACCATTTCACAATAATCTCTTATCTTCACGTTTCCCCAACTTCCGACTCTTCTCATCTAGTACCAGAAAATGGTTCCGATAAGAATGATTATGGCCTTTTGAAGGAGATCGGTCTGGATTCCACCAATATTGGCGGTTTTGTTGACAGCAAATGGAAGACCAGTGGTTCATTTGTCACGTCTGTGAATCCTTCGAACAATAAGGCCATCGCGAAAGTAACGGAAGCAACTGTGCAAGATTATGAAGAGGGATTGCATGCTTGTAGTGAAGCAGCTAAGCTATGGATGACTATACCTTCCCTCACGAACTATCAACATATCTTGATTCTTGAACCAGAGAAACTGAGCAAATCTTGAAGCGGCGGGTACAGAAAATAAGAAGGATGACTTTGCAACATCAAGGAGTCGTCGAACACGCAGACTTCATTTCTAGTCCCAATGAACCCTGTTTACGCAAAACGTCGGCAAGGAACTGTGGAAAGAACGAAGATTGCAGCCTGAGCATCAATGGTGAGCACGATATTGCCGATTTCTTTGCTTCTTGAATCTACTACGAAACTCCAAGTTGCAGAAGCAAGGATCTGTCAAGAACTTCGATCCAATCTTGCGACGGAGAGATAGCTTGCGGTGGCGCGCACTGAATAGATTTTGACGAGGAACCGCAGCAGCATATTCGAGCGACGTTTTGGATGAAAGAATGAAGCAATAATGAAACTTTAATATTTGGCAACGGCATCGTTTGTGGCTTGCGGTGGCTGATCAAGAAGCTAGGAGCAAAACGGCAACGTTGAAACAAGAATCTGCACTGGGCTTCACCAACTAGGGCAAGAATTCAAGAATTGAACTTTTACCATTTGGCCCAATAAACCAATAAACCTGCTCTGATGCCATGTTAACAATATGAATTAGAGAAGAATACCATATCTTCATTAATTCAAGAACAAAGTGCTTATTACAATTATGGTAACCCACTTGGGTTTACTCACTAATCTACCCTCACTTGAGGGAGATGAACCAACCCCACTTGGGGACCTTGAGGAGAGACCCAAGTTACCCTCTCCTTCACTTTGGTGAAGATTACATAATCTCACACTCAAACCTATATACTAGAGCCCTTTATATAGAATTTTAGGGTCATCTAGACATTAGTGATTAACACTAATCACCTAACTAATTCAACCTTCTAACAGTAATCCTCCGCAATTTTTAATAAAATGTTCGCTTTCAAATCAACAGTTCTGATCTGTGATAAAATCAGATTGAATGGATTGGGTTAAGCTAATACAATTCTAAACTTGTCAGTCAAGTTTTGGATATAATATATCCTGATCGAGTAATATATAGATTTAAAATAGATTGCGAATTTTATATAAATTATATTCATGTTTCATAAATTTATAAGAACAAAATTGTGTGGGTTTGTAAATTAACACGTCCGAGCCGGGTTTTTTTTTGCCTACCCAGTTTACCGGAATTTTGTCCCGATTATATCCGGATCTGACCCGCGTCGCGCACCTGGCTATGGTGGGTGAGTCTCCTAACGGGAATTTTTTATGTACGTTAAGGCTCAAACTCGAGACCTCGTTTAAACGATACCGAGCCGCTTACCACTCGGACTAATCTCCGTTGGACGTCCGAGCCGCTAATTCACGTGGTTTTGGATTGTAGAATGGTTGGGCTTTTTCCAACCCATATAAAAATAATAGATTGAACTGACCCACCCGACCGACCCATTTTATATAACGACCCGGTCCAGGACTCTTGGATTGGCCTATATTTCTGTTGGTACAACTGGAGGTAACTCAAAAATGAACGAGGAAATAGGAATCAAGCAACGGTTACCGTAATGCTTCAATCTGTTTATCCGTCATCTTTTAGGAAAAATTTGTTTAAAAATGATTTATTAAGAGAGTTAAAAAAAAGTTGCCAACGAAAGTTAAAAAAAAAACACATGTTAATGCTATTTTGTTCATTATTAGATAAAAATATCGAGTCTATTGACGAGCACGTAACAATGAATATTGTTAAAGCAATGTTGTTGGGAATTAATTTTAACATATCGTGCCTGGAAACCAGTTGATGGGAATAAAACAAGGTAAGAACTGCCCATTATGTAAATTACATTATTGTCCCGGTGCTTGCCTCGTAAGGACGAGCTAAAAGCGTGTTTAGGGAGAGAAACAGTTAATCTGTAAATAAGTTGTCTTTGCCCAAACATGGTGTTGGGTTATTTTAACTTTTCTAGACGTAGTTTTAATGGTAGTAACCGCGCTAGAAATCACAGTAATTTGACTTTGTTCACAAATTGAGATTTTATTGACTTCGTGGACCAATGTTTCATAAATGTTCGCCATCAGAAACCAACTAAGTGGGGAAAGCAATGCATGGAACACGTTGAATTCAACTAATTGTTCAGACCCCGAGATTGATTTATTTTAACAACTACTTTTTCTTTTCTTTCCTATTTTAGATTAAATCTCCCTCAATCATTTTTTCCCCATATTCTACACAATCTCCCTCGCGTATAGATCATTTTTACGAGGATAAAAATTGCTGATTTCCTTTTGGCAGATATAACATAATTGCCATCTTTGAAAAGCCTCACAGCTATATATAATAAATTTAAATATACTAACTTTTATTTATAAGTCACTTTTAATATATTTTATATAAATTAAAAAAAATATTAATTACGTCATAAAATTTAATAATTATTTAATTTTATCTTTATTTAATATATATTACATTTAATAGAAATAAAATTAACATAAATAAATGAATAATAAAATAGTATATGAAAGTTTATCTCTCTCATTTATAAATAAAATAAAAATAAATATAATTATAGCTCTTGGGGTTGTATGTTTCTATAATTATCAAATACAGCTATAATCTAATGTGATTGTATAAAGGGTACGCTGTTATTAACGTTAAAGTCGCAGTGTTCAAGTTTAAGATTCGTGATTAAGACATGGAAGAGATAAGCAAACAGTCAACGTTTTTAAAACAGCCCATAGGGAAAAGTAATAAGTTGGGTGAGAATATATACAAAATAGCAAGGCACATCAATTATTATATTTTATTTTCAACTCACCTGGTGAGTTAATTAGGTCCCTTCGTTTTGGAATTTTGTGCGTATTCATTATTTCCTATTACATCATGTAATGGCTGTTTTTTAACGCATAACATTAAGTGTTCATTTAAAACACGACAAAGGTTATAAATTATTCCAAGAGAGGTTAAAAAGACCGACGTTATGCAAATACCTGTTTTTTTTTAATAAAAAATACATATATTCTTTGATAATATTTATTAGACTATATTATGGGTTCATGAGTGCCCCTTATAACAAATGCATTTTTTTTTTTTGTAAAAATGTAACACTATGTTTATAGAATAGAAGTGTGAGTGAGAAAGTAAAAGTAGAAATAAAATATTTTATTTTTTTATTTGACATAATAGAAATTATTTTTATTTTTAATATTTTGTATAATTTTAGTTCTATAAAAAAATTAAGAATTAAAATGATAGAAATGAAAGTGGAAATTTTTAAACAATTTTATTCCAATTATAAAATTTATAGATAACTTTAATCTTTTATAAGTTATAAAAAAATATTTTGAACTATTTTTTTTAAATTATAAACAAAATATACATAAATTTTATACTTATTTTCATCTTATTAAAAAAATTTTAAAATCTATTTACAGTTTAGTTTTATTTTTATTTTTATTTCTATAAAAAATTCTTTTATCATATTAAATGTACCCTAAAGGAGCTTTAGATCATCAGATTAACTCTACGTTGATAAAAGTATATATTTTTTTATTCATAATAATTGAACTAAGTCTAAAACATCTCATATCTGAATTTGATGTAATCAATAATATCCATGGTTTGTAATATTTTCGCATCCGACACCCGTTAGTCATATGTGGTATGAGAAATAATTAAAGGAAGTGGCCCCTCAACTTGAAATTTGAAATATTGGGCCGAACAAAGACTTTTCAGGAGGTTAGGCCACTGCATTGGCTATCAATTGCTCAGAGTCTTGTACCAAAAACAAAAAAAATTGCTCAGAGTCTGAAATCTCCACCTTCCATTTTTTTTTTCCTTTAAAAATTGAGACATAAAAAATTTAAGTCTTGCACATAAATAAGACCTCCACAGTCCCCATTCACATTAGATTGTTCTTTATACATATACATATATATACACACACTATTAATTATATTTAATATTTTTTCTGAATTATATTATCATATACTCAAACAACTAAGTAATAAATTTGTGATTATCATTCTTAATATAAATATCTCATAAATTTAAATTTGAGATTTTGAAACTGAAGCTAAACATAAAGTGTTATGAAAAAAGAAAGAATTTTGTAATAATGAACACTTGGTGTGTGTTTAGATAAGATTTTAAAAAATAACTTATGAAAAAAATAGATTTTTGGATAGTTTATAGAAAAAAAATTTTAGAGAAGAGATTATAGAAAAAATTAATTTTAGATAAATGAGTGTTTGGATAGTTGTTACAAAAAAGAGTTTTATAATTGAAAAATTACTAAAAAAGTATGTATGAGGATGAAAGAGGAGAAAGAGTAAAAAAGATAGAGGAGAGAGGAGAGATAGTAGAAAAGATAGAGGAGAGAGGAGAGAGGATGAAAAAGATAGAGAAGAGAAGAGAGAGGATGTAAGAAAAAATAAGGATAAAATAATAATTGAGTAGTTGAAAAGGGTTTTACTGTTCTAAAAGCTACTTTGACCAACTTATATAAAACTATAGTTTTAAACTATGATTTAGTTCAGAAATCTGTTTAAATAAATATGGCTGTTTATTTTAAAAATTTTTAAACTAAAATTTATGCTACATTTTTTTCTAAAATCACAATTTCAAAACTCAGTGATAAAAATGAAGTTGTTCTTTCTTTCTTTCTTTGTCGTGATACGATTAGAATAAACAAATCAATGACAGGTCAGATGTGGCCAATTGTAACACACCTCTAAACTTAAGGCGTGACTGGCGACAGATGCCATTGGAGAGAAGGAAATAAATGTCATAGATAATTAGTTTTGTCGTGCCGAACCTTTGACGGTGTAGAGAAAACTCCCTATTCTGAGAATCTATTTAACCACAAGTTTAACGGTAGTAATAACATGACCTCCAAGTCGTAATTAGAGTTGTTCAGACTCATTCCTTTTCTCTCACGTTCCACTCCCCACGCTCATTTTCATGACCTCTCTGAAACAGACCCAGAACTCGATTCACAGCTGGAAAATGAAGTATCGCAACTCCAATAAGGTTTCTACCAAATGGGTTCCCATTGTCTCTGTCGTTTCTTTCCTCCTGGGTATGCTCATCGCAAGCAGGTCTCTTTCTCGCTCTGGATTTCAATTTACGTTGATCTTTCCGTTTTTATTCTTGAGCCAAAAAAGGAAAATAATTGAAGACTTGGGAGTTAGCTTGCTTTTCATATTTCAATTATATGAACTCTGCTGTGACTGGAAATCGCTGTTGTTGCAGGAGTTGGGAACGGACTGAATCAAACGGCCATCTTGTTTCGCTGCATCGGAATAATGAAGTGCAAGTCGTCTCCAAGGAGTCAACTACTGAGAAGGCATTTTTTTTTGTTTGCCTCTGATTTTCAATTGCATTTCTAAAAGCGTTTGATTCTTTTCTCTGATTCTGAAATCTCTGGGTTTTGTTGCTATATCAGAAGCCTGTACGAAATCAGGATGTAATAAGCGAAGTTTACAGAACCCACGAAGCCATTCAGTGAGTGCTGGCTTGAATCTAATTCCATTTCGCTAGATTTGTCTGCAATGGCGATTGTATTTGAATACTTACTGTTGTTTAATTCTTCGGAGGCATGCCAGATCTCTAGACAAACAAGTTGCCATGCTTCAAATGGAACTAGCAGCAGCCAGGAGTTCTCGAGAAAGGGGGGTCTCAGATGGCTCTGCGGCGACCAACTCTGAGAAATCTACGGAAACATCTCCCAGGAAGAAGGCGTTTATAGTGATTGGCATAAACACAGCTTTCAGTAGCAGGAAGCGTAGAGATTCAGTTAGGGAGACTTGGATGCCACAAGGTAACGAATTTCTTGTTAAAGTTGATTTTATTTGTAAGTGATGGATTGATTTCTCATGTAAGTTTGGATTTTGCTCATACTTTTGGTCAGGGGAACAGCTCCTTCGATTGGAACGTGAGAAGGGAATTATCATCAGATTCATGATTGGCCACAGGTAATTAACTTGGATGATTCTGATTGCAAAGCTTTATCCATTAACCATATGATCACTTAACCCTTTCTAAAAGGATTTCATAAATACTATATGAAGCTGTAGTACTTTACCTCTAATCCTTTTTTGAATTCTTATCGCGAATGGCCTCAAAATAGGCTTTTGCCATCTCTCCTTACCTGTAATATTTAGTTAAATCACAAAATCCTCCAAATTTATCAAGAATTAGGGATTTGGGAATATTTTCAAAATCTTGTTTAGTTAAAAAGAACGGCTTGGGAAACTACTTGTATGATAGGCACAATTATTACATAAATCAATTCTTCTTTATCTGAGATAATGGGCTGCAATTTACAACATTGCGGAACTGACATGATGGATGTTTGTGGTTGTCTCAGTGCAACTTCCAACAGTATTCTTGATCGAGCTATTGATTCAGAAGATGCCCAGCACCACGACTTCCTCCGGCTGGTAAGAAAGTTCATAAGAATTGTTTAGGTGAGAATAATCTGGAATATCTGACAGGGATCATAATCTTGATTGCAAATGTCATGTAGGAACATGTTGAAGGGTATCATGAACTGTCTGCAAAGACAAAGATTTTCTTCTCTACCGCAATTGCTAAATGGGATGCAGATTTTTATGTCAAGGTGGATGATGATGTCCATGTCAACTTAGGTATACACTGTCTCGGGACTCTCAAATTCTTTCTTGAGTTTCCTGTTATCCTCACCAGTAGGGTTCTATTGTGTTGCTATTGCTAATTAGGTGTCTTGGCAACAACTCTTGCTCGTCATCGTTCAAAACCAAGAGTCTATATTGGGTGTATGAAATCTGGACCTGTTCTTTCCCGAAAGTAAGTCCACTTAACCACTGTTTTTTTTTCTGTGCTCCATGTAGTTGATTTGTTTCATCTTAAGAATTTGTTTTCATATTTCTAGGGATGTCAAGTATCATGAGCCTGAGTTCTGGAAGTTTGGAGAAGAAGGGAACAAATACTTCCGACATGCCACTGGGCAGATATACGCACTTTCTAAGGATCTGGCTACCTACATTTCTATTAACCAGTAAGGATATGATTTTCCATCCATTAATTAATTACTATCTGCTGGTATTTTGCAATCAGTTCAGTAGTTTAGCATTTCACTGCTGAACTGAATTTGCTGGAATGTGGGATTTAGCCTCAAACCAGATTTGCTGTTGCATAGAATGTAATTTCTGCAGATTTGATCAATGGGGAAAAAGGTTATTTTGCATTACTAGATTGAATTCTTTAGCATCTAATGATGGAAGTACACATTGTGAGTGCAGGCCAATATTACACAAGTATGCTAATGAAGATGTCTCGCTTGGTTCCTGGTTCATCGGTCTTGAAGTCGAGCACATTGATGACCGCAATATGTGCTGTGGGACTCCTCCAGGTATATTAGATGTATCTGATTATTTCAGCTCTCAAGAACTACCAAATTTTCTTCTGGGTGTGATTCTCATATGGGATTAATATGCTTTTTGTATAGATTGCGAGTGGAAGGCGCAGGCAGGTAACACATGCGTTGCTTCATTTGATTGGAGCTGCAGTGGAATCTGCAAATCAGTGGAGAAGATTAAATATGTCCACCAAAAATGTGGTGAAGGAGAAGGAGCCGTTTGGAATGCTTTAGCTTAAACCGATCGATTCCATTAAGAAGGGTTTTGCCTGGTTGGAAGAAGGAGGAGTAATTGTTCGTTTGACTCTGGAACTAACAAGGCAATTTTGTGACAGAAATGCAACCAAATATATAGGAATGACAAAAATTGTTCACCCATCTAAGGCTGGTTCATGATTTTCATTGAAGCGGTTCGTTCAAGTCTGGAATGAAATATGGATTTACAGATCTGTTCATACCTCCTGTCTTTGCTCTCGGATGTTGGAGGATATGGATAAGCCTCTTTTTCTTTTTCCTTTGTTTTTTTTTTAAATTCTCTCCTTATTTTATATTTGTTCCTCATTATGTTTAATTTATTTTATTTTATTTTATTTATCAACATCCCTCTTTATAGGTGTGTGTTGTGTTCTTTTGTAATGAAAAATCAATGTATTAATTGTTTCCCTGATACGGTTCAATATGATATAGAATTTATCTATCCAGGCATGACCTCAGGCGTTAGAATTGATGTCAAAAGGCTTTAATATTTTTGGAAATTTTTCTCACTAGTTTTCTCTTCCCCTTATTTTCTCCGTATTTTTCTCTCCATCCAAACATAAGCTAAATGTTCACATCAAAGAGTATATTGCAAGTTTTTTTTTTGGTACAAAAATTTTTAGAAAGGGGTTGGGTTCACCCAAGATCCAAGGGCAGGGCAAAATCTTCCTTCTTCCTAGGTGATATTAATGTTAAGTAGGGCGAGCTGTCTATTATCTTCACGTGTAAACTTAGGTATCTAAGAGTTAGAATGCCTATCTAAGCGCTACGACTGGAATCACAATAAAATAGTACTATCTAGAGATCGAATATGTTCTAAATGATCGTATGTCTCACCTATTTGTCAATTGAACCTATAAATGAAAGCTGAATATATTGTAAGTTGAACTGAGATGTTGAGAATTCTTTGTTGTTACTAATCTCGTCTTAGTATTATCGTTAATTCAGTTATGACCCAATCTATTGCCATCAATTTAATTTAAGCAAGTCAAATTTAGAACTGAAGCCATATAATATCTTGAAACACAAGAATTAGATGAAGAGCAACTATTTTTATAATCTCCGGCGTTCTTCGTTCATACAGACTACAGAGGAACTCCACGGCAAAGTTATTTAGCCCTCTGTACCTGCTCCACTACCGTATGATATAAAACTTAATTACCAACTATCTGGAAAGATGACTTTGACTCAACTGTACGTTATTCAACCAGTAAACTCTTTCCGACCGAAGCATCGCCATTGTAGAGTTTATGGCTTCACATTTGCAATTATTTTTGTAGACTACTGATATCTATTCTCAAGTTTGATTGTTATATTCTTGGTAGGCCATCGTGAAAGGGTTTGAAATGTTCGAACTAACAGATAAAATTTGAAAAAAAGAGTTCGTAATCCTTCGTTTATACAAGAGAAAGAGATTAGATAACAGAGGTTTCGGTTTAAGAAACCTGTAAACAGGTTGTGTAATCTCGTATCTTGTCAGTTTCTCCTGCGCTGATAGTTAAAGAAAATCAGCATATGCAGGGAGAGAGACTCGTGTGCTATATTTCCTTTTTGGGAAGTTTTCTTCATGTTGTGTCACTAAAAAGGTAGCGTCAACATGTTACGATAATTAAATGGTTACATGATTTGTGAGCAGAATTAACCTTTTTAATGTGCAATCTCGTATCTGGTCGGTTTCTGATGTGCTGCTAGTCATTTGATTATCTTTGTTGGTTTGTCCAAAGCCAAGTGTTACCATAAATGGAAGTTACAACAAGCAGTGAATGATCTGCTCTCATATTTCCTGTTAAAGGAGCAGTCACAATTTATGAAGCTGGGTTTGAGATTTACATTGAATCTGTACATGCTCTGCTTTCTGGGCTTTCAAACAATATGTTTGGGAAAAGCACTTCCAAACACAGCCTTGTAAAAGGCGTGTCTTCTTCCTTTTAAATTATTTTCACAAGTTTTATTCCCTTCACTGATCTAAAATAATATGCTCATGGAGCTTCATCTTCACTCTTCAGTCATTCTCTCCTTTATTCTCTCTTTGCATGTACAGCTTTTAGTTTCCTGATAATCTTTTGCCTTTAGCACTCCATTTATGGTTTTTCTCGATGTAACAGCAAATATTCATATGAAACTTCAGAACCCACTTAATAAAAGTGGTGTTAATTAGAAAGATTATTGGCTCTTCCCGTTGTACACCAAATAACGAAGGCATTAATCCGATCCATTATCGCACGACACACAACAAACGCTGTGGGAGGTCCAATCCTACACATAGGAGTTGTTCATTGAATTTATGAGCCTAAGAGCCAACATGCGAGAGGATTCCAAAAGTAACTGCCACGTGTCTCCCACATGCACAAGATCATTGGCTGTCGCCCGCAAACAAACGCATCCTCATATATAATCGATGTTGTCGCACGTGATTTGTTCCCCATTATGGCTTCGCCAAATTATTCAATATCATCCCCACTAAACATGTTTCGTCTTCTTTTCCTTGGGGAATAATGGACACCTTATAAAGAAGAAAAATGAAAAAGAATTGTGTTATTTGACACAATTTAGGGCCTGAGCTAAAAGATCTTTGCTTAACTTTGACCCGAGTTTTGTTCATCTCGTGTGTCAATGTTTAAGCAAACAACATTTTATAAAGTATTTCCAAACGTGAGAGAAAGAAAATAAAAACTGAGAAAGTCAAAAGTTCAAAAGTCAAAACCGGTAAGTAGGAGGAAATAACAAAACTCTTATATAATATGACTTTTTTTGTTATGTAGAGGTTAAATTTGATCCTAATAAATTGATTAATATAATTTTATAAATTTATTTAACAAAATTAATTAGATCTTATAATTGGGATAAATTAGGATAGGAGGAAGTAATTGATAAGTAATAGTAACCTTTATTTCTTACTTAGAAAAGATTGTCAAATAGGTCGACAATAATTTGTTTTAAATGCAAGAACTTCAGATAAAACAGTGGATATAATAACAAGCTAGCGGTTTTGGGGATAACAAGGCACGGTTATATTGCCAAGGCCAATGTTCTATCCGTAATTATTGTCTTTGGCTGTTTTGACTTGTTGGAAACCTCATTCCAAAATGTAGTTGCAGTTTGGAGTAATAATAAAATGAGTAAAAACTTAGCAGGACAACATATGTCATACAACAATAATAAAATCGAGGAGGGAACAAGACAAGGGTGCGGCGAGCCTACGATTTATGGAGCACCATACATGTGCAGTAGTTTGAAGCATGATCATCTGGTTGTTGGGACAAAGATGATTCAAAATACGAATTAATATATATATATATATGTTGTAAATATGGGTGTTTTAAAAGAAGCTAAGCCCCACATTGCTTGGGAGAGTGAAGGTTCAAGAGTATAAATGATAACACACAATCTTGGGCTAGTAAATGGGCCTAGAAGAGAAGTGGGCTCGCGCGCACGAAAATGGGCCTTAAATTGGAAATTCAGTTGAAATCCGGCGATTTGCCCCCCCCTGCGCGCGAGATAAAGCGTGGTATTTGGCACTTTTTGTTGAAAAATATTTTGGTATATATGCTTATATGGAAACCTCTTAAATTCCAAGGGTCAACATTTGAAAGATAAAACGTTACATTTTTCCACAATATGCGTTGGAATTTAAGAGGCGTCTGGACGGCTGCAACGAGGAGATGCAATGTTTCGGTTGAAGAGGCATGTTTTACAGGTGTATCTCTTCGTTCAGTGTATGCATGCAACGAGGAGATGCAACGTTTCGGTTGAAGAGGCATGTTTTACAGGTGTATCTCTTCGTTCAGTGTATGCATGTGCCTATAAATACCGCAGTGCTTACCTTCTCTTATTATGACTTCACGGAAATTCCTTCATTCAAACACAGCAATGTTTACCTTTTCTCTCTGAGTTTTAATTCCTTCCGCTAGCTTCAGTGTATGCATGTGCCTATAAATACCGCAGTGCTTACCTTCTCTTATTATGACTTCACGGAAATTCCTTCATTCAAACACAGCAATGTTTACCTTTTCTCTCTGAGTTTTAATTCCTTCCGCTAGCTTCTGTTTCCTTGTTACCGCAAGAAGAATCCGTTTAATCCTGGGGAGTACCGCTTCATCTTGCCGGTTGTCGCGGAATAACTCTTAAGGACAGTGTCCTTGGACGCGACTCGGGTTATTTGCTCTTCTGTTACAGGTGCCCGACGGTGCTAGATTCAACAATCAATACAACCTTGGACGCGACTCGGGTTATTTGCTCTTCTGTTACAGGTGCCCGACGGTGCTAGATTCAACAATCAATACAACAATCTTAAGAGTTATCCCGACGATGGACTCTTTCGCTTCCGCTGATCTAAATGGTGCTGGGAACAACGGCAACCCAAACGGTCAAAACAATAGTGCCGTCTCTCACATCTCTATCCCTGTTCCTCGTCCGTTCCCTGACATCTCAAAGATAGAGGTGTTCGATGGCAAAAATTTCAGACGCTGGCAAGAACGAGTGTACACTGTCCTTGACATGCATGGAGTAGCAACTGCACTTACTGAGCCTGAACCATCTCAAGATGCTGAGCAAGCCCGAAAAGATATTTGGACATATGCCAACAAGGTATGTAGACACACATTGATAAGTACTCTGTCAAATGATTTGTTCGATGTGTATAGCGTCTACAAGGAAGCAAATAAAATATGGAACTCTTTGATCCTGAAATACACTGCGGAGGATGCTGGGAAGCAGAAGTTTGTTGTTGGAAATTATTACAGGTGGGAAATGGTAGATAACAACGACATCAAGACACAGATTAATGAATATCACAAACTGGTTGAAGATCTCAAGGCTGAACACATCAATCTTCCTGATGAATTTGTTGCTGGAATTCTTATTGAAAAGTTACCAGAATCATGGAACAACTACAAGCAACAATTGAAACACAAGCAGAAGCAACTATCGCTAACAGATTTGATCACTCATATCATTATTGAAGACACCAACCGGAGAACGATTCAAGAAGCAAAGGAGAAAGAAATGACTGGTAAGGCAAATTTGGTGGAAACAAAACCAGGCAACAAAAGGTATGACTCTAAACATAATAACAAGAAACACCAAAATAAACAATCAGATTACAAACCCAAGAATACTAACCCCAAGTTCAAAAAGAAAGGCAACTGTTTTGTCTGTAATAAACCAGGTCATCATGCATATGAATGCAGGAAGAGAGCTACTAAGATGAGAAATGATAATCCTCCTAAATCAAATATTAATTTGGTTAAAGGAGATGATGATGGTGATAATGATGTTATCATTGCAATGATTTCTCAAGTTTTACTTATTTCTGATGTGAACAAATGGGTGGTAGACTCTGGGGCTACCAAGCACATATGTGCAAACAAAGAATTGTATTCCTCCTTTGAAGAAGGAGAAGACCACGTCTATCTTGCTGATTCTCGATCTGCAAAAGTTTATGGAAAAGGAAAAGTGGTTCTGAAACTCACATCAGGAAAGACCTTAGTGCTGCAAGATGTCCTGTATGTGCCTGAAGCCAGAGCAAATTTAATTTCTGTGGCTATATTGGGAAAGGCTGGGGTCAAAGTGTCATTTGAATCTGATAAGATCATTATGACAAAGAACAATGTTCTGATTGGGAAGGGTTATTGTAATCAAGGACTATTTGTATTGAGTATTGATGATAATAATAATAATACATCCTCTTCTGCTTACTTGGTTGAGTCTTTTGATGTTTGGCATGCTAGATTAGGACATGTTAATAAATCTTACATGGATAGATTACGAAATTTTGAGTTAATACCTGAGGTTAAAAATGACATGATAAATAAATGTGAGATTTGTGTACAAACTAAATTATCTAAGAGAACTCACTTGTCCACCCAAAGAGAAAGTGAATTATTATCTTTAATCCACACAGATTTGGGAGATCTAAAGCAAACAGAAACTAGAGGTGGTAAAAGATATTACATAACTTTTATTGATGATTTCTCTAGATATACTAAGGTCTATTTATTGAGAAATAAAGATGAGGCCTATAATAAGTTTGTTTTATACAAAGCTCAGGTAGAAAATCAGTTAAGTAGAAAGATAAAGAGAATTAGATCAGATAGAGGAGGAGAATATTTGTTATTAGACGATCTCTGTGAAAAAGAAGGAATAGTTCATGAAGTAACTCCTCCTTATTCTCCTGAATCTAATGGTGTAGCAGAAAGGAAAAATAGAACTTTAAAGGAAATGATGAATGCCTTACTAGTAAGTTCTGGTGCACCTGATAATTTGTGGGGGGAAGCCATATTAACTGCATGTTTTCTACAAAATAGATTACCCCATAAGAAAACAAAAAGAACCCCTTATGAATTGTGGAAAGGTTATAAACCAAATCTGAAATATTTAAAAGTGTGGGGGTGTCTTGCAAAAGTTTTATTACCTGATCATAAAAAGAGGAAAATTGGTTCTAAAACTTCTGATTGCATGTTTATTGGCTATGCTCAACAAAGTGCTGCTTATCGCTTTCTAGTTTTGAAAAGTGATGTTTTAGATAAAAATACAATTATTGAAACTAAAGATGCAGAATTTTTTGAAAATGTGTTTCCTTTGAAAGTTGAGCATACTTCAACAATAATTGAAAAATCTTCTTCTTCCTCTTCTAAACAAATTTCAAATGAAATTTTGAGTGAGAGTTTACGAAGAAGCAAGAGGCAAAGGAAAGAAACTTCTTTTGGAAATGATTTTTTCACTTATTTAGTTGAAGGAGAACCTAAAGATTTTTATGAAGCCATTACTTCCCCAGATGTAGAATCTTGGAAAGAAGCAATTAAATCAGAGATTGAATCTTTAAATAAAAATAAAACATGGGTTTTAGTTGACTTGCCTCCAGGAGCAAAACCTATTGGATGTAAATGGGTTCTTAGGAAAAAATATTTTCCTGATGGGTCTGTAGATAAATACAAAGCCAGACTAGTAGCCAAGGGCTATACTCAAAAGGAAAATATTGATTATTTTGATACATTTTCTCCAGTGACAAGGATTTCTTCTATAAGAATCCTTATAGCATTAGCTTCAATTCATAAGCTTTATATTCACCAAATGGATGTTAAAACTGCATTTTTGAATGGTGATTTAGAAGAGGAAATTTATATGGTACAACCTGAAGGATGTATTGTTCCTGGGCAAGAAAATAAAGTTTGTAAATTGATTAAATCTTTGTATGGT
Source organism: Leucaena leucocephala (assembly GCA_037074615.1). Classification (NCBI taxonomy): domain Eukaryota; kingdom Viridiplantae; phylum Streptophyta; class Magnoliopsida; order Fabales; family Fabaceae; genus Leucaena; species Leucaena leucocephala. Next base: position 2,035,327 of record CM073517.1, on the reverse strand, counting down.
TTAAAACAAGCACCCAAACAATGGCATGAAAAGTTAGATCAAGTTCTAACAAGTGGTGGTTTCTCTACTATAGAAGTAGAAAGATGTGTTTATACAAAAGTTGTGAATAATGATTGTGTCATTATATGTTTATATGTTGATGATATGCTTATTTTTGGTACTAGTATGAATATTGTGCTTGAAACAAAAGGTTTTCTTGCTTCAAATTTTGATATGAAAGATTTGGGTGAAGCAAAGGTTATCTTAGGTGTTCAAATCATAAGGAATGAAAGAGGGATCTTACTTTCTCAAGAACATTATGTGGAGAAAATTCTGAGAAAGTTTGATCAATATGATGAGACTCCATTGAGTTCTCCTTATGATTCAAGTGTGCACCTAAAGAAAAACTTAGGAGACCCAGTGGCTCAATCTAAATATGCACAGATCATTGGAAGTCTGTTGCATTTAATGAATTATACTAGACCGGACATAGCATATGCTGTGTGTAGATTGAGTAAATATACTCACTGTCCAAGCAGTGAACATTGGGATGCTCTAATAAGGTTATTGAGATACCTTAAAGGTACCATAAATTATGGTATACATTATAGTGGATTTCCCGCTGTATTGGAAGGATATAGTGATGCGAACTGGATCTCTGATTCAGAAGGGTCAAAATCCACTAGTGGTTATGTGTTTATTTTTGGTGGTGGTGCTGTCACATGGAAATCATCCAAGCAGACAATTCTAACAAAATCCTCGAGGGATTCTGAATTTATTGCTATGGAATTGGCTGGAACTGAGGCTGAGTGGTTGAGAAACTTCTTAGCAAGTATTCCATTGGGTGACAAACCCACACCATCAATATCTTTACACTGTGATAACCAATCTGCGATAGCTACGGCTAAAAATAAAACCTTTAATGGTAAAAATAGGCATATTCGATTGAGACACAATATTATAAAGCAGCTGCTCAAAGATGGGGTGATCTCAATCGATTATGTAAAGTCAGAAGTAAATTTAGCGGATCCGTTGACAAAACCCCTGGGAAGAAAACAAGTTGTTGAAACATCGAGGGGAATAGGACTAAAGCCAGTGTGATTATGACAGCGATGGCAACCCAACCTTTGTGATTGGTGATCCCATGAAGAAGGTTCAATGGGTAAGAACAAGTCGCTAGTTAGTACTGCTAGCACCAAAATATTATAACTGGTCCTTTCCTATGGTGTGTGATAAAGTGCTAGAATGCATAGAGGAGGATGAGCAAGAGCTCTTAATGATTTCAAATCCTACGGGATGGTGTATTATGTGCAGATACACATAAAGAAATCACCTATACGAATGTGGAGTGTGGGCCGCTCCTATGAGATCATGGCGAAATCTCTAGAGCATTCGTTAAAACCAGGACACGCGCATGGCCGCCTAAAGCGCAAAACCGCTCGATAAACAGTGGAAATGTGGGGGTATAATCTGGCTGTTAGTACCTCTGGTATACACCCAAGAGATGCTAGTTCATAGTCCATAGGACCACTGGCATCTCTGTATACCAAGTATTATCGGTCTAGGTCTGGTTCATAGTCCAAAGGACCACTGGATACAATGATTATATCCATGTGTAACTCAGAGAGTAGAGTTTCTTTTGAAACATGTGGGGGATTGTTGTAAATATGGGTGTTTCAAAAGAAGCTAAGCCCCACATTGCTTGGGAGAGTGAAGGTTCAAGAGTATAAATGATAACACACAATCTTGGGCTAGTAAATGGGCCTAGAAGAGAAGTGGGCTCGCGCGCACGAAAATGGGCCTTAAATTGGAAATTCAGTTGAAATCCGGCGATTTGCCCCCCCCTGCGCGCGAGATAAAGCGTGGTATTTGGCACTTTTTGTTGAAAAATATTTTGGTATATATGCTTATATGGAAACCTCTTAAATTCCAAGGGTCAACATTTGAAAGATAAAACGTTACATTTTTCCACAATATGCGTTGGAATTTAAGAGGCGTCTGGACGGCTGCAACGAGGAGATGCAATGTTTCGGTTGAAGAGGCATGTTTTACAGGTGTATCTCTTCGTTCAGTGTATGCATGCAACGAGGAGATGCAACGTTTCGGTTGAAGAGGCATGTTTTACAGGTGTATCTCTTCGTTCAGTGTATGCATGTGCCTATAAATACCGCAGTGCTTACCTTCTCTTATTATGACTTCACGGAAATTCCTTCATTCAAACACAGCAATGTTTACCTTTTCTCTCTGAGTTTTAATTCCTTCCGCTAGCTTCTGTTTCCTTGTTACCGCAAGAAGAATCCGTTTAATCCTGGGGAGTACCGCTTCATCTTGCCGGTTGTCGCGGAATAACTCTTAAGGACAGTGTCCTTGGACGCGACTCGGGTTATTTGCTCTTCTGTTACAGGTGCCCGACGGTGCTAGATTCAACAATCAATACAACAATATATTGAATTAAATACTGTCTGCGCTAAACTCCGATAATATAATCCACCAATGAATGAAGTGGTCCTGTTCCTCTTCTTTCTTTTCTCTGTATTCAAGCCTTCTAATACACTCCTTCTCAAGGATCTTTTTTCTCCTTTCTTTGTTTCCCACACGACCAAGTAAAACTTCACCGTCTACTTCATCAATCTTGACAAACTATACGATGTAAACTCCGAAATGACTTGGTCTTTCTTTCTTGTTCTTATCTTAAACTTGATCCTTCTCATCAGTTTCCCTCCCGCTCATTTTGATCTTTCACTCTTGAGTTTTTGTGAACTGAGGAACGATCTATGGCTGATTATGAGCATCGTCGTCATGATCAATACCACAAGTTTCATCAGCATCATCATCAGAGAAGGACATTCATGCCGATGCTCTGTTCGGGGCCGTCCATGATAAAAGATGTGAGTGTTCCACGGTGGGGGAACCGGGCGGCGTCGTTCTCCGGCGACCCCTGGTCCCCTAGAATCGGCTGTATGGGTCAAGTAAAGAGGAACAACAGAGTAGTTGGCTTGCCTACCACCTCGCAATCACGTGGAATCATGAGCGTCACCAACAAAAGCAACGTCTCATCAACAACACCCTTCTCTGCTCTGGTCAAGTACTCCAAACTCAGAAACATTTTCTATGCCAAGAATCTAAGCACGAACACTCCCGATGCTGCTCACAGGGCGACAAGTTGTGGTGGGAGGCGTCGAGATTTGGGGAGGAATGATAGGAATAGAGACGAGAGTTGTGTTACTGTGAGTATTGATGAGATGGACCCTCCATTGCCGGTGGTAAAGCGAGCACAGAAATCGGAGGCAGAAACAGAAACGGGAAGTCTTTGGAAAAGGAGATCGGGTGGGGTTTCCTTAACAACTCTTCAGCTCCAACACATTCATCATCCAAGGCATCTTCTACAGCCTACTAGTATATGATTAGATGCAATTTTTTTTTCCATTGAGTGGAATTTTTACTAAAGATAAAGTAAATGATTTTGTTTAGCTTGAAAGATTTTCTTCGTTGAATTAGTACCTCCGTTATGTTCACGCAGCACTACTAGGTTATATATCGAGGCTCATGAACCCAGATTAACCAGAAAACTCAAGCTGTAAATGACAAGCTTTGCACTACTGGGTCAACTAAGTGACAAGCTTGGTAATGAGAATGTAGTAAAATGGATCTGTTTTCTGGACATAAAAATGGCGTATGGTGGAAAATATAGAAATCGTTAGAAGGGTTACCGTTTCATGGAAATTAGAGATGAAAGCTGTTAATGTGGAAAAGTAAGCCGTTTATCTGCACGAACCGATGGATGGTGAAACAGAAGTTGGCAAATACACACACCATCGCTATAATCATGAAAAGAATATTTTACACATATTTCTAAACATTTATGGATTAAAAACTCGAGCTCACATAGCACAACTGGTTGAATAGTCACCCAAGACTTGTGTTCAATCAACATCATCCGAGAGAGTGCGTAGGGCGTAGAAAATTCAACCGCGACTACCAAGAGCACGGTCAGGCCCTCCTCATTTGGAATCCCTAGTTTATATTGATAGTTTAGGATCTACTGAGTTAGTTTTTTTGTTCGGGCGATTCCCCCTCTCTTGTAACAAAAAAAAAGAAAAAAAAAAGAGCACCGTCAGGGACAACGGCGTTAAATTATGTTAACTGTTAACTCTCATACTTCTGAAGGTAAAAACAGAAAAACTGACGCTCTTCAGAAGATATGAATGATGGGCCACACTCCCCCATCCCCTAAGACCCGCTGATTTGATTACACATGCTTTGACGACGCCGTAACTCGACTTCTACGCGTGGCACTGGTTTAGCTGTGCGATGTGAACGCAACGTCACAATTGCATAGCATGATATTTTGGAAACAATGTGTACCGTTTGAACGGTCGATATAAAGGCAATAACAAATCATAATATTCACAAATGATACATAATACATGAGAACTCGCCTAGTTACTATCAACATCAGTAGCGGCTAAACCAGTTCAAGAGCACAAGGTAGAGCATGAGAAACAAAATGGGCACGATGAGAAGCAACTGCGAAGGTTTTCTGACTTTCATTTAAAGGGGCAGGGAGCATTAAACTTCGTGTGCTAATCCAAGTACACAACAAGCCTCTTTTATGCTAATACAGACAGTGAAGGGGTGATATTTAACAACTCTAACCTAGAATCTATATTCATTCATGTTACATTAATATAAGTGCCTCCTTGATGACAAGTCTCCGTCATCCTTGTTCTTTATAGGGAGTCCAGATCAATTTGCTAACATCAACGTCCAGACCGCCTCTCCCAGCAGCTTTGAGATGGCGATCCAAAACTTTTGGATCTGCGCATATAACGTGCTGTCCTTTCCTGTATTGGATCAATTCCAGGCTCTGAAGGGTAGTCAATATATCTTCAGCTTTGATGGCTGTCATATCACTCAGCTCCTGTGGAAAAGTAGCCGATTCAGTAATCAGTACTAGCATAGCCTTTATAGTTATCAAGAGCATGTGCAGTATCTATGATGAGAAAAGTACCAAAATACATAATGCCATAAACTAATCAAGAATTCAATATCTTTCGTTCCTCATCATTATATAGCATTATAGGTTGATTGAGTTTAGAGATCATAAAGAGACTTTCAGCACTAACCACCTTATATGAGGAACTCAATGCCGCATTGTAAACAACCAAAATTGTAGATAAATGAATCCAAGCCTCAATAATTAAAACCCAATCAGAAAATAATTCAACACGTGGACCAAATAAGGAAAAAAGAATTTCATTTCCAGACAACTTATTGACTTCATGATTGGTTGATTTCTTTAATAGAAATAATAACCGATTCACTTTTTGAGCAAAGAAAGTAATAGATATTTCTCTTGAAAGAAATGCAAAGGATGCTTACCTTGATAGATATATTACCCTTATGCTTCTTCAAGATGTCCAAAAGAACCCTGGTCCAATATCCTCGGTAGCTCAGCAGCCCAAGGTCAGAAAGGGGTCTTTCAGGTGTGCCGACTTTGCCCTCCTTCTTAGAAAGTTCATATGCTGCTCCATGTTTGAAATAATAAACAGATACTGTTCATATAGGACTAAAACATATAGATGGGAAGGGTGAGGATGCACGCCAAATTATACGATATAGAGCTTACAGAATGCTATTAGAAATTTCCCATAGCCTTTCCTCTGGTAGGGTGGAAGGGTGAGGATGCACGCCAAATTGTAAGATTCCTCTGAATGTTTTTCCTTCATGATTAAACGTAGAAATGAGTATTAATAAGGTTAGCCATCATAGAAGGAAAAATACTAACCAATAAGTAATGTCACAGAACTATTGTTGCTGCCTGTCGACGAATAACATAGAATTAACTACTCTTGAAGCCAACAAATAACTTAAATAGGGAGCCAAACTACATGATAAATGATCCATGCTCCTGTGAAGTTTAAACAAGTCTATATTCAGTATATTATAACAGACAAAATAAATGGTCCAACAGTCATCGGAAGGTAATATATGAATTTAAAACATCCCATTCAAAATCAAAGTAAGTGACAACAAAGTAATAACATTCAAAATCAAAGTAAGTGACAACAAAGTAATAACATTACCTTGGAGAAATAGCCAACCATATGGCATCCTCGATCATCACATTCGCACAAAACATAGAACAGAAACAAGTCTACATCATAATAGAGGGTTTTGTGATCAAGAAACAACTTTGCCAGATAACAGAGATTCTGCCCATAAATCTTGTTCTTTTTGCCATCGACCTGTTTTACAGACAAGTAAATAAGTCCGCCAATGATTGCAATTTACTGGAAGCCCCTTCAACAATAAAGATCAACAAAGCCTTAAAAATGATCCATTAAAAGAGAAATGAGGCTGAAAGGTAAAAGGATCTTTAAAATCAATTGCCAGAAACACGATAAAATATTGATTGTTAGCTAGTAATAACAAAACACAAGCCATGATCAAAATGTACCTCAAACATTGACAGAGTGCCACTTCTGTATATCTCATCACCAGGAGGATGCTTAAGGTCACACTTCCTCTGCATGAATAAGGTAAGGGGCAGATTAAAAGGCATATAAGATAGTTCAGGTTAAGTATGTAAACATACAAATTCGTTTTGGGGTAAAGTATGTAGTAAGAAGAGGGCAGATTTCTTACAAAAATTCCAACGGAAAACAACAATCTGAAAAAAAAAAATTAAAATCTAAAGATTAAAAGTTCAAAAAATAGAATGGACTTCAATCGTTAGGTGAAATTGTTTTGCATAAATCATTCAAAAGTTTTCTAAAGATGCATTCAGACGATTAGTAATCCATTAAATGTGGCATCACCTTAAAAAAAAACTCCAAATGTTCAATCAAATCTTAACACGCATCTGCACGTATGTGTTGGGATGGTTCTTCTCCACTCATTTTTTTGCATAAAAAATTTTCGACAGCTGAACGGGGTTAAATTTTAACAGCTGCTGTGGCTCCTCAGAAGCTAGAAAGTGGGTTAAAATGGTGCAGAGATAACACACCTTATGTTGATTTTCTATTTTAGAATTATTTCAACACCATATAAGGATTTTCTTCTATATGATAGTCCTGATAAGAATACATGTAACCAAACACCAGTTGAAACGAATACAAATCCTAAAAAAAAACAAAAACAGAGACCATTGCCAAGAATAGGAGAAAAAGAAGCTATTCAAACTAATCCGATGTGTAATCCTCTTCAAAAAAGAAAGGTGAACCAAAAAATAACCGCTCCATAAAGCAAAGAAATATAAAAGGAAAACGGAAGCAGTATTTGAGGCACAGCTCACCATATGCCTCTGAAGCTGTTCTTTGCGCTTCATGAAATTGAGGCAAAATTCACAAAAGTACAGCTTCACACAGTCATTGTATTCTGGTGGGAAGGGGGAGAAGTACCAAGTCTCAATCTCATATCTTCCAAGCTCAACAGTGGCTATATTTTTCACTTTAGTAAATTCCTCATGCTCTCGCAAGCTAGCAGCATCAAGTTCCTCATGCCCCTCCTATAATGAAGTAATATAAAATGTGTTACAAAACTATAAGAAACAGGACAGTAACTGGATGACGGATAGTTTGACCAAAATATGCAGATTTGTCTAATAAAATATGTGCGCATGGGCAGATTGTCATAGGAGAAAGAAATTATCAGCTTCAAGATTTGATGTAATTTTAACTTGGTTTTCATAAAATTGATCATGCAGTAAAAATATCACCAAACTACATGTTTCATCATACTTCATGAGTTAATTTCTCTCTAAAAAACCACACAAAAGCCAAAAAAAATAGAACGAACGAAAAAAGGAAAGAGATCTAATAAAATATTTTTCTCTTTGCATGTAAAATGGTTTTCATTTTTGAAAGGTACCCAGAGTGAGATGGTTCAGTTCTTCTGTTTATCGTAATATTAAGTCATATAAGCAGCTTAGCACAGAAAAATACATATTTCACGTATAAATTTGCTCAAACGTATGAGCTTCTGTAGGGTTATAGAACTAATATATACATTTCCAAAAACATTGTAAGGAAAATGCCTTAATTTGAAGTTGCATTGCTTATCCCACAAACATACAAGTACAAGGAACAAAGTTCAGCAGGTTTTTTGTAAGCAAGCATTCAATTGATCAGGATGTGAGATGAGAACTCAATACCTCTACATGTGTCTCATCAATCTTCCGCTTTTGGTGGCGTGTCATCTTCAAGCTTGTCACCTAGGGATTTACAAATGCGATATACTAAATGAGAGGTAGAAGGTATTAGCACAAAAGATGCCCAGCCCATGTGACAGCAGGCATATATAAATCATTCCAGGCTACTAATAAATGGAGGAATAGTCGTTCCTGCTATCCATAGTCACCCAAAATTGAAAGCAACGAAGGAAGTAATTTGTTTTCATAGAATAAATAGGTTTGAATAAACAATGCCCAAATTCCAAACGCAAATTTTACCAAACCACACGGTTTCTTCGGAAAAGCAGAGCTATTTGGAAAAAATGCAACTATTACCTTATCCTCTACTTTCTCATCAACAACAGCCTCCACTGAATCAAGGTCAAGTTGTTCTAGCTTCACCCACTCATCAAGTCTCCTATTAACTGCCAAGAACAGATATATAAGGAATGAGAGACTAATACGATATCTCACTATTGCAATTGATTAGCATTTCTACCAAAGGTAAACAGATGTGAAATGACACGGCGAAAGTTGGCTCAAAACTGTTCACATGAAGTGATAATTAGAAACCATTATGAAACAGGTATACCAAGCATCATGTTCAGACACTAATCAAGTAGCTCTTATGCTACCGAACACATTTTCATAAATTCAAAACCAGAACCAACATCGATGTCACGCACAGCCACGTCATACCCAAAACCCTAACCCTTCAAAATCGGGAAACATGAAGGTTCCAGTAAACTGATGGCCTTACACTCAGTGTAATGGACGTAGTACTCGTAATCATTGGGGTCGCCGGTTGGCACCTTGCGGCGTTCAATGACCTTTACAGGGTGAAACTTTCCGTCCCTCCACCGGCACAAGACCCTAGTACCAACCTCCAGGGGAAGCAAAGCCATCCTCCGCTTCTTTGACTGATCGGATTCCAGCGGCTTCTCCGCCACCATTTCGACGTCCCCCATGGGCTGCAAGGGTTCCCCATCGGCAGCGGGAACTTTTCCGCTACCGGCAGGTGCGGAACCGTTTTCCGTGGATGTCGGTGTCTCCAGCGAGCCCATTTTCCTGCCCGACTGCAGAGGATCCCGATCCCAGTTTAAACGGGGCTCCCACGGCCAAGACAAGGAATGCAGGCACATAACTGAATTAGGCCCATTGACTTTCATTCCCCAATACTTTTTTTTTGGGCCAAAACAGCCTCGAATGTCTTCAGGACCTTAATTTGGGATTTAGGAGCATTTAGAATATATTTAATCTTTAAGAATATCTCTTTGTTGTAGTTCTAATCACGACGCTTGAAGAGATATCCTAATTTTTAGATGCCTAAATTTATATTTGAGGATAATAGAAGGCTTGTCCTGCCTCATTTTACCTTAAAAGGGGCGGGTACGAGATGGCAAAATATCTGCCCTCTTTTTTTTTTTAATTTTTAATATTATTATTTATTTTATATTTTTACTCAAATATTACTTTGAATACTCCTATTATTGAATACTAGTAAAAGATAATTACTTATTTATTAATATATGTTTACATATTATAATTGATTAATATTATATTAATATTTATTTAGATTTATAGTTATAAAATTTGATATTTTTTTATAAAAAATAGGAATTTTTAAGACTATAACATGAAATTTTTTTTATTATACTAATAGAACATTAGAAAATTTTTATTAGTATTTTAAAAATATTAAAAATACTTTTTTAAAATTAAAAAAAAAGTGGCGGGCTGGCGTCAGCCCGCCACTAAGAGGGGGCGGGCTCGGGTTGGCGTTTTGCCAGCCTGTTTTGGGGTGGACTGCACAGCCCGCCTCCTCTTTTTGACAAGCTAGGGCGGATTAGTCTGTATTCCTAACTCTAACAGTGGGTGAGCTTAATTTTTTAAAAAAAAATTATAACAAAAGAAAAAAGACCTCTAATTTTGGGGGGTGGAATATTTAAAAAACGGGGCATGGTCACATCCAGACAGCGTGTCTTATGAAATTTCTTGTTGATAATGGGTCAGTTTGGTAAGGTTTGAAACCATAATTTTAAAAAAAAATTAGGTAAAATTTTAGTTTAGAAAAATTTTAAAACAAATAGTAATATTTATCCATAAGTATTTTTGGGTAAAACTATAATTTTGAATAAGCTATTGAAACTAACTTTTGGAATAGTAAAAAAGTTTATGGACTATCAAATTACTATATTAACTATACTTTTTTTTATACCCTCTCTCCTCTCTCCTCTCTCTTTTCTACCCTCTCTCCTTTCTTATCTCTCTTCTCTACCTCTCTCCTCCCTCATCTCTATTCTCCACCCTTTCTCCTCTACTCCTCTCTCCTCTCCCTTCTCTCATCTCTCCTCTCTCTTCTCTTTTCTGTACTCTCTTTTCCCTCTCCTACTTTTAATCAAATCATACTCTTTTTAGTAATTTATCAATATAAAAAGTCATTCTAAAAATAATTATCCAAACACTTATTTATTTAAAACTATTTTTTTTTTATAAATTTTTCTCTAAATTTTTTTTTCATAAGCTGTTCAAAAGTCTATGTTTTTTATAAACTCGTTTTTAAAATTTTATTCAAACACACCGAATATTTAGGAGTTAATTTCTGTATAAACTAATCTTACTTATTTTGAGTGGCCTTCATTTGTACTAAAAAACAAAAGTTAGGTACTTTACCTTCCGTGCGAATTTCCGTGACCTATTCTTCCGTGAATCCCAAAAATATGAAAATAATTTCTAAATAATTACCACCTCCAGTGCCATATTATACAATAAATAAAAAAATTTATATAATACTCTCTCCCTTGACTTGTTCAATTTTTCTTTTAAATGATTAAAGTATGAAAATAGTTCCAAAAAGGATCTCGCCTAAAAAATTAAACTGAGAATAACTAACAGGATATCACTTCAAGTTCCAATATTAAAACCAAAAACATCATGATATGACTGTCGATTATGCATCAAAGAATTCATATAATGATTGATAATTATTACGTTACAAATGGCAATCAGCCTTTATACTCTCTGGATGCAACAGATATGCAGGAGCTGAAATATGTAAATAGCACATACATTTTTTTCTTATTTTGGCCTGAATGTATAGTACAAACTTTAAGAAAGATGGAGGTTACATAACTTAAATGATCAATGAATCTCATCCGAGCACCAGTCCTTTGAAAATTTAATATTGTCATCATATATACAACTTTACGAAGAAACAGGAGATGTTGACCTAAATTCTCCCAGGCATTGTTACAAGAAGGAAGGCTTCTGTTCCGTGCTTCCTCGAGTATGAACATAATGAAATCCAAGCCCTTCTAATACAAGTTAAAGCAAGCAACGCTCATCCACTGTACAGTTTACCCTCATAACGAATGTACAGCAATGTTAACTTTCCCCTCCAGAGCAGAGCACAACTTCGTGCCGGGCGGAGCCCTGTCGCTGATCTCCAGATCCATTTTGCCATTCTCCTCAAATGTCCGGATACTCTGCGTGCAAATGGGTATCGGATAATGTGGATGTCAGCCTCATATAGGCATTCAACAAGTCAAGGAATCCATCGCTTCACCCGTTGTGCTCCGCTGGTTCACTAGTAAATAAATCTTGCTTACATCGCTTATCATTAGACAAGCAATCAGCGGGAACATATGCATATCCTTTAGGTAACATTGAATTCTTCATTGATGCTTCGTCTGACGTCATAACCAACTCTTTTCCAAATGTCTCTTGATGCTGTCAAGTGTCAAGTATAATATAGCATGAGCACGTTGAAAAAATCCAATTCCACCACCAACAACTAAATTCTTACTATTCTAACCAATTTTTTTTAAAAAAGGGGAAAAGGGAGACACAACAACTGAGACATCCAAATCAGAGTGACTCTTTGCAGCCCAATTCACCTTTCTTGATTTTGATCTCCATCCACTGTCATCCGAAATACTCCGTGATATGATGGAAGCTGTATGAGGAATCTGCTTGCCAGAAAACTGCACCCTCTCAGGAATCTTATGATTATAATGGCTTCGTGAAGTTGAACAGTCATCATCCAACTTTGGGTCACTGTCCATGGTTACAGCAACTCGGACTCGATGCTTAGCAGAAACTGAGCTGTCTACAGTTACATCATCCGACCTTTGGACAGCTTCACTGCATGATCTGTATCCCTCTGTGTTCCCTTTAAGGGATGTTGTAGCTGATTCTGAGCTACAATCAGGAAGAACGAAAGGGCTATGCCCCAAGACAGACCTAGCAACATGATCTCTTTTGAATGCAAGTATGTCATGTGAACATATAACAAATTCCCGCTGTAAATATTCACAAGAGGGATGGTTAATCATCAACAAAGACAGACAGTTAAGCATAAAAAAGAAAAAACCAGAGATGTAAGACTCAGCTGTAAAAACCAGATAGAGAGAAATCTCAACTAGATTTTAGCATACCCACTATTATTGGAATGCCAGAAGGTTAAACAAATGGACTGATCTCAAATACACAACCAAAGGAGTACAACATCTTCGCGTTCATAATTTATAAGGGTTACCTTTATCTTTTCACGTTTGACAATTCTTTCACAAAGGAGACGTAATCTCTCTAACTCAACCTGCAAAAGGGAATTTACACAATCACCCCAGCCATTTGATTAACTGAAAAAAAATAAACAAGCTGCATCATCTATGCCTGGCTGTGCTTCTGATAAAGGCTGTGCTCATTATTTTACGAATACGTGCCCACAATCTTTACAAAGTCAGAATCACTACAACAAAAAACAGTAACCATGATGATCATCATGTAAAATCACCATGATCCTTAACCTATTTAGACATAGGGCTATAGTCATAGACCAGTTATTTGGAGTTCAAAGCTTCAATCAATTTTAATAAAAGTAAAATAGAAAAGTGAATTGGGCATACACATGAGCGCATATCAAGAGGCAAGTCCATATAACCCTGGACAATACCAGCGCCTACAGAAACTGTCCAAGTTAGGGCTAGTGCGTCCACAGGCACAAGCAATTTTATCTTCTACCATTTCCCATATCTATTATGCCTTCTCCGCATCACCCATGATTGTCAACATATCACCATTCATAATCCCAACAATTAGTGAGTAACTCTAACCTTTGAAGACGGGGGAAAAGTAAGCAATTATCAGTGGTAGTCAAAAGCAAATGCCAGCATACCTAGTCATGGCCTTTTTATTTATTGTAATGTAGGTTACAGAATAACATAGGATTGTCAACCTAACAACATCAGTTAGAGAAGGGCTACAGCCACAACAGAACATCTTCACTCATGATCTCTTAAAAACATATATATAAATTTCTTTTAAAAAAAATCCATTTCCAAGAATGGATAGAGTCATACAGACAATAAAAGGTAAACTCTTAATGAACAAAATCATTTGAGTCCTGTTGAACCCAAATACCCAAAAAATGGAGTCATGCCCAGCTTACAGCATAGCCTTCATAGACAAATGACTATCCAAAGCATTCCGTGTGCACTGAAATTAAAAACGTGCGAAGATTTATCTTCTATTGCTACCTTTTATTAATTGCCCAAGAATTCGATGTCAAACCAGGCTATCGATTACAATTGAACTCTACCATTGTATCTTAATCACAAAACATATCAAACCCATAAACTTTTCAATCCCCTCAATGAGCAGAAAGGCTGCAATTCCTTCATTATCTCTGATGTTCAGAGATGCAACACACATTACCAATATTCAGAAAAACGTAGCAGAGCTACAGATTCAGAGCCAACAACTATGTATAAAAATCCAAATATTGACAAAACATTGTGACTAAAGATTCAGAGTATTAAATATAACAAATGTATTTAGAGCAACTTTGAAGAGAGATGGAAGGAGAAATATTACCCTAATTTGTTTGATACTTTTTAATTCTTCAATTCCATGTTTTTGGCTTTCAGCCTGAGCAATTGAGAAACAATGACACAAGGTACAATTATCCCAGACCTTCAATAAGAATATTTTACCAGTAAACAAAAAAAAAATCAGACCTTTGCCTTCTGCTCTGAACCATGCTTTTCACAGTAAGCCCTGTGCTGCAGCTTGCCACTTGCAGCCCTCACATTCATGTAAAACCCAGCACTTCTCGCACAGGATGGATGAAATGTGGTCTGACAATGGCCATAGCTACACTGCATTCACCATATATAGAACTGCTTAGAAATCATGGATCAAGATAATTAATTCCAAAAGCCCATGGCTATAAGATAAGGTTGGAAAAAAGGGTGGGGGAAGATTTTGATGTTATCATTACCTTTAAGCATACACCATGCTTGCGGCAGCAGATGCAACATGCGTCAACTCCTTTCAACACAGTTTCCTGGCATTCACCAACATACATAGTAAGTATCAGAGCAATTGCATGCTCAAATTTAAATAGGGTAGGGGAAGGGCAAGGTTGGAGTTGCATGTCTTTAAGTAACATTTCCAGACATTAAGAATTATATTTTCAGTTAAAGCACATACCATTCCTTCAACAGCATTTACTTGTCCTCTTCTGAAAGTCGACTCAAAAACCCACTAGAACATATTATACATATAAGTATGTCAAACTTAAGCAAAGTAAGAATTCAAAACGGCAAAACTGGCCCAAAAAAAAAAGGAACACAAATAACCTCAGCACAAAAGGCATGGACCCAATGACCATCTGAAGACTTCCTGCAAGCACCAGTAGTACCACCACATATCCCACATTCCGCAACAAAATAAGGTTTCTCCCAGGAATTTATAGAAGGTTGCCCAGACATTCTACAAGATAAATCTTCACATAATTCACAGTACCATGGACCTGTAAATTCCTTCACACTACGATAGCAGTTCAAGTGAACAGCAACCTGAAACAGATAACATCATTAAGAATAATGGATCAGATGCTAAGTTCCTGAAAATCAAAACGGTTTGCAGCCTTGAAACCTTGCAACCGGAGCAGACGAGAATTGGGTTCAACATAGTTTCAGATCGTCTACAGATATCACATAGTTTGGGATGCTCCTTAGAAAAATCTGCATCTGGTAGACCACAATCTGAATGTTTTTCTGATGAAGTCCTAACCATAGCTACTCTTGAAAGTGTTTCTTTGGCCCGTGGCATTGGCTGAGAGCAAACACCAGTCCTTCGACTGAAAGCATGCTTTAAAAAATTCTGAAAATAAATATAATTGATCGTTAATAACAACCACAAATTATATTACCTTGAGATCAGAAATTTTATTCACTACAAACATGTATATAGGACCTCCGGCAGTGCAGATTCTTCAAAGGCATCCTTCCGCAATGAAGAAACCCTAGATGATGATGATGCTGCTGCAGTTGCAGCCACCAACACTGCCTGTGCTTCCTTGTGCCTTCTCTCTTTTCTGCCCTGCTTTTTTGCTTCCCTAAGATCACGGACATACTGGTTAAAAAGTACAGCATCCCATCTTTGCTGGTGTGTAGCATCAATCTCCTGCGGAAGACTCTTAGCTATACTAGAGATTAAATTATCTGCAATTATAAAGTAAAACACAATCACATATTAATATGATCTATCAAAAACTAGATGGAATTTAAAGAATTGTTTTAACTGATGAATTAACTTAAGAATTCAATGATAAAGAACATACCAGCAAACTTCTTCCTTGCAACTGCATTCTGCAATAATCTATGCTGAAGATATATTAGTTCACCCTCCACTTCATCTTTTGGACAAGATTCTAATAAACCCATATTTCTAGCCATAACCAATTGCTTCGTATTTACTTTATCAGCCTTACATATGTCACTGCAAGTTACTTCTGGATTTTGGTAACTAGAGCCACCACTAGGCCCTGAGAATCCATCCAAATAAAAATTTTCTTCCTCCCTTTCACCTGCAAAAGGTCGAATCTATTATGACTGATCTTAAAAAAATGTTGGAAAAAAACAAGAAAAGACTTAATGCAACTCACATATAACATCCTCTGAAAGGAACCCAGCATGAATCTGCAATAACTTTTTATGGATGTATGGGTGAATGTAACAAGAGTTTCCTTCAATGTTCCTGCATAACAGAAAATGAATATGCTAAGTGGAACCCATATCCCCTTAAATTGAAGCAGAAAGATTGATACAATGATAGGAATAAAATATTAATTTGCCATCACCATCCACTACAACTCTAGTAAACTGCCTACTCAGCTAGCAAAACTCCTAATAGGCACCAACTAAATGTGAATTTCATCATCACTGCATCACAGCCATGAGGGATATCGTAAATTCCAAACTTAACAAAGGGTGAGCTTGAAAGATCTGTCTTTCACCCACAAATAGAATATGACAACCTCCATTTTCACCTTCACTAATACAAATAATTAGCTTTATTATTCAAATAAAGAAAAACCAGGGGACGAGCAAGTCCATACCACATAGAGGCAAATCAAAACGCCCCATGAAGAAGATGAAACTTGCGAGAGGAGATACAGAATTGATAGAAACAGAGTTTAAAAACAATTAAAGAAGGGGAAGACTAGCAGTGAATAAGACTAGCAGCAATAATGCATTGTCTAGAGTAATGAGATAGGCAATAAGGGGATACACCACATGGCACATCTAACTATGTCTAAAATGGGAAAACAGGCACATAAGCTCAGTGTGATTATAGATAAAAGTTCTTAGTAGAGACAAAGAAATGAAGTGTAGGGACTAAGTTGAAAATTAGACGGAATTGAAACAACCAAATGTCTAATCGGGCCAAATAGATATATCCAATCTCAATAGCTCACATGAAAACCGAAGCAGGTAAATCTGCAGCAGAACAATAAGAATGGTGGTGATCAGAAAAAGCATTAGCAAGCTTTTCTTCCAAAGCACCCCCAGATAAGATTATTTTGCCAGGTTTATCTGCATTCCCTACATAACAATGTGTGGCATAATGTAAATAAATCAGCAAGAGAAAGACCAGATAAAAGAGAAATGGAACTAAATAAACAAAATTTGAATATAGGGAAACCACAAGAATCCTTAAGCAGTCGTATAAGTAGCTCAGAAAAATTGAAAATGAAAATCAAATCTCAAATTTCATCATACATAAAACCATGTAGTTCCAAGTAGAAAAATTTTGCAAGAAAAAGACATAAACTTGTATATCACGACCATAGTTTCATTAGGAGGTCATACCTTGAGAATCAAAAGAAGCGTCCTCAGACTTGGTTAGTTTCTGCACAGAATAAAAATACACGCAAATAAAAAAATTATAAAAAGTATAATTATTGTCCGTCTAAGAGGAGCAAATAGCATAGGAAAGCTCTCAAAAGTCAAAACTAAAATATAATTATACCTCAAATTTTGACTGCAACAAGTACATGAACTAAGTGAATATTGCATATACACTTCCAATCAGAATCACATTGTAATTACAATACACTGAACAAGTAAACAGATAAGAAAAATTAGAAACTTGAAACACCATAAACCCATCAAATGACCATCAAAACTATACACAACTTGGCTCACACCCAAGTTGAAATACCATCAAGAACAATTGATGTTGGATGAAAATCGAGGAACTAGGAACAAGAAAATAATTATTCACACTCAATGGTGAGTTAAAATCCTATGTTGAATAATATGCCTGCATACATAAAACTTGAACAACCTAGCTCTAGTAACTACAAGAGCCCCACAAAGACACTAATAATGAATGGGGTAGTCCCACTAGGACCCCACAATGGAGTAAGATATCCCAAAATCCCAACATACCACTCATAAAATAATCCTAAATTTTAAACTAAGATTCCAAACAACAATTACATGCTTAATGAATTAGCCAAGCAATAAGTAAAATACCCTCATACAACATCACCAACCGTCCAAAGCCAAACAGTGTCATTGAGGCACAGCATTCACAAGACAAATCATCATTCCCTTTATACCTTGTGCATTATAAAGTATTCACCAAAATCAGAGGAAGCTCAGGAGTATGAAACGAGAGAGAGAGAACAAAAGAAAAAAGAGTTTCATAGCAATTCTTTTATGATTCCCAGTCCTGGACAAGTAAGTAATCTGACCAAGCATTTGATAAGCAGGTCTTTCAGACTCGCACCCTTCATACAATGGGCACAAATTGATATAATAAAATCATAATCAAAGTCAAGTACAGATTAGGAAGGAGTGACCCACAAAAGAGCAACTTTAACAAAAAAACATTTCCAGAACTTAGATTATATGTGACTCCAATGTCACATTGCTAATGAGCCCTAACAAGTTGCTTTATCATCATTTATTTTTTTTAAAAAATAACAAATTAAGAATTGTGCATTAAAATATTCAATTAATCAGGCTTTAAAAACGATAATTATTACAAGACAGAATTACCATTTCAGTTGCATCAAGAATGGACGCTTCATTTGATCTTTCAGAATTTTCATGTTCGGATTGACCTCCTTTGGCCTTGTCCATTGGCATTCCGTTCTCACTACACACCACCCCAGATGAACATATTGCTTTGTTATCTTTCCGAATCCTGATATTACCGGTTGTTCTTCTCCTTGATGGCACTGACTTACCAGCAACAGGATCTGGCAACACAGAATCCGATATCTGTAGAGTATCAGAACAATCAGTGATTCCATTTTCACCCTTGGATAAGTTGGCAGGCTTGAATTTGACTTTCAAACTTTTCTGAAACGCATTAGTATATACATGAGCTTTTAGCCAATTGAATATTTTGAGATGCACATCAGGGGCCATGCAAGAATCCTGAAAGAAGAAAAAGAAAGAGAAAACTACAAGTTAAAGAAAAAACACTTAAGCACCTCTTGCTGCATGGTAGACTCAATATTTTAAGTCTTACATTAATATTTGCGTTTAATGTATCAGAAGAAATGCCAATCTCCAAAGCTACATCTTTAAGATCAACTTTTCCTCGATCTATCAACTGCCAAAGAGCAACTTTCAATTTCAGGATTAACATCAAAATAATTACACTTAATGCTAAACATGCAAATGAATTTACTTTTGATGCAAAATACCTTTTTCAAAACAACGGCAAAACCAAGGGAGTCAGATGCATTGGCAATTTCATCAGTCCTTCCCACCACTGCAGTATTACTTAGTTGTGGCAAACCACTACATTCTGATGTTTCATGAGCATTTAACTGACAATCAGTCAACATTTCATCCGGTGGTTCACCATGACTCAATTTATCAGGACTACCATCATAAACTATCCCAACATTGTCTCCATTTTGGCATCCAATTTTCAAATTGTGCTGTGTGCCTGCCGGAAAAGATAAATCACTACAAAAAGCTACAGAGCCACCTGAAGGCAAGATGGTGCTGTTCTCCTGCATATCCGAGTGTTTGGAACAAAGGGCCCGCAACTCAATCTAATCATACAAAACATATGACAGCACATAATCAACTCCACAAACAAGGTTGAGATACTTGGAATTAAAGAGGGAAAATGATGCTAAAAATGTACAGCTGTTCCTAAGTTGACCCTAAACATCTTGTTTATTATTTTTTTTTCCTTTCTTCACTAGGGCAGAAATAAAGAATTAAGGTTGTGTTTTTACGAATAAAGCACACTCACATTGTCATGACCTTTTTTTGCCCAAACCTCCATCCTGTGGCTAGCTTCCCTGGCACATAAAGGATGGAAAGAAGACCTGCAGGATCCTGTAACACCACCCAGCAGCAAGGAGTTATAAGATATTAAACGAGGACTTGAAGTGTATGCTACACAATGAAGAATCTCAGCACCAACCACCAAATAACACATCAAAGCTAATTGACCGAAAATAATTACCACTCAAAAGTATGGAATCAAGGAATGCCAAGCCGCGGCCAGCAATACATCAAACAACTGATGGTGTTATGAAGTGTGTTAAACATGATACTTGAAAAGGAGGGGTGAAAGCAGCATTATATGAGGAAAGACCACATAACCAGTACTGAACCACAAATGATATACTACTTTTTGTGGAATAAACACGATACCATGTATTAATTGAGGAGCATCAAGATACAATCTTACAAAACCATCAGAAAATAAACGGAACCAAAACAGCAGTCAATCATCTTCCCTAAATCTATCATCATTCCCCACCTATTGTAAGAAAGGGAGGGGGAGAACGATCACAGATGTGACAAAAGTCATCTAAACTAAAAGAATTTTTAGCCATCGCATCAGCCTCTCTATGTTCTCCCAGTACAAAACTAGAAACACCTCCAATGGACATTTTTGTAAAGCCTCTAGAGGGCTGCTTTTGTAACCATAAAAAAAAAAAAGCGATACCACAAAAGATAAACATATATATGACCTTGTGAAACTTTCTATGCTGTTGTCAGAACAACTTCGTTTTAAAAGCATAAACACCCAGCTTTCAGTAATAGAACTTTCTTTCTCCATAGTTGACACATATCACACTGTTGTTAACATGAAGTATGATATAACAAGGCTGCAAATAAAGTCCTTAAGAGCTATAAAATCAATGCATTGTTTCGTCACCCAGAAAGAGACCAGTGTTCCCGTTCAAAGTCAAATTGCACAACAATATCCCTGGCAAAAGATAAATAAAAACACTTTCTTCATTAGCACATACAAAATGATTGATGAAGAAAAGCCCAGTAGAAACAGACAATAAATTGACTCTGCTGCAAACCTGCCATTTTAAGCAGAGATTATTTTCCCTTTATACAACAGATGCCCTCCAACCCAATAACATGCTTTGGCCATCTCCGTTTATTTTGATTGATTTATTTTAAAGATAAAATTTTTATATACACCTAATTCAAGCCTCCCTCTTGGGTGTAATCCTGTCTAAACATTTTCACCCTTCATCCTGAAGATGTTATGCATTTTAGCAAAAGCCATATCAGAAAGGCAACATGAACCCAATAAGGTGTAACATTATCACCCACCGAAATACTGATTCAAGTCACAAGTACACCTAGTCTAAACCAATGAAGCCGGATCAGAAGCTACCTTTTAAAAACCAAATTCATGAACATCCTATTTCCACTTTAGCTTCAAACATAGCCCCATATCCCATCCGAAGGTCAGTTAAAGGTCATTAGAAGCAGAGTTAAAAAGCACTGAAGTTTTAAATTTTTCATAATTGCTACATCCAAACATCTTATTAATAGGTTTCAAGTGCTTGGAAAACTAAAGAATCCACATACCAAACACCACCTAAAAAATGCTTCATATTTCAATGTATCTCGCCATAGTCTGGCCACTATAATGTAAATGGGCACCAATTCATACATTCTCTTTTGGCGTAACAAACTTAGAACCTCACAAAAAGGGAAGAAAAACAAACATGGAAGATTGTATCATAAACTTAGAACATGACCACTATAAGTATTTTAAAAATCTCCCTTGCATATTCCCACAACTTAACATAGGCTTGTCATAAAATAAATAAGTTTAGTCTCAAGTCCAAATGACTTGGAGATACCCTTAATTAAATCATAAATAGAGGTATTTTACAAAATCTCCCTTCAATATTCCCACAACTTAACATAGGTTTGTCATAAAATAAATAAGTTAACTCAAATATTTAGCCAAATTGAAAGTTTAACTTAAACCATTGCAATAAAATTGATCACCCATTTAGTCTGAGTCAGTAAAAATTTCTTGTCCTTGAATTTTAAGCAGCATTTTGCATTTTTAAATTCTCAAACTTTGATCAGTCAGATGTTTGCATTCATGATCATTACAATTCTAACAGTGTAAGCCTGTACTTAAAAAAATCTTCGCATAAAAACATTGGAAAGTTGATGAATTGACCGGCCTGCACCTTGATACAGACCTTTAAAAGTTAATAAAACATAGAACAGAAGGATCAAATGCTAATTAGCATTGGATAAAGTTAGTTGCATTAACTAAAATGCGTTCACAACACAAACTATTTTCAAAATTGCAGAAAATTACCGAACCATCTCAGTAGCAAGTTCCCCAAAATCCATTGATTATAGACAAATACAAAGATGTGACTAGACGTGAAACAGTGGGCATAATACTTCAAATCAGAGCTCTAACAGATGCACAATGATCAACAGTTCCCAACACTAGAATGTTCACCAGAATACCAGCCTATGAAATAAAAACTGGGTAGTACCAGAGAGCAACAATACATACCATGGCTACATCGAATACATGCGCCAAATTTCACCTTGCAAATATTACAGACTAATTTTTTCCGGGTTTCCTGGATTCCTCCTACATTCATAACAGGCTCCATCTTCTCCAGATCCTCTATATAAACCTCAGGAATCCACAAACAACAAAACAAGTGAGCAAATTGCGCAGACCCAGCACTCTCCTCATGTCTGTGAACAGGCTTTAAAGCACCATCATTCTTTGGACAAAGCACGCAAGGATGCACCATTTCATCAATGTCACCCTTTTGCTTGCACCAAGAGCACAACCAAGACCCGTCTACATCATCTTGCACACCATAGCACTTCTTATGAACTGCAACTTTACAAATAACGCAGACAATTAATTGATTAGACTCTCTGCAGGTGTCTCCCCTGCAGCAATAGTGACACAGAGGAGAGTCTCCATCACAAGGACTGGTCATTAAAAATTTATCCAACCCAGATTCACCACCCAAAAGTTTCCTCCTCTTTGAAGGGCGCTCAGGAATCAGAGAAATCTTATTCCTACGTCCTAAAAGCCATTCTAAACTACTAGACGAATCAAAAGCATCATGATCCTTGTCATCCTGAGCCAAAACTCCAGCAGCAACGCTGTTACTTTCCATGACACGGTCCTCATTCTTCACATCCTCGCTATTTAGGTTTCCATCAGTCTCCTTGTAATCCTCGTAACTAGCTGCATTTGACCTTGGAGCATTTCCAACTGGTGGAACAGAAAAACACTTGCGAGTAGCTAAACTAAAAGAGGAGGATGCCTCCAACAAGGCGTCTATGTCTGACAATTTCAAGTCTCTAAAGTAATCCTCAGTCTCAACCCATATGCTTGAACTTCGCGACTTCTCACATGCTCTAGACGATTTCTTGTCCGCACCCGAATGGGACTTCTTGTGGCGCCTACGACTTTCAGCATGGCAGTTTAAGAAGCTTGCCCACCCACTGGGAAGTGTAGGCACCGTCGACGTAGAAGTCTCTTCCGCAACATCAAAAGGCGAGCGCTCACTGAGCGCTTTTATAGCCTGCGAGTAGTAATCAATTTCAAGTGCAGTGGAGTTATCAGAATTTCCAGGTTGGGTCCTCGGGGATTTAACCGGAACCCTCGAAACCGGGCAAGGCCTGTCCTCGGTTCCGCAACCTCCTTGCGCACCTCTGCCCTTCATCTTCCTCCTCAGGTGACATCGGTCCCCAGTCATCGCCGGCAACAAACCAAATAACCACTTAAGCATACCATCCTTGAAATCCGAACCCTATCCTATGTCCTGCTCCAACCTCGCTCAGGTTGCCCTTACCACTGTGAAGAATCCTGCCTCTAAAAGCCCAATCGAACTTCGGTTTCTGTATTCACGTGCACAGTGTGAGGGGGAGGTTAGGATAAGCCCCGCTCTAGGGTTAGGGTTCAGTTATTCTGGTTCGTATTCTTTCGGATCCGTTTTTTAGACTTTTTTTCTCGCAGTTCGATTTCGCTTTCGAGGCCAGAAAGAAAAGAAAAGGGAAAGGAAAAAAAGAAAAGGATAGAGATTCGCGTTTCTCGCTGGCAGTGGGAGGGAGGGGCGTTTTTGAGAGATTCTTTTATAGGCGGGTATGTTCTAGACTTCCAGTGCTCTGCCGCCACAGGATACTTTCGTGTACCATATATTAATTCACACGTGGCATGTTTATATGACGATCCCCTCGCCAGTTCCCTTGTGTAGAGGGTCACCGTCAACAACGGAGATTCAATTGCTGGGAAAAAAATAGCCATTCAGCAACCGATCTGTGTTTAAAAAGAAAAAAAAAAAAATTAATGGGGTTTTTGATCAAATTTTAATTTTAAAAATTTTAAAATAAATAATTATATTTATTTAAAAATATTTTTAGACTAAATTGTAGTTTAAAATTAAAATTTTAAATAAATTATTGAAATTTTTAGACTAAATTTTTAGATAAATAACTAAAAATTTTTGGCTAGATTTAACTTTAATTGATGATGGATAACCAGTTTCGTATGGATGAGGGGTGAGGCTTAATTTATATTTGGTGACAAGAAGAACGGTTTGTCACGAATGGTGGTGATTTTTGGCAGTGTGATGATGCAATATGTTGGATATTTTAATTATTATCATATATTGGCAGTTTAATTAAAATACGTTGGGTGTGACCCATTTGTTATTCTTGGCTTAGTTGCATTTGTTATCGTGGAGTTCCACGTATATTCTGTTTAATCATTTTTGTATGGCATGTATTATAGGCAGCTGATGTGTCTAAAATGATTTGGCATATTCCCAATCGTGCCCTCGTTCTTGCCCCTGTATTTATTGTGCACCTTGGCCTTGTGTGTTTTTTTATTGAATACTTACTCTTTCAAGTACATCTCCTTCGTTAGCTAGTAATCTTTCTCACACGAATCAAACGGGTATGTTAAGTTAGTTGGGGAACATGATAAGAATCCCCGGTGCCACGCATTAAAATGCTTTTACAGCTTGATCTCTGATTTTATTTTTTTCAAGTGTATGTATATTTTGATTAGAGATAATATATTTAAAATATTATTTAATATATCCTTTAATACATGATGTGAACAGTAATTCTGTCAGCTTACAAAAAAAATTAACTTTTGGATCAATCTCGTTAGTTAATAAATTGTCTTTTTTTTAAGAATTTGATATATTTATCTGGTTTCTCTATTTTTTTACATGAATATACGAGTATTGTTTTTTTTTCAATTTTCTACCAACACGTGTCAATACATCAAGACTTGATATTACGCAATGCCTAACATCATAAGTTGTAGGTGAAAAGAAACACAGAATTTTTTAGGGGTTCAACGATATAGAAAATTAATTACACTAAAATTTTAATGGCAATTTAGCTACCTATAATAATATGATGAAGAATAATAAGGAGCGAGTTCAAGGTCAAAAACAGTTACAACAACTCGTAGGAGGAGTACATAGTGTAATTAGTCGGAGAAATCAAGCAGCAAGAGTCCAGCAAAAGCCGGCGCAGCAGAGAAGGTCTGCCACTCAAGGTTTATGCTTGGTTTCGTCGTGGTCGCGAAGTAAGAAACTAAGAATCATTGAAAAAGAGAGGAAAGAGAACATGGAGTTAATGGAATTATGGGCAATCCTTGGGCCTGGTGTTGCAGGCGCCGTCTTCGGCGCTGGCTGGTGGATCTGGGTTGACGCCGTCGTATGCAGCTCCGTCAAGGTGTCCTTCCTTCATTACCTTCCTGGTTCGCGCAATTTCACTCCCTTTATATCTCCGTTTTTCCCCAAAAAAAACACGATATACTTAACTTATAGGGTTTAAATTACTCGTCTTATGATTTCCCCCGTTTATGTATTAAGGAATTTTCGCATCCTTGGCGGCTTTGATGTTCAACTGCGTTAGGAAAGAAGACATGGATTACTCTCCCTACGACGAAGGCGAGTGGAGGTATGTAATTTATCTTGTATTGGCTTTTTTCTTCCTGTTTTCGTTTCTTCCTTCCTTTCTTCTTTTTCCTCTTTCTTTCCTGTGACGGTGGCTGCCTATTGATCTTAGTTGTTTAGCTCTCCAGTTGACTTTCGTATTTCTTCGTTTATTCGTATTTTCCTGTTACAATTATAGGCTTAAAAGCTCCTAATTATGGCCAATGTCGATCATTATGCCGGCAGTTTGCTATATGTTTATCAGTCTATCCGAAGCACCCGAGAGTCTTCTAGTGATATATTCAGAATGGGGAACTTCTCTGGATTTATATGATTGGTGATTTCATTGACGCCATCCAAATTAAAAACTTCTAAAAGATGTGAATTGACGATTGATTGATACTATCTACATATCTTTTCATTCGACTGCCTCAATCCGGTCTTTCGTAGAGCACCAATAAAAAAAGAAAAAGGAAAAGAAGTCAGAAGGCCTACTCAGTTTTCCAGAAGGCTCGACTGCTGCTAATTGACCAATTGTGCTCTAATGACGCCTGAGTCAGGAACATAGAAGCAGGAAATGTGGCTGTTGTCCAGTTACTAGATTGCTGAACATGCTGTTAACTATATATGAAACACACCTTTTTGTTGTAAATTTATAGTTTTCCTGTACATAGGTTGAGGTCTGGAAAACAGCGCGTGTTGATGATTATATAGGTGATTGGAGTTGGTTTTGGTAGAACTTTGCAAGCAATATTGAAGTGTCCCGATGTTTATGTAAGCGGTACTGGAGTATCCTAAGATTTCTCAAGTTGTGTTTTCTAAAGGGTTCAATCTAACGTCTGATAAGAACAAATACAACTTGGCTTTAGAAGATCACGAGATCCAGTCTTTTATGTGCTGATTTACTACATTCATTGCTTGAAAGTTGCTAGTGGTCACCTGAAATTCGGGAGGGTTAATAAAACGTACATGTGTTAGATATTAGTCAATCATTTTCAGGCCAAAATTATTGCCAACAAGAATAAATGCCAATGTTATATCACGCCATCTTAAAAGACACATGCAATGAGGTCCCAGCCGTGCCATATATGGGGTCACATGGAAATTGCTATGTTAGGTTGGTCCATACAAGAGATAATATTGAAAGTGATTGGGGATAGGGGTGGGAATTTGGGTTGGGCCCGCGGGCCCAACCCGCCAACCCGCCAAAAAATGGCGGGTTGGGTTGCAAAATTTGCAACCCATTTAGATGCGGGTCTTTTTGACCCGCACCCGCCAAGCCCGCACCCGCGGCGGGCTAACCCGCCGGGTTGGCGGGTTAGCCCTTTTTTTTTTTTTTTACTTTTTTTTTTATTATTTATATTCCATATTTATACTTTACTAATTTGAGAATTTTAGCCAAACAAGGGACATTACACTTAATTTATATTAACTTTATCTCATTGAGTCATTTCTTTATATATATATATTTATTTTATTTTATTATTATTTTCTTTGTGATAAATTTATCTATGAATGGTGACAAAGTTAACTAAATAAATATTTTGACAACTTCAAACATGATTTGAATCTAATTAATATTAAAATATATAATTTT
Source organism: Leucaena leucocephala (assembly GCA_037074615.1). Lineage (NCBI taxonomy): Eukaryota > Viridiplantae > Streptophyta > Magnoliopsida > Fabales > Fabaceae > Leucaena > Leucaena leucocephala. Next base: position 2,008,042 of record CM073517.1, on the reverse strand, counting down.
TTTTAAAAAAAGTAGGCATATATATTAAAAAAATTATGAAAAAAATAAAAAAAAATTAAAAAAAAAAAGTTGGCGGGTTGGCGGGCTAACCCGCCAACCCGCTATGGCGGGCTCGGGTTGGGATAATCCCAACCCGCCTGAAAGCGGGCCGGTTAAAACCGGCCCGCTTTTATATCAACCCGCGGCGGGCCAACCCGTATCCGGCGGGTTGGCCCGCATTACCACCTCTAATTGGGGATTATAAGTGTTCTGATTTACTATTTTTACTTTATACCATCCATATTTTATCTTACACAGTAGCAGTAGCAAAATTGCGATTTAAGCTATGATTCTGAGTCACCAGACTTTTGACATGTGAAGTTCCTATTTTGCGTATGGAACTTTGTTTCTAGGGCTCATAGCAGACAATGTATTGAGACAATATTTGGAGTTGATAAATATTTCTCCAGCCATGCACGTTTCACATTTAAAAATTGATATCTGTAGGCCATCTTTCTGTCCACAATCTGTTATTAGGTTGTGACTCTGAAACTGACAAAATAAAAATCATATGCTGTCTTACTCTTTGGCTGTCTTTTATTTAGATCTGACCTTTAACACTCTTTTAAACAGAATGAAGCTATGGCTCTTCATTGCTTACGTCATATCCTTCGTTTCTTTAGCCGGATCAGTGGGTTTTCTGATACAAGATTCAATTGATAAATCTGCCCCTTCAACATGGACAGGAGCTGCTGGTGTTTTGCAGTGTGTGTTCGTCTTGATCAGGCAAGTATTGTTGCGATGTTTAGTTATTAATTGGTGCCCTTTCATCTCTCTTTTCCCTTGCTTGAATGGAAAGACAACGTTTGCATGAGCTTATTACTGTCTGAGAACTTCATGCCTCCAGTTTTAATGCACCAGGTCCGGCATCATCTGGACTCTGAGAGTTCTAAGGGTGTGTTTGGAGTAACTTTTGGAGAATAGATTCTGCAAAGAATAGATTCTGGAGAATAGATTTTGGGAATAAAGATGTTTGGATAATTAGTAGTAGAATCACTTTTTATATTGGTAAATTAACAAAAAGGGTATGATATGATTAAAAGTAAAAGAGATAAAAGATGATAGAGAAGAAAGAGGAGAGAGAAGAGAGTATAGAGAGGAGAGAGGAGAGAGAAAAAGAGAGATAAGAGAAGAGAGAGGAAAGAGAAAAGAGAGATAAGAGAAGAGAGAGGAGAGATGATAGAGAAAATAGAGGAGAGAGGGTGTAAGAAAAAGTAGGGGTAGAATAGTAATTGGATAATCCATAACCTAGGTTTCAAACCAAAAGCTATTTTCAGGGGCTTATTGAAAACCTAAGTTTCAAACCGAGGTTTTGTCCAAAATCAATTATCAACAAAAATTGTTGTTTGTGTAAAAATTTTTCAAACCGTGGTTTTGGCCCAGAATTCATTCTCCACCGCTATGCCAAACACGCACTAAGAAATGAATATTTGAAAGTCTGTTTTCAGCATAATTTTCTCAAAGTGAACATAATTACAGATTGAATTTTAGTATTAACTATTTACCATTAAGATATGTATTTCTGAAGTTTTCTCACTGTTTCTAAATAGAATTTTCTAGACAGTTTGGAAATCAAATCAAATGAACCATATTCTATTGAGGTCTTCTCTTAACTAAAAGCATACTATTTTGCTTTCTAATGTATCACTTAAAAAGTGTCGAGTCAAGAAGACTTGAATTTTCCTGTAGGTCGATCCCGAATCTCGGTTGATCATGGTTCTCTTTGTAACATTAACATCCTCACCCCCGCTTTCTCTTTGCTTGCTTGCAGTGGACTGGTTTATTGGACTTCTCATCCTGAGTAAGGCGAACCAATATATCGTTAGGAGCTTCAAATTCGCATCCTGTTCACGTGAATTGGGAAACAAGCCCCCTCATGTAAATGGTAAATGGTAAATGTAAATTTTGCTAACAATATTGGTTGGTTTTTATTGACGATCAACTACTTTTGTTTGTCCCCTAATTTTTTGAACGCTTGGCCATGACTAAGTTATTGATCCTCCGCGTCAATTGTTTGTTTGGAAGTTTATGTTATTATTGTAGCCCCGTTAGTATAAATACGGGACTGCATTCGAATGCACTGATCAAGTAGCTATCCATGCGTTTACGATTTAAAATAATAGTGTGAATGAGGCAATCTAATTCTTCCTGATTTATAATCTCAACCATTTCTCAAAAAATGACTACAATTTATCTAAGTCCAGTAAATTTTCGGTACTTAGCCTCGCCCAGTTTGGTACTAGGTCGAGTTTGACCTCGTACCAAAATAATACTAAAAATTAAAAATTAAGAAAAGGAAAATAATTACATTCAGCTCCAACAAAATTTTGAAAAATAATGTCAGAATAAAAATAACATTTTGTTAAAGGGAAAATCTTACAATAAATTTTAAAATCTCAAATAATTTTTTTTTTCAAAAAAATGTGTTGTTATTGACTTGTCAAGTATAACTAATAGTTATGAAAGTGTAGAAGATAAAATTAATTTGGAATTTTAGAATTTAAGGGATATTTTTGTGGGATTTTCTTTTCTGAAAAATTATAAATAGTATACATTTTACCATCAGATTAGATTAAGCAGTTAAATTTATTTTTTATTGATAATTTTAAATTTGAAATAAAATCAAATTAAACGATTTTAATATTAGAAGATATCCTTCATAACTATAAAATTAACTTCCTGCCAAAATATTCATAAAAAAGTACAGTATAAAAAATTGGTGGATGGTGGTATGATGCTTTTTTTTATATATATATATAAATATGATATTTTTTTTTTTTACCCACCGGTTCATCGGAGTAGGGGTGCTCATTCTGTCCTGTCTCGGGTTGTCCCGACCCGATCCCGGGCAATTCGGGACGAGTCCGTCCCGTCCCGTGAAGGGTCGGGACGGGACGGGTCTCGGTCCGATCCTCGGGATTCCCGTCCCGTCCTGAATATTTTTTTTAAATAAAAAAATAATTTAATTTAATTTATATTTTTTTAAAAAAAATATAAATAAAAAATAATATTAGTTAGATCATATTATTTATTGGATGATTTTATTTTTCTCTTCCTTATATGTATTTGTTTCTTTACAGATGAAACAATAATTTCTGTTGGTGAAGTGAAAAAATTGAAAAAGTAATTGTGTTTGTAGTATAATTAATGGTATTTATTATTTTAAGTTGGTAATTATAATAAAGAGAATTTAATTTCTTCTATTATTTTTTGTGTTCTAATTATATGTTATTAATAGACAGATTGTGCATAAAATATCTAATAGTTTAATTTTTTTTTTAAAAAAATCGGGACGTCACGTCCCGGTCCCGAACGGGACATTTTCGGGACAGGACAGGACAAGGGACGCAAAATGCGTCCCGTGTACTGTTTCGGGATGGGCCACCGGACGGGGTTGTCCCGGTCCCGTCCCGTGAACACCCCTACACCGAAGCTTTGCCCCGACTACATCCGGATCCGACCCGCGTCGCGCATCTGGCTATGGTGGGTGAGTCTCCCAACGGGGATTTTCTGCGTACGCCAAGGCTCGAACTCGAGACCTCACTTAAGCGATACCGAGCCGCTTACCACTCGGACCAACTTCTGTTTGGTGAGTCTCCCAACCTTGCTTTTTTTTATATACAAAGTGGCATGATGTTTGATTCGGCTCATTGTGGCTGAGTACACCAAGTCCGCTGAGCTATTGGGCTGGGTAAATACTCCTCTAGAGATCTAGCTGGCCAGGTTTTATCCAATCCAGTGCCCAATGAACACATTGGGTCAACTTAATGCCCGAAGAGTTGAATTGCAGTTGGCTCATTATTTAATAGGATGGGAATGTACCCAAAAAAAATGATGGGACCAGCCAATGATAATTGATACAGATAGTAAGGAACGGGCTCGTATCCCACAAAGATGTGAGTTTGATTCCTGCTGTTGTCGTGAGGGCTTCTTTAGTAAGTGATTTCGTAAGTCCCCTGTAAGCGCTCTCTGAACTTTGAGGCTATGCCCTGACTTTGGTGGGGGACTGGGGCCGAACCTATCTAAACTTTTGTGTAACAAAAAAAAAAGGATGGGAACAATTGATCAAGGTGAAAGAATACTGGGGACTTGGCTTTAAAAGGTTAACCTTGCTCAATCGTGTTTGTGATGCGAAAATTGCTTAGAATTTACTGTCTAGATCTAAAGGGTTGTAGGCTGAGGTCTTACTACATATGTTAAGGAATGAAGAAAACTTGCTTCTTGCTCAAAAGAGTGATTCTAAATTATGGAAGTTTGTGTCACAACAACAATAGGTGATTGCAAAAAGAATGAAATAGAATATCAGAGATGGTATTATGGTTAAATTCTTCACTAATTTCTGTTCATTCCTTGATAAGAAAATATAAGAGTTTTGTGTTAGAGATCTTACAAGAGATGAAGAAGAAAGCACTATAGATGATTAGGTGAGGTATGGGAGTTGAGACTTTCAAAGATTAGGAAGCATAGTCACAAGTATTATATTTCAACATTTACTCTCAACTTTGCCTCGTATGATACATATTGGTTCTGATATTATGACCTATAGTGCTACTTCAACTAGATTATTCTCCATTAAAAGTGCTTACTCCTTAATAGAAGAGAATGAATAAGACAATTAGAATCCCTTATATAAAGATATCTGGAAATGGCTGGGGGCTGAACGAATTAGAATATTTATGTGGATGACCTTCAACAATAGACTTCCCACCACACCAATATCTAGAGAAGTAAGTGGTCATCGGAATCTCCTTCTTACCCAAGTTGCACTAATGAGTATAAGAATATTTTGCATATATTGAGGGATTATGTCTATGCTAAGAGACTATGAAAAAAAATCTCATTTAGCCAAGGTACACATCATATTTCTTTGTTGATTCTTTAAAAAATTGGTTTGTATTTAATCTTAAGAGAAATTCAGGTAGATGAAGGTAAATAAAATATTACTTAAGGAGTTATAATTTAGAAACTCTAGTTTTGGAGGAATACGGAGGAAAACCTTTGGAACTAAAACATGTTATCTTACAAGTTTCGAAATCTTATGCTCACCCTATTCGCATAAATGCGGAGCAAACAGCAACTTATGAAAACTTAAAATGGATCCCCACCATAAGGATAGTATAAATTAAATGTTGATGGTGCCATATCGAGAACCTATCATATTGTTGGTTGTGAACGTATAATAAGGGACTCTACAAGTAATTAAGTGATGAATTTTACACATTTTATTAGATCATATAATACTTATTACTCTAAATAGTAAGCTATCTTGAAAAAACTTCTACTCACATGGGATCATGACTACAGAAAGATTATCCTTGAGTTAGATTCAATACTTCTTATTGATACGTTAGAAAGGGAGAATAGTACTTAGATTGAAAGCTTACTTTTCCTACCGAAAGGGAGAATAGTACTTAGATTGAAAGCTTACTTTTTCTACCGATTAAACAATCGATTACTAGTTCATAGGTAGTATAGTTGAAATACATTTCAAGGGGGAAAAAACAAGATGACAGATGCTCTAACAACAACAAAAATTTCTAAATCTTCGATACATACTACATATCCATTCCATTTGAGGAAACTACTTAATTCTAACTGTTTAGAATTAATTTTCCCATTAATATAACCTATCGTATTGGGCAATAGCCCTCACTTCTTATCAAAAAAAGAAAAGTAATATGCCCATGTTTGACGATGATGCTGGTCCCAAAAACTAAAGGTTAACGTTGACAAAGTGATTTCTTCTGTATCTCTCTTTACTTTTTTCTTTTTAAAATATACGAAGAGGGTTTGAACTTTATGTATTTTTCATTTTCATTCATGTGATTTTTGACCATTTTCTAGAACCATACACAGAAATGTACAAGGGATATAATGGCTTGAGATAGGAAAAATATCATATCAACATGATCTAAGATTAAAAGTAATCTTCAATTCCTTTTTCCCCGTAAAATTGACCAAAAACATCGTAAACTTTATCTTGTAAAATCAAACCCTCTTGAAAGAAAAGAAAATATCAAAATACCCCAAAAGATGCAATTGCCCAGCGCCTTCAAATAGCTCCTACGCTATGCCTAGCCAACCAACCTAAGTTTTAACCGAAAAAGAGAAAAGGGTTACTAAGGCAGGATTGAGGCACCTGTAACTTATTCCGGATATTTGCAAAATGCAGGTTTCAAAACCCACCCCCTTCCTTCAACCCACATCATCAGCCTTCTATCAAAGCAAAAAGTGAAGAACGTAACTAGCCTTCTGCCACCAAAAATTGAATTTTGGATCAATTATCCACGATAAAACTACATCAAGCATCGGACCCAGAATCAGAAGAGCTTGATTCAGCTGATGCTCCACACAAGTCAGTTGCATAAGGTTCGAACAACCTGGACAGCTTTGGCTGCATGCCCTGGCATAGCTTGAATGTGGCAGCAGGCCCCAACTTCATGAACTGGAAAACAGAAATTCAACAAACAATAAGCAAATCTGATTTTGTTGATTTGGCAGATACAACCTTGAAACTCCAGTATAGATTCCTCCACTTAATGACAGCAGTTAGCAATTCGCCCAATATTATTTTGGAGGGCTCGTAATTATAATCGACTAAAGACACTCATGACAAATCACTTAACCTTTCCTTGGCAAAAGAAAAGCTTGATAAAAGGCAAATAAATTGATACCAAGCATGACAACATTATGAATATAAAATATAAAAAATGAATAAAGAAACCTCGCGAGTCCAATTTATAATGATCCCAAAAAACAGAAAAACTAAAGGAGGGTTAAGTGTTGCTCACCTCTTGATAGAAGGCATTGATCTCCTCTTCTGTAAGGCCTTCATCCTCACCAGAATTTTCCTCCCACCCAAGAGAACGAAGGAATGCAGCCTCTTCCTCATCAGGATGCACAGTATCACTCTGGACTGAATCTTTCTCTTCGCTATCAGGAAATCTGCGAGCCTCTTCATGGGTGTCACCATTAACAGTCACTCCAGCAACATTCGCAAGAGCTTGAGGACATGAAGGAGGACTAACTACATCCCCAGCCAATTCAGCAGATTTCTCCATTGTGGGAGACGAATGCAGGGGGGCAGAATCAGTATTACCAGTAGAGGAGTTCATCAGAGTTTTCTTCTTAATGAGATTGAAAAAATCATTGCGACTCTGCACTTGAGACAAGGAAGGCTTCTTATCAATAGTGGAACCCAATTTTGGCTCCACTGATGCTGGCTTCCAGTCAGTGGAAGATTTCAGATTATTGGGGTTCCTCAAGGGTGTAGAAGCAGCTGCAGAAGCAGCCACAAGATTGTTTCCAGATCTGATGTTAGAAAAATTTGTTGGAGATGAAACATCCTTAGAAGTGGGGGAGTGACCATTGTCCCACACCACTGATTTAAGATCAGTAAATTTCCCAGATGTCTTAGAAGCATCTGACTTTGCATTTCCACCACGAATGGATAGATTAGAAATGTGTAATGAGGAGGGTTGCTGTGGCCCACTCTTGCCAGCAACATTCAGCTCAGGAGTTCTGACTGCTGTTTTGGGCTTTAATTTCTCAGAAGTAAGAACCTGAGGGAAAGTGTCACTAAATTACCAAGTTTTCAAGTGTAGAAACTAGAAGAACACACCACAGTCTATAGTTAAAAAAGTGGCACCTACCACAAATGATTGAACTTCGAGAGTTTATTCACCAATACATTAAAAAGTTCTAGCAATTATCAATATCAATACAAAAAAATGGCAATAATACCATGCCCACCATGTGTTGGATTGTTGCCAAACTTCTAAAGATAATTTTTCATTCACAAAAAGAAAATTCACTCATGACAGATTATGATTCTCAGTAATCTAACAAGATCAAGTCCCAAAAGTATAGCCAAAAAGAAAGAGAAAGACACAACGGCAATCAAATGAGACCTCTACTTACAATATGCTGCACCACATGAATTTAGCTGACTAATATACTCCTTTTACCCCAAAAAATATAAATGCTAATCAACCAATTCTACTACATAACAAACTTGATTCATAATTAAGAACTAAAATCGCAATCAGTCACTGTTCCCATTATGTGGAAGACAGAAATACAAAACTATAGCATTATAAGGAAAGATATCATGGTAATATCATTATAGTACAACTTAACAAAATGAGGGATCCCTAGAACACCTCTACATATGGCTATTTTATTACAAGAATAAATAAAAAAACAGTTCATAGTTCTCCCAACAAAGAAACCAACGACGTTAGCCAAAAACCACATCACCTAATTGTGTGTATGTCATTCCTTGATAGCCAAAAACAAAGTTGCTATTTGCTTGACAGAAAAAACCAAAAAAATATGTAGATTTGGAATCTAGAAGTATTATTAAAAAAACAAATTACATGATAAATCTACAAACAGAAGTGACAAAACGGCAATATTTGTCCCATAAAATAATATTTAAAAATCAATCTCCTTACTGAAGCTTTGGGCATCGACGGTGTTACTGGAATTAACTGTCTCGACTGCTTGATCGCCAGTTCCTCAAGCCTCTGAGTTTTGACTGACACCTAAAATAAATCAAGATGCTATTAACTGATCACATATGTAGTTCAATCATTGTAATAACAAAAAAATGAGATAGTTACCCCGGCTCTACCTGGGAAGTAGAAAGAGCACGGGATGGAGTCTGAGCCAATGCTTCAGCCATATTAAGACCAGCTGTTGTACTCATAGCTGCAGGCCCAGAAGTTGTAGAGGTGGGTTGTTGCATTGTTAGAGATCCAGTGCTATTGCTTCCAATTATTGTAGGTACCTCTGCTAGTGCAGATGTCCATCCCTCCCCACACATTAAAGCTGGACTACCAACAGGTCGACTTTGACTTGATGTAGCAGCCAAAGCAGGAGATGAAACTCGTCCTATTTCAGATATCCCCTGCTTCTCTTCAGATCCAAGTGTGGGAAAATCCTTATCGAACACTGCTTTTTGAATGCTACTGCCAATACTAGCCCCAGAAAGTAAGCCATTGCCATTACTACGGTTACTGTAGCCCACAGTTTTTGTATCAACTGCAACTCTTCTAGGAAAAAGCTCACTCTGTTTCCCGGAAACCATTGAATGAGAACGCCGCAAGGGGTCCCTCTCTACTCTTCCAGAAAAGAGGTTAATCAGAGGATCAAAAGAGTCACGATCCCTGTGATCTCCAAAATTCAGTCTCTCTTTCTCCCTATGACGGTGATTTCTGTTGAAATTACTGTACGCATGCTTGGTAGAACCATTGATGGAACTCCTCCGAGAATTTGATGAAGATGACCGTTCAAGAAACGCAGAACGTGGGCTATCAAAATCACCAATACTCTTAGAAGATCTATTCCTTGTGTGTTGAGCAGCAGATGAAGCATCTACACAACAGTGATTATTCTGTTAGGACTTTCTTATAGTGATAATGCAGCTAGTATGAATCCCAAACAACTAAATTTGGCACGTAGATTGATTCATTTAAAGCAACATCTTACAAAAAATCCCAAGTAGAAAATTCAATAACATAAAGTAAATAAAGAATTAATAATAAAATACCTGAGTGAGCAGAGGAAGATGCGGAATGGTGGGCTGAACTGCCAGCCCCAGTGACACTTCCAGCACTTCTCAACCATTCTGGAATTAATGCAGGTTCACTTCGTTCCATAACGAACACTGAACATGATCAGAACTAACACAAAGAGCACATGCACCTTCTTCAACACCTCTAACCCCCTTAAGCCAATATTATACTTCTTCACGCAACTAATGGTTCTAATCCTAACCCTTCATCTTTCTCCTAGATGCCAAAACCAGTCAATAACAATCTGTTTGAGCACGAACTATATCAAATGGAAACAACAGAACTACCGCTCTGAAAATGGATTAATAGACAAATCAGTATCCACCATTAGTTGATTAATAGAAGCTTGACTTCAGGGAAGAACCACTCCAGAAGAAAAATCAGGCAAGATTTGTGTTAGGCTTCCACAGAAAATCTACAATCTTCCCAACCAAACAGCCAACTGCTCAGCAAAGTTATCACAGATTTAAGACGGCAACTGCCAAATAAATACACTGATGTGTGTATGAAGAAGTCAATGAATCCTTCAACAAATTCTCCAGTCAAGCAGAGAACATATCCTCGGACGCATGCCAAAACATAGGAGAGTGCAACATAAGGCAATGTTGGAAAGAAAAAGCTTCTCTATGCCTCCATCTTCAAATAAAGATGGATTTGCAGACGGCTGAGATACTCAGAGATGCCTCATTCCTCCAGCGAAGAGAGAATAAACAATTGGGAGTCCACACATCAACCGGAGAGTCTAAATACGTATTTTAAGACGCCAAAAAGCCCTAGTAGAAACGAAAAGTTTTAGAGTCTAACGCAGAAACGAAAAATCCAGAATTGAAACCCTAGAACCTATGCATGGTCATTGTTGATGAGTATGGAAAACATCCAGAACCTAGGGTTAAAGAGCAGGGGAAAAAATAGGGAAAATTCTAGAAAAATTACAAAGCGAGTGTTAAATAAAAGAGGAAGAGAACAAGATAAAGGAACAAGGAACTAACCCGACACGCAGTGATTGATGATGGATGATAGAAAACGTAAACGTTGTCAAAAACCGCCAAGCGAATTGCCGGTTGAAAGGGATGCGTTTTCAGCGACAGAATTAGAGATAACAAATAAAACAAGTATGATTATGAAAGAGAGGAATGGGGTTATCGTATTCGGAGAGGAAAATAGGGTTTTGTTACGAAAGAGTGCGAGGTGTGGAGGTGCGGGGTGAGTGAGAGAGAACGTGAGAGAATGTATAATTTCTGTTAGTTTCGGATGCTCAGTATCAAACGTATGAAGAACAGCCTCTCCTTCTAACAAATCTTAAATATTTTTTCCCCATTTATTTTAATTTATTTTTCTGTCTTTTTTGCGTTACTTAGTCATAGCCTTGCCTTTCACGACTCCACCCGGACCTTCTTCGACCCTTTAGGTTTTCCTTTTCCTTTTTTTGTCATCTTTTTATCTGAAGCCCTAATTTTTTTTTTGGTGTTCATTCATTTAAAAAGGCCCTAAATTGATGATATAACGATATATGGCCAATAATTCTCCTTGATCATGACGAACGGGGTTCATTAAAAGAAGCCATCGTTTTTATTTTTTTGACCAGGGCCTAAATTGTTGATATATGGTCTACAAATTCTCCTTGACCACACCGAATGAGGTGGCAGCTCACATCGCACAGATTGTCGATGGCGTGCTGGTGATAAGCAGCACACAAGCACGTCCACCACGTTGATGAAAATATCTAATTTGTATTTAAATCTTAATTTCTTAAATACTATATGGCCTCCTCGCATGCTGTCTCTATTGCCCTTACGCACTTTTACATCACGGTATATTAATAAATTATTAAATATTCATCCAAGATACAATTTATAATATAATTCTTATTGTAAATTAAATCTTATATTCAAATCCAATATATACATTTGGGCAAAAATCAAGTAGGCATAGATAAATAAAAACTACTACACGTTTTTTGTTTTGATTTTTATGTTTTTTTTAAATATAACTCTTGGTTTTTATGTAAATCTTGAAAGAAGGGAATAAGTCTAGGGAAGAATGTTTTATTTTTCTAACTGTATTTTATCATTTATAGCATATATGAATATTTTATCAATAATTTGCAACCAAATTAAAAAAAAAAACAACGCGAACAAGACAGTGAGTTAACTCAGTTTGTTTTCAATACGATACCAACAAAAATCAAAAGAGGCGCAGAGAAATAGGGTAATATTGTATTAACTTGAAATGTTTGGTTAATGCTGATTTATGTGTTCTATCTCTCCAGAATGGTGATTAATTTATATTTGTTTAGAGGTTTTTTTGAATGAGCCATGGAAAGCTCATGCGATCAATGATTTCCTGAAACATTTCCTGCGAACTCACATTAACACTTTTTAGAAATAAAGAACCATCCATCGCTAATTAATGACTGGGCCAAACACTCCATTTAAACGGTAAGGAACCCCGGGGCGGTTTGATTAAATATGCATACTGAATGTTATATTAAACTCCCACGGATTCAGATATATTCACCGTATTTACCCGTCACGTAGATTACTTATCACATCGTGGCGTGCAGAGATGTCTCTGTACAATCCATATTTCTATAAATATTTAAAAGAAAAAGCAACCAGCTTTCATATACGATTTCCACTAATTGTGTCAACAAATTAAGATGCTCTTCATAATCGTTATATCTAATAATCATTAATATAAAACGTGTCGTTAATAAGGACGAATAATTTTGTTTATTTTTTACATTTTACGCGGCGCACGGAACTAACACAGTACGTCAGTGAACTAGTAAATTTAGTCATAAATTGTATTATATAAAAAAAGAAAAAGAGAAAAATCGCGTTCAAAGTTAGAGCTAAATAGAAATGAAAAATTCCACCTAAGCAATCCGAGTCATCATTTTAGTGGCCCACTTGTGACTGGTTACCGCGTTTTCTGTCTCTTTGGCAACGGCGTTTACCAGGTCTGTCCAGTCTCCAGTCTTAAGCACGCTTTTATATTTTCAACCATCATTTCGAGTTATCCCTGGCGCTGGTCAGCTCGGTTTACCCCTCTCCCGCCTCCACTACATGGTCAATCCTCAACGGCGAAGCAGACGCTGTTTCCGGTTTCTCTAAATATCTCACAAGAAGAAAGCATAAGATTCAATACGATAGCTATCAAGCGCCTTCCGAATTTTGACTGCGAATTCTGATAAAAGCCTGGATATAGTTTTAGATGGATTTAGTTCTCTATGCATCACCTACCTCGATTTTTAGGCCATAGAAAGCAAGCTAAGGGCATGGACCACAAGAAGATCCCAAGAAAACCGAAGCTCGAGCGCCGTAATGCCGCTAAATACTTTGAGTATGATGCTGCGTCATCTTCATCGTCGCTGGACGACTCCTCTGGTTCCCTATATACTCGATCAATGGAGTTTTATGACGGAACCAGCTTCCGAATTGAGGGAGTTGAGGGCGAGTTTGATCTTATATGCAGGAGTTTGGGGCTATCCGGACCAGAAGATTTCGCTATCCCGGCGGCGGCGTGGGAGGCTATGAAGGTTAGGTCGTCTTCGGATATTCTTCCAAGGTTGAAGTTGAAAGATTTGGAAAGTCGGGAGAAGGAAGAGCTGAAAGATAAAGAGTCGAATCAATTAGTGCGTGAATCCGGTGACAATTGTGAAGAAAGGGTTACGATTAGAGATGTGAATGAATCAGCTAAAGACGACCCTGCTGAGACTAGTGGGAGCGGAGGTATCAAGGGTCTCCGTCCGCCGATGATTAGGCCGCCGCCAGGGATGAGGCTTCCAGTTAATGATGACATGTGTTCTACCTGGGATATTCTGAGAGGTCTTGCTCCTCAAGGTGAAGGACAGTCATTGGAAAAGTACGAGGAGCCGAACTTTTCTGATGATGACCAAGAACGACGGAGAGAAACGGAGAGAGCAGAAGCGCAGAAACAAGAAGAAGCAGGAGTACGTGAGGCGGACGGGTTTAATCCGAAGTTAGAAGAGGATAATACATCAAGGCTTGCGGATGTTGTTGCTGAGTTTTCGGGATCGTGTTCGTTTACTACGTCAAACGAAGATGATACTTCTAGCTCCTCCACGGGTCCAAGGTCTACCAATATATCCCCTAATGTGAGATTTAGACGAATTATTGCAAACTGGCAAAAGGGGGAGCTTTTGGGACGTGGTTCGTTTGGGTCAGTCTACGAAGGAATTTCTGGGTAAGTTTTCGAGTATTGTTGAAAATTTCCTTTCCCCATTTTATTTGCGCAAACGCAATACCACTGCCAAGCCTCCTTGCTTTTGAGTTCGGGGCCATAAATGTTTTGGCATTTGTATTTTTTTTTTTTTTGTAGTTCTCTGCTGCCACATCTTCCCATAATATAAGAAAGGTTTAAGGTATTTTTGTTTTTGGACTTCTACCGTCACCGCAGTATGGGATTAGTGTTGGTTAAGGGAGAGGGGTTGGTGCTTTTTTTTTTCCGTTAGGAGTTTATGATTGAGAAGGTTTGGTTGAAGAAAATTGCAGCTTTTGGAGATGAAAATTATCGGGCTATGTTGTTTAGGTTTTAATGTAACAAGTGTAGTGGAGTGTGTATGAGCATATTATCTTTTCAACCCTCCAATTATTTTAACATTGTGTCTATAACCTGCTTTTGGCAAAAAATTTCTGGTCAACAATCTGCTGGGGAAAAGCCTGACGACTGAAGCCATATGTTGTGTTAAGGTCTTGATTGCATGTGAATGCATTGATTAAATGGCTGTTTATTAGGCTCTCTTCTTTTACTTTCCTCCTCTTTTATGTGCCTCGGATGAGGCATTGGCAGTTGCTTCGTCGTTATATTCCTTGGGATCCTCTTGTAAGCGCAGATTTTGCACTGACTAGAAGTTTCTGCCTTTTGTGTCAGAACATGGTTTTGAAGTGTCTTTCATTGATTTTTATTCCTTTTTTCTTAATTTGCCAAGAATGTTTAAGCCTTTGATAACCCTAAACCTTGCGGGTGCCCTTCTTCCATGCAACATGTAAATTGTGGCTTTGTTGAACTTCATTATCATTCATTAAACTAGTTTCCAAAATGCTTGCACCTGTAATTTAGTCATCAGTTGTATGCTACATGAGTGCCAACTTCTGACCTGTTATTCATATCCTTTTATCATGACGGTAGAGATGGATTCTTTTTTGCTGTGAAAGAAGTCTCACTGCTCGATCAAGGGAGTCAGGGACAGCAGAGTGTCTTTCAACTGGAGCAGGTGAAACAGACTCTCTCTTTCTGTTGTTGTTTCTTAAATGATATTAGTAGGGCTTGAATCTTAGATCATGTCTCATGCTTATTACCTGAGTTAGCCCTACTTTGGCCAAAGCTCTTTCTATTGATTTTTTTTGTTTTGGTCAACTCTTCCTATTGATCTTTAACTAAACTATCTGCTGCAATGTCTCAACCCGCTTGAGAGGAGACTAACTCTACACATTCCATCATCGACACTTGTCCTGTAATATATCTTTTCTCTCATTGTGTTTTCTCTCTCTCTCTCTCAGGAGATTGCTCTTTTGAGTCAGTTTGAACATGAGAACATTGTTCAATACTATGGCACAGAAACGGTACTTTCTTCTTTTCTTTTCTTTTCCTTGCATGCCTTTTGATTTGAGATTTATTTCTTGTATATTAAGTTACTGCATATGTTCTTATGCATGTCAGTCTATTGATTAAATATGTTAACTCGCCAATCGCAAGCATGTGATGTACCGTGGAGTCCTATCTATAAGTTTCATGATCTGTTGTATTTCATCTTATAAACACTGTCTGATGGTTAACTTATGTATTCTGCTTATTTTTTGTTTCAGGATGAATCAAAGCTGTACATCTTTCTTGAGCTTGTTACTAAAGGTTCCCTTGCAAGCCTCTACAGGAGGTACAATCTTCGAGACTCTCAAGTGTCTGCCTACACAAGGCAGATTCTGCATGGTTTAAAGTATCTTCATGACCAAAATGTGATTCACAGGTAATTCAATAATTGTTTCCTTGCTTTCATTTGTAAATTGTTTTAAAAACATATTCCTGCTTCTGTGATAGCCTTGGTCTTTAAAGATATTATCTGGTTTCCTTTTCTAGTTTCTAGACAAGTTCCTCATCCGACTTAAGTTTTTACGCAAGGTCACTTGAGGGGTATTGTTTTTTTGGGGTGGGGTGGGGTGGGGAGGGAGGGAGGAGATGATCTCTGATATTTTTATGATTCTTGCCTTAAGGAAACATTTCACTTTTGCCTGCTTTCTTAATAGCAATCTGAGTATCCTTTGAGATTTCTCTGTGCTGTTTTTGGCAAAATATTCTTTCATTGTCATTGCTTCAAATATGTTTCTCCTATATTTGAGGACCATGAACTTTTACATATATTCAATCAAAGAAGGCAACGGGGTGGAGCAGCAAAAGTACTCACGTAATATAAGGGGAAAAGGATTTCTCATCCACTTATTGTTGTTACTGTTCCTTTTTAGTCCCAAAGAAATTGCAGATTAGGAAAAAAGACACACATACAGATAAGTCTTGCAAGATCACATTTAACCGTTTGTTTTCCGGTGTATAAAAAAAACACATTTAACCTTTAATTGTAGAGTTTCAAGAGCTAGATTATAAAAAAAGAGAGCTATTACTACTGATATACTGTATAACTCAAATGTACGTAAACGTATGAGATACATGAGGATTAGAATTTGGACTTTGTATTCTGCATGCCATGGAGTTTTCTCTTTAAGGCAAGCTCATGGTTTCTTTAACATCTTTCCTATATTTCTGTATCAGTTGTGTACTATCGTGAAGCAATCTCTGTAAAACTGATATACTATTTTCTCCCTCAATTTAAGGGATATTAAATGTGCAAATATATTGGTGGATGCAAGTGGATCTGTCAAGCTAGCGGATTTTGGATTGGCAAAGGTTATTTCCCTTCCTTAGTATATTCTCGTTCTACTCTATCTGTTGTTTCTATTATGCTCATTTCAGTTTTAGATTTCTGAATTCTCCTCAATCACGTACCTATTCTAATTTCTGAAATTTCCTTGTGTGGTTGTTTCCTCAGGCAACCAAATTCAACGATGTTAAATCATGCAAGGGAACAGCATTTTGGATGGCGCCTGAGGTAGGCAATAAATTTGTTCTCTTTTGAAGATTTTTTTTTTGAACAACAGGTCAACTTCATTGTAGGATTTTACGGGGTTCTAACTTCTACATAATTTCCTTCTCGGGAGTTAGTTAGGTGTTGTGATGCTGAATCCCTTGCATGGTTAAGTTATTCTAGCTTATGTTTTTGACATAATACTGGTTCAAGTGCTTTAATTAGTTACCTGTGTGATGGCAGTCCTAGGACTCACCCCTTCAGTTGATGTACATAATTAGTCACGTGGGAGTTGGGAACCATAGTAGGGAAATCAACCATGGATTAACACTAGATTGTACCATATAGTTGCTACAATTTTTCATACAATTTTTGGTGAAGCTTTAACTTTAAAACTCTGGGATGTTTTATAAGCACGAAGTCTCTTTTTTCTCCCCTTTTTCTCTCTTCTTTTTCGGAAGTATGAACATTAAGTTTAGAAAAACTTCTATGAAATTATGGAAAAACATTCAGATTGCATGTAGCGTGCAAGGACTTGAGTAACTTGAAGGGTCATTTTCTTGATTGGCCTCTATCTTATTGCATCTTTACATTGTTTCCTTGCATATGTTTCATGTATTAGTCTTGGAATATATCAAAGGTCAATGTCCAATTTTGCCTCGGAAATTGTTACGTAGGAATAATGTTGTCCTAGAAGTTTTTTTAGGTTCAATATCGCCCTTGGCCATTAAAAATGTCAACGGTCGACATTAATTTTTTAATAATCAACGTTGTTTTTTAACGGCTAGGGCAACTTTACTCCTTTTTAACACTTCCAAGACGATATTTAACCCCAAAAAACATTTGGAACAACATTGTTCCTACGTCAAAATTCTGAGCCAAAGTTGGACCTTAACCCTTATATCAATGTAAATGTTTCTTGGGTATAAATAATGATAATGACACAGTGCTGTGACATATTAGTTCCAAAAATTTGCTGCCCTTGGAAAAAAAATCTTCTTGCTTTACCTTAAATTGCCAGAAATCTCTCTTTTGGGATATTTCAACTTCTGATTTGTCAAGGACATAACTATTAATTTTTAAGCTTGAATATGCAGGTTGTAAAAGGTAAGAATCAAGGTTATGGGCTTCCAGCTGATATATGGAGTCTTGGTTGCACTGTATTGGAGATGTTAACCGGCCAAATTCCATACTCTCATCTTGAGGGGGTATGTATCGCATTATCTGTAACTCTCACTTCCATTATCATTTTTAGCTCATATTAAGGATGCACCAATGAGCCCTGACTTTGTTCCTGCCTTTTATCGCATGCTTATTTTTCCTGTTTTTATTCCTTGTCTCAAAGGCTCTCCAGATTCTGTTTGCGTTTGTTAAATTTTACTATTGCAGTTCAGGCTTAGGCTCTTAGCATTCAGAACCAATGCTTAATTTTCCTCTTATTATTCAATACGTAAATTAACTTATTGAGATTGTTATCTCATCCATCCCAGCTTCTGCATTTGGTAGAAAAATGGCTTCATTGTTCTAGCTATATCACTAACACCTTGTAATTAGTATAATTGACCCTAATATTGCTTTACTATTATCTTTGAGCTTTGATGAATCTCTTCTGACAACAGATGCAAGCATTGTATAGAATTGGAAAAGGTGAGCGCCCGCCTGTTCCTGATTCTCTTTCAAAAGATGCAAGGGATTTTATACTGCAGTGTCTTCAAGTCAATCCAGACGAGCGTCCCACTTCTACTAGGCTGTTAAACCATCCATTTGTCCAAAGGCCACTTTCCATTTCGTCTGGCTCTGCATCCCCTTATATTCCTGGCAGAAGGAATTAATTAGTCAACTCCAACTATGAAACACATCAAGGTAAAGATTGTTACTAGCGATCTGCTTTCCAGTGTCTGTTTTCTGATTTCTCGTGAACCTCGTGGCGTAATTCTCAAATGACAAATTGCATATTTAATATCCATTTGACTTGGTCATATCATTGTACCATGTGTTAGTTATTCTTTTTAATTGACTTGGTCATATCATTGTACCATGATGACATCCGTGACCTTACAATTGGATGTAAATTACCTGCAGTTGGTCTTGGATCCACTATTGCTGCGACTGTTGTGCGTTTGTGACTTTCACAGTGTGCTTGCTTGTAGCCTAATCAATTTTGTAAGGATTGATCTGGGGATTTTAGAAAACCAAGTCCTATTTGAGAATTATGCCTGAGCGAATGTGATCTAATCATCCGATTAATATATGGTTTGTGCATTGTACCAAGGTAAAGTATCAGCATCAAGTGGTGAAATGTTGGCCCCTCCTTCCGGTAAAGTATAGTTGTTGAAAGAATACACAGTTTAGCCCTCGTAGCAAATAGCAATTACTGTAAGAATTGGAAACCCTATTATTTTGTACATATTCATACCAATGCAAGCATAATGTTATTTTTTGTTCATATGGATGTCCCCCAGGCAATTCATTTTATTGTTTGTTCCTGATTTGTTTTTGGTTATATTTACGGTTTTAACAGTTTTATTATGATGCAGAGCGGTGGTCAAGATTGAACAAATGTACTTGTATGTTTGCTCTAATTAATGTTTTAAAAAACGCAATGACAAAAAAACCTTAAAAGAAATTCAATTTGAAGATTTTAGACTTTTTTTTGTACAAAAGTTTTTAAAAAAAGGTTGGGCCCACTTACTATTTAAGGGTATGGTGAATCTCTTCTTCTCTTAAGCGATATTAATGTCGGGTAGGGTGAACTGTTTATTATTTTCAGGTATAAATTTAGGTACTCAAGAGTTAGGATATTTTTTCAAGCGTTATAACTGGAACTATAATAAAATAATATTTTTTAAAATTTAAATACGTTTTAAATAGTTAATAGTTCGTATGTCTAATTATTTTGTCATTAACTCAGCGATGATCGGGGAGAAGATTTTAGACTTAAAATTGATTGATTTCAACAAGGTAAACAAGTTGGGCCGCTGAAAGGTTATGCTAAAATTTTACGCATATTATTCATAACGAAGACTAAAATATTTCTTCGATTAAAATCAAGTTATTTATTTAACACATGGATGGGTCTCTCTGGAGTTTTTACCATTTATATTTCTCTACTAGAGGCGAAGAATTTGTCAATGAAATTTGATAGATTCCTGCAAGGCAGCTAGTAATTAATTACAGACGTGGGAGTTATGCAAATCATATTAATGGATGAATATATGGAATGGAATTCACATAAGTAATGATGAGCTCCAACCCCCAAGGGCGTGTGGTGGGGGAGAAATAGTCAATACCATTTACAGGGCAGATGCATTTAAAATTTTCTTTGGCTCTGAAGAAATACTAATTTCTATATTTTAGAACATAAGGCATTTTTATGTATTCTAAAAGTAGTTGATAAGGTTGTTCAAAAAAATCTCAATGTATATTTAAAACTAATGAGATTTTAGTAATATTTATTTGTTATTAGATTGTCCTGAATATAATTTTGAAGGGAGGGAGTACAAGTGTATGAGGATCTATACTTGTTGTGTGTTTATTTGGCGGGGATAAAATAAATAAAGAATTGAAATGAAGTCCTGTATAATATAATTAATTATAAAAATTCTCATAAAATTATTAGATAATTAAATAGTCTTATCTAAGAGAAATATATTCGAATTATAAAAAAAGATAATTATCCCTATTATAATAGCATGTTTTAGCTTCAATTTTTTTTGATAGGTAAGAAGGTTTTGTTTCATTATAGTAGAGACAATTGTATTTTTTACAATTTAAATATATTATCCCATATTTATTAGGACTATTTAATTATTTGATAATTTTAAAATATTTTTTATAATTAATTATCTTTTATAGAAATTTACTACAATTCTCCGCAAAAGGATGGCATAGGAAAGCAGGCAAAGGTTGAAATGCAGATATTTACTACCCATAGTGTAATTGATTATTGTGGGTTTCAAGGCCGTAACGTCAAGTGGCTGAAGCAAGTAAGAAGAAGAGGGGCCAGCGGCGAATATAACATTGACTGAATATGAAATGCTTGACCGTTAGGTTGTTGTATACATAATTTGAGGTTTTAGAAGGGTCCGTGACATTTTTGAAGAGATCACTACAATTGCACCAACTAGCTAGTTTTAGATGATTCTTTGTAAATATTTTTTAGAATATTATGCGGCTGCCCCCTCCTATATTTCCTATTTCTACGCAATCCCCTTAGTCTTCTTAAGATGTGTTTGGATTGGGAATTCCAGAAAGACATCAATCAACTTGCTACCCATGCAGTTGAGAGCACCCGCATGGAAAATGACCGAGGTAAACTAAAAGTGAAAAAGGCAGGTCAGGCAATAAATGAACGTGTGATTTGGTGCGTGTTTGGCAACAGCGGTGGAGAATGGATTCTGGCTAAAATCGCGGTTTGAAAAATTTTTATACAAACAGCAATTTTTATTGAGAATTAATTTTGGACAAAATCTCAGTTTAAAACCTAGATTTTGAATAAGCTACTGAAAATAGTTTTTTCTTTGAAACCTAGGTTTTGGATTATCCAATTACTATTATACCCTTACTTTTTCTTACACCCTCTCTCTTCTCTTTTCTCTATTATCTCTCCTCTCTCTTCTCTTATCTCTTTTTTTCTCTTTCATCTCTCCTCTCTTACTCTCTTTTCCTCTCTCCTCTCTTCTCTCTACACTCTCTTCTCTCTCCTCTTTCTTCTCCATCATCTTTCATCTCTCTTACTTTTAATCATATCATACCCTTTTTAGTAATTTACCAATATAAAAAGTGATTCTACTACTAATCATCCAAACATCTTTATTCCCAAAATTTATTCTTCCTAAAATCTATTCTACCTAAAATCTATTCTTCCCAGAATCTATTCTCCAAAAATTAATCTAAGCACACCCTTGATCCATTCCTGCGTCCCTTCATAAAGGAAAGAGCAGGTCATGTAACAAATGAGTTCGTAATCTTGAATTTTGATCCATTCCCGTGTGGCCGCGTCAGTAGTCACTAGTAAATAAGAGAAGGAGGATTTAAACAGAAGGATTGCAATTTTTTTTTTGTTGCCTACCCAGTTCACCAGAGCTTTGCCCCGACTACATCCGGATTCGACCCGCGTCGCGCACCTGGCTATGGTGGGTGAGTCTTCCAACGGGGATTTTCTGCATTCGCCAAGGCTCGAACTCGAGACCTCGCTTAAGCGATACTGAGCCGCTTACCACTTGGACCAACCCCCGTTGGTGAAAGATTGCAATTTTACAAAATGAATAAACATCCCTAAAAAATAAACATAGTGGGGAGGGGGAGAAGCCCATCATGAGCCCATAGAATGAAGCCCAAACCCTAAACAAGGCTATATAGTTAGGGACCAGTGGGCTAACTTCCACTGGGCCTTTTGGATAAAATCATTCCATTGAAATGTCTCGGCCCTTAAAGGAATACTTCAAAAACACAAAATAGAGCTGAGGATAAGCCTCTTGCCTTCTGGACGACCGTTTTCTTCTTGTCCTCTCCAGCAGGTGGACAACGGTGGGAAATGGCGCAAACGCTAGCAATGCCTGTAGCACCTTCTCTGTCTGTTATTTGCGATACCCTCGCTTCAAGTTCGCTTTCAAGAAGCGTCTCTTTCCGATTCTCGAACCCTCCTATGGTAACAATCTTAGCGCCGCTGGGTCATTTACCCTATTATTTCTGTTACCTTCTGTCACGTCGTAAAGCGTAATTGCGTTATTGTATGAATATCCTGGTATCATTTCGTTTATGTATATTTTCCTGCCAAGGAATTATTTTGTTAACGCTGGAAATGTTGAATTTTAGAATTTCCGTACTGGATTTCTGCGATTATTATACCCCATTGACCATGAAAATTGTGCAATAGAGGACGATAGGAAATCAGTAACCCAATTATTAGAATCTCAGAGTTTTTCGAAGGATCGGTAGGGATTCGGCGCCCGTCTCTTACTTTGAGATTTTCCGAGGCTATATTTTGGTTTGGTCCCTGGAATTTCTGTCGCTTACCTACAGTTATAATGGTAAAGTGAAAACTCTCGAGTTGAGATCATGAAGCTCTTGGGTATCACATACCGAATATTCTAAATTCATAACTGTTAGTTTTCATAATTGGCGATATCTTTTGAAACTGAATTGAGTGTTGAGTTTTAGAAACATGTGATGATCAGAACGCACGACAATCATGACAATGTTTGAGGTGTTCACTGTGACGTATCATGTCTAATGTGTTGATGCAGGTTCAAGGTCTAAGCATCCAATGTGTTCGTGTTGGAGGTGTAGAGATCCCAAACAGCAAGCGAGTTGAGTTCTCACTCCAGTATATACATGGAGTTGGACGGAGCAGAGCTCGGAAAATCCTGTGCGATTTAAACATGGACAACAAAATCACGAAGGACTTGACTGAGGAGGAACTCATCACTCTCAGAGATGAGGTCTCCAAGTACATGATTGAAGGCGACTTGGTACCTCCCTCTCTTGCTCTCTCTCGCATATTTCAATTTTGTATTGATGCGTTTTGTAAATTGAAGAATCGATCTCTTTGGGTGTTTCAGAGGAGGTTCAATGCACTTAATATAAGGAGATTGAAGGAGATCCAGTGCTACAGAGGGGTCAGACATATTCAGGGGCTGCCCTGCAGAGGACAGCGCACCAAGAACAATTGCCGGACCTTGAAGGGGAAGAAGGTCGCCATTGCAGGAAAGAAGAAGAAGTAATTTGCTTCTATTCCTTTTGAGTAACATTGATGAATTGTCTTTGTTTTTGTGAGAATCGATTTGTATTGCTAAGCCAACAGTTTAACTAAAATTTGTGGTCATGTATTATTCTATATATTTTTTTAAATGAATATCCTGTGAATCTGTTAAAATTTGCACTGCCCAAGAATTTGGTGTGAATATTTTAGGAATCTCTGCAAGAGTAGAAATCAATTGAAAAGTGGATATGTTTAAATGCAAGTGTAATATAACTCAGAAGTTCCCCCTGTTAGTATGTATAGCTTTGTCTGCATTGGGCTTGGGTCTAGCACATGATAGCTACCAGAACCGTCTATTAAAAAAGGCATTCTTGACCAATGAGAGTTAGCACAGATAGTAAAGAACGAGTTTGTATCCTACAAGGACGTGAGTTTGATTTCCGCTGCTGTTGTGAGGACTTATTTGGTAAGCGATCTCATAAATCTTCTGTAATTACTATCTACTGAGTCTTGGGATTGTGCCCTGATTTTAGTAGGGGACCGGTGCTAGATTTACCTAAATTTTCTTGTAACAAAAAAAAAGCATCACTGGGCTTGTAAACAACTGTGCTCTTGAACTTCAATACAAGATTATATTTTTCAACCAACGGGGGTTGGTCTGAGTGGTAAGTGGCTCGGTATCGCTTAAACGAGGTCTCGAGTTCGGGCCTTGGCGTACGCAGAAAATTTCCGTTGAGAGACTCACCCACCATAGCTAGGTGCGCGACGCGGGTCGGATCCGGATGTAGTCGGGGCAAAGCTCCGGTGAACCGGGTGGGCAACAGAAAAAAAGATTATATTTTCCAGATTATTCTGTGATTCCCGGATTTTTGCACCCCCTATTATGCTTTCCTACAAGCGTTCGCTTAGTCTTATAGAAATCTTTAAATCAACAACTTTGGGATGATTGGAAGCGAATAAGTAAGAAGCTCTAAAGAAAAGCTGTCTAAAAAAGAACTAACAGGAATAAGCTTCAGTTGTGTTCGAGTTAGTTGGATGGGCAAATAGAGTATTATACCGGCGGTTTTTTAGGGCCTAATCCAAAACACGAATGAATGCCTGAATTTTGTCCCTGCTCACCTATTATTTTCCATACCAACAAGGAAGAGAGGGTTTTGATTCATTTTTTTTGTTGGTATACAAATTTTTGAAAAAGAGTTAGGTTTACTCACGATCCAAGGGCAGGGTAAAATCTTATTTTCTCCTAGGCGATACTAATGTCAGGCAAGGTAAGCCGTCTATTACCCTCAGGCGTAAACTTAGGCATTCAAGAATTAGGATGCCTCCCCAAGCGCCGCGACTGAAACCACAACAAAGTGGTACTTCCTATAGATCGAATACGCTCTAAATAGTCGTATGTTTTACTATTTCGCCAGTTGAACCTACGGACGATAGGTTTTGATTCATTTAATTATGATGCCGGATTGAGGGTACAACATTTTTTTTCAAAGATTGAGGGTACAACTGAATGTCAAAAACTCTAATCATCAAATCTTTTGAGGACACACATTCAAAATATATGAACAAGTCAAGAAGCAACACACTCCTGAGTCCTGACCAGTGAATTGGGCCAAGTCCCTGACGTCGAGACCACCAAAACGGGCTCTTCTTCAATTGGGCCCAGCAAACTCTTGCTTTCTCTGGGCCAACCAATCCTCGTTACTCCCGGCAAATTACATCGTCAAAAGGTTTGGTTCCTCTTCCTCTTCCTCTTCATCACTATTTTTAACTTTTTACTAATTAAAGAAAAAGATAGATATATCATGTGAAATTAACAACACCTCTATTTTTTATTAAATATTTATACATTCTGTATCTAACTCTGTAAAAGTAACAACAACCAAAAAACAGTAAAACCCAAACTTTATGAGGAGCAAAGAAAGTGACCCAAGTGCCCCACACAAGTCAGTCTCAGGACCTCCCTGGTTTGTTGTGAACCAACGTTGAGGACCACAAAACAAGTTGGGGGAAGGAGTAGGCAATTCTTAAAAATCTCATCAAATGATGCTGCCTACCAAATTGGTTTTTGATTATTAGGAAGCAAACTCATTCTCCAACCACGTGTCCCAGTCAAGCACGGTCTCCTCTTTGCGCAAACATTAAAAACCAACATTATCTGTTCAGTAACCAAACATACCACGATGCCTGGATTTCTCAATTATTGCCATAAAATCAAGGCCATCTCAATAAATAACGATAACAATTAATCAGAAAAGAATACGTTTGAGTTTACTAACGCGGGGCTTCTTTGTCCTCTTCCTCACGAACCACATTCGTGACATTCCTTGTCTCGTGTACCCCCATTATATCCATTTTGTTTTCCCATTTAAGTGGTCCACAATTTGATTCCCACGCATTTCAACTTTCTGGTCTGATAACGACTGCAAAAAAAGGCATCATATTCATAACTAATGCAAACAAATCTGAACTTCAGGTGTTAACACACATCATGATCTATCAAAGTGAAAATCTCTGGGACTGATAAAATAAACAGTCATTTCCCGAGAAGCCGAAGAAGTAGGGTTGATGAAGACAGCATCTACAAAAAGAAACATCGACACGTCTAGGTGATAATTAAAGGATTGAAAGTAGTGAGAAAATAAAGACCTTAAGATATTATTAATATTTGAACGAATAAAAATATAAATAGATATTTATATAGGTAAAAATATAAATTAATAGGTTAAATTTAAAATCTTATTATAATTTTAATATCTAATATTTATGTTTTAAAGATATGATAATATAATATTTAAATCTAATTTTAAATAATATCTAAATTTAATACAAGATAATTAATAATTAAGATATGAAAATACAATCGTTGATGTCTAAAGACATCGATAGATGTCTAGATTCGCAGAAACCACTTTTTTCTTTACCGTTTTTGGTCCATTAAGAATTTGTGGAGTTCATGATCAGTAATGAACATTATTGTGTGTGGGGTTTGGCTGAGAATGTACTTGGCATCCACAAAAATGGTCGTGGGTTAAGAAGAAAATGATGGGAAATCTTGAAAGAGAAGACCTCAACCTAGAACGACAATGGCTTGGCGTGATATTGTGGAATATATTGTCACGCTTGTCTTAGCTTTCATGCATTCCAAACCTGAGAAATGCACATTCTCAATCGCTTTAACCCTTATTCCCTTTTGTCTGCTACCGTTTGTCAACAGTAGCCACCAACACCACCATCGAAGGATTCTATTGCTGGCAATTTAAGACAGAAATTATTGATTCTCCTTTTCATCTCAAGATATATACATACAACTAGCCCTTGCCCTAGTCACCCTGACATCATCTATCGCTATATTCAATTTTTTATCCTCCCTTCATAAAAAATAATCGACATAGGGAAAAGGGTTATCATTATATATCATAGTTTTTCAGTGAATGGGTAGCAATAGAGCTTGGCCGCCATTGTTGGCAGAACATTCTTTAGTGAAGTGGAAGTTGTAAAGGAATTGATCAATGGGACCTGATTGTAGATATTAAATAAGCACTTGTAGGGGATGGCTTGGGAGTAACCTGGGACAACATGATTAAGGTTTGTGTTTTTAATCATTTGTTTATGAGTTGAGAGTGGTTCCTCCATTAGTTTCCAATCGAACAGAGATTGAATGGAATAATTATGGAGGATAGAAGATCCCATTGCTGGAACCTGATGTTGGGATTGAGATTCGTCTTTTATAGACACCATTACATTGCGGTGTGGGCTCAAGCCGCTTTTTCATCATAAGGAGCTTCTCGTTAAGAGTGAGGTCCGTGAATCCCACCAAAGACTAGCATAAAACTAACAAGAAGATTTGATGATGGCACAAAATCACTCTCACGCCACGTTATGATTAATAACCAGTGGCAGACAGACATATACATGTAGTCCTGTTTTAAAAAAACATGGGTTGTATTTCTAAATCGTGATTCATGATGTCGCATGCTTTGTGATCTCTGATGTTTCTTACTTTTGTTTCTTACTGTTTTCTGCTGCTGCTTCTTAAAAATCTTGAGAATGAATGAATGAAGAATTGAAGAGTGTACGTGTGGGCGAGGGTGCCCATAGCATGTAGTAGTATTCATTATTATTCACGATAACAGATATCCAAGTTCTATCACCATCTAAAAGCCCCACCATACCATTTGTTTTCTCATCTTTTAATTGGCCTTTGCAACAAATAAGCAACTATCTCCCATGAACCATAATCATCATTTATAGTTTGAAACACAAGATGAGAAAATAAATTGAAATGGGTTTGCTTGAAGGAAAGAGCAGGAATATGAGTTTATGGAAAGCTAAGCGAGAATAAGTTCAACGGCCCCAGCCGGAGGCGGCGACTGTGCCTGCTGTCTATATGAACGACGACACACTGTACGAACCCTATTTATGAACCATGTGGTTCCGACAAGACATCATCCAGCGCCACCACATTTAAACTCTCCGTACTACCCAGTTCTCTCTCTTAATTATTCTTCTTGTTTTTTCTTAAAAAAAAGAAGAAACCCACTTTTTCATAACATTCACTCTATTTCTTACTACAGTGAAGCATGTGGATGCAGTTTATAATAATAGCAATCTAAGCTGAATTGAATTGGCAGTCTCTTGGTTGGCTCTAATGTCCTTAAAATACTGGTTCTGGCTTGGTCTCATCACCTGGCCGCCCCAAGTTTGTTTGTTTTAATAAATAATTCTCTCCTTATACTTAATATACAAGTTGATCTTAGTTTTAAATATAATATCTTGTTCTTATATTTATCAATATTTATTTAAATTATTCTTATTATTATCCCCTCTATAATAATCAAGTAAAAGACGAAGAGAAATTAAAAAATATGACTAAGGTGTTCTAAAAAAAATATCATATTAACTATTTTTTTGAATCTAATCAAATTAATTAAATAGATTATATAATAAGGATAATTAATTAGATTTATAAGGTAGGATTACGAAATCAGATATAAATCCTAGGTTAGATTATGGTGTTGTGGCCACGTCTATGTAAAGAATATGGCCAAATTTTAGGTAGTTGTTGGGCACAAGCCACCGCACGTTGAAGTTGAGAGTCAATATTATATTGTTGAAGCGGCCTTCTTGGTATTTATAAGAATAGCACTAAGATGGTGTCATGAATAACTTTAAACGAAGGGGGGGGGGGTTTATGTGGCAAATAGTAATTGTCAAATGAAGTGGTACAATCAGCATGCACGTGCAGAAAGCGTCGCAGCTCGTGGCTAGTACACTGTACAAAGGGTTTCCTTCCTAAATCCTAATAATATTTGTTGTGCACTACATTCGTATATTTTATTATCTTTGCCTGCCTCAGTTAGGCTTTTATTTTATGATCCTTGCGCTGCTCAATCCTTCCCTTCTCGGTCTTCGTAAATTACTAATTTAACAATTCATATTTGCCATGATATATAAAATTCCAGTATATCAGAGACAGGAACCAAAGAAACAAAGTTTCACGAGGAAGGGAGCGAATTCAAATGTTGGAAAATAAATTGGCGCTGATAAATGGATGGACTGAGCTGGACGTGAAAGCCACGTTTGAAATCCATATGCAACTAATTATGCACTAAGCCGGAAGAGGAACATGTATTCGAGCAGGGTATGGTCCCCACCACTCAATCCGAATTTATTAATTAGCAACTATGTCAGCAAGATACTATCTTACCCTTAAGATGGTCAACAATAATTAATCAATTCTTATATTTTAAAGAACATTTCTGAAGTAGAATATGATGCAGGTCAGCAGGGATCACGCTGAGCTGTGCAAGTGACCTTTTTGACCTCCTGAGTGCAAAGAAGGGTACGCGCATCGCAAGGTGTCACACAGGACCCAACTACCCTTTCAATTAAATTGAAGAGGTGGCAGTGACTATTGACGAGTGCGACTTTCGTAAAGGCTCTTAGCAGTATAAGTATTATTGACGAGTGCAACTTTCGTAAGGCTCTTAGCAGTATAAGTATCTTTTTATTAGATCTTATTGAATCGCAAACAATTACGAAGGCTGGGCGGAGGGATAGGAGAGGCCTAAGTAAAAAGAGAAATACAAATATTTATGAATGAAGAAGAGGAGATAAATGAAGAAGTGGGGGCAACCGCATCTTTCTCTGCTTTTCATGCCTTCACACCCCAACGCCCTCCCTTTCACTGCAAAAGCCTCTCTTTCCTCTCCTCTTCATTTTTCATTGCTCCTCTCTCTTTTACCCCACTTACACATTTAATTAACCATGCCCCCCACAATAATGTATACCCAAACAAAAAAAAAATCTTGGCTATCATTTATATATATACTATATACGAACTATACAATTTCCTTATTTTAGACTATCCATGCATTTGGATATCATATCATATCCGGGAAACATTAAGATTTGCTCCCCCTCTACCGATCTCACATCATCCTATCCCATTCTGTAACCCAAAAAAAAATTCATAAATCCCTTCCTCCGTAATTTATATAAAACATTAACAAGAACCAAAACGAAAACCCCCTTCAAATTTCTCTCCAATCTCCATCTTCCATGTACAAACTCCCACCCCCAACAGCGCAAACCATAAGGCTGTATCTTCAAAATTCGGCCGCAAGCAAACCCTAACTCTTGGCAATCTTCCTGATGATATCAGAGGCAGGAACAGAGGCGTGTTAACCAGTTGGTCATATTGGAAGTCCCCACCTCTGCCCAGGGTCTCCAAAGCTGAAGCTGGTTCCAAGATGTTGCGATTGAGCAGGTGAATTTAACCAGAACGACGATCATTCCATCTCATCATTATTCACCACTACACGTCCTCTGTGAAAACTCTCCCCACAAAATCACGGAATCTCTTCGAATACAGCTTTGGATCAACCGCAGATATGGAAGTGGAGTCCACTTGCAAAGATTTGTAAGCTCGCTCCAACTTCTTGCTGATATCATAATCTTGCAGAATGTCAATGATCCCAAAATACAGGACCACATCATATGTCTCTCCACATCGATAAGGGGTCAGATGACTGATACCACCCATGGTGTATTGATCAAAATCACTCCTCCGAGTCATTCGCTCTGCTCTTGCCGGCATATTGGCTCCTAACCTAATCAATGATTTCCTGAAACACCAAGAATACTTTTCAGCACATGTCATCAAATGTGAAAATATGCTTGTACAGAAATAAAATGCGCATATATGTATATGTATATATGTATGTATAAATATTCAAATAAAACAGCCAATTTTTATGCACTGATAATACAATTGTGACTGAAAAGTAAAACAAATTTAAAGCTTTCAACCTTACTACCCTTATAAAGATAATGGAAGTTGAGTGTATATAGGCCAATATATAGAATAAAAAATTGAGAAACAAACAAAAAAATCTTCAAGGGAGAAACAATCGTTATTGAGCCAAGAGAAAGTTATAATTTATTATTCTAGTGAAATTAGGACCACAACCTGCATGTTCCCCACAAACAACTGTTACCTGCTACATTAAGCCTGTTGACTTGCCAGACTAGTATGCACTGTTTACAGGTCTACTCCAAATAATGTTTTGAATTTATCTACTTGCACTCAGATGGAAGTTTTGCTCAAACTCAACCACAATAATCCTCTCCACTCCCCAACCCAAAAAAAGACAAAAAGAAGAAGAAGAAGAAGAAACCTTGTTTCACTATGAAGCAACAAAATAGAGGCATATTAGTTATTTTATGTAAACAGAAACAAACCAGGGAAACCCTATTCTTTCAAACTAAAGGTACATCAGATGGCATGTGAAACAGCTATCAAGGAACTGGAACACATTATGACATACCGGCCAGATATAACTCGATCCCTATCTTGAAGCTCAGCTTCAAGAAAGCGATATCCACGCATGAACTTTTCAATCTGATAAGAATCCCAATTTCCTACAAGCAGCAAGACATTTGCTATTTAAAATTTCTAATTCCTAATGCAACAAAAAGCTGATCTACCAGAAAAAATAAAGATGGATCAATACCTGTGCGCATGACAAATGGTGACAGCCCCATTTTGTCATAATTATTATCATCACGAAAGTGAAGGCCAACCAGAAGACTGTAATCCATTATACCCTCAGACTCCAAGAACTCACAATCTCTCTCCATTTGCCTGGACATAAGAGTATTGAAATATCATAAGATAGTCTAATGATTATAGCAAACTGCAAATTAGCATCACAGGAAACTCCAGATAAAGCACACAACTGATGTCAAAACTTACTTGATGAAATCCTGGTACCAATTTTGCTGTAGGCGAAACACAAAATTGAGATCAAGGTCCTTCAAGGTTGTAGTCTCGTCAATCTCCTCCTCAGGCTTATCTGTTATTCGGCCATGAGAAGATCCTTTCAAGTCAAATCGTCTATGGATTGGATATTCCGAGCAGAAAAGATTCCCCATCACAATGAACCGCGTCTGGCCTCCAAGAACAATAAAGAATCAGATACCAAGAAGCTTAGACCAACCCCTTAAAACAGACAGAATAAAATATCTACCAAGCCATACCTTTTGTCCTCCAATTGGTTTGACACAGTGTACCCCATAGAACTTCGTCACGAGTGAATTCTCATATTTAGAAACATGTTGGTAATAACTTCGAAGCATCCGAATAAGCACCTAAAAGTTAATCAAAGTCAAAGGTGAATCAAGTTGTCCATTTTGCCAAGGTCAGACTTCCTATATAAATTCTTAATAATGGATCCTCTTCAAACCAAAAAATAAACTAATGGTTACAAAACTAGTATTGAAAGCCCTCCCTCTTCCCAATGCCAAACTGACACCTGTCTATCCTGATTAGAGTAGAACTGCCGAATACATGAGAATTGAAAATAAGGCCTCTCAAACTAGAGAGGAAGCATAACCATTATGCCATGGGATATTATTTGTTCGAAGAAAGTTTTACAAATTAACGATACTATACGCTACTAAGAGCTCTCAAATTTGGTAGCATACAACTTAATTTTCAGACATCCATAACAAACTTAGCTAACCTTGACTTCAGATTTCTTCACTGTCTTTATCATGAATCTGTCGTCCTGAGTCATGTAGAAGATACTTCCACTCTTCCCCGGAGAAGAAAGCTCCCTAAGGGCATCATCACCGCATATAGCTAACATGTAATCAGCAGGATCCACCCAAAAAAGCTTCCTCAATTGCCTGATATCCAAAAGAATGTCCAGTCAAAAACACTAAATATGATATTAATTGTACCATTGCAATGCTAGTATCCAATGCAAAATGCAAGATTAGCACAACTTATCCTCCTTAGTTAAATTATCATGCTAACCAAAACGTAAACAAGAATCAATTAATTCCAATAATACAGAAAAACCCAGCTATACCTAAAAACCATTGGGCAGTAATCTTTCCACCGGAACTCCGCTGATTGATGAGGTGGTGTATTCTTGGATCCTTCCGGAGGAAACCTGGTCCAGAACTTCTCCTTCGGATCAAAATCACTTGGTTTAAGCTCTCGCAATATTGAAGCTTCCTTCCCAACAGAGTGTCTACACAAAAGAAACGCAAGTCAGCACTTGTCAGAAGACTTAAGAAAACAGTAAGGCCCCGATAAACCCAAACAACAAATCGCCGGCAATTTCTATATTTTCAGATAGAAAGATATACACACCCCTACACTGCTATACCTTATGCCCAATTGC
The DNA here is from genome assembly GCA_037074615.1 of Leucaena leucocephala. Lineage (NCBI taxonomy): Eukaryota > Viridiplantae > Streptophyta > Magnoliopsida > Fabales > Fabaceae > Leucaena > Leucaena leucocephala. Next base: position 1,974,928 of record CM073517.1, on the reverse strand, counting down.
AGATTAAGCATTAAATCATAATTCTTGTGACCCTTGAATATGGTTTGCCCTGGTCTTTTTACCTCCCCGGAGAAACACCAAGAGTTCCGCCGAAACTGCTTTAAATCATCTCGTTCTAACCCCTTTCCATCCCTATAAAACATGGATGCTTCCACATTATCGATGATATCACAAGTTATATCACCCGCTTCACCGTCTGATTCCCATATGCAAATTCTAGGAAAATTCTTCTCAGTCATGCTCCTTCTAGCTCCGTCCACGGACGACCTCTTCCTCATCGTTATTGTCAAATTATCACCCGTTAATGGCCCATTGCTTATAAGATAGTTCTCTTTTCCAGAACCAGGGTAGAAAGTGCCATTCAACTGCTGTATTTCCATATCCTTATTCCAGTCGCCTATATAGCAGCTTCCATCAGGCCAAGTGAAAATCCCTTGTCCTTTGGGAACCCCGTTCTCCCATTGCCCTTCATACCGATTCCCATTCGCCCAAATAAGCACACCTCTTCCAGAGATTACACCGTTCTTCCACTCGCCTACATATTCGTTCCCATTCATCCACACATAACGGCCCTGGCCATCCTGAAGGTTCCGTTTCCACGACCCTTCATATAAATCTCCGTTGGCGTAGCGTTTCTGCCCATACCCGTGTTTCCGATCGGCACTCCAGGTGCCGCGGTATGTGTCGCCGTCGGATCCAGTGAAAGTACCGAAACCTTCCATCCGTCCCGCTTTAAATTCGCCCTCGTATGTTGCTCCTGAAGGCCAAGAAAATTTGCCTTTCCCAGAAGCTTTGCCTCTCTTCCACTCCCCCTCGTACATGCACCCGTCGGTCCACAGGTATTTCCCCGATCCGTGAGGAACATGCCAGGAGAAGCCGCCCATGTAAAAATCACCGTTGGGTAAATGCTTCTCTACTGTGGAAGTCGAGCAATCAGGGGGGATGGGTAGACCCGTAGGGGTGACTCTTCGGGTACCTCCCTGGGAGCGACTCATGGCAACCACAATAACCGGCGGGGAAGGTTTCTGGCTCTCCTTGTCTATCTTATCGGCCTCTAATTTATCCTTCTTGGAGCTGTAAAGAACGTCAGTGGGCTCATCGCGCACGAGTGCTTCAAGCATTTTGTGTTGACGAATGAGCCTCCCAAATCAATGCATTTCCGGCAATCACAATCAGTAAAATCAAAGAAGAGTATATTGGCCGTCTATCCCCTGATGGCTGTCAGCGTATCGCCGGGGAAGGCGAGCTCATCCGTCAATTTCTCTCTCTATAACTTTCTTCCTCACTTTCCCTTTCCCTTCTCTTTTGGTGCTTTGGCGTTTGGGGTAAATGGGTGGGAATCCTACAGAGCGACCCGAGCACAGGAGGAAGGAAGCGGATAGAATAGAATGAAAGAAGGTGCATGCGACTATGCGAGTTTTAATTTTTAAGGGAAACAAATACAAAAATTAAAACCGAAGACAGAGAAGGAAAAAAAAAAAGAGGAGTGGGGAGAGGGGTTTTTTTTGGGGGGGGGGGGGGTGTCAGGAGTGTTGGCATATGAGTTAATTAGTCGGCTTTGCCTAGGAAAGGTGGGCTTGGTAAACAGTATATAAATAAATGGAAGTAAAAGTTGCAGAAGAAGCAGAGCCAGCTCAGCTTTAAATTTATCGCGTGACGAATATACCCTTGCCTGTCTACTATGTAATTTCAAATTCTTGTCTGGGTGTGTTATGCCATTACCCTCTTCGGTATCGGTAGTATCGTGATGTAGCGGAATCGCCTATGCGAATGCGATGGCAAGTCTTTGTAATTCTGACAAATTTTCATGCCCCTTCTCCATCTCTCCTTGCTATTTAAATATATTTACATGCGGGTCCCACCTTCGCTCCGGTTCTGGGATTCTGGCTCACCTTATTAAAGCATCGACGGTTCTCTTCGTGCTGTTAAGTCTTACAATCATCAATATATTAAATTAAATCATCGAATCGGCTTATCCTAAACTATTATACCGCAGTCATAATTGAACAAATGGTTCTAACGCAATTTTAGGCGTATTTTTTTGCCCGTTCTTTTACTGGAATAGGATATTGGGTTGCGGCAACAATCCGGGCCACGAATTTTTATTTATGAAAAAAATGTCTGGTTCCAAATTCCAACAACATAGGAATCTCTTGGTATGGCTGGGAAATCTAAATTATTGGGGGGAGGGGGGGGGTTGGATCATGGGTGGCCGGTGTATTTTGGGCAATTTGATCCTGAAAATGGTGAAATTATTACTATTATTGTGGCTGTCTTTTAGTTATTGTGCCAGGAAAAAAATCTATTGTAGTTCTCTTGGGATGATGACTTTGTATTTGTAGGGTTTCCGTGTTGGTTTTTGGGGCGGTTTCATTTCAATATCAAAATTATGCCCAGCAAGTAAATCCAATAATAAAACAGAAATTATAGAAGCATGGACCTGTTTCATCCACTATGGCCCACTCTGTGTCCCTATATTACCAGTGGCATGTCCAATCGCGACGCCCTTTTCTCTGTTTATAAAATAAGAGAATCAACAGGGACATAATTGACAAATTACATTACATTCCCATGGGAACTAGTTTAGGGAAGGATCCATTCTCTGGAGTCCATTAAATGTCATAGTTTGTTGTTTTTAACAGAATAAATTAGTTGGTATTATGATTATGAGCAGCTCTCTGCTATGAGACGACGTCGTTGAGTGATGAAGAATAGTGCAAATGTGACGTGGGAGGCGCATGGATAGGTATCCAGTGATGCATCAAACGCACATAGCCGACAAGACAGTGAATGGGAACAGAAGCCTGCAGGAGCCTCGCGTTGCGCGTATCGTAACGTGAATATTAACACGCTAAAAGCGCCCCTGGTGTAATTAGCATCGTCCTCATCACTGCTGTGCCCGCGCCATTCATGTTCAAAGCCCTGCCTTGTATAAATATTTAAAAAAAAAAATATTATTAGTTTGTTTGTGTAAATATATTTAGGGTACGTAGTTGATTAATATGTAGATCACCTAAAATATGTGTACTTTCTCGTAAATTTGTCTTGTCAGCAGTAACTAGTCTTGTGGTTCTTTGTCCCATTCCGGTATCGATCGGGGGGCAGAGTTTCAAGTCCCATATGGGGGAAAAAAGATCTGTGTCGAGTGTCTGCACAATTTAGTTGGCAATTCGATTATATATTGAAAACGAATGAAGTTAGGGACTTTCAATTACTATATAATAATTAATAGTTATATAAGAAGATGCACAATGATATATATCATCAAACTGATTGGTCTGCTATTTTCCGCTGCCAAAAGGAGCCGAAAGAATTCATTAATGAGCCTTAGAGGATTACGTGAGAGAGTCATCGTATATTTAAAAGTGATTAACTGAATGTAACCCAAAAAAGAAACGTCGTTATTCATTGAAGCCTGCAAGTACCCATGTACTAGTATATATATTTGGTTACGTTCATGGCCAGCGAAGCAGAGAACCAAGAGTCAACAGGCATCAAACAATAAACACCGACCCATTATTTTTGTTGTTCCTTCTGGTTGACTCAACGCATATCTTAAGACCTTCCTTCTTCACATTCATTTCTGCTGTTCGTTCTGTTCCACGACAACATGGGAGATCTCATGCAGATATATACATATCCATTCGCACACCTGTTACCTTTTAACGATCTTCCACTGCTGCCCCGTATTTTACATTACATGGATTATGTTGTCAAACATACGATTATATCACCTTTGATTTTATTAGCAATAATTAAGTTATTATGGTTTATTGGATAATGACATGAACTTGCGTGTGATCCGATTATTCACCAAATTATAGCCCACAAAAAACATAATGCACAGATGACAGTGACGTAGGATAACGATAGGAATTATTTTGAACAAGAGCCACGGCTCGCATGATTCTTAATTTTGAAAAAATTCAGGTTTGATCACTGTTTGTTACATATCTGAAATTGATATATGTTATTTGGGAAAAGAAAAAAAAAGAACTCTAGATGCACACGGGGCTAAAAATGAAAAACAATTCATAAATCACGATTTGCTGTAGTTAAATGATCTCATTATTATATGCTCCAAACCACAGAGGAAGTCCTTCCTCATAGGAGGAGAACAGTGATATCGCAATAATGCTGTGTTTGGATATTTATGATAGAATGTCTTAATTAGACATAATATGGTAGTTTTAACAACTGATTATTAGAGCTGCCGCAAAAACAAACATGCCCTTGATCAGGAGTGCAAACGTGGATTAATTAGACCACTTTTTCCATTAGTATCACTCGACCTCTCTCTTCGCCCATCCCAAAATGACTGAATTCACAATTCGTAGAGGCCTTTTATCCGTCTCCTAATCCTAATCATGCTTATTTATTAAGTCTTAATAACTTGGAAGAAAAAGAGAATTTGATCCAGAGCTAAGTCCCAAAAAAAGGGAAAGAAGAAGAAGAGAGAAGCAGGAAGGAGTAGGACCCACGTAAGCTGGCGAAATAGCTGTGTTGGGGGAATTAATATAAACAATAAAACGGCATCGTCGCTTTCGGAGACAGACAGAGAGACGTGCCATGCTGCAAACTGCGACTCTTCTTTCTCGTCGTTTCAGGGAACATCGCTTCCCATTCCCCACGTGTCCCCCTCACAACTAACCACTTCTCCCGGACCCCCCCCCCCCTTCAGGCCTTCACCTTCTCCTTTGTTTATTCCTCACCAAATCAAAATCAAAATCAAAACGCTGTCTTCAAGCAAACTCGAATTCCCCTTAATAATTATATCACCCTTCACTAGCTCTTGTTTTATTTATGCAGATATATGATATCATGGAGTTAACAATCATTTCTCAGCCGGCTTCTATACTATAGTATCTGACTTTCAATATATACAACTGAAAATAGAAACACAGCTAAGCCGATTCTCCGGTGGTTACTTCTGAAACCATTCCTAGTATTACTATATTGTACTATGATCCTAGGGTGGACAAGTGTTCAGTTAGCAGATTTTTTTTAATGTTTTTGAGATATCAAAGAATGATATATTTTTCTGATCAATTATTAAACGAGGGGCGGTGGTCGTGACTCATGACAGGAGCTTCTTGAGACGGATGGCCAATGTCCCAGTTCGGACTCGTAGATTAAGTAATAATAATATCCATTGTTATCACCTAAGTTTTGGTCTTTAGTTATAAAAATTGTACATAATGTTGACGGTTTCATCATTCCTCTCCTAACGATAAGTGGCCCTAGTATATTTAATCATAGGATTGATTAGGTCTAAATTTATATGGTCCAATCGTTAATCCACAAGTAAGCAAGAGCTAAGTGAGGAATAATCAAGGATCACTCAGGAGAACGAACACGTACAGAAGAATGAACGTTTGCCTTGCTTTACATAAATTATAAGATGATATTATGCACACATGTAAATTCTGTTTTTTTTTCCTTCCCATAACGCTGGGATATACTATTTTATCTTGTTATTTAGCATGCATGACTTTGAGAGAGATTTATCTAGTTAAAGCCATGTGATCGAGTTACAAAGAAATCCTGTTTTTTTTTTTTATACGTCGAATGACTTCTTTCATTTTACTTCACGTGTTAATGATGAAATCTTCTGCATGTGTGATTAGGTACTTGGTCATACCACCGAGTCTTAGAAACAATCGTGAGTTCATAACAGTCCTATTAGCATCATAATGTTTGAACAAACCTAGAAAATCATTTTTCAATAATATAAAACCTCTAGTAATAAATAGATCTACTCATAAAGTACGAATAATACGACTTATGAAGGAATGAATGAATATGGAGTTAAACTTCTTAGGTAGGTCTAATTTTAATTTACCCCATTGTCCCACACCAAACCCCCCCCCCCCCAACAATAAAGCTGCATAGCATCAATAAGAACAAAACACAGCGTTTACAGACTTTAATTAAAGCGTGCTTCATCCCTCCGAGGCTTCGATAGAATAAATATAAAGAACCTGGATTGATATCCCATCATATTGACAGCAAATGAATTTGTTCTGGATTATAAGACGCTGCAGTGTTTTTTTTTTAAGGAAAGAAAGTCAAATTAAATTGTATCATGATATCAGAATATAATGGAAGACGAATACAAAAATATTTAAAAATAAAATCGGCGAAACCCTCCCATGATAGAAGCTACTATGTTAATGAAGATTAAGAGCAATAATTAAGCAAGTAAGTGGACAGGTGGCGATCACAGAAATGGTCAACGTTGGTAAGCACGTCATGGGATGAATATAATATATTATAGGCAAGGGTCGCTCTCCTGCGTTGTTAGACACTAATTGGAAATCTCCGCAGCCTTTGCCAACCGCGTCTTCTCAGTTATCTTCCAAATAATTTCTTATTTTAATCGATTTTATTCCCTACAGACACCATACCATTAATCTCATGTGTTACGTTCAACATTGCCTATTTTTTTAGATTTAATTTTTCCCCTTTTATTGGCCATGATCTATTCATCTAGTTTCGTACTTGTTTTAGCTAATAAACCAATATATATATATATATATATATATATATATATATATATGTTAGTAGCTTTCAATAATTTCACCCTCGTATCAATGTTAAATCCCGACACCGTTACCGTTATGGGGAGACGGACGTTAATTTGTTATATTTCTCTACCAAATTTCTTGTATAATGATACTAATCGGTTGGATAATTAATAAAACAAAGATAATGCATAAGATATAGATTTTAAAATGCTTATAATTTCCTTCAAATTTCTTGTATACACTTGTGACTGACTTGCATGCTCAAATAATACAGTTGTATGGAAGTTGGAAGATAAAGATGACCTTCACGTAGCTCCAGGGGCTTAGACTTTTCCAGAAGCAGCTCTTCGTTGTGGGATATACCGTTTATTATAAATTTATAATCGACGGAACCATATGCTGTCTTTTTTGTTGTCGTTCGTTGAACTTAATAATACGCAGCTTATTAGTTTTAACTTGCGGACGTTGTGCGAAGGACCGCTTTGGTTTTGCCTTTTTGGGCATTATATATATATAATCTCTTGATAATTTTAGGTTAATGCCAATGTTGGTTGGATATATATATATATATATATATATATATAAGAATATATTTTCCGGTCGCTAGCCTTTGTGGGTGATGCCTTATATGCGACGCAATTTCTGTTCCAAACAAAAAATTGCAAAAATATCAGTAGAAAGTGGACGAGTATGGGACTGTAGATAAGGTTGCGAGATAGTCATATAAATTCTGTAATTATACGAAATATAATATAATAGATACTTTTGGTATTAAGATTATGGCCTTTTGTGAACATACCAAGAAAGTATATGGATGGAAGGCGAAGGAGGGAGAGTGGAATTCGAATTTGTGATGAAGAGCAAATGGTCGGTTGCCCTAGCTAGTTAAGATCGTGAATGGACATGTGACCCTGTTTCATCTTTTTCCCTTTAATTATTTATTTTTTAGAATAAAAGAACGTGACAGACACCCAATACAGGCGTCTCGATATTATCGAGAACAAGGGAATGATTAAGGCAACAATTGTTTGCAGAGGGAGGGAGTCTCATGAATGTAATAACCTCGACTGGTTTTAACTTTTTGGATGCTCATGTTTAAATTTGTACCTTAAAGTAAGTAGGATTATCAGTACTTCCATAACTGATCGCCCATCATCATTAGCCTCGGATTTGGTTCAGATAATCTCAGATCCTGCAGGCTGCTGCGTGTGATTATATAATATATGAATATAAAATCTTTTTAAGACAGCGAAGGGGAGAGGAAGAAGACAATTCAGGAGAGGGTGGAAAGTGATGAGTTTGCAGGTGAATATTCTCTGATGCCATCGTCCTTTCTCTCTTCCTTCTTCCTCCTTTCCACCTCATACCTATGCGTAAGGCCATTATTGTTTTTAGATTATTGCTTAATCAATTCTTATCTGCTTATCTATCTACTGGAGCAGAATTTTCTCTATCTTAGCTAACCCTCCAAAACCAATGTTTTCATTTCAATGTACAAGTGTGCATTTACACATCATTTGAAGATTCCATATCGGGGATTTTATACTAAAGATTTATATGAGTTTGTACATGAATAATAGGGCCAAGAAATAGCTGGAAATCTGGGAGTGGGGTGACATCACCGAGCAGAAGAATCAATGTAGAAGAAACTAGGTGAGTTACGGAGCCGGCCTACTGTTATGCTTTATACGCAAGGAAGCATCAGCCCAGTCTGAGACATGCAACTGTGATGGTCAAAATAAAAAAACATGAGATATTATTATTATTGCTCCAAGTCTCAAACTGTGAACTACGAGTTGCAACTGTGAAAAAGGAGCAAGAGAGAAAAGCAGCTTCCTGAGATGACAAAACTTTTAACAGCTATTGATGAGCATATCTCTGATCCGCTACATCCATCTACATGTGTGTTCTGAGTAATGTAGGAAATGATCATGGGTTTGAAAATATATACTTGAGCATACCAAGGAACCTAAGAAGGAGAAACGTGGAGATGATCAGAGACGGCGGATCTTGTTGTATTATATCTGATGGGATGGATATGCACTTCGCCAACTCCTTCTCGCCATAATGGTACGAATTGAGACTGAAAAAGTGAGGTTCTGATTTGATGAACTGCCTCAATACTGAGACTCGCTTCACCTTCACCTGAACAATTTCATTTAATATTTTTTAGAAATAAACAAGATGTTTAACTATTTGGTTACATATTTTGATATGCACTAAACATGTATGTCAGACAGTTATTATAGTTTTTGGCCTGACATGAGAGCTTGACAATAATTGGTTTTTTACGCATGATCCTGAGCAGTCCATGCAATCAGAAACTTGGAAATAGACATTCACAGCAAGTTGAAATAGAAATTGGTATGGAATAGAGGCAATGACAGGGACTTCGAAGGCGTGAAGTGCGCAACAGATGTGTGGTTAGTGAACGAAGAAAGTGCTTCTTAGATATGCAGCAATCAGCATCAAGTCAAAATCTGCAAACTATCATATTCAAAGTAACAGCACATGCACTTAGATACAAACACTTAGTCAAGCGTTGGAGCAACCAAAATTCACCACCTAGCTAGCTTCCCTAACCTTATACTTCCTTCCCAACACGTCAACCACGACATCTCATTTCCAACATGTTCTATGCAAACAAACCCCATATTTTTATTATCGTCTTTCTTGTCTATATGTTATATTATTCTAGAAGCCTACACCAATTATAAGAATTCTCACATTATTTAAGTTTTCCTTTGTTTCTACGCCTGCCAGCTCATCTAAGTTTTTCATTTTCGATCCCCCCCCCCCTCTTTGTATATAAGAGTTGGAATGGAATGAAGTCCTGGTGGCAGAAAATTAGCAGAAAAACGTCTCAGAATTGGGCCTACATGCATGCACATAATTAAGGCATCATCATCTTTGAACGTTTGTCTGAACTAACCTAGAGTTTGTTGGCAAGGGGAAAAACCTATGCTCAAGTTTCACACGTAATTAACTAGCTAAAGACTTTCAAGTTAAAGCTAGCGAGAGAGATATATTACTGTGCGTTAATTAAGCGACTGCGTGTTCAGTTGTGACTCTTAGATTGTGTGCGTTGCCTGACTCTAGCAGATTGATATATTAGACCGGAGTTCAATATCCTCACTAGTCAAGCGCTAATATTTCAAATGAATTTAAGAGGGGGGAAACAGTAGATGGAAAAGAAGAGATCAGGACAAATTCTAACAGGAAAAAATATCACAGAAGTTTATTGACCGGAAAAAAAAATTCCACAAAAGCAATAATAAGGATTGCAATGTGACAGTTGTTGACAGACGAAGTATGGGTTTGCAAATCTGCAAGGATCGGGGTATAGCAATATAAAGATTTGTTCTGACTCACTGGAAGGATTATGAGAGATTGTGATCCGCATCAACCACTTGTACAAATTCTTCTTTGTCAGATTGAAGAAGTAGAAGTTACTCTCTGCAGTCTCCAAGAAGCACGATCCAACGTGCAGCGGATATTCTCGTCTGAGGAAAGCAACATTAGACTCCTTTTTGACGCCCCCAAAATTCCAGACATCAAGTGCTACAACAAACTGAGTTTTTTTGTGACCTCTTTGTTTTTTAAATTTATAAGCCTAGGCATGCCTGTTTCTTGTCTTCAAAAAATAGACGACCTTAAGATACATTGCAATTAGACACATACATCTTGTCAGCCCACAATGAACAAAACAATACAACATTAGTTGATAACCGTACCGTGTTGAACAACGTCTGCCTGATTGGTCATAAGATGCCTATCTTTAACTGACGAAAAGGTAAGATATACAACTATTTAGAGCGTATTCGAACTCTGAAAAATATTTCTTTATTTTAGTTCCAATCGTAACGTTTGGGGAGACATTCTAACTCGTGGCTCCTTAGGTTTATACCTGAAGATAATAGACCGATCGCCCTGTCCAACATTAGTATCGTTTAAGAGAAAAAAAGATTCCGCCCTGCCCTTGGAGTGTGAGTAAACCCAACCCCTTTCTAAAAATTTTATCACAAAAAATAAACTCAAATCAAACTTCCGCACTAGAACTAATTTCAAACACCCCCATACAAGGCACGAAGAGTAATGATATTCCTACGCTTCAACCTTCACTGTTTCAATTTTCAACTTTCAAGTGCTTTCTTTTTTTTTTGGTATACATGAGGGCCATATGCCCAAAAAAATAAATATGACTAATTCATAAGGGGATTATATCCCAAACACTAAGTGAAAACTATAGACTCTAATTGTGGAGGACAAACATATAGTATCTCCGTAGAATTCAATTCTTTTTTGGCCAGAGTATCTGCAATCTTATTTTGAACTCTCGGAATATACTGTAATTTGATGTCCTAAGATAATTTCAAGTGCTTTCTTCTTGTAAAGCATATCGTCTCAGATCCAAAAAGAGTTATAGGTATTGTGACCAGCGACCATTGAAAAACTGTTCAGTTGATTTTCGGATTTGGGGGAGTGAGAAAGTAAGTACATGTTATAGCTTTGGGATTTGAAAGAGGTGCGCTATTGCTTTATTTTAATCATATGGCCAACTGGAAATCAAGTCTTTTTTTCGTAGGGGGTGGGTGTAATTTGTAAATGTAACGTACATTTTCCCCTTCAGCAGCCTTGTCTTCTCTTTGAAGCATTCATTGATGCAGTTTCATTATGCCCTTACCGTTATGGTGGTTTATGGATTCAGCGGTAGCTTGCTCCCATCGGGAGGTTTAGAGTCGATGAGTTCTAACTTTTTCATTCACTACTTGTTTACCCAACAAGAAGTTAATAATGATTAATGCGCACACAAATGAGAATTGAGGGGCATATAAAGAAAAAAGGGGAGATTACATTATTACATGAATATTGCAGGGCACTCATACAGCACCCTTGAGACGGAAAAAATGGTGAAAAAATTGGGAGAAATTGAGGCTCTCAATCAGAAAGATGGTCAGAGGGGATTTGACCAAAAATGTCAGGGCAAGATTCCCAATTTCCTCGTTCCCTGGCTTCCCAATACCCTCCTAAATAGCGGTAAGTGCCGCTTGCTTTGTCTAAGGTGAACCACCGTGGTTTCCAACCGCTCTCCTGCATCTTCCGAGCCTGCACGCCGTTCAAATATACATCATGTCAACTCAATCCAAGTCTGATCCAATTTTGTAACCAACGACAAGAGAAATGGAGGGAAGTGATCACCTGGCGTTGCCGCTGCTCTAGCCGCAATTTTTCTGAATTCGCCATTTCATACTCCCCATTTTCCAGATACCTCTGGTCTGGCCTCAACCTGGAATCTGTTGGTGGCAGCTTTTCCTGCATATTAAATCAAAGTACAATTAAGAATCTATGTTAAACACGAATGCCAAACTTTTTCAGTACTCATTATATCTTTCAAAGGAAAAAGAAGGACGATAGATTGCAAAACTTAGGACTGTTTCAAATAAAATGAGAAAACAGACCTTCAATCCAGGTGTAAGTTCATTTAATGTGATGGCAAAGCCAGTGAAATTATATCTAGTAGGGAACTTTGGAGGCTTGCTCCGCTTCCACAGGACTCGTGCTTCTGACAAAGAGTCATACCCTTTTCCCTTCACAGCAAAGTCTCCAGAAACATAATGCATACTTTCATCCCATTTTCCGAAAAGAGTTGCCACTGTTTTTCCATTCTTATCTTGAACTATACCGTGTACCTGGAAAAAGAAAAGAGTCAAACCACAATAAGAAAATCCGCTGGTACAAAAGCTAATGTGCAGAGTATGAGTAACAAGTAAGAGTCCAAATGAAAGTTATAGCAATAAAATCCATTGCTTTACCATTGAGAAATCAATAGGGCTTTTGACACTCAGTTCGTTTACAGAATCACACATAACTGCGCATGGTCTTTAATTAGATAACTTGCAGAAATCCACTGCAGGAATTATTTTTCTTTGATAAAGCTATTAGTTGCGAAAGAAGAATAATTTGAAAGAAATCTGAGGCTGCTATACAAAGGATATGCATAAGGAACCTATACAATTGAGGCAACTCGGCCATACACAAAACAATAGGTTCATGTTATAACTGAGAAAGATAGCATCCGTAAAGCAAATAGAGCACCTGGTGGGGATTTCGATCAATTATAGATTGCTCCTTGAATTTCAGTTTACATGAGTAATCTCCATTTCCTTGTATACGCATTGTTCCATAGTGATCACAGTACAGCTTCCCTAATATGAGATTGTATATTGACGTTGTCACCTGACAGAAAAAGGGCAATTGAGATGAAAACTAAACCAAGGCATGATAGCAATAGCAATTGAAGCAGTTTAAATATACCTTACTCCACTGAAAAACTTCCCCATCATCAAATTCCAAAGTCAAAGTACCCACGGGGTCAAGCTGAATTGATCGGCCCCAAAATTTGCTCTTTAGGTTACTATCTCCCCAAAATCTCCAACCTGTGCCTTGACAGTGACATGCAACTACCATAGGATGATGGCTAACCTGAAAAGAAAAATACATATTAATACTTTTCAATAAATTGTAAAACACAAATTTGCTTCTCTCTGAGGCCAAAATTCATAACGTATTATGCTAATATGCTTATTTAATCCTCAAGAATTTATGAACTCAAATACACACCACAGAAACATAATTGTTGGAGTTCTCACGATCCTCCTTTTCCCTACTCTATGTTTTGCTTAGAAAATTGCAATATAGGCACATAGTAAACAAAGATATATCTAAAGTCTGCAGAGAAAAAATACACATGTTAGAAACCATTTATCAAGGTTTGAATTACCTTCTCTGAGAAAAAACGAAGTCCTTTATCTGGGTAATCAGCCTCATATGTTTCCCCTAATAAAGGATTAAATGGTTTGCAAATTCTTCCTTCAGTTGAGGCATACCCAGATACAGCAAAAGCAGCCACGTTAAGAATCCTCATGAGGCTATTACCCTGCATGATATGTCCAATAATATAAAAGTGAGAATGTTGCATCTATGCACACTGAATGAACTAACAGAGAGTAATGAATCTAACTAAATAACAGCATCAGTTATTGTCCAGGATTACCCTTTTTCCCCATTCATACGCTCGATCCAAGAGATATGAGTACTCCATTTCTTCAAAACATTTTTGCAAAGACGAAAGTGGCTCATTGAAATAAACAGGAAGACATACTTTTGTTAGATCCTTTCCAATATTATCCTTAATCATTGACCAAAGACTGACGCCTTTCTCTTTTTCAATAGGGTCAGGCAATTTCTTACGCCGTTTAACATAGGGATAGCTGGTTCCAACTGATCTTATTGATGGATCTACATCCTCTGCTGACTCTATCGCATAAAGTCCTTCATCGTCTGAAGAGAAAGATGAAACCCTATAATCAGAACCATTACTTTTAAAAGAACTCGATGATAGAAAGTCTCGTGTGTCAAAAAAGGCATTGTCTTCATCATCTGTTTCTTCCTCTGCAGCATCATTTCTCTCATTATAATCCTCAGATTCACTTGCACTTCCTTCTGGATTAAAAATGTAAAAAGTGAAAAAGAGAATTGCAAACAACACAATCAAATTATAGTTAGACTGAAATGCTTCTTCAGACTGATGACAAATTGACTTTAGGCTTCCTGCTAATGAAGACCTGTCTTAAGTATTGTACATGAAAGGAAAACTCACAGACACATCTAAACTAAAAGTAGGTTGAGTCTTGATATATATCAAGCAATAAACAGATTCCACTAAGCTTAAGGAACTAATAACTGACAGTGAACAGGCCATCGTACAAAAACTTACCACTAAACTTCTCATGCTTTGATCTGGAAAAAGCCTCTTCATCACTCCACTGTCTTTGGCTCTCATCAACAACTGTATTCTCCAGATCAACTTTTTCTGTCTACAATAAAGCAGTATAAATAATAGTTTCTTACCACACTAGGAAAAAGGAATTCAATGATAAAAACAGTACTTAATCAAAAAATAATGACCAAACAGACCATCCTGTGTGACAAATGAAATCTTATTTTGGGCAAAAGGGAAACCACGGGCAATTCAATAGGTTACAACATTTAGAGCCATCTCATTCCCGGACAACATTGAAACATTCTTCTCTTCCACATTTCACTGAGTCCATACCTATTCCCCCTTTCAAATTCTTTCTAGGTTGAAAATAAGAAAACTTTTCTATCTATGGCATCTATAGATACAAGATAATTCCAGGCCTTCACATTGTATGCTAGGAGAAGAGACCTGCGTTTTCTTGTTAAAGATTAGTGCAGTTGCAAACAAAGACTGCATTGAGAATTAAAACCTTAATCTAGTATGAATCTCATCAATATAACAAATAAAAAAAATAAGGAGCCACCCTTTTCATGGCTTAGCCCATCTCGGGCCCCGTACAAATGCATGGGGCCCACTCTAATTATTTTGACTATTTATGATCTTTTAACGACCATGAAACAGCCTTTTGAGTCCTTGACAAAAAATCAAAATCAGTTATTGTTGTACCCTATAGTCTGCATGCCCTTCAACTGGTTTAAAATATAGAGTGAGATAAATGAACGAGAGACAGAAAAGATAATGACCGGGTCTCAAATTTTCTTTGTGAAGCACTGGATAATCCATTGGGTATATAATAAATTGAAGGTGCGGATTCTGAAAACACCAAGCAATTTTGAATGTGGAATCAATTGTCTACCTACATCCACGAAGTAAAAGTAGGAGGCGGAACCACGTGATACTGACAACATATTGATTAAAGTGAGACTTCCTGTCAAGTCAGAGATGAAGAATAGAAAGAAGCCCATTATGGCGTTGGTTGTAACTTGTGAGGATGCAGAAGCATGATCCAAGGGGTAAAAACAGCTTCAGAAAACAAGAATCAGCCTGATACCCACTCATATATCAGAGCAAACCCCCCTCCCGCGCCTTCTAGTATTATTCTTAAGAAAGAAGACAGAGACGACCCCCCTTTTACTGAGAATTTTAGGGTGTTAAAAATGACCGCAATTTTATGTTGTAGCTAAAACCGATTAAGAGCCCAAGAATGCCCAATTTATTTGACCAAAGTATCTACTTTTCATTAAACGTACCTCTAGCTGTCGTAATGTGTCCATGAGAATCAACTGCTTCTGCTTCAGCAGCACAAGCTGATTTTGTAGTGCTACAAATTCACCTCTCATGATTTGTTCACTGTCTTGGATGGCTTCCTCACTTACACCTTCTTCCAGAAGCCGTTGTCTCAGTTTGTCAGTTGAAATCGTTAGATAGTCCAACGGAGCCATCAGCTCACTGTTGGACATTCGCGGGAACATATCTTTCACTGCCTGCAATGCCTCCACCCATGCCACTCGATCTTCACGGGTCTCAGCCCTCAAGTGGAGTCTCTTAGTTCCAGTGAAAATGGAAAACCGCTTGTCATCTGACCTGCTTTCGCGAATAGTCGAAACCTACGGAAGAAGAGCCAACACTCAATAGAGAAACGAGAAAGGACAGAAATGCAGAGATGAACCTCGATGGAACAGGACATAAGAGTTCCCCGTTTTCATAACACTAGAATGGTACCCAAATCAACAAGTCCACATATTAAATTACTATTTATATCCTCTGTTAGTTAGAACCGGTAAGGAAAAATGCCACACAAAATTGATCTCTCATTCTGGTTCATAACAGAATAGGCAAAGGTTTATATGTGGCAAAGGTTTATTTATTAAAAATGTAAGAAAAGGATCAGAAATTGTATAGTTTCATAATCAGCATTTTTGCTACCAGGGACACGATCATCAATAGAAAGAAACAATTGGAAGGAGAAACAGAAATCAGACTACACCCGAAAATGAACCCCAAATATATATCTGCGTGTTTGTGTTAGTAAAAAGAGACGTGAGCAGAACAAATAAATAAGCATGAAAAATGGAAGAAAAAAATCTGTGACTGGATAGTAGAACCTTGAGATGGACTTCTCCAAAGGGCTTTCGTCGATGCAGGGACTGCTGATGAGGGGAATAAGAACTGCGGTTGCGCGAGATCCTTCGCATGGATTCTTCGCCAATGACCTTAGAACCTTTCTCGGTTTCTTTATTGACGACGATCTTATCGGGTCCGTGGATCTTATAGTAAGAAAGTACGCCGTCTTGAAGGACGAACCATCGAGGTCTCCAGCCTTTACCGTAATTGACCCACTTATACAGTATCCCCGAGATTCCATTCAAAACCAAGTCATTGATCTTCACATCCACCGCCGGTTGCTGCAGCTCTCGCGGACTCAGCCGTCCAGACTCGCTAAAGCCGGTGTGGCTGTGGTTATTGGCGCGGGGAATCGAATCGGATCGAATGGCGGAGGCGGGGAAGGAGGGGGGAAGAGGAGGAGGCATATGGAAACTAGGGAAGGGAGCGGGAGAGGGTTTGACCGGCGAAGATTGATCAGAAACGGCGGAGACGCAGCAGAAGGGATGCATTGGGAATTAACACGGAAGGCGAAGGGATTGGAGGGAGAAGGTGGAACCAGCGTAGGCAGAGAAGATCGGAAGCATCATGTTATAAGCGATCACGAGGATGGAGAGGGAGGAGGGGGGGAGATAAGCGAGAGGAGATATTGGCGTGAGAAATGAGATAAAACGGTTACGTCTAGTGAGGAGTAAACGATGGGTTTACGGGCAATTAAGGGAGCAAAGACGAAAAAGGGATAAAGCGAAGAGCGAAGAAAGCAGAGGAGAGGGACGGTTGTGAAGTTGGGACGGAGTGTGTGAAGGGGGGAAGGAATCGGAGGCACGGTGAGATGAGGTGGCAGGAGGAAGTAGAAGACGCAAGCGAAAAGAAGAAAACCGCCGGCTGAATTGGATGCTCCTCGAATTTTAAATATGGGGCGGTTGGTTGAGAAGAATTATGATGACCCGAGGTGAGGATCGCGTGCGGCGAACCCCACAGGGAGGGAAAAGCCGCCGGCTCCTCCAGATGAAGACACGTGGCCCAGGATCAACAGCACAGATTCCCCGTTTCGAAGCATTGGCTCCAGAGAGCAATTTCCAACTCGGGGATACTCGGCTAATCTACACACAAATTTATAAGATTGCGGTTGGATCATGCTTATAATATTTTGTGGGTGAAGTAGAAGAGAGTTATTTGGAGTTTGGAGGGGAATTGTGAATGAGAAGGGTGGAAGAAAAGGGGAAAGAAAGGAGGAGGGTGTGCAGAAGAGGGAATGTTTGGGGGATGAAGTGGAATTACAGAGAGGAGAGAGAACAACGGGAAGAGGAGTTGTAAATTCGAAGGAAGTGAAGCCAATGATGAGAGGGCTCTTGTTTGCACCAACAGGGCTTCGTCAAACCTTGTGTTCACTTCAACTACGCCGTACGTATGTATTTGTGCGTCGTAATATGCTGCTCATCGCCCAGTTATTAAACCTGAGTCATTGATCTGTGAAGCGTTGGACAATACTTCGACATGACAAGTTGCTCACCACCTAGTGTGATCTGTGAGTTCCGAATCACAGCTAGCTACAATATATTACCTTGTTGAAAATGGAGAGATGAGAGGAAAGAGAGAGTGAAATAGGATTATGTCGCATATATGCAAGCATTATTAGAATGAGACATGGATCTCCCAATATTTTCGCCCTCATATTCCTTTATATACGTATGTTATGTTTAACATGTCTGAAGCCTCCATAATAAATTATTCTCTCCAATATTTATTATAAAAATTAATTTATTAATTTAAATAAATTAAAAAATATAATATAAAGTGTTTAAATATTATTATAATTTATTTATTTATTTATTTATGTATAAATTCATTTTAAAAGTTTAGATTTATTAAGACTGGACAATACACGTTTTCCCATGTATATTTTTATTTATAGTTTAAAGAATGAATGACAGTTTATTAACAATTACAATTTCATGACAAATTTAACATCGTTTAATTTTTTATTGTCGTTGGTTTAAGGATTTTCTTGATATCCATGAAAAATACTCCTACTAGAACCAGCTTGTTTATAAATGGGATCCGAAGGAGTAAATGTGATGTAGGCACAGTTTGAGAAAAATCACGCTCAATGGCATAATTTTGAATGCGAGGGAACCAAGCATGCTTTATGATGAAAGCTAATCCAATCTTAATTAGAAGAGCTAATTAATTTTGTATAGATATTTAAAAAATTAAATAAATTAATTAAGTATGACTAAATCTAACATTTCAAGATGAATTTATATCATATACACTTCAATCTACTTCAATTAATAAATTAGTTATAATTAATTGATTTATTTTACTTTTTAAACTTATATAAAAAAATTATCAATCAATTCTTATAATTAAGAATAAAAATAGTAACACTTAATGCTCGAAGTTTAAAGGACGGAATGTGGATGGGGCAAGAAGTTAAAGCGGATGGAGGAAAAGGAACAGGGGAATGGGAATGGAGTGACTGGGGAGTAATGGGTCCACACGAGAGAATTGATTAGTTCAATAGGGTGGGAAATGATTAGATATAATAGTAATAAATAAAAGGATTAGGTGGAATCTTAATTAGAATCATTCTAATGATCAAATCCAATAGGGAATTAACTTTCCTGGTTGACGCAAGCGCGACTGGTTCTCTCATGTGTATATATACAATACATCAAGAATGTTCGCATCTTCCATTTAGAATATCCCACACGTCTCACACTACTTCATATATACATCTAAGCAAATCTTTTTTTAATTTTCTCGAAAAAAGAAAAGTCGACCCATGCATGGCTCTAACACATTTAGAATCAAGAGACTGGTATTATTTTACTATTCACCGTGGATTTTTTTTTTTTTTGGGTGTGGGGGTAATTAATAATGGAGAGAGAGAGAGAGAGAGTTAAGTAGAGAGGGAGGGAGAGTGAAGAGCGAAGAGAAACATGTTTAATGACATATTCAGAAATCAGAATGCAAAGGGACGGCCCTCCCTCCCCTCCATCACCATAAATGAATTCATCTTTTGGGTCACATGTTGGATTTATTTATTCCCCCTGAACATGCATATTCATTTAACAACGTTGGTAAATCCCATCCCCTTCACAATAAAAGCTTCATGAAATGAAATGACGCGTGACCAATTCCTTGTATGGGAATATCAGGCAAGCTATGCGTATAGGGTTTGACACACACACACACACAACATCTCTCTCCCAAAGACACACAAAGATTCCTTCAAATGTGACCAAATGGTCCAAACTGGTGAAACCCGCAGACATTCATTTTTTTCCTCACATTCTTAACAGAGCTCCTTTCTCATTTTGGCTTTGCCCTCAGAAGGTGGATTCAAATTTAACATCCTTGGCTATCCATTTTTATATATCAGCGTTTCGCCCAAGTCATCTTACATAGACTGGCTTTTCTCAACATGTGTTTGTAACAAATTTCTCATTCTCATATAAACAGCAATTGAGAGGATCTTATATTACTCCCTTCTGTCTAAAATATAAGACTTAATTAACTAATTTAGATAGATTAAGTAAATCAAATAAATCAGTTAAGTATAACTAATATAATAGTTAGTTGACTAATTTAGATAGATCAAGGAGTATATAGTATAAATTTATCTTGAGAGTTAGATTAATCAGTTAATTAATTAATTAATTTATTTAGTTTATTTAATTTATCTAAATTAATCAACTAGCTAAAGATGGAAAAGTATATTGGATTTTGGAGATGATGTTTAAAATTAAACTCTCAAATTGACTTTTCTAAAACATTGATCCCAACAAAGGAGGAGCCCCTTGTGTTAACCCAAATCGCAATTCAACTGCTCTCAACACTGTTTACAGAATAAATTAATGCACCCATGAGATATGGAAGAAAAACGCAAATAAAGTGTAGTTGACAGAATAGCCATTCCACAACTCATGCGTAGAATATCAATATATATATATGTCACTTTCTTCAGCCACTATCAAGTCTTCCTGGGGACAATCTCTTGTGATTGATTCACTTTAATGATTGAATTTTAATTATCATATCTGTTTCGATAATGGTGAGATTATCCCCTTCGCTTCTATCAGCAGAAAATGTAGAATATGGTATTCCAAAGTACCTTTGAGATTATATTGCATGCGCGCCAATTCATCAGTTCACATGTCATTTTATATGCAGGGTTTCAAAATTTTCAAACTGAGGGATAATAGGGTGTTATTGGATGTGCCACTTTAATTTATTACCAAAACGTAAATCCCAACTAACTTGGCCCACCAAGGCCTGCTTCCCCATGTGATCATCGTAAGGATCTTTGACTAAGCTGCTTTTGCTTCCTTTTGGCACTGATCATAATAAGCGATTATCATCTTAACGCCATCTCATGCCTTCTGTTTGTCTTCCAGCACTCAGATGCTTCTTAACTCCCTTTCGCTTTATCATTTATCATTTGTCGTCACTTTTAATCTTGCAAGGACCACTACACTACCAGCAGCAGCAGTTTCAATTTTTTCCCTTTTGACATTTCCACAGTTTCTAAAACCATTCTCCTTATATGATTGATTGCTGCAGTCAATATCCACAGTGTAAAAGTGGTGTTTATAGACTCATCATTTGCTCGCTCATTAACCCCACCTCCAAAAGAACAATACAACTTTCTTTTCCGATTTCCATATCTCAAATTTCTTTTGTCCATATCGAAGACGTGTTGAGGATCTTCGCTATCCCTAAGTCTCTTGTAATCATGTGATGAAGGTAAAATTTTCAATCGCAAACCTTCTTGACAGTGCCCAGAACAACCTTATTATTATTATTCCCTAGGCAGCTAGATTAGATTGTTAGGTACCTTGATTTTTCTTCTTCTTCCTTTGTATTAAACAAAATGGTACAATTGTTATGGTATTATTTAGCATTACAGATTAACATGTGATGGCGACATATACCAACCATTTTCCCCAAACCTGCTGTAACACACTCCATGGGGCTCGAGACGTGATAACAAGTTCGCTTTATTCCATCATCGACCTATTATTATTTCCCTAAACAGTGTAAATAAACTCCATGGTGCTCGAGACAACGTAGCTACCAGCCAATACCAAGTCTTACATTGAATTCATTGTCTCCCATGGAAAGCTACATCTTACTAACCTAGGTGTTTGTTTTCATTACATAACGACAAACAACCCTAGTTTAAACCTCTCTCTCTCACTCGCTCAGTTTACTCTAATTATTTCGTCTTTCATGCTACCATATCTTAACTAATAATTAATGGCTTTGTCAGGTGGGGTTTTTGGCATATGTGAAAACTTTGATGAATGATGATGGAGAGATGGAAAGGTCGACTCCAACCCACTTTCTCTTTTGCTGTCCTTTTGAGAATCACTCGACCACTATACGATCACACGTAGTGACAGACACATAGGATGCTACATAAACATCTGTCTTGATTTTATTGCCTCTGAGCCACATATCGCTTAGGCATTTTGTTGAAACAATGGAGGGTTGTGCATGTGCGCCTATAGAGAACTCTTTTGTTGTTCTGTAGGAATACAGTCATATAAAGACACCAAGACCCAGACCTGTTAAGAAAAAGAACGAGTACCCCACTATTAGAGAACATGTCATTTTACTAGCTTTTGTTTTATCCCAAAAGGGTCGATTGTCCCCCCAATGATTACACCCTTCTTCTGTTTAGAGCCAAATGTTAAATTACAGAAGGAAAGAAGAAGCGCCCTACATGTTTAAAACGAAATCAGACGCTTAGTTCGTGGTGGGATTGAGGGGGATGAATGTCGGTCAACAGAATCTGATGGCGCATCACAATTAAGCACAACGTATTTGGGAGGCGAAGGACAGCATTAGGCAGCAAACAAAGAACCATTTATTCAAATGCTTTCATAGCTGGCGAGGAAAGGGCCACCATATTCCTTACAAATGATTGACAAAGTAATCATGCATTCCAGCCCTACCAAAAGATTGTATTCATGTCGTTTTGGTGGCAACTGTACGTAGTTTTATACACTTTGACTACAATGAACAAAGTTTTGATGATTGGAAAATTTTGTGCTATAACGCCAAGCTCTTGATGCTGCATACAATGTGGAAGAGTTCTTGCCTCGTATGGAGTGTGCTAAGGAATCTTCTTCACTAAAGAGGAATCTTCTTCTAACCAGTCCTTTGAAAAAATCAAAGCTACGGCCGCAAAAGAGGAATAAGTGTTAAGTTATAACAAGGCAAAGCAATATCTTGTTTGAAATTTACATATCTATAAAATCTCCCACGAGCCCCATTCTCTCTGGTAAATGTGCTTTTCGACATTCTATTATTAATTTATTTCTGTATCTTTTTCTACTTTTTTCACCACAAATAAGACTCGTTGTTGTTCTCTACTTTTTTCACTACTAGTTGAATTGAATTAGAATTTTAAATTTATCACTTAAAATTGTATTCAGACCAACATATTCTTAGTTAAAAAATGTTTATCAGGAAATTCTTTATCTCATATATATGGCGCAAAGGGAAAAAATCTAGTCTTTATTGATTAGACAAAAAGTCTAAGATATGTTTAAATTTTACTGCGCATTCTTTTGTTTTAAAAAATATTATCCTATTTTCTAACAATTTTTTTTTAAAAATTCCATATTTTCTCTGTTGCATTAAAAAATCGACTAATATAAATAATCACTTTTAAATATATAAAATAGACCATTTTTAGTAAACGAAATAAATATGATCCTCGAGGGTAGGTTTCTTTTCTCGGCCAAATCCTCCAGGGTAGCATAGGCTTTTTTTCTGTTTTTTTTTACCCGATTCACCGAAATTTTGTCCTAACTATATCCAGATCTGACCCGCGTCGCGCACCTGGCTATGGTGGGTAAGTTTCCTAACGGGGATTTTCTGCATACGTCAAGGCTCGAATTCGAGACCTCGCTTAAGCGATATCGAGCTGCTTACTACTCGAACCAACCCCCGTTATGAGAAATTGTGCATATTTTTTGTTGGTAGCTTAGACCTCGCTTAATCCTCCAGGGTAGCTTAGGCTTTTGATTTAAAGAAAAATTGTGCATATTTTTTTTGGTCGATGTGAAGTTTGTGTAATTAGACATCTTTCAGCTAAGAAAAGAGTAATTTGCCCTTATTGCTACAACTGTTTATTTAATTATTCTTTTTTTTGGTATAATTTTTTTTGAAAATGGGTTAGTTTATTTAATTATTCTTTTTTTATATACTAAAGAGGGCTAACGCTTAAAAATAAAAAAGTTTAAGCTACTGAGAAATTTAATCTTAAATTCTATGAAGTCACTAATTGACACATCTGTATTAGACACGTTTCAAGCATAACAGATATTGATAGACCTTCCTTTGCAAAAGTATCTGTCACTTGGTTTGCTTCTTGCGGTATAAACTGTAGTCTCAACTCCCACCATTTATTTATGAAGTCCATAATTTTCTCAATTAATAAACTGCCTCTTCGCATGACATTATTTTTCCCTAACATATCAATGAGGTATTTGGCACCTGATTCAAAAATAACCTTATTAAATCCTCTATCCCATGTAATTTAGAGTCTCTAAAAAATAGCTCATTCCTCAGATTCAACCGCAATACAGACTCTAATAAACTGTGGTTTTGAGGTATTTAATTATTCTGATCCTCAAACGTGGTGTGGCCGTGAGGGTGGTCGGAGAAGGTGGTGGGCTGAGTCACAACCCGCAGACACGCTGGATCAGACCATACAGCTTTTTGGGCCATGAGACACATAGAGTTAAGGAGTACAGAGGCAGAAATAGGGCTCACTTCCTGATTTCCTCTCGAAGATTTTGGGCCTATGGGCTTTAATTCACCTCAGTGGCTGAGTTCCATAGTTTAAAAAAACAAAAAGCGTGTAACCAAAAAACAAAAAAAGCACGCACGTTATATACCCCGTTTGATTACAAGTTTCTTTTTCTACAATTTTTTTTAAAATAAGTTAGGCTCACATACAATTCAAAATTAAGGCAAACTGTTAATTACCTTTAGACGTAAACCTAAATACTTAAGAGTTATGATGTTTCCCTAAACGCCGCGAATAAAATCACAACAAAATAATACTCTCTAATGATCGAATATATTTTAAATAGTCTTATGTCTCATATTTTTACTAGCTAAATTCATAGGTAATAAGTCGTTAGCTAATAAGTTCCAATAACTTTGTTGGTGGTTCTTATTCTTCGAAGTTCGAATCCAACTCCCAAGTCCCATGCGACATTGTTAGGTGCCATTTTGTCCCTAGAATGGACAATAATATAAATAAATTTTCCTAAACATACTCTCTTTAATCTTAAATATAAAATCTTATTAATTGGTTTGCATGATTAAAAAAAATATATAAATTGATTATTTATAATTAATATGTAGAGAATTTGATATCTTTTAAAAAATGATCCCTACTATTTACCGATTCAAGTTTAATACACATATAAAAATATCTCAATAAATAGGGATGTTCTGTATGAGAAGGAAATGATTAATATAGGAGACCAGAGAAAATTAGACTTTATATTTAAAATGAAGCCAAAACTCCCAAATGAACCTTATATCCAAAATCAAAGATAGTATACCCATATCCATATCTCTGTCTCGTTTGACAAAGGTTCTTTTGTTTCCCAATGTATCTCAATTTAAGTGTCGTGTCCAGCATTTAATCCACTGCTATTGTGTCCAAATTAAGCTTTTCAAACCCACCCCTTATCCCTCCCCTTTTCTAATCTTGAGAGAAATGTTCCCTAAACTGGCGTTCAGCTTCCCTTCTTTATTCCTAATCTTAAATTAAACGCCGTTTGGTGTGCTTTTAACTGACCAGACTCATATTCAAAATTCAAACCAGTGGTATGCTCGATCTAATGCCTCATGCCTGACTGATATCTGTTTAATTACTGTTATTATCAAGCTTTAATACGTCATTTAACTCAAACGCGGCAACAAATAAAGCTCTCACCTTATTGTTCCACCGAGAAAGGTAATTAAAAAGACTCCAACACATGTAAAAGCAAGATGTCAGCTTTCCAGAGTTGAAAAGATTCTCAATTTCCCAGCGAAAGTGAAAATCAAAAGCCCTTGCCCCCCGGTCTTTAGGCTAAGGTGAAACGTAGTTTAAGCTTCTAATGAGCATCGACGTGATTAAGAGGCCACGACGCAATGCAAGGGTTAAGGATGGAGATTATGATGTACTTTAGAGTTGGGCAGGGTCGTGAAAACTTGATTAAGTGGCATGCATGATTCTGAGTGAAAGGAATCCGGTTGGAGAGCTTTCGTAATTTGTGCATGAAAAGACAACATTATGGGGTCATTACTAATTAGCAGAGTTACCTAGCAAATTGTGCAGCGCGCTTAACCCAAGATAAGGTTCGCCTTGGGTTTCTAATAACGACAAACCCAATTAATTATTCCAACCCCCATCCACCCCAAAATGGTGCTTGCGTTGACGCGGTGAAAGTGAAATATAATGACCTAATCATTACTGCACGTATGTAAAATTCAGTTATTCATATACAAGACCATGACATGACCAGAGCATGGTCATGTTAAGAAGAATCAGTTCATCTACTGATAAGCTGACCATTTGCTTTCACAGATAAGCACAGCAGATTTCAAGTTCAAGAGAAGTTCAAATGAGTAGCATATTAAATCCAACTACCACCACCGCCCAAGAAGAAGAAGAAGAAGCGTCAAATTCAATCGCTGAGAGTGGGAATATCAAAGATCAGTGTGGTATTTTGCAGAATGTTTAATATGAAGATAGGACCCATAACCTTCACAAAAGCGCATAATTTAAAAATTAAAGGCATCTCTTCCTTCAACATAGATCAACGGTTGATTTCTGGCTTAATAAAAGGCAGAAATCAAATGTTAGATAGAGCTAAGAAGATTCCCAATGGAAAAACTTGTGTGTACATATTCCTTCCTATTTTAAGGTACTAACAACAAGTAGAGATATTTTATTCCTTTCAAGTATAAAATTATTATTCATTGACACTATTTTTAATATAATAGCTAATTAATTTTTTAAAAAAATTAAAAAAATTAACTAAAATAAATAATTATGACTAGATCTAAATTTTTAAGACAAATTTATATTATATATTCTTTAATCTACTAGCTCTTATATTAATTATAATTAACTGAATTATTTATTTTTTTTAATTTAGAAAAAAAGTCAATTAAATAAGTATCCGAAGTATCAAATAACTACATTCTATCTCCTGTGTAGAGGAAAGACAAATTTTTTGAAAAAAGAAAAAGAAAAAAAAAACACGCAGCTCAAACTAACGATGCCATTACAATACGGGCTCTTTGGATAAAGTACCCTTTCTTACAAATAACTCAATAAATTATGACATTATTTAGCAAATCTATGTATAAAAAGTGACACGTGCGAGCTTCAACTCCCATTGCAAGTACAAGAGCCCAAGCACCTGGTCTTGTTATAAACAAGCTCTTGAGCAGTGTTGTGAAATAATTCCAAAAGCGAAGGGGCCACTTGCATCTTTTCCTACGATGAGCAAACCCAGAACCCAAAGGAAAGACTCCAAACATGTCAACCGAAACCATAATCAGAAAACAGAGAAACAAGCCCCTTGGGCAGCGATAAGAGGCCTATTGCCCTGTAGAACTGTCCAAATTCAGCAGCCGCCGCAGTCGGAAGTGAAACAACCGAAGCAGAAACAAGAGCTAAGGAAGCTACAAGAAGAAGCAGCAGCAGCCCCAGACGAAAGCAGAAAGAAGTGCAAGAAAATGAGATGTTCTGCTTCACTTTGTAACAACACCAAGATCGTGGCAAGGCCTGAAACAGTGACTCCTGATATCAACAAGGTCAAAAGGGCGTCTCAGCTGGATGCATGTAACACGGCCAACAGTGATTCTTCTCATTCTAACAGATCCTTGAAAGCTCCTCTGCTTGAACTGAATGGTGTGGTTGCGTCTGCTTCTTCTTCTAACTCTCTATCTGTATCTTCAAACTCTTCTGTGAGTGGGTCTTTTAGGGGAATGCCGTTCAGGAGGTTCTCTGGTTGCTATGAGTGTCGAATGGTGGTTGACCCTCTTCTTCCTTTCACCAGAGACCCTTCACTCAGGAGTAGCATTTACCCTTGCCCTCACTGTGGTGAGATCTTCATGAAACCTGAAAATTTAGAGCTTCATCAGGCTGTTAAACATGCTGGTACGTAATTTAGTGATTCCTTTTGATTGATATGTTACCAGAAAGATATGTTATTTTTCTTCTGATTTCCTTTAGCTGGGTTAGTTGATCTGGTGTGTGTTCGTATTACATATTTCAGTATCTGAACTGGGTCCAGAAGATACGAGCAAGAACATAGTGGAAATTATATTCCACTCAAGCTGGCTAAAGAAACAATCTCCAGTCTGCAAAATAGACCGCATCCTTAAAGTCCACAACACTCAGAGGACAATTACCAAATTCGAAGAGTACAGAGAATCCATCAAAGCCAAAGCCATGAAGCTTCCAAAGAAGCACCCTCGTTGCATAGCAGATGGGAACGAGCTACTGAGGTTCCATTGCACGACCTGTTTGTGCTCACTGGGCCTAAAAGGCTCCACTAACCTCTGTAACTCAATACCACAGTGCCGCGTTTGTGGCATAATCAAGAATGGGTTCAAGGTGGTCGCCGGAGGTGGAAAAGAGATATTGACGACGGCGACAAGTGGGAAAGCACACGACAAAGCCGAGGTTTCAGGCGACGAGAATAATGAGAAGAGAGCAATGCTGGTATGCAGGGTGATAGCAGGGAGGGTAAAGAAGAATATAGAAGGAGGAGGAATAATGAGTACGGAAGAATATGATTCTTTTGCAGGAGAAGTTGGAGCTTATTCCAATTTGGAAGAGTTGTATGTGACCAATCCTAGAGCTATTTTGCCCTGCTTCGTTGTTTTTTACTCTGGTTTTTGATGTGTCCTCTTGAGTTGGAGCCTAAAGACTGAACCTTTCCTACTATGAATTTCTCTGTTTTTTTTAATCATCTTAGTTAAATCGCTAGTATGTGCCAACGTGAGGATTTTGTGGGAAGGAAGTAATAATCTCAGCTTCCCAATTGAGGGCTCACCTGACTCAGAAGTGTATATTACTGATTACTGTATTAGAATTAAATTTTCAGACCTTTGGTTAAATTGAAAGCTGTTTAATACTTTTATTTAACATATTAATGACGGCCTGACCCACATTAAATAGGAAATTTAAACAAGATCGTATCTTTTTAAGGGTAAAATGACTTACAGAGGTTTTATACTCAATTTTTGTTACAATGAGATCAGAGTTATTTACGGGAGACGGACAAATTCTTAACACAGTCCAGGTTCAGAAAGTGTTCAAGCTAAAAACAGATGAATCGAACTATTGTAAGTGATAAGGACTTGATGAAGAAAAGCTTATTTAATGTTCTGACTTATTATTCCTTGTTTTCTTCCCCGTCAACATCTCATAAATGTGAGTATTCATGTGTTATCATTACGGGTGAGTGAATTACTGCAATGTATTCCTTGATTATCATTACGAGTGAATTACGGGTGAGTATTCCTTGATCCATGAATTACTGCAATGTGAAGATTGAGTTCAGGGGAAGTTATTATCATAGAAAAACATAGGATCACTATGGCATATAGTATTTTCTATAAATCTTTATTTGTTCCAGACCAAAACATAAAACATACTATTTTTACTATTAAAAATTTAGTTTTCTTCTAAGACCGAAGGGAGATCGCCAATAACAAGGAACAATTGCCCTTAGCTCCTTCCGATACCTCTTTAAATAAGCCGTCAGAAAATACAAAAAATGGATAAATGCTAAGTTATGAGGGGAATAGAAGTGCTTCGTAATCGAGACCTGGAAACGTGAAACCATTTTCGTGGCTGGAGCATTTGTGTAGTTATGGGGTAGCGTGGGGTCTAGATTAGCGTGTTGTGTTTTTTCCGTTCCATGGATTCCAGAACCATTTATGCTGTTAGTTGACTCTTGTTTTGTACTCATTGTGTAATGATTTGGGATCTTTTCGAGGTTTGTTGCCTAAAGTTAAGCAACTCGGCATGGGGTTAACAAGCACCGGCAATATCGAGAGAAAATTTACGTCAAACCCCACGAAAGAACTGCACAAGAAAAAACAATATTTTAACAGTTGTATTGCTTGGGTCACACCAAGGTTCGAGAATAATGGGAAGGCAGGTAGCTGAGGTTAAGGTATGATTGATTATTATATAGTGAACAATGAACATTTAGCTTTTGTTGGTAGAAAGAGTGAATACGACGCCAAGAGGGAGCAAAAGAAAAGGCAAACATGGAGATTTTTGGGGTAACTTTTGCAGTGCGTGCTTCTGTCCATTGAATAAAATGGGAGGATCAGAATTAACTGGGCATCATGTTATGCTTGTAAAAGAACAAAAAGAAAAGGGTCAGAATGAAGACCTCACTGGGGCACGAAGAAGTAGATGAAATGATTAAAAGGAGATCAACCTAGCGCCAGCATGCATTGTAAAGAGTCCAACATGCCCCTAGAAACAGTTATTGCTCGTATTATTATTTTTGGATTTAATATCGGAGACTAAAGGTCTAAAAAGGTTAGCGAAGATTGAAGGATGGAGATTGACCTTACAGAAAAGAGAGTGGGCCAGCGTACGGTGATAATGATGAGGAGCAAGGAAGTGGGGTTCACTGGCATTTGATACTCTCACTAGTGGGACCTACCCATGTTCTTGATGTACAAGGTGCTTCTCAGAAGGAATGATAGGACCACTTCACTTCACTTCACTTCACTTCACTTCTTCTGCCACCTTGCTTATATTTGGTTTGGCTTGCGAGAATTAAGGTACATTATACTTGGGCGTTGTCGCAATTCGCCGACTATATTAAGAGTATAATGGGAGAACCAGGAAACAAAACAGGATATTTCCTAGTATAGTGTTGCCCTTCTTTTACCCTGCGATAAGAAAATCACAAGTCTCATACCTCAGTGCTGCCTACTGCCTAGTAGTTGTATCTCAAGCCACATTCATACGATGGATTCCCTGATGCCTCAAATGCAGGGGAGAATTTACCAATAAAATATTCGTGTCTACTACCTGGTAACACCTACATTGCCAACTTGATCTTGACTTGTTGGGATTAGAGGGATGGCGAAATAATACATGCAGTAACTATCCACAGTAAATATCTCAACTCCTCTCGGATAATTTTCACTACCTGCTTTTCAAAGATCATAGAACAGTCTGAAGAAGTGAAATTAAATCTTAGAAGATGGAGGGAATAAGCCACAACACACATCCGCAGCACCTAGAGGATGCCTCCCTAAGTTCCCACTGGTACACAGAATCCAAAAATGCAAAATTTGATCGATTCAATATTTCAATTCCCTCTCCTACCCCTAATAATTTTACAAAAGAAATGAAATATGTAGAAGGTCCGTATCGGTTCTAAAAACATGGATTAGAGAAGGAAGTCAAAAAACAACTCTGTACCTCAGTTCTTCTATACTTCTCTGTGGAACACTAGCGAAATTGTGCAGTGTCACCACATCTACCTTCCCCTGGCAAGCCAGAAAACTATCAGACTATGGAAAACATGTAATATGCACAGAAAATCTTCATTCAGTGGCAGAAAATCAAACAAAATCTCGTCTTCAGAACTGCGGTGCCCATATCTTGGCATTAGGCAGTAACAACTCATCTTTACCCTCAAAATCAGAAGAAGAATGTAGCATCATTAGCCACATAAGGGTGAAACATCAAGGGTGTTGAACTGATGCAAGTCTGATGATTTCAGTGGCGTGGAAGACAATCAGAAGAATGGCGTTATTCATTTAAGTTTCTCTCCGAATGTAATTATCATGACTGTCTAGATTTTGGTCAATTTGACTGGTATGCAACTGCTGTAGACATCTGCATTCAGGTAACGGGTATGTGTAGACTGAAGTTTTCCTGTGAATTTTTCTAACTCTCGGTACAAGGATTCCTTTCCTGTCATTGTCACCAAGCATAGCTTCCATCTGCTCCTTGAAAGTTCTCCAACTGCAAAACCAATATCCAAATATTTTCCATCAGCCAGAGTCTTCAAATTTTTTCAAAGCCTAGCCCCAAGCCTAAATTTTAGTAACCACAATTTCCAATATACTTATATTATTGTATATTAGATACAAAGCAAAGTGTTAGAGGGCAGCTTAAAAAGGTTAAAAGTGATAAAACAAAAAACATGTTGAGAAAGTATACCTAATACTAGCATTCCCCAGGAGACCAACAAGCTTGCGCTTATCAGGGTTAATGGTCTTTGCATGTCCATCATAGAGAAATCTTCGATGACCCATCAGAAAATGAGGGAAGTTACCACCCTGAGTTGTCACGAAAACCTCACTAAACAAGCATACTGTGTAGTCCAGTGCTGCTAATCGAGAGGAGTATTCCTAAAGAATATTGAAGTTCAGGATCAGAATTTTAAAACTCCCAATAACAAATTCAGCAATCACTCTTATAGAAGGTAATACACTAAAAGCAACAACAATAAAATTTATCATCTGAATGATGAATGATTTGAAGCTTTTCAAATTTTTTAACCTCCCAAATTTGCAGTATAACTGCACGAGATTGAAGAGAACTATATTTTAAGAAAAAGGTGAAAAATGACGTCCCTGATCATTATAGCTTTGTTTGGATGATTAACCAAGCAAGGAAAAAGAATGGAAAATATTAAGACTTTTAACTTCAATATAGCCTTGAGCATTATAAACAAACTTTTTTAACAAAAGAGTCAGGAACCAAACAACTACACTCTTGAGAAGATTTTTTTTTTTTTGGTGAAACACTCTTTAAGAAGATTTACCTTAAAGGGAGCAAGCTCATCTGGAACTGTGAGAGATTCCTTCGTATGCAGATTGGGAAACATTTTTATTAAAGGAGCCAAATGCCTCTCTGCCTGATATATTTTCCCAGAAGCCAAATATATTGACGTATTGTTATCAAATCCCATGCCACGCAACATCATCCCAACCTACAAAGTGAAGGAATATGCAGTAAACATGAGTCTCCTGGGTAACAAGAGCTTTCTCACAATCTTGCATAGATTTTTTCTTTTCTAATTTTTTGGTGGCATCAATTCAAATAAATAAATACCTCCAAAGGGGTAAGTGGGCATTTTCCTTCAATTCGATTGAGGTTAGGTAGAATGACACGATCTTTTCGCTTAAATTTCCCTCTCCATCCTTTTTCTCGAACTGAATCCATTTCCAACCTTTCCACCTCTCCTCCATCATATATACAACAGGAGAATGCCACCATGTCCTGTACGTTTAGAAATAACTAAATTCAATAGTTACATGAAACTGGCTAAAGTAAACCCCCTGAGTACTGACACCAAAAGCTTGTTCTCTACAGGGCAGAATGGGCATCAGTACCTCCTCAAAGCGTAGATGCACGGCAACATACTTCCCATCAGTTCTTAAGCTCTTCTCAATCATTCGGTTAACCAGTTTCTTGGCTAGTATTGATATTGAAGAAGCAAACCTCAGGGCTTTATAATTAGTTAGACATCTCAAAAATTGAATGTGAGGAGGGACACTCATTGCCAATCGGTTGGCAAATGGTGATATTCGAATGACCCTGCATGGGATTTACCAAGCCCCAAAC
The DNA here is from genome assembly GCA_037074615.1 of Leucaena leucocephala. Lineage (NCBI taxonomy): Eukaryota > Viridiplantae > Streptophyta > Magnoliopsida > Fabales > Fabaceae > Leucaena > Leucaena leucocephala. The sequence continues at coordinate 1,941,822 of CM073517.1, read as the reverse complement.
AAAAGAAAAACCTCAGTCTTATCAAACTGTTTGTTTAAAATCAGTGTCAAATGACTAATTTGGATACTAAAATAATTTTGTTTCTGAAATTATATATTCAACATTCTTCATCCCAAAGATTATAAAAAGTTGAATAATAAAGGACGAGAAAGCTGTCCAATACGTACCCTTCCTTTTGCATGATTGGATAAACAACTCCCAAGTAATAACTGACAGGAGCCCAAGCTTGGACCCGGATGGTAGTGATATTACTGATGTTGTAATTGTACCTCTCCATTAGTACCTCAGGAAGTTCTTTAATCGTCTTCACATGGCCCTCTAGGGTGGATATAAAATGATCTTCATCATATATATCCCCAAATTCACTGCGAGACAAGTAATATTAATTTAACATTTTGAAGTGGCTCCAGAGATAATATCAGGAACAAAATGGGCACTAGAAGCATTACAATGTTCACTATATTACATTTAAACATTAGAAATCCCTGTTCTGGGCTTTTTCATAAAGGAGTCACAAATCCAGTAAGGTCTTGTTTGATCTCATTATCACTGCTAGTTGGTTAAAACATTTATAAAATTAAAAACTTGACTTATCCCATGCCAAAAATTTGCAAGTGCTAACTAATTTGGCTCAACAAATCAGATCGTGGAACATTTGCTCCTGATTCTAGGTTTTATAGCCTGTGTAACTAGATGATAACTTTTAACATGTACAGCAAAGGCATTATTAATGAGATCAATTGTATAGACCTATTTCACTTTTCCAACTCATTTATTTCGAAAGAAATAAACTAATGTTAACATAGCAGGGAACTACTAGCACAAGAAACAGAATTTTTTCTAAAAACTATGCACTTAAATTGTCAGACAACTCAGACCCTCAGATGCAGGAAACACTGACTAAAATAGAATAATATTTTCCCTCTCAGCCACATATTAGAGAGTTGAAAACCATGAAATCAGCCTAACAATTCACAAGGTTTATGCATCAAAAAGTTCTCAAGAACCACTTTTAAGGCCTAGCTTATATAGTTCTGAGATGATAAGTACATCAATCACCTGAGATCTCTCCAGACGTTGTGGAATTCAAAGTGAGGTATAACTAGTATAGCATTCAAGAGTCCAGCAACCGCCACAGCATTGCAAATCTGCAGAAGATACATAAGATAGAAAATATAACAAAAGATTATGGATGCTGCAATGAGCTTATGCCTTCACTTAAAATCGAAGAGCTTAAACCAAGAGGGAAAAGGAAACTATCATACTGCAGAGCGTTGCTGGTTAAGGCCTCCATTAACCTCCACAATTAGGAAACCATTATGTCCTGAAGACGCTGAAATTAAAAATAAGCATTGATTTAATGTCATACACCAAGCTTAGCCTAGTGCAAATCCCACTTTCCAACCAAAGGTTATCAAAGAATAGTTGGGAGTTGGAATGGGGTGATAAACAGCACAAATAACATAAGTTATACTTCAAAGAAAGATTTGGAAAAATCATGGAATATCCAAGTAAATAACCAAATGGGATAACAAGCAATCTAAGTGCATACCAAAATGTTCATGTTGCACTGCAGTGATATTTGGACAAGGTTTGTGCTCCCTCAACTTTCTTTTGTACTTCCATACTGAAGATAACTGTTGAAACGACCAAAAACAAATCAGTTCCCCGAGAAAGAGAACGAATTTCTTATTTTTATGCATCTATGAAGCAGTCAACACTTGATAGTCAAAATAGTTTAAGAAAAAATAATTGATGGTAAAGCCAATTTGTTTAAATGAGAGATCCAGTAAGGTGACTCTGAAATGCACTTCTTCGCCAGCAACCTAACAAATAATGACAAACAATATGATGAACGGGAAAAACGCCCCCCCCCCCCCCAAAAAAAACAACACACACACACAACCCTAAACCCTAAAACCCTAAAACGCCCCCTCGTGCAATAATTAGAGAGCCGCATTTTTCTTAAATTTTGCCATGAGGCATTAGCAGCTAGGGAAGGGTGGGAGAAGAAAAGATCTCAACAGAACTTTGAGTTTCCCATCATCTTTTTATTTGATTTTTATCAGAACAGAAATTTTAGCACCTGGCTTATACTGCGGTTTGCATACCTCACGTGAATTTTACCTTCATTAATACATGTCATTTTCTTAACATCAAGTGGAGAAGATTTGTAAATTGATGCTTACTAAGGGTATTCTTTCCATTACCTTCCAGAATACGGATCACAAAATAACGTGAACACGACAGAGAATGCAATGCAAATAAAATAAACCCGGGAGACGAACCTGCGCTGCAGACGAATTATCAGACTGAATATCGGGCCAAAGCTTTTGAAAAATCTCGTGACTACGATAAACTGAGCCGGGAACAGGGGCATGGCCAATGAGGGCAGAGAATGGCCCCGCGCACATGAGCAAGCCAGAGATGTAGATAAGTGGCAGAAGGAAGAAGTAGCGGAGATTCCGGCGAGCAATGATACCGGCGGCAAAACTTTCTAGATGGTGGGAGTTGTGAGAGAGGGCTTTGGGTCGCAATCGTCGGCGGCAATGAGACATGTTGGTGGATGATTGACGGCGCGGTGACCTTGGCGGGCTCGGAGAGCTGCTGCTACCACTCTCGCTTGCGTAGGCATTTCCAGGGTGAGCATAGCTTTTGCATTTCATCGCCAGCTAAGCAAGCGATTATCAGCTTCTGCAGTCTCCAACCCAGTAGTGAAACGCAGGGTGAGTTCTAGAGACAGTTACCAGAGCGCGAGCGAGCGGACGATATGAGAGCAGTGAAAAAGAGATGTGTCTGTAATTTTCGTCGACGTCGACTTGGGAAGTGAAGTCGGGGTGCTTTCTTTGCTCCGGCTCCTATCAGCCAGATTTCTTATTTTCTGCAGTGAATAGAGGAGAAGGGCCCACTCAGCTACTCAGAACAGAGTCAGAGAGGGACGGTGTGTACGGGTGTGAGCATGGCAAGCAGCCAAGCAGGCAAGGTTTTGGCTTCGACTCGAGGCAAAGTCATACAGCCGACGAAAGTGACGGTTGGGAAAACTGAGGGAAATAACGGGATTTGCCTTGTTACGCCTCGTATATAATTAAAAAAAGTTAATTAAATTACTTTAAAATATTTTAATTATTTTTTTAACTTATTTTTCTTTTTTTATTTATTATTAAAATATTAATAAAATAATTTAAAAATAATAATAAATATAAAAAATATGTCTCAACTATTAACTATCTAATTAAATTATATATTAAATATAAGAGTATTACATAATTAAATTGCAAGCTTATGACTTAGCTGCTATGAATATTATTTCATTTTGTTTAGAAAAATTTCACATAAAAAAAAATTACTTCTTCTGTTTTAATTATAAGAGTTATTTAATTTTTTTTAGTAGATTAATGAAATCAAATAAATCAGTTAACTATGACTAAATATAATATTTTAGAATAAATTTATATTATATAATGGTCAATCTACTTAAATTAGTTAATTAATTTTTATATTAGTTATAATTAATTATTTTATTTAACTTTTTTAGTCTATTTAAAAAAATTAACTAACTCTTATAATTAAGACTAAAGATAATATATATTCTTATAATCTTAAATATAAAACTTAATTTATAGTATATTTTATAATTATATCAAAAAGGATTTAAGAAAATTCTGACGAAAGCTTATCATGTGCATTATACAATGGCTTAAGTGAGGAATAAAATTAAACTCAGTAATTAAGCAAGGAATGACTAAATCCTTTTTGATAGATTGGTTTTCTTTTTTATACATGATTAACTTAAATTCCGGATGACGAAGCTTTTCCCTTGTTAGATAACCATGAAATAGATAACTGGGAATGTTGTCTGGAGATTTACGGTGCCTGTGAAATCAGTGATGATGTTATATAAAATTAAGGTCAAAATATATACTTCTTTCTTTGTTTCTCCACAAGAATGAGTGTATACGTATATTTGCCATCGTATCATTTTATAGATTTTCAATGCCTCTTACAGTAAATATATGATGTGATTATTTTTATTTGATGTTGTAACTTAATTGAGTCATTCGCTCATTCTATTGAAGAAATAAAATAACTTGGAATTATTGTGAAGAGAAGAACGACAAATTAGGAGGACGCTCGAGGGAGGGGTGGAAAGACTAAAGAGCAGATAATAGTCGGTAACGGAACGGGGCTTCTGGTGAGGGAAACGGGGTTAGCAAAGTGAGTCGTCTCGGTTTCGCTGCACTCATCATTTTTAATTAATTAAATAAAAGATCTCTTTTAATTTTTCAAGTCGTGTCATGCTCTTCTTGTAATGACAATTCAAACCTCCATTTACACCGTGCCTTGACGTGGAGCATAACTACCCTTTTGTGAATGTTAAACCGTCACGGTACGAATACATGAAAGGAGGCATTTACGCCTAACTAAAATAGAGACACAAAAACGAAAATAATCACTAGTTAGGCATGTCTAAATGCTACTCGTTGGCATTGAAAATGATAGAGCTAGAGGAGGGACCATAGCCGTAAAAAGAAGCCTATCCGTTAGTTGCCGATAAAGAAAAGGATGGGCAAATTGGTGAATTGAGCGGTGTGAGAATTTGAGCCGAATGAGAGCCGAGGTGGGGGGGCCGGCCGCCTAAAGTCCCCGGCGAGACATGCGGTTGTCTATGAAATTTACGGGAGTTGACAAGATTGTTACTTTTTTGATGTCGAGGAGGGCATTTATGTAAGACCAGGAGGCTCCACGTGTCCTCTCTCATTCCTGGTTAGATGGGCGCCGCTTGCTGACCTGCGGATCCACCCCATGCAATGAATGCCATTGAATGGCTTGCAAAATCCACCTCTCGGTTCTACTTGCAGATCCAAGACTACACTGATTTTGCCGCTCATTATTTGTTTGCAGTTTATTCTTGTTAACTAGTTCCCAAAATATAGAATATAAAACACAAGACCGATGACATTGCATGTGCCGGCGTTTCTAGAATTCAGCTGTTATCTTGGATCACAACTACCTTATCTCTATGCAGGTCCTTTAATTTTTGGTTAAGAGGGCAAATGGGAGGCACAAGGATTTGTTATTCGAGCGGTGTGTTGATGAATTCTATGCTCATCGATTACCAAGGAAAGCTTCAAAATAATCATCGGTGTTGCTTCTTCCTTTTACCAACGGACTGTGATTGTGTTCTTCTATGATTGTAATTTAATTCAACTTTACCACGGCTTCTCGCAACTTCCACGTCTTGTTTAACTGCCTTGGAGTCCGTCGTCATCTGATTGCGAAACGTGTGTTTGGTGCTCTAAGCTGAATCCTATTAGAGGGACTTTTGTAAGGTTGCAGATAACTGAGGCATTCGGGAAAATGCTTTGCAAGTAAAGCTGTATAATTGGATGGCTGATTGCATCATGTTTTACATCCTAAGTAACCACGCAAAAACTCAAATGGGTTAATCCTTTAATTTCATTGCGTTTGCCCCAACAGATCTTACTCCTCCTTACCAGGCCTTCCCTAAAATGTCCACTTTTCCTGTATTGATTGAAATTTTCCATGGGGTTGCGTCAAGGGTTTGTTTTAGGGAAGTTAATTTATTGAATGTAGTTAGGACGATTGAAGCTAATTCACAAGGGTTTTGTAAGAATAAGATGCACTCGATTATAAATCAAAATAAAAAAAACACACACGCAATATCACACATATATTTACCTAATCATATACTTATTTTAGAGAAGCGTTTGGCCTATATTGTCAGATAATTTTCAGATATCAGAAGGGGATGAAGTGTCAGGAAGGAACTGAGGATGTAATTGAATGCCTCTAAATCTAATAATGGGGCGGTCCAGTAGATATACGTTAGTATTGTATATTTCTATAAAAGTGGAAGGGTTGATAGGGAGGAGGGGCGTGTGTAAATGTGATGGGACCAGTTGAGCGAGAAGCAGTGAGTGAGTTAATTTACGGTAAGATGGATGTGCCATTTTGTGTTGGACACAGAACCTAAACGGCTTTGCCTTTACTTCTCCTAACCACCTCATCATCAGTCCATCCCCCAGCATGCCCCATACCCTCATAATCGTCGCATTCACTCTACAGAGGAAAGACTGAGGAGTTAAGAGCCCATGGATTAGGCCATCATAAAAGAAATGGGCCCACGGAGATCATCGATCATAGCAACTTAAATGAACGCATCGGTAGATCATCGATTCGAGATTAACCATTTAAATCTTCGTCTCCAATGCTCACATCCATCCCAAATTTGGGGAGCCGACAGACGATCGTGCAACATGCACCCGGTTATGTTTTTCTAATATTACTTTATCATGGCTTTGCCGCTTCGGTGGGGTGGTCCCTTGGAAAAATCTATCCCATGTTTAAAGTAATCGAATAAAGGGATTCATTTCCCTTTTTTAACATCAGAAGGAATTGAAGTAATAAGGAAAACTTCATGCGGCTGAACTTTATCAAAATCCAGAAAAAAGGTCTAAAATGTCAAGGAAGCATGCATTATCTTTCTGAAGAATTTATTTATTTATTCAACCAAACATTATCCACCCCATCAAGTCATTAAAATCTTTATCGACTACGATAACGTCAGCAATACTCATAGTATCTAGAAAGCTACGACAGTCGAGCTAAGTATAACTAAAAGGCGAGTTATCCCCTCAGACATTCAGCAACGTCCCAGAGGCTCCAACCCTATCCCGCGGAATCAGCCGTAACTCTGACCCATGCTTCAGGAAAACATTACCTGAAAAAGTCGTTGAAAAGCACGTCAACCCAATGATGTCATTAACTGTAACCAAGCCAGTATTAATTCATCATGCATATTAAATTCGCTGTCACCTATCCACCTTTTAGGAGTCAGATTGCAACTCGACTATGTGAATAATGCAGTCTCATCATAAAATTGTGAGCAAAACGCCACATACCATTACCACTACCAACCAATAAAGTATTTCTTCTTTTGTTTTGTGCATGACTTATTATGAGTATTGACAAATGTAACATACAGTAAAACTAAAATCCCAGTGAACTAACTAAAATTAAGCATGTCAGACATCCAAGGCCAGCTCAGGCAATCAAAATGACAAGGGATACATGGTTCAAACCCTCCACTGTAATTTATATATATATATATATATATATAAGCACTGACAATTTGACATACCTGCACTCTGCTGTGGATTTATCCCAACACCATCTGCATGCATAGGAAATAATAAATATCATTTGTAGCACATCTGAGATGAAATCTCATTATCTATTCATTTTCAAACTTGCACTTTGATTTTGGAATCACAATGGACCCACTTTTGCAAAACACATAACTGGGCAAAATCGTTAAGCACAATGATACAATGATTAGAATATCCAATAACTATGTTACCGCTAAGAATCATATGAACACTAATACTGGATATAACAGAATCTTGGTCAGAGCATTTTTAAACACAACCAAAACAACAAACCTCTTGAAATCAATCTTCATTCAAAATAGAAAGGGCACATCACATACAGTTTTGGCTACTATACCATGGCATCAAAAGTTACAACACCACCAAGGTTAGTCAATGTTGGTGTATATCAAGAAAGAATGAGGTTAAGAAAGAAAATAAAGTCTGCATCTAAATTTATACGAGAATATTAGTGAAGAATTTGAAATTATTTTCATTTTAAAGTTTAATCCTTGAAGTTCCTGAAGCATGCCAAGGTAAACCCAAGCAATGGGGGGCATACAGCAGTCAAATGGTAACCCCAGGTCACACAGATTGAGAATTTAGGGGAAATGCAGCCCAGAAACTGTGAGAGAAAAAAATAAAAAGGAATGAGACACAACCTATCATGTGACAATAACGTAACTTTATAGAACGTAGTTTAAACTCTAAAATTTTCATTTTTGAAACAGTTTAGGGGAGTAAAGTGTTATGCTTTAAAGTTCCGAACTTTATATGCCAAGAATTATAAATTAGTATATACAGTTCAAGAGGTACAAGGAATTTCCCCAGTTTACTCTCAAGAACTGTTCCATTCCTTAAGTTTCAGCTTAATCACTGATTCCTAGAAAATAATGGAGTGATGTTGCAGCGCGTTTCAAATAATACTTGAACCTTGTTGATAAAAATCATTCTTCGTTACATAAAACTATTTAAAATATATATATATATATACACTTATATCGACTATAGGCAAGTAGCATAGTTTAAAATGGTGCAAATATTTTCAATGGACTCAGCAGCAGGTGGGCTGCACACATCAGTATTAGACCACGGACAGAATCTTGTAAGCTGAGAGAAAAGTGTGCCATCGCACAATAACATCTTTTATATAGATTTAGTCTAAGATTATGATCAAGTGCTTTTCTGTTGCAAAGTATTAGCAAGGACGGTATGGGGGGACTTATCAGGACGAATAAAATTCCGAATTGAAGATACTCTGCGTAAATTGAAATGTAATCTGAATAACCCAAAAACATTGCAACTGAACAAACCTAATTCGATGATCGGATCGTTGATTTAGCTTACCAATATAACAACTAAGAAACATGGGAGAGAAAAGTTATGGAACACACAGCGATAGAGAAAATAAAAATCAGAGACAGGCCACAGAGGTAATTACCGTTGGTGATAATTGCGCTGGTCTGAGGGGGCACTTTGAATTCTTCAGCTGCGAATTTGAGGACGGCAGTAAAGGGGGCAGCCTCTGGAACGCTAAACCTGATTGATAAGAGCAAGATATTGAGAGGTTAAGAAACGACGAACAACGAATTGGAATTTGAATCTGAGAAACGAAGGCAATAAGAGAAAATAGGTGGGCGTGGGAAAATGCGTACACTTTGAAGGGTAACTTAGGATCGGAGGTTAGGGTAACTTTGAAGGAGACCTTTCCACCGCCCGCCATTTTTCACTTCCGCTGAATGCCCTCTTCGTGGTCGGGGCCGCGATCCCCATAAATATACCTGCGCGCCCATAGTGTTCGCGTATTTGTAACGCCATTGTCGTATTACTGGCCATCCATACGCCTCTTTTTACCGGCGTTAAAACGACATGCGTAATGCCACTATGCCACTGCGGAGTCGTCTCGTGGCACCACATGCTCCCCTTAATTATTCTTTAATTTTCTTGATAATCTTTACCCTCGTGAGATCGGGATCGTCTGAGCAACTAAATTAATTTTTTTGGTGAAATAAATTAAATTAAAAATTTTATTTGTTCGAGTACCTAGTGCAATTTTAATAATTTCATTATGTAGTTGTTTCTTTCTGCTCAGAAGGAATAAATTGACTTTTTGTCATGTCCTCCGTGACTCAAACATGAAACATGATATTGCAAATTGCAACTATGAACCCGTAGCACCTCTCTTGAAAATATAGATCCCGCTTCTTAATTTCTTTAACAATAATTAATTATTAATAATAAAAATAATAGCATTGTTTTTTTTGTTTTTTTTCTCTTTTCTAAATTATAACCCAGCCAAACACTCCAATGCGAACGTTCTCCATCTTCCTTCCCTTTTATTTTCAAATTTTTCAATCTAGCCTTGATATAAAGATTTCTGAATCATTATCATTCTATTTTTAATTGAGTCAAAAGTGAGATCGAAATAAAATAATATATTTTTAAACACACAAATCGAGTAGATGATAAACGAATTTTAAGAGTTACGTTGATGTCATTACGATGAATATCTTAACTTTAGAAATGTAAACATGATTTATAGATGTGTGTGTGTTCACTTTTGATGGGCTATCCACGTTTGGGAGCTGACAAATTCCGTGCCCATGTTGTCTTGTAAATATTGTCTTTGATCACGGAGTCTCCAATCCAAAACGCTTTGGATTTTTGCCAGACCTTCAAATATTAAAGTAAGAACGCCTGATACAAAGAAGAATAACTAACAACACAGGAAGTGAGAGAATGTACGAGAGAGGCGGTTGCACTTGCGCATCCCAGATTTTTTCTTGAACCGAAGGAATTTTTTTTTAACAAATTGTTGAAATATATCGCAACAGAGTTATAAACAGATTCCGATAGACGTTATTCGTCCAAAATAGAGGGGGGAAAAGTTGGTTCTTCAATCCAAAATCGTTCATGTCAAACGAAACTGGATCAGAAGCACCGACTATATATATATTAACAAGTTTCAGAACAGATTCCACGAACTAAGCATCGAAAATCCCACAAGCGCCCCGATCATCCACCTTCCTATCAACGAGTTTTTCCCCTTCGATCCATTGCATTGGAGCTTGTGGTCATGGTACGAGCACACTTGTTGCTTCCTGTAGATTAATTAATATGCCCACGACCAAATGTTAATATTTACTTTTATCACAGTACAAAGAATAGAGCCTATACATATATATATATATATATCATATTACTACAAACCTGGAAGAGCAGAAGGCAACGGCATAGTCAGGACTGGTGCAGGTGAAAATGCTACTTGGATCATCGTATGCATAACTGTAAGAATTAGGGCACGCGTCCTTGAACTTCTTGGAGTAATTCGTGGGTTTGCACGTAGTGGGGTTGCCATAATTCCCTCTGCAGCAATACTCATCGGTGTTAAACACGTCGCAGGCGCTCCGGCACGCCACAACTTTGCCGTTGGATTTCACGGCGAGCTCGTTCGGACACTTCGGCCTCAAGTCGTAGTCGCACCCAATAGTAGTACAATTCCCTTTTCCATTTATGGGCAGGACAGCCACTGGGACGTTGAAGCCATCAACGAGACTCACGTCGTAAAAATTCAAGGCCACGAGCGTAAATTCAGCAAGTGAAGCAGGAGGCTTTCCCGAGGCCGAGCATTTCAAGGAGGAGCCACAGGCTCCGGTCACGCACGATCCGTTTCCACTGGAGTCGAATTTGCATCCGGTCCGGGCCCATATCCGACCCGACCACCCTGAGGGGGCCGTGAAGACGCGGGATTGGCGTGGCTTTAGAGAGAAGCCTCCGCCATCGAAGTTGTCCCCTGGTATGACGGCGGGCCATATGGTTTCTTTACAGTTGTTGACTATGGTGAAGACTCTAGCTGACTCACACGGGCCTGTGCTCCATTGAAGCGAGAATAATTAGAAATAATAACAATAGTAGTAATAATGGCGCAGCATATAGGATTATTTATTACCTGATGAAATGATGGCTAGAATAATGGAGACTGATAAGAACGTATGGAGATGCAAAGCCATGATGTGTTTGGGTGGATATTGAGATGCAATGGGGGAGGTATAAAAGGAGGGGTTCTGGAAGTAGAGAGGATAAGAGAGGAAAGGAGGTAAGTGAATCAGAGAAGCAAAAGGTATGCTTCTGGGGGAAAGAAGGGATCATGATTCTTTTCCTAACACTCAAATGCAAGTTTGTGCTGGGTTCTATTCCTCGTCACTGTAGTTGTGGAGCTGAACGTACGTACGTGTGCTAGCCCCATGGGCTTTTAATTGCTTAATTAATCTTGTTAATGTAATGGTTTTAGGTATGCTCCTGGGAAGCTGATTCTTTTCCTCGGCCTCCTGCAATTTCTTAAAGCGTTGGAGATTCAAGCTCACTCAATTTTTTTTTTTGGTACAATCAATCTCACTCAATTAATGCTGCACAAAGGCATCTTTATTGATCCAGTCAACACATGAGGGATGCAATCACCATCTGGCCCCTTACTAACATATAGACCAGACTTCTGGGCTTACCAGCTACGGCCCAAACTACGGTTTAACTTCCTGATTCTTGTGTTGGGCTTTGAAAATTCACATGGCCTGTATAATTATACAAGAATTTTTTGAAAATTGTTAGGCTCACCTACGATTTAAGGGTAGAACGAAGTCTCCATTCCTTTTAGGTGATACCAATATTGGGTATGACGAGCCTTCAATTACGTTTGCACGTAAACCTAAGCATCAGAAGCTATGATGTATCCCCAAACGCTACGACTGGAACCACAACAAAGTGGTACTCCCCAATGATCGAACACGCTCTAAATAGTCACATGTCTCATCCATTCGTCAGCTAAACCTACTGACGATAGGTACATGAAATGTACTTTTATTCATTCACATTGAATCCATATGTGTGTGCATGAGATTTATACATTATAGAACAACAGGTTAAGCTTAATAGAAGAGGTTAATCCTTCATAATGTACAGAGTGAGATTTGAATTTTAGCTAGGAGAGATGCCTACATCTAATGCTTGATAGTGCCTTGAATATAATTGATTTAAATATAAATATACATTTGCCAAGAAAAAAAAAGATTTATACATCAAAAAAATAGCACCCAATTTATAAGTGTGATTTATTTCAGACGGATCTTTATGAAACCCATGTCACAATCTAGTTATTGTCACTAAATAAAAGAAAAAACACTGTAAGTGATTGATGTTATGTGAAAACATGTGGACCTACCGATCATTTTAGCCGATGTTACTGTACATTATTTTTTTACCACATGCGGATCCAATCAAACGGAATCATCTAGTCAATGATAGATCAGGTGAAAAATGTATGATTGTTATGGTAGGGGAGCAAGGTAATGCGATATTTCATCTCTTTTAAAAGCCTTGTATGGGTCCCAATTATATGGATTGAAAATCAAGAAAATATGGGAGTGACATTCTCTTGCCATGGTGGGGGTTACAACTTATTATCCATTCATTCATTCATTCAATCAGTAATGCCATCGCCGTCAGCTTTCCATTGATTGAGAATCACCATGTTATGAATGGGCTGGGTAATAGGGATAATACGGCCCATAATACACCAAACCCAAATGAACACAGCCACAATACAGCAGATACAATTAAAGAGAAGAAGAGTCTGGAGGAAGTGGCTGGAAGGACACGTAGGAGTAACCGTTTGCGCAGGACCACATGGAAAATCCAGGATATGGAGAAGCATAAGAAGGAGAAGAGAGGAACGGAAAAGGGGAGCGAAATTTGTTAGAAAAACTTCTTCTCTCTGATGCCTTCTGTTATTTGTCTCTTATAGTCTTCTTTCATTTCTTCTTTCAGTGTATAACCCGTGTTTTCTACCAGAGTAATTTTGAATCATATGCTATTGAGAAGTTTCTGTGATTTAACGTTTATGTTGATTGAGTAACTTACTGAATTATATTGTACTGCTGCGTAACCGATACATTACATTGGTGCTTTCATTCTCCTCATTTTGTACTATGGCTGAAAACACGCGATTACAGACTATGAACGCGGAAATTCGTAGTATGGCGGAGGCATTGGCAACATCGGAACGCGTACAGTCTAGCAAACTGACTGAGTTTGAGACATTGTTATCGGCGAATACTACCAAGCTGGAAGGTTTCGAACATTCTTTGGCTTCGTTATCTCGTTCAGTAGATACCATGGTTCGCGGTTTTGACTCTTGGACGCAACATCAGGGGAATATGTCAGGATCTTCAGGGACGCCAGTGATTTCATCTGGTTCTAATACTGGTTTCCTGATGAATGGCCGTCAGATTAAGCTCGATTTACCTCGTTTTGATGGCTCCGATGCTATGAGCTGGTTATTCAGAGCAGAACAGTATTTTGCTTTTTATCAAATTCCGGACGCTCAACGGCTTACAGTGGCTTCGGTTCATTTTGATGGCTCTGTTGTTCCTTGGTTTCAATTATTGCAGAAGACACACCAGATTCCGTCATGGCGATTGTTGGCTTTGGCCATTGAAAAGCAATTTGGTCCTTCCCAGTTTGATAACCCTCGGATTAAACTCTTTAAGCTGTCACAGACGGGTTCAGCGGCGGATTATCACACGCTCTTCATGGCAACGGCTAACAGTGTCGACGGTTTATCGGAAGAGGCTTTACGTGATTGTTTTTTGAGTGGGCTGAAACCAGACTTGTTGACTGAAGTATTAGCCTAGGAACCATTTACGCTATCTAAGGCCGCATCCTTAGCCCGATTATTTGATGAACGATCCACGTTGCGTGGTCCACCCACCAAGCCCATTTTTCATTCTAACACCAGTCGCTCTTTTCCGCCCAGACCATCTTCTAGTGTGATAGCGTCTGCTCCAGTATCGCCCGTTCCATCGACACTAGGATTGTTACCTAAACCTTCGCTGAAACCGTCGATGCCGATTAAGAAGTTATCGGCCGCTGAGATGCAATTGCGAAGGGAGAAAGGTCTCTGTTACAATTGTGATGAGAAGTTTACATGGAATCATAAGTGCCCGAATCGTCAATATTTGTTGATTCAGGTGGATGACGAAGATACTACAACCGATACAGTGTTGCCGTGTACTGAGGATACAACTGCTACAGAACTGAAGAGCGAGGACGACTCGGTACCTCATGTATCTTTTCATGCTTTTCATGGTTCTTCCCACCGTTCCACTATTCGGTTTTCGGGATCGATTAATGGAACTACAGTACAAATTTTGTTGGACGGCGGTAGTTCAGATAATTTCATTCATCCGCGCATTGTTTCACACCTTAAACTGCCTTTGTCACCAGCTACAGATCGAGTAATGGTGGGGAATGGGGAATACATGCGTGGGGAAGGAGTTGTCAAGGATTTCATTATTAATATACAGGGCCACAATATTATGTTAACTGCTTATGTTTTACCAATTGCTGGGTCGGATTTAATCATGGGTTCATCATGGCTTGCAACATTGGGCGCCCATATCGCGGATTATAGTGTGCATCCATTAAGTTTTATTTGAATAATACCTTTATTACCTTGAAGGGCAATCAGTCTTCTAGTCCAACCTCATTACAATACCATCACCTGAAGAGAATTCAGGATACTAATGCAGCTTTAGAGTTTTATTCCTTAGTTTGTTTACCAACTACTGATGATGTTCGGGTATCTTTTCCAGACACAATACCTGGAGACCTGAGGCAGCTATTGCAACAATTTGAAGTTGTTTTCACTACACCTCAAGGATTACCACCATGTCGTACTCATGACCATGCTATTATGTTGAAGGAAGGTATTCAAGCAGTTAAAGTTAGACCTTATCGTTATCCCTTCAGTCAGAAGGCAATTATTGAGCAGATGGTTACTGAGATGCTGGAACAAGGTATTATTCAGCCAAGTACTAGTTCCTTCTCTGCTCCTGTTTTGTTAGTCAGGAAGAAAGATGGGACATGGCGATTTTGCACTGATTACCGTGCTCTGAATGCTGTTACTATTAAGGATTCATACCCTATGCCTACAGTGGATGAGCTATTAGATGAACTAAAGGGTGCTCGATTTTTTTCTAAATTGGATCTTCGCTCCGGCTACCATCAGATTTTGTTAAAAGAAGAAGACCGCCACAAGACTGCTTTTAGAACTCACCATGGGTTATATGAATGGTTGGTGATGCCATTTGGGCTTTCTAATGCTCCTGCTACTTTCCAGTCCTTGATGAATGACATTTTTCGGCCTTTCCTACGTCGGTTTGTGCTTGTTTTCTTTGATGATATTCTTGTCTATAGCATGGATTGGACTCTGCATTTGTCTCATCTGCAGCAAATTTTAGAGTGTTTGGTTCAGAATCAACTTTTTGCCAAACTTTCTAAATGTTCATTTGCTTGTGACAGAATTAAATATTTAGGTCATGTGGTTACAGTCGCTGGTGTGGAGATGGATCCTGTCAAAGTATCTGCTATTCAACAGTGGCCAATACCTAATTCTGTATCACAACTTAGAGGTTTTTTGGGGTTAACAGGGTATTATCGTCGTTTTATCCGACAATATGCGACTATTGCTGCTCCATTAACTGACTTATTGCAGAAGGATGCTTTTATTTGGTCTGCGGATACACAGGCTGCTTTTCAAAATTTGAAACAGGCTCTAATTTCTGCGCCAGTACTATCTTTGCCTGATTTTACTTTACCTTTCATCATTGAGGTTGATGCTTCTGGTTCAGGAATCGGGGCAGTACTGAGTCAAAACAACCATCCTATTGCTTATTTTTCAAAGAAATTATCTGCTAGGATGAAAGCCAAGTCAGCTTATGTCCGGGAATTGTATGCATTAACTGAGGCTGTTGCTAAGTTCCGGCATTATTTGATTCAGACTGCAATTGCTCACTCTTCTGAGTTAACAGAGCTTCGGCATCAAGTGCTGGCCACTCCAACTAGTTACCCTTTTTATAAAATCATCAATGGTAGATTATTCTATAAACAGGGTATGGTTATACCACATGAAGATAAGGGGCTCATTGTACAGCTTCTTACTGCATTTCATGCTTCCGAGATTGGGGGTCATTCTGGAATTGTACGTACTCATGCCAGAATTGCTGCAGAATTTTGGTGGAAAGGGATGCGTGCTGATATTAAGAGATTTATTCAGCAATGTCAAGTTTGCCAACAAGCTAAAACTAGACAAGCACCTCCATATGGTTTATTGCAACCATTACCAATTCCATCAAAAGTTTGGGAAGATATTGCTATGGATTTTATAACGGGCCTACCTTTGTCCAAAGGGTTTACTGTGATCTTTGTAGTGGTGGACCGTTTATCTAAATTTGCTCATTTTTTACCCCTTAAAACTAATTTTTCTGCGGAAGCTGTGGCTGATGCATTTGTCAAATATATTGTCAGTATGCATGGAATTCCAAGAACCATTGTTTCAGATAGAGACAAGGTTTTTACCAGTAATTTTTGGAAGCACCTTTTTAAATTACAAGGTACCTCATTTTGTATGAGTTCAGCTTATCATCCACAAAGTGATGGTCAATCGGAGGCTCTGAATCGTTGCTTGGAAATGTATTTACGGTGCTTTGTTCATCATCAACCTAGGTTGTGGGTGCAGTATTTACCATGGGCTCAATATTGCTACAACACATCCTTTCATATTGCTACTGGTATGACCCCTTTTCATATTCTGTTTGGTAGGGATCCTCCACTTTTGCTTAGGGTTGATCTATCTATGGATGCTCCGTTGCAAGTGACAGCACAGCTTGCAGCTAGGGATGCTTTGATAATTACTCTTAAGGCTAATTTGCTTAAATCTCAGCAGCGTATGAAGTTTTTTGCTGACAGGAAGCGAACTGAAATTGATTTCTGTGTAGGGGAGTATGTGTTTGTTAAGCTGCAGCCATACAGACAACATTCCTTGAAGAATTATAGGCATCAAAAACTTGCTTTAAAGTATTATGGACCATTTTTAATACTGGAGAAAATAGGAGCAGTTGCTTATAAGCTACAATTACCTATTGAAGCTAAAATTCATCCAGTTTTTCATGTATCCTTGCTGAAACATTGTTTTGGGGATCATTTAACTCAGTATCAACCATTCCCTCCTAACACTGATGCAGAAGGGCCGATGGTATTGCCTCAAGTTGTCTCAGACTATAGACAGGTGAAGATTAGAGATACTTGGGTCACACAGGTTCTGGTCCACTGGGATGACAATGTTACAGCTTCCTGGGAAAATTTAGACACCTTTCTGCTGCAATACCCAGACTTTGACCTTGGGGACAAGGTCAATCTTGATGGGGAAGGAATTGTTATGAATGGGCTGGGTAATAGGGATAATACGGCCCATAATACACCAAACCCAAATGAACACAGCCACAATACAGCAGATACAATTAAAGAGAAGAAGAGTCTGGAGGAAGTGGCTGGAAGGACACGTAGGAGTAACCGTTTGCGCAGGACCACATGGAAAATCCAGGATATGGAGAAGCATAAGAAGGAGAAGAGAGGAACGGAAAAGGGGAGCGAAATTTGTTAGAAAAACTTCTTCTCTCTGATGCCTTCTGTTATTTGTCTCTTATAGTCTTCTTTCATTTCTTCTTTCAGTGTATAACCCGTGTTTTCTACCAGAGTAATTTTGAATCATATGCTATTGAGAAGTTTCTGTGATTTAACGTTTATGTTGATTGAGTAACTTACTGAATTATATTGTACTGCTGCGTAACCGATACATTACACACCACCACCCAATTGTTTCATTAATTGTTACCTCCTTAAAAATAAAATGCCCAGCAGCCATTGTTGCCGTGTAACCATCTAGGTAGCATCTCAGAGAAAGCAGCGCATTCACGTGGTTTTCGCAGTTTGTTATGTTCAACAATTGTCCATAGGATCCGATCCAATTTACCCACCTACCCTACTCCATCAGAAAATAATAAAGCTGGCGGTTTCTTTTGGTTTATCAGATTAAAGTTGAATCAAGACTACTCGTGCTACGATTAAAAGCTCCCCTCTCAATTCACCCCATCCAGTCCATCACCTGTCAATTATTTGTGACTTCAACAATCACCTGCATCCACAATTCAACTATTTATCAACTAATTAAGCCCATCTTCGCGTTTAATCAGAAAATTAACAAAAGCACTAACACTGGTTGAGTGTTCGTAGTCGCAGGCAAAGCTTCAGTTTAAAGACTTGAGATATGTTGGGCTTTTAGTTTGAAGTTTCGAATTGGGCTTCATGGATCGGTTAGAGATTGGGCCATGCTGATCGAGGCTGACCACCTTATCCTACAAGACGTGACCCCTGCTTTAGGAAACTTTAATTGATTTCTTTTCGTTCTGAGTTGATGTTTCTCTTCTTTTTGACCACAAGATAAGGATCATCTCATAATTCTATCCGAAAGGATTAGAGCTACAACCATAATTAATCCTTCTTGTTCCACCAGTGACAATATTCGGAACCAACCATGAACAAACGAATGCTTTTGACTCTGCCCTGCCATTATTAATAAAGCTTGCACATATTCCTGAGACAATATTGGCAAAAAAAAATATTTTTTGATCATATTTAATTCTGCCAACTAATCGTGACTTCATGAGGCACTCAGCATCATCATTAGCCCATACCGCATCGATGGCCCATACTTTCCAAATATATTTAGATCGTCTCAAAAAGTAAATAATGGGGAAAACGAAAGGAGAAATGAATTTAAAAAAAATATGGGTTTCATTAGATTGTTTTTTGGCAAAGCCAGTTGTAACACGTGTGGTACTAATCATGATTAGCACCAAGCCCCTCTCAAAAGCAATCATTCGCTCCATCTTAGTCTCCCCCACATAGACACCATCACAAATAAACTTTTTCTAATCTTGTTCCGTAGAAAAATTTCTCTTTTTTCTCGCTTTTGCCCCATCCACATTCATGATCCATCGGCATGCATGAGCTCTTTCATATTAAAGGAAAAAGATTAGGCCAGTAAATGGGCCATCCTGCTCGTGCAATGCAGCTAGCTTGGCCCCATCGAAACCCACTAGTAACAATTAAACTTGAATAAAAGTAATTGCAGGGTGGTTGAAAGTGAAATATCCCCCTCAAAACTGATGCCGAAGCTGCACCTTGGTGATAGGAAAATTACGAAGGTTGACTACGTCTTATTATGGTTACATGAATTACTTAAGCTTGGGGTGAACCAAGGTCCCCACAAAAGGGTTATTCAGTTTATTGGTGACGAAAAAGTTTATATAAGGAAAGAGCTGCGTAGGATGTGAAGGGAGGGAGGGTGAAAAGAAAGCTTCTCTCTTATCTCTTATCTCTCTTTAGTCACTCAGTTCATCTTCTTCTTCTTCTTCCTCACCTACAGTTCTTGAAGCTGCAACCATGGCTTCCGAGAAGGTTGAGACTGTGGTTGCTGGAAACTACTTAGAAATGGAGAGAGAGGATGAAGATTCTAAGTCAGCTAGGAGCAAGCTATCCAAGTTCTTCTGGCATGGTGGCTCTGTCTATGATGCATGGTTTAGCTGTGCTTCTAATCAGGCACTGATTAATTAAACATCACAGATCGATCACAGTTTGTTTTATTTAGTTCGACGTCCAGAAGTAGTGTCATGTGTTTTTTTTTTTTTTCATGTTCACTAACTGTTTGTTGTAATTAATGCAGGTTGCACAAGTGCTACTGACATTACCGTATTCGTTTTCCCAACTGGGCATGCTATCTGGGATTCTATTTCAGCTTTTCTATGGGTTGATGGGAAGCTGGACTGCTTACCTCATCAGCATCCTTTATGTTGAGTACAGAACCAGAAAAGAAAGAGAAAAGGTTGATTTCAGAAACCATGTGATTCAGGTAATTAAATATTTTCAGTAGCTTCTTTACTCCTCCAAATTCTACGTGGACGACCCTTGTGTATCAATATTAATGGGTCTGCTTTTTTAGGTTCTTGTTGTATTAATCCTGTTTGTTTTGCAGTGGTTTGAAGTTCTTGATGGACTCCTAGGCAAACACTGGAGAAACATGGGTCTCTTTTTCAACTGCACTTTCCTTTTGTTCGGATCAGTGATTCAACTAATCGCCTGCGCAAGGTAGGCCTTTCAGTTTGATATTTAGTAACTCTTTAGATGTTATATAGTAGCTAAAACCTGGGTATTTGGTTTCTCTAACAATAAATGCTTCAGTAACATATACTACATAAACGACAACCTCGACAAGAGAACCTGGACTTACATCTTTGGCGCCTGCTGTGCGACAACAGTGTTTATCCCTTCTTTCCACAATTATAGAATCTGGTCATTCTTGGGCCTCATGATGACCAGTTACACCGCATGGTATCTCACCATAGCTTCCCTTCTTCACGGGCAGGTAATTAAGTTCCCATTCCCAGCCCTCATAATGATCTTGGAGTAAAAAACGAGAAAGTAAATCGTACCACCAGAATGAACCTGCTGTTCAATAATTGCCTTTCCATATTAATCATGGGATATACCTTTTTTTGAAGGTTGAGGGGGTGAAGCACTCGGGACCAGCCAAATTAGTTCTCTACTTTACTGGGGCCACTAACATTCTCTACACTTTTGGTGGACATGCTGTCACAGTGTGAGGCCTCGGATTCAATTTTATAAACACACAGATTCAATTTTATAAAGCATATGAACTTGATAATTTATATATATCGCAGGGAAATTATGCATGCGATGTGGAAGCCACAGAAGTTCAAGATGATATATCTATTGGCAACATTATATGTGCTGACTTTGACTTTACCATCAGCATCAGCTGTGTACTGGGCATTTGGGGACATGCTCCTTACTCATTCCAATGCTCTCTCTTTGCTCCCAAAGACACGCTTCAGGGACACCGCTGTTATTCTCATGCTCATTCACCAGGTCTCTCTCTCATCATATATACTCAATATATATAAGTATCTTCTTCTCAGATAAGAAAAAACTATTTAAAACTGGGCGATTCTTGATTTTCGCAGTTCATAACTTTTGGATTTGCCTGCACTCCTCTGTACTTTGTGTGGGAAAAATTCATCGGAGTGCATGAGACCAAGAGCTTGTTCAAAAGGGCGTTGGCCAGACTTCCTGTGGTGATCCCAATATGGTTTCTTGCCATCATATTCCCTTTCTTTGGGCCCATCAACTCAACTGTCGGATCTCTCTTGGTCAGCTTCACCGTTTACATTATTCCGGCCATGGCACACATGGTCACTTTTGCTTCTGCCCCGGCCAGAGAGGTAATTAATTAAGCCACCCACCTTTACATAATACTTATTATATATTACGGCAAAACCAACCAATCTCTAATTAATGATTTCTTGACAGAATGCTGTGGAGAGACCACCATCGATTGTAGGAGGATGGGTGGGAACCTACTCCATGAACGTGTTTGTGGTGGTGTGGGTTTTGGTGGTAGGATTTGGGTTGGGAGGATGGGCGAGCATGCTAAATTTCATACAACAAATTAACACATTTGGGCTCTTTGCCAAGTGCTATCAGTGTCCCCCTCATAAGGCATAATTAAGTCACTACATATTTTCACTCCTTGTGGTGATGCTACTTACTGCATGTGTGTAAAAAAAAAAGAGAGAGATTGTCTTTTGTAACTATTATTTAATTTCCCCCTCCTCCTTTGTTTCCCCCCCTTTTTTCACTCTAAGAGGCCATGGACGACTGTTGATTGTTTCGGCACAAGGTGTGATGGCAATCACGGCCACCCCCTATACGGACTTACGGTTAAAACTTTGCTGTGTTATTGTGATAATTAATCATTTCTTGTTATGAAACTACCTTGCTTCTTTTCTCTCTTTACTTTTAAATAATTGAGTGAAGGTTATAACAGGCTTTTCAGTTCACTCATGAACTATTATTATATAATTCGACTTTAGAGTAAAGTATAACAACAGGGAATAACTGTATAAGGATTTAGATCTACAACAATGCTTGTGCCTCATAATTGCTGTTATAAGATGTATTAAGGAAAGAAGACGAGAGAGACTTAAATGGAAGATCCATGCATGGCGTTGGAAGAAGGGCTAGCTCTAAGTTCAATCCAACTAATAATCCCAGAATCTTATCACAAATCCTTTGCTTGCAAAGATGGAAAAAGTACTTGACCCTCTTTATTGATAGCTTTCATCTCAAAATCGATTGACTGCTTTGGCTTTGGAAAGTTGCAATTATGAATTAATTGCAAAATCTTTATGGTACGTTATATGGACCAGGGGCCATCTTGTGATATCTATCAACAACAAGATGTCCTATTCAATCCCTTGTCACACAACTAAAACGGATGTCTTCTAATTTGATGTATCTTGTTTGTACAATATCCCAGACGACAACCATTATGAACATCAGAAAATTTTGAAGCCTTTACCTGCTACTCATTGTCTTCTGTCCCCTCCCTTTCTCATTCCATTCACTCATAATTTCTGGAAATTACTACATTGCTCTGCGCTATCATCTGACAGATTACAGATATGGATCTCTAATAATAATAAAAAAAGATCTTAATTCCACCAACCAATAGAAAGGAAAACGGACTTATGGGTGGGAGAATGGGCCTTCCATGTATATGGTCCTTTAAAAGTAATCTATGATACTGGAAAAGAAAAAATTTGTTACAGCTTACAACGTGAATAGAAGAAGCTGATAATAGCAATCACATGGGGATGCTCAGTTTTAGGTCGAGGAAGATAAGAAAGCCACATGACTTGAAGGGATAATCCTAAATCCTAGTAAGATGGATGTGGAAAGAGAAAGAAAAGTTCTAGTAAAGGTAAAGTTTTATTATTGAGAGTGAAACGTAATAGCGCAATTTGAAACTTTTGAATATCATTGTAACGCAAACGGAGGTAGTAATTGGCGAAGGAAATCCAATAACATGTGGTAGGGTACGAACCAAAAGTAGTACTGGTTTTCTCAAGAACCTTCCATGTCCAGGATTGTCTGCTAGCAGTTTTTTTCGTAGAGATGTCTCAATTATTTCCCGTGGATCATTGAATCTGACGATCCGTAGCGAGTTGGTGCTTTTTGACCAGCCATCCAATCTCCAATATATATAAAAGGGATGACCCCACTCTTCAAATGCCAGCCAAAAAAGTCACCTTGAAAGAGGAAATTAAAAAAATACGGTTTCTTGTTCAGGATCAAATGGTCAGAACTTAGAACAGAAAGATAAGGTAAAATAGCAGTAACAAGTGAGAAAAGTTTCACAATATTGACCCCATGAACTTCAAACAATATCAGACTGAAAATTATAACAGATTACACTGTTTATAAGCAATAAATAGCGTGCAATGCATATGAGTTATGTCTAGTAATTAAAATAACACATAATACAGTTAGTTTGAGATAAATCCATGCATGTGGGTTTCGTACGTAGACAACTTAGCATTCACTTTTTGCTTTTTGGTGTAGTGAAATTTGGTGCGGTGTAGATTTTATAGAATATGGTGGATATTTAGTGCCACGGTCGTCGTTTTTGGAAACAGTTCTAGGATATTTCTGATAAAGAGCAGTTCATTAATTAATTAGGAGCAACATTTCATAATATATGGACACAAGCAAGATGACGTTAAACTACTGTTGAAGTGCTTCCAATAATTATCACAGCGCGATTGGCCCACACCACCCCAATTCCTTAGTTTCTTCCAGACCACTTTGATAGTTTCATCTACCTACAAAGCTCTAAACTCTTGAACGTTCAAGCTCTCTTGTTAACGCTCCATAATGGTACATGTTGGTCGACAAGACCCTTTCATTTGAAGTTTTCTTGGTTTTTCTGTTCGCACGCTTGTCCATAATGGCGCACCAAGTTTTGAGTCCAAATCAAAAGCTACTTAGATATTCTATAAATATCTCTAACCGCAATAATGAAGCAATCTTCCTTTCACCCTTTCTAAAGTAATAACAACAATAGCATAGTTCCAGGAGATGCTTTCACACCTTGAAAATCCTTGAGCTTATTAATTAGTTGCGTTAATCCCAGCTGAGTTAGAATACTGTGTTAGACAATACAAATGACGTTTGTTAAAATTGTCGTGGCAAACATAAAATGCTGGGAACTTACTCTGAAGAAAATGAGTGTGAAACAAGACGGAAAAGTCAAGGAAACAATTGAACAGTTGTATTTTGTAATTTCCCACTTGAGCATGATGTTTTTGGTCCTACTGATAGAGATCATTCAATTCAAAAACTTAAACGTCTAATTACTATCACTGTCATGGAGCCATATCAGAAGCATGACAACACAACACCGCCAGGTCTTGTCCATTCATGTATGCTTTTTTATCCCAATACTCAGTTTTCTTCTTCATCTTCCAATAGATATATGTTGCTTTTCATAAACAAAAATAGCTAGAATGCATAAGCCTAAAATCCTCATAGTTTTCTAAATGTTTTACCATTTCAACATCTACTCGAATTCATTAGAATATTCATCAAAAGATGATGATTCTGTTGAAATATTTGTAAGTTGGTTTTCTTTTTGGTCAGTTATGCTTCATGCAGTATAGAGAACCAGGCTTCATGCAATAAGGAACTACTTATATCAAATTAAAATTGAAAGACTGAGGAAGATGCAGCAAGATCAAGAGGGAGATGTGGCAAATTTTAGATAAAGAAATCCAAGATCCAGAAGAGGGGAAAGAATTGCATAGAGCAGGGGTCACCTACGTTTTTATGGGCCATCAAGATGGGCCCAAAGCCCATAGGCCCAATGAAGGTAACAAGCGGGCGGTGATGAGTGAAATCAGTTTGGTCCCTTGTTTGTACCAAAAAAAAAAAGTTTGGTCCCTTGTAACAAAAAAAAACGTTTGGTCCAAAAAAAGGAAGCAAGAGCGTGTGATAGAGACAGACTTGGAGAATGGGGAATATATAGGGCGTACAAAGGGATAGGGAACCTGTGGGGCTACAAAATGCCGCTGAGTTCACTGGTACCATTTTATTCCCGTTCTACCCAGGGAACTTTCAAGTTCACTCGGTTTTTATTGTTCTCCATTGTTTGGTTTGTTTCGTCTGTTGTATTTTTCCTGCAAATAAACCATTTAATTTGAGTGTTGATGCTAATTCTCATTTTCAGCTTCTTGGTGACATTTGAGGATGAGAATAAGAAGAATTCTTGGCGTAGGCCAGACTCCTCGTAGGAGGAGGGGCAAAGATTAGATAAAATGGTATCTGTTGAGAGTTTCCCTCCCACAAGGAAAAATATCTCACAAGCATCGTACGGAATTATGATTCTAAAGTAAAAGTACGTTGGGATTGAACGAGAGGCCTATAAGCTTTAGTTTAGCTGTCATTCTCTTACCTGTTTCTTTTGTTGCGCGCGCCTTTCCGTTTTTTTTTCCCTTCCCAAAAGCGCGTCTTTCCGTTTGCTCCCTCAAGTTGCCTCATCTCTTCTCGTAACCATCTAAATCAAATAATCAAATAAATATTAGTACAAAAACAAAACTTAATCAAAATTTAATTATACTTTTTTAAAAGTGATAGTATTAATTTTCTGGATCACCATAAAACCCTTCATTAACTATATACCAAATAAAAAAATAGGTAGAGCTTATTTTCCTGAATATATTTTAAAGAAAATCCTAAAAAATATTATTTAAATTTTTAAATTTAAAATATAAAATTATTATAAAAATATTCTGTTATTTAATTTATGAGAATAATCAGTGTAGTAAAAAATTAATTTTAAAATTTAAATATTATGTTTTTTAGAATTTTCCTTATATTTTAAATATATTATGTTTGGGGCCTCTTTGCGGGCCCCGTTTTTCTACCTTGGAAAAAGCACGAGAGTCGTGCACTTCGAGCCTAGGGAGGAGGAAACCGCCACGGCCATCTCGCTCATACATTTATTGACCTTCTGCTCCATTCTTCGTCTCTTTCATTCAAACGTGTCCTCTATCTGCTGCAACCCTCACATTCGGCCAAGTCCGGAGCCCGTTCCCCTCCTCGGGTCGGATTCCACGTTATTCTTCAGGTACCTAACCTAACTCTCTCCTCCTCTCTTCTTCCCGTCCTCATCCTTCTCATTCATGTTTTCTTTCAATATTTTTCACGGGCTCGATTGTCATGAGTAGATGATTTCTAGGGAGCTACGAACTCAAAAGCTAATATGTATATTTTATATGAGAACTTACTTTCTTTAATTTAGCAGATATCAGCTAATACGGTCACAATTTTGTTTCGTTCCTTAGCAGAGATAATGTGATGAACGACACTTTGGTTATTTTTCAAAGAATGTTACTCGATGATAAAATTTTAAAAATATAAAACCAGTGTGATGCAAGGTTTATGGGGATTTTGAGTGGGATAAGAAAATGTTTTTATCATTAAGCACTGTGATGGTTTAGATGATATTTATGCGTCTATGGTTTATATGCTTTGCTGTTCATTTGAAACGGCCCATGAAAGGCTGGCGCATGTGTCGCCATGGTCCCGTCAACCTTTTATTCTGTTTTCATAGCCAGTAGAGAAAAGAGGAAGAAACTGTTCAAGGTGACTCGTGAATACTTGAGGTTTGGACTTCTTCCTTTTCCAACATGGCACGAAATATTTTAGTACGGTGTGATTTATACGCTTCGTGTTTAAAATGAGAGAGTTAATTAATTCATCTTACTAGTTGGCCAAAAAAAATGAACGAATAAAAAAATCCATTTTAATATGCTATGTTTCTTTCTTTTTGGAGGCTACAATTGTCTTTTGAGCTCTCTCATATGGAGACTTGCTGTACTTGTAAGTGAACTATTGCTTCGTATGCTTTTTTTTTTTTTATACAAATGAAAGCAGACACGCTCGGCAAACAAAACACTATTGCTCCATATTCTTCTTTATTAGTTGAAAACTTTTCTTTTCATTACTTTCTAAGTTGCTGGTAGCAGTTATTTTGCTTGCGTGTTGCTAGTTTCTCAAGGTGAATAGTTGTCAATCAGGTGATACCACTTAATAAATAAATTATGTGCTCTTGGATTCATCCTTCCCTGTCAAAAAAGAAATGGAAAAGATCGAAAGAATAAAAAGGACATGTGGTTGTGGTTGCTGGATTATTCATGTTGATGTTTACTTTTACTTCTATGGCGCATTTGTAGTTAATTCAGGAGGAAACAATTTGTCTCGTGTTCGAGTAGTTCATGCAGCGGATGAACAGTTGGAGTTCTTCAGTTAGTACGAACTCATTGACTCTATCAAGGCGTATAAGCAGGCTGATAATTTAGGCGGGTCAACCTGTTAAAAAATAACGGGTTGAGTTATAATATTTGTAACCTATTTTGATACGGGTCACCCCCTGCCAAGCCCACATCCGCGGCAAGTTAACCCGTCGAGTTGGTGGGTTAGCCCTTTTTTTTATTTTTTTTATTATTTATATTACACATTTACACTTTATTAATTTGAGAGTCTTAACTAAACAAGAGACATTACACTTAATTTATATTAACTTTATCTCATTGAGTCATTTCTTTATATATATTCATTTTATTTTATTATTATTTTCTTTATGATAGATTTATCTATAGATATTGACAAAATTGACTAAATAAATATTTTGATAACTTCAGATATGATTCAAATCTAATTAATATTGACATATGTAATTTTTTTAAAAAAAGTTGGCATATACAACAACAACAACAAACCCTTATCCCATTAAATGGAGTCGGCTACATAGATCATACGACGCCATTGTGCTCTATCAAATAAATATAAAAAAACCGCCAACCCGCCATAGTGTTCTGGGGTTGGTATGCCTCCACCCACGGCGGGGTTAAACCGTATTTTAGCCCGCATTATCGCCTACCCATCATGTAGATGATGATATCGAGAGTGAGAGCGTTTCTGAGGCAGGAGACTTTGGGGATCGAGCTCTTCATAGCGAAAGACACAGTGAGAGTAGCAGCTCCCACTTGCCTAATGACCGCACCACAGCAACGGGAGTCATTGCCCCTATTCCAGCATCGACCTTCATCTCTTAATGGATTGACATCAGGTCGGCTCATGACCCCTGTTTCTATTGATGGGAAAGTGGGTCCGGAAGTCATAAAAAAGGTGAGTTCTCTAGCAATTGTTCTGTGGTTTTCTGGGTTTCTTACTTTTTTTTTTTTCACATGTTTGCTAATGATGGTTTATAAGATGAATATGTAGAACGTTTCAGTTTCCTCATGCTTATATCTATCATGGGAGTCACATATGTTTTCTTGTTATCCAGTTTCAGGAATCTGATCCAGAGTTGCCTAAGATATTGAACTATGTGCTTCATGTCTAATTCAATTAGCTGTTTTTGGAATTCTCGGGGTACATTTCATGTTCCAAACTACAGTGGAATTGCTGATAGTATCTTTCTTATCAGTTTCAAGTTAGAATGTGCCGTATTTACCCTGATACTGATGCACCATGTAGGCATGTACCATTGTACATATGCAGGTCTTGACAAGATATTTATTGCAGAAGTTGTTTGGCCCCAAAGTTGCTGGTGTGACAAATGACCACACAATTCTTTACCCTGACCAGCCTTCGAACATGGTCCTTCTTCCCCTCTATATCACATTGCATGGATTATTATCACTAAGCTTGTGTGCTACTCAAATGGCAATTTTCAAGAAGGAAGAAAAATATATAGGAAGCTAAAACTTGATATGATTCTGGTGGGGGGATAATAGAAGAAAATAAATTGTGGGCTCCTACAGTTAATTTTCGTGATGTTAATAGCCTGAGAATGCTATTTCGGCATTTTATGCTATAGTGACTACAGAGGGTTTTCATGACGGTGACATCTATATTACATTATGGGTTATTAAGCTGAATAGCTAGTTGCAGAATCATTATACTGGTATGTGAGAATTTAAAAATGATCGGAATAACATCAATTTTTGTATAAATTCTTTCAGGTTGGTTCCTTTTTAATGGGATGGTTTGGTGTTGTATTTAAAGAAGACATATCGAATGTATCAGAACATCTAGCCATTGCACTAACAACTTTCTAATTGGGAAGCCTAACAACCTTAAGTGGTTGGAATCAGGAAATGCTTGAACTCGGTGTTTCTGGACATTGGCTCTTCTCTGTGCTTGGCTTTTTAATAGGTAATCTGGCACATCTGGTGGGAATAATTTTCTAGCATAGCTGCATCTCACCCATCTCTTCTCTTTTCCCCCCTCTCTCTAGTTTCTTATCCTAAATAATGCGAATTAAATTTCAGCCTTATTTCAGCATGTTCTTGTTGATAACATGAACTTGTGAACGATTGGTATTTAGCCGGCTTGTTTCTTGTTGCCTTTTCCATCATCTTTGGAGTAGAGACAGCCAAAGGTTTTAAATGGCTTCTCGGCAAGCTAAAAATGAGTTCAGGAAGTCAAAATCATAGCTCTAAGTTCAACCGGAAGGTGGCCAAACGCACACATCAGTTGGCAGTTTTGGTGGTCTTCTTGATAATGCTAGGCTTGTTATGGGGTGTTAGTGGTGCGCTAGCAGCAACAGAGTTCAAGCACGGCTGTAGTGCAGCTCAGTTGTGGTTTGCTTGCATGGTTGGACCTCTAGCTGTGTGGATTAGGTGGTTATTAGCCAGACTAAATGCTCGTGGAATAGGAAGGGAAGGGTTGTTCAAATGGATTCCCTTTGGGACTCTAATCGCCAACGTTTCTGCTGCTTGGGTCATGGCTGCACTCGCTACTATGAAGAAATCAGTAAGTTACAACATCCGTGTGAGGATTGGTTTGAGAGTGTTATTTATTTCCCTTGCATGATAAATGTGAAGGTTCTGAGCTATATATATGGGGGCTTGGTGCAGGCGAGCACCAAAAACTGTGACCCTGTTGTGACAGGCATACAGTTTGGTTTACTGGGTTGTCTGAGTACTGTCTCTACTTTTGCCTCTGAGTTCAATGCCATGAGAGAGAGTATGCACACTTGGAGAGCATATTTATATGCTGCGATTACAATTTGTGTTTCATTCTTTTTTGGGGTCTTGCTACACGGCATACATGTTTGGTAAATGTGAGGGGAGCAATCACTTTTTGAAGTGGTGAAAGCGACATTGCCCCTCGCATCTGTTTTCGCTCTTTCATAATTTATTTAGTACAAAATTCGAGATAGCTCCATCTGTCAACGCAAGAGTTTGGACGTTTTGAAGAAAAAAAAATCATTAATTGATGATGTAATTAATAAAATTTTTCTAATTGAGATATTGTAAACATTAAAAATGTGTAATTTGAAAGGCTGTTGGCTAATTTATTGATAGTATAAATTAGTTAAGAAAATACTTTATAATTTTAAAAGGAGAAGGAAGTATACGATTTTAGTTGCATCAATTTTGTGTGCAGATTATACCCTCAGGCCGTAAAAAATGTCCACATCATACATACACACACGTAATCTAGTTGCATCAATTTCCTTGATGCCTTGCAAAACTCAAATTGATCTTTTCTTCTAGTTTTTCCCCATTTTTACTCAGGTCCCTAAAGTTTTTTTCTTTTTTATTAACTCCTTCAAGTTTGCACCGTTATATGCGTTAGGCCATATCCTTCAAAATCGTTAAACAGGGACCAACAGACTCTTGACTGACGTTAAAGGAATAAGGTTTCAGGCACCGGCACGAGTTTGAAGACTGATGAGAACCAAACAAGTTCATCAACTAAGGTGCTCTAAAGAACCCAACGAGTTCACATGCGCGCCTTCAATCTTCACCATAAATCCTCCATTTTTGACCCTCCGCATTCAACGTACCGGTATAAGACCCACCCCACTACTCTCCCCTCTTTATACATAAACTCTTACTTTTCTCAACTTCCCACCTCTGGGTAAATCTCTGACTCCAAATTCTTCACTTATTCTTTCTCAAGTGGGATTCGAGGAACAATGGCAAGAAGATCGCCAAGCTCGAGGACGAGGACGATGAGTACGTGGAAATAAAGTTGAGCGTCACGGATGTTTCTGTGCAGAACATCCGAGGTGGTAACTCGTGGAAGGTGTTGCCCGCGGGCCTTCTGGAGAAGAGGCACGACTTCTGTGAAGAAGTTTGACAGAGTGGATAGGACCAAGTCGAGAGCTGCTCATGCTCGACGAGGTCTCAAGTTCATGACGAAGAATGTCGAAAGCGTCTGTTGGTCTCGGGTTGAGAAGCGCTGCTTCATCGTGGGTGCTTTAGGCGTCTTCTCATCAGTCTTCAAACTCGTTCTGGTGGCTGAAACCTCAATCCTTTTAACGTCAGTCAAGAGTCTGTTGGTCCCTGTTTAACGATTTTGAAGGATAAGGCCTAACGCATATAAAGGTGCCAACTTGAAGGAGTTAATAAAATCTTTAGCGACCTGATTAAAATTGGGGGAAAACTATAAAGATCTCTAGATTAATTTCCCTATTTTTTTATAAAAAAATGCCCTAAGTCACACCTTTTTTTTTTTTTTGAAATATCAAGTTGCCTAATAATTTTAATTTTATTTTTTATATATAACTAATATTTTAATTTTATTTATAATATAATTTTACTTATAATCGTTTTAATTTGATATAATTTTATCAATTATATCAAATTAAAAAATTTATAAATAAAATTATATCATAAATAAAATTAAAATATTACTCATATATATAAAAAAATAAGATTCTACCTAATTATTAAAAAGCCCCCATCGATAGTTGTCCGTATCTCTCTCCCCATGTGCTTGCGTACACCAGGAAAGACAGAGAACCGCAACCATAAGATATTCCCATATAATGGAATCTATTTTTCACCGCGTATTTATTACTTCTTTTTCACAATGTTGTTATTTCTCTTATTTAATTTATAAGTCGGCGCTCCGTAGTTGACTAATGACTCGCGGGGACCAATTTATGTTTCTTCTGTAATCTCAAATATCAAACTTGAAGGTCCATGTCTGCGTTGTGTCATCGTGGAGCCATCCCACCCCTACCTGTTATAAAATATATATAATAAAAACAATATCAGTTATGTTAGCTGCAGTCTGCATGATATCAGATTCGTCATATTTAATTTAACAGCCAAGTTCTAACTCTGCGGAACCAATACCCTCTCGCCGCCGTTGTCTTGCTCTTGCAATTCACATGGAGCTAACAGGGAGTTCAAATTCTTCGCTGAGACGATATTCGTTGAGCATATCAAGTCGTAGAAGCCATCAACTACAAGAAGACGATGAAACAGAGTGTGACAGTGTTTCAGAAGCTGGAGATATTGGGGATCGAGCTCTTCCCAGCAGGAGGTACAGTGCCAGCAACAGCTTCCGCCTGTCTTTTGATCGCCGGTCGGAAAATGGGGATTCTGCTTCCCTTACCGAGGATCTCAAATCGCAGCCTCACCCTCCGTTTTCGCATTCTAATTCCTCTGTTACTCCTTTACCGCCAGACACCATATTAACTCTCCCTACCTCTGCAACACAGACTCCTGACGACTCAAAACAAGTGAGCTTTTATGGTGGATTTCTCAAAATAATTAATTCTAATCTGCTTCTGCTCAAATGAACCGTCTTAAAAGTTGCCCTGTTATTTTTACTTTCAGGAATCTGATAAGGGGATGCCGGAGTTACTTGACTACGCTTCCTGTCTGATCCATTTAGCTGTTTTTGGAATTCTTGGGGTAATATGCTAATCCTTCATTCGCATTAACTTGAGAACTTGAACTTATGCTTCACCCATTTTGCTCAATTATATCAATTGTAAACCACTTGCTAAGATTGCACGTGCTTCGTGTATATGATTTAAAGAATATAATTAATTTTATAAAAAAAAAATTGTCTCTGATTTCTTGAGAAGGGAGGGGATATCTTGCAAGTTGCTAATGAAGACATTGCATACCCTAAACCAGAAGGTGTGAAGAACATGAAAGTAATTGGTGGTATGCGCGTTTGGTCAGTCAATGATTAGCGCATTGGTCTTAGTTGACATCTAGTAGTTGGCCCAAAAAAAAGTTTGGCATTTGATAGTTATATGATCACTATTGCTTCATGTGAAAAGAAGTGTGAATCCTTACGAAGTTATCCTGCACAACTAGAGTTAAATGACTTCACTAAGTAAGTTGATCCTTTGGATCGGAGATCCAATCCATTTTTCAATGCCATATGTGGTATCCTTATAATAATCAAATTTCCTGTTAGGACATCTGGTGATTGGTTAGATTCTAACGTACTTGTTGTCACAGGTCTTAACAAGATACTTACTGCAAAAGTTATTTGGCCCTGGAGTTGGAGGTGTCACAAGTGACCAAACTATTCTTTACCCGGACCTCCCCAGTAACATGGTCTCTCCCTTTCTCTGATTTCATTAACTTGTCTCTCACAGTGGCTTCATGTTGACTTGATGAACATATTTTTGCAGGTGGGTTCATTTCTTATGGGGTGGTTTGGTGCTGTATTCAAAGGAGACATATCCCGCGTGTCAGAGCATCTAGCCATAGGAATATCAACCGGTTACTTAGGAAGCCTCACAACTTTCAGCGGTTGGAATCAGAAAATGCTGCAACTCAGTGTTTCTGGCCACTGGCTTTTAGCAGCGCTTGGCTTTTTCATAGGTAAGAAACAAAAATACAGGCAGACATATATAGCTGTGTCATTTTGAATCCCAATTGCATTTTTGTTAACCCCAGAAAGAAAATGGATGCATTTGCCAGGCCTGTTTCTGGTTGCATTCTCCATCATCTTCGGAATAGAGACGGCCAAGGGTTTCAGGTGGGTTCTCCACAAGAGTTCAATAAGTAAGAGATATGAAATGAAGTGGAAGGCGAATACCCGGAAGCGTCAGGGGGGAGTGATGGCGGCGTTGGCGGTGGTGTTAGGCATATTATGGGGCGGGTGTGGTGCATTGGTGAAGGCAAAGTTCAAGCACGGTGGAAGTTCTGCTCAGTTATGGTTTGGTTGTATGGTTGGACCAGTGGGTGTATGGATTCGATGGTTCTTAGCACGCCTCAATGGAAGAGGACTAGGGAGTTCAGGCCTCATGAAATGGATCCCATTTGGGACCCTGATTGCTAATGTTTCAGCCGCTTGTGCCATGGCCGCACTCGCCACTGTGAAGGAAGCAGTAAGTTTCTGCAAAATCATTCGTTTTTTTTTTATGATATTGAGCAGTGAGCAGTATTGGGCGGTTGATGCAGGTGAACACAAGGGATTGTGATACAGTGGTGGGAGGGATACAGTTAGGGGTAATGGGGTGCATGAGTACAGTGTCAACATTTGCAGCAGAGTTCAACGCAATGAGGGAAAGCAAGCAGCCATGGAGAGCATATGCATATGCCACAATCACCATATGCGTGTCTTTCTCCCTTGGCATCTTAATCTACTGCGTGCCTGTCTGGACTAAGGGCTTCCACATTAACAAATAGCTCAAAGGCAGAGGCTTCATCCTACTTCTCCTTTGGGCTTTATATGTACAAAATGGAATCAAGTATAGTCCCAAAGGTGTTCATTTTTTAAGGACATGACATCAACAGAGCAAGAGAGGGGGGGGGGGTCAAATTTGGTGATGCAAAAATGCACCAAACGTGAGAATTGCAGTGAATAATTTTCAATGATCTGGCTCATCAAACGTGAGAATTTCTGACTTTCTTCTGTTCTTCTGGTCAATAATGGTGAGGCCTTTTACTCTGTTTCTGACTCAGCCGCAAATTGACATAACCACGAATTCAAAAAAAAAAAGTAACTCATATTAATAATATAAATATAAAAAAGTATACTTTTTTATATTTATATTATTAATATGAGTTATAATATGATAGCTAGTAAAAGTATATATATTTAAAATTTTCAGTTATACAATTTAATTATTGTGATCAGGTTTAAAATCCCCGACAATATAATACCGCAGAGAATCTGTGGCCATACTGGTTTTATTTATGGTCCGTAAATAAAACCCCGACAATATCACTGAGTAGATAGATAATGTGAATTTGATAGTGAAATTATAAAAAAAAATCTTTAATCATAAAATTAAATTATCGTGATCAGCTTTAAATCCTCGGCAATATACATACTGGGTTTTTTAATCTATGGCATGTTCACCTATATACTTGCCACAGCACCCTTGTGTTTTTTGGGCAAACAACTTCTCTCTTCTGAGTGGAGAATCTAGTGAATGGTGTACTGTTTGATTAAGTTGGATGGTTCGTATATATTTGATAATTTTAAGAGTATAAATTAGTCAATATCATTAAATTTTGGTTTGAATGGTTCAAAACTATAACGGAGAGAAATCTTTCCGTATTCAATGGTTCAATAGGATAATTTCATACTCAACAATCTTCTTTTTATGTTTATTTCTTGCCACGTCATGTCAATAACTTCTTATAACCAAGACGTTTGCATAAATAATATGAAGGGCCATTTAAAATTTGTCATATTACATGCGTTACGTTATCAGAATTCAATTTAGAAAAATATAGTGGACTTTGGCATTCAATAATTCATCCTTATTATTATTATTATTTATTAAAAGAATCGTAGGCTGATCATTCCGCTTCATGGAAAACACAACGGTTTGCGTACAAGTCATGATGACCCTATTATTATGTTTGTGAAGAAACGATGAATTAAATACTTATTACTGTTACTTGAATCTAAAATCATATATTCTCTCTAAATTACTCAAAGCTGTCATCATCAATCCACGCAAGGCGTATAACATGAAAACGCGGTTTTCATTGGTTATAATAAATTGACGGAGTCATACAATAGGACAAAGCCAGGTTATCCAAACAAAGGACGGGACAACCATCGTTATTCTATGCGGATACAATTACAAGAGGACATAGAAAGAATCACTGAGGAATTTTGTTGAGCTTGCAGTAAGCATATTCACCGTAAGTCTTGGACTTATATTTGGGCGGGTTTTGATCGTTGATAAGCCCAGGGAGAGGCCCAACGACATGATCGGACGGAGGCTCCAAGAACACCGGCCACGACATTCTCGTCTTGTCGCACACGGTTGTCCGATGATACACCGCCTTGTACTTGCCGTTGCTCAGAATCTGCGCCATCCCAATATATATAATTAATCCGACGACAGCAATAATAATCAACATAGATTCATCATGTGGGCTGTTCCAAATCATTAAAAGCAAGCGAAAAGGGTAGACATTAAATAAGTACCTCAATTTGGTCGCCGATGTGGATGACGAGGGCGTTAGGGATGTACTTAACGTCGTACCAATGGCCATCCCTGAAGGCCTGAAGGCCTTGAACCTCGTTGGGGACGAGGATGGTGATGGCGGACATGTCAGTGTGAGCTGGGACCCCAAGCGCCAGATCAGGGCGAGGGCATGGAGGGTAATAATTGATCTTCAGAAGGTATTCCAATCTGTCGCCGCCCGTCGCCTCCCATAGTTCATTCCGTTGCAGACCTAAGCCTTTTGACAGGCTCTTGAACAACTTCTCTACAACCCCATGCAGATTCTTCACGTATTCCTCGTTCGCCGACCTGCCCATTCCATATTATCAATGTATATTCATCTTTTTCTATCTTATTTTTTTTTTAATTTAATTTATATATTTGTGTGTATGTCCGATCCTTGAATTAACTACTTATCTTGTTAAGACAAGAGCCTGCCTCCAAGATGCCTTTTCGTTTTCCAGCCAACAACGTCAATACCTAGCGTTAGGTTAAAATTTAATTCATCCTCATCAATCTCGTTGATTTTAGCTAGCTAGAGATCGGACTTTTCCGAAAAAGGTAATGATATTTATGAGAGAAGCACATTCGCTTCTAGTTGATCTCTAACACTTTTCATCAAAAATCCCATGACCCGGCAACATCCATGTGACTTCCGACAAGGTCCTTAACAGATATGTTTCAACCCTGAGTACTCATTCCAATCCTCAATATAACTTTAAAATAATATGTCTATATAATAAACTATGACATGAGGAGGGAAATGGGCGGCACTATAAAATAATATCAATAATTTCGACTCATAAATTGACATGGTCTTCACAAATTTCTGGGTTTCTTTTAATGAATTGATCTGGAATCAAAGTGAATATTGAAAGTCAGCGCTGATAAGAGTGAAGAAGCCGCCTGTTTAATCAATTTAAAACCCTTCAATTCCATCTATAAGTATAAAATGTAATTAATTGAAGAAACCCTGAACTTGAAGTTTGGACAAAGCAAGAAAAAAAATGGCACGTTGGATATTGATTTCCACGTTATGAACATAATTCCAGAAAGTGGAAGAGGACAAACCTGTAAGAAGGAGGATTTGTGGGCCAGAAGCGATAGTTAATGGAGGAAGGAGGCCATACTATATGGAACAAATGATCGACCCAACCTTTCTTGCCTTCAATCTCCTTCTGAAGCAAAGTGCCATAACCTTCAACAGAACCAGGAAGCTTGGCAATGAGCTCTTTCTCATGTTGGGGAAGCTCAAAGAAAGTCTTTCCCACAGCCTGCAAATTGGCTATCACCTCCTGGGGAATCCCATGGTTCACGATCTGGTACATACCCCAACGGCTACTGGCATCTACAGTCTGAGACACGAGCTCCTCCTCGTTGGGGTTGCTGAAGTCGATGGTGGGAACCTCCAGGTGAACCCCGTGAACGGTGGTGACGCCGGGTTGCTCCGTCTCGGAGCGAATGAACTCCGGGGGGATGTTCTCCTGAGAGAGAGAGGCTACGTTCTGGACTCTTATGATCTCCATGGATGAATGGGGAACAAGGCAAAGGCAGGTAGCTGAATGGTATGTTGTAATGTGTGTAAGAGATGTAGTGAGTATGGTTATTAGACAAGAGGGGCGTGGTGTCGAAACTTATAGACAAAGAGAGGTGGCTACATGCCGCAATAACGACCTCGTTTGCTCCCACCACGTGCTCTTCACCAGCTTCCTCCTGCTATATATATTATCTCTACACTCCTTTATTCATTGTCATTTCTTGTTTTTAAGCATTTAGGCCCAAATATTACAGGTTAAATTCAGTTAGCCTTGCTCATTAATTCCTAAAATACGTCTCTTTGAAGCTGTGTTTTCCAAATTTTACCCTCCTCCTGTCTAAATATTGGCCACGCTCCCTAATTTTAGGAGAATATTTGTGTAATTAAATGCATATAGTTGGTATATTTTATATACCGACTTCATATATATATATATATATCCAATATCAAATCAAAATAGATAGATTTTAAATTTCAAAGAGTTAAGAGTATTGATGGCAGTAATTTTTTTAATTTATTATAAACCTATATAATTAATGCCTAACGTGGCTTGTTTTGAGTTATATACATACATATGCATGCATAATTAAAGATGGGGTGTTGATGTTGAGGGTTTCGATCATGCGGCATCTTCATTAATTTTTATTTTAAATATTTTTTAATTTATAAATTTAAAACTAAAGATTATTATATATATATCAATATTTAATTGCATGGTTACTATTTAAATTTAATGAGTTAGTATTTTTTATTATTAAAACTAATGGTGTTAACATTAAGGAACTAAAAATATATTTTATAAACTTAATTGTTTAGATTAAAACTTAATATAAATTTAAATGATCAAATATATACTTTAACTTTTTTTTCCAATTTTATAATTAGCCTAAGCCAAAGCATCTAAGGTGGCTTGCTTTGAATTATATAGTGCATAACTATATGAATTTTTTCAAATGGGCTAATAAAACATTCTAATCATAAAAGAACATTCATCTTGATTGGGTTAGGCTTCAGAGAATAAATCCATAGTTAATCTGCTTTTTATTGCTAATATAAATTTTACAATATTTATCTAGTAGCACTTGTTAGTATTTATTTATCCTTGGAAAATGTAATTCTCCTCCTCAAAAGGTTATAGGCTGTATATAATCCTAATTTTCGGCGTCATTCATTGCAACTAAAGGCCGTGAAATTCTGGCATAGCGGCATGGGGAAATTAGGCTCTAAGAAGGCTTTTAAGCTAAACTCCCCCACAGGTGTATAAGGGTCTCAAAAATGAATAAAAAATCTCACTAGTAGTTATTAACGTGCTATCGGCGAGGCGACGATCTTCCATTTTCATTGATTTTTTTAATATTCGGAGTCAAAATTAGTTATTTGAAATTAATTTACAAATCAACTTGTTTGAATAGAATTACAATAATGAAAAATATAGCGTATATGCCCATAAATTTCATGCCTTGGGTGGAATAATTGAGGAGGTTACGTGGGGAACCGAGGAAGCAGCCATATCCCTCTGATTGATTTAATTCTGATTACCAAGACTCTTTAAAGTGAGAAGAATATAACATCTCAGATTTTGTAAGATGAGTCTCTTGAACTGTTAGCTTCCCTTAAATCACACAGAATATCCGCATCTTATTATTACACGAGCCTACAGAATTCTATGTACCTTAATTTAATTATAAATATTCAATCAACTTAAGTTTATGGCTATTCTTTTTACTATAAATATTTTCTCTAATAATCAAATTTAATATTTAAAAAGATATAGCAAATATCTTATATTGTTAGATTAACTATATGTTGATAATAAGAGACTTCTTTTAATATCTATGCTTACTAAATAAGATTTTGAATGATTTAAAAATAGTAATGAACCCAACCACAACCACTATCTCTAAACCATCTATCATGTACCAAACCACGTTTGGTGTATTTGATTGTATGTGCAATTTAAGGCTGCCCACGTGTAATTCAAAGTTGCAGCATTTTGTTAAATTATATATATATATATAAACAGATGGCTTCATAACCAGAAACACCGTAAAGACTTAGAGGGACATATGCAAATATGGGAGTGCTGGTTCAAATTAGAATCCTTAGAAGATATAGCTATATTGCACAAGTTATAAGTCTTACAAAATAAAGTCTAACAGGTTATTTTTTGGAAGAAAAATAACTTACAAGCAGAATATATATATAGTACTAGTATTTCTGAAAAAAGGGTCCTAGTTTTCCACGGCACTGATTAATTAATAGTCACAGGTCAGCGATTGAATTGTTTTTTGTCAAACGGTCAACGTTTGATGTATTACGCGGCCGCATCTGTAAATATTAAATCATCCATAAATTAAATTTTAACCTGCAAGTTTGGTATGCGGCTGCAAATGAACCTTAATCTACATAGGCTCCATGAAATTGAATATAGTTCCACGTAAATGAAACCTTCCGAACCATTCTATTCTTTGATCTCTCTAGACCATCTTATTCTTCCATAACACAATTTGCATTGGAACCCATTTTGTTCTAAATTATTGAACATGGTATCCCTCCCTCTCCTCTCTCTATTAGAGTTAAGAATGTGACCAACTACCTCAGTATATTTTTTATTAGTAAAATAAAGTTTAAATGAGTTACAACAAATCAATAATAGGTGAGTTTTTTTCATAAAAAGAATAACATAAATTTAAATTTTAAAAATATATATATTAAGAGAAATAAAAATTATTTATATTTTAAACTATAAATGAGTTGAGTTTTAAAATCCACAGAGGTCAAAACACGTCTTTAATTTTAAAAACTACTTAGAAAAATTCATACAAGTTACTTATTAATAAAATTGGATTTAAATTTATAAATTATAAATAATTTTTTTATTAATTGAATCAAATTTTGATGACAACTCCATTCAAGTATAGGCGCGCTAGCCCAATTGGTTCAGAAATTATAACAAACTCACTGTACTTTGATTTTCTCGTACAAATAACTTTTTCCCCCATTGAACAACTCGTACAAGTAGCTTTAATTATTCATTTATATACCTCAGGGGCAGATGAGGCTGACGTCAAATTAATAGTTTTTGTTATTGAAGTAGCGAATCGGATGATGGAATTTTTAATATTTAATGATGTACCAAGTTGAACAAAGCAGTCGGCTAAGATTAATTGACTGACTAATATAATAGTACTCCGGCTACCCGTTCTAAATATAGCTGGTCAAGATGAGATATAACTCTGATCTAATATATAAGTTAAATTTTAATTAATTTTTACATACTAACAATTAGATAAATTATTTAATATATTTTAAATTATTTTTTTAAAATTTATTCTTATTTATGAATAAGTATTACTCGGTATTTTTTTACCTATTTTTTCTCCCTCTATTTTTAATAAAAGTAAAATTAGAATATATTCATTGGTACTCACGGCTGGAAAAAAGGATTTCTAAATCGGTTGAAAATGGACTTATACACCGAACTTTGATCCGGTGTAGAAACAGCCCGTGTAAAAAGTTTAATATTCTACACCGGTTGTATATGACCGGTGTAAACAATCAGTTTTTTTAAATCGGTTATTTCATACAACCGGTTTAAAAAGTAATGTCAAAATAAAAAAAAAATCAGAAAAAAAAACTCTAGATCCGAAATTATTTTCTTCTTCGTCACAAATCTGAAGGAAGAGAAGAGTGATGAAGAAGAATAGGTACCTGTAAAATGCAAGCAGAGAACAAAAAAGAGGAAGAAAGAAAAAGCTAAAGAACCCAGAAACAAAAGAAACAAAAACTTAGATATATGCGCAGAAATGAAAACCCATAAACATCATCACCTAATTGAAGATATCACAAAAACATCGTCACAATTCCTTTTGGTTACCTGCTCAAAAGCAAACAAAAATATATTTAAACAGAACCCAGAAATAAATGAGGCAAAAACTCAAATATATATATAAAAACGAAAACCTAGAAACGCCGTTACCTAATTAAAGATATCACAGAAACATAGTCACAATTCCTCCGACTTACCCAGTTAAAAGTGAACAGAAATATATTTAAA
Organism: Leucaena leucocephala; assembly: GCA_037074615.1. Taxonomy (NCBI): domain Eukaryota; kingdom Viridiplantae; phylum Streptophyta; class Magnoliopsida; order Fabales; family Fabaceae; genus Leucaena; species Leucaena leucocephala. The sequence continues at coordinate 1,900,003 of CM073517.1, read as the reverse complement.
CAAAATCGAGAAAGAAATGAACAAAAAAATAGACACCCACCATCGCAGATCTAGATCTTCTTCTTTGGTGAGCTTTAGAGGTTACAACGACTGACTTCAACAATAGAGAACAACGAGTACAGGTATGGGTCATCGCATATCTAGGTCTTCTTCTCGGCGAGCTTTAGACAGTGTGTTACGAAGGTGGAGCTTCCTGTCACCATGTGTTCTCCCTTGGCTAGTTTTCTCCAGGGACGACGATATGATTTGTGAAGATAGGGAATCGTAAAAAATTAATGCCACCGCTCATGACTTTTTACAGCGGTCATATTTTATGACCGGTGTAAATATTTCATCTTATTTACAAAAATGCCACCGGTCATGACTTTTTACACCGGTCATGACTTTTTACAGCGGTCATATTTTACGACCGGTGTAAATATTTCATCTTATTTACAAAAATGCCACCGGTCATGACTTTTTACACCGGTCATGACTTTTTACAGCGGTCATATTTTACGACCGGTGTAAATATTTCATCTTATTTACAAAAATGCCACCGGTCATTTTTTTTAAACCGTCTCCGCAGTGACCGGTTTAAAAATGGGGCTTTAAAAAGCCTATTTTCCAGCAGTGACTCTTTTATGTGATTTTATACTAAGAACAAATTTTTTTAACCAATTCATAATTTTGATGATTTCGAACCAATTTTGTTTGATAAATGAGTTATAGATACTTCGAGGTAAGATTTTAGATATAGGGTCTGTTTGAAAAATAATAAAACTATAATGTTAAAATAATTTCTGGCTCAAACATCAGTTTAAAAAAAATTAAAACAAACAGCTATATTTGTCCAAACTTTAGTTTAGACCAAGCCATAGTTTCAGATAAACTAGTCAGAGTAGCTTTTAGAACAGTAAAAGAACTTATAAACTACTCAATTACTATTGTACATTTATTTTTTTACACCATATTTTCTCTCCCCTCTATCTTTTATAACCTCTATTATCTCTCCTCTCTCTTCTCTATTTTTCACTATCTCTCATCTCTCTTATATCTTCTTTACCCTCTCTCATTTCTCCTCTTTTCTCTATCTTTTTTACCCTCTATCCTCTCTCATCTCTCATACATATATTTTTTAGTAATTTTTCAATTATAAAATCTCTTTTGGTAATAACTATCCAAATACTCATTTATTCAGAACTACTTTTTTTCCATAAACTCTTCTCTAAAAATCATTTTTCATAAGCTGCTAAAAATTCTATTTTTTTATAAGCCCTTTTTTAAAATCTTATCCAAACAAACACATAGCCTTTCCATTTGAGCTTATATATATATATTATGGGTTTTGTATAGATGCCGATTTAATATATTATAAGTGATCATTTTATGATAAATAGTTAAGTTAATAATTTATTTTGAAGGATGTCATAGCCTCATACATATGGAATCAATTTTAGTGTTCATCGTGTAATAACGAGTTAAGGGGAGGGGAGAAAACATATCGATGGGATCTTTATCTGGTGTTAGAAACACATGTAAGGTCAAGTTACTATAACCTAGACTGTAGTGGCATAACAGATCACATTCTAAGAAGAATAATAAAGAGAGAGAACAAAAGTTTAAAAACTTTATGACTCTTGTGATTTTTTTTACCCACCCGATTCACTAAAGTTTTACCCTGACTACATCTAGATCTAAAAAGAAAAGAAAAGGGGAAAAATATTAAATAGGAACATTCAGCATGATCACCACTTAGATCTTCACTCTCATGGTGGCATTATATATATATATATATATGTATATATTCAGTTATTTAAACAATGAAATGAGCTGTAAAACGCATGTGTATTCTGAATAGTTCAAGTACTAATGACTTTCTCTCTACCTTTCCCCTCTTGAAGCGTGTTTAGAATTAAAGACGGAGGATTCTTCTGGTGAAGTGAGTACAATATGCGAGTATGTGAATCACACTCATACTTAATTGAGACCGCGGGAGCTATAGAGTCAACGGTAGAATAAAAAGTCAGAACCCAGCCATAAAGTTTTCACAATTATATACTACAAACATAATTTTCTAAAGAGATATTGTTATACGTTTTATGTTCGGAAATCTCACATGAGAAATGGGATTTATACGTTTCTAACGAGTCATTACTTATATGTGTTGAATTATTGTATTTGAACTAAACATAATTCTAATTTTTATTATAAATTAATTTTAATCAATTTTCACATACTAAAAAATAGTTGTTAAATTATTAAATATTTATTGAATTGATAAATTTTTTTTAAATATAACCTTATTCTTTCTGTATATTTACATATAATTCTCGTCTCTCCCATTTTTTCTTTTTTAATAAGAATTAAATAAGTATAAAATTAAAAAATATTTATTAATAACCTATAAATAAATTTATATTTATGATTAAAAATTATTGCTCTAAATGAACTTATAATAAAAGATGAGAGTAGTAGTATTTTTAGAATATGTAAATATTATAGTCAATGTGAAAATTGATTTTTATTCTACCATTTCCTTACCACGGAATACGTCAAGTGTCGCCTACAGTTTCCTCTCTCCACTCGCGCAGCTGGTTTAGCAAACATACAAATAGTCAATGGCAAGATCAAACTAGTATATTTAATGAGGGAGAAGAATAATGTTTCTGTTTAACTCCCTCTTCACTCAATCTCAATTTCTCAGGTATAGAATTGAATTAATTTTCAATAGTTATGATTTAATATTTTATAAAAATATTATTTATATATTTTATTTAATATTATCAATAAATATTAAATCCCAACTAATCCAATTGTACAGATGAGAAATAGAGAATAAGTGGAGAAAAAAGTAAATGGAAATACTCTTTTTCTATTTGATAAAGAATGAATTCGTTTTTGACTTATGAAACATAAAATATGTCAAATCCATTATATTTTAAACTAATCGTACTTAAACAAAATAAACATAGATATAGTATAGGAATCAATAACGTAGAAGTCAGTTCAGTTACATCATATTTCAAGCAAATAAAAAAAATATTAAATTTTATTAACTTTATCTTTAAATTTATTACTTCAACAATTTTTATTTTTTTCCTGAATATTTAATATACATTACATCAATAAAAAATCAATATAATAATAAAAAATATATAAGATTATATATTTATATTAAAAATTTAATAATATACTATATGAATATGATCAATTTTTTTATAAAGATTTTTTTATAAAAGGATTGAGATCAACCACAATTTAATAATAGAATAATTTTTTTAAATGATATTAATATTAATTAAGGTGAATCATCATCGAGAAGAGTACAGTGAAGCAAGCATTGTTACGCGGATAAATCCAAAGCCCGTGGCCATTCACGCACGAATATAAGAATATAAACACGCCCTCACTCACTAGATTACCAAGATCATCTACTCGTGTCAGCTTAATGAGCAGGAATAGATACTTTATATATTTTTTGTAGTGAAATATTTTTTATAGCTAGTAAAAGTACTCGTATTTAATTAATAATTAATAATCTCTTACTACCACCCCATATGATGGTTAACCATCACGTTAATAATTATATATAAGCATTAATTTAAATAGGCCATGGAAATATTTCTTCAAATTAACCTCAATATACTTCATAAACAAGAGTTTAAAAATATAATTATGAGGAGAATATATAAAATAAATAAAGGGCATATTAAAAAATGGAAGAATAATTTCACTATAGCAATTATAATTTTTAATATGTGCACTAAAACCTTAAATCACAAATAAAAAAAAAAAGGAACTGAAGTAGCAGATAATATATATATATATATATATATATATATATATATATATATATATCTCGGTGTATCCAACGAAACCTAACATTAATTTGCAGAAACTCGTCTGATTTCTGCATGTAAAGCTACTAGCTAGTAATTCCCAAGGATCCCCACCAGTCCACCACCTACGAGTAAGAGTCAGTTAACAGCTGGAAATAATCGGTATCATGTTAACTCGTCGTGAGATATGAATTATCTTTTCATCTCTTTTAATCCTTTTGTCCTATCCATCCATCCATCCATCCATCTTGCGTTTAGATTGAAAATTGAACAGTTGAAGTTTAGTATTTCATAAAATTATTATTATATTAAATAAAAATAAATAGACAAATTTAAACTATTAAAATTTTATCAGGATTGTAGACTATCTGAAAATAAAAAATAATGATTTTATAAAATATTGAATTTCAACAGTTAAATTTTTTATTTGATTGTAGGATGAATGAGAGGAGGAAAAGGAGGGGGGGGAAAAGGGAATGGGGAGGAGTCCTAGGTGTTGTCATGGACGAAGTTTATTTTCGAGAGTATTGGGCCTGACGTGTAAGCAGGCCCAAACCCAGAGGATTATTTTGCCCCAAACGAACTCTCTTTCAATAACGCTCAGTGTCCACGTTTTTGCTTTGCCAGTTCTCTTTCTTCCCGGCCTCCGCTGAACAATGAAAAAAGAAAAGAAAAGAAAAATAAAAAAGGTGGATTGCCTCGATTTCACAACTACACTAGTTTGGCAGCAATCAACTCTTCGAACCTATTATTTACTTAGACGTCTTTGTCACTCTCCCTGCATACTCTTTATAATTGGGTGCGTGGGAAGTTTCTAGGGCCCACTAGTAGCCATGTGGGGGCCTTATTATATCAATATAGAATATTGTGCTTTGCTCAATTACCTTAAATACTGTACCTTTTTCCTTATTCCCCACTGATTTAAAAGCATGGACCCCCACATTCGCATACACGCGCACGCATATATTGACGCGCACGTATGTATTAACACCTCATGCCTTTTTTTCCGCTTTATATTATTTTTCGTATAATTTATTTGAAAATTTTTATTTTTTACTTATTAATTTTTTATCTATTTTTAACATGCCCAATTGGATTTAATTATCGACACTTACCACACAATCACATATATTTATTCATGCATTTCCCCTTACACGTACACATGTATGTCTTTTAAAATTTGGGATACACACACATGTATAAAGCCTTTTTTTTTTAAACGAGAAAACCTACATGGCATTACGTTCAGTGAAAAAGGAAATTACCATCTTTGTATAAAAAAAAACAGTCCTGTGTGCTAATGTCAATCTTTTATAAATAGATTGATCGATTTATCATACATTTACAATCATATTCAACAGTTATTCTTTTTCCCCCATTTGTCATGTATATTATCAAAAGTGGGTTGAAGTTTAGAGTTATCTTCATATTCCATTAGCGGATGGAGCGTGATTCACTTGCACAGCTACACCTGCTGTTCAATATAACGCATGTTATATACAGTATTAACCTCACAGTCCAGTTTATCCTATCCCGGCCGCCACTACAAGTCTTGGTTGTTCTCATATCCTATACTCCTTTGATATTATTATAGGACAAATAGATAAATTTTTATACACATATACTATTTTACCATTTATTTATTTATGTTGATTATGTTTCTATTATATATAATATATATTAAATAAGGGTAGAGTTAGAAATTAAAGCTGTTCAATTTTATGGCACAGTTAAGAAGATTTAAAATTTTATTTAGTCTGTATAAAATATGTTAAAAATAATTTATAAATAAAATCAGATGAGTAATATGATATTATATAAATAGGAGTAAAGTTAAAAAATAGTTATTAAATTTAATGGTATCATTAATAAGATTTAACTTTTTTCTTAATATACGTGAAATATGCTATAAATAACTTTTAAATAATATTAGACAAGTCTATATATACTCAATAGTAGTATTGTAGTATACATTACATATTATTATAAATATTACATGTATGTGTGAATGTCCGTAACCTTTAGTTCTTAGGATTATTCTTAAGATTCTATATTCTCTTAATGTCACAAACCCATAACCTCCCAAATGAATGACTTGAGAAGGGTTTCTTATTGTTAATGGCATTACATTCATCTTTATTTCTTTGTAACCTTAAGTTTAGTCTTTAATAGTTTAGGCCTATAAATATAGGCCATATGCAAGGTATTTGTACAAGTATGAATATACAAGTAAATAAAGAATACTATATTGTCTTATCTCTCAATCTCTTGGCTTATTATTTTTTTCCTCTATAGTTTCTTCATTAAAGGTAAATCCTCAAATATAGTGGTATGAACCAGAAGTTTATCAAATATTGTATTCATAAAATATTATAAAATATCTGCCAGATTCAATTACTGGCCTAAAATCCCAGTTAAAAATTCTCTAATTAGTATAAATGAAAGGGAGACATGCCTGGAGCATTAAACACTAATAAATTCTAAATATAATATTAAAAATAGAGGAACATGTAATTAAGATGATTATATTGAGGAGGTAGATATTCTAAATGAGTGCCAAGACATGACTACTTGTAAAAATCTCAAAAGAGGCCCATGTACCCGAAATGTAATAAAGATATCTCAATAAGTTATGTCAAAATAATAAAAATAGAATCGAAAATATAAAATTATCAGTTTTGATAATAATATAATATGATCAAATGAGGATCTTATATGTAAATCTGGTATGTGAAGTAGACAGAAAAAATATTTGACCAAAAGAAAAAGTAAACAAGCAAAGACGCAATGAAAATATAATTATATTCTTTCATTGTTCTTTTAATATGTGAAAATTATAGACTTGCAGTTTAAACATCTGAAATATAAAATATAAAAATATTTATGTGAAAATAATACTTTTCACAAAAAGTTAATGATGATTATGATAAGAAATATTATTTTGTGGTGGGGGCAATAAGTTTTACATATAATATTAATCTGATAGTATAAAAAAATAAAATATGTGTCTAATATATATTGTTATAGCATATACATATAGCTCACTAAATAGTAAAATTTATATGATAATATTTTAAGGATTTAAGATGCCTGAAATTAATGTATAAAGGAAATATTTAGAGTTGATGAATACCTAATGATTTCAAAATATTTATTGTCTATAAAAATATATTAAATTTAGTGGACCGAAGTCCTATGTATTTATTTTATTATATTTACCTATTGTGTTAGTATTGTATGTTGTAATTTTATTGATAAAATTAAATTCTTACAGGCACACAATAAATAATAAAATTTATATTTGAGTAGATAAAGCAAAAAAGAATGTATTGATAATTCAATATATCTAAAAGATATGTTAAAAAAAATATATGATGACGATGCATTATGCATGGTTCAGCTAAAAGAAAGATATGCCTAAAAAGTATTGCAAATAATCCACTAGAGAAAATAATATACTTTATTGAGAAAGTGATATCGAAAAGCCGATGTTATCATCAAAGGATAAAAATGATGTGGTAATAAGGAGAAGTAAATGTGATATCATCATCAAGTGGAGTAAAGATTATGCTGTACTCTTTTTTCCTTAACTAAAGTTTTATCCCATTAGATTTTCTTGGTAAAATTTTTAATGAGGCATATTCAATATGTATTGTATACTATTTTTTTTTCACTAGTTTTTTTCCACTGGGTCTTTCTTAATAAGGTTTTAATGAGTTTTTTCCACCGGGTATTTTTTAATAAGGTTTTAATGAGGCACAATACTTATCATGAACATCTAAGGGGGGAGTGTTATAAACATTATATGTATACGTGGATGTCCATAACCCTTAGCTCTGGGGATTCCTCTTATAATTCCATATTCTTTTAATGTTACAAACTCATAACCTCCCCAAATTAATGAGATGTGAGAAGTTTCTTATTGTTAATGCCATTATATTAATCTTTATTCCCTTATAACTTCAGGTTTAGTCTTCATTGGTTGGGGCCTATAAATAAAAGTTATATATAAAGTATTTGTACAAGTATGAATATACAAGTGAATAAAGAATACCCTCTTATCTTCTCTCTCAATCTCTTATCCTGTTATTTATTTTCTCTATAGTTTCTTTATTTTTTCCTCACTTTTATAACACATTAATTTTAATTTACACGTACTTAATTACTATTTTATATTGATTATTTAATTAATGCGCAAATAATTGAAATTCCCATCAGTTTATATTCTAATTAATGAGAGGTTACATGGGCCGTTCAAGTTTAGGTTAGAACGGTTACTTTCTAAATCAACAAAGTCATATATTATATCAATTATTTTAACTCTCGTTCTTTCAGCAATTAATGGCAATTAAGTTTCTTCATTAAACTTCCCTTGTTGGATCAAACGGCATCCTCCACCATGATATCTTGAAGGTTTGGTGGGGGGAGAGTCAAGCACGTATCTACTGGTCTTGAGTTTGGTCATTAGGTGGTGGCAAAAGTAAAACAATACGGGATTCAGCACGCATCTCTGTATCTGATTCATATATATATATATATATATATATATATATATATATATATATTCGGATATTCCCATCTCTCCATCAAATAAGTTGTCCGACTTAAGATTTGACTCCAGAATCAATATTCAGTGCTTGCATATCACACATGGAGGTTGAAAGAGTGCAGTACTTGGCCTCTGGGCTGTTGAAGGGGCTTCCTGCTCAGTTTATCCGCCCGGCCGATGAACGGCCGGAGAATACCAAAGCCGTGGAGGGCGTGACAGTGCCCGTCATCTCTCTGTCTCTCCCTCACGACCTTCTGGTCAAGCAAGTCGCCGAAGCCGCGTCAGAGTGGGGGTTCATGCTCATCACCGATCATGGAATATCGCAGACTTTGATCGGCCGGTTACAAGCGGTGGGCCAGCAGTTCTTCGCTCTTCCTCAGAAAGAGAAAGAGTCATACGCAAACGACCCCTCCACCGGGAGCTTTGAAGGTTATGGCACCAAGATGACCAAGAATCTCGAGCAGAAGGTGGAGTGGATTGATTACTACTTCCATATGATGTCTCCTCCTTCCAAGGTCAACTATGATATGTGGCCCAAGAACCCTCTTCCTACAGGTTCGTCAAACTTAATTATGAATGCTGATAGATTTAATTTGATCAATCGGATTAATTAATTTGTTTTGTTGCATGGGGATGAATTGTTTCAGGGAAGTAACGGAAGAATACAACAAAGAACTGTCGAGGTTAACCGACAAGTTGCTGAAGCTTCTATCGGAAGGGCTAGGGTTGGAGAAGAAGACATTGAAGAGCAGCTTGGGAGATGAAAAGATAGAAATGGAAATGAAAATAAACATGTATCCGCCGTGTCCACAACCAGAGCTAGCTTTAGGAGTTGAGCCTCACACCGACATGTCAGCCCTCACACTGCTCGTCCCAAACGATGTTCCCGGACTTCAAGTTCGGAGGCAAGACCACTGGGTCGCCGTCGATTACCTGGAAAACGCCATGTTCGTCCATGTCGGTGATCAACTTGAGGTACTACAGTTTTCCCGCAGGCTAGGTTATTATTGTTGTTCGAGAAACATGTTTCATTTAGTTGATATTTATATTGGGGTGGTTAGGTGCTCAGTAATGGCAAGTACATGGGTGTTCTGCACAGAAGCCTGGTGAACAAAGAAAGGATGCGGATGTCGTGGGCAGTATTTGTGGCGCCACCGCATGAGGCGGTGATCGGGCCTCTTCCGGGACTGGTGAACCAGGAGAACCCACCCAAATTTTCAACAAAAACCTATGCCGAGTTCCGACACCGCAAATTCAATAAGCTTCCTCAATGAGGATCCCGAATATCTGGTGCTCACAAATAATAGTTATTTAAAAAAAAAAAAAAGACAGGCCCTTTATTGTATGGCAAAACTGTGAGGAGACGACGTGGATAACTCCCGTTTATGTGAGCCCAAAGCTAATGGTTAAAATTTTCTGTTTTCTAGAAATCCTTGAAATATTCATTTCTCATTTTCGACGTTCTTGTTTGTTTTTCGTCTGTTGAGGAAGTTCATAACTGCCTTCTCAGTTAATTCTACAGATTATCGTATTGAAATGAACACCCCCCTCCACACAGTGATCTTTGTTTTTTCTGGGGCAAGAACACATCCATCGTTTTTAACCCTTAATTAAGAGCTTGACACAATTAATGTTGTGAAAGTATATTTTTTTAAAAACAGTACAATATAAACTACATTGAAGTACATTAAACGTAAAACATTTTAAAACTTGATAACGAATTTCTTATTCGTCATTCTTCTTCAGAAATAATTAATACTCCCAATTCCTAAATGTAATATCTAATTAAGGAGCGCTTCTCATGAGTAGGCTTTTACGTTAAGCGCCGAATGAGTATTATACTACTTAGTCCCCTCTTGTTTTTTTCCAACAACCCTTTTGAGGATTTTCAACCATACTCTATTTAATGCAGAAAAATAAAGCTCCATAATTGGATTAACCATGGTTAAGCTATACCTCCAATCTGTTGGCCTTGCAGTATGAAACTCTAAGCCCTTGGGAAGTTGGAATAGTCATTTCTCTTCACATTTCTATTTTCGATGTGACTTTGCTCGTTTACTTTTGTTGAAATTTTCCAACATGATGAATGAGTTCCACATATATGGGGTTGGATTGAGTTACCTTCCCACTTCAAGCCCAGCCCACTATGGCCTAACCCGAGACAAGACTAGCATGAACCAATCTGGGCTGGACTAGGTTACTGACTAGCACGAACCAAGCCCGGCCCACTAGCTTCTTCAAAACACAGTCGTTTTACTACGTAATTAGATTCCAGCGTCAGATCAAAAGAATGCTCAAAGTTCATTTGCTTGGACTGGACGGGACTGGAGCCCTCATGAGACAAAAAGTAGTTTCGCCCCATATATACGACCATTGCTGCCAAACGCACCCCAAAAAACCCGTTGTAGCTTTCGCGCCAAAAAAGTAGTTTCGCCGCCGAAAGGAGGTCAAAGCAATTCCCAATTCATTAGGGGCATAGGGCTCAAGCTGAAGATGGCTTCAGCGTTGGGATGGTACGGTCCCCTTATAGATATCTCAAGGGCATCTTCTCACATCGGCGATTTCGTTCAGCTTTTCCTCTTCGTTCATTGCCTCACTCCACTTCAGGTTTTCAATTTCTCTATATCATTTCTCCCCTAGTTGTGCGCGATTGGGATATGGCTTATGGTTCATTCTCATTTGCAGTGTAAGTCGTCCAAAGGAAGATACCTGATCAGGACAGACATTCAAGTCGGGGATGATACGAGGCCGTATTTTGGATTGTCTGTTTGGCAGAAGAGTATGGGATCCATGATATCAGTGGGAGATGTTATACTATTACAAAGTAAGATTTATTATTCATTTGACCGTTTATGTTTTGAATTCAGGGACACTATCGCGTTAATTTATTTTACCGTCTTACTTGAAACCAAAGCATGCTATTACCGATAGCTATAGATGCTTATCACAAAAATATAACCGCATTATCATGTTCAATCACTTTGTGCTTTGCAGTGCCACATAACTTTTTTCCTCGCCGTTGATTTTTAAAATTTTCCATCTGTCAAGGTTGTGAAAGAAACTCTCTTCCAATGTAAATTCAGATAAAAATTACGTTTTCAGTGATATGTTCTGATAGAAGTAGTACGAAACTTGTGCTCTTCATTAGACTTTCTCTGCTTATTCTACTCAGTTATATTACTTTATTTTTTAAGTCATCTTTCGCCCTTTTCTGAAAATCTGAAAAACTATTATATAGATATAGATAATCAATTTTTGTTATTATTCATAATTTTACTTTTGGCATATGGCAGATGTGAAGATAGTAAAATTTGAAGATATTGTTGAGGCCAGAAACGTTCAGTGGTCATCACTACTTTGTTCGATCCACCCTTACGAGTTGCTTATCTCAAAGGGTATGTTCTTGTTCTCTTGTCGGCTTTTTGTCAGTTTGGGATGACCTATATGAATGACTAATAGTTAGAAAGTTAATTGCATAATTGTTGCGTTTTATCCGTTTGTGCAATAGTCATTACTCATTAGGTTTTCCTGCGAGTATGTAAGTGCCTGTATATGATCTAGTTTCATCTTAGTGTAGATTCAAGTTTTATAACTTGATTTGCCTTGTTCAATAGAATGACAATAATTTTGAGTTTGCAATACATTTTTATTTATTTAGAATGTTCTTAATGTAGTAAAAACAAAAGGAGTGCAATATAATGTTTTCGAGTGCAGAGATAGAAGAAGTGGTAGCAGGCTGTCGCGTTGGGATAACCAGTAAGGACAAACTTAGGAAGGTCATAAAGTGGGTGCAGCAGTCTAGACCTAACATATGTAACACAACCTCTTATCATGTATTGTCATTGCTCATTAAGTTGTTGCATTAGATGTTAAAAGCTTGCAAAGCTTTTTTTGTGTTTTGTTTTGTTGGTGAATACTACCTTCGATCCTTAATATAAGATTTACTTAACTAATTTAGGTAGATTAAGGAAGTTGATTAAGTTAGTTATTTGTAATGATTGTGTATTAGTTTCCTTAAAATACCCCGTTTAATCATATACATTTGAACTACCCCTAATAGAAATCCCTTTAATATGTGTAATCATTTAGGGATACTTAAGGGGAGAAATTATAATTTTGGGAGACAAAGTTTATTGAGGTCTTATAATTAGGACTAAAATAAACTCTCCATTTAGCTCTTACATTTAGGACAAGAGGGAGTATCATTTTGACATTGCAGGATGTCAATGTCACATAGCTTGCCTACTTTACAGTGTTACATTTTCCTCTTTACTTAACGTTTTTTTACAATGACTATCCTGATTATTTATCAGGGAGTCCTGTTTAGTCAATATTTTATGTTTTAATTTCTGTATGATGCATAATTTTTCTCTATAAGTTGACTCCTTTCACTTCATTCATTTACTAACGCTACTTTGGTCAATGTGCTTCATCTCATGCTGCCTTGACTTTTATGTTCTGAAGTAGTAATTGTTATATGCTCAGCAAACAGGACATCTGCCTAAAAACTGGAAAGTGCTGGAAGAGCGAATTCCTACGGACTGTTTTTCACTTTCAGAAGTATCTCAACTGACATCATCTTGCAACGCTATAGTCAGTGCATTTATTGGTGAAATTTTTCTACAAGCGAGTACAATGGATCTTGGTGATACTGAGAAAGAGAAGATTTTCCTGAGCAGGAGAGTTTACCAAACTGGGGATAATAACTTAGTGGAAGATCTCATATGCACTGGCTGTCAGCTATGTGGTTGGCCCATGGTTACAGGGTATGAATTTAGAACATAAAATCTTTAGCCTTGTCGCAGTGGCTACCACCATGATCACTATGATCCTTTCCTTTTTTTTTCAGATATGATCAGAATGTTACTCCACTGATTTGTTCGAAAAGCTCAAGTCGCCTTCATGCGGTATGTTTGATATACAGGCCTTTCATGGTAAAAATATTTTTCATATTCCTTCCTACTCTAATTGTCACTACTAAGATAGCACTAAAGATTATTTTATCTGCATTGAATTATTGCCAGCTTTAATCGCGATAAAGAGGCTTCTTGTCGTTGAGGGTTTCACATGCCTGTACTCAGTTTTATTTTCAAAACAAATCAAACAAAGTAATCTGCTAGCCAAATCAATTTTCTCCGTCTTGCAAGCTCTTAAATTTTCGGGTACTTAAAACTACATTCTTATTTGCTTATCTTTTATGTTCCGTAGTCACGATCACGAAATCACATAATGTTATATATCTGGTTTTAACTTTTTTGGTTATTTTCCTTTTTAGTCATATCAACTTATCTAATAGGTATACTTTTCGGCAGCTATATTTGTGGGATGAATCAGATTACATGCCGATCCTCGTCAAGAACAGAGCCGCGGAAATCTTGTTTGGGAACATCAAGGCTGAAAAAGTCTATTCAAGTTATAGACAGCAAATGCTTAATAAAAATCCTGAACTAAGTCGTGAAGATAAGGGTAAAGAGTCTACTGCCAGATTAAAAAATAACCTGAATGGTTCTGTGAAAGGACTTTTGCATTCCTGCCCCTCAAATGCCGGTAAAAGTTTACAATTGGAAAGAAAGCAACGTCATGCTGTAAACACCAACTCTTATCAGATCTGGTTAATTTTTCTGAAACTGCTGCTGCAACAAGGAAAGAACAGTCCTCTGAAATTTGAGATCACCGTTGATTCCAGTTTAGATACAGAAAATGGGAAGTTCGAAATGGTTTCTGCATCATTGCCCTGCTACAGAACTATGTGATTCCACCTATCAACTTTTGCTTATTCAATTTCCAATATCTTTTAAAAGTTCGCTTAAATGGCTTGTGAAGCAAAAATGTTATGCTCTTTCTCTTCTAAACCTAATTAATAAGTTAATCTTAATCTTAAATATAATATATATTTTTTAAATTTTTCAATTATTTTCTAAATTACCTATTTGATACTCTCTCAACGATAATCAACTAAGAGAAAGGAATTAAGAAAGATGATTAGTGTGTTTTAGACAAAATATGTCATGCTAACTAATTTAACTAATTTTTTTAATCTAATTAAATTAATTAAATATGTCATATATTTAGGGTTGGAGTATCAATAATTTTTTTTTATATATGGCTTTATCAGCTTAAGAATATAACTTTATGAATGTTGATGTTTGAAGTGCACAGACAGTCAGACGTGCAAAGGCCTTTTAAATATTAAGCTAAAATATAGGAAGATGGGAGAGTTACATATCAATGGCCTCTTGTTTGTGATTATTGAGATTTTTAGTATGTCCAGATCTCCATGGGTAACCAAAATATGGTTTTGATTAAATGAATGCAGGAGTAGTTTTATTTCAAAAGTTAGAAAGGGGTTGCAAAGTGCCTGAAAGAACGGATAAAAAAAAATATTTTTGAATCTAATGTAAAGTTTATCATTGATTTGTTAAAGGATATTAATTCAAAAAGAAACGGAAATTTATTACTATTGCAGATCGACAATTTTTTGTATAAACATTAAGATTTAACTATATATAATTTATCCCAAAATAAACTAACAGGATAGCAGATATGCTTATAAAAAAAGGTTTGTTAGATCTATTATATTAAGCAATTACTAGCTTCAGAAAGTTTAGGATTTAATTCTTCCATACTTTACCCATCTCTTGTAACAAAAACAAAAGTTAGAAAGGTCCGCTTGCAACAAAAAAACAAACAAACTAGTTATATTCCCAGAAAAAAGTAGTTGCAGCCTAAGCAAGTGGAGGGAAAGAAAATTAAGAGGGAATTAAATATCAGAACTAGTATGATCGGCCACTCCTCAATGTTTGCCGTTTAAAAAAAATAAACCTTACCCGTCAAAGAAAAATTATAGAGATATCCAGCGTCCTCGAAATGGAAGGGAACATAAATCAACTAACAAAGAAAACCTTTCTTTCTCATTCACCAGCAGAAAAAATGCATTTGTTTGTTACACCAATCTGCCAACATAAGGTGACAACAATAAATACAGGGACATCATGACTCAGTTTCAGTTGGTGTGTCATTTGCAGCAGCTTGAGCTTCTTCAAGTAGCTTCATTTGGCGCTCTGCATGTTCCCTTTCGCATTGACTGATTCCCATAATGATATCCAGCATAGTACCTGTCGTTCCAAAGAATACAAGCGGTGCCAGAGACTTGCGCTTTATCCCCACTGGTATTGCCAGCAAGGCTCCTGCTACTGAGAACACCCAAGTGCCTAATGCACTGCAATGCAAAACTCTCCAATTTCAGATACACACACTCAAACTTGATGCATCGAATGCAAGTATCAGAACAGCCCAGCAGCAAAAGAATTTTGAACAAATGCATCAACCTGAGCTCATTAAAAGAATTTAGCCCCATGGCTGAGTTCTGTTAACCTTTCGGTTCCTTTAACGTTATATCTTTCTTTGCCCACATAGCAGAAATCGTGGGTATAGGTTCTCTTTCTATCTATTTTTCCAATTACAACTTTCGCAAGAGGTGTTTATAGATGAACATATACATATACAGAGTGAAGACAGTTATTCAGAAGAGGCGCCAACCTCACTCTAATTCATCACCAGTTCAACACATTTTGTAAATACTTATGAAAAAACCACATAATCTTGAAACAAAGAGCATGCGAAGAAGATGGGGGACTTAAGAAACTAAGAGAATGAAAGTGCTGGTGAAGAATGTCAGAAATCTGTCTTCGATGCTTACACGAGGGCCTAAATAGTCCATCCAACAGGTTGGATTTAGTCGTAGTACTTAGGACATCCCATTCCACAATAGAGGATCACTCCTGACTAGAAGCATTGTGATTTGTGCTTAAGGCTATTATATGGCCGGCATTTTATAAGCTAAAATTTCAAAATATGTACGGATTTCGCGAAATGAACTCCCCTCTGAGTGAAACGAAACTATTATATAATCAAAGCTCAGGAATGAGACATGGCTAATCTTATGCAGTATCCAGTAACTGAAGTAATGGAAAGGTAGTAAACTAGTAATAGATTCATCTGCTATGCCTAAGATTACAAGAACACGAACCATAATGATTTCACAACAGACAATAGATGACATATTCAATCATGAAAAGAACAAAGAAAACCAGCTTGCTCATTAACAACCACAGATTGGGGATCATCTACCAACATACACCATTAGTAAAACTAGATTCACATAAGAACCTGTGGCCAGACCAGTTTGACATATTCATCGAATAATCTACCCATTTTAAGACGCGAAATAAGAACCTAATCTCATATCTGAGGCCATTATTTTCCCTGTCCCTGGTGCTACAGCAAGTTCTTGTATCTTTGCCCCCGCAAGGAACTGATCATTTTCAGCTAGCTAAATCTAATTCTGTGAAGCATCACCTCTACAGAGATTATCGATTAAGATGAGTATATCAAGTTATAAATTTCCGAACCAGGGAGCAGAGATGATAGGTAATTTGAAAAGATCAAAAGAAAAAAGAAGGAAAGAAGAGAGAGTGACTTGGCAACGGAGCAGTCTTCGAGATGCTTGACATTATCTTGGCCAGCCATGTTTCGTCCTCTGCGCTCTGTGATGCCGCACTTTGTAGAAGGCGCTGAGATCGCCGAAAGCTAGGGCAAGAGGGAAGCACTGGGTAATGAACAAGTTTTTCTGTTTCTTAACTTTTTTTAAAAAATGTATGAGATTTCTTTTAATAACATTAAATAAATATTAATTAGTTTGTATGAAACAATTATTTAAGAACTTACTAATTTAGAACCTGATTCATTCAAAATTTATCTGATGATCCACAAAAATTAATTATTTTTACACTGAAAAAAATCAATAGTCTAACACCAATAGACAGTCAGGACAACAAGATCCTTTGAATTGTACTGTTGTTGAAGCCCACATCAATCAAAGTGAAGTCCTTTCTTTGGGCCAGAGCCCATCTGAAACAAAGCGGCCCCTTGTCGTGAAGCAGGGAATCAGGCAACGTAGGCCCAAAATGTCCAAAAAACGAGACTAGAGAAGAAAAAATCTCAATTTGTCTAGAAACGTAGGGCAATCAACAAAATGATCGAACTTGCAACAAAAAAACAAAAAACAAAATGATCGAACATGACTCTCTCGCTGTTCCTCTGCTTTGCCTTCGCAGCGAAACCCTAAAATTCATTTGTTTGGCGGACTTTAATCCCAAGATATTGAGGGCATATAATGCAAGTTCCTGTTGTTGAACACGCTGTTATTTGCTTGCACCACTTTGTATTCGGAATCAGAAGATCAAGACTTCGGAAATACACATCTATGTTGCCTTGTTTTGCCGACATCTTTCACCTCAAATTCAGCCTGAACCATTTCACCATGTGCAGAAGATAACTGTCTGGAACAAAGCCTGCGTCGCGTTTTGACAGTTGTCTAGAAAACATTAATTGGAAAAAATGACGAGTTCGATCGTATCCACAATGCACGATTTGTCAAGAAAGACGCTTCAGCTTCACCCTTTGTTGGGTTTAATGGTATGATCCCACAAGTTGAATTTTCTTATAGGCACTGCATCTTACTATAGTAGTTTTATTGTTTACTTGTTGTGAGTTATATTGACACTCCTGGGTTTGGTATATTGGTACCAGAGCGCCTGGGGCTTTATTAGAACTACAGAAGAATAATATTAAGTTGGTTAATTAGGAAATAAAAAGTAATGATGCTCTCGAGGCTGCAGTTGAAAGAAAGTAACGCTTCATTTTCTTTTGAGTTTTTTTTTAATTAAGGTTTATGATTAAAAAATATGGTGCTTATTTTTCATGGAACACGACAAACTAATAAGTAACTATCGAGTCCTTTATTGTGGACTAAATTATATATTTGGTTATTCATCAATTAACATGTCACCCCAACTTAAAAAAAAAAAAGAAAAAGAAAAAACAATTAGAAGCAGGCAAAAGGAATTTCGCTTCTAAAATTATAAATAATCATATTCGGATTAAGTTAATTTGAATGATTGAGCTGCTAAGTAAAAGTGAAACAAATTAATACCACAAAAGAAGAAGAAGAAAGTGAAACCCCTGACTGGAGGTTGTTTCGTTAACAGTGGGGTCGTCATCAGTCGCCCATTCTCACTTTGAGGAAGTTGTAGTCGTAACTATAGTTATTTATGTCTACATTTAACTTACTCAAAAGGCACTTACGCATATGAATTTTCCTCCCCAATATGATTGTAAAAATGGTGGGTGTGTTGTAAGAGTATGATGAATAGTGACACACTCTGCTATTTTATGAAATTGCTATTAAGGCGAGCCAAGCATTTATCACCCACACCTTACTGAATAAATATATATAGTTATTTCCCTGTATTAAAAAATGATGATGTGGGTATCTATAAACTAAATATTTAGGTGTCAAGTTGTGATTGAGGCATGATTAATCAATGGGGCATAAGTTATTTAATAATTAGTAGCAGCCGAAACATCATGCATGCCTGCATGCATGTGGCTGACTCGTCAGTACTCAAATTTGGAATTCAATTAAAATTAATTGGGGTAATGCGAAGGTTGATCGGTTTAATTATAGATTAATTAATGGGTGTATTGTTGGGAGTCAAGTTCTGCCACCTCGTAGCCAGTAATTAACTAGTATGTGAAACATATATTCCATCCTGCAAACAGATTTGCACTGGTTTTAACACTGCAAATCACAGATCAGTGCTTTAATTGAGGAGGACAGTATGAGGGAATCTATTATTGGCCGCATGCAAGATATTTATATATTTTACTGGGTATATACGAGAGGGTATGTCTTATATACAATGTCCCAGCTTACATTATATCCCCAACGGAACACTTGTCGTTGACAGGGATGTGTTCATCATCATGCTATATATTATTGATATTCAGAAGAATATTTAAACCCAAATATGGTGGGTTGATCTCGTACGTTTACTGTTCCTTCCCATTAAACAATTATTGGCCACGCACTTGAGGTCTTTGGAAACATTATCGAATCCATTTGCAATAAGATATATAGAATTTGATTATCTAAATGGATCCACCAACTCCCGAGGGCACCGCAGCTAGCTGGGGAAGACAATCATTTATGGATCAGTGTTACGTTCTCTGCAGATTCGCTTTTATATATAGCCAGCTCGCTAGTTAATTAATTAGCTGGCAACTCTAAACATATAAGATTATATGAACCTTTGTATCTCTCTGACTAGTAACTGCTGACTTCTCCAAACGCCTAGCTAGCTAGCTATAGCTAAACTTAGAGGTTACATAGGGACACGTACGTCTTATGGAAGATTCGACACGACGTGTTGGTGTTTGAACTCATCAAAGATCAAGGACGAGAATAAATTCAGAAGTTTAATCACGTTAAAACGACGTTTGACAATATTAATGCAAAAAGCAGAAGAATTGTTTGGTGGAATTTGTGAGCTTATAAATGAAAGATAATTAATTAGTCAGTCCAGTTATGAGAAGAAAGTGAAGGGAGTGAGTTTGCCGTCCTAATGGGGGTTAAGAGAGGGGGTTGCCTGGCTTAGAGGAACATGCCATGCCGGCCATAGGGCCACTGGATCTTATATTTACGTGGACACACATGCATGTCCCTTCACCATATTTAAGTTGGATCGATCGTGGTGATGTATATTCCAAACTATCATTGCATAAATGCTAAACTTGATCGCTCACGTCTTTTCATTAATTACTATTCTATGGAGTAAACTTGCAATTAAACTCGTCTTCGCGTGGCTCATTTTAAAAACCATAAATGAGGTTTTAGGTCGTAGATATAAGATGATAAGATATATATACCTAAATTTAATAGAACCTTTTTTGTTTCTCCTTAAAAAAAGCCACGCTTTTGATCGGTCAAATAAAGCGAAATGTTTGAAATGTTGAAGAACACTCACTCACTGGATAAGCCAAAGGTCGTGGATTTTTATATGTAAAACAAAATAGGTTCAGCACTGTCAATTCTGGTAAGGGTATATCTACCCCCTGTCAATTTAAGACAACACTCTTATTATCCTAATCTCGCTGCAGCAGAATATTTCACCATCGTTCAGCTAGTCTATTAATTCTTAAAGAACAATTAATTCGCCAATGATTTTTTAAAGTCGTAAGAAAAGCCAATGTAATAGTAATCTACATACGCGTAAAGTATAAAAAATATATCTGTCTTTTATATTAAAAATAACATATTCATTTAGCAAATAATTTGAACTTTTTGGAAAACAAGAATGAAACCAGGAATTAAGTAGCAAACTTGATGAAAATGGAGTTCTCGGAGAGAGTTACAACTAAGCCTAATATGAAGCTTTGCAATATATGCAAAGGCTGAAGTTCTTTAAAATTTTCTATACAATTGTGTAACTCATTGTCAGGCTAGGGACAATATACCCATTCTTACATACTACATTTTACTACGTTATATTATTTTTAAATTATATGTATATAAATATTATGGCTGATGACATCTATATGCGCTGGGTCCCAAGCAAAGCACTTTATTTAGTAAACAATTGCTTCATTATTTATTGGGAAATTAATATAATATTGGATCTGTCCTCACTGATTTTGTTGGCATTATTGAACCTTTTTTTTTTCTCCACATTTTGCTTGTTCTCTCGCTCTCTTCGTGGAATATATTTATAAAATTTGACTCACAGTTCACGAAGCCATGCCCATTGGTCCGTTTAAGACGGTCAACTGATGATTCTGCTTGTGATTGTACTAATTGGAATTTCCTCTTTGTGCTTGTTTCCTGATTTCCTTCTTTTAAATTATCATTTACATAACACGAATTTATAAATAAAAATATATTTAACATTATTTATTATTCAAACAACATAAATTTATAAGAGAAACAAAAAATATTTATCATTAGTTATCCTAAAGAATAAAAAGAGTTGTGAATTTAATCTTTGTTATAATTCTTCCTATTTATATATGGGGTCTACGGAGGGGTGTTTATCCTTCAGTTAAAAATAAAAAAATAGATTAATATTCAAAAAATACATGTTAAATATAAACAAACTAGTTGGCTAACATATGCGTTTTTCATTCTCTATATTTATATTTTTTTATGTTTTTTAATTTGTTAGCACTTTTTTTTAAAACAAATACCGGATAAATGTCATCAAGACGTGTTAAAAGTAAGTATGTGCTTAAAATGACCAATTAATATTCCCTTTTGTTTTGCCAAATGACTGATTGATATTCTAAAGATATAAACTAGCAATCGTATTTGATTTTTACCGTTCGTATCAGTTAGTTGTGACCTTCCGTTCGCAGTAAAAAGTGAACTTAACTAAGACTGTTGTTGACAAAGAAAGACTGTAATTTTAATTTGAGGATAACAACAGAAAATTACATAAAAAGGAAATGATAACAATTAGGAAGTAACGATTAACGAATCTGTCTTGAACGCACTCATGTTGCAATGTTCTTGGATATTGAAATCATGCATGACATCATCGAAAATAAATTAATTGGAGTTAACGACCAAAATAGATCTAGGAAGAAGTCAAGATAAAAATTGAATACATAGATGGGGTTATGGATTATGATATTAAGAACAAAATTCCTGATGAGTTGGGGTTTGAAGGCATGCAATCACCCCAAACATGTGTTGCAAACATCAATAATCAACGGAGTAATTACGAATTAATATAATGGATGGGAAAAGGGAAGAAGGAAATTGAACAAATGAATTGATAAACAAACAGGATTTATCGAGGAAGGGACGGTGGATCACAGTTTCGGATACAGGCCTTCATGTGTACGAGTAATTCGAGCTAAGAATTGAGTATGAGGGCATGGGTTTACCATATGCTTTTCAGATGGACCCCACATCTTCCTGAATATAAAACGGCGTTAAACCTTGGATCGGCCACCCCACATTAGCTCTCTCTCTTCACTCTTCACTTTTGGGTCCTCCCCTGAATCTTCCTCCAACCCTTTTCCTCTCCATAAATCTCTCTCCACCACGCATACGATCTCACCGCAGCCCCCTCCTCTCATGACGAGCTTCCACGGCTCAAGCTCCGCTCTCACCTTGATGCCCGTGGCCATGGCTATGGACTTCGTCCATGAACTTGAATTCTCCGGCTCCAGCACCACCACCACACCTGACGACGACGATTATGCCGCAGCTTGCCATTGGAACCACTGGTCCCCCCTCGTCAACTGGGAAGCCTTCTCCGGCGCCCAAGACGACTTCCACGGCCTCATAGACTCCATGATGGATGACTCTGCCGGGATCATCAGCACCCAACACGGAACGGAAGAAGTTTACAACTCGCCCAACTCCACTTCGACGGAAGTAACCGTGGTTGACGAAGAAGCAAGCGACGGTGTTGAGGATTTCAAGGGTCTCAGGCTGGTGCACCTTCTAATGGCAGCCGCCGAAGCCCTCGCCGACGCCAATAAGAGTCATGATCTGGCTCGAGTGATATTGATTCGCCTCAAGGAGTTGGTTTCCCCCATCGACGGCTCCAACATGGAGAGGTTGGCGGCGTATTTTACGGAAGCCTTACAGGGTTTGCTCGAAGGCGCAGGGGGCGCACAGAACAACAACCACCACAAGAATTTCACCGGCAATGGACCCCACCGTGAGGACCACCCTCCATTGGATGTGCTGGCCGCCTTCCAGCTCCTTCAGGACATGTCCCCTTACGTCAAGTTCGGGCACTTCACCGCAAACCAGGCCATCCTGGAGGCCGTGGCCACCGAGAGGCGAGTCCACATCATCGACTACGACATCATGGAAGGCATCCAGTGGGCATCCTTAATTCAGGCCCTCGCCACTAGAACGGACGGCCTACTCGGCCCACACCTCAGGATCACGGCATTGTCCAGAAGCGGAGGCGGAAGAAGATCGATCATCACCGTGCAAGAGACGGGGCGTCGTTTGACGGCGTTCGCGGCTTCCGTTGGTCAGCCGTTCTCGTTTCATCAATGCAGGTTGGACTCGGACGAAACATTTCGACCTTCGGGTCTGAAGCTGGTTCGAGGAGAGGCCCTGGTGTTCAACTGCATGCTGCATCTCCCCCACCTCACTCACCGGGCACCCGAGTCGGTGGCATCGTTCCTGAACGGAGCGAAGACGTTGAATCCGAGACTAGTGACATTGGTTGAGGAGGAAAGCGGACTCTTCAGCGGAGAAGGGGGGTTTGTGAGTCGATTCATGGACTGTTTGCACCATTACTCTTCGCTTTACGATTCGCTGGAGGCGGGGATACCCATGCAAAGCGGGGCGAGGGCGTTGGTGGAGCGGGTGTATTTGGGGCCCCGAATAGCGGGGTCGGTGGCGAGAACATACAGAAACGGGGGCGAAGAGGAGAGAGCTGGGCCGTGGGGGGAGTGCTTGGGGGAGATGGGGTACAAGGGAGTGGCCATAAGCTTCGCCAACCAATGCCAAGCCAATCTCTTATTGGGACTCTTCAACGATGGCTATAAGGCAGAGGTGTTGGGTTGCAATAAGTTGGTGTTGAGTTGGAGATCTAGGCGTTTCCTTTCCGCCTCTCTTTGGACATCTTCTTCCCCGATCGCTCCTTTTCAATCATTGTTCTAGTTATATACATTGTCGCTTCTCTTTTGATTTGATCTCCTTCTGCTTTAGACACAAATTGACGGTTCACGACGTACATCTTCTTCAAGTATTAACTATTGAATAATGAATAATGCTTCAGGATCTGTTTGATGAAGCAGCTAGCTTGTATGGTTTTATACGCCCACCCAATTGCTTTATGTTTCCTTTTTCTCCTCCTCTCAATTAGTATTTGCAAATGGACACACATGTTAAAAGCTTCCCCTTGGTCAGTACGACCGATGTAGGTGTAGCTTTTATCTGAGAATCGTTATCTTCCTTCCATGGAGGCTTTTGCAATCCATTCATTTTTTATATGTTCTTTACCGGGGAAGCTTAAAGCTTCTCCACATATATTCCATTTTTCTATATCTTAGTTTCAGATATTGTCCTGTGCTGGTTTAACACGTGATCTCCGCAAGCTTCTTGAAATATGTTAACTAAAAGTACAACATGCCTATATATATATAACTTATAGTTTTTGGTTCCCAACGATCAAGATATAGTCAGTTCCCATGTTCATCATATAGTGCTTTTTACTTGAAAAGGTAAATTACTTAGGCCGAGCATTCACCATATATATATAGAGAGAGAGAGAGAGAGAGAGAGAGTGAAGTCTCTCAGCCTTTTAGCTGATCATATTATATATATATATAGATATATATAGATAGATAGATAGATAGATAGAGAGAGAGAGAGAGAGAAGTCTCTCAGCCTTTTAGCTGATCATATTAGAGCCAAGCCAGTAAACCCAGTACATACAAAACTACAGAAGGGAGTTCTAAGATTTGATGATTGTGCGTGTGGCTTGAGCTCTGAGTAACACGCGCACACACTGATACTTATCCAATGAGGTTCAAATAAATATAATCCTGATAAAACATATATAGCCAGCAATGGATATTATATTATGAATGGGGTATGAGGATTCCCGATTCCCTCGTCATGGCAAAGCTATATATTTATTTGTTATGTGCATATATAGTTTGTTGGTAAAAGAAAGGAAATAGGGGAGGGTTGGCGGGGAAGGGGGACGGGGCGTTTGGTAGGTTGCATTTCCCTCTCTTGCATTCCATGTGGAGGAAGATTCCGGGGAATGTGCCCGTACATACACATCACTCTGTTTGGATTTGCATATAATAAATGAATAAATAACTCATCTTACAACCACTACTAAACAACTGTTTTTTATGTTCTTGCTTTTTGGATCAGAAGAAGCGCTTGATCCATCAGGACCAATTAATTAAGCAGCGTAATCACCATGCACATTATTATTAACAAGCAAATTAATGCTGGGTCGGAAGTGTTTATGAAACTGACATTCTTCCTTCTACTTGTAATTAATCGACAACCAACAAGTTGATTAATTATAGTGGATCAGAGTTCTTTAGGATATTTCTCCAAACAAACTCTCGAACTCGATGATGGTAAGGCGCTAATCAGAAAGAGGGAAGGAGAATCTGACATAATCATAATTTTCCTTAATTACATCTTTCCAGCTAATTATCTGTCTAGATTTAATGGTTTGATCAACCTTTTGCAGAAACAAATATATTTTGTTGACAGATATTATAGATTGTCGTATTTATCAATATTTAACAAGTGGACACACGGACACACACGGACACGCCCATACATGTGTAGGCTTTGGGGTTGACCCTATGGACGCTTGAAGCTGCGGCATGAGAAGCTCAAGGGACACTCACACGAGGATGTCGCCACTTGAAGGGTTCTTTACTTAGTTCATGACCCGACATGGGTTAATCCTGTGCCCTGTGGTCATTCTGCTAAACTTGTTTATTGCCTCACTTCAAACCCAATTTGAATGTAGTCGATTCGATTCATGTTAACTCAACTTTTGAGCTTGTCCCCTACACATATTAACTGCTCCATCAACACCCTAATTCTAACCGTGAGTCCGTTAATTCAGCATGAACTAATAGAGTCATAATTCTGAGTAATAAAATCTCTTTAGCATATGATCATATTCTGCTATTATAGGTAAGTTCAGTGCCAAAATGACAAACCTGGTTATTAAAAGGAAGAAATTGAGTGGCTATTTTCTTTTACTTTCTTTTAAATTCCATTGCAGAAAACTGAGAGCTCCAAGAGACAGTCGGGACAACAAGATCCTTTGAATTTTACTGTTGTTAAAAATAAAAACAACCACCGCTTGGTTAAATTGGTAAGGGTGTATAACCAACATACATGTTTCCGGTTCGAGCAATGGATGCAGTAGTGTTAAATCTTGTTAGGAAAACTTGCCACCTGAAGGTCTCACAAGTGCTTGATCTGGATTAGTCAATTGTTAAGATATCTGATAATAGGATACAGAAAAATGCCGGATATTGGATGGCCAAATGTATATAAAAAAAATATACAGAAAGGAGAAGTGATTGTGAAGCTCACTTCAATCAATATGGAAAGTTGGGTTCATCTAACAAAAGGGTTGTTAGATTCATAGGGTTTATCACTTTGTTATGATTTAAGTCACAGCACTTAGGAATACATCATAACTTCTGGGTGCATAAATTTATGCCTGAGGATAATTAACAGTTTGTCCTGCCCAATATTGATATCACCTAAGAAGAAGGGAGATTTTATCCTGCTATTAGATTATTGGTGAGTCCAACTTATTTTTAAAATTTTTTATAACAAAAAAAAATGGAAAGTCCTTATTTGGGTCGGAGCCCATCTATAACAAATCGGCCCTTTTCCCAGAAGCACAGAATCTTGTCATGTAGGCCCAAAATGTATGACGTATCGTTCTTTTCACTTTCTTCTATATACTATGCTTTTTATCGTTTACTGCAGTTCAGTTGCATCGCTTCCCAGTCAACAACGCTGGTGATTCATGTGGTGGTCTAATAAGGGATTATACAGGCAACTGGATGATAGGATTTATCCATTTTATTGGATCATGTAGTGCGTTAGAAGCGGAACAGTGGATTATCTTTAAAGGTCTCACAATTGCCTGGGAACATGATTACAGAAGGCTAATCCTCGAGTCAGATTCTAAAGTACTTATTGACATGCTGAAAAAGGAGAACTATAATCAGTTGAAAGTTTACTCATTGTACAAATCAAACAACTGATTAGTAGGCCATGGGAGGTGCAATTAACATACATCCCGCGAGAGAGGAACAAGATTGCAGATGCTTTGGCAAAAGAAGGACTCTCTAAATCTTCGATACATACTACTTGTCTTTTTTATTTGAGGAATCAATTAGATTCTGAGAGATTGGGATTAAATTCCCCATTTGTGTAATTTTTTTGTTTGAGCTATAGCCTCACCTTTTTTTTTATCAAAAAAAAAAAAAAAACAACGCTGGTGATTCACTTGATTCATTTGAAGACACCGGGACGAGTCATGGTCCACATGCTCAAACGCACACCACAACCCCTTCCGTTCACGTCCCTCCTCCAAAAAAAAAAAAAAAACTCCATTTGTCTGAAAGCAATCGACAAAATAATCGAACATGCCCCTCGCTGTTCCGCTGCTCTGCCTCCTCAGCGCAACCCTAAAATTCGATTGTGTGACATGCAGGCTCCGTGTACATTGACGCATCCACGGATGAGATTCAGGTCATCCTCATTCCCAAACCTGTCTCAGCATTTCTACAGGGTCTTCAACCCCTCCTGCATCCCAACATCAAATTCGCTGTCTTTCCTCCCCACCATGGCCACTCTTTCTACTCAGAAAGAACCCCTCTCTCCTCCCAATGATGTCACTCACAAGACCCACCACCCTTTGCAGGTACATCCTCTTGTCCCTTGTTAGATCGTTGCTTCCTATATTTTTGTTCACTGATGCTTAACTCCTCTGTGAGTTTTTATTCGAGTCTTCTTATGATGCATATTTGTCGAATTGTTCATACTACAATCTTATTTGCGATTTCTCTTTCTGGTTCTACAATTAGCCTTTTACCATTCTTGGGAACAGCAACTCCCATTTTTTTTCACTCTGTTGCTCGTCTCCTGCAATTATGCTTACGGTGTTGGCTAATTAAGTTCTCATGTCTAACTTTTGGAGCCTAGAAATGGTGTTAGATGTGAATATTCTGCCAGCCAAGTGGCTATCAATTTGAGGTTGAGCTTGTTTTGAGTACATTCACCAATATCAAAGTTTATATTCATTTCTGTTCCTGTTTCCATTCACTAATGCAACTATAGAGCCAACTACTGTACTGATGCTGAAGTTAACCTGATCTAAAATTGCTTTGATTTGCCGTCCTTAACAATGGTTTGGGTCTGTTTTATTCGGGTTATATTTCCTTTATCATCAATATCACGATTCCCCTTTTTTCCACTCTTAATGATTGAGCATGTCTCACCCTCGTTTCTTATTGTCGGGATGAAGATGCTAGCTCCTAAAGTCCTGTCACTTGTCAGATCAAATATTGTGCAGTAGAAAAGGGGCATTTACAAGAGCAAGAGTTTTAGGTTTCATTGTGAATTACTTGTACGTGTCCTTATTGAAACTTATTTTGATTATTCGTATGCAAGGTTGCAAAGCGCTTAGAGAAGTTCAAAACAACAATATTCACCCAAATGAGTCTTCTTGCCATAAAACATGGAGCCATAAATCTTGGTCAAGGCTTTCCCAATTTTGATGGTCCAGATTTCGTCAAGGAAGCTGCAATTCGGGCCATTCGGGATGGGAAAAATCAATATGCTCGGGGATATGGAGTTCCAGACCTGAACTTCGCCATTGCTGATAGGTTTAAGAAAGATACTGGACTTACAGTGGACCCCGAAAAGGAAGTTACTGTTACAAGTGGGTGTACAGAGGCAATTGCCGCAACCATGTTGGGATTAATAAATCCTGGAGATGAGGTTATCATGTTTGCTCCATTTTATGATTCTTATGAAGCCACTCTATCCATGGCTGGTGCAAAAATAAAAGGCATCACTTTGCGCCCTCCAGATTTTGCCGTCCCCATGGAAGAATTGAAGTCTGCCATTTCCAAGAATACTCGTGCCATCATCTTAAATACTCCTCACAACCCAACAGGAAAGATGTTCACTCGAGATGAGCTCCAAACCATTGCATCTCTTTGCATTGAGAATGATGTTCTGGTCTTCACCGATGAAGTATATGATAAGTTGGCCTTTGATATGGATCACGTTTCAATGGCCTCTCTTCCGGGAATGTTCGAAAGGACAGTTACGATGAATTCCTTGGGAAAGACATTCTCATTAACGGGATGGAAGATTGGATGGGCAATAGCTCCTCCACACCTAACATGGGGAGTCCGACAGGCGCATTCCTTCCTCACTTTTGCCACTTCCACTCCTATGCAGTGGGCAACTGCAGGAGCTCTCAGAGCCCCAGATTCTTACTTTGAGGAGCTAAAGAGGGACTATATGGCGAAAAGAGCAATTTTGGTGGAAGGATTGAAGGCTGTTGGTTTCAAGGTATTCCCATCCAGTGGAACATACTTTGTAGTTGTAGATCACACACCTTTTGGATTGGAAAATGATGTCGCATTTTGTGAGTATCTAATTAAGGAGGTTGGAGTGGTGGCCATTCCTACCAGTGTATTTTACTTAAATCCAGAAGAGGGAAAGAACCTAGTCCGATTTACTTTCTGCAAGGATGAACAAACTTTGAGGGCGGCAGTAGAGAGGATGAAGGAGAAGCTTCAAAGAAAGTGATCAGAGCTGGAAGTAGTTTGAAGCCTGATAAGTTAGGGGTTGAATCTTCGTTGAGAATAGTACTACTAGATTGAAGGCGTTGTCATTTCAAGAAATAATAATGTCATTGAAGCTACGGGAATTTGCTAGTTGCTAATGGGAGTTAATCCGTCTTGTTATCCAGAGTAATAATAATGACTTATTGATGTTCTGTTTTTCAGACTAGCCCATTTAGCTGTGAACGATTTTAGGGTATCCCGTGGGCATCAGGGACACTCCACGGCGACGACGAATTGGATCACATTAAATAGTGGATTGAGCTATTAAGCCCATAACT
Organism: Leucaena leucocephala; assembly: GCA_037074615.1. NCBI lineage: Eukaryota > Viridiplantae > Streptophyta > Magnoliopsida > Fabales > Fabaceae > Leucaena > Leucaena leucocephala. The sequence continues at coordinate 1,870,112 of CM073517.1, read as the reverse complement.
TGTTTCTCTTAACTATAAGTTGAGATTAGGCTGAGGCGTTGAGGTAACACCTAATTATGTGCTCGTCTGACACATACCTAATAGTAAGTGCTTCTTAAATCCAAGCAATTAATAGAATATAAACAATATTAAACATATGAATGACTCTTTTTTTTCTTGAAGGTGTTTCTCAGCCGGAAAAACGATTTTAAATTTAGGAACAGTAAGTGGAGGGTTAGGTTCCATTTGATAAGGGAAAAAGCCATGGTTGTTCTTTATGAACGGCTAATTTTTTTTTTATAAGATATGAACGGCTAATTGAGACGAGTGAAGAAATGTAAATGAAAAACGGAAGTAACTGTAATTAGGAATGGCAAAATATGGCAGGGTTGCCAGAAAGAGGCAAAAGTAGGGTATGCATAACGTGGTGCTGAAAATGAAGTCCCATTTGGGAGAGAACAATAATGCGCTTATGGTTCGGTAGCTTATTTTTTTTTTTGGTAAAAAATAATTTTAAAAAAAATTAGACTCATCCACGATTTAAAATTTAAGAGTAATTTAAGAGTAGAGTAATTTTTTTTTTTTAAATCATATTAGTATCAGATAAGACGAGTTATTTAGGTGATACCATGCAAGAAGAATCTGCGAGCTTGGCACTGTTGACCCACTTTGTGCGTGAATTCAATGGAGATCCTCTCAATTTTACTAGTCTCCTCAATAATTCCTAAAGCCCCTCTGCACATTTGCATTTAGGATCCTACTATAATGTTCTAGTGTTCCATTCCATATATACAGACAACTCAAATGACTAGCGATCCACGTATAAAATAAAAATGTGTGCTCCAAAGTAACCTTAGGCACTACCTATCTTAGCTCAGCATCGTGCCATCAAGAGAACTCCAACTTTTAACTTTGTCTTTTCTGGGTTGTTGTCATTTGATTTGATTGCCTCAGACGGGCGATAGCAGCCCTACTAGTTAATTAGTACCGATTTAAAATTAATCATCTGCCTAGCCAACTGGCCCTGGATCTTTCGGGGATGGGTCTATCATTTCATATAATTAGAAGACTTCAATTTCAGACATGCTTGCTCCTCTCTCGTGGTAAAACTTATTAAATTAATTAATATAATATATATTTTTAAAATATCTTAATTATTTTTTTAATTTTCTCCTTCCCTTATATTTAATTATTGTTAAAAAAATATCTATAAAATTAATTTAAAAAATAAATAAATATAAAAAATATTTATATTTATAATTAAAATTAACTTTCTAATTAGAGACAGAAAGAGTGATACGTATCATAACTAATACTCCTTTAGTTTTAAATATATAATCTAGTTATTGTTTGAATTTTAGTCATAAATATAATATATTAATTTATTTTTATCTCTTATATTTATAATTTTTTTAAAATTAATTTATCTAACTTATAAATTAATATATAATTTAATATTATAAATAAATATCTTAAAAAATTATATTAAATATATTATAATTAAATAATTTATTTAATCTTTTAAATCTATATAGATTAAACTAGTAATTCGTTAAGGATCTGGAGAATAATTTTAAAATTTTTGTAAAGACTAATAAAGTGTGTAGATAAAAATTGTAAACAATCAAAAAATTTGGCCCTAAAGAGTACAAGAAGGGGGAAAGTTAAAAACTTAAAGTGTGAAGGCACGTGCCGGCCTGCTACAGTGAATGACGAACCAGATCCGACGCGACGACCAGATCTTCAAGGTCAAGGTCAGGGGGGACCGTTAGTTCAGAGTGGACGGTGATAACTCCCTTGAAGATATACCAATGTCAGATATCCATCCTACGGTTCAGATTGAATTTAACTCCCTCTTGTCCATGCTTCTGCTTTTTAAATCCCGGCGGCACCAATGCCGTTCATTCCCATATGGCAGCCGTGGCCATTATTTATTTCTCTTCCGCCAAAGGCCAATTCCTCGGACTAAATTAGAATTTCAATTCATCGTCTCTCTCTCTCTCTCTCTCTCTCTCTCTCTCTCTCTCTCTCTTGATAGTGCGAGTTTGCTTTCTGCTGCTAACTTCACTCTCACTGCTTCTCGCGCACCGTGAGATGTTGCCGGCGGCCTCGGCAGTTGTCATAGTTAGGAGAATATCTCGTTACAGGGGAGCTTAGTTGGGAGGATCTGAAACCTCTCTCGGATCCAATAACCTCATCAATGGAAGGCCAGAAGAGCCAGGCCAAGCTTACCAGAACTCACTCTTCGCTCCTTCGGTCCTCACCCACAATTCGTTCTTCGGTTCACAGTCTCTCTTCGATCAACGAAGACGATGCTATCGCTGCTCAAGACGAAGATGAGCAGAAGGTGAAGCACCACATGCCGGCTCTCACCCCGCGAACCGGTTCAACTCGGATCAATGTCCCGGTTATTGTCATAACCTCGCTCGGTTTTATTTTCTTTTGCACATACTGTTTCTTTTTCTACCTATTCTACTTTGTCTACCTCGAACGCGAACATATGCTCGACTCGGAGAACCTGTTAATAGCGCTGATTTTCATCGCCGTCGGGCTATACTTCGCAGTTAAGAACAAGGGAGCGATCCACCGGAGTCTTTCTATTCTTAAACATTCGTGGGATGAGAATCTGAAAAGACGCGGCCTTTCAAAGACGAACTCAAAGCCCGTGCAGTGGTTCATCGGAGACTTTACAGTAAAAGGGCCAAGGGAGAGGAGAAGTATCAGGGAGGGCGTGGAATTTTACGGCAATGGTGACTTCTATGAGGGGGAGTTCCACGAAGGAAAGTGCAATGGAAGTGGGGTTTACGATTACTTTGCGAACGCGAGATATGAGGGTGACTGGGTGGACGGAAGGTACGATGGGTATGGGATTGAGACCTGGGCAAGAGGTAGTCGCTACAGGGGGCAGTATAGGCAGGGTCTGAGACATGGTTATGGGATTTATAGGTTCTATACTGGGGACTCTTATGCAGGGGAGTGGTTTAATGGGCAGAGCCATGGTGTGGGAGTACAGAGTTGCTCCGATGGAAGTTGTTATATCGGCGAGTTCAAGTACGGCGTCAAGTACGGTCTCGGCTGCTACCATTTTAGGTGGGTTCTTGCTATCTGTATGTCCGGAATTTGCATTGATGGGGGAACTGAAATGCGGTCTTTGCTTTCCATTTCTTTTATTGTGTTTTAACCATTTTCCTTTTCTGTTGTGGAATTGGCCTCCCATGTTTTCCAGTTATTTACAGTCTGTGTCTGTCGATGAAATTAATTGTGCATTGAAGGGGTTTCAAGTTTGGTTGGGCTGGTTGTTGAATTGGCTGAAATTTCCTAGGTTGATCAGAGACTCTATGTTTGTTGATACTCTAGATAATTACTGTAGTATGTGCTTTCTCTATGCAAACCCTTCATGGTTAATGTTTGACTGTGATAAAGGAATGGAGATAGATATGCGGGAGAGTATTTTGGAGACAAGATACATGGATTTGGGGTGTACCATTTTGCCAATGGCCATTGTTATGAAGGAGCTTGGCATGAAGGTCGTAGGCAAGGTCATGGCGTCTACACTTTTCGAAATGGTGACAGCAACTGTGGCGAATGGGATGCTGGCAACCTCATTCATCCTCTACCATCACTAACCCGCCACAAGCTCCTCGGATCTGTTCAGGTATGTGTCCTTAGAATATCATCCTTAACTATAGATTTCTTCTCGTTGCCCCTTTAGAAACGACAATACTATGTTCTCATCTGTTGGTGCTGAATTTGAAGGCTGCTAGGAAAATAGCAGAGAATGCTATAAGGCTTCGCCGGGTGGATGATAAAGTGAATAAAGCTATAGCTGCTGCCAACAGAGCCGCCACCGCTGCTAGAGTTGCCGCTGTAAAAGCTGTTCAGAACAGGATGGACGGAAAATTTTGCGACACTCTTGTCTAAAACTTAGACTTAGCTCTCGTTTGAATTGTAAATTGTAAAGTTTAATAATTTTAAACCTTAATTACTTGGGGAATCATACGTCACCTCGTCGAGCAAACTCGTCAGAGGTTGAATTTAGCGAGAGTATGTTATGATACTCTGCTTTCTCTGATCACACTGTAACTTGTATATAATGCCATGTATATCAATCAACGACAGTATAATTTTCAACTCCATGTTCTTGACGGGGAAATTGGGGAGTGGGAAATTTTTAAGTTTCACTCCGTTGAAAGATTCCATGTTAAGGACGGTTCCTAGTAGTTTCCGTTTCAACCAATTATCCATGGAATTAATAAGGTTCGTGTTGAACTTACTATTTCTAACCCGAGTTAATAGCTATCAAATGAATGAGGCCAGGGCTGGTGTGAGCTTGACCTCTGTCAATAAAATCGCTTTGCCTGTGCTAGGATTGCACCGCAGTGGACTTGATAAGCACAAAGGCGAGACGAAGGCGTGATTGATTCAAATGTGGACGAGGCCAACAACTCCCAATAAACCGTCAAAAAATCCTCCACACCATTAATAATCCTGTCTCCCCGTTTCCATGTAGGCCGGTTCTCTGTCGTTCGAGACAGGCCCTCATTATTTTTGTACAATTATTATTTGTATATGATAGGAATGGAATATGCATCAATCAATGCCATAATAGCACTACCAATCCATCTGAATCTGCCAGTAATCATAGAAATATGCATCATGCACAGGATATTTTTTTGTGGGTTTGATCGTTATCCTTTTCCAGCTGGGGAATTACTTCGGAGTTCTGACTTTCCAAAGGCATGCTACATTTTAGTGATTACTTTATTTACAAGTTCATGATTCTCTCTCCTGCCCGTATTTTCATTTCAAAATTGCAACAAATCCCAGATTGAAATCTGTATTGTTCAAGTTTTCCTGCTCAATTTCTCTGGAAGTCCGAGAAAATGAGGGTTACAGTAGATTATTCGTGGGTGTTTTGGGGGGATGTTGGGGGGTGGTGGTGTTGGTAAGGGTGCCTCAGTGGAAAGAGCTTAAAGTCTCCTTCTGAATTATCGTCTCCGCGTTGAGGCTACTATGCTACTTCACAAAGGGATATTAGACAGTAAGTCAGTAACCTTTCGGCCTCCCCTATCAAATAGTAGCGCCTTGGCCATGGGAAAAGAAGACGCCAGCGGCACCAAAAAAAAAAAAATTGCGCATTCCATTGCATTTCTTAGCAGGACGCTACCATTTAGGAATATAAATATACATGATGACACACGGATTGGGTATCATGCATGGGTGGGTTGTGATATAAATTGCTAATAATCTTGGTTTTGTCGCCTACAGAGGGGTCAATTTCTGACCGAGTACCATGAAGAATTAAAATAATGGCGTGATGATAGTTAGTAATACGCGGGGGGCCTTTCATTTATTCGTTTTCTTTACACTTGAAACCTTTGCTTCTTGCAGAATCCCCACTTGACTCAGGTGACACTGTCTCGTGGTTGGTTTAACTAATTTAACCAACGCTTGGAACTTATTTTAGCAATAATATGTGTGTGAATTTTACTAGCATCATGACCACCTTCGCCCTTACATGTACTTTAATCATTCTCCATACTTTTAAAAGTGATTCGTCACATTTTTTTTTAATGAGCGCTAAGCTAACATTATGTGTATTCTTAGGCAATTACTTCAACAGAGTTGGAAAGGTTGAATTGTAACTATTAAGTACAATTCTGAGCATAAAGCTAAAGTAATCTGGAGATTTAGCCAAGAAATTGAAGCAACAAGGATCACAGAGCATGATCCCTTCACATAGAATCCAAACCTTACAGAACAAAATCTAAGAATGATGATGAGCTGAGTTGACGACACTTATGCATTAGATTAATCCGAGAGTATAGAGTGTGTCCCACGCCCTTCACGAGGGAAGGGAGGGATCAAATTATTATTGCTATATATCTATTCTCTAAGCTACATGGAACTCCATGTGGCACGTTATGATTGATGTGGGATGTTACACCATGAGAACTGTGCACAAATCATCATTGCTGAGCAACTAATAATCGCTTTGCTTGCAATTTAGTCAAAGCCAAAAACCATAATGTAAAGCCGAGAGTAGTATCTGATGATTCTAGGAACAACAAGACATTTTCAACAAGGGGGGGTGATTTAATTTAAATTTCTGGGTAGGCTGATTAGGCAGCTACGGCTTCTATTGCTATATACGAGTCATTTGAAGTTAATTCCTTGTGTTGCCTTTTCCTTGTGTATTTTTAAAATGACGTGGAGAGAGTGAAATCTTGGTGGCCTAGAGAGTAATAAGGGGGTTGCAGAAATTGAATATTCTGACATCAAATCAACAAACCCAGTCTGACAAACAGAGGGTTGCTCCCCCCTAATTAAGTTCATAACATGTGCACCAGTCAGATGTCTTCTTGGATAAAATCTGAATCTCAGGCGTCGATTCAACTCTTAGGAAAAACTCATCTCATTATTAATACTAATTCATGAAAAAGATATGGGCACACAACGGTTTCATAGGAAGAGGTTATCAAACAGTTCTGTTCTTTTGGTCAGATTATATATATAATCTGTATAGTGTGCAGCTAGTCAAACTTATACCTGTTCCCGTCCTAGTATCTCTCAATTTTAATTATTCATACGGCAACGGTACCCGCAGAGGACTGGTGTTATATAACTGGTAGCGTTCATTAATTAGTCTCGACACAGTTGAATTCAAAAGTTCAATATAACTAACGGAATAATGCTAACAAGATCGTTAACTCTCGAGCAAATGCAACGCTCAGTTTTGAAAATTTAAACGGTTATTATATATGTTGGATGAAGAATCTAGCTCGCTGCCGGGAGCTTCGACGTGGAATAATGGGGACAGTCTCGAGTTGGAGCTGAAGCATACGCAAACAACAAACGCAAAAGGGCTCTAGTTCTACTTAGTTTTTTTTTTTTTTAAATTCAAGTGGATTCGGCACCGGTCCCTACTAAGATAAAAGCACAGTCCCAAAACTCAAAGAATATTTATATCAAACTTACGAGATCACCTATTAAAAGAGCATTCATAACGGTAGAAGGAATTGAACTTACGTCTTTATGGGATACGAACATATTATTTATCATTTATACCAACTTTTAGTTCTACTTGCTAAATCAACCGAAGTTTCAAGGGTTGGCCGTGCATCAAGTTTATTACCGGGAGTTAATCCGAGTGATAAGCGATTCGATATCGTTTAAATGAGGTCTCGAGTTCGAGTCTTAGTGTATGTAGAAAATCCCCGTTGGGAGACTCACCCACCATAATCAGATACGCGAAACGAGTCGGATCCAAATGTAATCGGGGTAAATTTCTAGTAAATTGGGTGGACAAAAAAAAAAGATATCAACAAAACAGAAATGTGACCTCCAAGGCTCCAACTCTAGGCAAATCTTGTCTCTTTGGAAAAATACTTGATATTTAATGTTAGTATTATTATTTAAAAAAAAAATGGGTTGAGTTCACCCTCCTTAAAGGCTTAAACAAAAAGAAACGAGAGAATAACTTGCTTGGAGCCCATAAGTCATTCTTTGCTTCGTGGTTTTTGCTTCCTCTATCGATTAGTTTGAAACCCATCATTAGTATTAATAGCGAGGCCCGTGTTAAGTTTCGGTTTTCCCACCCTAAAGGCTATAATGTCTCTGAGCCCTCCTCGCCAAAGGAGGACTGGCGAACCCAGGACGAACCTCTTGTACTGGTGCTACCAGTGCAACCGAATGGTCCGTCTTCCCTCCGCAGACTCATCCGACATTACCTGCCCACTTTGTTCTGGTCAGTTCCTCTGTGAAATCAATGTCTCAAGGCCTAGACTCGTCTTGGATTTTACAGACCACGATCCATCACCAGAAGCCCGTTTGCTAGAAGCCCTTTCTCTGTTGTTTGACCCGCCAATTAGGCAGTTTCATGGCCGTCTCCACGATCCCCAAGCTCGACCTCCACGCTTCCGTTGGATTCAGGAGCGACACCCATCACGCCCACGAGAAGGCAGACTTCGTGCCGACTCCGACGGTGAAATTCCCGTCCGTCGCGTACCACGTCCACGTCATCGTCGGGCTGCTCAGAGAGCTGGGGATTCCGACGCTGATGTTCCGGTCTCAGAACCTGAAATTCTCCCTCGTCCTCGGACTTGGCTAATTCTTCCACCTATAGATCCGTCTGACCCATTGGAATTGATTCCGCGACGACAACACCCTATACCGCGCGGTGTTAACCCCAGAGACTACTACTTTCGTCCTGGTTTGGGGGAACTGATTGACCAGTTGACGGGAAGTGACAGGCCAGGGGCACAGCCGGCGCCGGAGAGGGCTATCGATGCGATTCCGAGTGTGAAAATCTCGGATGGCCATCTGAAGGAGAACTCATACTGCCCGGTTTGCCAGGAAGAATTTGAACTGGGTGGGGATGCGAGGGAATTGCCATGCAAGCACATATACCATTCAGATTGCATTGTTCCTTGGCTAAGGCTTCACAATTCCTGCCCTGTTTGCCGGCTGGAGGTGCCGGTGCCAGAGTCTTCCGACTCCGGTGAACCCAGTGGAGGAGAAAGCAGGCTGCGAAGGTGCTGGAGATGGAGTCAGATTCGACTGGCTTCTTTGTGGCCTTTCCACGGGAGGCATCGACGGATTCGTACAGAAGGAGAGAATAATGTAATTGCTTCTGCAACGGGTGATAACGGAATCCTTCTTCTATAACTCTGCTCATTGAATACAAATGACCCAACCCAACTTTCTAGAGCATAAACAAACAGTAAATGCTTTTGAGAAATCCTGACTTTGCTGTCTTAAAATGCAAGACAGAACAATCGGAGTACAGATTTTTCTTTTTCTGTTGACTTGTGAAAACTCTAGCAGATTAAATATATCTGATTACATATGCTAATAATAGCATAATAGTGAATGGCACATTAAATGCACTTGTACTAAGTCTTAGTTTTGATTTGTTGTTTGGCATCTGCAGGAGCGAGTGCAGGGCGGATCCCATGCTGTATTCTTTAGTTCACTACAGAGACTGACACTGATTTGCATCGGCTTACCCTTGAAGATCACTCTGCCTCCCCATCAGAAAACAGGGGTCCCAACTTCAATACAATTGGTAATTAGATATTCTCCTGCAGTTCCAAAAGTAGATCCAAATACAGACGCTCTGGGCCAGCGAACATGGACAACCCACTATGGAATTCACTAACGTTTGTACTGGGACTGGAAATGTTTTATATTAATTCTCGCGTTTATGGTGAAGAAGCATGGTTATGTGCATAAATCTATCTCAGCTCAACATCATTCAAGCTCTCTTCTCCGTAGTAATGGACGTGAAAAAACTCGTAGTTATGTACAGCCGTACAGGCAACCCATGGCCATGGGTGGCCAAAGTGAACAAAACTCAAATAGACAAAAGAAGATTGTTTGAAATGCAAATTAGAAAACAAGACAAGACAAAATAGTTTGCCAAGGAATATGATTATTCTTTGTTCTAGTGGGAAGGCCCAAATAGGATTAGAATTCCAGATATTGGAGATGTTTTTATTGGTGTGTAAATGGCATATTATATTGTTTCCACATTCACGTATCAAAATTCTCTTCATCAAGATTATTTTCCAATAACATTAAATAAAAATCTCAGTTACTTAACAGATCAGTCCACAAAATAATTTGTTTATAAAAAAAATATTATAGGGATTTTAATTGATGATATGGAAAACAAATCATATTTTTTTTTTATTTTAGTGTAAGAACAATTCCAACCAATTCCGACAAAATGTAAATCTGTATATCAATCACAGCAATGAAGTATAAAAAAAAAACTCATAAGAAAAAAAAAAGGGTCTCAAATATCCTTCCCCATGAGACACATGATTGTCACGTAAAAATGTCTTAGAAATTAGAGAAAACAAGCCTTCGTGTGAAGAAAAATATTCAGAGCCATGATTCAATATCAATATTGGCGTTGTGTGAAAGGGGGCCACGTGAATACCAAAGTTCAGTCTGCGAAAGACTACTCCTTTATTGATATTGTAACATGCATCACGAAGCCACGCACCAATAGAAAAATGTAACCATATTATTTTTCTATAACAAAGTTCAATTTTAATTCTGAAAAGTCATTGAAGTTTCATCAGCAAAGAATATGTACATATAATTAATTTCCATAAATTAAAGAATCCAATGAAATTATGTCTCAATAAGGCCAAACCTGGATCATTAATCTCATGCTTAATGTTGGATCTTGAACTCCATTGCGCTGCCTTTCTTCGTGGCCACAATGATGATGCGAGGAATGAGTGAACTCACATGAAATATCATAAACAATTGCTCCTACTTTAATCCAGGGCTTTCTTTATAAGGTAAGAAACTCGAGAGCACTATTCCAAATGTCACTTTTCTGGATGCATGTAGTAGTAAATAAAAAAACACAGGCAATAATTGCACACATCAATAATGTCCCTCTTGTCCAATTCTACACATACGCATCGTATCTCATTACTTCACATTATTACTACAAAATCCTAGGACTCGCTAATTAAACTATTATTAGCCCCAGCTTTCAAATGGGAATTCATCTGCCCAAAGTTTGTTACTACCAAACAAAAGCCCCCATAGTGTTCCACATTATAATAAATATTATAAAATCTGGGATTGATTATATTGACGTTTAGAACCCACATGCGGTGTCTGAAATGCAGCAAGTAGAGGTTGTCATTTAGTTCTATATTTCCATGTGCGTCGTTGTGAGATCATGTTAAAATAGTTGAACGTAGCCCTGTGTAGACCAAAACCATACGTACATACATATTCATGGAATAGTCAAAGGAAAAGGGTCGATTCTCTCTGCTGCTGTTCCTGCGCATCTTTGGACACGTCATATATACCAAAAAAAGCCAAGAGCTTTCTTTCTTCTGCAAACTTCTAGGCTTAAATAAGATGTCCAGATGCAGTGTACAAAGAACAAGAGAGCATGGGACCCCATAATTTCTCCTATTTCGTTCACATTAGGACACATGATTGGCTCCATCTATAGCTTCCTTACTTGGCCAGAGAGGGTCAAACAGTTCTCCTTCTGTGCAGGTAAAGTATACAATCTTGTATACTATATTGTTCACTTTAACCTTAATTAGCACGAGACATGAACAAACAAAGAAGAGGCATGGAATTAGGACAATCATCGCTTGATCGAAGAAATGATATTAGATAGCTTCATTATTTTTTGTCAATTTGGCTTTTGGTCTAAACCAATTTCAAAACATCACTCAACCGATTTCATGCCCATGGGTAGTCTTCCAGAATAGTATATATAGTTCATGTATTGCCAAACTTAAATGCTCAGACAAGGAATCGTCCTTTGTTCTGTAGATAAGGTTCAATGAACATTATATACATTGCAACAAAAGACACATTTTCCGACAGATTTCAAGTTCCCACACCCTGTAACACATGGTTCCCTCTTTTTCTCGATAAATTTTTCTGAGAATCTAAGGTCGTTCGATTGGTGCAATAAATGAATGGGCTTCCCACAATCCTCATACTAATAAAAAAAAAAAAACGGAACATTTGTTTATTACAGGGGACATTGATGAACATATTCTGCACTCGTGGAACAGATATTTATAACATAAACATGATGATGCTTAATTTCTTCTTCTAACATACACAGATAGGAACCATATATGTATAGATAAATGAAAGTTTTAAATTTGGTGGTCACAGTCAGTAATATATAACTTCAACATGCAGCACGGATGAAGGCAAACGAATATGAATCTGTAAGAAGGAAAAAAAAACAGAATTGGGTTTTGGCCTGCATATATATGTATATGTATATATCTCAGCAGAAGCTCCACAAACGAATATCACTTTCTTCGCGAAAATCGTCCTCCAGCAGCTGGGTTGGATCAATATCAAACAAATTACCACCGAGCATTTGATTTACATACTTTGGCGATTGTAAATCATCAAAGCTATACCAATAAGAGTCCTCCATCAAAGAGACTGGTTCATTACTCTGATCACAACTAGTACTGTAGCCACCAAATGACGAGATTAATGAGACATCATCATCGATTTGATCAGACGACATTAATGAAGGGGACGATGAGGTTGATGCAGAGGCAGAAGCTGTAGCTGGGCTTGTGGCATTGTCTGAAAAGCTATTAGCAGCCGCTGCAGCAACTCTTTGGATTGATTTAGGAGACATGGCTGTATCTTGAGGAACATAGTGTGAAGAAATTGAAGGGAAGTTGAGATTAGCTGAAGAACCCTTCAGGCATAAAAGTGCAGCATCGTAGGCTCGAGCTGCAGCTTCTGGGGTTGAATAAGATCCCAACCATATTCTTGTTTTCTGGTTTGGTGCTCTAATCTCTGAAACCCATGAGCCCCAGCTTCTCATTCTCACTCCCTTGAACTTCTTTTTCCCATTTGATGATGCTGACGACGAAGATTGAGATTGCATTGCCTTTGATGATTTCTCAGTGTGGATCTTGTGCCCTCTCTTGACCATTATAGAGACTCAACTCAAGATGTTTCAAGATCACTCCTTGAGGGACAAAGGGTGTTCAACAAGTCTCTATTCCTCTCTTTTTCAATGTGATTTTTTTTTTTGCCTCCTGTTTGCTATTCTGAAGAAAGTGAGGGAATGGATCAGATCACAACTGAATGTGGGGGGAAGTAAAGGTGACCTATTTATAGATGGATGCCCGTATTTTAAGATATTAATTAATTAAATACTCTACTTAATTCACCCCTAAAAAAAAGTTCCAATATTCAAGATATGACATTTCTCCCAGATAGTTATTAGTTAATTTAAATTTAATGTGAACATTAACGTCAGACAACCTTATTGGTCTTAAAATGACTTCTTTGTCCTTTCTACTTGAAGCTTCCTTCAGATATGCATCTTTTGGTTGCAACTGTGCATCGCAGTTCTATCACATGCCCTCTCATTTTGTACCATAAAAGTTTCAACTTTTACCCTTCTTCTTTACTTTTCGTTCTGATTTACTCTTCAGCACATTTTGATCACTCCAGTACTAATGTGAACTAGCCTTTTGGTGCATTTGAAAAACAAAATATCTTTCTGGTATTCGATGGGGGCAGTTAAGATTTAGTCAATTGCAGATTTCTTGTTAAAACAATGTTAAATATTTCTAGTTTACCATGTGAGATGCTGCAGAAGTTACCCTATGGAAACAATAAATAATAATGAGATACGACTTTTTTGGAGTCGGCAGTTTAAGGACAGCTTAGAAGTGCGCATTCTCAAAACTCCACTGTTTAAATAAGACTGAAAATCCATTAAAATGCGTTAGACTTGGACTTCAATCCTATGGAGGAATTAAAAATAAACCAACAGACAGTAAAGAACGCTAACCCTGTTGACTACTAGCTCGAGTATATAACATCATGGTTCCAGAGGACAGTAAACAAAGAATGAACGTCAATTTAAACAATGTATTTAGAGACTAAATATAAATTAATTTATGACAATAATGAGAGTGTGTAGAGAGAAAACATAGGATTCTCTGTTAAAATAGGAGGCAGCTTCCAGGATCTGCAGGTGGTGATGCTGAACAAGAATCCAAAAAAGGAAAAAGAAATTAATAGAAAATAGAGAAAAGAGGGGAAGGGAAAAATATGTCAGTAGACGAGACGCGCAGTCTAAAACAATAGTGAAGGCGAACCAGCTGTTGCTTCTCTGTACTCAGCTCCAAAACCGCGTCAAGGAGCCTCCTTTGCTCATGCATCTTTGTCTATCTCCAAAACTAATCAACTTTTTTTAATAATAATTAATGCATCACTCTCCCTTATCTCAACCGTTGGATAGCCACGCTTAGTTGCTCACGCCTCCATAACTTGACTTTCACTCTCCTTTCTCTCTCCTTTCTCTCTCTTCTGCTTTCTAGTTTTAAGGTATTCAAATAGATTCTCCACTGGTACGGCACAAGCTCATACGCCTTTTTACTTTGGGAAAAATGCCATGCCAGCCATGCACGTGCATGGGATTGGAGGATAGGTTTTGGAAAAAAACACACACACATTCAAATACCTTTGTTATATGGTAACAGAGGAGTGAAGAGTTGCAGTGTCCAATGGTAACAGAGGAGTGAAGAGAGGAGTGTCGTCAAGCCGTACAAGTCGCCTGGCTTCGTCCCTTCTTCCTAACGCCCTTGTGATGCACTCGGGAACATAAAGAATATATATATATCAGATTATTATTATCAGATTTTCCAGGCATCTCTCCCGGTACTAATAAGAAATTAATATGCATCTTCGAACCAAGTAGTACTCTCTGCTTAATTAACAAATTCGACCTTTGATTAATTAGGTGCAGCTAAGGGTACGGTCTTTGACGCGCTATTACTTTTCATTATATTGATTCCCACATGTTTTTGCCGCATTCCTTATAGAGTATTGTAAATCCGTCAAATATCGAGGGGAGAGAGAAAGACAAGTTTTCTGTTTGTTGGAAGTTGGAAGGAAACTCCATCTGCAAATTGGGTCTGAGCCGAAATGCTGCCATTAGCTGGACCTTGTGGACTCTGTTGACAATTTTCCCGTTTAATTTTGCTAATATATCTGAACACGATATCTCTGTGTTCCCCACCCCCCTTTTTTCACATAAATCTAAATCTGCAATACAGTGTATAAATTAATGGACCACGTCTATAATATAATTGTGTGCATTTATTTTGACTCGCTATGATTATTTACAAAGCAAAAGGGACAACTAACAAAATTCAACACAGATATACTAGATCTTTTAAACATGCATATCTCTAGTTATTAACTAAAAAATCTTACCTAAGAGAGCAAGAAAAGGTAGCCCAATGTACGAGACTATAACTTACGGCATCACATTTTTGTCTGGTCTCCATTAAAATTGAAGGGTTAATGAGAGAATGCGTTGTCTACATCATAAAGTATAACCACAGAGTGAGAGATAGAGAGCATAAATGCAGGTGCATGCATGGTTGAAAGTTGATAATGTGGCAGAGATATGAGTACATCTATCCTAACTGGCCCGTACCGACTAAGACCTTCCGTACCCTTTAGACAAAGAGTGAGAGCGACAAGCAAATAATAAATGAGAGACGAGTACAGCCAGCAGTGAAGTAGGGCCAATTCCATATTGAAACCTCACAGAAGAAGCATGCATATCCGAGCAGGCAGGATCCTTCATTTTCAAATAAATTAGGAGATTGCGAGAGGGATGGGCGACCCTGCACTGGTCAAGCATTTCTTTTTCATCTGGGGGTTGTTGGCGGATGAAGGGGCAATATCCATGTGCCCTCTCAGATACTCTTTCAATTTGTAGTATTCAATTTCTTCAAGATTAGAAAGCATATTTAGTGAAACTTCCTAGAAAAACACTCTCCCTGTATCGCTGCACTGCACGGATATCCTCAACAACCATATCATTATCCATATACAATTCGCCATCTCCCTCTCAGTGTTTGATAGCTGTTTTCTTATGTGCAATCATATTATTTAGTATACATCCACTCCCTATAACCAGTCACCTTCTTAGCTGCCTCCTATTCCCCAACTTGTTCCTTTTTCACTGTCTGATAAATCTTCTCCAAGGCTTTTAATTGACTGCATTGGGTTTCATTAGGGGGAATAGTTTTGGATATGATAACACCAACAAAAGCAACTGATGTCGACGGCTCAAACGCAGCTTATGATCTTGTAAAGCATATATATATATATATATATATATATATATATATATATATATATATATCCCCAACCTGTTTTAATGTTTCTGTTTCTATATACGCTTCTGTTCGACTGAATTCAGTCACAATCTGCAAATAACTTTTGACGGGGAAATGAAGCATTGTTAGTCACGAAGAAGTTGTAATTAGAATCAGAAAGCGTTCATTACATACTACTCTGAGCGAAAGACTTGAATTTTCAGCTCTTCATTGAACGGCTCGAGAATTAGCGTCTTAATAATTTACCATGAAATTCTTATTTTTCTCACTGACTATGCCTATCGCTTGAATTTACTCTATTGGGAAAAAAAAAATTGCCATTTGGAGTGAGGATTATATCTGTTGCGTGGGTCGCCAAGTTAGACATATTTATTGTAATCAGAGCGTTGATAAATTAGCTAATGAAAATTCCTACATACGGTAAAAAATAGATTTATATCCCACAATAATATAAGTTTAATTCTCGTTACTATTATGAAGATTCATTTAGTAAACGATCTCGTAAGATCATTGTAAACACTCTTTGAACACTAGGACTGTACTCTGACCTTAGTGAGTGACCGATGCCGAACCTACTTAAACTTTTATGTGTATAAAAAAGAAAAGAGCTTTGATGAATTCAAGTATAAAGACTATACTCATTTTGAAAACTAAATTCTCTTAATTATAGTTTAAAGGATCATATGACTTTGACATCAAAAGAATTAGATTATACTACCTCATCTTAATTATAAGCACAAATTGATTTTTTTTTTAAAATTAAAAAAATTAAATAAATAAATAAATTATAACTAATATAAGAACTAATTAATTTATTTAAATAAATTAAAAATTATATAATATAAATTCATCTTACAGAAATAATTATATGTTAAAATTTTAAATAGTAAAAATTTTACCTGACCAAAAATTCACTCGGCAAACTCGGAGTGATCAAGAAGATCCAAATGGAAATCATAACTCATCGTCCGAAGATTCAACTAGCGAAAGAGTGAGATATGCGACTATTTAAAACATGTCCGATCTTTAAGAAGTACCACTTTGTTGTAGTTCCAGTCGCGACGTTTGGGGAAATATCCTAACTCCTAGATGCCTAAATTTATATCTGAGGGTAATAGACGGTTCGCCCTGCCCGACATTAATATCGCCTAGGAGGAAGAGAGATTTCGTGCTCTTGAATCGTGAGTGAGTCTAACCTCTTTCAAACAAAATTTGTACAAAAAAAAATGGAAATCATAATGAAACCTGATGATCTGAAGTTGTGGAGACTCTTTCAAAGGCCCAAAGGCACAACATAGAATTTATATGCGGAGGATGGAAGAAACAGGGTGCAGAAAACAATTATTGAGCCCTGAGAAAAGAGCAAATGCTAACCCAAAATGTTTAGAAGACAAGCATAAGCATGCAAATGAAAGCGTAGAAACCAAGTTCATGAATACTGCAGAAGAATTATGAAATATTTTGATCCACCCAACCAGCAAAGAGTTGAGGCAACTTATGGCTGACAGTCTTCCCGATGAAGAAATAAGATGTCAACTCAATGTTCTACTTAAGGGTCTCACAGACATCTTGCTTGTTACTGGCTTTCCAATGCCTTACAGGAACTATTTACAGATTACACGGACAAATTTCCAAAGTTTCGACGTATTACCAATGTCGGAATATGCCTCCAACGCGAAGAATTCTTCACTTTAAATGTTACAAGAGGCTCAAGTATGTGCAGTGATAACACCATAATTTGAGGTTTAACAAGATAGCCTCGTCCGTTACTGAGAAACAACAGTGACTGTGGACACCGATTATCATGCTTCCACAAATGAACTCAAGGAACTTATCACAGTCTCGTACACTTTTATTCCCTTCAAATACACAGTATCTCGTAGATGCTGCAAGTGAATTCATGGGAGTTAAAAGAGATGAGCTATCACTGAAATCATATGAAATAGCAGGAGAGATTCACAAGGAAGAATTAGAAACCGTCAAACCTCATTGTGGTCATGAAGCAAGATTGGAGTATTTGACATTGGTGAGAAACCAAGTACAGGAGTTCCTCTCTGTCTAAGGTACCGAGCATCAGTTGTTGAAGCCAGAATTTCAGGCTTCGCTAGTTTCCCCCCAGCAAATGTGATAGCCTGCTCAAAAACTAACCACCATGGATTGGAGGCATTAGTTAAGGTCATTAAAGGGCGCCCCATGTGGTCTCTAATGGGTCCTTTCTCTATGATCTGCCATATACAGAATACGCTCAGACTGTCAACCATCAGTTTATATTTTTGTTTGATCACAAACAAGACAAAAGAATAACAATATCCTGAAATAAAAAGCTAACGCAATGACCATTAGCAAAAAGTTGAGAGTTTCCAAAGCATTTCTTATGTTATATCCAATATGGCACCCCAAAAAAACAAATCAACGTTTTCGTGCTAATTACATAAGTGAGGGCATGTAGAATAACTGGCTAGGCTACCAGGCCAATGTCCTCAAACAAGGATATTTAAACTCTACATAAGCAAAAATACAGTTAACTTCCCCCGTAGCAACATAACTCGTCAGTTGATGCTTGAAATGACATAGCATTATACATTGCAACGCAATGAGGTAATCCATCTCAAACTTTATAGTTTATATCCCCCAAATGAATACTTTCTTAACGATGACAGATATAGATAGTTGCACTCAATAACAAAATACCACAAGACCAATTTCACAGATACTCTAACCTCATATGACATATTTCTAATGGCTGGAACCCATTCTTCCGCAATTCTCCTTTTCATTTCCTCTGGGTTCGAAGTGGGGGGCAACCTAAGATCGAATCCTGCTTCTGCTTCAGAAGGTTGCACATTCATCGCAAATCCCTGCATAAATGCAACGAACCATTTTATATACAACATATATGCAGAAGTTCTAACTTCGAAAGATATCTGTTTATGCCACTCACTGTATCAGAAGTAACGCCAGCTTTAACATAAACGGGATTCACCGAAATAACTTCGGAATTAGCTGCTTTACCCGCCTTAACCACATCAAATTGGCTCTCCCTAAAGCTACTGATAACTTCAAGGCTCTTCATCAAATTCTCCATTGCACTGTTATAATACATCCTTGAACCATGTCCAGGTGGACCATTTGCTTTTATTTTCAACCTCCACGGAAACCTATCCGCATAGAAAACTCTAAACTCGTCACCAGGCGAGGCCTGCCCTTCATCCAATGCAAACCCAACATTCAAATTCTCGAACTCCATCGAATGCACAAACTTCGCGGCCCCATCAAGACCACCAATCTCCTCGTCCGGCACATAAGACACATGGATTGTGCGAATAGGCGTGAAATTCTTGTTTTTTAGATTTCGAATTGCCTCAATATATTGCATGCCGATGCACTTGTCATCCTGGGCTCCTCGAGCATAAATTTTGCCGTCCGGGGTCCTTACGGCAGAGAAAGGGGGGTGGAGCCACTTGGAGGGCTCTGCGGGAACTGAGTCGAGATGGGAATTGAAGATAAGAGAGGGAAGAGATGGATTTGAGCCAAGCCATGTGAGCAGGAGGAGGGGTTTCCCAGGTGAAAATTCGAGAGTTCGATACTGGAGGCCGATGGATTGTGCTTGAGAAATGATAAAGGAGACAGCGGAAGGATAGTCTGGTTCTGGGTGAGCAGTATTAATCCTCAGGTATTGCTGGAAGCGAGTGACGGGCGCGTCTTGTTCTTGGGGAGAAGCCAGTGGAGTTGCCGAGAGGATAATGAGATGAAGGAGTAGGAAATGGCGGCAGTGAAGGGAGGCCATGGAAGAGGAAAGGCGATTACCGCTTTTTTGCCAAAATAAATGCCCGCTTTGAGACAAGATAAATGGTGAATGGATCCTTATTACTTATTAGGCTTAATTCTCAATCAATTAAGTTGAGGGGGTCAACTTTGAAATTTAATACAAAAGTAACATAACCCATGTTACTTCACCGGCTGCCGATTAATAAATAATTACAACTGCATTGAGACAAAATTATTTTATAAGCATTAAAAAAGAATAAATATATTTAATTATTTTAATACAACCAAATCATATATATCTATTCCCTCAAAACTCAACAGGTTCAGACATGACTATATGAACGAGACGTGCATTGTTCAAATTAGATAGATTTGATTTAGATTATTCAAATTTTAAGTTTTAAATTTATAATTATGTAAATGTATAAAAAAACTACATTAATTGAGTTGTAATGCCCACATAACCGTTCAATCAAAACAAAAGAAAGAAAGTGAATGATATTTTGAATCCTTTATAAAGAAAATTATTAACACTTTAAGTCCTCTTTAAAAAATAAATTGTCAATATAAGGTTATTATACAAAATCTTGTTGAACTACTTTATGTTATATATAAATAATTTTTTAACCTTTAAAATTTTATAATAAATTTCTTTGAACTTATAGATAGCTCATATTTTTAATTTTGTTTATTATTCATTTAAAAATGACTTCAAATAGCTTATCTCCATATAACTTAGAGTTTGAAAGATTATATATATATATATATATAATTTAAGGGGCATAAAATTAATATCTTGAGGTTATCAATGTAGACTTGAATGTTTAGAGGGTTATATTATTAAGTTTTAAAAATGAGAGAAGTTATTTGTTCATAGTTTTAAACTTAGAGAAGTTTTATGTAATAATTTAGCCTTCAAATAATTTTTTTTTGAGTGAATAAGGAATTTATTTAAAGCTTAAAAGTATGAACAAACAGATTCTCTGGGAACAAAAATAAAACAAAACAGAGAACAATTAGTGACAGTTAAAAGTCTGTAAATAGCTCCTAGCTTGTAACGTATGGTCCTTCAAAGCAAGAGCTTCATTAACTAGTTGATGCGGTTCCAGAGTATCATTGTTGAAAATTCGAGCATTCTTGGCATTCCAAAGCTTCCAGCAAACTATTCCAAACATGGTGCACCAATCAGGATTATGCTTTCTGGTACTGAGATTATATTGAAATCATTCTGAGAATGGAATTCGAAAAAACCGATTGTACATTTGTACTGGTATTATCAGCTTCCAGCAAAGATGAGCATTTGTACAGTGTCTCAGGACATGATTTAAATCTTCAGTGATGAAACCACACAAAGAGCAGGAGGCATCCGAAGACATATGTCTTCTTGAACGCTCTTCATTCGTGAGGAGCCTATTATGCATAACTAACCAGAGAAAAGTCCGAATTCGTTGAGCTCCCGGCCATTTCCATGCTAGATCCCACCGAGGAGTTCCTGCATTCCATTTGTTTTCCATAATCAAACTATAGGTTGAACGAATCGTGAATGATCCTGAGCTCGTTAGGTTCCAAGTACAAGAATCCGCCATAGCTTGCTGATTAGGGGGATTAATCTTAGATAGCTTCTGTAAAATATTCTCAGGTAATAGATCCTTCAACAAATCCCAATCCCATTCCCCATTGTTGGCAACAAAATTAATGACTTTTTGGTGGAGGAAATCTTCAGACAGTGAAGCAAGGGACTGGTTACATAATGGGCCAAGATCCCCTACCCAACTATCCAACCAGAATCTGATCTTATTACCATTCCCTATGACCCATGAAAGACCTGGCTTCAAATCCTCCTAAACTGTGTGCAGCTTCCTCCATAGATGAGAAGCTTGTCTTCTCCAAGGTGGGTCCCCTTCAGCATTGTGCCAGTTATACTTTGATCTTAGAATTTGAACCCAAAGCTTATTAGGTTCATTGACAATGGAGAAAGCAATTTTCATGAGGAACGCATCATTTTATTTTTTTGGATCTTTAAGTCCACATCCGCCAGATCTTTTCGGTTGACAAAGTGAGTACCAATTCATTAAATGAACCCGCTTATGAATTGCTGTAGTTCCCCAAACAAATCTCTTGATAAGGGATTGTATACTTTTGCATGTGCTAGTAGGTAACTTAGAAGTTTGCATAGCATAGAGTGGCACAGTTGATAAGACTGATTGGGCTAAAGTGATGCGCTCAGCCAAAGAGAGGGATGACACCTTCCAACCTGTGAGTTTCTGCTGAATCCTCTCCTCTATGTACTGATAGGTATCCTTAGAGACTCGTTTGTGTAATAGAGGGACCCCAAGGTATTTCCCAAGTAGCTCAGTTTTTTGATATCCTAGATAGTTGCAGATGGACCGGCCAACCTGAGTGGATACATTGGGTGAGAAGAAGATTCTGGTTTTATCATTATTAACTGTCTGTCCAGAACTAGAGCAAAATTCTGCAAGAATCCTCTTTATGAGATTGACTTGAGCTACTTCAGTTGAGCTAAAAAGAACTAAATCATCAGCAAAAAAGAGATGAGATAAGGACGGACCCCTTCGTCCCATCTTAAGAGGTTTCCAAACACCATTGTCCACTTCCTTACAGATTGATTGAGACAAGCGCTCCATACAGAGAACAAAAAGGTAAGGAGATATTGGATCACCCTGACGTATACCTCTTTGAGGACAAAAAAATCTGGAAGGAGTATCATTCCAAAGAACTCTGAATGTAGAGGAGGTGATACATTTTATAATAAGAGTGCACATAGTTTCTGGTATGCAAGCCTCTTTCAACGTTTCTTCAATGAATTCCCAGGAAAGGCAATCAAATGCTTTTTGAAGATCCACCTTTATAGCCATCCACCCCCTCTTTCCAGAAGTTCTCTTCATCGAGTGAATGGCTTCCTGAGCTATTATGACATTATCTGTGATATTTCGCCCTTGTATAAAGCTGGCTTGGTAAGGCTTTGACAGAGTGGGCATCACCAATTTGAGCCTGTTTGCAATGATTTTTGTGATCAACTTATAAACAGTTGAGCAGAGACTAATGGGGCGGAATTCCTTCAGCGTTTGAGGCTGCTTGTTCTTTAGGATCAAAGCTATCAGTGTCTGATTAAGGCGGGGATCAATGTCACCTCCTTCAAAAATTGTTTTTATTTCCTGGAAAATTGGGCCTCCTACCGTCTCCCATTGTGATTGAAAGAAAAGGGCATGTAATCCGTCTGGGCCAGGGGACTTGAGAGGAGCCATATCAAACAGAGCTCTCCTAGTTTCCTCATAAGTAACAGTTCGACTAAGGAGTAAAATCATGGAATTCGAGAGTTTAGGAAACATACCTGTGGTACCATAAGGTGTTCTGGTTATCAAGTCATTTCTGTACAAATTCTTGAAATAGGAAACTGCCATATCCTCAAGCTTGTCCTGGTCAGTTTCCCAAACCCCATCATCTATCTTCAACATGAGAATACGATTCTGTCTTCTACGCAATAAAGTTTTCGTATGGTAGAACTGAGTATTGCGATCTCCATCATTGATCCAGCGACTCCTCGATTTCTGCATCCACAGAATTTCCTCCCTTAAACAGGTATTCTCATATTCCGATCTGAGAGAGCGATCGAGGTCTAGAAGTTGAATGGCCTGTGGATGTCGTTCTAGAGCACGTTGGACTCCACTCAACCTCTTCCTAAGTTTATGCTTCTGGAGAGCCAGAGAACCAAAAACTTCCTTGTTCCACACTTGAACCGACCTTGCAAATTCCACTATATTGTCCGCTAGGCATTTGTCGGTAGCCCAATTCGCTGTTACAAGAGAATTAAAATCCGAATGGAGAAGCCAGGAGGCCAAAAACCTGAAAGGAGGGCATGCTTTCGGTGAGTCGCCCTTGGGTTGGATTAAAAGGGGCTTGTGATCACTCTGAATTTTAGGTAAGTGCATGACCTGAGCATTTGGATACTGTTGAAGCCAGTGTTTATTACATAAAGCCCGATCAAGACGAACCAACAAGTTGCCTCTTTGCCAAGTGAATTTTGGGCCAATGTAGCCCAGATCCAGAAGCCCTGTTCGGTGGATAAAGCTTTTGAAATAGTTACATCCATCATGATGTCGTATAGCACCACCTTGACGTTCATCGCCCGAGATGGTAGCGTTAAAATCTCCTGCAATGATCCAATCTTCATTATCTGCAATTTTGAGGGAGAGGAGATCCCTCCAAAGACGACTCCTGAGAGAGGGATTTGGGCTGCCATAGACCAACGTAAACAGTCCCTCATGGGCACCATTATCATCTTGTACACGTACGTGTAAAAACTGCTTATGATTCACTAGGACTTCTACTTTAATTTTATGGTTCCAGAGAAGCCATAATCCCCCAGAAAAGCCTATGGCTTCGATTCTATGAGAGTAAGGATATGATATTTTTCGTATTACCTTATCTGCCTTTGGCCCAGAAATTCGAGGCTTTACCAGGGCGACCATGTCTGGTTTATACCCTTGAAGAAGTGACTTGAGAACACTGTTAAATTTGATTGATGCTGCCCCTTGGCAATTCCAAACAAAAAATGACTTATCCATAGAAAGATGTTTAAAGGTTTGAACATTCTGACGCTGAATCGTCATCAGCAGTAAAATCCGTCGCTTCCATAAAGACTCCTTCTTCATCTGACGTGGTTGAGGCGCCAAACGCTTCAATTAACGCCCTTTCAAGAACTGGGGATTGTGTCCTACCGTAATCTCTGAGCTTGGATCGAGTCAGTTTCATCTTGACTGTGGGCTGGACTTTGAAACCCTTTTTGGTGGGGCTAAGGTCAGGCCCTTTTGGAACAAGGTTTTCCTTTCCTGCTCTGGTAGGCCTATCCTTTGGCCTGGCTTTCCCGCTTAACTCTTCGTCCATTTTCTTCAAAAATACGAAAGAATCAGAAAGGGCAACGGCTGAGTGACAAGAGGAATCCAGAGTGGTCGGAAGGTGCAATTCTTGGTAAGCCAAGCTGTTGTAAATGCTACCATTTGAAACATTAGATAGCCGACTAGGGGGAAGATTCGAGGTGCCTTCATTGTTCACCTTTGTACTTCCTGGAGGAAAGCTTGACTTTGCAGGGGGTTTTCGGGGTTGCTTCTCTGATATGCGTTCAGTTGGATAGGCTTTTTGATAACCCATACCTCTACCAGCAGTCGCCCTACCCTCACAGTCATGTACTGTTTTCAAAACGTCCTTGTCCGCATTCATTGTCTGTGATAAAGGGCGAGAGTTTTGGTGTTGTCCTTGTCCATCAGATGCATTGACTTCTTGGGATATGTTTACATCTTCCGATGAGGTTAGTACTGCAAATCTATTTTCTCCTCTGGGCTTTTCAATGCTAGAGTATCCCAAAAACTGTTTGGATCCTTTGCCACGCCAGCTCCTGGAAGGCACTTGCATCCAAGAGCCAAAAAGCTGCTCATCCCTCGTTCCCGAAATATGATCTCTATTATTAGAGGGTTTGGCCGAGGCTGTCACATGTGTTGGCGGGAAAGGATGGGTTGTCACCGGCCTGTTAACGACGATCTCTGATGGTCGATGAGCCTAAAGCTTCCCAGGACACGTATCTTCTAAGTGGCCGTATTTACCACAGTGATAACAGATAGTAGGGAGCCCTTCATATTCAACAAACTGGGTAATTCCATCAAGTTTAATCTTGAATACGAGAGACTTAGTGAGATCTAATTTCACAGCTACCCGAGCAAAACGAGCTTTGTCCACGTCTTCAGTACTGTAATCTATCCGTAATACCTCGCCACTCACTGCCCCTATTGCCCTGAGTACGCTCTTATGGTAATAGTGGTAAGGAAGCCCAGGTAGCCGAACCCAGCCATAGACTTGTTTGATCTCCAGGTTGGAGGGGGAGAGAGACGGATCCCATGGGTATACCGTTAAGTAGTGCCCAAACACAACCCAGGGTCCTCCAAGTAGAGCCTTCTGACAACCCAAGGGCATAAAATTAATATCTTGAGGTTATCAATGTAGACTTGAATGTTTAGAGGGTTATATTATTAAGTTTTAAAAATGTGAGAAGTTATTTGTTCATAGTTTTAAACTTAGAGAAGTTTTATGTAATAATTTAGCCTTCAAATAATTAAGTGTATCATAGTTGTCAAATGTCATTTGTTCAAAAGATTAAAGTGTCACTAAGTTTTTTCAAGGTAAAAAAAAAAACAAATGTCCCTAATTTTCTTACGAGTGATCCAAATATCATCCTAAAAAAGATAATTTTCTTAGCAATGCCTTCCTCCGTTGTCATGGTAACCAGACCAAGCGTCAGGTGGGTCTTCAAGCCCCTCGTTATTTCTTCTTTCCCATCTCCATCTTCGCCTTCCACACCTTCTCGAAGGCTCGTCCTTTACTCGAAGCCCGGTTGCTGCTTGTGCGATGGTCTCAAAGACAAACTTCAAGCTGCTTTCTTGCTCTCTGGTCCTGATTCACTTGACGACGTAGATTTGCAGGTATCTCCATCTCTCCCCTCCTCCGTTGTATGTTCGAATATCAGGTTCGTCATGTTGGTTTTTCTCAGACAAGGGATATAACTAGCAATCCGGAATGGGTAAGAGCTTACCAATATGAGATACCGGTGTTGGCCAAATTACGCTCCGATGGCACAGAGGTCAGTTTCAAATACCGTGCTTGGTTTTCGGGACCGCCATTTGGTTAACTGTCTCTCCCTTAGCTCGAGCCTTGGTCTCTTTACTGCTATTTGTGTGTGTGTGTGTGTGTGTGTGTGTGTGTGTGTGTGTGTGTGTTGGTTAGTTTACCCAAAGCGAGGAGTCACATGCTACCTCTATCATACGACGAATTTTGACCTTTACAGTGGAGCTTGCGGGCTTCAAACATTTACAGCAGCCTATACATTGATTTGACGCCTGGAGGAAACTCTATAGTGGTTATTGCTTGACACTATGATTACTTTGAATTGAGTGAGGAAAGGAAAGATGGCATTGGGATTGGGAAGCACTGACTCCAGAGTTATGATGATGAATCTGCAAGTGCTCATTTTTCACATTTACATCGAGTTTTGAGTGGTGAAGACCTATGACTTATGAACCGGGCAATGCCTAATTTATTGGGGATATAGTTTACTGGGACAATGCTTCATTTGTAAAAGTATACAGTATATACCACCACCACAAGTTGTTTTGCCTTTTGTTTGTGCGTGTGTGTCAACTTTACTCCCTTCTGATTGACAAAAGCCAGTTTCAGCGGAAGGCCAGAGGAGCGTTCATTGATTCCTAAGTCCTTAACCTATAAGAGAGTCTTTAGAAATTCTGATGAACCAAAGTAAAGGCATAATTTTTTTCTACCAAATCCTACTTTCCGTCTAAAATTCCTCACTTTGACACTTCACCCCCATTTAAAAAAATTTGATGTCCCTGTCTTTAAATATTGCCTGGCACCTCTTTACTTCTTGGAATCCCCAGATGGCCATCCAACCATGGTTAGTTAGTAAGGAAGTTCAATGGTAGCATTAGCTCATTTGAATATGAAAAGGACCGGCTGATTGGAAAATGAGAAAATGTACATTTCATGCCCCTGTCCTGTCACTGAACCTTGTAGATGGTAATTGTAGGCAGAGTAGCAAATAGCAATCAATAATGGAACAATGAGAGTTTCACTGATGATTAAAATGTTATAAATGGATGAATTATTCTCGACACTCTCATGAGAATATATTCAAAACAGTGACAACTGTCTTGATCTGTGGCATTACAAAGTCCCACTCTACCTGGCTCAGAACTGTAAAAAATTTCATTCAAGATTAGCCCCTTGTCACTCGTTTATTCTTCCCCCAGTACACGATGTAGTTTTGGCACTTGGTGCTTCAACCTCAAGTTTGGAGTTTGCCTGTTAAGAAGCACTCAAAATGACCTCTAATCTCTTCATTTGAGCCTGTATTATTTATTTTCCCCTACTTTTTTTTGTATTTGTTTTTGTTCTCCCTTTAGCATCCCGCCATCTCTCCTCCAACTCTCTCCCGGTGTTTGCATATTGTTTATGATTGCATAATTACTGAACACTGAGTCATTATAAATGAATATGTATCTTAATTGCTTCTATATGTAAGCGAACTTAGTCCTTAGGGGGGGAAAGGCTTATTTACATTACCTTTCAGTTTAAGTACTAATGAAATCTTGGTACTTTCCCCTATGTTCTGGTATGAGTATTCTTTTAAAATCTCTACTGATTAAGGAGCATTTGCTGGGGTGAAGTGTAGCCCAGGTGTGCCATCTAGTCTGCTTCATCCTTGAAGTATTTTGTCTGAAATAAGTTTAGATGGAGAAGGGGTTGAATAGAGCAGAGTTTTAAGGCATCAGGGTTTGATGATTTATTTAATGGATTGGGACTCTGGAAAACTGAGAATTTTTAGGTTTCAGTGTTGACTATAACTTGAACGTTTGACCATTATTATTAGATTATGAATCCTGATGGAGAAAAATGGGATGAGTTTGGGCCATTTGGCCCACCACTGGTTGGGATGAGTTAACATTGGGCCATCTTAGGTCCAGTGAAGTAGCATTAGCTTTTGTTTTTCCATTTCATACCGTTCACCTATCTGAATCTCCCCCCCATGGCAAAGTTTGTCTCATTTTCAGGAAATTCTACCGCGATTTTCTCCTCGTGTCGGAGTGGAACTCCTCCAACAGAAGATAGGCGCTGCTTTCAAACAAGAGAAGATGAAATTAAAAAGCGACCAATTTTCCTGAATCATATGTTTTTTAGACTTCTCGTACTCATGTTATGTGTGATAAACTTGTTCAAGTAATTTCTAACTCCAGTAATGGAAACATGACTTTATTTGGATGTGATTGAATTGTTCTTACCTCGTTGACATGATTTTGCTATCACATCTAATTTACCCTACCTTTGGTATGAAGGCAAGGCAATTACTATCACTACTTTCATGCTTATTTTATTAAACGCACTAGTCTTGTGGGCAATATTGCAGCAAGTGCAGGAGGCCAAAACTGCTTTATAAGAAGAAGTTGAAGCAGAATTCCACCCAGCATATATATAACATTGCTAATACCATTCTGCATCTTAATTATTTAATTTCTCAGGCACTTGGGTTTTAGTGTGACGTCGCGACTTATCCCTGAATTTGAACCCAACGGATATGGACGAACCCTGAATTATTGAGAGGGATTAGTAGCGATCAAGCATACTGGATAATATGAAGATGCATGAAAACGATGGCAATTTGTTAGTGGAAGAAACACTCAATATCCCATTTCAGTATTGCAGAGAGTAGAGATTTCTCTTATGTCACATATACAAGGCAAAAGAATGATTAATCTACATTTAAATCAGAATACTTTAATGAATCTAAAGGAATCCCATAATCGTATTTCCCTTGACCAGATATCTTGGCTACATTATTATTATTATTATTTCACTTTATTTGGCAGTGATGATTGAAGAGTAGGTCGTTCTGGTGGTGCCCAGACTCCCTATTTGCATCTTTCTTGTTTCGTCTTCATTTTCTTTCCTTTCATTGTTTTTAGAACTGAACCTTCCTTTTTCTCTCTTTTATCCTCTTTTGTACAATAATCGGCCTTTCTATTTGGCACGTCTTCTCTCCATAATTGATACCGAAATCAGCCAAGTAACCCCTTCGAGTGCGTTCGATATCAAAGGGACAAGTCAAAATTGATTTGTCTAGCTTTTTTCGATATGCTAATGTAAGCTTATCATTTAAGGCTTCTATCTATTTACGTATCTTTTTCATTAGCCGACGTCGTAAATTAAACAAGCATGGGAACAGAAAACAAATCACGCCCCTAGATTTCAATTACAGAGGACAAGAAACAATTAGCCGTAGCCACATACTCGTATTGCGTTTAACAGTGTTGTTCAGTGACCATTACGCGTAAACACTTAAAATTTTGATCTTTCTAATTCATTTACCTTAATCTGCATAGAGCATTACACGAAGAACGCATATGATTATGGAGCAAACGGTTTGCTTCCAAGACCCTGGATTTCGACTATATTATGGAACAAACTTGGTTTTTCTTGTTTTGGCCATGAAATGATGAAATAAAAAGGCATTGAACCCAATCATTCTCTTTATTCCCTAAATGGCAGGTTATCGTTACTAAATGGATAGACGCACTCTCCTCGGTATGTGGTTGCAACTTTCATCATCATCTCTGTTTTGTTAAAAAATAAATTATATTGGTTGGTGTTTAATGTGAAAGGTCATGAAACACAAAACTGACAAAAATATATTTAATCAATTATTAATAAATCCCTCACTTTTAAAAATGTAAATTATTATTCATAGAATCAATTTTACATATTAACTTTTATTCTCGAAACATATAAATGAATTGAATATTTTATGCATCAATTGAGTAAAATTTAAATTGTTCATTTAAATTCACAGATCAAAATTAAGGTGAGTTTGAAAATGATTATTATAATAAAGTGAACTTGCTTTGTTATCGCATGGAAAGACTACGACCACCACATTCGGAAAGAACCTAGAATCCTGAGTTTAGCTTCAAAGGTTGAGTTTGAAAATGACAGAGAAAGAGGAGAAACTTCAAAAATGGGACGTGTGTATCTTTGATTTAATTTTGGCCTTCTCCTTTCATCAGTTAATATTAGTTTTGTTTGTAAATAATCAATTTGATCCGATTTTGAACATATTAGAATGTTGAGGGATTTATCTTTGTTGGTATAATATTGAGGGGTTTATTAATGACAGGTAATTATATCAACATGTGTTCCCTTTTCAGTCTTTTGGTTCATTAGCCTAATTCTAATATTTATGGTCACTATTCACAATAAATATTAGCTCTCTTATAGGTTTTATAGTGTAATTTTGTATCGTTTGAATTGGGCTGGAGCCATTCATACACATGCAACGCAACACTAAGATCTCAGTACATGACGATGCTATTATTATTGGGGCTTACAATAATTCTGATTCTCGCCATTCTCCTGTTATTCAGCGAAAACGAAGTTTTACTAAACCCCAATATCCTCCAATAAAAAAACGTGCACTGTTTCCTAACTTTTGAATGAAAAATGACGAATAAAGCTTGGAAGAGGATGAGATTATAAAAAGTCCATCAGGCGCACCCACTTCGCAACATAACCTGGCGCACGATCTCTCCTTCCAATAACTAACAAAACTAGAGATCGTTTCCATGATGCTCACAAATTTTGAAGGCCCTTTCATTTCTCTTCTTCATCTCAGTACCTAGCTATTTTAATCTGTTGCATAAAAGAATACAAATTGATAACGTAGCTTAATGGTCAATTAATAATGATCATGTTACCAACACATGATCGAGAGATAAGCTCATTATTATGAGGACTACTAGGTACAACATGCGTAAGTAAGGAGGTAGAGCAAATGTTTTTCGACTGGAATTGGAAAGAGAAAGGACTCGCAAATTGAATATAATAAAGAGCCCACCACATATATTTGTGTTTGTATGAAACAGGAAAAAGTTGGGGATTTGATGGGAAAACATGGGGCCATGCTCCCAAGTGTGCTCTGACTCAACATAGAGGAAGCTGGTACTCCACTAATTAATTTAACGCATATAAGTCGATATTGGCACATTAACGAGAAACTAATGAAAGAATCTTTTGTTTGTTTGGGAGGTTGAACATAATGGAGTTTTTTATTTATTAATAAAAGAATGAGAATTTAGTTAATTAGAGAGGGAAATATATATCTAAAAAGCAGGAATTTTTAAATAAACAAAGGGGATCGAGTCGGATGCTTATCCAGATGCAATTGGCCCAGTGGGTTGGTTGTCTCGATCATCGCTCTCTGGGGCGTTTGTGTATAAAAGGAACACGTTGTAACACACTCGGGACCATCGCCTCTGAGCAAAATAGAGGAGAGAGAGTGAGAGAGAGAGAGAGATGGGAGAAATATGTGGGATGAGCAGCTTGGTGAACAAGGGAATGCCTTATGTGCTAATGGTAGCACTGCAGTTTGGGATAGCAGGCACTGTGCTGTTCGGGATAACGAGTGTGAAGCATGGTGTTAATCGTTTTGTGTTTAGTGCCTATCGCAATGCCTTCGCTGCTCTTTCCCTCGCTCCTTTTGCCTTCTTTCTTGATAGGTCTTTCTCTTTAAACACCCTCCCATGCATGTGCCTACCTCCTCTTTTTTACCTTTAATATTGCGTAATGCTTTCTTCTCGCTTGATTCTGCAGGAAAGTGAGGCCCAAGATGACAATCTCTGTATTCTTACAGATCATGGTTCTCGGCTTTCTCGAGTATTAGTCTTGAACTATATATTCGCCTCAACATTCATATGTCACTTAAGTTAAAAATGTTATTATATATATATAGATCATTTTAAGTGTAAGCTAATTAACGTGTATATGATATTCAGGCCAGTGGTGGACCAAGGTTTCACTTTCTTGGGGATGCAGTACACTTCAGCTACATTTGCATCTGCTATTATGAACACCGTGCCCTCCATCACCTTTGTATTAGCAGTCATCTTTAGGTAAAAACTCACTAATGGCTAGCTAGCTACTACAAGTTATAAAATAACATAGACATGCAGGAGTAATTAATTAATGACTAAGGAATTGCATGTGGTCATCAGGTTGGAGCGTTTAAGGATGAAGGAGGCGGGGAGCATAGCGAAGGTGGTGGGAACGATGGTGACGTTCGGAGGGGCGTTGCTGATGACGCTGTACAAAGGTCCTATCATACCTCTTTTTCATTCTGCAATTCATGCAGCCAATCAGCAGGTACAGGGAGGCCATGATTCCCCTCACAAACACTGGCTTGCCGGCACACTTTACATACTCCTAGGTTGCGCCGCTTGGTCCTGTTTCTTCATCTTGCAGGTTCATCACCATATATCCTATAATATATCCAATCCTATGTTAAACTAAATTCATTAACTAGGTCATTAACCCAGATAGATATGTTTAATGTACAGTCGATAACGGTGAGGAAGTACCCGGCGGAACTGTCACTGGCGTGCTTGATATGCTTGGTGGGAAGCTTGCAAAGTGGAGCAGTGGCTCTTATCACGGACCATCACGCCGGCGCCTGGTCTCTTGGTTGGGACTACAGGCTCTTTGCTCCTCTCTACGCGGTCATTAATTACTTCTCACCCCTGCTATACATATACATAGTTGTTATTATATAATTAATGAAGCACCAATGGATGACGATATCATCAACATGAAACAGGGAATAGCTGGGTCGGGATTAGCGTATTACATGCAAGGATTGGTGTTGCAGACGAAAGGCCCAGTGTTCGTGACGGCGTTTAATCCCCTTTGCATGGTCATCGTTGCCGCTTTGGGCTCCTTCCTCCTCTCCGAACAACTCCATCTCGGAAGGTCATTTTCTATCTCTTATCTTTTGGACCTCAGTCCACTCCCATTTTTTTGTCTTTTGCTTTTCTTGTTTTAATGTTTGGATTATTATTGACATATATATAGTGCTGTTGTATCAAGTATATATCATTGGCTGACTCATGCTATGATATATTGGTGATGACAGTATAATAGGAGGGATAATTATTGCGGTGGGTCTCTACTGTGTGGTGTGGGGAAAAGGCAAAGACAAGGCGGACCCGAAGCCACTGGCAACAGTGAAGGAATCGGCAGAAGAGCTGCCAGTTACCTCAATGGATACTGCTCTCAAACCTATTTATCACCAAAGCACCAATAAGTGATGAAGTCCCTTGCTTACGTACCCACCACGACGAGCACAATAGAAAGCCAAGTAGCAACTGGTCGTTATGTATACACGTGCATGTAGTTCAAGCAAAGTTGTCTTGTTTTTGCGTACAATGGGGACAAGCTGTAATTGCGTCCTAATTTTGCAGCACGTCGTGGTTTGGTTTTGGTTAAAATTATTTCATGTCTGGACTTTAGCTTTCCCAACGGATAGATCTCCACCCTTTTGCTTCACCCGGAGCTGACATGGATTGTTCATTCGTTATGTTTTTAATATATATATATATATATATTCAAGTAGCACGTCAGAATTTTCCTTGTCAGTAACGATTTATCGTGC
Source organism: Leucaena leucocephala (assembly GCA_037074615.1). Lineage (NCBI taxonomy): Eukaryota > Viridiplantae > Streptophyta > Magnoliopsida > Fabales > Fabaceae > Leucaena > Leucaena leucocephala. The sequence goes on along the minus strand of CM073517.1, from coordinate 1,836,626 downwards.
TTCATTTATACCACTCAATAAATGAAGCTGACCCGCGGGATAGGACATCGGTCAAAATAGTGATGGCGGGGATAATTTTTTTTTTCCGAGTTGAGGAGATTATGGTCAAAATACTGATTTTTTTTTGCCACCGGTTCATCAAAATTTTAGCCCGATTATATCTGGATTCAATCCGCATCGCGTACCTGGCTATGGTGGGTGAGTCTCCTAACAAAATTTTTTTACATACGCTAAGATTTAAATTTAAAATTTTATTTAAATGATACTAAATTATTTATTATTTAGATTAGCTTCTGTTGATAGTCAAAATAGTGGTATTAGCACTACTGGGAATAAGGGTTGCGGGCTGACCGCCAGGGGCCAACAACAATATGCACTAACCCACCAGAACACGTGCTAGGCAAACCAGCCCAACACAGATGTGATACAGCTAGCCCACAGGCTAGCCTGCAAAACTTACCTCCCTCTCCTCCCCCTCCTTAAAACTCGTATTAAATTAGACTCTCGAGGTTTTAAAAATTACACATTGTGCCAGAGTTATATATAATAAAAAATAGATTCGTAGAGGTGAGTTAGATTTTTATTATAAGCCGAGAATTTTTTTAATAAATAATTTTATAAATTTTTTATAAATATTCTCTGAACTTTAGGATTATGTCATGACTTTAGTAAATGACTGATGCTGAATTTACCTAAATTTTTTTATATATATAAAAAATTACATATTATTATTTTAAGAATAATTAAAAAAAAAGTTGAAAATTTTATTGATCATAGAGATTTTATAAATTTTTATAAAATAAAAAAATATTACTATTTTATAAATTTTGTATACAGTACTGATACTCTTATTTAAATGTATCTGAAATATATAACCCCGACCACGGTTCTTAGTCCTCGCTGCTTAGTCGTGCACCCACCCGCCAGTTAGTCGCTTCTGACAAATTCGTCTCGGTTGCTGTTTTAGTAGTCAAAAAAGTGCCAGAGCATTATTAAAGTTGATAAATCAATATGTTTTAATTTTTTTATATATATATATAAAATTTTAAAATAAATTAAACTCATTTATAAACGATTTTTTTTTATTTTTAAATAATATTAATATTAAATAGAATAAATTATTAATTATTTTTAAATATAAATGTATACACTTAAAAGTTATAATTTTTCTAGTATACCTTAATCTTTTGAATCTGCGCCAGAAATATAGGGACGGCAAATAAACAAAAGATATAGCGCATTGTAGAAAATTGAAATATATAACACACAAATAATAAAATCGCATTGCTGCCAGATAAGATTCAAATCCCAGCTGGCATATACTCCGGAATAATCTAGTACTAGTAATTAATTGCTCTTGCCATCTGATGGATCATGTGAGATCTAGATTTTGTTCTTTAATTACTTGCCCTTTTGACTCCTGTAGTGACTTAATAAGATGAATCCGATTCACACCAGATTGATGGAAGAGTCCATCACTAATTAGATCTAATTTTTCTCCCCATCAAATTTCAGCTATAGAGAGAGTTTAGTGCAGTGGTAGGAGATCAAATAAATCGGTTTGAATCTAAAAAAATAATTGTGAAACATGTTTATTATGTTTATGTAATTTTTTTAAATCTCAATCAATAACGATTTCAGTCTTCCACTATACTTTTAATATAAATTATAAGAGATTTATTTATGTGTTTAGAATAATTTCGATAGAGTTCCGACAATAAGACTGTTCCCAGTTTACCCTCTTGCTTCATAATAATCATAATAATTATTATTATTAAAATAAGATTATATTTAAATATTCATGTGATTCATTAATTTATATTTAATAATAATTAATTATAATTATGAATATGTTAAGCACTTTATAAAAGCCACGCCATTTTTAGTAATTATACATTTATAAATGATTTTGATAAATAAATTCAAATATAATTAAAATTGTTAAATTCGTTTATAAAAAATTATTCAAATAAAAATCACAATTAATCAATATTACTTATAACTAATGTCATTTATAAAAATTATGATTATATAAAATCACAGTTATTTACCGTTAATCCAAGTGGACTCTATTGGTGGGACATGTATAAATTTACAGCTGAACCCACATATCTAATTTGCGTTACCATCCACCACCTTAGCCAAACGCTGTTGTTGATCATAGCTGCAAACAGGCTTTTCTTCCCTAACTGGATGATCCGTTTCAATAAATCGTAGATAATCATTTTGTAAGGGGTATGCCGTGTTTTCTTCCATAACCGAATGGAATCCTTCATTAGTTTCCAATTATTGTGCTGCCTCCGAGATTCACGGCCACACCGCCCCGTTAATTAACAGTAATACAAAAGAGAGATAAGATGACCCGGGGATTACCCCTTTCTCATTCCGCTAGCGAATTATCCAGGAAGAACGTACGATTAATCATTATTTCCACATTTCAAGACCAATGTTAATAGGGGCAAGCACTCGGTTATTCGGTTCGGTTTAGTTATATCTATAAACCGAATAACCGCACATTTTGTTTTTTGGTTTCAGTTCGGTCTTACTTACCCCTAAATGTTATCATCTGGTATTTATATTTTTTTCCCTTTTCAAAAGGCGTTTTCTTTTCGCCAGCCCATTAATATGTGTGGTTGTTTGGTCCCAAATATTTGAAATTGAATATATATATATATATATATATATATAAAGTTTAGATAAAGTAAAAGCATGCATGCATAAAATGGAGAAAAAATAAAGAAAAATAAAAGGGTCTTCCTTAAAGTCGATAGATCTTTTCCAGCGTTCTTTTCATATTAATGGTTCGAGCATAACTAACCAACCAATCAAAGAATAAACCTGTACAGTATGTCAATAATATTTAAATATACAAAAGTTGAGTAAAATAAAAAAAAAGAAAGAAAGATGTTAATCATCCTCCCGTGCATAATAGGGGTGGTAATACGGGTCAACCCGCCGAATATAGGTTAGCCCATTGCGGGTTAGGATAGAGACGGGTTAGTAAAACACCAACCCGAGCCCGCCAACCCGCCAGCTTTTTTTTATATATATCTTTTTATATGTATATGGCTATATGTTAACTTTTTTTTTAATTTTTTTTACATATGTCAATATTAATTGGATTGAAATCATAGATTAAAGTTCTCAAAATATTTATTTAGTTAACTTTATCACTATCCATAGATAAATCTATAACAAATAAAATAATAATAAAATAAAATAAATATATATATAAAGAAATGATTCAATGAGATAAAGTTAATATAAATTAAGTGTAATATCCCTTATTTGGCTAAAATTCTCAAATTAATAAAGTACAAATGTGTAATATAAATAATAAAAAAATAAAATAAAATAAAAAATGGGTTAACCCGCCACGGGTGCGGGTTTGGCAGGTGTGAGTCAAAAAGATCCATATCTAAATGGATTACAAAAATTACAACCCTACCCCGCTATTTTTTGGCGGGTTGAGCCCACCTCTAATGCATAGTATGGGAAAAGGATGTGTAGATTCTTAATTTTAGGAATTTCTAAACTATAAACCTAAAAAGAATGAAAAATAAAAAAGAATCTAAATTACTGCTATCACAAAGGATACAAGTAGCCGTACACGCCTACTTTCTAAGCGACTTTATAATTAATTAATTAATTGATCATCATTAAATAAAATATTATATAACACCTAATATCTTAATTTTATTTCTCATATATATTAAGTATCATAATTTTATTTGTGATATAATTTTACTCATATATTTTTTTAATTTAATATAATTTTTTATATTTAAAATATAAGATTATATGTAAAATTATTTTATTATTAATTGATTGATTGATCATCATTAAATAAAAAGTAGGCGCGTGTGGTGTACGTACAAATTCAGACGAATGAGACGTTCAGATGAATGAGACGTGGGATACATGGCGCACAAGCATATAAAGGTGAGCCCACTTTTTAGGGGCGATGCCGGCACTGCTCTTCTGGATCTGCCATCCAAGATGGCCCAATCTAAAATGAATATCTCTTTTCTTTTGGGCTTTTCACAAAAAAGGCCCAATATCTACTTACTATTTAGGCTTCCAAAAAATTTCATATCAAAAAGAAAAAAAATAAAACTTGGCAAGTTCAGCCCCAAATGTCCTCAAGAGTCGGGTGTCTCATAAATATGCGGCATTCCGCTGCCGACCACTACCCCAACATGTACTTCCACTTCTCCCCACCACACAATCCAATTGCTATACTCTTTTTTTTTTTTTTTATCTTTCTTGGAAATAGTTCTTTAAAAATTTTATGGTTAAGAAGGACTTGATAAATTTTTTTTAGAATGAATTTAGATAATTCTTACCAACAAAAATTCCAATAAAAGACCTTTTCTCAGCTTTGCCAGGAGAAAGCATACATAATTATTTTCATTATAATTAATTCTTTGGGATATTTCACTAGCAGAGGCTACTTCTTAGTAAGATGATTTAAGTGATTGTATGCATCTCATCCGACTTAGCTTATGCTCCAAATTGGCATAATGGCAATGGAATTAAATGTAAATAATGTCATGTTATATGTAATAGGAAGCCGAATATAAAAGAGATTATGTTATGAATATTAGAGTATTAGTGAGTCAAGTACATTATACAATTACCCAACGACGCTGACGTGGACCACTGCAATACCACTATCACATCCTTTGACTATTCGAGCAGACCCTACAAACAACTCAAACACAAAGCATCGTTTACTACTTGCTGATGCTCTGATAATTTGGAGAGTGCGCCTTATTTATACCTATACCCCATAGTGAAAGTTATAAACCCTACTCACTATCCTAGCCAGAGGCATCCGTATCAGGTTCGCGCTTCATCCTCATTTGGAATCAACCCCTCCCCAATATTATTAACTATATCCTTCTAAATATCTCCCCATGTTGCATTAGTTAGGGTCATAAGCTACCGCATCTATCCAAATCTTGCCCACGTGGCACCCATATTACTATATTCCTCATCATCCACGTTAATAGGCACGTTAATTACGATATCCATGTCTAGCTCTCCCTTACCTTGTACTCCTAATTATCACAATCCGATGACCACAAAACATTCACTGAGTTAGTCAACAAAACGCACTAGCAAATTTTCTGGACGAATAACAGCAGAAAGCAGGGACAATATGGTATTTATCTCGTAAGCCCCGTGCTGGGATCACCACTTGTCTAAATACTATATTTATTTAATAACATATATGGCTTACAAGCTTTCTCACCAAACACTCCAATTTAATTAATTAATACAGATGCGGTATTAGATATGTGTGGGGAAGTGGTTAATTGTCGTTAACTGGTAGCTTGCTTTTAACAAGACGTTAATAAAATGAATAAACTATTGTAAAATAAAGTCGCTTTGGGTAATACGGGAAAGCATAGCCGACACACGCACTTGCGTGTTGCCGAGTTGATCGATATCCAATCGTGCGGTCTTAAAGTTTCATCAAAAGTGTTTACTTTAAAGTCATCCATTTTCCCCCCAAGGAAGAAGTCACTATTAATGGAATTTAAATTATAAAACCTTCTATTCCGGTAAACAAATAAGTAGTTTAATTGAACTTCGGATATACAGGCTTTAACTCTATAATTTAAAGTAATTCGAAAAGTCATGGTAGGTGTTAAAATAATAAGATATCTAATATCGGGCATTATTCAAGTATATTGGGTGGGGAAATTGTAAACTTTACTTGACGATGGTTTTAACCTTTAATTACCGTGTGAACAGTCAGGATAATGTTGTTGTAATTGCATTAATCTATCCAGGAAAAAAGTAGCCACTAAACGAATAATGTCAATTATTTGTCTGACGTATGGATAGATATATGTATTAACTAATGGCCGGACAATAATATGTCCAAATTTACTGCTTTGATTAATTCTGTCAACGTCACTTTCCGGTAGCCACATTATTGCAATTTGGTTGGAGTTGCCGTTTGTGTCAATTATTGATAAAATTTCATTAAACTAATAAACTACTTAAATCACCGAAGCTATGTCCACTGTCCCTGCGGAAACTATCCAGATATTTTAGGAACATTGTTTAGGAAGCAGAATATAATCAATAAAAGGAGATGCGATTCCCTTGAATAGCTTTAATTCCTTTTTATGTAGTTGAAAAATACAATAGATTCACGTGATTAAAGGAATAATGAAGGCCCTAAATTCAATTAACTAGGATCCGGAAGGATCAAGAGGAAAATAACAAGTAGTTAAATGAAGAAGGAATATAATCAGGAACATTGAGATGGAAGCCTCGAAAATCCTGCAAGCTAAGTAAGCGGGTGTCAACGGCGATTGGACGGGAGACAGAATGATTCATGAGCCATATCTTGCGTCTGCGTAGCCGTGATGTGTGTAATTCCTTGCTGGGTGGAAGAATATATATGAGGATGAAGGAATGAATAATAATCAAGTTGGGATAAATTCCATGGCTGACAGATCCATTAATTCGTTAATTTGTTCCCTTATATTATTCCCTGTGCAAAATACGCATCCCCTTAAAGTAACCCACCAGAGATTTCATATTCAGTACTTTGTTTTCCTGGTTTCTTAAGCATTTCTGCAAGATATATAATATACATAGCCGACGCATGAATGAATAAAAACTGGGCCATGCATATAGAGAATATAATATAATATAGTGTAATTAGTAAATATGGAGGAGAATTAATGCCTTTCACATATATAATATGGAGAGAACAAGTGTTGATAGCTGGGGTTAAGTCCAATATGTGAAAGACACGGGTGGGATTCCACCAACCTGGTTGCTCGATGGAATCCAAACACGAAAAGCACCAAACTTTAATTCTGGGGAACTTGTCTCCCCCCACGTTTCTTTGCTCCCTCCCGCATTTCTCATTAAAATACACCATTATTAATCTCATTCTTCTCATCCTCATCCATACCCAATATTTGTATACGTATGTACATGCACGATCTGTGATTCCAAATTGTTTTCCCATTCTATATTGCGAGCACAGTCGTTTTCCATAATCATTATTTCATTTGTGGTTTTGGAATTGTGCGCTAGCTACGTTTACATTTAATTTCCCTCTTAAAATCAAGTTTGTCTGAAAAATTACGTACTCAAACATTCAAATATGAAATATATTCCAGGAACAGATGGTTGAGAAAAATACATTAAAGGACCGCAACGGGTTAAAGATATTAAACTTGATAGCTTGAAGGGGGGGGGGGATCTCAAATATAGTATACCAAAAATATCTATATATATAATGACACTAGCCAGAAAGATGATGGCAAGCTCAAGGGTTTGAATGGTGTTCTCTTTCATTGAATTTAATAAATCGGAAAGGGGTCAAGCTTCTTTAATTTTCAAAGTCTTCTGTCCTGATCTATTTATTATATTATGTGTACAAAAAATTAGGTCTATTTTGTATGTATCTCGACGAGTTAGGAGATTTTACGTGAAAAATAAACTCGCCCATATAGCAAGATATATGTGCAAATTTAATGCCGTGTCTGAGTTTTTGGATAGCTATTCTCAGGAAATAATTGGATGCATGCATGATTGAGAATATGAGACGAAAGTGCTGTTTGTAGTATCCCTGTTTTTCACTCTCATCGCTCTGCTTTTTATAAATTGTTTAACTAACGATAGCAACTTGACCTCCTTCTCCATGAGGAGCTTATGTTTTAATAAGCTACGCAATTGAAAACAAAGGAAATTTAAATAATTTTAATCAACTTATGGAGACAAGGACCCATGGAAAAGCATTCCCCTTTACATAAATCTATATAATTTCAGTCCATTATCGCCACGTACTTTTCTTCAATAAAATATATATAAGGAAGATTTTTTTTTAAAATTAAATTCTATAATTTCCCTTAGCTTGCAATAATGCTTCTTTTGGAGATATAAAAAGGCGATCATCACAGATTAATCGATAAACAAATTTAGATCATTTGAATTTATGCGTCGGCTAAGGTGGGGAAAGAAAATTAGAGGGTTTCTTCCACACCGACAAGCCACTAATTAAGTAAAAATACGTTGATGGGAGGCAGATATAAGCATTACTCGTGATAATTATAACCAAAATAGTAACAAGAAAAGAAAAAAATATTAATGCCAAGCGAATATCTTGTTATATTATTATTTTGATCTTGTTTTGCTATATATACACAAATGTGACGTGTGTATCTGAGTATCTCAAAATTACTGTCGCCTTTACATTATCGTGTTCGTATTGAATTAATTAATCATGAATCATTAACCAAAAAATAATCAAGACTAATCTTATATCATCCCCTTCAATGGGATGCACTAATTATAAAATTAAAACATGTGTGTGAATTACATAAAAAAAAAGTATATGCGCGTGCCATATCTATGTTATTTATACTTTTTATTTTTTTATCTATTCATTTATTTTGCTATAATTATCAACTAATCCAAAGTCAAGCATTGTTAATTAAATTGAAGTGCGAGTAGCCTTTTTAACATAACTTTTTATCCAAAAAATTAAACCCTAATTTTATTTAATTAAGAAAAATATATCCCTACCACTCAACAAGACTACCATGGGTTATCTTTTCAATTTTGAGTTACCACCCACAACATATAACTAATGTTGTTTCACAAACTAGTTGACTTTATCAGTTTGTCCGATTCTACATAGATTGCCGTGGCATGCGTAATTTTTTTATAAAAGAGAAAATTCATACATATTTCTTAAAGTCCTGCTTTTAGTATTACAGTACTACGGATTGTCTTCAGATTTTATCTGCGTTATTTCCCCCTTTAAAAGCGTTTATTCACAGGGGGGGAAAATCAAAGCGGATAATATTTTCTGTTTATTTGAGCGAACTTTGGAGCATCAACTGGCTCTGATAAATGAAAGAATTAAAGAGTGATTCGTGTAATAATACAAAGGACTTGAGTATTGAATTTAAGAGTAATATAGGTGTGGTGTGACACATAAAATATAAGGGGGTTGAGGCTGATCAAAATGAGAAAGAAGAAAAAAACAAAGAGAGGAAGAGAAAAAGGGCTCAATTAAGGAGTAATCATTCAATCGCATTCACTTATCCCTCTTTATGAAATGGTGTCCACAAAGCACCCACTCGTACTTAACACCACAAGGGAACATCACCTTTCTTTGCTTGCGTCACCATCCAAAGCACTAAACCCATTTTCCATTCGGGGGTCCATGAATCAAACTCTCCCGCACTTCTCATAAATACAATTATTATTCAGACACACACATTTTTCCAAAGAAAACAACCTGAATTATTTTCACATAATTAATTATCAAAAACATGCCCTCATCAATTCGATATAGGATTCTAGCTATAGTAGTAAGTGTCAGGAATACAGAATTTATTTTTATTTGATTTGTAAAACGGATATAAGAGAATCTAAAGGGGTGAAAAAAATGGAGTACTAGTGAGAGAGTTAGTGGCTTAATTAGACAAACGTGGAGGTATAGTGTAAACGAGGGTTCTGTATTTTTGCTTTTTTCGGCCTATAAGAGGGACATTTGGCGTTGAGAGTTAGTCACCCGCAAGCTCCATTGTAAGTCACCATAAGCCATAACTTCATCTCCTGAGGGAGAGCTTGAGTGTTGGTGTGTGTGACTTACACAGAGAAAGAGAGCGACACAGAATTAATCAAAATAAGAAAGATGGGAATGAGCGAGGTGATGCGCAAGGTGAAGCCATACTTGGCTATCATCTCCCTTCAATTTGGCTACTCGGGCATGTATATCATCACCATGGTTTCTTTCAAGCATGGTATGAGCCACTGGGTTCTCTCTGTCTACCGTCATATCGTCGCCCTCGTCATCATTGCTCCTTTTGCTCTTGTCCTTGAAAGGTCTTCTTTCATCTCTCTCCTTCTTCTCTCCACTAGTATATACCAGCACACATGCACACATTAAAGCAGCTTTTGTTTGTTGTTCCTGCTTTAATTTTCTGTATCACGATAAGGAGGGTCGTAACTTTTTGATCTTTCTCACAGAAAAATTAGGCCAAAGATGACTCTCCCGATCTTCCTCAGGATGGTGGCGCTTGGTTTCCTTGAGTAAGCCTCCCTTTCAAATCCTTTAATCAAATCAATCGATTTGCACTACTTTATCATATCCACATTTTGTTCCTTTCTCTCACTCACTCACTCACTCTCTTCATGGGCCCTGCAATAATCTTCAAAGTACAACTTATGCACACAAGCATGTACTGCAACCTTATTCTTCACATCAATCTCTTTTGAAGTGCTAGAATGATAATATGTGAATTTTTTCTTGTTCTGAACTATATGGCGGTGAGACACTTCGCTGGTGAGTTTTTATCTGGTTCAAGCCTATAAGCAAAGGATACGTATATTCATAATTAAGAAAACATTGCAGGGGCTGGCTAATTTAATTTTTATATCACTAAACCAGGAGTTTGGAATCTAGCTAGCTAGCCATATATAGTAGGAATTGTGCAGACTTACTTTTGTAGATCAAGATATAAGTTACGTATTAACTTCTAGAGAGGCTTAATTGTAAATTTTGAAGTCTGATAATTGTAAATATGAAAATGAACAGGCCGGTGCTGGATCAGAATCTGTACAACATGGGGATGAAGGCGACCTCAACAACTTTCGCATCTGCCATTGTTAATGTCCTCCCAGCTATTACTTTTCTGATGGCACTTGCGTTCAGGTAATATAATGATTGCTGCATAATTGGCAGCTTATTATGGCTGACGCAGTTGAAAAAGCCTATAGCTAGTTGCATTCCTTCTTAGACCGCATGCCATGTGGGACCACTAGTTGACAAAACGTCCTCAGAAATCCGTTCTTTTTTTAAAAAATAATTAAATATATATTAAAGCTTGATGATGTAATGTAACCACATAAACGTAGACATGAATATCTAATCAGATTCCTCTTGTTCACAGTATTTTGGATCGGATTGATTCTTATTCTGATGAATGAATGATGTCAACCAGGTTAGAGAGTGTGAACCTGAGAAAACTACCCAGCTGGGCCAAGATAATAGGAACCGTAATAACAGTGTCAGGTGCCATGGTGATGACTTTGTACAAAGGCGCAGCCTTTCAAATCATAAAGTCAAAAGCTATGAGCCATCACGATTCTGCCTCCACCGAACCCTCCGACCAGCACTGGGTCCTCGGCACCGTTTACCTCATTGGAAGTTGCGGTGGCTGGGCTGCCTTCTTCATTTTGCAAGTAATTAACTACCCACCAAACATGTTTTTTTTTTAATTATTAGAAATCATATCCTTATTTATTTCTTTTTTCAAGTGATGATTTGGATTGACGTGTTCTACTTTTTATGGGTGTAGTCATTCACTTTGAATATGTACCCGGCAGAGCTCTCTCTCACGGCTTGGATTTGCATGACGGGAATTGTTGAGGGTACCATCGCAACCTTTATAATGGAAAGGGACTTGAGCGTCTGGGTCATAGGCTGGGACTCAAGGCTCCTCGCTTGTGTTTATTCTGTGAGTACCACCACCACAAACTCTTCTTTTTAACTTGAACATCACTGAATATTAATTAATTTCTCATTTCTATGTGAATTTAACTAATTAACTGATGGTTATTTTGCGCCAATTATAGGGTGTGGTGTGCTCTGGCATGGCTTACTATGTACAAGGGGTTGTCACCAGAGAACGTGGACCAGTGTTTTTGACTTCTTTCAGCCCATTAATAATGATTATTACTGCAGGTTTAGGTTCCTTTGTGCTAGCAGAGAAAGTCCACGTGGGAAGGTATATATATTATAATTCTTAACGTTCAATTATTTGATGATATTCCTTGTAATTTTGCTTCGTTTGTTAAATATGTGTTAATGCTTTTCAGCATAATCGGAGCTATACTCATCGTGTTCGGGCTTTACTCTGTGGTGTGGGGGAAAAGCAAAGACGTTAAAAGCACAAGCGACGACACGGTGAAAGGAGAAGGGCAGGAGTTGCCAATAAAGAACGATAAAAGGTCAGGATCAGACATTTTTGACAAGATTGAGGTCAGTGTTCCTGCTGACAAGTCGAAGGGTCCGGGGAAGAACAATAATGTCCCACCAACAGCACCCCCACCAAGATCATGAACTTCTTTTAAAACTAGCATTTTTCCAAATTTTCCTACCCCAAAGAGACGTCAACAAAGATTTGTAGCTGTTCACAAATCTCTTCCAATGCATTGACCGCTCTTTCGTCTGTACCTTTCTTGAATTTCAATATGAAATAATGTGCTAATTTTGCTATAGCTTTTGCATGTCCCTGCTTTTGTCTTTCATCCGAGTGACGCTCTTTCCCTTTCCCTTTTGTTGTTCGCTTTTAGTTACTTATTAACTCTAATTTAATTAAGGTGAAGCAAGGAATCCATTCATTTATTATTAAAAAAAAATTAGCAAACAGGGCATTTAGAATTTATATAGAATAAATTTACTGATGCTTTATTGGTTAACATATTAAAAGATTTAACAATGAGCCAGCCATTTTCGATTAATTATTGATCCCAAATGAATCCGAACAACGCAGCAAAGGAAGAGAATCGAATTCTATCGGATTCCTGGCAACCCACTTCTCCCACAAACACCCCCAAAGCTAGACAAGGCCTGAGGGTAGTAGGGTAGGGTGCCCATGATAAATATTAAATATTATGTCCAAAAATTGAGGGCAAATAAATAAATAATTAATACAAGTTGATACATATGCATGAGCAAAGCCCGGGGAGTGCTTGTCTTACGCTTGAGGATATATCTTGATAGCTTTTAACAAGTGGGTTTTACTGTGTTATTCGTGACTCGTGATTTTCCAATGTCCCTGGTCGGTTTCATCATATTAATGTGTGATGGTGTCGTGTGTGTGTGTGTGTGTGTATCCGTACGTTATGTATTTTCATATTCTCTGTTTGTTACTGTTAGCTAGGAATCGATATATGGTCCTTTTGATCATGCCAAGTTGGCGAGAATTGCACGCTTCTTTAATTTAGACTTTATGTCGCTCATAGGTCCATGCTTGTCCCATCTCTTATCTTCTTCGCATCAATAAATCCCTGAATTATCCTATATTTATATTTTATAATGCATAGTTAATATTGAAGAGTATTATATATATATATATATATATATATATCCATATATTATGTGGTGCCTGCAGTGTCAGCAATTCCATTAAATGCCAAAACAAAACACCCTTGGACTTTCCATTTTCGACCTTCATTATCGGGGAGCTGTAGCTAGGCTGTAGGTATCATCAATATCATTGAATCACCCAGCTTCATAGGTCGTCAACAACAACAACAACAAAGCCTTTTCCCATTAAATGGGGTCGGCTACATGGATCATACGACGCCATTGTGCTCTGTCAAAAACTAAATCCTTAGATAGGTTATTGTCCCGGAGATCCCGCTCAATGACCTCGTTAAGCGTTTTCTTTGGCCTTCCTCGACTCCTTTTAACCGGACTCCAATTCGTTTGATCCACCCTCCTCACCGGCGCATCCCTTGGCCTTCTTTGTACGTGTCCAAACCACCTAAGACGGTTCTCTACTATTTTCTCCTCAATAGGTGCCACTCCAACTCTTCCCCGTATTTGTTCATTGCGAATCTTATCTTTTCTTGTATGCCCACACATCCATCTCAACATCCTCATTTCGGCTACCCCAATTTTATGCTCTTGCTGTCCTTTTAAAGCCCAACATTCACTTCCATAAAGCATTGCTGGTCTTATAGCAGTACGATAAAACTTTCCTTTTACTTTATCTGGTACTTTCCGATCACATATAACCCCAGTAGCCTTTCTCCATTTAAACCACCCAGCCTGGATTCTATGATTAACATCCTCCAAAATTTCACCATCTTTTTGTATAATTGATCCCAAATATTTGAACTTATCTATTTGTGGAATAACTTGATCTCCTAATCTGACCTCCAAGTTACTTCTAACTTGCCTCTTAGAAAAATTACAATGCATGTATTCAGTCTTACTTCTACTCAGACGAAAACCCTTCGACTCTAAAATACTTCTCCATAACTCAAGTTTAAAATTAATCTCTTCTATTGACTCCGCCATAAGAACTATATCATCCGCAAAAAGCATGCATTTAGGGATTTCATCTTGAATAGGCTTAGTTAGAACATCCACTACCAGATTAAATAAATAAGGACTCAATGATGATCCCTGATGTAGATCAATCTTTATGGGAAAATCCTTTGTTTCGCCCCCAGACGTTCTTACCGTAGTAGTTACCCCGTCATACATATCTTTTATTGCTTTGATATATGCCATGCGCACACCTTTCTTTTCTAAAGCTCTCCAAAGCACCTCCCTTGGCACTCGATCATATGCTTTTTCTAAGTCAATGAAGACCAAATGCAAATCTCTTCCTTTGGTCCGGTACCTTTCCATTAACCCCCTTAATAAATAAATCTCCTCCATTGTAGACCTTCCCAGCTTCATAGGTCATATCAGAGTAAACCAAGTATTTTGACCCCTACTAATTAATTGCACGCATAACGACTGGTTTATACATAAAGGCATGTGTTTCACCTTGTTCTTCAATTTCAGCAACTTGTTGTCTCTAACTATTGCTTGTCTTTCTGTTTTCGTTTCTTTCTTTCTTGCTTCCTATTTTTTGGCTGAATGCTTGTCTTTATTTACGCACCTTTTCAACGAGACCGAATCCGAATGTATTGCAGGCTCTGGATTTCTCATTTGGCCCTAAACTAGCTAACAAAATTTCTCACCCCGTCCTTTCTACTTTTGCTGAGGAAAAGGTGGATAGCACTTTTATTTTTTTTCCCTCGGCGGGCTTCGAATATTAGCAAGATCAAAGTTTCCTTAAAAGTAAAGTTTCTTGGCTTCATGTGCGATTGGTTTTCTTGGCTACGTACAAAGTATGACGAGTATGGATTATAGATTTTATCAGCGATCTTAAAACTCCCTTCTCAAGCTGTGTTACCATATGATAGAGATCTTCATTTTAATTCCAACTATGCAACTTTCACTTTGAGCTAAAATGAGGTTTAGCTAACACAGAAGAGGTGGTTGCTTTCCAATTCCACCGCTTCCTACGTATCAAACACTCTCAATAAGAGCCCTGACAATGTCATTCACCGATATATATATATGTGGGTGTGGGTGTGTAAGTTTCGTGAGGGGAAACTTTTCTGATTTCTTCTTACTTTCCCACGTAGCCCCTGAGATTTAGTATTGTATTTTGTATCCAAATGGAGTCGTTTTTGTTTTTGGTGGGTGTGAGTTTAACTAATTTGATTCCAACTTTATTTCTCTGTAAGTTACTTTCACTTTAATTTCCAATTCGGTCTTCCCGTGGTCACGACTCTAATGACAAGTGACTTGCATATTCATTTCATAATTCACCTCTCCCTTTCCACCCACTTCTGTGTCATTGTGCTATATATTAAATTTATATATGATGAACTCTCACATCATCATCACAACTATATAAAGGATTCTTGAGTCCTTCCAAAATAGTTTAAGTTATTATTTTAGTGTAAGTTACAAGTCTTTAAGTGTGATTAATGAAAAACTCTAGTAGAAAAAAAATAAGGCAAGAAGAAAATTTGAGATTTAAGAAAGAAAAAAATTGTAGAGAAAATATTAAATATACGATGAAATTTCATATCGTTTAATTAAAAGATTTATCATACCAATACATATAAGGAAGTAGTGAGTTCATCAAAAGTGTCTTGTATAATAGGTGGAAATTAAAGTGGTCATTTTGTTGTTGTTTTGACCACTAATGAATTGCAAAGAAGAACTTGAATTCCTATTTTTCATGTGTCCTTGTAGGTCCAACTCTATCAAATCCGACTTGACCCCAACTGCCTCTCGTGTTTAATTTTTCTTCGTTCCTCGTACGTACGTACATAATACCTTAAATCAGAAAATCCACCAACTTCCACTAAAATAAATTCCATTGCACACACATCTATAGCTCTCATCACTAGAAATGCTGTGTGACATTTACAAAACATACACATAATGAAAAAGTGATAATCAAATGGCTTGGCTGGATGAGAACAAACTTCAATTTGGTGTTGTGTTATAATCGAATAACTGGATCCCACCTTTAGTCGCATTAATTGCTTGAGTGAATGATGATGATAGTAATGCGCAATATAATGCTTTTAAATGGATTTGGACGTACTTGGATGTATATATATGCATGAAAATTGGCACATTGATGAATTTTGTCTTTTGAGGGCTCATCACTCACAATTAAGCTGCTGCGAGAGCTATGCGTTATTAGTTTATTATTGCACAACTTAAAGCATGCGTGCCCCAGCCATAATAAATGTATGGAGAGCCTAGCTTGCTTTTCTTTTTATATTTTGCAAAGGCATCCTTCTCCTTGGCCACCAATTCAAGGACCAGTCTCCTTTTCCATATATAAGGACCTTATCATTGTATAATAATCAACAATGAATCAAATTAAATACTAACATACAGCCCTTAATATATGAGCTAGTTAAAATATTAGGTTTGATTCTAAATATAAATATATAAATTGATATAATATAATATTACAAATAAATACTTTCAAGAGATGATATAATATTTTTTATAATTAATTAATTTATTTAAATTAATTAACTATATCTTATATTCATAATTAAAAGAGTATAATCTTTAACACGTACGAATGTCCTTGTGAACAAGTGTACGTGTATCATTCATTATTGAGGATGTATAGTTACTTGTGACTCTGGGGGACTGCATGAATGAATTTGATCAAATTAAAGAACGAAGCTTGCTCGAGGGTCTCGTACATTCCAAAAAGTGAACCAAGTACGTACCAACATAAATAAGATCTCACTATATGCTGCGTTTCGAGACAGAATAAACCATCCATTATTGCTTTATTTCAGTCACATTTCTCAAAAACTCATCAAACCAAGCCATGTCGCTTTTCTTCCTTTTCCCTCCCTAAACCATACCCGTTCCTTTATCCCACCCAAAATATAAAATGATTGATCCACTACGACTTTGTGGGGTTTTTTTTCGCATTCTTCTGATGCGCATGCTTTCATTGCACAAACTTCAAAAGTTTGTGAGCGGGGATTGATAGGGGGAGAGAGAGAGAGAGAGAGAGAGAGAGAGAGAGAGAGAGAGAGAGAGAGAGAGAGAGAGAGACGTGGAGTCTTTAATTTCTGGCAGCAATTGCTTCTTAAAAAGGAATGAAAATGATCAGCGGGAGACGTTTAATTTGACACATGTCAATCGCTTTGTTAATATCTACCCTAATTCAAAACCACTTCGAATTCCTTATACTTGTCAATAATTCTGGAGTATAAAGATTTGGAAAAAAATGTTACATATTTATAAAATCCATATCCCATGCAAAATTTTTAGTCTTAAATTTCATTAGATTTCTGTACAAATATATAATTTTGTATTATTATTGCCGATTAATTTTAAGTAAATTTAAAATATCTACAGTTAAAAACAATAACTTATCCTCTCATATTGTAATTTTTTTGAAGAGACTATAGTATTAGTTATAAGAATATCTTTATATACACTGTTAAAAATTGAATCCCTAACTAAATACTTAAAAATTTAGTTAAAAGTCAATTATATTAGACCTCATAATTATTTTTATCCATATTTCTCGAATAGAATGTGAGTATTAATTTTTCAACTTTGTTAGTAAGTGGCCCAAGTGACGAGGTGAGGTGAGGTGGGGTGGGGTGGGGTGGGCGGAGGCCGGCAGCTATTTTTGTCTTCCTCAATTTGGTCAAAAAAGGCCGAAAAAGAGTCATACAAAGCTACACTTATCGGTCATTCAAAAAAAATTATAGATTACACGAACAATAGACTTTTTTTCTTTATTATTATTATTATTACTACTACTACTTATGTTAAACTTAATAGAAAGAATTAGTATCTTATAACATATGATGAATTAAATTTTAAATTTTTATTAATAGAAGTATTTATATTGTGTATATTTTTTTTAAATAGGATTGATTATAATATGATGATATCTATGTTTTAAAAAAATATTATTATCATTAAACCTAAATTTTAAATGTCTTACATCTGATTTTGTTCCAACCTATACGTCTTTAATAAAAAGTAGTTATGAGATTCTTATTTATTATGTGCATAATTTACCGGTCTTGTCTCGAATTTAGATTTTTTTTACACATAATCACAATCTAGATATTGTTAAATGCAGGGGCATAAATTCTCTTTTATTAAATTAAAAAATAATGTTCCAAATGATTGGTGCATCCCATCTCAGTTCACGGTTCTAACCGCCGCGTGACTCCTGTTCGTCTCTGGTTGGGCAATTCCATCTTCCTTCACTTCCAACCCAACTGACGAACCAGCGATTCAGTAATGTGGCGCTGCAACTATCAATAAAGCGGCTCGGAGAAATTAAAGTGGGTCAAAAGTCAAAACCCGAAAGCCAGAAAATGGTGATGTGGGTGTTCGGGTATGGTTCTCTGATTTGGAAAGCTGGCTTTCCATTTGATGAAAGCGTCGTGTGTTTCATCAAAGGCTATCGACGTGTCTTCCATCAAGGTCTTTCTTCTTGCATCCATATCTCTTTTTCTTAGCCCCCCTCCTGTGCGTGTTCAATTCAACTCTTGATTAGACAAAAGACAACGTCGATGATTTTTCTTTGGTGGGTCTTCCGTGCGGTGCCAGGCAGTACTGACCACAGGGGGACCCGTGAATACCCTGGAAGAACAGTAACCATCGAGCCTGCTGAAGGAGAAGTACGCGTAAGTCTTATAAGCTCACTTTTTCCTTACTCATCTAACCGATCGATCTATCAATTCAATATATGAAGTTTCATCCACCCCCCCCCCCCCCCAACCAACAAAATAAAAAAAGCCAGGAGCTTAGTTCATTGGCTTCCGGCTCAAACAATGCATGTGTTTCATAAGTCTTGCATTTATGATTTCATATCATGAAACCTGCCACGGTATGAGTTCAATGTTAATCATGGTAATTCATTTCTGTGATATTCTAAATGGAGTGGAAGAAGCTCGTTGCCTTATTGTCGAATTCTCAATGTTATTCTAACTGAACTATATCTTTAGTCAGCTTGTTTGTTAGGCTAGGTCGTTGGACATAACCATAACTTTTTCTGATATATTTCATCCTTGTTTAAGAATTTATTTATTTATTCTTAAAAAAGGTGATAAGGGCCCATTTAATTTTTTCTCCTTTTCTTTTGTTATAGTTATATGTATCAAAATGCGCGCGCGCGCGCTTTTCCCTTGTCTTGAGTGTCTAAGCGTCTAAATCAAGCAGTATGATATGATATTCTGATCAGTTTCTGTACTTTCAATCACTGTGATTATGCACATACAAGATGAAACTGAGTCTTCAAAAAGAATGAAAATATTTTAATTGCTGAGGTTGGTGGTAAAACAAAAATTAAATTTCATATGTTGTTCAAATTAAGACTTTTTTTTTTGGTTTGTTACCATGACCTTGTGTGGCAATATCTTCATTCCACTCCTTGATGTTACGTAAAGGCTTTTGTACTAATTCTTAGCTGTGCCATGAATTAAAGTTATTGAATGCAAATTTTCAATATGTGGATTGTGAAATGGTACTTCCTTGATTTTGCAAAGAGATAGTGGGGAGTTGCTTACAAGATCTCAAAGAAGGAAGATCAAGAAATTGCATTTACGGTAGGCTTTTTAACATGCACATCCTTTTGCTGTTGCTAAAGCTTAAGCTTATATATGGATATGTTATGTTTTTTCCCCACTGATGACCAATGCTTACTCTGTCAGGTAAGAAATTGGCACTAATCAGAACATGCCTTTAGACTTTAACTGCAAATTGATATTTTTGTTCTCATGTTACTGACTTTGAGTGTGAACTTTACTGTCACATATTTTAAGAGTTTATTAAAGTGTTGTGCTGTTACCACACGATAATTATGAGATTGAGATATAAATCAGCTATAATCTGGAGTAGTAGAAGATTGCATTTACTGCCTGATGCTTCTCTAAGCATAATATTGGTGCTATGGTTTAGTAAGACTAGCACTTACCAGTTTTGAAGTCCTAGCAGGAAGATTCTTTTTTGAATATACCCTTTATATAAATCAAAGTGAAGGAAGGTTGCGCTATTTGGTTTAAGTCTTTTAGTTGACTTATGTAGCTTGATTATCCAAGGAACTAGACAGGAGCCTGGAAGATATTCAAAAAGCATTGAGCAACGATGCGGGAACTACCACTCTGACCCATAAACGAAACAGGATGCATTAATTAATAACTGGAGGTTTGCTAGGGGCAGCCATGAGAGGCTTAAGCTTAAGTCAAGCTTGAAAAGACAAGCAATGGGGAATGACTAGGCCTTATGATCCTAATATCCAACTTCACGCTATTTCAATCCTTTTATTTTTTGCTTGTGCTTTGAGTTTGCTGTTTGATATTTTGGCTAGCCTTATTTGCTAGTAAATCTTTAGAACAATGGCGTTTTTATCCACTTTCTGCTATTGTGGCTTAGTATACCCTCCTCATGATGGTGTACTACTTATAGTTGTCGCCGAGATTAATTCATCAGATGTATAACAGTGAATGAAAGGCACTACTGAACAGTGAAGTCCTGATGGTTATGATAACTTCGTAAACTTGAAATTTTCATCCGTCAATCTAAAACAGCGGACAAAGGCATTTCCCCCTCTCTAGCCCCACAGAAAGAATCTTACGATTTGAGAGCATAATAATTGCAAGCGTACAGAAATTGTTACAAAACGACTTTTTCCTAAGAAACTGCATTAAGCTCACCAAGCAAGGGTGAATTGTTGCAAAGGACTCAATGCTGGTGAGATGCCACATATTCAATTTTGATATATTCTTGGTTGATATATTTTAATGTAATTATTGTACAGTATCTTGAGGCGAGGGAGAAGCAGTATGACAAGAAGGCCTACCCTCGATGTTTTCACTGTGAGTAATATATGCCATGATTCTTCTAGAATCTAGATGATTCACGATATAATATATCAGAAGAGTCAGTTATTGATGGAGGACACAGCTTTGTGCAATGTAGTCGATTGCACCTAGTGGATAAGGCTGCTTGTATTTTATTTTGTTCTATCAAAGTCTCTCTCTCTCTCGAATTAGCATATGCGAAAATTTGTTTCAGGATCTTACAGCTGCAACTCCAGCCATTTCTGGAGTGATGATGATGTAAGTGGAAGAAACACTGCAGAACCTTTTCGTTGTTTATGTCTCATCATCAATAGTTAAAATAATCGGTATATATTACAGATACATAGCATCTCCAGACAAGAACGTCAACGAAAATTACTTGGGCCCTGCATCTGTTGAAGAGATAGCGAGGTTTGCATCTTTTGCCCCATGCTTTTTTTGGTCTTAAATTTTGGCATAAATTAATCTCTACTTAGCATGATAAATTAGCTACTTCAGTTTGAATTCTCAACTTGAGTATTCAATCCCATATCAAATGCAAGCTTTTGGAAACTAGTAAATTTGTAAATGACTAGTGAACTATCAATTCCAGGAATCAGGTTGCTTAGCTTACCCGAGTTTGAGGAAAGCTATTATAGACAATTTAATTCATGTGATGGAGTCTTATTTTATTCTGTTAGTTCTTGTAAGTAGCATCAGTTCAACACATAGTGCTGTATATTTATGTGTGTCATGTATGACCCTAAATTTAATGAATGACAAATAAATACAGATTCATGTCAGTTCAAACCTCCACGAATCTCTTCCTCCCTCCCTCTCTGTCTTCCCACAGGATCATGTTGAATTCATGCTACAGAACCGCATGTACGATGGAAACTTGGGGCCTAGTTGCTAGTCATTATGTTTCATTTTTTTTTTGTCTTCATTGTATTTGTATAGGCAAATAATTCAGGCAGAAGGTCCATCAGGACCCAACAGAGATTATCTCTTCCAATTTGAGAAAGCTCTTCTTCAAATAGGTGATGTCTATTTATGAGAGTACACGGATCATTCTAATAAATGTATATCTAATCAGTCTCTTCCTTTTCTTCTAATTAATCGTTCTTTTAGGATGCCAAGACAAACACGTCATGGATCTTGCAAATGAAGTTAGGCGTATTCTTTCAGAACAGAAGTGAACGTTGCATGTTGTTTTTGGACTACATTGCAATTGAAAGTTAAACAAATGTGTGGATTTAGATCCTCAAAATGGAGCAATCCCGTATTGAAGTACTAGTAAACTTGTATTGTTTCTAGACAATGGTATAAGATTTATATCCATGTTCAACCATGCCTATAATCTTTCAGACAAACATTGGCACCATCGCAGTGCATCCGCCGCTGACTGATCAATTACGTTACAAAGCATATCTAGCACAATTGTTTTGTATCTTGTTTGTGAAAGCTTAACCTCGTATGCGTGATAAGTTTTTGTCTTTTTCAATCTTTTATTTGTTTTAGCTAAATGGATAATAATGTTCTTGTCACAATTTCACTAGTTCTAATCAGGAGCTTATATTCCCCCGTGACGTATTGGCAGAATTAGTTCCGGTCCGATTACATCTTACCAGTCTTCTTGTGGGGATGAAGACAGTCATCGACTTTAATGAAATAAAGTGATGATATTGTTTTCCTTGATTGAAAATAATTTGTTCTGATGAAAAAAAAAAAAATCAAAGACAACATTTTTATTTCAATTTTTCAAGTTTAAAAATTTAAACCTTTCAGGCTGACTAGTTCTTCGCTGGCAGATCCATCCAGCCTACCCGCCCATTTAGTGCGTTAAAGCATGACACCATTAACACACATTTAGTCACTAACATCGGACCAAAAAGATTTGTGATCACAAGCACCACCATATTTCCTTTATCTCTCTAAAAATACCACAAAAAATAAGAAGTTTAAAAGCCTAATCTAATATTATTGAGCGCTAGATTGAGCTCTACGTATTATGCATAATCCGAAAAATTAAGTCACTTTATTTACAATATTTGAGAATAACGCAACCTTACCTCTATATATCTTGTCAATCAAGTTGGATTACAATGGTTGTTTTTTGGAACGTGAAATAAAATTAATAGATCTTTAATGACCTGAAGTGATTTCTATTGGCCAAACTGAGTTGTATTTAAGACGAGGCAGTAACTTAATTTACCTAAAAGAAGAAGAGAAAATTGAACCTCACGGTCAATAAGTACGTTCCTACAAACGGACCACGGGAGAAACAGGGGGCCTCCTCTCCCAACCACTTGAACAACGGAAGTCGATAGTCTGTAACATCAAACAAGTATCGTCCATTTTCACAGGGAGCAAAGGGGTATTGAATTACATTATACATTGCCTTTTAATTACCCAGCAATAGACCTTTCACATGTCAGCAATTGCACGATCTAATCGCTGTCCTCTTCATCTGCACAACGGAGAACAATGTTAGGAGTAAGGACACAATGGAATCTCCTAAAAAGGCAAAAACCATTTTCCAACTCCAACTTAGCCAATTGCCGTACATGCAGATTGCATTACCCATAATGCACCTTAAATCTCTCTGGTCACCCATCTTATCCAAAAATGAATTCCTACATCTCCCCAGTTTTAAATGACCATCACCCTCAACCCTCAATTCAACACCAAATTACAGAACACACAGCGAAGTTTTACGTATATCCGGAGCCAGAATCCAAAGAAGGGTCCCGGAAAATGAAGGCTTTCACGCCTAGATAACTTTCAAAATTTAATACTTGTCCCACTCTATAAGTTCTGAATATTATTAGCAACAGTCAGCATCAAGATACCAAAACAGAACTTAAAATACAGGACATGTCCTAAGGTAGTATGATGTTGAAATCATTCAATCAGATGGCTCCTGCTATCCATGATTCCATGGTGCTCCAGCCATACCAAAGAATTTAGTTATTATTAACTGGAAGCCACTTATCAATATTGCAGAAAGCACAATGGATCAGATATCGCCAGAATCTATAATAATTTCTGTTATAAGCAACAAACGAGAATAAAAAAAATAGCACGTGATAGATAGACATACCCTCATTAGGTTCCTCACTTTGACTTCCATCCTCATCATCACCACTGTTCCCTTCTTCCTCATCTTCTTCGTCCTCTTCATCGTCATTGCTTTCATCATCATTGTCATCATCACTATTCTCAGCATCATCACCCTTAGTTTTTGTTTCAACTGGTTCTTTGGCCTTCGGAGGAGCAGCAAAACTAGTTGTTGATCGTCTGCGTGAACTTAACACGATATTGCTCACATCAATACCCTCAAGTTCCTTTGCTCTTTCCTTCTTCCGTTTTACTTCCTTAATTACTGTGTAAATAAAAAAGATATGGGTCCTTAATACCAAATTCAGAATAACAAATTCCTGCACTAAATTGTAGGCTGTCATGTCAAAAACCCTTTATGCAGCATCTAGATTTCCAAAACTCTTTTTTTGCCAACAGATTTCTAAAACTCTGACAACTCTGACACCATAAGAAAATCCATAAAAACTGATAATATCATTCTAATGGGATTTAAAAGAAATATTCCCCCCCCCCAATTTAGTAGTTTGACTTGATTATAAATTAGATCGAACTAAAATATTATATTTCTCAACAATATTTGCACAATTTAACAGGTAAGAAGTTATGTGAAAAATTAACTTTGAAAGTTTAATAAATTATTGGACGACTTAATTCACAGGTTGTACTAGTTACACCTGCAAACTTAAAGTCAATTATTCTATCTAGCATAGCAGCCAAGTTTCTCGGGAAAAAAAATTAAGGAATGACTCAGAACTAACAAAACTAGGAATAAGCTAGACTTTCAATGGTTCCAATTGTTCAATATCGAGTGAAGATAAAAGCACATAGTTGAAAACTGCAGCTCCAACTCCAAAAAGTTTTGTTTTGAAGAATATAGATTCCAATATACAGCATAAATATCGCGGCTAACATCCAGGGGCATAAACAAACATAAGCGCAACAACCAAAGACAACCTTTTTCAGATGGATTTGAAGACAATCCCTCTCTAGACAGTATTTCTTCCAACTCCTTTATTAGCTGGGCTTCCCGCTTATTTTCAGGCACCTGCTTGACTCTTCTATAGATAACGGGTGGAACACTGCAACAAAAGTATACAATGTCAAACTATCACCCTCAACAAGGACCTGGAATCATAAAAAGGGAAGCAAAAAAGGGAAATGACCTCATTCCACATGCTTTAATAACAGATTTAAGGTGCTCCACTTGTTTGCCATACGCAGGAGTTGAAACTTCTTTCTTCTGCATCTGAGGGAAAATGACAGAAAAGATATAAAAATGCATGCACACACAACACAGACTCACACTCACATTAAAAAAAATATGCCCGTTATTCAATCAACTAGTAGGCAGATAAGAAATAAAGAAATTTAATGCTAGCTTCATGCAAACCCGAACAGCACAAGTATCATGTGTATTATATTATAAAAGGCAGTTATTTTCATTGAACATGACGATTCCATTAAAAAGTGGTTATGTTCTAAACTGTCTCATTAAAACCATCATATAATAATCAGTGTCACCTTTGCAATTTTCTCTGGTG
This sequence comes from Leucaena leucocephala, assembly GCA_037074615.1. Classification (NCBI taxonomy): domain Eukaryota; kingdom Viridiplantae; phylum Streptophyta; class Magnoliopsida; order Fabales; family Fabaceae; genus Leucaena; species Leucaena leucocephala. The sequence continues at coordinate 1,811,061 of CM073517.1, read as the reverse complement.
ATGATTGGGAATGATCATCTTCAGAGTCTTTTCCAGAATCTTCTGCATCTCCTCTGTCTTCTGAGGCTTTTTTAGCTGCCTTGATCCTTTTCTTAGCAGATAATTCAGTCTCCTCTGGGGATCCTTTCCGCTTTTTAGGTTCAAGGGAGTTCTGCAACTTCCCTTTTGGAATACTTCTTTTTCTAGGTTTAATTTCATCTTCCTGTTCATCATCCTCTTCAACATGCTGGTCTGAGGCATCAGAGCTCTCTTCACTACTGACCTTTTTAGTTGGTTTGGCATCAGGCTTTTTCTTAACAATTTTCTTAGCACTCTTTGCAGGTTCTGAAACTTCACAAGATTTTAACACCTTCACGAAGACAAAAAATAGTTAAAGATCCGATAGAGCATACTTTACTAGCCTAAATCACACTTTCTGGACTGAAATCAATCACCTCCTCTAGCTGTCGACTTATAAGTTTCTTATAGGGATCAAGAGAAAATTTCTCAAGTTTAAGATCTCCTTCCAATAGTCGACGAAGACCCGCCATTGTGACTTTCCTGAAATTAGAAAGCCAACATCATCCATGTCCAAACACAATTTAAAAATTCATAAAATCAAAGGTAGGACAATGAGAATTGTGTAATATATGACGAATAAGATCTATAATATTGTTGCGTGAAAACAGAATGACAAATATTGAAAGAATAAGTTGCATACTCTGAATTGGCTCTGACATAAGACGATCTTTTTCTAATGGCTTTCCTAATCATGGTATCACTTGGAATTGCATTTTTTCCATTGCCTTCAGCTTCCTCAGTTTCAAGTTTAACTGATTTTTCTTCGTTTAGCAGACCCAATACTGGAGAATCTTCCATTTTATCTTCATTGTCAGTACAACAATTCTTTAGATCCTTCTTTGAATGGATTTCTTCAGTTGATCCTTCTTTCTCTTGTGTACTTGAACCTTTTTCCCCTGTATCCCCAGATATCTTTGGAGACTTATCATCTCCAACTCCTTCCAAGCTCTACCAGTAATAAGGAGAGGTTAAAAATATTAATTAATTAAAAATTACACACAGATACGCATACACATTGATATATGGCTAGTCGACAAAAATAAGCATGCTTTATTACAATCAAAGTTTAAAAAATAAGATAAAATACATTATAAAGCAAAATGCTATTATAAAATAGGTGCAAGTACATATCCATTATTTCACCAGGTGAGGATAAAAGGTTTTTGATCCAAAAAAGTACCTTCAGCAAGCATTGCTTGACAAATCTCTTATGCACGTCTAATGCATATGGCTCCAACCCCAAATCTTTCTCAAGCAATCTACGAACCCCCTCAAATGTCAAAGAACTGCATTAAAGACAAAATTGCAAGAATTTATATTTTAGATATCTCAATAAATGGTTAGATACAGAATTAATCAGTAGTCACTTAGACAGAGAAATTAATGTTATTGCAATAAATCATCATTGTACTATAGATATCCATCAATCAATGAATTTTGGCAGTATTCAGTGTTTTCTTGGGTTCGCTATGTTGCAAGGCGCTAACATTCATGCCACCATAGAAACTCTAACTATAAATAGCAGAGTAACATTATACTTTTCTGCTAATGGAAAGTGCATGAGGATGAGGTGTTTCATGACAGCTGCACATGCATATGCGGGAACCAAATCAGAGACTCCCGTCGAAAGGACAAAAATTATTTGGAAGTTGGGAAAATGCTGACGATAAGATGATTACACAGTATAGAGAACTTTCCCAAGTGAAGATAAATCATGTAGCATGCGAATAATTGATTCAAATTTGAAGCCAATTAAGCAGAGAAGCAGCGAGAGAGAGGAGGGAATTAAGTACTCGGCTTGTTCCTTGAAGTGAGCAACGCGAAAGAGCATAGCAGTCTGAATCTGAGACTCAATATCGCGAGCATCCGCCTTAGTATCCTTCTTAGGAGTCTCGGTTTCCGGTGCCTCCTCTGCCATTTTCTGCTGTCTCGGAGTGCAGGAGAAGCAGGGAGAGATAGTGCAGGGTAAAAGTCAAAGACCCCGTTCGGCTCCCCAAGCTAAAACCTCGGAGGAAGAAGGGCAGAGAGAGCGGGACTTGTGTGTGGAGTGGAAAAGGAGACGAAGATGGTTTGATTACTACGGTGCAACCCCAGTACGACAATTTTAGGGTACACTAGAGACTTCCCAGTTCCCACTCATCTAAACACTGTTAACGACTAACATGTCGAAATCCCGACCCATCGCCCATGCTTCGGATTATTATGGTTTTCCCCCCTTTTTTGTTTTAAGTAAAATTCAATTCAATATTATAGTATTATTAATATTTAATTCAATTTAACACGTTATAGAATATATTGATGATTGATGAAGGTGCGTATGATTGGTTTTAAAATTTAATTGAAAGTGACCACTTATAACTTTACCTTACAATTGAGTAAAAAAAATTATAAAGGAAAGAATATTATAATTTTTTAAAAAAATAATAATTTTTTTATTATTTTAAAAATAAAATTCTTTCTAATATTTATTTTCCTCTATTTTTTCTTCATTTTTTTTATATTTAAACATAACTCTTTTGTATTCAAATGGTACTAAGTATGTAGATTTTTTTTTTCAAATAACGAAAATTGTCGCGTAATATACATATATATATTATTTTAAATACAAAAGTTGGATTGGTTACATGAAATTTGAAAGAGGACTTGTGCTTCTTTTTCTTTTTCTTTTCCTTTTACATCCTTCCCCAAACATAAGAAACTCAAGTCAACCCTCACCCTCGCCCCAAATAGCGGGAGCAATTGCGCCAAATAATTGCTGGCTTGTGGAAAAATTAGAAAACCATAGACGTTTTTTCTTATATACATACAACAAAACGGGAACGTTATGCGCACGGGAACATTTCTCAAAAATATACCCGCAAACGCTGAGGAGGCCCTGGCAGAGAACCCACTTAGGGCTTCCAATTTCCAATCGAACGATTCGCGCAATTCAGGTTCCAGATTCGCAGTACCAGCAATTATGGTGAGCCCGGGCGCCGTAGAGGTGGCCAAGACGGTACTGGAGGTGGCCGATGTGGCTTGGACTGCCGTGGAATGCAGTCACCATCTCCGCCACCACGGCCATTCTCACAGCTCATCAGATGAAAACGATGAAAATTTGGAGTCACTTCAATCCGAAAATCGGCGCCTTAGGAGTTTGCTAGAGAAGAATTTGGTGCTACTTCATAAGCTTTCTCAATCACCTTCGTTCTTGAACGATTGTCCTCCAGATGTATGCCCTATCCTCTTACTTCGTTATTGGGAATAGTTAACTTTTATATCAAGGATGCTAGTTTTCTAACCATTTGTATTACTGCAAGCTAAGTAAAAAGGGAACAAAATGAGCCCACTTTTTATTTATTTATTTATTTATTTATTTATTTGTTTATTTTTAATAACAAAAGATCTTTACGGTGATTTTGGGTATACTCTCCCGCCCCCTATTCGTCTCTCTCATTCTGTTTATGTCTTCTTGTTGTTAATATAGCTGCAAGCTCGATTAGTGGATACTGTGAGGTCTGATGAGTACCTGACGCAGCTCAAGCGCCTCCAGCAAAATTGTATTGTGGGAGGCAATGAATTTCCTTTCAAGGAGGCCACAGGTATTGACTATATTTTGGTTTGGGGTTAGGGGCGAGGAGTGAAATTAACGACTTTATATGCCATGTATGCAAATACTCGGAATTGACACCTTTATGCTGCTGGTCATTCATCGGCAGAGATCGATTATCAATCTGCTGATATTCTGATCAATGTTGATTCCGACCATCCGAGCTGGTGGGTGTGGGTCAAAGATGAGGTGGAACTAAGCAATGTTGAGGAATGGAGTGGAGTTGATGATGAAAATTACGTAGTCGTTGGTGAGGAACATGTGGTAGATGGAGTTGCCAACTTTATGGCTAAGTGCATTCTGTCAAACCCAAAATCTCGAGTATGTTCAGACTTATACTCACTGTTAATTTTTATTTTCTGTATCTAACTTTTTTTCTTTCATTTTGATTGCAGAATTTATCACCAGAGGAACTACGGAAAAGTAAGTCTCTGGTCAGGTCTTTGTTGTATCTCGTATGGGTTGTCTATTACATTCTCTAAAACCAAATGTGTCGGGTGAAGGTTCTCTGGCCCCCATTTAAGTTGATGCTGTACAGGAAAATAATTATCTATACAATCTTTGATCTTGTGTCATCATCTGATCTTACTAGTTTAGTGGTAACTGTTGTCCAAAATGGTGCAAGTAGATAGGTTAAAGTTTCTTTCTAAACTTGCTGGGTGATGTAATTCTTATTTTCTGCAATAATTATTTATTGTGATGATTTCTGCCTTTTCCTTGTTGAGGTTTAGCGTGTCTAGTTCCAATAACTAGATATTTAATTTTCTTTGTACTCTTGACATCCTTTTCCTTTGCTCTGATATGATCTTGGATTAAGTATAGAATTGCGTCTTGCTGCCTGTGTAATGAATTGACAATATTCTGGCATCTTTTTATATTTAAATCATTTGATGCGCAGCTCTATTGAAGGCATTGGGTGGCGTAAGCAAACTGGAAAGGTTAATGAATATTTGGCATGCGGGGAGGTTATTTTATGCCCTGTCTACCTGGGGACTTGCTTTGGCTGGGTATGACTCTCTATCTATGTCTGCAAATATTAGACTTGTAGAACTTCTGCAGGGACCTCCTCGTACGTTTTGCTTGTGATTGTGTGTGTATGTCTCTCTATGGACCCGCATACGTGCATACAAAGTTTTTTGGTTTACCCTTCGTATGTGAGGTAGGGTAGGACTGGAGAGGGATTTCTTTCCGAAGCAGAAACTACTTCTAAGTTTCAGAACTTAAATAAAACATTAATAATGAATTGAAGATTGACACGGCATCCCTAGGAACTCATTTGACAGTAGGGAAATTCGGTATCCAAAATTTTTAGTCTTGTATTCCTTCAAAATCATTTATAATCTTATGAGATTGCCCAGAGAGCATGTGGGCGTTGACAACTTTTCATTCCTCAGTTTCTTCATTTTGTTTTTTATTTTGATAACAGACTGTACAAAAGCCGCGCAGTTTTGAGACTTGCTGCTAAGGGTGTTCACGCTGGCAGTAAACTAGCAATCAGGGCTCTTTGAAGATGGAGGTTCCATGGTCATGGCAAATGTAAAAATGTATACATGGGACTCAGTGCCTTACCAGAGTATGATTGTATAAGCACTAGTTAATGTAAACAATTGTAAATAACATTGATCTTGTCCACTGGCTCCTGAAACTGCTGCATTGGTTGATTGTACGGAACATCTATCTGGTTTATGCGTTATAATGTCAAGTCTGGATTTGTAGACATGAAAATTTTGCTGCTGACCATGTCAAGAATGAAACTTGACGTCTCTAATTCATCAAGAAAGACGTGAACTGATTTATACATTGAATCAGAGATATTTAAAACGAATGAAAGTTATGACTTCTCTTATTCATCAAGCATTGGGGATTATGAGGAGCAAACGTGATGAAGAGACTGGTTTGGAATTAAACCCATGAATGTTTTGGTTATGAAAATATACGAAGTCCAATGGCTTCTTTTCTGAAAGACATACAATGACCACTAGTGTTTAATGATTACGTATATTAGGATTGTATCTCGTACCAACCTGATTTAAGGAAAAAAAATCTAATGATTTTTTTTTTCTTGGCCAGAGTGAGCGCGAATTTTACTAGTAGTGTTTTGGAGCTGTTGCATGGGGGCCGTTGAAAGTTAAACGGCAATATGGCAAGGCCAAGGCCAAGGCCGGTAAGTGGTAACTATGGGAACAGAACGATTATCGCAAGCTCTCTATTGAACTAGTCTTTCATCCATGAATGCAATAATTGAAAAAAGGTTGTCCGAACAGACCGAAGTTACTGATCGAGTTTTTTTGGGGACCAAGCAGCTGGGTCAGAAATGTACAAGGCAGATAAATTGTGAATGTGTACCGGGGACGTAGATAAGAAAAGCGAACGGAAGTGTACTTTCCAAAAAAATGCAGCAAGTTCACAGTAACGTTAGCAAATATTGAAGAAGTTACCCCTCTGAAGTTGACCGCGCTACAGAAACCGACTTCCAGTTAGCGTTAAACAAGGCATTCACCAATGGCAATTTGGACCCTAAATTCGTTGAGTTTCAATAGTAAGTAATAACCACTAAAGAAGCCGTTTGGTACAAATACACAGCTAAGAAAAACAAGGAAATGTAAGTAGATAGATAATTGAAACTGACAGACAGGGGAAACACCCCATCTTATCTCAAAACTAAGGAGATTACAAATTACAATACCATAGAGATCATCAACTTGACAAGCGAAAACGCAAGCGCAGATGTCAAAGTAGGCAAAGGATTCACTAAGGAGCAAGCACCGGAAGCACCAGAAGTAAGGCCACTAATAGGGCCATTTGCAGGTTGGACCCCTGGAAACGACCCCGTCGCTGGCACCACTGGTGATTTGGGTGATAAAGGACTAGCTCCATCTGACAGAGGTGACGGTGCTGGTGCAAATATGGAAGCTCTTGGAACAGTAGTAGGCGGTGCTGCGAGTGGAGGAAATTGCTGCGGCCCTACATCATGAAAACATAGCAGGCACATCAGAAATTGAGTGACATAATGGATCAGCAAACGAACAAGTAATACCGGGTCTTCACATCCTTTTCTTCTCTCTCTCTCTCTCTTTGTTGGGGGGGGGGGTTGAGAACATGATCGGAATTAATCCTTGGACAATTCATCCAAATGCTTATCCACCCAAGTAGGTGAGCTAGCCTCGATTGCTACGCTTATTGTCATTGCTCTAATCTCCAAAACTATGTTGACTGATGCTAAGTCGCCCCAAAATGAAGGAGGAAAAAAAACCCTCGGCGCTATGAAATACAATGATTAGAGTGAACGTGCATTCAGAATCTCTATCTGTTTGTCTGTGTAAAAACCAAAACTGAACACCACACTTACCTGGACATCGAGGTTGAAGAGATGTAGACAATCTGCAGGGTGAGAAAGATTTAATGAGTTTACAATTCAAGTACAAGTCCTGCAAAAAGGTTCATATTGCAAATATCAGGGACAAAAGCTAGACATACGCTGTTATTATAGTGCCATTAGCAAAACCGTCATAATTGCAAAAATTAACACTGCAACCACCACTATTCTGTTGCGCTGTAACATTTCCGAGCATGAGATTGCTTCTTTTACATTGCATGCTGGAACAAGAAACAGCCAGGGAAGCAGGCATACAGTATAAACTGCGGATAAACCCAAATTAGCAGTCTATTAAAGGGAAGCCAGATTTATAATAAAAAAAGAATGCAAACCACCGGAGAAATAGAGTTGCTCAGTACTTTAAATTTTGCGGCCCACAGCTACATAGCACACAGTGACCCGCTGTGATGGCGTAGCTTCCGTTAGGAACAAGCAAACCATGATCAGAGGCATATTTTGGGAAATTTGTTGCGCAAGCTGTAACATGAGAAACAGAATCAGAGATTGAACAGCAAACCGATTAGTTTGGAGTTTGGACACTAAAGATTGAAGTAAAGTTCGCACTACAGATGTTATTTCCCAATTGAAAAGCAATTTGTTAGCATCACAGTGAACTTCTTACAAGTTGTATGGATAGCACCAATTGAAAAGCATGACAAATCAATCAACCAGGAAAACTCATCAAGCGCACTCAGAATTAGTACGAGCTTAAACAGAAGAACATTGGTACTTAAAGGGAAAAGGCCAAACTCTACTTGCAGAAATAAAACCAGAAATTACCGGGTATCGGTATAGCGAGAATATCGCCATCGTTGATAGCTGAACTTCCCATGGCATTGACGTTCATCAAATCAGTCAGAGTGGTGAAATACCTCGAGGCAAGTGCGGCCAAGGTATCGATTGGCTGGACCACATACGACAGGTAAATTGCAGGCAAAGAGTTATCGGTACCATTGAAGCAAGTGCATGGAAGCGGCACGACGAGATTCTGACCCGCATCCAGTACCGAAGGGTCACTTATCGAATTGGCTTCCCTGAGCTGGTCAGCAGACACCAGACCCCCATAAATCGAATCCGCAATCGAAGAGAGAGTATCAGAGGGCCGAGTCTTGTAGTGGGTCGATACCGATTTGCGAATTCCATCAACACACGAACAGGTAATAGGGATTTTGAGGAAGAGCCGAGAGGGAAGAATGTGATGCTCCACGTCGGGATAAGAGATGTCAATGGCATTGGCAGTGAGAAGAGCAATTGGGTCGATTTGAAAGAGGGAGGCCACCTCAGAGACCTTTAGGTCAGTGTAGAGAGTATATCCGAGCAGAGCATTGCAGGAGTCAGAGTTGGAGCAGGGCTCGATTGTAGATTTGCACCTCACATGAGCGACATTGATCAAATTCAAGACCTGCAAAAGTAACAAGACGATAGTGCTTTGCAAGGTGGATTTTCTGTTTGGCATTGTGGCAACGTCTTTATCTAGCTGCCCTCCTCCAGGGAAAGCGAGACTAGATGAAGATGATATGCTATCAACACTGATAAACACCCAGAAAAACCGAAATTGAATATCTTTTCTGCGCCAGGTCTGCCTTTGAAGTTGACAGAGAAGGCTAAACGAAGCTCCTTTTCACCCTCGCAAAGCAAACGTTTTGGCCTTCGAGCCGGTAAAACTAGTGAGTTTAGAAAGATTAACCTAAGGAGTGGAATGTGATGTGCAACTGAAGAATATTTCCAGAAAGATGAAAGATGCGAGGGAAAGAGCTTATCAGAGGTAGAAATAGAAGGGTCGAATTTTCCCTACGAAGAGCAATTCGGGGATTTAGGACAGATTTGCGTATTCTTTTCAGGCCAGCGTCGTCAGCTAGAGCTAGGACTTCGGAGAACAAGTAAAAATTTGAGAGAGAAAAGGGTCTTGGATTGCGGAACGGAGAGATCAATAGCGGGTACTTTGTCGCAACACAGGTCTATCGGTCACATTCTCCATGATGGAAAGTTTGCAGCATTGGGGCCTGGCTGGACTAGTTTGCCCCTGTGTGTTTCAATTTTCTGAAATGCTAATCCCCGCGGGAAACGACATTAAAAATAAATATCTATTCAAAACAAATATAAATATTTTTTTGTTGTGATAAAAGAAGAACAACATAAATTTATGGAGATGAATATTATGATCATGACACATTCTCTCATGTTTTTGAGAAAATTATATCACATACAGTTTCTGAATAATATGATTTATATTATTGATTAATTCGTAATTGAAGTAATATAACTTATTTTTAATATTTGGTAGTTTAACTACAAAGAGCGTTTAGTTTTATATAGATTGCCGGTGGATATGAGTTTTCAGTTTTGGGGCCAGCTGGAAGCGAGGATGGTATAGTAATTTACGATGTTGCTTTTGAATTTTGGGGACACTCAAGGGTGGCCCACATGCAGACTAGATGTTGGCTCGGATCCTCTGCCTTTCGGTTTTTCCAGATTTTAAGGACCCCAGAGCATTTTAATTCCATACTGCTGGATTGGGACCTACTCTCGGCTACACTACCGGCATCCAAGGGCCCGTCAGCGCTAGCACGTTCAAACCAAGGGCAAAGGGCAAAGGGCAATGGGCTTGGAATCCCTTTTTTCTTCCCTTTTTGACGGTGTCAAGTGTTTAATTTTTTTTTAGTAACAATTTATATAAAATGTAAAGTAAGTTATACTTTTTTTTGAAAAAAAAACTAGTTGAATTGTTTATAAGCCGTAATGTGTAATACTTTGCCTTAAAATTTCATGCAACATCCACTTGTAATAGATATAAGATTAATATAATATTTTGATCTTTCAAATTTAAAATTACAAATTTTTATCTTTTAAATTTATATTTTATCTAAAATATTAATTTTTATAATCTAACCAAATAAATATACAATTTTACCCTTTGGTTTCAGCTATTGGCCACAATGAGGTCAATGCTTTGTTTATGTAGATTGTGTTGGCCCGTTTGGATTAGCTTTTGAGAATAAATTCTGGAGAATAGATTTTACGAATAATAGATTTTAAAAAAAAATAAATTTTGGGAAGAATAAGTGTTTGGATAGTTATTTTTAAAATGACTTTTTGGGAAGATAAATTACTAAAAAATGTATGATTTTATTGAAATGATGATAGAGGAGCGAGGGTGGGGAATAGATAAGAGAGGAGAGTTGGTGGAGAAAAGATATGAGAGAGGAGAGAGTAGAAAGAAAATATGAGATATAATGGAAAATATAGAAGAGAGAGGATAGATAGTGTAAGAAAAAGTAAAGGTGGAATAGTAATTGGATAGTCTATAAGTTGTTTTACTATTATAAAAGTTATTCTGACCAACTTTTCTGAAACTATAGTTTGAAACCGAGGTTTAGCCTAAACAAATATTTTGAACAAAAATAATTGTTTGTGTAAAATTTTTCTAAATTAAAATTTTGTTCAAAATTAATTCTTAAACCAAGGTCCAAACACACATATAAAAATAATGCAAATTTAAAGAGAACGTCCCATAACTAAAGATTAACCAATTAAAAGGAATAGTCCATTAAACCTCCTTTGTGTGGGTCTCCGAATACGAGATTGGTAACATTGATCTTGCTAGCATGTATGTGACGTTTTATATTGAAAATTGATTTTATGCAGCTTATCATCCATCGTTTGATGATGATGGGATGGGGATTTTAAGGTACTATGCTGTATAAATATCGTCATAATGCAATCGCCAATTTTAATGGACAAAAAGCTGACATTAATCGTAACAGGCGCCGTTAGTATTCCCAGATATTTAAGGCTCACTGTTCTATGCGGTAACATATTTCTCTACCAAAAGTTGTTAACTTTTTTTATTCTATTATTATACATAAAACTGACGATAACTTAACCTTTTTGTAGAAAAACATTGGATTATATTATTTTTTAAGGGATTACACCATGTTATTTAAATTAATTTGAGATATAAATAAACATAAGTATGATGTCATTTCTTTGTATAACAAGAACTATTTAATCTTAACTTACATAATATAATCTCTTTAAAATACATGTATATAATATTAAATTCTATATTAATTTATAAGTTATATATAAATTAATTTAAAAGAAGTTAATAAATATAAAATATTAATTATAATAAAATTAAAATTACTCCTCTAATTAGCATATAATCGAGGACTAGAGGAATATTCCATAATAAAATAGATCCCAGCCAGAACACGCTGCGTCAGAGAACGTTCTGCTTGGCAAGGCTCCTTATGTACGCGTGTGGGCGTACACGCGACAATCACACATGTTTTGATTTTTCCCTCTGAATTAATATATAAATTTATTCTATAAATTTTTAGCCAAGAATACTGAATATTCACAATATTTTTTTAGTAATATTGCCTAGTATATTTTAAAATTATAATATTATTATATTGACAGTTGATTAAAATTAAATTTAATTATTAGTTGATAAATATTCTATCGTAGTATCTACGTTATCTTTTATTTTAGTTAAAATACAAGTTTACTCTATAAATTTTTACTAAAGAGCATTGAGTATTAAAAAATTTTATTAGGTTCAATATTACTTTTATTACTATTTAAGTTCAGTTTGATTATTAATTTGATCAAATATATTAAATTGACCTTTTACACGCCATATTAGCATCTATTTTATTTTTATAAGTTAAATTTATAAATAAAAAAAATTATAAAAATATATTCCTTCAAATTTTATTATTATCATATTATCATTTTAAGAATAAATTAAAACAAAAGAATATAAAAGATAAGAAATGCAAATAGGCACTGACAAAAATTATTGAAAGACGTCAATTATAAGGTAAATTTTAAGAATAACTACGAGTATATGTTAATCCTTATAAATATAAAAAGATAACATATAGAACTATCATATATTATTTTTTGAAAGGTTACTAAAGTATAGTATACTAAAAGTAATACTCTAATAGAACTTTGAAGGATATATTTTTTAATTTGTTTCTTGTTTATAAACATGACATTAGGAAAAAAATATAGGGTGAATGATATGTGTACTTATTAGCTTAATATATATGATCAAATTAACAATCAAGCTAAACATAGATAATAATAAATGTGACGTTAAACTTAAAAAAAATTTGGATACCTAACGTTCATAAATAAAAATTTTTGGAATAAACTTATATTTTAATCTAAAATAAAAAATAACACTAATACCATATTAACATATTAATTAACTAACAGTCAAACATATTTTTTTGGTAAGTCAACATTACTATAATTTAAATTTTTTTAAAATAACATCATTTTTACAATTTTTTTTAAATATTTAATTCTCTTGAGTAAAAAAAATTGTGACAAAATTACACTTTAAATATTTTTTTATTTATCATTTCCAAAACATCAATCATCACATATCTTTTATTTTTTGAAAGTTCATCCTAATTCCCCTCGGCTGCATCCCACTCTTTTCCGTTAACCTCAATTTCAAAACCACAATCATTCCTTCTACCTAATCCCGTCTGATTTCACGCGGAATTCTATTAAGATGGACGGCTCCGCAATGGAGCTTAGTCCAAACAATCCGGGCACACCTACGCGCCGGAATGCTCGCCGGACGATGGTTCAGTCGACCTTGTTCCCTCAGAAAACTCAAGAGTCCGATGACAGAGCTGATGATCAACAAGTGGAAGAAGAGTCACACTGTTGTGCGAATGAGAACAGGAAGGGAAAGTCCAAACTTAAAGTCACTCCTCGAACCAAGAATTCCAAGGTCAGATTTCAGTAATTCAATTTTCTTGAATTGTCATACGTGAATAGTTGAAAGTAAATTACGCCTGTGATTCCTGCATTACGCCTGTATTCTGTCGGATTCGAGAATGGAGATTTTACTGATGAATTCAGCTCAGTTTGATTGCCATTGATATAGTAGTAAAACTCAAGTAACTTTTTCCTTCCAAAAAAGGCCCGAGTAATTTTCTGTATTGGGACTGAATAGATAATTGAAAAGTTGATGGGTTCAGATATTAAACACATGACACTTACTCCTTTCTTTCCCCTTACAGCAAAAGGAGAAGCAGCTGCATAATACTATGCCAGAGAATATGGGCACACCCAAGCGCCGGAATGTTTGCCGGAAGTTGATTCAGTCGACATTGTCCCCACAGAAAATCCAAGAGCCCGATGGCAGAGACAGTCTCTTTGATGGTCAACAAGAGAAATAAGAGGCACACTGTTGCGTGAATGAGAATGAGAAGGGAAATTCCAATCGAAAAGTTACTCCCCGGTCGAAGAATTCCAAGGTCAAATTTCACCAATTCATTTTTTTTAGCTGTCTTATGCAAACAGCCGATAATTAATTAAGCCTGGGGTTCTTGTATTACACCTGCATTTTGGCAGACCGGAGATTCTAATGTTAATTTCAACTTTCAGTTTATTGCCATTAACATTTACACGTTTTCTTTTTCCCTTACAGCAAAAGGAGAGGCAGCTGCAGAATACCACGGCAAAGAAACGGTCACCCAAAGGGGTTAAGGGGGCAAGTTCACGGAAAATGTTGACCAATGTGGCACAGATTAATATGACGGTCCCTGATTTGCGTTTGGAGGCAAAATTGTCCGCTGAGGTTTGCACAAGTGGCTCATATTGTTCTATTTGTTTTTAATGGGTAACCTGCATTATTGGAATTGGTTAATATTGTGTTTTGTCTTTTGCAAGCAGTCCTTCTGTATTGATATTTTCATTCAACTTTGACAAATTATTTACTCTGCTTATAACCGTGGCTTCAGTTTTGCTGTTACTTCTATGGGGCTTGTTAAGGTTGGTGACAGACACTCTTTCTCTCTGATTTAACCAGGAAAATTCAAGGACTTTTGCTGGACGGCAAATACATCCCTTTTTTTCTTCATGGAAGGTTGGGAAGAAACCTCAGGATGCAGCTGAATCTAATCGCAGTTTATGCGCAGCAAGGAGGAAGGATGAGGAAGTACTTGCTTGTGCCCCTATTCATGTATTTGAAAATAATCAGGTACCTTGCTTGTCCTATGCACTTGTTTTTAGTATTATATTATGACAAAAGGGGACGATTTGCGTTCCCTTGGTTGATATCTGTAATCTCTGTTTGAGAATTTAGCAAAACTCTTTGATGCAGGATGTCGATGATACATCGTTGCCAGACTGGAAAAACTGGACGTTTTCGGGGCAGACTGCCAAAGCAAATTGTGGTCCAGAGAGTTCATTTTCCTCTGTTTTTGAGGGTTCTATTGAACCCTTGAATATTGATAAGCTTATGGGTACTTTTTATTCCTCTGGTGTTACAGTATCTCAAAATGCCCTATCTTGTTCAGATCAACATTCTATAGAATCTGCACAGCCTCAAGTAGAAAACTCAGCTGCACCTGCTGGCAGGCAAACAAGTCTTCGATCACCAGAAGCGAAACTGGTACATGTTTTGTTGTAATATTAGAAAGTGCCTTCTGTCCATACTCTTCAGTAATTCCTGCGCACAGATAAAAAAGCAAGATATATAAGATTTAAATGCCTATAGGTAATCAGTGGAAGCTTTTTAAAGGTGGAGATATTTTCTTTCCTTCTGTTCTAATGATTTGTTACTGTTGGCAAATACATTATCACCAGGACATGAAAGCCAATACTGCGCAAGCTGGTATTTTCAGAAAGTCAGATCCTGAACCACCAAGTAGATTTCTTCAAGAAAGGTTGATACATGCATGACCCACACCTGACATGTTTCTGGCAATGACATATATTGACATAACTGTTTATTACTTGTGATTCTATATCTACATAAATCTTCACTTCATATTGCAAATGGTATTTAGTGCTACTGAGTGCTGTCAATACTTATCTTCAGCTTATGACCTCTGATCTGCATGGCATGTACTCACTGCTTAGTTAAGATTCATTTTCTGCGAAGTGTGAGATTTTGGAATATTAGAATATGTTGCAATTGTTTCCTTCTGTTCGTTTATATTTTTCCTAACACTTTAGTTGTCAGTAAGGAGGGGAGAGCGGATAGTCTTTGGCCCTGTGAAGAGAGGTAGAGGGAGACAAAAGAGAACACTTAAGGCAGTTATTGATTGAGATTTCTTGGTTAATGGTTTATTGGAACAGTTGGTTTCAGATAGAGCAAAATGGCATTGTGCAATTCATGCAGCCAACTCCACTTAGTGGATAAGGCTATTGTTGTTGTAACACTTTGATCATAAAAAAATTGCATGGATCTCGCCTAAGATATACCTAGGTTAGATAGAGTTCAAGTTGATAGGTTTATTTGTGAATTTTTGGCGCAAAGCAAGTAAGTTGTGACTTCTGAGATCATTCTTGGTGTTTACGTAAATTTTTCCCTTTTTGGTGTCTATATCTTGATAAGCATATTTTCTTTGTTGTATTATTATATTTCTGCTGTTTACTTTCCACTTTTGCTTTCTCTTGTCTTCCAAATCTAAAGGGTTTGTCGTGTATGCTCCTGCTGTACTTGAGTTTCTTGGCTGTCCAGCAATAGAAAATTTCAATTGTCAACAAGAGAAAATAGCTGTATTTCTGTTGCATATTTTTTAATAATGGCTCCAACAATTGAAGGACTCATTTATTATGTCCTATGCATATTAGGTTTTTGTTAGGGAATGTTATTTACTGACATGCGGGTTTTTCCATGTCCTATGCATTGCAGCATGAGGTCGTATTACCATAGTGGTGGATATAAGGCTGAGGGAACCTCATGGACATACAAGTACAAGCCAACAAAGGCATTTGAGGTTTGACGTTTTTGGTTAGTTTTGCTTTTATTTTTGAAGTTATGTCTAATACTTTTGCATGGCTTTAATAGGTATGCGGTAATGACGAGTCTGTGAAATTTTTGCGTGATTGGTTACAACTCTGGCATGGAAGACGTTATCAAAGCAGGAAGGATGCCTTGTACAGGGATAAAGGTGATATGCAAGATGATGACGATGATGATTATGACTGTTCTCATTCTGACTATGATTCAGAAGACATGACCGAGGAGGACTCCCTGGAGAATGTTCTCTTAATTACTGGACCAACTGGGGTGTGTGAAAATCTGTTATAACTGTGGCATACATTTTGTCTGCATAAATTTGGTTTTTTCTTCATCATTTATACCTCTATTGAGGACTACCATTATTTAAAAGATGGCTGTTGTATTTGTTAAAATATGGATGAAGCATTCTCAGTAAATTGGCTAGGGTTCAAGGAACTTTTTATAAATTTCCTAATAGATACAACTCACCAAAACGGTATGGTACATGAAATGGGTTGGATAGTCTGGCTAACACTGCAATCCTTTAAAGCCCTTGAAAAATTTGCTTGCAGATGAATTTTGACTGCTTAGTACTCCAATTATAAATTATGGGAAAGCTGTAGAGTTGAATTCTAATGGGTTAAGCCCCTTTTGCCCTTTCACATGAAATTTCTATGTGGCATATTGAATTCTGGTGTTTGGGTTACTGCTGCTTAGTTTTCCAGTTTAAGGATGGGATAATCTGCTTTCCTATTACTTTCATTAAAAATATGTATGGGAAGTTTGAACTTTCCCATTCACTGTTTCCCTCATTTCGAATACAGCTGTAGAGCATCATCATTATCTATTCTGTTTCTAGATCATATATTTTGTTCTGTGTAACATCCATATTGGTGGCTAACACAAAAATATCATGTTGTAGAGTGGCAAGTCTGCAGCTGTATATGCTTGTGCACAAGAGGAGGGGTTTGAGGTTCTAGAGGTATTTTTCCTTTGGCCATTTAGATGTATCTGTTTCTAAGATGTTTTGGCTAGTTATACTTTTTGACCGGCCTACATATATAATCATATGAATTCATTGACCTTATGCATTTGGTTACTTTCAATCCTTGAAAAGCATTTGTGAATGTGAGACCAAGTGATCACCTATTGAAGTGGTTATTCTGATGTTTTATCATGCTTGCCTGTTTTTCTACTAGCTTTGGAATCAAGCTCAACCTTACATTTTATGTTTGGTACATGTAGATATAGATTTATAAATTTATTTGAAATTATGTGCATTGCACTTTGATGTTGCCTTGTGCAACGCCATGCTAATGGGCATTAAACAATTATGGTATGCAATATTTTTAATAAATAAATGTGTAATATATCCCACTCTCTTGTCAACTGCTTTTTCTGTGACTATAAATGCGAATACATGCATTGCATGGGATACATCATGTAAGAAAAACTATAATACAACAGTGTAGTCAGAGAATGAACTTACCATCCAATACAAATTATTTTCAAATAATTCAAAGTAAAATCGCTCAATGATTAAAATATTTAAACACAAATGACCATATCACACAATCCAAAAGGTACTATTCACAAGCCAATCTACATTTTTGGCTATAATTTATATATTAGTAGGTATTTATATTAACACAAATGACCATATCACACAATCCAAAAGGTACTATTCACAAGCCAAGCTACATTTTTGGCTATAATTTATATATTAGTAGGTATTTATATTAACCTAAAATTTGATTTATTTATTATTATTATTATTATTAAGAATATTACACTATACCTCATTGCACCTGTCGTTTAAACAGCTCAATGCATCAGACTATCGAAATGGGACTACTGTCAGGCAGCACTTTGGAGATGCTTTGGGATCACTTGGGTTCAAAAGGTGAAAATTTCTTGTCAATGCATAGGTTTTGAACCTTAGCAATTGTATCATCAGTTGACTTATTTTAGCATTCCTTTTATATGAGGAGTGCATTTCTTCCCAACAAGAAATCAGTTCACTAAACGAAAATATATGCTGGTTGGCATGAACCATTGTGTTCTTACTTCTTAGAATACATGCAAATCAAATAAGTTTTCTGTGTTGTATTAATGTCAGTTGTCAGAGATTTACTAGCTCTAGTTGTGATATCATCTAATGGAAGCGGAAATTAAATTTTAGATGTTTAGGATAGTAACTGACTTGTAGTTGTCAAATCAAACATGGACTAAGCATCAATTGGCGCTGGTTACTTGGTTCCCTTAGATGTCTCAGGTGATAAGCTTATGACGCGGGGCTGGCCTGTTTCTTAGTTCATTCTTCACCATGAATTGGAAAGAACAGAAAAACTAGGTTTAAGTAGAAAAAGAACACGAAACTTTTGTTAAACTGCTTGATTACATTGTGCTCTTTCATTCAATTAAGTAATTCTAATAAATTAAGCCACTCTTGGTGAGAAATATTTTCATTAAGTTGCCCTATAATAATGGTCCTTATATGTTTTATATCAAGGTTATTGGAACACACCAATAGTTCACCAATGAAGAAAAAGAGGAAGTTATCCTCAGGCCTGGCTTTGCCTAGTAACAAAGCATCTGATGAGTTAAATGGAGAGGTAACTGGACCAATAGTCATATCTGGTGATGCTGTCTGCCCTGATGCAACATCTTGGATGTTACCTGGCCAGAGAAATTTAATTGGATATGATAAAGCCCAAAAATTAATTCTAGTTGAGGATGTGGACATCCTTTTTCCTGAAGATCGTGGATGTATTGCTGCCATACAACAAATTGCTGAGACAGCCAAGGGGCCAATTATATTAACCTGCAATAGTAAGATGACATGTTAATTTAATGAATCCTTGCTCAACATATAGCTTTTATCAAAGTGTTGATTTTTTATATGATTCTTTTGAATCAGGCAATAATCCTGCTCTGCCAAATAATTTGAAAAGACTACATGTTTCTTTCGCATTGCCATCCACAAAGGAGTTGCTGTCCCACTTGTACATGGTATGTGCTTAACGATTCCCCTACCTCTTAAAAGTAGGGAAAAAAGAAGAAATCCAAAATTTTATAATGTTGCAATGAATGAACTGCAGGTTTGCATCACAGAAGGAGTCGACATTCATCCTCTTATACTGGAGAAATTTATACAATCTTGTGATGGTGATATCCGCAAAACCATGATGCATCTTCAGTTCTGGTTCCAGGGTAAAACAATAAGAAAAGGTGGATCACCGAAAGCTTGTTCTAAATCATGCATGATTGTGAATCATTATCTTCTATGAAAACCATAATGATTCTGCTTCATCACTGTGTACTGTGTTCTCTTACAATTAAGACCTTCAATTCCTATCAAGTAATAACATATATGTAAGCGACGAAGGTGGAATCTTGTTATATGCATTTATTGACTGAAGAAATATTTAAAAAGTGGGTATAACCAAAATTGGAAGCTAGGATGGGTTAAGTCATGCAAATTTTTAGTTGTGAATAGTACTATTACTGAAATACAAGTAAACTTAGTATATTTGTTGAGAGGGTTTTTTTTTTGCATGTGTTTAGGATGTCTGGAGATTGCTGCTCTGTGGTAATTGATACCCTTTTATTTCTTTTTTGTCTTGTGCACTCTTTATGTTTTGAGGGTATTTTTGGTTTCTGCATGGGTTGTGACATGCAATAAAGTTATGATTTCATCTCTTATTGTCCAGATAGAAAAGCACAGCAATTGTATGGCTCTCTTCCATTTGACCTTGACGTTGGCCATCAGATACTGCCCAAGATGATGCCCTGGGATTTTCCCTCTCAGTTATCTGAACTAATTGAGAGTGAAGTTACCAAGGTAATCACCACAATGGAAGGAAACTCTAGTTTGCAGGGGTTAGTTGCAGAACAGCTTGACATAAATGAAAAGCAAAGCGATTCAGATGTGCAGCAGATGGGAACTGATTATATAGAGGCCAAGAAAGTAGAAATGCTTGAGAGGAATGGATCTGTTACTGACTACAGCAAATTGGAGGCTCAATTTCATGCTCTTTCTGAGATTTCAAATTCTTCTTGCACCCCAGTTGCACCTTCCAATCGAAAGATTCAAAGGAAGCTTGTAATGATGTCCTCTGGTTCTGAGGATGGGGATTTAAATAATGGGCATCCTCTAGACATGTGTGATGATGCTAACAATGGACCATCTCTTGAGGACAACAGTGATTCTCCATCTAAATTTCCAATGAATAATAAATACACTAGCACATCATTTCTTAAACCAGGTACCGGATTGGAGGAGTCTGAGGTGGACCTGAGTAAACATTTAGGAACAGCTGATGGTATTTGTTTAAATGAAACATCCAGGTCTTTTGATGTATCCTGTGTTCCAGAATCAACTTTCGTTCCTGAGACTGTTAATGAATTACAGACTATCTCTGGAGCAGTGTCTTGTGGCAATCTTGCTGGTCCTGTGGAAGTCTCGGTGAATAACGAGTCACTACCATTCACTTTCAGTGTTTGTAAGCGCTTAGCCAAGCGAGCACTAGATGATGATTTGTTCGGAAGTATCAAAATACCAGAATCTTCTCAAAAAGAGATCGTGCAAGATTTAATTGATGAAAATATGGAAACTACACCTGTGTATAACGTGATGGACGAATGCAGTCGAGTGGATTTCAAAATGAAGTCCAATTTTGTTGAACCCTTTCCATCAATGGGGACTGATGTTATACATAACCTGTGGAGAGAACTTCGTGAATGTCGAACAGATTTAAGACAGCATGCTGCCACTGAACAACCAGGTGCTTTTCAAGTTGTTAAACTAGCTTGTGGTATGAGCAATCTAATATCAGAGGCTGACTTGCTGTTCGGTAACTACCAACAAAAAGATTGTGTAAGTTCCTTGCGATGGCTGCAATAGAATTTCCAGTTTTTTCTTCTTTGTTTATGTTATGGGACGGAGTAATGACCCAAATCCCACATCGGGTAGCTTAGGCTGCTCGTTGGGGTATATAAGTGGTGTGGTTCTTCCCCCATATGAGGCGCCTTTTGAGGGTGGGTTCCCCACTCCGCTTTGTATCATAACAGATGGTATCAGAGCTGGCACCGGCCTCTGCCCGGGTGACTCCGTTGGCTCGTCCCAGCGGCGACTTCTGCCCGGCGTGGACGCCGGCTCTTCCGGGGAGGGCCACTGTTATGGGACGAGTAATGACCCAAGTCCCACATCGGGTAGCTTAGGCTGCTCGCTGGGGTATATAAGTGGTGTGGTTCTTCCCCCTTATGAGGCGCTTTTTGAGGGTGGGTTCCCCACTCCGCTTCGTATCATAACAATTTATATCAGTATTATGATAATGATGAATCTACAGGATATTTTGGAAGCTCCAACTTCACTTGTTAATGAAGGCACATTTAATTGGTATGATGAGCAAATGATGGCGTCCACTGTTGCTGAACATGGGTTTTGTTTTTACGCTAATCACTTGTCAGATATGAGATTGAAGTCAGGCTGCGAGAACTGTGTAGATTTAACTTCGGAGATGTTGGCTTCCACTACTAACAAAATTGCCCTGGGCTATTTATCTGGACAGGGCCTCACAAACCGTACTAACCCCAGTACTGGAAAGGACTTAGAGAACAGGTCAAGAAATGATTTGCCAGACAGGTATTTGTTTTTGCTGCAATATTATATTTAATACACATTTTCATGGCATTTACCTATTTGATTATACACATTGGTAGTCATCCTTCATCTTTAGTGACTTGTAGAAGTTTCTGTTGACTTGGATATTACTATTCTACATATAATATATAGAATAATTAAGCAGAGTCACCCTTATATTTTCATTTTGACTTTCCTTCAATATACTAATTTAGATGGATTCTTTGATTGTTATATTCTAATATTGTTATAGTTTTTGTTGCTTAGATTGTTGCTACTACCAATACTATACAGTCGATGAATCGTTTGAATATAATTTTCTTATTAATAATGAATAAACAAGATTCTATGAGAACTGCTATGCAACTGTTTGGAGAGATTAACTTGTAACTCGCCACGTATCTAATCTTCCCGGATGGCCTGCATCGTACTTTTCATTTATTTATACTGTATTTTGGGCCTGTTTACATGTCAACCTTACTTTTGGGAGCCTTCAATACAGCCAAATGCAGACATCACTGTTCAATGTAGTCCGGTCCACGGTACCTGCAAGCTTATCCTTAGCACTGAAAGGCGTTGCATTCAATGAATATCTATCTTCATTGCGCCTCATTGCAGGGTCAGAAGATTTCCGCATATCACAGGGTGCTGAAAGGACTAGAAGGCGAAGGTACATGTTTCTGAAGCAAATTCTATGATTTTTCCATCCCTTCGGATTGATTGGAAAAATTAATCCTGACATCACTTAAATAGTTTCTTAATTTGCATGATGT
Source organism: Leucaena leucocephala (assembly GCA_037074615.1). NCBI lineage: Eukaryota > Viridiplantae > Streptophyta > Magnoliopsida > Fabales > Fabaceae > Leucaena > Leucaena leucocephala. Next base: position 1,788,852 of record CM073517.1, on the reverse strand, counting down.
TTCAATGCAGGGTGCGGGGTGCTCAAGCTCAACATTACTGGAGCGAGGGTACTATGCCGTTATCGCGTGAAGATATATCATTGTTGTGTGAAGGAGATCTGTACAGAAAGATTTTTTCCAAGTATATTGATGCCAGCAACAAGGTGGATGGCAACTTTACACAATTCAACACCTGGGCATAGAGTTAATTATTTATCCATTCCCCACGCTTTACACCCAAGCATTCATAACTCAGAAGAATGCCTTGATGATTGGCGTAGGATGAGTCCCCTCCGGTCGTGGGCTACAATTGTAAAAGAAACCAGAAGAAATAGGCAAATAGCATTAGGATCAGGAGAAGTAGGAATTGGCCTGTTTCTGTAAAATTAAATGATTAAAAAGCCTAGGTTTTCTTTTCTTTTTTAACACAGTAAATCTTATTTATTTTTGAAAAATAAAAATAAAGCCTAAAATGTTTAATCCATTGTGTGCATGTTATACGAACAATCATGCCAACTAATTTTCTGGGGAGGGTTCAGCCTGAGCAAATGCACGGATAAAATTTTGACAGCTATATGGCATGAAGTTTGAAACTAAAAGTCCAATATTTTCATGTAGTAGATTTCTCGCTGTTTTGCTGCTCGTAAATCAATGGCAGTGAAGTCAGGCAGAGATGAGAATGCCCGTGCGGCTATTGTCTCTAACAAACAAGTGTTCCTAGGACACAGCACGAAGATAGATTACCCAAGTCTAAACATCGACTTGTAAATAACATCGGCTATTGTCTCTAGAATGTTTATTTTTGTTTTGTTCTGCTCTGTTTGGTCCCCTTCTTCTTTACTATCCCCTCACACTCAGCATTTTCAAACCCTACCACATGTACGTTTCTCAATATGCTACACGACGCGTCCAGCCAAAACGGCAACCTAAGATCACAACACACCATCCCCCCAAAAGCTTGATTAGTAGCTTAATATTAAGGAGAGTGTTCATATGGCACCGCTCAAAACAAAAGAAAACAAAAAAGGAGTATAAACTAGTACTATTAGATTAGTGTTTTCATCCATATGTTGTTACCGCTAGATATTTAAATCGCGTCACGAGTTGCGACGCGGCATGCCGCTGAACGCTAATTCGTCTCTATTCTTATATATTAATTTGAATCCCTCTCTTGTTAATCTCAAATTCCAATCAATTCCCTGTTGGCTGCCATTCCCAATTCACAAAGCTCAAACTTTCAGGATCAACGGTCGTTGGAGCCATCTCGCTCTGACACTCGCCATTTTCCCTTCCACAGAGAACAACCGTTGGATCTGAATGAAAGTGTGGCCCTGATGAACCCAAGAGGAGTGAATTGGGCAAAGTACTAATAGTATTAGTAAATACACAATGTACGGGCGTCCTCATCCAGGGCCATGGAATAGCAATACATTTATGTATAATTAATATACTTCATGTGCGTGCAGAACCGTCTCGGTGTTAAATTTAATTAATTAATTAATGGCTAGATAATGTACCAGCGCCCGGTTTAATGAAGAATCGGAGAGGTTTGAACGGTAAAAAGGTAACAAGTGGAAGGGTAAAAGGGTAAAGTAGGTGGAGCGAGTTTCCCGGGAGCAATAATTTGCAACTACGACCTCTGTGACTTCGTCTTCCATCATAACTCATCACTTCCAAAAGCAAACAAAACCCAATTCACGAGGGGTCCCAACTCTGACACCCACCCCTCCTCCTTCAGCACTGCATAATCAATTCCTTTTTTATTATTTTCGAATTTGCTTTTGTTATTATATCTATTATTATTATATAACCTGCTGTCACTGCTCAGGATTCTTTACTGTGCTCTGACATCTGACGAGTGAACCGTAAGTAAAGAAACCATTCATTACATGTTTTTTTTGTTTTTGGTCTGGACCTTTTTAGTCAAAAAACTTTGGCCTTATCGTTGCGGTGCTCTCCCAAACAATTATTCGTTTATTTTAAAGAACTGATAATTACTCAGGATAACAAGGGATCAGGATTATGGGATAATAGGGAAATCTAACACTTCTGAAATTTTGTATGACTACGGCTATATAGTACTACAAGATAACGTGCTAAACTTCAATTATGGTCTACTTTAATGGCTTATCATAGCCCATGTAGCTCTGACCTCAATAAAGGTCGCTGAAATTTCCTTTTCACTTACTTCAACCAAAAAACCAGAATGATGATGAGGCGCAGACAGACTCATGCTCATTTTTTTTTACTTCAGAAAAATGGAGCAGCCTCCATTATACGTATATATACAAATTGATGATACTATAATTAATTAAGAGGAGGAACACTATCATCGAAGTGAGATGGAAATACAGAACAACTATGGATGCCCGCCAAAATGTGCATTTGCACTTAGACCCAAGAAGCAGGGGAACCGTATTAGAGGGAATCACTCTCATGTTGAGAGATGGACCACTGAGGATGATGATGATGTGCATCATGTGGCATGAGGTAACCCGTCATATGGCATGGCCTCATGGGTAATGGGTAATTTGCTTGTTTTATATAGGCAAAGGCGCGTTTAATGACACAAGATGTCAAAGTGGTGTTGTACATCGGGAATCTCAAATCTGAAAAATAGAAATAGAAGAAAGAGATCGTACAAAGATCCTCTGTTTCATCATCAAAAGTTCAAAACACACTGCACCACCTTTCCATTTACCACTCCATCTCTCTACCCCCATCCATAGAGCTACGACTAGCCAGGGATTCCCGTGACGCTCTAACCTGCCCTGCCCTCACATAAATCATAACCCCTCCTTACCCTAACCTTGCATCACCCCTGCCCATTCCAATCCCAACACCTCCTTCGTCTCTCTCTCTCTCTCTTCTGTGGAATAACTTGTCATGACCTCTGCTATACTCTAGCACCCTACCCACTTTCGTTATCTCTCTTCAGCTCGTGATAAATCAGGTGCAACGTGTATAAAACAGAGGATGCATAGCTCAGGTTCATTGCTGAGGCAGTTAAGTGTGAAGGAGGCTTGGAGATCAACGTCAAGCAGGTGGAGTGCAAGCAACAACTATAGCTGTGGTGGTGGTGGGTTTGAGGGAAGTGTGAGTCAAATGGAAGGGTTTAGCAGCATGTATGGCCATGGGAATGAAGACAATGGCATGGCGGTTAGGAAGAGAGTGATGGTGGTGGTCGATCCCACTGCACATTCGAAGCATGCTATGATGTGGGCGCTCACCCATGTAGCCAATAAGGGTGATTTGCTCACTCTGCTTCACATTGTTCCTCCCCAAAGGGGATCTGATTCTTCGTCTACCTATCTTGTCAACTATCTTGGTTCCCTTTGCAAAGATTGCAAGCCTGAGGTACTTCTGTTTCTTGTTTTAACCCTTTTGGCCATTTTTCTGTTTCATAAATATTATTTTACCCTTCACTTCTCAAGATACAAGAGGGGAGATCGTCTTGAACGCAGTCCCTGTTCTTTCCTGCATGTTCTTTGTTGATTTGTTTTTGGAGTCTTGTCTCTAGAGCCAGGCCAAGGGTCAGTAATTTGTGCCTGCTGGATATTGAGTCTATCTACTTTGAGCATTTCAAAGATGTTCAAAAAGAGGAAGCAGGCGCTCCTTTTTTGTTTTGACATTTCTTTAGCCATAATTTTTTCTCTTCTTTCGAGGGCTAGGACTGTCTCAGCTTTCCTGCCTTCATCACTACCTATACTTTCAGTATCCAGAGAGATATCATGGGGGCTGTTCAGATTTTTCAGCTTTTCCTCTCCACATCCCTATTTTGTTTTATTGAGAATAACGTGTTGGTGTTACCGACTCAGGTGGAAGTGGAAGCACTTGTGATTCAAGGGCCAAAGCTGGCAACAGTTTTGAGCCAAGTCAAGAAGCTGGAGGTATCTGTCTTGGTATTGGGCCAAAAGAAGCCACCGTCCCTTCTCTTCAACTGGTGAAAATCTTGTGCAAACCCCTGCCATATATAGATCTCAAGCTAATAAAATTAAATTTTTATATTGATCATTCAGTATTTTAGTCAGTTTTGTTTCTGTCAGCTTATGTGGAACCAGCGGCGGCAGCGGCACAGAGGAATTTGTAGAGAAGTGCATCAACATTGCTGACTGCTTGGCGATGGGAGTGAGGAAGCGAAGCCAAGGGACCAATGGCTACTTCATCAGCACAAGATGGCAGAAGAACTTCTGGCTACTGGCTTAATTAAGCTTTACTTATTAGTTGCCACTTAGGATCGTCTCACACAAGTAATAAGCGTGAAGATTAACCTATCATGTTAACTTTTCAATCTCTCCCTGTATCTACTAACTACATCCATCTACTAATGATATGTGATTTGACGGTATAATTTAACATATCCATGTTAGTTTTTCTGAGTGGTGAATATGTTGACTATGGATCGTTCAGTTCATACTTGGGAGCAAATGCTTCATTTGAATTTTCTCTAGCAAATTATCCATGACCTTTTAGAAGATTACAACCTATAAGGAATGATAAGGAGTTGTTGAGAACTTCTAGTTGAATTATGTCTGAAATAAAATCAATTAAACTGAGAATCTGTAGACATTGTTCTACTACTAAAGTAATTAAAAAGTTCCGGTGTGTCGTGATCGTTCTACTGCAAAAGCAATTGTAACTTCCGAGATAACCCCGTTAGGACTTGTAAAAATCACACGCTATTATGGATTAACTAGAGGACTTAAAGCCCTGTTCACCCTTAAATAGAGCAGGAAAAAAAAAAGCAGAATTCCTATCAAGAGAAAAGAATTTAGGTGAATAATGAGGCGGGAAAACCGAGACGGACATCTAAGGAAAAAGAACCATGTATTTTAGAATTATGGTAAACTAATGGAAGACAAAATTAAATTTGTGGTAGTCTAATGGAACAAATAACTGTAAAATAATCTTTTTCCTTCTTGTACCTTTAGCTATCTAATGCCCCCTGGCAAACGGCAGAGAGGTTTCACATCGCAAGAAAATTAGACTTTATCATCAAGTTTATCGTTTACAAGAGGAAGCAGCTCCATCTTAGACCTAGGAGTTCGAGGGGTTCGGGGTGTTCCTGGAACTGGTGGTGGCTGTTGGGACAGCAATTGCCTGACGTAGCCGTAGAAAGTACATCCAACAAGAGTCACGGCACATCCAAAAGCATTTGAAGCCGAAATTGGGTTCTTAAATATCAGCCAAGAAACGAGAACTGCAACTGCAACCTGCACAAATAGTGTGATTTCATACTTAATTTGAAAGAAAGGGTTACTATCATATGGGACAAATCACAATTTAGACAAACACTTTCTGATAGATCAACAAGCAATCAGAGAAACAAGCCATACTATCAAGTAAGAAACTAGGTTGTTGAAACATAAAAATAGAGTACCGGCTGGCCTCTTCGTAGGAATAATGACAACATGTCCACGTATTCTCAGTTTAATTAATGAGTTGAACCGTCTCATAATGAAAATGATGACTTCATGAGTGAAGATGAAGACAAAATAGAGTAGCTTGAAACGCCTAAATCTGCCTCAAATCTCACCTTGAGGTTTCCGGCAACATTAAATGTGACAGCAGTGGTGGAGTGAATCACATAAAAGATCGAAAAGTTAAGGCAGAAAGCCATAACCCCTGAGCCTAAAATAATGGTGAGGGCCGACCAAGGATAAGGATGAGTATAAAGCCAGGCGAGAACTCCATTGCCTTCAATTAACATTGCGGGTATTGCCATGATCATGGTTGCAAAAGGAGCCATGTAATAAACTGTGTTTATGCTAAAAATACACAAAAGATATATCAGCTTCCACATTACAAATGGCACAATTCTTGGACAAATCTGAAAAACAGAAAATAGCAAGTAATGGGAGAGAGTTTTGAAGCCATTTAATTATTAGCAATTCAACTATAGCTTAACCACAACTAGACCAATAAATACTAATAATGTCTTCCCCGTTCATCACCAGTTCACTTTTAAAAATATGTATAATATACAAAATCAGTTCATTTCAACACAAATATAGAAAGGGATTACAAAACCAAGTCAGGTTTAAACCCGCCTATATCTAATAGCATTTTATGCAATTAAGAAGCTAAAAAAGATGCACATGCAATTGTCATTTCTAACTGAATAATATATCTAATATGCAATTGCAATTATGTCATTAGATAAAATTATTAGTTCTACGATAATGGATCTTAAATTTCCTAACTTTCAAACAGAGCAAGGAGCTTGAAATAAAACCTGCCAAGACTGTTTCTGGTGTAACCACCAGTTATGTTTAGGCGAATGTGCATCAGGTTGCTATGCATTGTGGACAACTAAGTCAATCATATTACACATATGATCCTTTTACTATCATGCTTAATTTATGGGGAACCGGTGCAGTACATAGACTTAACACACAGCACCTAACAACTGTCTAAAGCTCCAATATGTAAAATTTAGAGTACTACATTGAGGGAAAATGATCTTAACTCTTAAGAACCTATTCTTCAGCAAGAATAGTACTGAGTAATACAAATACATAGTTTACATATAAAAAAATCCCGAAAGATATGAAGGGAAAGAACAAAAGAATGATAAAATGCAAAGGTTGAAGAGAAGTCAGATACACAGATCCTACCTGTCAAATTTGTATCCATGTAGAAGAGATTCCGCAAGGATGGTCTTTGTAGATGTCGCCAAACAGCCAAATAATGCAGCACAAAATCCTAACATATTAAAACTAAGCTCTGTGATGGATGTGAGAAGTATTCCACCAACAATGGGTACAAGAGAAGCCCAAATACGCCAGTCAAATTGTTTTCTCCATACAAGCCATTGCAAAACAACTGCAAGAGTTAATTATAATTAGATGAAATAGGTCTCAATAATTTTGAAATTCAGAAATATATATGATAGGGGATATGTTACCAATTATTGGACCTTACCGGTGGTTGCAGGAGTGAATGACTTTATTGTCTGCATAAAAGATACTGGAATGTATCTTAAGCTCACATTCCCCAACACGATGTTAATACAGAACACAAAGGACATTGGAAAGATTCTTCTCCACCGATCTTCTGGGTCAACAGTTATCAGTGGTTTAAGCTTCAGCACCTTAATTACGATGTGTGCTCCCATTGCTGAGCAGATGAAGTGGACGCAGGATACTGTGAGTGGAAACTTGAAGTCCAATTTCTGAAAGGAAATTTTGACAAAGATATTTAGATTTATAGCATTTGCTATAATCAATAATTTTTTCCAAAATGGTGATTGAGTGGCGTTGTACAAATTGTAAAGTGATTCCAGGGGACGGGGTGACAACCCAGCATAGGTTAATGGTCCTTGACGTGCGTATTAAGTGTAGGAAGGAAAAACGCCAACATGTTTTAAACACAAGAGTTAAGTGGTGGCAGTTAAAGGGGGAGAAGAGGAAAACTTTTAAAAGAACTATGTTAAATGAAAGGGTTTGGGAGGCGCAGGAAAATGCTAATATCATGTGGAAGGAAATGGCTGAGAAGGTCCAAACGGTTGCTAAAGTAATTTTGGGAGAATCTAAAGGTTTTGGTCGACGAGATAAGGAGACTTGGTGGTAGAATGAGGACGTACAAGAGAAAGTTAAAAACAAGAGAGACTGTTTCAAAGCTATATACTTATGTAATAATACTGAAAATTGGGAAAAGTATAGTTTAGCTAAGAAGGAAACCAAGAAGGCGGTGAGTGCAGCTCGTTTTAAAGCTTTTGAGGATTTTTATAAGGAGCTAGGGACAAAGTCGGGAGAACGAAAGATTTATAAGATTGCAAGAGACAGGGAAAGGAAATCGAGGGATTTGGATCAAGTACAATGTATTAAGGATGAAGAAGGTAAGGTTTTAGTTGCAGATGGTGATATTAAAGAACGGTGGGAGACCTATTTTTACAAATTATTTAATGACGAGGGAGGAGGGTCGAGTTATGAGCTCGGGGATTTAACACAAGAAGTTGAACCAAATTTAGAATTTTACCGTAGGATCCGTGTTAACGAGGTTAAAGAGGCGCTTAAGAAAATAGAAAATAGTAAAGCTGTTGGACCTGACGGTATTCCTATTGAAGTTTGGAAGTGTTTAGGCGAAGTGGGGGTGGTGTGGCTTACTAAACTATTTAATGTGATCTTAAATTCTAAGAAAATGCCTGATGACTGGAGGAAAAGTACTTTAGTTTCTATTTACAAAAATAAAGGGGATATTCAAAATTGTGCAAATTACAGAGGGATAAAGCTTATGAGTCACACTATGAAGTTGTGGGAAAAGGTAATTGAACACAGGTTGAGATTAGAGACTGATATTTCTGAGAATCAGTGTGGTTTTATGCCGGGTAGGTCTACAATAGAGGCGATTCATTTATTAAGGGGGTTAATGGAAAGGTACCGGATCAAAAGAAGAGACTTGCATATGGTCATTGACTTAGAAAAAGCGTATGATCGAGTACCAAGGGAGGTGCTTTGGAAAGCTTTAGAAAAGAAAAGTGTGCGCATGGCATATATCAAGGTAATAAAAGATATGTATGAGGGGGTAACAACTACTGTAAGAACGTCTGGGGGCGAAACAAAGGATTTTCCCATAAGGATTGGTCTTCATCAGGGATCATCCTTGAGTCCTTATTTATTTAATCTAGTAGTGGATGTTCTAACCAAGCCTATTCAAGAAGAAATCCTTAAGTGCATGCTTTTTGCAGACGATATAGTTCTTGTGGCAGAGTCAAGAGAAGAGATTAATTTTAAACTTGAGTTATGGAGAAGTACTTTAGAGTTGAAGGGTTTTCGTCTGAGTAAAAGTAAGACTGAATATATGCATTGTAATTTTGATAAGAAGCAAGTTAGAAATAACTTGGAGGTCAAATTGGGAGATCAAGTTATTCCACAAATAGATAAGTTCAAATATTTGGGATCAATTATACAGAAGAATGGTGAAATTTTGGAGGATGTTAATCATAGAATTCAAATTTGGTGGTTTAAATGGAGAAATGCTACTGGGGTTATATGTGATCGGAAAATACCAGATAAATTAAAAGGAAAGTTTTATCGCACTGCTATAAGACCAGCAATGCTTTATGGAAGTGAATGTTGGGCTTTAAAAGGACAGCAAGAGCATAAAGTTGGGGTAGCTGAAATGAGGATGTTGAGATGGATATGTGGGCATACAAGAAAAGATAAGATTCGTAATGAACAAATACGGGGAAGAGTTGGAGTGGCATCTATTGAGGAGAAAATGGTAGAGAACCGTCTTAAGTGGTTTGGACACGTACAAAGAAGGCCAAGGGATGCGCCAGTGAGGAGGGTGGGTCAAATAGTATGGAGCCCGGTTAAAAGGAATAGAGGAAGGCCAAAAAGAACGCTCAACGAGGTCATTGAGCGGGATCTCCTGGTCAATAACTTAACCAAGGATTCAATTTTTGATAGAGCACAATGGCGTCGTATAATCCATGTAGCTGACCCCATTTAATGGGATAAGGCTTTGTTGTTGTTGTTGTTGGTGGTGGTGATGGTGATTGAGTGGCCACAGTGTGGAAGAAGGAAATACAGAAAGATTGACAAACATTTTAACAAAACTGATGAAATAGGAGCATAAAAAGATCTAAATAATAGGGAAATATAACAATTTAATTTAATTCAACAAACGATGTCTTCTAGTTCCAGATGTCAATAACATACTGACACATTGACCAGTAATTCTAAAGGTCGATTAAGTGCATAAGAAAGTCGATAATATGTCTGCCCAATCGGACAATTTATTGATGCGGTAATCACAAGTACGTGTTTGAATACAGTTTACAGATCATTTAAGAGAATCACATTTGTGAAACAGGTCTAGCTCCATGAACAACATACTGTGGAACAAAAACGAGAATTTCATAGAAAGTCTAAAGAATTCAGTTATAGGGATTTAAAAAGTTATATTTCCATGGAGTTCTGTTCACTCTGGTAATTCTGATCTCTCCAAATTCTGAGAATTTAATGGATCAAGTTTCAGCATTTTATGGGGTGAATTCCAGTTCACGTGAAACTAACAATTGAAACAATAGAAAAGGGGGAGTCGTCCCAAGTGATGAAATAATAGTACTCTCTCATTGTTTCAAATCAAACTGCACACACAATTAAAGAGTTATAAATATAATTAATTAACTTAAAAAAGACTGAATGCAACAGATTGCGGAAACAAGGTTATAAAACTAGCTGCGGGAATAAACGTTGCCAAACAATATACGGCGACATACTTCATCAAATATAAAGGGGGGAAGGGTTGAATGAAGCATAAAAATTATGACAAAAATTCAATGGGGCATATTGAGAAAACTCTCTCCTGAGGGAATAAACAAGAGAACCAGAAAATACCTGGAAGATCCACTTGTTCATGATAATTACAGTCACATTGAAAGCCCACCATTGAAGAATTGACAGAAGGGATCTAATCACGCTACCCTGGCAAATTCGGCTCTCTTCCATCACCTCCTCCGAGAACCCAATACAGCTGAAAACAGATCAAACAACTAGAGCTGGTCCCGACTCAATATCCGAGCCCCCTCCACGAATAAGTAAGAACGAGCAGATTGCAGGAAATGGAAGATAAATCGGCTGCGAATTGGGCAAGGGAGAGGACGAGGGGTACGAACGGAAGAGAGTGCCAGAGACGGTGGAGGTGGCTCTTCCACTCTGAAATGATGTGCGTGGCCGTGCCTCTCCTCTATTTCTATTGTGTGAAAATCCTAAACGTTGCCGTAATTCTCATTCCGTCTCTGTTTCGCGCCTTTCCATCTATCCATCACGCCATGGGAATGACGTTGCCTTTTGGTAGGTGCAAGTCCCGTTTTCTCCCCAGCTCCTCACTCATCGTTCTTCGATTTGGCACCGTGGGTCTCACGGTATAAGGAGTTCCAAGGTTAGGGTTCGGGGGGGTCCACCGGGTTACCGAATCTCGGCCATTGATCGGTGTTTTTTGACCTTGGGGATTGATAATTGTTGGAAACTTATGGTTAGGGGGGAAATTAAAAGGAAGGTAATAATTTAATAGGTAAGGGAACTGAGCGGCTGGGATTGCCAAAAAAATCAGAAATGACGGATAGGGGAAAAATGTTTTGCACCTATTTCATATTTAATCTCAATTTATCTTGTGTCTTTTTTAAGTACACTTATTTAACTTAAATCTATATATAAAAAATAACACGTATAATAAAGTGTGATTAAAGAATTTAATATAGTAATATAAAAAGTTTAATGTAAATATAATTCTAATGGAACCAACGGAATAAATGAAGCACAACAATAACAACAAAGAGAGATTTTAAATTAAACGAATAAGAGGAGCGAAGGAGGATGTTGCGCAGAAGGATCACAATTGTCAGCTGCCACAATTTGGGGGCGTAGCATTTTATACTTGTCACCCCTTAATTCCACCAAATATGCTACTTAATTAAGCTAACCCCACCATTAAACAAGCCTTTTCTATCGTTCTGTCATCGATCCCCGTCCTATATATGCCTTTTGCAAATCTTAATATCACGCAACTTTGATTTCACCTAATCAAATCTAACTTCTTGTGCCGCCTAGATTTGATTAACTTATGTTCTTCTTTTTTGTGAAAGAAAGAAAAGAGTGTACGGTTCTGGTGATAAAAATGATATCAACCGCCGGGGATTATTCACAGTCACACCCAAAGCCATTGGAATCATCAGAATTGATCGAAGCCTTTAAATATGTGCCCATATTATATTGTTCCCCAGATGGATAGGGACGAAGGACCCAACGTAATAACGATATATGGTTCCAAATTTGCTGTTATTATAGCACTAAGGAATGCTAATATTTAATAAAATAACAACTGGTCCCTCTTGTTACGCAAAGTCTCAATATTGATGGACGATGCGGCACCATGCGATTGACCCATTCGCCTTGGACAAATGGGTTCTTATTTGGGGCGAGAAAAAAGAAAAAAAAAAGAAAAAAAGAAAAAGAGCGTGAAGCACAAAATAATATGCCATGGAGAGATGCCCCGCGGTCAGCTACTACCCCGGAAAGCGACGGGATCCACAACAACAGTCACATGAATTGCTCCTGGTACACGTGTCGTGCACTGGTTGCTCCAGGTAAAAAGCATAGGATGCAAATTGAACACAAAGCAAATGCTCGTAGTAATAACAAGAGCAGGAAGTCAGCGTCAACGCCCACTCCTTGTCTTTGGGTTTAACACGGCGCAGCGCCTAACTGATTGACTTGTATCCCCCCCCTCTGGCCCTAAAGGTGTGCTTAGCTTAACAGGAAAAAAGAAAAAGGAAAAATTTTAATAGAGAAAAAAAAAAGAAATATTTTATTATTATCTTATCTAGATTAATATTAGGGGAGGGGAGGGGATAAATTTTTATATTATTTTGTTTGGTTCAAAAAAGGAGAGGAGAAAAAATACTTTTATATAGACAAATTTTTCTTATATTATTTTATAGAATATTTTAATAAAATATAAAATAAGGGTAATATTGAGATATTAAAAAAAGTATAGGTATATTAATATTATAAAATAATAATATCATACTTTCCCTCTAAATTCTCTTAATTTTGGAGGGAAAATAAAGTTGGAGGGGGAGAAAAAATTTAAAAAAAAAAAAATTTCCACTCCTAAATATTTTAATTAGCCAAACAAGAGAAGAATAGCAAAATTACTCTCCTCTTTCTCTCTCCCAAATTACCCATACCAAACGAATCCTAAATTGCCCCAACTCTGGCTTCCCCGTACATACCCACGCGCCTCCCTCCTTAATCCGCATATTCCTCTCCTTTTCCTGCTTTATCCTCTATTCATTTAATACACAGATTAAGATATTATGGGCGTTTAATGTTTGTAGACTCCCTACTCCAGCATAATTTGCCTCTAGAGATGGGAGAAGGATGGGAAAGCTTTCAATTTGGTTTGCATTACGATTATTACTCATCCAATCCTTAAAACTGTACATAATTTGAGATTTACTATTAGTCTTAAATATAAGATATATTTTTTATATATAACAATTTTTTTAAATTATATTTATTAATACTTTATCAACCATAATAAAATAAGATAAAAGAGAGAGTTATAGAACCAAATTTTACGAGATAATAGAGTGCGCGCGCGGACACGTCTTTATTTTTCAAAGGATCGTGTCATGCGAGGGGCGTATCCATCAGCCGGTCAACTGGGCCGCATTCACCGCTTCCGAAAAAATGTAGGCCCAAATTATGTCGGGCCGAGTCCCTGACAATGTTAAATCACTTGTTCACCCAATATTTAAATATAATAAATGTAGAAAATATCCAACTCACCCATTATAGTCAAATACGCGATGCGGGTCAGATTTAGATATAGTTAGGGCAAAATTCTGGTGAATCGGGTGGGCAACTAAACAAATGATAAATGTATTAACGGGGTTGGTCTAAGTGGTAAGCGGCTCGATATTATTTAAGTAAGATATCGAGTTCGAGTCTTAACGTATGTAGAAAATCACTGTTGTGAGACTCATCTACCATATCCAGGTACGCGACGTATATTAGATTCAGATATAGTCGGAGCAAAATTCTGGTGAACTGAGTAAAAAAAAAAGAAGATAAATGCGCAGTTCAATTTAAACTCCCGCGTGACAAATTTAGGCTAAATTAATAAATTTAAATTATAAGGTCCTAAAAACCCGTCTAAGAAAAACAGAAATCGTCGTAAAGCTTTTATTTTCATTGGACGATGCTATACGATAACAGCGCGAGCCTGTAGTTGTATTCTTGTATTGTTAACGTACTTTTAATTTACTTCAAAATCCTCTCTGCGCCATGAGTCCCTCTGTTGGTGAAATTTTTTAAAAGGCAACAACATGAAATCATTAATTTACTATTATTCTCGCCGGCATCATTAAGAAAGTTAAATAATTGGACGGACAAATTGACGGTTAGAAGCTGGCCCCCTCTTATATCCGCCCAAAGGAAAAGACACGAGTTAATGAATGTGTCAAAATGAATTAGAAGGACGCAATTGTCTGGATAAGATGAACGATCCTTCGGAGTTGTTACACGGCATCATGTTTCATGCTGTTCTTTGATGACATGTTGGTATTCATACTCACCAAAGGTTGAGGGCAAGGTGTACATGTCAGACATCAATCCATAGGTTTGATCCTGCTAATCTCTAAACTGACGGTTCTAACTAGTCTTTCATGCATACTTTAAAACAAAGAAGTGCCTCGATTTTGTAAGGCTAATATTTGGAACATAATACATGAAAAAGGAAACATAGAAAGGGGAGGGAGAAGGGGTTTGAACGTGGGCATGGGCAATGATATAGATGCAACAGTTGAAGAGTGAAGACGGTGTCCGTCTATGGAGCTAATGTCATTGCACGGTGATAATGGAGAGGTGAAGGGGAAGCCAAGCACCAGTAACTTCAAACTGCAGTAACAGTGTTCATATTTGTTTCTTCTTTTGGGGTGAACAATTTAAAAAGAAAAGGAGGAGGGGGAGGAAGGCCATGTGAAGTGATGAAGCCAAGTCCCCACCCTCCCCTAGGACTAGTCTCTTGCTTCCCATGTGACCCCTGCTTTCCCTTGTTTGTTTCCTTCACTTGTTTTTGTTTGTTTTAAACAAAAATTTCATCAACCATGCTATTGTTAATTGGCAACAATCATCCCACTATTTCCCGTTTTTGCCTCGCCCTTCCAGCTGAGTGCGTCTTGTACTGTTGTGTCTGCTACACTTACAAATGAATCGTGAACGCGGTTCCCCCTAATAACTCCCTATATCTGGGGGCATTCATGTTCAGTAGTAGTAATCAAATAATCTGTGATTCAGAATGTTATGTGCCCGCTGTCATGAAAGCAAAATACTTATTAAATATCAGAAACAGGAGCTTGTAGTTCTTTGGATATGGTCTGCATCCGCGATAGTGACGCAGTGGCAGTATTGCCCATGCTCATAGCAATCATCTATTTACTCGTAATACACTTTTCCCTACTTTAAACACAGTCATCCATTTTAAACTAGCAGCATATTTTTAACGCCAGTGCCTGTTTAGTGTTAGCGAAGAACCATATAACTAAAAAAAAATTGAATTCAAGTGCATTAAATGCGAGAAAGATGAGTGAACCAATGCATATATTTATTGTCAATTAAACGACAAAATTAGTTGCTGTATTACGGTTTGACTTACTAGAGTAGCCGGCACCGCCTCGTCAGTATATAACAATAATTGATAATACAGGTTAGGCTCAGATTTAACCGCCAAAAAATAGCGGCTTCAATCGATAAAATGTAGGGATATTTTCTCGCGAGTTTTTTTTTACCCGTACCTATAGCGCCTGGCAAGTTAGCTCATTTTTTTTTAATTTTATTATTATTTTATTATTTTATAATAAAATTTATTATTATTTTATTTAATTATTATTTTAAGTTATTTACTTATTCTTAAATTTAGTATATTATAAAAAACTAAATTAAAATTTTTGACGGTTTGATAAGTTAGCCTACTAACATGCTATCGGAGGCTCGGGTTGTTGAAATACCAACCTGTCTAGAGATAAATTTTTTTAAATCGACTTTCTTCAAACCTAACCCATCATAGATTAACTCGTTTTCGATAAATTAGCTCTTATTATCACCCCTACTATACATATTTGATTTTATTAATCAATAGTACATTACCTCCTTTCTTCCCCACAAACATTACTTCCTGTTTAAACCTTAGATATAGAACTTAATTAATATACATAATTTAGTCTTAAAAGACCTTAATTTACTTTGCCACGCTCATTTAATTATTTTTTACATTATCCTCGTTTATTTTATTTTATTTTATTTTTCTCACCTTTTTTCTTGGCATCTAGAAAATATGTTTTTAGTAACAATATACAATTCTTCCTAAAGATGACAAATAACCAATTTAAAATTGTTTGTTAAATATATTTAAAATCCTGTTAAGTATATAATAAGGCATTCATTAATCATTAGACATTACGCACTCTCTCCCCACGACAAACAAACTCTGCGTGGCTAATTAGCCAACTCAACCGAATATAGACTGAATTACATTATTTTTAATTTCAGAAATCAAACACAAAGGAGGATATTGTTGGTGCCAGCTTGTGACCAGCGTAGGGGGAACAGAATTATACAGTACTAGAAAGTAGAAACCTAACAAGGTTTGTCTTTTCTTTTGGCCAACTAAATATGTGTGTGTTGGTAAAAAAAAAAGAAAAAAAGAAGCTAAATATGTTAGTTTCATATATCCAAATTTTTAAGTGTTTTGAACTTTTAATTTTTATTGATCAATTTGTAAATACTACCACCATCTTATCAAATATCAATGGCTATAATGAAAGGTGATAAAACTAAAGGGGTGAAAATGCTCGTCCAGCAAAATCCGACGGCTTTATTTATTATTACCCCGATCAAGCTGTTGTCTCTTCGCATGTGCACTCGAATAATCCGTAAAATAAAATATACTCTACCATAGAAAGAAACCACTGTTCCAAGTGGGATTCATTTGGTGGGGCATGCTCGTGTTCTTCGATCTTAGTTTCCCATCATATATACACGCACGCACCCACCCACACGCTCAAGAAACGCCCCTGCATCATTTTTATTTCCTTCATCACTAACATTGGATTTTCAGTCTGCTTCCATTCCTCTTCTTGGCTCTCTCTTCGTTGAGGAAAAGCCATAAAAGATGAATCGAAATGAGAAGAGATCAGAGGAAAGCTGTTGCTGCTATTTCCACCCAAAACAGAGAGTTGTTGGGGTTTGTCCTCTGTGTTTGAACGAGAAGCTCCTCATTGTTGCGGAAAAACAGGGCCACTCTTCTTCCACTCGCCCCAAGTCCCAGTCCACTTCTTCCATCCAAAGCATCTTTCCTTTTCGTTTTCTTTTCTCTCGTCCTCACTCTCGCAACCATTACTGTCATTCCTCTTCCAGTCCCGAAGGTAATACCCTAATAATGCCTCGCTACTGTCAATTTCTCTTCTTCTTCCTCCGATCTCTCGCTATGTGTACGAACATTTTCAAAGGCAAAAAGGAACTTTTTTTCTTTCTGGGCATCGAGCATAATAATTAGTGGGTGGTTTTGATTTTATTTTCTCTGTATTAGTCGTTGATGGTGAGGTGGGGGAAGGGGCTGTTGTTGGCCATGAATGGTTTTCATTATGAGAGGAGAATTAGCTGGGGCAGTGCATGTGAGCGTGTCTTTGTGTTGAAGATTAGGTTGTGGTGGTGACAGAACTGAGGTCAAAAAGCGTAGATGTTAAGACAAGAATGGGGAGGCAGCAGGTGAGGATTTGGCCTGTCATTTGGCAGCCTGATTCAAATCCCGAGAGCCATTATGATAACTGAACAAAATGAATACTGTTGATACATTATATTATATATGGATATGGTGGGAAATTTGGGTACAAAACAAACTCGGCAAGTTGTCTTCTCTTGTATTTGTACTCATAATCAATAGCGCTAAGACCAAAGCTATATGCCCCTTTTCTAGTATATTCACTGTTTCCGATGCAAGATTAAGAAAAAACTGGTGATGCTGATAAAATCACATATATAATGTGCTAATTCGCAGAATGAACTGATCTTGCATAAATCCAACACTAGCAGTTCCTTCAGCCGCATAATTTGAAGTTCTATTTCCTCCTTGATTTTAGCTTTGCTGGTGTTTCTCTTTTCAAAGACTACTCAAGTTTTGGTAGCCATAATGACGTTCCGGATCATTTGCAGAGTCGTTCATATCAATCAAGTTTGAAGGGAATGGGGTAGCATCGTGGGAGAAGAACAACACGGTGTCTGAGGTGACTCTGGATAACTGCAACATGTCCTGGAACCATCCCAGCTTGACGATCCCGAACAAGGACTCCAAGAAGAAGGTGATAGAACATGGGAGATCACGTGACCCGCTGAGGTGGCGGAAGAGGATAGGACACTTGTTCCACGTCATGAGATGGAAGAAATCCATGAATGGCCACGTGGAAGGAGTCAAGATGAGGAAGACTTGGATGAGGACGCTGACAAAGAGAAAGACAGCGGATTTGAAATAAAGGAGAAGGCTCTTCGATTTTCGATGCTCCACACTCTTCACTGTCACCATATACTAAAAATTATATCAAACACTATATATAGATGGTAGACTCATGCTAGATTTACTTGGCTAAAAGATTTGCCCTTTTGAGGTCTGAGTGCTTGGAGTTCTTGTCCATTAATTTTCTCTGTTAAAGCTTCTCCATAGTCGACACAGGCTGTAAAGAGAGTTTGTGAAATTGCTTTGGTTTTAAGATATGTTATATACTGAGGAAAAGGGAAGCATTTTGAGTAATTTCTGTTGTGAACTGTGGAGTGCCAAAGTT
This sequence comes from Leucaena leucocephala, assembly GCA_037074615.1. Classification (NCBI taxonomy): domain Eukaryota; kingdom Viridiplantae; phylum Streptophyta; class Magnoliopsida; order Fabales; family Fabaceae; genus Leucaena; species Leucaena leucocephala. The sequence continues at coordinate 1,770,527 of CM073517.1, read as the reverse complement.
CCCACGTTAATTAGGTACCCATCGTGGGAAACAGTGAGGCACAAGGGCCCTAATGGGGGACGCGATAGGACGTGTCGTAATGTTGTCACTAAGCGAAACAATGTTTAGTTCCTTGGAATTGAATTGAATGAATTCTCAAACAAGACCACTAGTCATAACGTTAGTTGCATCAAGATGTGAAGATGAAGAGGTAATTGACAATCAATAATAATGATGAATGCCAATAATATTCGTCCCACGTGGAAGTCAGAATGCATGTGTGCATGTCCGATTAGGCCCCTGGGAATTCACCAATGTAATAATGGAGGGCAAATCCATAGGACCCCCCAGTGGCTGATAGAGAAAAGCTTCAAAGGCAGGAAAATGACAACACATACCTTCCAAACCAAATCAACAAGTGTATCACAAGAGGGACATGAAGGAATGTGGCATCATTTCCATCACAGGAGCATATATATATATATATATATATATATATATATATATATTTGTGTGTGTGTGTGTGTGTGTGTGTGTAGGATTGAGATTTGAATTATTGTGTTTAGCTTTATGATTACGTTTCAGGTTCGCTTGGAAAGGGTTGTGTTATGAGCGACTTTCTCCTGTATAATAAGCTCTGTTACGTTTCAGGTTCGCGATGGATTGTAACAATTAATGCATTTCCCTTTCAGATCAAGAAATTTTGATGGCTAATTGATCACTTGAACAGACGGGAGCTGCGTGGCGCACTTGAGAGACTTGTAAATATCTGTTCGGAATGCTTAGGCCCCCACGACTATGATAATTAACAATGCCTTCAATTTAAGATGCTTCCATCATATTGCTTATTTGGTTGAAATGGCGAAATTGAACAAATCCAAACCTAAGCTCTCTTAAATTTACATGTGCGTGTGTTTTGTGAATCTCTGGGAAAAATATGATCGCATTCATGAAATAGATTTAATTTTATGGGTTAATGCTAAATTAATTAAAAAGGTTCATGTTTACATATGTATGACAGTAATAGATTTGATGATCACACGTACACACCATAAGATATTTAAAAGACCAAACAAAATCCTAACTTTTTCTCCCAGTGTTTTTTTGAGAGGCAAAACTATCACTTCTCACAACAACGAATGGTAGCAACTACAGTACAGTCGCTTTCCCTTTGTTAAAAGTTTAAAAAAGAATCATGTAACAGCCGCATTAATGTAATGAGTAATTGATAATCCTTAAATTATTGCAAGTGAAAGTTGAACTTGAATCAACAAATAAATTGTGAAGGAGATGGGACTAATACAACATGGAACGGTTGCCCTACGGTAAAGGGTGATTTGAATTGCTCGTGACAAGGGGACGACAATGGGGCTTGAGAGGAGGGTCACTAACTTTAAGTTTGATAATTGTCAAAGCTCATGAAAAGTTGAAGCTTGACATGGTTCTATATATTTACCAAATAACAGACTGATTGATCCATAGCCCTAACCATCTGTTCCCTTCCTGCCCCTATTCCTTTTCCTTTTATTTTCATCCTCTCACCATCTTCCCGTTAAAATCCGTTCAAAGTTCAAACACATTTTTTTATCTCTAATGTCTGGGCTAAACACTGATTCTGATATTCAAACGAACGGCAGAAGAAAAAACTAGTTTACCAAACAGGCAAATACACCTTTATGACCATATCAAGAGTATGAGATGTTTGAAAGGGTGAACCTTTAGTTATAGTTTTCTCTTAAGTTGTAGATAATATGAGAAGTCACACCATTGTAAATGTGAGAGACATGGATTTTAAGCCCAGCAAGTGATTCCCATCAAGAAGCAACTCATTATTAGTTCATAATCTTGTATAAATTTCTGAATGAGTGCCACTATATGAGTGTGGCTTGCACGGAAGATTAATGCACTTTATTGGAATACATATGGACGAAGTGAGTAGCAGATAACACCTATGCATTTCTGTAACATGCCATGTTCAAGGGAAGGGGTGGATATGAGAAAGCCCCGCTTGAGATTTGATCAAAAACTACTTTGTTAGCTGCCTCTGTGTAATGAATTCCATCCCAAATCACTCGAGTCGATGGTTTTTCACACGATCCCACGAAAATGTCAGTGCCATTCACGGTAACAGTGCCTCCACACAGAACACTGCCAAAGTTGTATTCCCCCCCATATCCACAGCATGCCACCAGTGGCTTCTCAAATCCTACACATCCCATATGAATATATATACTAATTAATTCAGTCTGAGCTAGAAATGATGTAATCATTGTTAACTAATCTAATCTTACCATATTTCTTTGGGTTGCTGAACAGAGAATATTTGACTGAATAAATATCTACGTATATGATTGCAGCTAGTGGGAGGTCTTTTCGAAGTCGAACAGTTGCTTCCTTCAACTTGTAGTTGAAATATTGAGCCACTTTGTTATAAGGTTTCGCACAACCAAATTCATCTCTTTCAGCAGATAAAAAGTTGGCCGTAATATAAGGGAGACACCCAATGGGTCCTGTGTTATGTATCCAGAACGACCTAGCTCCCAAATTGTATATGCTCTTCATCAATTTAGAACAAAAAAATCAGCCGAAAAGGAAAGGCCCAGTAGTCATAATCCAAAGTTGTGGTGTTTGGATATTAATTACCATAAGATTAGTTGAGAAAGCATTGATTATATCCGGTATGGAAGCGTTGACTTGTTCCACAGTTTTGTTATTAAAGAAGCCAGCACCGAGATCATTTTGACCGATGTCGAAAGTGTATAAAGCTTCGGCAAAATACTTCTCTTTGGGCATCAGGTCTGCGAATATTCCTCCTAACACCAAACAATTTCATGCGGATCCCAAAATAAATGATTGCTGATGAGAACCGGAAAGCACAAAACATATCCCAATGATTTATATTAATTACCTTGACGTCGAATAAATTGGGTTCTGCGTATGAATTCGTTGAACTGAAAATACTGTATATTGAGGTAAAAGGGACTGAAACCACCCGCCGGTATAATGCTAGGTGGAAGTGTGATCGTCGATGCTGCTGTTGCAAAATTTGCTCCATTTGTAAAGTTGGTCCCAAGTGAATCCAGATATGCATCGAGATGAGGGAGTCCAAAATTTTGAGCTGAAATTACAAAGATACCCATGAAGCCAATAAAATTTTACTGACAAGTTCTAAAAAACATTATTCATGATTTCATGTGTCATTCCATCTTTCTAACTCACAAAGATGGACCACTTTGACTAGGTAAGCTTTGAACTAATTGATGGACTAATCAAACTACCACTACTGCTAGGCCATCTTCACCATTAATATCCTCTGTGTTCCATTCTCTCTACATCACAGAGCAAACACAAACATATTTTCTGAACTCGAGAGACGAAAAGGCATGCTTATCTGATAAAACTCCGAAATTGTGATTACATGTGTATTTCAGTGAAAAGGATATATGAACTAGGAGGCCTGTCCAAGAGACTAAGAACGCAAACATATGCAGCAGAAAGCGAAGATCAATTGTTAGAGAAATACCGATGAAATCAATGACGAGACGACCATCAGAGAACCTCCCTGCGGGTCTGTGAAAATATGTCTCACCGTACGGGGGGGTTGGTGCTTCAAGTGAAGCGGCCAAGCCTCCGGTATCGGAGTTAGAGTCACCGAAGTTAAGAATGGCCGGAAATTCACACACTTTAGTGGCAAAAACAGGGTTTAATAACGTGGTTGCAATACATAAAATCAGCAAGCAACGAGGGAATGGGGGGGTCGCAAACTTGGGGCTGTGAAGAGACTCCATTGGCCAAAAGCAGGTAGAGATAAGAAGGAAACTTGGCGTTTATATCGTGCTCCAAAGGTGGACTTTTCCTGCCTTGTCATAGACGTGTTTAAGTTTAAACGACTTTTTTGCATCTCTCCTCTATCAATTCAATCTCCACGTAAGCCATGTATCCAGGCTTGACATAATTCGCATTTTATAGCCATAGGTCAAGCTGCTTGTTGCAATTGGCTTCGACTTTTCTTCTGCACTAATTCCCGACCCCATCTGAGGTCATGGTTTGGTGCTATTGAATAGGGCGTGGTCCACATTCAGATCCTAGTATCTTTGTTCAACCTTCCTAAGAAAGCTCATGAATTAATGTCTGTCAAAAATATGATCTCTGTTTCTCGTCTTTGACTTCCCACCTTTTTTCACGAAAAACCTTATTTTTTTTCTTTTTATCAACTAGTTTCACTGATAAGGAACATCAACAACATCATTTTACACTTTATTATTACTTGAAGTATAAATAAAAGTAGAGATCAACAGATAAAAGATTGTTAATATTCTACAAATTATCTTTGATTTTTATTGTTTCTGCAGATCACCTCTTCAGCTCCCTTAGGTGATACTGTCATATGTAATACAACCAAATTGATCTGCGGCTAGAGATTATCAGTAGTTTACAATCTTTTCATGATCTCTGTAACATGCCTTGTTCAAGGGAAGGGGCGGATCTGAGAAAGCCCCACTTGAGATTTGATCAAAGAAGACTTTGTTAGCTGCCTCTGTGTAATGATCTCCGTCCCAACTTATTCGAGTTGATGGATTTTCACACGATCCCACAAAAATTTCAGTATCATTCACAGTCACAGTGTTTCCACACATAACATTGCCATGGTTGTACTGCCTTCCATATCCACAACATACCACGAGTGGTTTCTCGAATCCTACACATTCATCAAACCAACTTTACCACTCACAACTAAATGAAAAATGTGATCATCGTATTTGTCTTACCATATCTCTTCGCATTGCTGATCAGAGAATACTTGACGGAGTAGACATCCACGTATGTGATTGCAGCTAAAGGAAGGTCCTTTCGAAGTTGAACTATGGCTTCCTTCAACTTGTGATTGAAATTTTGAGCTAATTCATTATATAACTTTGCACAACCCGACGCATCTTTTTTACTAGATAAGACTCTGGTCAAAGTATCAGGGAGACATCCAAAGGTCCTGTATTATGAATCCAAAACGATCTACCTCCCGAATTGTAAATGTTCTTCATCAAGTTCATCAATTTAGAGATTTGGAATAAGTTAGCGAGACATTGGAACATGAGCATAATCCAAGTTATCAGTGACGCGGTATCAAGCAATTACCTTTACATTTTTTGAGAAGGCATTGATTATTTTGGGGATGGAAGCATTGATTTGCTCCACAGTCTTGATAGTAACAAGGCCTGCATTAAGATCATTTTGACCGATATCGAATGTGTACAAAGCTTCACCAAAATACTCTTTTTTGGGCATTAAGCTTGCAAATACCCCTCCTGAAAGCAAAACTCAACAAGTTATATGTTTCGCAGTAATGAAGATCCGAATAGACAAAATAGCTATGTCAATGGATCTAATTAAATTAACTTTACTTAATTGACCTTTTAGTCTGATAAATTTCACGAATCTTGTGAACTGAGAGAATTGAATATCAAGGTAGAAAGGACTGAAACCACCCACAGGCATAACACTAGGTGGAGGTAAGAAGATGGTTGATGCCACTGCTGCGGAATTTGCTACGTTCGTAAAGTTAGCCTCCAGAGAATCAAGATATGCGCTGAGATCGGGAAGGCCAAAACTTCGAGCTAGAATTAAAACCAGAAAAACAAAATCAAGATTAATAATCCAGAACCTTCATGTTAGCACTAAATAAGCTTGTAATATATAAGTTATAATCTAATTCGTTCATGCGAAACAGGACTTGGTCGATGCTTTTGATGGAACCTATATACCAAAGTCAAACTTAATAGTCAATATCCTCTGTATTCCATGCTCTGCAACATTATAAACATGCATTTCTAACCTTGAAAAAAGAAAAAGTAAAAGTTCGCTATCTAACATGTTACCGCTTCAGAATAGAAACATGTGCAGCAAAAAGTGTGGATCAATTCGTAATCGATGAGGAGACGGCCATCGGACCCTCTTCCTGCGGGTCTGTGAAAATATGTCTGGCCATAAGGGAGTGTTAGTTCAAATAAAGAAGCATCAATGCCACCAGTGTCGGAGTTAGAGTTACCAAAGTTAAAGATGGCTGGAAATTTACAAACTTGAGTGGCGTAAACTGGGTTCAACAACGTGGTTGCAGTACACAGAAGCACCAAACAACAAGGCAATGAGAAGGGAAGCTTGGTATTGGCGCCGGCATTAAGTGACAAGAAGGAACCTTCCCCGAACCGCAAGACGAAACTGTTGAGCGATCAGACAAGGGTCCACCGCCAATGCCCCTCTACAGCTAGGGTCGTAGCACGTATGACGTATCCAGCAACGTTTAACTCTTTTTTTTTTTTTTAAATACTAAAAGTATCAATCGAGAGAGACATTATGCCCCAATTAAAGGGAAATCGCCATAATTAATCTTTTTTAAATTAAACGATCGTCTTCTATTATTAATATAAAATATATCTAATTAATATAATTATATTAAAAAAAAAGAGTTAAATGTGTCGAACAAGTCATTACGATTGACTTGTACAGTGATTTAAATAGGAAATAAGGGGAATAGCATCGTTATATATAGCACATCATATTTTGATATTATTTTTTTATATGTGTTAAGTATTATAATCTTATTTATAGTATAAATTTACCCATAATCTTTTTAATTTAGTATAATCTTACTCATAATCTTTTTAATTTGATACAATTTTACACATAATTTTATTTCTCAAGTTTAAAAAATTGTATCAAATTAAAAAGATTATGCGTAAAATTATACTAAATTAAAAAAATTACGAATAAAATTATACCATAAATACGCATATAAAAAATAAGATCAAGATATTAGGTGTTATATAATTGAAAGAATTATTTAAAGATAGTTAATAAATCTCAAAACAATTCCTAAAAAATAATATGTAAATATTGATTTTAAACACTTGCGAAAATAGGAATATTGATTTTAAAATGTTTTGAGCCTTAACCGTTGTTAAATTGAAAATTTGGGACATAAATATCAGTTCTCCAGAAGAATGCGTCTGGTAGCATGGGCCTTTTTTTTGCCCTTTCTCAATTTTATCACAAAAAATATTGATCGTACGGTTCATTTTAAATTTTTCATTAGATTTCAAACTGTGGCGTTGTCTTATAAAACGAGAAACCAAGAGAGAGAGAAAGGCGCAAGAGGACGGAGGGATAGCAGGCATCCCATTAGAGGGAGGCTTTATTGAACTTCAGTACAAGAGAGTATAAGATGAAGAACAGGCTTTGAATTTATTGGGATTTGAGGATGGTGAAGCCGGAGAGGGTTATCCAGAGAGACAGCCAGAGCTGAAGGGAAGGCGGGGATCGGAGAAATCTCCGGTGGAGATTCGCTTAAACAGGAACTTGTTCGCTGCCTCCGTGTAGTGATAGCCATCCCAGTTCACCCTAACCCTCGGATTCTCACAAGCTCCCACCACCACCTCTGTTCCGTTCACTAGCACCCTCATTCCGCAGTTCTTGTTCGCATCTCTGTCGTAGTTGTGCGGCGGCCCTCCATACCCACAGCAAGCTTCTAGTGGCTTATCAAATCCTGCACATCATTGCTCACTCACTTCTTTCATTCTACCACATTCAATTCAATTCAGTTCATGTTTCACGTTTACTATTTAATTTGGCTTACTGTATTTCTCTGCGTTGCTGATGAGGTCGTATTTTGGAGTGTAGATATCTATGAGTGTGATCTTTGCGTCCGGCAGATCTTCCCGGAGTTTAGCCACTGCTTCTTTCAACTTTAAGTTCATGAATCGAGCAAGTTCGTTGAATTCTTTTATGCAACCAACACCATCGCGTTCATTCCTGAAGTTGCTCCCAACTCGTATATGCTCTTCAATTCGTCACCAAATTTAATTCCCATGCACCTTCTCAATATTAGTACAAACCCTCCAGTAAGCATGCTCAATTGATTCATTAATAGTAGTTGTGAGATACGTACCGTGATATTTTGTGCCAAAGCATTGATCTTATCATGTATCGTAGAATTGACTTGCTCTACCGTCGAATTCGCGAAAAGTAGGCCACTAATATCATTCTGACCGACATCAAATACGTACAAAGCTTCACCGTAATACTCTTCTTTAGGCACCATGCTTGCCCATACGCCTCCTGCAAAATCAATATTATATTGATGATATCATCCCGAAACAAAATATTGAAAGAAACACGTACGACGACGCACGTGCTTCTTCATTGAAGCTTGACGACCAATTCATGAACTTGCAAACTAACCTTGCTCTCTATAGAACTGGGCATTGGATCTGAAACGTACGAACTGCATGAGCTGCACAGGGAGGGGGAGTGGATAGACTGAAGGGGGCACGTTGATGGTGGTTCCTACGGCTGCAAAGTTTGCTCCATGGGAGAAGTTGGCCCCCACAGCATCAAGATATCCACTCAAAAAAGGGAGTCCAAGACTCTGAGCTGAAATTTACCCAAAGAAAAACCCCACTTGATATATATAAGCACAAAATAAAGAACGTACGTAGATGAGGGAGCGAAAAAGAAGAGATTAATGTACCGATGAAATCGAGGAGGACACGGCCATCAGAATACCTTCCTGCAGGTCTGCCAAAATAAGTCTGACCATAGGGTGAGTTCTGGGGGAGAATTTCAGTAGCAGCGAAGCTGCCGGTTTCAGAGTTAGAGGTACCGAAGGCAAAGATGGCGGGAAATTTACAAGCTCCTGTGCCAGAAACTGGGTTCAATAATGTGCACAAAAGAACCAAACCGCAACAGACTAAGCTCGTGAGTTTTTCACCACTACTAAGACGCTCCATATTGAACACGACTTAGCTTAATTAGCGTCCCATCGACGACTGCTTGTGGCACTTGTATGTTGTCTCTCGCATGATCTCTTATATAATACTCCTCGGTGATTATTATATTTATTTATTTATTTATTTTTAAATTATCTCTATTGATACTCATCAAGAATAATTAAGTAAGAGATAATAAGAGAATGAATTAAGAAGATTGTTAGTATATTTTAAAAAAAATGTTATATTGACTAATTTTTTCTTAATCTAATCAAATTAGTTAAAACTCATCCAGTCCTAAATATATTAATTTAATTATTATAATATATTTTTTTTAAAATATCATAATTATCTTCCTTAAGTCACTCCCTCATTCTCTTACTTGATTATCATTGAGAGAGTATCAATGGGGATAATTTAGAAAATAGTTAGTAAATTTAGAAAATATATCTTATATTTAGGACTAATATCAACTCCTAAATTAAATTTTATATTTAGAATCGGATGAATATATCTTATATTATTAAGAATTGGAGGAGTACCCAAGAAGGTTGACTTTTCCCAATTTGCTTAATGAAGTAACGTAAGTTTTGTTAGTTAATTTGAAATACTAAATAGAGATGTTAACGCATAGTATAATTAACTTGATTATGGATGTGGGGGGTAGGTTTGAACACTTATTATCGCTTTGAAAGGACCTTATTGTGTTAATTATATTTGGCAAATAAAAAATATATAATGTCACAATTCTCCAAATTCACGTTAATGCTAGAATATTAGAAATTATCAATGATGAAGCAACATTTCATTGCCGCAGTTTATTTAACTGATCACACTGATCGCATGCTAAAAAAATTTATAAAATATTATTCAGCAACGCCCTCCCATATTTTCTAAAAGAGAAACACCCACCAAACATAAATCAGAACAATTAATCATCTAACCCGGCCCCTTCCACGATATATATTGATGTTATTTAAAATTTAATATTTGAATTGATCAATTGTATAATGGATTTCGGACATTGAATGTCAATATACAAGTTGTGTGTGTAGTCACTGTTCACCATGTTTTATCAGTATTAATGCAATCGATGTGGAGAAGTTGCTAGCGTCTTCTTCAAATTGTCCTAGCCCTCTCGAATGCACCGTTGTGGCTGAGTTCTTTCTTTCTGCTATTTTGTGCATGAGTATACTCTGTGGAGCAGTTTTATCATTGAATAATAAATATTCGTGGAGTGATTCCCATTAAAGGAATAAGAGCACTACGATCCATGGGAGTTTTGATCAATTCATTCCTTTTGCAATGGTAACTCGAAGGTGAATTGGGGAGAGTTCCTATACCTCTCGGGTGCACAAGGTTGTGTGTTTTCTATGTTTAGGTTCTGCTCTATAACACTCTCACATTGTAGAGCAACTTTATCATTCAATAATACATCTATTTTCTGAGTGTTTTCCATATCCATCATTTTTAAGTCAAATTCAAGGATTATCATTTGAGTTGACTTTCTCAAAAACTTTTTATTACATTCACACATTTTAAACGATTATAATCTTTTTAAATCTCATAAACTATCAATAAAAATTTAATAATTTTATCTATGTTTAATATATGCTATAATCTATAAGAATAAAATTTAAGCAATAATAAATTAAGAATATAGTTGTATATTCATATTAAAAATTAATGATATAATTTATAAATAAGATAAAAAAATATTCTCACTCGTCTATACATAGAACCAGAGTATTAACATGGATGTTGTCCTTCCGCCTGCTCCAAGGACGTCGGTGTGCCTTTGAACTTTGAAGTAATTTAACAGAATCCTTCCAATAACAAAAACGGTTTCATGGGGTGATGAAGGCTCCAACTCTCGTTTCAAACTTTCTATCATCAATAAAATACAACTACACTCTCTCTTCATTAGAGTTTAATTTTTCACTCGAAGGTTCCATGGTGTAGTGGTTAGCACTCTGGACTTTGAATCCAGCGACCTGGGTTCGACTCCCGGTGGGACCTTGACGAGTAGTTGCTATTTTCATTTTTGCCCCCCGAAAAGAATCAAAACTATTTTGGACTCTAGCATAAGTTGCTCTGAAGTGAATGCGAAGTCTTAACTGCCATTAATGAGCTACTCCTTGCTATTTCAGAACCCCATAGAATGTTTTGACAAAGCATGCGTTATCTTTAGGGGTAAAGATGAGAAGCCTGGATGCGTCCAGATTCCAGAAATACCTGTGCACAATGAGCGGGTCCCCTGCACCTTGGTTCTGTAAATGAGGGTCGTATTCAATGCCAGTGCCATAGTTAGTGATCACTCTAACAAATATTTGAGCTTTATCCTGCTCTTTCTTCACTGAAACAAATACGTGAAGATAAAGTCTTTGCCATGCTCTGAGAAGGATGGGATGATCTGGATTTGGCCGGCCAACAAGCCCCTAACAGCCACTCCTTCTATGTTTGAAAACCATGCAGAGATATGCCTTGAATATATACATTTCATTTAGATATTGTGAGGCAAGAAGCAAGAATAGCGATTCTGTGTTCTTCTGTAAGAGCCTTGTCATTTTACTCGGATGATCTTTTTGCATGTGACAGATTATCATGCAACTTCCAGTAGGACACGGGTCACTTTTTTACTATCTTTTGGATCTTGCGTCATCCCATTTTGCTCATACTTCAACATTCGCCAAGGAGTTGAGCGTTCCAAGGTTTGTTTTTGGTCGAGATCATAAAAACTAAAACTAATCTGTCATCTAAAAATGGTGATAAATTGCATAGCGAATTTGCTGTATTCATATTCATATAGAAATGGAGTATCTAGTATCTACACTTAACAGACGCAAAAACTCTCAAACTGGAAGGAAAATTTATTAAAATGACATATACGTGCCTTTGAATTAATTTATTACACTTGAGTATTTTTACTTTTGAGCGTTGAGGATTATGGTGTGATATTTTTGTCACTGGAGTAGAGTATGCTTCCCTTGAAATTACTAGACTGTTGCTTAATGCATTACTTCTCTCAATCTCAGAAAGAGGCATTCACCTCAAACCAAACCTTGATCGGATGTTTTGATGTGTTGTTCCCATGCAGCTTTTAAACGAGGATATAAAAGCCAATGACCTCACAGGCTCCTTAGAAATAGCTCATAATATTTGATCTTCTTTATGCTGTACTCATCATCGTATTTGTTTCTTCTGAATAAAATTTTCCCTTTCCACTCAAAAAATAAACGAGGGGCATTCTTTATATTACCACCACCACCGTCTCAACTGGTGGCTTAACCTCACCAAGAAACAGAAAATTCATATGAATGATTCTTGTTCATATGAATTCAGACATTACTAAATAGAATGATATAAATTCGTCGTCTAATTTTGCAGAAATAGAATTTTAAACAAATACAAGCAATGCAGCCAAGAGAGATCATTAAAGAAATTGACGTAACACTCCCATGAATCTTATTTACATATAAGGATTGAGGTTCATAGTTGGGAGGGAAAAAACAGCGATCATAGCTAGTAGCTTCTTATTAGTTTGAAGCGAACGATCATTACAAAAATCTCATCTGCAGTCGTTAACAGCCAAAACTCAGAGAGGGAATAAGAGGTAAATTACAGTTCGGAGCCGCAGAAAGAGCAGAATCTGAAGTCGGACTCCACAACCCGGTAGCAGAATCGGCAACGCAATTCCGAGACTTCCGGCAATGATGTGGCGGTGGGAGGGAGTAGGATTGAGGGAAGGGAAGAAGAACTTACCATTGTTACAATACAAGAGAGGCTCCTTGCCAGGCCACCGCCAAACGGGAACAAGCAAGAGCTTCAGCACCTTGTCGTATACGACCAGATCGGCTGGCGAGCTACAGTTTATACATCTGCCCACACCCGATTTCAGCACCGGACGCACCTGTTGCTCCCACCCTCCAACGAAGAAGAACATCTCCGCCTACCTTTCTTTAAACCCTTCTCCTCTACTCTTCAGTCTCTTTCCCAGCAAAAGACAAATCCTTTGCATTTATTTTGTTATTTACTATTCTCTTTTCTGCTCGGTTCTCTCGAGTATCCTTGGACCTTCGCCTCTGATAATGATATCAATTAAAATTTATAATTTTTAAGTTAATGTTGTTTTCTTTTGCCAGAAATTTTATGTTAATGTTAATGTTAATGTTAATGTGAGCCGCGGGAAAGCCTCTGCAACCTTGCTTTTAGCCTTTTACTCATTTGAGGTGCTGTTTTGTTTTGTTTTTTGGTTAAACACGAGCTGCTATTATGTACATATGTGTAGATAACTTCCTTTCTTTTTTTACTTTAAATTTTCCTATTTGTTATATATATATACACTTATAAAAAATATAAATAAAAGTTTTTTTATATAAAAAATTTTAGAAAGAGGTTGAGCTCACACACGATCTAATAACAGGACTAAGTCTCCTTTCCTCCGAAATATAAAGTTTTTTTTGTATACATGAAGGTTAGGCGCTCGAAACAAATAAAACTACTTCATAAGGGGATTAAATCTTAAACACTCAGTAAAAACTATATATTCTAAATGTGGATGACACACATATAATATCTCCGTATAATTTAATCCCTGTTGGCCAGAGCATCCGTAATCTTGTTTTGAATTCTATAAATATACTATAGATTGATATCCTATGACAAGTGTAGGAGTCTCTTTATTTAGGCTATTAGTATACTACATATATTAGTATTGAGATTCTCCAACATATCTATAAAATTATTATAATCATATTCAAGAATAATATTTAAATGCATATCTCAAGCCAGTTGTAATCCTTTCTACACCGCACATTGCTCTGTTTTAATAGCACTACACGAGTCAAGCTTACTTGTGAAACTAGTCACCCAACTACCTAAATAATTTTTAATAATGTTACCATAACCTGCCTTACTACTAATCGTAATAAGAGTTCTATTAATATTAATTTTAAATCATCCAATAGAAGGGAGTTGTAAGTTCGATGCATTTTGTACATTAGCCTCATTAACTACATGATCATCTTAAAATCTGTACGAAATTTGTTCATGTTTGTAAAATGACTAAATAAGGATCCACATGTTTTAAGAAGTTTGTATTAAACTTAGCATGATTTTTCTAGTTCCATAATTTTTAAATTATAACTCCTTAAATTAAACCCCAATTATTACTACCATTTATTCTCAACTCCTTGAGATTTAAAATAAATCAATGTCGGAAGAGAGTTATAAAAAAAGAAGAAGAATAGCTAGGATTCAGTAGCCTTAACCTAAGCTGTCTAGCACAATTTTTTTTTTTTTTTTAATATAACTTTCTAGCAAAAAGTTAGAATTGAGGGGTTCCGGTTGATATGGACAATGAGGCCCAAAATCAACTGATAAAAAACAAATGGGCTTTGACGTAGCCCAACCAGAAGGTGATGCGGGAAAGACCTAATACAAATGTGCCACGAGCCCATGACGACCACTTCAGGGTCCATATAATAAGGGTATAATAGTAAATGCGACGACAAGGCGCCTACCCCTCCCCCGTGACTCGACCATCACCCCGATTCAGTACTTCACTATTTCCCCCATCAATCATTGACGCCGATCTCTCTTGGCCTTCGTCATCCTTACCAAAAAGAAGGAAGACCCCGCTGCCTCTTCGACAGTGATCAACGATGGCCGGCTTCAGCGGTGACGAAACTGCTCCATTCTTCGGCTTCCTTGGAGCCGCTGCTGCCCTTGTCTTCTCCTGTAACTCTCTTGTTTTCTTTTTCGTCTACTCATTTGCTCCAAACTTCTCTGTAAATGTGCTTGGGCGTAATTTTATGGTTTTCGGGCTGTTTTGTTCAAAGAAATATGCAATTAATGAACTGACATTTATCATCTTAATTTTATGTTTTGTCTTGCGAATTGAGTAAAAGGAAATCCTAACAAAAAAACTAATTTCTTAGGGATTTTTACCCTGATGACGCTTATGTATGAAGACTAGTACTCGTTAGCATGTTTCACTTTCAATAACTGGGAAACTCTTTCTAATTCGTGGATCATGGAAACCATGCGTCACTCTCTCTTTCAATATGAGCTCATTCAATTTACTTTAATCATAGATCCCTGTCGGTGTCGAGTGATATTTTTGATTGCGTTTCCTTTTACTCTGCGCGAATCCCAGAAAACAACGTTTTGGAATAGATAGCATTGGAATCTTGCAGTCGAATGATGTTGGGATTATGTTTTCTTGTACTCTGTATTAATCCCAGCAAACGACGATTTGGGATAGATAGCATTGAAATTTCGCATACTTAGTTTTCTTAACTTCAATATCAGGTATGGGAGCTGCTTACGGAACGGCAAAGAGTGGAGTAGGCGTGGCCTCCATGGGAGTTATGAGGCCAGAGCTAGTCATGAAATCCATTGTCCCAGTGGTCATGGCTGGAGTGCTGGGTATTTATGGATTAATCATAGCTGTCATTATTAGTACAGGAATTAACCCGAAAGCAAAATCTTACTATCTCTTCGATGGGTACGCCCACTTGTCGTCCGGCCTTGCCTGTGGCCTTGCCGGACTTTCTGCCGGAATGGCAATTGGAATTGTTGGCGATGCTGGAGTTCGGTATGTTTTATTTTTCCATTCTTTTTTCAAGTATTTTTCTCACTTTATCCTTTTTTCTTTGGTCTCGTACTTAATTTTGTAAATAGCTTATATGCTATCCTGGACCTAGAAATAGAATGCAGGTGCAAACAATAGTAAAATAAAAAATTGATTACCGAACATAAATTTGGCTTGGCAACCATATGAACTGTAAAATAAGACTGTTGACTCCTGCTACGACTTCAAGTAATCTATCATTTGTCTTCTCATGAGCTGCCATTTATTTAACTTTAATCCCAAAAAGAAAATGTATGAATGAGTTCAGAACTACAAAAAGTTGGATACTGTTGCTGTTTCCATTTGATTTATGGTTGCTCAGGATATACTGCAGTGCACACCAGAAGCCTGATCGACTTCTGTTATATATTTTGGATTGATGGGGATCATTTATGTACCTAGTTGCTTTACAGAATTTTCTTTGGCAAGTTGACGAGTTAGTTGTAAATCTTGTCTTCATGGAGAAAAATATGGAAACAGTTAGTAATTATTTAGCATGTTTGACTTGTACAAGTGTCTGTTTGTCAAAGTTCCTGCTGAGTTAAAATTTCCAGTTGAAAATTGCCGTTAGCTATAACTTTCTTCTATGTTTCTGTTTTTGAATGCTTGTGATTTGTACAAATAGTCTTGTGGTGTTGCGATTAATCTTTATTCATGTACTTGATTTTATGTTATGCTGATTATCTGTATTGAGTTAACATAGGTTGTTACAATGCAACTAGGTTTTGCTGGAATGGTACTTGGCTTTAGGAAATTTCGGTCTCTTTATTTTGAGCATTTTCATTAGGTGTAAAGGATACAACCTTTACCAATATAAATTAATGAACGAGGGAATTCCGGGGCTAAATTGACATTTTGTGGCATCACATGAAAAATTTACTTTTTGTTGAAACTCAAGTACTACGTGAATGTCCATCCTTTCCTCCGTTACAGCAATTGGCATTCCTTTTAATAACGTCATAGGTAAAAATATGCAAGAATGGTGAGCTAGTTATCCGTGTTGGATATTTTTCAGGGCTAACGCGCAGCAGCCAAAGCTGTTCGTGGGAATGATTCTTATCCTGATCTTTGCGGAAGCTCTTGCTCTCTACGGCCTCATCGTGGGCATCATCCTCTCGTCCCGTGCGGGCCAATCCCGTGCTGATTGAAAGTATAGTTGATTGTCACCAATAAAGCTTTATGACGTGATGTACCATAATTATAACTATTCTTTCAGGAGACATACATACCATGTATTGTATACGCGAACTCCAGTAGTTTTTCCGACCTTTTATTTTCCTGCGTCTTATTATGATAGCATTTCGTGACTCTATCTATTCTATTATATTCGTAATTTCTGATATTCTCATCACATTCTGCCTCCATTATTAAAAAATATATATATCTCTTGGGTACCTTTCCAGAAGAAATAATTTTGACAAGCTTTTTAGGCCTAAATTTGATAAACAACTATTCATTGTCATGTATATTTATTGATTTTTTTTTTTTTGAGAGAATTACTCCTGGATCCCTGAAAGTCATTTTAATTATTACTTAGAGGTCCTACGGAATATTCAAACTATTATAAAGTCCATGGGACTTATGGGGAAGAGAATTTAATTGTGAATTTATTAAGTTAATACAATTAGTTTGCTGTCAAATGACAAATGGATAATACATATTGACATTAATTGTTAATACATACTATTATAATTATTAATATAGTTGTTTTAGTTATCAATGACAATTAGATAGTATATGTTGACGTTAATTATTAATACATGTCACAATAATTATAATACGACTAGTTTAGTTATTTATAATAAGTATGTTGTAAGTTGATATTAGTTGTTAATACATAGTAGTTAATTTAATTGTCAATAATAAATATTTTTAAATTAACATTAGTTGTGGATAGTTATTAACATTGTGAGTTTAGTTATTATTAATAACCATGTGATATTATAATGTATTAAAATATTTAACCACGTAAAAGATAACAAAATTTTAACACTTTTTGTTTTACAAAAAAATTTAAGTAAAATCGATATTAATTTTTTATAAAAGTTAAATCATAATTTTAAAATTTAGAGAATGTTTATAAAAGATTTACAAGATTGAAGTGTGAGAGTTATCACGATAACAATAAAAATCGAACTCATATTTTTATAAGATATGAATCTATTTTTTATATACGTGCTAATTCTCGTAATAGGAAAAAATTAACACTTGGAATCCAGAGAAATTGATATAGTTCCCCTTTTGAGTGAGGGTAACAGAAGTCACCAACCTGCAAAGGATTGCAATTGGGCTTGTGCTTTCAACATTGGGAATGGCCGTTGCCGCAATGTGCGAGACAAAACGATTAGCAACGACGAACGGCGTCGCCCATGACAAGGGTCGCCGACAACATTGGGATGGGCAGGTTAGAGATTAGGACGGAGTGGCCAACCCAGTTGAGATGGTTGATGAAGGCCTAGAAGACGAGAAGAAGATGCAGAAGAGCGAGTTTCTGCCTTCATCCTCTTCTTTCGAATGGAGGAATGAAATAGGGCTTTACCCAAATTTTATCGCCATTTGTGAGGCAAGAAGATAATTTTACAATTAAAATCTCTCGATTATATATTCTTTAAGATTTTTTAATTGTTTGATAATTTTTAAAAAAATTTAATAATAAATTCTCTTATACACGGATCTATATTTAATTCTCCTAATTTTTTTATTATTTTCAAGTAAGTATTAACACAGTGAACTTAGGCTGATATTTTGTTAGCTTTTTTGGGCCAGCCTATCATTTTTTTTTAAATTATTAATATTATTATTTATTTTATTTAAATATTATTTTAAATATTTTTATTATTAAATATTAATAAAAATAATTATTTATTTATTAGTATATATTAAAATATTATAATTGATCAATATTATATTAATATTTATTTATATTTATAGTTATAAAATTTAATATTTTTTTATAAAAATTATAAACTATACTTTTTTTATTATACTAATATAAATTGATTTGTTTATTAATATTTTAAAAATTTTAAAATATTTTTTTAAAAATATTATTCCTCCCTCTTGTATCATTAAATACGTAGCCATTAAGTCAATCAATAATACGGGCATTCATAAGAAAGATCATTATGTCAGTCAATGGCCATTCTTTTAAAAAAATCCATCTTAAACATATTTATGGATCTTCGCTATATTTTTTAATTCATGTGATTTAATTATTTATTTCTAATAAAAATTCAAGTAGCGCGGGTATCTCTATTTATTTATTATTTAAAATTATACTCACAAGTCACGTATCAAGAAATTATTACTAATAAATAGTTTAGGCGAACAGTTGTTTGAACTGTCATCAGGTGGAACAATTTAAAAATAATCAATATTCTATTAAAAAATATATTATATCATAGTCCATGGCCATTTCGTTTCCCGATTTTTTTCCTTTCTTATGAAAATATAAAAGCTTTTCCCTTCCTCATTTCCCCAGTCAAGAATCGGCATCGCTCTATCCCCTCTCTTTCGGTCGGTTATCGTTCCCTCTTCTTCAATCTGCGGTTGCTTAATCTTCACTCTTTTCCCTCAAACACTACAATTTCCCTCATTTATATTTGTCTTACTCAGTTTCTGTTTTGCCTTAATCAATTGATGTGTTGACATTTGATATGTGCCTAATCAGTTGCTTAATGTTAACGCACAACGCAGACACAGTGGGCAAATGGCAGCGACGACCAAATCGGAAGGCGAGGGTGGTGCCAAGGCTGTTCCGAAGATAGTATGGAACGAAAGGCAGCACAAGTTCGAGACGGAGGATAAGGAGGCGTATATACAGTACGTGCTCAGAAATGATGGCAAGGTCATGGATTTGATCCACACTTTTGTTCCTTCTTCCAAGAGGGGTTTGGGCTTGGCCTCTCATCTCTGCGTTGCCGCCTTTCATCACGCCCAGTCCCATTCCCTATTGGTCATTCCCACCTGTTCTTACGTCTCTGTGAGTTCGATTTCTTCCATCCCGTCTCTGTTTGTCTCATTCAATTGTTCAGATTTCCCCTTAATTTACCTCTTAGAATTTCGAAGAC
The DNA here is from genome assembly GCA_037074615.1 of Leucaena leucocephala. Classification (NCBI taxonomy): domain Eukaryota; kingdom Viridiplantae; phylum Streptophyta; class Magnoliopsida; order Fabales; family Fabaceae; genus Leucaena; species Leucaena leucocephala. Next base: position 1,751,085 of record CM073517.1, on the reverse strand, counting down.
CTATAACTTACGTTAATTACTTGAAACCATAACCTTAAATTAATCTGCTTGTGCATAAAGGAAGATCTTCCCTTTCACAAAGAAGACTGGACCTATGCTGAGAACTTGTTATCCTTTCGTTTTGTGAAGTCTCTGTATACAAGACCGGTTTTTACTTTTTACTGACTGACAAATACTAGCATTTATAATATTAAATCTTAATTGGCAGGATTAGCTCATAAGAATTAGACAAGACTTAGTTATTCGCTTCAGATACCTTTGTATGCTTGAATCTTGACTAGGCCATGTTTCATGCTCGTCACTTCAGCATTCAGGTTATTTAAAGCATATTCAAAAACTTCATGTCCCCACAGAGAGAGACGGGAGCCCCCTCATCGGCTGATGCTGCAATTTACCTGTGGGATAAATAGCTAGTTTTATTTTCGTGTGATCATGTCTACGATTTTTAGTTAGTTTCTGTGTTGATTTTTGGTACGAACCGACAATCTCTGCTTGTGTGAATAACTATCACCTGGTATAAGCCAAAGTTGCGGCCTTAAACCTGCATGCCAAAATGGGGTGAGTGCGCCTTGTGTAACAGATGATGTTGTTGGCAGGAGACGTTTGTTCCCAGGAACCCATCTTGGAAGTCTGTCTTGTACACGGAAGGGGGAAAGTCCAACATCTGAACTTGACCACGATCGAGCTTTGAAATAAATGTATTGGCTTTTTATGAAGCCCTGAATATCAGTTCTTTGAAATAGTATTGCGTTTGGACCATCATGTACGGCGGGTTGTTGAAATAAATAAACTTGGCGTGTCGTATTATGTAGTGAAATTTGCGTTAATGAGAATTGATTGTTTTGCTGGGTCTCTTGGGATGGAGCTACAGGATTTAGCACCAAGTTCTAGTTCTAATTCTATGCCGTGCATCTTTGAATATCGACCATTTTTAAATAGTGAGATGGTGGATGTTACGTATTCTTTTGACTTTTGCTTATCCTGATCTATATATTTAACTAACATGATCCAGTATTTCATTTTTTTTTTTGAAAAGATTATTGGATATAATCCCAGTGTTTTCCTGCCCCACCCCGTGCAATTTCAATATCAGTTTATTTTATCATGTGATTAATTGGGTCGGAAAAGATAGAGACCACGGACTTCACGAAAATTAATAATGGAGCACACAAATCTCTTTATTAATATTCGCTGTAACTATTTTTTAAAATTTTCGAAAATAATCGAGGCTTTCCTTGAGTTAATGTTAAACGTGCGCGGATTTTACTTTTATTTTTCACCATAAATAGAGATGTTCATAAGGGCGGACGCCTAAAATATTTATGATCCTAAATACCGATAATTGACTAGATGGAGGGGAGAGGGCTTCTTAAGGTGGTTTTGAGAGAGAGTTAATCCTAATTAAGGAAGCGAGGGATGAAAAGAGGAAAAGATGCAGGTGACAAAAAAATAGTATGATCCAGAGTTGTTGGAGTGGGTATGTAGGTCGTTTTCTTCCTCTCACTGTTGCACTTCTGGGTTCCGAATTCCGACCTCTATCCTTCGCCCTTTTCCTTTACATGATATACTATATTCGAGGCATATTTAAATTGAAGAATTACGCATAAGTTTTAGTTTTTTTTTTTATTTTTTGTACGGCCCTATGCATAGCCTAAGTGAGGACATAAATTTTAGGTAAAAAAAATAAATAAATTCAGATAGGTTTTTTGGATTTCATTCTAAAATATTCAATGTGGTCATGAGGAATATTTTTATGGATAAGATAACGAACTTAAATTAAGAAATAATGGGTGGGAAAGCAGGGGGAGGTGTGGGATAAAGAGAAAGGAGCGAGGGGGAGGGGGAGGGGGAATATATAACACACGAGTGAATGAATAAAATAAAAAAGGAAGGACGAGGGAGGCGGGGTGGTGTTAGCGGTGGAGGGGGGTGGGAAGTCGCTGTCAAGGGGGGAGTAGAGAGTAACATAGACTGGTCCTGCCCTCTGCTTGGCGACAGCGTATGGCTCTTCGCCTCCCTCTTGCCCGTTTCCTTCTCCCCTTGTTCACTGATTGGCCATATGGAAAACACCCATCCCGCTATTTTGTCTTCCCTTCTCTCTTTCACTGTAGTCCTTCTCTCCCTCTGCTCTATACAACCCCTTTATCCCTCATATACAGAGCGGCTTTGAGCTACCTTCAATTCAATGCAATCGTCCAACTGTTTCAAAACTCCTTAAGACACGTTTATGTTATCAACTGCACGAACCCAAGGCCAAAAAGAACAATAAGAGCTGTCAAGGCTGCATTCCAAAATTCACAAACAGCATATACATGCACCTTCTAATTCTTGCTATCATCATATTCAAAGTTTATTTTTATTTAAAAAAAAAAACTCTTTGTTTGCTGCAATCTTTCAATTCAATCTGACCAGGATTTAATATTCACTCATAAATGCAGAATCCCCCTCACAGATTAAATATGCTCATTGGAAAAAGGTGCAACATGTCAAACTAAATAGAACCCGCGACGTTCTAGTTCTCCAACGCGTTCCTAGTTATGGACGGTGCAACATATTGTAGTTGTAGCAAAATACACATGGAAAACAAAATACGAGTACATGTATAGGCTAACGTAAAAATATAAATGAAGCTGCTCGTATTAGTAGCTTATTTCATGTTTATATAACGTTGACGTTAAAAATATAAAAATAAAAAAACCGGGGGGGAAAAAGGACGAGACAAAGGGCTGTCAATCAATTGGAGGTTCCCGACTGCCATATTCAAATCAATCACATCAGCCCTGGCTTTCCCTCCCTCCTCTCTCTCCACGTGCTTATTTCCCTTATTCCCTATCATCGGCACCCTCAAATATTATAACATTATTATTTAATATTTATATTTCCTTTTCACCACCACGTGTTTAAATTCCCCTCGTTCCTTCACCCTCCCTCCCTCCCTCATCCCACCTCTTCCCTCTCCTTCTCTCTACTCCCCCCTCCCTCCCTCCCTCCCTCCCTCCCTCTCCCTAGTTTCAGTTTCAGATACGCCACCATGAAAATCAATCAATCTTGTCTTTCGTCCACGATTACTTGCCTACTGATCGTTCTAACTCCCAAACACCTCACCGTCTCCCTCGCCGCTTCCGCTTACGATGCCGTCTTATCCTCCGACCGGAGGTGTTGCGGCCTGGAGAACACGGCCAAGACGAAGGACTCGCTGAATTCCTCCGCCGCTTGCAAAAAACAGGCGCTCCGATCGGGAACACCTCTACCTGGCCGCGAAATAGGGATGAAAGAGTCGGTGCTGAGAATAGCGCGGCATCCGGAGACGGTGGGGTGGTTGAAAGGATTGAGGAGGAGGATCCACGAGAATCCGGAGCTGGCTTTCGAGGAAATCGAGACGAGCCGGCTGATCAGAGAAGAGTTGGATCGGATGGAAGTCAGCTATCGATATCCGCTGGCTCATACGGGTATTCGGGCCTGGATCGGCACCGGCGGGCCGCCTTTCGTGGCCGTCAGGGCTGACATGGACGCACTTCCTATTCAGGTTCTCCCTGAGTCGTACTTTTTCCTTCTTTTTTAATTCTCGCTGTTGCTCTAGCTAACCCCTCCACAGTTTTCGAGGTTCATTGAATATTCTCTCTCTCTCTCTCTCATGTTTTCCAATAACTCTTTTAAAATAATCTCACGAGTCACGACTGTTTGAGTAATTATTTTTTTTCCCTAATGCTACAAAAGGAGACTTCCGAAGTTTTCACGAGCCAACCGTGAAATATCTGATTATAAAAATCTCCGTGAGTTGTGAGTGTTTGAGGGAACACTTTTTTAATTTTTGTGTGCCCTACAAGATAAAATTCTTTTCATATATTTAGTTTATATGGTGTAAGATTACTAAAGATGAGTTAAAGCAAGCACCCCATCCATATGTTGTAGCTCTCGCACATGGTAATAGTATAATATAAGATTAATTTATCTCAAATGTATGTTGCGCTGAAATCTTCGGTACTAAACAAGGTATTTATTACTTAATTGGTTGAGTTAGTGAGGAGATTGTTTACTAATGTGTGGAAGAGGTTTAATGAAAAGAAAGACGTGGGGTTATTACTCTGGATTGGATTGTAGGAAGCAGTCGAATGGGAGTACAAATCTAAAGTAGCGGGTAAAATGCATGCGTGTGGGCACGACGCGCACGTGACCATGCTCATCGGTGCCGCTAAAATCCTTAAGACTCGCGAGCATTTATTGAAGGTTCGTCCTTTCATTCTCTGCACCTCCTTCCCCTTCCCTCACTCGTACAAAAAAAGCTTTGTCGCTCTCTTTTATCACACTGCCCAATGTTTTTGCATTCAAAGTCCCTGTTTGCCAGCTTATTGTCATATGCTCCATTCTTATAAAAGGGTAAGATAAGAATGGCGTGTGTGAAAACAGGTCAAGAGTTATAATTCTTTTCGTACATGTATATATTCTAGTTTTACTCTCTAGGGTTTGATGATAGTCTAATTTTTTTCATTGTTTTAATTTAAGTTCTTGATCAATCCAAACAAACGACGTTTGCGTTCAGTTAACTTTTCTCGTGGGTCATTTCTTTCTGCCAGACTTTTAGTAGGGGGGACCGACTTTATGTGTTTCTCAACTTTGTCTTTAACCCCGAGCACTGTGCGGTAATTCTGCAGTCATGCTCCACCTCAACAGTTTGACCCCTGCGATCCCTTCGTTATCCATTAATGATTTACTATTATTGTCCACATGGATGTTGTCCCAGCTTTTCCTTCTGTTTCTCAATTCTGATTAACAGACAGACAAAAGCAAATTAGATGAAAGGCATATTCATCGGAGAACGGTGATTAGTCCCCCACTGGCTCAACGCTATATATGGTCTATGGAGAGAGATTATTTGAATATATTTAAATTGATTAAATTGAATTCATGTTTAAAATGGGCCCAGATGTCATATACCATATTTGGCTAGAAGCAAACTGCCAAGGGTTGACGTACGTTAGGCGGTTTTTGAGTTTGTAGGCAAAGAAGATGATTATATACATACACCAACCGGAAGCAGATTTGGGGGATTTCATTAAATTTTAAGCTGAGGGTGGGGTTGGTTCGAGTTACTGGGACGTCAGTGGATGTATCCACTTAGGACAGATAATGGAAAACAAAAACGCGCGGATTCCATTGTTGGACCATTTGCCCTCCCCACTCTAAACTTTATTCTCTCCTTTTTACAAACTCAATACTCATACTTTTCTCTTTGTCTTTCCACTGACATTTAGGTCAACTCATCTGTGGCCCAACCAAAAATATACTCCCATCACTCCCTAACATTTTATTACACTTTAGTTAAAGCCATTCTTATTATATGAATGCCTTGTCCTATTAATACTTTTTGCAAAGTGGGGCAGGCACATTAGCATCTCCTGCGTCACTAGGAAAGAACTTGTTCTGACGAAATGTTAATATATATGCTCACTATCGAATATGATATTGAATATGGCTACCTAGCTTTTGCTTTGTATGCATTGGCAAGAGTACGTGATTCATTGGGGATCCTCTTCTCGCTTCCCTTTTTCTCTCGTTCCAGGAGAATGGAATCTACGGGTACGGGACCTTTCAAAAGTTTGCTAAAAGCCTAAAAGGTTTCCACTTTCTTTTTTCTGGTCTGTTCGCATTGAATGGAGCACAAGTTCAGATGCCATTAATTATATACATGATCACATAATTATATAGACTGCAGTCTGTATGTGCACTGGAAGGGCGAGAATTACTATAAAGGACACTATTTTATCTTGTATTGCTGATTTGGTTTAGAGTTCTTGGTCTCAGGTCTGAAACAACAGTTAAAGGTTCTATATTTGATTAATTTCTTGGGAAATAGTAACATTTACGTATTTAAGGATCAAGTTCAGATTTGCCGGAGTCATTTCAAGGGAAAAATAATAATAAGAGGAAAAGTAAACGGGGGTAGCTAGTCGAAAAAACGCTACTGTTGATACTGGAATATTTACTTATTTAGGATCGGAATAATCTGCTTTCTTTTGGGCTGGCTGCTCAAAACCATGAATGGCATATCCTAACTTTGATGATTGCTGTGTTGTTTGTAGGGAACTGTGATACTGTTATTCCAACCGGCAGAAGAAGCAGGGAATGGAGCAAAACGAATGATAGAAGAGGGTGCTTTGGAGGACGTGGAGGCCATATTCGCAGCTCACGTATCTCATCAAATCCCAACCGGCATTGTTGGGTCGAGGCCCGGACCTCTTCTCGCCGGCTGTGGCTTCTTCAGAGCCGTCATTTCTGGCAACAAGGCTCGTCTTGATCCACTCTTGGCTGCTTCCGCTGCCGTCATCAGCTTACAGGGCATTGTCTCTCGAGAATCAGATCCACTAGATTCCCAGGTCTCGCCTCTCACACCTTCTAGTCCCAATTCTTAATTAATCTGTGTCGTCTTATTCGTGTATGTATATATATGTGCTGGTAACTCTCACTCACAATGTGCCTGACTTCATAACTCAGGTTGTCTCAGTGACTTCTTTAAACGGAGGCAACGATCTTGACATGATACCGGATAAAGTGGTCCTCGGTGGCACTTTCAGAGCTTTCTCTAACGCCAGTTTTTACCAGCTCCTTCAAAGAATAGAGCAGGTTAGCCCACCAATACATACACATACATAAATATATATATATATACTGATCTGAAATTAGGTAATAAGAATAAAAAGGGACCCGGTCATGAATACTTACTAATTTAGAGTACTAGAGTAAATAGGGAAGGAAGTAAGTCAAATTGCTTTGCATGGTTTAAAACAGGTGATTGTGGAACAAGCCCACGTGTACAGGTGCTGGGCAGAAGTGGACTTCTTCGAGAAGGAATACACCATTTATCCTCCAACAGTGAACAGTGATAGAACGTATGAACACGTGAAGAAGGTGGCGACGGATTTGCTGGGTGAAACGAATTTCAGGGTGGTGCCACCCATGATGGGCGCCGAAGACTTCTCCTTCTATACGGAGGTGGTGCCTGCCGCTTTCTTCTACATTGGCGTCAGGAACGAGACGTTGGGATCTATTCACACCGGACATTCTCCTCTTTTTATGATCGACGAAGATGTTCTTCCCATTGGCGCTGCTACTCATGCCGCTATTGCTGAGAGCTATCTCATTGAACATCACTGATTCTGCATATTTCATGGCTCCACTTTGCAACTTATTATTTCTCAACTTGTGCACAAAATTAGAATAGGAAAGTTACATTACCAAATCTTCCCCGCGCTCTGTGAAGCTTTCACTTGGGTTAATATACAGTCAAAACATCGCCCGTCCTGTGGTTATGTGGATATCCAGAAAATTTGTCGAAAGTTATTTTATATACATTTGATATCAAATTGTCAATGGCGTTCCAATTCTATTGATTCTGATGTAGATGTCCGGGAGTGTAAACTAATAGGCAGTTCAGGAAGTTGTGTATATTGTTTAGACCCAGATTATAAAGGTAAGACTTGATCGAATAATAGTACTCTCCCAAATATTCTTTTTTTTGTTACAAAAGTTTTAGAAAGAGAGCAGGTCACTTACGATCTAAAGGCAGGGCGAAGTTTTTTTTACTCCTAGGCGATATTAATATCGGTTAAGACTAGCCGTCTATTACTCTCAGGCGTAAACCTAGATACTCAAGAGTTAGGATATTTTTTTAAGAGCCGTGATTAGAATTATAATAAAATAATATTTTTTAAAAATTGAATACGCTCTAAATAATCGTATGTCTCACTCTTCGATAATTGAACCCATAGGTTACTCTCCCAAATATTCTCATTCATTTGTTGCCCCTTCGGAGATGAATCCAACTAGTAAATACTGTGATAGCCAGTGGCCCATGGGCATACGCCCCTCTCTCTCCCCTGTCCTTTTCATATGTATCGATTTAAAACACCTTCAATTCTTTACCAAAATTCTTATAAAAAAAAAAAAAACTTCAATTCTCACCTTAGTTTCTTTTCTTTTCTTTTTGACCTCTTTATATCTATCTCATATCCATCGTGTTGCCGCATTTTCACATGAATCACCTCGAGAGTGGAGAGTGTTTTTATTAAATTCAAATGATTAAGAGCAACAACTAAGCCAAACACCGACACACGACCAATCGGTTAATAAAAGGGACATGGAGAGAAGGCAGGGCATGTAAGTTAATGTATTCAGTTAATGGAGCCATTCAGAGATTTGGAAAGGCTTATATTTCGAAGCCTATTTCTATGCATAGTATTTGTACTTTGTGGAAAGAAACTAATGGGCATGTATAGAGAAGCTGAACTCTGTCCACATATACTTGGGACAACTTTTATGATTGTGATCTTTAATTGTGTTTGGCTCAACTAAAACTGAGAGGGGGAGGGGGCAGGGAGATAAAGGAAAGGAAGAAATTTTAATATTATATTGTTTGAATTGATGATGAGAGAGGGGATGAGAGATATTTTAATATTATATTGTTTAATTAATGAGGGGGGAGAAAATTTTCTTAAATTGATAACTATGAGATACGAAAGGGTTATTTTATAATATTAAAAAATATTATGAATATAATGATTAAAATAAAGTAAAAATTTAATTTTTTCTACAAATCCTCCTAATTTTCAAATATTAAAAATAGACAACTATGAGATACGAAAGGGATATTTTATAATATTAACAAATATTATGAATATAATGATCAAAATAAAATAAAAATTTAATTTTTTTCACAAATCCTCCCAATTTTGGAGGTACATCCTAAAAATTTTATAGTGCCAAACACAAGAAAATGGACAAAATTCCTCTCCTCACTTATAAATCTCTCTATCAAACACACCATAAGGGTGTAGGGTGTGTTTGGTATCAAGAATTAATTCTCTCACCTCTCCTTCGCTCCGCGTACAAACAAGCCCTAAGGAGAGGGAGGAAGAATTTTTCTGCTGTCTTCATTGAAATATATATGTTTTTTTTTTTGTTTACTTACATAATTGCCACAAAATATTTTTTCCACGTGACCTAGACAGTCTCACACCACAGACCACTACACCTCTTTCAAAGAACGTATATGGCCAGCAGCATACCCTCCGCAGCCAATTCTGCTTCAATTAATCTAATATGATTAAGTAGCCTTAACACCACACACACACACTAATTACACGTCTTCAAGTAGTTCTTCGCTCGTAACATGAATTGGTGGTTTAGCAGATCGACTTATTTTTTTTATCGAAACAAAATGTATGTATGTATATATATGTAGCAAAAGGCCAAGGTACATATAAGCGAAGCAAGCGAACATTATAGATCAACTGAATTAAGGAATTAATGCTGCATTCCCTCCAATCTGCTGAGAGCGAATTTCAAATCTTAATCCGATTCGTTCGCACGCGAAGTATAAGGTGGTAACAGATTTCGCAGCAAATGAAGGATTTGTTTGATTCAAGCGCCCACGATCATCTTGCTGGTGGTCGTATTATCAGCTTAAGTATTTAGCTAATAACTACTCATTTTCAGTGGCCAAAGAAAAAAGTTCATCCTTCTTTACCATTTTCAATTCCACGACTGATAATCACGCGATGATATAGGATTTATATTAATCAAAAGTTGTTGCCTTTTACTTTGTAAATCATTTTGGTGCCACCGTTTCAAGATTCATAGAAGGTAACCGTGTTTGTGAGATCGATCAATAGAGATCATAAAAGATAAGGCTGAATGCGCATGCAAACTTTATCGTTCATGCAATTTCTTTGCTAGTACAATAATTCAGATTCTCATTTGTATTCTTTGTGTGACCATATGAAAAAGGTGCAGCGCCCCAATGGATTACCCTTCATCTCAAAAGCGTTCATGTAATGAAAAAATACAGTCTTTTCTTTTTTTTTTGAGAAAACAAAGAAAGAAACCATACTGGTGAATTAAGACTTTAGGAGGATGAGAAAGAGAGATGTAGATATTTCAGAAAACGAAATGGACCACATGAAATGTGCTTTAAAAATGCAAAGAAAAACAAGGGGCATGCATGTGGGCGTTGGGAGGGTGGCCAGTAATACAGTAGTGGCAAATCCCAACACTACAATCAGATAATTGAAGGGACCCCTCTTCTTTCGTTTAGAGTTGATTTTTCCCTTTGTTTTGTTTTATCTTTTTTCCTTTTGTGTGTTACATTTTTATAAAGCCATACATTCCTTTACCATGAAAACAATGTTTCTTACCTAACTGGCCCCCGTCTTTGGTGGGCATGTCAGATCTTCAAACACGAGATCTTCAATCATCATCATGCGTATGCGTTACTTGTCCCAGTTGGGTTTCTCATTTTCAAATAAAGTCGCAACCAGACATATATGCAACATCTCCCTACGGATTTTACCACTTTTCTTTTTTCTCTTTTCAACATCAAATTAAACTATACCTATCTATATTGATTTCATTGTATATAACCAAGCCAAAGACCATGAAAGCAAACAGAGGATGATAATGTATATATATGTGTCCAAACACGTGAATGAAGAGATCGGGGACGATATTGATAATGATTTGTGGTTTTGTAGTTCAATTATGGATAACCATGCGATTACGGCATTTTCAAAACCCTGTCATATCATCAGCTTGTTTAATTAATTTCATAAAGTAGATTGTATTATTGGACCCATCCGAAGAATTAAGAGTTTTCTCCCAGTAGCTTGGGAAGTATAGTTTTTAACGATGACCAAAAGAAATTATGCGATAATATAAGTTACTCTGGAAATAGACGGAAAATGAACTCCGGATATATAGGGAGTATATCATTATCGATGAGTTGGCCCATCCTAAATTAAATCCAGCATTTGTCTCCATCAGAATCCGGGCTGAGATCCTCTCCCGTTCTTTAAACACACTACCCCACTTTGTTTCTTTCGGCCTTTGTTTCTGAAAAATGCCTAATAAGGTAAGAGGGTTGTTATAATACTAGTAATCCATATGTAGTGAATGTTGGGTTATAATTAATGGGAGTAGCTGATATGGTAATATTGAGATTAATATGTGGTCATATAAAAAAGAATAAAATTCATAATAAACCTATACGAATAGTCTCTATTATAGAGAAAATAGTTAAAAATTATTTGAGGTAGTCTAAACACGTATAAATAAAGCCATTGGATGACTAATGAGGAGGGGTAAATGAAGTAGTACGAAATCTTTCGAAAAAATAGTAAAAAATGACCTAAGAAAACACTGAGTTGTTGAAGTCACTTTTGGATTAATAATTTATCTAGTGATTTAAGGGTCAATGGAGCACACTAATATTATATCGAATAAAATTTGTTATTGTTGTTTTGTTTTTGATGAAAAGTTTATCGTCCTGCCACATGTTTCAATGGCAAGAGATGGCATGGCAGATGAACTGATGAAGGCGGAAAGGAATCTATTTCCGTCAGTATCCTGGTTTAGAAGTCACGTTTCAATTATCACCAAATCATCCCAATCAATGGAGCTAATCTTAATTCATTAATTAATCAGTCTCAGTGGATCGATCATTTCCCTTGTCAAATGGGAAAAGGAGGAGGGTAGGGTATGTGGTATAAACCAGAATGGATCCTTGTAAGCATCATTAACTAATTGGGGCACCGTGATCTGTCTTCTTTAGTAGAAAAATAAGCATTTTTAAGACTCTGATTTTGTCTCCCCGTGATCCAAAAACAGGGGTCATTAATTAGTCGACCAAAAAGAAACTTGGGCAGGAAGAGTGGAAGAGTACGGTGGGTGAAAAATATTTCAAATTCCCAGATATAGCAAAGGTTGGTTGGATGGGCCATGTCTTTGGAAATTCACATACAAACAAAAGAACAAGATTAAAGAGACATGGCCAGATTCAGGAGTGGGCCCAGAGAGCAAATCTGGGGAAATCTCGTATGACAGTGGCATGACCTAATTTAAACAGTATTCTCTCAAGATTATCCTTTTTATATCGTGGGAGAAGGTCCCACGTTTGGTAACTCAAAGTCAAAATGAATGTGGAAAAAGTTAACAGGTAATTTAAAAAAACAAAAAACAAATCATGACCTGCTTGATTGCTTAATTAACAGCCATGTCGTTGCAGAGATGCAAGAGGCAATAAATGTTGATTAATAATTAACAGGCATTTGGACTTTAACTCACTCTTTTAATTTGCGGCGTGGGAAAATTAGCATCCAAAGGGAAATTTGCATAAAGTAGATATATATTCAAGGCGGCCTTTTTTGCTTTTTTGAATTTCATGCATAAATGTGGTACCCTAGGCTAGGCGCATGTGATGTGATCTTTTGAGATAAAAGAAAGGACGATGAGTTAACTAGTGCCGTTTTTATTTTAAATTTGGCTTAATATATTTCTAATGACGTCAATAATTCTTTAATTTCTTAAGTCGTCCCTGGGAAATTAAACCTTGGTTTTTCAAGATTAAAAATATGGTCAAATATTTTTAAGTTTTCAAAAACATTTCATTTTTTGTTTTTTTAAAATTACTATAACATCATAAAAAAATAATATAATAATAAAAAATTCTCGCGACAACTAATAAGCTGTTTGTTGGTGCTTTGGGGTTAGCTGCCTTACCGTTTATAAATAAGAAAATATAAATTTAAACTTAAAATATACATTTATTAGATAATGTGGACATGTCGTCATGTTTTATAGTAAAATTTGTTATTATATACTGTTTCTTCTTCTTCTTCTTTTTTGTGATTATGCTCTTTTTTGAGGTTTCATAAGTTTTCCTCTTTCCCGCGACAACGTTTTTAATATAATCTACGGCCATAGAAGTGTGACTGTGTTCATTGTGGCATATAGTAGCTCATCAACCGGGTGAAATATCACTTAGTTGGTTTGATTACATGATAAATAAATAGTCATGATCAAAGAAGATCAGATTTTATATGTAGTTAGAGAGTGCCAACTTGATTTGATTTGACTCCTAAATGATCGATGAGACAAAATTTAGCTAATTAAGAATATAATCCTTATGACGTTGACCTGGGATAGAGGTGTTGGGCTTGTGTGTTTATCTCTGATTAGCTTAAGTTTATGAGGATCCTATTCATATTTTACCTGGGACAGAAACTGTGATGATGCCAAAGGAATCGAATTTAATTAAGATGGTTAATAAGAATTAGCTATACATATTTTGATCCGGGCTACAAAACCAACCTTTGTTCGTAACGTTACCAATCAACAAAACCTGGTAAGAGTATCAGACCTAAAAGGAAAACTCGTGACGACAGATACAAATACATACGCGTGTCTGGAAGACTTGTATATTTTGGACGAAACTCAAAGCATAGTGAACAGGTATGTTTGGAAATATGTTTTTTTGCATTGGAGGGAGAAGTAAAGAAAACATATGGCAGGCTTTACACTTAAGTTGTTATTCTGTGTACCGTGTTGCGTTCGTCTTATAGAAACACTATGATGAAATGATGTGCCATTCCATGAAGAGAACAAACAGGAGGGGGACGAGAGAAGCAGGAATTGAACAGAGAGTATAGCATAAAGAAGATAAAAGAACAAGAAATGGATGGCGATGTGATCAGACGGTCAATGTGAAACCACGTTAGGACATAATGATCTTGCTGATTGTCAGACGTATGATTGGGTCTAAGCACGAAAGGGGCAACACGTGGCAGACAGGAGATGGGGCCCGCACTTGAGTGTGAATAAAAGGAAGACTTTGTGCTACGTATGAATGTGGACAAGCTCGATAGGCAACAGATTCGAAAATATGGGATGAGATCTATATCCCTATGCCAAACATGCCCCACCCAAAGATTATCTTTGCTCCCATCCACCTCCTCATCTCAATCATTTCCCACACACACACACGCATATCTATATAAACATATACTTCTCTCTGCATCAACGTGACACATATATGAGAAGAGAATTCCAGCAAAATTATATTACTTGTATCAAAATAAAGCAAGTATTTGTCCATTATAAGTGTCCTGTATGGAGTTAAATTCTAATAGAATTATGGTTGAGTATGACAGTCATATGAATACAGAGCACTGTGCTTAGTGTGAAGAATAATAAGATAAGGGGGATGTGAAGACAAAGAGGGCCACCGATGCAGAGGGAAGAGGAAAAGCAATAGCAGTTTAATCAGTTAAATTAGAAAGGATGGGCCACGCCCAAAATCAAAGTCGTAACTTTGGTCATGATGATGATGATGATAATGATGATGATGATGATGGAATCAAAGATCTTGAGATTTTGGTAGGCAATCAAATAAAATCCAAGAGAGAAAGCATCGATCAGGGCCATTGTGTTGGAGTGTGTGGTGGTTGTACCCACGCTATAGGGCGAATCTATAGAGATTTATCGTCCGAGCCTACATATATATATATTACATTAATACGTACATCAGTAAGATAAGAATAAGAATAAGAATACTTCCTATCAATAGATTAATTTAATTTTCATGTATGGCGGTAAAAAAAAACAATTTTTTTGTACAGAAAGTCAAAGTATAGCCCTAACCATTGTGGTGTTTCTCATGCATCCGTCCACTTCTACAAAAGGGCACTTCATAAATTGCCACCTCTCTGGCATTGCCATTCATCTTTTCATTCCCTCTCTCTGTTTTTTTTTTGTTTTTCTTTTGTGTGTGTGCAAATAGCTGGCCTAGGCGGTTCCTCTCCTGTACTGCAAAGTAAAGAAGAGAAAGAGAGAGGGCAAAAAAGAGAATAAAGAGTGGGCTATGGGACCTACGGGATCGGTATTTCATTCCTAGAATACAACTACTCGGTGAATATATATTACTTGGTTTGTGTTGAGTAGCAATGCCCATATCCAGCAAGAGAGAGAGAGAGAGAGAGAGAGAGAGAATGGCGGTTGAATCGGAGGAGGTGGTGGTTGGCCGGAGAGAGGAAGAGCATTTTCACGTGCTGGCGGTGGATGACAGTGTCATCGACAGGAAGCTTTTGGAGAGGCTGCTTATAGTTTCTTCATGCAAAGGTAGGTGTCAAGTTCTTGTAGATATATTGCTATAATCCCAACCATATCTGAGGATTGTGTTTAATTATATATCATGAATTATGCAGTGACGTGCGTGGACTCTGGGGATAAAGCTTTGAAGTACCTGGGTCTGCTCGATGACCTTCACAATATTAAAGCTTCCTCCTCTCCCCATTCGCCTCATCAATCGCCCCAGCGTGAGGTATTTTATTTAATCTTCTTCTTCTGCTGCTGCTCTCTGTTGTTTTGTAACTGCCACGTTTTAGCCTCCTATAGCCGTGGCCTATATTTATATTTATATTTATATATATATATAAATCACTCTTCTGCCAAAACAGAAGTTTTAAAGAAGATGAGTATCCGTCGTACGTCCTATACAAGTCTTGAGTCTCCAGTCAATAGCAGTTCTTCCCTTTTTTCTAA
The DNA here is from genome assembly GCA_037074615.1 of Leucaena leucocephala. NCBI lineage: Eukaryota > Viridiplantae > Streptophyta > Magnoliopsida > Fabales > Fabaceae > Leucaena > Leucaena leucocephala. The sequence goes on along the minus strand of CM073517.1, from coordinate 1,735,716 downwards.
GTCAAAAAAGTTCAAGCTAGTTTTAGAATATACCTGCCTCGAAAATAAAACTAAGCATGAGGTATAGAGAAATACTGAAGATCTTAATGGAAAATGCATTTGAATCTGCAACCACTAGATAGTTATTTTGATCATCATATATATATGGGGGAGATTTTTTCAAGTTCTAGAGGGGGTAGCCCAATGTTGTGATAGGTGGTGGGTGGGTGGGGATGGATAGACGATATCATGTGGGAAACAGTAAATAACAACAAGTGTTAAATGTGAAATGCAGGGTACAAAAGTGAATATGATCATGACTGATTACTGCATGCCTGGCATGAGTGGTTATGATTTGCTTAAACGACTCAAGGTCTTACTCTTCCACCACATTAATTCTCTCTACATTTATATCTCTTTATATATAATTGTATTCTTGACTATATCAACCACCACATGTCCACTTCCCTTCATTTCATTCAATTCTACTTACACTCGACCATCTTCATCTTCTCTTCAAAGTTCCCACCACAGCATTCTCACCATTTTCTTTCAAATCATGAATGCCCCCACTTCAGTAAAGACTAAGAACTTGAAGAGAATTATAAAAGAAGAAGTTTCCAATTCAAAATCAAAGATTATCGCTCTCGTACGTCTTTTGTTTAGTTTTTATTCTGTACGTATGTGGTCTTCAATTTGCTTCCCCTCTTATGTTGACTTTGCTTACTGCTGCAGGGATCTCCTTGGAAAGATATACCAGTCGTCATTATGTCATCAGAAAATGTGCCTTCAAGAATCAGCATGTGAGAACGTTATTATTATTATTACTCCCTATTAATTATTTCTCTTTTTCTATCCAAAGATCACATCTTCCCACAGACTTAATTAATTAACCAAACCTTTTGAAAACGGTTCACCGTGGTTTTAGCTGCATTTTAGTTCATAGAAAAAGGCATTGGATATATCAACTATATGTATAATTATCAAGCAGGTTTTTGCCTAAACTATAAAGTGAAATGTTGTGTTATATATGATTAATTAGGTGCCGGGAAGGAGGGGCAGAGGAGTTTCTATTGAAGCCGCTCCAGTTATCGGATTTGAAGAAGCTTCAGCCCTACTTCCTGAAATTCCCCGACAAATCCATATCTACCGACAAGGATAACGATCAGGACGATAACTATAATAATAACTGTAATAATATCAGCAAACGAAAGGCCACGTCAACCGAACCTACGGAGAGATCAAGATCCAAAATGAAAGAATTAGGGGTTGTGTGAATGCAAAAATGCAGTAATTTTCACCTCAAGAGGTTAATTACTGAATTTGTAGAGCCTAGTAACATCGCAGCTATATATATATATATATATATATATATATATATATATATATATGCAAATCCATATTGATCTCTCTCTCTCCCTATATATATATATATATATATATATATATATGCAAATCCAAATATATTTGAGTGCTTTCTGAACGATCAGATAACCACATGAATTTCCTTCTGCGGGTGTCTACCGCTAAATCACTGAGACTTTCACTGGGCATTTAGAAGGAACACCGCGTAACCCATTCTTCTCTCAGTACCAGCATTATTAACATATTTCATGAAAACCTTCACTTACTCGGCTTTCTAATCCACACATATCCATTTCATCAGCCATAGGCAATGAACCCTATACATATAATCCATGTTGTTTTATTCCAAATTTTAGTTTGATTTTTATGCTTTAAAAATTTACGGAGTTCAACATAAATTACATTATTTATGACTTATTTATATTATATATTGATATCTTGAATAGCTTTTAAATTTGTCTATATTATTAAAATTTCATCAATGTATTATATTCTGACAATATAATCAACCATGGGTCTCTTAGAATCGTAGATATGTATTCTTTTATTTATCTTATAAAATAGATAAAAATGAATACTAAAATAATGTATGTACCCGTATATATTCTATATTTTTATGTCAAGTGGTTTGAATGGATAATTGACTTGGATATATGGCTGTCGATTTATGTTGTCAAAATAGCCACAATATATGTATTCTTGGTAAAAAAAAAGAAACTAATATGTAAAGCAAATAAAAGATATCATATCTATGCGTCCTTACAAATTTCAAAGTATTGTTCTTCGGATGCATGAAGATCGAAGACCACAAAGCAATCGTGGCCTCGCTTAGTTATTAAATTTAGAAAGATTGTTTAAATTTTATGTTGATATCGTACGTTTTATGTCTGTCTTTAAATTTTATGTCTCAAAAAACTATAGTTAAAAGATTTTTCATTTTTTTCAAAAAACTGATAATGTAGATATTTCGGATGAAATATAAAGATATATGATCTAAATTACTTACTTAAAAAATAGATCAAATATTGGTAAGAATCCAACTTTTCATGAGAATACGTGGTATGTGTGCCCTCAGACTCTGATTATAAAGGAATGAGAATTTTTTTGAGCGAGCCTCCTTTTGTTAATCATTCCGCGCAGAGGGGTTACTATGAAATGGGGCGTCTATCGTTAAAGTAATAATTTTACGTAAAGATACATACTATTTTATTCACCAGACTTTTTAACTCGTAAGGGAATATTGAAATCAAGGGAGGAAATCCTCTTCTATAGAAAACACTACTCTTTTCTTGATGCAATAGAACGGCCACACCTATTATATTTAAACATAAAAAGATTCAGAATCTTTTACCCAAAAGAAAGAACAAGATTCAGAAGCTACTATACTTGATATTTTTTATTTAACTGAAAGCAGTGGTCTAAAGCATGATATGATATATTATTAAATGGAGGTTATTTCTCCCAATTAGGGTAATCCTGTCGGCTTAATATAACTTTGACACCTTTTGCACCCTGAATCCTACTACCCATCAATGAAATAAAAATTTAGCTATGTGCGAAGTTAAAACAAGCGCATTTTACACGGGCATCAAGAGATACACAAATTCAAAACCCATCTCCCCAAATATTATTTTACTTTTTTTCAGTTCCAAGACTTCAAGGCCATGACTTTTACAATATCACACTAAATAGTAAACACTACCATCGATGACAAAAGTTTGACGGGGAAGAAAAACACACCCCAAATTGTAGCACTGATGCTCATTGCTGTACTTTTTGTTTCTGAAAAAAAAAATCTCTTCCAGTTCAACAGTCTTAAAGCTACTTGTAGCAACTTGTTAGAAATACGACTCAACTAAATCTCAGGCCCTCATCTTTCTGGGGAAGGTTAAGCACTAAGTGGGATTTACCTGTCGAAGAAATATTCGATTCTTTAAACATGGAATTCAGAGACTAAATCCGTACTCCTTCGGTCAATCGAGCCAAACAATTCCTGTTGGCGTAAGACTCTCTCAAACTGCAAATATTTGAGGTATAAGTATGATGGATCTACAGCCCCCACGACACAACAAAAATGCAGCATTTAGCTATATATTAATTTTATCAATTTAGTAATCAACGCCTTGAACACCCAACTATTTTAAGGCGGTTTTCTTAGTCAAATAGACTTTTAACCACGAACAAAAATTCGAAAATTGCATATACACATGCAATTATGGAGAAATTGAAAAAAGTCCACCTAGTTTCCGAGCAGCGATGTCAAAAGTGCCAAAACGGCGATGATAATCATGATATTTAGAAAATAGTTAGACTGTAGAGGCTTATCTGGGCTTCCGCCAATTGCCTCGTACTCGGCTCGAATCTTCTGTCTCATAGCATCCGACAGCTCTCTCTGCAATTCAAATAGGCAAACAAGTGAATTTATTCTCCAATCCTTCATTAAGACTTCCAAATTTGAGATCACTGGGTTTGAAGATAGCTTCGTCTTTGATTTACTAAAAGACACTGACACAAGAAAAAACCATTCTTGTTTCTACTCTCGCAACAAACAAGGAGAGGTAAAACTAAACAATATGTAGATATAAAATTTCCATTTCAAGAATCCTACATTCAGAAAAGTTCTAAATCATCTTCGACTAAAAATAAGAACTCCTAAACCTTCTACAACCATCAATAAAACGAATATTCAAATTTGACGAGTTTTGCAAGGTTACAACCTTTCCAGTCGAGTATTTGGCTGCTTCAAACTTCTCTGGCTCAGGTTTTGGAGAACCGCCATCAATGACAATACCCTACAAACCAGACGCCACAGGAAGCCATTATTATCGCATCTAACTCAATCATTTATGTCGTTATTGGGACTCAGATAGCAAGTAGTAAAAGTAACCAAAAGTTATGTGATATCTTCTTGGGATCGGCGCGGCTTGGGAGACAACTGTAGCATACGCAAGCTAAGGTTCAAATAATATTGACTAAAAAGTAACCTAAAATGAACAGACCTCAGGAGGATCAAATTTGGCTCCAAGATTGCTAAGTTTGGCGTGGGCTTCAGCATAATCTTTAAAGAACGCTTCCTGATCTTCAGCATATTTCTCAGCATAGACCTGCACATTTTTCAGAGTTAAATTCTGAATCATAACAGCCATGATCAATAAAAACAATCAGTTCACCTTAAAAGACGGATCCTCAAAAAGAGCAGCATCAGTTGGCAAGACCAATAGTTCTTCATCCTTTCTTTCTTTGATATCCTATATGAAGAAACAACAGTTAAAAAATGGAAATTGATCGTCCCAACCGACTTCCTCCCCTCCAACATCCTCTCTCGTAGAAACAAAACGGAATACAGGTCCCTGACCTTGAAGTAAGAGTTGTCAAACTTCAACCATTGCACTGTCCAGGATTGCCCCCCAGGTTCTCCTGGTCCATCTTTCTGTTGAGAAAATGAACAAGGACTTCAAAATTGTTGTTAGTTCTGTTAACGTTTTCAATTTCTAAATCTTGTGGAGGAAAAAGACCGATAATATACCGTATACTTGGTCTCTGGCTTGCCCCAGCCACTACGTTCTGGTCGAGACCGCCCCAGTGTGTGGGCACCAGATAGTGCAACTATTTCCTGCACATCCAGCAACTTGATAATCAAGATCACAGTCATATTGATTGCATCCAAACATGCCAGATAGAATTGAAGTTACCCTGTCATTCAAACCCATTCTGTAAAAAACTTGCCGTAAATGATCAGCAGGTGAAGGGGGGCCGGCATCTAGACACAGAATAGTTCTTAAGTAAGGTGGTTTAGCATGTTGGAAAAATAATGAATGATTCATAGGACCCAAACTGCAGAGCATTAAGCCCCCAAGGATCCATGTGAAATAAGAGGCATGATCATAAAAGACTACGTTATTTGATAATCTCCATGCGAATGGATGTTTACAAACCAATTACATATAAATAGCAATGCAATATTTTAAGAAAGCAGAAAAAATGAGAAAGGACGGGTGGTAGTATCTGCTTGAATATTCAACCCCCCCCCCCTCCCTCCCAACACCCAAAAGCAGTCTGAAGAGCCAATGGAACAGAAATAAGATTAAACGTACATCAAAGAAAAGCCAAATTTTATTATTTGTTGCATTGTGAATGGATGGCTATGTTTTCCGTTATTGACTAGAGTTTTCAATTCCAGAATCATAAAAAAAAATTAAAGATTTTTGGTTTTCAATTCAACCAACCAGGAAGTCTGCCTTCTTCAGGACAGTTATCAGGTCCTGAGACATCAAGTCTTCCATACTTCACAGGGATTTTTGGTCCACCAGCCTCCTGAAATTTCCAAGGAAGTGGTCAGTGACATTATCTTTTAATAAATAATAGCCCATAGTTAATCCTGAACATTAAAACGACTGAGGCAACCTCCACAGCAGTAGCTGCAGCTAGCTGAAATAAATCAGCATATGTCAGACCAGAGTACTGGTCTTTGATTGGCTGGAGAAGTTTCAATGCATTAACAAGCCCTGAAATAGTAGTTCATCAGGCAATATAACTATCAACCAAATGTAGAAACAGTCATTGTTAAATAATCATACCAGCATTGGCTGCATGTTTCAGTTCAACTTCAAATCTTAAGCTCCCGTTAGCTCCACCTCTTTGTGGCCACTCCTCAATACTTTTATTGTAAGTACCAGCATCATGCCATCCCAAGCGGATCTATCAGATAAAAACATACAGTAGTTATTGAAATGAACGAAAACAAAGGAAAGTTTTAAACAAGTAGAACCTGTCTTGAAGCCCCAACAGACTACATCATAAATCAAACAAATAAGTTTCCAAGTTCCAGCCACTATGCAGCCAAACTTAATATATTACTCTGTCGAGTTCTAAAGAATTTAGTGATAGCATTTTAGGGGGAAATGTGATGATAAAAATACAGAAACTAAATAAGCTATCAATTCCAACTTTAACGTTTTCTCGTCTTTTAGAATGTTTCCTTAAGGAGAAAATACAAGTGGAAGTGCAGAAGCAAATTTGATTAGAACTTCAGTGACCGTAAAACTCCTTGACAAGATCATATCGATATCTTTTCGGGATAATATTTCTCAATAGTAATGACTCAGAAAAATATGGATCCAAATTTAAAAATGGAAAGCGATTCGCCTTTGATCGCTACATGAATTGGACTGAGCATTACCAGAATTGGATGGCAGAACTTAGTCTTGAGCAGCTGTCTGATGTCTTCTCTTGCACTCCTCAATTGATCAGGATTAGACGCGAATGACTTGGGCGCAGACACTGTGCTATATCCTCCATTTGATAAACGGACCCGTACTCCTCGCTGAGCCTGAGAATCAATCAATGGCAAAGTCGTACTTAGTTTAAACACACAGACAGACAAACAATGGGAACAGAGTCAAAGAGATGGAAACCTGATTGAGAAAGAGGTGAGAAATGGGAGAAGAGGATGTTAAGCATTTGAGGGTAGAGAGAGAAGTAGAAGCGGAAGAAGCGAGTGGGAAGGAGGGTGAGGTGCGGGAGGGTATAATGAAAGGAGAAGAAGCGAGAGCAGCCATTTTAGTTGGAGACAGTTGAGGAAGGAAGGAGGGTGAACGCGTGAGGGACGCACGCTCAGCCATTTTTGGATGATGTCCTTTCTGCGGCTGATAGCGCGCTCTACCAGCCTGCCACGCCTCTGCTCTTTTCAGTTTAGACATCCCATCCCATCCATCAAATCTGATATCCCTCCCAATTTCGCGATCTCATCCTATCCCCAAGCGACGTGTCAATTATTCTTATCCTTCTTCTTTTTTTCTTGAACAAAAATTAATGTGACAGGCCTAGGCTTAAATTGCTTTGTCATATATGGTCTGGGCCAAGGCTTGTGCATGTGAGGTTCTCATTAAAGCCCGCACTGATTCGACCCTTCGGCGTTGGTTTAAGCAGTTCAGGGGATGACCAACGAGGGTTAATCTAAATGATAAACGATTTGGTATCGTTTAAGTGAGGTATCGAGTTTGAGTATTAGTGTATGCAGAAAATTCTCGTTAGAAGACTCATCTACAATAGTCAGGTGTACGACGCGGGTCAGATCCGAATATAGTCGAGGCGAACATCGGGTGAATTAGGTAGGAAAAAAAAAAGCCTTTAAGGGATGCGTGATTTAATTACTTACTAAAAATTATGAATAACAAGTTTGTGCATGTATGTGCATAGAGATATATCAAATGGCATTGATTAATTCTACTTAAAATTATTCTCAGTTCGTTAATTGAATTCACACAGAACGATTTTTTTTTTTAAAAAAAAAACATTGCTAGATGACCTAACTCTCTGAGTTTGTGCATTTTGATTATGCAGAATGCGTATGCAGTATTTGATGGTTGCAAGACCTACATAACAAGCTCTTACGTAAATGACTTATAATTTGCTAAACGTAAAACATAAAAGCAGCTCTTGAGTGGTTGGTTTTGGTTTGTATAATTTAATATATGAATAAATTATTAATTGCGTCACAATCAATCAATTATCCAGAAACTATAAGAAACGGATAAGTGGTCTCTGTCAGATGAAATTGTTCGTACCAGAATGCTCATTTTTTATTAGAATGTGACAATCAGCGCCTGTGGATACCAATAAATAATGGAAACTTGTGGAGCTGGAGGATACGCGCGGGCTCTTGCGGAGCAGAAGAGGAATAGGGAGTCAAATGCCAAAGCAAAAGACAAGGCAAGGCCATCGGAATAATAATAACCATATAATAAAAACAAGATGCAACGCACTACGCCAGATTATTAATCAGGCACAAGAGTTGAGTACGGCGGAGTGCGCGAGGAGGGCTAAGATGAGCAAGAACTATGCGTTCGATTCGGAGGAGGCGTCGGCAATGGTGAGCCGACTGAGAGCCACCTTCGATTCCGGCAAAACTCGGAGCTATCGCTGGAGAGCTTCCCAGTTGGAGGCTCTCATCACTCTGACGGATCAAAAGCAGCACCGCATCGTTCAAGCTCTTCAAGCCGACCTCTCAAAGCCAGAAACTGAAGCCTTCGTCCACGAGGTTTTGTTCTCCTTCCCTCCCTCCCTCCCTCTCTTAAGTTTCCGGAGAGTTTAAATTAAATTGTTCTTTTCCTCTCTATGCTCCTTTGGTTCCTCTTCTGGTTTCTTCAGTAACCCAGTAGTTCGGGTTATTTATAAGCTGCCTAGTTGAATAGCAATTAATATCCAAATCTTAAAAGTGCTATATTATAATTATAATTATATATAGAGAGAGAAATTCTAAAGGCGCCTGTGACATTAATTGAGGGTGTTACATACGTGATATGATAAATCAATAACATGGCCATTTGCGCTACGTTGCCTCTCTGAAAGTGTGCGCAGCTTAGATGGCATCATTTACAAACTCCTCGTTTTCATTGCGCATGTGTTTTGCATTCCTGCAGTCTTCAACTATTGTTTTATCTGAACCAGATTGCGAGTATTTTTGCCGATTTTGTTATTTTGTAATAGGGAAAAAGGCTCATGAACTCAAGTCTCTCTATTCAAGGTACTCCCGCTTTTTAATCAAGTCAGGAGATATGTATGGACAAAAATCAGGAGATGCGTAATTTTTAATTCATTATTTAAAATTTAAAAGTTAAAAATCATTGTTCTATTTTAGTTTTGGGGCAAAAAAGCACACAGTTTGAGTATTTAAATTTTATCCTCTTCATATATGAAACTATATATGTACATAGAATAAAAGCAAATTAAGGTCGTATCATATCTGGCTAAATCAAAATGACTAAGATATATTATTGATAGCTTTCGTAGTTGGGCCATCAACTCATCGAGTTTGGTGATTTGAGTCCTGTCCACGAACAGAAAGTATCTAATTTTTACTGCCATATCCATCTTCCTTGCCCTTGGATGTGAAAGTCGTAATAAATGCCATGCATGTTGATTGCCCCAAAAAAATGTTCATCTATTGTGAAGGCTTCTACTAGTGCTCATTTTGACTCTGATTTTGCGGACAAAATTTTATTTGAGCTAGGCATATAATTAATACAGTCCATATCATACTTTTTTGTAAAACATATTATAATAATATAAATTATTTTTAAATATTTATATTTTTTATTTTTTAAACTAATTTATAGATATATATACTATATACTATAATTAAGTTATTTATTTATTTTTAAAAAATTAGTCAACTGGGTTATTAAGGAACGGAGGGAGCAGGGAGTAATGAACATATGAAGTAATGAATAGACCCGAGGTGCTTCATTTATCCTTAAAGAACTTATTACTAGCTTACTATAGAAGAATAAATATATTACCTTTAGTCCTAATTATAAAAAATTAATTGATTTTTTTAGATAGATACGTGAAGCTATATAAATTAATTAATTATAATTGATACAGGAACTAATTAACTGATTTTAATAAATTAAAATATATATAATATGAATTTATTTTGAATGGTTAGATTTAATCAAAATTAATTAATTTATCTGTCTTCTTATACTCTATAAAAAAATTTAACTAGTTCTTATAATTAAGATCAGATGACAGTTTGAAACGTTGACTTCTAGGCACACACTCTGGATTTGATAATTATATTCTATTTCTCTTATCATGAATATAAGAGATAATTGATTGTTTTTATAAAAATTAAAAAATTTAAATAAATCAGTTAATTATGAATAAATTTAATATCTTAAGATGAATTCATATTATATATTATTTATCTATCTAAATTAATCTATTAGATACAATTAATTGATTAATATACTTTTTTTACCTATCTAAAAAAATAACTAGTTTATATTTATCAAGGGAGGAGGAGAACAATATGAAAGTACATTTGAAGTTTTTTCTAATTTTCAGCCTGCACACGTGTGAACTGTTTTTTTTTTCCCTCTTCCCGGTTTGGCTGGAGTTGTAAGTCTTGAGATGATATGGTTTTCTTCACTTTTAAGTATATGATGTATGTAAGTAAACAGATGAGAGCGGATGCGTATAAGTTACAAAATCACAACAACTGGGGCGAACTTCGCCTGAGTGGTGACGCCCAATTAATACCGCAAAGCCGGTGTGGGCACAACAAGTTTTATTTAAAGTGTCTTATTTGGTTATTAGAAAACTTTTTTACTCGAAAGTCGAAACAGTTCCCTTATTATAATAGAATAGAGTCAAAGATTCACCGTTTATTTTGATATGTATGGAGCCTTTCTCACGGTTTCATTGATATAACCTTTTTTTTTTAATAAAAAACCTAAATTAGTTTTGGGTCTGAAATAATAAAAGAAAAAAGATGTGAGGACTTATCCAAAAAGCAACTTTGATCTGGAGACCCGACATTAATATTTTTATAAAAAAAAAAATTTGACCTGGGGAAGATTTCCCACCCTCTAGCAAAGCAAATCTCCTCGCCAACCTTCGCTCCCTCGACATCGCGTGACAAACACTCTCCTCGTCATAGTCTACGAGGAGTTTCCTATATAGTCACGCCAGAGATTATCTGAGATCGATACCACGACGCCTTCGTGGCCCGCGTAGCGTTTTCTTATTTCCTTCCCTGCTGTGAAGCTAATCCAATTCAACCTACAGAGATATTATATCAAGCGCTAGTTCAATTTTCTCGCATTGTCGGAGAGCGAAGCAATCCTCTCTCTTTTTCTGTGATTCCGGGCGGTTGTGTTTGCTGTCGCTGATAATGTCGTCTGAGGAGTCAAAGAAAGTGTTCGATGCTGAAGCAGCGGTTTTGCTCGTGGACGAGCTTAGGGGCTCCTTCGCTTGTGGCAGGACGCGAAGTTACGATTGGAGAGTTTCGCAGTTGAAGGCCCTTTCTAAGTTGGTCGATGATCGCGAGCAACAGATTATCGAAGCTCTCCGCTCCGATCTATCCAAGCCCCCACTTGAAACCGTCGCCTACGAGGTATCCTATATGACAAACTATCCATGTTTGATAGCCATTCATCTCTTTCTTTATTCCCCCTATTTTCTACTTTCTAAATAGTCTCTTGTTCTTCACATTTTCCTGTTTTAAACTTGGTGATGACTTGGTCTCGCTAGAAATTCTGTTTGGTCAAAATTGTTCAATTGTGCTTTTGGATTCGATATGTTCATTTATTCTGCATGGTCCGATTTTACGGGAAGTTTAATCTTGATGTTTGTTCAGCTTTAATTACACGTCATTTGAATTTGTCTGCTGTCCTTCCTCATCATAAATTTTACAGTGGGTTCCATTCCTTCTAACATTTTTTTATACTCATCTCTTGTCATTGGGATACTAAATTTATCTGTGTGCTTATGCTATAACGGAATTAGGAGAATTCTTTTCGTGAAATGGTCTACTTGGCGGTAGCCACAAAAAATATTAGTACTATTTGGGTGGCAGGTGTGAGAATTAATGGCGCTCTCTTCGGGGTGGGCCAATCATATGGTCCTCTCATGTTTCAACATTGCCTCTGATAGGTCGCTTGAGGTCTTAAATTTATTGCAACGATGAGGGAAGTGATTCTAGAAGTATTTTCACAGGATGTTTCAGTTGACGTTCAAGTCGTGCATCTCGATATTAGTCTCTGTCACGCTGGTTGAATTTCCTCTTTTTCCTTTTTAGCTTTTGTTTGGATGTGCCTTATTTAGGTGTTCCCGCGTGAGTGTGTGACCACATATGTAGATGCGCATTTCTTAACTTGATTAGGAGTTCACTTTCGAGGTCAGTTATGCATTGAGACGCCGCTGGTTATATGGTATGTAATCCGATTATTCAACGAAGTATGTCCAACTAGTTCGGCTGGTAGCTATCAAGAGCAATTCCATGTGCAAACTGCATACAATGTGTGCCTATGTAAAGTGGAAAGTTCTCATATTTTGTGAAGATTCCAGAAGGCTTGCTTGCTCTATAGCTCTGATATTCACATGAAACGTCTTATGCAATCAGCACAATGTATAAAAAACGATATTCGTCCTCTTCTAACTGAGAATTTGACGTGCCACGCAGATTGCTATGCTGAAAAATTCATGTAAAGTTGCACTGAAAGAACTAAAACATTGGATGAAGCCGGAGAAGGTAGTTTTCTGTAGTTCTTTCACAGATAAGGACAGTCGGATGTTTAGCTGTATGATTCTTTGGCATATTTTTTTTGTTTATGACGCTAGTTTTCTTTAAATGCAGGTCAAAACTTCAATCACTACTTTTCCTTCTTCAGCAGAAATAGTGTCTGAACCTCTGGGGGTTGTGTTAATCATCTCGGCATGGAATTATCCATTTTGTATGTTGATATTTGACTTTGTTTTGTCTTTTCTTTTATTTTTCTAAATGTTTCTGAGGTGACATTTCCGCTTTTGCTTTTCACAAAGCTCTTTCTTTTAAAGAATCTTTCATGATGATATTTTTTACTCCTATATCTGTCTTTTCAGTGTTATCACTTGATCCAGTCATTGGAGCAATTGCAGCTGGTAATGCGGTGGTGCTTAAACCATCAGAAATTGCTCCAGCCACATCATCACTGCTGGCAAAATTGTTGGAGGAGTACATGGATAATGCATCTATAAAGGTTGTTGAGGGGGCAGTCGATGAAACATCTGCTCTGCTGCAGCAGAAGTGGGACAAAATTTTCTATACAGGTTTATCTTATTGCCATTATTTTGATTCCTTGGTGATTTTAGAATTCTGAAATGATTTACTGTTAAAATGCTTTACAATTACTTCCTTTTATGTTAATACATGCAGCTCTTCTGACAATCCAGGCCACTGGATCATGGATGGTTAATTGATAATTTCCTTTCCCTCATTGGAATTAGTTTTTTGGCCATCATTTGAATGTTTAACATTAACAAGAGAAAAAAGGATGATTGTTACCAAAACAAAAGGGATGGTGAAATGAAAGAATTTTTACCCGTTGTCACAATAAGTGTCTGATTGTATATTTACTTAATTATTTGACATTAAGATTTGACAAAATAGAGAGCTTAAAAAAACGAAGGTTGGAGGACTTGTTGATGGATTTGGGAGGTTTGCTGAAAACCCCTCATTTACCTTAGAAAATATGTATATGACTTCTATTTGGTGCGATGCGCACTGTTTCTGATATGGAAATGGGAAGCGATTGGACATCTCTTCTCCACTTAAAAGTTTTGTGTGGACGTTCTTCTTAGTCCTGCTTTCAGGCTGTCTTGTCATTTCTGACTTGAGGGTATCTTAATCCTTCAACAAGTTGTACTTTCTTCTCTCTAATAAACTTTCTTCTTTTGTTCTCTCTCTCTCTACACACCCTGTTCTACTAATTTATGACAGGAGTCATTCTGTGATAAAATGGCCCGGAATATTGTATAACCCTTGGATTTGTAGGTAATGGAAGAGTGGGACGCATAGTGATGGCTGCCGCCGCAAAACACCTTACGCCAGTTGTTCTGGAGCTTGGAGGGAAATCTCCAGTTGTTGTTGATTCAGATATCAATTTACGAGTATAGACTGGGCCATTTTTATTTTCACTTGCTGTCGCCTGAGCTTCCTTTCATGTTATATGTAACTTAAATTAATTTGTATTGACAAGGTAGCAGCTAGACGGATAATTGCAGGCAAGTGGGCTTGCAACAATGGACAAGCCTGCATTTCTCCAGATTACATTCTAACAACAAAAGACTTTGCCCCGAAGTTGGTAAGAGGTTTACTCAACACGCAGTTAGAATTTCGAATCTATGTCTTTGTTTATTTTTTTTTGGTGCCTCTTTTTTCTAGATTGATGCCCTAAAGACTGAATTGGAGAAATTTTATGGAGAAAACCAATTAGAATCAAAGGATTTGTCTCGCATTGTGAATTCGAATCACTTTGGTCGCTTGACAAAGCTTTTGGAGGATGATAAGGTCGTTGGTAAGATTGTTTACGGAGGGGAAAAGGATGAAAGCAAATTGTAAGCTTTCTCTGCTTTCTATCTTATTGAAAAGTTCTGGTTTAGTGAATTGAAATGAGCTACGGATCTTGATATCAACAGGAGGATTGCTCCCACTATCTTATTGGATGCTCCTCAAAATTCTCTGATAATGAAGGAGGAGATATTTGGTCCTTTACTACCCATTATCACGGTAATAATCAAGTTACTAAGTTGATTGTTTCTTTCAATAATGTTAGATGAACAATATGAATTTATTAGTAAACTTCCTCTATTATAACGCCTTATTACTTGGAACAGGTCAATAAATTGGAAGAAAGTTTCGATATGATTAATTCAGGAACAAAACCCCTCGCTGCATATTTATTTACCAACAACAAGAAGCTCAGGGAGCAGTTTGTGATGACCGTATCTGCAGGGGGTTTGGTTGTCAATGACACTACCGTACACGTAATATTTTATCTCTGCTCACAACTTATCCATGACTGCATGAGTTGTCTGTATTTATTCAGCGATTCTTGTTATTCGTATATACTGCGCCAATTTCTAAATAATTTAAAATCTAATCAAATATTCTCCCTTTTTGGTATTTTTGCCTTGATGCAGCTCGCCACCCATACTTTGCCTTTTGGAGGAGTTGGGGAGAGTGGGATGGGTTCATACCATGGGAAATTCTCGTTTGAAGCCTTCACCCACAAAAAAGCAGTTTTATATCGAGGTTTCATGGGAGATGCAGCAGTGAGGTACCCTCCGTACACAAATACAAAGCTCAGATTGCTCAAGGCTTTGATTGGCGGTAGTATACTCGGTGTAATCCGTGCCGTTTTTGGATGGTCTTAAGTTTAAATTGCCTTGAAACTTGGCTGGCAATGATGCTCCTTTCATTCTGGCTTGCTTGTAATTTATTGCCCCGTTCAACTTCATTTGAGCTTGTGTTTATGAGAGTAAATTGAACCCCATTCATTATTTTGTGTGTGTTTGTGAGTGTGTATGCATTTATCTGTGAAATGAATTAAGATGCCTTATGGTTGTTCTGTCGTGAAAGATCATTCTGAGAGCTCTTGATCAAGAATCCTGTAAGATTCTCAAATTTCAGATCTTTGATCATCTGTAAGTTGTTTAGGAAAAGCAACTAGAAAGTAATTCTCAAGTTTCTTCTCTTTCTTGGTTCTGTGGAGAATGGCATGCCGTGGCGAGTGATAATGGTCTGGTAGCCGGGGTGTGCAATATCGTCCACCGTCAAACTCATGTTTTCCCCACCCAGTAGGGGGACTGAAAATGTGAATCTCCAAACCCAACTCCAAATGTTATTTTTGTTCCTTTCTTTCCATCCAGGTTTCACATTTATTGTCAACATTTCCTCCTGTGACTATTCCCCTGTTCAGAACAAAAACACCAGTGATGGAGTCGCACTCGGTATCTGTCAGGATATTCCTTATGATCTTGATCTTTTTCTCGCATCCATGACGCAGTTCTTCGAGGGTGCATTCGAGCTTTTTCTCAATTGGTGGGGGTTTTAGCATCCCGCGGGAATTAGAGAACATGATCGGCGTGCGGCTCCGAGGTCTTGCTTCAGCCGCCGCCAGTGCCGACGCCGCTTTTTCTTGAACAAGAAGGGGAAGGTGGTACAGAATCATTTTTTTGCCTTGTTCTTGCTTTGGATTTTACTCCTTCAGCTTGCATTTATCTATAGAGAACCTGTAAAAGCAAACCATTATTTGCTATATGATGTCTATAATAACTAGGCTTCGGACTTATGAGGATCGCCGGCTCAAAAATCTAATGCTGCGGACTCCATGTTTGTCCCCTGTTTTCAACCTTCTCCGACAGGGTCCTGAAAGTGAAGATTGATCCAAGAAGATGGAAAACAATCCTTAGTTGAATGGCAAGAAGGTTGAAATCAAAGTAAGGACTCCCGCAATTTATAAGACACGTTATTATTGAGGGACAATAAATTTACTCCAATCAATTGGCCAGAGTTTTGTAACCAATAAACTATTTTGTTATTTCATGCACTGAATTAAAAGAATTAATTTTTAATATAGAGACTGGAAAATGAACATGTGTACATCTTTATACTCTGCCTGGTCATGGCTTTGGAAATGTGGGTAGGTCGTGTCAAGCATACACTCTCACAGAGAAGAGAGCGACAATATCCACAAGATGGTGAATGGAGCTAGACCTAAATTTAGTTTTGTTTTTGTTGATAAAATGATAATTTCATTATATATATATATAGCGTCTATGCTTTTAAAAAATAATTTATAAAAAACAATTTTTTTGGATAATTTTTAAAAAAACTTTTAAAAAAAATTATTCTAAATAAATAAATGTTTAGAAAAAATTAATTATTTTATGTGCACTACGCATTGTTCTTTTTTTTTCTCTCTCTCTTTTCCTTATTCTCTATCTCTCCACGTTTAGTTTCCAACACCTTTACTGTAGACCAGTGACTAGCTCCTCCGCCATCAACTGACCAAGCAACAGCGGCAACAACTGAAGATCAATGATAGCGACCTCTGTTCATCATCATCCCGTGCGTCTTCTTCTTTCACTGGTGACAACGACGACAAGTTGCAGAAGGACGACGACGAAGAAAGAAGAGCACGGTGGAGTTAAAAAACATCAATGATAGAGAGTTGGAGATGAAGCATAAGAGAGATTAGGAGAGAGAGAAGAGAGATGAGAGATAAGATATAATGTAAGAAAAAATAGGGATAAAATAATAAATAGAGTAATCTATAATTTTTTTTACTGTTTTGGAAACTATTTCCAATAACTTATTCAAAACTATAATTTTAAACTATAGTTTAGTCTAAAAGTTTTTTTTGAATAAATATAATTATTTATTTTAAAATTTTATTAAATTAAAATTTAGATCAATTTTTTTTTTTAAAACCTTGACTTTTGTGTTCACATGTATAAGATACAAGAAAAACCCTCTTACTTAGTAAAACTGTAAAAGTAAGAACGTAAAGCAGAAAAAACATAAACAACATGAGAGAAAAACACGTCGAATCAATTTAATTGAAGGCTCATTTTATTTGATATTAGTATAATCTAAGAGAAATTTTTTTTACCTTATTCTTAAATTATAGATGAGTCAAATCTCTTTCTAAAAATTTTTATATAAAAAAAGGTTAATTACTATATTATTAGTAATATAGTAAGGGTGCGTTTGGATTAGTTTTTGAAGAATAGATTCTGGGAAAAATAGATTTTAAAGAATAGATTTTGAGAATAATAGATTTTAGGAAGAATAGATTTTGGGAATAGAGATGTTTGGATGATCAGTAGCAAAATCACTTTTTATATTGGTAAATTACTAAAAAGGGTATGATTTGATTAAAAGTAAGAGAGAGGAAAGATGATAGAGAAGAAAGGGGAGAGAGAAGAGAGTGTATAGAGGAGAGAGGAGAGAGAAAAAGAGAGATAAAAGAAGAGAGAGGAAAGAGAAAAAGAGAGATAAGAGAGGAGAGAGGGTGTAAGAAAAAATATGGGTAAAATAGTAATTGGATAATCCATAACCTATATTTCAAATCAAAAGCTATTTTTAGTGGCTTATTCAAAATTTAGGTTTCAAACCGAGGTTTTGCCCAAAATCAATTCTCAACAAAAATAACTGTTTGTGTAAAAAAATTTCAAACCGCGATTTTGACCGAAATTAATTTTTAGAATTGATATCTACACACACTAAAACCCAGCTTCTCGACTTTATTCGATGGGTCTGCAGTAAACTCCATACAATTGAATCCAAGATTCTAAATTTAGTTAATTAAATTGTTCTGTTTTTGAGTTTTATTAATTACTATATCATTAGTCAATAAACAAGAAAAAGGATGGGGGGCTTATGAAGTTATGATCTGTTAAGTCCCACGGAGCGTTAGCGAAATCGGTCAATGCGCGGTATCAAGCTTTGAGAACTATTCCATAATAATAATAAGTATTGCTTCTATTTTTCAGTTATAATCACCTGCTGCCACTCATTCTACACCTGGTAGAACTATGTGCTCTCAACTTTGCATATAATGAAAAATCAATGCAGAACGAGTCGACCCAAAAAAAAAAACAGCATAAGTACGACGTGAATGGAGTAACAGTTGTTTGGGTCAAACAGAGTCCCCAACGTTTGTTTAGTCAATTAAGGGCCCATTTGTTTAGTCAAAACAGAGTCCCCACGGGGTCGTTTTCGTTCGGGGGGCGGAAAGGGCCAAAAAAAAAACCAAAAAATTAAAGCGGGCTCGTTCTTACACTTTGACTCTGCCACACGAGCAAGACCACCAGAGCCACCTAACCAGACCCGCCATTCGGCGCTTCTCCACTTCGGACTCCCGTTGTCAAATTTTCCTTCCTTTTCAATTCTTCTTTTTCCCTTTTGATCTAAAACTTTTCGTTTCACTCCCACCTCTCTCCTCTGATTCCGAGCAATCAGTTCCTTTTATTACGATGGGTGTCAAAACCAAGGGAATCGCATTCACGGTCTTCTCTTTTCTGGGCGTGTCTCCTCTTTTCCCGCTCTGTTTCTCCGCGGCCAATCAACCACATAACTCTAATAAGCCGACGCACCCAACTTCTGCTAATCGCCTTTGCTCCTCCGTTGTTTTCCAGGTTCAAGGGAGCGTATATCCTCTTGGGTATGTATCTTACGATAAAACTTATTTTCCTTTACGCCATATCATCTTGCTGACATTCTTTAGCTGGTTTTAGGTTTTTTAACAGGTTTATATTTTCTGAAATTAAGTTCTGTCGGTGGGATTTGCTAATCTTTTGAATCATTCCTCATTTTTCTGATTGAGCTACTGATTTTTCGTCGCTCCCATTTTGGCCCCCATTCTGCCAGTCTGGAGATTTTAGATTGTTGAATTCGCGGCATAATCATTTGTTCTAATCAGTTCTTTTGATATCATTTTCTTTTCTACTTGCACGAATAGTTTCAGAGTCGTCTTCGTTTGGGTCGAATTTTGTCTTTCGGTTATTACCTTTCAATTTCTGGTTTACTACTATACAGAAAGATGAACAAAAAAAGTACTTTTACTCAAGGGGCCTCCCCTTTTAAGGACCGTTTCTCCTTTCTCTCAATGTAAAAGTGGGGTCCATCTCTGGCATAATTTCATACTAGGTTACTTTTTATCTATGATTCATAATTGCCTTGAAGCAATGGCAACACGGGCGATTGTTTTCTAAACGTGCACTTATCTTATTGTCGAATTAATATCATACGATTCAATGAAAATATAATCAGATTCTTTCTCTTTGCAGGTATTACGCTGTCTCCCTCAACATTGGCCATTCTCCCAAGATCTTCGACCTTGATATTGACTCCGGCAGTGACCTCACTTGGGTACAGTGTGACGCACCATGTCAAGGTTGCACTAAGGTGAACTTTTTTTTGTCTCAAAAAAAAAAAAAAACCGCTTCGTACTTCGTACTGAAATATTAGCAGCCATCAGTAACCGGTCATTTTTCCTTTACACGACTGTTGTGTTTGCAGCCCCGCGATAAACTTTATAAACCCAATAACAACGTTGTACGATGTTCGGACCAGTTGTGCTCTCGAATTCACTTATCCACAAGCTCTCATTGTTCTGCTCCAGATGAGCAATGCGACTACGAGGTCGAGTATGCAGACAATGGAGCATCTCGTGGTGTGCTTGTCCGAGACTTCATTCCCCTTCAATTAACCAATGGTTCTGTCATACGTCCCCAAATTGCCTTTGGGTGAGTCTTCTTGCTCCATCCTTGACAGTGCTTGCGCACCCGAATGGTGGTGTCAAATTTTGATTTAACTTTATTAAGATTTTCCAATATAATTGATTATTTATATTTTGAATGCTAGGTGTGGGTATGATCAGAAATTCTCTGGCCCAACCTCTCCACCTTCTACGGCGGGAGTTCTTGGCCTTGGAAGTGGCAAAGCCAGCATCTTGTCACAGCTTCATTCTCTGGGTCTCACCCGCAATGTAGTGGGACACTGCTTAAGTGGGCAAGGAGGAGGCTATTTATTTTTTGGAGATGATCTCATTCCTTCATCTGGAGTTGTTTGGACCCCTATGCTGTCTAGTTCCTCAGAGTAAGTTATCCCAAATGTCTTTTGTGTTTTTCTCACATGAATTTTGTTTTTCACAAATACTTACACAACATTGCTTCAGAATGCGCTACAGCTCTGGACCAGCTGAACTGTTTTTCCACGGAAAGCCTTCTAATGTGAAGGGTCTTGAAGTTATCTTTGACAGTGGGAGCTCCTATACATACTTCAATTCTAAAGCTTATCAAGCCGTTGTTGATCTGGTGAGATGTAATCGAAGGAGCCTCGTTTAATGATGATCATCAATCAGCGCCTGTGTTTTTGGCTTTTAGATAAATCAGTTAGTAATCCTTTATCTATAATTCAGGTGATTAATGACTTGAAGGGATCACAACTGACAAGAGCAACTGAAGACCCGTCCCTTCCAATTTGCTGGAAGGGTGCAAAACCTTTCAAATCAATACGTGATGTCAAGAGCTATTTTAAGCCTTTGGCATTGAGCTTCACAAAAAGGAAAAACGTGCTGCTGCCATTACAGCCAGAAACTTATTTAATTGTTACGGTGAGCACCTTTCAACACGAGATCATTCTCTTCCTCTCATAGCAACAAGGGAACGAACGAAATCATATTTCTAACATGATGCCTCACCCAGAAACACGGAAATGTCTGCTTCGGGATCCTAAATGGCGATGAAGTAGGACTGGAAGATCTTAACATAATTGGAGGTACGGCAAGGCATGCCAATATTTCAGATATCATGCTTCACTTTGCCATGTTTTGTTGTTTGTTTGATTGTTAGTTATGGTCTGTGCTGGCAGACATCTCTTTACAAAACAAAATGGTGATATACGACAACGAGAAACAGCAGATTGGATGGGTTTCTTCCAATTGTGACAGGCTTCCCAAGTAATAAACCGATCCCTATGTGATATCGTTTACTGTGATTGATGCTCATAGGGCTTTCTCACTAGGGAATTTTCCCCCCTGTTCGTTAACAGTGTGGATCGCGGTTTTGATGACGATTTTTCACTACCTTACACAGCCAATTTCGATACTTTAGCTGATCGTTGACCTGCAAACGAACGGTATCAAGATTGCTGATGCGTGCAACATTGGATTGCATATGCAACTCCATTTCCACGGTACAACATATTAGACATAGGTTCATTTTTTGTCAACCTTCCTAGAATACTTTGTGCTTCATAAGCAGCTAGATATGATTTGTAAGCTGGAACACTCGACGCACGCATAATAGTAATGCCTGGTGGAGAACAATCGATGTAGAGCCCCAGAATGCCATCAGCAGAGTAAATCGATGTAGAGGATCCACCTTCGCTGTGGCTCTCTATATACCAGCCACAAGGTGATCGATTGTTACTTGTCAGTATGAGTTACGAAGTATACTGTACCTGCATGTAGTACATGATAATTGAGTTTGGAGCATCGTCAAATTAGGAACATAATATTTAGAGTACAT
Source organism: Leucaena leucocephala (assembly GCA_037074615.1). NCBI lineage: Eukaryota > Viridiplantae > Streptophyta > Magnoliopsida > Fabales > Fabaceae > Leucaena > Leucaena leucocephala. The sequence goes on along the minus strand of CM073517.1, from coordinate 1,714,008 downwards.
ATGTGCATGGTATACTCACAGTAGCCAAAGCAACATTCTATAAGCCCTGATTTGCATACTGCAAGTTGTCAAATGATCTTAATCAGTCATGGTTGTTGAAACAGAAACATCGCGCAACTCTTCTAAAATTTGCTCAGATTGATGAATGATTCATTTATGGATTTGCTTCGAATATTGAGATTATATTCTTCTTTTAAAAAATGTTAATCAGTTTTCATGTTTAGTCATACGTAAAAAGAATTGGATTGATGCATTGTGGGGAAAGCAAGTTGTCCCTAGGACATTTTGGGGGCGAAATATGATTTCTAAGGTTACAGGACACATAGCGGCAGGGAAAAGATATTAAATCTTTGCTATGAAGGTTTGTCAAGCGAGATATATTACCTTGGTTTGGCAAATCTTTGTTATAGCCTCAATATGAAGATTTTGAAGTTCTTCAAGGGCCATAACGTCCAGACCAGCAATGTCCTCACCCTGTCACGTTATCAAAAGTGACGTCATTGGCACATTCTTTCTCTTCATGTTCCAGATAACACAAAAACCTATGGCTTATGTCGGTGAAATAGATGACCATCAACTTAACATAAGCCCTTTGTGCCAACTATAATTGTCAGGCACAAAAAAAAACATTCTACAAAGCATTCGAACATAGAATATTCCCCGCGGGGGAGGATTGAGGAATAATGCTAAAAAGAAAACCAACAGTCCAACAGCTTGTAATCCATGGCTCACAGTTTCTATGCCAAGACCAATTAACTTCTATGTCTAAGTCTTGTTAGTCAAAAGCTTCTAATGAGAGTGAACTAATTTGCTATACAGCTCTATCCAAACTGAGTAATAACTAGTTGGAATCAAATTCAAGCTCCCTGGACGAAATAAACATATACTCAGGCTTATGTCTCTAAATTCATACTCTTCTTCAAGCCTGTAACCTAAACTTATATTCTCTCAGCGATAGGGAGTATTATCAGACATGTAGTTTAAGCAGACTATGACTATTAAGTTATTAATTAATATTATCGATTCTTGGCATGGTAGATGAGGTGTGAGTGTGACATAATTCGGGAATGAGATACCTTGAATCTTGAAACAACACTCTCTAGTTCTTTGCATCTTCTTCTCTCTCTTTGATAACTAGCCTTGAGTTCTTCTAATGCGATCATCTCTTCCATTGCTGCGACAGTTTCATCCTCTTTATATGTTTTTCTGTTACCGTTGCCGTTAGTTGTACGATGCCCATTTTTAACCCTGGTTACTGTTGACTTCTCGTCAACATTAACACCAGACTTTCTCATCTTTGCAACCAGCACCCGCATACTTGCTAGCTCATCTTCCAAATCTTGTTCATGGTGTTTCGTTTCATCAAGCCTTCTTCTCAGCTCCGCTTCTATTTGATCTTTTGTGGATAGAGTAGCTTCCAACACAGCTTCTCTTTGGAATCCAGCTTTAAGGCCCTTCTGCAACTTGTCAATTAGAACATCATTCCCTAGCTTTCTGGATTGACCATCTTGTTGCAGGGTATTATTATTACTTTGCTTGTGATCGTATGAAGCAGATCTCTGACAAGAAGCCACTTTTGCACCTTCCAGATCACCTGTCAGTTCGGCGTTCTCATAGGAAAGTTTGGTTACTTCTTCAGCCAGGTTTCGGAGTTCAACAGCTGCAGCGGCTGCCAACTCTTTTGCATATGATGCTTCCTGCGCAAGTTTGCGACTCTGAATTTCAAGCCCATCTTTTTCTTCAGCCAATCTCACATTTTCTTGCCTCAAATGCTCTATTTCAGCCGCCTACACAGTGCAGTAGTGAAAAAGATTAAAAGAAGAACCACTTCCTACAGGCACCAAGCAGTGTGTTTTCATATTTATCTCTAATGCTGGAGGCAATTTCATTTTGCCAAAAATGTTCAGCAGCAATGTCCAAAAAAATGTGTGTGTGAGAGAGAAACCTGCATAAAAATCTGAGAACTGCAAAGGGAATTATTGCGGCCCTGTCTGGAGTGCTCCTGAATATCTGAGTTTGTAACGCTAGATGGTTCGGGAGTCACTTCCGATATCACTTTAAAACACATGTTATTTGGCTCAGTCTCACTTTCAGCCAATGGTTGAGAATTTTCTAAGGTTTTATTCTTCAATAAATCCAGCTGTTGCCTTTGCATAAGAATAGTCTCTTGCATACCGGCGCACTCTAAATTCTGCGGAAAATTGAGGAAATGAATTAGAAATTGCAAGTCCCCACGCAAGAAAATACAGTTGTGTGATGTACCTTAGACTGCAGTTGCTCTTGGAGTATCCTATTGTCTGCTGACTTGATCTTGAATACTCAATCATCAAGAGAGAATACGTAAGTATCATATTCGCAATATTTTCAGCTTGCTAATTTGGGGAAAAAACTTGTACGAAGAAGATAGAAAAACCAACCTCAAGTTCGAAAATTTTTTCGTTGAGCTCAGTGGCAAGCCTGGCCAAAGCCTACATTAAAGAGTAATTGACTTGTCAATTTAAGCAATTCTATACACCAAACCTAGGGACTTTCAACTCTTGAGCAAGAGATGTTGAAAAGAAAAGGACGTGTCAGAAAACAGAATGTCATTTGTTCACATTAGTCTTATTTCTTTTTCTTTTGTACTTGGAATAAATTTTCTGTATTCTGTGAATTGTTGTGCTCATTCTTAGACAGCAATCATCTGTTTCTGTTCACCATAATATATGCATAAATCAGCATAATAACATGAAGCAGCTTTAGAAATGAACATTATCCTTACCTCAGACATTTCACTGCTGTTGGGTGCATGTGCTGTCATCCGAAGTGGTCCAAGCATACGTTGCTCCAAAATACGGATTTGGTCCTTCTTTTGGCTAATTTCATCCTTCAACTTCTGCATGTGCTCCTGCTATCATCACCAGAACAGCCACCTCAATTTTGATAATAAAAACAATGTTCAAATCCTCATTTGACTATCCTAAATAGTAGCTCACTTGTAGTTGTAAATCTTCAGGACTGTTAACAGCTTGTTCAGACAGTCGTTTCAGAGAACTGGTGCATAGTGCCACCTCCCCGGCCAACATTTTTACTTGTTCACGAAGAAGATCCATTTGATCAGTTATTGTGCTCCCGGTCTGCAAGATAGTCACTTATAACATTTATATCCGATTAATCCATTTTGTAAAATGCATAAACATCTTTCCTGTTGCATTGTTCACCAGTATCTAAGATCTCTCACCGGAGGAAGTTGACGACCTCTGATAGTTCCACTAAACAAGTCACCAGCTTGATTTCTTAAAGGAAAGGAATTATGAGAGAAAGCGTTGTCCTTTGTGCTCACTGAATTCCTGCGTGAGTCTTTCAAGTCATGAAGCACCACTCTAGTTGGCAATTGTTTTGAAGATGATGCAGGGGACCCATTTGTGGGGCTCTCACTATCAAAATTTGGTGATAATCCCCCCTGATCAGGTTTCTGCAAAGGAGACGTAGACTATTAGTTAACCGTGATTTAAATAGTAACTATAATGTTCGGTGTTGATTCTTAACATGATGACAAATGAATAGAAAAATAACTTACTCTCAGCTTGAACCAACCAAGCATTCCCCGTCTTTTGTTCCGTTTATAATCCCTCATCAACTCATCTAAGTTAACATCATCCTTTCCTTCCACTGAAGGCTCTGAAGCGTGGCTTCCAGCATCATCCTCAATCAAATTATCACGTTTTCTATCCGGAAGATATGCTAACTGTACTAATCACGAGAACGAGTAGTTGACGTTATTACTTTTAATTCCAAGTTACTGAATTCATATTGCAAAACAACAGATCATCTAGCACAAAGCAGATAACTGACTGCATCACCAAATTAGGTAGCATGCTAAAACATACCTCATCTTCCCCAAAAGAATGCCTGCGCCTATGGCTAGGCCTTTCAGGAATATTTGAAGACATTGCAGTCTTTGTAGAAACCAATATTAGTTTGGTCAGCCGCTGAATTCTTCCCATCAAAGCTGCTTTAGCCTGTTCCTCCTCTTCCAATCTTGACTGCAATTTGGACTGGCCAGCTTCCAGCTTTACATCATGATGTAAACTTTCAATAATGGTAAGTGAAGTAAACCAAACATATCATTCTAGGCTTCTTCCATGTTATAAAGTTGCCACTAAGTGACGAAGTTTTCATGATATATGCAACAGTACAAACCTGAAGCTTCAAATTAACCAGATCTTCTTGGGAAGATACAGCAGCATTGGGATTCTCCAATATACCACGCTTCAACTGCTGAAGCTCCTCCTTTAAATCATGAATTTCCCTCTGATATTTTTTGATCAGAGACTTCTCATCCATAATCTAAGGCAAGAAAAGCAATAGAAGTTAACAGAATGAAGTCACATTGGTAGAGAATATCCTATTATTAACAATCACACGATATCACCTTGTTTTGAGAAGCCTTGATTTCAACATGCTTACTTCGAGATGCAAACTTCAATGTGTTGCGTGTCTCTTCAGTACTGCTAGAGGCAGGCGTAACAGTGCAGATGAGCTTCAACAATCAAAGAATAGCAAGTCATTTGAAGCATTAGCTAACCTCGCAACTATTTAACAGAAGTAAACAACTAGCAGAAAATTAAAAAAGTTGCTTATGGAAAAAAATTTAAAAAGCATGATATTGAACTAACAGAAATCTGTCCATGACCACTGAGGGACGACTGCAATAAACGAGTGAGTTTTGAATCTCGATATGGAATATGAGTTGCCTTTCCATCTGTTAGTTTAGAAATAACCTGCAAAACAGAAAAACAGGAGACAAGGAAGAGATTTTATTTACTTCACTGGACATAAATTGTGAATTGGACACATCGATAAGTAACTAAACACAGAACACAATGCTCACAACTATCAGCTGAAATTACATGCAACCCCATGTATCATATAACGGATCAAGAGTTAGACGAACAACTATAAAGCTAGAATTATAATTAAATTATGGTGAAAAGAAAGCAGGAAAAAAAGGTCGATAAATATTACCGTTCCAAGAGTAAGTAAACTTTTATTAATATATGAACCCTCTTTCCTTCGCAACCCAGTTGTTTCAGCTTTAGAGCTTTCAGACCCTGCAAGATCAATTAAGTGCTGGAAACGAGGAACGAGGTGAGAATTCAATTAAAGTACCTAAAACTAGTCAAAATATGGATTGAGGGCATCTACTGAAGCAGTTAAGTCTTACCAAATGGGCCAGTGTCACATCTTCTTCCCCTATGTTTTCCCCACGAGTACTGCTCTCAATAGTCTGATAGAAACAATGTGCTCGTTAAAGTATATAAGCCAAATGAAGAAATCAAAATAACAACTAGGTGCAATTTTACAAATTTATGTTCGTTCAGAAACAGTACATCCAAAATGAATTAGATTTGACATGTTAGATCCACAGATGGAACTGAAATAATCCATGAAATGCTAGGGTTAAGATGCCATAAAAAGCTCAAGAATGCACCTATCATGTCCAATTTAATTCATTAAAAATTGAAACAATTCAGCTAGATATTTGAGCAAACATCCAATTGTTCACAGCATGTTTGAAAGTCCAAAAATTTACTTTTCCCAATTTATAAGGGGCAAATATATACATTCAAATTTCAAGCATACGAAGATCACTTGGTAAGATTTGGCATACCAAGGTGAATATGGTGTGGCTTCGACTGCTAGCCAGATTGAAATTATTAGAACCCACATGTCTGTGCTCTGGATTATTCAGAAAGAAGACATCAAAATTATCAATTAACAGGAACAATCAACAATAAGCCTTATCCTATTAAAATTAACAGGAACAATCATCGAAATCAAAACATCAGGCTAAAACTTAAAACCATAATTATCAGGCATGAACCTGGAGAGGAAAGCATGGAAGAAGCATCAAGTAAAGCATTTTGGAGGAAAAATTTAGAGTTACAATTTTCAAAGAAACCAATGGTACACAATGAAGCCAAAAAGAACACACAAAAAAAGGTTTATACCTTCTCCTGTAGCGATCAAGGAAAGGGCGTGAGCAGGGGATAGCACAACTTCCTCTTTGATTCCTTCAACATAAGTTCCCTGTCAACATTATATACCTTGTATGCTCAGCTGAAGATCAATTAATTAATTCTACTTTAAGGTATGAGAAAGAGAAATGAGAAAATATGCATATATGTTATAATGCCAAAGAAAACAAAATAAGGGGATAACAGAGTGTGTTTATTTAAAAGAAAAGAAATACAAAAGATTCCTACAACAGCTAAGTTGCTTTTATCATGAGAGAAGACAATGAATAACGATTAACTATAGACTTTCCCATATTGACATAGAGACCTGAGCATCTTCTCTTATTCTTAGGTTCTGCCCAGTAGGATCCAGCAAGTCATTAATGACCTAAACAAGAGCAGATAACAATGAGAAGCGATACCCATTAAGATATAAATACACATGGACAAGGATGCAAATAGGCATTTTCTGAACTGCTACATTTGTTTCTTATTCATAAAAGATTCACAAAGGTGAGAAAAATTAATACAATGTTTCATGATTTTTACCTCATTATAAATCTCAAGATAAGACACACGAAGTAGGAATTCTCGTCCTGGTGTCTGAAATTGACCAACAAGATTTGTCACCAAAGCCATAAATAAGGGTTTATTGCTAAGTCGGAATTATGGCCAAAAAATTAGCCAAGATTAAAAGAATTAACCCTTTACCTCTTGTATAATACTGAAGACATCCTTCACTGCTAGTGGGATGATTCCAGGTGACTTTTGCTCTCCCTGGGAAATAATATGAAACACCATTATTTTAGCATGAACAAGGTTTTATTACTCAAATTAAAAGAACATACAACAAGCAGAAAACTGCACCAAAATTAGCAATCAAGCAACTAACAAGGAAATAGAATCTACAAGTATACTCAGTGAGGAAACAACAGTTTCTGCATCTAATCAGAAGTGGATACGTCATAAATTAGGTTCAAAGCCGCATCCAGAGGGAAAATTAGACTTACATGCATGGTATGTGTCTTTCCACTGCTAGTAACACCATATGCGAATACAGTGCCTGCAAATAAAAGAAGCAACTGTTAGCAGATCACCTACCAGGATTCATGTTTCAATAAGAACTAACAAGGAGCTCAAGAAGAAATCACCAATAAGCTAAGAGAAAATATTATTGAAGGCCTTATATTCCCAGTTACATACTTAGTAAACGTCCGGGTTCCACTAATTCCTACCTCATACAAATAAGATACTAAATACACGAAATGTAATTGACAGAAAAAATATACTACCATTAATTCCTCCCATGGCACCGTTGACAACATGCTGAGCAGCCACATCATATACATGCCGAGTAGTTGTTGCAGGCCCAAACACCTTATCTGCCACGCAAAATATTATTACAAATAACATGAAAACATGGAAGTACAAATCAAACCAGTAATATTTTCTTGACCTATTCGCATAGCAAGTGATGTACGATATGGAATACAAGAAGTAAAAAAGAAACAGAGAGAGATGGGGGCGCGGAGAGCTGAATTGTTGTGTTCGTTTGCCACATTGGAAAGTTGTGTCAACCCGGATCCGCACCCCACTATATTGGAACGCATGAAAATGTAAAGAATCAACCTTCTTACTTTGCGTGGTTGAAAGGTGAATATTTTACTATCAAAAAGCCATGAGGTGAACGACTAACCAAATCCATAAGCAACGGAAGGATTGTGCTCATTTCTCACTATATGATCCCCGTCTGCATACCACGCTATCTCGTCTCCTTTATTAATTTCTCTGGCACTGCTCAGACACAGATAGTGATGGAGAAAACACGCAAATAGAACAGAAAAAACTCAAGTTATGAATAATACCCGCCACATGAATTCAAGTGACAAGACAATAAAACAAGTGTGCAGCACCTGAGGGGTCGAAACCTGACGGTGACACTGACATTCTCCTTTGCCTTGTTAACCTCGGGCCGGTCAAGGGTTGACGGGCTTGAGCTGGTTGGAGAGATGGGCAATTTCAGTGGAGGTCTCGACGAAGTGGTCGAAGACGGGGTAGTTGGTCTTCCCGAGGATTTTACGAATGGCGGCGGCGGCGCGGATGGGGACTTCCGGGAACGAAAAGGCGAGACAGTGGAAGAGGCTCTCTGGGAGCGGCTGTATCCGGCGGCAGACATTGATGGAGAAGATAGTGTGAAGTCTATGTAAGAAGATCTTTCGTTAGGGAGAGGAACAAAGTGCAGACAGGTCACATGCCGGCCATTGTAGTGCAGGCTTTGGAGAATGCTCCTCGGCCACACCACCTCCTGTAGCTCCGTGCAAAACAAAAAACTAAATTTAATTTGGTCAGCATGTCATTTGGAGTTAAAAAAGGAGAGAGGTTTCTTTTTTGTTTGAAATTTTAATTTTTTAGGCGCAAAATGTCAGAATTCAGGAAGAGTACTGTAGTAAACTAAACTAGTAATGGTGATTTTGTTTCTTTACGTGAGGGTCGCTTTTGGTGGTTCTCGGGGCATGCGATGTTCTGCCCAAACTAACTAAAAAAATCTGTTAATTTGTTAAACTAATGCCCCCGTTTGTCTGTCATGAACAGAGGAATCGATGATTAGATAAAGAAATTGTCGTCTTAACACAATTCGCGCCATTTGCTGAATCATTCTAATCTGCGGAGCCAAGTACCCAACCAGCTCCAGCTCCAACTCCAACTCCAACTCCAACTCCAATATCGATCTATTGTCTTCTTGGCTAGCCGCTCATAAAGTAATCTCAAGTAAATCTTCTGTTTTGCCTTATTTACATGCACCGGTATGTTATATCTTATATCCAAATAGGATCTAAAATGCAACGTTATAGGAGTAGATTGGACATCATGGCGGTGTTTTTTTTTTCAAGATGTGAAGTTTTTACAAGAACTGGTCAATACTTCTAAAAGCAAATCGAGATGGGAATGAATTAATATTCTGATTGAGGAGGAAGGGTTATGTTTCTCGTCCATCCTCCCTCGTTGAAAAGGATCCCTCCATTTTTGTCTATACTGAAAAAGTTGAGTTTCTCTGCCTCTATAATTTTTCCTTTTCTCTTTTAAACTAAAGATCTCTCAGGGAAGGAAAAGAATAAGTTATATCACGGGGTTTAAAATATTTATTAATTATTAATTAATAATTATTATAGAATTTAAATTCTTTCAGATATTAAAATAATATAACTGATTTAAATTATTAATTGTGATTAGTAGACAAATAGATTAAGATTATTAAATTGGATGAATCTATACCGTCTTATTTTGGCATCAAATCTATAAAACATAGATCTATTTTTAATTAAAATAAGTATTACAAAATTTAAAAAATAAAATTAATTGAATATTAGTGATAACTCTTTCTTTCCATACATGATATATATTTCCTCCCGTTAAGAGATCTATATACAAATGCAAGGAATCGGAATCTTTGATATTTACAAACATATGTGACACGTATATGATAATTAGCATCACTAAAATATCAAGTGCAGTGCAGGGAATCGAAATATTTTATTACCCTGCATATCAAAATGTTGCCTCGGAGTAAATATGCAATTGTATGTTAGCTGCGACGCTCTTTTAAATAAAACAAGAACTATAACAAATTTTGAAATTAAAAAATAAATTGTGAGTAATTAAATAATTTTCATCCCCCCTTCTTTCTTCATATTATTTTTCGCCCATGTTTTTATTTTATTGGTGGTGCCTATATTTTCATTAATATCCATTAATAGAAGCAACCTTATGAACCGTAGTGTTTTGAACCGCACTGAACAGCCCGCGCGCCCGTTTTGGAATCGCTATTTGGCGCCATCAACCTTGCGCATTGTCGTTAGTCCCAAAAAAAAAAAAACCCTTGCGCATTGTCGTTGGCCGAAAACACTCGAGCTTCGTTGCTGGCTGCTGCGAATTTCACTTCAGCTCCTGCTTAAGAAAAAGCAAAGTGCAGCACTAACCATGGCTGATACAACCTCTCCCATGCTCATTGACGACGACGATAACAACTCCTCTGCCATACCCAACAAGGGCAAAAGCGGTGTCGCTACCGGCAATCCACCCGACAGACAGCAGGGATACTCCGTGGGTTGAAAAGTACCGCCCTAAATCCCTCGACGACGTCGCCCGCACATCGCGACATTGTCGATACCAGTACGACTCAACGCTTCCTTTCCCGTTCTCCTTTAAGCTCTTGGGTTTATGATACTGATTGTGAAATTTATCGTCTTTTTCTGTTTCCTGCTCGAAACAATTGCTAAGAAAATTTCTTCTATTTTGTTTCTAGGGTTTTGCCCCTATCGTGTAATTATCACTTCGAAACATATATTTAAATCCTCACTGGAATTTTTGGTTGGATATCTTGGGTTGCTACCTCATGGGAAGGGAGCAAGGGACCAGAGCATAATTACCTAATCGCGTGTATCATGTTACTTGTATAATTTCTATAGGAGTAATTCTGTGTTAAATCTTTTATAGCGGACTGTATTACTCTGGCATTTTCCTTTTTGTCTTTATTCTGGTCGGAGAAAAAGAAAGAGGATTTGTAATATACTACTATTACTACTGTCTGGTTCAAGTCCATATCTATAATAAGATTCTTACTCTCATCACGACTTCATTAGTGTTTGGTTGAATACTGACTCTTTGTTTCTTACTCATTATTTTTCTTTGTTGGTTAGTTGATAGGCTGACCTCTGAGAACAGATTACCCCATCTTCTATTGTACGGCCCTCCTGGCACGGGCAAAACATCAACTATTCTCGCTGTGGCCCGCAAACTCTATGGAGCACAATACCAAGACATGATTTTGGAGCTCAATGCATCAGATGACAGGGGAATTGATATCGTACGCGATCGGATACAAAATTTTGCGAGCATGCAGAGCATCTCATTTGGGTTGCTCTCATTATTTACATTCTACTTTCTTACTTAAATTTTGTTCTGTATGGCTTTGATTTACTATTTTGTGTCTGGAGTAGAAATTATTTCTTTGTAGCGTGGTAAATGCCCAGATTCAGAGTGTAAATATATATAATCTGCTGCCATGGTATGTCTTATTTTGTGTTGTATATGCAAGCTAATGAATCTTATGATTAAGTATTGGGCTCCCTATGTCTAGTATTTCTGTAATTTCCGGTTCTTGCACTGATTTGTGAGCTCCTAATCAGTTACGTTGGTCAATCCAGAGGTTATACATTGGTTTCATATAAATTGTCTGTGTTTGTGTCTTTGCCCTGGAAATTTCTTCCAACAATTGCAAATTTGGGTTTTTATCTGACATTCTTTGATCCTTGCTCATGTTCTGTAAAATATCATTCTGCTAAGCTTTTAAGAAGTTAATGTGAAATTTTACCAAAAAAAAAAACAAGAAGTTAATGTAAAAGCATTTTTTTCAAGAAAATTTTGTAACCGGCAACTATGAAGGTTATATTGTAAATGTTATCTTCCTGTATACAGATGTGAGCGCTTAGACCCTTAATCATGATTGAAAAATTTGTTTGTATCATTTCACAGTCATGATGTTTCTGATTGTTTAAGGCGTGAATTGTTTTTCTGTGTCTTCTTTTGAGCATTTGAATGTGAAACTACATGTCAAGTCATGAACATTATACTGAAATTGCCAGTTTTGGTCTTAGCTGATGAATGAAAGGTCCTTGTTTTCAGAGTCAAGTCTTCTGTAAAGCTGGTCTTGTTAGATGAGGCAGATGCAATGACAAAGGATGCACAATTTTAATTGCGTAGAGGTAAACGTCTGTATAGCAGAGCTAAAGCTATTTTGCTGTGTTATAATACCCTTCATATTTTGTTGCAGTGATTGAGAAATGGACAAAAAAAAAATAGGTTTGCACTTATCTGCAACCATGTAAACAAGATTATTCCAGCATTGCAATCAAGATGCACTCGATTTCGGTTTGCCCCTCTTGATGCTGTCCATGTTACTGAGAGATTGAAGCATATTGTTATGGCTGAAGGGTAAGTATCATCATCTCTGTTACCATATACGCATATTTGTATACAACTGTCCTAAAGCTGTCATGAGAAAGGAAACTCACTTCTCTTCTAGGCTGCCAGTTCATTTGGAGGAACTTTTTGGACAAATATTCTGTTTCCTCTTTGATAACTATCTTGTAGGGTAGGGCACTGGGTGGGCTAGTGTGGGAAAATGTACTTTCTTACTTTCATTATTATAGCTACTATGCAGTCACTCTAGGGCACCGTTTTTTTAGAATTTTCTTTTGGAGCAGACTATCTATCTTCTTTGGTCCAATATTGCTAGTATGCAGTCACTCTAGTATTTTGTTATTTACAGCTGTAACATTGTGATTTAACAGTTGAACTCAATAACTTCCAATATGATGATTTCTATTTTGTAATTTGACTAGGCTTGATGTCACAGAAAGCGGCTTTGCAGCACTTGTTCGGCTTTGTAATGGAGATATGAGAAAGGCTTTGAACATTCTGCAGGTTGGATTTAAGAAGTAACTATACCTGTTATATTCGATCAAATTTTATTTTGGGAGTATTTCAGCAATCTACAATATAAATTCTTGAATACCCTCAACCTCTGACTTAGTATGCAATTTCTCCATATTCGATATTTAGGCATGCTTCTATAGAACATGCTGTATTTGTACTTTGGAATGTATAAAGGAAATGGAGGAAAACTGAATATAATTGAATAAGCTCCAACATTGATAGGGACATGGATTTAAAACACAGCAACATGACTAAATGTGAGGCATCCAAATGCCTAAGGCTCCTATCAACTTGCTACTTGATGTGGAAATGATGTTATCAAAGGGTATGTTCTGGATCATTTGTGCCAATGGATCCTCGATGACATATTTTGTTGCTTCATGTTTGCATTCAACGCATATGGCTTCTCAGCAGATAACAGAAGAAGCTGTTTATCTTTGTACTGGAAACCCATTACCCAAAGACATTGAGCAAATATCTTACTGGCTTCTGAATGAACAATTTGCAGATAGTTTTAAGAGTATTAAGCTGATTTATTACTTCTTTTGATGTTATTTTGTTCAGATAATTTCACTAAGCAATTTAATTATATATATATTTTGCATAACTTCCTATAGAAATACATGAAATCAAGACAATAAAAGGATTGGCTCTGGTGGATATTGTGAGAGAAGTCACAATGTAAGCCTTATGCATCATGTCAACTGTTTAAATTCTTGATAATTCTTTTGATGATCTTGATTTCTTTGTATTGTTATCACAGGTTTGTTTTAAGATTAAGATGCCTCCAAGCGTTCGAGTACAGTTGATGAATGATTTGGCTGACATAGAGTACGTATTCCTGTCCTATCCTATTTTTCTGCATCTTATCTTCCTTCCCCCTATTTTGACAGATAGATGCCAACAGTAGAAAGAAAAGTTTACTAATATCTGAACCACGTGTATTGTGATACTTAAATCGCTCCCTTGCATTTTCCAGGATTAATTTATATTGACCATTGATTACTTTCATGCGTAAGATGATCTATAACTTTTAGATGTGGTGGGTATGTTATAGGTCGTAGTTTATAACACAAAGAAGTGGCTCGAACTTATCATGGGCCAGCATTCGCGGGATCCCCCTTCTTTTTAACATCTATGACTTGCATCCTTTCCTTCCTTCTTGCCTCTAGTGAAGGATAGCGGTTGAGTGCAGTTTTGAAGTGAATGGTTGGATTATATAATTTTTGGGGGTTGCTGGATTCTGGCTTATGTAATGTTGTGTGTTGATGCAGGTACAGACTGAGTTTCGGGTGCAATGATAAGCTGCAGCTGGGATCGGTTATTGCTTCTTTCACACGTGCTAGAGCTGCACTGGTTGCGGCTGCTAATTAACTTGCTTCCAATCGCTTCCAATCTTTGGGGTGGTATGGCTTTTACGTTCTTGCATGATTAGGGATGTTTGATTTACTCACTGTGATGGCAAGAATCCCAAGCTGTATAAAGAAATTAACCTTGTTAGGCTTTTAATCCGAGATGAGTTGGCTCGCGTTTTGGAGGATCAGTCGTTTCAAAATTTTAATGCAGGGGGCAGTTTTGTCTACGTATTTACTGCTGAATATATTCTACTTTATCCTGGGTTCAGCCTTTTTACTGGTTCACCTAAATAAATATGTTCGATATCGTTCTCATCAATCATCTAAGTACTTCTCTATCCCAGGCCCTGACGGCGTTATCTTGGAGTCTAAGATATTTGACTGCGAGCAAGTTTGGTTTCACGGGGAAACCACCATGAAACCAAAAACGCCGGGAAACCACGTATGCCTAGAAAATGAGCAAACCGCGTTAAGTGTTGCTATATGAATCGTTCAAGTGACTTATACCACGCTTAAGCAGTAGTGCGATATATATATATATATATATATATATATATATATGGGGTTCATAAAAATACGGATATGGAAGTAGTAAATGAAGGGCCGAGTTAATACTTAACCGCATGGAAGAGGGCAAAAATCAAAGCTTATTATGAGAACTCATTTATGGATGCTGAATATTTATTTTTTATTGGTACGTACGTAAAATAATACTTCATACTGTTTTTTTTTTTTTTAATATTTGGAGAAGAGGGTTACTTTCGGTAAATGATTATATTGTATATGGAGCAATACACATCATGCTTAGTCCCTAAACCCTAGCTAGAGATATGCGTCCACTTGCTTGGACTCACTTGAACGTACAAAAACAATGGGCGCATGATGCTACTCCTCCGCCGAATATTCCCCCACACAAATCTTCCACCTTCTTCCCCATCCATCCCACTCTTACTCCGGCGAAAATAATCACCTACGCCCCCGCACTGACACACTCATGGACCTTCTCCTGTCTCGTGCTGCCGTGCGATGCAGCCCCATCAAATCTGTTTCCCCGCTGGATTCAGAACGGGGGCATCTGAAAGTACATGAATATGTCCTGCAACGACGGCACCTGATTATTGCTCTGCATCAACTGACCCTCAGACTCGAAACCATTGTTCATGGTGGCACCCTCGTAATTATATGCAAACTCAACGTTCTTTTCCAATTTATTCCTCCTGGGTTCGCTCTGCACCTCGCTCGCGAACTCCAGCGATACCACATGCTCGGAGCAGCTCGACTCCGTGTGCAGCTTCGGGACTGAATCCGACTTGTCAAAGTACAAGTAATCGGTCATGGCAGCCGCCCCCACCGCCGGAGCATGAGGAGGATGCCGTGGAATACCAACACCACGAGACACAATTTCCGGCTTCTTGTCCTCCATTTCTGACCATTCAGTTTTGCGGCCGTCAACAGGCGGGGGTTTCTCAATGATGCCCTTCTTGTTGTATATTCGGCAAAGCACCCAATCATCCAACTGCAAGATCACAATCATTATGTCGGTAATTATATATATATATATATTCACGAAAATGAAAAGTCGGATCCCTCTAGCTAGTAGCTACGTGCAGGTCAAAGAGATGAGAAAGAAAATGATTTTCCATAAATAGAAAAGCAATAATGGAGCGCTAATAATTAGAATTTCCACCAGATTATTATTGTTTATTATTGAAGGTGAGGTAGCTTTAAACCAGGGAAGGCCGATTTGGATCGTCCATTATTTCATATCGTTTTCATCTTCCGTCATTGATGGACCTTGAGGACTTGTCACAAACCTCACTTCCTCAGACTAAGATGCATGCGCGTGGCCCCGATAGCCAATAGAAGATTCGAGGCGGACAAAAGAGTCATTTCAAAGCAAGCCCATCCGCATAATGGAATGTCCTTTATGCCCCTAGCTGCATAGAAAAGAAAAGAACGAAAGGCGTGTATGGCATAATAGTATGTACCTTTAAGGTGTTGGTTGTGCGAGCAGAGCGATCCACGTCGGCCAGACGATACTCGTGCATAATCCAATTGGTTTTCTCTCCTTTAGGCGCTTTCCCGGCGTAGAAAACCAGAGCCTTCTTAATACCCACGGGCTTGGGATATCCGATGGGTTTATCGGCTCCGGTGGCCTTCCAGTAGCCAGTTCCGGCCGCACGGTTTGGTCTGGAACCGTTGGGATATTTGCGGTTCCTGGGCGAGAAGAAGTACCACTCCTTCTCTCCGTACAGGGACTTGCCTGCAACAAGTGAATACCAAGTTAAGAATATATAGATAGATAGATGAATATTACAGGGGGAAATGGCGAGGGGGGATGGAAGAAGAAGAATACCGGGGAGGTGCCAAGGGTCGTACTGGTAGAGGTCGATCTCGGCGATGATGGGGACGGAGATGGGGTGGGAGGAGCATTTAGGGCAGAGATAGTGGGTGACGAGCTCGTCGTCGGTGGGATGGAATCGGAAGCCGGGGGGTAAGTGAAGCTCAGAAGAAGCGGCCATGTCGGAATGAAGGTTGAAACTTAGAACAAAGGAGAGGGGAGGGTATATATAGTAGGGGTAAGGATGGTGGGAGGACGCGTGGGAGATAGGAAGGGGACACGTGGCGGGGAGCCCGCCTGTGGTCACTGCTTACGTAAACACATGAAAGTGGGGGAAGAGTGTGGAGCTAACTGGGGGAGGATGTTAATAGCGTATGGTGGCCGTGAGAGCTTAAAAACGATGATCTCGTAATTAACTGTAAGATAAAATGTATTAATTAGTGCTTAATTTATTAAGATATACAAAATGTAACACAAGGACGGCTTTGGATTAGGAATCTAGGGTGACACGTGGAGGCGCTATGTTTATCTATGGCTTCGTTTCGGTGTTTTTGTTGGGACCTGCGAGACTCGAGAAATCATACCTTCCCCGACGCCGTTTTACAAAAATTCAAAAGAAACAAATTAAATGAAAAGATACGAAGAGAACCTCTTATCGTGAATTTTGGTAGTCGGAGTGGGACGGCTTTCAATTTCCCGTTGCCATTCCCGCTTTATTAGATTCCTTTATGCTAATTTTCCTTTTCCCCCGCCGAAATTCCCCCACGCCCTACCCCTCCATATCCTTTCTTATTTTTTGGGTTAGCTTTCATCACTCCTTCAAATTCAGTTACTTCTGGGAAAAAGAATCATCACGCGCTATATATCTCTTGTATTATATATATATTTAGGAATGACATGTGCTGTTGTCTTACTAAACACGCGTTGATGAATGGTCCACGATTTAATTATGCGATTCAAACACATGCTTCTTCGCCGTTGTGCTGCCCGTGAGGGGCATACCGGTAAACTCCAACTAATCGGTTTCATCGTCTTTCTCCAATATGCAGTTGATGAATCAACTAATAATTAGGAGCGAGCTCAGTGATATTCGTAAAAGGAAAAGAGGCAGTCGTAATCAGAATAGAGTAGTCATCGCAACTAGTTGCTCGCAAGAATTCAACGCACATGGACATCAAATCATCAGCCATCTCAATGTCTGGACGCGAAGCTTTCCCCTTCACATTATGTGTCGGTAGAAAAAGACTCCTCTGCCGCAAACTTACCAATATGATTAGCTTCGATACGCGTTTTCCTATTATTGTATTTTTAATAAACGGTAGTATAACTCTGTGGTTAGTGGGGAACACCTTTCAACTGTACATTAATTAAAAAGAAATAGAATAAAGAGCTTTATATTAGAGCCTGATTAAACCAAAACTGGGATGGTTCATGGTGCGAGAGAATAATGATACATGATGCTTTTTGGGGTGATCAAGCACGCCAACACTAACAAACCCCCTAAACTTAACCCTAATCAAAAGGCTGGCTAACAATGGGTTGGCTTGACCTTCGTTTTCGAGCTCAAGATTCTTTTGTTCATTCCCAATGATGTTGAGCTGCCATGTGTATGTCATCATGTCTAAATGAATTGAACACGTTGCAATTGGTTTTTCCGGCGGGTGCTTTTGTTTTATCCCAACAGAACTTTGACATATGAAAGCGGCACCATATCTTGTGAGTTAGAAAACACTTAAAGAATATTACGTGAGTTCTGAAAGCGGATTATAAAGGATACTATAGCCGCCATAAAAGCCTCAAGTTCTCACTTGCTTCCACACTGTTGCTCATTTACCTTTTGGCAACTTCAATAAAAACGAGCATGCATGCGTTGTGTTATATACGTTCATTAAAGCTTAAAAGCTTTATTACTCTGTTCTACATATATTCTGATTATTTTGTCAACAAATAATTAACAACATACGGCTCCTTAATTTCTGGATTTTGGTCTTAGCTAGCTTGAATATGATGGATTTTAACTTGACCGACGTAGCGATACTAAGTGCCATAGGAAAAATATATAAAATGATTTTTTGCTTTTAAATTAAAAGTGACTTCGAACCATAGGAAGTTGACATTGCTATCAAATTTCCCCTACGTAAGATATGGCGGAAAGCAGGAGGGAAGACTTCCAGCAACTTCGCATCCCCTTTATTGTCTGTTTTGTGTGATGCTTTGGGTATTTTTAAATACAAAATATCTTCTTTCTTCAAATAACAAATAAAATATAAAAAATATATTCTTTCTTTGGAGGTTGGAGTTTTATTATTCGCTTACCAGGATGTAACTTTAGCCCTTTTCGAGTTGCAGGCTGACAGCCTCCATAGATACAACAGGCATACAACCAAGATGTGCAGCTTAATTGTTATCTTAGGTCATATTTAGATAACCATTGAGAAGTTACCTTTGAATATGTAGCAAATGGGAAATGTTACACGCACACACATTCAACAAATATTTGTAAATTTGATTTGGTGAAACTCATATTGAAGGGTTTTCAAATAGATTTTCTAAACATGTACTTAATTTGACAGTAATAATTAATTATGGGCTTGAAATCGTGGAAACAAACACGGAAGTAAATAATATTAAGAATATTATATTATTTGTTTTTTAACATTAAATTTCTGTGACTATACTACTCATTTTCCATGTAATGTTATAGCTTTGGAGCTCCTTATAATTATTTTCTAGAGATTTCACAGCCACAAATTGGACAAACCTTCTTAATCTGAAACCACTTGGAGATGCAATCTGAATGATAAGGGTGCTCACAATGAAGCGCCATGAGTGCTTCACCTTCTTCATATTCAATCTGACATATCACACAGCGATCAATGCCTGTCTTGTTTTCAGCAATATGGCAAGTGTAAGGACGAAGGCAGGAAGGGATTTCGTTCGCTGACAATCCTCTTCTCTCTTCTCCTATGAACTCCGCCAACCCAATCAACTCTTCGTACGACATTTCATCCGGATCAATCTCATCTTCTTCCATTTCTTCGTCATTGCTTCCTTCGCCCTCAAGAAACTCGAGCTCTCCAAATTCGAATTCTTGGCTCTCGGATAAGTCTGCATCTCCATCTTCATCCTCATCTTCGAAAGAGGACTCACCTTCATCTTCATTGCTGCTTTCTTCTCTGTCCATCATGGTGAAGGTTCCCTCTTGCTCTTGCAAAGCGATTGCTAGGATGAAATCAGAGTTAACTTGCTCGAGTTCAATGTATGGGGTTTTGTGGGAAGATTGTTTGCCCTTTTCTGGTTCCATATGGAAGGAAGAGGTGTTCCGCTACAAATTACAATGGATGGATGCGGGTTGGGATCGACGAACAGAGAGACAAAGCGACTTTGGTATTTGAGGAAATGAACGAAGACATAATGTTAGAGAGACTTTCATGTCAAGCAACGGAAATCCTTTGTCATGGATTCTTAAGATTCCAGATTCGTGGCTATCTTAACGGTTCTCACCTTGACGTTACCAACAACAAGGCCCACAAATTTGGGACATTCTTGTTGGACGAGGCAGCTTTCGATCGAAGCAATAACAACACATCGTCCGCAAGTAGCAATATACCTTTGTCCATAATCAAAGCCATCAATTGCCGTTGGCTGCTGCTTCTTTCTTACCCATTTTTTGTTTATGGGCTACATATTTGAGCTACTAGTATTATTGATTTCTACATGGCAATCCAGTTCGTCAATTATTTCTCGAGACAAAGCCTACTATTTCTTTCCCTCCTATAGTATACAGTATCTGCCCTTAACAAAGCGACATGAAAATACCAATCACGAATTTAATTCCTTTTGTAATTTCAAGTTCACTGACTACCTTTCTAAGATCATTTTTCTGGGTGATTCGAGGAGGAATAAACATCTTCAGCAGCAATTGCTCAGACATTTCCGAACAAGTTATTCTTTGCCATCGAGAAAGAAAAAGAAATACCATTTCCTCTTCCCACTTAATGAACCATACCACCCCAAAGAAAAAGAAAATAACGGCAACTTATCCTCGTTAAACATGGCAACCGCTCTATACAAACTCTTCAACTAATTTCTATATCAAAGTATATTAGTCTTATTTATTTTAGGTAAAATTTACTAAACACAACTACAGGCACATCAGCTGAGGGAGTAGTAAAAATTATTTACCCAGCATGAAAAGAGCGATGGTGATTAGTTTGGGTATCATGATCAAAATAAACTACAATTGTAATAAGGCAAAAGGAAAGACCAATATTGCATCGTTCTCGCGCTCTTGCCAGCCAGCATCCACTAACAAACAAATTCTAACAGTGTATTTAATTTAATTCACAACACGCGGGAATTAGACTAAGCGATCTCGAACATCCTTTTAACGTGCGACTGTAACAAGGTACTCGTTGACATAAAGGGCCAGTAAAGGATATCTCCCATCCAGCTCCTGAAAATGGGTGGGGGCCTTAAAGGTCAATCCATTCTTCCCTTCAAGATCCTTTCGTTTATTTCAGTTGGCGTGCTGCAGGTGTGAATCAAAAGACCAATCAGCCAATGCCATGTAATACTTTAAGAAAGGGCACAGAAACACAACTTGAATAGAATACAAATATGAGGATCTACAAGCCCCAGTTTCAAGGGTAAAAAATAAGAAATGTGTAAACCAGATGAAAGAATAACAATGAAAATATATAACCTCAGCACAATCATCCCTCTCAAGATAAAATAAAATGGAGGCCAAATTACAATAAGTAATTGATACGTGCTTCAGCTTCCTTCTCTACCAATAACCACGCTAGTGACTAGTGGTAAATTCATTTAAAGTTCATTTCTTCGAAACTTTATCACAAGCTAATCCTTATAATGCTTTCAAAAATAAGTTTCCTTTATTTATCCAAGGCAATTGCGGTTTGAGGGATCTATTATCCAATAAGGTGGATCCATGCAGAAAAGTACTTAACATAAAGGTATATGGCCAGATACTAAGACAAAAGAAGAATCATAAGCTTACACAACATAGACATGTCCACCCCAGCCACTTAAACAGTCACGATCAACAGATGAAAGCAGTGCTTGGGAGATGGTCTCAAATAATTCCTCTGGTTCCTGAGACACCCAAGAAAACATAATAAAAATATTGAGCTGTATCCTACAATAGGAATTGTCCACATTAAAATTTGGTAGTTGTTGCTAATATTGGTTTGAAGATGCTTATTGGGTATTCATTTTTTAGCAAGTAGTGACACATATAGATGATGCGCCAAACTTTCAAAAAACATATAAAAATCGTCGTGCAAAAATTAAATCAAGTTAGGGACAAACCATGTCAGGCTTAAACATCGACTCACAAGCACCATATAGAGACTCAGATGCAGTGCCTGAAACAACAAAATCTTTTGCAAGTTCCCTGCATAAAAGAAAAGCACAAAGATGACATTATCACAAACATATGGCTCATGAGAAAGTATATGACTTCCATATTGTTGAAAAATAGCCAAAATCATAAGGCGGTTTATGGTTCTAACACCTTTTGCCATTAGTCGCCTTCAACATAGTAAAATCCTTTGTCAAGAAATACGACCATAAGATTATAAGAAGAGCTAATTTGCAATTATAAGTTTTAACTCGTTAAAATTTCCCTTAAAAATGGCCACAGATTACTCACTTTGCTCCAATTGAATCCATTGTGCAAATGAAAGGTCTGTCATCATCTCCTAATCCAGCAATCACAGGCTGGCAGAAGTATGGACCAAACCTAGAAAGCAAAAGATGCATTAACATTTCATTCCACATGAAATAAATTTGCAAAATCATACAATCTTATAACCGATGATAGCAGTCACACTCACACTTATCATACTGAGTTGCCCATAATTCACCAGCAAAATATTATAATTATTCACCAATTCCCCAACTTCATTGATCTAATATAGCATTGATTTGCTTAATAAAATGAACCTAGTTTTCATATTCTTTTTCCAATCAGTTGACTATTATAAAACTGCAATTTTAACTTCGGGAAGAATTACATCTGATTTTGTACTTCATGTTCTTAAACTGCCTCTGTACACTATGGAAAAAAGATAGCAAAGTGAGGAAGGATGGGCAAGGGAAAAAAGTTTGAGCTGTCCCATTTTAGGCTGCTGGTTAAGCTAAACAAGCATAAATCCTTTCTAGCATCAAAAGAATAACATAAAGTCCACAAATGACAAGTCTCATGATTTCCTTGTTATACTAGAGATTGTTAGGCCTATCAATTGGAAAAATGTATTTAACTTTACATGTGGGAACGGTTATACTTATCAGGACCATTTTAACACTAGAGCTTGTAGCTTCAGATAGTATTTTTTCCCCAGGAGTTCTGGTATAGCACGACAGAATCTCCAGATTAGATGCAAGTCCTCACCTAGCATTTTGTTGCCTAACGGACTTGCAAGTTTACCAATTACATCAAGCCAATTGGTTCAGTTAATCTTGCCCCAATGGTTTTGGGCTTACAATTTCAAAATCAAGAAAAATATAGGACAATATGGCCGACGCATAAAAGACCAATGATATTACAGCAAACCAATGTTCATCGATTTTGGGCCAATGGATGGGGTCTTCATATTTTCGTTTTACGAAACAGTTAATGAGAAATTGCCGTATTCTAGTTCCAAAGGAAAGTCTTTCGCAAAGAAAGGATCATGGCATCTTAAGAGAATTTCAGTATGAGCTTCCTAATTTTTAATTGTGAATCATTGCGAGCTTGCAAGTTTCCACAGAGAATATATAGCAAGAATTAGTTGAGGCAGAAAACTGATCGGATAAGATATGATAAAATCTGCATACCTTTTCTCGTATAGAATAGCAGAGACTAAGCTGGCAAATGTCTCGGGCTTCATATCTCTTTCTTCTCGAAGCTGGTATAATTTGTGCCGGAACACGAGCCGTTGATAGCTTCAAGTAAGGGATCATCGATAAGAAATTAAGAAAAGAAGCTGAAACTAAAGCAAGTGGGGAGATTGATACGGAATGATAGTATTCCTACAGTGTCTGGGCATCAGTGGCGAGGCCAGAAAGGCCAATGAAAAGCTTGTCGTGAACCTGGTATATCCTCTGGAAATCGGTGGCGATAGTCTGAAGCTGAACACCAAGCCTCCGATCGCTGGCAATGGCGAAACAGTTCTTGCCCACCATAGCCACTAGGGCACTTCCGTTGTACTCGAAGATCGACATCTTCCCGAGAGTAACTTGAGATTTCAGGTTTACTTTTGACAGTAATCAAGGAGAGAGACGTTCTTTATTGAATTTGCAGCGAACACGGGCGAAGGCTGGCTTGGACGCCACTCCAACTCCCTCAGTCCCTCGCCATCAGGGCATGGCAGAAACATGAATGGGCCTGTTCCAGCTCTCTTTTGGGCCATTTACTTGAAAGATATGTCCATGAATAGGCCTAGCGAGCCAATGACCTGGACTTTTGTTCCCATGTCCGTAAAATACCCGAAAACCAGGGTAACATTATTCTTTCTTTTGTATTTTTTTTTTTGCATATATCATCATATTATTTGAGTGTACCGTGATCGCATAGTCCATGGGCTCATAATGAGGAAATATTCGAGGGCAGTTTTTCTGAGGAACCCATTTTATGCAAAAGTGTCGCTTAACCCCCTGAAATATATATATATATATATATATATGTGCGCGCGCGCGCGCGCGCAGTAAACAAAGCAGAGAATTTGAAGATAAAAATTGAGTCGAGTGATGGGGAAAAATTGTAAAAGTTGTAATTTTTTTTTGTTGTCCACCCGATTCACCGAAACTTTGCCCCGATTATATCTAGATCTGACTCGCATCGCGCACTTGAAGAACTGAACGGGGTTGCCCATTGAGTATGGGTGCGGGTGCGTTTGGTTTAGCTTATAGACAAAATTAATTTTAAAATGATTCTAGAAAATAAATTTTGTATAAAAGTAATTTTAAAAAAATAAATATTTAGATGATAATTATTAAATTAACTTTTTATAAGTAAATTATTAAAAATAGCATGAAGTAACTAAAAAATGAGAGACAAAAAGAAAACAAAAATTCAGAGAATTAAAATAATCATTTCACATATTTAATATTTAAAAATTATTTTAAAAATAGGTGCATCTTATTTATATAAAATTATAGTTTACAATGTTTAAAAAATATAGTTTTACTCAAAAGTAATTTTACACAAAAATTAGTATTAGTGTTTAGTTACTTTTGAATATAAATTATGGCTTAGTCTAAAATTATTTTTTTTCTTTTCCAAAAACACCCTATTACTGTTTGAAGACGGGCAATGGATATGAAAGTAAAAGGCTAGTTGTTTTTTTTTTGTTTTGTTGGAATAGATGTGGCCTACTTAATATCCAAAGCCAAGGAGGGAGGCATAGATGTAATTCAAACTTAGGTATTTTGGAACATTCATGAGCCTCAACAAGGCCAGGTCACCTCCTCATTCTCTTTTCACTTCACTTTGGCCTCTTTCAATTTATATATAAACAGAGTGATTAATATTAATTATGCTTTTGCGTTGATTTGTTGCAGTATGACTTCAGTGGAAGGCGTGATATGGTGAGGTTCATGAAGGAGATCCAAGCACAAGGCTTATATGTCACCCTCAGAAATGGACCTTTCATTGAGAGTGAATGGACTTATGGGTTAGAACTTAGACCCTATTCATGTTAGAAATATTTTAAATATTGTGAAAAGGTGTGTCAAAGAAAGAAGTATATTTCTGACATAATTTTTAGTTGTGAAAGGGTATGTTGAAGAAAGATGTGTCTTTCTAACATAACTCTTAGTTGTGAAAGGGTATGTTGAAGAAAGAGGTGTATTTCTAACATAACTCTTGGTTGTGAAATGGTATGTTGAAGAAAGAGGTGTCTTTCTAACATAACTTTTGAATCTAAGGGACATATGTCTAAAAGACATGTCTCTTGTCCTTCCGCAGTCTATAAAAGGGGACTTCTTGATGAAGGAAAGGCACAGAGAAATCATAGAAAATTATAAAGAATGTCAGAGAGTAACACAGAGAGAATGATACACTAATATTCTGAGATTGTTTTTATCTTTCACTGGCTATGTTTCCCTGTATTATTACAGGAAGAGTTCGTTTAATCCTGGAGAGAGTCGGTTCCTAATTTGATGAGGGGTCGCGAAATATCTCTTAAGGACAGTGTCTTCGGACGCGATTCGAACTATAAATTTTATATTTTTCAGATTTCGCCTGCAATTTTAAGAGATATTATCTATAAATTCTAATAAAAAGGCAAAGGCGAGACTGATATGTCCAAAGAGCGGCAGGAAGAAGATGAAGCACTTAAATATATGAGAAGAGCACTTGAAAAGTCGGCGGACGAAAGAGAAAGAGAGAAATTCAAGGGAAGATCAAATATTAATGATTTGAAAATGAAAGGGAAGGAAATGAAGGAGGCATGGCATGTGAACGTGGGCGAGCATATTTTGAATGAATTGGTTCATCTTTGCGAGAGGGGATGAGTGTCAGGGAAACAAAAAACAAAAACACTTGTTTCACAAAAGGATTTTTGGACCCTAAAAAATTCAAACCAAACATGCTGGCATAATGCATTGAGGACTACGATGCAATTTCTGAAAATGGGCTTGTGGATGGAGTCCATGGTCCAATAGATCAGGCTTATTTGTTCAACGGGAAAAGAAGGACAGGCGATGATACTAGTAGCAGGAAGGGGTAAATTCCAGAACTATTTGTTGGGGAAGGAGCTTGGGCACGTTCTGGGTAAGGCAACGTCGATTTGGCTCCAAATGAATAAAGTGAGGCGTTGCGGTAACGGTATTTTTCTATCTTTTAATTGGTTAAATGATTTAGAGATCAGAACCAACTAGCTGATGCTCTGGCTAAGGGTGGATTGAGGAATACCTCAGTGCTTCATTCATGCCCTCCTCATTTGAAGGCAATTGAGATCAAGGAGTGTTTGGGATTAAATCCCCTTTAGTTTAGTTTACTTTAGCTTGGGCATTTTAGCCCTCTCTTGTATCAAAAAAAAAAAAATTGGTTAAATGATATTTTATTATCATTATTTTTAAAATAGTGCCAACGGTAAATTCTCTTTCGATAGTTAATTACCTGCAAGTGCTTCAACAATATATATATATATCACGGGGGTGTATATATACATTTCCCTTGGATTGGAATTTGAGTTTTAATATTGAATATATTATTTGCTAATTGTGAAACCAAATGGCATCAGAAAAATTATAATTAATTAGAATAGAAAAGGATTATATAGTATAAAATTATAATTTGATTAGAATTATTATTAAAAAGTTATTGAGATATAATTTGATATTTAAAAGTGTGGGGGTATCTAAGATATATGATACCTATCAAAATTTTATGATAGAAGCATGAAAATTTGATCATTTATGTATTGGAGAGATAAAAATGTTTAATTTTCATGATATTTTTATTTGTGGGTATATATTTATCTTAGTATAAATATATATAATGTGGAGAATATATTTTGTAATATTCTACTGCTTCAAATCTGAGTTTGAAAGCATTGATGAATTAAATATGATTTTATAAATTAAAATTATAAATGAATAGTAATGATATATCATGTTGAGATATATATTAAAGTTTGTTGTTAACAGTAATATAATTTTTCTGTTGCTTGAAACAAATATTTTGAGTATATAAAAATTTAATCATTTGTCTAGTAGAGAGATAAATGTGTTTAAATTTTTATTATTTATGGGTATATTTGTTTTAAAATAAATATACATGATTATTGTGAAAATATGATTTTGGGTGTTGAAATCATAAAGGAATATATCATCTTAAATGTATTTCAAATATTGGTTTTGAGAACCATAGTATAATTATTCCTTATGATGATAACACATTATTTGAGAGTGTTATTTGCTCAATTTTTTATGTACAAATTATGAGAATTTAGTACTAACTATTGTGATACAGCATATATTGTGTGGAGGATTGAGCATACACACATAAAAATCTAATCTCATGAGGAGAATGAAAGAAATATGTGAGGGGTACCATAACTATTGGTATCATGTATGTGGAATTCCCGTTGTATTAAAATAGACGGATGTTAAATGATGATTTATCTTGAGTTAATTGCTCTATAAATTGAGCATATATACTCTAGCCAAGCAGTGAATATTGAGATGCTCTAATAAGGTTATTGAGATACCTTAAAGGCACCATGAATTATGATACACATTATAGTAGATTTTCTACTATATTAGAAAGATACAGTGATGTGAACTAGATCTCGGATTCAGAATGGTCAAAATCTACTAGTGGTTATGTGTTTATTCTTGGTGGTAGTGCAGTTACATGAAAATTATCCAAGCAAATAATTCTAACCAAATCCTTAAGGAATTCTGAATTTATTGCTACGGAATTGGCTGTCACTGTGGCTAATTAGTTGAAAACCTTTTAGCAAATATTTTTATGTAAATCCAACACTTAGTGTTGATGAATTGTATTTGCTAAATAGCAATATCCTTTGTTAAAGATAACAAAGATGTGCAACATTTAGTGTTGATGAATTGTATTTGCTAAATAGCAATAACCTTTGTTAAGGATAACAAAGATGTACAACATTTATTGTTGATTAATTGTGTTTGCTAAATAGAAATAACCTTTTAAAGAGAACAAAGATGGGCAACACTTATTGTTGATAATTTATAATTGCGAAATGATAATAAACATTGTTAAGAAAATAATGGTGCAATCGTTTGAGATACTATGAGAATAAGCATGCTTAAAAATTGTGGAGTTATCTCAATCGATTTTGGTGAGATAAAAAATAGATCTATCGGATCCATTAACAAAACCCCTGGGGAAGAAAATAATTAAATTATTGAGACATCGAGGGTAATAGGACTAAAGCCAGTGTGATTACGACAGCGATGGCAACCCAACCTTTGTGACTGGTGATCCCATGAAGAAGGTTCAATGGGTAAGACCAAGTCGCTTGTTAGTACTGCTAGCACCAAAATATAATTATTGGTCCTTTCCTATGGTGTGTAATAAAGTGCTAGATTGCATAGAGGAGGATGAGCAAAAACTCTTAATGATTTTAAATCCTACTGGATGGTGTATTATGTGCAGATACACTTAAAGAAATTACCTATACGAATTAGGGGTGTGAGCCGCTCCTATGAGATCGTGGCGAAATCTCTAGAGCATTCGTTAAAAATAGGACACGCTCATAGCTGCCTAACGCGCAAAACCGCTCGATAAATAGTGAAAATGTGGGGGTATAATCTGGCTGTTAGTACCTCTGGTATACACCCAAGAAGTGCTGGTTCATAGTCCCGAGGACCACTGGCATTTCTGTGTACCAAGTATTATCGGTATAGGTCTGGTTCATAGTCCAAAGGATTATTGGATACAAATATTATATCCATGTATAGAACTCATCTAATGGTGTTTCTTTGACACATGTGGGGGATTGTTGAAAATATTTTAAATATTGCGAAAGGGTGTGTCAAAGAAAGAAGTGTCTTTCTAACATAACTCTTGGTTGTGAAATGGTATGTTGAAAAAAGAGGTGTCTTTCTAACATAACTCTTAGTTGTGAAAGGGTATGTTGAAGAAAGAGGTGTCTTTCTAACATAACTCTTAGTTGTGAAAGGGTATGTTGAAGAAAGAGGTGTCTTTCAACATAACTTTTGAATCTAAGGGACATATGTCTAAAAGACATGTCTCGTGTCCTTCCACAGTCTATAAAAGGAGGCTTCTTGATGAAGGAGAGGCACAAAAAAGTCATAGAAAATTATAGAGAATGTCATAGAGTAACACAGAGAGAATGATACACCAATCTTCTGAGATTGTTTTTATCTTCCACCAGTTTTGTTTCCCTGTATCATTACAGGAAGAGTTCGTTTAATCCTGGAAAGAGTCGCTTCCTAATTTGATGAGGGGTCGCGAAATATCTCTTAAGAACAGTATCCTCAGATGCGACTCGAACTATAAACTTTGTATTTTGCAGATTTCGCCTACAATTCATTACTTTAATTTGTCACCAAACTAAACCAAAACTTAATCTCTTCTATTGTTGCTGCAGAGGTTTGCCGGTTTGGTTACATGACATTCCTGGCATTGTTTTTAGATCAGATAATGGGCCATTCAAGGTGTTCACTACTATTCTAGTTTCTTCTGTAACTTGACCTACGCAATTCAAACTTGCTTCAATCAAAATCCTTTCTCTCTTCCATGAACATGGCAGTATCACGTGCAACAGTTCACCACCAAAATAGTCAACTTGATGAAATCCCACAATCTTTATGCTTCACAAGGAGGCCCTATCATACTCTCGCAGGTTTAATTTAAAGCTTTGCCACAATATATAAAACTTTGACTGTCATGTAATATCATATGCTTATGGTTCAACTTATTATATTTTCCACGCAATGTAGATCGAGAACGAGTATGGTACGATTGAAGCGGCTTTTCACCAAAGAGGACCCAGCTATGTTCTTTGGGCGGCACAAATGGCCGCGGGGCTTCAAACTGGTGTGCCCTGGGCTATGTGCAAGCAAGATGATGCTCCTGATCCAGTGGTTCGTTTTACACTCTCATTTTCATGGAATTATCACTAATTCACTGTGAACATGTTAACAACTTAGCTATTTTATATGATGTAATTTAAATAATAGATCAACGCGTGCAATGATATGGAATGTGGGAAGACTTTCAAGGGACCTAACTCGCCTCATAAACCATCAATCTGGACAGAGAACTGGACAAGTTTGTATGTTCTAGTGGATTTCTTCGTTCCATTTACAACTTAGCCAAAATAGACACCCAAGTATATAAGTTGAATAATGCCTTTTCGTTTACTTGGAGATGTGAAGCTATCAAGCCTTTGGTGACAAACCGTACTTGAGATCAGCTGAAAATATTGCGTATAATTTTGCATTGTTCATTGCAAAGAAGGGAAGCTATGTCAACTACTACATGGTATGTGACCGTCGTCTCTGCTCAACAAGTAATTAATTAAGCAGTAAATGTTGTGAACTCTCTCTTAAATTATGGGTTCGATACATACCAGTACCATGGAGGAACAAATTTTGGAAGAACAGGTGCTGCTTTTATGGTTACGTCTTATTATGATGAAGCTCCTCTTGATGAGTATGGTACATTATTTCTCTCCTTTCTCAAATTATATAACTGCACAATTTCAAATTGCTTCATGACTATCTACATACGTTAGAGTGATTAGGTTTAATTAGGCAGCCAAAATGGGGACATCTTAGAGACCTGCATGCTGCCATCAAGTCCTGCTCAAAAACTCTGCTTTCTGCTACCCAGACTACGCTCAGCTTGGGCTGGCAACAAGAAGATATCTAACTACAACTTTTGGGAATTTATTTGATAACCTGACACAAAATTAATCCTTGGTGATTCCATCTTCTTCAGGCTCATGTTTTCAGAAAGAGAAAAACAGAATGTGCTGCTTTTCTGGAAAACAGAGAACATAAGAAGTCACTATCCGATTTCAAAGCCTTCCATATAAACTACCTCCAAACTCAATTAGCATTCTCCCAGATTGCAGGAGAGTAGCCTTCAACACTGACAAAGTAAGAATTAAATGCTCGGTACATGGATATTTCGAAATTTTTAAGAATACGCTTAAACCACGAAAATGGAACTTCTTACTTATGAGCTGCTTTAGTAGGTAAGTGCAAAATACAGTACCAGAACAGTGAACCCTGTAGTACATTTCAAATCAGCTGAACAATGGCAAGTCTACAAAGAAGCCATCCCTAACTTCGATCATACTACCCCAAGAGCAAACAGGCCATTAGATCAGATCGGCACGGCAAAAGATCAATCTTTTAAATTTTGTGGTATACTTTCAGTTAATCAGAAACACAAGTAATTAGCATCAACTTCATTTAATTAAATTTTGTTATACACTGGTATTCCTGTTATCAATCTTGCTCCCAGGTTTCAACACTCAAGTTCTCAATCGTTTTTCAGTGCATCTAGCCATGGACATGTCTTGCATGCATTCGTCAACGGAGTTTTAGCAGGCAAGCCCTAAATCTCCACGTCTCTTTCATAGATTGACAATATGAAATTGATCAATGATCACATCCAGTATGTATCTGTGTTATGAGAATGGACAATTATTGATCATGTAAACCACAGCCTAGCAAGTGGTAGTTTCACGTTATCTACGTAGGCAGATGTAAATTGCAATGATTGGTTTGGTCAGACTTATTTCTTTCCTCCTCTCAATTCTAGGTTCTGGACATGGAAGTCACAACAATATATCTTTCACCATGAAGCGCAATATCAAATTGAGAAAAGAAGTCAACCATATTTCCTTCCTCAGTGCAACAATTGGATTAACGGTACTAGCAGTTCCTTTTCATTCATCATCAACGAGCAATATATATATATATTTATAAATGTTGAGATAAAGAAAGCTATTGAATAACATGACATATGCATTCTATTTTTACATAAAGGATTCTGGAGCGTACCTAGAGCGCAAAGTTGCTGGTTTGCGCAATGTCAAAGTTTGTATATATTCCGTGCATATGAAGTATATTTTGTTTCTTCTATTCCTTCTCCCTGTTTTTCTTTAAAAAAAAAAACAAAAAAAACAGGAGAGACACTTCAAAAGTTCTACATTTGTTCCCTCAAATTTGCATGAAACAGGCCAGAGGTATATATTTTATTGAGCAGTTGCAGAAAACAAGTAAATGATAGAGACAAGCTATGAAAATTCATTCAGAAGAACCAAGCTTTATATTCCGCGATGGCGTAGTGGCTAATGAGGATTAAAAGCGACCTCCAATTTCTTCAAGTTATGTGACCAATTTCTAGGCGTCATATGCACAGTCGATGGTGAAAGTGAGAATCAAATTTAAAATTTGAAATATATTTTTTTCATATTATTTACTGTATCATAATATTTAATTTTGAGGTTTGTGGCTACCCTCTTCTCAGCCTTCTTCTCATAAAATTTGGAATCTATTTTAAAAGTTTGATACTATAATTCTCTATCGTTTGGTTGATGTGTATGGAACTATAATACACGTACCGTCTTCATTAATTGCCTGGACTTTTGTATGCCTCGATTACGAGTTTCAGTCAGTTGGGTCTTTAGATGAACTTCAGGCCAATGATTTAGAACAAAAACAGAAAGCGAAAGAACAAATGGAGGAGAAATGAGTGGAGATACATAACTTCTTGTTACAATACAGACAACTTTACAACGTTGCACATAATTGCCGGCAACACCGTTGACTTCAACAGAGTATATTTGAAACCTGGGTTTGAGGTTTTATTCATAAATTTTATAGGTACAGGTCACACTACGTAGCATACCAAACACAATTATCTTTCTTCAAAAACATATCCGCAATGATCTAAACAAGATGGCGAAACTTATCTTGGAACTATATATTGAATTCCAAGTCGCACCCCGGAGAAGCACACGAGAAATTAGAGATACTTTTGCAGGAAAAATTTTAGAACCAAACGATCTTCAGATGTTGAATGCTGTGGTTTTAATTAGGAGTGTCCTATTCGGGGAATGGGGTGTCGTCTAAATCCTCTCTGTAGGGAGCATGACCCGACTCCAATAGGCCATTGCTAGGGTTCATGAAGCCCTTCTCCATGTGGGTCTGAACTGCGGGGTCGTCCTTGGTCTCTATATATGTCTTCACTTTGTCTTTTCTTAGGGTCAGGTATATCACTGCTACAATGTAAATCGCCATCAATGGGAACACTATGATCCCAATGAACACATTCGCCACCTTTGGTAGATTGCTATGAATCAGCCAACCCACGAACCCTGTACTTAGGTAATACACGTTGATTCCGATGATCCCTGCCCCCAGAATCCATGATACGACTATGATCTGCACGTACGAAATGAATTCTGTCACTTGATCTTATTCAACTTTAATACACAATGAAAAGGTGAGAGAGAGAGAGACTCACAATCATAGAATTCTTGTGAGGACCCATCTTGGTGCTGCTGCTGCTAAACTTGAGCAGTGGGATAAGAGCGAATGGAAGCTCAAATGAAAGTATCATCTGCAAAATCATTTCTATTAGTAGAATCCTCAACCAAATGAAAAAAAATGAGAGTTTTTTATGAAACTATACGAACCGAGGCGATGACGATGAGCCGTCCTGCGCCAGATGATCCACCAATAAGGGAGACAATAAGACTAGGAGTTATGGCAATAGTACGAGTCACCAAGTTCCTGATCCATTTTTTCATCTTCATGTCCAAGAAACCCTGTAGAACCAAACAAGTTGACCAATTTCAGGAAACAACACTTCATTATATATAAAAACAATAATGGTTGCGGAAGAAGGATGCATGATGATGATCCTCGTAGAATTGGTGACCTGCATTATGAATTGCCCTGCATATGTGCCAGTGATGGCAGAGCTTTGGCCTGAGGCAAGCAGTGCGATGGCATAAATGGTTGAGCTCGACCGTCCCAGAACATTCTACAAATCCAAACCATGAAAATGAGAATTTAGTGGTTGATACCGTATTGATTCAATACGATGTAATGACTGGATTTAAATTATGGGAAAATGTTGCAAACCTTGAGAAGGAAAGAAGCAGAGTTAAGAGTGAGATCGCTGCAATGATCCGCATTTTCGTCAGAAAGGTTGGAGGAAGCACAAACGGTGCCAGATACAGAGACTACTGCCACATTGATTAAAAACGCTATAAAGAGTGCAATCCCACTTTCTATTAGGAAATATCTACACGCTTCCTGCATTATTATTTAATTAAATTCATTAGCGACGTGATTAATTGAGATTTGCTTATTTTGAAAAGTTAAAGTTGTGGGGATGTAGGAAATGGGAAGGCTTACATTGATGCCACGCACTGTATTGGGGACTTTTCTGGAGAGCACAAGAGCAGAGTGGAGAAAAAGGTTGTGCCTGCAATATAATAATTTAGCAGAGGGAAGAATTAATAATTGAAGTTCGTGTTTTATTAATGTAATGAGTTAATTAATGAAGATGATGGATAAAGGAAGGATATATACGGCATGATAAGAGCACCGAAGAGGGCAACGGCATCGCCGGTGGCTCCTTGACCACTGAGTTTTGGGACGAACATGCCTTTGAGTACCCCAGAAACTGGTGGCTTTACGTAGCTCATTTCTCCGAAGAAACATCCCGCCATTATAAGCACCAGCGTTGATATCAGCAATTCCAGCTTCCTTATCTATATATATACATCCACCAAGTTGTATTCACATAATCATCTTTTTCAACCTATATATATATTAGTATTGTATAATGCAAGCTTGTTTTATTACGTACCCCGAATCTTTGAAGACCCAGAAGCAAGAGAGTGCTCAAGCCAGTCACCAGAACTCCACCCCATACGGGGATTTTGAAGAGTATGTTGAGAGCAAAGGCGGTGCCAATCACTGCCATATAAGGAAAACATGATTAGACATTAATTAATAATTAGGGTTAACACTATATTCTTAATTACAGTTTAGATATATGGAGTCCGAATATCATATTCCAGAGCGTACCTTCAGGGATGTCTGCGGCTATAACAGCAAGCTCGGCTAATAGCCATAAGCAATACTTGACAAACCATGGATACTCCGCTTTACACAATTCCGAAAGGTGTTTGCCTTGCCAATTAATTCAAATATACTCTCAATAAGTTATGATATATAGAATTAAAACTATAATTTTTTTATCCTAATTACATGGCCATCAAAGGTGAGCAAAACTATGTTATATGAAAAGAGAATAGTTAATTGCTTATTACCAGTGCTTACGCCAAGATTTGCAGCCAAGGACTGAATGATGAGGGCGAAGATGAGCCCAACGAGAATCACCCACAGCAGCTGCAGATGGCAATAGCAAGAGACTCAACTGAAAAATCCTTCGTACTTGTGCATGCAATTATAAATGGACACTCGTGCACGGAAAATCTTTCAACTTCACCTTGATTATTAGCTAGTCCCTATAATTATCTACGCTATTAAATTTTTAGAAAGTTCAAATTATATTATTTATGTGTGCGTCTTGTACTGCGAATTTAATTTGTTGGTTTTGGATATTGATCAGGTACCTCATATCCGTGGTTAGCTCCAGCTTGAAGATCAGTTTCCACTGAAATGATGATGAAAGATGAATATTATTCAGCAATTATAAGCATACGAAGTAACTATATATATATAGATATAGATATATATATATATATATATATAGAGAGAGAGAGAGAGAGAGAGAGAGAGATTAAAGAAGAGAGGTGGGCTTACAGTTTCCAGGATCAAGGTAAGCTAAGGAAACCAGGAAACCAGGACCTATAAATGCCAAAAGCTTCCTCCAACCGGGTTGTTCCTGTTTCAATGCAAGAATATAATAAGTTTTGAAAGTTAAAGTAATAGGCACAGATGATAGATGAAAGTAGATGAGCTGCATACATGCATGAAGGATATATAGAAATGAAAGACCTGTTTTGAGTCTGTATTTTGGACAGGAGCCGGAGGAGAAGCGTCCACCGCTGCTATGCGTCTGCTACCTCCAAGCTGCTGTTGTAGGCTTCCCATTGATCTCTGCTTCTCCGATGAGTAAGACAAGTTGTATTTGAAAATGTTTGTGTGAGTGTAGACAGAACAAGAACGGCTTGTATTTATAGTCCAAATGAGGTTGAAACCTTCCATGCATATATATATAATTAAATACTTAAAGTAATATTGATGTAGTATAAAATTTATGTAAGTTTCTTTCTTTGAAAAAACTTATGTCTTGTTCAGGTTATACAAAAAAAACGAGTCTTTTTATATAAAAATCAAGATACAGAATATTCATTATATTTTTATTATTAACTAACAACTACTGTCTCATTTATTCAATTATAAAAGGAATTATTTTATTGTACATACCTAGCACATTCTTTTGTGTGTGTAAGGAATAATTCCTGTATAATTGAATAACACCTAGCAGCATGAATCGTGATTTTATGCTCAGTCAGTTAAACAATATACGAGTATTTTGTTTTTAATAGGTCGCCTCAAAACGAAATGAACCCAAATTCTAAATGTTGAAGCTCGAGACAAAACGACTTGATAACTTAGCCGTCTTTAATTGTCCTTATCCTTTTCACTTTAGATTGGGATCAACGCTAACTTGATCATTCGGTGGTTATTTAGAATCTTAAACTGTTTTGACTGAATAAACGACCCATGTCTCGTGTAAAAAAACGAAAATAATATTAATACAGAAGATGTTTCGGAAATTTATTTCTTTTTTATTGACTCTGTTTTTCATATATATCTTCCTTCAATTAAATTTTTAGAGGATTTAAATTTGGTTACTCACAAACAGGCAACGCCTATATTTTATTTGTTCGGAAGAAATAATTTCTATTTTCACTGAATGGCGTAAGTAGACAGACACCGGCTGATGAGGATTAAAAGGGATACCTTTGACCTTAAATTTCTTAAAGTCTTGTGACCAATTTCTTGGCTTCATATGCAGTTGACGATGAAAGGGAGAATCCAATTTAAAAGTTAGATAACGTAGCACTCCAATGCTGCATCATCTGGTTGATGTATCGTCTTAATTTGACATAATTAAATGGTAAAAGCCCAGAATATATATAATTGTATTATTAGTGCATCCCGTTTCCATGCCTCTTTTGTGTGAGGTATAATTCATGCCGCTATACTTTATTATTATAATTTCTCAATAAATGCTGGCGAATGCCTTGACGTATATCTTGTCCCTACTCTATTGTTTAGGGGCTATATGATTTGATTGATATCTTACTTGTCATACACAACCTTAGTTTTTTTCTTTCTTTCCTCCTCCTTTACTGATAAAGATATGTCATATAGACTCCAACAGCTAAAAGCTGCCTAAATCCAACATCATGTGTACTTGCTGATTCCAAATGGCATGGAGCGGGACATATAAATCGTTTTCCTTACACAAGCATTTCTATAATTTATACTGGCAGATCACTAAAATAAGTACGTCGAAAATCATTCAGACACGTACATTTCTATAATTTAGCTAGTATATTAAATTTGGTTTATGAGTCATGACAAGTAAATTTCAACTCGTAAGATAGGCACATGATCAAAGCGGCTGTCACTCAATGAGCATTTTGCATCAGCTGGGCAATGCGACGGGAAAAGGAAGAAAAGCATATGGGGTATCGCTAGCTGGTCCTCACTGTAGAAATTTGGCCTCTGTTGTCTACATTCGAAGTAGTCAGTTACGGCTACTATGCAGTACCATCTTTACACAGCAAATCCCAGGTCAGCTTCTGGCTTCTTTGTACACTGGTTGTGCTTGTGAGACTTGGCTATCGTCGAACAAACTGGCACCACCATGAAGACGAAAATGCCATCAGAAGTTCATTCTCCAGAGCCAAAATTGAATCGTTCAACCACTATAAGGGCTTGACAGATATATTGGACAAGGGTATAGGAGTTGCCCCTGACTTCCTTTCTGTACTTTTGGTTTTGCCACAACATTATCTCAGTAGATGCAATCACATTTAAGCAGCTAAAAAAAGTATTAACAGCTACAGTAATAAACGATCGACCACTCTTTACATTAAATTCCTTTTCTGTCACTCTGGTTGCCACACAAATTACCTGTCTTGGGTTATCTCAGTATGAGATCAAGATAACCTTCCAATTAGTAGTTGATATCTTTCGTGTATCACCAAACGTGACATTTCTCAACTATCCAACTCGAGACTATGTGTAGTTAACCTCATTATACATCTATTCATAGTTCCCTTAGCACAAGGGTCAACGATTTGTCACAAACAGAAAATTCACTTAGAGAGCTCCGTTTCTGATTTACTTCTGGCTTGTATCGTGACATGTTAAAAACAGCAAAGTACATGTGTTTCTCTCAAGAGCCTGCTGGAGAGCACCACTTTAGTTTTTGAACTTTTGTCGCCATTCTCTCCCTCAAACCAAACAAGACCTGACAATCCAAATCCTTTGGTTAATCATCGACAGGAAGAGGATGCACAAATATTTCTTGGGTATTAACCTTACATAAGTGATAGACAAATTCACCAACTTCAATTGAATCAATAAACAGTCAGTGGGGAAGAAAATACGAAAAAAAAAAGTAATGCATCTTACCAGCAGGGTCCTTAAATTCTTGACTAGGTTGAGCATAGTCAACTTCTGTGAATAATCAAAAACTCTCTCGTTGAAATGACGGCTACTCACATGAGGACAAAGATGATCATGTCCTGAATTTACAATAGAAGCAAGCGACAACCGAAATAATATTCAGCATTGGAACTTACTGATTTATTGAGCATAACCGGTTCCATTAAGAAAAGAAATCAAACTACTTCCATTTCAGGATATCCTTTGCGACCCATAATTGGTTTGGTTTTCATGGTCTGCACGTATCTACTCCGTATACCGTTTCTTATTCTCTTGAGCACGTCTTCACTTAACAAACTGGCCTCCCCCACTGAGTGCAGGGCATCACAAACCAATTTGTATGTATATTCCCTAGGTGTCGAGCCCCCATCAACCAACTCAACAAGGAAATTCTGAGCATCAACAACTCTTCCAGCTTCACACAAAGCATGAATAATAGGGGTATATGAACTTGAAGTGGGTATTCCATGATTCAGATTCTGCATACAACGTAACATCTCTATAGCTTTATCTATCTCATTTACAGCACTATAGTATCTAATGAAAGAATCATATGTAACTCGCTTGGGGACACAACCTCTTTTCTTCATATCTTCAAACAATTCCAACGCTCGATCAATCCTATATGTTTTACAGCAACCATCAATCAAAGCATTATAGGTCACAACATCAGGAACAAAGCCCTTGAAGAGCATTAGGCGAAACAGATGGTTTGCTTCCCACAATCTCCTCCTAGTTGCCTTCCTACTTCCAGTTTGCATGCTAAATTTGCAATAGGAACTTATTAATATAGTATAAGTAAATATGTCAGGTGGGCATCCAAAGCCAGGAAGCTCCATCTGCTCCAACAAAAACCTTGCCTTTTTGAAATATCTCACCCTGCAAAGAGCATATATCATAGTGTTGTAAGCATAGACATCTGGTTTACAGTGGTATTGCTTCATCCTATAGAATGTAACTAATGCTTCATTAACTAATCCCTCTTCTCCTAGTAATTTTATCAAACACGTAACAGTCACTGTGGTAACCAACCCATCAGTCCTCCTTGACATCTCCTTCAGAAAATCCCAAAGAGCATTCAGTTTATTCCCTTTAGCCAATACACAAGCCATCTCCCTGCAAGTGGTCTCGTTATGGGTAAATCCAAAATGGGTTTCCACCCAATAGTAGAACTCAATAGCTTTGCCCAATCCAAGCTTGACCCTCTGTGGGTTTCTGTATGCAGCAGGGCCAAGAACAAGCACATTATTGTGAAGCTTATCTTCTTCCTCCTTGAGCTTGCGTTGTTTCAGAGGAGCACGATGCCGGAATCCTCCCTGACGGCCAATAGAGCGAGAGGATTGGAAAAAGTATCTGGGAATAGACCTTAGCACTTCCGAAACCACATCAACCGTCCATAAAGAAGCAGCATTGGGATTGACAGAAGCTGATGTAGCAGCTAAGTGGGCATCAAAAGCACGGTTTTGAATCACGGCGACAAGTACCTGGTTCACAAGGTGTTTCCGAAACTGGTGCACGGGCTTGGTTGGTATCATAAAATTCATTATCATGCAGCGACCAAGACCATATAACATGTAGCCTATATGGAGAGAAAATGTCAACTTTAAAACCAAGGAGATCAAGATCACCAACTATGCAATCAAAATCGAAATAACAATTGAAATGTTTACATAGTCAGCCTCACATTGTCAACTTCACATGAGTAACTTAAGTAAGAAGATTGTATTACTATGATAAAGTAAGCTGCTTATCAATAAGTGATGGCAAATTCATGATCTTCAACATCCAAAAGAGAGAACAAAAAAATGCCACCAGTGTTTTACTCAAACGATTACATCCTCAGAACTACAAAACTTCGCAAGTGCTTACGAATTCAGAGACGCCCTCGTCCGATCCGGATGGCACGTTTAACGATGTTAATGGATAATTGTTCTTGTTTCTGTTTGGGTTGCTGAAAAATTGGGGAGGGAGAGGGAAAAGAGGGGTCCGCATTACCTGCCCAGCGCCCCTATGAGGGGAGGGATTAGTGGAAGAAGAGGGAATCGAAAAGAATAACAGAGGATGAGGAAAAGAATCAGTGCATCGTCTTATTATAAATAAATGCAGGAACTGAATCATAAAAGTGAAATATATGGATCAATAATTGAAGATTCTAACGACAAGCGCCGAGTGGCTGGGAGACTGGGAGAACTGCGGCAGAGGATGCAGGGACGGGAGTTAGGGCAAGGGTATTACCGTCTTTGCATACTTAAAGGTTGATTATAAAATAAAATTAATAAAATCATTCCTCAGCATATTATCTCATAATTTTAACGCTACATTACTACTCCCAATCTTAATCTCATTCTCGTTTCCAATTGAACCCTTTTTTAATTATTCATACCAATCACTGGCTTTTATTTACATTTGCTTGATTAGCTGTTTCGATAGGTTTTTAAAAAAAAAATTAAAAAAAATTTTGAACAACTTTTAAAAAATAAGTTTTAGAAAATAATTTATTAAAAAAAAGTTGTTATAAATAAATAAGTATTTGGATGGTTATTATTTTTATTATTGATAAATTATTATAAAGGGTATAAAATAAAATAAAATAAAAGAAATCCTGTTGTTCACCATCGACAAACATAGATCCTCATCGTCATTCACACGACAACCCACCAGCCATAACAGAAAGCATAGAAGATAGACTAGCGAAAGCGGGAAGTATTGAAGAATCTCTTCTTCCTCTTTATTCTCAGCGACAGACCAGCTACAGTCGACGGGAGGCGCATAGTGACAAACCACCAGATCTCAACGGTAGTGCAGCACTGGACAATGAGAATGTGTAGAGAGAGGAGAGATTGTGTCAAAAAAATATAGGTAAAATAGTATTTTGTGGTCCAAAAACCCTTTTCTTATTTAAGAAGTTATTTCCAGTAACTTATCTAAAACTATAGTTTGAAACTACAATTTGTTCCATAAGCTTTTTTGGATAAATATAACTGTTTATTTTAATTTTTTTAAACTCATAATTTACATCAAAAACTCTTTTAAAACTATAATTTTAAAGATTGCCAAATAGACACGATAAGTAAAAATAAACAAAAGTGAAGGGTAAAGTTCATCTTCCATGTAATGTAATCATGAATAAATAATTAAAATGTTTTTATTTAGTTGATAAATTAAAAGTGTTTCTTATTTATTTTAAAGGACAAGATAAATAGATCCTCATGTAATCTGATTTTTCCTTTTATTACCTTATTGTTCATTTTTTTTTTTTTTATCGTGCAGCAAGCGTCATTTCTTTCCTTTTCTTTCCTTTTCATATCCATTTCTTTTTCATCTTAACTTACTTTCTGCGGACAGATGGGCCAGTGTGAAATACGACAATGGAAGGTTCTAAGTCTCCACAACGTTCTTTACTTCAAATTACGAATGTACACAGGAAACCAAAATGAGCAAATTTCAACTTGGCTTCAACTAGGAAATAGGAATCAAAGCCATGCGCAGCAAATATTCATATAGAAGTCAAGACCTTGAAGCTTTTTAGAAGCAATAATGTAAGGTAAGTTTCCGAAAAACCCAAGACTGATCTAGCCACAATTACGTAGTATGAATTACAGTTGACTCTGGTCTTTTTTTAACAAGCTGCATGTGGATAACTTTACATTCCTATCTATCCCTCGTAAGAAAATCCCTCTGGCATGTTACAACAAGTTCGAATTGTATTGCTGGCCACATCAAGAAGCTGCAAATATTCATCAGCACCATCGACAAGGCACTGTAAATCCACAAGCAATAAATAAGACGTGCCGTACAGGCCTTGAGCAAACTTGTTAAGCTTTTAAAGATAATCAAGAAGCAGGCTAAACTACAGTACTGAAGTACAAAACATAGGGATCACAAAGCACCTTATCTGCCTCGCCCAATTTCTTGGATATTCTTGCCTTCTGTTCATCTGATATATCATCTGCTTCAACAATGGCCTCAAATACCTGGATTTTTTAAAAAATAAAAAATAAAAATCAATAGATCCTTCAGTAAAAGAACTGTTTCTGCAATTATTGGCAAAAAGGATTCCCAAACTGGCAAAGATAAACCTGAGTGAGTAACTGAGAGACTGGATATCCTTCTGCGATGAAATCATTGACTTCCTTGTTTGCTAAATCAAAATTACCACTTTTACATGTTGCAACAAATGTCTGCACAACCTCTGCTGGAATGACCTAATACATTAAGAGATTTTAGGAAGTGAGGAAATGACAGGATGAAAATGAATGAAGTATAAAAAAAAATTAAATAAACCAGTGTCTCCAACGAAAACAACTTAAACGCAAATAGTGTCTGACATAAATACATGACTGGATTACCGATCAGTTTATCATTCTAAAAATGGCCAATAAGTCAATTTCATGGTAAGAGGTAAGAACAGAAGATTTCATATAGGAAGCCGCTTCGAACAATAATTATCATCCTTAAACACAATAGCATATATTATTTAGTGACAAGTGAACTTTTATACCAAGACGCACAACAAACATTTTTAAACCAGTTTAAGAGTAAGTGTTTTGGGGGGAGGGGGGTTATTTAAAGAAATTTTAATCATGATGACCCCAAAAAAATTTTAATGAATGTCATATTTTAACTTTTCTCAAAACTTGACAAGACAAAGGAAACTTGGTACCACGACCTACCCCCGAGACAGAAATCAGCTCCTTTGAAGAAGTTGAAGATCCAAATAAGCGAGCAGCTGACTGCAATGCCAATATGTTGGTTCAAATGAAAAACGGGAAAAGTAACTATGAAATAGATGCTTGATACTATGCACTAAAGCTTGGTCATTGCTGTTGTCAGAGAAGAGATTAAGCTACCAAAAGCTGAAAAGATGAAGTCGAAATCTATAGCATAAATAATTAAAAAAGAAACTTCATCCCTTTTCATTTTGAAAGACTGCTTCACTA
The DNA here is from genome assembly GCA_037074615.1 of Leucaena leucocephala. Classification (NCBI taxonomy): domain Eukaryota; kingdom Viridiplantae; phylum Streptophyta; class Magnoliopsida; order Fabales; family Fabaceae; genus Leucaena; species Leucaena leucocephala. The sequence continues at coordinate 1,670,675 of CM073517.1, read as the reverse complement.
AAAAACAATACGAGATTATAAAGTGTTCTCAAATCAAGTGAACATAAACAATTAATAAAGCAACACCTCTTGGCAGCACCACTAAGTTTTTAACCAACTATTGTGCACAAGAGAATCAGAACTTTTTCCCATAAACTAGCTTTACGCATAAGGTGAAAGCAAGCATAGCAAACCTACTATCAAACAAACTTGGAAAACTACCAAAAACACTTTAATTTGGTAGGTATTCCCTATTTTCTAGAGGGCAGCACCATCAGCTCAAAGGAATTAGCAAGGTTGTTTAGTGGTATTGAGCAGAACAGGTTGGAATCATACCCATTAACGCACATGCACGCTAACATTCACAAGTTGTTCCGGCTCAATACACAAAGTTACTGGCCCACTAAAATTACAGGAAACACAACCATTGTGTGAAATCTCAAAATCACAAGTACAAGAATATGATATCAAAGAATGTATCTCACCTGTAAGTATGTAATAGCCCTACGGAGATCTCCTTGAGAAATGGAACTAAGGGTTGAAAGAGCCTATGGAGGTAAAGAAGCATTAAATATTTAACTAAGATGTCTACAAAACCACCATAAACAAGGAATACATATATATTGTAAACAACATTATTGTTATACAAGATGTAATCTCTTGGTTTCCCACCTCAGAATCAAGGTTAAGCCCTTCTTGGTTGCAAATATACAGTATCCGACTGCTCATGATTTCTTCTGGCAGCGGCTTAAACCTGAATTTTGCGCACCTTGAAGCAAGTGGTTCTATAATCCTACAAAATTCATAACTTCTCCGTTATAAAACCCAAGGTACATCTCTCCTTGATCAAAACATTGACATGAAAGGATAAAATATTATGTAAGTGAACTCTGTAGCTTTATCATTTTCTGTGGACTATTCAAGGAACTCTAATAATAGTCAAGGATATTATCTGTAGGGTTGTTACCAAGAGAATGATCCTTAATGTAATTTGCAAGCTTGAAAAAAAATAGTTAGCAATCAAAATAGCAGCAAGTATCATAGAACATCCTTTGGGACAGGGTCTATCAAATCTTATAGCTGTTGAAACACAGAACATATAGGAAAACTGATTGGAATCAGGTTTATCATGGCATCCAAAAAGGTATAAAACGACAATGGAGAAGAAACAAGTAACTAATCCAATGTAACTTTCAAAAAATGTGACAGTAAAAATGCTAAGGATAGTAATTTGTAAGTTATAATATGACAGATAAGATACCTGCTAATGTAATTGCATATGAAAAAGAACCGTGTAATCTTAGAGTAAGTTTCCATTGTACGACGCAGAGCATTCTGTACAAAAGAATGTAAGAGGTGAGAGATCATAGGACTTCACAACAACCAAAGTTATAAATACTAAATGTAAACAAACATGCCTGAGCATCTTCGGTCATTGAATCTGCCTCGTCTAGAACAATAATCTTATATGGCGGGCATGGATAACCACTGAATTTGATAACGCCAATATAATGAGAGGAAGGCAGAAAAAACATACGGACAAAACAGATAAAGAAAGTCAATCACAAAAGTGAACTAGATATTACAATATAACATACCTCTTACGCGGATTGGTACTAACAGACACACCAGCAAAATCCTTAATCTTTGTCCGCACAACATTAATCCCACGGTCATCACTCGCATTCAGTTCCAGCACCCTAGACTTGTAAAGCTCAGGTCTGCAAGATAAAAAGGTTGCCAATCGTCAAGATGACAGCAAAGCTTATCAATGAAGATACTAGAACCCACTGATACATATCAGTTTAAGAGGTTGAGTTAAGGGGGACAGCAACAGCATACTAGTTACTGATGAATACCAAGTATTTTAACAAAAAAAAATAATAATATTTTAACAATTGAGTTCTCACAGTGCTCCTTTAAACTCACGAATCCATCTCGTTCTTTCCAATTTTTTCAAACATGAGTATTTCAGGTAATTTAATTTATTGCCATAAGCTGTGGTGCATGAAGTGCATGTTTCTTTATTTATTGCCATAAGCTGTGGTGCATGAAGTGCATGTTTCTTTCTCCATAATCCACGGATCTTTCTGACTACATGTAAGAACTGGCTTAATTTGTTTTATAATGAGAAATCTTCCATTTTCTGTACGTATTCCACGGACAAATGTACCAACCAAGTTTCAATGTTCTATGTATGCATATGTACACCAAAATATGTGCCTTCCACGTTATTCATACAAAAAAATACCCGAAGAGCTGACGGGCGATTGCAAGTGCAGTTGTGGTCTTTCCAGTGCCGGGTGGACCGTAGAAGAGCATGTGCGGGCACTGCCATATACAGTATTGAAGCAATTGCATCGGGTAATTGAAAATTAAAAAAGGGGACTTTGATGCGAGCAAAATAGGATCAGAAAAATGCGAAGAAAAGGGAAATTAGTAATTACACTTCCGGTTTCGAGGGTGTTTGTGAGTACTCGAACCACTTCATCCTGGTGGGCTACATCTTTAACTTGCTTTGGCCGACTGAGGTCATTCGTAGAGAGAAATCTAAGCAAAATAAAGCAGAGTATTGATTATATAAGGAAGGAGAAGAAATCCTTACTATTTCTCCACCCATGGCTGGGAGCTCTGAACGATTGGCGCCATCTCTTGCTTCCGCTTTGGGATTTCTTCTTTCTGCTATGGCTAGTTGCTAATGCTGACTTGCTGTAGGGCTTTTTCCCGCCCTTTCAAACTCGTGGTTTAGTCGCTTGAGCGAAGTTTTTTCCGGGGGCCCAACGAACCTCACGGTATTGAATTTATATTCAGCTTAAAATTATGCGGCCCGTATGATATTTTTTTTCTTATCTTAAATATAAAAATTAAATAATAAATTTATTTTAATTTTAAATATAATATTTTAATCCTATTTATCTCTTAATATTATATTTTTTTAAAATATCTCTGTATGATTATATACATTAAAATGATTCTATTAACGACAGTTCAAATACACTTGATTAAATAGAATATTTTAAAAAAATTAACACATAATCATTATAAATAAATAATTTAATTAATTTTTTAATCAATTTAAATTAATTAAATAAATCTTATCAAAACATAGGATGTAGTAATTTTTATTTAAATAAATATAGAATTGTCAATAGTCAATCAACCATCATCAACTAACTTTGCTATTAAAAATGGGTCTAGGTCAATATTCATATTTTTAATTTATTTATTTACAAGTTATAATAAATAATTTCAACCAATAATCTATTTTTAATTTTTAAAAGATTTTAAGCATATGCTGATAATTAATTAATAATTTTAATAACTAATTTTATATTATTTTTATTTTTTAATTATAATAATCATAAACTATTTTATCTTTGAATGATTTTAAACTAGTGATAGTAATTAATCAGTAATCTTATTAACTAACTATTTAATATTTTAAATTTTTAATCATAATGATAATTAATAACAATCATAAAAAATTAATTAATTAGTTTAAAGTAATAAATAGGCTTAAAATAAATTTTAGTCCATTAAGCTTGTTATTATTTTAGTCTTAGTCTCTTAAAGTTTAAATCGTGAATTTTAGTCTATCAAATAGTAAAATGATCTAAATTTTTATCGGGAGATATGCTATCTATTTGATTTCTCATTTATGTCTATAAAAACTAGAGGAAACAATACTTATAGTTTAAAATTTAGGGATCAAAATTAAAATAAAGATAAACTTAAGATATCAAAGTTTATATTAACCCAAATAAATAATCCTTTAACTGCTACTCTAAAAAAATATTTAAAATTTAAAACTTTAAAATTGCAATATTTAACGCTGATTTCAACATTTCATATCTCATTACTAAATGCAGTATCATTATCGTTATGGTAAGTACAGAGTAACAAAACAATATTTGACATGTTGTAATTCATCCCTTTCACAGGGACTCTCATCAGCAAAGTCTGCCCATAGATTAATTATATGAGAATTTTTTTATCATTAGTCAATTCCCACCACTTTCTGGCAAGAGATAGAGATTGACAAGGGAAATTGGGTAAATTTATTATTTTTTACGAGAAATACTTATACATTTCAAAAATATCACATCATATGTACTATAATAAATCAAAACACATTATTTATTGTAATTTATTATTAACAATTTATTTATATTTATTATTCTAATTACCAAGAATTTTTTTTTATTTTGTTAAAAAAAATAAAGCGTGACAACTAGAATTTAAATTAAATAAATTGCTATATTTTAATTGCTTATAATACAAATGATGAGATACTTTGAAAGTGTGCTAGTATTTCTGATATATATACCTCTTCTCATGAATATATTGAATACCATTCCCATGAAAAAAAAAACAATCTAGAGTGCATGTTACTAACCAAGGCGTATAAATAAAGATGATGTACATGGGAGAGTTGCATCTCTACTAAAACCTAATCTAGCTCATATTTAAACTAGATGAAACTGTTAATTCCGGACTCCAAATATTAGCTGATTTTATTATAAAAAAAAATATAAATATTCTAATGCATTGCTGCATGCGTTTTGTTGATTCCCACTAATGCAAATTTTGATGCTCTTCTTTTACTCATCTAAAATATATTTTGACCAGATAAATTCCTCTAGTGCTTCTCTTTTTCATAAATACTTTCCATGATCTTAGCCCGTGACTATATTATTACATTTATTAATATTAATAATTAATTTAGAGTTTAAGTCATCCATATTACTTTTTTAAAACTATAATCATCAATATTTTCTCCCCTAGTCCTAATTCTAGGAGCCCCTTATACCTTTTCTTAGTTAAAATAAATTAGACTAAATGCACAATTTTTTGTAAAAATTTAGAAGGGAGAGAATTTGGAACGCAGCCACAAGTCCATGAGCGATGAGTTGAGTTGAGTTGAGTTGGGTTGGTGTATGTGCATCAGGCTCCGTAAAGCAGCTCAACCTAGATGAAGATGAACGAAGTGACCGTTTGAATTCGAATTCAAACTGAAAACCCTGATTCACAGCCTGTTACTTTCTAGGCAGAGACAGACCAATCAGATCTCTATAAAGAGTGGAAAATAGGACAGATCAGTCGCTTGACTTGCGGGTGGCAACAAAGGGCTGGATGTTGGATATTGTTGGATCCAAACCAGAGAGCCACGCGGGGCCCACCTCTGCGTCCCGCTCCTTCCTAACGATTACCCAGTCGAATCCACGGCCTGGATCTCATCCAATTTCAAATCGACGTGTTTCTCCGCTCCAAAGCGCAATATTTATTTAATTTATTATTTATTAAATTTGCAGCAGGAAACGCCCTCTTTCGGTCTCTGCAAAAGCAGAGAGAGACCCTTGTTCTAAAGCCCTCTTTCTACTCATCCACTCTCTTCTTCTTCTCCAGTTCCTCTGGTTTCCATTATAAGTGTGGTCACATTGTAGGAGTGGACATATCCAAGGAAACATTCCTGTCCCCGAAATTGTGACTTGATTTTGATCTCGAAACTAAAATGTCAGCCCAGAATCGGCGTCCATCCTTTTCCTCATCGACGGCGTCGTCTTTAGCAAAGCGGCATGCATCGTCGTCGGAGAATGTGGGGAAGGCTATGGCAGCCCCTTCTCACTTGGCCAAGAAGCGAGCGCCTCTCAGTAACCTGACCAATCAAAAGAATGCGTCCCACAGTGCTTTGCGAAAGTCACTGCCATCATCTACTTTGGTATTGAATATTAATTTGGTTGCTTAACTTCATAGTGCGCTTGAATTAACACAATACGGCGAAGCAGTATTTCTATTAAGAGTTTTATCAACGTGTTTAATTTAACAAAGTGACAGAGTTTTCTTATTCTTGCGCTTGGAAAGGCAAAATTAATGTTTTGTAATGGAACTTGGGGTGTTAAGATATCTAGAGGGCTGAGATAAATGAAATTAGGACAGAATTTGAGCACAGTTTTTGGTGTTTAAAGGTTCTCTGGTAAGAATTTGATATGTGGGCATTTTTTTATCGGTTGGGAGTTCAAAAAGTTTCCTCTGCATACCATGCATTTATTGAGGAACTTAATATCAAAACAGTAGGAGGGTGCTTACCCGTGCCTAGTCGATAAAATTATCCCAAGACTTTCAGGGTATAAGCTCAGCCAAATATTAAAAATAGTTGAGCGAGGTGTTTAGGAAGCCAAGCTTGCAGTGTGTTTCATAGTATGTACTTAATTCATCTTTGATGCAATGTCTTCGTTATCAGTTCTTATCACGAATCTCTTTGATAACTGTTGCAAACTGGTTTGTTCGTTTGCGGTAAATTAATCTTGGGTTCTGAATTAACTGAATTTTGTATTGGAAGGTACCCTGCGCAACTAAAACTACTCGGACAAAGAAGAAATTCCCTGCTTGCACAACAAGCTCAGCCATTTCCGGGAATAAAATGCCTAGTTCGTCAAATGCTAAATCGACTGCAGTTGTTTTTCCCAAGGCCACTTCTTTACCACAACGGGATGAAAGTGCTTCTGCTACTGTTGCTCTTCCTTGCAGCATGGATACTTCTCCTATCAAATCAGATAGGATGTCAGTTTCTTTGGACGAGACGATGTCAACCTGTGACTCTTTCATGAGTCACGAAATTGAATATATTGACAACAGCGATGCTTCAGCTCTTGATGCTATTCACAGAAAGACATTCAGCAATCTGAACATCTCAGATGATACAGAGGCACCAGGTTTCTTGTTGAATTTTTCTTTTTCTTTACCCGTGTAACTAGTTTCATTGGCTCAGCTTTGGTACAGCACAACTATCTGGCCAAACAATTCTTGAGCTACCATGTGTCTTTATCTTTTGGGCAGTGAAGTGAAAAATCTTTCATTTTCGAAAACTTTATAATTCTGTTCTATTGGTTTATTTGTAGTTAATGCTTGCAGTAGAGGCATACTTGTTGACTTGGAAAGAGGTGGCAAATTTGTCAATATCGATGACAACTACTTGGATCCCCAGCTTTGTGCACCCTATGCGTGTGATATCTACAAGCATTTGCGTGCATCTGAGGTTGAACTTTTTTTCCTTTGATAAAAGTTTATAACTTACAACTTGTGTTCTGTTTTCACTCCCTCTGTAGAATATGATTATTTATTCTACGTGCAACCTCCTGTTACATTTCTAGATTTATGAAAACATTAATTGGTTATTTTGTTTCTGTATTTTTATGATTTATCTTCTTATTTGGGTTCATTTTCTGGACTCTTAGGCAAAGAAAAGGCCTTCTACAGATTTCATGGAGAGAATTCAGAAGGACATAAATTCCCACATGCGTGCTATATTAGTTGACTGGCTTGTGGAGGTAATATCTGTTGAACCTTTTTGCATTAGTTTGTTTCTTGCAATTCCCCCACGTGGATTTCAAAAACTTATTGTTATTGAGTTCAAAGACATTGATTTTTTTTTAATACAAAAAGATATTGATTGATATACTGCAAACGGAGAACCTTGGACGGACAGATAATTTTGGATTGGGCCGAAAGTCAAACAAGAGTTCATTTACCTTGCCCCCGAGACATTCTAAACTTCATGAATTTCCTGCTGCAGGTGGCTGAAGAATATAGGCTTGTGCCTGATACATTGTATTTGACAGTCAACTACTTAGATCGGTATCTTTCAGGGAATGTGATGAGTAGGCAAAAGTTACAATTACTTGGTGTTGCCTGCATGATGATTGCCGCGTAAGGAAGCATAACATTACTCTATTAAAGTATTCACGGGAATTTTAACTTCCCCCTCTACAGTAGCAATGATGTATGGACATAAAGTGACGAGATTTTTTATGTTTGGTTTTGATTGACAGTAAATATGAGGAGATTTGCGCGCCTCAGGTGGAGGAATATTGTTATATAACTGATAACACATACTTCAAAGAAGAGGTTTGGGTTCTACTTTTCCCCTAAATCGTGCATTTTTCAAGTGACTTTGAATCATGTGAAGTGTGCAAGTCTCAAGCAAATCATTTGATGCAGGTTTTGCAAATGGAATCTGCCGTCTTAAATTCTCTAAAGTTTGAAATGACAGCTCCGACAATAAAATGTTTCTTAAGGTAGTAGCTAGCAGATTTTCATCATATAAACCCTTGGTTCTTTTACTCTACCCTAATACTCTTTTCCTTTGGTTCATTTGACTTCAGACGATTTGTTCGTGCAGCTCAAGGAGTCAACGAGGTATCTCTCTCGCTTTAGCTTTTCTTCAAAAAGGTTTACGTTCATGATGGATGTTTGTCCCCAAAAAAATAGTATGATGGATGCTGTTGAATTTTTAAGATTATTATTTCTTAGGTAAAAGTACATGCACTCTAAATTAATTTTAAAAAAATAATTAGTATTTTAAAGTATTTAAAGGTGCAATCAGTACCCGAACTAATTTTAGATGAGTAATTAGCACCCTAAAATATTTAAGGATACAATCAGTACCCCAAACTAATTTTACATGAGTAATTAATACCTTAAAGTATTTACATTGGTATAATTTTGCCCCTTCGTTAATAAAAATACTAACTTTCATTTGATACATTCTACATAGACTTTTTATTTCAAAGTATTATTATTTAAAATACCACATGTATAATATTATTTTAATAATTGTACTAAATAAACTTTAAAATTTCTCAATCTTCATATATAAATTATATACAATATCAATTTTAAGATTTATTCAATACTCTTGTTTAAACAAGCATGTAATTTTTTAAATAATAATATGTCGAAATAAAAAGCTCAAGTGACGTGGATCAGACAGAAATTTATATTTCTGTCAGTAAAATGATAGAATTATATCAATTTAAATATTTTATGGTATTATTCGCACCTCTAAAATTAGTTAAGTGTACAGGGTGCAATTATCACATTGAGTTAATTTTAGAGGTGTGACCAGTACCCTAAAATATTTAAAAGTGCAATTAATATTTTAGAGTGCTAATTGCTCCTTTAAAATTAATTTGGGATGTTAGATACATATTTAACCTTATTTCTTTTCAGCCAGAATATTGATGTTCAACTCCTTTCTCAGGTGGCATCATTTCAATTAGAGTGCTTGACCAACTATATTGCCGAATTGTCTTTACTGGAGTATACAACGCTCTGTTATGCCCCATCACTTATAGCTGCTTCTGCAATCTTCCTGGCGAAACTCATCCTTTTCCCTTCAAAAAAACCATGGGTATGCTGTTCTTCATGGCCCAAAAGAAAAAATTGCGTCCAGAATTCCACATCAAAACAATCGTTTTACTATTTTAGCTTGACTTAATGTCATTTCTGCAACAGAATTCCACATTGCAGCATTACACACTCTACAAGGCTTCTGATTTGCGTAACTGTGTGAAGGATCTCCATCGTCTATGTTATAACAGCCATAGTTCTAGCTTACCTGCAATAACGGAGAAATACAGTCAACACAAGGTAAGCTGATGCCACGTATGTGTGTTCTTTTCGTTCATTATAAATTTGTTTCTGATGTTTTCTCTCCTACTTTTTTCTGTTTCAGTACAAATATGTGTCAAAGAAGTCGTGTCCTCCATCAATCCCTCAAGAACTTTTCCAAACTTGAGCACACAGAATTTCACTTAATTGTCCAATTCTCGGTTGGATAGGCTTAGTTTGACTGTTGCTCCAAGTGAAGTAACTGTTTTCTTTAACCTGTAGTCCTGTACTGTAACTTCCAAAATGTAATTTTCCCCTTATTTGATATCAATCGTTTTGTAGTCTTACATGTTCGAGCATGCTTTGTTTGAGGATCATCTCACCTTGAGCCTTTTAATAACAAAATAATAATAGTAATAAGAAGAACAACAAACATTTCGTCTTTAAAATTTATAACGTTCTAAAATTCTTACAAAATTTTATGCGGAAAATAACCGTTTCATTTAATATTCTCAATCACCGCCAACGAAAAGAACAAGTCATTGTGATTTGTGGAAAAGTTAAAAAAAAAAAAATAAACAGAGAGAGAGAACGTGTCAGTGATTCTTCTTCTTCATCAATTTTATTTCTTTTGTAGGATTAAAAACGATTTTAAAATCAATTTAGGTAAGAATGGGGAAAATTTCAACTTATTATAATTGAGGCTAAAATATATATTTAGTTTTTAAAAAATATATTTTTAATTTTTTAAATTTAACATCATTAACTTACTAATGAAAAAATACTGATTTGGTAAATTTAAAATAATAATTTTATAATTAAATATTAACAAATGTATCTAAATTTTAATTTTTTAATATAAAATATAATAAAATTTAAAATGATTAAAATATAAATATATTTTTATTAATATTTAATTTTATAATTATCACTTAAAAGTTAATAAATAAATTTTCGTAAAATTAACAGTATTAATTTTAAATGATGAAAAATATATTTTTTAAATTTAAAAACTAAAATTAAATTTAACACAAATATTAAAAATTATATGTATACCATTATTTTTAGTTCAAGATCTAGACGGTTTACGATTAAATCCTTATTCGGTAAATACTAAATACGACATCAGTTAAAAAAAAAATATTAAGTACGATATATATATGTACACGTATATATTATTTGATTATTGTAACTATATGTATTAACTGTTGTCATATAAAAAATAAATTAAATGCTTTATGAAAGATAAATATTATTTGATAAAATATTTATTATACGAAAATAATTTATTATATTTAATTCATAATATTTATTTAATTTTAGTTGACTAATTTAAATAAATTAAAAAATTAAATAAATTTATTAATTATAATTAATATAAAAATTAATTAATTTAAATAAATTAAAAAATATATAATATAAATTGATATTAAAATTAATTTAAATTAATCAACTATTGTAAGCACTATTAAATACGATCAGTTCATCACTTCGACCTGACGACTGTGCAAGCTGCTGACCATGCACGACTAGCCTTGCTGACATAAGCTTAGAACGCGTTAACTTGCCCTTTATTTTGGTTGAATGTCTGTGCTCACTTTTCATTACTTAACCAACAAGTAGTAAAATGTATCATATATACACCCACATATATATAAATAAATATCAAGTTATAAACCCATTTCTCTTTCCCCGTTAGCTCCACGCTGAATCCTGAAGCGGGGGCCTCTCTCATGGAGATCGCCGATCTCAATGACCTCCCTCACTGCTATTGATCTAAAAATCTTGTTAACCCACAGTTGTCTGATTTCTTCTGAGTGTATTTTACGGTGATTTCTCTATTCTCTGCTTTTTCTCATTCAGACGTCCATTTTAGTCAAAAGTCAGGTCCCATCCCATCTTTCCTCTGCACTCAGCGATCGAGATCAGATTTTGAAGTTTAAAGCTTTCATTTTCTCAATTTCTGACTCCCTTGTTCTGTTTTTGTTTTCCCGCAGTTTACCTGATGAGTTTCCTGAGGCCCTCAGCATTGTACGCCATTCTTATTTCATGTCCTTCCTTCAGATGGATGCCTTGTCAGAGTTGGGGCTTTCTCCGATGGCCCGGTTTTGATGGCTTCTTGAGACTTGTGGTGATGTTCCTTCTCTGGTCTATGTTTTTGGAGCTTCGCTTCATACCTTCATCTTCTATGCACCCCACTCTTACAGTTGGTGATCGAATTATTGTCGAGAAGGTGCACAATCTTGGACTCTGCTTGTTCTGTTAAAGACGTGTTTTTGTATATTTTTGTGGCCCTAATGTTCATCATGCTTCGCAGTGTGTGTTTTGTTATTCTCTAGGACTTGAAGAGAGTGTAGCTGGTTAGATATGGATATAGCTTCCGGAAGTTCAGTAATTAATATAGGGAGTTTTACTCGCCGCAGATTTCCTGCATTTATTCCTTTCGTGGGAATCTTCAAGATACCTCAACTTGTCCCTTTACTTAAAGTGGAATTACTCATAATCTTAGTCTCCCGCTCTTTATATGCTCATGTTACTAGATGTTAACCAATGGCCATATCGCGTCTAGTAAATAGGAAGTTTTCCAAGCCCCTTCTTTCGGGCCATTAGCTTAGTTTTAACAATTGGATTATTCCACTTGGGATAACAATACACTTGGCTATAAGTGTTATGACTTTGCAGAGAAAACATCTTTGTATTTTTGTCAGGATAAATTTAACTTTTATATCCCTTATCTGAAACCATATAGGTCCCAAGTTCCAATGTTCTATGAATTCTACGGTTAATGAAATAGGTTCTATTGTAAGTTTTATGTTACTGCTTTCTAGATGCTGACGGTGTTTGGGTATTTAAAGCCTTTCTCCAGCTCCATGGGGGTAATCTCAGTGAGTTTAATGAGATAGGTTCTATTGTAAGTTTTATGAATTCTACAGTTAATAATGTCAACACTCTACAACATTTCATTCAACCTTTTCGCCTTCCAAAATCCTCCATAGGTGTAGGTAGTCCTCTTTAGAGCCATTGACAACCAGATTTTGATACCAATTGATAGATACTCAAATGGAATGATAAACCTTATCCTAAAGGCTGACTTTCGAGATGTGATAACTAATCCACTTAAATACCCCATAGAGAATTTCATAGTACTAAATATGGGACTTAGCAATAGCATCCCATGCTACCAGTCTCTATCAAAAGCTCAACCTCTCGATAGCAAGTGTTTCCACCCTTGGCATTCTGTTAACTTGAGATTTATCCCGGTCATCTCAGTTCATCTGTCTGACATATGTTGTAACGAATAAGATAGAATTTATGGCACCGAGGTTGCTATTCTATGAGAAGAGATGCTGTTAGTCTTGCTAGTTTGTGTGCTAGTGGTGAGAAAAGTAAAACACTGAAATGCTAAATTATTTTAAACTTTAATTCATTCCTACATGAAATGAAATGGATAAGGGTTGTTCAATCTGAGTAATGATTCAAAAATCTTTGGGAACTTCCACAGGCTTCGTATTACATCAGGAGTCCTACCGTACAGGATATTGTATTATTCCGAGATCCAACACAGGTATATGTTAATGCATGATGTGGTATGGAATATATCTAGCCTACTTGCACATGCGTAGAAGGTCGCTTGTTATGCAGTTCAGTTACATGGTTGGTTTTCTATTTAGCTATCCGAAGACAAAGCAGCAGATATATTTATCAAGAGAGTTGTTGCAAAAGCAGGAGACTTTGTTCAGGTAGGTCCAAATGTTTGTTGAAACTTCTCTCTTGAATATTGTGCCAACGTTACAGGTGACTCGATAGTTTAGTAAAGCTCGCTATACTAATATGTCAACAAGATTGATGTAAATGAACATTCTTTTCCTAGATCTTCCAATTTTGAAACTAAGATTACGTTTTTGTCAATGGTTCTTTCATATGGTGGAATATATGTGTTTTTGGCCTTCTCTTGGTCTAAGGTTTGCTCCTCTATTATAGTGATAAACACCAATACTAAACCAATTGAAGAAGATGGGTATCTACCTACAACTTGTCCATTAACTGATTACTATCTTTGATGAGCATTGGGGTAACATTCCTAATAGCATCAGGTTTTGATTGCTTAGAATTTCTAATTCTTTTCAGGTTCGTCGTGGGTCTCTCTACATCAATGGTGTTGCTCAGAAGGAAGATTATGTAGCAGCACAGCCAACATACACAACGAACTTAACTGTGGGTCCCTAATGAATTACTGTGCTCTTTTTCCATTTCACTCTCGATTAATGATTATGACAGCTATGGATTAGAAAAGGGGGGTAATGCTCCAATCAATTAGCGCACCATCTCTATAAAGAGATCAATAGTTCTGTTCTTGAAGAATTTCTTATTAAACTTCAAAAGTTCCATATTATCTCTTCGCACTTGCATTGATGATAAATCTTGTGCATCTTCTTTCTCTTCTATGTTCCTTCTAGGACTAAAATCCAGAGTTGCTGCTTCATCCATATTTTTACCTCCAGTTATTGGATTTCGTTTTTCCCCCTGATATTAATTCCATCCTTTGCAGTATGTACCAAACGGTCATGTTTATGTGTTAGGTGACAATCGAAACAACAGCTGTGATTCCCATGTTTGGTAATTAATTCCTGCCCCAAATTAGTGTGTTCTCGTTCGTCATTTCCCATTAATATTGTTATTTGGCTAACTCCATGATTTGTTTTGTCTCTGTTCTGTGTTCATATGAACAGGGGACCATTGCCTGTCATAAACATAGTGGGGAGATATGTTATGTGTTGTCACAGACCCACAAACACCTGACAGATCATATTGACATTATAATTCGCCGCAATATTTTCAGATGAAGAGTTCCCTGACGTTGTTGATGTCTATCAGTACCTGGTCTCAGTCTGGAAAAGACATGGTAGTTGTACTTGTGTGTTCCTTGTATAACACAAATATGCTCATAGAGCCTGTTTGGTTGGGAGGAAAATCATGGTTTTAAAAGCTCTTTTAGGCAAAATCTCGGTTTGGAGAAATTTTAAAACAAACAGCCATATTTGTTCAAATAGGCTTCTGAACCAAACCTTAATTTAAAACCATGGTTTCAGATAAGCTGGTCAGAGTAGCTTTTAGAACAGTAAAAGCACTTTTCAACTACTCAATTACTATGTTATCCTTACTTTTCTTACTCCCTCTCTCCTCTATTTTTTCCACTATCTCTCCTCTATCTTTTTCACCCTCTCTCATCTCTCATATATACCTTTTTTAGTAATTTTTCAATTACAAAATTCCTTTTTATAACAACTATCCAAACACTCATTTATTCAAAACTACTTTTTTTTCTGTAATATATTTTTTAAAAACTTTTTTCCATAAGCTATCCAGAAGTCCGTTTTTTTGTAAGCCTTTTTTTAAAATCTTATTCAAACACACACATAGTGAGAATGAGACATACGTCTGTGAAATTAAAATACCATGCGATTTTAACATGAAAGTCACTCCTGTTGTCCCATAAGCTAAGCAATATTACTGATATTGTGTGTTTGGATCAAATTTTAAAAAAAGGTTTATGAAAAAATAGGCTTTTAGATAGCTTATGAAAAAAGGTTTTTAGATAAAAGTTTATGGAAAAAAGTAGTTTTAGATAAATGAGTGTTTGGATAGTTATTACTTAAAAGGGGTTTTGTAATTGAAAAATTACTAAAAAAAAGTATGTATGAGATAGGTTAAAAAAGATAGAGGAGAGAGGGTGAAGAAGATAGTGGAAAAGATAGAGGAGAGATGAGAGATAATGGAAAAGATAGAGGAGAGAGGGTGTAAGAAAAAATAAGGGTAAAATAGTAATTGAGTAGTTCATAAGTTTTTTTCCTGTTCTAAAAGCTACTTTGACTAACTTATCTGAAACTATAGTTTTAAATCATAGTTTGACTCAGAAGCTTTTTTAGACAAATATAGCTATTTTAAAAAAATTTAAATCGGGCCAGAAATTTTTTTAAAATTACGATTTTGTTGGAAAACAAACAGGCTTATAATTAGTGTTGGAATTTCAGTTTGCCTGGTTTAGCATATTTGTTTTTTGGCGTTTTCCTTGCTTTGTTGGATGGAGCTGGAGATACTGTAATATGGCGTTTCCTTTCACGACTTGTCATCCTGAATTATGAGTGTATAACTTGAATGAAAGCAACCGATGCTAGTGGGAAGTTTTCTTGTCTGAATAAGGAGATAGCAAGTATAAAAAAATGAGTGCTATGCATGAGTTGTGAAAAATAGTAGTTATTAGTTATTACTGTAAATTTTGACCTGTGGGTAAGTCGGGGGTACATAAGACGCGGTTTTGTTGGGGTAAAAGATAACAATGGCGCCGCCAGCCATACGCGGTCTTTGTGTGGGTCCCCTCAGAGCCGCCCCCAAGTTGACTCCCGCGTCCTCCTGTCCCCCTCCGTCTCCGTGTTGAGCTTCACTTCCTCACCTCTCTCCCCACAGACAAATTCCTTCAAATAAAATTGCGATGCCACGTGGTTGTCTTATGAGGCCCATTTCATGGCTAACAACACGTGTGTCCATTATCCTGATCATGTACGTACCATATATATTAATGAGCTCGATCGATCATCTGAGTGCCTGTGTTTGGAGCAACATATCTACATGCATAGAGGATAAGGGTGTTGTCTTGTGGATTTTCTGGGCGTTGGTCGTTACGCGTAGAATGGAGAGTCGTTTTCATCTTTATTACCAGTGAATTTGTATAACAAGCTGTTCAAGTTCTATGCGATACGATGCTAACCTCCCCCCAGCTGTTGCCATCTGAAGCCGCATCTCTCATATCTTTCTATGTCTTTCATTTCATTTATTCTTTCCTTTCTCATTCTTCACTTCACTTGCCCACAAAATTCTTTATAACTATCACTGTTTATCACTTTCACATGTGCCCTTCCTTTTATTAGCCCACCATCCAAGTTCCGTAAGAGTCTTTATGATACTTTAAATTTATGGGGTAAAACCCTTTATATAAAATATTAGGATCATCTAGTAATATAATTATTAAGGTTAATCATCTAACTACCTACTTTGTGTACATTGAGAACAAGAAGAAACCACAATTTTGGGCTTCATTCATTGGACCTGAGGAAAAAAAACTCAAGAATTTGACTTTACAATTTTAACCCATTAAACATGAGCTCTAATACCATGTTAACTTATATTAAAAAGAACCAACGGAGGTTGGTCCGAGTGGTAAGCGGCTCTGTATCGCTTAAACGAGGTCTAAAGTTCGAGCCTTGGCGTACGCAGAAAATCCCCGTTGGGAGACTCACCTACCATAGCCAGGTGCGTGACACGGGTCGGATCCGGATGTAGTCGGGGCAAAGCTCGGGTGAACCGGGTGGACAAAAAAAAACTTATATTAAAAAGAGAAATATTAAGAAGAAAGACGAAAAGAGGGATATGCTCATAACCATTGTAATTCACTCAATTCTTTTTTTTATAAGTAACAATTACTTAAATCATACGAATCAAAATTTTAATTAAGATTAGTTAAAATCAATAAATGCATCCGAAATATAATTTATTTTCTAAATATATTTTTATTTATGTAGATAATGCGTGGAAAAATATATAAAAGAGAATGAGTAGGAGAGAAACATATAATTAACTTAGAGATAAGGATAAAAAATGCACATTAAATTTTTAAATAAACACAAATTGATGTTTACATAGAACTACCTTATGAGAGAGAATATTATTTATAAAAAATAGAGAAGGGAGGGAGTAATATATATTATAACTAAATAATTAACTAGGGCGAGTTAGAAGGATGTGGTTTGAATAAACATAATAGGATGTGATTGAATGAAATATATAATGTCTCTAATTTGACTAATAAGTCGATTTATAGTCAAAGATGGTGCGAAGGAAAATGATGCATAAATCTGTGATAATGGGATATGTGAAACACAGAGCTGGTGATGCATAAATCTGTGATAATGGGATATGTGAAACGCAGAGCTGGTGAAGTCAAGGTGGTCGTAATTACTTGGGCAAAGAAGTCAAAGGCAGTAATAATGGAGAAGAGTGGGGCGGGCTTTGAAATCGTAGAGGAAGAGAGAGAAACAAATGAAGATGGGGCCATTCATAAAGTTGAAGTTTCCCTGTCAGTTCGGTCGTCTTCAATATATTTGACATATGGCCATGGGTTTGCACAGTCAAACAAGCACCTGCCTGTATCTAATCATTTGAGTTGGAGTACATACCAGATATAGTAAAATAGAACTCTTCACGGAAGAGTAATATATATATGTGTGTGTGAGCATATATATAAACATAGAAATTAATTGGGTAATAAGTAATATTTATATTAAAAAAAGATATTTTTAAAATCGAAGATAATGGTTTTGATTTCGTGAGAATTATACGGCATCATGTATGTATAGGTAGAGCTAAAAGGGAGTGTGTATGGATGCCTACCATAGCTGCCCCGTTGAATGAATGACCAGCCTGGTTAATTTGGGTGATGATTAGATGATGGTGGAGTTTAATTATGTGGAGGGAGATCAAGCGAGGTGCATGTTCCCTTGGGAGAGAGCGCAGCAATGCCAGTACGTACGTAGATGATGCGTATGATACAAGAGAGGTTGGGAGTCCTTGTTTGGATATGCAAGAGGATGATCATGATCATGATTTCTTTTTCCTGGTGATAATAAGGGGATGATCATGATGTTGACTTGAGGCTTATATATATATATATGTGTGTGTGTGTGTGTGTTTTCATTACAAGTTGCCCGTCACACGTTAGAAAGCATGCCATAGCTGCAAGTACACGTGTTTCAACATTATATCCCCTATTCAAATTCTTTTTATATAATTAAAGACCTTTTAGCCATGCCTAAGTTATTAAATACACCTTTAATTAAATGTAATAAATCTTAACCTAATCTTCTCATCTCTCTCAATCCATTTTTCCCACCATATGTAATATCTCTCAACAATATCCATATACTAAAAGCACCAGTTTATGAAATGTTATTAATTATATTATAAATTCCATAAAATGACTTTTGCCCCATAAAACATATCTTATGAGTATATATTGTTAATTAATTGACAACAATAGGAAGAATATTTTTTTTATTTAATTAAATATATTCTTATTATTTTGAGGTTTAGAATTTAAATTTTTTTATTTTTATTAATAAGTACACTTCTTTTTATAATTTAATTTATATTGGGGTGATGCGCTTGCCTTAATGAAAAATGTTTTATAAGGACATAGTTTGGATGAACTCAACGGACTCAGCTTCTGGGGCCCATCACCTTCCTCCTGAACTGGTCAACTGTCTCTACCATCCATTTTAATTATTATTTTTTCAACACCGTAGACTGAGACAGTGTTACACAAGCTTAAAGGATGATTAAACACGCTTAATTATATAATATTACATGCTAATTAGAGAAACATGAACCAGCTAAGCGTTGTAGTTATTCATTTAAATATACATATACACCAACTTTTGATTCTCTCAATCTTGAAACCCAACAAGCTAAGCTAGGCGACTGGTAAAATCACCCAATATTCTGTTCTCAACCTACACCAACCGAGATAGCTATATTATAAAATAATTAAATGGATACAAATCCGCTTCTTTTGCAATGTAACTTACCAATCCCATTTCAGAGTGTGGCACAAGTGGACGTTACAGAGGAGGGTAGGATAATGAGGCACTTATTCCAGCTTATTCATGGATAAATATATACCTATTATAATAACAACGTTAAAGAAAAGAGAGAGATGCTTATACCCTCCATGCATATGATCCAAAAAGCAAAATAGCATTTTCAAACATTTCTGCCGCGTGTGGACTCTATCGGCCTTTTTGACCCATCGTCATAGATATGATCAGGTGGGTCTGATTCTTCTTCAAATTGAACACACACACACATATGGCCGCCAAGTTTCACTCAAACTTTCTTGTTTCCTACTTAAATTTTGCAATCTTTACAACTAATTATAACCGCCACTTTGCTCTGTGTGCATTCTTTAACTTGCCGGTTGCAAATATTTTTTTTTATATACACGTAAAGCTATAGACATCTATAATTGGGTAAAATATAAAAAAAAAATATCCAGGAAAAGTAGGTATATGATAGTTAAAACAGCTAGTTGAAGTAACTAGTTCCAACCTTGAAATCCCAGTCGAGATTTCGTTTTCTAAAGTAGTAGGCAAGGAATCAACCTAGCCAGCTCGATCGAGATTTTTGGTTAGAAAATTAATACAGTTGACGCATATGGCCCATATAAATTATATAACTAGCATTCCGATCCTTAATTATACTAATTTGTTAACAGGAAATGATCCCTTCCGTAGCACAGTGATTATAGGCAATACCGAAAGAATCTCTGGGAATAACTGATTTAAGATAAAAGGATGGATCAAGATAATTAATATATCAATATACACTATAAACCAGCATTATTAAAATGTGACGATAGTATGACTTTTCGTAAACTCTGTGTTAATTATTACACCCCAAGTTTCAACAAGTTAAGAATAGAAAAGGACAACAGTTTTGCTGGAATTCAGACTCGTGAAGGGACTCCCAAGTCCCAAACAATAACGGACAAATTATTAAATATAAACGCGTGATTTCCGTCTGCATGATCCTTATTATTAATTATTAATTGATTGAATAATAAGAGAGATTCCAAATTATTGCCCTACGTACGCATACGTGTCATGGCGTAAACAATTTTACATGGCGGTCTCTGCTGCCATCTATCTGTCACTATTTCAAACAGATCATTGTATAAGAAACTATACAACCTCTCGCTGGGTAGTTTCTCAGTTGTGACAATATCAAGATAAACAAATGGGTAGTTTATAAAATATATATACAGGTAAAGAAATTAGTTAAGAACTGGAACCGTCAAACTGGGCAATGACTTGCCAGTGATTTAAGTTGTAAAGTTGATTTCGTGTCATATTTGTTCTAAATATGTCAACCCTTTTCGTCAAGAATTATGAATGGAATTGAATTGAACCCCAACGACTATATTTCAAAGATGAGTCGTGTGAAATTAAAATTCTCGAAGCGAGTTCTTTGAAAGTTATTATATGCCATCGACCATCTGATGACAAATAGAGATCTAGATCACAATATATAGTTTCGGTATATATGCTCATTTTAATCTGATCATCACATGGCATATTCAATTAATTGAAGCATCTATCCATTAGTAAGTAATTAAATTAATAAATAGATTTATCAATCTAATATTGAATTCCCTCAAAGGCACGCAATGTCTGACAACATATATTTAATTTCTTGCACATAATCATTAATCATATTCCAATGCAACCACGTAGGCTTCTTGCCTTGTCATGGTTTAGGCATAAACTTGATTGCATTAACATTAATGGGGTCAACAATAGATATAACTTATGCGAACAACTCGATATTCTTGTCATGTTTTTAGTATTTGGGCAAACATAAAAAAATAACTTCTTGGTAAATTCCGTTCAATATTCTTGCCACACCAAATTACACAAAAGGGTAAAAGGTGTTCAAAACCCCGCGCTGATTTGTTAATAATAGTTTTATGCTAGTCCAAATCTATAATTACACTATTGTGTTCTGGAAAAGTGGTCTTATACCCATATATGGTTGCCCACTTATATATGAGATTGTTGGGTTATTCGTTAATAATGAGGTACCTAATTAAATCACGTTTAGACATTAGAGCATCCCACGTGAGCCTCGACGGGCGATTCGGGCTAGTCTAATTCCACATAAATATATTTATTTATTTATTAAACCCACCATATGTATAATGCGCTTTAGGAATTAATAATTGTCACTATACATTTTTTTATGAAGCATTATATATTTCTTAGCGTTTCATATTTTACAACACAGACGAGCATTTCCCCCCGAAATTAAGAACTATAATTAATTATAATACAATTAAAGTAATTTATAGTGTAATGTTATGTTTAATAAAAGCCCCTAGCTAGCCACTTTATAAATTCAATGGCTACTATCCGTTAAACTGAAAGCTATGTATATTGAATGGATCGATATGATTGAATGGCTGGGACGCGCTTAATAATTGAGGCTGAGAAAGAGGAAAAGAGGTTGAGAAGTTGATGGACACATGATGGGATTGAAATGAATTACCAAGAGTAAAAGTAAAATGGATAGAATTAACGCTAGCCAACAAATTCAACTTGTTCAGAGTATATGTATATCTTGATGGTTTTTGTCCATGATTAACTTGCTCTCTTGCAGCAATTTTAAAGGCACGCTGCTCTGGTATGGATGTTGATTAAAATCATATTATTTCCATTTTGAAATAATAAAAACAGAGAAGAATAAGATGCCTATAGTTCTCATTCCCTATTATTCGTGAATATTATAAATAAATAAGCAAATAAATAGAAATAGATGGATGAGCATCGTGATGGCAGAAGGGGATAATAAATTAAACAAGGACATATTTGACTGAAAAATATGCGACTGGGGAGAGAAAATCATAAAATAAGTGATAATAATGAAAGGGAACCAGAACCGGGTTCTGGGTAGCAGCAAGGCGGGTGGAGGAGAAGCGCAGGGCATAAGAGCATTTTGGATTCTAGGGTTCTCTTTTAAAGACACATATCATTCTAATATCTTAAAATGTCCCTCTCTCCCTTTCTCACTATATAACTCCTCCTCCTTCTTACTCCACACACACCCACATCCCTATTCTAATATATTCCTCCTTTTGACTCCCGCCTCTGGTTTGCTGTGTCGTTTGTTTTGATCAGCCCAAAACAAGGTCGTTTCGTTTCTTCACAAATATATTAGTGTATTTCCAGGTACGTTTCCCCTTCTTAATTGGGTCTTTCCTCTCGTTTACTTTTTTTATTGCTTGCTTTTAGATTATATCACCAATGTGTTTCCCGTAATTAACAACTTTAAGATAAGGATCATAACGCGCCAGTTGATTTAAGAGAAATATTGTTATTTTTAGTTGAAGCAAGTGCACGTACGTGCCTGTTTATCCTATAAGGACAGTCGCGTGTAGTATTTCCGGTCTCAAATAAATACTCCTATACTATGTATGCCTCTTACCTCACTCCCACTGATTTAATTAGTTAGCTAATTAAATTTGTAGCAAAAAATAATTATTTTAAATTTGCCCCCAATTAATGGTATTAATTAACATTTCTTTTAATAATGAATCCCAGATTTCTTTCTCATACTTTATTTAACCAGCGAAATTTCATGTGTATTTGAGTTACCCGATAAAAACTTCCTAACATATACAATCATATATATAAATATTTTAAAAAAATTATAATTTTTAAAAAATAAAATAGATTAAAATTTTATAATTAAGACTATAATAATTTTTTTTTATTTTTATATTTAGAATTTGATAGAGTATTTAGTAACAGACAATTGTAATATTATATTTTAAATTATTAAAATATATTTTATATTTAAAAGGAAAAAGTAGGACATATTCTTTGGGGCCAATAAGTGGCTAGTAGCCTTTATTTTGATATTTTAGAGAGGTAGAGAGATAAGTAGGTAGTATATCTCAACACACAGGCAGTTAGTATTACAATAATTTTTTTAATAAAAAGCACAGCGGTATTAACTTTGTTGGCAATCCCAAAGTTGGGGGGAAAAGTCAAACAGTAACTTGTGTTGGTTTTTTAGATATTCGGAAGGCAATTACGCTGTTGTCTGATAGTCTTCAGTTACGTTAACGGTTAAAAAAAAAAAAAACTGTTCAGAAAACTAATGTAGGTGGGCCCAAAGAAGCTTGTTTAACTATTGGGTAGGGTAGCATGTTATCCTTAGGAATATCCAACGTATTAATCTTATTTATAATAAATTTTATAATCCCATATTATTTTCTTGATGCGTCTAATAATCTCTTATATTATTTTTTAATTATATCTAATATCCTGATATTATTTATAATTTAAAATGATTTATATACTATAAATAAGATTAAAATATTATAAAAATAATATTAAAATATTAGGATAAAATTATAATATTAGATATAACTGGTAAATAATATTTGACATTGATATATTAAGAGAAGTATTTTCTATGACGCATGATGCAAGTCAACTTTTTCAAAAAAAAGTTTTAGGATCCAAAATATAACTAACTTGCAACAGTTTATAGAATGGTATTGCTTTATTTCAAAAATGTAAATTTACCAATTTCTGATGCGAAAATAAAGAAAATACATGTTTTCAGATTTAGAGTATTTATTAGAGGTAAACATAGAAATTAAAACCATTTTTAGAAAACGTTAATGATTTTATGAGGTAGTTACATTTGTGACAGGACAAATTTAATGTTCTACATACATTTTGCAATATGACTTATATTTACAGTCACGAGGTACTATAATAAGAACGGAAGGGAGCTTCTATTTATTCCTACTTTTAGTTCTAGTGAGGCAAGATGCATGTTACTATTGACACCCTAGGACATCGGTCACCCAAGAGAGACGTATTGAAAATTTTTAAAATATTTTTATTTTATTGTTTTTACGCGTTATCATAGGATTTTAGGATATAAAATGAGGGAAAAGGTATAAAATCTTGCCGAGTCAACTCAAGTGAGTCATTTTTGGCCCAAATAAAAAAAATCAAGAGTTCCACGTTCAGTAACTTTCGGTCTCTGGGTTTTGTCTGGTATCAATTAAAATTTAATGACTCTCTGCCGCGTAGGACTATTTATGATTCTCCAATCATTTAGTTCTCTGTTTATTTTAATTATAAAAATTAATTAATTTTATAATAAATTTATAAAATTAAATAAATTAATTATGATTAAAATTATTTCTTAAATTTATATTATATATATTTTAATCTATCTAAATTAGTTAATTAATCAAATAATTTATTTATTTTTTTAAATATATAAAAAAATTAAATAACTTTTAAAATTAAAATATTTGGTAATAATTATATTTTTTTCATAGCAATTAAATGCATTGCCATCATCTGGAGGGAAAAAAAATCAGTGTTGGCGCCCGGAGAAGTGAGGGAAGGGAAGAAGAAAGAGAGTATTTGGAGGGGATTGCGTCACGTGGGTGTTCAAGGCCCCACTGTTCTCCTCCAACCCCTCTCCCCCTCTCTTTATTTATACCCTTCTTCCCTCTCCCTCCTCTTCATTGCTTCCCCTACCCCTCACATAACTCCTTCCTTCCCGTTCTTCACACCTCAAAACCTCGCCACTCCCCCCTCCCCCCTCTGGGACTCTGATTCTCGGGAGGCGTGTCTTCCTCGTTCTGTTTCGGGTTGAACCGGAACTGGGAGTTTCACTTCTCCTTCCTTCTCTTGCCCGTCCCCTCTAGTTCTTACATAAACTCCAACTTCCTCTTGCTTCCTCTCAATTCTTACTCTGCATATTTATTTATTGAGGATTCGATTGTTCTCACAACCTGCTAACTACTCGGTGCCTTCCTTCTACCTCCAAGATGGTTGAGAACGGCACCGCCCAGAACCGTCAAGCATTTCAAGTCTCCATTGAGGTGGCTCCACAAGGCGGCTCCAAGTGCTTCGACGACGATGGCCGCCTCAAACGAACTGGTATGTTCCCCGATTTCAGCAACCTCGTCGGTTATTTTGTCCCGTGTCTTTTGCTCATTCTGTTTCGTGGTTGGGAAAACAGGGACTGTTTGGACCGCCAGCGCGCACATCATCACCGCCGTCATAGGCTCTGGCGTGCTGTCCCTGGCCTGGGCCATAGCTCAGCTCGGATGGATTGCGGGACCTGCCGTGATGATTCTCTTCTCTTTTGTCACTTACTACACCTCCACCCTCCTCTCTGCCTGCTACCGCTCCGGTGACCCTTATACCGGCAAGAGAAACTACACTTACATGGACGCCGTTCGATCAAACCTCGGTATATTCAGCTCCTACCTAACCTGATTTGTTTAAGTCTGTTGGCCTGCGTCAAAACTCCGGGCCATCTTTCGTAGTTTGCAGCTTAAATGGGTGGTTGTGTGTGTACAGGCGGCTTTAAGGTCAAGATTTGTGGACTGGTTCAGTATACGAACCTGTTCGGCGTCGCCATTGGATACACTATTGCAGCTTCCATAAGCATGATGTGAGTTTGAAACTATGGCGATATTTGCTCTAATTGTTTGTGCAGATTAATGTAAAAGTAGTCAAATTTAATTGACTCTTTTGGAGGTTTTTTTTAACAAAACAGGGCAGTCCAAAAGTCAAACTGCATTCACAAGACCGGTAGCAAAGACGAATGCAAAATGAATGGAGATATGTACATAGTTGCGTTTGGCATAGCGGAGATTGTTGTCTCTCAAATTCCAGACTTCGATCAGTTATGGTGGTTATCCATTGTAGCTGCCGTCATGTCCTTCACTTATTCAATCATTGGCCTTGGCCTCGGTGTTGCTCAAACCATAGGTATGATTACTATTCATCGATCTCTCTATTTTGTTTTCTTAATTCTATTTGGGAATGATGATCTCAATCACATTGATCATCTTCTGACAGAAAACAAGAAAATTGGAGGAAGCCTAACAGGGGTAAGCGTGGGTGCTGTAATAGACTCCCAAGTGGTGTCAGAGACACAGAAAGTTTGGAGGAGCTTCCAAGCTCTGGGCGACATAGCCTTCGCCTACTCTTATTCAATGATCCTCATAGAAATCCAGGTATATATATGCTGTTCTAGCTAAACTTATTCAGATCTGTGAATTCACTTTTGATGAGAGAATGAAACTAAAACAAGTATGTGAACGAAAACAGGACACGCTGAAAGCTCCACCATCGGAAGCAAAAACAATGAAGAAGGCAACTTTTATCAGCGTTGCAGTGACCACGTTTTTCTACATGCTATGTGGCTGCTTTGGCTATTCTGCATTCGGAGACCAAAGCCCAGGAAACCTCCTCACTGGTTTTGGCTTCTACAAACCTTATTGGCTCCTCGACATAGCCAATGTTGCCATTGTTGTCCACCTCGTCGGAGCTTACCAGGTTTATTGCCAGCCCCTCTTCTCTTTCATTGAGAAGGCAGCATCCGACAGATTCCCAGAAAGTAATTTTATCAACAAGGCAATTGAAATTCCAATCCCTGGTCTCCGATCGCCCTACCAACTCAACTTCTTCCGATTGGTTTGGAGGACCTTTTTTGTGATCCTAACCACCGTGATATCAATGCTCCTTCCATTCTTCGGTGGCGTTGTGGGTCTTCTCGGAGCTCTTGGGTTTTGGCCTCTCACCGTGTATTTCCCGGTGGAGATGTACGTAAACCAGAAGAGAGTACCAAAGTGGAGCACCAAATGGGTCTGCCTGCAAATGCTCAGTTTTGCTTGCCTCATCATTTCTGTAGCAGCCGCTGCAGGTTCTATTGCCGATATTGTGGATCAACTTAAATCTTACAAGCCATTCATGGTCACCTTATAACCTACACACACAGTGATCGCCACAGACACAGGAGAAGGAAGATTTCGATTCTTGCTCATGTTTATATATGAAACCTAGTATGGTGATGATCTTCATTTTCGTTTCTTAGCGGCCTTTCCAATCCCCAGTCCTCTTACTTTGTATTTTGTCTTCTCTTTCAAGCGTCCTCTAGCTGTGTAACTCCTCTATGCATTCCGATGTAAAATGCAACAAACAAATGAAGCATAAGCTTCCAAAATCTCTTGCTCGCATTTCAATTCTTTTTTCTCTTTAAGTTGGCCGGCCGGTCACGTGAGCGCCTAATTAAGATAAGAAACGGGGTTAGTTAATTGTAACGTGAAAAGGCAGATTCAAGTTAAGTGTGAACTGCGAAGTTGTCGCCATTCGCCAAATTCATTTGCTGATTTGAACTTGAAAGAGTATAAATATACGAAAGCTTTTTATATTAATGCACGTCAAAGCATGACATACACTATCAGTGAATTTCGATCATTAATTTCCTGTTGACCACATCAATTTCCTGAAGAATTGCAAGGACTCAAATGTTGGATTAACAAAATCAATGCGACAAAACATTAAATATTAAAAGAATTAGTATATATATAGTCCCGCGCAGCATATCCTGTTATTTATTTATTTATTTTGCATTGACGGGCATTCCCAAAAGAATAGAGGAGTGGAAAAACACTCAAACATTATATATTGATTAGAAGCATATGACAACCTTTTTTCTGTCAAACGAAGAAACCATAATATATGCCATTTGGTGAATGATTGGTCAGGACGAGGAAGATGGTCCAAGGGGAATTAAGTTGGTTGTGATATACATGCAAGGGCACTAGTGTCTTTTGTGTGTGGTAGTTGACAATTTATGCTGATTATTAAAGGAAACTAAAAATGGTCCATCCAATACAATAAGAAAATGAAGACGTACACAGCTACTTAATTAATTTAATACTCCCTTAATCTTTAATATAAGATTTTGTTGACTAATTTAAATATATTAAATAAGTCAAATAAATTATTTATTTATAATAAATGTGATGTGATCTCTTTAAAATATTATCAATTTACAAGTTAATTAAATTAGTTTAAAAATGATAAATATTATATATAAAATAAATTAAGTTATTATATTTAGAATAAAATCTAATCTCCTAATTAACTACTACTGAAAATAGTATACGGAGAATCCCAAGATAAGGAGGGAGCAAGTAGGAATAATCTAGAATAAAAAGAAAAGAAGAAGAGAGAAATGGCATCTTTATAAGATATAGATGGGGGAAAAAAGAATGAGAAGTGTGGTGCCTTCATAAGCACCACTGAAAGTGCACACATATGGAACACAAAATGATGAACTTGCAATCCCCACTCATCGGCTAACAAATCACAGAACAAAAGAATCATATTCAATCTGGACCATCTATTGCACGCCGTATACCACCCCTTCCCTTTTCCCCATCTCACTCGCCTCCATCCAAACTTGAAAGTGATGCCTCACTGTTACGTTGCAACCATATGTCCTATATGTTCCGGGTACATAGCCCCAGACCTACCCTCTGTATGTAATAAGATCATAATGGGAGAGAGTGAATGAGAGGTGGATATGATCTTGATCTCCTTTTTTTGTTCATGCAAAAGGGTCCTTCTAATTTTGATTCCCAAAAGCAAGAGAACAGCCATATGTACTGCGAGATGGTGTTGTTTGTTGGACCATTTAGAGATATATGTAATAAGTAGTCATGTGAAGTGCCACAAAGCTTGAAAGTGATCCATATAGGTACTACAATATGGTAGGACGAAGGAACCCTGCATGTGCAGAGAGCCCTTTCATTATTAGATTTGAAAACAACAGCTTCTTTTCTTTTCTTTAAACATTGAAATCAGGCAAGAGTTCTGATCTCCAGTGATTTCCTTGTTGAGCTCCCTTCTTTTGGAGGTGTTCATATCTGCAAAAAGAATCTTTCTTTGTAATGCCATATGATCCCTTTTTAGCGTTGCCCTCATAGAGCCAGTGGGAATTAAAGGAGATATATCTGTAAGTTACAGCTTCTCACTTTCCCAATAAAAGACTGCTCCATTGCTGCATCAGATGGGAAGAGGAGGGCACAAAAAAAGAAGAAGAAGATGGTATTTGGCCTTTTAAGGACGCTGATTAATGTAAAATTTGCTACAAACAAATATAAAGCTAGGAGTTATAGAAGGTCCTTCAAAAGGAAAAATAGAGGCTATGTCACCAGAAAGTTTGCCTGAGAAGTGGTGGGGCCTGAGAGAGTCCTGAGGCTCAAGAATTCTGGAGTGCTGATATTTTCTAATTTCTAGATTGTGCTTCACAAGTTATTCTCTTTTTGATGATTGGGGTGGGTATAAAAATCAAACATTGTTAGTTGGGGTAAGTGGGGGATAACCAAGTGGGACTATATGGGAAGTTTCTGAGATCCCTGCTTGTTGGCCGTCAAGTCAAGTATGATTGCTATGTATCTTTATGACCAGAATAAAGTAATTAATTATTGCTAATGGAGGATTAATCAAGGATCTCCCAACACCAAGGGAAGCCCAGATTCATTGACCGCTTTCATTTACAGCAGAATCCACTTTATATTAGGAAATGATTTCCAGCTAACACGAGAGGTCAAGATCGATACTGCTTGTGTGGGACTTTCGCCATATTCCTCCTCGTTAATTATGAATTTTTCCTATCTATAAGCGTAATAGGAAAAAAGAATAACAGAATAATAATTTTATGATTAAAAATAACTTTTGCTCTTTTACTTACAAAATAAGATTATAATAATAGAAATGGCATAATGAATACCATAGATATTCTTCTTCTTTTTAATAATGAAAACAAATAAAATCACTCGTTGACAGAGTACACATCTCACCTCGTCAGGGGTCACACTCCTCCTTGTTCATATTCTTTCCTCCTCCCTTTCCATTCTACCCGCTTATCTACATCAATGGCTGAAACTTGGGTGGCTCAAATTTAATATCTTACAGAGTGATTTTTTTTTTCACTTTTCCTCTATTGTAATTCAAATATAATGCTGATGATACATATATGTATTATTTATTATAATTTGACGTTTTAATAATAATTTTAAATTTAAACTATCCAAAATTTAATCCAATAGTCCACATGAAAAGTGAATAGGAACGAAAGAGAAGAGTTTCTTGGAGTTGAGATGTTCCAAATTAAATAATGAAAGTGGGCAGAAAAACTAGGGTTCTTATTATTTAAATATTTATACATTCATCCACTGTTAAAAATAAGCTGTATCATTTTCTTACTTTTAATTTGTCATTTTGGTTATGCATATCATTCTCTGACGAACTGTTCTGGAAGGTTGCAGATCATTTGGAATGAAAGTGGTTTTTTTTTAACCCTAAGGCCCAAAAAAATGTTTCTGAGGCTCCTTTCTAATTTGTGTTGTCGCCGTTATGAATTTGTCCCTCTTGGATGTTCTCGGAGTTAGAATTGACGTTTTTCACTTTTTGTCTTTAGCGGGAACCTTTGGCAATTATTTATAAAATAATAGGCTAATAATAAAACTATATCGAGACACATTTACAAGGGGTCCACATAATCTTACTCTTTTCTTTTTCACTTGGGTCTTATGGCCCCAATTATCCAAGTGGTCCATGTCTATGAAATCAACAACTTTTGTTACGGAGTTAATCCGAGTAATAAGTAATTTGGTATCGCTTAAGCGAAGTCTTGAATTTGAATCTTAGTGTATATAAAAAATCTCCGTTAGGAGACTCACCCACTATAACCAGGTACGCGACGCGGGTCAGATCCGGATGTAGTCGAGGCAAAGTTCCGGTGAACTAGGTGGGTAACAAAAAAACTTTTATTACCAACGAAGTTTAGTCCGAATGATAAGCGACTCGGTATCATTTAAACAAGATTTTGAGTTTGAACCTTAACGAATACAGAAAATTCCCGTTAGGAAACTCACCTACCATAGCCAGATACGCGACACGGGTCAGATCCGGATACAGTCGAGGCAAAACTCCGATAAACAGGATAAACAACTAAAAATCAACAACTTTTGCTTAGGACCCCTTGCAGTTAATTTCTCTATTCTTTTTTTTATATATATAATATTAATTAGATCTTATTATAAGGTATTCTAATTTTAAAATTCATAACTACATCTCTTTTCATGGATATCTCCTCTAAAAATTAAAACTTAAAAGAATCTAACAAAAACTTATATAACTATACTAACTTTATATTAGTAATTTCTCTATTCCTCACCAGACAATAATTAAGCGTCAAACACACGTCTGGCCCCGCAAATTTCCAGATTCTCAAGGACCAACCATCGTCCAAGCTAATGAAATGAGCAACAGTAGCTGTAAAACAATACAATGGATATGTTTCCTGCCGACTACAGTGCACGAAAAGTCACGCAATTTCGCAATCAAGTGAGAGGGATATTCAATCTAAATATCGTTCTCAATTAACACACAACCCGTTTAGAAAGAAAAACCACATGCCACGAAATAAAACAAACATACGTGAGGAATAATAATCATCATAATCCGTACAATCTCACTAATCCTATGTAACGGAAAAATCAATTGAAGAATTTCTCTGTTTCATGACTTTATCATATCAAGGGAAAGACTCTGACACAAGCCTGGTTACAATTACAACTTGCAATTTAAGTAAATCAATGAATTCTCCCAATTCACACAAAAAAGGTACGATGTATATATATCATGTATATCTCTACGACGTCAGATAAGCTCTTTGTTTACATTATAGGGAGGGCCTGGTGGAAATTTAGCCAGACCTATCTCAACTGTCAAGGACTTTCAAATTTGCAAAGAATCCACAATCAACATTACTTCAAACGAGGATCCTCTCAGCCGACCAATGCCAAGAAATATCTATCGGCAGGGAGGTGAGTAGTCCAAGAAAGAAAGGGGGCTTGTCCTAGACAGATTTATTGATTCACAAGGACAATTCAGCCAGGAGATCTAAGAAAGTTCTTCTGCATTGAACTTGTTCCAAGCTTCCTGTTCCACAATCAGAAAAATAACAAATACAATAAAGGCAACAAACATTATCATGATACTCCGATGATTGAATAATAACTATTGCACCAGGAAAAAGAAAACAACTGTTGAGAGATAAAGATTTTGTTTTTGTTATCATAGATCGAGGATTCAGGAGTCTGCTTGGATAAACACAAGATATGCCAGACCTCAAATTGATGTCCAAAAAACTCCAAACCATCATATATCGTTTATTAAAGTAAATATCCAGTATAGGTCCAACACTTGAAATTTTTATAGCAGTAAAAGGTAGAATATATGCTTAGATATGGAGATGAAAAACGCGAGTGACAGAAGCTTAGTAAATGTTTCGTGGAAATATCTAACACATCTGAAAACGTTTAAAAGAAACAGTGCCTTTAACTTTATCTGGGGACAGTTAGAATAAACAAATGACTCCTAAAGCAGAGTAAATTATTTCTTATTTATAAAACATACCTTGAGGATGTCAAAAACCTTCTCCGCAATATATCTCTGTTCAAGAGTAGCACCTTTCTGTTGAACTTTATCGGGGTGAACGCATAATGTTGCTTTTCTATAAACTTTTTTGACTGAAGTAGAAGTAATAACATCAGTCAAAGACACTGGCTGCCAATCGCATTCAGGCCAAAGCACCTGCTTATAAATTCAAAAGACAGTTATCACGGGAAACAATCATTTTAACAATAGAATGACATATGGTTCATTAAGCTGTACATTTATCATGTCAAAATAAAACAACAGCACCTCGTTCAGCAGTTAAAGCTGCTAAACAGGCTTTCAAAGTAAAAGGTAAAATCATGTAGAAGTAACTTTGTTTTGAACCATTATAGCTATATTATTTATATAGTGCAGTCTTTTTCTGGGCTGAAATTTATATAGTGCAGTCTAAATTATCTTCCTCTACACCTAAAGCCCAGTCATTTGGCATCAGTTGACCAGCTAAACATAACGATGTCTCAACAGACCTTGGAAACTACAGAGGAGATCATTAGCAAATCATAGGCCCCCAGCCCCCTGCCTACCAAAAACCATACACTATCTTAAGTTTCATCGTAGAAGGATAATGTATCTTTCTCGTCAAATAGTTATTAACGATTAATCAGATCCTCTTATCCATGCCTAAAAGATACTTCTGATCAGATTTTAATTCCATAAAATTGACATATCTTAGTGAACATATTTTGTTTGGCAGCCAAGGATTTCACAAATCACAAACAATTTAAATATAAACCAAAGAAAACAAAACATTCAATAAATAAGTATACATAAAGTCTGGTGGATCCACACCCAATAAGCCACTAAGAAATCAAATCATATCACATTAAAAAGGGCATATTTTAGAGTCCTAAAGCACTACAAAGATTTAACAAATATGATGGCAAAAGAACGCACATAATGTAATGTTGATAGCAAAGCCCGCATATTGCCTTCTTTCCCTGCAGCCCATCGCTTTATTTCAGCATCCAGAGTTTCAGCGATTCTCTGCCAAATTAAAATCAAACTCCCCACTAAGAAAATTTAACAGAAAACAAATGGAATAGGAAAAACAGAAGAATGAAAGGCATCAATAACAACCCGGCCACAAGATATGTAACTGAACAATACCGTTCAGATAATCTAGCAATTACATAATCAAGATCTGGACAATGACACTATAATAATCCTTGGGAATTAAAATCTTCCAAGCAAAACACTGTAGGAACTTACACGCCTCTCTTCTTGTTCCATTGTGGTTTGTCGGTTCCGCTGCTTCATATCAGCCACTGCTTTTGCCTGAAAATATGACAGTTAACAAATTAATAAATCATCCTAGCAAATTGTTTTTAAAGAAAAGCCTGTTCTTTAATGATGCTAAGGTTTAAAGTCCAATATGAAGTTTGAAGTATGAAATACAAAGATGTCATGTGCTCCTGCTTCACAATAAAGATTTTCTAGGCCTACAATGGTCAAATGCACTTGTGCAAGTATCTTATGCTGAGTCTCTACAAGACCAAACAATAAACATGGCTAGGAAACGGAAAAAAATAGAATTTCTGAGAAGATAATATCACACACCGCTCGCTCCTCTGTCCTTTGATGACGTCCTAGTCTTGCTTTTCGTCTTTCCTCAGGTTCCCCATCAACTTCCTCGAATTTGGATGATGAAGAGGCTTTTGCAGACAAATAGAACAGATCAATATGTCGTGAAGTAAATTACTCAATAAAAATTGACACACTCAAACAATAACTTACAATCAAAAATTAGTGAAAGGTCATCAAACGATGCTATCAATGAAGATTTCTTCATACTGGCTGTGGATCCAGATGGCACTCTTTGAGGCACTTCAGATCTCCTTTTGTTTTGCATTTGGCCATCAAATGTTTGAACCTAAACAATGTATCAATTAAAAAATTAAAACTAAAACTGAACTGAATATGATGTCCCAGTGCTACTGAAACATTTAAACTTGTTATTTTAATAGCTATTACCAAGGTTGTGGCCCTTGACTTTGGTGCACTGCTTGATCGAGAACCCGTGCTGAAAAAGGATTCTAGATCATCCACAGTTTTTATTTGACTCGCTTTTGCAGAATCAGGAGCTCCAGTAGTTTTGTTTGTCTTAGCCACTGAGTTTTGTTTATTTTCACGAGCATGAACATGGACTCTAGAATTACTCCGCACCTGGCCCATGGCAAATTCCTCAAGTTCATCTATTGATGATGATACAACTGAGCTGTTAACTACATTGTAAACAATTATAGGAACTACTTAGTGAAGTCAATGAGTCTACAACTATTCATGATTTTAATTTGAGCATTTAGAACAACCTTTATTTATATTTAAACCATTAGTTGGTTTTGGTGGAGGTCTCAATGATGGGGTATTGGAGCTGCCTCTTGTGCCTCCGGAATTATTTAACCTACTCATCTGTTCTAGAGGGTCCAGGAATGATCCTGAAGACTCACTTGTCGAAGTTGTTTCAAATATCGAAAACGGGTCATCATGTGAAGTTACAGTCTGCTTGCTAGGCTTATTCACCTTGGTAGGTGCTCTAAAACAAATAAGCATTAAGGCACAGTGAGATTAAATTGAAGGATGAGAGCTACAAATGGAAAAGTTCAGAAAAAAATGCACATCTTCATTTGTAATTCATGTAATAAACAATTTAAATCATTCATAGATGGAAAAGACATGTTATGTTTCCTAAGAAATTAATTAGGAATCCAGGTAGATCTAACCCGTTGTAATCCTGTATACTGTCTTGAGGCACACATTGATAGCTTGAACGTTCTGATGTACGGCCTGAGAGCCATGTTTTAGTTCAATCCCAAGATTATCAAATGCGTGTACCCAAAAATAAAGGTCACACATGAATCCTGAGTCTTTTTATATGCCTCAGAATGAATCTACATACAATGATATAGAGTGTAGTCCCCTAGAAAAATAAAACTAAAAGTATCAACCTAAACTGTGTTCTGTATTTCTGTAAAGCATCATTCCATGCATATTGCCCCTCCATTCAATGAATTGACTGAACAAATCAAGCTGGCAACAAATTGATCTATTTTCTCATCCTGACAATCCTTGCGAGATTATTATCAAAGCTGTCATATTGCCACATATACAACACATCCTCAACGCAATAATCTCTCCAAGGAGAGAAATGCTATTTTCACATTTTTTTAACATCTCTCCAATTGCATAAGAACACATTACCATATGCTTCTAACTTGTGAAAAAGTGTCATAGTTATAAAATTTGTACAATTTGCTAGTTCCCATGCTATTGCATGCCATTATA
The DNA here is from genome assembly GCA_037074615.1 of Leucaena leucocephala. NCBI lineage: Eukaryota > Viridiplantae > Streptophyta > Magnoliopsida > Fabales > Fabaceae > Leucaena > Leucaena leucocephala. Next base: position 1,635,054 of record CM073517.1, on the reverse strand, counting down.
GTTAGAAGTTAATTGATGGTAGAAAAATGAATGAGTTCTATACCTATTATTTGTAATACTGCTCCCACCAAATCCAGGTATCAAGTCATCAAACTCAGGTGCTGGCTTGGCGAGCCCTTCAGATCCTTTCTTGTTAGAAGTTTTGGATTTTGAGTGCAGTGAACTAATCTTATCCAGTAAATCGACATTAGGAACATGCTGCTTAGTTGACAAAGGAAATGCCGGAAGGCAGTGCCCTGTTTTGGCAGGAATCGAGCTCTTAAGGTCAGGTATTCCACCAAATATGTCATCAACATAACTATTCGATGCTGAAGGCGTTGAAACCGAATTATTCGACCCCGTGAATATTGAATCAAAACCAAATGAATCGCCCCCACCAGAATTCGACTGAGAGGCTGGTTTATTTGGTCCACCAAAAATATCAATCTCATCATCAAGACTCCCAAAATGCTGGGTTTTCTTGTTGCCAGTAGATCGAAAAACCCCATTATGATCGTCGACAAAAGAATCATAATCAAAAGTGGGATGTTGAGGAGATCTTGATCCGTATTGGGCAGATTTGGAGTGTAGACTTGTATTGGTGCCGAAATTTCCGGTTTGCGAGCCACCATAATTTGTGGCCTGCTTCGCTGACGCCATAGGAGCCGATTTCCCTTGTGGCTTCAACCCATAACTTGCAGTTAACACACCAAACTGGTCCATCTTTCAGGAAAACCAAATTCAACAGTTGGGAAGCGATTAAACAAATACTAGGAAGAATATCAAAGGAAAAAGACGTTTGCTACGCCAAATAACAGCCGAATTCTCCAGCTAGAAGCTGGTAATCTTGAGAAGGTAATTTCGATAATTTTTTTTTTTAAAAAAAACTACGTATACTACACGTAAATCAGAAGTGTGAGGCTCTGGATCAGAAAAAACTTGAAGTTTGTACCGTGTCTAGGTTTTTTGTCTCCAATTTCTCAGATGGCAAAGACGAATTGGCGGGATGCCCGTGATAAAAAGAGATAGGGCGGCAAATTTTCCGGGATTATGGGAGACGGAGAGGAGGAAATCGGATCAGCGGAGTTTCTATATTTCGCCCGGTCTGCCCTTCCCCTTATCTGTCTCTTCACTTCGGTCTACTGCAAAAGCCTAAGCCAGCATCCTTCTTCAACAACCGTAGAATAAAGTGAAGGTGGATCTTTTCAATAAAAAAAACACAGAGAAAAGGTAGAGGCGGTGGTCGTTGGAATCTGACGCGTTAATCTGGGAAATCAACATAACATCATTTTAATGTGTCTATATATATATATATATATATATATATATATTATATATATAATATTTTTAAGAAATGTATGTATATATGTTATAGAATTATAAAACTTACTTCAAAGTTCAATGCATTTGCATTAGTTGGTAATATATGATATTGAATAATTTTGATTGGAGTCAAGATATTATAAAATTAATAATAATAAAGTATACTGATATAGAAAGGATTTCTTTTGTCAGCGGACAAATATAATATATAGTATAAATTACTTCAAAATTTATATAATAGGTAAGAATATATTAATATATATGTAGTTATTTATGTCAACATGTCATTTCATGTGTTACACATTTAACAACCAGCCAGCCAACTGCAGCTTATTCGAAAGGAATCACCACGTCTTCCATTCAGGCAGCCGTACATAGAGTTAGGAATGCGAGTTGGCCTGTCAAAAACGGGTCAGCCCGCTCCTAGCCCGCCAAACGGGCTGACAAAATGTCAGCCTGAGCCCACCCCCCTTAGTGGCATGCTGGCCCGCCAACCCGCCATTTTTTTTTAATTTTAAAAAAATTATTTTTAACATTTTTAAAATATTAATAAAAAAATTCTAATATTATATTAGCATAATCAAAAAATTGTTCATGTTATACTCTTAAAAATTTTTATTTTTTATAAAAAAAATTCAAATTTTATAATTATAAATCTAAATAAATATTAACATAATATTAATCAATTATAATATGTAAACATATATTAACAAATAAGTAATTATCTTTACTAGTATTCGATAATAGGAATATTTAAAATAACATTTAAGTAAAATAAATAATAATATTAAAATAAAAAAAAAAGTGGCGGGCTGGCGGGCCAACTCGCCTCAAAACGGGCTGGCATTTTGCCAGCCCGAACCCGCGGGCTGGGCCCGTTTTACCAGCTCTACCCGTACATCCTAGAAAAGTCCTATGACGTAATTCTACGTCTTCATGAGATTTTTTTTTAATAATCTAAATATACGAATTTAATTGATCATTCATTTGAAAATATTTATAATTTATTTTATTTTTAAAAAAATATAAATATTTTAATTTAAAAAAATAAAATTTTATTTAAATCATGTTAAGAGATTTATTTTTTAAAATAAAATAAAATATGAATTATTTTAAATGAGTATTTATTAACTATAATTAAAATGTAATGAATTATTATATTTTAATTTGATAAAGTTCAAATAATATGATACTCCTAAAGTATATAAATATATTTTAAATATGAATGTAAATGGAGTCTTATCAATATGGTATTATATTATTTATTTATTTTTAACCACTCAATATAGTATTATCCCCCTTATTATGTATGTTTGGTTTCATCCGAAACTATAGTTTGAAAAGTCATTTTTAGTAAATATAATATTTTAACTTATTATTCATTTAAAAATATTTATAATTTATTTTATTTTTAAAAAATATAAATATTTTAATTTAAAAAATAAAAATTTATTTAAATCATATTAAGAGATTTATTTTTTAAAATAAAATAAAATATAAATTATTTAAATGAGTATTTATTAATTATGATTAAAATATAACGAATTATTATATTTTAATTTGATAAAATTAAAATAATATGATATTTTTAAAGTATATAAATATTTTTTTAAATATGAATGTAAATAGAGTCTTATCAATATGGTATTATATTACTTATGTTTTTTTTAACCTCTCAATATAGTATTATTCCCGTTATTATGTGTGTTTGGTTTCATCCGAAACTATAGTTTGAAAAGTCATTTTTTGCCAAATTATGATTTGAGTCAAAAATAAAACAAACAGTCTTTAAATGCCTAAAAGAATTTATGAACTAAATCGTTGTTTTAAATAAACTGATATGAATAGCTTTTAAGTAAATAAAATAGCTTATAAGATACATAATTACTATTTTACCCCTATATTGTTTAGTCTCTCTCCTCCTTTTACAAACACCTTATTCTCTCTCCTTCAATCTCTTATCCTTCACTCTCCTAACTCACTGTCTTCTCTTTGCTGTGGACCAAACTCTCAATATCTTCTCCTGCACTCCCAGACTATGCCATATTCTCTCTGCTACTATTGACTCTATCGTCATCGCTGGTATGTCTGTCGCCATTGAAAGGAAGATGGAGGAGAAGAAGAAGTCGCGTAGCAAATCTAAGGATGAAGAGGAAGACGAATATCTAGCATCCACTGTAGGAGGAGAAGAAGTCGCATTGCATATCTCCTCGTCGCCATGGGGAAGATCGTGCGTTGCAGGTCTCTTTGCCGTTGCTGTAGGGAGATCGTCGTCATATTCTTCCTTATCACTGCGAGTTAGGGTGATGCCAACAAGGAGTTGGAAATGATGAACAGTGATATCATTTATTTATTCACTTCATGTATTTTTTAGTAATTTATCAACCACAAATATTATTATGATAATAATTATCCAAATACTTATTTTATTCATAATCACTTTTGTTCAATTAACTATTCTCTAAAAGAGTTTTTAAATAATTTATTCTCTAAAAACTAAACTAAGCGCACCGTTATTGTATTATATATTTGAAATATAATTTTTTTTTACTAAAATTTTGGTCCAAAACGTGTAGTTTGAGAGTTTGATTATGCGTGCTGGGTTTAAACTTTGCCATAAAAACTATCAAATTTTCACAATGAATCTAAAGGGGCCCTCTAAATAGACATCACGGTGAAGGTAGTGCTGCGTTGACTATAGGTTGTCTCCTTGACTCCCTCGCAAGTATGGACTCTATCTTGTCTTTGCCAACAACCAAAGTTTATGGTTGGCCCAAGTATCCACTCGTGGCTACATGAGTTGGATCAGCCCCCATTGTTTTGTTAATAGTTTGGGGGCCCATTTCATAGTAAATACTAGTAATAGAAAGACTCCAGTGACAAGGCCACATGACACGTGCGATTTTTGAGCTAATTAACCCCCTCCTATTCACTAACGGGATTAGTCTGAATGATAAATAATTTAATATTATTTAAATAAAATTTTAAATTTGAGCCTTAATGTATGCAAAAAATCTCCGCTAGGAGACTCACATACCATAGCCAGGTACGTGACGCGGATCGAATCTGGATATAATCGGGATAAAATTCCGGTGAATCGAGTGGGCAACAAAAACAAAAACCCTCCCACTCTTTATTCTTTTAGTTGCCCACCCGATTTATTAAAATTTTATCCTGATTATATCCGGATTTGACTCACGTTATGACACTCCTATTCTTAATTAAGCAATTATCCCCTCCCCCCTCCCCCAAAAGGAAGGAGAAAAATATTACAAAAAAATAAAATAAAAAATGAATGGAAAGAAGGAAGGAAATCAGAGACTGAGATCGAAGAAAAATAAAAACGAGACAATTTTCTCATCACGGGCCTGGATAATGAAACGATAAACAGTTAATTAACGGAATTTTGGCAAATCATCAACAAATTCACGTAATCATTATCATTCTTTCGCCACCGTTGTTTACGAGTTTCGTCATTTTCGCCCTCCTCAGGATAAATACATAAAAAGACACTGCTAATGGGCAAATTTGTTTTTTGATGAAATAAAAGCACAAAGCTATCAACCTAAAGTCCGCTGACGTCTAAAATTTCACAACACCATTCGCGATGTTCAGAGCTTCCTTTGCCAACGCATGCTTTGTGAATAGGATGACAGACAATACACATTTATATTTTTAAAAGTATGATAAGGATTTTAAAATATAGGAACTGAATAAACCTGAATTGTCAAAATTTCAATCCATTAACAAAGTTGGAAAAATATTCCATTCAGTTGTTTCCGACCAAGAAAGTTGAAGACTACTACCTGTCTTAGGGGAAAAAAAGGATTACTTTCTAGATAAACCCTCGTTTTGAATAATTTAGAGAACATATGGGTTCAAACTTTAAGACCGTGAGGAGATTAAACAAAACAAAAACAAAAATCTAAGTGAAACAAGACAAGTAAGTGCAAATACTTTGACTGGTGAGAATGGTCTTCGAGCAGCAAATAGCTTTAACAAAAGCTGATTTTATTTTATTTTATTTTTTAATTTCCTTTACGTCCCTGTTCAGCTAACGTGCCTCGATCTCTTGACCATAGCAAGCCATGGTTGACTGAAGAGATAAGTATTTATGAAGGCTTACTTGTCCAAACACGAGGGTTTCTCTTCCAGTATCCTCCCTCAACCATGGCTAAGCCATTCATCCTTCTTTCCCTCCTCATCTCTCTCGTCTTCACCGTCTCGCTTGCTGCTTCACCTCCTTCTCCTTCTCCTCCTTCTTCATGTCTCTTCGATCTCACCTACGTCCTAACCTTCCCCTGGGACACTTCAACTTGCCTTCAAGTCGACCCTAAAAATGGAACCCAACACTGTTGCCAAGCCCTCCTCAGCCTCTTCGGGGTCGGACTTGCTCAGCACCTCAAAGACACCTCCGTCTTCGAACTTCCCGATGTTGATTCTTCCTCTTCTTGCCTCTCTGAGTTCAGCACCAAGCTTGCGTCTTTATCAATCCCCGCCGATATGGTCTCTACTTGCTTCCAGAACTCTACTAGGTTCGTGGCCAATACCTCGAGCTGTGCAGGAATTGAAACCGCCCAAGATTTTAATTCAAAAGTTGGCATGATGACGCCTTTAGATACATCTTGTAATGGTGACCTCATGGGGCTAACTCGATGTGGTATTTGCCGCGATGCTGGCTTCAAGGTCACTTCCCAATTGACTGCTCTGGATCCAAAAAACTCCACTAAATGTTTCTACTTCACAGTCTTATATGCTGCTGCTTTTGTTAACCAGTACGGTCCTAAAGATGTTAGAACGGCTAGTTGCATACTCGGCATGCCTCTGTCTAGCGCCGGAACGAAAGGATCGTCTGATAGAGAACGTACTCTGAAGTTGAGTTTCGGGTTATTGGGTGCGGTTGTCGGTATTCTTCTTGCTTTTATTCTGATTGCTGTCTACAGGAAGTGGGATAGGAGAAGGAGGGAAAATATTCATCACAGAGCAGTTGTGAGCAGCGTGAGGGCCAATGTTTTGCCTTACACTGGGGCGAAATGGTTCCATTTGTCAGAGCTTGAAAAAGCCACTGATAAGTTTTCGCAGAGGAATCTGATCGGTCAAGGATCTGATGGGATTGTTTACAAAGGAACTCTTCAGGATGGCGCTTTGGTTGCAGTCAAAGAGATTTTTGATTTGGAAACCAAAGGGGACGACGAGTTTTGCTATGAAGTGGAAATCATCAGCAAAATAAAGCACAGGAATCTTGTTGCTCTTCGAGGTTGTTGTGTGACAAGTGATAACACCAAAGGTAAAAGAAGATTTCTGGTTTATGATTACATGCCGAATGGAAGCCTCGGTTACCAATTATCTCTTTCTGGAGCCAACAGGCTAACATGGCCACAGAGAAAGAACATAATTCTCGACGTGGCTAAAGGGCTCTCTTATCTGCATTACGAAATCAAACCTCCAATTTATCACCGTGACATAAAGGCCACCAACATACTTCTAGACTCGACAATGAAAGCTAAAGTTGCAGATTTTGGATTAGCCAAGCAAGGCAACGAAGGCCAGTCTCATCTTACCACAAGGGTTGCTGGCACGTACGGTTATTTAGCACCAGAGTATGCTCTCTACGGGCAACTAACAGAGAAAAGTGATGTTTATAGCTTTGGCATCCTGATTCTTGAAATCATGAGCGGAAGAAAGGTGCTTGACACTTCAAACTCATCGATTCTTTTGATCACAGACTGGGCTTGGACGCATGCGAAATCAGGCAAGATAGAGGAAATATTGGAGGAGTCAATAAGAGAAGGAGGACCAAAGAGGATAATGGAGAGGTTTGTTCTTGTTGGGATCCTCTGTGCTCATGTGATGGTGGCTTTGAGGCCAACCATTTCTGAAGCCCTCAAGATGCTAGAAGGTGACATTGACATTCCCAATTTACCAGACAGACCAGTGCCTCTGGGTCACGAGTCCTTTCAATCTTCTCTTTTGTATGGCCTTCCAAGAAGTGGAATATCTACACCGTTCGGTTCATCTATTCAAGCGTGATCCAGCACAAAACAGATGGGATTAGAATTAGATTATAGTGGTCAGAAATTCACGCCCCCAACCTGCGATTTCAATGTTACAAGCCAACTTTCAAAGGCGTGCTATATCAGTCATAATTATTTCCCCATTATTTCTTAATACTGTAATTGTAGTTTTTAATACGATGACATATTAGGAAACAGATACAGAAGAAACATGTTTGTATACGTTTCTATTTTGCAGTCAAACTCGAACGGCAGAATCTGCTTCTATTTTGTAGTTGTTGGACATTTTGACCAGATCAATCCGTTGTCAGTGTCAATAGCCACAACCTAACCGAATGTTTTATTTTTGCTACAACGCAACGCATGGCCAAGCTCTTAGATATAAAAATTCACATTTATATGTGTTTGACTTTCGTGCCCCGCCAAACCTTACCATCGCGCGACTTTTCTATTCATAGGAAAATCGTCAAGTATGAAAATTGGGGAGCATGTAGAAGGATTTCTCTCCAGATTATACTCATGAATGAATCAGACTACTTAAAACTGTAAATAATACTCCAAAAGATCTTTAATATATAATTTAATTAAAGAGTTAATTTTAATTTAAATATAATATTTATTTTTTATATTTATTAATTTTTTAAATTATTTCTATTACTACATTAATCAAAATAAAAGAAAGGAGGGTGAATTAAAAAAATAATTATGATATTGAAAAAATAATATTATATTAATTATTTTTTATTTTAATTAAATTAATTAAATATATTTTATATTAATATCAATTGAGTATTATTTATTTCTCCATCTAACCACGTGCAATTCACACTAGTTTCTTTGCCCGCGCGTACACAAAAATTAATAAATATCAATTTCTGGGTTCATTAAAAAGTTCAACTTTTCATGATTTATAAAGAGTGTTTTTTCTTCCTTAAAGTTTTAATTTTTACTCATATGATATAACCACTCTACCTTTATTATCTGAACTAGTCTCAAGTATATGTAGATTATAATTTACAGTTTATATATCTATATGGATTATATATATTTTGAGCAGATAATTTTAATATTTTTTAATTTAATCGTAAATGGTTGTAATAAAACTTTAAAAGCCGATTATTTTTGGCCCGTAATTAACAGATGAGTCACTAACTACTCGTATTTACTTCTTTTTTGGCCTGACTATTTACTTTGTCAGAATAAAATTAGAGCAGAACGACCAAAAACAAGTGCTAATCAACGTCGTTGCGAACAAACTGTTTACCCGCCAAGGGGCGGCGAGTAAACCCGCGTGTGGAAAGCATCGCCGGCGTTATTAGCTTAGAATAGAGTCTTCGCGACGGCGGATAGTCTCAGTTCCGATGGAGCTTCCGGAGTGTCCGGTTTGCCTACAAACCTACAACGAAGAGAGCACAATTCCCAGGGTTCTTGCCTGTGGCCACTCGGTCTGTGAAGCCTGCCTTGTTGAACTCCCACAGCGATACCCCACCACCATTCGCTGCCCTGCGTGTACCCAACTCGTCAAGTACTCTGCTCAGCAAGGTCCCTCTGCCCTTCCCAAGAACATCGATCTCCTCAGACTCTGTCTCGAACACCCATCTTCTTCTTCCGATGTCTCGCAGAATTCGAAGCATCATTCCGCAAAGAATGGTGATGATCACTATGAATTTTGTCCTCGGTTCTGGTCGGACGAGTTATATGCTGCCTGGAAGGATTGGATTCTCCCGCACGACGTCGTTTCAATTGAGTTCGAACCCCCTGGCCGCGAAAGCGCTCTTGGCCGTCTTCTACGAGGACGATTCATTTCATCTTCTTCTTTGAATGGGAGAGTTTGCATAAAAGAAAACCAGGGCCTGAGCCTTGCTCCGATTGCTTCTTTACTTCCAGTCAATCATTCTAAGTTAAAAGTTAGTTATGAGGCTCGAATTATGATTTGTTTGGAGGGGATGAAAGAGGTTCAGAGACAAGAGTTAGCATTGTTTCTCAAAGCGTCCATGAAACAGAATAGGATATGTGATGCTTATGGCTTGTGGGGCGACTTAGTAGATGGTCAACTGTATTTAGTGTGCGAGAGACACAATGGTAGTCTTGACGAGAAGTCTAGTGAGTTGAGAAGTGGGTTTGTCGGTCTCGCTGGAGATGCTTTGAATAGAGAAGGATTTGTTAGTTTTTCAATGAGAGGTTTGAGTATTTGTGAAGCCTTGATTGCTCTGCACGCTGAAGGTTTGGTTGCCGGCTATTTTGGACTTTTTTGCTTCTGTTTTGATGAGATCGGGAGCATTTATTTTGATTTGAATGAGGCATTAGCGAAGGGAAGGAAGGTTCGTTTGGATCTAATGGATGCTATCTCTAGTGGCACTAATAATATAGATAAGCAAGAAGCAATTTGTGAGTATGTCTTTAAATATGAGGATTTCATTAGCCCAGAGGGTTTGTTTGAATTATTGCTGAAGGAGACTATAACCATAGAGAGTGAGCACTCAAGATACCCTGTTGGATATAGCTCTGATGTATGGTCATTGGGCTGTGTGTTGCTGCGCCTTCTTTTTGGAAACGCTCTCCCCCGGTATGCATTGGAAATGAATGAGGAGAAGAAAGGCTTTGACCTTCTGGCCAATTATATTTGTTGGGTGGAGAGAGTTGATTCCTTGTTGGAAGATAAATTGGGATCAGAGTATTTGCTGTTGGGGCAGACTCTTAGGAAATGTTTGGAAATAGATCCAGGAAATCGCCCAGATGTGTCGGGTGTGAGAAAATGCATTTGGGATATGCTCATCAAACCTCCATTTGATGTTCTAGGCACCTTGGAGGTTGCAATAGATAGAAACACTGCTTATTGCTGCTTGATTCTGGGGGAGTTGTGTCAGTTTCCCCAGGAAACCTCAAAACCACAGAGAGAATGTGAGTTGCAGGACAAAGAAGATGGTGATCTGGTTCAGGACGGGAAGGAGAAACCTGATGGAGATTTTATTGGGGGCCTCTCGAAGGAAATGGTTGAAGTGAAAGATCTAAGAGGCCATCTTGATTGTATCACTGGATTAGTTGCTGGAGGTGTAAATCCTAATTTTATTGTGTTACATGTTTATCACTCTCAATTATCTTCCTTAGTTTTGTTTCACTGCAGTTGCACCTGATCGGTCAGGGTTTATGGTGATTGTGAGTGGAGCATCATAACCATTAAGCCTATTTGTATTTAAATGGATTTTTTCTTTGGTTTTGCAGGGGGATTTCTGTTTAGCTCCTCATTTGATAAAACTATCAATGTATGGTCATTGCAGGTAAAACTCCAAAAACACAACTGTCTGATAACACTTTACCGGAGGAATAATCTCATTTACAATATTGTCATGAGGATCCCATTATTACTGTTGTTGGTAATGAAGATTCAGTGGTATAAGCAAATTTACAACTCCTTGAGCCATAGTGGGTTATTAAATTTCCTAATTCACAGCGGTAACTTGCAACAACTGACTTGAATGCTTGTTATGCAACATAGAAGATTAATTGATGTATAAATATGACAAATTTGTAAGGGCTATGGGGTTGTTGCCACGGAATAAAAAGGTTATTATGATACAAGCTCTTTATCTTTTATTCTACCAATGAGACTCCTCTATATTATGTAGGACTTTTCTCATTTACACACCTTTAGAGGTCACGAGAATAAAGTCATGGCTCTGGTTTATGTGGATGGAGAAAAACCCTTGTGCATAAGTGGTGACAGTGGAGGGGGTATATTTATCTGGGGAATAACTTCCCCTTTTGGGCAAAACCCATTGAGGAAGTGGTATGAGCAGAAGGATTGGCGTTTTAGTGGGATCCATTCTATGGCCGTTTCAAGAAATCTTTGCCTCTACACTGGTAGTGGCGATAGATTAATAAAAGCTTGGTCATTGGAGGTGAGTTTGAGATTTGCTTTGTTAATTGGAAAGAAAAATTTGTTTGAAATGAATTATATGGATCTCTGTACATTTTCTCAGGATGGAACTCTAATGTGCACGATGAATGGTCATACATCTGTTGTTTCCACGCTCGCAATGTGTGATGATGTTCTTTACAGTGGTAGTTGGGATGGTACCGTTAGGTTGTGGAGTCTTAATGATCACAGTTTGTTGACGGTGCTGGGGGAAGATGTGCCTGGAGAGATGAAAGCTGTCCTGTCTATTACAGTCGATAGACATCTTCTTGTTGCATCTCATGAAAATGGATGCATAAAGGTATTTACTTCCTGGAATTGATGAATTGTGTACCACTTGAAAATGATATAGGGACTCATTTTGTATGACTCATGGCTGCCATTGCTGGGTAACGTTGGTTTTATCCTTTGCTACTGTAGGTCTGGAGAAATGACATCTTCATGAGCTCCAAAACATTGCATAGTGGTGCCATTTTTGCCATTAGTATTCAGGGGAAATGCCTCTATACCGGAGGTTGGGAAAAAAAAGTTAATATACAGGTACAAGTGTAAAATCATGTGCTGTTGTGCTCTTTTCTTTGCATCGAAATGTATAAAGTCAGTTTTCTCAGTTCATTATTTTATTGCTTGAAAAAAAATTAATTATTGGTATTTCATTTATATATTTATTTTATAAGTTATTTCCAATCAGCATATAAGCTCATTAGCGAAGTTATTGAATTGTAGGAATTGGCAGGAGATGAATTTCAGTTGGTTGTCAATTCAATTGGATATATCCCTTGCAGTTCTGTTGTAACAGCTATATTATGCTGGCAAGGAAAACTATTTGTTGGGTTTGCTGATAAGTCTATCAAGGTAAGTCACATCATCTACTTAAATTATTTGTTATCTGGCCTCATGATTTTTGTTTCATTTTTTTTAATGAGAGAGGATGGTTTTAGGTGATGCATTATGCATATATTGAAGATTGGCTATCTTGAAGTTTATAATTTTAGCTAGTGTCTTCATTTCTAGGGATACAGTAAGTCTTTCCTCACTAACAGAGAGACTTACTACTTGTTCAAGGCAAGCAGCCTGAAACTATGTCAGTTTGCATTTTTTATGATGCAAAAGCTATGGCTGTAAAGTGGGTGCCATGTGATGTCATAAATTTGTTTCTACAATACACGTTTCATGATGTCAGTCTCTAATTTGATTCTACTTGCACATTTCTGAACGATCTTAAATGATTCTTTGCCGTTAGTTTGTGTTTGTTTATGCATCTGAATTATCAAAACTAGGCTGCCATAATTTGTTTTGTTTTATTCCTCCAGGTTTATCATTGGAATCGATAATGTTTCACCAGGTATGGTTCTGTTCTAACTAATCAGTTTAAGTGCTGAAACTTCATGGAATTGTTCTAATATTTCTCATAATATGTATAACCACTTCGTTGATTATCATTCAATTCAAATTTATGCTAATTCCCTTTTTTTCTTTTTGTTTCCAGGGGTCAATAATCCGTTTGACTGGCGCTAGAACTGATTGGCTTACAAGAAATAAGAATGGTGGGGGGAAAGAGATGCTCCATTATCGTTAGGGGCAAGAACTAGTACGGCTGCGAGCACTCCCAAGTCCTAACCCTCCTGCTAGATTGGCTTCCTCTCAATGTATTCCAGCTCCAACACTGAAGGAATCAATAACCGGTGAAGTGAACTCCCTGCCTCTTTTACTTGATACCTATCATTTCATGGCTTTTTTGTTAAGGTAAAAATTTGGTTAGTTACTCTTATTATACGCTTAAGGTAATGTTAATCAAATTAGTACAGTTTTTTTTAACACATTACTCGCCCTAAGGGTGTAATGTATATAAATTACAACAAATATTTGCGCATCTCTTTTTCTTATTTCATAGGCTCATTTTTTTATATTATGCCATAAGCTCCTTTTTGTGTATAATTAGAGGAGAAATGCTATCAGTGGAAGTTCACTTTCTGTGGTTCGGTGATTTCATATTTACTAAGCTCCTTTTTGTGTATAATTAGAGGAGAAATTCTATCAGTGGAAGTTCGCTTTCTGTAGTTCGGTGATTTCATATTTACTTGCTTTATGTTTACCGATTTATCAGTTAGAGAGAGATTGCTTTTATGAATTAAATTTTTATTGTTATCTTAGTTGCTGTGCTTCTTCACCTTCTTCCTCTCTCCTATCCATTTTGTTCTCTCAAGGTCTCTGCCTCTCCGAAGATCGAAACACTTCTAAATCTCTACAACTTAATCTGTGGAATCCTTCTTCCTATCCTCTCAATCCACCAGTTGCCTGTCCCTCTCTCGCTGTCTCGTTTTCCACTATACTTATCGGCTTCCCTTTTACGTCAATGAATAGAAATAGTGGCCGGGAGATGGGGCGTGATTTCATATTTAGCCGGGGAAATTGCCTTTTTAGTCACTTTGGCGAGATGTAAGACTCTCTCACATACTTATTAACTCAATTAGGTATCTAGTTTTTTTTTTATACAAGAATTTTTAAAAAGAGATTAATTCACTAGCGATTCAATTGACAGCTCCTTATAATATAAGCTATTTCAAAATTGGGTGAGGAATGGGCCGTTGCATGAAATGTAATGTCCATCTACGTAGGTTTTCCAAAGATCGATGGGGGCATCAGCCCATCTTCAATCTTTTTTTTTTAACAAAAAAAAAATTAAATAGGTTCACCGATTCTCTATCAAAGTTACCAAGGGGAGTTGGTCCGAGGGGTAAGCGGTTCGGTATCGTTTAAGCGAGGTTTCGAGTTCGAGTCTTGGCGTACGCAGAAAATTCCAGTTGGGAGACTCACCCACCATAGCCAGGTGCGTGACGCGGGTCGGATCCGGGTATAGTCGGGACAAAGCTCCGGTGAACTGGGTGGGCAACAAAAAAAAAGTTAGGATATAAGGACCAATAGGGGTTGATTCGAGTGGTAAGCGGATCGGTATCGCTTAAATAAAGTCTTGAGTTCGAACCTTGGCATATGCAGAAGATTCTCGTACCTACCATAGCCAGGTGTATGACGCGGGTTGAATCCAGATGTAGTCGGGGTAAAGTTTCGGTGAAACGGGTGGGCAACTAAAAAAAAAGTTAGGATATAAAGGATTTACGATATCGCCTATCAAAAGAGCTCTCACAATAATAACAGGAATCGAACTTATATTTTTATAAAATATAATATTTTTTATTATCTATGTTAATTCTCGTTGACATCCATCCTTAATCTAATGAAGCTGCATGCCTTCGCTGATAGTTGTTATCCCCAAACAAAAGATTTAGGTCCTTGTATAAAAAAAAGATTTAGGTCCAAATCCGCCCCTAACTTTTTTGAGCAGATGCCCATAATTACATAGGGTACTTTTGAAAATATTACTCCTCCAGTTTTATATATAGAATTTAATTGGAGAGTTGATATTGATTCTAAATAAAAAATATATTTTTTAAATTTACTAACTCTTTCCTAAATTATATTTATTGATATTTTTTCAATAATAATTAAGAGAATAATGGAGAGAGTTAATAAAGATGATTATAATGCTTTAGAAAAAATAGTTTATAATAATTAACTTAACTAATCTTTTTAATATAATTAAATTAATTAAATATCTCTTATATTTAAAATATGGGAGTATTTATTAAATGTTTGAAGAGTTTGGTTATGACGAGAGACATGTAAAGGAAATTGAAGTCAGATTTTTCCTTCAAATGTACAGTTATGTTGGGGAATCTTTGGGTGTCATTGATTAATTAACGAACATAGATTGCATTTGCAACTTGCCGTGGTGGTGCCAGTATCGTATTTTAACCCAATCCGCAGAATTGCAGCCAAAACTTTTTTTTTTCGGTTGGTAAACTGCAACCAAAGATTGTAAATGTGTCATGTTCATGTCCATCTATTTGTTTATCTTTCGGTTTCTATTTCTTTCTTTGAAAAAAACAAAATTTAATTGTTTAATTTATAATTTTGTTTTTTTGTGAAATACAGAGAGCAGTTCTTGTGAAAACGCTAGATGGTTTCTGGAGGGATCATCTTGTAAACATGAATAGGCTCAGTTCAGCGGTAAACCGTGGAGTCACTGCTGCAATATTGGGCGTCTCCATTGGAATCCGAAGAACTATTTGATTTATAGCTGTTCAATGCCTTTGAACGGAAGGTAGATATTAAAGGACCAAAAAGGAGAAAAAAAGAAGCAAACTTTGCAAATCAAACTTTGCGTGTTTTTTTTTTGAACGGGCTGATACCATCTCCCGCTTGTCACTGGAGCCATGAGAATTGTTTTCCCCCACTCGGTCACTCCCATTTGCAGGATCCTACTAGTGTCTCTGCAACATTTCCCCCCCGCTAGTTCTGCTGTCTTAACCTCCAGCGTGAACGAGTTCCATAATATAGAGGCAGCGCATTGCTGGTTTTTACTCTTTTACCTTGATGCACTGAAAAGAGTCAAGACGATGATTTGACATGGTTCACTTTTAACAGGAAATTGAGGGGTAGATGAGGAGGATCTTTACCTATCGAGTGGTTTTGCCTGGATGTAAATAAAGGCTTTTTGTTGCTTCCTAGAAGTGAAGTTTGATCATTGCTTAAGGAGGCTTGGCATTTTTTTAATAGCTGATATGGGTACATGATATAGTATCATGAATGCTTGGTATAGTCTGTCTTGGCCAATGCAACGGAGGGCCTAAAGTGAAAGTCATAATTGATTCCGTATTCTCATCATTGTCTAGGATTTTATTCTTCGTCATTGGTTTATGGACGGTTGCCGCGTCAGATATGAAAGCTTATTTTACATAAAGTTCACTTATCCAGCTTGTAGTTTTTTTTTTAACATTTTTCTTGTACATCATCTCCTTATTTGAACGGCAACATCGTACGTGAACAGATTCAGCTGGTAGTCGCATTCAAGCTGCCGACAGAGATGCGAATGAGCACTGCATGTAAAATAGGTGCATGATATTTGAGCCAAGCCCTAAATAAGTATGGCACACAACATTTTATTATTAAACGTTTTAATAGGAAAAATAAAATAATGATATATGCATAGCATTTTCTTTGGTTAGGGATGTTTTGTTCATTGGTTTCTTTTAGGTTTGCTACGTGCGTGTGTCTTTTTTAAAAAAAATAGAAGACACTACTGAACAATTTTATAGGCCATGCCGTAATATTATAAATTTGGGGGAAAATATCAAATGAATTTGTAAGAATTGGTAGGCAAAGCAATTTGGGTAGACAAGACAACGAGCCATTGAAAAAATTAAAATAAACTGTAGTCCTATGTTTGTATGCTGTTTGAGGTGAGCTTTACTAATGACACGGTTTTCTGTAATTTTATGTTCTGTACCTTCGTCAGCCTTCCAACCTAACAACTGTAAGTAGCTTATAAGAAATTTAAATATGCATTGAAGCGTGAGGTCCTGGGCCTGGGGTAGACCCACTCTCACGGGTCAGGCCAGCCCAGCAGAGTGGAATTTTAAACGGCGTATTGACGATAACACTAACTTAAACGTGGACCACCAACCGGTGTTAGTCCGAGTGGTAAGCGGCTCGGTATCGCTTAAGCGAGGTCTTGAGTTCGAGCCTTGGCGTACGCAGAAAATCCCCGTTGGGAGACTCACCCACCATAGCCAGGTGCGCGACGCGGGTCGGATCCGGATATAGTCGGGGTAAAACTTCGGTGAACCGGGTGGGCAACTAAAAAAAATATAGCAAACCAAACCAGGTAAGCCAACTGTAAGTGTATACCGTTTACCGTATACGGTCTTATGTCCATTGACCAGTCGGGATGGAAGTCTGGTAAACCATCCAGCATCCACCCGTCCTAGTCATCCACAAAGCCAGCTGCCACATCACCTGCCAAGTCGTCCCAACATCCAAGTCATTAGCTGAGTCAACAACCACATCACTGGTCAGGCCACGTATCATCCTAATCATCAGCCACATTACCTGCCATGTCATTCATCAGTCTAGTCATCCGCACAGTCAGCAACTTTATTGCTTCCTCTGTTCGGCAATACGGTCTATGTCGCTAGCGTCTTGCTCTGGAACCTGGAAGATTGGTGAAGAGGTTGAGCTTGATGCGCATACAGATTTACTGCAGAAATTCATGGCTGGGAAGCGATGATTCGAAGGCAGAATTCTCGTGGCCGTTGGGAATATCGAAGCGTAATTGTATGGATCAATGGGAATTTTCACTTTAAGAGCGAAAAGGGGAGTGTCATGCAGAGAATGGCCATGTAGGAACGTATAATCTGGGTTCTGCTTTTGGTTCGATGAAGAACAGAGGGAGAGGGAGGGTCTGGTAAATAAGCTTGTTAATATAACTTAAAACAATGAGATTGAGGGCGACGGTGATTCTTGATGAATGGAGGAGGAGAGAAGGAGAGGAGGCAGCGGCTAAGCGTACAAAACCCAAAGTCCCTGAGAAGCAACTTTGTTACTTCCTCCTGATCTCAAAATCCCAACTTTACTGTATCCGAACGGCAACTTTATGATTTCAGCGCACAGGAGCACCTATCAAACGTTACTTGCTCATCAGATAAAAGCACTCACCTTCACTCAGAAAAAATAAGATAATATAAAACCACTCACCATTTTAATTTGAATTCAGAAGATGATTTCGACGTTCGTCACAGTTGCCGCACCCTTCCTGATCCTTGCCAGATGCAAGCTCAAACTGTGAAATTGAACGCTTTGATGATAGATGGATTGATTGCAACCAAGGATACCGCAGTACCGCTCGTTGCTTCAATAATAGAGTCCTTTAAATGCCCACAAGGTGTTCGACCATATTCCGAACCGAACTTTACCTAGCTATGCGGCTCTGATTGGATCACAGTCACAGAATTTCCAGTTGCCAAAACAGATTATACAGAGAAAAAAAATCGAGCGAACAATGTTGACTTTCAGCTGCCCTTACCCTTGGTCTCCTAAGATAAATATATTATTAGTGTTTAAAATATTGTAACTATACAACAGCATCTTGTCAAGATGACATGTGGACAAACAATTGGCAAATCCTATCTTTACATGGGAAGCCAATGTAAGAAAGAGGTAGTATCAGCTAAATCTTGAGTTCTGTAATCTAGATCTATGTATAATCTGTACAATAGTTACACAGGTCCTGTCTTCTCAGGAGAATACTACTCTCAAGTGTTTTTCACGCTCACATACTTCATAAAGCCTTCTGATCAAGCCTTTCATTCCAATTCAGACAGCGAATCAAGCTACGAAACCAATCACCTGTTTGGTCAAATTTGTTAACAGTGGGAAGAGGATGCTGACTCATAGATATTCGAAGAGAATCTCCTCTTGAAAGCTGCCGCCTTCTCTTCCCATCAAATGAAACCCACGCACTGCTTCTTGCATCTTCTGGAATCTGTTCATAATAAACGCTAGTTAACTCACATCCCAATTACTAAAACCAATTATCAAATTATAAATAACCCCTTATTAGCATTCTGGCACTGAATAAAGAACATCCAACATCCATTTAGCTTCACCTTTAATTCCAATTGAGCAGAATCTGGAAGTATAACTGGCCTGAATGAGAGTGAATGCGGACTGAATGGGGTAAATAGCATGCAGGGAACATTTGGATGTACCTGTTATAATTTTTTTTTTTTCAAAATTAGCAATAAACATTACAGTAAACGTGGTGGAATCAGGTATGAAGCAACATTCATTAAGAACGAGGAAAAAATTCTATTAACATCACATCTCCAAGATGGTGTTGCCATCACTTAGGTAGCACCTTATCTTTTTTTGTTATATCATGACCCTGAGCACTATGTATCCACATCTCACTCCATCTTTATCTAACCAACTGAGTTTTCCTAATAACAGTTTTTTGGGACTCACTCCTCAGAGAGACTGAAAAGGATGAGTGGGCCTCATTGACAGGTTGGGCAACCCACCCCTCAGTCTCTCTTACCTCCCAGCATGGTGCAGTTGCTGCAAGGTTTCAAACCTCAGTTTTTCCCCTTGCTTTACTGCTAAGAATATGATATTTTTCCAGCTCCACAAATTGTTTTAGTTCTCAAAAGATGGTGTTGATGGTACTTTTAGTGGTCAGCCAAAGGATGGCAACTAGAACAAAATCACACTTGAATAGGACTACAAATAAAACTCAAAGCAAAAGCTTACCATGGAACCTCCAGCAGCTGTAGAATAGGCTGTACTTCCCGTTGGGGTAGCTACAATGACTCCATCACCTTGTACCTAAGTCATATCAGTTATCATACATGAAGAGTACATACAGGTGTTTAGAGATATCAAATACTGAAACCGATGGTCGTAATCTACAAAATGAAGTTATTTGCAAGTTTGAAGAGGTTGTGAAAATTAATGAAACTCACCTTGGTTATAAGTCTATCATGTTCATAGGATTCTATCTTTGAAAGGTAAGGATTAGAGCCCCGATCGATAACCACCTCATTAAGGACATCAAATACTTTCCAAGGTACTGTGTTACCCTTATGAAAAAGTTCACATCGAAGACGCATTCTGAGAGTGATGTATACACCATCTCGTGTAGTATTTCCATGGATGACTTGACGTAAGTCCTGCATGTAATCTTCAAACTATATGCAGAAGACAAAACGAAAGTCAAATAAATTACCAAAGAGCTGTCAACATTACTTTGTGGTAAAAGATATTGTTCAATTGAAAAAAAACTTACATGATGAGAAGTCAGAAAACCAAGGGAGCCAAGGTTAAACGATACAACAGGGGGAACAGCATCCCTGAATATATTTGAAGCATGCAGTATAACACCATCTCCACCCAAGCATGCACAAAGTCTACTTTCTCGTGCAGATCACTGTGTCAAGGCATTTCATGTGGTAAGAAACTAGCAGTTGAAGTGAAGCTTTATCAGAATTAGAAAATACATCGTTGTGCATAACGTCACAAACACCAGCACCTGGTTTCATGACTATAGAAGGTCTGAACAAATCCAAACCCTGGAATCCTAGCAAATATATCATGCACATCAGGTTCCACAAGAAAGTTCATTTTCTCTTGGTAATATAAAAAAGAAGCAACCTACAGAATAGAAATTGAAACTGAACTGAGAGTGGTCTTAGTCAAATTAATCATAGACCAATTAATGTTGACTCAATAGACCATTTAATCATAGCTTGTACAATCATGTATGGATTACTGAAATACCAAAGAGGACATATTCCTAGCACTGACTTGCTCCCTGACGTATATTTTAAAGATAATCACCTGTTTAGCTTCTTCCATCAGTTCTTCCCCTATCTTTTTCAACAGTAATACAGTCTTTGGCACAGATTTCCACATAAGCATCTGTTGCTGGGTGCTTGGATGAATGAAAGCCAAAGAAGATTCCGTCACTTTTTCTCTGGTACAAGAGAATCCATCAGTTCGTACTAAGAACATCTCTGCTTTTTTTCTTGACTGCAACCTCACAACACCTGTCGAAGATGCACACATGTCCCCTTCAACGGGTCCCGAGTCTTCATTATTTAAGGCTGTTTCTGAGTCACCCCTACCATCTCCAACCCTTGGAGATTTATTTGTGATGTCATCAGAGAATTTGTTCACAGCAGTAGAGACACTGGAAGTAGGCATGGAATACTTTTTTCCTTCACTGAATCCATTTATTGTGCTCTTAACATCATTAGAAATATTTCCATTCATAGATTTAGAATTGCCACTAACTTTAATCTGGGCCTCTCCTGATAGATGGTCCACAAGAGCTGACCCATTGGAACTTCCTGGATCCACAATTTTGGGTACATGATTATTACCATTGCTGATGATCACACTCCCATGTGACCTGCCAATATACATGTTCCTTGAGTCTGGCAAGCATTCCAATCTTTTAATCTTATAATTAAAAAATAACTGTGGTGAGATCTTCCCACTTCCCAAAAAGCTGGAAATCTCCTTTTTTGAAAAGACATCACGAGGGGGAATCTGAGCTTTGAAAGGACTAATTTTGTTGAAGAAACCTGAAAGTGATTCCTCTCCTTTAGCTGCAATTGTGGCTTCTGACAACATGCCGTAGTTATCAGTGAATCGACTGAAGGTCCCCTTACTTTGCATTTTTTGGTCATCATTCTTTGGGGAGGCACTTCTATCACATGTTACACCCAAAGTCTCTGATAATAAATCAATATCCTTGTCCAGAGAGGATCTCTCTGCACTCATCAAAGAGTCCTGCAGTTTTCCATATCCATTTGTATGATGCGACAACTTGTCATCAGAAATTACAGCTTGATTAGAAACAGCCTGAGATGCAGAGCAAGTCATGTACTGCCTCCACCTGGAGACCATGGCAGATGTTCTCCAAACTCCTTCCTTGCTGTGAAGATAAATAGGCCTTCCCCGCCGAGCTTCGCGAATGTGACGGAAAGGGAACTCATTTTTTTCTTTATACGTCTATAGGAAATGAGTTTACAATTATATCCCGGAAAAAAGCGTACAACATTTTTCATGTTAAATAAACTATAATTTTGTCCGATTGGTATGCATGGTAAAAGGGTTAAAAGAGTTATATTTAGTAACACCAAAAATAAAAAGAGTGATCTTTAAGATTAAGCTACCTGTTAAGATACATGTTTGTTAAAAATCGGAATATTTTTTGTCAATAAAGATCGGAGTTGTTCACAGATTCTGCAATTTTTATTATTAAATATTTAAAAATAAAATATATTTTTTTATGACAAAATCGTCCATTTAATTTTTAATATAAGAGTTATTTAATATTTTTAGAAGATTAAAATAGTTAAATTAATTAATTAATTATAAATAATATATAAATTAATTAATTAGTTTAAATAAATTAAAAAATATATAATATAAATCTATACTAAATATTTAAATTTAATTATAATTAATTAATTTTTTTAATTTAAAAAAAATTAATTAATTTTTTATATTAATTAGCTACCTAGTAACTTGCATGTAATTAAATTAAACAATTATTCAATTGCTTATAAAAATTATGCAATTATCAAAATATCTTGCTTCGATCCCAGGGTCCGACTTCCAATGTTTGTTATTGTGCTTTTGGCCCCCTTTTCACTTATTTATTTCGGTAAAATTTGTAAGGATATGTTTGGTATAATAGAAGTGGAAGTGTGGTGAGTTGAGGTGGAATTTTTTTTTTTTTATTTAGTATAATAGAAGTTATTTCTATTTCTAATATTTTAGATAATTTCAGTCCTATTAAAAAATTAAAAAATGAGATGATAGAAATAAAAATAAAATATTTTATATTATTTTACTCCAAGTTATAAAATTCTTAAATAATTTTAACTCTTTTTAAGTTATAAAAAAAATGCATCAATTATATACTTATTTCCTTCGTATCAAACAAATTTTTAAAACTTATTTATAGCCTAATTTTATTTTTACTTCAACTTTTATTGCTATAAAAAATCCTTATATCGTACCAAATAAAACTATCTATATATATATTTTAAAAGACTATATAATACTATAGATTTTGTTTAGACACAAAAATACTTATAAATATTCAGGATTCAAAATGGGAACAAAAATATCAAAACTATTAAATATAACCTAACACTATTAGTGATACTTCAAAAAAATATATATGGATCTCACCACGAAAAATAATGGTATATATCATATTTAGTGATCCTTATATATTCATTTTAGATGTCCATAAGTATTATTTTTACACCTCTAGAAAACTTATGTTAAGGTTTAAAAGTTCAAGATTTAGGATGCGAGGGTTTAATTTCACGCACTTTTTTTTTTGTTACATTATTTTTGAGCACTTTTTTTTTTGTTACAAGTATTTCACATATTTTTTTTAGTTACCTACCTAATTTACCAAAATTTTACTCTAACTATATTCAGATTTAACCCGCATCGCATATCTAGTTATAGTAGGTAAGTCTCCCAACAAAATTTTTTTGCATACGCCAAGACTTAAACTTGAACCTAAGACCTCACTTAAATAATATCGATTCGCTTATCACTCGGACTAACCTCTATTAATATTTTGCCCACTTTTAAAAGTGCACGAGTATTTCACTATATTTCAATGTGAGGCTCTGGAATTTAATTTTTTTTTCGTAGCTTCTTAATTTTGGGCCAAAAAATTGAGGGAGAACCCAACGAGAGATAATTCACCCATGCCCAAATAATTGACCCCAACTCATTTTCATTTTTACGGGGGAAGAAAAGAAAAGGAAAGGAAATACGGATCTCCCAAAGAAAAAAAAGAAAAGCTCGCTGTCAACCATTACGTCAACCATTACCCCTTCGTAAAAATAATGTCGGCAACGAGGGAAATAAAGCCTATGTACAAACCCCATACTCCATAGAACCTTGCAGGGACATTTAATTACAAAAAGGAGACAATAATTGTCACCTAAAAAAAGGAGACAATAATTAGAATATAATTCGCTGACGAGGAGAAATTGAGAGAACAAAACAAACAAGAATTAAAGCGCGATACACAGACATTTTTTCTGTGCAAGCCTCCTAGTTGATATCACGTTACCTTGACTGTTCAAGACTTGGAATATGTGTCAGCTGAAAGTTTGATTCGAGGGGAAGACCCGCAGACTGCGTTAGGATCTTAGGCCTTTCTTCTCCCAGCAAAGAACCCAGCTTTTCTGGACGAATATGAGGTCCTTCCGATTCTAGCTCAGCTTTTCTCTTTACCTTCTTTCTTATAACACCATCTGCTGCCCTGACATTATCCAGGGGATTACTTGAACCTCCTTTAACTTTCTCTTGTTTAGGACCGCTCATGGAAGAACTGGGAGCCCGGGCAGTGGTGATTGTATTAGAAACTTGCCTGTTCACTGAAGTAAAGGTATGACTGCTAGATTCTGGAGCTAATCTCTCTCGCATGTTCTGATGCAAGGCATCATATCGAAGATTCTCCTCCTGCCTAGCTCCTAAAATTTTTTCCCTCTTCACTTTGTCCTGATCCTGATTAAACACAAGTGAACCAGCGAGATAAAACCCAAAAAATAAATGACACCATCCAGGCAGTGGTCTGGTCTGCGTCCAAGAAAAAAACTATAAATAAGTGCTTCAATTCCTCGGAAGGACGAAAAATTTTTGAGAAACTCTTCTTATTTTTGTTGTAACTCGGAGAACAACAAAAGCTGTCCTTTTGAGAAAATGCCATGGCTTCTTCAGAATGACAAATTACCATTCGCCGGAAAAGGCATACCTTATGTCTGTTGTACAATGCTTTGCACCTCTCTTTTGCTCTAGAAATTGCATGTTTGATCTCATGGTTGTCCATGCAGCCATTTGGCCATAATTGTGCAAGCTGAACATGAAGTGGCACTAAATGTCAAAAAAAAATGACAAATTAAACGATTTATAATCCACACATTTCTTTTTTTGAAAAAAAAAAAATGCATACAGATTAAATTAGACAAGACAGAATGTTAGGGTAACCTCTCCTGCTTACTCTCTCTATAAGAATCTCATAAAGAAAGCAGAATAGAAGTCAAGAGAATCCCAATAATTTTCTTTATTTTCCTCCTCTAATCATGGATAAGCTAGAGATATAAATAGATACAAAATTACAATAAAAAACTGACTCTCCATTAATATAATGGGATAAATGACTGACTCAACTGACTCTTCATTAACCTAGTGGGATAAATAAAATAATTAATAATTAAGTAAATAATTAACTGTTTAGACTTAGTCATAGAACCCTATCACAGAAACTACATGTTCTCTAACCCACTAAATGCTCAACACAACCATTTTCTTTTTGTCTTGAAGGAAGAGCAATTGAAAAAGGGGCTGGCAGTCTGTTGTGCATTTTTATTTTTGGGTTACATAGGGGGTCCATGACCAGGGAGAAGTTTGGAGTAGAAAGTAGGAAGGGCTAGTAATAGTACAATGCAAGATTAACAAAGTAGAAGCAACATAATTTCAGGTAGACCTATTGAAAGGAGAACAAAATATTGAATCACCTCAGCATAAAATTTTCTAACTTGTGGACCTGCATCTTCATCCAACCCCTATAGCAATTACTAACCAGAATCATTAAAAAAGGTTTTGTACAACCAAAAATGCTTTTGAAAATAAAAATTTAAACTTCCAGCTATTTTACATCAACAAAAAGGTCATAGAGATCACAAATCTTATCCTCCAGTGCAGTGTCCCTACTAAGCTTCCTTGCAGTTAAAGCTTTTTTATCAGGACCAAATTCTTGACCATCACCAGATGCTCCACCTTGTTGCTGTAGCTGAAATATGCCCGGAAAAAGTCATTCATCTCAAATTATACAAAAGAAACTGTAAAACAAAATGATAGTCCAAAACTTGTGATCAAGACACAATGCACATATCAGAAGATATGTAAAACATGAGTCAGGATTCGACACCACAAACAAAAAGATAAAATAAACTATTTCCAGTTAAATGATCTCTGAGCATTCTAAAAAACATCTAACATGATATTGGCAAATATAACAATCACAATTTGTGTGTGCAACTTCTCACAACAATATAAAAGGTCCTAGGTCTTTAGAATTCAATGAGTGAAAATATAACGCAGGTAAGCCAGATTCGTAATCACTGGTGAGGAATGAAAAAGCTAGAGTGAATATAATATACCTTGGATAGCAGTGAGGAGCCTTGCACCTTAATCATTTCAACAACTTCCTTCTTTATCTGCTCAAACCTATTATCTTTCTCCTGCTTTGCTGACATGCTCATACTTATCATCACTTTTAAATGTCTCTGTAGCAGGGCAATAATGCATTAGAGTAAGTAATAGTGAAACCAGAATTAAGGCAATTGTTAAGACTATGAAATCTACAATAATGAAACTAGGGGTAGGGCAAATCCTCAAGACAGATTAGTTTTACTTAACTCATTGGCCATATAACACAGAAACTTGTGTAGCGAGAATAAATTCTAAACCTATCTTTCCCATCCATTTGATAATAGGGATTTATTAATTCTTGCAATTCCTAGTCCCATAGCTTATTTAGCAATATTATTACAAATAAAGTATTCTTATTTATATAATTGTTGAGATGCGATAGTTTAAAATTATTTAGTAATTAATTATATTTTGTTTGTTATTTAATTAATTATCTAGAATTAAATTTGGATATGATTTAATATTAGATTTGAATATTATATTATCGTATCTTAGATGAATGAATCTGAGATATTAGAATTAGAATTATGATAGGATTCTAATTATTCATAAGTCTCTTTCCATAGAAGGTCTTGATGAAGAGAATGAGAAAAAAAAAATCCATACACATGGTCATGTCTGAAGAGAAGACACGCTTTCACAAATCTAAGCTTGTGAATACTAGGCTCTTAGCACTTCCAGACTCTCACAAATCTCTCTAGCTTTACAACTCTCACCCTATTCACATTCGCAACCAAATGAAACATCCCCTTATCAAAGCTCCTAAGATCCTAGGAAGTATAAAAGTGCTCAATGCCCTGAAATAGTTTCTCCTTGGACAACATTGCCTCTTCACTTTGCAGAAGTAGACCTCTTCTATCTATGAGTGTGCGGATTCATAGTATTTCTAATTCACAAGTCCAACTATAGATTGCAGAAATAACCCACTCCTCTGTCTATGAGAATCATCATTTTCTCCTTCATCAAGTTCCTCTCTTGCAAACGTTCTTGTTAAGCCTTCAACAATGATGTTCTTCATCAAGTTCACAATTTTGTCTCAAGATCCAAATTCAATAGCCAATCAACTTCAATTCTGTGGTCCCTACTGATTTATAGATTCAAATTTTTGTTGCTGGTTCTCCTATAATGATGTTGCTCACATCCAAGTCCCCTTAGCTTGAGGGGGTGTTAAGAAGCGCAAACATTCAAGCTGAAGATCCAGCGTGAGGGGGAGTGTTAAGATGTGATTGTTTAAAATTAATTAATTAATTAATATTATATTTTGTTAGTTATTTAATTAATTGTCTAGAATTAAATCTGAGATATTAAGATTATGATAGGATTCTAGGTTTAGTCTATTAGACTATATTTTTGCCTATGTAAAAGCCTATTTATATTCTCATTAATTCAAAGATTAATAATATTTTGAGGCCCTTATTTCCCTCTACTTTCAATCCTTCAAATTCCCACAATAATAATACTTCACTTTCTCCTAACTTCAGTTCATGGGATAAATTGGCTGTAGAACATTCCACTTTTCCATCTTAGCAAGAAACTCTATCCACACTATAGAGTTACCTCACATCTGTTCATATTAAGAAGGCTGCAATACCTTCAGTGTTCTAAGCAGAATCAGATGGCCCAATATGCTCATCAAACGGTTAACTAAATCCTTTGATACTTTCCCATGGCTTGCCTGCAGCAGTGAAGACTATATATTTTATCATTAAGAAAAAATACAATAATATCAAACAGTTAAAAGCCCGTGAGTAAAAATAGAACACAATATTGTATAGATTAGCAAGTGCCATCACCGCTATTCTAGCAACTTTATCAAGCTTGAGCTTTATTTCTCTAGGTAGTCTCCTTTTGACTGCCTGGGATACAGTATCATCCTCCTGGCTTTCCCCTGCAGGTGGCCTCGCTGTAAAGTTAGCACCACCAGAAAACAAAAACATAAATAATTAAGCACTTGTAATGAACTCCCAACTATTCATATCTAAGAGAAATGCAAACTTCATTACAATTATAAAACTTACATTCTACAACCATCTTCTCTAACTCTCGAATTGCCTTTTCAAGAACTGAAATTTTTGGCCTCACACTAGAACCATCCTTCTTGTGCATATAATGTGATTTCTGCAGAGCATTTGAACAAATTCATGAACACCAGTTACCAAAAGTCTTGACGTATTCACAAGCATATTTATTGTAGGAAGTGGCACGAAATGTTAAAATATCAACAGGTAATCATCACAGATATCATCATCTGCAGTTAAAAAAATAAGAACAACAAAACATATACATCACACTAGGTGCATGAAGATGCCAATATAAGGATAGCTCACTTAGCCAAAATTCCTCTTCAAACTTCTTTAAAAAACAATCACCCCATGGCCCCATGCATGCCCGCTTTTCTTAAGCTAAGTTCATTTCGAAGACACAGCATCACCCATGACAGCCCAAAAGACAAGTCAAAAGAGAGGGGACAAAGCAATATCGTCAAAACGCTAGGAATTCATGCCTAACATCCACCAAGACTTTCTGTTGGTCCTTGATCCCTTTCCACCTGCCTCCCCTCCTCTACATCTACATTTTCATCATACTGCACTTCCTCTTTCATCATGCTAACATACATACATACATATCTATATCCAAAATTTCAGGGGAGACCCAGGGGTGCACCTTTGTCTATTGAAGTCTTATAGAGAACTTTTAGGTATCACTTGTTCATATAAGAACTGAAACTAAAAGCGTCTAACAACAGAAAAACAGAAGAAATCAACTTACTGATTTTTGCATAGCAGACTTGCCCTCAGTAAGGTTAAGATCTGGCAATTCAAAAATCCTATTTTTTTCTTTAGACTGACCTGTACCTTCCAACACATCAGTATTACCAGTGGGTCTTCCAGGTGGGGATTTGGAATGTGCACCAGCACTTTTTTCACGGTACTTACATTGAGAAACATCGGATGATGTACTTGCATCATTGTGTTTGTTGCTCATGTTCTTTATTTGAAGGACTCCTGCATTCTGTTTATCAAAATTCTTTGCTTCAGTCACAGAAGTAGGACCATCATCATAAGACACTTTCAAAGAGACAGAAGAACCCAATACTGGTTTAGTATCAGCAGTTTTCATTTTCGAACTGATTCCTAGGACATCCAGTTGATTCTGAAATTTTGATTCCTCATAATTTTCACTAGGTATGACCAAATTTTGTGAGGAATTAGATCTGGTTTTCATTGGTAACAATGCTGTTTTTCCAGTCACTGCATTGCCCGGTTTTACATGTCTATTTGATCCTTGACCTTCATAACTTTCACCAGGGTTCTTCAATGCATCTTTTTTGCGCCTTTTCTTTGGCTGTTGGTTGGCTGATACTGATGGTTCACTTCTAGTAATTAAGAAAGAAACAAAGGAAAATCTTTAAGAAAATTAATGCAGAGCTTGTAGACAAGTGACACAAAAGTTAAACCATGAACAAGAAAAATTGCATTAAGAACTGACAGAAGCATGAAGAACAGGCTTGCTACAGAAGATTAACTAACAAAGGCATGCACATTAATTAGCTAAAAATAGGTATACCTAATGAAAACCTCAAGACCAAATATATTTCTGCCAGTAAACACAACTGAGAATGGTAAACAATTTTTAAGCAATGAAAGAAGATAAACAATGACAATAACAACCACATACTTTCTTGTTTCAAAATAAAGGGACTTACAATGGTTACATCTAATATTTACCTTTTACACTGTATACCAAACAAAACTGCTATCAGATTATTAGTTTAGAGAAAGAATGAGAGAAGTACAAAAGTTCAAGCAGAAACTAAGAGCCTCAGTGAACCTAGCAACACCAACTGCAACCCTAAAGTTAATCTAACAATGAAGCCCCCATTTCAAAAACTGCAATAAACGTTACTGGCAATACCTATAGCATAAAATACTAAAGGCTTAATACAAAGTTGTTTACAACAATTATTACATCTTGTTCTCTGGAAATTCCAATTCATAATGATTGTGACTGATGAAAGATCTCACTTCACATTACGCCAAAAGCACACATTAATGACCATTAAAAACAAGCAATCCTTGCAGCGATATTATCCAATTGACTTCACCAATCAACCAAAGAAGTACAGGTGGAATGATTTGCTAAATATAAGTTATTGGGAAGAGAAGAATAAAGAGATACTCAAGCCAAATATTCAGAAAAATGAAAGAAAAACTAAACTAAATTAAACTTACATGCGTTCCAACTTCCCCCTGTTGACAAAGAAGCCATCATGTTTAATTACCGAATTATCAACCTCAAAGTATTCATCCTGCAGAAAGGATATGAAACCTAAAACAAAAGTAATATACATGTGGAGGGTACATAATACAAAGGATATTTCTCCAGTCAGCAATCAAACCAAAACAATATACAAAGATACCAACCAGATCAGCATCATCAATGAAAGAGTCTTCTGTATCATACTGATCATCATCAGGAACATCAAGTAGATCTTCCTCGTCACTACTCTCCTTACCCTGAAATATCATCATCCCAACATTGAAAATTCCCCAGAATATAAAACTTCAATGCACATCTATGATATGAATTGATAACTGAAAGTCATGCGATGCCAGTAGCATACTCAGCAAACATTATATACATATTCGCACCATGTAAAGGCGCTCAATCTTCTCTATTACAGCACTGAAACGGTTTGGCTGGGAAGCATCTGTTACTTTGTCTTCAGCAGTGGGATCCTATAAAAGATGAGCAAGGCCTAGGCAATTAAGTGAAGCATACAAACAAATACAATTTCAAAAAGAAAATATCATAAATTTTATAGTAGCCGTGCCCCGAAAAAAAAAAAAAGAAACAATGTAGTACAAAGCATGCTATTATCTGGACGAAACTAAAAATAATAATTAAGAGGCACTAACTTCCGTTATGAATCTGAAATATAGTAAAAACGTCTTAATTATTACTTGTATTTCAGATATCTAATTTAAAGAGATAAAACACTTGTATTGAAATTAAAAGACCTGAATTGTTCTGGTAAGCAAACTAGAGTGGTCCGAATCGTAACTATGTCAAGTGAGAAACCACGCCCTCGACTTGGGCCCTCTCTTGTAATGCTAAGTATTACGCATGGTTTGGGGGAAAATGCTAACAAGGAAAACACGAACTCTGCTAATGTCTTAATTATAATGTATGTATAATTCTTTTTTTTTTTTTTTGGTAGAAATGCGTGAATAATTCTTAAAAGTGACGGACGCATTCTTCGAAATCACATCAACAGAGAAACATATCGGACAGTAGAGAAGATAGAACGTCTCACAGGAGCGATTCTTGACTCCAGGGCAGGGTGTGCATTGGCGGGAAGTTCGGGAGCCGAATTGGATCCATTAACCTTGTTGGCGTCTTTCATCAGCTTCTTCCATGAGACTATTGTGGTCTCTCCAGGCCGGAGCTCCAAAGTAAAAATTTGGCGGTCACCCTTTTTGGCGAACAACGATGAAACCCTCGCCGAATTAACATCACCGGGAGGAGCGTTCTCTTTCATAATCAAAACTAATTAGTCTGGCCTCGAAATGTCGCCTGTCGGGTCTTCTTACAATGATTCACAAATTAGGGTGGGAAAACATAGGCTGAAAACTAAGCCCTAAACAGAAGAAATCGGTTGCGAAGAAATTGCGCGGGATTCCAAAATAAATAAAAATAAAAAGTTGAGAAAATTAAAATTAATTAAAAAACTATAAATAAAAAGGAGTCAAAGGTATTTTGACCGCAATTGGACTTGGTCACCACCCTGCTAGAAGCGAAACGGCGCGTAGTGCACAATCGGCTGATTAGTGATAATATGTAGGGGTGGAGAGAATCAAATCAAGGACTTCATTGATAATCTGGTGAAAGTATAAACATAAATTAATTATTTTTTTCACCAAGTTTTAATGAAATTGTTAATCGATGCGTTCCTTGAAATTAATATTCACTAAAACTAACATTAAAAGGTTATGCGCCGGTAAGAATACTTCCGTTTTATCGGAGACTTGGAGCGCAACTCAACAGAACACTCTTCATCGGCTCCTCCTAGTTCTGGCTCTGTTCTGTTCTCATCTCTCAACAAGACTATCCGACTACACTCCACTCGAGCGGTGACTTCATGGCGAACCAAAGCTCGTTCCCTCCCTCCAAAACCCATGACCACTAACCCCACCTCTTTATTCCTCTTCTCCTCACCTCCTCTCTCCCCAAAGTTGCTCACTTTAACCTTTTCACTAGCCCCACCTTCCCAATCCCCTCTATGTGCCTTCTCTTTACCCTTCAAATCCCATTCCTTTTTAAACCCCCTGTGATGGCCTCACCTTCTACTAGAAAAAACCCATTTTTGGTACGTTCCGACGACGGCGACGGGGACGCCCCTGGCCCCGATGACTATGAGAGGATGGATCCGGATGAAATGGAGAGGTGGACAACAAGAAGGACTTTGAAATCGAGTACGACACATTGTCTGGTGCTCTAGCGCCGTCCGCTTCTGGTGGCGACGAGGACATTGCGATGATGCAGAGCAAGAGCTTCGTGTCAACGCAAGGATGGGACTCGGAGATGGTCGTGGAGTATAGAATTAACGAAGAAGAGTTTAACTAGATAAGCTTATTTGACTGCGAATTCTTTATAAGGAAGCCGCTAGACCCCGTTAACGATGTCTATGATTTTAGGGAGGTTAGTGAGTGCAACCCTACCCTTCAAAGTGTTTGATTTTCCAGTTTGTTCTATTTTGATATATAATTATAACCTTCTTCGTCTTCCCTGCGGAAATTTTTGTAGTAGATGTATGTTACTCCTCCGGATACGGACGTTTATTCAATTCCTAAGGTTCTCGCTCCAATGCCTCAGAAGGTGCTGTTCTGATATCTGTTTTATCACTCATGGTCTCCCCTTAATAAATTTTCAAATGTGATGTTCATTATATTTTTTTCCATATACTAAAGTCATCAGAACTTTATGTCTCTTTTAGAACTCAGGGAATCCCTGCTGCAATTTTGCTACCTAATGTCTAAAACCGGGGAAATATTTTTTATTTTGCCAAAAACCATGAGTGCAGAATCATCCTCATTATTTAGCGTGTGTCTGGCAATATGCTTAAAAAATAGATTTTCTCTTCAAATTTAGTGCCTGTTTGGCAATGAGGTTTGAAAATTAATTTTGGTCAAAACCGCGGTTTGAAAAATTTTTACACAAACAACAATTTTTGTTGAGAATTGATTTTGGGCAAAACCTCGGTTTGAAACCTAGGTTTTGAATAAGCTACTGAAAATAGCTTTTTCTTTGAAACCTAGGTTTTGGATTATCCAATTACTATTATACCCTTACTTTTTCTTACACCCTCTCTCCTCTTTTTTCTCTATTATCTCTCCTCTTTCTTCTCTTATCTCTTTTTTTCTCTCTCCTCTCTCCTCTCTTATCTCTTTTTTTCTCTTTCCTCTCTCCTCTCTACACTCTCTTCTCTCTCCTCTTTCATCTCTCTTACTTTTAATCATATCATACCCTTTTTAGTAATTTACCAATATAAAAAGTGATTCTATTACTAATCATCCAAACATCTTTATTCCCAAAATCTATTCTTCCCAAAATCTATTCTACCCAAAATCTATTCTCCAGAATCTATTCTTCCCAGAATCTATTCTCCAAAAGCTAATCCAAACACACCCTTAATTTTATCCTCTTTTACCCAAACACCTATTTTTTTTGCCAAAATCAATTTTCTATCCACATAATTTTATCTTTTAAAACCATGGTTTATAAGAATCTGTACTTTTCAACTTGTCAGTGTGAGAAATGTAAAATTTTACGCATTGTTCCATCAGTGTCCTTCTCTCTCTCCTGGCTTCACATATCCTGCGCAAATTTTACGCATTGTTCCATCAGTGTCCTTCTCTCTCTCCTGGCTTCACATATCCTGCGCTCTCTTCTCTTCTCCTGCGTTTTCACTGCTTCACATATCCTGGGAAAGAAATATTATTATTGTAATCCATCAAAAATCACTTCTCTTCTCCTGCGCTTTCAGGTGAATATTATTATTGTACTATTTTTTAATTATTTAAATAAAAAAATTGTAAATGAAATTTATATCTTATGTAATTATCGTATTTTTTAATTCACCTCTCTCCTCTCTCTTCTACACCTCCTCTCCTTTCTTCTCTATTCCCTACCCTCTCTCCTCTCTCCTCCTTTTAGGGTGTGTTTGGATTAGCTTTTGGAGAATAGATTCTGGGAAGAATAGATTATGGAGAATATATTTTAGGTAGAATAGATTTTGGGAATAAAGATGTTTAGATGATTAGTAGTAGAATCACTTTTTATATTGGTAAATTACTAAAAAGGGTATGATATGATTAAAAATAAGAGAGATGAAAGATGATAGAGAAGAAAAAGGAGAGAGGAGAGAGAAAAAGAGAGATAAGAGAAGAGAGATGAGAGATAAGAGAAGAGAGAGGAGAGAGGAGAGAGGGTGTAAGGAAAAATAAGGGTATAATAGTAATTGGATAATCTAAAACCTAGGTTTCAAAGAAAAAAGCTATTTTCAGTAGCTTATTCAAAACCGAGTTTTTGTCCAAAATCAATTCTCAACAAAACTTGCCGTTTGTGTAAAAAAATTTCAAACCGCGGTTTTGGCCCAAAATTGATTCTGCACCGCTCACCCAAACACACACTTAATAAAATCATACCCTTAATTTACCTTCTTAAAAAGTCATTTTAAAAATAATTATCTAAACACTATTTTTTCTAAAATCTATTCTTCTTAAAATCTATTTTTCTCAGAATTTATTTTTCAAAATCTATTTTTGAAAAGTTAATCCAAACGAACCCTAAATCAACTTGATATAGAGCTGCCATATATCTATTGAGCATTTTCTCTCTCTCTCTTTTTAAATTCTGCTTCGACCATTTGTACCACAGGATGTTCTTCACCGCACAAAGAATGTGCCTGGCTTCTTTTGCATCATGTCAGGTGCTTCGTCTGTATGTTGTGTTGCTAAGAGACTACGGAATCAATAGTTAAAAAATAATAATTGAACATGCTTAGCATCTTGAGAAGCTGACCAAAACATAACATGAGCAATCGAGTGCGTTCACTGCGCTCATTGTTTACGTATCTCATTAACCGTTATACATATTATAATTCCAGATTATTCGAACTTTGGTTTTGCCTGTTTCTCTAGTACATTCGATGTGCCAAAAGTGATTACGGGTGCTACAATGTGACCGAGCCACCAATTGATGCACCTCGAGATCCACTCTATAAAACTGCGAGGGAGATCCAGAAGGTACGGGCAATAATTGTAGTTGATCCCTTGGTTATATGTGACATGATTTGCTTTCTTTATGTGACCAAATGTGTGAATCTTAAATGTCCATCTTACTTTTAGAAGAAAATTTATCGTAATACAAGTCCAAAAAGGTGATATAACTAGAGCTGAAAGGATGCACTTAATTAATTGTTAATGATGTCTCGCAGCTCTCACTTAGCTGACTTGCTTCTTGCTGCAGGTCTTCTTGACATTGTTCTGGATTTCGAAGAAATTTATGTTATTGATTCAAAATCCAAGTCAATCATCAGAGCAAAATATTTTGTTTGTTTTCTTCCTGATCTACAAAAACCTTGCGGGAAAAGGTAAAAAATAGTGGAAGTGCTCAAGTCAATCTTGTACAAGAGGAGAACTGTCGCTTCGCTAATTTGCAGGGATCAGTCTAGATCGTTCTCGT
Organism: Leucaena leucocephala; assembly: GCA_037074615.1. Taxonomy (NCBI): domain Eukaryota; kingdom Viridiplantae; phylum Streptophyta; class Magnoliopsida; order Fabales; family Fabaceae; genus Leucaena; species Leucaena leucocephala. The sequence continues at coordinate 1,599,420 of CM073517.1, read as the reverse complement.
TCATCCTCTACAGCTGAGATCGATTACATTTAACGGAAATAGCCTAGCAGTAGGAAATTAATATAGACGGCATGGGAATCGTAACCCTAAGAAGACGTGTTGAGATGAACTGAAATGAAAACTAGACCTGCAACTCAATTCTTTGCCCCTTAGAGATGTGCCTATGTTTCCAGTTTCTTACCTCCTTTGAAAAATTATTATAAAATTAAATTTAGGGAGAAGGCCCCATCTTGTCTAAGCGATACATTGCAAACTCTGAGATGTCAAAGTGAAAAGAAACAGTGAACATTCCTTTAACCTCAGGTCATTTTGTAAACTCTCTTCTAAGGTCTCTTCCTTCCTAGCCTGCACACAGCAGACGCTAGAGATGGTTGTTTTACTCTCATTCACCTCATCTCTGTACTCATCTTCTGATGCGACTCTCGTGTGTGTATATATATATGTGTGTGTGTATATATAATATTGTACCCTATATAACATATATCCGTCATTTTATTTTATTATTGAAAAAACAAATCTACGGGCATGGTCCAAAAGCAACAAGAAAGAAAGAAGAAGGGATTTCTTTACATGAAGTCGGCCAAGTAAATCCTGACACTTCCGCCATATCCTCTTATCAAAACTATATTTGTGGGTTTGACTAGTCACCTCCAGCATTAAAATTATAAATTAAAAAGAAAATAACAGTTCTTTGTTTTTTTTGTGGAGACCTAGGCGACCGGGTTTAGCGCGCTGATTAGGCATGTTAACACATCTAGTGAGGAAGAGGGCAGCGTAACAAAGCCCATAAACATATCCTATGAAAAGTTCAGCTCATTTATATTCAAGTATAACCTCTCATCGCCTTTTAGAGTTTATAAAGTAAATTTATAAAGATATTGGCATTTGTTGCACATGGATAAGGGGATTTATTTTATTTTTTTATTTTTTTGACAAAAAGAGAGGGCTATACGTTTAATTAAATTAAAAAAATTAAGTTATATGGGGATTATTTTTCAAACACGCATTGAGGACAAAGGGTCTCAGATTTGAGGGACAAGAGTGCAAGGGTGCCTTTCTTCCTTTTCTAAAATAAATGAGGGGATTTATTTTAGATATTTGATTGGGGTTCTATGCTTGACAATAGTACTTTGCATATAGAATCCTAATACCCTATTGTCATGTCGTGCAACCCAAAAAATATCTTTAAAATCAGATGGTGCCAATTGGGGCGGCTCCTCTTAATGAAGTATTCCTCCTCTGTTACAATGGGTGTTAGTTCAATCGATAAGCGGCTCGGTATTGTTTAAGTGAGATCTTAAATTTAAGCCTTGGCGTATATAAAAAATTTTCGTTGGAAAACTCACCCACCATAACTAAATGCGCGACGCGGTTCAAATCCAGATATAGTTAGGGTAAAATTCCGGTAAACCGGGTGGGGGAAAAAAAGTATTCCTTCATTCTTTTGATATAAAGTTAAATTTTTAGATAAATTAATAAAAGTAAATTAATTATAATTAATATAAGAATTATTTGACTAATTTTAATAGATTAAAGACTATATAATATGAATTTATCTTAAAAATTGATTTAATTATAATTAATTGATTTATTTAGTTTTATTTATTTATCTAAAAAAGTTAATTAAATATCATATTAAAGAACATTAATAATATTTATTTTGTTATATTATGGTGTTTGATAAGTTGATTTAATTTGAAACAAAATAATTAATTCTTTAACTATGGAAAAAGTAACCGTTTGCTGCTGAGAAATCAGAATTTTTCTGGCGTGAAAGTACGAGTGATTTTTCTCTCGAAAAAGTCTCACTCACAATATTATTAATCATTATACTCACTTTTAATTCTATTATCACCTTATTGCGCGTTTAATGTTTTAAGTACGGAACTTGACAGCAAACACATTTTTGAAGAATATTTGCTGATAAAAAAATTGCTTCTCGGCGTCAACTAAATTTTAACCAATATAGACTAACTTTCTCAAAATATTTCTTACAAAAAAACGAGCACATATATACACACACTTATCTATTTGTTAACAAATTCTTGATGGAAACGTAAGTAATTTGATTATGAACTGTATTCTCGTTCCCTTTTGGGCGCATTCTTGATCAGTTTAAAAGCCGACAACAATGATCCCCGTAACTTTTGATTTGATGTTTGAGATTATTGAGTTTCGTCAATCAAACAGTTCAGGCATGTTTGGATACTCCAAAACTATGATTTTAAAAAAATATATGACCCAAACTTCAGTTTAAATTTTTTTTAAAACAAGCAGTTATATTTGTCAAAATCTTAATTTGGACCAAACCATAGTTTAAAACTATGGTCTCAGATAAGCTGGTCAGAGTAACTTTTAGAATAGTAAACTACGTTTTCAACTACTCAATTACTATTTTATCTTTACTTTTTTTACACCTTCTATCCTCTATCTTTTCCACTACCTCTCCTCTCTTTTATATCTTTTCCATTATCTCTCATCTCTCATCTATCTTCTCAACCCTCTCTCCTCTATTTTTTTTATCCCCTCTCCTCGCTCATCTCTTATACATACCCTTTTTAGTAATTTTACAATTACAAAACCCCTTTTTATAACAATTATCCAAACACTCATTTATCTAAAACAACTTTTTTTTATAAGCTATTATCTAAAAACCCTTTTCTACAAGCTGTCTATGAACCCGTTTTTTCTATAAGCTCGTTTTTTAAATCTTATCCAAACATACACTTGGTCACAAACATCAACGCGCGTTTAATTTAAACACGTAAGTAGCCTCGAAAACCTGCACGAGCGAACCCAATTTACGTACTCCCCTTGCCCTCCAAACCTATAATCGAGTTAACAGCCCCCAAAACCCTATTCCAATTAAATGAACACGAAGAAACCAATGGTCAAGAAGGTGGCAGCAGAATTCACAGAACTAAAATCAAACATAGAAAATGTTTGTGGTGGGTCACAATCCGTAAACAAACCCTTCCTTTCTGTGCCACTCAGAAAGTTTTTTATGCGCAAACTCATAATGGTATATTGCACCATTACTTTTCTTTATCTTCCCCACATCTTCTGGCCCATTAATTGACAAGCTAGAAGAAAAGAAGGCCAAAGAAAAAGCGGTGGTGAAGAAGAAGACGAAGAGAATATCGGTGATAGATGGGGAGGGGAAAGATTGAGATCAAGAGGATTGAGAATTCTAGCAACAGGCAAGTGACCTACTCAAAGAGGAAGAATGGAATCCTAAAGAAGGCAAATGAAATTACTGTTCTATGCGATGCCCAGGTTTCCCTTATCGTCTTTTCTTCATCTGGGAAGATGCATAACTACATCAGCCCTTCTACCACGTAAGGGACTATATTTTTCTTTTTCGTTTTATTGACGAAATCAAAGAAAAAGAATTATGTAGTGTAGGAAAACGTTTCGATTTACTGTTATTAATCATTTTCATGTGTTTGGGAGTTAAAGTTTTTGTTTTTGGTGGTAGGTTGATTAGTGTCCTGGACAGGTATCAGAGAACGTCTGGGAAGACGCTCTGGGACGCCAAGCATGAGGTAGCTAAGTTTATTCTTGTATGAATATATCAATGTTTTTTTCCGTAGAAATAAAGTTAGAAACATATATATGGGTAGTCATTTTCTTGCGCTAGAGACACACACAGAACCATGAAACCTGTGGCATCGATCTATGAACAGATCTGGGTATTAAAAAGATTCACTTGCTTCCTTTTTCTTTCCAAAGGAAGAAAATGAAAAATTGAAACGATAGTAGGAGTTTGAATGAATAAAAAGTGATAAAAGAAAAAAGCTTCTCCAAGCTAGCTACATGGTAGATCTCTCTCTTGACCAGCAAAGTAATTCTTCTCTCTCCACACACGCGTAGAGAGAAAGGGGGTTAATTATTTTAAGTCCCTTTAATTTCTTGCAAAGTAAATAGTAGGGTTTACAACAATATTGTTGTCTTTACTCACAGAAACTCAGCAATGAAATTGATAGAATCAAGAAAGAGAATGACAGCATGCAAATTGAGCTCAGGTAATCAATGCTGCGCCATATTTCACTATTAGATCTTTCGATCCAGCCTCTCTTCTTATACACACATATTTGATCAAATATATATATACGTTTATTTGTTCATCAGGCACTTGAAGGGAGAGGACATCACGTCACTGAATTACAAGGAGCTGATGGGATTAGAGGATGCTCTTGAGAGCGGTCTCAGAGGAGTCAGAGAGAAACAGGTTCTTTCTTAATGTAACTCTAATTTGTTTGTACGTATTTGATAATAATATTAAGCTTTCCTCACTCATATATATCTTCTTTTGTTCCTGTGGTAGATGGAAGTGCACTGGAGGTTTAGGAGAAATGTACGTATGTTGGAATATATATTTATATTGTATTGCAAAAGAATCAATGCTGAAAAGTAATATCGAGACTTTTCTATATTCATGCATCAGGGAAAGATCTTGGAGGAGGAAAATAGGGAACTCAATTTCCTACTGGTAAGTGGTAGTTATATGTTGCTACTATATATTATTTATTTGTTTAATATTAATAAAGACCGTATCAGTTATCTTTTATAATTAACATGCATGCAAGTCCATGTTTTATGAGATGCTGGATTATTTGCTAATTGCTTATTTTTCTGTTAATTTATATTTATATTTCAATAATACCTGGAGTCTGTCATGTTATTAATTAAACGTGTGAAATTGGAGCACAATGCAACTTGGTGAGGAACCTAATAATATTCAGGGAAGCTCATATCTGTGAATAGTTAGCATAAGTTTGTACTGATTACTCTAGATATATATTATGACTTATACCAACTTTAGAAAACGATGTTTCATAAAATTAACAAGTATGTGCTTACTGGAAGTGTTGTTATGAACTGATAATTTTCCTTGTAAACAGCAACAGCATTTGGCAGTGGAAGGTGCAAGAGACGTGGACAATGGGTTTGATCAGAGCATTAGGGATTTCAATTCCCAGATGCCATTTGCCTTTCGCGTGCAGCCCCTTCAGCCAAACCTTCAAGAGAGGATGTAGAATTCATAAATATGTGCGTGCGAGTTAGATTAATCACTTATGTCATTTCCAAATATATAGTGTGAGCTAGACTTAATATTAATGGAGCGCAGCGTAACTCTTCAGTTTCTGACTTAAATTTCTATAATGTATTTGGGTGATGAAGTCGCTTGAACTTGGCTTGTTAAACTGATCATTTTATTTTGGCGTGTAATGTTAATCATTTCCGTGCTTTTTTTCCCCCTTCTCTACCGTGCATTGAAATGCATTAATTAAGAAGAATTAAGGGCATCTTGCACTGTGATACAATTCGATTTAGATCAGTTTCATACAGAGGTCTGGAAAATTATTTAACCCCCACACTCAAAAGGTCTGCAAATATATTCATTTGCATGCACATTGAAATGGATAGTTCTTGATAAGATTTGAAGAGCTGACTTCGAACATCAAAAGGAAAAAAAGAAAAAAAATCCTGCAGCTGTATATGGAGCTCCTGAAAGGTAAAATAGAAGCGATCTCTATACTGGGCTGTAGAGTGGAGGATATACTTTGCTTGGTCCTACTTCTAGGAATCCCTAGCTAGTGGCCTTCGTACTTGGGAAATTGTTAAGTACGAAAGAATCTAGAAAATTCCGAAAAATATGGTTGTCAACTCTCAACTCTCTAGCTACAAGATATATCAGTCTAGAAGAAGAACCTAAAACAACCAATTAGTAAGGAAGGTCGATCTTCAAACTTAGAATTGTTGCCTTCGAGGAAAACGAGGCAGGTAACGTTGCTTTCCTTTGTCCTCGGGTCATATCATGGAGCTTTGGTTCCAAGCTAGTCAACTAATCATCTTTTCGTATAATATGTCTGACCTACCGAAAGTGTGAACTAGTTATCTTCTTTTTTAGCTTTCGGAAGAAAAATATTTTAAAACATGGATCAACAATCGGCATTTCCCAGAGTGAAAAACAAAGTTTCTTAAATAATATCATCTTACGGCCCTTTGAAATCAAAGACGCTCCACGCATCAGGTCACAGCCGAATTTCTGTTTTATCATTTGCAGTTGGAAAACTCCCATTATATACCTTTACTTTCTTCGGACTTTACTTTGAAAGTTTCCTTTGCTAATAATAGAAATCACTATCCTTGTGATTTGATGGTTGATCCTGATTATGTTTTACCTTTTTCCTTTGCTAATATTATATTTCACTCGACCCTAGCTAGGAAAGCTTGTCGCCGACTTCAATATAAGCTGTGATTCTGGTTTGCCTACTGCCCGCCTAAAAGCCTCGAGAGATTATTTTCATGTCAATTTTTCAATTTCAAATTTTATCGTATGAAACCATGACTTACTTTAAGCTAAACTAAATGTCATTTATGTGCGATTAAATGTACGAAAGAAACATAATTTTATCTTTTACATGTTGTCTTAAATTCTCCTACAACTTGAATCCAAGAAAAATAACCATGGGCGCCTACATCACTAACATTAATTTAAGCAAAAGAATATAACAACCAACTGAAAAGATCCAGAAAACACTTAAAAATTGAAGACCCCGAGAGAGGAATTGAACCGGTGGATAAGAAGGTGAAGCCAGCAATTAATTAACAAATTCAATTTTTTTTTTTAAAAAAAAGACAGTTAAATTGGGTCTGTCTTTATTGCAATCCATAAACGACCCCTCCGTTTCTGTGCCTCACAGAAAGTTCTTTATCTACAACCCCGCAACAGTAAGGGCTCGGTGTTACTTTTGTCTCTGCATATCTCTTTCCAAAATTTCACCATTAATCCAAAGCAAGAAGATCACCAGAGAGAAGAGAAAGAGTTTGCTGTGAGAGAGATGGGGAGAGGTAAGATTGAGATCAAGAGAATTGAGAACTCAAGCAACAGGCAAGTGACCTACTCCAAGAGGAAGAATGGGATCCTGAAGAAGGCGAAGGAAATTACTGTTCTATGCGATGCCCAAGTTTCCCTTATTATCTTTGCTCCATCTGGAAAGATGCATGAATACATCAGCCCTTCAACAACGTAAGAAAGATCTCCATTATTCTCTTTATATTCTTCCCACCTATGGTTTCTCTCGAGTTGTTTTTCGTCTCATCACAGCCGTGGGTTTTATTTTGTTGAGAACTAGGTCATATAAAAGTTCTTCATGTGCAGGAAAATATATCTTTTCACTAGTAATCTGCAAATTATACTGACTCTCTTTTGTTTCTGGGTTTGGAATTTTTATTTTCTTGAAGGTTGATTAACTTCCTAGAAAGATATCACAAAACGTCTGGGAAGAGGCTCTGGGACGGCAAGCATGAGGTTGGTTTATGGATGTCCCTAGCCTTCTTGGCTTCTCGTTAGATCTTTATGTAAATTAGTTCAAAGGAAAATTAATAAATGGCTAGTTATATATATCCTGAGGGGCATGAACTATATATGAATCGCTTTTCAGATCTATATTTATTTGTCTGCACCATGCATCTCTTTGCATATACATACACATCGATTTAATTCCAATATTAAATTGTTTTTATTTAAAATGATATACAGGAACAAATAAGAAAGCCATCGATATGATCTATTTATTATGACCGGATCGTTTTTTTAAATGAAATTATGACCAGATCTGGGAAATCTGGCTAATATATAAAGCATCTTCATCTTCTTGCCTCCATATGTTGGTTGCAAGCAGTGAATGGGTAGGACTGTGAATTAAAACCATAGGCATTAAAATGTGATGAATGTCTCTCTTCCGATTAGACCTTTCTTGACCAACATTAAAATCAGCTAGTCCGAATATATATAGCTTTTATTATTGATTATATATTATTTCTTTTGAGGGTTTAATTTCTAGCTTATTTATATGCAAGCATGTAACCATAGCACCTTCTTGTGGTTCCTATTCTTGGTGATCAAATGAATTTATTGCGTTGCTGAACTCACAGGACTTAAACAACGAAATTGATAGACTCAAGAAAGAGAACGACTGCATGCAGATTGAACTCAGGTATATATATACATAGAAGTCAGCCTTGATTTCATTTCATTTCCCTCTTTAATTTCATTGATCTCATAGAGCAAGTAAGTTTCAGGCACTTGAAGGGAGAGGATGTGAACACGCTTAATTACAAGGAGCTTATGGCCTTAGAGGATGCCTTGGAATGTGGCCTCGCCGGAATACGCGAGAGACAGGCAAATCTCATCCCTAATTAAGCTTATCACTATTTTTTAATTAAGTTTATGGGGCAAACTATAAGGGATGCTTAATTTAATCATTAAGTTTCATATTCAGCTGGGTCAAAACTAAAATATCTTTTCAATTTAGCTTCTCTGACGTGAAGAAATACGTACCTGAGTCGTTAAAAAGGCACGTAGCGCAAGGATTTGAACAAATTTATTTGATATAAACTTGCTGTTTTTGTGCAGATGGAGATTTACAGGGCACACAGAAGAAATGTAAGTTTATACTTATATATGATGTGCAAGTTTGTTTTACACAGCATGCTAGTAGCTCGTATATTATAAATTAAAAATTGATGCGTATCACTCATATAGATATTATCAATTAGAATGCTAAGAACAAGATTTATTAGGTTGTGTTTGGATGTGAGATGCATCACTTAAAAGCATAATTTAGCATGTGAAAGTAACTTATTAAATAGCAAATTGTAGTATTTATAAATCATGAGCCGTATATCAAACATCTTTAATTATTTTACATACTACTATCTTTAACTCGTAAAAATAAACATCCATACATGCCATGCACGGATGAGCACGTATAGCTACAGATGAATTGTCTCTAACAGTTTTACAACAGTAGAGAGGAGAGAGGAGCGTGTCCGAATAGCAAATTTAACCACATAAGCATTATTTTGATCTATATATGCTTTGTTCTTAGAGATAGATTGGCCTCTAATGTAGATAGATATTTTTCTGAACATTGCTGTGATTAGGGCAAGATGTTGGAGGAAGAGAACAGGGAGCTTAATTTTATACTGGTAATTTCCTTGATACTTGGTTCAACGTACACATAACTTGTAGACAATACTAATTAGTCATATTTTGTTGATTTGGAACATGTATACAGCAACAACGTTTGGCAATGGAAGGAGCGAGAGAATTGGAGAATGGATTTGACGAGACCATGAGGGAGTTCCATTCCCAGATGCCATTCGCCTTCCGAGTGCAGCCGATGCAGCCAAATCTTCAAGAGAGGAAGTGAGACACTGCCTCCTGCTACCACATATATATATATCTCACAGTTTCTACATTAGCTTTCACTAGCTCTTAAGGGATCATGAACTAGCTAATTAATACGTTATCTAGGGCTGGCCGGCAGGTGTGTGCCCTTAATTAATTGGGTGAATAAAGTGAGCAAGACTTTGACTTCTGAGTGTTATTCTACTGTCATTTCGTGTGCTTTTACAATCTGGGCAGACACCTCTATACCTATATATGCATATATGTCTTAGCATTGCTGTCGTGGTTTTGCATGCACATGAATTGGACAAATATATGTGTGTGTGTGTGTTATGCGCCCCTCGAAAGCATTTGCGAATATGCCATGCATGCAATGCATTAATGTATTTCTATAAGTCTAGGGTCTCTTAATCCATCATTTTAATATATAGATGCTGATGGGTGTGGTGCATATTCTTTTATGTTTTTAGCAGTTTCTCAGAACTGCTTACCAAATACACGCAAATATTTCTTCGCGATAATGTATTCCAATCTGATTTATAGGTTTATAATTCCATAACTTTTGCCTTTAGACCAGCCTTTTATTTTTTTTAATTCTAAATATAAAACTTAATTAAATAATTTATTTTTATTTTAAATATAATATCTAATTTACTCTATCTATCACATTTATAATTTTATTCTCAAACAATCTCTATTGATTTTACTTTAAAAAAAATGATAGTTTCCATTATGTAGTGATATAACTAAGTAGATTACTTTTAGTGATATCTATAATCTATAACTTTTAGTGATATCTATAATCTATAAATTAGATATATAAGTCATTTGCTTAGAATTGGAAAGAGTACTGTTCGTTTCAATCTAGACTTTTATTCTTTTATACTATTTCAATAGTTCAATAAGTTGATTAATATATATAAGTTATATAAGCTTGTTGTCTAAATACTACTCTAAAGTCACATTGTATCGCGAGGAAGGGAGACTTTATCTTGCCCTTAAATTGTCGGTTAACCTAATCTTTTTTTTATTTTTGTAAAAAAAAATACTAATCTAAAGCCGGGGCCATTTAATTTTTTGTTTTGAAATTAACGTTGGCGATACCGCTATTTCGTCCACCCCCCGCGCGCGTTTTGGAGCCCGGAGTTGCCCACTTGCACTGGGGATATTTTTCTTTTTGGGGGTTAATTTAGTTATTTGCTGTAATTTGAGGAATTTTAGGGACCGATTAATTTTAAAACAGTGATTCTTATGTAAATTTAGATATAGTTGATAACTGAGTATCTTTTCTTACGAAATATCTTGCAGCTTTAAATTTTTGAAGAATCGTACTTATTTTTGTTAACATTTAGAACCTATTAAAATATATAAAAAAAAGTTTAAATAGTAAAAAAATTACTATCTTTATTATTTATTATAAGACCCAATTGATTTTTTAGAGATATTAAAAAAATTAAATAAATAATTTAATTATAATATGTATTAAGTATTATTAGATTATAGCTTAATTTATAAATTAGATAAATTAATTTAAAAATTAATTAAAATATAGTTTAGATAGAGGGAGGGAGTACATGAATTATAGTAAATAAGTATTAAAAGAATAGACTAGAATTCAAGAGATAGAAACTCTCCATGGCTCAAAAGGACTGTGGCTCCATGCGAATCTTATATTCATATTGATATTTTGTCATAGAAATTAGCTAAGATTTAAATAAGAATCTTATGCCGGTAAAAACCTTAGAAATACAAATACTTTTGTGTGTTTCAAACTCAAGTAAGTATTATGTCACCATCTTTTTTATGTCATCTGGATGATAAGGATAGGATAGGGGCAGATAGAGGTCTAATGATTCAAATCCTCATTATGTGCTTAAAAAATAACCGTTTATACACTATTTATAAGAAGAAATTATCCATAAATCTAAAGTGGGAAAAATATTAAATATAGAGAGTCTTTAAAATGTCTCGTGTTCATAAATCAAATTTTCATATTTACAGATTAATTTATTTATTTTTTTGCGTGGGACTTGCGTATAATTTTTCCTATCTCCAACACTCACGTTGAGCTTGATGGAATTATCTTTTAATTGTTTATACATTTATTAGACACGGCTATTTTTTTTATTTTTAATATTTATAACATATTTAAAGAGAGTTTAAATTTAAATTAAGACCATAAATAAATTTTTGAAAAACTTTCTAGTCTATTTAATTATAGTAAAAGATATTCTTTTGTTCTTAAAAAGAAGAGAGAGGCGTTGACGTCGTAATCGTAATTTTCAAACGCAACAGTTAAACAATTGAGATATTTTTTTGACCTGAAAAAAATTGAGGCATCGAATAAATACTCAGAGAACAACTAAGTAAAAAATACTCTAGATGATAACAATTAACAAGGATTCCGCCACCTGGGGCGGAAATTTTTAATGGGCGGAAATCAAAATATATGTAAAAAAATCCTTCCTAAATAAAAAGATTATACGCCCTTGGAATTTTTCCGGGTTGGTGTGGGACTTGTGACGGGGCGCATAGGCCAAAAGAGTCCATTCAACGTGGAATCGATCATCAGAATTCAGAGAGAACCCTTCCGTGACATCTCCCTCAAACCGTTTTGGTGTCACCACCGTCCCGTCTCTCTCCCTCTGGCGCGAGTCACGCACACCCAAACCCATTCCTCTCTCTGGAAGGCTCGCGCGGAAAAAACTTCTCGCATTCTATATACCACTGTTGAAACGAACAAGCTTCCGTGTTCTATCTCTGATTCTGGGCAGGTATCCTTCATCCGTTAATCTACTTGCTCTCCTCGTTTGTTTGCTTTCCTCCTTATGACGTCATTGTTTGAATGTTCGTTTATATTCCCGAACTTAATTATTTTTAGTAGCCAAGTGCCTTTCGGCATTGCCTTGTGAAATCCTGAAAGCAGTTTATTATTGCGTGCAGAGCACATGCGGAGAACACGGTTCTTTTAAGGGTCCTGTCTGTGGGCTCTGATTTTTTCTGAGAGCTCCGGTTGAGGTAACGTCAATAACTTTTGCTTTAATTGAGCGTAGCGGCGGTGAATAATGATTGTGCTCGTGTTATATGGTTAGATATCGGGTGATACATTGTGATCGCTTGGTGATTGATTCTATTCTTTTCCCTTTGTAGTTTTTGAAGTGTAATTTTTAGTCAGATATTTTGGTCCGCTGCGAAGGGTTAGCAGTAGTCTGATAGATTTGAACGAACTGTTTATATTGTCATGGTCTCGTGTGAGAGAATGGTAATGGTAGATGATGCCACACGCGAGTCTGTTATCATGCAGCATTGTCCAGAGTTTCCATTGCAATCTGTTCCCGTGGGGCTGTCCTGTTCAGAAGTAGGCTGCTCTGTGTTGGACTCTAACATTGAGCTTTCCAATATTCTGGATGGTTGTAAATATTTCTCTACACATGAAGAATCTGGTTCTGCAAGCTGGATTGATGTAACCGACATGCCCAGCAATGCTAGAGCAAGTGAATATGAAGATGCTGATATGTTGCTAGTGGAGAAAACCCTGGACAATGATTGTCAGAACTGTTGTAGGACATTTTGTGGGCAATGTGAAGTTTCTAACCTACAAAATGGTAGCTTAAGCACAGAAGAAAAAACTCACAATCAAGATGACTATCAACTTCTATCAGAGTTTAAATCTGTAAATGGTTCGCCAAAGGATATGGAGAGCAATATAATCCCTTCTGCAGGGGACACTTTAGTGGCTGTGGAAGAAAAAAACAATGATTCTGGTTTACTCACTGATACTGGCAATCATATATTTGATTTCATTTATTCTGAATTTTCCTTGGAATCAGAACTTATAACTGGCTGTCTAGTCAATTTTCACACAAAGAGTGAGCAGGAGGACATTCTGAGAAATACAGATCCCTTGGAGGTTGTAGACAACTGCAATACTTTATCTGGGATGGAAGTAACTGCTTGCAAGCAGATATCTCCTGCACAGGGTAGCAACGTGCCTTCTGATGAAACTTCTACCTATCGTACCTTTTCTTCTGAATCAGGTCTCCCCTCCTTTGTTTCTTTAAATGACAATAACCCTTCAAAGGATGTGCCGGATCTCCTACTCAAGGACAATAGCTGTGTTAGCAGTTATAATAACAATGCGTGCAATTCTGGACAGAATGATGATGAAGGAAAACAAATTTTCAAAATTGATTGCGTCACTAAAAGCAAACGTTCAGACACCGGGTTATTGCCTCATCGAAGGAACAGTCGACAAAATAAATCTGCTTGTAAGCAACAGACTGGAAGGGCTCCAGGAAAATGCAATAAGCAAGCGAATATGCCTCAACAGGAGTTGGGTGTGAAGACAATCTCAAAGTCCACTAGAAAGAAAAGAAGCTGTTTCTCCAGAGCAGCTCGCTCTTCTGAGTGGGGATTGCTAGGGAATATTAAACAGGCTATTGGAATGAATAGAGAGTTAAACACAAATAAAGTTATGTTTGAAGGATCGGGGAAGGCTAGGGGCAGCTGTCAAAGTGGAAAAACAAATAAAGATAGTGAAAATTCTAGCACATTCAATTCAATGTCCGCTGCTTCAACCACTCGTATGCGCCTGAAGATCAAAGTGGGAAAAGAGTTCAACTTATATTATCCAAACATCATAGTTCCAGAATCTGTTGATGGCTTGGCTTCTGCATCCAACTTGGCACCTGGTTTAGGTTCTCAAAATTCAGCTAACAATACTGGAGACAAATTATACGAAGAGGTGGCTGTGGGAAAGTTGGAATCTGATAAAAATAACCTTAACAAGTATGCTGTTGTTCTGAATGGGCAAATTGCCAACAACTTGGAAAGTGCTGCACTAGAGGAGAAGTCAGATGGCAATGCAGAGGAGCCTTGTCTTGTGGCTCCGTCAAAGAAGTTCGTTGATGCATTGATAGAGCCTGTCTATATTAAGGGTATGGATCCTGGAACTGGAACTTCACCTGATTCAGAAGTGATTGATTCAATTCCTGAAGTCCAGGTGGGAGAAAGGCATCAGGAAGATCTGAATAATACTGATTTTGGTTCTTCTCAGGAGTTTAATTTTGCTGTTCATGATACTGCTAGCAAGAGAAAGAAGAAGAAAGATACACTTACTTGTTCACTTAATAGTAATGTACGAGATGTATCACCAGATTCCCTGGGCAAAAATAAAGCAAATTACTCAAAGAATCTCGGAGGCAAGAAGAACTGCACTGATGCGGTTAGCTCTGTGGAATTTCCTAGATCCCCTGATATAAATACAATAAGCATAAGCAATTCTGTAGGCGGTGAAGTTCATACAGAACCATTGCATCTCCATGGAGATATTGGACTTAGAGAACCAACTGATGCTTTGGAAGTCAAAAGTAGTGTGGCGGTTAAGATGCATTGCAGCTTAGATGTTAACAATGAATATTCAGACTCCCCTGTTTCTGAGAAATTTCTGCCTTCTGAAAGGCATTTGGATTCTAAACTTCCCAAAAGTCTTAAAGCTGATAATGTCAGCAAGACCAAGTCTAAAGCTTCTGAGTCGAAGAGCAGGAAAAAGACTGCGTGTAGACATGGGGAGAAACAGGGGAGATCCGTCACAAAGCGTGGTGTTAAAGGAAAAAGTGTCTCTGATAAGGTTATATGTGAAACAGAAGATTACCTACATGAAGGTAGGGCTAGTTTTTTCAGAAATAGCTTGCATATTGATGATATTATATCCATTTTTGAATTTTTAACACTTAGTTTATGTGACTGTGTTACATTTAATCACTTTCTAATCTTATGCAAATTTGGTTCTTCTATTTTCACAGAAAATGATATTGAAGAAAAACAGAAGTTGGGTTTCAGTGGAAAAAATTATGCTGATGAGAACAAAGTTCTGGCCAGTGTATATACTCTGGACATGGTACCTGGTGTCGGTTTGGGGGAGCAGCATCCATCACCACGAAATGCATGGGTTTGTTGTGATGATTGCCACAAGTGGCGGCGTATTCCTGCTTCACTTGCAGACCTAATTGAAGAAACACTCTGTGCCTGGTATGCCATTTTTACATGGAAAATTTATCATTTTTCCCTGTGATGTGTTGATCTGTAGTTTCTGAAAGTTTAGCTGTATATTCAAGTTGTCTTAGTGTAGAAATAGTTTTCTCACAGTTGTCACTGGCTTTTACTTTATTGATCATGCTACTTCTGTTATTATCTTTGAGTTTCTTCTTTCAATGTTTTCCATTATAATTTATATTTATATTTTTATATATTGGCAGTTAGTTTCCTTTTTCATAAATCTTCAAACATAAAAAGCAGTACACAAGGAAAATTCCATTGTTCATATTTCCCCCCTAATTTCTTTTAGTAACTTTTATCTTGTCACGTGTAATTTTCTTTTGAAGGACATGTAAGGACAGCGACGATAAAGCTTATGCTGATTGCTCTATCGCACAGGAAAAGTCAAATGCAGAGATCAATGCAGAATTAGGATTATCAGATGCATCTGGTGAAGAAGATAATAATGAAGATCACAAAAACTATAAGAGGCCAGATCATCAACGTCCAGTGTGTATGTAATATTAGCTAGATAGAGAATCAGAGATTTGACCTTGAAGCTAGACTGTTTTTGGAATGTTATTTGTTACCTTTCCTTTATTGTCTGTTGTTGCTATGCATTGCAGGTTCTCAGGAGTCAACTTTTACTCATATTTCTGCCAATGAGTTTCTGCATCGTAGCCGCAAAACTCAGACTATAGATGAGGTCCACGTTGTTCTAATTCTTACTTTTAACTTATGATTTTGACATTTTATTGTTTTCCTGTGTTTTGTTAAAATATATATTAATTTTAAAGGTCAGTTATATTGGTTCAGCAATTGTAAATTTAATGGGCAAACTGGTCATATCAGTCTATTGGCTCATAGCAGCAACTTGGCTCAGCTATATTCTCGTTATGGCCTGAAGAAGAAATATTATTATAATCTCTTGAATAATTTTTATTATAATCTCCAACATGCTCTCTTACATGAAATTTCATTTATGGAGAATTGGAGTTTTTGCCCTCCTTTATTTTCTTGTAATAAATTTTCATGAAAAAACTAATGTGAAATAGGATCTTTGATGTCTATTTAAATCAGATTGGGTTAAGGTGACATTGATGTGCCTAAATATAACTTTAACTATTTCTGCCTGTATAGATAAGGGGTACCCTGCAGATGATTGGATGAATTACCGACTTCAATATAAAATATAAAGTCTATAGCATGTTACACTATTTACAAGTCATAAATAGTGCGTCTCTTGTTCAACATATGAGGCCCAATATCTGGCTGTCTATGATTTTCCAATTTGCCTGTTAGTTTAATATGCTTATTCATTGTGCCTAATATTTTTTATCAGATAATGGTTTGCCATTGCAAACCACCCCCAAAAGGTCAGTTGGGATGTGGAGATGAATGCCTAAACCGGATGCTTAACATTGAATGTGTTCAAGGGGCCTGCCCATGTGGGGATCTCTGTTCAAATCAGCAGGTATGTGAGCTACTTTTCCTCTGCAGAGATAGTGGTGTTGACGTTTTTGTGCAAAGTGCATCATTGTAGTTCAAACGCCTGATTTCAGTTCCAGAAACGCAATTATGCCAACCTGAAGTGGTTTAAATGTGGGAAAAAGGGCTATGGGCTACAGACGATTGAGGGCATATCTGAAGGGCAATTACTTATTGAATATGTTGGCGAGGTAACTTGGATGATACTTTTTTGTTTTTTGTAGGGAACTTGGATGATACTTTATTTGTCCTTACTATTCGCTTAATTCATCAATCTCCTTGATATTATTATATAGGATATTGATTTTTGGTGCTGAATTATAATATGTTGGGGGGAAGAAAGAATTAATTAAGCCTTTAACAATATCATGGATGCAGTCTATAAGGATTGGTTGTAGGTCCTACATCTTTGGCCTTTTATTTATCCTCAAATATATTTTTACTTAATTTTGTGAATCAATTCATGTTATTAGCAATTACTGCTAACTTATTTTGAGTTAACCAGTGCCATAGGCTCTAATGAGATCATGGAGAAAGTTTGATCTATGTGCTTTTGTGCAATTGGAGTTGTTCTTGGTCTGGTTCTGAAGAGCGACTCAAGTTTTAAACTTTTAGATAAGAACCAAAGAATATTGTGTTAACCTCTGATCCAGTCCAATCTCTGATCCAGTCCCACAACTATTGGGCTTCGGTCACTGTTAGATTCTTCTTTTTATTAAACTTCAAATTCAAATTTAATCATAACTGTGGAGGTAGCAAGGATAAGTTGACCTACTTAGAAAACTTCAACAGTCATCTAATGCTTTAAGACTAGAGCTGAAAAGTTGCTAATATTTAATGTTGCACTTGTGCTGCTTTTTAGGGGTAGCTGAGACTGAAGGGTAATCTTAAAGGGTTTGAATCATTTTAAATGGATTATGTCATTTCTTATATAGTCAGCATCGACCCTGTTCTATTAAGGCACATTATGCACTGGTGTTTTTGTGTTCGCATAGTTGACCTTTAGCTAGATATCTGGTTTAAACAGGTGCTTGATATGCATGCCTACGAGGCACGCCAAAGAGAATATGCTTTGAGGGGTCAGAGACATTTCTACTTCATGACCTTGAATGGCAGCGAGGTATGAATTTAACCTATGTGTGCTTGCTTCAATGGTATGAATTTGAGGGGTTAATTGTATGAATTTTGTTGCTTTTACTGCTGCTGAGTAGTATCAATGGCTAGAAACATATCTGTTAGTTTTTCATAAATATGATTTTTTTAGTTAGTCTGTGAGTTTTTCATTTCAGCTTTTTATTTACATTTCTATATTTTCAGGTGATTGATGCAAGTGCAAAAGGAAACCTGGGGCGTTTCATTAATCATAGTTGTGATCCTAATTGTCGTACAGAAAAGGTGAACACATTAGCAGGATTTATGTAGTGTTTTCACTGGCAGATTGTAAGTGCAGCAACTTTTGTCAATGTGTATGAGTTGTTTCTGTGCGTGTGATTGATATATTATTGAGCACGTTAGTTTGATCCATTGTGATGCTTTATGATTGTTAATTTAAATGCAATAGGGCAGAACACTTTTCCAGAATGTAGCCCTTATGTCATTTTCTATGTATCGGCGGCTGGATCTGAAAATCCAGAAGCATTTACACGCCATTTTTCTTTATGTTTTCCTGTGCACCACTTGACCTTCCGTTCTTTCTCTCCTTTTGCAACAGTGGATGGTGAATGGAGAAATCGGTATTGGACTGTTCGCATTGAGAGATATTAAGCAGGTGTCCTTGCAGCCTGTTCATCATATTCATGCATTCCTTCACAATTTGATTGAACATTTTGCAGATCCAGATTCCTGTTTGAACATTTGAGTTGATGAAAAGGGTTCATGTGAATTCATATTAATGTTAGGGTAAAATTTGTTGACCTCCCCGGAATTAATCATTGAATACATAGACCACCTCTCTAATTTGAGAACATACATGTTATCTAAAATCTTAACTTTGCTAGGAATATTATTAAGAATATCCTTTTTCACAGTTGATATTTAACATGTAATTTTACGGTGTTGTTAACATAAACTGTAAAATGGATTAAGTTGCAGCATGTTCTTAAAATACAAGGGAGGTACACGTTTATTTCTAAATTGAGGAAGGAAGTCCACATATTCAAAGCTAAATGTGCACATATTTTTAAAATAGAGGAAAGCTCAAAGCATTTTGGTGGGTGCCTGTATTTTTTTGGGTTGGTGGGGGGGGGGTGGAGTATAGGAACCTTTATTTCCCTGCATTTTGAGGTTGGGTTATGGAACATTGTTCTGTGCACTTTGTGCTATGCTTGGCCCATTTGAACCTTTTCTTTCTACCTTCCCCAGGATGAAGAGGTGACATTTGACTACAACTATGTTAGGGTTTTTGGTGCTGCTGCAAAAAAATGTTATTGTGGTTCACCTCATTGTCGAGGTTACATAGGTGGTGATCCGCTCAATGCTGAAACCATTGCTCAAGATGATTCAGATGAAGAATTTCCAGAACCAGTGATGCTTACTAAAGGTGGTGATATTGAACATGGTATGCCTAATGGCCGATCATTGTGATAATATTGACATATGCAGAGTGGTAGGCGTGTGTTAAAAGATAGGCATTTATTTGACAACTCAACTACTACTGCAGGGCCAGGTGCTCTCCCAGAGAAGCAGAATTCTCTAAACCCTGCCTCTGCTAGCTCTCAGCTGCACAGCTCGATAGAAGTGGAAAATTCCAAGGGCAATTTATCATCTTCCATTCAAATGAAAGTACTTTCCCAGCAAATGGAGGATGTAACAAGCAAACGTATGCCTGTCTTACAACAAGGATATGCATTGGAACCTGAGCATTCTGACAATACTTTGATTCCGAATATGGAGACTTCTTCCTTTTCATCTGCTAGCAAATCCAAGTACGAAGTAATTGAAGACAGATGTGGTCTTTCAGAACCTCGTCTGCTTGTGAAGGCTTCTCACATAAATGGTTCTGTTAAAAAGGGGAAGGTGTGTGCTAATCCTACAAATAATCTCAAAGTTGGAGTGACCACCAACAGATTGCAGGTTCCATCCATCAGACATAAAAAAGCAGTGGAAGGTTCTTCCAATGGCCGTTTTGAAGCAGGTTTGTCAAATGCCTTAATTTTTTGAAATGGTTATTACATTATTAACTTGTTTAATTGCTCCTTCCCCAAACCTGCAGTTGAGGAGAAGCTTAAGGAGTTGCTAGATCCAGATGGAGGAATTAGCAAAAGTAAAGTAAGTAACCTTAAGTTGATTGCTCATTGACATGGTATTTCAAATTTGTTAGATTTATCTGGAAGTTTGTGCATTACGTGCTTTTCAGTGTTCTTTTCCACCATTGAGATTGTTTAGTTAAGTTAGGAAGCAAGAAATTTTAGCCTCTTCTATAATGTTTTATTCTTAATCTTTTAGTGTACATTTTTTCTGTCCTAAAATATAGCCTGCATAATTATGTATGTGATGCATTTTGTTTTCGAGACTTTTGTCTGTCATGGGATGATTTTGATGCTATAAAGAGACTTTTGTTTTTAGATTGTACTGCTGGTTTGAACGGGTTCTGATGTGGCTTCCTTTTCTTTGCTCTTGATGATTTTGTTCCATTCTTATAATGACCCATTTATTTGGAGGTAGTCTTGGGTATACTACTAGGGCTGTTTTGTAGTGAAATTGTTTCTCACCGTGAATTTTGCTATAACAGGATGCCACCAAAGGCTACTTGAAGCTTCTGCTTCTTACTGTGGCATCAGGTGATAGGAGTAATGGTGAAGGCATTCAAAGGTCTTCTCTTCTTTTCTTTTTTCCATAATTTGCTTGTCATTGTAATCACGTGCTTTATTAGGCTTATTCGTCCACTGTAGACTTGTAAAGTGCTCTGTAAAGGAGTCTTAACTCTTAACTTTGGTTGCAGCTGCAGCAACCGAGACCTTTCCATGATTCTTGGTGCCCTTTTGGAAACAAGACCAAGAGCTGTGCTGAATGATATAATTAAAAAAAATGGTAATGCATACTTGCTGATTACTTATCTCAATTTTTATTCATTTTTATCTCTAGTGAAAACTTGTCATGCTTTTGTCAATGTCAAATCATGACTATTGCTTTTCCTATCAGGTTTACGCATGCTACACAACATAATGAAGCAATACAGAAGGGACTTTAAAAAAATTCCGATTCTGCGAAAGCTTCTTAAGGTTTGCAGATGGGAAATGATTCAATTTAGTTGATAGTTATCTGCATTTTACTTAAGTGGTCATGAACTTTCAAATTCATTACTTTGAACTGACTGCTTTTCCTTGTTTTAGTACAAAAAGCATCATGATTTGAATGAAATTGAATAATTGACATTCAAGTTCAATTAAGGCTGCTAATTTGACATTGCAGACTGTAGGAACAGTATTATGCATTCCTTCATAGGAAGATTTGTCTTTGAAATTTCATCAATTTCACAGCTCCATTAACTGAGTGGCTTGAAGAAATAAACCCTAGTCAAAAAGCTTTTTGATATTTGCCTGATTTTATTGGGATCGACAGGATTAATGTAATGTCTTCCCCTTTTAGGTGTTGGCCTTAGTTTCTCAATTTTTTTAATGTGGGTGTCAATATATAACCCCCACCAAGTGGGATAAGGCCTCTACTATTGTTGTTGTGTGTAATTATATAGGGGAGGTGTTATATGATGTGACAATCTCATAGTCCCCTTTATGTTAATGGCTGATGTTTTGTGTGTTGACCTTAGTGGATCCCATGCATTTGCATAGAATAAAAAACGAGCTATACTATTTATGACTTGTATACTGTGCAGCTCTCTACACTTTTTTATTTTATATTTATTTTTTTAATCCTTCTTTTAAGGGAGGTGAGTCTATAATTGTTAAATGCACCTTTCCCAGGTCTTAGAGCGCCTAGCAGAAAGAAAGATTTTGACATCTGAGCATATTAATGGTGGTCCCCCTTGTCGTGGAATGGAGAGGTTAGAAAATTTCAGCTGTGACTTTTCTAGTTTCCTTCCAATTTTACTTACTATTATGAAAATCATGTTTGGAGAATTATGCTGGACTTTCTTTATTAAGTATCTTTGAAATCATGAGTCATGGATTTCATTAGTGCTTAATCTTTTAAATTCGAGAATGGATTTGATTAATGTCTTCTATAAATTACTGGCCACTATTATGATGGGAGTGGGCCTTCGTTTTGTTAACATATGTGAGAAGGGGTAAGAAAGCAAAGGGTAGGCCATTACTAGTGTATGAGAGTAAGAGGAAGAAAGAGGGTAACATGGGCCCATAGGGCCCAGTAGCAACAGAAGGATTAATTGAAGGAAACTAACAACACTGTTGTGGCTTGGCTGTCAGAGGAGAGAGATAAGTGTGATGTTGAATGAGGAATATAGGGATGTGGGGTCCAGTAGTAGGGTAACACGAATGTTCTTCAGGTTGGGAGAAGCTTAGCATCTCGAATACCTAGGAGCTGAGTATCTTTTCTGCATTTTCTGTAGATTTGCATTCCTTTTACAGAATTATAGCCTCTGTGAAGACTTGCGCTCTGGCAGAGGACCTTAGTTTATGACCAATACAGAGAGAATTCATCAGATTCCCTCCCTGCAAATTATATGCATTTTTCTCTGCCAGTTGACCGTATGAAATTGTGCTATTGTGGCTAATCCACTCCCCTTTTCCTAATTATTGGTTTTTATGTGCAGCTTTAGGGAGTCAATCCTGTCCTTAACGGAACATGAAGACAAAGAGGTGTGTTACATACTAACTTGTTCTTGCCCACTTTTTGCCTTAATTACAGCTTTAGTCAGGTCAAGTGTATATCACCTATTAAAAAAAATGATGTTTGGATCTTCTTTCTTTATTTCTCTCTTTCCTTTTTACCCCAGGGGTGCATTTCTTTTGTGGGTGTTAATATATCTGATTGTATTCATTTTCTCATTTACTCATGTAGGTCCATCAAATTGCTCGAAGCTTTCGAGATAGATGGATTCCTAGATCTTTCAGAAAATGTGGCTTTGTAAACAGGGATGACTGTGGGGTGAAATCTTATGGGAGTTTCAAACACAACAGATTGAACTATACATGTGAACAGAGTTCGAGATCAACTAAAGCAATAGATTGTGCCCAGCTGCCATTGGTTGAAACAAGTTCAGTCAATGCTGGTGCCCAGGAGGGATGCTCTGCACCATCTCTGAATGGGTGTGAAATCAGCGGGCAAGTGAGACGTAAACGTAAAAGTCGATGGGATCAACCAGCAGAGACAAATTCAGTTGTATCTTCTGAGCACAAGAAAGGAAAAGTTGTCTCTGGGCAGTCAAAGCAAGCTGACATGATTATTAATGCTGTTGTGGGCCAGAATATTTCTGAAGATGTTCCCCCTGGGTTTTCATGTTTAGTCCAGCCTTTGAGATTTTCAGATGCCTCACGGAACTCTGGTGATCTTGCTTTGCAACGTCCGGGACATTCTAGTTCTGGACGTCCCTCCGATGCAGTTATAGGTTATCCAAGGGAAAAATTTAATCCTTGCTTGCCTGTCTCGTATGGAGTTCCATGGCCTGTTATCCAACAATATGGAACACCTCACGTGGAAAACGAAGGCAGTTGGGTCACTGCCCCAGGCATGCCTTTCTATCCGTTTCCTCCTCTGCCCCCACATGGACCCCAGAATGCCTGTCAATCTTCTAAGCCTACTGGTGCTATGAAAATAGATCAACCTGCAGAAATTGTGAAGCGAGATTCCAGTGGTCTAGTTAATTGTTACTCAGATGATATGGTTCCCAGCACAACAGGTCTTTCACGTGAGGATAATAACCACATTTCTAAACCATCGAAGGGTTCCCCTAAAGATTTGGGGAGGAGTTACTTTGGGCAACAAAAATGGAATAAATCAAGAATACCTCGGCCATGGTCAAGGAGGAAATTCTGGGGATATAATGAGAGCAACTCTAGGGGTGGTATGGGCAATGTAGGTGTAGTAGATGTACCAGAGGATGCAATTTGTAGAGCAGTAGAGGCAGATAACAGTAATAATTGATAGCATTTACAGCTGATCCAACGTTAGTCACAGGAACTTTTTCCCCCTTTTCACACATTAGTCAATTCATTTGTTCCTGAATATAGATATTAGATTCAATGAAAAACTCATTCAATTCCAGCAATTGTTTTCCTTCACTGTTCAAGACACCTCCATCGCCCGTGCTACCATCATCTCATTTCATTTCAGGGGATCTTGAAAGAGTTAACTTTTTGTTTAGTTTTTGGTGAGGCTAACTAACTACTCCTCCAGTTATTAAATATATAATATAATTAAAGAGTTAATCTTAATTTTAAATATAAGGTATATTTTTTAAATTTACTAACTATTTTTTAAATTATTTTTATTGATATACTTTCAACAATAATCAAGAGAATAAATGAAGAGGTCAAGGAAGATGATTAGAATAATTTAAGAAAAATATGTTATACCAATTAATTTAACTATACTAACTAATTTAATTAATTTTTTTAATTTAATAAAAATATAAATACAATTAACAAAACACAGTAAAGGCACAGTAATTAGGATTCTTATTATATATGTGTATTAATATTGATGATATCCCGACGCTTCCCTAATAAGGGAGGCAAAAGCCTAAAGAAAAAGTGTGACTGTAATCTTTTCACCATGAAAGAGTAAGGTTTGGGTTTTGGAGAGCCGAGTGTTCTATTACCTTTCTTTTTAGACAACGAATTTTCTACCATTCAGTCGTCTCGAAATTTGCCTGATTGTTTCAAATTTGTATTATATATGCAATTTGATGGTCAGAAGCTATGCTCTCCGAATCGTTTCCTGTCTAGTGGGCGGGGTTTTTGGAACAATATTTTAAGGGGAAGGTGTGAATGGGGTTGAGAGGGATGGAACGTCCAACAAATGTGCGACATTCACTGTCTTGTTCTTCGGATGAACAATTTGGTAGGTGTGATGGAGACTCCAAAAACGATTTCAATTTTCTAGCTGCCTTCAAATTCAATTTTCAAGGATTGAACTGGGTTTTTGTCTGGTGCAGGGTGGGGTTTCCATATTTGAACTTGATTCTCCTTAAATTATTAAATGCTAGAGATGTTCACTTTCCCCTTTCAAAACGGTTATGCCCCCTTCATTGTTTGAAGGCATTATTCTTTATGGATCAGATTTTTCTTTTAACGCTCTCTCTCCCTATAATATTAGCATCGTCACCATGTTTTGCTCATACGTATCACAAATTAATTCAAATCCACTCAAAAGCTACTGACTAAGCTCTCAAGAATATTGTCTTCAATCATGCAACGCATTTCTTTCATATCTGCAGCTGCTTATCAGGAATGCTTTTTGACTGACTTTGGTATCAGTCTGTTTTGGAAGGACCACACTGAAATTGAGAAAAGCCGGGCCCGGACACATTGAGAATTTCTTCCAAATCTTGAATTTGTTAAACGTACAATTTAGATTTGTGAAATTTATTGCTTCTGGATCGAATTTTAATTCCCCTGTGACACTTCCTTCGGTTGCATTGCACTTGCTTTTGCTTCTCCTCCAAGCTCCCAACCCCCCATTTAAAAAAGCCCGTCCTTTTTTTCATCCAAGTGCTGTGAAATAACTTATCTAGAAATTGGTTGCAATAAGAATGGGTATGATTAACTCGGATCAGGCCAACAACTGACAAGTAATGTTTCACTGTCATCCAAGTAATGTGGCGTTATGATGTAGGAGTTGGCGTTATCAAATCATGAGAAAAAATTTCAAACTCTTGTGCAAGGCTTGATTTATAAATGAAGCCCTACCATCTGAAATGTAAGTATCAATATGGATTTCCTTTGCCCCAAGTTTTTCTCTTTTTTCGTAGAATTTATTTTTCGTTGCTATCTCTTACCTCTTCTAATCAATTTTCTTCTTTTTTTAATCGAAGGGGTCAATCTAAATTTAGAAAATAAAAATCCAACGTATGAAAGAAGAAAGGGGGTCTGGTGGAAAGTAAAGCATGCATGATCGGGAATCACACAGATCTAAAAATGGAATGAGCGACACAAGAGGGAAAAAAAAGATGTTAGGTTTATGTCAGAGGGGTTCTTTTCTAAAGAAACAAAAGAACGAGGGCGCTACCTAAAATGATGAGATAAGCCCGGATGACCATTACCGCTGAAAATAAACCCTAGGTCAAGTACCGGAAAAAATTCATATTCTTATACACAGGTCAAATTAACGGTATTTGACTTTAAATCCCGTTAAAATTAACTCAATCAGTACATTGATTTGTTTGATATGATATGCCAACCAGATTTGATCCCCTTGTAAAGTATACGGTGATTAATGGATGGTCTGACGTAGAGGAGAAGGACGTAATTAGGAAAATGATGCTTTTATGGGCACGTCGATTTGACTGAACATGATTCGGAGAATGAAGAACAGAACGATGCTTTCGGGGGGTGGGATCGGACTCAGAATTCAATGATTTGTCCACATTCTCCGATCATGAGGGCTTCCCAGTCTTTACACGGAATCCTAATTAAAACTGCGTACGTGTTTAAAAAGGAATTTGTGAGAAGGCTGATTTTATTATCATGAGTATGAAAAGGCTGATTTTATTTTTAAAAAAAGAATTTGTGGTGCACGTGTGGGACTGTGAGTAGTTGTGAGCTGGCTTTCATAGGTGGAGCGAACATTAAAAAAAAACAAGAAGAAGAAGAAGATAAAATAAACAAATTAAAAAGAAGTGGCCACGTGGGAGGGATGTGATCAAGATTCGCGTGAGGGAGCTCTGAGGAGGAGCGAGGTAGTTAAGCAAGGCGCTACCTCGTTCACAGGGCACATAACGCTCAAAAGCTTCTTACGTAGGATATCACCTTTCATCTCCACCGACCACATCAATGCATCTGCCCTCCCTTTCCTTCTTACTCTTCTTTTAGCTTCCTCAAAATATCATATTGCACCCCACACCTGACGTTATATACCCACACAAATTTGATATATTACATTTATAAGCCCTGCTGTTCAATGCATGTATCAGGGCTATTTGATAACGAAGCAACTTCAATTTAGCATGATGTAACACATTAGTCCCAAAGTGGAAGCACCCCACTTACATGTCATCATTTACTACGCTGTCTTCATCTCAAGCTTAAATTAGTACATGTTAGTTTTATTTTTATTTTTTTCCGTTTAAGAAAAGGGGAAAGTATGTGAGAGGGAGAGAGAGATTTAGGTCCAACGTCTTTCACAGGAGGGTCCGGTGGTCAAAATCTTGGGCGTTTAAAGGTGTAGACTTTGTGAGAATCTTGCTCGGAAAGCTTGATGGTAATGATGATGAGAAGGTTAAAATGACTTCATCAAAGTAAAGAAATATAATCAATGTGTTCAGTGCTAGTTCAAGTTGTACGTTAAACTTACAGATTACAGATACAGCCTTTCTCTCTCTAGTCTGGTACTCTGCTCTGGCGTGCCACCGTGAAAAGCAAACCAAACGACGGTTGACGCCATACCTCCTTCCTACTCACTAACTATATGAACCTCATTTTCAGTTGCGGATGTCACCCATAAGGAAAACACCACCTCCTCTGATTTTGACCCGCGACATGAAAATACTGAAAATGGGAGAGGCCGGAGAAGTCCACGGCGGAAGCTCCGCTGGCCGGACGTTGGTGGTGGGAATGAAGTTGGACTCGGCCAGCAAGGAGCTGCTCACTTGGGCTCTGGTCAAAATCGCTCAGCCTGGTGATGTTGTGGTTACTCTTAATGTTCTTAGCAACAATCGTAAGTGAGGATTTTTTGTTCTAGTTTTTCTTCTCTAATTTTCATTTTTGGATGTGGATTAGAGTGGCAATTAACTGGTTTTGGTGAAATGGGTTGGTGTAGAAATCGTCGATCGAGATGGGAAATTGTCCCTTCTTTCGCTTGTCAACGCATTCGACTCTGTTCTTGCTGTTTATGAAGGTTTCTGCAATTTAACACAGGTTCACCTCTCTGTCTTTCTTTCTTGTTCCTCTGAGAAATGAGAGCTAAAACCAAATAATTTCAAATATGAGATTTTTGTTTAAATGGTTCAGGTGGATCTCAAGCTCAAAGTCTGCAGAGGACCATCAGTACGGAAAATTTTAGTCCGAGAAGCAAATGCTTATTCTGCAACTCATCTTATAGTAGGAACAGCACATGGCCTCCATACAATTCGGTCATCTTCCTCTGTAGCTAAGTATTGTGCCAAAAAGTTATCCAGAAACTGCTGTGTTCTGGCTGTTAATAATGGGAAAGTTGTGTTCAAGAGAGACGGCTCCTCAGCAACTCCTTCTCACCTAAAAGGTTAAAATTCTTCTGAAGAGTGCTGTAATGTGTTGTTAGTCTCGCAGATATATAATAGAAACTCAAGCATCAATCTGTTGCAGGAATTGATCGTCAGAACAAAATTGGTTTGCTTGGAACTATTCACCGTACATTCAATAAGAGTTCTAAAGTACTAAATGACGACAATACAGAAAATAAGCATGGCAAAGTTTTTCTGGGGTCTGAAGAATCTGTGATTCAGAAACCAAGCTGCTCAATAGGTGGCTCGATTTCAGGACTGCCAAACATGTCCTGCCAACATTCTGCAGAGAAGACTTCAGGTGACGGTGGTACTAACGAAAATGCTTTGGCTATAGTGCCTGTACAGACAACTGAGGCAGCATCAAGTACAGCAACTACCTTGTCCGACAGAGAACCACCTGAGCTGAAACCTGGTTGGCCACTGTTACAACGGACAGTTTTATCAGATAGAGAGTCCCGTGATCTATCATCGATGCGCCAGATACCTGTGGTCCAGTGGGCAATGCGGTTGCCTTGTAGAAATCTTTCATATGACACAACAGATCATGATCATAAGAAAACTATAGCTTTAAATGGCAGAAGCGGTGCTATTTTTCCAGTTGATGTTGTAATAAGGACTGATTCTTCTTCATCAGACGGCAATTCAAAGAGCATTCCTAAAGAATTGGAGGATCTTCACGAGAAATTCTCATCCTCCTGCAGATTGTTTCAGTACTATGAACTTGCACTGGCAACTTCAAATTTCTCGCGAGGTTTGTTTTGCAATAATAGTTTTCTGTGAAGTTCATTTATTTTGTCCAAAAGTAATAATTCATTTTTAACATGAATCAACTGTATGATTTCAGAAAATTTGATTGGAAAAGGAGGAAGTAGTCAGGTTTATAGAGGTTGCCTTCCTGATGGCAAGGAGCTTGCCGTTAAGATTTTAAAGCCTTCTGATGACGTTTTGAAAGAGTTTCTATTGGAAATAGAAATTATCCCTACCTTGCACCATAAAAACATTATTTCCCTCCTGGGTTTCTGCTTTGAGGATGGCAATCTTATTTTGGTCTATGATTTTTTGTATAGGGGAAGTCTTGAAGACAATATTTATGGTAAGACAAAGCGCATCATATAGCAGCTATGTCTGTTAACTTGATTAACTATATGTACTCAATAACTTCCTATTTTCATCACTTGTCGTCATACTTAATTAGGGAACATGAAAAATCCACTTGTTTTTGGCTGGACTGAGAGATATAAGGTGGCAATGGGTGTTGCTGAGGCTCTGGATTATCTGCATAACAACGGTGCTCAATCTGTGATCCACAGAGATGTAAAATCATCAAATGTATTATTATCTGAGGATTTCGAGCCCCAGGTAATAGCTAAATCTCTCTGTTGACTTGTTTTCTCCACTAATACACTTATCGATCCTTACACTATTTTGCTTGAACTTATTCAGCTCTCTGATTTTGGTCTTGCTAAATGGGCGTCCACCTCATCTTCACATATAACCTGCACAGTCGTTGCTGGAACTTTCGGGTTTGTACTTCTAACTCCTACGTATCCAAAATCAGAGCAAGTATAAATAAATCGATTAATTGGTCCTAAAATATAAAGCTCACACATTTATGCAGTTACTTGGCTCCAGAGTACTTCATGCATGGCAGAGTCAATGCCAAGATTGATGTCTACGCATTTGGTGTCGTACTCCTGGAACTTCTTTCTGGAAGAAAACCCATAGGTGGAGATTACCCTAAAGGCCAAGAGAGCCTCGTTATGTGGGTATGTCCCCATAATCCTATGCTCCGTCATCCCTATTCATTAATTAACCCCTTATTTTGCAATTACACGTATTGTGGGATGAACAATGAGAATCTCTTTTACAGGCAAGTCCAATTCTTAATAATGGGAAGGTGTCACAATTGTTAGATCCAAGTTTGAGCGATAAGTATGATCATGAACAGATACAGAGGATGGCTTTGGCAGCCAAACTTTGTATAAGATGTGATCCAAGAGCCAGGCCCCCTATGAGCCTTGTAAGCAAGTCATACTTGAATCCGTAGTAAATTGAATCTTCTAGGCCATATACAGATGAGAATTTGACATGTATTCCTTTTGGAACCCAGATTTCAAAGCTTCTTCAAGGGGATGTTGACATGATCAAGTGGGCAAGGTTAGAAGTTAACGCTTCAGATAAACCAGGAATGCATGACGATGAAGCATGGCCACCTTCAAATTTACAGTCACATCTTAATGTTGCGCTGCTTGATGTGGAGGATGAATCAACGTCCATGAGCAGTGTTGAGCAGAACGTGTCATTGGAAGACTACTTAAGAGGGCGATGGAGCCGTTCATCCAGCTTTGACTGATCAAACCAAATTACTTGCTTCAATTCTTTGTTTATCTGAATCACTGAGATACCTAAATTCTCTTTTTGTTGCCTCTTGCGTAAGCTCTGACTTTTTTTTCTTTCTTTCTTTGAGAGGATGGGCTTAGGATGAGAGGTTGTTTGTAGGTGTCCTCCCCCTTCCCTTGAATAGTCTGGAAATTTGTTAGGTCCTATGACTTTATGGGTGTGGTCGTTTAGTTTGTTCTACTTGCAATGTACGCAAGTTTTGATTGTAATCTTTTCACAAGGTGAGGGATGAATGAGTCTGTATATAAAGTGTTCACAAATGAAGTTCAATAAAAGTGATTTCAATTTATTTGATAGTATGTTTTTTGTTGGTAGAGTCATACTCTTATTTTAATATAAAATCTTATTGATTAATTTAGATAAATTAAAAAAATTAAATAAATTAATTATAATAATTATATTCATATAAAATATTATATTATATATCAATTTATAAATTAAATAAATTAATTTAAAAAATATAAATATTATATATAAAATATATTAAGGTTTTAATATTTAAAATTAAGTTTAACTTTTAAACCAGCTCTTATATTAAAAAATTAGAGGTAATAATATATAATCAAGTTTTGTAGTTTATCTAATTACAATATATTATTTTAAAATTAATTATCTTTGTTAATTAAAACAAATCCACACATTGGAAGTGATTATAAATAATATGTGAGATGATTTAACTTATAATTTGAGAGTTTTTAAATAGGTATAAATCAAATTAGTATCAATGAATGATGATACTTACTATTAGTTCCAACATTTTTTGAAGGTCACAAAGTATTATATAATGGATTTATGTATTCATATATTAACTATAGGGTGTCTAGATAATGTATTAATGTCATGAAAATAAAAACTAAAAAGAAAAGCAGAGGGCAGGCTGGAGGCGGGTCGAACCGCCAAACGCTTGGTGAAATGCTCATGACTGGGGGGCCCACTTAGAAGAGATCGCTACCCCGTACCTTTCGTTTTCAGATCCGCATAATAACCGATGTTTTCGATCTCAATACGTATACACAGTGCTCCGCTTCTCTTCTCCGAGTGCTACTTGCCACCCCCTGTAATTGCCTTCCCCCTCTCTTTCCTCTTCCGCCTCTCCCATTCTTCATCTGGAAATTAAATCTCTGCTTTTCCTTCGCTCTCCCTATTCCAATGTCTTCCACAGAAGATTCCACCACGCAGATGCTCTCCCAGCTTGGTCTTGATGATGATTTCGCTTCTTCTGTCCCCAATCTCAAGAAAAATCTCAACCTTATGTCGCCAGAACAGGTATGTCTCACGATACATGTGTATGGATTTTGTTTATTGAGCGCGCGCGCATCCGTTTCCTCTGTTGACTGTTGTTGTGAAATGGCTTTGTTGTGGTGTGGGATTGACGAAACCAGGTTGAGCTCGCGAAGATGCTGCTAGAGACGGGGCAAAGTCATTTGTTTGAACATTGGGCGAACCCGGGTGTCGATGACGACCAAAAGAGAGGCTTTTTCGAGCAGGTAGGGGCTCTGCACTTGCATTTCATCATTCAAGTTTATTCGTTAACCGGGTTGATTATGTTCGAGCAATTGGGTTATCTGAGCTTGCATTTTGAAAATCGTGAGCTTGGTTGGATTGCAATCTGCGGCGTAGCGATTTCGTCTGCCATAGTGCTGCTTAACTGTTTGAAGTATTCGAAAGAAATTGATTCTGAAGAGAACTCGCTGTGCTCGTGCAAATTAAACTAAAAAACCACTCTACCGTCCCCCATTTTCTTGTTTATTATGAAATATTAAATTAATTTGGTTCTATCCTCTGGTTCGATTGGCATGGCGTAAGATGTTCGTATTCTATGTAAACATGTATAGAAACAAGTGTCTACAGTTCTATTTGTAGGTCTTGTCTTTGAACTGGAACTTCTTTTCTCTTAAAATCTTTGTCTGTGATAGTATAATACTGATGGCATCTGTTTCAACATGTCTGAAGAACCATATCTCCTTGCATCTCATCTTCCTCTAACAGCAATTTCTCTAGGTGGCTCGCCTAAATTCAAGCTATCCTGGGGGTTTGGCATCATACATTAAAACCGCTAGAGGACTCTTGGCTGATTCAAAGGATGGAAAGAATCCTTTCGATGGTTTCACGCCTTCTGTGAGTGATCAACATATGTGCCTTTTGATGTCTTATAATAATTTAATCGTCCTGTGTTGACTCTGTGAGCCTTCTGATATTGGAATTCTTAGCATGAATTTTGAATATATAACTCCGCATAGGACTGCGATAATTTTTTATTTATTTTAAATAATTTTTATATGGAACTTAAGATGAAATCATGTGAGAGCAATTCAGTTTTTTTTTTAGTGAAATTATTTTATATATTAGGTTTCTATTAATGTTATTGAATATTATGTGGACAAATATTTCAAAAACCTTTTTTTTGCTGTCAACTTACTGATAAGGGCATAAGTAAATTTTGCAGTTAATATTATATGAATGAATAAATATTTTGAAATTTAATGTTGATTAATTTTTTATTTTATTTAATCAAAATATGGAATAAAATAAAACAAATATATAAAACATTTTAATCAAGATAGATACATATAAAATAAAAAATTTAAAAAAATATATAAATTCATCAAAATAAGTATACAAAGATAGGAAAACAAATGAAAATAAAACAAAAAACTTTAGCTAAAAAAAGTACCGAATGATATAGTAATTACTCATTATGAAAATGGTACTTTTGTCTTGCAAAAATTATTCATTATTTTTACTTCTTTTTAAAAGAAAGCTCCAATTTTGTACTCTCCTTTTCTAATTATGCCAGAAAAGTTGTTTAATCTGGATTTTTTACCATGCATGTTGTGCAATATTACATTGAGAAAAAATTTAAAACGAGATTAAACCAAGTTGAGAGGTTTTATAATTAAAATCCTCCGCAAAAGACAGACACAAGATCCCAGTACCAAGTTGCTTCTACTTTTACTCAAGAGCAGCTTCCTGTTTTAAAAAGCTTCATCTATAGATATATCATAAGTTCATCAGTTAATATTCTGCAGGTTCCAACTGGTGAGAATTTAACATTTGCTGATGATAATTTCACCAATTTCGAGGAGATGGGTATAAAGGAAGCTCGAAAAGCTGCATTTGTTCTTGTTGCAGGGGGCCTCGGGGAGCGTCTAGGATACAATGCAATCAAGGTCATATGTTTTCTCTATATAATCACTTTATATTGCAGTATTCTTTATCTCTTATGAATTACCATGAGTCCATGACAGCATTTGATCCCCCCTCCTCCAGGTCCCCCAGTTCTGTACTGGATGTGTAATGAAGAGATTTTGGGAATACAAAGAGGGGCATTGAGACCTGATGCCAATATCTAGGAATTTGAAATTTTCTTAACCAAAATTTACCATAGGGTTGTTAAAGCGTTTTGAGGCTCTACGGTTTAAATTTCCTAAACGTTGTAGATTGTTTATGGATGGACTTTGATATTCTCTCTTCCGAAAGAATTCTTAACCTTGATAGGAAAATTTGTTAAAACCCACTTCTTACATAGGACTCTATTGTGAGAATATTTTCTGCCATGGGAGAATTAGAGCTCAGGTTATGGCTATTTTATGGATCTCGTTGGTAGACATTTGAAGATCTTAAAGATTTGTTTTTTGGAGTTATGCGTTTTTTAAGTTTGGTTTGATCTTTATCTATCCTCTTCTAATTTTTCCCTTTCATATTGAATCTTTCCTCTCAAAAAAGAACAAGTACCATAGGAGGTGGCAGCATATATGTCTATGAAATTGAGTTTCTATTCTTTGTTTTTTTTTTGGGGGTGGCAATTGTGTTTCTATTCTATCTGTACCTGATACTGATGTACGGGGACCATGGAGTCATACTAGTACATTTTCATAATGTTGAGGAAGATTTTCACTACCCTCCCTCTAATCTGGATGCTTCCAATATCATCATAGCTGTGGTCTTATCGATATTCCACTTTTTGGCCCCATAGACAAGGAAAGGCTTATTGTTTAGTGCTTAATTTGTTTTCTTATGATGCCTTGCTGTTTGTTATGTATGTCTAACATCAAAATATGTGAAACTATCATCTGATTGGGGATAATACTGTTTCTCAACTAGCGTTTTTTCATCTTACAGGTTTCTCTTCCTGCAGAAACAACTACTGGAACATGTTTCCTACAGCATTATATAGAATATATATTGGCTTTTCAAGCTGCCAGCTGTAAACTCCTACCAGGTCAATCTTATGCATAATAATAGAGTTTGTTTCTTGCCTCCGGTTTTAGTTGTTTTTGTAACAGAATGGAAAGCATGAATTTGTTAGCCTGTATAGATCTTAAACAGGAGTATCCTACATCTTCAAGATTCACCATGATCTTGAAGATGCGTCATCTTGAATGTATCATGTATGAGATTTTACGGATTGGTGTTAAAATTTCTGGGTTTCCCCTCAAGATTTCTTTCTCTCCTTCCTTGATCAAACAATGCGCCTGTGACTTCATTTGTTAATTTTAGTTTATATTCATAAAATGTTGCTGCTTTCGATTTTTTAGGTGAATGCCAGACACAGATTCCTTTTGTCATTATGACATCCGATGACACACATGCACGTACCTTAGAACTCTTGGAATCAAATTCTTATTTTGGCATGCAATCCACACAAGTGAAACTTTTAAAGCAGGTAAGGCTTTTGATGTCCTAGGGAAAGTTCAATTTAGCTTTAAAATGCTTTCGTTGGCCTGTTGTTAAATTTTGTACATATCAGGAAAAAGTGGCATGCGTAGATGATAATGATGCCAGGCTAGCAGTGGATCCACATAACAAATACAAAATTCAGGTATTGTGTAGTAAGTGTATAATTGTATGGCTGACAATTTTACTTAGCAAAAGGCATTGAATGCAGAGAATTTTATTTCAATTTATGAAGTGCAATAACAATTTCTCTTTTTAGTAGACAAAACCTCATGGACATGGTGATGTGCATGCACTTCTTTATTCCAGTGGTCTTCTGAAAGTATGGTACGACTCAGATTACAAATATTTATCTGATATCAATATAAACTGAAACAGATCTGTTTGTGTCTTCTTTTATATTTTCCTGCTTCTAGTGTTATATTGATCATGTTCATGTCAAAACATTTAATTTACTTGTTAAAATTTAATGGATCTTGTATCTGAATGTCTTGGTAATTTTCAGAATCTTTTAAATATTAGGGCACATTTTCGCCAAAAAAAAGTTATACATATAAGGGCGTGAGGTTAGAAATCTTGGTTGACATAATCTCTAAATTGATGGGTTTACATTCTCAAATTACTAGAAATGGAAGGGAAAATGTGGGCACCTAGAATGGGTGTTAAAAGAAATGTTGGTTTCCAGAGTCTCGAAAATTAATTGTATAATGTTCCAGAGTTTTAGAAAATAATAGTGAAAAGATATTTCTTTCTTTTGATAAACGGTTTGATCTTAGGTTCAATACAATCTGCATTTTGACAGGCTTGTTGCTGGTTTGAAATGGGTCCTCTTTTTTCAAGATACAAATGGACTTCTATTCAGGGTCAGTTGTTTTCACATGCCATAACTTCTGTTACTGTCTTTTGGATTGCTCATTAATGTAATGCAAATATTCATTGCCTAGTATTTTTGAGGATACAGGCAATTCCAGCAGCACTAGGTGTCAGTGCTACCAAACAGTACCATGTTAACTCTGTTGCTGTGCCTCGGAAAGCAAAAGAAGCTATTGGAGGGATTACCAGACTCACTCACTCTGATGGTAATTTCATCTGTTTCCCTAATAGACACAGAAAACATCTGTGATATGTGATCTCAATTGCTAACGTGTTTTAGGGGAGTTTGTAGACGTTACTGTTTTGCTTCTGAAGTGGATAAGCCATAAATTGTATTTTGATTTTTTTCTTGCCCCATTTAAACCTTGGACTAAGATTCTTAGACATGTAACTCTAAAGCCCTATATGCACGAGCGTGCCCATATGCACATGCTATTTAACATGCTCAATTTTTCTCTTAATTCATTATTTCAGTTCAGTGTGTTCTGCAAATATGATTGTGATTCAAATGGCATATAAATACCATATGTCTACCATTTGATTATCAATCTGAAAAGACATATCGTCTCAGGGAGGGCGATGGTGATAAACGTGGAATACAATCAACTAGATCCTCTCCTCAAGGCAACTGGACATCCTGAAGGTGATGCCAATTGTGAGACTGGCTACTCACCTTATCCAGGAAATATAAACCAAGTAATTGTGAAACTCAATATTCTGTTTAAACCCCCCCCCCCCAACCAAAGTGGAATGAGCTTTTATTCAATTACTTATTATTGCTTACAAATAATGTTTCTTTATCTATATTATTAACTGAACTTTTGTGTGAGCACTCAATTTATAATTTAAAAAGCAATCAGCTCATTTTTTCGTCCCTTCATGTGAACATGGCTTCTTTCCAATAATTTTTTTATATCAGAGATGACTAATTGTGGGTTGATACTATTACACCATATATTTGCCATGTATACCGGAAGTGATGCATTATTTGCACTTTTATGTGTAGAAATTTATTTAGTGTGATAGGCGATGCTGCTTAGTGTTAGTCGTACCTCCTAATTATTACACAGAGTGTCCCCTCACCTACCACTCCCTGCATGGTTCTCAACCTCTTTATGTACTAAAAATGAATTATATAAAATAGTTTTGTTATAATGATTATTTTTATTCTGTGATAGCCATGTTCCGATTCAGTTGACCTGCTTCATGCTTGCATCATATTGCTTAGTGACAATATTTTTTCTTTTATTTAACAGTTGATATTAGAACTTGGTCCTTACATTGAAGAGCTCACAAAAACAGGAGGTGCTATCAAGGAGTTTGTTAACCCGAAGTAATTTTAATTTATTATGCTTATTGTATTTGATTCCAAATTGTGCAAATTACAGAGGGATAAAGCTTATGAGTCACACTATGAAATTGTGGGAAAAGGTAATTGAACACAGGTTGAGATTAGAGACTGATATTTCTGAGAATCAGTGTGGTTTTATGCCGGGTAGGTCTACAATAGAGGCGATTTATTTATTAAGGGGGTTAATGGAAAGGTACCGGACCAAAAGAAGAGACTTGCATATGGTCTTCATTGACTTAGAAAAAGCGTATGATTGAGTACCAAGGGAGGTGCTTTGGAAAGCTTTGGAAAAGAAAGGTGTGCGCATGGCATATATCAAGGCAATAAAAGATATGTATGAGGGGGTAACAACTACTGTAAGAACTTCTGGGGGCGAAACAAAGGATTTTCCCATAAGGATTGGTCTTCATCAGGGATCATCCTTGAGTCCTTATTTATTTAATCTAGTAGTGGATGTTCTAACCAAGCCTATTCAAGAAGAAATCCCTAAGTGCATGCTTTTTGCAGACGATATAGTTCTTGTGGCAGAGTCAAGAGAAGAGATTAATTTTAAACTTGAGTTATGGAGAAGTACTTTAGAGTCGAAGGGTTTTCGTCTGAGTAGAAGTAAGACTGAATATATGCATTGTAATTTTGATAAGAGGCAAGTTAGAAATAACTTGGAGGTCAAATTGGGAGATCAAGTTATTCCACAAATAGATAAGTTCAAATATTTAGGATCAATTATACAGAAGGATGGTGAAATTTTGGAGGATGTTAATCATAGAATTCAAGCTGGGTGGTTTAAATGGAGAAAGGTTATTGGGGTTATATGTGATCGAAAAGTACCAGATAAATTAAAAGGAAAGTTTTATCGCACTGCTATAAGACCAGCAATGCTTTATGGAAGTGAATGTTGGGGTTTAAAAGGACAGCAAGAGCATAAAGTTGGGGTAGCTGAGATGAGGATGTTGAGATGGATGTGTGGACATACAAGAAAAGATAAGATTCGTAATGAACAAATTCGGGGAAGAGTTGGAGTGGCATCTATTGAGGAGAAAATGGTAGAGAACCGTCTTAGGTGGTTTGGACACGTACAAAGAAGGCCAAGGGATGCGCCAGTGAGGAGGGTGGATCAAATCGTATGGAGCCCGGTTAAAAGGAATAGAGGAAGGCCAAAGAAAACGCTCAACGAGGTCATTGAGCGGGATCTCCTGGTCAATAACTTAACCAAGGATTCAGTTTTTGATAGAGCACAATGGCGTCGTATGATCCATGTAGCCGACTCCATTTAATGGGATAAGGTTTTGTTGTTGTTGTTGTTGTAATGTATTTGATTCCAACCCGAATTAGTTATGCTCATCTATCCGTACAGTGTTTGGAACTTCGTGATTATGCTTGCTTTGTGTAGGTGTATCATGTTATCATTGTCAAAGCTACATTTATTTGCTGCAGGTACAAAGATGCCAGTAAAACTTCATTTAAGTCCTCTACTCGACTCGAATGTATGATGCAAGACTATCCCAAAACATTGCCCACATCTGCAAGGGTTGGATTCACGGTAAATTAGTCTTTCAAGCAGTGAAATATGGATTTCTAGATAATGAAAAAAGACTGGGCCTTAGGGGCATTGGTCATTGCACATGTTATTGAAGGTTGAAATTTTTCTTGGTTCACTATTTGAATTCAACTAGAACTGTCATGTGATTTTCCCCATGAAAAATATTTAGACCAAATACTTCACATATGGTGTCCTATGTGACTGAATAATAAGCCAACTAACAGTCATCAAGGTGGATGTTACTAGTGGCTGCCTCCATTGACAAATCCACTTTGATGAATTTTGGCTTATAATACATTCATGTTTTAAATTACATGTATTTAGGCCCTTTTCCATAAAATGATCCCATTTTCTGTTTTCCTCCATAGTTTTCTAGTGGTTTATCCTCCCAACTTCACCGTAGTTCATGAAATTCAATCCTATCTGAACTCTAAATGAATGAATGAATGAATAAAGTTGACTTTTCCATCCTTGGAGACACTCACATATACTGATATAGTCAGTCTATAATAAACATGCCTTCCTGTGATTCTGCAACATTATCTATTACTAAGAAACGTTTTTTATTGTTTTCTCCCAAATAAACAAAGAAACGTCTTTATTGTTTTTACTGTTATACTCTGCTTCCTCTCTGAATTTATGCGATTTTGTAGACCATGGATTCATGGCTTGCTTATGCACCTGTGAAGAACAACCCGGAAGATGCTGCTAAGGTACTACTAGAATGTATAGAGTATTGGCCTGTAAAGAATGCATATAGGCTTAGGATGCTCTGGGAAGATTTGCAAAAGAAAACAATAGATTATGTTTTTTTTTTGTGGGGAGTCCTGTCCTGAGTGTTTGATTTCAAAATTTATATATGCTGTGTTCTATTGAAGGCATAGATTTGAAAGATTTCATCGAACATTTAGGTGATGGTGATTTGATTTTAAAATGCTTTTGGATATTAGAAAAGGTGGAGTAATATTAAAACAAATCTCTCTATACATGTATTATCAAAAGGTTCAAGAAAAAAATTTAATATTATTTTTGTTATTTTAACTGAAGGTACCAAAAGGAAATCCATATCACAGTGCAACCTCTGGGGAAATGGCCATTTATCGATCAAACAGCCTCATTCTGAAAAAGGTAATATATATTATTATTAGTCATGATCGCTTTGATGCGATATGTTTAATAATCTTCTCTAGACTAAGAACTGGAAGGTTGAGAAGGTTGTATGCCCCTTAGTTCCATCAACAAATCAACTTGTCACACTGCTAAAGATTCCTTTTTCTGAATAGAGCGTCCAGAGATCTGCATTTTTACAGTATCCCCAATCACATCAGCCTATGATTTTAACCAAAAATTTGTTTCTTTTATTTCTTTCGACCAGTCAGTTGTATGAATTTCTTTGTCTTCATCCTCGTTCTTTCTTTGAGAGTCAGGGCCAAAAGTCACCAAAGTACAATCAACCAAGTATTAGTAGATTTCTTTTTCTCAGCAAAGGCATGAATATTCTGTGGCACAGATAAGAGAAACTGATAACAGATTGGACTTGGCATTTAATATTGGAAAATGGTGGAATCTATATTTTAATCCTGCATGATGAACTTAGGGTATGTTTGGTACGTAGCATTGAAGACTTGGGACTGGCATAGGGACAGGGAATGGGCTAAATAAGTTGTTTGGTATGCAGCATTGAGAATGAGTTTGGGATTGGGCAATACCACATACGTGGGATTGGGCAATCCCACCTCCCCCCATGGGACTAGGCAATACCACATAGGTGGGATTGGGCAATCCTAGGATTGAAGTTTATTAAGATAAAAGAATCCCTATAAATATAATTTTTGGACAAAGTTACCCTTGTCTTAGTTTGTTAATATAATATTTTTATAATTTATGGCTAATTATAAAATAAATAAAATCATTCCCTTCAAATATTGCTTCATACCAAACGTAATTTTAAAGGCTTATTCCCAGGCCAAATCCCAATCCCAATCCCAATCCTAATCCCAATCCCAGTCCATCAAAATTCAGTGTTGCATACCAAACGTGGCCTTAGTGCTTTCCAATTTTGGCGGATGGATGTGATACTTTTCTCTTTGATTTCCTTTCACTTATATGGGATTAAACTTCAGGAATGTATTAGTTTTAAAAGATATTAACTGATTGAGGATATAATATTTTATGTGGATGTAATTATTTCCTTGGACTTGTGGGAGCAGTGTGGCATTGTCACAACGTTGCTCAATTGATGGTGTACTTGTTTGTGGCAGGCAAGCATTACTGCCTAAATGCCAGTGTGATCTCAATTCCAAAGTTCAGGTTCTGATCAATTTTCCCTGCAAACTTATATTTCTGCCAGGCTGGTGTCGAAGTAGCAGGTCCAGAATTGCAGGTTATTAATGGGCAAGAGGTGGAAGTGTGGCCTCGCATCACATGGAAACCAAAATGGGGTCTGACCTTCTCTCAAGTTAAGAAAAGAGTCAGTGGAAGTTGCTCCATTTCTCAAAGGTCTACATTGGTTATTAAGGGTAAAAAGGTCAATCTAAAGAACTTGTCCCTAGATGGGGCTCTTGTCGTTGATGCTGTTGACAATGCAGAGGTATGGCTACTCAATGTGGCTGCATTTTACGTTTTGAAAGTTTCTTTAAGATACCATAGCGTCTACTTCTGAAGAATATTTGCTTAAAGTTGGAAAATATGAATGATTATGCTCATATCATCTTGCGTTTGATTGAGTGTAATTAATTCAAATAGGTGGACGTGGTTGGTTCTGTCAAAAACAAAGGGTGGACCCTCGAAACTGTGGACTACAAGAATACCTCGGAGCCTGAGATAGTAAGGATTAGGGGCTTTAAATTCAACAAAATTGAACAGCTGGAGGGGAAATATTCCGAACCGGGCCAATTTACCTTGAAGTATTGAAGTTACAGTTCACTCACACGTCATTTCTTATTCTTTCTTCTACTGCTTTGCAACTTATCTTCATGGGCAACATGTTCTAAGCAGAGATTTTGGATTGGTTGAGATTTGAAATTTTGTATTCATTATACGGGAGTTCCTGACTCTCGCTCTCTTTGGATTGGTTGAGGAGAAACAATTGTGCGCCTCATGTTCAAAGTTTAGTCCCAATTGGAATAAAAGGATTTTGCTTTTTTTTTTTTTACCCACCCGGTTCACTAGAGCTTTGTCCCGACTACATCCGAATATGACCCGCGTCGCGCACTTGGTTATGGTGGGTGAGTCTCCCAACGGGGATTTTTTATATTTGTCAAGGCTCGAACTCGAGATCTCGCTTAAGCGATATCGAACCGCTTACTACTCGGATTAATCTCCGTTGGTAAAAAAGGATTTTGCTGATTGTCTGACTAGCTATACATCAGATCGATTACCTTGCGGCCCATTTATCTTCTTTTGTGTAAAATAAACGGTGGGCTTGTATTTTGAATTCAGATTTGTGAAGGTGAAGGTCTCAAGAACATGCAAGGCCGAAAGACCTGCCCCGTGAAAGACGAGTAGCAGAAAATAATGAGCCATGAATTTTATTTTTTTGACCAAAAAATGAGGCCTCAATATCAGAGTCTCTTGTCCTTACACGTGTTCCTCATGATAAGACCAAAGGAAACCCACCACCACTAAACTGAAACTGACGACGGAACTAAACACTTATTTGAAATCCTTGTATTACATCATTATTACAAAAGTACGCACACAGACAGACGCTCTACTCTTATCCATAGCGAGAGGAACTCACCACCACTAAACGAAACTGAATTTAAACTCTC
Organism: Leucaena leucocephala; assembly: GCA_037074615.1. Lineage (NCBI taxonomy): Eukaryota > Viridiplantae > Streptophyta > Magnoliopsida > Fabales > Fabaceae > Leucaena > Leucaena leucocephala. The sequence continues at coordinate 1,556,742 of CM073517.1, read as the reverse complement.
TAGCTCTGCGATGCTGTGATAGCATACAGCCATGGCCACAAGTTTCTCCAGCGCGCTTTCGACCAAAGTACCCATGATGGGTTTCAGTGGCTGCAGAAGGGACTCGAGAAACAGGAAAGCATTTTCCATTTCAGCTCAACAGCAAGCGGAAGTCGAGGAGGAAGTAAAAGTACTGCAAGAACAGGCACAAGCACAATCAAACACTGGCACTCAGAATATGAACCCCAAAGGAGTGAAACCAAGGCCTGTGGAACCACAAGTGAACGTGAAGAGCAAAAACATGAGCAGGGAATATGGAGGACAGTGGCTTAGCTGCGCTACCCGCCATGTGAGGATCTATGCTGCATATATCGACCCTGTCACCTGGGAGTTTGATCAGACCCAGATGGATAAGCTCACCCTTATCCTCGATCCCACCGATGAGTTCGTGTGGAATCCTGATACTTGCAATAAGATTTTCTCTTACTTCCAGGAGCTTGTCGATCATTACGAGGTAATCCTTCCCATCGATTCCACTTTCTCTGTGTGGCTTTTGGTGAAGCATCTTGTTGCCTGCGAGTTCATTCTTTTATAATTTCCACAATTCATTATTTGGTCAGAACAATGTTCTTTAGTTTTTGAATCATGATTAAGTCGGAAGTCGTATTGAATAAATATTTCCGAGGTGCGTGATGTGCCATGACTAAGCATTGAGACGAACTTAATTGAGCAGGGTGCTCCTTTGACGGAATACACGCTTCGCCTGATTGGTTCAGACATAGAGCACTACATAAGGAAACTACTGTACGATGGGGAAATCAAGTACAACATGAACTCAAAGGTGCTCAATTTCAGCATGGGTAAGCCGCGCATTATGTTCAATAATAATGATCTTCCACCTCAAGAGGCACTTGAGTAATCATTTACATAATACTCCAATTTCGGGGGTGACAATTTTATGGAACCCACTCCAATTTGTAAGTGCAGCTTGATTCCCAGGATTTCAAGAGCATGATCTGGCCGCTTGCTTGTTACTTGGTGATTCGTTTGTTGTGTATTTGCATTTAGATTTTTCCCTTTATAAATAGAAGTGAGATGATCACGATTTGGTCGACCAACTTAGATCCTCTTGTGTAAATATTGTATGTATCCGATTAGAGCTGAAGCAAGTATTTTTTTTTCCACCCAGTTTATTGGGCTTCACCTAAATTACATTCGGATTCGACTCGCGTCGCATACCTGGTTACAGTGGGTGAGTTTTTCAATGAGTTTTTCAACAGAAATTTTCTACATACATCAAGACTCGAACTCAAGACCTTACTTAAATGATACCGAGCCGAGCATATTGATACTGCAGTTACATACGTATTCTTAGTGGCTTGTCTCGTTTCCTGGGCGGCTAATTCAATTTAACAGAAGTAGAGCCCATCCGGAAAAACAAAAAAGATCAGGAGGCATCGAAAAATTCTCCCGAAGTAATTTGGAATCGCGCAATTTCCAGATGTGCCAAGCTCTATGAACTCACGTGAGGCTCCATGGTTTCTCTGCTTCAGTCCCGATGTCGAGATTCGGATGAAACCAATCCTCTCACGGTAGAGTGAGAAAAACTGAGATGTCTTGTGTTTCAGAATAATACAATCCCTTGAAGCATAGTCCTGCACAACAATGGTGGTTCGGGCAGTGTCACCGGTAAAATCCATTTAAGCTTAAAATCATCATTAAAATCCTAAATAAATATGAGATCAAAATAATCTCAATGTTCTCGAAATTAGTCCATTCACATGCCTTACTAGTTCTAACGAAAGTCATTCGTATTCTACTCCGCAAGTTTGATCTGTGTCTTTTAACACTTGGGACTCTCCATGTATGTAGCCCTTTCTCAATGAGATCAGACTGATTATGAACACGTTTCCATATGCTGAAGCTCCATTTGTCGCCACCAAAGAATCCACCACACTCAACTCCCAAGCTTAGCATTAAGGATAGATATGAAGGTAGCTGAGGTTACAAGATGTACCCGTATGCTTTGAGTTCAGATTTGTATTCAAACAAAAAGAAATACGAGGCAGACAAAGAAAAACACAAAGAAAGTCCCCAAAAGATACTAGTAAATTTTCGTTCAGTTTTGAATTTTAGTTTATTACATTTAAGAACTTGAACCTCATTGTAAAGTCCCAAGCCCTCTCCATTCGTAACAAACTCGCAAGTTGTTGCAGTCCAAATAGAAACCTCAGGTTTGGTTTGTTAGCATGAAAGAGTGAATACAAATAAAGGAAATAAAATCATGGTGCTGGACACTTGTTAGCATGATGTGACGGATCCACGCGCAGTGAACACGTATTTGAATGCTTTTGGAAATCTTTCACTGAAATACCCACACCACCGTTGAGTGTCTGACTTTAGCCCGTTAATTACCCAGAAGGAGTTAGCATTTCAGGCTCTATTTTATTATATCTAGATACTGCCACGGTCCTAGAAAATCTTTAACGCATAGAATCATGCCTATCATGATTGTATTTCTTTAATATAAACGTGATTAATATAATATTTATTTAATTAATATAATTAAATTAATAAAATTAGTTTAATTAATTAATATATTATATTTTTAAAAAATATCTTAAGTATCCCTCTTAACTCTATTTTTTTTCTCTTACTTAATTATTATTAAGAGAGTATGAATATGAATAATTTAAAAAAATTTGTAAGGTTGGTAGAATACGAGAGTATAAAATCCATATTAATTAATTAGAAAAATGATTCAAAATATATACTTTTCAAATTTATTTAAATCGTTTGGATACAAATACAAGCCAATATACGCTCATATGACAGGGAAGGGGGGAATTGGGAGCAGTAAAAGCAGCAGGATGAAGGATGCGAAACTTCGTGCAAGTTGCCTTGAAAGGGATGAGAGCATCGTGATTCGTGAGCCACAACCTTGAGGAATAATGGCCCCTCCTCTCATTATTTGTATTCCCTTACGTCATATTCCGCCTCCACTTTGTACCTTCCCCGTACACAACGCTTGCGTCTCCGTCCCTATTACTAATTATTCCCAGACACGTGTCTTATTATTACGTACTCAATTTACTTAACGGGTATGGTTTTCCATTTAGTTATTTTTAAATTCGTAATTATATAATATTTATTCTTATTGTGTACTCATTTTTTACATATTCAAACAGCAACTATAGTCATAATATGGGAAGAATATCTAGTCTGCGCCGCAGCAGCAAGTGGCTATATATATATATATATAGCGCTGTAGACCCCTTTTCTCCCAGCAAGTGGCTTGGAGTTGTGTGTGTGTATATAAACCTCTTTCCTCAGCTAAGCTTGTTAGTTGCATTGACCCGAAAGGGCGGAAACTAATCCCAACGACCCTCGTGTGCATCATATATTATCAGAGATTTTGTAAGCCAATATGTCTCCCCTTACACCCGGTGAATTGCATCGAATTTTTCAGAAGCTGGACATGAACGAGGATGGCTTGGTGAGCCTTGAAGAGCTAAAATGGCTGCTTGACAAGATAGGTTATGAGATTAGCCCCGAAGAGCTTGAAACTTCCGTTGGAAAAAGGAACCTGGACTTGAATGAGTTCTCCTTCTTCTGGGACTCCATATCGAAGCAGAACAATAACAGGGGGGACGAAGGAGAAGGTTGTGATGGGGCTGACGTGGAGAGCGACCTGGCGAAGGCCTTCGAGGTGTTTGACTTGGACGGAGATGGCTTCATCACGGGCCCAGAACTGGAGTGCGTGTTGAAGAGGCTCCACTTATGGGACGACCAAAATGGCAGCGACTGCTCCGCCATGATTTGCGCCTACGACACCAACTCTGATGGTGGCCTCGATTTCCAGGAGTTCAAGAGCATGATGCTCCTTACCTCTTCTTCTTGATTATATTATTCCTTTCTTACTTTCTGCTTTTGGTCCTTCTCAGTATGCTTGGTCGTCATAATGATTTCTTGTATGAAGCCAAACACATATACTAGAACTCTCATGATCGATCTGTGCATATATGCGTGAGGGTAACTGGAGACCTTCTTGCATCTGTTAATGACAACGGCAAAGGCAACATAATCCATGTTTTCCTATATACTGATAATTGTTATATTTCTATTGCCGAATTATCAGATATGTTTCTATGGACAGTGTGATGCTTTGTGTTGAGCAAGTGGCATCTACGTTAATTAATCAATTAACTAAGACAAACAAAGAGAAACCGGAAAGACGGTAGGTAGGTTAACCTTGACGATGAATACTTTCATGCGCTAGATAAATTGAGATTATTAACCAATTAAAACTCTCCCCCCACTTTGATTTGACATTGTATTTCAAACTTGTATAGATGATAGAGATGGGCAGAAAGAATGAATTGTAACTGCAGAGAAAAATCTGACGATACCATTTACCATTTGATAGTTTAGGATATCAGTGTCCCTGAGAAAATAATTTAAGATCAAAAATACCATCTAACCCTAATTAAAATTTTCAGCTAAGCTGGGATGGATATATATAGACCAGTCGTGCGATTCACATCAACCATAATTCCATAAATTAGTTTTCATTATGTGATAGAGGAAAAGATGAAAATTATGAAATATACATAGGTGGACTTCGTTACATGTTTACTGAGTTTTTTCCCCCTCCTCTTCCACGGAATAAACAAATTAATGATATCACAATTGTAAGTTTCTTTTTTTTTAAACTTAAATACGTAATTTTATAAACCGTGGGCGGCGGTGTGCGCGCCGTGGAAAACATGATAGGGTAGCTGAATATATATAAAAATAAACGAATGGGGAAAAAAATCAAAAGAGTCTGATGAGAAGAAAATAAAAGAAAAAGGGGGGATATCTGAGGGGTTGCTGTAAATAACCAAGCAACAAGCAGGCAACCCATGCCCCATCGGAACGTTAATTCCATGCGCTGAGACTTGCGATCAATTTGCCTTTTTCTGCAACTCCTCAAGCTTTCCCGTTCAAAGTATTGTGAAAAATTATCCCTTTATTATTTTTAAGAAGATAATTTAATAATAAGAATATAATTTTTTTCCTTGGTTTATAAAACTAAAACATCAATACTACATCATGACCAAAAAACTTAAGGCCTAACGAATTGATTAATGGCATTTAATTTTTGAATGATTAATGGAAGACATTTCATTAAATTAAAAGTCTAACTCTGTTGGCCAAAAAAAAAAGGTTTTAACAAACGCCTAAAAGGACTATAAAACAATGCCCGGCCCAACAAATAATAACAAGAAAAGAAAAAGAATAAGAATGAACAATCGCCCTGGTTATGTAGGAAGGAAGCTCGATGCGGATGAAAATGCCACCTTCACGAACTCCGCCCTTTATCCTTCATGATCTGATAGACTGATACAATTCCCTCTCATCCTCCGATGAGTGGTATGGCTCACTTAATTTGTATTGGTCATGCTTCTTCGTCCTCTGATCCTCACTATAAGATAACTAGTTATGGACGGGGCGGTAGATCAGAAACAAAACTGGAATTGGAGACGGGTCTCCGGAGAAAATTGTAAGCACGAGTCACTCCATGAAATTGTCGTCGTATCTTCAACCATCTTCACTGTTTCGGAAGTTCAGTTTGTCTCCTCTTCCTTTCTATATCTCCTCCCACCCTTTTAACCTCTCTTCTTATAAACAAGGAAACAATTCACGCTGGGTTGAGCTGAAATGGATATCCTCCAATCAGCGACGGTTCTCTGTTTCACCTCGCGACAGAAATCGATGAGCATGGTCCAAGTGAGACAACATCGTAATCTCCTGTGCTGGAGCGGTACTCTTGTGGCGCCCAGAGGTCTGACCCGCCAAATGTTCGATGAAATACCTATATGGGACACTTTTGCTTGGAATAATCTTATTCAAATCCATCTCTCAAATGGAGATTTCAACAGTGTATTATCAACTTACGATCAAATGCTACTTCGCGGAGTTCGTCCTGACAGACATACTCTTCCTCGCGTGGTTACTGCTACTCGTCTAATGGGCGATTTATCCATTGGTAGACAGGTTCATGGGCAAGCTCTGAAACTCGGATTCTCCTCTGACCAGTACGCTATTACCGCTTTGATTGAGATGTATGGGCATCTAGATAGTGTGGATATGGCTAAATTGATATTCGACAAGTCTCCTCACCGGAATTTAGTGTCTTGGACCCTGCTTGCCAGATTATACATTGATCAGGGAAAACCATGTTCGACCCTTGATTTATTCCATCAGATGGTGGACCTCGGGGTGCCTGTTGATCCAGTTGCCTTAGCAACAGCAACCAGTGCCTGTGGATTGCTAAAATCTCTGCAGAAAGGAAAACTTGTGCACGAGATTGCCAAGAAATGTGGATTAGAGTTTGATGTTCTAGTGAGTAATTCGCTCGTGAAAATGTATATAGATTGTGACAGTTTAAAAGATGCTCGGTTGATGTTTGATCGGATGCCTTTTAAGGATGTTATATCATGGACTTTAATGTTTCGTTCTTATGTGAAGATAGGAGGATTCAACGAAGGTCTCAAATTATTTCGACAGATGAACCTGAATGGTTTGAAGCCTGATTCACTCTCAGTCGCCAGCATTCTCCCTGCTTGTGGGAGAATCGCTTCCCATAAGCATGGTAAAGAAATTCATGGCTATTTGCTTAGAAACGGGATTCATTTAAACCTGAAGCTCAAGAATGCACTCATGGACATGTATGTGAAATCAGGAGCTATCGCTTGTGCTTCAAATATTTTTGCTGAACTGAATGAAAAAGATGCGATTACATGGACCGTGATGATATTGGGCTATAGCCTACACGGTCAAGGGAAGCTTGGAGTTGATTTTTTCTGCCAGATGGTGAAAAATTCAAAGGCACGTCTAGATAACACCACCTATGCTGCTGTCCTTCATGCATGTAGCACCGCACGCTTGGTTGAGGAAGGGAAGTTTTACTTCAACCGCATAAGGTCGCCCACAGTGGCTCACTATGCTTTAATGGTTGCTCTGTTAGCACGAGCTGGGCTTTTTAATGAGGCGATGACCTTTATTAAGGAACACAATATTGGAAAACATGCTGAGTTACAGAGAAAATTGCTAGAAGGGTGCAGGATTCACCGGCAACACACTCTAGGTAAGCGAGTGGCTGAAAAACTCTGTGATTTGGAACCTCTAAGTTCTGAGAATTACGTGCTACTTCTGAACTACTATGCTGGGAATGCAAAGTGGCACATGGTAGATAAATTAAGGGAAACGATCAGAGACATGGGTTTGAAACCCAGAAAAGCCTATTCTTGGATCGTGTTCAGGAACAAAGTTCATGTCTTTGGAACTGGGGATAGATCGCATCCAAGATCAGCGAGAATATATTCGGAATTACAGCATTTCATGGAGGAAATGAGAATCCAAGGAGTTGAGCCTATCTGGGATTTCAACCTTCATGATGTAGATGAAGAGCGTGAGTGCATTCAGATTGGACACAGCGAATTATTAGCAATTTCCTTCGGGCTTATCAGTTCACGAGCGGGACCTATACGTGTTACCAAAAATCTCACGGTATGTCATGGGTGCCACGATTTTGCCAGGTTCATTTCCAAGACCACGGGAAGAGAAATCATTCTCAAGGACCCCAAACTATTTCATCATTTTAGGGACGGATTCTGTTCATGTGAGGACTTTTGGTAAACTATATTTTAAGCGTAATTGCTCGGCCAATATTTTCTCCTCACTCGACATTTTTATCATCCATGCTGCTTTTCCTTATCCGAATTTTTTTTTTTTGAAAAAAGAAGCAATTAGCTTCACAAGATTGCATATGTGAAGCTTATGATCCTTGAACTAAGAATTTATTTTTGCTACCTGTAGTTATAATTTTAAGATCTAATTAATTTTTTTAGATAAATTTAAAAATTAAATAAATTAATTATAATTAAATATAATATCTCAAGATAAATTTATATTTTATACTCTTCAATCTATTTAAATTAGTCAATTAACTCTTATATTAGTTATAATTAATTTATTTTGTTTCTTGAATTTATCTAAAAAAATTAAGTATATTTTATAATTATAATTGAATGTAGTATTATTTTTTAAAAAATTAGAAAATTTTATCATATTTATACTATCTTTAAAAGTTTATTAGAAAAATTGTCAAAGTCAAAGGTTTAAGGATATGGATCAATAAAAATTTTAATGAGAAAATTTGTGAAGTTTATTCCACATTTAGTTTTATGTTGACACAAATCTCATAAGTCATGATTAAAATAATGTTCTTATTTTATCGATTTGATAAAATCTTTTTCTAATGAGAAATTTTGAAGCTTGATTGATTTGTGAATTTATCTATCAATCAACAGAGACATTCAATTCATTAACAATATTAAAAATATAATCTATAATAAGCTAGAACTTTCCATCAACTGGAAATAGTCCAGTTCGTTTTCTTCCATGAAGGAGTATAAATACACAATCCAAGAATAATACAAATGCCTGGGTTTAAGCACAGCGCAATGTTTCAACAGTCCATGAAGAGCTGCATCAGTTACAACTGATTTTGACGCAAAGTTCTTTTTTTTTTTTTACCGCAAACTAACGGCAGTTGGGATCAACATTACTAATACATTCTTCCCTTTCAGGAATTACAGGCGGGAAAAAACGAAAGAAAGAAAAGGAAAAACTATATCAATGAACAGTTACTTCAAATTAAGCACACACTCATCTTCTGATCCAAGCTAATCTTGTACTCATATCAAGCTCCAAAGATCATATATTTATTAGAATTACTCAGAAAATTTGACCCAAAAAGGAGTTCCACTTTAGAATTTGTATCCAGATTTCAAAAGAAACTTCTGGCAGGTTTTGCAGGCGGAAAAGCCCTTGCTTAACATTAGCGCGGAGGTCAGAAAGGGGGAAATAGCAATCAAAGGTTGAATTTCTAAAACGAGATCGGGTCATCCGTATGCTTGAAAAAGACCCGACCCAAATTCTTACATATTTTATATTATAAAATGGGAGGAAAATAATAGTTAAGACCGCTTAAATTACAAAGGAAAGCAAATGACCAGCGAGAGATGAAGGACGCTCCTGTTTCAAAAATTGGATGACTCGGATAAGCCCCCTGCAGAAAACCAAGTCCACCCGCGCTCGCAAACTCAGATTTACTGGGATTTCGATTACTAGGGCTGCAACTTCCGTAGCTGTAAGCCTTATTTTTCTCTAAGCTAATCACTTCTGTCTGAATTTTGTCTTGGTAGTTTACTTTCTGGTTTCTGACAAACCGTTGGATGCGGAGAAGGGAACGTTTTGGAGTGTTTAGTATTCTGAACAATTAGTAATTTCGTCCTTGCGAAATATTGTGGCGCAGTGACGGCTTTGGCTCGGTTCAATTTCCGCAACCCCGGCGAATTCCAAGTAATATTTCGCTTAGATCTATAAGCTGCATTTCCTGTCATCTTTTTGGTTTCTTGTGCTCTTACGGAACTAAGTGGTGTGTCTTAACTTCTAGTCCCTAACCTCTTATTTGAGTTTTTCATGCTATCACTTTGTAAAGATGTTGAGTAATAAATCTTGAGAGATTCGGATCTTTGAAGGCCTTGTTCGTTGTGAACCCTAATTTCTTGCTGCAAAGGTAAAAGAGGTGGGTTCTTTCTCTGCCGAAGGATGGAAACTGAGGATGGAACAAGCAATGGGGATAACACAGAATGTTCTGAAGCGGTTCAGTGCCTGAAGAGTGAAGCTGTAAATAATGGGGTTGCGGATAGCAATGATGTTAAAAAGAGGGTTCAGCGCTTTAATAGTGAAGCTGTGAATAATGGGGTGGTAATTGCAGACAGGAACGATGTTGCTCAAGGGTACTCTGGTGTACTTGAAAGCTTTCGAACTTACAAGAGACGTAAGCATGTAAAGTTGAATTCAGAAAGCAAAGCTCCAGAAGATTGCAGAACATACTCAGAAGCTGCAAGTCACATAGCAGGCCAGGTTTTATTCCCCTCCTTTCCCAATTACATTGCTTTGGTAAAAAAAAAAAATATATATATCCATAAGACGGGGCTAATTTTCTTGTTTTATTCAAGGCATGCCATGATTCTTGATGATATTATTGCCAATTGCATAAGATCCTGTTTAATATGAAAAAGATGCTATTGATATGTTCATCTAAACATTTTACTTGAGATTTTTCCACCCATGGCACACACTCAACTTGAATCATTAGATATACAATTCTGTTGGTTCTTTCTGCAAAGCGGTGATTGGAATTTTCTTATTGCAGGCTGTAAAGAAACCATGTAATGTAGCTGTAGTAAATACTTCGGATAAGCATTTACATGCACATTGGGGAAATGTTGTACTAATGCACTTGTATCAGTCATTAGGTGATGATAAAGGTGGCATAGAAGGGTGCATGAGGGAAGCTCTCATGCACCGTCCTAAAATTAGTTGTGCCACTACTGTAAAGGTTTGGTTCTACTACAAGAACTGTATATATCCTGCTTTTATGACTCCTTTCTAAATGCATTATTCTATGTTGCGTCTCATTTTGTTTCAGGAAACTTGTAAAATCGACAAAGTTGGACAAGATTACTCTCCACACTTTGAGCTGATGTCTCATAGATTACGGAAGGAAGTTAATGGGCATGCAAATGTCTTGCGCAATGGATCTTGTAACGAGTCAGATGGTCCTGATGCAAATGAGATGTGTCAGCGTGTACTATGTAATGTCTTAGTCTCTGAGAAATTCAGTTCGTTATGTAAGGTGCTACTAGAAAATTTCAAAGGAATGAAGCCTGAAACTGTATTTGACTTCAGTGTCATAAACTCAAGGTTGAAAGAGCAAGCTTATGAACAGTCACCCACACTTTTTTTGTCAGATATTCAACAGGTAATATTCTTCATTTGTAATTTCTCGTAGATCTGCTTAATGCGACACCTTTTCTGTTTTTCTTCGTTTGTATTTGTTATTTCTATAAATGGGATGTGTATTGTATTGTTATAGTCTCCCTTTTTGTTTTGAAATTTGCATTTTGCAGTCTGTTCATTTATTTTATCCAATTCATCGTCGCCTTTATTGAGTAATTCTCAACTGTATCTATGTTTACACCTCTGACTGACCTGCTTTTTATAAATTGATATTTTCCAGGCTTATTTTTCTTTAGTTTTTGGCTCTTATTCTTGGGGGGGGGGGGGAAGAATTATGTATGCCTCTACGGCCTCTTAAGTTTTAAAGTCAAGCTGTTTATTGTGATAACTGCTACATCGAGAACTCTAATTTGTAATACTTTTAGTGGCTTTTTCTTTTTAGTTACTTTATCCTTATTTTTCAACCTTGTGAAATTCCCAAACTAACGTGTTCATGGCTTACTTTATTTTTTCTTTTCACTACTAGTATCAGTATCTTAGACAGGAAACAACCTCTTCATTTGTTGGGGTAAGACTACGTACACCTGACGCCACCTAATAGGAGTCTTGTCCACTAGGCCACTATTTTTCTTACTATTATGTTAGAATGGACAGAAGTACTATCATAGAATTTGTTTGGCAAGCTCAATTGTTCAACCATAGAATAGAGCTGAGTAGATAGCTTCTTAATAGTATTTTTTCTGGTAATGATTTGGAAAAGTTTTTGAGAAATCAATACCCTTTTAAGAAAGATACTTTCTCCCAAATTGATGAAGTATGAGGATTGTGATGGAAGGACCTATTTCATGTCTTCAATCAGTTGATCAAGCAGTTCCCAAATTGATGTCATGGGCGAGAGAGCCTCTTGTTTTGCATTAATAATTAATGGATTGCTATCATCTTGCTAATATTGATTGAGCATTGAATCTATTTTGACCATTTTACTCTGTTAAGTTTGTTCAATGTTGGAGATATCGTATAATTTTTTCTGCCTTTTTCTGCCCCAATTTGTTATTCATTATATAAATTGTTTGAGTTGAACCAATTATTTTATTGTGTCCTGCTGCTTAGAGAACTTATAACATAAGAGTCTCTCTTAGCTTGCTCCATTATATTAGTTTCTACCTTGAGCATATAGTTGAAGAATTTGATTGCTGGTTCTTATTTAATATGACTTGAAATTACGAATATCTTAAGGTTTGGAGAAAACTTCAAGACGCTGGTAATGAGATTGTTTCTCTTGCCAAGGGCCTTTCAAACATTTCAAGAACTTTCTACTGTGAGCAGGTAAAGCAAATCTTTGTACTCTTGAAACACTGAAGTTTCATAATCTGTTCTTTGCTTCTTGTAAACCACTAAACCATATTTTTTCCTTACCTTCAGGCTGGAGTTTTAGTGCATAGCAAATTCAAAGATGGAAAGCAGGAGGTAAGTTTTTATTTATTGGCATTTCTTGAGATGATTGTACAGATATAGGAATAGCTTAAAAAAATTCTTTATTCGGATAGATTTTTCTCTTGTGGTTTGTATGGTATGAAGATGGAAAGAGATTCCCATTCCATCCTTTTTTTTGTAATTTATAATTATTATAATTACATAGCAATGTTTATTCTTTCTTTCTCTAAATGAAGGTAGAGAGTCATTTTTCATCTATGAATTTTCCCCCCCATTTCATTTCCCTTTCCATGCATTTTCATTCTGCATATCAAATGAGGCCACATATCACAACTATAGCAGCAGTTGGTGTTTTGGTCTATATAATCAGCAAAAAGTTTCTCTGAATTCCCAACCTTATCATACTTGAGCCACTATCCAGTGCACTTTACCTAATTTATTTCTTGTGCAAATCATTGTGACTGTCAACTGTAGTTGCTACATGAGCAGAAAATTTGATCATCCACATTCAGCAAACTCTATGCGCGTGCGCATTTCTATCAGCAAACCTTATAAGAAGGGACATGAAGAGTTTTCAATATTGTTTTGCCTTTGACATCCAAGATTTTTTCTGGAATCAAACCAGACCACCAATGTGGGTTTGGTTCGGGATCTTTCTCTGTTTGAAAGTCGTTTCTGTTATCTTTCTAGGTTTTGCAGATTTTGTCATCAATGATGCATATGATATGTTCATACTGTAAAAGCTCTGCCCTTTGATCCTTTTGCTCTTTCAGTACCAAATGCACTTATGTTATGTGATGAGTTTTTGCATGAGAGAATTTCTAAAATGGTCTTTGAGATTTATTTTGATCTTCTTGTGTCAAGCAGTTCTGTAACCAGGAATCTGATTCTCACATGAAACCGGAGCAGACAGAAGACCGTGGCATGTATAAGATTTGCACTTGCAGGCATTGTGGAAACAAAGCAAACGGGAAAGATGGTTTGGTTTGTGATTCATGTGAGATGTTCCGTATCTCCTGTATTGAGCCTCCTGTCAAAGAGATACCCCACAAGAGCTGGTACTTTGCCAAACGCACTGCTAGTGGAATCGGATCTCCACATGAAAGTTGCGCGGTATGTGAAAGGTTGAATGACTCAAAGACCCTGAACTTTGATGAAAGCTTCCCTGTAATTGAGGAAACAATTAATGAATTGGAAGAGAATTCAAATTGCACCTACGATGGGGCTCAAGCATCTAGAGGGGGGAAAATTGACATGATCTGCAAAGTTTGTGAAAATGAAGTGGATGGTGAAAGAATTAAAATCTGCGGTCACTCTGCCTGCTCTAAGTACTATCATGTAAGGTGTTTGACAAGTAAACAGTCCACATCATATGGTTCCTGCTGGTACTGCCCTTCTTGCATATGCCAAGTTTGCCTCACTGATAAAGATGATTACCAGATCGTTCTCTGTGATGGCTGTGATGATGCTTACCACATATATTGCATGAAACCTCCCCGAACTTCTATTCCCAAAGGAAAATGGTTCTGCAGAAAATGTGATACAGGGTTACAAGTAATACGACGGGCGAAAAAGTTATATGAGAGTAAAAAGCAGAGAAAAACGAGTGAAGATGGTTCAAAACCAGGCGATAGATTTGAAAAGAACTGGAACAATAAACACGGACACGGACGAGATTTGGATAAAGGTGGAGGAGTGGACATGCTTTTAACTGCAGCCAATACTTTGAATTTGGAAGACGACTTGGCTGCAATCCGGACGTTATGAGCTTCCTAGTTATTTTAGTAATGGCTTTAATTTCTTTCAGGTTCGCGCTAGTACAGTAATGTCCAATTATTTCACACTGCATTGTTTGGATGACTGATATTTTGGTAGGCTGTATAACTGTTGTAGATTTTGCTGACTTCAGTGTACATGACATGGAAAGACAGGACAATAGAGGGACTTTTAAAGGCAGCTAGTATCATCAGAAACCACTACGATGAGCGAAGTCTAAGTAAACGGAGTAGTTACAAATTTACAGATGTTATTTCTATTAAATGGCTGCTGAGCTTGTTCCATGTGGATTATACCATTTTGGGTTGAGATGTTCCTTAGATCTGTAAAATATAAATTCCTGTTGAATTTGTAAGCAAAAGGAATGATTTTTAAACGGTTACTTTTGACCTCAGGATTACCATTTTAATGCATACCTTGTTCTCAGTTACTGCTCTACAGCAGGTGAAATGCGTTTTCAACAGGCCAGCTCAAACCTGGTATTGGTCCAGACCGGATTAGACGGTCACTAAGGCAGCCTCAGGTGTTTCGGATCAGACTTCAAGCTTGGCGATACCCGACCCAGTTTGAGAACATCCTTCTGTGAACTATTCGATTTGCCTTTTAGCGGAATTGGTACTAGAAAATTATTTACTGTTGCGTGATACTACAAGTTATAGTTGTAAAATTAGGCTATTTTTGGTCATTACAATTCAAATCCAGTGGCGTTGGGTGGGACCTTCAGTGGTGGAGTCTGTAAAAGCTATCTTTATATGCCCAAAAGAAGAATGAGGAGATAAATGGTGCTTTCATTGTGCTTGTTTCTCTTAACAATGAAGGACTTGCATCCTATAAAGCCACGATGCACAAAGAAAGATTGCAACAAATGTTATTAAATTTAAAGCTTTCCTTCCTCGTATTAGAAGCCCGCGCAAGATTCGCACTACGAAGGGCAACCGGGTTTCAAAAATATTAAAATTGATTATCAATCAAAATTAGCACACATGGTAAGAAACACATTTGTATCTCATAAGCACGCGAGTTTAATTTTTACTGTAGTTATGAGAGTTTATTTAGTATACGATCTTGTAAATCTTTTGTAAGCGCTATCTGAATCCTGAAGTGATGTCTTAACCTTAGTAGGTTAATGGTGTTGAACCTACCTGAGTTTTTTTATACAAAACAAAAATTAAAATTGATTGGCAAATGGTCCATGTTAGGCTAGCTGAAGTTTTGCTGATAAGTTATATCTCCTGGAAAACTTATGGGTAAAGTATATTGCGCATTTCTTTTAAAAAATGGCAATGTTACGGAATGTAAGCAAGATTGAGTTCGAACCATCTAAAGAAACGCAAGAAAAAAATTTATTAAAAATTAGACGCAGACCTATTACATGATTCCGTTCGCATCATTATGAAAGCATATATAATTATTCTTTTAAGCCACTGAAAAATATATTTAAGTAATAAAATCAAACGGGAAGAAAGGCTCTGACTAGGACAATGCTTTAAATTACCTGTAACTTGACAAATTGTCAAATACCATCGTTTATTATTCAGAAGCAAACAAACGGCATCACATGCATAATTTTTATTCATGTCTCCCCCCGACGACACGCATAAAATAGCACACAAAAACTTTATCGAATTACATGGCTTGAATATGATTCATTATCAAAGCATGATTGCTCTCCCACGCTTACTAGGAACCTAAAGCTAGTGCAGTCCAAACACAGCATTATTTATTTTAAGCTACGCATGGGGAACGTGTATGGGGGAGCTGTGCAAGACCAGAGTCTCAGTGATCAAGCCTGGTCCATATGAATGGAGCACACCCCATTTAAGTCCCTCCCCTGTTGTGGCTTTACCTTCTTCCACACTCTCCCTTCTCATCTCCTCCATTATGAACAGCACACTCGCACTCGACATGTTCCCGTACTCTTTCAGAACTTGCTTTGTTGCTCTCAGCTTGTCTTCCTTCAACACAACCCTTTCTTGTATTCGCTTCAATGTCGCTGCTCCACCAGGATGCACGATCCAGAACAACGAGTTCCACTCACTTATCCATATTCTGCTGAACGCTTCTTCTCCAGGCTCTTCTCTATGTTGTCTACTATCAGCTGAGGTACGTTTTCCTTGAAATCAAAAGTGTGCCCCACTTCACGCAAGCGTGCCTCAATTGAACCATTAGAGTCTGGTAGAATCATCCGCAACGCATACATGAGATCATACACTGGCCGTTCAACGCAAGTGATAGGTTTGGACCCGATGATGACAGCAACGGCACCATCTCCGATCAAAGCTTGGCCAACCAAGGAGGACAAGTGAGTCTCACAAGGGCCACGAAATGTGATGGAGGTGATCTCAGAGCAAACCACGAGAACTCTGGCGCCGGGATTATTCTCGGCGAGATCTTTAGCCAGACGGAGCGCGGTGCCTCCTCCGTGGCAACCATGATAGTAAAGCATGAAGCTTTTGGTGGAAAGCTCGGGTCCCAAGAGCTTTATCAATTTGTGATCAGCTCCGGGAATTTCAAGGCTACAAAAACTGGAGCAAAAGATGAGATGGGTGATGTCGGACTTGGGCCTCCCCCCTTTCCTCGATAGCTTTAGAAGCTGCCTTCTTACCCAGCTTCGGGACCTCCTCCACCACCATGTCTTGGCGTGCATCGAGGGAAGGTTCATCGTAAGCACACAACTTAGGGTTTTCTTTAAGGATGTCTTCTGTCACGTACACATGGCGCGTCTCGATCATCGACTTTTCACCTGCTCAACCAAACTTGATTGTCATTGAGGTTAAAGTTAAAAATAATGAAGCCATTGAGATCGGGTACGTATTACATACGTACTTAAGGTGATATGATGGTGCAACGTTGCATCACTCGATCTCATCAGCCTCATATATATATAAAATACTTAAAGGATATACAAGAGATTCGTGTGATATAAAATATAATGGTGATGAGTGTGGAAGGAAGCATGAGAAGTGGATAATGTGAATTTTCGATTGCTTGTGGATAATATGATGACGTGGCTTTTGTTGGATCAGGAATTCGTGAGAAGCAGATCCCTTGAACTTCAACTCTACACAGCTCTTATTTAATTATTTAAATTAAATTTTTTTAGGTGGTTTGAAACTTGAAAGCAGCAGACCAACGCGGAATTAAAATTATTTTAAAAAAATTTAAAATATTTATGCCCACAACTGAATAACGTTAGGAAGAAAAGGAAGAAGAACTGTTTTTATTATTTGGTTTCACATGACCGGTATACTAGTAATGAATAAATTCAACAACTGTTAAAGGTATGACGTTAATATAAGGAGCTTGATGCTTTAGGGCCAGTGGCAGTATACGAACATAATGACAATTTACGAACAAAATATTTCAAAAATTCAACTCGCAATGTTGGCACGGAACACTTTATGGTAGAAGGGTAAATAAGAAATTTCATGATCTACATTTAATTATTAAGGACCCTTGGTCCTTCCTTGGATTTTTAAAATGTCTTCCTCCTAAATTGTTGTTGACTTTCGATAACAACGACCTAGAAACAAGTATAATTTATAAAAAGGAGAGAAGAACCCTAGCACCATCAAATTTCAGCCCAAATAGCTAGAATTTGGACCTTTATAATGTTGAGAGGTTTTTTGTAAATTTACTATTTAAAAACAAAACAAAAATATTAACTTCAATAGTATTAGACTACGACCGGATAGTTGTTATTAGGCAATACAACTCCACCTAACTAGTCCCCTTCTCCGAATTTCTATTTAGTACAAATAAGTGATATCCCTTAACTCATAGTTTAGATTTTTTTTTATTACAAGAACTCTTTAAAAAATGGTTGGACTCACTCACTATCTAAGGGCAGGGAGAAATTTTTTTTTTCTTAGGCAATCATAGTTTAGATATTTTTTTTGTTGCCTATCCGGTTCACCTGAATTTTGCCTCGATTATATTCGGATTCGACCCGCATCGTGCACCTAGCTATGGTGGGTGAGTCTCCCAACAGGAATTTTTTGTATACGCCAAGGCTCTAACTCGAGACCTCGCTTAAGCGATACCGAGCCGCTTATCACTCGGACCAAGCCCCGTTGGTGGTAGTTTAGATATTAATCCTTTAAGTTTCAGCTCTACTCTGTTGGGCCTTAAATATTTTTTTTGTTTTTTGCATTTCCATCAACATTAAGGGCCTTGACAAGGGTGGATTCCAGCGCTCATGATACCTTTATTTTCTTAAAAAAAAAATATTAGTCGTAAGACCATGGGGCGGCAACGAATGATTAGGCGGCGCTGTCCAAGATTTGTCATACGTATTTGTTCCGAATGCCATTCTCATCTGTTGCATTGAAAAACAGAACAAATAGGCATTTGTCAGCTGTGTTTTATTCGAATCATGAGAAATAATCCGTGTTATTAAAAATTTATGAATAATTAGTACAGATCCAGTTCAAATTTATATTATTATACATAAATAATAAAATTAAATACCCGATCCCGATGCACATCTTTCCCCGTAACTCTGCCAGCGCATATGGCTTCGCCTTTCCCCGTTAATCTTGTCTCTCGTTTTTCCTCCCATTAAAATATCTACCGCTTTGCTTACTCCTCCTCCATCACCTCTGCGACCTGCGTGGTAGTTTTCTATACCACTGGATAAATATTAAAGACTGAAGTCTGAAACTTTGACGAATTCTTACTTACAATTCGCCATCCCCAGCTACCTACTCACCTGCTGAAGATGATCGACGAAAGTGAGTAAAGCCTGGGCAATATGTCATAGCATCTCGTTTTTTACTTCCATTCCTTTCAAGTTAGGATGTTACAATGAGCTTATCTTTATTATCATGATCTCCCCTTTCTATTTGTAGGATGTAATGGAAATGCTTTAAAAGCACGTGTTGTTTGGTAAATGTAACTTTTGCTTGATGCTTGTCTTCCTTTTCTCTGCCACCATAAACGAACCTCGGCTCAGTTTTTCACTTTTCTTTGCTTGATTTATTGCTTTTCTCATGCTCTTTGGGGTTTCCCCATAAGGTGTCTTGTAATCGACTTTGCGCAAAATTTTAATCAGTTTTTGCCTAGAGCTTCGCACCTTAGGGTGGAAATGTCCCTGGTATATGCTCGAAATATTGCAAGAAAGTTCCAATTTTGCGTTTCAAAGATGTAGCATTCAAATTAAATTGGCAGCAAATCTACTCTGTATAAAGCTTGCTCGTTCAAACAGAAGCCAAAATTTGTCCATCAAGATTGTGTAATGAATTTTTCTAATATTTTGCTTTCCTTACTAGGTACATGTAACTTGAAATATCAGTAGTTAAAAAGCATGGCTATTGCGAGGAATTCCCGAATTGAAGGGAGGAAGTCATTGAACTACTACTCGACTGTCTCTGTAGCTGTGTTTGTTGCATTTTGTTTAATTGGTATATGGATAGTAATGACATTCATTGCTCCACTTCAGAATTCAGAGTTGCAGGTATCTGAGACTATTAATGGGGTGAAAAATATGGTAGGTGGAAATGCCTCCACGCAATTTGAAAATAGTTCAGCTGATATAGTAGATGAATCAACAAAGGCAGATCCCCAGGCCAATAAATCTGAGAGCGAAAACCATTTAAAAAACCAGGAGGAACAAAAAGCCATTGGAGAATTGTTTGATAATACAGCTGTAGAAAACAGGCTAGAGGATAATATGACAGAGAGCTCTGATGAGAAGAATGATTCAGATAAGGGTTCAAGCGCTGAAGAGAAAGACTTCAACAGAAACTTCAATTCAGAATCTGTAGAAGCAGAAACACTAGGTGTCCAAACTATTGATGAGAAGCATCCAGACAAAAATGTTAGTAATGACAAATTAGGGACAGAAAAAAGTACAGGCAATAACAAACATCAAGATGAGATGGCTAGTGAGACTGAGGAGGAGAAGATTGAGGAAAATATGCGTTCAAAGATAGAACAAGCTACTGGAGAGAGCATCATGGAAAGTCGTGATGGTAGTCAAACTTCAAAGGAAGCTTTTAATGCTGATACAGATTCTGGAATTTTAAATAATGCTACCGCAGAAAATGGAACTTGGTCAACTCAAGCTGTAGAGTCACAGCATGAGAAGGAAACACATAAGTCTTTAATTTCTAATGACAGCAACAAATATGAGTGGAAACTTTGTAAAACAACTGCAGGAGCAGAATACATTCCTTGTCTTGATAATTGGCAAGCTATTAGAAAGCTTCAAAGTATCAGGCACTATGAACATTGGGAGAGGCACTGTCCTGATGAAGCTCCCACCTGTCTTGCTCCTCTACCTGAGGGCTACAGAATTCCAATTAAGTGGCCCAGAAGCAGGGAAATGGTTAGTAACATATACTGGATGAAAATAACATGTTTTTACTTAATGTGAAGTTATATTTTGGTTGCAATTGCAGATATGGTACAAGAATGCACCACACACAAAGCTTGCAGAAGTTAAGGGTCATCAGAATTGGGTCAAAGTTACTGGGGAATACCTTAGTTTTCCTGGAGGTGGAACTCAGTTTAAACTTGGTGCTCCTCATTACATAGAATTCATTCAGAAAGTAAGCCATTCTGACGTGTCTCCATTTCGTCAATGCCATTCTCTTTCTAATATGTTATTTTCCATGATTGATTGATTGTTCTTGCAAAATATTGTTTATGAAAACCTATAACTTGATTATTTAGTTATAGGATAACAGAAACGTATTTACGTCATTGTTATGTGATTGTTGCAAATGTTATGATCAACTTCGAAGAGAAATGGCTGTTGTTCCTGTGTGTTTGGAATGTCAAGTTGTAAGGGCGTTTATGATTATGTTTATCATTTTAAGGCATTGTAAAAGTTCTCAATATTTTGAACTGAATTATTACCATCATTTGGCCATCTTACTTTTCAACTTTAGCACCTACTTATTCACTACTGTCTTCATATTTCACCAATAATTTCATAATCTTGTTTCACAGCGTATGGTTTACACAATAAAACAAATTGTCTCTCTTGTATACGCTTTCAGGAATTGAACCTCAGTGGTTCTTTATTTCTTCTTCCTTTTTTTCCATGTGTGTTATCATACTCTTTAACTTCTTTAAGTTCAACAACTTGTTAATATGCTGTCTTCAAAATTTAAGTTCTCATTTGATTGGTATCTTCTCTTTATTGGATGCTCGCGTGGTGGCCTAGTCTCTTCCTAAAATAGCATGGGGGAAAAGAAGTCGTGTTATATTGGATGTTGGGTGTGGGGTAGCCAGCTTTGGAGGCTACTTGTTTGAAAAAGATGTTCTTACCATGTCATTTGCTCCTAAAGATGTGCATGAGGCCCAAGTACAATTTGCACTTGAAAGAGGAATTCCTGCCATATTAGGTGCTATGGGCACAAAAAGATTGCCCTTCCCTGGTTCTGTCTTTGATATTGTCCACTGTGCACGCTGTAGAGTCCCTTGGCACATAGAAGGTGGATAGACTTTTGCTGAACTTTTCTTTTGCTTAGATTTTATTGTTTCCATTTATGCTTGAATGATCTAGTAATGCCTTGGTAATTGTACAATGCAGGAGGTAGGCTGCTGTTGGAGCTTAACCGTGTTTTGCGACCAGGAGGTTATTTTGTGTGGTCTGCTACACCAGTGTATCTAAAGAATCCAGTAGACTCTGGGATTTGGAAAGGTAAAGTTCATTTTAGCCAAGTTCATGTTACTGGTAGGAATCACCATGCGGGCTGATTTTTACGAAAACGTTTTTGCTGCAGACATGGGTGAAATTACAAAGTCAATGTGCTGGGATCTGGTGGTGATTGGAAGGGACAAATTGAATGGAGTGGCAGCAGCAATATATAGAAAACCAACTTCCAATGAGTGTTATAACTCCAGAGCCAAAAATGAGCCTCCATTATGCAGTGAGCTTGATGATGCAAATGCAGCTTGGTACTAAAATAATATTTACCAAAAGATATAATTTTTTTTTTGGCAAGAACCAAAAGATATAAGTTGGCTTCTCAATTTTTGATGGCTACGATGCTCTTTGAACCAAATACTAATCGGTAGGAATGGAAATATATAATTTGAAAATTCCTAATATGAATGCATTACAGAATTAAAATTTTCTATTTGCTAAACTACAAAAGATGTTGAGCCTGTATTGTCTAGAAAATAGATGATATTTGTATTTTTATTCGCTAATACATACTTATAATCAGTTTCGTCCTTGTCAAATCAGAGTAATTTTGTCAAGTTTATCAGAGTAATGCATTGCTTAATTTTCAGGAACATTCTTTTGTTCAAATATGAGAAATTAAGAAAGCCAGTGGATCCACCATAGTCTCCAACTTTGTATTTGTGGAACTCGTTTTTCTCTTTTTGGGGTCTAAAGATGCCTTTTACGCTAACTTATCCGGGGATTCCAACATATCTTCAGGAATGTATCACTAGAGCCTTGTATGCACAAAATTCCTGTTGGTGCATCAGAGCGTGGATCACTCTGGCCTGTAAATTGGCCGATGAGGTTGGAGAAACCACCTTATTGGTTGAAATCTCAGGCAGGCGTATATGGAAGAGCTGCTCCTGTTGATTTCACTGCTGACTCTACGCATTGGAAAAACGTTCTTTCCCACTCATATAGGGATGGAATGGGTATCGACTGGTCTTCAGTAAGAAATGTCATGGAAATGAGAGCTGTTTATGGAGGGTAAGACATTCTGCATTCTTCTGTATAATCTGATTCCCATCAACGCTATAATCCCCCGGTGGTCCCACTCCCTTCAAAAATTCTTGTTGCATTTGTTCCTTGTATGCGTTTTATGGTGTGGTGGGAAAAACATATGGCAGTTTTAGACATTCTCCGTTCTTGTTTCTTGTTTCATCCTGTTCCGTGTAAAACTTTTTTTTTAAGAAAAAACATATTACAGTTTTAGACAGTTCCTTTCTGTGATTTCTTTTAGTGATGTAACTGCTAACTTCTGTAAGTATTCTCGTTATTCAGGTTTGCTGCAGCTCTGAAAAACATGAAAGTGTGGGTAATGAATGTAGTTCCGATTGACTCTCCAGATACGCTGGCTATAATCTATGAGCGTGGCTTATTTGGAATTTATCATGATTGGTGTGAATCATTCAATACCTATCCTAGATCTTATGATCTTCTCCATGCCGATTACCTGTTCTCTAAGACTAAAGAAAGGTAAGTTCGGTGATCATGAAAATTGTCGACTTTGAAATCTCCTGATTCCTCTTGTGTAACTAACACTTTACTCGATCCAGATGCAATGTAGTAGCGGTGATGGCAGAAGTTGATCGGATCATGAGACCTAAAGGTTATTTGATCGTAAGGGACAATGTTGAAAGTACAGGTGAGATAGAGAGTATCGCTAAATCTCTACACTGGGATATTCGATTTAAGTATTCAAATGGCAACGAGGGATTACTCTGTATTCAGAAGACATTCTGGCGTCCAATCGAGAAAGAAACCATTGTGTCAGCCATTGCTTGAGTAGAATGCTTTAACACCAAAAAGTCAAGGGATGCACCCCTTATTTATTTATTTTTTGAATATACTTATGACACCCACATTCCCAGATTGAAGGATGTCACCTGTCCTTTATTTATGTAGTTTCTTTTATAAATTCTTAGGATGTGTTGTAGCTTCCCTGGTGAGGTTTACCCTTTTCATATATTCACACCCCTAGATTTTGTTGATCAGAACTTTTTATAGAAGTTTGCTTTGTAGAAACCAAACTAATGTGACTACAACAAAATGCATAGAAATCTAGGAATCACCGTTTGGGCAGGGAATAAATGACACGTCACTAGAGATGCACTTTAGGTATACAAGAGTGCGGTAAAAACAAGTCCTCCAAATACAAAACAGAGACACATGAACATGAAATCATCAACGCCCATCTGCTTTAGTAAGGTATCATATCCAGATGAATTGTTAGTACTGGCACCCCCATGTTCATCAGGCACATGAACAAGCAAGTATTCAGTTTCTTCTGCCACGGCATCTCCACCCTTCACCCAAGGATGCCTTTCCATTGCAATCAAGCCCTCCAATTCCATTGCTACTTCCTTCATAGTTGGTCTTTCCTCTCCGTTCACTCTAACATACCGCCTTGCCAGAAAAGCAACTTCCTTCAACTGTTCAGCATCCTTCTTATGATCTAACAATTGCCTATACAATTTCCCATAAACGACCAACGGGGGTTGGTCCGAGTAGTAAGCGGCTCGGTATCGCTTAAGCGAGGTCTCGAGTTCGAGCCTTGGCGTACGCAGAAAATCCCCGTTAGGAGACTCACCCACCATAGCCAGGTGCGCGACGCGGGTTGGATCCGGATGAAGTCAGGGAAAAGCTCCGGTGAACCGGGTGGGCAACAAAAAAAAAATCCCATAAACAGTCTTCTTTTATTGAAGACACAAAGTACACAGCCAAATTTCGCTGCTGTATTCAACTGCTTTATTTCCCATCAGTAGCTCTACAAGCACAACCCCAAAGCTATAAACATCACTCCTCTCATTTAACTGACCTGTGTGGAGATACTCTGGATCCAGTTATCCAAGTGTGCCTTGTACCACTCTGGTAACTTGAGCTTCATCGAGCGGAACAAGACTTGAAGCTCCAAAATCAGACACCTTTGCTCTATGATTGTGGTCCAGTAACATGTGGTTAGACTTTATATCCCGATGAATAATCGGAATAGAAGCTGCAGAGTGTAAGTATGAAACGGCCTCAGCAGTTTCTGCAGCTATCCTTAATCGAGTCTCCCATGAGAAAGAGCAATCATTCTTTGATGGGTCAATGTGGTCGAGAAGGGTGCCATTGTCCACAAATCAAACACTAACATACCGTACCTTATAAAAGAAGACCAAAACATTTTATAATAAGTACAAGAGGGATTCAAAACTAAATATAGACATATCATATGTCACTTAATGGCTATTTAAAATATTTCCAAACACTAAATATAGATATAATTTTTTACAAAAATTCAAAACTTGATTCACAGCACAATGAAAGACTAGTCTGTTTTGCCAAATCAAAAAGGGGTGCGGTTCATGGAAAATGCTCATATGGTAGCTGACTATGCATTGAAGCGTGAGGTCCTGGGCCTGGGGTAGACCCACTCTCATGGGTCAGGCCAGCCCAGCAGAGTGGAATTTTAAACGGCGTATTGACGATAACACTAACTTAAACGTCGACCCGTTTCATCCTAAATGGGTCCGTGGCTATTGTAGGATTCCGTACAAGAGACTTTGACCGTTTATTATGATAATGCAGTATATTCGATGTATTTGTCTAACATGGAAATATCGAAACCTGTATATATGAGTGTGCCTTGTAGCTGATTGGATTGTTCTCAAGTTTTAATTTTAGGTGTAAATTATGAATTTGGGATGAATTGCGTTGCTTAATTAAGTGGGACATATTCCATGGTAACTAAATCTGACTCGGGATTGAAAAGCATGCAAGACCCGGTATCAATGATGTGGTGATTGGTGGATGGGATTGGATTGGATTGGATTTAAGAGCACAAATTGGAATTGGTTTATGTCGATGATGAATTGACGATGAGCTCAGGCTAAAGGTATACGAGCACTTAATTAAGTGACCCGGATCCATCTGAAAAAAGAAAGTCCCGAATTAAGACATATGAGCACAGCGGGACACATGGCCTTTTTGAATCGTGGAAAGTGTGGAGAAATCCAACCCAAAGCACGCACTTTATAATAAGAATATGGCAGTCTGTAAAACGAGATATAATAGAGGGAATGAATCGTTTGAATTCCAGTTCCACCAGGCGACCACGCAACAGCACAGACTAAAATAGCAGTATTGGATTAGATTGGATGCGTCCTGTAATTAGTGTTAGTCTAGTGGTAAAGAATTTGCCAAGACTTGTTATCTTACAGCTGTGCAAAAGGGGGGAAGAGAACAAAGGGTTATTATATTCGTGGCACGTCATAATCAATGTGACCAGAAATAAAATACCACATTTGGGGTAAGATGGTGGATCAAATTCGAGGAGTTTTTTGTTTTCTTTACGGTTACTAATGTGTGTTCTTTAAGAAAATATATTTCCAGTCATACTAGTCGATCAGGAGAGGAGAGCGTGTTAATCTTGAAGTTTCACATGCTCTTTTTCTTTGATAAGATGAAAAGGAATTTAGATAGAACAACAGGGGCAACGAAAGTCAGGCAGAAGAATGAATTTCATGGGCATGTGAGGAAACGGACGGGTTTTGAAGGTTCCAATTTTAAGAAAGCGAGAGGAGCAATGTGAATGGAATGAGGGTTGGCTAATAGACGACCCAGACCGAGGAGTCGATGTTTATCCACTCAAGGCTTCCGAAGTCGCGATCGTTTGACGATAGAGATGAAAAGTAGAAATCAGAAGAAAAGGAAATTAAGAAAGGGAGATACTCCAGCTGGTGGGCACGAAAAGTCGCGTTACCCGATTTGGTCGCTGGTATGTTGTTATTGGGATTATTGCGTTACATATGACGAAGCCGTCGCAGGGGAGTGAGCAACGAAGTTAAAATATGACACTATGTTGGAATTAAGTAAAGCAGTGGAATAATCGAGTAATACAGAATAGCTGTCAACGTTGGGAGTGGATATTGAAATTTAGTGTGTGGGGCCTGGGGCGGCCTACATTGAGTAGGTTGTGCGAGCGATAAGTGAAGTGATGCACGTGTGCTTATGCGGCTTCAACAACACGTGCATCACTCCCCCCTGTGCTTGAGAATCGGGCGTTCACATTCTAGTTTTCTCCTCCTTTGCATTTTATTTCACTCTCTTCACCTTACACTTACACCATTGCATTTATAATCTACACTACATACAACCCTCTACATTAATATAATGGCCTATTTGACACGGCTTGGTTCAGCTGGCAAATCATGTGTTCACCCATACCACCTTACCAAAGACACCCCCCCCCCCCACACACACACACACAAAATAAAACAAAGATTTCTGCATTGCCAATTCACCATGGCATGAAACATGTGCCCGGATGGTGTTGGATTTCTATTTTTCTTTAGTCAGTTCACACTTCCTTCTTCTGAGGACCTTCCATTCCTAGAAAAGTTGGAAAAAGTGGGAAGAGGATCCTTTTCGGTTGGTTTATGGTGAAACAGTTCGAGGTTTCAAGTAATAACCCAAATTAGTGGTTGTGGCTGTTTAAGAAAATGAACGTTAAGTATGTGGGTTATCGTCAGATTTGATGACTCCATTCATCCATGCATTGATTGATCCATGGGATATATACTATCAAAAAAATAAGTCAACACTAAAGACGATTTAGATGTATTCTTTTTATGATTATTAAAAAAAGAGGCAAAAACAAGAAAGAGAAGTTGGCAGCAGAGAAGAAGCCGCTTATTTTTTTCTTCGTTCACATTGTCTTAGTGCGCTTGACTTACATTAGTCGATTATTTCTCAAAATAATCCGTAATTAACCATTACATCACTACTTGTAACACCATACCCAAATATCCCAAGAGCACCCAAATCTCTCATTCACCCCAAGATCGCATCCTACGTGTCACAGGACCAAGGGATTTCGGTTTTCGACGTTTCTCCTTTATTTTCAATGTTCGGGGCCCCATCCAGCATCCAGCATCCAGCATCCAGCTCTACTAATAAGCAAAGGCCTCACCCTGAAATCCATTTTCATCGAAGAAAGAGTTAGAGGCAGAGGAAGAGCTACGGGCACAGAGGGTGACGAAGCTGCGCTGAAGTCTAAAAGGGACGATGGTGGTTTTAGCAGAGACAGAGCAACAGAAGGCCGTGATTGCGAAGAAGGAGACACCGCTCAAGATCAATGCGACGGTGATTCCTGCACGGAGGAAATCTGTGAAGCGAATGATGTTCGAGGCGGTGGTGAAATTTATTGCTGGCTGCATTTCCCCTCAACGAAACCCAGACGAACAGAACGACGCCTACATCAAACCCAATTCAATAGTCTGCCTACCCTGCACAACAGACATCAAACGCATATACCCGTATGGATCACCGTTGAACTAGCCGTGATTATTCATCTTTCATTGTAGCTAACCATGAGAGTCATTGTCTTCACCTGGGTTTTCATTTAGGAAGGAGCCAACTTTTAGATTCTTGATTTTCTTTCCACGTTGTATTTATCCATCCGCTTTTCGTATTCGATATATACTTAAATTTTGTATTCTGCTATTTTGGGTCTCGTGTTATGATTTAACATGACTCTGATTTAACCCGACCACCCGCTTGGTCGGGTTGATCAGTGACTCTGATTCGAATACCAGAGTCAAAGAAGCTAAAGATATGTTATATATCGCCGTAAATATATTAATTAGATAAACTGTTGTCTGCTTTTGAAGGGCGAACAGTTAGCTTCTGAAGGAGCAAAAGATTGGTAGAAAAACAGAGCACATGATGGTATACTTTAAAGGGCAAACACGTATACATATATTCGGAATCTTAGGGTAGGGAATGGGGAAATCGCATAGTTTAGGAAGAATCCCTTAGTTCGTCTATGATGAAGCATCTAGCTCTACGATTTAGAAAAAAATGGGACGTGGATTTTCAGCAGAGGGTTTAGTCCTCTATTAAGTTGTCTTCCGGTTTGTGTGTTGCTCTGGAGTTGCTTCTGTTTGTGGGTGTCAGCAGTGACGCCGGCACATCGGAAAATGAAGACAGTGACGGCGAAGACGACGAATAAAATATAATAATAATAATTTATATTTTAGAGAGAGAATTGGAAAACTGGCTGAGGAAATAGCAGAGCAGCAATCCGCCAGTATCAGATGGGCTTGTCATCAACTTTGCTTACTTTCATGGGTCCTCGAGATTCACACGCAAGGGTGTTTGTGTTTTCAGGTTTTCACTAGTGACTTTCGCTTCCTTGCTTTCACGCCTCATTAATATTCTCCCAAGTACTCCCTCTTATGCTATATTTTTCAATGCTCAGAAAATATATTTCTCCAAAATCGGATTTGTTCCTCTCTACTAATGACCTTGGAAATTTCCTCATTTATAAATATGAACGCTGATACATCTTGCTATATATTCAGAAACAACACTCTTTGTAGGAATATTATGCACTTTCCTTTATTTCCCAAGCTGCCCTGTTCACTTTTGGGAGGGCAAAAAAGGCAAATTTCGTAGTCTGACCGTTCTTGAATTCCATAGTTGAGGGCTAATCCCTACGTTGATCGCAGTTGAAGTGCCTCCTTGATTACTCCTAAAATGGAAGCCCAATAGAGGGAAAATGATACATACTATATATATACTTGTTTCTCTTCCAAGATCCCTGCTTTTTATACGAAAATTCTCATCATATTCTATGAAATCGGTTAATTAGCAGCAGGCAACTAGCTCTTTAAAAGTTATCGCTGTAAAGAATAAAGTATAAATGGAGTTGGTAGTGGAAAAAAATATATTCGTCCAAGTTGTTTTCCGATTTACAAGGAAATAATGTGTGGACAAGGCAATGTGGGTTGGGAGTAAGAAAAATGCAGTGACTCGGTCTCAGTTTCACACTTGGTGAGGGTGGTCCCGCGAGATTATACATGATGGATCTTCATACGATTTCATGGACTAATTAAGCTAATAAAGGGAATGCATGACCCCAATAGTGGAATTAGTAGTTGGGGACACAATGATCTTCCTAAGTTATGATCTCAGAGAGATTCGGATCATGAAACTAAATCCGAATGAATCCGGTCAGAATGCGACTTTCAGGCTAATGTTTTCAACCGCATCCCCCATCCCAAAACATCACTATCTCACCTTTTTGACCTCCTTTTTTTGGGCGTGCTCTCATGGAAAATTCATCCAATCTCTCAAATTTTGATCAATATAATAACCCATTACTCTAAACAGAATAACCAAGTTGATGGAAAGAGAAGGGCACACGCACATTAATTCGTATCACTCGTCAGTATAAAAAAACATTTAAATAAAGTTAATATATATAATGAGTTAAAATGAAAGCTGTTTATTGTAACGATCATGGATTAGGAAATTATTCAGATAATAAATTCTTATGACGCAAGGCTCTGGAAAACTATACACGTGTCTACTAAACAACGTACTGTAGAGATTGAAGCAATAAATATGAAGAAATCGAGGCAAATCATCGAAAGGGGGAAGAGCAACCCATTCACAGTTCACGCACAGGAAAAAAAAAACAGAGAGAGAGAGCAAAGGAGTTTGTGGGGGAATTAATGATGTACATCAATATTATCACTTGACTGGACTGGAATATTAAAAATTAGGAACAATGATAAATAAGGAATAGTAACAGGGTGAAAGTATAACGACGGATAGAGTGGGACCGGGGAGCGCTCTTGAAGGGGGACTGGCACACGTGGCAGCCTTAAGGCTTAAGTTTTTGGAAGCAGACGCGTGGGACTGGGTGTTGTTGGGATTGGGAGAGTCGTAATCGGCATAGCTGGATTCCTTGGAACAAGCCCTTCTCCACGAAAGAACACTAGACACCCCACCCCGATTTTCCTTGATCCCTTTCAATTCAATTTTTGTTCATTCTTTGGTCATGAGCTTAACAAGACTGCAGGTCCAACCACAGAGGTGGTCGGCATCCTCCTTAAAACCATTTGAAATAGTAATGCCAACCAGCTGTATTCATCCTTCCTTCTCTTGCTTTTAATTTATGCCACGGTAATAATCGCTCTTTTGGATTGAGACAGGCCAGACACGCTTTGGAGTTTGGAGATCTCTGATGGATCGGATAGAGGAATTAATAGGCTGTTATTGTTGGGCTGCTGTGAATGAATGCGCCAATCAATTCCAATGAAGGACAGTATTTTTCAACACTTGGGGATATAGTAAAGATTTTCCCGGCAGATTAAAGGAGGTTGATAATAATCTCAGGGTTACATGATCTCATATATAGCAATCATAATCGCATCCACAAGGTGGGGGGTCAGGGCTGTGTTCCTAATTACTCGTATAGTGGATATATAACAAGGCACAGTCTCAGGCCACGTCACAAAATTTATTGAGCGGCCAAGGTTGGAAGGCCAGCTTGCATCCAGATCCTCGTCAAGTGATTCCACGACTTGGTCCCCTACTTGCCCGTCTGACGTTAAGGTGCACTCCATCTCGTGGTTTAATAAGTTGCATGCCTCGTGTTTTCTAAGGTTTAATGTTTGTCTATGCCTCAGTGAGTAGCCAGCCAGAGACGACGCCACATTCACAAAAGAGGTCCCTCCTATGCTTATGAAACGGATTTAATTATTGTATCTCTTCAATTAAGGCTCCCTCCCTCTATTGTACTACAATTAAAACATATTATAACTATCATTAAAAAGGGAGTGAGATTTTTTTTTTTTTTTTAAATATGGTATGACGAAACTGGCCAGATTAAATCATTCAAGTGGTGGGGACAGAAGAATTTATTGGGTTTGGTTAGGTTAGATTCTGGTACAAGATCATCAGCTTGAGCTTCTTAGGAGACAGCACACTCGTTGAGAAAGGACTTTAAGAGGGGACCAAATCTAGATCCCATTTCCGAATAACTTCATTGGCGCCCGCCCAGCCCAACCAAATCCTTGTTTTCTCCGACATTCCTGATCCCAACTGACTGCTTCCTTGGGCTTGGGAGTGCCAATCTTAGCTTTTACCTCTTACCTCTTACTACATGTTGATCTCCTTGTTTTAGAATATGACTCCAGTTACAACTTTTGAGTCCCAAATTAAACTTTCGTCGTGATTAAAAGTTTCATTTGATTTGTATCTTATTTCCAATTCTGCGCCTAAATTTCTTTTCGCTTTCTCAAAAAACAACATAGTTAGGCGGTGCTTAGCACCAGATGATGAAATTTCAAGTCTGTTGAAGGCTTGGCTTGGCTTGGCATTAATAATTTAGAAAAGAGTAGCGCTAAAAACCAAAGGGTTGTATAGTGGGAAACCGTGTCCGCATCGTGCCTAATAAGTACGTATGTTTTGAACTGAAGAGTTGAATTTGCGTGTAGAAGACAAGAAAGCGAAAGGGTTTACTAATTTGGACGTAATTGGGCTATAATTGATGCTGGTCATGTGCGAAGGCGATTGCGTTTTGTTAGTGGAGAAAACGGCAGCAAACTGTAAAAGAAGAAAAGATCAGAAACGGTGAAAGTGGGGTTTCGCCAACAAAAGATTGATAATTACTCGTAATAAGCAAGAGGAAATAGATGACGACAGTATATTGCTTAATTACCCCGCAACCAACATGGAGTGATATTGCGATTATCGATAAAAGCGATTCCAACGAGGTATTGATGACGCCTTGCAATGACGTCATCACGGACTTTGGTGCCATGAATGGGGACGCATTGTATTCATGGATAAAAACGTGGTCTTCCCAGAAATAAAAATTTACTTTACAACAGGGCACATGACAAGGTGACGAGGGAACTTTGCAATATTAAAATGAAAAAGAGAGATGATGCAAGTGGGGTGGAATCTTCGATGGGATTTGTGGGAACGGGGAGAGTGAGAGAGGTAGGGCCAGAAGCTGTCTGCTAACTTTAAAAGGGGGGAATCAGGGCAGCAGGAGGAGACAAACGAAAAGGAAGCGAGCCAGCATGGGCGGAAGAAGAGACGGTGACGAAATGGCGGGAAAAGCCGCAGGGCGAGGCGGCAGCAAAGCAGAAGAAAGTGAAGCCGCAACTAGGCCTTCCAAGGCGTTCCTTCCTCCCAAAAGAGGCGCCATCATCAACAGGATTGCTGCAGACATTTGGAATTGGAATGCTGCCTCCTCTACTCAATCCCCACCTTGATCTTTCTCTCTTTACTAATTTAAATTGATATCACTCGTATCTAGTTCATTTCTGTCCTCCCTCAGATTCGCCACTACTATTTGTAATGTCTATGCTATCTAATTAATGTCTATGCTTATGTTTCTTGTATTTTCTCTTACCTGTCTCTTCCTTTCATCTTTGTTTCCAACGCAATTCGCCTTATCAATACTACCCATAATTATAAATTATCTTATGATCAATCTCTCCTTCACTCCCATTTAGCCCTCGGACGCGTTCATCCCCCCCTCGTCCTTATTTATTTATTTATTTATTTATTTTTATACAATACCTCATCCTTATCTTATTTACGTACGGCAAAACCTACCTAGCGCAGCTCCTTTTTTGTTTTGGGCCTTGCGATAGGCCCAAAATGAATGCAGATCCCTCATTGGGCCGCACGGGACCCACCCTGACGTCTCTACGCACTCGTAAGGCCACCATGTGCGTAGCCGTCGGCCAACGGAACCCATCCCCGGGCAACCCAATTCAAACGTCTCCCAGTCTGAAAACCCCAACTTTCACTTCTTTTAATTTAAAGCACAGCTTTTGATGCCATATAATGAAACCCCCTCTCCTTCTTCTCCTCCTTCGCCCGCATAGCCTCTGTTTTCATTTCACCCCTGTTCCAGACAATGGGTTGTTGCATTAGCAAATGCAGACCCGACCAGCATCCCCTTCCTCTGCCCGACTTCAATCATTTCCAAGACAAGCCTGTCATCCCAATTTCAAACAAAACCTCACCTTCTCCCCCTTCTCCTTCCTCTTCCGCCTCTTCCTTCACCTACCCTGCTTTTTCTAACACCACCATCAGCTCCGCTTCTTCCTTGTCCAGCGCGTCTTCCTCATCCGCATTAACGTCCAAGGACAGGTCATTCTCTAATGACTTCTTGTGGTCCTGTTACAAGGATAACCCCCACATTGTTCGCATCAATTCACTCAAGGAAGCTTCTTTTTCCCTGGTTCCCACTAAAGCTCACCTTAACAAAACAAACCACCCATCAACGGCTATATCCGGGTTGAACCCGCCACAGAAGAGTGTCGGGCCTTCTTCCGTGCCGCTGAAGAGAGTGCGATCAAGCTCCCCGGCCAATCTGGCCAGACAGAAGAGTTTCAGGAAGGAACCAGAGAGACCTAATTCTCCATGCAGCGTACCCAATAGAATGCTGAGGTCACCCTCGCCGAGCCGTAGATTTGATGGAGGCAGTAATAATAAGAACCTCCCAAAGCGAATGATAAGTCCGATGGCTAATTGCGAAGCACATCCTCAGTCTGTTTCGTCGTTGATACGGAGGGAGAGCAAGAGAGCAGCGAGCCCAAAGCAGAGTTTGCAGGGTCTGAGGCGGAGAGAGGATTGCGGTGTCAAGATTGAGGAAACGATGGTGAAAGAGGCGGAGTTTAAGCATGAGATGGAGTCAGGGATGGCCACGATGGAGGACAATCACAATCCTCACATTTCCCTGGACTGTTTCATCTTCTTGTAGATAGCTGTGAGCATCTCGTCTCCCGCCGCTGCATAGTTCATATATTTTTTTTTTGGTGTTCATAGTTTTTTTTTGTTACAATTTGGTGTTCATGGTTTTTTTTTGTTGCCCACCCGGTTCACTGGAGCTTTGCCCTGACTACATCCGGATCCGACCCGCGTCGCGCACCTGGCTAT
The DNA here is from genome assembly GCA_037074615.1 of Leucaena leucocephala. Taxonomy (NCBI): domain Eukaryota; kingdom Viridiplantae; phylum Streptophyta; class Magnoliopsida; order Fabales; family Fabaceae; genus Leucaena; species Leucaena leucocephala. The sequence continues at coordinate 1,522,280 of CM073517.1, read as the reverse complement.
GGTGGGTGAGTCTCCCAATGGGGATTTTCTGCGTACGCCAAGGCTCGAACTCGAGACCTCGCTTAAGCGATACCGAGCCGCTTATCACTCGGACCAACCCCCGTTAGTATTTGGTGTTCATGGTTGAAACTTGAAAGCTACAATTTTTTGTTGTAGGGATTGCTAATTTTTTTTTTTAAAAAAAAGCAACAATGATTCGTTTTAGGGCTTGTTCAGTCATATTTATGGATTAAATCCACGTGAGTGGGAGTTTGGAAGGTTGATGGAGTCGTGTTTGCAGATATAATTGAGATTGAATGCATGTTTTTTTTTGGGTACAATGAATGCATGCTTGTTGGTTTCTAATATAATATGATGATTAGGGAAGCGCCCGATTGAGTTTAGCTTTGGTTTGGGTCTGGGGATGGAATGCTAATCAATTGTAGTACGCGTGACTTTGATTCGTGAGGCCCAACATACTTACTTGGATATCCTTTATCTTCTGCAATGCCCAAAATTAGTTGGATATTGGGCCTTCAAGCCCATTGCATGCCCTAAAACAGATTTATTGTTCAATAATCAAAGCCCCAGTGTATAGTTCCTCTCATATTTCTATTATATCCACCAAAAAAACATTTCTATCATATAAAAAACAGTAATATAAAAATACTCATATTATTTCAAGCACACCACACAACATGCCAAGTAATATTATTTTTATTTCCATTTCCATTCGCATTCTCGTTTATCTTTTTCTTCTTTCATGATTCATTCCATCTTAGATCTCATAGATGTATTACACACAAAGACGGCATCGATATTGATTCAAATTAATCGGTCCAGGTTTGTTTCCAAAAATCTTTATGAATCTTTCTTCATATGCGGGATTGATGTCGGAGTCATTCCAAACGGGAATCAAACAAGGAGGGACGGATCGATTCGACCTATAAAGTCACACCCCGTATACACGTTTCAACCTCTATGATTTGCTCTTGGCATACAAAGCGACAGCTGAAATGAACCCGAATGGCTTCAGTTGTTCAATTGATTACCAGTCCCGCACTGTATCTCTTGATATATCTTTCCATTGTACAGTCTGATTCCGTAAGGTCTTGTAACAAGGATCAACTTAATGAATGGAGTAGAATACAAGGGTTAATTGGCATTAATTTGGAAAAGGTTCGTGAGTAGAATCATGTATATATACAGAAGACATCAGTGATCGCGGCCCTCTAATTCACAGCAGTTGGATATATTTGAGGAAGTCGAGGTTGAATAACCAACAAATATTTGTTTGAAAATGAAAGGGAAAGGGAAAGGGAGGGAGGATTAACAAGTGATGAGATTTGGATGGGATGAGAAATGAATCAAATGATGTTTGGGGAAAGCAAATGAATGTGGAAGCATGTCGGCCAGTAGTAATATCCCCATCCCATCAATCTCTTTAATATTAATTACTTCCTGTTATTGCCACAACAAACAAATTGGTTCATGATTTTGTTGAAGGTGCTCATGGCAATGCTTTTGTTGAAATAATCTTCTGCAGTTTTACGCACTCTTGGCTCACGAGCACCAATCGTACGCGGTGGAGATTTTATCGACTATTTTACGGCTTTGTTTCTTGGAGCTTTATTAATGTTAGGGTTTCTAAATTGCATGATACGATGTGTATTCTCTAGCCAAACTCTGTCGTTCTCATCATAATGTTACTCTTATTACTTTCGATTCCCTTACCCCTGACCACTCGCTCCTTCACATGAAACATGTAAAGGGTTCACTATATATATATATATATATTAAAAGAGCAACCCAAAAAAGAATGTTATCTCCAAATTGCCCAATATTACTACATAAAACCACTTGATTTTAAATCTTTAAATACAACGTACCACAGCGTCTGACCTCGGCACTGTGCCTGATGATCTGAATTTGCCACCTTATCTTTTGGCCCTGCATCTTATACCAAAGATTGACCTCCGAAGAAACAACCCCCCCTTTTTCTATAAAGTTAATGATGCGTGCTTTCTCTTTTGCAGTATGTTAAGCTTACGTCATATCCCCATCGCCATGCTTTTTGGTGCATAATCTTAGGATCTTTATGGCATTTTTTTTTGTTGCCCACCCGGTTCACCGGAGCTTTGCCCCGACTACATCCGGATTCGACCCGCGTCGCGCACCTGGCTATGGTGGGTGAGTCTCCCAACGGGAATTTTTTGCGTACGCCAAGGCTCGAACTCGAGATCTCGCTTAAGCGATACCGAGCCGCTTACCACTCGGACTAACCCCGTTGATGGATCTCTATGGCATTTGAGCCTCTGCACAAGTCGCGCCTAACATCCAATATATATATATTATAATACTGTACAGCACAATTTAGCCCTTGCTTTATTTTAAAAATAAATAAAGAAATCTCTATTTATTTATTTATGTTTCAGAACAATTGATTCCTTCAAAGATTTCCTTGTGGAGATTTGCCATTGGCATGTAGATCTCCCCTCTATATAAATAAGTGCCATGCCTTTTGGTGGTCTATCACACAACACATCCTCCCATTTCTTTCTGAGCGAGCGGTGGATTCGCGCGGTAATAAGATAATCCATCGGGGGTTGGGACGCAATCCCATGTTTCAAGGAGCTTCATGTGGCAGAAGGAGGGCGTGGCGGAGGCTCAGGGAGAGCTGGAAGCGCCACTGATTGACCTGGACGGCTTCATGAGAGGCGACGAAGACGCCACCCGGCATACGGCGGAGCTAGTAAGGCAAGCTTGCCTGAGGCACGGCTTCTTCCAGGTGATCAACCATGGAATTGATCCGCGTCTCATCCATGAGGCCTATCAACAACTGGACGCTTTCTTCAAGCTCCCACTCGACAGGAAATTAAGCATTCCCAAGACTGCTGGCACCATGCGGGGCTATTCTGGTGTCCATGCTCATCGTTTTTCCTGCAACCTCCCGTGGAAGGAGACCCTCTCTTTTCCCTTCCACCAAACGGATGCCTCACAACCTCTTGTCTCTAACTTCTTTACTTCTAACATAGGACATGATTTTCAACATGCTGGGTAAGACCAACGTATAATAACGAATTAAATTAATTAATTCATTATTTATATATGTATATGTTGGGAAGCGCAGGATGGTGTTTCAGAAGTACTGTGAAGAAATGAAGGTGTTAGGGCTGAGGCTGATGGAGCTGCTGGGAATAAGGTTGGGGTTGGAGAGGGGCCATTACAGTGAGTTTTTTGAAGATGGAGAGTGTATAATGAGATGCAACTATTACCCGCCATGTAAAGAGCCTGGTCTTGTGCTTGGCAAGGGACCGCATTGCGACCCAACTTTTTTTTTTAGTTAAACACCTGATTTATCTATCAGAGCTTTGCCCCTACTATATCCGGATTCAATTCACGTCGCGCAGCTGGTTATAGTAGTTGAATCTCTAAATAGAAATTTTTTACATACGCTAAAACTCGAATTCAAGACTTAGCTTAAACGATATCAAGCCGCTTGTCGTTTGGACCATTAACTATACTTCATCAGGATAATGTTGGAGGGCTCGATGTTTTTACAGATAACAAATGGCAGAGGGTTCCTCCTCGTCTGCAAGCTTTTGTTGTCAATATTGGCGATACCTTTTTGGTAAATATCTTCTTCTTTTTTTCCTTCTCCATTCTTCATACATACATTCAATGACTGCTTATCATTTGTCAATCTCTCTTCTACTTGCGGCATCGTCTTGAAAAAAGTTTAAAACTTAATAGATTTCCATATGCAGAGATTTAGTCGAAGGCGGAGTTGAGTTCCCTGTCTATTTCTTTTAATCTGGCTAGCTAGCTAGTGTGTTAGATAAATTACACATTAAAAATATAATTGGTAGTCGAATATAATATTCTTGTCAACGTTAAAAAAGTAAAGAAAGACCACACGTTTGAGATTCCCCTCCATGTAGTGTTTCTTTTTTATTACCATGCTTCATAAAAGCACGGTAATAATTTCACAAAATTTTTATTTGGCCCCCTAATTTTTTAATTCAGTCCTTATGATGAAATCTTCGTTGATATGCTATTCTTAGATCCTATATTTATATTGATAATTCATATATACCCAATGCTGTTAATTTATCCCTATCACTTATAGTAGATCCGGATTCAATTCACGTCGCGCAGCTGGTTATAGTAGTTGAATCTTTTGAATGATGTTGTCACATATGAATCTCGTCTTATTTTACTCTATTATATATATATATTTATTTATTTTCACAACATATATCACACACAAACACACTCAAAATGTCAAATCCGGCCGGCCATACAAAATTAATCATGTTAAGTCATGTGGATTAATAATTATAATCTTGTGAAATTGATTTCACAGAGGAATAAAGCCAGGGAATCTGGGTGAAGTGGTTGTTTCATAATGCTAAAATATTTTCAAATATAAAGATGTACAGTGATTTGTAGAGTTGTTCATCCATAGAGAAGCTAGGTGCATTATGTTGTGTGGTTCAGATTAGAATTTGATAGTGTCAAGAGGACAGGGTGTGTATGAAGAATTGACAGAAGGGATTGGATATAGAGGACATTTATACGTATATGAATGAGAGAGTAATAGTATTGATGCGAGGTTCAATAGGACAAAGGGGTTATTGCATGCTTCTGGCTCTGTGTGTGTGTGTATATACAAGAGAAGTGAATTTAATTATACATATATATATAATATAAGTAAATTTGTTGGATATATGTGTAGGCACTATCAAACGGGAGATACAAGAGTTGCGGACACAGGGCAGTGGTGAAAAGGTACAAGGAGAGGAGGTCCATGGCCGTCTTTGTGTGCCCCAAACGAGACGAGCTCGTGAGAGCCCATGACGATGTGGTGGTCAGCGACGGCACCAGATTCTACCCCGACTTCACTTGGTCCGATCTCCTCCTCTTCACTCAGTCCTTCCACAGAGCCGACCGCTCCACCCTCCGCCACTGCACCCGCTGGCTCCTCTCCTCCAAACCCTCCTCTTAACCCTTCCTATATCCCTCTTCATCCCTGTCCCCATGTTATATATATATATATATATATGAGGAACCATGCTTGTTTAATTTAATTATAAGACCAATTATGCATTAATATGAATCTTCATTCATCTCCGAGTTCTCAGCTTCAACAACTTGGCAATACCAAAATATAAAAAGGATGCTGATATATACAAGTAAAGAAATTACATATCATCCCATTATAATCTATCTATCTATCTATGTGATAAGGATTTCGATCAGAACTGGTTTCCCTTTCAATCAGATTTTCACCCCCCATGTTGAGGGTCCATGCGCACGTGGATTGAATTAAGGAAAAATAGCCAAGACCATGGAGACAAATAAAGTAAAAATACAACAGCCCTGGTGGTGGGGAATGAGGACAATGAAAAAGACAGAGAAAACACAAACTGTTTCCCAAGTCACCATGGTTATAATTTTGTTTTGGAAATGAGTGATAAAATTTTCATGAAGCTCCTCCCATACACTGGATGTGTATTTGCAGCTGGGTGGGAGAATATCACTCGTCAGATCACATTTCATTCTTGATTCCGTGCTTGTGCTACCAATTTGATTAATGAGAATTCAATTCCGATATCGTTAATAAAAGATCAGAAGGAAGGAAAGCTTAAGGGAGAGGATAGGAAATATTGGGTGGGAATGAAGGGCCGGGTTGCAGAGGATCCATATTGATGTATCCTGTCTCTTGTTGGGTACCAAACAGATCTATTTGATCATGTGGCCTTTCATTAGGTGAAACGTGTTGCTTTCATTCGCCCACATAAGTCCAGAGAGGCTAAGCAAATGCCAATATTGGGCCCTTCTCATCATCTGGTTTTAGTTTTCCACAAGAACAGAATCATGAAATTTAATCTACCCTTTCCAGGCATGATCTTGTCATTTACTTGCAATTAATTTTGGCTGTCTCAGTTCTTCTGTTTTCTTGTATTTGTAATTCATTTTCACTGTCATAATTGTCTCCATTCTGATTTGCTACGTTTCTCTTTCTAGTTAAATCGTATACTACTCTCTCTTGTTTTAACAGTTGAACTGTTATCGCTGCAGAGAAATACTCTCTTGAACCTGATGAGTATATTGAGAATGAGAACGTTATATATATAGCGAGATCCGAATTCAGTGATGGTCGTGTTATGAAAAGGAAATCCCAAACAATTCTTCGAGCGTAGTTTTGTGTTTACCCTCTCTTTAATTTTTCTGAAATTGTTCTATAAAATCTTGATAAGCATTGATATTGATGGATGCAGAGACACAATTAATCCCATGCAGAGACAATTATTTCCATGAATTTCCCGAAAGAAGAGTATATTCTATGTGGGACTGATATTCTCATACAGACAACACATTAATATTGCTTCAGGCCTTTCATCATGGGTTACTTTTGCTGCTTCTTTTTTTTTTTTTTTTGGGTATATTATTACAGGTTACCTTTCGTAAGAAAGTAACTAAAAGTAATCTATGTTTTTTTCCCCAGTTTGCCTTTAATTAAATTCAAAAAATTATCATCAACCCTTTTTAAGGATAGAAAGTCAACACAAGTTTTCCAATACAACGACGTTTGTAAGAAAACAAATTTTAATGCACCATAGAGTAGTAGTCTACTATAACTTGATTTCTAAAGACATGCTTGGATCTGTGCCTAGGAATTTGAGCTTGGAAATAGTTCAACAATTTAAAACAGATTTTAAGGAACATTGGGATCAAGAGGATATTTGATACACCAATATTTTTATAAATTTATTCTTATTATTTTTGTAATTTATTATTATTATTTTAATTTTTAATTGTATTATCAAGAGGATATTTGATACACCAATATTTTTATAAATTTATTCTTATTATTTTTGTAATTTATTATTATTATTTTAATTTTTAATTGTATTATTTATGTATCAGTTAAATTATTGTGACTTATATTAAATTAATGTTTAAAAGGAATATAATTATCATATTTTTATTATTTTTTAAAATAATTAATTTTAAAATAAAATATATTATATTATTATAATTTATACTTTAGGTGATAAATTGAAAATTGCAAATAATTATAATTTCAGAAATAGGACGTATAGGCAAAACTATGTAATTTGGCCACAGTAGGGTTTTTCTTCTTCTTCAGCATATATTGCCGACATCGCCCACGCTGAAGAGCGGCCTCCACACACCGTCATCGTCATCTCCGTCTCCTCTCACCATCATCCACCCCCCTCACGGCGGACACCCATCAGCTCCATACCGCTACTCCATCCATCGTCCACCACTCCCTACCTTCGGCCCAGCACAGTGCGGTGACGGAGACAGCAGCGAGGAACAGCACAGACGGAGACCAGAACAGCAGCAGAGGACGGCAGAACAGTGAACAGAGGCGAATGGCGACGGACAGAGCAGACGCACACGGCAGCGGGGGACGAGCACAGCGGAGACCAGAACCAGAAAAGCGAGTTATTATTGACTTATAATTGAGTATTTAATTTTTATTATTCTTAATTTTATTTTACTATTCTAGTGGTAGTTAATAAATTGAGACTTTGAAACAATATTTTTTGATAATTCGAGATGTCTCAATTGTTAGATTAAAAATTTAATTATAATTCATAATTCATTATTTATAACTCTCATATATGTTAAAGTTATGATTGTTTGTGTTATTGAATTTGAGAGTTACTTTTATTATTGTTAATTATTTATGCTTTCATTCCATTCACTCACTATAATTTCATATCACTTATTTTAAATTAAAAATATTAAAATTATTTTATTTAAATTTATTTTAATTCATGGTATTTAACATTTAATTGTTAATTAATCAAATCAAACTCTATTTTATAATTTAGGTTATATTTTATTTAATTATTTAGTAATTTTATTTTATTTTTAGCTCCTTAAAAAAATTACCCCAAATTATACTATCTATAATTCTTATTTAAATTATTTAAGTAACTCTAATTAAACTGAGGCTGTTTCGATATTACTTTTTACGAGATGTGTGGACCATGGATTTTAATTACCCTGAACCCATGCACTTCCCATTAAATGGTTATATTCCTATTTTAGTTTCGTATTTCTTATCATTCAAACATATATATATTAATTAAATACTCCTATGTTTTACTGATGACTTTAAAACTAGCTACATTGACAGCTATGTTGGTTTTTTTTGCCATGGAATATATGGATTGTTATTTTTACATTGATATAGTTCCTGTTTGAATAGCATTTAAATTAAGATTTTAAAAAGGTTTCTGACCTAAATGTTAATTTAAAATTTTTTTAGAACAAACAACTATATTTATTTAAAAAAATTTATGGACCAAATAATAGTTTACAATTATAGTTTTGGATAAGTTACTGGAAATAATTGCTGTAACAATAAAAGAACTTATGGACTACTCAGTTACTATTTTAACCATATTTTTTATCACACTCTCTTTTTTCTCTCATCTTCCGTCTCTCCTTTCTCTTCTCTTTTCTCTCTATGCCATATGCTCAGCGGAATAGAGGAGAAGTCTGTTGCCTTATGCTTGCCGAAAAAAGGAAAGGAGGAAGAAAGTAGTCGTATCTCGCCTTGGAAGAAGGTAGTCGTATCTCGCTGGCCACTGGTCTCCCCATGAAAGAAGATGTCATCGTGTAACGCCACTGGTCTTACCCTGTGTTCATTGGTCTTCATCACCAGTAGAGGAAATAAGAATATGACGTGGTGCATTGAGAAGAGGAAAGGAGAAGATGAGCAGTGAATATAAACAGTAATGATAAAAGTATTTTACTGATAGATAATTAATATTTTTTATCTTATATTCTTTTTAATAATTTACTAATCACAAAAATATCTAATAATAACTATTAAACTATTTATTTATTTAGGATAACTTTTTTTATAATTTTTTTAAAATTATTTTATAAAGACTGTCTAATTTTTTTTTTATAAATCATTTTTTAAAATTCAATCTAAACCTGCCACGCCACCGCTAACTATCACTGCCATTAATCAGCAATGCCTTGTCTACCACCTCTGCTGTACTTCTTTATACTATTGTTTTTGTTTTTACTGCAGTAATAACACGAGGAAGAACTTTTCTATAATTTACAGAGTTTATATTTTAACCGCAAGAAAGTTCATACTTCATTACTTTACAACCCAGATCCAAGCAAAGAATATATATATGAAAACAAGAAGAATAACTAATTAATTGACATTTACAGAAAAACAAGGCATCTCTCTCTCTAAAGTCATTGAATCCTTCCCTTTTCCCTGTTAACAAACAATAGCCTGGAATCACAGTTTGTTCTGGCTCTGGATTTATATAAGAATTCGATTCCAGCACTGTTTCTAGCCTTATGGATATACAAAATGATAAATGACAAAGGTACATGAGACTCTGTTGAGTTTACCTTGGGGCGATGTAAATCCTTAATCAAATTACAAGTACTGGCACTTCACTAAGCGTAAGTTATGGAAGCAACAGATTTGAGAGCAGAAAGTGAAGCAGATATTTGAGATTCTATTCGCATGTCTGTTAGGTCCAACGCTGCTGGAATACGGGCGTTTCCTATTGTCAGGAGTATTTTTTTCCCTTAGGTCAAGCACTAATGTCAGAAGTGAGGGTAGCTATATTATTTGAGCTTATGGCATTGCGTGTTCCTTTCCTTTGTTAGAAGGTTATAGTGTGTCTGTGTGTGAATATATAATATATCTTTCCTTTGGCAAAGCCGAAGCTGCAGACGAACGTAGAGCTGCAACAAGAAATGTGATGGATGAGAATTTCGTGGGAGCCCAAAATGGGAACACAGGCATTGGATTTGGCCCTCTTAAAGGGGAAACAAGAAGCAAGCAGATTTGCAAATGGGACAGCAAATTGAAGATAAGTAATGTGAAATTCCATAAACATTAAAGGTAGGGAGAGAAGGGAAGAGGAAGTAAGTGCGACAGAAACCCTAGTACGAAGCCATAAGGTCGCTGCGTCACTCACGTGTGTTTGGCAGAATATGAGAGCAGGGGACAAAGGGCACGTAATTAAGGAAGAGAGAGAAAGGGGGGCCATTGAAGGATGAATATATGGAAAAACGTGAAATGCCAAACTCCAAGAAAGGAAGAATAGTCAAGGAGGATGGAAGGAGGTGATGGGTCAAGTCAGTGTCGCCCAATTCATTTCACACCCAATGGAATTAATCAGATATAAACAGATAGAAGAACAGGTACGTCGTGTTGGCGCTGTCTAATAAATGCAAATACCCTTCCTTCCGAATTAAACATAAAATAATAATCATGCCCTCAGGGGGATGGTGGAGTCGAGTGGGGCTCTCTCTCATAGGGAGAAATCCCCAATTAATGTTCTCTCTATTACTTTTCCAGAAAGGCCCTCCTGGAGATATCCCATCCCCCAGCCTTCTTAACCTTCTCTTTCTTATTCTTTTCTCAAACTTTTCTTCTTCACTCTTCTACTAAACTCAAACCCACTCGCCTTTTTCTCTTCCCATTTAAATTTGATTTGAAACGTAAGTGTTTGAAATGAAAAAGAAGAAAAGGAAAAAGGGGGGCGTAAGCATGAATTCGTGGTAGTCATCAGAGTTGATGAATAAGAGAGGGATACAGAGACAGTACTGTCAAACTCAATTAAAAGCAAAGCCATGATTACACCAAGTACGTCATCATTGTCATGCAATTTGGCAATGTTCTGTATTCTTTTTCTCTTTTCCTTCCATTTTGATTTTGTTGTTGTTGACTGCATCTGAGATTTTGAAGGGGGAAGCAAGCTGTGCAATTGGGGTTAGGATCTCCCACACAAAAATCTCACGGTCGACATTGAAGCGCGCACTTGGTTTACAAGGCTTATATATATATATATATATATATATATGCTACAGTACAACGCCCTCTATCTGTAAGAAGTTGATAAGCGTTTTACAATGTGTATGTGGACTCTCGCATTGGATTCTGGGCCCTATTAAATGCCCTTTTTGACAATTCCTGTGCAAACGGCCTTACTTTGTGTGGCAGAAGCAGAAGCGGGAGGGGGTTTGAGTGTATCTCATATCATATCATCACTTAAATTCTCACCCACCCCTTTCTAGCCCAGTCTTTTTTGTCTTTTCCCACTGTCTTCTTCCTTATCCCTCTCGCCTTTACTCATCTCTCGGAAGTTCAAACTCAAGTCTGCTCATGCACTCATTATTTTATGCCATCCGTCCATCATCTACCTTTCTGTGCAACACTCCCTAATATCTTGAGGTATGCTTCTTTCATCAGATATATGTGTCTAAGCTCCCTCCCTCCTAGATTTCTTAATGCCCCTAATAGCTAGGGACACTACTCCACCTGATCGTCACTAACCCGCTCCCATCTTGATAATAACTTCAACACCACAGTTATTTTGCTTAGTACAGGGGAGCTGACTCACCAAATGCTTTCATGTAATAACCTGCAGGATATTGTACGTACTCTATTTCATTGTTCATTTATTAAATTGTTTTCTTATCCTAAAAAAAAGTCTCATAAAAGACATTCTAAACGTTTCTAACCCTTTTGCTTCTGACTTCGATCACTAGACACGGACAGGACCCCATATTCCGCTACGCTCCTGTCCTTATAAAGGTGTCAAGATAATTGTTTGCCTCGAGACTTGGCAGTATAGATGTGAAGGTGAAGGCTGTTGAGAGAGACCTATCCATTCTCAACATCAGTTTAAGCAATCAAGATCAAGTTGTGGATCACCAACGGGTTGGTTCGAGTGGTAAGCGGCTCGGTATCGCTTAAGCGAGGTCTCGAGTTCGAGCCTTGGCGTACGCAAAAAATCCCCGTTGGGAGACTCACCCACCATAGCCAGGTGCGCGACGCGGGTCGGATCCGGATGTAGTCGGGGCAAAGCTCCGGTGAACCGGGTGGGCAACAAAAAAAAAGATCAAGTTGTGGATCACTGTTAACTTTGCCTTTTCCTTGTTTAGTCAACGTTAGTGCGAGCTAAAATTTTGATCCTCTCCGTTCAAGTTTTTTGTATTAGACCAAATCAAATAAGGATATAATTTTATACAGACCAACTTTTTTAAGCTTCACAGAACTATATTATATATAAAGTAAATTAAGCCTCGCAGAACCATATTGTATATGGTACAGTGAAGCTAGGATTTTTGTAATGTGGTTATTAGTTAAAATTGACTTTTTAGAACGTACTTAGTACGTAGATATGAAAATTCAAGGAACTAAGAAAAGGAAAGGTCAATAATGTATTGATACATCTAATACTACACAAGTTTTTTTTTTATAGTCTGTATTTTCTTATTTTCGCCGAAAATTAATCTGGCATGAAAGTTATTGCTTGGTATCTGTAACACAGGAACGATGATTATATATACAATGCTAAATCTAACTGAGTGGTGAGAAACGCCGTGCCCCATTGCATTTCGCTGAATGATATATAGGTATTTTAGCTGTGCGTTGGATCATGAAAGTGAGTTGCGTTCATTGGGACTCAACCATGCTTCTTTCGTTGTTTAGCAAGTTTCTATAATTTTAGAAGTAGAAAGGTTGGAATTCACGTAAGAAGATTTACATACATTAATCGACTTGATATGGAGGAAACTAAAGCTAGAAGCGCAACAAGATCCATCAATTTATAGATATAACAAAATTGTCTATGAAAAAGGAGGAGAACATTTCTAAGAAATTCATATGTCAGGCTCTCTCTCTCACTCTCTCTCTCTCTCGCCCATAATATTGAATTCTTCCCACCTGCATGCATATCAGCCCAAAATAACAGCAAATATATGAGAAACTGGGGTAGCTTGTATATATCATTGTATGGTGGGATGATCATCGCTTAATCACTTAATTGGAATGTAATAGGCACAATTAATTGTAAGCAGCAGCAGATCTTTTTAATCCACCAGAACATTATGATAGTTGTTGTTATTATTATTTTAATAACATAAGCCACGGCATTTTTTTCCCAATCGAGGAATCCCCAATATAATTTTATTTCTTCTCTTGGTGAAAACACAGGATTAATGCAACAGCAGTGAAAAAGGGTCCATCCCAGTTCTCAAAATGACCACGACGTACCTTGATGATGATAATGAATATAAATGGATAGCACAACTAGGCATTTGTTTGGATCAGTGATATCATGGAGTTAATAACAGTAGAAATATGCATATATATGGAATGGAAATTAATAATTACCTATGGCATATGTTACGTGAAGTAGATTCGAAAGAAGGACCCAGAAACCCTAAGAGGGATCAATAGTCCGACGATCGTCGCCGGCGGCAGCTCTAGGATGCTGATGCTGAAACTGACTGAGCTGCCCTAAGCTTGCGGAGACGTTCATGGAAAGGAGACCAGCGTCATAGTTGTTACCCGCATCAAAGGTCCTGATCATGGAAGCCTGATGGTGGTCCCGAGGGAAGAACTGGTGGTGGTGGTAGTGGTGGTCGCCGATCAGGTTCATGCCCATGTTTTGGGCCTGGTGGTGACCCGCGATGAGGCTGTGGCCGTTGATGCCCAAGGTCTGGTACCTGGAGAGTTCCGACTTGGCGCAGGTGAGGTCCATTTGCAGCTGCCGGAGTTGGTGTTGCAGGAGAGAGATCACTCCTACACAGCCGTACACGGGGTCACGGAGGCGCATGTCGGCCTCGTAGGCCAGAGAATTGACGGCGTCTTCACGCTGGTGGGGGTGTAACTCGTTCAGGAGCTTGGTGACATTGCTCGCTCCAAATACTTTGTGAACATTTGCGAATTTCTGAGGCTGATCCGGTGGGAAGTAGGGTGCAAACACGCACTCCGGTTGGCACTTTCGCCGCAGAAACTTGCAAGCCGCACATGGTGAATTCGATGACGATGCCATTCCCTCTTTATTCCTCCTTTGCAATCACCCCAATATTTGTTTGATATGCGTCAGATAAATTCTGTAACATGTTAGAAGAAAAGGAGACAAACATGGATCAATTCAAGTGTGCTAGATGACAACTATTCTTCTAATCAATGGAAGGAATTAATCATGAGCAGTTGAGGCACAAATGTTATATGACTTAGAAGGATCTTGATTTTGTATTTCGATCTGCTCAGACTTAGACACGAATCGACGCTCTAATCATTCTCGGCTAGTTTTGCACTGCGGTTGACAAACAAGTTATATATTGTGTCTTGCGCGATCAAAAGTACCTGTAATTACACGAACAATACTTTATGGAACAAAACAAGTCTACTTTTTGTCATCAAGACCCAGGAGATGAAAGTGAAGTTGGGAGTTGAAAGGTCGAGGGATCAGAAGATAGAAATAGCCCTGCAGAGTAGTATCTTGATGATGAAAGAAGAGGAAGAAGGAGTTGAGATATTTTATTTCCTTTTAAGAAAAGAGAAGAAGCGGCAGAAAGGGGGAAAAGGGGATACACTTGATGTTGCCGGTGGATTTGACGGATTGGATCTCGTGAAGAGAATTTTTATTACACTGCTTTCCATGAAAAAAGTTGCTGGGCCGCAGAACTTGCTTGAATTTCACAGTATAAATATATTATAATATATGTTAATTATTGATCACTCTTAAGTACATTGTTTTCATTCATTCTCTCGTGAGGCACACACCAGTGCCAGTCCAAGAGCTAATAAAGAATTACAAAAAATAGAGATTTTCAAAGCAACATGTGGGACTAAAGATAATCGGAAAAGAATGAGACGATGGTTTGAGCCTAACCAAGCAGAATGCGGAAATAAAATAGCAGTATAACGCATATCCTGATATATTCCTCGATCGACACCAGCTGGGGACTAGTAATAATAGAATAAAATAAGCAATGATGAAGAAGAATAGAGGTATAGCTAGCTGGTGGACGGAGTGGGGATTACTACCTTGAATACCGGTGGCCTCGATATTCTTGGGTCAACTTTGTTGGTTTCTAGTTTCTCCAAAATTGTACTACTGGCTAGTCCTAATAATACTAAACAGATCAGCGATCTCAATCGCCGGCGGTGACGGGGTTTGTATGCTCAAGCTGCTCTTTCTTCTGAGAATGTCTTGGAGAGCATATAAGAGGCGGTAAAATGGGGAAGAAACGCATTAGTGGGTGGGAGATAAGAAGGGAGTCTTGTGACATGCATAATAATCGCCGGAAAAGCCAGAGGGAGTGGGGAGAGCACAGAAAGATGATGAAATAGATGACATGGGAGACCCCCCAGGTGCAGAGGCTAAGGAGACGGGGAGAAAGAGAGAGTGAGTTAAGGAGAGACGTTTGTAGAGAGAAAAGGGATGATGATGATGAAGAGTTAGTGTAGTTATAAGTTACTTAAAAAAGAGACGAGTGTGGGGGATTTAATGTTGTGTTGATGTGACCCTTCATCAAATTTCCTATTCTCTGTACTTTGTTGCTCGCAGAGGGCGCTCGGCATCTCTCCTTTTTGGACTCTCTCTCTCTCTCTAAACTTTTGCATTGCGCTCTCCTGCTTCCCCTCCTCCTACCATATCTCTTCCCTGATCTCTTCCCAATTTTCCCATTAAAATATTTATTACCAGACTTTTGACGTCAAGTTTAGACCTAGTTTTACGGTAATAATAATATTAACAAACACATCTGCCTAGTTCAAATATGTTTTTAGAAAAGATTACATACGTCACATATAACCATGTGAGGCGTCTCATTCAAACTCGTCTCACATCTCTCCTCTTCCTCAAACCCTAATTTAAAAAATTATCTACGAGCTCCACACAGTTCCTGCGCCCCATAAGCGAAAGCACAGCGTCTTTTGGTGGCGCAAATATATTCAACACCAAAAGCTGCTTCTTCCATTATACTCTTTGTAAGGAGAGCTTTTTATTTAATTCATATAAATATATAATTTTATTCTTAATTTATTATTATGTAAATTTTATTTTCATAGAATATAATATATATTAAATAGGGATAAATTAAAAATTTATTAAATTTTAAAATAGAGTTAATAAAATTTAATTTTTTTAGTTTCTATAAAATATATTAGGAGTGAGTTATAAATAGAATCATATTAAAAATACTAATCAAGTCATGTAATACAATTGGGTGTCCTGACTCCTCCATTTCACACTTCCAACTGTAGACTTCTTAGGACCTAACGATTTATTTCACGCTATTTCCATTTATTTGGAGTTTAACTAAAAATCATGTTAAATCTTGTCGTACAGTTACTTCGTTGATTTCCTTGGGCCGTCAGATAATTGACTAAGCTCACTCCAAATAAATAAACGTGGGCCCAACCTTTTATGGGCCAAAAATTTCAATTCATTGTTCTCAAGTTTAAACACGGTTTTAATCTCTGGGCCTACGTCCCCGTCTGTTGAAGTGAATGGCCAATTAATTTATTTATTTTTTGGTATAAGAGAGCACTGATACACCTTAAATAAAAAAAATTAATTAACAAAGGGATTAAATCTCAAGTACTCCTTAATCACAGGAGCCTGTAAATGAGAAAGGTATGAATATAACACTTTCGTATTCCTTAACTCATTATTTGTTAGAGAATCTGCTAGATGGTTCTAATATATATATATATATATATATTAGATTTTCAATTCCTAAAATTAGTTCATAATCTTGTGTATATGTGAAATTCATAAGCTACATCTATCAACCGTCAACTTCATTAATATATTCATCACAATATTGACATCAGATTTAAGTATGATCTTCTTGAATCCTAATTTCGTAGTTAGTTTTAGATCTTTATAAATCACCCAGTGTTTAGCTTCAATCATGCTACAAGAACTCAGGATACTCATAAAACCGGCAACCCAACTCCCTGAAAATCTCTGATAATTTCACCACACCCCGCCTTATTGTGATATACCGTAAATGTTATATCAACATTTAATTTCACCTATTATGATGAGTTAGGTTGCTAATGGATGATATTGTAGAAATCAAATAAATAGTTAAATTCTCATCCTAAACCTGCAAAAAGCTTTTCCATATTTTCATAAATTAAACCTGCGATGTCAATTAAATTATTAAAAATGATAAAAATCGTTTGGCAACAAAATTGATCAGAGCCCTTCCCAAATAGACATATGTGACGGATCATTCGAGGAAGAAAGGATTCGTATGGAAAGCAGTTTCTTGTTTTGTTTTTGTTTTTGTTAGAAAAAGCCACAGTTGATTTATCACTGAAAGAACGATAGAGAGACATATTGCTATCTGTGTATTGAACCCTGATTTACCAAACAGTTGGATAGGGATTTTTTTGAGGAAAAAATCTGAGCATGATTGCCCATTATTACTTGAGACATTTGACTAAAATGATAACTAAATTTAACGCTATCAGTCAGTAAAGAATGATGGCGACAACTGTTAAATACTAATTCATCGCTTAAGTTGTTGTGTTGATTACATAAACTTGAAAACAGTTGGCATTGGAATTGGACCCATGACTCCAATGTCGTGCACGGCCGGCACGTCGATGAATACAACAAACTCGGTGAACAACAAATGAAGGCCTGCTCTTTTGGACACAAGTATGGAGTTTGGCTCTGCATGGACCCTACTTATATTATAGGAGTAGTTATTAGGAAGGCAGCGGAATCAATGTCCCCTTCAAACCGATTAATTGGGACATTCCCTTTCCACGTTCCCAAGCGCGTCTTAAAATCAATCTACAAGAACTTGAATCCGGATTTGACCAAACGGCAATAACCAGCATTACAATCTCCGTGGAGGGATGATGAAGCCCATTAAAATGTGTTTGTGGTGGATAACTTTATTAGCAGTTATGGCAGTTGCAGCCACCCAATCCCTGCCAGGCTGCCCCAAGAAATGCGGAGAAGTTGAGATTCCATATCCATTTGGGGTAGGCGTTCAATCTGGTGCCGATAACAAGTGTTTCTTTGAGGAGGCGTTTCATGTGGATTGTAAAAACTCCATGTTATTTCAAGGCAACGTCGAAATCTCATACATATCCCTCGAAGGTCATATGGATATGTCTCTGCCTGTTTCCAAGGTCTGTTTCAATGATACAGGGGGAGTCCTAGATAACAGTATGAGCGTGACTCTGTCAACCCCAGTTTTCACCGTCTCTAGCACTAAAAACAAGTTCGTAAGCGTTGGCTGCGACACTTACGGCTACTTGAACAGTTTCCAGAACAGTCACAGATATTCCACCGGCTGCTTGACGAAATGTAACGGAGTTCCCAACCAGCAGAGCAATGGAACTTGTTCTGGGATTGGGTGCTGCCAGGTGGATATTCCTCTGGGAATGAGGAATATCAGTATTGAAGCCTTCAGCTTCAATGTGCAACGAAAGGCGTCAGACTTCAACAACTGTAGCTATGCTTTTGTGGCCAAGCAAGGCTGGCTTAATTTCTCTACGGCTGATCTCAGGTCCTTGCCGTTTGAGAAGGCGCTGCTGGTAGTGGATTGGGCTATTTCCAACGGCACATGTGAAAGTGAGAGGACATCACCGGACTATGCCTGCAAATCCATCAACACCGACTGCGAAGACTCGGGCTATGGATTTGGGTACCGTTGCAGATGCAAACCCGGTTTTGAAGGGAACCCTTATCTTCCAGAGGGTTGCCAAGGTCATCATTCATTAATTCCCTCCTTTTCTTTGTTTTTACTTTTTAGAGCATATATTCAGTACTTATGCGTTCTTGGTGTCATGAACAAACTGACGAACAGATATAGACGAGTGTAAGGATTCGACCCATAATTGCACAAGTGAAGATAACTGTCGTAACACTGTTGGGTCTTTTGAATGTTATTGCCCTCGCGGTTACACTGGGAATGGAACCAAGGAAGAAGGATGTCACCCGCCCTGGCGCCAAAATCCATTCACAATACTTCTCATTGGTAACCATTTTAACGTTTTGAACTAGCCAAGAAACATGATATACCAGTACTTGGTCCGCCAATGAAATGCTCTGTTTTTTTTTTTTCATTTACAGGTGCGAGCGTAGGATTGGCAGTTCTTTTTGTGTGTGTGACTTGGCTGTATTTGATATACCAGAAGAGGAAGCTGATGAAGCAAAAGGACAAATTCTTTCGACAAAATGGGGGCGCTATTTTGCAACAAAAGCTCTCTGTAAAACAAGGCTCCTCCCTCACATCCAAAATCTTTACTGCACAAGAATTGAGAAAGGCTACCGACAACTTCCACGACGACCTAGTTATTGGCCGTGGTGGTTTTGGTACCGTTTACAAAGGAATTCTCCCTGACAACACTGTTGTCGCAATCAAGAAATCAAGACTGGTGGATCAAAGCCAAATTGAACAGTTCATTAATGAGATGATTATACTCTCCCAGATAAATCATAGGAACGTGGTCAAACTGCTAGGTTGTTGCCTAGAAACGGAGGTTCCTTTGTTAGTTTATGAGTTTGTTAATAATGGCACCCTGTTCGAATCCATACATAACAAAAGCAAAGCCTTTGATTTTACTTGGGAAACCCGTTTGAGGATAGCAGCAGAAGTGGCAGGAGCACTGTCGTATTTACACTCTGCTGCCTCCATACCCGTCATCCACAGAGACGTCAAGTCCTCTAACATCCTTCTGGATGAGACTTGCACAGCCAAAGTCTCTGATTTTGGAGCTTCCAGATTAATTGCACTTGATCAAGTGGAGCTAGCCACAATGGTACAAGGTACTTTCGGATACTTGGACCCAGAATACATGCAAACGAACCAACTCACTGAGAAGAGCGATGTGTACAGTTTTGGAGTTGTCATTCTGGAACTGTTAACAGGAAGAAAGGCGCTGTCATTTGATGGACCAGAAGAGGAAAGAAGCCTCACAATGTACTTCCTATCATCCTTGAATGAGGGTCGCTTGTTTGAAGTGGTTGAAAGAGGGATGGTGAATGACGAAAACAAGCAGATGCTGAACGAAGTGGCTGAGCTCGCAGCGAGGTGCTTGAGACTTAAAGGGGAGGAGAGACCAGGCATGAAGGAAGTGGCAATGGAGTTGGAGGGAATAAGGATGACAGGGGAACATCCATGGATCAGCAACGCAGAGGAATCACAGTCATTAATTTATCGTCAGACGTCCCGTTTTGCTGAATCTGTTGATAGCAGTGTTCATAAAAACGGTGGGTGGGATAGCATTATAGATCGTGTGCTAATTAATTTAGATGATGGAAGATGAACATCACCAAATTTCTGTGCTTTTTAGATGTATTTTTTTTATATAAAAAATGCATTTGTTTTGTCCATTTTCATGTAAATTAATGTGCAACCATTTTATTGCCAGTCACCAGATGCATTACATATTATAGATGCTCTTGGTGATTGAAATTAAAGATATTGCTTGTAAAATAAAAACTTACTGAGCTTCCTATATGCCGCCTGAAGAGCGCGTTGCAATAAGTCTTTTAGGCGTATATTTAAGTTTTTTTTTTTGAAGTACTTTAATTTTACGCTTTTATGCACGTTTATTCTTCCTTTGTTATTCATTTATTATAATAACATTTACTAAAAAAAAATTACAAATGCCCCTTGATCGATAAAAATTATGGTGATGGCAGTCGGCTAAATCATTTGACGAGTTCACTTTATACTCCCTCTGTTTGATTATATAAGGAGACAGCCATCCCATTCACAAACACACACACACACGCGTATATATAAAAGTTAGCTACATTATTCTGCGCGTTGGTTAATTCAGTTATAAATTTGACAAATTAAAAGAGGGAGGCTAGTCCAAGATAGTCGATATAGGCAGCATGTTTGACTAAAATGCACTCTAGACAAAAGTTTGATAATAATAAAAAATAAGAGCGAGATAGAATTTTTCAAACAAATGACCCCGCCGGCATGGTTTCTAGATGATATCAGTCATCAGCATAATTAAATTTAGGGCCCGTTTGAATTAGATTTTGAGAATAGATTTTAGGAAAAATAGATTATGGAGAATAGATTCTGGGAATAGAGATGTTTGGATGATTAGTAGAGAATCACTTTTTTATATTAGTAAATTACAAAAAATGGTATGATTTGATTAAAAGTATGAGAGAAGAGAGAGGGTAGAGAAAAAAGAGGATAGAGGAGAGAGTGAGAGAAGAGAGAGGAGAGAGAGTATAAGAAAAAATAGGAGAGAGGAGAGAGGGTGTAAGAAAAAGTAGGGGTAAGATAGTAATTGGATTGTCAAAACCAAGGTTTACTGTTCCAAAAGCTATTTTCAGCAGCTTATTTAAAACTATGGTTTTAAACCTTGGTTTTGTCCAAACTAAGGTTTTGCCCAAATATAATTGTTTGCCTAAAATTATTTCAAACCAAGATTTTGGCCAAAATCATGGTGCCAAACATGCACTTAATCAATGCCTTGAACGCGCTGGGACGGTCAGTTTAAATAAATAAGGATACAAGAAATTGAATGTTCCAATAATTTGACCAGTCGCTCAAATTGAAAATTGTTTTCACACGCGTATTAAAGATGAGGAGGCAGACCTCGTTGTTCCGCTAAAAATGGAGACGTTGCGACGGCTTACGAAGCTTTGGTTGATTCCATTATTATTGGTAGCCGTAGCCAAAGCTCAATCCCTTGAAGGCTGCCTCCCTAAATGTGGAGATGTAGAGATTCCTTATCCATTTGGCGTTGGTGTGCAACCTGGTACTGGTCGCAATTGCTTCCTACAAGAATCATTTAATCTCACTTGCAATAGCTCCACCTCCACATTATTCTACGGAGACCATCCAGTTTCCAACATATCTGATCAAGGTGGTCATCTTGACATTTCCATGTCTGTCTCCAAGATTTGTTACAATCAACCTGGCGGCGCTGTGTCTAACAATCCCTATCTTGGAAACACTCCTTCTTTCGCCGTTTCCAGCACCCAAAACAAGTTCCTAAGTGTCGGTTGCGACACTTTGGGCATAATTCAATTCCAAAACAATCTTTCTTATTATGGTGGCTGCGTCACGCTATGTGACAGACCTCCTCAACAAGATTTGAATGATAAAACTTGTTCGGGGACTGGGTGTTGCCAGGTGGATATTCCTGTGGGAATGAGAAATATCAGCGTTGCAGCATCCTCCGTCTTCAACCACTCAAACGTGTTGGATTTCAACAACTGCAGCTATGCTTTTGTTGCCAAACAGGGTTGGTTTAATTTCTCCATTGATTATCTACGCGACTTCCCATATGACATGGTCCCACTTGTCCTAGATTGGACCGTTTCAGATGATACTTGTCAAGCTGCTTCACCCAAATCAGACTATGCCTGCACCTCTAACACTGGTTGTGTCGACTCCGATGATGGATTTGGGTACAACTGCAGATGCAAACCCGGTTTCGATGGAAACCCGTACCATCCAGATGGGTGTCACGGTAATTCTATTATTCCATTTATTTTCTAACCAATTAATTAGTACAATTTGATTACTTTAATTTCTTTTTCCTATGTAGCATTCACTTATATACTATTCTTTATTTGTGCAGATGTAGACGAATGCCAGGAATCGACCAACAATTGCATAAGTAAAGAAAATTGCCGCAACACGATTGGATCTTTTGAGTGTTTTTGTCCGCCTGGCTACTCTGGGAATGGAACCACGGCCGGAGGCTGCCACCCACCCTTGTCAAAGAATCCACTTACCATGATCTTCATTGGTGAGCCATTTTCTCAGTATTTTTCCTTCATTCTTGTTAAGGATTAACCTAAGCTAATTGGGTTGCTTGTGCCTTTTAGAATTGGGATTTGTGCATAGTTCTGTATGCGTATATTCTACGTGTATTTCCCTTCTATTCTATATTTTAGATTTTAATTTGCATGGTTTATTTTTGAGGGCTTCACATGCTTAATATTTCAGAGTGTATGCGACACTCCCATCGTAAGCGATGTGACACTCTATTATAAATAACGACCCAAGGCAGCATTAATTGAGGCTTGAGTTGAATTTAATTTTTCTCTACCTGATTTTTTCCTCTACATATTTTTTCTTGTTACACACTTTTTTTATGATCAATTTAACCCTGAAACCTGTATATCAAATTCTTTGTTTTGGATAAGTGTGATCTATAATGTACCTAGTCCTCTAAAGTATTTATCTCCTTCAACATATACAGGTGTAAGTATAGGCTTGGCAGCTCTGTTTATGAGTATGTCTTGGCTGTACTTGGTCTCCCAAAAGAGGAAACTCATGAAGCAAAAGCAAAAATTCTTTCGTCAGAACGGTGGTTCCATCCTACAACAAATAGTCTCCGGTAGACATGGTGCATCCCTTGCAGTTAAAATCTTCACTGCTGAGGAATTGAAAAGGGCCACCAACGACTATCATGACAACTTGATCATTGGTCGAGGAGGCTTTGGTACTGTTTATAAAGGGCTTCTCCCAGACAAGAAAATTGTCGCAATCAAGAAATCCAAACTGATGAATCAAAGCCAAGTGGAACAATTCATTAACGAGGTGATTGTGCTCTCCCAGATAAATCACCGTAATATAGTCAAGCTGTTGGGTTGTTGTCTAGAAACAGAAGTTCCTTTATTGGTCTATGAGTTTATAAATAACGGGACCCTCTTTGATTTAATACATAACAAAAGAAAATCTTCTCTAGTGACTTGGGAAACACGTTTGAGGATAGCATCAGAAGTCGCAGGGGCACTGTCGTATCTACATTCTGCTGCTTCCATAGCCATAGTGCACAGAGACATCAAGTCCTCTAACATCCTTCTAGACGAGAGTTGCACCGCCAAGGTGTCTGATTTTGGAGCTTCGAGGTTGGTTCCGCTGGATGAAACAGGGTTAGCCACAATGGTACAAGGTACTTTTGGATATTTGGATCCAGAATACATGCAAACAAATCAACTGACAGAGAAGAGCGATGTGTATAGTTTTGGGGTGGTGCTCGTAGAGCTGCTAACTTGGAAGAAAGCGGTTTCGTTTGAGAGGCCAGAAGAGGAAGTAAATCTTGCAATGCACTTCCTTTCAAACCTGAAGCAGGGTCACTTACATGAAGTTGTGGAGAATGGCATGATGAATGAAGAAAATAAGGAGAGGGTGAAGGAGGTGGCGATGCTTGCAGCGAGGTGTGTGAGACTGAGAGGAGAGGAGAGACCCAGCATGAAGGAAGTAGCAGCGGAGTTAGAGGGAATAAAGATGACGATAGGGAATCAGTCATGGATGAAGAAAGAGCTGAGTTTGGAGGAAGCTCAAGCATTGCTGGGCGAGACATCCAATTGTAGTGAATATGGTGGGGATAGCATTAATCATGGAAACACAACAGTTTGGGATAGTATTACGGATCATGTTCTAATTGACTTGGACAGCGGTAGATAGATGATTACTGGGATCGGCTCCAATAGAGAGTTGTTTTGCATTCCCCCACTCTCTCTGGATTGATTACTATAGATTGAGAATTTGAGATGGTTTCATATTTTATTTTATTTTCTTTTAAAAAATATAATTCTTTGTAAATTTGTCCATTTTCATGTAAATTTATATATGTTACGAAATATTTTATATTCAGATGTGATACACTAAAATGTGTTGATGATCACGGAAGGTAAGATGATAGTTATAAGTAAAATAATGTTTTTTTTTTTTTTGCACACTTATTATTTTTGTGACTGATTCAATTATGTAGTAGATAATATAAATATTTGGTAAGCCAAAAGAAAAGAGAAAATTGAATAGGAGAAAAACTAGGAGTATATGAATTGTGAAATCATAATTTGTCTTGCGTTGCTGCGAAATTGGAATAACCTCTGGGGATTGAAGAGGAGTCTTTAAGATTATAACACCTTAACCTAAAAAGCGCGGGAAAGGAACTGCTGTTAGCAAGCGCCGAGCAACCGGCAACCCGCGCAAGGCAGTAATAGTAATACGAGCCTGGATGGTGGGACCCACAAGTGACCTCCTTTCATCCAAATGCCCCATTTCCTTGTTTTCGTGTGCAAGTGTGTGTTTCACTTTTTCTACTAGCTTTTTGGACAAAAAGCACGTCTTGGATTGTTTCGGGAAAATGTTGTTGTTTGGATCTGCATCGTACTGGTCCATTGACTCGTCGATATCTACTAGAAATAATGTTCTTTGTTTTTTAATTGATTAGCTAGATAAATTGCAATCAATCAATTAGTATGTAATAAATGTTCTTCAATTATGTTAGGAACATTTCATAAATTACGGCCAATCAATGATTATGAGTTCATTCTTTTAGGTCAAATCAATAATTTAATTTTGAATGTTATTAAATTATGTTGATACAATATTAGTGTGTAATGTGGTATTTGCTCTTAATTTTGCGGGATACAAGATTTCGATTATGTTGATGATTGATTTTGTTCCTATCATTTTAAATGTTGATTGATTCATAATTAAATTCAATTATTTTAAGTTTTGCTTATGCCGCAATCTGAAGCCGTGAATTAATTAAACTTATGGCCAAAAATTATTTGATTAAACAATTTTTTGATTGAAAATATTGAAAGTTGATTGACCCTATAAAAAAATTCCAAATTAATTAAAAATTAGGTTTTAATTCAAATTTAAATAATTAAATTTCGAATCAATCATGAGATCATATATATAATGTAATTAAAGTTGATTGGTGCTCACAGATTTACTTGCCAAATCCACTTTTGGTCATTAATGGAAAAATTGCCCTAATTCCCAATCAGAATTCGAATCAATGATGACCAATCCTTGAACGAAAAATAAATCGGGTGTAATAATTATATTATATTATTCTATAAATAGAAATATTATACTTGAGCAGCCACAGAAGTATCAATTATCATCGTATTCACATTCCTAGACATTCTTCCCTGAGAAAGTGACGCACGTGAGACGATGGCTCTGAAGATGATGTCGTTCTTCGTTCTGTTATTTGCTGCAGCCATGGCCCCAACTGAAGCTCAGTCCCTCGCAGGCTGTCCCAGCAAATTCTGGGACGTGAACATTCCGTTTCAATTTGGCGTGGGCGTTCAACCTGGTACTTCCCGAAACTGTTTCTTGGATTAACCATTCAATCTCACCTGCCACAAGTCTACATTGTTCTTCAGAAACGTGCCAGTTTATAACATATCCCTCCAAGAAGGTCAAATGGACATTTCTAGGCCAGTCTCCACTCTCCAAGGTTTGTTACAATGAGTCAGGAACAGATCTAGACCAATCTACTTCGAGTCTTTACACCGGTGCTTTCACCATTTCCAACAGCCAAAACATGTTTATGAGTCTTGGTTGCGACACCCTGGCCATTATTAGTTTCCTCGAGAACGACCTTAGCTATTCCGGTGGCTGCGTGACTCTCTGCAACAAGCCTCCACCAAACGAAATCAACCAGACTTGTTCGGGGACAGAGTGTTGCCAGTTCCTGTCGGAAAGAATAATTTCTCCTTGGAGGTATCCGCCGTCAACAATCATAAAAAAGTGTTGGGCTTCAACAACTGCAGCTATGCTTTTCTCGCCAAACAGGGCTGGTTTAATTTCTCTCTTGATTATCTACAAACATTTCCCTTTGATGCTGTCCCCTTTGCCCTAGATTGGACTGTTTCAAATCTTACTTGTAAATCTGCTTCCACCAGCACCACAGGCTACGCCTGCAAATCCAACACATATTGTGTGGATTCTACTTATGGAGTTGGCTACAATCGCAAATGCAAAACTGTTTTTTTTCCCCATCCGGTTTACCGGAACTTTGTCCCGACTATATCCGGATCCGATGCGCGACGCGGGTCGGATTCGGATGTAGTCGGGACAAAGTTCCGGACCGGATAGGTAAAAAAAAAAACTTTAATGGTGGTTACAAGTGTTCTTGTCCACCTCTTTATAAAGGCGACGGCTACACTAATGGGATGGGCTGTACTTTGGAGCGTCATCCATCTAAGTCTAAATGGCTTAAGTCATCATTAAGTTGGGCAGACGTGAAGAGAACTGTGAAAGATCTCAAACGAAGAAATTTTGAACAAAACGGAGGGGATATACTTCGACAACTTTCAGAGTATTATAAAATAAAGGAAAATGCAATAAAAATTAAGATGAGAGAAAATAAAGTAAATATAAGATTTATATTTAAAATTTTAAAAATGAGTAAAGAGAATTATCAGTTAAAGTAAAAAGTGTACAGTTATAAATAGAAGAAGTTAAGAAAAAATGAAAAAAATAATATATATAAATAGAGCTAAGCTAAATGGGCAGGATGATATATCTTACCCGATGTCCTGCCTTGCCCGACATTTGGCCAGACCCTGCCTAAATATATTTTGGGCAACAATTTTTAGGTTATACTGGATAATTTTTTTTTGGATTCGGGCGAGTAGACTGAGCTATGGGCATAATGAACACCCCCTAATGCTGAGTAGTTGAAAGAAGTTGCTTTTCTGGCGAGGAGGTGTGTGAGAGTGAACTGAGAGGAAAGACCAACTATGAAGGAAATAGCTATGGAGTTGGAGGGTTTGATTGCAATGGAAAGGCGTCCTTGGGTGAAGGGTGGAGATGCCATGGCAGAAGAAATTGATGAATATGGGGGTGCCTGTACTAGCAATTCATCTGGATACGACACCATACAAAAGCATATGGCATTTGAGATTGCAGATGATGGGCGTTGATCATTTGATGTTCATGTGTCTGTGTTTTTTATTTGTAGGACTTGTTTGTTCTGCACTTTTGTAGACATATAGCGCACGTCTGGTGACATGTGTCATTTATGGTATAAATGATGTCCTTATCCTAACTAGTCAATCAGTTGTACTTCCTATATTTATAAGGTTCTTTTAACTGAATTACATTATTTAAAAAATTATTAAAATTAATTAAAAATAATAAATATGTAGTAAATATATTTTATTTTTTAAATATACCCTTATTTATAAGTGGGTGAGTGAGAGTGAAAAAAATGAGAGAGAATATATTAATTAAGAGTAAAATAGATAAATATGTATTTAATATTCAGATAAACCCAAAGATAATCTTATAAGATGGGACATGTGAATTTAAAAAATAGGATCTTAGGCACGATCAGTAAATGTATTGTGTATGATTAGTGGGTTGGTCAACAGTCAAAGGCAGTTGCTTCATGATCCATTCCGTATTCGTACAATTAAAGTGATGCGATTAAATTGAAAAAAAATAACTTGGGGGTCGCAACAAATTGAAATAATTAATGAAGCCAAGCGCGGGGGTGAAAAGCTATGAAGTGAGTGATGAGAGCTAAATAAATCTTTTGGAGAAGGTTCACTAGAGAAGCCATACGTAGAAAATTATGGTTTAGCTCGTTGATAAGACAGACACAAGACTTTAGAATGGCGTGGGAAGAACGCGGAGCTGACTCAGTCGAAGTCACTCGCTTTTGTTGTGTTGCCTGTGAAGCTTCACTTTCACTCTCTGCAAATGTGGTATGCGCCACGCAATGCCCCAAAGGTCTTTTCGTCAGCTTGGATTAATGTATGCGCCATGAAGCAAGCCGCGAGAGAGACTCGTCTGGTTAATAGGCGGGAGCAAGGAATTAGATGAAAATAATTAATAAGAAAATTATTTTCACAAATTATCTTCTTCCCTCTTTTATTGTTGATTTGTATGGAGAGAAAAATGACTAGGAGAAAAAACTCTGAAAAATACTATTCTTTAATATTTTCCTCCTATTTTTTCTCATCCAAACCTAGGGACAAGGGTTAGGGGTACGTAACTAATTCAACTACAGGGCTATATTGTAAAAATTAAAATACATTGTACAATTAAATATGATTTTCCTTAATTAGCCTTTTGGATTCACGTAGGAATATTTTTAATTAGTTGTATGTAAAGTTTATAGGAGCCAATTAATGTTGGTGGCATTTGTTGAATTTTCTTTCTACAGCTGTGGTCGCGCCCAACCCAAGTCTACCCTGCCTCATATATTTCCACATTATCACTAGTTTGAAGAAAAACTTGATACTCATGTAAAAAGCATATACTTACTACTACATTTGAAATTAATTCCCTTCCAAAAATAACATAAAAATCCCTCCACAACTTATGTAAAAGGTACCCCTTCAATTCCATTTTAGATCCCTTTTATAAGTTATTTTTAACATTTTTATAAAATGTTTTGATAATATTTTTTTATATATGTCCATATATTCAATAAAAATAATGAGAAGACATATAAATTAATATGATATTAGAGTTTAATATAATTAATAAGTACAATATTAAAAAGCATTTGAAATTTATAAGAAATCTAATATTTTTAAGTGTGAATTAGTTAGAACAGAATATTAGATTAAAATGAGAGGAAAGGCCCACCCTGAAGTTGGACGATGATCACCTAGTACTCATACTTGGCCTGGCTTGTTTATGTCCTTGTTGTTTGTATTTCCTAGGTTCTACTTATTTTCATCATGCTATTATAAGCCGACGTACGGTGCCTTCTGATACATGTTACGTTGCATGCGTACGTGTCATTAATTCAGTGAGTACTGGTTTACTTCTTAGAGTTGTTTAAGCTTCTCTCTCCGCTCTTGTAAGCTATATAAATCGTCAACAAACAAAAAAAATCAGTAACTGTGTACCTTTTTAACTGATCCGTGGAAAAAGGCCTCGTTTAAGAGCGGTATTCTTTTTTATTAATAATCCGAATATGAATATGAAACATATATACTGAAAAGTCATCCGGTATGAGAATAATAAAAGCTTCTTTTCCAAATAAAACTCATATTGGTAGTTAAACTATTCTCTCTCCCCGCGATGGAGGATTTATTTTTTCAGAAAACTATCAAAATAATTATGGATCCGTATATGTTGTGTATGATGGATTGGTTAGTAGCATGAAAGAGGTATTCGCGACAAATCTGCAAATTCTAGACAGTAATTGAGTGCCCTCTCACACTCCGTGAAGAGTTACTTATGAGAGTCCAAATTAAATTATAATAGGAATATAATCAGTCATGAGAGCTAAATAAATCTTTAGAGAAGGTTTACTAGAGAAGCCATTACGCACAAATTTATATTTTAGCCCTTAGATATTTCAAAATTTGTATTTTTTTAAAAAATACATTTTTAAATACAAAAAAGTAAAAGAATACATTCTAGTTTTTCTTTTTCTTGATTATTTTCTCCCCAAATTTTTATTTTAAAAAAATTGCTTTCATAAAAGGGATAAGATCTTGAACATACGACATGTATTCATGATTATTCAACACGCTGTGTGGAATGAACGAGGGGATAATAACTTGGTCGAACGTATACCATGCAATCAAGCATGTCTTTGTCAGCATTTAATTAATGATTTAGATGTAAAGTCAATTTACTCATATAATTAATAAAAAAAAGCCTACCCCATAATTTCAAGAGAAAATTAAGAGCACGTACCTTCACTGTCTACCATGTTTTAACTTTTATCATACCTTGACCACCTCAACATGCATCTTTGGTAGATATGGAATTTAAAATAGAGATGATGAAATTACAGGCCGCGAGGGAGACCGAAAGCTGACACATACACGTTGAAAAGTCATCTGGTTAATAAGTTGAAGCGAGGAATTAGATGGAAATAATAAGAAAAATATTTTTATAAATTATTCTCTTCCCTCTCGATCCTTTACCCTTGATTTAGATGGAAAAGGAGAATGGGAGGAGTAAATACTATTTTCCACCTCATTCAAACCAAGAGTTAGGGATAACTTAATCACAGGGCTCTATAATGTAAAGATAAAAATACACTGGACAACTGAATCTGATTTGACTTTGATAACCTTATGGAATATTTTAAAGTTTTGTGTGTAAATTTTATAGAAACTAGCGTTGATGGCATTTCTTCAAATATCTTTCGCAGGGGTGGCACCCAACCCGAGTCTACACTCTGCGTATCATATATTTTTACATTATCATTACTAGCTTTCTACCATTTTAATTCGTTTGAATAAAAACGTATGTAAGACTTGGATGTAAAAAAAACATATATTACACCTGAAATTAATCAAATATATTTAGGATTACATAAAATCCCTCCAAAATTATATTGACATAAAGTTTGTACATGAGACTTGTTTAGATAAATATACAATACTTACCATTACAAGCCATGTAATCAACGTATTTTCTGCAATTAATAGTGTATCGGAATGGAACTGTCTATTTTGGGATCCTTCTTTAAACAAAACTACGTTTTTTTGTTATAAATAGCTGAGTCTCTTCTTTTCCAGTGTTTCAAACAATGATTAAAATTAAATATTGAAATCAATGATTGAGATTCAATCTCATAACAAAACGACGTGATTTTATTTAAACGGAGAAGTTATAATGGAGAGATTCCGTGCCAGATGAGCGTTAATTATCTTATGACTTATGCGACGGGAGTTACGTAGACTGCGAGGAGGAGACTCGGTCAACGTCGCTAGGTTTTGTGGTATTTGGGAAGCTGCTTCACCTTCGCGCTCTTGGAATGTATATATGCAGGCAAAGTCTTGGTCAACTTGGGACTCAAGGACACGGCCCGAGTTACAAACCTCGACTTCCTCAACATCTTTGTCCCAGTCCGCCACTATCACAATTAACTAATTAATACTGAATAATTTTGTCATTTAAAATTATATGCTCATATTCAAAAACCTATTCATTTCTAAATAACTTATATTTTGACAAAATTTAAGCAACCATTATTTGAGCTCCATCTCCAGTTATTTTTATTAACAAAGAACATCGTGATACAAAATTAATTAATATTTTATCAAAATCATAAATCAACAATTATTTTAATTTCCAACAAAATTTAAATTCTAATCTCACTATATATATATATCTACTGCATGGATTACCTTAATTTACTAAAGAACATCTTTGGCTGAACTTATTGACACAAATCTTTCTTTAAAATATTCTTAATAAAAATAAACCATATGAATTTGTATAAAATATGGAAAATAAACCATATGGAATAGTGAATTTGTATAATTTTATCTCATGTATATATTGATCGTACTGTGATGGGGGTTTGCTATTTACTTTCCGCTAACTGCTTCGAACAAATTTTTAACTAGCATATTTGGTGAAGTGTTTTATTTACTTATCTTATGTAATCATAAAACCGTCTTTGTTGTATATTGCTAAATTCATATACTCAACGAAGTTGCCATTTAATTAAAATGACTTCAATTTTTATTCATTAAAAAATTAGATGCAGATGGTACACGACTGCACGAGGCGTTAAAGAAGAACAAGGAGTGGTCCAATTAATAAATGAATTTCGGAGACACAATTGCCTTCTGTTTATTGTTATTTTTTTTATTTGTCTTTATTGTATGATCTAGCTAGCAACAGAAGTTTTAAACACGTTTTCATCTCTACCGCAAAATGATCGAAAACTTTTTATACTTTTGCAAGAGTGCAATAATATATATAATTATACAAATTTAAATTAGTCTCTTAATTGATCATATGTTGATGGTTTAAAATAAGGATGAATAGATCATTTTAGAACCATCTCATAAATAATAAACCGTTATCATTTGAAAAAATGTTATGGATCCAAGAAAATCATTAAACAATGTAACTATATCAATAAAAAATTAACATAATTGAAGAAATGTGCCCTAAAATTGTAAGGTGTGAATTCAGGGTTCATTTCTGAAGCTCCAGTTGGATTGACTGAGACTTGATCAAAGTCTCTCCGTTGGGCTCCGTTCTTCCACGGAATTGTATAGATGCATGTGATGAGAATCATACGTACGTGGGGCCATGCATGCAATGATAGCTCGTGCTGTAGAATATGTTTATATATACAGTCAAAAGAAGCAGGCTGTGTTGAACTGCATCGAGACATTTACCTTGGAAATGGAGATGACGGGGCTGATTCTGTTAGTAGCCATAGCAGCAACAGCAGGTGGAGCTGAATTATTATCCCTGCCCGGTTGCCCCGATAAATGTGGAGAAGTTGATATTCCATATCCATTTGGTGTTGGAGAACGCTGCTTTATGAATGAATTCTTCAATCTCACCTGTACTAACCTCTCCACCTTATACTACCGCGACCCATCACACAAAATCCAGGTCAAGAGCATATCCCTCGATGGTCATATGGAGATCTCTACGTATGTCTCCCGGATTTGTTACAATCAATCAGGAGGGGTTACTGAGAACTCTTATTCTACCTCTCTCAAACTTGCTGCTTTCCCCATTTCTAGCTCCGAAAACAAGTTCCTAAGTGTAGGTTGTGACAGTTACGCCTACTTAACTAGTTTTCAGGACGGACGCAATTATTCCACCGGATGCCTATCGCGATGTACCCAACCTCTCCCACCAGTACAGAGTAATGCAGGTGAAACTTGTTCCGGAATTGGGTGTTGCCAAGTCGATGTTCCTCCTGGAATGAGGAGTATCACTTTGGAATCATTTAGCTTCAACAAACATAAAGATGTGTGGGACTTCAACAACTGCACCTATGCTTTTGTTGCCAAAAAAGGCATCTTTAATTTCTCTAGTAAACATCTTGAGACTCCCATCGAGGAATCCCTGGTCGTGCTAGATTGGTCTATTGTAGATGAAGATACTTTTCAAGGAGCCCCCGCTCCGAGCACACCGAATCCTGTAAGCAACCGCAGCACCTTCTGTCAGGACTCCACAAGTGGATTCGGATACAGGTGCTTTTGCATGCCTGGGTTTCATGGAAATCCATACCTTCCGGATGTTGGATGTCAGGGTAATTCTGATTATTCCATTTTTCTCTATTCAATCGTTTATTTTTCTGCATAATAACGCTTACTCATGCCCTCCTTTGTATTCAGATGTTGATGAGTGCGACTCACACGATAGTTGTGATATCTCAGCGCATCTGCTGTGCAACAATTCCTATGGTGGCTACAGCTGTTATTGTCCACCTGGTTATAAAGCCGATGACTACGTTAACGCAACCCGCTGCACTTTGGACACTCTAGATCATTCGCTTTCTCTTATAATAGCACTAGGTGAGTTTGGCAATGACTCTTTTTTATTTCAATATTAGAGTTCTCTCCTATTCTCACAGCGCGGTTTATTTATCTAAGGGATGGTTCATGATGGGCATTGGATTGGAGGGAACAATTAGAAATAAAAAGAGGAATATAGTTTTTGCATATATTTAAATCAAAATTCTGACCTTTTTTCCTGCTTGAAATCATACGTTGGACTACGTTGCTTGCAGGCGTTTGTGTAGCCTTGTTAGTTGGCTTCACCCTGGTCTCCTCATTATGCTGGGCACAAAAGCAAAGAACTCTGAAACAAATTAAGCAAAGAAATTTCGAGCAAAATGGAGGAAACATGCTGCTGCAAAGGCTTTCACAACAAGAAGAATACGCTGACAGAACCAACATATTTACACAACTGGAGCTTCAGAATGCCACAAACAACTTCGATGCAGATAGAATCCTGGGCCGTGGGGGACAAGGCACAGTTTACAAGGGTATATTACCGGACAACACGGTGGTTGCCATTAAGAAGTCTAGAGTAGGAGGGGATCCCAGACAAATTAAGGATTTTATCAATGAAGTGGTCGTGCTTTCCCAAATCAACCATCGGAATGTGGTCAAACTTTTGGGTTGTTGTCTTGAAACCGAAGTCCCTTTGTTAGTTTATGAGTTTGTGGACAATGGCACCCTTCTCGACCACATTGACTCATCAAAGAATGATTGCTCTATTTCATGGGAGACTCGATTAAGGATAGCTGCAGAAACTGCTGAGGCCGTTTCATACTTGCACTCTGCAGCTTCTATTCCGATTATTCATCGGGATATAAAGTCTACCAACATATTACTGGACCACAATCATAGAGCAAAGGTGTCCGATTTTGGAGCTTCAAGACTTGTTCCACTTGATGAAGCTCAAGTTACCACAGTGATACAAGGCACACTTGGATACTTGGATCCAGAGTATCTCCACACAGGTCAGTTAAATGAGAAGAGTGATGTTTATAGCTTTGGGGTTGTGCTTGTAGAGCTACTGACGGGAAATAAAGCAGTCGAATACAATAGACCAGAGCAGCGAAATTTAGCTATGTACTTTGTGTCTTCAATAAAAGAGGACCGTTTATGGGAAATTGTCGATAGGCAATTGTTAGATCATAAGAAGAATGCTGAACAGTTGAAGGAAGTTGCTTTTCTGGCAAGGAGGTGTGTTAGAGTGAACGGAGAGGAAAGACCAACTATGAAGGAAGTAGCAATGGAATTGGAGGGTTTGATTGCAATGAAAAGGCACCCTTGGGTGAAGGGTGGAGATGCCATGGCAGAAGAAACTGAATACTTGCTTGTTCATGTGCCTGATGAACTTGGGGGTGCCAGTACTAGCAATTCATCTGGATATGATACCTTACGAAAGCAGATGGCATTTGAGATTGCAGATGGGCGTTGATGATTTCATGTTCATGCGTCTGTGTTTTGTATTTGTAGGACTTGTTTTTACCGCACTATTGTATATCTAAAGTGCATCTCTAGTGACGTGTCATTTATTCTCCGCTCAAACCGTGATTCCTAGATTTCTATGCATTTTGTTGTAGTCACATTAGTTTGGTTTCTACAAAGCAAACTTCTATAAAAAGTTCCTGATCAACAAAATCTAGGGGTGTGAATATATGAAAAGGGTAAACCTCACCAGGGATGCTAGAACACATCCTAAGAATTTATAAAAGAAACTACATAAATAAAGGACAGGTGACATCCTTCAATGTGGGAATGTGGGTGACATAAGTATATTCAAAAAGTAAATAAATAAGGGGTGCATCCCTTGACTTTTTGGTGTTAAAGCATTCTACTCAAGCAATGGCTGACACAATGGTTTCTTTCTCGGTTGGACGCCAGAATGGCTTCTGAATACAGAGTAATCCCTCGTTGCCATCTGAATACTTAAATCGAATATCCCAGTGTAGAGATTTAGTGATACTCTCTATCTCACTTGTACTTTCAACATTGTCCCTTACGATCAAATAACCTTTAGGTCTCATGATCCGATTAACTTCTGCCATCACCGCTACTACATTGCATCTGGATCGAGTAAAGTGTTAGTTAAACAAGAGGAATCAGGAGATTTCAAAGTCGACAATTTTCATGATCACCGAACTTACCTTTCTTTAGTCTTTAGAGAACAGGTAATCGGCATGGAGAAGATCATAAGATCTAGGGTAGGTATTGAATGACTCACGCCAATCATGATAAATTCCAAATAAGCCACGCTCATAGATTATAGCCAGCGTATCTGGAGAGTCAATCGGAACTACATTCATTACCCACACTTCTATGTTTTTCAGAGCTGCAGCAAACCTGAATAAGGAGAATATTACAGAAGTCAGCAGTTACATCCCTAAAAGAAATCATAGAAAGAACGGTCTAAAACTGTAACATGTTTTTTCTTAAAAAAAAGTTTTACATGTAACAGGATGAAACAAGAAACAAGAATGGAGAATGTCTAAAACTGCCATATGTTTTTCCCACCATACCATAAAACGTATACAAGGATCAAATGCAACAAGAATTTTTGAAGGGAGGGGGACCACGGGGGGATTATAGCATTCATGGGAATCAGAACATACAGAAGAATGGAGAATGTCTTACCCTCCATAAACAGCTCTGATGTCCATGACATTTCTTACTGAAGACCAGTCGATACCCATTCCATCCCTATATGAGTGGGAAAGAACGTTTTTCCAATGCGTAGAGCCAGCAGTGAAATCTACAGGAGCAGCTCTTCCATATACACCTGCCTGAGATTTCAACCAATAAGGTGGTTTCTCCAACCTCATCGGCCAATTTATGGGCCAGAGTGATCCACGCGCTGATGCACCAACAGGAATTTTGTGCATACAAGGCTCTAGTGATACGTTCCTGAAGATATGTTGGCACCCCCCGGATAAGTTCGCATAAAAGGCATCTTTAGACCCCAAAGAAAGAAAAACGAGTTCGACAAATACAAAGTTGGAGACTATGGTGGTTCCACTGGCTTTCTTAATTTCTCATATTTGAACAAAAGAATGTTCCTGAAAATTAAGCAATGCATTACTCTGATAAACTTGACAACGTTACTCTGATATGACAAGGACGAAACTGATTATAAGTATGTATTAGCGAATAAAAATACAAATATCATCTATTTTTTATACAATACAGGCTCAACATCTTTTGTAGTTTAGCAAACAGAAAATTTCAATTCTGTAATGCATTCATATTAGTAATTTTCAAATTATATATTTTCATTCCTACCAATTAGTATTTGGTTCAAAGAGCATCATAGCCATCAAAAATCGAGAAGCCAACTTATATCTTTTGATTCTGGCCAAAAAAAATATATATTATCTTCTGGTAAATATTATTTGAGTACCAAGCTGCATTTGCATCATCAAGCTCACTGCATAATGGAGGCTCATTTTTTGCTCTGGAGTTATAACACTCATTGGAAGTTGGTTTTCTATATATTGCTGCTGCCACCCATTCAATTTGTCCCTTCCAATCACCACCAGATCCCAGGAATTGACTTTGTAATTTCACCCATATCTGCAGCCAAAAGGTTTTCATAAAATCAGCCCGCATGGTGGTTCCTACCAGTAACATGAACTTGGGTAAAATGAACTTTACCTTCCCAAATCCCAGAGTCTACTGGATTCTTTAGATACACTGGTATAGCAGACCACACAAAGTAACCTCCCGGTCGCAAAACACGGTTAAGCTCCAACAGTAGCCAACCTCCTGCATTGCACAATTACTGAGGCATTACTAGATCATTCAAGCATAAATGGAAACAATAAAATCTAAGAAAGAGAAAAGTTCAGCAAATGTCTATCCACCTTCTATGTGCCAAGGGACTCTACACCGTGCACAGTGGACAATATCAAAGACAGAACCAGACAGAACCAGGGAAGGGCAATCTTTTTGTGCCCATAGCACCTAATATGGCAGGAATTCCTCTTTCAAGTGCAAATTGTATTTGGGCCTCATGCGCATCTTTAGGAGCAAATGACATGGTAAGAACATCTTTTTCAAGCAAGTAGCCTCCAAAGCTGGCTACCCCACACCCAACATCCAATATAACACGACTTCTTTTCCCCCATGCTATTTTAGGAAGAGACTAGACCACCACGCGAGCATCCAATAAAGAGAAGATGCCAATCAAATGAGAACTTAAATTTTGAAGACAGCATATTAACAAGTTGTTGAACTTAAAGAAGTTAAAGGGTATGCTAACACACATGGAAAAAAAAGGAAGAAGAAATAAAGAACCACTGAGGTTGAATTCCTGAAAGCGTATACAAGAATTTGTTTTATTCTGTAAACCATACACTGTGAAACAAGATTATGAAATTATTGGCGAAATATGAAGACAGTAGTGAATAAGTAGGTGCTAAAGTAGAAAAGTTAGATGGCCAAAGGATGGTAATAGTTCAGTTCAAAATATTGAGAACTTTTACAATGCCTTAAAATGATAAACATAATCATAAACGCCCTTACAATTTGACATTTCAAACATACCCGAACAACAGCCATTTCTCTTCGAAGTTGATCATAACATTTGCAACAATCACATAACAATGACGTAAATATGTTTCTTGTAACATCTTTACTTTTTTACGTTTTAGAGACTATTTGGTAGCATTTAGAACTACTTATATGACTTTTGAAGTCCATTAGCTAAATCTATAATTTCACTCTAATAAGTTACTGCTCATATAATATTTTTAGATTGGCAACGAACTTTAAAAAATCATAATTAATTCTAGAAAAATCGAAATGAAACAGGCGAAGCTAACATCTTGAACTTTAAGGAAAAAATAATTCCTTGGACCAATTGACCATTATGTCCTTGGGACTTTCTAAAATTACGATTTTACCCTTACTTAGGCTTTAACATTGTAAATCATCCTTTAGAGGTCTTTATCTCAACCTTAGGCCTCTAATTAACCTCTTTTCTCTTTCTATGCCCAAAAAACTCTTCTGAAGTTTCTTATTTATATATTTGCTCCTAGGAACTTTCACTATTTACATATAAGTCAAGTCCCTATACTTTCACTTATTTATAATTTAGTCCCTGAATATCATCTGTATATTTCTGGTACTTCTGCTCAAAGGGGTCTGGTAGCCTGCCTATTTCAGACTACACACTGGGCTTCTAGGCCTAAAAATCAGGATATGACATTTCTGTTATCATGTAACTAAATAATCAACTTATAGGTTTTCATAAACAATATTTTGCAAGAACAATCAATATGGAAAATAACATCTTAGAAAGAAAATGGCATTGACGAAATGGAGACACGTGAGAATGGCTTACTTTCTGAATGAATTCTATGTAATGAGGAGCACCAAGTTTAAACTGATTTCCACCTCCAGGAAAACTAAGGTATTCCCCGGTAACTGTGACCTTCTGATGACCCTTAACTTCTGCAAGCTTTGTGTGTGGTGCATTCTTGTACCATATCTGCGATTGGAACCAAAATATAACTTCAACATTAAGTAAAAACATGTTATTTTCATCCAGTATATGTCACTAACCATTTCCCTGCTTCTGGGCCACTTAATTGGAATTCTGTAGCCCTCAGGTAGAGGAGCAAGACAGGTGGGTGCTTCATCAGGACAGTGCCTCTCCCAATGTTCATAGTGCTTGATACTTTGAAGCCTTCTAATAGCTTGCCAATTATCAAGACAAGGAATGTATTCTGCTC
Organism: Leucaena leucocephala; assembly: GCA_037074615.1. Taxonomy (NCBI): domain Eukaryota; kingdom Viridiplantae; phylum Streptophyta; class Magnoliopsida; order Fabales; family Fabaceae; genus Leucaena; species Leucaena leucocephala. The sequence continues at coordinate 1,482,730 of CM073517.1, read as the reverse complement.
CTGCAGTTGTTTTACAAAGTTTCCACTCATCTTTGTTGCTGTCATTAGAAATTACAGACTTCTGTGTTTCCTTCTCATGCTGTGATTCTACACCTTGAGTCGACCAAGTTCCATTTTCTGCGGTAGCATTATTTAAAATTCCAGAATCTGTATCAGCATTAAAAGCTTCCTTTGAAGTACTATCACGACTTTCCATGATACTCTCTCTCCAGTAGCTTGTTCTATCTTTGAACGCATATTTTCCTTAATCTTCTCCTCCACAGTCTCACTAGCCATCTCATCTTGATGTTTGTTATTGCCTGTACCTTTTTCTGTTCCTAATTTGTCGGTACTAACATTTTTGTCTGGATGCTTTTCATCAATAGTTTGGACACCTAGTGTTTCTGCTTCTACAGATTCTGAATTGAAGTTTCTGTTGAAGTCTTTCTCGTCAGTGCTTGAACCCTTATCTGAATCATTCTTCTCGTCAGAGCTCTCCGTCATATTATCCTCTAGCTGGTTTTCTACAGCGGTATTATAAAAAAATTCTCCAATGGCTTTTTGTTCCTCCTGGTTTTTTAAATGGTTTTCGCTCTCAGATTTTTTGGCCTGGGGATCTGCCTTTGTTGATTCATCTACTGTATCAGCTGAACTATTTTCAATTGCGTGGAGGCATTTCCACCTACTATATTTTTCACCCCATTAATAGTCTCACATACCTGCAACTCTGAATTCTAAGGTGGAGCAATGAATGACATTACTATCCATACACCAATTAAACAAAATGCAACAAACACAGCTACAGAGACTGTCGAGTAGTAGTTCAATGACTTCTCCCTTCAACTCGGGAACTCCTCGCAATAGCCATGCTTTTTAACTACTGATATTTCCAGTTACATGTACCTAGTAAGGAAAGCAAAATATTAGAAAATTCATTATACAATCTTGATGGACAAATTTTGGCTTCCGTTTGAACGAGAAAGCTTTATACAGAGCAGATTTGCTGCCACTTTAATTTGAATGCTAAATCTTTGAAACGCAAAAAGGGAACTTTCTTGCATTATTTCAAGGATATACCAGGGACATTTCCACCCTAAGGTGCGAAGCTCTAGGCAGAAACTGATTAAAATTTTGTGCAAATTAACATGATCCATGTAGCCGACCCCATTTAATGAGAAAAGGCTTTGTTGTTGTTGTATGGGGAAACCCCAAAGAGCATGAGAAAAGCAAGAAATAGAGAAAGTGAAAAACTGAGCAGAGGTTCGTTTATGGTAGCAGAGAAAAGGAAGACAAGCATCAAGCAAAAGTTACATTTACCAAACAACACATGCTTTTAAAGCATTTCCATTACATCCTACAAATAGAAAGGGGATATCATGATAATAAAGATAAGCTCATTGTAACGTCCTACATCGAAAGGAATGGAAGTAACAAACGAGATGCTATGACATATTGTCCAGGCTTTACTCACTTTCGTCGATCATCTTCAGCAGGTGAGTAGATAGCTGGGAATGGCGAATTGCAAGTAAGAATTCGTCAAAGTTTCAGACTTCAGTCTTTAATATTTATCCAGTGGTATAGAAAACTATCGTCCGTGGGTTTGGATAAAATTAAAAAAAAAAATAATAAAAAAATTTAAATAGTATTTAAAAAATAAATTTTAAATAGAAAATTATTAAAAAATAATTTTAAATAAATAAATATTTAAATAGTTATTATTAGAAATACTTTTGTAATTGATAAATTATTATAAATGATATAATTTTATTAAAAATATGAGATAAGAGATAAGAGATAAGAGAGAGTGTAAGAAAAAATAAGATTAAAATAATAATTAAGTATTTTATAAATTTTTTTACTCTTTCAGAAGCTAACATTAGTATCTTATCTACAATTTTAATTTTAAACTATAATTTGATGTAAAATTTTTTTTTAACAAATATAACTATTTATTTTAATATTTTTTTAAATTAAAATGTAAATAATTTTTTTTTAAATTTTAATTTTATGAGCTTTTAAACAAACCCTTGATAACACAGATTATTTCTCAAGATTCAAATAATACACAGCTGACAAATGCCTATTTGTTCTGTTTTTTAATGCAACAGATGAGAATGGCATTCGGAACAAATAAGTATGACAAATCTTGGACAGCGCTGCCTAATAATTCATTGCAACCCCATAGTCTTACCACTAATTTATTTTTTTTAAGAAAATAAAGGTATCATGAGCGAGGGACTCCACCCTTATCAAGGATTTTTTTGTATTACTTACTCGATTTATCAAAATTTTATTCTGATTATATTTAGATTCGACTCGTATCGTGCACCTAACTATAATAGTTGAATCTCTTAATGAGAATTTTTTGTATATGCCAAAATTTAAATTTAAGATTTTATTTAAATGATATCGATCCGCTTACTATTCGAACTAAATGCTTGTCAAGGCGTTGATTGCTGATGAAAAAGTAAAAACTAAAAACATTTAAAGCCAAACAAAGCAGGGCAGAAGCCTGAAATGATTAATATCAAAGTTACAAGTTAAAGATACTGCCTAATTTTTATTAAATAAAAATTTAGAGAAAAACGCTAATTAGTTAGAGTTGCATTAGCTAATAATAACCATCACGTTGGGAATATTTTTTTTTTTAAAATAGTAAATTTACAACTTCCTCTCAACATTATGAAGATGCAAATTCTAGTTATTTGGGCTCAAATTTGATGTTGCTAGTGTTCTTCTCTCTTCTTTTATACATTATACTTGGCCACTCATTCTATAACTAACAAAAAAATAAGACATAATTATTTAAAATATATTCAATTATTAAAAAATATTATTTTATTATATTTCTATTCATAATGTTTAAAAATATATCTTAATTTTTTAATATTTAAATTTATATTTAAGAGTAATTGACGGCTCAACCTATCTAACATTAATATCGTTTAGGAGAAAAAAAAATTTCACCTTACCCTTAATTATAAGTAAGTCTAATTTTTTTTAAAAAAATATATAACAAAAAAAATTATACTCGTCTCCAGGTCGTTTTTATTGAAAGTCAACAACAATTTAGGAGGAAAACATTTTAAAAATCCAATGAATGGCCAAGGGTCCTTAATAATTAAATGTAGATCATGAAATTTCTTATTTACCCTTTACCAAAAGTGTTTCATGCCCACATTGCGAGTTGAATTTTTGAAATATTTTGCTCTTAAATTGTCACTATGTTCGTACACTGCCACCGGCCCTAAAGCATCAATCTCCTTATATTGAATACCTTTAACTAGGGCTGTGCATAATGCCCATGGCCCGGTATGCCCAGCCCAACCCGCACTAAAATAGCCCTGCCCAGCCCGATAAATATAGGGCAGGGCTGGGCATCGGGCTATAAAATTCAGCCCATACTTTTTTCGGGTTGGGCACCGGGCATGGGGGTTGCCCTGCCCTGCCCTGCCCATGAGCACCACTTCTTTTATTTTTTTTTTACTTTTTTCCCTAAATGCTACACTTAAAAGGGAGAATATGATAGTTACTGGTGACTAGAGGTTCATTTTAAAAATATAAGTAGTTAAGTATGTAAGTTGTATCTTTTAATATTTATAACTATATTAATTTTTTCTTTTTTTCTTTTTTTAACTTTACTAATCATCATATAATTACATTATAAATTATAATTATTTATTTTTTTTCAGATACTTAATCTTTGTCAATATTAGGGAGATTGATACAAAGTTACAATTACAAATTACTTAAACTTCAAGACTTTTTTTGACATGTAATAGATTTCAAGAATTTAATTATTATCTTTTTGTTATTTTATTCTTAGTGAATTATGAATATTATTTAAGTCTTAAAGACATATGAATATGGTATTATTTTATAAATTCATGATTGTATATTTTTTTACAACATGAGCATGGCATCAAAACTTGGGCATGCCCAACCCGCCCATGCCCAGCCCACTCATGCCCAGCCCAAAATAGTTAGGGCTTTTACCGGGCAGGGCCGGGCATCGGGCTGCAAAATGCAGCCCATGCTTTTTTTGGGCAGGGCACCGGGCACGGGGCATGCCCTGCCCAGCCCTGCCCATGCACACCCCTACCTTTAACAATTGTTGAGTTTACTCATTACTAGTATACAGGGTACAGGCCATGTGAAACCAAATAAAAAAACCAGTTCTTCTTCCTTTTATTCCTAACGTTATTCAGTTGTGGGCATAAATATTTTTTTTTAAATTAATTTAATTAATTAAATAAGAGCTATGTAGAGTTGAAGTTCAAGGGACCGCTTCTCTCGAATTCCAGACCCAACAAAAGCCACGTCATCACATTATCCACAGGCAATCGAAAATTCAAGCTGTTAGATGACGTGGCACAACCTTCATCTCCATGACCAATCTCCATTTTCCACTCATCGGCATTTTCTCAATTAAAAAGGGATTGATTTTTGAAATTCCAAAAAAATAAAATGATATCTTATGGAGGTAATTGATTGACAGAGGTTTTAGGCCGTGGTGTCCGCGCACAACATCCCAAATCACCTCCGCTTCGCCTCTCTGTGCTCCTCTCTTTAGCAAAAGGCCTGAAAGAAGACAATGGTGGCCCGTGGAAAATGAAGAAGACGACTGTGTTACGCATCTTCCATGGCTACGCATTGCGCTTACAGTGCCTTTTCTTTTTCACCGTCAAGGGAATTCTTCAGCACCAATTCTGTCTCAAAATCATCCATTAGAAGTAGACCTTTTCTCTTATCCTCCATAACCAACGCTTCCGCATCCTACAACACCCTTGTTTCTGAGGTAACCCCTGCTCTATCTTCTACTACTCGATCAATTTCTTTCTAGTTTGAAATGGCATGCCCTGTACTCAAACTCATTTGCTGGCATTTTGGGTTTACCAGCTAGTGTGAGCTATGAGGGAAATTGAGGATTATGGAGAATTCCTTGATTAATGTCGCAAGTTGTGATGTCTCTTTTCTCATAAATTTTCTTGTTTCGGAATCTTTGGTTTAGTTAATGTAGAATGGGTGATTGGGTGTTACACTCCAAGAGGTTTTCTTTCTTGCTTGCCTCAGTCCCTTAATTATTACCATAGCTACACTACACACATGAAATCTTTTAGCTCAGGAAAGTGCTAATTTTGGTTTTTGGACGGGGTATTTTATGGGGGTTGCATCTTACGCCCAAAGAGATGCTTTTCTCTGTCGCTTCAAGTTCATCGATGGTTTTTGAGGCTGCATTCTACCATTTGAAGTTTAAGGGCTCACAATGATGTCCTGTAATACATATACACGCTTATGCATTTTATCTGTCCTTAAAAGAGGGCAGAAAATTAACCTCGTGAAGTCTAATCCATGAAGCATTGACGATTCAACAAAAGGAGCAGTGTCCTTGTTCAAGGCATGTTGGAGACTCCAATTTATAACCTCACTTGCAATTTTAAATTTGATATGGATGTTTCAGATCTTACTGTGCTAGCACCGGTACTTCTTAGAGTCTGATTCTTTGCATTCATGGTAGTGCTTGATAGTGTTTTTCTTCCCTCACATCCCTCTTTTATTATGAAAATTTAGCTCTTCATATGATGGCTTGTCCTGTTCCTGAGAAGTAGAATACCTTGCTTCACGCCACACCATCCTCCTCTAGCACAAAAGAAATATACTTTGTGAGAGAATTTTTTGCAAGCTGAGAACCTTCCAAACAGCTGGTTATCGAATAATCACTTACTAAGAGTGAAGAAAGCACCAGCGAAGACCTTTAACTCCTGAATTTTTTTTTTCAGTTGCAAAATTGGGCACCATTTTTTCTGATAGCAGGGTAAAAAAATTAACATAATATGCTATGGTTATTATTAATATTCCTTGTAAAAGGGCACTTATTATTCTTAATGTTAGGCTGTTAGGCTCTTGGGTCCTCCAGCAAGATTTGAAGCTTCAAAACTGAAGGTTGTTCCATTGGAAGATCACATAAATAAGTGTGCAAGTATTATTCCAAGAACCTATATTCTATCTCATTGCGACTTTACAGCTAATCTGACTTTAACTGTATCCAATGTGATCAACCTTGATCAGGTATGTGTCTCTAATTTATGCCCGTCTGACTTACAAGTAACAAGTTTCTAATGCCTAACTGAACAAAATCCTAAGTTATCTTATTTCATATTTTGTGTCTGCATTACCTTTTATGACTATTGCAGTTGAGAGGGTGGTACAAGAAGGATGATGTTGTAGCTGAATGGAAGAAAGTGAAAAATGAAATGTGCCTTCACGTTCATTGCTTTGTCTGCGGCCCCAATCCCTTCCTAGATATAGCTGCTGAATTCAGATATCACATATTCTCCAAGGAAATGCCTTTGGTATGTTTGCTCATTCTATGTCATCCCTTCTGAACATTCCATGTTATGATGGATGTAAGAGATACTTTATCTTGTTACCTCCTGTGAATGTTGATGGGTGAAACTGGGAAAAGAACCCTCAATGTGTGAACTGCTTTGCCAAAGTTTTCCATTGCACAAATTGCAACAAAAACCAACAGAAATATGGATTATTCATTGATAGGTGTTCCTCATTAACCTCTCTTCAACCTTATATTTTGAGCATGACAGGTACTGAAAGCAATTCGACATGGAGATTCTTTACTTTTCAGTGAGCATCCTGAATTGCTGGATTCTGTAGTCCGAGTATATTTTCATTCTAGTTCTAAAACGTACAACAGGATGGAATGTTGGGGGGCACTCACGGATGCCATGGAGGTAAAATTACTAGGGGAATGCTGAATTTATGTTTACGTTTTCATGCTATGAGTTGCTTGTTTACTTTAGAATAATTTTAATATGGTTTACAGACAGAGCTTTTACCATTCAACAAATTCCATTGATTACGCAACAACCATAATTGTCCAGAACTAACGAGTTCGGTGATAATGTGGTGTTGTGTTTTCAGCGAAAACAAGAGGATCACTTGCAAGATTTGATGAGGAGAGATCGTGGGCGAAGCCCAAAGTCTATATTCCAAGCTCTTTTTGCTTTCCTTCTTTGAGTTTGAAGGTTATTCATAATGTGGATTTCATTCTTCCCTACAATTCATCCCACGGCCAAATTCATCTTTGCAAGAATACAAATCATTGAGCCATTGAGTCATATTCATTTCCTGCACACTTATTCACTTCCCTAATGAATCAAATCTTTTGGGACGACTCCAAAAGGGGAAATGTAAAGTTGCACAAATATCACGTTAATCATTGATTCATTCATTTCCTGCAAACTTAACTCTTGTCTTCATAATTTGGAAATATCAACTCAATGTTCTTGTACTATACGGACCTTTTGATCATCCTATTATTACTGTAAGGGAAAATGAGTCATTTGGTCCTTGAACTATTAATTCAATTATGATTCAGTCCCTCAATTTAATTCATCGTGACTCGGTATTTGGAATTCGATCTGTTTAATAATTTCACCCTTTCCGTTAGTTATCAAACTATTCGGTGTTAATAGAGTTAACAGAGTTAGTACCTCCTCTACCTCTTGTTCCTCTCGGGCTCCCCTTCAAAGGCTTTACGCCAGGTATGACCACATGGTCATTCTCCATCTTGGTGTTGGAAATCGTGCCCTAGGGGCCAATCATTGTCTTATGAACATTATTGATTTATGAATTTATTAATTGAGTTATCATATTATTTGCATGTTTACTATGATGACCATCCTTGGATAATTCATGATATTATCCTAAATGTCCCTGGTCGATCATCTATGTGGGAGCACAGATGAAATAAGACCAGTATGACTTTGAAGATGTATAGAGATATAAATCAAAGTCATAAGCACATGTAAGAGTACAGGGTGTTGGACCGACCCGCTATGAGAGAACTGCATGGGTAACGTCATAAGCTTCTCTCATATACAAACCATGTCAATATGCCCTTTGACCTGAGATCATCATGGATTCCTACATGACAAAACGCTCAGCTTTGACCTAGTCAAAAGTCACTTTTGACCGAGTGATCATAAAGACTATGTTTGGGCTTAGTGGTTTTTCATGCGGAGGAATGTGAATGGTCAAGATGGAATTTGTCCCTCACATTCGTGGAGAGATATTACTGGGCCCCTCGATGAGTGAGTCTGAGAAATGTATGGCCATACTGTAATGGAAAGGTAGTTCCATTTCTATAGTCAGACTACTCAGGGATCGAGAAAGTAACGGTCGGGAATAGGAGGATGACATTATCCATGCCTCATCCATGACCAAAATATCGCGTGACAGAAGGGACATGATATGGTTGTATAAAAGGTTACATCGTTTATCGATCCTCATATGATTTGGGTAGTTGTTATGTCTTGCTAGAGACCGCTTGCGACTTGTGGGCTAGTATAGCAAATGGCCCACTGCCAACTTCATATGGGCCTACAGGGTCGCACACAAAATAGCCCAACACGAGCTATGATGTCCAGATTCATTGAATCTAAGACATGTCCAGATTCAATGAAAGATCCAGGTGAATGTATATATATATTTATTTATATTTATATTCGTATATATATAAATTCGTATATATATATATATATTATATATATGAGATATATGAGATTTAATTTATAAGGATAAATTAAATCCCTATCATGTTTGAATTCGAAATTCAAATTGATAGGATATCTCATATAAGAGATATTTATAAGATTTAATTTATAAGGATAAATTAAATCTCTATCACGTTTGAAATTCGAAATTCAAATTGATAGGATATCTCATATAAGAGATATTTATAAGATTTAATTTATAAGGATAAATTAAATCTCTATCACGTTTGAAATTCGAAATTCAAATTGATAGGATATCTCATATAAGAGATATTTATAAGATTTAATTTATAAGGATAAATTAAATCTCTATCACGTTTGAAATTCGAAATTTAAATTGATAGGATATCTCAAACTTGATTTATGGGAATAAATCAAATATAACTCAGTCTCATCTTTATTTAAAGTTAAATAAATAAGTAATTAAATCTGTGGGACGGATTTAATATTATTTTATTTAATTAGTTTCTTATAAAATTATACAATATATGATATTGTATCAATTCGGAATTAATATAAGATTAACTCCAAAATCCAATTAGGTCAGGTGTAAAAAAACGCATAGCATCCTCTATATCTGATTGGAGGAGCTACGTTTGAAAATAACACAGAACACAAAAGGCCGAACGGAATCTGCAAAAGGTTTGCAGACAAGAAACTGCTGAAATAGAGACGGAGACTTGTGAAAGCCTTGGAGGGACAGGAGACGCTAGCACGTCGTTCGTGGTTGGAACGCTGTTCGTGTGGATACCAGTAGAGGAAGCCGACCTGAGGCGTCGACTTCTTGTGATCGGAAAGAGACCACCGTCCGCGGAGAGAATCTGTGAAGGTCGCTGAGGAACACTCCGTCGATTTCTTGCGATCAGAAAGAGATCACCACCCACGTAGAGAAGCTGTGAAATTCGCTGAGCAACACTAAGGGTAATGATTCTTTCCACTTGACTTAAACACATACGGCAGATCCTGGCAAGGAATGGAAAATTTTTAAAGTTTATTTCCGCTGCGTGTCTTACAATTCCTTACAGTGGTATCAGAGCCATGCCGTTTTGTGTTTAAGTTAGGCTTGATTTGTGATTTATATGATATATGTTATTAGTAGCCGATCATATAATAAGCGTTGTATGTGTGACATATATGGAATCCTTGTTGTGTATGACATAAAAGGAATCTAAAAGGAAATTGAAATCGGTGGTGATGCTTTTTGATTTGATCAATCCGCATAGATGGGGTCTAAGAAAACTGAATTCGAATTTGTGATTATTTGTGAAAACCGAATTCAGATTCGTGATTATTTATGAAACAAAAAACAAAAAAAAATTTCTTCCGGGGCGCTGCCCCAGAGACCCCGCCCGCTAACCGGCTAGCGGGACAGCCGCCCGCTAACCGGCTAGCGGGACCGCCGTAGCTACCTGTTCGTAGCGTAACATAACCGTAACATATGTTACTTTGTAAATGTTTTTTGCCCTTCGATTAGATCTGAATATTGATTCTTGAATGTTTGGGTATGGTGAACAATATGGCTCTAGATTACAAGTGTTGTAATTTTTAAAAATACGGCCTGCGTGTCGTGCCTTCCTCTATATACTCTCAATGTACCTTCTCCTCTCATCTCACTCCCCTCGAATGTTAAAAGAGGTTTCTATATGTAATTTCTCTTTTCTTACTAGAGAGCTCCTCTCATTGGCTTGAGGGGACTTAGGATAGGTGAGCCATATTGTATCACGTTTGAATTATGCATCTTATGATTAGATCAGCACATGCATATTACTTGTATGAGATACGAACTGAGAAACATGCGTTTTATAAACCAGATAGTTAAATTAGGCCCTCTAAAAGAAATCTTAAGTCATAATGCTGTCAATTTATGAACACTTGTCAAAACCTTGATCGCTCAATTGTGGACTCCACCAAAGTGGGTGCTTTTGAGTTATCTTGGGGAGATAAGCAAAGAGTAATGGTGCTACTCTCATAGGTTCATTATTGTTTGACTTAATTGAGATTAACAAAACGGTTTTGGATCTCAAGGCATTAGATGGGATTAGAACATGCCAGATCATATGATGATAGGATCCCATGAATATCTAAGAGTTACATTTGATGTAATTGGTAAAGGTGTTACCTACCTAAATAACTTAATCTAAGCGTCCTGCCAAAGCGGACTTAAGTTTGAGCCAAATATGGATCTTAGCCCACTAACTATTGCATTGAGGGTTGTTTATTTAGTGGGAGATTACTAATTACATTGCATATTTTAATTGTAGAATCATGACGACTAGTAATACTGCTACATTATCGCTGCGATCTGTCCTTGAGAAGGACAAACTCAATGGGACAAACTTTCTTGACTGGTTTAGGAACTTGAGAATTGTTCTCAAGCAGGAAAGAAAGGCGCATGTCCTAGATCAACCCATTCCTGAGGAGCCAGCCGCCAATGCTCCCAGAGCTCAGAGAGATGCTTATATGAAGCATAAGGAAGACTCTGTCGATGTGGGATGCTTGATGCTAGCCACCATGGTTCCGGAGCTCCAAAGAGATCTGGAACACATGGAGGCTTATGAGATGATTGTGCATCTCAAGGAAATGTTCCAGCAACAGGCAAGGCAAGAGAGGTATGAGACCACTAAGGCCTTACATTCCTGCAAGATGGCTGAAGGTGCATCAGTCAGTGCTCATGTCTTAAAGATGAAAGGGTACATTGATCACCTTGAACGGCTTGGATTTCCCATGAGCCAGGAGTTAGCTACAGATTTGATCTTAAACTCACTCCCGGAAAGTTATGACCAGTTTGTTATGAACTACAACATGAACAACATGGAGAAATCTATTTCTGAACTGCATGGGATGCTTAAAACTGCTGAGCCGAGTCTTAAGAAGAAACCCAGTAGTGTTTTGATGGTTCAGAAAGGAAAGGGTACGAAAAAGAAAGGCAAAGGCAAGGGGAAGGGTCATGGCTCATCAGGTAAGACCAAAGAGTCAGGCAAGCCCGAAACCAAGCCCGCACCAAAGAAGGCAAAGCCTCCGAAGGAAGGAGTCTGCTTCTTCTGCAATGAACCGGGTCATTGGAAGAGGAATTGCAAACTCTACCTCGAAGATCTGAAAAAGAACAAGAAGGATAGCGGGGCTATCGCTTCAGGTATTTATGTTATAGACATTCATCTTTCTACTTCCACCTCATGGGTATTAGATACTGCATGTGGTTCTCACATTTGTACGAATGTGCAGGGACTAAAGGACAGTAGGAAGCTGAAAAGGGGTGAAGTTGACCTACGAGTTGGAAACAGAGCAAGGGTTGCTGCGTTAGCTGTAGGCACTTATGAATTAGTTCTGCCCACTGGGCTTTTGTTAGTTTTGAACAATTGCTATTATGTTCCTGCTTTAAGTAGTAACATTGTTTCACTTTCTTATTTGGATAAGGAAGGTTTCACTTCCATTGCTGGGAATAGTAGATGTTCTATTTATCGTAATGATGTTTTCTATGCTCATGGTGATTTGCATGTTGATCATTACATATTAAATTTGGAACAACCCAATCATGGAAATATCTATAACATAACCGCCAAAAGGGTCAAACCAAACGATTTGAATCCCACATACCTCTGGCACTGTCGTCTGGGCCACATAAATGAGAAACGCATTTCCAAACTCCATCAAGATGGATTTCTAAACTCATTTGATTTTGAATCATATGACACTTGCGAGTCTTGCTTGTTAGGAAAGATGACAAAGTCACCTTTCACTGGGCACAGTGAGAGGGCCACTGATTTATTGGGCCTCATACATACAGATGTGTGTGGACCGATGAACACAAATGCCAGAGGAGGTTATTCGTACTTCATAACATTCATAGATGATTTCAGCAGATATGGGTACATCTATCTAATGAAACATAAATCTGAATCTTTTGAAAAGTTCAAGATATTTCAAAATGAAGTACAAAACCAGCTTGGCAAAACAATTAAAACCCTTCGATCTGATCGGGGTGGTGAATATTTGAGCCAAGAGTTCATAGATCATCTTAGGAATTGTGGGACACTCTCACAATTGACTCCTCCAGGGACACCACAATGGAATGGCGTTTCTGAACGGAGAAATCGAACACTATTAGATATGGTTCGATCCATGATGAGTCGAACAGATCTTCCACCCTCCTTTTGGGGCTATGCCCTAGAGACAGCTGCGTTCACACTAAATCGTGTTCCATCTAAGGCAATCGAAAAGACTCCGTATGAGATATGGACTGGGAGGACGCCTAGTTTATCTTTCCTCAAGATTTGGGGATGCGAGGTCTATGTTAAGCAACAAGCCTCAGACAAATTAGCGCCCAAATCCTCAAAATGCCTTTTTGTGGGATATCCTAAGGAAACCAAGGGATATTACGTCTACAACCCTGCTGATAACAAAGTGTTTGTTGTTAGAAATGGTACCTTTCTTGAACGAGAATTTATCTCTAAAAGAACCAGTGGGAGTAAGGTACAACTCGAAGAAGTTCGAGAGCTACAAGACACCACAGAACTGCAGATGGAAAATAGAGAAGACTCACAACAAGTTGTTGAGACTCCTCAAGTCACGCAAGGTCCACGAAAGTCTAATAGGACACGACTTCAGCCTCAGAGATATGGATTTCTGATTTCTGATAGTCGTGATGTGTTGCTCATTGAGCATAATGAGCCGACTACCTATCGAGAAGCTATAGTGGGACCAAACTCCGAAAAATGGCTTAGTGCCATGAAGTCTGAGATGCAATCCATGTACGACAATCAGGTTTGGACCTTAGTCGACCCGCCTGAAGGTGTAAAAACCGTCGGGTGCAAGTGGGTTTTCAAAGAGAAAACTGACATGGATGGCAATGTAAATGTCTTCAAGGCACGACTGGTTGCAAAAGGTTTTACTCAAACTCATGGTGTGGACTATGATGAGACCTTTTCCCCAGTAGCAATGGCCAAATCAATCAGAATCCTCTTTGCTATTGCAGCATATTATGACTATGAAATATGGCAGATGGACGTCAAGACAGCCTTCCTTAATGGAAAGCTCCTTGAGGACGTGTACATGACACAACCTGAAGGGTTTGTGCGTTCTGAGGACTCTGGTAAAGTGTGCAAGCTTCAAAGGTCCATTTATGGACTAAAGCAAGCCTCTCGGAGTTGGAATCATCGTTTTGATGAAGTAATCAAAGAGTTTGGATTTCTTCAAAACATTGATGAACCTTGTGTGTACAAGAAGGTTAGTGGGAGCACAGTTGTGTTTTTAGTACTCTATGTCGATGACATCCTACTTATTGGGAATGACATTCCTACCTTGCAGATTGTCAAGTCTTGGTTAGGAAAGTCTTTCTCGATGAAAGACTTGGGTGAAGCCACCTACATCCTAGGAATCAGGATCTATAGAGATAGATCTAAAAGACTTCTAGGACTCAGTCAGAGTACATACATAGACAAAATACTGCATAGGTTCAGTATGCACGAATCAAAGAGGGGTTTCATACCCATGTCTCATGGTACTCACCTCAGCAAAGATCTGTGTCCTAGTACATCTGATCAGCGAGGTCGCATGAGTAAGGTTCCATATGCCTCGGCCATAGGATCTATCATGTACGCCATGTTATGTACTCGACCGGATGTCTCGTTTGCCTTAAGTATGACTAGCAGATACCAACAGGACCCTGGTGAGGGCCATTGGACTGCTGTCAAGAATATCCTTAAGTACTTAAGAAGGACTAAGGACTTATTCTTGGTCTATGGTGGATTGGATGATGAGCTCTGTGTAACTGGTTACACAGATGCGAGTTTCCAAACTGACCAGGACGACCAAAAATCGCAGTCTGGATACATATTCCTCCTCAATAATGGAGCAGTAAGCTGGAAGAGCTCTAAGCAGGGCACTGTAGCAGATTCTGCAACGGAAGCTGAGTATATAGCAGCATCTGATGCAGCTAAGGAAGCCGTTTGGATCAGGAAGTTCATCACAGAACTAGGGGTGATACCTACCATCTCAGATCCAATAACTTTGCTCTGTGACAATAGCGGTGCTATTGCACAGGCCAAAGAGCCTAGGTCACATCAAAGGACCAAGCATATACTCAGGCGATTTCATCTCATCAGAGAAATCAACGATAGAGGTGATATAAAAATATGCAAAGTAGCAGGAGAAGATAATGTTGCTGATCCTCTAACAAAGCCGCTTGTGCAGGCAAAGCATGAGCGTCATGTTAGGTCAATGGGAATTAGTCAAATTAATGATTGTACCTAGTGCAAGTGGGAGGTTGTTGGAAATCGTGCCCTAGGGGCCAATCATTGTCTTATGAACATTATTGATTTATGAATTTATTAATTGAGTTATCATATTATTTGCATGTTTACTATGATGACCATCCTTGGATAATTCATGATATTATCCTAAATGTCCCTGGTCGATCATCTATGTGGGAGCACAGATGAAATAAGACCAGTATGACTTTGAAGATGTATAGAGATATAAATCAAAGTCATAAGCACATGTAAGAGTACAGGGTGTTGGACCGACCCGCTATGAGAGAACTGCATGGGTAACGTCATAAGCTTCTCTCATATACAAACCATGTCAATATGCCCTTTGACCTGAGATCATCATGGATTCCTACATGACAAAACGCTCAGCTTTGACCTAGTCAAAAGTCACTTTTGACCGAGTGATCATAAAGACTATGTTTGGGCTTAGTGGTTTTTCATGCGGAGGAATGTGAATGGTCAAGATGGAATTTGTCCCTCACATTCGTGGAGAGATATTACTGGGCCCCTCGATGAGTGAGTCTGAGAAATGTATGGCCATACTGTAATGGAAAGGTAGTTCCATTTCTATAGTCAGACTACTCAGGGATCGAGAAAGTAACGGTCGGGAATAGGAGGATGACATTATCCATGCCTCATCCATGACCAAAATATCGCGTGACAGAAGGGACATGATATGGTTGTATAAAAGGTTACATCGTTTATCGATCCTCATATGATTTGGGTAGTTGTTATGTCTTGCTAGAGACCGCTTGCGACTTGTGGGCTAGTATAGCAAATGGCCCACTGCCAACTTCATATGGGCCTACAGGGTCGCACACAAAATAGCCCAACACGAGCTATGATGTCCAGATTCATTGAATCTAAGACATGTCCAGATTCAATGAAAGATCCAGGTGAATGTATATATATATTTATTTATATTTATATTCGTATATATATAAATTCGTATATATATATATATATTATATATATGAGATATATGAGATTTAATTTATAAGGATAAATTAAATCCCTATCATGTTTGAATTCGAAATTCAAATTGATAGGATATCTCATATAAGAGATATTTATAAGATTTAATTTATAAGGATAAATTAAATCTCTATCACGTTTGAAATTCGAAATTCAAATTGATAGGATATCTCATATAAGAGATATTTATAAGATTTAATTTATAAGGATAAATTAAATCTCTATCACGTTTGAAATTCGAAATTCAAATTGATAGGATATCTCATATAAGAGATATTTATAAGATTTAATTTATAAGGATAAATTAAATCTCTATCACGTTTGAAATTCGAAATTTAAATTGATAGGATATCTCAAACTTGATTTATGGGAATAAATCAAATATAACTCAGTCTCATCTTTATTTAAAGTTAAATAAATAAGTAATTAAATCTGTGGGACGGATTTAATATTATTTTATTTAATTAGTTTCTTATAAAATTATACAATATATGATATTGTATCAATTCGGAATTAATATAAGATTAACTCCAAAATCCAATTAGGTCAGGTGTAAAAAAACGCATAGCATCCTCTATATCTGATTGGAGGAGCTACGTTTGAAAATAACACAGAACACAAAAGGCCGAACGGAATCTGCAAAAGGTTTGCAGACAAGAAACTGCTGAAATAGAGACGGAGACTTGTGAAAGCCTTGGAGGGACAGGAGACGCTAGCACGTCGTTCGTGGTTGGAACGCTGTTCGTGTGGATACCAGTAGAGGAAGCCGACCTGAGGCGTCGACTTCTTGTGATCGGAAAGAGACCACCGTCCGCGGAGAGAATCTGTGAAGGTCGCTGAGGAACACTCCGTCGATTTCTTGCGATCAGAAAGAGATCACCACCCACGTAGAGAAGCTGTGAAATTCGCTGAGCAACACTAAGGGTAATGATTCTTTCCACTTGACTTAAACACATACGGCAGATCCTGGCAAGGAATGGAAAATTTTTTAAAGTTTATTTCCGCTGCGTGTCTTCCAATTCCTTACACTTGGTTCTCGTGCTTTTTATTTTGCAAGGATTAAACCATCAAGCAAATCAGCCAGAGCACTCAAATCTACAGATTAAAGCGCAAACCAGGAGTTTTTTTTTTTGATGCAGTAGTGCTTTTCGGGTAGTTGATATTGGTGCTCTGTTTTTTAGAGCCTTGTTTTACTTTTCCCCTTCCAGCGTGAAATGGCTACTTTCTGCCATATATACCACCTAGCCCCAACGTACTTGATTTTTTCAAGCTGGAGTTCACAATTATGACTGCAAGTAACAGAATTATGAGCTTCATTTTAAAGAAATTTAACTTCTCTCTCTGCTTTCTCCACATGCAAACGAATCTCAATATTTTATATATGGAGGATTGGCTTGATGGGCAAGAGAACAATGAGTGATAAATATAGTAGGACGAGAACCAAGAGGGACAGTGACCATGGGGTGATACTTGGATTAAAGCCTTTGCAGAATGGGTTCCAGTTCTGAGTAATTTTCTCAGAAAAATGAAGGAACGGATGAAGGAGAGATAGAGAGGAACAGTAAGGAGAGAAGGGGCTGGAGTGAGGTGGGCCCGTCCTTAATTAAAGCATGGATAAGCTCGCGGCGCGTCACTGGAGTGAGGTCACAGATATTGTTACAACGTTAATGTCGAACTTTCATGTATACGTACGTACGCCTATATATACACAATAGAATTTTGTATTATCATGGAAGAAAAGGTATCTTCTTCCTCAAAGGACAAAATGAAAGGGAGGGAAACAAGTGCTGGGTCAAAGAATTCGAAGAAGAAGAAGATTCAGAAGAGGAAGCCGCCAGTTCCAGGAAATACCATCAAACTCAGAATCCTAAGTGATGTCATTCATCCTGGGAAGCTCATGGTGAAGAAGATACGCCATCGCGCATAAACCTCTCTTTATTATTTAATATGTTGTCATATCTGCTTTACCCATCCCGCTCACCTTTGCTATTTCCCAGACTTGTCTTTTCAGTCTCTATGAATATTATCGTGTGACACCAATGCGTGTTTAATTCATCCCGTGCATTCTTATTTATACATATTGCTTCGATCTGCTTTTTGGATTAGCCTCGTTCATCGGTGTATGCATGAAATAGTTGGAAACTAGCGGCTTTTATTTGGAACTTAAGAATTATGCATTTATTTGAAGACTCTATGATATAGAAAATGTTAAAACTGGTATACCGTATATTTTTACGTGTATTATGCCTTCTTTATTTTTTATTTAATATTTATAACAATCCCTTATACGGCCATAAGATTATTACACACTGAGGATTTTTTTAGCTAGAACGAATTTTTGGTCAGCTGAAGAATGTGATTTTTAGGCGAACGGACTCTAAATAAATAGGGTGAATATGATTTTTAGTGACATCAAATGGGTTATAATTCACCACAACAAGCAACGACGACTGTTTTTTTTGGGAAAAAAGGAGCTGCAAGAGAGGAGTTTTGCCTGCGCCGAGATCAGGAAAAATAAAGAGAAGGATAATGATCCGCGTGTGTGCCGTGCCCACATTGAGAAGGCTTGCAATCGCCATATCCTTCGTTACTTGTTCTCCTCTTAATCTCACTTTCTCTTCAGTTTCTTGTTGCAGTCATCTCAAACAATGAAATGTAAGAATATACACTTACACTTACCATGCATGTATCTATCAATAAAATAAACTCACCATTTTATATATATATCTTCCTATTTCTTTATTATGCAATATGAGCCACTTCACCTCAGGTCTCAGCTTAGCCCCTCACTGTCATTTTATTCTCTTACATCTATCCCATATAAGCACTTCAACAAATTATATTATTCCTGACTTCTCAATAATTATGGCTATTTTAAAAAAAAAATTGTACAACACACAAGACTATTAGATGACCACCAATATTACAAGGTCTTCTAGAACATGAGCTCCGAAAAACAATTGAAAGGATTTTTTTTTGGTTATATAGATAAGTTTAGGTAGGTTCAGCACCGGTATTCCACTAAAGTCAGGGCTCACAGAGCGCTTATAAAAGACTTGCGAGATTGCCTACTAAATGAGTCCTCACGACACTAGCGGAATCATATTAAAAGGAACTTTTTTTTGTACAAAAATTTTTGAAAAAGAATTGAGCTCACCTATAATTTAAAAGTAGAGTGAAGTCTCCCTTTCTCATAGGCAATACCAAAATTGAAAGGAACTTATGTTTGCTGCAGATATCAAGTAACTCAGGGCCGTGTTCGGCCGAATAACAAATATATTCGGGCCGGGCGCCTCCAGTCCGCTCATCATGGTGGGCTGAATAAGTTCATGGGCTGATCTTATAAGTAAAGTGCCCGTATTCGGATTTCTACTCCCATTTTTTTCTCCTACTTCTTCCATTTCCCCGCCACGAAATATTTTGCTAATTTTTTCTATTTTTCTCTAAAATCATCAATGAATTTTAATATAAAATCTTTTCATTATTTCTTCACACTTTTCAATAAAATTTAAACATAAAAGAAATAAGCGGATCAAAATTTTTTAATTCAATCTCGTATTACAATTTTTTACTCGTTACATTTAACTTTGAAGAGAAATTCGTCCTTAGAATTAAAGGGAAAAATATAAGCCCATGGTTAATGTAAAAGAAATTATAATATTTTAAATTCTAATAGAGTGGAAATTATTTCTCATCCGCAAATTGTATAGGATGCCCTAACTTCTGAATTGTATGACGGGGCAGATCACAAAGTCAGTAACAATAATCATTATATGCCTGGTTGTCACGTTCTTTGTTTTTATTCAGTAAAATATTCTAACAAAAAAATAGTAGGAAAGATTTTTTTTTTCATAATTGAAAATATATATGTTAAATTATCACATTCTAATAAAACTATAACGTATAAAAATCAATTATTCAGAATCCTGAAAAATGACGCCACTTGAACTTGGATGCTGAGAATCCAATATTATTGAAAACACGACTCACCAAATTCTGTATGATCAATATACATGAATATATGCAGCGTATGGATTAAACTAGGTACATGCATGGGGGAAAAAATCACATACGACGGTTCCTAAGGGCAAGCTGGCATGAAACAGTCATCTCAGATATGAGGCAAAACTCGATCACCATGTATATAGGCTGTAACCACCAAAAGCAATACCAACACAACTTCTCAATATGACCTATTGGGTTTCGAAGACGAAGAAGTCTTCGATTTAGCAAAGTCGACCAGATCTTTGAAAAGGGCATCTTCTGGCTTCTCTTGTTTGGTTGGGGTAGATGAATTCAAAGACAGATTCTGCGTTTGTCCTACCAAGCTATCATAAGAGGAATTGGATCCGCTGCTTGAATGAGATCCACCTTGCTGCTCAAAAAACTGTTGTCTCTGGTTATACCTCGACGGTGGGGGTGGAAGACCACCAGTAGATTGGGTGTCCCATGGAGCCGGAGGAAGCTGATCTGCAGATTTGCCCAGGGGCGATGGTTCATCATACACAGGTTGTCTGGTAAAAGTCGGTGGTGACGTACTCATGCCATGAGAAGGGGGCGAAGAAGGATGAGGGCTAGAATGGGATGGAACCGAAAATGGGGTTGGTTCTGAGTTTTCTACTTTGTATGCGTCGCCACTAAGATAGTCCATCATGCCAGCATCAGAGGCGACGGGCTTCCTTGATGCCGGTGGTGGGGGAAGAATTTGATTTACTCTCACACTTTCTGCCTTGTCATTGGCTGGTTTACGACCCAGTGCATGAGTATCTCTTGACCTGCAATTATGATGTTTACACATTAATTACAATGATAAAACCGGATGCAAAGAGACATATGTCAACTAAAGTGTATCAAACACCTAAAGAACTTTCCTTATAAAATAAAAAACTTTTAGACTCACCTACGAGCTAACTGATCAAAGTCGTCTTCTGACTCATCATCCTCATGGTTTACATTGACGAGTGGAAGAACAGAGGTTTCTGTTCCTCTTGCAGTCGCACCTGAATTAAGAGTTCCTTTTTGGATATCATCGTGTCGGCCAAGTACACGTTGCAGGCCGTCATTCAGTGCCAATCCCTGACTCAAAAGTTGCTCATCCCTAAAAGTTAAGCAACCATCCCAGTCTGATCACTCTATTATTGCATAAAGAATAGAAATAATCATCAGCTAGGATTATATTCTTACGTAGTATTGTTCACAAGAAGCATGACCCGCTTTTGGTAAGAACGGCACTGATCAACAAGGTCAACGATTACTTCTTGCTTCAGAGACTGAGATATTTTACCAAGAATATTACACACCAAATAAATATCAACTTTCCATGAACGTTATAGGCTGAACAATATAAAAATGTTATCGTAGCAAACAAAATTATTGTGAAAAACTAATAACAAGAAGAAGAAAAAATCAGTATCACCTCAGGATTTTTTGGATCCGAAGCACTAAGAATTTCCATCAATACATCAGCTAGTCCTTGAGCATTCTGAATCTCTGGCAGGCTAATATAATATAAACGAATATAGTTGGAGTAATATATTATAAACCACAAAAATAATTTGTTATAAAAAGGAAATAATTACCAGAAAGAAACGAAGACAAAAAAGGAACAAAAGATGAAAAGCAAATTAAACACCTAAGGTCAGAAGCATCCGACTGAAGAGAAGCTTGAATTGCAGCATCATCATATTCTGCAGTAGGATACTCAATTGGTTGGGTTTGAGGAGGAGTGAACAGTGGTGCCCTATTTTCTTCCCGTGGTGGAAATTCAACTCCAGCAGACTGTCAAGTATTAAGAATAATATATTACAGAAACAAACTATCAACGTGTTAGTCCTTATCCAAATAGCAGCAACATTGTTATCGATATCTTTTAAGATAAGGTTTTACATTGTATGCAACCAGACCAAAAAGTAAACTGTCGATATAATTTACATACAGTAGTAAAATGAATGATATGTCAATGCATATCCATTAAAAGTAGAACTGTTGCTTGCAAAAATTTGATAAATGCACGGAGTAAGATATCTATATAAAAGAGCAATCACCCTTAGCTCATTATATGCTGCATAGAACTGGGGAAACCTTCCACTCGGACCGCCAAAAGCTTCTTGCCACATATCAATCAAAATCAGTATCTTTTCCCTGACATTTAAGTCAGGCTGCACAATTAGATCGAAAGAACAAAACACTATATAAGTCTTCCATACGCAGGGGAAGGAGTGACATAATTGAACAATGAACAAGTCAGTAGATACCTTCTTCTTCACTATCTTAACCATTTCATGTAAGATATCCCGCTCAATGATCTGCTGAAACAAATTTTCACCACAATTTTTGCTGAGAGTCTCCAATGCCTACACCAAATATTCCAACATAAAACATCCATGTAAGGTAACCACTTCTTGTTACCTCATTCACAAAAAAACAAATCAACATTTTGAAAGTAATCCACACGTAATACCTCAGAACTACAATAGAGAAACAAATTATCAGAATTTTGAACAATGCGCAATAAAAAGAATCAATACTCTCAAAATTTTCAACCTTTCTATAACAAGCACACATGAAGCAATTGAAAATTACCAGAAAAATATATAGAGATTAGAGAAGAATAGAAATACTGACAAAAAGAGCCAGAAGTTGTATTTTGGGATTTTTACTGCTCAAACGCTTCTTGAGTATCTTTAATGCGTCCTTTGCTTGCCTGCAAATCCAAATTCAAAAACACATGGTCCTCTCAAAACAGGAAACAAATGAGTAAACGACCTTGAGAATCATGACACATCCACAGATTATACAAGCCAGTTCACATAGTAAACAAGAAGTTAAAAAGAATGCTAGAAAATGATGTGAATGACAGACACATAGATTCTTACTTACTGCACAAGAGTTGGTGGGAAACAGTTTATTTGTTGGACTAATGAAAATACCACAGAAGTCTCTTTAGCAGGCTAGGCAAAATTCTTACCCAACTTCCAAGTTCCACCACAGCAAGAGTTTTGTAAGAGGTGCCATATAAGCATTTGCCTAGAAACTTTAAAACAGAAACTTCAACTTGTTTTTTCCTCTACGGATACCAAAAACTTACTAAAACAATCCCGAACGCTTTTTAGCGTATGTAACACTATGAAGCAACTATCTTCCATTATACACTGTTTAGGAAATAATCCAAACTTCATATCTCAACTTCTCAATTCAATAAATGTGTCCCAAGTACAGGAGTTACAGAAAAAATGAAGGAATAGAGTTTATTCATCTACCCATGTGCAATAGGTAAAGCAAAAAGATACCTGGGGTCCATATTAATGATATCACACAACTCTATGTTAATTGCCCAGTCCGGGCCAATCAGCATGTCACTGGTTGCCCTCTCTGCACAGGCTGCTGCATTATTAGCCATGTCTCTCTGGCTCCAATGACGTCTTTTAATCTTCAGTAAATTGAAGCCCGAATTAATATTAAAGCAATCGGTCCACAAGATTAAGCTAGTGCTAAAATCATACAGCAATACACACGAGAAAAAGGATAAACTGCGACTACAAACTTTATTACTTAAAGAGATCAAAGTTATAATTGCAAAAGGAGCAGATGGAAAGAACACATCATTAGAATTTATATGTGTATAATATATACATATCGAATATCCCAAAAAAAAGCAGCCTTACAATTGACACCGTAGAAATTAAATGTACCAACAAGAATCATAAATGATAATCCCCAGGCAAACAAGATCCGTCGTTTATATCTAAAAAGGGGAAAAAAATCAACTAAAAATAGGACAGGATAAAACAACCAAAGTCCTTTGTTGTCAGCGCCGACCGAATTTGTGCAAAACATTAAGAGGCGCGGACAATTAGATCGTGGGAAGCTACGAGCTAAACAAAATCAAGGTGCGTCAAGATCCTCGGGTTAAAAGAACCCATCAAAGTCATAGCACAATAAATGACAAGAGAGCGCATTAGAGAAAAATGATCAAAGAATTAGGCGGATAGCGCAAATTTTGATGGAACAGAGATGGACCAACAACCTAACACCTTCAACTAAAGTGCGATGGAAGGAGAAACAGGAGTAATAGGGCAGTTAACCTGTGTTTCGAAAAATAAGAGGAGGATCCAATTGGAGCAGTACTAGAATCAGAAGAGATCGGGATGTCGACGAGAGGTATTAGAAAAAGGAAGAGCCGATTGGGGGGTTCGTGACTTTTTGCTTTCGACAGTTCTGAGAGGACTTCCGCTTCCCTTTCTTGTCCTGCAAACTCTGGAATAGATCAGACATTAAGAATAATTTTTTTTATTTCTTATTGGATTAAAAAAAACTTATAGGTTTTGTTTTTTAGCTTGTTATATATTCTAGAAGGCATGACTAAGGGAATTGGGAAATGTGTTAACGTGACAGAACGTGGGGGAAAAGGTGAAGACGGACCAAACAGAACGGAAGATTGTTGGAGAAGAAGATTAGAAGAACGTGGTTGACGTTTGACCCCGTTAGGTTTGTCAATTTGACTTTTGCTTTGAATATGAAAGGAAAAATGCCCAGCTGAAAACACGTTTTAATTTTTATAATAATAACAATAATAACGAGTTTTTGAACGCGGCCCTTCTGCGTGGCTGATTTCAGACATCACATTACAGGGCTGTCACTTGGCGCTGATGTGGCCTTTTGTGAATTATATGAAATTTAATACTTTTTCTAATTATATTTGTATATTTATCTATATATAATATAGAAAAATAAACAAGTTGTATTATTTATGAATCATTGATGGTAATGTGATTGATTTCTCATATATAGGATTACGTTCTAAAAAATCAAAATATATCCCATCCCGGTATGACAAAATAGAACCCACGGTCAATAGGTGAGCCCAGATGAAATTGGGCCAGATTTTCTTGGGCTGAAGGCCCAAATATAATTGGATTCAATACCAATATCAATACTAATATACATGACCGGACTTGGCCCAAGACGTGGCCAGTCCATGACCTTAACGACCGCATTAGAAACATGTCATTATAAAATGCGTGGGAGTATCATGGTATTGGGTTAGGAACAAGACAATGTAGTACTACCAGCATTCGATTCATTCCATCACATTCACGCACCTCCTGTTTGTCGCCAGGTGGGTGCAACCAAGGATGCAAACTTGTCCACGGAAATTAACTCCCCTCTCCAAGCATCTAATGCTTGTTGGAAAAAAAAAATTCATTAATCCTAATGGTAGGAGTTAGTTAAATTTTTTATACATATTAAATAAGTCAAATAAATTAATTAATTATAATAAATATAATCCCTTAAGATAAATTTATATTATATACTTCACAGTCTATTTAAATTAATCAACTTAATTTTATACTAGTTATAATTAATTAATTTATTTAATTTTTTTAATCTATTAAAAATAGTCAATTAATTTTTATAATAATAAAACTAAGAAGTAGTATTATTATATGCTATTCTTTCACGTTTTGTTTTGTCTAATATTTTCATTGAAATATATATATCCATAATAATCGCGCGCGCGCGTGTTCCATCAAATAATTATGCATTTTGTTTAAGTAGTGTGGCCTTATCGTGTGTCACGTACATTGGCATTGAGGAAATAACAACTATCACATGTTATCTCAAATGTTTTTAGACAATAAATCGATATTTATATAGAAAATAATTAATATATTAATCACTAAAATTCAACCCTATATTTACAATTAAAAGGAAGTTGGAATTGTCAGCGAATTACATCAAGTATGGTTTAATAAAAAAAAATTGAAAGAGAAATACTCTGTTTAAATAACACAATTGGTTAAAAGGGCATTTTTACCTTTGGAAGTATTCCGTGATAAACTAATACGCTTTAAAAGTTTTATAAACGGCAATGTTGTCCTGAAACTTTGTTTTTTTAGGCAATGTGTCCCCGGAAGTTTAAAAAAGTAGTATTTTTACCTGACTGTTATCTAAAGTTAAGTTTAACCGTCAGCTAACCAATATGCTGACATGACATTAACATCATCTTTTATTTTTTGTTAAGATATAAATTTGCACTGGAAGTTTTCACTCATAAGCACTAGTTATCTGAAAGTTTTTTCTTGTTTAATATTGCCCCAACCATTATTCAGATTCAATTTGACTGTTATTTGATCAAATATACTAAACTGACTGATCCAAGTGCTATCTATTTTATTTTTTCAATGTCAAATTTATAAGTAAAGGAAAATTTAAAAAATACATTCCTCAAAACCCAGTCATTAACAGAATATTACTATCGAGCGACCATACTTCATTTTAAAAATAACATATATTATTTTTTAAGAGGTTACCAGAGTATAGAGAATAATACTTTGATAACGATGGAGTTGAGAGGAATGCATTTTTTTTTTATTTTTTCCTTATTTATAAATATGACTTGGAAAAAAATATGAAGTATATGACATATGTATTAACTAGTTTTTTTTTTGGTTCAATATCCCCTTACCATTATCCAGGTTTAATTTAACCATTAGTTTGACCAAATGTTAAGTTATTCGGTACACATATTATCCACTTCATTTTTCCCAAGTTATATTTATAAACAAGGAAAAAAATGTATCACTAAAAGCTCAATTGTTATTAAATGACTGCTCTCAGCAAACCATACTCTAGTAACCTCTAAAAAAATAACATGTTATTTCTAAAATGAAGTATAATCTCCTGACAGTGATACTCTGTTAATGATGGGGCTTTGAGGAATGCATTTTTTTTATTTTTCTTATTTATAAATTTAACCTTTAAAAAATGAATTGATGGTATGCAGATTAGTCAGCTTAGTATATTTAGTCAAATTAACAATCAAATTGAACTTGGATAACGGTTAGGGCAATACTAAAACAAAAAAAAAACAAATATCCAGCACCCCTGAGTGAAAACTTGCAAGACAAATTTACAACTTAATAAAAAATAAAAGATGGTGTGAATGTCACGTCAATATAACACGTGGCACCACGTAGCATGTCACATTAACATATTGGTCAACTGACGATCACATTTAATTTTGCATAACTGCGGGGCAACATTACCCCCAAAAAAAGGTTTCAGAGCGATATTGCCTCTTATAAAATATCTAAGGCGTATTAATTACTCGTGGAATACTTCTAGGGCAAAAATGCCCTCTAACCTTGATACAATTGACCACGCTACTTTCTGTCCTCGCTCACTGCCACCGTTCCCAGGGAAAACACGTTCTTTACATTTGAGGAGTCGAGATATTATTTGAGTTACGTACACAACATAATGACCAATTTCGACAATTCAGTCACGCGTGCTTCACACTTCACACTACGTAAATTTGGATGTTTGCAGCTGAATGCCTGTTTATATATATAGGTGCATGGGCCAGCAACTAATTTTGCCTGTAAAGCTCTTTCTCATTATCTAAGCATATAATAAAAATGAATCGTCCAAAGATGGGAGTTAAATTAATTTTAACATTCCAATTTCAAACAAAATTTATAATAAAAAAATACAAAATGAAGTTGGAAGCGTAGCGGTTAGGGGTGTGCATGGGCAGGGCTGGGCAGGGCAGACCCCATGCCCGGTGCCCTGCCCAAAAAAAGCATGGGCTGCATTTTACAGCCCGATGCCCGGCCCTACCCGGTAAAAGTCCTAATTATTTTAGGCTGGGCATGGGTGGGCTGGGCATGCCCAAGTTTTGACGTCATGCTCATGTTGTGAAAAAAATATGCAATTATGAACTTATAAAATAATACCATATTCATATGTCTTTAACACTTAAATAATATCCATAATTCACTAAGAATAAAGCAACAAAAATATAATAATTAAATTTTTGAAATCCATTGCTTGTAAAAAAAAGTCTTGAAGTCTAAGTAATTTGTAATTGTAACTTTGTATCAATCTCCCTAATATTGATAAAGATTAAGTATCTGAAAAAAAAAAATAATTATAATTTATAATGTAATTATATGATGATTAGCAAAGTTAAAAAAAAGAAAAAAAGAAAAAATTAATATAGTTATAAATATTAAAAGATACAACTTACATACTTAACTACTCATATTTTTAAAATGAACCTCTAGTCACCAGTAACTATCATATTCTCCCTTTTAAGTGTAGCATTTAGGGAAAAAAGTAAAAAAAATAAAAGAAGTGGTGCTCATGGGCAGGGCAGGGCAACCCCCTGCCCGGTGCCCAGCCCGAAAAAAACATGGGCTGAATTTTATAGCCCGATGCCCAGCCCTACCCTATATTTATCAGGCTAGATAAGACTATTTTATTGCGGGCTAAACTAGACATACCAGGCTATAGGTATTATGCATAACCCTAATAGCGGTAGCGAGCACCTCGCTTCCCCCACATCTTGAATCGGTCACTGGTGACATATAAAAAAGCACGTGATCCAATTCCATTATATGTTTACTTTTATTCGCTTCGTTGAACTTGTCGTTTCCCCCCCTTGTTTTGGACTGTTACATGTGAATTCTCATTCTTTGAAGTGAAGATGCTCTACCGACATCATTACCTACGAAATTTGCACCAGGAAATAATACGTATTGATCATGTTAGATTCTCATTAAATTTCCATCATCTTACGAGGCAATATAATTAATAATATTAATCAACAAACATCAGTCTGTCGTTATCAGGCCAATAAAGAACAAGTTGCCCTAATTAAAGAACACTATGGAGATGCGAAAGCTACGTAAATACAGTATCTCTAACATGCGTACACACCTAATGTACGTAAATGTGAATTACTCGAACGAATTAACCACAACTTGCATAATATAATAAAAATATATTAACAATTAAAAATGGCCACAACACTTGAGGCCTGCTCTGATATTTCGCTTATTTATAGGTAAACACACAAATTTGTGCCTGTACCTCTTATCATAAAAAATAACATACATAGATATCTTAAGGCTTATATATTAAGTTTCTGAGATGGCTGAAATGGCTTCACCACCAACCCTTAAGCACTCCACTGAATCTTCTCTCAAAGGTGATGCTGAGTCTTATTCAGCTAAACTTGTTGATGATGAGATTCCCACAATTGATTACTCCATGCTTTTCTCCAATGATCCTGATCAAGCATCATTGGCCATAGAACACCTTGGTCAAGTTTGCCAAGACTATGGCTTCTTCTACGTAAGTATCACACACGTGGCACCAAGGTTTTATAATCTTGTACAAACTATATATATATAAGTCGTATTTATGTTTGTCTCTGTAAAACGTAATGTTGTATGTGATATATGTACTGCATGCAGCTGGGAAACCATCAAATCCCAGATGAGGTGTCGGATTCTCTTTTCAAGGGAATTTCTGAATTCTTTGATCCAGCGACGATAGAGGAGAGGAAGGTATACAGTACAAAGGATCCATTGGACCGAATTAGATGGGGCGTAAACTATTCTTCCGGAGAAAATAGGGAATATATAAAGGTGATTGCACACCCCAAGTATAATTTTCCTCCGAACCCATCAAGCTTCAGGTACATATTTTTTATTTTTTTCCGATCCTGTAGTCCAGATGGATTTCTACGAGATTATTAACTATAATCCTAACTGTACAACTTTTTCTGTGGATTTACCTATGTCTTGATTTAGTTATTTTTTAGAAATTGAACAACTAATATAGCTATCTATGTAATATCGATATTTTGCTTGATCTGATACTTCGTAGCTATTTTCATTGAACATATAGTTAAATATTTTATCCATTGATTAATGGATCGATTTTATTTTTCAAATGAGATGTTCTTCCATGGCAGGGTCATTTTAGATGAATACCACAGGGAAGTGAGGAAGGTAGTGATGGGATTGGCAAAAGCAGTGTCAAAGACATTAGGGCTTGAAGAGAGCTACATAGAGAAAGCATTTAACTTGAAATCAGGTGGGTGACCAACCAAAATGATAATAAATCCAATAAACATCTTGTAAACAAAGAGTCAATGTTTACTAGAGAAACAATATAAACTCTTTCTTTTTGGAGAGTTTGATGACCAAACCCTAAAGAGAACTCCTTGAAGTGAGGGACTAATATTTCATAATAATAGCCTCTCTTCACACCTAAAACATATTTTGAGGCCCCTTATATATACATTTTAGAGTCACCGACAGTGATTAACACTTATGATTAACTATATATAGTCACCTTTGACTAATTCAGCCTTTAAACGCAGGGTTTGATGTATCAGCCATGAACCTTTATCCGCCCAATTGCATGTCAAAGGGTCATATTGGTATACCTAATCACACAGATCCCGGCTTCGTGGTAACACTTGTACAAGATGTGAATGGAGGTTTACAAATACTGTCTCACAAGGGATACTGGATTAATGCTAAGATTCCCCGTCACGCCATCCTCATCCAGCTCGGCGATCATCTCGAGGTGCATGCATATGCTTCAATTTACTTCAACCAGTGAAAACGAATCTAGCTGATATCATTAATTAATTAAACTTACTTATAATTTGTTGAGCCATTATTAATGAATGCTTAATGGTGCAGATCTTAACGAATGGGAAGTATAAGAGCCATATTCACCGGGTAGTTGTTGGCAACAACAAAGTGGAAAGGATCTCAGTGGCCACACTGCATGGACCATCACTTGACAAATTTGTGAGTCCAGCGCCAGAATTTGTGAATGAAGAACAACCACGAGGATACCTTGGCATGACCTATAAGCAGTCCTTAGAAGCTAATGGGTGTGACGAGATTGATGTGCAATCATCACTTGACCGAATCAGGCTTCTGCAAGTTTAGTTTTGTTTGCATTAGGAGCGCTCTTGTGTATATTGCACTGGATTTGACGATATCATTATTCAATAATATCCACGCACCGTACATCCTTGTAGCAGTGTTGTGTACACTGTATAATAATCGTGATGCATGATTAATGAATAAGCTAAGTCAATTAGCATTGTCCTAATTGTATGTTGTGCACCCTTCCCTATTATATGTGAGAGTCATCGATCTTTAAATATTAACCATTGTTCCTAATGGCTGATTTTGACAACTGGTCCTCTTAAGACTTCCGCGAAGAGATTAAAGTTCCTCGTTCATATATATGTTAGCTTTCAACTTATACATGCGCATGCCAAGAAAACTGTCTCGTGCTTTAAAATCCAAATTATATGTTGCAATGCAATACTTCAATATTAAATGGCAAACAGGTGCAAAATATGTATGGCATATTATTATATTAAAAATGTCCGTGGTATTGTTATATTTTTTTCATAAATATATACAATTCTCACCGAAGCTGAATTTTAAAAATTCAATCCATTAATTGTATGACCGAAACAATAAATTAACAAAGTTAATTTGACCCAATAAAAAAAATTGACTAGGACGCAATTTATGAATGGTGTTAATACTAGTCTTAAAATAAAGCTTTTGATGCATATCAATTAGGCTCGTAATTAATTAATTAAGTAATGCAGTTAGTACTAAATTAGCAATAATTTGGAACACACGCATACGGATATGTTTCCCAGGAGCGGGCAAGCAATATGGATAGTTAGGAGCTAATTATGGAATTATGGAGGTGATGCGAGTCATCACTTGACCGGATTAGGCTTCTGAACGTTTGATTCGTGTTTGTGTTAATTATGCACGTTTCTATATATCATGTATGCTTTACTGGATTTAGAGCGTTAAATGATATTCGCCTCATGGTGATAATGATTAATGAACAAGTCAATTAGCATTGTCCTAAACTCCTAATTATATAATCACAGCATTTTCCTAATTATATATACTCACACATGTACAAATAACTGAAAGATAGAGAATGGGTAAGAAAAAGATGTGAAATAATTAATAGGAGGTAAAGATAAAAAAATTGATTAAAATTTCAGGCACCCTTTAAGTATATCTTATAAATAGAACAATGTCTATTAAGAACTTTATTTTAATATTTTATGCATAGGATAGGAGGGAAGGGATATTTTTTTTTGATAAATAGGAGGGAAGGGATATTATGGAGCCATTAATAATGACATGAGCGATGGATAAGGCTGATGAGAATTCTGGTTTATGGGCTCTTTCCAGGCCTTTTCCCTTCCATTAGACCACACCCGAAATAAAAAGTCAACCCACGCTCACTCCACTTTGCAATTTGCAGTCTCTGTTCCGGCTTAACAGCTCCGCAGCTTGAGGCACCTTTTCATCTGATGTGATGCATATCCCTTATTCCCTTGTTAGAAGCCTTTTGGGTTTGCCAATCAGAAACCAGCAACTGCCCTCTCTCCTCTCTTTCCTGCATTATTATATCCATCCCATTACTCATTCATCATTAGCTCTTATTAATTATGATTAATTCACTTGTTCAATGTTAATCACCTTCACATATCCCTCACCTTCCCTATAAATTTTCACACATACACACTTTTGGCTTAAGAATCCATACCCTATATTATCGACCTACCAAACAAGTCCTTCCTCCCAACAACTCCCTCTGTCTTCCTACCAGTTCAAATTAACCCTCTCTTTATCCCCTTTAACGCCACCAATTCACTGTGCTATTAGACTCGGCCGCATGATTTACTGTGACCACAGTTCGGAATCTTTCATGATTTTTAGAATCCATCTGCAAAATTCCCATCCCCTTAAAACTCCCAATTCTCTACCCTTACGATTAATGGACAACCCCATCATTCATGGACAAATCATGAAAAGGATTCTCAGACCACGCGATTACCGATTACTTCATCAGTTAAAAGCTTTTTAATCGATAAAAAAAAAACACAATTCTGTTATTTTCAATGGGTTCGTAATTACCTGCTGCTGCTTCTGCTGCTGCCGCCGCTGCTGCTGCCGGAGCTTTTAGTGCTTCCGCTAGTGGTACTGGTGGCGCCACTCTCACTATCCCCAGAAGCTGAAGGGCTCTTCTTCCACCATTCCTTATCAACAACGCCTTTCAAAGATCCTTCGGACATTGATGGTCTCATAGTCACCTTTGAGCCTTCATTTCCCGACGAGTCACTCTTCTTCTTCTTCTTCGTCGATCCCAAGGACGGAGGAAACATCATCATCTTCAAATAAAACCCTCCACTCTGAATGTTTCCACTTCTCGTCGCCGGCGCCCTCTGATCAACCTTTCTACCGCTGCTACTACCACTACCTTCCCTCCTGTACGCGTTTTTGTTGATTAAATTCTTCTCTTCCTTCTCATTTTCTTCACCTACTTCAACCGTGGTCTTCTCCACCAGATCTTTGAGGGTCAGCTCGTAGGTTGACTCCGGCATATTCCGAACCATTTCCATGAGCTCCCTCTGGCCCCTGGCAATGGCTTGCGTTCTTGACGAAGGGGACAGACTTTGATAGTAGTTTTTGTCAAATTCCTGGCTTCTGGTCGGGCTTGTCTTCCATAAAGGCGGCGAACAAATACCAGAGTCGTCATCCACTTGTTTTGAAGCCCAGAAACCAGAGGTCCTCCCGTCTTCCCATCGGCCATAACCATGGGTACTGCTCCCGGTTCTGTTCGGGAACTGAATAGAACTTGCGGGTTGACGTGTTGCCGGATCAAGCATGGCTTTGTCTGTGTCTTCTGCCGGAAAATTCGGAACAGACAGAACAAAAATAAAAAGTGTGGGTTGCGTGGTTCTGTTTAGAAAGCAGAGGAGGAGAGTAACAATATGAATATGTTCACGGACGTAAGCCTCAAAAGTGATCGATCCTGTTAATTTCTTGCGAACTAAGATTTTAATAACATAAATGATTGAGATCGAGGGGATGAGGCTCCTAAAAGTCAAGGAATTCTAGACGGACTGTTTGCCCTCTATTTATTTATTTTCCTCCCCGGTCCTTCAACTCTTTACGTTTTCAGTATTTTCCACCCTCACCCTCCAAACGTCGCCAATGGGAAGTCTTTATATTCGTCGAAGCATTATAAGAATCAAAAGGTCCAGATAATGGGGAGGGGCGCGAGGAATGATTAATTAGGAGGGCATCATAAAGCCATCATTCTCGTCTTTGCCTTCAAATTTATTATCATTTTGTTAATCATAACTAATGATTTATGATGTCCCTCCAAGCAACCAGTACATCCCATGATGCTGATGTGGTTGTTGGGAATCACTATTTTAATACAAAATGAGCCTTTTCAATTCTCGACTCTGAGCTAAAGCCTATATAAAGTTTCACCTGACGCGTTCTAGTATTCAATCTGAAAGGAAAGTCAAAAAAGGCTTGGAAGATATATGCAGGTAAGCGTGATCCACAGGGTAGTTTTGGTTGGTATGTGTAAAAATCAATCTCTTGCAGTCCTCCTTATTTGTGCTCCAATCCATAACAAACCTTGTCCTTCAAATAAAAAATGAGACGACTGCAAGTTTAAGGGTGGGTCCTTTGCTTCCAAAAGAACACCATTTGGGTGCTTCTCAATCGATCCAGAAGTCAACTTTAAGTTTTGCATTCTTAAACGAATGACTAGGTAGCATTAGTTAAGGTGTTATCATCGTGGCAACATTCTGAGACAGACGGCCGGATTATTGAGTACCAAGGATGAGTGAAACAGAGCATACTTTATAAAAGAAGATGCGCGCGCGTACAGGAACACGTAGGCTAGTGTGAGCAACTCCTTTACGCATCATGAAAGAAAAGTAGAGGGAGAGCCAAACGGGAAGTAGAAGGCACTAATTAATTATGAGTGTGTTCATTAAGGGAGCGGGGTTCCATTATTTCTTGTTGAAAGCGAAAGATGGATTGGATGGTAACGTTCCGATTTCGTGTTTGAATATTCCACCTCAGCAATAATATCCATCAAATCCTTCTAATTTTTGTGGTTATACTAGGCGCTTGATTCACTTAACGTTGTAATCACGTTGAGATTGAAGGGTGAGAAGGTGAGTTGCAGGTTTTGTTTTGTGTTGCAATTTTCTTTCTCGTTTTCTAGAATGACAGATCATGGAAATCGAACTGTGATCCACAAACATGATACCCCAAAACAATACCCAAACGCAGACGGCCACAATTATACAGGAAGTCAGCGTCGCGTTTATAATTTCTGACGTCAGATTAAGAGAATTATATCGCCCACGCGTTGCACAATTGTACTGCTCGCAGTCACATTCCTCCAACGCCTATTTTGTCCGCATCTCTTATTTTATTCTAAACGCGGCCAACTACATTTGTTGCTTATTTTTTAAAGGAGTCTGCTGCATTGCTTTTTTTAAATTCCTTTTATAAATTATCTAATTAAGTCATATTTAACGTTTTTAGGCTACATAAACTTTAATTTGAGACTTTATATTTAAGTAGTCAAGTCTCATTCCACTAAAACTAATCCTTCTTCTTGGTACGTCCTTCTTTAAAATATATTAAAAAAATTCCCATTCAATTTTGATTCATGAAGTCGGTTTCTTTATTCTTTTACCAAATTTAATTAATTTTCGCATATTTATCACAGAAGTGGTGACATTAAAAGATATACGAAAGCATCGCATTATCCTCATCTTCAGCTAATATTCATCAAGAAATATAATTACCTTGTTCTGCAATCCCTTAAGTTGTTGGCCTTTCAAATTTCAATAACAAATTGCTACTAACTTAATAAAAATATTCATTAATATCAATATCACCCTTCATCCACCTCCAATACCAATACATAAAAGATGACTCAAGTCCATTGCAAGCTGAACAACTCCTTAATCACGATGTGACTCTGGACTCGCTTAGCTATGTAAATAAGATAGTTATTCACACACACAAAAAAAAAGTAAATAAGATATTTCACTCCTGCACAAATTAAAGCATTCTATTTCATTCATTGAGCTTATAAGATTTTTCGTGTCTACTTTTAAAATCTCATATCTCATTTAAAACAAAAACATGACATAAATTATGAAACTAATATCCGGTTTCACTATATTAAATTTCCAACAATTTATGGCGGAGTGTGAATTATTTGATTTAGGATATAAGGGCTCAAATTATACGTGGTGCAACAAGAGAGTCTTGGGGGAGCATATTAAAGAGCGAATTGATAGAGTTCTCTGGAACATTGCGATGAGGGAACAATTTGAGAAAGCGCAGGATTGAGACTGTGGGGTCAGATCATAAGCCTCTTTTAATTGAACTGTGCTATAATGGAATCAAGACTCCGAGTTGTTTTAGATTTGAGCAAATGTGGGTGCATCGTCCTGAGTTTAAGGATGTCGTTAAGAAAGGATGGATAATTGAGAAAGGTGCTGATGTAGATGGGATTGAAGATGTGGTCAGAAGGTTGAAAAGTTGTAGGGATGTTTTGAGGAAGTGGAGCAGGGAGGCATTTCCAAATAATAAGAAAGTAATTGATAGCTTGATGCTCAAGTAATCTGACTGTTATAAGGAAGTGTTTACTGAGGAGGTGCTGGGTAAAATTAATAAGATTGAGGTGGAGCTGGAAAAAGTTTGGCATAATGAGGAAGTATATTGGTGGCAGAGATCGCAAGTGTCCTGGCTTCAGGCTGGGGATAAGAATTCAAAGTTTTTCCATCTCTCTACAGTTCAAAGAAGGCAGAGAAATGCAGTTCTCAGAGTCAAAGGGGAAAATGGGAACTGGTTAGATGATGAGGAGGAGATCTCGGCTTGCTTTGTAGAGTATTATGAGAATTTATTTAAATTCTCAGGAATAAGGAACTTTGACAAGGTGCTGCAGTATGTGGATGGATGTGTAACTGATAATATGAATGAAGCATTGTTGGCAACAGTAAGTAGGGAACAAGTAAAAGACGCTGTCTTTCAGTTAGGAGGAAATAAGGCCCCTGGTCCGGATGGGTTTTGTGGGAAGTTCTATCAGGCTTCGTGGCAAACTGTGCAAGAAGAAATTTGGGCGGTGGTAGTTGATTTCTTTGAAGGAAGAGGTGAAATGGAAGAATTGAACGTGACCAACATTACCCTAATTCCGAAGGTGGATAGGCCAGAAGAGGTAAGTCAATTTAGACCTATTGGACTTTGTAATTTTGCTTACATAGTTATTTCAAAAGTATTAGCAAACAGATTAAAACCTTGGCTGGATGTTTGTGTGTCGAAAAACCAAGGGGCATTTATTCCTAGTCGCTTGATTCATGATAATATTATAATTGCTAATGAGGTGTTGCATTATTTGCAAAGGAGAAAAAAGGGGGTAAGAAGTGAGTTCGCAATTAAAATGGACATTGACAGGGTAGAATGAGATTTTGTAAGGGCAGTGTTGGTCAAGTTTGGTTTCCATGATGGATGGGTGGGAGTTAGTGATGAGATGAGTGTCCACTTTGAGGATGAATCTATGTTTATCCGGTAGAAAGGTTGCAGAGATTATACCTCAAAGGGGTTTGAGACAGGGTGATCCTCTTTCACCATATATATTCATTCTAGTAGTGGAGGTGTTGTCAAGAATGATAACTGTTAATGTGGAGAAAAGAAGGCTGAAAGGGATTAAAATCACAAGTAGTTGTCCAATGCTTTCACATAGTCTGCTTGCTTATGATATTCTTTTCTTTATGAATTCTAAAGAAAGGAATTGTAGAATGTGGGCTGAAATATTGAAGGAGTATTGTGAAGCATCGGGTCAGCAAGCTAATCTTTCTAAGTCATGAGTTATTTTCTCAAGAAATTCCTCGGATGAAGTTAAAGAAATGGTGTGCAGTATTCTGGAAATCAGTGATATTGAAGAGCCTGCGAAATATCTTGGGATACCGAATATTTGGGGAAAAACGAATTGTCAGGCTTTGGCATATATAAAAGAGAGGGTGGGGAGGAAGATTAAGGGTGGAGTGGGAGGCTGCTCTTGAAGTAATGATTAAAGCTGTTATGGTGCTGTTCCTCTCTTCCCTATGTACTGCTTTAAATTTCCCAGGAAAGTTTGTAAGAAGCTGGACAGTTTAGTGGCTAAATTTTGGTGGAATGGTGAAGGGGAAGGAAGGAAAATTCATTGGAGGGCATGGGATTGGATGACAAATGCGAAGTGTGAAGGGGGATGGGTTTTAGAGAATTTGAGGCTTTTAATGATGCCCTATTACCTAAAACAGCCTGGAGATTGTTGAATTGTCCAAATGAGTTGTGGGCAAAGGTGCTGAAGGGTGTATATTTCCCGAATTCTCCTTTTCTTGATACCAAATTAGGAGGAAGAGCTTCTTGGCTGTGGTATACTATGATTGAGGGAAGGAAAACATTGACGGATGATCTGTATTGGAGAATTGGATGTGGTGCAGAAGTGAGACTTAGAAGAGATAAGTGGATAAATGGGGTGGAAGGGAATTTGGCTCAATTTATTAATGTTCCTGAGGAATAGAAGGATTGGCGTGCATCTGAGTTAATCCAGAATGGAAGATGGGCCGTGGAGAAGTTGGAGGGACTGGTGCCAAGGGAAGTGATTGATAAAATTGAACAAATGTCTCTGGAATACGTGCAGAAAGGAGACAAAGTAGTTTGGTTGGGTGCGAAGGATGGAAGATATGTGGTAAAGAAGGGTTACCCTAATGTCAGGAGTAAGAAAAGAAGTGTTGTATCAAGGCCAAGTACCTCAGTAACACTTTCAAAGGAGGTGTGGGATCAGGTTTGGAAGTTGAAAGTGTTGCCAAAGATTAAGCATTTTATCTGGTGGTGTTTTGTGCAGGCTGTACCAGTGAAAGAGAGATTATCTGAAAGAAGATGCAGCATTTCTAATGTCTGTCCCGTATGTGATGCAGAACCTGAAACTCTGGAGCATGCCCTTACTTTTGTCCATGGACAAGGTATGTTTGGTTTAGTATTAATCTCTCTCTTAAGCCTAATATGACTGATTTGAGGAATTTTGAGATGTGGTGGGTAAAAATGCTTGTAGAAAAGAAAACTTTTAATGATTACCAGTTAACCTATTTTGCATGGATGATTTGGCTTATTTGGAAGGAAAGAAATAAGATGGTTTTTAAGCATGAATTACCAATCCCATTGAGAGTGGTTAATTCAGTTGGTAGAGCTTTGAATGAATATTGGAAGGCTATGAGTTGGTGCAAGGAGGCTGAGACACAGGTGGATGAGGATGTAGGTAAAGTGGGGTGGAGAAAGCCTGAGGCAGGAGCTGTGAAAATTAATTGAGAAGGTTCTTTTAAAGAAGATAAAGCTGCTATTGGGTTGTTATGTAGGAATGAGGATAGAAAGTTTCTCTGAGGTTTTGATGAGAAGGTGAGAGCTATATCAGCTGTGGTAACAGATTTTAGAGGAAGTGAATGTAGAGAAAATTATCTTTGAGATTGATTGTTCAGAGATTTCCTGGTGCTATAAGAGGGGTTCTGCTGAGGGAGTGGACTGGAGAGGATTTTGGGAATTGCAGGAGGTTATCTCTGGCTTGGTAAAACAAAAAAATGTTGAGCTTGCTCGTCTCTAGAAAGAGCAATTTAGCAGCGGATTGAATTGCTGTTAATTGTAGCAAGGAGGTCTTCCCAATTGGGAGGGTGGAGTCCCCACCACCTCCTTTGATGAGAATTTTGGAAGAAGATATAAAGCCGAGAGGAGCTTCTGTGATTTCTGGGATTTGAGGCAGAAGGTGGGAGTGTTGCACCAGAGATTGATGGCCAAGATAGAAGTGGAATAGGCTGATTGTTGAATTTTATAAAAATGATAGTTTTTCTGTTGTTATGCCTTCTATGTTTGTTTTAGGTTTATTTTCTTCTTTTGATTGTTTTGTTTTGGTTTAGTGGAGTGTTAGCTGGTAATCCTAAGTTTTTTTTTAGTGTTTTTTTGGCTTCTGCTATTAGTTATTGTAATATTTTTTTTATGGGGATTAATAAACTTGCCCGTTTTTTGACCAAAAAAAATAAACAAAAAATATCTGGTCTTCCCTCGCCACACTTATACAAGCGCTAGGATTAACCGTCCATTCCCGCTTGTGAACGCGCCAAGAGGAAACAGTGGGAACGTTGCCTATAAACACTAATCTACAAAACATTATCTATCTTCCAAGCATTCCCAATGTATTAGCGACAGAGGTTCAACAATAGAAATTCTAGGAAGGTCCCTTCGAGCATGCAATGCATTATGCTTTATATCAAGTTCGGCGTTTAACCGCCTTCTGTCGCATAGCATATGTATGTACCCATATTTAAAGTTAGGACAAGGTCCTCAAAATTCACTCTCTTATTTTTCTGCCCTTTCATACCACTGCTTATTCGAAAAGTCTCTAAACTGGAACAAAGCTATCCATGCCCAGTTGATAAAATTGGGTTTCAATGTCTACACCTATTTGGGTAATCGCTGTCTCGATCTGTACTCCGAGTTTGGTGGGGTAAGTGATGTCTTGAAAGTGTTTGATGATATTAGTTATAAGAACTCTACATCCTGGAATATCTGCTTAAAAGGGTTGCTCAGAGGTGGTCATCTTGAGAAGGCCAGCCATTTGTTCGATGAAATGCCTGTGAGAGATGTGGTCAGTTGGAACACGATGATTTCAGGTTATTCTTCTCATGGGTTTGGTAATCAAGCTTTTCAAATTTTCCTTGAGATGCAAAATACTGGCACGAGGCCAAGTGTATTCACTTACACCATTATGATGTCACTTGTGTCAAGTCCCTTTCAGGGTAAGCAAATTCATGGAAGGTTGATCAGAAGTGGGACGGATTTCTCAAACTTGGTACTCGGGAATTCTTTAATAAATGTGTACGGGAATTTCGGTCTTGTTGATTATTCTTTTGGTGTGATTTTGACCATGAAGCAGTTGGATATTATATCTTGGAATTCTTTGATCTGGGCCTGCCATAATGCGGGACATCAAGAATTGGCATTAGAGCAGTTCCATCATATGAGAAGCACAGGGTTGTTACCTGACCAGTTTACATCTTCAGTATTGATCAGTGTGTGTTCTAACCTGCAAGATTTAGAAAAGGGTAAGCAAATTTTTGCCTTTTGTTTCAAGGTGGGATTCATTTATAATAGCATTGTATCAAGTGCAGCCATTGACCTCTTTTCCAAATGCAACAGATTGGAGGATTCTGTACAGCTTTTTAGAGAACAATATCAATGGGACTCAGCTCTATGCAGTTCCATGATTTCAAGCTATGCTAGACATGGTTTAGGAGAAGAGGCATTAGGACTTTTTGTGCTGACCTTGAGGAAGAATCTTAGGCCAACTGAATACATGGTTAGCTGTCTTCTGAGTTGTTTTTCCAGTATGTTACAAGTACAACTGGGTAATCAAATCCATTCTTTGGTTCTTAAATTGGGTTTCGAGTCAGATGCAATAGTTGCCAATTCACTTGTTGAAATGTATGCAAAATTTGGATTTATTTCTGATGCCTTGAATATCTTCAAGGAAATAATAAGAAGAGATTTGATATCCTGGAACACCATATTGATGGGTCTAGCTTACAATGGTGAAGTGTCTGTGGCTATGGAAATTTTCAATGAATTAATTAAGGAAGGTATACCACCAGACCGGATAACTCTTGCTGCAATCTTACTAGCATGCAACTACGGGAGTTTGGTTGATGAAGGAATTCAGATATTTTCCTCTATGGAGAAGGAATTTGGGGTTGAACCAGGGGAGAAGCATTATGCTTTTGCTGTGGAGTTGTTGAGTCGTGCTGGTAGGCTGAAGGAAGCTATTGATATTGTTGAAACAATGCCATATGGAACTGCTCTTATTTGGAAGTCAATTCTCTCTACATGCGCAATTCATGAAGACTTGGGGTTTACTGAAAGGGTGGCAAAGAAAATAATGGAGATGGAACCGCAGTCATCTTTACCTTACTTGGTGTTGGCTCAGGCATATCAAATGAGGGGAAAGTGGGAGAGCATGGTTCGAATGAGAAAGACAGTGGAGCGTAAAGGTGCTAAGGAGTTCGCAGGATGCAGTTGGATTGGGATAAAAAATCACGTGTACTCTTTTGAGGCAAATAAATTACATCAGCATGGAGGGAAAGATCTTTATCTTGTATTAAAGTTATTGCACTGGGAGGTGGAAACTGAAGGTTATGTCTGAAGAATGTTTTGATAAAAGAAACTAGAAGTTGTTGCGATTGGTGATGAGTTCGAAAGGAAGAAGAGCCGTGGTACCGTTTCAGAACACGTGGTCATTCTATTCGTCAATGGCTATGCTGCTAGAGAAAATGGAGAGCCAACTAAATCTCTGTTAGGGTCGTTTATTTTCGCGCCAACAGGATGGTTTGTTACTCCAGTAACCTCATTTTCGGTCGTTGTAGTGTGTGTAACTGTGTATATCCATGTGTGTATGTGTGTATTTTTTTTTTTTGGTAAAGGTGTGTACGTGTGTATGTACGCCACTAAGGTTGCGAATGGACAGATTTTGGATTAAATTGTGACGGGCTAGGACTCGTCGCTTGAAATCTGAGTAAAAAGTTTTAGCATGGCTTCAATTCATTCATACCACTGTGTTGCTTGTTGTGAGTCATTTGTACCACAAACTCGTATATTAAAAAAAATATTAAATTTAAAAAGTTTTTTCGCATGTAATTCTATTAAAGAAAGGATATTAAAAAAAATCATATATTTCATTTATCTCTCCCTATATTTACACCTCTACCTCCTCTTTATTATAGTCAATATTGGTAAAATAAGAAAATGAGGATTAAATTTCTTATAAGTAACTTACGTTTTTGAAATAAACTTTTAAAATATAAGTGGCTTACAACAAAGAATAAAGTGATATTACTATGTAACTTTTCAAGTTTTTTTTTTCTTGCATCTACTGACTCATGTTTTGCCCATACTTAAATATTATATTTAAATATAAAATTGAATTAGAGAGACAAACACTA
Source organism: Leucaena leucocephala (assembly GCA_037074615.1). Classification (NCBI taxonomy): domain Eukaryota; kingdom Viridiplantae; phylum Streptophyta; class Magnoliopsida; order Fabales; family Fabaceae; genus Leucaena; species Leucaena leucocephala. Next base: position 1,440,227 of record CM073517.1, on the reverse strand, counting down.
ATTAATAAAATTACAAAATACGTATAAAAGTATTTTTATGTGACTAAGCTATAAGTCCATAGTCAAAACCTTTTACCCTAAAATAGAACTTTTACATGCTTCTCAAATTCACAAAATACATTATATGGTGTGCCTAAACATGTTGATATATATCCTAATTTAGTTAATTCTTGATTTGATTTGATTTTCAACGCTTAATATTATTTTTTATTTGATTTATCTTAAACAATGAGAGTTTTTATTTTTATAATTATTTTTCTTTTTTATTACTTTTATTAAAATATATACACAAATTTTAAAAGCTTGCGATGTACGTAAAGTATGATGGGAGGAATGGCAGGGGTCATGGATATTGCCAGCATGTCCTATCAGAATTTAGGATGTCAACTCCATTAAGTATGTAAATATTTCAAGATTCGCCTAAACTTATTCCTTTTTTCTTTAATACATTTCTTGATGAAAATTCAGTTCAGAGCAGAGAGTTCAGAGGCGGTGTAGCATTTAAGTCGACATCAGAGAAACAGGGAGGCGTGAATGGGAGCTTGCGCGGGAGTAACAGTTGATGGAAAATGATTAGTTTAATCTTGAGAATTGGAAAATAAGAGAATCTGGGATCTCCGGAAGCATGTCCGGTCTCGAAACTTTGTTTTCGACTTCCTCGCACTCTTCTTCCTATTATTATTATTGTAGAAGACGGCAAATCTCCCGCCATTTTTTTTTTCCTTTTAAAGAATATTCCACGGAAGATTATTCTTGTATCGGTCGAACTCTTGTCCTAGGTATAGGAATTCGGATAAGGGGAAAGGAAGCTTCTTTGCAATTCTATAACACCTCACTCGGCAGACTTGGTCCTCATCAAATAATTTGGAGGTAGGATGTTTTTGCTCTGAAGACTCATTAATGGAGAGCCCTCCTTCAACGTCTTATGTGATCCTTGCATGTGATGCCACCAAAGATAGCAGTGAGCATGAGATCAAATCCATTCTTAATCACGTACGAGGTACCGATGGCATTTTATATGCGGGTCACAAATTGCTCGTGCTCGGGGTCTTGCATAGGGTGCCACACCCCAGTAAGTAATACAAGTATTCATCATTACTCAATGAACTTGATATGAGAAATTATTTCTAAATATTGCTCCTTTTTTTCCCTTGGCTAACATCTTGTATTTCATATTTACTCTAATTACTGCCCCTGCGAAAAGAAATTGTAATGTTTATCAAGATTCCAGGGTTATCTGATTGGTTCTGATAGAGCAAAATTTTATTCTGTAAGGATAAGTTTTGATATAGCTTGTTTTTGTTATGTCAACCTAGTTACATGATAGTTGATACTTATTATGACTGGGAGTTGACATTAAGATTTTATTCTATTATTATTCACGATTTATCATAGTGATCTTTTTCTCAGTTGTTTTTTTACAGTTTATAATATAATTTTTTCTATAATTTGTGCTCCGCTCACTATGTGACTCTTCTGTTGCTTTTTTTTTTCTTTTTTTTTGGATTAACAGTGGGGTACCAGACCTTACCATGCCCCGAGTCTTTTGCTGGCACGAATGTCCGTGCAATGGATGAAGTAGTTGGCAAGAAACTTGATTCATATGCAAATATGCTTTTGCCAATGTATGAAGATTGGCAAAATGCAGGGGTATTAAACTTTAATGTGCTATTTAATTCCCTCGTAATTACTGCATGTTTAATTATGCTTTTATGTAAGAATCTAATTTGTTTCTTCATTCATTTAAATTTATCCCCAGATAAGCATCGAAGTCAAAATCACTGCAGGTTTTCCAATCAAACAGGTTATATTGCAAGAGGTTGCATGCTATAACGCAGCTTGGATTGTACTTGATAGGTATTACTTTCTCTATCTTTTGGTTTCTGTTCTAGCCCCCAGGTATATCGAAGCCTTTCCCTGCTGAGCTTCGTAACACCCTTTTCCTTTAATATTTCTGAAATTATTTGTCAGAAATGTTAGTTCCTAGAGCAAATGATTTTATACAAACCTGGCAATAGATAAAGTCTGGTTTATAACATCATCTTTATCAAGAACAACAATAACAAGTCTCAATCTCATATATGTGGTGTGAGCTGGATGAATTCTGAATCATTGTGTAAAGCTATCCCTATGTATACCCTATTGCTTCGGTTGTTTTCTTGTACTGATTTCATCTGTAACTGGAATATTGAAACAGGCACCTTCGACGGGACTTGAGATTCCTTAACAAGATATCATCCAAGGTTGCACTGGTTAAAGATGACTTGTTCGTGTACATCTGGAGATCTCATGAATCAGTTGAAACAGATTTCACAGAAAACAAGCTTGCTTATTCTCTGTCTAAATTTGTTTCTCTATCTGATTGTCAAAGTGTTGCAGACATTGGGCATTCTATTTCCTCTTTCAAAAACTGTCCCCCATCCATGGTTTCTTCTGACAACACAGACACATTTAGGAACAGCACAAAGCACTCATTTGCATCACGTGAACAATTATTCTCATCAGATCCTGAGTCGTCTTCTGAACAAGGTTCGGATCGCGCCTGTCTAACATTTTTTTCTTGTCACCACATGCACATAATACATTTTCAATCTGCCTTATCATACAAAACAAAATGATTGAACTTCAGATTGAAATGTTTGCCAGGTCCCCTTACTTCTCAGATTGCCCAAAAGCAAAACAAGTATGGGTTTATGCCTAAATTTTCAGATGCTCAAATTCTTTGTGCTCGTTGTGGGATGAGGACTGAATTGTATGCTAAGGAGTCGATGAGGTTCAGCTATTCTGATATACAGATTGCAACAAACGATTTTTCAAAGGATAACTTACTGGGTGAAGGTGGTTATGGTCACGTATACAAGGGTATTCTTAGAGATGGACAGCAAATTGCTGCAAAGGTAAGAAAAGAAGAAAGTAGCCAGGGTTTTTCTGAATTTCATTCTGAGGTTTATGTCTTAAGTTTTGCACGACACAAGAATATAGTGATGCTGCTGGGTTACTGTTGCAAAGAAAGGCAAAATATTTTGGTATATGAATATATTTGCAACAAGTCACTTGACTGGCATTTATTCGGTAAGTATGTAGATGTCTGTTGGAAGTATCATTTGTCTTTTTTACCCTACTTGCATGACCGTATTTCCACTCGAAGATTTAGAATTTGAGAATCAAGAAAACAATTTTGCAGATAGAGATGCTGCAGTTCTCGAGTGGCCCCAGAGATTTGCCATTGCCATTGGAACTGCAAAAGGATTGCGCTTTCTCCACGAAGAATGCCGTGGGGGCCCCATCATTCATCGAGATATGCGACCTAGCAATATACTTCTTACTCATGATTTCGTTCCCATGGTAAAATTTTGTTCTCTTTTTCGGTAACTTGTTGTTCTATTTTCATCCACTTCTCCAGAAGAATGGATTATCTAGTGTTACAAGATCTCAATAGAGGATTTATTGATTCCAACTGGTGATGTCCTCTAATTGCAGCTTGGTGACTTTGGCCTTGCCAAATGGAAGACCGGTAGCGATGAGATGATGCAAACGAGGATAATGGGCACATTGGGGTGAGGACTTGGTGTAAAGTTTACATTTTTCCAGCAGGCCAAGTCATATACTTTTCTATTCCAAGTTCAGGAATCATGACCATAGTTTTTGGTTGTGTAGATACCTTGCTCCAGAGTATGCTGAAGATGGCGTTGTTTCTGTGGGGACAGATGTGTATGCTTATGGAGTTGTTCTGTTACAGTTAATGTCAGGACGCAAGGTGCGCATGTCCAGTAATCCTGATCAACCATCTCTCCGTCAATGGGTATGTTCTATTCATCTTTCATATGTGTCTTTAGATAATTATAAGTTATAAGGAGTTGATGGAATTATTGTACGTGGAAATTTCAGGCTGAGCCATTGATTGAGAAGTTGGCTTTACCAGAAATCATAGACCCACGTCTTGGGGTGTCATATGACACATATGAACTATACCTATTGGCAAAAGCAGCATACTTGTGTGTTCAAAGAAAGCCTGAGATGCGACCATCCATGGCAGAGGTAACTGGAAATTCTTTTACTGCTTCCATTTATCTTATTATAGGGAGCCTCATTCCAATGAATATCTTGTCACTTCAGGTAGCTCGCCTTCTTGAAGGAGAAAATGATCGCTTCCATGCCTTGGCAGATCAGTTCGTGCCTAATTACTATCAATGAAGAAAAGGTTTGTATCCAAAGATTAAGAAAATGTTGACTTTTAAGGAGCATATTGATAGTACTGTTTTGTTTCTCGTTTTTACAATCTATTTCGCGCCTTCTCCCAATTTTTGACTAGGTAGTTTGAAACTGTAGTTACAGGGAGTTTGCCTTGATGATGAATGGAATATGGTGTACGGATTGTCACAATCTATTAAAATAAATCATCTTGAGCAAATTCTGGTTGTACAAATTACTTATTTATTTTATTGATATTTTGAATATATAGCTTACCTTACAGTTAATCATTTGATTTTCAGATAATTTAAACGATCAGAATTTATTTAAACTTCACAATAACTCGTTATCTTATAAGCAGAGATATTCAAATTTTAATAAATGCATGCTATAAACAAAACTATGTGGGTACCGTGCTAATTATTCAACTGCTTGTTATTATTGGTCTATGAATATTTGTTAATATTAGTTTAGGACAGTCTGTGGAATTGGACCAAGCAACAGTGGTCACCGCTAGTTGATGATAGATAGAGAAGGAATGATTACAAATGTAGAAAATCTGAGAGAGATTATGAAGATGGAGACAGAATAAGGATGGATGCATGGGTTGAACCATTAAAAGTGTGTGGCAGTCTCTTCCCTTTTTATTCTGTCCCCCTTTCATTACACAATCAATCAAGCTTTGAAAATGAGAACGAGAAGATGCCTACACGCAGTTTATTGCATTTGCTCAGTACCCAATCAATATTTCTGTCCAAAAACACACAGTTGAGATGACTAGAGACACCACAAGTAATGTGAAGGGTTTTCATGGGGTAGGCTAATGTTTGGATTAGGAACAAACTGAATTTGGAAATTGATTGGATGCTGCAAAGTCTTCTCTGATCTCCCAAATGTGGGGAGCAAAGAAAGATTGAGATCCTTATCATTGTTTCTTTGCTTGCCCCACTTTTGCCTTTCACTCTCCAATCCTTCCCTTTTAAATTCTATATATTGCCTAAGGTGAACAAATATTTTAAGGTGTTGAATGTAATAAAAAATTAGTTTTAAGATGCTAAATGCTATTAAAAAAAATATACTTTTGGGTACTGAATGCAATTTAATCCATAACCGTGTTTGTAATTTTGCCGTTGGTTCTGATATATGCTGGTCTATGTTTTCTGCAGTTACATTTACATGATTGTTACTAAGAAATAGTGAGAGAGCATAGATTAATTATGATTGAGGGAATGTGTTAGGGAGCTTGAATGGTAGGGCATGCAATAGTAATTAAGTGCAATATAATATATGTGATGGGAATCTTCTTACGAATGACAAAAGGAGTTGCAAGCGAAAGCGACACAGCCATTAATTCAAAGCACAGCGACCGCCTCGCTCGAATCCAATATGGTAATTAAGCCCACATCGCTTTTGGAATGGAATGTGCATGTAAAAAGAAAGTGATGTGCAAATTCAGTCCCGCTTGTTCCATTGGCTATTGGGATTCAATCTTCATCTTGCAATTCACTGAAACTAGAGGAGAAAATCATGGCTACCAGTCATGAATATTTCTTGGAATTACTACTATTTATATATATTACTGAAAAACTGCTGTGCTTTTTTAACAAATCGAATTACTCTATAATAATGTGCATGACGTGTAATTTTAATGATATTTAATAATAATTTATCTCGTAATATTTCAGATTGAAGCGTGAGGCTCTTTTATACATGCATATCTCCCTCCCTTGCTTGAAATAAATAGATAGCCAATTTTTTTTTTTAAATTACTCCCTAAAATGGCCCTTCTCACCCACCCATGAGTGATATAGTGCTCCATTCATTTGAAGTTTGACCACACAAGTGCGGTTGCAACTTGAGCCTAAACGTAAAAGAAATACAGAAAAACCAGTCAATTACCGCGTCTGTTCACCTACGGCTTTCCGAATTAAAGATGTTATTATTGTACTAGTTGAGAGAGACTCGAAATAAATAATTGGTTAACATAATTTTTTTTTAAAAACAAAAAACCATTGATGGTAGTAGGTCAGACTCTGTGTAACCTTCCTAGCACTTAATGTCAGATGTCAACTCGCATTAGATCCACATTCTTAGCATATTATTATACTTCATATGTTTTAAAATATAAGATTTCTTTTAAATTTATCTCAATAATAAATATTTTTATACTTATTTTATCTTTATTTAATTTTATTATCTCCTAATAAAAAATATATTATCTCTCATCATTTTATTTATTAGTACTCTCTTATCTAAACATTATAAATAAAAGTATATTTGGAAAGAGATATGTATTTTCTATATATTTATTATTAATTAATTTTAATTATTTTCTTAAAAAATACAATTTAGGTAACAAAATCCTATATGTTTGGGATGGTGGGAGAATTTAATTTACAAGCACGCCGCACGAAAATACGATCAATATCAAGTATGATTTTCCAACGAATTTCCATGATCATACCGTGATTAAGGTGTTTGGGGAGAGACAATGACCCGTCAATAACATGATTAAGGTTCAACCCTCACCTGTATAAAAAAAAAATGATTAAGGGTCCAAGGATACTGTGGTTATTTCACCATAAATTGCCTGTCCATCCAAAATCCAAACCAACCGGGAGACGCCACAGGACAGCAGAGAGTGCACCTCACGCTCTCCCTTCCCGCTTCCCGCAACATCACGCGCCAACTTTACCCTCGACCACGTGTGTACTCTGTCCTACCATCTACAATTGAAATTGGTATATTTAGTTTAGTTTTTTTTTAAAAAATAATTTTAAAAATAAATTTTATATAAAAAGTGATTTAAAAAAATTAGTATCTTATTATCATAATAATTTTTATAGGTAAATTATAAAAAGAATATGAGATAAATAAGAAATGAGAGAAAAAAATATGATAAAAATTCAAAATTAAAATAATTATTTTTTATATTTAATATCTAAAAATAAAGCTAATAAATTTTGTTTATGTAAAAATATAATTTATAATAATCTAAACTATTGCTTTACCTAAAAATAATTCTATTACTAGGATTAGTTATTAGGTACTTTTGGACCCAATTTCTTTTCTAAACATACCCTCCATCCGTCTTTTGAACGCTCAAATGGACTCTCTCAGTGGCCAATGTGCCCGCTCACGTTTTTTAAAAAATTTAATAAGGGAAAGGGATATAATTTAAGATATTAACTTATTTAAAATAATTAATTAATTAAGATTAAATTATTAAACAATTAAATTTGCTCGCCTCACCAGTGTTCCATTTGGCATCTATTCTCCAGAGAGAGAGAGAGATGAGTGGTATTCCAACGTCAAAAGCAGAGCAGCGCAGGCTTCTTCTCATAAGGTGCTCTGGTTTTTCCTCTGATATTTCCATCTCTCTCTCTCTCTCATCTATATAAACACGTATCTAAGTCTCTCTACGCTCTGTTTCTAGCATGTGAGAGATTGATCCGTTGGAATCCTGCAGGAACTTTTCACCGTTGCTTGCTTCCATCAAGGTACGACGTGCTTTCGCTCTTTCTTGTCTGTGAATTGCGATTGTGTTCTGGTTATTAGTATTAGCATCGATTCTTCCCTAATCTCTAACTTCTCTTTCAAGCGGACCTTGTACAAGTATATATTTTCACGTCAACCAAATTCGTCGCGTCCATCGATTCGTTTTCCTTTATCCCAATCATCCAACAGTTTCATCCCAAGCAGCTGGAACTTTCAATCTCTCTCCCTCTCCTAAAAAAAAGAAAGAACATATTTATATCATTGTGACGGGATGAAATCGCACGGCCATTCACCTGCGGATTTAGCTTTTTGTATGAATCTGAGATTTGGAGGTTTGCGGTTGGGCTTCAATCCTTGGGTGTTCTTCTCTGGTCTTTTGTGCATCTCCCACCCCACCCTTGCTCTTGCATGCTTCTTATATTAGTATTAATTTATTTGCCGTTGACATTTGCGTCTATTTGGGCGGAAAGCGATTCCCCTACGAAGGTTGCAGTCTTTTTTATATTACAAACAAGTGGGTTTGAGTGGGACAATGTAAAATCTAACTGTCAAAAGATTTAAAAAAAAAAAAAAGGAACGGGGTAAATCTAAATTAGATAGTATTTCTTTCTATTTTGAGAAGTTCAATCATAAATCTTAAAGTTATTTAATACGTGTCATTTGTTTTTGTCTGATATTTAATATTTGTCTCTCTTTCTTTCTTTTAACCTGTAATATTTGTCTTTCCATCTTAGGAGAGAGATATGTGCTTTATCTTAAAATGATTTTTTTATCCTTCGAGGAGTATGAATCTTTTAAAAATTGTCACTTTGTCAGTAAGTTAATTAACTCCAATAGTTTTTTTAATCAAATTATGTAGCTAACCGCCATTATTATTGGTATTCACAAAATTAGTGAGCTATTGCCAATTTCTTACCCAAACGTCCATGACTGTGGAATGTTACATTTTCTTCTTTTTCATTATTATTTTTCCTTTACAAAACAATAAGGCAAATGACCTAAAGACGATCCCCTTTTTCGCCTTTTTGTTTTTTTAAAATTGTATTTTAGAGAGCAAGTATTGTTGACGATTTATTTTACGGATGCCATCGGCCACATGGAAGGATCTTCATGTGATGGTTAAAGCCGCAGAGGCATAATAATCATCTGCAAAATCTTTAAAAAAAAAAAAGGAAAAGGAAAACCCCCGTAAAGAAAGTGAAAGAAAATGAGGGTTGTCTTTTCCTTTTTCGGAGATTCTTGCGTCGCGCACCGAGTGTTTGCTGTTTTGTTACAAGCGCGCGAGAAAGTTCCAAACTTGTCTTCCTTGTCCAATTGCATGAGACCAAAAAGTGCTCCAAAAGCGTTTCAATGCGGAATCGCCTTTTATTTAATTAACACTTAATTACCAACTAATATGGGCTAACCATCTTGCGCTTTCCGATTCAAAGTTTAAACCATTTGATGGAGGAAAAAAGTTTGCCTTTTTCTACTCTGTCTCTAATAAACTTTAAATTTTACACCGAAAATGTCTCCTTTCGACGATGATGCCGTGATTCTTTGGCCGTTCTTTATTCTTCTTTCTCTCTCCCCGCATTTCCTAATCGACTGGACACGGCGCGTTCAAAGATCCTGAGAAGAAGCAGATTCTGCATTTGCACCATAATTTAACTGCTGCTTTAAGCTTAAGCATTGGCCACGTGTATGTTTGACACCCACAACATAAAATATTATAAATGGTCACTGAAGTCATATCATATTATGATATATCTAGTGAAGGGATCTGTGCAACAGTGCAATTTACTTGTTTGTTTACTTATATGGTCTTCTCTGCTGACAATCTGGACCATGGTCTAGGGCGGCAATTTTTGTCCTCTAAAACCTTGGACCAAAAGAAGCAAATGAAAGAGTAACATTTGGATCAAAATCCTGTTGTGATGCGAGCTCTTTTGTCTGGAGTAAAACAACTGCAAAGCAGGTAGCAAGACGTATTCTTGAGTACGAACTGGTAGGTTCGGGGTAAGTCATGATATTTGAACACCCCAATACTTGAGTACGGTTGTTAATCAGAAGAGAACTTTCTAGTTGTTGCAGGTAAATTAAGGCGACTTGTTGACTGCAGAAATTGAACTTCAAATGGCTACAGTTTGCTGGCCATATTTTGATCCTGAGTATGAGAACTTCAGCAACAGAATCAATCCTCCAAGGTTTGCCGTTACTTCCTTTGACATGCTATTTTACAATGAGCTGCACATTAAAAACCCTCTTCAGGATGAAGTATTAAAGGAAAAGGACCTAAAAATCGTACGTAGTTTTAGTATGCGTTAAAGTATTCATGGATTTAGTTCAACTTAGACCCTAAACTCATAGCTATGAGAAAGATATCATTCTCTGATTCACTCAATTCTTAAGGAGTCCGTACCTTGATGAGGGCTTTGGGTTTATATTAGGAATTTTGGAAACCCAAATAGAAGCAACTTGTTGATGGTAAACTCTGTTTGCGCTTCGCAGGGTCTCTGTGGATAATGCTAGTTGCCATGATTGTACACTGATCAAGGTATAATTTCTCAAAATAACGAGTTATGAATTTTCATGGCCCCATTGTCAGTCATCATCTGGCTGCCAAACTTTTCAGCAACCGTCGCATCTTCAGTTTCAAAAGTTACTTGAACACTAAAACCGTTTTTTCTTTCCATTTATATCTAATTTAATCTAATCTTAAGAATCCTCATTGCCTAGGTGTTTTTGCATAAACTGCTACTTATCTGTAGCATATTCCTTTCTCTATGAATAAGGTTCATGTAAAGAAGTAGGTCGATGCTTATATTAAAAAAAAAAAGTAGGCCTATGAACAAGGTTCCCTATAGATTGGGAAGAGGAGAAACAAAATTGTACAGTTTAAGTTATGCACAACGTAATGCTACCCCCGCAACATCATCATGGGTCAAATATTCCATATTTCTTGAAAAAGATCACTAGTTTAATTATCATCAGATGAAATATGCAGATTGTGTGATATCCTACTTTATTAATGGGTTGCCATTTCAAAAAAATTTACAGGTTGATAGTGTTAACAAACCTGGAATTCTGCTGGAACTGGTGCAAATTCTAGTAGACCTTGACTTCATAATCACCAAGGCTTACATATCTTCAGATGGTGGATGGTTTATGGATGGTATGTTTCTAACTGAGATGAAGCTCAGTAATGCTCTGACAATGAATGCACTGATATATTGTACCCATTCATGTTATAATCCGTATTAAAAGCTGTTAACTATCACCCACAACATTGATTGTTATTAGCATTCTCTTCATTATTCTGCTTTCGCATCTCCGAGCCACAATAATGTAATATCTGCACTTTTAATTACACTTTGTGCCTCGTAATTGTGACATGAGTTTACAGCCAAGCCAGGCTCCATATCTACATTCTCTCTGTCATATATACACACTTGATCAAGTGCTTAAGATGTTCAATTAATGGAATGAACAGTTTTTCATGTGACGGATCAGCAAGGAAAGAAGATAACCGACATCAAAACCATCGACTTCATAGAAAAGGTATAATTCTTCTTCTGACCTTTTGTTAGAACTGCACATATCAAATACTTAGAGCTAATGAACTGTTTTTTCTTCTCTTTTTTTCCCATCATACAATAGACTCTAGGACCCAAGGGCCAGAGCAAAGAAGGGGCAAAGAGTTGGCCTGCCAAAGGGGTTGGGGTGCACTCCATTGGTGATCACACAGCTATTGAGCTCATAGGCAGAGACCGCCCGGGTCTTTTGTCTGAGATCTCAGCTGTCCTTGCCAATCTCCAATTTAATGTTATTGCGGCTGAAGTTTGGACTCATAATAGACGTATAGCATGTGTTCTTTATGTCAACGATGCTACCGCCGGGGCTGTGGATAAGCCGAACAAACTATCTCTTATGGGGGAGCAGCTCAAACACATTTTACGTGGATGTGAGGATGATGAGAATGTGGCTCACACCAGTTTCTCAATGGGTTTCACCCATATGGATAGGAGACTCCACCAAATGTTGTTTGCGGATAGGGACTATGAATGTAGTGGAGTAACAGCTGAGATGGATTATCCTCCTTGTTTTAGACCCAAAATAACAATAGAACGTTGTGAGGAAAAAGGGTATTCAGTTGTTAGTGTCAATTGTAAAGATCGGGCAAAACTGATGTTTGACATTGTCTGCACTCTTACCGACATGCAATATGTTGTGTTTCATGCCAAAATCTCATCCGATGGCCCTTACGCATCCCAGGTAATTTGCTTCATTCACCTGATCATTATACAACATTAATCGTGAAGCATTATTTAAAGTGTCGACAGAACTAGAGAGTTTTTTTTTAATGTTGTTGTCTGTAAGTCTGAACTCTGAGTGTGTATTAGGAGTACTTCATTCGGCACATGGATGGATGTACGCTTGATACTGAAGCAGAGGAAGAAAGGGTCATTAAATGCATTGAAGCTGCTATTCAAAGAAGAGTAAGCGAGGTATTGTGTTTAAACTTGATTTCTTTGTTCTTCTGTGATCCTTTCAAATAAAGAAGTTGCGGATGAAACGAGCTCTTGAGTAAGTCCTCGCCATGCTCTATTGAGCAACATGGCTTTCTTATGCATTCGCTAATGATAAGTAATTTCCTAAACCGTCTAAGCTACTGATTTCTGTTATCCCACTTGTCCCTAGACTTTCTTTTGACTCCATCTTTTTTATTTTTTCCCAGCCCATTTTCTTTTCCTATCTCTTCCTTAGGGATGTTTTCTTGTCTTCTTCTACTTACATCAGAAAGCTTTCTGAGTTTAACCGAATTAATTAATGCATTTTGGATCTGCAGCTATCTACTTGTAGTGTTGGAATGGTACGGCAGATACATGGGGCTAGGTTCCACTCAGATTGCATCTGACCATCATATCCACTAATCAGTGGCAGTGGTCTTTTGCCTTCAATAGAGCTTAAGAATCTATATGCTCCATGTAATATCATCCACATCCCTATAATCTTAAAATAGAAAAAAGAAAAACAGTGCATATGAAGGAAAAGCTTCTGTAATTTGCAAGTGATAAATTGATCAGTCATATCGTATGCTGGCTCAGCAGATTACATTAAGTCAACTTCATTTGATTCTGTAGAAATTGAGCACAAAAAGGGTTTTAGCGTTGATTCAGTGATTTATGGACGCAGGGTGTGAGCCTTGAGCTGTGTGCAAAGGATAGAGTGGGGTTGCTATCTGAAGTAACAAGGATTCTCCGGGAGAATGGCCTGATAGTTTGCAGGGCGGCCGTATCCACCATCGGAGAGCAAGGACTGAATGTGTTCTACGTGAGAGATGTTTCTGGAAATCCAGTGGACATGAAGATTGTGGAAGCACTTCGCAAAGAGATTGGGCAAAGCATGATGGTGAAGGTGAAGAGAGCACCAAGCAATGAGGAGGCGCGTGGGAGCAGAGGAGGGGCCAAAACAGGTTTCTTCTTCGGGAACTTGCTGGAAAGGTTGTTCTTGTCATGAAGAATAATGTCGTGCCCTATTCTTGGGAAGAAGGCGTATCACTATGTACATAAGAATAAAGCTGATGTGTCGTCCTTTGCCACTCCCTATCAGACTTATGCTCTGTAAGTGTAAACCTTCCATTTATTACTGTTTCTTCCTATGTCTCTCCCATAGCCATAGCCCCTTCTTTTAACGGAAAATAAACCACCCGAAGGGTAATCGTGTCTTGTCTTGCCAGTTGCTATCATACAATTTGTGTAAAAATTACTTCACTAATTTTAGTAATAAATAAATTATAATTAAATTTAAATTATTAAAATCAATTTATATTATATATTCTTAATTTATTTAAATTAATTAACTCAGACGACCTGACATTAGGAGAAACGGAAGAATTGCGGTAAGAAGCAAAGTAGCCGAAAAAATGCAAATGAATTTGACGTGAGACCGGAATTCTTTTTTTCTTCTTCTTTTAATTCCCACAGCGCAAGAAAACTTTGATTTTTCTAAAAAAAAAAAGAAATTATGGAATTCTCGCGTGTTAAATATAGTCTCCTGCTGCCAGGCCGGAAAAAGAGTGGAAAATGTTCTGTATTTGTGACCCCAAAATAATAGCATGCTTATTTTTTCTCTAACAATATAATTTAAGGTGACAATAATCTCTCATGATAAAATTTCTAACACCATAAACAGATGATTTTCATGTTAGTTTGAAGATGCTCACAGATTAAACAATTGGGTTAAATCTGGTTGCATGAATGAAGAGTCTTTCCCACGTTCTTCTAGCTTTATGAACCTTACTTTGTTCTTAGCGTTCCACGTAACGCACTGCGTTACTTCGAGTATTGGAAAAACAAATTGTGTAATATTTCAATGAATTTTAATATTAATAAATAAATAAAAAACGCTTTACTTTGCATCAACGACTGGCTCTTTTGCCCCTAACAGAGTGGATTTGAAGGCGACCCTTTTGTCTAATATTTCAATGAATAATCGGGTCCCGCCACCCTCACACTTGTCCTAGTTGCTTCTTGTCAGGTAGTAAACAATTTGACACGAAAGCCACGTCGTCACCAGGAACCAAATAAAACTCAGGAACTCCCTTTTCTAAATCCGAAATTGCAGCTTATCTCTTGTTTATTCGCCGCCGCATTGACAAAGTTGCATACTTGGCTATTCGAGAAAACTCCAAATTTAATTTTATAGACATGAGAGGTTAAGAAGGCTGAGTTGGAAGGATAGCTCATGACAGTAGGACAGAAAGGGGCACAAGGCATTATTTTTTGTGTTGTCTTTTGGATTTGTCCGGATTTTATTATGGATAAAATGCCCTGTTAGTGACAGATTCCCATCACAGATCTTGGCTCCTGTAGATTTTATCCATTTACCTCAACCATCGTGCGTTCGTTTTTAAGATAAGTTGGCGCTCATGCTGCGTTGAAATTTGGATGAATCATATTTAATTTTTAAATAATTTTCCCCCCCAAAGTAACATCTAAAAGAATTGTCTTTGTTGTAGATTCTATATTCATCAAAATAAAAGCAAGTAAATAAAATAACATTAAATTTATACCATTTATTATTAATTAATGTGTACCATATACGTAGACCCCGGAACTCTAACCCAATGGCAGAAAACGCCGTGAGGTTAAGAGGTTAATTTCATCCATGAATACTTGAAGTTGCACAAAGGAAAAAGGATAATGACGGGTATTAATTTATTTTCCTAAATTTTGAGAGCAGGAAATTAAAGCTGAAATAGATCAGTTAGACTGTTGCCAGCGTTGCTCAATCTTAGATGAATTAGTTTAAAATACAATATATGTATATATCCAAACGTTTATTTTTCAATATAACAAAGACAAATTATTTATCACACAAATAACGACACCAGCTGAACAAGCCATTGCTCATTAAGAGTGTGAGTTGACTTTTTACCCATTATGAAAATTGATTAATCACGGACTTAATTCATTGCTTAATTAACAATGTTAATTGCTTGACACGTATAGAGAAAAAAAATAATTGATAGAGGTTATATAAAAAATATTATATATTATTTCGAGCCATCTATGGTCGTGAAATTGCTTTTAGGTGCTAAAAGAAACGATAGAAAGTTCTACACAATTCTCTCGTCATCCATCTTCATTCCCAAATTATTTTCTCTCTCCAGTTTCTCCCAATTCCCAAATCTCTTTACTCATTTTTCTTGTTCAATTTCTTTTTTTTTTGTGAGAAAATTACTCATGAGAACTAAATTATATTCATATTTTCCATTACAAATTATACATATTTGTCCTTGCAAACTAAAAAAGGGCCTTCTTTTATCAGACCTTTTGTAAATTTCTTAGGATCCAAGAATTTTAACCTTATTTAAAGCCTTTCTAAATGGTAGTCAATCTGTAAATTAAACAATACTTTTTTTTTTTATAAAGTATAGAACATCTTCTTTGAAATCTATGAGAGGGATTTTAATCGTTTCATAATTTAAATTTAAATTAATTTCTAACGACAACTTGGTCCTAATTAGTAATTAGTCATCGGGCAAAATCAAGGTTCCTAATGATAAGTATGGTTATTAACTTATTATTTAGCCCTTAGGAGCAATTTCCCCCTCTTTATTTTCATCTCTGTGTTCGCATTATCGTATGCGTCTTCGGGTGGGACCCACGTAACCGCTGCATCACTCAACACGTCGCCTCGCACGCGTCGTTCACCCATTCTCCTCTGCTCTTCTCCCCGTCCCGTGCGTTCTTCGTTCATCCTTCTTCCCTCTTTTCTTTAATTAGCATTTATTTTATATATTAGGCTTAGGCTTCGCCTTGCGCTTTCCTATTTAGCTATATATTAGGCCTTCACCTCTCGCCCTCTGCTTTGAGATTATACATGGATTTAGGCTCGCAAGCAGTCGAACTGTTCTGAATAATTAGCATAACAGGGGAAGATATTTTCGTCGTTTCTCTTCTCCAGCTATAGCGGTAATGATCTCAGCTTTAATATCTTGTTTTCTCTCTGATTATCTGCTCCGAAAGTGTTCTCCTTATGTTGATGGTCAACTGCTAAGGGATATATTGTTCGATTTTTGTTTGTTTGTTTTGTATTCCCGGTTTTTTGGTCCCTATCTTCCGGTTTCATGCTTATGACTACAAACTGTGATTTTATTTTGTTCAAGCATGTTGTGATCACGCATCATCTTCCCTTACAGAGTTCCTCGATGGATTGATTACTTGATTTGTCCTATAGTTTAAATTTCATAGAGGGCCTCTCTTTCTAGGAGGCGTTTGATATTCTCTCTCTTTTTTTTCTTGGGTCGTTTGCAATCTACAGCTTGAACAGCTTGTGTCAAGTTTTGTACTTTGCAAACACGTAGTTTGGTGATGGAAAATTGTGACTATTTAGGTAATGTGGGAATTATCCTTATAAAAGAAAAAAAAGTTATCCGTCTGTTGCTTTCTGTGTCAAATTGCTTATCACCTTGGGCCGTGGACTTTTCTCGGTTTGCGGTTATTATCGTTTTTCTACAGCTGTTTCTTTTCTGCAACCCAAAGTCCGAAAATTTTGTTATTCCTTTATATATATAATTATACATAATTTGTAATCTGTAATTTCTATGATATAATCTTATACTCAATATGGTTATGGAAACGAGAGGTTGAAAAACTTATCTGCTTGGTGAAGGGAGGTTGAATTAAAAAGTGAAATGATTGGCAAGGAGAACTTGAGGACGGATGACTTGAACTTATGCTTTGAGCAAAACGGTGGAAACACTACTAGAGGAGTGAAAATGGAAGCTGGGGTGATCACCGAATGGAAGGATATTCCGGTGGAGCTTTTGATGCAGATTCTGTCCCTCACTGATAATCAGACGGTGATCGCAGCTTCTGGAGTCTGCCGTGGATGGAGAGATGCCGTTTGCTTCGCCCTTTCCCGTTTGTCACTCTCATGGTATATGTTCATTTTCCCTTCCCAATCTTTGCTTAAATTGGTGTGCTTTAATCTCACCTTCCTTCTGAAGGATTACTCATACTGAAATGTTTAGCTATTAACAGGGCTGAGGAAATCCAAGTTTCCTAGCAATCAGTAGACTGTTAGACTCTGCACCTTTGTATGTCATGGGATTCAGTTTCAGATGATGAGCACCAAAATATAGACCATCCATATTAAAATTGGATAGTGTGTTATTTTGTTTTTATATTTTTAATATTTTTTTATTTTAAACGATGCAGAGACTAAAAATGAAGATAATATTTTAATTAACTATGACTCTGTAAAAAAATGAATTTATCTAGTTACATGAAGTGTATTATGTCCATGTATTGATATTCTTTTGAAAATCTGATATATCCATTTTCTCCTGATGTATTTTAGTTCGTAAGATGGCTTCCATCATAATAACAGGATTATTAACTTCTCTCTCTTCAGGTGTAGCAAGAACATGAATTACTTGGTCCTGTCGCTTATGCCTAAATTCACAAAACTACAAGTTTTAATCCTTCGTCAAGACAAACCTCAACTAGAGGATAATGCAGTTGAGAGTATTTCAAATTTCTGTCACGACCTGCAGATGTTGGACCTCAGCAAAAGTTTCAGGCTTACTGATCGGTCTCTGTATGCCTTAGCCCATGGATGTCCTAATCTTACAAATCTGAACATCAGTGGGTGCTCGGCATTTAGCGATGTTGCTTTGGCATACCTAGCGAGTTTCTGCAGAAAATTGAAATGTTTAAATCTTTGTGGATGTGTTAGAGCAGCATCAGACACTGCATTACAGGTATAATTAAAACACCAGCTGCTTGTCATTACTGTTTTACTATTTAATAAAACCAAATGGCTACTTGATACCATTCGATGTTGCATATAAAATGCAGGCTATAGGACATTATTGCAACCAATTACAATCTTTGAACCTTGGATGGTGTGAAAATGTTGGTGATGATGGAGTGACAAGTTTAGCAGCTGGTTGCCCTGATCTTAGAACACTTGACTTGTGTGGCTGTGTCCAAATAACAGGTAAAAGAATTCTATAGATTCATTACATAGATTATTACCCAATGTAATTAATTATGGTATTAATATATCAGTGTCTCTGCTTTGCGTTTCATTTCTGAATATTTCATCCTTTATTGCTCCTTATTGAGGATGTCTTATTTTCTAGATTTGAAGCCGGTGTTCTCTTTAAGACGTGTATAAAAGCCAATCCAATAGTCATATGGCCTACATCTTTAGCTTTAGTGATGGTTTAAGGCATAGGATTCATGGATGCTCCCTTCCCCCGTCTCTTAGCAATGTACTCTTTTATGCTTTGTACCTCCTTGTTCGTAAACGGGTGCGTTTATAACGTGACATGAGTGAGCACCAGAATGTACTTGAGCATGCAGTGGAGGTTTCTGTACATCATGAACACTGAAAGAAAACAAACTTCCTGTTCAAAAAGAAAAATGAAATGGGCTGGAAAAACTACATAGATAAAGGAGAAATAGGAATATGTTGTCAGAAATGAGAATATCTAGATTGTAGTGAGCGGTTTTTACCGTTTGAATTTTAGGATTATGGTAAATAAGTTAGAAAATATGTAATCTCCTAGCCCTTAGTGTATGCAGTTTTAACAAATGAGGATGGGTTGAAAGCTTCAACGTCTACGTTATGGTACACAATATTGACTTTCAAATGTTATTGCAGATGAGAGTGTGATTGCTTTGGCAAACGGGTGTCCCCATCTGAGGTCCCTTGGGCTGTACTACTGTCAAAACATCACAGACAGAGCAATGTATTCATTGGCCCATAGCAAAGTGAATAACAGGATGTGGAGATCTGTGAAAGGAATTAATGAAGAGGATGGGCTAAGAACTCTCAACATTAGCCAATGTACGGCACTCACACCCTCTGCTGTTCAAGCCGTGTGCGATTCGTTCCCGGCGCTTCACACCTGCTCCGGCAGGCATTCACTCATCACGAGTGGCTGTTTGAACCTGACCTCTGTGCATTGTGCTTGTGCTGTGCATTCACATCGAGCACCCGCCTCTCTTCCATATCAAGCTCATTGAGCAGAGCTGTATGGGTTATAACTGGACATTCGAGGAAGGGCCTTTCCCCGGCTCAGAGAAGTGAACATTACCCTCTTTGTATATATTTGTGTGGAACTATATAAAGTGTGAGAGACTTTGACTTGACTGCAAATTAGTAGCCTTTTGTCGTTGGAACCTGCAGACTATGTAGAACAACTTGAACTTGTATCTGACTAGTTTTAGTCTACGAAATATCATGGAAAGCGTTGACATTTTGGGTGTAAGCAAATTGGTTTTGGAGAGACGGGGTTTAAGCTGGCGCTATACCTTAAGTGAAGGGTTCACGGTTTACCTTCGATAAACGTTAGTCTACGTACCTATCGGTAAAGTGAACTGTTTCTTTTTTTAAACTTTAGATGCTTGGAATTAGTGAATTACCAATGCGGTTCTTGGAGTGATCTTTTGGTGTCATCGAGTCGCTTCTTTCTGGCTGTGAAAGACAGAGAGATGAGAGTCTTGAAATGTTTTACATTATTTTTTTAGTATAAAAAATATTTAAGTGGGTTCTAAAAAAAACAAAGTGTAATTCTAAAGTTATTCTTGTGAGCTAAACTATGTGATTGACCTCCTGCATATTTGGGTGCGGAGATCGGAGGCTGCGTAGTTTAATAGGACATGGCTGCTACGTTTATTGGAGATAAAGGCGAATCTTGGACTTGAACGTACTACGAGCCTGAATATATGGACCCTTATTTTATGTCTTTCCACTTTCTAGACATTTCTCACGGCTCACATATGACTGATATGAGATTCTCCATATCCATATCATCTGTTCCCAAAGCATTAGGGGATAGCCCCTGTATACATGTTTAGTTGCTTGGCACGTGCTATGGGCTATAAAATATGTAAATTTTTTTTAAATTAATCTTTGAATAAGTAATAAATTAATGTTTTACTCATTAAATAACTCCCCACTTTCGCGCGTTAGTTTGAGATCAAGAATTGAGTGAACTATTGACCAAGAATAGTCGCACATGTGATATGATAAAAGTGATGCGTTTTTTAAATGATTACGCCAATAACAATTTACACATGGTATTCCTTCGGAACCCTGCATTCAACAAGGGCAAGAGACAAGTATGACCTTTTACTCTGTGTGTGTTTGGTTTTTGAAAAAATAGGGTTTCGAACTCAAACTATAATTTGGATATAAAATCACCCAAACCTATTTTTGTGCCATAATTTATTATTGACAAAATTCATAGCTTGAAACTATAGTCCCCAGAAATAAATCCCAATAATTTTTATATGTATTTTTCATATATTCTTATAAAAAATAATAATTTTATCCCTCTAATTTTATCATTTTATTATCTCTCTCTCTTTTTACCATTACCTCTCGTTCAACCCTTGAATATATACTTTCATTATATCTTTGATTTAAGATTTTCGTTGTTGTTAAATTATATTATATTTTTATTTTATATATATCTTAACTAATTTTACATCCCCTTTTTAATTACTTATATTATTCAAAATTATAAAATTTAATTTCCAATTATCTAAAGAAAAATAAAAAATATAAATATAATTTCTTAATTATTTATCATTAATTATTCTAATAACATATTTATATGTATTCATGTATATTATTTATTATTTAAATTATAAATTTAAATTTATAATTATCATTTTAATTTATGCCCTTCATTTACCTATAAAAAATCATTCTAATAACAATTATCCAAACACTTATTTTTTAAAATTACTTTTTATATAAAAACTTTTATCTAAAATCATTTTATAATCATTTTTTTCTGAAATAAACCAAGCACACCTTATAACTATCATCCCAAGAGCAAAATGCTGAACAAGGGCTAATATTCATGTTTCATGATCCTCAAGAGTCAACATTTAGCATGCATCATTTGCTTCGGAAAACTATCTCTTCATCATCCACATCAAATGCTGGATTACAGAGGCATTTGAAGAGCCTTCCTATTTCCCTGCAGTTCATGGGGAAAATGGATTGGTACATTTTCGTAATCAATGTTTCTATGCATGGAGGCATAAATTCAGGATAATGAAAAGACCGAAGGGCATGCAAAAAAGGAAAGTGATCTATAACAAGCCTGAGTGAAAAAGGGAGTTCGATAGGAAAGTGCTCTCGGTGATTCATCATCAGAAGAATCAGAACTATTTCCTTCTTCATCAGAATCAGCAACAATTTTCTTCTTTGATGTTGCACCTCCTTTTGAATTCTTTCCCTGAAATCGTAATTATAGCATTCATTTAGAAATATAAAATACACAAAAGACTTCATTCTGCTTCTGCAAATACATGCAAGTAATCTTGAAACCAGAGCTGATACTGAGAATGCAATTTACAGCCTGTATTAAAAGAAGGAAAAGGCAAGAGTATTTCTTATTGCGCACCTGAAATATCTTCCCGAGAATTTTCAGGGCGCTAGCCAGAGCTTTAAGTTCTTTCTTGACATTGTTTTCCCTAAGGACCTGCACAGAACAAATAATCAAAATCCCGTTAAGAATTTCACTGCCATAATTAGGTGTCCTAGCTGGTGATAAAATTACCAGAATCTCAAGTGAATGTGGGAAAGTAAAGTTGTACAATAAAAATGTAAAACAAATAGGGGGCCCTTCAGACATTTCAAACTACAACTTCTAGAATATGGATTCCATGCTTATCTTAAAATGGATTCCAACTTCTATATATTTTGAATTAAAAACTCACAGTTTGACACACGTGTACTATTGTTACTTCTATGTCGACAACGTTTAATTTCCACAAGGAATTCACCAGCGTATCCTTAGTAAGGCGAATATGGGATTCAACATTAATTTCAGCGCCACTATCATCCATTTTAAATTGCTTGCGTACAACCTCTCGAAGCTGCAGTAACTGAAAAGCACCTAAATTTTGTGTACCAAGTAAAATTAGATATGAATGAGGATGTGAAACATAAAAATACGGGGAAAACGGTATCACATGCATTGGGTCAGTGTTTCTCTTGTGTGAATTCTAATTTAACTCGAATGTGGATGGTTGGTAATTGTGATTTCCAAAAATGTCCTTTGTCCCGAACCCATTCGGCTAAAAATGGCACGCCAAGATAAATAGCCTTTTCCCCTAGTTCTTGCACTGCCTGTCTTGGGTATATAGAACCGATAGTATGTAACAGATCAACTCCAAAAGCTGCATTTAAACAATGGCAACATTTACCAACGGGATTAATCCGAGTAGTAAGCGGCTCGATATTGCTTAAGAGAGGTCTCAAGTTCAAGTCTTAGCGTATGCAAAAAATCTTCGTTAGGAGATTCACCCACCATAGCCAAATACGCGACACGGGTCGGATCCAGATGTAGTCGGGGTAAAGCTCCTGTGAACGGGTGGGGAAAAAAACAATGGCAACATTTTGGTAATATCAACTCGGATTCCATGCCATGTTTCTTTTAAGTAGCATACATTGAGCTATGGCATGTCATGAAGAGCATTTGCATGTATTTAGTTTAAGACAATATTATCAAGGCATGCATTCGGAACTAGAACTTTTCGATTAACCTGCATTAGAGAGTCGTCTAGCTTCAGATTCTGCACGCTGGAAAAAAATCCCTTTTTATCACCATGGACATACTGACCGAGAAACTCTTCCAAGAATCTTGCTAGTTTTTCCACTCTTTCTCTTTGAACAACCTATATAAATTTGAAGCAATTCATACATCAGATAAATGAGGATGAATTTTGTTCACTCATTTCCTGATGCAAACAAAAGTAATATGATATGATAAACGTCATCTTATCTACACTAAATTGTGTATGCAATACACAAGATGTTAGATAATTCTATAAGCACATGCCAAACTATTGTCGGTTGAAGTGGTTCAGATGAACAAATGAGTGAACGTAAAAGAGAATGGCCAGTTTAAAAGAGAAGCGCATGCGGCGTCTAAAAGGAATTTTTTTTGTGAATGTAAAAGAGAAGAATGGCCAGTTTCTAGCAGACAAATTACCCAGATGAATTTTCTTCAAAGTAAATGAGCGTGTGGCACTGCGACAGTGCCACTTAATTATGTGCTGTGTACCAGAAACCTAAAGAAAGAACATTCAACTTTGATTAAATACCATCTTATCGCCATGACTTGTTTCTTCTGGCAAGATTAATCCATTGACAGATTTAAAGTCATAGTATACAATTATATATACTGAATAGCAAGTCATACCCACCTTAAATTTTTCATGTAGTTTATCATGATCCTCAGCTTCATCAACTAGTTCAGAAGAAGGCATCGATGCCATAGCTAGATGACCTATGTAGTCCTCAAATAGTTCGCTTCCAAAAAGCATGGCAAAGACTTCCATGGCGTCAAGCATGGTCTCTCTGCATCAGAACCCATGTATCTTTTGACTTTTGAGAATTTTTTTTTTTAAACAATGCTAGTTTATACTCTAATCTTAAGGAGGTTGTAGGTTTCCCGTGGTCATTCGGAATTTTAATAGGTTACTTCGTTGGTAATGGAGCATTATCAAGATAATTACTCTTTCGTCAAATGGTGTACAAAGAAAACATAAACAACAGAGTTTTCAGTTAATTTATACCCGTAAATTCAGCAACTAGAATACCAAATTATGATGAGATCCATGAACGCAAGGCTAGAAATTAAGCTTAAATTAATTTGCGCACCATCCCTACCAAGACACCGAGTGCTTTCCGTTTTGATTGTACGCATTTCTTTGAGGCGGATCGCTCAAAACTTAATAAGCTTCACTCAGAAGCTGCCAAAATCAGAGGAGAAACATGAATAATAAGTAACCGTTTCAACTAAAGCGTCCTCCCAGTCAAATATACTGATCAGGATATAGAACGTATCCTCGTCTATGGGGAAATTAAACATCGCTTTCCTCGAAGAGTAACTTCTAAAACTAACTTCCACTCAAATCAAAGTCTACAGTACTATATAGAGCAGACTTGCCTGGAACTTCTCTGCGGCCTGAGGATCATTTGGATTTTTATCTGGATGAACTCGCATTGCCTGCAGCAGAAGCTCTGAGATAAGAAAAAACCAAAAAGAGCAAATCTAAATCTAAATCTCATCTTATCTAAATCTAACTGATAATAACCAAAAAGAGCGTATAAATGTGATTCTAGAAAATCTAAATCTCATCCAGAAGAAATAACCAAAAAGAAGTTGGACTAACTGATAAACTAACTGGACAAATACACGAAGGAAAAAGAGCGTATAAGGAAAAACCAAAGCAACGCGGTTAAGATGAGATCCAAGCCTTCTGGTAATATGCCTTGCGAATCTCCTCCTCGGAAGCAGAGGTGCTAACTCCAAGAATGTCATAATACTCTGTTTCCTTCACCATTGTAGACATCCGAGCGGTGAGTGAGCTTGGAACGCGGGGAGATACGGAGTCCACTAAAGAGAAGAGGATGATAAGAAAGTGAATGAATGAGTGAGAAAGATAGAAGAAGAAGAAGAAGAAGAAGAAAGAGGATTGAGGCCCACGATACTCGCATACATTTGCCTTTCCTGTTCCTGAGACCAATTTTCTAATTCAGGGAAACCGCTTTGTAGCGGGAGGGGACACATTTTAACAGATCTTTGAGCTTGCGCTTTATCAATGACCTCTTTTTCAAATTTCATGCCCCGTTTTTCTTTCTTTGTTTTTATTTTTTATTTTTGTGAAGTATTCAGAGCGGTCAGGTGGGCCTAGGCCTGCCTCTTTGGGATTCATTTAAAAGATAGGCGTTTTCAACCGTGGTACTTTTGTGGGTCATTTGCTTCCCTTTGTTGGGTTTATTTTGACCAAAAACAATTAAATGCCGACTTTCCTTTTCTCTTTCTATTTCTTTATTAATAACCTCTTTATCGGTTCCGCAGAAAGAAAAGTCATTGTTTTAATATGGGTGTGTTCGGAAAACACCTAAACAGCGATTTTAAAAGGATTTTTAGCCTAAGTTTTGGTTTGGGAAAATTTTAAAATAAACAGGCTTATTTGTCCATAAGTACTTTTGGACAAAACCATAGTTTTGAATAAGCTATTTAAAATAACTTTTTCAACAGTAAAAGTACTTATGGACTATCCAATTACTATCTTACCCCTATTTTTTCTTACACCCTCTCTCCTCTCTCCTACTTTTTCTTACACCCTCTCTCCTTTCTCCTCTCTTCCTTTTCTCCACTCTCTTCTCTTTTCTCTAACTCCCTCCTCTCTCTTACTTTAAATCAAATCATACCTTTTTTGGTAATTTACCACCATAAAAGTCATTCTAAAAATAACTATCCAAACACCTATTTATTCAAAACCACTTTTTTTCCATAAATTCTTCTCAAAAAGTCCTTTTCCATAAGCTGTCCATAAGCCCTTTTTTCATAAGCCCTTTTTCAAAATCCTATCCAAACAGGCCCTATATCATGTCTCAATGTCTGGGACTCTGGGGACTAGGGGTGAGCAAAGTACCCGTAGCCCGGTGTACCCACCCGGCCCCGGTGTCAATTTGCCCGTTTTGAGCTAGCCCAAAATGGGCCCGTAACGGGCGGACTTAAACGGGCTAAAATAGTAAAATAAACGGGCTGACCATCGGGCAGCCCGTAGCCCGCCCGTTTATTTTTTTAATTAATTAAATATTTTTAAAAAAATAAAAATTATGAATGATCATATTATGTATGCATTATGGACTTTGTGTTTATAAACTTATAGTGATAGTTGATAAACATTATGATTATGATATTTTTTTTAATAATTTTATGATAAATAATCATATTATGTGTTCACTGTGAACTTTAAATAGGGTAAATCAGATTTTTTTTTTATATATTTTTAGTAAACGGGCTGCCCATGCCCGTTTTGACCTAAACGGGTTCAGCCCAGCCCGTTTAATACGGGCTTAAACGGGCTGGGGCACGGGTAAGGGCTAGCCCGTGCCCAGTTAAGATTAAACGGGCGGGGTATGGGCTGACCTTCGGGTCAGCCCACCCCGCTGTTGCTCAGCCCTACTGGGGACCCCAGTGGCAAAGTACCCACTAGAGAAGGGTTAAATTATATAAAACTTGGAATTAAGGTTGATCACTTTTGCGAATATTTCCTTGTGATTGTACTGTGCGACGGAAAGCGGAAGTTCGAACCAAGTCATTCACACGCCAAAACAAAAGCATAAGGTCCTACCGCGAGTCGAACCCGTCGCTGGATTCAAAGTCCAGAGTGCTAACCACCACGCTCTCTCTTGTTAATTGTTTTATCTCATAATTATTATCTTAGAAGACATGTAATCTGAAGACGATAAAACAATATGGAAGTCATTTTTTTGGCCAAAAAATAAAAAGGTAATATATTCCTTTCCTTCTAAAAATTATGCTGTGTAACTGCTCGAAATATAGAACACCCTAAAATTGATGCCACCTCCATGTGGGATTATATTGGATCGTGCAACACAAATTTTGAAGTCACACTACCAACCTACGAACAGTGGCCTTACTTTCAGGGCCATCTCAAAAAAAAAAAAGAACTGATATGATCTTAGCATCCATGATTAAGTTAGTTATCTAAAATTTAGGGATGGCTTTTCGCTTAAACAAATGCAGCATAGTCACGACGCATATATTTAATGTTGGGAAGGGGGTGGGGAATTGAGCAATAATGCTGCTGCTGCATTTCCGTTTCCTATTTTTAACTCTGCCCGCTTCTTTTTGCCTTTAGATTTACAATAACTAAAGAGCCTAATATCATTAAACTCTAGCTATTTAAAACCAGTTGAGTTGGCATGTATTGCAGAGTATGACTTTCTAAACAATGGCATGGTGACAATTCGTGTTAAAAATGAAAGATCTTGGATATAGACGTATGGCTGCAACACAAGAACGCAAGGGCAGCACGAATTCCTGATCGAATATTCACTCACCCAATAAGACGGAAATCTTTTCAAAGTAGACAATTAACAACTTTTATCATTTAATCTAAAATATACAGGCTCCATTGAAATTTGATTACACTAGCATTCCAGATGAGACTGAACTTCGGAAAGTTTAAACCCGTACACAAACATTACAATCACTAAGAACAACAACCACCACTTGACGCATCAGATTGTGGAGGTTTCTGCTTGAAGATGTTCTTTTTCACGCCGGATGAGCCCTCGGCCAAGAGGCTTGGCGTTTCCAAAATCTGCAGATCAGCGGTTGAAACCACGTCAGAATTCGTCATTCCAATAAAAGAGGCTTGAGTATTTGGTAAAAAAAGAAAAGCAATGGGAGGGGCAAAAGGCCCAATATTTTTGCCAAAAATGGTAAAAGATATAATGAGCGTGTTGATTAGATAAGGATTGCAATGGTTAAACAACAGCAAACTCTCCAGGAAGTATACAAAGGGCACACAAGAATAGAGCTTGGACAATTTTGAGTCTTATGCTCCACCCGGTGAAATTTTGCCACATTATTGCTTGAACCTCTTAAGTTTGGGCTCGCTACTGAGCTACAAGACTCTTAGAGAGGGGGGGGGGTCCTTTAGCCACTTTTTTCATGAGCTTTTAATGCATTCCATTTATCACATCAGTAATCAGAGTGAGCATTTGTTCATCTTAGAGGGAAGTAGAGGGGTTTGAGAGTTGCATGTGTGCAATACCTTTAATACAAGCTCCTCAAAACACTGCTCCACATTGACTCGAGTTTTTGCACTGCATTCACTAAAAAGGCATCCATATTCTCTGGCAAAGCCTATCCCTTCCTTTTTGCTGACAACCCTTTCGTTTTCCTGAAATATGAGACAATAAGGCTTCACATTCTTAGACCAATACTTCAACAGCTCACAAGAGTACCATTTCTCAACAATACCAATGGAACCGTCATAACTTGCTGATGAACTAATATACATATACAAATTCATGAAACGCATACCTTATCAACTTTATTGCCTACAAGCATCTTGATACAATCTTGATTTGTCGAGTACAAGTCAATTTCCTTAGCCCATATATCAGATAGATTTGTAAAGGTTTCTCGCCGTGTTACATCATATACTGTATCATATTGCAGATTGCAGACTTAATAAAAAGGTGTATAGTATATAATTTAACAAAAATGTAGCTACTACAAATTAACAAAAAAATGTAAACTTATTTCTTTTAGAATATAAGCAGGTCACTGCTATCCTGTTGTGGCCATATTTACGGTCTAAGAATCGATACAATATTCATTGAAACCTAGAGATAATACCAATTGATGATTTCTTTTTTAAAAAAAAAACAGAGAAGCCAACGACAAATAAATAAATAAAAAATTGTGCACCTATAAGTTAACTCTATCTACCATAATGGCATTGAGAATGGGTCAGATATTCAAAATTGCAACGAAGTTTAAGCAAAAACTACATTCTGCTCTCAAGGAAATTATAAATTCTGAGTCCTCAAACTTTCCATAATTCCAACTTGAAGGTGACCACGCAATTATTCAGATTTAAGGCCCCAGGCTTAGTTTATTAACTCAAGAAAAATGGCCCACTGATCATGGGCGAATGCAGAGAACCTTGAGCTAATTTTGTCTTCAGTGATGCTAGTCATGTAGGCATACTCAGTCTCTTCTCAACAGTTCAGATATTTGGGCTCTGGCTTGTAGAAATTTTGGATCAATCCCCATTTTGTGGCTTTCCCAGTCCCCTCCAATATTGGAGCATTTCATTTCGGTGGAAAAGAAATAGCAGTCAGTACCACCAATATTGGAGTTACATTCGCATAGTCCCCCCACCTTCACTAATATACCCCCAGTCCTCTAATCCTGGATTCGTGGTTTTAATATAATTTTAGATTCATCTATGGTATCAAATTTGGTCATATGCCACCATGAATAAAGGAATCAAGGAAAATATTCATTTGAAAAAATGACAACGCAAGGATCTCCTATCAGCAGAAAGATAAAAGAGAAATAGGTGCACTACTCTACTGTCATATCATGTGATTCACAGCAACAAGCTGCAAAAGTAAAAAAATCAATTTCTAACAGATGTTCAGATCATACTCAAGAAATAGTAATGGGAAATATAGCTATAAGATGGAGAAAATCAAAATACCCATAATTATTCCTTGAGCTCCTCTGTAATATGAACTAGTAAGTGTTCTAAACCTTTCCTGCCCAGCTGCTCAAATAAGAAATACAAAACTATGCATCAAAGTCATTTCAAAGATGGTTGAGAAATCCAAAATACTCTCATGCTTTATTTATACAATTTTGCAACAAAAAGGACAAAAAAAAATTAAGAATACTGTAAAGTACTTTTTCTGCATGACATAATAATTGGAGCACTTGGGTGTTTTTCTAAGGATGCATCCTTCAAATACTTCCAATGCACTATAAAATTTAGAAGAGCCTACCAAACTCTCAAGTCTCAACTTTGCTATCCAACAAGTACTTACAATCTTGATCACCTAGCACACGCATGTCATGAAAATATGCTAATGAAAAAACATCAAAGTATTCAAAAAAAATATTCCTAATATATTGCAGTAATTGCTTAGAGCAGATAATCATGCTCCACCACTCTCACGACTTGAACTCAATACGCAATGTGTATATGTATATTGAACTAATATCAAAAGTCGCACAAAGTAAATGATACATTTTTTAAGTATGAAGGGATGCTAAAGTACAAGGTATGACTAGGAACCTAGAATAGAAAATATAATAAATTTTCACTTCAGAGGACTAGTCATTTACACAGAACATTACCTGTGTCCCAAATTGCAAGTTTCAACTTTTTCCCGCCAACCGTAACATACTTGACCTTGAAATCAACACCTGCGTAATTCTTACAATTCTTATAAGAATCAATACTTAAGAACTAAGGCTTTGTTTGGTTGGGGTTTTTGAAAGGGAGGGTAGGGTAGGGGAGATATAAATGTGTTTGGTTAGGAAAAATGGAGGGGAGGGGAGGTGAAATTTTTTGTCCTTATGTGCTCACCTCCCCTCCTCCACCTCCCCTCCAAAAGTGGAGGTTTTTGGAGGGGAGAGAATTTTTTTATGCAAATTTGACAAAATTATCTTTTATAATATTTTAATATTTCAATTATACCCTCCTCCTCTCCTCACACATCAAGCATCAATTTTCTCTCTTTTTCTTTTTTTGACATTTTTACATTGATTGCTCAAGCATTTTATTAATTTATATATTATATTAATATATATAATAATTATTAATTAATAAGAGACAACATTAAAATTTCATCATATTTTTTATTTTTTTAATTTTATCATTATATATAAATGAGATAAAAAATTTTGAGATTTATAAATTAAAAAATAATAATTTTAATATAAATATTATAAATAAATTTAAATAAATAGGTAAGGGCATATTTGTCAACTTTTAATTAACTCCCCTACCCTCCCCTCCCGAACCAAACAAAAAGCATCACCTCTCATCCCCTATCTTCACCCCCATAACCTCCCTTACCCTTACCTATCCTCCTTTACATTAACTCAACCTACCTTCCCCTAAGTTGAACTAAACAATACCTAAGAGTACACGTCTGGCATATAGTTATGTGAAAACATCATAGTTTGTTTGTCCAAAAATCACTATAATAGTTTTTAACCACGCAAGGTCAACGTCGTCAGATGATCATCAAATCGAAGCAACCGGTTACCAAGACTCTGAGACGACGACAATGCAACCAAATGGCATGCATTTCCCTTGTATGGTACACAAAAGATATTGCTTATAGCAAAAGATAGAACTTCGTGCCACTTAATTCAATGGCCCAACCACCATTACGAAATAGCGGTTTTGGTTTTTGTACCAAAAGAATAAACATTGTTGGATCCATTACAGAATCATGTGTGTTAGAAAGCATATTGATAGGTTCACACTACCACATGCTCAACGGAAAATTAATGAGAGTCAGCAGCAGACAGCCATAGGCAATTGATGCTCCTGTTCTCACTTCTCAGTCTCGCACAAGAAAACCAATAAGGAAGGTTGGGGAGAAGAATACGAGGAGAGGAGGTAATGCGAAAGCAGAACTTACCGATAGTAGGGGAAAGATCTTCGAAAGTATTGGATGTGAAGCTCAAAAGCAGCGTGCTCTTTCCAACCCCAGAATCCCCAACAAGCAGCAGCTTGAATAGGTAGTCAAATTCAGCCTGGCTGGACGAGGAGGAAGATGCGTCCATGGAAACTTCAACTATAGTAACGGGAAAAGGGAGCCGACCGAGTACTTGGGATCGACGGAGATGGGTTTGGATCAGATTTTGTTTAACACCTTGTGGAAGTTTATTCGTCGGGAGAAAGTCGTAGAGATAAAGCAAACTATAAAGTAGAGAGTAGAGGAGAAGGTTGCAGAGATGCAAAGTAATCTCTATAAAGGTCAGACGAATTCTTGCCGCGGTGGGCGTGCCATTCCCACCGGTTGCTTCACTTGGATTCTATTTCACGCCCAAAAAACAATGAACTATATCTATATGATGTTGTAACTTATAATTATTAATATTTTATTATATGTATGAGTTCATTTAGTGTTCTATTTTTTACTTCACTAGTAAAAAGTTTAAACAAATTGATAATAGGAATTAAATTATTTATATTAAATATAAAATAAATTTAACTAACTTAATCAGATTAATAAAATTAATTAAATTGACTATTATAGCAATTTTTACAAAGTATCTTAATTATTTTCTTTAACTTATTTCCCTAATCTCTTATTTTATTATTGTTAATAAAGTATCATCAATAGGTATAATTTAAAAAAGAATCAATAAATTTAAAAAATATATATATTATATATATATGATTAAAATTAACTCACCAATTAAATCATATATTTATGAAGTATATATTTTAAATTTATATTTAATAAATGAATTATTTTGAGAAAAAAAGAGGAAATAGAAAAAATAGTCAAACACAAGAGGGGGGGGGGAGATAGAAGGATTTAGCATTTTCGAGATAAATCGTAAATTAAGTATTAAGCACAATCACAATTAGACATTGACTTGATTGCAATATTAAAAAACGCATACTTATATATTTCACAACTAATGTAAAAAAATTAGCAAGTTATACATTAATCACGTGGGCCTATGATTACAGTCTGGTCCAAAAGTGTATCATTTACTGTTATTGTGAACAATTGTTATCCCTTTGACCGAAAACAAAAAATAACAATTGATATCCCTTTCTTTTTCGCGACCCCCTTTTAAAACTGAGAAATGGGCCCTTGAAATGGGCCTATGATATTTGTAGGCCCAATATTTAAGGACTCCGGAGTGACGCCCCAATCCATGTGTCCGCTCCTCTCCACCCGTGCCCCAATACTGCCATCATTGTCCTTGGTTACTTTAATTTTCATTAATTCTTCTTCCTGACAGAAAAAAAATAATGATGGATCGTTGATCTACATGGGAGTATGTAATTAAGTGGGTCAACATTAAAAAGGAAACAGAGGAATTACATGGCCAGCTCTAGGTTGTTTCCCATTCTGGATTTTTAACAAAGTACTAGTAAATATAATTTGCCAGCCAGTAATCGCCATTCATTTTGACAGATTCATGAAAAAAGAGGAGGAGAGAAAAGGATTTACCAAAATCAACATGGCACTTGGGGCGGTGCGAAACTGACACACCTGACGTTGATTTGCGTAAATCATGCATCTTCTTGTAGAAGCTGTGGTGAAAATTAATTAAGTACATTGATTATTTATATAACTGTGGCTGCCCAGGTCTTGCAAGCACGAGAGTTATCCAAATGTAATGGGTGATAATTCCAAATAAATTGTCGGTTTCTGCTCTTACTTCTTACCCACCTTCTCACTTTTGCCCGACTTCAAACGTGGTGGCTACTACCACAGCTAAAAGCCATGATACAATGGATGCTGCATGTTAAAGGGACAAATTATGTGTGCATCATCAGTAGCTAATAATCGAGATGGAGATCACATGCGCCAGAGAGAGCGGAATTCAAAATATCACGTTTGACTTTTACACTAAATTCTATCTTTGTCAAACTCTAAATAATGGATGCCACGTTTAAAATAAAAATAAATTTATCAACTAACTCTTCAAAATGTTAGTCTCAGAACCCCACTACCTTCTATTGTTTCCATCATATTTAAGTTGTTCGATCTTGATCTTTCGAATCAAAGCGTCAAAGGGTGTTGACATTTGTTAGATCATCACACCACAAATATACCTTACCGTCTTTTTCTTTGTCCTTTTGGGCGGTCGAATTAAAGTTAGTTAGGTTCTAGAACTCATATAATATAACACACGTTTTACTATTTGCCTGTAATACGGATTATATGTTATTTCCCATCACTTCCTTTCTGCCACAACTTCGTCCGGAACAATATCTTGTGGCCGTCCACATTCCATATTCAGTTCTAAATAGATAAATGGTCACCAAATATATAATACTATAGTGTCAATGTGTACTTTTATGAAGGCGTACACCACACCTAAGTCCAAATTGATAGTTATGATATCCAAGTTTGATTTATGTTGGCTCCGCAAGTGTACGAGGTCGTGACAAGTAATAAAGTGATAAATAAAAATTATTTCCATAGAGATTTAGTTTTGAAACCCGATTAAACAAAAGACTTAATAAATTCAATTAAGTTGAGTTAAAACTAATTTTGGATGAATAAGTGAACTTTAGAAAACTAATTTTAAAACAAAAAGTAAATGAAAGCAAAGGATTCTTTGACTTTTAGGATAAAATTAATATGACTTAGGATTATTTATCCCCTTTATATTTCTAAAATATTCAATCGATTCCCCAAAAATACTTGCTTCTTAATGATGATTACTAGTCAAGGGTGCTAATTTACATATAAGTGCTCTCTCAAGTCTCTAAATAGGAGTTTACTTATACTAATTGCTCAATCTATTGTTACAATTAATAAAAACTAATTTTTATTACAAATCCTATATAACTATATGAGGTTAATGAGTATGTGTCTCTATTTCATTAACAAAATTATCCATTCGTTTCCTAAATTTTAAATTTTCACATAATTTAACTCAAATTCTACATTAAACCTAACTCTTTTAAACACCAAGTGAACTCAATAATCTCATTGGTGGCCAATTAACAAGAAGCACTGAGTATAGAGTAAAATCAACATAATCATATAATTAATCACAAATATAAAGGGAAAATAAGTATTTAATCCATACAAGGTTTAAAATAATCCTAGAGCAAAGTATTTAGCCCCTCATACTCAGAAAATCCACAACGCAATACATATTTATCAACACAACCATTGAGCAAAAGTAGAGAAAGCTAGATGGGGAGGAGGAACCAAGAAAAGAGGCACATGCAAATCTCTTCAAAGCTCCAAATCCTAACTCAATCTCCATCAAGAAGCAAGCCCTAACAAGCCGAATACTCCCAAAAGCTCCCAAGAAGTGTAGACTGACGGCCTGGTTCGAATTGGAGGAAAATATATCTCACAACCCTAAACCTTTTTGATTTAGCAAAACTCAGCGTCTTGCTATCAGGACGTAGTGCCCAGGAGCTAATTTAAGCACCTAGGCGCTCTTGCTCTTTGTATGTGGTCCCGGCCTAGGTGCTTATGCTCGCTGCCTTCCTTTCAAATGGTTATAGCCCAGGCGCTCCAGTTTTTTTTCAACTCTTTTTCTCATTATTGAAATGATTCTCTTTTGATTCTCTCATCACCCACAAGTCTTCACAACCTTAGCAAAGTGACATCATTGTATCAAAATATTCCTACAAAGGAATAATATCAAAAATATAAGATACTAACTAAAAATCTAATTAAAATATACACAAATGAGTAATAATATGCAACCAAAAATCAAATGTACATTTTTCTATCTTGAGTGTCCAAAATATGCACATACGTTTAAAGAGTGTATAAAATTCAAGAAAAATATGGTAAAATGACATGAAATTCTAGAGATTAAAAATTCCAGTGACCGTTTTACATCACAATATCTTCAATTCAATTATATAATGTTAGAAAACACTGGCGATGGAGTAGCTGCACGTATCTACGCCATCAATTGCACAAGCAACACCTCACCAAATCTTGATGCTACACTCATCGGGCATTTAATCAAGGATTTTCAATTCAATCATAAGTAATCGCTCTTGTCTAAAATTTAGAATCCAGCTCAATTATAATTTAAAACTGAATAATGTGGAAATTTTAATTAAACTAGATGATAAAATATGAATATGATCGTCATGGATAATTAATAAAAATAATCTAAAACTGAATAATGGAAAATTTAATTAAACTAGATGATAAAATATGAATATGATCGTCATGGATAATTAATAAAAATAAACCCCCATTAAATACTCCATTCCGTGGAGACAGAAAGGAGCGCATCGATTCAGGTTTGACGGACCTGTCCAAAGCCTACCATATCTGGTCGGGTCAGGGAATTCGGATAGCACGAGGAAAAAGACAAAAACAGGATTACAGATGGAGTTTACGAGACCAGTCCGAAAGAGTGGAGTGAAAAACTGGAACCAGGACTTAGACCGAAACAAATCCTTGCCTTTTCATCCTCTGTTCATTTATTTTCTCACGCTTCACACGGGACCCACACCAAACCCAGAGAAGAACCCGTTTCCACAATAGCATTTCGGTGCCCAAATGAGCTATCTCCGGTTCCTCATCGGAAAACTCTTGTTTGTTTATGGAATCAAGTTGATGCTGTATGTTAGCTTTGCCTCTTGATCATGACCAAGCAACCTCCAAATGTCCTGCTTCCAATAGTTGTTAAGTCTCGTGTTATTCCTCCGCCTGAGTTTTTTGTAATACCAGGCCGACTCAACTTGATTTCACTATATATATGATTGCCTGACTGAACCGGGTTTCGGGTTTCACTCGGTAGCCTGTACGAGACACACCATGGAGTTTATTGGCATTAATCTCAAGCTCTTCACGCGTAAGAATTGCGCATTTATTTTCATACTTCCAAATCTCACAACAACCGTGAAATATGATAATGCATGGTAAATTTATCAGTAGTAATAGTAATTTGACATGCATCAGACAAGCGACAATTATCCATTGAATTCAGTAATGCCACTGCGTACTGCTACATGGCAAAAAGATGTTCCCAACCTGCCATTTTTCATCACCTTTTTCTTCTTATTCCTAAGCCAGCACGCGCATGCAGTAAACGCGTTTCTCATCACTGCCGTTGATTTATACACACACTACAATATTCTGTCACGATGACGACGGAACAAGAAGAGACTAGCTTAATATTTCATGAGAACGAAAAAGTTGGGTTCCTGACTACCCTGCTCGCAAGATTTAGAAAATGAGAAACCTTAAAAAGTCCACATACATGTTATAAAAAAGAGATCAGAATGAAATGCTTAAGTTACGTAATGAGAACTAGCTAGAAAGCTGGCCATGAAGTTAACAGATACTGCACTACACTGATAATTTGTTATGACGAAGAGACACCCACACCAAGAAAATCAATAAAAGGAACTTCTTTGTGTTCAATTGGTTCGTCATCTTCTTGCCCTCGCTGATCCGTAGAAACCCGTAACTTGGTGAATGTCGAGCTATCACAG
The DNA here is from genome assembly GCA_037074615.1 of Leucaena leucocephala. Taxonomy (NCBI): domain Eukaryota; kingdom Viridiplantae; phylum Streptophyta; class Magnoliopsida; order Fabales; family Fabaceae; genus Leucaena; species Leucaena leucocephala. The sequence goes on along the minus strand of CM073517.1, from coordinate 1,403,481 downwards.
AAGTTGGTGAAGTCCTTCTTTGTCTTTCCATCTTCATCGGAAGCAAAACGTCCTAAAGCACTTGATGGAACCAGTCTCCTGTAATTTGCAGATGAAGAATTCGGATAAATTCTGTAATGAAACCTATCTGAACCTTTGGGCATGTCTGATATGTAGTGATTACTGGAGTGAGAGTTGAAGAAATCTCTGCCTTCTCTTCTAAATGAATCCGCAACAGGAGAACCGTTTGATGAGGAGGTTGCAAAACTCCAGGAAGCCAAAGAAGTGGAGGGAGAATCGGCAAATATTCTATCTTTATGATCAAGGTTACGGAAATCAAAGAATCTAGTGGCATTCTCTAACCCATTCATTCTGGAGCTAATTAACACATCATGATAAGAATTTGATGTGATTTTCTTGGAGGAACTACTGTAATTAGAATCGTTAAAGTTACAAACATCTTGAAAGCTTCTCTTGCCGCATAACTTAGATTGTTCTCTTTCCTTGCGCGCCATTGTAACATGCCAATGATTCTTCACAGCGTTATCGGTACGACCTGGGAAAAGCCTCGCTATGAGTGCCCACTTATTCCCATGGATGCGATGAGCTGCCAGTAGCCTCTCTTCTTCTTCTTCTGTAAATGGCCTTCTGTTAATCCTAGGATCAAGCTGATTGAACCACCTTAATCTGCAACTTTTTCCTACAGAAAACAAAATCACTTGGAATTTCAACATACGATCGAAGTTATACTTGAGGATAATCATGTATTTATGATTGAAGATATGGCAGCTGATTTTTGAGCGATAAAAGAAATACACACACACACCTATATCCTAGATGAAAAACATGCTCTCGTTAGAGTGAAATTAATACAGCAACAGTTCTACCGTATGAATGAATCCAGCGAAACAAAGTAGAACAAGATAAAAGAACTTAAATTATGCTTCGATTAGTTAGTTTAAAGGAAACTGTCTAAATTAAATCTAAAAAATCTGTCTAAATTAAATCTATTTTTTTTTTCTTCCATTCTCTTGATTAAACTCAAGCACATATGAAAGTAATTAAAGATAAATATTAAGCAGAAGGCGAGATGGATGTATATATGAGATCGCGGTACCTGATCTTCCTTGGAGCTTCTCGGCGATTGAATTCCAGTTCTGGGCACCATATTGTTTAACAAGTTGGCGGAGTTTCTCATCCTCGGAGGGTCTCCAGTGACCGCGAGGGCAAGTCTTGGTGTCCTCAACTGCAGATGAAGAAGAATCCTCCATGGAAGGGGAAGCTCTATTAGCTAATTGGTGTAAGAATTAAACTTGAAGATGAAGCACAGGAGAGAGACAAGTCCAAAAGAAGATATATAAGAAAGTGGGAGGGAGGCTGGGGGTTGGTTTAAGGTTGTGGATGGCAAGTCACTTTTGTTGTCTTCACACGATTGATAACCTAGATAGCTATATGCCCTATATGTACATATATACATGTATATATATGTGTGTGTGTGTGTGTATGTATATAGATATATAATATGTACACCATTTGGTAACAAAAAGACCCTTCTTCTTATGTCATTGCTGGTCTTTCTATTCGTTTTCAAATTTCTAACTAAATATATATTCTATCAAAAACCATGGTACCACGTTATATTAAACCCTCTTGTTTGGTTACCGTATAGTTTTTACTAAAGGGACGTCTCTCCTTGATCTGCAGAGACTGCGTTAATTAATATTCCTCATCCCTCAAACACACCAAATTCCTTAACGCAAGCTACTGTAATTATGACATTTATATATGCAACTCTATACGATGATATTCGCTAGATAAATATCTTAACTTTCACAGCCAATTAAGCGCTTAACTAATTTAATTAGTTATAGGAAAAATTGAATATGAGGCCTTGACTTGATGTAAAACAGAACAATATTTTTTGAGTACTTTAAAAATTAAAACGTACTCATACCCAAAGCCACCGTATAGATTTTCAAATCATACTCAAGTTGTTTATTAATATTTATTATGGTTTCAGTTGCATTTGGGTTTATTATTTTGGGAAATGCAGAAGAACCGTAGATTAAGGGCTGAAATTCTCTTATAATTTGTAAATCAGTCAATATCTGAAAGATTTAATATAAAGTTTGTATCAAAAGGTCAAGGCTATCAATTGGCCTTGAATTGAACTATGCTCTTTCTGGCTCATCCAGATTCTAACTCGTAGAAGCTTTTGTAGCATATAAAAAAACAAATGTAAATTAATGCCTTAGAAATTTGGTAAACTCAACGTCGTCATGACCTAATTTAGAAATATGGTAATGTTAAATTTGGCGAGCTTTAAAAGCGTCCACATGCTTCCCAATATCGTTCAGGTACCTAGTGGTCAGATCAATGTTTGCTCTTGAATATGTATTAAGTAATAGGCACCATGTGGGATATCAACTACTATATATGTGTTATATTCTATACATCGATCGAGCATTATAAGATAAAGAGATTCATATACCTTGCTCTTTCGACTCCACAGAATTAAATAGGAATAATTTCGTCCATGCAAACTTAATACATTATTCACATTTTAAATTTTCTTTTTCGAAGTTCAAAAAACTTAAATTGGATTTAACTATCGAGAGAGTTAAATGATTGATCAAAGGTATTTGATGCATGGTGGAAACTTAAATAACAAGTAAAATAGCATACAAAGAAATAAGATTACAGCTATATTTATGGAACATGGAGGATTATTGTTTATATATACTTTTTCATAGAGAATAACAAACCTTGACTCAGATCAACGCCCATTTGAATGCGTGTATATTTGTCTTTCCTGATCCATGGTTAAGTGTAACCGAAAATAGAAAGGGCTAATTAATGAGCAGCGATGACAACTAATATAAGTTGTTCAATTTCAAATTGCGTTATCCTGTGAAGAATATAATTAATGCTTTTGTGGTAAAAAAAAGTCTTGTGATGGTGAAAATGCAGACGCAACGAACCAGGTAAACAAGAAGACAGAGTCAAGATAGCCAAATCTTAAGAAACATGTATTGGATTTTAGGGGTCATTGTGATGGAGATGAAAGAAGTGTCACGATCAGTTTAAACTTAAGGATTAATTCAAATGCCGTGTAAGTGTAGCAACTAGAAAAGTACTTCTAAACCGTCTGCCTTTGTTTTCCATACTTCAATTCCATGCAGATGGCAAGTCAAATAAAACATTGAAACACTTTGTGAAGTAACTATTATTCAAATATTTGTTCATTTCTTAACCGATTGAGATTTCGTACCCCACGAAATCGAATAATCTTCTTCCCCGTCTAAATAAATTTATGAATTATATATTACAAATTGATCATTTGAAAACAGTAAAAACTTCTAGTAGTTCGTTGGTTTTTAAAATTATATTTCAGCGATAGGTGGATCTCAACTTTACCCCACAACATGTCTATCATATCAAACCAAATTGCGTCTCATTTTTATTAGAAATATTTCAGAAGCTGATATATATATATATATATGGATCCTGGGCTATGTGGATAAGGTAATTAAATTGATTAAAACATTGCATGCCGTCTGATTCCAAGGAGAAATATATATATATATATATATATATATATATATATATGCTTATAGGTTTGATCATTTGTTTAATTTTGGGTGCCTATATTGACAATTTGTTCCATCCCTTCGTGGTTTGTTTAATTTGGTTCATTTGGAAACAACGTTTGAAGTTCTCCAATCACATGCAATCGTGGATAATATTTGTAATGATTTTATTTGACAAATATCTTTACATATAGGTATATGTAATTATCGCAGTGAATTATTTTAAAAAACAATAATTAATTCTAATAATGATTATTACTTAATAATCATATATATTTAGTCTTATTTATAGGGTAAAGAAAAAAAAATTCATATAAATATACCATTTATTTTTTATTTATTTATGTTAACTTTGTTTTAATTGGATATAATGTATATTAAATATAAATAAAGTTAAAAAGTTATTAAATTTTATGGCATAGTTAATGAGGTTTAAGATTTTTATTTGTCTGTATGAAATATATTCTCTTATAAGTTATTAAATAGGACCAGAGAAGTAATTCACACCAGGTTTTATATATAGCATTTATCTAGTTTCTGTGTGTGGCCAAACTAGCATTTATCTAGTTAAATAAGTTATTTTGGAAAAAAACATTAAATAAGTTATTCTTTTATACCTTAAAAAAAAAAAAAGAGCCCGGAGTCAAAACAGATCCTCAAGAATATGTTAGAGACTACTTGCCAAATATCTTACAAATGACTTATGACTTTAATTGGATCTTATCTTGTTAATAAAACTAAGTCTAGCTTGTGATGAGTTATGATGTTTAAAGAAAAACACTAAGGTCATGTTTAATATATAGTATTAAGGACTTGGGATTAATATAGGGATAGGTAATAGGCTAAATTGTGCCGTTTGGTATATAACATTGGTAGAACTTTAAAATTGGACAATACCACCTTCATTAGTATTATATTTTTAGTTTTGTGATTAAAATTTTTTAAAACAAAAATGTTATTCACCCACCACTCATCCGTTGTCGTTTGCCTCTGCCCTTCTCCTCCACCTCCCCCCCCCCCTCTCTCTCTCTCTCGTTTCCCTCTACTTCTTCCTCTGATTTTTGCGTCATCGTCATCTTTTCTCAGCATGGCAAGGTCTTCTCCTCCGGCTACCTAGATCCTAATGCCATCATCCGCCGCTACCTCTCGGCATATGCTCTTCCTCTTCGAGAGATTTTGGGGCTGAGGCAAAGGAGAAGGAGAAGAAAATGGCTTCACTGGTCAAGGGGTATGGTCTTTTCGCCGGCTTCACTAGTCACTTCACTAACAACATTCAATAGTTGCCATGATCAAAGGGCAAAGGGTATGGTCTTTTGGGGCCATAGAGTGATGAATTATGGGCTGAATTTTCGGACTTAGGACAAAAGGTAATATATTTTTTTTTATAATTTATGATTAATTATAAAATAAAATTAATAAAATTATTCACTTCAAATATTACTTCATACCACACAATTTTAAAGGCCCATTTGCACTCCTAATTTCAATCTCATTCCTAATCTCAACTTATCAAAATCCAGTACTAAATGTGGTGTAATTCTCTCAGTTAATTTATGCTTTATTATCATAAATTAACCAACCTGCAGTGTTTTGAAAGTCTCGCAATTCAAAGAAGATCGTACGTCCAAATTCATTTTGACGCCCTACTAACACGGTAAAGCCTCAAACATTGCGTTGAATCTTAAATTGGTTTTCCCCCATTTTGTTTTATAAAAAAGCCCTAATTTCTTGAAGGCACCAAAAGTTCACTAGCTAGGATGTCCGAAAGGACTTGACTAAATTTCAATTAAGATCAAAGAAAGCGGTCAAGTTGAGGTGATCTCTCAAATTCGAAAATGACTGCAGGTCTGCAACAGAAACTTGAAGTTTAACTCTGACGGATGAGAAATGCGATGCACTTCAGAGTTAAATAATAAGGTTATCAGTGTATGATTCTGGTGAATTAATTCCATCATTACAGTAATTTTCTGTCATTAACTACTGAAACTAACAAGGGTCTGTAGTACTGTGAGAGATTGAATTGGATTCAATTAAGTCATATACATTTTGGGTGAATCGATCCGTTCAATATAATCCCATAAATAACCTGTTCATAATAAAGACAACATTTAAAGCTCTTGGCAGGTACCCTCTACACAACCACACACCAGAATTAGAAACTCAGTTACATAAATCCTACACGCAATTTAAAACACATGGTATGTGTAATCACAATCACCACCAACAAGTAGCAATATTTCTCATAAACCCTTCACACAAATATAAAATTTGTTTTATATTGTGGGTGCGAATATATATATATATATATATATATATGCATCTTATGAATATTTGATCGTACGTTAAAATGATAACTGTTGTGTATATATATGTGTGTGAGGGAAGCCGAAGGAGAAAGGTTTAAGAGAGCTTTCGAACAGTGAATGCGAACATTTCAGTTACTTGCACAGGCAAACATCAATTTCATCCTTCAAACTGTCTTTATATGAAAACCATAATATACCTTTTCTCTCACTTTCCCACGTAACCTAAGCAACCCACCACTTTCATCACCATCATAACCCTGGCCACACCCTAATTTGACATCAACTACACCTCTATTTCCTCAACCAACTACTTTGACTATATCTTTGTATCTTGTACTCATACAACTCTCTCTCTCTCTCTCTCTGTATATATACATCTTGCACAACCGATTTCCCCTCAGCTTAATTACCATTTTTGTCCCCCTCAATAAATGAATTCTGTTACAAATGATGCTGGGTTCATTTAATTCTTGCAAAAATGGCATTCCAGAATTCAGCAGTCTTCTCTTAAGACTTTTCACCAACACAGGAGGAGGGAAGAGTAGTGAAGTAACGGGCCTTCCTTATGTTACTGGAAAAAAAGAGTCTCCGACAATTTCACTTTCACCAGCCCCACTTTTCTCTTATACAAACATGTTGATCCAGTCACATGCATGTATGTGGATGAAAATAAAGACTTGACTCTTAAACATGCCTTCTTTTGAACCTATCATTTCATTTCACATGCTTTTTCTCAATTTGTGAGATTGTTTCCAGAAATTAATTATATGCATGCCTATCTCATCTTCGAGGAGCCTTAGCTGAAACTTGAAGAGGATGTTATCCGACAAGGTTGAAGTATCCCGTAAGAATATTTGTGTATTTTTATGTAGTCGGGTTCGATTTCTTGCGCTCGTAGACATACAAAACCAATCTCAAATAAACCTGCCAAGGTTAAATTGTGTTTTTTTCATATAGGCGTAGCGCAAGTTCGTTGGTAATAATTAATTAGTTGGTTTTCTTTCTTGTCTCACAGTTTCAACCAAATTAAAGCGACATTCCCATATCCTGCGCTTTGATATACCTTTAGTGCCATTCGATAACGACACCTCACCTAATGAAAAACAGCTCCCTTCTTTAATCAATTAAACTTTACAATATCAACCATTAAATTCTCTGAACTAATTATAAGCGAAATGTCTACTCTAATATTTATATACTTATAGTCAATCACTCATGCACAAGAACCAATTAAGACATATAGCTTAATGATTATGGACCTTGATAATCGCCAATGGCAGTACCAGGGAGAGCACATAACCAAATCCAAACCAACTAGAATTAGACACGAAGAACTTTATTGCCCGGAAAATGACACAGAAAACGCAAGTTCTTTAACTGTTGTTGGATATATATATATGTTCACGATTTAAGAGTTAGAATATTGGAAAACGGAAACTCTCCATATATATATATACATACATATAGCAGATGTTTTATAATTTTAATTATAATACAAAAAACAGGGAAATTAAACAGCAGAATTCCAACAGTTCAAAGGGGAATAATAACTGAGTTCAAAGTTGATCATGTTTGCAATTATTGGCCCTATTTTACTGAAGCCTATCCAAATGCGGCCTGCCACTTTCAGAAGATGATGGGATGTTCAAATCAAAGTCGGTAAAAATTTGTAATATTCTAAACATGCCGCCATATTCTGTTGTGCTGGGAGATGTTTCTCTATCTCTCTCTCTGTGATTATAAAATTATTGCAAGTCTTGGTTGCTTGGCAGAAGTGGCTACATGTATATTTGTGGCATGCCTAATGCAATTTCTTCGTGTCACTTCTGCGCAAAGCACTAGAACACTAGAACGACATCCTACCTACCGCCTTCTTATAATCGAATTAGGGACACACATTGTAACACACTTGCTTTGCTACATCATTATATTATTGGACTCTCCTCAACGGATGACGCTCTACATGATGCATTTATAATCATGCGTGCGCGCGTCTCTTAACCCGCTAATTCTGCTTATTCCACTGTCTTTGATCTCTTCATTTTTAGGAAACTGTTGCTGTTTTAGAACTGTAAGCAGTTATGATGAGAGAGCTAACTACAAATAAAATGATGGTCCTTTAGAATCGTATGCACAAGCAACAAATGAAGGGCAACTTTTTCGTTCATATGTATATATGATGAATTGCTGGACGACAAATATTATTGTTTCTTTTATGCCTTACAGACAAGAGCTTCGGCATAAGCTTTCTTTAAGATTTAAGAAAAGCAAACAAAAGATTGTAGACCGGCCTGGCCTGTTTACCCGAGTAGGCCTGGCCCGTTTAATTATGGGCCTAATCAAGGTCAGAAAGTTTGGGCCTTGACTCATTCAACTCATTGCCTCACACGTTGTTACCCTCGTTATTTTATGACTGTAGATTCATGCTTTGGATGGAGACTCAAGACTGAGATAAGTTATAATATTTTAAGATTTATAAATAAAGTTAAAAAAGATCTCATTATAACACAAGGATGAAATTGTTAATAAGGGCACAAGAAAGCATGCCCGAAATAGGAAACTAGTGAATTTTTTCATTGACAAATGGCTAGTTCTTGATAAACTTTTAAAGAATTTGTGTCTTCAACAAATTACAGCAGAGGCAGATAAAGTAAATAGTAAAATTACATATTAGATTACAGATAGGATTTAGGATTATTAAAAACTTGCTACTATTATCCCAGGTAATATCTTTCAGAGGATGCGTAGCATGTTACCACCTATATTAGAGGCGGGTAATGACTTAATAGTGTGGAATGCTACGAATGTTGATACTTTTAATATTAAAAGTGTTTACTATTTAATTGAGAAACCATCAGCTAATACATATAGCTCTATTTACAAAGATATATGGAAGTGGAAAGGTGTAAAGCGTATTCGTGTATTTATGTGATTAGCATTTAATAATCGTTTGCTAACAAATTCTTGGAGAAGTAGGTGGTCATCAACCAATACGAATTATCAACACTGTAATGAGAATTTAGAAGACGTTTTACATATACTCCGAGATTACTCCTATGCTAGACAACTTTGGAACAGACTTTTACATAACAGGTCTTGTGATTATTTCATTAGAGCTCATCTATGGAGTTAGTTTGCTATGAATATCATAAAGGAGTTGGGAGATAATGATAATTATAGTTGAAAATTGATTGGGGGGGTGTCCATTTGGAGTTTATGGAAATGGAGAAATCAATCTATACTTGATAATGATTTTTTGAAATCATCATATCCTTACTCGATAATAATACAGAAATGGAAGAGTTTTGTATAGGTTCAAGATGACAAGTTAACTAATCATGTCAATTCATCAACCCTATCTGATTGGCAACCTCCCCCTCATGATGGGTCAAATTAAATGTTGATGAAGTTCTTATTGCAGCACACAGTAGGGCGGGATGTGGAGGAGTTATTCGTGATCAGTCAGGAAGTTGGATTGTGGGTTTTATGAATTCTCTTGATTCCTATAGTGTCATTGAAGTTGAATAGTATACTATATACACAGGACTAAAGTTAATTTCGGATATAGGATTTAAGAAGATTTTTCTTGAATTTAATACTAAGAATGTGATTAATATGTTATTGAATTCCAAAGGTGATAGATGCAATTTATTGATGACACTAATATATAACCTTGTAAAGCTATTTTGGGAGTTAAAATTTCGTCACATATCTAGAGAATAAAATAAACTTGTAGATGTATTGGTGAAGGATAGGTTGAGTAATACGGCAGTGTTATATGATTGTCCTTAATATTTGAGAAATATTGTGGTCAAGAAATATTTAAGATATAATCCCCTCATAATCTAATTCTTTACTTTTACTTTTGGGCGTTTAGGCATCAATTTTTTTTTTAAGATTTATGAATGATGAGATTTGATTTCTTATAAATTTTATACATGCATTGAACATATAGAATATTGGTAACTATGTGATAAATAACATGATTATCTTTATTCCTCAAGCAACATGCATTTTCTTTGTAGCTTAGTCGGGCTATTTTGTTTAGAAAATTTCATCAAGAGGGGGTGGGGTACGAAGAAGGGAAAAGAAAAAACGTAGGTACCTTTCTATTTTTTAATATAAAGTTTAATTTTTTTTAATAGATAAAAAGAGTTAAATATAAATTAGTTAATTATAATTAAATCTAACTTTTTAAGATAAATTTATATTATTTATTTTTTAATATATCTAAATTAGTTAATAAATTATTACATTAGATATTATTAACTATTTTTTTTAATTTCATCCATTTATATAAAAAAGGCCAACTAGATTTGAAGGAACAGGAGGTTGTATATTATAAATCTGCAAGTAGTGGGGAGCACCTTTTTCATTTAATAATCTAAAACTAAGTAAAATTTTTTAAAGGAGTAGTAGAAATTGCAGTACAACTCAACCGGTCTACATCAGCTTAGCACCTAATTCCCCGTTGCTTTCTGTATGGCAGGGACCGCGCGTAAATAATTGATTAGAAGTGTAGTTGGTTAGGTATGAAACCCAAATCTTGACGACTCAACGGTTTTGACGAGCCGTGTTTCTTATTTCAGAGACTCAAAACTTGAGTGGTGAACACGGAGACGTGCTAACTCAAACATAACCCTATATTCCAACTGCATCGTAGTTTGTTTGTGTGTGTGTGTCCTGTCATTCCCATTAAAAGAATTGCACAGAGAATTCGAGTGCAAGCCTGCAAGATGATGTCAAGTTCTCAGCCAGACCATATTTTATTAGTTTTTAGATACAATCAAGCGTGGGAGAGATGAGTTGGGGATAAGCAATGCAACCCCAACATTAATCTTATATTCCAACTCATAACTTAAAGGACAGATGATTGGGACATAATATTAAGAAATACAAGTCGGGCACATTTTACTCTCTTGGTTCCATCATTACTTCAATTATTTCACTTATTTCTAACTCGTGATCGATGACATATTGATCCATTTCACACGTAGACTAGATACACCTGTTTTCCTTATAAATAATTAATTATATTAGTATGATTTACATTTTTAAAATTTTAAAAAAATTAAAATTTATAAATAACAATAAAAAAATCATTAATTCAAAAATTATATTAAAAAAATCCATAAATTAAATTTTGAGATTTGGCCTATGTGCAAAAGGGAGAGCTTCAAGGGCGCGAAACTATTCACCATCACCTACGCCAACTCCATTCCTTCCACACCCATCATACCTCTGCCGCAACCCTCATCCACTCTCACCATCATCCTTTGCCGTCACCTTCAACCATCTTCATCTCCATCCCTCCGTCCATTCCGTAGCCTCACAGCACCTCTGCCGTCACCCCTCCATGCCAACTTCACTCCATTCCATCATTCATCACAACTCCACCTCCAAGCCGTCGCACACCAGAGCCGTGAACACCGACACCCATCAGAACACCTCTGCCGCGAGAAACCTTCACGCCGACGTCACATCATCATCATCATACCTCCATCTAACCCTTTGAAGAAATATGTACGTAATTGTTGTTACACAAGTGTTCTAGTGGGTTGGAACTTGGAACCTTGAATATTTGCTTCCACAACTTTTGACTTTGTCAAAAAGGAGATTATACGCAAACAGTGACGAACATTATACGTCACCGCCACCCACCGCAGAATTTCGCGCTCCATTTCAGCCATCACCTGTAAATATTTTACTGCAAAATGACTTATTTACCATCGAACTAGTCAAAATGGACAGTTTTGCAGGCCTCAATCCGACGGACAAGATTGAGTGATTAGAAGCAGAGGGACCGCGGGAATTTGTCCTCGACGAGGATGCTCTTATGTCGGAACCCCTCACCTATATAGTACGCTAATACGAATATTGTACCTTCACGCGAGTTAGCGTAAACATGCAGATGCATATCTTATGAAAACAGAGTGACCGAGACATGGCATGAGACCCTGTTGCCGTGAATGCTAAGAAGTTTCGGTGAAAATCGTTTGTAAGTTTTCCAATTTCCTTAAATCACTTATCGGATTCATAGAAGCTTTCCTCATTTTTTTAGGTAGACCTTTGCAACACGACGCTATTAATATTGTTTTATTGGGTTGCCGATTTCCGCTTATATAATCTGCAATATTTTATGTTTGTTTCTTAAAGGTATTTATCTGGTTGGGTATCAATTCTCCGAGTTCGTGCTTTTTCATGCTGCTCTGTTCATTTTTATTTCTTATCTGATTTGTTGCTTTTCAACCTACCTTCATCCAATCAAACATTTTCTAATAGAAAAAGGAGTCATCAAGAGATTGTCTTCTGTTTTGGCCTCTCTATAATTTCTCTGGTCGTTGGTCATAAATCGAAGCTTTCTTTTCTTTCCCCTTGGACCCTGTTCTGAGGTTCATCCTTTTCGTCGTCTGCACCTGATAGAAAGACTCGCACGTTTTATCTGCTTCTTCTTGCTTTCTAATTCAATCCGGTATGCTTTGTAATCTTGAAGATCTGGATTCATTTGAATTCTGCTGCACAAAGTTTAGAATTGGATCGTTATTTCTGATAGCTATTCATTCCTATGAGAAGTAGATGCTGCATATTATTATATTACTCGGTGACTGTGGTTAGAAAAGTAGGAGAAGACTAGAGAAGGACTTCGCTTTCTTCCTCTTACTTCATCGTGGATACTTTGCCCATGGAACCAATGTCATAGATCCTGTTCTAATGACTTTTGCTGGGTCACTATTCATTTGTATGTATGTGACCGATCAAACTAAACCAGCATCTTAATTGTTGCAGCATGGCTCTGCCGCTAATTCTTAATTAGCTATCCAAAGTTAGTAGTTTCATTTAACTGATCTTAGTACCTAGTATTTGCAGAGGGTCACGTTGTCTTATTAATTAGAACTTGTTCATCATTTGGATGAAAGCTGCCGTTAGTTGAAGCATCATGAACTATCAACCAGCTGATTCATGGAGTTTCAACTATGTTTACCTGTTATCCTAATCACATTTATTCCTTATTTAACAGAAAAGGTGTCTTATTAAGTAGAACTTGTTCATCATTTGGGTGAAAGCTGCCGTTAATTGAAGCATCATGAACTATCAACCAGCTGATTGATTCATGGAGTTTCAACTATGTTTACCTGTTATCCTAATCACATTTATTCCTTATTTAACAGAAAAGGTCTTCTAGATTTCTTTTTTTTTTTCCCTCCTCCTTTCGTTTCTTCCATCTGAATTCAGCTAACTTAGACCGTTGAACAAGATCTGTAAAAGACCTAGATTATAATTTCTTAAGGTGAAAAAAAGCCCATTGGTTAAACTGATTGCATAAATTTTTAATATTTTCCTAGCTAATATATGCGATGTTTTTTTGGGTAACAGACTGACATTCTATGTGAGCAACCTAATCAAGGACAAAACCATGTCATTAGTTAGATCTGCTGAGCTGGCAGCTACACAACATAGAAATGCTAAACTCTACTCGCTAAAGGGATCAGATGCCAAGCCAGGGCTGTCCTCCCAAAGTTTTGATGCTGATAAGCAAAGAAGTATGTACATGACAGATTCTTGCTCCAGTGAGAGTTATGACAAGTACTTCCATGATTCACCCACAGAAGAACTGATAGAACCATCTAGTTCTGGGGTCTCAAGCAATTCATTTCGCCCGGACGATGCTTCTCCTTACCAGCCTAGAGCTAGTTCAGGAGCTTCTATGGTTGCTAATAACCCATTTGATACTTCTTTCAGGTCCCCGAGGCGTCGTGATGATGCCTATTATCAATCCAATTTTAGGTCAAATTTCTCAGAAAGTGAAAGCCTGGATGCACTTGACTTCAATGGTCAAATGAGATTAAAACTGCAAGAATTAGAGAGGGTCCTGCTTGATGATGAAGAAGACATATTTGAGACTTCTCAAAGCATGGAAATTGACCCTGAGTGGGCTGATCCCATTCAGAACATGCAGCTCCATGACTCACCAAAGGAGTCTTCATCCTCAGATTCTAATCTCAGCAGCATCAGTTGCAACAAAGAAGTATCACATATCTCTCATCGGAGCCCCAGGCAAATGCTTCTTGAATGTGCAGGTGTACTTTCAGAAGGAAATTTAAAGGAGGCGTCGAATATGATAAATGATCTCCGGCAGATGGTCTCAATTCAGGGAGATCCTCCCCAAAGAATTGCAGCCTATATGGTTGAAGGACTTGCAGCTCGCCTGGCTGAGTCTGGCAAGGGTATTTACAAAGCTCTGAAATGCAAGGAGCCTCCTTCTTCAGATCGTCTGGCAGCAATGCAGATATTGTTTGAAGTGTGCCCATGTTTTAAATTTGGATTCATTGCTGCAAATGGTGCAATCACAGAGGCAGTGAAAGATGAAACCCAGGTGCACATCGTAGATTTTGACATCAACCAAGGAAGCCAATACATAACTCTCCTACAAACACTTGCTTCAAGGCCAGGCAAGCCACCCCACGTCAGATTGACTGGAGTTGATGATCCAGAATCTGTACAACGATCTGTTGGAGGCCTGAAGATCATAGGACAGAGACTTGAGAAGCTAGCAGAAGCACTGGAGCTTCCATTTGAGTTTCGAGCCTTGCCGTCGAGGACATCCCTTGTCACCCCTTCAATACTCAAATGTCGGCCTGGTGAAGCACTTGTGGTGAACTTCGCATTTCAGCTGCACCACATGCCGGATGAGAGTGTTTCCACAGTGAACGAGAGAGATCAACTCCTCCGCATGGTTAAGAGCCTAAGTCCAAAACTTGTGACAGTTGTGGAACAAGATGTGAACACTAACACAACCCCTTTCTTTCCAAGATTCGTAGAAGCTTACAATTATTACTCTGCTGTTTTCGAGTCGCTTGATGCGACTCTTCCCAGGGAGAGCCAGGACAGGATGAATGTTGAAAGGCAATGCTTGGCAAGGGACATTGTCAACATTGTTGCATGTGATGGCGAGGATCGGATTGAAAGGTATGAAGTTGCCGGGAAATGGAGGGCGAGAATGGCCATGGCTGGCTTCACTTCATCTCCACTGAGCAGTCACGTGACCGAGTCAATTCGGAAGCTCATCAGGCAGTATTGTGAGAGGTACAAGATGAAGGAGCAAATGGGTGCACTCCTTTTTGGGTGGGAAGACAAGAACTTGATTGTAGCTTCGGCGTGGAGGTGACGAGCATGATTCATTTAACGAGTCGGAGTCATTCTATTCTAATTTGTTATCTAGTGTCTACTTGTTTAGTCTACGTATGCTTTAAGCCTAGTCCGGATGTAGACTAACGTACAAGTTGCTACCGCCTTGGGGTTAATTGGGACTTTTTGAAATTATTCAAGCGTTCATCTGTGGTTTTATGGCATTTAATGCCAGTGCCGTATTTAGCGTCATCACTAAATACGTATTACTAGTTCTGTATCCTCTAACAAATATGGCTGTGAGTCTGTGACATTTTTCTTCAATAAATTTTGCTTCATGTTGTACTCGATTTTAATATAGCATCAATTAGGGGGGAAAAGAATGGAGTAAAAATGTAAAAAATAAAGTTGTGAATAATACAATTCTATATATTTTATATTTTTCATTGATAAATCTTAAGGAATCAGAGAGAGTGCAAAAAATGATCAATTGATGGCCCTTTCTCCTTCCCGTAATATACTAATAGGAGACAAAACAGGGTCCGGCCGGCAACAAAATTATCAATATTACTTTTTTTATCTGAATAATAGATTATCAATATTTACATTCACAATCTTTAATATCTATTTTCGCAGCTCACCACAAGGTCTCAGGAATAATTTAGTTCATTGTGTGTCAATGCTTCACACCTAAAAAACACAAGGCAACTTCAGCTCGAGCCTGAACCTCTTCGAGGATTTCCACAATCTTCTCACGACATATAGTAGCTTCGCTCTGCTCCGCAAGCATTCTCCTAAGTCTTACATGCAGACGAATATGCGAAACAAACCATCAATTTTCATTCCAACTAAACAACACATTTAATAAAGCATAACTACAGTTTTATGATACAAGAGGACGCCATGTCATTTCTTAGCAGTGTACTTATTAAACGGGCAATCAAATTCAAGTATGCCTCGCAGATATAGGAGTCCAAAGTATATCCACATTGGCAATCCACCATATAATTTAAGTAAATCAGCCAGCCTGAATCCCAGTGTGACTCAAGGGTGATGAAGGTCCTGTACTGATAACGGAAACTTACGCATACGCAAACTAGAAACATGTCGGGAATAGTACTCAAGGATAAAATATTTAGCCCTAAATTAATAAAATAAGTTCAGATAATCTGTTTAAAAACGAACAGAAAAGTAGAATAATGTGAAAAATAAAGGGAACATCTACCTGTGCACAATTGCTGTGTCTCCATGACCGGAGCAAATTATCAACATAGCATTAGATGGTAATGACTTGTACAGAGTTTCAATTCTAGCATCCATGCGACCTAGAATTTCCTTCAATTCAGTAGTTGCTCTCAGCTTGATGTCTTTACCTTTAGCAGACTTCTTCTCACAAGTAAGCAATGACATCATCTCTGCAAGTCTTTTATTCAAGATCTCCGAATCCTCAGCTTGCTTCTTTAAGTATGAATGTAATTCTGAAAACTGTGTCCAGACAAAATGTACCTTATCATTTTTCACCTGTAACCAATAACACATGAAACAAGCTAGTAAGCAAACAGGAGGAAAATAGCAAATATAGCCTACTATTAGTCCATGACATCTACCTCCTTGGTGATCCTTGCAAGTGCTTCATCATCAGAAGTCACTGGAATCGCATTGGAAGACTCAGAAGCATATCGTTTTACTATAGATATATCATCAACCAAAGAGGAAGTTTTGTTAGACTCGCTCAAAATAGAAGAGATCTTTTTCCGCATGAAGGATGGGGGAGAACCAAAGTCAGGTCCTGTTGAAAAAATGACATCACCAGAATGTCAAAAAGCAGTGATAATGGCCACATTAAAATATGACAAACCAAGTTAAAGCTGACAGCTATATCTATGTGTACAACACACATGTATTGCCCTGAATTAACACTATCCCTTGATACATGACTACTTCACAAAGATCTCGTCACAAATCTAGAGAACTTTATCTCATTGTATCTGAATCCAGAAAAAAATAGCATCCACTCTCAAAGATACAGCATATGTCCTCAAACTATTTTATAATTTACATCAATACTGTCAATTCCATTGCATTGCAACATTAAAACATACAGAAGAAATACTTGCCATGTCTGATCTTCAATAGTGCCAATTCCATTGCAGCTCTAGCATCTTCAATGCTGTCATGTCCATTCCCTGACTGCTGTATTTCCCAAGAGAGAAATTTCTTGGCAAGAATCCGCAGAGCAGTTTTATGAGATGCACCTCGGCCGTGTTTGTATAATACTGCTGTGTCAATTACCAAATCATGAGAGATCTTCAGAGCTAACAAATCATTTTCTAAAGAATGCCCAACCAGAATAGTCTCTTGGTAAACCAGCTTTAGAAATTCATCCTGAATATGAAATGCAAATGAAAATAGATCAGCACAAGAAAAAAAAATTTAACTGATATGAATAAGCATTGTAACAACAGTTGGTGGCACATGTTATCAACACAAGAATAAGAAAGAACCAAACCAACTTAAATGACAACCTGAATGTCTTTCAGATTTGTGGTGACCCCATTTAACATCTCAGGTGTTATACCACTAAACCTGCACAGAACACAACTATTATTCACTACTGGCACTTATAATCAAATCCGAAAAGGGGGACGGGAAAACAGGAAAACAACAGAATAAAAGGTAAACCATAAATCGATATTTATTGGGATGGATGATAAGGTGATGAAACTATATATTTAGCTCTATTTTTTCACCCCCTCCAGCCTTTTTATTCTATTACTTTTTTTTGTACTATAGTCTTGGCTGTGCCTCCAATTCAAACCAGACTACAGTAGGCCTAGATAGAAGATCACGATCCAAAGCTCAATAGGAATTGTATACCAAAAATTTTAAACCATAACACTTTTGAGGCGGTTTATAAATAGTTCAAACAGTTCACCTGGTATTGTAATCAATGATAGCATTCGATGGTTTAACCAATTTATCAAGCACGACCTGAAAGGATAAAAGGCAAAGTTCCACAGATGAGGAAATAGCCATAGTGGTGCATGTAAAAATTTATTATTTTCATGAGCTGACCCATCAAGATGTAATAGGAGAACTTTTCAGTTTGTAACTACTTAAAGACTAGACACCCAAGATACAAGCACAATGCAATATTGAGCCAATTTTTTTTTCAAGAGTGCCTCATTTCTCCCACCCTCCCCCCCAAAACAAACCACCCAAAAACAACGTTTCGCCTCCGCAGACATGCCAAATAGCCTATTCTTCAATAGAAATAGATATAGAACCAACCAGGGACTATTGCAAACAGCTTCCTTTTAGAGGGGGCAAAAGTAATGAAAATTGAAATGAACATAGAACCTTACAATCATTCCTCCTAAAGATGCATGCATTTAGCAGAAGGGAAACAAGAACAAAAATTCAGTAGATACCCGTCCGTTAAAATCCACAAGAGTAATTCTTGTAAGTTCAAAACCCTCGCTTGTGATGCACTAACAAAAAAGAGAAACAGCAAATAAGCACATCATCAAATTGCCATGTGAAGGTAAGTTAAGAAGAGGAAGAAACATCAGAACAAACATGAGTCACCATCACTTTCTATGTTACAAACATTATTTTTATCCCAAATTGTCATTGACTAACTTACCATCTCACAATCAAGAGCCAGCATTTCATAGGGAGAAGATCCCAAAGGAGCAGCCAAAGTAGAAAGAAAACCTGTTACCAGAAGGTGAGCAAAATGTCAAGCCAGTGCATGAACAAACAAAAATATGTCATATATGTATGACAGTAGAGTAAAAGTCACCTGGCTGTTTAAATAAATATCCATTGTCTTCTAACTCCTTCGCTGTAAGTGTATAATATGTAACAGGGAAAGGAATGCCTTTTGTGAGCTCCATAAACGATATATTATCTGTTCCACCACTGCTTTTTTCTGCATGAAGACAACACATCTCATGGCAGTGAACAAAGTTCTATTGCCTTCCAAGTAACAAAATTGCTATAAAAGGACGAGATAGCAACATGCAGCATTTGATTTTGCTTAGCTAATGGAAAGTTTAATGATAATTTGATAATTAAAGTCTGAAGACCTTGCTGAGATACCGATTTCTCCATAACTGAACTACTTTCGTCCCTCTTTCTTTTCAGCTTGCACGTTAGAAGTGCATCTATCGTCTGCATTCCATCTGAAACACAGCTAAGCACAAAATAGATATTTAGAGACCCTCCAGAAGAACAACATACTTTAAGATAAACAAGGAATACTTTGTCCACAGACCTAAGAGCTAAGACTGCCCTCGGATTGCTACAGAATTTTTTTAAAAAGGGGAGCATTTTAGACTGTGACAAGTACAAAGCTGCATCCAGGCCTGGAGTATAGAGCATAACCACTTTTTGAATAAGAGGTTTGTTCTGCAAATCATGAGAGTGTTGCATAAGTAATTAGAGTATTCACCAAATGTTCTACGTTGAAGCAGATTATTTGCAATTTGGCTTAAAATTAATATGGACAGGTATTCTGTTGCCTATATATTGATTAAAAAGTAGTGGAAGATAGAGAGGAATGTATGATCACCTTGATGAAAACCCATGACGGCATAAATCCTTCAGCAAGAACCCAAGTCAACAGTCCTTGAATGTCCTGTTTCATAACACAAACACCGCTGAGGAATTAGCTGATCAAACTAAAATATTGTGTAGTAATAAGAACCTACCTGAAGATTCAAAGTTGAATTAGCTTCAGGTGTTTTAAAAATAACATCGGCCTTGCCCTGAAGATGCATATCAGATTAAGTAAGCTGAGTTATGTCAAAACGTATTGATTCCATATCAATATATCAACAGAAAGACCGAAACATTACTTCGGGGCCATAGACATCGAAGTAAGTGCTGCATTGCTTATCAACAGTGGAATCATCTTCGTCGCCACGCACGCCCTTACTTTTATTTGCCATTCTCTCTCAAAGTAATGGATGTTTGTTATATAATATATATATATATATATATATATATATATATATATATATACCGCTCTCAAAATTTCGAAAAGAAAAGAAGTTTCTTCGTAATCTGTATTCCTTTCGAGGAACAGAACCTGGTTTAAAGATTAGTAACTGAGTTCGAATACGTTGGGTCAGTTAGGGTTTAACAACCATCGGGCGAAAAATGGCGTTAAAAGGTTGAACACTCGAGCTCAACTCGGACGGGCTTAAACCCGAAATATCCGACCCCGAAAGGGCGAAAAGAGGTCCAACACTTGGGTTGCGGCGTACAATGTATTGGCGATGGAGAAATTGCGAAAATGGAGGGGAACAAACAGCGTGGGAGGTGGGACACTTCAAGGAATTAAAAAAATATAGTTAAAATTGATTAATATTTTTAAAATTTTAAAATTATCCTCAATAAATCAAATTAACTGGAGGATGTTACAATTGAATGCCGTTTCTTTATGCTTAAAATTTATGGTAAAAATGGAAACAAACCTTCAAAGTCAAAGCTATGTTTCCATTTTTATGTACAGTAAATCAACTTTGTTTCCATTGAAAAAACACTAATTTATTGAACAGAATTTCTTTTGCCCGGAGAAAGCATGACACTGTTTTAACTTTATCCTCTGAAGTTGTTCGTTTGACTATTGGAAAGCTTTGTGACAAAAAAGGAGTGAACAATCAGCTGCAATTCTGATTAGTCACAATCCCCGATACGAATTGCAATGCATAGATATTCTTCAACAAACCAGATATTTGCATTAGCCGAATCCCTTCTGGTCCATAGGTCCTTGTTTAAGCGATCTTCAAGTCGTCGATCTCTCTAATTGATTTGGTTATGAACAGGTCCCCCAAGCATCGACCGGGTGTTGCCCTTGGTCCATATCAGATCTCAGGATGACGTAATGAAAGCAACTCTGACATGTCCCATTGTGAAGCTACTTGGCTAGATTTGTGACACTTCCAAGTTGAGAATATGTGGTTACTGTCCAATGAAGGATGTGCCCTCATGTTTGGAACTACAAGATAACAACTCAAAAGCATGGGCCCCAACTTGAGAAGAGATCAAATCTAATTCTAATTATTTTGTTCAAGTGTGTTTTTTACTCTTTTATGAATAAATTGTTAAAAAGCGTTACTAAATTGTTGATCGTTCTGGCACTTAGAAATCAAAAGCCAATGAATGCGTAGATTATATATCACTTCTCAGTACGTGCTTCGGGCAGTGTTCTAGTGTCTCTGGTTCCAAGAGTTTTGGAAAATACCGAGAGTTGGATAAATTTCAAAGTCGATCAGGTTTCAATAAATAAATGACATCCACATGAATTCCAGCCTTCTTAACACCTCACAATCTTCCAATGATATCCACTTGCAGATATATTTCTTGAATAGAATAGAATTTTGCGGAATCAATCAGATAATTAGAAGAGGAGGAGGTGGAGGAGGAAAAGCCTGCGGAAGCTTTTCAGCAGAAAGACAAAAGCAGCATGGCTCTGGAGAACTGTTTACGAGTGAGCACAGTGGGTATGGCCAGACCTCAATGCATTCATCAATTTTCTTCTAGGGCAAAGATTGTTGTCCCCAATTTCAAAGGATTCAAATCAACAGTATCGAACCCCTCTCTTAAATCAACCACTGGAAATTACCGAAGATCCCGTTTTATTTGCAATGCTCGAGAAGCTGTTAACGAAGGTAGCTCGCCGACTCTGCTGCTTCCGAACGTCTTATTCATTTTCTATTATTTTCACATACAGGACACAGTTTATATTAGTTGCATTTCACTGGCTATTTTGAACAAAACAAGCAATCAACTAAAATGACGGCGTAAAGTGATAGGGTCTAATCCATGTTATTTGATTTCTATTCATTATATAAGCCATGCCATGTCTGCGTTGCGACTGATGATGATATATACAAATGATGAAATGGTGCAGTTCGAGTAGTGACAGATTCAACCTGGAATAACCTGGTGATAGCGAGTGAAACGCCAGCGCTGGTGGAGTTCTGGGCGCCATGGTGTGGACCGTGCAGGATGATAGCCCCTGTGATCGATGAATTGGCGAAAGAGTATGCTGGCAAAATTGCATGCTTCAAGCTCAACACCGATGACAGTCCCAACATACCCACACAATACGGAATCAGGAGCATACCAACAGTTCTCTTCTTCAAGAATGGTGAGAAAAAGGAGAGCGTAATTGGTGCGGTCCCCAAGTCTACCCTGTCCACAACGATGGAGAAATATCTAGATATCTGAGCCCAGAGAGAGATACATTGCTATTTCTCATTCCCTTGTCTTGAAAACTATTATTATTTCTATTGGGACGGCCATTCCTTTCCTGGATTCAATACGTAAATAGTACTATGTACCCTCTCTATTTTCCTTTAGTAAGGTGGCATTGGATGAACCCGAAAAGGAGGAAGATGTTCTGTCTCTTTTCTTTTATTCATTTTAGATCATCTGTCAAGAGTTTTCTTGCGTAAATCATCTTTCTTCCGCATCAGATTCAATTCTTGACCGATGCCTTGTATTACGAGAGGCGAGAAAAAATACGATCATCAATTCAAATATGGTGCTTCAGTGGCCAAAATAAAAAATATGCAGAAATAGATCCCTGCCTGTCTCTGTGTGGTCACAGTTTAGGAAATTGTTGTTACTTAAGATACTGCACAAGACTCGAAGGTCCATTCTCGTGATAACCATCCGCAATTTGTCGCCCGAAACACCAAACTTTATTGTGTGCGTACGTGAATGCATGTGTCAAGGGATAAGATGTGAACGCCACGGAGATTGGGGAAAAAATTAAAACGTTACATTTGAATTCACAAGAAAAATCACACCCGTCAGCCACAAAACCAGCCAGCAGATTTTCATTTTTACATAGCAAATAACAAATTAGTACAGAGGCAGGCCTTGATCCTATGCCCTATAACTATGTCATCGCGGCCTGCCATCATACGGGAGGCCTAAGGCAGGTCTACCATGCTTTGCTGCACAAGCAGCTGTCAAGAACCAGAACACCCATATTTCTTCAAAGCCTTTTCATGGGGAAGATTTCCAATCAAATTGAAGATTATTAAAACTATTTACTGCTCCTAGTCCACTAATTAGTTGGTTTGACAAATCTTGCTGATGATTCATAGCTTGGTCTCGAGCAATAGTTGCCATTCCTCCCCTCCCATTCATAATAGAGTTATTTCCCATCGCGGCTCTGATCCCATTGACCATAGCAGATTGACCGAGCCCACCGCCCATCGTACCATATCCACCAACCCCAACACCTGAATTACCATTCACAGGCCCATTGCCAGGCAGGCAGTTGCCACTATTGAGACCTGTGTTGCTACTTACTGGCATAATCCCATTCGCATTCTTGACATCATTTCCAAAAGAGCTGACACCTACCATTCCGCCAGTGCCATTATTTTGGGTGTATATCCCTGATAAGATTTTTTGAACTGAACTCTGAGCATCTCTGGGGTCAGCTTCACCAGAAAGGGATGACTGTTGTTGCAAGGAAACATTAGCTGGTGAATTAGATGAATTCATGTGATTGCCAGCTGCTAAAGATGAGTGAGAAGTTTGTGGTGGATTGCTAGATGATGATGGTGTAGGCGCTTGAAAGGGTGACGTGTTTGGCTGTGCTGGTGGCACAGTACTGGACGAACCTGGGGATGGTATCTGAACAGAACTACCTCCATACGGACTGCTGGCATTGTTCATGGAATTCTGTTGTCTAGAATTCATAGAGTTCTGGTGGAGAAGTCCAACAATAGTGCTTGGGGTAGTTGATGCAGATACCGAGTTGACACAGCTATTTACACCAGCCACCCCATTGCTAGAAGCTATTTGCATGGCAGCAGGTTGCACCGAGTTTTGATCACCATTTGAGTTTTGGGCCACCATTTGTTGTTGCTGTTGCTGCTGTAATTGATCTTCAGGCAGTTGCTGAGCTTGACTATTGACTCCAGATGAACTAGCAGTTCTCCGAGGATATTTGGCCAAGCTTTCTAAGAAATGGCAAGAATAAAAATATAGCCATGGTCAATGGACATGCAATTATCCATATAGAGATCAAACAACATCAGTAACCCCCTCGCAAAAAATTAGCATAGAATCAGAACATGAGATTATGGTATTTTAGACAGAGACATCAATGCTGCTTTAGTTGCCCACTTAACCAATGTCATGGACACAAAAATCATCCCCCACCTAGATATGAAAAGACAACATTAAAAACTTCACCTCTCTCAACTTACACCAGTCAACGGACCTTCAACCTGCCCATTACTGACTTTCGAAAATCTAATAATTTGTTATAAAACCTCACAACAGAGCATCACTGAACTTCCATTCATTAAAACTGAGATATTTTAATCTTCACAAAAACATGGACAATAGACCAAAAGGAACCCCAGCAGCAAGCCCTGGGTCCCTGGCAACTAAAGAATTAGGTTTTTACAGTTTATACAATTCACTGTCAGATCCCAGACAATCAGACCTTAGGGGTAACAAAGAAGAAACATTAGGATATGACCATTTTTATCCCAACTATACAACCATATTTCCACAAATATTTACTCCCTCCTTATCAGAATTCACTTCTAATTACTTCACACATATTAAGGAGACTAGTTAAAAATAGCTAAGGTTCTTAAATTTGTCAAATTAAAACATTACTTTCAAAGATAGCTCTTAATTAAATACTAACATCAACCTTTTTCTACAAGGGAAAATCAACAAAACAGTTTCTATTGCAGGTATATTTGTGGGAAAAGAATTTAACGCTATAGACATTTTGCATTGTGACTTATATTTATGACCATGAAAACCTTTTATAATGTGACTTCTAAAACAGACCAAAGTTGAGTAATTCGCATACTCAACTATGCTTTGATTTTATCTCCATTAATCTTTTATCCCCCATCAACAACTTGAGTCCCAAAAATCCCAATAACAAATATATTAGGACAGTCCCTTGACAGATATTGAGCTAATAGCAACTAACTTGGGCTTGAAAGAGCAATTTTTATAAGAGAATAAGGACAAACTACAACAAATGTATCCATTAGAAACAATCATGGCCTAGATCCCTTGTGTCCAGAATAACCAGCAGACCCTGATTGCTTCGTATCAGGCCTCCCATAATAACTTTTTGCCTGGCTGACCACCTAAAAGTTTTCTGCAATAGTGCTTAATGCTTCTCTATCTTAAGCTTCTCAGGAAAATGGTTAAATTCACTTTGCTGTATTTGGAGCTCCTAATCATCTGAATGAAATATATAAACCACTCCAGAAGAGCGACAAAAATCTCTACAACTTAACAATGTTTTGACAAACGCGCATATCCATATTTGTCATCAAGAAAACTTACTAAACTTACCCATAGGTCCGATCCCTTTTTCTCGGCTGTAATCTATCAAGTCTTTCATACTATTTACCACTTCTGATATCTGCAACATATCCAACAAAAAAGAGAAACAGGAAACGAGTTTATCAAGTTAACTCAGCAGATCCTTCTCAGTGATAAATTCATAAATCACATAACCAATTTATCATGGCAAGAGAAAATTTCTCATTCTCTCTTTTTGGCAAAACACAAGTTTAGTAAAGAATGTAAACCTTCACAACTACTCCAAAAAAATACAACAAATTATTTGAAAGCACGCATCATAACCTCAGTAACCACCATTACAGGGTACAAATTCCATATTTACATAAAGGAGAAACGATCCTAAAATTAATCCATGAAAGACAATGTAGAATACAACTTTAAAAAAGATCAATTGCTAAAACCTGCAATGACATTAAGAAAGACAAAAGCCTTGAACAAAGGATCACACGCACAAATGGTCAGTGCAAAAAGAATTCCAAGATAGCATATCATCAAGCAAAGTCATCATGGTACCGTGAAAGAAGTTCAGGAAACGAAAGTGATAAGCATTGATAATAGTAAGATTACCTGTAGGCACCGCACATATCTCTTTGTATATCCTAAATCATTAACCAATGGCACCTCTAGGGCTTTTGCTAACTGACGAGCGGATGCCACAAACCTGAAAATAAAATACATAAATTCACAAGAAGCCCATTGGAACCTTACCATAAAGAGCAAACTCCCAAAGAGTCGGACCAAAAACAGATCAACAGAGATCAGAACGCACTACAAACTAGATCGTTGACAAAATTAAACAAAATGATTGATAATATTTACAAACAGCAAATGGCAGTACTGGCATGCAACTCTTAACCCCAAATGTCATGGGATTTACATGCAAAGGCCCTATTATTCCTAATAAAAGGATGCCTGATGCTAGCAGTTCTGATTTCTGAAACATCCCAGGGCAAATACTCCACCAAATGAAACAAACTGTAGCAATCAACATTTTTCAAGAGATGGTTTTTCAAAGACTCCAAAGTAGGAAAAACACAGCAGTAAACCTTCTACATATTAAATTTTTACTCAAGGAAAATAAGCCTCAGCTTATGCCAGAGTCTCTGACATAGGAAATTTTGAAACAATCAGTATATGCAATCTTTAAAGTTTAGAGCAGGTTTAATGCAGTAGCCAGTTTCTCGGGAATAATTATAAAATAAACCATCACAAAGAAGGCTACATAAATCAAGCACAGCAGAAAGAACTTACATATTGCAATTATTTTGTAACTCAGGAACAGATAAATTAGGTGTTGCATTCTGAGTAAAAGCCTGGTATTTTTGAGCAGCAGCTCCAAGCTGACTAACCTGAATAACAAAAAAAACAAATAAGATAGTGAGCAACCATAATGCAGCAGCAACATCCAAAATTTGTATTCACACCCATCACTTATGTCAGCATCTCTACGACGTGAATGTCAGCATTACAAAAAGAATTTTAGAATTCTTATGCAGCAAAACCAAAATCCATACTGTATGGTGCTCCGCAAACATCTTTGCCAGTAAAAATCTCAGGACATGCAATAATCATATGATACAAATATGTCAAGTCTATTCATGAGTGGATAACTGAATAGTTTAGCAGAATCTGCTGAAATCAATCAACCACATCCCCTTGTCCATTTAAATAAGTAGAGAATATATTGATTCAAATAACCAAGCTTATTGTAACAGCAATTATTTACTCAATAACCTGAGGTATTAACAGTCTTCTTGGGATAAGCTCCTCATGACGCCGAGCACAAAATTCCCAAGAGCATATCTGCAAAAGAAATAATAAACTTAGAACGTTAATGTCTTTTTAGACAAAATAAAAGATAGAAACTAGAGAAAAAAAATGCCCCGGCCTTTTTTAACTGAAAAGCTGACAATTATAATTTCTATGCATAACCTTCAGGTCTGGAGAAAAAACTATCCGAAGTTGACCATCACGAACAACACGGAGTTGATCAAAAACACTTTCTTGTATTGCTTTCGCATAGTCCAGAACAATCTGACCAGAGGAATTATGATACTCGCGAGGCATGTCTACGTAAAGTAGCTCTTCCAAAGTGCCACTTTCATACTTTATTTTGAAGAGCCTGGGAAGTACCTCAACAGTTGCTTCTGAAATTGTACAAAAAATTTCATGAATCAGAAAGGAGAATAATCCATATCCACCACACCACAGTCTTATATTTAAAGTTTAAACTATCCTCAGGTTAAACAAAATAAGTAAAAGAGGTTAATGTGTCAATATTGGAACAGTGGAGAAAACTGAACAAATATATGTTGAAAAGGTAACCCAAAAACAGAATCTTACCAAACCCACGGCCAGGTTTGCGATTACATATTTCACAGTGCCATACGTCCTGAAAAAATTTCAATAATAGACATCTTAGATTATACTAATGCTCAGCATTAAATTAAGCTACTCCTTTGATCCCATATTTGTCTATGACAACATGAAAGGAAACAGATTAACAGTTGCCAAATACATAACAGTGACAACGACAAAAAAGATTAAGATAAAATAATGGACCTCGAACAATAACTAATAAATTTGCTAAGATGGGATTATCAATGTCCTAAGAAAATAGTTTGGGATTTTGGAAGGGTTTAAATAGTAGCATACCTGAGGAAAAACCCCAGTTGTATGTCTGCCGCTACCATACATAGAAACGCACCACTTCTTTTTGGCATTAGGCGCAAAATATTCAGCAACAAATTTCCTCCAGAACTCAATGTTGTTATCCTCCATAAAATGAAGAAATAAAGCATCTTAGTGGGTCAGATGGTATGCACAGAACAAAGGCAATAGAATAGACAGAATACTTCTTACTTCAGGTCTATGCTGTTGCTGATACATGTAATGCGTCAGCCGCCTAGCGCACATTCCAGGTTCATAAACTGGCTTTCCGGAAGTCCTTATAGGCATGTTCTGCTGTTGAAACTGCTGTTGTAGTTGTGGCCGTTGTTGAGGCATTGCCTTCAAGAGTTGTTGTTGTTGTTGTTGTTGCTGTTGTTGTTGGTGCTGTTGTAATTGCAACAGTCTCTGGTGGTGCAATAGATTAAGCTGAGCAGCAGTAGCCTGAGAGGGTTTCATTGACATGTGGAGGTATTGTTGCTGCTGCTGCTGCTGTTGCTGTTGATGCAAAAATAATGCCTGGTCAGAATGCTGGGGCTCCATTTTCACTGGAGCCATAGATCTCATTGTTTGCATTTGTTGAGGTTCCAATTTCACTGGTGCAAGATTCCTCAATGATTGCATCTGCTGCTGCTGCCCAAGTTGATCGTTGTTTACTTGGGGCTCCAATTTAACAGGTCCTATGCCAGCTATCCCTCCTCGAATTGATTGAAAATGTTGCTGCTGCTGTTGTTGCTGAGAGTTCAGAGGAGCTGAGAACTGTTGCAATGACTGCTGACTATGTTGGAAATTTTGAGTGTCAAGTTGTTGTGAATGCAGTTGATCTGGCAACATTTGGTTACCAGAAGGATTTGAAAATTGTTGACCCTGACCTTGACCAGATGGACCAGGATTCACCATATTTGATTGTACAAACGAGGATGAGTTATTATTGAAGCTCATTCCATTGCCAACACTGGAAAGAGGATCTGTTTTAGCTCCGGTATCAATGCCTCCTCGCTGGCTACTTCCTGGACCAGAGAGCGCAGAATTTGGAACCCCATTTGGGAAAGGCTGATTCAGCATGGAAGATACATTGGACATATTTCCTAGCATGTTCATGTTGTTAAACTGATTCCGCGGAGACACGAGCGAGGGAAAAGAAGACTGTGAAGGCATCGGACCCCCTTGAGCTCCCAACATTCCAGAATTAGATCTCAGAAGGGAGGGTGAGACAGCCTGGGCACCACCAATTGGAGTGGGTGGTCCCGGGGGTACCATCTTTTCAATGTTGAGGTCTTCACACAATCACCTAACAGAACAACTAAGTATAAAGCATGAGTTCAACAAACTATAGTCACACACCAGCTTTTGATAAACTGGGCATAAAGTTCAACCCAGATACTATTTCATACCAAAACGTAAAGCTACAAGCTCCAGAGGATTTACTGCACGCCAACAGAAATGGGTAAGAATTCTTCCAGAGCCTTTGGTGTTGTGTTTAACCAAGTACGAGCCATAGACCAAAGACAGCTAAAAAACCAAGAAACAACCTTCGATTCTGAACATCAAAGTTGCACTGCTGCGGTCAGATAAGCAACCTTCAAACAGCTTTCGCATGAATCTCTGTACAATACATGACTTTTCAGATCCAATTCGTTATCCATTGCACAAGAGGCTAGGCAGTAAAACAATAAAACTTCCGCACAGAAAAAATATTCAAAATAATGATATTGTGACGCCAACAACCAAAGCGTTCGGAAAAAATACGAAATCTTATTTTAATCGAACAAAAGAGCCCATCTGCCAACAGCCAGGCAGTGAAGCCCGAAACATACAAGCAAACCGAGCTAGATGATTGAGATTAGCTTCTTTATAATAGGTATATGCTCAATTTTCAATCTCACAAGGCGAGACACAGTGATTAAGAGGCGCGAGATATTAACTTTATAAAAAAATAAAAAATAAAAGTTAAGCATGAAGCAAAAATAAGTGGCAGAAAATTTCGTGATAACAGCCCTCGATCGAGCCAAAGCTAAAGAGAATCAAGGATCCAGAGCTCGACCAAGTAAAATGGAGTATGGCGGATTGACATCAACAGAAACGAGGGTAGAAAGGGTCAAAGTGGTAGAATAGCGAGAACTCACCAGGACTTGAAATTGAACAGCGAAAGCCTCCGAACAAAACCGAAGAAAAGAATCAAGAACGCTAGTGGGAACTGATCAAAGAATAGAGAATTAAGAAGAGCTGGGAGTTTGCACTCAGATTTTCCTTCATTGAGAATAGTATTGAAGATGTGAGTGGAGCTTATCTAGGGTTTCTCAGTGTATCACCTGGGATATGGGCTATCAATCTCAGTAAACACCCTGTTCGTGGCTGTGAGGTTTAGAGAGAGAAAGTGGAAACAGACGCGGAAAGATGAGTGAGAGAGAAGGGAGAGTGAAGAGAGTCCTTGCGGACGTCAAAATTGTATTCGATCGGATTGAATTTTCTTCATTCTTTCTTTGTCACCTTTCTCTTTCTTCTACCCTCGGACCCTCGGCCTGTCTCTGGAACGAAGTCAAATCCTGTTCTTGTATTAGCCCCTCTGATGCACATGCGTGCCTGCCTATTATCATGATGCTGTATCCTCAAATTCATCATGCCCATACATCATCTCATCTCCACCGCTCGTTTCCATCCGGCCCCCAGGATTTAGGTTTAAAGTTATACATATGCCCTCCTGTTCTTCTTTAATTACTATTTTACCAAAATACTCTTCTTATGTTTAATGATAAACATTTAAGAATTACACAAAATATTAACTAACCTGATTAATTGTTATTATTAATGTTTTAATAAACGTCATTATTGACTATTGATATTTAAAATATTATATATTTTTTATAAACAAATCTAGAGTATATTATTTGTAATTTATAGTATGTTTTGTTATAATTTATAAAGCTTATATTTGATATGGATGGTATCAGTGATTAGTGATTGGTATTTGATTTGTGCTTTATTATTATCTAGCGTAATAAAATATATGATTCCATGAATATTAGCTGTCAACAATTACAAACAATTTTTTAAGCTTAAATATAATTTGTTATTTTTAAAACTATGGATGTATTTTATGTAGTATTCTATATTCTATATATTTATGAAATTTGCACAAATTAAGCAATTTATAATTATTATAAACAATGTGGCTTCTAAATATAACATTTATAAATAATACGATCTCTCTTTTTTCTATTCCTATAATATAGCTTTTACATTTTTTTTATTACTCGCCCACATGTCACAAGTAATGGCGTACTTTACCGGGTTTTTTTTTTTTCCACCAATGACTTGTGTTAGATTCCTAAAGATACTTAAGTGGGAGTATCATCATTTTTATCGTCCCAAAGACACAGCAACAAAAAAAACTATCAGATCTCTCGTTATCTTCAGCGGGAAAAAATTCATAAATTGGCTAAGGCTGAAATGGAGAAAAATTAACTGATTTTTTAATAAAAATAAAATAAAAAAATATCTGGCATGCATAAAACATAAACATGGTTAGCCACAAAATATAATTAAAATTGAAATGCGTACTGGTGCTTGCTATTCTCAATGGAATGAGTTACCGCAGCTTAAACGTGATATTTTAAGTTCATATTTATATAAATATAAAAAATATATTTAAAAAATTATCTTTAGTAATCTCATAATATTTGAATATAATCTTATAATACTGGATGTTAAATAACTAAATTATTTTTTAATAAAAGTGAGATCAATGGATTTAAGATTTTTTTCTATTATGAACTCGCAAGTCGCAACTTCAGTAAATTTTATTT
Source organism: Leucaena leucocephala (assembly GCA_037074615.1). Taxonomy (NCBI): domain Eukaryota; kingdom Viridiplantae; phylum Streptophyta; class Magnoliopsida; order Fabales; family Fabaceae; genus Leucaena; species Leucaena leucocephala. The sequence goes on along the minus strand of CM073517.1, from coordinate 1,371,627 downwards.
AAGAAACAAGGAAGCATCAAAAGAGAGGATTTCCATGGCAGTGGAAGCAGACACCCGGTCTTGTCGTCTCTCCTTTTCTCGTTTCGGCCCAAGAACAATCTCAAGATGACCGCGGGCATCCTAGTTTTAGCCGATTTTAGGATTTTTGTGATCTATATCTATATACAGAATGTCTCCTACTACTAACTGAGTTAGTCCGAGTAATAAGCGGCTCGATATCGCTTAAGCGAGATCTCGAGTTTGATCCTTAGCATACGCAGAAAATCCCTGTTGGGAGACTCACCCACCATAACCAGGTGCGTGACGCGGGTCAGATCCGGATGTAGTCGGGGTAAAACTCCGGTGAACTAAGCGGGCAACAAAAAAAGAAAAAAGAAAAAATGTCTCCTACTAATTTTTTAATTAATTATTAAAACACCGAGGACCCTATTAATACTGATAAGATACGCAACAACATCACTAATCATCATTCGTGCCGTATTTATTTACACGGTGCATGCGTCGAAAATACGCATGATGTATAATAATATATCAATAATAGTCAAATAAAAAATAGATAGAAAGAGTTAAAATATATGATTATAATATTTTAAAAAATATATATAATATATTAATTAACTTGAATAATTTATATAATATAATTAAATTAGTTAAATAAATTGTATATTATAAAATTAAGTATGTATAATAAAATAAAGTAAATTTAATTTAAATTGTTGCCATAAGTGGTTTTTAAAGGGAAAAAAGAGGAGTACACAACGAATACAGAAGAAACAGAAGTATGTGAAACAGGTGAGAGGAATGCGATAGTGAGATGTGCGTTGAAGTGGCCTTTTGTTTGAGAAGAGTGAATGAATGAACAATAAAAAAGAAGTCAACGTTGGGGGAGAGTACAAAGAAGCGGAGGGTACCAGAAATGTGGAGGGAGTTGAGTCAGTGTCTCATAGATACGCAACAAGGGCCTGCACTTGTTGCATGAGGCCCTTTGGATCTGGACTTGGTATGCAGTATTAAATTTTAATAGATTGTGATTAAGAATATGATAAAAATTAAGAATGAGAGTAAAAGTATGAATAGCTTTTAAAATTATATTTAGTATGAAGTAATATTTGAGAGAAACAATTTTATTTTATAATTAACTATAAATTAGCAAAAGACTACAATACCACTTGTCCTTAAGCCCCAAAATTTAGCTCCTCAATGATGACACTATTGACGATTCTCTTTTACTAAATAGGCCAAATCTTTGGCTGCGGTATCTATAGTATAAGGAGGATTTAGCTTTCTATCTGATGATTTTACATGATTCCTTATATCCAATAGCATCGTCCTACAAATTACATGATTAAATAGATAATCCATATTTTATAGGGTGGGGACGGTAAATGGCTCATTAGAAGTAAAATTACAGGAGTTATAGAAATAGATACTTGAAGAAGGAGATGAATTGGAGAGAGCAACAAGGAGATTGCAGGAGAAAGATCTCCAATTTATTCTCGACCCCAGGAAGCCATGGATGATGACAGCGGTTGAAGTGTAAGGTTTGTTAGGATAAGCTTTCACTTCTTCGTAGGCTACAGTTTTGATCGATCTTGTGCTCTCGAGATGACGAACCGGTTAATAGAGGAACCTACTCTAGATCAGGGAGGCTCTTTTGTTTTAGAGAGCTACCACCATTTTTTATTACTTCGGCTCCTGAGCCAACTTGGATTGAGGAAGCAAGGAAGCATCAAGTACTAGCAGCTAGCTACAGCCTGAACGACATCGTAGCGTGGAATAAGTGATAGAGCTGCTGCTATAGAGGAATCGGCCGCATAATTCATAACCGAAAATGGTGATTGAACATCTCCACTCTACTTATGTTACGAACGTAGAAACTGAGTAAAAAGGAAGCAAGAAATGAGAGCGCGTGAGCTCTTGTTGTCTTCCCCCTTAGGTGGTTCTTCCATGTCGTCTTTCTCTTGTTGTGGGTGGATGACCAGTTGAGGGAGGAAGGAGATGAGAGGATTTTGCCGTGGGTGGATGGACGTCACTGGTATGAGATAAGATGGCGATAAAGGGAGAGATGTGTTGATGGTAATTTAGTCTTCAAAGTTATTAATCATATGACTGAAAACACAATACTAGGAGAAGAGTAGTATTATCCAATCCCACCTATGTGGTATTAACTAATCCTATAATTTATCTAATACTACATACCAAACAACTTAATTGAGCATATTTTCTGTCCCTTGTGCCAATCCCAAACCTTCAATACTACATATCAAACATGACATATGGACTCGTAATTATCCCTCGTTGCCTTCCACTGGCCCCTCCCTCTTCCCTCCCCTCTCACTCCATGATTGCCTATTCCAGATTGAATTACCATGCTTGAATAGTAAAATTATATTATTTATATCTTAAAAGTATTACGGCTCTTGTAGAAAAAATAACAGCCTTATCAATTCAATAATTTTTTTTATAGAGATCATTGGATTTTTTTTAACTACTGTAACAAAATTAAGTTGTCTCAACTGATTTTTACATATTGAAATTGGGGTAAAAATTAGTTAGTATAATATAATTTATATTTAGATAATTTTTTATAATAAATCAGTTTGACTAGAATATATTTAGATGATATATTAAAAAATTAATTTAAAAATGTCCAATTCTAAATAAAAAATAAAAACTAGAGAAAGGTGTTTCAATTTTAAATAAAGTCAGTAATGCCAATGTACTCTTGAACTTTTAAATATATATGGCTCTTCCTCCTTCAAAAACTATGCCGAACATGCTGCGAGAGCAATAGCACTAGTAAGAACTATTTTAATATCGAGTGATGATTAGTGTCTTAAAGCGTTATGAACATTAAACGGATAAATATATTAATGTCACTATGTTGATTTAATTTATTTACAAATTACCGAATCATCATTTATCAATCCTGCTGCCCTGGAAATTGAATCTCGAACATGTCCATAAATATGAATATCCGATTATTATTTCTCTCCGTAAATAATCGTCATTTACAAAGCCATCGTTTATATATAGGTCTCATATTTAACGGTTAGTCCAAAACAATTTGATAATTATTTCTGCAATCAGAAAATAACATTAGAACAAAATTGCCCTATTATGATTATGAACATTGCCCGCGTGGGGGAGGAGGGGCGGCATGCATCAAGCGGACCAATATTAGCGCGCGGCGTGTCCATGGGGGTAGAGCTGGGAATGCGGGCTGGCCCGCCAAAAACGGGCCAGCCCGCTCCCAGCCCGCCAACAAACGGGGCGGGCTGTGCAGCCCGCCCCAAAACGGGCTGGCAAAACGCCAGCCCGAGCCCGCCCCCCCTTAGTGGCGGGCTGGCCCGCCAGCCCGCCACTTTTTTTTTTTTTTTTTTTTAATTTAAAAAAAAAATTATTTTTAACATTTTTAAAATACTAATAAAAATTTTCTAATGTTATATTAGTATAATAAAAAAATTACTCATGTTATACTCTTAAAAATTTTTATTTTTTATAAAAAAATCTCAAATTTTATAATTATAAATCTAAATAAATATTAACATAATATTAATCAATTATAATATGTAAACATATATTAACAAATAAGTAATTATCTTTACTAGTATTCGATAATAGGAGTATTCAAAATAACATTTAAGTAAAATAAATATTAAATAATAATATTAAATTTTTAAAAAAAAAAAAAAAAAAAAGTGGCGGGCTGGCGGGCCAGCCCGCCACTAAACGGGCCAGCCCGCCAAATTGGCGGGCTGAGGGCGGGGCGGGCTGTGCAGCCCGCCCAAAAACGGGCTGGCATTTTGCCAGCCCGAACCCGCCCCCCCCTTAGGGTAAAACGGGCCCAGCCCGCGGGCTGGGCCCGTTTTACCAGCTCTACATGGGGGTGCCCTTTAAAGAAATAATGTGAACAATTTATTATAATCATAATTAATATAAAAAGCAACATATTTCAATTTTTGTTATTTTTTTAGAAAGATTCATTTAATTGTCTGGTCTGGTTGAAAAATATGATTTTAGATGTTTTAAAATATATGAATATCACTTAATTATATGTATATCAACCTCCCTCCGACGTAGAATATAAAAAGGAAGCACTACACAATATGAATAATCTAGATTATGTATAAATAATACAAATGACTCACTCTAATTTAAAATAAAAAATTTACTAAAAGGGTATTAACGTGGATTGAATTTAAAATAGTCTGAAACAAGAGAACTATATAATGGTAATAAAATTAAGATGAAAAGAAAAAAGGGAGATAATTTGGGGGCACTCAATTGAAAGGATGACGTAAGATGGAGAAGGGCCATGCGAGGAAAGGAGGAGGATGAGGGGGAGAGAAACCCTAAACCGGGTCTGGGGAGGGATGGATGGCTATGTGAATGCCATCCATGCCATTTCATCATCATGGGATGCCCTGCCATGACATGCATCAGGATCTGGGTCACGTGCCTCGACGGAAAAACCACCGTTAAGTTTTCTCCCCTTAAAAACGCATAACGGCCGTTTAAACATATCCCATCCACCCTCTCCCCCTGCCTCCCTTCAAAAGCAGATTCTCTCTCACGTCACATGATCACGCCTATTATTATTTTTTTTAATAATTTTAATTTAACTCAACCATGAATGATTAATTTAATAAATATTGATAATGAAATACAAACAACCACGTACATGCTTATATAGTTATACTTTATTAAATTAATATTGCAGACTCAAGCATCATACAAGCAAAACGAAATGGGAGTAGATATTTAAGATTCAGATTCTCCTGATATGAAAGGGAGAGAAAAATTAACACCACAAAACGAACAACAAAAGAAAAAGTAGAGGCCCGACCCTGCGTGTCCTATCTCCTAACTCATAACGGGAAGTCGTTATTTATGTCCAAATACTGAACAGGAATTTTCATCATTAAATGTAATCAGGGATTCGTGGTCAGATATCGACGAGATAAGATATAACATTCCCATAGCGAATTAAGAATTAAAATGAAAAGTTAAAAGTTTAAAATGGATTTGGTGTGAAGGCCGGAAAAGGGAGAAGAAACGTAGTCCACATGGAAGGCTCGGACCAAAAGTTGAAACAATGTTTTTTTTTTAACATAATTATCTAATTGAGTAGAAACAGGTATTATTGGTTCAATTGGCATAAAGATTTTCTTTTTTTATTCACGAATTCGAATTCAAGATTGGTGTTTAAGCCCCAATTTCATTTGGATCCACGCCGCCAGTTTTTCAAAACAGTTTGTTTATGCTATATACAAGGATCATCGCGCCGGGGCGTTCCGTTGGCGGTTTCAGCTCTCGCCCAGCTTGTTTCCATATATTGAGGGCAACTCCAATAACCTTGCGGTCATAAATTCTTTTGAAAGTAAGGGTTGCCATTTTTGGATTCCCCGTTAACTGCGCTGTTGAGTGTTGAGACCGATCACAGCTGTGACCGTGCATTACACACGCCTTTTCATTCCTGTACTCAAAAGCTACCCTTCTGGTGATCCGATCGCTGCTCGCTGCAATAAATCAACAATAAAGCTACCAACTCCACTTGCAAGGGCTTTCTTGTAAATTCAACTCAAATGAAGCTTGATGCGGCTAGTGACGATCACCGGGAAAACACACCATCGACGACTCCGTCGACGACATCCTCCAAGCTTAGAACCAAGTCTTCATCTGACGCCGAACCCACTACTCCGTTTCTGCAAGGGCTGGGCTCTATGCCTTTCTTCCATGCCCTGTCTTCTTCAACCCTATCTTCATCAGGGAATTTTGGATGCAGGAAGATTTCCTCTAACTAATATTTTCTACTCCCAACAAGAAGCCCTGCAAATATTACTGGAGGTAAATGAAAACGGATCGTGTATATATATAGTCATAGATCCTCTTTCATTTTTCCCTCGCTATACATATACATGAGATCCTCTTACTCGCAAAAGCGTTCGGAACACGTCGGCTTTGAATTAAATCTGTGAAATCGTGTGCTTCAAGAGATTGATTGGCACTTCAACTTCCAAAAAGGCGGCGGTGAAAAGTTGGAACGGACTTAAAATGACTTTCTGTGTTTCAAGGGATTAATGAGGATGGATCGATGAATGTATTGAGTTGGGAATCGGTATATATATAGCTTAATCATTTCTCTTATCTGATACAAGTTTCCGTCAGCAGAACCTATAATTAATGACGATTTTGTCGAGGAATCTGATTCTTAAAACAAGTTTATTTTGTGGGGCTGCTGTTGCTTTATATATTAGTATTACTACTGGACAATGTAAATTATGCGAACAACTTAACATTAGAAATTCTCTTAATTAATTATAATATTTAATTAATCTTTTATATAAATTTAAAAAATAAAATAAATTAATTAATTATGATTAAATTTAAATTCTTAAGATAAATTTATATTATATAATTTTTAATCTATCTAAAATAATCAATTAACTATGATATTAGTTATAATTAATTGATTTATTTTTTTACTATATATATCTAAACAAGTCAATTGAATTTTATAATTAAGATAAAAATAATATATATATATAAGAAATTAAACATAAAATAAACTTAATATTTGAAGTACTATATTGGAAAAAAGTGATTTCAGTTTAAAATAAATATAAAATTCATACGGTATCTGTATGCATAGATAAAAATACATGCACATATGAATCTGAAGGAAATCTGCACTTTAGAAAAGTCAAATTCAGATTCAGTAAACTTGCGGTACACTTTGATTTTGACAGAAATAGGAGTGAAAATTAAATTAGATTAAAAATATATTTTAAAAATTTATTTAATATAATTAAAATGAGTATAAAATTAATATATATTTTTTATAATTTAAAATAAAATAATTTAAAATATTTTTTTTATAATTTGAGAAGAGTTAAAATAATTTAAAAATTTTATAACTTGAGATAAAATAATCTAAAATATTTTATTTCTACCCCTAAAATTAAGAAGTAGAAATTATTTTTATTATATTAAATAAAAAATAGAATATTTTACTTTTATTTTTACTTTCTTTTTTATTTATTTTGTAATAAACATACCTGGTGTTTAAACAGGGCTTTAAACACTGTCAAACTCAACTTCCAAGTTACATCTCTTCCTAATGAAGGACAAGGAAGAATAACGGCAAGAGGGAAATTACGCTGCTTGGTTTTATAGCGGGTAAACTAAAAAAATAAAAGAAGCACCTTAAACAAATATTATACGTACTATTACAAACAGCAAAAGACAAAATACATAGATTGCTTAACTAGCATTAATTAATTAATTACTTAACTAGCACTATATTGCTTCTCTTGTGGTGGCGGGTTTGGGTTTGCTTCACCCATCTCCAGAGCTCCCTCCTCTGTTTTAGGTGTCCCTCTGTTTTTACGGTACATAGAGTACAATATTAGCTGCATTGTCCCCAGAACCGTACCCATACCATTCGGCACCTGCAAAATCACTCACTCTCTTCAACACAACACAAACACTTTCCGTTACTTAATTACCAATTCCAAACCAAACTACTTACTGCAACAAACGGGTCACGACCAAGCAGACCAAACACAAAGAATGAAGCAGCGCACAGAAACATAAATAGCGACAGAAAGAACGGCATGAACTCCACGCTCTTTGTTCTGATCACCAGTCTCTGCATATATCGTATTAATTTCAGTAGGATCAGTTAAACTGAATGTTTGATGCAGTGAACAAAGCGGAATCCAACTTGGCCTACCATGATCCAGAGGGGTGAACAGTACATGACAATGGAGAATATGGATGCCAGGAGGCCACAGAAGAGTTTTCTGGGATAGTGTTGCAGGGCAAAGAGAGAGACGACGATGACGAGGAGAAATAATATGAGCACAAAGGTGAAGAGTCCAATAATTTTAACCTTTTCTTTCTTGGGCGCCAACGTGATAAAGATCGTAACGTATATGGTTTCAATTCCTGCTCCAAAGACATTGATGGTAGAAACTAATAAATTGTTGGGTGACACAAACGGCAGCCCATACCTGGACATTTGAACACACAGAATTAATCATTCTTACCCTTGTAGAATGAACTCATCTAGCCTCTTCTTTTTCCATATATCAATATATGCCAGTTTGATAGAGATTAAGAAAAAATTGTAACGGTCAGAAAGAAGACAGCGATGTAGTTCTCCATGCAAAATTTAGGAATTGAGTGCGAAAAATCAACTACCGATTTAGTTCCCCTAATTGAAGTAAAGAAAAAAAAAAGAAAAGATTTATCCTTACCACGTAGCACTTTTGTGATCTCTTATGGATGCGAAAAGTGCTCTAAATTAAAGTACACGAAAGGTGAAGCCGAGCAATGGTGATGGAAATAATTGCATCAATAAAGTAAAAGAAAGTACAAGTGATTTATTAGAGGTATTAAAGGGAAAACAGACAATGCAATCACTTATGATTCATTTACATTGCTCATTTCAATTCCACAGAGAAAGGAAAACATCGGGAAACAGTGATGAGTGAAAGGGAGTTTGAAGAGTGGAAGAAGTTAGTTACCAAGCAGAGAGGAGGCAGTTAAGTAGTGTCATGACATAAGGAACACCGGAGAACTTTTCTGTAGATTTGTTCTTTACAATTCTGGCGAATGTAATCCTACAAGCAAAGCCGAATTTCTCACAGTATTCAAACTCTGAATTGGATGAATAACGAAATTAAATTGAAGGAGAGAGAAAGAGAGGGAAAGAAGAAAGAAGAAGTTATGAGATGCTTACGCTGGAGACAAGAAGAGGAACATAGCAAAAGCGTTTCCTGCAACAACAACCAAAACAAGAAGAAATGAATTCGAAAGAGAAATAATATTCTGTGTTTGTGAGTGAGAGAGATTAAGATTAAACGAGAAAACGCACCAAAAATGCCAAACATGAAATGTGCAACGTTTTCCATGATGAAGAAAATATGCAGAGAGAGAGAGAGAGACAAGCAGAGTGCAGAAGGATACACGGTATGAGAAGGGGGTGAGAGAGATTATATATACAGGAAAGGTGACCACAGTCCACAACCTTGCACGTAATAACTGTAACTACAATTAGAAAGTATAGAGCTTTTTCCTTTTTCTATTTTTTTTTAAAAAAGAGTTGTCCATCCCACTGATTTTGATCCGGGTAAAAGGAATTTTAGCTGTTTAAATATAATATCTTAAATACGTGCGAACGTAAAAATAGATTTTAGAATAATTACCCCATATAACAATAGTCAAATCACATCTAATCAGAATGTTCTATAAAGAGAGAGAGAGAGAGTTGTCCGATGCATAATTGTATCTAAACTAACAAGAGTTTGAAGGCTAGCTAACTCAAAGGATTTAATAAAAGTGCATGTCAAATACTGTAAGAATAATAAATTGGGACATGCGCTTGATTTATGGAATAAAATCGATAAAAATAGGATTGATTTAGTGGGCGGAGGGAATTTTTAGTGAGGCTCGAGGTGATGGGGTTTGGAGGATTCTCACGGAATATCGAACGGTGCTGTCCTATATGCAAGTTGAGTGGGAAGACATATTCACTCAATGCCTGATGACTTTATATGAAATGATCTTAACTTTCATAAAATACACACATTTTGAATCTTATTCATACATTGCCTGGATTCCTTTTTAGAGCCACGATATGATTGGACTTATATCATTTCCAGGACAGTTTATAACTTTTTGTCTTTCGTTGTTGAGTATTTGAATTTTACAAGTTAAAAAAAACATACCACTTCAGGGAACTTCATTTGATAAAATAGTATTTCTTGTTGAACTCCTGATATACATGCTTATACCTCATTTAATACATCGCACTATCAAGTTTTGAGTTACACACGTCTTAACTAACCCGTGTAATCAACTATAATTAATTTCCATTCATGGCAATTGAATTAAAGTAGAGAAAAAGTATAGAACTATATACTAAGATAGATGAAAAGCATTGCATGCATGTTGCTGTGTCCTTCGAGCCAGAACAAAAGTGTTAAATTACTGAGTTAGGCTCATTGGCCCCTCCAGGAATTTGAGTTAGGTTCACTGTGGCTGGATCACAGTACTTGAGTTAGGCTCATTGGCCCCTCCAATCTAGGAATTTGTCTAATAATCAATCTCTGTATTTATCTAAAAACAAAAATTTATATAATTAGCACTGTTACCTTCAATTCTGTTTACAAAAATTAACAACTTGATCCTTGTATTTAATTTATACTCAGAATCATTTTAGCGTTAGGGTCTTTATACAAATGCATGTAGTGGGAATGCTATTTCAGGTACAAGGGAAACAACATGATTCATAATCAGTAGAAAGAAACCATGATAGCCAGCCACTTCTTATTTCTATTGTGTGGCTGGAAACCAAAAGCTTTATCTAAATAAATAGTTATGTCATCATGGGCTCCTGTTCAAAGGGACTGCATCATTCTATCCCCTATCCAATTGGAGGGTCCATCCCTTCATATATATACCTAATTTTCTACTGATTAATTAACAAGGGCATTATGGAAGAGGGACACCATGTTGGTGGACTGTACCAACTCACGCAACTTGTGTCTTCTTGTACCTTATTCTTAGCTTTATAATCCTTCCAAGTTGGTTAAAGTAGTACTTTCTGCCAATGGTTTTGTGGCTTGCTATCATATAAGCTTTTCTGTAAGTGAGAAATTACAGGTTTAATCCTACTCTTTAATGAGCACTAATCAAAGGATATATGGAAAAGTAGATATATGACTATACTCAGGAAATTAAATGGTTGCCAATTTGCTTTGACCCTTTCCAACGTTTGTTTGTTGTTACATTTGAATGCGCTGCCCTTGAGCAAGTATGGCCAACATTCATCAATACCTTATCTTAAAGTCAATCACAGACGTATATCGAAATGGCTAAATGATTGACTTTCAGCTAAGTATTTCTTAATTTAAATGGCTAAATATTTGACCGACATGCCAGGAACTTCTACCTGAACCATCATCTCAAGCACCACAAATGACCATCCCCTGCAGCAGTCACAGCATTTAGTTCTTAAGGACACCGTGATGAAGAAGCAATTGACCTTAACCATAAATACTACCCTAAGCAAAAGCAGCCTACACTCTTCATGGCGCTACACTTGGGGGAAAAATTCTCCACTTGTAAGGATGTTGGTGTCCTCTTCTCGTTTATGGTAATAATTATTAGTTAAAAAGTTCTCCACTTGTAAGGATGTTGGTGTCCTCTTCTCGTTTATGGTAATAATTATTAGTTAAGTGCCTGTTTGGTGGAAAAGTATCTGTGCCAGATAAAGATTTGCGAACGAATTGAGAATTATTGCACCAGAATCAGCTTCCATTCTGAACCATTCATTTTTCATCCTCTTAGAACTTCCCAACATAGCTTTATTGTCCATTGGCAACATGCATTCCGGACTATCAAGTGTGAATAATTTGTCTAACATGCTGAAATACCTGCTCTTCCCCTGTCAGCTATATATATAATATATATGATAATAATGAAGTGAACGAAGAGCCATATCAGAACACTGAAATGCATGATACACGACACTGATAATATTCAGCAGACCTGTCAACAATAACTTGCACTAAGCATGAAAGTGCCATGAAACTTCCCGAAACTGGCAAATATATTTTTTTTTTTTGCTACAAATATTTGTTAATACTACTGGTTACCGTGTTGTTGTATGGGCGAGATAAACGGGGCAATTAAAGCCCTTTTTTCAAATTCTTTATACGACTACGCGCAGTGTCAACTTCAAAAATTTTGCTATACTGTAGATACACAGACCCCGATTCTAAATTCATTATCTCTGCACCAATCGGATAAAGGTGTTAAACAAAAATTTTCTTTTCGCTATACTACAGATACAGAAGACCTTTCTTGAGTGATCTCTCAATTTACAGAAGATCCCGATCAAACAACACGAAAAGAACTTGATATTCTCTTCAGATCATCGTAATGCCTTTTCCACTGGAGACCTGCAAACAAGGCAACATTAGATTCGATTTTCTTCCTATTTTTAAGGTTGTCCAGATCTCATGTTGCAAATTAGTTGATAGCATATAAAGCTTAATACCACTGCCAGTCACATTGAACAAGTACAGGCGGTTGCCGGCTGCAGTAGCTGTAATAAGTACATGAGGAGGCTCTAGTTCAAATTGGTAGTATGTTCTTCCTTCATGTTCCGATACGTTGTAACTGAGAACTTTCCCTTCCACATTCTCCCCAATCACTTCTGGACCAAACGCATTGATCACTGTTTCGGGAGGGCCTATTTTTTCTATTGTGGCATCATCACCAAGATCTGTTATAGCATGGTATAAAGATTAGAATCTGAAATTATTAATCTTTTCATCAATTTCTTTTCTCTGTCTCCAGAATAATAAACTGGATTATAGAAAACCAGAAGACAAACTCACTCTCAGCAAATCTCAGAACAGGAGCAACAATGACAAACAAGCGTCCTTCCCTTGAGCTTGCAAATCTCAAATCTATCTCTGTACCACCAAGATCTGCTATTGATACTGGTACCTGTTAAGCCGATAATGCACAAGTTGTCAAAACTAAGCAAGTAGAAAAGAAAGATGATTTAGTTAAGGCTCCGAGCTGCTAAGAAGTATTTTTTATAAAAAAAATTAAAAACATAACATGTGAACATTTTATACAAGTTAGCATCTCTTATTTTCATCACTGACTCCTTCACTAAAAGGAAGAAAAACCTGATTGCAAATACACAAGAATCAGACTTCAGTTTTTCCAGATAAAGAAAGGGTATAGTTATCAAAGTAAAGTGGCACCTTTTTGAAAGAGGAGTTATCTCATAGGCTCTTAAGCTCCTAGATCCTTGAAGTATTTAACTATAGTACAGTTGAGAGAGACAGGAACACAATGGTGCATCGGTGCATCCTACTTTTGCGCATATGAACCCATATAAGTGGAATCTACCATTTTCTTCTTGTCTTTCCCTACTGTACCCCATGAAATACTTCAGGGGATCCAAATTGGGTTAAAGGCTAAGGACTATCTGAGACATGATAGAATTATAGAGCACATTTCCAACATTAAATGTCAGGGATCATTAATTATCACCTCTTCCCAGTCTTGAGGCACTGAAAATTTGTAAGGGATAATAGGACTCCATCCAACTCCATGTCCTCCAGACTTTTCATCTGGCCTGCGATATGTCCTCCAACCTGTCTGATCAAATACTCGTCTACAGCATGTCACTTTCACTTAAAAGCTACAATAATAACACAAGACAGCTGACTCTGGAACTGTAAAACATATAAAAACACATCTAGGATCAAGAAATTTGGAACTTAAAGATATTGCCTTCATGGCCAAAGCTAAAGCTTTAATCATTAAAGCACTTCCTTACATCATGGGTTCCAATATGTGAAAATTTGGATTCATTTCTTGTATTTGTTCATGCTTATGTCATGCTATAGATTCATTTCTCTATTTGGCCAATCAAAGTAAGATCTATTTCTCTATTAATCATGAACTACAGAAAAGAATACATAGACTAGTTTGTACCCCTTCAAATAAACACTATTTCCGACTTGTGTTTTATGTCAATACTCAATAGCAAGGGACTATATAATCAAGGAAAAGGAAAGGGGTAAAAACCTTGTTCATCAGGCTCAGATAGACCAGGTATCCTTCCTGCTAGCAGACCTTGTTTCACCGCCGCTAAACTGTCTCTCGGAAAATCCAGTACGGAAACCGCAGAAGCCAAAATTGTTCCTCTGTTCCACAGTAAAGTTGAACGCTTCTCGTTTTCTCCGTTCACAAAGTCAGTTCCTTTCGTACCCGAAGCAGCTCTAGTTCTTAGAGCTTCATTTTCTGATGAAGAGCAACCCATTGAAGGTGAAGAAGCAGGGGTTAGCAAAAGCTTTGAATTACTCCAAGAAAAAGCACCGTTTATGAACAGAACAGTTGCCATGTCCGCGATGAGTTGGATGAGCAGTGATTAAGGATGCAGGAGAAACAGCATAATTATCAACAGAGAGGAAGAATGATGTAGAAGCCGAATACCCAAGGCTAGAAATTTTGTGGACGTGCTCATCATGTGCTTGTGAAGCTCGAATCCTTGTTCGCTTTTTTCTGCAGACACGTTCCATTTGGCTGACACGTGGCGATTTGCATTTAGGGCTGCCCTTGGATGGTTCTTTTTGCACGACATTTGACTGAGCCGCGCAAGCTGGTGGGAAAAACACGAGTACACGACAACGACGTCAACAAAGCCCGTGAAAATAATTCAACCCAAGCTTTTATTAATATAAAATACAAAATTTTTGGCAGCTAACCATTTTTATAGAAAGAATTACTCATATTTCAGATGAAAAATTAAAAATAAATAAATTTTAAAAAATTAATATTTGTAAATCAAATTACGGTTGTTTACCAGTCAAATTTACAATCTATTTATATTTACAAGTCAAACTTTTATATTTATAATTCAAATTGTGTTATTTACAAGTTAAATTTATAAATATAATTTTTTTGGGATCTGTTAATATTAAATGAAATTTGAGGGATTTATCTATATTTAATTTTTTTATCTGAGATGTATGAATAATTTTTCCTCTTTTATATACAATTTCAACTCTTCTTACATCAGTCAGATACTGATTGTGATTGGAATTGGAATTTTTTTTATATACAAATTTTTAGAAAAATGTTGGGCTCACCACGATCTAAAGGCAAGACGAAGTCTTTCTTCTTCCTAGGTGATACCAATATTAAGCAGGACGAGCCGTCTATTACCTTTAGGCATAAATCTATGCACTCAGAAACTAAGACGCCAACCTAAGCGCCGCGACTGAAACTACAACAAAAAATTATTCTCTATAAATTAAATACACTCTAAATAATTATATATCTCACTCTTTCATTAGTTAAATTTACGTTTGATGTTGATAGGTAATTAGAATTATTTTAAGATATCGTGTACTCAATTAAAAAAAAAAAAACTACTGAACGAGTACTCGCAGCAGCATGGTTTCCATATTTTTTTTCACTGGGCCAACTCGGCAATGCCCAACTCTAACGATGGGAAAAAATGTGGTGTAACCAAAACAAAACAAGGACACAAAGATTCTCACTGTTTTTTTTTCCCACCTAGTTTATTAGAGCTTTACCTCAACTACATTAGGATTCGACCCGCGTCGCGCACTTGACTATGGTGGGTAAATCTCCTAAAAGGAATTTTCTGCGTACGCTAAAGCTCGAACTCGAGACCTCGCTTAAACGATATTGAACCGTTTATCACTCAGACTAACCTCGTTAGTAGATTCTCACTGCTGTTATAGAGCCTTTTCACCGAAAGCAACGTGTTGTCGTGGAGGCACTTATGATGTAATTGGGCATTGGGCCCTCCCCTGTATAAAAAAAGTGGACGAAGAGGAGAAAAGAGTTGTTGGTAAAAAAAAAAAAAAGTGGCCAAAGAGGATAAAAGAAATAAGACATACTATTTAGATTATGCTCAATCCCTAAAAAATACTATTTTATTGTGATTCTAGTCAAAAATCATCTTAACTCTTAGGTGTATAAATTTACACTTAAAAGTAATTGATACTTCGTCCTACCTTTAGATCGTAGATGAACTTAATTATTTTTTAAAAAAAAATTGTAACTAAGGAGGAAGGAGTTTAGTCATTTACGTTATACGTTACCGAACAATTCATTCAACTATGACTTGTAAAAACAAACAACAAAATGTTTTGAATGCTTCAGAATATAGAACATGTGAGCGTAAGGTATCTTCCCGGCTAATCAAGGCAAAGGGACGGGGAGATCCCATTTGGAAAATTCAACCAAGTTCCTATTTACAATGGATCCATTGTGCAACCAGAACGTTTCCGCTGACTGATGAAATTGCCTCACTTTTCTCTGCAGTTCCCACATTATTCCGCGCATTGCTGAGCAGGGTGCCGAATCTGAAGCATATACCCATAAGCACCTCACCTGTCTTCCTCGAGCTATTATTGCTTCTATATCTTCATCTGAAAAGCGGGTTACAAGTTAAGGGCATGGTACGTAAATCAAGAGGCAAATGGCAGATAGTATTTTTGACCTGGAATTGATTCCAAGTACTGCAATAGCTCGGCACCCATTTGACTGGAAGGCCACTTTATTGATATCTGACTGTAATCAATGACATTCTGGAAAGGCAGTTCTACTTGATCGGATAATATAACTGGAACACATTCCTGTTCAGTAAAATATCATTATTTTCATTTCTTTCAAGCAAAACCCACAGACCCACAAGCACACGGAGAGAGAAACAAACCACAAAATAAGACTCGTAAAAACGAAGTGTCCAAGATGACTCCCCCCGAGGAGCAAGGCAGAACTTTGCATTGCGCAAGTGTTCAAAATATTCTTTCCTTCCCAACTTGGCGGGTCCACTGAATTTCAAATCTGGACATTCCAACTGTTCATTCCATCAATACATCATACATGCTGCATAATAATATCACAAAGAAGACTTAACCTAGCCTGAAGTAGCACGTTCACAAACAATAGCAGTACAAACAGGCATGAGAGATAAAATTTCACCAGGTGTTTTGAGTGCATTTAAGTGGAACCAACAGATAATTTTCCCACAAGAAAGGAATTTAGTTAAAGATTGCTCAAAAGACAACATGCAGAAATCCAATCACATTGTGGCACCTAATGAACATTAACAACTGATGTACTTATATCCATGTAGATGACAGCTGGCATTTCTCCCACCACAATAAAAAATGCAAGCCAATTTTGCAAATCAAGAAATTTCCATACTGAATGAGACACAATAAAAAATAGCCCACTGTTCAAATGAGTTTGGCAAGAATTACCAAGTCATAGAAGATGGCGTACCTTGTCTGGAAATTGTTTTGCAAGCTGTATCAGCTGAAGACGACCGACTTTTCCTTGGGCACGTCCCAAATAGTTTGCCAAGTACTTCCGCTTTGACAGAGGCAGTGGCTGGACCACTGGAGCACCAGTTTTAGTCAAACCATCATCAATATTCCCAGGAATAATGATGTCTTTCCATGTACTAAAGGCACTTGTATCTCTCTTATCAGTCCGATCACCCTATGTTGCAATGTCCAACAAACTTATACTTCATGCATCAGTCTATTATTGATTTTTACACCCAGACAACTAACCTCCAAATGTAATCATATTTATTTTAGGCATATTTAGATTGACATTTAGATGCCTTTGCATCAGGACGATAAAAAGTCTAAACATAGCTCCATAGAATGATCGTGGTTAGTACGAGGTTTAGGCCTCTACTGATGGAGTGATGATGTATACAAATATGAAAATTATAATTTTAGACTGTAAAAAAGAAAGGGGACAGGATTATGAATTAATTTTTAGGATTCCTCCAGTCACCTAGAAAACCCTGATTAATATGTTTGATCCCTGATAAGTAATTGTGGTCTAGCAGCATACCTACAAACCTTCATTACGTATAGCCAAATTTTCTGGTTTGTTTCAAGACTATAATGACAAATCAGGAAAACTCAACTAATGGCATGCGTGTTTAATGCTTCATATAAGTTTAAACCTTTTTTCTGATAGTTTCACGTAGAGCGCAGACAAAAAATACTAAATAAATCATTTCATTTATTGTCAATGGCTCTTTTGATGTATTCCTGTATCATATTTCATACCATAATCTGTCCAAGTATTACGTAGGTGGGTATATCCATGTATTACTAAGCTTGTCCTCCATAAGAAATAATTTCATCTTCCAGTTTGTCAAAGTCAAAGACAAAACTTGAACAAAATATACAGTTTGCTCCTTATATGCTAATTTTAGTACTTAAAAAGTATGCAGAGTAAAATTTACAAGCTTCATGATAATCAATAAGTGCACCTCAGGAGTAAGAATAATGGAGCGATTTATATATGTTGCCCAAGATTTGAACAAATGAGCTCCTGCTCCACTGCAAATCAGAAAATTCAAAATTATGCGTTAGCTACAAGGAAAGCAATGTGGAACCAAACACTACTTGAAAAGAAAAATCATCGGAAACAAATTATTCGAGCTTATTGTCATAGGGTATGTTTAAATCCTTAAGATCCATATTCACACCAGATGACTCTGTCACCAAAGATTGCAGAACCTTTTCAACAACTACCAGGTGGACTATGAAGTTAAGATGCTTTGGTTACTATGAATTCTTCAAGCCTATTGGAGTACCAAAATTTTCCTCTGCCAAAAAACCAATGAAAAAGAGACTCTCAGAGAAAGATCAATTCAATGATTCCACGTTTGTTGAAGCATTTGGTTGGAGAATTCTATTGAGGGTAAAGTTGGAAAATTTTATTAAAAACAGGGGACAAAGGTCGGCCATTTCTTATAATAAGGCCCAAACAAAGGCTCTGATTTGTCTCTTATAAATGGGTCCGAAGGGAGTGGTTTTTCCAACATAACAACTAAACATTCCTTAATGTGATGTTTTACGTAAATGTATACACGCATCGCTTAACAAGATTGATATGCATTTATCTTATGATTACCTGGGGAAAACAAATATGTGGTTTCGGCCTCCAGATAACCGAAAATATGGCATTTGGCTTAAAACCTAAGCTCAAAAAAAGAGTTCACCTTAGTCTTTTCCACTATTAGCCACTATGCATTTAAAGAAAAGCACATACTTCTTCAAACAAGGAAATGAAGAACTACTTTGACATAGGTCTGGTTAATTTCTTTATCATTCAAACCGCCCATCATTCGAACACATTTGACATATGATGGGACGAAGAATAGATCTGCTTCCTCCTTCTTCTCTGTTCGATATCTTGATTGTTGGAAAAACTTGTGTATTTTGACCTACAGTCAATATAGCCATTAGGGAACTCAGAAATTCAAGCAATATGCTAGTTAAACAGAGCAAAATGGAAATTGCCTAAAAAATTTAAGGCAAAGAAGATATGACAATAAAGTTCTCCAACAGCATGAAACATGCAATGGCACTATAAACTTTGTATTTATTAATATTGTCAGCTGGCTGACAATCCTCAACTTTCAACTAAGATAGAATCTCACTGAACTTTGGGTTTATATATATATATATCACTGCGAGGATCTAAGGGTTAAGTGCAGTTGAATCAATCGCATGCTCAAGTAACTAGTAGATTTAGCAGAATCTAATTTATTAAACTACAGTTGCCAAATTACAGAGACAAGGAATGACCTGAGTTCCCCACTGGCCTTTCAAACAGGCATTCTCGGTGATTTTGCCTTCCCTTCCATACATCAATACATTCAAACCGTCGATCTCCCCCACATCGTAGACGTAGATCTTAAGAGAGAGCTGAGACCCATACCCTCTCTGGGGCCAAGAGTAGGGTCCACCGTGCACTAGGTCGACCGACGTCCGCACTTGATCAACGGAGAAGCTACATGGAACGAAGGAATGATTGAAGAGCCTGGTGAAGAAGAAGGTGGCAACGACAAGGAATAAAGCTCCAATCTGGTGCGTTCGAGTGCAGATAAACTGATTGTGATGAGGGGCTAGTGGTCTCATTTTGTAACTACCACTTGCCATTTCCGATATCTGATGCAGTGGATGGTGCTGCTATGAAATTTTAGCGCGCTGCAGATGCAAGGAAGCTGGAGCTCATCCCCGACGAGGACCTGGATCCGAAAAAAGCACCGTTCGGCTTCCTTTGTTCGCCGGCAAGGCGGGACGGTCGAGAATTCTAACGCCCCAATGGAGGAGAATATGGGCTAAGACCCTGGGTGGGCCCGCGGTGAAGAAAAAGCTAGCGAGAGCCTGAAGTTTTTCCCCCGTGCATTATTTTCAGGTCTCGGTTTATCGAGGATGGGCTAATTGGGCTCTCGTGCTTGCCTCTTTATGATTTAAATTTAAATTTAAATTTAAAAAAATAATAACAACAACCTCGTCCTCAGCTAACAGGAGTTAGATTTAAAAGAAACTAGGACCGTTACATCCCAATATAATGACACATGCACGTAATAGGAATTTGGACTGGCTTGAGAATTATATAAAAACTAGGGGTGAGCAAAGTACCCGTAGCCCGGTGTACCCGCTCGGCCCCGATGTCAATTTGCCCGTTTTAAACCCGCCCAAAATGGGCCCGTAACGGGCGGGCTTAAACGGGTTAAAGTAGTAAAATAAACGGGCTGACCATCGGGCAGCCCGTAGCCCGCCCGTTTATTTTTTAATTAATTAAATATTTTTTTAAAAAATAAAAATTATGAATGATCATATTATGTATGCATTATGGACTTTGTGTTTATAAACTTATAGTGATAATTGATAAATATTATGATTATGATATTTTCTTTTAGTAATTTTATGATAAATAATCATATTATGTGTTCACTGTGAACTTCAAATAGGGTAAAGCAGATTTTTTTTTTATATTTTTAGTAAACGGGCTGCCCATGTCCGTTTTAACCCAAACGAGTTCAACCCAGCCCGTTTAATACGGGCTTAAACGGGCTGGGGCACAGGTATAGGCTAGCCCGTGCTCAATTAAAATTAAACAGGCGGAGTATAGGCTGATCATCAGGCCAGTCCGCTCCGCCCATTGCTCAACCCTAATAAAAACCATTTTACCCTCCTCTTCAAACCAATATTGTGTCTTACATAGCAGGCTTAGAGACTAGAACCGAAAAAACACGGGGCAACTCGTGTTGGATGGGCCCACTCTTTGACAAGTTGACAAAATGCCAACTCAAGCTCCCCATTTGGTGCTAATAGGCTAGCCTGCTAACAATTAGTTTTTTAAAAACAAGAGTGCTGCATTTTAAATAGATGATTGTTTAACGGAATTAATATATATATAGAGAACTAATGAAAATTTATTTTAAGATTTCATTTAAAATTAAACAGTATCTGTGCAAATTATAACAATTCTGATTAATATGATAGAGCCACACTTTATTGAAATAAGAAATTATTCTAAATAGAAAGTACAACATAATACCAATAAGAAATTATATTAACTTACCTTGATACTTTCAATATGCAAATTGTTGAAATTTGTGTTAATAACATATGGAATTAGGCACTTATAGATTTTACTCATATGGTTAGAATGTGTGCGTACACAATGTAGATAATAATTTTGGATAACCTATTGTCTGTGGTTTAATTGGCGAATAGGTGGGGCATGTGACTATTTGGAGCGTATTCAATTTTTAATAAATATTATTTTATTGTGATTCTAATTGCGGCGATTGAGAGACATCTTAGTTTATAGGTGTCTAAGTTTATGTTTGAGAATAATAGATAACTTATTCTGCCTGATATTGATATAGTCTAGGAAGAAGGGAGATTCTGCTTTATTTTTAGATCGTGGATAAATCTAATTATTTTTTAAAAATTTCGGTACAAACAAAAAATGGGCATGCGCTATTAATGAAATTACGTAGAAGTTGAAATATTATTATTCTCTAGAAGGCTACTGTAACATACCTAAATGAAGGCGGTGACGTCAGGAAAGGGAGAGGCGAAGAGCTACTAAAGATGACAAAGAGCGTCAACTAAATGAAGATTAAAAAGCAGGTTTTTTAAGGGAGTAAATTTGAAATATTAAAAATGTAGCATGAGTGTTGTAGTTAAAATGCGACCCTAATATTTCTTATCTCTTCGAAAAAATTTTAAATTTAGGAGAGGTAGAGAGAGAAAGAGGAATACAAAAAGATAAATTTTTAGGTCTCATATCTCCTATTTTTTCTCAACTAAATACCCTTAGGGTTGGTTTGGCACGGGGTATTTGGGAAAAGGTAAGAGGACTTCCCTCCCCTTGTTTGGCTCATTGGAGGGGAGAGAAAATTTTTTAAAATTTTTCCTCCCCTCCAACTTTACTTCCCCTATAAAATTTGGGGAATTTGGAGGAGAAGTGATATATTATTATTTTATAATACTAATATACCCATAATTTTTTAATATCTTAATATTACTTCTATATTATATTTTATTAAAATATTATATAAAATAATATAAAATAAATTTATTTATTTTCTTTCCCCTCCTTTTTGAACCAAACAAGATAATATAAAAATATATCCCCTCCTCTCCCTTAATATTAATCTAAACAAAGTAATAATAAAATTCTTCCTTTTCTCTTCCTTTACTTTCTTTCTATTAAAATTCCTCCCCCAACTGAGCAAAACACACCCTTACTCTTCATCTCCCTGGCCCTCGGTCCCTCGCCTCAAGAAATCCCGCCTAAATATATGTATATAATCTCAAAAGCACTAGTTAAAAAATAACTCAGACAAAATATTAAACAAATCTCAACATCTCGTAGAATCGCCCAAATGACAAATTATCTTGAAGAAAAATTAACGCGAGATTTCCGTCTGATAAAAAACTCAAAGGGATATTCATGTCACAGTATAACTGCTAAGACAAATTAATTCATCTCCGGTAACTAATATATATTTCCCGGAAAATAAAATTTACATCCCTCGCTTGCCGCACTCGCCCAATTCAACGCATCCTCAGTTCCATTGAGCTTAGGGTTCCTGATATTGAACAACCTCTGTTAAAATCGCAGAATCCAAACGTTAATGGTCCGTGCACCTGCATAGAAGGCCCGTGAGACATATTCGACTTCGCCATGCGTCATAGAGGCATGGATCCCGATGAGGAGGAGTATGAGGAATACGAAGATGACCAGTTCGATGACGACGAAGCGGAACTGGAGGAGGAGGAGGCCGATAGAGGAGCCTCCTTCAGGAAGCGGAGAAGATCTGGGTTCATAGACGACGACGCTGAGGAGGTGGACGAGGACGAAGAGGTGGACGAGGATGATTTTGATGAAAGAGGCGGTCGAAAGCGTCAATACAAGAGAATGGCTGCTTCCAATTTCTTCGATGAAGAGGCGCAGGTGGACAGCGATGAGGAAGAGGAAGAGGAAGAAGGCGAGGACGGTAAGTTTTTCCCGCATTAGCTCAATTTGAGTAATATTAAGTAATCATGCTTGTTCTGCATTGACTGGAATTACTTCCTACTGACTAGTTTAGATTTTTTGAGGTAACCATCTATTCGGAGTTTACGTGTTCATTTGTAGGTTTAGTCCTGTACGTTTATGTGATTTGGTCGAGTATGCGCATTCTGCAAGATGAAATAATGTGGACTGTTCGTTGAGCAGAATGCCGCGGATGGCTTGAACTATTTGTTTTTCTCGTTTGACATGTCATATGTGTATTATTAGAGTTTTGAAATTATGATGTCTTATCTACCCTGTATTGATTGAATTTGAGGAGAAATGATGATGGTTGCCTGTATTATGCAGATTTCATCGTGGAAGAAGGAACTGATCTACCAGATGAAGATGGTGGAAGGAGGATGCATAGCCGTCGTATGCTGCCCCATGATCAAGAAGACCATGAAGACCTTGAAGCTATGGCAAGGAGCATTCAAGAGAGATATGGAAGGCGAGCTACAGATTACGAAGAAGAAGCTACAGATGTAGAGCAGCAAGCACTTCTGCCATCCGTGAGAGATCCAAAATTGTGGATGGTTAAATGTGCGGTATGATCATTGTGATGTATAAATTCTATGATACTGATTGTATGTATGAATTGTTTCTTGGGTGCAAGCATTTCCTAAATTTTCATTTATGTTCATAGATTGGTCGTGAGCGTGAGGCTGCTGTTTGCCTCATGCAAAAATATATTGATAAAGGGTCTGAACTGCAAATAAGGTCTGCTGTTGCTCTTGACCATCTCAAAAATTTTATATATATTGAAGCTGATAAAGAAGCCCATGTGCGAGAGGTATTGTTGACATGTCTAAAGTTTATACTTTGTGCCATTAGGATATTATTGTGGAGTTGTAACCCTTGTTTATGATTCAGGCATGTAAAGGTCTACGCAACATATTTGCCCAGAAGATAACACTTGTTCCAATCATAGAGATGACTGATGTTCTTTCCGTTGAAAGCAAAGCTATTGATCTTTCTAGAGATACATGGGTCAGAATGAAGATTGGGACATACAAGGGGGACCTTGCAAAAGTATGGATTGTTTTATAGGGAATATATGATAGTGCCTACATACTTTCTCTATTTACAACCAAACTTTCTTTTTTCATAGGTTGTGGATGTTGATAATGTACGGCAGAGGGTTACTGTGAAATTGATTCCGAGGATAGACTTACAAGCCCTTGCAAATAAATTGGTGTGTAGTTTTTCTCCTGCTTGACAGTTTTACAATCAACTTTTTTGAAATAGCTTAATAAAATGTGTGCATAACATATGCATGATGCAGGAAGGTAGAGAAGTTGTGAAAAAGAAAGCATTTGTTCCTCCTCCTCGGTTTATGAATGTCGATGAAGCTAGGTAATGCAGTTTTTTCCTCCTCTTTTTCTTTGTGGATAACACTGGTATATGCTTCTTGGAAAATTTTCCCATTCTGGTCTTCTGAATTATTTCTCTTCAGGGAACTACACATCCGTGTAGAGCATAGACGTGATCCCATGACTGGGGAACGCTTTGAAACCATTGGAGGCATGATGTTCAAAGATGGTTTCTTGTACAAAACAGTATCAATAAAGTCAATCAGCGCTCAAAATATCAAACCTACGTTTGATGAACTTGAAAAATTTCGAAAACTGGGTGAGAACGGAGATGGAGATGTAGCTAGCCTGTCAACATTATTCGCAAACAGAAAGAAAGGGCATTTTATGAAAGGTGATGCTGTTATTGTCATCAAGGGGGATCTAAAGAATTTGAAGGGGTGGGTAGAGAAAGTTGATGAGGATAATGTTCATATAAGGCCAGAAATAAAGGGCCTTCCAGTAAGCATGAATTTTTATTTTCTGGTTCTCTTGTTTGGATTGCCTACTACTTTTGCATGATGCTGTTATTAATTGGTTTTATTTTTTCCTTGGCTTTGGCAGAAAACTCTTGCTGTAAATGAAAGGGAACTTTGTAAATACTTTGAACCTGGTAACCATGTTAAAGTTGTTTCTGGAACACAAGAAGGGGCTACTGGTATGGTGGTGAAGGTGGAGCAGCATGTGCTGATTATTTTATCTGATACAACAAAAGAACATGTGGGTTTTTATTTTTCCAATATTAGTATGAAAAAGCTTTTAGAAATTAATATTTATAACTAATAAATTGACATGGGAATATCTTTTTTCCCAGATCCGTGTATTTGCTGATGACGTTGTGGAGAGTTCTGAAGTGACCATGGGAGTTACAAGAATTGGGGACTATGAGCTCCATGATCTTGTCCTGCTAGAGTAAGCATTTTTTGCTTCCATTCTTAATTTTTTTTTACATTTTTCTCATTTTTAAGTCAATTTGGTGCAGTAATTTGAGCTTTGGTGTGATAATACGTGTAGAAAGTGAGGCCTTTCAGGTTTGTATCTCTCCTGACTAGTCAAGAATATTCTTTCATTGTTTTTACCCATCTTGATGTTTTTATCCTGTTTTAGGTTCTTAAGGGAGTTCCTGACAGACCTGAAGTTGCACTGGTGAAATTAAGGGAAATCAAGTGCAAGATTGATAAAAAAATAAGTGTGCAAGACAGGTTTAAGAATACAGTATCAACAAAGGATGTTGTACGGATAGTTGAGGGTCCTTGCAAAGTAAGATTCTGATTTTTGCCAAGATGGGTTTCTTGGAAGTTCATATTGTTAAGTATTACTTTATGTGTCATAGGGCAAACAAGGACCAGTGGAGCACATATATAGAGGAGTCTTGTTCATCTTCGATCGACATCATCTTGAACATGCAGGCTTCATATGTTCAAAAGCTCAATCATGTGTGGTTGTGGGAGGTTCACGGTCCAATGGCGACAGAAATGTAGTTAGTTTGTGTTCTTTTTGTTAGTTATATTTTGTGGAAGTGTTTTTATTAAGTCCTCATAATAATTTGTTGCCTTTTGCTCCTAAACTCTAGGGTGATGCCTACTCAAGATTTCCCAGCCTTAGAACCCCACCTCGAATCCCACAATCTCCTAGGAGGTTTTCTCGAGGAGGGCCACCAAATTGTATGTGTAACTCTTTGTACTAGAAAGTTGTATTGGTCTATCATTTTGATTTAGTACATCGTTTTATTGAGAAAGTTGCTTGATCTCATTCTTTTCAAACGTGGATAGCTGGAGGAAGGCATAGAGGTGGAAGAGGGCATGATGGATTGACTGGTGCAACAGTTAAAATTCGCCAAGGTTCCTATAAAGGTTATCGCGGGCGTGTTATAGAAGTTAATGGCACGTCAGTTCGGGTTGAACTGGAGTCCCAAATGAAAGTTGTGACAGGCAAGCTTTATGGATAATCCCCTTTCCTGGTTGCACTTCTGTCTATATATGGATTCTCACTTGTTGATTATTTGCAGTGGATCGTAATCATATTTCTGATAATGTGGTGGTAACCCCGCGTCGGTGAGCTATAATTTTTCTGTACATGAATTTCTAATTTCTTCAATTTGTTGAACAATTTGAGTCAACTATCTTATTCTGTATGTTATGCCAGTGACTCGTTGCGGTATGGAATGGGAAGTGAGACCCCAATGCACCCTTCTCGAACTCCTTTACATCCTTATATGACTCCTATGAGAGATCCTGGAGGTTTGTTTAAGCTTTTTTGCTGGGTTGAAATTAGATATCTTGTAAATGTAACTTATATCATGTATTTGCTTAACATACTTCTATTTGCAGCCACACCTATTCACGATGGGATGAGAACTCCCATGCGTGATCGCGCATGGAATCCTTACACTCCCATGAGTCCTCCAAGGTATTAACTACAGTAGATTTTAATGACCACAGTGAAGTGCTTTACTGTTAAAAACTTAAAATTCAATGCTACCAATATACTGCATTTCACCTCAGGTACAAGGGAACTATGTGTTCCGAATTCAACGCATATAATCAACTATGATATATAAGGAACTACGTGTTCCGAATTCAACGCATATAATCAACTTTTATGATATATAAAAATGATGTGTTTTGTGAATGCTAATACTTGTGATGAAAAAAAATTAGGGATAACTGGGAAGATGGAAATCCAGGCTCTTGGGGTACCAGTCCACAATACCAGGTTCAGAATCTTAGCTATCTTGCTAGATACTCTTTGAATTAATTTGAATTACCTGAGTGACCTCTTACTTCTTTTTCTTATTTTCTTCATAATATCTCAGCCAGGGAGTCCTCCTTCACGAATGTATGAAGCTCCAACTCCTGGTGCTGGTTGGGCTAGTACTCCTGGTGGCAATGACAGCGAAGCTGGGACACCTAGGGATAATTCTGCATATGGTAGCACCGTCTTCATTATTATTGTCTTTGCATCTTTCATTTTCATGCTTGTATTCATTCGGGTTGATGTGGATGATTCTTGCAGCCAATGCTCCAAGCCCATATTTGCCATCAACACCAGGTGGACAGCCTATGACACCGAACTCAGCATCCTATCTTCCTGGCACCCCTGGAGGGCAGCCTATGACTCCAGGAACTGGTGGCCTGGACATGATGTCCCCGGTCATAGGTATTCAAGTGTTTTTGCATACGATGATGGATAGATGGGTTTATATTGTATTTTAGCTTTCTGTAGTTTGACTTCGGGCTAAAGGATATTCTTTTTGTGTCACAGAAAAGGGATGTTTTTTTTTTGTGTAACCACTGTATGCTTATAACTTGCTCACATGTGCATGTTAAAGATTGGTACTTCCTCCTGTTTTTCTCAATAATTCCCCCCCTTCACTACTGTTGCTTGTATTCATGTTTCTTTAACACTAGAGTCCTAAGTTTGCCATAAACATGGTTGGAGACTGGGTGTTAGTGTTCAAAGTGATATGCAACCTCCAAGTGATGTGTGTCATCTGTCATGCTAACTCTCCCTTTTGCCCCACGTTCTCCACACTCTGCATTATCACCTTCCTTTTGCTGATCATTCTCACTGCTTTGACCTTTTCTCTTATTCCCTTGATAAACCCATGTTCTAATACTATCTCCATTTTTTACCCGTCATCTCTCTTATTCCCTTGATAAACTTCCTCCTAATTTTGACATTCATTCTTACTGGGATTTATTTCTCATTTATTTACCTTAATCTATCTTAATGACAGATGACTGATTTGTATCACCAATC
This sequence comes from Leucaena leucocephala, assembly GCA_037074615.1. Lineage (NCBI taxonomy): Eukaryota > Viridiplantae > Streptophyta > Magnoliopsida > Fabales > Fabaceae > Leucaena > Leucaena leucocephala. The sequence goes on along the minus strand of CM073517.1, from coordinate 1,343,542 downwards.
AAATGTAATCTTCTGGTTATCCTGGTGGAAGCACCATATCTTTTATCCCTTTTAATTTTTGGCAAATCCATTTGAATGGTTGTTTTGTAATTATCAAAACCCCCCAGTAGACATCTTTCCAAAGGTTCATTGCCCCCCTTGACAAGTTCTCTCTCTCTCTCTCTCTCTTACACACACACACAACCACACACACATACGCACAATTACACACACACACACGCACAATTATGTGCTATAATTATCCGTCTAAGTCTCCCCTTTTGCCTTTAATGTTCCTTGTATTGTTTATTGATTGGATCTGCCAAGATTTGAAATGTCCATTTGAATCTTTTTTATTAGCTTAGCTTGATGATTGATGGTTAACTTTTGTTGTAGGCTCAGACAGTGAAGGACCATGGTTTATGCCAGATATGTTAGTCAATGTGCGTCGTGCTGGAGAGGACTCTATTGTGGGAATTATAAGAGAGGTTCTTCCGGTATGTTCTATGAATCATTTAAAGTATGTTCTATGAATCATTCAGAGATTGCCTGAATAAATTTTTGCATGTACTTCAGCTTGAAGATTGGTTCTGCTGACATTTTAACTTGATGATATTGGCTTTTTGGATTTTGTCTGAAAGGCACATCCACTAGTTGCAGTTGTATACTTTGACGTGAGAGGTTTATCTTTGATCTTGTTTCGTAGTAACTCATTCCGTCTTTATTACTCTGTTTCAGGATGGATCTTGCAGGGTGGCCCTGGGATCAAGTGGAAATGGTGATACAAGAACAGCTCTTCCCAGTGAAATGGAGGCGGTAGTACCAAGGAAATCAGACAAGATAAAGATTATGGGTGGGTCTTTGCGTGGTGCTACAGGCAAGTTGATTGGGGTAGATGGCACTGATGGTATTGTAAAGGTAGATGATACACTGGATGTGAAAATTTTAGACTTAGTCATTCTAGCTAAATTAGCTCAATCGTGATTAGTCTCATGTACACAATAATTTTTTATGCCATATCTTTTTGGCCCTGCTCTTCTCTCTCTCTCTCTCTCTCTCTCAGCTTACACCTTCATTATATTTATTGTGATTAATAGTCGTTCACACAACAAATATAGACATTGTTACCTCTAGGTATCTAAATAAATTATGTGCTCTCGGATTATAGTATTTAACGATTAAGTTATGATTGAATAATGTCTTATTAATGTGGGAAGATAAACGTGCGTTACGTCCTTAATCCTAAAAACCAAATGCTAGTCCATGTGTATCATGCTTGCTGATAGTTGTATATACCCACGCAAATAACTATCTAAAAGGGGCAAAAAGGAACTAACTTGAAGGAGTGGCTAGGCTGGGTGTCAAGTCCTAACCTCCAAATTAATGACGCTTCTGGGACATTCGAGGATGTGTTTTTGTTCTGCTAGGCCTCTGCCCTCGAGGTATACTAAAAAATTTGATTTAGGATCACTTAAATGAACTTTGAGACCACAACTAAGACGACAGCCCTTTGAAGATGTCCATTGGCGCCACATTCTCCGGCCAGCAGATAAAGATAACAAAAAGCACACGCCATGGGACAAGTTTTGTCGCATGTTTACTAACTTTGATACAACATTCATGGTAAGAACTTATTGAGAAGGTTTTATGCCAAAAGAAAATTCATTTGATCAAACAAAAAATGACATGATCAGAAGGACAAAAATGGCAATGGATCTAATAGAAAACGCTGCTTATTCTATCTGAGATATAAGGGCGTGGAAATGGAAGTAAAAAGGGGTGGAACAAGTGTAAGTGGTGGGTTCCAAATTGGAAAGTGAAAAGTACCAACTGAGACGACAGACTTTTAACCAAAGTTGAAATGGTCAAATCGTGTCCACCCTTCCCGTTCCATTATTCTCTCTTCCTCTCTATCAAACAAACATCATGAACAAACAACAAACACTAGATGGGACAATTTCTGCCTCTTATTCACCAACACTCCTTCCCCCACTCACCGCTCTTCCTTTCTCTCTCCTAGTTTTCTCCATAGCTTTGGTGACAAACAAGTTAGAATCTCATTAACTTAACGATATTCAGATCCCTACAATGATCTCTCTATATAATGAAATGAGTTTTGTTACTCTAATTGGGTGAATATAGTGTTCCTTGTATGACATTAAAAGATAGATAACGTACTTAATTATCTGCTCTTGTCGTGATTCTAATAAATCACACGCACAAAGGGGTACGAGTGTTTTTTTTCCCTGTTGAAGAGCTACATCCAGCAAAGATCCCAAAGTGATTATTATTATTTGTTAAACACTTCCCAACATCGCACGTTCTTAGGTTCTTAGGGAACTGTTTCACTTGCAGAAGTGTAGCCGCAAAATGACAAATGGGACTGGACAAGTATGTATGTCTCTATCTATCTATTATTTCTTATCCTAAAAAAAGTTTCGAGGAAAACTTTGCTGAGACCAACATGTGGTCACAAATTTCCTGCTGCCAAATGCCAACCACCCAGCTTTGGAGCAGTGCTTGCTTACAAAAGTACTTATAGTAGTGACGGAATATGTGTTTATCAACTCGATTCTATCCTCTTTGACTAATTTTTGTGGATGGAGTGCTAATTTTCATAATTGAACATAAAATAAAATTGGTGTGTTGAAAATAATAGCAGAGTAATATGCCATAGACATTCTGTGTATTTTGCGTTGCTGGACAATAATTATACTCCTTCTAATCTTAAGGTAGGAGCTAAATAATTAATTTATAAAAATTAAAAAAATTAGTTAAACTTTGCTATTGTAATGAAAGACTTGGCATATATATATATATATATATAATATTGATGTTAAAGAGGCTTGGCAGTTGGAGAAATATTAAGAGATTTGGTATCAGGATGATGAGAGGTAATAATAGGGAACAATATTGCAGCAGGTTCAACACACAGCTGTCAAAAACCATCGCTCAACAGACTGACACATACGACCTTCATCCGTAAAGTTTCTGTCCTTGATCCTTAACTAAAAATAATCAAGCTTATTATAAAAATAATAAACATTAAATTTTGTATGTACGTTGTGGGGGCTGTAGGCTGTTATTGTTATGTACGTTGTATTTGATTCGGAGGCGCGGAGGAGCAGAGTTTTATTACGACAAATGAGGTTGAGGATTGCGCAATAAATATTGCCATGCACGTTGAAAATAATTAAGTGATAAAAAGAGGAAAGAAATATATAGGAAACAAACGTGCAACATTTCAATGATTAACCCTAACAAGAAGACATTGATTACCACTATATATATGAGCCAATGGCCAAGCAAAAAACCTACCAAGTAAATCAGCAATGTTGGGGAGGGCAAAGCAGTACTTGGCAACCAAAATGGCGTATATAAACCCTGCCTAATGCCACATATGTATCTTCATTCTATTATATGATATATTTTCGACAGGCCTAAAGAAGATGATAACATGGGGTGATTTCTACAAAGTGATGAGTGCAATGCTGCCTCTATACTTCGCCATGCTGGTGGCCTACGCTTCCGTGAAATGGTTCAATATATTTAGCAGCGCCCAGTGCTCCGGCATCAACCGCTTCGTGGCGGTGTTCGCCGTCCCTGTTCTCTCCTTCCACTTCATTTCTCGTAACAATCCCTACCAGATGGACTCTCAGTTCATATTAGCTGACACTCTCTCCAAGCTCTCCCTTCTCTTCTCTCTCTCTCTCTGGCTCTTCTTTTTCCGCTCCGCAACCCTGGACTGGCTCATCACTCTCTTCTCTCTCTCCTCTTTGCCCAACACTCTTGTTATGGGCATTCCCTTACTCCAAGCCATGTACGGTCATTTCACCCACTCCCTCATGGTCCAACTCGTCGTGCTTCAATCCATCGTCTGGTATATATATATATATATATACACCTTCCCATGCATAATCTAATTAATGTCTTATTATCTCGCATATCATGATAATCCTATATAATGTATAACATCTTATATACTTTAAAGATGGCGGCATATATAAGAGAAATCACATACAAAATGGATCTAATTTCAGGTACACCCTACTGTTATTCTTGTTCGAGTATAGAGCTGCCACCTTTTTGATTCGGAGCAAGTTTCCTGGACCAACGGCGGCCTCCATCGTAAAATTTGAGGTTGAAGGCGACGTCATCTCCCTGGATGGTCGTGACGTGCCACTTCGAACGGAAACTGAAACCGACAGCCATGGACGAATCCTAGTCCGTATCCGACGATCCACGTCCTCTGCTCCTGACTCCGCATTATCTTCGTCCGCAGGCATCGTCACTCCCAGACTCTCCAACGCAGAAATCTTCTCCTCTAATACACCACTCCATCTGCTTCAATCACACTACGCCGGTGCCGTGGAAGACGTCAGATTCGGATTCCCGACTGGGAGCCCCAGGGTAATAGAATACGCGACGTCGACGTCAGATTCTTGCTCCCTCCAAGCAACGCCACGGGCGTCTAACTTTAACGAATATGAAATGGCGACGTCGTCCAGGAGCCCACCGATATGGCCGACGTCTCCGGCGAGCGGCGGGAAGAATTACCAGCAGTTGTCACCGGGGATGTGTCAGGGCGGAGAGGGACCAGGATGCCGAGAAATAACTGTGTCAGGTACGTATGTATGGCGTGGTAAATTTTGTGTCGTTTAGGGGTTTGTGGAGGGAACAATATATACTATCATCGTTGGCATATTACTTTGGAACCTAGTAGAATCTGATACATTGTAGCTGTTTCAGGTGTACCTTCTGAGTTGTGTCGTGTCCAATTGTCATGGTGATGAACAATTTCTTCGTCTTTTTTCCGCCATCTTTTTCATGAGTTTTTAGCATGGCTTGATCAATTATCAGACTTCAAGTGCATTTTTCATCTGATTTCAGATTTAATTCGTTGCTCGTTCCTTTTCTCTTCTTCCTTTGCTTCTTTTTCACTCGCTTTCTCTCATGGTTTCTCACCTGTGAATGGCCTTCCTCATGGTTTCTTCTGATCTGTTTTTTTTTTTAATATTTTTTTGGTCCCTCACCTCATGGTTTCATACCTTCACGAACTTTTCCGGGTTAAGATATGCATTGTAGATTTCAGAAGACGTGAAAACATATGAAAAAAATATCTAGAGACTTACAAGACAAACTAATGACATTTTAAAAATTTAAAACTTGATTTTGTGTCAAATATTCATTACTTTACACTTCCAAATTGATTTTTATTTTTAAATTAATTTAATTTTTCCTTTTTTTCTAATGTAGTATCTAATATTTGAGTCTTCTAGCACACACTAAGTTTGAATATCAATTGATGATATTAGTTAAATAAATCAAATCTAAGTCAACAAGCCAAGCTATTATAAGTTTGACGGGAAATTTTAGATCAATAACAAGGATGGAGGAAAATCAGATCATTTAAAACAATATAAAGAAAATACTAAGTATCTTTTAACTAGGACAAATAAATTGAAACTATCGAAATTAGAAAGAACAGAAGTGTGAAACCGCTTTTAGATATTGAAATTATTGTAGAGAATAAACATGATAAAATATCCAGAAACATTAAGTAGGTTGTATTAATTAGATACCAGTTATTCATTAAAAAACATTGTAGTCATTATATTATTAATTTTAGTAATGCAGACAAGAATTTTAGAATGATTATAGTAGACTATATTATTTTAATCAAATGATATATACTTTCGAAAGAGTTTATTATATCAACATCTTTCACTGTGCAACGCCGGGTGTAGCTCCTATAAGATCCTAAAACAGCCTTTACCGGGAAGCTTCATTGATAGTAGCCATCAATGGGAGACAAGCACGTGTGTAATGATGAAGGGAGCGATTTTAATTAGTCCCTATAGTTAGAGGTTAAAATAAGCATCAGAACCTTACACCTATAATACATAATAATAATGGGAATCTATAATTTAATTTCTTGATTGACAATTTTGTCTAGAGAACACCTGTTCAAATGATTTACAAAACAATATTATTCCATGGAGTGCGTGGGTGCTGAAAGTTCAATTATTAGCCTCGTTTAATGTTGTTGCTTTTTTGTTTTTAAATTTCTATATTGATGTGCTACTATCAAAGAGAAAGAAATAAGCTTCAGGGATATCACGAATGTGCCAATGTTGGAGGAAGGAGGCTCCAAAGCTTCAGTGGGAACAAACCAGAAGATGCCGCGAGCTCTGGTAATGATGAGACTTATACTTAAAGTTGTAGGAAGGAAACTGCTGCGGAACCCTAATACATATTCTAGCGTCTTAGGCTTGCTTTGGTCCCTTATCTCTTTCAAGTAAGCGACAAAACCCTACACCAGCAAGGTTTAATTAATTAATTAATTAATATTTGCTCCTATGAACAAATTGAGTAATGTATGATAAAAAGCGATGATTTTTTGAATTTGCAGATGGAATGTAGGGATGCCTAGCATAGTGAATTCATGTGTTAAAATAATTTCGGACGCAGGCCTTGGGATGGCAATGTTTAGTTTAGGTAAGTAGGAACATATATGTTGAGATTCGGATAATGGTATCGAACTCAAGGAGTTCTACTTATAAGAGAGCTTACATGCAGGGCTATTCATGGCACTTCAGCCTCGGATCATAGCGTGTGGCGCCAAAACAGCAGCCATGGGAATGGCCCTTCGCTTCATTTTGGGACCTCTTGTCATGGCCGCTGCCTCCACTGCTATTGGATTGAGAGGACCCAAACTACGAGCTGCAATTGTACAGGTACTTGTAGATAGAAGCACCCTTAATTAATTTATGAGCTGATTAACGTTGTCATGAATATTATACTATATAACTTTCGGGTTCTCAGGCTGCTCTTCCACAAGGGATCGTGCCTTTTGTATTTGCAAGGGAATATGGAGTACATCCTCATATTTTGAGCACCGGGTACGTCAATTCTGGATGAATTCAACGTGAGGTTTTTAATAATAACACACATGGCCAAGTGAATGACTTGGTTATTTAATTATCAAATTTTGAAAAGTTCTATAAGAGGCGCAGAATTAACGTGGCTTAAAGAATCATTTAAGCTTAAAATGAAGCCCACAAAATTATGTATATCCTGTCTTGGATCGGCGCATGCACGCAGGTCTTGCGGCAAGCATGACGTCACGACCCTGCTGTATCAAAAACGATGGGAACTAATTAATTAACGATATAATATTTGTATTTAGAACATAGGTGGAGGATAGAGGATCCAGGAGGATAAAGTTAGAAAGGTTATCATGGGCGGACACGTACACATGATAGGGAATAATTGACTTTTAATCGAGCCCACGCGTTAATAATTAATTATGATTATATTCCAAACAGAATCTGTATCTGCGCTTTCAGGCATATATGATGATTCATTTAATTAACAATTAATTAATGCGGTGTTCTCTTGTTTATATATGTGCAGGGTGATCTTTGGCATGTTAGTTTCTCTGCCAGTGACGCTCCTATATTACATATCTCTTGGCATATGAAGACTCCAAAAATGACTGCAGCTAGCTAGTTGTCAATAAAGCCCCAGAGAAGCATGCATTGTCTGTGCCCGCGTGTGTTTTATCTCATTATTCACATAGTCACCAATTATATATGAGTACAGTACATATTTGGCTTTGGCGCTTCATTATTAACAGACATGTACAACCCATATTTGCTTTAATCTATTATGGTCACGGGATTCGGGATGTGCAGACAATCCCGCCCTACCCTCACCCCTTTTATTTCTACTTTTATCTTTTTGGGCCAGAGCTCTTGCACGGATACACTCGCCCGAACACACCCACTGCCCAACGCAACAGTCCAAACCAAACCAACATGGCGCGAAAATAAATACACCATGCATACTAGTCGCAGCCAGTGAGCATGGGATATTGCTAGCACTTGTGAATGGCGGCTTCTGAAATAATAGTCGCAGGCACCATGCATAAACAACTCCTCTGCGGCTAATAACCAATACAACGAAATGACAAAGTCATTATATCTGGGGCACATTTTACATTTCTCATCAAATCCTTCGCTTTCATTTATGGGACACATTTGGTAATACTCGCCTGGCCCCAGGGGAGGTTACGTTTGATTAAATATCTTAAATAATGTAATGTAATTCAACTCTAACTGGAGGATTGGAGGATCAAGTTCCCCGTCACCAGACTGCCACACCAAAGCGGTATTGCCTTTCCAAATCCTTCCTCGCATTTTTTTAAGACCCAATATGTATAGCTTCCCCCGGTATATATAGCTTCCGCGTGCTTCTGCCTTCCTCACATCCTAACGAATTTCAACAATTCTTCACTATCACCGTCATCCTTCATACTCAGTGTCAGGAACTACCATGTCTAGCACAGCTGGTCAGGTTATCAAGTGCAGGGGTCAGCCTTCGCTCCCTTCTTATTCCCACTTTCAAATCTCCCCTCCTCTTTTTGTCTGTCTATTACTATATATTCCTGTTTTTGTTGCTCTCTTCCGTTGCTAACGCGCTTCTTTCTGCTTCCTTCGGGAATGTCAAGCGATTTTGAAAATTATTTCAACTGCTTTGTTTTGGATTCTGATCCTATCCATCTATGGATGTCTGATTTCGGGGGATTTATTTTCGAACTGATCCACGTTATATGAAAGTAGCTGCGGTGGCTTGGGAAGCAGGGAAGCCACTGGTGATCGAAGAGGTAGAGGTAGAACCTCCCCAGGCTGGAGAAGTGCGTCTGAAAATCCGCTTTACCTCTCTTTGCCATACTGACGTTTACTTCTGGGAAGCCAAGGTCATTCTCTTATTTTATGTTATTACCTGTCCTTACGTATCTTTCTTCCTATGTCGAACATGAATCTTACCATTATTATATCTTTTTCTCCATTGACAGGGACAAACTCCACTGTTCCCTCGTATATTTGGCCACGAAGCCGGAGGGTATGTTCCTTCGCTCTCGTATCTATTTCGCATTGTTCATAAATTCATTTAGCTTAAATAAAACTAATCTACATTTGGGTTGTGGTATTATTCAGGATTGTGGAGAGTGTAGGGGAGGGAGTGACTCATCCGAAACCAGGAGATCATGCTCTTCCAGTATTCACGGGAGAGTGTGGGGAGTGCCCACATTGTAAGTCGGAAGAAAGCAACGAGCGCGACCTTCTCAGGATCAACACAGATAGGGGTGTTATGATCAGTGACGGCAAGTCCAGATTCTCTAAGAACGGACAGCCAATACACCATTTTGTGGGAACTTCCACATTCAGCGAGTGCACTGTTGTGCATGCTGGTTGTGTTGCTAAGATTGACCCTGCTGCTCCTCTTGACAAAGTTTGTGTCCTCAGCTGTGGAATCTGCACAGGTATTGTAGCATTTTCCCCTTATGTCAAAACGCATATAATCTTTGGACGAAGTAGCAATACCATTTTCTGATTGATTCCTTTATTCTTGTAGGATTTGGTGCTACCGTAAATGTTGCAAAACCAAAACCCGGTTCCTCCGTTGCCATTCTTGGACTGGGAGTTGTTGGCCTCGCCGTACGTTAATGACCGCCTTCTCCCCCTTTTTTTGTGGAGTTTAGTTTTATAGCAGTTCATAATCAGATATCTATATTATGTCCTGATCATAATTTCTTAGCTAAAGTTTAGGCCGTTGAAGGGGCAAGGGTTTGTGGTGCATCTAGAATTATTGGGGTTGATTTAGTTTCCAGCCGTTTTGAGGAAGGTACAGTTCATATTTTCAGAAAAGACCGCGCACATCTGATTAAACCACGTGTATATATATTGATGGTAGTTTTATGTTTTGAATTGTCATTGGCAGCCAAGAAGTTTGGAGTTAATGAGTTTGTGAACCCAAAAGATCATGACAAGCCTGTACAAGAGGTGCATACGTAGATAAACTAGCTGGTTGATTGACAAATAGAATATAATCATGTCGCTTATCAAATCATAGCTAACTTACTTTAGTTGTGAACACTCAACATGTAATAGCTGAAATGACAAATGGAGGCGTGGATCGTGCGGTCGAGTGCAGTGGGAGCATCCAGGCCATGATCTCAGCATTTGAATGTGTCCACGATGTACCTATTCAAAACTCATGCGTTTGCTAATTGTCACCGTAATAGATAGGCCACCTACAGAGCCAGAGCTAACTATGTCGTTAATGGTTTTATTGTGTGTAGGGGTCCTTGTTGGACTGCCAAACAAAGAGGATGCATTCAAAACTCATCCAGTGAATTCCTTGAACACTCTGAAGGGCACCTTCTATGGCAATTATAAGCCTCGTTCTGATTTGCCTTCTGTTGTGGAGATATACATGAAAGGGGTAAGCCTACTTAGAGAATAATGAATTGTATTGTATGGCGCTTGACTACATACATGCTCAAGGGGAGTCCATCTATCAGGTGCACAGAACAATGGTGGAATGCTGTGTCCTCCTTGAGATTGTGAAGAACAAGAATAAAGTTTCATGTAGAATTAATTGCTTGTATATTTCATCAAATTTGTGCGGTATCTCATTGGATTGTACAAAATAAATGTAGCCCTGGAGAGCATGTATGTGCCATCATAGCCAACTCGTCGGCAACTCTATTCCCTTCTCCGACCGTGTGTAACACAATCACTCTCCCACAATTTGGGGACATTTTGCATTTCTTACTGACTTCGATTTTCTATTTCCTCGCTCCATCTCATCTTATCCATAGCCATACACACGTTTGGCTGAATGAAATCTTTTTTGGGTGTAGTTCAAACAAAGTTATAAACTAAGTATCTTAACGTGTAGATATCACTAAAACGAATTTTAACTACGTCTAACAAAATATTTTTTAATAATTAATATATTTTATATATAAATTCTTTGAGTTTTCATAAGGTTTTACTAGTAAAAAAAATTCAAAATAGAGACTTCTTATTATTGCTTTGAGAAAATATCAATACAATTTGTAAGAATATAATAAATATAAAAAATAAAATAAATTAAGATATTATATTTATAATTAAAATAAATAAAATTAATTGATCGAGATAGTTAACCATTAATAAAATATAGTACTATATCATGTCTTAATTATAAGATTTTGATATTTTTTTAGAGAGATTAAAAAAATTAAACGAATAATTTTAAAATATTTATATTTATTTTTTTATCAAACTAATTTATTTAATTTATAAACTATTTATTTTAAAGAGATTGTATAACATATAATCTAATTAAATAGTTTATTTATTTTTTTTAACAAAATTAGTAAGATCGTAGGACGGGAGATAATATTAGTATGTGTATATTATTTTATGTATATTAGCATAATTATTTTTCCATATGCAAAAACTGATTAATTCCGCTCGAGGAAATACATCCCTGTCTGTGCATCACCTCAGTATACAATTTAATGTGGCGTACCTTCAAAGCAGGTATGACACGCACACCCACTCACTTTTACACGGACCCACCGGGGGTACTTATGATATAAGATCTACAAAATTTAACTACCTTGGGACGAATCACGAATCAGGCCCCCCGTACCCAATTGGCAATTAGGTGGTTTGGTTATTGGAACTTAATTGGTTTAATTAATAAATGAATTCTTTTGATCGGAAGAACATGCCTGCTTATGTGTCGTGATGCTGATTGCTGACCCTAATCCAATGCAGGAGTAAAAACTCTCTCCTTTTCTCTTCCCATCCTCCACCTCTCCTCTTCCTTTTACAACTATTATTTTTTTTGTTTGCCAAATACAGTAGTATTAAATTAACATCTGGGTAGTTCATATCTATTTCTTTATAAAATTATTATTAAAGTGTTCACTTATGGAAAAAAATAAATGATCAAATTCAAAATACTAAATATTGGTCAGAATAATTTTAAATTACAGCGAAAAATAAAAAAAGAATATTATAAAACATTCAACTTAAACTATCTAAATATTGACCTAATGATTTAAAAAATAAGAGGATCAATATGAGAAGAAAAAAGACAGAAGTTTAAACAATCCAAGTGCCCGTGAATTACCCTCCTACAAAGTAATATTGGCAATATCACCACCCGAATTATGTCAAACGCCCGCTACTTGACAAAAATGCCCCCTTGCATCCTGCGTTTTATATGGTTGGCTGGTAGCTGATTTTAATTTTTAAACCATACTCGCGCTAAAAAAATAATTGTGTTTTAGTTGAAAAAAAAAGATATTTTATTTCAAATAAAACTCACAATAATAATTTACTGTTTAGAGTACTTATTTATTAGTAGACGCCTTACGCCTAGCAACGCTCATGGCTGACGGTCAGGTGGGGTGAGGGAGGGATCACTGAGAGGCATTGACGAGCGCGGTATTGAACAATGGAAAATTGAATGACATAAACATCCTTTTATTTAATGGTTGATTATATTTAAGCTTCCAAACGGCCAAGGCCAAAGCTGGGTTTTCAGTTTTCCCAGGGTCAACGCGATCAGTTCCCTCATCGCCGCGGTATTTCATTTATTTATTTATATTTATTTCCCGGATGCCACGCTAGAAGAATCTGTCTGATGAAGTATACACAGTATCTTAAAAAACAATACCCCCAGCTGAAACCAAAGGCGCCGTTGGACAAACCGCTTCGGAATTTCCTATTTGCTCCTCACAACCCTGCAAAGCCAAAGCGGTATTGCCTTTCAAACCCCTTCCTTCTCTGTTTTCTACTTCTCTTTAAACAAAAACCATTCCACAGTTCAATACAAGTGGCCAAGTGGGCACATCTTCCCCCTTGTATATATTGCTTTCCGCAGGGCCCTGCTTTCCCCACATCACAAGTTCAACAACACAACAACTTCCAACAATTTCTCACTATCATCATCGTCCTTCATACTCAGTGCTCAGAATCAACTATGTCTAGCACAGCTGGTCAGGTTATCAAATGCAGAGGTCAGTCTTCACTCCCTTATAATTTCCTCCGACATACTCCTGCGACTGGAAATCGTTTTTTCTGCTTTCAAATCTCTCCTCTCCTCTGTATTTGTCGATATTCTTCTCTCTTGTGAACTCTGGATATCATATTTGGACTACGTGCGGTTGCTAAGGTCTATTAATGCGGGAATGTCATGTGATTTTTAAAAATCGTTTCAATTGTTTTGTTTTGGACTCGGATCCTATATATCCATCTATCAGTGTCCGATTTCGGGGGATGTATTTTCGAACTGATCCACGTTATACGAAAGTTACTGACCGGTTTGTGCGGAATTGGTGAAATGTAGCTGCGGTGGCTTGGGAAGCAGGGAAGCCACTGTCGATCGAAGAGGTAGAGGTGGCTCCTCCACAGGCCGGAGAAGTGCGTCTCAAGATTCTCTTCACGGCACTCTGCCATACTGATGTTTACTTCTGGGAAGCCAAGGTGATTCTCTCATTTCATTTCTTACCATTACGCATCTTCTTCCTCTGTCGAACATGAATCTTACTATTATCGTATTTTTTTCTCTATTGGCAGGGACAAACTCCAGTGTTCCCTCGTATATTAGGCCACGAAGCCGGAGGGTAATTTCCTATCCGAGTTGGTTATAAATTCCTTTAGCTTTAATAAAACTAACATACATTTGGATTTTGTTATTATATTCAGGATTGTGGAGAGCGTCGGGGAGGGAGTGACTCATCTGAAACCAGGAGATCAAGCTCTTCCGGTGTTCACGGGAGAGTGTGGGGAGTGCCCACATTGTAAGTCGGAAGAAAGCAACATGTGCGATCTTCTCAGGATCAACACAGATAGGGGTGTTATGATCAGTGACGGCAAGTCCAGATTCTCTAAGAATGGACAGCCAATATACCATTTTGTGGGAACTTCCACATTCAGCGAATACACTGTTTTGCATGCTGGATGTGTTGCTAAGATTAACCCTGCTGCTCCTCTGGACAAAGTTTGTATTCTCAGCTGCGGAATCTGCACAGGTTTTGTAGCTTTTTCCCCTTGCTTCAACATGCATATTATCATGTTGCATGAAGTAGCAATACCGGTTTCTGACTGCTTCGTTCATTTTTGTAGGATTTGGTGCCACCGTAAATGTTGCCAAACCAAAACCTGGTTCCTCTGTCGCCATTTTTGGATTGGGAGCTGTTGGCCTCTCTGTATGTTTGTAGCCTTTTTTTATTAGCTCCATTTTGCGGAGTTCAGTTTCTTTAGCAGTTCATAATTAGACGTTTGTGTTATGTCGTGACCACATTTCCTAATCTAAATTTTTAGGCTGCTGAAGGGGCAAGGATTTCTGGGGCATCGAGAATTATTGGGGTTGATTTAGTTTCCAGCCGTTTTGAGCTAGGTACTACTCATATTTTCAGGAAAGACTTATTACTGCATCTTATTAAATTGCAATATATATATATATATATATATATATATATATATATATATTGATGGTAGTTTATGTTCTTATTGTGATTGATTGGCAGCTAAGAAGTTTGGAGTTAATGAGTTTGTGAACCCCAAAGATCATGAGAAACCTGTACAAGAGGTTAGTGCATATATATAATACGTGGATAAATTGATGAATAGAGTCGACTATCACATGATAGTAACCTGGTTTTAGTTGTGAACGCTGAACAGGTAATAGCTGAAATGACAAATGGAGGTGTGGATCGTGCGGTTGAGTGCACCGGGAGCATCCAGGCTATGATCTCGGCATTCGAATGTGTCCACGATGTACTTGTTTGAAACTCACCTGCTTAATTAAAAGTCATCATATAACAGATAGGCTACTTACAGAGTCATAGCTAACCATGTCGTAAATGGTTAACGTGTGCAGGGATGGGGTGTGGCGGTACTGGTTGGAGTGCCAAACAAAGATGACGCGTTCAAAACTCATCCAGTGAATTTCCTGAACGAGAGGACTCTGAAGGGCACATTCTATGGCAATTACAAGCCCCGTTCTGATTTGCCTGCTGTTGTGGAGATGTACATGAGAGGGGTAAGTCTAGTGGTTAATTGAATGAAATGCGCCCAGTTCTTGCACTTAAATTGTGTTCTGATTGTGATTGAGGAAACTGTAGGAGCTGGAACTGGAGAAGTTCATCACTCATTCGGTGCCTTTATCGGAGATCAACAAGGCATTTGACTACATGCTCAAGGGGGAGTCCATCAGGTGCATCATTAGCATGCAAGAGTAGAACCATGCGAAATAGTACCGTGGCGGTCAGGATTCAGAGTTCTCTTTGTGGTTGTGAAAAACAAGAATAAAGTTTCATACAAAACTAATAATCCTCAGTGTATTTTATCCAATTTGCGCAGTGTCGCGTTGTAGAGAACTATGTAGGAAGTTTGTCACTTGAAATTTGCCGTCTGTAGCCTCCAACACACATTGTAATTGATCATCATCTGTGTTTGTGATCGTGGTATTTGTTTTGTTTGATACGTTTGTTCAGATAACATCTTATACTTTATGAATGAAAATATGTGTGTTATTAAATCTTTGATTTTATGAAATTAAATATATCAATCTGGATGGATCAATATTTCAACGTTCGCATTCAAGGTTAAAAAGACAAATTAAACAAACAGTCAAGAATAAAGATTTCAACATTCATTGTCAAGCTTAAAAAGACCAAGCTCTTGCATGCACTATTAAAGCTTTTTTCAATTCAACGACTGGAAATTCGAGGGATATCTCTTCCCATCTCTTTAGCCCTGTTACATCATTTCGTTCCACTGTTCTTTTGTTTAACACATAAATTCATCCAATTATCGTTTATGATTAATTATCTTTGTTTTCGTTAGTTTAACAAAGCGAAATTGCATTCTTAATTAGTTTATTTTGCTACATGCAGACTGATCATATCTGCGTGTCACTATCATATTTTTACAAATCCAACAGGGCGTTATACTATGACTTCTTTTAATATAATTGACATGCCATTTTTTTTTATTTTAAAATGTATTTTATTTAATTTCAAAGCAATGTAATTTTAAATACATATTTTTAATATGTCAGATTAAAAACAAGATTAATATATATTTCATTTTTTAAATGGTAAATTTATTTTAGCAGTTATCATCAATCGCTGACATCGAACAATTAGCCAATCCAAGTATGTTAAACTTTCGCTACTTGCTGAAATTTTTTCATGGTTCCTAATATCCCTTTTGCAGAAATGTCTAAATCCAATAATTATGGAAAATCAGAAAAATATTTATTAATTATTTTTAAACATGCTCTTTATTATTTATTTATTTATTTATTGGGGTGAAGCTTGTAAGTATCTTGTATTTTAAATCATTAAATGCTTGTCTCGTAGCTGGCCGCTAGCTGATTTCAATTTAATACAATATATTAACGTAATTTAGAATCTGTTCTATGAAGGTAATTGAGTAGCTCCAGCAAAATCCACCATATAATTTACTCTATATATTATGACGTCTTTAGCAGAGCAACACAGAACACTGAAAGTTAAATGTCAAAAAAGATGCTCCAAGCTTGATTACAGCACATAGAAAACTCAACATTTTAAAATCCCAAGTCAACCCTCTGTTTTTGTTAATATTTATTCTAAATCATACAATATTTTCCAAATTTATGTTATGTTAATGATGCTAATTTTACACGATATAAATTATTTAAAACTGAATAAATGATTATATATCATGTCAATAATAAAATTGTTTTATTTATTTATATTTACTATTGTTTTAAAAATTATAATAAACTAGTATGAAAATTAAATTTATCTAATAGAGTTTATAGTTAGAATAACATAATACTATTGGAATGGAACAAACAAGAATGGAGGAGTAGACGCAAAGCTGAAACCAGAGAACGCTACGTTGACGAAGGAAACCAAGGCGCCCCTGGAGGCTCGCACAGTCGTTTTCCTAGGATGCCTCTATATAAACCCTGTTGGTTGGGATCGGATGCCTACAACAGCAAAACCAAAGCGGTATTTGAAATCATTACTTTTTCATTTCTTTAAAAATAAAAATTCCTTAATTCGGCTTCTAGCTTTCTACTATTACACTAGTGGATCTGTACTTGAATTTTTATTTTATAATATTATTTTATATTTATTTCAAAAAATCTATCATACTTAATAAGTATTATTATAACAGTTATAACAATTTTATATTTTAATTAATTATATAAATTAAATAATTAAACAATTATTTTTTATATTTTTATTGATTTTATTATGGGAAAATGACAAAAAAAGACCATTTAAAATTTAAAATGACAAAAAGGCCCCATGAATTTAGAAAAAAACAGATTGGGCAGGAGGCCCAATCTGTCATTTTAAAAATTACTGTTCACAGTTACAAATACCATTATGGGAGTTGCGAATACCATTAGCAGAGTTGCAAACAAAAAACGAAATTGTATTTTTTACAACTCTGTCAATGGTATTTGCAACTCTTGTAATGGTATTTGCAACTTTTTCAATGGTATTTACAACTCTACTAGTTATATTTGAATTCCTATAATGGTATTTACAACTATGCTAATGGTATTTGCAACTCGAATAATGGTATTTGCAACTGTGCACAGTAATTTAAAAATGACAGATTGAGCCTCCTGCCCAATCTATCTTTTTTAAAATTCATGGGCCCTTTTTATCCTTTTGAATTTTAAATAATTTTTTTTTTGTCATTTTCTCTTTTATTATTTATCTCGATTAAAATTAAATTCATTTGCATGTATTTTGCCTTTGGTCCTTCCCCAGTATATATATGGCTTTCGGTGGCCGCTGCCTTCCCCACATCTCGTGAAGAATATTCAACGATTTCACTGTCATCGTCGTCCTTCATACTCACTATACAGTATCTATGTCTACCACTGCTGGTCAGATTATCAAGGGCAAAGGTCAGACTTCACTCTCTTAGTTTCTTCCCTTCTCTTCCTGCTTACTGCTGCAACTGGGTATTGCTTCCCCTGCTTTCATATCTCTTTGTCTTTCACTATTTTCCTCTTCTGAATTTCTGAAACCTCCGTTTGATCTTTGACTTACTGTAGTTTTCGTTAGTGTCCATAAATTCTTTGAGAAAAATCAGATGACTGTGTTGTTTTCGATCCGGATCCCATCATTATGTGAGGATCTGAATTCAGGGGATGTAGTACTTTCGAACTGATCCACGTCAGACGTTTTGTGTGGATAAAATTACATACTAATTGGGTTGTGTGGAATTTTCGTGAAATGTAGCTGCGGTGGTCTGGGAAGCAGGGAAGCCACTGGGGATAGAAGAGATCGACTTGGCGCCTCCTCAGGCTGGAGAAGTGCGTCTGAAAATCCTCTTTACCTCTCTTTGCCATACTGATGTTTACTTCTGGGAAGCAAAGGTACTCTTATTTTATTCAATCGCTCTACGTATCTTTACGAATCCTTCTTCCTTTATGGAATCCGAATCTTACTTTTATTATGTTTTATTTTTTTTCCAACTGACAGGGTCAAAGTCCAGTGTTCCCTCGTATATTAGGTCTCGAAGCCGGAGGGTATGTTCCTTCCCCTTCGTATTCATTGCCCGTTGGTTATAGATTCCTTTAGCTTAAATAAAACTAATACATATACATGTGTGGATGGTGATATTATATATAGGATTGTGCAGAGTGTAGGGGAGGGAGTGACTCATCTGAAACCAGGAGACCATGCACTTCCGGTATTCACCGGCGGCCACACTGTAAGTCGGAAGAAAGCAACATGTTCGACCTTCTCAGGATCAACACAGATAGGGGTGTTATAATCGGTGACGGCAAGTCCAGATTCTCTAAGAACGGACAGCAAGAAAGCAACATGTGCGACCTTCTCAGGATCAACACAGATAGGGGTGTTATAATCGGTGACGGCAAGTCCAGATTCTCTAAGAACGAACAGCGAATATACCATTTTGTGGGAAATTCCACGTTCAGTGAATAAATACACTGTTGTGCATGCTGGTTGTGTTGCTAAGATTGACCCTGCTACTCCTCTTGACAAAGTTTGTGTTCTCAGTTGTGGGATCTGCACAGGTTTTGCATCCTTTTCCCCTTCCTTCATCATATGTATCATCTTTGGATGAAGTAGTAATACCATTTTTTTCTGATTATTATTCCTTCATTCTCGTAGGTCTTGGTGCTACTGTAAATGTTGCATAACCAAAACCCGGTTCCTCTGTTGCCGTCTTCGGGCTTGGAGCTGTTGGGCTTGCTGTATGTTTCTACCCCTCTTTTGCGTTGAGTTTAGTTTTATTTAGCGGTTCATAATTAAACAGCTACATCGCGATCTTCTTTTTTAATGCGAATTTTAGGCCGCTGAAGGGGCAAGGATTTACGGTGCATCCCGCATTATTGGGGTTGATTTGGTTTCCAGCCGTTTTGAGCTAGGTACTACTCATATTTCCTTGCATACAGAAAGGAATCAACAGGCTAGTTGAACTGCTAAATATTTACATATCGGTACTGAGGAAGTTTATGTTTGCCTGTTGTTATTGGCAGCCAAGAAGTTTGGAGTTAACGAGTTTGTGAACCCAAAAGATCATGACAAGCCCGTGCAAGAGAGGTTAGTACACGCGTAGAAGAACTAATTGATTTGATGAATAAATATAGTTGGATCTCATATATCAAAACTGACTATCTTCGATTGTGAACAGGTAATAGCTGAAATGACTAAAGGAGGAGTAGATCGTGCAGTTGAATGCACAGGGAGCATCCAGGCCATGATCTCGACATTCGAATGTGTCCACGATGTACTTGATCAAAACTCGCTTGCTTGATATAGCTAGAAAGACATATAATAATAACTTGACAAGCTAAATGTTGGAGATTGTGCCTAGGGGCCAATCATTGTATTATGAATATTGTTGATTTATGAATTTCTTAATTATGTTATCACATTATTTGCATGTTTACTGTGATGACCATCCTTGGATAACTT
This sequence comes from Leucaena leucocephala, assembly GCA_037074615.1. Lineage (NCBI taxonomy): Eukaryota > Viridiplantae > Streptophyta > Magnoliopsida > Fabales > Fabaceae > Leucaena > Leucaena leucocephala. Next base: position 1,323,744 of record CM073517.1, on the reverse strand, counting down.
ATGATCTTCTCCTAAATGTCCCTGGTCAGTCATCTATACGGGAGCAGAGATAAAATAAGACCAATATAACTTTGAAGATATATAGAGATATAAATCAAAGTCATAGGCACATGTAAGAGTACAGGGTGTTGGACCGACCCGCTATGAGAGAGCTGCATGGGTTAAGTCATAAGCTTCTCTCATATACAAACCATGTCACTATACCTTTTGACCTGAGATCATCATGGATTCTTACATGACAAACGCTCAGCTTTGACCTAGTCAAAAGTTACTTTTGACCGAGTGATCATAAAGGCTATGTTCGGGCTCAGTAGTTTTTCATGCAGAGGAATGCGAATAGTCAAGATGAAATTTGTCCCTCACATTCGTAGAGAGATATTACTGGGGCCCTCGATGAGTGAGTCTGAGAAATGTATAGCTATACTGTAATGGAAAGGTATTTCTATTTCTATAGTCAGACTACTCAGGGATAAAAAAAGTAACGGTCAGGAACAAGAGGATGACGTTCTCCATGCCTCATCCATGACCGAAATATCGTGTGACAAAAGGGACGTGATATGGTTGTATGAAAGGTTACATCGTTTATCGATCCTCATATGATTTGGGTAGTCGTAATGTCTTGCTAGAGACCGCTTACGACTTGTGGGTTAGTATAGTAACTGGCCCACTGCCAACTTCATATGGGCCTACAGGGTCGCACACAAAATAGTCCAACACGAGCTATGATGTCCAGGTTCATTGAATCTAAGACATGTCTTGATTCAATGAATAATCTAGGGTGGATTTATATATTTCATATATATATAAATTTGTATATACATATTATATATAATATAAGAGATATTTGCAAGATTTAATTTATAAGGATAAATTAAATCTCTATCACTTTTGAATTTGAATTTAAATTGATATGATCTATTTGAATTTAAAATTTAAATTGATAAGATATCTTAAATTTGATTTATGAGAATAAATCAAATATAATTCCGTCTTATCTTTATTTTAAATTAAATAAACAGGTGAATTAAATCTGTGAGACATATTTAATAAAAATCATATTTATTTAATTAGTTTCTTATCAAATTATGCAATATATGATATTGTATTCAGAATTAATATAAGATTAATTCTAAAATTTAGCCCAATTAGAAGCCTGATAGCATCCTATATATTTGACATTAGGGGCTAGGGTTCTACACACAAAAGAGAAAAAGGGGCAAGGAGAGTGCAAAAGGTTTGCAGATAAGAAACTGCTAAAATATAGACGTTGAGGACAGAATCTTGAGAAAGCCCTAGAGAGACAAGAGACGCTAGCACATCGTTCGTCGTTGAAACGCTGTTCGTGTGGATACCGGTAGAGGAAGCCGATTTGAGTTGTCGACTTCTTGCGATCGAGAAAAGAGAACCAGGTACGACGAAGTCGCGACCAGTTGAGACAGAGGTTGCGACTAAATTGGCATCTGAACGTCAGAAAATGCGAAAAGAGACTACAGGTCGCGACTAGAAGCAGAGGAAGTCGCGACTGACAACTCCAGAGACTACAGGTCGCAACTAGTAGCAGAGGAGGTTACGACTGAAAACTCTAGAGGCGACAGGTCGTGATTAGAAGCTGAGGAGGTCGCGACTGAAAACTCCAGAGGTAAAGAGTCACGACTAGTGGATACTGAGGTCGTGACTGAAGCTCGAATATCGAAAGTAACACTTCTTTCTCCTTGACTTAAACACATTCGGTAGATCCTGGCAGGGGATAAAAAAATTTTTAAAGTTAATTTTCATTGCGTATCTTTCAATTCCCTTCACTGGAAGGTAGAACTAACAGTGGAAATTGTTATTGCATGCAGGGTTGGGGTGTTGCGGTACTAGTTGGAGTGCCAAACAAAGATGATGCATTCAAAACTCATCCAGTGAATTTCTTGAACGAGAGGACTTTGAAGGGTACCTTCTATGGCAACTTCTTGGGGAATGAGTTTTATTGTATGCTGGTGCTTGAATTCAATTGCTAATGATGAAATTGCAGCAGCTGGAACTGGACAAGTTCATCACTCATGCGGTCCCTTTCTGAGAGATCAACAGGGCCTTTGACTGCATGCTCAAAGGGGAGGCCATCAGATGCATAATTCGCACGGAAGAATAGAACAATAATGGTGGAATGATGTGAAGAAGAAGAAGAAGAAGAACAAAGTTTCATGCAGAATCCGAAAAACTTTTGGCCCAAGATGATGCTTACATTGATAAAGGATCCAAAAAGCCATAAATAATTGTATCAAAAAAAACAAAAAGCTAAATAAAGCTGAACTTGGCGGCCCGAAGTGGCTGTGTTGCAGGTTTGCTCTTAAAAAGCTCTTTAGCACATGACAATCATTTATTTCTAGCGGTTGCTAAGGCAGGCTCAATTAGTTTCTTATCAAGAATAGGAAAACCGAAACGAGAATCAAATTCTTGTGCCACGAGGAACCTATTCCTTATTATTAATATCTTCATACGTCATAAATAAATTTAAATTTTAAAAAACAAAACTTCTCAGTTTTGTCAAATTACTTAACAGAATTGCATGCACGACGCAGCGAACAGAGAGTTTATTGGTTGAAATATTACAGACAGAATAGAATCCTTGTATGGAGTTTTGGGATATTCATGTGGTTTCACTTTCAATCGTGGTCATTGGCTTGCGTTGAAGCTCGGGATGATGGTGTTCAATACCGGAAGAACTATTTCCCGCGGCATGGTCATGGCCACTAGAGTCGATCTGATCATTAGCTGACGATGATTCCGCGTGTAGACCTTCGCCAAACTTCTCATTCTTCTTGACTTCAGCGTCGATATGCCCATCGTCCTCCACCGTCATCACCACAACCTTTTGACCGAAAGGACCGGACACAATTTCTTCCTTAACCTTTTTATGCTCATCAAAATGAACAATGTCCATTTCTTGAGATGACTTCTTCTTCCTCCTCTTAATAAAGCAAAACAGAGCAAAAGCCAGCATTGACAGGAAGAGAAGGCCGCCCAATGAAACAAACACGATCACAATCACTGTGGGATGATTTGGAGCAGGTGAAGGCGGAACTGGGGCTGGGGGTGGTGGTCGCACATGTGGAGGAGGGGGAGCAATTGGATGGGATGGCGGCGGCGGCGGACGCACATGAGGAGGAGGCGGCGGAGGTACACGTGGAGGCGGTGGTGGAGGTGCACGGAGAGGAGGAGGCGGAGGTGGAGATGAATGAGACGGTGGTGGTGGTGGGCGGAAGGGATGAAAAGGTGGTGATGGGAAGAAAGGGAAGTTGAGGCTGTTTGGCATAGGGGAGGCCATGTTGGATCTTACGTTAATGATAGAATGTTTGTTCTAAAACATCGTAAGAACAATGTGAGGGCAAAGGGGGCTTTTGTAGGCAGCATTTAGGAATATTTTGATATGATTAGCATTGCTGCAAGTTTTTAGTGACTTGACACTCATTCTAAGTTTTAGATGTTTGCAGTGGAAAACACTTCTCGGCTAGAGTTCCTTTGCTTCTGAAACTTATTCCTCTTATTCTTGAAGGCATTGAGGAGTAAGCTTATTTTCTTAATAGAAACAGAAAGGAATGTGAAAGACCCATACCATAAACTCCGAGAACTTAGTATGCAATCCCTATGTGCCTGTACTATGGAACCTGTGGGGAGTTGTGCATCCTCCGGCAACTATCAAGTACAGATACTCAGTTATCTTCAATTTATCCTCCTTTTTACGGACTATGCTGTCATTTTAAATGCTGAAAGTGAAAGCAAAAGTCAGCGTCCTCCAACCATTTACCATTCCTTCTTAATATACAGAGATAGATGAACCTGGAATTGAAATTGATGATTGGAAAATTGAATTTATTTATTGACGGGAAAATGAACAACTACTGCATAAATGTGTATTACACCAAAGACTCTTGCTTCTTGGGTAAAAGCTACAAAATTTGATCACATAAAGGCAAATTTACACCACAGAGCCTCTCGTTTATTCACAAGCTTACAGTGGAGGAATTGCTTCCCAAATATGTATGCAAGTCTCTGCCCCAACATTTGGTTAACTTTTACATATAACCGGCCAAGAAAAAAAAAATCAACATCCAGTTTTACAGCTACCAATATTCACAAAAATCTGACATGTCAACTTGCCCCATTGATTGACAGCAAATAAGAGAAGAGAATCTCGTTCCACATATCAGTACTCCTGGCAGACACCAATGGCTACAATCAGGCACAGAAGGGTTGTCACTCCCACGCCCCCCGTGCCCATCGCTTCTATATGCACCCATTGGGGTTTCATGCAATACTCTTACTGCTGCCTTCATTTCCTTCACAGTCCTCATTATCATATCTGATATCGGGCTTCGATCTCTCCCATTAGTCCTCTTCCATGGTCTACTCGTCACTTTGCAAGTTTTACTGCCACAGACACCACCAACTCCACCATTACAAACTAAAAACTCATCCTACTTGCTTCCCAGTAGAATCATATATATATTAAGTTAGGAAAATTAAGTTACTCACGGGTCAAAAAGCTTGGTTCGTGTGCTCCAGTGACCTGAATTAAATATTAGAACATCTGAACCCATCCACTCGTGGCTTATATCATCCATCTTGTCCAGTCTTAGTGCAGTCTTCACCCTTTTAGGAGCATTTCTTGGCACAGGACCATTCTTCACCAAGAATACTGATCGGTAAAAGTCGATTCTAATATTGTAAGAACTGAATCTCACACCTAAAAACCTGATCCGTTTAGTTATCTCATTGCCGTTGATTTCGTACTCACTTCTTTTATTCTCTACTCCTTTCATAAGCAAACATATCAAAGACTCCCATTGTGTTCTACTCAAAGAATTCCCAACAAAGACCATGCTTTTCCCTCGAAGTTCCTCCAGTAATCTACGAGCATCAAACCTCGGAATCTCACAATTTTTGGGCTTCCACCTCCATTTCGTATAACCTTTGTCTTTACGGCCACTTGCAAGGAAGTTAAAACCAAGTTCTGCGAAAGGGCAGTGTGAAGCACATTGCAAGCAGAAATTGATGCATTGGGTTTCAGAATCTCTCAACTCTGAGTTGCAGAGTCCGAAATGTTACGAATTTCCAGACCCGGAGCGAAGTGGGAATGGGAAACACATTCGAGTATGCCCAGAAAAGGACCAAAAGAAAAGAATTGAAGGATCCAGCGGTTACAAGCCAATTGAAAGACGAGACCCAGACATCGGAATCACCCTTAATCATTCTATCCATAAATCGAACAGCTCTGGAGCACAGAGTCCTAAGCTTGGCGAAAGAGATCCAGACACTAACCAATGCCAGCATCTGCATTATTTGCAGAACCCACCAACTGTCCCAGATGTCCATAGTGAAAGAACATGCAGAAACAAAATATGCTCACTTGGAGGGTGAAGAAGCAGGAGTTGAGGAGATTTGAACGCCTAAGACGCTAGTTTATTGAAATAGGCTCGGGTCACAGTCGGGATATAGATGAAGAAGAGGAAACAGATCTTACTTGGCAAAAAAAACACAAGAAGAAGACTCAAGAGTCCAAATCTAGAAAGCTTGGAGGAAAACGAGAAGCGGAACGGTGTTAAATGACATGGAATGGAGTTATGCAGGAAAAGATGGTGGGGAAGGGGAGTGGTTGTGAAGATGATTGAGAGCAACACGAGAGTATTAAGGTAAAGAGAAGAGGAGATTTGGTCAATAGAACAAGAGAGCTGTAGCCTGGTTGGTTAAGAATATGATTTAACAACTGAAAAGGGTAAAAGCTAGTAATAAATGCGAGAGGGGAGTAGAAGACTAGAAGGAGAACCTACGAAGAAAGTGTCGGCGCTATGTGGGAGCCAACCTGACGAGTACTCCGATCATAGCTCATATTCTCATAGTCGTATCATTACGGGGTGTTTGGATAAAATTTTAAAAAAATATTTATAAAAATAAATATTTATGAATCACTTATAGAAAAAGACTTTTAAAAAATAATTTATGAAAAAAAAATAATTTTAAATAAATAGACGTTTAAATAGTTATTTTTAAAATGATTGTTTATGGTAGTAAATTACCAAAAAGGGTATAATTTGATTTAAAGTAGGAAATAGGTAGAAAGAAGATAAGAGAGAGGAGAGAAGGTAGAGGAGAGAGGAAAGAGGGTGTAAGAAAAAATAGAGATAAAAGAAGAAAGAGGAGAGGGGTAAGGATGAGAGAGGAGATAGGGTATAAAAAAAAGTAGGGATAATATAGTAATTGGATAGTCCATAAGCTCTTTTACTGTTGAAAAAGCTATTTTAAATAATTTATTCAAAACCATGGTTTTAAACCATGGTTTTACCCAAAAGTACTTAGGGCCTGTTTGGTAAGTTACTAAACCGCGGTTTTAAAAGGGCTTTTGGCCCAAACCTCGGTTTAGAGAAATTTCAAAACAAACAGGCTTATTTATCCATAAGTGCTTTTGGACAAAACCATGGTTTAAAACCATAGTTTTGAATAAGCTATTTAAAATAACTTTTTCAACAGTAAAAGCACTTATGGACTATCCAATTACTATCTTACCCCTACTTTTTCTTACACCCTCTCTCCTCTCTCCTACTTTTTCTTACACCCTCTCTCATCTCTCCTACTTTTTCTTATACTCTCTCTCCTTTCTCCTCTCTTCCCTCTCTCCTCTCTCCTCTCTTTTCTCTAACTCCCTCCTCTCTCTTACTTTAAATCAAATCATACACTTTTTGGTAATTTACCATCATAAAAAGTCATTCTAAAAATAACTATCCAAACACCTATTTACTCAAAACCATTTTTTTTCTATAAACTCTTTTCCAAAAGTCATTTTCCATAAGTTGTCTATAAGCTTTTTTTTTCATAAGCCATTTTTTAAAATCCTATCCAAACAAGCTCTTATAGACAAATAAATCTGTTTGTTTTGAAAATTCTCTAAACCAAGGTTTTGCCGCTTCTAAAACCTTGGTTTATAAACTTTCCAAACACACCCTGCAATGAGAAACAAATCCAGGCGACGAACCAAAGTGACAGGACTTCCAAACGTGGAGAATTGTGGGGGACATGGAAAAACGTGTCACAATCTCAGTGGATCAAAAGGGTCTCCTCCAAGTCAAAACTCAAAACTCAAAACATCATCCATTTCGTTCCTGCCTCATCCGTCTCTAACCCGCCGAAAGTGGCCAGCTCTCCTAACAAGACTAGCATCCAAAACCTGAGAACCCCGTGTATATGTGCATAGGACGTTTTCAAGCCAATATGTGTATTTAAAAATTATATCGTAAGTAAGTAAAATAAATATTTTAATCATAAAATTAGTTTACGTTCTAATATGATGAAAATTAATCAATTTAATAATTTAGAAAAAAATTAAAAATATATATTTAAAACTGTTTTGGGAAAAAATGTGTAATTAAATTATTGTCAAGTAATATTTATATTAAAGAGAGTATTTTGGTTAAATTAAAAGGTCACCCTTACAATTTAACGGTTAATAAACAATTGGATGGATGTAAGTAAAATTTTAAGATTAAAAAAAAAGAATATTTGTGTAATATATATTTTAATTAATAAAAAATAATAAAAAAATACTCTAAAAAATAATAAATGTCAAAGTAGAGTATTACGTTGGTAATATTTAATTTATTATAAATAATTATTGATCTATTGTTAATGATAAACTTAATTTAAAATTTATTATTTTCTATAATATTTTTCTCTCATTTTTTCTTTCCCTTTAATCAAGGAGATCTATATATATTTTTAAAATAAAAAAAATATCTATATAATTTAGGTTAAATACACAGGGAAGCCAATGTATTTTGCTCTTAATTTTAATTTTAATGTATTAAGTAGATTATCGGTGTATGGTATGAAAGTTAATCATGGCTGGTGAAAAGAACTATCTTTTATGGTAAATTTTATATTTTAGATTGATTGATAATTTTTACTTCAAAATTGAAATTAGTTTACATTCTAACAAAAGCTAACTTCAACTCCAAAAAAAATCCAGCATAAATGCACGAAAATTTAAAAAAGTAGATAAGCATTATAATATAATGCTCTCTCATTTACATATATGGGTAATTATTAAATTATACAGATTATTCCAACATTATTTATATTTGTGATAAATTTTAATATACGCATATATTACAGTCATATATAGGGCCTGTTTGGTTCCTTTTCAAACTATGGTTTAAAAATGACTTATGACCTAAATCTTGGTTTGTGAAAATTTTAAAACAAACAGTCATATTTATCTATAAGTGCTTTTGGGCAAAACTATAGTTTAAAACTATAGTTTTGAATAAGCTATTAAAACTAACTTTTTCAACAGTAAAAGAGCTTATGGACTATCCAATTACTATCTTACCCCTACTTTTTCCCTCTCTCCTCTCTCCTACTTTTTCTTACACCCTCTCTCCTACTTTTTCTTACACCCTCTCTCCTTTCTCCTCTATACCCTCTCTCCTCTCTCTTATCTTTTCTATACCTCTCTCCTCTCTCTTACTTTAAATCAAATCATACCCTTTTTGGTAATTTACCAATATAAAAAGTCATTCTAAAAATAACTATCTAAACACTTATTTATTCAAAACTATTTTTTTTTATAAACTCTTATCTAAAAGCCATTTTCTATAAACTGTTCATAAGTCATTTTTTTTCATAAGTCTCTCTTTTAAATCCTATACGGACCCATATTAATCTATAGTTTTTGACTTTTTTTCCAGGCAAAGCTCGAATGTTTTGCCTACTCCCCCTAAAAGGGAAAAATAGAAGTTCTCGTCGCCTTCCCGAGAAGTCTCAAATTCAACGAAGCATAAACTCGACGCGCACCTAAAACGGTGCGTTAAGACTTGAACGCCTTTCGTGTTCCCTCGTCCCAGATCTGAATTGCTCGGGCCTTCCCTTCCCGATTCGCACCAACTATATTGGAACTTTCGTCTTCGTCGTCGTCGTCGTCATCATCAAGGGAAAGATCAAGAACCAGGAACTGAGGGGTTCATCCGACTTAAACCCGGAAAAAAATGGTGCTGATATCGGCGGTACGGGATTATATCAACCGGATGTTGCAAGACATCTCTGGCATGAAGGTTCTTATATTAGATTTTCTTACGGTACGTCCCTTTACCAACCAGCTTTGGTAATTGGTGTTCGATAGGTGGACTTAGCACTCGTAATCCTTTGCTCTGAATCACGACTTTGTCAATTCGAATTCGCAATTTATAATCATCTAGGCGAGTGATATTACTGAGAGATCAGCTACTATCTGCGTTAAGTTTTGCTCCCGTACCGTATCACCTACAATAATGGGACTATTCTATAATTCTTTTTCTTGTATTTGTGCTGACTCAGCTTGCAGTTACTATCGTTATCATGTTTGTTTTGCCTGCTATTATATTGTTCAATTTAAAACCATAGATCAATTTATTGAAGGAATTCAGTTTCAACTTTCTAGAATTTCTTTGAAAGGTGGAAATCTGTGGTTGAGTTTGAGTGGATATCTTTCTCAAATTGGCGCAGGTAAGTATTGTCAGTGTTGTCTATTCACAGTCAGAGCTTCTTCAGAAAGAAGTCTTTTTAGTAGAGTTGGTGGATTCCATTTCGAAGTCGAAGGAATCTATGTCACATCTCAAGGCTGTTTGCTTCCTTCGACCAACTTCAGAGAACATCCAGCATTTGCGCCGCCAGATAGCCAATCCTAGATTTGGAGAATATCATCTTTGTAGGTTTTTAAAATTGTTTGGAACATGTCCTTTGGAACTTCGATTACAATTATTCCTTATTTAGGAGTAATTTTCTCACATTGATTGAAGACACTTTGTGAATCCGTTCTGAAATTACAGTTTTCTCCAATATGTTGAAGGACACTCAGATTCACGTACTCGCTGATTCAGATGAACAGGAAGTTGTCCAGCAAGTTCAGGTGATTGTTTATGGTGCACTTCATTGTCTTCCTTTTGGACTTTTAGAAGCTTTTCTCTCTCACTGTTTGACGCTTTTAGCACTTTGCACATGGATTTTGACATATTAGATGCTTTGCCAAGATTTTTCTGAAAATAGATAAGATAATTACTTGTCAGTCTATTATTCCTGAATAATATCATGATTATTGTGAAATAAGTCCTAGATGAATAGAATTTCCTTTTTCTTCCTTCTTCCTCCTACCTATAATTGTAATGAAAATTTTATTTTTGCTGTAGCTTTTTATCTGATAAATGACTCCACATATTGTTGAACTTGAAGCCTTTAATCACCCTCTTCTAAATTTTGTGGTGCAATCTCAAGTTCTAGGGCTCATGCTGATATAGTTGTTGTTGTTGTCCTGGTGATCCAGGAGTTTTATGCAGACTTTGTTGCACTTGATCCTTACCATTTTACCTTAAATATGCCTTCAAATTACATTTATATGCTCCCAGCAGTGGTGGATCCTTTAACATTGCAGCGCTTCTGTGATCGGGCTGTTGACAGTATTGCAGCTGTTTTTTTGGCGTTAAAGCGAAGACCCGTTATTAGATACCAAAGGACATCTGACGTTGCAAAAAGGATAGCACAGGAAGCAGCTGTAAGTCATGACAAGAATTTTTTTCCTTAAAATGATTTTAAAGCCGTGTTTAACTCTTTGACTATCATTTTTTTTTTACTTTTATTAAAAAATTGAGAGATTTTGATGTTATCTGTTGGTGATTGTAAGTGCATTTTAGTGATCCAGTTGTAGATTTTGGAATTGAACTTATACACTTAGACTTTATCTTTTATATGATAAAAAATAATGCAGAGAGCACCTTGGTATGTAAAGCATGCTATCATTTATGCTTGCAGGCAATGTTATGGAGATTTTTGCTTCTTTTGGCTGGCAATGTGTAAATTAGTTTCAACATGTCATGTTATCGTATCATGTTGACTGTGCTAACATTCCTAAATAACTGATTGAATTTATTGTGTTTGAAACAGAAAATGATGTACCAACAGGAAAGTGGTCTTTTTGATTTTAGGCGAGCAGAAGTTTCTCCATTATTATTGGTGATTGACAGGAGGGATGATCCTGTAACCCCATTATTAAATCAATGGACCTATCAGGTATCTTTGGGCTTAAGCTAAAACTTCATTGCTTACTGAAAAGCATTTTCTGATTAATCTGAAAAGTTGTTTGAATATATAGTAAATCTCATTTATGTTATGACATTTTGCAGGCAATGGTTCATGAACTAATAGGAATCCAAGATAACAAAGTAGACTTTAAATCCCTTGGTAAATTTCCAAAGGATCAGGAGGTTTGATATACTCTTTACAAGTGATTATGAATTTTCATGTCATGACATTGCAATTTAAAAAGTGTCCTGATTGGAAAGTGATTTGTGTTCTACTGCTCGTCACAGGAAGTTGTGCTGTCATCAGAACAAGATTCTTTCTTCAAAGCCAACATGTATGAGAATTTTGGAGATATAGGTATGAATATCAAACGATTGGTGGATGAATTTCAGCAAGTGGCAAAGAGTAACCAGAACATCCAGACAGTAGGTTTGTGCTTTAAATTTTTCAATATGTTAGAGTAAAATTGTTTTTGCTGTTACTAGTGCAATAAACACACCAAAGCACAGTGGCATAGTATATGATTCACTTATTTCATGATTTGACTGGTTACAGAGGACATGGCCAAATTCGTGGACAATTACCCTGAGTACAGAAAAATGCATGGAAATGTGTCCAAACATGTAACCTTGGTAACAGAAATGAGCAAGATAGTTCAAGAGAGAAAGCTTATGTTAGTTTCAGAAGTAGAACAGGAGTTAGCTTGTAATGGAGGGCAAGGGGCTGCTTTTGAGGTATATGTTGTTTGTTTTTAATTATTGAAACTCTAGTACTTCCTTTTGCTTAAGCTTTTCTGGGAAATAAAATCAACATATTTAATGGGTTAATCTTCAGCCTAGAAAAATTATATGGTATGTAATGTGATTCTCTTAGTTGCAAGAAGGAAAAAATAAGAGCAATTCTAATTGTCAATTTCCTGTATCATATTGATAGCTTCTTTAAATTAATTATTTCCATATACTTTCCAGGTTAAGACTTCTCTTTCTTATGTACTCTTTTCCAGGCAGTGACAAATCTACTAAACAATGAAAGTATATCAGATGAGGACCGGCTACGTTTAGTCATGTTGTATGCTTTGCGATATGAGAAGGATAGCCCTGTTCAATTAATGCAGCTTTTCAACAAACTGGCTTCCCGATCAGCCAAGTACAAGCCTGGGGTAAATTTATTTAAACTGTTACCTTTTCTGAATACCCGAATTTCTTCTTGTGTTGCTTACCGTTTATGGAATTTTTATACATACTCCCCATCATGTTAGCAGTCTTTTATCGTCTGGGAATGTTGTCCACCACATGTGAAAAATGATTGTAGATTGCTTTTGGTTAATTCACCTTGTCCTATTTTATGTTTTGAATAATATAGTAGAAATTTACCATTCACTTGATTAAATTTAGAGGAGGAAATATGAAGCTACTTTTGTTTTCATTCTTGATGGCCCTAAAATCCCTGAGAAAATCACTGCCATTGATATCTTTTTTTTGTGTTACAACAGATTGTCCAGTTTCTTTTGAAGCAAGCAGGTGTTGACAAGAGAACTGGTGATCTTTATGGAAGTAGAGATCTACTGAATATTGCTCGTAACATGGCTCGCGGATTGAAGGTTTCATGGAACAAATTTGATTATTATACCTTATGCTTCATAACGTGAATCTTGGATCTTAAACTAAATTTATTTTTTAATTATGTTAAGGGTGTGGAGAATGTATACACTCAACATCAGCCACTTCTGTTCCAGACCATGGAAAGCGTTGTGAAAGGACGATTGAGGGATGTGGACTACCCAATTGTTGGAAATCACTTTCAGCAGGGAAGGTTGGTTGCTATTAAATACACTTCTGTGTCTTATTTGTGAGTTGTTAGATTCCGCGTGGTTTCTGCATGAAATCAATGACGCCACTGGAATGTTGCATGGTGTCTAAGTCATTCGATATTTGACTGAAGATAAATAACAATATGAAACTTTTAACGACAAGACAAATGGATGTAGGATACTAGTTAACAAGGAAGCAGGGAGACACTGCTCGACATATCATATTGTCAAGATGACACGCGTTCACTAATATGAATAGTGCAGTTTGTTAATAATTTTTATATGGTATATCAAATGTATTGAATATTGATGTGTCATTACTGGTATATCCATGGAATGCAGGCCACAGGAAGTTATCATCTTCATTGTTGGTGGGACGACTTATGAGGAGTCGCGATGTGTTGCAATACAAAATAACAATAATACTGGGATTCGTTTCATACTTTGTGGTACTACGGTTCTTAATTCTAAGGGGTAAGATGAACTGATGAAGATAGTTTGGATTTAAGTAGTGATATTTTCATCTTTTGTGTACCAATTATGCTCTAAATTTGGCATGCTAAAATTGATAGATTTGTGGAATTGATAGTTCCAGGTTCTGGCTTGGTTTTTGTGTTGAGAGCAAAATTTGAAACTTGTCTTAATTGGGACTTGATTTATCTTAAATTTGATATTTCTTAAAGCGACGTGGTTGGGAACTTGGGATTTGGTGGTTTTCCTGTCGGTGAGTTATGCTTCAGTAGACTGCTTTTAAAACAAAAGCCATATACCGTGACTAGAGTCTTCCAGTTCCTTGTGAATGATTCATGGTCTTCTCCTTGGTGATAAAGTTCATTGGTCCGGTCTTAAATTTGTCTTGCAGAGATTGATGTACTTGTTATATTTGGTTGTCTATTGATGGGTTGAGGATACTTCTAATAACTGTAAAGTCATATTTAACAGATAGTAGTCTCGATTTCTTTGGCATTAGATATGTCTTGTTTGAACTCGCAGGTTTATTAGGGACTTGGAAGAAGCTCAAAGGGTAACTCGTTCTAGCCCCTCTATCGTTTGAGATATATGTCCTGGCAAGGGCCCCGTAGATAAGTGTTTACAGAATTTGTGTTTGGAAAGTGTCCCGGGTATGCATGGTGAAAAGGTCGCCAAAGGAGTTTGATCAGGGGTATTTGGACCCGGTCCACTATTGTTGCAGAAGACGATCTATATTAAACAGGTTGAAAATAAATGCTAGATGATGCTTTGCTGATAATGGACTTTGACATATCCTAAACTGGAGTTTCAGAAACACTCACCTCGTTCTAGGAGGAAAAACAAACACGGAACTGGGTACACATAGGAGACCTTCTAATTTCTGTAATGGGTTTTCTTCTCTTTCCCCCCCTTTGAACATGGTAATGGGATTGTTGACTCTTGCTGAATATACTTATACTGTAACTGTATAACCATGTAATGAATATCCCAATTCCTTTGTAAGTTTTGTATGCTAACGGACAAACTTTCGCATTTTTTAAAGATATGGCGGTCTTTCTATTTAATAGTGGTTCAATCATTGTTTTTATTTTAATTTTCATGTGTATGTGAATTTCAGTTGTCTAACTCAGCATTCCATATGAAATCATAATAAAAGGACATATTAATCTGGAAGTTCTTATAGAATTCTTGGATTTTAATTTAGGTCTTCGAGTTTTCTTTTCTTTTCTATTAGATTCTTTAACTTTGTGCCATTAGTCCCTATATTAGTCCATCAGAGTTAAAATTGTTAAAAAAGAATTAATAGAGTTAAATTATCGTTAAAAAGCATAAAACTGATCATTTTCTCCTTCTATCTCCTTTCACCTAACCACATCCTCTCCTCTCCCGTTCACTCATTCCTCAACATTCTTCTCCCTCAACATGAAAGTCAGGGAGGAATTATCTCAACTTTTTTATTTTTTTTTAAAAAAAAAAGACGACAAAACTTGAAGTTTAGACTTATAAGGCCTAACAAGCATGCTCTATTTATTTTATTTTTTCGAAATATATGTCTTTTCCATAGATTAAGAAATCAATTAATATGATAAAATTTTTCCAGTTTTAGATTTACCTTTAACTAGAGATTTCCTCCGTAGGTTGTACATGGTGAAAAAAATATTACAGTTGATTAATTATTTATAATTATTATAAATTTTTATTATGATTAATAATTTGAAATTTGATCTTCGAAAAATTTTGAATTTTCACTTTAATTTTTGAAAGATTTTGAGCCTCGTGATGGTAATTAATCATTAGTTATATTAAAATAGGGTTCAAAATCTTTTAAAAATCAAAGTGAGATTACTAATTGGTACAAAATTTTAAGAGTATAGTTGATTAGTGGTTAACTAGAGATTTCTCCCGTGCTTTGCATAGGGTGAAAAAATGTTAAAATTGATTAATTATTTATGATTATTATAAATTTTTATTATGGTTAAAAAAAATTAAAATTTGATTTCAAAATATTTTAAACCCTATTTTAATTTTTAAAAGATTTTGAGACCTATGATAATAATTAATCAGTAATCACATTTAAATGGAACTTAAAATATTTTGAAGATCAAAATGGGATTACTGATTAGATTATAGAGATAAAGGCATTGAAAGTATTAAATCGGGTATACTTATAATTATTTTTAATTGAACTGAGTATTACAAATTTAATAGTATAATTGATGATTAATTGATTGATTTTATAACTAATAAAAAGAAAATAGAAAATAAGTGTAGTTTAATTGGGATGATAAATTAAAGTATATTAAAAAAATACTGTATCGAAAAGATATATAAAATGAAATAACTTTTTTCAGATCTAAATTTTGAAGTGATATGAAAAAAACAACCAGAGGCTGTAGTCTCATGGCATTGAAGTCTGCCCTTTTAATTTTTAGGCGGGGCGAGAAGCACTATGGACGAAGCCGAACTTCAACCTTGTAGCGAAAAAAAAATTAAAAAAAAAAAAGGCCGAACTTCAACTACCAACCAAATTCTTTTAAAAGGGAGTGGAAGCTTCAGCCCTCCTCCTTTTGCCACGCATTCGGCATGACGTGGTCTTTCCCCTTTATTTTCTCATTCTTTTAAATATATATAATACCAAATTCTTTTAATCTTAAAATATAAGTTCGCTGTAAGTCACGGCCCTCAAACAAAGCGCCAATTCAGCAAACCTAGGTGACCACTAGGGGTGTTCACGGGACGGGTCGGGATCGGGACAACCCCGTCCCGTGTCCCGTCCCGATACAGTACACGGGACGCAAAATGCGTCCCGTGTCCCGTCCCGTCCCGAATTTGTCCCGGTCCCGACGGGACCGGGACGGGTTCGGGACGGGACGGGACGGACCCGAAATTATTTTTTTTAAAAAAATATATTATAATAAAATCATCTCAATAAATTATTCCATATAAAATGCCCCAGCAACTTACTCGAAATACCAACATTTCTCCTTAATATAATATAATAACTTACCCATATAAGGGAAAAAAAGTAATAGTAAAAAAGAATAGAAATATCAATATAAAAATATCTGTATAAGAATAAAAATATCTATATAAGAGTGAGAAAGATAGGATAATGTAAATTTTTTTTTTAAAAAAAAAATCGGGACGGGACGGGATTCCCGAGGGACGGGCCGAAACCCGTCCCGTCCCGAATACCAATCTTGTCCCGTCCCGGGACGGACCCGTCCCGGTCCATTTCGGGACGGGACGGACCCGTCCCGAAATCCCCGGGACCGGGTCGGGACACCCGGGACGGGACAAGGTTGGACACCCCTAGTGACCACCGACCAAATCAATCGAAGGGTCCCTCGTGTCAACCACTGGGATTTCGTCTGTGACTACTGTATCTAATCACTCCAGTCCCTTTAGAATCTTCTCCTTTTTCAGATAACTTCAAGATTATAGTTTTCCAACTGCCGAAGCAAAATTCCGTTTGCTTTTCTCTCCCCTCCCCTGTATTCGATTCTGCCGCTAAACAAATAATCTCGATTTTACCGGCGAAGAAATTCAAGCAAAGGTTCGAACTCTTTCTTTTTAATTTTCTTTCAGTAGTATCCATGGTGCCACATTGCAGTGCTTATTTTGTTGATGTTGCGCTGAGTTATTTCGGCGCATACCGAACTTATATTCTATTTTTATGTAGCCGAGGGTTTTTCGCTGAATTCTTCTTACTGGAATTGCACATGCCGCGAGTGTCTTGTGTGCTTTACAACTGTTGTTTGATTAACAATCGTGGCTAGTTAGTTTGATTCACATTTCTTAATGAACTGATGTTTTATTTAACTTCAGCGGTTTATTATGAATGATGGTTTGATTTTTGCTTCCTTTTTTTTGTCTGTTCCTTTTTGGGATACGGAGCAAATAAGGCAAGTCATGCTCCTTCGAGTCGTTTGACCCTTTCCTCTGCTCTTATCAAATTCCGAAATTTTAATCAACCATTGTAATTATAAGTTAGGCACCACGTGAGAAGAAGACTAACATGAAATGGTGATGTTTAGTTGATCGTAGTGATGATGCCCTTATTTAAGTACTCTCATTATGCTTTCTTATTTTTACTGTGGTTTTTAAGGCTTACTGGAGCCTCTGCTTGATCCCCATGTTATCTCTCAGGGATTGTCACTACTTAATTTCCTGTTATGTATGAGGTTTCTAATTGAACTATAATACATGGTTTGAAGGATGGCCATTAGAGTGATCCTACATGTTGCCATTTCTTCTAGTTAAGTTAAATTAGTTAAATAATCGATATGATTGTCAATGTAGGATTGTTGTCCATTCTCTTGGTGGATTTCTTTATGTATCAAAAGCTAACATCCCTGTCTACTGTCAATGGAATTTGTTAGTTCTTCATGGTGCATTATACTTGATGACTATTTGTCGTAACAGAAGGGTGGTTTTCCTCTGTCAAATATTGTGCCTTACAGGTTTGACTAATTCCATATGGTCAAGAGCAGACAGAAGGAAAGAGAGTTGAATGAATGAATCAGAAGCATCCTAGACTTTTGGAGACACCACGTAGTGTGGAAATAGCAAATAATTAAGTTGATCAAGGAATGCAGACCTTTTGTTACGAGAAATAATAATCTTCTATGATATGCGTTTGGCGGGTGCTTTATGTTCTTCCATATCTTTGTATACGTTCCTTGAGTCCACAATCAGGTCAGGAAATATGTGGCTCCTAAACCTAGGTGTGGAGTCTACAGGAACCTTCAGCTGGGCTATCTTCAGTTCAAGTATATTTGTGCTTGTTGCACTTGTTCTCTCCATGTATCTGATTTTCGAGCATTTATCTTCCTATAATCAGCCAGAGGTTCAGTCTTCTGCCCTTTTACTTTTTGTTCATATTTAGTTGATCTCCCCTTTCCCCCCTTTGCTATATTTATCTAGTTTGCTTTAATATGGCTATTTCACCCCAGGTTCTTATTTTCCTTCATATGTGTGTTTTTTTTGTTCAGGAGCAGAAGTTTTTGATTGGTCTCATTTTAATGGTTCCTGTTTATGCGCTGGAATCGGTAAGACATTTATTAAATACTATTACTCTTTCTTGGTGTGTTAAATTTATCTAGTTTTTTTAAGGAATATCCGTGTCAGCGTATGTTGTATGCAATGTAAATGTTTTCCATCTTGCAGCATTTTTTTCATTATTTCATTATGAACTATACTTGTGTTGCTCTATCATGGGAGTGCAAGGGATGAATTGTGCATTTTTCCCTTTCATTTTAAAATTCCAGCTTCTTTTGTCTTGTTTAGCTGATGATACAGTTTTTGATAAAGCCTGCTTTGCATTTACTGATTTCAGGCAAAAACGGTTTGTTGTGAGCTACAGCAAACATAAGTATAGGCATATCTGCTTGATGTACTACAGAATAAAATCAGCTCTATAAATTTTTTTATTTATTTTTCCATGAATGACGCATTGTTGACTTCCGATATTTTATTATGCAGTTTTTTTCACTACTTGATTCCAGTGCGGCATTCAACTGTGAAATTATCCGAGATTGCTATGAGGCTTTTGCATTATATTGCTTTGAGAGATACTTGATTGCTTGCTTAGGTATGTCAAGCTGATTGTATGCCCATATGCTTCTCTCTAGTTGCAGCTGTAACTTATCCATGCAAGAAGGCATATATTTTGTGCAAAATTATTTGTAGGTTGATTTGTGTTGCGATTGTCTTACTTTTTGCTCAACTTTATATGCTCATAGGTGGTGAGGACAAGACAATTATGTTCATGGAAAGCATGAGTGTAATGGATTACAACTCTCCTCTACTAAAAGAAGCATATGCATACGGAGTTGTAGAGCATCCATTTCCTTTAAACTGCCTCTTAAGAGATTGGCATCTTGGTCCTGAATTCTATAATGCTGTGAAAATTGGCATTGTGCAATATGTATGTGTGATTTGGAAGATTGAGATATGTAAAACCCCTTCCCCCTCAGACCAGAATTTACCTATCTTTTTCTGATGAATAAAACCTTTATTTCAGATGATACTAAAAATGATTTGTGCATTGCTGGCAATGATCCTCCAGTCTTTCGGGGTTTATGGGGAGGCGAAGTTTGAATGGAAGTATGGGTAAGTTAAGCTAATGTATCAGTTTGTGTATTGATATTGTTGGCTTGTGCATATAGAACATATTTCAAATATACATAGCATTTCGTAATTTCTTGGGATCACCCATTGAAAAGGTCAAATTTTATTTCTACCTTTTCTTTTGATGAGGGTGGGCTATTTGTCATTAGAATTCTTGCAGTCTGATTCTCCTATTTGCTTGTAGGTATCCCTACCTGTCAGTTGTTCTTAATTTTAGCCAGACATGGGCCTTATACTGCCTTGTACAGTTCTATTCTGTTACTAAAGATAAATTGGAGCCAATTAAACCGCTGGCTAAGTTCTTAACTTTCAAGTCAATTGTCTTTCTGACATGGTGGC
Organism: Leucaena leucocephala; assembly: GCA_037074615.1. Classification (NCBI taxonomy): domain Eukaryota; kingdom Viridiplantae; phylum Streptophyta; class Magnoliopsida; order Fabales; family Fabaceae; genus Leucaena; species Leucaena leucocephala. The sequence continues at coordinate 1,303,907 of CM073517.1, read as the reverse complement.
AAGGGCTGGCAGTTGCATTCCTTTTCTCCGTCGGAGCATTTAAAGGTTCGTTGGCTCAGGAGCTGAAAACACGTATACAAGACTACATTATCTGTATAGAGGTAAGCCATTGTGGCACTCTTAAATTTTTTGTTCTCATTTCTATTTCTGCGTCATTAAACTATTTAAATTTTTGAAAGTACTGATGTGTTGTATTATCTATGTTGGTTGTGTTTTGAGCAAGTTTAATGCATTCAGCTTATCTTTGTGAAGAGTCAAGTAATTTTATTTGAGTTTGCTGTTTGAGCTTAAAGTTTTCATTGTGAGCGGCATATGCTATATTGTTTCCAGCCAACTCAGAAGTTTTGGGAAGGCTGTTTTCTTTTAATGGTTTCCCATTGTAAAATTTGTTGGCAGATGGGCATAGCTGCTGTTGTGCACCTTTATGTGTTCCCTGCAGTACCTTACAAAAGGGGGGAGAGGTGTGTCCGTAATGTAGCGGTGATGGATGACTATGCATCGCTAGGGGCATTACCTGACCCTGAGGAGGTTCAAGACTCTGAACGTACAACCAGAATGCGGCTTGGACGACATGAGGAGAGAGAAAGAATGAAATTTACTCACAGTGTTCGTGATGTGGTTGTTGGGAGCGGCGAAATTGTGAGATATGAATATATATATACAGTTTAAACTGAACTTTCTCAGTTACTCGTGTCAAAACTGATCTAGTTTTGTTTTTGGCGTTTTGTCATTATATTCCAGATTGTTGACGACATGAAATACACAGTTTCACACGCGGTAGAACCAGTTGAAAGGGGTATTGCAAAGATAAACAGAACATTCCATGAGATATCAGAGAATGTGAAACGGCATGAGGAGAGGAGGAGAAGTACTAAGGATGATAGCCACCTCGTACCCTTGAGGTCATGGAGAACAGAATTTCCTGAGCTTCAAGATATTCTAGTGGAAGGGAGTATCAGTGACACTGGTTTGCCCAGTGGAAAGAGACGGCCTCCCCAATACAGAGCGTCAACATCTCCGACTTGAATTTCGTTTTTACAGTTCAGGCATATATGAAATTAGAAGACATGCTCAAAATGGATTTTGACGTGATTTTTTTTTAACTACGTCCAGGTGATTTGATAATTTTCCCCCTTCCGCTAAACGGTTCCTTAATTAGCATTAAGTATATAATGGTAAGTCATGGGCCGGCTGATGTACATAGCCTTTTTTTGTAAATTGATTTTATCCTGAAGGTAACGAACAGATGGGAAAGAAAAGAAATGCATATGTAGTAACGTTTATGTCTTTGGAATTTGGACAGATGGATGAAAAGATATAATCAATATATCATCATTATATATATACACGTGTACATCACAGTTCTCTCCGTCACATGAGTAGGAGGTTCTGGTCATATCCTGCTATTTTCAACACACCCCCAAAAAACAAACTTGTTCCTTGCGGGCTTGCGGCTGTATGAGATCCCATGAGGATGCTTCGCAGCAGAGTTTCAGGAGGGGATTCTATTTTCTACATCTCATGTTATATCTGTTTTATTATTTTTCGTTTTTAATATAAATTTATTTAATTATTTTAATTAAATTAAAAAAAATTAGTTTTCTTTAATTATATCTCTCTTTTATTTAACTATTGTTGATATGAATATAGGTAATTTAAAAAAAATAAATAAATATAAAAAATATATTTTATATTTAGAACTAAGATTAATAGGGATATTTTATAACATTATTTTGATTCTCACCTTGATAATGCTCCCGTCCCTCTTCTGGCAAAAAAGAAAAACATAATATATTTCTACCTCACAATGAGTTTGATCAAGAACCAATTGGAGATTGGTCTAAGTGGTAAGCGGCTCAGTATCACTTAAGTGAGGTCTCAGATTCGAGCCTTAGCGTATAAAAAATTTTTGCTGGGAGGCTCACCCACCATAGTTAGGTGCGTGACGTAGGTCGGATCCGGATGTAGTTGGGATAAAGCTCCAGTGAACCGGGTGGATAAAAAAAAATCTGATAAAGACGAGAGATTTTCATTTGGCCGAAAACTCAAAAGATGCTTATAGGGTTTATTTAGCACATAAACTAAAAATAATTGTACTGTTTCTAACTCGTTTTCTAATTTTTACAAAGACTCCTGCCCCACCTTGAGCCTTGTTTCAGTTGTTCGAGTTATTTTCACTACCCCCTCCATTCCTCTCTCCTCCGTAGCAGATCTAGGCCCTTAAGTTCCCGGTCTAGAGTTATTTTTTATAAAAATATTATTAAAACGAAAAAGAATAGTAAATCTGCAATGGAGAGGTCCTGCTCTCCAAATTGAGATTCTACTACGAGGATCCCACTTAAAATGTTCTTGAAGTTATACGTGAATCTCAGTGAAGATATCATCCATCACTCCATTAGTGAATAAAATGATACTATTCTGATCCTAAATATAAGAGATATTTATTTTTTAGAAGAGATTAAAAAAGTTAAATAAATTAATTAAGTATAATTAATTAACTAGTTTAAAAAAATTAAAAATATATAATATGAATTTATTTTGAAGAGTTAGGATTAATTATAATTAATTGATTTATTTAATTTTATTAAAAAATTAATTAGCTATTATATTTAAGATAAAAGGAGTTTTTTTTTTAGGTTGCCCACCCGGTTCACCGGAGCTTTACCCCGACTACATCCGGATCCGACCCGCGTCGCGCACCTGGCTATAGTGGGTGAGTCTCCTAACGGAATTTTTTTGCGTATACCAAGGCTCGAACTCGAGACCTCGCTTAAATAATATTGAGCCGTTTACCACTCGGACTAATCTCAGTTGGTTAATAGTCATCTGGTTTGTGGGCGGGCGGTTTATATTTTTTATTTGGGAAAGATTAAAGCCCATATAGCATGGCTATAACCCATGGGCCTGAGCTACGGGCTTGTTCGAAATGAGATATCCCAGGACCATTTCTCTCTCCACGTGGAGACGTGACCTGCTGACAGCTGTGCCACTGGAAATAAGATAAACTAATGGGGGCAAAAGTGTGAACACATCATGAAAGACTTTAGGGTTTCTATTTGAGCTTTCCGGCCACAATACCCGCGGGAGCTGGTTATCCCTGGCCTCCTCCTCTTATATATAAGAATCATTCTGCTTTTATCCTTAACCCTTGCCAGCAGCTATTCAATTTCTCAGATTCGGCTTTCGCATCCTTAGTCTCCCTTTTTCTGTTTATTTTCATCTATCCTCTTATTTTCACATTAAATGTCGTGGGCGGTGATGAGTACTAGAGAAAGTCATGCACCACTCTGATGATTTTCATCAATCTGTGCTGATAAATTTCTCATACCCATTCAATCTGAGCCCTATTTCTTTTCATATATAGAATAGAATTCTCTGTTTCTTTTGATCTAAGGATTAGCTTGTGTTTTTTAATCTCATCGTTCTGGTTTCGGATGAAAGTGTGATTGATTGGAACCAAGGGATGTGGGTTCCTGTAACCCGAACCATGATGCGGACCGTATAGCTCATGTAGCTTTTGGGGATAAAGCTGGCTCCTGATGGTTCCTTTTTTTTCAAGTTTTATTGTCTTCTTGGTCGTGAAGCAATCGTTTTGCGTTCACCTTCTCAACATCTATTCATTCCCCCATTCTATCCTCTGAATGGGAAAACAGAAGACATCTTTTAGAAAGGAAATGTTTTTGTTTCGACGCATAATTTTGCTGATATTAAGATCATAAATCTGTGAGTAGAAGTTAGTAAATTAAAATTGAAACATTTTTAATACTAATTATGTTGTATTTAATATCTTAGGAAGAACCAACCATTGTGGTGTATATGTCGTGTGGAAAATGATATTTGATGAGTTTTAAGTATTTTAAATTTAAAAAAATAAAAGATTTAAGATATTCTTTTCAAGCTTTTGTTTTTTTTTATTCTTAAAAAAATTTAGTTAAGATGATGAGTATTGATAAAATTTAAAATAAAATTTGAGTACTGAACAATCAAATTTTTTTGAAAAGAAGTTAAGAACACCCAAGCCATGGATCGTTAGTTGAAATTTTCGAAAGGTTGATGGGTGTGCTGTTGCTACTGCTCCTCCTATTAGGAAGACCCATCTCTAGCTCTATTCCTCTTTCTTGATGAAGACTATGAACAATGGCTGTCTCTCTCAGTCCACGTCACTGGTTCTTCCAAGGGCGGTAGGGGCCTTGGAGAGAGAGTTCCACACTTCAGAAGATAATTGATTTGAACAAGTCTCAAGCCCCTCCCGCCCAGACTTTCCCATGTGGGACTAGTAATTTTTAAACTCATCCATCAAAATAATATTAACTTCTTTACCCCAAAACCAGGGCAATCTGCTGATTCGGGACAAAGACCGAAATCGGTTCAATAATTATAAAACCAGCCAAATTGACACGTTACATTCTCGACTTGAATCAGTCTAAGCTAGTAATTGAAAAGAATATAGCTTCAGATATGGGTTTTAGTATTCAGGATTGTTTATTAGAAATTCATTACTTTATAACTCACTCTCATTATTAATACTTCTATCATATTTTTAAAATTTAAAATTCTCTTATTTTGATTTAATTAGAAATAAACATGTCTATGATGTTGACCTAAATTATCTATTCAATTTGTTTTATTACTTGTTTATTCTGAATTAACTCCATTAAATACGTAAGAACTCTGTTTGAAGCAAACTATGGGAACCGCCTTCAACTGTTTTACTCCCGCGTGGCAGTCACTATTTTTCCCTGTGGCTTGAATGACATCAAAAATTGTGAAGAAGTATTTCAGGCTATGTGAAACACATGTAAGAACACTTTGATCACGACAGGAATTCCAACCATTTAAATAAACAAGGGATCAAAAATTGTAGCTATCTGTCGCCTCTCCTATGCCCAAGGGAGAGAGCCAGGGTCAGGAGCTGGTCCACAATATCCGAATAAAGCTTGCATTTCTGGGCAACCATTTGGGTATGGAATTGAGCGATGAAAAGGGTCACGCCGTAGTTTCTTATGATAAAGAGAACTTTGACACCCAAATGTGCCGGTCAGTTATAAAGATGCTTACAGTTATATTTTTGGGATGTTTGCCGGTCAGCTCCCGGAATCGGCGGATACTAAATAGGAGGTTTTCAAAACTGTCACGAGCATGCTCCTCTGCAAGTGCTCTCCATTTCACACCTTCTTCTTTACCTACACAAACAATCAATAGACAGTATTTTAGTGGGAAACTCATCACCTTTATGTTACAAAAAGGAGCGGGAACTTATTAAGTGCCAATATAAATGAACTTAAGTAGCTACGCTGAGCATTCACTGATGTTAAGCATAAACAGGAAAAACGCAATATTTCTTCTTTTTATTCTCCATTTTCTAGTTCCCAGCCATTAACTTCAAAAGTCACCAGAACGACTTTCTATGATCAGGCAAAAATCTGCCAATGGGAGACCATGACGTTGTGATAAGAAGAAGGAACTCACCAAACCATCCTTTGGAATCAGCGACAGCCCAATAACTCTGTGCCTCACTGCGAGGACCAGCATCTTTACGAGTCTCTCCTCCACTAAACGAGCAGAGCCGAGTCATCTTTGGCTGTAATTTCAATCCCCTCTTGTATGTGCGACACAAAAGTGGCAGCTTTACCAGCAATTTTCTGATAAGGTTCCAAATACCAAGATTCCTCCTTCTCAATCTTCCCACAACTACTGCTCGTATAAATAGAATGGCCCGTAACCATTATAAGATTTTGAAGCTTCCGGAACGTATAATCGTCCGAACCCAGATCGAATTTACCATAACTATTCAACGTTCTGTAGTGGTTTCGTATATAGAAAGGATCAGAAGAATTGTGACCCCAAAAGTGTGCAACTTGAAATAGTAATGAAGGCGACTCCCAAATGATTTGATCATTCTGATGGGATGAAGATGCGAGGTTTTCGACTTTCGGGATCGTTTTATGGGTTTTCCGGATTCCAAGTCAAAGTCGCTTTTTGGGTAGGACTTCGGACTCCTGGATCCAAATGAGAAACTATTCATCGTAATTTATGATTTGAAAAAGGAAAGAGTGATCAAACGCATCCGAAAGTAGTATGCAGCCAAGCGTCTGAAGCTCCGCATCTCAATTTTAACTGTAAAGCTGATTCGAGAGTGCAAGACGGAACGCGTATTGAAAGATCTAATCTCGAAACATCAGAGGAATTTGAAGGACTATGACTTGGAAGCTCAAAGCATACTGAGATTCTGACTGAATCGACCAAGATCGAAGTCGAACGAGAGAGAGACTACTCGCATATTTGAATCAGACTCCCTGCGAAAAGTTTCGCAGAGGGTGGTTGTGGGGAGCGGATCCTCTCAGAATCCGCTCCCTCAGAATCCCTCAGAACAGTGCCAGTTCCGCGCCTTCTTACCTTCTCCTCTTATGTTATCTATTTTAAAAAAAAAAACTTTTTTTTTTCAAAATTCATTTTTTTAAAAAATTAAAAATTACACTTTTTCAAAAAATTTCAAAACACTTTTTTAAAATGTTTTTTAAAAACATATTTTTTTTTACAAAAAATGTTTTAAAGGGGAGCCAGCGGAAACACCTTTTTTTTAAAAAAAAAACGTTTTTAAAACAAACAGTTTTTTTAATTTTTTTTTTTACAGATAAGGCAAGAGGGAGGAGGCAAAAGGCTGAACTCACACTGCTCTGAGGGAGCCCGTGGTTGTGGGAAACGCCTCTGCAACCAAGAAACTTGAGATCCAAATTGGCAAATTCTGAGGATCTGCTTTTCAACATTCAATACCCAGAAAAAATTAGGCCCAAAAAAACCCAGGAAAAAGTTATCTCGCATTTCAAAACCCAACATCAACAGAACGAAGGCGAAAATATTCATCCACCACTTCCAGAAGTCTTTTTGGTACAACATTTCCAGAATTATATTTTTGGTACACTTCCAGATTTGCTTATTATTGGTAAGTTTTACTGAAGACAGCAATTTTTTGGATAGCGGCTTTACTCATACAACTTTTGGGCTGGGCCCATCCCTGGAAAGTTCTCGTTTTCTATGAAGATTGAAGAAAGCCCTCACATTTCATCCAATTTTTTTATAAGAATTAGTTGAGGAGTTCAATTTTATTCTAAATATAAAATTTTAATTTATTTTATTTTTTAAATTTATAATTTTTTTAAAAGTATCCTGTTGATTGTACATATTAAGGGATTCCCATCTAAGAGTAGTCACGATGAAATATAATATTTTTAAAAAATTAAATTATATTTATTACAAATAATAAACATAACTAACTTCCTTAATATATTTAAATTAATTATTTAACTCTTATATTAATGACAAGAGATAGTACCATATTCTAGGTTATGACGTGCTAGCTGTTCAATACCTGATAACATAAAATGTGATGTTATCAAATAGTTTCTTTTATTATTATTATATTGTGATGAGTTCGTCCAACTTATTTATAGAAAGTGCCAGTAATTCATTAAAAAAAAAAATCAAAGCTGTTCATTGTAAAGAGATATTATCCTCTAAACAAGTGACGGATTCAAAAGGAGGCAATTAGCTAGGGTGCTTGCCCCTCATGATTCTTGCCACTCTTTGTGAATATTAAATTATTTATAATCTTATTTAAAAAATTGCTGAAATTAATTTTGGCCCGGCAATTTAATTTATTTTAAATTTCAGCCCCTTTATTCGTTAACTGCTTTCCATTGCAGTAGGATCCCACCGAAAGAGCGAGAGAGTGATCGTGGGTATATATGAGATGGGGGTGGAAACTTGATTGACAAATTTTGTAAGGCTCATTCATACACAAACACTAGTACTATTCTGAGAAGGTAGAGGCCAAATGGTGGCCGGAAAAGACATTTTGAAGCAATTGAGAACCAGATTTATTCTGTGTTGGAATCGCTTCAAGGTGGAATATTATTATATATGTACAAAATGTTATGCATTCATCATACAAAGTTGTTCTCTTTTCTTTTGAATAGATCAAGCTAAGTTTACAATAATGCATAACAGAGCTCATTATTCAAGTGATAAACCTAGAGGAGATAATATTATATGCATAACATGAATGGAACTGTGGGTTGGATTCTTCAATCTTTACGTCAAGTGGACTTAAGCTTGTTCAAGTTATAAACTTTCTGCAGACAAATAAGCATGGATTAGCTAGGTATAATCCTATATATGTAGAGGATACGAACAAAGTAATTAATGAATGTTATGTCCCCAAGTAGTACAATATATACAAATATATAATATAGAAGCTTACTAAGATGCAATGGACATCCTGGAGAAAAGGCCCAAGTAAAGAAACCAGTCGCTGCATTCCCTCCTTTAGGGTATCATAATCTTCATCTTTTGGCTTGAGCAGATCTACAAAAGTTTTGCTATCTGGCACTAATTGTAGAGCCACCTGCAATATATAGCAGTAGTATAGCACTTTATGTTATAGTAGCTCGTTAGGATTTTCAACCTCAGAAAGAAACAACAGCAAAAGAATGTTGCTTCATCTGTCACTGATGATGCTAAACGCTCTTAACGTGAAGTTCCAAATGAATGAGAGACACTCGTGAGATCAATATAACTAGATTAAACTTGAGATTAGGTCACCAAAAAAGAAAAAGAGAAAGAAAGCATACTTTGAAAGCAGCAGATGAAATCCATCCATGCCATGGTTTCAGAGTGTTATTATAACACTCTTCCACTACTTCCTCCATATTCTTCCCCCAATCTCCTTCTACGCTCTGCAATAACGCCAACGCGAAATCCAGGGATCTGCTCCGCCAAATGTACATATCATGCGTATGTAATAGCATCAGAATCATATATCATTACAATAATAATTAATCTGATCTAAATATTTCATGGAAAATTACTAAGGTGAGGTAAAAAAACACAAAAAGGGTATGAAAAGGTTTGACCTAGTGAGCCAGAAAAAGGCTTTACTGCAGCTGGGCCCCTTCTTTGCGTTGCCCAGGCTTGCCTCTGTTTTCAATATCTCAACCAAGTTCGAGTTCACGGAGGGATTTGATTCACGCTCCACTTCCAATCTCTGCGATTAATATTGAAAGATGACCAAATGTGCAAGTACATATGACGCTTTAGCTGAAAAACTAACAGTTAATTTAACAGCCCTCGTGCCAAAGAAACGGGGAACACGCAGAACTAATTGGAAAAGCCAAAAATCATGGATCATGAGAGAAGAGTGTGTTTGATCCGTCAGATAAAGATGGAGGAACATGTTAATTAATTAGTATTTGTTAAGACCTTGATGTTTTGAGAAATGTCTTGTCCGAGAACAGCCATGGTTGGCCCTATCTTATCTGCAAGAGAGCATCCATCAATCATGCAAGATGTATTAGGTGTGGCGTTACTTTCATGTTTGAAACTTTGGAACATATAGGGAGAGATAGGTGGTAATCGGTGGACAGTGACAGTAACTCACCCAGAACTTGTAGGACGAGGTAACACACAGATAAAAATGACTCGGTGGAGACGAAGGCCGTATCAGCATTATTATCTGCAGGTTTGGCTATAACTGCCATCGACAGCTCCTCAATGGCGCACCTTATCTCCGACTTCTGCTCCATCTTTCTTATCCCTATCATTCATTTTCCTAATATATATACAGACATACAGCGAGGGCGAGAGAGAGAGAGGGCACTCCTACAATTTTAAAAACGAGCTCTTTCATGTAGTGAGAGTCTTGCGAAGCCACCTATTGAATTGTTTTATAACATCCAATAACATATAGCGTCCTCTCTCTCTCTCTCTCTCTCTCTGTTTAATAATAGTAACAATGTGCCATCACGACCAAAAATCTGGGGAAAAAAAGAAAGAAAATACAATGGGCTATCTGTAGAAACCATTGATGGTGACCTTATATTTGACCTTGGAGTTATCTTTTCTACATATTGTATATGTGTAGATCCTTCTCTCCTCATAAAAAATATCATCTTCATGAGTCTATCTGGTGTAGGTCTCAACACCTGAAATATTCAATACGCTAACAGAATCTAGCCCTTCATCTCAATAAATCTTTCCTTAACCAGTTTGCCTTGTTACGGCCAGGGTGGGTGGCGGGCTATGTCATCAAGTCACATCAAGTCGGTGTCCTGACCTTTTTTTCAATAAAAAATAAATAGTGGAAATTATACAATAATTTTTTTCAGCAGTTGGTATAAATTAAATGGCTATGAAATCATAATTTATATCCTTTTAACAAAATAAAAAAAAATGGGTATATATAATTAATTATTTTTTTATGATGTTTTGTAGAGATAAGGCAAGACATCATGCATGATGTTTGGAACAAATTCAAAATCCGAGCTTACATTCCATTCTGTTGTGTCTCCGGCTTCGTATGTGGCTTGAATGTTCGTATATAGGGGACGGCATGGGTAAGACAATCATCAGAACCAAATGTTATGGATGGCCTCACCACATTCCATACAGCTTCATTCGGTAAATTTCTTGTTTCTTTCCTTGTTTTGTTTTTCTTCATATTGTTATTATTAATGCTTCTAGTTCACATATAACATACGTATTCAAGAGAGACTCACGTGTGGAACAGAATCCAAAACACACAATGACGCCATACCATTGTCCCTAGCTAGCTATGTTGTCATGATTCAACACTCGATCATCACCCCAAAGTTAGAGCCTCTCATGCAATGCCAGAAGAAGAATCCGGAGTAATGCATGATACATTTCGGTGGAGAAAGGCATAAGGAGCATGTGAGAAATGCAGTGGGATGACATGAATGAATGAGATCGAGTGATGTATTCAAGTAGGAGATTAAGGTTGTCTGGGAAACAATGGGGCACCAATGGATAAGCTTCAGAAAGAGAATGGCATTGGAAGACAGAAAGAATTGAGATATTCGAATGCAAGGTTGTTGGAGATGGAGGTTTTGTACTGTTTTGTCGGGGGATCATCTGTCTGACTCCCATTGGACGGCAAGCCACATCCATATGTGTTCCCTCTTCCCTTCTTTTTCTATTCTTGTTTTTCCGTACGCAGGAATCTCTCCATTTAAATATTTCCTTTCTGCCCCTCAATAATGCCATTTATCCATTTTTCTATCATTCTCATCCGGCTACCTGTTCCCCCTGTGACCACGATATTTGTAGCATTTCAAAAATAAAAAATTCACTTGCATCACCCTCCAATGATATCGACTCCAACTCCATCCATTTATTATTTATCGTTATCAATGATCTCTCAGGTCCCTGTTTCTCTCCTTCTTAATAGTAGCAGAAACAAGGGGAAGCCCGGTACTCCTTCCTTCCTTACGAAAAAAATAATAGGACTACTTATCCGGCCAGCACCGTTGCATGAGCAAACATTAAAGGTGTGTTTGGCTCAATAGAAAAAAAAAGAACAGGGATCTTTATATTATTTTATTTAAATTGATTAAAGGGGAGAGATTTTAATTTTTTTTTATTTAGTTTAGGAGAGGATGAGAGAAAAATATTTTTATTTTGACAACTTTATCATCATCAAAATTAATTAAATATAATAATACATAATTAAAATGTTTTGTGGGATAATAGTCACAATACTAAAATATTACAATTTCCCTCCAAATCCCCCCACTTTTGGAAGGGTGTCTGGATGGAAAATTTAAAAAAAAAAATCACCCTTTACAAATTTTCAGAAACCAAACAGAAAATAAATAAAATTCCTCCCCTCCCTTTCCTTTCCCTCCCTCCATTTCAGTCATATCAAACAAACCGTAAGAAGCTGCTCCATAATATACGTATATCACATAAAGAATTGGGGTGGGTGTGTGAACGTCCAAGATTCTATTGGATCTTTTTCCTTAATTTAATTGGCATGATGTGCTGCTGTTCATATGAAGATGCATGCATGGCCAGCTCAAACTATATATCAACATTCACCTAATAAAGTTTGCCTTATTTATATTTATATTGATCTATATTCCTCCACCATTATACAATAAATGTAGAGAATGTAACCACTTGATCAGACTGTCTCAAATAGGAACGATGGGATGAAACACGAATAAATGTCAGAGAGAAAAAGAGCCAAGGGAGATGATGATGAGCTTCGTATACCTAACTATGAGATAGATGCAGGTTCTGTGGGTAACTTTTACTTTTATATCACGCAGTTCTCGGATCGAAATACCAAATCACTGTTAGCTAAGAAGGAAATAATAGTGCTCCCAATGGAAAAAGAGGAAATAATACTTTATTTTTGTCAGGCAGGATATGATTTAGATTACCCAATCGGATTTAAATAACCTCTTCTTCTCCAGTGAGCAAATTTGGTTATGTTGTAATCACCATTGCATAAAACGATAGTTTTAGTTGTGACTCTAAAATTTCTTTACAATGAGGAGGCCACTTATCAATTATTACTTTAACCAATAGCTTATTTATAATCAGCTCACTATTTTTATCATTTTATCTCTCTTGTAAAATATTTTAAAAAAGAAATTTAACTAACATTAGAAAAAGACCTATAATTATATGTAGATAGCAACTTGTGTACTGTATAGATATCAACCTAAAAAATAAATTTTAAATTTTTATCTTAACCTATCTAGGTTTTTTAAGATTGCGACAATTAATTTCAATGTTTAAAAAACATCTGTTATGAATAAAAAAATTAGCATTTAATCTTGGGAAATCCAATCCAGACAAATCATATATAAAAAATTAAAGCTGATTTAAAAAAAAAAAACATTCAAGATTCAGCAACAAGAGTGCAAGAGAAAATGGGCCTACAAACTGGCTACTGTCTTGGGGGACCACGTGCATATTTGTGCTGTTATTGGAGGCAAGACCCGTTTCTTTAGGCTTTTCCAACTCTTTGACTGAACGTAATTTCCTATGCTAGAAAGTGGAAACGTGTTATGAGATACAAGTTAATTAACACACAGCCCAGCCTGAAGTTCGAGGTCCCATCTACCTTTCTTATCTGTTTAAATTTCGGAGTTTATTTAAATGCCACAACGCTGTACGATTTTTTTAACCTATTGTATTTGCTACTTGTGGAAAGATTCCGCGTTTTATCCTTCATTTCTATTTTCTTGGTTTCTTCATATGAATTGAGTTTTGAAGGCTCCCCAACTCAAAATTTTACTTGCAAGAACATTTAGAAATTATCAACTAACAACTTTTTCCATGTAATACTACTTAAACCCACATCCGAGGTACAGTACGCTTATCTGTTACAACGCAATGTCTGACATAGCTCCTTCGAAGTAGGATTCGGAGCATCCACAATTGTTCCTTCAGAGAGAACCAACAACCACGAACATGACCCTGGAGTCTAGAATAGAGTAATCAGATGTTAGCCAAATGACAGAGAAAGGTATTCTCTAGAATTTAAATATACAACAGATAAAGAGACGGAAACTTTAGAATCGGGTTTCTTCTTGGGTGACTGCGAGGCATCTGTCTATTCCTTTCCCCAAAATGGAAAACGGATACCAAGACCAATATGACAAGTAACTTGATTAGGATAAGCTCCAATAATATGGCTTCGCGCCTTCCTTTCCTACCCCAAATGCTGTGTGGGGCTACTTGGCCATGGCATCTCTGGCTCAAAACTCTGCTTTCCTCATGAGCTCCAACAAGAATTTGCAGCCCCAAATTCTGAACAAGAAGACGCATCGTGGCAATTTAGCAGCAAAATTTCAAGGATGGAAACCCACATTTGGCGGTTTGGCTTTAGATGGACAGAAGAGGCAGCAGCAGAAAAGAGAGAAGTGGGAAGCATGGTGTAGCGACGATGGATCGTGCGGTGTCGTCCCTGAGTTCCTGCCACATCCTTCCTTGGACGACATGGTCCAAGATTTCTACGTTGCCTTTCACGAAACAAACACTCAAAGGTTGGAAGAACTGCTGGCGCCTCAATGTGTCTACCTGGATTTGATCTTCTACGGTCCTTATGAAGGCAGAGAGGTTTTGTTCCCCTTCTCTTTCCCTCTTCGTGTGAATCCTACGCTATCTATGTTACGTTCCCAATTCAATGCTCTCTTTCTTTTCCTACAGGACATCATCAAATTTTTGCATGCAGCCAGGGAAGCCATGGGTAAAAACCTCCATGTTTTTATCGAAGACATCAAGACCGAGCATCTTACGGCCACCATGCGATCGCACCTGAGTATATATACCTCATTTTACACTCCCTGATTTTCTCTATGATATTATATAGTGGGAATGGGCTTGGTTAACTGTTGAAAGGATGGACGTTGCAGGGTGGAAAGATTACAAGATACCCTTCACCAGTGCTTTCAGATACTTTACGTTCGAAAAAGATGAAGGAAGACTGGTAATTAGGTATGAGTGCGGCATTCTGTTGATGTTGGATTATATACGTTTGAAACTCGTCCGGATCCGGAGTGTTTAATTATAATTGAGCTTGTTAACTATGCAGCAAGATAACGGGCGTCGAGGAACTTCCAGTAAAACCGGTTGAACTCTCACTGGTATTTTACTTCTTGTTCTTCTCAAGTGTGTTTATAACAAAAAAGCAATTGAACTATCAGTTACATGTATGCATGCTCTATATATCCCTGTTGTGCAGAAACTGTTGAAAGCAATTGGGGGGCTTTTTGATCGCTATCCTCTAGCAGCCGAGAGTATGTGTTATTTGTCGTAATTCCCCCTTATATATAATTATGTTTTTTAATGTTGATAATTCTGTTTGTAATGATGTGTGTGTTCTGTTTTGTGGCAGTGATGCTCAAGGCGTATGGCGCCGAAGAGGGGAAACATACAGACATGCATTTCGATCTTTTCGGACCCAAACGCTGATATATACATCTTGAGTATCCTTGTGGCGTGCCCTCTGCTATTTATATATAGATAGAAAGATATATAGGTAATAGGGATATACGATGATTCGTAGTTCACTTACTTGCCAGCATCCTTGTCGACCTGTATTGAAATAACAATTTATGCCTTATTTTAATAATGGAACAGTCTCATGATATTGAAGTTGAAGCAATTCCATTTCATTTATAGGACAATCCTATTCGTTAAATTTTATGGGGTAATTGGAGACTTAAGATATTGGATCATTGATGATGTCGGAAGAAATTGGAGAGATAAGAACCTTAAAATTTTTGAGAGAAAGAGTAGATGGATTACTCCTATATTCTTAAATATATGACCTAATTGAGTAATTAATATTAATTCTAAATATAAGATATATTTTTTATATTTATTAATATTTTATCAAATTATCTAATTGATACTCTTTCAACAATAATCAAATAAGAGGGGGAAAATAATTATAAGAAATTATTAGGGTGTTTTAGAAAAAGTATATCATATTAACTAACTTATTTAATCTAATTAAATTAGTTAAATAGATATTATATCCGGAATTTATTCTATAACTTTCGTTATAACTAGAATGCTACGTAAACAGAATATCCATACTTCAAGATTAATTTTTTCCTTTCAATTAAATATTTTCCGAATACTAAATTAACGAAAATTCGGCCCCAAACTTTAGTTTCTTTAATGTCTCGTGTACTTTGACAAATAAGTGAAATAACATAAATTTGACAGGAGATTCCCATGAATAAAAATAATATAGAAAAAACAGGCTTAAAATTTTGAGGAGGGTTTGTTAGTTGCAGCTAATCACTGAACCAGGAGAAGTGTTTTTTTTTGTACAAAAAAATTCAGGTAGGTTTGGCACTGATTTTTTACCAAGGTTAGGGCACAACCCCAATGCTCAGAGAGCGCTTACAGGGGACTTACAAGATCACCTACTAAGAGAAGTGCTTTTTTTTTGTTACCCACCCGGTTCCCCGGAGCTTTGCCCCGACTACATCTGAATCTGACCCGCGTCGCGCACCTGGCTATGGTAGGTGAGTCTCCCAACGAAAATTTTGTGCGTACGCCAAGGCTCGAACTAGAGACCTCACTTAAGCGATACCGAGCCGCTTACTACTCGGACTAACCCCTGTTGGTCCAAGAGAAGTGCTTTAAAAAAAGAAGAGGCAGCATCCGATATGGGATATGAGTAAATAGATGACATCATTCTGTTTCCAAATGTCGAGTTATTGTCAATAAGAGTTTGTATAGATGCTAAGGAACGGGCTTGTATCCACAAGGATGTGAGTTCAATTCTCACTGCCGTTGTGAGAGCTCCTTTAGTATGCGATCTCGTAAGTTTTCAATAACCGTTCTTTGAACCTTGTAGCTGTACCCTAATCTTAGTAGGGGACCCGTGTCAAACCCATCTAAACTTTTTTTGTAACCAACCAAAAATGTGAGTTACTAACTAAGCCCATTAAGCCCATTATGGATAACAGTAGCCATATACGAATCATGCAAAAGGTGGATGATTCTTTGAGTAAAGCAGAAAAATGAGCCGCTAACATGTTAGAGGAAAACCTGGAGTGATCCCGGCCATCATATCTTTATGAATTTTTATCTCATCTTCGCATCATGTATATCAAAACTGTTTTCTCCCGTTAAAAAAATGTTTTCCCATCCACATTCTACGTACCTTGGTTCGTGTGCGCCCTATGTTGCATGAAATACAGGAAAAAAATGGTATAGTTCACATTTTTTGTATTATATATATCGATGTATATTCGCATATGCATGGTTTAATTAATCAGAACTGTTACCTACCATGTAGACGTCTATAGTGCTCTTTACTGCTACAGAACAGTTTACCAAAACACTCAATTCTTAAATGACTTGAAAATTCGCCGTATAATTAATGAATTATAATAAGGCAGTACCGCGGTATAGCAGTAGTCAGTAGAATGTAGTATCTCTCTTCTTTCGAGTAAATAGATGAAGAATATATGTATCTCTCAA
Organism: Leucaena leucocephala; assembly: GCA_037074615.1. Lineage (NCBI taxonomy): Eukaryota > Viridiplantae > Streptophyta > Magnoliopsida > Fabales > Fabaceae > Leucaena > Leucaena leucocephala. The sequence goes on along the minus strand of CM073517.1, from coordinate 1,287,092 downwards.
TTTTTCTTTTTATTCTTTTATAAGAGTTAATAGTAAATGGCGATTAAAATCTAATGAGTGTCCTGATCGACGTTGAGAAATTAAGGACATGAAATTAACTAGGCAATGCAATCTCCCCCCATCGCTTGTTAAATTGAAGGAAGCACTGTGGAAGTAATTGGGAATTGATCGTCGTCGTGGAAGGGCATCACCAAGGACATCGAGTACTCCAACTCCTCCGGAAATGCCATCATAGGACTAGGAGGTTGCCAGGCGAACGCCGACGACGTCGTAATATCAGACCAAAGAACATCTTCGACTACTTCATCCGCACCAAACAAGCCCTCCCACTCATGTCCCGAGAACTTCGTCTGAGCTGCCTCTTGCTGAGGAAGCCCCCCTATCAGATCATGATCGCAGTCTGAGACCGGATCGGACGGCCGTCGAGTCTCGTCGTTCTGGGCTTCAGGGCTTTCCTGTGTCCCAGAATTGGACGATCCACTCATGGGCTGGTGATCTTGGTGAGAGGTGGTGTTTTGGTTGAAAAACTTGCCGAACAGGAGGGCCATGTCAACATGGGAGCCACCGTATTCGGGGTCGGAATTAGGTTTGCCGTGAGAACAGGAAATGGCACTGATGGAAAGGCATGAGGTCTGAGGGGAATGGCGAGAGGGTTTAGCAGGGCGGGTCTTACGAGCAGCGCCGCCGATGGGGACGTTGCGGAGAGAGCCGCCTTTGGTCCAGTAGCGGCGACAGGATTTACAGAAGTACCTGGGCTGGGAGAAGCTGTAGTTGTTGAAGTAACAGAACTTGGTGTTGGGGGAGGAACAGCGAGGGCAAGAGGGAGCTCCGCCGGCGTTGGGTTTGAGCCACCCTGAAGACTCCATTACTGCCAATCAAGGGTCGACCTTCTGGAGAGAAGATCAGTTGAGAGTAAATTAGGCATGAGTAAGGGTGGGTGGGGGCACGTAGAGATAGAGTTGAGAGGAAGGCGTTGAAGCGAAGGAAGGTTGGGGTTCATGTTCATGGGCCGTCCTGTTTCATAGGCGCACTGGACTGCCTCTCTGTCTTCTTCATTAATGCCTCATTCTGATTCTCATCAAGTCCAAAAGCCCCTCTCTATGTGGTTATTTATTTATAATTCCCTCGTTACTAATGTGGACGGGGGCTGAAGATTTGATAACCGTGCAATATGCATGCATGTGAATCCCATATAGTCGCCCTACTACATGGTTCCTTTTTTGTTAAAAAAAAAATCCATGTATAAGAAGTCAAACGTATAATTATTATCGACTGTTGGTTTTTCTAGCTATTAGAATAATAGTGTATTGTGTTTAATTATGAGTGGGGGAGGAAGGGTGCATGTATGTATGTACGTATGCGTGTAGAAGTTTGAACGTACAGGTAGCATCAAGTGGGCACGAGGGTCGAGGTATTATCGGAAGCGTGGTTTCCAGGCTATTAGAGGATCCGGATGATGACCTGAGCTGAATCCCACAACTAAGGAATGCTCTCTTCCCCTACAAGCTATATAACCATCATCATCATGCTCTCAACTTGATCTTTACCTTTCATTCGCATCTCTTGTAATATAACGAATGCCTATGGTACTGTGTCTTTCTTTCTTTCTTTTTGGGCCAGGAATAGAGTTATACACGGCGTCTCGTCGTGTATATATTATGTATATTAGCATTAATATCAAATTCTTGGATGCTATGTGCGTAACTTTTTTAAAGTCGGGACAATATATATATATGCTAGTTGGTACGTAACAGCATTTCAACTCAAAACCTCTAAAAATAAAGCCTTCACGAGCTCAATTATCATCAAACCTAAATCTGCCACAAAATGTACAGTACAGTCGCAGTATGATTCATCGGGGGCAGGGTTAGGGTTGTAGACCAGTAAAAGTGTAAAACTGAGCTGAATTGACTATAATAAGCCTTTTTAATAAACAAATTGGGTTGGGATTATAGACTTGAAAAAAGCACCGAGTTTGTGGAAAAGGCACGTGGGCGTGCGGGAGTGGAGGCACATGACCCCGTGCTCTTTTTATTTTATATGCGCGACTGATCATAAGCATAATCATATCATATCTTCCTTCCTCTCCTCTCCTCTCCTCTCCTCTCCCTCCTCCGCTGCTCACTATATTTTAATTATTGCTAGCAAATGCCTACACTTCCTATATCCTTTGTTATCTTCAATTCCTTCCTCCTACCAACAAATGCAAATAAATAAAATCACTAGTACATGGTTCTTCTCCTTCTACTCATTTTTAATTTCAACACGACTATTTTCTTTAAAAAATGATTACGACAATTCATGAATTAAGGAGCCATATCCATCGCGTATCCTTATTCGTCGGATCGGATTAGCAGGTTAGCTTTTCTTAAGAAAACAAAGTTTATCACATTCTTTCTGTATTAGTGTTAGGGATTCAAAATCTGCCTTATCTTTGTTGAGTGGGCGGACCGAAAGCCTTCGCCGTGATCGAATGGGATGATCAGGATGTCTCAGATTTTATATGCATGGTTTTCAAGGGACAGTACTCAAGAACTATCCAGATCCCTAGGCTGGGTTCTTTTCCCAATTCCTTGTTATTATTGTTGTTTTTCTTAATGGACTCGTGGTTCTAATATATTTGCATGTGTGTACACTTCATATATGGGATCTATCCATTGTTCATTCGTACTGAAAAGTATCATTTAATTAAATAAAATTCATTTATACAACTATATATAAGATCCACTATATCACTAGATCAAATTCTAGCTTTAGGACTTAATTGTGGGTGCTTTACTGAAAACATTTTATGAATCATATGGACTCAAAACTAATAGACTCTTCTAATTATAAATATAATAAATATTTAACTAATTTAATTAAATAAAAAATTAGTTATTAAAATATATTTTTCTTACAACACCATAATCATATTCTTTAACTGCTTCATTCATTCTCTTTCTTGATTATTATTTAGAATATATCAGTAGGGATAATTTGAGAAACAAATATTATATTTATAATTAAAATTAACTCCCTAGTCATATTTTTTTATTTCTTATAAGCGGTGCCATGTTGTGTATCGTTGGCTAATTTATAATTATATATCTCTGTGTCTCTTATAAAATTATTATCTCCTGTCCTTATTATGAGTCATATGAGAAAAAATTAGTCATAAATATCTATTTAGTTCCCATTGGAAATAAAAAAAGAAGAGGGGAAAGTGAGAATGTCTTGTAAATGTAAATGTAAAGAGAGACAAAATTTTAATAAAGGCAAATTTAAAAAATCTTATCATATCTTTTAGTACATGGGAATGGGTTACAAAACAACTTATGACAAAAGCGGTATTCCTAAACTAATAAATAGGGAAAACTCATTCTACTGGTTGTTCAAATATTGTTTCAACTATTCCTTTTGGGTTTGTCATTGTTTTTTCCCCTGCTTCTCTTCTTTTAATATTGGACAACTTGAGTATTTATCGGCCTTCATCGTAAAATAATTTTTACCTGACATTTTGTATTGCACGAAGATGAATATATATAGACATACAGGTATATATATAATGGGATGCCATTAATTTTGTATTAAAATTAATTTAACGGGGATGAAGAATAAGCAAGAGATGGCCAATATGTTAGAAATAGTTAATGAAATAACGTATCACTATTTTTTTATATAACTATTTGGCAACAACATTATAAAGGAGATTAACTTTGGAGCCACAGTATCTTAAATTAATTAGATGGGTCAGGGGGTCCTCGATCGGTTGGGGAACGGGGGAAGGGTTGACCTCGCGTTTCCAGACCTCAGACCCTACCTCCTGACATGGGCTTTGACTCGGTCCATCAAGAATTTTATCAGTCTAGTGGCAGTGTCATTAAAGGAAATTACATATTGTTATATAATTGATTTTAAACAATATGAATGAATTAAATAGAATTTAATCTATCATTTATTAGCAATATACATTTCATTTGCAATAGTGACACAATCCACAAGTTACAAGTGTTGTAGAGCAGCACTCATCCTTTGAGAGCACTAAAAAATGTGTTTATTATTATTTCATGTCGTCCTTAATATAAAAATTAGTTAAAAAATCATAAATATAATATTATAATATATTTTATTTTTTAAATTTATATTTTTTTTAACATATCCCTATTAGTTACACACATGAAAGAGTTTCTATCATAGGATAGTCATGATAGACGATCAAATTAAAAGTGGTATTTTAAAAAAATTAAATCATATTTATTATAAATAACTAACATAACTAACTTATTTAATTTATTCAAAATAGTTATTTAGTTTTTATAGTAAATACAGGGATAATATTATTTTTCATGTGAGGAAACATGTCTGAGTTGATTGGAAGACGAGTAGTGAATGTGTTTGCTAGTGGAAAATGTCTTTGGATGCCAAAGTCACTTGGTTGCGTTGCTTCGCCGAGTCAAGGCTCCTTTAGGTCCATTGACCCATTCCAGCTTACTTTTCTCTGCTAGCTTTTAATTTGCTATGTACACAAAGCTCTTCTTTCACCCCAATGAAGATCAAACAGAAATAACACACAAACCCTTATCATTAAACAGCGCAACTACATGCATAAAGGTTAGCTGAGATTAATTGAGACACATTTCGTGCATGGAATCCATAACATCCGTACATGCCAACTCGAATCTATGTCTTTCATTTCTCAAGTCCCAAACATGGTTTTTATCAACAATACAAGGAAGTTCAATTTTATTGATACTTCGTTAATTTTTCACGTCCCATGTATAATTTTTCAACAATATTGTTAGTTGTTCATTTCCGTAAGGGATAATCTGAACCCGAAAACAAAGAAAAGAAGAAGAAGAAGCATTTCAATACATGCAAGGAAATTTTCTTTAAAAAAGTAGATAGCTTTATAGCAAATGTTCGATCGAGAAGTTACTAGAAACATTTGACTTAGAAGCTCATATATATATTATAATAACATAAAGCAGATTCCACGAACTAGTTGGTGCTCCGATCCTTTACCCCCCTCATGCATAAGACAGAGTCATATAATTTTTTTTTGGTGTATGCGGAGCCTTGTCTGATGTAGGGGTGGTAATGCGGGCCAACCCGCCGAAAACGGGTTGGCCCGCCGCGGGTTGGGGGGGAGGCGGGCCGGTTAAAACCGGCCCGCCTCCAGGCGGGTTGGAGAAACCCCAACCCGAGACCGCCATGGCGGGTTGGCGGGCTAGCCCGCCAACCCGCCAGCTTTTTTTTTTTTTTTTTTAATTTTTTATATATAATTTTTAAATTTTTTTTCAACTTTTTTTTAAAAAAAAATTACATATGTCAATATTAATTAAATTCGAATCATGTCTTAAGTCGTCAAAATATTTATTTAGTCAATTTTGTTACTATCTATAGATAAATCTATCACAAAAAAAATTATAATAAAATAAAATAAATATATATAAAGAAAGAAATGACTCAATGAGATAAAGTTAATATAAATTAAGTATAATATCTCTTGTTTAACTAAGGCTCTCAAATTAGTAAGGTATAAATGTGTAATATAAATAATAAAAAAATTAAAAAAAAAAGTAAAAAAAAAAAAAAAAAAAAAGCGGGCTAACCCGCCAACCCGGCGGGTTAGCCCGCCGCGGGTGCGGGTCAAAAAGACCCGCATCAATGTGGGTTGCAATTTTTGCAACCCAACCCGCCAGTTTTTGGCGGGTTGGCGGGTTGGGCCCGCGGGCCCAACCCAAATTACCAGCCCTAGTCTGATGACATCTTTAGTTACAGTAATTAAATATTTAATTAACACAAAAAACAAAGTCAACTTAAGCATCTCATTAGAATCAATCAGTATATATATGAATATATCTGAACGCGTCAGTTGGTTCAGTTAATTAATTGACACTTTCAAGGAGAGCTGGTCGCCTGAGACGTACGAGCAAAGAAGGGCGTCAAAAGAGCTTGAAATAACCGAAATTTGACACCTTATCATGTGGCAAACGATAACTGACGGCACTAAATATACACATGTATTGACCATTACTAACCACTATTATTGCTGCCACATTCATAATATGAATGGATAAAAAAAGAGGGTTTTGCTGAGAAATATGTTGGAGCCTGTGAATTGGTACGTATAAGTTCGTTTTGGAGGGTCTATACTAAAGAGATAATATATGCGCCGCCAATTGCGACTGGACAAGCAGGGGTATGCATAATATATAGTGCTTACAAGTTAGAAGTTGTAAAGTGATGGGATACTATTAATTGTAGACAAAGACATCATATCTAACAAATCCATCATGCAAGTCATCAGTGCCACTTGCTATTGACAAAACTCTGGCATTATCTCTTCTCTTCCATCTAGCAATCACTGTGCTAATGCATATATGAATGCAAAACCTACCCTACAAAGCAAGGCTTTTGAAATCTTCATCAATCTTCAAATATACTGCATCTTCATAGTATTATCCCACTAATTCCCTTCCCTAGTTAAACAAGCCAATTTACGCTCCAATCAACCCACTGCTTAATATCCACAAACCCTCTATTTGGATATTGTCCTACGCTTTGGCCTCTGCGTACATGAATTCCTAGTCTCCTCTTCCTAATTGTATCCAAAACTTCCCGTACTCTTGCCGTATTGGCTTTGAGTCGCAAGAAAGAAAGCGAATCTAGGAGAGAATACCCGAACCTTAATTAAGAAAAAACGTGCTACAAAAACAAACTGTAGTTTTAGGATACTTCCACTACTGTTAATTAAAATCACTGCTTTGTCTTTATTGCGCCGCATCTTTTGCATGTCATTCAGAGATCCTAGCCACATATATGTGTCAACTGTCAACTTGTTAATAAACTTATCAGTTATATCTCTATATTCCAACTTCATAAAACGTGCTTACTTCTCCATCCCACCTCGTTCCTTCTGTATGCCCTTCTGATGACATGGCACTGTTGGACCCTTTCCAACTCTCCACAACCACCCCGATAATATAGAAAGGAACCCCCCCCCCCAAAAAAAAATAAAATAAAATAGGGAATAGACACATTCAGAGCACCATAACATCACGAAACCGGCCTTGGTACAAATAATCCCTTTAAAAAATTACCTTTTGAAGAAGACAATTTTTACTAACAAATGTATTAGGTATTAAATTAATCTCCCTTCATTGTTGACCAGCTCTCTTCCTAGGTTTGATGCGAGCTCTTATATATATTTTCCCGATCAGTCCGAATTAAAATAATTACACCGAATTTTATCATCTTCGGCTTCTCCACCAATCCTCCTCGTTTTCTTCCTCTTACGTGCTCTTCTATTTTATGCTTTGATTACAGCAACAATTCAATCATATTCATAGCTGCCAACAGAATGGAGTTCCCGGACATTACGACATGGAAATCACCAAGAAGGGAACTGCAAGGCCCTCGTCCCGCGCCTCTGAGGATACACAAAGATTCCCACACGATCAAGAAACCACCGTTGGCGCCGCAGCCGCAACCTCCTCCGCGCCAGCCTGTCATCATCTACACTGTCTCTCCCAAAGTAATCCACACCACGCCGGGCGACTTCATGAGTCTCGTTCAACGCCTAACTGGCACTTCTTCTTCGTCTTCTTCCTCCACTACGAGGTCAAACGATCCTTTCAACCGTAATAATGGCGATATGGTATCGCCGGCGGCTCGATTCGCCGCTATAGAGAAAGCTAGGTCACCCCAGCCGAAGAAAGTACTGGTACAGCATCAGAGTGGGGAAGCTGGTGGTTACGGGGAAGGGATTGTGGAGATGGGCGATGCGATTGAGCGGCCCAATAGTGCGTTTCCTGGGATTTTGTCGCCGGGACCGGCTGCACTGTCTCCAATTCCCGCTAGCTTCTTCTCGCCGCCGTCAACGGTGGATCCAGCCGTGGGTATCTTCCTTCATGATTTGAGCCCAGCCCTTCACCGGAGTTTTATGGAGGGTAGTTTCGTGCCTAGCCCTTCATACTTTGTTTCACCACTTACTCCTTCTATCGACTTATTCAATAATTTCTTTGATTCATGAGTTTCTTAGTTTTCATCGTTACGTCTGAGAGTATTGTTTCATAAGGAGAAGTCCCAGTTTACCCTATTGTGGTTTCAGACGACGGGGGAAGGGACAACAGAACAACTAATCAGAATAAAGAAAATTGTTATTCTTTTGGTGGGGAGCTAGTTAGAAATTTCTTATTGTATTTATTATTTCAATTTTATGAATTTTAATTACTAGTCATAAATTTGCGGGCCATCTATGTAGCCTAAAAATCCCATTGTGTATATTTCAGTGTTTGACTCTCCGATGCATTTACCCAGTATTCCCGTCGTCCTTAAGTCTATGCATCAAAATCAAGCTCGTAGATATATCTTTATATATATGCATCACATCAGCATGAAGTATGTATGATGTCATTAACGAAGGATGCATATAGAAAAGAAAAGAGTTCCAGTGAATATTCAATTTACAAAGCATAACCTTGGATAATGGAACTACCCATCCACCACCCTGCTATAAAACTCTCTTAATTCTGTCAAGGCTTCAAAACTGTGAAGAGGGCGCATTTTTTTTCTCCATCCGGTTCATCAAAATTTTATTTCGACTATATCCAGATCCGACCCGCGTCGCACATTTAGCTATGGTAGATGAACCTCTCAACTGGGATTTTCTGTATACACTAAGACTCGAACTCGAGACTTCGCTTAAATGATACCGAGCCGTTTATCACTCGGACCAACCTCCGTTAATATGGGCGCGTATTATTAATTCATTAATATTTATCATTAGAAAAAGTATGGGCCATGCGAATCCCCAACTAATATAGTTGGGGGGAAATTAGCTGGGGGATTAGAGATCAGGTCGGCAATATATGGTGGCTTTTCTATTTAATTATATATAGTACGTGTTTCACTATTAGTTAATTAATTTACATGAATATTTCCCATTGATGCTTTTTTAGTCTATGAAATGGATTCAATTTTATGAGTCCATTTTAGCAAGAGGGAGGGTGAGAGCTGAGGATTGAGAGGGGAGAGATGGGTGGGAGATGAGAGAGAAATAGGTGGTGGGACCCACAAGGTATAATGAAATGAATGGAGGTTTTGGGGTATTTAAGAGAGATGGTCCTTTTGCGCCTTTCTTATAACTTTTGCGAATTATTTTACCCCTAACAAAACTTAACGCTGCCAAATATTTTTAATATATAATTTTGTTGTTAAAATTATTCATTTGCCCTTTATTTTCTATTCCATCCTAAATTATTCGCCCCACTCATTCGGAGAAACATACTCCTATTTATTTCCTAACACAACATCCTTGAAGAAGGATCTTTTCTTATTAATTTCCTTATGGTTCGCGCAATGATAGCGGCTCCCAATAATATTTATCCATTGTACGCAAAAAAAATATTTATCCAAAAAAGGATTGTAAGAAAAAAGCACAAAATATTGTTTAATAAATACTAGTCGTGATGATTTTTCTTTTTACATCGGCACCGCCTCCCCGGTACTGAAAGCCAAACATCAACCGACATCGGGTGGTCCCGCTTGGTTATTCCTCCAGTAAGTCTTCCCTCTCTCACTTGCATCTCACCCGCCATCCCTCTTTACCAAAATTGAATCAATTTTGTAATATTTGGATCTGTTTCACAGTTCGGAGGCATCTCAGACTTCAATGCAGAGCAAGGTATCGAGCTACAGGCTTTCCACCATGGCCTCTCGGTCCCGGATGCCGACTCTTCTTATCTCCATGTTTGCCATTTTTGCTTCTTTCTACGTCGCTGGAAGGTTCTTTTTTCTATTCTTCTTCCGCAGTTCTCATGCTATCGTTTTAAGGGAATTCTAAATTTTTTTCTTTCGTACTTCCATTCTGCCTTGTTTTCCCCTCCTGCGCTGATGGAATCAGGTTATGGCAGGACGCAGAGAACAGGGTGTATCTGATTAGAGAACTCGACAGCATAACTGGGCAGGTGACTATTCTTCTATCCTTATCTATATGGCTGATGGCGTATACGTTTTGTTTCTAGTGCATTGTGGGCCTCATCACTAATGGAGTTACTGATAACAAAACTCTCTCTCAGTGCGCGCTTGCGCGCTCTTTTTAATGGGAGATATAGGTCTTGCGGTTCCTGACTTTGATAATTCTTCATAGATTGTTAGTTTTGTAATAATTTTGTTTGTTTGGATTTCAACGCAGACGAATTCCAGTGAGGAACTTATCATAGTTTCACAGTAAATTAATAAACGAGCCGAATGTTGTTACCAACGCGTTCCCATGAATGATAGGCATAATTTCATGATATGAGGAATGCATTTAGATTACGGAACGTGCTTGTATTTAGGACGTGATATTATCATGAGTTAGAGAATTATTTGATTACGGGCACATTAAGGACTCTCATTTTGTAGTAATTCATCTGTATGGTTTATGGAATTTTTTTTTAATAGGAATCTCTGCTTCTTTCTAAGCTAACCAGAGGGTTTTTATTTTTCATTCTAGGGGCAATCTGCTATAGCGGTGGATGATACATTGAAAATCATAGCCTGCAGGTAAGTTAATTTTGGAAAAGCATTCTTGATTGCTATATGAGTTGAGTAATGATTTCTGTAGGTAAGTTTCTCAACTTTTTTCAACATCTTGATTTGAAATCATATGATTGCAAGGGAACAACATAAGAAGCTTGATTCCCTTGAGATGGAACTTGCTGCAGCCAGACAAGAAGGCTTTGCTTCAAAGCGTTTGACTGAGACTAATGGGACTTACACTATGAGAGGGCCCTTATTAGTGATTGGCATAATCACAAGGTTTGGCCGGCAGAACAATAGAGATGCAATCCGTAAGGCATGGATGGGAACTGGTAGAGATATCACTCCTCCCATCTGATGCTGTGCTCTCTTTTGCTTGGTGTTTTAAATTGGTGACCATCCTTTTGAACAACTCTGTAATGAGTTTATCTAGTGATGTAGTCTGAACCTATTCTAGTTGTCTACATCTCTCTCCAAAATGAAGAAAACTAGTTTCAGATGCTGTGTAACGAACTGAAGTAATATAGTAAAGCATGAATTTTGAAACTAAGATGTTATTATATCATGTGCTGCTAGTAGAACTCGCAGCACAATTTGTGATTGTGCCTGTACACCCCTCAGTCTTTTGGAAATATTGCCTTTTAGAGTAAACACAATTTGTTCATATATATATATATATATATATATATATATGTATACCCCTGATATTGTGCATTTTATATATGAACTGACTGTTCAAATCAAGGGACTATAGTGTATTGTACATCGTTTTCATGAATTTTGGTCTCCTTTATATTGTGATTTTAGAAAGAAAAATCACGTATTCTCTTATTATTATCAATGATGACTCGTGAAGATTCTACCACTCTGTTTTATAAGTTATAGTGCTTTGTGCTTTTTATCTTTTATTGTATTCATAGTTATTTTGATGGTTTGTGAAGTATGTAGCTTTTGGTACAACTGAGGGTTTATTTAAAGATTTCTTATGTTTAGGTCACAGCTTGTCACACTAAAACTTTAGTTCAAAGAGATTTATATTTTAGAGCATTACCGATGCAGGTGCAGCTTTGAAGAAAATGGAGGATAATAAGGGCATTATTTCACGATTTGTTATTGGAAGAAGGTACAAATACTTTCAAGCTAATTTCTTTGTTTTTGTAGTTCAACTGGAACCCTTATGAAATTTTGCAACTCTCCAGTGCTAATCGCAGGGATGGTCTGGATAGAGACATTGGTCGTGAAAATAGGCAGACTAATGATTTCTTGATCCTTGTATGTATAATATATTTCAAGGATTTTATTTTAGTTATATGCTTTGCATTTTTATACTATATTAGAAATATAATGAAACTCAGGGGATACAGTTCTCTAAATATGGCATTGCTTTCCTCATGTCCTAATGAATGTCTCCTTTGAGATTCGACATTCAAGAGCACAATTTTCAGATACTAAATAATGCACATGAGTATGCAAAAAACCTTTATTTCACCGAAGAATGCTGTTACAAGCACATTATTCACTAGTTGTGCTAGTCAAGGTTAGACCAAACAGCTTTAGAAAAACTTTTATTTCAGCCATTATTGTGTTTTCACAATTAATTATTAATTGTTGATCTGAGCATTCTGTTCTTCTATACTTCTGTTGTATGACCCATTAGGTTGAAGATCACTCCTTTTGGATTAAGGCGTGAAAGTCAATATTTCAATCTATGTCTGATTTGATCATCAAATCAATCTTTCATTTGTTGAGCATAAGATTGGTTTTGACCACGGACATTTTTGCTTCTAAAAATAGTGCTTTATGTTGACTTTAGACATTATTCATGTAGATGCCAGATGTGATAGAATACTTTAGCAGTGGCAATTGCATAGCCTGCTTAAGGCTAATAATGTCTGTTTTATACACCATGGCTTCTTGTGAGAAGAACACAAGGTTCCGCAGCATAAGCTGGTTCACTGATGATCTCTTACGTCCACGTTAACAGGAAAACCATGTGGAGGCTAATGAGGAACTCCCAAAGAAGGCTAAGTTGTTCTTTGCTCTTGCTGCAGACAAATGGGAAGCTGAGTTTTATGCCAAAGTCAATGATGATGTTTATGTAAATATTGGTTAGTTTTTATTTGAAAAAGAAGTAATAGTTACTCTAATGCTAATTTTCTGATGTTTTAGCTTAATATAGGTGATTATTTAGGGTATTTCACTGTGGATATTTAGAATGAACTCTCCTAATTAGGGAACTTTATGGCCAAATCATTCTATACATTAGGTCAATTGACTCTAACGTGGCAAAGCCTCATGTAAACTATTTGGTCTCTCCTTCAGGGGTCAGGTTGTACTGTATTTATGGCATTGTCTCTTACATTTAGTTATTAGTCATTAACTTGAACTATGCCTTGCAAGAAATATTGCTTTCTTTCCAGAAGGAACAGTCAGTTATATACTTAATTTTTTTTCCTTTTGGCTATGTGAAAATTTTTGTCTACTTGTCTAACTTAACCCCTTATGGATGTCTATATATGTAGCTTACCTGTTTCTTTTCCCACAGATGCATTGGTAGCTACCCTTGCAACTCATGTAGATAAACCTCGTGTTTACATAGGGTGTATGAAGTCGGGCGAAGTATTCTCCGAACCGTGAGGCCCTTGTGAATCTTGCTGTTTAAAATGTTGTGCAATTATGAATAAGACGTTCTATGGTTCTCTTATCACACTGCCTGTGAATCATGCAGGAATCATAAATGGTATGAACCAGAATGGTGGAAATTTGGGGACAAAAAATCGTAAGTTGAACCACCAGTAATTTCATATTAATCTACTACTCTGGATTCATTGTTGGACACCAAGTTTTATAAATAACTTAATTCCATCCATTCACCAACTCAAATTGATCCTTAAATTTCTGGCCGACAGATATTTTCGTCATGCGTCAGGAGAGATGTATGTCATATCTCGTGCTTTGGCTAAATTCATATCAATTAACAGGTCAGATTCATTCTTCTTTGCTGCATCAATTGTATCAGTTACTGCTTTTACAACACAAGCTTGAATCTATTTCTTGAATTGGCAGATCAATTCTTCGTACATACGCGCATGATGATGTTAGTGCTGGGTCCTGGTTTATTGGGCTTGATGCGAAGCATGTTGATGAGGGAAAGTTTTGTTGCTCATCTTGGTCATCAGGTTCTCTCTAATTTGAGCTTATGAAGTTGATAGCGTAACTGAATATTTAAGAATCACTTATTGATGTATCTCCGTGCAACATATTCGTCTTTCAGGAGCAATTTGTGCGGGGGTCTGAATTGATTGATTGTTTATCCCCTTGGAGTAATACAGATTGGAAATGTATACTCGCACATTATTAGGAGTTTTGATAATTCTCAGATTTTAAGTCCATCTGAAAAATAGTTAGCGGATTGTTGAATTAGAAGTTCCTCAGGCATTGATTACTAATAGTATGCAATACAGTGCAGTTGCTGAAGTTCAGCTTTCCTCCAGTGAGTTGGTTTCTTTTGTCCTTTCATTCGTTGACGGTCAAGAACATCCCCATTTTCGTTAACAAAGGTATTGAATAGAGTGCTGTGTTGGCGGACCATGTCTTGGTTTTAAAGCGTTATACCAGACATTTTTACATCGAATGGAGTTTCGTAAATATGCTTTGTATTCTAAAAATGCACTGTAAATGCTCACAAATTTGAGATGTTCGAGGGCTATAAATGCTTACAATGTTTTTGGGCCAAAAGAAACTCAGTAGGATACAGCAAAAATTTCACAATATTTCTGGATGCAAAAGAGCTTTAATAATTACTAGTACTTGAAAGAACAATAACAACTAAAGCCACCGAAGTGAGGAGATTATAAGTCGGACAATCATGAATAAAATAATTTAATTTTCAAAACATCCTGAATTTGCAGAGGGGTTGGCTCGAGAGCTGGTAAAACCAAAGATTGAGCAACTTGGCATCCTCTGGCGATTCATCCTTTTTCTCGTTCCACTAATCAAAAGTTTTATTTTTTGGAATAATATATTTTTCCTTTTGATGTAGGAAGATCAGCTTTAAGCTCAGACAAATTAAAAAAAAAAAAGAAAAATCAAATTGAGAGTATAATTGACAATGGCAGATTCCCAGCTTCCGCCGTCAGGATATAAAACGGACAAAGGCAGATGGTCCTCGTGTTTCTATATTTGAATGTTATCTATCGTCATTTTGCAAAATCAGTTTATCTATCACTAAACCTAAACGATACCTACAACAAATATCTTTCAGGATTATCACGATGAACCACCAAGTAAATATTACAGGGCCTTGTCCGTATTATTTTCATGCATAACCAAGGCATCAGCAACCTCGCTAGATGAAAACCCATTTCACGCAGGATGGTGTAGCCATTCACAAATTCCCGAACCTTCAAATGAACAACGCATTCGTTAGATTAGCCATTCACAATGCATTCATTACGTCTACCATTAAGAATTCAAGAATATCAATCGAGGGAAGATTTTAAGATAACCCTTAGAATTCATGGGTAATAGCAGTCCATGACACCCTCTTCTGACGATAGCAGAAGAAAATGTGGCAGTGCTAGAGGAAGGTGATCAGGTTTGCAAGAAGTTGGTTAATAGGGAAGTTAGATGGGGAAGATAATCAGAGTTAAACATTCCCCCTTCTCCCTCTCAGCACAGAGAGGGAGAAGAGGTCAGATGAAGAAGATAATCAGATCAAACAGGGGGAAAAATTTTCAGGCTACTGAACTGACAACTTTTGAATCTTCTTGAGGACTACAAATTCATTAGAGTTAGTTCAGTGTAATATTTTGCAGGAAAAAATTTTAGCAGTAAAGGAAGAACCATGTGAATATTGTGTGCACAAACGATTCATTATTTAATCAGTAAAGTTAGTGCAAGGAGCAAGATTTTTGTTGCACGACGTTCTTCAGAAACATTCAGTCATTAATTTCAGTTATGCTACTGTTTGAACACAAACTTTGAACATATCCCTAAAGAGATGCAGGGATCAAGCCCATACCTTGGTTGGATTATCACCATAATTTGAAACAGCAATGGGGACAGCTTCTCGGCTAAGCGCCAAGGAAATATATTTGCTCACGATGGGATTTGAACCAGGAATCTGCAAGAAAATACTACACATTTCACACCCTTGGAAGATATATTCATAGGTCATAATTGCCAAAGGATTTCTAAAGATAAATCATTCAGATATAGACTTATAGCCTTTACATGCATCCCAGAAAAAATTGAAATAAAAAACCATTATGAACAGAGGAAGCAATAGAAAAAGTCGGAACATACCACTGGTGATGCTGATTCAGCACCTTTAGTTGGAAGATTTTCAACCTCAAAACTGCTCCAGTTTGGGTTTTCCTTCTCAGCTTCAGTCAAAATTTTTCTTTCTAATACAAAATCAAATTGGAAGTTACTCCATGGAAGATCTCCAGCATGCAGTGATAAATGAGGCTACAAAATTCGGGAAAGCACTGAAAAGTCATGCTAAAAGATCAAAATATCCCCAAGTAATTTATGCATAGCTTGAGCACTTTCTCATGCATGGTAGAGGACAAGTAATTTAAATTTGAAATTTACATGCCCAGGAGGACTATGCAAGAATTTCTCTATTCACAATTTTCTCTTGTTTTTTGCCCATTGTTATAATGTTATTAATCGAATTTAAAATTAGCAAAGTTTAAACTTTCTCTTTTGTTAAAATCTTAAATTTTTTACTATGGAGAATTACTTTTATGTTTAAGCATGTCATCAATAAAAAATTACCCAAATCCCAGTTATCAACTAAAATCTCTCGATTTTTTAAAATTTGTAATTTATTTAATATGTACTTTTTTATTTATAAGAGAAATCATATAACATTTTTCACTATAAAAATTAGGCCTCCACTTTAAAAATTGTTGTTTTCATAAGTTGGTATGAATGATAGGGATTCTCATTCCTTAATTAAACAGTTGAGATTCCATTTTTAACTTTTATGTATGGAGCAAATTTATATGGAAGGATACTCTTACAATTAGTCCCAGAAACAAATTTTATTTTCAAATTTTGTAATAAGAAAATAAAAAATAGTCTATCAAATTTTTTATCAAATGAAATATTGTAACTTGGCTTAAATTGACTTTTAAAAAACCCAGGTTCCTGCATCAGGCAGCTGGTCGCTGTCGTTCTTGTTGCCCAAAATTAGCAGTTAATCGAATTTACATCATTAACATGTTAATATACATCAAGATCTACAACTGTGAAGAAAGAATACATGCCTCAGCTTGATCCAAGGATAACATATTTTCACAAGGAAGTGAAAGACGCATGATCCCCACAATTACAATCCAAATATGGGATCATTTGCGCCAAAAATAGCAGAACTGAACTGTCTGGTATTCAGATCACTCGCATCCAAGGCAGGGCCAAAACGATCGAGCCACTGAGTTGGACTTGTATTTTCACTCTCCTCTACCCACTCTGAAGTCATATCAATATCATCAAATTGAAGCGGATCAGCTTCTGAAGACTTGGCTTTCATTTGTCTGGCCAACTTGAGATTGTAATTTATATAGATAAGGTCATTCAACGTTTCTCTATCAAGCTTATTTCGTTTCTCCGAGTGAATTTGCTGGAATGTACTCCAGTGCCGCTGAAAAGAGAACGTGCTACAGACTTGACTTAATATTCTAATGCCCGCTCGTTGCAACCCAGGGGCAGAGTCACCATATTGTTCCCACCAAAGCCCTGCAATAAATACAACATGACCATGTTGATTATCTAATCCTCAATAGAGTAGCATTGGCAGATTTGCAGGTATAGCAATTGCATGAGATGTTCAAACTTACATGGTGAAACTGTAGTTCTTGCCTCCTTTGCTAGGCTACAATCAAACATCCCATGGGCCTTTGTAAAGGTATAGATTTGGTTGGTGATATCACGCCTCATGTCAGGTACAGGAAGTAGTTTCTCCAAAACCTTGTAAAAGTCTTCTTTAATAGAGGATAGAAATTTTATTTCAGGATTATATTGAATGCTAGGGTTCAAGAAGGCGGCGGCAGCATGTAAAGGAGAATGGAGTTGGTCCCGCCACTTCTTGTCCACGATATCTAAGAATGTCTTGCACTTGTTCTCATCCATTATGTAGTATGTCCTAATTGACTCCTTTGCCCTCGTCATTAGTTCGTAAATGGAACCTACAGTTGGTTTTCCTTCAGAAACTTCTCTCAACACTTTCAGAAAAGGCTCAGAGATAGCCACACACTCTTCCACTGTCCTCCAGAAATCAAGATCTTCAGCAATTGCAATACAAGAAAGACTTTGTGGTTTATTTGCATACCAGGTGTTCGAAGCGTATTCAGGGCTGTGGAACATATGCTTCAATCTTGGTTTTTGCTTCAGCATAGACTGTAATGACAGGAAGGTGGATACTGATTTTGTGATGCCAGTCCTGATTAGTTCCTGGCCCCCAGTTAACTTCTTCATGAGATCAAGCAACAATGCATTATTGTATATAAACTTTGATATGGTCTGTGCTTGTAAAACGCATCTGCTTACCCAATCTACCTTTGAGAATTCCTCCAAAATTAGGTTTAAACATTGGGAAGCACAAGGAGAGACAAATACAGTTCCATAGTTCTGAACAATATGATTGGCAATGCCAGTGTAGTTAAAACTGCTATCCATGATAATTTGCACAACATTTTCGGGGCCGAACTCTTGAATAACAGAATCAAAAAGTTCAGCAAGACATTTTGTGTTCTTGAAGTATGCAGATGCATCCACAGATTTGTGGAAAAATGTCCTGGATGGTGATGAGACTAAGAAATTAATTAAGGCTCTTGATCTATTGTCAGTCCATGCGTCTGCAATAATTGTGCAACCTGTCGTAGCCCACTCTTTCTCAACATCTTTCGACAGTAAGCCAACTTCTGACTTTATCCTTTCCAACCATGTTGTCTTCAGCATCTCTGCTGATGGACCAATAAATCCAGGTCCACACTTCCCTATGGCTTCAATCATTAGTTGATAGGATGAAGACCGTGCAACACTGAAGTCTAGCTTATTCTCAAAAAAGAAGAGAGCAATGCTTTTCTCTGCATTCTCTTGGAGGTTCACAGAGGGCGGAGTCATAGGACTGACTGCAAGGAAGCCCTTCGTAACAGGAGATGCTGCATCTATAGATAGAAGAGTTTTAGTTGCAGAAACAGGACTTGGAGACTCGACTTCTGGTGGCTTCTGCCTTTTCACGCTAGGGTTTTCTTTGACATCTTCCTTTGATGCAATAACTGCCCTTACCCTATCAGTAACATCATCTCTGACCTTGCTACAAGGATTTACTCCTTTACTTGGAAGTCGAGATAGATGGTTCTTCAATCTACTGATGCCTCCGTTTAAAACTCTTTGGCAAAATTTGCATCTTACCTTGTTTCCATCTAATTTATCAGCATATTCCCAACAGACATCTTTTTCTCGAACCACTAACAATACAAAATACTGTCAATACATTATATGTTAAGTTTTCTTTTGTTCTCTTGATTATCTAATGATTGGCTATAACATAGATAAGCAAAACATTCGACCGCTTCGGTAATATTAAGTGGTTTTCCAATATGGTGTTAGTCCAAAAAATCATAACTATAAGTTGTTGGAAGAGAATAAGAGAAAATAATCCAAAAGCTGATGCAGTCACTGGGACATTACTGAAGATAGATATATAGGAAAATAAGCTTTAACTTACTTGGCGTGCGGCAGCTCTTCCAAGGTAGTAATGACAGCCTAAACAGAAGAGCAAAACAGATATGGAAATGAGAAACATTTTTTCGAATTACACGTATAACATGAATCACGATACAAAAGAGAGAGGGGAAAAGTCATTCAAGCATTTAGTAGCTATTAAGGTGCAGCGGAAAAGATTAAATCAACTTATAAATTCAAGTATATACTTTTCCTTTGATTTCATTAGTGAGTTAGTAGAAATAGCATTGGCAATATGAGTTACAGTCCTGAATCTTCCCGAAAAAACATAATTTGGATTTAATGTCTAACAAACCAATCTACGTATATGTATAAGAGATGAAATCAAACACACAAGACAAGGAAAAACGCTTCGCATTTTTAAGAACTTCTCCAGCCCATTCGCAGTATTGCAATAGTTAAAGATGAAAACCATTTTTACGAAGAAGGAGAAAACCGTCTGACAGTCCCTGATAGGTTAAGAATAAGACTTGTCAGTCCAATATACGATTTGAAGGGATTAACTGATCTTTGTTTTTGTTAGATTGTTCATAAGAAAGTCTGAGAACTTATCGATCTGGGTTACTTCAAAATTGAATGCCTTGTCGACATTAAAAATAGACCATACCCCTCTCCCCCTCGAACAGCATAGTCTTCAGCTCCCTCTCCCGCATTTTTCACACGCAGTCTCAACAACCTTCCAATCAACACTAAATTTTAAGTACATTTTATTGGCCTAGAAGAATCAGTATAAATCAATTGCCCTGAAGCGAACGGAGGAAACCATCCTAAGTAAACCCACTGAAAATTGGAATGTTTAAGCGAGCACAAGAGATATATATCGCAGTAGAAAATACGACGAGCGATGATTGAGGAAAGAAAAAGAGAGCGATAAATTTGGAGCTTACAGGAGAGAGAGATTGGTCTTCTCGACGGAGAGATAAGCGGAGATTGCAGACGAGGCAAAAAAAAAAATTATTTATCGCGAGATTTTCGAGCTAGGGTTTATGCGCTTTGATCTTTCTGTGTTATCTTATCTCTGCTTCTCCTTTATATTCTCGTTTTTTCGATTTCCATTTTGGTTCGCATCTCCGAATGTGCCTATATGGGGTTACCTTTGGCGATATCTCGCGCGACCTTTTTGGATTTAACCACTTATAAAGAGCCACGTAGATTTAAAAAACATGAGGATCTGGGTTTTGCCGAAGTTGCCCCTCGATACCTAAGCATGTGATTGGATTAATTTTTAAATAATTTATTTAAGAATAATAGATTTTAAGAAGAATAGATTTTAAAAATTAGAGATGTTTAGATAGTTAGTAGCATAATCATTTTTTTATATTGATAAATTATCAAAAAAATATATGATTTAATTAAAAGTAGGAGAGAGGGTAGAGAAAAAAAGAAGAGAGTGTAGAGAAGAGAGAGGAGAGAGGAGATAAGGTAGAGAAGAGAGATGAGATAGTGTCTAAAAAAAAGTAAAGGTAAGATAGTAATTATATAGTTCATAAACTCTTTTACTATTTCAAAAGCTATTTTTAATAGATTATTCAAAACTATAGTTTTAAACTATAATTTTACCTAAAATTATTTATAAACAAACATGACTGTTTATTTAAAAAAGATTTAAACTAAAATTTTGTCTAAAAAGTTTTTTAAACCTTACTCCCAAACACACACTAACTCTCAAATATTTTTCTAAGTACTTATTTTTTTATAGATTAAATAAAATAAATTAATTGATTAATTATTATTAAATTTAAAATAAATTTATATTATATATTTTTTAATATATATAAATTAATTAATTTTTATATTAATTATAATTAATTAATTTTTTTAATTTATTTAAAAATTAATTAATTTTTATAATTATAATTGAAGATAATAATAATGACTAATGAGAACCTATATTTAATTATTAGAATTTATTGTTTTTCTGTCAACATCAATATTTGTTAGGGATTTTTTTAAAAAAAAAACTATAAAAATTGACAAATCTGAAATTTTAATATTTACAAATACAGCGTGAGGACGTATTCTGTCATTCTCAAAATAAGGTGAATTGACCAATGTGCCCTCGTGAAATACAAAAGAGAAAACACATTTGTTACTGATAAACATTATTTGTTCTGTTAAATCCACAAAGCTCCGGTCTAGACATCCGCAAAACCGTAATAAATGGTTAACAGGGCTACTTCATAGTTCATACTAGTGAAGAATTTTTTAACGTTAATTAGAGACTTGGGATAAAGGTATAAGAAAAAATGGAAACACTACTAATTACAAATGGATGCTCCATGCGAAGCATGGGTTTTTCCAATGGATAGGCTTGAATGTTTAAACTCCTCAAGTTTGGTACTATTGATGAACTTTGGTCAGATACAGAGTCATAAGATGCTGCAGTAGATAGTTTCTTCCATTTCCAAGAGGAACAGAGCTTTACCAGTCTTAGGTATTGAGTAATGATCTGAACTTAAATGACCGATGTTACCAAAATTGAAAACAAAAACTGCAGAGAACACCCCTTTTAGACCTTCGACACGACGATTTCTTATGTTTGAATTGGGTTAAGAGAAATCTTGTGTTTTAGGCCCTAAAATTGGTATAAAAATGAAGAGGAGAAGAAAACAAAGAGATCGACACCAAGACACCGGAAACGGAGGCTGGAGTCACCGGAAAAGAGGGAAGAATGAGTCGGGTTTGACCCATGCTGCAAACGGGTCTATCGTGAACGTCTTCATCATCGAGAACTAGAAGGAGATGGAGCTAAGAGCAGCGATCAAAATCCCTACCAATCACCCACTTTCTCTAGGCAGCCCATACTTTTTCTGGGCAGGGCACCGGGCAGGGGGTCGCCCTGCCCAGCCCTGCCCATGAACACCCCTAAGTCACCAAGACACCGAAAACGGAGGCTGGAGTCGTCGGAAAAGAGGGAAGAATGAGTCGGGTTTGACCCATGCTGCAATCGGGTCTATCGTGAATGTCTTCATCATCGAGAACTAGAAGGAGATGGAGCTAAGAGCAGCGACCAAAATCCCTATCAAATCTGACAATAGGTACGGTGGAGGCGACAGATCAGAGAGATGGAGGGAGAGGTTGCAACTGAGACTGGGATCGGCATGCACCCCCTCCAACCTTTGCGATCTTCTCTGGCGATCACTTGCCTTCTTCTCATTGTTGCTATGCCGCTGCCATCGTCCTTACCAAGCTGTCGTTGATGGCTATTTTAGGGAGGGATGGAGGTTGTCGAGGGAAGACATAGGAAATATGGAGGGAAGGAGAGTCAGAAAGATGGAGGGTATTTTAGTTATTTCGATCTGAATTTTAAAATTTTAGATTAAATTCTTTCACCTCTGTGTTATTTATAAATATTAAAGTCCAAGGTTTGCCAATTTCTATACTACGGATTTTTCCTATTTTTTAATAATTTTCTTAGGGTCATGAATAATAGTAAAATTTATTTTAATCACTTATATTAATATTAAAAAAATTGTTAATTATATGTAAATATATATATTTAGTCGAGAGTATCTAAGTTATTTTGGATTTGAGACTGCGTGAGATTAGCGGGGCAAAAATTTCCTTGGCATAAGAAGATGAGAAAAGGAAAGATATATATGCTACTCCCAATACTAAATATAAAAATATTAGTTAATTTTTAAAGAGTTAAAATATATCATAATTTATTTATTTATTTAATTTTTTTAATTTATATATAAAATTAATTAACTCTAATAATTAGAAAATAAAAAATATTTATTTTTCATATTAAAGAAGATACTGTGGGACATGGGTATTTGGGTGGCTCAATAGCCTGGTTGGGCCAGCCATTTCAGGTAAGTTGGGCCAACATAAAAGGGTAAAGGATATGAAAGTCTAATGGCATGGTTGAGGAGTATTATTTAACTCAATCCAATATATGTTAGTAAGCCGTAAAGTCAAACATGTGATAGGAGTGCTATGAATATGTTAAACGTATTGTGATTTTTATCTCACACTTGATTAAAAAGTTATTTTGTTTTGGACTTAAACTCTCTATTTATTATTTAAAAAAATATTTGAACAAGAGCGAATAGATCGAGGAATCCTCCTTACCACTTTTGGCCAATTTGAGGGGATATAGTTAATGTTAATTAATCAACCTATTTTGGCAAGTCGTGATCATTACAATTTTGGTATAGTTTGACCTCCACAGCACTTTTCTTCTGCTTTCATGGTTTGTTATTTTATCCATGCAAGTTATTATTTGACTTATGAGCACGCCATTCCTGTCGGCACATGTTAAACCAAGAAAATTAATCAGCTTAGTTTAGTTTTTAATCTATACATATTCTCGCCACAGGATTTTAAAATTTAAAAACAATTTTAAGTATTTGATGCTGAAAATCTTAAAGTCCCCCAATAAATTTGTTTTGTCTGATTTGAAAATTTAATTGTAAAATAATTGGGAATAGATTAAAATTTAAAATATGATAATGTCACTATAAACTTTCCTTAAAATAATGGCCTACCAGTGCATATATTTTACTATTCTGCGTTTTATTCGTTTGCGCTATTAGGCATAATTTCAGACGTTAGAGGGAAGGGTGGGGGATTAGATTGTTAATCGTCATTGACAAAACAACAGTCACTAGCTTCTTCGACATTTATATTCACTTCTTTCCCTCTGCCAAAATATTTGTATACTAATCCTGATACAAATAACAACATTTCTTCCTACTTTAACTCCAGCCACACTCACAGGGCTAAACCATTCAGAATAATGTCGACAATAGGAATACGACGGCAACAAGAACGAAAACCCAGTGTAAAAATTGGAATCTGCGCAGTTTTCTTAGTTTGACTATAGCGTTTTGTTAATCCGACTGGACAAGCCTGAGATGAACGGTGCGGTTTGTTGAAAGCCAAGTTACACTGTTACTGCCTTCTCACCGTTGCTTTGTCCCCGGTGGCAAGATGATCTGCCTATGACGGAGATTTAATTTAACCCCTCCTTTCGGTGGCGGAATTCAAAGTCAATGCATATCAGCCGATAACTTACATTATTTTAGTAACAGATTTTATAGCTGGCAGTGGCAGCAAACTGACGATCACGAGTGACTTGCGCTTTGTGGGGACATATATACTTCCTTTTCACTCAATGACAAAAGCAAAGAGAGGAACCTGTTGCCGTGGCCTAGTATGGAAACTATTGCTCAAGATATAATTCTCACTCGCATTTCAACAAATATATATTTTATTCCCAGTTAATAATTTTTTGACTCAACGTGTCCTTCTGTTCCAATTAAAATGGCCTCGCTTATACGAAGCAGACAAGGCTCACGAGCTCACTCCTCATTCTGTCTCATTCCGCAATCTGCGCTTTCTTTATTTTGCCCTCGCCACTCAAGTTCCTACAATCAATAAATTAGAACCGAAAAGGAATAGCAGCATCTATAGATTCTACAGGATCAATATTAGGCCGGTAGGTATGGCTTCGTATTATTATAAGTTTATGGATCCTCTTTGTATTTGTCTCATTGCTCTCATGGGCTCATCCACATGCCCCTTCTTGTTCTTGCGGCATAAAATAATAATAATGTCTAACTCTAGCTTCTCATCAAATCGCTATCAAATGGGGTCCCTCTTGGCATTTGATGGACGTGACGCTGCCATTTCAGGGAGCAGATACCAAACTCATCTTCTATCACTACCAAACGGTCTAGACCAATATACTCCATGATTGCAATCCTCTCCAAACCAGATGGACCCCTATCTCTTTGATCCCTCAAGTGGCCCCCCACTGAGTGCTGTTCTCTCTTTAACTTGTTCTTCTCAGTTCTTGCTGTGCTTCGTAGAGGCATTGCCTTCTACCTATGGATCCTTGACTACTTCGTCTGTTTGGAATCCATGAGTCAGTAATCCTCTTTCATCCCAATGAAATTGGGTATCGCGCTTAGCTTCTCTATTTTATGCCTCTCTTTTGTTGTTAGATAAACGAAGGGAAGAGAAAGAATAAATCAAAGGTTTCCACTTCTATATGTTTTTCTTTTGTACATACATCTATCATTTATTTCCACAAAAAGATATACTTTTCTCTCTGTCGCTTTGATTATTGGCTGCTAGGATGGAGTTCTAGTTTCAAAGTTTGGTTTCTATCTTTTTCTGTTGCGGTCCTTGGCAACCAAACAGAGTTGGTGAGCAGAATAAAAAGGAGTTAGTATAAGGTTAATGTCAATTTCAAACATGAGTTGCTTATTTTGACCCAAAACATAGGAGT
Organism: Leucaena leucocephala; assembly: GCA_037074615.1. Lineage (NCBI taxonomy): Eukaryota > Viridiplantae > Streptophyta > Magnoliopsida > Fabales > Fabaceae > Leucaena > Leucaena leucocephala. The sequence goes on along the minus strand of CM073517.1, from coordinate 1,261,585 downwards.
ATATAATTTTATGTCGCAATCTCAGATAATAAGACCAAGGTACCAAGTAACAAACATACTGTGCACTCAAAGAAGCCCCACGAGTCACGTTCAATTATCTCTGATTCAACTCTACATTTTCATTGAATACTACTATTGCTTAATCTTCAGGCCATCTGCTTTTTCACCGGCTTCATTTACTGCAGAATCGATCAATACCTCCTGGAGATAATGAGAAACAGACTGGAATCGTTGTTCTTGTTCTCAGCAGCCCTCACGATTGGAGCAATGTTCTTTCGTGCTGGAGCCGAGCCGGTGGAAGATAAAGGAGCCTTGCTTCACTTCCTCCACAACATAAACCACTCTCTTGCTCTAAACTGGGATGAGAAAGCTTCTGTATGCAATAGCTGGAGAGGAATCACCTGCGATGGAGACCATTCCAGAGTCATAGCCCTTCATTTACCTGCAGCTGGATTGAGCGGTCCAATACCACCGAAGACCCTAAGTCGCCTCTCAGCACTTCAGATTCTGAATCTAACATCCAATAGCATGACGGGTCCTTTTCCTTCTGGTTTCTCTGAGCTTAAGGATTTGACCTATCTTAACATTCAGTTCAACGAGTTTTCTGGCCCATTGCCATCAGATTTCTCAGTTTGGAAGAACTTGACCATTGCTGATTTATCCAACAATTTTTTTAATGGGAGCATTCCTTCATCAATTTCGAATCTGATTCATCTCACATCTTTAGTCCTGGCAAATAACTCGCTTTCGGGTGAAATTCCTGATATCAATATTCCTACCCTGCAAGAGCTGACTCTGGCCAACAATAACCTTAGTGGGATGGTGCCCAAATCCCTCATAAGATTCCCAGGCTGGGCGTTTTCAGGGAACAATCTTTCATTTGCAAATGCTCTACCAAGAAAAAGAACCTCAAAAAGACTTGGTAAGTCTGCATTAATAGGTGTTTTTCTAGGTTGTACTGGGCTGGCATTCGGAGTTGTTGCAGCTTTCTTGCTTTTGTGCTACTACGATAAAGGAGGTGAAAATGGGCTGGCAATGAAATCCCAGAAGAAAGACATGTTTCTGAAAAAGGATATCTCTGAGAGTCATTGCAGAAAAAACAAAATTGAGTTCTTTGAGGATTGCAATTTCGCGTTTGACCTGGAGGATCTGTTGAGAGCATCTGCTGAGGTGCTTGGTAAGGGGACCTATGGTACAACATATAAGGCAAATATAGAGGACGCTACTACTGTGGTGGTGAAGAGATTGAAAGAAGTCGTCATCGGAAAACGTGAGTTTGAACAGCAGATGGAGTCTGTGGGAAGTATTAGGCACGACAATGTGGCGGCTTTAAGGGCATATTACTATTCCAAGGAGGAGAAACTTATGATCTATGACTACTATGAACGCAGTAGCGTTTCTGCTATGTTGCATGGTATGTTTAACCTTTTCACCTCTCTGGAATTCAGTATTGTTTTAGTTGAACATGGCCACTCTGAGCGCAGCCCATTTATCACTTTATTTTTCATTCAACTGTTGCTGTAGATTTCCATATCATATTCTGTTTTTAAGTTTCTGTGTTATCATGCATGGAGAATCTGATTTGAATTAAAACAGAAGATCAGATTTTTCCTTGTTATATACAAGCTGTGCTCAACTGCTCATTCATTGAATGAGAAATTCAGAGGAAGCAATGTCCCTGTTATTCCAGAGTTTTTTTAACCTCTCTGGCATTGCATACTGTTTAATTGAACACATCATTATATAAAACTCAGATTGTATCTGAGTTTGAACAAGTATAATGATATTCAAATATCAATATGCAGGTAGAAGAGGGGAAGAAAGGATTTCTTTAGATTGGGATAGCAGGCTGAGGATAGCAATAGGTGCAGCAAGAGGCATTGCTCACGTCCATGCTCAACAAGGAGCAAAACTCGTCCATGGAAACATAAAAGCCTCCAACATCTTCCTTAACTCAGAAGGGTATGGCTGTATTTCTGACATTGGTTTAGCAACACTCATGAGTCCAATACTGCCACCGTCTCTAAGAAGTTCCGGCTACCGTGCTCCAGAAGTAACAGACCCCAAAAAAGCAAGTCACGCGTCTGATGTCTACAGTTTTGGAGTGTTTCTGTTGGAGCTTTTGACCGGAAAAGGACCCATGCACGCCACAGGAAGTGAGGAGGCCGTCCACCTGGTTAGGTGGGTGAATTCTGTGGTCAGAGAGGAATGGACAGCTGAAGTATTCGATGTACAATTGCTGAGATTTCCAAATATAGAGGAAGAAATGGTACAAATGTTACAACTTGCGATGGCATGTGTTGTTAGAGTTCCAGAGCAGAGACCAAAAATGTCGGATGTTTTCAGAATGGTGGAGGAAATTCTTCGACCAAATACTGAGAATCGGCTGTCATCTGGGTCCAGATCAGCGGCTTCTACCCCAACACCACCAGCAATTGACGTACCTTCTTCCTCCGTGGATGCTAAGAATTAATTATTCCTTCGATTTCCTTCTTTATTCTTTTACAAAAGAGATGATGTGTTTCGCTGTTGTCTTCTTGTATCTCTCTGCAGTTAAAGAAACATATGGTTGTAAGTAGTTCATCTACCAACCTAAGTTTAGTGATATCAAAGTCAAGTTGGGTCCCTCTATGGACCATGCATTATTTAGTTTGGGACCGTTGAGTTAAATGATAAGAAATTTAACATCCCTTGAACAAAGTCAATAATTTGAATCTTGTGTATGAAAAATATCACGTTCAGAGGGCTTTCCCCTGTTTAGGGCTTTCCGCTGTCGCTATATTGGAGAAAATATGAACTTTCCCAAAAGTAATCTACTTCAGGGAAAACAACATTGCGCATTGAAGAGGCTAATCATGAATGTTTACAAAGGAAGACGAACGGTTGCCCCGAAAGTAACAGGTGCGAAATTATGCCCTGTTGACCATATAGCGACAGCGGAGAAGTTATTACTGAGTTTACTAAGACATGGCTAGCTGCGTAATTAACAGAAGACGATCTTTTCAACTAATCCCCTGAATACAGAAAACTTGTTTGTCTCCCGCTATAAATTGGGCCCCCCATCTGTTTCTTTCCGCCCACTCCTTCATTTGATTCTTAGGAGGTACAAGCATATATCTGCAAACTGCTCTATGTATATCTTGCAGCACTATCTCTGCAGTTGATTTCTAAATTTACCCCTCATTCATTTAAATGGCTGCGTTCATCTCAAATCCCTGCAAGATACAGACATGATAAATTAATGGAATTCAAATCCCAAAAGTTGTTGGTCATTACATCAAATTTTGGTGTCAATGGTTTCAACTTTTAATGGAAATGAGATTTTTGTGTGTGTATAATTGCAATTTCCGGAGTTAAATATGAGGTGCAACTTACAAAACTTTTTAAAAAGTATAGTTTAATCTTTTATTTTTCTTAAAAAATGCCCAACCCACTCTGTAAAAGGAGAGGGAGAACTGTTTGGCCTATTCACATTTTCACTTTACTTTTATTTTTTTTAACATCCTTTGTGTTTTCTTATTCTTATTTTTTTATAATATAATTTTTAAATCTCTACATATTTAAAACTTCCTTTCTCCACTTTTCACTCTTGTATTTACAACTCACGGTATGGGAGATGAATAACGAAATGATTGTTTCGCTACTTATATAAAAACTCTATTAAAGATGAAAAAATAATTCAATCTTCCAAAATATTAACACTCAATAAAAAGCTATTGTTATTTATATTAATCTTTGACCTAAAAAAACAGTATTCTATATTCGTCGTTTTAATAGTAGTATTTCATTACCTTCATTTAGCATATTTATATTATATTTTTAATATCACTCATAATTTGTTTTTTTAAATTTAGGGATGTAAAAATTATATTGGGAGAACTACTTTAATTAGGTCCGAAAAATCTTTAATCTAAATTGTTAATAATATGTATTAAAAATTAAAAAAGAAAGAGGAAAAAAGAAATATTTTTATTTTATTTTAAATATAAAAATTTTAATTTGTCTTCACATCAAAGATTTCAGTTTTGTCTGTTTACAAAGCGCCAAAGACCGTTGATGGGAGGCAAAGCAAAAGACAAAGGGGAAAAGCGGGGTCAAATACAGGGTTAAGACCGCGCCTGAACGCGCGAAATCACGAACTTGACTGATTCCCCGTGCAAAGGGCGGGAACGACTGGACGGAAGTAGAAAACGACGTCGTGAGGTAGATATATTCTGTAAACGCCGTTCCATTTTGGCGGCCACTTTCGGTCTTAGAGGAAGCAAGGGTTATATTTCGAACAAATAACTCTTGGCTGAGGGACCCAGCTTAGAGAATGAGAAAAAGAAAAACTAATTATAAATAAGTAATAATAGGAGGAGAAGGAGGAAATAAACCACTTGATCAGAGAAAGGGGCTGGATCGATCCCGTACCCTTAACTAGGCATTTTTGTAAGAGATATTTGCAATCTCAAATCCTTCAGTTTTCCGTTTCAACTCGATCTTCTTCTTCCGAATCGAGGACCTCTCTCAATTTTCTCTTCGGTATGATCCATTTCTATGTTGCCCTTTTACTCGTTGTCATTCCAACGCATTTACATATATCTATGCGTACGCTTTCTGTGTTTTCGTTTTGATCTGAGATGATCCGGCCTCTTCGTTAGGTTTCACCATGGCATCGAAGCGGATCTTGAAGGAACTCAAGGATTTGCAGAAGGATCCACCTACCTCTTGCAGCGCCGGTATCACATTCCGTCTCTCCTTCTTTATCTTCATTATAATGTTTCCCTCACTTGATTTTCTAAATTGTTTTTGTTGATGGTTTGGTTTTGCTTATGTTTTTTATATTATTTTCGGTGCCTGTTTTGTTATTCAGTTTTTCAATTTAAATTTGGTGATCGTACTTGTATATTTTCGGCCTTGGTATATGATCTTTAGTTTGTAGCATTGATGTTTGTTGATTGGATGTCATTTCTCTTCGATTTCTCCTTTTGATTCTTACTGTTCTTTCCGAAGCATCTTGAATTGATATTTTGACTATTTTTTTGGGCATTGGTATGCGTGGATAACTTTTAAGATTGGTCTGGCTGGCGACGATTGTGGAGCCTTCTTCCATTAAGGAAGTTAGTGCTTGTTTGTTCCCATTTCGTTGGAGGGTTATATCCTTAAAGATTCAGGGGAACAGGGCTAGATGTAATGCTTGTGATTTCAATATGACGATCAAAGCATGCCTGAGTGGCATATTCAAACCAAAATAATAGTGTTGAGATGGAATTAGCATCTTATCTGTGATTCAGTATGTACTGATTTTAACTGGATCTTGTGGTTAAGTTGTAATTGTCACCAAAATGAGCATCGCAACGAAAGCAGGGTTTTGGCTCTGCCATGTTCGCGGCTAGGCACGATGTTTATGGCATATTCATTAGTAGAAGGGGGATCCAACTACATTTTCTGCTGTGTAATAAAATCTTTGAGGATTTTATATCCTATTTGTCTTTTTTGCCAAACAGATCGCTGATGAAAATGATTCTGGCCTATGTGCTAAAATTTTATTTGCCAACCTAGCTCTGTTAATAGTCCACTTAACGGGTTCTTATCTCTCATGCATTGTCATTTGAGCAGGTCCTGTTGCTGAAGACATGTTTCATTGGCAAGCAACAATTATGGGTCCTCCTGACAGTCCTTATGCAGGAGGTGTTTTCTTAGTTACTATCCATTTCCCTCCAGATTACCCCTTTAAGCCACCCAAGGTTTGTAATTCATTCACTTTGTTCCAGCGGATGCTGAGTATTTCATGTTACTATTGTGTTTTCATTGTCTGTATCCACTTATTTGACAGTTTAGCATTCTTGATGACATGGTAATTGTGCAACCTGATAACATTTGTTATTCTCATTTCGCCCTTTTTTGGGAAGATTAACAAGGTTTCTGTGTACATTTTTACATGTGCTGCACGCCATCATCAATTTCCATGTAACTATTTCAATCTATCTCATGCCTACTCATGGATGACGATGGATCTTGCAGGTTGCATTCAGGACGAAGGTATTCCACCCAAACATAAATAGCAATGGAAGCATTTGTCTTGACATATTGAAGGAACAATGGAGCCCTGCTTTAACTATTTCGAAGGTTTGCTTCTTTATTATTTCATATAATGAGTAAATTCTTTGTGCCTTGGAAAGACATTACCTTTTCTTTTCAGAGCAAATCCTTTTATGAAACTAGATCTGATAACATTGTCTAAATTTAGCAACATCTGAACAATCCATTACTCAGATGCCGAGTTCATTTTTCATATCAACAACAAAAGTGATTGATTTGTCCATCATACTAGTCAACGTTGTTTTCCATATTCCTATGCTGCGGAAGTCATGCATGATTGAGCTGCATCAGCATTGCTGTGTTTGATTAATTTTTTTCATTTGTCTGTCATCTTTAGGTGTTACTATCTATTTGTTCCCTGTTGACTGACCCAAACCCTGATGATCCTTTGGTTCCTGAGATCGCCCACATGTACAAGACAGATAGGAACAAGTATGAGTCAACTGCAAGAAGTTGGACCCAGAAATATGCTATGGGCTAAGTGGCTTCTGGCATGTGTGAGGGAGAGCTCTTATATTTCCAGTGTTCAGGCCTAACAGGCTGTGTGCGAATATTTGTTGTCTTCAATATTGAACGCATTAAGGCCCTCCAGTAGAAGATGGATGCGGGAAAACGTTTCCTCTGTTGTTTGTATTGCAAATGTTATTTTTAAAACAAAACAAAATGTCGCTCCACTAAATGTTTCTTACAACATTTTACCATTTTGACTGTGCATAATAATTTTCTTTTCGAATTTACGAACTTGAGCCTCGCATGAACCTGGTCTGCTTTTTAAGGTTTGTTGGATAGGTTTTGACGGCTTACTCCCGGCTCCGTGTGAGCACTGCCTTTGTCCTGGGATTCTTGGGTTGGTTTGGAGTTTGTATTCTATGAATAGAAGAGGATGAAGCTGAGGCCTTCAGTTTGACTATAACATCTCGTAATTTATTGGACTATACTCGAGGTTAATTTGGTTAGCTGTAGCTGTAGCAAGCATGGTTGCATGAACAGATGATGCGGGTTGAATCAGAAGCATGTGGCGATAGAAAGTTAGACAAATGGAGGGAGAGAAGTAGGTGAGTAGGAGAGCACTGGTCATTCGATGTTTGCGAACAGATCTGTAATGGGTTTGTTAATAAATGCCATCCAGGCTTTGGGAAGATTCTTGAAAAGTTTGGATGCTTGGCGGGGTCGATATATCCAGCCAACTAATTAGCTATTCTGCTCCTTAACGGTCTCGAGAGCGACCCTGGCTTGAATAATAATAGTCCTTCAACCAAGATGGGGAAATGTTTTGACCAAAAATCATGTCTACAATTTGGTTGAATATTAGTTTGCAATTGAAGTCGTATTTCTGCGCATTCATACGGCAACGTTTATACAAAGGGTAAGAAATAATAATTGAATATGCACGACTTATGAGTTATGTGACACGTCCAGGTGTATTATTGAGATCTGATGGTTATAGACAAGTGCCTTTGAACTGCCAAGATTGTTCCAGGCAGAGCCTTTCACATTGAATTAGAACCCGGTGGAGGAGAGGGGTCTAAAATGACTCCAAAATCATCTGATTTAAAAAAATTTAAAACTTGAGAGATACGTAAAATAGTTCTCACAGTTAACAAATAAAACACAGGAGGATAGAGGGATGCTCGTTGAAGGTTCGAAATATGGGTTTTGGGTTTTTTGAAGGAAGAGAAGAATGGTGCAGTCCACTGAAGGTGGAGAATTGACCCATTACCTAGCTATGGGTTAAAGTCCATCATTGGCCCAACTGTATCAAAATCTGAAATCCCAATTTTAAGCTCAGTCATAGGAAAACGACAAATTCCATAATATGGAAAATATTCTCCCACTGGCCGAGGTCACGATTTTAGAGAGAATATAAGTAGGCCCAGAGACAGTATGCGCACGAGCTCATCTATTTACATCATCAATCAACAACCAACGGGAGTTAGTTCTGAATGATAAGTGACTTGGTATCGCTTAAGCGAGATCTCGAGTTTGAGCCTTGGTAAATGCAAAAAATTCTCGTTAGGAGACTCACCCACCATAGCCAGGTGCGCGACGCGGGTCGGATCCGGATGTAGTCGGGGAAAAGCTCCGGTGAATCGAGTGGGCAACCAAAAAAAAAATCATCAATCAACAATCTCGACGTGTTGTAAGACTATTACTTAAACAAGATCTTGAGTTTGAATCTTAGTATACATAGAAAATTCTCATTAGGAGACTCACTCATCATAACTAAGTGCGCGATACGAGTCAAATCTGGATGTACTCGGGACAAAATTCCGATAAATCGAGTGGACAAAAAAAAACAAGCTCTTTGATGTTTGATGTAAATTCCAAATACACAAAACAAGATGCCCCTTGCTTTCCACTCTCGTAATTTCACTGTTTCATTTTCAATAACTACTCTAACCCCCAATTCTCCTTAATACTCACAAAGCTTCTTTTTTTTTAATCAAATCATATGGTAAGTTAAAACTAATGAACAGCTTTTTGTAAATGTCTTTCCAAACGGGTTCTATTTTTTAAAAATAACATATACAGACTCGGGCACACCAAAAACTCATATATATATATATATATATATATATATATATATTAACTCAACTTTATTAGACCCCGCGAAAAAACAGTTTTCGCATATGGATTAATCGCGTAAAGAATACAACATATTTTTACTTGAATTTAGCGTAACACATACCCTGAGCTAGCTTCGTAATGTCATGGATTGTAATTCTGTACACGATATCGTGGATTTGCATGTACGTACGTTATAGTATTTATAGACATGCAAGAAAATAAACTAGTATATATACACCATACAATGATCTAATTTAATGATTCGATAATAGAATAAATATATGAACGCATTGCATACTATAATTAAAGGCTCGCTCATCGTCAATTAAGTTGCAGTGTGCCTAAGCACCCTTAGATATCTCACTGCCCCTATTAGATCTCTAGGCCGACCATGAAATTTATGAGAATATAGTAACAAATGTATATCAATACTATATATATTCTGCAGCTCAGAAATTTATGAGAATATAGTAACAAATGCATATCTTGTGTGGGATTTAGTGCAGCTGATCGTGCTACTGATTAATAACATTTTTCATATATGCCCGTCCTAGCTACCCACACACACTGGAGATCTTTTGCATATATTAGTAAATGTAGATTAATTAGTGCCTGAATAATATATCATTGTTTAAGTAACTCTGATTCCAGAGAGCATCACGTGACTTGCTTCAACTAGAATGAAATATTCTCATTTTCCTCCAAATTGTGTTCTTATATAAGCCCGGCTAATAAATATCAATTATTAGGTCGGTTTCATTAACTTTTTCTTCTCTTTTGGTCACTTTGAAAGATACTTTTCTAATCTTCTGCTGATTTATTATCTTTCTTGTCAACACGGGTTAATTGGCTCGCCTGCAACGCTGCTTCCTCAACAACATTGATCATACGTAGTGTTAATTAAGAGTGTCATATGCATTGAATTGCAATTTGGTAGTTTTCCTCATAAAAAATAATGTTGGATGCTTTTCTTCATTCATTAATTTTTTTATACATGTTTCCCTTATTTTATCTTCCTTAACAATAAAAAATGTAAACTAACCTCCGTTCATCTAATTGAGTCATTTTTCCTTTGTTGTTCTCGGCATCTCGATTGAACGAGAGAGTGCAATTAACCGTGCTAAATTAATGACAGAGCAGGACAAAAAAGTGTAATCATATGGCCACCTTAATTCATGTGAGCGAAAATCTGACCCATTAGTTATCACGATCACAGGGAAAAATTAGACACAAGGCATAATTATGCAAAGCTGACTCTTGTTGCTAAGTAAAAACTTTAACAAGGTAAAACTGTTCCAACTCCTGTGTAAAAGGCCTGTACTACGAGGGAGGAAAAAAAAATGACAATGAAAAATAGATTCTTTATCATTTTGCCAAAAGAATGAATTAGATTTATGTTTGTGTGGGTCCGTCTTTATCTACTTTTTAAGCTTTTTCTTTGGTTTCCCTTTTACGATATATATATTGATTACCATCCCACAGCTAGAGGCAACTAAAAATGAGTGAAATAAAGGGAAAGCTTTTAAACCGAGTGAACGTGTGAGAGCTTTTTTGTGTGGGATTAGCCTCAGAATTACTATTAAACTCGAGGAGGCATGTGAATAAATGAAGTTGCTGTGTTGCTAAGGAAGGAAAAAATCCTAGGAACCAGAATGATGTAGTCAAACGGTCATTGATAGCCGTTTGAGAGTTTTCTCTGATTATGGAAAGAATATAAAAATATAGGGAAGCCATCATGTCTTGCGATCATGATCTGGTTTCTGCTAATGGAGCCTTCTGGTTCAAAATTCAAAGACAGTGCGCAGAGTGACGCAGAGAGAGAGAGAGAGAGAGAGAGAGAGTAAGACACAGAAAACCAACATCTCTTGCTTCCGAGACAAGTTATTTTTACTGTTACTGTGCCTTGAATAAAATTAGTTATCTTCTCCTTAAGTGTGTCCCCATTTTGCAGAATATTTTAAAATCCCATCGCCTGCAGGTTGCTTGCCTTCTTTAAATGTGGCTCCCATGGAAAACCGAGCTGCCTTTGTTTGATCTAACACACACACCACCTTCATGGTGAGACCGACATGATAATAAAGTTTCAAAGTTCTGAGCCAAAACGGCCCTCCTTTTTAGAACAGATCTTGTTTCATTAGTCTTTTTTTTTTTGGTTATGGGATTCACTACCAAAACTCTTGGGGATATTCATCTGCTATACGTTAATTGTCATCGGTATACAAGTCTCTCATTTATTTCCACCACAATAAACATCTCTCAAGAGAGACCTCCACAGCATTTCTCTCTCTTGCCCGTCTTGTCTCGAGTAATTATGCTTCATGTGCTCGTATTCAGTGTATTGATTGTTTATGAGTATATGTTTCACAAAAATGCAGGTCAAATTCCATTATTGGTTAAAAACAGTACCATATAATCTCGCGACTTCGATGTTTAATCTTAGATATATATATATATATGTTTAATCTTAGATATATATATATATATATATATATATATATATATATATATATATATAAGAAAGATGAATGAGTCAGAGAAGTGTGGCCAATAGGAGCTAGCAAGGAGCACCCAATTGAGTCGAAGAAGAATAGAAAGTAATAAGGCGTTTAGGAATCCAGAAATAATGAATCCCACTTGTGTAGTGAAGAAGGCTGTTATATGGATCTATACTGATGTCTTTTGGGCGTGTGATCAGCGACTTTAAAGTTAAGGCTACTGCGGCGAGATTATCAAATATTAGTTGGGTTTTGGGAGATCTGCCGCAGAAGACGATATATTAACACCTAAATGAAACAGCTAGAAACAAATTAATGAAGGGGAAATTGTGGTTAATGCAAGTGGCGGTGCAGATAAGCGTTGAATTAATCATTTTAATATGGACCAGGCTCAGTGCATGCACGTGTACGTACGGATATAGTATATATGCGTGTATTCAGTCCTTATATATATACATATATATAGAGAGAGAGATAGGAGTAATCCAACGATATGATGATATATTGGGGAGGATGCTCGTTGAGGCATCTAGTATGTACGTACAACGTAACAGCACTGGGCTTTCCTCTTACACCCCTAATTTCTTAGTGTTTCTAAAACTAGCTATATTTTCATAGATCATATCCTATCCTCTTCTCTTAATAATAACCAACTAGAGATTATTAATTCACCAGGCGTTGAGAACAACACCCACGGGCTCATTATTAGCTGTGCTCTCTACATTACATATATAAGGAAGAGGGAGATATTTAGTCCAAGCCAATATCATATCTTTTTTTTACTTGTTAATTTGGGATCTCTTCAAATGAATTTTAGAATTCTATAGGGATCAAGGGATTGCAAGGATGGTGGGAGGGAGAAGGAGGAAGGTGAAGGAAGAGAGGGGGAGCAGCAGAGACCAACGTTGATATTGGTCATTTGAGGATCCACTTGGCCACGTATTTGCATCTCTTCATCCCAAACCATTACCACGGGATCTACAACACACACATTATTAATTAACATCATTATAGTGTGTATTAATTACCGTTAATGTCCAGGATTGGTCCTATGAGGAGCTCGAGGATGAAAGGAAAAAGGCTCACTATTCCCAATATTAATTGAAAGTTGTGCCAACTTCACCACCACCGTATTGCCTCTCTCTTTCTCTTGTTTCTCTCAAATGCTCGGGTTTCGCCATTTTAATTAGCAGTCCCCTCTCCCTGTGTCTCTGAGAGAGAGGGGGGGGGGCAATTTTACAAATGCTTGCTTTAAATATTACTAGAAATGATGTGGCACGCTAAAAATATCTACTCCAATCATGGATTGACACGTATCAACCTTTGTCCTAGCTGGACTCTTCATGGGGGCAGGTCACCCATGGACGCTGTCCCTTGCTTCCGATGTTTCGTTTTTCGATTCCTCTTTTAATTTTGAGTATCGGAATATAATGAACCCCACCGGTCGGCCAATTTGGTTCATAAGTCGTATTAGTCATTTAGATATTTTTCTCAGGGCCGGACTTGGCCCATGACTATTTATTCCGAGCTGTCGTTTTAATTATTCTAGAATGTAGGGAGCATTTTAATTAGCCATTGTGACAGAATTAAGGTCCGTATATAATTGAATGGGAAACGACGGGGACGTAGCGTGTTATGTTGTGGCGGGAAGCGAAATATCCTTTGCATTAAGTTCTGTTTTGTGTGATTAATTACTAATAATACACGCTAGTTCCCTCAAATGATCGAACGCAGCCACAAAATTACAATTTATAAAGAGTTAATTAGCTAACAGCAAAATTTTGCTTTTTTTTTTTTTTTGCCGTTTTTGGTTTGCTATCAGCAATTTTGATCCAAAGTTACTTAGGAGCATTACATTATTAATTTCGCGACATTTTGATTACGTGGGTAGTTATATAAATGATAATTTGGCACATAAATGCCTAAAATCACAGCTTCCGCATTCGTTCACAACGCAACACACTACAACAATAAGTGGCCCTTCAAGGAATCAAACTAAATTAGATAGATACTCCGAGAGATACCATGGACTTTTATGGTGGGAGCATGTATCTCAATTGCCCAGGATCTATATGGCCTGAGAAATTAATATCCAGGTGTCATGTAAGTATTTTGTCCAGCGACGTTGGTTCTCTCATGATAATCCCAATTAAAAATTGAAATATAAAATAAAAATAATTGTATGAAATATAATAAATCATTTATTTCCCAAGAATAATGAAAATGACCTTGAAGATGAAAATCTATGAGTTTCTTTGCAACGAAATTTTGATAGTCATATATATATATATATATATATAAAGAGCCAAGAAAAATGGTCCTGTAGTACCGTTTTTCTAATTCGAGGGTTATTTCCTGGAACAGATGTAACGCACCATCTGAGATAGATACCAAGCCGTTTCACTGTTTCAGTGAGGCTAAACTCGACTATGAGCGATATTAATGATCATAATTATGTGCTATAGTAATTCCAGCGTGGTGGGAGGTGAAGGAAGAGTGCAAGACACGAGTCGTTTGGGCGTGTGGAATAGGCATGTCTCGATCGAGAGGAGTTACAGGTACTCCGAGCGGGCAGAAAAAGAAGGAGAGGAGGGAAATAACAAAGTTCCAGATTGGAATTATAAAAGGCGGCGAATTCTAGGCTGCTGGCCAGGGGGCCACGTTAGTTATAGCTGTAAAAAGTTATAAAAATGCATGCATTTTAATGGCACGACAAAAAATCTAAGATGAAAAACTTTTCGCTGCCCGCAAACATTATTGACTCACTCCCCCGCCCCCCCGAACAGCGTCATACACGTATCCGTATTGGTACTTCTTGGCCCCAAAGCGGCCACCAATATTAAATGAAGTGTTTCTACCCATCCTAGTGAATCCATCCCTATTTTACTTAAAAGGGAATAATTAAGCTCCATTAGTAAATAAAAAGATTACTTTTGATTAGTCAAAGCGATTTGACCCACTAACCCTTAAGGGACCGGGTATCTTGGCTCCCACGTGACTGTATCACGATGTCCGAGGTGGGATTCCTACGATTGCTCACCACCGTCGGATGTTGCCTCATTGGCCCAGATCTCTCCTACGGGTCCCACCCCGGCAACGTGTCCACATCACAAGGATGCGGCGGGTCGTATCGTAACTCCCCTACTCCATCGCCCGACTAGGAATTCCCCCCTCCCTCCTACGAAATCACCTCCAATTTCAAATGAAACAAATAAACAACAACGGGTGGCATTTCTGTTAATAATTATTTATGCTTATTATTATTATTATTATTATTATTTTTAAGAGAGACAAGAAAGAGAGAATATGAATGAATATAATAGTAGTCCGATATTGCGATGTTGGATCCTATAAAGGGGCGATTTCGGTGTTTCGGTCTCCTCAGCAACTAAAGTGTTGTTTCTGAGCTCCTCGGCTCTTACCCATTCAACCGCTAATCACCAGCATTACTCTGTCCACACCCAGCGCCACCAAGTCTCCAAGAATCTGCATCTTTCTTCCAGATATTTCTCTCGCTAGCCCCGATTCTTATACCGAGTTTCAGGCAAGTGTCAGCCATAGTTGCTGAACCACGATTCGTATCTTCTCAATATTTCATTCTCGCCTTCTCCTTTCGGCCCCGTCACTCACTCCGGCTTCAAATCCTGAGGGACCTCCGGCGTCATCTTTCTCCACCCATGATGTGAAAAAGCTCCTCTTTTCTCTTTATTCCTATCACTCTCTCGCTTTACCATCTCCGTTTTTAATTCTATTTTTGTAGCTTTTGTCCTTCCCACGCCCACCTTTGGTCGTCTTTTTGGCAGACTCCTGAGTAAAATACCTTTGGAGTGCTCCTCATAAAGCTTCTATCTTCTTCTTCTTCACGAATCTCCTTTTATTCCTGAGGCTGGCCCTATTTGTTTCGCCCACGCTTGACTCTGTTCGCCATAGTACAGAAACAAAAATCATGGAGCAAAGCATCCTATGCAAATACACAGTGCATCACAGCGTTACCAAGAAGCTCGCAAGGCCCAAGGGCACTGATTTGAGCAATCCGACCGGGCCCCGATTCGTACGGATATCCGTTACTGACCCGGATGCCACGGACTCCTCCAGCGACGAGGAAGGAGAGTTTCTTGGTCGACCTAGAGTGAAGCGGTATGTGAACCAGATTGACATCGAGACTACAGCGAGAAACGGGGCCCTCCCCAACAATGCCCGGAAGAGGCCCGCCGGGAGCTCCGCTACTTGCCGGCGGCCGGCAAAGGTTTCCACGGAGAATAACGGCAGGAAGTTCCGAGGCGTACGGCAAAGACCATGGGGGAAATGGGCGGCGGAGATTAGAGATCCAGCGAGACGAGTACGGCTCTGGCTGGGAACGTATGATACGGCGGAGGAAGCGGCCATGGTGTACGATAATGCGGCGATTAAGCTGCGAGGTCCCGACGCTTTGACGAACTTTGTGACGCCACCGGCGAGGGAAAAGGCTGAAGAAGTGGAAGTAGAAGTGAACGAGAAGCCGGAAATGAAAGTTTCAGTGCAGTCAGAAGCATCCGGTTCGGGCTACGATTCAGGAGAGGAGTCTCGTAATCTTTCGTCTCCGATATCAGTGCTTCAGTTTAGAAGCAATTCGAGCGAGGAAGCAGAGCCGGAAAAGGCGACGGGAGCATGGGGAGCAGAGGCGGAAAGAGAAGAAACAGGGGAAGAGCCATTTGGGGAGTGCGAAGAGGAAACGAGTCGGAGGAGGTTGTGGGAGGAGGAGGAGTGTTGGAGGACAGAGATGCCGGTGTGGGATGATGTGTTGATGAATTTTGAAACACCAGAGTATTCGCCGGTGATGTGGGAAGAACCGTCGCCGATGTACTGGGAAACGACGACGAGAGTGATGGTGGAGGAGATTGGGAGCGTGGGGGAGATAGATTGGGAGAGAATGTACTCGCCATCAGGGATGTGCCAGGTGGACGATTACTTTCAGGACATATTGTTAGGGTCAGATCCTCTGGTGGCGCTCTGAGACTGACACTGTCACTCTCTCACACACACACACCCTCCCCACTGCCGCCGTCCTCCCCCTGCTGATTCACTCCGCAGATCGATTTTGTTCCGGTGGCAGAATCCGCTACTTCCTTTTTGGTTTTCCGACTAGATATTAGCGCTGTTTTTTTTTTCTTAAAAAAAGCTCCTTTATAATTAGATAACGGAGAGAGCTTGAATTGAGTTTTTTTTTTTGGGTCTCTCTCTTTAGTTTGTCGCTGCCAGATTTTGTTAAAATAGTTGAATGAATGGTGCCTAATAAGGAGAATGTAAGATAAGAGCCCCGAGTTTATTAGTAATATGGACTTGTGGTGGAAGTCTTTTGCCGTTGGGCGATGTTATTTTCTTCTGCGCACAAAACCATTAAACTAAATGTCGTCAAAATTTAGTAATTTGTGCATAAGTTGGAGATTCCCCGGGGAAAAATTGAAACAGGATCTGAATTTGTAATGCATTGGAGAAGGTGACAAAAAATAAAAAGGGAGGGAGGCTTAAGTAGGGGCGTAGATTGCGGAGGGGGGCAGGTTTCTGCAAATGTTGATGGGAAAACGAGGAACAACAAAACGAATCCCTTTCCACATTGGCGTCTGCCTGCCACATTTCACTGCTATCTATTCCCATTCCTATTTAATCGTATTAAGGATTTTGTTTTCGGTCCATCCCAAAACCATGTGTAACAAGTGCATTGAAAATTCAACGTCAACCGATTGTCCAACGCGTTCGACTTTCGGCTGCAGGAAAGTTGGTCTCTCCTTGATTTTATTGCCTTCTTTGTCAAAATCTTGATAATAAATAACATTGATTACTTTCTTAAATCTATTAATTAGGATGTTATGAATTTATGGAGAAATTTGCTTGCCCTCATATTCCACTGTGTCGGTATTCAATCGGTCAGCGCCAAAAAAGAAAATGTGAACAATCAAAGGAGTTGAAATTTGAGGAGTTTGTATAGGCGAACTGCCCGAAGCAATTCCCCTCCCATACCACATATGTATGTATATATTGACGTGACATAAAGTGTACGTATATGATCAACTGGCTGGGAATGCAGCACCCTAAGAGTTTGGAGCGCTAACTTTAATAATTTTTGTTATTGACTCGGTCAGGATTAGTCTAATTTATAATTATATAAGGATTGACTAGGATATTGGGTGAATAAATTAAAAAAAACAAAAAAAAACGTACGCATATGCTCGAGAGGCTGGAGAAGACGTAAAAAACGAGTCTCCTGTGGAACTGGGAAAACACGTAAACGTGCTTGCTATCTTGTGTGAGGGGCCAGACGGGAAACTTGACATTGACATGTTTGCATATGAAGATTCCTAGTATCTAGCTCCCTGCTGCTCACCTATAATTCCTTTTAATTCATGTCATTCTTTTCTTAAAACAGTTTGAATACATTATTATATCCCGTTTTAACTTTAAGGATGCATCAATTTCGACTACAACCATCCCATTCAAGAAAGCAGGCATAGATAACTGTGTAGAATTCGTCTATACATGTACACATTCATATGAATTTAAGAGAAGGTCAACCATCCAGTCAAACTCACGAGGCACATGGCTTTTTCTGTATTGCCCATGGGTCGCTTTAATGTCGCGTTTTTAGGATTATGATACGGGGTGAAAGGAACGCCATGTAAAGGTACAAAGGTAATTGTGGTGGTGACAATTAAGTGTGACCGATTAATTAAGTAGCGTGGGATTGCCTGACTATCAGTTGAATTAATGTGATGTTCGCGGGCTCAAAGGAGCGATAACAAGATGTGGGTAGGAGCTATTTAATCAAAGGAAGGCACGGATAAGGCATGTATGGATATATTACTTCGGTTGAGGATTTATGGCCCAAAGATAACGCCTCTCTTGTTAGGACTTTATTAAATGCGAAATTGTGAGTTAGAACTTGTAGAAAATATATATATATATATATATAATAATCGATGATGTGGGAGTCAGTATAAAAAGAATAGCGTCTATACAGTACAGTGTTTCAAAAAGACAAAAGCAAGGTGGATCATCATCACGACTAATAATATTGAAGCACGAGTTGAAAGAAGGAGCTGAGAAATTAGGTGTGGGCAATGAGTCATGGACTCGGAGTACACGCGGGCATTGGAGCGGGAGTCTTCTCGTACGGACATGGTGAAGAGATAAAATGTTTGAACTCGGCAAGTGTCCATGACGTGTTTTGGTTTTGTCACCTCATCAAGTTGCATCCTCGATGTGAAAAGTGCACGTTCCTAATGTTCCTTGGGGGACCCATTTCCATCTATACCCCTGCCCACCCCTCCCCAATTCTACACGCTGTTAAAGTCCTCGCTTTTTCATATTCCACAGACTCCCTACAGTCCCTTAGGTTCCCTTCACCGTGACGCTCACTCTGATTGCAGGAGCCTATAGTTCCCAAGGAACATAACATGGATTGATAAGCCACCCTTCTAGCCCAAACAAAGATCGATCCTCTCCTCAACTTGGTTCTCACTGAAACCTCAAATAATGATGAGATTCCGCATAATTATGAATGGGATGCGCATATAAAAATTTAATATTACAAGGGATTAACGGGGGTGGCCAGATAATTCCCTTATTTTTTAAATCAAGGAAATGGGTGATTATTGTAGATAGTGACCTCACGCGCGTTTCTCCTCCTATAAGTCACATATATAATCGACGGGCCTAGAATGAAAGATTTATGAAGGAAATTGGAGGGAGCACTTTCATTAGGGAGGAGAAAGGAGGCTTGCCTTTGAATTTGAAATGTTTAATCTGCGGAGTGGGTGGGAAATGAATGTATACGGAATTTAAACGGCGGCTGGCCAAGGGAGAGAAGGACGGGAGAAGAGGCGACGTGGGGAAAACGACGGTAGAATAATTGCGGACCATAAATCTCTCCATGCTCCACAAACACATAGCTGTCGCCCGCCCCTGCCCCTGCCCCTGGTTGTTATATGTATCTGTATTTATCCCCATATATTCCCCCGTGACCATCTTAATTTACTGTCCCCCACCCTTTCACGCTTTAATCAAAGCTTCGTCTCTCTCCAGTTGCTGGTCAGTTAGGCCTCACCTCACACAGTACTTTTTAACTGTTGCTCTTTTACGAACAAAATAGATGCGCCCAGCATAGCATAGCATTTAATACGATTGAATTCTCAAAATAAAGTCAAAGTGACCTTCCTACAAATCTAAAACTATACCTGAAGGGCAACTGGGTAAATTAAAGGGATTCAGAAATTAACTCGATCCCGGTTAGAAAAAAAAGGGTGATGGTGTAACACAAAGACCCTCTCCTTATTATGTAGTAGCGGTCCACCACCACACTGTCATTGCCCGACGCCAACCTGCTCCAAATCATAACTCTATCATTGCGCTCGTTTTTAAAATAAATATATTCTGCTCATTATTATATTATTATCCCTGTCCAGGTTTCACCGTATATCTCCAATTTCACGTAAGCGATATTTAAAGGGATTACTCGCTGTCCACCAGATTTTGTACTACTCTGTCTCTGTCTCTGTCTCTGTCTCTGTCTCGGTTGGTTTTCACTTTTACTTGTTATTATGGCGGCAGCGTCGCGTGAGTTGAGCGTCATGATAACCTTTACCCCAACACTTGAGAAAAGAAGGCCTCTTGATTATTGAATTAGCCAGGAGCTGACATTCTTTGGTGAACTATTAAATTTGCAACAACCGCCCCTTTTATTTACTCTTATTAATTAACCATCCTCAGTAATAATGCTCCTAATAATCAATCCCCTCACCCTCCAGTTCATCTGATCATGCTCTGATTAAGGTGTTCCTGAGCCTCTGTTCCAATTGTTGCGCAGGAGCACGCATCTGGCCAGTGCTTAATAAATAAGTCTTACTCTTCTCTCCCATCCCCACCTCCAAACAATTAATTAATACTACCCCAACATCAGAACGCCTTCTCATTCCTGCATCTCTGGGCTCCATTATTCCTACCGTCGTGCCGAACTGACGCTGATGATGATATTTTGAATTCTGCTCGTATATATACATACCACTAGAAAATGCCAGTAACGGCAATTAACAAGAACAGCAGAGAAAAGTAACGCTACGCTATAATTATATGTGTTAGAAGAGAACAGGAGTTGATGGGGGGTATCTGGTTGAAGCAAGTCAACCGGGCTGAGGCTCTGCACAGATGAATCGGCTTCCTGCTATTGGCTGAACGGGGACTAGTGGTTGCCACATTTTGTGAAGCTCATGAGCCACAATACCAAAAGAGTCTCGCAAAAAAGCCAAAACCGCATTAAAATATTGTTGGGCAGGAGCTAGCAAAAGCTTGCAAACAATAAGTTAAAGGCAAGAGCGCAGGGTACTGTACGACCAGGGTACTGTGAAGATCTCAAGGCGAGTGGCACTCACTCCCTCAACTCAATCCCACCATCACAATTACTGATTCACAACGTACAATATCAAAAGTATATTACGCGTGCAGAGGAGACAGACTACTGATTTGTGGTAATTAATGACAGATTAAAGTTTTGCCCAAGTACGTGTTCATATGCGGGCACTGCTTATCCACGTACGTGTTCCCTCGCATGGGATCCCTTCCAAAAGTCCCACCATTCCGTTGGGACCCACAAGATCTTCTCCATGTTCTGTTTAGGTTCGTTTGCTAAGAAGAATTTTTGATAGGAATCGAATTAAAAATAGTAGTAAAAATAAAAATAGAATTAGGTTAGAAATATATTTTAGAACATATTTAGTAGTATGAAAGTAAAAGTATTCTCAAGCATTTTTTTATTGGGTATAATGAAAATTACTTATACTTTTAACATTTTAGGCAATTTTAGTTCTATAAAAAAAATTGAGAAATAAGATGAGAAAAGTGGAAATAAAATCTTTTAGACTATTTTATCCCAAGTTATAAAATTATTGGACAACTTTAACCCTTCCCAAGTTATAAACAAATATTTTAGACAATTTTACCTTAAATTATAAAAAAATATACATAAATTCTATACTCATTTTTAACCTACCAAACAAATTTTTAAAACTAATTTATAGTTTAATTTCATTTATACTTCCACTGCCATAAAAAACTCTTCCATCCTACCAGACGTAAAGTAAAAATTTGTTTGGTATGTTATAAATTAGTATATAATTTATGTATTTTTTTTTATAATTTAGGGTAAAATAGTTCAAAATATTTATTTATAACTTGAGAAGGATTAAAGTTATCCAATAATTTTATAACTTAGAGTAAAATAGCCCAAAATATTTCACTTCCACTTATTCAATCTCACTTCTCAGATTTTTTTATGAAATTAAAATTGGCCAAAATATTTAAAATGAAAGCGAAAATAGCTTCCATTATACGAAATAATATGAATGCTTGATTTCACCTCTACCTCTACCTCTACTTCCATTCTACAAGACATGCCTTTTATAAAATTCATTCTCTCTCTCCCGCTCTCAGCAGTTTTTTTTTTCCTGGTTGGTTGAGGGAGAGACAGGGGAGGAGGGGGAGCACGTGAAATACGCATGGGAATCCTGTAGTCGCAATTGAATTCCATGCCCACGTTATAATCTGGGCATAAAAAAAAAAGAATTACTGCATTATAAGAGGGAGGCCTACGTGGCAGGGAGGGGGTGAGTCATGGTGATAGTCAGCAGACACGTGGAGGAATCTGGGAGAGGGGAGGGAATGGGGGAAGGCACTGATTTGAAGATTCATGTGATGGAAGGCTGACCAAAACCTACGAGCCCCCACGCGCGACCATCATCTATCATTCGCATCCTGCCAATCACAAGTTGCATGTTCTTTAAGGTTTCCAATAGTTTTGCTGCGCATATCATGTGAATCAAATGTAATATGGATATCTGCAATATATCGGATGAAGCAGAAAGATATTTTTTTTTTAAAATAAATAAAAGGGTAATGAAAATGCGGTGGAGCATATAACCTCTGCTGGAACCTTTGGAATAAAAATGATGAAAGGATTAATAGAAGACAAGCGTACGGGGAGGGAATCAAGTGTGAAAAAAGAAGGGCGAATATGTGTTGACATGTGTTACGTGCTCTTGCAACTCAGCGGTTCGCCTTGCATAGTCATAAGGCTGTAAAGGATAAAGGAGGAGGATAACCAAAACTACTTTCCGACATTAATCCCATCTTTGCGATCGAGTAGTAATAAATGAATTGGACACATAAATGACCAAAATCGCGTGTTTGACTCGGCTCGATTATGGCTTTTATTGAGCAGTTTTCAACGT
The DNA here is from genome assembly GCA_037074615.1 of Leucaena leucocephala. Classification (NCBI taxonomy): domain Eukaryota; kingdom Viridiplantae; phylum Streptophyta; class Magnoliopsida; order Fabales; family Fabaceae; genus Leucaena; species Leucaena leucocephala. Next base: position 1,239,183 of record CM073517.1, on the reverse strand, counting down.
TTGTGGTCCTTGCCTGATTGCTACAATAGCTGCACAAACGAACTCCTCTTTCGGTTAAGGCGTCCACGTCTTGTTGAGGTTGCATCTGAATGGAGGTGGCCCATTTTTCATTATCCTCGTTCTTCCTTCGCCTTCTAGGCATGCTACCTCCTCACTTCTCCTTCTCGACTAATTTAAGGCTTCACATATTCATTATTACTTACCAATTATAGCAAACCTCCTTTCATTTGTCAACATCCATCTCATCCCCTTGCCTCACGGCTGTGCTGTTGCCCCCTCTTTCTATCTAGCTTCGTTTCTTCTTCTTCTTCTTCTTCTTCTTCTTCTTCTTTTTCTGTTTTTTGCCTTGATGTTTTAATGGTTTACCAAACAGGATGCTTCATCTTCATTCATGGACCTCACGGGCTACACAGATCTCACCCTGTCCAGTCGGCACAGTCGTAGCATTTTTATTTTGGGGGTCCGTCAAACATTTTGGTCCCACCAATGGACTTATTCGTACTCCTTTGCAAATCTCAGGCCCAAAATGAGAGCCATCCTCACGATTCTGGATTGATCCATCATGAAACACCGTTACTGTACAGATGAATTCAAATGGCATCCATCTCTTGACCGCCTCATACTGTAATGTAACAACTAACAAGGAACCAATGGGTTGATTCGAGTGGTAAGTGGCTCGGTATCGCTTAAGCGAGGTCTCGAGTTCGAGCTTTGGCCTACGCAAAAAATTCCCGTTGGGAGACTCATCTACCATAGTCAGGTGCGTGACGCGAGTCGGATCCGGATGTAGTCGGGGCAAAGCTCCGGTAAACCGGGTGGACAAAAAAAAATAACTAACAAGGATTACCCATAGTATATGGGTTCAGCGAGTAAATAGGTAAAATATACAATTATTTAGAATGTGTTTGATTTACTAACGGAGGTTGATCCGAGTAGTAAGAGGCTCGATATCGCTTAAGCAAGGTCTCGAGTTCGAGTCTTGGTGTATGCAGAAAATTCTCGTTAGGAGACTCACCCACCATAGCCAGGTGTGCGACGCGGGTCGAATTCGGATATAGTCGGGGCAAAGCTCCGGTGAACCGGGTGGGCAACAAAAAAAAAATGATGTGTTCGATTTTTATGAAGTACCACCACTTTGTTGTGGTTTCAGTCGCGGCGTTTAGAAAGACATCCTAATTCTTATATGCCTAAGTTTACGCTTGAAGATAATTGACGGTTCGACCTACTCGACATTAATAATACCTGTGAAGAAATGAAGATTTTTGTACAAGAAAAAAACAACTAACAAGGGTTTTTCCCTTTAACTTGTTCATATTTTTTTAAAAAGTAGACTGATACTCCCCTGCTCATAAATATATAGGTTAGTTAGGGAGTTGGTTATAATCTTAATATAGGATACCAATCAACTTTAACTCTCATATTTATTTTAAATATATGTTCTCTCACTCCTTTTGTATTATAGAGTTTGAACTATATGTTGTAATAATTGCTCCTTGGGACCAAATTAAGCTAGCCTTGAGGAAGAGTGTTTATATATAGTCGGAAGATTAGAGGAACTATATCAATAGTGTGGTGTAGAAAAGCATTTATCATTAATTTACAAGAGGAAAATAAAAAAAACTCGAGGGAAGAACGATACATTACAAGAAGCTAGGGGTGTGCCGGTGGCTTCGCGTTTTCTCTTAGGGCGCGGGGAAATCGTCAGCAGCATGTTAAACAAAAACAAAAACAGAATCATACTGAAGAGGATCCAAATTCCTGAGCAGCCCTTATTTGTGAGATATCAATATTAATATAAATACGGCACAATTATATTAACTATTGCGCAATTAAGGCCTCATTATTTATTGGAATCGTGAGGCTGACGCTTGCATGCGATTTGTGAGGGGCCCTTTCTTATAAATGAAGCCGGCCGATGGATCAATCCTTGGTAAAAGTCTCGGAGTGAGGTCCCTGCTGGCGAGTGACCACCCTGCTATTCGGTGACGGTGCGGGCTCGGCTTCTCTCCCGTCCTCGCCGGAGATTTCCTCAAGAGACCGCCCTTTTGTTTCGGTCAACAGGAAGGAGAAGCAGAACCCCAAAAAGTTGGTCACCGCCAGTATCTTCATTGCCGTCTTTATTTTCCCCACGTCCTCACCCTGCGTGAAATTCTGCAGTCCAAACGCCGCCACCAGCGCCCCCGCTTTCCCCGACGCCGCGCTCAGCGCGTGACACGTGGACCTCGCCCTTGTTGGGAACAGCTCCGCCGGCAGCACGAACGTCGTGCTGTTGGGCCCGAAGTTGGCGAAGAAAAACGTGAGCCCATACAGCAAAGCGAACAGGTATTTGTTACTCTTCATGGCTTCGTATTTCACACTAATCACGAACATGAAAAACGACATCATGAAGAAGCCGATCAGTTGGATCTTGAAACGCCCCAGCTTTTCAATGAAAGCCACGGTGAACCAATACCCCGGGAACGTCCCGAGCAGGGCAATCACGAACATGGCACGTGACGTCTCGTACACTTCCTGCAATGCATTCATATCAGGGTCCTTGTGGACTAAGCCCATCGTTGGGAAAATATCCTTCTGGGTTAAATTTTGGCTGTAAAAAGCAATGTCCAACAAGAACCACGTGCTCATGGTTCCGATCAAATGACGCCCGTGTCTCGCAAAGAACTCGTTAGACCATAGTGAATACTCGTTGTCAGCTTTGAACTGAGCTATCCTCTCCTGCTCTGCTTGGATTTCGACGTCCAAAACCCTGGCCATGTCGGCGGCCGCTTGTTTTGCATTACCTTCTATTAGAGCCGTGTAGCGGCCCGTTTCCGGCATCTTCATTCGCCAGTAGAACGTCAACGCCGCCGGAACGGCTCCGACCATAAGAACTAATCTCCACAGGTAGTCGCCTGCGGGCTGGGTCGACAAGATTTTGTTCTCGTGATATGTTGGGGCGGGGTTGTTTGACAAGAAAACGTAGGATAACCCCATGGCGACCAAGCCACCGAATATAATTCCAACGCCTTGCATGGCGAAAACGGCGGCGATGAAAGCCCCACGGGTCCTTTTGTTAGCGTACTCGGACATGATGGTTGCAGATAGAGGGTAGTCACCACCAATACCAAAGCCCAGCCAGAATCGGAAGAAGCAGAGGGTGTTCATAACGGAGTGGGCCGAAGAACCGAAGGAGAGGCCGGAACATATGGCGAAAACGATCATGAGAATGAGAGTGATGCCATAGACTTTCTTGCGCCCAAGCTTGTCTCCGAGCCAGCCGAAGACTAGCTGGCCGCAGAGGGTTCCTATGAGGGCGGTGCCGATGACGGTGTTGTTGACGTGAGGGGGGAGCTTCCCAGGTTTCGCGGAGGTGGGGTCGAAGTAGTAGAGACGGCCCAACAGTTTAGAAACGGTGGAGATGCAGAAGAGGTCATAGGCATCGGTGAAGAAGCCCATGCCGGCGATCACTATGGCTGTCACGTGATACCATTGCGTACGAGCCGAGTCAAGAGCGTCCAGTACGGGCAACGACATCTTGGGAGAGTCTTTGATTGCTTCTGTCGTGTGTGCTTTGCTTCTTTTATACATACTCAAGTTTTCTGGGAATTATTATATTGCTGAGACAACAAGGGACGTCGTCTACTCCTAAGCTCAGGGCCATATATCTAGAGAATTTTCGGATTTCTATATGGAACAGGCATATTCTCTTATATCTTGCAAATTATCCATTTGTCTCATATATACATTTTAAGATTATTACTGCTTTCCCGCTGATTTGAGGCTGAATAATGAGACTTTAGCTGTCAAGACTCAAGATACCCTGGAATCATAGGTCCCATGTCTAGAACTATGCGCGCGGTGTTGTCGATATTAATTTTGTCTTTGGTCGGATAGAAGTTATCGCCTCTATGATTTATATATAATCATGTGTAATAACAGATTTGTCCCCACTTTCTTTCAATTGTGTCTCCTATGACTTATGATTTAAACATTCAAAATGGAAAGTTCAAGCGTTCCTGCCATTTCCTAGTTCGAGTATTTCCTTCGTTTTTGTGTTTAATTTCCCCATCAATGCGCATCCCTTCTAAAAAATCCTTTGTTTTGGGTAAACTACATAATATTTTTTTTAAAAAGTTACACTGTATCAATCATAAATATGAAATTGACATCGAATTATACTATTCACAAACAACACTTTGGGTTTTCCAAATTTTTTGTACTGCAGCAAATGTGTTAAATTTATCAATACATATATTGGGTATTTAAACTATTGCAACTATATACAAATCCCAAATCATTTTAAGGGTCTGTTTGGATAGGATTTTGAAAAAGGGCTTATGAAAAAAAAGGGCTTATGGACAACTTATGGAAAAGGACTTTTGGAGAAGAGTTTATGGAAAAAAAGTGGTTTTGAATAAATAGGTGTTTGGATAGTTATTTTTAGAATGACTTTTTATAGTGGTAAATTACCAAAAAGGGTATGATTTGATTTAAAGTAAGAGAGATGAGAGAGTTAGAGAAAAGAGAAGAGAGAGGAGAGAAGGAAGAGAGGAGAAAGGAGAGAGGGTGTAAGAAAAAGTAGGAGAGAGGAGAGAGGGTGTAAGAAAAAGTAGGGGTAAGATAGTAATTAGATAGTCCATAAGTGCTTTTACTGTTGAAAAAGCTATTTTAAATAGCTTATTCAAAACCATGGTTTTGTCCAAAAGCACTTATGGACAAATAAGCCTGTTTATTTTGAAATTTTCCCAAACCGAGGTTTGGGCCAAAAGTCCTTTTAAAATCACGGTTTGCAGGCCAACCAAACAGGCCCTAAATTTCTAAAAAATACATTTTACATTTAAATTAGTTTAACCTTTAATAACCCAAATGAGGATATATATAAGGCCCGGGGGCTGGGATGGTGTGAGAGAGCTAGATATATATATTCAATAGAGAGAGAGAGAATTCATGTACTATTCATTGTATTTTTAAAAGACTGACGAAAGAAATGAGTGTTCCCGGACGTCTCAGAGATGAAGCTCTTTCAGATCATAAAATCCTAAGTTTTGTACCAATATAGAGTGAGCAGCGGCGCGCCACCAGAGTGGAGGAGACCAAAGTCCAAAACATATTCAATTCACAGGTCTAATGACAAAACACTGCCTAGTTGCTGCCTTGCCCAGCAAAGTGCAGTCGCTTTTCAATTTTACCCGAAATGCTTTTGTTTCCTAAACATTTGGATTTCATTTTATTTTTACACATATTCCACGAGTGGCCCCATGAAGATTACGTAGAAAAAATCTTGATGGGGCAAAATGACGTGGTAAAAAAAAAGCAACTGAGAAAATCCATATGTACAACTAGGAAGCCATTCTTTGTTGCTGAATGACAAGGATAGAAGCTCGCCCAGTTATATAAGCAAGCAGATCTCCGAGGACACCAAGTTCAGGGTACTCACTCACTCCATTGCAATATCCCTGAAGTTTGTGCTCTCTCTCTGTTCCATCTCTCCTTCCCACGATTATCAGATCATACTCCTACACCAACGACCTCACTATCAGTGCCGTCTCCGGCCCATCTTTCACTTTCTCTTCTATGTACTTCAAGCTCGCTTCTCCTATATTCTGCTTCGTCTTCACCTCCTCCAGCATCTCTGATTCCAGCAGCCCGTCCTAGTCTTTGACGTCCTTCCTCTCTTCTTCCCCCTTGTGGGTTCTTTGTCATTCTCTCTGCCATGAATAACGCTTCACTGTCATCTTTTCCTCCTATGAATATCAAGCACACCGAGTAGGGTGTCTCCGGCGAGAATACGTGTGACATTTGTGCTAATTAAGATTCCTACCGAACACGGTGCTCTGTCCAGCATGCTATGGTTCAAATCTCTTACGGATTTGTCGTCTAGCTCGATGCTGTTCCCATCTGAAGACCATTTTTGATGAAATGGGAGCACAATGAGGGAGGTCAGCTTGTCCAGTGTCAAATGGCAAATGTCATCGTTCATCATCTCTGCCGGCGACACCGCCGTGAAGACTTTCACTGCTAATGCCCCGTGGAACTCTTGCTCGAAGCTTCCGAAAGCATCGTGAACGTTGTCGGTGAAGGAGCTTCTGGTCTTGGACTTCTTCTGCAACTGGTGGCTTATGAAAACGGAGGTTGCTCTGCCTATTAGTTCTATGAGGTGAAGCACGAAGACGCTGAGTGGCTCTTCTTTAGTTGGGTATATAGTCTCCAGAAGGCTGATTGCTGGCGGAATACTGTCGGATCTGTGAATGCAAGTAAATACTCGAAGCTCCGAGTTGCTTCTTAGATCCTCAATATTCCTCTTCGTGTAACCTGCGTATTTCTTTGAAGGATCGTACATATAACTGATCAGGATCGGCATAATCGTTGGCCATGCATGACATCAAGAAGGAGAAGATGTTATCCAGTAAGTTAATTATATATATACTTCTATATTTAACATTTGATCGAGAAAGTTTCAAGAAGCAAATTAAACGGACGGAATAATTAAACTTCACATCATGATGTCTCTGATGAAGGAGCATGTGGCCATTTCGACGATGCCCTTGCAGTTCATAGTGAGGGAGAGAGTCATGGCATCTTTCAAGGGCATTTTACAGTACAAGGGAAGTAAGAAGCAGGGAAACAATTTGGTAAGGAGAATTATAACAACGAGGAGGGACACTTGCACCATGACAGTGTTAACAGTTCCATCTGGCCTCCTACAGTTCATGAATTGCCAGAGATCCACCCTCATGGCACATGTAGTCACGAAGAGTGGCATCAAAACACCAGTCACAAAGGCGTCAAGCTTCTTGATAATGGCGGTTCCCAGAGGAGGTCCTTCAGGGATAGCCAGACCCAGGATATAAGGGCATAAGAGAGCCAAGTAATTGAACTGATGGGAGGCATAGGCTGATAACAGAGCCACTATAAGTACGCAATAAACGTGGGTGATCATTAACGGGACACCCTTCCGGCCGTGTACTTTTTATGATCCAAAACATGAAGGGGCGAAGGATGAATACGAGAAAGAAAACGAACAACATTGCGGCTCCTATATCTGCCAAATCTCTCAGTTTTCTTAAGATCACCATGCTGTTACAGAAGCCAACCACGAATGACACCAATATGCTTATCTTCTCGCTCACTAATGTCGACGACATCCCTAGCCGTCCCAGCTCCGAATTCAAGATCTTTAGATCACTCAACATAGTAGATATGACTAGGAAGGGCGATATAGAACATATGGCGATGATGAATGGAAGCTTTGCATACTGCTGGGGTTCCATGTATTTTGATGAGACGTAATATTGGACCAGCATGCCACACCCGAACGGAGCCAATATGGCAACGGCTCAGACATTCATGGCCATCCTTCCTGTTTTATGAACTACGCTTATATCTGTCTTAACTCGAACGTAGAATAGGAATATGATGTAACCAAACACTGAGAATAATCCAAGGGTTTCTTGAGAGTCAAATGGGAACAGAATCTTCTCGGCACCTGTCTTGCCAAAGGTATTTATTTCCCAGGATTAAGCCTACCTGCATATTAGTCATTCAGGGATTAGTTTTTCAGAAATGTCGGAAAAGAGGAGATGATGACGACGACAATAGGACTTACGATGATCATGGAAGTGAATCTGGAGAATCTCAGACGAGAGAGAGCTGCGGTATAAGAGAGTCACGAAATATACGAGACACATTTGCATCTCCAGAATTGGCAAAGGGTTTTGGATGAATTCGGCGTCATGGCCTACCCTCGCTCCCCGGGAACTCGTCTGGGGGGGCAGAATCAGGCAGGTTCTCTTGTACACCGTAGTGCCATTATTCTCTTCCAGCCACATGTCTGCACGTACGTACGTGCACAATATCAATTATGGTTCCAGCAATTAGGGAGAAGGAATATATGGATCCCGCTCAGAGAAATAAACAAAACGATAAATTTTATTAAATCAATATAGCAGGATGCCTCGAAGCGGCTCCTCTCCAAACTGTTTGCTCCTTACCACATAAACCGCATCATATTCTGTTGTTTTTAACGTATGGACTGGAATTTGGATCTGTTAGTATGCCAGTTTCGTTTAGTTACCAATTTCGGATAATTTTAGATAATGGTAACTGTGTGTTGACTCTCTTTGAATTACTGACCATGACAGACTAATCGTGCATCTGGATAAATTTGGGTGAAAATTACCATGCAATAATTCCTGCTCATCTCAAAATAACATGAAAGTGCTGTATTCTCCTCTATCTCGTTTCTAATTTTCCTTCCCCTTGCACATAAAAGTCGGGCTAAAATTCAGTTAATGTATCAGTACGTAAGATTCAATTTAAATTTGAGGGGAAGAGCATCAATGGAACACGCATGAAATTTTTAATTTTTTATTGCAGAGAAAGAACAACAGTGAGATTTAAATTTAGGAGCATGCGCGAAAAGTTATTAAAAATAATAGATATATAGATATTTTGTTGGGCTAGCTAGAAAAAAAAAATTCAATGAACAATGATTTCAAAACGAGAAAATATACAACAATGCCTGTATATGGCAAATTTTATTAACAAGTGTGCAATTTCTTTGCAACCTATATGTATTTATATGAATAGAAATTTAATAATAACAAGTCGAAAATTACATGTAAGCAGAGATTGGTTAAATTACGTGGCAAGAGAATTGTGGTTTAGAATAGTGACACGGCTGACTCGGATGCGCGGGTGTGGCCGTGTGGCAATAAGGAGTTTAGACTTGAGACTGCGCGACTTTCTTCTTCCACTGGGTCGGCCTTCCGCCTAGAGTCGGTAAAACGGGCTCAGCCCGTTTTATCTTAAAGCGGACCTGAAACGGACTGGCAGTTTGTCAGGCCGTTTTAGGGCGGGCTGCACAGCCCGCCCCTTGCTGGCCCGCCAGTGCTGGCGGGCCAATCCGCCAGCCCGTTTTTTTTTAAATTATTAATATTATTATTTATTTTATTCAAATATTACTTTGAATACTTCCATTATCAAATATTAGTAAAGATAATTACTTATTTGTTGATATGTGTTGACATATATAATAATTGATTAATATTTTGTTAATATTTATTTAGATTTATAGTTATAAAATTTAAGATTTTTTATAAAAAGTATGATTTTTTAAGAGTATAATATTAATAAATTTTTTATTATGCTAATATGACATTAGATTTTTTTTATTAGTATTTTAAAAGTATAAAAATAATTTTTAAAAAAAATAAAATAAAAATAAAAAAGAGCGCGGGCCGCGGGCTCGGGCTGGCAAAATATCAACTCGTTTTGGGACGGGCTGCACAGCCCGCCCCGCCAGCCCGCAGGCTGATGGCGGGCTGGCCCGTTTTTGGCGGGCCAGCCCGCATTACCGGCTCTACTTCCGCCCTAATTTGAGGAATTGAGCCCCCAAAATTTTAGAGTCAGAAAATTTTAACTCTTGGATGGTAGAATTCCCCAATAGATCATGACGAGAAATACAGTTAATATTATTTAAAATTATCTCATTTCTTATATGTTTAATCTTATTTGATAGAATGACTTAATACTAAATAAATACAAAAATTTCACTAATTTTAAATATTTGCTAACAAGTACTTCATCTTATTTTAAATATAAGAGTAGACAAAAAATATACTTTAGATCTAATTATAAAATTTTAATTTATTTTATTCTTAAAATTATAATTTTTTAAAAATATTTTTATATGATTATACATATTAATACCCCATTTAATGGGAAAAGGCTTTGTTGTTGTTGTTGTATATAATTAAAAAGATATTCTAAAAAAATTAATATATAATTATTATAAATAACTAATTTAATTAATTTTTTAATATATTTAAATTAATTAAATAATTTTTTTGTTAAGTATGCACTATTTATTATTTATGATCTGAAATAATCCTGCAGACAATTTAAATTTCCCATGCAGTTACTAGTTTTTTTAGTATAAAAAATGGGGTTACCCACGCAAGTCGCGCCTTATTCTACTCGCTGGCTGGAGGGAAAGCCCTAGAACTAGGGAGATGTAAGAAGGGCAACTTCCACAGTGACGCCTCTCTTAACGCCGCTATTGTAACGCATTGTTTGGCTAACGTAATAAGAACCCCAATTTTTCAATGTGCAGTACGGCTCATAAACCCCTCGCTTACATTCCCGAATCGAAGGTGCTTGGTTGATCTTAGCTAAATCGCACGCATAGGTTCTATCGATCTAGTCCTCCCACCATTCGGCCATCCGAAACAGAGCCTTTGACTTCCTCCCTCTTGCTGAAGCGATTTCTAGGTTTTTTACCCCCGAAAAAGGACGTCTATCATTTGTCAACAAACGCGGCGCTAATTACATCGGCACCCACGTCCGTACCCCCCGTTTGTCCAGGGAACATTTTGCTTTCCCCTTCTCCAAGTATTTAGGGCCTCGTTGTTCTTCATCTTCTTTCCTCCAAGGCTCTAACGGGGGACTGAGACGAGCATAAACCTAAATGTTGAGTCTATTTTTAAAAATCTAGTCTGTTAAGAGGGAGAACCCCTTGAACTTATAAACCCCACTCTATTTGTAAAGCTTCCTAGCGTAGGACTCATAACAATGTCACCCCCTCGAAAGTCGACGTTCCCGGCGACTCTACTCTACGGCACTTCACTCGGCCTTCTACCAGTCAGAACCTTCTGTAAGTAGCCCTCTCTAGTGAGTCGAAAGTACTAATGAGATGAGTATAAGTCTAAAGGGAGAGCCTATCCCCAAAAGACTAGCTTGTTAGGAGGGAGAACCTTAAACTTATAAACCCCATGCACTCATAACAGGGACTTTGGTCGGAGACTAAGCAATAAGAAAAATCTAGAGAATGGTTGATTCAGAGCGAATCCAAAATGAATGGATGCCTTCTGGACCAACCTAGGTGGCTGGAATGGATGGGCAAGGATCCTTATTGTTGGGATGCGCTGGCACGGGTATCGGTCGAGATGGCAAGGAAAGCTCTTCTCTTGTAAAGCAAACATCAGATGATGGTAAATTGGGAGTCGGAGAGCGAGCTTTCTCTGCCGCGGGTGCCGCCTTTCTCTCCGCAATCATTGTTAATCCTCTCGATGTTGCTAAGGTGAAATTATCGCTACTTTTGGGTTTATGCATTTTGGTTGCGCTGTGATTGTTTGATGAGCAAGTGTGACAAGAAGAGGGCAAGAATTCGTGATTTATATTGTAATTTAGCTAACATATCTTCGATTGGAGTTCGGACTACAAGTTTTTAATCATTTCTCCACATCTTTGACTGGGAAAACGAAGAATTTGTCATTTCTTCTATTTATAAATATAGAGACTCAGTATTAAAATGGTTGTCTGCTAATCTGTGAATGTTGAACTAATAACCTGTTTATATATTTCATGACTATTTATGAACATTCTCCCTTGAGACCGTCTAGAAGATTGAAATGCATTAATCTTTACTCAAAGTCATATATATTTTCTACAATGCTCTGACCTGATGGTACGAATCGCAATTAAGCAGGGGAAAGGATATGTCATATCGTTATTAATATTTGCTAAATTATATTTGTGTGCCAGGAATGGGCATTTCACTTTTTTGGCTGCTTGTGTTCCATACGTTAATCTTACAAGTTTTTTCTTGCCATCTATCATGGGGAGCAGCAAATACTGAGAGTTAGTTTGCGTGGTATTAGTCTATTAGGCTTCTTTTACCTCATGTATTTTATAGCCACGGCAATCACTAGAGCTGTCAATTAGGGCCGAGCTTAATAGCTGGTATTTTCTAATATGTCTCCACACTTGGCAGACAAGGTTGCAAGCACAGGCTGCTGGTGTCAATTATTCTCATCCTCTTGGTAACATGACCTATCGCATGGCTCATTTCGGACCAAATATGGTATGTGTTGAACATTGCATTCTTCTTGCTCATGATAACATTTATTACATGAGGCTTTTTCTTTGGGTCTTAATATTTTGATATTTACTCTCTGACCCTCTTAGTCCCATTCACTCAGTATGTAATTTCTGAATCAGGCACCTGTGGCTGTAAGGTTTGGGACACTTTTGTTTTTGCAGCAGGAGCCATGAAAACCACATTTTGACCGAAGTGGCCCAAGGGCCTTCAGTCAAAACCACATTTTTTAATCTCCTGCCGTGGAACAAACACACTCTGTATGATCAAATGACGTTGTTACGCATTGTTTTGATACCTTTGTGTTTTTTTATATGCTAGTTAAAGATCATTTTTTTTATTAATTATTGATTTATTTGCTTGTAACTTCTATTGTTGATTTTATGCTTTCTAAGTAACATGGAATTCATCCCTATGCTCCATTTACCATCTAGTCCTCTTAGCAGTAGCAATTAATTTGACATTTTCTTTATTGTGTATCATTTGTTTACAGATTTAAGATGTTCTCCATCATGTACACGGGCAGGAATCCATGGAACAGTATCAATTTGTCCTCCCGAGTGTTTTCGGTACAAAGGAACGCTGGATGTTCTCTTCAAAATTGTACAACAGGTTTGTGGTTATGCATATCGTGCTTTGTCTTATAGAAGGAAAGTTGTACCAGAATCTGTTTTAATGCTTCTGGATGTTGAGTAAATATGCCCTTTGAGCAGTCATATCCTTGCATGTGCTGTTTTCTCTTCTTATCTTTCATGTACCCACTAATCCAAGTGTGGTTTTGCAGGAAGGATTTGCTAGACTATGGCGCGGAACAAATGCCAGCCTAGCACTTGCTGTACCAACTGTAGGTTCACCAGTCATTTTTTGTGTTTCCCGGGGAAGTAATGAGATTATATGTTGAGCATGCAGGACAATGTAATTATTTGTCTGAGTTTTTGTTATTTTTCAATGCCTTCTCAGGTAGGGATTTACCTTCCTTGCTATGACATATTCCGCAACTGGTTGGAGGAATTTGCAGCCAAAAATGTTCCATCCACAATTCCTTATGTACCCTTAGTGGCAGGCTCCCTGGCACGCTCTCTAGCTTGTGCAACTTGTTATCCTATCGAGTTGCTAGAACGCGCATGCAGGTAATTTAGATATTGCAAAATGAAATATATTATTTACCTTATTTATGGGAGGATTGGTGTAATAAGTTTGATAGTGGTAGCTGCTAGCATTCCTTCTGAATTGTGGCAGTTCTTTTCCTTAAGGATCTTGTGGGCGTATCAGACATAATATGCACTCATGATCTAATCTTTTGTGCATTAAATGAAGGGATTAAGCTGCAACTTGTTTGTTGGTCAACTCTATTCAAGGCTGCTTTTGCTTATTGTTCCTGTGGTCTGCCTGGTTTGCTTTTTTCCGAACATTTCACTTGTACCTAGTCAGTGTTGCCATGATGTTTGATATTTCAATTCCAATGGGAAAGACTTATCTTCAACTTTGAATTATGGCTGGATGGTGACCCTTTCTTTGCTGGTGCCTTGACCTTATGCATTTGCAGTGGAATTAGATTACTTGTAGTTCCTGCTATCTCGATGCTGCTTTATTTATTTATCCTGTTGAAGTCCTTTTGTTCTTTGTGAATTCAAGCATTTTCAGCTATATTTCCCGTTCCACTAGCTTTATGGATACTAATTGTTTGTTTGTTTTCTTTTTCTGTTTGTTTTTGGAATCTCTGTTGCAGGCTTTTGAAGAGATTCAAATTGGTAGAAAGCCTCCTGGAGTGTTCCAGACTCTCTTGGGTGTTGTCTCACAAGTAAATGGCACAAATACTCTACAGAACAGCTGTACGTGGTTAAGTTTACTGTTGATTGACATAGATTTGTAAATCTGTAGGGTTGGCTGGACTTGGATACTCATATATAGGGGTAATCTTATTTCTGTTCAAGAACAGGATGGTGCGTGGCTGTATGATGTATTGTCTAACTTGAAAATAGCCTCAATTTTAGAATTGAATTTAGTTCTGGGAACAAGTGGCTAACTTAATCCTAATTTTGTGTACTTTACATGAGTAATTTTATTTTAATTTCAGAGATTCTTCAAATTTGGGCTTTTGGCACTCCCTATACTGAAACCTTTAACAAAATGATAAATGCATGCAAGACAAACCGTGTGAAGGATCATCATATTAATATTATTATGGATATATATAATTTATATGAAGTTGTGCTATTCATAGGACTTGAACAGTACAACTTACCTTAGACTATGTGCATAGTATGAGGTCTACAATCTAGTTAAACAATGATTCTTTATATCATGAAATTGTGGTTAAATTGCTTTATTCATTGCAGCGCAAGGTTATGTGTCTTATGGACTGGCATGGGTTCTCAACTTGCCCGTGATGTCCCCTTCTCTGCCATTTGCTGGTCAACACTTGAACCGGTGAGATTCATTCTTTTATCTGAGAATTAGTTAGTTGTATTTATCAACAATATTCTCCATTTACTTATGCCAATTTTATCTTCATGCTTTCCAGATGAGGAGAAAACTACTTAATCTGGTTGGAGGCGATGAAGCCAATGCAATGGTTGTCCTTGGTGCAAATTTTTCGGCTGGTTTTGTTGCAGGAAGCCTTGCAGCTGTTGCCACATGTCCGTTAGATGTTGCGAAAACTCGAAGGCAGATTGAGGTATGTTTAATATTTTTTTTCTTTTTGCTAAACTTAAAATCTTACATTCTTCACTCATTTTTACTGTTCGGGAAGAGTTTTAGATTTTTTTAATTGGGTGAGATATAGTATAGTGTTTAATAGAGGAAAAATGAGTTTAGGTAAACTTAACCAGGTGATTTGTTTGTGCATCGAGCATATTTTGACTTGATTTCCTGCTTAGTTGGTTGTTTCTAAACTGGAAATGTTTTGCTACAGCTAAAATATTGTGATTCTTATAATTCTTTCAGGTGTAAACATCATAAAATCAGAAAGAACTGTTGGTTTTGCATTAAGATTTCTACTTTATATGAATTCTAAAGAAAGTTAAATCCTATTCTAATGTTGTTAATCTCTCCTTCCACACACTATCCAGAGGGATCCAGCCAGGGCATTGAGAATGACTACAAGGCAGACACTAATGGAGGTTTGGAGGTATAACTGCCAATTAACATTCTCTGTATGCAGATAGATATTACATGTTGAGTGCCTTATTATCCTAATATTAGTCAACATGGCATTGTAAGTTTATTTCAACTGCTTGGGTTATTACTTATTTAAAAAATGGGTATTGATTGCTCAGAACCTTCTCAAAACCAACTGATTGGATTTTTCATTTGTCACATGGCTTGCTTTTGATAAATCATTTTATCTGGCATCTTTACTTGCCTCAAAGACTCCCAAATATTTGATGCCCCTGTTGCAATCTCATACCCTCTATGCTTGAGCTATGCGTTTTAAATGCTGAACATTGTTTGTGTTGATGAGGGCGTCATTTAGTTGATCTGTTTTGTGCCCGCTGTGCACTGAATGTTAATGAAGTTGTAAGTTTCTTTCCTTGTTTTCAGGGAAGGAGGTTTAAAGGGTCTCTTTACAGGGGTTGGTCCACGAGTTGGACGAGCAGGGCCCTCCGTTGGAATTGTGATTTCGTTTTATGAAGTTGCAAAGTATGTTCTACATAAACCAATACGCGAGATCATGATAAATATGAGATCGGATTCCTTTATGTTTTGGGTCCTTGTTTTTGTTTTTTCCTCCGGTGGCAATCATTCCACCTGACCTTGGTTCGAGATTTCTGGGAAAGGTTTTTGCGAAGTCTAGGCTAATCCGTTGTCAACAAGGGTAGACGCTTCTCTCTTGAATAGAAGAAAGACAGGAAATAGGGTATTTCACCCTAGTTAAAGTTTTAGTTTTTAGTTTTAAGCTTTCTTGAAAGGCTGCCGCTTATGGTATGGGTGGCAGAAATTTTGTGACGCCTTTTGTTCTCTCCCAAAAGCACTCACCGAATAAAATATTTACAGGTTTCCCATATGGAAGCCGTTGTACATGAATATTATAAATTTTAAGAATTATGGAAACCTCCTAGGGCATTCCTGAAAAAAAAATGTCGTCCTAATATTAGTTGACATATGCGTATAAATAAATTCTTGAATGCTAGTAAAATTTACTACTCTTTTGTATTATACGACCTATTTAGTAATTTAATTTTAATTTTAAATATACAATATATTTTTTAAATTTATTATTTTTTAAATAATATTTATTATTTTTTAATAATAATTAAATAAAAAGAGGAAAAATGTTAAGAAAGATAATTAAAATATTTTAAAATAATATATTATAATAATTAATTTAATTAATTTTTTTAATTTAATCAAATTAATATTTATGACCGGAGTATTTCGACGTAATAAAAACTAAATGTTTTGAGAGCTTCTTGTTGCCCAGTTGCCAGAAAAAAGTTTGAACTCCATTCATACTCGTGCGGTCAAACGTCAACCCAATTTCCAAATTCCAGCGACCTTGATTTCGTTTTCCCTTCGGAAAAAAATTTAGTGACCGTTTTAACTGCCAATAAACCAATTTTGTTGATTAGAGCCCAGATCTCCACCGCCACAACGTGGAATTCTTACCACTAAACTACAGCCATTTTATTGATAGTTGTGTCATACTTTTCATTAGATTAATGTTGACAACTTAATCATCGAATTCTCCCCCCATATTTTTCCCGTAATTTTTCATTAAGAACATTTAGACTGTCATGGCAAAAGAAACATAAGCTTCTTTAAACAATATTATACAACTAGTATTTATTATTTTTTCTGTTCTTAATTATAAAAATTAGATAATAATTAAATTTATTCTTAAATATAATACTCTAATCTATTTTATCTTATAATTTTTTTTATATATCTCTATATGATTGCACATATTAAGGGGTATCTATCAAAAGTAATTTAAATGTATATGTTTAAAATGATATTTTAAAAAAATTAATGCATAATCATTACAATTAATTAATTTATGTAATTTTTTTAATCTATTTAAATTAATTAAATATATCTTATAATTAAGATTTGAGGTATTATTTAGTATGGGTAACTAATTTATATTTTAATATTTTTTAATAAAATAATTTTCTGAATGTACTCCTTCCATACTTAAATATAGGACTCTTTCATGTAAATTACATACCATATTTTAACTCAATATGCGACATAGCACATTGTAATATAGGATCATTTTCAGCATTTTGCTTCCGCTCCTTTTACAATAATCATTATCCACTTTGCTTTACCCGGGGGGTTCTTTTGAGCACGTTTTGAATTATAGGATCTGGACTCTCAATCTTCCTAGCTTCACTCGATCATAAATAATATAGCACTTTTTTTGTTTTGTTACAATAATGTAGCACATTCTAATTCTCTGCGTGCCTGCCAAAAATGATGACAGTCGATGCTTCCTTCCCCCCAAAAAAAAGTCTACTTATTGATTAAAATGGTCCAGGTTCTCATTAATTGCCATTTTATAGCCGTCATATTAAATATCTTCTTTCTGATCTGAGTATTTTTTTTGGCCCCATAGGAGGCTAATTTTATTTTGCACAAAAACAATCCTAGTAAAAATACAAAGTAAAGTAGAACTTCCATGATATAACCAATAGGATCAGGTATAATTGAAAAGGCAATCCTATAACGTGACGAAGTAAGTTGGAATCCTGTTAGGGCTTGTTTGGCACAGGGTATTTGGGGTTAGGGATGGGGGAGGGAGGGATTTTACTTCCCTCCCCTTATTTAGCTCATTACAAAATTTAGGAGGGGAGGTAAGAATTTTTAAAATTTTCCCTCCTCCCTCCAACTTTATTTCCCCTCCAAAATTGGGAGAATTTGGAGGGGAAGTGTGATATTATTATTATATAATATTCATATACCTATAATTTTTTTTAATATCCTAATATTACTCTTATATTATATTTTATTAAAATATTATGTAAAATAATATAAGGTAAATTTGTCTATATAAAAGTATTTTTCCTCCCTTTCTTTCTTGAACCAAATAAGGTAATATGAAAATCCCTCCCCTCCTCTTCCTTAATGTTAATCTAAATAAGGTAATAATAAAATTCCTCTTTTTTCTTTCTTTTCCTTTCCCTCTATTAAAATCCCTTCCCTTCGTTGAACCAAACACACCCTTAGAGAGATGCTCACGGTGTCTTCAATTCAACAACATTTTACCGCGCCTTCGACAAGATTTCCCGCAGTAGGATGTGACATGTGCGCAGGTAAAAATAAAAACCTTCCGTAATATATAGTTTCGAACGTTCGCAGGTTTGCTAGTATCAAGTATGAACGAGGGATGGTGTCGAAGGCTCGACGGAGAGGGAAAGTGACAGCACTTCACAAGCTCCTCAGCAAGCCTGATAATGCTCCCGGTCTCCTCTGCCAAACCCGTGCTTCTGCGAGGCAGAACTCTTTTCTCCCCCATATGCACAAGATTCCCCAGTCAACTGGGGCCCAAACAAACCGTGTGTTCACTCTCAGAAGATCCAGAAATGAAGGACTTCGTGGACTATCTTGACTCTCTGAAGAACTACGAGAAATCGGGTGTGCCAAGAGGGGCAGGCACCGATTCTCGCCAAGGGTTCGATCTTGGAAGAATGAGAAGGCTAATGGAGCGTTTCGGTAACCCTCAGTCTAAATTCAAGGTTCGACTGTTCTCATTGTATGCTTTTTAATGTTCAATCTTGGGTATTTTATAATTTAGGACTAGTAAGAGCAAAGGGTTCTCTATTGTATACTATGAAGTTGATATTTATTCCATAAGATTCATCTCACCCAATTGAACGAGGCTGAAGTGAGCAGCTGGACCATTGAAGGCATTGTTAATGGAAATCATGAACCTTCGAAGTGGAAAAGAACCTCTTTTTTCCTTTTTTAAATGTATGATATTTACGGCCGCGTTTACTCCATATCTTCTATCCGTTTGAATTGACTGGTTGTTCAATTCACCGATTTGCTGCAATTGTAGGTCGTCCATATTGCCGGGACAAAGGGAAAAGGTTCAACGGCTGCGTTCATTTCTAATATTATGAGGGCAGAAGGCTATTCTGTCGGTTGTTATACCAGGTAGAGTGCCCACATAATTTTCTGAGGATTTTAGTATTTGCGGCTACTTGTACTATCAACTTTAACTGTGGCTTCATTACAACTTGTATATCAATGACGACAGGCTTTGTTTTTCTCAAGCAGCCCACATATCAAGACTATAAGGGAACGCATTTTACTAGGAAGATCTGGGGATCCTGTCTCAGCGAAAATACTGAATTGTCTTTTTCACAGGATCAAGCAGAACCTTGACCAAGCAATTAGCGAGGAAAATGGTTGCTTAAGTCATTTTGAGGTGTTTCAATTATATAAAAATCTAAACCTGATCTAGAAATTGGTGTGCTAACTTTAGGAAGTTATTTATTCTTCTACTTGCTGATGAGAGACGATCTGATCAGTCGATAGCATGGAAGTTAGCATATTCAATTTATTTGACCATTTTCGTCTCTGGATTTATATCATTAATTGGTCGTTTTTGGTTGGTTACGCTTGTCACAAATAGGCATTGTTGCATTCTGAGTTCACAATTTCATTTTAATGCTTACACTTTAACATTCTGTTATAGGCCTGGTGGATATTTTGCTTTGGTTGTATGTTATCTCTGTTCTTCACTTCAGTTATTGATGCTCTATCCTTTATCTACAAAGCCAGATTTTATAGTAATTGACTAACTCTACTTAACGATGGCGGTGGTTTTAGGTTTTCACTGCCATGGCATTCATCCTATTTGCTGAAGAGAAAGTTGACATTGCAGTTATTGAGGTTATATTTACTTACACTTGATATCTTTATCTCACCACTTCTTTACTAAAACACTTCTTGCTTAAGTTAGGAATGTCACAAAATTTTTATTGACAATGACAACAAATTAAAACATGGCTAATGTGATACTAATAATAATGTCATTTATTTCTTTTGAATTTTGGATAGGCTGGGTTGGGAGGTGCGCGTGATGCAACTAATATTATATCCCCCTCTGGACTTGCTGCATCAGTCATAACCACTGTAGGTGAGGAGCATTTGGCTGCTCTTGGGGGATCTTTGGAAACTATTGCAGTGGCTAAGTCAGGAATCATAAAACCAGGCCGTCCAGTTAGTTGTTTCTCTCTTCATATCTCTCCTGTGTATGAAAGTGAATTATTAAACCTGGATTCAATTGGTTCCATCAATTTTGTTGAGTAAGCAAATATATTTCAGCTGGTGCTGGGTGGGCCATTTCTCCCTCATATTGAGCACATTATTCGCCATAGAGCAGCATCCCTGGATTCACCAGTAGTGTCAGCATCTGATGCTGGGAATAGATGTTCCATAAGAAGTATTGGCATGCTTGATGGCAGACGTTGCCAATCCTGTGATATAGCAATACAAGTTGAGAAAGACTTGGAGCTGGTATGACCTTGGCTTGTTGAGCGTTTATTCTTTATTCATATTATGCATCCTATATGCATTTTTGTGCTTTTAAAATTTAATTTTAATCAATACTCTTTAAAGGTACTCATTTGTAGTCTGATAATGACATTCATTGAAAATGGTTTAGTGAGCAGCTTTGGCTGTGAAGAATTGTCAAACACTCAAAATGGATATGATAATATTTGATATAAGGTAAGAGAGTTGAGAAAGAATGACTCAGTAAAAACACTCTCAATTTTGAATAATCATTTCATTTCTTGCTCTGCATGAAGTCCTAATTTTGTGGCCTCATTTGTGTGCAATGCTGCTTTGCATTTGATATTATCTCATGCGGCATTCTGAATGCCAAGAAAGGCTGTGCATCCTATTTCTGTTCCACCTCTGCCGGCTTTTTAAAATGGTTCCCACTGTCTAGTTGCTATTGTTGATCATTTGAAAGATTGTGAATGATTTTTATCTATTCATGCAGTCCTGTGAATTACTTGATGTAAAGCTACATATGCTTGGAAGTCATCAACTACAGAATGCAGCAACTGCTACTTGTGTGGCACTTTGTCTTCGTAATTTAGGTAAGACTTTTCTATGTTCTGCTCATAAAATTGTGCCCTTTCTTATTCTATTACTTTCTTAGCTATTTAGATTGTGTATATTTCTAGTCTAGTTTAAAAGTTACTTGAGGTTTAGATGTGTGGTTCTTCACCTTCTCAGGGTTTCAAGATATCGCATCTAGTTCCCTAACTACTTTGATATAAGTGCGCCCCCTCCTCCTCCCCCAAAAACACAAAACCCTCTTTTTGCGTGATAGTTAAGTCTTTCGCGTAGCAACTTTTCTTGATACATGTCTTCTCATTGTTGTCATCTTTTCTTGACTTATCAAATTGATGCCTTTGATTGTGAAAGATTAACATTTATTGAAATGCATCTATACTTCCCTTCTGTCTTGTTCGGATGATCAGGATGGAGAATTTCTGATGAATCTATGAGGGCTGGTTTAGAGCATACGTGGCTTCTTGGAAGGAGTCAATTCCTAACAAATGAAGAAGCTGGGGCGCTAGGACTCAGTGGAGCAACAATATTGCTTGATGGAGGTTGATTCCCACGACTTTGCTATCAGCTTATCAGTTACACACACTGACTAATTTTGAGAATTGTTGAATTCTAAGTGAGGGGTGACTTTCTTAACATGGTCTCGCAAGATTCAAATTTATGACTTTGTTTATGGGATATTGAGTACTTTCTGTTCAACCCAACCATAGATGGTTCAACCTGTTAGTCTTCACTCTTTATATATTAGCTTGAGATTAAGTGTTAATCTGGATTTAGTGAAGAACTGTTTATGTTGAATCCTACAAAATTTTCCAAGTATAAAGAATCTAGATAGAATGCAACCTAGTATTTTACGTATTCCTGTGATCGTTTTTGGGAAATTTCTGGGGAACTTAGTAAGAAACGGAAAATTAGATGAGAGTGAATGAAAAGGAAGGATTTCTCTATCAGATTATGAACCAGAATCTCAATCTCATAGTCCAACAAAGTTAAAGTGGAGAATCTCCAAGATTAGACTGAATAATATTTCACACATATTGCTGCCAGTCAAATACCTACATATATTACCAGACATCACAGTAACTGAACATATCTGACTCCTAGGAAGTTGACAGTAGATCCTACATAGTAAATTGTCATTTGTTTGGTAGGGCTAATTGACTGCTGCCAACTGCTCCCTGTTGGCCTGGCATTACCTTTACTCTTGTTCATTCCATCTACTGTACGTAGGTCGTGGTACTCTATCATCAGTTGGACTCTAAAATCGAATAAAGTTCTTAGATTAATGGAGCGTATTGTAGGAGGAAATATGGATATTCTGTCCTGGTGCCTATGAATAATTCATAAGGACTGAATTTTACGTGTGTTTTTTTTGCCGGGATATTGCTGTAGCCCATACCAAAGAATCTGCCAAAGCACTGATGAACACAATAAGGATGGCTTATGCAGAGGCTCGATTGGGTTTTATTGTTGCCATGGCAAGTGACAAAGACCATGTGGGTTTTGCCAAAGAGATTCTCTCAGGTAAATCTGTCAATTTTGTTTCTTTAATATTATGTTAAACTAACCTCATTACCAAGTTGAGGGACATCAGAGGTAGTGTTAAAAAGTAAAAACCAATATGAACGGCTGGTTCAACCGATGAACTAGTCACTAGTCTGATCTAGAATAGTAGCCAAATGGAGGAACATTCAACTAATGTCGAACTGGTCAACTCGGTGTTGAACCAGTTAGAACTGGTAAATCGGTATGTCAACTAGTCAAACTAGTCATGTATTTCTTATTATTTTTATCTGTCTTGTTTAAAATAATTTATATTTGTTCAGGGGAGCATGTAGAGAGTGTTGTGTTGACTAAAGCTGCTATTGCCGGAGGTGTAACTCGGATGACGTCGGCTGTGTCTTTGAAAGACTCTTGGATTCAAGCTTCTGAAGAACTTGGCGTTGAAATTGTTGAAGATGGAGTAGCAGGATACAAAGAATTGATGGGGGACGAAGCAGCCCCTTATGTGAGGGATTTACATGATAATGGAACTGTATTGGCTACTGAGGGTTGTTTAAAGAGTTGTTTGAGAACCACAGACAGGATTTTAAGAACTAAAGGCGCTGAGAGGGGTATCATTGTCATCACAGGGTCTCTGCATATTGTTTCCTCAGTATTAGCTTGTCTCAGAGGTGAAGGCTAATTACAGTGAAGGTGTTCACGTAATTCTCATCCTTTGGCTTCAGTGAGGAATCAACCTTTGTTTTGCCTTTGATGGAACAGTGTTGATCTGTAGTTTTGGTGTGGGACACAAGTTGGAATTATAAGCAATTGGTTGAATTACGCCGATACAGTTGTTTTTCGGTGTTAGGACGGAGCCACGCTCAAATGATAAGTTACGATTAAGTGTTTTTAAATTATCTCTAGGGGCTTAAAGGGAAAAAAAAAAGGGGAGTTTTTCTCAAATAAAAATGTAGTAACCTGAGAAGTTCGCAAAATATAAAATAAAACAAAAAAGGCCCAACCATAAACTGGGGCCCTTTGATTTCCTATCAAGTATTTGACATGGGCAAGTTAGGGTTTCGCCTTATATTAGTAGAGTGATAAGCGCCTTATATTTGACAACGGGAGTTGGTCCGAATGGTAAGCGGCTCGGTATCGCTTAAGCGAGGTCTCGAGTTCGAGCTTTGGCGAATGCAGAAAATTCCCGTTGGGAGACTCACTCACCATAGCCAGGTGCGCGACGCGGGTCGGATCCGGATGTAGTCGGGGCAAAGCTCCGGTGAACCGGGTGGGCAACCAAAAAAAAAAAAGTAGAGTGATATATTGTATAAAAAAAAGTAGAATGATATATGAAAAAATTTATTTAAGTATCATGTAAAAAATTTAATTATAAAAAAGTCTTAGAAATTATCAAATCACTGTGAAATTTTACGAGACATAGGATTAATTTTTTTAAAATTGTAAAATGATAAAACTATTTTTAGAAAAAAATATTTTGATTGTTATTTTTTTTTCTGAAAATTATTATTATTATTGTTTAAGTTATTTTTTAGGGATAATTATGCTATTTCATAATTTAAAAAAATTAATTTCAAATTTTATGAAATTTTACAGTCTTTGACAATTTTTTAAGACTCTTTATAATTAAATAAATTTTTTATATATAAGACCTAAATATAATTTTTTTATAATATATTTGTTGGGGGGGGGGGGCGCGGGGAATTTGATGCTGGCCCAAGATTGGAGCCCCGGGGTTCATGCTGCATGGCATTGGAATTACGTAAACACCTTTTGGAGAACATTACGAGGCAGCGTCGCCATAGTGTAATGTGGTTTACTTCATTTTGACTACATTGCCGCAGTTTGTTCTCCAATCTGATTTTAAAAATATAGTAGATATACTATATCACAAGAGGGTAGATAGATATAATTTGTTAGTAATATAAATACAGAGTCTGCTTCAATAGTCTTAAGAACTGAAACTTCAATATTTCTCAAGAAGTGAAAATAAAATAGCAGATGCCTTAGTTAAAGAAGATCTAACTACTATAATAATATTATATTCGTGCCCTCTACATTTGGAGATGCTGGTTCTCATTGATAGTTTGAAATCTAATTCTCTTAGATTTCTTGATATCGAGCTTTAGCCATCTCTTATAAAAAAAAATTATATGGCAGCTTTCTGTGTTTATCACTCCTCCAACAGTTATCCTAATTATTGCACTCTCTATCATCTTTAATTCTTCATTAAGTAGCATTGTTTTAACAATTCCGCGGATATTAATAAATTAAGTTAGAGTTAGGTAATGCTCTTGAATTTTAATGAAGTTCTCATGTGGGGGTGGGAGAGGGTTTCTGTCTCCAAATTTGCATGACCCTTTCTCCTATATATGTAGTTTAAGAGCATTTATCATTTCTCCAACCAATAGTCCTTGCTATCCATTCGACAAAATTTGGATTCTACGTACCAGTAAATATTATTTGCTTTTGGGGTTTAATTGGGCAAATTACAACTTGTAAATTATACAATAAAACTAAAAGTTAATTTTAAAACTTTAAAATTTAGCTTGTAATTTACTGTCTCTTCATTTATGTAATAAAAATAAAAATGCATAATTTAAAAGCATGCTATTACATTATACATAATATGATGAAAGTCCTCGTATGTTGGAAACATTCCGCGGCTAAGTGCGGGAAGCATGAATTGATACCTCACTTGTCGCTATCACCCACCAAGACTCAGACAATCATCTTTCAAATTTTATATTTTGTTGGTTCTCGTAGGAAGCCCCAACAATAGCATTCATATCAAACCTACTATGCTGCTCCAAGGTACGTCCTTTACGCCCTCTGTCACTCACTCCAATTATTTATACGTTGATGCCTCTTCCTTTTCATTTTAAAGCATCTTGAAACAGAGACGTCACTGCCATTTCCTTGTCCCCATCACATAACTCTCCCCACAACTCCCGTCAAACATTACAAGTACCACACACTCTTTCTGTTCGATATCCACCAATACATGCTCCATTGCCCACTTCCCTTTTTTGTTGTTGTTGATTTCAGTGATATCCCTGGCCAGATTTTCTTAATTGATCTTGGTACCTCCATCCCTGAGATGCCATAGAACTAGCAGATCCAATTTTCCACGTTGTCGCTGATAGAAATATCAGAGCAAGTAAGCTCTTCTTTTGGGTTTTGAAATATTCATGCTTTATTTTTTTATACAACGCGTGATTTAGCCATTTTGGATTAATGAGTGGCTATATGGATATTAAATATCTTATCTTGTTTACTGAAATCTCAAATAATATAATTGAATCATGTTAGTGCTTTTTAAAGATAAAAATGTATATTTAGTGGGAAAGTTATGAGATGATTGTTTGCGCTTTAAGTGAGGAGAGGGAAAATAAAGAGCAGTCCTTTTTAATATGCCCACAGGGCATGAAGGGAATTTAATCAAAATGGGATGGACGGTGCACCGAATATAGGCAGGGAGGACAGGGGATGGAGACGTGACATGAAAGATGGGGTATGGAAATCTAACAGAGAATCAAGCATGTGGGACACAATTACTAAGAAGCCCCATGGATCTCTTCACCGGCGCAAGAGGCGACGGACAAATAGGAGGTGAGAGAGAAAGGGAAAAGACATGACAGGTTTAGGTGAAAAGAGCAGTAATGTTTTGCTCATACATTTCGTGGGTGGGCATTCAATGTGCTTTCAAATTGGGAAATGAATGAAGTTTTCTTAGAGCGGGACCCGCCCCATTCATTTCCTTTCTCAATTTTATGTTTTTAAATTTTGTCTCACACAGCCTTGTAAATGATCCCGACAGTTTATGCTTCTATGCTCAAATTTAACAAGTTATGCCTAAAAAGATATGATGTCGAGAAACTATCAAATCTAAATCTTGAGCGTGGATCATTAGCTACAAGATGCTGCTGGTCTGCTGCCATTGTCCGTTTTCAATCTTGGAGATCGATCTAGGGTGATGTTCTACTGAAAACCTTACCTGGAATCCTCTTAAAATAGAAACTTATAGATATAGCAAACCTTGATTTAACCCATACTAACTTCAATCATAAAGTGTCTTCAATTTGTGTAGACATAGGTTTGCCCACTTTACATATTGCAGAATGTTTGCATGTATCTATACCATTATCCGTCCGCTTAGCAAGAGTCATAATTTGAAGCATGTCATAACGATGAGTTCTGTATTTTGTCTAGCTAGCTGTGATTTACATGGACATTACTCGCCAGATACCTGATTAAGAGTTGCTTCAACCATCATTTGTCTGCGAGAATATGCAACGTATAATAGATATAGTCTTCACATTGCAGATACAGGAAACCTATTATCCCATGATATTGGCACTGAAGAACAAATTAAGGCAGGTAAACCTCAAGTCTGGGAAAGGAAGATTTAAAAGTGAACGGCATCTAGAGGACACAAACCAAAAACTACCGTAGCCAAAAAGCCAGTTTAAGCATAAGCTTTTTGGTTTGTACGGTGGAAGTCATGACTAAGGTATTGTTCTCCATACTGCTTTTTAACTGTTATGCATGTGTGAGAATCTGAAACAGCTTGAATATTTGAAACTTCCCAAGTACACACTGAGGCTTGCACGGTTGCATTACATTTACATGGTGTAAAAGAAAGGTAAGATGCTATGATTATAATGCATGTCACACCATTCAAGACCGAGTAAATACGGTGGCAGCATGCAATATTCTGCTCCTTAACAATGATATATTGGCTTAAATTGAAATCCCCAGTTCGGTTTGGGAGAGAGAAGAAAACGTGGGTTGGTCGTTGAGAGTGGTAAATGTGAAAATTGATGTATGATGCCAAAGAAATGGATGCATTCGGAAGGACATAAATGTGAAGAAACCAAAATATTGTGGATTGAATTTGAATTGAATGAAATGCACTCCCATGCTGAAACAAGCAATTACTGCTCTCCCATTTATCACTTACTTGGACCAGCCACCCCTGCCACGGTGATCCCTCCTTCCTCGCTCAGAGAGAGAGAGAGAGATTGTCATCTTATGTATATCATCGTAGACACGGAGATGCCGTGCCTGCTCATTGAAAGCCTAACTTCATACCAATAATCATTAATTATACGAATGTGAAATTTTAAAGAAAGGAGAACAAGTTGCAGATCAATTTTGCCTTATTACTAGTCGTCATTGCTCCTCTCTGCAACTTTGTCCTCCTCCCACACCCCGTCATTTATTTCTTTCATCCAACTATCCACAAACACACTGATTTTTTCTCTGTCCTCTCTGGCAGGAGCAATGTCCATCTTCCTAATTTTAGATAATAAGTTACTTATCATGTTAATTGAGATCTTAGCAATGTCTTAGCAGATAGGAGCTAAGCTTTCTTTCTGGGATGTTGGGATTTGTTATCGCCATTTGAATATTATCCTGGAATCCTACTCAAATTTCTAAGTTTAAGTTGCTGTTGCAATTTAGCGTTTGCATCCCTATTAAAAATCTCCCTTTGTTTAGTTTCTTTGTCATAATATCTCAAGATGCATTTAAACTGAGAGACAGTTCAAATTCTTGAGAAGTTGGATTCTTTCATAATTTTGAATGAGGTATCCTTACCATATAATTGTATAAAAAACATTCCTGTATGTTTATATATACTATAAAAACTCTAATCAATTACAATATTTATGATTCATAAATGACACAGTACATTTATCAAACTCCATGTTACACTTTGGTGTGGGCTCACGTCTAATTTCAGAAATAATATGCATAACTTGAAATTGAAGTAAAAAGATATCTTATTATTACTATTACGGGTGATAATGCAATATATGGTAATTGATATGTATGCAGAGTTCGTTAATAGGAAACTAGGAGCCAACACATAGACGACAGGGTCCAAATTATATATGCAAGTGCCGTGACTGGGTGGGAATTGTATAGTGAGATTTCATTCAGAACATTCTTCACTTTTGGCTTTGCAGCAAAAAGGGTTTTTCCCGTCAAATCAACCACCTTCAAGCCGCCTTATTCATTTGTTCTTTTTCCCCATAAAGAAGGTAACCTCTCTAGCTTCTCTTTAAACTGCTTCCACTGCCATCTCTGGCCCCCTCTATCTATCAATCTCATCCCATCTCCTTCCTCTGAACTACTTGCCCATTCATTAAAATATATATTTATATTATCGAAACTGACTATTATTCAACTTTACTCTTCAATTATGACCTCCAATTTATAAATATTACCCTTCTTATCTTATTATGATCCCTACTTTCTGGGTTTTGTAGTTCTGAAACCATTTATACGCTCCACGAATCAAATTTCACGAAAACGTTATCATATGTAACCTTAAATGCTTTTCATCACGAGCTAACATGTCGTAAACTTCAGCTAAAGTTCTGTTTTTCCCCCCATTTTTGCCTTTTGATGTCAGGGACATGAATTAGGGTTTAGGGTTTTGACGTTGCATAAGATTACATGCATGTAAATAATTATTATTCGAGAACCATTATCAGGCTCCTCATTGCTTAGTTACAATATTGGACAACGGAAACAAACAGATACAAAGCATTAATTGTCAGCTTATACATCCCTGTTCAAAAGTGAAAGTTTTATGAACTATGCGCAAAATGCTCTTCAAATTCAATGTAATTAAGAAATCTATCTATCTATCTATCTATCTATCTATCTATCTATCTATCAATAAATTAATAATGTAGGGGTGCATTCAATTTTAAATGTTTCACTGATCATCTCATCTAAATTTTGAAATATTTGACTGAAAACATTCATGAAAGAGTGCAGAAGTATTTATGAAACGGCATCTCTGGTTGTGCGTAGAACCCCGACCCTCTCTCTCTCTAGGTTCCTAAAGAACACACTCTCATTGGTTAGATGCATATACACTATCTCTTCGAGTGGCAGGGGATGAATAACAAACTAAACTAAATACACGTAAAGCTTCATTAGCCATTCATTATGTTCCACCATATCTTTAACATTACTAGCTGGCTCTATATAAATAAAACCCTTTTCTTTTCCCCTCTACTTCCCTCTACATCTCTCTCTCTCTCTGAGTAACGGCTCTCATTTCTTTGGTTTCCGTTATTAACTAGTACTGCCGTAGAAGTCTGATACTGCCTCTGTTCTGCACTGCCTTCAGTTTGGGATACTGTGCAATACTCCTACCTGATTCCCGTGAGATCCTTTTGCTTCTATCCGTTTTACAAAACCCATACTTTCAATAATTAGACCCAACGGTATACATACAAAAGTCTCATATTTTTTATAGCCATCGTTTAGTCTCGATCGTATCACTCTCTTCTCCCCTGGATCTTTACAATCCCCCTCCTCCATTCTCACTCTTCTTTTCGTTCCTTTCCCAGTCCTTTTTCTCACTCCAAGAAGTCCACGGTTTTCCCAGCTCTTCTCTCAACGTAAACGTGTAAAATGGATGACAGCTTTTCTGATATTCTTGAAGACAAGGAACTTGGTGGGGAAGACCTCTTTGCCATTTTGGAGAGCTTCGAGAACTCCTCCGACTTTCCTCCCGTTGACGAAGTTGTTGTTAGCAGTAAGGAGAACGAGGAAACTTCAAGGTTCGTGTCACAAAAATCAACTTCTTCAAGTGCTCTGGAAGAGTCTGAAGAAACTGAGCTTGAAGCTTCACCCAAAAGCAAGAGACAGAAGCTCGCACTTACCACTTCGTGGGAGGATCCAAACCCAGATGGCCAACAAAGGATATCTCATATCACTGTGGAGCGCAACCGAAGAAAGCAAATGAACGAGCACTTGTCCGTCTTAAGGTCACTTATGCCAAACTTTTATGTCAAACGTGTAAGTCTTATTTTATCCCTTAGAAATCAGAAGTAAAGCACGATATAGTTTGCAGCTTGATTTTATGTACGTACATACACTCGATTAACTTGTCCGTTTGCTAGCCCCGAAAAAATTGATTATAATATTAACTAACTAATTCATATCCATTTTGCAAGGAGTCTTGACTTATCGATAATATTAAAAAACTACATAAAGTAAGAGTCCATTAAATATGAAGAGTACTTTATCCTAACTTATTCCCTGGAAATGGTTTGCTTAGGGAGACCAAGCATCGATAATTGGAGGAGTTGTTGATTATATAAACGAGTTGCAGCAGGTTCTACAGTCCCTGGAAGCCAAGAAGCAGAGAAAAGTATACAGTGAAGTGCTAAGCCCTAGGCTAGTCTCAAGTCCAAGGCCTTTAGCTCTTAGTCCTAGAAAACCCCCTATGAGCCCTAGGCTAAGCTTGCCCATTAGCCCCAGGACTCCACAACCAGGTAGTCCTTACAAGCCCAGGTTGCAGCTAGGTTACCTTTCTCCAACCATCTCCAACTCTCTCGAGCCATCTCCTACCTCTTCTGCTGCTTCGTCCTCCATTAACGATAACATCAATGAGCTTGTGGCCAATTCCAAGTCTGCTATGGCCGATGTGGAGGTCAAGTTTTCTGGGCCACACGTTCTTTTGAAAACAGTGTCTCCGCGTATTCCAGGGCAAGCTTTGAAGATCATATCAACACTTGAAAACCTATCGCTTGAAATCCTCCATGTCAGCATCAGCCCTGCTGATGAAACCATGATAAACTCATTCACTATTAAGGTACCAATATACCGACTCGTTCGCATTTTCTACTTAGTCTTTAGTTCTTAATCATTAATAAGTGTGAAGACATAGAAAGAAATTACTAGGTTAGTTAAATACGGAAAAAAATATAGTATATGAAAACGAGACCCAACTTCACTCTCCTTTTATCACATGTATGAACTGAAAGTGCTTCTCCTTTTAGTTACAATTATGTGTATGGATTTTATCTACATGCATTGTGTGTGAAAAAAATTCTTGCTTTTTTGTCCATGCAAGTGCAGCCTATATAATTCTTGTTGCATGAGTAATCTTATGTGGTTCTTTCATCGAGCTTCCTTAAACCCTTCTTCTGTAAAGGGTTGGATTTCAATTTCTTAATGACAACTGCATCAAGAAAATTTACCAGATGATGATGTAAAGCTGGCTCTTTAGAAGGAATCTTTTGAACACTAAAGCAACTATGTCATGATAGCGATCCAAGTTAACCTGGGCGTAATAAGAATAATGGTAACTGGGCACTTTGCTGCTGGCTAGATTTATTACTGGAGTAGGAGAATAATGGTGAATCTTTTTTTTTTTTTTTTGGGTGGGGGTTGGCTAGTAGTTACACTGTGCATTATTTACAGCGATATATGTAAAATTAAAATAAATGAGATACGTTCAGACAGTATATCTTTCATTTAAGTGTCTGGGACAGCATGGAGATACATGGCATCTCGCAGGCATTTGTCCTGAACTTGTGAACAAAAATACTGATAAGAAATTGTTATACTGCTCTCTGTCGTTTTGTTTAAAAGGGATTTATTATGATTGGGTGTGCTATTGAATTTCTGAATAGATTGGAGTTGAATGCCAACTCAGTGCCGAAGAACTCGCTCTACAAATCCAGCAGACATTCAGCTGACGAGTCTACTAATACGAGTTAGTAGTGTGCAGACTTAAACTTCATAGAGAACGAGTCTACTGATACGAGTTGATGCTACTCTCTCTTTTGATTTATCTCTTACTGTGTCGCGACTTGCTACATAGACAACGTGAGTTAGGCATTAATTACTAGCTTAATTTTCTTTTTTTCTATTAATTGCTGTTTCAAGTGTAATTGGCCATGAAGCATATAATTAGGATCTTTTAGAGTTTTTTAGCGTAAAGGTCTTCTAGAGTTTGGAGAGACAGACTAACACCCAGTGAAAAAATATGAATGAAAATCATTATTTCTTTTCCTTGCCCCCCTGGTTCTCTCTTTTTTCTATCTCTCCAAACTCTACAGGGATTTTATAATAAAGAACTTTAAGAGAGCATATATATATTTGTGTGATTCTATTGTAACTGACCACTCTCAAGTTTCAATTTCGTGGACTTGAATTCCAATTTCGTTTCTTAAATGGAAGCCTATGGTGACTGCGCCGTATATAGTGCAAAAACTTGCATGAGGTTGGGTTATTTGTCGGGTGCATTTATTAAGGAGCAGCATTCATATTATTATTATTAATTATTATTGGATGCCGAAAGGCCGAAAGGGACTGATGATTTAATATTTGTTTGTCTCCCCAATTTTTATCTGGCCAATGAGATTGCTACAAGTGAAACCAGGCTCCAGAATCAGACAAATATTTTCACTTCCAATAACAAGTGGGCCAATTGCAGGATAGATAGAGACCAGTTAATTCAATCATGAGTGTTTATGGCCCACCAATGGAAGTTGGTCTGAATGGTAAGCGGTCCGCTATCGTTTAAACGAGGTCTTGAGTTTGAGTCTTGGCGTATGTAAAAAATTTTCGTTGGGAGACTCACCCACTATAGCCAGGTGCGCGACACGGGTCGGATCCGGATGTAGTTGGGATAAAACTTGGGTGAACCGGGTGGACAAAAAAAAAGTGTTCATGGCCCCTAAATTTAATGACATGCGTAGAGGGACAAACATGTTTTTTTTTTGTTGCCCACCCGATTCACCGGAGTTTTGCCCTGACTACATCCGGATCCAACCCGCGTTGAGCACCTGACTATGGTGGGTGAGTCTCCCAACGGGGATTCTCTGCGTACGCCAAGACTCGAACTCGAGACCTCACTTAAGCGATACCGAGCCGCTTACCACTCGAACTAACCCCCATTAGTGAGGGACAAACATGTTGGACCGGGGGTTCTAAATTTTGGAACCAAGCCTGTACCTCGTTAACCTCAGATCTGTATGTTTGAACCACCCTGTACTTCTTCTCCTACATGGAATTAGATCGCAATTTTTTTTTTTTTTATACAAAGATCGCAATTGAATGAATGTTGGAGAGAAGGCTTCGGGTGGGCCACATTGCTCCACATGGACTATGGCCACAAGGCTAAGTTCTTAAATTTCTGGGGAATGCTCTTATCTATCCTTAGCAATGTTGAGAAAAGCTAATTGAAGCGTGCCTGAATGCAGTTCGACTGATATAAACCCATAAAATAAAAATCTCATATTTCGTCGGATGCCCCAGAACTCTAATTTTTACCGCTGAATTTGCAATCGTGAATCCGTTTTAAAACTTGTTATCGAAGGATTGCATATGGCAATGATAGGCATATTTGTATACTTAGGTTGAGATGACAAATTGAAGTTATAACTTATAACCATTGTCTTGTTTTTAAGTTGTTTAACTACGTACTATCATAACTTTTCTGGGGTAAGAACTACTACCATCGTAAATTTTTTCTGTCACGAAATAGTATATTTTATGTAATGTTTATACAGAGGACTGCAGATTTTCAACCGCAAATTTGTCCAGATCAAATTTGAACCGTACATATTTTTTGATATGTTTGTTAACCATACAATTATGCCATAAAAGGAAGAAACCAAAATTAAACTAGATAGATGATGTTAATCTATTACGTACTATAAAACAATAGCACAGCGGCACAAAAAGGAAGTCCTATATCGTTTGAGCCTAAATGAGTTATTGGTTAATAATTTTTCCTTATTCGTGAACAGTTAGGATTTGTTCAACGTGAGAAGGTGTTGCAAAATTTATGAAGATAAAAGATCTCGATGCTCCAGAAAAATGCATGAAGATAACGTCAATATAATATATATATGTATATGTAAAAAGCCACAATATTCAGATTTTCAACCACTGGCCAATGCATAGAAAACATGTAGCCGCTCCATACACTTCTAATACCTGACTACAATGGGAAAAAACCTGTAATTGTAATTATATTTAACGGTATTTTTTCGTCCAGAACCAAAACAAAAAATCATCAATTTGATTAAGCTGGCTACTCTGCTCGTTTGGGTATGAAACATGTGTGGTGGGGGCGTGTGTTCCTTCATGGTTTCCTAATTCCGAGGATAACAGGATATTGTCAAATGTTGCTTTGGCGGTCAACCGTCTTTAATGGTCAAAACAAAATTTCGTGAACCAAACTCGAAGACGCATTTCTTAGATAGGCGGTGTTTTCCACATGTGGGCTAAGTCAACAATTGAATGATCGTTGACGCGATCTAAATTAAATATTTGACTTTTATTTTTGAAGAATTTGACGCGGAATAAAACCATATTTATTCCCACCATATGGTTATCTTCTATAATCAAACCTTTCTGTTCTTTCAGACGCCAAAAATCACAAATACTAGGAAAAAATGGGTCCTTCAAGAGGGGAAAAAATACTCAAATAGTTTTACCTGCCTTTAATAAGGAAGCAGAACTGTCTCTCAGCCACCCAGCAGAGAATTGCTAATTCCTATGATGGGTACAACAAGTTTAAAACACACAGGGGAAATGCCACTCTTTCTCTTGCTATATGTATACACACATATTGATACATTCATAAATGCATACGTTTACACACACATATGAAGCAAAACTATGTCTAATTAAAAGTATCGTGGGTTATGAAATGTGAAGCCGTGGCCTTCAAATTCAAAGTGGTCAAATAAAGGAAACTCGGAAGCGACGGTGGGAGCTCCCGCTGGAGAGATGGCGTCGTTGACGTCAGAGGTAGGAGCAGGCAAATTCAGGGGCCATCCAAAGCTACTAACCCCTCTTGGTGACACCGAAATTTGGGCTGTTGAAGAGGTGACAGGGGACATGTAGGGAGGAGAACTTAAGGTTTGAACAACGTTGTTTTCGATGGCAGGACACACGGAGTCGGGGTTGTCGGGTCTCACTTTGGAAGTCGAAGGCAATAGGGATGAAGCAAAAGAGGTTTGGTCAGAAGCATTTAAATTCTCCGTCAGCACCCTTAGGCCTGCACGTAGGTTCACGACTTGTTCTTGTGATGGAGGAGCAGGGCTGGAGCTGGAGGCGAGCTTGCAGGTGTGGTTTCCCCTGTAATTGACTTCCATGACCATCGGGTCTTCATCGGATCGCTGCACTTGCTTTGTGGCCAAGCACCCTTGCGCGTGTCTATGGGTGCATCTATAGTATCCTCTGCACGTATATCCCATTCAAACCAGCCACTTGAATATTGATTTCATGTCACGAGAATCGCTATCATTATAATACTCTCAATCACGCATGCACGCTCGTACCTGGGGAATTTGGCTCCAAGAATGTCTTTCTGGCCATATTTCCTCCAGCTGAATCCATCGTCCAGAAGGGACTCGACGGCCATCCCCGGGCTAATTCGAATCTGTTTGGTCCATCTTGCCGACGTGTTCCTGCGAGACGAGAATTAAACTGAAGTTAGAAAAACCTGGCTACATTATATTTGTGGTGGAAGAGTGATGCATGAGAAGGCA
Organism: Leucaena leucocephala; assembly: GCA_037074615.1. Taxonomy (NCBI): domain Eukaryota; kingdom Viridiplantae; phylum Streptophyta; class Magnoliopsida; order Fabales; family Fabaceae; genus Leucaena; species Leucaena leucocephala. Next base: position 1,203,465 of record CM073517.1, on the reverse strand, counting down.
TATACTGGGGTTGGAGCTGGAAATCCTTGTGGGGGTCTTCAGTGCGAGGAGTGATAGGAGGTGAATCGGCCAGAAGCCCGGCGGAGTGTTTGGCGGAGCAGTTGAGAAGAGCGAGAGCCTTGTCGAATGTGGCAATGATTTGACGGATCAACATGTCAGGGGATTCAGGGGAAGTGGAGGGCGCGTTCAGACACATTTGAAGGTGTATTGCAAGGTCCCTTCCTTGGAGCAATTCGTTTATGAGGTTATGTGAGGCCGAATCTCCCATGGTTCTGGCCAGGGAGATGATAGCCGAAGAGTAGGAGCAAGGTAGAAGATAAAAAGCAGGGGAGGTTGAGATATAAAGGGAAAACAGAGGAGGGGGGTTGACCAATGGAGTTGAATGAAAGGCAGAGGCAGTGGGATTGGCTGGTCTTTGGTCAGAGCAAATCACAGGATTCAATGGCTGACCCATTCTCCACTGCTACAGAACTCGCCCACTCATCAACCCCGTTCGCGGAATCTTACCGCCTTTTTTTTGTTTTTGAATCTTACTGACCGGCTTTCAACGGCAAGTACTCATTGGGCCCAATTCTGACTTACACGTCCACCATCGCACTTGTTCCTTTTCTTTTGGGGCCTTAATACCCATTTCAGTTGAATTTGGGCCCAGAAGAGTCGAGGCCCCTCTTGGTTCAAGACTATCACGCTGAAAGGCTCTTTTGGAATTAGACAACTGCGTTAAGACATTTTTTATTTAGTCAAGTGATAAACAACTTGGTATCGCTTAAACGAGATTTTGAGTTTGAACCTTGACGTATATAAAAAATTTCCGTTGGGAGACTCACCCACCATAGCCAGGTCCGCGACGCAGGTTGGATCCGGATGTAGTCAGGAAAAAGCTCCAGTGAACTGGGTACGCAAACAAAAAAATATAATTCTTCCCAATGCTTACCATAAAAAGTTTTTATCTCTTTTAATAAATATATTTTTTTAGAATTTAAATTTATATTTTTCTCCTTATGAAGATGAAACTGTTTACTATCTCAACTAACAACTTGTTAGTATCGCGTGAAGACTTTTTCTTATGCATATTATGCTTTTCTTTAACTTTATATAATTATAATATAAGTACAACAGTTAGACATCGGTTAGAGATATTTACTGGCGCTAAAACTTTTAGTTCTTCATGTTTGAATCTTTACAGTCATAACTTTAAAATAACATTTTTCATTAAAAAAAGTTTGTTATATTACATGAATTTTACTGAAACTATTCGAGCATTCAAAATTTAAACTCCAGTTTAAAAAAGTTGTTATATAATTTAATCAATTCTTATTGCTTTCGTTTTAATTCAAAAGATTTCCCACCGCGGGCCACCCAGTCTAAATAGTATATTTTATTTTCCTTGTTCCCTTGATATCTGATGGAAAAATCAGTATTTGATGGTGATGGTTTTGCCAAATATCCACCTCGGATATTGCCATCTCTGGCAGTGGCAAAGGACCATTAACAAATGTTATCTCATTGGGCGATGGAGTCTCTCAGCAACATATTCTCTGAATGTGGCATCTCTCTTGCTTTAAGGTTGGATCTGATTCATTGTGCCGCCCGCCCAAAATTTTGATTTCGATATTTACGGATCACCCTTCGAAGATCCTCTGTCTTGTCTCATCGGCTCATGGCTGACGCTAACTCTGAAATCTTGCTGTTTCTTACATGTCGCTGATATTAACAAGGATGATTAATCCGACCGTTAATTGATGTGAGTTTAAGGAATAGCATAATTCTGTGAAGAGTTCGCAAGTGGATGAGAAGACTAGCAACTAATTGAAGTGCCTTCCCGTCATGGAATTTTATCTCAAAAAATGTTCTCTCTCACTATCGACGGAAAGACAAAACAGTGAAGGAGAGTGGAGTGAAGAATCAAGAATGAATGACGTCGCTGCGTTTCAGTAGTACAGATATTTTGATTTTGATTAGTACAGGAGAAGTTCCCAAGAACATATATAAAAGGAAACGAATGCATCCTATTCCCTCTTTAATCTCTCTAGTTGCCATCCATTTGTCGTTTCTGATTGATACCTCATCATCTCTCTAAGTAAATTAACACAGTGAAACTAAACTTGTTTAAATTATAAATAATATTTCTGCATTTATTTTCACCCAAATGCATAATATATTACACAGTTACACCAGCGCGCCTTTATATTGGTCTCCTTTTTCCCAAATAAATATATGAATAGCTTATATTTTATAGGCGCACTATCATCTAGATGCATCTCATCAATTCACTGTATATGGTTTTCAAAAGTGTACATGGTATGAGTTGCGAGCATATACTGTTAGCTAGAATGGGTCTCTACCATCCAAGCACATGAAAGAAGAATAAGGTCTGAGAAAGAGCATTTCTGGCAATCAGACGATAAATCGTAACAAATGTAAAGATAAGCATCCATACTTGTCTAATAATCGATGTAAGCGAGTTCGTTCGTGCGTGCGTGTGTGTGTCTATAAATTGACCTATAACTATAGTCATCTAGGGCGGATATATATATATATATATATATATGAAACTACCTACTAATAAGCTAAGCAAGGGAGTGCTGGATTTTGTTGGGAGCTAGGCAACTTGGCATTTTAATAACTTTTCGATCGGAAGAATCAAATTCTATGCTCTCTCCGTTTTAAGGTAAGCCACTGAACCTGGGAGTCACACTAGACAAAGGCATGCCATGGGTGATGGATGGGTCTCCACTCTCCAAAAAGTCCACGACGATGACATAAAAAGTGTACCTATGTATATTTTCGAATTTAGTTCTTTGTCTTCATGTGCATCAAGGACCATTCACTGACATCACTTTATTGCACTAACATCTTGAAAAATATCTACCATATTTACATGTGTGCAGGGATATAAAATTGATACTGGGGAGGCTTATCTAGGTACTTAAGCGACGTAATAACTCTATCTTTACGTACGTACCTAATGGTGAAGAGCAAACCTAATCAAATCCTATATGTGCGTGTAATACGTTTTTCAAAAGTACTTGTTATCATTATATATAATCATAAAACATGCAATTGATAATGGCCCGGCATGATCACTTCGTCACGTCGACTATATGTATTCTCCTGTATATATACATGCATAGTAATACGTAATATGCTTTACAGTGAAGATCGTAATAGCGATGGACGAATGATATGGAGAAGCCAAAATAAAATGTACCGAGAAGAATGAAAAATATGCACCTTGGTAATAAAATAGGAACGATAGGTATGATTTTGGACTTAAGCACCACTAGTAGTAAAGTGGGCACTTTGCTTTTGATCTGAAATCGAACTACGACAAGGCTGAGACGAGAAGATGCAAGACGCGTGAGTGGATACGGATTCTAATGAGCTAGATGAAACTCGACATCCCATGCACAATTGAATATTAAAACAAGGGGATGGTCTGCCAAACAAATTAAATGACTAAATTGACTATTATATTGTTAAGCAGTGTATTATTAGACAATGTCAAATGAACGCTGATTGCTTCTCATCTATTCTCATCAGCCCCACTAAGCAGGAACCAACAGAATTTGTTGAAATTAATGAAGATAACATATCAATAGCACACCCACTATCAATTATATTCAATAACAATTCGATCATCATTTTCACGCTAGCTATTAAAAAGGGATATATATATATATATATATATATATATATATAACAATTGTTGTATTCAACCATTATTGATATCCTGAAGGATATATAAGGCAAAGTGATATTAAGAATGAACAAGGCATCAATCCTTTGGAGATAAATTAAGTTACTGAGGAGATCATGCATCCTTTAATTTGCAGATTTAGCTTTAGTTTATGGGCATCTCGTGTGTTATGTATAAAAGATATTACTCTTATTCCTTCAAGTCTTTCACAAAATTGCTCTCATAACGAGTGGTTACTCTTTTTCCTTTAAAGCGGGGAGAGGAGATTCTGTTTAGTAATTGGTCTGTTATATACTTACTATATACACACCGTAGATACAAAGGCCACTTTAATTTGCGGCGAATCGTGTTCTCTCTTTAATTTGTTCAACGCTCTCTAATTAAGTCTACCACCATGATATCTTCAAAGATTAATCGAACAGAGGTTGAGAGCGAAGAAAAGAAAGGTCAAATGAATATGCTCGTAAGCTTTGATTTAGCTGGGTGCGCCATAGCTAAGTGAGAAATGAGAAGCTTCTTTTTCAAAGTCAAGTTCGTGAATTCATATCGAGGTGGTGTACGATTATTCGTCTAGCAATATTATTATAAAGTGGAAGACGTCCAATTGAAAAATATCGATGCGAGGCCTCTTTTTGACACAATTTGAGTCATTGCATATTCCCATCCCTATATGTGTGTTTTTTCTCGGTTTCAACTTGCCTTAGATTCTCCATTATAGATTAGCTTTTTGTTGTTTAACATTATCAATTTATACTTGTACGATGAGTTATTCAAAGCTCTGCGCTATCTGTTTGAGTTTAGTGTCGAGACCAATCAGTGTTTGGCTTGCCCGAATTTATATTATTAAAAAAATTGCACACACCTTTCCATCGAGTATGTGTATCTATATCTGCATATGAATATTAATTAATTAAGGTAACCTTGCTTAATCTTGCATGATAGCCTAACCGATATATGTGTGCGTGTGCCCTGAAAAAAGGTGTATCTTTTCTAAATTAAATAGAAAGCTATTCCATTTTCACATTAATTGAGTTCTTCTTCAGAGAATTGAAAACAACACAATAATTAGATCGAGAGATGATAAAACAAAAGTTAACTACTACTTCCTCAATCCTTTATAAATGACTTTTAACTACCTCATAAAAAATGTTAGTTGCATCATTAAAGCCGTCTACAAAATATATATTTTGGTTGGCATAAATTAATAAAAACGATTAATGCTATGCATATTTTACCTGCAGAATAACATATATCCAGGACCATAAAACTCTTTTAAGAGTTGAACTATATAAAAGACGGGAGAGTAGTTCGTATTGTCCTATAATTTGGTTGAAAGCTATATATCATCAGTCTGGGTGATGTAAAGTACGTAGTAGTAAATCATTCTTTGTGGTTTGTTTAATTATTACCTTATTATAGAAAAACTGATTGGAGTTAGCGAGATTCTCTTTATTGTAAACCTATATTTATGTGAACTAGACTAGTCGATTATTAGTATCTACCTGTAGATAAGTTTTTAAAAATTATTTCCTTAACTCTAATTTTTACAGGTGAGTAATTATTTCAAAATTAGGACCAAAATCCTAAAGAATAATTAAATGAATATATATATAAAATAGATTGCAACAAAAATAAGTGCTCCTGACATTTTTTTTTCTTTTTGAAGGCGATAACCAGAGATAGTAATACGTTAATTTAACTAATTAATCCAAAAGACAGTTATGACGTACGGCAATTGATATTTGGCATATAGATTAGGGAGGATATGAAAACTCTAATGCATCAGAATGAGCGAGCACCCCGATGTTACTTCAATTCAATTCCCCAGCGATAATATTCATTTCACTGCCACGTCGAGTTGACGCCAAAAACACTGGGCCATCTTATTATATTATCCTTGGATAGCTTTTATAATTGTTCCAGATCCACTGACTATCAGGGAAGCATATATAATCTAGCTAGCCTTTTTCTGGGTGTAAGTGATTCTCTTTTTACCTGGTCCATGAATTTAATTCTTAACACAGCTTTCCTAAGATGCGACAAACAACAAATGGAAGCACGAATCAAGACTGTTATTAATGATAAACACTCACACACACACACACACAACTAATAAAGCAAACGTAACGTTGATTTCTAGAGGTGCAGTATGTATATATCTCAAAGATATCGTGACTAATTAATCCAAAATGTAGCCAGCCACCTTCTTGGATAATGATCATATACACACCATCACACTGCCGCACCTAACGTCATTATATTTTTGGCCGCAATATATATGGGGAATTAAACGCTGCTTTGGCACAACCTAATTATAAAATAAATATTCACAGTGCTTGGCTGCCCCAGAACATAGTGCACTCAATCCAAATTATACCAAACAATTCCACGTGGCTTCCTAATTCCCTTTTGTTGGTCCATAAACTGTAATATTGCTCTCTCACGTAATGAGCCACGATGTCATAAAATATTAGTTTTAAGTTGCCCATTACTAATGCACTTTTATTGTTTTTCTTCCCAATTATTGATGTTAATCCGTCTTGACGCTCCCCCTGTCGGGAAGAATTTGTTTCTAGCAATGAACAACACCATCTCACCCTTGATTTACATAAGTCAGTTTTAATCATTTTATTAGTTCCTAATTATATTATGTTTATTAACTATATTATATACTCTATCCAAACGTGATGAGTAACACTGTCGTTGAGACAGTGTATCGTTGACAAATATGCATTACATATATTTACTAGACAAAGTGACAAACACTTACAAATTAGAAGAGAAAGAGAACATTTTGGTGGGTTGGAATTCTAGAAATTTCCACCCATCATTGACATGCCCTGAAATTTGATTTCCATTTCATTAAAATTTAGATATCATTAGTTATAATCGCCCCTGGCTTTTATTATTTTTAAATTAAGATGTGCCTTGAATTGTGTTGCGTCTTCTTTTTCTTTCTATTTGTTGACAGTCCGATGTCACGTACACGGCCACCACATACCATGCAAGGCAATGTATAATTCGATCGAAGGTACCAAATGGATAAGACTAATAATGCTCTCCAAGAGGAACACACGATAAATCAAATCATTGAGCACGCATGACGGACAATATATATGGGATTAGGTAAACTTGTTTTTTGCCAAATCTTTAGCCCTCACTTTCTATGCCCAATCAACATACACTATTACAGGCAAAATTTATCATATTTGACGATTATAAAAATAAGTGTTAGAGAACTCACCATTTTGAAGATACCTCTTCACTTCAAATGTTGACTCCAAAACCTTCAAAGTTCTATGTCGCCATTGAGAAGCCACCATTTGAGAACACGTGCAACTCCGACCACTCAGCAAACCGGTAACAGTTATTGACGATAATCTTCGCGTGCCATTCTTCCTTCCTCTCTTACATTTGCGCCAACCTGTTGGTGAAATCCCATTAAGGTTAGTTTTTTATTAAAAATAACTGTTGTCTGTAAAAATGATAATCTTCTTCGTCTTATTAATTAAAAACACTTGAAACGAGTTAAATTGCATCGACATGCATGTTTAACTGCTTTTATTGACGATATAATATTCTTAGCTTTTTCAAGTCGGTGAGCCTATAAAGTTTAAATAACTTACTGACTTTTGCTTTGTTCCAATTACAAGTGTGTAGTACAAATAACGACAATTAAACTGTCACAATTACAGAGTAAAATTTTAGTTATTCGAACCAAGACTATGAGCCTTTTAAGTTGGGTAAAGCAATAAATAACGTATATTGACTCTCGTTGCATGAAAACTTTTCCATCTAAACTTGGTATTTATATTTAAATTAATTCAACCAGCCTCTTGCACGTCGCAATATATTCCGTTCTTTCTTGTTGTTGGAATGGTGCGCGCGCGCGCGCGCACATATATATATTCCTAGTAGATGTTTTATGTGTGATAGCTTAGCTAAATTTAAAGGGATATAGTACATTATATTCTTAGATATTATTTTCATATCGAAGGCTGACCGTTGACATTACTTAATTAAGTATCATCCTAATCAATTATCTTTTTTTTTCCTATTGGCCCACTGTCCTTACCGATGGTTTAGTCTAGAGTTTTTTTATTTTATTATAATCAAGTCTTTTCTATTTTTTGGCATAAAAAAGTTATGAAATCCACTAATCGATTTATTACATGCCCCAGGAGGAAAACTCAATTAAGTACATGCAATCATTTTTTTTTATTGTGGAGTATACATAATTATAAGTCATATGCGCGGGTGTGTGTACGTGTACACACACACATGCGCAATGTATCAAAAAGTCTAATCTAATATCAAATCAATGATTATGGCCTTTCATTAATTGGGATTGGATTTATTGGTTAAATTATAGCTAAAAAAATCTGGATAAACAGTAATGGAAGATCACATTAATTCATGTGTGGACCAAAATGAAACAAAGGTGGTGGTGGGGGTAAGTGGGTGCATATTTCTGTTGGGTTGATAGCATGATTGAAATTGAAAAAGACCGGCACAATGTGTTGAACGTACACATGTCTATCCCATTTATTTAACAAATTAAACTTAGTTCTGTGCCCCTTGTTTGTGAAAACCCCATCTTAATTATTCCACTCTCATGCCTCTATCTCCCTATATTAATTATTCCTAATTTTAAGGAATCTAATCACTATATAATATGCGTCGCTCATGGTATTGCCACAGTGAAAATCAGTAAATCGCAATGACGCAGTGACACACGGACTATTAGTACCAAAGCTCAGCTCTAATGCACTCCCAGCAGTCCTCATTTTGTAACGTTTTGTGCAGTCAATGGTCAAATATAGAGGCAATATGAATGAATGCAACTATACGGATTTAATGAATTGAAAGGGGCTGCCTTTTGAAACTTTGTTTTCAATTCCCCGTGTTAATTAATCGTGCCATATTATAATAAAATTAAGTCTAATAAAAAAAATTAATTATTCACAACATGATAAACTAATATTTTAATCTTTATTAAAAGATGTGCTTACATTTATTATCCGTCGATAGTTATTTGAATTAAATTATTTTAAATAAAAAGATACTTGTGATTAGAAAAAAAAAATTAATAGGGTCATGTATATTTTCTTATCATACAACCAAAAACAGAGCAAGACTTGATGAAAATGATTGGTGGCGTAATTGCTGTTTTAGTTTGGACATGTGGAGTGAGCGTGATTCCGTGGTTTCGACGGAAACTTACGCTATATGGTAAAGTAATCGTTCGTGCGTTACGAAACAAGAGAATTCCATTCTATTTCCCATATTTATTAATTATTATTTTCATTCTATTATTTGATGTCTGTTCTCTCAACTAAACGGGACCTTAATCAAAGGGCATCATATAATTTGGAAGACAAAAAATAATAATCCAAATATTAACGTTGAGCTGAGCTCCATCATGGAAATCTTAGTAGACCCTTTTTTAAGCAGGGCTTGATTAGCTTGGTCGTTAAGTTTGCCAATAATGAAAAGGCCTAAATTCTATTTTGTGGCCACGAACCATCTTGCCATGTTGACACGTCACACCTTGTGCCCCTGCACTCGACTGAAACCTGCCACTGCATGGGAATATATACTACTGGCCATTTTGTTTAACCTGCTTTTTCTAATATCAGAACTATATATCTTAATAGTTGATTGGTATCCCTCTGTTAGCTTCATTTGTTAGGTTAGTGGCTTCTGATTCATCTTAAAAAAATAAAATAAAATGGATTATGGGTTTCTATGAGGGGTCAACTTCGTCATGGGGCCAACATCACATTATCTTAATTTTACTTCAAACAAATCTTTTCTCCTTCGTGGGTAGACTTAATTCATTTGTTAAAATTGAAAAAAATAACTATAATAAAGTCTATTGCAATATGTAAAAGAACATTCCCAAAAAAATAACAGAATTAGACTAGTTAATAAAACGAGACGGCACCCCATCTATATATCAATCTGGGTTTCATTCCTCTGTCAATGTGAGGTTGTAGATCGGTGGTAATCTCGAATGGATTTAGTTTTGCATTAAATTTCAAGGGTGGGGGGAATTGTGCCTTATAAAATAAATATTAATTATATACTCGTATTTATCTATAAAGCGAGTTGCCGATAATGATTAATCTATTGATGGAACCTGTTTTAAAATAATCTCTATTCCGTGTATACTTAGGCCTGGTCGAATTGAGGTAGAGGTTACCGACAGGAAATTCGGGAAGATTTCCATTAGTGGACAGGATTGGAGGAGCTTATTTGGAAACCTGAGGAATATGGGAAATCAAGATTAACAAGCATAGTCTAGTAAATACTAAAGAGTAACGCTTCTAGTAAATACTGAAGAGTAACGCTAAGTACAATAATACAATTCACCGAAGAAAAGGACAAAGGGCCAAAAAAGAAAGATATTTGGTAGCCGATAATATTCGTCCTCTCTAACTAGTATTTCATCTGGTGGCCATCCCATTGTGTTGTAAAATTGAGAATTGAATAAGATGAATCTGGAGATAACATGAGGAAAAGAATGAGCCATAATTTGATATACGCAAAAGGAAATGCGTTATCAAGGAGTTTGATAGGATAAGAACAATGGAATTGATGCTTAATAGCTGATGGCGACGGGTCGTGCTCGTTTGGAAGTTATTCGGAAAATATCTGTTAATCCCTTGCGTTGCAGCCCCATGCCTGTGCTAATTTAAGGTAGTGCCTTAGTTTATCAACGTCAAGCTGGATTATGTGCTTGACATGGAACAAACAAGAAAAATAAATAAAAATGCATCGTCCTTCTGTTTCATTTCTTTCAACTCAAGAACAAATTCCATATATATTCTTATAAGGATCACTCTACAAGCTACACTGTGCTAGGAATAAGCTGTTTGAGAGGGCAGTGGGAAAAACAATCTGGGCTCTTCGACCATTCAATTCGAATAGTAATAACAGTAATAAGTGTTGTTGCAGATGAATTTGACCCAGCTCCAAACATATTATGAATTCGAATGAACAGATTACAAATCTAAGTCACGAAATAAGATTCCTTATGTCTTGCCTACTTGAACGGCATCGGCCACGCAGAACCAGACATGGAAAAAGCATCAGAAACCTCTTGCTGGGTTCTAGGATTTGAGGATATTGAACTTCCAGTCTGTCAAAGGCCATTGATTAGCAATTCAGTTCGACGGGCCACCCGATAAGAATAAGATCTCATGTTTCAGTAATTCTGTTTTTCTCTTTTACAATCACATGAGGCGCCGATGGTGATGAACTCCTTTCTAAGCTGGTAACTGAAGGAATAATTTTCAAATTAAATGGCAGCCACAAATGGGATTGCCGTCAGATGAATTTTATTCCACGTAACAGGGAAATAAAATTCTTCTCCAAAGGTTCATAGAATTGTTGGTGATGCCTGAATGAGAATATAATTAAAAAAGCTCCACATTCTTCTCTGCTCACAGTATGACTTAATTTCTCCCAAATATATGTGATCTGTGTAGAATCCTTTTTCACTCCATGTTCCCATTGGGGTGGGTTTAGCTGCTAGATAGAACCTATGAATTAATCGGACACTCAAACTATTTGCTGTCACTCACCGTGAACGTGCTAGAATGAAATTTTTTACCCCAACGCCTTGGGGGAGAGGAAAGGGAAATTCTCTTAATGGAAACAGAAATGCTTTTGCATATGACTTTAGGCTGTGAATTAATACATGAAAAATAAATTCAAATAAAATTAAAAAATGTATTTTTATTTATTTGATAGATGGTAAAATGTCGACTTTAACAAGGTATGATTTTTATGGGGGAGAGTAGGCCAGCTCACGGGACGGGTTGAGACCGGGATAACCCCGTCCCGTGTCCTGTCCCGAATTTATCTAGGTCCCAATGGGATCGAGATGGGACGGGAATTCTCGATTTTATTTTTTTAAAAAAAATATTATAATAAAATAATCTCAATAAATTATTCCATATAAAATGCCATAACAACTTCCTTTAAATACTAACATTCTTCTATAATAGAAAATAATAACTTACCCATATAAAAAAAATAATAGTAAGAAATAATAAAAATATATGTATAAAAATAAAAATATCTATATAAGAGTAAAAAAGATAGGATAATGTAATATTTTTTTTTTAAAAAAAGTTCGGGACGGGACCGGATTCCCGAGGGACGGACCAAGAGTCGTCCCGTCCCGACTCTTCCCTTTATCCTGTCCTGATAGTATCCCACCCTGATCCCTTTGGAGATGGGTCGGGACACCGGGATAATTTTGGACACCCATAGGGAAGAGGCTTCTCATCTCTACTTTGTCCTAAACTGGCCTTAATCCAAAGGCCTGTCCAATAAATTCCCATGTCGCTAGAAAATGGAAACCACGTCATCCAGAACAGAGCAATTCAATTAGTAGCACTTTTTTTGAGGCATTATTGGTACATAACTAATGTAATGCTTTACCAAAAAGTAGAGAAGAATGCACTCCAGAAATCTTACACATACCAAAGCAGCTAGCTGCCAGGCCCTAACGTTCTTTTATGGCATAAAGTTTACTGACGTTCTAATTAATTATATATTAAATGTATAATTTTTCTTTTTACAAAATTAAACTTCTGTTCTGATATGTGCAAGACAGTAAGCTTTTTTTTTTTTTTAAGAATGTTGATGTTGTTATCAGTAGTCTTGAAAGATGACGGAAGTTAAAAACTTCAGAACCAACTTTTTCCCAATTCCAACAACTTGGCAAGATAATTGATTGATCAAATTGGTTCAGTCTAAAGTAATGATGAGACTCGATTGTTCAAGAATACCGTTGTGTATTGTTTTTGATATAATGAATTTAAATTTTTCTTTCTCAACAAGTCAACCTTGATTCAAGTAGAATTTTGCTTTTCTGTGTTCCAAGTTCCAATTGATAGCACTTATGCTAAATTTAATTACATAGCAGGATAATAACCGTGAAGACCGCCTAGAGCAGAAAAGGCAAAATTACAGTAATTAAATAGAATTACAGTAATCATTCATAGTAATAGGAATTTCACATGACACATAAAGTTTGTAAAAAACTGACGGTGAAAATCCAATTCCATGTTCCTCTTGCAGCAGAGGCCACAGCAAATATCTTTTGCGCGTCTCACCAATATCGTACCAGGATCTAGAAATGCTTAAGAAAATAGTAAGGGGGGGGGGGGGGGGAAGTTTCTTGTTCTTGAATCCTGTAAATTGAGGGAAACGCTTCTCAAATTTAAACAAAGATCTCCACCACAAGTTTTTTTCAAGACGTAGACAGCTATCCCTCCGTTTTCCATTTATTATATATTATTTGTTTACACAATATTTAAAGTGGAGCGGTGCCCTTGAGCTGCTATAAATAGCTCCCCACGGCTCTTATTGGAGGTGCACATTCTTCGCCTCATCATCTGTACTAGAGACTTAAAGAGAGAACTAAAGATGGCACAGACCCTTCGCATGGCCGTCGCAGTTCTTGGTACTTCGTTTGTTCATGTTCATGCCTTCTTAATTCCTTAGCATTACTCATTAATGTGACTTTCTTAACAAGAAAGTGAACCATCTGGGTTCCTCTTCTTGCAGGGAATGCTGCCTCAGTTTCCCTTTACGCTGCTCCCACGTATGTTATCTCATTTCACTCTCCCAATTCTTGTATTCCATTTCGTTGTCATCTTCTTGTTTCTGAAGAACGTGAAACCCTGAGCGCTTCTTCGTGATTTCTTCTTTCTTCAGGCTTACCTTTAGGAGGGTCATAAGGAAGAAAAGCACAGAGGAGTTCTCGTGCATTCCCTACATCATCGGACTGTTGAACTGCCTCCTTTTTACTTGGTATGGATTGCCTGTTGTGAGCTGCAAATGGGAAAATTTCCCTCTGGTTACAGTCAATGCCGTCGGGGTCGCCCTTGAGCTATCTTATGTTCTCATTTACTTCTGGTATGCTTCCGCCAAAGGAAAGGCAAGTTCTCGCTTCCACTAAAACTTCTTCTTCCTTCATTCTTAACCCAAACTAGAAACGCTACATCCCGAGGAATATGCCTGAAAGCTATCTCATTTTCGTATGGCCCTGTTTTTAGAGGATTGGTGGCGTTCTTTCATGAGTTAAAAATTTCCTCCGAGAACATAACATAACATGTGTGTGATTTCACAAATATAAATTTATGATTAAGATTATTTGTGTGGGAGGCACCTGTGTGTATGTATGCATCTGTCCTGCATCGAGGACTGCAGAAACAAAAGTTGTCAGCTAGCATCTTTACTTTGCGCGCATGCTTAGGCATGGGTGGAGAAAAGATATGGTTATTGAAGGTGATTTTCCATTACAGGTACAGGTAGCCATGACAGCTATACCAGTTTTGCTAGTGTTCTGCATCACTGCTGTTATCTCAGCTTTTGCCTTCCATGACCACCGGCATCGAAAGCTACTCGTGGGAAGCATAGGCCTTGTGGTCGCAATAGCATTGTACGGCTCTCCTTTGGTCGTGATGGTGAGTCACTTTTGTCTTCCACCCAAAATTTCCCTTCTAATTACATACATAACTTCAAGTCGAAACAGAGTGAACCAAACAGAACCAAAACAGGGGAACACGGGCTGAATTATTATAATCCATTTCACATTTATTGGAATTAGCAAAATAGAGGCTGATAATTAAAACAAAAAAGAGAGGTGTCTTTGCAAGGTTACTCCACTAATGCTTTCTTTTTGTCATTTGGCCCTACTTAGCCTTTCATAACACGATTGTATTCTCATTATTGCAGAAGAAAGTTATAAAGGCAAAGAGTGTGGAATTCATGCCACTTCCCTTATCGTTGTTCTCATTCCTAGCTAGTTCGCTCTGGTTGACTTACGGACTCCTCATCCGTGACATTTTTGTAGCGGTTTGTGTTTTATTCTCTTAAGCTCGAACTTTTTTATTATAAAATAAAGCTGAGAACAAGTTTGATTAAAGTTTGATGTGTTGAACAGGGACCGAGTGTGATTGGGGTTCCATTAGGAATCCTGCAGCTGGTGCTTCACTGCAAATACTGGAAAGGAAAGGTAATGGAGGAACCAGTGAAGGACGATGTAGAGAAGGGGAACCTTGAGAAAGAGGGATTGGAAGTGGAAATGGGGAGCACAGAAAAGAAGGACTTGGAGAAGAATGTGACAAAATCATAGTATGTGTAACTGGTCACCGGTAGCAGTTCCAGTGGGATAGAGTCAAAGGTTTCAGAAAGTTCCGCGCGTGTTCCGGCTTCTTCTTGTTTTTTTCCCAATATTTCTGTCTTTTTGGTCTTTAGTGCTCCCATGTATTCTTCTCATTAACCTCGGCCGTAGTTTCTACCTCTAATAAATGCTCTTCTTTTCTCAAGAACTTTATGTGTGTCGCTTTCGCACTCTGGGTTCCAACGCATCACATCTTTGTTGTGTGCAAGGATTACAACATACATATACATGTCCCACTGTATAAATTCATAATAACAGCAACAAGAAACCGCGGTAATATATGTAAAAGAGATTAAGTTGAAAACCATCAATAATATTGCTTGTTAGCAAATAACCTAGTTTATGGCATGGGGAAAATTTGGAGGAAATGAACGAGCGTAGTTTAAAAGTCTGAGAGAGTTGCCACGTGGGGGGGTTTAAAAGGAAGAAAAAGGGCACGGTCAATTCATAAAAGCAATAGTGATGAGATGGAAGGGAAGGGGGAGTTTTGTTGTCCTTTAGCTGGGCCTTGAGAAATGGGTACGGTTCTTGACGGGGGAAGTTTGGATTCTGTTCTGCGGAGCTGGTTGACAGTGACACCTAGCATAAAAGTAGAACCGTTATGGGTTTCTTTGCAAAGAATATTTCTGGGGAATATTTCACCCGCTTCCTAAATATTTACTACTCATATTTTACCAACAAAACGGCCAAATTCCCCCATCCAGAAAAACCTTCAATAGGAAATATGAAATTTACCTCTTCGTTTTAAGGGATTAACTTTTTTTACTTGAATCAAGAGTTCTAAAACTTATATTTTTTGGATAAAAATTAGGTTATATCCTTTAGCCAATATTTTAAAAATTAATTATCCCAACATGTAGAGATAATTGAATTTTTTTTTACTCTTCTAATAATTTTTTCCTTTATGCAATATATAGTCTTGACGCTAACAACAGTTGTTTATATTAGCATGATAGATTTTAGTTTGGTTGTTAGGCTGCCAGCTGGCCTTTGAGCTAAGAATTAGTTTGGTTAGGAGGATCTACCAAGACTAATGGGCTTCAGATCTCATTATAAATACACTATATCTGTACTTGTAACCACTCATTCTTAGGGCTGTGCATAATACCCATGGCCTGGTATACTCAGCCTAACTCGTAATAAAATAGCCATGTCCAGCCCGATAAATATAGGGCAGGGCTGGGCATCAGGCTACAAAATCTAGCCCATACTTTTTTCGGGCTGGGCACCGGGCAGGGGGATTGCCCTGCCCTGCCCATGAGCACCACTTCTTTTATTTTTTTTACTTTTTTCCCTAAATGCTACACTTAAAAAGGAAAATATAATAGTTACTAGTGACTAAAAGTTCATTTTAAAAATATGAGTAGTTAAGTATGTAAGTTGTATCTTTTAATATTTATAACTATATTAATTTTTTTTTTCTTTTTTTTAACTTTACTAATTATCATATAATTACATTATAAATTATAATTATTTTTTTTTCAAATACTTAATCTTTGTCAATATTAGAGAAATTGATACAAAGTTACAATTACAAATTACTTAGACTTTAAGACTTTTTTTTACATACAATGGATTTCAAAAATTTAATTATTATCTTTTTGTTGCTTTATTCTTAGTGAATTATAGATCTTTGTCAATTTTTTACTTTTTTGCAGATTTTTTTCACAACATGAGCATGACATCAAAACTTGGACATACCCAACCCGCACATGCCCAGCCCACCCATGCCCAGCCCAAAATAGTTAGGGCTTTTACCGGGCAGGGCCGGACATCGGGCTACAAAATGTAGCCTATACTTTTTTTGGACAGGACACCGAGCACAGGGCCTGCCCAGCCCAACCCATGCACACCCCTACTCATTCTCTCCTTCTTCTTTTCTCTTTATTTTTTACCGTACGAAAGCTAAGAGTTTATGAGGGCTAAAAAATGGTATTATCAAAATGACCAAACTCACCGGCTTTTTAGGTAAAAAGGGCCAAATTTTCCACTGTTTCATCTAAAGTGACAAAATTTGACTTTTTATGTCATTCGTTTCAACCAAACTCATTGGCGGTCCTCTGATTTGTGCGAGTGCAAAGTAACTTACTTTTTGTACTGTTGATGAATATTATAATTTCTTTATATATTTTATATTATATAATATAATTACACTGATGATTTATTAGCATTAAAAATATTATTTATAACTTTGGGGACAATGTATTTCGTGACAACTTGATGACCTTGTTCGCCCTCCATGGAGAGGTGCTGTTGCAAATTTAAACAAAAAATCACGTCGTACAATAATTCAAGTGTTGGAGGTATATGGTTAACTTTAAAAGGTAATGGGAATAAATCAAACATTGTCTAAGAGGAGCTGTAACTTGAACAGAATATTCTTTATTTTGAATACTCTTCTTCTTCTTCTTCTTTTTTTAAGAAAAAGGAATTGTCACATCTTACATTTTACGCGGGACGTATATCGATACTGATACATGAAGTAAGAAACATTTTTTTGTCTCACATGGAACACAAAAGAGAGACGAGAATGATGTGGCTATTGCTGCAGCAAATGTAATAATAATCTTTCGACCAATCCCTTGCATAATAACAAAGTCTATTGGCAGGGAGGTCCAGTTGGAAATGTCGTGACATACTGCCACGTCACTTCATGTTACATGACATGACCACTTTAATACATGCATTAGCACCTTAAAAGATGTTTTGCAGGAACAAATTAGAGATTGGGCGAATAAAAAGAGGAATCGTGAAAAAGAAGATCTGCTCCACTTTAGGATCATATGGTGTTGGCCTCCCGGTGGAGTCATCAATATTGGCAACAGTACTGGGGATTATGAGATTAGGGAGCACGAAATTAAAGCTTAAAAAAGAGCAAGGAAAAAAGAGTTACGATGAAAGGGTGTTGGAGGGAGGCCCTGTTGTACTTGCCCCCATTACTAACAAATGGCGTGCAACTTTGAATTTTCACTTGTGATTTGGTAGTATCTTCTAAACTAAAGCTTGGTTGCAGCATATTAACTTTATTAGAGAAAAATAATGAGAAGAGAAATGAAGAATCATATCATATTCAAGAGCAACATATCATGGAAACCCACTTGAGTTTACACACTAATCTACTCTCACTTGAGGGAGATAAACTAATCCCATAACCCTATGAGATTTTGTGGAGAGAGGCACAAGTTACCCTCTCTCTCACTATGGCGAAGATCTCACTATCCCACACGATTAACCAATAGATTAGGACCCTTTATATAGACTTAGGGTCATCTAGTAACCAAGTGATTAATACTAATCATCTAACTAATTCAACCTTCTAACACCCCCGCTCAAGTTGACAACCCTTAACTCTAGGTGTTCAACTTGTCAATACAACACATAAGAGAGTAAGGTGAATTAAACCAAACTATTTTCATTTTACAAATACAATATGAAAATTTCTTCAAAAACTCTCTCTTCGATGCTTTCTTGATGTTGACAATTTTTCAGTTTTGGCTGCTGCCACTAGAAGATCTGTTTGATGACATAAGAATGCTGGAATCTGAATAGTGTTTGTATCATACCAACCAGGAGCATCTGCAATACACAACTTCATGCGCACACAATTCTCGAAAATGCTGCGCTTATCATCATTAGAAAGTTTCTCAATAACTTGTGAAACATGGATCATATCCTGTTCATCGAGGATTCTTAATAATTTGAATCGCCTGGCACTTGAGAAAAGTGTTATCATCTGCAATCACAGCAATCTGGAAAATGTAGTCCTACACAACATCAAGTCGCTTCAAAAACTGGTTAGTATAATATCTTGCCCGTTCCACCAACTCCATGATTCTTGGTTCCGCGACATCTCTTGATTTCAAAGATCCTGGCGACCTTCATTAATGCATAAATTACTAATTTGTCCACGTCATTTCCTTTTCCTGCGCTACCCACTAGGAAAGAAATGAAACCAGGGCGCCACAAGAGAAAGCAAAGAGAGCAAGATCGAGATTTTTTTTCTTATTCTTGAAGAATCGATACCAAAATCTGTAGCAGAAGCAGCTCTCTCTCATCATCAACCAACCAAGATCCTTTTCGACTAAGGTTTACTTTCAGCCACAGTACAAAGGGAGGGTGCTTGATACCGATTATCTTTCCCGTTCACAGATAAGAAACAAAGTAACTTGTTTCCTTCCCGCTTACCCTGTTAATGGTTTTACAATCATGTCAGCGAGGTAAGAGAGCAGACCTGTAGCTCGGAATGATGTGCTTCGCCTTCGAGGAATTCTTGAATCCTTCTCTCAAGTAGGATCAATCACTTCTCCTACGGTTCCAATGGTTTGTCGCTATAGCCCCTAAGCACTTCGTCGAAGGCATCGAAACATCTTCCTTTTGCAGATAGAGATGTCTTGAGGAACAAAGGCAGCA
Organism: Leucaena leucocephala; assembly: GCA_037074615.1. Taxonomy (NCBI): domain Eukaryota; kingdom Viridiplantae; phylum Streptophyta; class Magnoliopsida; order Fabales; family Fabaceae; genus Leucaena; species Leucaena leucocephala. The sequence goes on along the minus strand of CM073517.1, from coordinate 1,184,149 downwards.
AACTGGAGAAAATCTTTTTCAGCTCTACTGAGTTCTTGATAATCTTGGACCAAGATGCGCCATATCTTGGCTTCTTCCCTCGTCTCCGGAGGAGGATCATCAGCCGGCCCTTATATATATCTTTGGGTTCTTGATGAATGAGTTCTTGCTGATCACGATGACTTTTTTTTTCTTGCGCAGCTTCATGATCACCAGATCTTTCAGTGCTTTGATACCATGTTAACTTTATTAGAGAGAAATAATGAGAAGAGAAATGAAAAATCATATCATATTCAAGAGCAACATATCATGGAAACCCACTTGGGTTTACACACTAATCTACCCTCACTTGAGGGAGATAAACTAATCCCATAACCCTATGAGATTTTGTGGAGAGAGACCCAAGTTACCCTCTCTCTCACTATGGCGAGGATCTCACTATCCCACACGATTAACCAATAGACTATGACCCTTTATATAGACTTAGAGTCATATAGTAACCAAGTGATTAATACTAATTATCTAACTAATTCAACTTTCTAACATAGTAGAAAAGAGAGTGGTGCAGTTTGGTCCATACTCTCGTATCACATCACATGCGTTTAGAGGGAGGGCATGAGTTTTAGATATAGTCTTAAAAATGGAACAAGAGGCGGAGGGTGCGGCAAATTTTGGGCACAGCTTTTAGTTCAGAATTTGAACACCACGACAATGGTCGGGTCACATGCCTACTCTGTTCTAACAACGGCGGCCGTACAATGCCTATTATTCACAGAGCAGCTGTTCAGTCCCTCTTATTGTCAGTGTTCCCCCACCCCCAACTTCGTGAGCGGCAGTTCGCGTCAATTATGAGATTTATAATTTATGAATAAAATAAATACAGTAATAAAATGTATAGCATAATTTATTGAAGAAAATATTTGTTCGATGGATTGAAAACACGTGGCAGTTGGAGAATGGGTGGGGCGGGAGGCTGCAAAAGACAAGAGAGGCATAGGATTTGAAGTGAACTAGGGTCTCCAGCGGATGCTGCCATCTGCATCCCACTTTGTGTAGTAATTCAAGTTGTGCAGCAGCTACTAGGCAAGCGCTCCCCACTCAAAGGGTGCGCTTTCCCAGACTCTGATCCTTTTCTACGTGTTTGCCTTCTCGTTGGTTCATGCCTACCCTTTTCCCCTCACATGGCCCTCAATTCCGCATATTCCTTCGCCCTCTAATCCTGTGTTACACCTCCCTCTCATGCTCCAACAGGAGTACACTCACACCAAATCCTCATTCTTAAGACACGTTGCTTCTCTGCTTTGGCATCACTCCTCTTGTTCTACTGCAACGGTGCATTCATCTGCTTTAACTCATCACACACACATGCTATGCATACATATCCAACACAGTCTTGATTCCCCCGTGCTCTCTGATTCATTCACTCTTCACCTGCAGATTCTCCCTGTCTCTCCGTTCATCACGCCCTCTCAATTCTCCAACCATGTGTCTTCCATTTAATTAATCCATCCTCACCTTTCCACCGCTACTTACGATATCATTCCACATATAGATATATGCTCCTCCATTAAACCCCCTTCCTGCATATTCGCTTACCCAAATCTTATCGTTCAACTAACTTTCAGAAATCACTCTGGACCTCCACTTTCTCCCCATTCAAAGCTCTCCTCACTGCAACTATTTTCATGCACCCGACTTCAGCTCAACTAGCGGCCCCTCCGTTACCCCCTCTATTTAGTCAAAACGGAAAATGGCATAGTTTTGATTATAAATATAAGTAGAACAACTCTATTTAAAATAAAAACAAAATAATATAGAGGCCTCAATAGAAAGACTCAACTTAATTAATATCCATTGTTTATATATTTACGCTATTTTAATTAAATGAAGGGCCATAGAGAGACCACTTTCTGAGTGACTTCCGCCCACAGCTTGCTAGCTCAACTCCTTCCATCCGTTTTCGTGGCATCCTCTTCAGAGCCCGTCCCACAATTAAGAGCTCCGATTTCCATGGCCTAGCCCAAGCCCATCCACTTGAATGGCAAGCTCGCTTCTTCATTCGTATTTGAGAAAAATAGTGAAATCCCATTTCCATCACTCCTTCGTTCAAATATATTTTACTTTTTGTAACAAAATAAATATATTTTACTTTAACTTCTTATAAAACCTTCCCCTTCATTCAGTTGCTTCGCGTTCTTCTTAATTTAGTCCCTCGCGAAATTATTCTCTTCGATATAAAATATTAATCTGAGGGATGATGTTAGTTAAAATAGCTCTGTCATGGATCATCCATTTCAGCTGAAATTATTTTTTTTTGTTATCCACCCGGTTCACTGGAGTTTTACCTCGATCCGACATATGTCGCGCACCTGACTATAGTAGGTGAGTCTCCCAACAAATTTTTTTTGCATGCACTAAGGCTCAAACTTGATATTTCAGTTAAGTGATACTGAACTGCTTACCACTTAGATCAACCCAGTTTGTATTTCGGCTGAAATTAAATAGCCCATACTTGGTGTTCGATTGAGTTTGTTTTGCTGGGAAATGCCCAATACAAACTTTTTTTTTGGTACAAAATTTTTTGGAAAGGGGTCGGACTTACCCACGATTCAAGGGCAGGGCGAAATCTCCCTTCTTCCTAGGCGATATCAATGTCGGGCAGGGCGAGCCGTCTATTACCCTCAGGCGTAAACCTAAGCACCTAGGAGCTAGGATGCCTCCCCAAGCGCCGTGACTGGAACCATAATAAAGTGGCACTCTCTAAGGTTCGAACATGCTCAAAATAGTCGCATGTCTTACCCTTTTGCCAGTTGAATCCACGGATGATGGGTAATGCCCAATACAAACTAAAACCATATTCAAGGGATGAACTGAAAAAACGGAGTCGATGAACGGCCTTTCTACATAACAGACCCATGCGCTGGGGAAGCACGGGTAGGCCCAATTAGTATGGATCATTTATCTCTGGCCCAAATTCACATTCTCCGACTTAGAGAACACTCCACAAGACCACAGGCTAGATTGGTTTAAATGTTTTAATTCTTTTTTTGACCTCGAGTTAAATGTTTTAAATGTTGAAATATAAAGTGAAATTGTGTAAATTTAAGGAATCCAATTGAAATTTAACTTGAAAGTAAAAGATCAAGAAATAGACTCCCATTTAAAATAAGAAATAAAATAAAAATTTTAGTAGAATTATAAAGAAATCGACCAATTTATTTTATGTGAAATAAACGCAAATTAAAAGGTCTAATAGCAACTAACAGGGTTAGTCCAGTGGTTAAAATCTATGGTGGAAATTAATTTATTGCTTTTATTTTTACTTTTTGTATGATGCACTTTACGCTTTCGTGCTTTGAAGATCTGAAGCAAACACGAACAAATGCAAAGAAAAAAAATGTAATCCCTACCCTGACACTCATTATCTTGATCGCTCTTGTCCCAGCGGATCCAGACCGCATGGAATATCAATATCAATAATAGTAGTAAATTATAGTTGACTCGCATCAATAAATCGAGTTCGTGGACGAGAAATAGGCAATAATTCGCACGAGCCCAGAGTCTGAAGCCGGCGCCAATCTTTGTCCAGGATAAGGTTACTTCCTCTCCTTCGCTTTGTGGTTTCCACGGCCTCTCTTCTCTCTTCCCACAACTCCAGAGAGAGAGAGAGAGAAGAGAAGAGAATTCAACTTAATCAGCCCTAGCAATGGCTACACTTCAAGCTTCACTTCTCTGCAAACCTTGCCTCTCATTCTCATCTCCCTTGCCCCCAAAGCAACGACTTCTTCAGTCCACCTCTTCGGCACCTCACCACTCCTCTTTTTTCCCTTTCAATCCGCTCAGTCTCTCACTGCCTTCCGTCCGTGCATTTAACTCAAATTTTCGCAAGTTTCCATTTCGCCCGCGCGGTCCACCCGCCCTTTTCACATTTCGACCGGAGAACGAAACTTCGTGGTCGGAATCGAATTCTCTGGGAGATATTTCTAATTTAACTGGTATAGGATCGGATGCCAATGAAAATGTTGGGGGAATATTAAGTGTTACGGGAGACAGTTCGGTTTCAGATTCAGAACAATCGAGTGTCGACGGAGTCGATGCTGGAAGCTCCCAGATTGAGTTGCAGGGTGATGGTGGGAAATTAACTTCGGAAGCTGATGAAGTGGGAAGTGAGAAACACGTAGAACGGGAAGAAAAGAGTACACATTTGGGGGTAAAGGAGGTTGGCGATGCTAGATTGCCAATAGTGGTGTTCTTGGTTGGTCTGTGGGCGGGGGCGAGGGATGCAACTCAGAAAGCTTTCTCTGATTTCTTAAACTGGTGGCCTTTTTGGCGGCAGGAGAAACACTTGGCGCGCTTGATTGCTGAGGCTGACGCAAATCCTCAAGACGCGACAAAGCAGAGTGCTCTACTTGTTGAACTCAACAAACACAGGTTTGGCCGTGCACTCCTACGATTTTGCCTCTCATCTGTTCTTTTATTTATTTATTTATTTATTCTGGTGAATTCCTCTGTTTGGAGAGATTTGGTTGCAAAATCAGAAATTTTGTTTTTGAATATCCATGAAAAAAATATCACCCTGAGCTCTAAAAAGTGGAACAATTTGTTCCTTATTTTCTTACCTAATATTTCTTTTGCATGATTAGTTTTCAGATAATGCTTTGTGTGCTTTTATTGTAAAGCATTTGGTTGCCCATACGATGAAGTAGAATAGAAGAAAAATAGATAGTCAGTTTCAAAATTGAAAAAAAAAAAGAATAATAAATTGAACAACTTTGCTCATTTAAACATACGAAAATTGGGAAAATTCTCATTTTTATTCATTCCAAGACCATGCTGGATAGAGATTGTATCATGATTCTGAAAGCGGACATACTCAACGGGTTAGGTTACACGCCCTATTCTTTAAGCAGAGGCTCTGAAAAAATTCTCTCATAATTTTAATAATATTTTTATGTGTATATGACCCATTTAGTTCTATATGAACTTTCTCTGTTTTTAGTCCGGAGTCTGTCATCAAACGTTTTGAAGAAAGGGATCGCGCTGTAGACAGCAGAGGAGTTGTAGAATATCTTCGAGCTCTAGTGGCAACTAATGTCATCGCTGAATATCTTCCCGATGAGAAATCTGATAAACCTTCTAGTCTTCCGACCCTGGTAATTAGTTTGTATTAATTTTCTTGCGGTACTGTTTTCCCTTCTGTGCTAGCCCATTCTTCATTGCTCTCTTTTTTTATTAGAAGAGGAACACAGTACAACCTTGTTTTGCTATATATTTATTCATGAATTCATGGACGTTGGCCTGTCCAACATAAAAAACATCAAACAGACCCTTAGTCCCTCAGAAGTCACAAGCTTCATGCTCTGAAGCTTTTTCTTCCGTTAACATGTAAATTTACATTGTTTTTGGAATTTCCTATTAGATGTATTTTTGTTTCGTGTACTTTATGGAACTGATTTAAGTTTACTGTTGCAGTTGCAAGAGTTAAAGCAGCGGGCATCAGGTAACATGAATGAGCCTTTTCTGAATCCTGGAATCTCTGAGAAGCAGCCGTTGCATGTGGTTATGGTAACATTTACTGCAGATGGCATGTTCTCTATGCTTTGTGTTTAATGATCACTTGGCCCTTGATTGTAGGAAAAAATTGAGCAAGTTTTTCTTTCTCAATCCATTTTTCCTTTTATGTTTGTTCTGTAACTTATAAATGTATTTCCTTCTTAAGGTTGAACCAAAGGTATCAAACAAATCACGTTTTGCACAAGAGCTTATCTCAACCATCTTGTTTACTATTGCTGTGGGTTTGGTTTGGTATTGGCATCTAGTTTCCTTCTCTTTCTGTTGCTCTTGTGTATAATATCTACTTCTTACCTGAATATTCATTTGTGACATTCCAAAATATGATTGCATTTTAGGTTTATGGGGGCTGCTGCACTTCAAAAATACATTGGAAGCTTAGGTGGGATTGGAACTTCAGGTGTTGGCTCAAGTTCTTCCTATTCCCCAAAGGAGTTGAATAAGGAAGTGATGCCAGAGAAGGTTAACTTCTTAAGACCTATGCTAACATTATCTGATTTCTTTATTTCAAATAACTGCTTCTGTGATTCTCAAAAACAAGATGATCGAATTAACTTAGGAATGGATGAGGCCAAATTTTGAGGTGCCACGGAATTTTAGATGAAAAGATCAAAAACTGTCAAAGGGAAAAATTAACGACCATACCACTCTACGTGATATACATAATGCATTTAGTCCTTGTTCTTGGTTTATATAATTGTATTATAACGTGGTATTTTCCACTAGCAGTTAGATTGGTAAACTTTGTTGTACTATTTAGTTGATTTGGTACCTGCATAATCCTTGTTTCTGGTCTGTCATGTCAGATTATAACCTGCTATATCATATATGTAGAGATATTTTTCAGCTTTGTTACATTTGTAGCCTTTTTGGAAATTTTCTTTTATGTATGTTTTGGAAGACTTGTTCTTCGCCAAGATGTATTTATTCCCTTTTGTTTATAATAATAATCTATCAGTTAAATAAATGCTATTCAACCAAACAGTCAACTGTAAATTTGGTATATTTTCTTCTTTCTTTGATAATAAATTACGTATATTTTCTAATCCGAAAGTTTTGTTATTTGTTATATGGAAGGTCTTGCATGTACAAAATGACAACAAACAAGAACCTCTTCTATTCTGCCTTTTAAAATCTCTTTATCTTTGCGTCTGTTCCTACCTGGCAGAATGTCAAAACATTCAAAGATGTGAAAGGCTGCGATGATGCAAAGCAAGAGCTGGAAGAAGTTGTGGAGTATCTGAAAAATCCATCTAAGTTTACACGCCTTGGAGGAAAGTTGCCTAAGGTTTGAACAATCATAAGCTTTTTGTTAATTTTATTCTGCCTCAATTTCCTCCCCCCGATTAAAAAACCCAATATTCTCCTTTACCCCTATGGATTTCTCATTTCCTAGTAAGAGACCTTAGGTTTCCATAGACATTCGTTACCATGAATATACTGTTGCAAATTGTGTGATATTCATAGTAATAAACAAGCTAGCTTTTGTAGTCATGGTTTATGTTTCTTATTCTGAATTTGTTTGCCTAACATGGTTTGCTGATGATTTGCTTGTCTTCTCATAATAAGCTGTCATGCCATTTATTTTGCATTTATTGTTATTTTGCTTGTTTCTGTTGTTTACCATGGGAGCCTGAGAAATTCCATTTTACAGGGGATTCTCTTGACAGGAGCACCTGGAACCGGAAAAACTCTGCTAGCCAAGGTCAGTTAGTTCTGGAACTGTTCACACACACAACTTTCAGGAAGTTATGATCATTTGAAATTAGAACATATAGTCTGCCTTATGTTTATTTCTGGTTTCCACTATCTTGGAAGTACATATTTTTCCAGGCTGGGAGGTTCTTGTCCTTCACTTTTAGACTCGTGAATTTTTAAGTTTCTCTTCTTCTCTAGCTATTAACATTCCTTGAATCATTTGAAGATGTAGAGGTCATTTTATTACTTTCATTTCATCTGATCCTTTCGTGAAAACTGGATTTTTATATTCATTCTTTAGAATATTTGAATCTCAAGTTAAAGAAAGATGCAATTGCTTCTGGTCACGGGCATTTTGAGTTAATCTATTGGAATTCATAATGATTCTGAAAGTATTTGGTTTTTCTGGGATATCGAAGGCAATTGCTGGAGAAGCAGGTGTTCCTTTTTTCTATAGGGCTGGATCTGAATTCGAGGAAATGTAAGTCTTATTTTGCTTTCTACTTTTCCCCCCTGTTAGATCATGGCTGTCCAACACCCATAAATTGTGTAATTAGGTTGCTGCAGCTATAGTTCGAGCATTCTTATCATGCATATCTGTAGTATCTAACCAAAAGCTATTAATATATACTAAAACGTTTGGTTTTAGGGATGCTCATTTTCATATCACTTCTTATTGTAGGTTTGTTGGGGTTGGTGCTCGACGAGTAAGATCATTATTTCAAGCAGCCAAAAAGAAGGTTTGTTGCTATTGACCAATGCTCTCTTCAAATTCATCTGTGTTTTTGGTTTACTCTGTACCACATGGTTCCCCTTATTTGTTTCTGCTTATGTTACATGTTTCTCTCTCCATCTTTTTTAGGCTCCCTGTATTATTTTTATTGATGAAATAGATGCTGTTGGATCAACAAGGAAACAGTGGGAGGGCCATACAAAGAAGACATTACATCAACTACTTGTCGAAATGGATGGCTTTGAGCAGAATGAGGTATCTTCAATCATTTTGGACCATCAATTGTTCAAATTTGCTTTTCCAAATTTATTTATCACCTTCATCTTGCAGGGAATAATATTAATGGCGGCCACAAACTTGCCAGATATTCTTGATCCTGCATTAACAAGGCCTGGGAGATTTGATCGACATGTAAGTTCTTTGTTTTTTTAATTATTATTTAAATGAATAATTTACCAATCCAAGAGAGGAAGGAAGAGAGGTGCAAAGAAAGAGGAAGGAAGAGAGGTGCAAAGAAAGAGGATATGGAATCCTCCAAGAACAACCATAAAGCAAAAAAAAAAAAAAAACAGAGGGATAAAAGGGTGAAAAGAGGCTCTCTTTGGGACCGTATATTATTGATGTTACCCTGTAAAACCTTGTTCTTACTCCATGTTTCAGTGCTTGAAAGTTATCTATACTTATAGACTTGCCTGTTAAAATGTATTAAATATTGTCTTGAATGACTTTTTAAATTATTTTGCTGTAGATAATATAGAAAACTAACAATACCCCATTCTAGATTGTAGTGCCTAATCCAGATGTACGTGGTCGCCAAGAAATTTTGGAGCTCTACTTGCAAGACAAACCTTTAGCCGAAGATGTAGATGTGAAAACATTAGCTCGTGGGACACCGGGATTTAATGGGGCAGGTGGATTGTTGCTCAATAAATTCAATAAACATTGCATTTCTGTTAATTTGGTTCTTATCCCCTTTCAAATTCCTGCTGCTGATGTACTTGATTGTGGATCCTTAAATTAGATCTTGCAAACCTGGTAAACATTGCTGCCATTAAAGCTGCTGTTGAGGGTGCAGAGAAATTGACAGCTGCACAGTTAGAGTTTGCAAAAGACAGGATAATCATGGGAACAGAGCGTAAAACAATGTTCATATCAGAGGAGTCAAAAAAGGTATGCCTATATATACAAGGATGTCCAGTTCGGTACTTGAGTGTGTGGCCTATGAGGTTCATGTATACTATGTATTGAGCTTTCAGTCTTGACAATATATTTTTCATGAAATTCTGCACTAAATTAATTGTAGTTTCAAGATCGTCCTTGCACTAGGAAATTCATTGATATATGGGTCTATGATGGCTTACAAAATTTTCAGCTTACTGCTTATCATGAGAGTGGGCATGCAATTGTTGCCCTCAACACTGAGGGTGCGCATCCAATTCACAAGGCAACAATCATGCCACGTGGATCTGCCTTAGGAATGGTCACCCAACTCCCCTCAAATGATGAGACGTCAATCAGCAAGAAGCAGTTATTAGCACGCCTTGATGTTTGCATGGGAGGAAGAGTTGCCGAAGAGATTATCTTTGGTCAGGATCATATAACAACTGGCGCAAGTAGTGATCTTCATACAGCAACTGAGCTTGCCCAATATATGGTAAATTTATGCCCCTGGGTTTAGTGCCAACAGTAATATTTCTATCTGATGAACCAGGGGTCATTTCCCCCCTTTTCTTTCCCTTACGGAATTGATATGAAATTGCTGTGCCATTTTCAATCCTAGTCAATTATTACTTACCAAATAAGTAGAGACGAAGTCATTTAAACTTGCCCCCAAAAATGAGTTACATCTCTTAGCCAAAAATATTTGCAAGACCTAGATGACATTTAAATCTTTTTTTTTTCTTTCATAACTTTGTGGCGGACTTATGTTTTTCCCCTGTTCAAGGTCTCAAATTGTGGTATGAGTGATGCAATAGGACCAGTTCATATAAAGGAGAGACCAAGTTCTGAAATGCAATCACGAATTGATGCGGAGGTTAATGTTCCGAATCTGAACTCTAATGTTCTGATGATGAAAATCTTGTTTATATATTTTTACCCCCTTTTCTATCCCTTAATGGATTTTATCATCTACAGAGGGGGAGGAAAAGGAAGAAGGAAAAAAACATTAAAGTTCTTGTTTGGCTTTGAATATTTTTCCTTGCTGTGCAGGTTGTGAAACTCCTTAGAGAAGCATATGACCGTGTAAAAGCCCTTTTAAAGAAGGTTTGTCGCATGTTATTGTCTGTTCTAAGTCTTTAATTTAAAACGGGAAATCTCTCTCTCTCTCTCTCTGAGAAAGTGGATCTCTCTTTCCTGTTTATGTTTTCTTTAACAGCCTGAGGTTTGATTTAGCTAAATGTAAAATGCGGCATCTTTGTGATCTTTGAAATCAATTCATTTAATTTCCTATTGAATGAGGTTACAGACACAAGTAAAGGCTGCAGGGCATGGATATACTCGTGTTTTGATCCCTAGTAACTTGGGACTTTTTTTATTCCAGCATGAGAAGGCGTTACATGCACTGGCTAATGCATTATTAGAGTATGAGACACTTAGTGCCGAAGAGATAAGGAGAGTACTTCTCCCGTACGGAGAAGGACGGCTTCCAGAGCAACAGGAACAAGAAGCAGAGGGGGAGCTTGTCTTAGCCTGATATTTCTTTCGTCTTTCTTATTAGTAACGAGACTATGGGGAAGCTCTGTACAGTATACCTGGAAGTCCCACAGGTATTAATCTTAATCCAATTTCTGCTGTTCCCCTTCTCTGTGCATACTATTTTTTGTCATTAAATTCTTATAGAAAGTTAAGGTATACCTCTTGGACCATATTTGGCGCAAGTAGCCCTCCGCACAATGACAATACTCAACAGTCAGTTATTAGAGTATTACCCTCGCCAAAAGCAATATCTTTTTCTTTTCTTTTCTGGGGAAAAACTGCGTAATTTGTAAAATCTACTTTCTCGAATGGTTTATGAATTTATTATTTATTATGAGACCCGAGTGTGTGTTGGCAAGCTTGAGTCGTCACTTAAAGAATGGAAGAATAGACTTCAACCCCCCAGTCTTCATGAGCATTAATCTTTGATGGGATTCTGGTGGAGCAATAACTCCAGCTTTGAACGAGTATTGGAGAACGGGCGGGAAATTTAGTCTTACAGCAAAGTCGCCTGTCTGCAGGCACAGCAGATTCCAGTCACCATCTGTCTCCAAAACACGCTTTGGCGCCTGAACTTGGCCAATGACAATCACGTTTTTTTCTTCATCTTGTATGCTTATTTTTTTTGCTACTGGTTGCTACTGCTGCTTTTATTTTTAAAAATTTTCAATATTCGCATCATCAATACAGCAATTGTATTTGATAATGTCGCAGTTGGGGGAAGTTCAAGTTCCGTTGAAGCGCCTTGGAAGTCGCTATTATTTGTAGTTGTGCTTGGATTTCACTCGTTTGTTTTTGTATGCCCTTCTATTTTAAGCAAATTGAATTATATTTGGCGAAGCATATTGTTGCCGCAGTATGGTAAGCAAAATCTTTAACGTTGCCGTACCATTTGAATACCGAATTTTGTATCCAGTGGGTGGAAAATGCAGAAAGAAATGGCAATACGTGATAAGGGCAAATGATATAGCAAATGAATCGGAAATCCCTCCTAATCGGTGACAGGATGGCAGCGAGTGATTTGAGATTGCATTTAATCAATGCTTCAACAAAATAGCAAGTTCCGTCCTTGGGGTTTTCCATCAATAATTTCGGGGTGGAGCGACATGAAATACGAGTAGTTTTTTTTTTTTTTCATCCGGTTTACTGGAGTTTTGTCTCGACTACATCTGAATCTGACTCGCGTCGCGCACCTGGCTATGGTGGGTGAGTCTCCTAATGGGAATTTTCTATATTCGTCAAGACTCAAACTCGAGACTTCGTTTAAGCGATACTGAGCTATTTATCATTCAGATCAACTCCCATTGCGTAATACGAGTAGTTTTTATTCTAAGGACATGCTCTTTGTCGTCGACAAGCCCCAACCTTCGGGTACTTTGTAGTCGCAGCAAGCCCCGACCCGAAAACTAGAAATAATTTTTACTAATGTATGCAGACAAGTTGTACATAGACAAAAACAGTTTATAAATATAATATTATTTATTATAAATTTTATATTATATATCGATATAATATGTCGATAGTTTTATATGGATTTACATACACACTGTTTATTTTGAAAAAGAAAAAGAAGTATACACGTTCGGCTAAAAAAATTGAGAAAGTATAATTGGATTAAAAAAATATTAAGGTGTAAAACTAGTTGAATAAAATTGATAGCTACAACTTTTACTCAATTTTAAATTGCAATTTTTAAAAACTTAATTTTTATCTTTAAATTTAAAACCATAAAAAAAGTATGAAATATATTTTTAAAATTCTCTATAAAGTAAATTTCACAAATTTGAGAAACACGGACAATTCCATTGTGTTTAGCCAATTAGAGTCGACATATATAGTAAAAAATAAACCTATATCTTATTATGATACTAATTCGATTCCCACTGTCATTGTAAGGATTCACTTAGTAAACAATTTCGCAAGTCCTCTATAAGTATTCTCTTAGCCTTAGAATTGTGCATTGACTTTAATAGGATATTGGTATCAAATCCACCTAAACTTTTTCTTACAAAAAAAAATTATATTGTATTTAGTGTTAACAAAATAAATATAAAAAATATTAAGTCTGTAACCGTAAATAAGTAAAGTTAAAAAAAATTATGCGTAAAACAACCATCAGAAAATTAGAAAATTTGGATGTGATGCTGGACTTCATTCCTCCGACAGACCCTATTTAGAAAAAAAAAAATGGAAGCCATGAAATGCTACAACCCAAGTCTAATTGTATTGCTGTGAAGAATAATGAAAGCTACTTTTGACTTGTGAGAATAGGCATGTATCTAAAAACAGCATTGTCTCAAATCGGAAAGAAAATCCCAAATGCTGAGGATCCCTTCGGTCCAATTATACCACCCCAAAAAACCTACTGATTTATCATCAGGCTGGTTTACGAAAAATCAAGAGTCAAGGATTATAATTTATGTATTTCTCAGAGACTATTTTGCAGTAATATACTGTGCAGTAATAGAGCATCACTCTCCTGCTTCCCCAACCCGCGCTTTTCGGTTTAACTGCGCAATGTGTCTTCCTTACGTTTTCCAACATTATCGGATGTTGCCTCATTTGCTTCCGTTATATCCTGCAGCAGGTCGAGAGGAGTGGCTGCGGGATCCAACTCTCGACAGCCTTTTGGGGCATTATGAGCTTCTTGTCCTGTAAGCAAGTAATAAGGAACCTGATGAGAGAAACGAAACAGCTCTTCTTTAGTAATCCTCCTCAACCCGTGGGGGTCTTCATGCCTATCAAACACGGTCCTAAATCCAGCAATCTTAATAAGTGGTCTAACTACTACACCTTGATCTTCGTCAAAATCTTCAACCACCTCTACCATGTCATACTTGTGTATCACTTCATTTGGAGTACGTTGGTTCCAATCTGGAGACCAGTTTCTATAAAGAGCCCAAACTTCCCCCTTTCCAGGTAAAATGCGAACAACTCCTCTGGTGCCTTTTGTCCATTTAACCTTGTGCGAAAATGAATTTAATGATTCATTTATTTCATGCTTGCCAGTTCTGAAATCCCCACAAGTTTTGTAAAAACCAGAACCTATCCAATCTATTGGACCCAGTTCACTATTGCTTCGAGAGTTAAGCCAACTGATCCGCATCTTAAACGGCTTCAAGGAGATCACTTTGTGGATTCGAGCATAATACCGAGGCATCCCATCATCATCGTCATAAGCAGCCCAGACCTGGTCCTCCTCAAAAGAATTTTCATTTCTGTCCAAGTCAAAATTGTGAAAATCCGAGTCTGGAACATTGATCGTTATAAAGACTTGGTCCGCCTTAATAGAATCGCTGTCCAGATACTGGTTACCATTAAGAGCGGACTCACCACGCTGCTCCCCATCAGGTGTTTTGTCATTCAATGTGCCTTTGGTTCTCTTGTTCTGTTTGTGCTTCTTGGTATTCTTAGCTTCAGCTGTTGATCTCCATTCTTGAACTTTCTTACAAATGTCGCTTCGAGCCTTATGCATCAACATGTTCCGTACTTCAAACATTCCTAATTCTCTCATGCTGTGGGGATTGCTGGTAATGCCAGAAAATCCTGCAACCCGATGTCCCATGGCCATATGATTAGTCATGTATCCTAGATCGCCATTAATGCGAATCTCATCTGTCCTCCTCTTCTTCAATGTCTTTTCTACCTTATTAAAGGAACCTTCAGCCCTCTTTGACATCTGACTCCTCTCCCATTCAGTAATTGATGGTGCTCTCTCATAATCTTTTGCCACTTTCTCACCTGCCTTCTGCACAACATTTGCTGCTTGAGCAGCAACATTATTCCCTACAGCATGTTGTTGAGAATTCTGACACTGTTGACTAGAACACCGATTTGCAGACTTGAAGATATTGGGAGGCGGAGGCATATCTACAGCCAAGAAAGGCTCGTTACAGGTGGGACAAATAAGGGTATGATTCAAATAGATCTTGAGATATTCATAATGTGTCTTGCACTGGTTACAGATTGTCCAGAAGGTACTAGCCTTTTTCTGTGGAGGAGGAACTGAGGCAGGTTGTAAACGAGTGTTATTATTTCGATTCCTCACATTTGTAGTCACATTCTTTTTGAAATTATTAAAACCATTTGAAAATTGTGCTTCTGACTGAGATCTGACATGGTTGGGAGCATCATGTTGGAATCCTTTCATACTCCTATTCTGCTCATATGCTTGTCTCTTGTCCTTATCTGATAACATACTCCACGCCTCTGAAACCAACTTAAAAGCACCTTCTGCGCCTAAAGACTTATTTGTGTCAGGGTGAAGAGTAAGAGCCAGCTTCCTGTAATGTTTTCTAACTGTTTCATCATCAGCGCAGGGGTTCACTTCAAGTATACCATACCAATCCATTTCTCCACTTACATTGTTCTCGGCAGAGATATAAACATCAAGAGTAGTCAAAAACTGAGAAATACCATCCAGTGTAGGACACAGATTTAGAGCCTTGAGGGCAAGCTTCTTTGCACCAGCATATTCCCTTTCTGAAAATTTCCTTTCTGCCAGTTCTTTGGCCCTAACTGCCTCATCTTTGTTGCACTCCATTTTATGGTTGTCTCAGCTTTGGATATGTTTGCCTTCACCTAGCTATGACGATAAAGAATTCTCTACAAACATTGGATTCTACAGCGTGATCATTTTGCTTGATGAAACCGCTACATATTGTACTTGATTAGAAGTAGAAAACGAGACATGCACTGCAATAAATAAAGATGAAAAAGCAAAAATACATTAGAAAATGAGCATGTAATAAGAAATTAGAAGTTATAATTGGGACACGGTAAAATGTCTCCAAAATTGCTCCGAGAAAAGCCTAGTACTACAACAGAGATGCTGAATCAGAGTATAATTTCGATTTCCACGAAGTGTCTAATTCACATAAACTCTACTAAAACATGGGAAAATGAAAATAATTACATTCACAGGTAAATCCATTTATGTACAACTTCACATATAACACTCTTACATATGAGAAACATTTCATTTCCAAGTCATGAGCACTGTTTTTTTTTTCACTCTAAGAATCTTGAAGAACCAATCCCCACCAAGAAATAGAGCAGCAAAGGAACAGAGCTTAAAACTATAAAAATTACTTGAAAGGCCTATTGAAACCAGTAGAGTTCAATTAAAAATTGAGAATTTTAAAAAGTAAGTTTTCAATCGAGTGGGGAAGCAGAAAACACCGGAATGCTATTATGTCTTTTCAGGACTGAAGGATTCAATATCAAATAGCAACATCTAGGCCCTTCGCAAACAAGGCAAACACGCAGCACGCAGATTCAGAAAGTCATAAACCATGGATTATTTTTCGAGTGTCTTCGTGCAAATTCTGGCACAAATGGCCGGAGGAGAAAAAATAGAGAAATGTTGAGGCAACCAGTGAGAATATTCAGAAATCAACCATTTTTCAGACAGTTCTAAGTCGACAAAAGCCCGCCTTGGATCTGCAGGGGCATGCATTTAGAAAGCTTATAATGGTCAAAATTCACAATTAAAGTTCTGTGATTTAGCAACCCTAGAGCCTGATGAATCCCGAATCTAGCAAACAAGTTAGCAGCAGAAGCATAGACTTTGCAGTGACGAACTGACGATGATATTGATATGTGATGAGAAAGTAAAAATGCCGATTTTTTTGATTGGGAAAAAATAATAATAATAATAATACCGAATTGGAGAAGGCCTGTGACGTTAGAGTTTGAATCTGAGACGACTATCCCCTGATCACCGTGTACAACGACCCATCTGTCAAACCCGCTGAGAAACTAAATTGCCCCAAAATACTCTGTGAAATGAAAGACAAAAAATTCTTGGGATTTTTTTCCGGGTAATATTGTTAGCCCAGACGCCCTTTTTATATTGCATTTGGACCCAAAATACTTAACCATGGTTACTTTTAAACTCTAAACATAAAGGAGTGGAATATTAACGTTTATGGCTTAACCGGCGCCGGTATTAATCAATCATATACACCTAGATAGGTCTTACATGCACGAGACAAGTAATTGGGCAAATAAATTTCCCTATATATAATTTATAAATAATATTTTAATATTGATGGTGATATATGCCATTCTATCTTTATTGCCAAGGAATTTTTAATGATGATAAAATGAACAATAACTTTCTGTGTGTTTGGAGTATAATTGGCCTAGCAGAGAGAGTCAAATTCATTTGTTCATTACTCTTAGCAAAAGAGTAAAGGAATGAGTGCATTGAATTATCTTAAATCATTATATATAATATACTAATGAATAGTTTATGCATGGATGCTAATGAGCACAGTGCATAAGATGACGTGGTTCGGAATGATTTATCCCACTCTAGACTCCGCGCACATGTATCGTCCTGCTCTAACATAAGAAAGAGGTTATAGAATAGAATTAACCCACGTATTCGTGGGCATTATTCGCGGTGGCGACGTGATGACTGGTGAGAGCCAAAAGAATTAAAAATGAATGCATTAATTATCTATTTTAGATTATGTGCAAAGGCACTGTCCTGAACCAGTATAAGAAAAGGGCCGTATACTAATATTCACACACTTATTATATTTACAAATATGTTTGCCGTCTTCCTGTTTCTTTGTGGCATCATTGCCTCGTGGAGAGTGGATGCTCTGTTTTGTTTTAGGGCTCCGGGTTTCACTTAGGGTTGGCTTGTTGGGCCAATTTTTTACAGGGCCCTTGTTTTAGTTTGGCTGTTTGTATGGTCTGTTCATTGGGCTTATTTGTTATGTATTTGCGTTGAGTTCTTAAAATATCTCAATATCTTTTATCCAAAAAAAAAATCTCAATATTATTAATAAAAGTTACACAAATGATAAATAATAAATTCATATCTCACAATGACTCGTATTCGATTCTCGCTACTGTTATGAGTTCTCATTTAATAGATAATCTCGTAAGTTTCCTGTAAACACTCTTTGATTCTGGGGTTGGGCACTGACCTTAATAGAAAACTAGTGCCGAACCCACTAAAACTTCTTTTATATAAAAAAAATCTCAATATTTCCTTTATATTTTGCTACTTCTATATTGAATAATTTATGGGAAGGGGTTAATACTTTATAATATGACAGAAAGTAAATTGGATTCCCCACATAGAGATAGGGTGCCTAACTGTGTTAATGATGAATTCTCATGTGAAAGACAGTCTTATTCATTAGTAATGAAGCTTTTTATCTCTGACTAGTGATCAAGGAACACAGAGCGATGAATGTTAGTTAATACCTGTTATTTAAATAAACTGGGCTATTTTTCTTTAACAAACATAAAATTATGAGATGAGTAATGACTGAAGATGGAAGTTGGAAGCGGGTGTCGCCAGAAAGGGTTAGTTGAAAGATGGAGGATACGGTTTTTATTTTTGAGTTTTTTTTATAAATAAATTTAGATAAATTCGATATCAACCATCTACTAAAATCAGGGTTAATGATAATAAAAATTAAATTTATATTATTATAAAATATAAATTTATTTTATATCATCTGTACTAATTCCTTTAAATCATATTTTTGAGTTAATTGGCAGTTGAGATGCTCATAGGCCCATAGGAGTTATAAAATTCTACTCACCAACAAGGACCGCATCATTTGTGCTCTCACATGTAAAGAAAATCGAGTTAGATTATCAATGGGGGTTAATCCGAGTGGTAAGCGGCTCAGTATCGTTTAAGCGAGGTCTCGAGTTCGAGCCTTGGCGTACGCAGAAAATTCTCGTTGAGAGACTTACCCACCATAGCCAGGTGCGCAACGCGGGTCGGATCCGAATGTAGTCGGGACAAAATTCCGGTGAACCGGGTAGACAACAAAAATCGATCGAGTTATATTGAGTTGATTAATACTAGTATTATTTTTATATTTCTAATTTTAATTAGACATGTACACTCGGACATGAAATTCTGAATCTGGAAAAATGTTTTCCACGGCACTAAAGTTGCATACATTTTTTACGACAGTAACCCCATTAAAGAGGTCAAATGGTCAACATATGCCATTGTTATATGTAGGGCCTAAAAGTTTTTAAAAAAATTTGTAGATAACTTTTAGAAAAAAAAATTATAAAAAAAAATTATAAATAAATAAATATTTAGATAATTATTACTAAAAAAAATTTATAATAAAAAATTATTAAAAATGGTATGATTTTATTAAAAATAAAAAAGATGAGAGAGGAGAGAGAAGAGAAAAAAATAAAAAAAATGAAAGAGGAGAGATAATGTAATAAAAAATAATAAAAAAATAGTAATCAGGTAGTACATAAATTATTTTATTATTCTAAAAATTAATCTCAATAGTTTATATAAAATTTTAATTTTAAACTATAGTTTAATTCAAAAAAATTATTTTAAAATATTTTTAAATTAAAATTAAAATCAAAAGTCTTTATAAAAGTCTAAATAGGCACGTAGTATTATGGAGAACAGAAGAAGAACAGAAGAACTTATTCTCCTCTTGCCCTCTTTTACCCGTAATCTTCAAATAAATTCATGTACAACACATCGATTAGTCGTTCCCTTTTAGCTCGGGAAGAATAACCACCAACACTGACTTCCCAGCAAGGAATTACTACCGTTGACCGTGACAACGGAAGGAGGAACTAAATCCTGGATTAGTCATTGGCAGCTACTTTATGACTTTTTCCCTATATTACTGAAACTGAAATTTACTTAATTCGAAACCCGTAACTTAGATTGGTAGCTTATATATAGAGTCCTAAAACATCGTTAAGGCCCCGTATTTAATATCCAACACTCATGGGAAAAAACATTTGTTGGTCATATTATTCTTTACATTATTTAATATCTACTGTGATCGGTCTATTATTCTTACTCATTATTATTTATTTTCACAGTTCCAAAAATTGCAGTATTTATGGATTGGCTGATATGTTGGCAAAAATAAATATTGATGATACAAAAACTATATTATACATAATATATAATTAAAGAGTAAAATAATATATAATATCTTAATTTTATTAAAATAACATATAATATCTTGATTTTATTTATCAGGTAAAATTAATATCTTAATTTTATTTATAGTATAATATTATATATAATATTTTTAATTTGATATAATTTTTTCTATAATTATTTTAATTTAGTACAATATTTGAGAAATAAGATTATAGGTAAAATTATATTAAATTAATAAAATTATAGGTAAAATTGTATAAAAATTAAAAAAATTATAAATAAAATTATACCATAAATAAGATTAGGATATTGGCCGAATTAGAGAAATAAAATTAAAATATTAAGTATTATTTTGATTATAATTAAATATAAAATTTTAACTCTAACTTTGATCGCTTGCTTGCTGCTGCCATTAATTTAGATTTTTTACCAATGTTGTCTCATTTATTTAACTAAGTAAATATTATAAAGATATATTTTATAAAAATATTGAGATTAAAAATAACAACAATAAAATTTCAAAATAATATGTTAAATAAAAATATAATATATTTCGTCTTATTTTTTTTTTACCCGATTGATAGTCCGGCTTGAGGGCCGGGCACGTTTGACGTTTACCCGTCAAGATCAACAGACTTGACCGGACAAAATCGACCGGAGACAAAGACGCATATCTGAACATCGCCGTCCTACACATCCAAGAAATTCTTGCCTCTTCCATCTTCAACAACTAGAGTCGTCATTCCTCTCTCTCTCTCTCACCCCCGTCTCGGTGGAAACACTAAACATTTTTTCTCTCTAGTCAATTTAAGGAGCGAAACGACTTAGTAGTCGTCACCGTTCTTGTGATTTCCGCATGCTTCCTCCTCTTCTCCCCTCGTCCTCTCTGTAAATAGTGTTTGAACTCGAAGGGTTCAAATTTCTGGCTTTGCTTCCTCAGCTTCTTTTGTTTTTGTTGGGTATCCTTCCCTGTCTCTGATCACAATCAGCTGTTGAGTTTGAATTTGAACGTCTTTTCTTATTCTTCTTCTTCCCCACTTTTAGTTATAGTTTGGGTTCAGTCCCTTTATTACCAATCCGGCAACTTGAAGTTGAATTTATTTTCTTGTTGCTTTCTACTTCGCGACCATTTATTTTTCTCAAACTTTTTTTGTCATATACAAAATTTAGAAGTTAGTGATCAATGAATGTTTACAATTCAGTTATTGACGATTAGAGTTTAAAGGCTTTGTTTTTTCTGATCGGACATTTAGTCGTGAGTATAAACCCATTGAAAGTTATATTTGTAGCAGTTACGTTTCACAAGTTTTAATTCATATTACGATTTTGGAACTAAAATATGATTACTTAAACTCTATTGGATATTTTCATGAAGGAGTTTATGCTTAATTTCAGAAATGGGATATCTAACAGGCAATGCCCTTCTCAAATTTTTGCAGGGAGAATCTCTGGTGCACGGAGAGGCTATTCAGATTGAGTGAGTTTAGCAAGAACTGTTCGTCCTGCTCTTAATTGTCTCCAAACTAAGGTCCAGTGATGAATATTCAGCAAGAGAAGTCTGTCAGGTTAGTCTATTGGTACATGCCCCAATCTACTTTCAGTACTGTCATGGTGGTACCTATGGAATTTTAGAAGCATTTTCTTCGTGATTAGAAGCGAGTAAACTGAAAGAAAGTATTATGAATTTTGCTTTCTGGACTCTGAACTTTGGGAAAGTGGAAGGGAACTGGCCATCTAATTGGTGTAAAATATATCTTCTTTTGACTACTGAGACAGACTTCTTGTTAGTATATTTCATTTCCAGTTGTCCCTATTTGCCTCTTCCATATGGTGGATACAGCCACTTACCCCAGAGACTTCTTTTGTAGTCTTGTGTTGTCAGCCGCCTCTATGTCACCACTCTTCAGCATCAGATTTGAAATTTCCTAGTTGTCAACACCAGTAAATTGCAAGGCTTGATGCTTTATTTGGCACTTACATGTTTCACTGATTCTTGGAGTTATTTCGGACTTATCAGTCTAAGATTAGAGTCATGGATTGATTTCACATCAATTTTATATGATATATACAGGTTTCAGGATTGGAATTGGAACGTTGAGAACCAATATTCTGTTTCAAGTAACACGAGCCATCCAGGGAGAATCACTTCTTCGCTAAAGTCAGTTTCTATGAAATTTCAAAGAGGCTTCCAATCTGGTTCTGAGAGAATAAAGAGACTTAGAAATTCATTCAAATATTTTCCTTACAATAGCGTGCTGGCTAGAAGTTTTAGTTCTAGAAATAAAATACTTGACCCACAGGACCCATTCCTTCAAAAGTGGAACAAGATATTTGTATTATCATGTCTTATTGCTGTATCACTAGATCCTTTGTTCTTTTATGTCCCTGTCGTTGATGGTGAGAAGAAATGCCTTTCATTGGACCACAAGATGGAGATAACAGCTGCTGTTCTAAGATCTTTCTGTGATATTTTTTATATAATCCACATAATTTTCCAATTTCGTACTGGATTCATTGCTCCCTCTTCTCGAGTGTTTGGAAGAGGTGTTTTGGTTGAAGATGCTTTGGCCATAGCGAGGAGGTATCTGTCCTCGTACTTTTTGATTGACATTCTTGCTGTTCTTCCCCTCCCACAGGTAACGAAAATCATCTTGAATTTTTTGCTCTATCATTGTTTTGACTTTTATCTTCTTTAATTCCCTTTAAGCTTACAAGAGACTGAGAGAGTATGTGGTAATAGGTTTGTATGTGTACGCGTTGCACCGTTTCATTTAATGTGCTGATTCATCTCTCTCTCTGTGTCTATTTATCTGTCTGTCTCTCTATCAACCCTCCGAATTGGAGAAGTATTCTGTTTCATGGGCCTTTGGAATCGATAGTTGATTTAGCTGGCTTCACTTTTTTTTTTTTTTTTTGGCTGCATAGATGGCTCTTGAAAGCTTATTGACTGGCTAAAACCTTGCTCAAATATTGTTAGGTGGTGATTTTGATTGTCATTCCAAAGTTAAGAGGAGGCTTTAAATCGCTGAACACGAAGAACTTTCTAAAATTTGTTGTTTTCTTCCAATATGTACCAAGGCTTTTACGTGTTGTTCCTTTATATAAAGAAATCACAAGGACCTCTGGCATTCTCACTGAAACCGCTTGGGCTGGAGCAGCCTTCAATCTTTTTCTTTACATGCTTGTCAGTCATGTAAGTTTCTTTGTGATTTTTAAGAAATCTAGTGCTAATTTCTCCTGTATATTTAATTTATCATTTCCATTTCTAGGTTTATCGGTTCTCTCTTTTAACTCGGGAAATTTTTTTAGGTTCGCTTGTTTGCAAGTGTGACAATTTAATTCTTTCTGTAACCAAGGTCCAAGGGGCATTTTGTATGACCACCGAACTAAAGGAGTACAACCTGTTAGGGCATATAATGATTGCATAGTGATGATGTGTTCACGCGTGATTAGGTTATAAATTATAATCATTGCTTGTGTTAGCAGGTTGCTGAAGGGCACATTCATGATGATTACCCAATATTATTTTGGAAATACCTAATATTGCTTATTTATATATGCCATTTAAGATTGCAAGTTCAATCAAAAGAGTTTTATTCATTTGTTGCAATAAAGATAATGATTGAAAAAGCAAAATCTTCTCTTCTTCTATTTTGCTGATTGCTAAGTTATTTGTTGCATGTAGGTTTTTGGTGCCTTTTGGTACTTGTTTTCTATAGAACGAGAAACCACTTGCTGGCAACGAGCCTGCAGAAGAAATGCTACATGTCACAGGGCAGCTCTGTCTTGTGGTTCTCCAGGGTCAAGTGACATTGTAAACTACTTGAACTCCTCTTGCCCAATACAAGAGGCTAATACTACACTTTTTGATTTTGGAATATTCCTTGACGCACTTCAGTCTGGTATCGTGGAGTCAGGAGATTTCCCACAAAAGTTCTTTTACTGTTTTTGGTGGGGCCTTAGAAATCTGAGGTGAGTTTCGTAGATTTTTCCCCAGTTTACGGCTAAATTGTTTTAGATTGTGAATTAATAATATGTTATGATGTAATAGTATATAACATTGGTAGCTGCACTTGGATTCTTTAAAATTGTTTATAGAAGTTCTTTATTAGAACTGGCAGGTTCCTTTGGGGGCAAAAACTGTGTATCATGTGACACTTACTCTTAGGATTTAAATGGGGAATGTTAAATAAGGAAGATCATATCATTTGAAATATTATGCCTTTGTCTTTTTTGGATTTGGTTAATGCCTTTGTCTTATGCCTGTGAGCGCATTTTGATTTAGAAGATATCATCTGACACCCTAAAATTGATTCCTCTCTCGTGGCAGTTCTCTTGGTCAGAACCTGACAACAAGTACATACCTTTGGGAGATCATCTTTGCTGTTTTCATCTCCATCTCTGGTTTGGTTTTATTTTCATTTCTCATCGGAAATATGCAGGTTGGTACCAAATATCCCACCATTATCTTTTATTTATCTGGTCTAATTGTTAATATTAGAATTAGAATATATTAATATTATCTTCAGTTACACATTGATAATGTCTTCTGGGTCTTGACAAAATTTTACTTGTTCTGAAACAGACATATCTGCAGTCAACAACTACAAGATTGGAGGAGATGAGAGTCAAAAGAAGAGATGCAGAGCAGTGGATGTCTCATCGGTTGCTCCCTGATAGTCTGAGAGAGCGAGTCAGACGATATGAACAATACAAATGGCAAGAAACCAGAGGTGTTGATGAAGAAAACTTGATCCATAATCTTCCCAAGGATTTACGTAGGGACATTAAGCGCCATCTTTGCCTGGCTCTGCTGATGAGAGTAAGTTTCTCCACCGCTTGTCAATATTGTTTTCATCTGAATTATTTTCTTATGGAGAAGTTTTGTTCTGTATTGAATTGTCAGGTGCCAATGTTTGAGAAAATGGATGAACAACTGTTGGATGCGATGTGTGACCGTCTGAAGCCAGTGCTTTACACAGAAGAAAGCTGCATTGTCCGGGAAGGAGATCCGGTGGACGAGATGGTGTTCATAATGCGAGGCAAACTCCTGACGGTGACAACCAATGGCGGAAGAACAGGCTTCTTTAACTCAGAGTTCCTCAAGAGCGGTGACTTCTGCGGAGAGGAGCTTCTGACGTGGGCATTGGATCCCCATTCCTCATCGAACCTTCCAATCTCAACCAGGACCGTACAAACCCTGGTAGAAGTTGAAGCCTTTGCCCTGAAAGCTGATGACTTGAAGTTTGTGGCGTCTCAGTTCAGGCGTCTTCACAGTAAGAAGCTTCGTCACGCTTTCAGGTTCTACTCCCAACAATGGCGGACGTGGGCGGCGTGCTTCATACAAGCAGGGTGGCGGAGATATAGCAAGAAGAAGCTGGAAGAGTCTCTGAGGGAAGAAGAGAATAGGCTGCAAGATGCGTTGGCAAAGGCAGGTGGGACCTCACCCAGCCTTGGTGCCACAATATATGCTTCCAGATTTGCTGCTAATGCACTACGAGCTTTACGACGTAATCGGTCGAGGAAGACACGGCTACCTGAAATATTTCCGCCCATGTTGCTCCAGAAGCCTGCAGAACCCGATTTTACCGCTGATGAGCAATCGTAATGTCTTTGTTTTGTAGCGTTAGGTAGGCCAAACAGGAGGGGCGAGAGGGATTGTTGCTGAATGAGGAACGATAGATCTTTGAATTCAATTGAACTGGCGTGTGTTAGCCGCGCGTTGCCCGGGAAGAAGGAAATACAAAATATGATTGGATATAGTTGTAAATTTATTGGAGATAGTATTAGTTTGTCATCTTTAAATGGGTTGACTAACTGGTTTTATACGTGGAAAATGTCAAATTAATGTATCGAAGTTCTTATACAAGTTACCGATGGTTGTGTTGGGAAGAGTTCATGATGGGTTGCTAGGTTTATGTCCCCGACAACAGCGTACGTATTCGAATCATCAAGGCATGATGCCGTATCTACATACGAAGAATTGTCTCTCACGGGATCCTCACACCTCAAGTAAATTATAGGCTGGAGTAGATTGCGGAAGATCAAGGAATAGCCGGTGTAATATCTGGCTTGTGCTGGTTGATAAGGATCCACTTGTTCACTGTCCGAATGAAATTCCTCACCTTGGGATGGGAAGGAACCGCTAGAATTGGAATTAAACAGAAGGTAGCGAGGCATGGAGGAGCAATTAGCCCCTTGAATGTCGGGATCGACCAATCGGATTGTGTAATTGTTGTAGTTTATAGCCTCTACATGGTACTCTGCATAATTCAAACGTAAGACGGCAACGTTGTTGACACAATCCAACTCATACTTGCGCTCGCCACACTTGTCCGTGTCTTGCTTCAATCGAAATGGGTATCTTATGTTGGGGAGTTTGCCGCAGGAAGAAGGAGCACATTGTTGATGGTGCTTCGCAGTACATGTCTTCAAGGCAAGTGGGATAAAAAAGAGCCCTAGCACCAAAAATCCTTGAGAGACTTTCCACATGGAGGTTGGAACCATTTGTCTGGACTTCCAAATCGCAAGCACTGGTCAGGAAATACAGATAACAATGGAGAAGGATGGCTGCTACATATATGTATATATTCAATTAATCTGTCCTATTCCCATAGTTGACTTGTCAAACGTTTGGGGTCAGTCAAACCTGAGACTAATTCTAGTTTTACATATAGTCGCCTCTAAGTCGTTAGAGAAGGCGCAAAAGAGTCTAGTTAAAACCCATAAATTAAAGCTTCACCTTTAGCTTCACAGTTTCCTTCTTGGTTCAACTAGGATGCGGCATCTCAAATCTTGCTGGTTGATGTTGCTGATCACGCCATCGCTGGAACTTACCAGCAGTAGTGATGAGTGCAGAGAATCAAGATGTGGACGCCATGGCCCTCCAATTCGGTTTCCCTTCCAACGTAATCACATTGATCCCGATTCCTGTGGCTATCCTGGGTTTGATCTCACTTGTCATGAACATCACACGCTGCTTGAGATTCCTGCAGTTCCACTTCCAATTCAATTTAGGGTTAATCATATAAATTACAATTATCGGTATGTGTCCATATCTGACCCAGAAAATTGCCTTCCCAGGAAGCTTCTGAAGCTTAACCATACTTCAATTTCTTCTTTCCAATCTACATCGTCTCCACTTAAATCAGATCCATCCAACACCTATTAATGAGTTCTCCTGCCCATACGTGGCAGCCCTTGCTTCGGGCACCCTCCTTGATTCGGGCCTAATATCCTGCACCAGGATGTGTAACACCATTTCATCAAGCTCTTGGAGCAAAGACCCAAATCATTGGATTTTATGGTGGTTCAAACCAGATTGTAGTGAGTGCGAAGCCAGAGGCAAATTATGTAAATTTAAAAACAACGGTACTGAAGATGCTGTCCAATGCTATGACCTCCCGCCCAAACCTATCAGTAAGATACTTTACGCTGCTATAGGTGAGATCGCTTCTCTCTTTTCTTTCCTTTTGAATTATTTTCTCCAAATTTCAGATCGACAATGAATGATCAATGATCAACGCGCAGGTGTGCCTGTTGGTTCAGCTGTTCTAGTATTGCTTTTCTTTGCATTGTTTAAAATCTACCATCATTTTAGAATCAAAGGAGAGGATCAAGCAAGAGTGGAAATTTTTTTAGAGGATTACAGGGCATTCAGACCCACTAGATTCTCTTATGCTGATATTTATAGAATCACAAATCATTTGAAGGACAAGTTAGGTAAAGGAACTCATGGAGCAGTGTTCAAGGGTAACTCTCCAAAGAAATTTCAGTTGCTGTAAAGATACTCAATAATCCATCATGTAAATGTGGCTCGCATGCTTGGTTTTTGTGCCGATGGATTTGACCGTGCTCTTGTTTATGATTTCTTCCCCAATGGTTCGTTACGAAACTACAAAAATCCACCAGATAGGGAGAACTTCCTGGTCTGGGACTTGCTACAACACATTGCTCTTGGAATAGCTGAAGGGATCGAGTATCTCCATTATGGTTGTGATAACCGTATTCTACACTTTGGCATCAATCCTTCTAATATACTATTAGATGACAACTTCATTCTCAAAATTATTGATTTTGGTTTAGCTAAATTATGTTCCAAGAACCAAAATACCGTCTCTATTGCTACAGCGAAAGGAACTTTTGGATACATTGCAACTGAAGTTTTATCAAAAAAATTTGGAAGTGAGTTACAGATGTGACATCTACAATTTTGGGATATTGTTATTGAAATTATTGGAGGGAGAAAAAAATATAAGATATATTAACTGAGCAGACTTGTCAAATTCTATATCTAGGATAGGTTTATCATCTGCTTGAAAGAAAAGAAATGCATATTCAAATTGAGGATAGAGATAATAAAATTATTAAAAAGCTTGCAATTATAGGACTTTAGTGTATCCAGTGAAATTCCATAAATCACCCTTCCATAAAGACTGGAACAAATGTTAGAAGGAGATGGGGATAATTTGATTATTCCTCCTGATTCATTTGGGTGAACATTTTCTACCCGTTCAAATACAATTATTTCTGGAAGATTTAGAACTTTTGGGTTAGAAGTGATTCATGAATGAATGTAATTAATTAATTATTAGTTTTTAATCACATAGAATGCATATTTTCAAAGGATAGATTCTATCTCATTGTACACTCGCTCAAGTTTTGTTGGAAGAACGAAAATGGACTATTTGGTTTGATCTTAAGAGAGTTGGAGCTGCTTATTTAGAATTGTCAAGTCCAACAACAATAATAGGTAAAGTCTTGTAAGACATTAACTTACAGCCCTTGAAATTGAGATTATGGAGTTGAAACATGACGGGAGGAGGCATCCATAATTCTGTCTCAATTCCGTGTGATGTTTTGTGGGTTAAATTGACAATTAAGTGATCAAATTGTAATTTATGAATGAGTGAAATTATTCTTCTGGGGCTTAAGAATCATCTAGAGAAGACGACGAATAGAGGCGGGATAATGTACATACTCCACAAATTCACGAGGTTCCAGTCCGATAGGTCAGAGACCTACGAAACAAAATAAAATAAGAAATTCTAGTCTCGAAGCATTCGAATGATGCTTGTAAAACTGAAGTGAGAGTGTGTATGTAATTGTTCAACTACGTTAAAAATAGCATACAAAAGCAATATTAAGAATCAAGGGAGAGAGTTGGGGGGAGGAGTCCTGCAAAGAGGGCAGGAAGCATTCAAGGAAAGCCATGCATCGATGCATTGAGAATGGAAAGAGTGGAGGCATGCGGGTATGGTCTTGAGCATCTGATTGGGCCTGTAATCGCTCAGGCATATTGGGCATGTCCCTTCATCCCCCTCTCCCACCACTTGCTTTGGGTACGACTCTATTGTCGGCCCATCAAGGCCCGTTACAACTGCGGGCTGCTCTTCTGGACCAACAACTGTCTGGGCCCTCCTACACCTTCGACCAGCGTGATACAGCATCCCAACGAGGACCAACATCGCCGGCCCACCTATGCCTAAGATTATGGCATAACGTGCTGCCCTTTTAATACCTGCTGCCGTTGCCACAAGGACTTGGGAGTGTGATTATATATTTGAATGCAACGTTATTGAATAATGCTAGCAGCTATCCACAGTTCAACACATTGGTGCTAAAACTGCTACGACAAACTTTAATACATGTATCGCGAATCTTAATCAATTCTTTAACTGAGATCCATGTGTCTGTCTCAACGCAACAAAATTTGTAGGTGCCAATTTTCACACACTCCATTTTGATAGTTTTCCATAAACGTAGGGAGCCTAGGATAGTAAAAAACAAAGACAATACAATAAAAGAAGATGAATAGTTATGTGGTTAAATTGGTAAACTTTTTTACTTCTTTTTATACAAAAAAAAAATTTAGATAGGTTCAGCACCTGTCCCCCATCAAGGCTAGGGCACAATCCTAAATTTTAGAGAACGTTTACAGGAGACTTACGAGATCATTTACTAAAGGAGTCCTCACAAAGGCAGTAAGAATCGAACTAGCGTCCTTAGAGAATACGAATATATTTCTTACCATATGTGCCAAACAATTTTTTTCCCTATTATGCAGCAAAAACGTATCTCTTGCGAATGTTTTTGACTTTTGACGATCACAAGAAGGGAAATTTTTTTGGAAGAGATTTAAGAGGGATCACCTGAGAAGTTTTCAAATTTCCTCCCCAGCTTAACACAAGACAATTAAGAGAGTACAATGAAAATTCGGCTTTCACTTTCAATTTTTATATGTAGGTTGCAAATTGGACTTGCAAACTTTTTGAATTGGCTAACTGCATTTACTTGGTCCAATCATAAGTTACATAAATTTTAAATTTAGGAGGTCGCCATCAAAAGCTTTAATATAAACATTTGATCGACGTAATTGCCGATCAGTTTCAGCTGATAATGGGGGATAATTAGTATATAATTGGTCGCTGTGGAGGTTACCAACTGTAAGTGGGAGGCTAGAATTAAAAGACAGCGACAGCAGAAAATTACAACACAGAAATAGAACGTCCCTGCCAGCTCCCCACTATGAATGATTCTAAGTAATGCCTAGCTTCTCCAACCTTCTCCACCATTTTTATAATTCGCTATTTCTTCAGCAACTTTTGTTATTCATCAAATAAAGCCAAGGCAACGTCAACCTCATATAAAATTAATAACTCCTAACGGCAGAGAGACAATATAAAATTACTAGTGCGGGACAGAACGTACCTTGGGAATGAAAGTACGAACAAGCAATGTCAGCCGTGGAATTGGTCTCGAATCCACACCGCCCTCCGCGGGACTCGCACCTCCCACACGCCGGCGAATCCCACGACAGCCGGAGGTCGTCGCTCAGGTCTGACGACGATACGTGCTCGTAAAACGGCTGCTGATCCGGAACCTTAACCGTAGTAATGAAACTGCAAACCGCCCACAAGTGCATGAAAACCGATCTGGAAGGTGTGGCAAAAACAGTGTGCTCGGAATCGCTCAGACAAGCTATTGGGGTATACCGATACTTGAGATATTGGGAGGAACAGTTGAAGAACGAAAAATCTTGATAATAAATGCCGCTAAATGGGGATCCAGTGAGGTTGAGGGAGAGAATGCGCTTTGGGAGACAGTTATTGGGATCATTGATCCGTAGTTCTTGTGTGGCATAGTCTATTCTTTGGATACTGAATTCTCCTCCAGAGTAAGGGAGTTTCAGCCTCGTTTGCCCTTGCTTACTGCAAGATACATCAAAACCCGGATAACCACATGACTTTGGCTGCTGCTGACTCTGTTGGATTCGAAACGGGAATCGTATTATTAGGTCGCCGTTCTGGCAAACGGCTTCTGAGCATGTTTCTATGCTTGTTGGAGGAAGACGAAGAATGTAGAAGAAGAGGAGGAAGCGAATATTCATGTTGCGGAGTGGAGGACTACTGAGTACTGAATTTGGGTTTTCCTATATTCTTTCTTTTGATTTGCCACTATCATGTGGTTTTTTTAAACTCTATGCTCATGCCGTGTGTCTTATCCTCTTATGTCATCGATCAATTAAAAAACAGTTTTTGTTGGAATAACTCGAATTTCGTGCAAATACTAAGGAGCAATACGCAAAGGACAAGTTTTTGTATGGTTTGTCATGTTCAAATCAAGTTTAAATTAAGAATACATTCATCATGTGTATGTGAAGTTGGATAAGCTGAATGATTTGTGTGTACCATTTAAGCACTTTAACTAAAGTAGAAGATAGGATCCGTCTGACCAACCATATTTAATCAATTTATGACATTGCCATCAATGGCTAAGGGAAGCCGCTGCATTAGATCACTAATCGTTTCGGTTCTCAATTTCTGAGTTTTCTTTTAGTTTATAAAACTAGCAATAAGATTAGAAAGAGAGAAAAGATGGAGACAAGAAAATTAGAGAAGTATATATTATATTCTTTCTTCTTTTACTTACAATACAAATGGAATGCCCTATTTATAGGCATAGAAGTTGAAGATGAAGAGTCTAGTAATTAATGGAGGAGTAATGAAGAGTTTAGTAATTAATGGAGGAGTAATGAAGAGTCTAGTAATTAATGGAGGAATAATGACCTAGGAAATTTGAAGAGGTAGAGGGAGATGGAGATGGACATCTATATTCTAATATTCATAACAAAAACTTCAAAAATACAAATTGCCCAAGTACTCACCGCGTTTTGCTTAATGGAGAATGAAGAATGAAGAGCCATCAAGAACCTATCCGTTCATTAAGGGTATGCTTGGCTCAATGAGGAGAATGGAAGGATTTTAATAAAAAAAGAGAGAGAGAAAAAGAATGAAGAGATTTTAATATTATGTCATATGAATTGATTAAAAATAATCAAAAAATTTAATATTATATTATTTAACTTAAAGAGAGGAGGTGAGAATAAATATCTGTATATATATAGATAATTGTGAAATACAAAAGAGATATTTTAAGAAAAATTTTACAAAATTTTCTCTCCCTTCCGAAATTTTTAGCGCCAAATGAAGGAAAATTTTTCAAATATCTCTACCAAACACATACTAAGAATAATATAATGCAAGCAATACCATACCCTTCAATAATTAAAAACCAAACTGTACATTACATGAACTGCCAAAATAACTAACCTTTCCAACAAAAAGTCTGCATAAAAGCTATGAACAAGATTCATATGAAGAAATTATATACCCCAAAAGCCACCAACAGCAAAGACGAACATCTTATTATTCGGGCCCTTTTGGCGTACCAACAAAGAATGCCTATGCAAAGCCAATTAAAATCCAGATCCAATCTTGGGAGATCCCTTGGAAACGCATTGATTATATTGTGCACTTCCCTTTAGTATTATTATACGAGATGAAAAAACATATGAAGCTTTCATGTCATTACGGTGTGTTTACCGCTGTCCTGCTGCTTCCTGGTAAGGTCTTCCTGCCTCGTAAGAAGTTCCTCCTCGTTATGTTCTCTCGCTTCTTCAACGAGATACTTATCAACTTGAGTAGCAGCTTGTCGTCCCTCTGAAATTGCCCACACCACAAGGGACTGGCCCCGGCGACAATCCCCAGCTGCAAAGACCCCTTTCACGCTGGTTGAGAAGCGGCCATAATCTGCCTTGAAGTTTGACCTGTTGTCTTTCTCCAGCCCCAACTTGTCAGCAATTGTCTGGAAAAAGCAAAGCGCCAAGATTAGTGATGTCAGAGGACTTGAAGTGCACCATAAAGTCTGCGTTTTTATAGCTTAAGATTACGACGAATACTTACAGACTCGGGGCCAAGGAACCCCATGGCTAACAAAACTAAGTCAGCCACAATAATCTCCTCAGAACCCTCAATTTCCTTAAACTGAAACTTGCCAGTTTCATCCTTCTCCCAGTGCACCCGGATCACTTCAAGTCCTTTCACGTTTCCATTCTCATCCCCAACAAAACGCTTGGTTAGAACCTCATAAGATCTTGGATCTTTCCCAAATTTAGTTGCAGCTTCCTGGTGCCCATAGTCTACACGGAATATGCGAGGCCACTGCATTCCAGAAACACCAGTGGGTTAAATTAAAAACACATGCCATTCCATTTCAAATGCAAAAGGCCGATCTAATTATAGGAAAACAGTTTGCAAGTACTGGCGATGTTCACTAAACTCAAGCCAATCGGAACATTTAAGGAAGGGAATTAATAATAAGGTGGAATAATAACAACAGCATCATTGGCCATTCGACTAAATAAAATAGTCTTTAGTACTGGCACGTGAAAGGACCAATCGTTCATTAATAAGGCTGAAAAGAAGCGAAAACTAAGATTCAAGAAAAAGGGATCTAACCTGTGGCCAAGGGTTGCCTGGGGCCCTAGTTTGTGGTGGCTGAGGAAGCAGTTCCAAATTCACAACGCTACTACATCCATGACGAATGGATGTCCCAATGCAATCTGTGCCAGTGTCACCCCCACCAATGACGACAACCTTCTTACCCTTGGCAGAAATATAATTTCCATCCTCAAGATTACTATCTAGCAAGCTTTTG
Organism: Leucaena leucocephala; assembly: GCA_037074615.1. Lineage (NCBI taxonomy): Eukaryota > Viridiplantae > Streptophyta > Magnoliopsida > Fabales > Fabaceae > Leucaena > Leucaena leucocephala. The sequence goes on along the minus strand of CM073517.1, from coordinate 1,150,556 downwards.
GTGTTTGCATGAAGAAATTCCATGGCAAAATGAACTCCTGACAGATCCCGTCCTGGTACCGGAAGATCCCTGAGTAACATATAACACCAATTTTTGGTAAACAATTTCCAACAAGTTAGAAAAAACATTGCTTTCAACATTGCACTTGATGGAAAATAAATGGAGCTCCTGTATTGCCTCACCTTGGCTTTGTAGCTCCTACAGTTAAGACAATAGCATCATTTTCTTCTCGAAGCCGATCCAGAGAGAACAAAGGATCAACTCCAACATTGGCATTCACCATAAACTCGACTCCCTCGTCAGCCATAAGGTTGACCCGGCGCTGAACTATATCCACTTTGTCAGTTTTCATGTTGGGCACCCCATACATCATAAGCCCTCCAATCCTATCAGCTCTCTCATATAAAGTTACTGTATGACCCATTTTATTTAGTTGATCAGCTGTGGCCAAGCCTGCCGGTCCACTTCCAACAACGGCAACTCTTTTCCTGCATCAATGAAGATATTAATCAGCAATGTCATTGAGCTCATCAATAATTGCAATTTGCAACACACTTCCATAATTTAATGACAGAGTGTCACGTATATTAGATTCATTTAATTGAAAAGGAGCACAAGGAATTTGCAAAAAGTAATTTGAAGGTGTGCATAAGAAAATAGCTTACCCAGTTCTCTTGGGTGGAGGTCGTGGCACCATCCAACCCTCCTCAAAAGCTTTGTCTATTATAGCACATTCAATACTTTTTATAGATACTGGATTCTCAATGATGCCCAAGACACAAGAACCTTCACAAGGTGCTGGGCACACCCGACCAGTAAACTCTGGAAAGTTGTTTGTCTCAAGAAGGCGATCTAATGCTTCACGCCACCTATTTTGGTATACTAACTCGTTAAATTCAGGTATTTTATTCCCAAGGGGACATCCAGAATTTTCCTGCAATTTCATGCAAATACATTTGCTTTTTAGTTTACCCATGGCTCCAAATAGAGTTTTAAATGAAAATTTTCACAGAAGTGGCAAAGCACACCTGATGACAGAAAGGAGTACCACAGTCCATGCAACGGGCTGCCTGCGTCTTCAAAAGTGGGCCAGGCTTCCCCTCCTCCATGACTTCTTCCCAATCATTCACTCGAATATTAGGGTCACGGTACTGAACACCCCCACGCTCATAGGCAACAAAACCTCTATGTTTGACAGCATTAGCAACTTGAAGAGGCCTCTTGGGTGCTTTAGCCTGTTCATCCTGCAGAAAAAATTAAAAGACATCAGCCAACTAAAAATGTACTACTACAGAATAATGGTATCTTCCAAGTCAGTCACTTAATATTTATAAAACTTGTGTAGAGTAAGGAATGGAGTGAAACAGCTTATGTTTTAAATCACCTGGCTTGGTTTTTCATTCAAAGATGCAGCAGCCAGTTTCTTAAGCTCTTCAAAGGCATCTTTTTCCACCGGTTGCGCTTCATCTTCATCTTCTGCATCTTTAACAGCCTCTGCTGTTTCTTTGGAGGCTGCCTCAGCCTTCATATTTGCAAGTACACGTTTATACTCCCTGGGGAACACCTTGATAAATTTAGGAACAAGATTCTCAAAATTGTCAAGCACTTCTTTGGCAAGTTTACTATTTGTGTGGCGTTGATGTTGCTGTATCATCATTCTAAGAGTCATAATATCCTCCTCTTCTTCGACCTTGTCTAGATCAACAAGCTCAAGGTTGCATCGACAGCGGAATTTTTCATCAGCGTCAAGCACATAAGCAATACCGCCGCTCATACCTGCTGCGAAATTTCTACCAGTTTTCCCAAGCACAACAACAGTTCCACCAGTCATGTATTCACATCCATGATCACCAACACCTTCCACAACAGCCTTAACCCCAGAATTACGTACACAGAATCTTTCTGCTGCCATGCCATTGAAATAAGCCTGACCAGTTGTTGCACCATACAATGCCACATTGCCAACTACAATATTTTCCTTAGGATCAAAGTTGCTTCCCTTGGGAGGGTATACCACAATCTTGCCACCAGATAATCCTTTGCCAATATAGTCATTGCTATCCCCTTCAAGTTCCAAAGTGATGCCAGGACAAAGGAATGCACCAAAACTCTGGCCTGCACTTCCAGCAAATTTAATATGAATGGTATCAGTTGGAAGACCAGCCAAGTGGTATCGTTTAGTCACCTCATGGCTAAGCATGGTTCCTACGGCACGATTTACATTGCAGATTGGGGTTTCAATGTACACTGTAAGACCCTTTTCCAAAGCAGCACTAGACAGACTTATAAGCTTATTGTCCAAGGCCATGTCCAAACTGTGATCTTGTTTTTGCACACAATATTGAGCAGCGTCTGGACGTAATTCAGCTGCGGGTCTCAGCAACAGTGAGAGATCAATATTCTCCATCTTTTCATTGCTTTTAGTTACTTCTTTGTCAACTTCAAGCATATCTGAACGGCCAACCATCTCATTTACGGTATGAAATCCAAGCTGAGACATGATTTCTCTCATCTCTTCTGCCACCATGAAAAAAAAGTTGATAACATGTTCAGGTTCTCCTGCAAACTTATCTCGAAGCACTGGATCTTGAGTGGCAATGCCAACAGGACAAGTGTTCTTGTGGCACTTCCGCATCATGATGCAACCAAGAGTAATGAGTGGGGCTGTGCTGAAACCAAACTCTTCAGCACCAAGCAATGCAGCTATGGCAACATCTCTGCCAGTTTTTAGCTGCCCATCGGTCTGGAGAACTGTGCGACCACGTAAGTCATTTGCGACCAAAGTTTGGTGGGTCTCAGCCAAGCCAAGCTCCCAAGGGAGACCAGCATTTTTTATGCCAGTCCATCTAGATGCTCCTGTACCCCCATCATGACCCGAGATCAAGACATGATCGGCATGCCCTTTAACAACTCCACTAGCAACAATGCCCACTCCAACTTCAGATACTAACTTCACACTAATTCTGGCAGCTGGGTTGGCATTCTACAAATCAACAAAATGAGAGGTTTAAGTACGTAGAAACTTCATGGAGAAATATTCAAGCAAAAAATATTGGAAAAGAGTTAGAACTATAAATGGGCAAACCTTAAGATCATGAATTAACTGTGCAAGGTCTTCAATGGAGTAAATATCATGATGGGGAGGAGGACTGATAAGTCCTACCCCAGCAGTTGAGTTCCTGGTGACAGCAATCTCTCCTACAACTTTGTGGCCTGGAAGTTCACCTCCCTCACCTGGCTTTGCTCCCTGAGGAAAGACAACTCATAGGTTACAATATTATCAAAGTGCAAAATGTAAAAAAAAAAAAAAAAAACAAATCATTCAAGTGTAACCTAACCAAGGCCAAATTTAAGTATCAATTAAAGACACATGGCACGGAGCATCATCAGTAATTAATATATTTATACACAAAAATCCGCAACAGGAGTGTGGAGGCAAGAGACCAGTCTATAAAAATTTAAAATACATAAAAATAGAAAAAGTAACTCAGTTCACATGTGTAAACTTTGATAATTACCTGGGCCATCTTTATTTGCAGTTCATCAGCATTAGTAAGGTAGTAACTTGTAACTCCGAATCTTCCACTTGCAACTTGCTTAATGGCACTCCGTTTTGGATTCATTGAGCCATCAGGAAGAGGCTCCATGCGAGATGGTTGCTCACCTCCCTCACCTATGGCAAAATTTGCATGAATTAAATAATTAGATAAATAATTCAAAATACAGAGAAATCAAGAATTCTATATACTCAAGGAGAAAAGGTAGAAGTGAGAGGGAAAAAAAAAAGCCTAAACAGATCTTCAAGCAAAAATAATGAAGCAGAGTATGTCCCAAACATATTTAGCACTTAAAGATAGAATGACTTTATAGGATATCCAATTTCCTCTTCTAAAAGGAGGAAATAATCTAACATCAGATTTAGAGGTTTAACAAACCTGTGTTGGATTTCCCACCAATCTTATTCATAGCCATTGCGAGTGTTGTGTGTGCCTCCAATGATATTGACCCATAACTCATGGCACCAGTGCAAAATCGTTTAACTATCTCGCTAGCTGGTTCCACTTCATCAAGGGGAATCTTCGCTGCTGACTCTTTGAATTTAAGCAAACCACGCAAATTACAAGCCTTATTTAGTTCATGAATGAGCTTAGAATACTGTTTATATGCATCTTTGCTGTTAGTTCTGGAAGCCTCTTGAAGTTTCGCGATAGCAAGTGGATCATTCAGGTGAAGTTCACCACCTTTTCTCCAATGATAATCCCCAGGATTTGGCAGCGCAAGAGCTTCTGCACTTCCTGGAGAGAAAACACGAGAAGGGAATGCCAACTCATGCAGTTGAAGAGCATCTCGAGCAAGCATCTCAAATGTAGCACCCTCAACTCGACTAGGAGTGCCAGCAAAACATTTTTCAATTACTTCTGATGAAAGACCTAGAGCTTCAAAGATCTGAGCGCCTTTGTAAGAGGCCAAAGTAGATATTCCCATCTTGGCAAGAACCTTCATCATTCCATAGTTGCTTGCTTTGAAGTACTTCTTGACTAGCTCATCCTTTGAGTGGAATTCACCACTTGCCTTTGGTGGGATCTTTCCATCAAGTTGTAGTCGCCAGATTGCCTCCAAGGCCAGGTATGGGCAAATAGCATCAGCACCAAAGCCAACAAGGGTACAGAAATGATGCACTTCACGTGGCTCAGCAGATTCAACTATTAAAGCAACTCTAGTACGTTCAAGTGTTTTGACTAGGTGTTGATGGACAGCACCAACAGCCAGAAGAGAGCTCACAGCAACGCGTTTCCTTGAGAAAGCTGCAGAATAAATGACAAACATTAAATTATATGGAAGTGCAATATAGATCGTACCTTTATGGGGTACAAATATAAGATAACATAATAGTATAATACCTCTATCAGATAGCACAAGTGTTGTATATCCCTTAGTAATTGCATCGTGTGCTTCTTCACAAATTCTGTCCAAGGCTTCCTGCAATCCTCTACTACCACAGTCTTTAGAGTAAGTTATGTCTATCACTTTGCTTCGCCAACCCCGATAATTCATCTTTTTAACGGCTTCCATTTGTTCAATGGATAAAAGGGGGCCTTTTAGTGAAAGACGGTGGCATTGTTCCTCTGAAGTTTCTGTCAGATCACCTTCTGGACCAATCATACATTCCGTGGAAGTGACTACTTTCTCACGGATAGGATCAATTGGTGGGTTTGTAACTTGGGCAAACAATTGCTTGAAGTATTCAAAGGTCAGCTTCTCTCTATTAGACATGATAGCTAATGGAGTATCATTTCCCATTGATCCAAGAGCTTCAACACCATCTTTTGCCATGGGAAGCAACAACATTTCCAAGGATTCAATTGTATAACTGCGTGAATGGCGCAGAATATAAGAAACAGTTTTTCTGTACGTACTATGCTTAAATTGAAGAGCATATTCACAAGAACCATCACTTACCCAAATGCTCTCAATGGAGCTAATAAACCATGAATTCCCATATTTTCCATGTTCACATCATCATTAGATGCCTGTAATTCATGGAAGATGCAACAGTAAGGCATAGCTAAAAGAAATTCATCAGTATTTCATATTGGTTGTGATCTAATACTTACTGGCACCACTCCTGCTATGGCTGATGCTGCTCTTTGGGATTCATGTACAGAGTCAACTATGTCTTTGAGTTCAATCTTCTGCCTCTTGAGCCACTCTCCATACGGCCTTGCCAATGAATATTGTTCCTTCAAGGAATCATCATTTACAACAACATGCTTTTCAAAATCAACCAGAAGCATCATGCCGGGGTTAAGTCGTCCTTTCCTACACACATCTTCAGGAGGAATGTCTACAACACCAACTTCACTTGCCATTATGACTCTTCCACTGTGGGTGACATAGAAACGGCCAGGTCGCAAACCATTCCTATCCAAAGTAGCTCCAAGATAGTGGCCATCGGTAACTGCAATGACGTTGGATTAATATAAACCAATACCAATAATACATGTTATGCAAGAAATAGAGCAAATATGATTCTTAGGAGTTCCAGCGAATTTACATGAGATAAGAGCAGGCCCATCCCATGGCTCCATGAGAGCTGAGAAGTACTCATAAAAAGCTTTACGCTCAGGATCCATATTTTTGTCATTTTGCCATGCTTCAGGAATCATCATCATGACAGCTTCAGGAAGACTTCTTCCAGATTGAACCAAAAATTCAAGAACACCATCAAATGCTCCTGGAGTAAAAAATATATGTATATTTAACAGTTAGAATACAAGAAGGGCAGAAAATCAATTAGTTTTTTATTTTCATACAACATTAAAAAAGAAGCTAGCGGATGACATTCTACCTCAATAGACTGACACGTTCTATATAGCATAAAGGAAACGAGAAAATGATAAAAATTCACCTGAATCTGATGAATTTGCATCCACAATGGGCAAAAGTTTCTTCAACTCACTCTCTGGCAAACCAAGTTCCTTGCACTTGAGTAGACCCTCACGTGCCCTCATCCTACAAAATGCAGAGCATTAGCTGATGTATCCTAGTTCAGTTAAAATGCAATCGGTGACATCCAGTACTACACTCCATGCTTGTACATCCATTTGTAATAAACTCGCAACAGGCATCAGGATATTACATGCTTATTATACATCCTCTTAAAATTGGCACTGCAGTTTACCGTTCACTCTTATGGGGTTTAAGTAACAGTAAAAACTTGCTTAACATTGCACATTCAAGGCATACCAGTTTACATTGCCTCTAAGTGTGTTGATTTCTCCATTGTGGCCCAAAACACGCATAGGCTGAGCACGATCCCAGCTTGGGAATGTGTTGGTAGAAAATCGTGAGTGTATCTGCATGAATGTTTATAACACCAAATTGTCATTCCATATGATCAACTCTTATCACTCAAAGTAAACCAATGCTTAAAAAGATAATGCCTGGTGCACTTCAACATAAGCATATGCTGAAGTGCCAGTAGATATCTCTGATATTGGTTCAATTTTTGACCAAAATGATTTTCCCTCCATCACTTGAATGAAATTGTCCTTCAGACCAAGTAACCACAGAAAGCATGGGCAGAAATTGATTATCTTGATAATGAACTTTCTTACCAACTCACCCATTGCATCCAATCCAGCATCCAAATTCAAATAGTAATCGAGTGAAAGAACTTAAGAGATCATTCAAACCTCAATGCCTCAGAAGTCATTCCTCAACCTTCCATCTCTTCAGTTACTGGTTGTTCCCTTGCTGTTTGTTGGAGTATAGAGTTAGTGGAGAAAGAAGATAAGTTAATGGTTAAAATATTTACCAGGGCCATGTAGCTCGTAAACCTTTCATCGCCAAGGTCAGCAAAATAGTAATCCTTCAATTGCGCAGGAGTCAGCTGACCCTTGTAAACAACGGTCCTGAAACATCAGATAATCACATGACATTGGCAAATGATTTTTATCCAGGCACTAACCATAATTTATTTCTCAAATAAATGCCCTTTCCGTTTCCTTTTGAAAGCGCACCTTGATGAAAGTGAACAGATATAGAAATCTGTAATGCCATCGAGTAGGAGTTTTAATGCAGATTCAATAGCTGCCATAGAGACCTTTCTTAATATGTACATCTGCAAGAACGAAGTCAATAATATGCAAGCATGAGCAAATTTCTTGAGGAAAGAATTCAGCTATCACAAGATTTCCCAATTAATTCCGTAATTGAAGAATATTTAACAAAAAAAAAACTCTGGTTTTATTCATATTCTACCATTTAGCAATAAGCAAGAGTTTCTAGTTCAATTATTTCATATGCTTCAATGCAACACAACCTATCAGTCTTAATGCTCGTGGATATAATCCACATACCTGTCTTTCCAGATCAAGTTTTGATCGAGGACTATGTGTAAGGAACACTTGCTCAATGACGGGTTCTGTCTGTATGGCAGATTTGCCCAATCCTGAGTTATCAGTGGGCACGGAACGCCAACCAAGAACAGAGTGTCCAAGAGATTCTGCAACCTTTAAACACAATCAAAGAACATTTAGAAAGAAATGTGATTGAATTATTACATCCAAAAGAGAAGTAAAAAAAAGATATTCCTAACTAGGTTTGTTTGCAATGCATGAAGCCAAGCACAACTTCAGCAAGATCGTTATAATGTAATGGCGGGGGGAAACTAAAAAACTACACAAAATTTTTTGCCAGATAACATAAAGCTGGAGAAAAGTAAAGAAAGAACTCTTTGAATGAAAAGAGTGGCCATTGGTGCAGTTTGACGGATCAAGTTGAAGTCGGAAGCAGTGATCACACTCTTTAAGTAGAGGTGCCAATATAAGAATGATGCAAACTTAATTTTAGGAACCTTTGATATATTAATAAGAGAAAACGAACTTTATTTATTATGAGAGTTACCTCTTTAAATATTCTTTTGCTTTCTTCCCTACGACTTTCTGACGTAGGCAAGAAAAACATGCCGACAGCGTATTGTCCAGGCGGTGGAAGCTCAAATCCCACATCCTTAGCAACCTGCAGAAAAATGCCAAATCCCGTAGCACTGTCAGCACACTTGGCAAAAAACAAAATATGAGAAACAGATGCCAATCCCTCTAGATTTAAAACTTATTTGTAAAAGCTTCGATACACGCAAGTTAAAAAATTTGCACTCAGTTGACTAAAAAAATAAAAAAAAACTTTACGAGCGCATTCACGTATCTTTCTTGTTTGTTTCCTTCCAACTTGCCAAGATGCTGTTATGGGGATAGTCTAAAGTTATTTAAAAAAGAAAAAAGAAAAAACTTCTGAACGAAAAAAGGAGTAGAAACGGGAACAACGGCAAGGAGACAAAAGTTTTTACACTTTCTTCCAATAATAATAACAATAAGGATTAGCAATAATTAGCATAAAGCGTCCCCATAAATTTTAGAGAGAAATCGACAAAAAATAGACACAAAATTGTAGGGATAAAATTTTAAAAACGCTTCGATCGTGACAAGGTTTCAATATTTGTCCCAATCTTTTATTTCTATATATTTCCAACTTTAAAAAATTATAGATCCAAACTTTAGCTTTAGAGGATCGAACTAGTTCAGCGAACCAAAAACGACGACAACATAATAATTGACCTAACAATAATAGTAATAATAGTAGCAGTAGTAATAAATAATAATAATCATAATAATAATCCCGACAATGGCATTAAATAAAAGGATTGATGATAAATAAAGTAAATAACAATCGAAAATACGACCAACTTACTTTAAGAAAAAAAACGACCGAAAAACAAAAACAAAAACACAAGGGTGTTTCAGGTGTTCATGAGTCCTATTCGTAATGAATCGGAGACATGGGAGGCACAGAAGAAATTAGAAGACATGCCTTCCTGTAAAATTCGTGAGGAAGAGCCACAAGAATGCCGGCTCCATCTCCAGTGTTGGTTTCACAACCACAGGCACCTCTATGTGACATGCGCACCAACATCTCCAGAGCATCAGTCACCTGACAACAAATTATCATATAACCCGTTAATCTCTATTAGTATTAGTCTCCAGTCCTCACTCGCAACAAATCACCACACTCACCGTTTTGCGACTGCTCTCGCCCGATAATTCCGAGACGAATCCAACCCCGCAAGAGTCCTTATCCAGAGCCGGATCATAGAGGCCCATTGGCTTATCCGGCACCGCCGACAATGCCGATCGAACAACCACCATCAGCTTGGGCGACCGCCCAGGACCGTCTGATTTCCAAACGTGCAGTTTCTCCGATCCCGGCGCCCTGCACGGACGCAATCGGCTTCCGAAGATGTTCTTCTCAACCAAGCATGATGATTTCCTTGTGGCTGAGTGTCGCGTGACTCTGCCCCCGAGTTTATTTGAAGGGCGTGCATTGAGTTGAGGGTTGTTAATGGAGGGAAGAGCGCAAGAAGAGCGAGTCGGAAGTTGTATAAAGGAAAGGGAACTAGACATCGTTCAATAAAATCCAGGAAAATCCTTCTATCGATTATTAGGTGCTGATTTTATATTCAGGAAAACTTAAAGCTCTATGTTCAATCCAAGTAAGTATAAGTATTATAAAGGGTATTGAACACGCAAGTCGCTGAACGAGCTAAATCTGAGAGAGGTTGGGAGTTTGACCGCCGAGATGGATTTATAACCGTGGCAGTTGGATTATATATGCGTATATATGGTTTTCTTCAGCTGAAAAAACAACAGATCTGGGTTTGTTGATTGAGAAGCAATAAGGATCCGGATACAGTCCGCTCTTGAAGCCCAAACAGGAATGCTTATTCACAAAGACGACGAGAGAAAGCCAGAACGGAAACGGTATGAGATGAGCGGCACGGACAGCGGACACCGAAGGCAGAAGAGAGGGAGAGGGAGGGAAGCGGCGGCGCCCTAGTGTTTGGTGTTGTAGGTTCCAACCGGAGGAGCAGCAGAGTATAGATTTATAGAGGGAGGGAGAAGAGGCGAGGGTAAAGGGGTGGGGGCCACGGCCATGGAATTACCAAGTCCGACTTGCTAAAAATAATAATAATATGGAAGGAAAAGGGTGCCACGTGTGAGCCACTTATATGCGGGACGCGACCATCCCTCCCGGTGGGCCCCGGCAAGAGTTGTGACTGGGAGAGATTAAGATTAACACGACCGCAAATCCCCTTTTTAAATCTGAAGCCGCCTCTGCTACCCAACAACTCTACGTCGCCCTCGGTCGATCGGCCCTATGCTTTGCAGAGTTTGTAGGCATCTGCACTGTTCTTTTTTTCTCGTTTCTTTGCGCTGGAATATTAATTACTATTGTACGTTGTTGCCGTTATTAAATATATTATGTTTGTTTGAGTCATAGAGATAAGATGAGCGTGCAGATAATCACTTCAATTCAGGCCCCCTTCTATAAATTCGAAAAAAGATAAATTCTATGATCTAGTTATTATTGAAAAAGGAAACTTAATTCCAAAAAAGAAAGTCCTAACGTAAGATTCTATATTTTAGGGAGACTTTTGTGTCATTCTCCCCGAACATAAATATTTAATCAACAAAAGCAAGTATAAAAATCTTGTTTCAAAATGTCATAATTTATAATTTATATATTTTATAAACTTTTCGCTGCCCATTGGTTTCGGTCAGTGGCTGAGTAAAATGAAAGTTCGTGTAGGAATCTGGCTTTTTCGCTAATATATTTAGACAATATTTTTCAATGTATAACACCACTATACAAGTACCACCCCAATTACATATAGCAATTACATGTCGATATCATGGTTCATTTTTTTATATTATATAATAATATATTTTTAAAAAAATATTATATAATAAATATTTTAACTATTTTTAAAATTTAACTAAATTAGTTAAATAGAATATATATTTAATATTATAGAAGTATAGTATATTATGTGATGATGTGAGGATATATATATATATAAATAAAAATAATACAGCGACCAACTAAAACTGAGCAGCACCTGTAGAAGTGTGGAAATCCTGAATAGAGTGACGGAGGCGACCCGTAAAATAAGAATTATAGTTAAATTAAAATCAGATGAAATCGCGTTTTCACTAGTTATTTGGTTGAGGATATTTTTCGAAGTGAGATGGGTAAGGTGAGAATGAGAGATGGGCACGGTACGGTGACGTTATGCGTGACGAAAAATGTATTTGACATAGTAATTAAGAATATTAATACGCGGCCAATTGTGTTAGTGAAGCTGCGAAGGGAGAAGTCAACAGACGTGATAAGAAATAAGATAAGCTCAAAATTTGCAATTTTCTCTGGGAATGCCTAAACTGGGGGTGTGAATTTTTGCAAACTCACAATAGGGGAAAGTCATGCCCACCTACAATATTTTTCCTCTACCGAACCAGAAAACAAAAAATCTGACCAGTATTTTTCTTCTATTAATTCTGACTAAAAGAAAGGAACTCGAATTCCCTAAATTCTATGTAGCGAAGCCATGGCAATCGCAATAAGCGAGGGATTTTGACCAGGGGCTGCAATAATATGCACGTTAAAACATAAAAATGATATGTTATGACGACTGGGATCAAAAAACGGAAGGGCCGGGGAAAAGCAGGAAAGGGAGGATCTAATAAGTAGATTGGCAGGCAATAAATAAGGCGCTTTTTTGCAAACAAACTTATAAGGACTCCTTGTTATCAAAATTCAAGGGAGGATTTGATCGCACGGTGAAAACGAAGCATGTGGAGCCCACTTCGAGCCCGGGGCAAGAGACTTTCGTGTGCCGCTCTGTAGCTCCCTTGTCTCTGCCAACCTGTCCCCATATAAAAATAAAAAGAGGGCGACCCAGACAGACACTTCTGCCCCGCTTTTCCCTTCCCATTATTTTTAAATAAAACCTTTTCCCCGTTTTTTCTCCTGAATGACCAACTCTCATTAAGTATATCACGCGCCGTTATTTGTTCCCCCCCGGATTATCTTAAACCGCCGAAGTAAGTCGGATTCTCCTGGGGACGCTGCGAAAATCAAGCGTATTCATATAACTGATCAGTTGAAGATAGCATTAGTCAGATTTGCCGATATGCAGTTACTAATTCAAACACGGATATAGCAACAAACAACTTGAGCAGTTAACCAATAGTACGATGACAAGTTCATATTAATTGTATTTTTGTGGGGCCAAAGAAAAAAAAAAACTAGTCGATCATGGTAGGTTAATTAGCAGCCACTCCTTATTCTTAGCCACATAATAACCTTGTTGGAAGAGGATATTATTGATTCAAAAGCAACCGCAACCAAATGGCTAAGCCATTTTTGTAGGGGCCGAAAATTCAAATTATATGACTCAATGGAATAGATTGGTGACTCCATTATACGGACATCTTGTGTCGTTTATATGTTGTCCTTCCAACGCTGTTAAATCGCACCCCCACCCTGTTGTCGTTATTCCTATCGCCGTCCAAATCAGGCTGCTTTCAGTCACATCTCAAAACAACGACCTATTCTTAATCTAATATTTTGCTGTGACTCGTCTACTGTCGATGCAGTAACGGCAAAGATAAAAGCTAAAGCTCTTCCATAACCCATCATTTTGACGTAAATGGTGAGTCAGGATAACGACCCTGATTAGATAAAAACTGGACTCCTTTTTACAGAGAATTAAACTGAAAATGTCTAAAAAAAGCTGTTATTTCTATTTTTAATATATAATATAATTAGAGAATTTATATTTATTTTAAATATGAGATGTATATCTGATATTTATTAATTTTTTTTAAAATTATCTTTATCGATACCCTATCAACAATAATTAATAATTAAATAATATAATGTATGAGAGAATTAAGAAAAGTGAGTAGCGTATTTTAATAAGAATATATAATATTAATTAATTTTTTTAATATAATTAAATTAATTAAATATATTTTATATTAAGTATAGGAAGGTTATTTAAGTTTTAATGTTAATTTATTTGATAAAATTCATGGGGTAGTTCGTCGGTGACGGGTAAATTTGAAATGACGTATCTTGGGACGCCCCTGTTTAAACTTTTACGTCTTTACGAATAGTTCTAGGCCTGATTATAAGAAAATACACATTGGGAAGAAAAATATGGGATTCATGAAGTTAGGAAAAAATAAAGAGTATAGAGAAGTGAGGTCAACGCTCGGGAGGGAGGGCAGCCAACTAAAAGGACACACGCGTCACCGACAGAACCCTATGGGTGGATCTGATAATAACGAAGGAATGCCCTTGCTGATGTCATCGCGGGGGAGTCGAGTCCAACAAGAGGAGCCGCGCCGTTCAGAGTTGGGAGGATCAGGACACCCGCACTCGCCCAAGTGACCCCACCCCTCTGATCCACAGTGAAGAACCTTGAACATCAAAAGAATTGAAAGCTGATGAAGTAACGAACTGTAAACCAAAAAATCAACAAGTGTTTAATTTGTTTTTCTTCTGTATATTTTGATGATCATGTTGATTAATTGTGATCTGGAGAGAAGAGACCCTAAGCATCATCAATAAGGAAATCCGAAACCTTGTTCTTTATTGAGCCTAAGTATGTTATCGGCTCTCCCAAGACATGTCTGATCCTGGTTGATTTTTCTAGAAGAATATCTTATATTTCAAAGATAGGGTACGTAATAAATGGTCACCCACCCACTTATCTTAGACTCCCCTTGACGCTCCCATCATTCTCTTGCTTCCTTTCCCATAAAGAAACGAAGAACCCTGAAATTTGAAGATGAACGAACCTCGTGTGGTAAATTGGGACACTTGTTCGGGCATCATCCCCACATACAAAATGGAAGGGGTAGAATTGGTGATTTTATGAGCGTCATCACTCACTCTAACTCATCGATGGAAGGCATAATTGCAAAGCTTAATTCTCTTTTATCCGCCATAAGTCAATTAAAGCAAAAAAAAACGTCCTCATCGTTGGAATAACTCTTCTTTATTTAGTTACCACGTCTCAAAAAGTATCAACCTATCTATTACTATATGTCTATATCAGCCCTGTCCCCCGTATACAGTTAATTAATTAGCATCTAGTTCCATCTGTGCACGTAATTTTTCTATTAATTCCTTCCCTATCGATTCCAATGTAATCAGAAAAATAAAAAAACAACTTTAAAATTACATTGCCTATCAATCATTCAATCTACTTCATACGGTACTCATCTAATTAACACAGAAGCTTGGGGGTAATGGGGACTTGAGAATCATAAATGATCCAAGCCACAGCTTCGGCTTTTCATCGGAGAATAAATAGTACTGTAAGACGCTTCAGCCAAGAAACGTACAAAAGTTTTAAAATGGTAGCCCGATGTTGTAATTTCCGTCTCTCCGTCAATTAGCATCACCATGCACAAGGTGCAATCTCATCCAAATTATATATATATATATATATATATCTTTGTAAAAGGAACAATAGGTTGCATAGTTGTATTGCCTTGTTGATTATCCCCCCAATTGATTATGGCCTGATTAACATGGTTGGCAAGGTCCACATACAGGCTGCGCATGGGGATATATAATATTAAAGTACCATCATTTAACAATAATCAATTGCCTAATCAGTCTTTGTTTATTCTCCAATCTCAAAATATCACGAGTTGGCCTCCGCATCTGCTTTCAGACAAATTTAATTAATTTATATACATCTTTTCATCGTTTTGGCCTGTTTATGCATGTCACTATTTTGAATAAAAATATCAATTCTGGGACCCCCATTGTCTTTTGTCGTATTTAACTATCTTGCTAGAAGTTTTATATATGGCACCGAAAAGTCGGTTTAGCTAATAAGGATCCGATCGATTCATATCCTGTAGAGGTACATGGGTTTAAATCCCATTTGCGAGCTATTATTCATAGGCACTTGTTTAGATTTTGATGCTTATCTCAGTGCTTGAAAAACCAACACATTGGCATGACGGGCAAACTGAAAAGACTAGTGGGGCAAGTGATTAATCTCGCTAATTAGCGAGAGAATTATGCAAGCTTTGCTGCTCATCTAGCTCCAATCATTCGTTTATTTTTGGCGTTTATGTATATATTGACCTGAAGATGCCTTTGTCGTTGCCGTTTGAAATTTACACAGGAACACGCTGAAACAGGGGAGCGATGATACCCAACCGGCTGAATGGAACGACTGCAATTATTGGTTGTCCCTTTCATATCTGATGCATGCATGTGATGAAGTCAATTGAACATAAAAGAAAGAAGAACCACATGTGCCAGGAAAAAAGTTTAAGCTATGTATATAGACATACCTCCGCGTATGTATATATATGTATATATAGTAGTATATTTAGAGGGGGAGAGAGAGAGACAGCAAAGATGGGTCAGTTGAGATCCACTCTTAGAGTAGGGCCGCGGGGAAGAAATAAAAGGGAAAACGAAACATTTTTAACTTGTTAGCGTTAGACATAGATTATATTAGTAGTTTAATAAGCCAAAACACTACTACATCAACTTGAAGGATCAAATGCGGCATCCCGAAGCGGTTGAATATTTTCTTGAAAAACAAAAAATTGCTTTCAGACATATAGACATTGAATTGATCCGCGGCGTTTGAGGTTTTGAAGGATCAAATGTAGTATGGGTTGGCAAATTGCAAATTGAAATTCCAAAAGATGTTGTTGGCGTAGGGGTGGGAGTTCGGGGAATGGTGATGCAAAGTGTAGACTCGCGAACTTAATTAATTTAATCATCACGTAAAAGAAAAAACAAGAAAGAAAGAAAGATGAGGGGTCAAGTGGGAGCTCCAAAAGGAGTAATTTAATGGAATGCAATTGGCCGTTTGGTTGGTGGAGGAGCTCCCTTTGACTAAAGCCTTCACTCTTACTCTTTCAATTCACTCATTCTAAGAGCCATGTTTGCTCACCTGAGATGCCCAAGACGTACGTAATGTATATATACTACAAACGAAGAATAGAAGGAAATTAGGGAATAGGGGAAATACTTACTGTATACTATGCTCTGATTAAGTAGCTGGATTTTAATGGATGCGACGTTCCATATTCCCTTGTCCTCTCATCTATAAATGGTTGTTGTCATGTGGACATATTTTTTCTCGGGGCTCGCGTTGTCTCGTGTGAATGACTTTATTTAATTAATTTAATCCCTGGAACGTGCCCCTATTATTGGGAAAGAAAACAATAATGTCTTCGAATCTCGTTCCGATTATGGACTAAATGCATTCTCAGAATCTAACAAAATAATCACCATATATTATACCAACACCACCAAGCTTTGTCTCGTCCACTGTAAAAAGAGGAGGGCATCAAATAAAAGCGGTACTTCTTTAAGTTTTAACTACAAAACTTAGTTGAAAAGTTTGTTTTAATATAATTGTTTTTGTTGGTAACAACTATTTTTTGTTACCACTAGATCTATGGAAAACCTAGGATATTAAATTAATAAATTATTTGTTAAAATAGTAAGCAGTTTTATTTTGTAAGGAGGATAATATAAATTTAAATTATAAAAAACGCTATT
The DNA here is from genome assembly GCA_037074615.1 of Leucaena leucocephala. Classification (NCBI taxonomy): domain Eukaryota; kingdom Viridiplantae; phylum Streptophyta; class Magnoliopsida; order Fabales; family Fabaceae; genus Leucaena; species Leucaena leucocephala. The sequence continues at coordinate 1,133,603 of CM073517.1, read as the reverse complement.
TCTCTTATGAGGGGATACCTCGGATAGAATAAATTAAAAATAAAACTTAGGATGTTAAATGACTTGTGATGAAGTGTTGGGTGGAAACATGCGGTAGATGGTGGTAGGTCGGTTATGTGTAGTTAGTTGATTGACAATCCTCTTACACGCTACAATACAAAGAGTGGGTAGCTGGCAAATGATGAAAACCGAATCCATGAGTTGGACCTTCGTGCCTCCACTTACCACATCCCTCTCATGCCGTATCATCTCATCTTAATCTTTTAATTCCAAGTATTCGATTCGAAATCATCACGAGGGATAATTAACTGTTTCACCAACCCAATTCCCCCACCACGAAGAATCATGGTTATTACTTAAAAAAAACGTAAAAGGGACTATCGAATATCTCGCCCTCTCTACTTTCGAGCTCTCTCTTCTACGTGCGACAATCACGAGTGGCTTTTGTGTTCCTGGCGTCTTTTGGTTAGTCAAGACCACTTTCTCTTCCAGTTCATTATTTTTTTATATATAATATATACGAGTACAACAGAAAAAGTGATGGCATACAAGCATTAAACAAAGGAAAACCACAAAAGAAGGTGACATTTAAAGAATGAAGCGAGCAGGGAATATAAAAAATTTAGGAAGGTGACAAGGCCATGTAACAACCAATTCCACTAAGTGGAGGGGTGGAAAGAGAGGATGAAGGAGAAGTGGGTTACAAGTTATATATAATCAAGAGGAATTAGTTTTAAGAGCGACCGACCTGCTTCTGGGGTCCACTTTGGAGGTCTATTAATAAATAAATAAATAAATAAATAAAAGGAATAAGGTTATGGAGGCAGGCAGGCACGTGACAGGGAGTGAAGTGAAGTGGTGCGTTTGAGCCACGCTCTGTGGTAAGTGAGGGGAAGAATGAAACGCACCTTTCAGTTTTCTAAACTCTAGTTAGGTGGCGACTAGCACCTCCAATGAGGCACGCGCACCCCTCCCACTAACTAGCACCCACGCCCCAACACAAACCCTCTCTCCCACTCCACTCTATCGACAAATATGCCAACATTTACCTTATATTTAGATAGAATTTTTTTAAAAAAAAAAATATCACGAGATTATTTTCTAGTATTCTTTCTCTTTATTTTTTTTTCTATTTTCTCCCCCATCCAAACATAGAGTTAGTGTCCGTAATGTCTTGAATATAAATTACCTATAGATAGTTGTACATTGGGGGAAAAAATCAAGAAACAACGTACAAAAAGGACAAAAAAAAACTAGGGCATCTCAAAGCATGCGAGCCCATGTATCGTGATGAGCAAGCCCATTGGCTTCTATCTCATCCTCCCAAAAGACGAAAACTAATAAAAAGAAAAAGTTTTTACGATTATTAATCTCTAAATTATTGATAACGAACTATTAGTTAGGGATACAGTTTAATTTTTATAAAAAATAAAAAAAAGGTTTCCTGGGCCAAGTCCCTGTTGTTTCCAGTTAATGGCCAAGACCACAAGGTGTGCCCTTATCGACGATGCAATTGAATATCTCGCGATCACGTTCACAACTACATACAGTCTTCTTTTGGGTCAAACAATTCGTTCAAATGTTTTTAATTACATCATAGTAACAAGAAAGGAAAAATGAACAGGAGCATAGAACACAAATCGTCGTAGCTACAAAATCTGGTATTTGACGTTTGAAATAACCATGAGAAAATGCCGACTCAAATGCTCAATCGGATCAACTCCACAAATTTATCACCACAAGTCTACAGGAGGCCGGATTCAAAAATTCCTTGGCGCATATTTTCACAGCTCAGTGTCGCAAAAACGGACCATCAACTCAGATACCATTCTTCGAGCAAAAGGTATATAACTCAAACTGTACCTGTAATTAATACCAGCTAGTAAATGATCCCCGCAGAAATCCAACATATACATCAAGAAAATAAGCGCATTTTGAGAAAATGGTTTTGGTATCACAAATTCATGTCAGGTAAAGCAGGCTTATTGAAGGCAAACTTACCATATAAGCGCGCACATCTCACCTATGATGGCAATTATTGTTAAAACCTTGCTGCGGATCTACAAAACAGGCTTCATATCATTAATATAAACAAATTGGCGAGGATGTGCTGGAAGTTAAATGCACTGTGCAGCTTTTCTTGCTTATCCCATTCATTAGACAGTAGCAAATTATATAAAGGCATTAAAAAAATGCAACATCTTAAATTTATCTAGACACACGCATCCATGCATCTGACGTCAGAGATCAAGGAACTTACTAGAAGAGCACAAACGAGCGCTATAACTACACATCCGAGGTATATGGCTGTTGCAACCACACGGACAGGGTCAAACATCATTCGAATTTGTTGCGCAGGTCCTACCAGGAAAGCTGTGCTGCCAGATATATTAAACAAACGTCATCTACGAATGGTTAAATAGACAACAAAACCAGACTTACTCAGGAAGTTTCCAAGTTTTGAGTGTTTTCTTGCCTGCATTAACTCCAGATAAACTATTTCTTAAACTCTCATATATCAACAAGAGGGAGACTGCATCTACCTTCCAACTGCTAACAGGTTGCCAAAGGTGAACAATACTGCAAATTTGATGGGTTTGGCAAAGACGAACATTGACTGCAAACCGAAATAAAATAGTGAAAGTTGAATTAGACTGATCACTTAAGGTTGCTGCTGCACTGAAAAGATTTATCAGCCGGATGAATGCATCCAGAAAATTTATGAATAAGGTAAGCTGCTAAACGAACAGCACAACCATGACTCTGTTATGGTCAAGAGTATGGTCCATCAGTGCATTATCTGACCAAGATCTAGAAGACCAAAACATTTTGAACTAATCAAGTAACATACGCAACTGAAAAAACATTACCAAATTTCTCTTACCACGAACATGCAAACCAGACCAGCGATCAAACAAGCAGCGAATCCATAAACTCTCTGTCCAGTCAAAATCCAAAAGTAGCATAACTTAGAGTTGCTAGACTACAATAAAACCCAAATAATTCAGATTAGTACAGCATAAGTTTTGATGACATGGAGCACCTGCATCGGAGAGAGGGAGCACAAGCCATCTGACTCCTCACCCAGAAAGCTCTCCTCCTGCCCTTCATTATCTCCTAATCTAGTTTGGACAAACTTCCACATTATCAATAAGGGGTCTTTCTTGCATGCGCTGGGCCCTAAAGAAATTATATTACATATATAGAGAGAAACTTCATCAACATGAAAAGAACGTGGAAAGGAAGGCATAGCACTAAAACTTTTAGAAAAGAAAATTCAATCTGATGAGGATCACTTTCGAAGAAATCCCAGTGGATAATGCTGATTGCAGGCATTATAGGCATTCCCAAAAATAAATGCTCAAATGGCACTTCAAATAAAATACCAGTTATGTTTCCATCCAGGAATTTAATGTCAACAACAATTGAGGCACCGGCCAGGAAATTCCTAGGAGGGAAACGCGAGAAACACTGTTCCCCAAGTCCCAACAGTCACGGCAGTAAGCAAGAGATCATTGACAGTCTTGCAACTGCATTTTGAGACTAAATGCTGCTTATTTGATTTTCACCCTCCACTCCTATCACACCTGATGGATTTCCAACGAAAATGAGGCTCCTAGAATTATCTTTTGCTACTTTTATGATACTATCTCATAATATTTTAAACTTAACATTTTTCGTATTATAGGTATAGGGTAACTAGAATCCTCGGAAAGAATAACAAATGGCAAATGCACTTAAAAAGTTCCAGTACAAGGGAAGAAAGAAGCCCATCACAGTTCTGGGAGCTTACCTTCAAATATTAGTACTCTCCGCTACAACTGCTCTTGCTAAAAGAGATTTCCTTCCCTTACTGTATATCTAGAAGAGCCGAAGTTGGAGAACGAACAATCTCGATGAAATCTGTGAAAATTATAAATAAAAACAATGCATAAACCACATGTTTTAAGCTGTCAAAAGACACCAAATTGAGAAGAATTATACGAAAACGACCTCAAAAAGTTACCTTGATCCGAATCCGATCAGATTGTTGGGGACTTGATGAACGCCATTAAGAAACATAACCTAAGTTTTTTGAACGAGTAAAAATCCTCCGAGGTTGTACTCACTCTCAAATATCACGCATTTTCCTGAAATCTACGTCGACGGACTCAATGAAATAATCGAACCTTTTTTGGTCTGAAAAACAAAATCAAACTTGTAGGGAATGCTGCATTGGCCACTCGCACAAGGGAGATGGGGTGGAATAAGAGAGACAAAACGCGCCGTATTAGCTTCTTTTTTTTTTCTGGAAAAATTAGATTCTTAAATGGGATCGTTAAAGAGTTTAGAAAAAGTGATCAGCCATGTCCAATCATTGCATGCTACTAATTTATAATTTAGTGTGGCATTTTTAGTAATTATATTTTTTTTCTTCTTTTTTCTCACAATCGCCATTTTATTTTTACGTATAGGATAATCCCTCAAGGTTGACCTGGCCAGCATGGGCGGACTCTAACTCAGTCATCGCACGGCCAACTATATCATTAAATGTTGACATTTTATATACGAGTTTTTAAATGTTCAACATCAATTTTTTTTTTAAAATATCTTTATAGCCAGTCTTTAGAATAAAAGTTGGTTCTTAGTTGTATTTGCAATAAAGAAAACTTTGCTTTAGACCATTCTTCAGAGTCTTTCGCTTTTGTATAATCAATACCATGTTAAGCTATTAATGTGTCTCAGGAATATGTTCACTGTCCTTTTTGTTTTAATCATCCAAAAATATATATATATATACACACACACACAATTTATTTTTCTTCTGTTTAAATTTGCTAACTAAAAAAACTCTCACCTCTTTTCATCCACATTAGGCCACTTTGAAGAACAGGATTTCATGACGACTGAAGAATTGTTATCAATTAATTACAAAGGTTAGGTTATTAGATTTTCGGGTATTTGATTATTGATATTGTGCCATTTTGGGGTTACATGGGAGGATGACAATTCAAAATTTTATAAGAAGTTTAATACTAAATCGGGCCTCAGTATAATTTAAATTTCCAAAATTCAGCACTCATTTGTTCATGTTTCAGCATTAAAAATCTTTAAAATGTCTGTATCAAAAAAAAAAAAATCTTTAAAATGTCAAGTTTTTTTTATAAGGTCCTTTGTTATCTTTCTCCTAAAAAAAATACTCTGCTTTACGAAATCAAGACTACAAGGGTTCATTGTCCTTAGAATTGATATTTCAAGGTTTAATTGATCAAATAATTTATATCTTGATTTTTGTCCCTAATGAAATTGATCTCATCTTTAAAATACAGGGACGTAGGCACCAAAATTCCCACTTTCTGATATCGACTTTGAAGATAGCATGCCAAGTTGATATTTTTAATGGTGGAATACAGCAAGACTTGCTCGTATATGTTCTAGATAATCAAAGACAATTTCACATACAAAGAAAATATATTCCATTTTGATAGCGAGATTACGGTCGTTCTATGAATATATAAAGATCATATTGAATAGTTAATCCTTTCTCATATTTATATTTTTTTTTCAAATTACCCTTATTGATACTCTCTCAATAACAATTAAAAGATAGAAGGAAAGAATTAAGAAAGATGATTAATATATTTAAAAAAAATATATTATATTAACTAATTTAACTAATTTCCTTAATCTAATCAAATTAATTTATCTTATATTAGGAACTGGCCAAAGTATATACATTTGAACTAACTAGGCATCCACTATTCCACCCATTTTTCAGTTGTAAGGAAGCCTCAATATAAATATGACTAATGAGTTGTACCAAAAAAAAAATATAACTAATGAGTGATTGAGGAGTACCTTTCTCGGTCTTTTGGCTAAAAGATCAAGTGAAGCATGTCTCCTTATCAGTGTAAAGAGTGACTGAGGAAAAGGCACAGGTAATAAATGCACAAGCATGATTGTGTAAAATGAATCTAAAATGAATTTTTTCAGAAAGATTTGTGAAAACTGAAAAGAAGGCTAATATAGTACACGACCAAAAAGGATGATAAAGCAGAGAACCATTTCAAAATGCAAATGAAAACAAGCAACCAACAGGTTGGCACAATTTCAAAAAACTTCCCCCTTTTTTTCTTCAATTGGAAATTAAATTGACCAACGAGCCCCATCAGCGCGTTACATATAAGGCAGCGCAGTTTCACCCATAAGCTTGCTGCAACCGCATGCTCATGCAGATGCGTATGTTAAAGTAAAAGCGACGAATGCAAATGCATGGAGTGTTCAATCAAACCCCAATTAAGGGAATATGAATGACATTACTTTTTTATTTCCTCGCTCAAAATGAAAGCAACAGGAGAGGGAGAGGAAATAAAAACCTGACGGAAAAAGCAATGAAAGATATAGAAATTGTCTCAATGTGTACTTTCAGGAGAATGATGTATCCGGCTTAAAATTAGCGACTCAGACTCATTTGAGCCAGCCATCAAAGCATCACAAGCTTTGGAAGAACCATCCTCAAAAATTAAGGGATCACCCAATGAGTCAACATCATCTTTGTGAAGACCAGAAATCAACAAAGATTTATTTTCCAATTCCAGGGATTGATTCTCCTTTGATTCCCCTGAACCCACCATCTCAGAAGTCTCTTTCTCATCTTTCTCACCCAAAGCGGCTAAAGGCTCTCCCTTGTTCCCATGATCTGATGGACCGGACATGACTAATCCAAAAGAATTGGTACAAACATGATCGTGCCGCTTCTGACTGCAGGCTTGATCAAGTTCTTCCAAATGCTCCTCAGCAGGAGGATGCAAAGTTTCCACTATTTTCAAGTCTGATGTAGCCTTTGGCTTAACCCTTGCATCAGAAGTGAAGACAGAAACCCGCACGTTCTCTGAACTGTGAATAGGAGCTGATTCATCACCTCGCACTTCGTTGGATGCTGGGATAATATCTACTTCCCCCCTATTTGGCAGTTCCATCCTCTGCTTCTTGTAAAGGTCCATGGCTCTCTGCAAATTAAAGAACATGCACACTCATCAAGAATCAGTATTTAAAATCTATGGATTATCTATTAGCTCTCTTGAATCAATCAAAATTATAAATAACAGGTCCCATTTTCAACAAATTTTTAGTTCTCTCGTGTATTATCACACGGTGAAAACAGACAGTGACAACATATTAATTGTTTACAGCACTCAGGCGAACATAAGAACGACCATACCATTAAAAGTCTGAGAAATATGGGTGCATAGCAAATGTTAATTAACTTCCCGATTATTAAAGAGCGGTAGTTGACTCGTAAAAAAACTTGTGATTAAGGAGGGACAAGATTTGAAAACAAATTTAACTACATCACCTTTGCCCTATATTTAGGACCAAGTAGGGCTTTAAAATTTTGCCTGATAATTAGGACCACTGCAACCAGAATGCTAATCCATCAAGCAGATTTATTTACCTGGAAGATCGACGTGTCAATTGCTGGAAGTGGTGAATGCCTTGACATAGTGGTAGCATATTTCTGTTGCGCTCTCGAACCATTCTGTGAAAATCAAGGAAAGGGAAAAACTGAAACATCTCAGACATTTGTTTTCTTTCTCACAACCAAGCCTGTCTAGATTGCTTTCAACTGACAAATTTTTGTAATCACCTGCCCCCTTCCCCAAAAAAACACAAAGAAAAAAGGATGACCTAATTCTATTCGAATCATTCTAAGATTTGCAGGACAAAACAGGAAGCCAAAAGTTCTATCATTTCTACCTTCAGAAATACATCTGTACAAGACTCTGTATCAATGCTGGAACTCTTATCAATCCTTAGCAGACCCATACACTGGTTGTGCAGCTCTGGAAGGGTAAGCTCTTCTGAAATGTCAAGTTTAGAAAGGTAGAAATGACTGAAAAGTGAAGCAATGTCACTTGTTGCAGTATCAGGCACCTTCTCAATTGTAGAAGTGGCCAAGGACTTTAAAGGTGCTTTAGATGGAGTACTGACACTGGGTGACTTTATTTCAGGAGCCTTTTCATGAAAACTATCCTGGTTCTGTTCGTCCTGAGAAATCTGAATATCCTGCTCAGCCAATCCATCATCCAACTCCGCTGGAACAGAAACATCTTTACAAGCCGGGGAAGGCAGGTCCTTCTTCAAATCACCATTCTGTTCTTTCCAAGTCTCAGAACCAGATTCCCATGACCGACTATTTGTTGGATGCCTGTTCCGATCCCAATCAGAACCACCATACATGTGCGGATCATCTCTGTAAGCACCATTATTGCCATCCCATCCATGTAAATGAGAAGGGCCTGTACCATCCATCATATTTTGCCACCCAAGAGGGCGCAAGTGACCAGGAAATCGGTCTGCATCAGGAATATGGTAAGGAATACCAGCATGGTTAACATCCATTGGAGGTCTAACACCAAAAAGAGGTTGAGAAGCAAACTGAGGCATAATTGCCCGAAAACCTCCATGTGTTGGTCCATGTTGAAAAGGAACAAATCCATTTGGTACAGCCGAACTCCAATTTGGAACACCCCTCCAAGAATTGCCAGGCCCTCTTCCAAAACCAGGATCACTAATTCTTCTGTATCGAGCATTGGAACTGTCTCTAACATCATCATCTAAAGAACTCATAAAAGGTCGGTCTAGTCCAGCCCTGAAAGCAGGTGGAGGAGGAACCAATGATGCATTTCCCTGACTAGTCCTACCATAATAAGATGAATCTGCTTGAGAGGAATCGTCCATTAGTGGCCTATCTAGTGTCAACTCACGGGCATCAGAGAAATCCCGTGCATCAATACTATTTCTCCGTCCACTTTCCTCAATTTCAAGACTCCGCCTAGCTCCAATTTTATTCACATACCTGCGCTCAATGCTTGTGGAAGATGGAGATCTTTCTACCAGGCCCTTGGGCGAAGCCTTAGAACTGGAGGACCTTTCAGTTGCAAAATCTCCTAAAGTACCATCATCCATTTTAATAGATTTCTCTGACTTGTATTTATTAGCACCTCTTTCTGATGTCCCCAAATAACCATCTCTCCATCCTTTTGTTCGTTGTTCTGTCATCGAATCTCTATGCTTCGAATCTTCAGAATTCGCATTCCTGAAAGAGGGGGGAAATGCCAACCAATTAAAATTATTCATGGTATAATTATCTATCATACAAGCATCCTGAGACCCTGATATCCTTAGAAATTAAGGAACAAAATATTGCAAAGACAACATTTCTGTCAATGAATTAGCACAATTATTGCTGGAATTAGACATAATTAGATGCATTTAACTAACACTTCCATAGCACAACTGTTTACATTCAATGAAACCAGAACACCTTCAAAGTAACAATATCATGACGGGTTTAATATAATTGGGTAGTACAAAAAATCAATTTCATAATATTGCTTACTAAGCATGCTAACAAGGATGGAATGCCGCCAAAAGGCAATTTTGAAGGTTGCTTAACACCATTCCAATCAAAAGACCCAAAAAAAGCATAGATTTACCTGTAATCATCATTGCCAGTATGTGTATTTGCTGCTGGAGAAGACCTCCTTTTGTTGCTAGTTCCACTTGAGTCTGCATGAGCATGACGAGGTTGTGATCTTCCCCTGTCTGTCTCGGAGTCAGCTTTATTACCACTCAAACTTCTTTGCTCTGCATCAGAATAGTGAGTTTTAACACCTCTAGATTTCGTGTCATAGTCATCACGTTCACCCAAATTTCTTCTCTTTGACCCACTCTCTTTACTTCTAACACTTCGTTCATCTAAGTGTGACCCATCACAATCATGGCGATGGTTGCGCTCACGATGACGGTCTTTGTCTAGGTCCTCATCATGATCACGATCATTGTCCCAATCCCAGTCTCGATCTCTATCATAGTCGTGATCTCTATCAAGATCATAATCACGTTCCCGATCTCTTTCACGTTCATGGCGCCGCTCACGATCACGACCAGATTCCAAATTGCGCTCTCGTCCCCCATCATAATCGCGGTTATGGTCCCTGTCACGATCACTCTCTGAAGTTTTAATTCTCTTTTGTCGTGACTCTACATAGTCCGTTTCTTCCTTTCCATGCTTATCATCAGACCTATTGCTAACATGATCTTTGGCAGGACGCTCATCACGTTGCTTGTCATATCTATGTTTGTTCTCTTTATCTGTCTCTTCCCTGCCCTTCTCTCGATATTTTTCATCCTTTCGCTTCTCATCCTTCAGTCTTCCATCCTTGGTAATCTCATCCCTAGAAGACAAACACTTGCCATAGCTATCTCGAACATCATCTTGATGCTTAATTCCACCACTGGTATCATCCCTTTTCTTCCTCAATCGCTTCTCCAGTGGGCTATCCAGTTCAGGGCTTCGTAACTCATCCAGGGCCCTCAAATCTGCAACAAGACATAGATCAAAGTAAGCTACTGTCTTCCCAGGACGAGCAGAGTTCATCCAATATCTCCAGGTTTTACAAGAAATAATATAAAAATAAAGAACTACACATTACAAATATCAAAATAACTTTGTCCAGAGCAGTGAACTTAGGACACAATCCAGGAATCATATAAAACAAACACTTGGCATATACAATTATCTAGGCAGTCAAATGATTCACATCCATAACCCCTACCCAGAGGCAAATGAAACCTTCTGTCTAGCATCATTTTCTGTTTCCATGATATAGCTTCACTGGTCACAAAAACTTCAATAGGCATTAATCAAAATCACATGTTGCATAATATAGCCATATCTATTGAAACATGATGCTCAGAGTAGCTCATCTAAGACAAGAAAATAGATATTCTGACTCTCTTTTTTCCCTTAAAAGACAACACTCACTTCTGAAAGAGACTTCCAAAAGTCCAAAAGCAGCACAAAATATTAACCAATGCATGTATGCAACAACATAAATATCAAAAAGGGAGGAAAAGAATGCTTCTACCCTAAGAAAACAAAAGGAAGCCAATGATACACCAAAACAATATCACAAATAAAATGGCCATCCAATCCCACTGAATTTCTAACAGAGGAATTCCCTTACAAAAATCAGGGGCAGAGAATCACAAGCCTATCAATTATACCTCTAATGAATAAAGACAACATAGTATCCTTCAGGATACAGGCCTTCTTCCCCAACCAAATGGACCAAAGAATCACACAAAAGACAGCAATTTTTTTTTAAAGAATCACCTTGCTTTTTTATACCAAATGAACTAACGGACATGACCATTGGCAATAAAATTAATCTTTAAATATTTTAATTGCCAAACCAGCAAATGTAACACTAAATCTAAATCATTAATAAACGGTTATCATCATTAAATCCAAACAAAGTGGGAAATAAATACAAGTACTGAGCTTAATATAATAAATAAATTGGTAAAAGAATAGATTAGAAAGTGTGCCAATATCACTTTCCCATTGGCTACCATACAATTGAAATTCTTGACATGAAAGAACTATTTGCTTTTCATTTATCATAATTAATTTATTATCAGCTGTTCAAACTGCCTTTTCCTATTCTCTTCAACATCCGACAATCCAACTAATTAAATGAAGCACACAACATTATGCAACCCTCATCTATCTTATTTTACATTTAAAAAAGGATTTGATAACTTTATTCAACTGCTAGGGATTTGGATTGGAAAAGGATCATAAAGTTCCCAGGTATTGTGCAGTCTTTTTGTGATGTCTTTGGTTAGAACAGAAGGCATGAGGGTTCAATCAGCATCTCCTTCCATCACATCCTTTGAGAAAGGGTTATCTATATGTCCTCCTAGTGGGGGACTGCAAAAGGCAATCTAAGGCAGTATGCCCTGGGGATTATTACTTTTTTTCATTAGCCTTTTTTCAAAGAAGGATTCCGTGTCGTCTGTTTGTAACTTGTTGTGTTGCACTCTCTTACATCAATAAATCTTTGTCCATCTAAAAAAAGAACAAACAACATCTCTTTCTCATTAATAGCCTCGAGTAAATTGTTGGATTTCCAGGTCAGTCTTTCATTCCTAAGAAGGCGTTTTGAAATACAAATCAATAAGTAATCACATGGATAAGAGTCTTGCTTGCCACATTATTAAAAGCAACAAATTCATATCTACTTCTAATTATGAGGTGAAATCTAAAAAATCCAATCTCGTGAGTCAAAACACAATAGCCATTACTCATGTCAATGGGCGTAAAGAGAGACAACTCAAGCGCCAAAACTAATAATTTAAGATACAAACTTTGCATTAAAAAAAGTAAAGGTTAGCAGGCTACAGAAAGAGAACAGCATTGTGACTTTCTCTTCCAGAAGACATACCCCATAAATAGGGGGGAAATATTAGACACACGTGAAAAAAAAAATCTATGGATCCATGATGAAGAAATGCATTTATCACGGCCACTCAACTACTACGCACAGCCCAATATATGAATCAGCCTTCAAGATTGACACTTTGGGTATGCGGGATATAGTATTAGACTAAAACCAAAAAATGTAAAAGCAAATATATGTATGTATGAAAAATGAATCACAACAAGAAAAGGGCCTTTAAGCCACTTACAAAAATGGTGAAAGAGAAGCTTTGAAAGAAACTAATAGTGATAATATGAAAAATCGAAACTGTCATTCGTGCATTTCAAAAATGTCAGCAGAAAAAGGGAAGACATATCCATCAAAACTTGCATGTATAGTACAGTTAGAGGAAGAGTGGCAGAGTCCCCTCAATTGAAGTGTGTGCCGATTAAAATTAACTAGAGAAACAGATAGGCGAAGGGGCGGGGGGAAAGTCATTTGAGGACACTTATGCTTTAAAGAAAACTGGTATAAATTAGCACCATTTGTTTCGGCACCATCAGGAGTATTGTTGAATTTAATACAACCAGAACAAATAATACTGGAAATTAACATATGGTTCGTTTTCGAGGAAAAAAGAAATAAATATTTCGCATACAAAGTAACATTGTTGGAAGAGGCAAGAGAAAAATGGTCATGCAAAATTTCAGGACAACTCCTAATAAACTTCTCTATAGGCTGGCAGGCCATATATAGGCAAAACTGGTGGGTTTCAAATATGTACCCCAGTGGCTGAACCCTGTTCTTGTTTAGCAAGAAGAAGGCGCCTGAATATGCAGCGCTTATACTCGAATGGTTTGCAATAGAACAAAAGGCTCAATTTCCCTCCTCAGCATAAATGTAAAATCTTTCTCTAGTTAAAGACATCATTTACTAATGTATAAAAAGCGCATAGTTCCACACAAAGAATAGACTTGCCACAAAACAATCAGTTACCTTACCACTATTTTCATATACATGCTTGGGCACGCGCTGCTCTTCGTTATCAACTGATCTCTCGCTTCTAACTTCTTTAAACTTCCTTTCTTTTTCCGTTCCACTTTCTCTGCTCTCCTTTCGCCCCGGTTCCTTATGCTTCCCCTCGCCCCTGCTGCTACTCTTCTTTACCTCTTCGCCCTCACCATACACTCCTACACTCTCATCCCTTCTCCTACTTTTCGAATCCCCCGATGTCTTTGACTTCTTGGAGCCTTCACCTCGTTCATCCTCACCGCCATTCCACCTATCCCCAACTCCGTCATTGCTGCTACGCTCCTTGCGCCGCTTCAATGAAGCATACTCGTCAGAATTCTCCCCATTTCCAAACCCATGCACATCCTTCGAATCCGGCTTCCTCTTCTCAAAAGAACTTGAATCCTTCGAAACCTTCGCAGCGCTCTCATCCTTACCTTTCCGATCCTTCAAGAACGAATCTTTGTCCGAATCCGAGTAGTCCCTCGTATCCCTCGAACTATGTTTGCTCGATTTATGCTTTGAACTCCGCGGCATCACGAAAGCAAACTCAAAACCCTATTCCGCGAATTCACAGGGCACGGAACCCTGGAATGAGGACAGCAAAGCCTAACACTAATACTTAGCAGAACCCGAGCGACAGAGCCCAAAAAAATCTGAAAACCCTAATTTCCTAAGCAATCCAGTTCTTAAATCCAAAAGAGGAAGCAAGCCTAACAGTGAGCATTCCAGATTGAGAGATCCTCACAAACAAAAAAGGAACAGTGACGTGAGACTCTGTACCGAAGATGAGTAAGCTTTTGAGGAGGCTGAGGCCGGGAAAGAAGTAGCCGGAAAGTGGATCGGTGGGAGGGATAAGTGGTTTGCGATATGAGATAGGGATTGAGTAAGAACAAAATTACGGGACAGTCCAATTGAAAATGTTGGTAATAAAAAGGTTCGTTAGGGACAAAATTGGAAGAGAATGTGACGTTGAAGAGCGCTGGAGATCAAAGAGGAGGGTATTGTGGGGTTTGGATGGTGAGACTCGGGGTGCGAGGGGATATTTGGATGTCGAGAGACAAGATTGTCCTCCACAGTTTGTGCTTATGGCGGTGATGTCCCTTGGGGTGTGCGGCTGCGTTTCCATGATCCTACCGTAAATTAGGTCAAGTTAATGAAACCAATCAGAATTGGACGCGTCATACGGAGGATTCAAAGATAAACCCCGAGAACCCGATCACTATTCCCTATATTTCTTTTGTTTCTTTTGGGGCTGAAATGTTTTTTCTACACATTTCACTCGATACATGTCAAAATAAATGGTTTTATCTTTTATCATATATTTAAGACTATATATCTTTTCTTACCTCTTCCTCTCTCTATATATATGTAAACAGAAATAAGATAATCGGCCAGGTTTAAGTGTTATTAAAACTAAAATTTTAAAAAATCTTGATCTAAATTTTAATTTTAAAAAAAATTAAAATAAATAATTATATTTGTCTAACAAAAATTTTAAACTAAATTATAATTTAAAACTATAATTTTAGATAAGCTACTAAGAATAGCTTATGAAATAGTAAAATAGTTTATGTATTAACTAATTACTATTTTATCTCTACTTTTTTAGACACTTTCTCTCTTCTCTTTTGTGTGTTGAGTATTTTTTCTCCGTGGCTTTCATCTTCTTCTCCTTAGCACTGTACAGTCGCCATCCTCTTCGGTCATCACTTTAGTCTATTGCCGTCAAAGAAGAGGAAGTAGCCGTGTGTCACAGAAAAAAAAATCACTAGTCGCCGAAAGGAGAGGAGGAAGACGTCGGATGAAAGAGAGGAGAAGATGAACAATTAAAAAAAATAAAAGAAAAAGATGGGGAGTAAACAGGCTGACTTTTTTTTTAATCTCGTACCCTTTATGATAATTTAATAATAATAAAAGTTATTTTGGTAACAAGCATATCTATCATAGAGGAGATTGACAAAAGTAGTCACTAACAGTAGTTTTTTGTTTGCGAGATCAATTTTACTGTCGTCATAAAACTTCATTTAGTAAACGATCTCATAAATTTATTGTAAGCGCTCTCAAAGTTTTAGAACTATATCCTATTCTTAGTAGGGGATCAGTGCCAAATTTACCTAAATTTTACTTTAAAAAAAACAGAAATAAACCAAAGATTATTTGTGGTGAATGCCTTTGACGAAAGACTCGTTTTGTACGAAATATCAGATGCCCCTCAACGCAAGTTTTAAGTCCAGAATCCAAGTCTTAAGAATGAGCGACGTACAAAGTTCATGGAGCAGGTCACGGGGGTGAGCACAGAGTTAATATCTTTCGTGCGATTAGATATTTAAATTTACTAATTAATTAATACTAATAATACCGATAAGCACGCAGCAGATAAGGCACAGGGAACATCCTTTATTTCATAAGAACACTTAAAAGGAGAATTAACACAGCTATTCCACTTATATAATATGAACATCATACAATCTTTTTCTTCTTCTCTCTTTTATTCAACAAACCTATGTACATGCCTAGAAGGTAATTTCCGTCTACAGAAAAGGTTATTACAATATACGAGAGTTCAACTACACTACCCCATTCGAGTTCAAGCTAAGTCTGCCTTATTTAACTTTTAGCATTAATTGTTCAGAGTTTTAGAATCCCACCAAGTTCTTCCCTACACAGCTTGATCAGATATGATTACTCATTCCCTACTTCCTTTCAAGCTAGCATTGCCTCCTGGCGTCAAATTCTTCAGTCTTGGCAAATCTTCCACGGATTCTTGGTTGGCTGTCAGCAAGAGCCTTCCTGCAAGCATACTGAAATCAAACCCAAATTGTCACTTCACTTCACCATCTACATATATCCGTAATTAAGCACTTTGACTGCTCAAGTGAAATACTCAGCCATAGTAATTATCATCTCACCTTGATTTTCCGGCCGAAATTTCTCCTCGTCTTCTTACTCCTGTATCTGGAGAGCTTTTCTCGGCGTTGCTCGCTGGTACAGTTACTGATAGGAAAGGAACTCTCTAAGGGAGATTGGATAGCGTGCATATTACCACTACCAAGAGCCTGTCAAACACAGTGCATCAATAATCCAGTCCCACTTCAATAAAATGGCAGAAAATCTGTGCATTTCTTAGTCCACTCTATGACTTAATGATCAAGTAAATTAATGGCTCATCCATTCTCTTGAAAGAATTTTCTGTATTTCGGAAGCATCCAGGAATTTCTGATCACTTAGACAGGTATTGAAGTTGCAAGGCATTAGATACTAATAGATATTGACCCAAGGAAAGAAATTACTGGAGTATATGTTGTGTCACCAGAAAAAAAACAGACTTAAACCAGAACAATTTTTAAGCAGATCAGGTGAAGATTTCCTTCCTTATTGAGCTCAGTTGGTCCCAAAGTCTTTCTCCATTGAGCAAGGGGAAGAAAAATGGATATTATTCCTTCATAATTTAGTTATTATTCTTCATTATAACGTTAATTATCACCTAACAAAACTGAAAACTTGTTTTATCCCTCTAACCATGTCAGGGAAAGGAGAGCTGAACTGTCAAAGCTACAGGGTAGTTGTCTGTCTTACATGTTCTGAATAGAAAATTTCCCCTTAACTATTCTTCTTTTCCCTTCATCTGGCGAGAAGAACTTCTTACCACTTCTAACACGCTGCTTAATTTCATAAGAATGCCATTCAATACAATTAAAAGTTTTAAGATACAGAATGCATGAATCAGTCAAGTCTCACCTTTATATCTCCTTCACTAAATGCCCTCCGCATGCCATAATCTGCACAGAAATTAATTCCTGGGAAATCAATAAAAGCAGGCTTCATTGAAGTTCCTTGCATCCACTCCATTGAGCTCAAACATCCTGAACTCACACTTTTTGGTAATGGCAAGCCAGGAAATGGTTTACTTTCTTGAGTTTGGTTTTCATCTGTATTCAGAGCAGGAACCCTGATTTCCAGAATATCAGATAGTGGTGACTCAATCGCTTCCTTTTCCAGCATGTCTTTTTTGCATTCATAGAAAACTTCGCTCAGGAGTTGTTCATGTTGAAGGGAGTCTGAGGGTTTTAGTCCCTGTGAGGAGACAACGTCTTCCCCACAAGATATCATTGAAATGGCTGCCGTCATGGGATCCAAGTCCATGACTGGTTCTTCAAATATAGGTTCAGGAGCTTTGAACAGGTCTCCTTCTGCTGCTAAATCAAAATACTCCGACATGGCAGAAGACTGAACAAGGTCACTCTGCATTACACAAAATAAAGGTCATGCTTCACCAGAAAAAATAGTAAGGAAAGGCATTCTATTGGAAATGACTTTAACTTCAACTCTGGGGAAGAACACGGATTTAATTTTCTTTAACAATTACTCAAAAAGATATGATTTTGTTTACGTGAATGGTTAGCCATTTGAGAGAAAATGAACGTCTTCATCAAAATTTCTTAACTGGGAAGTGTCTTCCCTGACCACAAAGGCACGATATCCCTCACTTAAAAAAGCCAAAACACAAAGCCATTTCATGTAGAAACGACCAACTTTAACAGTGAGCAGAAATGTGAGTGATAATGCATGATTTCCTCATTTCTACTACCATATGTGGTGCCCGACAGAACCCAGAAGAAATGATTAAGTTGAGCATTAACCACCCCTCTTTCCTCTAACCTCTTTTTCTTACAATAAAGAAAAAGTGATCCTCTTTAATCTCCCTCAGTGCGGCCCAAATAAAAGGCGAACCCACTGAGAGTTCACACCAGAAATTAAAAAAAAAACAAAAAAAAATGGAAGAAAGACTATAGAGCACGGCACTATCACAACGAGAATTCTTTTCTGCTTACACTCTAAACATCTTTCCTTTTCTCACGCTTTTCCAGATCCAGCACACAAAGCCAACTCCAGCTGTTTCCAGTCGCGCTATGAGAGAACATTCAGAAGGAGGGGTGAACATTGAACAAGAAGATTAATGAATAAACAGAGATTACACACGAAATCAATTCCACAATTCAATTCTGTTGTCTTTCACTTCTTCGACATCATCATCAATCGGTAAGAAACTAAAGATTAAAGGTCTGGGAGATTAAGCACGAACTCAAAGGTGTCGCCGAAAAAGCAGTCTAATGCTAAAATAAAACAGAGGACGGAAAAGGAAGGTACCATTGGAGAATTGGGCTTATGGGTTTGACAGTACTCATCGAGTTGGTGAAGCTCTTGAGATGAATTCTGGAAATACGGGAACAAAAGACCAGTGTCCGCATACATTTCTCCAAGTAAGAGAGAGTGTCAGGAAACCGAAAACTTCAATGAGATTGAGGGAGGAGGCGAAAGAGTGATGAGCTCACGAGAAGAGCAGAGGAAGAGAGAATAGAAGCAACGTAGCACACTAATACTGAAAATATAGAGAAGCAAAAAGCTAAAGAGGGAGAGGGAGGGAGATTGTGATGTAGCGAGCGTTTGTCTGTTAGCTTGTTTGGTTGGTTATGAGATTAAGATAAATTAGGAGCGAGCAGGGTAATAGAGTTTATATATAAAGAGGAATATAAATAAGTGAGGAGCGAATAGGCATGCCGATTAAATAGAAGTAGTGAAACGAGGCTCTGTTGGAGGAATGGACTTGGCCGAAAAAGAGTAGGAAGAGGAGGCTGGAGAAGATGATGTAAGAATGTTAATGAATAAGGACAAAGATAGAAAAGAACACGGTCGTATTATAATGCAGTGTCACCCCACAACTCCCCCTGTTGTCACGGTCATCCAGAGGAGGAACTTTTTCAATGGACAATGAAGTGATTATTTTGTATTATTGTATTTGCAAATTGCGAATTGAGGCAAAAGGTGAAATGCACCCGGCCAATATCTGTGGACATGTTGGTGGGCTCCACGCTGATCATCACTCATTGGTACGCACTTCGGAGCCTTTGTCAATTCCCACGCGCATACCTGGCGCTTCCTTCCTTTGCCTTATTATTCGTCTTCCTAAGTGCACTAGTCTTTCTTCCTATTTTTAATGGCAAGTAAAGATTCCATTAATGTCTCCCCTTTTCTTTTCTTTCTTATTTTTTCCATCCCTTTCCTTGCTTTATTCTGAAATTTGATATTTTGTAGGAATTTGTGCCTTGAAATTAAAATATTTATGACCTTACGGAGAAGTACTGATATCCAAGTCACGTTCTGATTTGTTTTGCCTTCATGTATTATTGTTTCTTCAGGCGTAATTGCTGTTTCGTGCTGTGTTTAGGGCATTGCTGAGTCAATTTTTGTGTTTCCATTCCCAGAATATGTCAACTAAACTTCACAAGATTAAGCAACAAAGCACACAGCGCTTTAGCCTTTAGGAGGTAATGAAAAGAACATGTAGGCTAAAATTTAAGGTGGTACGCACAGAGAGTTGTCCCGATATATTTGTAAGCATGTTAACCACTTAATTAACAAAACCAGGTTCCCATCGGAAGCATTAATTGAGTAATGGATCTGATTTTCTTCTGAGAAGCACCCATGACGTTAATTTGCCAGCAGCATGGGCTCTAGTGCTCAGGATTTCAATTGTTTAGTTTACTCAGCACGTAACGTGAGCTGTGTGATGGGCCCTCCACTTCTCGTTGTTCACTTTGATTTTTCATCCTCAAATTTGCCACTTTGCTATATATTCATTATTTTTCTCCCTAGGCTGTTGTTCCACCTGGCGTTCAAATACCCATTCACGAGGCATTGACACGTAAATATGCATGCATTCATTCCTTCCTTCCTTCTTAATTGTCGAGGCAATCATTAACTGATCGATAACAATCGACTGAAGTTCATTAGTAATTTAAAATCGCACGTACGTACGTGCGTGTGTTTTGTGAACGAGGAGTTAATTGCTTCCAGAAAAGCATGCTTGTGAGCTTAATCATCTCTTTGGAATATAGGTTTAACATTCAAGCAGTGTCCAGTGTTCATTATATACTGAGCAGAAGCTTGCCGACAATATATAATAGAGATTATACTTGGGGGCAGTTACAAAAGACGTAGTCCTTTTCACACGTGTGATGAGATAAGATGTTCGTGCTTGTGCTCTCAAAAGCGGTTAAATTCGTTGCTTTGCAGCTGGTTTTTTTATTATAAAGACGTCGTCAGAGGTATACGTACCTATATTTTGTTTGTTTAAAAGACTATACATAGAGGGATTAATATTTGCCTTCAGAACTTCATTAATAATCGTGATATAGGCCGCGGACGTTAGATTAAAATTGAACGAATGATAGGTGCATCATCCAAATTAATTAATTAATTCTTATTGCAATGGAGGGAAACAAGCAAAGAAAGGAAAACGATGGAGTAGTGGGTTCAATATGATTAGCTGGAGAATGAATTTAGAAGGACAGATTCTGTGTTCCAATTTGGCCTCAAATTATTCTAATTCCCTTTCGATGTGGTGACCCCTGTAGTTTATAAGCTTATAATTGTTGTCATTTTCTAGAACTGGTCATGAAAGCAAAAGCATAAAGAATAAGTCGTAGCTGTTACGTAAATGGGAAATACTCACGCGTAATTGTTCTTTGCTCACCTGGATCGAGTTTGGGCAGAAATGTTCGATTCTGCAATTCCTCTATCAGTAACAAAAAGAGGCCGCCGGTAACCAAAAATTTAAAAAAAAAAAACTAGAGAATTAAAGAATGTCAACCCATCCTCATTTTTTTTGTTGACATTGTTAAAGTGGACCAAATTTCATATTATTGTAAAATGACGAGTTGTGAATGCTGACTTAACGTATCAGGCAAAAAAAGGCATATAACATCAGTTTAAAATTGATTTCGCGTTCTTAATCATATGACTTAACCAGAATTAACATTTAAAAAGGAGGGAAGGAAGCCGATCGTGTCATTTTCAAACACGCAAGTTAACGATAAAACATCAAAGTCAAAATAGCTTTTAAAATTGACATTTATAGAGCCCGGGAAGAATATGGAGATGGGCTGTAAAGTAAACTTGGGAGGAATTTCAACCAGGCCTGTTGTTGAAAAGGGCAAAAGACGTGAATATGCTCTGTACTTGTAATTTTTCGAAAATGCTGGCGAGTGGTGAGGAATTTTCACTTCAAGTCATCGGGACGGAAACAGACAAGACACTACTATAACCTTAAGTTCCCACATGAGGAAAGAAAGGGAAATTTTGTGGAAAAGGCGAGAGGGGGTCGGAACTCTCTGGGAACCTACTCAAAAGCCTCATAAAGTACAGGTACTTGCGGAGAACAAAGTTGATGATGAGGAAGCTGTCTATTTCCTGGCGAACACTTTGGGGATTGATCCAATGGCGTCGCTCCATGTGGCGGCTTCCACATCGCACCAGTTGGAAGCTCCATATGTGTTGTGTGAGCAGGCAAAGAATGAACACGCCCGCATCATGTCCCTGTTTGGTTCTCCACTCTTGTTTCCCACTCACTTCACTCCGCAACGTGCTTTCATTTCTTTTTTGGCTGCTAGTGTTGCGGAATCTGCTTCAGAAATTATTTGATGGATGAATAAACTTGGGCGATGAACGCGAACGCGAACCGTCATTTTAACT
The DNA here is from genome assembly GCA_037074615.1 of Leucaena leucocephala. Taxonomy (NCBI): domain Eukaryota; kingdom Viridiplantae; phylum Streptophyta; class Magnoliopsida; order Fabales; family Fabaceae; genus Leucaena; species Leucaena leucocephala. The sequence goes on along the minus strand of CM073517.1, from coordinate 1,111,806 downwards.
AGACATTGCTTGTTGACACGAGGAAAAGGGCTCATTTAGGAGTGTTGATTACTTAATAAACAAGATGGGGGTGAATTTGGCGTTTCCCTTTTCATTAATTCTGGGCATCCGACTAATTAATTAGCTCAGAAATCAGATTTAGCTTCTCCAGTGACGCATTTTCCATCGATTGTGTCGTGCGTGGGAATTAAACTCGAGGAATTGAAGGGGAACTTGTTTTTGTCTGTGGTGGCGCATTTAATGTTAACAGGGAGAGAATTAAAAGACGGAATCAAACAAAATGAAAGGAACAAATGGTCCTGAGGTGGGATTGATGGAGGGGCAGGAACGAGTGAGTTTTGTCGAATTCGGAGATGGGTGATTTGAGGGCTGTGGATTTTCCAGTTGTCTAGAAAAGAGAGAGTGTTGGATGGGGATTGGGGTTGGAGTGTGGAGAAATTAGAAAAGTGGGGGTGAAAAGAGAAAAGGGAGAAATAAAAGGCGGGGTTGCCAAAAACAGCTGTGGGGAGGCGAATTTGGAAGGGCATGGGGGGAGTTTGGCTGGAAGTGGAATTATATTGGGAAATGGGACCCAGGAAATGGGACGTCACTTTTTGGATTCTTATGCGGCTATTGTATTGCCCTCTCGTGATTGGACCCTCCCCACCCATCTCTCCCAATTGACATTTCTTCTTCAACAATTTTGTACTATAGTGTTATCAGAGTTACTTTCTATGCAAATGATAGGTTTCTATTTCACCTGTAATTTTAATTTGTTAGTAACTATTCTTTTAAATATAAAAGAGATTGGCACTTCTCAGTTTCCCAAAATTATACAAACTTGCCACACATATTCGTGGACAGACCTCAAACAAATAATAATAATAATAATAGCGGGGGTCTAACGTTTGTGGGTGGGAGGGTTTGCATCTTGCACGTATACTCATCAGTGGCGTAAGCGAATTTACGAGAGGAGTAAGTTTCATCTTTCAGCATACGGGCACTCATCCGCCTCTGTTGAGAGCATTGGTGTTAACAACTGTTAAGAGAAATGTGAATGAGAACAAGACAAGAACTCTGAGGAAACTAAAAGCGGTGGGAAGTGAAAGTGGCGAGGAGGGTTTTGAACGCGAGAAGCTAATATCAGCAAATTGGTGGCAGTGTCATTAATATGTATATGAAGTGACAAAGTCCACTTGAGAGCTCCCACAATATGCCAAGCCTTATTATTTCACTACACACAACATGCCATGCCAATACCACCACCATTTGTCCATCCTCGCACATCTCTTGAATTATGCTTCCATGTGGAAGCCAATTCCATTCCATGGGAGGGAGCATGGGATTTTCAGATTTATATATGGGCATTAATGCCCAAATGACGATTATGCCTCCATTAACAATTTGTTAAGACCATCCCACCCCTGCCATTTTAGAACAAAAAAGACACGATCCTACTCCTTCCCATTACTTTCCTCACCTCCTCTGATGACCCAGGTGAATGACGGTGACAGTGGCCTCCTCCAGCAACGACAACGGCTGCAACCTTGACGGGCACGACGGCATTATTAAGTTCTTCCATGATCGTGCTAGTTCCGACGAACTGCTATATATTTATATCCCTATAAATTAATAACCCTTCCGTGCAACTAAAATTTTGGAATTATAAATGAAGGTGGGGTTTTTTTTTCTCTACTTTTACATGCTGCAATGACGGCATAATATAATAATAACATACTCCAAAGCCACTAATTTTGATATATAATATTATTATATTGGCATTGATTGATAGAGCAATTCATGATCTCAATCGAAAATCTGTAGAAAGTTAACAAGTGTCAAGAGTGGGGCAGATGTTTGCTGAAGGAGTTCCTTGCTGCGCTATTGGCTTAGTTTCCACTTTCCCACTCTCCCAATCATCGCCTATTTTTTTTATGGCCTCGCCTAAGGAAATTCATCGCTTTCATTCTCTCGATTTTTACATTATTTCTTTCCGGAACATTTGGCTAATTGGCTGAACGCGACTTCCATTATTTCCGTCCCCTTTTAAATCATCACACTCAACCAGAAAAACCGAATGCTGTTATTTTTCATAATCAATAATGAATTCCACGGGGAAAAAGAGTCCCCAGGTAAACCCCGCCCCCCGAATGAAGACGCGGTGATAATTAAATTTTGGTCAAAACGGAGAAAGTTGAGTATGGAAAATAATCTAAACTATACACGGGTCATAGTAAATGTGAATGGCAGTATAGTGAGATTATACAGGAACTTCTATATGTGAAAGAGTTCGTTACTTGATATATTTCCTTTTTCTTGGTCGATTGTCAAGGTAATAAAGCTGCAGACCTTCTAGCAGCTCAAGCGTGTAAGGGAATGTGCCATAGTGATTGGTTAATGGCACCAACATTTCCTATGTCTGCTATCTTAGAGGACGACTCTTTAGAACAGAGGTCAAAGAGGTTCAAAGTAAAAGGTATCATCATGGATGATGGTCTCAGTTTTGAGGATTCTGGAAAGGATAAAAGTGGTATTGGCTGATTTCTCTTGTTTGCTTATTACTGTTATGATACGTTATTTTGTCGTTTGTGTGTTTTTTTTTACTATTTCTTTGTTTTGCTGTTGTTGTTTGTTTCTTTCTTTTTCTGGTGAGTGTTTTTGTGTGTTAGTTTGTACTGGTAGGGTTTTTCAAGTGCTTTTCTTTGGCTTTGGCTATTAGCGTGGGTATTATTTTTTTTCCTGGTATGAATAAAATTGAGTTGTTTTGGGCAAAAAAGAAAAGAAAAGAAAAGAAACACGGGTCATATTATTCAATTCACTAAAGTATGATATAAATTATTAATTATATGCCGCAATTTACGTGTAAAGAACAGACCTTGGCAACAACTGAAGCCCTCGAAGTGATCGGACTCGTTCGGTAAATTCCTGCAAATATTTTTATATTATAAATAAATTCAAATACATAATTTCTCATTATACTACCAGCTGAACAGTAATTATTTCCTTTTTATTATTCTGATAAGAAAATAAAAAATTTGAGTTTAAAAGATTGCTTCATCTATTATTCATTTATTCCATTTATATTCGACATATTTTTTTAAAAAATAAAGCATCTCATGAAACCCGAAAAAGGGAATCTATATATGTTATAATCCTCCCCCGGAAAAGGACAAGTTTATAGGACAGTGTACTGCGACAAATGCTGAGGAACGCAGGACTTGGAGCAACTTTGTAATGGGAATTTTGGGAACTCATCATCACTAATGTTCTTAGGGAAGCTAATGAGGTGGCTGCCTCTCTAGCTAATGAAACCGCTCCAGTTAGGCCTTTGATAAATTGGGGTATCAATCCAACTTCAGACCTGGGCTCTCATTTGAGTCCCAACACAAGTCCCCTCATCACGAAGCAGAAGCAGCCTTGGAGTGAAGAGTGAATGCACCAAAATTCATTCTTCCCATGTCCATTATCATATACCAGTATTTCGCATTTTGGAACTGCTGAACAATCAATCATATAGTAAACGTGGTTTTTTTGTTTGTAGCACGTGCAAGTCAAAAGAGAATTTTAATTTCCTTTTCAAAATATACTTAGCGTGCCTAAGTATATCCTAAATGTTAGCCCAAACAGCATAGAGAAGCAACAACTGGACAAAATAAGCCTAAAGTAAATCCATTAAAAAGGCCCCGTTTGATATTAGCCCTCTAAACATAAAAAAAATTATTATTAACACAAAGTTTCAACTCCCTCAACCCAAAAGAGCATCTGCACGCAATACAGAAGACATCAACCCAGGGAACACAAAACAGAAGCCAGCATGCGACACCAGACCATAAAAGCACGCCAAGAGCAATACGACACACTATGAAATTTTAGCCCTTGAGAAGTCCATCTCCGGATGCTGCAAGATATCACAAGCAAGCATTAGTAAAGGATCAATTCGGTATGAAGCATATGGGTTGAGTCACTAAAAATCAGGTGCTCACCTCCGCCATAAATTTCTTTAAAACTTCCTGTTTTTGGAGCTCGTCGCTGGTAGGGAGGCCCATAGACTTCTGCCTCTGATCAAACTGTACAATAGTACAAGAGAATTATTGATTAATAAACCAACAAACTCCAAAATCTGTATATCAAATGGCACACAAAAGCTCAACCCTTACAACATTGTAAGGCTTATACGTGCCAGGTCCTATAACATCAAAAAAGCATACTGAACAACAGATATGACATTTTTTTAGATATTACTTCAGTAGATGGATTCACTTGTTTACACCATGCGCAATTATTTTAAGCGGCACTAGATGAACCAAACTGAGTTAGCAACAAAAATTAAAGATTAAAATTACAAATCAATTAAATCAACAATCACTTACCATCATCTTTTCAACAGTCTGTCGCGTCTCGGGATCGAGGTCAGACAATTTGCTGTTTTCAGGTTCCACTTTTTGTGTGTCAATTTCAGGGTCACCTTTTATCAGAGACTTCCACCAGTTCATTTGGTCATGCTTAGTCAAAAGTATAGAAATTGAATTTTGGTCCTCTGCAAAATCAAGTTTATACATGACTTAGTAGTTAACAAGTCCTGAACAATAAATCACAAAGGCATGCCACACCATAAACTGCTTGCAACAACCCCGGTTCCTATATGTATGGATACAATGCATGTGTTTGGTCTTTCACGCCTTTGTTTCAATACTGGCCGCTAATATGTTTGTACTATGAAAACTTGAAAATGTTTATGCATGGATAATTAGTCATTTACCTATGCTCCAATAGCAATCATCAGGCTTGACAGCGCTATGTAGCTCCCCCTGCAAATAAACAAACCAAGCCTAGTCAAATCATTCAGATTAAAAAAAGTTGAAAAAAATCAACCAAAAGCCGTGTAATTAACATGTTATACCCAAGAAAGCATTTTCATTTGACAATCAACTAAAGAAATCTAGTCACAAACTTACATCAATAATTGGAGGCTGACCCCTGAGTCCAACTTTAAGGTGGTTCTTCTTTATCTCACAGGTAACAAACCTTGATTTGGTTCCATTTGGCACAGGAACAATTACATTGACCTCCTGGAGGGTCTGAGTCCAAGAATATTTCTCCAGATCCAAGCCATTACCTTTGTTAGGAACTGAAAAGATATAAAAACATGAGGGAAACTTCAATGCTTCAAGAAGCATTTAAATTCTTAATCAAAGTCAACAGAGATATAGAAGAGATAATTCATCTGAGTAGTCATCATCATAGCAAGGAACCGCAAACTATATGGAGAGGACAGGAAGTAAAATTGCAAATGGCTCTCACTGCTTACTCAAATTTGCTCAGGAACTCCATAAGTCATGAATTGAAAGCATAAAAAGGACAACTTAATGTAAATGAACCTGAGAAAACTATCAAAACATATAATTCCTCAACGGCAAAAAACAAGCATCTCACATGGGAACTAGTGGCGCAATGAATCGTTTTTCTTCCAGAGGCTATTCTAACCACTTATCACTAAACAGCTCACAGGTTCGTCGCAGCCCCTTTCCCGTTCCCACAAACTCAAGACATGAATATAAAGACCAAACAAAATTGATTGTGATGTCACCCACAAAACAACGGAAGAAACACCTTGGGGACCAGTTCATCGGCAAAATGAAAAGTGCGAAAAATAAATTCAGAATTCCATGCCCGGCATTTACAAAATCAAGATACCTAAGCATCATCTAATCCATGCATATATTCAATCCGGCATCGAATTAAATGACAGATATACATTCCTAGGGCAAGTCTCGCATCTACAAACGGAATGTTTTAATCGTTACCTCTAAAGCAACTTTCCTCCTTCTTATCCTCACGTTTTTCATCCTCCTCTTGCTTTGCTTCAACCTTCTCTTCCTTCAATCTTTTCTCAGCTTTCAGCCTCTCCTCGGAGGCTCTCTGCTCCTCTCTCTTCTTCTTCTTCTTCTTCTCTTTTGCAGCTCGCACTAGTGATGCGATCTCCTTTTCAGCAGTCTCGTTCCCAAGAAATTCACTTTCTTGCGCGATGTAGTCAAAGACCTTCTCCAGAAAATCTATTGGATTCGACCGATCAAATTTAGCGCTAAAGGTCGAGGGTTGGGAAAACGAAAACGAAGGGGATGATTTGGCCTGAGACTCATCCTTCTCTTCCTCATGGAAATCAGAGATTATCGCCATGGCTGAATCAGTTAGATTTTGCTCACTCAACTTCGGAGTAGGGTTTAAGGTTTGCCACTTTCGCACGGATGGCTGTGCTTTAAATAGAACGAGGGATGACGTGGAAAATTCCAGGATCTAATAAAAAACTCAAAATGTTTGGCCAAAAAACAAAAAGGGCTCCGTGTGTTGAAGGAGACTGATCAGCTGTTGCTCATGGCATGTCGGCCTCAAACGTGCATGATTGAGTCACCAGGTCTTACTTGCTATGTAAGTATTGTTAAGTGACGGCCTTTTCGAGTTAGTTACTATTTCATCTGTGAGCCTTGTGTTCCGTCTTTATATATAGTTTATGAAAAATAAAGAACCTCGTGTGTTCACAACAAGGTTCTTGAATTTTGTGTCAAGGTCGATCTTAATCATTTTTTCAAGTGTTTATTAATTAAACGTCGGATCATTTTTATTTTACCCTTGGTAATTTTAATTTCTTGGGTCCGGCATACGTAAAATTCAAGTAGATCTGGATCACTAGTAAAAGCTGATATTTGTTTGGATTATTTGAGCGGCCATCATTAATAATTTCCATCTTTTATTTGTAAATCAAAGTGGGAAGAATTTTTTCGCGCCACGTCAAATCCTTGCTTCTGGATTCTAATAAACAGCATCCCATTTTTCGAGTAGTATATATATATATATATAAAACAATCTGTTCGACATTAAGTAACCGTAAGCCTTATAATGATAATCAGGGAAAACCAGAAAGTAATATAGGTGGCCCCGGAGTGATGCAAAACCAGGACATTGGGTGGGTGGTACGGAATGAACCCGGACTTGAGTGCCGGAAATAGTAAAAGGAGACAAAATGGGAGAGCGCGTGGCAGAGCCAGAGAAGGCCTGCCATGGTAATTGATAACAAGAGCAACAACAAATTGAATATATGATCCATTTAAATAGGCTTTTAAAAAGAATTTATTAAAAAAATTTATACAATTTTTAAAAAAATATTTTTAGATAAAAACTTATAAAAATAATTATTTTAAATAAATAAATGTTGAATAATTATTATTAAAAAAATTTGTTATTGATAAATTAATAGAAATAAAAGCTATAATTTTATAAAAAAAATATTTTTTATTTTTTATTGTCTCCGAGTGAAGAAATAAGCACACAGGACAAAGCACAGCATGAAAGAAAAAAGATGACTGTTGGTGGTGTGGAGATGCCAGAGTGACAGACTTCTTCCCTTTTTCGGATCTCACGGTTGCTGCTATCTTCAGGTGTAGAGATGCCAACAGCGAGAGACAACAGAGAAGAATAAATCATAGAAAAGAGGGTCTTCGTTGTGACTGAGAAGATAAATAAGAGGGAGCAAAGATATAGTGAAAATAAATAAACATAAAATAATAATTAAGTAATCTATAAACTCTTTTATTATTTTAAAAATTATTTCACTAACTTATCTACAGTTATAATTTAATCTACATTTTTTTTAGATAAATATAACTGTTTATTTTTAAGTTATAAACCTTTTTTAACCTTAAGTTTTAAAGCAATCCAAAGGCACATAATTTCGTCCGTGTATCTCAACGGTTCAATACTTGAATGAATACATCTTCCCGCAGGTGGCTCTGAAGCTGTTTTGGTGACTCGGGTGTTCTTGACGTTGGTGAGTGAATCCAGCTAGAAAACTGTGCGTGCATTTAAATCACTTCCCCCATAAAAAGGCCTAAGTATATTCTCTCTTTTTCGGATATTTTAAAGGGTGTCGACTATTGTAGCAGCAAATGAGAAGTTTCTGTGCGGATGTGTTGTGATCTTTTATATCAGATGTGTCGCCAAATACTACCCTCCTGCAATCGTATTCCATACCGATAAAAGGAGCTTCTGGGTGGCACTGACCCTTTTCAAACTTGTTTCATGTCACCGTCGCCCTCTTCTCCCTTTTCGCTGCAGCTTAATGACGTCGTAATTTTAAAAACAGCAAAAAGATGCACAGTGATGATTTGTTACAATTATACTACAATTCTGTTGTTCCTTCTGGCTATTTATTTAATTTGTCTTCATCCTAAAACAACGAAGAAAGTCCATTGAAGAGAGAATCTTACCCAATAATACAAAGATGGGCCCAGGGGAAGCATTGGACTGGGGACGAACGGAAATAGAATGGGCAGAGAATGATAATGTATAATGGGTCAAATTGTCGTTTTATATTGAGGAGATGAACCCATCACAGGTTCAACTAACAAAAGTGAAAAAAAAATTTCGTTCTGTTTAATATCTGGGAAGTACTATTTTATTATGGTTATAATCGCGGTATTTAAGGAAACATTTTAACTCCTAAATACCTAAATTTATATATTAGAGTAATTGACGGCTCGCTCTGCCCGATACTAAAAACCCTTAGAAATAAGGGAGATTCTGTCTTACCCATCTCCTTTCTAAAAATTTTGTAACGAACAAAATATTGAGGAGATGAAAATGCATGACGTACGTGGGCATCACTTAATTGCAAGAGGAGGAGGAGACTGATAACGATGATAACAATAATAGAAAATGAATTTAATGAAAGTAACTAGTCCCTTCAAATATAACCAATCAATGTGCCTGCTTATATTTCGTGCGAGAGTGTTGGGACATAGTTCACCAAAACCTGAGTTTAAAAACGAATAAGCTAGCTAAGAGAGGGCAAACAGGGACAAAATAAAAACTAATTATTGGTGGTCAAGATTACAAGACAATAAGACGTATAGACTCAGGCCTCTGGATCTCAATCTGTGTAAACTGTTGCGTGTATCACGGTGTCCTGTTGGATGATTGATTGTCATTTAATTTAGCATAAAGTGTATACAGCGCACCAAAATTAATTTTTAAAAAATAATTAATATCCTAAAATATTTAAAAGTATAATCAATACTCTAAATTAATTTTAAAAGTATAATTAGTATTTTAAAATATTTAAAAATATAATTAGTATCTTAAACTAATTTTAAAGAGACAATCAACACCTTAAAATATTTAAATTAATATAATTTTCGTTCTCGTTAATAAAAATAATAAATTTCGTTTGATATATGTCATATAAATCTTTTATTTTAACATATTATTATTTATAAAGCTATATGTGTAATAATATTTTAATAAATTATATTTAATGAACTATAAAATTTATCAATTTTCGTATATGAATTATATATAATATCAATTTTAACATTTATCTAGTACTCTGGTTTAAGTAATATGACACATATGATTTTAAAAATAATAACGTGTCAAAATAAAAAACTCATGTAATATAGATTAGATAGAAATTTATATTTCTTACAGTAAAATTATAGAGTTGTATCAATTTAAGTATTTTATAGTGCTATTTATATATTTAAAATTAATTTAAAGTATTAATTATATCTTAAATATTTTAAAGTGATAATTATTTTTTTAAATTAATTTATAATATTAAAGTATTTTTACCCTTTAATTTATACGCAGTTGCTCCTTGTTGGTTTATGATATCCAATGGCAGGGTGGCGTGCGCTTCAACTACGATGATGGATAACACTTCTCAATCCAATTATCTCCTTCATTACAACCCATAAGTAATCAAGGAGGTTGCTCTGGCCTCATCTGAATAAATAGCAACAATTTCGGCAAATTGATAACCACTTTAATGTGATAAGTGGATCCAAGCGGGAGAAAATGCGTGCGAGCTTATTATATTCGTCGTTAATGGATAATGAGTTCCTAGGCTCCAGCCAGCTGCTCCAAAAGATTCTCCCCCAATATTCTTCACCCCCTAGGATAGAAAAACACTAGCTAGAACTTAGAAGAAGGATGACCATAGTTATTTACTAACTATAGCGTGGTCAAAACAATCAACTACAGTGTGCGTACCAGAAAGAGATGACCACCGAATAAGAAGCTGCCGTGTGGAGTTTGTGTGGTTTCTTCCTTATTTCTATACCCACCTCCCACTAACGCTTGTCGGTGGAATTTCTCTGCGGGTCCCACACCCACCCTCCTCTAATTAAATCCTTTGTCAACTTTTATATTATCTGCATCGGTGAACATGTAGCACATATTTACAAGTTTTAAAATTTATTTCATCATAATGAGTTCAACCCAACTAGCGCTCAACGACAAAGACACGACGTTCCTTATATTCCTTTCAATTGAGCCGAAGATAAAGTAAAAATAAAATTTGAGAATGTCAAAATAAATAATGCATGTGCGGACCGTGAAATCTGGGGACAGTTCGTTAGCCTTCTCTTTACCAATCTACACTCCCCCTTTTCCCCATCCACTAAATTGTAGGACCTACTTAATTTAATAGTTTGTTAATATTTTTTAATACACTAACGAGTGTATAATATAATTTTATTTTAAAAAATTAAATTTAATAATAATAATTAATTTAATTCTTTATTTATTTTAAAAAATAATTAATTCTTAAATTAAGGGGTGAAAGATAGTAAAACCAATTTCTCCACCGTTAAAACCAAAAACTTAAGAATAGGAGAAACAGAACAGAAAACAAGGTCAATGAATCATTGACAGCACACCAATTTTGACGCCGCTAACATAGGTGATACTGTGATAGCTAAATAGCATGTGTGTGTGTTTTTTTGTTGGTCAGGAAAAAGAGCCAACTGTGGGAGAGAGAGTTAAATACTGACGAGGCTACAAATCATAAAGTCAAGGCCGAAAAAACCCTTGGAAGCGTCATAAATACGAGTGTGGGGCACTGACCTTTCTTTTTTCTTTTTATAAATTAAAAAAAAAAAATTAAGTTCACCTATAATCTAAAGATAAAACGAAATATCACTTTTACCTAAAAATATTAATATTAGATAAAATAAGTCGTCTATTATTTTTAGGCGTAAACTTAAATACTTAAAAGTTAAAATATTTCTTTAAATATTATAATTAAAATTATAATAAAATAATATTCTCTAAAAATTAAATATATAATTATATGTCTCATCGTTTTACTTAGACGTGGGCTGTGAGCTTTCTAATTTCTACGGGGATCGCCTAGATTACGAACTTCATGGATTTCCTGATGGTCTACTTTTGGTCCAATCACTTTTTTTTTTTGTAAATATAATTCTTTCTCTAATCTCTCGTTAAAGAACCGAGAGTGGGTTCGGTATGAAGATTAAATTGCATTTTCATTATTTATATTTAGTACGGAAAGTTGTTCGAATTCTCATAGCTTAGTGATGAACTTTTATTATACGTGGGTGGATCCACAGTAGTGTCCTCTTCTGATTGGCTATAATATCGCTTTATCACAGTTATTAATTTAAGACGCTAGTATATATGTATATACAACTTTTAAGAAAATAAATTAGGCTCATTTATAATCTAGAGGCTCTCTAACTCATGATCAATGGGACCGTCCTAATTATGGATCTGTATACACCCTATTAATTTTGACCTTAGAAATACTCTTAATTCACTTAGCTATAGAGATATCTTTTCAAGTGCCATAGTGCTTTCAATAATAGAGTATATAACCCTTCAACCGTTGAATCCATGAAATATAAGTATATGTAAATATAATAAGGTCATGCGCATTCTTGCAATTTATTACTTGCAGCAGCTGTTACTTAGGGCGGAGCTTATTCCTGTTTCACAGACCCTAACCGGTTTAATGTTTTACTTGAAATATTATTTAATATTTATTTTTCAATTAAACAGGATATCATATAACTTGTGGAGAAAGCAAGAAAAGATTGGTAATTCCTGAAGGTGCTGGCATTTCCCCCCTCCCCTTTTGACGTCACTGAGAAAGAATTCACTTTTTATGTAAATCCCATGTTCTTTTTACGAAAGGGAAAAAGGGATCAAAAGGAGAAACGTTCACCACTAATATCTTAATTTGGAGGAATCACTTTTAATTCCATATATACCACCTACTTTATTATTTACATATACAGAATTCAATAACTTAAAAGGGAAGCTGAGGTAGACTCAAGAAGGTTGAGAAGAAAGAGTGATTATTGCAAAAGTGAGGTGGAAAGACCGCAAAGGAGAGAATTACTTTTCTAGTGAGAATAATGCTGAAATATACGCATATAGCAACGAAATTTATGATTCCAAGGTCCTTGAAGTTTCGTGGAGCGAGGCCTTGATATGGCTTTGAAGGCTTTTGGCGCATAAAGATGCCACCACTGATTCCTTTCTACCAAGATAGTATGCTTCTACAACGGATAAGTTAGAATCCCACTTCAACTGTTTCTTCATGCTATAATTAAGCAGTTAGGTGCCTGTGACTTATACTTTGTCCTGTCCTCCTCCACACCAACCTATCCTCAACAAATTTATAAAAATAATGTTGTATTGCTTAAAAATTATGAACAATGTGAGTTACTCTGGACTCTACATAAATCCTTGAGCCTTTCAGGGTCTTGGATGGTTCAGTTTCTTTCTTTTATTTCCTTAAAATACAAATTTTTAAAATGCCTCTATTATACAGTATATACTTATCGAAATGAAAATGCAGAAAATTAAAATAATAAGACATGGGAAGAAGTACAGATTAAAAGGGAAGAATCAATGAATCCGAATCCAAATCCAAAACTCGAATTGGACAAAACGTGTTGCCAGTTATTAGGACAGCTTTGTACTCGAAAATTGAAACTATTATCAAGCGAGTAAGCAGAGTCGGGGAGCAATTGTACCAGTAGCCTGCAAGAACAAAAAAGAAGAAGGAAAAAGCGAATATTTTATATTTTGGCAAATTACTGATCTCTCCGAGTCTATACATCTTTCATTCATCCTCGTCCATGTTTTATTATGTTTTTCTTATTTAGGATCAAAATGTTCATTTTGCTTCAATTCAGTTCCTTATAAGATTCTTTGGGTTTCCATAAAGGAATGCATTAATTATGGGTGGGGACATATATACTCCTGAATTCACCAACAAAATATGCATGTTCCTCTTGGAAGTCGCAATGAAGTACCTTATTTTTGTGGTTAATACGATGTTTTCTTATTAGCTCGGATCGACACACGTCTAATTCTGTGAAAAGATACCGTAAAGTAAAATCATAACACTTAATGATTGAATTAAAAAGGAGAAAGGAGGGGAGGGGAATACCAGAAAAGAGAGAAGAAAAGAAAAGGGAAGAAGATAGCTTAATAGTTAAGAGAATCATGCAACGTCCACTTTTTGAGCAATGCACAAAATTGTGGGTTGGTTCAATGTTGGGTGGTTTATGACATAGGCAGAAGAGAGTGAGAGAGGGGTGGGAGAAGAAGTAGCAGCCAGCTAACTCTAGTGACGAGTGATCATGACTCGGACTTGCCACCAAACATCCTTATTCACACAAACGTACACACTCTCTTCCGTATATAAAGGGTCCCTCATTGCTCATTCACCCATTTCAACCACGAAACTACCTCCCCCTCTCTCCCCCTCTAGTATGGAATTTGCCAGGATCGGACCCTCCGAGCCGGGTGGCTCCTCCAGGCGCTCCGATGCTCCCATCATTGCTAAACCAACCTCTTCATTACCCACCAGCTCACCCTCCAGCAAGAAGAAGCTCATCTTCCTCGCAATTGTCGCCCTCGTGTTAATTGTTGGCTCCACCATCTCTGCCGGCATTGTCATCGGTGGCCGGGGCCGTGGTTCAGCCCAAAATGGGGTGGCCATCCGGGGGAAGCCCACGGAGGCAATTTCTCGGACCTGCAGCAAGACCCAGTACCCCAATCTGTGTGTGAACTCTTTGCTCGAGTTCCCGGGTTCCACGACGGCATCGGAGCAAGAACTTGTCCACATTTCCTTCAACATGACCCTGCAGCACCTGAGCAAAGCTCTCTACTCCTCCACCGGGATCTCCTACGTCCAGATGGATCCGCTCGAACGGTCGGCGTACGAGGACTGCCTCGAGCTCCTGGAGGATTCCGTGGACGCTCTCGCACGCTCCCTCGCATCCGTCACCCCCTCCCCGGTCGACGGGAACGTCAAAACGGTCGAGTCCACCGACGATGTCATGACGTGGCTGAGCGCCGCTCTCACGAGTCAGGACACGTGTACGGAGGGGTTCTCGGAGACGAGGGGGTCTGTGAGGGATCGGATGGCCAATAATTTGAAGGACTTGTCGGAGCTGGTCAGCAATTGCCTGGCGATATTCGCTGGCAGCGGGAGTGACGGCGGCGATTTCTCGGGAGTGCCAATACAGAACAGGAGGAGATTGATGGGAGAGGATAATGCGGATGGGTGGGGCAAGAATAATCCGGGTAATTTCCCGAAATGGTTGAGAAGACGAGACAGGAGATTGTTGAGCCTGCCAGTATCGGAGATTCAGGCCGATATAATCGTGTCGAAGGAGGGGAATGGAACATTCAAGACGATCGCGGAGGCCATCAAGAAGGCGCCAGAGCGCAGCGGCCGCCGTTTCATTATTTACGTTAGGGCAGGAAGGTAATTAGCTCGGTTATTGAAGTAAATATGATATTGTTTGGGGCAAAAGTGGAGAATTATCTTTTGAGGCGACATAAACGAACCAGTTTCAATGATTCCGTGTTTCATTTTGTTTAGACGACAGCTTGAGTGAATTGAATATTGATGGTGAAAGGGGCCGGCGAAAAGATGAGTTACTATCATTGTGAAAGCAGTTTACCCGCGATCCCATAATTTTCCATTTATGTAGCTACGTAGGTGTAGTGATAATTGGTTCCTTGGTGGGCTATTTGAGCATATATTTCAACATTGATAACCATGTAGGATTTTTGAAGTGATAATTGAATATGACGATGCGAAATGGGAGAAGGTAGCTAATTGAAGGGAAATGGTCATTGATCAGGTATGAAGAGCAGGATTTGAAGGTGGGAAAGAAGAAAACAAATGTGATGATGATAGGGGACGGCATGGGCAAGACAATCATCAGAGGCAAAAGAAATGTTATGGATGGCCTCACCACGTTCCGCACGGCTTCCTTCGGTAATTTATTAATTCTTCCTTTCTTTTGGTAATAATATAATGGTGTTAATGCTTCTAGTTCATATAATAACATAACACACGTACTCAAGAGAGGCTCATGAATCCAAAACATACAATGACGCCATACCATTGTACCTAGCTAGGTTGTCATAATTCAACGCTCATGTCTTCTCGGACTCCTCGTCCAAGTCAAAACCGATTGCTCAGATCACCGCCCCCACTATTGCCTGTTCGGCCAACAAGCCGGGCGCATCAGGAACATGGATCTCTACACAGTTTTGTGTGGTGTAGGAAATTCTAGCATAACAGCGGACCCCACCTTTGACATGTCATCTGTCCTCTCTCCCCCATTAGATATAAGGCCACTTCAGCTATCTATATTCCACAACACCACTCTCACTCACACCAATATCCCTGCACGCATTATCATTAATTACACGAGCTGCTCCCAAATCAAAGGCTAAGTTAAGATATCATAATTCCATTTTATAATTATAGTGACTAGTTTGGTGTTTATTGGAATGTCACGCAACTTACATAGAGCTCCCACATATAACGCCTCTTAGCTAATTATTCTGTGTTAGTTTAAAGCACACTTTTGGAATCCTACTACGCATCCTCTACTTTCGTCACAAAAAAAAAATCCACTCTCTTGCCTTATCTCCAGAGCACATATCCCTCCTTATTATAAAAGCATGCCATCATGTACTGCCAAGAACTTTTTAGCGCAGGGCACCCAACTAAAGTACTACAGCAAAATTCTAGGTGGTGGGTCATTAGAAATCGACACAAAACATCGATTCATCATTAACGATTAACAAACTTTCCCATCTCATGATCTTGTTCACTCAATCTAACGGCTTTTCCTCCTAATTTCTTTTTTTGGAGTGAACATTAAAGCACTGAGTAATTTAATCTGTCCTGCCGCAGCTGCGACAGGTGCCGGTTTCATCGCCCGAGAAATAACATTCGAGAACTACGCCGGTCCAAGCAAGCACCAGGCGGTTGCCCTCCGTGTAGGAGCCGACCACGCGGTGGTTCACCGCTGCGAGATCCTGGGATACCAGGACACATGTTATGTCCACTCCAACCGTCAATTCTTCCGCGAATGTCGCATTTACGGAACAGTGGACTTTATTTTTGGAAACGCGGCGGTGGTTTTCCAAAACTGCAGTCTCTATGCTCGGAAGCCGATGGCCCAACAAAAGAACACCATAACGGCCCAAAACCGAAAAGACCCGAATCAGAACACGGGCATATCCATCCATAACTGCTGGATCCTTCCTGCCCCGGACCTTGGGTCGGAAAAGGAAAGCATCTATACCTATCTTGGCCGTCCGTGGAAATTATACTCTAGAACAGTGTATATGCTATCATTCATGGACGATCACATACATCCACAAGGATGGTTGGAGTGGGACGCGTCTTTTGCTTTAGACACATTGTACTACGGTGAGTACATGAATTATGGGCCGGGTGCGGCCATTGGAAAACGGGTCAGATGGCCAGGGTATCGGGTAATCACGACACCAGTGGAGGCACAGCGGTTCACGGTGGCGGAATTCATATCTGGTTCGTCGTGGCTGCCGTCAACGGGAGTGGCATTTTTGGCAGGGCTTTCTACTTGAAACCGACGAAGGTTTGGTTTATGTCGTGGTCCAAACACACTCATTGGCAACCAACTACCCTATTTTCTTAGAATATTAATTTTCCGATGTACTTGGTATAGCTTTTCGGGTCTAATTATCAATTTTTTTCAATGTGAGAATAAATATGATGCTGTAAACAGACAGGTCTTGTAATGTTGGTATGACTGAGGTGTTATGTATTTGACACAGCTAGTGTTATACTTGGAATTGGAATAATAAGCAATAAGGAAGGGAAAAAAGGAATATTTCTTTTTTTTTTACAAATTTTTTAAAAAAAGAATAAAATTCATCCACGATTTAAAAGTAGGATAAAATCTTCTTTTTACTTAAATACTCAAAGTTAGATACCTCCCAATCACGGTAAAAAAAGGGGCAATATTGTGCCTTGTTTAAAAAAAAAATTAGCAAAAATGTTAGTTTGGAGAAATTTTAAAACAAATAATTATATTTGTTCAAAAGTATTTTTGGATTAAATAATAATTTAAAACTAATTTTTTTTATAAACTATTGAGGTTAGCTTCTAGGACAGTAAAATAGCTTCTAGAATAGTAAAATAGTTTATAGAATACTCAATTATTATTTTACTTACTTTTTTTATATTATCTCTCATCTCTCCTCTCCACGCCTTATACTCTATCTTATTTTTAATATAATTATACCTTTTATTATAATTTTTTAATTATAAATTTTTTTATGGTAATAATTATTTAAACACTCATTTATTTAAAATATATTTTTTTCAATAAACTCTTGTTTAAAAGTTATTTAAAAATTCTTTTTTTTATAATTTTTTTCTAAACGTTTTTTTAAAACATGTCCATTATAATTCTAAAAGATTAATTTTTTGTTATTATAAAAATTAAAAAAAAAAAAAGTTGAACTCACTCGCTATATAAAAAGTTGACTTATTTATCTAATTTGACTCACACCACGTGGGTTGCGCGGCCCACTGTTGAAGCTCAGATCAATGAGCGCTAATGGCGTGCGTGATTGGTCCTTGTCATGGAAGACCAACTCGGAACTCGGAAGGGGCCCAACTTCACTGGCATAGCATTTATATTTTTATTTTACGCTCAATACAATTTACCCTACTTATTATTTTCATCCTCCATTCTATTTCCACAAGCAATTTTTTTTATTAATTATTCATAAATTTGTCTTGGGACACTCGCATTCCGTCAGGTAGGTAGATGGGTTCACAAAATTTGGATCTTTCAATTCATGCTTTCTCAATTAAAGAATATTTAACAGTGTTAAGACATGGCTTACAAACTTATTTTTTTAAAAATATTACTACAAAATTATATTGTGCAAGGGTTAAAAACAAGGCAAGAAAAAACATTGGACGAGAATTCTGCTATATAAACAATGTTTGCAGACTTAAATGGAAGTCTCTGAAGTCATCTATATGTAATTCATTAAAAAGTGTTTTGCGCAAAATGTCATTTGCTAATGAAACTAGTTCATCACCAATAGGTCCAGTTCGTATCAAGTATACAGGTCGGAATTTAAAATAATATTAAACGAAAAAAAGAGTTCAACAAAGTTTTATCTGGACTGCAAATATAATATCTGATTCTTTAAAACCCTTAACAATTATCATTTCTGTGAAGATGTAATTCAATCTCAAGAACCAACAAATGTGCAACGTGCTAATTACAGAGGTAGACCATAATCAGGCAAAAAGAAATATTTCTTGCAATTATTATCAACAGAATCTAATGGGGCAACGTGAACAGAACAAAGATGCAATATACACAAGCTCTTATCCTACAGATTCTTGCCTATAAAGTCCCAGATCCTCTCCTCCATATAAACACGGTCTTTGTGACGTCTGGGAAAGTGGCGCTCGTCTGGAAAAATCATTAGCTCATAAGGTTTTCCAGCCGCGATAAGTGCATTGACAAGCCTTGCAGTGTGTCTAAAATGCACATTCTCGTCAATCATCCCATGCACAAGCAACAAGCGCCCTTTCATCTTGTGCACATGGTGCATCACAGAACCGGTTTCATAGCCTGTTTGATTCTCGGACGGCAGTCCCATGTACTTCTCTGTGTAAAATGTGTCATATCCATCCCATGATGTCACAGGGGCACCGGCCACAGCACACTTAAAGAAATCTGGAAATCTCGACAGGGTCAGTGCAGACATATACCCGCCGTAGCTCCACCCGTACAAGCCAATGTGGCCAGGTTTTGCAAGCCCTTGTTTGACGAGCCATTCAGCTCCACTTAGCTGATCATCTGCGTCAATTTGACCAAGACAGTGCTTTATGCAGCCTTCAAACTTCAATCCCCGTCTAGCCGTTCCTCTATTGTCCAACTATAAACAAGAAAAGTAAAGATCCATTTTAAGAGTTATTACTGATTATGCCCTCAAGGATTGATAAGAAATAAGAAGTAGAAGTAAGAATTTTCGTGCTCTGATTAAATAATGCGTGAAACACTGAAACAAACATTGAGGACAAAGATAAAAATGTCTAATGCAAGATTGACTCTATTTTCTAGATCAGAATCATCAATGCTGGATGTTTTAGCATCCGAAAGGCAAATCATTAGACAGTTCAATGTAGAGTGCCTATGTCCGTCTTGGAAAAGTTCCATCAAGTGGTAGAATTAATAAGCAAGATAAATAAACATTTATAAAGCAAGGTAAAGAAACTTGCCAAAAGTAAATAAATAAATAAATAAATAAAACAAGCTGAACATTGGACCATATTTAAGTTAAAGCAATTCAGATTTCAGCATTCTAACCTTCCAAACTAAGATGCCTTGATTTCGCAAATATTGCGCTCTCATGTCAACTGTACTGATCCAAGAATTAGAAACAAGCTGCATACTTGGACCCCCATAAACATGGATCATAGTTCTGTAAGGTGGAGGTCCAAATCTTGATGCATCAGGCATATATAGGGCCCCATATAACGGGATGCCATCTTTAGCCTGGATTTCCACCAGTTCTGGTGGCTTGAGTTGAAGCTTTTTGAATCTTGGAACTGTAAATGGCTGCTCATACAAGGGCATGATTATGCTTCCATTTTCCAATGAGCAAAGTGACACCCTGGGGGGACAATCAAGTGCATCATGAATATCAACAAAACTTTGCATACGATGATCAAGGACCACAATGTGCTTTCCCTTGCTATGAGTAAGTCTAACAGGGGCATGCAGTGGTTGACTTCCATCTACGGCAAGTTTAGTGCGGTATAAGTTAGACTCCAAAGGCCCATCTAAGGTCCCGGTGAAATATGCTAGACCTGTAGCCTCATTCACACCGGCTATTTGCTCAACCATCCATTCACCTTCAGTGATGGGTCCTAAACAAGTCCCATTTGCATCATGAAGATAAAGGTGTCTAGATCCTGTTTTTTCACTAGCCCAAATAAACCCCCCAGAAAACTTGGTAACTCCTTTATCAAGAGGGGTGAAACAGTCATGTAAATTGACCCATGTGCTGTTTTCTTCCACCAATAAAGTTTTCCTCTGACCGGTTCTAATATCAAATTTAAGGATCACCATCTTTGTTTGGTGCCTGTTCAAGACCTGGGCTGTGAGAACGTTTCCATGCATCCAATTGACTCTTGCCAAATATTCTTCCTCATTATTTTGTTGATTCGTTCCCCCACAGACAAGATCCATCCAAGTAGCGGATCCTCCAGCTACTGAAACAACACCAAGACGAACTTTAACATTTGAAGCTCCTGCAAAAGGATACGGATGGTCTTCCTGTGCCTCTGAACCAACTGAGCTTTTGCCTTGGTGCATAATTCTAAAAAGCGGTATTTCAGAAGAATCAACTTCAGAGAAAGTTATATATTTACTGTCTAGTGACCACCAATATCCAGTTTTCCTGTCCATCTCCTCCTGCAATCAGCAAATTTCGAAACCTGAGGATAATGCTGAATGTGCTGATAATGAAAAGGAAATAATTAGTCATTTTAGAATCCAGTCATTATTTCACTCAAGTCACCCAAAAGCCTGGAAGGATAGCACTGCTTAGCATAAAGGGGACAAATGTACACCCCGATTTTCATTTAAAGATGTCCTTAAAGATGACATTAATACAAGTGGAATCTCACCTGAGCTATATATTCGGCAAGGCCATGAGTCTGCAATATACAAAAAAAAAGTCATTTTAAGGAGGATGAGAATGCTAAAACGCTAGAAAAAGTAGATTCAACTACATAGTTCAAATCTAATAACTGTACGCAGTCATATGAATGATCACAAAACAGCAATAACAAGCCAAAACCCGAGTATGAAGAAACCCATCATTGGACTTGCAAATTTGTATGATCAAGGCCAAAGATAACAAAGCCAAGCTTAATCAAATTAATCCGTTGGAATGCTTCTTAATAGAATTTAAACACTTATGACAAAGGTGAAACAGGACAGGTGTGGCTTCTTCAAAGAAGATTGTTGACATTTTGAATATCCTAATTTGGAAAAAGAAAGAATTATTCATAGCATTATTGTTTTGTAGAATCCATAAGACATTTAGTTACTCTCATACAATAGAGACCAAGGAACTATAGAACTCACCAAACCATTTTCCTTGGCACCATGGGTCAACTGCTTTGATTCATTAGACAACAGATTCAGAACAAACAATTCACAGTCCTGTACGTAGGCAATCATTGACCCATCTGGGGATAGACGTGGATCAATAATTGGGGAACCTGGTATACTTGGAAGCTTGAGATCTGCTTTTGAAGAGGACACATCCTGGATATAAATCTGTTCAAAGACAATCGGCACAAATTCATAATAAACTAGACCATTTCAAACTCATGATTAATTAAAATAATAAAATACAAGTACAAGCTTCTCTTGTTCAGTCTAATGGACAACTTGCTCAATACCCAGCACCACCAGGATGAGGAAAGTTAGGCATGGGACTTGTATATATAGACAGCACCATGACAATTAATAGGCGCATAAGACTAGTTGACAGTGATTGTTTTGATGGGGCAGGAGTTATTTTAAGTTTATGACTAAGCCTTCAAACATGAGAAGATCCAAGAAGCTCAATTCTTAAAAAATTGAACATGAAAACAAATTAACTCCAAAGGGATATTGGAATATAGTGCACAACCTGAAATGGTTCTGATGTGTTTCAACTCATTCGAGATTGTCTGTGAAATGATAAACCACCCTCCACTAACGACAAGCATTTAAAGCTTGAGCTAATCAATCGAGTTCAACATCTCAATATGAATGACTTGTACTGAGCAATATGTGTTTTAAAGGTGTTAACATCACGAGTAAAGGTAGTGATAAAATACTGGTGACAGCAAGGTGGCATTTCCAGAGTAATAAATACATACATATGTGTGCAAGGCTTAATTTTCTCTTCCCACCAATGAAGCATAAGGGCATAATATATATTATCCAAACATGTTACCATTTTGCGTTTCTGGAGTTAATTTTAAGATGCAGACTAAATTTTACAGATACACAGCAATTAAGAAACAAATAAGAGAAAATAAAGTTGGCTATTTCAGAGATAAGGGAACAAACCCCAGTAGGCAAAGGCACCATGATAGCTTTCCTTTTGTAACTTGTATTCACCCATTCATATTGTGTCACCCCTAATCCATGCTCTCTCGACCTCTCCCTCCTTAACTTTTCTTCTGGAGATATATTACTCTCATCAAGCCCACCATCAAGGGGACTAAATAACAGTTCTTGTTTAGATGTCTTTAGATCAAATGAAAAAACCTTCCTATTCAACGTGTGATCAGGACTAAATAAATATGCAATTGAACTGTCATCGGGGCTGAAACTTATTGAAGATGGTGTGGCATATCCTGGCAGTGGGTATTGAACAATCTCTTCAACAGGGAAAAGGCTGTTATCATCAAAATTAGGTGCATCGCTAAAGTCTGTCACCGGCATATTAAAAGGCAGAGATCTTGAACGCTTGAAATTGTTCTTCTTGTTCACATGTATAAGATTGGACTGCAACAAAGCAAGCAAAATGAGAGCAGTACCCAGAGAAAATAACCAACCATAACAACTATTAGAAAAATAACATTGTATAGAAAATCATTGCAAATAAACATAAGGATTTCTCAGCAGTCAAATGTGGATATGAATTTATTTACTATCTAGCCTGACTAGCGTGTTTGAAAGTTGAAACAGAAATATTAGAAAAATATCTTTCCTTTCCCTTTTATAATCTGTGGGACAAGCATAAATTTATTAGACATTGTATCTATATTCTACAAACTGACTCTGGAATCTTATCCGCTCTTCAGCCTAACTCCTCATTCAAGAGGGAAAAAGAAAAGACACCAAAGAAGATGGGCATAACTTGATGCTCATAGACACTAGAAAGCATGAATTTTAGCTATTTAAATGTGAGCTTCTCCTTTATATTAAACTAGTGCAGCCGCACGAAAAGGAAAATTTCAAGATGCCAAGCTCCACGAAAGAAAATGAAGCAAAAAAATAAGAAGAAAGAAAGAAAACATTTACCGACTTGATTGGTATCCGCTTCATCTATCCAAAAGACTCAAATTTACAAAATCCATTTAACCATCTTGCACTATCCTGTTCTTACCCATTCCCATTTCCTCTCAAAGAAATCGGAGAAGCCCGATTGAAGTCCATAGCAGATCCCAAAAGACCAAGTTTGAGCAGAAGCAGAACCATTTTAAAATCAAAATGGAAAAGCTCACCTGACATTTGTTACTCTTTCAGATAAATATTAACAAAAAAAAACACTGTCAGAACTCTCGACTACTCGTGTTTACCCACTGGATCCGATCGCAGAAAGTGGAACTAACAGGAAATAATGTGAAAGGCAACTAGTTTTGAATTCATTTTAATTCAATAGAACTGAATCATTTTCATTGTTAAGGATGAAATTCAGATTCTAACCTGAGAAAAAGAAGGAAAGGATCTGCCATGAAAATAAAGGAATGTTAATAGGAGTTTTCTTCACCACGACTTCTTGAGTGCTCAAAGAAAGTTCGATAGAGAATCAGGAATTTTTACAAGTGAAAGGCTAGGGCGGAGAAAGAAGAGGCACATAGCATCAAAGTTGTTGCTGGTGGCGTCGGACTTCAATAGATTGGGAAGGAACTTGAGACGTTCCATTTAAATTTTATCGAGTACAATAAATATTAAGATAGGAGCGAATCGACCAATTTAGAACTCATTCGATTTTCTTCCTCTTTTTCTCCTTCAAATCTTCATAATCTACCCTCTTACCTTCGTAGATTTTGGAAAAAAATTCTCACGAAATAAAAATGCAAAGGCCTCTTTCATTGCATTAAGAAGACTGGGCAATGGCGGGGCGAGTACTGTTTTGCCAAATGCCGATTTCTACGCCTTGTCACTTACACTTCAATACTACCTGTATACCAATTATAAAAATTAATTAATTTTTTAAATAAATTAAAAAAATATAACTGAAAATAAATTTAATTATCATTAATTAATTAATTTAATTTTTTAATATATTTTAAACTAATTTTTATAATTATAATTAAAATATATTATTAAAACAAAATACTTTAATTTCCTTGAACTGAAATGAAAGAAAAACAAATATAGATAAATATTAAAAAAAATAAATGTACGTAATCTCGTTTTAATTTTGTTATTATAATATTTAGTCATGATGTAATAAATATATCATTTATTAATCAACTCGTATACTTATTAAATTATTATTCTTATTAATATGGAACCCTAATTTTACATATTTCAAATGAAATTTTAATTATAATAACATTTTATAGCATAAATGAAGCATTTAACATTTATAAAATAACACTTGTTAACCCGGGCATGTCACTGTTATAAAATTTATTTCCTGTGACTATAAAGATCAAGCACTTTATACCGAATCTCTTAATTATGATTAGCTTTTAAGCCAATCTAATTGACGTAATCTAATCGAAGCTAACATTTAATAACCCATTTATAATGTGAATGATGGAGCTCTTTATATTTTTCCTGTTATATCGGTTTCTGTAACCTGATTTTGTCAGTTCCTGTTCTTGGCAAAATAAACACAAAAATCATAGCTTGTTCTCACCTCTAGTCGTCGGCTAAAAGAACTGGTCATATAATTATTAAATAAATACAAGTAACCAATCAAATCATAAATGCAGATATAAGATTCGCGTCCTTTGCAAGGCCACGTGTAGAAAGTTGGGGAGC
The DNA here is from genome assembly GCA_037074615.1 of Leucaena leucocephala. Lineage (NCBI taxonomy): Eukaryota > Viridiplantae > Streptophyta > Magnoliopsida > Fabales > Fabaceae > Leucaena > Leucaena leucocephala. The sequence continues at coordinate 1,086,904 of CM073517.1, read as the reverse complement.
TTTTGCTCATGACACGACACAACCTCTGTTTACCATTATGACCAATGCCATGCAGCCATGTAACAAGCACTTGGGCTTTGCAGGCCGTGTATTGAAATGACCCTCCCACCCCTGCCACCATCTTCCTCCATACTTATTACTAATAATAATACTAAGAAACCAATATTATATAATTATTAGAGGAAAATTTTCCGATCTATTTATTCGTTGCAAGAGATATTTATATTTAAGAATTTTAACCTCACAGAATTTATATACCTTACTCGGGCCAACAGTCACGAAATTTATAATGAAAAGAAATAGTGTATTCCATAACATGAAGCATTTTGTTTGACGACATTGACTTCCTGCGCTGAGCGCCTCGTTGTGATTCTGAAATGTGCAAGTCTGACAAAGCAACAAGCATCTCCACCCAAATTATTCAAAATAATGCATATACCCCAATTTTAAGCGGGGTTCACATGCAAAGAAGATATCAGACACTAGGCGTAGGCGATTTATCTAGTGTAATTGGAAGCTTTAGTTAAAATAGTAATAATAAATAAATAACTAAATGTCCCAAGAGTCTGACGCTGCAAGAGCCACAAAAAGCAACGAGGTTGACTCGTTCACTCGCGTCTATTTGATATCCAATGCAACACAAGGCCTTGCGCTAGAACAACAATTCGTGCCAGCAATTTGTAGATGCCTACAAAAACCATTCTTTATGGCTGATCCAGCTTCAAAGAATCGCAAAACCCAGTCCTTTCAAGTTTGGTGAAATTCCGTACGTCGGACATCCTTTGCCAAGGCACAAAAAGGTGATCCCTCGATCAAAAATATCTCAGGAGATCCAAGATGAAGCCAAAATCTCAGACCTCTGAGTCTTCAACTTCCATTCTTACCACAAAACTCGGAAACGCTAGGGTTATATCCCTGTAAAATGGGGGAAAAGACATACATGAGAAATAGGCTTGCTAATCGTGAACCAGTGCCTTCTCAAATTCAAGCCACTTAAGGGGAAAAAAAAAAGTTTATGGACATCTCTCTTATACCCACATTAAGTAGGGAAGGGTCATGTTCTTCATCAAAGATGGATGCTTTGAGACAAATGCCTTCCACTCCTCTTGATCAATCCTTCCATCACCTTTTGCATCAGCGTCATTAAATGTCTGTGGAAGAAGCAACAAATCCTTCAGAGTTCAGTCAGTTCAAAGAAGATCCCAAGTTAACAAGGTGAAATTGTATGCACACCTTATCCACAATGGTCTCGATAATATCATCTGAAAGTACAAGATCTGACTCATGTAGAAGCGCCAATACCATCTCCTTTAGCTGCAGATAGATGATTACTTCTTAGCTTGAGAAGTGGAAGGTAGATGAGTTTCCAAATTATGCTTGTGAACGCATTGTGATTATTGTTATTACGACAAAAAAAAAATGCCAAGTACTATTTCCACCATAAACTGCAAAATTGCGACTGACTTCATGTGATTTAGGGAAATCCAAGAAAACCATACCTCCTCCCGTTCAATGTATCCCGTCTGCGTCAGATCATACAACCTAAAAGCAACTGCAAAATGATTATCCACAACTTAACAAATGATATATCATTAGCCGACTGAAAAGCACTTATGTCATTTACACAAAACAATATGCTCTCGAATATAATTATTTATATCATTTTGGCGCAGAGACCAATAGGAGAAACTAAAATGAGATTAGAATGAAGTCTATATGAAGGAGAATCAATCTTACAAGTAATCTTGTCTTCTATAGGTGCATTTGGGTGAAAAACACCCAATGATCGAACAAATTCCCCAAATTCAATAACCCCATTACTCTTGACATCAAATAAGTCGAAAACCTATAAAGAAGCACAACCAAATATGTGTTAAGGGGACCTTTAAAGGGCAGGATCCCAAATCTTGATAATACGCCTCTTTTTTAGCATCACTTATTTTCATAAGATCAAAGAATCCTTTAACTGCAGAGCAAGGGTGACATTTACACACCCTGTCGGCAAACAGATTTCTCTTGTTTTTATTCCTGAAGAGTGCCAGCTGGAATTCTTCCTGGATGGAAAGATTATCTGGAAGTTAATTATCTGACAGAAATTGAGCAACCAGCTTAGGGTCATCTAATCTAATTGAAAGTAAGATAAGAACTTGTGAATGAATCTAACTCACCTTGTGAATAACACCATCTTCAATAATGGAGTTGCTCAACTTCTTATAGAGTTCATGTAGCGCCTCCACTTCACTCACAGAGACTGAGAAGAAGAACAAATGAAATTTACCTTTCATCAGTAGTGTATATTTTAAACTAAATTTTGATAGATGGGAGCCAAGAATTAGAACTTTCAGGAGGCTTTGAATAAAGTGAAATCCTGCAGGTGACGTTACCGATAAATGTACTAATAACTACATTGATGTTTATTCGTTCACCATCATTAAACATGATTGCTAAAAGGAGCATGGCATATGACCATTCTTAGTTTAAAGCAAAGGACTACAAACTCTCTGGCAGCAAGGCTTTACCAGTCTGATGATACTCACAAGGTGTCTCCGCAGCAAGAACTGTGGGTTCCTCATAACCTGCTGACTTAGCTTTCTTTGAACAAAAGCAGCCCATTAAGCAGAACTAATAAAATGCCGATGAAGATTTTTGGGCAATCAGCTGACTCAGATTCATTCCACAGAAGCCACCGGATAGATTCGGGTTTGAATATCTGCAAGGATATTGGAACTTTCAAATCACAACCCATCTCAGTTATCCCAGCTAACATATATAAAAACGCCTAAAACTATGCTTTATACAATGAGAAATCTACGACCAACATCTCTCATAATTTGGGAAATGCTCAAATGATCTTTACTTGGTCACTAGTTAACCGTTATGCAAGCAAGATGACTGAATGAGCTTAACCCGTACAACTACAGTATGAGGACTGCTTATAGTAAGGAGCAAAATGTTCAAGCGTAATACCAATTGCTCTTCCGAATTACTGAATACGTTTTATTTATAAAATGGAAAGCAATCTACAGCCTTATAACACTCATTCTCCAAGCTGAGCTTCTAATAATCTACAGGGACAAGTTGGCTCACAGTGTTTCACTTTCATCTGAGAGTTCAAAAAAGTCAAGGCAGAGTAAGGAACCAAAAAGGCATCAATTTAAAAATTCGAGGTGCGTCCTTAAGCTTTTCCACTTATCCTGAAGCTGCCTAGTGCAAACAAGATATACAAGCAGATTGAGTTAAGAAAACTTTTCAAGAACAAGAGAACATTGTAAATTTCAAAGCTAATAAAAACAAAATAAATAAAGATTAGGTAAGCAGATCTGTCCTTTCCTAATTAAATATTAAAGATGCCGGGATTTCTTACAATGTCATACGTCAACAAAGGAAACAAATACAAGAGTCCAATAGTATACTATTATATTTTCTAAATTAAATTTATAAAAGAAGATGTGGAAACTGATTTGTGGACGTCACATGACTCACTAGACTGATAAGTTAGGCTCATACATAATTTTTTAAACTCTTCACTTTCCAAGTATTAAGAGCGGAACCATGCCTCAAATTTCTAACTCGTTAAAAGATTTGAGTTGGCAGAGTGTATAATTTTTCTGCAAATGACGAAAGCTAGATTCTGACGCCTTCTTATGAAAGAAAATAATAAAATTGTGTGCGTGCATGTGTGTGTGTTTGTTTGTTTGCTTTCTCCTCCCACGGTTCACAGATCAATGGTTGGCATGATGTAAAATTTATGCATCTCAAAACCAAGAAAAATATTTACTGCATATTTATAATGACTTTTTATTAACTTTGGTCATTACCTTGTAATGTTAAAAAACTATTCCCTAATAAAAAATACTTCTCCCCAAAAATCACTCCTCCCACTCTGATACACCACGAAATTAATAATTTAACTTGTTCCTCACTTAAACGATATAAAATCAACATTTGACTTGCATCATGTTATTCTGGCTGGAAACCCGGCAATCAAAATAAAAACTTATCCAAATGTGACGCTCATAGAATCTAGTCACCCTGGACTTTATCGTTTGGCCAAAAAATTACCATTTTATTGACCAGATAAATCAGAATCAACTCTGAATTGGATTCCTTCAAAACTGCTGCAATCACAAATCAGAATCAGAGCCTCGAGAGCAGAGGAATCTACAAACTAATCAAGCCCTTCGTTTTCTCTTGCCTACCGAACCCTTCTTGAAGATCGTGTTCTAAGAATCTAATTCTGGATCTAACTTTTACGTTCGGCGAAGATTAAGAAAATTTTCGAAAAATGAAATACTGGCTTCTCGAGCAATTTGAAAAGCAGTAACCATCCGAACCCTTTGGTACTGTCGAGAATACAGGAAACCAACTAAAATATGCGTATTGAGATAGAAATTTTCACACTTGAGCAAGGAAGAAATCAGATACTCAAATTCACAAAGTGAAAAGTAGTGGATATATTTTACGACATGATTGGCCCCCAGATATCTAGAAGGAGAGAGAGGGGGAGGGGGACTGACCTGTGCTTCTGAGAGAGAAGGAGATGAAGATAGTCACGCCAAAGCCGAGCTTGTTGTATGGGCTTTATATTAGCAAAAAATGCAGCTCAAATGGGGGTGACGGATGACGGCAAAATTACAAAATATGCCGTCAATTTCACTCCCGAAAAGGGAAGAATCAGAATGCAGAGGATTTTCAGAGAAAATGAATAAAATCGTGAGCTCTAATCTCGTATCAACAGCTTAAGCTTAAGCTTCCCCAGCAAAAGTGTGTCGCTTATAAATTTTGCACCTCGTGTATTGGGTTTGGGGTTGGCCTGTAATTTATAATGACCAACAACCAGAAAGCGACGGAAGATCTCTTTCGTTCCTGGTAATTTCGCCTTTTCTCTTTTGTCGCCTTTTGCGTAGAAAAAAGAGACAGAAAGTAGAGAAAGTTGGTGAGGGAGAGATATGAGCAATGACTTGCGAGCGGAGCTGGCCCGCGTACGGAAACGTCATCACATCACAGGATATCCGCAGCCTCCTTTTCTTGCGGAGTCATCATCATCAATACCTAGCTGCTCATTCTGTGTTTGGGCTCGTACTCCATTTGAAGCCCAAATTATTTGTTAATTATTTTTTAAAAAAATTAAGAGCCTAAAATAAAATTAAAGGAGTTAGGGCGTACTTTTGCTCTGTATTTTTTACGTTGTTATAATTTATATTAATGTCAATATAAACGAATAAAAAGTAAAATACAAATCTCGATAAGTTTACGGTTCTCTCCCTCCCTCTCCATAATTTAATTAATTCAGCCTGAGGCGCTATAAGACTATGATATATGTATATATATAAAATTTCTAGAGGACAAAGGATTTAACAAATTTGTGTTGGAACAAAGCGCCAAGTGGGGCTTATTATATTGCTAGAGCCAACAGGGATGACAAAAACAAATAGAGAAGATGGAAATAGACTTTGTTCTAATCTTACGCATAGCTCATGCAAACACAAAATTCAACACGACTATTGGCTGACACAGTTGGCAATATAATATTCGCCAGTCTGATAAGAACATCATTCATGATGCGTCGGATGATGCGTGCCTTTGATGAATACGCTGTTTTTGTTTCACACTTTACTTGGAACATGCGATCACGATAAGTTATGTAGCCATCCACGCTCAACTTGTCCTCCTTTCTAGTTTCTATTCCATCACCTCCACCTCCACGAAGTTGTTCTAATATTAATAAGTTCATGTTGCATTATTGAATAGCAAGGAAAATGACCTCTTTTATGGGAAGAACCCACAAATGGAGCCCATCAACTATAAGGGAACCTGTCAATTTTCACGAAAATGTTCTTATTATTGAACTTCCATTTAGAAACAAACAATGACTACGCTTATTCGAAATGTACCCATTATGTAAAATATTAAATTTATTGAAGTCAGATTTTCAAACGAATATCGGTTTGTTTTGGTGTCCTTTTATGTTGGGCAATAATAATTGATCATCGTTGGACCTCTTAGAGCATTAAGCCTATAAAGCCATTCTATTAACTGGGGCTTAGAACCAGGCTGACAGTCTAGCTACCGTCTGATGTTTATAGTGTTTGATATCGTACTTGTTTATATTAGCTTAATTTAAGTATTTTTACATTATAAAAAGTAAATATATGAGAAGAGTTTTATTTTGAATTACGTAAATAAATATTTTTGAGCGTCTAACGTGATCCCAAACAAGCACTTGTCTTATTTTAAGTAATTTTGTGTGCTGTATAAGCTAAATATATGAGAGGAATTTTATCTCATAAAATACGTACGGACTTTTATAGGGGAAGCCAAACAAGCACTCAAAATCTCAACCTGAAGGTGAAGTTCAAGCTCTTGAAGAAGAGAGCACTGCTGAGACTGCAGAAACGTCAGCCGAGGCTGAGATTTCTGGTATTGGCTTGAGCGTGCAACTTTAATACTCGGATGCGGAAGTGAAATTTACGACCCTCGTTTAATTAAAACAGCTTTGAATCATTCATTCATATTAAATTAGTTGGTAAAGAAACGTGCCCGTTTCACAGTCGCACAACAATGACTACGATTTGAGGAATTGCTTGCAGGAAACATATAAAGTCAGTGGCACAAAATGTGTTTTGTATGGCCAAAATTGTGATACTTCCTTTTCTCCAAACATACATCATACAAAAAAGCAACCAATCAAATAATAAAGGTCTCCAATACAAGAAATTACGAGACGATTTCTTATTCCCATTATCAAATTTGACAATTTGATAATTCCCACCGAGAACTTGTGAAGGAAGAAAATGTGCTTATTACACGACATGAAAAAGCTGAGAATTTCAAAGCAGCCTTAATACCTTCATCTATTACAAGATTCAGAAGTGTCTCAGAGTCAAACACGGCGTCATCAGCTATAAAGATTCGGTATGCACACCCCAGCATCTGGATTCTGTTGTTCTTTCCATATTCTTCCGGTAACTCTGAGCTTAAGCTCCTTCCTGTCCGCACCAGAGAAAAAAAGGGCCATATTTCGTTGGATGATCAGACCGTCATGACTATCCCTGACTTTACGATGGCTATCCCGGATGCTTCTTGGAGTACCCTCCCAAATCAGTTTCCTGCCGTTTGCCCCAACTTCTAGGCTATAGCTATAGTTTCGAGCTTCATTCTCGTCTCCCATGAAACGAAGGAATGCCATGTAAACAGGGGCCATCCCAAGCTGGAAAGCCTCAAAATGAAGGCAAAAGTATTGCCCAAAACAATGAAATACCTACCAAAGAATAAGAAGAAATAAGCTAACTTCAGAATCAGGCAGTAAAGAGTACACGTATACTGAGAGATGATTATATGCTGCTCTTGAATGGATTAGCGGGCAAAAAATAAAGTGCCTTGGTAATTATTCCTAAACGGAAACGAGGAAATTTGTTCATCTCAGCCCTTGGACATTTTATGGTTCCACCAAACAAAACTAATGCGCTAAAACATTCACACTAACAGTTCAGAACTCGGAAAGACAGGGAAATAATAGGAAACTCTGGTTTTTGTATCACCAAAATAAGTAACAACTGATTGTATCGGTCAGTCCTACAAGACTCCTTGAGCAGACAGTGGATGCCAGAAGTGGTGTTCCCCAAAGAATTTGAGTGTTCCATGAAACAAAAAAGTTATATTTAAACAAAAGTAGTGACCCTCCCATTTCTTCTTCCCCAAAAACCCCTAACATGAAGGGGGGGGGGGAACTTACAGTGAGCATCCAAGTAGCATTCTCTACTTCACGGGGATTTGACTTCACATAACGATGGTTGAATGTACATCCTGTGTGCATGTCCACCTTATGATCGTCCCTCAGATGCGCAACGAGGAAAGGGATGTCCCCAACAACTGAACACTCTGATCCAGCATAAGGACAATTGTATGGTCTAAAACTGCACACTGTCTCATGCTTGAGCTTGCTGTAGTATGGAAAGATTTCTGGACATCCAAGGGAATAGTATTTGCATGGTAACTCAAGTGATTCAGCTACCTTCTCCAGAGCCAAACATCTAATATCTCCAAGCTCTTGTCTGCATGTGGGGCATCGGTTGTGCACCCTTGTTTTACATGTTGAACATAGGGTGTGCCCATTGTGACACTGAAAAGATAGTACAAGATATTAGTATTTGTTGAGATAAGATATTACAAGATCAAGCAGAAGTAGAACCACAGTAACACTGTGCTTTCTTTTTCATCATTTTTTCCTTTAAGAGATGTTTCCAAATAACAAATTATGATCTAGCTCCACACAGTTAAGATACCAAAGAAGCTATGAACTGCTAGGGATCAGCTTCCTAACAAGGACATAGACTGATAGATAGGAAAGATGGCAATAACATCCTCCAGACAAAAAGAAAAAAAATTCAAATAGGATTATATTATTAAGAAGGTTCAATGTAAAAAACCTTCACTTTCAAACTTTTTTCATAAACTACTTAACAAAACACTTTCTTCAACAAGTTAACAATGGCTTACACAAACACACACACACACACACATATAGAGAGAGAGCATGCGCGCAAATTTACATTACAATCACCCAAATGATTAAAGCAGCAGAAAATTAAGCCAACCTTGCTAGAGCATTGTACACAGCATGGGAATCACACAAATGATTAATTCTTTCATGCCAATACTTCACCTACGGGATCAGAACTTTAAGACACGACACATAGACCATAACTTCATGATAACTTGGGCATAAAAAAGGGAACTCGTTATTTCATCTTAAAAACTAAGGAAACCATCCCTCAAAAATTCAAAGCAAAATACATAAATAAACCCGAAAATCAATCTTCTCTCCAATGCACTGATATATCTAGAACATAGATCAGTGGGACAGCTGATTAATTTGATATTACTGTGCTTAAGATAAAAAATAAAATTGCAAAATTGGCCAAATGTGCATTTACAAGTATGGTTAGATTATATTTGGCCCTTGACATATAATGCTTTCCCCATATAACGCGAACTCCAAAACCAAGTCATAGATGTTCCAAACCACAAAGAAGCCTACCGAAAAAGAGAAAGAAACGAAGGCATCATGAAATCCACTCAATTCCTCCACTCACCCACACCCAAAAAAAGAGCCATCAAATTCACTAAAAGGATCCCAATTATGAAAACGAAACCTCATATACAATTGCAAAAATAATATATACTACAACGTAGATGAGGCAGAAATTGCCAAAAAAGAAAAAGAAAAAAGAAAGACCTGATGAATTGGTGGGTACATAGAATTGGTACAGACAGGGCATTCCAGCAACTCATGGACGCTGGTTGCCGGAGCAATGGCCGTGGGGCCCATATTGGTGGCGCCATTGCGAGGCTTTGAGGATGAAAACTCAGAGTGTTGATGGGGGAGAGGATGTATACCATGATGGGGGATCTCGTCCTCATCAATACCATCCGAGGATGACACACACTCAATGTTATCCAAGTCCATCCAGTCACCGAAATCTCCCACAAGTGATGGATATATGAAATACCCAGTAATCAAAATCATAAATTTCACGAAATTAGATACCTGAGCATTTCTTTTCTGAATCTCCTCCCTCGATTTTCTTCGTTCTAGGCTTTTTTCCAGGAAAATTTACTAGGAAAAAGAAGAAGAAGAAAATAGGAGGAAGAAGATGGGGATGGTCATGGAGCGGTAAATGGATCAAGGGGGTGAGTCCGACGAGCCAACCTCCCTTTCTCCGGAAGAACAGCCTCTTTTCTTCTTCGTTAGCTTGTTCTCCCCCTTCGTTTCCTCTCTACATTCCCCAAGCCGGGTTACACGAAGAGAGAGAGATGGGTGAGGGGGCGTTAAACTTCGTTCGGAAAGTTGACGGTAATTGGGATCCATCCAACGGGAGCAAAATTTCCACCTTTTTTTTTTTATTTGGTGGGTATTAAAGTAAAACCATCCGGTCTATTTTTGGAGGAATTCGACGGTTTTTTTTTATTATTTGCAGTTTGTTATAAATAATGAAATTCGACCCAAAAAATTATTTTCATAGACAGAAGTCAATATAGAACTTATTTATTAAATTCATACTATCATTACTTTGTATTTATCTTTTACAAATATTTTATTTATAAATATATAAATATTTGTATTCATTTTTCCGTTGTTTTTTATACTTAATATTTTTAATTATTAAGAAACCTATGTACTTAATATAATAATTAAATTTAAACCAAAATAAGGGGTTTTAAAATTTTAAAATAAGTTAAAGCTACTAATAGTAAAATTGTAAAAATTACTTACAAGATAAGTGGAGTAAAAAAAAAAAAAAAGAGAACCACTTGTTCTCCACACAAAACAAAACCGTCGGGAATAAAGAATCCATTTATTTTGCGTTTGATTAGGAAAAAAAGTGTATTAACTGTATAAATTTAGCCATCTACTTTTTTTGAATAGACATAAACTGGAAAACTACGATAACTATGGATTCTTATTCATTATATTATGTGTATTAGTGTATATAATTGAAGAATTTAAAATTAAAATATAAAAAGTAACCTGTATCTTTTTGTCATTTTTAGATTAAAATATACATAATATTTTTAAAGATTAAATCATATGTAAAAAACTGTTTGATCTTCAAAACTTGCCGATAAATTATTTTGAAATTGAAATTACGTAATGCATTTGGGGTCTATTTTATTTCCCCACATCCTGTACTGTAACTTTTGATGGATAGTTGGTAGTGCAAGCAAGGTAAAGGAGAGACTTCTGGCATGAATGATGAAGGTTATTGGTCCTATTGACTACTCTCTTTAGAGAACACGTGGCCATGTGATACCAAATTCCATTTCCAATAATAGAAATTGAATGATCCACGAGTGGGGCCATCTTCACTGTTTAGCAGGAAGATCACCAGTGTTGTGATTTTTGTTATCTGTTTATTAAGATTATACACATAATCCAAGTTATTTGATCAGAGTTGTCGCAATTTCACTTCATTCTGCAGCTTGTCAGATGGGGTACTGTGCGGTGCTAGAGATTGCAGAGATATAGCTTTAAAAATACATCATGACATTTCAATTTCAAGAATACATTATCTGGATAGGCTTGATGAATGATAATGTCTAATAAAATAATGATAGGTTCATCATATGTGGAAACTTGTCAAAATAGACCCTTACTTTACATCATTACGGTAATGCCTGTGTGCCACCATCTATTCCATTCCATTCAATTTGAGCTTAAGGGCATTTATGTACCCACAACGCCAAACTTTGTTCGCCAACTTAACAGTGCTCCAACTCAATGCATGTTACATGCTGGCAACAATGGAAGGAAGTTCTGCCTCTCCTTCATTATCTCCCTCTAAACCTTCTATGGCCTGTTACATATATGCAGAAGTAGGCGTTAGTGAGTTCTGTAATGTTGGTGAAATAAAAAAGAGAATTAAGACTGAAGAAACAACGAAGCATTTGTTATTAAGGCATATGCGCGTATTAAGACCATAATGGAATCACCAATTCAAAATAAAATCTAAAATCTCTGGCCATACTCATGAATTCCCCACACGACCCTGTTCTAACTTCTAACCCAACGATGAATGCCACAAATTTGGCTGAATTCAATATGTATATGTATTACATCAAGGGAGTAAGGGAAAAGTAACATTTTTGGCATCCCAAACAATGCATACCTCTGGGTTATCTTTGTGTTCTGAAAGATATCGGTCCAATGCACCCTTACCATAGAGGATTTTGGCCCCACTTCCAACAGCCTCTTCCTCGACGACAACAGCATCTATAGCATCATCACCAGCTCCGCTATCAGGAATCTGCACAAAAATCCAGGAGGAAAGAAACAAAGACACCGAGATTCATAATCGTTTTTTGCCAAACAGAGATTCATAATCGTTTTTTGCCAAACAGAGATTCATAATCTAAGTGATAGTTCTTGATGCAATTCAACCCTGTATGACAAATTGCCAAATTATAAAATTCAGAGAATCATTACTACCGATTAATGCTTTTCCAAAAAGTTTGCCTGGTGTGGCAAGTTTTATTATCAAGTTGTCAATAATACCCCACCACTCCACAGTATACATGAAGATTAAGGCATTATTTAAAATTAAAATTGAAATGGCATACCTCATAGATGGCATCTACTAATACTTTCTCCAATATTGACCGCAAGCCTCGAGCACCGGTATTTTTGGATATTACTTTTCTGGCAATTGATCTTAGGGCATTTTCTGTGAAGTACAGTTTTACCTGGAAATCAAAAAGGAATTTTCAGCTTAAGAGAATATGCAGATATAAAAAATAGAATATGCAGGTAGGACTTGTGCTCTCCATATCATCTGCAGAAAAGAGAAGGCTCACAAGAACTTGCACCGTTCATTTGGAACATCTTCTTGTATTGCTTCCCAAGGACATCTTTTGGCTCTGTGAGGACCTACAGAGCATATTACAATTGCAATTAAAGGCATACAGATAATGACATAAAGAGGGAAAATTTTAAAATATTGAAAGAATTCACGTTTAACAACGTAATTTAAGCAAATAATGTCGTCAACTTCTTGAAATCAGAAGACATTTACAGGTACATCTGCGTAGACGGCCTTAGTAACATGAGTGACTTGAATATAGCATACCTGAATGAGTTGCTTTTCTGTTAAAGATGACAAACTGACAAGAACAGGAAATCTCCCAACATCTCTGCTGATATTAATGCTCTCAGCCTAGAAAATAGACAATTGAATATGGTAAAACAACAGAACAATATGGTTTGGATTGATCAGAGAAAAGGCAAATTGGGGGGTTGGGGGGGGGGGGGGCGCAAAGACATGACACTGGGAAACCTTTCTAGTTATCTTGTCAACTTCATCAATGTAAACAATACCTTGTCGTGCAGCTTCCACATTGTAGTCAGCAAGCTGAAAATAATTTGACCTAATGTTACTGCCATCCATAAAATGAAAACACAACAAAAAGAAAGCAAAAACAGTTTTACTTTATATTTAAAAATATAAAAGGAGCTACAGTTAATAATTACAGCAGAGTATGGCTCAGAAATCAGCAAAGGCGAATAAATCAGTTTCTCCACAAAAAGAACTCTGAAGCAAGCATGCTGTATTCAAATAACAAAGGTCAGAATATTTACCATAAGGAGCTTGCTTAAAATGGACTCGACATCTTCCCCAACATATCCTGCCTGCACCAATGTGGTATTGGGGCTATTATATACCAAAACTATCATTTGTTCATATTTGTAACTTCCATAAAAAAAATACATGGAAAGTAAGGTCCATTGGGGGTTATGTGCTTCTTGTATAGTCAATCGTTAAAAACCTCCACATCCAGACAGAAAATACTTTCTTTCTCTGTCTCCCTTTGAGGGGATCATAATTCTTGTACCACAGAATTAAAGAATACTTGCCTGAGTTATTGAAGTTGCATCAGTGATAACAAAGGGAACATTTACAAACTGGACCAAAGTTTTGGCAAGTAATGTCTTCCCTGTGCTTGAGATGGTGCAGATAAACAAGTTAGACTAGTAACCAGGAGTAACAAGACATTCATGGTTAACAAAAGAAAAGAAGATGGAAAACAAATAAATGACCTCAGCTGTAATGTCTTCCCTGTCCTTGAGATGGTGCAGATAAACAAGTTAGATTAGTAACCAGGAGTAACAAGACATTCATGATTAATAAAAGAAAAGAAGATGGAAAACAAATAAATGACCTCAGCTGTGTTATCTCTTAAATCCATCTAACTTGAAAGATTATAAATTTAACGTACAGTTTAAAACCTAAATGGCTCAAAACAACGTTAATCATTTAACTAACGAAACAAGAATGTCAGTGGATAATTGAGAACCCAACTCAGCTCGAACCTTTTTCATCTCTTTTGAATTGAAGCATGATTGTTTTAACCTTCTACTACATGGTGAAAAACGTAATCCAGAACCACAGTTAATAACAGTTACATTAGCTAAGAAAAGTAAAATTTGAATTACCTGAATCAACTCTTTTCTCAAGTTCAACTCTTTCTTCATCAACAGCATCAGCCTTTTTAGTACTTGAATCTCCTGCAGGCCTCACATTTCAAATAGTAGCAAGAGCATGTCAAAAGCAATTTCTACATGTGATCAGCAAGGTTAACACAAAAGAAGATTATTGTTTAACATTTCACCCAAGACTGCATATGAAAGAAGAACAAATGGGAAAAATAAAATAAAAGGAAAGGTAGCGCAATGAAATAATATACTAACTGCTTTTGAGAAGATTCATGAAAAAATCTCTTGTAGTGGTTGTATACTGCCACAGAAAGTACCTGCATTTGAGAAATATATAATTAAGAGAACTTTGATAAATTCTGGGAAAAAGATAAATCTATAGTTTATAGATGAATCTTCACCAAGGGAATATGCTGACAGAAAATTATATCAGAATCGGGCATAAATGCAACATCCATTGGTCATCCAAATTAACATCTCCATTGCGATCACATAATCGATCAGATATTGTCCCACATGGTGGCTTCTAACTGACATAGTATTGCCACTTTATAAGTAACTAACAGTAACTCCACTAACGCCCAGTGACCAATAATCAAATATCACTAATAGCTAATACTCTCAAGCATAAAAGCGAGACCTTCATGCAAATAAGGAAATATTCAAAATGGCAGAGCACCATTTGCTAAAAGCACCAACACCGATATTGAATACGTGATAGAAGCCACGACATAGATAAAATATGCATTATTTCAATATAACTTTGGAGAAATGTATCTTATCTATGGATTGCATCGTAGACTACTTGAAACAGAACTGAGGAAACAATCACCTTCTTAGCCCTCTCCTGCCCAATTAAAAATTTATCGAGTCCTTCGCAAATTTTCTTTAGCGTTGGAATACTACTCCCCAATTGGATCCACCAGAGAACTCATCCTTAGAATTCGAACCAGAATCACTTCCCAAACCGAGACTACCATCACCTCCGCCGTCTCCACGAACCACATTGAAGTTCGAATTGTCCATCCGAATATTAATGCCATCCCCAGACCACAGCACTGGTGGCTCTCCATCGCAGTTAACAGTAAAATAAGACCCGCAACTCCATTTATTACTCACTTTTCTATAAGAAATATTACTGCGATTTTGATTCGTTCTGCGACCCTCTACAATATGAGTGCCGTTTTCTTCAAAGTTCCCCCCGAGTGAGACGGGCTTGAACGAAGTGAAGTGATAAGGAGGGATCATGAAGTGCTCATCCCGCTTTGTTCGGTGCGTAAAGTGAGAATTGACGATGCGACTAGCATGCATATAGTTGAATGTATGGTATCTGAATCGAGAGGCCGTTTCCTTGCCAAGTTTGGATCTAAGCACAGCAGCCATGTGAGCAGAGAGCATTCAGCAAAGTTGAGCTGTAATTAAGCTTGGACAAAAAAAAACAGAGAGAAGCGCGCCAAATATCTCCGCTCTGCTGGAAGTCCGCGAAACAGAATCTCACAGGCTCACTGATAAAAGTAAGATATTTATCTTATCAAAAAAAAAAGTAAGATATTTATTGGAAAGAGAAGGTAATAGAGTAGACTAAAAGAAGACAGGGATGGGAAAATATCGAACATGTCGTAAAAGCAAGAATGTCCATCCCCGTTAGGAACTTCAGTTTTCCTGGAACTCTGGAAGGCTGTGCTAATGCCTAATCTTATCTCAACAGCGCGAATTTAATTTGACCAGTTGATATTTTATTTTCTTTAATTAAAATACCATCATTTGCAAGTTTAATAGTCGGAAGATTATTTTCATTCTATATTATATTTCTACTAAAATAAATAATATTTAAATTGCCCAATATTAATTTTCCTGAATCCTTCTAATATGGGCTGACATTTTATGCATTTTACTTAAATTTGATTCTTACCGTTCCATAAAATTCTCCGGGTTTAATTATCAAAATTTGATTGATATATATTAATAGTTTATCAAAGTATGGATCAAATTTTGCTTGTAAAAAAACGAATTTTAACATTTGAATTATTATAATTTTATTCAATGAAAACTTGGAGAATTTTTGCAGACTAGGTGCGATGTGAAATTGATCCCTATAGGCAGATATCACGCTTTCACATAATTATATTTAGTATCCCATTATTTTATTTCTTAACGAATATTTATATTATTGGTCTCTTTGCCATGAATATTCCTATTATTATATGACACAACACATTCTCTTTTATGCTAGTTTGATTAATTTTCGC
The DNA here is from genome assembly GCA_037074615.1 of Leucaena leucocephala. Classification (NCBI taxonomy): domain Eukaryota; kingdom Viridiplantae; phylum Streptophyta; class Magnoliopsida; order Fabales; family Fabaceae; genus Leucaena; species Leucaena leucocephala. The sequence continues at coordinate 1,070,665 of CM073517.1, read as the reverse complement.
GGTACTCACCCGGCAACTGAATTGGACTCATATACAATTACTCATTCAACCAATCCCACAATTTAGTAACTTTCGTATTATTTATTCAAAATAATAAAAGAGTCTAGATAGTATGATGCTCACGTAAGTAATATACTTTTCTGTCAGACGTAAATAATATATAATTCACTTTAACATATTATAATGATTATTTTTGGAGAATACTCCTCTGTCCCAAAATATATAAGATCCTTTTTCTTTTAAATTAACTTGTCCCAAAATATATAAGATCCTTTTTTAATTTTTTTTACTAATAAATACTTCTATACTCATTTTATCCTTATTTAATTTTATTTTCTCTTAATAATAAATATATTATCTCTTATAATTTTACTCATTAGTACTCTCTTATATATCTAGAAAGAAAAATATATTTCTTACATATTTATTACTTTTAAGTAATTTTAATTATTTTTTTTAAAATACAATTTAGTTTAAAGAATCTTATATTATATTTTGGGACGGAGGGAGTATAATGAGTATCTATTTACGTTCAAATTACGCATCATCAGATTTCGTTAATGTAATTAGTGAAATTCACATTTTTTTACACTCGAGCTCGACAATCGGATAAATAAAAGTGATGCAAAATAAGTACTTCAGCCCAGCTTCTCCCAACATAGTTTTGTGCTAAAAGCCGAAATAACACCCAACAAATGCTTCAAAGGAATCACGGATTCACTGAATGGGTCCAATAATTTTGCTAAATCTGAGCATAAGCTCACTGCAAAACTGAGCTAACAAACAGGCTCCAAGTTATGCATACTTGCAAGTAGATGATGTGATACAAATATTATTTAATTAATTTTTTCCAGTCGTCATCGAGTTTCCAGTGAGAGAGAATCTCGTTGATTGTCATTAGCGGAGCTGGAACAGCCATGCATTTCCGATTCAGAATATTCTCGCTAATGATTAAAATCCCCTTTGCAGAGTTTGATAAGCCAAGCGTTTCAAATTCAGGATATGTTGCTGATCACTTAATCAGTAAGATTCTCGATCATCATTAAAACCCCCGTGGTAAGCAATTTAGAATGCGCTTTAGCAAAAAGAACCACCAAATCCTGATAGTATGATCTTTAGTTCCCTGACTTCTCTCAGTAACAGAAGAACTTCGAAAAGAATTCACCAACCATTTCGTTTGAACAAGACCATAAGTTCAATAATATTTAAAAATCAACAGTGGAGTAAATTTATATTTCATATTCATTTATTCAACTTCTCAACATATAACATCTCGTACATGACCTGGTATACGGATTCCGATCATCACCCAGAATAAGCCTATTCATTCATTCAGTGAAGAGGTGTCACAGAGGCATTTACCTGAGTTGCATATGATGAACTTTCTGCTAAATACTTGAGAAACTCATTCTTCTTTTTATTGAAACTGAACTTCGCTGCGTCCAACAAACTTTGCTCCCTTTTTATGTCCCCCAGAATCTTGTCCTTCTCCCCTTTCAAATCCTTCATTTGCCTCTCAATTTCATTGTAGCTACCAAGCACCGCTGGGCTGGGGAACTTCACATCCACATCTTCCCTAACATCATGGAAAAACAGCCCCCCCCCCCCCCGACCCAAAAATAAAAGAAGAAAAACTGGTGAGTTATGATTATTTTGAACTGGCAACTACTTTCAATAGTTCGAGCAAACTGCTTGAACCATAGAACATAGAAGATATTTTACAGGAAGCAATTTCAACTTTCAAAACAAAATCTCCTTTCTAAAATTGTCAAAAAGTACAACAAATCCAAAATTAATATTTATTCTAGGAGGATATTATAATTATAATCTATAACATTTTAGGACTACCTATATACAAAATACTCCTTTGGTCTTATATATAAGAGCTAGTTGACTACTTTTAAGAAATTAAAAAAATCAAATAAATAAGTTAATTATGATCAAATCAATCATCTCAATATGAATTTATATTTTATATTTTTTAATCTACCCAAATTAATCTACTAACTATTTTATTAAGTACAATTAACTAATTTATTTAGCTTCCTTAATCTATCTAAAAAAATTAACTAATTCTTATATGAAGGACTATAGGAGTACAAACTTAAAAGGGGGAAGGGGTGGGGGTGAACAAACAGAAAAAAAGACGGCAAATGCAAAGTAGACTTGCGTTCTCTTAAATTTTCAGCTGGCATTGCTTAATTATCCGACTTATGGGGCTTTCAATGTGTTTCAGCAACAGAAATTCAGCATGACAGGATGGTTTTCTTGTTTTAATGGAATGTTTCTCTTTATTCTTTTTTAGTCAGATATCTCAAAGTTAGAGAAGTGAACCGTGACTATTATGGCAAGTCCAATTATTAGGGTGGCATAATACAAGCACAAGTAGTCACATATGTGAAAGACTGAACAAAGAATTTTAATAATATGATGTATAAACTAAATTAAATTTCCCATTCATCCCCTTACCTGTTGCCCAAGGAAAATACACCATTAGTTCTAATCATTCCTCCATCTAAAGAAACAGCTCCATCACTTATGCAAGGAAGTGCTTTTATCATTTCTGCCCTTGTCTGATATACTTGCATACGTGAAAAGAGATTATGAAACAGAGTTTCTCTGAGACCATAACCATTGGGCATTACACAAAATAAGTTTGAGCCGTCTATATTTATCATATTTACAGCAAAGCCAAGGAACCCAGCCGGACACTCCCCATTGGGTAATCTTGGGTATAAAATGTCCAGCCTTTTCTGTGGGTCATCAAGCACAAATTTACCAGCGTATGGCCTACAGAAGAAGGAAAAGGGTCAGAACAGCGGTATTTGGGAAATTCAATGATCCATTGCTACCAATTAAAGACTAAATACAAGATCACGAAGTCATGCCTGAGAGATTCCACACACATCACTAAAAAACGACCATCCAAGGCCCTTCCAATTGAGGCACCTAGCCTATGAAGACCAGAGCCCTTGTCTATGCGGCCATCGTTGTTATAAATTTCAAGAGCTTTAACTCCTTCGTAAGTTTTACAGACAATTGCCAGCATAGTCTCTGCTCCTAGATACTCTGAGAAAAGCCTGCATTCCAAATAAGTATAGTGAAGCACCTGCATGCCCGCTTACATAATTCATAATATTCAAGCAAATATACGCAATTCAGAGAATCAATTTACTTTTCATACTCTTTAAATAAATTCAATTCATTCCAAGGAAACGGGAAGTTTTGAATATGTGTGCTGTTTCACAAGCCAAAAGGTGAATGTGTAGACCACACGTACCTGCTAAGGTTATCATCCTCAACTTTTCCCAGCGTAGCAACAATACCCACAATATCATTTGTCAATGAAAGATTAGATGCCTGAGTTCCATGATGAGTTTTCAGCTGGCACAATAAAGCAGCAGCAGATTGTTCATGTTGCAATATCTGTTCGTTTATTGCCCCCACACTTGTTGGCCGCAAATTGTCCACTGTGCAACTCTTGGGCGTACTCGATGATTTATATTTCTCAAAAGTATCTATTACCAGGGGAAATAACACACATGAAACTAGCTCTTCATTAACAGGAAAAAAAAAAAGTAAAGTTTATTACAACCTTTTTTAACAAATAATATTTTGGGGCCATTTGTTACACCATCATCTTTATCATGGTATCATGGGTGTCAAGATGCTTCCAAGATGCATGCATTTGGCAATCTATTACCCAAGATACCTAAAGCCATCCAATATGCATGGAAGCATAGGATGCTACCATTTTGGGTGGTACCTCAAACCATATAGATGTCATTATCATAAATTTACAGACTTCAACGTAGTCTGTACACACTTTAGAGTCCTCATGATAACTAGCATCTCATCCATTTAGATTACCTTATCCATTATCATATTGCCAAACAAAGATAGAAAATGCCTTTAAAGGTAATTTTGGATGTACCTTGCAATCCAAGAATGGAATCATCTAGTTTAGTTTTTTGAGTATTCAGAAGATTTAGGTTATCCTCATGCTGCTTAATTTTCATCCCTAACATGTGTAAACCATCTTGAAGTTTCTGAAAGCATTGCATAATGTGTGGTAAGTTTGCATTACCCATCATCACTCAACTAAAATCAAGAGACCTGATAGGTAGGCATACCTGTCATAAAGTAAAATGAAGCCAACTGAGTAACAAACAATTATTGAAGATAAAAAAAATCCATTCCTATTGATAGATTCAACAGCACAAAATGTTTGAAAAAATAAAAATAAAAATTGCAACCTGGGAATTTCGGATTATGGACTCGGCCTGTACAAATCCGCCATTTTGCACGTTGCCCTGTACATCTACATAGGTTCCATTTAAATGCACGGGCACCAAAGCTGATGAAACAGACTGTCCATCCATCTCAATGAATGAGCATTTGTTAAGTATCCAAATAAAGACTAGCAGATACACTAAACCATAAATGGTTGGACAGCGTCCTGTGTAAACAGGAAAGTTAATTTCTTGCCTGTTCTTCCCTTTCTTTTATTGGGTATAGAAGTACAGAGCAATGAAATTTTGCTCTGCTGAAAGACCAGCACCAGTAAATATAAGGCCACTAAATCAAATTCTATCAGATAATCGAATTATATTAGCAGAGAAGGTTGGCAGGAAAAAAAAGAACGAAAATGGTAGTATATGAAAATATGTATATGTGGCGATGAGAATAGATGATAAATGACAACTAACATACATACTGTAGCTTATAAGAGTTAGCCGCCATATTACATTTGCTCAGCATAAAGTGCCAACTCGTTCTGACGCTGTCAGTGACAACGTGACCAAAAATCTTTTACGCCTATCGGATCATTTTAATGGGATCCAAAACACATGAAATCAATAAGTCATCCAAAAATTTATACAAAAAGGCTCTCTCTCGTATATTTTCGAACATGCATTCCGTCATAGTCTAATGTATATGACTTTATTTCCTTGTTTTGTGATGGTACCAAAGGATTAAACTCCGAATTGAGCATTGAAAGACTAAAGTCAACTGAAATTAAAAATAAAAGAGCAATTAACAAACGCAGAAGAAACAATTGACAATGGACGCTCTTATTCGAGTAATTGAGGGTTTCGATAATTTCTGACGAGGGAAAAAGAGGCATTAATTGTAAAAAAATGGGAGGAGTGAGGAATGCAGTAAAAAGAAGGCGGAATAATCATTTGATCGTTGCGAAATGGACCACGCCGCACGCAAAAGACGGAGCAGTTCAAAAGTACCAAGCAAGAGATATGATGAAGAGGCATGCAGAGGGAGGAATTCACCTGTTTGCCGGGTTGAAACATTTCTTCGAAGTTTAGCGTGCGGTAGCGGTCCCTCTCTCCCTCCACTAAGCGGGCCCTGCAATTTCACAAATATACGGGGAAGTCAAACTCAGCTTAAAAAAGAAGAATCTCTCATATCCCACTGTGTTAAGACTGTAGGGGGCTCAAGCTCTAGGCCCATTAACAAGATCAGACCAAGTGTATTACAGCCTCATAGATTTACAGCTCATTTAATAAATAATATCATAAATTTTTTATAAATATTTTTTTAAATCTTAAAATTATAATTTTAATGAGAGATCGGTATTAAATTTATCTAAATTTTTTTTATATGAAAACAAAAATATATAGTTTATAATTAATAAGAATTGACACAGATGGTAAAGAATATACTCGTATCTCACAATGACTTATTTCGAAGACTCATTTGATAGGCGATCTCGTAAATTTTTTATAAGCTCTTTCTAAACTTTTTATATAATTCTTATTTAATATAATTTTATTTATAATCTTTTTAATTTTTATTACAATAAGTCAGAGATTAAAGAGCAGTAGAGAGTTCAAATAAGATTTAGAGAGACGAAAAAAACAAAAAAAAACTCGCGGTCTCGTTCTCGCGCCTTTGTTAATTAGTATTTCAAACGAACGGCACCAGGCGGCTAGCGAAGGATCAGGCGCTTTTTAATCTGAACGGAAATTTTGGCCAATAAAAAGGAACCCTCAACGGAAATCAATACCAGTAATATTTTGTTAATATATTAATATAATACATTAAATGTCTCATTCATACGCGCGAGACCTATTCATAGTCATTAAGTTATACAATTCATACAAAATTTAATACTCGTCATTTATTCCACGGTAAATCAATTATTTGTAGGTGATGAGTATGATTCATTTTAAAATGCGTATCCGGGTGAAGAATGATAATTAGTCAATGAATATGTTAATATCAATTCATGTCTCTACATCTAAAGTAGAAATGTAGAATATATACCAAATTACTTAATCGTTATTGTGGGGCAAACGATGATCTTCGCCTGTAGGCGGACTTTAAACTTGTTTTCCAGCACGATATTGGGCCATTTGAGTTTGGGTCGGGCAACTGTTTGTGGGCCTCCTTAATTCCAAATTTTGTACATTTTTGGGATATTTAGACGTGGGAAACGTGTGGATCTGACCCATACCGGCTTGGGCCCATTAGCCCTGTTTTCCAAAATTTTAATTGTTAGATTAGGCTAGCAACCGAACTACTCGTATCTGATAACTTTCTTAATTTGTTTGTGTAATTTTAAATGGCGAATATTGTAAAATAGATGAAGAAGCATTCCTCAATTATTGACTTATTGTGTTGGATTTGCTTGCCTAACTGTCTTTCTAATGGTTTTCTCCATCCCCACACCCCCGGTGGATGGATATAATTACCCATCGGCACTACCAAAGCAAGGCAGTACAGTATCACACTCCAATAGCCCAAATTCCCATTGTGTAGGAAAGGCGCTAGGTAGAGCCTCCGGGAGGAGGGAGAATGAGCTGTCACCCCCAATAAGTCGGTTGTACCAAAACTTAATTAAATGCAAAGTAACATTAATGGACCATGATTACGTTCAGTGGTTGAATAATGTGTTGTGTCATTTGACCACCAAATTAAGAGCAGGCTCTCTCTCTCCTGCTCAGGCACTGCTTTACCGAATACAAGCAGATATACTATTATAATAATCTTATTAATTCTTAAACTGTTGGTTAAAGTCTAATTAAAATATACAATGACGTGCAAATGGAGTTGGGAGAGGGAGAAAAGAGGCGGAGGGCATGAATGTAATTAAAGAAGCAGTGAGGAGCAAGATATTTATGACGGATGAAAGGGCCTGGTCACCAAAAAGGAATCCACGTGTATAAATAAAATGAGGAGTAAACTGCAAGACCCCTCCTCCTCTCAAAATGTGAATTAATAACCCCCATTCTCAATGAATTCCACTGCTTGTCCAGTATTGTATTTGTGTGATCCCTATCAGCCGCCGCCGCCACTAATTATCTGTGCGTTGGATCCCTGTTAGTTAGGTAACTGGGAATAAAGGTTCACGGTCACGCCCCTCACCTCGACCAGCGGCAGAGCCTGAGGCTGCAAATGCAACCCCCCCCCCCCCCCGCGCCACCTCAGAAAAGAAAATAAATTTCTCGAATTAGTTTTAGTATTTTACATCTATATCCTTGAAATTCTGAGGTACGTACTTATTCATCCTTAAGTTTTAATTATACTTTGCGGCCCTGACCAGGATATTTGTTTCGCCATTGATCTTAATAATATGACCGCATACTGTGCATATGTTATTGTGGTGTGTTTGGATTAGTTTTTTGGAGAATAAATTTTGGGAATAAAAATATTTGGATGATTGGTAGTATAATCACTTTTTATATTGATAAATTACCAAAAAGGAAAAGATATGATTAAAAGTAAGAGAGATGAAAGATTATAGAGAAGAAAGAGGAGAGAGAAGAGAGTGTATAGAGGAGAGAGGAGAGAAAAAAAGAGAGATAAGAGGAAAGAGAAAAAGAGAGATAAGAGAAGAGAGAGGAGAGATGATAGAGAAAATAGAGGAGAGAGGAGAGAGGGTGTAAGAAAAAGTAGGGATAGAATAGTAATTAGATAATCCATAAATTAAGTTTTAAACCAAAAGTTATTTTCAGTAGCTTATTCAAAACTTATATTTTAAACTGAAGTTTTATCTAAAATTAATTCTAAATAAAATTTATTATTTGTGTAAAAAAAATTTAAACTCCAATTTTAACTTAAAATTTATTCTTCACCGCAACGCCAAACATGCACTTGGTCTCTTACGGTCGAGCATAATTTTACTTCACATATATAGCAACACTTCGAAATGAGTGGATACGAATGAAAGGGCGAGGAGCCGCTTCCTAGAATTACGTACCAAAAGGGGTAACTGAGAGTTGCATTAATTGCAATTTGCATCTTATAATATTTACTATTGTTGTTGGTGACACAGCTTTTCATTGCATACATGGCTCGGACTCCTCTTCTCCTTCCTCTTTTTCCTTCCATTCTTTTCTTATTTTTTTTCCCTCCTCGCGCGCCCCCCCCCCCCAAAATGATGGTCACGTCCCCCAGTTTATTCGTACCATTATTTTGGCCATTATGCCCCCAACACAAATATTAACTCTTTTCAAACTTTATCAATATACATGCTTTTAACGAGGCTAGTTGGCAATAGTATAGGAGACGATGGATAAAAATAAGAATTAATCGAGTGTTCACATGGGAAAAAAAGGATCAACTGCAAACTTCCACTCACGATTGCCAAAAGAACAATTGAGTCGTAAGCACACGATGATATAAATTTGCCAACTACCACTCTTTAGTAACCTTCAAGCCAAACTTAACCCGACCCTTTTTTCCTTTGTTTCCCCCCCTTTCTACCTTCCGAAGCTTAGCTAATTAGTTAAATATTTGCCATCCACGCCACTTATCACACCTACACTTACCACCTCACACCTACACATATACATATCCTTTCACATGGAATCGAATCGGAATGTAAAGTGGGGAAATAAAACCTGTTACATTCTAAAACTCGCCAAAAACAAGAACATATTAAAAAAATTATGAATGCAGCCATAATTGATAATTTAATACGTACATGTTATGTTACGAAATGCTTTTATGTAGTACAGTATAATAAATCATAGTCATACCTACGTACACTGAAGACGGGCAATAATTCTTCAAACAGTAAGCCCACCCGCCAGGGGAGGGTGCTGACGTGGAGGAACTCTATTGGTCCAAATGCCTCTACTACGGAGTATATCACGGGGTTTGGGGATGAGGGATCTTACTCTCCATTTATTTAAAACTATATATTTTAAGTAAATAAAATAAAAATAAATAATACCTAACTCTTCATGGCGATAGGACCTGTGTTTCCTAAACCTGTATATCGCATTCTCTAACGCCCGTGTATATAATAAATACCAACGGCGATTGCGCGGGCTCACGGTTACTGATTTCTCTCTCCGTGGAAGCATTCTCTCAAATGACCGAACTTTACTTCGCGATGATTCTCGGACACGCACACTATGTAAAGGTTCCACCCAAGTGATCCGAAACACCGTTTTCATCTCAGGTTTGTTTCGCAGCTCATCTTCCTCTCCCTCTTTAGTCCATCTAATTGCGTGGCTGTGAAATTTAGTGACATAGATTTGTTAGTACATGGTAATGTTGTTAGAGTGATTTTAAGGTTTCTGAGAATGTATATTTCGAGTCTTGACATGGATGAATTTGTCGTGTAAAATGTAAATGATGATGGTACATCAAGAGGCCGATCTTTTCGCAGGAGATGGGGAAGAAAGGAGGCGGATGGTTCTCGTCAGTGAAGAAAGTTTTCAGATCGTCTTCTAATAAGGATTCGTCGGCACCGGCGAGGAAGGTGATTGTTCCCATGTTTTGCTTGCATGCAGTCCTTATTTTAATTAACATTGTTTTTTCAGAGACTTCTGACATTGAATTTACTCCTCATTGAAACCCGAAAAATGGTAATACTTGAGGTTAACGGAGGGATCGGTTAAGTAAGATTTTTAACCCCTTCAATAACGCGTAAAGCCTCTGATCTGGTATTGCGAGTTCGACATCAATATTAATAGGGAGATTGGCTGATGGATGTATATAATTCAATACTATTTTGATCATGCCTGTATTTATATGATGCATTTTCTCACCGATTTCCCAGATATCTTTAGTTATTATTGATTACATAATTGGGAGCTAATCCATCTCCCCCAAAATTAAAAAACACCCAAAAACGTCATAAATTGATATTCGGCAGCAAAAAGTAATGGCATCATCAAACTCTACCTTACGCGTTGAAGGCTACTTTCTTCATCGGAACTTGAGTAAGCGAAAACCTTAGTTGTTTAAGTGAAAACCTTAGTTGTTTCTGTTGTCTTTTGTGTGCTCCCACATAAATGCTGAGCTGCCTGGTCCTTTCTCTGTTATTAGGACCATGACCTATACAGGCAGTAATCATGTGCATGTATGGTCCACTATTATGTGGATACGGATCAAATAATTATGCTAGCATCCATGTCACACAGCTATCATGCCACCCAAACCCATCACATCATCCATCTCGAATCCTTGATCATCATGTGGTTCCTCTGTTAGATCCCAAATCATCTTAACATATTCCGTTTGTCACTTCTTCCTTCTATAATCCAAATGATTGCTGAATAATTGGCGGCTGAAATGCTGGGAATTACTTGGATTTCAGAAGGATAACGAAAGAAGACAGCCTGAAGTGGCCGAGGTCGTGTCTTTCGAGCATTTTCCTGCGGAGAGTTCTCATGACGATTTCACCAATGAGAACAGTATAGCATCCACGCCTGTGGCGGAAGATAGAAATCATGCCATCGCGGTGGCGGCGGCCACAGCGGCGGCTGCAGAAGCAGCGGTCGCAGCGGCACAAGCAGCGGCCAGAGTTGTTCGATTGGCAGGTTACGGGCGCCACACAAATGAAGAAAGAGCAGCAACTCTCATTCAATCATACTACAGAGGCTACCTAGTAAGCCTTTCCCATTGTCTTATTATCAAATTCTGTTAATTTGTTTCTTTACTAGTCAGAGATCACTTCATATCTTTTTTTACGGTATATGCTTTTATTGTTTTGGGTAACTTGGGGCAATGAAATCAAAATGTGTAGGCTCGGCGGGCACTGTGCGCGTTGAAGGGATTGGTGAGGCTGCAGGCACTTGTGAGGGGGCATAATGTGCGGAAGCAAGCACAGATGACAATGCGGTGCATGCAAGCATTAGTTCGAGTGCAGGCCAGAGTAAGAGCTCGCAGATACCCGTTGAGCCAAGAGCAACTTCACAAGACAGAGGAGGAGAGAGAATTTGAGGAACAGCAAGTGGTAAGGCCTATGAGCCCCATGAATGGGTGGGACAATAGGCGTCACGGCGTCCACAAAATGCAGCAAAATGATGCCAGCAGGAAACACGACACAGTAATGAGGAGGGAGAGAGCTCTCGCTTACGCTCTCAACTCTCAGGTTAGGCAATAATTTCCTTTTCATACCTGGAAGAGCACCGAATCTTATCTCCATTTTCCCTCTAAAACCATATCCGTTTTGTTGTTTGCAGCAACAGCAGAGGCCGTTTCTACCTTCAGACCCCAATGACGATGATGTTGGAACCATGGGGTACAACAACGAGCGTGAAAAGGCCCCGTGGGGTTGGAACTGGTCGGATCGTTGGATGCCATCGCAACCGTACAATGTAAGGAACGTGGGGCCACGTGAGACCTCTTACATGACGCTTGCCACCACAACCACGACCACCACCGACGACATGTCTGAAAAGACGGTGGAGATGGACATGGTCGCTCCTTTAGGCTCAAGCAACGTCAGTGCTATGGGCCTAATGAACCAGGAGTTTCTGGATTTAAGCCCAATGTCCAACAGAAAACACCATCGACAATTCAGTTTAAATGTGCCCAGCTATATGGCTCCGACCCAGTCTGCGAAGGCCAAGGTGCAAGGTCAGGTGCCGATCAAGCCACGTGGCTCACCTGGGCCCCAGTGGAACTCGTCCACAAAGAAAGGGCCCGGTGGAGTTGGGTCGGTCTGTGATTCCTCAAGCTCCGGAGGAGGGACGTCGAGTTACCACTTCCCGAGGAGCCCCAGCCCAAAAATTAATGGGAGTCGGCGGCAGTCTAGGCGGATTGCGGGTAGCAGCCCGGATTATTCGGGCTTTGAGGATTGGGCACTTCCCCTCGGAGGCCATGGTTGGGCATGATTTGATTATCCTGCTCTCTGTTTTTAAAAGACATATTAATTATTATTATGACAGCCATGGGATTGGAATGTGTGGCGCTTCGTCATGTCACGTGGCAATTCGTGAAGACAAATTTTGAGATTGTAATAGAGGGAACCCGTTTCATATTATGTTTACTTGTAAGAGGATATGCTCCGTGGGTCTGGATTTCTCCGGTAAAAATGTACATGTCTTAATTATGTATGCTTGGAGGAGGGAATGGTGTTCATAAATCAGAGATGAGGGTGTAAGGTGTTTCTCTTGAACAATTCTTCTCTGAATTCTCGTCGGAAATTGTCGACCCAATCATCCGTGGCTAAGTATAATCGTGGGGTGATTGGTGATGGAACCTGTACGATAGTAATGGTCCACATAAAGTATTATTTGCCCAAACTACACTCCCGCTACTCTGAATTCAACTTGGACTTCAACTACACGCCGTTTGCTTTGTGAATCTGTTCATTCCAACGCGATCAGAGGGGATCATGCCATTTTTAGGCAAATTCTAGTTTGATTATTGTCAGTGTTATCACACACTACTCCGCTCTACTAATCATTGGTATTTTTGGAGGCCGGAATAGCAGCTGCATCTCCAAATTTAGGGGTCGTTTATTTCACTAAATTTCTCAAACTTACTCAGGAATCAACTTCTTAGAAAGGTCACATCCAATTCTTTCATTTCCTCATTACAAAATTTGCCTGTTTTATTTTTTGATTCTCATAAGCCTAATATACATTTTAAAATAAAAACAGCAATTTTTTATTCCAAAGAAAAATAGCCTTTTAATTATTGTTTTCATAAATTTGAATATATGGATAATAAATACCAGTTAAATAGAACTTATTTAGATTCTAGTTAACGAGTTACCTGACCAGGTAATCGCCGCTCCATTATCTTCCTCATTTTCTCCTTCCAAAGGAAGCGGGTCCAGGTCCTTCTGGTTTACCACTTTTGCCTCCCTTCAATCTCTCGCCCCCGCAACCCTAGGTTCAATAACAGAGGGAAATGATGATTGGGAATTTTAGAGGCAGAGCCAGAGTATGTGCAGGCAGAGATTGAAATTTCTTTCTCGATCGAACCCAGTGCCTGGATGCAGGCGATTCCTCGGGAAGCCCTCTATTGGGACAAGAGCTCCCCTCCATTGGAGCTTTTTCTCTGAATCCCTGTTTCTCGTGCCATTCTGGCTCGTTAATTGCATTTCTCCGTTTTTGTTATAGATCCCTCCATGATTTCAAATCCGAACTTCATCCATTATGCCTGCATTGCGAAAGGAACCACAATTCTGGCCCAACGCGGATCCAAGGAACCACATATCGAAGAATTAGCTGCAAAATGCCTCGAGCAAGCTCCTCTCCACCACTCCATGTTTTCTCACACTGTTAGGAAAAGGACCTATGCGTTCTTAATTGATCGAGCATTTGTCCATTTTGCGATTTTCGATGAAAAGATCGTGAAATCGGAGGCCGTTTGGTTTTTAGATCGCATCAAGTGTGCGTTGGACGCGATATTGAAAGGCATGTCCATCGCGGATTTTGATGATTTCTCGCCGCTGTGTTTCCAAGCTCAATTCGATCCTTTCTTTGGAGAATCAATGGCTTCGGATTTGCAATCGGAAACGCCATTGCAGGGCGAAAACCAGGATGATCGAAATCCGAACGTGAGATCCGTGAAAGGGAAGAAATCGGTGATGGTACCTTTGCTGGAGCAGCCTAGTAAAACTTTGAAGAAGAAGAAAAGGGTGAGTACAGAAGACAACGGGATTGATAGTAAGGATGCTACGATGGAGAATAAATTGGATGTGGGGGGTGATATAAATGGTTGCACCAGAGATTTTGCCTTGTCGGTACCAAAGGGCGGGGCTAACGATCGACAAAAAGCAAAGCAGATGTGGAAGAAACATGTGTGGGTGGTGCTATTGCTGGACATATTTGTTTGCGCAACGCTATTTGTAATTTGGTTATGGGTTTGCAGAGGGTTCAAGTGCATGCGGAGTTGAATTGAAAACAAAAATGGTCTCTCTTTTTTTCGTCTCTTCTTTGGGGATTCTTCGCTTCTTGTTTCTCCTGGAAATTGCTTGAGCTTTCGTGCATCGAAATCGATCAATGTAAAAAACGGGTATGTATAATGCTAACAATATCTAATAAGCAATTGGGGGTACGGTGTGATTGGGCTCTTTTTATTTATTTCTTTCCCTTAATGGAAATTACTTACTGAATATACATAAATATGGTTGTACATCTGTGATCACCATGTTTTCTGATATGACCCTATCATTTGATTTGAACAATTATTCAAAATCGCAGAATTCGGATAGGCATGTAATATATCGTGTTTAAGCATTCCAAGGCCTTCGATCAATGATCCGTGTCTCCTCATTTCTTCGCATTGCCTGAAATAAGGCTTTTGACGATTTCATTTACCCAGCCCCTTCTCTAGTGATCTCATGTGGCATGGAATACACAAGGATGGAAACCTCCCAAGTTACTAACAGAGATCATACAAACTTGTTTGGGCTTATGATATCCTTTGGATAGAATCAATAAATGTCTTTCAAACGCAAATAAGTGAACACGTCTTCTCTAATTGTACGAGTAACCGCTTGTGAGTTGTGATGTCAGACTGTTGGCCTTCAATGGAATGGTATCATATGATATGCCTCGCGACCTAATTGACGACACAAATGAATTTCCCCGCTTTCTCGTTCGGGATATGGTGTCGCGATCTATTGGGAAAATTCTAAATGGACTTAGAATGCAAATTATTCACCATTATAGCACCTCTCGTTTTCATATAATCTTTTTTTTATTCTGAGTGTTTCTATATATCTTCCTCAACTTGACAATTTCTATAACACATTGGGTTATAAAACAAATTATTAAAATTTTTAATATATCAATTATTTAATTAATTAAATTATATTTAAAAATTAATTAATATAATATATACTTTTTAAAATACTTTAATTATCTTCTTTAATTTCTTCCATCCCTCTCTCATTTAATTATTATTAATAGAGTAATAATAGAAATAAATTAGAAAAAAATTGATAAATATATAAAATAACTTATATTTAAAATCAAGATCAACTCTCTAATTAAATTCTGTATTAAAAATAGGAGGAGTATAATTTATTCTAAGGAGCACATTTTATAAGTTATAAATAACTTGACTCCGTACAACAGACGAGTGATCTAATCTAGAAAAAATATTCAATGGTGATATTCATTATACCATCCATACTCAAATAAAAAATCTGTCGGTTTTGAAATTACAGTCGTGTTTGAATTTCTGTTTTTTTTAAAATCAATCGTACAACTACATATTAAATTTGAAGGTTAAAACTTAAAAATAATTTTACTGAAAAAGATGAATGAAGAGGAAGGCAAAAATAAATTTACTGAAAAAGATGAATGAAGAGGAAGGCAAGAGAATATTTCAAAAATTGACGAAATTCTTAAACTTAACCACATGGTGTGAGTTTTTTATTGCCTGCCCCTGGAGGATTATCATCTTTCCAGTCATCCCAAGCTCTTGCCTTCTCCCGTGCAGCACCATCATCTTCATCTTCTTCTTCCCCTGGCCTTGAATTCCTATTCCCGTACCAAGATGAATTGACTTCTTCCATGAGACTCGCATTTCTCTCTTGCCGTTTATTCATCATCTCCATTTCCCTGAGCCCAGCTTCTTCAATACTCATGATCGGCAACCTTTCACAAAATAATAATATTCCACTTAGCATCTTTGAAAATATGTAAGTAGTGTACAAAGGTCCATAAAATCTTAGCAAAACACAAATAATATGCCAAACAGATGGTCACAAATAGAAGGGGATATATATAAGTGACCGCAACCTTCATCCTTGAAAACAAGGATGATGATTAAAATTGAACTTCTTTCCGGCATTGTTTAGAGCTATTTCCCTATCCCTAACATTTTCAATTTATTTGCCAAAGAGGAAATATAGTTACCTATAACCAGGTTGGAAAACCTGAGCCGCCATTCGTTCCCTTTCACTTGTTAGGCTTCCATTAACAAGATAGGCTGGTCCAAATATAACGGGTTGGTGTTTGTGATCATGTGCCTGTGTAACTTTTGCTCTTCCTTCTAGAACATCTTGAGCAAAAGTGGCGCATATGATTGGCTGTGCTGGTTTAATGTACTGTGCACGAGTTGCAGCATTCCGATACCAAGCTTCTGCTTTTTTTGCACGTTCATCAAGAACATCCTTAGAGAACTCATGGTCCCCATCCTAAGCCACAGACACAAGAAATAATTAATAAAAAGAGCAATGTGAACCTACAAAAACCAATGTTCCTAATTTCGTTTTACCACAAATGACAAAACCAATCCAACAGAATCAATTATTTAATTTTAAGAAGCTCAAAAGCTCACTCAGAACTGTGTGTCATTCAAAGAAAGCAAAAGGTTCCCAGGATCAGATAGTGAATATTCTCTAGCGGAGTGTTCTAAAGAATTCTATGCAATATTCTAATAATACCTTCATAGTGTATAACATCATCAGATTGTGACTACAGCCTACAGGGTATCTGATTGTGCTTTGGGAAAGTTGCCAGACATTGAGTATATTACTACCTTGGATTGTCTCTCCTTTATTGCCAAAAGCATCTCTTCCTCTTTCTTTAACATTTCCAGCAGATCTAATGCCTGAACATGGCGGGGATAGATGAGAACAGGAAAGACACAATTTTGATAAGAGGAATAAAGCAACATAAGTACGAATACAACCTTATAGATTGCCAAAGTTATGGTA
This sequence comes from Leucaena leucocephala, assembly GCA_037074615.1. Classification (NCBI taxonomy): domain Eukaryota; kingdom Viridiplantae; phylum Streptophyta; class Magnoliopsida; order Fabales; family Fabaceae; genus Leucaena; species Leucaena leucocephala. The sequence continues at coordinate 1,053,780 of CM073517.1, read as the reverse complement.
GAAAACCATGCCTGCAAGAAAAAAAGAAGAAAAGAAACCAATATTATTTTGAGAAACAACAGGTTTTAAAGACCAGAACAATGCAGTAGGAAAACACAGATGCTTCATTATAAACAGATTGCTGAAAAATTGCATTTTGAATAAGTTATTTTGTAAATAGGATAAAGCATAAAACTGGCTTCTACAAACCAGTTGAAAAGCGTGTGTGTGTTTATAAAGATTATCTATAGATTAAATAATTTTTGTAAACCTGAACCAATAAGGAAATATCCCTAATCTGAGCTCACTCAAACACTTGGGACAAAAATAACCTGAATTTAAGCCTATCTTATGGAGACTAAATGAATGAAAGAAAATATCATGATCAATTTAAAATGGCAGTCAAATATATCTGTGGAACATACTGTGCCTTCAAAGTCTGTTGATTATATAAACTTATTAGGTATTTTTAATGGATAAAACCTTCTACAACAATTGTCAAGCCAAGAGATCCTCATCATCTTCCAAAATGAGTTGCTCATACAATTCAATGTAGACAACTATAATAGCCCAGTTTCAACCTTGAACTCTCCTTTTTCTCAAATTAAAACCTTTTTCTTTACACTCTAGGGTTGAAAAGAGAGATTCTTCAGTGAAACAATCTGAGGCTAGTATATGGTTTGTTTCAGGCTAAATTATTGAGGCTAGAGAAGCAGGTAGCAATATGTTGATTCCACAAAGTCAGAAAAAGCCACTATTTAAAAAAAAAAGAAAGAAAAGAAAAAACTAAATACAATTGGAGAAAATCAAAAGTGACTATCCCGATGGAAAACTTGTAGGTATGAACTTAACAAACTAGAACAGGAGCTTCAGAAGAATACTATCATTTACATATAAAGCACAAAGGATAGAAACGAAAACCTCTCTTTCTTCTCCTCCTTTATTTCCAGCAACTTTGACTCTGCAGCTCTTTGACATTTAAATCTAGCAATCTACAAAAAGAGGCTCCAAAATCATTAAATTAATGGTAAACTTCTATTCTTCATTATATCACACGATACCTTTTATTTAGATTTGCTAGTCCAATTCCCATTCAAAGCAGGAAAAAGTTTAACAATGCAAATTTGCTGTGTGTTAGTGCTGAACCTTGTTGCAATCATGTCACACCGTACTTCAATAAAAACTTACCTTTCTGGCCCTCTGATCAGCAGCAGATTTCGGGGCCCCTTGCTTATAAGATTCTAACTTCTCTCGTGGAACAAGCTCCATTGCTTCACAAAATGAGAGAAAGTCCTGCAAATGTTATTCTTAATAAATTTCTATTGAATCACGTTAACTAAAGAATTAAGTGAATTGCATTTATTTCTGAGTTTCTTCTTCACTCTTTTCTCTTTGTGCCCTTTATGTGTCAGTAAGTACTGACCTTTAGCTTTGCCTGGGAAGCCTTAAGAATCTGTATCCTGTCATCCTGCGCTATTTTTTCAGTCAACTAGGCTAGATAAAATGGCACCTGAGGGGTTATTGTGAAAAAGTTATTCAACAAAACCAGCAATCTTGCTTGAAGTAATAAGCTTAGTTCATCAGTCAACTTCAACAGCTATGCCTTAGGACCTGAATATATATATATCCTCCTAGAAAATTGATATAATCAGAGGGGGAATGCATAATCATGTATATGGAAGAAAAAAAAGTAATATAATTTGCCAGTACTAATTGTTCTGCATCCTTTTGAACGTTGCAGAGGAGAACATGTCATCTACTAAACATTCGATAGTAGCGTAATCCAAGAAAATCGTAATAAGTGGAGAGCATTAATTACCACTTACCAGAATATACTTAAGACTCATGGTACTAATATCATCTTTGGTCTCATTAGCCGAAAACAGACCCAGCTTATTTATCATGTCCTCGCACTTCCCCAGAGCCTGGCAACCCTTCCTCACAAGCTCCTGAACAGACCCCCCAATTAAACTAGCAACCTTAAGAGAATAACGTGTTCAAGTCGAACTAAAGCAATGAAACAAAGACTCGAGTGTTAAACGCGGGTGTACCTGATCAGCCCCAGACTCCGTTGCTGTTGTGTGAATCTTCCGGGCTTGCTCAAAGAGAGATGGCAGTGACATGTCCTCCACTTTGCATTCACCCATTGTGAATCAATCAAAGTGGGAAGAACAGCCGTATAGGAAAGCCTAATTAGTCAGATTCCCTTCCCTCAAAATTCCGCGGGTGAAATTGAAAATAAATTAGGAGGAGTTTGGTGCTATTCTGAAAAGCGCACTCTCCGTAAAAATGAAATTTGTGAGACTAGAGGAAGCGAAAGTTCAAGAAGGAGGGGGAGGGCGAAAATGGGGGATAAACCAAGAGAACTCGAAGCCGCGCGCGGGGCTATTGAATGAGGAAGGGTGCACGATATAGAAGGGACGCGATCAAAATAACGTGCATTTGATCCCCAATTAATTTTTTATCATTCTTTTTTATAAATACTTTAATTTTAATAATTTGATTAAAATTAAGTTATATAATTTTTTAATTATAAAAATAGTTGATTTCTTGTATAAAAAGTTATAAGTAAAATAATTTTAATAACAATTAATTTAAAAAATAATTTATTGGTTTCTAATATAAATTCAGTTGTTTAGTAATAAAAGGTCATAAAATTAACTACTGCTACCTTGCCGTTTATTTAAGGCTTGAGTATCAATAATCAATTTTATCATGCACTGATTTATTTTTATTTTCTTTTTACCATGAACATCACGTACTGAAAGCTCCATGATTGCGTGGTCTGTGTCCGTATAATCCATATCAAGAGTCGAGTGGTGAAAGCGGAACATGTACAACCAGGCTTGTTCTGTGATGAAACAAAGAGAAGTGACCTCTTATTCAGCCATATTAGCTGCAAGCTCCTCCTGATACAGATAGTGATGTTCTTCTAAGATTTATCCAGACATGTAGTATTCCTCTTCAAGTCCTCCTTTTACCTTGTCCTGATACAATAATTCTACATCCGATGTGTCTGTCCTCTGCGGAAAAAGTCATCTTCTGAGTTCCCCAAGTCTGTATTTGAGATCATTTTTACATTCTGTCCTGCTTGTCGTATATTTGGAAAAATTAACCTCTTCACTTCTGTCATTGACCCTGTCTTCCTTATCTTCAATTATGAGATGCACTACTATCTTCTTTCTATATTTGAGGGGAAAGGAAATGGACTCTTCACTCGTGCAACATGAAAAAAAAAATCATTGAAATCTCGCATCAAATCAGGATCCCAGCAACCCAGAAAAAAGCAAGCTTGGTATGAATCCAAGTCAATTTACATGGACCCAGTACACCCTGTTCAAAATTCGAGATCCATAGTGGGAACACCGCCTACGACTTTGTGTTAATCTACCACTAAATTCCCATGTGTCATACTGGGTGGATTAATATCTACCCTCCCACCACCTGCCCTTAAGAAATATTATACTGACAAATTTGGTATATTTTCATGTTTGTTTAGAACTCTGAAGAAACTCATGATAGCTGCCGCCCGTGACGTTGTTTTCTCTCTTTGGCAGAAAAATATAAGAATCAAGGGAAACATGTGGGGCTAATAGGTCACTGTCTCGCTGAAAAACTGGGAAGTGGGCTCAAATTTCATAGCTTTTATCATATTCCGTTAATGTGCATATCGCTCTTTCAACTGAATGTCCAGTCTTACACGTGTGAACATCCATCATTTCGGCACTCACTCATCCATGCCCATTCATAAACGATACCTTTCGCAACATCACATACATTGGCTTTCCTGTTTGGCATTTCATGACGCGTAAACATCTCCGATAAAATATATACTTCTGAAGCCTCGTTTTCTCTGCTCTACTACTGTCCAAGAGTTTCTGCTGGTTACTGTAAGTTGTTCGGTGCTATAGTTATTATCCTTCTGCGCACTTTTCGTTTTCTACTATTGTTTTACATTGATAGTACGGGTAAAATATAATATAAATAGTATCAATTATTGTACGAGGGATGCTTGTTTCTCATTTATGATCCATTAGATCAAAGTCTTTCTCAATTGCGGTTTTCTGTTTCAGAGCCGAAAAAGCAAATCTCGTGGTAATGGGTGAGAAGGAAATCTCTGGTTTTGACAACAAGAGTGATGCCATGTACCCTTTGTATTTTGGTGTTTCATGTGCACTTTTTGCCCTCGAAGTTGCCTCAAAACCTCGCTTTGAAATTGAAAGGTGGTTTGAGATTCGTGATATTATGCTTCAAGGGAGTGCACAGCTCTTAGGGTTGCTTGTGTGGAAAGTTCAGAAGCAAAGTCCAGATGGGGGAGACTGCCAACTCAAGAGTGCCAAGAGAGAAATGGAAAACTTGAAGAGTTTGAGACGTGAAGATGCCAAAGCCAACGAGAAAGTTATGAGCATTTTCGCCACAAAAGAGCAGACCTGGCTAAGCGAAAGGAAAAGGCTACATCAACACATTGGAGCTCTGATGAATGAACTCAGGATTCTCGAGAAAAAGAAGGAAGAAGCTATATCTGAATCGAATAAGAAATTGAAGGAAATGGAAGTTTCGGTAGAGTCTAAGGACAAGGTGTTGAAAGAAGAGGAGCACAAAGGGAAGGAGCTAGAGGAAAAGTTGACAGAGGCGGAAAGAAATATACGAGAGTTGAGAGAAAATGCTAAGCGTGAAATTCAAGAGCATTCTTCTGAGCTCAGGAAGCAAAAAACTGCTTTCATTGGTAAGTGGTTGGAGCAGAAGGAGGAGTCAGAGCTGATGATCCAGAAATTGTCTGTGGAGGTTTCAAAATTGCACAAGGATTTGGAACAGCAAGGTAGGATCTTGTCGGCAATGTTAAGGAAAGCCAAGCTGGATTCTGCAGAAAAGCAAATGCTAATAAAAGAGGCTAAATTGTCAAAGGCTAGGAGGAAACAAGCGGAACAAGAAACAGAAAAGTGGAGGGCAGTCTCAGATGGAAGATATAAAAGACATTCACTAAGAAGCATGTTGGTTAGCTTGGGTTCAACAAGGCTGCCGCATGTTTCAAAAGAACCAAAACATTTTTCTGCCCTATCTGATCACTACTTGCCCAAATCTTATGAGGAACCGGGTTAGAACTAAGAACAAATTACTCTGAATTTCAACTTGAATCTATATTATTCATATATAGAAAAAATGTGTAACCATAGCTTCTATTCTGTCTGTAGGTATTACTGGTAACCGGAAGAATTTGGAAGATTGGTTAAAAGCGGAGGCACAAAATTATGCAGCAATGATTGAGCAGAGGCATCAATTAGAGCTTGAAGCGTTTGCAGAAGAACTGAGTAATAGAGCTGAGAAAATAGAGGCATTTCAATGGCAATTGTTGAGGATGGAGTTAGAAACAAAGAAGCTGCAGTCCCACGTGAAGGGATTGATCAAGGATGTCGCACAGCTCAGACATGATAAGATGAAGTTGGAGACAATGCTGTTGGAGAGAGACAAAGAATTGACTTCCCCGAATGAGAAACTTGCATTACAATTGAAGTCTTCAAACTGCTTCAAACATAACTTGCTTTTGCCTTCACAGTCAACATCAGAGCGAGTTGAAGATGCCATTTGGTCCCAAGTCAAGAGAAAATCAGTCGAGAAAGAGCCAGGAATGAAGGGAACTTTAATGGTGGAATACCGCGAGAAGGAAGCATTATCTGCAGAAATGAAGGACACTCTTGTGCAGAAGCAGAGTTCTCGTGAATTAGCCCTTGATGCTGCCGAAAACATAGCATCCGCCAGCCAGAGCTCCAATGAGACCAGCCATTTCCCGTTGAAGATGGATCTTCATGCTGTTGGAGTGTTTTACAAGATCAAGAGGCTGAAGCAGCAGCTTGTTCTTGTTGACAGATTGACAGGACCGCAAGCCAGCGGGGAAGCAAAAGAAATTAACGATGATAGCAACACTAATAAGAAGACTTACCTATCTTTGACTTCTCTGCTGAATAAACAAGTTGAAAGATACCAATCCCTCCAAGAAAAGATGGACAATCTTTGCAAACTGATGGTAAAAATCATTTTTAAATAATTTTGTCAGTTTTGTAAAGCTAATACTCAGTCAGATATTGTACATTGTTTCAGCATGAGAATGAGCTGCATGCCCAGGGTAAAACAGAAACACTAGAGCAATTCCTAGAAGAAACGTTCCAAGTGCAAAGATGTATAGTTGCAGCAGGGCAGAATTTGGTGGAAATTCAATCTAGGATGGTTCCAGGGTTCGCAGGAGTGCCTAAAGATATGGAGAGAAGTTCTGGAATTGACACGAAGAGATTTGCTGATAGCATTAGAAATCTGTTGCAGGAAGTTCAAAGAGGCCTTGAAATTCGGACGGCTCGAATAATTGGAGATCTTGAGGGGACACTTACTTGTGAAGGGATGATGCAATTCAGAAGGTAGCACTGGCTTCACATGATGATTTCTTTAGCTAATAACATAGTAGTTTTGTACAGACAGATGCCCCTGCAATTGAAATTTATAGGCTTTTTCTTTCTGTTCTGCACTCTGCTCCATGCAGCAACTAAAGGTTCATTCTACCATGAAGTTAAAGAAATTAAAAGAAAAATTACATTAATCGCTACAATGCTAAGTTTTAAAATCTTTAATCATATGACAGCGACCATAAAAGTCTCTGCTTACCGTATATCCGTTCCAGAATCAATCAACTCTGATACTCTAAAATACGTGTTTGTAGTTATACCATATATATGACGATTTTCTCTTTGGGACAGGATAAAATTGTTTTGGTAGAGTGCTCAATTTATAGTCACCATCGGATGAAGCAAGTTTGAGAATATTATACCAGGTTTTGTGGATCCGAAAATGTTAATAGCAGTCGCTTAATATGTTAAGATAATAAAAAATAAGTTTATATTTCACAAATACACGAGTTCAATTCCTGCTATTATAATGGGAACTTTTTTAATTAACAATCTCGTAAATTTTTCTTAAATATTTTTTTAGTTTTAAAATTATGTCATAACTTTTATGTGAAACTACCTACGAATTTACCTAAAAATTTGATTGTATATAAAAATAAAAACTATCAAGCTCTCATGTCCAGTCACGTGTGTCTGTCTCGTAGAAAAACCAAAGATTGACAGGGATCAATAACAAATCATCATCTTGTGCGTGTGCATGCTATTAAAATTTAATATAATACTCTTTCTCATCCGCTATTTAATATATAGCTTATTTAATTATATTAAAAAATTAATTTAATTAATTAATATGATATATATTTTTAAAATATTATAATAATATTTTTTAATTCTTTTATTTTTTTATTGGATTATTATTAATTGAATATGGATAGGAATAATTTAAAAAAAATTAATAAATATAAAAAATAAATATTATATTTAAAATTATATCAATTTTTAAATTAAATTTTATATTAAGGATCATAATAGTATATAAATAAAGTAAAGTTATAAAAATACCATGGACTTTTTCTTAAAAATGCTCTCTACATTATATATTTTTTAGAAGTATAAAAATACTTATAAACTTTAAAATAGAAACAAAAATATCAGAACAATTAAATATAACCGAACATCGTTAAATACAATCTAGCCATAATATTTTTTAGAACGTCACTTGAAGAAAAAATAATAAGAATTGAAATATTAATTTTAATCATTTTCTTTGGTTTAAACTAAGAAAAGATAATTCCTTCCCTTCCGTTTCATAATTTCTGTTTCGCTCGACTTTATGAGAACCTGCAACATGACTTTATGAGAATCTGCAACATGACTTTATCCAAAGCGGGCTCGTGTATTGTGAGATGAGTGGCCGGAAAATTAGGTGGATGTCAATTTCAGAGCTACCTTCCTATACAATATATAGGTGCACGTTCAGCCACTGCAACGTCCCTTTTGTTTATTTTCACTCTGTGGACTCTGTAGAAGGAGGGAGAGAGAGCATGCATTTATTATCTGAATGAACAAGGCAAAGTGGAAAGTTCGCAACTGCAAATTCGTTGATGCTCATCAGAGCCATTAAAATGTGCCTCACTGTTTACTCAAAATAACCGGAAATTAATCTCTCTCTGGTCATGAATAAGTGCTTTATAAAGAATTAAGAATGAAAATTTATGGGCAGAATATGGAGGCTTGTCAGAGTCAAATAAAAGGCAGGGCCATGTGTGTGTTCCATATATCTCTCCTATACATGTCTCTATTCGATTTATCAGGGACTGTTGTTCCAGAAACTAAAAAAGAAAAGATTTATAAGTGGCTGTGTTGGATTTTAGCTATTAATTAAGTAACCTGCAACCTCAACTCTCTGGTTTAAACTCTCAACTACGTGGGATTAAAATGAGGCTCTTTATTTAACTTGTATCCGGTAATTCATTTTCGTCTGTTGATCTTGATATCAATTTCTGAGCTGCCACGTACGTTATGTCAACATATTCTTCAATTATATGTGGATATAAACAGACACGAGTCTCTTGTGCAATTGAGATCTCAAGAAAGAAGACGAAGAGCTGAGAGATAGTGTTTTGAATTGCAAACGGCTCTAATTACAACCGAACGATCATTCAGTCAGCATTATTTCACGAATTCCTTCCTAATTTTTTATTAGAAACTCCCACAGATGGCTGAGAAAGTAAAGCCCCAAACGTGAGCGCCACCCATCAATTGTAACTCACTGCAGTTTCCTTAATCTCAAACTAATTTCGAACGAAGAATAATATATGATGTGGCTCACGCCCAAGTACACTGATATAGTACCACAGGTTTCCGGGCTCATATGTTCTTACCCTCTCTTCGCACTAAACTCGTGTTCAGTTTGAGTCTGAACTCATCACGATCAATAGGATTTTCAAAACTTAAAAGCCACACCCCACATAATTGACCAATACAAGTATGGCAGTTTCTAGCGGTAAAGGATTTGCTTCCGTTTCGTCTGGGTAAAGTTGGAACTTTTGTCATCTGGTTTTCTATCGGCAAATTAATTAAGGATTTTCCCACACTCCAAACAACCAAGTTGATCTGCCACGACTTTTCATGAAGAGGAGCGAGGGACCGTTGACGGTCGCTATCCTCCAATCAGAAAAAATCAAGGCGGGACCCATTTGCCTGACCAGGCCAAGAGGGCACTTTGGTAGTTTCCTCAACCCCATGCAAGAAAATAATAAGAAGCGCATCCATCTTCTCGTGGGAAGAGGGAGCGCCAGGAGCGTTATTCTGTTGCTGTGCCCCTCTCACTTCACATTCATCACCACCCAACCCACTCTTCTCTCTCTCTATAAAACGCGCCCACCCACTTCACCATTCTGATCATATCGTAGTTTAATAGAAGATCTTCTGCCAGTGCTCTCTGGCTAGCTAGATAGAGAGATTATGGGATCAGTCGACGGGACACCGCCAAAGCTCTCCCTGTTGATTTCCCGGCCAACCAATCCGCCAGAAATGGCTACTCCTCCGCTGCACGCGGCCGTCTCCGTTCCGTTTCAATGGGAAGAAGCACCGGGGAAGCCCAGGCACCACCCCACCGAATCCAAGCCCAAGATGGCCAGAACCCTGGACCTGCCTCCCAGGCTGCTGTTCTCGGAGCCCAAGGTGTCGAACGCGCCGTCGCCAACCACCGTCTTGGACGGTCCTTACATGGGTCGAACCATGTCCTTTACATCGTCTAATAGGAACGCGAGTAAGGATTATTGGAACGACAACTTTGGGTCCGGCAGGTGGAGAAGTTTCATGGGAAACAAAGAGGAGGTGGAGAAGGAGGAGGCCGTGGAGGGCAGTTTTGACTTTTCAAACTGTACTGCAGACGGCCGTACCACCAGAGTAAGGATATCAAGGGCTGGGGTTAGGAGAAGGGGAAGCTTTTTCGGTAACATATATAACTCAAGGTCACATCTCTGGGTAAGTCTTAATTTTTTTTTTTTTGGTCATATGCCTTAATTCATTTGCCCCGCCATGGGAGTTCCTTCGTTCAGTGTAGTTCAAGTTCTATTAAGCCCCTCTTTCCACGTACGGATTCCGTCTGCCGTGTAAAAATTTCGCGGGAAGAGACAGGTGCTTGCCTTCATCTCTATGCATGGCCTTCTAGAACTAATTACAGCCCAACCCGGAATAAACACGAAATCTTTCAAATATTTTAATGAACTCTTTATTAAATAATATAGATTTATCGGTTGAGAGATCCAAATAAGGAGCGTTGAGTATATATTTAAGCAAAGTGAAAGGTGTGTGTATTTATTGGTAGAGAGATCCAGATAAGGAGCGTTGGAGTATGATGTATGATAGCAGGAGGGAGAGTGGAATCTGAAAAATGGATAAACAAATAGGAGAGTAGGAGTGATGACGCTTTCCTGCGTATTATTATTTAGTAATACAGAGGTTAATGAATGATTAGTTGAGGGGAGTAGGTAAGGAGAAGAATAATGAATGTAATTGTTTATATGAAAGTGCAGGCGAGCATTTGTGGTAGCTTGAAGCAAGTGGTGCCGTGGAGACGCAGGCGAGACGGGCACACAAAATAGGAGCCCTCCTTATTAATTATTAGCTTCACAACACCCCTCTCTCCTGGCGTATTACTTGTACAGGACACAGGCCAGTGCTTATTTTAAATTTAACCGTATTATAACTGTAATATTGTAATTCCAGAATCCAGAGTGCCAGAGAGTCGTCGTTTGTTTCTCTGCAGAAGCAATGGTGTATGGTTTAAACAAAAGCCTTGTAACTGTTAAGCTGTGATACTTAGATTAGTTCATAAGCCGGGATCTACTACTCAGTACTCACTGACACTCTCATGTGTATTCAAAGTTTTATTAATTGCCAACTGGGTCAACAATCAATACCACTTGTTTAATACAAGATCTAGCTAAACTAAGGGTAGTTGGAACTTGGAAGTCAAGTTTTGACGTGAGATCATTAAAAAAATATATAAAAACGTCTATTTTATAATAATTAGGCCGGTTCCAACTTATAGCACAATTAGGAAAATAGTGGCCGCCACCGCCATTGATGAGGTGTCTGACACGTTAATATTAATGAAAATTCAGTATAATCCTTTTACTGTCAATCAAAACAGAGTAATATGAAATGTGCCAGTGGTTTCGCTTTCATCTCATTTTCAACTATTGAAAGGGTACGAAGCTCAGAGCCAGATTCATGAACTAATTGTTAATTAGCACCAGAAGTGAAAGAGCAGAATCTGTTGAAGCCAACCAAGCAAAGCTGAAAGCAGTAGGACCCCCAATGTCTGGGAAGGCAGCTTCATCCCTTTTCATCCTCAAATATTCCTCCAACATTAAATTCCCCTAAACATATTATTCTCCTCTCTTTCTTAAACTCTCACAGCTATCTCCCATCTATTCCATTAACACCAAATCATGAATTACAACATAGTAGTATCATGATATGCTAAGAGATAAATTGTAATTAGATTATTCATACTCGTAGCATGCATATGAATTCATACTCGTAGCATCTCCCATCTATACCTTCTTTTGGGCCATACAAACGACTACTGTATCAGTATCCATACATAATTAAAGGTTCAACCAATGCTACTGTTGCATCCCTATGTATTTTTTTAAATATACTATTTCATACTTTCAATTTTTTGTTTTAAAAAAAAAAAGTTTTCTTAACCCCTTGGTTATTGTTGGGGTGCTTCTAGACTCTTATCATCTACCGGAATAAAAAAAAATTGTCAAATATAAAAAAAAAAAAAGCACTCAAGGAGAAGTTTAAGGAGGAAAGAAAAAAAAGTGCCCATGAGATTGCAATGATAAAACCGTGGCTTAGACTGCACAGGGACCAGTTTCTGCTCCCCAAAGCAGCGTACTCTTTGGCTGTACTGGTATTTAAAAATTTCCAAATCAAAACGATCTTCATTCTCTTCTTCCTCCTTGTGCCTCTCCCTTCCTCTCACCTTATCGCCTAGCTTCCTTCCTTCGTCGCTCTGCTACTGCAATTGACTATCGAGACTTACCTTATCGCTTCCCTTGGTTTAGCCATCATCCAACACCAAACAATTCTGGCCATTCCTTAAGTGAAGTGGTGCCCACAACGTACACATTTATCGTGCTCCGGTTTCAAATGGGATGGGGATTTCAGCTAGCCTAGTCCCAGTTGAGCATAAGTGACAGGAAAATAAGACGCTAAAGCTTGGCAAAATAAGTATCAGGTTAGTTTCTGCATTTTCCCTTGAAGCCCCACTTTCTATCTGATCCCGTCAGTCGACTCGTCGCTTCGCATTGGTTTTGAAAGTTTTACAAAAAAACAAAAAAAGTAAATCGATCTAGCACCATAGCGAATTAGGTCTACTGTTGTAAGTTGGCTTAATTGAGGGTGAGTTCTTGATTCTGTAGTAACTAGAAACAGCAGCAACTATTCATCCGATTTCCTTATCGCTTTAAATATAATATTGTTGAAATTTTACTTATTTTTTATGCTTTTGAGGTTTGAGTCGCAGTCTGGTTTATTTGTCGCGAGTGTGTTCGAAGTTTATTATGATGTACGTGTTGGCGAAGATTCGGACAAAAATGAACTTTTTTCTTCTGTAGTTGCAGCGTCAAGAAACTCCAGTGCTTAGTTACTTTCGTTTCTGGTATAGTTTAAGAAGCATCGCAGGGCGCTATGATACTATCTGCTGCTTATTTTAATAATCCGAGCTTTTGGTATCTTCTTTGTTGTTAGAGAAGAGGCCGTCTCTTTCTTTATGTCTCTCTTTTCTTGGCGTTTCTTCATTTGTAGATGCCAACTTTTCTTTTCCACTTTCTTATCCCCCGCCACTCAAAATTTAAACTTTCTTCATAATTTTGATGAATAAGGTGGATCTGCTCCCAATATTTTCATTCATGGGTAAGGTCACAACTTCGTCATCTGAGCCATTATCTAGCGAAGCTTCCAATTATGATGAGGTTTTCATGCAGCAGAGCTTGGTCTTTGATGATAGTCTGAAGGTATCTGCTACCCTTCATAAGTTTCACGGTCTAATGCACTTAGTTTATCACTTTATTTTTTATGGAAAACTAGAGTGGGACCTATGTAAGCTTGAAACAAGAGGCACTATTCATGTCATGAATAATACGTCTTTCTATATATTGATGAATTCTTTTTTGTTTTTTCAATAGCAAAATCCTTAACTAAGTGCTCTAGTAAAAAGGAGCTTTTTGCTGATTCTTTCATATATGTTTCTAGGATTTGAAAAATCTCAGAACTCAATTATACTCCGCAGCTGAGTATTTTGAACTCTCATACACCAATGATGACCAAAACCAGATGTGAGTTACTTGATGGAGCTGGTATGTATCTATGCTGGTATTAGTGCACCATTTATATCCGCTCTTACATATTGTTTTCGGTTGTACCTCATGATATCAGAGTGGCAGAAACATTGAAGGACTATACTGTCAAAGCTCTTGTAAATACAGTGGACCATTTAGGCTCTGTAACCTATAAGGTGAATGATTTGTTGGATGAGAAGGTTGTTGAAGTTTCTGGAACAGAGCTACGAGTATCTTGTATCGAACAGGTTTACTTAATTTTTTTTTCCCATTCAGATCAATAAAAATAAAATCCATGAAATGAATATTTGAAAGTAGTTGGTAGTTGGTAGTTGAATGTTTCATTCACTACCATCATTTATCAGTTGGATCTTCAACCTAAAGTAGGAAAACATTTCATTCCTGGCTCTTCATTTGTTGACTAATTGATGTTATAGCATGTGCAGAAAACCAGTACATTACTAGGAATTATTATTCATAAAAATGTAAATATTACTTCTTCATTATGGAGACTTCGGGAAGATTTGTATTTCATCGGTTATTTTAGAAAAGATATACCCTTTAGAACGTAATGTGAATAAACTATGTGGACCATGGTAGGTTGGTTGATGCCCCTTTGGAAAATTGTGGTAAAACTAAGTGTAGGATTAGGCATCCCATACTATGTTGGTTTCCATCAATTGGCTGCCCTTGGAGAGCCAACATTTTGACAGCTATACTTTGCAATACTTCACTCGATTTTGTCGTTGGTCAAAATTCTTTGTAGGGAGCTCTTTTTGGAGTTGCTGACCACCAACTTTGGCACTAATCGATAGGCACTTAGTGGGGTGGGAAACTACCTCCCAAACACTGATGTTGAAGAATCACCATACCTATTTACCTCATAGAGCATTCTATATTGGCAACGCATTCCGTACGATATTGGTCGTTAGCAATTTCTCAAATCAAATATTGCGTCCGCTTGCTTCAGTTATTCCTGGCACTTGTTTTGCTGTTTAAAGCTAAATAAAGACTGTCCCGCGCAAGGCATAGTTTTGCGTCTACAGTTGTGCCTTCAAGGCTGCCCCTCATTGATAATGATGTTGTCATTGTCGTCATTTTTTTATTATTATTAAATAAAGAGAAATTTGTGTAGGCTGCTAAAATTGATTTCCCTTAATATGGCATGTTAGAGAATGAGGACATGCCAAGAGTTTATGGATCATCAGGGGCGTGTCCAACAGTCACTAGTGATCAGCACGCCAAATTATCACAAGCGTTATATCTTGCCAGGCAAGAACATCTCATATTCTTCTATTACTTCTCGAAATTCTTTTGGGGCAGTTTCTCTGTTTTTCCTCTTCATTTTACTTATTCCTTAAATTCCAATCTTCAGTTGGGGAGACCACGCATGGTCCTAACCGCCCAAAATCAAAATATGTTGAATGCAACCTAGCCCTAGACGATGAAGATCGGCATTACTTCAAGAGTGGTATCTATATTCCTCCATGATTTTCTTTCAGTTCACTGGGGAATGACCTTTAGTATGAACTTCTATTTTGATTTGTGTTATGAAGCTGTTCGAGCTACCATCAGAGAAGTCCCAACATCTGCACTGAGGTAATCACTATTCACACATTCTATACATTAAGTCTAGGGCTTGATTAGTTGATGAAAATCATGATATAATTTGCGTTTTCCTTTAAAAAGAAGCAGGAAAGGGCGTTCCCCTTCCCCTTCACCGTCTTTACAGACTCCGAGACCTGCATCTTTTTCAAGCACTTCCACCTTTCCAAAAAGAGACTCAGGTGATATACTCGTCTAGTGATATCATAGTTCATGGTGCATGTGGTTGTTACTACACCTATACCTCCTTCCTTTCTCGTCTTGTTCTTAGTCAATTTTCTCATATCGAGGCTATTGAATCAATCTTTACGTGCACTGCAGAGAAGAGGACGGTTTCACCTCACAGATTTCCACTATTCCGTAGCGGATCTCTTTCAAGTAGGCCCACAACACCGAGGTCTAGGAGACCAACCACACCAAACAAAAGCAGACCAACCACACCTACTCCTTCTATTGAAAGAAGATGGGTGAGTAGTAAGCCATTCTCCACCTTAATTTACTTGACAATTGACATGATCATAGATATACTTAGTTTGTATAAAAAAAAAAAATAGATATACTTAGTTTGATGCCTTTCTTTTTATGCTTGTATTAGTACCCTTCCGAGCCTCGCAAATCAGCTTCAATGCGATTATCTGCTGAAAGAGACAGAGGCAGAGACCCAGAACGGAACTCCAGTAAAGGGAAACGTTTCCTGAAGGCCTTGCTTAGCAAACGCAGATCAAAGAAGGATGAGATGCTATACACGTACTTGGATGAGTACTGATAATTGTATAATCTAATAGAATGCAAATGGAATGATGCCTTCTGTACAAATTTGTAGATAACTGAATATTTCGACATTTTTTATTACTGTGGTTTTAATATAGGTTCCATTTCTTTATCTCCATCATTTTATACGTTAACTTTTCTCTGTCCTCATTTCCCCTTATTTTTTACTAATGTTCCCAGCTCATTTCTTAACGATATTTCTATTTTCATCATTTGTATGATTAAAAATAGGTTATACTCTTAAATATAAACGAGTTTGGCTTCATTTCTCTTTCCTTTTGCGCTGCAAGTGGAAGAAAGGGCTGAAGTGGCGGGTGTCTGTATAAGAAAATTGACGTCGAGTATGTTTGGGTTTTATGTTTTTTATGGTTATGCAAGTGCATACTAAACTGGTCTTGCTTTACATAAATGGAACGAGAAATTGGTATTTTATTCTTTCTCCATATTACCATCACTACAGCATGAGTTACAACTTTAGTGTCTTCAGTGTGTAGACAGCACATTG
This sequence comes from Leucaena leucocephala, assembly GCA_037074615.1. Classification (NCBI taxonomy): domain Eukaryota; kingdom Viridiplantae; phylum Streptophyta; class Magnoliopsida; order Fabales; family Fabaceae; genus Leucaena; species Leucaena leucocephala. Next base: position 1,037,662 of record CM073517.1, on the reverse strand, counting down.
AATATTGTAAAACAGATTATCAGCTCGCCATCCATCAATTCTGCGACAATATAAGCAGAACAGCCATATCAATTCAACCTCCCAAATTGACAACACATCATAAATCAAGCTAATTGTAAAACAGGAACAAGTTATTCACATTCTCAATCAATATCCACAACAAACCAGATCAACTTAATCCCAAACAGCCTATGAATCAATCTAATCGTAAAATCAAATGCCACTTTGCAGAAATTTGCCTGCATACTAATCCGTGTATCAGCTCCATCCGGAAATTTTCTAATGTACATGTTAGGCCTAAGATCGAAAGAGCATGCCCGATATGTCAAAAATGCGCGATTGGCCCAAGATCGAAGGATCAGGCCCAATATGCTAACTATGCTCGCTTGGCCTAGGTCGAAGGATCAGGCCCAATATGCTAAAAAGGCGCGCTTGGCCCAAAATTGAAGGAGCGGGCCTAATATATTAAAAATGCGCACTAGGCCCATTTGGTGTATCATTTTATATTTCAGAACCTTCAGGCCCTGTTTCGCTGGAGACAGGTATTTGGGTAAATAATGGACACGTGGAGGGATGGAGCAAAAGAAGTAAATGAAGTGGCAAAACAAGGAGCACTAGATTAATTGAACGGTGTAAACTGAGAGCTGAACAGCCTTCCTACCTTTTGGGAGGGGCAGGGGATTCAGATGCGATGAAGGAGAGAAAGGATCGGAATAGATGTCACTAAAATAAGCATAGCAGGATATTCCAGCGGAATATTTGGTGTTTGAAGAGTGATATGGTCTTTTCAATATTTTTGCAATGACGAACCTTTTTCAATCGTTTTTCCTTTAATTCTTCTTGGATGACATGTTATTTTTTACCCTTACATTTCATGCTCATCATTTTTGTTCTTTCCAGCTGCGTTTACTTATTGCCAATAAGATGTTGGCTATATAAAATCTAACACATTATACTTATTCTGTTTAAGATGAGTTCGAAAGATGGTTTTGAATTGGTGGCTTCATCTTTTGTTGCAAGTCATAGGATTTATATTCATTTATGCTCACACAATGCGCCTACTCTCAAGAATTGCCCATCCTGATAATTTTCAAAATATATATGGCCTAATTTAACATTACGAAACTAAATGCATTCTGAATTTCCGATTTGGCATAGTAATAGTATTCGAGGGGTGGAGCTGATGCCTCATGTATATATATTGGAGGAGAAGGATTATGCAGGTCTGTACACGATCATCATCAAGTTCCGCGGAATCATCCTCTAGACTCTTGTAGTGAAGCTAGAATTAGAACTCGGATGACACCTGAATAAACTTGTATTTCCCCGTTGTATAAACGACGCCGCATGCCAAGCCTCATCTTTGAACATATGCCAAATTTATGTCATGCATCACGTGCCTTTTTGTAAAATCCATAAAAAAAATATAAGAGATAGATAGAAAAGTAAGGTAATTAATGAGTACTGTGCTTGAAAAACAACCCATACCTTCCCTTCCCATTGAAAAATACGATCATTGATAAAAGTGAGGCTGGGAAGTTCCAACTCGAACTGGTTTTAAGCTTCCCAGAAGCTTTCTTCCACTTTCAATTGGCAAGACAAGGATATCAAAGAGGTAAAATAGGCAGAGACGTAGTTTTTCCGTTAAGCGACTCATAAAGGAGGCATTGCTTTCAACCTGAATGTCTGATTTAAAAACTAACGCCTTTTTCTCTGCCCCTTGTAAAATATCAGTGTATAATTTAGATCACGTTAAGAAGAAGAGGAAGACATGGAGCTGTTGAGAAATAAGTAAATTAGTGATTGACCCATGCTGAAATGCAAAGGCCAGTATGATCTTCTTTTAGGGGGCAAGAAAAGTAGATTACTCACTGGAGTTTTTCTTTGGCAAATTGCTCCACTCATGTGCATTCATCTTCGATTCCGATGCCTTAATTAAGTCTAAAAGAGCCTGATTGACCTGCAGTTTGCAATATCATGTATAATCAAATAATGCCAATATTAAGTCTAACGCAGATGTTAAGATCCAAAATGCCAGTTTCACAGTCCATACAATAAGTGGATTCGTTGCACAAAATTTAGAAGAAAATTATACCTCTTCAGTCCTCTCATGGCTCACCAAATGACCTCCGTGAAGATCCACCATTCTAGCCATTGGTTGCAGCCTCTCTGCAAGTCTTCTAGCGTAATATATCTGAGCTACTATATCATGCCTGGACGTACAGGAAACTTCCCAGTCAATAAACACCAGTGACAAAGGCCCTTTTAATTTTTTGAAGGGTAGCAGGTAAGCATGATTAGAGCTGATCTCAGATCTTAGATCTTGCCAGGTTAAGCATGCTAATTATGAAGCCTTTTACTATCAATAAGAAGGGAAAGTCACATACGTTCAGTCCATCCACAAAATGGCTTAATTCATTCCCATTTCTGAGTGGGCATGTGTGTGTAATAATCTGAATCATATTAAGGAGCACCTACACCTCTATAACTTTAAAACAAGAATACGCACCTGCCATGGATGACTGCAATAGGAAAACCTCCAGATTTGATCAATTCAACGTCTGTTTGAATAATTTTATGTGTCCAGCATGCGTTGACTTGGCCCTCAAAACCAAAATTAGATTGCATCCCAGTTGCTGATATACCTTTCACATATTGCTGAAAGGAGCGTTAATTCGAATAAGAAATAACTCAAGGTATAGTAATCAAGAATAGTACTGATTAATCCCTTGAATGATGATAACCTAATCACAAGAAATCAAAGTTCCATTGTTAATTGTTACATTAAACTTCACAGAGAATCGTATCAAACAATGAAATTGTTTAAAAGATTGAGTCCTATCTGTAAATGCGTATATTTCTGTTTCACAAACAACAAACTGATGTGTCCATCAAACAAATAATGTGCTTAGAGGTGGAATTGCAATTCCCGTAGTATATGCACATGCGTTTGTGTCGTATCAAGTCATGATGGTGTAAGAATCTGCACAATTTAACTGCAACTAGCAAACACTTGCCCACAGCCGGAAAGTAAGAATCCTAAAGCAGAATTAGAACCTGCTTGTAAAATTTATGCTCATTATTTAAAATGCATTGTTAAATATACCTTACCTGAAATAAGATGGTTCTCCTCTTACTGGTTCCAATATATTCCTCAAGATACTCCTGCGTATCATACATACATAAGAATTTGATTTATGATTCATCCTAGTAAGATGAATATCAATTTATCTCAAGTCCGAGGTGGGGAGAACAAGACACTAAGCTGAATAACATGAGCAGATCCAGAATCACTTTACAGTTTACAAGACATGACTACAGCTTGGGTGACTATAGCTAGGGAGAAAACTTGTTACTAGGAAGTGATCAGAAAAACCTACAATGTTTTACCTTTGTGTAGTGGGTTTCCAAGTCAACGGCAGCCCTTTCCTCAGGAGTCTTGGCTTTCAAGAAACGGTAAGCTATGGAGAGTGTTTGTCGGTCAAACTGCGAAAGGACAGAATAATTGACATAGAATCGGCAAATTATAACACCATTGAATGCACTGGTGTGGATGCGAATAAATGGAAATAAGCTTCCTCTTCTGTCTTATTATTCTCAATAGGAACGTCTGATGCTTAATATCAGCTACGAATGAATGTTAATCAACAAATTGCTTCATTTAACCACATCCATTATCAAGCCATTTACTGACAAATGATCTACAACAATATAGAAAAGCTGCATAATTCCTTTTTTACAGAGACAGTCCAAATAGAGTTTGATTAAGTAGGATTAGGATAAGGAAAGAGTATGCTGAACCGAGTTCATGATTAGAAGTACAAGTACGATTTGACTTCATAATATTACAGAACTGCAACAACAACGTTTCATATATAGTGGAGTCCACATCAAGAACTGTAGAACAATTGGATGATTGTGATCGTATTACAGAAACATTGTCAATATTCTTCAAAAATAAAAGATCGAGGTAATATGCAGTTTCAAAGGAGTGCTTAAAGAGATATACCTTTGGAAAGCATTCCAAACCCCCGCCCGTCACATTGAGCAGCGCCAACGAGAGAACTCTATCAGGCACCATTGCTGCTAGTTTACAAGCTATCATAGCTCCTGTTTCAATACAGAGAGACTCATATAAACCAAAGAGCAATCCAACTTCAAGTTACAAACAGTTACTATTTTCCCCCCTCTTAGTGAAAGTTCAAATCACAACTAATTCTGTTAAGTAGTAAAATTGCGATAAACAACCTATTTATCTACATCAACCCAATTTCAGGAAAGCATATGAAGAGGGTTAAGGATTACTTCAACTAAGCTTGGAGTGCACCAAGAATAGAGTTCTGAGTTGAGTCATGGTCATCTTTAGTTTTTAACCATGTAAAATTTATAATGCAGATTAATGCAGAAATGAAAAACCTACTATAGAAATTTCATAAGTAAATTACAGATTACAGATATCTCACCCATCGAATGCCCAAAAACATGGGCTTTTCTCCACCCTAAATGATCTAATAAAGCTATTGCGTCCTTCGCCATTATCTTGCTTCTGCAGTAACAATCACCGAATTTAAGTTAAAATTCACATTCGTCTGCGACAGAAATTTCATAAAAAAATCGCTAGACAAAAGAAGAAGAAGAAGAAGACAAAATAAAGAAAAGCACGTGGTATTCCACAACAACCAAGCCCAAATATGTCTGCTAAAACCACTCCGTTGGCGGTGGTTTCTCACCTATAAATAATTATCTGTAGTACAAACAAATTATCAACTCAAATCCCCCCCCCCACCTTTCAGCCTTTCTCCCCCAGTCTCCACCCCGGGGTTTGTACAACTACAATAAGAAAAGATTACTAGCATTTCTTTCTCATTCATTGTGGGGAACATATGAAAAGAAAAGCCAGATTTTTACGAAGGATTAAGTGGAACCGAATAGAGCGATTTGTTAGCTAGTAATCTGTTAATTTGACATTGATATTTTGTTCAAAAAATCACTTCTTTTCGTTTAATAAGAGGAGCTACAAGTATATAAAGAGATGTGATTCATTTGAATACAAGTTTGTCTTCCTTTTCTCTGTATCGGAGAGTGAACTCTGAAGACTATCAACCATTATCACACTTCCACGAAGTGATGCACAAACAAGGACAACCAAATCCAATCCAAATAATTTAATTATAACTAGAGCATTTAAATATTATAACAGAGACCGACTGAACCAGTGCTTGGATTTCTGAGTAGAAACGCAAATGGGAATTCTTTAATTAACCACAACCTATCAAACATAATTATAATCGCATTAACTTCAGTTGCACGAGATGAAAATGGAAATTTGCTCGATCATGAAAGTTGAAACTCACGTATAGTCGGACTTTTTAGTAGGTACGGAACTCCGACCCACACCGCGGTTATCAAATGCACAGACCTGGACACCACGAGAACTACTATGGTAGCTGCATCCACGACGTTCTTCCGGCGAACTCCAACCGACAGAGTCGGTTTCATCGTTGTTTGGCGTGAAGGTTCCCGTCAGTCCCTCGATTTGCGGTCTCCAGGATGCATGTGTCCCGGCCAATCCTGACCATCAATCAATTGCATCTCCACAAGTTGCGCGACACAGGAAAAAAATGAACTAAGAAAACTAACGAAATCCAAATGAGAGAAGAAAAAGAACAAGAAGTTAATGAAAAGACCAATGATGAGGAGGACTTTGGTGGGTCCGTGACCGTATGTTCTGAAAAATAATTTGACCCCATTGTTGGCGGTGGCCAGCCGCGTTCCGGCGCAACAATACGGCATCGTTCAGTCGGCGGGGGAGTGCAAACTTGAGCATCGAGAGAGGAACCGGTTGTGGCCTGTTTAAGGCTCCGGATCGTATTTCGAAAACCCCGGGAAAGATGAAGAAGAGTGGAGAGAGTTTAGAACGTGTATGAAGTGCGTTTATATAGGATGATGGAGAACTTTAGCGCCAACACGTGGCCGATCGAAAGAAGTTGGCGCCACGTAGGATGAGAAAAATTACTTAAGATCCTACTACGAGTATTCCTTAATAATTTATTCTCTCGTCAATAAAAGTAATTTGAATTAAACGAATTAGTAATTTTTAGATTTGGATTTGGACCATTTTTATTAAAAATTAAAGGAATATAAATAATACAACGCCCTCCGACACCACGTCATACTATCTCCGTGGGGTGGTGGTCGGCTCTCCGGGGAAGAAGACAGAAATAGAGGCGGCGCCATCCAATAGTAGTAATAAAGAAGCAAATCCCCATTGAAGTAGTACTTTAGCATTTTTTGCACTGAAAAGCGTGAAAATGGGACGTGTGCATACACTTGTTAGTTTAGGAGAATTAAATGGTGAAAGTGACGGTTATTTGAAGCATACTCTCTCAATTCTAATATATTAACTTGGCAAGACGTGAAGATGAGGGGCGGGCACGAGATAAGGATGCGCATGTCCAGGTAGGGAGCGAGTGGTTGTTGGGATTCAAGAAGATCCGTTTTATAGGAAAACAACAGATACATATACAAACAGTTCAGCTAACAGCATTATCCAAATGGAGTGGTCAATTTTGGCCCCCGCCCGCGGCGGCGGGACAATTGAACTGTTTTCATGATTGTGGATCAGATTCCATCCTCTGCATTTGTTAGATATTATATTCATATTTTTTCTTAATTTAAATTATTTAGCCGTTTATTCTCCCTGACTCACGCTACTGATTTTTTTCTAATCACATGTATCAACTGAATAAATTAACTTGACTAATTGTAGCTCATGCTCCAGCTATGTTGCCGCAAACAGACGATATGATTACACGTGTTGCAGGAAAAACATGTGACACATTGATACAGGTGGGGTCTGCCGTCTTCGTAGCTCTACCTGCGTCATGACAGGCACATCAAACGGATTCCCTACATGGCATGGCGCATAACAGAGCTCTTCTGAAAAAAATAAAGACGAATCAGCCGTCGTTTCCGGCGATGATTCGCCTCCGAGGCGGAGGCTGTCAAAAAGTTCAGCAACAGAAAACTTGACTACACAGGAAAACGAAGTGATTAAGAGGATGAAACGAGAGTTAACAACGATACATAGGTTTTTGCAGCTGAACTGAAAAACTAAGCTTCAATTTGTGGTTAGGGGTCAAAATAAGATTGTTGATGCGCTTGCCAAAGAGGGGTTGACCTCTACAAGGAGATTTTCTGAGTGCCCTACATTTTTTGAGGCCATAGTTCACACTGAATGTTTAGGATTTAATCCCCACTGAGTTAGTCTTATTTTTCGACGTTTAGCCTTCTTGTATATAAAAAAAAAAACAACGAGGGATGCTTTCAAGTTTCAAGGGATTATTAATTATTAATTAATCCAAAAGTTAAAATGCACTGTAATGAATATTTAAGCTTAGGATCCGCATCAGGACTACCCAAGGGCTTAATTTCGTTTATTTTTCTCTCTTATTTAATGATTATTAAAAAAATATTAATAAATATAATTTAAAAAAAATTATATTTAAAAACAAAGGAATATTTTGTATTATCATAGTAAAAAAATATAAAATATACGGAAATTTCGGGCAAACGACCTGCCCACAGAATCTGTCATCGACGATAAAAGAGAAGTATATCAGATATTAGTTAACAACCGTAATTTTATAAAATTCTCTTCAACCGAACATCACTTGGAGGTCAACAGGAACAAGAACAAGGCAGTACCAGGAAAACCACCTGTATTTTTTCTTGCCTCGTTCTATGACTGAGGAAAATCTTCTCGCGAAATGTAACTAAAAAATGAATACGGCTTTACAGTTTACACTAACCGCGTAAACCTGGTGAGGGCATTGTGCTTGCAGAGCTTCTCATGAAATTCGGGAAAATTCGAAGCTCAAACTCGACTTGATTTTATCAACAGGGAAAACACCATCCAGGCAGTATAACCATTGAATGCTCTTCTGCACTTTGCATATTCACGCCGAAAATATCAACACTACAGCAATGAAAAGAAGCTCTCCTCGAGCTACATTTACAGTGAAGTCCTTCTCCAGGAGAATGTCATTCTCAACTCTTGGTAATAGCAATCTTGTACGGTTATTGAAACCCAATCGAGCGCACGGAACAAAATGCCCTACACACTAAATCAATGCCACTATTCCATCCCTTTCATCCAATCAGCTTCGGTTAAGTCCTTCAATTAGGGGCCATCTTCTTGTGCTGTAAGACATATCCAAACAGAAGGTGTTCAGTATATTTAAATTCAATATACGGGTGTTTAAAAACCAAGAGGCATACTTACTGCTCAAAATAAATCCTTGGAGCAAGCTCTGAGCTCTCTCTGCCTGCTCTGGAGTACCAGATATCCGAATAATCTTTTGTGTCTCCTCCGGTCTATCCTCTACAAGTGTTACAGTGGCTCCTGATAACTGTTCCCATAAAAAAACAAGTCAAAATACGTATATATAGTTTCCAGAATAAATATTCAACCTGGCAAAAGTTGCCATAAAAGTCATTGATGATTTGGTTTTTTTCATTCACTCTTTAAACCCGAAAAAGAAACAAAGTTACTTTGGGCACAATCATAGGTACACTTTGAAACTGAATAAGAATAAAAAAAAGAGCAACTCCAATTAAGTTATTCAGTGGCAAGTTCTCATTTCTAATCTAAGAGGAACTAAAATGTTTAAAAAAAAATCCTTACTGATGTCAGGAGTGAGGCAATAGTATAAAAGTAAGCATGACACTAAATGTGTCAACTGAACGGAATGGGAACGGCTTAGCAGTTACCAATTATTGAAAATAAGGAACTAAGATTCAGTCATACACACCTCACTTATCTGAGCAAGCTTGTTTTTGGACTTTGCCGTAAGTTTTGGAACTGCGTACTCCGGTATGACCACTTCAAGTGTACTTCTAGTGACAAGTGGTACAGGGATCCTAACCACAGATACAAAACAGAACCAAATTTCAATAGTAGAATAAACAAACGAACAAACACGTAAATAAATAAAATACAAAGGGGTAATGGAAAAGGACAGAACTAATGTGAGACCCACAAATCGCAGCATCATCCCACAAAATATAGAACAAGATCCTATAAGTCACTCAATGCTATATTATGCAACATCCCATCCCACAGAAATGAAGGGCTCAATTACCTATTCAAACTACTCATCACATCATCGCGACGATCACCTTCATTCTGCTTTCCTGTCTCTGTGCTAGATCCTCCAGTTTCCTTTTAAAAAAAGGGGAGTTAAATACATTAAGAAAAAATGAATGTTCAAGATTTGGGGCAAGCTGTCGGTCATTTCTTCAATAGGATATGAAGCCTCAAAATTACAAGGTACAACTGAGAGTAAAATTCACTTAAAATAACCATTGCCAGAACAAAATATAATTTGATTTTCTAAAATTCACTCCATAATCAGCTATGGATTCATAAAAATTCAAATACTCCATTTCCACTAATGTTGATACAGTAGCTAATTCCTTTTTTGCTTGACAACCTAACTCACTACACAACAGAAATAGGAATAAATAGGAAATGATAAAATACCAGCTTTCCAACTCGCCCAGAGAAAACGCAAACATCGCCTAAAACAGAATCATTTCATTTCATGTGAAAAATTATATATTTTTCAGACAGAAGTTTCCATGGTACGATATACCCAAAAGTTATTTTCAGGGAAGGAAAAAGAATGACTGATGGATCTCCCAACCATTCAAATAACAGATGAGCCAGGAAAGGAAACATTGAAGAGGAAAAGAAAAGTTGTCAATGCATCAAGATAATTACTTTTAAGGGAAGTGCAGCTGCTGCAGGTTGCACATTCTGATAGATTATGGGAGTTTCAGTGCCAGTGTTAACTGGAGCTACGTTACTGGAAGAAGATATCTCCGTATTAGGTACTGAGGCAGATGATGGTGCTGTGCCCCTTTGAAGAAAATCACTGTACAAATAAGTTTTTAGTCTTGATGTCACCTCAAGAATAGCTTCTCGAGCCCCTTTGATCTCACCTACAATCTGTTGAGGACAATAGCAGAGAGTAATTAAGAAATTGAGAAGGCAAAATTTGAATGCCAGGCCTTTGTTTTAGCCTTGAGGAAGCAATGGTTTGGTATCTATGCCATGCATATGCAATGGTTTGGCATCATAGATTGACAATTTTCTTCAAGAGGCTATAAATCATTTGTTTAGCGGAACTAATGAGGAGAGCTATGCCATCCATATGCACCATGTCTATTGCTTAGAGAGATAATATTTATCATTGTTATAAAGTTCAATTTTCATTATTTGATTACAATGGCTAAAGGAATCTAAATGGATAATAGTGCAGGTAATAGGTCAAATGACAAACCTGTACAAGCTCATCATTTTTTGCAACACAGGGAGGTAACTGCTCTCTAGGGAGAATTTGAATATTTGTGCCTGTGAGTCTACTTATCTCTAATAGTGATACATCTCTTCCATCTAAACATTCAATGTCACTAGATGGGACAACAAGCCTGGTGGTTATAATGTTGTCATCATCTAGCTCAAGATCAACAATGCGCGTTTGAATATGCAACAAAGCTTCCTGAGCTGGGAACAGCTCATCATCAGGACCCTTGTACAAAATAAAAAGAATAGTTAGAACCTCTAACATGTGAGAAAGATTACTGGAGCAAACTAATAACAGCAGGATAGATGTAACTGTGTGGAGAATCTGTTGAAAAAGCATCTACAAGGGTTTCATTTACAACTACTTAAGCAACAAGGGCAAACATAGCAGTGTGTTGTCCCACTCCCTTTTACCAGTAAACTTTGAAAATATTCATTTTTAACATGGGATACATATAGAGACAGAGAAAAGGGAAGCACCTCATCTGAAGAAATTACGATTATCTGCTCATCTGAACCAACCACATGATCATCTACCTTAACATCGACACCAACTTCAGTTTGAAGGAACTCTACAAATTCTTCTGATTCCCCTATAATACGGTCCACTTTGTCCAGTGGACACAGTATCCGGAAAATTAGGTCTTCTCCATAAAGGGGTTGTGCATCATCAGCGACAGGTAGAGCCCCAGGTTCCATTGTATAACCTAATGACGGATAGCTATTGCTTCTTATATTGGCAGTAGATATTCGTGATCCAAAAGTTGCCCCGTCTATAGAGGATCTACGAGCTGCCCCATGAGGCATATAATCATCATCTGGAGGGAAAAAACGCTCGGGTGAATGTGCTCGTCCATGAAAATGACTGCGGTCACGATGTTGGCTTTCCCTCAAGCGTGATGATATAAGTACTATAGCATTCTTTACAGCATTTGCATCACCTACAACCTGCACATGGAGTGGCAATATGGTAACATTAATAATAATGTTCTGGTTAAAAAGTGTTTTCATGAGTAAAACTAAATGGAAATCGCATATTATTTTAACTTTAAATACTGCTAGTAAACCAGGGGCAAGTCTCCTAGCTGATGCAGTGTAACTCCATATGATACTGATAACAGGATAATAGAACAAACTACTTACACGAACAACTGTTTAACAACTAACCACCGAACTACGGACTCACTCTACACGATTCTTCTTTCTAACATGAACCACCTAGTTATGAGAGAGATTTCAAAAATAGATATTTTTCATTCGCTGCATTCAATCAAGGCAGGAACAGGAGATAGAAAGCCACATAGTTTTGAAGCTGAATTGTTCAACCTTTCCAGCTCTTCAGCTTAAAGAACGAAGTAGCTTCAAATGCCATTCATAACGTCGCTAAAATCAGCCAACGATTAATAGCTTCCGCCTTTTCTCGTTAATTTATGAAACGCCATTAGTTTTGAGGGACCAAAAAACGAAGAAAACAGATTGGGAATGGGAATGTGAAAAGGCCATCCTATCAGGGGAGTAACCCATTATCTCTTCGGTTCTACAATCTTGGTTAGCCCTCCAAAAGCAAACGAACTGCCATGAGTGGCCAAATCAAAGCGGAGTCGATACTGAAACTTCAGCACAGAAGGATGCATCTTTTTAAAAACAACTACTAAAACTCAAAGTTCGGTATTCAGCATGCATGCGATTTAAGAAAGTATAAGATGTAAAGCTCCAGCTCTCTTGCACCTGAACAATTTCTTCGGACATGGAAACACAGCGAGGTAGATTGTGATCTCTAGGAAGTATCCTAATCTGTGTCTTGGTTTCAATTCTCATTTGTTCAATAATCTTCCCTCCTTTGCCCAACAAACACCCCACATGCATTCTGGACACCACCAGTCTGGTGGCGACTCGGCTGCTGCTCCCGCCTCCTCTGCCCCCATAATCCTCTTCCTCTTCGCCAATCCCAAACGCAGCATCGCTCTCAAGAATTCTCTCATGAATCAACAACAAGGCCTCCTGCGCCGGCGAGAACGATGGCATTCGGCCTTCTGGGTCTCGCCGGCGCGTGTCAGAAATCTCAATGATTCTCTCCTCGTCGCCAGGGATCAGCTCATGCACGTTGATCCACGCGCCGGTGTGTTGTCTAATAGACTTTATAATGCTACCTGACTTGCCAATTACTCCGCCAGCCTTGATATCGTGGCACAAAATGCGGTAACTTGTGGTCACCGTTAAAGATGAGTCTTGCGCCTTAGGTCGAACACCACTGCCGCCACCGCGATGACGGTGGGTACTACTTGCATAATGGTGATTATACCGAGGTCTGGTCCTAGCCAAGGTCTCTGAGTCATATTCTTGGTCATAGTAGTAGTTTCTCTTAGATCTAGACCTCTCCATCTCAAACTTCGGAGTCTCAAACTTCAAACTTCACAACAATTGTTTAAAGGGCCAGGAAATTCAAGCTATGCAGTTGGGAATATCAAGGCATTATTGCCGGGGAAATTTTAGGTCCAGAGGCTTTGATTATCCTTATCCTTGTTCGTCTACAACTAGGGCTTCCAGGGAGATTAATTACTATGTGCAATCTCAGTTTATCGTTAGGGTATTCCGATGGGTCCACCAGGTAATACCGAAATCTTGAAGAGTAGGAACCCTAGAAAAATATGCAGAAACCCCAGTAGATAGAGCCACTGAAACTAGAAGCCGTGAGCAGGAAGATCAGCTCGAGACTCGTTGGTTTTCTTCGGTACTTCGTAGTAGGATATATAGTATATCTAAGCTAAAAAGCAGTCAATGTGCGGCCATGTTTCCACTCACTCGGGTTATACACCGTTAATTTACAACGACGGCAATCTATTTCTATCTCGGGCGCGTTTAGATTACCTCATGGTAAGATTTTCGGAAGAAATTTAGAAAATAGATTTTAGGAATAATAAATTTAAAAAAAAATAAATTTTAAAAAAATAATTATTTAAATAGTTATTTTTAAAATTATTTTTAAAAAAAATAAATTACTAAAAAGGGTATAATTTTATTAAAAGGATGAGAGAGGGTGAGGAATAGAGAAGAGATAAGAGAGTGTAGAGAGTAAATAGGAGAAAGGGTATAAAGAAATAATAAAGAGGGGAGAGAGAAAAGATGAGAGATAGTGGAAAAGATATAAGAGAGAGGAGAGATAATATAAGAAAAAATAAGGGTAAAATAGTAATTGGATAGTCCATAAATTATTTTATTGTTCCAAAATATATTCTGACCAGCTTTTCTGAAACCATGATTTAGCCCAAACCGAAATTTTGAACAAAAATCACTGTTTGTATAAAAAAAATTTAAATCGATATTTTACCCAAAATTAATTCTCAAACCACATACCCAAACACACACCTTGTGAGATTAAATACGGATTATAAATAATGTGATTTTTCTATAATAAAATTGTGTTCAATATTAATAAATTGACGATGATCTTTTAAGACAACATTTAATTTGGTTTGAGTTTAGGTATCATCATTAGCAAATTGTTTTGCGCTCAAATGCAATGGGATCTTTTATATATAGCAACAGAAACCGGCGTTTAATTTAAATGCTCTGCAAAGCACGCAGACAAATAACTTGATTAATTACTTTTAATTTTCCCGAAATTTCTATTGTTTCTAAATTACGAGTATTTGATATTGCTTGACATGATTTTATAGATAGTTTAATCGTATAGAATGAAGTAAGATTGATAGAATAAATAAAAACTATGGTTGTGCCAACAAAATTTAAACCTCATGGGTCTCAAAATGGATTATCATGAAAATTTTGCGTGATTTTATCTTCTTACTTTTATTTCGAATTTCAAATTAATTTTTCAAAACTTAACTTTGGATAAAAAATAATAATCAATTGTTCAATATTTATAACTTAAAAATGTTAATTTCAATTATCTATTGGTTTTTAAATGATAATAATTTTTTTATTATATAAATTTTAAAAAAAAATTAGGTTCATCCCAATTTAAAAACAAGGCGAAGTATTATTTTTTTTAAGTAATATTAATATTAAGTAGAATAAGTTGTCAATTACCCTCATATATAAATTTAAATATATAAGAGTTATGATGTCTTTTTAAATATTATATTTGTAACCAATAATTTTATTTTTTAATAATTTTAGATATTATTACTATTTTTCTTTCCTTACCACGAAGCCATACTGGACCCGCCCCATCAAGCCAGGTTTAACTTGGCGGGTAACGTGGTCGGCGTGAGAGTGGAACCCAGCCCACCCACGAACACCTTTAACTTTGACAGATACGTCAGTCAATTATACCGTAGTTCAGCTAAAAAAAAAAAAGGAGAGATATATAATTATTTAAAATATATTTAATTTTTAAAAAATATTATTTTATTATAATTTTAGTCGTAAGGTTTAAAAAAATATTATAACTCATAAGTGCATAAATTTACGTATAAAAATAATAGACGGCTCACTCTATCTGTGCCTAACCTATTTTTTAAATTTTTTATAAAAAAAAATCTGTCAAAAAAAATATTATTTTATATTATTGTGCCAATACCTCTTTCTCATTGGTCATTGCCAAAGCAGCCCCGCCATATTAATTCTTGTTTATTTTATTAACAGTTACGGGTCAAAGTAACTTCATGCTAGCCGCTAGGCTTTCGGGTTAGGATTTAGGTCCCCAAACAGGGAATTTGCTTCTTAGTCCCAAGTCTCATGTTTCGCCACATCAGCTTGGGTGGGTCCTCCCTCTGACCCAACTCATTCGTTACACGTCACATTCTTGTCCATCCTTATTTACATTCTACACCTCTCTGGTCCCTATCTGGGGCTCTGTCATACTAATAACTTATTAGTTGAAATTGAATTTAAACTCCAATTTATTAAAAAAATTATTTAATCAATATGTTATCTAAAATTAAAATTATGAGTTTATATTACTCCCTCTTATCTCAAACATTATTTTTATTTAAGGTTTTACACATGGTTTAAAAATATTAATTAGTATAAAATATTACTCCACATAGGCTAAATTAGTATTTTTTTTTGTTATCATTATGTTAGCTTAAGAAGAGAAAGGAGACATAATTGTGTGTAATTAAATAAGTTTATAATTGAAATAAAACATGTGAAACTAGGACCATTTAATTTAATTATTATTCACTCAATTTATCCTCCATTCCCTCTTACACGTACATGGTTCTAAAACGAATCTATTTTAAAATGTAATCAGCGTGCTAGGACAAGTGTGTAGTATGGAGTTGGCTTCCTTCTTCTTCCTCCCGATTCTCTCTCTTACATTCTCCCCTACTTTGTCTACCATTTAAATTTTTGTTGTTGTTATAATTATAAACTTCAGATAAATTTTAATCGTTCAAATTAATTAATTTATGAGTGGATATAAGAGGAGGGAAGCCAAGTACGTGAAGAATCCGATCTCATCAGATTCCGAGAGAATCCGAACCACTAAAATAGCTTGAGGCCTTCCATAGCTCGCTAATCCTCCACATCCACCATCTCAGCTTCGCTCTTCCCTACGCTCCTCTTCTCTAATGGCACTGTCAAGCCCACAAATCCAAAGATTAGTCGTAACCATACTCCATGGCCATTCCACCTCCAATAATAGCGTCCGCAGAAACAGCGTCACCAATACGAGCAGAGGCCGCTGCTCCTCCGCCATAGCCATCGACACTCCGTCGTCTTTGTCTGAAGTGGCAGGCTTCCGATGGGGATCCATTGCTTTGCAGGGTCTTCGCGAAGAGATGGAAGATGGCATCGTTCTTCGTCCTGATGGCCCCCATGGCTTCTCTTTTGCCGCCGTGTTTGATGGGCATGGAGGATTTTCGTCCGTCGAGTTCCTCAGGTTTCCCAACCCCCCAACCCCAACAAGCAAAGTAGAGGAAATTATATATCATTAAATCCAGTTTCAGTTTCAAAGTCTTCCTGCTTATTTGTATGCCTGTTGTATTATATCATTCACTTGACGCTGTAGTAAAGTGGAAAACTGTAAATTGATGCTGGATGCCAAACTTTATTTTTGGACAATTGTTGGAAATAATGTAGAACTTTACGAAATGTTTTACTCTATCGGTCCACAAAGTTTCACTCGGTTTTAAATTTGTTTTTTATTCACAGTGAAGAATTTTGAGACTATTTCCTTTATTCCTCAGGTTTAAGTAGTTTTCGTTTGAAATCTGTCATTAAACGTCCATCAGTTTTCAGTTAAAACAATCTCGCTCTATCTTAGCACTTTAAATATGCATAATTCATGCCAATAAAAAGGATAAGAAATAGATGATGAAGGGAATTCATTCATGTGAGTGTCATGTGATGTCACCTAGTTTATGAGCATTAGAGTGTAAAATAATATCCAAGTCTTATTATGTTTCTAAGCATTACAGTGGCTGAATCTTCAGAGTGAGGACAACGGTCAGTCTTGCTTTCAGGAATATTTTGCTGCAGTTGAATTCTTCCCATCAAAACTTTGTTTATATATCCTGTTACCTATACAGTCGGCGTTTACTGTGCTGTAGGAACATGTGATCACTTTTTGTTCCTGTTCCTGACTCCAATAGATGAATTATATATATTAAAAAACAACTACTTATGGGTTACGCAATTCTTAGGTATATTCTGAATTATTGGTTTGTGTTCCAACTACAGGGATGAACTGTACAAGGAGTGCCTTGCAGCTTTACAAGGGGGGTTAATATTGGATAGAAAAGATTTCCAAGCCATTAAAGCGGCATTACAGGAGGCATTTGTCAATGCTGACAAAAGTTTGTTAAAACGGTAAGCCATTACAAAACTCTACCAAGATGTTCAAGCTTGAGCAATCTCTATATGATTGTAGATTTGGTATTATTGCATTGAAGGTTTAGAAAGTGTTTCACTTTTAAAGGCTTGAAATGAATGGAGATGAAGATGAATCTGGCGCTACCGCAACTGCAATGTTCGTCGGAGATGATATGCTTCTCATTTCACATTTAGGTGACTCATCTGTGGTATGTGTTATACATCCTTGCGGACGTGGTGCTTGCTTGCCTAATCTGAATTGATGGAAAGAAAAATACTTTTCAGTCAGTTTCCAAAGAAGTTTAGAGTCTCTTGGGAACTGAAAGTGTTCTTGTTGATGCAGGTTCTTAGCCGGTCTGGTAGAGCAGAAGAGCTGACTAGTCCCCACCGACCATATGGGAGCAATAAAGCCTCTCTTCAAGAAATTAAAAGAATCAGAGAAGCAGGTGGATGGGTGTGTTTTCCTTATTACTTTTTCCCCCAACATGTTTTGGCCAATATTTCAGTATTATATAGATTGAAGCTAAGAATTTGATTTAGAAATTTTGACAACTTAGGATGTTAACAAAATTGAAGTTTGGAAGGGCATGTAACCGTGTCTGTTTCATTGCTTAAATTGGTGGCCAAGGAAACCACACTATGTAATATAATTTCTTTGCCACAAAGGAAATACTACAGCCTGTCGTGTGATAGGAAATAGGACAACTGTGGATTTCTATTGATATTAATGTGTTATCTCCAAGCTTATCGTATAATTATAAACTATAAATATTACAAATATAATTACAATTTTATTAACGGTGTTTGTCTGTAGATTGTCAATGGTAGAATTTGTGGAGACATTGCTGTATCTCGTGCGTTTGGGGATATAAGATTCAAAACAAAGAAGAATGAGTATGGTCCTTCAACACTGTATTATTTGTTCTGTTATAAAGGCGCTAACTTTTCTTATTTATGGTCTATTGCTTAATGCGCTTCCTAATGGTTATTTGCTCCTTGCATGAGGAAGAATGTTGAGAAAAGGGGTTGAGGAAGGAAGATGGTCAGAAAAATTTTCTTCTCGGTTGGTCATCTTATCCATGTCTTATCTATCATTCCTTAGTGGGTTCAATTAAATGAACATGGATTGCTTCTATCTCTATTGGTGGGGGGAAAACCGTTATATTTGGCTTAACAATAAATCCTACAAACTGGAAGACGAAGACAACAAAAAATTCTTAAGCCTTGTTTCTGCTTATATTCCAGATTCCAAGAGTAAGAATGGTTCAAATCTGCATTTTATTTGTCAGATTCAGAGAAATGAGTAGGATGCCAGTAAATAACTTTGTTGTCAATTAAAACTTCTCATCCTCCGAAAGATTCATGAGAAAAATGTCATTACAGTTTCATCTTTGATCAATTAGTTAGGTGACATGTGCTGATTCTGTAGCAAACATATAGGACAAGTAACACAAGTATTGTCCTTCTCTATTTTCATGAATTGTAACAGTGTATTTAAACTCGCTCCTTTAAAGATTTCACCTTGTGGAATTTGGGCACGGTGATTTATTTTTTCAATAATGTTTTCCAGTGTACAGCTCAACGGAGACTTGGTCATTGCATGCCCTGATATTTATCAAGTACAGCTTGGCTCAGATGCAGAATTTATATTAGTGGCATCTGATGGCTTATGGGACTACATGAGCAGGTCTGAGTTACATAAATGGTCATTCTCTTATGATGTTTCTTAAGAGAAGAGAAACCACCTTCACCTTCTTCCTACCATTTCAGCTCAGAAGCAGTTTCTTTTGTGAGGAATCAACTTCGAGAGCATGGTAATATTCAGGTAATATATCATTCAGCAAACTTGAGGATAAGAACCATTGCACTTATGCGTGTGTTTATGAAGCCACTGAAGGGGCAGCAATAACACTCGCTTTGCCTTATTTCAGTTAGCTTGTGAAGCTCTCGCACAAGCAGCTCTGGTAAGTGTTATAAAATGTCATGGTTGTTGTTATTCTGAAATTTTGTGTTGAAAATCCACCAGTTTTAGTTTTAACAATACTGTATATTTTGCAGAATCGACGCACACAGGATAACATTAGCATCATAATTGCTGATTTAAGGTATGGATTTTCTCACCGATACATGATCTTGATTATGGGGTCTTAAAGATCGAAGAAGTATTTTATTATGGTTGTATTTGGAATAGGCGGACAGACTGGCAGAAGTTGCCCCTTGAGCGGCAAAACGTGATTTATGAGACGATGCAAGCTTTAGCCACCATTGGAATAGTGTCACTTGGAATTTGGTTTTCATCGCAGATGTTATGAACCGAATAAGATTACCAATCATGTATATAATCAGACGCATAGATGTGTAGACTTGCCTGTATAATCTTACATTCTCACTTCTTGAAATCTACTTGGTTTAAGACACGGCGTCATTTTTATACTCATGATAAAATTCAGTTTGATATTTACTTCTCTGCAGCATGAGCATTAACAGCAAAGATTGAGCTTTCTGTAAATTTTGAAACCGGTAAGAAAATCGTATTATCATGCTGGTTTTTATGATTTTTTTTTTACAAAAAAATTTAGATGGATTTGACACCGATTTCTCACTAAAAACATGGCACAACTCTAGGGTTTAAAGAACGTTTACAGTAGACTTACGAGATCACCTACTAAAGGAGTTCTCACAACAATAGTGAAAATCAAACTTGTATCATTGTGGGATATAAGTTCATTCTTTATCATCTGTATTAACTCTCATTGGCTAGTTTTTATGATATTGAAAAATTGGAGAAACCCACTCTTACGCTGGAAAATGCCCCCCTCAAGCTTTAGAAAGAAATTATCAAGCCCATACCATATAGCCTATGAGAATCATTAGTCTCAGTCTATTTCACAGAGATTCCTCGCGACTTGCAACAAAAAGATTAGCAACGCCCTAAAAATATTTAAAAAAAAAAATGGCTGCAAATTGTGGTATATGAAGTATTCCATCCCATGGCACTTTTGATGACGAGTGTTCCAATTTTTTTTTTCTAATAAAAATTTTTCTTTTATTTGGTGGGTAGGATAGTAGCAATAAAGAAAAGGGGTTTTCTAAACAAAAAGAAAAGCAAACAAACAAGAAGACAAGGGATTCAAAAGGGAAGAAATCGTACATAGTACTTATTCTGCACTTTCCTTATTGACTATTGTTTTTTGTCCCCAACATTTTAAATTATGAATTCCTCCAACCCGCTTAGGCTACATTTGATAGGGTAAAATTAGGAGCTAAGAAATGAAAAGAAAATAAAAGTAGAATCAAATATTTTTTTATTTTATATAATAGAATTTAGTTTCACTACTAATTTTAATTCCATCTAAAAAAACTAAAAAATAAGATTAATTTTATAAAAATAAAATATTTTAGACTATTTTATAATTTTATAAAAATAAAATATTTTAGACTATTTAATCATAACTTATAAATTTTTTAAACAATTTTAACTTTTCCTAAATAAAAAGAAGTATTTTCCTCTACTTTTATCTATTTCCTTTTTTTTAAATATATACATATACACACACAATTAGAGACCACACTTCCCTTCTATTTATTTGCGTTCATCTTAATAAACGTACCGTTAGAGACCACACTTCGCTTCTATTTATTTCTTCCTTCATGTCTTTACCTAGTAGGTACACGATAATCCGATATAGCAATGACAAATCTACGTATAATCTTTGTACCCATGTTCTCTCTCTCTCTCTCTCTATCTATCTACATATATATATATATATATTTATTTATATGAATTGCTTCATGTATAAACCATAAATAACGGAACTCATTTATCAAACTAGTGCAATGTATAAAAGCGCACACCTTGTTTATATTCTTATGCCCATAATCCAATGCATAAACCAAACGCAAAGCATCATTCTTACAGTGCTTAGAGGTCCATACATAAGCAGCATCTGGTGTACATACTAAATATCTTGCTTTATTGCCTCGTCACACACGCGCGAGTACGTAGCGGCATACATAGGGTAAATTAAGTTATTAACTCATAAATAATCTATCATGTCTCCTCATACCCGAACAAAACATATAGAAGGAAGAGAGGGAGAAAAACAAAGTCGATTTAATATTTATTGAATGATTAGGAACTTAATTAAGACCATCAAGTTCCCTTGCCAGGCTTTCTTGTGTGCCTTGGGTTGGGTCCTGCATCATCATAATCCAGCTCAAATCCATGGCTTAACAGCTTCCTCGAGTTCATCTTCATCCCATCCTTCATTCAAAACAAAAGTACTTGTATGTTAAAAGAGCAAGATCTATTCCTCATAATGTTGCTCCTTTAATATTTGTCTCTAGCACTCTAGGGTTTATCAGGTTTAATCTGACAGCTGTTTAGAAATAGATTATTAGGAATGAATTTTACCTTGTAAAGGAAGACGCGAGGACGATACTGGCTTTCCCTGAAACCCTCAACCTGGCCTATAGTTAAGAAAAATTTATATATCTTTCATATTTCTGCCACTGCAATGTCTGCAAAAAATATTTTATGAACTGATATAAAGAACTTGCTCACCTGAAGATGGCGAAATGATGATGAAGACTAGGAGGAGAAGAACTATAAGAAAAGTCTTGGTCTTGAGAGCCATGGCTGGTATGGTTCCTCTTGTTAATAACTTGGAAACTAATAATAACACATACATGTGTTTAGCTGGGAAGGTGCAGGCCCTTTTATGCTTACTCAAGGGCAAGAAATGTGGCGATGGGAGCTATACTAATGTCATGGTGACCCCACCCAATATCAACAGTGTGTGATGATGAAAAGCATTAACCCTAAAGTCAACTGCACCATTTGTGTATGTTGCATCAGAAAAGTATAAACAGGGCGACTGGTTGCATGTGGGCATTGCCAATATTTTCCTCGCATGGCTCAAAATCCAGCCACTTTTAACTTGGTGACTTTTTCCTTCAACACAATCTACATTTATACTTCCCTGATCAGTAAACTATCAGCTAGGCATATATATAACTAATCCCATGCGCTTATCTTCCTTCTTAGTTTCTCCATTTATTTCAACACGCCCACCTTTCAGTCTAAGGGAGGACCTTAGCAATGGAGATTATTCGTCTAGTGGAGTTGGCTGGCTGCAAAATCTTATTGACATGAGAATCCACATTAGTTAGTGGAAGCTCCCAAAACCTTCTCTTGGGCTTCAAGTTTTCCGTGTACCAAACATCTCTTTAATGGTATGGACTTATGGTGCTTACATCCCCATATTTCATCTTTGGTCGCTTTCTTAGTCAAAGGGTGGAGACAGATATAGTGGGTTGACTACAGAAGAAACCAAAGGGAGAGCCAAAAGAGGAGAATTGAATGTGGATTCTTCTTAGTGGGAGCACTAACAAAAGAAAAGTGCCCGGTAGGAACATCATTAGTGAATTAATCATGCATTATTACAAATAACATCACCTTAATCATCATCTTCTGTAAAACCATGTTTGTTGTAATGATGGTTTATAAGTGAACTAATTAAACTCACTTAACACCCTCTTTTTGACTGGAGCCTTAGCTAGAAGACTACACATGATCTTGAAGAAAAAATGCTGTTCGTGTTACAAGGCAATGATCCCCATCAAAATGAACATACTTTTTTGTCATATGAAGTTGTGTATTTTGATTGTTTTCTCTCTGCATTTGGTTTACAAGTTTTGTATTTGAGGGGCTTCACTTCCCTGATTGTTTCTTTTTCTTCAAGTTCTCCAGGGAAATATTGGATGAAGCTAATGAAAGCACTGAGCTGAAAATTCAAACCAGATATGATAAATCTCCCTTGTATGGGAATGAATATGATTTGCTGTTTATGGCATATGCACAATTGTTATACGTTGTGCAATTCTATCCACCCAACAATAATAATGAGAGCGATACAGTTTGAACATTGAACTTGGAAGAAAGTAGATATGACGAGAATTTAATAATTTAATTCACATTCATGGACGAATGCATCTGATCACTATATAAGGTGGTCAAAGTGGAGATGCTGTTCATTTTGGATGCTTGTAACTGTGATTTAATTGTGTAAATTTGCTCATCCTAATAGTAATATTGTTTGAGAGTCCATATATCCAATGAGAGGCATATTTTTATATGATATTGCAGTCAAGGGCTGAAATTCTGATTTCACATGGAATGGAGTCCTGCCGTAGAAAATAAAATAAAATTAAAGAAAGAGAAAAGAAAAGGATGGGGAAGATCTGCTGCACATTCAAACCACTGCTTTATGAGATATAGATTGGTGGCAGTCATATCAAACAAGTCTTGATTAATTAGCAGCACATTCTCTGAACATTATTCCTTTGATCCCTTTTCTGCTATAGTTTGGAAAACCTACCTTGTCCCTTTCTTTGTTTGAACTAACTTCACGTGGCAACTTAATTTGTGCTTAGTTTCAAGGGAAGGAAAAGAGTATGTGCTGGGCTTGATAATGTAAAAGTGATGGGTCATCATTGGTTTTAATTTTTATATTTGTCCTTCATCTAATATTTGCTTATTACATCTATGGCGATCCTGGGACTCTTTTAGTCCACATTGCATTAGCCATACACATCATGAAAAGGCGAGCATCAATATTGGCAAAAAAAAAATTAAATAAAAAGAAGATCATTAGGTTTCGCTGTATTTTTATAACGAAGTGCCAAATATGTATTTTTCATTTAAAATTACATTAAAAATATAAATTTTAATATTAAGTTTTTTGCCCCTTTTTATCATATAAGTTTTTTGCCCCTTTTTATCACATGTTGGATAATCTGTGGGAAATCCACCAAACTATAATAATAATAAAAAAAGAATCAATTTGAAATATATTTTGATAACTTTCCGCCTGGCTCACGTCTTGGGGGAAAAGAAATAAAAGTAACGAAAGATTGTGGCAGATCCAAGTGAATATCCATGCTGGTAAACCATTTGTGAGCATTGTGAAAGAGGGGAAATAACGTTGGCATGCCCTCATCCTCTCAAAGGATGATCGGTATAAACTAGAAACAACAATCAAAATAAAATCTCTAATAAATTTTATTCACAACTCATAAATAATGCAATTCATTCTTTTACATTTCATGCAAATGCATGAGAACAAGTGTCTAATTTCGTGCGGATTTTTCCATCAAATATAACGGAAAACAGACAAACGTTAGGGGATCTGGCAGGGACAAGAATATATCAGAATCGAATTGATTACGAAACCATATCCTAGGGATGCATGGACATGGCCTACAGTGAAAAACGAGAAGATGCGATGACTTGGACGGACAAAAATAAGGGTTATAGGTCGGCGCGTATACATCCTAAGGAATTTGCTGAGTGCCAGGATCAGACCTAATAAATAATAATCAATCATTTAGTTCCCCACAGGTTGCATGCAGGGCCAGTTCGACTTGCACATGTCACGTGACGAACTGCCATCATTATCCTTCAAATCTGGGTCCGCATTATGCTTCACTAAATACTCAGCTATGGCCTCCCTCTCACACACAACAGCATAGTGCAATGAAGTTTGCCCATCATCATCCTTCCAAAACAAAAACACGGCATCAACAAATACTACAGAACATACATTTGAATGTCAATAATTTCAACATGCACAAAAGTTAAGATTAGCTGTATTGTTTATGGCTTATGAATAATACAACTTGCTATAACTTTTTTATACTTATATTTATTTGGGTTGCAACACATACTGCAATATTAAAATACCTTGTCATTTACGTCAGCATTCCTACTAACGAGCAGTTCTGTGACCTCAAGGTGACCACGATCCACAGCCCAATGTAATGGTGTCCGACCCTCACTGTCTGCATACATTTCAGATGCACATATTGAGAAGAAAAACAAAGTAAACTTATAGAAGTTGATAGTCAGTACCATAAACAGGAGCAATATCACAGATGCTTATCAAAGTGAAATGAAACATCACAACAGTACCATTGGAAACTTTAAATGACTTGATTCTCATGTTTTAGAAGAAGCATATTGAATTCGTACAATCCCATTATAATGTAATAAGCAATCTTGTAGCATCTTCTGGTAAAGTAACTAAGAGCTCTCAAATTAGTAGGGACGTATCACTTTCATATATATATGAAAGCGTGAATTGTTAGCTATCTATTTCCCTTACTATGCATTCATATCTCCTTGATTCAAAACAAAGCAGTGAAGTATTGGTCTCACACTGTCCCAGAAACATAGATGAAAGAGACCAAAAGGGAATGAAGATTAAATATTCAACTGCAGCAAATAAGATCCCCGATTTCGGCTACTAAATGCAACTGAGACGAGATATTGCTAAACGTACGCCCCTCAAAATTCATTCCTCTCATGCCTCATTACCTATTGGTCAATTCTGAAGGAATCAAGCATAGATAATGCTAACGCTAGAATTGTCAAGCAATGCTGATAATATTCAGGTTGATGTTTTCTCACTTAATTAGTGATTGAACTTCTTAATGCTAAGCACAAGCTGTTTGTGAGAGGCGTGATCCATCAAATAACCAACAAGAGCATTACTAACAACTTATAGCACACTTGAGATTATTACATAAATTTGGCAAAGCAATAACCACAAATATCCCACCCTTCAGATTCACCGAAACACCATTTTCAATACACTTGAGCAGATTAGTGGAGTCTCCTTCTCTGGCAAATCCATGAATTGCATCAATTTTTCTGAAAAGAGAAGGAACAAGATAGATCTGTCAACGTTTTATTCTTTCCAAATCCATGAGTTGCATCCAAATTTCTATGAAGAAAAGGTGAGCTTGCAATGAAATAATCATTCAATAGTTAAAACTAAGAAAACGCAGCATGAACAATGACATATATAAAAGTAGGACCCAAAAAGAATTATAAATAAAATTCAAAGAATTAAATCAAACAGAGGCTGATTTAATTCGAAGAAGTTAAAGTCAATCTAACATGACCAATCCCAACTCTATAATAAATTCACAAAATAATAATTTTCACCATTCTATTAAGACATTCAACTCGAGGGTTTAAGTGCATCTCAGCACATATGGAAGCAAATTTGAGAGAAGAGAGAACTTTAATTATGCAATTATCCACCTTCAAGTACATATCTTCTGCAGATAACTAAAGACAACCAAAACTAATTTTTGCTGGAGAAAATAATTGAAAGGCTCAAGACTTTCATTTGTCCATTGTTACAAATCCAAATGTTGTGTGTGCGTGCACGAGTCCGTGAGAATATGAGAGAGAGAGAGAGTATTAAGAGGCATATGGGATCATTTCAAAGCCCTAAGAAAATGGTCCTCTCAACATAATCATGAGTTCATGGCCATATAGACAATACCCACAATTATTATTCCTCCAAAGCTGAGTGTGTTTAAAAACAAATTACAAGGTCAATTCCCTACATCAACAGAAATAACTGGTACAAGATGATGCGAAGAACAGTGAGCTGAATTGCACCAGACATTTATAGATGACAGTAAATACCATACGCATTATTGATGCGTTGCCATCTAGATACATGCATTAAAACTCATACAACTTGAAGTCTTAGGAGCCTTACAAATCACTTCCAGCTTCCTCTTCATACACAAAAGTGCTGAATACAGGTCCCATTGGTCCCTTGGACTCTGAAGACCCTGAACTTGAGCCAACACCATCTCCACTTTTGCTCCTCTGCCATAGACAGATTAAAAGTTAGGTACAGTAAAAAAAAAAGGAAAAGAAGAAGCATGCTAGTAAGTAGAGTACAAGAAACAGCTTATTATCTCACCAAAGCCGAGCCATCTAACCAGGTTGGGTAAAGCTCTGTCACAATATCAATATACTTCTGCATTGCATCTTCAGGAGGCATAGCGCCCAATTTTTGCCATGCTTGCCTAAACATAGGAAAAATCAATCAATGAGGAGAAAAATAAGCCCAGGCAAACAAAAATGGGCTACGAAGGATGACTGCATATAACGGCCCATGGCTTATTAGAATGTACTCCAGACATCACATGATCATAAGCTTCCTAAATTAACCAGTTGATTACTCCAGCACTGGAAGAAGAAAAAAAACAGAGAAAAGAAGGCAGTGGTTAAAGTTCAAGAGCTATCTGTTTATAGTCTTTTATGGGCACAATCAAACCATCAAGATTACAAATTTCAGTGTCAATGGTATGAATTAGACACTTAAGGCAGTCCTATATGCCCAAAATTGCCAATGCTACTATAACTTAAGTAGTAATCATTAATTCAAGCTGCCTAAAATTTATAATTTCACGCATCCGGCGCTATGTCACAGTCGCACAAGAATTTTAAACACAGCGAACAGCTCAAAAGATTCCATTATACAGTATGATCGTACCCCCCAACACGCGAAGCAAACCCCTAAAGCACTTTTTCTTTCGGACATTCGGCAATGAAACACTTGGAGCAAGTAACCAGTGTACACCAAAAAAAGGGCAAGGATAATTGTACTACCATTTGGCTCGGGCCGTCATTTTCAGTGCCGAAGGCTGTGGCGTACTACAGGGTCCTTCGGTTGCAATTTTGTACAGCCCATATAGCTGGAGCTGTGCATCACTGGACACCTTCTGCGAGAGCCGATCGGCAGCGGCGGCAGCCACAAAAGCCGTTGCGGCACTGAAGGCCTCGTCCAACTCTGTACTTTCCACTCCCTCCCAATCGTCGTCATCGCCGTCATCGCTGTCCACACTTTCATTTCTCACGCTGCCCTGCTCCGCCATGATGGATTCAATCTCTTGGTGGTCGGCTTCATCGGCATTAGGCCTGCGCGCAAACGGGTTGACATCGGGTTCAATCTTGCTCCGATTACTTATATGGTCGGTGCTACTAATACTGCGGCGAGTTATAGTCAGATTATCGTCCTTGAACGATACGACGATGGATATGAGCTTGGCAAGAAGGAAAGAGAAAATGAGACCGAGAAAAATGGATTGGATAAGTGACTGCCACTCACCCATATTGATGGACGTACGTTAAGAGTGTAAGCGAAACCCTAGAAGAGCTTATACAATTGGGATTCGAGAGGTCGAATGAACAATAAAAAAACCCTATCTATAGAGAGAGATATGGAGAGGATAAACCCTAGGAATTGACGAAATTGGCGTAGATTGCGAGAGTGATTTTCCAGCGGAAGAGAAAAGGGGTGTCGAAAGAAGAGATGCGCCGGAAAATAAAGCCAAGCCGTGAGAATTAGTGCCTGAAACGTTATGCGGAGTACGTGCCAATTACGGCAGGCTCACCACAGAGGCTCCAAGTTTCTCAAGTCACGGCTACCGTCGATGTTTTTTTTAATAAAAAATTTAACAATTAGCGATTATTAACTTTTTTAAGGTCAGGAACGATTATTAACATTGACAACGATATTAAAAAATAAAGAAGGGGAGACTTTTTTGGCAAAAGTAATGGCCTCACCCGTTCAGTTTCTTTTAAGACGGAATAAAGAAGTGCCTTTTTGACCTTCACATACTTAATAATCGTAATTATATAAAATATTCTATTGCTTTTTCAGTGAAATGACGTCGTCAAGATTCTAACATTTTATTTATATTTTATATAATTATGTCACAAAAATAAATCATTGTTAGTGTCAATAATTTTAGAATAATAATAAAATTTACAATGTATAAAATTTGAAGTAAAAGTGTATCACCGTCCTAAACTAGTTTTAAAAAAATAATTAATATTTTAAAATATATTTAAAAATATAATTAACACTCTGAACTAATTTTAGATGTATAATTAGTACCTAAAATATTTAAGGGTACAATTAGCACCCAAATTAATTTTAGAGAGGCAGTTAACACCCTAAAGTATTTAAATTATTATAACTTTATACATTCATTGACAAAAACACTAACTTTTATTTGATATATGCCACATAATTTTTTTATTTCAACATATTATTATAAAAAATATCACATATATAATATTATTATAATAAAATAGTTTAAAATATTTTTTTATAACTTAGGAAGGAATAAAGTTATTCAGAAATTTTATAATTTAGATTAAAATATTTTACTTCAACTTCTTATATCTTATTTCTTAATTTTTTTATGAAACTGAAATAATTAAAAATATTAAAAATAAATGTGACTTCCATCCTATTAAATAAAAAAATAATTAATTTCACATACTGCTTCTTTATTTTTATTTCTATACTATTAAACATGCCCTATAATTGCAATGTGGGATCTACCGGCGTAATAAGAAAAATCTCATTGTCCACCTTTGAACCAAAACGGTGACAGTGGCATTGGGCTCGTTTCCTCGAAAGCCCAGGAATATGAGTGTTAATACTTAATTGTCATTATCATATTTTTTTAAATAAAAATTTATTGTTTCTTATAAATATGAAAGAATACTTTCAAAATTCTCTTACCAAAAAATATCGGATGAGTGTTAATGAGCTCATTTAATTTAGTTTTTGAAAAAAATATTATAAAAAAAACAGTTTTAAATTGATTCTAAATAATAGATTTTAGAGAATAGCTTTTATGAAAAAAATAATTATGATAAAATAAGTATTTTAATAGTTATTATAATAATTTTTTATATGTAAATTATTAAAATGATACAACTAAAATAATAATTATATAAAATATAATTTAAAATTTATCTTTTATGTTTAATATTAAAATAATAAATAATATACTTACAGATATATGTGATTTATTTGGTATTAATAATAAATAAGAATTTATATTTAAATTTTTTATTTTCTTGTAGTAATTAGAAATTAATTTTATATATTTTAATCAAGTGACTAAAGTGGGAAGTAAAATTAGTTAAAATATATATAAAAAGTAAAAATATAATATGATTTAACAACGATAAAAATCTTAAATTAAATATGTAATGAATACATAAGTACAATATATGACTATTGAATTTGTCTAAACTCAATAATTTTATCTCTAATTTGATAATATAAATGACCAATTGCACATGAAGATTGTATAGAATAATGTAACTATGAAAGCTCATATTCACCATCATATTGTGAATCATAAATGCATTGTTATTCGTAAGCAAAATCAGGTTAAAAAATATATGTTCTTTTTGTAAAATTATGTATAGTCATAATTACACAAACGATATTGATGTGTGTTGAGTAGTATAGCTATATGTTTTGTGTATAATTTTAAACTTATTATTCTATACCCCAAACTTTCTATCATGCACTTTAAACTTGAACAAGCAAAATGGAAAAATTAAAATAGATTGTCTAGTAGTCATCCTACGAAAATTACTAATATAGTAACGCGTACGTCTGTAGGAACTAATATATTTAACAACTATATGATAAAATCATGAAAGAGGTAGATTGAGTGCTATCTAATATTCATCTCGATCACAAGGAAGAAACTGTAATACCTATCAACTATGAAATACAAATCTACGTATTGAATTCTACAACGCCGTAACTAGATGTATTCAATCACTAATTATGTTCACAAAACAAATGTGTTGGTGTGGTTCAATCTATCTAACTAGTTAGCGCCTAGAAGTACTGAAATTCACTAATCAGAGATAGAGGGAGCACCAAATGTTCACCTTTTCCAGGCATACACGAGCAAGGAAAATCCGATGGGCACCACCAACTCGTTCTCCTCCACGCTGGACCATTCCATAATTGAGGAGTTTTTGCCAAAAGATCCCATCGACGATGACACTGACACCGAGGATGACGAGAAACTCTTTGCTATTCTACCCCATTCATTTGGCCCCAAATGTCAATTTTGCTGCGTCTATATATTCACCAAATTGATGTCCCCTGCTACTTCCTTACCTCCTTGTCTTCTTCCTCGATTTTGAACATAAAAATGGCGTGCCCATTGCCATTATCTCTCTCAAATAACCAATTGTAGACATCCTACGAGATCTGAACCGGTACCCCATCTTGAGAACCAAAAGCTAGGAATTCTTGGGCTTGCGAGATTTAGTCTTGGCATACGAATCCTTATTGAGATCGCAGACTAGAAGAATCATCTCCTTGTCCACGACCAGGGCAATATATAAACTAGAGGTCCATACCCAAATTTAGCTATCGAGATATTCCAGAAGATGAGAGTGTTGTCGAAAAGCTTCTTCGTTCCATGCTTTTTCCATAAAATGAAGAGCTTGATGTGGAGGTGAAAGGAAGTGGAAGAGGGAGAGGGGAATCGTAAAAGGGATGATGGAGGTGAAGATAGAGGGAGCTTGACCAAGTGAGGGAGACAATGATGGTATCGGTGTGGTAGAGATAGGTGGTAAGGTTGGGATTGGTGGAGAGTGGCAACGAAGGAGCGATGCCATTGACAGAGAGAAGGAAGTCTAAAAGAGAGAGTGTGCCGAGAAAAAAGAGAGTAAATATAAAAAAAAATAGAGATAAACTAGTCATTATATAGCCCAAAATATTTTAACCCTACTAAAAAACTAATCTTAGTAACTTTTTCTAAAACAATGATTTAGATATCTCAAATTGTGTGTGTTTGGAAAACCTCTAAACCACAGTTTAAAAAAAGTTTATGGCTCAAATATTGATTTAGAAAAATTTTAAAACAAATAGTTATATTTATCTAAAATGACTTTTGGACCAAATCATGGTTTAAAACTAAAGTTTTGAATAAGCTACTGAGAGTAACTTCTGGAACAGTAAAATGGCTTATGAACTACCAAATTACTATTTTACCCTTACTTTTTCTTACACACTCTCTCTTCTCTCTTCTCCACCATATCTCCTATCTCATCTCTCATCTCTTTTATCCACTATCTCTTCTCTCTCATCTCTCATATTTTTAATAAAATTATACCCTTTCTAGTAATTTACCAATCATAAAAGTCCTTCTGCTAATAATTATCCAAATATTTATTTTTTTAGAACCACTTCTTTTTCATAAGTTCTTCTCTAAAAGTATTTTTTTAAAAACAGTCTAAAAATCTTTTTTTTTCATAAACTATTTTTTAAAAGTCTATCCAAAAAAACATAGTATTATGGTTGCCACTACAAGCACTCCTAACTTTTTTTTTCCTGTTTAAAGTGATAACCAAACAGGCACTCTATTTTAACCTTCTGGCCTCCCCATTTTTTTTTTCCCATAAAAAAAATTGAATAATAAATATTGCCGCATTTTGATACGGAGAATTGGAGATGTTAATATTCTAAAAAAGATTATGTAATTTAGGGGGTTGGTTGGGGAGAGAGATTGATTTTCCCAATCCTCATTGACCTTCCTTTGCCATCTTCTCAAAATCCCTGTGCCTTTTCCGTGGGCAAAGAAGACGAAATTTATCGGCGGGAATCAGAGGACACAAAGATCAGAGCTTGATTCTTGAGAGATGGAGAACCAGGGTACATGGTGCTGGTCCTCTGAGACCTTGAACGGCATGGCTAGCTGGTTCGGAGCAAGTGTCGCATCTGCCTTCTTCGCCTCCCTTGATCGTTGGTCTTGTGTTAACGTCTCCACCTCTGACGACCCTGACAGCGACAACGACGACGACGCCTCCACGCTCTCCAATTCCGCTTCCATCAATCTCAGTAACCAAGCCACCGTCGCCGCACCTTCTCCTGCTGATAAAAACGACGTCGCCAACCTCCCCGTTTGAACCTGGCATACCCTTAAACTTCGGTAACCCCGTCATACGTATGCTTCTTTTTCCCATGTCTCTGAGATGGGTTTTCTTGTTATTGTATTTCGGCAACAAGATTAGGTAGATTCGTCGATGTCTCCGTTCCGTGTGATTATCCTGTAATTGACGTTGTGACGATTTGAGTTTTTGAATTTTGAACTTCTACCCTTTTTGGTGATTTTCCTGAAACATGCTGTAACAAATTTCCGCAATGTGTAACTATAACAGAGTGTTTTTTTTTTTAATTTTTATATTTTTGTAGAGATCTGTGTTTTTTCTTTGGTATTCATCTTTGCCTCTTTGAAATGTTGAACAAGAGAAAGGGGAAATTGTAGGATCATTGCTAGGATCTTGGTTTCTCTGAACTAATTCATTCAGAGCAGCTTAATTCTCCTTAAACTGGTGGCCACAACGAGTGCAGGTGTAAAGGTAGTTTGCCCTTCATCAGCTAATCGCATCTGTAAAATTATAATTTCACAGACCGCTAAACCTAACCTTAATAGAAGCGCATTTGCCTCTATATAAATTGTAACAAACGTACCTGTCTGGTATAAAAGTTTGCTTCCCCGTGATTGCATTTCTCACATTTCTTGTTCACCTGTCAGAATGACATCAATCCTATGATTATAAGGAAAGCCAGATGGGTCATGCTTGCCCTTATAATTATTCCAAGCTCCCTTCTGATATCCTGCCGACACAAGGGCACATGAAAATATGAAATCCCCCAACCGACGCCCACATTATGGAATTATGATTCCATTCATTTTATCATACGCTGGTCGCAAGAAAACATATATTCGAATAAAATGAATAAACAATATGATCTACAACTTATTTAAAGCAACAGAGCATACCTCAGCAGAAATTGTGTATACTTAGGAGAAGGGACTGCCAACATTGTCCCACACAAGTGACAGAACAGGAAATAACGCCCTTGAAAATTAGCCATCGGATACCCCTCCAATGAATAGTCAACTGATAACAATTTCAGAAAACTAAGAAATAATACTATAGTGAGTGGTCTCGGCTATACACTTGAATTCCCAGAGTGAAAAACTAAACCTAGATAGCATACGATGTCTAATCAAGCAGGAGAAGAGTATCCCGAAATGGAAGTCACAATTTTCATTCGTGAATAAAGTCTCCGATATTTACAGAGAATGAAGTCGTCAGAGTGACGTGAACATGAGAGCGCAAGAGTAGGAACAACTCGCCGGAGAAGGCAAAGGCACGGTGGAATGGGAAGTCTGAAAATCTAAGCCCCGATTACTCCATGACGTTCCATTATTATCAGCGCAGTGGCGAATCTCTGGCCTGGCTCCATACTAACGTAATTTCGGCCTTGCGGTTTTGAAAGGGTTCGTAGGGTTTAGTGTTTTCAAAGAGCCCAGTTTCTTTATTTTTGGATTTAGCTTTCACTCACGTGATGTAGGCTCTTACTTATTTGGGCTTCATTAGTTTTGGTCTTTGTGAAGCTTGCTACTGCAAAGACCAACACATTTTACCACAAAAAGAAAAAGACATGCCAAAACTCCAAAAGATTTGCTGGTTTTAATGTTTCCCCTTTGGGGATGCTTTTTGCCGCTGGATAATTAATGTCAGTCGCTTCACGGGTAGTAGTACTCCGCAAACCTTTTCACTCAAACAAAATTACATTTTAGTTACTTTTATATTTAAAACTGCAATAAATTATTCATTTCCTTTTTTCTCTTATCATATTTGCCTTAAATTACCAATTTTCTCTATTTACTTAAGGTTTCGTTTTTTTTTTAACTGAAATTTACTGAAGGTTTTGTTGCGTCTTCTATTTACTTTTTTCATCCCATCCATTTGCGGTGTTTGTTCCTCCTGGGATATTTGATCTGGTTTGAATTGTTCATATCTGTATAACTTGATGGAGATCAAAAGAATATAAACAAACCCCAAATACAGATGAAGTTGCAGCACTAATAAATGCTTGTGTAGTTTTTCAAAGGAAAGTTTGGCAGATAAAATGGGATCTTGCGACGAGAATTCAGAACAATTAAATTAAGAATTAATTAGAATACAGACAAATCATGGAAGAGTGTGGAGACAAGAGTTAACATGTTTGGTTGTCGGGGGCGTCGTGTATTTTGATCTCAAACATATCTCTCTGCTAAGTTAATATTCATTGTCCTTTCTTCGGCGATTACCACAGCCTTTTTTGTATTTTGATTCTCTGCGTCGCAGACCCTGCGCCCATGTCATGAAGGAGATGGCTAACTTTGCGTACTGTCTCTTCTGAGTCTCCCCATCTCAAAAAAGGTACTTATAATCAAATTGAAACCAAAATAAATAAATAAATAAATAAATTGTTTTTTTGCCCCAACTTCTAAGGCCTAAACTAAAAGGGAAAAGCCAACGAGAGGTTGAGTGAAGTTCCAGCTAAGGCTGAAATTCCCTCAAAAAATAAATCATTCATTTTGTTCTTGCTGTCTCCTTGATGGGATTCCTTCTCTGGGCTATGTGATGTGAGCTCAAAATGTTCATTATATTATTTTTATTATTATTTGGATAGCATATTCTCGCTTTATCCCTTCCTATCTTCACTGACATTTTATATATATATTTCTTCACAAAGTTCTCCGGTTGGTAAATGTTGTGTGATGCCTTTTCCAATGGGTATCACATTTTGGGTCTTTTTTCATGTCAGTCAGCATTATTATGGACCATACAGAGTGTTCCCACATCACGATACATCTTTTTTATTCAATAAAAATATATCTTTGATTGATGAAAATGCTATTTGCATTATTAAACAAATGAAGAACATACATATTCTTCCCAATAATACTCCTACCTAATTTTTTTTTTCTCAAAATCAGCTGCATAATTCGTAGCAAAGATTCTTATATTCTTGTAGTAGTATATGGTAATTATTATTTGGGAAAAATCAAATTCTGCACCTCGTTGGAGGGGTAGTGTAGGATTTTAATGCTTAAAATAAAGGATATGTTTTTGTGGACCTTTTAAGTTCAGATGAATCGAATGTCATTGAATAAAAAAACCAAAAAGGATTAATGGAAGGAGATATTTCAGGATCAGACTGAGAAGTAACAACTGTTTGTGCAGACCATACAAATATCTCAGCTTTCTATTTTCCAGTATCAAAAACAAAAATACAATGCTTTTTTTTTTTTTCAAAAGTGTAAGATGCATTATGGAGAGGTTGGAATCGAGCATTAAATTACATGGCGGGATCTAATTCATGCGTCACCTTCTTATTGGAGCGGTAAATTAGCACTAGTCTTTTTCACTGCTAACCTCAACATCAATGTCATTGACCTCGGTTCTTTTTCATTTCCAATATATCCATACGTAATAGAACCAATGATAAAAGAATGCATGATTACCGATTTGAACAGTTGAGTATCAATATATCCTTCGATTTCCAAGCAATCGTTTCTGCTGTTAATTGCCACAGACAAAAATTTTATCGGCAAAATGCTGATCCAAAAAAGAAATTTTATTTACATAAGCAAATTGCACGTATACTTATCTGCCTATACCAAAATGGCATTTCTATGAACATAAAATAGAAGGATTTGACAGTCGAGAAACTGAACTAATCAGAAGTGTTGTTAGCCTAAATCTGAGATGATATATCAAATCTTTGTTCGCAATGATGCGGTGAGCACTGAAGCGGTTGTCAATTCCCGAGTCAGTTAGAGCCGCTAGTGAAAATGTACTGTTTTGCATATTTTTTCCCGCCGGGGAAAAGAGCAGATGGGGAAGCAGAAATGGCCACTCCGTTGATTGGCACCACACTTGAAAACCCAGGTACAAGGGGGCCTACCTTCAGATGGATGGAAAGATGAGGAGACAAAGATTTTATCAGTTATGAGAGCCAATGATATGATGCAAAACCCTCCCCACCATTTTTATCAAAGCAAACTTCAGCCACCAGCACCTGAATCCCCCGCGCTCCTTTTACCAAATGAGGCCTCTTCAAAGGTCCAACACATGACTCTGCATCTCTTTTAGGGGTCAACAGATTCTTGTGCAACAAAGGGCAATTTGACCTTGGCCAATCGCTGATTTTAAGCAGCCAGGTCATGCATCAATTGTTGATATTACTCCCACAAAATCTGAAAGGGGCTGACCTGAAAGACAAAGTTCCTTTAATCATCTAAAGCTGCAATCCCTAGATAGAATTGGACCTCAACCAGCTTTGATTCTCTAGTCCAAATTAGCCAAGTCACTAAATTTCAGACAGATGCGGGTAACCCATAATTGTGGAATGACTTTATCCGCCCATCCCAGTCTGCAGTGACGATGACCAGACCCCATGCATGAGAACTGGATGTACTCTTGCAAGAAGATTTCAAGAACTTGTATTCAGATTTATGCATAGCAGACTTTTTAGCCTTGAGACTTGAAACAGGAAGCTTCTCCTCGGGCCAAGTTGCAGATCCCTTGGGAAAGGATCCCAAGTAATAATCTTGGCTAAGAGAAAAAGAAGCAGGTGGGTTGAGACGTATAATTTGAGGTGATCTCTGACCCAATATATCCGACTGATAATCATGAACATGATTTTGAGATTTCAAACCACACCATGGCACGGCAACAGATGCATTTGAATAAAACCGCTCACAAGACTTGATCTTCTTTGCTTTTTTGCGACTAGACTGTTCCTGACTAACGTTCCATAAATATACATTAGAGTCTTCACAGGCTGATAAAATGTGTTTCCCATTTGAAGTAAAAGATGCAGATAGTTGGCTCCCTGCTCTGAAGCCTAAAACCAAAATAGGGACCTCAGAGTTAGTGTAACATAACATTTGTTGAACCAAAGATATTAGAAGAACGGTTAGGCCTCTTATCATGTAGCTCACAAATTGTCAAATTAAAATTTAAGTTTGCCATCACATATGCCCGAGAAAATTGAATGAAATTTATTAAACAGGAAACGGTATTCCAATCCGTGAACAGAAATTTGTCCATAAATGTAATTAGTTAAAAGAACCTACCTTTGTATTTGCCAACCACATTATCCCCGTCAAGGATTCTGACTTTGGAATCAGAACTGGTGACCAAAACCTTGCCAGGATCTTGTGGATGAAACTGAAATAAATTATGCAATAAATTAATCACAGGAAGAAAAGTGAGAACCATATATTTAAAGATCACAAAATTGTGAGAGAAGGACAGCCATTAGACTGTCTTGCCCCATGAAGCAACAACATCATTACCTGAAAGCCGGTTATCCCTCTGCCAGGATGTTTCTTTTTACCAACTAAGCATAGCTGTGAATCCAACTGCAAGTGATTCTCTGATTAAGACAAAAATGGAAATCAGCAAAACAGTAAGAACTTAGCCTTCAAATGCAGCCCACTCTTGAAGTGGCAGTAACAAGGACCATAAGCTAATGACAGACAAGTAATTCTGATGCAAAAGAGATTAAGATGGTATCATAAACGGACGTCTCACTTCCTCCCCAAAATCAGTTAAATGATATAGCAAAAATGGCATTTACCAACATTCATTTATAGAAACGGCTAATTAATATGACTAAAGAAAAATGAGGAAATATATGCAGAGGACATAATACCTGAGACATCGTAGAACCGACAATTTC
The DNA here is from genome assembly GCA_037074615.1 of Leucaena leucocephala. Classification (NCBI taxonomy): domain Eukaryota; kingdom Viridiplantae; phylum Streptophyta; class Magnoliopsida; order Fabales; family Fabaceae; genus Leucaena; species Leucaena leucocephala. Next base: position 999,277 of record CM073517.1, on the reverse strand, counting down.
CTGTAATGGAGCTAATTATCCCACCCTGTATGAGAAAATGATTTGTCAACTGAAATCGTTTATCGTCTAATAGTATTTCTTTAGCAAGAAACTAGTAACAGAAAGATACCTTCCCATCAGGTCGGTAACACACTGCAGTCACAATTTCTCTGATATCAGTCCAATCAACAACGTGACAATCTGGAATTGCCCAGATGCGCACTTTTCCATCAATAGATCCAGAAATGAAATAGCTATCGTCCGCAGGATTGAATTGTACACAAGTCACTATACAGACAATATCAAATACAACAATTTGTGAGAAAATTTTAAAAGACTCGAGCAAATTGCTAATAGCTAACCTCAACAAGGCTAATAACATATAATAGTAAGCTACGATAGAAATGCAGCAAGGCGCACCATAATTGCTGTGCGAGAAAACTTTCATGCAATGGTCATATCCCACTTGCCATAGGCGAACAGTCTTGTCAACAGAAGATGATAGCAGAAACTGCACCCAGAAAAATATGAAGAACCAAATCAATTTCACCAAAATTTCGTGTATAACAAACTTTATACCCAGTACATTGAACAATTGATTTCATGATATTTACTCACATTATTCTCTGACCAAGAGAGATCCAAAATTTCACCACTATGCCCATGGAACTCTTGCAATGGTTTTTCCAACAACCGGAAGACCTTGGGAGGGAAAATGACGCAAGCTGAATCTGATGTTTTCTTCAGACTAAGTTTGCTCATTTGTTCCTTATCCTCAAAGAGGGGCGTCAATTCAGAGAGATTATTAACCGTAAAGTATATGCAGGACGAGTCAATATCTGGAACGTCAACTTCATTGCGTCTCTCGTCTTCCACAACTTGCCACACCCGCACAATCATATCTTCACCAGCACTGGCAAGATACTGTCCATCAGGACTGAATTTCATGGTCAAAATTGAGCCTTCATGAGCTTGAATATCTTGCCCCATATAAAGGGCCGAAAGTTCCTTTTTCTGCCTCCTGCTATGGCGTACTTTAACTTTCTGAATCCTACGCCGTTGGAATGCACAACTGCCTTCTTGTCTTCCATTACTTTGCCCGTCAGCCATGCCTGTTTTCGAACGTAATTTTTTGAACCAGCCCCTTTTATCCCACTTCGTCTTCAGCCCAAAAACATCGGACGCACCGTACTCCTTACCCGTCAAATGTTGGAAAGTGGGAGACTTCACATATTTGTTCCCACAGTCCTGAGGCTCCCCTGCAACTACCGATTGATCAGAAATAGCCTCTTTAAAATCACTCATCTTCCCATGATGACCCTCCTGATCCAAATTATAACTCATTCTCATGTCCAAAATCCCATCTTCACATACCAATTTCTCCATTGAACCAAGCTCGTCCGAAGAATTTACAGTAGACCAACAAGACATTGATGACCGAATTGAACAAAACTCCTCGGCAGAATCGAAGGTCACCTTCCCGCTACCTTCTTTGATTCTATTCATATCTTCTTCCCGCTCAAGATTGCGTGCATCTGCAGAATTTTCAAGGGCAATTTGATCCAAACCCAGTCCCATCCGCTTCATGAATTTACTTCTACGCTCTCGCACGCTCATTGGGCTCCGAATCCACACGTCATACTCCGTAACAGTGCACGTTCCGTAGTTAGAACTATAATTAGCGTCAGTTGTGTCCGTGTCATCTAAGTTTCCATCAGCAATGGACGCAACCTCCTCTTGAGCATCAAAAAATCGCCATTCTTCGTCTTCGCTGAAGCTAGCCATGATTCTTCGAGTTCGTTCCACAAGATTCCATCAAGCAAGCAACATTTTAAGCGCTACAAATGTGGCCAAGTCCTGTTAGGCTGTTATCCCTCCGAACGAAGCCAGCCAGATAATAAACTGAGAGAGAGAGATAAAGCAAAGCACAGAACCCAATATCAGCCAACGTAACCTTTTATTTAAATCACAAAACAACTATAATAACAAGAACAAAACAGAAAACGAGAGGTCCAACATAGATCCCAATCAATACTCATTGAACCTGGGCTTCCAAAGAACAAGAATTCTATAATTCGAATTGTAAATCACTACTAAGAATTAAAAAATTCCCAATGAACCAAGACTTTTGCGATACAAAAAGGGCCAAAAGAGTCGTGAGCAAACACAGATCAAAATCCATTGAGACAAAACACGGAGATCGTAGGATGATTGCGTACGAAGAATTGAATCAGAAAATGGAAATTATGAACAAAGTGTTTGCAAGAGCAACCAAAGAGGTATTTGTTTTCCTGAGTTTCTAAACAGACAGAGGTATCGGTAAAACCCGCTTACATGTAGTGTCAATCTCTAGGAGATTGTGTTGAGACTGAAGAAGACGTAGATCAACACATCCATTAAAGATGGGAGCATTTTGGAGCCCGTAAGGACGAAGCAGATGGAGCACTAGGCAGAAGAGAGAATACGCGATCAAGGAAGGATATATATATGTAGAATTTTTATTATTAGGGGAGAAAAAAGGAAAAAAGGAAATGGGAAATCAGTTCTTAACAATATGAGAAAGGACAGGGGTAAAACAGGAAAAGAGAACAAATTCATCGATTCTCGGGAACTGACGGGCCCGATAACCAAGATTCCCAGAGCTGGGGGGTAGTTTGTGCGCGTACTCCTCTCTCATCTTTTTTCACTCGTGAAAATATTACTACTATTACCTTATATATAAAAAATATATTATTTATAAATTATGCCAATAAGACAGTTTTAGTTTTTGTATATTATATTGATAAAATACACTCGAGCTCAATTTTAAAAAATATAAAATAAAAATTAATAATAAATATGATATTTATAAGACATAAAGAGTCCTGTACCGTGAAGTCAAAGTTTTGATGGTGGAAAAAAAAGAGATCTTTTTGACATTTTAGGCGGTAAGAATTTGTTTTCACTATAGGCTACCAGCTCTAGAATCTGATCCCATCCTAATTGCCACTATCAACCAACAAATCACGTGATTACGGGTTAATTGACGAGCAATAAAGGCCAGATTACTTTATATGTGTTTATTTTATTTTTTGGCGATATACATTGAAAAGAGGATATTCATCTATGCGGGCAGATTCAGATGGGGGTTAGGTCCATATCCTAACCTTCCATGGAGTCTAAGTCAGCGTCGCAAGTTTTAATTTGACTGAAATTTTCCACGTGGAAGGGGGGACCCACTGCGGTTTCACACTGATTTTTTCCGGATCTTAAATTATTTTCTGGAACCTATACCATTCTTAATATTATTATTAATAATTATAATCGGATATATGGAAATTGGGAAGAAAAGGCTGGGGATGAAGAATTAGTCAACGGTCAGATATGACCAATAAATTGTAGTTTTTGTTTTGGGGGTTTGATAATTGAGAGGTACTGCGCAAGTGATGCCCCTCTCGCCAAAATACCCCCCAGATTGAATATTATTTTATGATTATGAAATTTATAATTCATAGCGTCATGTACTATTCACGCTTTTTTTTTTAATTATGTGTGTGCAATGCATATATCCAAGATGTTGCATTTAAAAAAAAAAAAAAACAGGTCTCTTCTGTCATGTTTGTTTTTTACCATTAACCCAACTGATTGCAAGTTGTAGACTTTTGTTGGGATATCTTTATTTTTTTTTTCACTTGGGTCCAATTATGAAATCATTTTATGGTTAGTTGAGATGAAGATTTCAATCAAAGAGTATACTTTGATGGGACCTGACTCATAAAAAATGCTTCCTGGTCCTCAATTTATTATGAATTGCCCAAATAATTTGATTCGGATTGTCTATAATTTATTTTTTTTTTGGTTTTCGCTTGGCTTCTATACCTATAACGTGGAATGTTTGAGTACATATATAGTCTTTTGACCTTTTTCTTTTTTTGGTTTGAGAAAAAGGAAGGAAATGTTGATGTAATGACCTGATTTACAGTACAATCAAAATGGGGATTAATGCTAATAAACAATTTGTGAGCATTGTCACTTATCTCACATAATAAAAAAAAAATCGTTAAAAATGAGTGCATTGGTGGTAGGTGGCAATGGTTACACGTTTTAGGGGTTCGATGTCTGCTTGAGGACCATACAAAACCCTAAAAGGTCAGAAAGGGAGGGTTCTTTTGCTTCCAATTAAACCAACAATTTTACTTTTGGTTGCTTTTGTCTCATTAGGTCTTGCCCTTGAGAATTGCCATTATTTAAAAAAAAGCATGCTTTCGCGATTAACTAGTTGTCTAAGTTCAAAGTGTATGGTGTAAATGTGTCTTGTCATGCAATATTATTATGTGATGGATTCATTGAAGTGAAGGGGGAAGAGTGAAAAAAGAGAAGGAGCCTTTGAATTTGTTTGGAAGCAAGACTAGTTCAGAAATTAATTAATCAGCAATGATTCAATGTTTGAACCTTTGGGTTTCACTCATTACGTGTTATAGTGAGATGTATACGAAATCGCAGACATATACCGACCGGCTTAGACAAATTAACATGTATCTATCTCAAATTTTGGCTTTACTCTAAAAAAAACCCTCATTTAATTTATTTAATTACTTAAAAGCATATAATGAACTCATCTACAAGTCTATAAATAATTAAATCTTTTCCCATAATTGTCGGCCATAGGTGAATAGAAATTGAACTTTTCATTTGCGATTTGATTAAGGATGCATGAGACATGCATAATGATAGATGCCAATGCCATAACTCCCCGCTCCATCCTTCATCCTTGCACTTTCCTCCCCACCCTCTCCTTGATATAGGCCAATGCTTGATGCTTTGACTTACCCCAAATGTCTGGAATTCCAAGGTATTTACCTGGTTCCTCCATATCTTTAATATATACCAAGAATTTCACAGACCTTCTTTTTCACATCACCTGAGGTGTTACTAGAGAAAAATATACTAGATTTGGACAAATTAGCTTGCCATCCCGGGGCATCACAGTACTGCTTCAGTATTCTTGCCAAAACCCTACAATTACTTTCCTTCGCATTCATAAACAACAAAATGTCATCAGCAAAGAAGCTATGCGATGACATAGGGCATTGGCTTGTAATTTTAATACCTCTTAGCTCCCCCTTCTCCATTCTTCTACTTATCATCCGTGACAAAACCTCCACTATTAGTATGAAGATATAGGGCGACAAAGGGATATCCCCTTGCCTCAATCCTCTCTCCGAGCTCAGCTCTGCAACTTTCCTCCCTGATGAACATAAATTCAGCTTAACAGTGGATATACATCTCATCACCAAATCAACCCACTTCTCATGAAAGCCAAACTTAATTAGCACAGCCCTCCCAATATCCCATTCCACACTATCGTAAGCCTTACTCGTCGTATCTATCTTTACTGCAAACTCATTCTTTACTCCCTTCTTCCTTCGCCTCAGATAATGAAAGACCTCATGAGCAACAATCACGTTGTCATGTATCAACCGACCTGGAACAAATGCAACTTGACTCTTCGAAATGCAGATGTCCACGAAAGCACACTCATTGTAACCCGGTGGCTGTTGCCTAGCCACCATCGCCTTCAGCAATTTCAGATTCCTTCTCAACCATTCCCAACATCGAAAAAATAATACCCCCTTTCAGCATCCGCTGCCCATCCTCACCACTCCCTACCCCTCCACTTTTCCCTCCAAGAACTACCTTTCTCATTTTTTTTTTTAATTATTCCACCTCTCCTCATCATTTTCCTTGGAGAGGTTTTCTGCTTTTCCACGACTTCTTCGTTTACTGCCACCACTTCTTCGTTGCAAACCCAACACGCATTAATCGATTAAACTAATGATGTTTCTCAATTGATGTGTCTCTGGCCGACAACTCAATGCCCTCCTTAACGTGAACATCTATTTTAACTTTAACAACCCCCTCCTATCTTTCTTATTTACTCTTTTTCAAAATCCACAATCATTTTCCTCCCCACACACTTCATTATTTTTTTAAACTGCCACCAAATCATTGAAACACTTGATTATAAACCCCTACGAGTATTATTCTATATTTACAGTACACCATTTTACTACGTCTACTTTAATATAGATTCTATTTGAATTTACTTTTTGTCTAATTTAAATATAGCTCACTTTCAATCTCAGATCAAAATAGACCTAAAAAGAATATATTTTTAATATATAACTCATCATCATGAATGTTAAATGGAAACAGCGCACGTAACAATGATTAATTAATGATAAAGGAACATCTTGAAATTAAACCCACCTGGCATCAAAGTGTATATATATTTTAGGAGCAAAAAAGGGCGTCATGATTGGGAAGGAGAAATAAGAAGTAGCATTATATTCATTATTCGTAGAAAATGGCAAGATGATGCCATTTGTGTGTGGGATTCAACATGGTTAATGCAGATGATTGAAATTCTTTTCGCCGCACACGACAGGCAGAAGCCTTCCTTCCTGCTAAGTTTCAATACACACACACACACAGATACATATACATACACACACACCACTCACTTCTCTCATCATCATGTTGTCTAATCTACATCGTTCTTTAAATATCAAAACTTGGTCTAAATAAACAATGCTGAACGTATATTTGTCAGCTCCTATATATATTCATCACTAACTATTCGAGCTTTAACAGTATCCTGAATTTCTGATGGATGCGGAGAAATTGAGGTTAATTTACTTGGGAAGTAACATGAAATGAGAAGATATGTTGATATTAATGCAGATAGGGGTGAGAGTGAACATATATATATATATATATATATTTGATTGGTGATGGAAAAAGTGGGTGTTAGAGAGA